>OX424541.1:12702057-22102057 GCA_949152445.1 Cerastis rubricosa
AATAAAATAAAGGGAAGGTAACGCAATTTCTTGCCTGTAATCCCCGGAAGTTGGGCAGCAATTTACTCATAGCATCCACATTTCACTGGGGTATGATTTAGTCCCATGTCATAGTGGCTTGGTTATTGCCATAGTTACCATTAAAAGATTTAAAAAATATATTTTCAGACAACATGGCCCATATAGTGTTGGTGTAGTATTCAGGATCTGGTTGGTTCTGTGGAACTCGTCAAACCGCCTTGTATCTAAATTCCATACATTGAGCCGGACGGGATCGAACCGAGGACCCCTAGATGTCCAGCAGTGCTTCCAGCAGCTTATTTGGGTCCGTCAGAAGTCGATCCATTGCTTTCCATACAGGGGTGGTATTTACACCGAGGATGTACGTAGCGTCGTCTTTCGTGAAAAAAATACAAACCAAACACATGCCACGGCTCCTTTCACATCCTTGCTTAATTTACCTTGCTTTACGAGGACTTTTTAGTCGCTACCTCCATTCAAGTATTACATAACATCTTTTCCAGTGTGGGAAAGAGATGGCGCTAGACATCCTGTATAGCTCCGTCTTTTTCCCACACTGGAATAAGAGTAAAACAATACTGCTTGAAGAGTCATGGTGGACCAGCAGGACTTGAAATCCCCGAAGAGTTAGACAGAGGCGTACCTAACAAGTACACCGACATTTCTCCAGTTATTTTTAGTCAGTTATGTTCAGTCCTATGTAATAGGGGGCCTATAGCCATCAACCGGGCACTAATCCTGACTCCCTGGCTACTACTGAGAATATCCAGATGGAAAAACCCAGTAACACTTTGCCCGACCTAAGAATCGAACCCAGGGCCTCATACAGCAGGCGTTGCGACCACATTTTGTTTAGTTGGCGAAATCGGAAAGAACCAGACGGGACGTAGCCGATATTATGTGTTGCTGTTTTGTTTTTTTAGATCGCGTGGGAATAACCCCCACTAGGACTAGCGAGGTAACCAAGTAGGTATATGCCTAAAATATTTGAGTGTAGGTTCATTGACTCGAATGAATAATGAATTGTTACGATGTTTGTTTACCCGGCAAATTAGCAAGTCCCTATTATTACTGTTTTAACGGGTTTTCAGCTTGTGTTAAAAAAAATATTTACAACCTAATGTCTTTATTATACAAATTACACATCCATATTGAGTTGGCTGCAAAAGTTCAGTGTATGGAAGACAGGTATGGCGTTGCTCTCTTACGAACATTTCAGACTTGTTTGTGCGAGTTTTTTCGCAACCAGATTAATTTCCGTTCGCACCATTGAAGATCTCGTTATGTGCTAATTATGGTCATGTAGAAAACCCGGTCTCCATTTACATCTTATTAGAATCCTGGAATCGTTTGAGTCGTGATGTTGCATATGGCTCTAGAAACTTGAACTAGAGTGATTCTCACATCAACCATGACCATGGTATAAAAAAACTTTTTATACAACTTTTCTAAAGCTGTTGAATGGAAGCCTTATCAAATGAAGGATTTAATTGAGTGCACAGTAGATATTTATTTATTTTGTTGGTAACAGTACAGTACTTGGTTGTCCTTCAGCTTTGATTCCTGATTCCACAATTAAATAAATGATTATCGAATATTATATGACTTGTATGTACGATTTTCAATGGACTTGTTGTGTATCTAATCTAATATTATAAAGAAGAGAGATTTGATCGTTTGTTTGTTTGCATTGAATAGGCTCCGAAACTACAGGTCCGATTTGAGAAATTCTTTCAGTGTTAGATAGCCCATTTATCGAGTAAGGCTATAGGCTATATGTCATCACGCTACCAATAGGAGTGGAGCAGCAATGAAAAATGTTGCGAAAACGGGGAAAATGTGACGCACACGAAGTTGCGCTGGACAGCTAGTAACTTCTATGTTGTAAGTGTCAAAGGGGAGGTAAATGAATAAAAGTAAGATTGATACGGGTTGCGCATATCTTTTCTTTAATACGAGCATTTTACAACAATATTGAAACGAAATCATCATTTTGAGATCTGCTGCCAACATACACTACGGCGCTCAACAAATAAACATAAATCGCGCACACTAATCTATATAAACAAGTCGCATAAGTACATACAGGCTTCCCGATATATTCTATACATACACTAAAGCTATATCACCACTTGCCACTCTCCGTTCCCAGAACGTTCCTCACTCACTACACAGTCACTGGTTGATCTATTTTGTTCGCTTGTTTAACTGTTTGTTTGTCGCACTAGTAGATCACCTCATACACTGTGGCCTTCTTGTCACCGGAGCCCGTCACTATGTACTTGTCGTCTGAAGAGATGTCACAGCTGAGCACTGATGACGATTCCTTTGACTGGAAATAGAGAAATAAACAGAATTAGTGCAACGAACTTTACGTGGCTAAATAATAACAGCAGATCGATCTTTAGGTTAAGCCGTGTTTGCCTAGGTTGGTCCGCTGATGGGTGACCTACCATTACATGCCCAGTTTCCACCATGCCTGGGAAAGCACGTTAAGCCGTTGGTCTCGGCTGTCATTTGTAGATAGATAGTCGTTATAGGCAGTCAGTGGTCCAAAAGTCTGACAACCAGTCTCACCTAGGGATATTGTATTACCGAGTACTCACTGGGTTGTGGAGGAATAATAACTTATATGATTTATTTATTTGGTTAGCCAACAATTGTTTATTATGATAATGGAGTATTGTTCAAATAAATGTTTAGAACATAATATAATTGTAAACAATTAGCTTTTGCACAATTTGTTTGTCAAACTCCAATCATATGACTCAAATATTAAATACTTCAAGTACCTTCAACTATCATCACACTATTGAGACGTGATTAAGCAAAAACAAAATGAATCCTAAAGTACCACTTGAAACCACTTAGCGTAATTACGATAACCTAAATGTGAATGAAGATGCATTTTGTTGTGATAACTCACTCTACTATTAGTTATAATAACATTGGAGATAAGGTATTCTCAGCTTAGTTGATTTCATACCTATATTTTGATAACATCAAACCTCAAACAGCGAAATAATTATAGCTGGACTGAGGTAAATCCATTCACTTCAGTTTGTTTTATGCTTATATTTCACTACGCGTACACAAAACACTTGTTTTATTCGTGTACTGAATGCAATTGAATGGATTTTTTTATATCGAACTAGCTTACGACTTTCTTTGCGTACCATTTGCCGTGCTCCATGTTTCTACAAGTACTTATTAGATTACATCACTTTACACTCTGGAACCACTTATTAATTTACTAGTCCGTATACTTAAAGGGCAATATTCTTCATTGCATTATTATAATAGTTAAATAGGTGGTAGGCTCAGACTATAACATCAATAACCTATACTAAATATAACACGTTTAAGTTTGAAAGATTTGCATATCCATTGTTCCGTATGGCGTATCCTTGAAGGGCAATATTCTTCATTGCATTATATAATAGTTAAATAGGTGGTAGGCTCAGACTATAACATCAATAACCTATACTAAAATAGCACGTTTAAGTTTGAAAGACTTGCATTTCCATTGTTATTGCAATTTGCACATTGAGTATTTTATTTGTTATTGTTATTTCTTCTTACGACAACTAGGATTTACGTCTGTAATGTTGTGCATAACATAACGTCAAGCCTGTATTACCCGAAGGGTTAGGCAGAGGTGTACCTAATAGTACACCCACGTTTCGGCAGTTATGTTGTAGGTCCCATGTAAATGGGGCGGGGAAGGGGGGCGGTATGTTGTGCATATCTTTCTCAAAGAAGCCAATCAGAGTTTTCCCTTACCTGGAATATACTGGCCCCATAAGGCGTGCGCCACGCATTGAGCAGGTTATCTTTGCCGGTGGAGACGAACCATTTGCCGCATGACGCGAACCTGAGTGACAGCACACAGGACTCGTGCAGATGGAGCTGGTACTTGTCAGGCTTGACCGCGTGTAAGACTTCTACGTTGCTGTTCTCCATGCCTACTGCTAGCCATTCGCCTGTGGACAACGGTGTTTTGTTAGTAGATTCTTTTAATGGTAATGTATTATCATTTTTGACAAAGAAGAGACAGCAGTCGTTTTAGGACTATCCTAGGAGAAGTTTGAAAAGAATAGTACTCCTTAATTAAAAAGCTGCAAGGTTGTATCCAAGACGACTTTGAGCGTATCTGGGTAGATTATGAATGGTTGGGTCGGCCGTAGCGAACATCAAAAGGTCAATAGGTTGAAGCTATCACTATGTATCAGTCAACTTGCCGACTTATACTGACAGTAATTATCATTATATCGAGAAAGGTGGAGGTAAAATATTGCACTATCCGCCTTACACAGCCATTTTACGCCAGTTCATTGATATTTTCTTTCCTTTTCTTGTGGATACGACCTTCAAGTGGAAATTATACATATTATATTAAACCAATTTTGAATGGCTTACCTGTTGGACAATATCCTAATGAGAATATTTGAGAACTGAAGTCGTGTTGTTGTAATTGTCTGCCTTCTCTTAAATCCCAAGACCTGGAAAACCAAAGAAATACTTCCATAAGCACATGTTCGTTGATACACGACGTAAATCAGGGAAAGTTCAAAATAACAGTTCCTTCGCATTTTTTGAAGGAGGACTATTGTTCTATTAAAATTGACACAAAATTCTGTTTTCAAGACTGTCAGTGCACTTTTATAAGAGGGAAAATGCTTTACCTTGCTTTTCCTTATTGAATTTTTAAATAATTCGGGATAAACGAAAGTTCAGTGGCAATAAGTCTGCATTATACATATTGTGTTCTACATCTGTAACCAAAACAATCAGCTTTCTCTGAGATACTTACCGCACAGTATTGTCAAGTCCTCCAGTCCAGAGCTTGGTCCCGTCCGCAGATATGTCGATACAAGACGCGCCGTCCGTGTGACCCTGGAACTGTCGTACCAGGGTCTGATTGTGAAGGTCCCACACCGCGATGTTGCCATCTGAGCAACAGCTGAAGCAAACCTGCCAAAACAAACGAGTAACATTAGGAAAATGAATGAAAGAGTATCCAAGTCCATGAAGCTTGTTCCATGTCCTTCTCCAAAGATATCTACGCTTTGGAACAGGCAACTTGCTTCAACTTTCTGAGTAACTGACCAACTCCTTGACAGTCAAAAGTGCCTGTGAATAGTTTCATAAGTGCTTTGAGACTGATGCAAGTCATTGAGAAAAGCATCTGAAGAAGCTCTCTGTCGTCTCATCTTAATACACTAAATAGAACTATTGGAAACGATACGCATTCTGCCAAGGTTGCCCCTCTCTAGAGCGCTGGCCGTGACCGTAGCTTTGACCCTGGTCCCGATACTAGGAGGCTTACTAGTTCATATGATGATGACGATACGGAAAGAGTTCTATGTTGTCGTTGTCCTTACCTTAGAGTCTGGACTGATGGCAAGCGCATAGCATGCGGGTGCTGATGAAGTGAGTTCTGCCTTAATCCTAGGAGTGGGTGATGCGAGGTCCCAGATGGACAGGTTTGACGCCTCCCCACCCACGATCAACGTTCGACCATCAGGCAGAAGCTTCACAGACCTTATGTAGTTGTCCCTTTGCTGAAAATTTACGAAACAAGTTTTTAAATATTTTTCTTTCCCGAGGTAATTCTACAAAATGATAATAAGATATTTAAATATGCGGTATTTTTTTTGGGAAAATAAAATACAATGTTTTGTATTTGATTTAAATATTTTTCACATTAGTTTGGATTTTAGCATTTTTACTGCTGTTTCTATTCTATTCTAGAGGCCAAAATAAAAATACCAAAGTATCATGAATCGACGACAGTTACCAACTCACCAAACAATCCAGTTGACTGACTGGTGCTTTACTGGGCTGGCTGATATCCCAGACCTTGACGCAGCCCTTTCCTCCGGTGTACACGTATTTGGTGGGCGAAGACACTGTGACCGCGCACACAACCTCGCCGTGCGCGAGTGCCGAGACTTGACGCGCGTGACGGGGTATGCCCGGGCCCATCAGCGCGTCAGGCGGAAAGGGCACCGGCTGCATTTGACCCTCCGCCGAAACATGGAATGAATATGCCCTGAAATAAAATTAGTTCACAGTTAGATTACATGTAATGATTGGTCAGCCGCAGTTCACTGCTAGGAGGACAAAATGGGGAATGCCAATGTCATCACGCTGGGCAAGCGGGATGGTGACTGATAAATTTTCAAAAAAATATTTGATAATAGCATAACGAATTTTTCAACGGATTTTCTAACAAATTTTGAACAACTAAAACGAATATGAGCTGGGATCACTTACGGCTTGCCACCCGGTATCGGCGTGAGCGACGCCGGTCCGATGGGAGGCCGCAGCGGCTCATATGCCAACGCGGCCCGCGCCGAGTACCCCGCGAGGCCGTAAGCGTCGTGCGCCCCATTGCCCAGGTAGGGGTACTGCAGCGCCGGGGGCTTCACCGCGGCCTTCAGCGGCGCCCCCGCAGACCCCGCCCCGCTCGCCCCCGACGTCGGAGTGACAGGCTTCGAGATCGGCGTGCTAGGCTTCTCGTCAAGCTTTTTGGCAGAAGGCGTCGACGCGTTGCTAGACGTACCCGATCTGATGATTGTTAAAATTGAGTTATCAAATGCCCCGCTAATTGTATCGAGAAAACGATCAATCTAACCGCAAAAACTTGTAATGGAACTTTAAAGAATCTAAAGTAGTCGTTATAAAAACCGTCGCTTTAAACATGAAGAGGCGGTAGTAACATAAGCATGTATTTATTTAGTACAACAAATTGTCTGTAGTTTTTGTAAAGAGAACTGAACGCTATCCATCAACGCGTCTAATCTGATTGGTGTTAATGGGAGTACCAGTGAACCTCGGCCGTGTATACGTAATTGATTCAGTGCGGAGGCGGATTAACTTTCGACTTGGACAACTTGTCTCCGGGCGTACAATGACCTTTCGGGTACAAGTAGTTTTCACTAGGGCTTCTGTTAAACGGATAGAGCGATTATCGCGAGTTAACGCAGCCGGCGAGTATTACGATGGAAACGCCGCGGGGCGTGCGGCTTAGCGTGTTCGTACTAATGTATTACTTGTTATGTTTAATTACAAGTGAAATGGGCCGCCACGGTTTTAATGTAATTTGTCAAGCCCAAGTTTTGTTGGTTGACGTAACAATTTTTTTTAACTATTTGCTTTGTTTTCGCATCGTGCAGATCTAAGGGATACATACCTGGGACTGTGTGGCGGGTGCTCCTTCTTGGGTTGGAGCTTGTCCAGTCCGTTCTCCCTCGGCGACGGTGCGCCATTGTGTGGTGACGTGGGCTCCTCACTAGCATCGTCCACTACCAACTCCTGGAAATGATTAATTTAAACATTGCAGACCTTCCAAAAAGATTTTTAAAAGACGGTGGAAGAATGATTGATTAAGATTTTATGTCTACTTACGTGGCCCATGTCTTTCTCTTCTTTCTTTAGTTTCTTGTGATCAGGCTCTGCTGGACTCCGTGTCCTATACTTTTCCCTTTCACCGGGTGATATAGAATTTCTCTGTAACAAAAACAGAAACCGATAAAAACAAACCGCAAGACCATTAATATTGGCAGTATTGGTCTGTTTGTTTAACAAATACGAGTAGGTAAACATAATCAAAACGTTTACGGCGAGCTTACGTACCTACAGCAATCAATCGATCATTGTTCGCAAATAAATCGGCGCGCAGCGAGGCGGACGCTACAGTCAATATCAATATCAAAACACGCTGAGGCAGAACAAACTGACCGCATGATTAGCTTCGGGAGTGGTCATCGCCCCCCTGAGGGGGTCGGGTAGCCCGAGTGAGCGAGCGGGGTGGGGGGGTGACCGCAACATTTGGATGAGCGCGCAAATACGGACTAATGAAATAATCATATACGTGACGAACGACCGCCGCGCGCTTCACTGATTCCGTTCGTGTTGACATTGCGTACTTTCGCGCACATCCGCGCTGCCAGCTGCCGTGGCAACGGTGTACGTAAAAATGGGAATAATCTGGTCCAGCCCAGGCATCGAAAAATGTTTCATTCATACAATCAAGTTTTTATTATGAAGCGTCCACCAAAAATAAAACTTTACGACGGCAAAACAAAAAAATAATAAAATCTTTTTTGTAACTTGAACACTGTCTTTATTGGAAATTTGGCATTTTTTTTAAATAAAATCCTCTGTACAAGATCAGTACTTTTTCCCACAATCACACATAACTACACAACACGATGTCCTCCCATACTTTAGTACTAATGCTGTAACAGAAGTATTGTAAAACCAAATGATTTTAAAAGAGTAACCATGGAGTTTCTTGCCGGTTCTTCTCCATAGGAAACGACCAACCCGAACCGAGCACCTTTTTGCCGACGTTTTATAAGTGCCCCTGTAGGCCTATGTAAAATAAAAATATTTTGATTTTTTTTTTGATTTTTGAACAGACCAACACCAGTACGGTCGTGTACAGCCAGGGATTATCAATACATATATTCGGTCGGATGCCCGCGGCCAGTTATGTGCTAGACAGATGCTATTTCAAGTGTTCGAGCAGCGAATGCAGTTATTCGAGCGAAAAGCTGTTCCGTATGAGTACCCTGTGTGTATTGCGCTTTTATATTTTCACTTTACACGTAATCGTTGACGGATTTATTTGGTTTTAATATAAGGTGTTAATTTACTGGTTATGCTGAGTTACTGATGGCGGAAACAAATATAATGAGATTTTTGTTACACGATCGTTGTAAGTTGTTTTCCGAGGCGTCCTACGCCGTAGCTCCGTGAGGCGTGCTACGTCGTAGCTCCGCTAGACGTGCTACGCCGCGGCGCCGTAGCTCTACAAGGTACGCTACGCCGTAGCTCTATGTAGCGGAAATTGCAACCAGATTAAATTTTCATTTCAGTCCCAAAATCTGATGTTTGGTTTTTCACTTTTTACGGCAAATTGGATATCTTTATTATTCGTAGGCTATTAAATTAAACAACACATAGTGTCGTAAGTCATAAGTGTTGCAGAGCATTAAATCGTTCGGGTTCAACCGTCTTCCCCGGGGAGTCTAGCAGGCTATTCGGCGAGCCGCCTAGCCGGCGAGCAGGCGGGTAGGCGGTGCCTGAAGGGATCTAACGGGCCTAATTTTACGAGGCACTAAGTTAGAGGCGAGTGGCAAGCGGCTGTTAATTTGCTCGGCGAGACGGCGACCTGTCGCCACCCGCGGTGACTTACGGCCCTCCCGCACTCCGGAGATCGTACACAATCATACACACAATTAACGCCTCATCGTATAGTGAGTGAGACTCTTAGGAGCGTCATTTAAATCCCTAATCCTGGATTTCAATATCGTGTATGTCCAGAGGCCTACTGTGTTTTCAATACCATGACAATTACCTCTGCCTGACTCTTTTACTATACTGCGAAGTTTATAGGTTAATTTATCTTGACCAACAAAACATCCAACATTTCAATCAATAATCTCCCGAGATCATAAAAATAAAAGTTCTTTTCATGTACGAATCCTGATTTTTACGAGCACGAAATTAGATAATCACATCGGGACAAACCATCACCGTGTTAGATAAACAAGTAACACAGCTTATTGCGACCGTCGTTATTGGATATTTGATAGGCAAGATGTAACCAATAAACTTTTATTATTGGCACCAGCCGCGGATACAACAAATATAAAAGTGGAGAACGGAACACAACACACGCAACGAATAGATACGATATCTAATATACCTTCATATAGGTCTAATAGCCACATAGCACCCACAAAGCTGAGCGAGGCGTACGTTCAGGGGTCGAGCGTGTACTCGAGGCCTAATTTTACGATCACCGATCTCCACAGAACTCGACACACTCGTTTCAAGTGAGGCTCTGTCGAGGACCCACCGTACCACCGCGGCACCGCTCGATGCCTTAATGTGACGTGTCGGATTCGATTGGATGGATTTTATGTTGCCTATACGAGTCATTCGCTCGAGGGTAGATCGTTTGTGGTTAATCGTTAATTTAATAGATTGAATTTGTGGTCGGCTGATGAATAGTTCCATGTGGTCGGTTCTAATGGAATTTATGTTACAAGTTCTTTTCTTATGTACTCTAAACTGTTATTCGTCAATAACATGTGTTCGTACACAAGAACATTGTGTATTACCGATATTAGTACAAGTATAGAAACGTTAACAATAGTATAAATTAGTAGTTCACTATGTACGGCGCACTATAATGTAATAACATAACATACGACTAAAAACAACGAAATAAAAAGAGATTGTTCAGGTCTACTTATTCGCTGACTTTGTATGTCTTTACTCAAACAAAACACTCAATAACGAGTAGTCGCGCAACCTTTTCTATTTTCAACAGAAAAGCGAACAGAGCTAATCTTGACTTTATCCCATTACGCGCTTCGACCTCAAGAAAAAGGCAATTGAGCGCGGTACGAAGGGTCGCGGGGCGGGGGTGACAGGAGACTGAGACGCTAAACAACTACTAGAGGAACAAACTCCGATAACACGACTTATTCTGTGTTATCGGCTACAGTCGCAAGTCGCGTGTGTCGCACACAGCACACTCACGTCGCAAGTCGCCGGCGCTGTGACGTAACATATAAAGTGGCAACACACAGGCGCGCTGTTAACGCCAGCCGGGCTTATTGTCTGCGGTCACGCGACGAGCCGTTTAGCCGCGCGCCTCGCCGCCGCCGCCGCCCGGTTAACCGGAAGGGGGGCGGTTAACCGGACGCTCTGGGGCGGAAGCGGGGGAAATAGATAAATAGACCGCCCGCCGCTCGGAAATGTACGGATTGAGTTCGGACTATATTTCAGGCATAATAGTTTTGAAAGTTACGTGATTTACACGCGACGTTTTCAGCTTTTATGGAGAATACCAATTTTAGACGACTTCGTTTTATGATACTGTCGTCGAAAAGTTTTATTGCGTACATTTTATTTTTAAGTCCCATTACGATGTCAATTTATAACAAACGATATCGTGGCGCTTCACGATACGATAAAACGGCCCTCATTGAATAAGCTCATTCATACGGATCAACGCGATATTAAACCAGTCGCAAGCGCTACCGAGACCTCCGTAAAAACGTTAACGTTAATCGGTCCGAAACGAGAATGCGCGCTCGTCGGAAACCTGGCCCACAAAAAAGTTACAAAAAATTAATCGTCAGCGAGCGCATAAACCGCGGGGTGCTGTGCGACTTTAAAATTAACTTTACCGGTTCATTCGTATACATAAATAATGGAGGAATTTCTGAATACACATTAAACTCCTATAAAGAATACATTAGCATAAATTTATGGAAGCGAGTCGGCGTTTCGAGCGCGTTTTTACGTGACTCGTAAAGTTTATAGTCGCGAGTGGAGGATTGCGTTTACTGCGCTCGCTATCGCTTTATGGCCGACCCCAAATAACCAAATTGCCTGGTGCTCGTTGTCGACTGACGCGCGTTCGCGGCCAGCCGCTCCACTCCACAATCTGGTCGCAGCGCCCATTATGCCACCACTCGAGCTCTCTCGCGGAAACTCCGCCGTGCACTTACAAATACACTTGGAAACTTGCCCGATACAATTGATGTTCATTACCGCACTGTTTGTTAACCTGCAGTTAACCGAGCGTGAGCGCGAGCGCCTGTCGACGCTCCCTACTAAACGGCTCCACTTCGTCTAATGTAAACTGGCTGTTCAAAACAGAAGTTCCGATATATGTGTGCAGGCAAACCGAAGTCAAGTGGACTACAAATTATATCAAATTAACGCCCGTGGGGCAGCTGTATCACACAAAGTAAATTCCGGGGAAGCCATCGATAAGCAATCTCACTCCGCCCCCTTGCTCTATTACAGGAGTAATTAGCACAATTAACAGGAGCAGGCGCGAGGGGGCTGCGTGGTGGGTCGGGAGTGCGAGGGGGGGCGCGATCGCTTTCACGCACGCAAACAAATGTCACGTGGCACGGCGCCTTAATTAAAACGATAATTGAGTTGACTTGCGAAATTCATCCGCCATTTCGACATTCCGAGAGAAATTTCACGGAAACTCCCCTCGAAACTACGAAGCCCTTAAGTGTCGACGACTTTAATTTTGTGTTTGCGTCTACTTTGCGGTCTCGAGGCAAATTTTAATACGGTGTACGCGGCTTCGCTTTGTAAAATTACTTAAATAAATTACCTGGAATCGAGTTTCGTCGCCATACTGAAAAACAACTCGTTTGGAAAATTGGCATCAACGAAATAAAGTAACTTAACATTTTACAAGGTTACATAATGAATTTTAAATTGGGGATATATTTGTTTAAAAACATGAAGTTCGGATTTAAATGATAGAAAATTTACTTTTCCTTACTTTTTTAATAATAATACAATTTATCGCGCTAGTGGTTCGTGTTGACAAAGCCGACTCCGTTAATAATGATCCCTATGTTTAAATCAAGTAGGGAGCGGAATGGCAACCTCAGTGGTTTCTCCGCCTCGACTGCAATATGTGCGTCGAAACGGCTTTAAACTGCCTATAAATAATTCGTTCCACCTTAACGAACGATTCGATTTGATAGCGTGGATTAAAGCAGTAAAAAAAAATTAATAAAAAAAGAGCTGAACAACCTCTTAAATTATACTTCCACTTGTAACTAGTAATGTAACCCTCAGGCACCGGTGTTACGCACATTGTAAACCAAGTAAGTTAAATAAAAGCTTGTAAAAACAGCTACAGTATTATATTTCAACAAAAATATGAAATCCCGAAAAAAGACAATCTGGCCTCCTACATAATGGTGCTTAGATTTTTTAATAAAATTGTGTGCCTTTGGGCGGGCAGCGCGTGAGGTAAGAGATGAATTTACTGAAGAAATACTAACATTCTGCTTTTCAGGAGTCATTGCCAAAACTAATACTGAGAGTGTTTTTCAACTTGGATACGATCCCAAGAGTGTTCTTATATCAGGGGTAGTCGGACTACGTTCACGTGATCCACACGAGTGGACCCGGCGCGCGGCACGGAGCTGCGAAAGGGGCTGAAGCCGCGCGGTTATTTAAATGAGAGCTCCCTAGCCTCCCGTCAATAAAACATTGAACACGTAACAAGTTTATGCGCAGCGACAACCCTAGCGGATTCCGCCACTTCGTTAATCCGGGGCGGGGGCAGCCCTAAATTAGGGTCGAGACAAGCCGTAATCCCCCGCTCGGCGCGACGGGGGATTTATATTGTTATTGCTCCGCGTCCGGAATTATACGAGGGTTGAGGGACTAATGAAAGGGGAAATTTAATTCCTAATGATTCTCGTCTTAGTCCGTAACGAGGAAACTCGAAAAAGGGCTGCGACCCGCGCACTTTTTATGATTAATCGTTTTAAACGAACCGAAGATTATTCGATCGGATTGCCTGTGTTTGTTTGTTTACTGGTGTTTAGTGTGTTTGTTTTTATTGTGAACGAGGCGGAGGCGACGTGTTTGTGGAGTCAGAAGTTAACGACCAAATTGGATTACAAATTTATTCATGAAACATTTTCGATGCTAGTACACGGCGTCGGCAGTGAGCGGGCAAAGCATATGTAAATGTGTGATAAGCACGAAGGGGGTCGCATCGTGGAGGCTGGCCTACGGCGCGCCTGGCGACACGGCGACCGGAGCCTCGTGCTGCCGCAACACGACGCCCGCAACACGCCGCACGCTCGTCGCATTGTTAAACATGCCGCCAGACAACTGCAGCCTACACGTCACACCACATATTATTGTCCATGCTCGTACAATAATGCATAATTTGCTACTAAATATCCGGTAACTATGTCATGATAGACACAGCGAGAAGTCTATCTCTAAACTCAGACCCAGAGCTGACATGCAAGTAGTAATTGAAATATTCAACTCACACGTTATTCCTAAGCGCGAACTGTATCCCTGTGAGAAACAATGAGTTAAATAAAAATGAACCGTCAGCCATTAGCAGAATGCGCTGTTTCGCTAACTGCAGCCGTAGTGGCGCGATGGCGTAGCGTCCGCCCTTCCTCTCATTACGCCGGCGACTAATTGAGATAAATTATGAAGACGTGCAGCGAGCCGCGAGCTATCGCACCCACCTCACCTGCTAATTACATGCAGCGATTTCAATTACTCGAGCGCTCTAGCGTGTTTTTTGCTCAACAACAAACATGCTTGGTTCGTTTTTATTAAGTTTATCCGCTATTGAGCATCGTCCGAGGCGATTAAATCACAATTAACACACGTAATAGCGTGTTGTAAAGATGTTATAGCATTATGGATGCAATTAGATTTTAGTGGTTATAGGGTGTCGTAAAATTTGAAAGAAACGAATGCAATAAATAAATGTGGTTGTGTGTGTTGTGTTGCGTCATCGGTAGCGATGTCTGCGGGCCACACACGTGGCGAGGGCGACAGGGCGACCGGGCGACAAAGAGCGCGGTGGGTGATAGTGGTGCGACCGCAACAGAGGCGGTGGCGACCGCAGGCGCGGCCGCGGTACGTGCTGCTGCCTCGTCAGCCTGCGGTCACCACACTGTTTACGACACGTGCGGCTAACTTCCAGACCTACTAGCAACAGAACCTAATTATTATTCCATTTACTACACATCTAACAAAATACATTGCATATCTTTTATTCGCGATAATTGCTACAGTGGCACCCTGTTTGAATTCTGACGCACTTAGTATAACAAAGCACCTTTGAAACGAGTCGTCGAATGCAATGCAATATCTATTGAATATTTCATTTGAAATATGGAACGTGTGGGAGCGCGAAGCATCGTTATTCGTTATAGGGCTGGTTAGATCGACGCGATCTGTTCGAAGTGAAACAATTAATCAAATAGAACAATATTGTTGATTTAAATCACAATAACGTTAAAGGTAAAGCTTAATAAGTAAGCTAACTTGAAAGTTTATAGACTAGCTAAAGTTATTGTCATATTTTGAGTGTCATCAAGATAAAGCAGCACCGACCGTAGTTTGGAGAAATGCCAACCCTATGGTTGTCGTAATAAACTAGTAACAGATTAATATTACCACTTTGAAAGGAATAAAAAGTTATTATCCCAGCGTCAGATTCCAAATATCGTTTTATAAAGTATGAATATTCAATTGTGTTAACACAATGCAGCGACAGAGGCAGGTATTGTTATGAAGCAAGAGGGAGGGCAGACGGGGGCAGGCGCGATTCGATCAAGCTTGCATAAATCGATGCGATACGGCCGGATCGTGAACAAAGCCGCAAGCCCACTCCGAGACGAGCAATACCCCTACCTACCCACGGTACCCACAGTACCCACCATACACACATCCACCCAGCACCGAGCGATCGTCACACAAACGATATTATGAAAAGAATTCCGAAATACTTTTTGCTCTCACACAAGTGGATTATTACCTTCTCAGACCAAGTTTACAACAGGTAGCTAAGTATTGTTATTTTAGGAATTCAATAAACGAACCAAAGTTGTTAACTTTTTATATCAATTGAGGGTTTATTTATTTTGTATCTGCCCTTTGTAAGAATTTAAGTAATCGTATTATTTACTTTCAAAGCTAGGTTAAAAGATTTCCCTCAGAACTAACATAGACAATCATGCGAAATACACGAGTGTTTTACCCGACTCGGTCTTGATTAATTCTGTTGGCAGATTATAAATTCAAGTTAGAGACAGAGGCCCTGACTGCACGACACGACAGATAATCCGCGCGGAATAATGTGGATGCACCGACATAATCTACGTGTTATTCCCTATCAAGAGGCGCACAGTGTAAGGGGATCAAGTACAGTGCCTCGGCTCCGAGACATTAGCCGGGACTCAAGCAGCAACCGACTGAACAGAAGCCATGTTAGGGATTACCCCAGGATCCGCTACCTTGCCAAATATTATAACAATGCTCTCAGAATCGAATTGGATAACATGCGGTGACGTCACACGATGTGGGGTGGATTCGTGTTGCCTTTTATTACAACCACAGGATTGACCAGTAAATTACATGTTTATTTATTCAATTCAACGATAAAAGGCACTTAAATGTACCTTACTTTTAATGAGCTCTATTACTTATCAACCAATAATTGCGTGCAGAGTGGTCGTTTAAAACCGAAGCCAATTTCCTAGAAGCCGCACGATTTCATCGAAATGTCATGAATAACAAGCCACAATGTTCCGAGGGCAATCTACCTGCGCCTCTAGCAAAGGGTACAATCCGGAGATCGATATCCATCGCGACTACCTAGCAACTGCTCTTTAACCTGTTCTTTATCTGATCGTTTCTTCACAAAGTAGCTGGCTCAAGATATCCAACCTATAAGTAAATAATACTCTCAATAATTGGAGGATAACTGCTCAAGAATAATTTTGCATTTATCCACAGTGTAGTTCCGTATCTCTGTACACTATCTACGAGCAGTGTAATTTGTATACCTAATTGCAAGAAACGTCTCTAGAATAAACAGGAAGATCACGCAGCCGTATACTGAAATGACTGCAAAGTAGAAAGCACATTCACTTTAGTAGCGCCAACTTTTGTTTTTCAATAAACAAGCCACCGTTACTTTAGATAGCCGACGGTACATAAAATGTAAAAAAGTAAAATAAGAGGACGACTACCGCGCAATCTGTTTCACTTTAGGGCGTCTTAATAATTACAAGTGGCCATTCTTTCCAATTAAGAAAAGTCTCGAGCTATAAATTGTGAGGGCTGTCGCGGGCGCGAAGCGAGCGAGCGCTGTTACAACGCGCGTAAACATGCCGCTAGGGCTACCACCCACCGACTTAAAAGGAAAATCTCCCATTTTTGTTTTAACGGTTTAATAAAGTAGTCGGTCCTCGCCTGTATTTATGTAAGTCATTTATACTCGCCGGTTCTACCTTAATTAAAGGAGCGCACCTTTAAAACGCAACGACCCCAGCATATCGAAGAACAAA
Organism: Cerastis rubricosa; assembly: GCA_949152445.1. Lineage (NCBI taxonomy): Eukaryota > Metazoa > Arthropoda > Insecta > Lepidoptera > Noctuidae > Cerastis > Cerastis rubricosa. The sequence goes on from OX424541.1 coordinate 12,718,986, forward strand.
CGCAAATTTATTCTGACCGGAGTTTTTTTTCGGTATCTATTAAATAAAGAAGTCGAGGAGAATGCTAAACAAGGTTGAGCGGCCCTCGCCCTGCGAGTTTTCCACTTGAAGTGGTGTGCGGGCGCGGGGTGCGGGGTGCGGTGCGCGGCCGGGTCGGGGTGGCACGGGGTGTGTTATTCAGAGTGGCTTAGATAAGGTAAGGAGGATGAAGAGGCGAGATGCGCGGCGTAATGAACCGGCTCCGAGCAGTTTTTGTGTGGTTCGGGCGCCCAAATTGAATATTAGGCGCGATTTGAGAGCGAATGAGCGGGCGGCAGAAATAAATCCGCGGTTATTATGTTACTCAAATGAGATTGTGGAAGGGCTCGCTCTGTTAGGCTTACAGCGGCTGCTCAATTTCGCGTCGGTGTAAATTGCTAGTCGTAAACTTTGTTATTCTGCGGGAATTTAAGCACCTTTCTAGAATTTAATTTATGTATAAATGGATAATTATACGGTTCGACCGCTAGGTGATAATTGCCGGTACAAAAGGCGACCTTTTATTAAGTTTGTAAAGGTAAGTAATACCATAACATACAACAATGTTTCATCAATTTTAGATAGCAAACGAAAAGCTTTTATTTATATCCGGACATGATATTTTTATTTTTTACAATATCATAAAAATAAAATAGAGCTTCAAAACAGAGCGCCCGCGCCATCGAAATGAAAAGTTTCCCTACACTGTAATGTAAACATGGGCCCGATGTATCGGAAAATCAAATATACGGCGCGCGATGGTTGCAAATAAACAATGTGCCTGCAACTGTGTAGCACCTTCGTGATTCGCAATAAAAACATAGTGTGGACAAACGGGTGCGGCTCGGTCGAGTGTAAGCTGACGCCCCCGCAGCCGCGGAGCCGCAGCCAAGACGCGCTCGGTTTATGTAAACTTTATTACGGAGTGCACTTCTACCTCCCCTCCCCCCTCGCCAGCCAGGCACGACTCCCTCGCTTCAAATTGTAAGGCGCGTCCGTGCATTACTCAGCTCGCCGCGTGTTTGCACAGATCGACGGTTCCGTGAGCGGACTGCCAACACAGGCCACAGCCGCGCCGTATCGGGGTCACACTGCAAGATAAACTCTTCACGTGCTGTCGTCGAGTTATAAACTCGCTCACCTCACCCAAGTTTTCCAACAAACTTGTTAAAGTATGCGGTACGAGCTGATGTGCGGTAATGTGATCGCTACGTGACTGATTATGTTTTCCTAGTCAAGTGGAATTAGTGTCTGGGGGCGGCTACTGGTGGGGCAGATAAAGTTTATGCCTAGGTCCTAATTGAATTACCTACTTGAGAGTGCCTGTTTCAGCTCTATTTAAATATAATGCCAATTTATTTATTCCAGATGCGGTTGAAAGGAACTTTAATTGATGTAGAAAGGTGCATCATTCAACCGGAAAAGGACATCCTTGTAAGGAGTCATCTCACAATAGACTGCACTAACGAGCAGACATTGTCAAAGGCAAAAGTGAATAATTGATGTCATTGTGATGAAGTAGGTTAGTGCAACAAAGACAGTGTTACAAGTAGGTGCGGCGTATCGATTCGCATGCATTTCTGGGCGCTCGTCGGCACATCTGTGCGGTGCGCCACTGTTCACCCCCCTCCCCCCACGGTAGCGCGATAGCCGACATTCGCAACACCTCGGGAACGACGCACTCGCGACCGAGCTCACTTCACCACAGGGTTGACAACTACTCATATTATTTCCTATTCCACCAATCAATTTTGTCTGCACCCCATTTGACAAACCACACCGAATAGAACGTGACTGAAGCGAGGATAGCGATAATCGCTAGCAATATGTCAAGTTACACAAAACAGATTACCTCATAGGATTAATTTATGGCCATTTATACGATCACGCATGTAAATCCCAAATGAGTTGTAGGCGAGGTACTCTTCTGGCTCGGACATTCCCCCTTTTGCAGTGACAGTGCCAGGCCCCAAGTCCCTAAGGGGATTGGGGCCGAACCCCAATTTCGTGTGCTTTAGCTGCCTAAGTTAATAACGGATGCAAGGATGACGTGACGTGTTTTCGGAACTATGTTTGTTTAGTAACAGATGGTACGCAACATGAAAAACAACACGTACTTCAAAGATTAATTTTATTAAACCTTTAATTTAACATTTACATAAACTCTTTTCCAAAATCATGATGACAAAAAGGAAACGTAACACGTCAATCTAATTTCAATTTAAAGTTAATATTAATAAAGATAAAATCTGACACACGTTATAGCGTGACACCCCTGAGAGGGGTGCGCCACTTGCACCACCCACTTGTTTCAGTCAGGGCCGTGTTATGAAATCAACGTGTTCGAGCGCAACACTACTCTCCGCGTTCACATTCCCAAATGGAAAAGGCACTACGTACATACATATACGTGCTACCTACGTTATAGCTACGTCGGTACGCTTGTTGGGGAATTTTTCAAAGCAAAATTGTGCCGTCGGAATTTTAACAACTCGGGCGAAATTGGAAAAAGTTATTCTATACTCACATGTCGCTCCTCTGCTGAACTGATACCTGCAACCAAGTGGGATAAGTTAGCTGGATTATGTTACACGTTGTACACGGGAATTGCTCGTAACCGCAGTATTAATTGATCACAATTACTTGGTAATTATTAGAATGGTTCACATGTTATATTGTGGCTTTACTGAGAGATTATGTGAATCGTATTAGCAGTGGTATTCACGTAAACAGACCCAGCATCGATTCTGCGAAAGCCTAATTTCCCTAATTGTTGCGAACTATGCAGTTAGACTAGTAGCTTCAGGTAAGACGAGAATTGTGACCTTGTTCACTATGAGAGCTCGTCTAATCTCGGAATCAGATCAACTGCTCTATTTGAAATAACATTTTCCCAGTACACCTGACAAACAAATATGCAAGATCTGGAAATAGCAGTATTACCGCCTACCACGAACCAGTCGTATGTTTATTTTATTCAAGCAATCTGAGTGGGAGGGGCACGTGTGAGTGTAATTGAGGTGGATCCGATGAGGAGCCGGGTAAAGTGGTCGATGAATATTGCAGAGCCTGTCGCCGGCTCGTCACGACACCCCCGCCACGCCAGCGCTCCTGACACCTTAATGCTGTTACACACTATATCAGCCATACCTACTGTTTACTTATTAAACGACGTACTAATGCTTCTTTCCACGAATAAAAGCCTTCCCATTTAGTTTGGTGATACGTAACTTTGCTTTGCTTCGAAATAAATTTAATCGACTAATAACCCCGGCTGATTGATTCTTTAATTTCAATATCGATAAAATCAATACTTTCTTCTTATTCACGAATGAATGGTCGTGATTAACGGATCGGATATCATCGGGGGTTATAGACTTTCTCTTTTGAATCTGTGAACTAGGCTACTAATCTAAATCATATAATCTATATCTATCTTATATCTTATATATAAATTATATGTCACGTTGTTTATCGGGGATGGACTCCTAAACTACTTAACCGATTTTAATCAACTTTGCACACCGTGTGCAGTGTGATCCAGCTTGAAAGATAGGATAGCTTACAATACATCTCAATTTATAGTCGCAATATTATTTTATTGCAAATTACGTAACAATGATCTGTTACCTCCAAACGATTCTAACAGATGGCGGTATCTGTTGACTGGATTGAGTAAGTATTCAATAGATGGCGCTGTATAGGAGCGCAGCAGCAATGAAAAATATTGCGAAAACGGGGAAAATGTGACGCAGACGAAGTTGCGCGGGACAACTAGTAGTAAATAGTTACCAATCACCGCCTAGCCACCAATTTAGTCAGCCAACGGATCTGACAATGGTCTGTTATATGTCGGTAACTCCTAAATAATTGGAAACAATATTCCTGGCGAAATTACCTTCGCTTGTCAATCCCACAGAATATGCTATACTCGACGTATTAAGGTAACTTATGTGGATATATTGTGCTATATTAAACAGTAGTCTGCATGCAAATTGAATACATTATTGGTAATCAGTGGCACAATACAATAGGTAGGAATAGTAAATCAGTTAGCTGTTTACAAATAGTTTACCTTCCGTATAATTTAAGATTAGACGTTTTAAATTACGAAAATGAACTAGATACATAACATAAGGCATTGTTATAATATAAATGTCGAAGTAGAATTTTATTGAATGGAACCGGTTTTTTTAAGTCCTAATTACTTTCAACACATTCCAAAATGTGTCTGGGGCTTGTCCCTGAATTGAAGATTTTAGGGCCTACAGTAAAGATACAGTTAAATGTGAACTTGTACCAAAAACTGGCAATTGTAAACGATATTTATCGCTATCCTTGCTAACTGTCACTAAACGTACATCAACATAACATACCAACAAAATAACATAACGTAACATATATCATATCTCACGCGTTTAATACTGGATGTGTAAAAACAGGCCAAGTGCGAGTCGGACTCGCTCACGAAGGGTTCCGTACCATCCATACTAATATTATAAATGCGAAAGCCACTTTGTTTGTTTGTATGTTTGTTTTTTTGTTACCTTTTCACGACTAACCGGCTGATCGGATCTTAATGAAATTTGGCAAGAAGATAGATTTGAATCTGAGGAAGGACATAAGCTATATATCATCACGCTACGACCAATAGGAGCGGAGCAGCATTGAAAAATGTTGCGAAAACGGGGAAAATGTGACGCAGACGAAGTTGCGCGGGACAGCTAGTTATTTATAAAAACGAGCAAAAAAGACACATTTTTGTATGGGACCTCCCTGAAATATTTATCTTATTCTGCTTTTAGTATTTGTAGTTACAGCGGCAACAGAAAAACAGAATCTGTAGAACTATCAACTGGCTAACTACCACGGTTTCTGAGATACAGCCTGGTGACAGACTGGCGGACGGACGGACAGCGAAGTCTCAGTAATAGGGTCTCGTTTTACCCTTTGGGTACGGAACCCTAAAAATCAGTTGTTCCATACATTTTGAACTTGTTACTTTGTAGGAACCAGCAGTTCTTTTTTTGTTTGTGCGTCTTTCACCACGTAGAGTATAGTAGTTTCTGAACTAGGCTTAAAGACTAACGTTCAGGCAGTCTTACCGTCTCGTGGCGGTATTAGCCCCGGTCTCGTCAGCACGTATCAATCGGGAATTCGGGACTATTCACGGAGCCATAGTGGCGGAGTTAACGACACCGCCATTGTGCCCGAAATAGATGCCTTCACGGTTACGGGGGAACTTCCAGTCTATGTTTAAGTTCAAGTTACAAGTTAAATTACATGGTTACTAGACAACATTACTGAACTTATTTAGTGCGTGTTCGTGTTCAATGTGTGGTTTACCAGCTCTGTTTGAGATTGAAATTGTATTTGGTAAACTAGGGTATTTTAAGTTGCGTACTTTATAAGGTGTTAATTTCTTTCGAAATTAATCGATATTGTGTTTGTTGTGAAAGTTTTAGAGTTCAATTTGATCAATTAGCTGCTAATTTAAAACTTGTTCTTTTTAGTTTGTGAATTTTACAAGTATTATGTTTTGCAGTACCTACACTATCTACATGAGAATACGTTGCCACAGTTTAATCAAAACAGCAAATCCGTTGTAGATTACGTATGTACAATGTACATACCATAGTTACTGAGTATTGCATACATCAAAGGCATTATCTCCGCCGCGCCGCCTGATTCGTCTCAAGTTTGTGAGCAATTGCAGCCAATCCCATTACTATTCACGTGCGCTACATCGGTACATATGTACGTACATATTGCCAGACGCCGTATTAGCACTGCATGTATTGCCACAATTAATTTAAACGCAATAGCCTCAATTATTGGCCGGCTATTCCCCTACATTGCCCGGTTGCACATGAACGCTTCGTGCACATCGATTCAAACATTGCAATCACGTCATAACAGACAAATTAGAGGTTTTATACGCGTTTTTGAGCTACTTAATATTCATAGAGTACATTATTATCGGTCTGACACATCGAAAACGACTAGGGCGGTTATTATTGACTCTAATGCAACGCGTGGATGTAATTTAGTTGGAGCGCGACTTCGTGTAGGTCCGCGACCGCACACACTCAAGTCAGCCGCAAAATTACGTTACTAATTGACTAAAACACGCGACGCTCACACCAGCAACGAATAATTAATTGAGCTCTGGCAAGGTGCGGGCGGGGCGGAGTGCGCGAGCGGGAGGGGGCCCATCTGCGCGGTAACTCTTACATCAGTACACCGATAATGGCACAAATTAGCCGGGGAAGTGGCAGGCGGCGCTCGGGGGTGGCAGGGGGCGCTAAGCCGGAACATCCCGGAGCGCAGATTACCGCTTGCTTTTGTAATTAACCGGAGCGACGGGCGGCTTCCAAATCCATTTCTGTGTTACATTTTCATTTGTGGCGCGCTCGTCCCCGCCGCGCCGGGATTACTCGCGCTACCGTGGAAACTGGAAACACTCCCCGTTGTTTGATATGAATAATACTCGGCTTGCCCTCGAATTATAAAGTGCCTATTTGTTTGATGGATATAGCAGACTAACAGGAAAAATGTTTTCCACCAATCTGTTCCACATCTCTGTTTACATATTCTGTCCAAACACGCGCATAGATACTACCTACCAGTTCGGAGAATTGACTTATTCATACTCTCAAAGTAATATCGGGCGAGCCGTAGCCGTCAGCGATCCGAAAACACGCAAACAGTGAGTTCAAAAAGCCACTCGAAGATTGTAAATATTGAAACAGAAGTGGGATCGGAGACGTCTGCCGCGGAGGGCGGCGGGGTGCGGGCGCTCTGCGGCGGGGCAGGGGGGCACTAATAGTCTCCAGAGGCCCGCAGCAAACAAGGCGAATACACAAATACGCGACAACCTCTTAAAATATTCATCTTTGTATCGAACCGTTACTTATACAGTAGCTTAGTCACGAATCCTTTTTCTTTTGGGCTTTTCTGCGATAGTTTATGTGACCTGACCCGACTGACAAAACTTGTTTCTTAGTTATAAAGTCATGATTAACTTACCGTTTCCTTTATCATCTGGTCGATGCAAGTCTGGAGGTTTTGCGAGTACTGACAGAGGGTGGTGTGGCACGCCGAGTCCCAACAGGCCGGCGGGGGGCAGAGCACCCTGGCCTAGGAGTGGCAGAGGAGGCGCACCGTGCGCTGGCAGGTGCGCCGCGTGCATCTGCTGCAGCAGCCGCGGCAGGTCTGGCCTTTGTTGCTGCAACAATCAGAAACATAAACATTACAACTAGTTTCAAAACCAATTAATTCCAAAACCAAAGTACCCCCAAGTCGTTTAAAGCAGCTAAACATTCAGACAAATAGCGAATAGACCAAATTAAAGCAAAGCCAAATGGTCCATTCTTTGCAGAAGGTTGAAAACCGCAACTACGGTAGGACACTAATTAAAATCCACAACGTTTAAACAGAATCAACCCTCTGCTTTGCGTCTCTAAATAAAACGAAAACTCAGGCAACATCACAATCAAATTAAAGTGTATTGTTTTTTAAAAGAGTAATGTATTTTAGTTCAGCGTCAACATTCAAAGTGGATTGATGTGTCACCGCAGAGCTCTGTGCATTTTTAAACCGAACCCAAGCCAAATTAAAAACTCCTCCACGGGACCCCTCCGTTCCGCGATATTTTAAATTTTAAATGAGAGCTTCGCCGGCGGCGGGCGGCGACTGTGCGAAATTGATTACTCTTTCTCCATTATTCCCCTTTTTCCACTTTTCCTGTTTTCCCGCACTTCCCGTTCCTATCTCGTCTCGTTTAACCTTATTATTCCTATACACTGTGGATCGGCTCACGTCTCCAACCAAGCGCACCGCTATGTTTTAACAGCTTATCGCTATGCCCATTTCCGTTGTTTACCTCTTATTTTTTACATGCGTCCATGTTACAATTGCATCCATTATCGGCGTATTTCTCTTCGCTAGCCGCTCCCGCTACCTCTATCGCTTACACTAGGCTGCCCGCTGTTCGCTTGTGGCTCGTCCAGTACGCCCAAGCTTTTTCCGCTCGGACGGGCAGGTTCTTTTTTTAGCCGCCGAAAATTAATTGGATTTTCGCCGAGGGTGGAACATATTTTTTATTGGCCGCTCACGGCTGTGATTTATTGTGTGTCAAAAGGTGGCGAGCGCCACTTAGTTGGGAGTGCTTTTTACAAAAGGGGATTTTTTAAATTCAAATTATTCCTTTTAGGCATTTACACGTCTTATGCTCGAATTATTAAAATAAATAGTTTCTGTCTAGCGTGTTTTATAAATGCGTTTTTTCAGATTCGTTAATTAAAAAACAGCGATCAAGTGTGATTCGAAATTGATGATTAATTGCTTGCCGCCACGATATCACTTGTGGCAGTTCCGGCGGATTTTAAATACTTGTAAAAGATAAAGACACAGAAAAATCAAGATAGACTTCCTAAAAACGAGCATTCATTAACAAGGTTTTTTGGCATGTAGATCTCTTAGAACATAAAAGTGTGATTCTACATAAATAAACACGTGGTGACCTGAAAAGCGGTCTGTCCCCGAACGTTAGACTTCGTGGTGAACCCTCATCCGTCCTGACAAACGACGTACCTATCCTCTCCCTCAAACTAATAAAAACTTTTAGAATCTATCATTAATGTGTTTCCACCGCGACGTTTTTCCTCGCATTTGTGCTCAAATAATTAATTACGTACTATTAGAAAAACCTTAAGCTGGAACTAATGATTGCATTTATGTCTTGCAGTATGTAGTTGATTATTTATTAACAACGCCTTATAAAACGATATCGTTAAAAAATCTTTACAAAGTATTTCCTAACAAAAAGAGAGATAAATGAGCAATTCACGAAGAAAATTAATGAACAAAGTTTTAGTACGTTTGTAGTCGTTGGTTGTATGTATATTTTTCTGTGGCGCGAGTTTTAATTACGTATTCGTCCCTCGCTAGTGGGAGACATACCTGTACAAACATTTCGCTCGAGCTAACTGTTCCCTCGTTACGATGCGGCGCGGGCGGCGTGATCCCGCAGCTATCGCTATCGAGAGCGCCTCACCCCGGCTCACACCTCACCCCCGACACGCCCGCTACCCCCACAGGCACCCACCCGCCTGTTATGAATGACAATAACGTGGCGTGATACCTCACCAACATTTTTTTTCCATATTTAGACGTGATTAAATAGCGTCGATACGCTCTCCCCGGGATTAAAACTCGTTCCCCTAACGACTTTTCCATCCGTTTACTTTATCTCTGAACGAAGTTTGGTGTTTATATTATCGACCGAATTTAAGTTTGATTAAGCCCCCTCTTGCAAGGGGTGATGTCAGATTTTTGTAATGAATTTTGTGGCTCAAAACTCCAAGAGTAATGTATTCAGAACTACAACGCGATAAGTGATGTGAATAATTCCCACATCGTTGTCACGAAGCACGCGACTAATGATTCAGTAATAAATCCGAACAAAAACCACTAACCTCAAATTCTTGTAGATAAAGTCGTAAATAGACTATTGTTCTGTATTTTCCCATGCAAAAGTGATGAGAATGAATTTTATGTTTGTCTTAAGTGCCATATTAGAGCTGTATTATAAAGATTTGTGTCAGCTGAGTTGAAATAAAAAACTGTCGGAGTGGGTTAGGATAGATAAAAGCATAGAAAAGGTTATTTTTCTGTATCTGTGCTATGTCAGCGTGTTCATACGAGCTGTATGTATGTAATTTCGCGTGTGTCGGTACGTGTGTAGCGAGTAGCAACAGACGTGAGCTGTCTCCAAAGCTTTTGTCATGAGAAAAATGCTCCGCCGCGTTCGGGTTTTCACGGCACATTTACCACCGTCTATGCTCCGGGGATTATTCTTCATTTATAAATGGATAGCGCACGCCAACCGCACAGATTTCCACGCATAAATATTTCGTCAGGTTTAACAAGTATTATTTTTTTGATCAAATATTTTTTTTTTGGTACGCTTTTTTGTGGTAAAGAATAATGCCTTTTCTGTGCTAGGTAGATAGATAGTGTTGAACTTTTGGATCAATAAGATTTCTAGTACGTGACAATTTTCAGTCACGATTTCAATCACAGCTCTTAATTTTTCTGAAAACTGCTTTTATTTTTTTGTAAAGTGGATGTTTGTAGTTCTCTACGAATTTAGTTTAAAACTTTTCTTTACAATTTAAAATTTTATATGGGTTTCAGTTTAGCGTTATTGTTTTATTTATTTGTCTTTACAATAAATTGCTTGCATTATCCTTTAGACTTCCGCCTTACATTTTATTTCGTGTGATTAAAGATTTAGAAATACGATTAGTTTAGGTGTTCACTGGCAACATTTCTCACACACAGCGTGCCAAAGAGTAGAAAATTTCTGGAAAAAAAAATAAAAACATGTTTTAGATTTTTATGACGCATCTTGTCGCACCAGTATTAAGGAATGAGATCAACAGCATATTATAAACACATTAGTTTAATATGGTCAGCAATTAATAAGTAGCAAGAACATTTAAAAATAATTACTGTTTACACAATTAGGGCTGAAGAGGCAATCAACACGTAAGTGGACGTTAACCTACAATTAGTACGTTTTAATGAGACATCAGATGAGAATATTCCACGGTAGAGTAGGCTCACTAAAGGATCCCCGATAAATAGAAGTAGCAAACAACGTTCCACGGATATAGCCATTATCCTGGTTGGTAAGCAGCGAGCAGGCTTCTGAAAAGCATTGTATGGCGTTGATCTCGCTTAAAGCAGGATTTTTGTGTGATCTAATTGAATTACTGCTGTCACAATAGCCACTACGTCTGTGGCTTATGCTAGTTTCTTGTAACAAAGGTTAGACAATGGTTCAACCTAACTAGCAGAAGTAAGTTTCATTTCAAGACACCTGAGTCAATTAAAAGGAGAAATTAAATATGCGTATTGTTAAAACTTAACATACAAAAAGTAGTAAGTACTCGAAACAACTTTTCAATAACTACTGGTAATAACGCTGTATTTTCAGTTCTAACGGAATCTTTTCTCAAAGAAACAACGAAGCTATTAACGTTATTTAATTGTAACGTACGCCAACCCTAGCAGTTGTTAAATAATTAAGAGTCCATTAGTTCGTGGTGTGAGACGCATTAGGGCTGTTACAGACGATGCCAGCCTCCAGCCAACACTGACAAGAACAGATTATAAACTGTAATGGTATCGCATAATTGAATCAACCCCCGCGCTCGTGTAAAACTGCCTTATATTCTGGTCTTGTTATAAAATTACTGTTCAAAGATTGAAACGCTAGAACAAAGTGAACATCAGAGTTTTCTGATGCGTTAATTTAGATTTGGCGTATTTATTCAATAAGCAAACCACTAACCATAATGAATTCAACGGGTTTCGGTAATACCGTAATATGCAATTAAAATCTATGTTATTAGGTACTAAAATGAGCTTTAATGTATTCGTGTTCCTGACTGCAATGTTTTAAACATTAAACCAGGAAGTGATAAGCATGAAACGCATGACTTGAACAGAAGGAACTTTAAACTCCTATGGTGTTAATGCTTCGAGCCAAATTTTACGACCAATAAAACAATACAAATTCAAAGCTGTAACTACATTCTAATCTTCGAATGGTGGCCGTTAACGGCCATTGTGACGGACGTGTCGAGAAAAATAAAGAGGAATATACCAAGCAGCAGAACAGCGAAACAAAATGTACGTCACTTTACACATCGGAACATTAAAGGATCGTAAATTTGCGACATACTAACGTTCCTCATGCAAAGTGCCTATGTAAGGACACGGGCATGACATCGACACAGAATACATATTTATAAACTTCGTTAGACAATGCCTGTTTAGGCGCAAATGACTTTGGTGTTGTAATTAGCTGTAATGTAATGCTATACCGGTCTTATGTGTAAGTAGTGGGTGCAGTACAAAAGGGGTAGGTTGTCGCGAGTGACGAGGAGGGGCAGAGGAAGGGACGCACGCACCATTAGACAGGAAGCCTCCAGGCAAATCGACACGCGACGCCGACACGTGTTACACTTTCAACATAATTGCTTCTAATCACATGTATTATACCTAAATACATGTTGTGTATATGGACACATTAAGGATAAACACGATTTTGCAGAAAAACAGTCAACGTTCCTAATATCACGGTAAAGTAAGCTACATGTTTGACATGCGACTCGAATAAAGTTACGAAGACCGACCTAATAAACAACGTCTATTCTCATGCTATATTCCTACAACATGTAACTTTGAATAACTTCGTATACTCAAAGAAAAGAAAGATAATAATAAGAAAAACTCGTGACACTCGCGGGCCGGATGAGTCGTAAAACAGATTACATAATTTCATTGGAAGCGACGACAGAACGGGCCCTAACTCACTTTTCCGCGTTGAAAAACAAGAAGCTTCGTCTAAGCGACAGGGGAAAAGTTAATGCGAGTCGCCGGGAGGACGCGTCGCGTCGTGAGACTCACAAGAAACGTCGAGGGCCTGCAATGCAATATTTATCACCCGCCCGCGAACGTGCCTGGGAAAAAATGACAAATTCATGTTTCCCCGACGCCCGACCCCGGCGCGCTTCTCGCCCCGATTTATTCTCCTCGTAATTTTTATCAGAGGGCGAGGGACCCAACGTAAACTAGATAGAAATGTTTTCACGACTCGCTTGTTTATAAAGCCATCGACGGGGAAACAGATACGCTCTATTTGCACGGCTCCAGCGCTCGTGTTTGCACATCTATCTCGATAGATAATGTTGCATAAATGTTGTACGCATAATACACTTGTTTATTTCGCATACTTGCGCCGATTCGGCTTTTCAATCACGGCCATGGCGGACTCGATCGTAAATATAAGGATGAGATTTAGTATTGGATTCGTAACGCGTATCTATGACACGAGGTCGCACGTCGCTATCGATCTGCACAAGTTACGTGAATATTGTTTCAATGTGAACATTCGTGTCATGTATAGGTGAGCTTGATAGGGAGTTTTCGTATCTGTAAGCTATTACCTCTGCGGAGGTCGGGCGCCACCCCTCGGGCGCTGGCGTGGAATAAAATCAGAACGAGAAATGATTTACCCGCCGATAACGCACCGACGACGCTCCGTGCGTCCTCTCCCGGTTATTGACGACGAGTTCACGCACATTGCTCAAACACAATGCTGAATCGTTTCGCCACCTTATCCATCATACTCGAATTCTATTACACAACAAGACTCTTCGTATTGTTATTTGTTATACGTAGGTTGGACTTATTTGTGATTTTTACATTCATTTAATCGATTAGTGTAGTTTAACAACTATTGTTAGTCAGCAAAGAAAAAGATTTAAAACAAATCATTCAGAAGCATCAAAAGTTTAAAACATACTGCAGTTCGTTTAATTTAATTGATACAATTGAATTGTGGCGTTTACCTTGTAAGTGAATTTAATAGGCAAGCAAACAGTCGCCTATTTGCGAAGTGGGGAATACTTCACGTTCACAAATCGGCGCTCTCGCGTACGCTCGCAAATCAGACGGAGGCTGGGCGGCCAGTCTCTGGGGAGAGCCCCTTTGATCCCTAGCTGACCCGAAAATAAAAAAGGTACGTAATAAAAAAGGCCCGACATACGGAAGGTGGCGCCGCTTTTTTATTTAAATTAGAGTGTTTTATGAGGGGAGGGCGATATTGCGTTTTGCCAGTGTCTCGAAGGCTGTTCAGTAAGCTATACTCGTACATGTAGGTAAATCCTCACGTTCCGGAGCGACGAACCTTTCGCAAATACTTGGGTCTCTTAGCTATTTTCTTCTATCCGGTGGCTGTTTTTCGATCGTAGACACCGGACGAAGAGTCTTACGGCACGGAGTAATAATTTACGTGACAAGTGCGTAGACTGGGATACAGTAAAAGAGAAACTAGAATGTTGCAATAAACAATACGTAAAATATGTCACAAGCTAATGTGCGACTAATTTATTAATTGGAGTGGCTACACACGCCGTGAAAGATGCTCTACTTGTAAACAAAATAGTTGGTGGGTAGCCAAACGTTATGATCTCAGGTATTAATGTGAGGAATTTTTGTCGTATCTCAGTTTACGTAGTATTGGGCAGCGTCGCTTGGTGTGGGTGGTGCTACATAGTGGGCACGCCGTGTGATCGAGTTGGCGCCGCGCCAGCGCGGTCCATCCGCAACACTCTATCGGCCGCAGACGGACGAGCGACGACTGACTTCCACCACTTTATTTTCGCCCTCATTATCTTTAAAGAGATTTATTTTAGTCGCGGTACATCTATTCATGGTTTCCGAACGCCAAACGTTAACACATACCGAGAATAGGTCGCACTAACGACTTGGCACCCGGCTGCGAGTGAACCTATTGAAATAATAGACGGCAATGAAGTCCTCACGACACTTACTATAGCTAAAAAATACAATTAGAGTGTTGTGAAATTAGTTAGAGCCACAATTTGAGGACAGACACTAATTCATAACGCCGGGAGGTGTTGTTAACGCCGCGTTTGCAAATTGAAGTAAGAGCTTATAATATGTAGTTGTCATTACGCTTGGACACTGTCGGTAGCAATATACTACGAGTCTCGCCCACGCCGATGACAAATGGCCGCTTGAAAATTATATAAACATGCTAATTCGGCGCGGACATGGCGGGCGTCGTTTTAATAAAATAATTTTCTACATAATGATAGTAGTTTGTAGCAATTTCATCAATACCTCGTAGTTGGATCGCCGCCAACTCGTCTTGCGCGGCTTAGATCGTTTAATTAACGACCGTCGAACTTTCGACCTGTTGAAAGCCGTGCTTTTGGAGAATCAACTTACTTTACACGTAAGTACCGCTTGTTCCGGGCGGGAATTTTAGTTGAGCTTCTGAACAATAACATGCCTGCGAGTTAGTCGGCGATAATTGGAATATTAACGTTTGTTGTTTCAATAAAGCATGTTTTAGAGAGGTGGATAGCTTCTGTGAAAAACGATTATGTTCGCAGGTGAGTCATCGGATGAGAAGCGTGTAAAATATTACATTTTAACCGAAAAGTGTGATTTATGAACGGCTATTATAATAACATCGACCTTCCCACCGTTTAGTGTGCGTGCGCCGTGCAACAAGCGAGTAACTAAGCAATGACAGCTCGGAGTCGCGAATGTTTGGACAGATGCCACACTCACACTGGCGCTGGCCGGCTGGCACACTGGGAGCTGGGCGTGCGAGCCGGCAGCTAAACATTCCACGCCACATTTACAACAGCCCACTGCTGTACAAACAAGGCACGTGTTGTTCAGATCGGTCTCGCGTGAAATATTACCGACGATGAAGAAATTCATTTCGTTACTCGGAATTTTAAACATGATCTACGCGATTTCGGTGAATTCAGCGATCATTTAGTAGGTATTTACCACGTATTTATTAAGGCTCGGTAGTTACAGGCGTGTTTGGCAAATTATGTTTATGGTTACATCTTGTACAACAAGAGTTTGTTTTGTGCCATTCGAGATCTGCCGAGGGTTATTCTGTTATTCATATGATACCGTCAAACACGTTATTTATTAAGATATACAAAAAGACAGCACAAATATGCAGGCGATTAGAATATAAAATACATGCCCCGTTCAAGTATTGCGGTGAACCCACTCAATTGGAAGCAAGCTCATGTGTTAGGTGTTAAGATGAACCATTAGTGATGTGCCCCACATGTTGTTAGTACTGTTAACAATATGCGAGCAGGCAATGAGTACTCACCCCAATAATGGCATTAAGTTCTGTCATAGTGACCTGTTTCGCGCGCTCCACAGCAGAGGCGACCTGCTGCTGATGCTCCTGGGACAGGAACGGCAGGATCTGGGCTATTATCGCGTTCAACCTTTTCGCTATCTCCGTCTGAAACACAATCAACTTATTTAGTAAAGTCATCTCAATAATTAACGTTAAACTATCTTATATAAACACGACATAAGGTCATCGTGACGAAATTACAAAATCATCACGAACGAACACCGATATCACACACGTTATGAATAATTAATATTGTTTAATATTCACCAATCTACTTTTCTGAATAAAATCAACATTAACATTAATGTAAAGTTGGCTATAAATGAAACAACGGCCCGCTAGCCGGTGATCGTTGCTTACATACAAATTCACATCCAAAAATGTTTCCACATTCCGACGTAGATTATATTCAATAATAACATTTATAATTACTTGATAAGCTGAGCGAGAAGCAACAAATAAAATTAACACGATAAACAATAACCGGAGCTGCGCGGTGGGACGCGGCGCGGCTCGGCGCGGTTTGAGATGATAAATCGCCGCGTTACCGAGCCCGCAGTATTTATTGGCTTTGTTCGTATTTTCCGTTTAAATGCACATTAATTTTATTCGCAGATTCACAGTGAATCGACGACGAATTAACATAATTGAGTGTATTATTATATCGGCCCTTGTCGGCCCGTGTAAACAATGAAGTTGTTTCGCGGTTTATTTTTATTTTGTCATAATCGGTCGACCGTAGAGTTGTTGAGTGGATTT
Organism: Cerastis rubricosa; assembly: GCA_949152445.1. Lineage (NCBI taxonomy): Eukaryota > Metazoa > Arthropoda > Insecta > Lepidoptera > Noctuidae > Cerastis > Cerastis rubricosa. Next base: position 12,735,547 of record OX424541.1, read on the forward strand.
AACATGATAATGTGTTGATTGTTAGGAATAACAATAGGAGTAAAAAAGGCTGTCATACATCGCTGTGGCAGTTAATTAGTAAGATGATCCAGTGCGTAATTAAATATAGATGTAATCATTGACATTTACAACGCGCATGGAATCATGGCGCGCAGTGTTAAATTACGATATTGTGTGAACACGACGGATGCTCTATTACCGCTAGTCTCTGCCCACACACCTAAACAGAATGCTCATGCCGTAATTGCATGTCTACATACATTTCAGAATTTCAGGACACTTGCCAACTTTCTTATTAGATTATCTTTCAAAACAACATATTTAATTTTATTTACTGTAAAGCTTGTTTTTCTAGAACGATGATGAGTTCATTACTCAGCATTTGTCTACACAGATTTTCTTTAGTTTGTTGACGAGTATTTTTATATTTCATTGAAACTTAAAGCTTGTTATAAGAATGCTCTGCAATTAGAGATCGAGCAGGATGATTAACATAATATTTCAATGTAAGATTACTAATTCAAGATTATCGCAAGAAGGCGTGTTCCCGCAAATAACCGCAACAAGTCATGCGATGTTTTTTTATGTTACCTAGAAACTACAATTATTGTTGGATATAATGCGTAGATACATTGCTAAGTAATCAGAACTGCACTAAAACAGTGTACTTTACTCGCCGCAGGGCTAGGTGTCCCCGTTTGAACAAGCTTTTGTTTTCGACTCCGCGTGGGATTTGCGGCGACACTTACTTATCTATTTCCCAACATTTTACTGAGATGAAAAATGCTTTTGCTTTATCCGAGACTCAATCACTAAAGTAATATTATCCCTCGTTTATACAATGTTTAGTTTTCATTCGAATGAATGTGTAAGTATAAAATAAATTGTGAGCTTCCCGTTCGTTGTCTTTGCGTGTTTATTGATCAGTTAAATCGTGGATGTACTGTCTCTTGGAGTAAAATTTGTTAAGCGAATGTTCTTTGTTCAGTCGATTTTGAAGTGAAGCAAAACGTCAAAGCTTTTTAAAAGCGTTGAAACAAAACATTTAACGAGTCGTTGTTACATTAAGCCGTAGTATAGCGGTGTGCACACTATGGTGGTACGCGGCAGGCAGGCAGCGAGGACGCGGTACGCGGCGGACCGCAGCGCTCGCCGCAAATTGTACTTTCATTCCGCCTCGCTAAATGGACTGTTTGTCGCGTCCGAGCCCCGAGCTTGCGCGAATTTACTCCGCACACCACGCATATTTGTTTTTTACACTCACTATTTATGTGTTAACCGATACCGTTTTGTTGTAACGCCAAAATAAACCTTTTAAAACCTGACTCATCATGAGCCAGTAAATTATTATACCTACTAAGAAAACTTCAACTAGAATTTTAATTAAGAACGCTGTTTTTTCAACACGTCCATTATTCCAAATGTAAACTGGAACACCAATTATTTTCGCAAATATTTAAATACGATTTTTATGAGAGCGTAAATAAATAAACATAACGAATAAATAAGGCCAACGATATATTTTTCAAAGTAAGACAACAACAAGGTTCCTCCATTTACTAGATAAACATCTAACTTCGTGAGTCGTGCAACTATTGGAATATTAGTGCGTAATGCAAATTTCCTCAGCGATGTGCTAATAAACAGGCAGATGGGCCATCGCTTCACGTATTCAATTTGTGTGAGGAATAAACAAGTTTGTTTCCTCTTATCAACGGACGATTAATTAATCGTTAGTTTTTATTAAAAAATGCGGGTTCAAGAAAGTTTATATTTTATGGCCATTGTCAGATATGAATGATGTCAGACTTGTTGATAACCCTTTGCCATCACGGAACTTGGTTTGATATGATGTGGTGTCAAACAAATGTTCATGGACTCAAATATAAAGTGACTTGCACACAAACAAGTGTAAACAAAGTTCGAAAAGTAATAACCAGTAGTACAGCGATCACGAAAAATGTGTGATGTTGGCTTGACATTGCCCCGCAATCGAACCGCAGCCGCCCCGCAGCGGCACCGCGCGACCGACCGGCGACGCGCAGAATTACCGCAAATTACATTTTCATTCGCCGCCTCTACCGCTAGTTTATTCTGAAAATTTACTACTAAACTGTAAAACGCCGTCGCCTCTAAATTTAACGCTTTTTATAATAAACGACTTTGGTACTCCCACAGCGACGAATATTAATTTTTACACTAACGGACCGTGAATTGCAGAGAATTGTAGTGAGAGTTTGTAATATCTTTGTTTCTCAGTGAATCGTACATTCCTCCAACCGCATGATTCAGAGGGTCTCGAGACAGTGAGAACTCTATGAATTTATAATTAGCGAGCAATTAAAGCTAATTTCCGACGTGTGAAGTTTCTATAACGGCTACGAGTTAATTGTTAACGTGATCATAAAAAGTGAAATTAGTGTTATATAAATAGAACTATTCAGGACAGTTGAATAAATGGAGATTATTATTTGAACATTAATGCAAGGCCTGTATGCTATTGTGTGTAAAGATTAATGAATGAATGAACTAATGAGTGTTGTCAGAGATGAGCAGTAGTTGGTGACACTTTACTTCACAACTAAACACTATAAAATGTCATCTAAATACTTTTGCGAAATGTCTTGTCTAGCTATCATATTGTTCCCATACTTAAACGCCCTCGTACCGTATTCTCAACGCATTCCTACGTATCGCTATGTCGAAATTCAATCAGAGAATAGCACCATTGAGCGCAAAATATCGACAAAGGGTTTCAGATTAAAGCAGTTTTTCTTATTGTCGTTACGAGGCGAACAATCCCCGTCCCATCTGCACCTCGTATAACTCTACAGCAGTAGCTACGAGTACGGATGGAAGAATAAAAAGCGGGCGTACAAAAGGGCCACAAAATACGTACTTTTGCGAGCTCTCCACAAAAGATATAGTACGGTTTGTCATTAAGGAGTTCATCCCCGCGCGAGAAATAAAAGAGGAACGTCGGGTTTCGGGGTGAGAGGGCGCCGGCGGGGTGTGGGGCGAGGGGGGGGGGAGCACGCGAGGCGAGGAGGTGCACTAATGGCTCCGACACTCATCCGCTAATGCCGCGGGTGACTCCTCTTTTTGCGCGATTTTCACGTGGTTTAGTCGGTGGAGCTTTTAATCTGCGGCCGCATCTTGCCAACGGTGCTCCATTTGTTTCACTATTATTTATTGCTCCCCCACAAACAACGCTTGAGTTTATTTCAAACATCTTTTTAATGAAGAACACGAGAGTCAATTAATTAAACGCTTTATCGACGGCTATTGACGAGTTTTCGAAATTCGCAATAAAATTTAAAAGCGTTGGGCAATAAGAATCCACCAATTTAAATTAATAAATACCTACATTTAAATGTAAAATCGATTCGTTAATTTCGTCACGAATTGATTTGAAAACTGAGATAAATTATCGTCTAAATACTAGCGACGAGAAATATCTCCGAAATGAATCATTAAGATGGCAAATTAAAATTCAGATGAGCGAGGTTTTTAATTTAATGATTGTATGACATGCATGAAGAATAACAAAAGAAACAGAAGAGAGATTTTTTGTTTCTGTTTTGCAGTGTCGGCAGACGGCGCTGATTCGAATTCAGGTGTCGTAAAACCATCAGGATTCCTTACGACACAATACATCGGAATATGGCACATGAGTGCACGGTGGATGCCGCGAGCTGTGACCTGAATGCGGGCCGCGGTTCCACGCCACAATTTATTGTCTCCCTTGAACGCTCGTACGCGCACGGTGCGGCTGCGTACATCGTGACCAGGCAGCCACTGCATGAATACTAACCGATAACATCTACATAATGTCACCAATCCATAATGATCTATGTAACAGCGTTAAAGGACATAGCCATAAATTATGTGTGTGTAAGTACGAGTAACTACAGGCTATAGTGGTTTCACTTTAACACCTGATATTAAACTGATAAAAGATTTACGCCACAAAGATATTAAATCAAAATGAAGAGGTTAAACGGCATAACAGTTTAGTTATAAGTTTCCCGGCGCATCCGGCCGCCTGCCTCCCGGGGCGCCGCCTCTGCGATGAACTTTTACTGTTCTTACCGCGATTGTGTTCCGCGGAATAAACTGAACGGACGCGGCACTTCCACCGAGGTTTCGGCCTTCATTAATGCCTCTCGACTCTTTTATGAATTATTTATGCACGCTGCGTTCTGCTTATCACGACTGCGGGCGGCGTTCTCGCCAAGTTTCCACTTTATTAAACAAAACAGTCGCCAATCGAAAAGGCACGCTATTGTATTGAAAGCGACGTCGCTCTTATGGCTCGTAATAAATAATTCCTCCGGCGAAATGGCAGGCAAGTCGATAAATGGGCTATTATTGCAGCAGACAGAGGCCAACATTATCATCGATTCGTATCGTATTCGCGGCGCAATAATTGTTTAAACATAGGCTGCCGTGGAACATTAGTGGCTGGCACATCGATAATGCACACTGCCAACCGCTGTCGCCGCTTCTCGTTAGCTTTCTAATTACTCACTGCTTTATTGAACCCTGTACAATATACACTCGCGAGCAACCAAATCGACTCAAGCCTTGTCGGCGCACACATACATTGATACAACTAAAATCATGAATGGAAATTATTAAAATGATATGTCATTCGAAAGCTTAAGATGTCAGCTTTAATTTGATATCATTGTCATTGAAATCCATCCATCATTTTTGAAATAAATGATGTCTGAATGCAAGAGTAGGAAAAACGGGAATTTAGGAAAAAGGGTAGGTATGTGTCTCGTATTTGACAAATTAAACAAAAAAAAAATTAAAAAAAAAATTATTTTATTTAAATCAGTATTTCGTATTGCCCCCTCTAGCCCTAATTACATCCCGCAGTCTGTTTTTCATGGACCTTATCAATTTTTTGACATTTTCTTGAGGAATGCCGTCCCACTCCTCTAATAATGCTGTCTTTAGCTCGTCTACGCTTGAAGGGACTGGATTTCTGGCCCGAACTCTTCTTTTAAGCTCGTCCCATAAGTGCTCGATGGGATTCATGTCAGGACTGAGCGCAGGCCAGTCCATCGTGCGTAATTCGACCTCTTGCAGAAACTGTCGAGTGACTCGTGCCGTGTGGCAGCGGGCATTGTCGTGCATTAACACGAAGTCTTCACCGACAAACCCTGCGTAGGGCACAACATGATCCAGTAGAATGTCGGTGATGTACCGATCAGCTGTTAGCCCGCCTCCTCGGCCGCCCCCAGGCACGAAAACAAGTTCGGTTTTTCCCTCTAAAGAGATACCAGCCCATATCATGCAGGAACCGCCGCCATATGCCACTGTTTCAGCGAAACAACATTGGGCAAATCGTTCTCCCGGACGCCTGTAGACTCGGCCTCTCCTGTCACTGCCATGCAGACACATTCTGCACTCATCAGTAAACAGGACCGATCGCCATTGCGCAACGCTCCAATTGAGATGCTCTCGAGCAAATTGAAGGCGCGCTTGTCGGTGGCCTGCAGTCAACTTAGGGCCCGTCGCAGGTCTTTTTGGCGTCAAGTTGGCTTCCTTCAAGCGTCTTCTCACTGTCCACTCGCTGACAGCCACTTGTCGTACACGTCTCAGTTCTTGCTGCACATCAACGCCCGTAAGGTGTCGATTGCGCAGCGAGGTTGAGACAATGAAGCGGTCGTCTCTCTCTGATGTGCACCGGTGGCGGCTCGTTCTTGGTCTCCGATTGAAGGCACCAGTCTCTTGGAACCGTCTGTATACTCGGGATACAGAAGACTGGCTCAAGTGGAGCTGGGCAGCGATTGCTCGCTGACTTAACCCTTGTTGCAACAAGGCAACAACTTGAGCGGCTTCTTCTGGTGTGGTATCCATGGGTTAGCGAAAACAAGGAATGCAATTTACGGAGATGTGTACCGGTCAACTTGTAACAAGCAACTGATAAGATAAACCGGAAGTGGGGGGGTTTTATAGCGGGAGCAGGTAGCGCAAGTCGTGGATTCCTAAGAGGTAATTTACGCTGACGGCCAATTAAAATGTGTCAATAAATCAGCGCTTAGTTTTTTTTTAAGGTATTGATGTTAATTGAAAGCCTAATTCTTCAGCTTTCGAATGACATATCACTTTTGTAATTACCATTTATCGTTTTAGGAAAATCAATGTATATGTGCGCCGTCTAGGCTTGAGTCGATTTGGTTGCTCGCGAGTGTAGTAAGTACATCGTGAACTTTTACACGAGTTTGTACAACAAACGGGGATTAGGGGTAGGATTACATCTAAAATATTTAAACAGGGTTCAATTATCTACGCAGTTGAGTGAAGTGCTCGTCAACGACAATATAATTGGCTTTACTTAAAATAATTGCTGCTCGAGCGTCGATACTTATAATAAACAGAATCGTCGGACGCGGCCGGGAAGGCGCGTCATTAATATTCATTATAAACAAATGGATATAATTACTTGGCAAGAACAAGTTGATTGGAGAGCCGTGGAGTGGGTGTGTAGTGAGTGGGACACGTCGTTATCTCGGTATCGAGCCGAGCCGAGCTCCGAGGACCGAGCCGCGCCGGCTCCGGTGTCACCTCGTAATCAGATTGTAATTGCGCGATCAAGAGCCGGCTACGCTCCACTACACACCACCTGTCAATTTAAACCTCCAAGCTACGATACTAAATAAAAACAACAACAATATTCCTGTCGCCTTCATGAATCATTATATGTTTGGAACAAGATAAATGGAACTTATATCTCTGATGGTGTAGAAATTTTAGACCGTTCGTAAACATTTGATTTTGGTCGTTGCGTTATGTATTGTGAAAACCTATACGAATGATTTGCACACGTAATCGAATCTCCAAATATTTAAACAATACACAGCAAACACGATAAAAATATTGCATATTGCAGTGTAATCAAATCACATTAAATATTTAGAGAGGCGGAAAAAAGTCACGGTCAGATTCATTCAAACAGTCCCAGTTATAAATGAAGTAGTATGCAATCGGGCCGCGTCCGAGCGATTCTGATTGACAGATTAGCGTCGACAGTCGACATATCACGAGAGTCGCGACACACGGTTTCATAACAGCCGGGGCAGGCAAGCGTGAACGCTCTGTTGACTCGCATGTTTCTCGCCAAACAAAGAGCCAGCTTCCTAGCTACCCTTGTTTGTTTAGGTCCACGCCAAACGTTTATTGCCCTTTGTGTATCTTACCTCTCGGCAAAGCGTGAAGCCTTTTTGACTCGGCACTTTTTATGAGAGCGCTTATAAACGTGTATGTTACTTGACATTCTAAAAACAACGCAGTCAGATATTTATATAAGTGAAAGAAGCATTGTTGTATAAATGCAATCGTTGGACGGAAAAGCCGTAAACAAAGAGACGTGGAGCAGGCACTACATCATAGTTGATTCGCGGCGAGCGAGGTGAAACCGCACAAGCGCTTACGTGATAATAAAGAAACACAAACAAGTTTCTCGACGCACATGAATTGACCAATTTGTAGACGCTCTGGATAGTTTCACAAGCGGTCTGTGTAGTATAGACGAATCAATCATCGCGGTGCACACGGAGCTTTTTTGTCGACGTAACGAGCGGCGGCGCTGTACGGCTGTAATGACTCCGCACTTCCGGCGCCTTATGTGTTCCGCACCTTGTACTGGAACACAATGGCGCTCGCTACTACGCAAATACTAGTGTATTCGGTAGCGCTCTAGCAGTGTAATTAGCGCTGTTAATACAGGCCTAATTTATGCAATGTGCAGCGGAGCCTCCAGTCGCGCCGCGCTCCGTGTCGTGTACACGCGCCGCTAACACCGATTGTCTGAATATATTTTCGTGTTGCCATCAAATTATTTTCGGTTCGACGCGCGCCTATTATTATTTTTAGTTTCGCAACGTTGATTGCAGGCTCGCTATCGCGGATTATTAGAACGCTTCATATCAGCTGCTTGTTCTGAATAACAACATTAATACATATCGATAACTTCATCCTAAAAACTCGATGGTTATCATTAAAGCTTTATCTGCCAGGTATTATCTAGTATGATTTTTATACTCAGCTGTCTTGCTTTCGTTCAGACATGATAACGAGTTATCACGGATTTTGTACTAAAATTGATTGGGCTGATTACAGACGGTTCCACGATAAACTTTATGTATCTGTATTATTTTTGTGTGATCAGAAAAGTAGGCGATAAGAGTATTAGATAAAGGCTATGTTAAATTGTGATAAACAGTCGATATCAGGAGAGATATTATGCAGGTATCAGTCAGTCTCGGCGAACTAATCGCCTTCATAAAAAGTCATAAGTAATTTATGAGTTGAAGTTATCGTGAGACATCAAATTGAAATAGCGTGCAAATCAAACGAAATGTTTATCTAAACATAACAGAGTTAGAGATAGAATCAGTCGTAGAGATAGTTGGTTATACTGAACATGGATAACGTTTATCGTAGGTCGTATATATGTACAAGTGCAGAACGACGACGTCGTCCAGTTGCGATGGAAGCTTGCTTATTTACGGAGACCGTTTGCACTGTACTGTTTGCTATCTCGTTGTGTCGGCTGCCGAGTCGCCGACTCACTGGCAATTCTTGCTATGCAGTATAGCCGTACGACACGACAGGGCACACAATTCAACAATATTCGTGATCAAAGAACGTAGAACAATGATTCCATGAACAATAAGTACTCCAAGATTTACCGAATGCTTTTAAGTACGATGTTCGGTTATCTAGACATGGAATCGGAATTAAAAGAAGCAAGAACAGAGGTCGAAAGATCAGTTATATGGCGGGTTGATGTAAAGTATACGTAATGTTAAATATTTCATATAGTTTGCAAGTATTTGTGCGTAGTCGCAGCGGACTGAGCGAAGCGAGGGCTGGAGTTTGTGAGTTTACACGGGCGGTGTTTACTTGGCGTGTTTGCGAGCTCGATGCTTATTGTGAGCGTTGAGCGTCCGTCGGCCGCGGTCTACGAATACTGTATAATCTGTAGGATGCGTCAAGTGGCGACTGTTGCCGACTCACAAAGTTCACAAGTAAAATTTCACGTTTCTTGGAAACTAACAACGTTGACAGAATTCCTTCGCTAATGTTTGGAACGTCTTTGTGAAAGTTCTAAACATTGTTCATTTGTCATAGTTTATCGCTACTTACATAATCGTATTTCTCATATAATATTCGTAATACAATGTAAACTGCGGCTGCATGTTTATTTTAATTCAGTCAGTTGAATAAACATTCTTATTTTAATGATTACTTGGAAATAAAGCCCACAATAAAATATTTATGACACGATCCTTAAATATTTTATGGTTTCCTGTTGAGCACACGGCTTCGAAAGGGTCGCAACGTCGCAAGCAAATCGATATTGTGCCGAACCTAAATTATGAAATAACGGAGTATTTTAGGCAATTCACCCCGCGACCTAAAAGGATTAACATGTATTTAATTGAGCCAAAACAGTTAAATGAGCGACCATTTATTCGAATTATGTATTTAATATTCAAATTGGCTAAATATGGAAAGTATTGAGATAAACAAAACAGCGTAGTATATTTGAGTGGGTGCGGGTAAAGGGAGCAAGTGCGGGGTCTGCGTGCGGCGCGGCTCGCTCGGCGACCGCAGACCGCAGCGGTGCGGTTAACCGCACCCGCAGCCACCCCCGGCCCGCGCCTCATCCCCGTGCCACGCCTGCTAAGCTGGACTTGTCTCTACACTTGATCTCTACGCCTTCGTAAATGGTTAAGGGATGTACTTAATTACAATGTGTTACCAAGATGTCGCTTTATTTTGACGTTTATTCTTTATTGTGACTAAGTTTTTGGACAAAATTAATTGCTTGGCACACTATTAAGAAAAACCACACGTGGTGTGTCAATGTCATGTGGCAAGTCAAGTGAAACTCCTACTTGTTGTACGGTGTTCATATAAATCAAAACATTGAATTTAATACAAACAAGGTGTATATTTAAATTAAATTTTGTTAAAATATTACCGATTTTATTGCGATAAACTGCACTACATTTACACGAATTCAACAAACATGGCAGAACACAAATTCAACAATATATTTCATTATTTTTATTTCATTTATTGTTACACCAATTTAACGTAAATCGAATAGAAATGTCGCTGGGAATTTATCGGCTGTTTTCAATTTCAGTTGCGAACGGTACTTGGTAGTTGGGGTATCTACAGCTGGTGAATAGCCTAGGTATTGTAGGTACATCTAGACATACAGACAGAGTCTACAAACATCTCATGTGGGTTTGGTATAATTCAGTACCGTGTTCTATAAGAGTGTAAGCGGGCTGTCATTTGCATCAACAGTTTGACGTCGTTTAAAAGACAGTTAACTATATTGGAGCGTTTGGGGTCAGGTGGCTTGACGGTGTTATGTATGATCTTTTAAGGTGTACAAAGTAGACATCACGGGAAACAACATAAAATATTGTGAGTACCTACAAAGGTAATTACTACTTACAGCTACGGAATACTTAAAATATGAGCTTTTTTCGGAATTATGTTACGATATTTTCAAGAATAAAAAAAACGCAAGTCGATACATTTTTATAACGTGAAAAAAATATAGTAATAGTATTCGAACTGTAAATTATTTTGAAAACTCCGCGATTCTAGTGTTTATTGAGGATCGCATCTATCAAAGCGTCGCGTCGTCGTCTGATAATGATCTCGCTACTCGACTGGAGAATATTTCACACCATTACAAAACCACGGAACATCGAGTGCTTAGCTATCTACTACTCACCGTTCTATTTTACTGCTACCTACATTTTATTTACCACTGAAGTACGAAGTCACGATTCGTGAATGTCATCGGGAAACAACATTGGATTAATAGTCATAGATCTTTAAAGCTTAGACTCACGATAAAGGTGTGCTCAAAGTTACTGCGCCGTTACAAATCTCCCCATTTTATCCTATCATTGGTATTGGGTATAGTGGGTACTAAAGTAACTGAATATTAGGTCATCGATTAGATACATAATGAATAGTAATTTGACAATAATGTTCACCGATAAACGTGACAGCTAAACATAATTTCATAATGTATTCAGTACTAGCTGTCCGGCGCAACTTCGTTTGCGTCACATTTTCCCCGTTTTCTCAATACTTTTTAATTCCTGCTCCGCTCCTATTGATTGTAGCGTAATGATATATAGCCTATAACCTTCCTCCATAAATGGGCTATCTAACACTGAAAGATTTTTTCAAATCGGACCAGTAGTTTCGTAGCCTATTCAATGCAAACAAACAAACAAACAATCAAATCATTCCTCTTTATAATATTAGTTTAGATTTAGATAAAATGCATTGGAAATTTTCAACTGTCACTTAATTTATTAACATTCGTTTGAATTGGACATGAATTTACCAGTTAAGCTCTACGTTTACGTTACGCCGAGGTTAGAGGTTAATAAGTCATTTCGCGCATATAAATTCAACCCGCATTTATATAAACTTAAATCTTTAATTATTCAGAAGCTATTATGTATAATGTATTATACATTATTATCGATGCTAAATACGTGGACTCCTATTCTATTGGACACCGAGTGAGTTATGAACAGCTATTATAGACGGTTTCTTATTTATAATTCAACATGTCACCTGTGCAATTACTATACTGATATATCCTGGTGTTAAATATTCATAAAAAGCGTTATAAAAGGGACCATTAGTAGCGTCGTTAGACCACAGTTGATAATAACAGCGCTCGAGTTTCTTTGATAGCGTCGTAAATTCCAATCTGAAGCCTTCGAGATGTTTATTTTATCTAGAGAACGTTGTACGTTATCATCAGTGTTATGATTTGACTATGGAGCAGAGAGATTCATCCGGTTCATTCATAACTACTAGATATTATGACGGGATCGATACTAGTTATTAATGATGACTTATCAACAGAGGTCGGAATTAGGTAGAGTTATTTTTGTATTTGCATCGAAATGTTGATATTAATATGGATCTTCCCTTGCGTGTGCGCATTGGAATTTTGCAACTTCGGACATCCGATGTCGGATGGTTTAAATTGTGTCCAAAGTAAATAACTTTTTTATTTAATAAATCTCGGGTTTTTTCTGCTCTTTAAAATTAATCTCGGGATTTGAGGCATATCCACTTTATTCTTTCGCTGTATAAAATCAGTGGAATTAAATAACTCTACCTAATTCCGACCTCTACTTATCAACTAAGACGTGTTACAAAACGTACGTCTGCCCGGTACTTATTACAACCGTGCAAGTCGGAAAATAAGTAAGTACCAATTTAGTACTTAACTAATAGATAGATTATCTGTTATTATTGAATGACAATAACAATCTGAAATTGCGTGTAATTTTATTTAAATTGTTTATTGCATTTATTAAGGCAATTATCAAAAAAATCATGAGTAAGTATTTTACAATTTGATCAGGTCTTCAGTCAGTAACACTAATAAAGTGCACTCAAACACAAATCCAGCAAGTGTATTGTGGGGAGCTGTCAGATAGTGAGGGATCCAGCCGTCAATAGCTGCGAGGGTCGCCACCCCCGTGTTTGTTACCCCTTCGCCTTGTTTGCATTGTTCCACTGTATTTGAATAGAGTACGAGCACCCTACAACTGTTACCGTTTTCATGATAATGTAAGCGAGATTTAATGATACAATCTATGTGAGTATCGCGACTACCGTACTGCACGACCGCATTACTGATACACGCACGCATGTATTCCATGTTAATTCTCAAACATTTTATTTAGTATGCTAAGTTAAAAGGCCGCCACTTAAAATTCTTACAACGCTGGGGATGCAGTTTTACGGGTTATTACATTGAATGGGAAATGAGTGAGTCATAGGCGTGTAGTTTACGAGTCGAATAGAAATCGTCTGTTTTAAATGAAACTCAAGGAGCGAACAAGGCGTCCATTATTCATGAGGGCCGTTTCACGCCCGACCAACGCCGAAAGGGTCCGAGTGGAGCCGAGTGTCGGGTTCCTACCTCGGCCCCGGCGTCCACGCAAACTGTTTCGAAATCAATATCCGTGTCTCAATCAGTGCAATTAAGGTGGTCCGTGGAACTGGGGTCGTATTCAGTGTAATTAGTTTGGTGACGTTGTAGCCGCCGGCGAGAGGGCGATGAATAAACGAGTAGAAATACTTGGCGGACTGGAGTAACGTTAAGGGTTGGACCTCATCTGGCAGCACGGCATCACACTTTTCCATGCTTCTATCCTTTTCAGTCGCTTAGAACAGTCATTTGCTAGAGCGAGAAACATAGCGGAAATGCTATCGCACGCGGCAGCATTGATTATGCGGTCGGCAGCACGCTCTAATTCTCGCTCTAGCAAATGACTGTTCTAAGCGACTGAAAAGGATAGAAGCATGGAAAAGTGCGATTCCGTGCTGCCAGATGAGGTCCAACCCTAAATGTGCACCCACGGGAAGTTCAGTGCTCAGTCGCTCACCGCTTGGCGAGACAAGTCTAACTTTTCGGGTAGATACACAGTCTGTTGTATCTTATCCAATATAGAACACATTCCGTAATATTCTGAACAAAAATACACAGTTAATATTCTTACAAATCGTGATGACAATGTTTTAGAAAATTGTTGAATAACGATGATGATTACATAGTGAGTAATGGGTAAAAAAATACACCATGACATGTGAATCAAGAAGATAACGTGGCAAAGTCTTTACTAATTGTGAGCACTTATTACCATTACGTTGTTTTATTGCGTGGCTTTAGAACGACTATAAAACTGTTTATTAGGCACGAGCGTTCATGGACATATAACATGAAATAACTCAATATGCTCACGAACACAAGTTTTTTTTACAAAATTAGCCAATTTTTGATAAATGGAACGTTATTATAACGGAACACGCTGTACTATACGGTATGAGCAAATTTAATAAAGCACAAAAGCACCGAGGGTGACTGGGTGAGTACGCGCTACGCGCCCTATTTTTTCACATGGTTCAGAATATCACGTCCCTCCATATTATAGGGGTCGAATTTGAAAACACAATTAGACTTAATACAGAGGTGATTGTTGGCGGGCGAGGGTCGCAAGCGAGGGGTTACGGCAAATCCTTTAATTTGGCTCCCCGATCAAATAATAAAGCGGACGGAGCCGAGGGGCAGCGAGCGGCGATATCGCGTTTAGTGGTTTTATTGCAAGCGCCATCTGCCGCGCGACGCACCCTGTAGATGGAGAGATAATTTCGCTTTTAAAGCGAGGGGGCGACGCGCGACGCTACGCGGCGAAGCGTTCATTGTGAGTTGTTGCGTTCGTTTAGACAATTCACAGCGCTGTATCCGCCTGTAGATGTACGAGATAGCGCTCCCATTATGCGGGGACCCTTAACGACTACCTGCATGTTGATGTGAACACTCAACGGCTATAATTTGATAAGGCACGCCGCGCGCGCTCGCCTGTCGTACTCCTTCACTATTGTTTATACTTTACGTTTTATTGTTACGCCTTCATGAATTGAGTAACAGGACGTTGAGTCACGTTAATAAGTGTTATATTTTGACATTAACACTAACAACGTAACGAGTTCGTTGATAGTCAAATTACTGTCTTTGGAATGCACTTAGGCAGTAAATGCAGAATTGAAATCATTACACAGCGATAACCTAAATTAGCCAACGAAATTGTTTTCAAGTAGGTATGAATATTTCACACTTTGGTACCTACTTCAAAACAATTTACAACAAGTAGAAATAAAGATATAAACCGTGTATCGTTGATATTGAAGTAGACTTACTAATCTTCGGTATTACAGTAAATACTTTAATACTCGATAATCCTAAAAGATACCTAATATCCTGATAATACCTATACCTATCGATGTCGTAAACAAAGAGGGCAAGAGACGCGTTGGATATCCACCCCCGGTTATTATAATAAACAGTAGGTAAGCTGATGGGGCACGTGTACTGTTTCTATCAATGAGAGAGATTGCGCGGGTGTGCGGCCACCCTAATGCAAGGGCAAACAATCCTTGGGGCCACGCATGAATAAATTTGAGCGGAAAGCGGTGTGAGCGGTCTGAGCGCCGAGCGATGCGAGCGGTTTGAGCGCAGCGTCCTCCCCCAACGGCATGGAATGAATGGAATCGCAATAACCCGGAGATTATTAAATTATACGGACACGTACAGCTTTCGAAAGTATTGAAATGGATTTTTCGCTAGAATGCTTTGGTGATAAAACGAGTTTTAACTGATTTGACGGATAAATTGTTTTGATATGTGCGTGTAATGTAATGATAGGAGAATCGGTGAAGTAATCATTATTTTTGTGACTGTGAGTTGAGCTTAATAAAAACAATCTTGTTTTCCTTCCATAGTTTCTGAATATTTCTAGATGAAACTTTTATAGTTTTAGTAACAATAACAGAAATAGTCAATTAATTTACATATTAAGTTACCACATATTGACATGACAAAAACAAATAGTAAACAAAACATGTCATAAAAATTGAAAACACATCGTTAAAAATGTCATTTATTGAACAAATAAAACAAAAGTCAACTATCAAATCAAAAATATCGAAAATCTGTAACTAAAGGGCTTATTGTTGCAAAGCAACGAGTCCACATTGATATATCATAACAAGCGAGCATTGAGCACGGAACGTGTGTCGGGGGGTGGCAGCTAGGCAGGCAAGTCGCCGAGCCGCAGGGGTGTCGACTGTCGACGCTCGTAAACCTCGACAAAGTATTTTATCGACATCCCGCCGCGCCGCGCACCGACCCTATTCACTATTGTCTCTCTCCACATTCGTGACACTTCATGAAATCACTCCACCGTATGAATTCGCTCTTCAACTACCCGTTATCTACATTACAAGTTACGACACACACTCATTTAAATTTACGAACACTGTGTCGATACTAAGGATCTGCGTCGGCGGACGATTCTAAATTATTCTAAGTAAGGAAACCGTTGCCATAATCGGCAGCGTGAAAGTCAGTCCGGGCGTGAATAATAGTTTGAAGCACAGAACAATAAGTCTCCGTGTCGATACTGCCACACAAAGACGAAACAATCAATTCACAGCGTAAGTAGGTGTGATTCGGCACGGTCTCACTACGGTCCGGCCCCGCGACTAACAAAAGAAAATCTAAGCAATTAGTCGTCGTCAGAAAGAGCGGAAAACGCGCGTTAGTCGCGGTCACGCCGGCGAGTGCGACTCGGTCACGACGCGCGGGAAACGGCGTGTTGATGCGACAAAACCGACCTTATTGACGCGGTAATCACGGACTCTATAATGTTCGTGTAAACTTCTCGATGTATTTCAAGATGGCTCTGTATAGACCATGAAGAGTCACAATAAATAAAATGAAAAATTTCCAACCGTACCCAAAGCTTCACCGATTACAATTAATTTCAATCTGTTTTTATGAAGTGTTTACCCGAGGCGACCGTCACTCGGTGTTCAGGAAAAAAACAAACACGTAATCAAAATAAAAAAGAGGAAAAACATTACTTGTTATTCTATTACGCTCGCATGCAACACATAAAAGCTTAACAAAGTCGACGGCGACGGGGTGTATTTCTGGTTCTCGCTCGACTGAGCGTGTTTAAGTGCTAATGTAATAATCCATTACAATGAAGCTCGGCAGTGTACGCTAAATAGTGCATTCAAGCATCGAACTAGTGGTGGAGTCCGCCATCTGTCCGCCGCGGCGGCAAACAATACGACCCTTCGTAATCACCCCTCGTTTGCTAGTTTGCCAGAACCTAAACAAATATCACTCACCACCGACGGCTTAACGTTTCGAGGTCTAGGGATCGGACCTATTGTCCGGAATTATCAAACAAATCATAAACCATGTCAATCTAATATCTTCGCTATCAATATAGATATAAAGCCTATATTTAAATTAATAAATGTCGCTCATAATAATTAATTTAAATATAGGCTTTATGTCTATATTGATAGCTAAGATATTAGATTGACATGGTTTATGATTTGTTATTAATCATTTTGTCCTTAAAAAGAAAATTTATAAACAACTGTACCGTGTAGAGCGAACACCTGTCTTGTTCATTTAAAAATCCACGTGTGAATATTAATTGTGTGAAACGAATGAGTGTTCTTATTGCCCGAGTAGCTTTCCGTGTAGTAAATTGATTGTGATTCCTTTTTCAGTACGTGTTAAAATACAGCAGGGTGATATTAATAAAAGCGGGGTTCGAGACAAGCTGGCGAGCGTAAAATCAACAGATTACCATGAGGCCCCCCCACGGCACCCTCGCCGAGGCACCCCAGTGTGTACGTACCTATTTGTTACGATAGCTATTGTTAAGCGAGCACCCACTGGTCAGGGCTGTCACATCAACTCAGATTAAAATATTTACTCGCTAACATTTTGTTTAGCAAAAACAACACTCATTATTTTCGTCGCAATTTGATTGCTTCTGTTTTATCGCGTCCAGAAATTAACAGCGTGAAAATTAATTAGGTATTATTATTTTTCAATCAATTCGAACACATGTTTTATCGGTCACAATAATATTTCAATTAACCAGTGAACTATTCGAACACATTTCACATAATTAAACACTTTGTTACTTAATTTTCAATCGACGATCAAAGATGTACTCCAACCTAATCAATTGTCGCGCCGTAAAATTAAGTTCTTTTGAAGAAACAGCCTATTTAAGTGTTTGTGTTTTAATATTAATAAAAAAAATACATTATTTTTATGTATGTTAGCAACCCTAGCAGCCCCTTTTTGTGAATTCTACTAAGCGTCTAATTCATAGATATAGTTTCTGCGCTTCAGTCACGCGCATTGGGGGAGCCTGCAAAACTTTCGCTCCCTTCGCCATAATATTTCGATAATAATGTGTCCTATTGAAATGAAACTCCGTCATAATATTAATTCAACCGCGCGACGGCTGAGATTATTCGACATGCATTATAGTTATACGAACATAATGTCGGTCATTGTTATTAAAGATTGGAGAATAACAAAGATAAAACTACGCAATTAAAATACCAAAGTTGGTGCAAATGAAAGACCGAAATGTCAACAAAGTGGCTTGACCAGGCGGTATGCCCCCACCCCCAGTGGGGGGCGCCCGCGGGCTCGCTGTCAAACAACGTTTATCCAACAAACAGGCGCAGCGCAATAACACGTTTTTTTTTGCTTTTACTACATTTCCCCGTGCGCCAATTCGCCCGACCGTTGTTGTTAAAATATAGCCATATTTTCCCCTTCATCTTCCTTTTGTGTTACCTTATTTTAAAACATGTTTAACATCTGCTATCAGAAAGTGGAAACATTTTTTTTTTTCGTTTACAAACACGCAGACAACCTTATTCATAATAAAAAATATTTAAAGATGATGAGAGTACATACCTGTTTATGCATTTCCACATTGAGGCCGTACGACATTTCATAGTACTGAAACATAAATAACACGCTTTACTTTAATCGATTACAATTTATGCGAGTAAATGTAACGACCGAGCAGTGACACGGTACGGTTTTGGCACAGATTAGCTTCCTCAAATTATAGGAGTCGAGTGACTAAACATCCGCCCCTGGAACAGTTTGGACGTCAGCCAGAAGTGTTTCCGACACATAAAAATTCTCGCGAAAATTTCCTCTCGAGCGTATTAAAATAAATTGCGAGCGATTTGGCAACACTTAATCGTGATTCATATCTGGATGGAGCGAACATGCGGGGATTAAGGCATGCCAAAATATATCTGTTCGTTTGAAATATATTGTTTGTTCTTGAACTGGCCACTAATACGTTTGCCTACGCACGCCTCTGACAGCTCGGTTGGCGCTGTGATTGATACGGCGATGTTACAATATCTTATCCAAACATATTTTATTACGCGTGCTAAACGTCTGAAATGTTCCTTGTAAAGAGACAAACTGCCCACTTGCCCAGTAATTGAGTAAATAATTCTTTCATACGGACAATTATCTTAATAGGAGGGTGCATTGGAGCCAATCAAATAGAAAACATGTTTGTGACAATGACATGCGGGCGGCGAACAAAGGAACACATTTATTGATTTCACACGCCATAACAAATGTTACATGTGATAAACATCTCTATTTAGCTGTTAAATTAGCTGTCCCTTTAAATTAAACTATGTCGTTTTAATATGACATGCGTTTTAAAGCCTGTTGCGTTCGTTTTTATTGTACGGGTATGAACGTAATTATGTTTGTACCATCGCCGCTATTATCATTAACCCCAATCTCTTGTAGCGGTCTAATAAAACATTTCATGTTACCACACTTTTATTTACAAGTTTCCCAATGTGCATTTTTGGTTTGAAAACAATAAATGGCTCGTTTAACAACTTGCTTGTCCTTTGGAACAGTTTATTTGATGTTTTCTAAGGGATTAGGGAAGTTTTCCCCCTTTGAAGAACAAGAAAATACTTTTTAAATATAGAATTTCAACTCACCATAACATAATGCCTTTGTATTTCAATTTTTTCACTAGCCAGTTTCTCGCATTCTAATTTTAAACTGAAACAAAAGAGAAAACTATTACGTTTTTCGCAAGACTCAACGAAATCTTTTTATGAAATTGTTTGTTTTTAATTTTTATAGCTGCAAGTCTGCCAGTTTATGGCGTTACGTCTTGAATAGTTTCGAACAAGAGTTTATTGTTCGTTTGATCTATTATTTTACTCGTGGTACAGTGTTATGAATAGTCCCAACACACAAGCTTACTGGACTGTGATGTGGTTAGTAATCTCTAGGTCCAATATCAGTTCTCAGACGACTTGCGATAACCTCCGCGAAAATAGGTCAAAGCAATGAGATATTAGGGCTCTTTGGTGACTTTTTAATTTAAACTTATTAAATACTCAAGTGTACTCAGTAAACTAACACTCGAAGTTCTATTTAAGGAGCGCTTGTAACATTATTAAGATAAGAAATATGTATAAATGAACAGCTTGTTTTATAGCTGTTATCGTATGCATAGTGGGTCAGACCTGTTATGGTTATAGTTTTTATCGTCGCTTAACTACACTGTTCAATTTCAATTCTAGATTATTACCTACATACTTAACGATCACTGAAAACGTGGCCCGATAAGAGTTTTATAACATAATAACTTTGTAGTAAAGTAGGTAATAGGTACGTGGTAGGTTAGGTCGTGCGTTCGCGAACATAGATTTACATATTGCTTAACAATCGCTACTTTTACAAAAACTTTGTTAACTTTTCTGTTAACCACAAAAGATTTGTAGTTAAGTGATTTAATGTAGAACTTTTTTATTACAGCTACTTAATTTATTATTACGTTAATTATTTTAAAAATTGGTTCGACGAGGCACTTGAGAAGAGCTCATGGAAGGAATTGGGGGAGGCCTTTGCCCAGCAGTGGGAAGACTAGGCTATGAAAAAAAAGTTTTTAAGGCCCGTTGTGAATTCGGCTGAACAAAATACTACCAAATTGTGATCGCGCTTTGACCGTTGACTCGGAAAGACCAGTAGCCAAAAGGGGGATGGAAATGAGATCAAAAGGAATTCAAAATTAATATTATTATAACAGCACCGACTGAGGGATTTTCAAACCGTTTGCTCGTTCGCCTTTTAATGCTCTTAAAACTTAAACTAATTTATTATTAATTTAAAGTAGAGCCTCTTTGCGATATTGAATAACGTCGTTGATTCAACTACGTTCATGTTAATTTGAAGTAGGCGCCATAGACAAAAGCTACGTCTGATCACATCTGTTTACCGCCCCTTTTTGTGCGGACCAATAGTAGCAAAACAAACAGCGAAAAATTTGTGAGTTTTTTTTTTTTTAGTTGTACGTTCTGTTATAGCCGTTATAGGCCACTGAGTCAGTTTTCTATCAACTAACTTAATTAATAAACAAATAATTGATTTTATTTGTGTTTTTGAAGGTTAAACATATTACGTTTTAGTTAGAGAAACTTTAAAATTATAATGGTATTGGGTGGGTATTACTAAAAAATAAAGTAATATTTTTTTTGTTTTTGGTTCATTTTTTTTTGACTAATGGGTAATATTTAACAATTTATCTACATGTAACTACAAGTGAATTACTTCATAGACAAATGCGTAGGTAGAATCAAAACAATTATCATTTCAATCAAACAAAAAACCTTCAAATTGACCTGTCTTCCACTAAAATATTAACCTAATTGATAAAAAAGTTAAGTTCATTTTTATTTTTTCGTCTAAACTTTAAATGAGTCGTGTAAATAAACCCTATTGTGAGGTTTTTTGTTTCACGACAATGGTTCGTCGCAAAAAGCCTGGCAGGGTGCTCAAAGGGTAGGGTACGGAGAGCAGGTAAGGGTTGATTCTCCTTGATACCCGGTGACAGGGGATCCCGGATGATCCCACTTTACGTGTTTTATTTTTGTTGTACTAAATCCTACAACCCTAAGCATCGATTCTACTGATACTTTTAAAACTTTTTTCCTGTTTGTGTTGAAGTATTTTTTTAAGTGTGTAGTTTTCAATGGTCGGTTACCAATTATTATTTTATTCGGTGTCGTCAATCTAATGTCGATCAATCAAAATTAATAACAGTAGAGTTAAGTACCATAATACTAACTTGTGATATTGGGCTTGTAGAAAGTTGAATTCTTCTTTAATCCTGTCACAGGATTCTCCCACCGTGAACTTGATGGGTTGCCCGGGTTGTGGGGGACCCTGAGAACAAAAATAACAATAGTTAATGACCTGCAAGTAAACACCAAAGAGTTTCCGCTACAATAAAGACTTCTTAAAACCTGAACACATTTCTAAATGACCATTTTACAAACGTTTACTGAACACGCAACGCTCTAAATATTAAAAACATACGACGCAACTCATCAATCTCATTCTCTGCACAAAAACATTCCTATCACGAAACAAAAATTACACGCATCCCAAATTACCATAATACAAATTATCCTTTAATGACCATAATTCGGTGTGAGCCTCGATTAATGAAAAAAAAAAATAAACAACATCGACCGCTCGCCTCTTAACACAAAAATAAAGTAACGCGAACACGCGAGCACGTAATAATAAAGAAAAAAAAAACTAACTCCATAATAAGAAGCACGAAAATAAAAATAAAGCGAGGGACACAACAACACACGGTCGCCGGGAGGCCGACGGCAAAAAATAAATAACCGCCGCTCGGTGCCGGCGCGAGGAACAAACGGACTTTAAAAATAATAAAAGGAGCGTAAATAAAAGCGTAAAAGGAACTGGCGCGGCGTGTAGACGTTGTAAATGGAGCTGCGGACAATCGGGCTCGGGAAAAATGTGGCCGGGAATTTAGTGAATGTAACCACCGGGGAGACGGGCTTGCGGTCGCGCGCCTCCGCGCCGCCGACGACGTCTCACGCTTCGCGTAATGGGTGATCGCACTTAATAACGTAATAGTAACATCGTGGATAACCTAACCGCAACGTCTAGGCTCTGTTCGCAACATTCTAACTTAATTCATCCACCGCATTTCGTGCTTATTTACAACAAATTTATAACCCGAGATTGCCTAGCAATCTAGCCTAGCGCTATCGTATCAAAAAATAATTTAGCGCCAATCATGTTTCTGTTAATTGCTTTATTGTAGGTTTCGAACGTTTTTAATTAAAAGAAAAGATGAAAGCCACACAAGCATGTGGGAGATGTAAATCGACACAAGCAATTACTTATCCATGTTCATATCGTTGAATCACAAAACAAAAAAGAAGTTTTAAGTTACGAGCTAACACAACGTGTGTTTGGAGGCAAAAACAAAACGATATCGACAGTAGCAGTGTGAGAGCAGGCTCGCGTGTGGCGAGGCTACACGACGGCACTCGAGGCTCGACGTACCGTCCTCGGCTCCTCGCTTCAGACGCTGTTTCGACACTTCAAACCTTATTGATCAGAATTAAGGCAAAAAGTAATAAACCTCTTCGGCTAATGTGCACTCAGCTTAACGACACTTGTCGTACGGCCACTGAACATCAAGATTTGTTCATGTTTAAGTACACAAAAATGACTTCATTTAGGATTAAATAATTATAACTTGTGTTGTTTTATTTGCGATACAAATGTTTATAGAAAACATGAAAAATTTCCAGAAGTAAGTTCAAGAAAATAAATGGACTTTCCTATACCTAAACATGTTGATGTATTCTTCTTATTTAAAGAAGACTTTCCATTAGTTATTCTCCCCGCTTATCATGTATGCAAAAGAGCCATATTACTAAACACTCAACAAGTGTGCGCGTGTCTTAACTTGAACCGGACATTATGTATCTGATCTGTGTTAATAAGTGACGGCGGCGTTGTCGTTTTAATTATTTGTTTTATTCGGCGCTATCGGGCTTATCGCATCGGGCAACACTGCCGCTCTCTCGCTCTCACTGTCCAACAAACCTGATCCCTCGATCTACGTTAAAGTGTTTTATAGCTACGATTAAATCACCATATAAAATAACATTACGACTACGGATTAAATTAAACGCTTTTGTGTTATAAAATTGTATAACATGCCAATCCTTGCTCTGTCTGACCTATCGTAAATTTTGTATTATTTAACGTGCAAATTATTTCAGTGAACAATATTGGCAAAATTAAATATCATTCTCGACGCTTTTGACGCAATCGCATTAAAATTACACACATGATTAAAAGTAATTGAAAAGTTAAACATGTTGTTTGTTGTGTTAACTTGCTATTTAACAGCTTGTTTCCTAATTCTGACATGCTTCTGTGTAATATTACTCAATTTCAATTTGAAACTATTTTGCCGGATCGATTATTTTTTTCCCACGGCCTTAACAGCTTAAATATACCCTCCGATACTAATAGTCGCACGCAACTTCGATCCAACCTTCAAATCGATCACAAAAGAAACTAAAATAATCCTCGGCAATAATAGACAGAGTAAACGTTCCCCTCGACAAAAAAAGATTCCCATAAATTATCGCCGAAAAGGTCAAATTAAAATACAATGAACAGTTTTTGAGTGGCAGTATTGTGTAGAGGGCCCGGATGAAAGGCCCGCATCCACCGGCCGTTCACAAAAACAAAACTAAACAGAATGCGTTTAAACGGATATAAAAAGAAATACGTGTTCTTATTTCAAATTATTGAATACGTCTGCCCACGTCTACCTGCTGTACGCTCCGGAGAGTATTTTCTTTTTATTGGATTCGAAATTCGAATTCCGAAACGGTTGAATGAATACTGCTCGAAGTGAGAAATTGAAATGAGAGTTATGGTGATTTATATTAATATCGACATCCGTTACGTTACGAGGACAACTCCGAGAAGTGGATCGATGTCAACTGTTTATTAGTAATATAAAGCTCGCCCGCTCGGCTAACAACTCACACAAGTTCAGCGGCTTGGTAAACATCTAAACACCATTCGCACTTACAAACCAAACAAGCATAGACAAATATTTGAACAACAAGATTGGCTTTGTAACGTAACGCCTCAACGTCAAAACCCCGCGAGCTAATTTCTGCTCTATTGTGTTCGTTTTAGAGCTCATAAAAACGAGCGTAGCGGGGGTATTTATTACCCTTTGTATTGGGAAAATAAAAAAATGCTAGTAAACTAATATGGTAGCGCGGGGATCGGAAAGCTGATTTTATTTTCTCAGAAATACTACACCGTTTGCCAACCGATGTGAGTGCTGTGTGGGCTGGGCGATTGATCAAAATTTTAATTTTATCGGCTGTTTGGCAAACTTAATCAATAACTGTTCATAATAAAAGATTAAGTGTACAACAAAATAACAATTGATTACTTCTATGAATCTATTTCTTTAAATAAAATTCAAAGTCCTGACTGACTGAGATATCAACGTACAGCCTAATCCGCTAGTCCTGGAGACCTGAGATTTGGAGGGTGTGTTCTTTGTGAAGAGTAGGTATCCACTAAGAAAATCCTTTTGGAAATTCGATGAACGATTGTATAGAAATCGGTAACTTTTAAAGTTTTTTTAAGCATGAAATCATGGACAACTTTCTGGTTACAGATAAATAAATACGTATTTTATCATTTTTGAGAATCTACCCTCTAAATGTTTAGATAGGGGTTGAAAGATTATATGCGGAATCTGTCATTTTTGAAGTATGAAAAATCAAATTAAATATTGAAGTTCCTGAACAAAAATTAATGAATACGTATTTCGTCGTTTTTGGAAATTCAAACTCAAACAGTAGAAAAGGGACAGTACAACAAAAATGTACTGATCAGCTTAAAAAAAATATTTGTTATTCTTCATGGGTGTCGCTTTCGTGGTCATCGGAGTCGCTAACAATAAAAATGAGTTCAAAATGGATATTCAGGATGGCACCGAGAACAAAAATCATTTTTTTGGTTTTCCTGGTCCCTGATACCAAAATAGGAAAATTGTCTTTTTGTTGATTTTAATTTTGACCTCATTTTGTAGGTGCAGTTAATAAATTTTATAATAGACAATGTCTCAATATCCTCCCCTAGGCTATGGCTGGCATCGATTTAAGTGAGAACTGTTTCCCACATGGGCAGTTTTATTTTGCATGCTCCGGAGTGAACTCTGCGAGTAACTTAGTAATTTTAGCCCCAAATGGAAACACCGGAAACATTATAAACACCACAAAGAAGTGCTAGGATAATTCATTATTAAAATAGTTTTCCGGGAGTATGGTTGAATGCAAAGAAATTGTAAGCTAGCTCATTTACATCATTAACTATGATATTGAATAGGGGTGGAAGTATGACCAGAGCATTTGAGCTACGGCATCGTAGCTCGGAAGACATTACGTATAAAATAAATTCACACATTTAGATCAATAAAAATCTAAAATAAAAAAAAAACGCCGTAATTTACTTAGGGTACACAAGTCGGTAATTCTTCCATACAAACGTAGTATGGTGATTACTCGTCTGTTTGTCGGTGTAGGCTAAAAATTGTATCGGCTGGTGTTGATATTATCTAGCCCTGTATGGAAGCAGAATTGGAAAAAAAATATTGGTTTGGAAGTTATGAGCGTCGAAACTTCCATATTTAAACACTAATTTTAACTCATCTTTGGGCGTAAATAAATAACTTATGTAGTGTGAAAATGGAAACAGTGAAACCGTACAGGGAAAGATAATTTATTCAAAAATTCAAATAATTTATTTTGAGTAGATACATCCAGTAGTTTTCCCATAATATCTATACGGCCAAAACTCAATTTATGAAATTTTACGCACTCATTTTCGTTATAAAACGTCGTATATTTCACTAAATTAATAAATAAATATATCAAAAAGTAAATAAAAACTAGATAAATGAATACTAAATAAATTAAACTAAATTAATTAAAAACTTTACTAAATAGCATGCATATTAGCCACGCCCGCCAACGAGTTCGAGCCGTCGACTTGTGCAACCATAGGACAGTTACGTGCGAGCGAAGCCGCGGGCATCATCTACACTCACCGGCACGGAATCTTGGCCAAGCGCGTATTTCGCGATAACAAGAGCTTTAAGTGTTTCCTATGATTATTTATTATGAAGGTTGGTCTAAAAAATGTTTACCTTTAGTTCAAGAGGGTAATTTATCATGTTTGAGTGCAATATGACGTTATTTTTAAGTTTTAGTTGAACCCGGTCATCTGAGCGACTAAGTTGCTGTTTTAAATTTGTGTTTTGTGAAAGTTTATTGTTAGGTTATGCAATTATTGTGATATCGTACTGTTAATTCAATAAGTAAAGGTGATTTAATTCCAATAAAAATGCCATTAACACCATCACAGGTTGCACAAGCTGTAGCATTGATCGAACAAGGGCTGACACAGCGAGAAATTGCTGTTATACTGAATGTACCACGTTCATCGATGCAGTATGCGCTGAAACGATACCAGGAGACAGGCCGCTACTCCCGCAGACCAGGCAGCGGAGGCGTCAGATGCACATCAGCCCGGGATGACCGCTTTATTGTCCTGGAAATTTTGAGAAACCGCTACCTCACCGCTGTTGAGATACGCCAGCGACTCCAGTTCACAAGAGGTGTCAATGTTAGTGAACGTACAGTGAGAAGACGAATGGAGGAAGTGAATTTAAAAGCTCGTAGACCAGCACGCGGCCCAGAACTTCTCAGAAGTCACCGAGTAGCTCGACTTCGATTCGCACGAGAACACGTCAACTGGACCCATGAGCAGTGGGCTCGAGTACTGTTCACAGATGAGTGTCGAATCGCTTTACGAGCTCCAGATGGGCGGGAGCGAGTGTGGAGAAGAAGAGGAGAGTGGTTTTTACCCATTACCACCACACAAACTGTTAGTTTTCATGGAGGCTCTATAATGGTTTGGGGAGGAATAAGTTCCGATGCACGTACGGAGTTAGTTATCGTCGATAACCGATTAACGGCAACACGATACATCGAGGAAATTCTTCAGGAACACGTGTTACCATATTCAGGGTTTATTGGGTTTGACGAATTCCTCCTAATGCACGATAACGCGCGCCCACACGTTGCACATTGCGTGGAGGAATACCTTACAGAGGTTGGTATTCAAAAATTGCAGTGGCCAGCTCGTAGTCCAGACTTAAATCCAATAGAGCATATCTGGGACATGCTTAAAAGAAAAATAAAGTCCTCCTCCAACCCGCCTGAAACTCTGAACCAGCTTCGAAATGCAGCACTAACCGCTTGGGAAAGTATACCACAAGTTGAGATCAGAAACATCATCCAAAGTATGCCAGAACGAATGCAAGCTGTTATCGGGGCTAGGGGAGGAAACACCCGATATTAAAAAGCAAACACAACGAAGACTTTGTGGTTATTTTTCATTTTGTGTTCTTTTTAAATTGACAGTGTTAAAATCAATATTTTTGTGAAACTGCTTATTTTTTAAAAGATTACTGCTGGTGCATCATTTTTTCAATAACTGAGTTACAAAACCATAAAAAAACCCTAATTTAGTGCATAAACCCATAATATAGTGAAAATTAAATATTTAAATAGAAATTATCGGCATGTTATTGGTGGCCAAGTTTCCGTGCCGGTGAGTGTATTATCAATAACAATTAAATTAGTATTTTCGACATTATTTTGCGGGGGTATCTCACACGTGGGCAATTGCCGAACTCCACGCGGGCGAAGCCGCGGGCAGAAGCTAGTTGTACCATAAAATCAGATTGTTTTTGTCTATTTAATTAAACATACGGGACCGTAAACAAATCTCTTTCGTTTCCTTCTTGTTTAGAAAACAGATTACTGAAGTCGGAAACGGAACGGACGTGAAAACGTCAACAACAGTGAAATAATATCCCGCTCGGTGGTCTCAGACGTAAGTATGTCAGCCCTCCGTTCCCGCACAGCGAATATGTTTGATGGCATCTTGATTATGACGAAGCATTGTTTGCGTACTCCAAATGCCGTGTTTGTGCAAACTGATACTGCATTATCTATCTACAAATATCAAGTCATTATTATGGGTGAACATTGACTCAAGGCACTCCACTTATCACGATGATAATCCTGACAAGACATTTCCGTTGATAAACTCATCTCGAAAATATTAAAATAATCGTCATTGACACAGATTTATTATTTCTAGAACTCAACTTTATGTGCGTGTTTGAAGAAAACTTGGAATGTTTGACGAGACGCCATCTCATTTGTCCGTAGCGGTAATTCTGTCAGTCAAATATTTACCGAGTAGGACGCGACACGGATTTTAAGCAAATAGACAAATAGGCATTTACATTAACACCCGACACGCCTCTCCCGCGCCTCATCCACCCCGACACACTCATAGAGTGGAGTGACGCTTTTAATAAACTACAAGAACAAGACGTAACATAGTTTCGCCCACAGTTTACAAGGAAAAACCAATTTTATTGCCGATATCAAAAAGATTGTAATACTATGGAATTGCGGAAATTTACCAATAAAACAAAAGCTAACACATATTCGCTTTTGTTTTACTTTTATCTCGCAATATACCTCGTCAAATTAATTACTCAGGTGACATGTTTTTCCCATGGTGTCCACAAACTAAGTAATATAGGTAAATAAATACAACAAACTTCATACGTCACAAGACGTCGACGTCTAAACGAAACTTTTTAAAAGGCACAACCGACTACTTATCATTATCAATGGCAAGAAGGCTTAATATGGTGTGTATTTCTTTGAAAGCGGTATGAATGCATCAATTAGGCGACAAGCGTCGCACGACTTCCTGACCGTACAACCAGTGCAGATGGACCCCAAAATGTATAGCACCGTTTCTTGTAGTAAGGATATTTTAAGCAGAAGAGGTCATTACACATTGGTCGGGTTTGTCCATTTATAAAGCGGTTAATGCGCGCGCGTGGGAATGTACCAACTAATAACTTCTGCATTAACTTATTATGTCAATAAATACGAACGCCCAAAGCAAGAAAAAAGTAATTGGTTGAGCAATTAGCTTGGGATTTAATCGTGTTTGAAATGAGACTATTTACTTTTCAACATTGTTTAATGCAGCTTAATCAGTTTGAAGTTCAGAAAATTAGGTGTAATTTCTTGTTATAGGCCGTACAGTTCCAAATAAATAAATGTTGGATTTTCACTTTCCGATCCGGTTAATAGTAAAGGATTTCCTGGTTGTTACAGTTTGTACTTCATCAAACAGGCGTTATTTCGATGAAATCTTCGAAAACAATAAGTCTGAACTCTACGTTTCTCTGTTTTATACGACCCCTACTTAACCTATTATTCACGTAAAATTATAAACGAAGAATTTCACGAAGATTTTAAACAGTTTAAATTACCATCGAAGCTAGCTTATGTTTGCATTATTTACTCTTTCCTGTTCTCTTGGTAATTTTGTTAATTAGTTTCTATACTTTCTAGTGGTCGGCTGCAATAATTGCAAACCACAGCAACAAAACATTTTGAAAGAGTAATAAATTACAAGGGTCGCAGAACTAAGTG
Organism: Cerastis rubricosa; assembly: GCA_949152445.1. Taxonomy (NCBI): domain Eukaryota; kingdom Metazoa; phylum Arthropoda; class Insecta; order Lepidoptera; family Noctuidae; genus Cerastis; species Cerastis rubricosa. The sequence continues at coordinate 12,765,496 of OX424541.1, forward strand.
AACGGTGTCTCTTTAAAAATAACACTAATGTATTCTCGAAATGTGGTTAGTTTTCCGTCGGCTAGCGGCGGGCGACAGATGGGTTGCGGCTTGCGGTCGCTTCTTTGAACACTACTTGGCTACCGTTGTGCTCTATAACAACGTCGTAAAGTTCAGAATCGTTTCACACACAGTTACACACTCCGCCGCGGTTTCGACGGCACATGGTCAGTTTCGTACATAAAATATAATTTTGAAAATGCTTTCTGAACGTGCACAAGATGTATAGGTATACTTGAATTATGAACAATCATGAATTGTTCTTATTTCAACTTTCAAGTACCCTTGGTTTATACACTGGTAACACATTAACAAGATTTCACTTAACGGAGTAGCACTATTTTGACCTTCTAATGACTATTAAACAGCATGTGATTGTCAATTAATTTTATAGCTAACGTTATAATTATTTTGATGTCAGGTGTAAAAGATTACATTAAAACACAGTTTATTAAGATGTCCCGTTAGTCCTACCTACTTTATTGAGAAATGGTGCGTAAATCATGATAATTATTATCGACATCGTAGATCTTTATTTACGTGTCTATTAAGGGGAAAATGTTATTAGTGATCGAAATGCGACCAATTTCAAGTTGCTATAGATATTTTTTATCGATATTCCATGTCAAACAAAAACGTAGGTAGGTACTTCAATGTTACAACGTTATCAAATAAACATCAACCAAGGCACGGCATCAACATAACTGTTCTTTAATCTCAGCAGCACGTTATTTCACGAATTGAGTGTCGAGTAAGCTTTGTTAATTTCGTCCCCAGATTTCAGAGTATGATAAAATCCTTTGCAGACAATTTCACGGGTAATTGAACGGCTGACAATGATCGGCGGTCGGTCCGGGGGGCTCCGGGCTCGCAAGTACCAGCGGCTGTTAGTGCCATTCTACTGTTTATTACTTTTATGCTTTTATTACCACTCAACTTTCTGAATAACTAAACTTTCGTACCAACGTACGTGTTATTTGTGCTGTGTTGTAACATTATATCACTCTAATTTTGCAGTTAAAAAGAAAGTTGTCCTCGTAAAAGACATCAACGCAACGAGCATAGTTATAATTCTTTTTGAGAATGACAGTTGGCAATTTTTAAATTTTGGCTTTGAGTAATTATTATTACTGACAAAGTGACAACCTAACAAGTAATATTCAACCAAATGATAATCAGATAGATAAAGCGTATGCATGAGAAACTATTTCCAAGTCATATTCGACTGAATAAACAAGATCATCTTTAGAGTGGCAATCTGATGGTTTATCAGTAAGGAGTGATTTGTGTTCGCGAGTGTCGCTTACCGGATGCCTGGCGGCCGCCACGGCTGCGGCGGCGGCGGCGGCGTTCATTGCGCCCGCGCTCGGATACATCCTTCCGTCAAACACACACGCTCATGGTCTCAAAAACACTATAAGTAAAACAGGGCACAGCACACACTCCACTTGGGGCACACAACACAGTATCCACGCACGTACTCCGAGTCAGTCACACGCGACGATCCGCTGCTGACGAAACTACCGACGCACGTCGTTCTCGCGCGAACGTTGCAAGCGAACTGACACGAGGGGGGGCGCCACCCGCCGTTTCCCCCGGCGGGCGACCGACCCTCGCATGCCGATTGCCGCTGCCATACATATTTCTCCACTCGAATTTTTCGTCGACTATCTTCATGTTTGAGGAATACTTTAGCCGAATCGGAGATATACGCTCTAATAGATACGTATTATCTGGGGATTTTCTACGAGGGGTGGTGGGTCGGTGTTACGGGTTGGTGGCTCGTTGCGGTTGACTTGCCCGATGTTATTTTGGCAAACAATATTGCATTGCAATTTTGTCTGAGCTAGCCAGGCTTATTCTCTTGATACCTAGTCACGTAGATAAGTAGGTCAGATGTCAAACTAATAAAGATTTCTGTAGACCCTTATCGCAAATGCTGTCTTCTTCTGCGTAGATATATGTAATTGATAATCATGTTTTTTACTTAAGTAAGTCTGATTTAATTTCGTACTTTTGGTAACTAAGTAGTTAAGTTTACATTAGTTAATACAATGCTGTCGAGTCTGTCGACAGCTATAATAACTATTTTGTAATTCAATACAATCATGTCATTCAGTCTCAACGCAACTTTCAAATTATTTATTTATTTTGTTACCAACAAGTTTAAAATGTGTCCAGAACTCAAGATAAAATTATCTAAAGATAGGTTTGGTACTTACAAAAGCTAAGTAAAAGTAAGCTTCTTCAAAAGGGCAAGAGAACAGTGGAGAGAATTATCCTTGTCAATTAACGATATAATTACAGTTTATCACTGGCAACATTACGGCGAAATGCATGCGGTCAATAGAATAGATCGCATTATCGTGGCCAGTGTTGCCACGTACGCGTACATTTTGCGAGCATAGAATAAAATATTAATGTGGTTGGTTAATTCGGTAATCCGCAGAGGGACAGGTAATTGATACAGATAGCTCGGTATCGGTCGGCCGGAGCGCCCTAAAGCTGCTACCACACTTTGCGTATTTACGAGCTCGATCGTACCCCCGCGTAGTAAAACTAACCTTCAATGTAGGTACTGTACAGGTACCTGAATACTTAAGTATTTTTAGTACACTTGTAATAGAGATCGTAGCATAAACGTGCGTAAATTCGAACGATTTGTTATTCGAAAATACAACAACTATAGTACATTACTGCCGCGGTCTATAGTGACTACTTTGCTGGTCGCGCTGATTATGGCCGACAGCGCAGCGTAGCGCAGCTCCAGGCCGACACAACGCGGTCAGCTTGCAGCACTTGATGGACGAGCTGAGATAAACCTTTACAGCGAGCACAGCAAGGGCTGCAATGATGGCCAAGCTGAAAGGCCTAGCGCGTAGCTAGGCTAGCTCGAGGCAATCATAGCGGGACCAGCGAAGCAGTCACTGTGGGCAAAGGTTTGTATAGTGCTTTACTCAAAAATGCAAGTACCTAATCTAAATAAAACCAGCAAGTAATTTAAATAAAAAGTATATTAATTAAAATTTTCGCTGAACCGGGCTTTTGTTACTTCTTTGTTTTTTTTTTAGCAATGGTAGTTGGAACTATACAGCCTAATATGGAATAAAATCTTTTTGTACCTATCTCTTTAGATACAAACAGCTGTGTTCTAAATAAAATCTTTTTAGATTTGATTTTTTAAAACGTTGAAATGTCAAAATAGTGGCCGGCAAAACATTGCCGGCCTGTTAGAGCGGCCAGCAAAACTTTGCCGGCCGCTCCTTGAAACAGAACGTCAAGGGCGACTTTGCTCAAACAAGGTTGTCAAAATAATGACCACATTACATGCATTTTTGAGTAAAATTATTCTAAAGCGTTTTGCATTTTTTATGCGTCAATTACAAAGTATCCTCTTTCTCTTTCATCCAATAATACGGCGAAACTGAAAAACAAAAATGCAATCGGATTAAAAATGTAAGAGCTCAATTAGATAGATAAGGCCCAGCCCAGAATTATGACGAAGCAACAGCTTACGTGTGTTCTTGAAACATTGATAGCTTATCAATAGAGCTTTCCCTAGTACCCACAGCTACACCTAAGGACCATAGTAAGTTTTAAGCAGGTTGTAAGTAGGTACTTACCTACCATGTCACATCTCACCCGCTAGAAACATACCTAATACAGGCTGGCAAGGCTTTATACCCGACTGACCCAGAAGGAGGGTAATGATTTTCGCGCGCATGTACGTATGTATGTATGTCGGTTCCGCTGTGACCTCGTAACTCCTAAACGGATGAACCCATTTCATAAGATAGCGGATTTTGAGCGCCATTTTGTGGAGTTCGATTTTTTCTTCTTCCTAACCGCGTATGGGGTACTTACTTACCTATCAATTTTAAAGGGTGATTACAAAAATAGAAAAATTAAATAAAAGTTGGAAGCAGGCGGGACCCATTCCATTTTCTGTCTCACACACACACACAAGGGGAAAAGAACCGAAGAGTAAATATAATCCAGGAAATATGTTGGTAGATACCTTATAGCTACTTAGTAACTAGTAACCAAAATCGCAATCTAATGTGTAATACCTGACACTTTTTCACCTATCTTTTATTCACAGCCTGATAAAGTTAGGTAGATCATAAAAGTTTATGTCAACACGGAGTAGGTACCTATAAAAATCCATTTTTCGTTTATAAAAGTATACTATACACTGTATGCTCGTGCAATATACAGGTTGGACAAAATTCACAAAGCTAGCGAACAGATTTTTATTTATATATATTTCGAAGCAATCTGGATGATCGTTCTTTTTTTAAGATGAAAAATAAAAGAAGGAATTTAAGTCAAACAGTGTTTTTGCTGTCAAACGAAATATAGCTATATTTATGCAATATTTTACCGGGAAAACCAAATTAATATGACGAGTATTTTCGAATCGATGCGATGCCTGAACTAGAGATATCCATATTCGGATAGGTACCGGGTTTTTTAGGCTACATTTTATCATGATATGACGTAGGTTTATATGTAGAGTTGAAAAAAAAACATTTAAGAGGAAAACAAGGAGGTACCTAAAGTGCCAACTGCCAAATTAGAGTTTCTACATACATACCTAAACACATTGAATAGTTACAGTTATCAACCTTGGGAGGCTTAAAGGCATAGTAAAGTAGTTTCATAAAAAGTTATTTACAAATAAATAAAGTACCAGTAAACATATTAAATTATGTTCTTGGCATTATCAACAATTTTATCGCAATGGCCGCATAACCACGAAGGAATGAAATGGCTCTAAAATTCCGTGCTATACTTTCGTGACCAAATGAGAAGTCGTTTAAGGCTTAGCACCCTGGATTGCGTGTAAATACGGTAATCGGTCATTATTACGTTGACAACCCTGGAATAATTAACAGTAGTGAGAAACAAACGAAGCTTGTTTCACGATGTGCGGTGAATTTAACTGATAAACAGTCAAATAACGACTTTATTGTATTGTAATGGAATACAGATCGGTTTTATCAGATACTAGTTCGTGTCAATTTGATGAGTTATTTCTGCTTGAGCGTTGTGTACCTAATTGTAACGACATTTATAAACGCAACAATTTCCTTTGTCACAAGCACAAATCTTCTAAAAAGCAATAAAGGATATTTTCTAACAAAAAAAGGCCAAGAAGTAGGAATATTAAATAATTTGCTATTGTTTGTGATGACTTGATGAGAGACTTTCTAATATTCCGATGGATAAAGAAGCCTTGTGTGTGTGTGCGCCCTGGCTCAAGTAGGAAATTATGAATGAGCCAGTGTGACCATGAGTAACATAATAAATAAAAACATGGCTGTTAAATAAATTAAGTAGGTAACTACCTACTTTCTTATCTAGAAGTGTTCACAAAACAGTCATAAAACTTGTTCTCACTTTTATATTTCCTTCAAGCAGTCTACTTTAACACCGCTGGAAGATATTACCTATTGAAGTCACCAACAAAAAATGCAAATTAAATGAATGAATTAGCACTTAAATTATTATAAAACGTCCATTATTCAAGGGTACAATGCAGTGCAGAAAAAATAACCTCTAGACGTTAATTAATCTATCTGAACATTCTGAACACTTCACAATGGGATATTGTTGGCATTTATTTTTATAAAAAAGATTAATGAATAAAAAGGAGTGTGTGTATGTATGTGGGCAAGTGAGGCGTAGTTAGCTATGCTTTATGTTTATTCAACGCATTCCGAGCGGTGCATACGATGCGGTTTTTGTGACGGTGCGCGGCGGAACGTTAAGTAGCTACATTTTATTTTGCTCGCCACCACACACGCTCGCAATAACACAGCTTTAGTTTTTATTGTTACACTTCTCAAAGCTGAGATTTCTTTGTTTAGTTATGTAATGTTTATACTCAATTTGTTTGTGTTATAATATTATATCTGTAAACATAGCTTTGTAAAATCCCACGTTTTTATGGGGACGTGTAATGTGGTTTGCATCAGAATACTCCTAAAAAAATCAAGTTTTTTGAGGGATTAGTTAGGGGGTTTTCATTTTCATTTAGTATGCAGGTTCAATATCTCTGAATAACAAAAAAAAAAACAGCTCAATCAATACCATCATCATTAGTTTGCCTTCTGAAAAACACACTTTCCTTCGAGTGGTTTATACTTAATAGCTATTACAGTCCAATCCCGAATAGCCATTGAGATGAAGAAGGAAAACGGCTTCTAAGATCATCATCACTTTTTAGTTATTATTTCCTCGCTATTGAGTCAAAAGATGAGTTATTGCGGTCACAGGCTTGGCGTCATTAACCATGTGGAAAAAATAAAACAACTTCCACGTAAATCGTTCCTGAGTAATGTGTCTTATACGTCATTATTTATGATGATGTTTATAGTTATTAGTTTATTACCGTTTCAATATGGCCCCGTTGAATGTGATTTTATATCATTTGTGTCGCATCGCCACTAACCTTGACCGAGTCAGAAAGTCCCAATATTTATATTAATTCCCATTTTACCAAACGTGAAAAGGTCAGCTATTTCCGCTACCAGTTAATTCGGCAAATCTGGTTGTGAAAATGCATACACTGTCCACTGTCAGTTACAAGCGCTGAAACTGGGACGAATCCATTTTGTCGCGTTTATGGGTTGAGAATACTTAATTTAGGTAGAGTTAAATAAATGTTGAAACTGGGGTGGTTTATTTGCTCGGACGTGTATGTCATCATAACTCATAAATTAGTTTTAGGATATCTTTGGAAATGTGTTACATAAAATCTGGATAGAAGTTTCTTGTTTGTCATAGGTGTTCGGTAAAAGAGCCAGGCGCGAAAACATTTCCTACACAGCAAGTAAAGTTAAATCGCCCGCATTCAATCCCATAAGACTTGAGCGTCACCCCAACTTCGTCACAAGTACCAGTTAACACGTCAACTAAGTTGGTAGTAAGTAAGTAGTTGGCAGTGGGAGCGAGCTAAGTCACATGTTTTAATTTACCGAGGAGTGGGGTTGCCCTAACTTTCGCGATACTTACCAATTATGCGTCATCTTTGAGGGGAGCTGGTTAAAAAGCTGCCGCGCGACGCAGAACGATCAATCTTCTAAATAAAGTAAGCAAAGCTTGCGTGGATTATCGTTCTTTGCACATCAGGATTGATCAGGCTTTGCCTTCTTATAGAGTCTCGTTGTTTTTCCGCGCCTACGCGAGTAGAAGCGAACTATTTAGAAACATCAAGTAATCTTGCAAACATGCTTATTCGTTCGCCTGCTTGTGTTGTGGAGCTCGTACAAATTCCTGAGTTCCCTACTTAAAATCGAATGACGTGAGATCGGATAACATTTGCTTGAAAACGTTAACTCGATCGATAGTACTTAAAATCGACAAATTATGAGCGCGACAGTTCACTACGTCGTCGATGCATCAAAATCCCGAATAACTATAGCTCGAATCATTGGCAGCGCGATATCCATTATCTTGAAACATCATTTCTCGACCGACCATCTAATACGACATTACAAGTTCACTTGGTGTCGGTAGTGGGTAGTGGTGCTTTGGCTTTAACCCGCTACTAGTACTTTGTTGGTAATTCACGCGGCGCACACGAGCGAAGTAACGAGCCGCGACAAAAAAACGAGCAAACCGCGACGCGAGCTCGTTTTGTTTCGTGCTTGAGTCCCACTGTCGAGCACCCTCGAAAATTTTGCCAAGATTTTTTACGCCCACTGTCGAAATCGTTATTCTTTCATTCCGAGAATATCAAAAGCGCTAAAAAAATGCCATTTAACATTTGACATTTGAGGCTAGACTTAGGTTAATTACAGGAAGCAGAGTAATTAAATCAAGTGTGTGCTTAAAAACTGTTTAATTTTATAGGTAGCAAAAAAATAAACAGATTTTAAGCACACAGATCGTGCCAATATTTCTCTTTACATGGCCAAGTCAAACAAAAGTCGAAACGTTTTTTGATAACTTAATAACACTTATATTAGTCTTCTCTGTGAAAACAAAACTGGGCCTGTTAAACTAATAGCTAGATTTGACTGAATTCACAAAACGAGTTAATTAAATAAAGACAAACGTAGGGAACCCGGCACGTTTACGAAGCCTTAGCAGTTTTTTTTTTAATTCTTATTTGGAATCGGTCGTTTTGTCCGTCGTCGGCGGCCACATGTTGCTTCAACGATCTCAACAATGGCCGTGGACACTTTACGTGCACCCATCACTTTACCTACCTGCGCCAACACTCATTTATCTATTTATCTGTGTTAAAAGAAGGTTACATTGTTATATTGCCTGTATTCTTTTTTACATAGCTACAATTAATACCATTTCTTTACACACCTTGTTTATTTTCATTGCAAAAATCTATGCCTTGTAAAGGCCAATTTTGTTTCTTTTAAAAATAATAAAAAGAGATTTGCATCATTTATTTCACTTAATCGCAGCAAGAGAAATCCATTACTTTAGGGACAGGGCTTCCTTCCCTAAAAACAACCGCTTCCGTTCGAGTAGGTAGGCTGGTTCTCGTGGGGGATTTCTTTTACAAAAACACAATCAAATGATCGATCACATCTGCTAAATCGTGATATTTGAGCGCTTTCTTGGATATTTTATTTACGCGAAAGGTTAATCCGTTGGAATGATACGTCTCGGGAATCAGTACAGACATAATCTATCTCTCATTTATTGGTAAAAAAGAACCGCCACGACATACACAGAGCGCCGTAACTTGTAATAGACATGGTTATTTATCTGGTCGCGGTGAGATGTGGCGATACAGGCTCCCGCGCGGGCGGTCAGGCCGTGGCCAGGCAGCAGGCGGGCAGGCGGCCGCGATCCCCGATAATGGATAAATAACAATCAAGCGGTATCGCGCGACATCGCGCCGCCCCCGCACTACATCGCCTTATCTCCCTAACTGACTCAAACAAAATTTTTACGATCCCATTGCTTTAACGCTGATCGCATCGTGCAAGATAAGCCTTAATTAATTAGGCAGCCCCGCTTAATCGACCCGTTATTTTCTTGTCCATTTAATTTACACACTTGATGACTGTAATAAACACCTACAATCGAGATTGTTTAACCCTAATTCGAAAGTTTTGAGCTTCTACATAAGTTCGGGAACGTTCGTGTAGGTAGTTTGGTAGTAGTCGATAAAAAGAACATAACGCCTACATATTGTGCGCCTTTATTTAAATTAATAGGAATGCCTCTGGGTATAAAACGTCATTGGAACGCATTGGAATTTTGGTGTTCGTGTCCAAATTTTATAACATGGTTTCACCAAGAGGCAGCTCTTCAAACATTGACTTCGTTACTAGACAACATCAACAACGGTGGATTAATTGGCTAGACAGCGGTCAATGCAAAGTTGCGTTATCTGTGTGCGGGCAGGACGCGGGGCACGCGGCCCGACGCACAGTGGGCTGAAAATCGGCTTTCATAGACTTAGGGATTTCAATTTGCAAGTGCTTGTTTTTATGTCGGATATCGCTTCTATTAGTCATTACTATGTACAAAAATGACACCCGAGTTAATTCTGCCCAAAAACGAAGGAAATAGAATTTTTTTACGAAAAATTTGTATGAAGCTAGTATGAAAAATCGAATTATCTCCTAAACGGCATGTTTAACGGTAATATCCTTGGAGGTGGTCATAGTGCTAATTATTCATGATTTTTTGGTTGGCGATCGAACGAAAAATTTAATGCCGTTTTTTTTTTAAAAATCGTCAAAATATTTTTATTTGTTTTTACGTATGAAACGATTCCTTTTGGTGTTTATGTTGAAGAGAACACGGACTTTTAACTACACATAACATAAAATAGCATCACTCCTATATTTTCGTAGGAGTTGGCAGAGGTTTATAGTACACCCACACGTAGACAACTATGTTTGAGCTAGATAATTATCAACACAAAATGAGTTTTAAAACTTTTGCGTGAGGCTGCCATTCGGGAAGGTGCTAAGGATTTTTATCCATCTTACTATAAAGTGCAACAAACTAAGCTTGATTGCTACCCTCCGAAGCAATCAGTGACAGTTACTGATTCATCGGCTAGGATTACACTTCAAGCTTTACTTGATATCACGGTTACAAGAATCCTTCAAAGCCTTTCTAACGAAGAGCATAACAAGCAGTTGAAGCTGATATCCAAGTGGGGATTTGATGGTGCTTCTAACCAAAGCCGATACAAGCAGAAAATTGAGGGTGAGGAAGATGACTCGAGTATTTTCATGACCTCCTTGGTGCCACTAAAACTCATAGATGGAGACAACATTTTATGGACGAACCTAAAACCATGCTCAGTTTTGTATTGTCGTCCAGTTCAGTTTACTTTTGTAAAGGAGAGTGAAGCAGTTGTCCTTGAGCTGAAAAAACAAATTGATGAAGAAATTGAGGCCCTTATCCCCACAGAGTGCAATAATAATAATAAGGTGACTCATCAACTAATGATGACGATGATCGACGCTAAAGTCTGCACTTACCTTTCTGAAGCTAGATCAAATGCATCGTGCTACCTGTGCTTAGCAAAGCCTACAGAAATGAACCGCTTAGATGCTGTAACATCAAAAATTGTGTGTTCGGACCTGTATGAGTTTGGCTTGTCATCCCTACACGCCCGTATAAATTGTATGGAATGTCTGTTACACATTGCATACAGGCTCGACTTCAAACGGTGGGCAGCGAAAAGTGATGAGCACAAAGAAATGCTACAGACAAGGAAGAAAATAATTCAAAATAAATTCAAAGATGAGCTCAATCTGTTGATTGATATAGTAAAACAAGGCTCGGGAACCACCAATGACGGGAATACTGCAAGAAAATTCTTTGAGTTTCCTAATAAAACCGCAGCTATAACCGGTTTGGATGAAGACCTCATCAAAAGATTTGCTGTAATTTTACAAGCAATTACATCTGGAGAGCAGGTCGATATAATAAAATTTAGAGATTATGCTCGCAAAACAGCAGAAAAGTACGTATTATTATACGACTGGTACTACATGTCGTCAACCGTTCATAAGTTATTAATCCATGGGGCTGACATAATCGAGAAAAATAATATTGTGCCGATTGGGACTCTCTCGGAAGAAGCCTCAGAGTCTCGAAACAAAAATTTTAGGAGGTTTCGTGAACATCATTCGCGGAAAAGAAGTAGGCAGGATTCTAATCAAGACATTTTAAATATGCTTGTTGTTTCTTCGGATCCTTTGCTAAGTGCACAAAGGCCTAAGTTAGATGCCAAGAAAAAGCAGAGCATTTTTGCTGAAACTCTCGACTTAATTCAATTTCAGGAAACTGAGTTCGAGTTTTTGGATATATCCAATCTGGATGCTGACTCAGAATTGGAGTCTGACAACGACAGTGATAAGGAAAATTTGTAAAAAAAATATATATGTACATATTTGTAAATTTGTATTTGAGTGTGTTTGGGTTTTTTTGTAATATTTAATGATATTTTTTATTTTTTTTTATTTATTTTACAAATGCGTAGTATTAATTCCTTAAATTAAATTATTTTGTATATAATATAACTTAATATGTTACTATAGTAATAATTTGATAATCTTTTTTTATTTAAATTAATATAAATATGTCAAAAACAGCAATTTTTTTATTTCCTTTTTCTTGATTCGTGTGTTCTTAATATTTGGGTTAATAACATATCGAACTTTTTAACTTGGACACTAAAAGGGATCGTTTTCCATGTAAAAACAAATAAAAATATTTTGACGATTTTTTAAAAAAAAACAGCATTAAATTTTTCGTCCGATCGCCAACCAAAAAATCATGAATAATTAGCACTATGACCACCTCCAAGGATATTACCGTTAAACATGCCGTTTAGGAGTTAATTCGATTTTTCATACTAGCTTCATACAAATTTTTCGTAAAAAAATTATATTTCCTTCGTTTTTGGGCAGAATTAACTCGGGTGTCATTTTTGTACATAGTAATGACTAATAGAAGCGATATCCGACATAAAAACAAGCACTTGCAAATTGAAATCCCTAAGTCTATGAAAGCCGATTTTCAGCCCACCGTGCGACGCGGCTCGGCGCTGCAAGCCGGCCGCAGCGCCCGAACAAACAAAACAAGCTGCATAATTAACCGGCGCGAACAATTAGTTGTATAACCGGCCATTGTGTCGCGTAAAAGCGACTACGTTTTTTAAAAAGCCACTCGGTTTCCCAGAAGGCTCGGATTCTGTCTCGCTCCAAGCGCGGCTTTTTGCTCGGGAATTAATATTTAATGGCTACAGTTGGAATTGCATGCGATCGGCTCTTTAGATATCTCAGTTTATTTACTTTTGCGCAGTGTGGTGGCGTGAATCATGGTTTTTCAAAATCACACCGATGTAAAAGGGAATCTGATGGTTAGATAGCGCACGTCTGGCTTCGCCCGCCTAGCTACGAGTACTTAACAGATACTCACTGACAACAAAGGGAGCTTTTGTGAAAACAAGCTTTTGTGCGAGCGCAGACAGAAAGGTTAATTGTTATTAAAACGTAGATACTAGCGTTCAACATCGACCCTTGGTAACAAGTTAAACACTTCTTTTTTTGAGGATTGACGTCGATAAATCAGGATTACAAAAGCTTCGTAGCAAGCTTACCTATCTACTATAGTTTGTCTTTGTAGTTCAGACTTTAATTTTATCTCAGAGGTACCTTCACAATCTGTTAGGTCCAATTTGCAGCTGATGTGCTTCCCTTGTTCCCTAGATAGACTCAACATGTCAGGGCATGCCGGACTAACGTATCGATAATGGCTTAGCCATTGCCAACGTTCCTGAGCTCAGTGTGTCTTGACAGTTGCACGGAATCGAGTTTAATGCTATTGTTTTTCCAATCCAATAGGTACTCTCCATTTAATGTCTCGGGTAATCTGATAACTGTGACAGTCTGATCTTAACTTTCTCTAAGAGCTGTAGGGATCCTTAACTGCAGAAGTAAGTACCTACCTATACTTAGTAGAAATAGTAGACCTTATAGGTAGATTAGGTAGGGGAGTTTTTCACGGATACCTCTCTCTGTCATCGGACTTCTAAAAGGGATTTTACAGAGATAATCAATTAAATTAGCTAGTAAAACTCAATACACCTGATATTATCTTTTAATATCGATATTTAAAGAAGAAAAACCGGCCAAGTGCGAGTCTTACTCGCACACAGGGTTCCATAGCTCCAAACAATATAATAACAATGTTTTGAACTGTCATTCATTAGTTAGTAGTATTAGTTAGTAAACTTCCACACAACCGCAAAACTAAATTTGTTTTTCATAGGATGTTTATGAAAAACAAAGTTACTCCTGCAGTTTGATGAAAAAGTCCCATATCTCAAAAACTATAACTAACATCATATCTTATTGAAACTAATTTTCGTTGATAGTTTTTTTTACGTTCTACAATCCTAAATATTTTCAGAATTTTCCTCCTCTTACTTTAGAAATTAGAGGGGGGGGGACACACATTTTACCACTTTCGAAGTGGCTCTAGCGCAAACTATTCAGTTTAGAAAAAAAAGATGTTAGAAACATCAATATCATTTTTAAAGACCTATCCATAGATACCCCACACGTATGAGTTTGATGAAAAATTTTTTTTTGGTTTTCAGTTCTAAGTATGGGGACCCCCTTAATTTATTGTTTTTTTTTCTATTTTTGTATGAAAATCCTAATGCGGTTTACAGAATACATCTACTTACCAAGTTTCAACAGTATAGTTCTTATAGTTTCGGAAATAAGTGGCTGTGACATACAGACGGACAGACAGACAGACATGACGAATCTATAAGGGTTCCGTTTTTTGCCATTCGGCTACGGAACCCTAAAAAAGATAGAAAACGAAAACAAAATAATAATTAGATGTATTTTTTTTAAGTTGATGCTAAGCTTGTGGTCATTCACCCCAAAATAAAAGTCATAAAAAATAATAGAAGAATTTAAAAATCATATAAAAACATGATTTTTAGAAATCGATACTACGATACTAATCGCGTCTGAAAACTTACACAACCTAATTTAATTTGCCTTGTATAATCACAATCCGAAAGATTGTTTAATATGTACTTATTTAATTAGATACTTAGTTCACAATAAAGGTAACGTGAATTAAAAAAAAAACCAGAGTCATAAGAACTGCTGGCAGAAGTGAAATCTCAAAACAATGGAATAACTATGTTCTTTTTTTAAATTTTTAAACGCGTCTGGCGCAATACGACATCACGAGCATGACGGTCTCGCGAATACAAAGATTTTTCTCCTACCAAAAATCGCTCAACGCGGCTAAAGAAATGTTCACATCAAAATAAAATAATAACGTCGTATTATTAGACATCGCAGCATCCATTTGAATAGCCCAGATTTATGATCAATTGATGAGGTAACTTTAGATTTACTATCACCGTACAAGCACCTACTTGATATTAAAATAGGTGCGAATTGCGAACAGCCGCCATAATTAAATACGCTCCACACTCGAGTGTTGATTGACAATAAAATAAAACTCTTTATTACTCGTTACACAATGCTTGTAAGTACTTGTAATGTAAGTATGTATACAGTACGTTTGATCAGAACAGTGTGGTTGTTTATGGATTTGAACAACAAGTTTTTATCATTTTATTTTTATTATTTTTTCATAATCCACAGCCTGCGTGACAGCCTTAGTCCACCTATCATCACTGTGCTTTGCTAGGTGTCCTGCCTAACTCCATTTGAGTTCCGTAACGTGATTTCCAATATCAAAAACTTTTGTGCGTCTTCGTATTACCTACAGGACCTCAAACTGACCAACCTTCTCCATGACCATAAGCTGAATATTTTTTTGCGATTAAGTTTAAATATTTATTTACCAAGGGGTATCGTATTAACCAATACCCAGTTCTAAAACTAGGTTGTGGAGGTCAGATAGGCAGTCGCTCTATCATCATCATTTCAGCCTAAAAGACGTCCACTGCTGGACATAGGCCCCCAAGTGTTACCACAATGACATTTTGGAGGGTTTTGCCATAATCGCCACGCTTGGCAGGCGGGTTGGCGATCGCAGTACGGTTGTTACAAAAGCACAGAGAACGCTGCTGCCCATTCTCTGGCAAATCCCTTAGTCACCTCTTACGACACCCACGGGAAGATATGGGATGGTGCTATTCTTTACGTCCGACACCATACAGTGCAGTCGCTCTACATAAAATACTGGTATTCACCTATATCCGGTTAGACTGAAAGCCGACCACAACATAGTTGGGAAAAGGTTAGGCAGATGGCAGAAGGTTGTTTTGTTTGACGGTTTTTCTTACACTGTAATATGAGCACACTTTTCTGATACATGCTGTATGTGTAGTAGTGTTCAACATAGAACTCAACGTATCGAAAGTACAGCGTTACAACTTGCAAAGTAATTATAAATGAAAACTTTTGGCACATTATTAAGTTTTGTTGGAAATTACGATAGAAAATGTATGTTTGTAATGATAGTGGTTGCTTAATTATTTTTTTGGTATTTCTGCCATTATTATCATTAAGTTACTGGCCAGAGGCACAATCTCCTATTAGTGCTGATTACAGTAACTACTGTCTATCTTCTTTCTTTTGTTTACCATGTTAGGTATAAATTGTACCTATTGGTTATTCTCAATGTCTCTAAATGAGAAACTAACGTACTTACCTATAGGTGAAACAATATTATTTTTACAAGTTTTAAAAAAATATTGAAAATATTTTTGATTTCTTCGCAATTTTGCCAACTGTTTTGTCATGGCGATTGACCATAATATCTGTAATTATTTATTTCGATTGTTGGTCATGGGCAAAAACGACACTTTAATCAATAATATCGAATTTATCGCCAAGCTTTTAACCTGCTGCCAAATGGAGATAAATAAATTGATGCGTCAATGTATTTATGTATCAATTGAGACAAATACTTATTATAGCCTTTTAACGTTTATTACTGTCAAACTGAGGTTGTGGCAGGTCATTACTAACCCTATTGCTGTTAAAATAGAGATAGATATGCCGTGCCGTTGACTGATAATGGTATCGAGCTTTGATTTGATCCTCTACAAAAGAGGGTGAACATTGAACAGTCGTTCAATTAAGTACCTACTAAAAACGAGGGCAAAAGCTGTCTGTAGCCGTTAAGTTTATGAATGTATCATTAATGGTTATGTAACTGATACACCATACATTCGCCCAGTTATACGAGCCAAAAGTTCTTGGCGACTCATGTCATTGGCATCGCTGGCTCGCCATCTACGCGAATTTAAATCACTGTCAGTCGTCTGCATAATGGTTCCGTATCGTAAAGCCGTCAGTTGCCAACAATGAACGTAAATATCGCACTTACACTGCCCCCCCTCGCCCCGCCCCGCCCGCCCTGACACCCGCGCCGCCCGCGCACTCGCGGCGCGCGGCGCAATGATTGACACATCAACTCATTGTGATAACTACCCACATGTAAACCGACGGCGACTCGCCACCCGCCAAAATTACGCATACATCGCCAGTTTGAACCGGATATTATTTAATTACACCGAACGATGATATCAATGGACAGTTATCAAAGCGATCCGCCGATACGTGGCCCGTTTAGATAGCCGGAGATTGCTGTGAATGGTTTTGCTATTAATTAAGAGATAAAAGACGTAACCATAACTTAGGTGGGTATTAAAATGAGGATTCCTTGTAGCTGGTTGCTCGAAGACACGTCCCTACCCGTTAACTTCTGTTTATATTTATACCATTAGGGGATATTATTTAAGGTAATAGCCCTTTGATTTAGGGCCCCTATAATCCACAATAATTACCCACACATTTTATTAAAATCGAATCGAGATCTATAGGTAAACAATGTTGTTTACCTAATATACACGTTGCAAACCACTATGTTTTGTAGTAGCAACACTTGCAACAGCTTGTCACATAAAATCAAACATACATATTACAACTGTTAGTCAAAATTATAAGCAAACGAGTCAAACTTTTAATTTTATTACCTTTATACAGCATGGCATGCAACGTTACAACATTTTATGCAACGAAAAGATTACAATAACCCTATAATAGTCCTATAAAAGTGTTATATGTATAGCGACTTATTACTAACATTGACTGGATAATCAATTAAAACAAAGGGGTAGTTTAAAAATATATGTTACCTATTAAATTATAAGAGCTATTGTAATTTTTAAATATAAAATTAAAGCATTAAATTGTAATCGAAGAAGAAGAAACGATAAAGCTGTTCAAAAACTAGTTATAACCTTTATAGGACCAATCACGACCACATTATTTGAAGGAATGTTTTCTCGAATGCTGTACAACACAGTGTCTCTGGTCGGGGTATCAACTTACGTGGCGAACCACGTACTTAGTCATCGATCCAGATTCTAGATAGCGTTATATCAACTCGAAAAGAACGAGCAATTACTCAGTTCCAGATAGGAGTTACCGCATTAATCATTCATCTATTCAGGCACGGAACCACTTCACAAGTGGACATTAGATAGATAGGCAAGTGTTAGTGTCCAAAACATAAAAGAAATAACAGTTACAAGTCCGCAAGGAAACTTAGGGCTGTCAAATGACATAAAATAACATGCCTAGTCTACGCTGAGAAGAATTAATCGAAGCCGGACTTTTATCGTCTCAGCTTTAACACAAAATTAAGCAAAAGCTGGTGCAGAATTCATAATTTCAGTTTATACAAGGCGAACATTAGCCGAGCTTGTGCCAAGTTCGGAACTGTTTATCGTATAAAAATGCAATATAGACGCTTTGCACGCTTGCCACATGGTTTGAACCGTTCAAACGGACAGGTTTCCGTCTGTAAAATCTGGCAGCCCTGTCAGCTGTGCGGTGTGCAGGTATGTACGTACTTACGTAGTTATTTTTTACACGAAGTGTGGCTCGCCAGCTACCGGACAAGCCCGCCTTATCCGATGGAGGTCGCTTGCCGCGCCTATACTTATGTATGACTGCCTGTCTCAGCCGTCTTATTGTGCTTTTAATGTCGACGCTTTTGTTGCCTGATTTTCTGTATTGATTATTTTTTTTTTGTTGAATACGAATTAGCTTTGTACGGATCTTTTGAATTGATGTTTTGTTTTTGAGAGTCTTTTAGGTTTTGCTGTGTGGTTTATTTGGGGTTGTTAAGGGAAGTACTATACTTAGTTGGTTCTGCTCTTTTATTTGAAACATTTTGTCAGGGATATTATTATTTAAGTTAGAAATGCTCCTCTGACCCGCTCTCTAGGTGCGTTATTACCGGTAGCGAGGTCGTCACCTGGTAAGCAAGGCGTTGTGTCGCGACCCGCGCCTCGCCATTAGCGCCGCGCATTCAATAATAATGAACGAGCCGCACCGAAATATCCCCTGTTTACACCCACTCGCTCGCTCCGCACCGACCGACCGCATTTTATTTTTTCGCTGTCGCACATTTCGCCGTCATAGCTATTTCCACTCGAGGCATTATACGCGCGTCCATGTGTGCGTCAGTCCACGTGGACCGCTTCGTCGTCGGTGAGTAGAACTTGACGGATCCGCCGCTGCGATTGGCTGTCGCGCCGAGATCGCTTATTAAGGGCGGGGTTACACGCGTTTCGGCACCGCAGTTGGCTGGAGTAGTGCGCGGAACGCGCTCCATTGGCCGAGTCGATTTTTATAAGAGCTACAGTCCACGTGGACTCGTTTATCTATTCAGACGCCGGCGGCGCGGTCGCGGGGTGAGGCCGGGGGGTATACGGGCAATCAGTAAAGGCGGGAGGAATACGGCCATATTTATAAGAGCTGCGGGGATGCAATCACGAAGCGGCGCGGGGGCCGGCGGGTGGTCGGGGGGGAGGCGGCGGCCATTTTGAGGGCAGCTCTTTTTATTCGTTTTTCGCGCGGGGTGCGTCGTCGTCGGCGGGAGCGCGCCGTGCGCTAATTGCGGGGGTAATGAGGGCGCTCGACTCGACTCGCTCACTCTATTAAACTCGCTCGGTATCGGCTGCCTTATTGATTTGTCCTTAATCGAGGCGCTGTGGAGTGGCAGCCGCGGCTCGGTGTAATGTAAACAAAGCGGTCGGGTGGCGCGCGGGCGGCGGCGGCGACGTCCGCACAAATTGAATTAGAATGATTACAGCCGGCGACACAGCACTGACCCAGTCGCCGCGACCCGCTGCCCGCTCCGCGCGTCCGTCGCCGCCACCGCTAGCGGACCAGCCATCTCACTATACTCTCCAGCTCGTTTCGTAGCTATTACAACATTGTCATACAACATCTGTCATCCGTCACAAATAATAATGACCCGTCCTTAACCAGACTTATTTTTTTTTTGTCTGCCTGTCCCTAAGTGTAAGATGAGAATGACCCACCCCACCCTACTCTAAAAAGTTAAGACGAACTTTTAAAATTAATTTTTCGTCTGAAATGTATTAAACTTATCTGCTAATGACCTAGTAAATTTCTTTATAACTGTTAATGCCGGCGATGCTTTTAATTACATTAAAATATAATAAGGATAACAATTAACTATTCTGTAAGTTCATCCTACGTTTACAAAGTTCACAAGTTGACAGTTAGATGTAGAGTAGAGAGGTATTAATGAAGGGTACGATACATTAAATAATTAATTGAGCAAATGGAAACTGACTTGATACTATAAGAGTAACAGCTACTACCTAATTATTGCACACTTACACACTTTTCTTAATTAGCAGAATACTTTTTTTCAGGTGTTTAAATTCCGTACTTTCCCAGAAATATTTACCTACTTAGATAAAATATTTAACAATCTCTAATTTGACACCTTATACTAACAGATAAAATTTCAAGATTTTTCGTTTTGATAAACGGGCATACCTATACCTACTTTCATTTAGATAGCGTTACTAATACTTGAAGATATTTCCAAATTAAATAATGTAGGTGCGAATGTATGTAGTAAAGTACCTAAGTACTTAGCTAACGTGTGTAGGGTATTTGATTTATAACATGTATAAATAGGAAATGATAAGCGTTTGGTGATTCGCTCCGGCGTGGCGTGGCGGAGGTGTGACGAATCGGCGCGCAATAATAGCATATTTGTTTACGAGAGCGACATCTGTTACTGATGTTCTGTAACGCGCCCACTTCCAATCGGCCGCGCGACCCTGGAATAGTCTGTTTCTGTTTGTTTTATAATTTTGATTACTGGGGGGGCTAAGTTAAATTGACACAGTACAGTGATTAATGACTTGACGGCTGCTTACAAGACTGTAATAGAACTAATTGTTAATGTTTGCGATTGGTTTTTTAACCATCCAGGAAAGTCTTACAAATTCGTCAGCTTTTGCCATCATTGATTCCCCGAAAATCTGCAGCCTATGCCAGGCGCCTATTGTCTGTGACATTCCAAGCTATAAATTTTAGAATTCAGGTAATATATTCTAAGAAGTGCCTTAACTCTCAAATCTTTTGTATTATTTTTATCTCCTCTGATTTGTAATAATTTGAGAAGAATCGTACTCAGGAAGGTCAAGGCTTTTTATACAAGTATCATTTAGATACGGGTTAGCTACTTCGTTTGAGGTGTAGATACTTATCGATATACAAGATATGGTTGCGTATAAAAACTGCGTCAAAATATCTCGAATGTAAGTAGATAAAATAAGCATGTTCGATATGAGCACTCAGATAATATTAAATCATGTTATTATAAGGTAGTAGGTAGGTGTAGGTTTATAGAGGATTGTATTGTTTGTAAGTCTTGAAAATCGGCTTAGCCGTGTAATTTGACATTGTCATTATCAGTTAGGTATAAAAAAATAGGTATAATTGTGATGACGTTACTACCTAAAATACATATGTATTTCAACAAAACATATTGCTAGAAAATGTTTCATAGATAAATCTGCAGACTCATCTCAGACACCACAATACTTTATGCCATTTAGTTCGTGTCGTTTGTTTTCACCCCATTCACTCGCTCGCGCTAGGGCAATGGGCGATGGGCCTGTTTTTTTTTTTTAGTCTGTATTGTCCCACTCCAAGGCAAAGGCCTCCCCCAATTCCTTCCTCAGCTCTTATTCGGTGCCTCTTCCAACCAGCCCTGGGTGATGGGACTGTTATTAACAGTGATCGGAGTAGGTAGATTGATTTTTGGTACTTGTGTCATAAATGCACACAGAAAGAATAACATGTATAAGCCATTTCTCCGGAAAGTAATTCCGGTATTTCTGGATTCAATTAAATATTGTTAATGTTGGTAGTGATATTATTACTAATCAATTCAAAATTTAAAGGAACGTATCAAAACTAAATTAATTTATTATTTATCTGTTGAATAATAAAAACAATCGAATTCCGATCGAAGCTTTAGTATTTTTTTTTATTTATAGCCATTTTATGGCCAAAACTTTTTATACATTTTTGCACTTAATTTCAATCAAATCAACCAATTCCGAGGGAATGTTCATATTAATATATACGTTTAGGATCAATGAGCAATTACCCCAATTCAATCTACCTACTCCGATTTATGGTTATTAACAAAAAAGTCGAGTTGTTGTCATAGAAGTAATCCAAACTTCTACAGTAGGTGCTTACCTACACAGATGTATCAATAAGACATGCGCATGGCCAGTGCCACAAGAGATGCGGCCCAGTAATAAGTACGAGTAACACATGTTGTGAACAGAGCACAACGCAACTGTGTCAATTGCACTCACATTGTGTGCCGGACTATCGCTAAGAAACACTCGCGTATCTACATACCACTTACACGATCTACACTGTTTTGTTGCAGTAGTTGTAACTAGGGACTTATGGCTATGTTATGACTTTAGTTAATAACAGAATTATTGTTTCACTTACGATATTAGGGCGTTTAAAAAAATGGCTGCATCTAGGTACTATTATGTCTATTGTAATTTAATTTTAAATCAAAACTTACAAAATTTTCCTATGTGATTTTAATAAAATATGGACATATATACGGTTGAAGAACTCGTGGTGAAATAATAACAGCCGCTCGGGTCGATCTTTAGGTTGAGCCGTGCTTGCCTAGGTAGGTGCGTGGATGGGTGACCACCTATTGCATACCGAGTTTCCTGCGTTGCCTCAGAAAGCACGTTAAGCCGTTGGTCCCAGCTGTAATTTTTAGATCTGTAGATCTTTGACAGTTGTTATAGGTAGTCCAGTGACCCGAAAGTCTGACAACCAGTCTTACTAAGAGTATCCTATTCCCCAGTAGGTAGGTACCTACTAACTAGGTTGTGGAGGTCAGATAAGCAGTCGCTCTAAATACTAACGAATTCTATCAACGTATTCGGCTGCATTTGACATACCTATAGACCGGAAGCCGACCCCAACATAGTTGATAAAAGGCTAAGCAGATGGTGAGGTACTTTTACTATGACTATTCTTGTAGCCGTTACATTCAAATCACATGACATTTTTTGTTTATAAAACTGGTTTGTTATAAGATCTCATTAAAGCCCTTATACAACTTCAAGATTTATAACGCTCTTGTAGATGTTATCGCTTATACAACGTTTATGCGACTAATACACCTTCAATGAATATTTAGCGTAGCCGGTGTAAAGTGCAGGTAGCCACGGCTACGCAATATAAAAAAGAAGGTTTTAAATTTGAAATAATTCATGACTGTAAGTTCTGTTGTTGAATAAGTTAAATTGTTAAAACAACACAAGTCAAGCAACTGTGTAAATCGTGCGCATTGTTCGACAGACTATCGGTAAGAAACACTCACAATAAAACGTATACTTAGTAATATCCTTCTTACGAGTACCTACTCCTCAACACAATATGTGCACGCTAGAGACTGGAACAGTGACGCATAACAGTTCCGTTGAGGTGGGGGACGGTAACAGGTGCAATCATATTACTTATACCACGTAGCAATTCACCTACAATGTCGGTTTCTAAGATCGTAATTTAATCATACCTCCTGTTAATTATTAAAATGTAATTTCTAAAGATGGGTGTGAAAATAAACTAAGGACACAATACTCACGCCTTTTAGCTATGAGGGTCGGCAGAATTCTGAAATAAAAGTACGCCACCTGCTGCGATCCTTACATACAAATTTTACTTCATCCACGTTTATTTCATACATCTGGTCATACACAGACGTTGTAAATAATTAATAGCTTTGTGTTACGGAATAAACATGTGGATACGTTAGGCAGATGATACGTGTTAATTACAATAGTTAATTAGAGTGTAATTTTATCATAATTCATAGTGCGATGAAAACAATTGGCCGCTCTATCACACTTATTCGCGATTAACGGCGACACCTCTGTTGTATGATGTAAAGGGTGTCAATTAACACGTCTCGTTTTGTAATTGGGAAACGTTTTGATATGTTTTACAACTTCATTAGTCTTTAAATAGTAATACTTAAGTACTTACTACTTCGATAAACATACCTTGGTACTTAGAATAGTGTCAAACCCTAGCCACATAATTAGTAAGCCACACATTAGTCTCCCTCGTCCCAAGCCACTCATCTTCCACATTCAAGACAAGTTAATGGCGCGACTGCGATGCGTAGATTAGCAGTTAACATTGCATGTAAATAAACAACAATTTACGAGCACCTATCCACATAGTCGAGAATCCTTGCGCGACCGGTGCAGTCTAAATTAGGTAAATTGATAGTTACCGCCTTACTAGGCACGACTGACGACGTCGCGCGGCTAACTACAAGCCAAAGGGTACCTATTAATATTCTAAACATTGCGACAGCTGGTCCGGACCAACGCGACGCAGTCACACAATAAGGGTCGTCTAATTACGTTACACTGCCGCCCAGCCACGCTGCCACGCTGCCACGGCGAAAAACACTTATTGCTTTACATAATCTTTATTGCTTATCAGCACGAACACGAAATGTATATCGACACGCCTCACTGGACAGTCAGCTTAACAAGCTGTTTTTGCTACTTAAATTATTGGTAATCGTGTATAATTAATCACCTGACGGGTGATGCGTAATGCCTTCGTTAATGTTAGTTTCAGACTAAAAAGTAACCTATTCATTAGTTTTACCTAGTTGGTAATCGTAAACCACCGTTATAGACCGCCAGCTACTAATGTAGCGAACGTATTGTCAAATAACAATGAAGCAGACGCCCACTCATTAGGAGCAGTGAAGTGTTACAATCCGCTAGTTTCAATAGTGATGTGCAGCTACAATGGGCAGAGTCGCGCGTCGCGGGAACGATATGAAATTTCATTAACGAGGGTCGGCGCGCCTCTCCACAAGACGGCGGGCAAACAGCGCGCGTGAACCCACGAATAATTCACACGCGAGCCCTACAAATAACACCCCGCCTCACCCCCGGCCCCTCCGGCCGCAAACTGAGTTATTTATCGCCCCCGCCTCTCCCCAGCCGAGGCTGTCGCGGCACAGGAAATACCCGCACGTATTTTTACTGCCGGCTGAAGACCGCGCGATCCCTAGCGAGTAGCGAGTAGCGACATCTCTTGTGGGGTCGCGCGATCGCACTTCACTCGGTGGCGGATCTCCACTACGAACATGTTGCTGAATCACTTACACGTGCTGTAAACTTTCAACTTATTTACACGCCCGTACTTACTACAGTTGCTAAATGCGCTCATTAATGATGATGCCATATTAGAGTTTGTGGCTTCAGGACTATTTACGTTACATGTACTACCTAACTAAACGTTATTGTTAAGAGGAAAATCTGAATAATTAGGTACGCTCCTGGGTTACGAGTGTACATCCATCCCATGATAACCGCATTGGGTATTGTATTTTGTTATTTCCTTTTTTCCTAATTATACCGCCACCACATCGCTAGTTAGTTAAAGTAGGTTATTTACAACAAAATGTAAACAGGTAACTATACTAACTAATTAATGCAGACTGGCTTCCTATTTTAGCTTCACTATCAATACAAGGAAGGAAATCTATAATATAATTTACAAAACAGTTCGATAAATGACACAATGTGAGTCATTGTTTGGTAGGAGAGCTGTAATATCTCAGTATTTGCGGTCTCTATGGGTTGTTTGTGAGTCAATTAGTGGCTTGCGCCGCGCCGCCCTCGCACCCACCGGATACATGCCTCGCTCGAAGTTTTATGGCGAGTTCTAGGTATACATGCGTACGTATGACCCCGTACGAAACTAACAATGTATAAAACATTTTAGGTAGTTCGGTGTGAGGATTGTATTTTTCCCATCGACTCCTGTGGGTAGGTAGGTACCTATCGGTGTTCTATCGAAACGAAATCATAAAAAATTAAAAACAAAATCCGTGCGGTACCTACCAGAGCTCTGGCGGTGCGCGGCTCACCCCCTATTTTTTGCGGGTAGGTAACGTGCTCGGTGACACCTCGCGCGGGTCAAGTGCGGGGCGCGCGGCGGCCCCCGGACCGCTAATTCCGAGCGCGTGACCGCACCCCCCCTCACCCAGACCTCCCGCACCCCCCCTCGCCTAACGCCGTTTTCCCGCCGGATTTGCGTTCATACAGTAAAATAAAAAGGGCGATTTGGCGCCCTCCATCGACGCGGCCCGATTAGCGGCGCCCGGGGAAATTAAAAGTATTTTATTCCAGCATTTATTCCCTTTTTGTTTGTGTTGAGTAATGCGAGTGTGTCGTGCGGCGTGTCGGGCACATCGGCACACACCGCGCCGGGTCCGCCGCGCGCCGCCCGCACTCAACCTCGCCTCATTGTTATGAATGACGGATGACGTGATATCGACAATCATGTCGGCTATCAATTCAGGATACATGATGATTACAGATTATTTACTCCTCGCCTTACACTTTCTAGTAAATGGGTTAAAGAGATAAAATCTGTTTTTTACTTGGTTGTTATCTTACCTGGTATTTGTATCAGCTTGTCTTTGAGTAACTATACTACATAAAAGACTTAGTGTTTTTGTGTACCTAATCCCCTCTTTCGTTATCTCAGCAGTCTACTTATTTTTGTTGTCTTCCATTCTCTCAAACTCGCATAAGTCACAGGGCCATAAATAAAAAAAAAAAACACTAAGACCATTCACACTGAGACAACATTACAGTTCTGCAGTTTTTTTCCTCGAGGGGGCGTGCGGCCCAAGCTTAATAACTTCGTCTATAAATCAAATATTAGCTCAAATAGAACGGTGAACGCTTTATCAACACAGTGATATCGTTTTCTCAGTTCGGAGGTAGGTATACACATAATTTGTAAAATGCTTCCGATGTCGAACGCGTCGTCGCTAGCCATTAGTCGAGGCGTTTGAAGTGTTTCAAGACTTTCGAGAAACTCACTTGACAAAAAGTACGCTCGAGCGAGTTTGTATGATGAAGCGATGCAGCGCTGCGGTGGGCGGATGTTTAATCAATTTATGAGAATGAGCCAATTGACGCGTAGTCGTGGTACCTATAATAATGTGCCTTTGCCTACAAAAAATAATTACTACGTCTACGACCGACATACTCGTAGTGAGACGATGCCTCGTGTTCATTTAAAATTATTTTTATTGCGACAGGATGTGCGTCCTCCTAAAACTACTGTAATTAATATTCATGTTAATTATTTATTCAAATGTAATGCTACATTTAGAATAATTAATTGTTTAGCTAATAGGCACCTACAACCGTGTAAATACCATTAAGCTATATCATCTACGTTGATGAGAAACGAGAGTAGCAATTTTTATTTTTATTATTAAAGAAGATACCAATACAAATAAATTGCCAATTTATTTTTAATTCGGTGCTGTGTTTGTTCATATTCGTATTTTTGTGTTCAATGCATGAGTGAAGACATCATTGGGGTCGGGGGGAAGCGGGCACATCTGAACCACTCCGAACGTAATATTTCCGGGTGTGCCGTCGACAAAAGATCCCCTTTCCATTGAATCAAAAACGTAATCGTAAAAGAGCTTTTAAAGAGTCGATTTGTTTCTAAGAACGGCTTTTGATTTGAATCTCGTTATTTTGTTTTTCATAAAAAGTTGCCCGAGTGAGTGAGGGTAATCTGTGAGGAATGTAGGTATTTAGAAGAGTTCGAAATTTTATTATATTCATTTGATTAATACCTGTATCGGTTGATTGAAAAATGGTTTTTCTCAATTGTGTTATGTAGATGGCTGTACCTCACCCTACTTCTATTTATTTCTTTAGTTTCACGGTTCCACCCGCTTAGAATTTATTTTTAATAAATATTTATGTTCGTGCATTAAAATAGTCGTTACTTTTAATGTGAACAAGCAAGGTACAAGCATTTTCCATACAATCGCCTCATGCGAAAATTCTTTACTCAGTTGGTAAAAAAACGCTATAAAAAATAAAATAGGTATAGCATATTGCTAGAGCAGAATATTGCGAGCATTGAGTGCAGCGGCTGGCGGCTGCATGCACCTCTCGGAGAGCTATGAAAACGTCGTGCCTCAGCACAACAGTTGACTCTGAACAGACGTAGTACATATAGAGCGCCATGCACTGAGCCTACAATAAAGACGGGAGAGCTCCGGGTTGGGCCAGGGGGCCGGGGGGTGCTCGCGTTGTGACGATGCAGTTTGCACCGCGGCCTCCTCCAACCTTCACCAACTTGCGCCCGTGTTCTTGGGAATCGTTTTAAATTCAAGAACCGCAGAACACTCCAAACACGACAATGTACCTTACACCCTCGTAATATGACCCAGAATCATAACATCACATTTTTATAAGTCATTTCGAAAATGGAATACGCCTTCTCGACCGCAGCAGATTTACAACCGTAATCCAAATATAGAAAGTTCAGAATCGTATGAATAATGTAAAAATGGCAGCTGTCCTTGGTGTGAGTGCGGAGGTGAGAAATACATTAGCGGTACCGTTTTCTATTGGTCGTTGCTCCTGTGTTGATATTAAGCAGTCCACGTGGACTGCTCGGTGGTCGCTTGTCTCGTTTTTTTCAGCGGGTAGGTCGCTATCCGTCCCGTTCTAATCTACAGCGAAACGTGGAATGTCATGTCCGGAGTTGTTCAGAAAGTCGTGAGCGTGCATCGTGCTTCCAACTTTACCCTTGTTCCGAAACAGTGCAAGTCCAGAACGCTGACTTTTAACAATGACTTTTATGTCACGCTATTAAAGTTCAATTTAGTGAAAAAGATAACGTGATCTAAAGTTTTTGTTGATACTTCATATTGATAAGCATTTTTAAGTCAATTAAGGTTGTAAGCTAAAAGCGGTTGTTGCTACATTTAAATTATCGGCCGGCATTCAAATAACGCCATTTTTTTCGTGTCGGCACGAATTTATTTAATAGTTAGAAGTTAGATATATGTTGTTGGGTATAATAACATAGCGTGGGCGATGGTATGGTGGGTACCTACGTGTCGAGGTAGATACCAGCGAAGGTATTAATTCACTTAGTCACGGATATCGGTTTAGTAATGAACAATATTGATAAGTTTTATTGAATACCGTCGTAGTTCATTTGCTAGATACGGATATTTGTATGATGATGCGTACGATAGATGATTACACCATATTCACATTGGAATATCATTTTAGGTTTGGAAGCTACACGAATAAATACGAGCAGGTAACTTGATTATCTTGTTACAAACTTTCCACTGAACATTATCAACATTCGAAATGCATTCAACATTCCTACCTGCCTGCCACTGACTATTTTCTCCCCAGTCTCCCCTTTTGGCTTTTGTGAATTATATGAATAGGAACAGATGTAAGACGAAGCAGGTCAAAGTTTAAACAGCGGAAACTATTAAAAGACGATCTATTAGTACCAATATGATCAGTTAGACAAGGGGACTATCTAATAAAAATTGTAGATCAGGCATAGATAGCTATCTACCTGACCTATATATTTTTCTATTTCTCTATTGTTCCAAAACTTCAAATGTTAAACTACCTACTTAATATAAATATTTACCTACCTACAATGTGATATTAATAAAACATAGTAACTACTAATTAAATAGGTACTGTATTTATAAATTCCTGCTTAGCTATTAATTCAAGGGATTTCCTTCCTTGTTTCGCATAATCTCGTTAATTATGTAGGCACCTAAAGTTTTCCCTGACTAATTGGCAATCTCCATGTGCCTTATGAAGAAAATGTGTAGACGACATTGATTTTACAAGGTTAGAAAATTACGTTATTGGGCAACAAACATAAAAATGCAACTTTGAAAGTTTCTGAAACACTGTTTTGACCACATGTGCTGCCATCTCCCGGTGTAACTGAACAACTTCTAAACAGATGGCAGCCGAACATGTTCACTATCTGAATGTTTACTAGCTGAATCGCAATAAACTTGCTACAGTGATAAAAATGCATGATAATTATTTTGTTTCCATATATTTCAATAAAATAACTAGTTCTTTTGGGGGAAATAAGTAGGTATTTTCACTAATAAATAACGAATGAAATCCATATTGTCAAAATGAACAAAGTTTACAAAGAGGGCGCCCTCTTTGTAAACTTTGTTCATTTTGTCTCGTCAAATTTGAATTTCATGGGCCGTAGCACATCTACCATGAACTGGTCAACACTACAATTGTTTATCCGACTACAAAAGAGGAGGTTTTCTATTAATGGCTACTGTAAGGAAAATAATTTTGTATTGACAACTTATGTGCGTTTCAGAACGTGAGACTATATGTTAAAACTTATTGACATTGACACTGACAGATGACAAGTTTATTGAAGTCTGGTGTCACCAGCAGAGTTCATGCATGAGTTCATCAGTTCAGTGATTCAGTCAGTTTGTTAATTGTTTGCCTGCGTCGAGCCTTCCTGTATAATTATTGAGTGTTTGTGGTGCGGTTGAGAACGTGAAACAAATTAATTTAATAGTCATACACAACTGGTACAGTTTACTTAGAAAGTTTTAATAAACTTCAAGTCTGGCTAAATTGCTTCTATCGAACAGTCTTGTATCCTGTCCTAACTTTTCAGTGTTGTACGACTTCTGTTCTAGTATAAAAGAAATGCCACAAATAATACTACTTTTCAGCGGGAAGAGAAAATCCGGAAAGGATTTCTTAACAACACATTTACAGAAATTGTAAGTTCCCTGGTCTTTTTTCACGCGTGATTCTTTTTAATTTGGCAGTGATTAATGAGTAGAAACACGTAAGAATATGAAACGAATTATTAAACATTTTTATATGCGAATATTAAGTAATATGTTATGTTGATGGTAAAGCTATTAAAATACTTTGAGTTATGTTTCTACATTCAAGCCAGACAAATAAACAATATTTTTTGAATTTGAAATTTAATTTACAGAGGAGAATGCAGGGCCGTTCATATTAGGCCATTCTTATTCAGTATAAAACCCATGTAACATTCCACATAAATTTAATGGCCCTTTGTCAATAAAAAACATTGAATATATTTACTAGTCTTCTAAAAAAAATCTAATAATAATCTAATGTCATTATTTATTTTGTTTAAAATTTTTTACAGGCTAACAGACAGATGTGAGGTATTAAAAATATCCCAGCCTATCAAAAGTCACTGGGCCAAGGAGAAGAATTTGAATCTCAATGAGTTGCTGGGCGACAGCGCATACAAGGAACAATACCGGCTAGATATGATCAACTGGAGTGACGAGATGAGAATGCAAGATTATGGATATTTCTGTAGGATTGCTTGTCAAGATGGTATGTTTAAGATCATGGGAATGCGCGTTCCTATGATCACATTTGAGTTAATGCTGGAGTGTTATAGCAAAAATATGAAAACAACAGATTGTAATAATAATGGTTTCTGATGCTAATGGGCTAGTAATTTTTATATTTAAAAAGGTTTTTTATGCTTAAATAATATTTAGAAATGTAAAAAGTGTGTGAGAAAAATGAAAAAAATGAACAGTTATTAATGAGTATGCAAGTTCTTTTGTCAGTCAGTTTGTGTCTTTGACCTAAAGTAATCATTGTTTATATCTTATTCCAGCTGAGGAGAAACCTATATGGATAGTCAGTGACATCAGAAGAAAAACAGATATACGCTGGTTCAAAGAAAAATATGGCGACCTAACTAGAACTATCAGAATAGTGGCAGATGAAGATACTAGAATAAAAAGAGGGTTTATGTTTAAGTCTGGAGTTGATGATGGTATTTCTGAATGCGGCTTGGATGATTATAGTGAATGGGATCTGTTAATAGATAACAGTGATGGTAAACAGAAGTTGGAGGAACAATTGAGTTGTATAGTAGGGATGTTGTCGGGGTTATGAGTTTAGGCCGTACCACAATTGATGCAAGCTTTAACCCAGACCAGCACATGACTGAACCAATAATTGTTGGCTGAAATCTCTAGAACAAACTTTGAATTTTTTCTAGACATGTACGGCATGTTCGAAAATGAACTTTATATGTTTAGTGTTTAAGTTCATAGTCAGTCGCTTATTGGAATAGGCACTTTAATACTATTGAAATAAGGTTCATAAATGTATAAAGTGCTACTGTACTAATCTTAAGTAAAGTTTAACGTTTTGTCTGCCACAGTCTTGTATAGATGACAAACCAAAATGTGCCCAGCACGCCACAGTCACGACTACATGACAGTATTAAAGGATGAATTCGTAGCTTGACACCGAGGGCACGTTTTTGCTTTTTTGATGTGGCAACCAAACGGTTAATTTGATTCCAAAGATTCAACTCAATAATATTAATACAATTTATGATGTGAGTGACAATTTAATTTGTTAGTTATGGTCAAAGGGTTAAGGTTTGGTTTTGGGCAGCTTATATTTTTTCGTGGTATTAAGGTGTTTCGTATTATGTGGCAAGTGAGGTGATAGAAATAATTTAATTTATTAATTGAGGAGTGTTTTTTAGGGTTCCGTAGTAAACAAGGAAACCTTATAGTTTCGCCACGTCCGTCCGTCTGTCTGTCTGGTACTAGAAAGTTGTAATTTGGCATGAGAATACACGTTAATAACGCCAAAAAAACGAGAATAAAAAAAAAAACAATTATTTAGTGTACCTCCGCTACATGTAAAGTGGGGATGGTAATTATTTTTTTGTCCTTCCCATAGTGTGGTGATATCGTTGGATAGGTCTTTAAAAAATATTAGGGGCTTGGGAAGACCGTTTTTTGATTAAGTAAACAGTTCGTGACTTATCAATAGAGATCGGATATTCGGATGCATATTTACCTAAAGTTTGAGTGTTGACTAGTATGGAAAAAAATAAAAACTAGTCTAGTTACTTTTTCGATTAGCTCCAAATAAATTATGCCCATACATATTTACCATTTTGTTTTAGCATTCGACATTTGATTTTATTGATTCGATCGAGACTTGGGCTGTACTGCAGTCTCTCCAACGGTGCCAAATTGATTATCGGTACATCGAGGTGTTGAATTGTTTGTACAGAAACGCCACCATGTCAGTCCGACTTCAGGACCAGACCTCGGAACCTATCCTTCTGCAGCGAGGTGTGAGACAGGGAGACGTCATATCTCCGAAACTGTTCACCGCTGCACTGGAAGATGTCTTCAAGGTTCTGGACTGGAGAGGGCTAGGCATCAACATCAATGGCGAGTACATCTCTCACCTTCGATTTGCCGACGATATAGTGGTCATGGCTGAGACCATGGAGGACCTCAGTACAATGCTCGATGACCTCAGTAGAGCTTCCGAAAGAGTGGGTCTTAAAATGAACATGGACAAAACCAAGCTCATGGTGAATGCTCATGTAACACCCACTCCTATCAAGATCGGAGACTCTACTATCGAAGTTGTAGGTCTTACTTCGAGAAAGAGGTCAATCGTCGAATCCGACTCGGCTGGGCAGCATTCTGGAAGCTGCGTGGTATCTTCTCGTCCAACTTACCGCAGTGTCTCAAGACGAAAGTCTATGACCAGTTTGTGTTGCCAGTGATTACATACGGGACCGAAACGTGGTCGCTCACAATGGGCCTCATCAGAAGGCTTAAGGTCACCCAAAGGGCAATGGCTCTCCATTGCCCTATGCTCGAAGAGATGCGTGATCAAATCAGATATGAGGACATCCGCAAGAGAACCAAGGTTACCGACGTAGCCCGAAAAATTGCCAAACTTAAGTGGCAATGGGCAGGGCACATTGCTCGCAGAACGGATGGCCGATGGGGCCGAAAAGTTCTGGAATGGCGACCGCGAACCGGAAGACGATGCGTAGGACTCCCACTAGGTGGACCGATGACCTGGTGAAGGTTGCGGGGATCCGCTGGATGCGAGGCGCACGGGACCGGTCAATGTGGCGTCACTTGGGGGAGGCCTATGTCCAGCAGTGGACGTCTTTCGGCTGAAATGATGATGAATGATGATTCGACATTTCAGCACAAAAATACGAATTCCTAAAAAACAAGGAAAAAAATACAACAACTATTTAGTTGTTGTATTTTTTTCCTTGTTTTTTTTTTTAACTTAAGGGGAAGATTTATAAAACAATGGTTAGACCTGCTGTCTTGTATGGGTCAGAATGTTGGGCCACAAAAGGGATGAATGAAAGGCACTTGCATGTGGCTGAGATGAGAATGCTAAGGGGGATGTGTGGTGTTGGGGCATTTTAAAATATAAAATACAGGTTTCCGCCGATAACAAGAGCAGGGTCCAAGCTACCGGTGCTTAGGGCTGCAGAGACAGGAACCTCCTCACAATGCGGGCCGTATCGAGGAGTACTGCCTTCCGAATCTGGCTCTTGATCCAACTCCCAAGTGAGAGCTTCGACAGATGGTCGTCGAGGCTCTTGGCCACAAGGCCATTGGCCGTTACGACAATCGGCACAATGATAGCCGAGTCCACATTCCACATATGGACAACCTCGTGAGCCAAGTCGAGATATTTTATTTGTTTCTCTTTCTCAGCTTTCACGAGGTTTTCGTCATGCGGGATGGTAACATCGACTATCATTACGCGGCGCGCTGATCGGTCTATCACCACTATGTCAGGCTTATTGGCGACAATAGTCCTGTCAGTAATGATAGGCCGATCCCAGTACAGCGTGACATGGTCTTTCTCGAGAACTGGTTCGGGCACATACTTGTAGTACGGTACCTCAGATTCCACAAGTAGTCCGGGGAATTTACGCCAAATATTAGGCTTACTTTGCATTAATTAAAAACAGCGATTTTTTTCATTGAATGTGTAGGGTATGGATAGGAGAGTATATTAAGCTGTATCCCGCGAAAAGTTCACCTCCGCGTATATGTTTTTTTTAAGAAAACGTCTAATATGTATTTAACTTGGTGGAAAAAAATATAAACAGGTATGTTTATTTGGAGTATTTGTAGAACAGATTGAGTACTACAAGTAGGTCAGAAAATTAAACATGTTCGTCCACGGAACATTCGTTTTTTAAAAAAAAACTTATAATTTGACTTCGTACTTAAGGCAAAAATATTAACAGGACAAAAATAGTGCTAAAATGATTTATATCACCATGTCTAACTATTATTATGAAAATTAAACAAATTCTGCTCCGGACTTCACAGAAAATCAAGAAAATCAAAAAATCTTAAATACTACTTACGGCAAAAATGTAACAGGATTTAAATTCATTTAATAATGAGAAATATACAAATCCAAACCTTAATCCCCCAAAATTAAACAAATTAGAGCGATAATTAATATTGTCAAAGTAAAAATTAAATTACGATGCACGGTGTCAGCGCTAAGCAGCGTGCGGCGTACGGCGTGTGCTAGTGTGCGTAAACAAGATAAGCGCTGGCTGCGTTCATTGTGTGCGAATGAATGTGTTGTTGTTTGATTCGGTGTTTTATTGAGTTACGCGATTGTACACCTTATTTTTATTTCGGAAAGATCAAATTCCTATGAAAATACAATAATAAAGTTTGCAGACGTATTTTACGTAAACATTAATTGTTTTTTTTTTCACGATTTGCTTTAAAGTGTTGAATTTTCGTGTAAATAGGTTAGAAATAGCCTTTAGATGAAAGTTAAACTAAATAAAACCCTGTTGACTTTTTGCCTCAACCGCTATTGTAAAAAAAACTGGTAATAATAACTTCCGGTAGTACAATTTGTTTAATTTTGTTTATTGGCGGTGTAATATATTAATTTAAGTTATTTTATGTAAAAAAACCGCTGTTTATATTTTTGCCTTAAGTACAATCCAAAAATTTCGTAAATGTTTTTTTACCGTAATTTCCGTGGACGAAAATGTTTAATTCTGAAAAAATATATTATTGTCACCAATTCTTTACCTAAAGTAATTAAATTTGTCCTGTTAACTTTTTTCCCATGTTTTTATTCACAAAAACGCGTTTTCGTCTTTTTCAGCTTGATCCGGTCTCGGAAAATGTTTAATTTTTTTTTATTATTTGAAGAGCTAAGGCCAAGTACACGATTCAAGAAAAAAATCGCTGTTTATATTTAATGCAGGGTTCAAATCTAAAAGCCCCGGACCAAAGTTCATATTTCAAGGCAAGTTGCTGGTGAATAATCCTGGCTACTTGGTTATGCCTGTGCAAGTACTCGCCGTTAGCCAGACGAGAACAACCAGAAATAATATGTCTGATGGACTCATCCGGACGGTGGCATGCCCGACACACATCCACCGTCCCGTCCTTCATAATGTTTCCGGTAGTTGTACGGCAGCATAACTTCGTCCATAATCGCACAGACAAAACCTTCAGTTTCCCCAAAGAGGTCGCCGAATCGTAGCCAGGACACGGACGCTACAAAATCTACATCGGGCCATGAAGAGCCTGGTAGAAGCGCCCGTGAAGTACCTTGCCTTGCCATGCTTCCTTGCGGTCATCGGTAGTAAGTACTACAGGTTTGCGCCAGTTCTCTTTAGCCATAGACAGCGGGGTGAGTACCTTATCCAATGCGACCACATCTCGGTGCATATCCCCCTCGGCTTTCAATATTCTCTGAGGCTGCACACCTCGCGGTTGTGGAGGGTCTTCGCGTTTAAAAAGCCTCGACCCCCGCACTTTCGCGGGATGTACAGTCTCATCACCGATGATCGTAGGTGATGCATCCGGTTTGCGGTCAGCAGTGTACGGACTCTCCTATCTAGGGCGTCCAGTTCGGTCTGAGTCAATTTGAGTATACCGAAAGAGTACATTAAAACCGGCATGACCCAACCGTTGAAGGCGCGCACCTTGTTTCCGCCTGAAAGAAGGCTCTTTAATACCTTCTTCAGCCGACCGAAGAAGCGCTCCCTCAACGATTGCTTCATGTCAGCTACGTTAATGCCTAACGCTTCCGACATACCCAAATACTTATAATTTGCGGATGAGGAGAGAGATCTGAGGTGTATGGAATCCGAGAGTTGGATTCCCTCGGATTCCATAATCTCTCCTCGCTTTACATACATGACTGCACATTTGTCCACAGCAAATTCCATCCTGATGGCGCTACTAAAAGTTTCAGTTACTCTCAGTAACCTCATCAGTTGCAATTTGTTAGGGGCAAAGAGTTTCAGATCATCCATGTAATGAAGGTAAGATATGACCTGACCACCTCTCTTCAACCGGTAGCCTAGGCCTGAATCCTCCAGCAATGTGCTTAGAGGATTCAGGGCTAGACAGAACCAAAGTGGATTCAGAGTGTCGCCCTGAAATATTCCCCGTTTAATCCATACAGGTTCATCGTTCCCCTGAATCTGTCGACATCCTGGATATCGAAGGACCGTCTTCCATTGCCCCATACACGACTCAGTCAGCCTCCGTATGACAGACGGGCACCGACCAGATGCTGCGGCAGAATGAACTCGTGGCAGCATTATCTGTGCGGCACACATCCATCATATTTTGTTCGGGTCGCTCCCAAGCTCTGTATAATCACCTCTCATCCCTCTGGAACATGCGATTCTGCGAGTACCGATCAACACGCTTCTTATACCGCCGAATACGGTTCGCCCATGCATAAACTTTCTGCTTCAGGAAGTCGATGCGCTCCGTGACTCGGGACATGTATTCTTGAGGGCTGATTCCAGTCCCCAAGAATCCCCGCCTCACAAAGCGCATCACACGTGGGCGTGTATTGCCCTCCCTGAAGCAGTATAGTTTGCCGATGTGTACCCTGGCCCCGTCGATACGGCACTCGATCCTGCGTTGCCAAGCTGGTACGGCTGGTTTTGGTCGAGTAGCTACGTCAAAATTTGGGAATTTGACGTTAGCTAAACCCCGCTAGCCCTGCAATACAGTATCGAGTGCGTATCAACGAGGTCCTCGCTACTCTCAAAAATATTCTTGAGTTGCGAGTCCAAAGTACACACCAGCGCTCTATTTTTTCTTATGCATGGGAAGACGTGGTAATCGGGGCCTAAGTTGGGCAGGAGTTGATCGATACTCCTGAAGCGCATCTTCCAGAGCGCTCCTCTAACGTTCGTTGCACTGGCTACTTACCGTGGCAACCCTATCATCCTCCTATACAGCACCAAGATTGGACCGCGGTAGTATTGCGTCAATAGTTGACGCTTGCACCGCGGTTTGCGCCGAAGTCAAGTCGATGTGGTTGCTCTGTACCTCTGAGCGCAGCCTATCAAGTGCGGCGTCGTCCAACATGTGATTGCGTTGGATGACCCGCACCTGATCCGACAGTCGTTGGGCTGAGACGTTGACGGTTGGTTCAAGAGCCTGAAAAAGAGACAGCATCTTAACATGGTACGCAGTGAGGTTAGTTCCCCCCTCTGTAGACCCGTAATATGCGCGCATGACATTCTCGTTTATAGACTGAGTCCATCTCATGCGCTGCACACAACCACCGGCAGCGGGGACCCGGCTCGGGGCCGGTTGGCCCCTAGGTCCGAAGCTCGACGGTGGCCGGCCTCGCCCCGGCCGACGTACAGGTGTTGGCGACGTCGGCGGGGAGAAATACTCGTCACTGGAGCTCGACGCGACTGCCGCCGCTGGTGACACAGGTGATCCGGGGCCCGGCGGCGGCGAGGCGGAGCTCAGCGACGAGTCCGGGGGTGGTGGGAGTGAACGTCGTGAAGCTGCTCGTGTTATCATTTAGTTAAACCATTCCATTTTTCATTTTCGTCTTCGTTTTCACTATGATGACAGATGTCATATCTTTATGGTCTTTGGTGGTTGGGTTTTGGCTTTTTGTTCGTTTCTGTTGTGTTATTCTTCCAAATTATTTGTAGTAAAATGAGTTTTCGACCTATTTAAAAAAAAAACTTGAATTCTTTCGATTGTGTATGGAGGTGAAATGGTTAAATTATTAACTTCATATTAAGTCTCGTTGAGTGTAGGAATTTGCAAATTGAAATATGTAATTCCCTTTATATGTCGTTTAGGCCCCGCATATAATAGATAAATAATGTTCGAATACGACGCGCTCTTGGCTGTTATAAAAACTACGGAACCCTACTCTGCGCGTGGCCCGATACGCACTTGACCGGTTTTTTAAAAATATTCTTTCTTATGGGGGCCTTTTTCCTATTATTTAGGAAGTTATTTAAGTGATTTATGAAATATTGACACAGAAACTGAAGAGTTTGTCTTTTATGATGAGATCTCATTCAGGATGTAAATATTAAGTGGTATTTATGGATAATTAAATTATTCACCAAGTAATTCGTAAAAAGAACCAGCATTTTACTTGTAAGGAACTAAAATATGGAAATAAAATATTTAGCGAATTTTTATATAGTGTATTTTTCATAGCGCCATTTATGTTGTTCTAGATTTTTTTTTGTTACAAATGTGTTGGATAATTGGGTTGCTGGTCTCTCTCTGCTAGAAAAAAGTCAGTAAGGCAAAAAAAGTTAAAAGTATATATGTTTGAATATTATTCTCGAAGTACAGAATACTAGAGTAATAACCAAGGCTGCTTCTTTATGAGTGTAAGTAAAAGTTAATGTTTAAAAAACCTATTGACATGTTAATTTATATTTTAATAATTGCTGAGACAACTGATTAGTTCTAAACTATGATATAAATATTTATGAATCTCGGTTGCAAAATGTTACACCAACAACATGAAATTAAGCACGTCAGGTAAATGTGGATGATAATGTACTTAGTATAATTATTATTCCAATTGATTTCATAGACAATAAATGTATAGTACATTACTGCCGCGGTCTATAATGACTACTTTGCTGGTCGCGCTGATTATGGCCGACAGCGCAGCGTAGCGCGGCTCCAAGCCGACACAGTGCGGTCAGCGTGCAGCACTTGATGGACGAGCTGAGATAAATTATTTAGATTAGGTACTTGCATTTTTGAGTAAAGCACTATACAAACCTTGGCCTACAATGACTGCTTCGCTGGTCACGTTATGATTGCCTCGAGCTAGCCTAGCTACGCTCTAGGCCTTTCAGCTTAGCAATCATTGCAGCCCTTGCTGTCCTCGCTGTAAAGGCCTCGACCTACGGTCTCGGCCTTTATCTCAGCTCGTCCATCAAGTGCTGCACGCTGACCGCACTGTGTCGGCCTGGAGCCGCGCTACGCTGCGCTGTCGGCCATAATCAGCGCGACCAGCAAAGTCGTCATTATAGACCGCGGCAGTAATGTACTATTAAAATTCCTGAGCCAAACAAGTTATAAAATGTAAGGTATCTGCAATATTATTTAAATGAAAATATTTTTAAGGTCATTTAAAAAAAGACTATTACTATTGAAGAAAAAATAAAAAATCTACGGGAATTTCGGATAACTTGTAGTTTTTTTTTGTTGTTAAAACCTGGTTTTACAGTTATCTTGGATAAGAAGACTTACTCGCTTCCGCTTTCTAAATCGTAAAAAATTTAGATAAATAATTTTCATTATCATCATCATTTCAGCCGAAAGACGTCCACTACTGGACATAGGCCTCCCCCAAGAAGGAGGGTTTTGCCATATTCGTTGGCGATCGCAGTTCGGTTACAAAAGCACAGGGAACGCTGCTGCCCATTCTCTGGCAAATCCCTTAGTCGCATCTTACGACACCCACGGGAAGATATGGGATGGTGCTATTCTTTATGTCCGACAACATACAGACGAAAAAATAAAATAAGTTTAATAATAGTTTTTAGAATATTGTGCCAAGACTCCAAAATACGCGCTTTGAACGTGGAGTTGCGGAAACCAGCCCGCTATACAATACTATACTGGTTCTTTGTGATGTCTGGCCAGCTGCTGCATGGCTAAGTAGTATATAGACCAGTGGTTCCCAATCTTTTTTTGACCACGGACCATGTTGACGTCTGGCTGTGGAAACGTAAGTTCTAGATATACATGTGTGCCACAGCCGCTCTGACTGGCTTATAATTCAGGGAAGCGCGTCAGTTCAACAAAGCGAAAATGTCTACGTCCATTCATGCAGAAAAAGGCATAATTTTGTTTGACTTTTCGAGAAAAGCTTAAGAATTAAGCTTGAATGTAGGATGCAAGAGCGATCGAAGTCAGAAGCGCGTGGCTAAATAATAACAGCCGCACGGGTCTATCTATAAGGTTAAGCCGTGCTTGTCGAGATTAGTCCGTGGATGAGTGACCATAATTACATACCGAGTTTACTCCGTGCCTCGGAAAGCACGTTAAGCCGTTGGTGGGACCAACGGGTGTCATTTGTAGATCTTTGACAGTCGTTACGAATAGTCAGAAGCCAAAAGTCTGACATCCAGTTACCATGGCTTATCGTATTACCTAGTCACTGGTTTGTGGAGGTCAGATAGGCAGTCACTTCATATAAAATACTGGTAATCAGCTGCATCCGGATAGACTGGAAGCCGACCCCAAGATAGTTTGGGAAAAGGCTAGGCAGATGATGATGGTTGCCAGAACACCTCCTTGCAATTGCAACGCCTCTCGCGGCGCGGATTTCATGTACATAATTAAAACTGTGTCAATCAAATATAATCCATGTCATAGTGGTTTAATTTAAAAGGAATAAATATTAACAGTAGGTATAATATTTATCATTAACATAGGAACTATTGTAATAGAAAATGCAACATTTTAAATAGAAAGTAAATGTTCAGCCTGCATCAATGTGATTTTTGAACTTGCACTTTCTGTACTTGTCATAAAGAACGAATACAACTTTGAAATTTTAAACCTTTCACAGACCATTATTTACTGGTGGTCCGCGAGCCATGGGTTGGGATCACAGAGTACTATAATATAAAAGGAAAAGAGTGCCCTCTGTCGTGACTTTTAACCAAGACATGTTTGAAGCGCCATCTCCATTTCTGAACAAGAACTACCGATCAATCACACACACACACACGCACACGTTTACCTACACACACTAATGTAATTGATATTTGATTTTAGGAGCCTTGTATTTCCCAGTACCGAACTGTTTTGTTCAAATTTTCTTGCGGAATATTTTTGTTATAATAATACCAATATTAAGGAAATCAAATATTCACATCAAGAAAGTAAGAACAAAGTTCGGTACGGGGAAATACTGGCTAAATGCAAAAAATGGGTTTTAATAAAACAACTAAGTACTTTAAGTTCATTTTCTATTTTTATAATTTTTGTGCTTATTATAATAATTAACAGCAGCTAATTTTATTTCATCTTCGCCTTCATATTTTATTTTCCCGGACAAAATCCGATTGATTGACCGACACCAACTGTAAATAATTATATTTAATGTTGTATCGGTAAACATTTTATAAAAGTCCTCTTTGTGACTGGGACATTCAAATAAATTTGTGATTAGCAAGTCTGCTAACGAAGTAATATTTGATTTTAAAAACAATTTGGGCACATTTCTTTTCAGAAAAGAAATGGCCATGCTTTGTATTTCTTTAAAGAAATATTCGGTTTTCCCACTGGGATAGCAAAGCCATTTCTTTTTTTGGTACTCTTTGGCTGTAATAAAAGGATTGTTTTTATTTGAAGTGTTGTCTAATAATTCACTCTTACAATTTTTGCAACCTTTGACAACTTTTTTAAGACATTTAGTCAAGACCCAACCACAGACATAGTTGCTTTGACCAGCATCATTTTCATGTTGCTGATCAAAGCAAACTTCATTGTTGAAATGAATTGTGTTTTTTTCTTCGGAAACATTAGGAGTAACATTTTTTTCTTTTAAAAAGAAATCTAAATTCTGAAGGCACTCATTAAAATCCTCCTCGCAATTACCTCTCCCCGAATGAGGAGAGCTATAATTATTTAAAAGAAGCGCTTTAAACGCCCCCTCAAAACTTACTGTATTAGGCGCTATATTTCTTACTCCATAACTCCTAATGTTTCCAAAGAAATTTTCTAAAGGGTCTTGATTAAAGTTCCTGGTCATCATAGTATCGAGTCTATAATTACAAGACAACACTTGCCAAAGGAGTTCCATACCCTCTATCGTTTTAATCAAATTCGTAACAGACGGCACCACTTTCTCAACCAATCGGACTTTGTTCCCAACAATAATTTTTTTGACAAATTTAATGGTCCTTAGAACTATTTTGGCTTTTTTCCACAGCTCATGATGAGGCGTGTTACGTTTTACAGGTCCTTTAAAAACTTTGCCATTCGGTATGGAGAAACTGTTTACATTTAAAGAGTCGAACAAATCGTCGATTAGAAGGGTCAAGTCAACTAGTTGTCGGCATTCTATAGGCAGATCGCCCCTTGCTGTCAAATGTTCAGTCACAACAGCAACACTGTGACTGAACAATTGTGTTGCCGACTTAACCTTCATTTTCTTTATTTTTTCTGGATTAATATGCTCTTCTGTGAGCTTATGCAAAAGTCTCAGCTCTCCATACGACTTATCGGCATCATACACCATTTTGAAGTAGTCCCACTTTATGATTTTCTCCTCATTATTGGTAACATATCTTAGATCCTTTGTTATTAAATTGTTTCTAATGCCTTTTATTAGATGAGGAGTGTCATAAAGTGGGACTACGACGTGACCTTTAAAACGCATCACTTCATGACGCCATTCTTTACCTGCGCGTAAATAATTAGCTTTGGTTTCCTGAACCAATTCTGTTATAGCACTGACATTAACAGGACTTTGGTCACAAACAGTGTTTAATACTATGAGACCACATTTAAAACATTGTTCGATTACTGATTTTAACTTAGTTTTTAATTGGAATTTGCTTAAGCAATTCGTGAAATAATATGCAATTGGCTGCTTATAATTATTTTTCACTCCCTTCACCATGAAAACCAGTACGTGGTCAGCGAATACTTCCTTAGAGTCCGAAGTAAACCCTTCTAATTTATCTTTTTGAGCTGAATAAAAAATTTGCGGCGTGATTGACATTTCATCAAAAATGAGGCTACACAGCCTATCTGGTATCTGTTTTTTGAGCAAAGTTTTATTTATTTTTTCAAAAATTATGTTATTAATGCCAGGTGCTAATTTTATTTAGCTCAGTAACCTTTTCATAGCTTTGCATGAAGGGAGAGCAAAATATTTATATAATAGCCTGTAGCACTTAGGGCTTTTTTTGTACAAAGATAAACTTAGGATTTTCTCCTCAATTGTAAACCGTCTTCCTTTTGGTTTATATTTGGCTTGTTGCTGCATATGTACAAACAATTGAGCTGGTTTAGTCATATGTTGTATGACTTGTTTAAATATAATATTTTGTGACAACTTCTGTGCATTACTCAGTCGTTCCTTATACAGCTGGCCCCTTTTGCGCAAAACACTTATCTCCGTTTGCAGATACTTAATTTTCTTCTGAAATGGTCGTACAAAATTCGATCTGGTGTGGAAGGATATTCCAGAAGCAACTGAAAATAGAGAAATAAACACAATTACCAAATATGGTTCTCATTATATTGTACACCAAAGTATTATTATAATTACGATTGGTGGTAAAGTGATTACTAGCCTTATTCATTACATAAAAAAAAAACATGAATTTAGTTGTTATTTAAACCAAAGCCAATGAACAAATTAACTTGAATTCAATAAGTATCATAATTATGCATTTTAATTA
Organism: Cerastis rubricosa; assembly: GCA_949152445.1. Taxonomy (NCBI): domain Eukaryota; kingdom Metazoa; phylum Arthropoda; class Insecta; order Lepidoptera; family Noctuidae; genus Cerastis; species Cerastis rubricosa. The sequence goes on from OX424541.1 coordinate 12,809,361, forward strand.
AAAGCTTACCATTAGCAGGTCTTTTCGATTTGACTTCACTGATCGCACAGTAGTTATGTTCTGCTAACACATGACATACAGCCACACTGTTAATTTCACCTGAAAAATATAAATTTGCACAATTTTAATACATTTGTTCCCACAACCAAGCCAACAATCTATCCATCTGTTACAAAACAGTTCATGTATAACTATTGTAATAAAATTACATACCTAATACGTTAGTAGAAGGTTGAGTAGCAGTAGGTTGAGTAGCAGTAGGCTGTGTAGCAGTAGGCTGATCATCATCAGTAGTCTCCATCGGGAGACTTCCAGATACCTCTGAAATATAAATATCAATATCATAACAACTCTGTTGTGGCACTCGCTATAATAGAATAGTTATATTTTTATTTACAAATTAAGTAGTAGTCTCCATTCAACCAATTCAACAATTTATCCATCTGTTATAAAACAGTTCATCTATAACTTTTGTAATAAAATTACATACCTGATACATCAATCGTAGGCTGAGTAGCAGTAGGCTGATCATCATCAGTAGTCTCCATCGGGCGACTTCCAGATACCTCTGAAATATCAATATCAAGTATAAAATAGAATAGATATATTTACAAATTAAGTACTAGAATCACCAATCTAGAGATTATAATGTGCTTAATTATAATCCATAAAAAATTACATAAGAAACAAGAGGACTGCATAATACATTCAGCCTTAGTGGAGATATTTACCAAAATTTTGTTTATGATATAATGTTATAAATATTGCATATATGCAACACATAACATTAGAATAGATTGTAATAAGATATTTCATTAATAAATTTATTTTATACCTAAACCAACTGGAATCGGCAGGAAAGCAACGGGTTGAACTTCACTGGTAACAACAGGCTGTTGAATTCTAGATGTGCCTATAACAAAATAAAAATGTTTATTAATGTACACTGATATTATTAGGTAAGTACTAAGAAGAGCAAAGATTTCTTTTTTTTTGTTGTAAGTCAAAAAGTTACTCAAAAACAACTACCAATTTTAAAAAATGTTTCATTAATACCTATTATGTTATGAAGGTTCAATTTTAGACATTCGTGAATGAGAATGCAAAGGTTGACCTTCAAAAAAGAACAATAGAATAAATAAATCATTGAAACCAAACATTCAAAACCTTGGTTAAATTTAAGTTTTTAAGATTTTAAAAATAAATCTTTATTTTTTTACCATGGAAAAACCTTATATAGGTAGGTATAGGTTTATTCCATTTTAGTAGTCTGTCTTGTTAAATCAATTAAAAACATTCGCATTGATTCTTGGAAATGTGAATGTAAAAAAATATGCAAATATGAATATTCGTAACATCAGTATTACCCATAAAATTATAATTTCAGCCCATGTTATAAAACATCATACTGCGAGGCATAAGTTTGGAGTTTGGAGAGAAAAGGCAAACAGGAATATTATGAAAATATAATTAATACACATGGGTACTTTATATGTATAATATGTAACAATTACACCAGCAAAGATGGAAAGAAGAGGTAACTCACCCGGTAAATGAAGACTTGGTACTGCCAATGCATTTAGGCGTTTAAAGCGATTTTTTTTATCAATTGAAAAATGGATGTCACATAACTGCTGCTTCTTATAAAATTCATAGTCAGATGGTGCTTCAAGCTTTCCTCCAACAAGATTCACCCAAGTTTTAAAACGATCAGGAAACTTGTTTGGATTTGGAAAGACATGCAATGGCACATCTGAAACAAACAAAATTTTTGATTATGATATAGAAAATACCGGCCAAGTGCGAGTCGGACTCGCGCACGAAGGGTTCCGTACCATTATTTGTAAAAACGAACAAAATAAACACTTTTTTCTATGGGAGCCCCCCTTAAATATGTATTTTATTCTGTTTTTAGTATTTGTTGTTATAGCATCAACAGAAATACGTAATCTGTAGAAATTTCAACTAACTATCACGGTTCATGAGATACAGCCTTGTGACAGACGGACGGACAGCAAAGTCTCAGTAATAGGGTTTGACCCTTTTGGTATGGAACCCTAAAAATCTTCTTTCGTTCTTCATGTTGATAATTATAATTATGATAATTAAATAGATTAGGTATCTTACAACTTTGAAAAATTCCATTGCAATTATTACAACTGGACTAACAGACAATAAATTTGAGATACTAATAACGTACCGTACCATAAAATCGAGAAATATGAAATTGTTTTGGAAGGTGGAATCTACTATTCTGTAGAAAAAACCTAATGTTGAAAAATTAAATGATGTTTATATAAACAAGAAAGACTGCCGGTTTTTATTTTATATAGATTTGAATTTACCTGTGCTTTTACATCCAAGTTGCGGCATTGTAGCAAAGCAATGATGAACAGATGAACATTCACTGCAGTCACAACACAACACAAAATAGCGTCTTTAGCGCGAAGTAAAACACAGTTTCTGGATGATTATCTTGGTACCGAAACGGAGGAGTAATCTCGACTCGACGTTTATAACGAAGATACTATCACAAAAACTAGGCTAAACACATAAAACAACTGCAAAACATACTCAAGCGTGTGCGCATGCTATGGCAACCATTTTACGTGTGTCATTGTCATTAAAATCAGATGTTGAGACGAATGAATATAAGGGCAGTGTTGCTATTATTTCCGTAAAATTAAATGAATTTAAGATATAATAGATCAACATAATTAATTGATTATATGAAGAGTTGAATATATTCAAACTAAAGTTTAATTAGTTAGTAGTAATAAAACATTTTGTTTTTAGAATTTTATTACAGAGACATCTATTGCTGACTAGACAAAACTAAACATATGTTTCAGTGATCAGAAATGAAGATGACGCTGCTTCATTTATCGCCAAGCTTGATGTAGGCAACTGTCCCCCCCCTGGTTGGGATTGTTGGGAACCAATGGCTTAGAATCAAAGCCTGAACCTATAAAGAATCTGAACTTAGAAGAAGTAACAAAACTATAGAAATGCACACAAGAGCTGATTGCGGTAAGACGAAGTAACTACTAGAACAAGATAGTTGCTTTTACTGCCTCTTGTGAAGTGAACGCGCGCTGTACGTGCAAAATCCAGCTTAGAACGCTCGTTGTTGGTACCGGTCCTTGACAATAGATGGCGCTGGCAGATACTGGCTACGCGATTTAATTTGTCGGACAATTTCTTCACAAAGATTCAAAAAGTTTATGCAGATACGTTGTTGCATATAATTATTTTGCTATTAGCAGTGGCGATTTATTTGACAAATTTAGATACCTACCTAGGGATTTCAGTTTGCAATTAGTATTTTAATTTTTTTTATTCGTCAGTTTGGTACTCGTTTACTTCTTCGAGGATATTCGAAAATATTAAGCAGTCAGTTATGCTATCTCTATATATACGACACTTAAATTTACATAATTATCTCGTTTCAGTCAATAAAACTTCAAATGACAATCTAATCAATTTATGATTAGTATGTTCGAGAACCTAGAAAGTTACTCAAGCGACTGACAACCTTTAAAAGAGGTCGATTGGGGTTTAAGGCATTTATTTTAATGCAGTTTTGTTTGTCCTTTGAATTTCTTATAAAATTAGGCCTTCGGCCTTTACAAGTTATTGAACTCTTAAATTTAAGTATTGAGCAAAACCACAAAAGTCCTCATGGTAGTCCTCTTGTTGGTTATTTTTGCTTTCATTACAAGCATCTCTCATAATATTTGTAGCGACCTATAAAAAGCAACTTATAACAAAAAAAAGTACTATAACACCATCTATGATAAAATTGAAGATCTAATATGGTCTGAATCTCGCAAGCAAAGTTTACATCAACTTAAGATTAGGAAAACCCGACAGCAACTGTCGGGCAGTTGCCCACCAGACATTACACCTGTCTGGTCGGAGGATTCCCGATTCTCCCTTTACTACGTGGGTTGAGGAACTTTACACTCTGTTCCTCATACCCCTAAATATTAATTATTTGGCTTTACAATGCCAGAACAGATCGACAACTTTAAATTCCTCTAAAAAGTTCCCACGCTGTCAAACTTTAAATAAATTAACCATTTGACTGCTAGTTCAAGTTTTCAATTCGAAACTTACTCAAATAAATGTTGTAAAATAGGTAGGTATCTCTCTAGCTTCGACCTTCCGACAAACCTGTATTGTTGTGCCACTTTCACCCAATCAAACAAATGTAAACGTTAATTTCGCTCCGCTTTTAATTGCGTAAAATGACACGTTTATTTACAAATGTCCTATTTACGGGCGGAGTGAAGCCATTCATGAAATTGTGTACTTGGTCTGCGACCACAATGCGATGGAACTGCGCCTCCCCGTCTCGCTGAGATAACTATATTTAGTACTCGACATCGACACTCCGATAGCATGAATGGTTTACAGGCAGCTGTGTCGTTTACATCCATAGCCATACAATATACATGCGTCAGATTTCCCTGTAAAGAATATCACCAGATTATTCCTGCTTAAACTAACTGAAGTCCAAGCTAGCACAAGCCACAATGTTAACATATACAAGAATATTATGCTAATGTTTCTTTGTTCTGAACTTTCAATTCTAGGACAGAATGTTGGCGCAGACACAACTAGTTCGATCGCCATGGAACTCCATAATCAGGTCACGTACGAATGACCTTCGGCGCCAGGCTTCCTCGAAGCGCTAACTTTAATAGCTTGTGCAAAGATCCTTGGATAGCCGCTAATGCTAGTCGATTGTCCTACTTAACCTGGCCATAATGGGCACAACTTAACAACTTTATTTTATGTCTCAAAGGATCTAGATTGGAAATCGTGTCGTCGTTTTTTACACAGTGGATGGCAAATTTGAAGCTCAGTACTATACATGGGCTGAAAAGGCAATTTGTAACATGTTTTCGTTGTTAACTAAGTACTTTTCCTTGTAAAAAAGCCTGAATAATTATGTCCATCGTCGACGTCCGGCGGCGCAGAAAGCTCGTCGGTGTGTCTGCGTTACGTCCAGAAATGACTGGTGTCTCCGGTGTAATGTCAATTGCGGATGGCGGTGGTCGTGCGAGGGAGGCGCTGCGGGCGCCGAGGGGGCGGTAGTGCGGGGTGCGGGGTGTGCGGGGGTCGTGCGGCGGCGCGGTATCGATGCGGGTGCGCGCGCAGTCCCGCGCCCCTCGCCTTCGATTTTCCCAGTCCGGGCGACGGTGGCGGCGCGTTGCATAACTGTGTAGCGGCACTCCGCGCGCGACCCCGCTCCGAGCGCCCGCCGCGAGCGCGCAACCCGCGCTGATACGCGCAACGTCGCGCCCTTTACGTAACGCGCGACCACCGCGCGCACTCGCGCTCCTCACCGCCTTACCGAGGATTTCTGTTGGAGTGATCACAGTTAGTGTGGCAACATATCGTCGCAGCCGGCTCGGACACGTCGCAGGCCGGGCGCGGGCCGCCGGTGCTGGTAGGTGTCGCCGCAGTGCGCGCGCTCGCCCTTTGTCCGCGCGTGGTGGTGGCGGTTGCGGTCGCATGCTGAATAATTGACGCGGAGGCTGTGGCGCGCGCCCGCTATCGACCTGGTCGCGTGACTCGCGCGTGTTACCGCCGCGCCGCAAGGACGCCGCGCTGGCTGCGACACCGGCCGCTGCCGCCACCGCCGCCACCGCCGCCGCCAACCTGCCTCAGCACACTATTGTGCTCTGAGCTTTTGATTCTCCTCTATACTTAACCTATTTACAGTTGTGACCATTATTTACATCATACATGACAGCCTCGAAGCCCCACGGAAGCTGGGCTGCTGTCAGGATACGTCACCTGTGTCTTCCGAGGCCGAAGTGAGGTTGGCTCCGTACGAGAAAGCTTGTTGTTCCTCGATATGTTATTGACAGCTCGACAGATCGATACACTTTTGACGCAAACCGCTCATAGTTCAAACAACAATCATTTCATTTGGCATAGTGGTTATAATGGGATATAATAATTGGAATCGATGTTTTCTATAAATATTAAGTTTTACACAAAGCTTTCAGTCTTTTAATAAAGTTAAAAGGTTCAGGCTGATGTTTTACTTTCAGCTGGTTACGTAAAGCGATAACTTGCGCTCCATTCACCCCTAGAACTTACAGCTTTATTCCCTTTTTATTCAGCTAATATTAACCAGTCATTAACTTTCTAATTGTTAAGTCAGTGTTGCTACGAGCTTTGCTACGATTGTGGCTACGAGCTGCGGTCTACGGTTCATGCTACGTAGCACGATCGTAGACGTAGCGCTACAAACGACCGTAGCTATTTGCTACGACGTTCTTAATTCCAACTTCTCGCTCTTCAAGCTTTGTCTTGAATTTGACAAATTACGCAATACGTTTTATCTTATTTGAGGAAGAAAGTTCTATATTATACTTGATAGTACGGAAAAAAGAATAATTTTTCCTAGAACTGATCTATTTTGACTTTTGTGTGACTTTTCAGTTTTGGTTACGTATTGGCAAGGTGGGCTGTTACGAACTATGCTTGTACAAAAAGACAAGAGTATCTTTATTTACCATGTTATTCATAATTACATCCTCATCTTCCTGGAATTTGACCCTCACTTTGGTTTTTGGGGGTCTTAAAACAAGGAATTCTTTGACCTTCGCGGTCTTCACAGTAAGTTTATACTAAATCCGAATTAGCTTGCGCCAGTGCGCAAACGTTGTCACATTAAGCATGCGTAGATCAAAGTAGCAACATTTGTAAGAAAACTACGTTCACTTTATCGGTGGCAACTGATTATGTAAAGGATGTTTTCTGAAAGGCTTTTGTACATGTTCACGGTTATCAATGAGTGTTACAGTCATCAATGAATTACGTGAACCGACCAATAGACATTGGCGTTTTCAAAATCCGAAAGGTGTTGAATGGGACCTCTTGTAAGGACAACAATTGGGGAAGAGTTGAGTAGTAACCTTATTACAGTTAGATGGTAGACTATCATGATACGATCAGCATTGTATGAAGTACAGTGTACCATGAATTCATGATATAATTAGTATTTTATAAATTGTCAGCGTACTAAGATCCAAATAGTTAAAAGAAAACTAATTCCCTATATGTACCTCTTTTCTTTAACTTTAATAAGTTCTTGTGTACATGGTCCTGCGGGTGCAAACGTTTTTATATTCACATAAAACTGATTTCTACACTTAGTTTTAACATAAAGTCAAACGAATAGTTAATCAATCGTTTTGTTACCATTATGCAATTTTAAACTACTACAGTTACAAAGCAGGGTTTTAATGACGATAATGTGCTTGGACATGCTAATAAAACATTAGGCCGGTTTCACATGAAATTGTATAGAATTTACTTTTGTTCAAGTAGTTTCATAGAATTTGGTCAACATGTCAGCTTGTGCAAGAGTAAAGTATTTTCTTGAACATCATTAATTCTCTTGTGCTTATCCCAATTAATTTGGGGTAGGCGCAGCATGTTATCTTCCATACTGTACTTCTCTACTACTCGTTATATCATCAGACACCTCCTTTCTCGTCACATCATCCTTCACACAGACAATCCACCGTTTCTTTGGTCTTCCTCTACTCTTAGTTTTGAACATATAAAGATTTTTTTTTCTTGTTTATGGAATGTTTTGTTGAAGACGTGTGGAATATAAAATACTTTATAGTACACTAAAATTGAAACACAAATGTTTATCCTGCTTGAATCTCGAAAGGAGACTACACGATTTGGAAACTATAATCACTAACTTATTTTCCAAGATTGTTGATTTTTAAAATGTTTGCAATAAATATTGTTGTCTATTGAACGCATTCATCGGTAAGACATGCATTACAAGCTAAAAATAAAAATAATGTTTTTTTTGAAAGGTGATAACGTTATGTACGCACAGCGTCATTAAGTAGGTACCCCCCAGGCTTACTCGGTCGGATTGTAGAGGGGTTAGCACATACTGACGCTGTCTATACCTAGATATTTTGATATCCAATAAAATCAATGAAACTTATGTTCAGTATATTCCACTACACCCACCTTCAAATCAAGGTTATATTTTACTATCTGAAGGAAAAGTCGTAAAGTCGTCCCTGTCAGGTTTCTCGTAAACATCCAACGTGTACGGCGTCTGCATTTGGAAGAAATCCAATCATAGAACGTACCAACTTGTATTTTTACTTTTGCTTGATACACAAGAACTGCTGGCCTACCATCACGTCTTAAAGCAGTATGGTTTTACTCTTATTCCAGTGTGTGAAAGAGACGGAGCTATACAGGATGTCTAGCGCCATCTCTTTCCCACACTGGAGCAGGAGTAAAACAATAATGTTTTAAGACGTCATGGTAGGCTCCCTGGGGTTCTTAACTGGCCGCTTTAGAAAAATCATAATAGAAGAAAAAAATAAACTTATCCCTTTTTCTATTGGGTAGGCAGGAACCACAAAACGCCACCTACTACGATCCTCACATACTCATTAAGCCTCGTCCACGTTCATACATCTGGATCATACACGCGTTTAATATGAATTACATTAAAATTCTTAAAATGGTCACAGACCCAGTTAATATTATGAATTGTCACTTTGTGACCATTTTACAAGTTGTAAAGTAATTCATATTATGATCCTGCTAAAGCGGCCATTTTAGGCCCCTGATCATACATGCTCTGGCTGATATGTAATTGTACATGGATCTTTTGGCTTCTTACTGTAAGAATAGGTTTTCCTTAGGTAGTAAAAAGAAGGATACCTACTGTTGCGCCCCTTTGAACTTTACATCCTACACCCAAGTATTTGTCAGTAAATTCAGTCTCCTGACTGAAGAATTATATTATCTAATCCCCCTTATCATATTGCCCAACCCGGGGATCAAACCCAGCCAACGCAGACAGAGTAAGAAGATTCAGTGAGCAGAATATAAACTACACACTTATAAACATTTATTTTAAGCTACCTAGAAGCTTTCGGAACATAACGTGACGCGAAAGTAATAAGAATTTATAGGTTTAGTTTGGAAGGCCGTCGTCGTTTGACAAAAACTGTGGCCTCGCCAATTTCCCCGGAAATTCGGGTTATGGCAGCTTTTGATTTAGATCCTTTTTGGTGTCGATTACATAACCCTGTGAGTACCTATATCCCTATTCACGAGGGGAGTGCTTGATTGGCAGACGTTTTTGGGAGAATAGAGGGAAATACACATAAAATTAATCAGAGATACAAAAGTATCATGTCACTAAATTATTGAATGATTTCTCTAGTTAGCCACAGTAAAAAAGTAATATTTATGATTAATATAGTCTCCCTTTCCCTTTGTTTGGAGGAGCTCGTGGCTAAATAATAACAGCCACCCAGGTCGATCTTTAAGGTTAAGCCGTGCTTGCCGAGGTTGGTCTGTGGATGGGTGACCATAATTACATATCGAGTTTCCTCCGTGCCTCGGAAAGCACGTTAAGCCGTTGGTCCCGGCTGTCATTTGTAGATCTTTGACAGTCGTTACGAGTAGTCAGAAGCTTAAAGTCCATCCAGTCTTACCAAGGGGTATCGTATTACTCAGTTACTGGGTTGTGGAGGTCAGATAGGCAGTCGCTTCATGTAAAATGCTGGTACTCAGCTGCATCCGGTTAAACTGGAAGCCGACCCCAAGATAGTTTGGGAAAAGGCTAGGCAGATGATGATAGTCTCCCTTTATTTCAATCCATTTTTATTTGGATTTTTTGTTGAAGCCAGAAACTTTTGGACCTGAAAATTATTGTTCGTATCATTATACTGATACGAACAATAATTTTACACGAATCAACCAATAACGCCTTAAAACGGTTTCTATTCCTTTCCCCGTACACCGTATTGTCTACTAACGCATTATAAGGCACATATAGCCATAGATAAGTAGGTATCTATAAACAATCCACTCTCCCCGCAAAACAGCAGCTTCCTCATTGTGATTTCCCTTTCATTTGTCGTATCGGTTCACTTTAATCTCCGTGTATCAATCAGGTGTGTGGTATTAAAACTGAAACAGACCGTGCAGTGCTTGCGTGGATTACACAGCTAGTCAGGATTACTCGGAAATTACAGTTATAAAGTTTACTGGAGTTTCATGAGACAAACAGTAACATGTAGTTACACTGAAGGCCGACTTGGACATTTTTGAGAAAAGTAGAAAAATAAGCTGCAACGATTAGGTACCTATCTTTTGAAGTAACGTGTCGTAAACAATATTTGAGAATTCTCAAACTGAAAATAACAAAGCTTAGGTCTGTACCTAAGCTTAGTTTGTCTGACTTGACATTTTGACTGTCAATCACGCCAGCAAATCAAGCTACAATAATCTGTCAAATTTCTTTAATAGATTTTTAATCTTATTGTTTAAAATTAGGTTCAAAGCTGATTAGGAAAATTTGAAAGTTTCGGGTAGTTTTATGTGTTAGCGTCTGTACATGTGAAGGGTAGGAAAATTAAACTTCATGTTTGTAATAATCAAATATCTACAAGGTGTTGTTTTGCAACCTCGTCAAATTCTAGGAGGTAACTATGCTAATGATTCTCGACCCGAATCAATAATAAAATGAGTTGGTAATTTTCATTTTTTTATTTATTTACTGAAATCGGTAACTGTGAACCACCCGTGTTTTAAACACGGGCTGTCTGATCCCCGCTTTATAACGTCGCTTACACACAAACAAAAAACCTCAAACGTTTTTTCGATAATTTTATAATCCCTAAACCACGTTAAGAGGGTTATTCCGAAATATCGACAAATTTAAACAACAAAAAAACGCATTGTTTTTTAATAATTTACTAGGTACCGTAATTTATATTGATTATTTATGTCTTTAGTGACAACATACTGAATTTTGACGAGGATGCAAAACAACACCTTGTATAGCGGTACTAAAAGTTTTGACTACGCTGTAAAATAAAATCTTATGTACAAAAGTAACTCTCTCTCTTCCTCTTATGTACTATAAGTAAAGGAGGAGCAGGATATATAATTAGTGTATACGACCAAATCATCCAATTACCAAAAACTGCCCATAAGTGTATCTGACCCTTATCTAAGTATCTCTTGATAACTTGGAGAGGGAAACGCGATGTTTATAAGGATAATTAATTTGTGATAAGATTCATACGTATTTTCAATGTAAGTAAAAAAATGAAACTTTAACTTCTCCTTTCACACAAATGTGTTGAATTCTATTTGACTAAACGCAACGCCGTGTTGTTCCAATGCATGAAAAGGGCTCGCGAATATAGTTATAAATAAATCGTTTTAAACCAAAATCCGTGGATTAAAACCCGTTTTAATTTTGATAAAATCGGTTTAAAACCACGACCGACGTGGGCCGTACATTGATTAAGTATTACAATAAAAATTTAGTTTAAAGGGCTAATTGAAATCATTTACCATTTTTATTCATACATGTGTAGTGAAGTCATATAATATGCTTATATTACTTTTTATGATTAGACAGACTGAAAACAATCATGATAAGCGTATTTATTAAAATATAACGGTATACCCGAATTTTTATTTTGCACTGTGCTACCGAAATCGCAATCGGTCTAGATCACTTCGTGTAAAACCCCAGTGCATTCTATTAAGAAAAAAAACATTTTAAACCATTATAAAACCGCGAAGAGTGGTTTTAAATCGATCTAAATCGATCGAGACCAAAAATACGCTGTTTAAAAACAAGTGGTTTATAACGTTTAAAATCCGTTTTGCATCTCTACTCGAGAATAATGATAGCTGGCAATTAGGTACGAATACTATCTATACTGAATAAACACAATCGGTTAAATATTTGAAAAACCAGTAATACAACTTACTTTGTGCAAATATCTATCAACAAGCCAAATTAAGGAAGCTGCATTTCTGAGCTATAGAAGGATAAAACTAGAAAATAAAGTACCAATTGAGCTTTTGATATTTCAAAAGCAATTAAATTATGCCGTAGAAAGCGATTGGCAAGCATCCTTTGACCGCTGTAAGCTTCATACGGAATTTAATTGCTAAGGCTTAGTGAAGAGTAATTTTCAATTAACGTGGCAATGTTCAGAGCTTCCCACGCAACTAAAAACAACTTGCAAGTTAGAATAAGTTTATTTCCATAATACGACAGTTTACATTAGTAGGTTGACAGTAGTTCGACTGTCTTGTTGGTGTAATGGTCGCGAGCGCGGGTGCTGAGCATGAGGCCCTGGGTTCGATTACCAGGTCGAGCAGAGTGCTAATGGTCAGTAGCTGCCACGGAGTCTGGGGTTGCGCCCGTTTGATGGCAATAAGTTCGCCGCCTATTACATGGGAATTAAACATAACTGTCGAAATGTGGGTGAACTATAAGGGACACCACTGCCTATACCTTCGAGGATTACAGGTTACAGTTATGTGTTGTGTTGTGTTACGACAGTTTCTAAAAGCCCAAACTAGTTATTGTGTAACCTTTTTGCTTAGCGCCTGCAAATCCATTTGTTATAAGAACTAGCCCTCGAGCGCAGATTAGGCCCGAGGTTAGCGATTGGCCTAAAAATATTTATTGCCAACATCTTTTTCTAGTTCGGATACCTCGTTCGGTTAAGAATTATTGCGGTCGAACTTAAATCCGTCTCGTAGCTTCTCGTTTATTTGTGGAAAATGGAGCAAGAGGACGTTTGAGTGTTAGCTACTGAATGCTCGACTGATGAGTGAAGGTTAGCCTTAAGGTTTGCATAAATTTCTTTGTTTTTCGCAAGGTTTTAAGTTCCGCAGCGTGTGCAAGGTTCTATATTGGAAGTGACAACATTAAAAATCACATGTACCAAAACAATTACATAAATAATACACCAAAACAATTATTTTGAAATGGTGATCTGAGACTGTAAACTGACAAACTGATTTTGAACACATTTTGCTCTGCAAAAACTATGATGGCAGTCACAATCGCAACAAAACACTCTCGTTAAAGTTGACATTTTGTGAAACAACTGTTAATAAGGTTAAAATACTAATCCAAACGTTTCTGCTCGTAATCTAGTCAAAATTGGTGTGTTCATTGTCTTAATGATAGCAATGTTGAGTCATAGCCACCCTAGCGCCGATGTTTTTTCTATGAATTTCATGAAACTAATTTGTTTGGTTGATGAAATTAATGACTAACTTTGACACAGCTACGAAATCTATTGACTAAAGCCTACGCAAATAGCTTCATGCGGGTGTTTGACTTGCCAGTTTGTGTTTGATAACTTCGAGGGAATATGGATATATGTCGAAACTGACTATAGTATTCCGAGTCTATTGTATGAGAAGCAAATATACAGAAGAAGATATCCATACCGTTATTATGACGGAGCCTGATGATGACTCCGGAAAGATCTATTCTTGTTGATCTAGTTTTCGATTTTGTTATAGACGTTCACCGACTATTTCTTCTGCCAATTCAATTGAGAGTAGTGAGAGTGGTTCAATGAACACAACTTTGTAAACATACAATTCTAAAATACACTCTACCATTACAATATTGAAAATGCTAAAATTTCAGAAGCGTCCGTCGTAAAATTTTTATCGTCAAAAAGAACGATAAAATTGCATTAAAATTTTGACAATTCCTTAAGTTATTATCTTTATCCGATCCACGAATTCCGGAGTTAATAGCTATCTTGACTTAATTGAAATACCTCTTTCAAGTTGGTCATTAATCGCCTTTTATTTTTGACTTCTAATTACCGTTTGATGTTGAAATAATAAGCTATGAAATTTTCAAAGGAGTGGCTGTCTGATCAACGTATTTTCTTTTGCAAGGTAGATACTGTCTAAAAACAATTACAATAGTTTTTTTTACAAACAAGCTATTTCCTTGAAATTGCCTTGGGCGAAATGTTCTAAAAAAGACAACACCTACGCAAGTAATTTTTAATTAACCAAGTTGTCAAACAAGCAAATATTTTTTAGATAAGAACAAAGACGTGTTCTTAAACTTTTAAGACTTTTATGTTATGTTTTACAGTTTTTTTTACTATATAACTTGTTACGATTACTCATAGCGTAAAGAAAATGTTTGTAACTATGGCTAAATAAATTTATTCTTATGTAGAACGTGCACACATACAAATATAGTATGTATGGACGTTCAAGCGTTTTAAATAATATTCTTTCATATATCCTAAAAGACCAACACCCACTTATGTAACACAAGAAATCGGTTTTGTCTACGAGTCGCAGAGAAAACTCAAGCTCTGAGAATTTGCCAGGCGTTTCAGACTTACGCATAAAATGTTACATAACTTCAAGTCGAAGTTAGATCATTCTTTTTCTCGTTTAACTTGTTCTTGATATCGATTTTTAGGTTTACTGTTATGGATGTCAGATAGATAAGACTTTATTGTACACCATAATAAGATAAATACATCATCATTTGGTTTATGAGCCTACAAACCATTATGGATTTTGAACCCTTATTTGCATAGGACTTATCGTTTCATCCCTGAATCAACATCTGAGTTTCATATTATCATCTGCCTAGTGTTTTCCAACTACGTTGGGATTGGCTTCCAGTCTAACCAGACGCAGCTGAATACCAGTATTTAAGATGAAGCGAGCTGTATGTCTGATCTCCATAAGTTACTGGGTATTACGAAAGGTGGTTATTATTCCAATCATCATCATCTTCCTGCCCTTGTCCCATTTTATTTGGGGTCGGCGCAACACGTCTTTTTCCTCCATTCTCCTCTATCATTCGTCATGCTATCATTTACATCTTTTTCCTTCATATCATTTTTCAATCAATCCATAATCCACAATCCATCCATCTTTTCTTTGGTCTTCCTCTCCGTCTCCATCCATCCACATTCACATTCATCACTCTTTTAGTCACATGTGTTCCATCCCTCCTCATCACATGTCCATACCAAGACAGGCGACTCCCTATTATTCCAATATTATCATTATTATATGTCTTTTTTGTCCCACTCAGGCTCAGGGTAACGGCTGCCCTCACATTTTTTTACTTTTCTCGATCAATTAGTTCATTCTTTTGTAAGTGACTTCAACTCATCCCGCAATCTAATGGCAGAACTGTTGCGTCGAGGCTTTCCTACATATAATATTTGTAACAGTTTTATTAAGTCCATTTAAGGGATGCTTTGTTTCGTTATAAAATATCACAACAAACGTAGAATTACTTCACACACGAGTTGATTAAAACCTCGTTTCGCGGTTTAGTACCTGTTGTTCTAATAACTAAGTTACTTAGCTATATTAGCCACGCAACTCGTGTTCTGGTGTTAGCTCAGTCTGACGTAGGCACATTACTTAACAGGATCGTATCTATATATCTACCTACATTAAACGTCACCATACCTTGGTTGACCTCGTAAGTTTTCCGCTCCATTTCTATATCAAAGTGAATTTCATTATTCAAGTTTTTTATTCTTTAGGGAATTAAAATATCTACAGATAAGTGTATCTATTTTATTTCTTGGAACATACTTCATTTCAGAAAGTACAGATTCTATTTTAACTTATGAAAATTAGGAAACTCATGTTATAAGGAAAATCGGTCCTTTCTCGAAGAGATTGAAAAAATATTTTGTTTTTTGCTCCGTAATGAGGAAAGGGTTGCTAGATCTGAATATTGAGTGCCGTGATTAATTCGGGACGGTAGAAAAACATTCGTCCTTGGCCTGCCCGCTCCAACAAACAGGTCCAACAAACATTTATGTTCGATTATTTTCGTGAAGTATTTCGTATTTGATTCTGAATGTCTTGTTATGTAGAGCAGTGTTGTGTTTTAAACTGAGCTGAAAATGCGATACTATGTCAATCTTAATTCAAATGGCGATTTTTTTATCTGTTGGGCAGATCTATTTGACCGTTCTAATCTAAAATTTCAACTCAAGGTGGGCCTAAATAAAACCTTTTAAAACGGATTTTGAACCCTTATTTGCATAGTACTTATCTTTTGTTTCATCCCTGAATCAACATTTAAGTTTTATATCATTCTACCTAGCCTTTTCCCAACTATGTTGGGGTCGGTTTCCAGTTTAACCGGATGCAGCTGAATACCAGTATTTTACATGGAGCGACTGCCTATTTGCCCTTTACGACCCAGTTAGTACTGGGTAGTACAATACTCTTAGTCAGACTGGTTGTAGGACTTTCGGGCCACTGACCACCTGTAAAGACTGTCAAAGATTTACAAATGCAACCGGGACCAACAACTTAACGTGCTTTCCAAGGCACGGAGGAAACTCGGTAAGTAATCACCATCATTTATTTATTCCGGGTAACAAAGACCCATAACATATATAACTTATAGCTATCATACATACAGGGTGGTCACCCACCACGTCATCCACTGACCAATAGCGAATGAAAAGCTCGTGGCTAAAATAATAAGATTTAGCCGCAAGCTTCTAACTCGCTTCTTACGTGAAGCGGAAAACGCGTGTACAAGGATCTTTTGGCGCATGTCGTAAGTCGAAACTACCCGTTACGCCGAAAGAATTTCCAAATATTTACCAACAACGTCCCGTCAACGTTATTCAAACGCCAAAAGATCTTTGTAGCGCTGGTTCTATACGGGGTGGAAGGGACACCGACGCTAAAACGTCATTATATCATAGAAATTAAATCAGCTGTTACCTACAAAAGCGCAATACCTACACAGTCAACGTGCATGGAAATGCTGATATAAAAAAAGCCCCGCCGTATACGTAAGATACCTGCACAATATTGTCACATGACCTAATTCCAGTTAAAAGCATACTGGTCTTAGCTAATATAATACGTGGGTGTCGTTCCACCTGCATGCGTGATTGTGTCAGGGAGGCAGGCGTTTCATTTACATTGCTGCACGCGACCTGAGACTGTTGTGCCCCGTTATTATAAACCAGCTTTGCAATATATTGTTGCGATACGCTCGTAATTAACTTTACAAAGTTTTTTACTTGATTTATGATTTAGTTGGAAGTATTGCTTTTTTGGTATAGAATTCGTTGACTTAGACTGAATTTTTTACTAGAAGAACTGAAAATTTTCGAAGATAATAATGTGACATCCCTCAATCCACAGAGGGCTCGCGACGTAGATTGTGGCCCTCTTTCTTGCACATAGAAAGGGCTGTGTCCTATCCATTGTAAAGTTATAGGCCTATCACGTGAATTTCTTAGTTGTAGGAATATAAACAGAATCATGAATGAATCGACCGGGTTTGATTCGAGCTATCAAAGTTAAAATAACTGCTTGAAATAATCTTCAGTGGATTCCTAGCCGCCTAAGACCAACAGCCAGGCTTGTTCAGAAGGATACGCTAACTAAGTAGATAATATCCAATATGAACTGTTATTCTAAAGTTACTTTCTTAATACCCTGACTGTCTTGACTTTCTAAAGTACAGCACTGACTAAGTATTTCAAACGACAATCAAAGTTAAACAATATAGAGCCAAGAAAGTTGAAATTGAGACTTAGCAAAAGTTATCAATCAAAAGTTGTCTAAGTACATCATGACTTAGATGAGATTTTTATTGACGGAAGACTAACAATATAATTATGAAGCTTGTCCACATAATGGACAGTTGTATTCTGTATATGTTTACAATTATAAAATTATCACAATTTACATGTCATTTGATTTTGATACGCAATCAAGTTTATTTTTGGCAAAATAAGTAGATGTAATAAATAAGACAAAATTAAATATTAAGCTCTCAAATTAGTTTCAAAATACATCAAGACGTTACCTCGTATAATGACAAAAATCTCGCTGAAGTTTCATATCAATATGTATAAGCTGACTCCGAGTTTCTAAAAGCTTATTATAATGTAATCTGTTGCCATCGCATTTGATTATATACTGTAATGACAACCAATCACAATAGTTATCTTAATATATTAACTTAACAAAGACTCAATCAGGCTGTGAAATTGATGTAAGTTAAGTTTAGATTCGGTGTTGTTGTCAAAATATCACTGACCACTATGTCACTCACCACTGACTGTTACGTAAACAGAACGTAAATAAAACAGGTACAAAAGCTGCGCAAGTATAGAGTAACAGAAGTATAGAGTACAGAGTGTTGTTAAAATTGTGTCACAAACGATGGCCGCCCACACTCCTGTACAAGTAAAATTTGAACGGCCTTCCGTCCTACACACAAGGACAACCCCTACCCCTATACATGTATATATCTACTACCTACATGTACAATACTGACAAGTATTTGATGGGAATCTGATGGGTATTGAAGAAGGAAAATACGTTTAACTGGGCGGAAAATACAATCTTAAATCGAATGATTAACGCCTCAATGTGAAGGACAGTGAGAAGTTTTGGTTTTTTTATGAAGAATCGAAGAGAAAAAAATAACATAACATTTCTTTTGGCCTTTACCGCAGTCGGTTAATTATATATATGACCCAAAGTAGCAAGGTTCTGTATGGTGTCGGACGTAAAGAATAGCATCATCCCATATCTTCCCGTGGGTGTCGTAAGAGGCGACAAAGGGACTTGCCAGAGATTGGGCAGCAGGGTTCTCTGTGCTTTTGGAACAACCGTACTGCGGTCGCCAACCCGCCTGCCAAGCGTGGCGATTATGGCAAAACCCCCCTTATATCAATGTGGCGTTGGGGGAGGCCTATGTCCAGCAGTGGACGTCTTTCGGCTGAAATGATGATGATGATGATGATGAAAGTAGCAAGGAGCCAATGGACCTAGGCCAGTGGCACTTTCAAACTGTGTTTTATTTCTTCAACGGGATTGACATATTTTCTGTAGCTTAAGTAAGTCACATACATTTTTGACTTTTACATCAGTGATATCGCTAACCGTTACTTTTTCTATTGTGACCAGAAAGAAGATTATTATTATAGGCCGTCCTTTCTACTCCTTACCCGTTTAGGTTTGTGCATTATGTTGAATGACCGAAAGTTTGTTCCTATCACAACTGAATCGTTCCTTGTTTATTCCTTTGGGGATCGAAATGCCAACGGTCTTTTCTTTCATACTCATTTGTTTGGTGACAATATAAAATGTTTACAGGAAGTCCATTTCCTGCAGACTGTCATATTTTTGCAATAATTTGCAAATTATCATTTTCCCAGTTGCATGTGATGCATGACTTATCTTACTAACTATAAATAGAATCAATTTAATTAACCACAATTATTTACTAATATCTTTTACTGCAATAATTGTTTTTGTCAGATACTTGTATCGCAACATATTATCTTGTCACATTCCTGTGGCAAAGAATTCTTGATGACGTGTTGATGACTTTGTAATATTTTATAAAAACGTTTACCTAAGATTTACGTTGAGAAGAATTCGTGAGTAGATTCATTTATACCCTAAAAAAAAATTACATTTGTGTGTGTGGTATGACTCCAAATGTCATTCCTTTGTTTTTAGAACCATTTGCTTATAAGACGATTTGTTAATAGGAAGGGCATTTTCCTAAAGTGACGTTTTGCTAAGAGGACGTTTCCATACGGGGCCAAACTGTATCCATCTACCGACTTGGAAGGTTGATCAAACTTAATTGTTCTGTCACCGTTAGATAAATTGCGTCCGTTGTTCCCAATTAAATGTCAGTAATTTGAGAGTATAAATAGATTAACTCTGAATTCTTTTATGCTTGGTAAAAGCTGAAAGCAATTTGGTTGAGAGGCGCCGTCACTGCGACCTAACGTATGTAAATATGCGCAGTGAGTACGGGTATAGAGGAGTACCCGGCCTTCTCTGGGCTATATAGCCCACCAAGGGCCGATTTTATGGGTTTTCTGTCAAGGCGTTTTTCATATAGACATTTGGAGTGCAACAAACATGTTTTTGCGTGAAATATTGCGTTGTTGGTTTATTGTGGGATAAAAAGTATTGGATGAGCACTGAGCACACCGGAAGACCATCAATTCTGAAATAGTATGAGCTTATACCTTGCTTATGCCTTGGAGATATAGGTAAATTGAAATGAGTATTACTGTTACTCATCATCATTGTTACTGTCAGCCAGTATTATACCACAGCTGGGCAAAGACTCTGTGGAACCAGTTCTCCTTACGATCAAACTAAATAAGACTATAAAATGTATATCATTGCGTACTAAAACTGCTTACTAACCATTCTAAATAAGTAATTGTGAACGTAAAAGAATGGTAAATGTCTCATGCGTTTCATTGGTCACGCTTCCCGCGCCGACCTCCGAGCTCCCCTCCAAAACCGAGTGCCCTTGGCCTATATCGTCGATCGGCATTCGGGGCTCAAGTTTTTCATTGCCTTTAGTTTATACCAAGTCTATAAGCTTGCCAAGATAACGGATTATATCAGTGAAGATGTCTCTCTTTCTCAGAGCTTACGAGTTTCTTTTTGTTTAATTTTATAGGCGTGCTCCATAAACGCATGTAGGCGTTCGTTATTAATTTATACATCGATCAAATAACTTAGAACAACATTTTAACCTATATTCGGGTAAAGCTTTCATCTAAATTGTTTTACCGCAAACTGGGTCGCTCTAAACTTAAGCTGTCAATAATAAAATAACTTACAATCATGTAAGGAGTTAGGCTGAATGCCAAGAATAGGAGGATGAATTCGAATACAAGAATAGAGAGTTATCTGCTCTTACAAATACGCTCTTTATTCACCGAATAAAGGAAACTTCGTGAAGAAACCAGAACAACTATGGGTCAAAATCGAAAAGTCACGCTGATTTTGGGCAATGTGGTTGATAGTTACCGTTCTTTGTAAAATAATGTGTCTTTGCCCACCAGTGCAACAGTTGGGCAACTCCAGGCTGTTAGAAGTATGTGTTGTAAAAGTTATTGCATTGTCAATTTAAGTATATGGTGAGGTCCAAAAGTTTCCGCCCGACACAAGTTAGATTAACCAGTGATACAAAACTATCGGCATGATAGTTTTGTATCACTGGTTAATCTAACTTGTACTGTCTATCTAACTTGTAACTTGACTAAACTACTGAAGATTTCTCTAGTTACGTACCGTTAAAAGTAATCATTTTTGTTCAATTTAGTCTCCCTTAATTTCAATCCATATTTGTTGAAGCCGGAAATTTTTGGACCTTACTGATAATTGTAATTTTCACCCATCTCCATTTCGATTAAACAAAACTAAATAACATTGCTGTAGGAAAATGGACACGATAAAACAGAACTTTTAGAACAAAACTCAATGTTAGAAAATCACCGACCGTAATCGGGATGCAAAGCGTCGAGGAGGTCTTTACTTCGCCCTCTGTCGCTCGAGGGGTCGCCTTTGATATCCGATTCAATGTAAATAACAGCACTTTGCCGACTGTATTTTCTGCAACTTTTGCTTAAAAACATTATTTCATATTTTCTAGAAGTGTTCGATTTTAAATTTAAACCGTTTTGCTGGTTACTATCGGCAAAGCGTATTTTGTTTTTTTGTAGGTTTCAAATTTCCGTTGTACCAGGTTATTTAACCACATTTGCTGGAAAAGGCCATTTAAAGATCGTTCATATTTTAATCTATAATATCTTGCTATTTAGGTATACGTATAAATTGTAATGATTCTGACCTCATTTTTATTTATTGGCCACACGTATTTAGCCAGAGATCGTAAACATAAACAAACCAGCTGCGTAAAAAATAAGTGTAACATCTACTCCCTTTGTGGAATAAAGTCAGGGGTCGTCACGGTCGGGTTACGTAAATTGAAATAAGTGAACACCTACGAATGTTGGGGCGTCCTGAATAACTATATTCCAGAAATAAACGTTTACACTTTTGGCTTTTATAAAAAAAGTTGTCGTTGTAACAGTAAATTTAAATAAAAAAGGGCGCAATTTTTCTTTTTTTACCGGTAAAATTCAGGTAAGTAAGTGGAAGATTTATAATAAACCCCTACATAAAATTATCTAATTATTTTGGACAAGTAAATAGGTGTTTAGCCAACGTGAACCGACAATAAATTAATTTAGGAAACTCGGTTGTTGGTAATTTTTCACGTGGGTACAATCCCTACCTTTCGTAGATGCGTGGATGCGAACTCAAAACAATATTTGATGAGACCAATGTCCGGTACATTGGTCTCATTAAATATTGTTTTGACTCTGTGAGTACTTAATTAGATTTTTAAAACCCGAAACGACCGAGCGAACCTCTTTATCAGAAACTTTATGTACTGCATGGATAATATCATCATCTGCCTAGCCTTTTCCCAAGGCTCAACGGCTTAACTTGTTTTCTGAGGCCCGGAGGAAACTCGGTATCTAATTATGGTCACCCATCCACAGACCAACCGCGGCAAGCACGGCCTAACCTTAGTAGGTACTGTTTGTGAGACACCTTACTTTAGTTAGATCCTATTTATTAGACATCGATTAGATTTCGATTTTCTTTCACACTGTCCTCACGAAATGTAAAAGCCTTACTACTAGCAAACAAATACCAAATGCAATAATTTATGTCGTATGAAGTCCTTGTTTTCCCAGTAAATGTCACAAACAGTCACCACTTCATGGCCTTGAAAAAGCTAAAAGGCCTGGTAACATAAATGTTTCCTGAAAGCTGATTGTACAGCTATCGAAAAACAGCTTTAATACGAAAGACTTTAAGTACAATGAATCACAAACGTAACAGAATCCCACAAGCTCAATTATGAGTCTCACGAACTAATACATCTTGGTAGGTTACAAAACATTTCGTGAGTTAATCGGAGCGAGTCGACGTCAAACATCGAGTTGTGTGTAACCCGGCCGGCTCACAGCCACACGTAGAAATACGCATAGTCCGCAGTGGCGCCCGAACGAACCGAACTTAAACCTTGACGCCACCCCCACACACCCCACCTCACCCCCTCGAACACCCACCGAAGGGGTGGGTACCCCCGAACAACATTATTTTATTTCTTGTACTCCTTTTATAACAACGGGTAATTGTATTAGGTAGCTCAGTTAGTTTTTACTGACTGCAACAATTTATATTGCCCTTCGTACGGCGCATTACAAAAATAAAATTAATCAAATGTTTCCATTTCAGTCAGGTACGGTGGGAGGGGCGTCTATATTTGGGGAACACCCCTTCGGTTCTATTTCTCGATTTGGTAAACATTCACAGTTAAGTATTTTATGAAAATTCTTTTGTGAGAAGTCAGCCTTGAAATTGTTGAAGTATGTTATTTTAATGCTCCGTTTCAGTTTCAGCACTCGTTTAATGCATGTCCTTGACTTCTGACATTTTACTTGATTTACCAACCATTTGGATAACTGGTTTTGTCTGCTTTCTTCGATTAACAGCATTTTCTTAATATGACTACAAAAAAAAACAGTCAATATGGTGAAGATTTTTCTGTGTAAAGTTTTCTAGTGTTAGATTAATGTAAGCAATCTAGGCTAAACGTTTTATATCTAGCGGAAAATTGGGGATTTCGAGTAAGAATCTACAAGGTCAATAAGTAAGATAAAATGTACCGACAGCAAATATTTTTTCTCGCGCCTGTTACACAACGTCCCGAAGTGAAGACTGTCGATATTTTGCCGACTCAGTTGACTTAAGCCCGCGAATCACGATCTTGATTTTTTGCCGTGTTAGAAAAAGCTTGTTATTTTTGTTGAGGGTTGGCTGTCAATATTTATTAAATGTCATTGATTATTAGGTTTTGTTCCTACTGTATACATAACATCACGCCAGATATCCCCGAAGGGTTAAGCAGAGGTGTCTGTGGTGTGTGCCTTATAGCACACCCACATTTCCCCAGTTATATTGAAGTCCCATGTAATAGGGAGCCTAATGCCATCAACCGGGCACAAATCCAGACTCCGTGGCTGCTACTGAGAAATTCCTGATGGAGAAAATCCAATAACACTAACCGACCCGGGAATCGAACACCTCATGCTCCGCAGTAACTCTTTAAACCTTACTATTCGTATACATGCATGGAATTAGGCTTATAAGGGTAATAGTGAAGCAATTTGAACAATCTGTAATTAAAGTTCAATTAAGGTTTTTTTACATGGCAATAGCCCATTTTACAGGGCAACGACCTTGTACCTAATTGATTTAGAAAATGTTTTTTTTTTTAACAATATCTATTCATCTATTGATATTCAAAGGAGATGTTTCATTTTTGTATGGGACTCCGGCCATGACTTGTACCTTTCAGGAAAGGTGGGAAACAATCCCTTGAATAGAATAAAGTAGCATTTTTAAATAGTAATAGATGGTTTTTATGCACATCATAAAAAATAAAAATGTTTGACGTTTGTCGCGAGAGTTATGACAGCCATGACAGGTTGTAGAGATGACGTTTACATAAACTAGAAATTGTGAATGAAAGAATGAGCAGATATCGCAAAACCGTAGTACAAAGCAAAAGTCGTAGGAATGGAACAAAAAATAAATGAGAGAACGTAAAATAATACCAAAAGCCACGAAAGACGAGACGAACGAGACTGACTGACTGACACTGATGGGTTTTGTCACTTGTCAGAACAAACTGTTATTTTAAATTTTTCGTTCAGATAGTACACTCCAGAAAAGTAGTACCTATTATTTAGTTTTTAACGATAAAATCACCACACTTGCTTATAATTAGTTGAAAATGCTGTATAAGAGACTAATAATAATAATTAATTACAAAAACACATACTTTTCATAATTTAATGTCGATGTGACGTAATGTTTTTATGTGACATGTTTTCAGAACGAAAGCAAACTGCAAACTAGAAGACGCCATGTTGAATAGAATGGGGCAATAATTGAAAAACTAAAACTTTTTGTGCACAGCAAATCAGGCTTAAATTCACGAAAGAATATTTTTCCTAAGTTCGTGGTATTTTTTCCTCTTTTTCAATAAATGTACATCTTATGGCCAAAAATGAAACATCTCCTTTTATTTAGATCGTTCAACAGACGACAGCGAATAATCTCTAACCCAATTTTCCGTTACCCGTATCCTAACATAGTACGTGATGGTACTTTGTAACTTTTGACCCAACACAATAGGTACCAACCCAACAAGGTAGGTACCTAACTACCCAAACGTACCTGCATTTACCTCGAAAATACAAAAACTACGTTCGCTTCACGTCGCGTGACGCCGGCTGTCGTGTCTGTCGCATTTAAGGCCATCCACACACGAGCTCATTTATAATTAACCTGTTACTACAAAGTATGCCACAGTTAATCCCTAGCTTTATACCATTTACGAAAATCTCTCAGGAAAATGAAACGGATTTTTGTGAGTAATGTTGACAGGGAACAAGAAAACTCTTATCTTAACAACAGAATCAAAATGTTTACACAATTAGTCATGTTTTGGAACACCTTTCCTTGTATTTATTTTCTTCGTGTCCCTGAAAATACAAGTTTTCCTTAAAGCTTTTTTCTTGACATATGACTTACCTACCACGTTCATGATATGAGTGAGAAAAGTTTGGATTATCATCTGTAACTTTCCTGATTTTCATATTCTTTCATTAGAAACTTAAATTATATATTATTGGAAATGTCTTTGAAAATGACTTGTTTTTTCTACATAATAATAAGCAATTTATAAAGAAGTATTTATTATTTGGGGCTGGTAAAATGGTAATTAGATGGTTAGCCTGCGTCGACTTTATTTTATTTGATTTGTGGTTACTGTTTCTTGGCAAATATTTCTTCTACAATCATGTCTAATTTATCATATTGTCTATGGATAATAATAATTTATTGTCTAAAGTCTATTAAACTTATGATAATTATCTTTTGTTCAATAAATGACGTCAAGATACCAATGTTTAGAATACAAATTTTTATTCTTAGAACTTTTTTGTATTACTAGGATTGTAGGATAAAAGCACAAAAGTGTTTAAATTACATGGAAATAGTATGTCCCAATAGTATAAAATGGTAGGTACTTCGTGTTTTTTTTTAAGGGTTTGTGTTAAAGAAAATAGGCTGTAATAGTTATACCAACTGAAATCTGAACACTGCAAATTAGATCTGTCTACAAAAAGAAAATGTAGACATCTTTTTTAGGTAAGTTTTATAAATAAAAATACCTACGTCTAACAACTTGATGACAGAATTGCCTTATATTATGTATAACTTACATTTTTATATTTTGTAGCTGACGATATGACAAAAATGACGTCTAAGTGTTTAAAGACCAGCCAGCTTTTTCAGGACATCGAAAGCTGTGAGCTATGAAAACGAATTCTCCAAAACCATTTGTTCTAAAGAGCGCTCATTTATATAAACGAATGTAAGTGTGAACGAATTTAAAACCGCCATCAATAAATCTTTATACGTATATCCACAGGGGTCATTGACCCCGCTGTTACTCGGCTGTTGATAAAAAATTGCTTTTACTCTCTCTTTGTGTAGAGCTATAAATTTGGATGGGAAGTTATCTATAAAGATAAAAGACATAAGAATATCTATTCCAAAGTTGAATGAACTATCAAAATGGATAGAACCGCGAAGTTTGTCCTTCACCCTTCAGCTCTTCGATCATAATTTAAATGATTTGATGTTGACCCAAACTTTTCTGAAAGTAAATAACTTCGTTTAATTTAAGCGTTCTTAATTTTTTTTATAAAACATTTGCTCGTAAAGGGTCTCTTATTTTACCAATTTCAATATCGTATTGTATCTCATTGCGTACTTGTGCGTTATTGTATTATAAAACGCACGAGTTTATTTGATTGAATAATTTATTGCATAAGGTAAAACGCACGGTTTATCAAGATGCTCCGTCTAAAACGAACGGTAGCTACTTTTTTAAATCTTAGCAAAGAGTTTTTATGTTAGAAAAGTGGTCATCATTTTATGAATAAAATTAACTTTTGGATACAAAATATTAAAAAAAAACATTTAATTCTTTAATTTAATTAATTTTGACCATAAATTACAACCATTTATCTATAACAAAACACAAAAATATTAATTTACTTTACTAGTAATACTGGTTGTTTTTGTACCTTTGCCTTAAAAAAAGCGCTGATGCGCGCGCATCTCTAATTTGTGAACAAGATAAAGATTTATTCGTTTAAGAAAGTCCGAATTTATTTATATCCTCGCAAATATGTTATAAAACGTCGTATGACATACGTGCGCTTTGATAATTACAGCCTCTGCTTTCTTGTAGCCCTCACCTATGGCTCGGGCTAGCAATATCGCCTCGGCTGTAATTTTCAACTTACCGCACTGATATTTTATTGTTCTATTATCTGCCTTTATTCTGCTCCAACATGACAGCACATGTGTTTAAGACGAAATTTCGGCAGCGGTGTACGTAGTACGACCCCATTCCGCAAGTTATGTTTAAGTTCCATGTAATAAGGGGCGAGCCTATTAACCTCGCAAATTATACTTGTACATAGATTGGTACTATGAACCTGAAGTATGAGGTTCATGGTATGAGTTCAGGAGTGGATGGATATAACGTGTGATTACAATGCGAAGAACATGATATCACTAGGTACCTATACCCCAGCACAAGCGCCAACACCACCACTAGTGCATGGTTCTATTGGCGCTTGAATGACTATGACGGGAGGCGCTGTTCGTATAGTATAGATTAGTTAAATTATCAGCGGCATTGTGTTGGAAAAAAATTTGGCGGTTTTAGTTCCAACTATAGCCACGCATCAAAAAAACCCTGCAGAACTATACCCACAAAGAGCACGATTTAAAAACTCCGTGTCATCAGGACATCATAGACAAAATTCAGTAAAACCAATGAAGGGACCTATTTTATTTATAAACAGTGTTAATTAGTATGTAATCACGATCGCGTGGTGTCGCCAGTGGCAACAGCCGTGCACGATGCGCGCCGATGCGGCTGCCACTAAACTAGGTCACTCCTATGTAACCAGGTAGCACACAGCTCAGAAATATAGACCACAGAGAAAAGCTTAGTATGTCATGTCCATTTTTTTGCATTGCTTTTCTTTACGAGACCTCTTTGTGCCTTGAATTAAGGATAAAGAAATAAAACAAAAAAATCAGGTTCATCTTCTCATGTTAAAAGAAAGTATTTGATCAAAGAGCACAAAAGCTTTTAATAAGGAAACATCTCATTTCCTTTCCAAAAAGGTCTGATACGGTTTTAGAATTATAACCTTTTTACTTTGCTACAGTTGAAAAAAGATCTAGCAATCATTCTTCAAAAAAAGTCTCAGATGCCTTAAAGAAGTAAATACTATTTTTCTTTTTTCATCATTCATGGCTTTTAATTTATTTGTGACGACATGGCCAGTTTTTAAACTTCATAAAAAAAAACAAAATAAACTATTATAACAAAATAATAAATTCTTTAAAAATATTAAATTAATAGAAAACGCTATTTATTATAATTATTAATATCAATAAACCAATCACCCAAACCACAAATGAAAAACAAATGGGTCCATCGGACTAAGAATTTGGCTGTATAAGGCGGGAAAATTAATTACTAATCTGTCTAATCTGTGCTGTGGCAAAATCTGAAAATGTTTTAAATGTTTCTCTCTCATCACGCCTTGTTTGCTAAAAACATAACGACTAGTCGACGAATATGCGACAGTTTCTAGCAGAATTACCTCGTTGTAGCGAACACAGAAGGCTTTTACCCGGAATAACCACAATGGAAGCCGGCTCGGAGAGCTCTTTAAAAATTCTAAAAAGAAGTAGTGTGGCGTGTGAAAATGGTGCGTATGTCGTGGAAGCGATGTTCCACATAACACGTTGTTTGACATAGCATGGTAAACTAGGTCGCTTAATTAACGTGAATTGTATATTTTTGTGTATTTCTATGTAGGCGTAGTTTTGCATTTTGTTTTCGGCTGTTAACCTGTAAAATTTAATGGAACAACCTGAATTTTGATGTTTTA
The DNA here is from genome assembly GCA_949152445.1 of Cerastis rubricosa. NCBI lineage: Eukaryota > Metazoa > Arthropoda > Insecta > Lepidoptera > Noctuidae > Cerastis > Cerastis rubricosa. The sequence goes on from OX424541.1 coordinate 12,838,157, forward strand.
GATTTATATTACTTGGTATAAAAGCTTATTTATGTAAGTACCTAGACAGACTAGACATCGTTTTATCAGGCTGTAGCGGCCTAAATAGATTGACTACCTATTCGTACAAAAGCACTCAATAAGATTGAGTCAGTTTTTGCATGAAAGGTATGGTGCATTGAACTTTGATACCTTTTAACTGTTAACACCTGGTCATTTATATCATAACTAGATATAATAGTTAACCATATTTACACATTATTTAGTAGGTTTTAGAAAATAAAAGTATGGATATTACCGTATTAGTATGAATACCAATGGACAAAATACCTAAGTATTTGACATCGTTTACATGTAAAAATTTCGGTCTGCTTATGTGTGTTTCATTTTTCCGCCCGCTCATTATGTACCTGCCTACCTTTAAAGAAGATTCGTTCGCCAAAGGCCGCGTACCATTCATACCTTGGATCTTTGCCATTGTTCTTTTCGCACGTTCCATCCCTTGCTCCAACTATCTTTGAACAAAGTTCCATTTTCACCTGGCTATTTCATTTGAGTCAGGATATTTTTGTCACTCGTCTTATATACCTACATCCTTTGTATACGCCGGAAAATTCTGTGAAACTGTCATTTGGTCGCGCTCTGCCAATCAAAAACTTGGACGGACGGGATGAGTGACATTAAAGGAAGCGGGGAAAATGGGTGCTTTTCCGATATTTCTCCAGCTGTACTTTTGTTTGGCGGTCCGCAACTTTAGCTTAAATTGTATTACACTGGGTGTAGCCTAAGGGTTTCATTAATTTAAAACATAGACTAATCTGTCTTAATAAATGCCTGGCAAAAGTGACCTAATTTATCCTATCTCTCCAAAATTGAAAACCCGTATTACATGAGACTGAAAACTCCTGAAATCAACTAGTAGCTATGCTCAAGTATAACTTACTCATTCACTGTTAAACAGAAGACTTTTGTTCCTTATAGACATGAAATCTCGCCAATGTTCCCATTCATTCGAGTTACAAGACAATTGGAGCATGTCATTTCTAAAGCCTTGTATTATCTCCGTTCCGTTTTACGTTCTTTCCTACCAATATAAAGATTTTCGTGTTACATTTTTTCCAGATTTATCGCCTTTGTATTACGACCTACTTATTAAACGGAAGTTGAGTTATTAATGGTAAAGAATTTTCAGAATGAAACGTCTGTTTTTGATTCAGAGAAAACAATGTTTTTATTACGTTTTAAGTCAAGTATTTTGCGTGAATGAAATAAAATTTTGTTCTTTCAAAAAATCAACATAGTATTATTATTATTTCATCTCTTTTAATACTAATGTATACGCAGCTTAGTACAAAATAGGCTCCTACTTACAGATGCACAAATAGAACAAAAACTTGTACCTACAGCGAGGGCGATGTCTCAGAAACAACATTTAACAAGGTCTTGTACGGACGAGAGGAGAATATGTAATGAATGTTGGCGATAAGCCGTGAAATATAGGTATATTACATTATCTAGTTACAGCCCGCGGGATATAGGCCAACGTTGTATATCGTTAGTAAGGTCAACACCGCGGAATATTGACATAATTACAATGCTTAGCAGGCGTTTGATGATCACGGCAATCACTTTCACTTATGATCGTGGCAACACTTTTAGTCATCAACCTGCATAACTGATCACCAGTGCTGTGTATTTTTTCTACGATTAGTCGTTGTAGTAGCATGTCTTAGGAAATAATCAGACGAACTATTTCTAAATCATGAACCATTCAATCATTACTCGTTTAACATTAAAATCGATTACCACGATACGAATCACCAATATTTCAATCGTCGACAACTTGAAGGCTCATTGGCTCAGTAACACGGGATTTTTGGGCTCAAACGGATCATGAAGTATGTACACACGGTAATTGGCCGGGTATCCCCAGGGCAAACACTAGACATTTGATTGACACGGAACGAACGCAATTAACACAAGCGTTTACAGCGACTATGAGCTTTCATAGAAATGGTTGAATTGTGTAGTTTCACGAATGTTATTATTTAATGTAGGTGTGAAATGGGACATTAAACAAATAGTATGAACAGTTCTGATAATAGTTATTTTGCACATTTGCGATTACATAGTATAAAGCCATTAATTTTACCTATTTTTAATGCAAATTCATCTCTAATTGAGCTACTAATTGAGTTGGATGACAGAAATTATACTAATGCTAGTTTTAATTTAAACGCAATCAAATTCTCATGAATTAAATGGATAATCTCTTTGAATGTATTTTCATGATGAATTAAAAATCGGTATGATAAGGGATTTACCCTTATACCCGTAAACAATATAAATGAAGTTATGTACTTACCTACATTAACACAGGTGAAATAAATCTTAGACTTAATTCTAATAGCATGATTAAATCTGTTTGCAAACGAAAGCCTGAACGAAAATAATAAAAGTATGTACAAAGCGGTATACATAGTTATGTACGTGCGCGAAGCTATTTTGGTAAATAAGTATAGTAGGTAGTGTGTGCGTAGGTTTGCGTCGGCCGTAATAGTTGGATTCCTAGAATATTTACGATCGATACGAAGTTGGAAACATAGCCACGATTTATGTGGAATATAAAAATCTAATTTTAAACGTTTTGTTCATATTATTCATAATAATCGCCAATGTCATTAAAATAAATCAAAATCGAGTGGCAAATAGCGCATATTTATTTGGTTGGGTAAGGTCAGTATTAGGAGCTATCCCTTAAACGCACGGCGTGGGTTGCAGCCTACATTACGGGTTTTGGCTGTATGTTTAAGTACTGTACTTAAATAATTTTAAAAAAAAGTTTATCGCTGTTCATAGAAAAAACTCTATTTTTTTAGTAAGAGTTATTGAAAATCAGTAAACATGATTCCTATTATTCCTAAGAGTTACGCAGAGGTGTACCCATAGTAGGTACACCCACATTACGCTAGTTATGTTTAAGTCCCACGTAATAAGGCCTATTGCCGGCAACAACGCATAAATTTGGATTCCAGACCTTGAGAATTTCGTTATGAAAACAATTAAACTAGACAATCAACTAAACAGATCAATTGTCGCGAACCATTACCGGTTTCACACGACAAAATAGTTGTATCGATCGTGCTAGCAGGTACCACTACCATGCGGGGGTCAAACGGCAGGCTTGTTGTCTGCCAAGCGCTGACCGGGTCGGCGCCTTGGAATCGATCGGGCGACCCGGAGCTATCGCGGTGCTGGCCCACGGCCTCACTCCGTCCGTGCCGTCATGCTAATTTATGCCAATTTTAATTTAACTATTTAACTAAAAATCTGGGACTACGGTACTGCATGTTAAATGGCTGAACCTGGGCAGCTTTGGTAAGTTTATAATGATGCTAAGAATAAGTTTTAAATGATGTAAAAACATATACAAGGTGTAAATGGATTCTTCAAGGATTCTGTACATTAAAGTCTACACAAAAAATATTGCTGGGAAAGAATTTTATTTTGGGGTGAAAAATCACGTTTCACGGTACCACTCAATGTAACGCACTCAAAACATTGTGAATTATGTATTAATTAGTACGGGGTCGTGGAGGTATTTAAAGTTTTAATACATATTAAAAACTTGTTTAACCTCACTGTCCTTTCGCGCGTAACAGTAAAACCCCGCGTGAAACCCTTCGGGGGCCCCTTGATTACGCCATTGCGTGAGTCATCCGATATCGTAAAGATAAACACTTATAACTCGAGTTATATTAGCTCTAATCTTAAACGGTAAACAGTGTCGGGTTCGTGATGAACGGGGCCATTTATTAATAATAACCAACTCTTTTAGAACTACTTGAGAATTATACATATCCCATAGATATGAGAGAGGTCGCAGCAAATACGTCTGTTTTCGTTGCTTATTTTTGTTTGGTAAAACTACTCATTCAATTTACACGAAAATTTATATCTAACATCACAAATATACAAGTAATCTAATGACAGTGTTTTTTAGGAGTCCTACATACATTATTCTTATAAGATCCTAACTCAAACTTCTTGTTAGAATCGGCCATTTTAGAATTCCGCTGTTCAAAGCATGAAAATACTTGAAATATCAATAAATATGAATAGATATGGCTCGAATACATGAAATAATGAATTATCACTATTTTTTCTTTGCTACTATTGTTTCCAAGACCATTTTACATGGTTCAAGAGTCAAATATTTTTTTTATTTCGACTAACAAACTTCGCAACAAAGGATTTTTTGTTGGCTCAAATCATATTTTTTTTGTTATTTTTTCAAGCAAATGACTATCTAAAAAGTTGCATTATACACTTATAACATACTATACATTTACTTACCAAAGTTTTACAACGTATATCTCACAAAAACAACACTTTTCCGAACATAATAACACGGGTTGCCATTGCGTTTGACATTCGACATAGACGAGTTTCTATATTTTTTTTAATAATGTTGTGCCGTTTAGTATTACTAACGATTAATTTTGTTTGAATCGACTACTAGTTGACCATAGAGGTAAATTTTGACAGAACGATTTAGAAATTTACTTTTTTTTATATTAGCGTTTAAGTTTGCTGGTTCGAGCCGTTCCATAAATGGAACGGCGAGGCTCAAGGCAAAGGTCCGTCCGTTCCATAAATGGAACGGCTGGGACCTAGAGGTTAAAAAAAACATCTGTGAAAAAGTTTGAACTTTCACCCCCTAATATAGCTGGGAGGGAGGTTCCCGGTCCCAGATATGGACTCTACTACTACTATCTCATCAAAACATCTGTATCATATCTACTATCTCATTAAAACATTACATTAATAATTACATTTAATTAATAAAATTCAAATTGTCATAAATAAGTTAATAAAATGCACATAAGTGTAGGAAGTTAATATTTGGTTTGAGACCAAACACTTTTAACATAGCTAGGTTTACTAGTCTAATTCTTTACCTTAAAACAACATCGCTAGGAATTGCCCCGGAATGTCTCAAATTGTCGCCATTAAGGGTCATATCACGGTGACATCTCGCCCCTATATTTGTTTGATGAAACAACTGGCGTTGAAAGGTCAGGGACGGGACACCAACCGACAAACAGTCGATTGTGAGTACGAGCCGTGATTTCGAAAGCAAAGGGTTAGGAACACTATAATCAATGAAATATGGATGCCTTTACTGCCTTTTAAATAATTTCAGACATTGTAGGTATGCGAGTATTTAGTTCATGAATAAAAATTCTAGCTGTAGGTATCTAGCAACTTCTATTTTTTAGTCATCTCCGAATAAAGCCTGTGTGTTGCTGTTCTTCTAAAATACCTGATGTGATTCATTTAGAGAATTTAGTATTGGATGCATTAATATAAAACTTACACATAATTAACGGATCCCAATGTTTTGTCAATTCATAAAAATCATGGAAAGCAGCGGCGGGTCGGTAGGTAGTTGTTGAAAATGTCGTAGTTACCCTGTGGATCGCTATGGTCGTTATTTTCAATGTATTTTGTACTTCTTCCAAAGACTTCTTCGGGGAGAAAGACTTCAAGAGCTTACCTGAACTTATACAGTAATGTGCAATAGCTGCCTCGCAGTTATCAATGCTCATGTCGTCTCTGTATCAAATGAAAAGTGTTCTGTATTAAATTAACTTTCTTTTGTTTATTCAAATCCTCAATGTTAAGACTACAATTAGTCTATTTATACGTCTGTTTCTACGTCAATGAGGGATCGATACTGAATGGTTGGCGTCACACAAACTCACGAAGGACTGTAACGATTGAAAGCTTTGAACTTAAAGGTTTCTTTACCGGTAATAGAGTTAGTAGAAAAGCATTTGCAATGTGAATAAATAAAACTATCTATAGTAAGTAGCTTCGCCATTTTCCGGCTTTCTCGTACGCCCTGTATTTGTGTGTATACTATAAATTTGCATTTCCAAGTCCAGTGTACATTCACTTCTATCAGGGTAGTAGGGTTCCAGTATATTCCATTCAATTGATTAGGAGTGTTTGAGTAATAAAGACACATTCAAACGTTATCATTATATAAATTAATGCACGTTTCATATAATAAAACGATCGTTCGTGCCCTTTGAATTGTTCGTGATCAGATTTTAAATCTTTTAAATATTTCTCGGCAAAATGTTGAATTAGCCGTCTAGAGTTTCTTTTGAGTTTGCAAGAATATTTTCTGATAAATTTGATCTGAGTTCATCGTTCTATTCGTCGTGTCAATTGACACCCGAATGCACATTACAATTTTATTTAGGCATCACAAGAAAACTAAATACACAATTTTCTCACCGTTTAAAACTTATCATAATGAAATCTATAGGTATTCTTACTAATTAAGACACTCATATTCTAAAAGCCTTCCCAAATCCATTTTTGAACTAAGTCGACCGTTGTGCCATGACAACAGGCGAAAACATCCACCAAATCGTATTCCTAGAATTGCCTGGCCGCAACTGGCGGATCTTCGAATAAGGTACCTCCTCTAGCTAGCTATCTTTGTCAAACCTATAGTTGTATCCTGCTTCAATCAATGCTAAAGATGCATAAAATTAATAGTTTTCCGGTACTTCAAATTTGACAGATGAAAAGTAGGCTTATATGTCAATTTATAAACAAACAGGTTGTATGTAGGCATGGTTAGTTCGACTTAAGTTTAGTTCATGACTAAGAATACCAGTGTTAATTTAGTAAATGTTGCGTCGAGAATTCTCTCAGTATTTCTTTAACATAAATATTTTTACCTCTTTCTCGGGAATTTTCCTGAAGAGTTGGCAATCTTAATAAGGGCTCTTGCCGCCCGCTAAAATCTCCCGCTTTACGTAAGCCCAGATTCACTCGGGCTTATTCGTAAACTCGCCCGTGATTACCGTGGGATAAGCAGCCAATATACTCCTTTCATTTTCTATAGTTACAGATATATTTCTACTGAAACACGAACATTATTGTTCAGTGATCGGTAAAACCGTTCAATTTAGTCAAGTTTCCAGAAATTGCCCTCGTTTTATAGTCGAAATCTGCTAAGATTAGAAGAGCCTACTTCTATGCTTACTCTACTACAAGCTTAGGATTATTTTAACTGCGGACCTAAAGCGTAGCAAGTTATTTTGCATTAACTGTAACATTCAAAAAATAATTGGTGATGGGTCGACTTCAATATAATAAAAAATTGAAAATCAGAGATGATTTATTGTTTCCCAATCGATTTCGGATGCAAGCAAAATGTAAGTACGTTTTTATCTTGGTAAAACGACATGGTCGAACTTCACTAAATTATTCGGAAAGTTTCTAAAGTAAATAATCGTGGTAAGAAACAAACAAGATAGTCCATTCTTTAACGTAACCACAAGACTGAGATTGAGCGTAAACGTTAAGAATACACTCCGTAAGTAATGCAAATTAACTTACTTCGCTCAGGTCCACCGTAAAAATAATCCTAATTATGAGCTTACCAGCTGCGCAAGTTATCCTTATAGGAGTAATTGCTTGAAATAATAACAAGGGATTAGTCAGATAAGCTGTCATTTTCTGAATAATAAAACTTGATAATATTGTGACTTACGCATTTTGCATGACCACTTACGATTACGTATTCTGGGTGTGTGCGAAAGGTGTGTGTTTACTAATAGAGATGATAACACATAAATACATAATGATAACGAAGTACACGGCTTAATAACAATTTATCTTAATTACACAATCTTGTGATTGTTATCATAAAACCTTAAAAGAATCTTTATCAATAGATAAATGTATTGTTCTTTTGGATAAGTCACGTGCATTGTATAATAAATAATGCTCATGCACACACCACGATTGCAAAGTTCTTTTCAATATTCAATATTCTCAATTGCTTTCAGTCGTCTATGACATCATGATCGTGTTCTTTTAAACCATAGTTAATGACATAATTGTCGTAGAGTAAAGCGATAGCAACTTTAAGTTATGACTAATTTCGTGTGGATTCCAAAATACTATTTTCGTAACAACATAAAACACCAACTAAAACTTTAGCATGAAGGCGAAAATCGCTTGTAAACGTAGCGTTGAGTGAAAACTTGCGTGAACATTTCGTTATTGTTTAAAAAGCTTTATCCTATAGTAAAAACGCATACCATCCTTTCTTAGGTAACATTTTATAAGTTTGTATCCAAGTGACGAGGGTAGCGACGCGCATCTGTTTGTGATCATAATATCACCCAACTATCAATGAGACCTTTCTCTTATAAAATATTTTCATATTGTGATATTGTCTTTCAAAAAATCGAATACTCGTAGAATAATAATTTATTGTTGTTGTAGGTGGGTCACAAATAAAGGTGGTAATTTATTTAAGTATCTCTACAACGTTATATAATAATATATATTTTTTTCAAAATCCTTAAGGCATACAATGATAGTTTAGATGGTAAGAGGAACAGGGTGTAAACTTCCTCAATACTCCATTGAAAGGGAGGATCTCCGACCAGACAGGTGTTTTGTCTGGTGGGCAACTGCCCGATCGTTGTTGTCGGGCTTCTGTAAATGGTCTTAAGTCGATGTTTAATCTGCTTGCACGATGCAGTAAATTAATGTTAGTTCCTCCGTCGTGTCCATAGATAGCGCTGTAAGCGCTATATGTTGCTTTTTGTAGGTCGCTACAATAGCAACAAAGAATAATAGGTACTAACAGTGATTAACTATCTAGTTAATATGTATAATAACATTGTATTTATAATAACATATAAACTAAACTAAACAAGAACTATATAATATATTCGTACTTTAGGAAAAGATAAATAGGTATACAGGATGAATTTTTGAAGTGGGCGTCGATGGCCAAATCTGAAAGGAATAGAGAAAAACCCTCAAAGGAGTCTCGAGCCCGATTTTTTAGGCTAGGAATATAGATTTTTAAAAAATCTTTATTCCTAGCCAGTAATCGAACCCGATGATTTTGTAAAATAAAACACAGCCTGTTAATACACCATTCGATAGTGTCGCTGCTAAGGATCAAATTCTGGGAAGTAATGACATACGCCAAGACTTCTCTAAGACTATATAGAGACACCCGACAACAACTGTCGGGCAGTTGCCCACCAGACATAACACCCGTCTGGTCGGAGAATCCTCCCTTTACTACTGGGGATGAGGAACTTTACACCCTGTTCCTCATATCCCTACAATAGTAAGAAATAAATAAAGTAAAAGCCTATCTTTGTTTCAGAAATATCGACACCATGTTTGTGACTATCGTTGGTTTGTCTTAACGTAGGTACTCGGTAATTTATTATAAAAGAGTATATTAAATATATATTTTTTTCGTTGGCGTAAGTTGCCTCTGATCTAACAAATATGTTACATTGTGAACGAGGAACTTTATCGTACACGAGCTGTCCGGCGCAACTTCGTTTGCGTCACATTTACCCCGTTTTCGCAACATTTTTCATTGCTGCTCCACACTTATTGGTTGTAGCGTGATGATATATAGCCTATAGCCTTCCTCGATAAATGGGCTATCTAATACAGAAAGAATTTTTCAAATCGGGCCAGTAATTTCGAAGCCTATTCAATGCAAACAAACAAACAAACAATCAAATCTTTCCTCTTTATAATATTAGTTTAGATTTAGATTTAGATGAAAGACACTAATTCCAGTTGCAACTTGATCAGTGGCACTCATGTCTTCCCAAGATGTTCGATTTATATTTTGTTCGAAATAATCACACCTGAAAGTAAATATAGGTAAAACACCCATTTTGTTTCTACGCGCGAATCATACTCCAAAACATTTTCATTCAAATTGGCTTAAGTTATTCAGCCACAATTAGCCAATCCCGCGTAATGAGTAATAGTATACGCGCTATAGTATTATAGGCAATGAGTTCGTTCAAAGGCCTGCCTGACCTAGTTCCGGCCGTGAGGAGTCTTTAGATAGTGTCCCCGGTTCCGAACCGGAACAACACTGAGACTGAATGTTCAACATTCAATTTATATCACACTAGCTTCTGCCCGCGGTTTCGCCCGCGTGGAGTTCGGCAATTGCCCACGTGTGCGTTAACCCCGCAAAATAATGTCGAAAATAGCAATTTATAAATGTTATAGATAATAGTTTTTTCTCGCGGCTTCGTTCGCGCGTAAGTATAAGTATAGAATAAATAGTTGTGTAAAACTCTGTGATTTTCAAAGTAAGAACCCAGGCAATTCATTCTGGTTAAAAAAAAGTATATTACGGCGTTTTTAACCAGTTTTCTAATACCAGAATTTATTTTATACATATCTTCCGAGTTTCGATGTGGCAGCTTAAATGCCCCGGTCATCCATCCACGCCTTTCGATATAGTTAATGGTGTAGATGTTTTTAATTAAAAAACACTCAGATTAAACAAAACTATTTAAGTCCCGGAAAACTATATTCATAATGAATTATCCTAGCTGCTCTTTGTAAATGACGTTTGCGGTGTTTCCTTTTGGGGCTAAAATTACTAAATTACTAGCAGAGTTCACTTCGGAGCAAGCAACATAAAACTTGACATGTGAGAAACAGTTCTCACTTAAATCAATGCCATCCATAGTCTAGGGGAGTATATTGAGACATTGTGTATGTTAAATTTCATTATTTGTTTTCCTCGACGATTTTTATTTTGACATCATTATCATTGTCAGCGACCCGAAAATCACCAAAACGACACCCATGAAGGAAAAACAGAAAATTTTCCTCGGCGCCATCTTGGATTCTCATTTTCGTTATCAGAGACCCCGAAATCCATGAAAACAACTCCCATGAAGGAAAACCGAAAATTTAACTCGGCGCCATGTTAAATTTCCATTTTGACCTCATTTTGTTATTAGCGACCCCGAAAACCACGAAAACGACACCCATGAAGCCATTGACTCGCGCAAGTGTCCAGTCGCACGAGTGTCTATTCGCGAAAAATGTCCATGAGCAAAAATGTCCGTTCGCGCAATAGTCCACAAAAGTCCATGCGTACAAATGTCTTTTCGCACAAATGGGTTCCCGCAAGTGTCTTTCGCTCAAATGGGGATCTGGGAAGATCCCCTAGAAGTATGTATATATATATCAAGGCGGGGATTCCACCATAAATGAATATCGACGCCATATTGACTTTCAGTCAGTTTCAGTCGCTAACTGTGCAACTTTATTCTTCATTATTGCTAATTAGGTGGATGGGTAGTTGAAATCACACACAACACTTGACTCAAACTCCTTATGTTTATTTCTAATAAACCAGTTACAGGCACTTTAACACTTATAAACTTTCCATAGGTTGAGCCGCCCATTCACTAACATGGTTGATGTAATGTGTGTCTTTTGGATCTGTCTTTCAACTATTACAGTTCTTATTAACATAACTTATTATTGCTCACTTCAAAAACTACTTTCAATTCATTAATATTTCAATTCTCTAATCGCGAGCTAGCTCGAACGACATCTCGTCTCGCTGCGCCTATGGTTCTGAGTGAGCGGAAGTACGCACACACACTCAATAGTTCAGTTCAGTAATTTATTACATAGTAAGTTCATTAAAACTTCAGTTAAACAATAGCAACTTCACCATTAATTATTTTAGTAATTAAACAATACCAATATCGACAAATGCAAAGGCGTTATTAAGTTAAAGCCTAATTACTTTTTACAACAATTGCTTGCTTAAATTAAATATTGCCATTGTTAAAATCTAAATTGCCATTGCTAAAATCCCAGTTATCATATAATGCTAATCTTAATTTTAACTATAGTTCTAGCTAAAGGCTTTTGTTTAATAAATTACTCAATCAGTTTTCAGAAAGATCAAGCCCCATCTAAGCAGTAGTTAACACACAACCCAATAGATGGTGCTCAGTCTCTTGATAATCGATACGGACATTTCTAGATTCTTTGTAATAATTGCACTGCCACTACACAGATGGCATGGCAAGTTCATCAATATTATCACAAATGAGAATTATGAGTTGGTTCTTAATTAGATTAATGAATAGTCTTAGCAGGTAAACGTCCATACAAAAGTGCTAACACAACAAAATCAAAAAAGAAAACATTTTTGTCGCCCGAGGGGTGGACTTTGCAAAAACGTTGAAATACGTGTTTAACAATTCAATCAAGAAACATAAACAGTAAAATTCAAGCAGATCAGACCGTTTTTGTTTTAACTAATGTTTCCACCCATTTTCTACCGTTTTTAGTTGAATTTCCAAAAACGACGAAATACGTATTCATTTATTTTTGCTCAGAAATTTCATTATTTAATTTTATTCTTCTTACATTCATTCTTCATTATTCTCAAAAATTACGGATTCCACATGTCATGTAAACTTTCAACTCCTATCTAACCCTCTTAGGACGCGGATTCTAAAAAACGCTAAAATACGTATTTATATATTTTTAACCAGAAGCTTGTAATATAGGAAGTTTCAACTTTTCAAATTGTGATTTCCATACAATCGTTCATCTCTTGTTTTACACTTCTAGGGGTGGAATTTAAAAAAAACACTTACTTAGTGGATACCTACTCTTCACAAAGAACACACCCTCCAAATTTCAGATGTCTAAGACCAGCGGTTTAGGCTGTGCATAGATATCTCAGTCAGTCAGGACATTGAATTTTTATATATATAGATTACATCTGTTGCGGTTCTCGGCAGAATATTTAGTAGGTACACAGTGGGCAGATGGCGAGCGGGCTGAATGGCTTTCACGTTGACCACCCGTTAAACGTAGAGCAGTATAGTATAGACAGATACTCGTTGATATTACGTGGTCCGGTGTTGAGGTAGTGCCGATATTGTTTACATTATGGCCGGATAAAAAACTTAAGGTTTCTAAAGGCTGTTTGGTCAAGACTGATGTTTTATGTTGCTTTATTAATGGTTGATGTTATTCCTGTCAAACAATATTATTTTTAATAGACCGCACATAATTATGAGCCGTCTAAACTCCTAATATTCAGATTCCAAGTTTTTATATGAATATTTGGCCATACAGTTTTTACTGTCTACAGATTAGAGGTCATTCGTATCCGTCCATACAAAAAAGTTCCTAACTTATATGAATAGAAAAACATATAATTCTCATACACAAAATACTCCGTCACGCACCTTGTCTGTTAATAAGTTGTTGGTGTTGATATTACATATTATTACATCTAGGCTAAGTGTTATTACAAACCGGGGCTTTTAGATCGACATCATATGTTGGGATCAGTCTAATTCTGCATGACTCTGCACAGACAGGGTGGCAAAATCGAATCTATATTTTGCCGTAAAGCACACATAACGAAATAACACTCCTTACATCGAAAGTAATCTTGATGTGTGATTGTTTGTTTACTAGGAGCACTGAATCAGTCCACGTTCACAATAATTGGTGTAGGTATTATGTACGTTAAAGTGCGAATACCAATGACTGCCCTGCTTGACTGCCCCGTTGGTCTCGTGGTTGCAAGCCCAACTTCTGAGTGTGGGGGTCTTGGGTTCGATTCCTGGGTCGGGCACAAAGTGCTATTGGGTTTTTCCATTAGGAATTTCTCAGTAGTAGCCCGGATTTTGAAGTTCGCGGTATGATACCCCCGTGCCTCGAAAAGCATATTAAGCCGTTGGTCCTGCGCCTGATCACTCTCCGGTCGTGTCGGATTGCCGTCCCATCGGACTATGAGAGTAAAGGAACAGAGAGTGCAACTGTGTCTGCGCACACACTTGTGCTCTATAATATCTCCCGCTCCGATGGCAATCTTCATCAAGATTGGCCGCCGTGACCGAAAAACAGTCAGGAGAACTATATATGTATATCAAGGACCACTCCCACCTGGGCATTCTACCTTGATGAAAATGTAATTACGTCACAACGACCTGCATCTGCGTACCTACGCATATCTAGCGTCTACATAGCACGCCTTTGTGGAAAGGAATGTAGGAAAATAATTTCCAATCAATATTAAACCTGGTGGTTTGAAGGTTGAATTATGCTGAACCGTACCTAAGCAAGCTTTTATTTAGTTAGGGAAAGGTGTTGCGGAACAGATTTATAGATCTTTCCCGTTGTGTTTGCTGATGATAATTTATCATGTGATTATATTCAAGACGTTTTATGTAACTCAGAAGTGTGTGATGAAATATCTAATTACGAAACCGGTAAACTAAGTACATTGACGGTACAAAACTGCCGAAAAACTAAATGCTGATGCGTTAAGAATGATACTTCGACTTGTGTTAGACTGACAGCTTATGCATGTTCCTCCGAAACATTTTAACGTACCGAAAATTCACTGCTAGTACAAAACATAAATTTTAAGCCGATTAACAAAACATCACATAATTTAGACTCATCCTTTTCAAACAAGTAACAAGAGTCATTCTTACTGCCCTATTTCATTATAAATACAAATGTTTTATGTTTTGAAGGCGAATAAGTGGGAGGCGTTATAATTACGGGCCGTAACTCACCTTTACCTTATTCCATGATCCGTAACATTCAGGAAGGAACCCTGGAAGGGCCGTACAATGACGTAGGACATTGTTGAAAGTTTGTAGTACGTTATTGGTGACGGTACGACCCATAATGAATATAAACCGAAATATGGACATGCAGGAGCTTTAGGAGGCGAGTGCCACACAGGTGTGATTCACAGGGTCTCCTATTACTATTTTGATAATTTTCGGTGTGGAATCCAAGACAGTTAATTGGTTTCTTCGGGACTCGACAAGCTTTATTGCTTTGCTTTTTTTTTGGTCCCCAGTGTTGATTCTGACTTTCAGAAGTTGCAGTGGTTGGGAATACAGTTGCAGGCTTGCCAGAGACAATGTTCTTCAACCAATTATTTTTCTAAAGCTCGATGAGGCATATAGGCGGCCAGTTTCTGTATGTCATACTTGTGTTAATATTAGATGATAACAATTAGCTGATGATTAAGTGCTCTCCGAATCTAATACACAAAGCGATAGTCATTAGTCGATTGAAGTACTCTATTGATTGGAGTTACCAACAATTGTCGCATAATAGGTATGTATATTATATGCATATGTAATGGCGCCTTTGATGTGTAGACTCCATGAGTTACATCCAACTTCCATACTGATATTACAATTGCGACAGTTCTGAACGAGGATAAAATTCGGCATACAAAGAGACAATGACCTAGGTTAAGACAAAGGATAACTTTTATATAAATTAAGTACTAGTATAGTCCCGTGAGATGATTTCCAACCTCCATGATTTGCAAGAGAAAATGCGGACAAAGGCTATTAATAAATATACTTTTACATAACATAACATCACGTCATGGCGGTAATCCCCGAAGGGTTAGGTAGAAGTGTACCTAATAATAGTACACCCACATTATATCAACCGGGCACCAATCCAGACTCTGTGACTGCTGCTAAGAAATTCCTGATGGAAAAACTCAATAAGACCAACCGACAAAAACCCCCCAAAATTACAACGTGGGGACACTTGGGGGAGGCCTATATCCAGCAGTGGACGTCTTTTGGGCTGAAATGATGATTATGAATAAACAATCAGTTACTTAGATACTTTTGTAACCTTTACATAGGTACCTACTTCTTGGCAGTTTAAAGTACTATATATTATTTTTTGTACATTGGACATTGTAGGATTTGTATTTTTTTTTCACTATTATCTTTTTCTACCTTTTGTAGTAATTGACGACTTTTTCTCGGGCCTACGCTGTCCTCTCATACTTAAGATTTTAAAAGAGTAACCATGGAGTTTCTTGCCGTTTTTTCTCCATAGGAAACGACCAACCCGAACCGTGCCTCTTTTGACGACGTTTTTTAAGTGCCCATGTAGGCCTATGTAAAATAAAAATATTTTGATTTTGATATACCTATTAAGCTAGGCTTACTACACAATCGGATTATAGTCTCCAGTAGTAGAAAGAGTAAGTAATACGTTACTGAGCTTGTTCGACCGACACTAACATGATTTGTTAGCGACAAAGCTGATTTCACGACCTAAGCTTGGTCACTATTAAACCTCGTTCCGTCTCCATTAAACTTGGAGTTTTCTTAACCTTTGCGCTTTAAATGAAGGGAAAGTTGAAAAACTGATGATGATGACTCGCAACCAGCGTGCGTTTATGACCAGGTGGCCTACTAAGACGTCTTAAAACATTACTGTTTCACGACTTTTCCAGTGTGGGAAAGAGATGGCTCTAGACATTCTGTATAGCTCCGTCTCTTTCCCACACTCGAAAAAGAGTAAAACAATACTGTTTTATGACGTCATAGTAGGCCAGCAGATGTATGAATGTGGACGAGGCAAAAGGAGTATGTAAGGATCGTAGCAAGTGTCGTTCTGACTTCTATGGTTTGTGACTACACCGTATCATCATCATCATTTCAGCCGAAGGACGTCCACTGCTGGACATAGGCCTCCCCCAAGTTTCGCCACATTGACATAACATGGGGGGTTTTACCATAATCGCCACGCTTCGTTCATGTCTTTTGATTGCTGTTATTTCCACATTCAACTATTTAGTTTACATAATAATTAAAACTCATGCATAAATGAATGTTTACATTGTTGAGTGGCCTTCGGCAGTTAATAGAGTTTCTCACCCATTCTGTGGGATGAAAACCTACACCAGCTTCACCTGGGAACACCTGGAGTCTTATTATTGTGGTTCAAATGTTAACTGATTCATATCTAGATGTAAATCCTTGACGCTGTTAAACAAAGGTTGGTTTAAGGTAGTATATAAATTTATTGAAGGAATATATCATTTATCATCATCATTCTCCTGGCCTTATCCCAATCTATTTGGGGTCAGTGCAGCATGTCTTCTTCTTCCATCATCATCACCAGCCTAAAATGTTCCCACTGCTGGGACACGGGCCTCCTCTCTATGAGAGGGAGTGGGCTGTAACCACGCCCAGTGCGGGTTGGTAGATGTCACATGTCTTCGAATGTTTAGTTTTAAGACATGCCGGTTTCCTCACGATGTTTTTCTTCATCGTTTTATAAAGGCAGCAGTGATGAAATAAATTACACAAAGTAATGCGCCTGCCTGGGTTCGAACCCAAGGCTTACTGCTCGTAAGCCGGGGCTGCCACCGCTGGGCTACCGCTGCTCTCTTCTTCCATACTGTTCTATAACTCGTCATCTCGTTCGACAGTACATTTTTGAGAGTACTGCAATGATAGCAATTGTCAAAGTCAATTGAAAACTATACGTAGAAATCCCCCTTGCTACTGGCTCTTCTTAAGGTTTCTTCTTAAGGCTTAAAAGGTTCTTTGTGAGTCCCATATTATCAAGTTCATAGGAATATAGTTTTCTAAGAGTTAGATATGTTTCGACTTATTGAAAATAGCCCACAAAATTCTTACTACAGTATATGTCTTGTCAACGAGACGAGAAACAAATTTCAAGTAAAGCTGCTTTTCTTGAAAGCCATTGTCAAGCTAATTCAGGACAACGTAGATAAAACCTTATTGATATATCAAGGAAAAGGCTCTGAGTAAGTTCAGTTTCAGCAGTGGCTTACACATTAAGTAAAATTAGATTCAAACTTTCTCGTATTCAAAGTGAATGAGTCACCGAGAGAAAAGCAATCGATAAAAGCCAAGGAAAGGAAAAGTCGCGAGCGCGCAAGCTCTCCGTAAGTTGTAAAGTACAATGTTTGCTTTCAAAGCTAGTCGGAGAGTCTACATTACTACAAAGTCTGCGCTGGGAAAGCACACACGCACGAATTTATCTAGTAAGTTGTTCAACTACTAGTCATTTCTGAGTAATTTGTTATTACAAGTCAAACCATATAGTTAGTAGGTACTTTTGCGTGTAGATAATTGTTTAGCATTATTTTAGAAGGTAATGAAAACTGTGCAAATAAGCATTTGTATTCATACAAACTTACGTAATTGCAGATAACGCTACTTTTGGCGTTTTGTTATCTTTTTTTATGATATTTAACCAGACGCACAAATCCTCATAATAAAAGACTAAATAAACAAACTTCAGACTTGTGAAGAGGTAGTTTTTGCCAGGAAAAACTCACAGTAACTTTGTTATATTACAAGCAGTGCACTTTTATGTTAAATCACAGGGAAGTTTGAAACTCTCCGACACGCATCCCGCCCACAGTTACTGGCACTATGTTTCATTAATGACCTTTAAGGAACGAGGACATTTAAAGGTTAACAAAGTCTTTGATAGATAACACTACATGGATTCCCATTTACGGATCACTTTCTTACGAGTCGTAACGAGTTAACCTATGAATAAGAATTTTTTTCATCATAACATTTAGTAGCTTTCGAGTTGGGGCAATGACATGATGCCTAGGAACATCTACTGTGTAATATCCATGTTAGGGGGTTGCTATTCCAAGAAAAATGTGACTCAATGCGTCTGCTGTTTGCTGCCCTAGCTGATTCATATTTCTTGGCAAAATTTTGTTTTTCCCAGAAGATTTAACATAATGATAGGACAAGTGATTGCGATCTGCTTAAAACGTTCATAGAAAATTAACTCAGATATTTCACAAATTTAAGTTACAACTAATTATTCTTTGAAGGAGCTTATATATTTGTGTAGCAATAGGGTACAATTAATCTTTTAGAAGAACAATTTATACAGTAATTTTCCTTTTATACATACCTAGTATTCGTGTTGCGCGCTGTTCACAACTAGATATATAGATATAATAGAGAGAGACCAAAGCTAATCCGTGATGCGGAACCGGGCGACGCAAAAAAGTGTAGTCAGATTCTTTTCCCGATTCTTACATACATATTTTTTACTAAGACGGTCTTAAACTATAAGTTGTAAGTATATTTTCTTAACTTTAATTGAATGTAACTAACGATCGGAAAATATCTGCGTATACTTGATACGAAGATATTTCCCGATCGTTAGATACATTTTCCCTCTTTAATATTTAAATTCAAATTATTGTTCAAAATTGATCGTCTTTTAACAAAAATATTAATAAAAGATAGTGTTTATTTCATAAAGTGCTGCAATGTACGGGGCGTTTCGTCGGAGCCGGACGCCGGTATCGATCTATGCGGCACTGGGTTTGTTCAACTCGCCCGCCCTACCCAGACATATCTACCACCACTCATTGAATTACAGACACCGAGAACCCGATGTTTATTACTTTCTCTCACACCCTGCCATCTTTAGATACGCTACATGTGCCACTTTGGGTTTAACGTTCGTGATTACTGAACATTTTGTAGGTTATGCAACTATACGGGGACTGTTCGTATTCAAATTGTTAACAGTTTTGGGTATATCATCTTATTGTGTCCTAATAACCATCATAGGGGTTTTTGGTGTATATTTATCATTTAACTATTCGGTCAATCATTTTTTTTTTGCCGGGGACACAACTGATATGTTGTACCCATGTTTGGATCCCCATCTAGGTGAACACAGAACTGTTCTAGTCAAAAACTGCTAACACATCCGTCAGTTAAGTAATACCAACCCGTTAAAGCTTTAGATATCTTCTAGTAACATCAAAGAAAAAGGACTTGAGTTCTCACAAGTGAATGCTGTCAACGTTATTAGAGTAAGCCGCAGAGATGCTTGACTCTGAACAAATGCCTTGACCTGTTTGGCGTTAACGAGACCCCGTACTTGGCGAGGCCGCGGCTTCAGAGAGCCAATGGACTATTAAATACTCTTCGAGAGATTGCCAACTTTTAGGTTTAGTATGGACATATTAACTAGTAAGGTAGACTAGTAGACATAGATTTATTAAAGCCAAGTGTATCCTGGTTCTTGACATTATGTCACCGCGTAATATGCTTATGAATTAAGGCTTTGGTCGAAAAACGCAAACAACATTACACAACGCAACCCACACACATGCCAGAATTTAATGAGAACATAATCCTCTTCATTAACGAAACGAAATGGAAATGTAGATTTCTCATTACATCTGCATTTTGAAACACGTGATAACAAACAAGTTTCCCAAAGAAATTTTTTTTTACAATCATTTACTAATCTATACTACTAATAATAAAGCTGAAGAGTCTGTTTGTTTGTTTGCTTGAACGGCTAATCTCAGGAACTACTGGTCCGATTTGAAAACACATTTGATTTGACACTAATTACCAGTCACGCTATACAGGGTGTAAGGGAAAGGGTATATACATACTTGAAGGTGTGCTACAGACCATCAAACTGAACATGTTTCTCCATCGGACAAACATCGTAATAGCGAAAAAAATGTCAGCTGCCCCACACAAAATGTCAATACCTATTCGACGAAATGTATGGGGCAGCTGATATTTGCTATGTTCGTATTCGCTAATCACCGAAAACACCCAACCTATTGCAATGAAATATTGTGAATGTGTAAGGTTGAGTTTACTCCGATAGACCCGATAGGTGGCACCTTGTGAAAAAGCGCCGGATCCCTAGTAAAAATAAAATAAATTAAAAAGAATACTCTGAAAAAATTAAAAAATAACAATAGCTTCTTCACGTTTCTTATCAGCGCTGATCAATTAACGTTTAAAAAATAAATAAAACTTACAATATAAACAGAATATTAAATACTTACAGTTCCTAGACTCCTAGATATAAAGTATTTGAATATTTAACATATCTTTGGTGTAATTTAAATATAATTCTTTCCCGGAATTATCTAATAACAAAAATATACACAGTAGGCAGTACACATGGCGACAAATCAAGCTATCATTTTCCAGTATAATATGGCTCGCTTCGTATAGATTTCCCGTACTATGAGGGATCCACATAAAGTGGTTTTGTATATCTTGATTGCTTGCCGTGCGTGCAATCGATTGGTCAACCAAATGGTAGAAAAGTAAGTCTTAACAGACTCACCGAATGCTATGATATGAATAGCAATATCGTTTGACATGATTATTTATACTGAAGTCCGAGTAAAAAAAAAACCAGTAATTTACTTTCACTATTTGTGTTTAGACGAAGAAAATCGTCCAATCATCGAATGTTGTGTCAAGTTTTTACTAATTAGTAACAAATCGGTCTGTCTTGTGTCATACGTCTGTTTTTCAGCTAGCAGTCATGTGTCAAAATCGAACAACACTTTGAAATAAGCTAGTTAATCGGGAGCATGGATCGTTCATAATACAGAAGAGCATACAGAGAGATCTGATTGACTTAGTCGGATAGGCAGCCACTTAAGCTGAGAACGGTAGGAAGAAATGTGATCGTATTTACTAAGGCCAAAAACAAAGCGAATACAATTGTTGAGAAGTCGATCCAATTTATTAAGAACTTGGGATAGATCAGAAAAACCAACATCAGCATAGTCAATAATGGAAAGCACAAGTGACTGGACCAAAGTGAGTTTGGTGGAAATGCTTGAATCTATAGAGACACCACAGCGAGAACGTGACTTTCTGGCTCACCTGAGCCACGTGTTTACTCCAACTAAAACTGTCGTCAATGTACAGACCTAAGTAATTTACGAGAGGTGAGAAAGAAAGAAAGAAATAGAACACATTTATTGGCGCATTTGCCACAAGTACACAAAATATTAAAAAAAAAAAAAAAAATACAAAAACTTAACAGTAAACGAAGATACTGTGTGACTCACGGCAGCGCCAAATAGGCCCAGTTCAGCATAGTGCCGGACAACTAGTGACCGACACTGGTTTTCAACTGAACCTAAACGAAAGAAAAATGACGGAATCTCGTACATCGCGGCACAAGTTGGCTGAAATGTAAAAACTCACACATCTCTCAAATAGTAGGTACCTACGAACTACCAATGAGGACTACCTCTACCAATCTTTAGTTAATAATATAAATGCCTGATGACCTGAGATAGTTCTATCGAGTATATTTTTCTTCCGGTAGTAAGGACGAGTACGTGCCCGTGGGAATTATTTCGGCTTGTATGATTAAACACCACAAAAACTTAAGAAGTCCCTTTTATTAGTAAAATTATGATAACTATTCATGATTTAGACTGCTTAATTAGCAGTAACTACTTAATCCGGCGAGGGGATATCACAAAAATATTCCCAGGTCTAGTGGCCGCAAGCGCGACTATTGAGCATGTGGTTCTGTAAAGTATTGTGGTATTTGGGTTCGCCGTTAGGAATTTTTCAGTAGCATCTATTAAGTCTGGAGTTGTGCCCAGTTGATGGCAATAGGCTCGTCCCCTATTACACCATCATTCTCTTGTCCTTATCCCAATTTATTTGGGATCGGCGCAGCTTGTCTTCTTCTTCCATACTTCTCCATTACTTGTCATCTCATGAGCTCGCCTCTATTAGGTACCTACTTAAAAAACATAACTGGCGAAATGTGGGTGTAGTATTAGGTACACCTCTGCTTAACCCTTCGAAGATTACAGGCGTGATGGTACTTGTTGTTGGAAAAAAACGAATTCCAACGTCTTAAAAGAAAAAACATCAAAATGATATCAATCCATATAATCTTGGTAATTAAATAAAAATATTATGTACAATTTTTGAAATCTAGGATTCCCACATTTATAATGCCTTATTGAAAAAACCGGTCAAACCTCTTGAAATATGAACTCAACAAAATATAATCTCACGTGTTCAACAGTTTTTATTATTTAAATATTATTATTAAACAAACTATCAATGTACGGACACCTGCAAAACTGACTAAATATGTAGGCGCCTGTACTTATTTACTCTTAACATAATATATGCGTTCGTTTTCTTAGGCTTTCAACTTTCTGGGCAAAATGTTCAGATGTATTCCACCTGCAGGTCCGATCAGAGCTCTTTGGGGTGCAACTCCTAAATTCCTATCAGTGTTTTTCGATGGCTCCACTTTAAGCTTAGATAAAATTTTGATCATGCATAACAGAGACTGCAGCCTGCCAAATCGCATACCTGAAAATAAACACAGATTTTAATGAATATATAAATATCACCAGATAAGATGCGTCGACATTTAATTCAATATAGTCATATGATTTAGATAACTTTTTGATCAGAGCTCTACTTTATACCTTTCTGCATATCTCTACTTAGTATGAACAAAGTCGGTTTCCGCCGTCTGTACGCTTAGATCTTTTAAACTGCGGAACGGATTTTTATGCGGTTTTCATCAACAGACAGAATGATTCAACCCGAACGTTTATATGTATTTATAATGCATATTTGTTTATAATAATTGAACGTGAACGAAGGACGTGTGTCGCGGACAATATAAAATTATAATATGCAGAAAGGTATATTTTATGAGTGTTTCAATTACGCACATTAAGTTAACAAAACTTACCAATGCAATTTCTTTGCCCTATTCCAAATGGTAAATAAGCACATGGGTGTCGCTTGCCCACTTCCTCCGGATCAAATCTGTCAGGGTTAAATACTAAAGGATCGGGATAATATTTCTCGTCGTGGTGTATACCCCTCGGGGATATGAGCACTATCATGTCTTTCTCAACTACCACATCTGTACCGGGTAATTTATATTCTCTAGTGGCCTTTCTTTGTAATGGTTCAACTATTGAGTACATACGGAGGGTTTCATCAAATACTTTATTCATATATTTCATTTCCTTTACAGTGTCGTATGTCACTTTCCCATCATTCGCCTGAATAACTTCTTCAATTTCTGCCGTCAACTTGCTTTGGATGTCAGGATTTAATGCTAGTTGGTACAGCATATACGCCATGGTTGTTGCACTAGTTTCATAACCAGCTACATAAAATACAAAAGCTTGCGCTGCTATCACATCGTCTGTTATTTCAAGAGCGACTGCTTTTTTTCCGAATTTTGCACTATTGACTTCTCCCATTCCACGGAGTTCCAATATTAGGTCCATGAAGTCGTTTCGGCCTGATGGTTTGCCATTTCTTTGAGTGATAATATTTTCCACAAGATGTTTGAAGAAATTTTTCACTGCAGTTGGAAAAATTGAAAGATTGAGCGCTTTCAGAAGTTTTGGAAACATCATATCTAATTCTACAGCAAAACTGGGTGACGAAATTATCTGGTCTACAAGTTTCAGTGCCTGCAATTTGTCGCTGAGACTGTCATAGTTAACTCCGAAAGCACAGGCAGATATTGTAGATACCGTGTATGTCTGAAGAAGTGAGTGCAGTTCAAACTCTTGTTTCTTTTGGCATTCTGCGCTTAAGTAGTCCACAAATGTGTTAGCACCGTCATCCAGTAGATAAAACATGTTTTTTAATTTACCAGATGTAAAAATAGGGCTGAACCGATTTCTCAAAGCTGTCCATGTATCTCCATCTGCGTGGAACAAATTTTGTCCTAATCCTTCTTTGCTGAATTCCACTCCACGATCAGTGAAGACTTCAAAGTCTTTAATCATGATGTGTTTCAAAATATCCAAATCTCGTATAAGAATACAAGGTGTGGTCATTCTATAGAGACCAACCACTTTTTCTTCGGGAAACTTATCGTAGATTTCTTGTATCACTACGCCCAGGTTTTTTTTGCGAAGGGCGGATTCCTTCAAGTTACCAAAAAGTATAGATGGTTCCGGTCCACGGACATTTCGGCTCTTCCAATAGTTAAATGTTCTTGTAAAATAATAGTACAGAGCGGAAATTAAAACTATGAACACTGCTGACACATAAAACACCGACATTTTAATGAGTTCTTAACACGTTAGACGCATTTGATGATATGCAAAGAATTATCGCTTAGCGTGATTATATATACTCAACGCGAAACGCAATTACGATAGCGTCATTATCTTTCGGTGTCCTTGACTATGAGTGTGTTTTAGTTAGCGTTATGTGTTTGTTTATACATAATATATTACATAGCACAAAACAACACCAGTAGGCTAAGTACAGTTGAGGTTAGTGACACTGCTTCAGGATACAAATGAGAAAAACAGAAAAAAAACTTAAAGAACTAAAAATCACACAATTCGTTAAAAAATATAGGGTACAAAAAGTGTACTCCTAGTGTCTTTTTCAGTTTCACACTACTAGATTTAAGCTTCATTGGAAAATAAATAAATATTTGATTTTTTTAAGATGGGGCTTCAAGAAAATCAAGCCAAGTGGTGAAAGGAAGGGTTCCATACGTCCGAATGAAAAAATCGGAATACTTATAAGATCACTCGTTTGTCACAGACACTGTCTGACCGTTCGTTACAACCATTTTCTTCCGAATTAACTGGACCGATTAAGTTGAAATTTGGTACTCATATAAATTTGTGTGTTCTAAACACGGACCTGTAACCTACAAATATGTTTTTTTTTTAATATAGAGGTC
This sequence comes from Cerastis rubricosa, assembly GCA_949152445.1. Lineage (NCBI taxonomy): Eukaryota > Metazoa > Arthropoda > Insecta > Lepidoptera > Noctuidae > Cerastis > Cerastis rubricosa. The sequence goes on from OX424541.1 coordinate 12,863,357, forward strand.
ACTTTAGGAAGGAAAATAAGAAAACAATACTTTCAAACTGTACATACGTAGTACAGTAATGTACACAGGAAATAGTTACCTCCTTAGCGGTCAAGCAGACTTACAGTAAAATTCGTACTGATGTCGTCTAAGAGTAATCCTGGCCAGAGAGAGCATGAGGAGAAAAATGAAATGAAACAAACTCAACGTGAAACGGACTAATTTACTAATTTTATTCTAATAATTTAAATTTATTTAATTCTATTTTATTGACTAATTTAATTCTCAGACTACGTATGTACACATTCATGTTTATTTACATGATTGTTTGTCATCCATGTATTTTGCAGATGCAACTAAGATGTTAAGTCGGTCGGTGGAGCGCTGACTCTGTGCTTTTGCTGATGTTGCGATTTGTAAATTGATGTGCATGGTTTGGGGTTGAACTTTAGGATTAAACAATGACAAAGAAAATACAAAAAAAAAATGTCTACGTCTCGGGACGCTCGACAGAAGTGATAACTTGAACAAATCTAAGCCTGCTGCTGTATGCATGAGAAAAGGGAAGCCAGACAGAGTGTTACGCGTTACGTTACGAAGTGGTTTACCCTCCCATAAGAAGTTATCACTTCAAAAAACCTTAAAATATAAATAATACACATGAAACTCACTCCATTGTCCGTGCATGCACTGTTCATTTAATAGTAAAAGAAGTGGATGAATATATTTAGGTAGACATTGTTTACGTTTCATGTTATATTTACAAAGAAGTACCCTGTATGGTATGTTGTATCTGATCTTTAAACAATAAATCCAAACCCTTTTGGGAGTATAGCTTGATCAATAACTGTAGTGGCATGAGTTGTATAAAAGCGTAAGACGTGCGTAAACGTAGCGTGATTGGTGTCAATGTACGGACATACTCGTTGGAACTTCTTCTCTGTGCGTTTTAATATGTTCGTACGTTTTTACGCTTTATCTGTAAATAACATTCAGTTGTATTCCTCCTTTCGGTCCGATGATAGCTCTGTGTGGAGAAACCCCTAAATTCCTGTCGGTGTTTTTCGATGGCTCCACTCTGAGCTTAGACAATATCTTCACTATGCATTAATTGAGACCGAAGCCTGCTAAACGTCATTCCTAAAACCAAGACATATTTCGAATATAAAATGATTCTTAAAACTCAGGTCTTTAACAAACTCTACGACTAAAAACGAATGGGAAGGTAAGTGCGCCAACCAGCAGTTTAACGTTCTTTCCGAGGCACGGGGGTGTCACCCGCCAACTTCCTAGCTCCGGGTACTGAGAAATTCCTAATAGAAACGGTTGAACCTAATAGTACACCCACATTTCGCCAGTTACATTTTAAATCACATGTAGTAGGGGGCGAGCCTATCGGCATCAACCGGGCACAAATCCAAACTCCGTGGCTGAAAAAATCCGGATGGAAAACCCGATAACATGTTTGCCCGACCCGATAATCTACCTCAAAGACCCAGGACACCCAAGACATCAAGTGTGTGAGATTACGACTAATATTATGTCGCTAGCCATCGCCCACACAGTGCGAGTGTATTGTCACTTATCTTCGAATTTAAATAGGTAGCAAATATGGTTTTAAAGGCTACATCCCGTCGGGTAACTTTACACTAAACTAAACAAAAGACGTGCAAAATTGTTGTGAGAAATAAAACAATAATTTGCAGCTGATGTTTACCCATCTCTTCCGAGTCAAATCTATTAGTGTTAAATACTTCAGGCTTCGTCTAGTATTTCTCGTCGTAGTGAATACCCTTCGGAAATATTAGAACTAAGTACAGTGTCTTTTTCAAGTACCTACCAAATCTGTCTTTGTAATCTCTGGTATCTTTTTTTGCAGCGGTTCTATTATTAGTCCAGGAAAATTTAGGGGTTTCACCTCGGAATGAGAGATAGTATTTAGAATTATATATTTATCAATAGTTTATAAACTTTATACGGTGTTTTTAATCGGGACTAAAGGTTGACCTCGAATGATACTATATATATAAATATATAGTTAAACATTGCGCAATCTGCCCTGTATCTAGAAAATGGTTCAAGATATAAAAAAAATGTTTAAACAAAAGTTGTAGTGAATTTTATCCTCTATAATATTTATAATAAATACAAATAGCATAAAACCCATAGGAAACGAGATATTTGCAATAAATGTGTAAAAAATCGGTTTTTTGACGTTTGACCTTGGAATATCTGTAGTCGCGGACACCCTACGATAAGTAGGTTTTGAGACAAGTTTTAGGGTATCAAAATAAAGGCTTATACAAATTTATAGCTAACTATCTCTCATTCTGAGATTCTTGCCTTAATTTGACAAATTTTCTTGGAATATATTGAATACATGCGCAGTCTTATCAAACACTTTATTCATGTATTTCATAAATTTTATGGTATCGTACAAATTGATAAATAATAAGGTGTATTATTCTGTTGACGAATATTTAAATGACAAATTTTAATTCCTTTCTAACTTAATCGAATCTGTTCTTATTACTTTTTTATGACATACTAATATTTTTGCTAATTTTTATTATTGCATTATTGAATTAGTGACATTATTATTTTTATTTGTAATTTTGGTTCCTTTTACTTTAATTTACTTGACATCTTATCAATTTTATCTTAATTTGACATAATTTATGCTTATTGTGATTGTACCTAATTTTGATTATCTAAAATGTGTTTTAAAAAAAACCATGAAATTTTGTATGCTTTTTTGCGGGACACAGCTCGGATCCTAATTATTATAAATTCTACTGTATGTACTTTGCGTTCACGAAATAAATGAATTTGAATTGTGCTTTATGTGACTGTTCCTAAATTACCCTATGCTGATAAAATTTTTGTTTTTCCTAAATCAGTTAAATCAATCATCATTAATCATTTTAATTAGTGCTAAGGTCGGTTTCTCCCGAAGGGGAAAGGGCCGGGCTCCTCCATTTCCCCAGAGCCCTGTAAGGTCCCTGACCTTACAGGGCTGCTGTTCTGGTCTCCTTCCCACCGACAGAGAGGACTGAATTCCCAATTTAGCGTAGCACCGTCCCGACTTTGAAAACTAGGGGACAGGGATACAAGGTGAAAATAATATTAGAAATTCACAGTTAAAACATAAACATAACTAATATCAAATCTTATTTAACAAAACAACAGTAAGTTTGGAGCTAATAAGACAAGAGGTCGCAAAGATATGATATTTAGTACAAAGGTTTTAGGAACGTTGCGCTTGTGCTTAAGAAATTATTTATTTGTTCGTTAATTTATTAATTCATGTGCGTGTATGTACCTATATTACTTATTATTCATACTGAAATTAAGAATTTACTCAAAGACTTTCATTACAATTCAATTCTGCGGTATCTGAAAGAACAGCTCATATTTTTGTCTTCTGAAATCTTCTAAAATCTTAACTACAAAATCAAAATAAATTGTCAGTTCCCTCCATCAATTCTACATAAATTATTTGTTCTAAATAATCATCGACACTATCGCTATCTGGGTGTGATTCTAGGGTGAGTTAGAATGTGGGTTTCATTTTCTTTGAAATATAGTTCTTTTGAGCACTGTCGCTGTAGAGTTCCACTGATGAAAATACATCGTTCGAAGACAACCGAAGTTCCATTGAGGAGAATATTTACTTCTAATATAATATTTACGCTAGATGTAACGCTTATTCTGAAAGAAATGCATTAACTGTACAGTAGAATTACTTCAATCAATTAATTTTTATTTCAACAAAATATACAACAATTTTATTATAATTTCATAAATGCCTTACCTAATATCTTATCAGTTCTTATAACATAATTCTTATAGTTTTGTTAATTAGTAATAATATTTTATCTTTAGTTACAAAGACAATACTAAGGATCTAATATGATTGTACAACTTTTAAACCCTATCTGCGAAATCTATAATTATTAGTCTTACACAATATTAACAAAAAACTCCCGGTCCACGGAAGAACAGAAAAAAGATACGCATCATTTACTAATCTATCTCTGACCTTAATAATAATTTTTTATGTCATATGGTCCACAGTGATGTTGGTAAACCTTCTTCGGATGCATTAGTTATAAAGGAGTAATTGCGTAACATACTTACAAGGGAAATGTTTTTCGTTTTTTATAGACATTTCAAAATTTACATTCTTGAGCAGACGATTTTTCCTATCACAGCAAAATATAAAAGAAAATTAAATTACTTTAAAATCCTTCAGATTGTCATAAAAAGTGCGTAACACAATTGGGGTCCTGGTGGGGTGCACAACATACTTATTAACTGTTTGTGTAGGTTTACTTTTAAGCTTTTAACTTCCTAGGAATAACATTAAGGTGTATTCCTCCAGCTGGTCCGATAATAAATCGGTCTGGAGCAACCTTTAAATTCCTGTCGGTGTTCTTCGATGCCTGCACTTGGAAGTTGGACAAAAACTTCGCCACACATAGCTGAGACTGCAGCCTTGCAAACCGCATACCTAAAAATAAACACAGACATGTTAAAAAAAATTGACATTTTACATTAGTACTTTTTTAACCTGCTTAGTTTTTATAAATGTAGAGCGTTGAAGGTCAATAAGTATGTCTTCTTAATATTTTGGGGGCAATTTATATGTGGCTACAGAATTAATTCTGTCAAAGATCAATGTCAGAAAAAAATTAAAGACATCTGAAGAACATGGATCACACGCATGTTTGACTTTCGTCACTGTGATAATGAATGTACTCTTCCATGTTATTATCACCCTCCGATGTCAACTGTCCGCGACTTGAGATAGGTAACTTCAATACAAGTTTATGAAGTATATTCAGTGATCACATTGATGTTTTCAAATAAAAATATTATGCAGAAGGAACTTACCAATGCAGTTTCTTTGTCCGAGTCCAAATGGTAAATAAGCGCATGGGTGACGCTTGCCTACCTCCTCCGGATCAAATCTATCAGGGTTGAATACTTCAGGTTTGGGATAATATTTCTCGTCATATTGAATACCCCTCGGCGATATTAGCACTGTAGTGTTTTTTTCAATTACCAGATCTGTACCGGGTACTTTGTAATCTGTTGCAGCTATTCTTTGCAGCGGTTCTACTATTGAGTACATGCGTAGAGTCTCATCAAACACTTTATTCATGTATTTCATATCTTTTATGGTATCGTATGTTACTTCTCCGTTATGTGCTTTTATGACTTCATCAATTTCTGTTGTCAGCTTCGTTTGGATGTCGGGGTTTAAGGCTAGTTGGTACATTAAATAGGCCATAGTGGTTGCACTGGTTTCATATCCAGCTATGTAGAAAACAAAAGCTTGCGCCGCTATCACATCATCTGTTATTTCAACAGACGCTACATTTTTTCCGTATTTTGCAAACTTGACCTCTCCCATTTCACGGAGTTCCAGAATTAGATCCATGAAATCGTGTCGGCCTGTTGATTTGCCATTTCTTTGAATGATAATGTGATCCACAAGATTTTTGAAGAATTTTTGTATGGGACCCGGAATAATAGAAAGGTTCAGAGATGCCAGAAGTCCTGGGTACATCATATCTAATTCATTAGCGTAAGTCGGTTCCGAAATGAACTTGTCTACAAGTTTCAAGGCCTCCATTTTATCACCGAGACTATCATATTTAACACCAAAAGCGCAGGCAGATATCGTAGACAAAGTGTATGTCTGCAGAAGGGAATGTATTTCAAATTCTTTCTTACTTTCGCATTCTTTGCTGACCTGGTTCACAAACTGATCAGCGCCCTCGTGTATTAAATAATACATGTTTTTTAATTTACCAGATGTGAAAATAGGGGTAAACCGATTTCTTAAAGCTGTCCACGTTTCTCCATCTGCGTGGAACAAATTTTGTCCCAATCCTTTCTTGCTGAATTCAATGCCGCGATCAGTAAATACCTCGAAGTCCTTAATGAAGATATGTTTTAAGATTTCCAAGTCTCGTATAAGGAGACAAGGTGTTGTCATTCTGTATACTCCGACAACTTTTTCGTTTGGATACATGTCGTAAATTTCTTGCATCTCGACACCCTTATTTTTTCTGCGGAGGGCGGATTCTTTCATGTTCCCAAAAAATACAGTTGGTTCCGGTCCAGGCACATTTCGACTTTTCCAGTAATTAAAAGTCCTTGTAAAATAATAATATAGGGCGTAAACTATCACTATAAGCACTATCGGATAATAAATTAACGTCATTTTGATCGAAGTAGCTCTTAACACATTGACCGAACTTTATGCAATGAATAGCAATATCGCTTCAAATGTTTATATACGAGACGCGCGCGGACCCCGGATCGCGATAATGCATATATTATCAGACGGCACGTGTAATTTCTTGTTATCTATTTTTGGATATTTGTTTTTTTCAATCTAGTGTTGAAGTCAAAAGTTGCTAGTTGCGCATATTATAATAACATTGCTAGCCCTACGTTGCTGAGCTGATTTTGTAATTTGCAAACAAGTTGGCAGCGGTGACATTGCATGACTTTATATATATATATATGTAACATACAATTATGCCATCACGAAGCCACAGGTACAGTAAAGGACATCATTCACGGTCCGTACAAAAATAGAAAAAGAAAAGAAATAAAGTAATTTTTTCGAAAGAAGGTGTTATCAAAAACATATGTTATTAAGCTAAGCTGGATACGGAACATTCCTTATCTATCTACTTGGAGACATCTTCAAGTTGGTCCTATTTAAATATGGTGATGATCAGATGATGGATTCCGGAGTTGAAGACTGGAAATCGTCAATGGATGGGGAAAATTGTACCGTGTTTTAAAATACTTTCTTCTGTTTTTTTGTTGCCAAAAATACGATTTTTGGTAATTTAAGCTCAAATAGCAACCAGGGATTAATTGTAGACCTATGTTGTAACATTTAAAAAAACCCCGGGATGTCATGTTCAAATAAAAGTCGGTATTTTATTAAAACAGAAAAAATCATGCATTAAATAAAATAAAGATTTTTAGTATGTTCAAACTTAAATAACAGCGGAGGAGTTAATGAGACTACTTGAGTTGTAATAGTAAAAAACGTTAAGGATTTTATTCCCCTTATTATTATTTTTTTCTGGCCGGCCCTTTAATTTACGTTAAAATTTGTTTGAAAAGTGATCGATGTCCTTTAAGTAAAGGAGCCACAATCAAAATGTTTAGAAAACAAGAATGGAGTTATGAAACTTGATTTGTGTGACATTGATCAAATAATTCAAGAGTTATACTGTAAAATACACAGACTATTGTGGGTAGGTTTAGTGAATTAGAATATAAATTCGAATGCAATCAAGGTTAAACATGACTTAATTTCTAAAATTTGCTATTTTAGTAGTTTTTTTTTTGTCTAGTATTCAGAATAACAATAACCATATCGATCGACTGACAAACATGTTTACGATACTTTATACTTTTTTTTAAGATGTTTTTGGAAATATATTGACTTATAACCTTTATTAGTAAGTTCTTTTACATTGTAAAAATATCAATAGTACCGCGCTCTCGATCTTTAGTTTCTATACCATGTTGCTTACATGTTTAGATACGTGTATTTTAATAACAATGCCTACAGTTTGCCGATTACTTCTATTTTTTTTTTTGCTTTTGCATTAGTAGGTACTACTCACTCTCAAATACAACTTAATTTACTCATGCATAAGGAAGATTTATGACTGCTTCGTTGCTCTAGTGGTCGCAATCGCGACTGCTTGGAAAGCGTTGGTAGCAAAGATGGTTTTAAATTGTTGTGAGAAATAAAACAATAATTTGTATGTAGTAGGCTACTTACCGATGCAGTTCCTTTCTCCGAGTCTAAATGGTAAATAAGCGAATGGGTGACGTTTACCCAACTCCTCCAGATCAAATCTATCAGGGTTAGATACTTCAGGCTTGGTATATTATTTCTCGCCATAGTGAACACTCCTCGGAGATATTATAACTACAGTGTATTTTTCAATTACCAAATCTGTACCAGGTACTTTGTAATCTCTGGTAACTTTTCTTTGCAGCGGTTCTTCTATTGAGTACATAAGTAGAGTCTCATCAAACACTTTATTCATGTATTTCATATCTTTTATGGTATCGTACGTTACTTCTCCATTATGTGTTTCCGCACTTAGCCTCTTTATTGGGCCATTGTACGTATGAAAATCCTCCTGTTACTCCAACCATCCTAGGTCCTCCCAGAAAGCTAGCAGCCTTTTCAGGCTGCTGCAGGCTTCCGTGATGCCGTTGGCGGCGATTGAAGAGTCCGTGTGCGTTGATCTGCCACGCTTCTGCACTCCTTGAGCACGTGCTATGGTGTTTCTTCCGCAGGGCTGTCTGTCACACCTGCGGTAAATAGATGTTTGTTTAGGGGACAGTAGTCGGTTACGATACCTATAATCTTGCGAATTTTGTTCCATTTCAATCTGGTAATGCTGCTGGCAAGTCTCTTTGATGCATCCGGAACTGCACTCTTTGTTTCCTGCAGGTTACACTGTTTCTCCGTTCCATTTGATGTGTTTCCTCAGTTTTCTTACGCAGCCATGATTTTATTTGGGCTTGGGGTTTGTGCAGCAGAGTTTCCGGACCTTATACTGTTGTCTTCGCTCCCTTTTTAGCCAGTTCATTTGCTGCGTCATTACCCAGTGAGTTACTGTGCCCTTTTGTCCATTGCAGAGTTACTTTGTTTGTATTTGCAATGAGTTGGAGTACGTTGTGATATTCCAATACGGGGGCAGAATGTAAGATAATGTTTTGTAGCGGTTGAAGCACTAATGCACTGTCTGAGATAATTTTGATGTCAAAATCTCGTTCTATGTCTATGAAGGCTCGTTCGTAAACTCAAGCGAAAAACACCGAGGCCTGGCTGTACACTATCGCATTCGCCCTACCTCGGACTATCTCGGCGCAAAAGTACAGCCACCTTAAGAGTTTGTTTTTGTTAAAAATATATTTACTGATGACTGACTGGCTGTGCCCCGCAACCTTCATCAGCGTAAACTTACGATAAAAAAGATGACTTCCCTTTTTGATTTTGTTACCAATTTCGTGTTTTACTTTTTATTGTACCGAATCCTAATTCTTTTTCTTTATAAAAGTAGTTTAGGTTACTACTTACAACATCAGCTATCTGCCCGTATGGAAAAAAATCCCGTCAAAATCGGCCCAACCGTGTTGGTGATTAGCCGTAACCAACAGACAGACAGAGGAAGGACAGAATAAGGTTTTATTGTAATAAGTAGGTACAGTATATATTTTTATATACATTCAGTAAAAAGCTGTTATTTTGATATAAGACAGAGACACTTCAATTTTATTTATTTGTATAGATAACCTTCAGTACGTTGTCTTACATAATAAGCATATAAATAGTAGGTAGATACCTAAAGCGCGTTCGTGATTTAGTTTCTAAACAAGTAGGCAGATAGTTGCGTGTTTGGTTTTAAATACAACTTTAATAACAATGAATATAATTTAGCTAGTGCATTTTTTTTTACTTTTTCAATCATTTGAAATACAATTAAATTTACTCATACATAAAGTCGAGTTTTGTTAAAAGTGGAAATAATATCAATTGGAAACAGGGATATGACTTACAATCAAGTTACTTTAGTATCATAATTATCAGTTCTGTGTCGCTATCGTACTACAGGTCGGCTTGATAAGAAGTCCGTAACTTAAAAATAATATTTCTTAAATATCAGTCTATACAGGGCATACGACGGCTATGCCACTCGGAAGGAAAGTACTTCAAATATTATACATAGAAAATTTGATTGAAAAGTCTTTATTTTGATTTTAAAAATAATTTGAGCTGCGTTCAAAGATTTTTAAATAATCGCCTGCCTGCATCACTAAATATGAAAAAAAAACTACACGTATTTTTATTATAACGGTCAAAAGGGTAACAAAGGGGGACATAACATACCATGTTAAATAATAGAAAGGCCATGAAATTTAATATTGTATTTAAATTGTTAAACTGAATTATTTTGTAAAATTTCAACCCGAAACGTGACGTCCGATGATTCCCGATGTCTACCACCTGCTTGCCCACTACTGATGGACAGGGACATGATAAAAAAAAATCTGTTTGTCTTAAATTATGTACTTAGTTATTATGTATAATAAATATAATAAATTCTATGCTTTTATTAAAATACTAATTTCTAAATCTAAATTAATTACTAAACATAAAACTAGATAATTAAAACTAAAATAACAACAAATTATAAAAGGGCGTCAAAAAACTCCTCCTCAACGCTGTCAGCTGGTAACGTGCCCAAGAGACTGGCGGCGTTGCCATGTTGAATGGCAACACTTAGCCTCTGGCCACAGTAAAACCCAGCCCTTGGGTCACGGGAAGCGTCAACTAGGCGTTTCGAAATTTCCTTAAAAAGGCTGTGAGCACTCGGACCCCACGGCCCCAGAGTTTCAACCCCAAACGGCTCGAAGATATAGTTACCATAAAGGTTACTATATTTACGCCGCTTGAGGTTCTCCGCAGCCGCAGCGGCAGCGCCAGCACAGCACGATGAACTTGGAAGATGTGATGGCGCAAGTTGCGTCCCACACTAAAGGCCTACCCATCTTCCAAGGAAACAACGACATGCCGTCCGGTCTTTTACAATCGTCGCGTGCCAAGCCATTGGGCTCTAAGATAGCTGGAACGCCGACGGTTAACAAGAGCTCGACGGATGATGTCATTTATGGTCGCGTGCCGCGCAAAACGGCCCGGACTTCGGCTGCATGACAGGCCGTGGTGTCCGAGGCTGTTGACAGCTTCACCACAGTGACAGCGATGAGGAGTGCAGCAGGTTATTATCCACTAATTACTTTAAATTCGTCGAAACTCTAAGTGGTAAGTGATAAAAATACATACTTTAGATAAATATATTTTTTATAGTCTGATAAACTGATAACCAGTCTTACCAAGTGTCCAGTGTACTGACAGGCAGCCAAATGATTCGTGCCGGTTAACAATGATTTTTTTGACCAAGTTAATAATTAATTGCAGCTATAGGACGTCAACGTGATAAAAGGAAAGATGTAAAATAAAAAACAAAAATTATACAAAAAATTGATATTATTATTTTGTTTTGACTTGTCATTTTTTTCCGTTCTCGTAACATATCTTTGAATATAACTTGTCATTGACTAATAAAACCCCTATTATACTAACAAATATTTACACTTAAGCAAATCTTACAAACAATCTTAAAATAATTTAATCCTAATGCAAGGTGTAGTTGAACCTTGAAACTACTTTCTTCAAAAACCAGAATAATAAATAATTCAAAACGGCTTAAACAAGTTTCACAATAACTTTTACAATATCTATTATAGCACTCAAAACCTGCAGGTATTAAGTAATTTTGACGTTAATGTTTGAGTCGTTCAATTACACCTCGTCTAAATATCTTCTCGGAATAAGATGTCGCATTTGCTGCACTAATTTACAATCACAGTTCACACACAATTTATAATCCTAACTAATATTATATCCTAACTAATATTATAAATGCGAAAGTAAGTTTGTTTGTTATTTTTTCACGCCATAACCACTGGACCGATCATCCTAAAATTTTGCATACATTGCAATCGTATACATTGTCAGGTGTACAGAAACGGATATAACCTACTTTTCATCCCGAAATAAAGTACAAGGCAAAAGCTAGTTAAACTATAACGTAACTAACATGGAAATAAAACATGTTTTTAACATGATTGATTTAGATTAATATAATATGACGCCTGTTATCCCCAAAGGCTTAGGCAGAGGTGGTTAGAGGTTTAAGCGGCCGAAAAATCGATCTAGCTAGCTTTCATATCTGGAAAAAATCATTTTCTTCATATTTCCATCCGAGCAGAGTTCGCTCGCCGAGGTACTTAAAAGTAAAGCTTGGCGACAATAATAGTCAAAATATTTCATGAGATATCTCCACTGTAGTCACGTTGAATTGTCAAAGGATGACAATGTCCGTGTCGTGGCGACGGCTAGACAAGGAAAGTGGCAGACTTGTCGCCGCCAGCCACCGCTGAATGGAATCGAGGCTGAATATAATGAAAGCACCTTCCCCATGAATGGAAAACAAATATTCACTAGTTTAGACAAAAAAATATATTATCCAGTTTAAAACTAGAATAGGTCTAATACTAAATTATGTACAATATTATGTTATTTTTTATTTTGTCTAATGCAGTATATTTTTAACACGCATGATTACCTCGTAATCACTTTAAACAACAATATTCTCATTGAATTAAAATTTTACTGAGACTGAAATCATGAAAGTTTCAAACTATTTAACTCGGTTTCGATGTGCAAGTGATATTCATCCTTAGGATGTACAAGCAATTACGATAGCATCTATACAGCATGTGCGTTTTTAAACTGACATGGTCACTAATACTAACAATAACACTGGAAATATTGTGAACGGGATATTTACCATGTTTACTATTTATTTTGAGTTCCCGATATTTCGGCTCTAAAGCAAGCTCCATAATCACGGATCAACTCAAATAGTAAAAAACAAACAAATAGTAAACAAGGTAAATATCCCGTTACCAATGTTATTGATATACTTCATGTGTTGACAAAGTCAATGATTTATTTGGCAAGTTTACAACCAAAGAGGTATTTATAATCTTTGTATAGTCTTCTTGCTGGTTGTTGACGTCCAATGAAGATTTTCTTATGACTTTATTTTTCTAGGAATAATATTAACACGAATTCCGTCTTTCGGTCCGATTAGAATTCTTTTAGGTGCCACCTCTAGATTCCTGTTGGTGTTTTTCGATGCCTCCACTCTAAACTTAGACAAAAGTTTTGCTACGCCTAATAGAGACTGAAGCTTGCCAAACCGCATTCCTATAAAGAAAAGACAATAATACAATATTAATAATAAGTATGTTTAAATTGCAACAACGCTTTTGTTCTTGATAATTTCGATAAAAAAAAACCATGCACCATAAATGTGCACTACCATTTTATTTATAATTTTCAAATGGCTAAGAATTTAAATGTTTAAAGCATACAAGCACATTTATATGTTTAACACATTGTGCTAATTATATAAAAAATATTAAACTAAAAGAGCATTAAATATACAATTTGGAACATTGGTTAATCAAGTTAGGTATTTATAAGATTTCATGGGACATCAAACAGATTAATAAAAGATGTAGTTAGGTGCTTTAAGCTACTCACCGATGCAGTTCCTTTGTCCGACTCCAAATGGTAAATAAGCGCATGGGTGACGCTTGCCTACCTCCTCCGGATCAAATCTATCAGGATTAAATACTTCAGGTTTGGGATAATATTTCTCATCATAGTGAATACCCCTGGGGGAAATTAGCACTGTCATGTTTTTTTCTATGACCACATCTGTACCGGGTACTTTATAGTCGCTAAAAGCTCTTCTTTGGAGTGGTTCTACTATTGAGTACATACGGAGGGTTTCATCAAATGCTTGACTCAAGTATTTCATTTCCTTTACGGTTTCGTATGTTACTTTTCCTTCATTTGCCTGAATAACTCGATCTATTTCTGCCATCACCTTGTCTTGAATATCTGGGTTTAACGCCAGCTGGTAGAGCATGTAAGACATGGTTGTCGCACTAGTCTCGTACCCACCTATATAAAATACAAAAGCTTGCGCCGATATCACATCAGCTGTTATTTCAACAGACGCCACATTGTTTCCGAATTTTGTAGTGTTGACCTCACCCATTTCACGGAGTTCCAGAATTAGGTCCATGAAATCGTTTCGGCCTGATGGTTTGCCATTTCTTTGAGAAATAATAGTGTCCACAAGGTTTCTAAAGAATTTGTTAATCGAAGATGGAACAATGGAGAGATTGAGTTTTTTCAAAAGTCCCGGATACATCATGTCTAACTCCAGTGCATAACTTGGTGCATTTAATAGCTGGTCGATAAGGTCTAGGATCTGCTTTTTATCACTAATACTCTCATAGTTAAGACCGAAAGCGCAGGCAGAAATCGTAGACAACGTATACGTCTGGATCAGGGAATGTATTTCAAACTCTTGTTTCTTTTGGCATTCCGTGTTCACATGGTCGAGAAAAGCATCAGCGCCTTCTTCTATTAGATAAAACATGTTTTTCAATTTACCTGATGTAAAAATAGGGGTAAATCTATTTCTCAAGGCTCTCCAGGTTTCTCCATCAGCGTGAAACAAGTTTTGTCCCAATCCTTGCTTGCTGAACTCCACGCCACGGTCGCTGAATACATCGAAGTCTTTGATCATGATATGTTTTATGATATCCAAGTCTCGTATAAGAAGACACGGTGAAGTCATTCTATAAATACCGACCACTTTTTCGTTGGGAAATTCGTTATAGAGATCTTGCATGAGTACGCCCATATTCTTTTTGCGCAAGGTCGATTCCTTTAAGTTGCCGACAAATACAGTTGGCTCTGGACCGGGAACATTTCGGCTCTTCCAGTAGTTGAATGTCCTTGTAAAGTAGTAGTACAGAGCACTACCAAACACTCCTATCAACACAGATAAATAAAAGCCCAACATTTTGAGGAGCTCTTAACACATTCACTAAAAATAAACGAATGATAGTAAATTCGTTCGGCGTGTTTTTATATACCTACCGGCAGTATTATGAGTAATGGTCATTGTTTTTGAGTCTTATCGTTTAATCTATTTGTTCGCGAACTTATGGAATGTTACATACCTTTGCACTTTTTTAATTTATTCGGAAAATGCTAGGTCTGTTTGATGGTGCTATTTAGAACTGCATTAAATTATGTCACTTTTTCTGTTTATTAGTGAGCAAAATCTTCACAATCATGTTTATGCGATTTAGTAATCTCGTAATATTTGAATAAGTTGAGTGTCAACAAAAAGGTGTTAATTTAAGGATCAGGTAAAACGACTTATGGATACTGCTGGATCTTCAACACTTGTATAAGCAGCCGAAATTTTAAATTGAAATATAATACTTAGTATTTTATTTGCGAAAATTTGCATAAATTTCCTGCACTAAAATAAAGAAAATGCATTTATTGGTACAAGCCACAAGTACACATAATAAGTGAGAGACAAAAGGGAGTCGACAAAGACTTAGTAAGATTATATAAATCAATTTAAAATATGTAAGTAAATTTACTGGGAGTACGTCACGATTATTGATATTTTTTATCCAACTCAATATCTTTGCAGGAGATTCCAAGTTACAACCTTAATTAAATTAAGAAGAGCCTGTATACGGTTTTCCTGGCTAAGTATTTAGTTTCGGCTCTAGTAGATATTTCCTGTTTCTAAATGTGTTATGTATACCTGAGAATCGGTAACCGCTGTATATTTGATAGACTTATAAAGGTACGATAAACCATGGCCTTGGTAACGGTTTATGATTAGTTATTTTTATCTAACGTCCAAATCTGCATGATTGTGGTTAGGAACAGCAGTAAAAAAACACAAAGAGAGTGAATGAGTGGCAAATAATAATGTTTTCAATATAAAATTATACATTCCAACATCTTATTACCTCCACAAGTGTCTCACATTTTGCCTGTTAGGTATTTTCTAACGGGTATGGCTGAATTTCAGTATGAAAGTATAGAATTGGATGCATCTTCTATGTATTTTTCTTTGTATTTTTTTTTATAAAAGGACAAACCGTCGGTCAAGGTATCGTGACCCTAAGTATATGGCCAGTGCTAATAATTAGAGATTGGATGATAAGCAACTTAAAGTCTTTGAAATATGGATGCAAATGTACATTATAATTGATCGACACATGTAACCAAAACTCCCAATACATGCAACTTAAAATTGAAAAGAATATAATAAAGAAAAGCATTTTGTTCTTAAGAACTGCAAAAATCGAGTAGGTACTGTACCAAATTATCAGTTATATTATTAGTTTAACTTTAAAACAACCTTTCTACATCCACTGAGGTCAATGGGTACTATTTAATTTCAGGTGGTTTATTTGCTGGTATCACTTGTGTTGTGACACATTTTTGCGTTTTACCATCTGTTAGATACAGGTTAAAGGAAACATGCATTATTAAACAAAACAGCCTATATGCAATTGCTTACACTCCGGTCTCTATTAATATTTATGTATATTTTATTTCAATACATAATATTTAAATTGAGTGTCTTTTGTTGAACAGACGCGGCTGAGGGCTGACGCAGATGTTGCGCGCGCGCCGAAACTGGAGAGAGGAGCGCGCGCGGCCAGCGGGCGACGCGGCCACCATCCCGCGCGCCCTCTAGACCTACACACACCCCTAGGCACTGCACTATATACGGTAAACACTACCCCCTATCCTATTAAATACCTCATCTTCTCAACTCATCAGCTGGGGTCGGTGACTATACTCCAGTCTGAAATTTTAACATGGACCTACTGTGGTCTGAGTTTCAGTCTTAACGAGACACGGAGGGGACTTGGTGTGTCATGTAACGGCTGGTCACAATTTAAGTAGCATTCTGAAGAAACTGTTGTAACGCTCATGTATTCGGATGAAGAGTATCCTATGTTTAACCGATTTCTTTAACTCAGGGGTTAGACCACCTGTGTGCTAAATTCTAAAAAACTATTTCAGCTGTCCAAGCGTGTTATATATTAAACATCCAATCCAATCTTTTTGCTACCAAATAGCTGATCATTACGTTTTAGGCATATTTTATGAAGATTTTTATAGTCTCCTTCGACAAGTGGTTTCCCTTTGACTGGTTTCAAGATAAACACTGTTTGTTCCAGGTCGGTCATGAAAAATCTTGCCCATTTGCTGGCTGTCCCTATCAGCGATCACGTGGTAACTTTCACCTCTCTAGTAGCCGCGGTCACACTGCTCTCGCGGACGACAGGTCAGTACCCACGTACATATCTACAAGTAATAAACAAACACTATATACTTAGGATTGTAAAGCCAACCCTCACGATCTGCCTAGCCCTTCCCAACTATGATAGGGTCGGCTTACAGTCTAACCGGATACATCTAGCCATTATTTTACATGGAGCGACTGCCTATCTGACCTTCAAAAGCCTTTTAGTACTGGGTAATATAATATCCCTGTAATACCTGAAATGGCTGTCAAAAATCTACAAATGACTGCCAGGACCAACGGCTTATCGTGTTTTCCAAGCGAACGTTACAAGACTTACATTAAAATGAAGCCATGAGCGCATCGCCCTTTAGGCGTGATTAGTCCAATTCGCGACTGGAGGTCTACTCTCTTTCTCCGAAACGTAACTTCGGCAACGAACGAAAATTAAATGTAGTTTACGTTTGTGACCTTATTCTGTATCATTTGCGGACGCACACAATAACATTTAATACATTTTAACATTTTCTCAAGTATGGAACCCTCAATATGAGATGTACAAATCTCGTATTGAGTCTGTGCAGAGGAAATTCATGCGGTACTTGGACTACAAGGCTGGGCAATTTTCAGTCGACTATGAACACCGTTGTAAGCGATATCATTTCTTACCGTTGGAAGTAAGACGTAATATCAATGATATCTGCTTTTTAGTGAACATCGCAAACGGCTCGGTTGATTGTCCCGAACTACTTAGCAAAATACTTCTTCGCACTAATATCAACAACCTAAGAAAACGGCCGCTACTCCATGTACCATTCGCATCGACAAAGTACAGGCGCAACGCTTTCTGCATTCGTAGTGTTATAGCTTTCAATAGTTTACCGTCACATCTAGAAATTGATTTATTTTGCACCAGCGCACATAAAATTAGAAATATATTAAACAGGGAGTATTTTGGTGACAGCCATAAATAGCATTTTATACTGCACTTATTTTGATTTTGATATTTGATTTTGATATTGCACGACTCGACATGCCTAATATGCTGAAATTGTAATCTGTTTAGTTACTCAT
This sequence comes from Cerastis rubricosa, assembly GCA_949152445.1. Taxonomy (NCBI): domain Eukaryota; kingdom Metazoa; phylum Arthropoda; class Insecta; order Lepidoptera; family Noctuidae; genus Cerastis; species Cerastis rubricosa. Next base: position 12,881,254 of record OX424541.1, read on the forward strand.
ATCGCTGTAAATGTTCAACGCAAGTAACACCTAACTAAGTAGATATATATATGTGGAAGCTTGTTATTAGCAAATGTCATTGTTTATGCATAATACTTATGATTGTTATTAGTCTGTAAGCTTTCTTTAAAACTAAATAAATAAATAAATAAATAAATAAATAAATACATTCGTTCACGTTAATTGTCTGTGCATTCGAACTTCTTGTGTGAGAGATAGAAAGAGAAAGAGAGTAGACCCCCAGGTCCAGTTCACCTTATTAGCGATTGGTCGAATTCGCGGTTGGTCCAATTTGCAGTTAGTCCAATTCGCGGTTGTGGACCAACGTCGTCTCGGTCTCGTTTAGGCCATTTCGAGGACGGTCCAACATAATATTTCCAGACTTAAACAAACCACATTTTTATGAACATATCGACAATTTTTTTTGGTTTGGTCTACGTAGCCCCACTGCACTGGGCTCCTATTTCTGTCTGCATAGTTTTAAGTAACCTAACACGAGGTGGGTGGCGTCGTCTTAGATCTTAGATCCCGCCATCCCCTTCGAACCTAACCTGTCCGTGTCGGGGTGCCGCAAGTTCCGAGCTCGCTTCGCTCGCTCTTGCATCCTATGTTCTCCATGTCGCAATGCCTTTTTTACGATGTTACAATAATAGTAACATTATGCGAATTAAAATTATGGTCGATAATAACTTCTTAAATAAAGATTACGTTAGCAGCCAGTTTTTATTACATTCTGCTGAAGTTTGTAAAAAGCGTCTTTATATAATAACTTTACCTGAAAGAGGACGCCCATATTGGATGCAAGTCAAGATAAAACTTGTTGCAGAAACTTTGCTAAACTAACCCTGAAAACATTTCCTCGACTTATTATTTTTAACCTTTAGTAATTCTTATGCTAATCAAACTGCCGTTTTATTTTACCCCCTTAAGAGCGTTTTCACCTTACAGCACAAACACACACACACAGACTTATACAGACTTTCAAATCCTTATTCTCCGAAATGATTGAACCGATCTTAATGAAACTTAATACACATAAGCAGGATACATACGTCAAAAGGTTTCTAAAAAACATTAAAAATGTCTTTTAAAAAATAGATAATTGGGAATTTCTGTTTCTATAGATAATTTATAATCGGTCTAATTTAGCTGTAACTCTTTTTACGAAAATGTTTTTTAGTTACTTTTTAGACCTATGTATCCTGCTTATGCGTATGAAGTCTCATTAAAATCGGTTCAGTCATTTCGGAAAATAAGGACTTGAAAGTTTGTATGAAATGTCGTAAGGCATAAACGCTCTTAAGCTTGATTTACGTTTGAATTGGTATATGTAGCGAGTTCAGATCTTGTAAGTAGCAATTTATGTGTCCAAAACTGACCGTCTCTTTGTAAACCGATAGACTTCGAACGACTCGAATCTCTACTTGACTAATTCAATGTAAACAGCTTTTTACGTAAATTCTTCAATTGTTTAAATTTAGAGATACTACTTATTTTACAAGTGGTCTAATAAAAGTCTTATTTTTACATCCTAAGCCATTTATTTGTGCGAGTAGTGATTTTATGGACTCTGTAGTCTTGTCGACCTCATTTTAACGTCCTTGAGACAATGCTGTTATTCCTTTGTACAATAAAAGGCAAAATACGAGAATACGCTTAGTTTTAGTCCAGTCATAAATTTTATTAACTTGAAACTTGTACATAAGTTTACTCTGATATAAACCTTCAATAACAGAGTATATTTTCATAGACTTCGATAGTTCAGTGTTGTTTTAAACTACTAAGATATCTATTATATTAAGATATCTATTATATTAAAAGTAAGGTTTATAAATACTTAATAGATTAAATTCTGTCTAATAATATATTTATTTTTTATTAGACTTTAAAATGTTCCATGATATCTTGAGCGTAATGTTACTATATATCCTATCGTAATTAATCTTTCATGTAGAAACAGAAGTGGTTTTAGTGGTTTAAACACTAATTATTGAGCAGGCAATAAAAGGTGATAGTATTTTAACTTAGAAGAGTTTTATTGAACAGGATATTTTATATGGAAGTGACAACCGTTGTTACCAAGAACTGTTTTGGTTGCTAGGCAGCTACTTCAAGCATAGATTTTACAGTGCTAATAGGATACATAGAAAATGGCAAAACAAGGCACTAGAAAATTATAGCAAATATAAACAATATCAAAATTATAAAAGTATGTGTTAAGGATCGCCACATCACTCCCCTCCAGAGACCGTCCTACGGGCGATAATAATCTGGGAATCGAACCCTTCGACCAGACCTAGTAGTTCTGACCGGAGTGTCCTGGGGCTGTTGTTCCTCTTCTTGAACATCTTGGTCGATTGTCGGTGTGTCAGCCAATAAGTAGGCGGGTTTGAGGCTATGAAGGCTCTCAAAAATTTGCCGTCGAAAGGGTTTGGTCACGAATGGTCTGTGAGTGGCTGTACTCACATCGCAGTGTAACTCGACGGGACTGCCGTCGATTGTAAGCCTCTTTAGTTGAAGAGATGTTTCTGACTGTAGAAGTTGCAACAGTTCCGGGTCTGAAGCTTGTGATTTGGCGAGGTCTTCCAAATCTACTGGAGTTTGCAGTTCACTGACGCGGGACAATGTGTCAGCGACGATATTGTCCTTGCCGGATATATGCTGAATGTCCGTTGTGAACTGTGAAATAAAGTCGAGATGTCTATACTGACGTGGAGCACAGTTGTGCTTTCGCTCATGGAAAGCGTATATTAACGGCTTCTGATCAGTGTAGATAGTGAAATGTCTCGCTTCCAACATGAGGCGGAAGTATTTTATGCCTTCATAAATCGCGAGTAGCTCACGATCGTATGGCGAATACTTCTGCTGAGCGGGGCTTAATTTGCGGGAGAAGAAGGCAAGCGGTTGCCACTGCTCGTCTTTGAACTGTTGCAAAACTGCACCCATTGCCAAATCAGACGCATCTGAAACTAGGGCGAGCTTCGCTTGGCAGTCAGGATGTGCAAGCAATACAGCGTTGCAGAGGCTGTCTTTGCACATGTTAAAGGCGGTCAACGCCTCGCCCGTTATTTCCACAGGATGATTACCTTTTACTGAGCCATTTAGCAGGGCGTTAAGGGGACCTTGAAATTTTGCGGCTTTGGGTAAAAACCGTCTGTAAAAATTCAACATCCCTAAGAAACGCCTGAGCTCCCTAATAGTTTTAGGTGTAGGGAAGTACTTAATGGCTTCCACCTTGGACTCTAAGGGTCTGGTTCCGGCTGCGGATATACGGTAACCTAAAAATGTGACTTCGTCAGCTCCGAATACACACTTCGAGGTGTTGATGACTATGCCATATTTCTGTATCCTGGAGAAAAGCTGATGAAGGTGGTCCTCGTGCTGCTCTTGGTCTTTTGAGAATATAAGAAAATCGTCGAGATAACAATAACAGAAGTCAAGCCCGCGCGTCATTTCATCAACGAATCTCTGTAATGTTTGACCTGCATTTCTCAGACCAAAGGTCATATAAGGAAATTCGTACAGGCCAAACGGAGTTGTTATCGCTGTCTTCGGAATGTCGTCCTCGTTGACCGGTATTTGGTTATAGGCCTTGACCAGGTCAATAGTTGAGAAGACTTTGCAACCGGCTATGCTGTGAGTAAGGTCGTGGATATGTTTAATAGGATACCTGTCAGGTATAGTCCTAGCGTTGAGCAGCCTGTAGTCACCGCAGGGACGCCAGCTATTGTCCTTCTTCGGCGCTAAATGAAGGGGTGAAGACCAAGAGCTCTCTGATGGTCGAGCTGTGCCGTTGCTAAGCATGATTTCAAATTCTTGCTTAGCGATCTTTAGTTTGTCTGGAGCTAGCCTGCGAGGGGAACAAAAGATGGGCGGGCCGGGTGTAGTGCGTATGTGGTGTACTGTGTGATGTTTCGATGTACGCCAGCAGGTCGTGTAATCTCGGGGTACTTATTAAGTATTAAGTGATACCTCGAATCACCAACTGAGACCTTTACTGAATACGTGGCTGAAGCCCTTGCAATGGAAGCTGTCACAAACATTGAAGTGGTTTTGTCAACCAAACGTCGATTTCTGATGTCAACAAGAAGATTGTAAAAACTCAAAAAATCTACACCGATTATCGGCTTGGTGACTTCAGCTACAATAAACCGCCATGGGAAGTTACGGCGCAAACTAAAATCTAAATTTAGCTGAAGATAGCCGTAAGTCTCAATTAGAGATCCGTTAGCAGCTGATAATTGGTAGTTCGACTTGGCACGCTGTTCATGTAGAAAATGTCGCGGAAACACACACAAATCACTACCAGTGTCCACTAAAAACTGAGTCTTTGTTGTTCGGTCCGTGACGAAGAGGCGACCGGTGGGCGTCAGACAGTCGTCAGTCGCCTTTACCGACTGCCTTTGGAGTTTCCCGACTTCTCAAAATCGCATGGCTTAACGCATTTGCGAGCGTTGGCCCCAAACTTCGAGTGGTAGAAGCAAAAAGGTTGCTTCTGATGGCTGGACTCGGATCGCTGTCTAGATCGATGACGCTGTTGGTACTTCTAACGCGATTGTGAACGAGGTCTCCTGCTGAGCTGCATCGTCAGGTTCTTCACAATTTTAATTCGGCCTTTAATTCGGCGATCTCGCTCGCCATCTCGTACATGCTAGGGCCCGACGCTGATGCCGTGGCCACTTGGCATGGGGTCACTATGTCCTGGATCCTGTCCGCTAGGTCTGCTAGTCCCTCCAGAGAAGTAAGTGGTTGTGAAGCTAGCAGGGTTTGGACGTTGCTCGGACGGCGGCTGCTCCATATTGTACGGAGGAAGTCCTCAGGGACGCTCGGTCCGGCCAAACTTTGAAGATGTCGCAGGAACTGTGAGGGTTTGCGATCTCCAAGCTCTTCATGAATGAGAAGCTGCTTCACTTTCTTCTCGTGTGACGCCGTCAGTCTCTTTATGAGCTCGTGTTTGAGTTTCTCATATTTGTTTTTCTCCGGTGGGTTAAGAAAAATATCTCTTACTTGCTTGGAGTACTGATGCTCAAGGTTGCCGATGACGTGGTTGAATTTCGTCGCGTCGCTGGTGATGTTGGCGTTCGCGAACTGAGCCTCCACTTGTGCGAACCAAACCTCTGGATCATCCGGCCAAAACGGTGGTATTCGTACCGCTATATGGCAAACGTCGGATGGCTCGTCAATGGACACACACTTTGCAGGGCGAGGTTTTGGAAGAGATCGGGTACTTCCAAAAGATTTTGCGGAGTCACTGCTATCACTCATCGTGGAAACTGGTTGCATGATCAAATCACGTCGGGGTCACCAATTTAGTGGTTTAAACACTAATTATTGAGCAGGCAATAAAAGGTGATAGTATTTTAACTTAGAAGAGTTTTATTGAACAGGATATTTTATATGGAAGTGACAACCGTTGTTACCAAGAACTCTTTTGGTTGCTAGGCAACTACTTCAAGCATAGATTTTTTTTTTTTTTTTTATTATCAATAGGCCTGCGCTTGACCACTATCTCACCTGATGGTAAGCGATGATGTGGTCGACGGTGAAGCACGCTTGCCTAGAAGAAACCTATTCACTCTTGACTTAAAGACCCCCAGATTGTAGCTATCGGGAAACACAGACTCCGGCAGGGAATTCCACTCCTTAGCGGTACGCATTATAAAAGTATTCCCAAAACGCTTAGTGCGTATGTGTGGGATGTCCACCAAGTACCGATGGCGCATCGCCGTACGTCTGGTAGTCCGATGATGAAACGGGCTAGGCGGAATCAGATCATGCAATTCCATCGCACACTCCCCGAAATGTAACCGATAAAAAACCGATAAGCTGGCAACTCGGCGACGATGTTCAAGGCTCTGGAGCTTAGACTTGACCAGTGCCTCATTGCCAATGAGCCTCTTGGCAATGAGGCACTGATTGATTTTACAGTGCTAATAGGATACATAGAAAATGGCAAAACAAGGCACTAGAAAATTATAGCAAATATAAACAATATCAAAATTATAAAAGTATGTGTTAAGGATCGCCACATGGTATTAACAATTCTAATCGGACACCCACTTTGAATTGTAAATATCACTAATTTAGCGCGAGGGAAGTGAGCGAACTCCACGAGAATGATCAAAGTACTTCCTACATTAGCCACCCTGTGAACGCACACTTAGGTACCATATTATATGTCCACGTTTTTTCACTAGCTCCAAGGGAATAAAACGATGCATCACATCGCACCAAACATTCTTCGACAGTCAATTTGTTAACCGACTTCTTGTAAAGTAGGTGGTTATTTTGATTTTAGAGACGATCAAAATGTACTGTCCGAAGTCTAGAAGGATGTGGTACGAGCCATCAAACTGAACAAAAAAACCAGCTGTCCCATGTATTACAGGTCCCGATAGGAACTCGCACATTAAAAGGCTAACGGAAGTTTAAGGTAGATTAAGCGATGCCGGTCTATTACAGAACTTCAATACTTACTCATCCCAAACGTACACCTTTATATATATACCGTATACCTTTTCCACGATTGCGATGTTGGTCCCACGAAGAAATTGGTTTTATTTGATGGCCACCATTTCTGCTGCATGCTGTAGGTATTACGATTCATTGGACAGGGATACGCACTTGCTAAGCACGGGAGTCTGAACACCAACAATTAAATTAAGTTGATAATTTCACACGGTACTAATGTTTACATAAATCGTTATGTTATATCTTTTGATTATCATTTTATTGCATTTCCTCAAGGCTAGGTTTTCAATTTTAAACGCTTGGACACAAAAACACAAGATAAAATATAATAAAATCAATACCTTCTCGGTAATACAGGAACATTTTTTGTTGCTTGGGTGTCCGTCAACATAAATGCCTTAAACCTATGCCAGAGATTACCACGATTACGATACGGATACAAAGAAACCTCGTGTCCTTACAAAATGTAATCTTTCTTGCGGGTTGAGCGAAAGGGCATTCCACAACCGTTTACGTACTACATAGAAACGCGATGGGACAAAACAGCCATCGCGTGTCAAAATAAAAAAAGAGGTTATGAAAATGCCTGAGACAAATATCCTTTGTTGACAACGGTCAATAAACTTTGTAAATTTGTAGATATTTGACTACTCACGTTCATTGTCAAGCCGCGTATACATATAGAAATGTAGATATTTACACATACCATGTACATGCAATGACTTGACGCGGAAATACGGGGAAATTGGGTAATAAGGGGGACACTTGTGACGTTTACTCAGCTCCGTGAATCCCAAGTGTATGCGTGTAGGTACAATACTGACAGTCACATGACCCAGAGGGTCCACACCGATACATGTAAACGGAATACATGGTATTTTAGTTGTAAAAGACTTTATATATATACTTTGGTCTAATATTGAGGAGCTCGTGGCTAAATAATAACAGCCGCCCAGGTCGATCTTTAAGGTGAAGCCTTGCTTGCCGAGGTTGGTCTGTGGATGGGTGACCATAATTACATATCGAGTTTCCTCCGTGCCTCGGAAAGCACGTTAAGCCGTTCGTCCCGGCTGTCATTTCTAGATCTTTTACAGTCGTTACGAGTAGTCAGAAGCTAAAAGTCTGACATCCAGTCTTACCAAGGGGTATCGTATTACCCAGTTACTGGGTTGTGGAGGTCAGATAGGCAGTCGCTTCATTTAAAATACTGGTACTCAGCTGCATCCGGTTAGACTGGAAGCCGACCCCAAGATAGTTTGGGAAAAGGCTAGGCAGATGATGACTTTGGTCTAATATTTATAAACATTTAAATCGTCAAATTTCAGCAATGACGCACTATTGCTGGCCCATTCATGCCAATCTTCTTACTATATGGGTGAAATCTTCATCCGCTATTATCCACGATGGTATGTCTAACTAATCGATGGGACTTCTGACTCACGCGTTGTTCTCAGGGCTTAGTGTGAGTTTACTTAACCCAGCGCGACAACGTAAACCCATTTTATACTAAACTGGACTGGCGCCGTTTGGTATCAAAAATTGGCAGGACAATCAATCCAAATAAGTTGAAGTTAACTTTAACGCAATGCATTATGTTTTGTCTAAACTAATATTATAAAGAAGGAAGATTTGATTGTTTGTTTTTTTGTTTGCATTGAATAGGCTCCGAAACTGCTGGTCCGATTTGAAAAATTCTTTCAGTGTCAGATAGACCATTTATCGAGGAAGGCTATATGCTATATATCATCACGCTATGACCAATGGGAGTGGAACAGCAATGAAAAATGTTGCGACCACGGGGAAAATGTGACGCAAACGAAATTGCGCCGGTCAGCTAGTCAGTGATAAAAACCCCCTGCATCTGTGCTGTTAGCCTGTACATTAATTCAGACAAACCTGACCGTGTGAAACATTAGACGAATAAGCAAAGCATATTATTATAATTCATCATTTTAAAAGAGTAACCTGTTTCTTTCCGGTTCTTCTCCATAGGAAACGACCAACCCGAACCGTGCCCTTTTTGTCGACATTTTATAATAGTGCCCATGTGAAATTGATTTGATTTCATAACGAAAGATGCTGGAGGTTAACCTGACTTTGATGATGGTTCGCAGAAGGGCGGTCCGCCCGTAGGTGGTCGGCGGGAGAACGCGGGCGTAGAGCGTGCGGCCGCGCGCGTTTCCCGCACCACACACACCCGCCCATTCACTGTTAGCAGGTAAACATTGTTCATTCAATCACTGCCATTAAAATATCGCTCCGACAGGAAAAAATGACAGGGAAAGTTGGCCCCCAAATGAACCATCCCACAATTTATAAAAGATTATATGAAACTAATCCGCATTCCAAGTGTAGTGTAGTGATACTATCCAGCAAAAGTGATATCCTAAACTTATACTTAGACAACTGATTAAGAATAGAAAAATAACATTGGGTGGAACTTTATCCGAAATCATAAGAATAACTTCGAAAAATCTGAGTTTGGTATGACGGTTTCTTTGGATTTAACTATCTGACCATGACAACCTCCAAAATTGATGAAATGTTTTTAAAGTTTACGTCTACTCTGTTTATAAAGAGTTTTAAAGTTGATTTAAGTAATATTAACTTTATTGCTTATCATGATAAAACTTTATCGGGTAGATAACCGCCGGTAGGTAATTCCACTGAAGCTAACGGAGAAAATTATCTTGTAGAAAGGAATGGATAAAGCTGTATATATTTTAATCGCAACAATATGCAGTAAACTGATATAATGATCCACTAGGATTAGAACAAAGAAATATGTAGAGGTGTCACAAATGCGCACTGCGGGAAAAAAACAATTTCGTTCCCCGCATTGCGTATCTGTCGAAGAAAAGACTAGATTAGTTTGACAGATATACATATGATCGATCAGTTGAATAGCTCATTGAAATCTTATTCATAAGAAATTATGAGAAATAATGTTTTAAAAATCTCATAGCTTTAACATAGAACCCGCCTGGGGGGTATGGAGGATTTAACGGGTTGGCAAACAATTTCAGCCAACCAAACCTCAATAAATACTTATTATTTGTACGAATATTAATCTTTTATAAGCTATCCCAAAGCGATAAAGAAAAGGAATAAAAATAACCTAAGAGAAGTAACGCACAATGTTAGGGACGACCTTGCCCTAGTTTTGTAAGGCACAAACAGTGTCTTATACAACCCAGGGGGCGTAGGGGAAATTATATTGTTAATATAACCACATCTCATCGTACTCGTAATTTGTAACAAGCTAACAGTATCTACGTCTTTTTTATTCAGTGTTTAAAAAGGGCCTTGAAGTTTACTTTTGTTAGATGCGACCTCATTTTATAGCAGGAAAATCTATTTACTTAACCTGATTCAACAAAACTCAATTTTGTAAAAAACTGTTCCCGGATTTAGAACCCTCTTTGTCATTTAGAATGCTAAAATTTTGGTGGCAGGTATGGCAAGATATTAGAAAAAGTTCCGGTATGAAAAGGATTAAAAGTTTGTAACCCATCTCGTAAATACATTTAGTCTAAGAAAAACTGGCAACAAGGCTAAACTAGTCCACATAGAAAATAAGGCCGCATCAAGTTGCTTGTTCATCATTTTTGGGTTAATGCCAACTATCGTAAATCGTTAGTGGGTATAATTTTGAGACGATGTTCTGCTTTCTTATTTAGGCTATGTGGAGTATCTTTCGGCATGAGCTCTTCTCGCTGAACCAACGCGTTATGTAAGATTTTAATATGTCTTCTTTTCTAATACAGTAGGCAGTTCACTCGGGGGGAGTTCGATAGACAATGTCCGAGGACTTGGACTCGATCAGCGAGGAAGAACGAAGCTTGTTCCGACCTTTCACAAGAGAGTCACTGGCCGCTATCGAAGCCCGCATAGCTGAGGAGCATGCCAAGCAAAAGGAACTCGAGAAAAAACGAGCGGAAGGCGAGGTGAGTGTTCCTGTACCATCTATAGGAGCGTCTACGGTTTGAACCGTACTACACGTGTGTCGAGTGCTGAACATATTAAGGCCAAAAAAAGAAGAAACACTGAAATACTATTAGGTACAACATTTTATATTTCTTACGACACGAGTGATAAAATGTTAGATAGCACACAAAAACATCACTGTTACTACAAATTGTGTGGCACACACAACTTAGCAACGGAAACAAACCACAGTTAAACTCTGACGGATAATTTTTAAATTATTCCAGAACGATTTGGGGCGGACGAAAAAGAAAAAAGAAGTAAGAATGCTTGCTTGCCCCTTTTACCTTTTTACGGCTCGTTTTTATTAGAGAAAATTTTCAGCAAGTTATCGCTTTCACTAACGAAATTTTTTCAACATAAGATATTGCAAGCTCCCACAAACATTGGCGCCACATTTGTTCAAGTGCGATAACTTGTAGTGCATTCTGATTTATGCATATTGACCGCATTCAAAGCATTATCCTTAAACACATCGCTTTGTTGGCAAAGTATCTGTAAAGAAGTGTGGTGACGAGTTTAGCTGTTACTCGTGATGTAACGCAATCGTAACAGCTAATCTTATCGTAGCTAAGACGAAGGCTTGTCATGTTTATTTGCACTACTTTCAACGAAGTAAATGTCCCTTCCAATTCCAACCGATGTAAAAAATAATAAAGAAATGCAAAAACCGAATAGACTTAAAAAAATATGAAATCCTCCCCTATAGTTACCAACAGTAACACGTAATATCCTTGATTAGATAATAGCAAAGCCTCTAGCTAACCTTGAACCTGGTAATACTGAGAATTAACGTAGTCAATGTCCCTTTAATCCAAAATAACTTTCAATAGGAAACACTCGATTTGAGAGTCCTCTTATTTAGTAACAGAAAACAAGTAAATCGTAGGATCTCCAGTTATAATAAGCGTTAGAGATCAAAGTACACCAGCACATAACATACCATTATCAAGCATTGCACAGGACTGGCTCATGTTCGTCACATCACCATCGACTGCCGTCATCTAGGTCTAGCATGGTGGCATCACCTAGCTAGCGTTTAGTGCATAATAGTTTACAGTTAACAATAACTCAGATGAAAATCAAATTTTGTTGGTTATGATTCGTATTTTGTAACATTTTGGGCTTGCGCTAGTCACGCCTCCTATTCTGGGACCGTTTTCGAATAGACGTCAGTTAGATTCAAAATTTTCCCTGATGTTATACACAGGCGAAGTATTCGCAAGTTACTTCGTACATTCGGAATGGTAACATAATAGTAGGAATGTTTCAAAACAACTGCTTTTAGTAATGCCAATTACGCATCATAGTCACACAGACAGCAGCACTACACAAAATAAAATTAGCTTGAAACGCCTTCACAAGACATGCTGACTCAGTAACTGCCTCTGTAATAATACTAGTTGTGTGCGAGGCCAACAGTATTGTTACGAGCACTAGCGCATTATAAGCTCATGATATGTTACATTAGGCTTAACGTAGGCTAGCTTGTTTCAGTCATTGGATGGGTACAATGACTCAACGTAAGTAAAATCTCAAAGAAAACTGGATGAAGACGGTAAATGGGTAACCTAGGTGATCAATAAAATATTCATATATTTGTCAAATGCAAATCCTGAGGTCAACGCTCCGCATTTCATATTCCTATGTAAACGAACTGAATATAATTTTCTTTTCTGTAACAACAGCCATTATCTAAAGCTCGGTAGCATTACGTCGCCTTTGAAACAAAAGAGAATTCTTTAGCATTCGTTATAACAGCGCCTTAATATTTGAAGAACGTTGACAGCCGTTTTCTTGGGATCTGCCGTTGGCTGTTAGTAGATTATTCATAGTAATGTTTGACGTCGTTGTAATGATAGTGTTGTGACATAGGTGCGTTACGATGACGAGGACGAGGACGAAGGTCCCCAGCCGGACGCGACCCTGGAGCAGGGCCTGCCGCTGCCGGTGCGCATGCAGGGCACCTTTCCGGCGGAGGTGTCCTCCATACCCCTCGAGGACATCGACCCCTTTTATCATAACCAGAGAGTATGTATACACGATTTTATGTTCACTGCGACGAGCTGCGAGCGGTACTAAAACATTTGCTACTATTTTTGTGTAATATTTGAACTGAAGCAACACAGTGATAGCGCATTCGGCATTTTGCATGATTCTGTAGTTTTGTGACTAAAATCGTTTCTGAGACTATTAGTCCAAAGTTCTTCGGTAGGTAAGTATTTAATCTGATAAGCGAGTATCGTTTTATAAAATCATGATATAACGAAATAATAGACGTAATAAATCACATGAAGTTAGTAATCATACCAAATGTCACCGATAATTCACTCACTTATCGGTATTAAACATATTTACAAGAATTTTACAAATCATGCTTAGTAGCAATTTGGCCAGATAACAAGTTTCTTTAAAGCATAATAAAAAATAACACGTTATTAGCATAACAACGATGACCAAACTGACTATAAATTTTGCGATCTCATAATGACACAGCAAAACTGTATTTACTTAGATAAAAAACCCGTTGTCCGTCTGGCCGCGGTAATATTTATTATCCGACATTTAATTAGCATCTAAATTTGTTCTAGAATACAAAATATATAAAAACCACGTGACATAAATACTTATTAGCATGATAGCAAGTCTATGTTTGTGATAAAAATTGTGATAGTCTGTACTGGTCCTATTCGTAATTATGTCCTAGATTTGAATGCAGATCTTCCCATACAAACCACATTTTGGTAAAGAGCAAATTCACAAGATTCACATTCATCCGTATCCATCCATCCATCCACATCCCTTGCTCCAGTTGTTCCCCCTACTGTAAAAAAATAAATAATAATAAATATATTTGTACTAGTGTGATTCCATGTCTTAGAATTTTTAGTTCTAGGAGGCCTGTGTCCCAGCAGTGGGAACATTATAAGCTGATGATGATGAAAACGGCATAGTTGATTATTCTATTTTACTGTACTTAGAAAAGTGTAACACCGAATAACACGTCCCCGTAAGTTTTAGAATACGAAACACTTAACAACGAATGCACGCTACCACGAAAAACTTAACGTTGTAGCAATGCGATCTCACTATTATGTATTCGGTGCTCTAGAACAAAATATGTAGCACAGAGTAACTGCTAATTTATTATCTGAATCTGGCCAAGCCTTTGTTTATGTCGAACTATTACTAGTTGTCATGGAGGCTCGTACCTTCATGACAAGTCATGACTTTTTAATTTGAGAGAAAAATGTACAAATAAAATTTGTTATGTAATGTTTAGGTACATATTTATTACCAACATGAACAGAAACCTACCGGTGTTGATAAAAACGAAATTACAAAGTTGATAAAAAAATAAAACATTGGAGACAGTGATAATGATTTAATTTACGTCTACTCATTGTGAAGCAGCATTTTTGAAAGTCATTCGCTAGCTGATACTAACTCGCAAATGACTTGATATATCTGATTATGTAAGCTACCTAAACAGTTTTAAAATACTCGGCAGGTACCAATGGTTCCGTATCCCTATTATTTTAAAGTCTTATTTTTACTTGCTTCACAAATGCTTTTATTGGATTATCGAGATAAAGAAAAATGTTTTGTTAAAAATTAACCTTTTAATTGCCAACAATAATCATTTTCCTTGAAGTTTTTAATCGCGAAATACACATTTGACAGCTGACATGAAATCGAACGGCCCCAACTTGTGCTTAACGCTAAAAACTAGTTCTAGAATCAACACGGATGTACTAACATATTATTATACCATTGACTGCAACAAAATCATTAAACTAAGTGGTGCATTATTAAGTTGTTCTTACAAGTTTTTCTGGGTGATATAAGAAATGCAAAAGTCAATCTCAAGCATGACTGATAAAACTACATTTTAGGAGTGATCTTATATAAAGCCTTGAACCCTGAGAAGAGAATCAGAGGAATTCAACAGTTGAAGTGCTTATTTACATAACTTATTAGATAATATAATTTAATATCGAGTTTAAATTACTTTTTTTTAATACATAAATAAAGACAAAAAAACGAAGACCGGTTTTACTATTCGTACCTACAACAGTGAACTTTAAAAATATTTGTTATGTAAACAAAAGTTTATTTTATCTGGTAAAACAACAGGGGTACAAGGTTAAAAATTGTCGACCGTCAGTGACCGCGACGATACATCATGACAATAAAAAAAATTAGGATAAACAAAAGAATACAATGTCATCTGATGTTTGTTAGATCTTCATCTTTTGCCTAATTGTTGCATAAACCTTGTTACTTTATGCAAGAAAACTGCAATATAATTGTGGATATCTTAAAAATGGCCAATGCCCAATGCACCATGAAATGATAAAAAAGAAAATCTGATGAAAATGCAATCATAAGAAAGCCAAGGATACCTTTTTTAGAAATTATTGAAAAAATAGTTAATAAAGTGCTGGTGTTATGAAAATTGGTTCAATTAAGTAATTATTAGTGTATCCGCAATATAAAACAGTGAAAAAAAACGAAATCTTAGTGATTTTTTTACGAAAACACGACAAAATCAATAGGTATAGAATTGATCAGAGCAGGGGTTGTTTGGTTTGGTTAATTTGGCTACTAATAAAGTGCTAAAGTAAGGACAAATGGGTATTAAAACAAAGCTTATATAGTCTAGTTTAATTATACATAGGTTTTATTGATACGAATTACAATTCTAATTGGAAAAACTTTCATTCTTGTTGGAGAAACTGAAATTCAACGTGCACTCGAGTGCAACACGTAACTTTTCATTCCACCTCAGCGAGGAAATGACTAAATGCAAAAAAAAAAACGTTTACAATCACAAGATAGGTACACTTTTATTTCAGTTTAGGTATTAATTACTATATTATGACAGGTAAGACCCGCTTGCTGTTCAATAAATTAGATCAGATCTAAACCAAATGTTCAAGGTCAACATGGCTAGTAAATATTTAAATACCTAGTAATGCATCCAAAGAAATGAAAACAGCACAAGTTAAGTGCGACCGCTAAACGTCCGTCACATATCAAGAAAACAAGTGCATTTATCGGTGCAAATTTGGTACAACTCGGCTGCCGTATAGTAAAACAGAGTAACTATGACAAACAGAATACCACTACACCCCCACAGGCAACTCTGATTATTACACTCTACAGTAATTAGCCTGTGTTCCTTTTGTAGTTTTTTTTCATCTTTGATCAAAACATAACTTACAAGTATTACAAAAGTTTGCACTTTCCTCTTTTCAAACCAAATGTTAATATTGGTTTTCTTCGTCTCGAAGTCCATTTTAAAACTTTCCGTTAATTACTGAACAAAGTATATAAAATAAATCAATCATAATAAGCTCTAAGTTATCACGTTATTATAAAAATTCTCATTACATGACTAATTGAATTGGATGTTTTTGCAAATTTCGCATGAGTCGCCAAATTACTGGATAAATATTTTCCTTTTACATAATTGTCCTCCATATCTATCTTATCCTCGGACACTTAATTATATTGATATTACTATATTATTATAATACTTTGAAGGAATCTAGAGGTTAAAAAGTCGATGATTTATATTTTTACGAAAACCGGCTAGAAAATAAAGAAGCAACTAAACTCAAATTGTTTTGTACTTATACAGGATGTAACGGAAAGGGTAGGTATATACATACTTAAGGGTGTGCTACAGACCATCAAACTGTATATGTTTCTTTATCGGAAAAACATTGTAATAATATATAAATATAATCGTAACGACAAATATAGCTAGCTGCCCCATACATATGGTTGCAATAGGTTGAAATTTTGTATGGGGCAGCTGATATTTTTTTCGCTATTACGATGTTTATCCGATGGAGAAACATTGTTCAGTTTGATGGTCTGTAGCACACCCTTAAGTATGTAAGTATATACCCTTTCCGTTACACCCTGTATATTATGCTGCTCAACATCAAAATAATCCAAAAAGTCTAGCCACACATTGATGTTGTTGTGATTGTCTTGTTAACTAGCTACAATAATATTGGTACCGCTCACCCCGTCGTTACTATCGTAGAGTTTACGGTTTTGCACTAATGAGTTTATGGTTTTGTTCCAGACCTTCGTAGTCATAAGCAAGGGTAAAGATATCTTCAGATTTTCGGCCACCAACGCCTTATGGTTACTAGACCCATTCAATCCTATAAGAAGAGTGGCGATATACATTCTAGTACATCCTTTGTTCTCGTTGTTTATCATTACCACAATTCTAGTCAACTGTATTCTTATGATAATGCCTACGACGCCAACCGTCGAAAGTACTGAGTGAGTATACATTCTATTGATAATTTTTTTTTCAACATCTAAGTTAGATTTATTCGTTTACGAATTTCAATTTGCAATTCTGAAAAACCACCGGACAACAGAACATATCCTTTCTTAGGTTCTAGAATATTAGTAGAGTGCACGCTAGTTTCAAAATTGTTAGTGTTTCAGCTAGTTTTCCAATTGATATAATCAATATTTAGATAAACGGACGTAAATTATTAGAAATTGTTTATAGTAAGTTATTGGAAAACATTTATAATATAAAACATGTATACTCAATACATAGTTATCCTGAATCGCTTTAGACAGGCGTTTAGACAATTATACAATTTCCCTGGCTGTACAACCAAAATTCATGTCCATATTTTTTGTCTAATATTTGTTCAAAAAATTACTAGATACCATTATTAATTTTTACATTCAACTAATCAAAACATGTGTGTGCAACGTTCAGGATATCATAACAAAAGATTTTGGTACCAGCAGTAATTTCATTAATTCAGTTTGGACTGCAACTTAAACTGCAAATTCTTTCATTAATTGTACATAATATCTACATCCGTTTTTATTATTATATTGGATTTAGACGTATTATTAATTACATTTATTATACATATAATATTACTTTTCGTACATCTAATTAGAAATAATATTTTGTTCATACATTGACCTACCATCTCCTACAAGATGAGATGCTGAACTTATATAATGTATCTCATATTATAGTAATGTTTTGTTATTATTTTACGAGTGGCGTTCCTCAGTGGAGGTGAATTTTTCCAGAGTTATCTTTACCGGGATCTACACGTTTGAATCAGCGGTGAAAGTAATGGCCAGGGGTTTCATACTACAGCCATTCACATACCTTAGAGATGCATGGAATTGGCTTGACTTCGTAGTTATAGCTTTAGCGTGAGTAGTAGACAATTTTATTGAATTATTGTAGAAAGTTAAAATCGTTGAATTGTAGATTTTATATCGGTATATTTGATGTGTCATTTCTAGTTATTAATAGAGAATTTTGTATTAATATAGACGAGCAGTTGAAGAATTGATCAAAGACAATAATTACGAATTTTATCGTAGAGAACAATTTGAAGACAATAAAAAATTAAAGTTTCCTGATATTTAAAAGATTCATAGGAACAATGAATTAGAGAGTATTGTTGGTAGTGTTGTAGTGATGTGTATTAACGTAGATGTTGTTGTTGTGGGTGTCTGTTTCCAGTTATGTGACGATGGGCATAGATCTCGGCAACTTGGCCGCACTCAGAACGTTCAGGGTACTCCGAGCGCTGAAGACTGTGGCCATCATACCGGGTAAACATTATATGACGTTTAAAAAGATGTGATAAACATTTGAAGAGATTATTTATAGGTATTTTATTCCCAAGAAAAAACAAATGTCCATCAATAATCTTTTGCTCTGAAGTAATTAATAATTTAATGTCCATACCTACAGAAAACCATTAAATAATAATCTCTTCAAATATTTTACCTTACTAGACCTTTTTAAATAGACGTAAAACTTATGTAGGCACTTTTGTCAAATTTAGTAGATGTTAAACGTAAAAGTAGGTATTAGATTATAACAAGCAATGGTAGACAACTTATTTTAAAACATAATTGGTGGAGTTTTACAATATTTAACTCAAAGCAATGGTTAAGCTTACTGCAATCAAAATTCTTATGGTTTTATGAAACGTTTTAAGTAGCTTACCAATAACATAAACTAAAACAATATTCAAATGAATTTGTATCCACAGGTTTGAAAACTATCGTCGGCGCCGTCATAGAGTCGGTGAAGAATCTGAGAGATGTGATAATCCTGACGATGTTTTCACTGTCTGTGTTCGCGCTGATGGGCCTACAGATCTACATGGGAGTGTTAACGCAGAAGTGTATAAAAGTGTTCCCAGAAGACGGCTCCTGGGGGAACCTCACCGATGAGAACTGGGAGAGGTTTTGCCAGAACGAGAGTAAGACTTCATTGAATCAAGTATCACTCAAACTTGTTCTTATGAGAATTATGAATTGTTTTGACACGTTTACCTCTTTTTCAGCCAACTGGTATGGGGATGGAGGGGAATATCCACTTTGTGGAAATTCATCAGGAGCAGGGTAAGAAAATTTACCCCGAAATTGTATTTTTCTTTTCAATTTGGACGATGTTCTTACTGTTGTGGTATATTGGTTTCAGTCAATGTGAACCCGGGTATATGTGTCTGCAAGGCTACGGTCCGAACCCTAACTACGGGTACACGAGTTTCGATACATTCGGTTGGGCTTTCTTATCAGCTTTCCGCCTTATGACACAGGATTATTGGGAAAATCTTTATCAATTGGTACGTTGGCACTTTAATACGTTTTTTGTAACCTACTTCATATCGTATGTAGAATATGAAGGACTTGAATATCTAGTATCTATTAATAATGTAACGTTTGTAGGTGCTGAGGTCAGCGGGGTCATGGCACGTGTTGTTCTTCGTAGTGATCATCTTCTTAGGTTCTTTCTATCTCGTGAACTTGATCTTGGCTATCGTCGCCATGTCGTACGACGAGTTGCAGAAGAAAGCCGAAGAAGAGGAACAGGCTGAGGAGGAGGCTCTTAGGGTAAGTACAAGTTTGAACAAGGGAAGTGGGTACAATGTTGTGAAAAAAAATGTTTGTGTGTCACCAAAAAATTTCGGTGTTTTAGTTTGATCAACAATCAATTAAGTACTCAAAAAAGCTACAAGCAGTGTAAACATTATTTGTAATTTTGTATGCCTTGCACGGCAGTACATAGTGAGACGTAACTTTCTTGATTACACCATGTACACCCCTCCCTTACTTTATACCTATGTGTCACGAATAAACAAATTTGAATTTCAATCAATTTCAATAGGTTGGTTGACGCGCTAATTTTGTCACACACTTTTTGAACAGACTTTTCCGAAGATGTACCATAATTACATATAAAGATCTTTAGTATGCACACTTCTGAACTTAAAGTAATTGGTGTTGATTTGAAAATCACTAATCTTTATTACACAAGGAAGTGACACAAAATTGTGTGAAGTGATGAAGTCCCTGACTCCTATGCTAGGTGATAGACCTGTTTTACTAGAGCCAGTGCCTTCTCCCATGAGCAGATATTACAGAATCGAATGCACTAAGATTAACAAAAATACGATGGTAATGTTGTGTCGCAGGAAGCTGAGCAGAAGGCGGCGGCGCGAGCCGACAAGCAGGAGGCACGGGAGGCGCACGCGCGCGAGCAGGCGGCGGCGGCGCAGGCGGCGGCCTACGCGGAGGCGCACCCCGCCAAGTCGCCGAGCGACTTCTCGTGTCAGAGCTACGAGCTGTTCGTGAACCAGGAGCGCGGCAACCAGGACGACAACACGCGCGAGCGCATGTCGCTGCGCAGCGACCCCTTCCAGGACTCGGTGAGCACTCAGCCCACGCACAAGCCAAGCGACCCGCACCACGACCATCGCCGCCCGAGGAAGGTCAGCATGGTGAGTATGCAACGCTCTACACGCAACACCTCGCTGACAATCATTCTTGTGTCTGAACTCCGTTACATAACTGAACTTATTGACATTCTGTCATTGACCGCGTCTTGCTATCTTTTCTATAAACCATGACTTGTAACGTCATGAGCTAACCTTAATTAAGTCCTGTCGCGTTTTGTCTAGTTCTATAAATGCTTAAACGAGACTTGTTTTACTTGAAGAATAAATAATACAACTTGAATTTAGTTACCATATTTTTGAATAGTAATGAATTGTTGTCAGTCGAGCAGTATCTTTTCAACTTGACCCTAAGAGTAACACGCTGCTTAACGCAACTAGAGATCATCTTCTCAAAGAGAAGCATTAAGTTCACTCTTGTCTCACTCTCACCATCATTTAGCATTTCCAGTAACTTACTCAAGTTGAAAAGAACTATTTTATTATTCTGTGTTTCCCGCCAAGCTTCCAATTCTTTTCTTTTTGCCAATGATGTCCAATGTTTTTCTTCTACGCTAGTGCAAATATGCAGATGAAAATAAATGTCTTAGTGTGTCTTATTAGAATTTTAGATACTTCTGTTTATCGCTATCTGAATATTTGCAGTGACTCTTATTTTTCTTTTATCTGTACCTAAAGCTATGTGATCCTTTGTCATGTCAGAACTATACTTTTGTCTTGAAGCATGTGTATTAGTTACATGATCTCTGTTAAAAGCTATATTTTCCAAGTAGGTGTATCTGTAACATTCTGTTTTAACATGTATCTGTGCTCTCATCACTTTTCTAAAAACATCTGGTTCATCATCAGATCCGACATGAACCACGCATTAGGCCTCGTTTACGCACTGTACAGCACAGATAGATGCATAAAAAATAAATAAAAAATAGATGATACATTACATATTTCCTCAATTAGATCTAGTTTTTCTGTTTCAAAACATTTATTAGCAAGCACGACGAACATTTGATTAGAAATGTTATTTTATTTCATTATTGCAAGAACATTTCTTTGTTAGTTTCGTGCAATATAATTTACTGTGGAACAGTTATGGTAAATGTTAGCATGGTTCCTAGACGTTGCATATTTGCTAATGGAATGATGCACTGTAGTCCACTTTAGTTCTACAGTTGGTCTCCAATAATATTTCTTTAAAATACGCGCCATATTAGTATCGTCCACAAGTGTCGCGTCGCATAATTGTTAATCGATATAAATGTCGTTATTTGTGAAACATATTTGAGTAATGTGGGATTGATTGTAAGAAATAATATTGGAGCAAATGAGTCTATTGTCATGGTAGATTGTTTCTTTTGCAATGTGAGTGTTTACGAACGGGCCGGGCCGAAACTGAACGTATCGACGATGAAGAGGTAGGTTCAGTCTACATATATTATCAATAAATCTGACCACATTAATATTGAAGTAACATTTAATTCCTCAATTTCGATTAGCGACATGCGGAGGCTTCAATATTTGGACGAACAAAGGAACAGTCGTCATGACTATAGATGTAGATTAAATGAAGTAAATAGCTACGATAGGCCTATGATATAGTCGTATGCAAATATGCATGAGAACCCCACAATACTTCATGTGTTTATAAACAAAGTTACTTGACTAACTGTGGCTTTCACTCATTACTATCATTGCTACTTCTGATCGTATTTTGTTCTACAATAAGAGTTTTATAGAGCATCCTCATTTTTATTTTGATCCTTGTACTTCTTTCCTCATGGATGCTAAAGTGAAAGGAAAATTCTTGTTGTAAATATTTGTAATATCTTAGGCCTTTTCAATATACTCTCATTGAAAGCTAGTGACACATTACTCGTAGAGCTCAACTAAACCTCTCACAAGAGTAATTTTGTTTCTATCACGAGTCTCGCTTCAAGCTGCAATGTTCAGTTATTATTGTATGCCATTTTGGTTTGTTTTGTTTGTAATCTGTGTAATATGGCAATGCCTATTCTCCGTCCTTTTATCCTATTTGTTGGATGCTAGATATTTGATCGTTATAAGTTTATTTAAATGTAATAAACTCAAAATTTTGTTTGTGTATTGAAGGTCCCCCACCCTGAACGCATAAATAAAATCAGCCAGTTACCATATGGGCCACTGCGCGAGGGCTCACAGGTTTGTCCTTCAATCCTCATTGGTGTTTGTGCTCCCCTACCTCTTCCTTTACAATAGGATTAACTCCACTTTTATTTTCTCTGTTTAGCTCTTGTACCTCTTACTTGACTATTAGTGGTAACCTGTATCTTCCACGTTCTTTTGCAGTGATTAATATTATTTGATACTTTATTAAGGTAACAATCTGTTTTATTTTGCCCTTAATATAACCGAGTAGACCATTACTTGCACCGATCATTTCTTTACTTCATTATACTTTACTTTTTCTAGATTCCTCAATTTCTGTCTTTATTTTCTTGCTATTGTTTATCAGCACATGAAAGTAAACAAATCATAAACATAACAGTAACATTTAGGACTACCTACTTACTTCAAAAAGCTTAAGTCAAAGCCTCTGCAGCCGGTTTGATAGACTTTAATCCATAGTGAATCGAATATAGAGAATCCTATCTTAGTGAGAGACAACAATAGTGTGAGCGATTTAAAGCTACTCGATCTGAATTGAGGAAAAATATGTAAATGCAGGATATTATAAGATTTCAAATAAGAATAAAATTGAATAAAATTTCAATGTCAATGATGAACCTGTAAATTAGGATGAAATGTATGTTTTGTGGTATTGTGTCAGTGTTTTGAATTGGAGATATGGCCACAGGCTTCGTTATCACTGCCTGGTTCGCCGTTCAATTTGCGCCGAGGTTCGCGGGGCTCGCACCAGATGGCGCTGCGGCCGAACGGTCGGTCGCGGTACCCGCCGGGCGCGGACCGCAAGCCGCTAGTGCTGTCCACTTACCTGGATGCTCAGGAACACCTGCCTTATGCTGACGACTCCAACGCCGTCACCCCCATGTCTGAAGAGAACGGTGCTATCATTATTCCAGTTTACTACGCTAATTTAGGTTAGTATCAACTTGTCTCAGATTTAATCGATACTTTCAATTTTGTAGTGTAACATTGGTTGCAGTAAATAACTTCTGAGTCAAAAATATGACACATTTATTCCATAACAATCCATTGAAAAGACAATCTCATTTGTTAACAATCATATTCGGTTACCTTAAAAATACTACGTTCCTTTTAAACAGCCAAAGACCGTGTGTAGGAGATACCTAATGGTACCATTTTCTCATTCAAAGGGATCATCATACAACTTCTTTTCAGAAAAAAACTTGTTCCAAAATAAGTCTTTACTCATTCGTTAGCTTAAACCACGCTATTTGGCTGCTCCAGGGTCTCGTCACTCGTCCTACACGTCCCATCAGTCGCGGCTGTCGTACACTTCCCACGGGGACCTGCTCGGTGGCGGCAAGGCGCAAACAAAAGAAGCGCGCCTCCGCAACCGCTCCGCGTCGAGGAACCACAGCGTGACGTCACAGCCACACGCCTACCCACTGCCAGGACAGGACTTCTCATTAGCTTCTAGGCCGCTTAGAGAATATGTATGTATACAAATCTTACTTAATATTAAATACGAAAGTGTGAATAGATGGATGTTTGTTCAACTCAATCATGCCAGAACTGCTGAAGCTATCTAGATGAAATCTATCACAGTAGGTGGTTTATAGTCTAGAATAGCACATCGACTACTTTTTATCCCGGAAGTACGGTCCAGTTAATTCCTGAACTCCACGAGGGCGAAGCCTTAAGCTAGTATGTAGCTTACTACTTTTACGAATTAAATATTGGCGAATTACACCCATGCATCACGTTCAACAGCTGTCAGTGTCATAATTGCTATGGAATATCGACACTGTAGCTTTTGAACGCCATTTTGATCGCGTTCAGTTTCTTTGGTAAAAAACCACCCTTACGGTTTTTGAAGTAGTTGTAAATGCTCGTCAAAATATTTAAAAGCCTATTCACGCACATAAGGAAAATAAAGGAGCTTCTTACAAGATTTTCCTTGTAACCTAATAAGATTTTCAATTACAAATATTGAAATTCCAATTGACATAAACTAACGTGTTAGATAAGGCGGCGTAAAGGAAACTTATCCATTGATTTGTTTTAGGACATGAGTGAATGCACGGACGAAGCTGGAAAAGTTTTAAAGCCGTCGACCGACAATCCGTTCATAGAACAACAACCAAATGTAGTGGATATGAGAGGTATGTACAAGAATACTGTACTAAGTAATAATATATGTAACAGCTCGTTGACTTTTGTTCGTATCATCGAAGCAGCGAGTTGATTTGATGGCATGGTTGGCGCAGTGTCGCGGGTTAGATACCCGCACGGAAATAGTTATTTGTTATACAAGAGTGCAAAGTTGCTTTTTAACCGCGTGTTCAATTTTGATGACCGAGCAAGCGAAGGATTCTAAAATTGAATCACGAGCGCAACGAGTGATTCAAAATTAGAATCCTGAGCGTTAGCGAGGGAATCAAAAGAGCACGAGGTGAAAAATCTTTGCACTCGAGTGCAACACGTAACTTTTCATTCCACCTCAGCGAGGAAATGACTAAATGCAAAAAAAAAACGTTTACAATCACAAGATAGGTACACTTTTATTTCAGTTTAGGTATTAATTACTACATTATGACAGGTAAGTATTTAAAATAATATTACGGTATAATTAACAATGACGTGAAAAAATGCCGCGTAAAGAACCGCGTACAAAGCAAATTGAAAAAAGAACACCAAGAAGGTTCCGAGTCTGAGTTTTTAACAAATTAAAAAAAAGTTGTATGATATATTCGGCACCATAGCAGTAAATAGGTTTAATGTTTTTTTTTAATTCACAAACTTAGTGCACACGATGTTCTAAATTCAATTTACTTTATCCTCTAGAGAATAAAAACGGCTTTTCCACTCAGATATTGAAGATTAAAAATACTCTTTCCGAGATGGTGGGATGAAAAAATATTTTTATGGCCTACAGGTAGTTGTTCCGGGTCCCGAGGTTTAAAAATGTTTGGAAACGCAGCCACGATACTCGAGGAATTCCTAGTGTGGCAATGTTCACAAAAATGATTCAAATGTCTTATCGTGTTAACTGATATGTTCCAGATGTAATGGTACTGAACGAAATCATCGAGCAAGCAGGGCGCCAAAGTCGAGCGAGCGATCAAAACGGTATGACATACACCACACACTTAATAATATTGATGGCAAAGATAACGCTGTGTCCGCATTATACTTTATTTTATCAAAGTTCAATGTTTATCTCGCTTTCCAACAAACCTACAGTTTACAAAAAAAAGATAAATTAACAAATAATTCCACACGAACACACGGCGACACATCAAGATATACATTTCACGTAGAACATGGCCTCACTTTTTATATAGGGTGACTGATAATTATTAGCGACCATACTTAAACAAAAAAATTCGTGTGTGATGCTCTGCCCACTGTTACACGGCAAAATAGTAATGAGGCAGAAAACGTCACGCGAAACAGCTGATAGTCCACAAGCGCGCGCTCGCGATTTTCATACGGCTGTTGTTTTAGTGTGATAAAATCGAACGAGTATAAAAAAAAATGTTCTTTGGGAAAACTGTTTGTTATCATGTGTATAATCACGTGTTTAAGTGTCGGTCACTAATTACCAGTCACCCTATATAATGCCCTTACATTGAGAGATCTACATAAACAGGTTTTGTATAGCTTGATTGGTCGTCCTGCGAACACTAACAGATCACACTTGCCCGGTATTTGCTCATTATGCAACAAAAAAGCATAATTGGCAAAAGGAAACAATAGAACATTTGTGGATGTCATTTATTGGCGATGAACCATCGCAAATAGAATATTGCACTCGCACGCACATTATGGTTGAAGAAAAAGAACTGAAAACAAAAGGAATAATAACTATTTAGCATAAAGGTTCGATGCAGAAAAAAAATTACATAAAAAAGTGGTAAGGCTCAAAAACAAGCTGGCAACTATGAAGATAGATACTTTTTAAAAATAAAAAGAAGAATAATTATGAACTTGATAAAGAATAAGCAAAATTAGAGAATTTTTCTTCGACTGCCTACACGAGTGTTGATCAGTACGTGGGACACTCAGAAAGTTTTGCGAAACTAAAAAAAATTGTTCTATACGTACATATATTTTTATTAAATCTTTTCAAAGTACTTTCCACCAGCCTCTATACAAAGATTCATGCGCCTAAACCAGTTTTCAAAACACTTTTTCCAGTCCGCTGCAGACACCTCGTTTACAGCCTGCTCGAACCCAGCCAGCGCATCTTCCGGCGACGAAAATTGTATCCCTTTGAGCTGATTTTTTATTTTTGGGAATAAAAAGAAGTCACACGGTGCTAGATCAGGGCTGTAAGGAGGGTGACCCAGGAGTTTGACTGGCGTGCTGTCCAGGAAGTCCCTCGTTTTGAGTGCGGTGTGCGCAGGTGCATTGTCGTGGTGGAGCAGTAGCCCGCGGAGCCCTGTGTTTGGTCGCTTGTTGCTTATAACAGAGAAAACTTCTGGCAAACATTTGGAAGTATACCATTCGGCATTAATGCTTCTTTGATCCCGTAAGGGAATTGATACCAAGTGGCCAGTCAAATTAAAAAAGCTAGCGATCAAAATCTTACCCCCGCTTCTAGATCGCTTCACTTTGGTAGGCGTTGGCTCATTTTGAAACACCCAAACAGTCGACTGGCGCTTGGTTTCTGGGTCGTATTGATAAATCCAGGACTCATCACCTGTAACGATGTCGTAAACACGCCGAGACGAGCCTGCTTCAAATTTGTTAAGCATATCACGGCACCATTCCACCCGGGCCTGCTTCTGAGCATCGGTGAGGTTGTGCGGCACCCAGCGTGATACTATCCTCCTCACGCGAAGATGGCTGTGTAGAATCTCGTGAACGCTTCCCGATCCAATCTTCAATATGTGTTGAATCTCCTGATATGTAATTCGCCTATTGTCTTGGATTAAATTTTTCACTGCTAGCACGTTTTCTTCGGTAACAGCCGTCAAAGGGCGACCGCTTCTTTCGTCATCCCCCAAAGTTGGTCGACCGCGCTTGAATTCGTTATACCAACGATACACGGTTGCCTTGGAAGGGCCTTCATCCATGAATGCCATTTGAAGTCTATCGTACGATTCATCCGGTTTCAGGCGACACTTGAAATCGTATAAAATCATAGCTCTAAAATGTTCCCGGCGCAGATCCATATTTCAGTGAGACACAATACTTTGAATTAACTCGCAAAAAATGTGGAGGGAAATTTTGAAATTGGAACTTACTTATTTTTACTTATAAATAATCATATTTTCGAAAAACATAATAACTGGCCAGTCTCCCATATATAAAAACTTTTTTTCGCAATACTTTCTGAGGGGCCTGGTAGTTGCCTACATCCTACTTTGCGTACAATACATTATCCTATCTACAATGCTGATTACACTAACATGTATTACACTGTAGTATTTGCATCCATTTCTAACGTACGTTTCGTGTTCCACGCTTTTTGCACTATTTTGATTTTCATAGGCCTGTTTTGCTTCGTCGATGTAACTCCAATATGCAATATTGACGAAGCATTTTAGCAGCTTTAACATTTTTGTGTTCCTTTTTGCATGGGTTGTGAACACGTGTTTCGCTAGTTTTTGTTAATACTAGAATCTAGTTATTAATCGTGACTATTACTGATTTATGTCATGCAGTAAAAACCTTAATAACGTAAAAACATAGTTAATACTTATGTAAATATTTTATTTATCATGCAAAAAGCTTTAAAGATTTGCTTATTTCACTCTCTATGGATAGCCACGATATTCATATTTTTTGATCTGCGGAAGTCAAAATTGATGAGATGAGCTCAACATCATTCATGAGCATTTCAAGTAGTTAAGCCAAATATACTTAAAAGCATTTGAGAGTATTCGAGTATTATCACTGCTAGTACTGTTTGAGTTTGATTTGCACGACGTTACCTGGCACCGTGGTGTGATTGATATTCTTGCAGAGTATCTCCTACAGCACCAAGTGCCACCCGTTTGCGCAACCCTTCGATCATTTGTAGATAAATGACAGCCAGCAAAACAACAAAAAATATGGATATTGATGTCTAGATATTAAGACTATGAAAAGTTCCAATAAAAGAATGAATTGGCAAAACCAAATCTAACATCTCAATCTAAATTCAACTCCATCTTTTATTGGAAACAAATCTGACTGTAATAAAAATAATGAGCGAATACTAACAAAAACTTGTTTCTCTCTCTCTCTATAACACACACACACGCACACTGCTGGTAAACGGGACAACAGTGTCAGTGTACTACTTCCCAACAGCGGAAGACGATGAGGATGGGCCCACATTTAAGGAGAGGCTCCTGGAGGGCCTGATGAAGGCGATAGATTTCTTCTGTGTGTGGGACTGCTGTTGGTTGTGGCTGGAGTTTCAGAAGTACGTGGCGCTGCTGGTGTTCGATCCGTTCGTGGAGTTGTTCATCACTCTGTGTATCGTCGTCAACACTCTGTTCATGGCGCTCGACCATCACGACATGGACAAGGACATGGAGAGGGCGCTCAAGAGTGGCAATTATGTGAGTAGCGACACTATAACAAACATAAAAAATATCAACATTTACAATAACTCCACTATAAATGCAGGTCTTTTAGATTATACCTTGACAATTTGAAACTTAATGTTTGTTCCAGTTTTTCACTGCTACGTTCGGAATAGAAGCCATGTTGAAATTAGTTGCTATGAGTCCGAAGTTTTACTTCCAAGAGGGTTGGAATATATTTGACTTTATAATTGTGGCCTTATCACTGTTGGAGTTGGGATTGGAAGGAGTTCAGGGTTTGTCAGTGTTACGTTCCTTTCGTTTGGTATGTATTGCTCTTACTGTTCTATTATTATCTTTGAATAAGAATCATTAATCAAAATCATTCATCTGTTCATTTCAATACTTTGTACTGTCTCTTCTTTTATTATTATTCCTACAAGTTTATTTGCTATACCTTCATCTATTATTGTTACATTCATGCTTGATGTGACAGTGTCTGTGTTTTCTTTATGATCTTTCCTTTTTACATGGTCTTGGTTTCCACTTCATAAATCACTCGTAATG
The DNA here is from genome assembly GCA_949152445.1 of Cerastis rubricosa. Classification (NCBI taxonomy): domain Eukaryota; kingdom Metazoa; phylum Arthropoda; class Insecta; order Lepidoptera; family Noctuidae; genus Cerastis; species Cerastis rubricosa. Next base: position 12,910,688 of record OX424541.1, read on the forward strand.
TTAAGACTGATACTAATATAACTTCAACTTATGTATAAATGTGGTGAAATATTTTCAGCTACGTGTATTTAAACTGGCCAAGTCTTGGCCGGCGCTAAACCTAATTATATCCATAATGGGTAGGACGGTGGGAGCTTTAGGGAACTTGACCTTTGTACTTTGCATCATTATATTCATATTTGCGGTGATGGGGATGCAGTTGTTTGGCAAGAACTACACAGGTTCTAATTTAAAAGAAAATTTAGCATCTCTAATTAAAGAATTAAGCTTCATTATTAATTATTCAGCTTCACACAACAGAAATTTTTACACTGGGCTTGATTCAACATTATTTTCATGACGGACTGATGAGTCCTCGCTGTGGCTTTATAACACGGAATGTGGCTCAGAAACGCAGGCGAGCCTGAAACGAGACACGTTATAAAGCTATGCCACGCAGCTTCAGATCATAATTATTTAAGCTTTGCATCGAGTAACATAGATTTGACTTGCAGCTTCGCTTCCGAAGGGTACTTTGATGCATCAGGTCGTCTACTGATGGGATCTATGAAGTTATAAGAGACAAACAGAAAATTAGAACCTATAAGAACTTATGAAAGTTGATCTAAAATGTTATCGATCCAAAAGCTCTCACGATAAGAACTAACATAAATCCCACTCATACAGAAATAACTCTGTGCACATCGATAGGTAACTCAAGCACACATTTGCTAATGGTGGCCCCCAATCACTCACCGCACGCACTGCAACCTCCGTTGAGACACGTGAGTGATTGAGGGTCGTGGAAGGGTTCCGCAGTAGCATAGGTGAAGCGCCGGTAAGCGAGCTTGTGTGACGCCTTGTATCACAATTTGTAATTGCAGCTTCGAGTATTCAAATTGGCAAAGTCATGGCCGACACTTAATTTACTCATCTCCATAATGGGTAGGACAATGGGTGCCTTGGGCAACCTGACCTTCGTATTGTGCATCATTATTTTCATATTTGCGGTGATGGGTATGCAACTATTCGGGAAAAATTACGTGGGTAAGTGTAATTGGTGGGAGTGTTGCATGTACATTGGTGTTTGATTGGAGATGTTGACTGTTGGTTCGCGGCGGCGGCGCCCGGTGTAGCGCATAAATATATTTCAACGGATTTGTGATTCATACTGTCTCGTGCTGTAAATCTTTTTGGCCAGCTATGGGCAAATGTTGTGCAGAATCACATAGCTTCCGTTTTGTTACTTCGTATTAAGTTTGCGCATCTGTTATATTTGTTTAATATCCTTCCGACAAAAGTTGTCGTGTATTTACACGACAACTTTTAGTTTTTTTCATCGAACTTCTGTTCTACTCTTTATTCATGTTCATTTACTGCTCCATCTATTTATTTCTTCCTTAAATTGTAATTCCCATCTTTTTATTCATTCATGTGTATTTCTCATTCTTTGTTTTTTGTAATAATAATGACATGGTTGTTGATTTAACTATTTGCTGATGTCAACAACTAGTTCGCTCTAAATTCGGTAACCCATGAAGCATTGTCAAATCACAGTTTTATTTATTTTTATTCTATTCATTACCCTGATCTTTGAAAATACAGCAGAAATATTATATAAATCTGATTCTCAATGATACACAGCTCACCACAACAAAAAATTGAGCGAATCATCAAAATCAAGAAGTCACTGCTGTTGAAGTATATTTTGTGTTACGCCTGTTAAAGCGTGGATGAAATGTTTAAAAAAAAATATTCCAACAAAACAGACATTTTAAGACGTTTAGAATCATGTTAACGCATCAACACTTGCTCAGAACATTGTATTGAAATCCCGTATTGAATGAAAACCGATTGTAAAGGGGAGGTAAAGTATTTTTACTATTTTACTACGCGGATCACAAGAGACACAAGGAACCTCAAAACATAACTCAGCCCTTAGGATTAGCATTGAGCAGAAAGATTTGACTATAAGCTAGGGGCTTACACGAAACGAATCGAAAATCCAAATAGATGTCTGGATGTGCGCAACCAGGATAATACATAGTTTTAGTATATGTATGAACTACTGAATGAAAGAGACACAGTACATTGGTTACATTCAGGTCCAGAGTGCGAGGTTTACACAAACGATCACGACACTACGTTGCGCTTAACAAATCCTAAACGGCCCAGATCTAAATTAGTTCCCTGAGTCCACACTTTAATTGGGGCTCGCCGTCGCTATTTGAATAGTGAATATTGTGTTTATGTGCGTCACACTGTTGTGCTCATTAGACGATTGGTAAGATTCGATGTGTCCCCTTCCAAGTTAGCCTGATACCCTTAAAGTATGTACCGTCCTCTTTTTTAAAAGCCCCATGGAAAAGGCGCCTCACTTGTGAAACATTACGCTAGCTACCTTTCATGTTTCCTTTTACATCTTTTCTTTGGACATTCTCAATCTTTACGTTTTCTAAGCCTTCCGTAAGCGCTATATTTATGTCTCTAATATTCTATAGTACTATTGAATGGCATGCTGTAATTATAGTAAGTACTTATGTTGTTGAGTTTGAAGCTTTATATTTTGTAGGCTCATGTTAGTGGACCGCATGATGTAGCTGGCTTTAGCAATGTCACAGAATGTTAGACAAATAATTATGGTACTATAACACAATATTAGCAATTACACAGAAGGAGCTTTTATAATAGTCGTAGTATTCAAATTAATGACTGAGTAAAGTTCAAGATATGGAATAACAACGATTCATTCTGGTTCATTAAACATTTTTTAAAGTTAATTTGGATATTGCGACGATTTTATTACTTGTTAATTATAAATTTAAATTGCTTATCTATTACTATATTAAAAATGCAAACATAAATAAAATATATCTCTTTACTTATACGTATCTATTTAAAAATATATATAAAATATTCATATTTAATTATCACTATATCTATTGTTTTTTACGTGGTGTGTTGTGGTTGTCTTTCACTTAGATGTTTCTAGATCTAAACACAAACCCGAAGCTTTTAATAAGTAAAGAGGAGATATTTTTGTCACGTGAAGTCTTTTTGAATTATTGCAAACTTTAGGCACTTGGGTTAATACTAATGTGTTTGTATGTATGCACAGATTACGTAGACCGTTTCCCGGACGGGGACCTCCCGAGATGGAACTTTACGGATTTCATGCACAGCTTCATGATTGTGTTCAGAGTACTCTGCGGAGAATGGATTGAGAGTATGTGGGACTGTATGTTGGTTGGAGATGTCTCCTGTATACCCTTCTTCTTGGCCACCGTCGTCATTGGTAATCTTGTGGTCAGTACCTTACACTTTATCCACGTGATGCATGCTTGTCGTTTAGTAAAAGTCAAATCGTTAAGAGTTGACAAATTGTCCAAATAAACCATTTTCCAGGTACTCAACCTTTTCTTGGCCCTGTTACTGTCCAATTTCGGCTCATCGAGTTTGTCGACACCGACTGCCGACCAAGATACCAACAAAATAGCAGAGGCCTTCAACAGAATATCAAGATTTATTGATTGGGTCAAACGAAACGTAGCCGACATTATGAAACTGCTGAAGAACAAATTGACCAATCAGATAGCGATCCACGCACCCGGTAAGATGTGTGTCTTATTGCCCGTATGTTGTGGCATGTCGTTGTACCTCTATGTATTTATGTAGATAAATATGTATACAGTCCTTTATTGTCCCAGCTTGTTTATAAAACAATGGGTTCCAAACGTTAGAAATTGATTAAAACAATAACAGTATCTACTTGCTAATGTTACGTGACATAATACTATTCAAATGCTAATAAATATATTATTAGCAATTCCTTGATTGCAATACAATCAAATTGTTGCACAATCAATTGATTGGTGTCATTAACGTAGCTGTGCAAAAAAAAAAACGGTGTTAAAATAACAGCTTAAAATATTGTAATTAGAACAGTAGCATGATTTGTTTGTGTTAAAAAAATGGAGTAGCATGGAATTTTTGTATCCAATAAAAACTATTTGGATTGCGTGTTGATATTTGTGAACACTGTGCGTTGCCTGCGCCCTAGCGATCCAAGTGTAGAAAGCAGACCCCTTATGTATAAATGTCGTGTGTTTGAGTCCTCGTTACACTATTACTTTTCCATTCTGTATCTATTTCCCTTTCATTTCAGTTACCTGTGACATAATCGTTGTATCTTCTTCTAGTCCATTATGATAGTCCTTTTGAAAATACAAAACATATTGTTTTGTTAGTAGGCAAACAACGTAATATACCATGTTCCTATGTCAAGTTTTTCCAAATAAAGTTTAGGGTAACTGGTGTCAACCGTATTTTTTTTAACTCTCTCTCTGTTCGAAAATCTAAATTATTAATTAATTATTAATAGCACTCTAAATCTCGGAGACTGTAATGTGGATTCAAGAGCTAACTGAAAAAAATCCTTTACATGATTTTTGTCACATTATTTCTTATTGGAATATGTTACCGCTCAATAAGAAGTGGTGATGCAAAAATAACAGAAAACTTGCACCAAATGAACCAACTAAGTTAAAGAACCTCACAATGCCAAAGACCGAGATCGATAAAAACACTAATGACATCGTTTGACATCTGTCAAATTATGAGATAGTACAAGTTATGGTATGACCACTCGTAAGTGTGCAGTTCAAGGTGGCGTTGATTGTCAAGAAAATTTGCATCGTTATGTCAAACTTGTACAACTTGTACATTTATTTTAGTTCTGTTTTTTCCTGCCTGCACAGATTAAAGTGTAGCCTTGACAGTTTACTTACTGTTAGCTATTATGTTGCGTAACCTGAAATTTGAATGATTCTTCTCTGTAGAACAAATTCTTACAACACAAACCTCAGGTTAGCCAGCATAATAGCTAGCCATAATTACATAATCTGCGAAATGACTTTGCACACAACTCATACAGATGAGCATATAGAGATCATAGTCAAAAGTGTTGTTGATTAATGTTTATAGATCTCGGTATCATTGCTTTACTCAAAGTCTATTACGTCAAACAATGAGCAATGCATTTGGCATGTCACAATGGGCTGAACCAAAAAATATACCTTCCTACTTCCATAATCCGTCTACAAATATATCGGTGTGGCTTATGATTGGTTCATAGTCTTGTCTTCCACTCCCCTAATGTAATCTTGATAGGGAAATCATAAATATCTTTTTAAATCTAATTATTGATGATGATTGAGGTGTGTATTAATCTACATAACCTTTGGAAATCAACCGAGGATAATTAAATGAATTATCATTGATTAGGTAATTCATGACTTGTACGCTTTGTGATGTATCATCATTACTTTTTACTATTCCTACATGTTTGTGTTCCTGGCTTTATGTGTGTTTATGCATGATTACTGTTGGTGTATTGTATATTATTCATTCAATATGTATATTATCTATTACATGTATCACTATCTCATTATCGTGATTTGCATCTTTGGTGTTGTCTTAAGATTAATTTAAGATGATTAAATTGAATTACTAATAAGTTCTAGTAATAAATGAAAAATGTTATTTCATGGTTCAATGTAAGTACCTATTTGTAACAAAAAAAACATTAATTTATTTTCATCTCAAAGTTTTCTATGAGAAAATAGTTTCATTTTTGTATTTACTATAATATTGTACTGAGGATATCAAGACAAAATAACATGAATACATGACATAATTTAATGGAACAATTTGACGAATTTCACTAAGTCAATTCGTCCTGGTCTGATTTCTATGCTTGGTCGTCGGGTGGCCCCTCCGTGAACGCACCGTGGACACACCATGCGACATGTAGGCTTAAAGGCGGCTTTGTGTGGCCGCTGTGTCTCCTCAGAGCGAGTGGACAACGAACTGGAACTCGGGACAGACCTCGACGACGCCGTACTGTACAAAGACAAGAAACTCAAAGACCAAGTAGAAGTAGCTATAGGTGACGGTATGGAATTCACTATACCAGGTAATATTTGACATTTTGAAATAATCACTTAGGTTTACATCAATTTACTGTTTACTGCACTAACCATTGATCTTCCAGGTGACAATAAATACAAGAAAGGGAAAATTTTGTTAAATAATATTAACGCTATAACAGATAATCATAGAGACAACCGGTTAGATTGTGAATTAAATCATCATGGATATCCTATACAGGTAAATCAAAGAAGACCATAAATCAAATGCTTAACTAATACTAAATTATTTGTTAACACAACCACGTTCTTGTGTAGGATGACGACACAATAAGTCAAAAATCGTACGGCAGTCATAAGATAAGGTCATTCAAAGATGAAAGTCATAAAGGATCAGCGGACACGATAGATGGCGAAGAGAAAAAGGACGCCAGTAAAGAAGAATTAGGGTTAGAGGAAGGTCAGTTGAAAACCAAGCTTTTGTTTAATCTTTATAACTTTAGCTATTTATAGAATGATGAAATAATTAACTTTTTGTTTTAGAAATGGTTGAAGAGGAAGAAGATAAGCTAGACGGAGGTCTGGGCAAGACAGACATTATAGTAGCAGCAGATGAAGAAGTCGTAGACGATAGTCCTGCAGACTGCTGTCCAGACCCCTGTTACGCGAAGTTTCCATTCTTGGCGGGAGATGATGAATCTCCCTTCTGGCAAGGCTGGGGCATGCTCCGGTTGAAAACATTCAAACTCATTGAAAACACATATTTTGAAACGGCTGTGATTACCATGATTTTGCTCAGTAGTTTGGCTTTGGTAAGTTTCTGAAACATTATTTTATTGTATCGCGTTTTTTTTTAAATAAATGATTCACAATACAATATTTCTGTCCATTACAGGCTTTAGAAGATGTAAATTTACCACATCGGCCGATTCTTCAAGACATTTTGTATTATATGGATCGTATCTTCACCGTCATTTTCTTCATTGAGATGTTGATCAAATGGCTTGCCCTTGGCTTCCAGAAATACTTCACGAACGCTTGGTGCTGGCTCGACTTCATTATTGTCATGGTAATATATTGATATTTTATGAGATACTTTATCATATGTTCTAATAGTTTCTTTACAGATTAGATAACTATAAAATAAATTATGACGAAGGATTTGATTTGCATTATCATGTAAGAGACAATTTTAAGGTCTATTCAGGTTTGTCTCACAATTCTTTGTGATGTTCCTTAGTAAAACTACAGCTTCCCAACCTGCTGTAGGTAAAGATACCGAGTATATGATGAGTTATACTAAGTACACCTAAAACTAGATGTAAGAAACATATTGTATGCTAAAGTAAATGACGAATGGTGTGACGTTAGTTGTCGCTCGTAAACCACGGCGCGGTGATGGCGGGCGCGGACGACATCCCGGCGTTCCGCTCGATGCGCACGTTGCGCGCGCTGCGGCCGCTCCGCGCGGTGTCGCGCTGGGAGGGCATGCGCGTGAGTAGCGCGCCACCCGCACGTCTGGCGGTACTGTTGCGCTGCACATCCACACACTATTCAGCGCAGCCATGCCTATGTGCTGTCACTGCAACTAAGATTTGCTAAATCGACTGTACAAAACAATCATGTCGAATTTCAAGAATTTTAATTTATTAATATATTTATTAGAACCTAAAAACTGATGCTCGTTGTTCCACCTGGTTCAATTGCCTCGATAATCTAAGGACATTTTTTAAGTTCGCTGTGTTCGATGTGCAGCGTAACTCAAAGCGTGCAGCTTTGATTGTTCGATGTCTATGGCAGTGGAAACTCCGAACGGCCTCACCTCGCTGCCTCGAGCTCTCGATGTCGTACTGTTTGTTTATGGATACCGCTTCTATGTGACTCTCTTACCCATGAACCCTGCTACCTGATATTTACCTGTGGCCATATATATAATGGCCTTCACAGAGTGACTTGAAATCCTGATATTTTCAAGTGCATGAATAAACACGACTTCTATCTTTGTGCTGTCGTACCAGACAGTGCCGTTTTCACGTTTATCAAAAAGTTTATTTCTCATTAATATTCTGATTAAGAAAAAAAATAACTTAACTGAAAATGGCACATGATCTTGGATGCTGTCGATGTCATAAATTGCAAAATATATAACTATATACATATACCTTGATTATGTTCTTAACATGTGATGTAGCTTTTTTGGGGCATCAGAGAATTTAAATTCAAGACGAATTCAAACTTGATTGGCTAATAGTAATTTATTATTTAAAATTGTCTGGTGTCCTCAAATTAACTTCGATGTACAAATGTGTGTAACTTGAGTGATATATCACATTTCTATTTCTTCTGATATTCTGCAATAGGTAACTTACTTCTGTATTTGTAAACAAGTCTTCATCTTCCTCAAAAGATTATTCTGTCCTTAGTTTTGTTATCCAGGTCGTGAGTCTTCAACCAAATTATGGGATATTCAAGTTTGACGTTGTTGGGATCTAGTCTTATGTAATTCTGTCTTTTTTGTAGGTGCAGCAGTAGACATCAGTACTTATTTTTACCAGCAAATTGTTGAAATATAATTTGTCTCAATATGCAACCCTTGATTTCATCAGGTCTCGCTTATAAACTTCGTAGCGGCGCTTTGTGGCGCCGGCGGCATTCAGGCGTTCAAAACGATGCGAACGCTGCGCGCACTGCGCCCGCTCAGAGCCATGAGCCGCATGCAGGGCATGAGGGTACGTACCACCCTGTGCTGCCGACACACCCTATCGCTCATCCATCCACCACACACTTCGCTCCACACTTCACATTCACATTTCTATTTCAACTTCTACGATCATTATAAACATTATAAAATCTCCAACATTCGTGTATGGCTCCTTTTTTCGATACTTCTGCATAAATCACCAGATCTAAATTGTTAATTAGAACAGTTGTTACCAATTCATTGGCAGTAGTCTATTTCGAATTAATATTAGTGAATCATTTTGAAGTGGTCGGTGGCACCCCTGAATGGCTTAGTATCATCACTGTTCGTCATAAACCTCTTTTAGAAATGGTTCCATGGGATTTAGGAGAGATTTCATCCATGTTTTGGTCTCTTTTTCTATTGGTCTTATTATTATTAGCTAGATTAGAGTTTTGTAATTACTTAGTTATTTGGAATGCTAATTTATATTCTGCACCTTAGATTTTTTCTTCTTGTATCTTCATCGTACGAGCGGCAAGTCGCATGCATTACTACTAATTCCATACATTGTGGATGGCTAACTTAGTGGACAAGGTAAGAGTAGTGTAGTATTTATGTTGCTTTGAGATGTGCTTCGATGTACTCGGTGTTCTGTAAATTAATTCATGTTGTGTAGATATTTATACTAATACCATTTTCAATCAGTACCATTTACATGATCACTCAAAGTATGGATCAATTCAAAATCAATATTAACCTGAGATGCTAAATAGAATTGCACAGTACTAATAAAATTAAAGTCCTTGCTTCCAAACTAATACTTTGCGCCCTCTAACAAATGCACGCCATTCAAAAGTAATGAGAGTGAACATGATTCACTGTACATTCATGATACTTAAATGCAAGTCTAATACGGTCCCTTTGGGCAGTGGTAGTAACGTGTCTGTACGTGGCAGGTTGTGGTGAATGCGCTGGTGCAGGCCATCCCGTCCATCTTCAACGTGTTGCTGGTGTGTCTTATCTTCTGGCTCATCTTCGCCATCATGGGAGTACAGCTCTTCGCTGGAAAGTACTTTAAGGTATTCATATTCATTTATTTTGAATTGCATATTGTAAAAAAAAAAAACCGGCCAAGTGCGAGTCTTACTCGCACACAGGGTTCCATAGCCCCAAAAAATATAATAGCAATATTTTGAACTGTCATACATTACTATTCATTAGTTAGTAAACTTCCACTCAACCGCAAAACTAAATATGTTTTTCATAGTATGTTTATGAAAAACAAAGTTACTGCTGCAGTTTGATGAAAAAGTCCCATATCTCAAAAACTGAAAATCATATCTTATTGAAATCAATTTTCGTTGGTAGTTTTTTTTACGTTCTACAACCCTAAATATTTTCAGAATTTTCCTCTTCTTACTTTAGAAATTAGAGGGGGGGGGGCACACATTTTACCACTTTGGAAGTGGCTCTAGCACAAACTATTCAGTTTAGTAAAAAATTATATTAGAAACCTTTATATCATTTTTGAAGACCTATCCATAGATACCCCACACGTATGGGTTTGATGAAAAAAAAATTTTTGGTTTTCTGTCCTATGTATGGGGAACCCCCAAAATTTATTGTTTTTTTTCTATTTTTGTGTGAAAATCTTTGCGGTTCACAGAATACATCTACTTACCAAGTTTCAACAGTATAGTTCTTATAGTTTAGGAAAAAAGTGGCTGTGACATACGGACGGACAGACAGACAGACAGACATGACGAATCTATAAGGGTTCCGTTTTTTGCCATTCGGCTACGGAACCCTAAAAAGATGTTACAAGGGGCTAAATCTTAATGTCTCAACCAAGACAGTGAAAACTTCGTTGACTTCTGAACTTTGTCTATAATTCTTGGCAATTTTATATATACTCTGATTGTAAATGTTCTTCTTAAGTTGCTTATTAAATACCCTTTAACTGTTTCCAGTGCGTCGACCTAAACCACACGACGCTTAGCCATGAGATCATCCCTGACCGGAACGCGTGCATCTTGGAGAACTATACTTGGGAGAATTCGCCGATGAACTTTGACCACGTTGGCAAGGCGTACCTGTGCCTCTTCCAAGTTGCTACCTTCAAGGGATGGATTCAGATCATGAATGACGCTATTGATTCCAGAGAAGTACGTTTGTCATTTGTTACTTTGCTCGAGTCGCACAAATATTTCTGAATTTGGAAACCTGTTAACATTTTAACTCAATGATTTTAACAAAATGTTTTTGCACATTTCAGGTGGGTCGCCAACCGATCCGAGAGACGAATATCTACATGTACCTGTACTTTGTATTCTTCATCATATTCGGCTCATTCTTCACTCTCAACCTGTTCATCGGAGTGATCATCGACAACTTTAACGAACAAAAGAAGAAAGCCGGTGGAAGTCTCGAGATGTTCATGACTGAAGATCAGAAGAAATACTACAATGCCATGAAGAAAATGGGTTCTAAGAAACCGTTGAAAGCTATTCCGAGGCCGAAGGTAAAATCTTGAAATGTAACAGTTCTGTACAGGACGTAAGACATCCAGTTAAGACCAATTTAAATGATCAGGAAAGACACACAATAATAACCTCCTGCTTTATTTTGTATAGTTTTTTAAACAGCCTATCTACGCTTTCCCTTGTCCTAGGAGATTCGCAACCTACGGAGCGTAATGTTGCTACTACCCATGTTTTCGCACACACACCTCATTCTAAATTTGAAGCAGTGCGTTGCTTATTACTACACCAACGGATCGACGACTCAGATGAATCCAGATAAGACCGTATAATAGTTAATACAAATTCTGAAACGTGGTATTTTGTTACAGTGGCGACCACAAGCGATCGTGTTCGAGATAGTGACAGACAAGAAGTTCGACATGATCATCATGTTGTTCATCGGGCTGAACATGTTGACGATGACGCTGGACCACTATCAGCAGTCCGAGACGTTCAGCACAGTCCTCGACTACCTCAATATGATATTCATCGTGATATTCAGTTCAGAGTGCCTACTAAAAATGTTCGCCTTACGCTATCATTACTTCGTTGAGCCTTGGAACTTGTTCGATTTCGTAGTAGTCAATTTCTCAATTCTTAGTGAGTATCCCGAATTTTAACTCTTTTTCGTTTCCAAGACTTTTAACAGTTTATTAATGATACATTTCTTTGTTCCCAGGTTTGGTATTGAGCGATATTATAGAGAAATATTTTGTGTCGCCAACTCTATTGAGGGTTGTGAGAGTAGCGAAAGTTGGTCGTGTGTTGCGTCTCGTCAAGGGCGCGAAGGGTATCCGGACGCTGTTGTTCGCGCTGGCCATGTCCTTACCAGCGCTGTTCAATATCTGTCTGTTGCTGTTCCTCGTCATGTTCATCTTCGCCATCTTTGGCATGTCCTTCTTCATGCACGTCAAGGACAAAGGTGGTCTCGACGACGTGTACAACTTCAAGACTTTCGTCCAGAGTATGATCCTGTTATTTCAGGTCAGTTGTTTTGTCAAACCAGCCAGCTGTTTGTTCCACATGAGTATTCTCGTAGACTAACGTCTTTGTAGTTCGCTTGGTAACGACCGTGAGCAAAGATGCTACAATCCTCTGCTCTTGAAATAGTTCCTTCATCAGTCTTTATTACTAATCAGATATTTGTATTGTGTGGTGTCCCTCAGATGTCGACGTCAGCCGGATGGGACGGCGTGCTGGACGGCATCATCAACGAGGAGGAGTGCGACCTGCCCGACAACGAGCGCGGCTACCCCGGTAACTGCGGCTCCGCGACAATCGGCATCACCTACCTGCTGTCCTACCTCGTCATCTCCTTCCTCATCGTCATCAACATGTACATCGCCGTCATTCTCGAAAATTACTCGCAGGTAACTTAGCGCTTTCCAATATCTAGTGTTAGATGTTTAAGTGGTGATGGTGATCCTGCTATGTTTGTAACGGTTCTATCTTTGTGTTCAGGCGACGGAGGACGTGCAGGAAGGTCTGACGGACGACGACTACGACATGTACTACGAGATTTGGCAGCGGTTCGACCCGGACGGCACGCAGTACATCCGCTACGACCAGCTATCAGACTTCCTCGACGTGCTGGAGCCGCCGCTGCAGATCCACAAGCCCAACAAGTACAAGATCATATCCATGGACATTCCCATATGTCGCGGCGACATGATGTTCTGCGTCGACATCCTCGACGCTCTCACCAAAGACTTCTTCGCGCGGAAAGGCAACCCTATCGAGGACCCCGGCGACATCGAGGTGGGCCGGCCCGACGAGGTGGGCTACGAGCCCGTCAGTTCCACACTGTGGCGCCAGCGCGAGGAGTACTGCGCGCGCCTCATCCAGCACGCCTGGCGCCGCCACCGGCGCGCGCAGTCGCCGGCGGGCGGCGGCGCCGGGGCGGGCGGCGCGCCCACGGCCGTGCTGCTGGACGGGCCCGCGCCGCGCGTGGTGCTGGGCGGCGGCGGCGCCTGGGCGGGCGGCGCGGCGCCGGCGCCGGTCTGACCCGCGCTGGCGCTGGCGCTGCTGCCCGCGCTGGCCGGCGACGCGCCGCTGCCGGGCCCGCTGCCCGCGCTGCTGAGCCCGCCCGAGCGCTAGCGGCCGGGTGTGCGCCCGCGCCGAGCCCGGAACTGTTCGCGCGCGTTTAGAGACGTTCGACGTGTTTACTGGAGTGTTTTGTATTCGCGTGGCCGAAGCTTAGTGACCGTTTGTTTTGCGACCGTGTTCGCGCGCGTTCACCGCGTTCTGTCGTTCCGATTCGTATCCGTTGGTTTCCGTTCGCGTGCGAACCTGTTTCCGGTGAGTGAAGCCGTCGATCGGAGAGGATCGTTCTCGCGAGCGTGCCCTTTTTTTATTCGTCACTAGTGATGTAATATAAGGTATTGGATAAAATTGAGGAAACTCTAAAAGCTTATTTTTGTATTCGATGAATATCACTGTCTATCTGTAAAATTCTAAAACAGAGCTGTACTTATAAATATTGTGAAGTTTGATGATTTGTTACTGATTGTGAGATATCATTTTTCTTCCCCGAAATGGTGTCGAGCAATAGCACAAGTAGATGTCCCCGGTCCCGGCGTGTGTGTGCGTGTGTGTGTACGTGTGTGTGTGTGGTGCGGCGGAGTGCGGCGCGGCACGCTTGTTCAGCTTCACTCACGGCCAACATGTTCGAGCACCGCCTCACGTCTCCACACTTGGTTACATTGCATACATTTCTTCAGCCGCGAGCCCGCGCTCACGGGCGCTAGTATTATCGTATCTTAATAGACGCTTAAGAGAAGCAATGGCTACGCCGATTCATATCAATTTTGTCCGTATAGTTTTAATAGTTCCAATTTGTAAGCTTCTCACTGTACCGAACGACGCGAGGTCGCGTCTGTCTATGCGAGGACGGCCGCCTGCCGGTCCTCGAGAGTAAGAGAGTTTAGAGAAATTTTTGCAACGTTATCTATATAAGCTTAACAAATCAGCTGTGAAATCGGTACCAGAATTCACTTCCGTCCTAATTCAGTACGCATCATAGGAATCGAGCCATTTTATGTAACGCGCACTTTCCACATACCTAGTTAATGTAATTGCCTTCCCCTGATTACATTAGCTGCGGGCCCGACGGCAGTCCCCGGCCGCCGGCCCGGTGCGGTGCCCGCATGCGGGCGCACGTAGTGTCGCTGCGGCCGCGTGCGTCGCCGTGCGTCTCATAGACCTACGAGTATATATCCGACATAGCGAGCGGGCTGGTACTGCTTCGACGATTGTTGCTCTTGCAGATTACATTTTGATGATGTTGATAATGTTTAATGTTCATTCACGATGTACAACCGATTCGGCTACTTGAACGACATCACTATAAATTAGCAATAAGATAATATTGATATACCTAAGAGATCGAACGTCCCTTACCGAGTAAGGTAGATATTATTGAAGTTTGTTTATTTTTCGATTGACATCTCTCTAGATAGCCGACGTAATCCGGACGTTGCCGTTCCCTCACGACGGTTCACTTCTGTGGCAGTATTGTCTTTTCTAGCACAACAGACTAATGAATCATTCAATTTTTGTAATTTAACTTTGGAAGTGGTCAATTTTCTACTACTCTGTAAATATTGAGAGCTTATTGCCGGGTAGATCCCAAACCGCACGTCGCAACACGTAATTTATTATATTATGTCTACTATCTATTGATATCAGCGATACGTAATAAGCTTGAAGCAATAACGTTAACGTGTGCTCGACGAGAGGTTTCGCTTTTCATTACCTTGTACGGAACATGTCACCGAATAGTTGTGTGCCGGTTGTTTTCAATTCGTTTACATAAAATGTGAAAAATATCTGAAGTGCAAGACAATTCTAAGTGTTGCAAGGTTTAAAGAGTCAGTGTATCGTAAACTAATGAGACGCTTACAGTTTTGCACATATTTTGCAATAATTATGAATACAAGATAACGATTATGTAGATAATTTGATAAATGCTCGCTTGCGGGGTGCGCGAGCGAGGTTCCCCGTCGCTTGCGCACGCGCACGCAGTCGCGTTCCCTCTTGCGTTACGTCAGACGTTACTTTACGTTCACACAAGGTAACTAGTTCTCTCGGAGCCGTGTGGAACCACTCAAGCTCTGTCCTCTAATATGTAATATTATATTGCGCTTTGGAAGACTGATCGGATAAGATGATCTTGAACATTTGTTTTAATGTCCTTGTTGATGTGTTTGTAAAAATTTTAAAACAAAATCTTTTACTTAAAATCACGTAAGTATTTTAAGTTTAGAAGTATGATTTAACTCGACAATACTGATATTCTCACCTAGTTAGTGCCGTGGAAACACTTACGTATGTACACCAATTGTTATTTATTAGCTATTAAGGTAAAGTTACCGCTTATCACAATATTAGTAAATGTGAATATATACCTATGGTTAGCCAGTAAACGTTATAATCAAGCTAGATAATTATTTGCTCTTATTACAAAAATACTCAGACAAGAAATCAGAATTTATTTAAACAGATTCCTTTAAATCAAGACGAATACGAATTTATCTACAAAATAAATGAAATTAGGATTCGGAATCCCTTTTCCCATTTCTTTCAGATGTATAGACTTCAAAGGCACGTTGAAAATGGACATTGAACATAACATGTAGGTAGTACAACTGTGTCACGTGATCAATTCTGATTTCTTTCAATTTTGTTATCACAAAAATGCATTTATTAAAAATGTGTAAGCATTTATGTGATAAGAACTACAATCTAAGAGTATTTGTTACTTAAAGCTCCTTATAGCGTTAGGTATCGAGATTGACAAGTTCCATACGGCTCTACACGACATGCTCTACCAATATGTCGTCACATTATGTTGGTGAAACCAAAGATTATAACTACTATTAGGCATATTTGCACAAAGAAGTTGTGTTTAATTAAGTTTAGACAATAAGTTATAATATCATTGTATTGTTTATTTTAACTATACTTATGACAAAAAAGTGAGTTCAGTTTGCTGAATGATAGAGGTTTAATTGAGTATTTATTATATATATTGTTGAAGTTTGTACAAAATAAATTAAGTAAACGATAAAATATAGAACTTGACTGCTTTGCACCGTCGTTTTATTTTATTCATACTCGTATTGTCCTATAAGGAAAAAGGAGTAAATGATAGCGTGACGAATGACACGTGAGAAGGGATACTAAAAAAACGTGTTGCGCCGACCCCAAATACCATGGAACAAGGGCAGCACGAAGAAAGAAGATTGTCCTATGGCGTATAGTCGGTTGCCGACGCACGCGCACACGTTAACTTGCTATACGATTTACTGTTCTCAACTAAGTTTTGAACAAACATTGAATTTAATGTGTCCTTATGTTTGTAACCATCATCATCATTTAAAAAGCGAGAAATGCTTTAAAAGAAGATCTCCCAACTTTGAATTCCGATTTCCCGATAAAGTAAAAGAAACAGTGTATTTAGCCACATTGCTCTACCAGCTTTACAGTTTCGCTGCCAAGTTTGAATAATTTATTTTTACTGGTATGCACAAGTCACCTATAGCTACGTTTATTGACGGGAAGCGGTTTGTGGGGACACGAATGAATTATTGTTTGATCCATATTGCCAGATTGTAGGTGTCGTTGTCATTCGTCCGTAGCGTATGACGTAGTTTGGTTTCTCTTCGGGCCCACAGTTGGTCGCCAGATTGTAGGAGGGGTTGCAGGTGTTCCACACTCGAAGGAAACACGGGCGAAGTTTTCAGGTGATGTATTTTAGGTATATAGGCAAGGTGCTTAGCACCGAAAGTGTTAAAGACCATTTGAATCCAATCTCTTTCACCACCTTATAAAACAAAAAAATATTAAAATCATTTGTTCACACCAGTTCCATTCAATAGTTCGTTGAAAATAACGTGCATTTTCTTCTAACCTTTAGTAAACATTTTGTAACACATATAATTTTGTATATTGCTAGGCTTTACTAGGATTAGTTGGAGACGGGGTCAGCCCCGTTTTCACAAACGCTTCGGTTCGATTTCGATTCGACAAGTCGTATGACTATCTTGTTTTGCCATTAAGAAAACGAGCGAGATAGACATACGACTTTCTCGAATCGAAGCGTTTGTGAATACGGGGGCAGGTCTTCCCTGCGACAACAAACAACTTCTTGTAGCTATGTACGCTCTCAGTTATATTTACGACATACTACTTTTTATATGTTACCTACTTTACGATTAAAAACGTTGATCGTCTTCGTTGATGAGAGTATGGACGCCTGAACTAATTAGTAAAGCAATCTATCACATAGTCGTGTCACTGAGCAATAGTGTCAGGTGTAGTATCCGATAATGTTATAATACTAATAATGTGTTTGCGCATGGACCCACACAATTTTTCCGGGGATATAGGAGCTCATTAGCTAGGTTCTACCCAGACACCCTATGTCCCAAATGGCACTTCGATTTTCAAGTCTGGGGACGTATATAATTTAATTTTTTTTTACTTTAGATGCTTATAAGGAATTTTCTTGAAACCAGTTTGTATCATACAATGATTAATTTAGATTTATAAGACTTTGGAGAATAAAACAAAATTTATTTTATGCCATTACCCACAGACGAAAAAGTTATTTCGAAGTAAAGAAAACATTTTATGGTATTCTTTTTTTTATACAAAAAACAGATTTAACGAAGCGTGACATTTGGGACATCATTATCTAGTTTCTACCCATACATCCTACCAAACACCCTGTATAATCTTTTAGATAAATTAAGTGCCCTTTGTATCATTTCATCGGACCTCGTGAGGTTAACACAATGCGTAGCATTACGTCAGACTGTAGCGCTACACGTCAAGTAGACGCAGATACTATAGAAAGCGTAGAGATTCGATGCTACGAGATTATTCGTAGCGGACAAAGACGGTACGCCAGACAAAGCTTAGTGCAACGACGCCTGTAGCGCTACGCGTCAAGTCGTAGCAGATAATATAGAAAGCGTAGAACTTTGATGCTACGGCGATAACTCGTATCGGATGTTAGGGAAAGCGTAGAGACACGACGACTGTAGCGCTATGCGTCATTCTTCATGTCGTGGCAGATACTATACAAAGCGTAGAGCTATTTTGACTGTAGTTTTGCACGTCAAGCCGCAGATGCTGGAGGAAGAGAAAGTTCTACGCTTTTCAAAATGCCCACTTAGTTTTGGCATTTAGCGCTACGCTTTTCAACAAATTAACAGAGATAAGATTTCTCAGTTTTTGGTTAATATTTCGGAAACCAGAGGTCCTATGCAAGAAAAATAAAAAATTTGGAACCTATCGATGTTCCTTTAACCGGTAAAGTCATGATCTATGTGTCAGATGAATAACATAAAAATAGTTAAGATTTCGTAATAAAACTAATTCTTACGCCATGGTTTCATGCATGACAGATTCACGAGTCTATCAGCCGTCTAGGTACAGCCCAGCCTCGCAAAGTAGCAGCGTGACGTCAAGACAGACAGCTATTTAAATAACCGCGTAGTCTTTTTGTTTTTTTTTCTGATTCTTTGTTGCTCGATCATTTACTGACTTGCGAAGATAACTCAGAGTATTCTTCGAAAAACAATAATAATAAGGAAACCTTCCCAAGGTTCTGAAATAACCATACAAAACTGGACAATAGTCGTACACTGATGACTGAGCTCTAAAAAGCTGAATCATTCTCCAGCACCGCTGCACCAGTAACTTTACCCGACCGAAAATACATCATTCCATAGCGGTGAAAAACTCCTAACTATTATTTGTATTGGATGTAACACTTATTCTAAAAATGGCATAAATTGTACAGTCAGATTATTTCAATCAATTAAATTTTATTACAACAAAATATACACTTTTCAAAATTCTACAAATTCAAATAATTAAGAATTAATCCATAAAACCATAACATAAATACCTAACATAATATCTTATCAGTTCTGTTAGTTACAGTTTCGTTTTTAATAATATTATTTTATCTTTAGTGACAAGAGCAATATTTATAATTAAAATTAATAATTTAAGTATCAAATATAATTGTTCATCTTCTAAACCCTATCTAGACAATGGCATATCTAGCTAGGGAGTTAAGTTTACACAATATTATCAAAACCATTTTCACAATCGGTGTAGAATCCACAACATTCCAACAGTTGGTAAATCTTCTAAGCATTAATTACGGCATGCTCTCAGGTTACATTGGAGTGATTTCGTAACACACTGACAAAGGCAATGTCTTTCGTTTCGACAGTAAAAAAATATTCTTTGCGTTGTTTACAATGTCGAGTATACGAGTTTTCCAAAAACATGAAGCAATGGATAAACAGGTAATTAATTTCTTTCAAAATCCTTCAGATTCCGATTGAAAGTGTGCTACACAATTAAGTTTGTTGGGAATTGGACTGTAACACCTACTAAATAATTATTTGTGTAGGTTTACTTTAAGCTTTCAATTTCCTAGGAATTATATTGACATATATTCCTCCAGCTGGTCCCATAATCAATCGACCTGGATCAACCTTTAAATTCCTGTCGGTGTTCTTCGATGCCTGCACTTGGAAGTTGGACAAAAACTTCGCCACACATAGCTGAGACTGAAGCCTTGCAAACCGCATACCTAAAATAAACGACAGACATGTTAGAAACGTTAACATTTTACATATAGTACATATAGTACCTACTAATTTACTTGTTTTCTGTCAGTTTATCTACTCAATTTTTACAAATGATTACGGGTGTAGGGAATTCACTTAGTCAAATTCCGTTTATTTTGTTTGGCTGAAGGTGTATTTTTCAGCCGAAAATGGCCGATACCGAAGGACGAGGAACTATAAAGGTTCTTTGTTAATTACGGAACTCTAAAAATATACAGTAGCCAACTTACCGATGCAGTTCCTTTGACCGATACCAAATGGTAAGTAAGCGCATGGGTGACGCTTACCCACCTCCTCTGGATCGAATCTTTCAGGGTTAAATACTTCAGGCTTCGTATAATATTTCTCGTCATAGTGAATACCCCTCGAAGATATTAGCACTGTAGTATTTTTTTCAATAACCAGATCTGTACCGGGTACTTTGTAATCTCTGGCAACTTTTCTTTGCAGCGGTTCTACTATTGAGTACATGCGGAGAGTCTCATCAAACACTTTATTCATGTATTTCATATCTTTTATGGTATCGTACGTTACTTCTCCATTATGTTCTTTAATAACTTCATCAATTTCTTTTGTCAGCTTGTTTTGGATGTCAGGGTTTAAAGCCAGTTGGTACATTAAGTAGGCCATAGTGGTTGCACTGGTTTCATATCCAGCAATGTAGAAAACAAAAGCTTGCGCCGCCATCACATCCTCTGTTATTTCAACAGACGCTACATTTTTTCCGTATTTTGCAAACTTGACCTCTCCCATTTCACGGAGTTTCAGTATTAGATCCATGAAATCGTTTCGGCCTGTTGGCTTGCCATTTCTTTGAGTGATAATGTTATCCACAAGACTTTTGAAAAATTTTTGTATGGGTTTCGGAACAAGAGAAAGGTTTAGAGATTCCAGAAGTCCTGGGTACATAAAATCTAATTCAAATGCGTAAGACGGTTCCGAAAAGAACTTGTCTACAAGTTTCAAGGCCTGCACTTTATCACCGAGACTTTCATATTTAACACCGAAAGCGCAGGCAGATATCGTAGACAACGTATATGTCTGCAGAAGGGAGTATATTTCAAACTCTTGCTTGCTTTGGCATTCTTTGTTCACGAGATCCACAAACTGATCAGCACCCTCATGCATTAAATAATACATGTCTTTTAATTTACCAGATGTAAAAATAGGGGTAAACCGATTTCTTAAAGCTGTCCATGTTTCTCCATCAGCGGAAAACAAATTTTGTCCCAATCCTTCTTTGCTGAATGACCCTCCACGGTCAGTGAACAGTTCGAAGTCCTTAATGAAGATATGTTTCAAGATCTCTAAGTCTCGTATAAGGAGACAGGGTGTTGTCATCCTATATACTCCGACCACTTTTTCGTTTGGATACATATCGTAAATTTCCTGAATCTCCACACCTTTATTTTTTCTGCGCAGGGCGGATTCTTTGATATTCCCAAAAAAGACGGTTGGTTTTGGTCCAGCTACATTTCGGCTTTTCCAGTAGTTAAAATTCCTTGTAAAATAATAATATAGAGCGTAAACTATCACTATGAGCACTATCGAGTAATAAATTAACGTCATTTTGTAATGGCTCTAAACACACTTAGTGAACTTTAAGCAATGAATAGCAATATCGAGTCAAATGTTTATATACAAGACGCGCGCGGAAACCAAACTGCCATGATAACGCAAATATTATTATCAATCGCTATGTGTAGTTTTTGTTATCTATTTCTGGATAATTGTATGGCAATCTAGTGTACGCGCGTTCGCATTGCTGAGATAATTTTATAACACGCAAGCAAGCTGGCGGGCTATTACAACACGCAGATACATTTTGGGCTTGCGCTAGGCTGGCCTCCTATTCTGAGACCGTTATCGAATAGACGTCAGTTAGATTAAATGTTTCCCTGATGTTATACACAAGCGAAGTATTCGCAAGTTTCCTTCGTACATTCGGAATGGTAACATAATAGTAGGAATGTTTCAAAACAACTGCTTTTAGTAATGCCAATTACGCATCAAAGTCACACAGACAGCAGCACTACACAAAATTAGCAAGACAAGACATGCTGACTCAGTAACTGCCTCTGTAATAATACTAGTTGTGTGTGAGGCCAACAGTATTGTTACGAGCACTAGCGCATTATAAGCTCATGATATGTTACATTAGGCTTAACGTAGGCTAGTTTATTTCGGTGATGGGATGGTACAATGACTAAGCATAAGTAAAAGCTCAAAGAAAAGTGGAAGACAGTAAATGGGTAACGTAGGCGATCAATAAAATATTCATACATTTATCAAATGCAGATCCTGATGTCAACGCTCCGCATTTCATATTACTAATAATTTATTTTCTGTAAGAACAGAGATTATTTAAAGCTCGGGAGCATTACGTCGACTTTGAAACGAAAGAGAATTCTTTAGCGTTCGTTATAATAGCACCCTAATATTTGAAGACATTTAGTTCTCTTCAAAATGGTTGAGTTGAATGATGGCTGATCCATGCGTGATGTTCCTGAACGGGCGCTGTCAGTTGTGCCTGGTCGTCTCTTAGCTGCCATGGCTTATTTCGAACTAATTATTTTATCTTTTAATTGTTCTTTTTGTTTTTACTATGAACACTTTTACCGTGAAGTCTTGCTACATCGTTCTCACATAATGTACCATCTCAACATGAATGATGTAACCAAGGTTTTTGTAACAAGATTCTGATTTAAAAGAGTGTACATGGACTTTCTTGCCCATTCTTCTCCATAGAGATCTACTCCTTGGAATGGGCAACTACAGATACTTTCACAGTTATTATGTCTTGTGACTGGGACTGTAGCTTAATTTTTATTGTTGTTCGACCATTCAAAAGTGCCTGTAACTGGCTTATTTGAAATAAATGATTTTGATTTGATTTGATTTGAAGAGCGTTGACAGCTGTGTTTTTGGGATATGCCGTTGGGTGTTAATAGATTATTCACGTTATGTTTAGTAATAGTGTTGTGTCATATAGATGCGTTACGGTTTCCTCCATACCCCTCGAGGACATCGACCACTTCCACCATGGTGGAAGCTAGACAAAGAGTACATACTCCATATACACCATGTTATGTTCACTGCGACGAGCTGCGAGCGGTACCAAAACATTTTAGGTAGCGAAGCAACACAGTGGCGGTGTTTTTCGCATGATTCTGAAGTTTTGTGACTAGAATCCTTTCAAAGATATTATTAGTGCGAAGGTCTACGGTAGGTAAGTACTTAATCTGATATCCGAGTATCGTTTTATTTAATCATAATATAACTAAATAGACGTTATAAATCCAATCACTTTAGTAATCTTAACAAATCTCATTGATAATACTCACTTATCGGTATTAAAGATGTTAATGTTTTCAAGAATTTCGCAAATCATGCTGAAGAAACTTAAAACTATTATCTTTTAAAGAAACTTGTTGAGACTTGTCTGGGCAAATTTTAGTAGCAATTTAGCCAGACAAGTTTCGACAAGTTTATTTAAAGATACTTAATAAAAAATAAGACATTATGAGCATAATAACGATGACCAAACTGATTTTAAATGCGAACTCATAATGATCATACAGAAATAACTGTTTATGCTTAGATAAAAAATCCGTTGTCCGTTTGTACGCGGTATTATTTATTATTTAAATTTGCTCTAAGAATACAAACTACCTATATAAAAACCAGAATAAAATTTGTAATAAAATACAAGCATTCTCGTGATAAGAAATACAATCTAAGAGTGTTTGTTACTTGAAGTTCTCAACAACATTATTCAGATTGACAAGTAGATATACATGGCATGTATATCTACTTGTCAATCAACTTGTCAATCTACCTTGTTATCTACTTGTCAATAGCGTGTACCTACTAGTAGCGCGAATCGCGCTACTGGTAGGTACACGCTACTTACTGATGAACAGTAGTTCTCAACTAAGTTTTGAACAAATCTTATTAATATTTTGTTTATTAGAAATAAGTTTTCCTACACTAAAAACAAAAAAAAATAGAGAATATATATATGGTCTTTACTATTCCGTTAAATAAAACTGCACTGTCTATTTTTATTTATGTTTTTTATTAATAATACAAAACTTTCCTATACATTTTTATAAATTATAAAATGTCATGAAGTTTTTGGATATACTAGTATGTACCTAACAACCTAACTAGGGCAGCAAAATATAACACTATTCATTTAGTCTTTATTCACTTGTATGATTTTACATTTATATAGAAAACATTCCGAATAATTGAGTTCTGCCCTGAAACAGAAATAATGTTAGGTGATATAGATTGTTCCGTATGATGTCGGACGTAAGGAATAGCACCATCCCATATCTTCCCGTGGGTGTCGTAAGAGGCGACTAACGGACTTGCCAGATAATGGGCAGCAGCGTTCTCTGTGCTTTTGTAGCAACCTTACTGCGATCGCCAACCCGCCTGCCAAGCGTGGCGATTATGGCAAGACCCCCCAAAATGTCAATGTGATCAAAATGACACTTGGGGGAGGCCTATGTCCAGCAGTGGACGTCTTTTGGGCTGAAATGATGATGATGATGAATATAGATCAGCGATCATCAACCCCATCATCTTCCTGCACTTGTCCCATTCTATTTGGAGTTGGCGCAACACGTTTTCTTCAGACATCAAGGTATCATTTACTCCTTTCTCTTTCATATCATTCATTTATAATATAGAATACAGATCAACAATCGAATGGTTCTTTTATATCCGTAAGTGACTTGTGCAGTCGCGACTTCTCCAAACGTCATAGTAACAACATTTCGACAGCACTGAATTTCGAGTCAACAACCAGGACAGAACCAACGACCAGTGGTCCACATTGGTCCTGGATCGAAGGATTTGGAAGTCATGGGGAGAGGTTTTGCCCAGCAGTGGGATGACATAGGCTAACAGTAACATACCATACCATGCTTCATCATTAGTGATCGGATATTCGGATGCATATTTACCTAAAGTACGTTCTTTCCTGGCAAAAAGTACAAAAGTATGGAAGCGGATATTTAAATGCCAATTTTGTCGCGGGATTGCGAAATTTCATAATTCTTTAGTAAGTAGTAAATGTAGTACTCAAAATATCGTAACGAATATTTTAAATTTATTTAAAACCTGGCAAGTTTGTTGAAAATAACAAGGAAAAAAATACAACAACTACTTGAATTCGTATTTTTGTGCTGAAATGGCGAATACTAAAACAAAATGGTAAATATGTTTGGGCATAATTCATTTGGTGCTAAACAAAAAAGTAACTAGACTAGTTTTTATTTTTTAAATAAACTTACTTTCCCATACTGACGCGCGCTCCATACTAGTCAACACTAAAACTTTAGGTAAATATGCATCCGAATATCCGATCTCTATTCATCATGTACATAACGAAAGAGCGAATATAGCGTCAAAAGAAGGTTTTCCACTACTTCTTACGGAATCCGATTTTCCCATACTGGTCCAATAAAACCCGCAGTAACCGCATAGCGCTACTAGCTTAAAGACCATTCGTAATCAATTTTTCGTTAAAAAAATATCTTCTTGTACTTTCCGTATTTAAACACACGACCTCACGCATGAGAGGCGAGCCCATATCTACCTACTTACTAAAATTCTTTGGGCGTCGCAGACATCGATGAAGGAAAACATCGTGAGGAAACATGGATTTATAATTAGTATGAGACTAAAATCGCCAACCCGTCTCGAGCAAGCGTGGTGAGCAATGCTCGTGCCTTCTCTGTATGAGATCAGGCGTTTGCCCAGCAGTGGGACAATAACAGGCTGGTATTATTATCTTCTAACCTTAAGTAAAAATGTTGTAACTCACCATTCTATTGCTAGGCTTTACTAGGTCTCGTTGGAGACGGGGCCAGGGCATCCCTGCGACAACAAACAACTTCTTGTAGCTATCTAGTACGCTACGAACTACATTCGTGCAGGTAAGCTCTCAGATATATTTACGACAAACTACTCATTACTTTGTGATGCTAGGTTATCAAATCAATCGAAAGTTTCTAAATATTTATCGTAGTTTTAAAATGATACCTACAATTTAGTTGGCGATTTTAACCTTTGATCTGTAAGTCGTCTTCGCCAGGTTAAAATATCAGATGCTGGCCAAACCGTAGCGTTACATCGGACTGTAGCGCTACGTGCCAAGCGTAGCGGATCCTAAAAGCGTGAATTTTTAGTGCTCCGCGATAATTCGTAGCGGATGATAGAAAAAGCGTAGAACTACGACGCCTGTAGCGCTACGCGTCAAGTCGTAGCAGATACTATAAAATGCGTAAAGCTTCGATGCGGTGCAAGAATTCGTAGAGGATGCTCCAAAATGCGTAGTGCTACGATGCCTGTAGTGCTACGCGTTCAATTGTAGCAGATACTATACAAAGAGTAGACCTTCGATGCTACGCGATAATTAGTAGCAGATAAAGCGTAGAGCTACGACGCCTCTACAGGCGTCGTAGCTCTACGCTTACGCTACGCGTCAATTCGTAGCAGATACTAAACAAAACGTCGAGCTTCGATACTACGCGATAATTCATGATGAAAGCTAGAGAAAGCGTAGATCAACGACGCCTGTAGCGCTACGCGACAAGTCGTAGGAGATACAGGTATATTTAGCCAATCAGCAATTGTAGTGGAGCTACGTTAATCTGCAGTCTTGTTGAAGCCGAGCTATTGCTCGAAGTTGTACAGGAAAAAGGTTTTAGCTACAACATCGGTACTTATACATGGTGGATACCGACGCACAAATCCTTACCACGTACCTATTCAGTACACCATTATGAACCTGGCCCACATATAATTAATGTGTTTTTTAGTTCTGTATGTTATCGGACGTAAAGAATAGCATCATCCCATATCTTCCCGTGGGTGTCGTAAGAGGCGACTAAAGGACTTTCCGGAGAATGGGCAGCAGCGTTCTCTGTGTTTTTGTAACAACTGTAATGCGATCGACAACCCGCTTGCCAAGCGTGGTGATTGTGGCAAAACCCCCCTTATGTCAATGTGGCGACACTTGGAGGAGGCCTATGTTCAGCAGTGGACGTCTTTCGGCTGAAATGATGATGATGAATATGTTTTAATCAGACGTTCCATATATTTTAACAGAGTGGTGGGTATTGCATTTTTGTAGGAAACAGCAGATAAAAAAAATGTTTCATGGTTTCATGGTTTTTTTCAATTTCTTTCAGGGTTCAGAATAATGTACTGAATACTTAGTAAGTCTGACATCCAGTCTTACCAAGGGGTATCGTATTACCCAGTTACTGGGTTGTGGAGGTCAGATAGGCAGTCGCTTCATGTAAAATACTGATACTCAGCTGCATCCGGGTAGACTGGAAGCCGACCCCAAGATAGTTTGGGAAAGGCTAGGCAGATGATGATGATGATGACTTAGTAAGCATTTGTGCGGTCTCCCTTCCACCGTGTATACCGCCCGCTCACACCGGCGTTTTTAAAATATATAATTGTTATCTTTTTTATAAGCAATTTAAATTCTGCGCGAGCTCGTGGCTAAATAATAACAGCCGCTCGGACCGATTTTCGCTTGCCAAGGTCAGTCCATAAATGGGTTACCATCCATTACATAATTATATTGCACGCACGTTAAGCCGTTGGTCCCGGATGCCATTTCTAGAACGACAGTCGTTAGGAGTAGTGAGCGGCCCGAAAGTCTGACAGTCTTCCCAAAAGGGGTATCTGCCAGTACTGGGTTATGGAGGTGAGATTGTTAGTTGCTCCATGTAAAATACTGTTACTCAGGTGCATCCAACTAGACCGGAAACCGCCCACCCCAACATTGAGAAATGTCTAGGCAGAGTAGTAGTTACAGGTAGCCAGAAGCCCAAAAGTTTGACAGCCAGTCTTACCAAGGGGTATCGTATTAACTGGGTTGTGGAGGTCAGATAGGCAGTCAGCAGGCAAAACACTGGAATTGAGGTGCATCCGCTTAGACTGAATTTCGACTCCATATTTAGGAACGGCTGGACAGACGATAATTATCGTGATTGTAAACGAGGCCATCATTTTCAGAAGATAATGGGCATGCCGATGCATGCAAATCATATGTGATACTGAATATGCACGATTGTAAAATAGCGTTAATTCAGTATTAAGCATTTATTTTTTTGTGTATGCCTTAAATTCTGTCAGCTCAGCATTCAGCTGTTATTGCAATCTAACTATTAACCGACTTCCAAAAAACGAGGAGGTTCTTTATTATACATACTATATATTTTTTTCATGTATAATCACCGATATATTCCGCCAATTGTGATTCCGCCGATTTTTTTTTTTCGTAAGCCTATACTCCTGAAGTGGTCCCATTGTCACCAAGTCGGAATCTGATGATGGGATCCCAGGATTCCTTTTTCGTTATTTCTCCGACACTAGGATTTTATTGTACCTCTCCATTTTCTTCCCAAATATCAATAAACTCCATTTAGAATACAAGGGTCAGGAATGGTACGACGGATAGGACAAAGGTAATGAGATAAATAACACACTTCCTTTCGATGTTACTATTTTTATTTATTTTTATTTCCATCTTAGTCTTACTTAAGACAAGTGTGTCCTTAACATAGGCACACATACAAGATGCTTGTCCATACATAGGCATAGTAACCATATAAATATCTATACAGCATCTATATGTACAATAGTATGTGTGTACCGCCGAAGCCCTCTGCATTAAGTAGAACGTGTGTGGACTTCGCCAGGGCCCTCCTACACTAGTACAGTCCACTATGTGAACTTCGTACAACAAGCTTCTTATTTATTTAATTTACGACAATTACTGGCAGTGCAACTGACTTGTGCACGTTTCGTACCACAATTCACCGATTTGTTAATGACAGATATGTAGCGCGCGAGTTAATTTACAAAAAAGCGGATTATCGCGAATCGAAAACCTTCAAAAATAGTTATGTATGTATGTAATTGTACGACTTAGCTCCGTTACCGTCTAGTCCCGAAATGCTTAATTAGTGACAAAGTTATTTATTTGTGAACACGGCACTATGTTATGTTGATAACGTTGCGGGCAGATAGCACGTGACTCCAACTCTTAAGTGGTAATACCTTTACAGTAACAGTCGTTAATGTTTATTAGGAAAATTTATAATTATTAATTGAATATAAGTGAGCACTGAGCAGCGCGTGACGTGAGCGGCGGCCGCCAACCTCGTCGTCACACTGAACACCTTTCAGGCGCTAAATTATAACTTGATCACAGAATTAAAACATACTAAGTGCTGAACTAACCGTTTTATATTGATATACTCTAATAACAAAAATAGGTTTTTTGGTAAAAATATTTTTTGATTTTTCTTAACCGATAAATCGTTATTATATCATATTGTGCTATTTTTTTTTTATTAAAAGACTCGTTATCGAGGATAAAGTCGACAATCGAAACAAACCACCGCTATGCAAACTTAAAATACATCGTAGTACATTACCATGAAATGAGCTCGTAATAATACAAAGATTCAAACTTTTACTACACTAAGCGATTTACACGATGCTAAGACGACTTTAAAATATCAAAAAATGATTAATATTAAATTATAAATTCTAAGTTTACAGTCGAAATAATAAAATAAAATGAACTCTATTAAAATTATTGCAGGAGATCTGAAAGTTTATAATGTGAGACTTATGTTACGAGATGTAGCAGAGTTGTATGCGGGTATGTCCGGAGTACCTAGCTTAGCTTAGCTCTCGACTAAATGCTGCCATCACGAAATCACATCATAATCGATTCGATAGCGGTCTTCTTTGGTACTCTGTCTTATACTGGCGGTCCTCGTTTCAACGGTTGATAATAATTCATTATTTTGTTTTTTATTTTTTTTAAACTAATTTCCTACAACTGAATCATATTGGCTTACAGAGTTTAAGATCACAGTGTAATCAGTAAATTTTTTCCAAAGCCATAAAATTAAAATTTAGCATCATCCAACCGTTGATTACAATTGAAAACCGCATAGTATTAAAATCAAGCGGAGTCTATTATGTAATGAGTATAAATAAAGTCGAAAATAACACAAATTACATTTTTAATACAGTTGCTCAAAAAGTGGCGTATTGCAGGGACGTATAGCGTTCGGGATGTGAGCTATTACACACTCGAGCTTTTTCTTTACCTTGTCCGAACTCGTGCGTTCTCTTTCCCAACGGTCAAAATAATGTCTATTAAAAAGAAAAAAAAAACCAACCACGGAGTTTTACTAAAAAAAAATCATAGAAGTTTTTATGATTCATGCAAATATTTCTAAAAAGAAGCTACTAATTTGTTTCAATATTAGATTTAATGACTTGATTCAATGAGTTAGGTTAGGTTTCATTTCATTTTCATTTCATATCAATTAAAAAAATTCTACTGAAGACTTGGCTGTATGGGCATAGTTCCCTTTGCCTACCCAGAATGGGTGAAGAAAACAAAAAAAAACTGCTTATATTCTTTTGCGGTTGGCGCCATTTTCCAAAAATGTTCTTTATTAAATTGCTTCATTTTTTCGCAACTATATTAAAAATAGTTGTTCAGTACACGTGCGGAACCGTCATTGCAACTTGTTCCGACTGTCAACCCTCACCTTCGGCTGCGCCTCGGCTCGGGTAGACATTTGTCGGAACTCTTTGCAATGACAGGCTTTCCGAACTCGTAATGAAATATACTATTTTATTCATAATAATAAATCATATGTTCTGGTATTGTAACTAGCATGGTTTATATGAACAATCCGTTTTTTAACTAACTCAGTTAGCATAACGTACATCTTGAAGCCATGATAACACAATGAATGGCAAATTGACACGCACACAAACTTTGTCACGAAAGTATACCTACCTACCCTACCACGAAAATATATTTTTAAACATTTTAGTCCTATGACAGTATGAGACAAAACCTCTTGTCATGACTGGAAACAGCCTTATAAATATAACGTTATCACAAAGTATTTATTAATGTTCAGTACTCGCGAATTATTGCCAGGTTTTATTACATTTTATCATTCAAATTCCTCCCGTTGCCGCGCCATATCATAGGATTAAATTGTTTACGTTACACATTTTTAAGATAATCTCGTCACATGTATGAAATGTATGAAAAGCGTAGAATAAAATTGAAGTGGTTACGTTTCATACATTCAAACTCTTCAGAAATGAGATCTACACGTTTTTTTGTTAGTCAATCACACACTTGCAAATTGGTGAACCTCAAATACTTACACTCTCTTGCAAAACACGACTTTAAAGCAACAGCCATAAACTCTTGATTTCTGGAAGGCTATTCAAATCGATCCGTTGTCGAATCCCTGAGTTGATTTCATTGACATTAGGCTAACTAAGTATACAGACACATGAAAGGCCTTTCAGAAATAAAGTAAGAATAGTCTCAATCACTCAAATGCACTGCTTCATTTGTTGACCAAAATTCACTGTATTCTAAATCCAAAGGTGGTCAAAATGTCTTAAGGAGGAGGGAAATACAGGTTTGTTTACAAACTGTACAGATTATTTAGGCATGTGCGATGTTAAACAGTGTGTTTATATGTTTTTAGTCATTAAGTGTCATGGACAAAGCAGACTACAGACACACCGGTAATTCTTATTCATTCAGTTTCTTGCGAGTTACATGTACTCTTCCAATAATTTCACAAACTTTAAGCTTGCTCAATCTCAGATATCGTTCTCAATACAATCAATCAAACGAGGATTAATAAAAGCCTTTTTACGAAGATAAAATGTTTATATTATTCTGAAATTAAATCGTCATTTTAACTGACAAATACAAAAATTTCGGTGTGACCGTACCATTGTTTATGATCAAACGTTACCTAAATATTATAAATTGTAACTAATCCAAGCTGCAAAAACAAATTATTTTCGTATTCCGT
The DNA here is from genome assembly GCA_949152445.1 of Cerastis rubricosa. Classification (NCBI taxonomy): domain Eukaryota; kingdom Metazoa; phylum Arthropoda; class Insecta; order Lepidoptera; family Noctuidae; genus Cerastis; species Cerastis rubricosa. The sequence continues at coordinate 12,942,371 of OX424541.1, forward strand.
AATAAATTTAATTTCTATTGATCTTAAATAATCCTATTTACATTTTTTTTTCAAACATCTTTTTTTTTGTTTTTGTGAAATATTTTTTTTACATTTTCATTAATATGCTTATGGGCCAATCGGAATCAATATCAACTTATTTTAAAAGTATGAAAATCCCTTGTCTATCGGAAGACAGCCGTTTTATTTAATTACAGAATTTGCCATAAATCATCACACTAGCATCATTACAGAGATGAGTAATTTAGATCTCAAGGATGTCAAGCTTATGCTAAAGCCGAATTTGGACCAGCGAGATTACTTCTAGAACCTTCGCAAGATATAATCATTACCACACTAGTTCTATCTAATTATGTCAGTGTCGAAGTAAATTCTCTCGCTCGCTTAAACATACTCTATGAGCTATAAGATCCGTCCCAGTAGACAGAAAAGGTTTTATAATGTGATTTTGTTCGCAGCTTTTAGTCTATACACGATAGAAACAAAAGCGAGTCGCGGGAGTAGTGAGGTGCGCCCACGATCACCAGTGGCGCCCGACGTGGGGCCAACGAGAACAGTGCCCCACTGTAAATGTAACAGATCGAGTTTTAGAATGCGACTCACACAGGTATGAGTAACGGAGACGATGCTCCACAAAGCCGAACTCGTACTAAAACTGGATATGCCATATTTTAGTTGTCTTTCTACCAGAGATGTTTTAAGCTGCGTAGATTGATGGTTAGGTATTAAAACTAACCAATAATATTGCTTCATTTTCAAAGCTAGCGGCTATTGGTAAGTTTTACACACATCTCTCGCTACGCAACCACGCTCATCTCTGGTAGAGAGGCAACTTTACAGCATTGTACTGATCGTAAATTGGCGCCCAGCGTGGGGCAAAGTGGCGACGAGCCGATAGTGTGGCCAGTGCGTAGTGTGTGTTTGTTTGTATGTGTGTGTGTGTTACGGAGAGGAGGCAAGATTACTCTGTGTAGTCCCAGCAGTCCTTCTCGTAGCCCTCGTGTACGTGCTCCAGTAGCACCTTGCGCCGGCTGTCGCAATATCTGCGGACAACGGAAATGTACTGTTATAAATCTATACAGGGTGGAATTTTTCAACCTCACTTGGAGGGAAAATAGTCTAAATACTGGAGATAGCAAATTTTATTAAAATGAAACATTCCTGTGGTTTTATCATTATCAATCGATGTCATGTAATTCGTAAGTTTCAGGCATGGTGCTTTTAATATTTGCTTGGTATAATACCCCCGTGCCACGGAACACACGTTAAGCCGTTGGCCCTGCGTTCTCTTCGGCTGGGTCGGATTGCCATCAAATCGGACTTTCAGAGTGTGGGAAGAAAGAGTGCACCCGAGCTTGCGCATACACTTGTCTACTAATATAAAAAATACCCTAAATATGTTACACAAAAACAAAAGTACAACAATTTTCTTTTTATTGTTTTAGGGGTATAAAGAACATGATAGTTCTTCGTCCCCCATAGAAGAGGGAGGATCCTCGGACCAGACGGGTGTTGTGTCTGGTGGACTATTGCCCAACAGTGGTTGTCAGTTATTTTACAGCCTTAAGTCGCGGATAACTTTAACTGCGCGATTTAGAATTTTGATTTAAGTAAAAGATGTGTCAAAGATGGCGCTATAGTACTCTTTTTACTAAGCTACGCCAGTAACTTAAGAAAACTCAAATAACAATAAAGACAACAAGAAAACACGAAGAGTTAATTATTATTAAACAAGGTCCTCACCTATACTTATCCTGGACCTTCTGTTTGATATCAGCCAGGTTCTCGCTAGTGATGTCGCGCTCCAGATACTCGGAGAGCGTCTCGGTTGCCGACTCCAGATCCCTCTGGTTGTCCTCAAAGATCACTGACTGGTTGTTCTTGCGCAGGTAGTACGCGAACACGTACGTGTACATCAGCGTCTGTCGGCACTGACACAGGATGTCCACTGCCTTCTTCAGGAATTGCACCTGTTACCAGTTTTAGTATCACATTTTCGATTAAGATGTGGGTAGTTATATATTTGGGCTTGCGGGTGCATTGTGAAGCTGTTATAGTGGTGAGTGGTGCTTTTATCGCCATGTTCATAACTAAGTCGTATTCGTTTTTTTTTTTTCACTACAATTTCCACAGATAATTATACAAATATTTTTTAAGGTCACATACGCCAATGATCTTGAGCAACGCTCTAACATGAGGCTGGCGCGTTCTTGTAACAGGCGTTGCTTGCACATGGGTTTCAATTTTTTTTTTTTATAAGCTTCTTAATAAATAAGTTAACAGGTGAATTCTCATATTTTTAAATTTCATCTTTGAGTGTAAGAATCAAAGAAATGTTTGAAAAAATATAACGTAGCATATTACATTACTGCTCAGGACAAAATAATCAACTTGAATGAGTGATATTTTTTTCGAAGATGTTGGTTTTTCAGTATCTTGAGTTGAAAACTGATTTGGCAACTCTTCAAGGCCGGGCTCCTGATAATATCAGTCAATCAAGCAGCACTATAACGCGAGACTTAACTCAGATGATGTAGCGACAACTAAGTGGTTTAGTATATACATAATATTATAATAATTATGTATTTAATACTTTTAACTTTACACTACGCAACAACCTCCTTTCGGGATGTTCTAACACTTTTTTCCTCGAAAAGGTTATATGAATATTTTACTATTCGCTACTGCCATGCAGTCTTACACTAGATCAACACAAAACTACGTATTGTAAAAAAACAGGCGTTACAGACGAGGAATTAGGCAAAAGTATACCTGCCGTACACCTTTATTTCGCCAGTTAAGTCTTAAGCTTCATGTAACAGAAGGCGAGCTTATGGAGAAGGTAACTGTATAAAAATAACGGCAGCAGCGTAGCTTGTTCCAATGTAATTTTACGAATTTTAAGAACATACATAAAATATAAAAAGATTCTGACGAATTAAGAACCTCCTCCTTTTTTGAAATCGGTCAAAAATAACTTGGCCGCATTAGTCATATTGGGATCTACATATGAACACACCGTCTACCCAACAGAGGACAAGTATAGTACCATCAAACGCATACAATTCTTGCCGAAAAAAAAAATATAAGTATAAGTAAATATAAAGTGCACATACTTCAATCCAGCTCATGTTGTGTTGCTGCATCTCTTCCATCTTCTCCTTGACAGACGCGTAGAGCTTGGACTCGAAGCGCAGCGATTGCATGTGATTCATGTAGCGGTTGCAGTAAAACAAGTAGCGCTGCAGCGCTGCACGCGACCGCTCTTGAGCGTCGCGGGCCGCTTTAGCTTCATCCTCGTCGTACCTAGAGGGGGAACCGTCCAATATTAAGTCTGGTTCAATAGTGGCGGTAGCTTCATGAAAGCATACAAGCTTCGCACGCCTTTATAACGTTACTAGCTGCTTTGCACGGCGCCACGTATCAACGTACCACGTACAAAACTATCCTATCTTTTTTAAACTAAAATTTTGAAATGTTGACTCCACTAGTTTCACTGAGTGGATGGATGAAGATGAAGTTTCTTGCTCATTCTTCCTCCTCATGAAGCTATTTTTGAAAACGGGAAACTTGAATTAATTATATTTCTTTGTAAAAGTTAGACGTCTAATCATTTCTTATTTTTCTTATCATATAACTAGCTGTCCCGCGCAACTTCGTCCGCGTCACATTTTCCCCGTTTTTGCAACATTTTTCATTGCTGCTCCGCTCCTGTTTGTCGTAGCGTGATGTTATATAGCCTATAGCCTTCCTCGATAAATGGGATATCTAACACTAAAAGAATTTTTCAAATCAGATCAGTAGTTCCTGAGATTAGCGCGTTCAAACAAACAAACAAACTCTTCAGCTTTATAATATTATATATATATAATTTATAGTATATAGATATACAAGCTCACGCTAACAATAAGATACATGAGGAAGTACCGTACCTATTGCAATTGTACCAGCTGCTACCATGGGGCTCCCAGGGCCCGAGGCACACCCAGCAGAAGTCCGCCTTACAGTTCTGGTTCTTGCAGACCATGTGGTTGCAGCCGCCGTCCTTCTCGATCGTCACGTTGCACTTCGGGCACTCCTTCGTATTCGCCGCGATCCAGTTGGACGTTTCCGAATCGTCGTCGCATTTCTGAAAAGGATGAGGGTTTTAGATAAAATTGCTTGGAAAGTATGGTATATGCATACCATATATAGGATAATAATTTTAGTGATGAACTATATTGTACTATATATATAGTACAATACAATAATATATATATAGACCAATTCGTTTTTAGCCGACGAATTGGTCTGCCTATTTAGCGCAACTAAGAAAATAATGTTTACTGAAAAGGGCCTGCCAAATTCAGTAGCTGTTTCAATACCTTAAAAAAGTTGGTATCAATAAAGGTAGCAGTAAGTTATCTATGTTACAAGATGGCGATTACGTTAAAATATTCTTGCACGATGTAATTTTTACTGCATTATGACGTCACATAAAAATCAATATGGCGGTTATTAGACGTCATGGATTCTTTGATTCGATATTGAATGACCAACATTAGTTAGATTTAAGCTGGTGTTTTGTACTTTATTACTCTTCAATCAATACCACAAACGGCATTCAAATACTGTTACATCGTTGCATGGACCGTTTGGCACTTGTTTGACATTGACAGGAGGGAGGTATTGGTAAACGTTAGTGGAAATTGTATTGAAAAAATTGGTATTAATAATATTGGCTTTAATTATGGTTAAGGCAACGTACCAACAGATCAATCTTCTTCTTGTTCGTGTCGCTGGCACGGCGATTTTTATCATGCTTAATTAATTGAGTTTTAAGTTTCACCTCGTCGTCACTGGCAGCGCTAAGTTCACTTCAGCTGCATGTTTGGAGGTTGGAGCCTATGCTCCAACCTCCGGAACCTGCGGAACAGATCTATGTACAAGTATATGTTACCTTGATCCACTTTCTGAGCAGACAGCACCGCACGGGGTCGTGCCAGTTCTCGCCGCACGCGAAGCAGAAGGTGTGTCCGCAGCGGCAGGTGACTGGCGCCGCCTCCACGTACGCCACCTTGATGGCGTTGCTGCAGTCCGGAGACGGACACCAGCGCAGGAGTCGGTTGCACTGCAGGAACAATATCACGTCAATTGGTGCATAGATGGCGCCACCATACCAGCTGTATAACGATGCCACTGCTGGTACAGGCAACTAGTCATTAAACAGGATGTCAAATGTGGTTTTTGTGTAAAATCCAGTTTCAGAACTGCTGTTGAGAATTTCCCAAATGAAAATCCAATACTCCTGCTAAAACATAGAATTCCGTGACCATTGGAGCTATAAATGAAATACAGTCTAACTTTCTAATTTCTAATAGACAAGTTTACATCAAATGTCAGAATATACGCTAGAGGTAGCTAAGTTAAATATTAACAGCTCGAAACTGATGACCGCTACAGAGGGCGCCAAACTAGTGGCTCAGTTCTGGGCCGACACAATTTAGATTGCCATCGACAAGCTAAGAAGAAGCTCGAAACCACCACTACCTAATTATGTTAGTAAAATATATCAATACATTAGTTTTTTAACGTTACAACACCATACTGAGAAAGGGGCCATTTGGCCTCGTACAGGATCAGTGTCATTGTCATATTTTTATTTGTTTCTTAGGTTTTTAAATAATTTAGTTTTTTGATAATTTAAACCATTTTTTAGGGTTCCGTACCCAAAGGGTCAAACGAAACCCTATTACTGAGACTTCGCTGTCCGTCCGTCCGTCCGTCTGTCACCAGGCTGTATCTCATGAACCGTGATAGTTAGCGAGTTGTAATTTCTACAGAATATGTATTACTGTTGCCACTATAACAACAAATAATAAAAACAGAAATAAATAAATATTTAAGGGGCCCGGGCTACCATTCAAAAAAGTTTTTTTTTTTCGTTTTTATAAATAATGGTACGGAACCCTTCGTGCGCGAGTCCGACTCGCACTTGGCCGGTTTTTTTGTCCTGTCCTGTTTAGCTTACCTCAACAAAACTATTGGTGATGATGTGTTGGTACTTGAGCTTGACGCGCGGGTCGCGCAGTAGTCGCATGACAGTCGCGTCGTCCACGAGGATGTCGCACGCGTGAGCCGCGCACGCTATTGTCTGACCCTGTAACAACACACTTATATTATAACTAGCAGAACTTGCGCAACTTCCTCTGCGGCCACATTTTTCATTGATGCTCCGTCCCTATTGGTCGTAGCGTGATAGCCTATATAGGTTTCTTCGATAAATGGGATATCCAACGCTTAAATAATGTTTCAATTTGAACCAGTACTTTCCGAGATTAACGCTTTCAACCAAACAAACAAACAAAGTCTTCAGCTTTATAATATTATATAGCATCGATAGTTACACTAACACCCTAATAGTACATCCACATTTCGCCATTTATATTGTCCCATGTAAAAGGGGCGAGACTATTGCCATCAACTGGGTACAAATCCAGACTCTGTGGCTGCTTCTGAGAAATTCCTGAAGGAAAAACCCAATAACACTTTGTTTGACCTGGGATTCGAACCTCGTGCTCAACAGTCGCGCTTGCAACCACAGAACCAAGAGCCATAAGAATGTAATCTTGTTGTAATTATGTAAACAGTTGATTTATTTCAAGCTTTCTGTTGTCATACGAATGTAAGTTAATAAAATAATACTAAAAGATTAGCTTTAATATGATTCTATTTTAATCGTTTGTACTACACCTCATCTTACTTCATCTAATATTTAAAATGGAAAAACACCGGAGTTTCAATCGCTAAAAGCGGTCAAAATTCTTGCCTATTCTTCTCCATAGAGATCTTCGCTTTGGAACGAGCAACTACAGTACTTTCACAGTTATTATGCCTTGTGCCTGGTACTGTAACTTCATTTTATTCTTGTCTTTGTTTCGACAATTCAAAAGTGCCTGTAAATGGCCTACTTGAAATAAATTCTTGGATTTTGATAAACAAAACACACAAATTCGTTCAAGGTATTATACTTTTATAACAAAAAGAGTGTCTATACTTTGCATGTGTGCGTATTCTTTGGTTATTCATGCAGGGGTAACCTCGAAAACGAAATAAAATTTTGGATTGTAATATTTATGATTATGACGCATTGACTGGTATCTGCATTAAGGTCGAACACAAGTACATTTACTTGTGTTCGCTTTTTTAATGTCCTCGTTGATTTACACACACAACATAAATAATAATCCATCATAACATTAATGGTAGGACTAATTATTACGGCATCTCCTTGCATAAAAGGTGATCTCAAAATCAGGTTTGTGTTAAACCATATTGTTTTTTTTTTTTTGTTGCCCTCTTTTGTTTGGCTGATTTTTGTTTGGTGATAACACAAAGAACTTCCAATGTTGGTTGGAAGATTTTTTTTGAACTTGAACTACAACTACACTAGTCTTAAATTATACGAATATTCAAATAGTACTTATGTATACTTACTAGGCCCTCCTCCATTATTTTAGTAGTTAAATATTCACACCAACATTGTGTGCAGAATCTGTGGCCGCACTCCAGACCCGTCATCAGCTGTAAATAAAATATAATGGCACCATTAATTTCTGTGTCATTATTTTTATCATCCAGGTAGTATGGTCGAAAATACGTAAGCACAGGATGACATAACATGTACCATCACCAAACTGGGTATCGGAGCTTGGTAAGGAAGATCCTTGCTTGGAGCGTTAAAACTATTAAAAACTTTATTTTCCTTGGTCCCTTTTTTTTGTTTTATTCCTATTGGTCGAACATCTGGGATCATTAACAGAGCCTGAGATTTTTTTAAACAAAACATTTTTAAAAAAAGGGTCGCGTCTATTGGTCTGCAAACTATTTGTGTGGACCAATATTAGTAAGGGTGTTAAACAGAAGTGGTAATCGTTTGCACGGGATTTTGTTTGAAAAATGAGCTTATTCCCACTTTTCTGATAGTACATTAAAATAGTACCCACAGCAAGGTTACATTGTCAGTGAACCCCAGAATAGTCAGTTACCCTGTAGGTACATAAGATTTACAGACCGAGACAATAATATTCGTATATCGAATAAGATTCGCAATTTAATTTTTTGATTTTTATCTTTCGCGTTTAAGCGACTGCTTACGGAGCCAATAGACACATTATTCTTATTGTAATGGCATTCTGTATTTAGGAACATAAATCACTTTTATTCGCTACATACCTAATGCTCTTAACATCTGGTAATGTAATCTATTTTTGTCATGATATGTCGCATACAGACAACAAGTCGAGAAAATAAAATCGCGAAGACAAGTCGTCACTGCGCTCAAGCGCAACTTCATACAAAATATAGGTAATAGGAATAGAAAGTCGTGTCGCGCCGTGTTTGCGCTGTGCGAAGTCTCTGCAACTATCAAAGTATCATAGTTTTCATGTTGATTCACTAAGGTATGCTCTAAAAAGATGCAACTTTAGCTTAAACATTCCTACTTTATTCTATGCCATTCCTACTTTTAGCTATTACTAGTGATCCGCCCCTGCTACAAATGGTTGCAATAGCAATATCAAGTCATAAGTATAATAATATTAATGTACATAATACTGCCGGAAGAAATGTTCTAAATAATGGTGCAAACCATATCAAAATGAATTGTTCAGTTTAGGAGATCTAAGCGGTCACACAGACACACAAAAGCGACTTTTTGTTGTACTGGATATTATTCATCATCATCATCATTTCAGCCGTAAGACGTCCAGTGCTAGACATAGGCCTCTCCCTATAGTGCCACATTGACATAACATGGGGGTATTGGCAGTTTTGTTTTTCTGGATATTATTAAGAATAAGAAATTTTATTTGCTCAAACATATTCATGTGAACAAGTTTTCCTTTATGCCAGTAATTGCTTACCTAAGCTTACTGAAAGTAAAATAGTTGCTAATAGAATTCAGCAGTGTTTTTGAAAGCCAGTCTACTGATAGCATTGTGCAAATGAATATCCTGCCAAATGGATGTAAACAACGGAAGTTGATCGTCTATTTAATCAAATCTAGTGAAACAACCTAGAACTTTGAACTAAAATTTTATCAAAAAGAAAAATATATTTATTGGGCATAGAACTGTTCGTAATCGCCCTACAATGTTCCCAATGTTGGACACAGACTAACTCTTTGCGAGACACTGTAAATGTCACATGTCTTGGATTTTCTGATCTACAATAAAGACAGTTTCTTCATTATATTTTCCTTCACTGGTTTGAGAACAGTTGTATAGTATAAAATAAATTAAAAAAAGAAGGACACCAATCTGGGTCCGAACTCACGAGTTACGAGACATAATTCGGAGCCGCTACCAGTGAACCATCACTAGTCAGTCTAGTCACTACTCATTACGAAACCATCATAACAATCATAATGATCTATCAAAATCTTCTCATAAAGATATCACCGTAGTTTATACAATAATCACAGTAGTTTATATAAACATGTATGTTAAAGGTGAAAAACCTTTAGTCATTGGTATCTTATCAGTTTCCCTTGGTGGCACAAGATAAGAATAACAAGATAAACTTAATAATAAAAACAAGCCACTTACTGAGGTTGGAAGGATTGAAAAACATATTTCACATTCCTCTGTCCCTGATGTTGATATCCGTCTGGGCAACTGAAATAAAACACAACAGAATATTAACCTATTAAAGCTCATTAAATGGCTTCCTTCCATATAGTGTAAAATCTGTGATATTAGAGTAAGACCATCATCTTTTCAGCCAATACATGCCCAATGCTGGACATAGCTCTCACAGTGTTGCCATAAATAGCAATAACATCTTCCTCATTTCTCTATGAATGTGTATGTAAGCAGATAAGTAAATATACACACTAACAGTTTACCTACAAGGTCATTCAACTTATCCTTGGCTGATTTAGAATGGCCAAAACAAAAACACAGACTACCTGATTTTAGGTATAAAACCTTCTTGTTAGCACATACCCATGTAATTCAACTTTAAAAAGGTCTATCTCTATGTGATTATATTATTGTTAAACTGCATCATTCCACATATGGGCAAAGGGTTCTCCCCATGACCTAGTTCTTTTGATCCAAGGTTAATGTGGACTACTGGTTTTTGGATTGGAAATGTTGAACATAAGAAAACTTGCTAAAGATTAATAAGTAGTTCTGTTTATTGTTGTGTTTAGGCAAGAAATTATGTCATTGGATAAAAGCCAATTTGAGACATAATATGCCATAAGACGGAGCACATTGTGAGGGTCAGGTATACAGCTGCTTTGGTGAGAGCATAAATCACTGCACTGGCAAAAGAGAGCCGCAGTACTAAGAACATTGGTGGTATTGAAAGTGTTGAGAGTGACTGCTGAAGCATTTCTGTGCTCTGTAACCCTACTAGACATACCCTTGAATTCAGTAAGTTCATATAAATACAAAAAAAAAATGTAGTGTTTGTGTAAAATTTTAAGGTTTGATCCGTCTTCCAGTAATCAGGTGCCATTGGCAAGACCAGGCATAAGTATGTCATTAATACAATATTATTGTACAGTAACATATTTTTCATGATTTTGCAGTGTCAACAAAATGTAAATGAAGCCATTGTTGCGAAATATTGTGACCCAGAAAACTTATAAGTTACATTAATAAATAATAATAATTTCAATGTTAGCTTGATAATAGTAAATCCTAAGCGAGAATCACTAATGTGTGTGAATGTGGATATAAATGATTGTTGTGGGGATTTCCCTACAAAACAATTAGGCTTCAAAATTGAGGTTAACACTAATAACTACACTTTACAATTGTTTAAAATGGAATGAATAATAAAAAGGCAATTATCCTTAACAATATCTTGTTTTTATGATGTATTAGAAGGTTTTGGCCTAAAATTCAGTCATATGAATCAGAACTTAAAATGAAAAAAAAACATCATAATAGGAAAAAGTTTGCGAATCACAGTACAACATTACTTACTAGATCTAACTTTGCAATAACTAAGCCTACCTTTGTACCATCTCTGTACATGCAGTTTTAATAAAATATACACAACCTCTTTGCTTCAAACCTGACTAAGTTTTGAATGACCTTTGTGGCAGCATAACTAATTCCAAAAAAAAAACTGTTTGTTTGTGGAAAAACCTTGTGATTTTTAAATTCATACCTTCGGCCTTTGTATGACTGGTTTTCTGAATGGATTAATGACTCTAGCCTCAGAGAACAACTGGTCTTGGTCCCCATCATAGAATCTTTCCATGAGTTTTTCTTTGTCCCATTTAAAATGGTTTAAAAGTATGCGGGTGGTTGTTGCTGGTATCTGAAAAGATATATTGCATGTTTTACTAAATACAGGTAATTAGGGAGTAAGAGCCCTACAAATAACGAATTGTCCCCCAACACAGACTTGAGATTTGCGTTATCATACATTTGGTGCATGCTAACAAACAAGCATTTTGTTTGTAATCAAAATATTTGACAATGTTATTGTTGTATTCGACTCCTACACATTTATACATAAACAGTAAATTGTATTAGCATCAGATAATTATCAAAGCAGTCATCATTGTTATGACTCATTCCTCCTACTTCAAGAAAACCTTTGTTACTTTATTTTCATTCATTCATTTAGCAACAATTTCCATAACTTTGATTTTTTTAATCCTTACTATGAACATGCAATATTGCATTGTAGATATGGCAACATAGATAACAAGGTGAAACGATTCTTAGCTATATTTTATATGAAAATTAGGTTTGTGGAACAACAGTATTTTAACCAAGCAGGGAGCATTACCCCACTTACTAAGTAGCTTTAATAAAGTAACACATAACGTTTCACCATATCGAACACAAATAAATTGGAATGCGACACAAAAGAACATAAAGAAGTACGACAGTGGAGAGTAACCTCATTCGATTAGTCCATTGTTTACCACTAACATACTGACCTCGACAACAGTGTTCACTTCTTTGATGCAGTCGACCATATGCTGAACGATTTCCTCCGTAGATAACACCTCATATCGATATTCCTCAAGCTCCGTTTGTCGTTCCCGTGTACTGTGTGTCTCAACGTCCATTGCAAAGTCGACATCGTCTCCGCTAGACTCATTCCCAGAATCCACATCATCCTTTGTGTCATCTTCGGAGTCCATCGCCGAAACTTTGACTAAATATGTATACTAGATAATAAGGGTGCAGCCAGAGTACGTCTAATGATGAAATAATTACACCTAAGATTTAGGAAAGGTCAACAATGAAGAAAATAGTTCACCCGCGGGCTGCCAAAACCTCTGACGTATGGACAGGCTAGGGTAACCAGGTACAAAATTTTAAAAAGTCCCATAATTTGATCAATCATCAAACGCCAGCCTAAAAGGAAACCGTTTATTACATTTATGTAAAGAATACCTTTTTAATTATTTGTGTATTTATTAGGAACAGCAAAATAAATGAATAATCAAGCTATAACCAGCACAATTATGGTTTCCATTAGATAAAAATAAAATATTTACGCGATAATGAAACTTGAAAGACCACGCTCCAAGTTGGAAAAAATGTGACATCCTCTTCACCAGCATAATACACTGTACATTGGTTGAAATTGGTCTAATTCAGTCTAAACTCTAATTTGAATTGGTCACACATTATCAATCACTATCCCATAATGGGGTGAACAGAGATCAATAGGTATACGTATTCTACTCTTTTACGAAGATGCGTATGGGGCATTAATGGGGATGTAGTTGTAGATTGTAATGTTAACAAAGGTAGAAACCAAAATCTTTGATAGGGTATTCATAATATACAGATGCAGTGGTAAATCAGGATGAAAAACCGGCCCAGTGCGAGTCGTACTCACACGCACATTGGGTTCCGTGTTCCTTAGCACCAAAACAATATAATAAAAATATTTTGAAGCTCATTCATATGTTGCATTCTATTACATTCAACAGCAAAACTGAATTTGTTTTCCATTGTATATTAATGAAAAACAAAGTTACTGCTGCAGTTTGATGAAAAAGTCCCATATCCCATATATGTGAGAAGATGCATGAAAGATGACTTTTTTGTTGTTGTTGTTGTAATTTTAAGTACTTTATTTAATATGTTTATCATACTTTATTCTAAATATGTTTATTTTTACTGTACAATTAATATTAATTCATTAATTAGGAGGATGCTTGAAAAATTACTTTTTTTATTGTAATTGTATGTAGGTACTTTATTTAAAATGTTTATCATACTTTATTCTTAATATGTTTCTTTTCACTGTACAATTACTTGGATTTTCTGTTTTATTGTACATGTCTTTTCAAATAAATAAATAAATCTCAAAAAGTAAATATCAAATCTTATTCAAACGAATTTTCGTTTAAAGTTTTTTACCTTCTACAATCCTAAATTTTTTCCTAATCTTAATTTCGATATTAGGGTGGGGGGGGGGGGCACACACATTTAACCACTTTAGAAGTATCTATCGTTGACTTTACACTGGTAGGCATCGGCCCTCTCGGACCCCTTCCGATTTGCTGACATCTCCTTGAGGCGCGCGTGGAACACAAACGCGCCGTCGGCACGGCCTGTCGTCATTAGACGGACGGACGGTGAGCTAGCCCATTACTCACCGTCCACAGGCCCGCGCCTACGGTGGCCGGGGGCCACTGGTTGCCCCCCGACGCCCGGGGCGTCTCCTGCGGCAGCTGGGACGTGAGGTTCTCTCCCTCTCACGTTCCGCCACCTCCTTCGCTAGCATGACGCTAGGTTTAAAAAAAATGGCATTGAGGTTCCTAATGGTTTTTTTAAACCTATCAATAGACACCCCACACATAGGTATGATACATTTTTTTTTAGTTTCAGTTCCATATATGGGGTCCCCCCTTCATATTAATTATTTGAGTAAAAAATCGTAAAGCGGTTAACAGAAATCATCTACCTACCAAGTTTCAACTGTGTAGTCCTAATAGTTCCGGAATAAAGTGACTGGGACATACAGACGGACAGACATAACAAATCCTTAAGGGTTTAATAAGGGTTTCGTTTTTTGCCATTCAGCTAAGGAACCGTAAAAAAGGGATTTCATATTGTTTGCCAAGGAAGGACTAACATCATAAAAAGAATGATTAATTAATAAATACTTGTTCTTGAGAGCATAAAAATATTACTAATTTGAAATCTAAGAAATTGAAATGTAAGAATCAGGGTCAGTAATTCAAATCTAAGAATGATGGGTTCTAGATATAAGAAACAATATTCACAGAAGCGGTATTTAGAAAAAAAATAATATTGGTTTTTTAATGAAAAATATTTTATTTTAGAGTTACCTTTGTTGAAGTTGTTTTTATTTACAATTATATTACGCAAGCTACTATGAGCAATCTACTATATCAATAGCATGATTAAATAAAATAGTTGCATAGTTGCATAACTACATTCTGGAGCCCTGACACAACCAGAAGGCGTCGTGGTAGACCTCGTAGAAGATGGCGGGACGAGCTAGACAAGACGAGCAAACAGTGGTCCACATTGGCCCTGGACCGAGACAATTGGAAGACATGGGGAGAGGCCTTTGCCCAGCAGTGGGATGACACAGGCTAATCAGTATCAGTATCAGTTGCATTAAGATTTCTGTAGTATTATAAGTGTTGAAATCATAGATTTAGGGACAGTTTATGCTATATCTTATCTATAGTCTTTGCAGGACTTTAATGTAACCCAAATAACTACTATACTGGTATTGCTTTTTAACTTGATCCATCACAGAACATATTAATCAATTTGACCTTCTACCCCCAAAAATACTCTTCTTATCTCTATGTTATTAAATTATCTAATTCATTCTGAATGGACTCTAATTGTAGGAATATTGAATACAGCTCGGGATGGGTCAATTCTATTTCAGTTTCATTCATTTCTCTTGAAACTGACAAGTATGCTTTCGGAACCTTGGACTTCTTGCGACAATCTGAACTTAATTCAGCATTTAACTTCCATGAGAAATTTAACGACTCGTTAGTTTCATTTGTTGCTATAGAACCAAGTCCATCTAGAGTGGTTCTTGTTTCTGCCGACCAAACTTTAACTATTGAATCAGCTTTATCATTACTCAATCCAAGGGTTTTAAGGTCGTTTTTTAAATCGAGAGGCATAAAAATATACTTTAGCATTCTTTTAAATAGGTATTGTAAAGTTTTGATGCTCAGTATTAAGTTTTCTTGATCAATGCCAAATATTTTCTCTAGCTTCAGTCTTTCATCGTCTGTGAATATTTCTGTACTCGTAAGTTTCAATTTCACTACAATTCGACGGATAAATTGTTCAAATCTTGTTTCATCGAGTTTATTGATGCCACCAATACCCTTGCTCAAACTGCAACAGAAAACCAAATACAACTTTTAGGTAAGAGCAAGAAGATAACGCAACAAAAAAAAGGTCTTCATCTCTGTATAACCTTGGTGATATTTTCATCCAGTGGCAATCCATTATAGTTAACTGAAATGAAAGAATAATAAAAAACTAAATCCAAGTGCAAAGTTTGGAATTGAGTCTCTGTTTATTTTGTTTTGACGTTTTGATTTTTTAATTGTCACACGCACAGATAATTAAATATTAGTCACACGTGTCAGTGTCGCTAGGTAGTTGGTCTCTTCTTTTTTTCCTTATGGCAATTATTATAGTGTCGTGTACTCGTGTAGAGTTGTACTGTTTGTTTGTTGACTGTCGAATAGCTATATGTCCTTAACCTTATTAACCCCATCCGAATCCTTTGGTCCCGTTTGAGGGCCCCTTTTGGGCATCGCGCATTACGTGATCGCTACGACATTGATCCCTACTTCACGTACGATTAGAGTTTAAGTTTGCCGGTATGAGTGTAACCCATTTGGGTTCCTCGGGGTCGTAACGGCGGATGATGAAACTAACCCATATGGGTTCCACGGTGCCGTGCAGGCTTTTTCAGCCTGGCCGTTTCAGCTTAGCTGAAATTTACCACGCAGAGCTTATCCTGGTTTGTGGATATTGTAATGGTTCTTACTTTTCATACATAATCCTAGAACGGATCCAGAACTGCAGCTGATAGTTGAATCGGATCGTATGGCTCTTCACACTGGCTCCGATCTGTTCTGCGATGGGCATTCATTCTATTTTACTGACATCTTTCTTATCATCCCTCTTATCATTAAGTATCAACATGACCAAACGTAAGTAACCTATTTCCAGTCGCACGGGTGTATATCTGCGTGCATGTCTCACCAGTACACACCAGTATGCGTGAGCACTCGCAACTTGAGCGTCCCGCATGCGTGTGTCATGTATGGCAAGAATAGTATTTGTAAATAATTTATTAATAATTATTATCATTAAATAATTTATCAGTGAGTGTACGACTTATGAAGCAGCATTGAGAACACTGAATAATATATATTTTTCAAGCCAAAAGGTATAATTTACGCTAAAACCATGACGGCAACGAGAAAGCAACAGAGTAAAGAAAATATTAACACCTATATTCAAGCTCTAAAATTAATGGCGAAGGACTGTGGATTTGAAAAAGTTGAAGCGGACACAAATAAAAGTGATAGTATAAGAGATGCATTTATTTCTGGTTTCAAGTCAAACAAAATTAGACAAAGATTACTTGAAAATCTATCGTTAACACTCGACCAAGCCTACAATCAGGCGATATCGCAAGAAATGGCTGAAATGAGTTCACTGAGCTATAATGTTTCAAATTTGAGTGCTGTTCAAGGCTTGGAAGGGAACAAGGACCCAATAGCAGCTTCTATTAAGCGAAAGTGTTTCTTCTGTGGAGGGCGAGTGCATCCTAGGAAGGATTGCCCTGCTTTCGACGCCAACTGCCAGATTTGTGATAGGAAGGGGCACAATGCTAATGTATGCCGAAGCGAGAAACTTCATACTGTTGCAGGTTTAGATAAACGAAATACTAATACCAACAGCTCAGCATGTAGCAGCGTCACCGGATTCCCTTAAGAAAGCAACTGTAACAGCCTATTTTCAGGGAATTCGAGCTCAAGCATTAATTGACACAGGCAGTTCTACTAGTTTTATGAACAAAGACTTCTTTAAATTGTGTCGCTTTTAAAGAAGACCTTGTAGTCAAACAATTTCAATAGCTTCAACTTCACTGACATCTCAAGTAAAGGGACAAACCTGCGTATCAACTAAAATTGCAGATCATAATTACGAGGGTCTGAATTTACTAATTGTAAAGAGAGAAGCATTCTTCACTAGAGTTTTCTTTTGGAGGACCTAAAGATCCAATTAAAGAATGCAGTGTTGCTGCAGCCTCTGTACCAGCTGTACCCTTGTTTTCAAACATTTCTCCTGAATGCAAGCCTATTGCTATAAAATCTCGAAGATACAGTGAGGATGATAAAAAAATTATCGACGATGAAGTTAGAAAACTTTTAGCCGAAGGAATTATTGAGGACAGTACGTCACCCTGGAGAGCGCAAGTTCTTATTACGAGAAATACTAATCATAAAAAACGTCTAGTTATCGATTATTCTCGAACAATAAATAGATATACACATTTAGATGCATACCCACTTCCAAGCATGGAGGAATTGGTGTCACAGATATCAAAATAATTATAGTGTATTTAGCGCTATAGATTTGCAAAGCGCATATTATCGCGTACCAATTCTGCTAAAGGAGCGCCACTTCACTGCCTTTGAAGCTTCAGGAAATCTCTACCAATTTCGGCGAATTCCATTCGGTATCACAAATGGAGTTTCAAGTTTTCAAAGAACCATTGATTGGGTGATTGGTAAAGAAGAGCAACGTATCCATACCTAGATGACGTAACCGTATATGGACAAAACCAGGCGGAACATGATGAAAATCTTCAGAACTTTTTGAAGGCCGCTCAATGGCCTTACGCTCAACAAAGAGAAGAGTAAGTTTTCCCAAGAATCTATTAATATTCTGGGCTACAATGTCAAGAACCACGTAATTAAGCCAGATGGGAACGCTTACGGCCATTACTGAGTTTGCCACCACCATGTGATTTGCCATAATTAAAAAGGGCAATAGGAATGTTTGCGCACTCTTCTTCTTCTTAGCGTGTCGATGGCAATCTAAATTGTGTCGGCCCAAAACTGAGCCACTAGTTTGGCACCCTCAGTAGCGTCCATCAGTTCCTGTAACGAGCAAACAGCAGGACACGCAGGACACGATATTAAGTGTCGCATCGTTTGTGGAACGGCACCACATTTACACTCCAGGGGCAGAGTCATTAATGAATCTCCACCTGAGCAGGTTTTCCTTGCTGCAACCAACCTGGGTCCGAAGTCTATTTAAAGACTTCCAAGTCAGCCATGGCAACTCATGTCCAGGTGAAAGACATTCAGCAGGTGGAACGAATGGGTTAGGTAAGGAAGCACAGTAAATGGATTCCAAATTTCTCTGAAAGAGTTCATGCTCTCGCTCATACACAATTATTTCTACTAAACGATGAACTAGTACAAAGTTTTGAAACACTGAAATCTGAGCTTGTTAAATCTGCCATTCACGCTATCGACATGCACCGTTAACCGTAGAAACGGATGCATCTAATCATTCCATTGCAGCAACTTTGTGTCAATCTAATCGACCGGTTGCATTTTTCTTCAGAATCTATACATATAATAAATCTGTTGAAAAATCGTTTTTGTACATCGAAAATATTTCCAAAAAAAATTGCCAGGGTGTTAAAGGACAACCAACAGAACCCATTTCCAGCATTTTTAGAATTTTTGTCTGTTTTTTCTGTTTATTTGTTCGGGCATCACGTAAAATGTACGAAAGCAATGTAGATAACTTTTATACACAACAATTGTGGGTAACTTGAAGTAACATTTAGTTTTTGTTTCATTGCAATCTGTGCTCTCTACCAAAAGATATATGAATTTATAAAGTTTTCGAGAAGAACTTTTCATCATTACGTAAGGTAAGATACATTCAACGACATCTATTGGACTAAAATGGTACCAATAAATAAAATGTGCTCACAAGATTACTTTAAAAATCGACTGACCGGGGTTTTCAAAAAGTTATGATAGGAAAAGGCTTAATGGCGCTGCTTTGAAGATCTACGTAGCAGAGTGTTTGTTCGATTGCTTTCCATACATAATATTTTGGCAGTTTAACTCCATGCTCAATAGATGGCGTTGTGCATTGGTCGCCATTTTCTGAATCGCGATGTTAAGATTTTCCGTAATGTTGTTTTTGATTGACTATCAGCCGAGTTACATCATTACTTTTTCAATCAAAAATAGTAGCTCACATAGGTTACACATTCACTCTAGACTAGATCTAGATAACAATCCCAATCGATGTTTCTAAATGGTGCTTATACACTTCCCATTTTAATTATCTGTCTGTTGATACATGCGGTATGACTGCCGCAAATCATGGAGTTCCTGTTTTGGAATTTTATTTTATTACATGCACAACACAAATAAAATATTGCGAATGGGTTGCCTGATTAAACTAAGTCAATGCTAACTTTTTGTTAAAACTTTGTTTTTTCCCAAACCAAACGGAAATCATTATTGAATGAAAGTACAAAACATAACTAAGGGCCAAGAATTGGTTGTGTCTATATTTTTGTCCCTACTACAGGGCTGTAAGGTATAAATAGATGTGTTGATACTATATGTAAACTATGTTTTCTTATTAAAATATGCATTTAAAAAACAGATAGGTAATTTCATTACAAACACTAAAAAAACTAAACTTATGGTCAAATTAAACTAAGTTAAAAAAGTAAATACAGGTTTTTTCATGGCACGTCTGTAACGTTTAAATGTGACTGCACCTGCTTTTGAACTTGGGAGCAAAATATTGATAATAGTCAACATAATTTTATTATGGTGAATAGATGAAGGGCTTGCTTCGACAGTATTTGTTACATTACAGATCTGCGTGATGCCTGCGTCAACGCTTCAACTTATTTTCGTCCGTCCACCAGAGTCCTTGGAAAAGTATCCGCTTTGCCAATCATGGTCTATCATCAGAAATACAAGATCTAACATTATTGCTCTGTTCTTCTTCTTCTTTCGCATCGACGTACGTCATATGAGATTATTAACACCCAGGTGGCTACGTTATTTGCGGTTTCAGTACCAGTTTTGACAGAAGGTCCTCTAAAACGCAGGGACACTTTGGACACAAGTCAGCCATGGTCTGGTCGGGAGCCCCGTATTCACATTGAGCTGCTATAACACGTACAACTATAGAAGTACCTACATGTTTAGGAAGTATCACTATGATTAGAATATTACGGATTTACGACTAAACTCTTTTGAAAACTTGAGTATGGTATATCCAAAATGGATAGATTTCATAAGTGCGCAATGAATGCACTAAAATGCGTTGAAAAACCAAATTTGGAAGTTCTCTGTGTATCTGTGCTGGTCACATTTACATTGCTAAGAGTTCCTTAAATACTTAAAACAAAGATAGTATAGTGTAGTAGTAGTATAGTACACACGGCGACACATCAAGTTATACATCTGCAGTATAACCTAACCTCGCTTTGTTACCAATGAGAGTTCAGCTTTATTTTGTTTTGCACAGTTTGATTGGTCGCCGTGCGTGCCAACGGGTTTAAGTTTAAACTAACAGTAAACCAGTTTATTAGTATATTATATGTAGAGTATGTTAGGAATATACTACGATTTTACGTTACCATGTTTTCCCTGACAATGCTATAAGAATAAGGGGTCACGTGAGCGAAGCCGCGGGCACAGCTAGTGCTAAATAATAGCGAACTTAACCACTCAAGAACCCACGTTCTATTTTCTTCCAGAGATTTTATCTCCTTGTTCATAGCTTTGCGCCACAAATCTTTATCCGAGCAAGTAACTGCGTCCTTATAATTATGTCACTGGTTCTGGGTGACTGTCAACGCTGGTATCGACATGAGTCACATAATCGTTGAATTTTACCGTGCGTTTGAGGAGTGATCGATCTCTGAGTTGCATGACACTTGTTGCCAACTCCTCTATAACCTCACTCTCACTATCCTCATTCTCCGGCCCCCCCCCCTAATTCAACAGATTCTTGGTCCGACACGTCTAGCCGCGCATCTTCAAACTCGGCTTCATCACTACTTACAACAGGAGTATCAATAACACCTTGACCTCTGTCTAAAGGTGATGCCTTGTGTATTTTTGACACAGGTGTATGTGTCTCATTATAAGTCTTTCTTACATACAAAGGTACTTCCAGTTCTTGCCCTCTTCGATTGCGCGTTCATCTTCTAAATTAGAGTCCAGTGGTCTTTCATCAAACGTGATATCTCTGGACCTAATTGGAGAGTTTGATTCATCCTAATTTGAGATTTGATTATGCCAAAGCCTATACCCATCATCGTTGTCATAGCCTATCAATATGCACTTATTGGCCTTCTTCTGCATCTTTTTCCTTCTCTGTTTAGGAACATGCACGTAGCAAGTTGAGCCTATTATCCTTAAATGTTTAATTTGCGGTTTCTTCCCAAACCACAACTCAAACGGCGATTTGTGGTCAACAGTAGTTGGTCCCGCTCTATTTAAAATATAAGTAACTGTATTTACCAACTCCGCCCACAGAACTTGATGAAGCTCCTCATGAGCATGCATCATTGCTCTTGCCATCTCAACAATTGTCCGGTTATCCTTCTCACTACACCCATTCTGTTCAGGCGTATAAGGCATAATTAACCGCTGTTGAATACCATATTTCTTCAACTCTTGTCTGTTTTTCTTATTAGCGAGCTCACCTCCGTTATCACTCATAATCTCTTTGATGGTATGTCCTGCCAATCTCGCTTCAGCTAACATTTGACTCATCTTCTCAGAGACTTCTGATTTCTGTTTCATGCAATAAACATAACGGTATCGAGTATATTCATCCTTAAAGAGTACGAAATACCAGAATTTGGAACAAGATGGAGGAAACGGACCACATACGTCCGAATGTATGCGTTCTCCTGAACTTGTTGCTTTTTCACGAACACCAAATTTCCTTCTATGGGTTTTTCCGAAAATGCATCCTTCGCACAAACTTCCACCATCTATGGTTTTGAGATTCAACTCTTTCTCAATAATTCTCCTTAGGCGTTTATCTTGGTGTCCTATGCGCTCATGGTACAGCTGTAATATGTCTTCTGTGTTCACAGTATCCAGCTCTAATGTATTCAGTACACTACCTTTAGCTTGGACTGGCCTACAATTCAACTTAATTATACTACCATGTTTCTGTCTGCTTCCAGTCATTGTCTGTTCCCCTTGATTTTTAATAAACAAGTAGTGACACGTGACCACAGA
The DNA here is from genome assembly GCA_949152445.1 of Cerastis rubricosa. Taxonomy (NCBI): domain Eukaryota; kingdom Metazoa; phylum Arthropoda; class Insecta; order Lepidoptera; family Noctuidae; genus Cerastis; species Cerastis rubricosa. The sequence continues at coordinate 12,964,686 of OX424541.1, forward strand.
ACATAATATATACCCACGTGACTCAAACAAACTGTTTGGCTTCAAATCCTGTGCTGCCAGCACTGAAAAGAGGTTCTTAGTAACTGTAGGAACATACCACACATCCTTCATTACAAACTTGCTCTTCTTTGCTTTCATCAAAATACGTATCGGACTAGGTGGACTAGGTGAACCTAGTACAAAATTTACCTAGTACGACCCATTACGCTTTCAAAGAAACTGCCCTGTGACAGACAGATGGGACAGGACCCGCTAAGCCGCTAAGGGTTTATATATTTTGTGGACAGGCCCAAGAGATACCCAAAGAGTATAATAATATAGAGGAGAGATACCACAGAGTACTATAATATAAAAGGAAGAGATACCAAATAGGACAGGCTGCAACGGCTTAGACGTAGCACCATATGTAAACGGTCCCGTCATCGTCAGCGCCTTGTGGGCACGGAACAATAATGTAGCAGGTTGCTTTATGTGGTTTCTGCCCACCCCCAAGCGAAAAAAGCGTGAATTTATGTTTAAAAAATGTCTAAAAAAATTCAAGACATCTGATGATGAAATATTGCGAAATTCTCGAAGTTGATGCAATTCTTTGTGAAGTTGCCAGTTCATGTTGACGCAGTTTTGACATTTTCGTTGTTTCGTCGTGTGACATGCGTGCGTGTGTAAAAATGACGTTTCTTTTTCTTTTATCTGTGTGTGTGGATTTTGCACAGAGGACGAGGATTTTGTGTGATGGCGTGGAACTGAAAAAGGTTATAAAAAAATCATGGCCCTAAAAGTGAACAGAGTACCTGAAAATATTGACTTCCCAAAAGAAGAGGAGAAAATTCTGAAGTTTTGGAAAGAAATAGATGCATTTCAGAGTTGTTTGAAACAGTCAAAAAATAAACCCAGGTAAGGTTCGCTTTATTATGAAAACGTATATTTTGTGTGATAAATGTGGATATTATTGTGTCTTAAAGTATTTTAATTTATAGTGTGTCATTTATTGAGTCATGGCTATGGATTGTGGATGTCTCAATTGAACCAACAAGTACATTATTAGCTCCTTAAGGTGCCCACAATTCCATGCGTTTTTTGGAAAGTGAAAACATCGGTTTTTTTGTAAATTATACGCGTAGCTTACAGCAATTATCCATCTAGAGATGAGAGTACTCTCAGAAAAATATTGAGGTCTTAAATATATCCAGGTACTCTGAAAAAATAGTATCATACTAGTGTTAGAGACACAATTATTGCTAGATAAATCTGAAGTACACATTCTTCACCCATAGGAAATAATATAACAAATATCCAAAGTTCTCTAGACCTTTCACATTTAGTTACAATTTTAGAAGAATTTGATTTGAGTATTATCTAAAATTCAAATAAATAAATTATTATTAAATATCAATAATTTAATCATTTTAAAGGTGGCCCAAAACAAGTTCTGTTTTATGTGTGTGTGTTATATGCACATAGCTTCTGTGTGGGTGAGCTTGCTTGAGTTGTTTGAGTATCACTCAAAAAACTTCTCACAAAAAAAAAAAAACGGCCAAATGCGAGTCGGACTCGCGCACAATGGGTTCCATACCATTATTTATAAAAAACTAGCAAAAAAGTCACTTCTTTGTATGGGAGCCCCCCTTAAATATTTATTTTATTCTTCTTTTTAGTATTTGTTGTTAAAGCATCAACAGAAATACATAATCTGTGAAAATTTCAACTGGCTAACTATCACGGTTCATGAGATACAGCCTGGTGACAGACGGATGGACAGCGATGTCTCAGTAATAGGGTCCCGTTTGACCCTTTGGGTACGGAACCCTAAAAAACAATGAGCACATAATATCTACATGATGAAATTCTATTCACTCAATTAAAACCATCCTGGCTAACCATCATGAGTCTAAACATATTTGCCAGCAATTAAAAAAAAATATTATACCAGCTTTAACAAGTCATGATTTTAAATAAAACTCACAGCAACAACCACAAGACTTAAATACTGGAGCTCTTCCAATATAATACTCATAGTTGAAATATGTAAAACTGTTGTATAAGATTCTTACGTTTTTTTTTTTTCCTGCCATTTAATGTTAAAGACACAAATATCTACATATATATTTATTTACTTTTTTTTAATATGTATATTATACATAAGTAGATAACTTTACTTATCTATTTTTGTGTAGTAGGTACACCACTGACTACCACCCTTTTTTAATTTTAATTCCATAATGTCCATCCGAAGGTTGTCGGGAAGATATCGCTATCAGCGATAAGACCGCCGTTGTAACCATAAAATTATTAGTTTTGTAAGCCCGTTATGTTTAATTTTTGGTGTACAATAAAGTTTTATTCTATTCTATTCTTACATTCTTGTTTAAACAGGTATTCCTTTTATGATGGCCCACCATTTGCGACTGGACTTCCACATTATGGCCATATCCTTGCTGGAACTATCAAGGATGTTGTTACCAGATATGCACATCAACAGGTATTGTACCATTTATAGTCTTTTATTTATTCCTATATAAATTGATTACATCCTTATAAAAGTAAATAAAAAAAAATATAAATATTATAAATTGTATCCCACCTGTACCTGTATCGAGATCAGGGTGCAAGCTACCAATGGTCAAGGCTCCAGAGTAAGGAACCTCCTAACAATACAAGCCTTGTCCAAGAGAACCGCTTTCTGAATCAAGCCATTGATCCAGTTGCCTTACGAAAGCCTCATCAGATATTAGTCGAGGCTCTTGGCAATTCAGCTATTGGCTGATCATCCCACATGTTGACAACCTTGCAAACAGAGCTAAAATACTTAATTTATAGGATTATTATGGTACTTAAAAATGCTGCTGCTGTGTGGTGCTTATTAAACTGTGGCTTAAAGCCGTATTTACTGAACAATTTACTGCTGGGACTTTAATCAAAGAAGAATATCTACTTTTAAGCTATTGGTTTAGTTTTAAACATTGTTAAATTGTACTTATAGGGATATCACGTAGAAAGGCGGTTTGGTTGGGATTGTCATGGACTTCCTGTAGAGTTTGAAATTGATAAAGCATTGGGAATCAAAGGTCCAGAAGATGTCGCGAAAATGGGCATTGACAAATACAATGCAGAATGTCGTTCAATTGTTATGAAGTATGCCGGTGATTGGGAGACGATCATTACGCGAATGGGTCGTTGGATCGGTAAGTTTTGTAACACAAATACTTTCGACCTTATTTTGTGTCTAACTGCATATTTATTAAATCTCATTTGTTTATTTCAGATTTCAAGAATGACTATAAAACTCTTTACCCTTGGTTTATGGAGTCTATTTGGTGGGTATTCAAAGAACTGTACAACAAAGGCTTGGTGTATCAAGGTGTCAAAGTAATGCCTTACTCCACAGCTTGTTCCACCCCGCTGTCCAATTTTGAGTCTGGACAGAACTACAAGGATGTTGTAGATCCTGCAGTTGTAGTGTCATTTCCTACAGCTGAAGGGTTCTCATTGCTCGCTTGGACCACCACTCCATGGACACTTCCCAGCAATTTAGCTCTTTGCGTCAATCCAAAACTAATTTATTTAAAAGTAAAAGAAAAGAACACTGGTAATTGTTATGTACTCCAAGAATCAAGATTCCCTGCTATTTTCAAAAATGTTGAAGACTTTGATATTCTTGAGAAGTTTGCAGGGGAGAAACTTAGAGGAATAAAGTATACGCCTATTTTTGATTACTTTGTAAACCAATGTCCTAAAGCGTTTCAAGTGCTGGTTGATAATTACGTGACAGACGACTCCGGTACTGGTATTGTCCATCAAGCACCATACTTTGGTGAAGACGATTTCAGGGTTTGTCTAGCAGCAGGTATCATTACTCGGGATCAGGATATTATATGTCCTGTCGATCCCAGTGGTAGGTTTATGGAGCCGGTCAAAGACTTTTTGGGACAGCACGTCAAGGACGCCGACAAAAATATTATTGCTAATTTGAAAGCTCGCAACCGTCTTATCCAATTAGGACAAATTAAGCATAGCTACCCATTCTGTTGGCGTTCAGAAACTCCACTCATCTACAAGGCAGTGCCTTCTTGGTTTGTTCGAGTTGAACAAATGAGTCAAGACCTTTTGAAATCTTGTGAAGCTACCTATTGGGTACCTGAATATGTGAAAGAGAAGAGATTCAAAAATTGGCTCAAGGAAGCTCGTGATTGGGCAATTAGTCGTAATAGGTACTGGGGTACTCCAATTCCTTTGTGGATTTCGAGCGACAAGCAGGAAGTAGTTTGTATCGGTAGTATTGCGGAGTTAGAAGCTTTGACTGGTAAAGAAATAAAAGATTTGCATAGGGAAAGCATTGATCATTTGGAGATCCCATCGTCACGACCTGGGCAACCACCTCTTAAAAGGGTATCTGAAGTCTTTGATTGTTGGTTTGAGTCAGGCTCTATGCCGTATGCGCAAAGCCATTACCCATTCGAAAACAAAAAGGAGTTCGATGACATATTCCCAGCTAATTTCATTGCCGAAGGTATCGATCAAACAAGGGGCTGGTTTTATACTCTCATCGTCTTATCGACAGCACTATTCAAAAAACCACCGTTTAAGAACTTGATTGCAAATGGTTTAGTTTTAGCTTCTGATGGTCAAAAAATGTCGAAGAGGAAGAAAAACTATCCCGATCCTCTAGAAGTAGTTCGAAAATACGGCGCGGATGCTTTACGTCTTTATCTCGTCAATTCTCCAGTAGTTAAAGCAGAGAATCTTCGATTTAAAGAAGAAGGTGTAAGGGATATTATCAAAGACGTATTTTTGCCTTGGTATAATGCTTTTAGATTCCTAATGCAAAATGTGGAAAGAATCGTCCAAGAGGATAAAATCGACTATAGGTTTAACGAAAAGGCAGTGAGAGAAAATGTCATGGATAAGTGGATTTCATCGTTTACACAATCTCTGATCCAATTCGTGAAAAAAGAGATGGCGGCATATAGATTGTATACCGTTGTACCGAGGTTGACAAAGTTTATTGACCATCTCACCAACTGGTATTTGCGAATGAACAGGAAAAGGTTGAAGGGAGAAAGTGGCGTTAAGGACTGTCAGGTGGCTTTAGATACGTTATTTGGTGTGTTATTCGATATGGCACGAGTGATGGCACCCTTCACCCCTTTCCTTACGGAACTGATGTACAAGACGCTTCGACAACTTTTGCCTGGTGATTCACTGGAGAGTGTTCACTTCAACATGATATCAGATCCGAAGTTAGAATTTGTAGACATAGAAATAGAAAGGGCTGTTCAAAGAATGCAGGTTGTGATCGAATTGGGAAGAGTAGTAAGAGACAGGAAAACAGTGCCGATCAAGTATCCGTTGCCAGAAATGGTTGTCATTCACCGTGATACTATTTATTTAGACGATGTAAAATCCTTGGAGCGATATGTCCTAGAAGAAATGAATATTAAGCAATTGCACTTATCAAATGACAAAGAAAAGTATGGTATTACTCTGAGAGCAGAGCCAGATCATAAACTTCTTGGGACAAGACTGAAAGGCGATTTTAAGGCTGTCACTCAAGGTTTAAAGGACCTTAACAACGAGCAATGCGAGAAACTTATTGCTGATGGATTTATTGAATTAGTTGGACATCGCATTGATGTCTCTGAAGTGAGAATGATATTCCAGGCGCAAGGCAACGATCAATACGAGGCGCATAGTGATAATGATGTTCTGATTCTTCTCAATGTTACTCCTGATCAGGACATGCTTGACGAAGGTTTTTCTAGAGAAGTTATAAATAGAGTTCAAAAGTTAAGGAAGAAAGCCCACTTGGTACCAACAGATGATGTCAACATTTACTTCTCTGTTAACAAATCCAGCGATATTGTGCGTATCATAAACTTGCATCGTGAATTTATTGAGAGTACAGTGAAAGGACCTCTGATCCCGATTGAACAGATCACGCCATCAATGCCTGTTATAATCGAAGAAACGCAAGAACTTAAAGGTTCTTTGCTCAAGTTGGTTATAACTTGGAGAAAGGAAGTAGAAGTTCCCGCAAACCCTTGGGCGAACATCGTTCTACAAGATTTAACACCTCGATTTGGGGTCTCGAGTAAGCAAGGTAGTCTTATACTTAAGGATAAAATGAATAAGTTTATAACTTTAAATAACCTTTATCATGAGGTTACTGTTCTCTTTGGTCTGTACGGATTGAAGTTTACATTATGGTGTAATGGGGTCGAGGTAAAAGACACAACAAATTTAAATGCTAAAACATTGATCGCTTCTCCGAATAAACCTAAAGATTGTGAATCTAAAACCAGCCCGTTCTGCAAATTTGTTAATATCGCGAACGGCATAAAATCAGCTACATTGTTCTTAGAAAATCCGATAGGAAAACCTACTTTAAATCAAGATGATGCATTAAAGTTCGTAACAGATTACTTGGGGATTAAAGCGAGCGATGTCGACAAAAAATTATTTAAATAATTTTTTAACGCTATAGAACAGTTTACATAATCCAACATCGTTTATAACTTACCTAATACCTCAATGCTTTATAAATAAAAAAATATTTTACGATTATGTTGCAATTACATGCTAAAATAATATCAACGATTTTTCCATGCTAAGAAATATAGAAAATGCAGAATCGTATTCACTATTTTTTACACTATACTGCAATGTGAAATACGGTAGCCTTTATGCGCGAGCTGTGCACGTTTTAATTATTGTAGTCGTTGGTTGCTTAAATATCTATTATTTATCTATATATTATAATATTCTTATAATATAAGGCTGTCAGAACACTTTACCCCCTATTTCACACTTCGTATTTTTGATATTATTTTAAATAATTTACCGCGACGTCCATTGTCGGGACTATTTCTGGTTGGCATGATAATATAGAGCCGTGGAATGTGTTGCCCTTGGAGGCAGTCTTCAAAGTGTAATTATATTGCATGTAGTCACAAATTCACATAACACTCAATGTATGTGTGTGAGGTGACTTATGTGCTGACATTTTTATAGTATAGCATTTTATTCTTCTCACTTGTCTTATTTTAATAAATTATTGTTGAACCCCCGTTCTTCTTTTATTGTGCTGTAGTATATAACAAAGTCGCTCCCCGCCGCTACGCTTAATCTTTTAAACTACGCAACGGATTTTGATGCGGCTTTCATCAATAGACAGAATGATTTAAGAGGAAGGTTTATTATGTAAAATTTATCCCTGAAAAACATCAAAATTGGTAATTTTGATGTTTTTCGCGAACGCAGCAGCTAGTCTATAATATAATGGAAATCAATCATCACTCCATTAATATCTAATAGACTTCGGTACGAAATAAAACAAGTAAACTATGAGTTAAACTTTATTTTAAATGTTTCCTTCATAAATAAAACAAAATAAGCATTGAACATTGTTCATTCAAGTATTATATCGTAACAGGTGCAGTGAATTAAAACTCGTTTAAAATGTGGTTTCCTACGAGATAGGGTGGTGGCGTACCTAGGTACAGCATTAAAATATCGGTACGTATGATAAGCAAAGCGATATGAAGCAATCCTTGTAGGTTTGCGCGGTTTACAGTACTCTGTGTTTGATGCGATGTGATCAACATGATTGCAATTAGATTTTTACACGTACACATCACAGCTATAATATACGACACAACGTGATACCTAGAGGAAAGAATAGCAATAGCCACCGGCTACTTTTACAGATGTTTATAATGTAATCTTACAGCCACTGATTAGACAATAATTGACTTATTGAATAGGTGTTATAGACTTATAACTAGAGATCGGATATTAGGATGCATATTTACCTAAAGTTTGAGTGTTGACTAGTATGGAGCGCGCGTCAGTATGGGAAAAGGAGTTTATTTAAAAAATAAACAATAGTCTAGTTGCTTTTTCGTTTAGCTCCAAATGAATTATGCCCAGACATGTTTACCATTTTGTTTTAGCATTCGACATTTTAGCACAAAAATACGAATTCAAATAGTTGTTGTATTTTTTTCCTTGTTATTTTCAACAAACTTGCCAGGTTTTAAATAAATTTTAAATATTCGTTACGATGTTTTGAGTACTACATTTTATACTTAATAAAGAATTATGAAATTTCGTAATCCCGCGACAAAAATTGGCATTTAAATAGCCGCTTGCATACTTTTGTACCTTTTGCCAGGAAAGAACGTACTTTAGGTAAATATGCATCCGAATATCCGATCACTAATTATAACCAGTGATCACATGAATCTTATTAGAGCTATTCAATATTTCCTTTGCATCCCATGTGTATTGTGCGAATTTCATTCATAAAGCCTAAATTTGGTAACTTACTATATTGATTTTCATATTATGTTGTAGCAGCTATACAATTATGTTCGATAGAATAAACTTTGGTGTTCAGTCATTAACCTAAACAATATAACAAATAGTTAACCAAAGAAAAACAACGAAACCAATGTCTTTTATTTCACTCAGATTAGGGTTTCATTTAAACGAACATGTTATATTTAGTCAACGGATTTAATAATATGACTAACATCAATATTATGAATTATTTGCTATTAGGTAGTGATTATTACTAACTTGTTAGTACGATAAATGGGATTGTGTAAGTAATGGTGCTAGATTTTACTAATACAACAATAAATAAATTTGAAAATAAACATACATAAAATTATATTTAGATTACAATAGATTTTTGTTAATATATTGGAAAATGGATATATTTTGTTTAGTTTATCACTGTATGTATCACAAGCGCAGTTTGCATGTAGAACACATTGCAGGCTATACAGATTATATATTAATTTTGCTATTTTCCCTCACCACAAACGTAATAATACTGTTAAAATAAAGCACAGGAAAGTACACAAAATATTTGATATTTATAATTTTATTGCTTCCGTTTAGAAATGCTTTCATGGAAAAAAATATTGCTTTAAAAATAACATGAACATATAATCTCGAATACATCACAATATAGAATACATAGATAACAATATAATACTTACTACTAGAAACAGGAGGTGCCATATTAGGGGATTAAGTATAAGATTTAGTTATATGAAACACGATGCTGACCAATTGCCACTGTGTACGAGCCACGCGATTAAATAGTTTTAAACATGTTACATTAAGCCAACGACGATTTATATAGAGATAGATCGATATATACCTATGTATTTAATAAATAATATTTTATTATGCGTCAATAAGTTATATGCACTCATATCATATGCTTAATCGTTTAAAAGAGCTAAACTGTGTTCTAGTAAAGGCTTCGACGTTAGTAGTCGGGTTCATAAGTTAGCATCGAGTTAGTTATTGCACTTTACACTAAAAATACACCACATCATACAATATTGTTACACTAACATAGTCGCTATCGCCGCGTAATGTATACACGCGGCGCGACTTAGGCCACCGCCGGTCGACTGACAGCGAGTGCTAATAAATAAATTATATATTCATCTAAGACATGTTTTATTAAGTTAAAAATAGCGAATATTTCACACTAGAAATAACTAAAGATTCATTAACATTTTAAATACATTATAAGATACAACATCGCCTACTCAGTGACTAGTCTAACGGCGTATAATGATTATCATACTCGTAACATTTGAATAGCAACAACGATAAATAGGTACATCACATGGGGGTGTAAGGCAGACGCGGCGCGCCGGACCAGATTATGCACTATACTGCGTCTCGCCTGCCTGCAAAAAATTATACATTAGTTCATCGTGCCTGCTTCGTTAGTTGCTAGCGCTACCGTGCTGTAAATGGGTTCGGTTCCCATGGAAACTTTGACTTCAACTTAACTAGCGGAAAGTGGATATACAAGGTGCAAGGGACACCGACGCTAAAGCGTACTGTTACTACGTATTCAGTGCACTATTTGAAACCCCACCATCCCCCTGGTAGAATTTTTTCATCAGTAATTTAAAAAAAAACGGCCAAGTGTGAGCCGGACTCGCGCACGAAGGGTTCCGTACCAATATTTATAAAAATGAGCAATAAAAGTCACTTTTTTGTATGAGAGCCCCCCCCCGCTGAAATATTTATTTTATTCTGTTTTTAGTATTTGTTGTTATAGCATCAACAGAAATACATAATCTGTAGAAATTTCAACTGGCTAACTAACATTGTTCATGCCTGGTGACAAACAGACGGACAGCGAAGTCTCAGTATTAGGGTCCCGTTTGGCCCTTAGGGTACGGAACCCTAAAAACCGCTGTTCCATACATTTTGACCGTGTAGGTATTGCAGTTGTAGCGACATAAAAAAAGCAACTTACTACAAAAAGTACTACAGCGCCATCTATGACACGACGGAAGAACTAACATCAATTTCCTAAATCTCGCAAGCTTTACATCGACTTAAGAGTGTATAGAGAAACCCGACAACAACTGTCGGGCAGTTGCCCACCAGATATAACAGCCGTCTGGTCGGAGGATCCTCCCTTTTCTATAGGGGATGAAGAACTTTACACCCTGTTCCTCATTCCCCCTAAACAGTTTTGTAGGAAACAGCTTTTTTTATCGACGTTAAATGTATGGGGGGGGGGGGGTTCAGAAGGATGTACGTACTCAATAACGTGATACCGTTTAGAGTCGGTGTGCCTTCCACTCTGTATTATACGTTCAGGTACACCTTTGTGTAACACTTCCTTCAGGTGTTTACCTAACATTTTGGCAAAGTATAACCGTAGTCAAGTATTACGTACCGTGCATCGACGTCACTCGCGTGCGTTAATACTGCGGCTGGTGAGGTAGCGGCGAGTCTCGCTCCGGCAACTTGCGCACTTTCATCGTGCCGTCCGCGCCGCACGAGAACAGGCGGCCGGAGTTGTCTATGGAGAAACAGTTATTATCTTAGCTTAGTTTATATCTTTTAACAAGTATCTAGTCTGTTTGTGCTAAGGTCTTTTTAGGCATGGTCATCTACTATATAAAAATAAGTCGGGTTTTCCTTCCTGACGCTATAACTCCAGAACGTACGAACCGATTTCCACGGTTTTGCATTCGTTGGAAAGGTCTCGGGCTCCGTGAGGTTTATAGCATAGAAAATTCAGGAAAGGTAGGGTAGGTAGGGTATGGTAGGTAGGTAGGGTATGGTAGGTAGATAGGTAGGGTATGGTAGGTAGGGTAGGGTAGGTAGGTATGTAGGGTAGAGTAGGGTAGGTAGGTAGATAGGGTAAATAAAAAGTGCATTGCAACGCATGCCGGGGACAGCTAGTAATTGATACAAATGCCGCTATTCCTACATAATACATGTTCACGAAGGGTTGCTACGTTAAAAAAATAAAAACAGGAAAGAAGTAAAGATCCTTTGGCGCTCGGGTAGTCAAGCGCCTAAAAGATATTTACAGTACTGAAATACTAACACTTATAAGCTTGGGCTGGCTATCTCTGCCTAGGTATTTAAGGTCCTCTTGAGTTACAAAATTTGCCGAGCCAAAACATTTTTGAAATAAATATCGTCTGCCGATAGTACAGGACATTGTATCTTAATTTTCTATTGCAAAAACTTTTTCATGAAGAAATGTATATAAGTAGCCTGCCTTCAACAGGCAAAACATTGAGTTAGCTAGTCAGCACGCACGGTCGATAAAACAGACGACTTAGGACCTTCGAAATGCTTGTTTTGTGATATAAAAAGCAGTTTTATTTCTCCTGTAATAAAGGATGTTGTGCATTAACAAAGTCCTGCACTCACGTTGACATCCTTAAGGGCGTGCAAAAGCCATGAAAGGAAAAAAATAAGGAAAGAAGACAGACCTTATGTTTATCACTAAAAAGTTATTGTTATGTAAAAAAAGGCTAATATTATTAAAGTAAGATAACCATACCTATATGTATTTGAGTAACACCCTGGCCGATGTGCTTGAAGAAGGAACTTCGAGCGTGTTCCCCGGCGAACGTGTACAGCAATTGATGCGTTGTTAACGAGAACACCTGGAAAAGTAATGGCAATATTGCAGGTAAACTTTAGGTAGACAGGATAAAGATTAGGAGCTAGGTTTCAATAGACAGCTTCACTGATACAAATGAGTAGATTTTCTGGCGATTTTCCACCGTAGGACATAATTATTATCTTATTGTGTGTAGGTGGGTCATTTTCACAAAAAGTGTACATTCGTGTTTTGGGTGTGTCCCACAACTTATTTATTTTCTGTAAAGAGTAATATCAACTTTTAAGAAAAACAACACTAAAACTTTGGATCTGTGGGCAGATTTTAACAATTATTTTATAATGTTGCTGGTATAAACACAGCAATATTACCTTAATTTTCAAAAATGAAGTTAGAATGTATCTATTTTAGCACTGTCCCACTACCATTTTCATTAATAAAACGTGACCTTAATGTAATTTTATGACTTATATATAATGATGTGTTTGATATTTTGGAAAGTATAGTTATGCACGATTTGTTAAACAATTACAGCAATAGTCTAATACCGCATAAAAAAATTAAATAAATTAATCTTTGTGAGGACATAAACTAGTTAAAATGGAAAATTCCCTTCCGAAACCGCAATTTTTGCGAGATGATTCTATCAAAATTACCATTTAATGCGTATTTATTACGATTGGCAACATTTTTAATGCTGTCAACTGGTTCCAACCAGTATTTTCGGTCATTTTGACAACAGCCGGCAGTCGAGCAACATATATCTCAGTAGCGGTCCAGTTTAGATTTCCCGGAACCGCAACCAATTTCAAAGTAAGTTTACAAGTTTATATTTTGCAAATTATTTTGATATCTTTACTGGCTTTCAGTGAACTTAAATTGATACCAAGCTTGTTAATGTTATGAATTAGTTTAAAGTAATTAAAATAAAAGTGTTTATAGTCATGCTTCCGATACTTCCGTTCCGTAACCAAAACGCAGGTAACGTAGAAATGGAATTGAAAAGTTTCGGAATGGAATTCTTAGGAAGATGATACATTATGTTTGTATTATCGATCTATTTATAAAAAGAAAAAGGCGACGACTTCCAAATCTAATTTGTAACATTCATAATTTGTCACTTTGTAAAAACAAATATATTATTGTAACAAAACTATTTTGAGATTTTGCTAAACAGTGTTGTGTGATAATTATTTGTTTTTTTTTTTTAATTTGTGTATAATATATATAAAATATTTAAGTTAATTAAATACTAAGGTAGGTTTTAAAGCTAAAGTTTTTTTTTTTTATAATATGGTGAAATTAGTGTGCTCAAAATGACCCAAGTTGACTATCTAACATGAGTGTTTTTTTTAGGTAATTTAGCTACCTGGTAAAAATGGGTGTCCTAGCAAACGTTGTGATGCAGTGAAGGTAATAATAATTTCGAGAAGAGTATACGTAAAATATGAAGTATTTAGAAAAAGAAAATAACTAAATGGTTGTAAATAAAAATATCAGTTAATTTAAAATCAAAAACCCGACTGCTTAAGAGGTGAACTAAAAAGACGTAAACAAGAAAAAAAATCAGGCTGTGCAGTCGGAGGATCAGCTGGTCAGCCAGCTTGCGAATATAAATTCTCAGACTTCACGGCATGGTATTTTTCTTGTTTACATATTTTTAGTTCACTTCGGTTTTTGATTTAAGTTAACTTTTGTTTTATTATGACTTTTTACCCGACTGCAATTCAATTCAATTCAATTCATTTATTGGTGTGATTTTTGGTACATTTTACATGAGATCTTAATAGTAAATAATTTGTTCCTCAAAAAATCTACCTTAAAGGTGTACACGCTTTCACATAATTAGTAATTATTATAAAAAGAATAATCAACAAATTAAAATAAAATAATTACAACAAAACACAAAAGAACTTAAGATAAAAAATATAAGCAAATCATTAACAATTGAGAAAGGTACATTTAAATAAAGCATGGAAATAAAGATAATAATACAATGTCAAAATTAAATAAATATCAATGTCAAATAACTTACAATTTATCATTAAGGAATTCGTCAAGAGTATAATAACATTTTTCCAATAATAGATTTCTTAATTTGTTTTTAAATTGAATAATATTTAAGTCCTTAATTCTATTTGGTAATTTATTAAATATTTTTGGGGCCATGCAAAGTATGCTTTTGTGCATTAAAGCGGTCTTTGATGGTCGAACGCATAATTCATGTCTATATTCCTCTCTAATCATTTTGTATCGATGTTCAGATGCTTTTTTGAATAGATGCATGTTCTTTTTAACAAATACAGCAGTCTCAAATATGTACAAGCAAGGTAAAGTCATTATTTTTAACAATACAAAATAAGGTTTGCAGCTATCAGTCATTTTTATACCAGTAATAGCTCTAATGCATCTCTTTTGCGACTTGAAAACCATGTCCTTATTGCAGGAATTACCCCAAAACATGACTCCGTAGCGTAGTATAGAATCGACATATCCATAGTATGCAGTGACTGCCGCTGCTTGATTGACTACTTTCTTTAGTTTAAACAAAGCAAAAGCAAACTTACTGATTTTTTTAATTAATATTGAAGTATGTTGTTTCCAATTAAGTTGATTGTCGATAGTTAAGCCTAAAAATTTTGTAATTGCAACTTCTTCAATTTTTTCATTATTAAAGCTTACATTTAGTTCCGAGTGAGCTACTCTTTGACGAAAATTCATAATTTTTGTTTTCTTCAAATTTATAATTAAGTTGTTATGTTCTAACCAGTTAACGGCTTGTTGTAATGCATTGATTATGTCAGCTTCAAAGTCTTTATTATTTTTGTCAAGTCTAACAATGATAGTACTGTCGTCGGCAAACAATGTCATAGGATAGGGTATATTCTGGGGAAAGTCATTTATATATATAAGAAATAATAAAGGCCCTAGCACACTGCCTTGGGGCACTCCATAAGATATTTTTCTTTCATCCGATAAGTATTTTATAACGATTTTATTTAATTTACAAATTCGACTTATTTCTGTACGTTGTGTTCTATTTTTTAAGTACGAATTTATGAGAGATAAAACATTTCCCCTTATTCCATACGCATATAATTTGCTCAACAGTATATCATGGTTGACCAAGTCAAATGCCTTGGTCATATCCATGTATATTGCTGATATTGGGACTCTTTCATTCATGTTAGCTATGATAACATTAAGAAAGTCATATATTGCCATATTTATTGAATGATCTTTTCTAAATCCTTTTTGTTCTTTCACAAGTATACTTTGTTTGTTGAGGTATCCGTCTATGGACCTATAGATCCATTTTTCGAATATCTTGGATATTACAGGAATAAGAGCTATTGGCCTGTAATTTTTAATGTCCTTCTCATCGTCTTTTTTAAATAAAGGTTTTATGACAGTAGGTTTAAGCTTTTCAGGGTAGGTTCCAGACTCAATACTTAAATTAATTATATAACTGAGAGGATCTGATATTATTTCTGAAACATACTTTAGAACCTTTGTTGAAATATCGTCGTATCCTACACTATTTTTATTTTTTAAGTCTTTTATAATTCGATTTACTTCATCTGGTGTGATAAAAACATTGACTGTGCAGACAAATTTATTTTATTGTCAGTAGGCAGTTGTGTCGAAGCACTAGAAAGTTTTTCGGCTTGGCTTATGAAGTAGTCGTTAAAGGAATTTGCTATGTCTTTGGGTGTGGTGAATGTAACTCCGTCATAATTTATTTCTTTTATATACTCTGGTGGAGAGTTGTTTTTATTTTCATTTATTATTTTCCACGTCATTTTCGATTTATTATATGCTGTCTCTATTTTATAATTATTCTTAGCTAATTGTGTCAATTTCATAATTTTCTTAAGTCTGCTTGAATAATTTTTAAGTTTCGTTACATTTATCTTAGATGGATTTAATCTATGGTGCCACAACAACTGTCTTTTTATTTGGCTACATCGTCTGATGCCAGGTGTTAGCCAATTTGGATTCTTTAATAATTTTCTTTTTTTGTACGTAATTGGAAAACATAAATTATAAAACAATTGAAATAGTTCTAAAAAGTTGTTGTATGCTACGTTAGGGTCTTTAGTGAGGTAGACATCAGAAAAAGAAATTGATTTCAGACAGTCTTTGAATTTCATCAAGTTTTCTTTACAATAGTCACGCACTTTTATACTCCAACTTTTGATTAAACATGTCTTTTTTACTGGAAGCTTTAAAGTTTGTGCGGTATGATCTGACATATGTAAATCAAGGACACTATGAGTACATTTTCGTGAAATATTATGTGCAAAATTATCAATACACGTATTGCTTTGTAATCTAGTGGGTTGATTAATTTGTAAATATAGATTGTATTTCAACAGGAAACTAGTAAATTCAAGAGATAATTTATCTTGTTTTAAAATATTAATGTTGAAATCACCACATAGAATAACATTCTTGTTCGAGTCGTAACAGTATTTTGATAATATAATATTTAATTTTGAGTAGAAAACCTCTAAATTGTTTAATTTTGGTACTCTATATATGCAAATAATGATTGTGTTATGTGGTATTAGTTCAATTGCACAAACTTCGACAACGCCTTCAATTGACATTTTACTGACATTCGTTAGTTCTTTGTATTGGAGACCAAATTTTACCAAAATACAGGCTCCTCCTCTTTTCGTACTTCTTGTATAGTAAGCGGCTAATTTATAATTAGGTACTGAAAGAAGCTCCTCGTGTCCTCGCTCCATAAAGTGTTCCGTGACGCAAATTATGTCTATGTTATTTCTTTGTTCGGCTAGTTCTTGTAGGTGAAGTGTTAGTTGATCTACCTTGTTGATGAGTCCTGCGATGTTTTGATGCATAATAATCAGATAATTATAGAAAAAACGTGTCTGAATGCTTCCTTTCTGAGGTAGAAGAATTAGATGTTGTCATATTATTTTCAGTATCGATTTCAGTCATAGTCCTCTGGAGATTAGTGAAAATGTTCTTCATTCCTGTTTCATTTATATGTCCTTGTTGCGCAGAAAACATTTGATAGCCACAATTTAGTTCTGCATTAGAATCTAGTAAATACGCATATTCGTGAGTTAAGTTGTCTAGATACAGGAGATTATTAAAAGTTTCTACTCTAGCATTATATATGGTTGTGTAATTGCCATATCTGTATGTCGGAAGGCAAATAATTACATTGGTGTTATTGATTTTACCGATGGTTTCTCTAATAAAAAATATAATGTCGTGATAGTTTCCAGTCCGTATGAAGTCCATCTCTCCCATCATAATAACACAATAGTCATTTTTATTGAAGGTTTTTGTTTTATTATCAATGCCCTGTAGCATTTGCTGGATATCACCGCCTGGATATAGATAGTGGCAGTAATCATACATATTTAAAGTGTCCTCAATTAAGTTACTCAATTTATTCCTTTTATTATTACTAATTATACATAACTTTTTTCTTGATTTGTCTTTTTTTAAGGAACGGTTTTTATCGCCTTGCAGGTTCGTCATTAAATGTGTATCATATTGTGTTGATTTGTCAGCAGTCTGCGCGGGCAAATAATTAGTTTTAATTTTAGTAATCTTTGGCGTTGTCTGAGGGCTGTTATTTATAGTATTTGTTTTGTTTCTCTTTTTCTTGTTATTTATTGGTGATGAACTGTTGTCGCTAACTATATCGGTTGTTATTTTCTTATAGATATTTTTCTTCTTAGTTAATTCGTCGATAGTGTTTTTAAGTTGAGTATTCTCTAAGTTTAAACTCTCTACTTCTGCGTGTGCTGCCTCCAATCCCAATGCTAATTCCTTAATTTTATTTTGTAATTGGGTAATTTCATCGCAATGTTCTTCGTCTGACATATAAGGCAAACTATTGCTAGTGGTACAATTTAAGTCCGTAGTTATGTTTAAATCTTCATTTGTATCCGAATGTCTGCGTTGGCGCTGACGTCGCTGAGTAATATTTCCAAAGAAGTTCATTGTAAGATAACTAAAATTGTCAAATTAACAATTTTACCTATTACAAAAAGTGACACAGCCGGCGGGGTTTGAACGCACGACTATGAGCGCGTCAGTCGACTTTGTGAGTTATCTCACCAGCTGATCAGTTAATATGAAGTTGAAATTGCAAGGAAAGGGTTATGTTTTTTGCGTGTATATTGTCAATATGCCTATTCCTATTTTTTATTTTTGTTTTATTTTTTTTATCCCCGACTGTAAAAGGGGTGTATTTTAAGTTGAACAAGGTGTACAATTTGATTTGTGTTCAATTTTATATTAGAATATTTGTAATAATTTGATCTAATTTTCTTGATAATGTGCAATAGTTTTAAGAATTCTATTCCGTTATATAAATAGTCTATTCCGTGACTGTCCTATTTTATAGTTTATTATAAATATTTTTTTTGAGCGAAACGCTATTTATTTGTTATTAGATTTTGATAATTTAGATTTTAATCATTTTATTAACGTAATTAAAAAAAAAGTTCCCAAGTTGTATCCTAATTGAGAAAGAAATCAGAAATTATTGAACTAATTTGGTCCAAAGAGGAACGTAATGGAAATTAAAATGATGATAATGTATGTTTGCTATTGTTGATTTTATGTTTTATCTATTTTATATTGAAGTACAAAATACCGTTAGTCAATTAAACTATTTGATTAAATCCAAATGAGTTTTATTTTATTTCTATAACCAAAAGCCATTAGTTTCGGAATGGAATAAATTTTGTTCTCCAGGTGCAATAAATTAGTTGTATTTCAGTAAATAATCCTGATTAAGAGGTTTTATTATAATTTTCATGTAGTCAAAAGAATATCAATTGTTAATTTAAGTCAAAAAACGAAAAACAATAAAAAAAATGAAATTTCGCCATTTTTTTAACAGTGTACACTTTTTCTGAAAATGACCCAGGTAGCATATCTGTTTTTAGAGTAGAAAAAAACTATTATTACCACTAATCTGGGCTTTCAGTTCAGTTTCAGTCTCGTAAGATGGGTAATACACACACTATTTAGATTTGCAGGTTTAACAAAACAGCCGCTTCAATCATTACAATGTATGGAGTATTTTCCTACTTAGCGTATCGATGGCAATCTAGCGCCCACCAGCTCCTGTACTATGCAAACAATAGGACACGATATAAAGTGTTACAACGACAGAAGAGTTGTTACCTTGATGTCACCATCAGCGGCTCCAATAGCATAGTAGTCCTCTCGGGGCGACAGCGCGACGCACTTGATGGGCGCATGGTGCGCGTGCAGACGATGCCTGACTGCGCGCGAGCGCAAGTCCCACACGAGTACGTCGCCGCGCCGTCCGCACGATACTAGCGCGCCCAGCGACCCGGCCCACACCACGCACGCTGCGCCGCCTTCGTGGCACGTCCACGCTTTACGGAGAAAGTAACGTCATTAAAAGTTAATTCATCTTTGCTTTTATGGGTAATTTAGTAGACAAAACAACTTCAGTGGCGTGAAGTTGCTAGTAGGCAGTAGTACTAGTTGGGACCTCGGCATGCTATTTTTTCAGAAATGTATGTACGACAACAAAATTTCATCAAAAATCGGTTCAGCAGTTGGGAGTCTATAGTGTACGAACAGTCGAACAGATATTGATTTTTATATACGTTGTATTGTATAACGGGTTGGTGTGCGCAACTCCACGTTCAAAGCGCGTATTTAGCGTACGGCGTATAGATATTTCAAAAGTAAACGACGGACAATCAAACGCTTTTCATTTGTTCAGTACCACCCAGTGTTCCAATACTAAAACTTTTATCTGATACAAAATAAAAGGACCTATCAATTTCAAATTGCTTGGAGTTAAATAATTTTGGAATTTATTAACTGTAGTCAGTTTTATTTAAAAAAATTATCATAATGCCAAATATTAATTCATACTCACAAACCACTAAAGCTTTCTTGGTGGGCATCAAAGTGTCCCATATGGCAACGTTTTTACTCTCGGAGCTGTGTCCAGCTGAAACATTTAAAAAGCAATTAGTTTAAGAGACAGTTATGACGTCATCAATAAAACAACTATAGTGTATATTTTACCTGTTGCAACTAAACTGCAGGAGCCGAGGAAAACGAAATCGCTGATTCCTTTGCTATGACATTGATGAGTCTGTGAAAGGAAAAATACAATCAGGTCTACTTAAACTTTGATGCCGCATATTTGCAATGGACGATACAAATCCATAAATAAAATTGACAAAATTCAAGAACTGATATGTATCCTTTTGATACCCAATCCGATCGCTCCCCAATTAAAACTGAAGCTCAATTGGTGAACTCACAAATAATGTAAACTTACAAAGAATGGCCTCGGTGACGCATGCGGGTGTCCCGCTTGATGCGGCGCTGGGTGCAGCTGCCACATCGCCAGATTGCCGTCAGCATCCGAAGCGGCAAACTTGTTGCCGTAGTCGGAGAACCTTACGCGGGTCACCTTAGCGAACGCACCGGGGGCGCGAGGTGACCAAACGCAGGAAGGGTGGCCCCACTCCCACAGTTGGACGGAACCGTCCGCGCCACCAGTGAGGTCTGAAATATGATTTTGGTGTGAAATTATGGTTAGAATATTGACATCCAAAATATAACGATTGAGAAGCGTAGTCAGCATAGGGAATGCAATCTCAAGGCGCGAGATCTTGTGGAAAGGCAATCTCGTGTGATATCAGGACTAATATGGTCAATCTCGAGAATTTAGATTTCCCCAGATAGCCGGGCGAGATCTCGAATATTCAATCTCGACCACAGCGTGAGTCTACTGAGTGAGAACTCAGCTTGTCAACCTCGGATTGCATTCATTGAGGTGGAGTCTAAGCTACAAAAGTGTAAATACAGTAATCGTCTCGAGATATCCATTTGAATCAGTTGATTCTTTGTGGTGATTTTCAATTCTTGCTTTAAATTCCTACTTTAAATGATGATAGCTGGGTTTGTGAGCTGAAATCATTTATTTTAAATACAGCATCCACTTACACAACGGTTGTGAGGGATGCGCTGCCATCCTTTTGATGTTGTCGATTTTGTGTTTCAGCACCTAAATAGAACATTATTGTTACAAAAATATTTTATAAAACGCCGAACATATCAATGACGGACAATATAATCTTCAAGAGTAGATCGGTTAGTAACAAAGACATCATGCATCACATTATTAAAATAAAATGTGCAATAGACAACGCAACATTCATTAGCAAAAACAGACAGTGGAAACTTAACAAAATAATTCGGAAACACTAGTCAGAAACATCTACTAAAGTACTAAATGGACATCTACAACGAAAAAAACGTGGCCTGAACGTAAAAACCGCTGCTCTAGAGATCTGCTGGAAAATGACAACTGATGACAACAAACTGGCACATCTATTTGAACAGCCTGATGAGTAATGAGAAACCAAAAATAAAACAAAAGAAATCATTATGGGAGAAGAACAAAATAATAATCCAACAAAAAAAATGTACATCGAACTAGTAATTAATTTTGGGGAGTGCGACCGCTGGCTAGGGATGTGACATAACGAAAGTAACGAAGGTGGCGGTGGACTTGCTAGGGTTGTCACTGACCGGTTTCATGAGAAGCTTCGAACGATGCAGCACCAGTCGACAGTATTTCGGGTCGTGGCAACCCGGGAACTGTAGACCCTTCACCTGCGATCAACACTCTGTTATACCGAACATACACTGGACATACACTTTTAAAGACAGGAGGGCCACATCCTACTCAATTTTCAGTTGCTGAAATGAATACAATACCTTTGTGTATAAAGATGGCTTTGAATCTACAATCTATTACAAGTTTACCTTCCCCCGTTTTTGTTTATAATAGTTGGGTCTGCCACGTGCCCAAAATCGGAACTAAATCCGCCATTTTGTTTTGCCGATAGAATTTCTATAGACAATTGAACAAATATTCACCAACAGCGTCCTCCTGACAGGAGTCAAAAGAAGTCTTTTGCACTATATTAATAGTAGACTTAAAAAGTATTTTTGTCACCCTAATTTGTCAAGTAAGTTTTTAAAAATAAAGGTAAAACTAGCACAATATAATCTCCGTTAAGTATAGTTTCGGAGCGTAGGTGTACAAAGAGATTAGAAAGGAAAGCGCGGGGGAAGCGCGAGGCGTCACGAGACATTATTACAAGTACAGACACGCACACAATAACCACACCACGTTAATATTGCCCCAGCATCTTTTAGACGTCTACTGGGTGAATCAATGTTCTTTTGCGGTGTCTACTTTTATTAATTCGAAAAAAGTGTTTTATTTTTCTAGCTTTTTTTATAGGTACTTATTTGCATGATTTTATTTTTGAAGCTTTTTTTCAAAACTGGACGAACGGAATATGCAGCCAGGATGGGCAAGCAGAGTTCAAATATAGACTGGTTTATAAAATGTCATATACATTCATTAACTAACTTGAAATTACACTTTTACTTAAAATAATTTTGATTCGATTATTTTATACGAAGCAGAAAAAACATTGCCACTATGTTAGGATCGGTTTCCAATCTAATCGGATGCAGCTGAATACCAGTATTTTACATGGACCGACTGTGCTCGGAACAACAGAAGAAGACATCGTTTTCATCATAAGAATTCAAGGAACAACATTGTCTCAAGTTTTGTCTTATAAAACATTGATTCACCCAGTGCGTCCGTATAGTGCATTAGTTATTACGTGCACGTACTGTAGCGATATACGCTTCTAGGCCGGTCGGAACGCTGCTTGACCGCCGCTCCTGTTAGAATGTTATTATTGCTGTTACTTGTTAGTTCCTACTTGTTACTGCATATGTTAGGTGTTAGGAAGGATATTTCTAGCTCCCTCTAAACTAGCGTTTTAGTTCATATTAGTGGGTGTAGGTCATCAGGTATTATTACGCTTTTGTAACCTTTCTGGCTCAAATACATGAAACTATTATGAATCCGTTTAAATTAGGTCTTGAAGTCACACACTTGGCCTTTATATTTTTAAAGCTACACACATGCTCGGTTTGCCCTGATTCGGCACAGGCCGGGCAGTTCGGTGGTATCATCATCATCATCAGCCTATAATGTTCTCACTACTGGGACACAGGTCTCCTCTCTATGAGAGGGAGTGGGCTGTAATCCACCACGCGGGCCCAGTGCGGGTTGGTAGATGTCACATGTCTTCGAATGTTTAGTTCTAGGACATGCCGGTTTCCTCACGATGTTTTCCTTCACCGTTTTTGAGGGCAGCGGTGATGAAATAAATTACACAAAGTAATGCGCCTGTCTGGGTTCGAACCCACGGCTTACTGCTCGTAAGTCGGGGCTGCCACCACTGGGCCACCGCTGCTCTCCTTGTTGCTCGGTGCTGTTCGGTGGTATACTGGGTGGAAAAATATCCTTAACGAAGCCGAAAGACGCTTGTTCTCCCGGTCATTGCGATATTTTTTTTTGTTCTGGACTATACCTGGGAAACTTCTAGTTACGGATATATTGGGGTCAAAGTTCCAACTTTTTGTGTTTTTTTTTAATACCTCCGTGAATCCCGTCTTTGTGCTGATGATTCGCTTTTAATGCCATCAGCACAATGTGTTGAGTGCGTAACATTGAGTCCTACCGTAGCACGTGAAGTTTCACTCCAAACATTTTTTTCTCATCGTTTTTTGCTAGAGTTACTTAATTTGATGTCCACAATGATTAACGGCTTCGTGAAAGGTCTGTTTACACCTTGTATTATTCGCCAAGCTGTTTCGAATTCAGATCAATCCAAGCACGTGTGTAGCCTAGGGTTAGAGGGAAGCCCATACGTCGCCCAAAACCATCCCAGCATGCTAATACCAATATTATATTTTTAGAAAAGCGCCATGTCACAATTTGTAATTTCACGAACTTATATTTATTATTATATTTTTAATAACGTTGCCTCACACTAGGAATTTCTCCTGCATCGTGGGTGCGTTTACAAACATTTAAACTAACATACACAAACAGCCAGACCCGGAACAACTATCTGTAAGCCATACAAATATATGTTCCGTGCGGGGATCGAACCCACGACACGCAGAGCAGCAGTCGATCGCTCAACCACTGCGCCAACCGTGCTGTCGCATATTTTTATTCATATTAAGGCATACAATGTGAGTAAGTCGTGCAATCATTTACTATGCGATTATATTTGGTATACTATGTCATACTTCATAGCTTATCATTGGCGATTAAACTGTCATTGATAAAAAAAGAAATAAGTAGGGCAATAAACAAAACAAACACGTATTATATCGCCTTTAACCTTGATTTGAACCGGTGTATTTAACTTAGCAGTGAATGCGAAATTATACATTGATCAGACGAGAAAATGTGTGCTTCTAAAGTGATGTTTCTCCCAAACCTCACATTCAATCCTCTTAAGGGCTAATTTCAATACTTTGTTCTTCTTTTTTTTTCCTTTTAGGAAGCCGAAGCAACACCTATATCTAACCCTTCGGGAATTACAGACTAAGGTGTTATATAGAGAATAGATACTGAAAATCTCTTTATTTAAAAAGTTAAAGCTGCTTGAATTTCACAGGAAAAAATACTCCGAGTGTTCTGCCAATCCAATGGATAGTCTAAATAAATATTAGGTGTGTACTTACAACGCTGGCTCCACGTCCGGTTTGACTGGCCATACCGACTGGCACTTGGGGCGCGTTGGGGTTTAGTGGTGAGCTGTTGCCAGTGCCTGGCACTGAACCGCTGTTCGGCCTGTGGGAAGAAAGATGTACGTGAGACGGTGAACGCCAAAAAAGGGACATTGTCATCATCTTCCTGCCTTTGTGCCATGTTACTTGGGGACGGGACCCCAACGGCGGCGCAACACGTTTTTTTCCCAGTTTCCTCACGCTATCATTTACTCCTTGTTTTTTAGGCAAAAAAGAGACGTTCTAATATAAGTTCATGTTTTATCTTCTGCTGAAGGTTGATACGGTAATATCTCTACTGAATGCTAATTATATCATACATTCTGGTTTTGAAATGTAGTCCACCAGGAGCGCTGTCGTGACTATGCCTGAATGTGTGATCCCCATAAATAATTACTAATGCTGTAACATAATAATATTGTAAAACCAAACCATTTTAAACAAGTAACCATGGAGTTTGTTGTCGGTTCTCCTCCATGGAAAATCAACCCGAACCGAGCACCATGTAGGCCTACGTGAAATAATTTTGCTTTTGATTTGGCACATTCTAGGCAGTCTCGTTAAGACGGTCGTTAATTGCGGGCTGGCTCAGTTTTTCACCACTCTATTTCCTAGTTTGTGTGGACTCACTTGTCATGATGCTGTATCAGCAAGAAGCCGGTGTCTGGCAGCGCGGCGGGGTCGGCCGCGAGTGCCAGCAGGTCGAGCTCGCACTCGTCCTCGGCCCACCACGCTCCCGCGCGCAGTAGTAGAGACACGTCCATCTCTTGCACTTCGCGGGCTGTTGCTACGGCTAACAGGCACCCACCGACCTGTGATAGGTTTAAATTGCAATCAATCTATTTGTTCACAACGTTGGCAGATTCTGATGTATGTATTTATACTTATATTTTATTGATAAATAATTATATTCTTGACCATTTGTTATGCTGCAACAAATGTATATTTCTCTCTGCATCACCCTAAGGTAGACTGGTAGATAATGTCCAAGGCATTAAGTACGCCTTTGTAATAAATAAATAACCTCCTATAGATTCCTCGTAGAAGTCGTCACACATCAATGCATTTGCACTGATATACCTACTTAGATGCTCGACAAAATGACCCCCGGATGCCTTACGCAGTTGTGTGTTTTATGAGTATGCTACAAGTAGTATTGTTACCTTGTTGAGACAGAAGGCAGCGATGGAGTCCTGCTCCTTGTGTATGATGCGCACTGGGTTGTGTAGCTCTAAGTCGCGCTCGCGCTGTGACTGAGGTATACACCCGCCCCTGGCTTCGGCCGCCATCGTCTCCGCTGTTACTGACTGAGTTCGACGACGAGAGAATACGGCTCGGATGAAGAGATCCTGTAAGGAAATTGTGTTAGTCAAAATAAAGAGCTCGTGGCTGAATTATTAACAGTAGCACAGGTCTAACTTAGAGATTAAGTTGCGTTAGCGGTGGTAAGTCCGTGGATGGTGGAACATCCGTTTCATACCTACCGAGACCACTCCGAGCCTCGGACGTTAAGCCGTTTGTTCAGCATGCTTTTAGTGATCTTTGACAGTTCTTATGGTTACCCAGAAAGTCTGACAAACTGTCAAGAAGACCAAGAAGTATCGTGTAACCCAATTATTGGGGTCTGGAGGTTTGAAGTAATTCAATGTAAACTACTGGGTATTCAGCTGTATCCGGCTAGACTGGAAACCAACCCCAACGGCTACTTACTAGATGATCAGAAAGGGTCATAATTCTGAAGTAAAATATTACCTGCACCGGTTCTTGTCGTACGAGGAAACTCCACAGCCTCCGTGCGGGCGCGGCACTGAATAGAACTGAGCTGAACGGTGTATTATGCTTTTCTAATAAACATCTGAAACAAAATAATGTTTTTTTTTTAATATTTATAATATTCAAATAGTATTATTTAATTTTTGTCTGCGCTTTAGCAACAAACATCAAAACTCAGAAAAACCATATAGAAAATCAGTAAAAATGTTGCAGATTATGTGTTTCTTAGTAATAATAGTAGTGAGGAGCTCGTCACGAGCTCCTCACTACTATTATTACTAAAAATAACTACTAAATAACAACACACACAATAACAGCCATTCGGGTTGATCTTTAGGTTAAGACGTTGATGCTAGCTATCATTTGTAGATCTTTGACAGTCGTAATAGGCAGTCAGTGGCCCGAAAGTTAGACAACCAGCCTTAGTAAATTGCTTTACCCAGTATACTAGCTGGGTTGTGGAGGTCAGACAGGCAGTTGCTCTAAGTCAAACACTGGTATTCAGCTAGATCTAGTTAGACTGGAAGCCGATCTCAACATAGTGGGGAAAAGGCTAGGCGGATGATGATCATACATTAAGTAGTAACAATAACATAGTTTCATATCGTATACGAGTATTTAACCTTGACTTTGGTATTCGCCTTCCATGACCACGTCCATCCATACCTGTACTTATTAATCGGAGGTCCAGTAGGCAGTTGTTCGGGGAAGCACCCGGGGATGTAGTCCTGTGGCGGCGCGCGAGACTCCAGCGTCTCCGTCAGCTGTTGCTGCCATTGATCCACGCGACGAAGCGCGCCGTGGACCATAGGGCTCGTTGTCGCTAGTTCTGTTTGTTGGAAATAAAACGATTAATATCACTTTACAGCCTTGACAAATACGTCCTAGAAGTTCTAGTAATATTGCTGGTGATTTGACACAATGTTTTGACCTGCCTGCATGAGGTCTTGGTTTGTACTGTACGGTTGTACGTACGTACTCATACAACTATACCATTGTAATGTTGGTTAATCAAAACCAAAGTTACAATTACGTTTTTTAATTACATTGCTCAAAACAGTTTCACAAATCATTACCATCGAACTTCTAGGATACTGGAACAAAAGTAACTTCGAGCGCTGTTTGGCCATGTCTTACCTGACATCTCGATCCCGCACAGCTGCAGGAAGTTCTGCAACTTCTGCTGCGCGAGCCGCAGAACTGCGATACGCATCACGAGCCACGAATACGAGTCCGGGTTCGAGTGCTCAGAGTTCGCTTGCTTGCGATGTTTCTCAATTTGGCTGGAAAATGGTGCAAAGTTATATGTTATTAGATTTTATAAATAAAGAGGACATTCTTTGTTTTTTTTTTTTGATTGACCTATTGGAATGGTTATGTTGTCACAAGTCTGCTACCTTAGGTAAAGTCACAGAGAACGAAGGACACTTTACTGTCCCTACAGTAAATACTAGTACGGGGAACAGGGTGAATTAGTTCTGTGCAAACAACCATAATAAGTACCGATTCATAATCAACAACAATATTGTAACTACCTCTACTGTTTATTTCCAACTTTCTTGATCTGTGCAGGGATGTTATGTGAATAGTTTTTATTTTGGTCATTTAATATTACCATTTGACACCAATTAAAAAACAAGAAAACAAACGGGTTATGTGTCAAGAAAGTGACATGAAATTCATAGTTATCAAATAAAAAAAATGTAAGTTTTTTTGGTTGTAAATAGTTATGCGTATTAGTTACAGTTTCTGCGAATAAACAAGCAGTTGCTAAGTAGCGTTTCATACATCAGTTAGAAGGGTAATATATGTGACGGTCAAAATTGTTAATTGGTTAAAACCAGTTTTTTCTGGTGTCAGTCAAAACCCGTAATCTTTTGAACGCCAGAGCATAAAAGCGCGCGCGCTTCCTCCACGCCAAGCTACCAATTCACCTCAAGCACTGACAAATAAAAAAAAACCGGCCAAGTGCAAGTCTTACTCGCACAAAGGGTTCTATAGCCCCAAACAAATATTAAAACAATATTTTGAACTGTAATTCATTAGTTAGTAGTATTAGTTAGTAAACTTCCACTCAACCGCAAAACTAAATTTGTTTTTCATAGTATGTTAATGAAAAACAAAGTTACTGCTGCAGTTTGATGAAAAAGTCCCAATCTCAAAAACTAAACATCATATCTTATTGAAACCAATTTTCGTTGATAGTTTTTTTTATGTTCTAAAATCCTAAATATTTTCAGAATTTTCCTCCTCTTACTTTAGAAATTAGAGGGGGGGACACATTTTACCACTTTGGAAGTGGCTCTAGCGCAAACTATTCAGTGTAGAAAAAAAATGATATTAGAAACCTCAATATCATTTTTGAAGACATATCCATAGATACACCAAAAGTATGGGTTCCATGAAAAAAAAATTTTGGTTTTCAGTTCTATGTATGGGGAACCCCCAAAATTTATTGTCTATATCTATTTTTGTGTGAAATTCTTAATTCGGTTCACAGAATACATCTACTTACCAAGATTCAACATTATAGTTCTTATAGTTTCGGAAAAAAGTGGCTGTGACATACGGACGGACAGACAGACAGACAGACATGACGAATCTATAAGGGTTCCGTTTTTTGCCATTCGGCTACGGAACCCTAAAAAGGGATTTCAAAAGTATTGTTAACTTATTTCTTGTTAAGACATTTATTATTTAAGAACACATACCACAGATATAACACACACACAAAAGATGATCACATTTCAAAGATATATTAATAAACACACACACAAAAGTAATGGTTTAAATGGCTTATTTCGTGTTATAGTGCACCACATTTTTTGTCACATATTTGTGACGTTAGCGTACAGGGCACGCGCTCGCTTGTCACGTATATGTGACAATGGCGTTCAAGAGTGTTAAGTATCATACTCTGGTCAATCCATCGGATGATCAGATGATGTAGCTACAGAGAGTGATTTATTTATGAACATATGTAGGTACATTATTTACAAACTACAAATAGATCTAAAATATGAACAAGTATGAAAATTACAGGATGTCAAAAAGTAGTAAGTTAGTAAGTACTCTTACTTGGCAGCAGCGGTGTCGAAAATGTCGTCATCCTCGGCTTCGCTGTCCTCATCGTCCATGTCTTCAGCACCGGACTCCGCTGAGTCGTAGTCGTAATTCTCAGGATCTTGTTCGGCCGTGGGCTAAACATATATTATGTATCCAATTTAAACAAAATCATCAATGTCTCGGAATTAGTGAAGAACAGCAGTAGGAAGTGTATTTTCAATTCCATCGAACTTTGCGTGTATATATATATTTAAATCATGTAGTGCTGACGCAAGTTTTTATAGTATATCCGAACGTGGTGTACCTCGTTTAACATGTATCCAAACACGCTTCTAATAGAATATTTTTTTGTCATGTTGTCGACACCGCTATCCAGTTCCACCCTTCTCCCTGTCTCCTACTACACTCCCATGTGACAGAAAGAGAAGGAGTACCGCAACAAGCGAGCCAATCAAGTTCGCGTCCGCCGATGACTTGGCAGAAACAGTCAGTTCAATGCTCAAGTTATAACAGTCAACTATGACCTACCGCCCCGAAACCTTTTTTTGGGATTTTTTCCGCGCCGCGATTTAATTCTAATACAAATGAAAACGTGTCGGCCGGCACAAGGGGGATATTAAGAGAGACAGGAAGAAATCACCGATCGCGGGCTGAACAACAGCTCGCGCGCTCTAGTCAGCCATCGTTTCGGACGATCACCTACCAGGTTCCAAGTAAGTCTTTTTTTCCCAAAATAACCTGAGGGAGTGTGGACAACATTTTTCTCATATAGATTGTTTCCCATCAAAATTACACTACGCTTATTGGTCCTTCGAAAGCCGCTCAAGCTTGTGCGTTGGCAAGCATGTAGTGACCTTGCCAATGGTCACTAACACTATCATTAACACTGAAAACGGGATATTTATTCAATGTTTTAAAATAACATAGCTTTGCATTTTAAATTTTTATAAAATGTCTGTGAATTTCAACACAAATGTATGAATAATTTTAAAATTTTGTTGGCGGTGTCAAAATTAATAGTCAGCACTTGTTCAAAAGGTTCGAATCTAAATGGAAATAGTATGAACCGCCAGTAAACTAAACGATAGTTACCTTAGTGAGCAGATAAGTAAGTATACTGCAGTGTGGCGGCACGAACTGTTCCCTGTACGTAGGCCGGCCTTCCTGAATGTTCTTATGCGGCACGGTAGGACCCAGTCCCAGGAGGCGCATGTTGAGTAGTGCGCGCTTTTCTCGGAGAGAAGACCACACTGATGTGCCTTCCGGACGCTCTACTAACTTCGGCTGAAAATAACGAACGTTGATTTAATAGAATAAATCTTTAGTGGGTAAGTTGTTTAGGCATTCTTTCTTGCATTTAGGATTTTATTATAAGCATGCCTAAATGGCCTGACTAATAAAAAATAAATGGAATATAATTAACTTTAGCAACAGTCTCTAAAGTTTCGAGGGCAAAGTTACTAATAAAACTGTAGTTAATTTGCATTAAACGGCAAAAATAATATTTTCATGAAATAGTGAGGGTACAGTCCCCACTGACCTGTAGAGAAGGCGCAGGCGCAGTAGTGAGCAGGCGGCGCACGCCACCGCCGAACAGGCGCGCGTGGTCGGGCGCGGCGGGCGCGTGCGCGCACAGGCGGTACAGCAGGTGCGCGTCGCGCGCGGCCGCCGCCCAGCCCAGCAGCGCCAGGTACACGCCGCAGAACGCCTCCGCCAGCAGCACGGCGAGGCGGGGCGCGTCTTCTTCCTCGGCGGCCCGGAGAGCTAGGCCGCGGAGCGCTGATACTCCTGTGGAATTATATTAATTTTATAATAATATATTTTTGAAGTGAAAACTACTTTAGCCGCGTTGCGCACTTTTGTGATGGGTAAAAAATGTTAAACTCGCGTCAGGTCTCACGTGTCCTGATCAAACGGATTGACATTATGTTACGAAGGAATTTGAACTTTATGACATCTGTCATTGAGTTTTGGTTTCCAAAACTGGAAAATTCGTAAGACTGACATTAGGTTACGAAAGAATTTGAACTTTGTGATGTACTATCGGGAAAGTGGGAATAGGCACACTTTTCAAGCAAAATCCCGTGCACACGATGACCACATCTGTTTAACACCCTTACTCCTATTGGTCCGCACAAATACTTTGCAGAACAATAGTAGTAAATACGTGACCCTTTTTTAAAACAAGTTTTGTTTAAAAAAAATCTCAGGCTCTGTTAATTATCCGAGAACGTTAATATTCAAGTTTTCACTTCTGCCGGCACTCCTGGAGTGCAACCCGATTTTTTTTAAATGTATTTCCACCATTTATTAATAAAAGTGTTGTATGCACTTTGTCACGTATGTTGAAATGGGTATCACATCACAATACAGACATTTAATACATGGAATTGAAAACATTACAAAAAATGCCAACATTTTTGTCAATAAAGGAAGCGACAAGTAGCGCCAAATAAATCGGCGCTCGGGTGTCAGAATTCAGAACTAAATTTGTATGTACGTACACGTGACGCGGCAGGCAGCACTGTTTTGTAGGGAACTAGGTTAGCCGAAGATTATCGAGTTACGTTACGACAGGGTCAGAAATAGAAAGTATGCAGGGAAGAACGAGATAGAATGAGTAATGGTTCATAAAGTATTTGGTAAAAACTAGATTTTTTATTTTGTTTGTGTAGGGAATAAGAAAAAAACTATCGGATAAACGTTTGAGATTTTTTGTATGTGTGTAAGCTATGTTATAAGGCGAGTATGAGACGGGCCGCGTTTAAAACACGGGTGGTTCACACTTACCGATTTCCGTAAATAGGAAAACAAAATAAAAATTCGCTACCCATTTTATTATTGTTTC
Organism: Cerastis rubricosa; assembly: GCA_949152445.1. Classification (NCBI taxonomy): domain Eukaryota; kingdom Metazoa; phylum Arthropoda; class Insecta; order Lepidoptera; family Noctuidae; genus Cerastis; species Cerastis rubricosa. Next base: position 12,996,956 of record OX424541.1, read on the forward strand.
GGGGCGAGTCGATAATAAGCATAGTTACCTCTTTGAGTTTGACGAGGACGCAAAACAACACCTTGTATACATGAGATAAAATTCACTTTTATTTTGTTTATTACCCGAAGCATTTACCCGAACTTTTAACGAAAATGACATAATGAAAATTCAAAATGTCGCCGACGACAAATTTACGATTTTTTCGTCATGGGTGTCATTTCCATGGTTTTCGGGGTCGCTGATAACGAAAATGAAAGTTGACTAGGTGAAAAAAAAATCTTCGTCATTGCACAAACTTGACGCTTCGCCACTGGACTACGCAAATTAGGTTACAGTTTCATACCTGGCCACTTGTTCGGTGGTGTAGTGACGGTGAGGTCTTCAGCGGAATGACGTCTTTGTCGCGCGACGATCTGACTAGTACCAGTGTTGTCAGTTATGACACTGTCAAACAAAACCAAGGTGATAAATATGTACATACAATTTACATACATCATAGCAATCAAGATATTCATTGTTCAAAGCATGTAACTTAAGACTGTAGTAATGGGCGCGCCTTGGTTTGTGTCACGAAGCTGTGTTTTAACTCAGCGTTTACAACCATATGCGAACAGAGCGACTGCTAGCTCTCTCCGTACCGTACCCTGCTAGTGCCGCAGTAACTTACCAGTCGTGATGATGCGCGTGCTTCAAGCTGAACGTGTCGGAGTCGCACAGACTCTGGTAGATGCAGGCGGACAGGGCGACTGCTAGCTCTCTCAGCGTGTGCAGTATCCTGGTTGCTGAACCGCCAGGGATGCCCAGTTCACCGATAGTACCCAGCATGTCGTGAGCCACGGACTGGGAAATTAAAAAAAATATTTTTTTTAAACTGACATGGTTATTAACACTATCATACCACTAGACCTCAAAATAAATAGTAAACATGGTACACCACCGGCTTTTCCCGCAATGGCCAGCAAACATAGTCAACAAGGCTGTCATAATGGCGTCTGATATTTGTGGCGCGTCTTCTGGAGTTATCTTACGAAGTACCGATTGCATTGTGTATCCCGTTTCTAGTGTTATTGATAACAAAAAATGTTGTTAAAACTTGTCTCAATGCAAATATAATATTTTCTAACATCAGAATAAAGAATAAAGAAAGGTGTGTCATTATTTATTTGATTCCATTTGAATAAACATTAGAACGATGTTGGACATAACGCGAAACACATTCTCGTCTAGGCAACTAGATGATTCGTCGTCCTGCATGCTATTAATCATGAAGAGACATTCAACCTATCACATACAAATTCTGGCATTAGAAGCAGTCTAAAGTTGTAATAGTTGTAACTTCTCTTGTAAATATTTTCATATTTTTTATTCACCTGTAAATGTCTAACCGGATCAGCAACCACAGTGTTATTGGAAGCAACAGCCGCGGCTAACAACGGCAGAGTGGTGGGGAATGGTAGTGGAGACAGCAACTGTTGGTGCTGCTTGTCTTGTCCCAACTCTTGGAGGAGCAGGACTAGTTCCATGCGGACTGAAGCGAGCCCACCGCCGCCCGCGCCGTGGAGCGAGCAGTACGACAGTAATGTTCGGAGGAGAGTCTCGTTCGCTGTTGGATGACGTGTTAAGTTAAGTGTGTAAGCACGCAAGAATTTTCTGTTACATTCACAATTAATTTGGGCCGGTTTCCAGAAACAGACAGAGACCTCTAAATCACTGTCTGAATAAAGTTGTTCCGGGTCTTGATGTATGTGAGTTTAAATGTTTGTAAACGCACCCACGATACAGGAGAAGTTACTAGATTGGGGCAAACTTTAAAAATAAAAATATTACGAAGTTTACGGGCTTTTTATTTATGTTTTTCAGTAGTCACTAAGTGCGTTAATTAACTCACCCTTTAGCCACTTCTTTCTATTAAGCGCTCGCTGCACTTTGGCCTCGAAATCCGCCTTCTCCCTAACCAACAACTGATGTAGTGTAGGTCTGTCAGGCAGCGGCGCGAGCTCGGGCTCCGCACACAGTAGGGCTCCGCCACCGTCGCCGCCGGTCGCCATGTAGCCGCACAGGCGCCGCAGGGCTTCAACCTCGCGCTCGAGCCAGATATATAGTTGGTAGCGGAGGTGACCACCTAGGGATAGGGAAGACAGCATCAAGCCCGGTACAGATTGATGAAATGTAACACACTTTGAAACAAAGTCGCTTAGTCTTTATTGTGTCGTTAGTGTCTACCCTGGTGTCTGGTATACCGCCCTAGGCCTCTCACTTGGCTTTACATGCCGTCGAGAAATATCTCTCAGGCATGCTGGTTTCCTCACGATGTTTTCTTTCACCGAAGCAAGTGATAATTATACAAAACGCACATGGCACCGAAAAATCAAAGGTGCGTGTCCAACTCGTAGTTGTTATGTTAAACTTCATGTTGCATTCATTGCATTAGTCTGGACGGGTCATTAGACTCACATTTTTTGTTAAATTTCACCAATCTGTCGTTTTCCCATAGTTCTTGGAAGAGCTGATACCGAAAATGATTACCAAATCTAAGATGGCGGTCAATAATAAACGCGGTCTCCATCATTGTTATAGTTTTGTGTTTGTGGTACTGACTGACACCTTCAAAACCTATACCCATGATGGTAGCCATCAATTCCAAGATTTTACGGGTGATGATACCGATAATGTATATTTGCATGTAAAGTTGGCGGCGATGAACATGATTTAGTAGTATTGTGTAGATTTCATCATCATCATCATCATTTCAGCCGAAAGACGTCCACTGCTGCACATAGGCCTCCCCCAAGTGTCGCCACATTGACCGGTCCCGTGCGACTCGCATCCAGCGGATCCATGCAACCTTCACCAGGTCATCGGTCCACCGCACGCATCGCATTTACTTACCATCAACTTCAAACCCAGTAGCCAAGGTGCTGAGTTCCTCCATCAATATCTTAAGACAAGCCGTAAACTTGAGCTGTTGCGCCATTATGTCGACAGAGGGCGCTTCCTCTCCCTCTTTCTCAGAGTTTCCATTCACTGCTGGCTCTTCTTTTTCTTCTTTCTTGTCCATTTTCATCTCTAATGGCGGAGTGGATGCTCCGGAACCGTCCGAACTTTGTAAGAAATTATACAGTTAAGTTAATAAAGGTAAAATAATAACTTAATTTATCCTCCCAGAATAAATCTTAAACCAGGAAATTTATTTAAAAAAGAAACCTTTATTTTTGATTTAGATTTCTTCTATTTTGAAATCTATAGCTTTAATATCCGACATTAAATTTGTAACGACGGATTTTACAAATGATGCGAGCATTTAGCATAAACGATTTGTATAGGGTGATCTTTGGGTGCTATTTTTATGACATGGAATTTTAATATATGGTTAAGTATGGTTAGGATACCCTTAGTCTAGCTAATTTTAATTTACAGGGTGTAATAATAAATGATAACCCTGATCCGTAAACGCACCCTGTTGAGTAAACTCCTGCTTATATCCTAATGCTTTAAGCATAGACGCGAAAGAATACTAAATATCTAAAAGTTACTCTCTGTTTAAGATAATCCGTCAAGCTATTGGTATAATAATATTACCCTCTCGCGTGGCCTTGGTGATGGCGGCCGGCCCCAACATGGACTAAATATAATCTAAATACGCTGCTAAAACACTCACTCCTTATCACCATCATCTTCGTCGTCCCAGCTCAGAACCAGTTCATCTTTCTTTTCCGCGACCACCGGGGCTCCCCAGTCCACCTCTACAGCCGGGGCGCTCCAATCCATGTTAGTCGGTTCTTCCTCTGTTCATAAATAACTTAGCTAAGAACTTGTATTGTTTGGAGAAAATATCTGTGGGCTTTGAACTTACCTTGAGTGGGATGAAAGGTCCATAGATATTTTCGTTGTATATTGTCATGCAAATTTTTGCAGTCAAGATATTCGAAGGAATTCTCTCTTTCTTTTGATATTATTAGTAAGATTACGGCTTTACTGTTTTGGGTTTAAAATAAATAAAATTAATAAAGTCAGTTCACACTGAAACGCGAAGCGATGCGCTGCCCTTTTAAAAAAGGAGGTGGTTATTTTAGTACAAACACAGGTAAAGTACAACTACGCTCAAAGGTTTTCGACTAATCTTCAGAAACGGTGAAGATAGACGAAGGTAGTCGTACAATTTTATTGCGACCGTATCGCAGTCTCGGAGGTGTCGAGTTGCGCAACGCCTCACCGGTATTATGAAGTATAATGTCATCACTCGTTCATTGTGAAAAAGGGATAGTGCTATCAGACATGTATAACTTGCACCTCTCTCTCGCACTACAGCACTACTACTACTACTCGTAGTGGCATAATAATTCTATACGCCGCTCAAAGCTGGTGAACTGACCCAAAAAAAAAACAAACATCGTTTAAAAAAGCAACAAAAACCACAAAACAAAACATAAATCAGCGGACGTACAAACGGACGTGAACGTTGCGTACTTTTGACTGGTTGATCCACGAGTTGTCCGGAGTGTATGACGGCGTCCTCCACGCGCACTGCGGGCACCGCGTGCTTGGGCCGCTCGTCCCGCACTCTCGCGGGGAGCTTGGACAGCACCTCCAGTGCCAGCGCGGGGCAACCGGCCTTGAAGTGACCGTGCGCTGTTTGGAAGTACAAGCGACGCTCTAGACGGGTGATGCCTTCTTCTGGTTCTTGTTGGAGAAGGGCTAGAGTACCACCCTGTAAATATGATGTTGTTTGTAGTTATTGCAATAAATATACAAATAAAAATTAATATTTTAGTTGCATGAAATATATATTAGTATAGGCGTGGTCTTCACTTCAGTCATACAGATCGAGCTCCAGCGAAACCTGGTGCCACATTGTCAATCCACTAACAAGCTAATCTTTTTACCATCACATAAACAAATATTCTTGTATAGCTAATGTCGACTTCAGAGAATTACAAACACCCTTAGGCAGAAAACACCATATCCTTACTTGTTCCTAAACTGTGGCTTCTATGATATTCACTCACAGCATTGTTTTGCGTAGTTACTACGATCACGAAAAGGTAAGGTAATCTGGAAGATATCGCTATCAGCGATAAGACTGCCGTTGTAACCATAAAATTATTAGTTTTGTAAGCCCATTATGTTTAATTTTTGGTGTACAATAAAGTTTTATTCTATTCTATTCTATCACCAATCATAGGTTCGTTATAAACGTAAGACGGTATAATACTAACCTGACTAGGCAGATTATGCCTCTTCAACCGGGGATGCGTCCGCAGATACACATAGAAGTTAAACACGCTCGGCATTGGCTCATTATCCTTCGCCACATGTAACCGTCCCGCGTTGCTTAGCAACGTGTTGAGCGCGTCACCGTATTGCTTGAGCTCCCACAGTGCCATGGAACGGACGAAAGGATCCGGGTGGGCGCGTTCTAGGTCTAGTTCGCCGTCTTCTGTTTCTCCTCTGGGTAAAAACGGGGAAAAGATTAGTGTTGTAGCATAATATAACGCCTTTAATCCCGAAGGGTTAGGCAGAGGCGCACACACATTTTGCCAGTTATGTTTAAGTCCTATGTAATAGGGGGCCCCATGTGTGGGGGGTCCTATGTGGGGAGGGAGAGGGGGTTAAGCCTTTGTCCGACCTAGGAATCAAACCTTTATCTACGAAATCACATTAGAAACCTGTAAAATGATCAGTGTTTCTCTACTATATTATGCATGTATTATACATATAAACCTTCCTCTTGAAACATACTATCTATTAAAAAAAATCGCATCAAAATCCGTTGCGTAGTTTTAAAGATCTAAGCATACATAGGGACAGACAGCGGGAAGCGACTTTGTTTTATACTATGTAGTGATTCGGGTCGAGAATCATTACCAGTTACCTTCTTGAATTTGACGAGGATGCAAAACAACAGCTTGTATACAGTTTTCGAAGTTTACATTAAATGACAACTTACCCTAATATTTCGTCCATCAGTAACTTCTTCAAGCTAGCCGGCAGTGGGTTTTCTGCTTCGTACAACCGCGCTACCACCATTGCCAGTTGTAAGTCTCCGAGACGTGTGATTAGCACCTAAAACCATTCAGTACTGTTAATTATAAACTTTTTAGCTAGGTTAGATATTCTTCGTTCTTTTGAACCAACTTCTAAAAATGAAGGAGGTTATGTATCCTACCGGCACCTTATTTTTTATGTGCACCGATCATTCCGTGCCAAGGCCGATTTACTTGATTCTTATTTCATTTCGCGCGATGGTCCCACATAAATGTTGTTATCTTTACTTGAGTAGTTTGTGAGTTAGCTCCTTTAAATATACATATTTTTTCTTCTTGTCATGCTAGTTACAATGTAAAATTGATTCATAACAAGAAAATGTATGGTAATACTAAAACTAAAAAATTATAAAAAAAATGTCTATGTTTCTTTGAGAACACTTACGTTTGATTTATTTTATTTCATTAAAGTAATCCTTACCTCTAAAGCATCCTTGAGTGCACCTCCAAGCAAGAAGAAAGCGGCGGCGTGCTCAAATCGCTGTCTGCCGAGCAGCACGAACGCGTTCTTCAACGCAGCCTTACGCCAACGATCTTCCGTGAAGTCGTTTGCGAAGAACTGAATGCCAAAATAATAATAGTAAAATGTAATGTTACCTGAAGGAAATAGATTTGAGTATGAATGTAGATGGTTTAATGTATTGGTTTTAAAAGTAGAGGAAGACCAAAGAAACGATGGTTGGACTGTGTGAAGGATGATATGACTAGAAAGGAGGTGATTGATGAGATGACGAGTAATAGAGAAGTATGGAAGAAGACATGCTGCTGCCGACCCCAAATTAATTGAGAGAAGGGCAGGAGAATAATGATGATGTTCATCATCATCATTTCAGCCGCAAGACGTCCACTGCTGGATATAGGCCTCCCCCAAGAAAGAGGGTTTTGCCATAATCGCCACGCTTGGCAGGCGGGTTGGCGATCGCAGTACGGTTGTTACAAAAGCACAGAACGCTGCTGCCCATTTTCTGGTAAGTCCCTTAGTCGGCTTTTACGACACCCACGGGAAGATATGGGATGGTGCTATTCTTTAAGTTCGACACCATACAGAATATGATGATGTTGATCGGAGGGAAATAGATTTTTTGTTTTTTTATGGAATAAAAACTCCGGCTAATTTACAATAATAGGCCGGAGAGGTTCTGTTAAATTGTTTCCATTATTTTGCCTCGATCGCCTATTTATATATTATTTATATACATAGAGACTGACTGTTCTTCGTAGTCTATGTCCTTGAAAAGGGTCCGACAAAAATCGGTAAAATTGATAATATACAGGTATCTTAAAACTCTCCTAGCCGTCTAATACTTACATTGGTCATCTTTTCATCCCTACTGGAGCGGAACAGTCCCCAAAGCAGCATCCTCTTCTTCATGGCGAGGTAGTACAGTGCAGCGTCCATGGGATCCTGTTTCTGCATGTACGAGGCGCGGGCCAGCTTCTCCATACAAGTGCGGAGTAACTCGCCGCGGACCCACCAACCAACACCTGGGTTTTGAGATAAAAGAAGCTATATTAACGATTTGGTAATCATGTAATTTAACTGTCTTATTCTGTGTTCATAAAAATCGTATTTCGTTTCTGTCTCTTGGTAAATAAACGTGTTTGGGCCTATACTTGCAGCATTAGATATCGCGATACGAACGCGATAGCGTCTTCATATTCCGGATTCCACAAACGCAAATAAAAACTTAATAATTTTAGACACTTCGTGAAAAAAAAGGAGAACTGGGACAATCTGTAATAACACGCCCGGATAAGTGTAGGGTCTCTTTCGAGTTACAACTCCTTATAAAGTTTTTGTTCTTCTACCTGCGTAGATGTGTAGTACAATGCGTCTCACGCTTACAACGGCACGGTTGGCGCAGAGGCTGAGCAATTGGCTGCTGCGCTGCGTGTCGCGGGTTCCATCCCCGCAAGCGACAAACATTTATATAACCTACACCTACGGTTGTTGTTCCGTGTCTAGTATTTGTGTATGTGAGTTTAAATGTTTATGTTGTTTTTTTTATGTGTAACGCACCGACAGTACAGGAGTAATTTCTAGTAAGGGGCGAGGTATTTTTAGATTTAAAAAATGACTAATAAATCTGTTTATTTAATACGACTTACCTAATTCCCTCATAGTCGACCACTTCGGCGTTCCCTTAGTATATCCGGGTATCAAGGCCAGCAGCTGTTCGTGCGTCTCCGAGTGGTAGGCCCACACCAGGTTGCAGGTGCCAACGCCGGTGCGCTGCAAACTCGCGCGCTGCGCCAGCGGCAGGCAGCGCAGCAGGTAGCCGTAGTGCTTCATGGCGAGAAGGAACCGGAGGCCGCAGTCGTCGAGGGAGTCTGGTGGACATGATTGTTGGCTTAGAAATATTTTTGTTTTAGATGAAGAGCTCGAAAAAGAATTGCCTCTTCTCTTGCGTCAGTCGTCATAAAAAAAGGTGTTGTAGACATTCATGTGTTTATCATACATAAGTTTGTATCTATGTTTTTTTGGATAAAATATTTACACATATTTCATCATTCATAATTTCAGCCCAATAGACGTCCACTGCTGGACATAGGCCTCCCCCAAATGTCGCCACATTGACATTTTGGGGGGTTTTGCCATAATCGAAACGCTTGGCAGGCGGGTTGGCGATCGCAGAACGGTTGCTACAAAAGCACAGAGAACGCTGCTGCCCATTCTCTGGCAAGTCGCTTAGTCGCCTCTTACGACACCCACTGGAAGATATGGGATGGTGCTATTCTTTACGTCCGACACCATACAGAATACACATATTTACGTAAAGAATATTCTAGTAAATCTGCGTTTAATGGCCAATATCGCCAAGATAAAAAATGACAATAATATTTTTTTTCGTCGTTTGTTATACCGGTCGATTTACTCGTAAATACATGATATCTGGTCAACGATATCTACAGGATAATACATGGTGCTGTTTAAATAAAAAATTACCATTTTTTGACACCGATATGCCTTAATACAAACTTACCTGGTAAAACCTCCTGTCCAGTCGCCTGCGCGACATCAACTCGCGCGTTCGTGGCGAGTCGTTCAGCAAAGTCAGCATCACAAGTGGACACGGTGTCCGCCAGCGCTAACAAGTGCATCTGGTCTATAGAACTGAGACCCGGCAAATGTGTGTGTGTGAGAAGACGGGAGAGGATGCGACCTGTGGATGAAAAACATGCGGTTGTTGAATCTTATCGAAAAGTTACAAGAGGTTTTGAAATAACAGAGAAATAGAGAAATGTGCGATTTACTCCTGCCCCCGTATTCACAAACGCTTCGATTCGATGTCGATAGACAAATCGTATCGATAAGTCTATCTTTTTTTGGCATTACGAAAGCGAGCGAGATAGACATATGACTTGTCGATCGACATCGAATCGAAGCGTTTGTGAATACGGGGGCTGGTCCCAAATGCCAAGTCCGTGATGACATTCGACAGCAGACTTACAGTTTCTGTATTAGTTGGTAGAAATAACAACAGCAAATCAGAGCACTGAAGAATTGACAACTGATAATATTATAATAAAGGACTAGCTTTCGTTTTTTCGTTCGCGTGAAATTATTATTATTAAAAAAAACTTCTATATGTGAATCGGACTTTGTTAACGATTTCAAATGTTTTAATTTCTTGCACGGACCCCTATTTTTTTTCTAAAATTTAAGTAGCCTAAGTTACTCCTTATATCATCATCTATCCAGTGTTAACACTAGTTAAAGTCCCGTCAAAATCGGTTAAGCCGTTTCGGAGATTAGCTGCAACAGACAGCAAGAAATAAAAACATCAAGTTTTTTGGTATAATTACCGTATATACTTTCATATGAATTTAGTAAAAAGCTGTTATTTTAAAATAGCAAACAGTTACTTTTTAATTTATTTGTAAAGATTACAACGTGTCACGCTTTAAAAGTGTTATATGTAGTCTTATAAAACAGGGTCCCAAAAAAAAGGTCACCAAAGGAAATTCCTGGCATCGCCATAAAATGTCAAGACAGTGAATGTTTCTCAACATACTTATATTTAACCCACATGTTTAACAACATCCTTATATTATATCTTACCTTGTCTCATTCCAAAGTGTGACAAAGGTTGCCGTTCAGGCATTGAGGGACGTCTGTCAACTCGCTCTTCATCACCCAAGAGTAACGCGTCAAGATCTTCATCCGTATCCTGTATTGTGCCTTCGAATAATTCGTTGTAGTCCTGCGAAATTGAAAGACAAGGATCTATTAATAACAAAACATCACGCCTGTAATCCCTGAAGGGTGAAGCAGAGGGTTAGGAATAATAGTACACCCACATTTCGCCAGTTTTGTTTTAAGTCCCATGTATTAGGGGGTGAGCCTATTTCCATCAACCGGGCACAAATCTAGACTCTGTGTTTCCTACAGAGAAATTCCTGATGGAAAAACCCAATAACACTTTGCCCGACCCGGGTATCGAACCCAGGTTCTCATGCTCAGCAGTCGCTTTTGCGATCATTCGACGGACGAGGCAGCCATCGTTTGACATGTAATGTATAAAACAATGTTTTTAAAAGGTACGTACCTTAGCTTCTTGAATAGTGGACGGATGGTGTGGGGACTCCTTGTCTGCGACGAGTAAGGTCCATAAAGGCAGTGGTGGCACAGATGTTATTTCTGCGTAGTCTAGCTGGACATCCTCTGTTATCTTTATTAGTTAAAAATGTTAGATAGGTCTGAAAATAGCTGCAAGTTTTGAAATACTACTGATAACCGTTTTAGAACTACATTATTTACTGATAACTAGAGAGTACAAGTTACTGGGTTGTGGAGGTCAGATCGGCAGTCGCTTCATGTAAAATACTGGTACTCAGCTGCATCCGGTTAGACTGGAAGCCGACCCCAAGATAGTTTGGGAAAAGGCTAGGCAGATGATGAACTAGAGAGTAAAATTCAAATAGTGTAAAAAAAAGTACAAAGTTTTCAAAATGTACAGTATTTAGTCCGGGGAATTTACGCCGAATATTAGGCTAATTTTGCATTAATTAAAAAAAGCGATTTTTTTAATTGAATGTGTAGGGTATGGACAGGAGAGTATATTAAGCTGTATCCCGCGAAAAGTTCACCTCTGCGTATATGTTTTTTTTAAGAAAACGTCTGATATGTATTTAACTTGGTGGAAAAAAATATAAACAGGTATGTTTATTTGGAGTATTTGTAGAACAGATTGAGTACTACAAGTAGGTCAGAAAATTAAACATTTTCGTCCAAGGAACATTCGTTTTTTGAAAAAAATCTTATAATTTGACTTCGTACTTAAGGCAAAAATATTAACAGGACAAAAGTAGTGCTAAAATGATTTATATCACCATGTCTAACTACTAATATGAAAATTAAACAAATTCTGCTCCGGACTTCACAGAAAATCAAGAAAATCAAAAAATGTTAAATACTACTTACGGCAAAAATGTAACAGGATTTAAATTCATTTTCTTTCAACTATGCAGTAATGTTATCATTAATCACTACAAAACCGATCACAACGGATGTCTTTTTTGCTTAGAACCAAAACAGTGCAGAAAAGTTATATGAAATCTCATTATTGCACTGTTTTTCATTACTGCACTGTTTTAAATTTTAAATTTGGAATTAAATTTACCACAGAGGTGTAATGTCTCCTATTAAGTTAGTAAAATGTATGCATTAGATCAAAAAGATTACTGGCTGAAAGTAAAAATCGGCTGAATAAAACAAACTTTGTGAAAAAAAAAAACAAATGGCGCGCATTTTGTACCATTGTAAAAATTTTATACTTCGTATTTACCAAATAAAAAGGTAAAAAATCATGGAAATTGACAGCGATAGCGATATGAATTCAACTTCAGAAAATATAAAACAGCTGCAAATGAAGTTGTTAATAACCTTTAATAACTGCACTTTTAATAATTGTATGTTTGAAGGGAAGATGAATTAAACTTTGTTTCATTAACTTGAGTTTTTATTTTGAGTAGGTATATTTTGTCAGGGTAGTTGAAAGAAAAGCAGATTACGCACCTCGATAAAGTGAGTAATTAATGCACTCGTGATAATTTAGTGCCCTCGCATGCGCTCGGGCACCAACATAACACTCGTGCATTAATGACTCACTTTGCGCTCGATGCAACAATCTACTATTAATAATGAGAAATATATAAATCCAAACCTTAATCCCCCAAAATTAAACAAATTAGAGCGATAATTAATATTGTCAAAGTAAGAATTAAATTACGATGCACGGTGTCAGCGCTAAGCATCGTGCGGCGTAAGGCGTGTGCTAGTGTGCGTAAACTAGATAAGCGCTGCGTTCATTGTGTGCGAATATCTGTGTTGTTGTTTGAGTCGGTGTTTTATTGAGTTACGCGATTGTACACCTTATTTCTATTTCGGAAAGATCAAATTCCTATGAAAGTGCTGCGCCAAATACAAGAATAAAGCTTGCAGACGTATTTTACGTAAACATTAATTGTTTTTTTTTCACGATTTGCTTTAAAGTGTTTAATTTTCGTGTAAATAGGTTAGAAATAGCCTTTAGATGAAAGTTAAACTAAATTAAACCCTGTTACCTTTTTGCCTCAACCGCTATTGTAAAAAAACTGGTAATAATAACTTCCGGTAGTAAATTTGTTTTATTTTGTTTATTGGCGGTGTAATATATTAATTTAAGTTATTTTATGTAAAAAAACCGCTGTTTATATTTTTGCCTTAAGTACAATCCAAAAATTTCGTAAATGTTTTTTTACCGTAATTTCCGTGGACGAAAATGTTTAATTTTGAAAAAATATATTACTGTCACCAATTCTTTACCTAAAGTAATTAAATTTGTCCTGTTAACTTTTTTTTCCATGTTTTTATTCACAAAAACGCGTTTTCGTCTTTTTCAGCTTGATCCGGTCTCGGAAAATGTTTAATTTTTTTTTATTAATTGAAGAGCTAAGGTCAAGTACACGATTCAAGAAAAAAATTGCTGTTTATATTTAATGCAGGGTTCAAATCTAAAAGCCCCGGACTAATTGATATCACTGAAAAAGAAATATCGTGACTGGTTTGTATCTTTTTGCTGAAGAGATGGTTCACTCGGCTTGCAAGTGATTTCTGGATCAACCCAGCATTGTAAATCTGCGATCACCAATGCATTAAGTCTTGCCTATTCGGTTTCCTTGATCATCACAATTTTCTTATTAAGAAACAGCTTCATGAAAACGTCGCCTATTTACAGTAGTTGTACTCACATCAAAATCTGCACATAGAACAATAAACACATAATATAATACAGTGTTCAGCGCGTGTATATAAAAGCTACAGGTACCTGTGCAATGCCATCTAGTGGCGAAGCGGCGCCGGCGGCGAACGACACCGACAGCGTGCGTGAGCGCGACCAGCCACGCTGCAACACACGTGCGACATGCAACAGCGGCGCGACAAATTGTCGCAAGTGTACAATGGACAGTGGCGAACGTTTTATGGTGCTACATGGATCATAATGAATGTAGAACTAACGTGAAATGTATTGATTTGGTAATACTCGGAGTACAAAAATACCTTACCCGTATTTAAATAAAGTTTATTTTGTAGAAGTGAAAGTTGGGAGTTAGTATTACGTTCATTATGATCTGTGTCGCACTCTATAATCGATTCTTGCTTCTCTTTTTGGTTAAGGTTTCCTTTTTGGAAAACCGGGCTCTCTCTTCCTCGCCTCGAATAGTGAAAGATTATCGCTCATGTGGATTTTTACTTAGACCATTTCTTGTAGAATATTAATTGCATGTTGCATGTTCTCCGTGGAGATTACACATGCAACTATAATATAAGTATGTGGTTCAGTCATGTCTTTCCTATTTGAAAATATATTGTTTTAATAACTTAACTGAATTTCTTAAAACATTCTATTACCTTTAAGTGAACTACCTATTTGGTTAATTCTTTAGTGTTTTATTTCAAAAATATTAATCAAAAACACACACCGAAAGTAATAGTCGATTAATTACTTATTTTAATCACATTTTAGATAGACTTCAAAAACGATTTGTTAGCTTCATTAATAATTCAACCTTTTTAAATCTTTGTTAAGCAAGCGACACATCACATCGCATTGTTACATCAAAACACAACAGTTAAACAATATCGATTATTTATTTATAACAAAAACGGAGTGTAAGTGACATACATCATTTTGAAACCCCACATATAGTTTTTCATCAGTAATTAAAAAAAAAATCGGCTTTCCCATACATTTTGACCATGTTAGTATTGCACTTTTCTAGGCAACATCAGTTTTTTTTTTCCGTAATCCGTAATTACAATAGGGATGAAGACTGGGTAAAGAAAACGAAATTCTATTTTGTCAAAACAATACAAAAATATTAGACACTTTTTTTGTTTTATCAAAATATCAAAAAATTACTTAGTTAAAACTCATTAAATCTCACTACGTCACAAGTAGGTATAAAAATTACCTACACGTGACGTCATGCGCCATTTCAACTCAATATATGTCCGTAATTTTATTACCACGTGAAAAAAGAAAAAAAGACGTGTCCAATACTTTTCAATAATCTACCCAACAGACAAAGAAAAAAAAAATAGTGATCATCCCCTATTCTATTTGGGGGGGGTGGGGGTTTCAAAATGACTTACTGAGTACGTGGTAAGCGTTTTGCTTCGGTGTCCCTTACACTTTGTATGTATGAAGGAAAACACAATACAATAAACACATACGTTTTATCATTATTAACAGTTTTCACAAAAATCAAGATACGGTGAACTTTATTCTTTAGACATACAGCATAATATTAGTAAATCAATTTCCAAGTGAATATTAGAACATTCAGTGTTTTTGATGCACACAAAGAGATTTCAGTTTTTACCTTGTTTCAGTTATTATGCAAATCAAGTGTCGGTTAGTTTGACGTGGCAAGATTATGATGCCATTTTATTTACATTAAATAAATACATCTGTTTTACGATGGATTACTGTAAAAGTAATAATAAAAGACCATACCTGTCTAGACAAACTATCTTCATCACCTTGGGAACTGCGTACAGTGTAAGTTCCACCGATACATCTAGAAATATGGAAATATATGTTGTAATAGCATTGATTTACTGGGCCATAGAAAACCAATGTAAACCACATTGGTTTTTCATGACCCTATAAATCAATTCAATCAATTTGCCAATTGGACCCAGCCATGATCATATTTGTCGAATAGGGTACAAATTATGACGTGTTTTAGTGCGAGAAAGAGACATACAATATAAGAAGAGTGCCACCATCTCTTCTTTGGAAAAGAATCATGATAGCCGTTCTGAGATTGCAAAAGCACAAATTTGCCCGATTCAAACCTAACAAAAATAAGTGTTTCTGGATCAAAATACCATACCTGACTAAATGAGCTAGGATAGCTTTAACCCATCGTATTTTGCCGCTGTTTAGAAGCTCCATCAATTGCTTCGGATGGTATTGAGGCAGCACTGGGCACGCCATTTGTGAAGCTTCGAACAATCCGTAGTCTGGCATGTAGTCCAACAGAGGCTGGTAAATAAAACAATATTGTTGCTCAATTACAAGCTTTCTGCTGGCCTACCACGACGTCTTAAAGCAGTATTGTTTTACTCTTATTCCAGTGTGGGAAAGAGACGGAGCTATATAGGATGTCGAGCACTATCCCTTTCCCACACTGGAAAAGGAGAAAAATAATGTTTTAAGACGTCATGGTTACCTTGCCCCCTATTCACAAACGCTCGGATTCGATTTCGATAAGTCGTATGTCTATCTTGTTTTGGCATAATGAAAGCGAGCGAGATAGACATACCAACCACAGGACATTACAAAATACATCTTACGTAACTAAAGTTAAGACAGTTTATGAAGGCGAACCAATAACGGCCACAGCTATCGTAAGCAGTGGCCGTTATTTATTTACTACTAGCTATTGCTCGCGGCTTCCTTCCCGTTATATACGGAAATTCACTCACGGGAACGTTTAAAATATAGCATACTAGCTGTCCCGCGCAACTTCGTCTGCTTCACATTTTTACCGTTTTCGCAACATTTTTCATTGCTGCTCCGCTCCTATTGGTCGTAGCGTGATGATATATAGCCTATGTCCTTCACCAGGCTGAAATCTATCTTCTTGCCAAATTTCATTAAGATCCGATCAGCCGTTTAGTCGTGAAAAGGTAACATACAAACAAACAAACAGAGTGACTTTCGCATTTATAATATTAGTATGGATGACACTGGCGGATAATGTAGCTTCCCGTTAGTACAAGAATTTTCGGATTCGGATCAGGAGTTCCGAAGATTACCCCCTACATACAAACTTACAAACAAATTTTACGTCTTTATAATACTATATTAGTATACACTTACACTTTAGAAAAAAGGATTGATTATATGTATGTATTTATGTATGATGCAATGAATACCTGAGGTTGATCCGGTTGTGTTTTGGTACGTCTTCTGGCGTCACGCTCTAATAGTTGCAAGTTGATTGAAGACACACGCTGCAGATGCGGCGCGGATATTCGCAGGTCTGAATCACGTAGCGCACGGGATTCACTGCCTTCTTCTAATTCCTGTGTAAGATACAAGATATTTACATTTAGTAAAGGGTAAAATCTCTGTATGGTGTCGGAGCTCTGTATGGTGTCGGACGTTAAGAATAGCACCATCCCATATCTTCCCGTGGGTGTCGTAAGAGGCGACTAAGGTACTTGCCAGAGAATGGGCAGCAGCGTTCTCTGTGCCTTTGTAACAACTGTACTGCGATCGCCAACCCGCCTGCCGAGCGTGGCGATTATGGCAAAACCCCTCAAAATGTCAATGTGACTTGGGGGAGGCCTATGTCCAGCAGTGGACGTCTTTTGGGCTGAAATTATGAAATGATGATGGAAGGGGTAAAATAATCAACACAAAAAATATGAAAAACTTTCGAAAGCGAAGATTTCTAGATATTTCCCAATTGTGCTGGGGTCGGGTAATACGGGACGGTACTGGGTAATACTATATAACACTTGGCAAGACTGGTTATCAGACTTTCGAGTCACTGACTACCTGTTACGACTGTCAAAGATCTACAAATGACAGCAGGACAACGGCTTAACGTGCTTTCCAAGGCACGGAGGGAACTCGGTGTGCAAGCGGGGGTCATCCATCCACAGACCAACCTAGCGCGGCTTAAACAGAAGATTGATCCGAGCGGCTGTTATTATTTAGGCACGAGCTCTTAGAGCCTTCGAAAGCAAAGATGACGGAAAGATTGAACTACTACTCTTGGTCTTGCTCGAATTTGTATGTAATAAAAATGGGTTAAAGAAAGAAATGTACCTTTGCGGTGCGGTAGGATAGTATAGGATAGATAGATAAAGAGTAGTCAAGCTATTTACTATCAATTGGGTAAGACTTTGATACGACACAGACATAATTGTTATATAAATTTCGCAACAAACCAGAAGACGGTTTAGGAATGAGGTTAGGAGTGGAAAATCCTCTTGGATGTCCGCCCCTTTCTGTCAGACTCTAACTGGTTAAAAACCACCACGGTGTTCCCCTACCACACCGGGGATAATCGTAATTAGTGCGTCATCCACGATCCCCGGCTAGGGCATCCTGAAGTCAGCGGCGGGAGTGAGGTGTAATACTACCTCCACGACGGCCGGGGCGCGCTGGGAACGCTACGAGCCACCACCTCGGGTCAAGTTATATAGGGGGGAGACAACGGGCGTCCCAAAGTATGCCGTCCATGAGGGACTCCAGCAAAATCATCATAAAGTAACTACATACATAGCTTACAATACAATATAATACATACCTGTGTACCCATATATCCAGAAGCCGTTTGCGGGTTCTCAGGCTTCCACTGCGAATACACATGCATTTCCGAATCCATCCCAACCACGAGTATGCCGTCTCGAACCCAGGATATTTGCATAGGTAACGGAGGTAGACCATCAGCGGTCTTCAGCTCAATGCGCCGGAGTTGCATCCATCTGATCTCTTCGACGAATAGCGGGGCGGCTAGAGAAGAGGCCTTGCGCAGGAGTGGACGATTGTTGCTGATCGATTCTTTCATTGCCTAAAATTGTGGATATTTTTAGTAGGTATGTTTTATTAATGAAAATGGTTTTAATTCTACTTATGTGATTTTACGATGGCTATTTGTGGTAATATTGTTTTGTTGACAATTTAATAAAAAATAATGAAGTTATTCTCTTTTATTATCTACACTAAATCTACCTATTTACTCGTGGCTAACTAAAGTATTATGATTATCTAGCTAAAGAGGAGCGCTCGTTATGTGACTTCAAAGTCACTGACATAAGGTTTAAATTGCAATAATTGAAGAACAGTCGTGAAGTACAAGGACATTAATGAAATAACTTTACTGACGGTCTACATAGCAAAAATAATCAGTAACCATATTTTGCTTTTTCATTTGTACTTCATCGCAAGCACGACATCTTGCTACTTCGAAACGGTGTTGTTGACCTTTCATTAATTTCTGTAAAATGTTTTAGTACATGAGTCAACATGGGGTCATTATTTTTTTCTGTTAGAAAATTTATTGACTTCAAAAAACTGCACGACGATTTCTCAGCTTGGTGGAAAAGGACCCCAAGTCATAACCAGAGGTCGGAATTAGGTAGAGTTATTTTGGTACTTGCATCGAAATGTTGATATTAATATGGATCTTCCCTTGCGTGTGCGCATTGGAATTTTGCAACTTCGAACATCCTATGTCGGATGGTTTAAATTGTGTAAAACAAAATAACTTTTTTATTTAATAAATCACGGGATTTTTCTGCTCTTTAAAATTAATCCAGGGATTTGAGGCATTATCCACTTTATTCTTTCGCTGTATGAAATCAGTGTAAGTACACAAATAACTCTACCTAATTCCGACCTCTGGTCATAACATAACATCACGCCAATAATGTGCGAAGGGTTAGGCAGAGGTAACAGTTAGCTAACTAAGCCAACTTTTTCTTTAACTAGATGAGCCAGCCATGCTAATAGTCATATACCGTGCTTACCTTCAGATTCGCTTGTGCCAGATCACTAGACACAGGAGTGAACAAGAGCACCCTCGAACCGACAGCAACAGTTAGAATGTGCGATCCATCTTCCTTCGACACCCAATCTAGTTGTACCAAATGTTTTTGAGTCAATGGACAAGTGTTTCCATTCTCCATTATACTCTTGCGCAGGGACTGAAGGGTGCTGAACGATGGAACGGCGAGGAGTCCGGGTGACTTTCCTGTGTCACCTTCCCCGTTGCGACTGTTACGGCTCTCGTCTGATGACAGGGTTTGGAGTACCTAGAAGAAATATTCTCTTGAGTCTGACTGACTAAAAGTAAAGATTTATACGTGCTGCTAGATTGCGGTAGATCCACGTTCTAGATCACTGTCGATTTGAACGGTAAAGTCATGTTATCGATCGACTGCTATCTAGTTGCAACTTATTTACGTTGGAAACTTAACAGAACACAATTTACGTTGGAAATATCATTGCTTAATTGTATAAATTGGTATCACTAAAGGTAAAGTTACAATTATGTTCACCATATGTTATTTAAAAATAACAAACAATAATTTAAAATACGATTCGATATGCATATGCAAGATTACACATACCTGATTCAACCTCTGTTTCTTCTGCATAAACGACGTATCATGTAGATACGACAGATCGATCTGCGTATCCGTGCACACTCCGACTCTGGGCAGGCTGACATTCCTCAGAGGTATCGTATCCTCAAGCAACCACTCTGCCCCTCCTGTACTCTCGCATTCATAAACACAGACGCACAGGTTCACGAAGCGCGCGTCGGGGTTCGTACTGCTTGTTGTGGTCCCGCCTTTAGGTCGCGTGAAAGAGCGCCCGCATTTGTATGCGCAGGCGATGCGGCCGGAGTATGCGGCGCTTATGTGGAGGGGTTGGCCTGGAGAAGATTGTAGTAGGATTAAGATCCTTAATCTTTTACATGAAAAAGTTCAAATTGCAATGGACAAAAAAAATTAGGACTGTTATTAAAAGTGACTAATATTGAATTATTCACTTTTAATTGATCAACGGTTGAGTGGTCATCATCATCATAATCTGCTTAGCCTTTTCCCAAACTATCTTGAGGTCGGCTTCCAGTCTAACCGGATGCAGCTGAGTACCAGTAATTTTACATGACAGCGCCTATATGACCTCCACAACCCAGTAACTGGGTATTACGATACCCCTTGGTAAGACTGGATGTCAGACTTTTGGCTTCTGACTACTCGTAGCGACTGTCAAAGATCTACAAATGACAGCCAGGACCAAGGGTTTAACGTGCTTTCCGAGGCACGGAGGAAACTCGGTATATAATTATGGTCACCCATCTACGGCCCAACCTCGGAAAGCACGACTTAACTTTAAAGATCAACCTGTGCGGCTGTTATAATTTAGCTACAAGCTCCAATGAATGAGACATTCCTGGTAATACATGTAAATGATATTTGTAATATGGGGTATTATTTATGTCTTACCTGGAATGTCAATCGCGGATTCTTGATCTTTGTTCATCATTTCCCATTCCATCCATGTATAATCAAAGTCTTCATTTTCCGTTTTTGTTACTTGACATTTCCAAAACCTGCAAAATTATAACATATGACGGTTTATTACCGGTGAGTTATGCATATACCCGGCCTTAAACATGGCAAATTTATTTTTTAGAAATAGTTCGCTTTGGACAGGATCATTTCAATCATACCATGCGGTTTCCATGACATCTTCAAGCAGTATTGTTATATTCTTATTCCAGAGTGGGAAAGAGACGGAGCTGTACAGGACGTCTAGCTCCATCTTCTTCATTTATTTCTGAAGTATATTTAACATCTTATTTATAAGTAACACGACACGGTGGGCGCAGTGGCTGACCGATTTACTGCTGCGCTGCGTGTCGCGGGCTCGATTCCCGCACGGAAAAAAATATTATGAAGGCCTACAGGTAGTTGTTACGGGTCTGGCTGTGTGCGTATGTGACTTTAAATGTTTGTAAACGCAGCCACGACATTTGACAAAACAGGAGACATTCCTAGAGCCACCTTCCACGTTTTTTTTTTAAAAAGAAGAAGAAATCTTATTTTTCGTTTCTTTACCTTAACGTGCTGTCTGAACAAGCAGTGGTCATGATGTACGGTGCTAAACACGCGGGGTAGATGGAGGCAGAACTTAGATGACCAGCTGCCGGCGTCGCGTGGATCACATCCACACCGTCCGGTAACGACAAGGGGCATTCACATACCTAGCATAAAACAATATACTGTTGTAATAGAAGAACAAAAAAAAAAACAAAGCCTATTAAAAACAGAAGTATTACTTTTGAACGTCATAATTACAAGAGACAGTCCCCCAAAACATCCGCCCCACCACTTCCTAGTGTTTTAGATAGGAAGAAGAAGTGGCGGAAAAACTCCCCAGCAACACATCTGTCTGTTACGCTAGAAGAACCCGATTCTAAACAAATAGTGTTCAAGTTTATATAAACAAAGAATTCATTACATCAAATTAATGTCACATGTCAGCTCGCACAAAACAATTAAAATGAATAATTGAATGACGGTTTTAATCGTATTTCCACTTTCATTGGTCAAATGCGCAAGTGACTGCCGTATTGTCCCATATTGCATCATTTGCTAGCTAATGCCCACGGCTTCGAGTTCGGTAATTTTCCCACGGGATCGTACTACTGGCATAAAAAGTAGCCTATGTTAACACATAGTTTATAACCTGAATGAAAAAAAAGTAGCCTAACTGTTTTTGTTCCAAATTCGTTCAGCACGTGTAGTATGACCGCCGTAGAAACGGCCTATGTCGACGGAAGAATCGACAAGCTTACACAAAATCATCGTCTATCTGTCATTGTGTCGATTCTTCCGTAGACAAAACTCGTCTCTACAGAGTGGTTATGCTACGCGTGCAGTAGTTTTGACGTGAAAGACCAACATCGATCCATCCTCACAAACTTTCACATTTATAATAATAGTAAGATTAAGAAGTAAAGTGGTGACTGAGTGGCGTCCAAGGATAGGAAAGAGAACTGTTGGTTATCCGGCGGTGAGATAGGTAGACGACATTGCTGTCATCTTGGGTAAAATCTGAATATGGCTGCCAGGAGCGTAGAGACTGGCACACACGTACAGAGGCATTATTCCAGCACAGATGAAGGTAAGAAGAGGAGGTGTAGGAGGGACGGGGAAGTTATGTTTTTCCTACTCCTCTGCTATTCTTTTTAGATGTTTTTTCGTTGCTGGATTCAAGACAGTTCTATTGTTTTTCTGGGAGTTTATCGAGCTTCATTGTCTCGGCGCTTTTCTGGCAGTTGCCACTGTTGATTCCGGCTTTAATGAGTTGCTTTTAGGTTTGGGAATATTGTGGCGGGCTTATTATACCCAGCAGAGAGTAAAGTCGGGCAGTAGATGGTGATGAGGATATTCAAATAAGGTTTGCTTTATCTGTAAACTCCTCAACATACCTTCTTGGTAGAAATAGAGATGTGTGAATGCGCGAGCGGTTGCGGCGGCGCGCGTTCGTTGTCCATAGACACGGAGTTCTTGCGCGACTCGCCCTCGTCCTCTTGTACTAGCGCACTGTCCGGCACGTACATCATACTGTTTGTGAGGTCATCTGCGGAAGGTACAAGTTACGGTTAGTAATCAAAAGGGTAAATTAGTAAAATAATATCTGTAAAACAAATGACGTAAGCATAGCTAGTTCCAAACAGCGTTATTGGCTGAATATCTGTGCAAGTCATTCTAAATTTCAAAATAGCCCGACCTCATTGGTTAGATTAAGAATTTCCTATGGCCATACCATCTATAATGAGTAGAGATCGGATATTCCGATGCATATTTACCTAGTTTGAGTGTTGACTAGTATAATATAGTATAAACTTCTTTTCCCATATTGACGCGCGTCAGTATAGGAAAAGAAGTTTATTTAAAAAATAAAAACTAGTCTAGTTATTTTTCGTTTAGCTCCAAATGAATTATGCCCAGACATACTTACCATTTTGTTTTAGCATTCGACATTTCAGCACAAAATACGAATTCAAATAGTTGTTGTATTTTTTCCTTGTTATTTTCAACAAACTAGGTTTTAAATAAATTTAAAATATTCGTTATGATATTTTGTGTACTACATTTTATACTTACTAAAGAATTATGAAATTTCGCAAACCCGCGACAAAAATTGGCATTTAAATAGCCGTTTTCATACTTTTGTACCTTTTGCCAGGAAAAAACGTACTTTAGGTAAATATGCATCCGATTATCCGATCAATAATAATGAGTTTTGACAAATCTTCCCCATTTTAAGACCGTCAGATGTTCTACGTTGACATAAGTATGACATGAAGTTTCTTAGTGGATATTTAAGCGCATCACATACAGAAAGCGGGCGAGGGGCGTGCGCGGGTCGCGAGAAGCGCGGGAACTGCGCGGGTGCGCGCGCATGTCGCTCGCTACCACAAACAGAGCGGGTACCGCGCGTCACTCGACGCGCGCAAGCTCTCTGTGTGATGTCGTCCATATAAGTACATGAAATACAGATGCCTTAAGCCGCGCCCGTCCCGCGCCCCCTACCTGTATGTGATGCGCTTTATTCATTGAGGATAAAATGACTGTTGTCTGCAACATCCCAAAAACTGTTTTCCTTTGATTAAATGAATTCGTATTATGAGCAACTTTGAACCAAGCAGCCAAAAGGTACAATTTGTATAAAATATCATCCAAGACTTACTTTCTTTTGTTTTATGGTACTCACCGCTAGGATCCGCCTGTGACGACACAGTGAGTCTCCACATATGGACGGTGGATCCTCCATCAGTTCTCTCCAGCACCACGATGTAGAATGGCTCGTTGAACGTGGCCGCTTTACGCAAGTCCACTATTGCTTCTAGGCCGGCTTCCGTTAAGGTGTTCACGTCGGAATTTTCTAGACCTGAGTCTGCGTTCTCTGAATCCACTGATGTGCGTTCACCTGGTGATGAAATAAAAAATTGTTATTAGTATCATAATTTGCTTGTATTTAATTGCCTGCTTCTTCGTGTCGGTGCCATGACAGTATTGAAAACTTGCTGGCAACAAAGCTATGCTGCTTTCATGGCACTGATGTCACTTTGACTGTATGTCTTGGGGCATAGTTATATATATCTCCATATATCCACATCGTAATGCTGTTTCCTAAGTGTCTCATCATTCTCTTGCCCTTATCCCAATTTATTTGGGGTCGGCGCAGCATGTCTTCTTCTTCCATAATTCTCAATTACTTGTCATCTCATGAGACACCTCCTTTTGTTGCAATACCATCCTTCACACAGTCCATCCATCGTTTCTTTCGTGTCTGTTAAGAATAAAACCTTGGGTCGATGCGCACCCCAAGAAGTCTTATTTGGGTTGTCTAAACTAATATTATAAAGAGGAAAGATTTGATTGTTTGTTTGTTTGCATTGAATAGCCTCCGAAACTACTGGGCCGATTTGAAAAATTATTTCAGTGTTAGATAGCCCATTTATCGAGGAAGACTATACAAGGTGTTGTTTTGCATCCTCGTCAAAATTCAGGATGTTGTCACAAAATACATAAATATTCAATATAAATTACGGTACCTAGTAAATTATTAAAAAACACTGCATTTTTTCGTTGTTTAAATTTGTCGATATTTCAGAATAACCCCCATAGCGTGGTTTAGGGATTATAAAATTATCGAAAAAACGTTTGAGGTTTTTTGTTTGTGTGTAAGCGACGTTATAAGGCAAGGATCAGACGGCCCGTGTTTAAAACACGGGTGGTTCACAGTTACCGATTTCAGTAAATAAATAAAAAAAAGAAAATTACCTACTCATTTTAGTATTGATTTGGGTCGAGAATCATTAGCATAGTTACCTCCTAGAATTTGACGAGGTTGCAAAACAACACCTTGTATATCATCACGCTACGACCAATAGGAGTGGAGCAGCAATGATAAATGTTACGAAAACGGGGCAAATGTGACACAAACGAAGTTGCGCCGGACAGCTAGTCTATACGTAATTTCTCATTAACTGTTCTCGGAGTCTACTTTTATGCCCATTCGACCGCCTACCTTTCCAAGGAATACCGGTGTGTTTGATTACAGTTCGTCTCCCGTAATAAGTTGTTCCTTACCAGTAATAAGTTGTTCCTGGAACACATGCAGCAGCTGCGTGTTGTGCCAGTCGTGCGTCGCGTCGGCTATGGCGTGCAGCTGTATGATAGCGCCGGGTCGCGCCGTCGACTGCTGCGACACGATCTGTATGCGCTCGTGTAACGGAACACCTCCGCCTTCCTCTAGAGTCGACTCGGATGACATCGACATTGTGTCGTGCTGTAGAACAAGATGAGGGTGATAACGGGGCGGAAGGTCTCCCGCGCATTATGCGGACAGGTTGCAGCGATTAGGAGGCCAATTCATCATCATTCTCTTGCCCTTATCCCCTTATTCTCGTTTTAAAAATAAAACACAAATTCGCATGTCGCAATCTTATTTCAGCGACAATGAATATACATAAACTCACGTCTTTTTCGAAAAAAAGGCAGTAACCACAGAATACCACCTGCTAAGATCGTTACATACTTCTTTCGCCTCGTCCACGTTCATAAATCTGGCCATACACGCATGCCGGTTGCAAGTACTACGCACCTGATCTTTCTGAATAACCTCACCGATAAGATCAGTGTAGGGGAGCTTGTCAATACCTTTTGTTAGCCGCCTTTCACTCATCCCCTCAAAATCAAAATCAAAATATTTTATTTTACATAGGCCTATATGGGCACTCATAAAACGTCGACAAAAGATGCACGGTTCGGGTTGGTCGTTTCCTATAGAGAAGAACCGGCAAGAAACTCCATGATTACTCTTTTAAAATCATTTGGTTTTACAATATTTGAGTGTTACAGCGTTAGTACATAACTGTGGGAGGACAGCGTAGGCCCGACATAAGTCGTTGCTTACTACAAAAGGTAGAACAAGACAATAAAAAAAAATAAAAAAAACTAATTTACAAGGCCTACAGTGTCCACACATTCACACCTCCACATGACCTAGCTATCTAAGCAAGGTTCAATTTTTGTCACTATATCTTACAGTCTGTGACAGTAAATGTCACTGTAAATGAATCTATTAGTGTAGGGCCTTAATCAGAACGAATAGTCGAACACCGCCTTGTTATTTCTTTCCTTAGTCAATGTAAATTCAGGTCTAAAAGAGCCACTGTAAACCGATTGTTTTTTTGACAAATTGAGACATAAACGTGAACTGCCTTAAAAATACGGGAATAGCCCTTCAGTTTCGCTGGCAACACTGGCCGCCTAATGCGCGGGAGGTCTAATAATAATGTATGGTGTGCCTGTCCGTAGAGCAAAATTTTGAGGCACAACTAAGTTAGCGCCAATCATAGAGTAAATTATTAATTAGAAGTGTAATTTTGATCGAAATAGACAACATTCATTTTTAGACGAAATATCAGTCCTCAGTTTATATTTAGCCAGCCGCGAAACATTTGTAAAACGACCTAGCTTGCAGCTGCAATCCATAAAAGCACAGCGGAAAAGAGATGTCTCGAACAGCCATTTCGTTTATAGTAGAACCGATTTAAGCTGGCAAAACAAGAGTTATAAATAAAATAAATAAATAAAATATCTTTATTTCAGACCCATTACATAGTCCATAAATGGTTAGTGTGTTAGTAAATGATTATTCTTATATGCTATGTTAGTATTATTAGTCCTTTACTTATTTACTTATAGCTACCTATAGCTACCTCCACCCAACGCCTTTGGATGGGGCAGTCCGGTCTGCCAACAATCACTTTCAGGATGCCGTTACGAGTATTGCGCAAGCGTTGCAACAGGGAAGTCGTTTTCTTACGCATTATGGCGTGAAAGCCATCCGTGCCAGCTTCAGCGAACATACCCGATGCACTACAACGCCGCGGCGGTTATGATACGCGTTTGATATGATTTTAAGCGACGGTTTGTGCAGGTTTGGTGCAATAGTCCAGCCGAAAAAATTGTGACGTTTGACCTCGGATAAAAACAACGCACAAGCGGGAACGATGGGGACTTTTGCTATAGCCTTTGTAATGACGTATTTAAGACCTATACAAAAATCCAGCTTGTTGGGAATTAATGCAAACTGGAATGTCTATTTTGGCACTTTCAGTAGCTTTCATTAGCTCCTGTGATATGCCACTAACAGGACAGGCAGGAAATGTCAAGTGTCCCATCCTTTGTGGGGAAACACCACATTTACACTCTAGGGCAGAGTCATCTATGAATATCCACTTGAATAGGTTTTCCTTGTTTCGGCCAACCCGTGTCCCGGAGTCTATTAAGACTTCCAGAACGCCTACATTCACTTACGTTATGCATGGTTAAAGCGATTTGACTATACATCCCCCGAAAACAATATAAATTATTGTTTGTTTTCAAGACAGCTCTTTTCCCTCTACTTTAGTAAACCCTTCACCTGCTGTGTAGTGAGTCTAAACTATTTACCATTACATCTTTATGGCGTCTCTCCGAGGTGGCTATCTCAGCCAATAGCGTGCGCGCATCTATCACAGCTTGAAACACTCGCAGACTCTCGCCGTCGCTCGCCACGAAACACGCTGAAGGCGAGTTTGATAGGTTGCCGAGTGTCGTGCTGGAAATAAAATAAATAGTATATTTCATTACGAGTGCGGAAAGCCTGTCATTGCAAAGAGTTCCGACAAATGTCTACCCGAGCCGAGGCGCAGCCGAAGGTGAGGGTTGACAGTCGGAACAAGAAGCAATGACGGTTCCGAACGTGTACTGAAGAAAATATTTTTTAGTAACTTTTTAGACCTATGTGTACTGCTTATGCGTAGGAAGTTTCATTAAAATCTGTTCAGTCATTTCGGAAAATAACGACTTGAAAGTTTGTATGAAATGCCGTAGGGTACAAACGCTCTTAACATCAGATCTTTAGTATTAAGTAAGTTTTTTCCATTATAACATAAAGCGTATATAAAGCGATAATTTTGTCAACATCGTCGAAAAGGCTGCTGATTATACAGGTGAATATTTTTGATTTGATATAATGTAGAGGTATATCTACATAGTATAAAACAAATTCGTTTTCCGCCGTCTGTACGCTTAGATCTTTTAAACAACGCAACGAATTTTCATGCGGCTTTCATCGAAAAACAAAATAATTCAAGAAGAGGTTTTAAATGTATAATACATGCATATTATAGTTTGTATACATTTCAACCGTACGAAGCCGGGGCGGGTCGCTAGTACCTAATAAAAATAGGTCATAGTATGTCGCTTTTTGTGAACAAAATATCAGGCCTAACATATGTAACGTACAACTAACTACACATTTTGTAATGCTAGTTACCTAGGCAGTAAGGTAGGCAGCCAGGCGACGTTGCTGAAGGCGGAGAGATGCGGCGAGTTGACGCGCGCGAGCTCGGACACGCCGCCCGACTTGCCGAGCGGGCCCACGCACTCCACGCGCCACATGATCAGCTCCGAGCACAGCCCGCCCGCGGCCGCGTCGTCCTCGTACTTGTGGTGCGAGCGCTCGCTATCTGTTGGGATATTGTTACAGAAATAAATTATTAATGTACCGATACAAAATTTTGTAGTCCCGCTCTAACGCAAGCAAACAAAACTTTGGTCTAACAACGGTCACTGATAAAACGCGTTCTTTTGCATTCCCGTTTAAGTTAGCTGTTGCCGGTTGCGCCACATATAGCAGCCCAGAATCGCATTATTCATGCTCTAATCTTTTTACGCCATTCAGAGCGTGTTGCCGAGCGCATCGTTTATTCTGCCGCGTGCGATCCCGCTTTGTTTCTCGTTCTAACAAATGAAGGTTTATTCCAGACAAAGGCAAAGTTTGAAATAAATGGCGTCGATTTACAAGCCTACCGAGCGAAGAGTTTGAGACGGTGCCTGCCTAGTGAGATAGTTGTGCGGTGCCGGAGGGCATAGTGACGTATCGCTTAGTTGAGTTCTCCCGTCGATGGGCAGCTACACCCCTCCAGGGACCCCAAACCCGTGTCAGTTCTAGCTAATAAGTCTTTCGGATTTATTATTACGGAACGAAAAATAGAGAAAGATATTCTTACCAGATATGTTATGATGACTTGTAGTAAGCAATAGAGGTAATACTGGATGGCATGTTATATCGTTTACTCTAAATCTATGGCCCGATGCTCTCGATGCGTGGCCTATTGATAGCACCTGTAACGAAATCAAAAAAAAGTTAAATCTATTGGTATCTCCAAAAGAAGGTCTTCATCAAAGGCATCAAATGAAATCAACAAAAATAGGCATGAAGTTCAGAATACGCCCCTTTTTAGGGTTCCGTAGCCGAATGGCAAAAAACGGAACCCTTATAGATTCGTCATGTCTGTCTGTCTGTCCGTCTGTATGTCACAGCCACTTTTTTCCTAAACTATAAGAACTATACTGTTGAAACTTGGTAAGTAGATGTATACTGTGAACCGCATTAAGATTTTCACACAAAAATAGAAAAAAAAACAATAAATTTTGGGGTTCTCCATACTTAGAACTGAAAACCAAAAATTTTTTTTCATCGATCCTGTACTTGTGGGGTATCTATGGATAGGTCTTTAAAAATGATATTGAGGTTTCTAATATCATTTTTTTCTAAACTGAATAGTTTGCGCTAGAGCCACTTCCAAAGTGGTAAAATGTGTGTCCCCCCCCTCTAATTTCTAAAGTAAGAGGAAGAAAATTCTAAAAATATTTAGGATTGTAGAACTTAAAAAAAAACTATCAACGAAAACTGGTTTCAATAAGATATGATTTTTAGTTTTTGAGATATGGGACTTTTTCATCCAACTGCAGCAGTAACTTTGTTTTTTATAAACATACTATGAAAAACAAATTTAGTTTTGCGGTTGAGTGGAAGTTTACTAACTAATACTACTAACTAATGAATGACAGTTCAAAATATTGTTATTAATTTGGGGCTATGGAACCCTGTGTGCGAGTAAGACTCGCACTTGGCCGGTTTTGTTCTTACTATGAAACAAGACAGACGTATTAGAAACTCATAGATTTTCCAGGTTTCTTTTTACCAGTTAAAACAGTAAAAATAATGGTGAATGGAGAATGTAATAATCAATTCTATTCCCTTTGTTTAACAGTTTGACGTTCAAAAGTGCCTTTCAGTGCCCTAAATGAAATTAAATATTTAACTTTAACTCTAAAATTAAATATTTAACTTTAACTCTAAAAAGTAATTTACAAGACTCATTGTTAATCCACCCCTTTGTTTTGAATGAGATGATCATTTAGCGTAATTTTTCGTAACACGCAATCTATGTATACAGAGTGTAACTGAAAGGGTATATACATACTTAAGGGTGTGCTACAGCCCATCAAACTGACGTTGTTTCTCCATCGGAGAAACATCGTAATAGCGAAGAAAATATCACCTGCCCCATTCATTTGGGTCGAATAGGTATTGAAATTTTGTATGGTTCAGCAGATATTTTTTTAAACTGTATAAAACTCCCTATTACATGGGACTTAAACATAATTGACGAAATGTGGGTATACTATTAGGAGCATATCTGCTTAACCATTCGGGGATTAAAGGCTTGATTTTATATATGCCTTACCTGAGAAAACTTGGACTTATCATCGAAGGTCAATTGCCAGAGGTTCAAGGTTCCGTTCGTATGGTTGGTGACCATGGATATGACGGGTGCCGAGTCCAACACATCCCCTTCTGGATTATCTCCCAAGTCTTCAGTGGCCACGCTCGACTTACGTTGCATTTCATTGTTGTTTTCTTCTCGATTTCCTGCGCAAGAGCAGGAGTAATGTAGCATTTTTTTAACAAGATTTGTCGGTATTGTATATTTTTTTAAGCATAGTATTAAAGAGTACATTGCGCTAAAAAACACAAATCGTTGACGTGGCTCAAAAGGCTGCCCATCTTAAATGGGACTGGGCAGGACATGTCTGTCGCATGCCGAACGAGCTGTGGGCCCGTAAAGCGCAGGATTGGTGCCCTGAAACAGTGACACGGAGTCGCGGCAGACCACGAAGGAGATGGCGGGACGAACTGGATGTCTTCCTTGATAAATGGAAAGAAGCAGGACAGAATCGTGACCGTTGGAAATAATGGAGGGAGGCCTTTGCCCAGAAGTGGGACAATACAGGCTAGATATAATATAATAATTAAAGAGTAAACAAAAATAAATGTTTACAATGACAGATGCAAGTTATTTGAGGCAGATTTACAAAAAAAAAAAAAACGCAGCCACGGTAGTACAAATTTTCCAAGATAGTCTTGAAACAATATTTTGTTGTTGAATTTATATTCAAAACCATAAAAAAAATCTTTTGTGTTTTCAAATATCAGATTACAAATAAATCGTCCCCAAAAAATTAAGCAAACGAAAAGACGATCTGCATAAGTCATAGGCAATAATTTTCCAGAAATTCAGTATTCATGTCTTTAAATTAAAATGATTCCTTACCATTATCCTTATTGTCGTGATGGTCACCTTCTCCTTGAGGCCACTCAGTCTCTTCCTTCTCTTCCTGTACACTTGCAAGTGGCGTCGTTACTTGTTCTGGCGGTTGTGGTCCCACTATTGTGGAACAAACATTAACAATTTATGTTTAAATCGTTTTTTTGGAAGAAAATTTAGGTTGGTACAACATCAAATTGCTCGGTAGATAACAATCTATCAGGACTGGTTTGCTTATCCATTAGTTAATTCCCCTTGTATAAAATTTTTAAGGGCAATCGATTTGAATTCGATTTGATTTACCGCTTGAATAACGTTGACAGAAGGGTCCTCTAGGTAAGCGTTTTTTTGTCACATTTGATAACATAAAACGGCGGCTTTGGTTCTGATGAAGCCTACCACTAAAACCTCCCTGTACAGCTAAACTTACTCGGCATGACCGGCTTGGTCCTGTGTCTCACGTACAGCGGCTGTGCGGCCGCATGGTAAAGCGCGGCCGGCGTGCACATGGTGGTCGCGTCACCCAGAGGGAAGGCTGACGGTATTCGCGCTGAGAACGATACTTGTGCTTGTCGGATCGCGCCCGCTTGTAACTCGTCCAACCATTCGCATACCCTGTGGAACACAAAGTAAAAGATTAAAGTGATGAACGAAGAAAAGAAAACCTTGTTACCTACCTACCTTACCTTACCTACCCGGGAACCTTTGAGGCGGAAATATCAAAAATAGAGGGGAATCTATTATCAAAAGCAGCATCATAGAGATTGTGAACAACTCCGATCAATAACGCCGGATAAGACGCTCTCTAAACTGACACAAATTGCAGTAAATCGGACGATATTTTGCGAAAATCCAGCGTCCAGCGTTCAGCTTGGTGGCCCTGCTGGACACAATCAAAGACATCATGATAGACATACTCACCATATAAGAAGTCCCGCAGTGCCGATTCTATGTTAGCGTCCAGGGAGTCAAGGAGGTTCCAAGTAGACAAAGTTCCTCAGGAGACAAAGACTATAGAATTTACAGACGTACTCACCATATCAAAAAGCTGCCATCAACAGGGTGTATAGAGAACAGTAGGTCCGGACTCTGATGCCAGTCGCGCAGTAACGACTCGATCTTAGCGTCCAGCGAGTCAGGGAGGTGCGTACAGGTGACGTCAGTGGCTATAGAGTTTATAGACGTCGTGTTTGATAGAGTTGGGTGACTGTGGTTGCCGCTACCTGGATGAGTAGATGAAAGTTAGAGGCAAGTTTTTTTATACTTCGTTTACAATAGCGGTGCGGCCTTAATGCCACAAGGTTTTTTCCAGATAATGTTTTGTATGTCGTAGGGGTACACCAAAACCGATTTTATCGGCCGATGGCGGACAGAATTACTAGGACCAGTAACTCTGACGTCCATGTGCTCACAATGTTGCCGATATTAGACATTTAGCAAGTTCGGACTCGTCGGTTGATCGGCTGTCATCGGACGCCCGATGACAGCCGATCCATTCCATTTTAAAAATGCCGCACAATCAACTTCAGAAGACCGGCAACGTCCAATGTCGGCAACAAAGTGAGCACATGGACGTCAGAGTTACTCATCACAAACAAAAAAAAGACAACATCGGTTTTGGTGTACCCCTACCGTACGGCCCGCTTGCAACACAACGATTACGACATACATTTATTACTAACATTATTCTGTCACCAACTTGACACCTACCTACCTTGACGGTTGTAACTGGCTCAGAATCGGGTTGAGTGGATAAAGTGGGACAATACCTACAGGCTGGTAATAATTTCGTCGTTATCAACTTTAAAGGGTGACAGTTTTTATCGATGTTTTAAATAACTCGTTTTGCGCGATGTATCTAGTTGTTTGTGGTTCAAGCAGGACTCAGTTTCATTTATTTCGTAAGTCTAAAAGTATTCACAGTCAATTAGGTCAAAGACATCAATCAATAACATTTTTCATGTCTAAATACGTCATTGTGGGACAAACGGTATACCTTACAAAAATCTTAATCCAGGGAACAGGCTGGCTGTGTTACAACACATGGAAATTACAATTTGAGGATTTGTGCAGTTCACACAAGTAAGGGGTCATCCATAGAGTACGTCACACTGTTTTCGTGATTTGTTTTATACCTCCCCCGTCCTTGTCACAGTTGGTCACATTTATGAGACCCTCCCCTCCCTAGTGTGACGTCACATATCTTGCAATTTTACATCTACAAATTATTCAATTAAAACTGCACTTCCGAAATTAGTTTTATTTCCATTTTATGTAACTAGTGGACCGAGTGTGAACCTGCCAACAAAACAATTTAAACCTTAGAGATACAGATAGAGTTGGAAATATTTTAAGGTTTTCGTTAATAGTTCAAATGTTAATGGCATTTTAACACTTAGATGGATAAAATTTGTTGAACGAAGAAATGTGACGTCACAAAACTTAGGACCCATCCCACCCCTTGTCACACAATGTTACACTTCGTCGACCCCCGCCCTCCCCCTTAACTTGTGACGTACTTTATGGATGATCCCTAAGCAGTATTCAAAGTCTACTCCATAAGAAGTCTGCTTCCGTCGACTGTAAGCTGACGGTATTTTTTTTTAAATACCGCT
Organism: Cerastis rubricosa; assembly: GCA_949152445.1. Lineage (NCBI taxonomy): Eukaryota > Metazoa > Arthropoda > Insecta > Lepidoptera > Noctuidae > Cerastis > Cerastis rubricosa. The sequence continues at coordinate 13,031,145 of OX424541.1, forward strand.
ACCTTTTGGATCCTGACATTTGCCGTGATATGCTTTATGCATTGTTCAAACAGCGGCAACGGTGTAAAGTTTAACTGTGATATTGTACTACTATTGTCCGAGTACAATTACTGTCAAGTGTCAATATACAAGGTGCAGTTTTGCATCCTCGTCAAAATTCAGGAAGTTGCCACAAAAGATATAAATAACCCATATAAATTACGGTACCTGGTAAATTATTAATAAAAAAATTATTAATAAACTCTGCTCTTTTTAGTTGTTTAACTTTGACAGTATTTCAGAATTACCCCTTAACGTGGTTAAGGGAAAAAGAAATTATCAAATAAACGTTTGTTTTTTTCCCGTGTGAAAGCGCGTTTCTGTTATATAGCGAAGACCAGGCGTGCTTAAAACACCGGTGGTTCACACTTACCGATTTCCGTAAACAAGAAAAAAATACCTACCCATTTTATTATTGATTAGGGTCGAAAATCATTAGCATAGTTACCTCCTTGAATTTGACGAGCATGCAAAACGACAGCTTGTATACACTGGACGATGAAGAGGGCTTTAGCTGGAGTATAACTCGAATGCAAGTTCTTCACGCGTTAAAATTTGATCAAGGAGAAACTTCAGCACCGTTATGCATATCGAAACACATCTGTACACATTGTCTATGTACTCCACATAACATATAAAGCATGCAGCAAGAATATTCAGTTACCTGGCTGTTCATCACTATTGCTGTTATCCTCGGATTGCATTTTAGTTAAATGATGACTTGGACGTCTATTTTCTATACGGCAGCGTGAAATAAAGTAAGCAATAAGGCTTATAAGTAAGCGAGTTTTACTCAACATTATACTTTAAAGCAAAGTATATTAAGGCTATAATGGTTTGACATAATTACGCTCGAATTAATAACTCTAATATAAATATAATACGATGTCACAGTTTCTACATGTTTGTATGGACCAAAATACACTTTACAACGAATACAATAAGGCGTCAAATAACTTTAAATATCACATCGATTCAAGTAAGCTGTTACCACATTATACTGATGGAAGCTATTAACATGTTTATCAAAGCTATAATTATTTATTTAAAAAATATCGGTTTCTTATATCAAAGCCTCTCTAAATATCTGTGGACCGGTCTTCAAATCTAATCTAATATACTACTAATAATAAAGCTGAAGAGTTTGTTTGTTTGTTTGCTTGAACGCGCTAATCTCAAGAACTACTGGTCCGATTCGAAAAATTCTTTCAGTGTTAGATAGCCCATTCTCGAGGAAGGCTATAGGCTATATTATCGACCAATAGGAGCGGCAGTAATGAAAAATGTTGCGAAAAAGGGGAAAATGTGACGCAGACAAAGTTGCGCGGGACAGCTAGTGTCGAATAAAGGGATTGGCATATTGTGTGGCAACAAGACGTTGCAAATATCGAAATAATGCAAAACCCTTCACGGAAATGTGCCTTATGTCAGCAATCAATCATATTTAATTGCTGATTTAAAAACTTCACTTTCTTCTCTTCATTTTCATTCATGGAATATGACCGCTCACAGATATTTGTTTAGAATACTGTTTGATAAAGCAAGTATAGTATCTACATGAAAAAACACTTACTCTCATGCTCTCCATCCGGATGTGCAGTGTGATCTGAACCTGACCCACCCTCGTCTGTCTCTTCTTTGTCTAAAATCTAGACAAAAAACAAACGGTAAATAGATGTTTATTGCATAAAAAGAGACAACGGAATTAATATTATTATGTCCATCAAATGTTAGGTGGCTTATGAGTAATAATGGGAGGTGGTTTGATAGACGAATAACTGGCAAAAGACATGTTCTTTACTTTACATCTTTATGCCACAGGCATAGAGACACGTATGAGAATAAAAATTGAAGAAGGGACATAAAGTTTTCCTTGGACAATATATCTGGCAGCGTTTTTAACAATTTCCAATATTTAAATGGTGTTTATTCTGCAAAATGTTTTTTATTTCCATTTTTTTTTCTGGAACGGCTTGGACAAGACCTGCGACTATAGTCAGTACTTTTTCTTTTCGTTGAAACGACAATCAAAAATATAAAAAAAGAACTAAATGTGGTCGGCTTTCTCCGGCCATCGGTCAGTAACGGTCGAACTTAGTAAAATTCTAATTACTTTTTTAGTAAGATCGTGGAGTATAGCTTCAGCCTGGCTGGTGAAGTGCATCTCCTTGTTGTGAAGCCAGTGCAGGATGAAGCGGCCGCCAGCAGCCAGTGAGGGCACCAGAGGAATATCCGTCTCCGCGTTTATAGAAGCTGCCAGGTGGAAGTGAAGACCTGGGGAGAGTTAACATAGTATGAGATATAAAGTATACGTCAGTCATATTACGCTTGTATTCTTAAAGGGGTAGACAAAGGTGTAAAGTATCACATTACTGCAGTCCTATAATGGGTGTACAAAAAATGGCACCAAAAAAAAAATGTTCCGTGCGTGATTTGAATCCGCGACACGTAGCCAATCGCTCAGCCATTACGCTAACCGTGCCGTCAAACCGCAGGTCGCAAAAAAGTTTGCAAGATTCCTGTCAGTATTTTTTGGCGAATGCGGGGATTTTCTGTACAAAAAAAATAAAGCAAAAAAATTGTCGCTCCAGGTTCCAATCTGTTCTATTTCAACACAAGATTCTTCATTACACATACTTCACCATACAAGATAGTATCACTATAGTATGGAGTAGTAAACTTCGTAATATTAAGAATATTATATGACGCATAAAATCTTTACTGCCAATAAAAATGAAGTTTCTCTTTAACGCAGCCAATAAACGCCTTTACTATAACCTCTTGATTAATACTATATTTATCACGTCTATGCTAGATTGTGCTGTAAAAAGGTTCTCTTAAAAAGAGATTTGATGCAAAAACTAAAAACATAACAAACTATTTCTTTGAGTCAATTTCAGACTTGAATCTTATTTACAATTGAGTGAAAATACTACTTGTGAGCAGCGGTGGCCCAGTGGTGGCAGCCCCGACTTACGAGCAGTTAGCCGTGGGTTCGAACCCAGGCAGGCGCATTACTTCGTTTAAATTATTTCATCACCTCTGCTCTCAAAACGGTGGATGAAAACATCGTGAAGAAACCGGCATGTCCTAGAAGTAAAAATTCGAAGACATGTGACATCTACCAATCCGCACTGGGCCCGCGTTGTGGATTATAGCCCTCTCCCTCTCATAGAGAAGAGGCCTTGTCCCAGCAGTGGGAACATTATAGGCTGATGATGACGACTACTTGTGATGCGAATCCACTAAGACAGAAAGATAACTTTCAAAACGTCTGCTTTTGAGAATACAATCGACATCATACCACCCCGGAATTAGCACCTGTTAGGTATAGTCCTCCCATTCGGTCTGCCATACATTCCGGTTCCTTGTGTTCCTTATCCGTTCTCCGAGAATTTGACTTTATCGTTAACCCAACGCGCTTTTGGAGAACACAGTAGGCGTAGTAAAATCTAATATTTAAAATTCTCGCGTCGCGTCGCGGTGTTTGTTACCAAACTTCTCCGAAACGGCTGACCCGATTTGAATGAAATTTTGTGTGCATATCGGGTAGGTGAGAGAATCAGACAACATCTATTTTTCATACCCCTAAAACAAAATTTTCACGCGAATGAAGTCGCGGGGAGCAGCTAGTAATGTAGTATATTTACCTCCAGTATAAGAGGTAGCATGGTAAGGATTGTGAAAATCGTGAGCGCTGTACGTCGAAGGTAACGTAGGAATGGGCGCGCCGGGCTGTTTCGAGGACTGCGCCGTCCGTCTGATGTGGAAACATGTCCTGGAACAATCAAATATCAATGGAAGACACGACGTTTTACATGAAAATCTTTCCTTTAGGTCCTTGAGTCACGAATATAAGAAAACAGGAGTAGGGGAACCAAACATATCCGTAAATATAGAGCCATATTATGTTAACATAGATCCATTTATACCACAATGAAATTCTCTGTCATCTTCAAACCATTTTCAGAAACAGAACGATTTATTAAACCCGTTTAGGGTTAAATGCATTTGTGAGTTATGGGCGAGCGGTCCTTACAATCGGGGTACAAGATGTCCTCTGCCATTTGTTTAAGGAAATATGATTTCAATATTAAGGTACAGACTCTAAATTCAGGTATGGGATCCTATTATCCAGAGTTCATGACATATTGTCATAATTTATAGTGTCTATCCTTGAGATACCTAGTTTTTGTCTTCTATTATAGATTTTAAACTATTTACAAGCATTAGTAAAAATAATGCTCACATTGCGTGTTGTGCGCAAATTGTTCAAGCGAGGCGATCATAAGTGTCTGCAACACGTGAATCATAAAGGAAAGTTTACAGTCAATGCTGTTTGTATAATAAGAGACGACATTTGTTGCATTTTTGTTGATATTGAAGCGCCTTGTAGGAAAATCTGACTGTTTCTCAAGTTTTAAGGTACCCTGCATCTAAGCACGTTAAAAATTGCCATGGATATTTTTCTTTTTATTGTTGCAGTCCATACATTGCCCCTTTTTCGAATAACCAAAGGTATACATATTTTCAAACACAAATCTCCGAAATAAATCATAGATAATGAGGACTGTAGAAAATTAAACACAAACTGAAACTATATTGTAATACTAGAACTGCATAATTAAGACCGTTACTTTTAGAATCTTATTTCTTTCTTGTTTTACGCAAACAAACAAAAATTTGTTACGTTGGGGGATCGATCCCACCCGAAACAAATTCCCAGAGTAACATTGCTGTATCGTCGTTTCTTCTGTATTGTGTTTCGTGAAACATTCAAAAAAGCAAAGTAAAAATTACGATTTTCTACTACCTGGCTATTCTTTTCTGATTAAATTCGTTGCGGGAACCAATACAGTTGAATTGTTTCTCTGGGATTTCGTCGAGCTTCAATGTCTCGGCGCTTTCCTTGTGGGTACCACTGTTGATTCTGGATTACAGCTCTTACAGTGGTTTGGGAAAAGAGTGGCGGGCTTGTCCCATAAAAAAATGGGCACTGTCCTATGTAAAATACAAGTTCCACCTACTTCATATGCTTCAAGCGCTGCATGAAGCGGTGCTTGTGTCGGTGCGTGGCGCGCTGGCGGCGCGGCGGCGAGCGCGAGTGTGACGTCACGCAGCCGCCCCCCCACTCGTCCTCGGGCAGGAGCGTCTCCGCCCACACGCGGCAGATGTTGTCCACGCATGATGTTACTAGCACGTTGCCGACGCTGCCCCTGGAGAATGGAGACGGTAATTAAAACCTTAAAATATAAATTATCGCCTCGAAGGGATAGGTGTGTAACATAACTCCCACATTTCAAGTGTTCCTCTTATCCGCCAAGGATTAGTTAAAGTTTCATTTCATCAGTCCCATGTAATGAGGCGAGGGTATTGCCATCAACTTGGCATTGGTACGTTACTAGTCAATTAAGGCTACTGATGAATTCCTAATGGAACAGCCTAATTACACACAGCGTAACTGGGATATTGAACCCAGGACTTCATGCTCAGCAGTCACATAAATTACGATCACTAGACTGACAAGTTTTTAACACTAGCAAAACTTCACAGGCATGTTTAGTATCATATCAAACCCGTCTGTGAATTAAATCTGTATCACTGTAATGTCACACCAAATGCTTGTGCGCACTTAGTATGAACAGCCATCTTGATATTGCTAATAATACTGCAGTATGTATGTATAGTACTGCGGTATGCACCCATTCTTCAGTAATATACATACATATGATATGAAAGAAAAGGAGAAAATGATGCCGTGGCGCATGACAGCACAGAATGGAAGAAGAAAAGGTGTTGCGCCGACCCCGTGTAGAATGGGACAAGAGTAGGAAGATGATCATGATACGAAACCATAATACGAACTTTTTATACATCAAAAGTAATGTTTGACTTACTTGGGCATATATTTGCTAGTCTTCCGCCATGACAGATGAGTGACAGCGCGAGGATGAGCCACGTATATGAACGTGTAGTTCAGCTCGGGCGGCGAGTGATCATTATGTGCTTGGGCGAGTACTGAAACAAAAAAAAAAAGTATTAGCTATTCTCAACATCTGTAAAAAATATGCGATGTTGACGGATGGAGAGGGAGCGGGAGGCCAAAGGATGGATGAAATTGTGTGAGGAATTATATGAAAGACTAGCTATGCCCGCGACTTCGTCCGCGTGAAATTTAACAAAAAAGTTATTTAGTTTTCTTTTTCGTTTTAGCATTTTTATTTTCTTTATTTTAGATTTTTTTTTAATAGAAGTAGCCTAAGTTACTCCTTATTACATCAGCTATCTGCCAGTGAAAGTCCCGTCAAAATCGGTCCAGCCGTTCCAGAGATTAGCCAGAACAAACAGACAGACAAACCGACAGACAGACAAAAATTGTAAAAAAAATATTTTGGTATATGTACCGTCTATACATTCATGTGCATGTAGTAAAAAGCGGTTATTTTTATATTGCAAACAGACACTTCAATTTTATTTATTTGTAGTATGTATGTATGTATTTGTAAGTATAGAAAAAAATATTGAGAGTGTATAATGGAAGGAAAAAATTTGTTGTGCCAACCCCAAGTAACATGGGCCAAGGGAATCCGTCAACCGTCGTCATTGCAGATCCAGGCGAAGATGCGAGACGAGTTAGACTAAAGACAGGAGTGGTCCACTGGCTCAAGATAGGGAGGACCGGAAAGAGGAAAGATCTAAATGCTGAACATTATAAAATATACATAAGTTTCAAGGTAGCTAGAGACTTAGACAGACTGTGTCACTATTTCATTGGCCATCCAAGCTTAAGATAGTCATACACGAAAGGGTGTTGTACCTGACAGGTATACCTGCACAGTGTACATTCGGCATTACAAGTCGGTTAACACTATCTTATATCTTATGGATATTACAACAAGTTTTGTACTGATCAGTGTAATCTGATGTAATATAGTTTTGCGAATTTGTGTAACCATTGATGAAAATATTGTTGTATTTTACTCCAGTCTGTTAATATGGATCGTTCTAAAACTAAGACGTCTCATAATTTTGGATATGTATAGCGACTTTTGTTGCTGACAGTACCTGTACCCTACGGTTGTACGGGCGCCCTAATTTCTCGTTGTGGCCATAATGCAAACATAAGAAATGTATACTTTAACATTTAAAATATAACTTTATAAGTACTTAAGTCAGATAAACGAACAATGGCACAGTAAGGTTCAAACTTATTTACCGTGTAAAACGACAAAAATACATCAATGCAAATTGTTCGTTTTGTACTAGAAAATGATGTCACTGCCTTTTTCCTGCCGAAGATCGCTTATACAATTGACGCGTCATTTCAATGTCATACTATGAAATTACTACGGGTAATGAGTACAAACTAGTTTTACAAATTAGACGACATACCGACCATTTAACTATTGGTTGAATACCGGTTGATTTTATCTTAGCCATCGTCATGGTTTCAACTACATTTGCTATCTACATTTAGAACAAAAGACAGATTTTTATATTTTTTGGGGTCATCTACACGTGCCCTTACTGGTTGCTTGATATATTTGTCAATTATTGCGTACATCACCAAACCGCATTGGGCGTGTTTTGTTTGGCGTGGCGAATTTTAAATGGACGGCATTTTCCTGAATGTTTCTGCATCACAAAAATCTTAAAACGCATTATGAATCATGACTTTCATAACCTTAAGATGTTTAAGATTAGAAGCTTAGCCGCTACTTACTTTTATTGGGAGGTAAATCCCCGTATCAAGTACCTAAACCTTTTTTTTTCGGATGGGAAATCATCAAATGCCTCCTCCTGCTCTGGGCGGAGCGGAAGTGAGTGACCAGACTTGTACTGACTAGAACCCATCCATGTTCCTACTAAGCCCTTTGTGTTCCAGGGGCACGGTATCTCTTTCGTACAGTCCAGCAGCACTGGCAGCCATCGGCCCTCTCGGACCCCTTCCGATTTGCTGACATCTCCTTGAGGCGCGCGTGGAACACGAACGCGCCGTCGACACGGCCCGTCGTCATACATATAAGACGGACGGACGGTGAGCTAGCCCATTACTCACCGTCCACAGGCCTGTGCGTTGGATTACAATCTTCTCGCAAAAAGGAGGTCTGTGTCCCAGAAGTGCGAGCATAAAAGGCTTATTATTCTTAAGCATGCATTAAGCACATCTTTTTTTCTTTTTCGTGTGTTCAGTGCTTAACTTGTTCTACACATAATCTTACGTGATTGGAGCGAATTTTAAAGGGACTTTCCTGAATGTTTCTGCATCACAAGAATCTTAAAACGCATCATGAATCATGACATTCGTAACCTCAAGATGTTTAAGATTAGAAGCTAAGCCGCTACTTACTTTTATTGGGAGGTATATTCCCGTATCAAGTACACCTTACGTAAGCATCTATTTTTACAAAACCGGATCGTATTTCTTATCAGGCCAGACATTTTAGTTTAGTTCAAATTACATTGTATCTTAATACCAACTAAGTCATAATTAAATAATTTGCATAGATTATTGATAAGAACTTATTAACAGATGGAAGCTAGTAGTTACCATTCGATATGACCTTTGATCAAAGATCAAATCTGCATCTGTTTAAATGTCGCACAGTACGCACGGCGAACAATCAAATTATACAAAACCAGTAAATGCGGATATGTCACTGTATTGGAAATCTATGGAAGGCGAGGCCATGTTATACTGGAAACGTATAGCTTGATGTGTCGTCGTGTGAACCTGTTCGGTCAGTTCGGTAATTGATTGTGACATGACCGCCACGCTACTCCCAAACCGCCTGAAAACCGCCGAGTCAATGATACTCAACGAAGTCCGGAGAAACAATTTAACCGTCTTAGATCTCGCAACAAAATTAATCAGAAAAGAATAGCTGAGGAGTAGAAAAAAACACAATTTCCACTTCTGTTCATATCAAGCAGGAGACAGAACAGAGCAAGGTCAATAGGCCCAAAAGGAACAATTGCAACTGGGATAAGCCCATTTGCCTAGCATCACGAAATTAAATTATCAGTCATTGTGGCAGTGCCTTTCTAAAGCTTGAACTCTCTCTGCGGTCGCGTCAGATCCCATCCTATAAGAGAGAGAGCACCTGTGCTTGTGCACTATAATATCTCTTGTCTCGATGACTAGTCTCGCTGACATTGCTCGATATTCGATCAGGAGAAAATAAAGCTTGCAGTGTTACAAGTACATATAAATATTTTTATTACCTTTGTTTTGGTACCAGATCTTGACGAGTCGGTCGTTGATGCCAGATGTGGCGAATAGGACGCCGTCCGGTGAGAACGCGAGGTGATGCGCTGGAGTCGCCGTGTGACATTGCCACACGCATATCCAACCCTAGGAGAGGAAAAATTAAGTTGAGATTCGAATGTACAGATTCGGAGTTACAGGCATGTATTAGGGTTGTATCACGATACACTATTTTGTATCGTTTTCAAAACTTTAATTTGGCTTAAACCGAACCATGACTTACGAACTTCTTTACTCTACTTTGTATTGTAATGTTGCTAACCGAGCGCAACGAACTACAGTCACTGTAAACTGGTTACTGACCGCGAACTTGGACAAATATTTCAGTACTATTCAGTCAAAGTCCGATGTCCACAATCCGGTCCGCTCGGTTCGGCCACACCTTAAGTCCTCAAGACTTGCTAAACAGTGTTTTGGGATTTTTTCATGACCGAAATAATGCATCCATTAAACCGAAATGGATCGTTACACTCGTAACAATAAATCACTATCTCGCTATCAAGATGTTTTATTGTATCCCGAATCGGGACTGAAATAAAAGAAGCGCACCCAAATAATACATTTCGACTTTGATTGACTGATTGCACCTACGAAACATTTCATCAATTAGCGATAAGAGACTAGCAAATTACATCGATATGGAGTCGTCAATGCTTTTGATAGCACAAGTCCCTTTAAGAGCGTTATCGCTTTACGACATTATTTTCATACAAACTTTCAAGTCCTTATTTTCCGAAATGACTAAACCGATTTTAATGAAACCTAATACGAATAAGCAGGATAAATAGGTCTAAAAGTTACTGAAAAAAGATAAATGAAAATTTATTTTTATAGAAAAAGAAATTTCTACATAAAAAAGTATCTATAGAGATACTTTATAGTCGGTCTAATTTAGCTATAACACTATTTTTCGAAAATGTTTTTAGTAACATTTTAGACCTATGTATCCTGGTTATGCGTATTCAGTTTCATTAAAATCGGTTCAGGCATTACGGAAAATACACACTTGAAAGTTTGTATGACATGCCGTAAGCGTAAACGCTCTTAAGATAGCGAGTGAAATACGAAACTTAAAAGATCACAATTCTAGTTGCGTCCAACACGTACCAGCTATAGAAATATTGCGGTCACGGAAATGAGAGCATTTAAGTGGAACGCAAACAAGTAAGTATAGTCTTACTTCGCGAAGTTTAACATGCAGAACAAGTCTAGAAAACTCATTTATAAATGAATTATCTACCACTGAAATTGCCGTAACGAGTTTCCGTCAATTTAGTGTAATTATTAAAATGTTTAAGTAGGTAGGCACGTGGGAAGATGATTTCAATTATACCTAATTGACTCTACTATAAAACTAGTTACAGTCACAATCATTAAAATGTGTGCACTTTGCATAATTGAAAAGCGATTTTGTCGTGAAATATCGGTTGAAACTTTGAGGTATAAGACCTATTCCATAACAGTACGAGGCCTGAAGACTATGTTCGACACAAAATAATATTAAAATCAATCCAGAACGAGAAAATCGCTTTTAAAAATTGTAATGTGGGTACATATAAGTGCTCGTGACTGTACGTCTAATTGATCATTGTATTCATACTAAATATAGTTGTTACAGACCATAATAGATAAACAAAACAAAGATAAGAGCGGACGGTGGAGTATATTATTGTATGTTTATCTTATCAGACGTATCACAATCTGCGTTGTACTCACGGGCTCGTCTTCCTCGGCCTGCTTCGGTTTGTCCTCCTTGTCACCACCTATCTGGAATGTCACTCCTGAACTCGCTGGAAATAAGAATATGGAAAATTTACGCGGGTAATAAATATTAAAAGTAGATACTAAAAGAGCCATCATGAGTATGGCGGTATTTATCATTCGTCGGGCGCATCGTGGGCTGACAGCCAAGCTAGTATCCTTGGTGACGGACTCATCATTTTACGACACGAGAGAGTTAAATTCTCTTAGTTATTAAGGCTAATACATATCTTATTGCTCTAAGGGTAGGCAACAATAAAGAAGGTCTCTTGAAATACTATTTGACAAGGTTCAAAATCAAATCCCTACACATGGTTTGTGATTAAATACCAAAATAGATTACAGGTATCGAATCCGTATCAGTAAATTGACTGATGAGGTCAACTAGAACAACGAAACAAAATACTGACACGCCCCTGCACTGTAGTACAAATTAATCGTTACTACTACACTCTAGTTCCTAAACATTGTTAAAATTAGTTTCACTTCCGACACGACAGAAGTGAATTATAGCGTGGTTAATTCTGCTTCCTTAGAATCGTTACCTTGCCGCATTAACAAGAAAAATTGTAATTGTAGTGCAGTTACTTGGCGTTGGAAAATATTCGAGATCGTGACGGCTGAAATCACGATTTTCTGATTTAGAGATAATGATGTACATGACAATGATAATAGCACTTGAAATAAGAGTTTTAGTGTCTCAAAAAGATAAGCTAGATGAAAATAATATCTTACGTTGGCTGTCATCTTGATAGAGCGACGCCTGGTGCCACAATTGCAGTATTTTTCCGCCAGTTAGCAGCCGGGTGCCCTCGAGATTCCATGACAGCGCGGTGATCGGTCCGTCCGCCACCAACTTCCCTGTTTGCACCCACCGGTACTCCAAGCCCTGAGCAGTCACATGTCGCATTCAATTGAATAATTAATAGGAGTGCAAAAACAGTTCAATATGGCAGAGATTGACCAATTGCATTAATAATATGGGCACTTGGCGCTGCGCCATCGGCAATAGCCGAAGTTCACAGACCTGTTATGTAAAAAACATCTGCAAAACCTCCTATTTCATTCGATAAATGTCCGAACTCAGATCTCGGTGACGTAGGTCTAAGCGCCATTAAGTTCGACTGCGGACAATACGTCGTTAATCTGTAGTCATTTAATGAATCTCTTTTATTTGTGTTTGTATTTCACGAGACTCAATACGACAAATATTTGATGATGCATATAAAATTTCAGCAAATATAAACATTATATATTTGCTGAAATATACATTTTGTAATGCGTCCAAATGGCCTAAAACTGCCGAGTTATACGCTGTATCTAGTTTTTTAAGTGCCTACACATATAAACATACTGTAATGAACTACTAATAAACAATTATAGAAGAGTTAGTTAGCCTCAAGAGGATTACTATTTACTGGACTGTGATAATTAAACAACATCAATTAAAATGTCATACGAACTCATTGTCAGCACCTAGCTAGTAAACAATGATAGTAAAGTACAAAACAGAATACATACAGCTTTTATCTAGTTCTTTTTTTTTTGCTGCTCATCTGGCACCAAAACAATAAAATAGCAGCATTTGAAATATGTAAATTAATTGCTTGAGCTCATTGTGCCATAAAGTACAGTTTTGTATAGCAAAATTTATTGCTCTGAAGTTCCTGGTATAAAAACGTCTGCTTTATCTGCACTGAATTTTGTATCATATCAAACATCCAGTATAACCGTTATTGTTGTAAATATCTGTTTTGATAACAATGCATGCTACCAGCTACTATAATCCCTCGTAATCTGGCATCTTTTTATCATATTAATTAATTTCAAAATAACTTTTCAGTAACATTATCAGGATTTTTGCAGGAAATTTATATGGCTTTCATGAATGGTGCTAGTTAAATGGACACAAGGTGCGCCTTATGTATATGTATTTAAGTATCACCCAGAACATCACAAGTCCATAACAAAAACTGGTATTTGGTTGCATCTGATCTGACTGAAAATCAGCCTTAACATAGGTGAGAAAATTCTAGGCAGAAGATAATGAATATTATCTTGCAGCGGTTCATTAATATTCTAATGATGATTTTAGTTCTGAACCACAGAATAGTATAGTTTATTTTCATAACTTACATGAGTGGTAGCAGATGTGTGGATAAGCGGTGTTGGTTCGAAAATGCATACTTCGGCCCCATAGGATGCAGCAATCTTCCCTGTATCAGTGCTGCAGTCTAACGAGCCAATGCGAACATAACCATGGATCGCTCCCGGGATTATCTGTACTCTCTCGAAGTTGGAAGCTAGGATCACTATGTTACATCCTGCTGCGTATGCCTGTCAAGAAGAAAACATGTTGTAAAACCAACAAAAAGACGATCCATTGACCAGCTTATGTTTTACTTTTTAGTGTATTTTTTTTTGTTTTTCTTTTTTTTATGTTTCTGTTTTAATAAGCAGTACATTTATGCTGTTGTATCTTAATGTATTGTCCTGTAAAGTGGTTTTTTGTACACAAATAAATAAATAATTTTGTATTTTTGTTATTTTTAACCATTTTTTGTCTTGTGCGACACTTTATGTCTTTGATTGCTTATGTTAAATACAATATATTAAAATAAATAATAAAAAGCATAATCCTGTCTAGATTAGCTGTTAAATATGCAATTTTTTTGAGTACAATTAAAAAACATTAAGAAATACCTGCTGTAGTTAAAAATGATCACAGATGTTTGTAATTACTATGAACTTGAATGTGTCTATGACATTATTTATTGAATAGAAGAACTTAAGGACAATTGAAAGTGACATTTAGATTGACTTTGAATAGTTTTTTTACTCAGCACTGTTCAAAGGCATGACATAACTTATTGCTTGATTGAGTTGTGTGAATAACAAACAAATCAGAATTCAAGGACTTATTTGTTTTGACAACTGTGGAATTGAGGAAATAACACAAGTAGGTAGGTAAACCCTGTGATATGTTATTATTTATCTTTAGTTTATAAAATTCAAACATTTTTCATAAAACTATAGGTAAATGTTGTCGCAATTGATTTTAGGGATTACATAAGGTCAAAAGTAGACTCAATATGTATCTCATGTTTATAAAAAAACTGTTTGTGTTATACAAATGTTTATACCATGTGTAGAATAGTAGTTCAATATTAATTTTAGCACATCTTCATAAATATTTACTTAACTGATTATGATCATACACTGTAAATGGAAAGATTCTCATACCATATATTTATATAAAATCTAGGTAAAGAGCTGTATTATAACATAAACTCTACAGATATTAGCTACATCTAACAATATTGTTATTTAAATATCTATCAATGACTGATGCAAATTAGCATTCAAGGAAACTAATTCTACTTGTATGTCTCCTCTGTAACTAATGTTAAGTAATGAGGCACAAAACGCTCACAAACAAAAGAAGATAATAGTATTTAGAGACCAAACGAAAATGTTATGCTTATCAAACTAGGCTAAATTAGATTTTCCTGTTAGGAACATCACTTCTCAATTACCACTTTATGTGCACAGGATTAAAGTCACGAGACTAGGCCGTCGACGATGACACGGACATTAATATAAGTACTTACTGTGAAAGGTATTCCTTCGACAGAACCAACAGCAAAACATTGATCTCCTGAATTACAGGCACCACTTAATACTTGGTGACAGTTCATAATGAACTAATAAAACAAAAAATATCTTCCCTAGATGAATCCCAGATAACCAAACGTCACTAGCATGCTTTTATTAAAGAAATACATAATTTACAAAAGGAAAAAATATTCTAAACATCTCAAGATCTAATTATTTTTTAATAATTATCACGAATATTTCTCTGACACCTCACATCGAACGTGAGAGAATGACGTAGAGAAAGAAAGAGATGAAAAATGTCAAGTACGTTCCGAATATTTTATTTAACACACAGTAATCGATAATCTCTGAAGGAATAATGAAACATAAAACCAATTTACGATCAACATTTTCATAAAACTGTTACATAAAGCACTGAATATTGAGTAGCACATATAAGAAAAAACAAAAAATGAGTAATTATCTTGTTCTAGAAATCTTAAATCTGCACGTTATCGACTAGTTATAGTTTTTGAACGGACCCCAGCCATATGTTCCGGTGTTACTAATCAGAAAATTATTTGGGACTCAAATTGGTTTGTGGGTAGAAATTAAAAAAATATTTATTTTTTTGTATTAACAAAACTGTCTCTATCATCAACTAAAAATATTTTTGAGTTGTCTTGCTATGAAAAAATACATTTAAGACTTTAGTAGTTGAACGTCCACTCATACAAATATAGTATGTATGGACGTTCATCCAATCGTGGTTAGTTGTGGTCTTTTGACAGCTTAGCACTGACTGATTGACAACTTTGACGTTACTTCCTATACCTAGCTAGAGAATTACGAATGCCAACGCTTATTCGTTGAATGAGCTGTTATTTGTGTATTGATCTGTATAAAAGAATCAAGGACTCATTGGACGGTTATTTAGTTGAAGGACATTATTTCTATATACTGGTGATATTAGTGACTCTGTAATTTGTGCGCCGACGGTCTAAGGTGAAGAAGTCAACATAACAGGTAAGTCACTTTACACCAACAAATCAATAATTATGTTATCTGGAGTAAGATAAATGGTAGAGGGATGATAGAAGAAGGAAGATAGGAATTAGGTTTTCTTTGTACAATCCTCATTGTGTGGAATGATCGCACAATTGAATACATTGTCACAGTCATACCTTACTAGGCTTATATATTAATAAATTGGTTCCCATTATCAACTGTTGACGATACAGCATGTTGCGCGGAGGCGTTCGGCCTATTACCAGGCATTCAGTATTTACAATGGTCAGTACTTGACATGTATCACCATAGTACTAGCCAAAGTCTAAACAAAACATTGTGTAGTATGTAGTTATGTACATACTTATGGTTTCAGTGTAAATTTATTGATTGGAGTGTTACTCATCATAAGTGGCGATGAGACCAGGATTTCATGACTTGTGCCAATTTTGCGAAACTTTCTTAAAGCTCGTAATGATCTCAATGATTACCAATAAATTGTGATAACAGTAACTTTCATATCATGCATATTTAAATGAGCCCAACCAGTTTCTGAATAAGGCAGAATTTGCTACAGTTATTTTAGTGAGTTATTTGAAAGGAATGTTACTAAGTTTTGTGTTTAATTTCTTTTTTCGTAAATGATTTATTTATTCAATGTTAGCAGTTTCTTGCCTCAATAGTATTATTTAAATTATTTAATATACCTCATTATTAAAATCAAAATATTCTATTTTCTATCAGGATAATAGAATCCTGTTTTGAATAACAACTTGATTATAAATAAATTAATATCTGATTAAATAAAGCCATGACTAACACAATGTATTATTATCTCAATTGCTAATTGTGTATGCAATATCAATTTGCAATGATAACATAAAAGTTGGAATCACTCTGCTCTGGCCACTGTATCCCGCTGGCACAATTGTAATGAAGTTTTATTTTTGACCAGACACTTGTTCCTAATTGAAACTAATAACTTGCTGTACAGATGTTCAAATGAAATTACCTATAGTCCACCCCACTTTGAACCTTAAAACATTGAGCTGCTGAGCATTTAAGAGATTTTTTGTTTGAATTCATAAGTCATAGGTGAGCAATGTGTATGATGTCATAGATTATTTTTCTCCACCATCTGCCAAGGTAATTGAGATAAAACCATGAAGGTTTGGTTACTTGTGTAATCTTTTAATACCTACTCGCCAGGTTACAAATAGTTTTAGATTAACTATCAGCATGGTTTTTAACTACTAATCATATTATCACAGCAATAGTAAAAGCAAAAAAATAATAAGCAGTCATTGTGCCGATAGTTGTGTCGGCCAATGACTTAATAGCCAAAAGCCTCTACCAACATCTGAGGAGTCTTTCGCTTGGCAGCTGGATCAAGGGCTTGATTCAGAAAGCAGTACAATACGCGCCGTGTCCAGAAACACGGCGCGTATTGTTAGGAAGTTCCTCTCTCAAGAGCCGTGCCCACTGGTAGTCCGGACCCTGTTACCGATGCCGGTCGGCTACTATTTTTTATATTTTAAATGATTTTTTATTTAAATAATTTTGTAATAACATTTAAAAATGTAAATAATATGTAATAGATGAATAAATGATGTAATCACAAAATCTAAAATAAACAATAGCTGTGGTTTTCCTGGAAAAAGCTATTTTATATTTTGGAAAATAACAAGATAAAACATGATAATGTGGTTGTACTTATCAACCTATCCTAATAGTGATAATAAAATCAAACAACTAAAGTAATGCAGTTGCATGAAACATACTATCTCTCTGAAAACGAGGTTTGTAAACTTGAATATGTTTGGAATGATTTCTTTCACAATAATTTCTTCATTGAAACCTATTGGGTGAGTGTTGGAATTAACTCAGCCTATAGGATGGCTGGACACAGGCTTCTTCGAAGTTTCCTCACAACACCTGGTTCTCTGCCTTACACATTCGGCTGGATGACCAGTACTAGCCATCTTTTCCAGGTCGCATGTCTCTTGCTGGGGGCTATCCGTGTCCCTCGTTACGTTCGCTGATACACGGTAGACTTTTTAGGCGTAGATAGATGGATAAAGTGCTATTCTTTTACACCAATTAAATTTAGTAGAACGTAATTATTAGTTAGTCGCTTCACTTGGCATACTGATTAGTCTGACCCGAATCTGTCGTGTGACTCGATATTTAGTCGTGGAAAACTCAACGTTTTAAAGTTAAAAGAATACAAATTAACATTTGTGAGATCAGAATAATAAGAGCACTGATAATTGGCTAGCTTCTCGTGAAATCACAGCGTGAAGATTCGAAACCAGGTACTGTTCTGTACGTTGCGTTCTTTTGGCTTTCCATGGCTACCATGGGAAAAACACGTGTGTTTATGTATGTTCTTTGGCAGGCTTAATTTTTCCTTTGGTTCTTCTAGTTACTATGAAATCTCGAAAACGCTTTTGTGGTGGCACCCAAGACAGTCAAAATTATTTACCGAAAGATGCTTGCCTTTCAGAAGATCCTACTTAATATAAACGCACTGCCAAGTCACAGGTCACTAGTTCGAACCCAAGACACGCACCTCCGATTTTTCGGATTCTGTCTTGTGCATATTGTATAATAATCACTTACTTCTGTCAATGAAAACATTGTGAGTAACCAAAACAAGCATGCCTGAGAGATATTTCTCGACGGCATGTAAAACCAAGTCAGAGACCCATGGGGGGCGTAAATCTGACAGCAGGTTGGACACCGACCACACAAAAAAACTTGAGAGGTGTCAAGGGACACCCGGATGGAACGAAGTTCCTTTTAACTGGCTTGCTTTCTATGAGAGAGAGAGAGAGACAGACAGAGAAACACGCACACGCCGCACAGCTTACAACTATAGCTATTGTCCCTGTCCCTGTCCATCTCCCTGTCCCTGTCCCTGTCCCTGTCCATGTCCCTGTCCCTGTTCATGTCCCTGTCCCTGTACTTGTCCTTACGCCGCACGGCTTATATCTATAGCAAAAAGTGTCGTTACAACTTTTTTGTCTTAATTTTTTCCGTCTAGCCCCCTTTCGCAACGCGCGATAAGGAACTTCGTTCCAAAAATACACTTAAGGTACAGTAACAGTTTAAAATAGCAGCAGTATCCAGTAAAATATACGACCCCTTTCCTATCTTTCCTTAGGAGCGTAGGCGTCGGAAAAGACGACTTAGGGATTACGGCCGTGGGCGTTTACAGTCTCGAAAATAATCCACTAATGCAGAAAGCCGACCACTTAGGCACAGCAACATTAGTGTTAAATCACTTCTTGAACACAACTTTTTCGTGGGTGGACCTACGATAAACTAGCTAGAATATGTATAGTCGATATCATATGTTCTGGTTTCCGTCAATACAATAATGTGCGATGTTCCTGATTAGAATAGCTTATCTTCTCCATTGTTCCTTGTGCCCGTTCAGTACACCTGCATCATGTGTATGAAGACCACAAGCCAACAGCAATGAGTGTGACTACCTCCTCGGGGTTAAAATAATTCAGCATAAGAGTGTAGTTATCATCGACAGCAATAAGAAGATGAGGAAGCCTCAAAATGCACTGGTAAATTAACGCATACTTTTACATAGCTCACATGGCGAAAAGAGTAATTAACATAATCAAGCTCTAAATTCATGTACAATGTATGTGACTAGCACGAAAGGATAAAAGGCTGATATTTCTTCAACCAAGTTGTAGGCGGCTTCCTATGACTCTCGGTCCTACATGAAAGCAATTAATACAGCTGAGCACAATGCTGCTTGTCTTTAAAGTAAACCAAGATATTGTGTAATTGCTTTGACGATAACGCACACTCTGTTTACGAACTATACTACAATCGGTTGAGAATTATCTTAATGTAGTATACCCGCATCTTGGGGTCACGTTTCAAAAACTTTTTGAGTAGTACAAAGAACAGTAGATGCTCTGTAAGTAATCAATTGTTTCTTTTTGTACTCTCGGCTTCAAGCCAACTTGATTAATAGTACACAATGAATGAAAAATGCAGCTGCTTTGTGTGATAATCATTTGTTCCTCAGATATGAATCTAGTTTTGTGTTAATCATGTATGATTGCTTTTCATAATCGTGTAGTACAATCGTAAAATTGCGCGATATTGCACCTCGTCATAGTTATCTTTATAATTTTATGGAATCGATTAAAATGATAGAGAGGGACGTTTTCTTTTTAGGATTCCCGTAAAACAGCTGTATCAGCCTAAAATCCTTGTACAGAACATACAGTATACATACAGTATATGTAGCTTCATCATCCATTCTTGTTAGCAAGCTTAGGTAGGTAAATCATTGTATTTTTATATTGTCGGTAAGCTTACCTCGTTCATAATTTACTAGCTGACCCCACGGGTCAAACACGAGTGAGGGGTGTCTTACGGTATTTATAAAATGAATCAAGTACAGTATACTAAGAATTTAAAATGAATCAAAAATACGATGCTGCTGGTTCTAGCCAAAACTGTCGCCAGTTCGGTTGGTAGTACCAAAATAACAGATAGACCCACTTTTGCATTTATATGATAATAAAAATGCAGTCTGAGCTTTAGCTTAATGAAAATCAATATGAAATGGCCTCGAAATAGCAGCTCATCGGTTAGCCAAGTTTGTAAACTAACCAATAGATGCAGAACAGAGTGCACTTAGTGACTGCTACCGACGTGGGGGTCCATCTATTTTAGAACAGCTCCCCCAGCCGCTTACGCTAGTCCCTCTCAATTAACGCCTTGACTTCTCACAGAGAGCAAGCTTTAAAAAAATAAAATCGACCGTTTTTTTTTCGAGCTACTTATTATTTGTTTTGCTGTAACCGTTTTTATCTTTGTTGACCATATGAACCGTTTAATGAGGTCGTAAACCCCGTAATTGTTTGTATTGAAACTGACGACGCGACGGGAAGTGGGAGCAATTATTCCCGACAAATGTGCGAGTATTCGGTGTTTGTTTTCCGAAAGAAATAGCACAAACGGTCGCTAAGTTTTAATGAATTAAGGATTAAGTAATCCGCTTTGGGTTTGCCCATAAAAAAAAACATTGTTTTCCGTAAAAAATACGCTTGATAACATAAAGTTCCTGTTGATTTGCGTATTATTAAATTCATAAGCGATAATATCAAAATGTATATTATTATTATCACACTATTTAAAGTTATAATCATGTTACCTTGACCTTACCTTGTTAGTACAATGGAAATGTCATTATTTTTGTAAAACATTACCAGTGCGTCACGCAACCTGAAATTAAGGTCCGAGTTTAATTAATGGTTGTATCTGCGGCAATATATTATACCAGCAACCGCAATGTTTGTGCATGATATTAACCTGTAAATGTGCACTGTTTAATTATGGCTCTCCTAATTGACCGTTACAGTAATTACTTATGAGAGAAATTAACAGCAAACAGGAGCTTTGGTAAACGGATTGGTTACTATCAATTAATTAGCATTGAAGAAAAGCCTGGGCAGTATTATTCATTAACGTACAAGGAAAGCCTAACCAGTTGTTTAGTTATTCGTTTGTTTCATGAGAAAGAGACTTTGTTCTAAGCCACACGATTTTTAGTACCTAAACCAAATAATAATCGTTACAGTGCCTTATCTACTAATACGAAGGAATGAGGAAAGTTTTAAGTATGAATGGCATGCTCTTCATACTTAAAACATTCCTCTCCACATGTTGTTATAGGAGATGTTGAGAAATACCAAGGAAATGCTGGCTAGATATGACTAGAATGGAGGTTTATACTGACCTGTGACGGGTAATAGAGATGTATGGATTAAGGCAAGCTGTTACTTCGACGAGACCACACCTATAAATTACAGAAAGGAGGATGATGCTCTCTCCGTGCATTACCAATTTATTGATTACTAGATGTCCGGCGCAACTTCGTTTGCGTCACATTTTCCCCGTTTTCGCAACATTTTTCATTGCTGCTCCACTCCTATTGGTCGTAGCGTGATGATATATAGCCTATAGCCTTCCTCGATAAATGGGCTATCTACCACTGAAAGAATTTTTCAAATCGGATCTGTAGTTTCGGAGCCTATTCAATGCAAACAAACAATCAAATCTTTCCTCTTTATAATATTAGTTTAGAAAAACATACAGAACAGTTAGTAAAAAGTGTAAAATAGAGAACCAAGAAAATATCGTAACAATCCGTATTTCAACTTTGCGTGAAAGGAATTTTCCTCAGAAGCGAGGGCGCTGCAAAATGGCTGGCATTTTTAGAATGCTTCACCTTTAAAGTACGTTATGCTGAAACGGCTAACGTATCGACTAAGCTTGTATGTACTGCTTGTATGTACTTTCCAACGGGGTTATTTTTATCCGTTGTTTCGATGTCACTAACTCAATAACAAGGACATATTTATGTTTTCCACCGCTAAGATGAATTGGGACTGGACTGGCCACGTCTGCCGCATGCCCAATGATCTGTGGGCCAAAATAACCACATTCTGGAGCCCTGACACAACACAACCAGAAGGCGTCGTGGTAGACCTCGTAGAAGATGGCGGGACGAGCTAGACAAGACCAGCAAACAGTGGTCCACATTGGCCCTGGACCGAGACAATTGGAAGTCATGGGGAGAGGCCTTTGCCCAGCAGTGGGATGACACAGGCTAATCAGTATCAGTATCAGTGTGTATAAATTTTTCGTTTTCAAAGTCATTGAGTTTTCTGTGCTTCAGGAAAAACTAAACAGTTTAATTAATAATTACTAACCACCTAGTTAGTTAAGTCTGGTATTACTGACGCGTAGGTTACTAACTGAAAGCTAATATTTTGATTAATGGTATCCTAATAGTGGTATTTATTAATTGTTGCCAATTATCCAAAATATTCATAAACAAATAGCTCTAAATTATTAGTTAATCGTTCCAATATTCATGAATTTGCACAAACCAAATAAACCGTAATCATTCGTAGTATTGAATTACGGTTAAAATGCATGCAAAGAGGTTGTATTGAATCAGTTTATTTATTCACTTAATAACCCCTGGCTGTGTATTTCACTGGATGTGCCAATAAAAGCGTTATTGCTCCAACGCTGTTAAGTATCTGAGAAATTAAGGAAGTTGAAAGGTCAGCCGGGACCACATCTTGCTCGTTTAACCGCGATCTTTGGCCGCTAAGCTATTATCTTATCTGCAATTATTTTTAAATTACGTAGAATATTTTTGTTAGCTCTTCTTATCATGCCTTTGTTTACTTTGTACGCTGTTATACGAGCATAAGCGGTATCTTATAGATCATGAATTGTAATGACTCAAAGAACGTAACAATTTTCTGGACACCGTTTTGGCCAGGTTAGTTTTTTTTTAAAGTTTGTAGGTTGCTTGAGCCTTTGGTCCTTTATGTCATTTGTAGATCATCTGTGACAGTCGTTCGGAATAAACGAAATTTTGACAACCTGTCTTACCAAGGGGATTCGTATTACCTAGTAACTGGATTGTGGGTCATCATGTAAACCTAATACCTGTGTTCAGCTGCCTCCGGTAGACAGGAAGCCAACACCAACATAGTTGGGAGAAGGCTAGGATAAGTTGTTTTATAAGTAATTCCCCGCGAAATCCATGTTTTTAAATCTACCATCCAAGGCCTTGCCAAACATAAAATCCCTTGAGCCAAATCAGTCATATTTTATCATCTTATCGATATGATTACGCGATATGACATATCGATATCTGCTAAAGGCATAGACATTGATAGATTAATAGAAAGCTTTTCAAATACATGATATAATTTATATATACACCTATGTATTTAAAATCAATGAATCATCATATTCCTGCTCTTATCCTATTCTACTTGGGGTCGGCGCAACACATTTTCTTCTTCCATTCTTCCTTGTACCTGTTATGTATGGTGTCGGACGTAAAGAATAGCACCATTCCATAACTTCCCGTGGGTGTCGTAAGAGGCGCCTAAGGGACTTGCCAGAGAATGGGCAGCAGCGTTCTCTGTGCTTTTGTAACAACTGTACTGCGATCGCCAATCCGCCTGCCAAGCGTGGCGATTATGGCAAAACCTTCCCTTATTGGGGGAGGCCTATGTCCAGCAGTGGACGTCTTTCGGCTGAAATGATGATGATGATGATGATGATTTTTCCCTGTCAGACGTCACGGCATCATTTAATCCTTTCTCTTTCATATCATTTCTCACAAAATGTCATATATCATCAATGAATATGACGCGTATATTCATTAATAATGTAAAATGTCGGTTTTATATTACGTACAAACTAATGTGCTAGGTTATGATATGACATTTGACATACAGGTCAGTCGAATATGGACAGCTCATTACCGAAAATCATTCAAAAGTATTGGCTGTTTCATCAGAAACACTTTTATGTAGTTTGTTTTGGATTCACAGCAATTCATAATTTATATCAGAATTATTTTGTTAGTTTAGAATAGAAACATGAAAAATATTTGGTCTTATATTTTTAGATTTAACAAATTCTTTTTCGACTGGCATCAATATCGATAAATAATAACTTTTATGCTATCAATTGTTTTTTTTACGTTATCAAATAAAAGAGTAATTTAATTTAAGAGGTATTTTATATCGATAAAAAAAACCTATGAGGAAAAGGTCAGTAAGTACGTAAAAAACAACGTAAAATTAACAATAACGTTCCTTAAACACGTTAGTACCGCATTGCGGGTAAACCAAATCTTACCTTATCTTCAATTTATACTGAAAATAACGTCGGTTAGGTAACGAAACTATTTTCAGACACTGCCTACCAGTGGCGAAGGGTGAAAATTTTGAAAGGGGAAGCCGAAGAAAAAAATGAGAATTTAAAATTTAGTTTTTTTATTTTCGTTTTAGTCATCAGCGAACCCGAAAACCCGGATAAGGACACCCATGACGAAAATACCAGAATTTTACGTCACGCTTTGGCGCTATTTTTAATTTTGGCGTCAGTATCGTTATCAGCGACCCCAAAAACCACGAAAATGTCACCCATGATAAAAATACCAAAAAAATCTAAGGACCCGACTTGATCCTTTTTTTTGTAACGATAATTGCACAGGAACTATTAACAAATAAAAATATAAGCTAAAAAACCTTTTTGAAACAAGCTTTTATAAAGATGCACTGAAAAGAAGAAAATAAATCTTTGTAAATGAAAACGATATAGGATAATTTTCACAAAAGCTTGTCGCGTTTAGTTTTTAAAGCATTTACCATTCACTCGACAAGCTTCAGAAAACTATAGGAATTATGTTTATTTATAAAAGTGAACGCGTATATTTACAAAGTTTCATGTCTTTGCTACTAACCGTTGAGGAGTTCCCTGAGGAGCCTGTTCGTGAGGAGACCATCCTGGCGATAGGATGAGTTCATGATACAAATCGTGATTATCTATCAAATTTGAACTCGATTGCAAAGTTTCATGTCTGTGCTATAAAATGTTGAGGAGTGCCCTCGTGAGAAGACGATCCTGGCTGCTGGATGAGATCATGATATAATTCATGTTTGACCATCAAATATGAACGTGCATACAAATGTTCGTGGCTGTGCTATTAACCGTTGAAGAGTTCCATCGTGAGGAGACGATCCTGGTTGTAGGATGAGTTCATGATACAAATCGTGATTATCCATCAAATATGAACTCGTATGCAAAGTTTCGTATCTGTGCTATTAAACGTTGAGGAGTTCCCTCGTGAGGAGACGATCCTGACGGTAGGATGAGTTCATGATACAAATCGTGATTATCCATCAAATATTAACTCGTATGCAAAGTTTCGTATATGTGCTATTCACCGTTGAGGAGTTCCCTCGTGAGGAGACAATCCTGGCTGCAGGATTCAGTTATGTCTGTCATAAGAATGTATTGTTCTTAGAACCAAAGGTGTGTGCAAAATTTCAGTTCAATCAGAGATCGGGAAGTGGTTCTAATTTAGCTTTATAGACATAGAAACTTTGTCGTAACTCGATAAACTTCGGCTTACCTAGTTCCTACAAAACGCTGTTGATAGCCGCGAAGTCACGTGTCTGCGTCCATACGAATTTAGTTCTGAATGCTGACACCCGACCATCGGCTTACTGGCGCCACATATTGCTTTCTTTGTTGACATTAAAAATTTTGGCACTTTTTTATGTTTTCAATCCTAAGATGTATTCAATGTCTATACTGTGAGGTGATACCTACAGACGTGTACATAATTTACTATTTGACTGCAATAGACACTACGTATAGTGCCTTGTTCCCAAAGGGAAGCCGGTAGGAATCGGCTTATTAGGTGCCTTCGGGCCTGCTGCCTACCCCAATCCGAGATCTGAACCAGCTGATTTATATTAAATCAGAGTTGAGAAAAGACCATCCCCGACGTCGACAAATTACATTTGAACCATTATTCCCGTACGTAACTTAAAGCAAAAATTTATCAGTATTAAATAAAGAATTGCCCGCACAGTATCACAATATATTGTTTTCATATTTCATCCAAATGCTAATAATACTTGCATTCTGGTATTTATCAACATGTACGTAACACTGGAATGTAACCAGATCTTCCGCACAGATAAACCATGTTTCCGTGTTTGTATGGCACGTCAAAGTCATCATCTGCCTAGCCCTCTCCCAACTATATTGGGGTCGGCTTCCAGTCTAACCGTATGCAGCTGAATACCAATATGCATGGATCGACTGCCTATCTGACCTGCACAACCCAATTATTGGGTAACACGATACCACGCAGTAATATTTCGGGCCACTGACTACCTGTAACGACTGTCAAAGACTGCCGTATCAATTATACGGGGCCCCCGGGCCACGGGGGCCCAACTTGCTAAAACTAAAGTCATCATCAGCTATAAATGATTTAATAAATCAGTTTGCCGAAAAAAAGGCAAGGAGAGTGTAATATTTAATTTGAATTGTTTGTAAAAATTTTGGAAAAAGTGACAGATAGATAATTACGATGAATAAATGTTTCTTTCAATTTTATGCAAACATTTTTTTTTTCTTTTGTGAGAAATCTTTACCCTTCATAAGGGCCCCCAAACAAATTTTTATACGGGGCCCCGCCAAGGCACGCTACGCCACTGATGTCACCCATCCACGGACCAACCTAGATAAGCGTAGATTAAACTTTTTATTATTTAGACACGAGTTCCTCGTATGCATGGCACGTCAAAGAATCCCGCCGTTTTTCCCCACTAAGTAGGTATACATCTCGTGTGAAGGATCCCATGATACCCTCCCAACACGAGATCTTTTTGTAAGAACTCTAATGGTTTTCGTTTCCGTGACAAATTGGACCAGTCTACTGGGTACTGATTTTTCCAGTTACGTTTACGACATTTTGTTACGACCCCTTTATTTGGAGGTTTTCCGATTCCAATTCTGTTGAACAGGGTCAATTTCGAGGGCTTGCAGATCTTACTGATTCGGCATTTGGACGCTTGCCAGAATGACCACCTGCACAATCTTCTATACAATACAAATAAATAAAATTTAAGTGTCTGTTTGTGATATTAAAATAACCGTTTTTTAACCCCCGACCAAAAAAGAGGGGTGTTATAAGTTTGACGTGTGTATCTGTGTGTCTGTCTGTGGCATCGTAGCTCCTAAACGGATGAACCGATTTTGGTAAAAGTGGTGTCGTTTGAAAGGTATTTTAATCGAGAGTGTTCTTAGCTATGTTTCGAGAAAATCTGCTCAGCCGTTTGAAGATCATCACCTCTTTTCTAGGTTATGAAGGGATATAAGCAATTTACACAGGTAGTCTATTTGAAATTTTTAAATGTTGTCGCTTGCCACCATGGGCATTGCTGAGGGGGGGGGGGGGGCACGCCTCCCCCCCCCCTTTTTAAATTTAACTATATTTTTCCTTGGTTTCGTTAATTAGCGAGAAGAGACGCAACATCGAGAACATTGGAAGGAAAGGGGGAGACCTATGCCCAGGAGTAGGACAGTCAAGGCTAAGAAAAAATAATATAAGCATGAAAAAAAATTAAATTAAAAATTTAAAAAACCTCCGACATAAAAAACCTCTAAAAAGATAAAAATAAATTAATCCAAGCGTCGTAGCGTCGGGGGACCGCTAAGAAGACCGCTTAGTACAAGCACAGAACAAAGCGGACCCCCGACGCTACGACGCTTGGATTAATTTATTTTTGTCTTTTTAGAGGTTTTTTATGTAGGGGGTTTTTTAAATTTTTAATTTAATTTTTTACTACATGCATATGAATGTATGTACGGTACACATAACAAATTGTTTTTTTTTTATTTTCTTTCTGTCTGTCTGTTTGTTCCCGGCTAATCTCTGGAATCCTTGGACCGATTTTGACGGGCCTTTCACGGGCTGATAGCTGATGTAATAAGGAGTAAGTAAACTACTATTCTAGAATTAAAACAAAAATAACTTTTTTCTTAAATTCTACGCCGATGAAGTCGCGGGCACAGCTAGTGTTAAATAAAAATGTAGAGCAGTTATACAATGATACAACTGCGGACTGATGCTACTCAAATCTCATCCAAACTAATAATATGATTGGTTAATAAATGAACAGTTTTTAGATTGTTTTTCTGATTTAACAGGTTTTATAAACAGCCAATAACAACGAAACAGAAACATACGTGTTCTTGTTATTTCAGTTAACCAATAACAACAACTAAAATTAGTTGTTTCTGCCTAGGGCCTTGATAAGGTTTTTAGTATCTCACTGAAGTCTAATTTAATCAGTTTCATCAAGTCTAGACACTGAATACAGTATAACAAGTATTTAACTAGATAAATTTAATATTGTATTATCTAATAAGATCCAACCGAGCTAGTTTCTTCGTAATACATTTCGATTACGAGAGTGTATTCTTAATGGCCAGATTGGAACGAAGTCTCAGGAGAATTACATATTGGTTACAAATGTTTCTCCTCTATTTGCACTAATTACTTCGCTTACGTGTGCTCTGTGAATGATGGAATGGAAAGCTGTAGAAAATAGTACTATTATTAAAACCACCATTTTGCTTTCTCTTCGTCATAAGCCAAGACTCTCACTTTGATCATCATAATATGCTCTTTAAAGTAGTTTATATTGGCTTAGGAGCTCGTGGCTAAATAATAACAGCCGCCCAGGTCAATCTTTAAGGCTAAGCCGTGCTTGCCGAGGTTGGTCTGTGGATGGGTGACCATAATTACATATCGAGATTCCTCCGTGCCTCGGAAAGCACGTTAAGCCGTTGGTCCCGGCTGTCATGTGTAGATCTTTGACAGTCGTTACGAGTATTCAGAAGCTAAAAGCCTGACATCCAGTCTTACCAAGGGGTACCGTATTACTCAGTTACTGGGTTGTGGAGGTCAGATAGGCAGTCGCTTCATGTAAAAAACTGGTACTCAGCTGCATCCGGTTAGACTGGAAGCCGACCCCAAGATAGTTTGGGAAAAGGCTAGGCAGATGATATTGGCTTAGAAACATATAGAATTCATGCTCCAAATAACGTTAAAAGCTGTAGGTAAATCCGATGATCCTATTTTTGTTTTGCAAGAAAAGGTAGTGGTTTTTAACTTAAGTTACGCAAGTTCTGCCGTCGTACATAGTAACAATACCCTTATACTTCAGCCTTCTGTTAGGAAAACATTTCTTCTCTATCCACTCTTAGTTGGACTGATTTTGGTCTTGCGAATTATGGTTCTGGATAATGGGATTAAAGTTACTAGCTATTCTTATTCCTAATTCAATTATTGAGCTATATAAAACCAATGCACACATACAGTCAAGGCTTTAAGGCGTAGGTTTCATTCTTCTTCTTAGCGTGTCGATGGCAATCTAAATTGTTTCGACCCAGAATTGAGCCACTAGTTTGGCGCCCTTTGTAGCGTCCATCAGTTCCTGTAAAGAACAAACAGCGGGACAAGCAGGACACGATATTAAGTGCCGTATCGTTTGTGGAACAGCACCACATTTACACTCCAGGGCAGAGTCACTAATGAATCTCCACCTGAGCAGGTTTTCCTTGCTGCAATCAAGTAGGTTTCATTCTATTTCAATAATACTGTTAATGTTAGCCTATATCATCCCACTGCTGGGCAAAGGCCTCTCCCCATGACTTCCAAATCCTTCGATCCAGGGCCAATGTGGACCACTGGTCGTTGGTTCTGTCTGCACAATGTGTCGAGAGCGTTACAATGAGTGCAACCGAAAAACGCGATTTTTCCCAAAAAAAAGTCGTTTCCCAGCAAACATTTATTTACACCTTGTATTTCAATAATACAAGGTGTAAATAAACCTTTCCCGAAGTCGTCAACCATGCATTATGTACATCAAACTAAGTAACTCTACGCAAAAATGTTTGCTGGGAAACGACTTTTTTTTGGGAAAAATCGCTTTTTCAGTTGCACTCATTGTAACGCTCTCAACACATTGTGCTGATGGACGCAATCGGACGCATTGATTGCATTGTTCGTTATTATTATTTTTTTAAACTTGTGAAAAAGTTGGAACTTTATCCCCCTGTACAGTGTGTGTTTAACCCTCCTAGACTAGAAGGTGAGAACCTTCTTGGTCATCAACTCATCATCATCAGCAGCCTATAATGTACCCACTGCTGGGACACAGGCCTCCTCTCAATGAGAGGGAGTGGTATGTAATCCACCACGCGGGCCCAGTGCGGGTTGGTAGATGTCACAAGTCTTCGAATTTTTGTTCTACAACATGCCGGTTTCCTCACGATGTTTTCCTTCACCGTTTTTAAGGGCAGCGGTGATGAAATAAATCATACAAAGTAATGCGCCTGCATGGTTTCGAACCTACGGCTTACGGCTCGTAAGTCGGGGCTACCACCACTGGGCCACCGCTGCTCTCACGTTCTAGGTTTTAAGGTATCTAGGTAGGCTAGGCCCATCCTAAAAAAAATAAAAATAAACACGTATCTAGGTAGGCTAGGTAGGTGCTAAGGTATGGTCTAGTCTAACAAATAAATGATCGCAATCAGTGGGAGAACCTTTGCAGTTGCCTTTCGTCTTCGTTATTTACACCCATTACAAAATGCTATTTGAAACACGCCAGAAGAAAGTTAATTGTCACCTTTCAAAGCACCGTTTGTAAAAGTCTGTCAACTTTAGAAGACAATAAATAACCCTCAAATCCAATAACTTAACAAAATATTCCTGAACGTGTTGGCCTAACGTTATTGCTATATTATTTATACTTCCATGTTGTTGACCTATTTGGCTCTTTCTGCTCTGCAGAGAAATATGACGGCAGACAGACGGGCGCCTAAAGACGTTGAACCACCAGATAATGGCATCTCGCCCACGCTAGACTTGAACCGCTTTTTCGGGAAGGCCTGTGTTCATTGCCCTGAGATATCCTTGAGGACCGCCTTTGTACTAATTCTTTTTATTTATCGGTGCATTTTAATAGGGATTTTTTGAGGATTTCGTGTAGAAAAACTACTAAAAACTAGGTGCTTTACTATCTCAGAAGTCACCCCCTTTCTAGACCCATCATCTTTCATAATCCATCGTTTAAGGGTCCACATTCATCCCTAAAACTTTACTCATTCCTTACTCTTCATAATTATGTCATCAAATTTCCCGCTTGTAATATGATTTTACATTCAAACCCAACAAAATTGAACCTTTTAATCGGATATTAAAGGCTATAATAGCTTTAAAATGGATGGAGATGGCGGCGGGCAGGGGTGAGAGGTAGAGGTTCCCGCCATGGTTCGCGACCCACATTTCCGAACGGTTCTTTATACGTTCGCGCCCCTGACACATTGACTTACATTCGAAACGTTCGACCCGTTTTAAACTGAGCTACCCCATCAGCAGATGGCTTTACGGTTGGTTGTAATAATGCTCGTTATAGAAACAGGAACGGCGAGACAAGTTTTCTAAAAATATTCAGGAAGTTTTTTATAAATTTTTGTAACATATAACTTTCTGATGGAGTATAATAAGTAAGGCTAAGGCAATTATAAAGAAACATATCACATAAAAAGAAGCTAAGTAAGTGAAAATAAAACAAGCAATGTGGCAAAAATTTCGTGTCGTCAACTAGAACCTCTTAAAACAGTCTGGGAGACGGGAGTGTCTCGGAATTTACCAAATTCATGAAAAAGTTTTAATCGAGTTTCCCTATCTTGTTTATAACCTAAAATATGTTTCAGGCTTTCCCTGGCTGAGTTTAAATAAAAAGAGAGTCCCTAGATACATGTCCTCCTTTTTTACTAAGCGTTTGGTTATATATTTGGCGTCGAAATTGAGTAAAAACGGTAACAAACAGCCAATTGGAATTCGGGGAGAACACAAAAACTATCAATATTTTTTGTTGCTGAAAGTTGACTAGCAAATCGTTTTATTTTGAGTGTCTTTATGATATTTTGGCTTAATACTTGGAAGAAAAAATGTTTTTCCGTAGCTAGATGATACTGAATGTTCTAGAGATGGTAATATCGGGGATTGAGGCAATAGTGTTGAAGTTCCTTAAGTAGAATAAGCCAAGCCAGTGTCTCGTTTCGTCAGCGTGGATGAGGATGCGCGCGCATTCGCTTCGATCCGACCTGCCAGACATTTGAATGAAAAGACTGGTCACTCGCGGAGCGTGCCGTCACGTGTGCGTCTGCCTTGATGACTATGATCTAATTATACCGTCGTAATATACGCTGACATTCACTTCATATCTACACTCTTCAACTCGTGACATAAATTGCATGAATGCAATGTTCAAGACTAAGTTTGTTTGCTAAAAATAGATTTATGGGCCCATACATAATCATGTAGTAGCGACATGTTTGTCGGAATTCATTCTTGGATTTCTGTCTGGACTTCTTAATATCCATCCACAATGTCCAACTCGTTACACAGTTGGTGACAAAAATCTGTGTCTACACAATATAAAATCAACCTCAGATTGCTTGATTTTTGCTGTCCGAAGCTGACCCCGAATCCGGAATTTAATAACCATGTTACGAGTAGATAAACGTAGAAGAATGTAAAGGCAGCGTGGTAGATCAATGTCCCTTATTATCTTAGTGTTTGTACAAAGCATTGTTCACGATTTTTTATCAGAATTAATGGACACGCGATAAGACATTACGTTTTTGTGATAGTAAGTTGTTAACGTAGACAGTTGTGAGAAATGTTCGATTGGGGAACACTATGAACTCTTTGTAAAGTTGGAGTCAAGGAACGGAGATGCAGTCTAAATATTGAATGGTGGAAGCTGCTCGCCTCTTCCGTAGCCTCAGTTAACTTTTATGTGTATTACAGTCATGCAGGTGTTGCATCTTGGCACTGCTTGCCAAAATAACCAATATCGTGTTCCACATAAAACAACCGAACCGTTTCATAAGTGAATAGTAAAATTGGCAGGTTTACACAATAAACGGCTAACGAAAATAGATTTTGAATTATGATAGCAATAAAGTTAACAACCGCGGTGAAATTAAACACATTACCGCATCAATGGAGTTTGGTTTTTTCGCAGCCTTGAGGCGCGTGAATTTGTGGTTTGAAAGGGAATACAATAATAACACTCGATAAATTACCATTATTGGCCTCAACATTTACTTATTGAGTTTTTCTTTATTTCTTGGTATTTATTAATGTATTTTCAGCACAATCTCATAGATGAAACGCGTCTAGTAAATATTCCGTGATCTTTTGTATAAAAATGTTAATATCATAGTGAACCCGGTTATAATTAAGATTTCACCCGTCAGTTGCAAAGCCACAGAGTAAATTTATAGAACGTCTATCAATAGTTAGTTTTGCTTGCTTAGTTTTATCTACACGTTTTGCTAGTCTGATCGTGGGTTTTACTAATACTTGTTTAACCTAGATCCTATATCTGGTAATGTGCAGAATGGTTGGTAAAATGGTTATTATGGCTTTCCAATAATCATTACATAATTGTGGGAAAATATGAGATGAATTGTAAGTTTTTCCGTTTCATTTCACCATTGAATCAACAATACGCCTGGGGCAAGCGTACTGAGCAATCCTCATGTCTTCTATGTATGCGAAGTGAGGCTTTTCTCAAGTACGTGCTGTGTTTTTTAAAGCGTTTTTGTTCTAATGAAGACTGAATACAGGGTTCAAGGAACACCGACGCTATACTACGAATTCGGTATAGCATTCTGCATTTCGTCAGTTAATCGAAATGTTTCGTCAGTTATTAGTTGCTTCCTACACAACGGCAGTACCTATACGGTTAAAATGTATGAAACAGTTGTTTATTATTAATTACCTACCTATGAAAAATTTCTAAGATGTTCAGAATACGTGTTATCCGTTTTAGCGTCGGAGTCCCTCCCGAAGCACCGAAGTAAGTGGTAATGCGATTGTTTCAGTTCTTAATATGCCTTCACCACCACAATACACCAGTCCACAATGTCATTGTACCCGCTGGTTGCTGTTCTACAATCTATAGTCTAATATTAGACTATAGTGACGAAGGTTAATAATATAAGTGATGAGTTCGATTGTGCCAGACGTATTTGAATGAGCGAATGAAACGCGCAACATGAGTACTATCATTTATTTATTTTATAAACTGCTACCTAAATGCGCGGTGATCAATGCTCATACCAATTAAACTCAAAAGCATTTATTTAATTTAGACCATTACAGGCCCTCTTGAATGTCAAAAAAAAAAAAAAACAAAAAAGCGAAGCTACATTCCCAGTCACAAGGCATTATAACTTGTGAAAGTACCGTAGTTGACTATTTCAAAGCGTACTTAGATCTCTTAAGATCCTTCTTTGTATGAGAGCGAGGCTTTTGTCCTGCAAACAGTTATAGGCTGGTAATGTTTACCTTAAAGTTCAAGATATCGTGGGTGGGTTGTTGATGCAATATTTCTCTTGATTTATTTTAAATCGGGATGCTTTAAAATAGGCCCTACAAGCGATATTTTAAATAAACATCCTGCGAAACCTGGGTGGTCTACCCTCCAACCTTGCTGACTTGCGTAATTTTGACACATGGCACACGCTTTGAAGTTCGTGCCGATACTAAAGAGGAATACCAAAATTAAAAGCCCAAAAATATCCATTGGTAGTCAGCTTATTAGTATCAGACTGATACTAAGCATGCTTAAAGAGATATTTCTCGACGGAATGAGTTGAAAGTAAAGCCAAGTCAGAGGCCCATGGGCTACATAAAACCTCTGACACCAGGTTAGGCAGCCACAACAATTATGGTTAACCAAACGATAAACAAAGAAGTATCAGACTTAACGTTGTAATGTAATGTCTATGTCTATGTAATTATTACAGTATCATCATTTTAGATATCGTGTTTTGAAGTCTCATTAATTAAAATATGCAAAATACAAGTACAACCAAAACAAAAAAAAACTAATATTTGAAACTAGACCAATTTCTAGTAGAGTTAGAATTCCTACGCATCGAAATTACGACCAAGTAACTTTCAGAATGTTCTTACCAAAATTATTTTTGGAATTCCTTGGTCACATGGCGTGTTTGTTAGAAACATACAATAAAAAAGAAAACTGAATTACTATGATATTAATCCGATAATTGCGGTGGATGTATCTTTAGTTCCTATAATAAACTTATCGATCTCATTCACAATAAGACATAATCTATGTACAGTGACATGAAGAATCTCTCTTAGACTTCGTTAGAGCTTAAAATGTAAGATAATCCTTTGTGCAGCCCCGCATATTGGTCATTGCTGCATTCTTGCAGGAACGTGACGCTGCAATGGATTGCTAGTCGTACGTATCTAGGGTGCCTTATACCTTTGCTGACCTTTTCTTCGCAAACATATACATACATAGATATCGTGCATCGAAAATTTTCCAGAAAATGTTCTGAAACCTACATTGAAACTGTTCTCAAAAACTTTGATGTAGACACATAACATCACGCCTGGAATCCGCGCAGGGTTCGGCAGAGGTGTTCCTAATAGTACAACCACATTTCGCCAGTTTGTGTAAGTCCCATTTAATAGGGGACAACTCTATTGCCCTCAACCGGGCAGAATTCGTGGCTGCTACTGAGAACTTCCTGACCGAAAAACCCAATAACGATTTGCCCGAACCGGGAATTGAACCCAGGACCTCATGCTCACAGTCGGGTTTGCGATCACTAGACCAACGAGTCAGTTAAATGTAGAAAGTACAAAAAGAAAACATTATTGCAATACCCACCGTTTATTTTAAAGGCTCTTACCCGTGGCTCTTACCCGTCTGTGGTCACACTTTAGTTGGCAACGTGAATCATATGAAACCTCCTTGCAGAGGCGCCGTCAAGTTAATAGGCTTGATTGAAATACAGTGAAAATAAACAAGTAAAGGTTGCCCTTTATAGCTGCTTTTCAACGGCGTGGGCAGTCTGTGGGTGGCCACGCGGTACAGCTTTGTTTTCATACGCACAACTTACTGAGAATAGAGTTAAGCTAATAACTACGATTTCCCGCAACATGAGCCAATTGTTTGCATGGAATATATTTCACTCTCCCCAAGTATTGTTTGTGTTTATCCAGCAGTCTGTAAACAATCTAACCTATTTCTCGAAATGCCAGGTTGAAAATAAAGTGTTGCCTGTTTAAATGGTAGTTATGAAGGTCGATCGTTAAAAATTCTAGGCAGAGCAAGAGTTCTACCTACGTAATAAAGATGAATTCACAATTAATGATTTCAACGGAATGCTTTTCTAGGTTTTTTGTGGTAGCAGTCTGAGTAGGGTTTGCTCGTATCCAAAGTGAAATTCTATGGAGACAGATGCATGAATTCAAGTAGCAAAATTCATGATGGGCATCCAAAACAATGTCTGTTTACAAGGAAATGACGATGATAATTCTAAGATTTCCTGTTTCGTGTATTAATATCATCATCCTTACCTTTTTCCAACTATGGTGGGGTCGGCTTCCAGTCTAACCGTATTCAGCTAAATACCAGTATTTTACATGGAGCGACTGCCTATCTGACCTCCACGAGCCAGTTAGTGGGTAATACGAAACCCCTTGCTAAAACTGGTTGTCAGACTTTCAGGCCACTGTAACGACTGTCACAGATCTACAAATGGCAGCCGGGACGCGTATTGCCAAACTGTATTTTACCACAGACACGTGTTGCTCTGTGCTCGAAGGTAGGTTGCTTTAATGAATGAAGAGCATAGTACATACCTGCAGAGACAACATCTGTGTTGAAATACATTTTGCTTTAGAATATTGGAGCAAAATACATACGAGTACAGACAACAGAATGTCTAAAGCAAACTCCAAACCACAGCTCCAAACTAAGGCGTTGACGTAGCCCCGCTACGCGGGGCTCCTATTTCTGTCTGCAGGGTTTACAGTAACCTTACACGAAGGGGATGTCGGGGTTTTAGTTCGCTCGCTCCGCTCGCTCACTAGACCCCGCCATCCCCTTCGAACCTAACCTGTCCGAGTCGGGGTGCCCAATGTCCCGAGCTCGCTTCGCTCGCTCTTGCATCCTAAGTCCTCCTTAATGTGTTTCCTAACACTGACAAACCCTTTGCTCTGTACTCGTACGTAGTTTGGTTTGGAAATGTCGAGCATAATGTATACTAATACAGAGAATGGCTGTGCTGAAATAAATTTTGCTCTTTAGTGTAACGAGCAC
Source organism: Cerastis rubricosa (assembly GCA_949152445.1). Lineage (NCBI taxonomy): Eukaryota > Metazoa > Arthropoda > Insecta > Lepidoptera > Noctuidae > Cerastis > Cerastis rubricosa. Next base: position 13,068,432 of record OX424541.1, read on the forward strand.
CAAACGGTCCAGCACAGATTATGGATGTCTGTGGTAATATACAGTTTGGCATTACGCAGCCGGGACCAACGGCTTAACGTGCTTTCCGAGGCACGGTTTCGCATATTAATATGTACATATATATAATGTAATCGGCCAAAGACTATCCCAAATCACGTTATACATAACCTTATTCCGCTATTGGCAAACTTGGTATGCGATAGTGGAGTTCAATCGTACTCTCACGAGATTGCCTCAGGGTTACCAGACGAAACTGTTAATTTGTAATTATCTACGTGTCCAGAACATAGTTTATAGGATACTCCCCAAAGATACACAAATAGAGCAATTATACTTGCTTAAATTAGTGTAGAATTTGTAGATAGAAATAGGAACATCAAAATGGCAGTAAATAATTTCCTATTTAAACCCCGATATCCAGAGTTGATGGAATAATCAAGTCTAAATTATATGTATGTCGGAGTCGGACAGTCTGAGTCTGACCACCGCGGAGTCAAGACGTGCCGAAACTGTAACCCGATTCATGGTGCCTAGTGTTATTGTGTTAGATTGTAATTTCAAGTAATTTGTTAGTTCGATAAAAGCAGTGTACAGTGTGTGTGTGTTTTCATTGCACGAAACCCATGTTCTGCCCACATGGTGAAAGTCTAAACGGAATGAAATCATCTGACTGCGACATCAGAAGTGCGATCAAATCGTGCTAATGCAATCACACGCGAGAACAGTGACAATAACAATCAGTGACGGTTACTTTTTGAAATGCAAAACGAATAATTGCACCCGCGATACGAACTAAAACTCAGCCAGTGAATAGCAAGCTAGTGTTGGCGGTTAGTGTTTTTGTTTAGTGTGTTAGCGGATTTTGATCCCGACAAAACATAACATATCATCACGCTTGTAATCTCCGAAGGCTTAGGCAGAGTGTACCTAATAGAATACCCACATTTCACAGAGTGCGATGCGCGCTAATAATGCGTCATCCATCGCTGACTTATTTTTTGTAAAATCTGGTTCTTCTAACCTAACAGACAGATGTGTTGCTGGGGAGTTTGTTCCGCCACTTCTTCTTCCCAGCTAAAACACTTAGGAAGTGGCGAAGGGCGGGCGTTTTGGGGGACTGTCTTTTGTAATTTTGACGTTCAAAAAGTGCTGATTATCAGCCTAATTTGAATGAAGTGACTGTGAGTGTTGAGTGCAGTGGAAAGAATCCAGCTTATTTGGACGTTAAGCAAGGCGTTGAAGGGCTCCGCATCTACATAGCTGTGACATAGTGTAACATAGTGTAACAAAGTGTAACATAGTATTCCGCGGCACATTGGTGTACCGTGGTCATTAGTTGGTGTGCCTCGGAAAACGAAGGTTATCTTTTGAAGTTAAATAGACAGACGGAAGGAAACTACCTACTTAAACATTCGCAAAACACGCGATAGATTTTCCATCTACGGTGTACCTGCAAAATGTGTACCTTGAACACAAATGTTTGTGAAACACTGAGAACCTATCCAGGTTTGACGTGGGACCAGTTTAAATAATTGTTCAAGGCCAGATTCGTGTGTGCCGTAACTTTTACGACTACCCTCATTAACCTGAGTAGTGACAAACCAAAGGAGAACCCCTAAAGATAATGCGCACTGACCATGACGAAGGAAAGAAAAACGTCAAAAGTGTTCATCGCTACCGCAAATCAAGTGCCATGCTTGCGGACCAGGGAGAAACCAGGACTCAACGAAGCGGATTGTCGCACGAAGAAGCCGCTGCCTGTGCCGGCTGCTACGGGCATCGGGCAAGCGACAAAGGGCCGCGAAGGCCTTGCTGTGCGTCAAAAGTGTCATGCCGGTTCACGTAGCCATCCGGCGTACGTGCGTCGGTGACAGTATGCAGTGCTGGCAGTGGGCAGCGGGCCTGCTGACGGCGGGGTGCTGAGCCGCGTCGATGTCTGCATCGTACAAGCAACATCGCGGGCACGTTGCAACACAGGGGTGAGTTGTTACGGTTTACTTATTATTCTGATTCTGAATACTCGTTGGTGAAAGAAAGTTTTTCAATCGAAATTTAATGGCAAACTTACTAGTAACGTTGTTGCTAAGACTGGTATAGTACAGACACGAGTATTCAGTACAGAACAGATTTTATGATGTGTAGTGATTAACGATTACCCTATCGAAACTTTGTTGCAATGTTTGCCTGATAATTATTTACAAAGTGACGTCATGTTAGGTGGCGAGATTTTAAATCAGGGTTTTGTTGCAAACATAACGGCTAGGGAGTTTTCGTTAACGTAAATCTTTTGTGTACGTTCGGTGAGGCATAATAGTGGTATAAGTTTCAATCGGTTTTTAACTGTTATGGCAACGAATGTAACTGGCAATGAGTAGAATTTCCGCGACCCTTATCGTTCACCTTGGTGCTAAAAAGACGACTGAAAAGCCTTTCGATTATAATTAGTTCCCGGGAAAGTCTCAGTATGTTTGAAAATTCGTAGCCGCCTTACGTGCTAAGTAGCGAAGTCTCACTCCGGTAAAGTTCAAGCCGAATTACATCCGGTACCTAAGGTGTCGAGCCGGTGGTACACGGTTTGTATAGACGTGACGGGTTAGCTAAGCTTAAAATGACTAGTGTGCCGAGTTGACGAAACGATGGCGAAATTTAAAAGTTTTGCGATTGGTGATTTTGGGTTGTTAAAGATTAAAGGTCTATTTAGAGTGATTGAGGTTTTAGACGGTTATCCTTAACACGGAAAGCTTTAAATTCTATGCGTACCTACAGATACGCACGCGGTAGGCTAAGGAAGATGCCAGGGGTCACGTACCAGTCGAAGTGCTAGAGGGGGATCGCTACTCATTGAGATCATTAAGTTCTAAGCGTACTTACAAGTATGCACATGATGGGTTAAGGAGAATGCCTGAGGGTCAAGTACCGTTTGAAGTAAAATGATTTAGAGTTGAGAGATAGTTTGGAATCTTGGTTCGGATGGTCAGACCGTACCAGTAGCCATTTCGTAGCCGTAGTCCGTTAGAAGTCGGTGTCTGCTTATAGTAGTCCGTGGATGCGCGGTGCGCGGGTGGCTCTGGCGGAGGTCGGGTCTTGTAGAGACCATAGAGTGAGTCATGCATGTGGGACTCGGCGTTCTTGAGGAACGTAGTAAAACAAACAGAGGTTTGTTGGAGGGCCTGAGTGTTGCCCATAGGCCACGGATGAGATTCCTGCTTTATGTGGTGATTAGATTGATGAAGAGGTACTTGGTTGCTCTTGCATTTTAATTGACCTAATCGTTTGATCTAATTTTAGTTTTGATCCATGCGCTGGATGTGTGAGAGCAATGCGATTGCTGGTCGGCTGGAGAGCCGTGGCGTTAGTGGCTTTTCACGACGGTTTCTATAAGCTTGGTAGTTTTTTTGTTGCAGTAGAGTTTTAAAGGTTGATTTGAACAACTATGGGACATGGCCCAGGGTTATCATTATTGTATTTTCGATTATTTCCAATCGGTTCGGTTAAAACGAAACGACTAGTTCTATAATGTTTTTATTCCCACTACCCCGTTGAATCTAACGTTTGGTCAGGAGTGACCGAGTGGAACAAATTTCTGTCGTGGAGTATTTGTTTGCAGGGTACCAATCACACGAGGACGTGTGCAAGCAGGATGGCCGTGTCGGAGTCGGACAGTCTGAGTCTGACCACCGCGGAGTCAAGACGTGCCGAAACTGTAACCCGATTCATGGTGCCTAGTGTTATTGTGTTAGATTGTAATTTCAAGTAATTTGTTAGTTCGATAAAAGCAGTGTACAGTGTGTGTGTGTTTTCATTGCACGAAACCCATGTTCTGCCCACATGGTGAAAGTCTAAACGGAATGAAATCATCTGACTGCGACATGTATAATAAATATACAATTTAATAATCTTTATTTTGATTATGTCTTCGCAGGTTATATTCACCATTTATATTCACCTTCACGGAATAAAATACTGTCTGTTCGTAGAATCGTAATTGGAACATTTAGGTGACTGAAAAATAATACTGACTAGTATTGATCAGTGTTGGTTGTGGGGTATGGTATTCAAGGCTGTCTTTAAGACAGTTAAGAGATGAAAAAACTTATAAGTAATACCAACTTTTGTTAACAGGACTAAGTATTCAATATACAGGGTAGAAGGGATATCGATGTACAAACGATTAAAACGTATTCAGAACGTCATTGTCAACTTCAAGTGTTGTTTCTTACAAAAACTATATGGAACAGCTGCTATTTTTTTGTTCGGAATGGAATACGAATTAAATACGTATTATGTGGTAAGGTTCGTGCGTATGTTATGGCGAAATGTCCCACAACCCACCATTAATTATTGATACTTTTCTGCTACGCAAAGCACAGTCGGGATAATCGAGCAAAAAGCCCCGTAGTTCCTGGAAACTTCATTATATACTTCCCGCATACATCCCGTGGGGTACTGAGGGATTATTATTGCGAAGAGCATCACTTACCTGGGTACCGACACCCACAACATGCCTCGAGCGTAAGGATTACAACATTATTCACACAAAAATGAGAGGAACCTTTTTGAACAACAGCCATCTTCCTATATAACACAATGAAAAGCGCCTGTTATATACCGATCTTTTTTATCCTTTTTTGGATTTTGTCTTTACTGTAGTAAGTGGCCTGAAAGACTGAAATCCAATCGTACCAAGGCCTATCGTATTACCCAGTGCTAACTGGTTGTCGAGGCCAGAGTCGTTCCATGTAAAATACTTTTATTCAGTGGCATCCTATTAGACAGAAAGCCGACCCCAACATAATTCGGAAAAGGCGAAGCAGATGATGATGACTTGACTTTACAACACTTAGCTAAATGTATATCTATAGTAGACACTGCGTAGTGTAGTTAGTACAGACAGCGTTAGTATATGCTAACCCCTCTACAGTCCGGCCGAGTACGCCAGGGGGGTAACTACTTAATGAACAAATTGACCTACGGATGGCGTGCTACAAGTGTTCCCAAGGTTCAGTTTGTAAAACCTGAGTTCATTATTCGTTAGTGTTGACTACTTTTCTACCATTGCCACGTGAAGTAATAGAGGTGGTGTAGAGAATTCTTTCATTAGTAAAGAGCTATTAAAAAAAAAAAATGCCAAATGCTAAATATTTCCTGCAAGCGGCTTCAGGGATTCCTTTAATCGCTTTCGTCTTCTTTCGTATCGGTAAGAACTATTCTGTTATGGGTTCAGGACGTGGTGAGAAGATCAGAGAGACGGCTACGTTCTCTCGTACATACTATGTTAGTCCAAGACACTTATTGGGTCGCAGCAGTAGCAGTATTCTGTAAAGTAGGTAGCAGAGTAGTCACCTCACCTTAAGCTGGAGGTACTTATAAAAACATTACTCTCCGCGCCTCCACCACTTGTAGATCAATTCAAATCTCCTTAACGAAACAAACCACTAAAGCACTCACTATATAGTATTACCATACACAACGTGCTTTTATCTATTAGGGGGCGTCCATTAATTACGTGAGGCAATTTTGGCGATTTTTCGACCCCTCTCCCCCTTTGGTGAGATATCGTGAGACTTGACTTGACCCCCTCACCGCCCCTCTAATCTCACGTGAGATGTTTCAAAATTCGTAGTTAAGTGTAAATACGTTAACCTGTGCTTGATTGCGTTGGTTTGATTTAAAAAACATAATCTAAACTAATATTATAAAGAGGAAAGATTTGATTGTTTGTTTGTTTGTTTGTTTGTTTGCATTGAATAGGCTCCGAAACTACTGAACCGATTTGAAAAATTCTTTCACTGTTGGGAAGCTACACTATCCGCGGGTGACATAGGCTATATTATATTTTCAAAAAAATTAGGGATCCTTACTAAAACTGCAATTATGTAACCCAAGGTGTATAAAAATTACCTAAAATATTCTTTACATCGCGTGCGCTGCGAAAACTATTGATGATAGAATAAAATAATGTATTACGACTTTGCAGAACACATCATTATTTACAAAAAGTGTCGCGACAGCATATGTGTAACTATTATATTTATGCCACAATAAGTGTTCTTTTATTTAAAAAAAATATATTTTAATGCCGCCGTTAGAAAAGACTCTGTATTTGTATCTTGGTATTAATCCTTATCAAAATGATAAGACATATTCAAGACTGCTTCAATACCTTTATATAACTTTTTGAATTATTCAATTCGGACATTCCATTCGAAAGATATCAGGAGTTTAAAAACGTAAGTATTAGAAAAAAGTTGCGTGGTCGCCGCTCACCCTGCTCAGCTGGCTAGGCATCACCTTATACGATGTAGCCGTCACTGGGGTACGGGCCGGACGAGAGGGGAATATTCAAACTTTGTTTATAATTTTTTTTTTTAGTTCATCATCATTCATCATTTCAACCAAAAGACGTCCACTGCAGGACATAGACCTCCCCCAAGTGTCGCCATTGACATAAGGGGGGTTTTGACATAATCGCCACGCTTGGCAGGCGGGTTGGCGATCGCAGTACAGTTGTTACAAAAGCCCACAGAACGCTGCTGCCCATTCTCTGGCAAGTCCCTTAGCCGCCTCTTACGACACCCACGGGAAGATATGGGATGGTGCTATTCTTTACGTTCGACACCATACAGAACCCGACACCATACAGAATTTCACACCACAGAGATTTTTTTTAGTTACCTGACGCAAATAGAAGGGTTTTTTTATGTTTGTGTATTGTTAAATACCCGTGCGAAGCCGGGGCGGGCTGCTAGTTTGCTTAATAATTTTCATTGAACATTTATTATTCATGACAACATGTAAGCATATTTACAATATTTCATACAGCTAAAAAATTACGTGATTTTTGCCGAGTCCTCCCCTCTCTCCCTCGTGAGATTAGATGAGATTTGACTCGACCCCCCCCCCCCCCCTAAACGCCTCACGTAATTAGTGGACGCCCCCTTAGCGTGTTTATACGCTTTCATAGCCGTGCAACGTGTGCCGAGGTGTGCTACTATTAGTTTAGCGCGCCGCCAGACTGGGCTCGTCTCCGTAGTAAACTTTGTTACGTACGGGCGGTTGATGCATGTATTCTGAACGTAGTAGCAACTGTCTGTTTTGTGTTTTGATATATGGATAGATACATACAGACAATCACGCCTGTGATTCTCAAAGGGCTTGGCAGAGGTGTACACCCACATCGCCAGCTATGGAATCGTCACTCAATAGTGTGTGGAACAAGGCTGCCAATTCATCATCATCATCTGCTTCCAGTCTAACCGGATGCAGCAGAATACTTGTATTTTACATAGAGCAACTGCCTATCTGACCTCCACAACCCAATTAGTACTGGATAATACGACACCCCTTGGTAAAACTGGTTGTCAGACTTTCGGGCTACTGACGACTTGGTATGTAACGACTTTCGACTTCATGAAGAGTGAACATACAAACACAAGTGCAAAGAAACGATGCTGTAAAAGCTAACACAACTATCATATGAACTGGAAAATGTTCCTAAAAGGCTGTCGCAATGTCTTTAAAAGTAATGGACAGTCCTGAGAAGGTTTTCCTGTATATTCGACGGTTAAGGTAGTTACCGTTTACCTACGAGTCCGTTTCAAATTCCATTCAGTAAACCGTATAGTTGGAAATACATGAAAGTCTTGTGGGTTCTTTGACAGTTTACTAATCGACTCTACTTTGGCAGTAGCGATATTCTATTTTTTTTCCGAGTCGTAAAAAAAAGCGTATTTTTACCACTATAAGCACTTTTTTTGGTTTGGTTCTCATAATTGCTAATATTTTGTATACTTTCAATATTTTGATCGTTGATCAAAATACTCGCAAGTTCTCATGTTTTAAAATTCTCCGAATAAATCCGCCGTGTGCTTTAAATAGTACAATTATTGGAATGGAAGGTTTTTCGGGGAATGGCATACAGTTATTCTATAGCAGCGTAACAGAAACTGCAGGTATAAATACCATATTTTTGAGTTATTTAAGTGCCGCACTGGGTTTTGACTTTATCATCTGCAATTTATTATCAAAGAAATCATGGTCATAGCTTTTATAATTTACAGGAAAAGCTGAAAAATTTGTAACCAAAATTCAACAATCAACAATTTTGTGTAGGACTAATTATGTATGATGGTATAATACAGTAAATGAGCAATTCGTAATTTAACGTATTGCATTTATCGAAGCGAATTTGTTATGTAGGCGTAGCGGGTCAAAAATGAAAAAGTATATACGTATAATTATGACGAATTTGAACTATACGCAGGTCCAGAGATTAGCCTCATTATTTTGGTCCTCAGTGCCGCAGGGCACACATGGCGGTTCCAACCATTCTTACTCCAAGGCTAAACAAGGGCAGAATTGTATTTTTTTTTAACTTGCATTATCCAAAGGTCACAACTAACACTAAAACTACAAAATTGGCTGCAGAGAAGCAGCAGATTTTGTAGTTTTGGTTGTGACCTTTGGATAGTTCAAGTTATATTTATACTTACAGTATAATTCGTTCTGGAAATAGACGACGTATAAAAACACCCACGATACATGTCATGAAATGTAGGCGTAAGTCGGAAGCTGCGACTAAAAGCATAATCGGAAATATACAAAAATATCGCACAATATTATCGCTATATCACTGTCATTTAAAAGCTAAAAGAGTCCCTTTTCCGATTTTGTCCGCAATTGATAAAACCGTTTATGAGTATTGCAAAACCCTTGTTTCGCACTGTTTCGTGATTCCCGTTTTATACACTCCGTGTTTTCATAAGTATCGTTATCCTCAAGCAAAACATAAGAAGACATTTGAATTATGAAGAAGATATTATAAATAAAACAACCCAAAAAAAACACAGTTAATACCTTTGACGTAGTCGAGGGTTTTTGCCGGATCGAAGTCAAAAGGATTATGTTTTCCCTTCTCAAGGCAAATCTCTGCGACTTTGATAAATTACTTATCGATATTTTTAGCGCAGACTAGGCGTCTATGTACAATTAGATATGTTCTGTAAAGGGTCACTTTTTTCACTGAAGTTCTAAATTAAAAAGTTCCGGTGTGGGACGAGAAAAGGAATCTATTTAGTGGAGGACAAAGTTGGCGATGCGGTGACCTGCGCCGCCTGGACAGTTCTCCACATCCGAATAAAACGGAATGCTACAGAGATTTCCCACTTCTTTATATCCTACGTTATATACCTGGCAAGTATGTACATAGAGATTGAGATAGACAAAAATAAATGACTCAGACAGCTGAAACACTTCCATAATTCATAGACCGTAAGTTGTGCTATATCAGACCTTGTGAAGGCGCCAATCTTGTCGCCTACTGCTCTAGACGAATTTTAAGTTATTTATGTGCCTTACATTCGTGTAGATTCTCATTCGTCCTAAGATTTTCAATGTTATTTTCTTGTAGGTACTAATCATAGTTCACAGCGCCCCCTAGTTTATCAACGGTGGCCAATTTCTCACGTTACACTGAGTAATAGTCGTTTGACTTCCGCAATCTTTGACAGAGGATCTATTTTATGGACCAGAGTTGATGTAGCCTCTCGTCCACTTTATATTCTTTAGTTGCCTCTAACGAAAAAAAGAAAGGATGAGGTCACCTATTTTGAGTCCGAAGCGGTCGATTAATCCACGTTTGTTATTGTTCAAGTTATCTACGTTGTTCTAAAATTAAAAGTTTACTGTCAAACACGAAAAACCAAAGATGATAAACTGAAAATTAACATTTGCGTAACTGAATTTTGATAAAATAGATATTAATTGCTTTTTTAATAAGCGGATTCTCTCTTGTTTCCACCCAATTATTAGACACGGTAGCTTCGGACTCAGTTATCGATATGTTAAGAATACGACTTTAAATCTAATATTCGCAAATCGTTTCGGAATTGTTTGGAAGCGGATTGATATCGGGTTTACATGTGAGGGGCGAGGCTGCGCGCGCACCCCTTCGACTCCGTAGCGCTGCGAGCGCTTCAGTCGCGTCCGAGCTACGTGAACTATTGACTGCTACGCCGTAGCACTACGATAACAAACTCGGTTTAGTCATATACCGTCAAAGTGAATCAGTGACGTGCTCTCAAAGGAGTTGCGGGAACGTATTGAGAAAAAAGTCCAAAGGTATGTAATAAATAATAAGTAAATCATTTATTATTTTATATTGTTGAATTGAGTCATGCGTGATATAATGATGTAATATCTAGAGCATTCTCTTTTACTGATGGATGTAAGTTACGAAAATGAATACGCTTATATAAAATGGAGACGATTAAGGGAAACTGTATTTGCATGGTTCTGTACTTCCAATAACGTTTTTATAAATTTGAATAAAGTTTTGCAGTGCAATATTTATTTCTCAAAATAGTTTTTGTTTTACGAATTCATTCATGATTCAACTGCCATATTTTTGGTTGTTCGGTTCATTCTTATTTCATTACTGTATTTTCTCTTCCGGTTATTATTAATCATTGCGCGAAAATGCCTGTCAAAAACATTTTTTTTCTGTCTCAGATGTCAAGTTTTGACTAGTTTTTTATTGTAAATAAAATGGACGTATTGCATTTTTATCCTATAAAATAAAACCAACACCTGATTAATTTTGTGTATAGTTCAAACGATTGAATACAAAACACTATCCCTTTGTTCACTGTCAGGGCTGCATACGTCGCGTCGCTGCGTTCCACTATTAGACTATCCATATCTTCTTAATGATTCTTTTAATTCTCTTAGATGAGCTTCGAACCCAATTCTGTCAAATCAACAGCGTTAACAGTGGCTTCGGGCATAGCCACTAATACGCTTTGGAATGGGCAACTTCACTCCTTTCACAATTATTATGCTTTGTGGCTGGGACTATAATTTCAGCATTTTACTGTTACCTACTTTGACAATTCAAATGTGCCTGTAACGCATCGATTTGAAATAAAAGCTTTGAGTTTGAAACAGATTCTCCTACCACGGATTAATTAACGGCAAACTAATAATGGATAACAATAATCTCGTAAATCAAACGAAGCCTTCGTAGATGGTGTCACCGATTAACCCCAGTCGGAAGTGACGATCGAATCGATTCAACATAATTATAACTTTAAAGCCTCCTCGGGGAGGGTGATAAACATAAATGTATTCGACGCTTATCGTACTCCGAAGCCGTAAAAGATGATGAAAAGGGTAAAAGCAACATAACATCACGTGTTTACTCATGAAGGGTTTAGCAGAGGAGTTTTGTACACCCACGATTAGACAAATATGTCCTCTATCGAATAGGAGATCGAGAACCTACTCATCATCATCATCATCATCATTTCAGCCAAATGATGTCCACTGCTGGACATAGGCCTCTCCCAAAAGGCGAGGGGGTTTCCATAATCGCCATGCTTAGCAGGCGGGTTGGCGATCGCATACGGTTGCTGCAAAAACAGAGAATGCTGCTGCCCATTCTCTGGCAAGTCCCTTAGTCGCCTCTTACGACACCCACGGAAAGATATGGGATGGTGCTATTCTTTACGTCCGACACCATACAGACAAGCCTACATAAAACCTACTGCTTTTGACTAATCATAAATCCAGAATAGCTGCTGTTATTTAGTTAAAATTGCATTTTATCAAAAGCGCCCTGCTCGTGCATCTGCATCTTTTACGTAATTTTGACATTCAAGAAGTCCTGATTCCAATTTAAATATACGAATTTTGATTTGTATTCTTATCTTTTATTACATAGAAATGAAATTCGGTTTTTAACTATGCATGCCAATTGATCGGTGGATTGAAGGAAGGTATCCAACGCCTGGCGGCTTTTAGCCAGCACTCACGCGCGAAGAGGTGGCCTATATTTCGAAATGGGTGCTATTAAAAAGGGGAGTCTTATCGGCATTCAAGCAGGGATACTAAGGCTTCATGTCTATAAGTAATGCCCCTTATTACAGATATTGGAAAAATGTTACGTCATGCAGTAGTAGAACATTCATAGTTGGAATGTGCCATTTTAAACTCCTATAGGCTATGCGAGCTTGGTACCAGGTTATTAAACATAACATTTAAACGCAGTACGAATATTTATTTTAACCTCTTTTAACGAAGTGTTACTTTTAATTATACCTTCATAACACGTCAGGCCCTTTCGAGACCAAATGAACAAATTGAACTTAAACAAAACACGGTTTTCGTCCGATAAATGTTCTAGTGGTTTTGTAAAGGTATGCCTTGTGTTCACAAATACAGACAACGTAAATTATTGAGCGGCACATTTTATGCACACTAATGGGTCTTGGGAGAATAGGCCTATCAATCCTACAAATTAATATTATACATGCGTAAGTTTGTGAGGATGGATGTGTGAATATTTGTTACTCTTTCACGCGAAAACTACTGAACGCACTTGGATGAAATTTGGCATACGGGTAGTTTATAACCTGGATTAACACATAGGATACTTTTTATCCCGGTAACTAGTACAATCACGTGGGTCAATTACCGTAATACACGCGGATGAAGCCGCGGGCATAGGCTAGTTTTTAACCGACTTCAAAAAGAAGGTTCGCAATTTGATTGTTTTTTTTATGTATGTACTCCGATTACGCTGAGATTTATGATCCGATTTACGTGATTCTTCTTTAGTTGGATGCGGTATAGTTGCCATTTGATCCCATAAAAATTTAACATAGTTTGGCCCAATAGTTTTCATTTTATGGACTTTTTTTTTAGTAAATATACTTTTTAAATGTTTTGGTAAAAACAAATGAAAGTAACTAAAGAAGAAATGTGGGCGTAAGTAACCAATAGGTCCATATTCGAATCCAACTGAGACTAAGAAATAAGAGATCTATTTATAGAATCTGTGCCGTTTTGCCAACATTCATGGAATTGAATTTGGTAGGTAGGTCATTTAGCTTCACATAGGTGACATGAATAATATCGAATAGCGTGTTGTGGTTGCTTTTGTTTTAACATAACATAACATCACGCCTGTAATCCCCAAAGGGTAAGGCAGAGGTGTACCTAATAGTACACCCACGTTTCGCAAGTTATATTTTAAGTCCCATGTAATAGGGGGCGAGCCAGAAAGTCAGTCGTTCCATATAAACTGCTGGTATTCAGCTACATAAGGTTAGACTGAAAGCCGACTCCAACATAGTTGGGAAAAGCCTAGGCAGATGATGATGGTGAATTGGTGACGAGAAAAGCCTAGGCAGATGATGATGATGAATTGGTGGCGAGCCTATTGTCATCAACCGGGCACAAATCCAGACTCCGTGGCTGCTATTGAGAAATTTGTTAACGAAAACCCAATAAGACGTACTGAGTTTGTCCGACCCGTGAATCGAATCCAGAACCTTATGCTCAGCAATTGCGCTTCCGACCACCAACCAACAAGGAAATTTCCAAGAAAAAGAATCAACACGATATATTCTCGGAAGGTATACTGTTTCTATTAAGTGCGCAAGCTTACTATAAGCTCATTGCGAGAAACCACGCTCGTTTTAAAATAGTTAAAAGGCTTTCATTGAAGATTTTAATTTTTATTTATTTCCTTCATTCATTTATACAAATTTGATACATTATTTAATATTCCTTATAAAGCATTAAAAAATATAAAAAATTGTAGCCCACCGGTATTGGGAATAGGGTCCAAGCTACAGGTCGGGGCTCCAGAGAAAGGAACCTTCTAACAATACGAGCCGTGTCCAGGAGTACCGGTTTCTGAATCAAGCCCTTGATTCAGCTGCCTAACGAGAGCCTCATTAGATATTGGTCGAGGTTCTTACTATTAATGCACAAACAGTAGTAAACACAGGAAAAATTCATAAAATATTTGAGTACAAAGGTACTGCTTATTTCATACGAAATTTCTGCCAGCAGACCTGCGACAGGAAAAATAAAAAAGAAATGTAGACGATAGTGTGTGAGAGAATAAAGAGAAAAATGTGTCTATGTGCCTAACTTGTATTTCGATAAAGAGCTAAAAGACCATACACCATTTCTCAGTAGTACGAGGTTTTTACGACAGCTTTTTACTCTCTACTTTAAAATTGGAACGATTCGGTTTCTAGCTGATGTTATCAGAAAACAGGTGGAAGCTTCTAACAATGGATCTACGTCATTTGCAGGAAGGTTGCTTCTTATCGCAGAACTTCAATGAATCCTTTACCGTAGAAACTGATTATAATAAGATAACTCAACATAACATCATGCTATCAATCTCCAAGGGGTTAGTCAGAAATGTACTTTATAGCACAGCCATGTTTCGCCAATTAATTTTTGGTAAAATGTAATAGGGTCGAGTCTATTGCCATCATCATCATCTGCCTAGCCTTATCCCAAATTATCTTGGGGTCGGGTTCCAGTCTAACCGGATGCAACTGACTACCAGTATTATACATGAAGCGACTGCCTATCTGACCTCCATAACCCAGTAACTGGCTAATACGATAACCCTTGGTAAGTCTGAATGTCAGACTTTTGGCTTCTGACTACTCCTAACGACTATCAAAGATCTACAGATGACAGCCGGGACCAACGGCTTAACATGCTTTCCGAGGCACGGAGGAAACTCGGTATGTAATTATGGTCACCCATCCACGGACTTACCTCGGCAAGCACGGCTTAACCTTAAAGATCGACCCGTGCACAAAGTGTATAGTCTATTGCTATCAATCGGGCACAAATTCAAACTGTGAAATTCCTGGTGGAAAAACCCAATAACACTTTGCTCGACCCGAGAATCGAACCTCAATACGATAGCTTTGCATTTGCATATTTCTCTTGTAAATGTAGCAAAGAGCTTTAATCCACTGGGATTTCAACCCCTACCGTTACATCCTACTCTGAAATGTTTACAGAAAGGCTCGCGAAGTATTGTTAAGAGTTTCCTATCACACCGGAAAACTTATATTGGAACACTATTGTGTTTTGTACGCCTCGCGGACATATTGATGTCATGTAAGTACAAGTTGGTATACTCCAACATTATGTAATCGCTCAGCGAAGATAAAATAAGTTTAAAAATATATTTCACTCCGGTCCTTTGAGATAATTCTGCTGTGAAGTATATTTTCAAGTCATTAAAACGCAAAGTCTTGTGTGCTCTATTTGTATAAACGGGTCCATTAGTCCATGTAAAGTTGAAAGGTCAATATTATTAAACAGACTGAGCTGCTGTCCAATAGACATTCAAAATAATATTGCCCTATGCTAAAATATGGTAATTCAGTAATTATTATGTAAGATCTCTAGCCCATTTGACAGTATAAGCCTCAAAACCCGGTTTCATTACGAATTCCGTATGATTTCAGTTTACGCCATTTCCATCATTGTATTTTTCTGAAATAGCTTTCATCATCTGGCTAGCCTTTTCCCAGCTATGCTATAATATATAAAATAAACAAGATATAATATCTTGCAGATAAGGCTACTCAAACTACTTGTAGATAAAAAAACGAAAAAAAGTCTTAATCAAAATTATGAAAAGCTGTTCAAATTTTGTAAAATACTTCCAGTCCATTTCAAAAGCTAGGTTAATATCTTGACTGAACGAAAATCACAAGGAGGAACGTAGGTATATGTACCCAACTCGTTTATCTAAAAAGAAGACTCTTGCTGTTCCTAAAGTCAAAAACTACTTTGGCAGGCGCACAAGAGAGTATGTAGTACCGACGTTGGTGAATGAGCTATCCCCAAAATTGATATCGCGTTAAATATAAACAACAACTCAAAAATGTTCTTAAAAAACACTACCTCTCATTGTGCCCCATAGCTAACTTCGCATATATGGACAATTTTCTGTAGGCTTACTTTCTATCTTGCTTTCTTTTTCTTATTTACAATAAAATTCGAATTTTGTTAGTATTGTAATATTGTGGAACGAGAACAACTGCCGACAAACTGTTTTGCAGTTTGGCAGACTTTTTATATGTTATTGCTATACAGATTATGAATAAACAAAAAAAAAAAGCTTTTATGAGGTCAGCTTTCAGTCTAAATGAATGCAGCTGAATATTAGTAGCCAGTATTTAACATGGAGCGACTGCCTATCGGACCTCCACAACCCAGTTAGTAAGACCCTTGACAAGACTGGTTGTAAGATTTTCGGACCACTGACTACCTCTATAGACTGTCAAAGATCTACATTTTTTCAGCAGATTATTTCGAGCCGCTGTTATTATTTAGCTTCCGCTGCAAAGTAAATGTCAAGCGACGTCGATACACGTAGTATAAAGTTTAATGAAACCAAACGCACCACAATGGACAGATGTTGCCAACCGAAACAAATACCGCTCGCCCTAAATTACATTTGTTTCATGTTCACACTTTTCTCTTTGTGAATTTTTCCCTTGTATATTCAAACAAAAACTCACGTACGTATAAATTAACCCGGGTGATTTACATAATGCTGGATCTTCATTTATCGCCGGCATGCAGAGACTCTGCTTTGACCTTTACTTTGAGCTTAGTAAGATTAATGGCTACTCAGAGACAATTTTGAATAGATAAGCCATTAATCTCAGTCGTAATCAACGTAGAAGGATGTCGTACATATGTAGTGATAGTAATAGTTGGCGCTAATGAACCCGAATCGATATTATCTTTGATGTTCTGTGATTGGTTAGTGAAGCGAGATGTCCGTTTGTTGAGCCGCATCGATGCGCGCATTGGCTATGTGTAATTGGCAATTTAGTCAATATATAAAGTTGTGCCACTAGTATAATTGCACTGAAACAAAACTGGCTTCTCTAAATGTTTTATTAGCAGAAGTCCCGCAGTCACGGGTCGTACGCGTGAGCTCGAGTACTCGGGTCTCATAACGTCGAGGAAAATGAAATAATTCCATTACCACCTCCACAATTATAATTTAGGATTTAAGTAATGAGGTCTCGAAAGGTGTAATTTACTGTGACTTATTTGCTTGATAAGAACCGACGACTTAACCAAATTACATTTTTGTGTACTCAAAGGCTTTTTTGTTTTCATACAATCTTCATGAATTTTACTTTACATGTATATGGAGATAAAAATGAAAAGATAAAGTGGGTTGCAGAGGGTGTGAGGATCCACTTAAGTAAAGAATGAATTCTTTTCTCATATCCGCACAAACTAGGCGAGACTAGTTCATGTAGAAAATATTAATACAGTGTTACAAAATGAAAGAAGAAAAAAAGAACTATTTGACGTTATATGATTCTTCAATTCCCTCCGTACTTATGAAAATGGATTTAAGTCTTTTTCCGTAGATGTCACCGTCGCCTCCACACGCGAAATGTTCTAGACTGATATTATGGAAAGAAAATAAGTCAAATTTATCAGCACGCTTGTAAAATGATCTCCCATTTCCTTAATACATTCCTTATAAGGAGCAGCGGTGGCCCAATGGTGGCAGCCCCGACTTACGAGCAGTAAGCCGTGGGCTCCTACCCAGGCAGGCGCATTACTTTGAGTTATTTATTTCATCACCGCTGCCCTCAAAAACGGTGAAGGCAAACATCGTGAGGAAACCGGCATGTCGTAGAACTAAAAATTCGAAGACATGTGACATCTATCAACCCGCACTGGGCCCGCGTGGTGGATTACAGCGCACTCCCTCTCATAAAGAGGAGGCCTGTGTCCCAGCAGTGGAAACATTATAGGCTGATGATGATGATGATAATTATTTCTTAAAATACTTATAGTAAAAAACCTCCAGCTAATATTTTGTTTTCCTTTTTTATCCTTCGTTGACGCGAAACTCTTTAGGTCTTTCGAGGTTTTACTAAAGAACATCAAAGTAAAGGTTCACGAAAAATCTAGCTTGTTCAGGTTTATTCAAAGTTTGAAGTCTACTGAGCTTAGCTTTAAAAGCAAGCTTTACTGAAACGCAAAGAGGTGTAATTAATGTTGAGCGTGGTTTCACGAATGAGTTGCCAGTTTTTATGCTTGGATTACTTAAAGATATTTTTATTTTCCCTTCATAATTCATGGAAAGAAGACCCAAAAATAGTTCTATTTTATCATTCCTAAAGCCTTAAACTGAGTTATTATTTGATTGTGAATGAAAATTCAGCCACAATGAAAAATTAAGTACGTAATTAAATTACTTTCAGACCCAAAGGTCGCATAAAATTATTGGGACGCGCTCACAAGCTTACAAATTTTAATATCACCATAACCAGTGATGCGGGAGACCACCCACGTATCGCGGTCTAATATCACTAATTTCCACTTCCCATAATATATTCATGAGAACGACAAACCTTCCCTCATTATAAAACGTCCTTAATGAAGCGTAAAATAACATTGCAATACATACCTACGTGATGAAACTTTAAGGTCCAATTAGACTTAATCGTGGGCTCTCGTGAGAAAGATACGAGTTCTGCAGAACATTGTATGTGATTTGATGTCGGTGCATTCGACTTCATTTAAGTTGGAGCGCCTGTTATCTAGGTAAGTGGTTGTGAGCTGACATAGTTGCAGACTTCAGACGTGCAACTTGGATGCTAAGGGCTCACAAGCAACTTTGGTCTTTCGGTGCGTTGTACCAAATATTTTTGGTCCTCCGGTACATTTACCGAACGTGGTTTGAGTTAATGATTCTAAACTAGTTTTAGCACAACTTACTGTTGATACAGCGTCTGCGAACTTCCATAATACTGCGAACTGAATCAACTCAACCGGCACTTTGCATACACATGGCAGCGTCATTCATACAATGAAACTACTGACTCCGATCATAAAACATAATATGCTAGATTAGTTAGGTAGATAATAAACAAACAAAACAAGAATAAACAAGCTTAATTCACGTAATGAGCTTAATTTTCCAATTACATTAATGTGTAGCGCTACGGCGTAGACCCACCACGTCTACAAATCGCTACGCTGCGCTACGGGAATAAAGCTAAGCAAACATTGTAAACGTTCCTTTACGATCCATTGTTATCTTCTGCGAACATTTCGCTACTATAAATAAACTTTTTATTACCTATTATTATTTCTTATTACTTTACCTTTTATATAATTCTCCTTTGGTGAATTTTTAATTAATATTGTCATGAATTACGAAACGGGTAGGTACACGCCCAGAATTTTTAATGTCGTCTTGTTGTTTCCTATTATTTATTAAACAAGTAAAGTTTATTTATTATTCTGATATAGAAGCAAATATTTACGTAAATGTAGCAAAACGGTATAATATCGTGACGATGACAACAATATCTCTTCTGTCTAATTGTAGTACGTCAAAATTAAACTTCGTTTTACAATAGACCCGTCAATCTTTCATAGTACGACTAAAACCTATTTATGTATCGCTATTTCAGGCTGTAACGATCGATTTTCAGCCCGACAACAGGTTGAGTGATATTTAAATGTGTATAGTTAGTATCTCCAGTCGTAAGCTTGGAAATTAATGGTTATGACACGGATAATCAGTTTATAGGCCTTTAACCTGCAACAGTGTACGTTGCCCTTTATTGCAACACGTTACTTTTCTAAATAAAGGTAAATAACGAGCTTTTCACAAACATTATCAACGTTACAATATTGTTTTAGAAACTTCAATCAAATTTTTAAACAACATAACATACATAATACTGTAATAATAGTCCGGGGAATTTACGCCGAATATTAGGCTAACTTTGCATTAATTAAAAACAGCGATTTTTTTCATTGAATGTGTAGGGTATGGACAGGAGAGTATATTAAGCTGTATCCCGCGAAAAGTTCACCTCCGCGTGTATGTTTTTTTTAAGAAAACGTGTAATTTTTATATAACTTGGTGGAAAAAAATATAAACAGGTATGTTTATTTGGAGTATTTGTAGAACAGATTGAGTACTACAAGTAGGTCAGAAAATTAAACATTTTCGTCCACGGAACACTCGTTTTTTTGAAAAAAACTTTTAATTTGACTTCGTACTTAAGGCAAAAATATTAACAGGACAAAAATAGCGCTAAAATGATTTATATCACCATGTCTAACTATTATTATGAAAATTAAACAAATTCTGCTCCGGACTTCACAGAAAATCAAGAAAATCAAAAAATCTTAAATACTACTTACGGCAAAAATGTAACAGGATTTAAATTCATTTAATAATGAGAAATATATAGATCCAAACCTTAATCCCCCAAAATTAAACAAATTAGAGCGATAATTAATATTGTCAAAGTAAAAATTAAAATACGATGCACGGTGTCAGCGCTAAGCAGCGTGCGGCGTACGGCGTGTGCTAATGTGCGTAAACAAGATAAGCGCTGCGTTCATTGTGTGCGTATGACTGTGTTGTTGTTTGAGTCGGTGTTTTATTGAGTTACGCGATTGTACACCTTATTTCTATTACGGAAAGATCAAATTCCTATGAAAGTGCTGCGCCAAATACAAGAATAAAGCTTGCAGACGTATTTTACGTAAACATTAATTGATTTTTTTTCACGATTTGCTTTAAAGTGTTTAATTTTCGTGTAAATAGGTTAGAAATAGCCTTTAGATGAAAGTTAAACTAAATTAAACCCTGTCACCTTTTTGCCTCAACCGCTATTGTAAAAAAACTGGTAATAATAACTTCCGGTAGTACAATTTGTTTAATTTTGTTTATTGGCGGTGTAATATATTAATTTAAGTTATTTTATGTAAAAAAACCGCTGTTTATATTTTTGCCTTAAGTACAATCAAAAAATTTCGTAAATGTTTTTTTACCGTAATTTCCGTGGACGAAAATGTTTAATTCTGAAAAAATATATTACTGTCACCAATTCTTTACCTAAAGTAACTAAATTTGTCCTGTTAACTTTTTTTCCCAAGTTTTTATTCACAAAAACGTGTTTTCGTCTTTTTCAGCTTGATCCGGTCTCGGAAAATGTTTAATTTTTTTTTATTATTTGAAGAGCTAAGGTCAAGTACACGATTCAAGAAAAAAATCGCTGTTTATATTTAATGCAGGGTTCAAATCTAAAAGCCCCGGACTATAATAAAATAAAGAAGACCCTGAACTCTTCATGGGCCCGATGTAGACTTTCTAGCATCCGTGTCCTGGCTACGATTCAGCGACCTCTTTGGGGAAACTGAGGGTTTTGTCTGTGCGATTATGGACGAAGTTATGCTGACGAACAACTACCGGAAACATATTATGAAGGACGGGACGGTGGACGTGTGTCGGGCATGCCACCGTCCGGGTGAGTCCATCAGACATATTATTTCTGGTTGTTCTCGTCTGGCTAATGGTGAGTACTTGCACAGGCACAACCAAGTAGCCAGGATTATTCACCAGCAACTTGCCTTGAAATATGAACTTGTGGAATCTGAGGTACCGTACTACAAGTATGTGCCCGACCCAGTTCTCGAAAAAGACCATGTCACGTTGTACTGGGATCGGCCTATCATTACTGACAGGACTATTGTCGCCAATAAGCCTGACATAGTGGTGATAGACCGATCAGCGCGCTGCGTAATGATAGTCGATGTTACCATCCCGCATGACGAGAACCTCGTGAAGGCTGAGAAAGAGAAACAAATAAAATATCTCGACTTAGCACACGAGGTTGTCAGCATGTGGAATGTGAACTCGGCTATCATTGTGCCGATTGTCGTTACGGCCAATGGCCTAATGGCTAAAAGCCTCGATGAACATCTATCGAAGCTCTCACTTGGCAGTTGGATCAAGAGCCAGATTCAGAAGGCAGTACTCCTCGATACGGCCCGCATTGTGAGGAGGTTCCTGTCTCTGCAGCCCTAACCACCGGTAGCTTGGACCCTGCTCCCGATACCGGCGGAAACCTGTTTTTTATATTTTTAAATGTTTTTTTTTACCTTTTGTTGTTTTATAAGAAATATTTAAAAATATATTTAATAAGATGAAAGATGAATAAAGGAAATAAAGAAGACCCTGAAAATTATTAACGAAATTAAACTAATCTAAAACATTTTAGTCTTTAATTAAATTTAGCTAAAACAGCGTAAGTTCGTCCGTTCATTAAAATAGATTGTGTAAGATAAAGCCCTAGCCGTCGAGATTTTTCCCCGGCGCCGGCTACCGACATCGTATTACAAGGCCAACGTTAATAGATTATCAACTATCCGTTAATAGGGTGAGCGGTCAGTCGCCGGACTCGGTCATAGTGCACATTAAGCTGTACTACCGTAATAGGGTTATTGTTGAACATGCCGGCGATTACATAATGTTACTTACGGTTCCCGCGACCGTATCGATCCGTTAATGTGGCACCGTGCCAATAACAAACTCGGCTACCCTACTCCCTGTGCCGACTCCCGAAAACGGAGACTTTCGCCCGATGATAAAAGTTTCGGTGTTAAAACTGTGAGTGCTTTTTACTGCCCGTGTCGACGACATGTACAGAATAATCATTTCGTAATGGCCGGCCTGTTACCAAACTTTAAAACTTACATTTTATCAGTTACGTCCCAATACTTTGGAGTTGGTGAGGCTTATAATTTATTGAACGTCTAGACACTCGTATTTATGGAAGAACTCGTAGTAGTTCCTGGAGCAAGTAATTATAAAGTGGAACTATGTAGTTGCAAGTTACAGTTCATATTTAGTAGCACTCGATCGATGGCCACCCCATAAAGGTTTTATTTATTTTGCTATATTTATACACAGAATATGGAACGCAGGAAAATAACATAAAACATATATTTAAGTATGCATATTGCTTATTTTTTAAGAAATTGCTGTCAGCAGACCTGCGAAAGGAGAAATGAAAACGAAATGTAGACGATTGTGTGAGGACAGGAAGAGAAAAATGTGGTTATGTGTCTTAACCTATAATATTAAATACTAGCTTTCCGGTGCAACTTCGTTTGCGTCACATTTTCCCCGTTTTTGCAACATTTTTCACTGCTGCTCCACTCCTATTGGTCGTAGCGTGATATATAGCCTATATCCTTTCTCGATAAATGGGCTATCTAACACTGAAAGAATTTTTCAAATCGGACCAGTAGTTTCGGAGCCTATTCAATGCAAGCAAACAATCAAATCTTTCCTCTTAATAATATTAGTTTAGACAAGGTGGAAGAGACACTGACGCGAAAACAATTACCACATATACAGTACATCTTTCGAATAGATCTTTGACAGTCGTAAGACTGTGTGGTGCAGCTGACAGCTGGTCAGCGGCCGGAAAGTCTGTCACCCAGTCACACCAAGGGGTATCGTAGTACGCAGTACTAATTTGGTTGTGGAGGTCAGATTTGCAGTCGCTTCATGTAAAATACTGGCATCAATTTGCTGCCTCCGGTGATACTGGAAGCTGAGCTGCTAGGCAGATGATGATCCTGCAATCATAATTATCATTATCAATCATGATTAAATAAAATGTTTCCTCTTTCCAGATAATATAACGCGAGGATAGGCGCAACATCACAACCATGGCTTTCGCCGGACTCAAGAAACAAATCAACAAAGCCAATCAGGTGAGAGAGTTCATTATTAAACGTACTTTTTATACACAGCCACGTCTTAAGGAAAATATTGGAGCGGGATTAAAAACTTTTTAAAGAAAGCTTTGCGGATTAACCCACCATCGCGATCGTAGACGGCGAATATCACAGAAATTTTGTCAGGATTCATGGCTTATAAATCTAATTCAACACTTACAAATGCTGATGTACATTTCTATTTCAAGATTTTCTATATATACCGTTTTTTTAGGGCTTTTGTTTGCCTTCCTATTGTAATTTATAAGGGGTAGTAACTAAACCGACTTCTACTTAATAGCATTTTTGTCGTCCAAAAAAAATAACATGTCCTCTAAATTACTAACTCGGCCACCATCAATGTGCATCTAAAAAGTATTATCTCAGCCACCATATATCATCGATGTTAAAATAATACGATATATTATTAATAAAAAATAATACATATATATAAAAATAATACGATATATTATTTTACATGCTAAGTTATATTCATTAAGTTTTCGAGTTGATGCCTGAAATACATTTTTAAAGGAACATACGTTGAAGCTGTAAAACGTAAAATGTTGGTGAGTTGTAAAATCCGTGGCTGAGTTAGTAATTTAGATGGTGATGTAGAAATCAAGGCGACGATTAAAAATAATTGTTGCTTTTTATTTGACGCTTTCTTTGTAATATTTTGTTGGCGTTGTAAAAAAGACAAATTAGTTTATTATAAGCCATTTTAAATTCCCGTGGCGTACAAAAAAAAAACGCGGCTAGAATTATAATTTCCCATTCGTAAGCTTTGACATTCTTAGAAATGTTTTTATAAATAGTAGGCTATTAATATATTATTTGATTCGAAATATCAAACCTATTAAAATATTGTAGGTACTTCTCATTTCGTATCTTTACGTGGGTAGTACTGTTTTCGCATGGATAAAATCAAAGCGATTATTACTTTATACTTTTGTGTTTGTTTCCAACAATGTAAAATACAGATTAGGTGTTTAACCTTTAACGCCTCGCGGCCTACTAAAGGTTTTGAAAACAAATCTGTACATTGTTACGAGAACAAGTAATCGAGGTGTAAAATTGAAAAAAAAGGCTTGCCCTCCGGGAGTGCCGGCAGAAGTGAAAACTTACATATTAACGTTGTCATTTTTGATATTTTGGAATGGTTATGGAATAATTTGGCATGAATTGCTTTAATTTACAGTATAAAAGTACTATCATTTATGTAGTAAAATACAATATTCATTTATTGCGCTATCGTACACAAATATGACAATTTATATTACATTAAAAATTTTACATTTCAGAACTATTACAATCCGTCTTACGAATTTTACCTCTTTGGAGAAACAAAAAAATGACAGATGTCATAAAGTTCAAATTCCTTCATAACCTAAAGTCAATCCGTCTTACGAATTTTCCAGTTTTGGAAATCCAAACTCAATGACAGATGTCATAAAGATGAAATTTCTTTGTAACCTAAGTCAATCAGTTCGATCACACTCGACACGTGAGACCTGAAGCGAGTTTAAAATTTTTTACCCATCACAAAAGTGGATAACGCCGCTAAAGAAGTTTTCACTTAAAAAAATACTTATCCTGAAGCATCGCTAAATAAGCCAATTGAAATTGAATTTACTGAGTGAGTGGGTACATATTTATTTGGCCAGTTGTATAAAAACACACTACAATGAAATACAATATTCAATTCTCATCACAACCATGTAAAACAATGTAGCTCTAACACAGGAAATAAGTAGTACACTAGTAGCTCACAACTACGCGCTCGCGTGTTTATGTTTTAATTCAAAACTTTTTCTGTTGCCTTTTGTTTACAACAATACGTCAATGCAGAGAAAATTTATCACGCGACTAGGGTTCGCACTTGGCCGGCGTTTTTATTTAAATTCCATTTTGGCCTAGAGTCAGCATTTTACTTTGCGACATATTGTACCATCGATACTGCTGAAATATTTTTCAATTAACCGGCTGAATGCACACGGAGTTTATTAAAGTTAATAACCATGCCATCCCCGACATTGTTTTCACTGAGCCTACAACAATATTGAGATAATATAACAATCCCGCCGTTTTGTAAGCTTAGTTTCCTCTCCCCAACGTTATGTTTCCTGTTAATTAATGAAATGTTTAAACGTTTGCAAGAATTACTGTGAAATCCAGGTCTGTTATTTATTTAGTCGCCTAAAACCTGATGAAAAATAAACTGAGGGCACTTCGACCTCCGGGAATACCGTCTGGCTTCAAAGCTCAAAGCACGTACCTAGTGCGTAATGAATTCATGAAAAGATTCACAACTGCGATAGTCCCTGCTATAAACTTTTTAGTTTAACGGCACGGCTACGGTTACTTTGAATCCCTGTGGAGTCATAATTATTACGTGTCTGGAACATTTGTCTGCGTGGATCACCGTTTTTTCTACTTTTTTATTCTGACTTATGTGTAGATTAGTGACACAAGGAGCTGTCGTAATGTGCGGAGGCGGCGCTGACGAGTCCTTGTAATGTTAACCAAACAGTTTGCACGTCGTCAAATACTCAGTGTTTCTGTAATTTTACTTAGTGTACCTATTATTATTTTAGTTCAATATTATCAACGGTTGCTATACATGGTGGAAGGAACAACGACGCTAAAAAGGTTTCCACGTATTCCGAAACCCCAATTTATCGTCTGTTATTAAAAAAAAACAGCTGTTTCCTACAGAACTTTTTTACATACACGGTCGAAATGTATGATACAGCAATTTTTTTTTATTACCGATAAAAATATGTGTCCGTTTTAGCGACGGTGATTCTAGCTTGTGTTAGTCACCCGGAAAATCAAAGGACCATCACGTGCGTTAGATTTCAGAGTCTTGGTCACCCGCCCCATCACGTGTCTCGGTCTCTTGAGAAAGGATCACCATGTGTAAATAAAACTGTTTGATGAAATATACCAAGGGAATAAAAACAAAATAGAGACAAATCTCTCGCTCTATGGAAGCTAGATCTTCTGCTACATAATCAAGAAGAGGTACCTGATCGGGATCGTTAGACAAGATGGTTCGGAACAATCGTTCGTCGAAACAGGCCAGAATAGACTTATTATGAAAAATACAGTTACATTCACCATTTTTGCTTAGACATGAATTATCTCATGCTGTGGAAATATAAACTGATCGTATCGGACCGCATTGGTTAATGGCCACATTAAACAAAGCGGTTCGTTTGTTGGTCCGGAACAATCTTCCGACTCCAGAACGTACGCTCTACTTTACTTAATAAAGGAAGGCAAGCAAATCTGGAGTGATTGATGGCTCGACAGACCCAGTAATGGCAAATCTTGATCAAATACTACCCACCCCTAAACTATCTCTCGACGAAATATATGGACAAACTCCCATTTAATAGGTACAGAACGAAATAAGCTTTTTCTATTTATAACTGAAACTGGAACTCAAGTTAAATTGGTCTACTCGTTAATGAAAGTCGGCGGAAAGCTGGGTAAACTTCGTCAAAGGAACGAAAATATTATTTCAGGTTACCTCTAATTCATTTTCCCTACATAATTTACTACGTTAGCGCAGAATATTTTTATACAAAATACTGGTTAGTGTGGCTGCGACATACGTGTCGTTAGTCGTAGTCGTAGTTTTTGATAGGTCTGTTCAAACTTTATGGCGGCTCGGAAGTGAGCTGCGAATGACGATGACGTTCTGCGTATTGTACAGTCAAGACGATGCGTCCTCTGCTCCCCGCTGATACCTAAGTTTGCGTTCTACTCAGCAATACTTTGGATGTTCCGAACTTCCGAGCCACTATAAATTTTGAACCGTTATACCTGCGGTGACCGTCATTCGCAGCTAATTTCAGAGCCGCCATTTAGTTTGAACAGAACTATACGAACCCGCACTGTAAGTGTAAGAACTATACGTTCTCACAGAGTGGAGACCTGTCTCCTAGCGGTGGGAATCAAGGGGTGTTGACTATAATCTACTGACCAGATCATATATCAGTCGTCCGCATCACCCATCATACTTATTAAAGTGAGAAAGATAGTTTAAATGGATCTTGGATCTTATGTTGAGCCTACCTGCAATGCATGCGCCTGCTACTGACATAGGATAATAATGGTTATAAAATGCCACAAGTGCACATAGCATTCAAAGTGGCCGAATTCTCTAAACAGACAAAGAAAGCGTTTAAGAGTCCTTTTGTTTTAGGACATAAATTCATTTCTCGTGTACCCAGGCTTATCGCAGTTCGTTTGTCTTCTGACTTCTCGGCTTTCTTTTTTTTTGTTTTTCTTAGTCTGTGAATAAATTGTCATCTGCTGTCGTTTCCTCAGCGTCGTTTATGTGCGTTTTACGACTGTTACCGGACCACAAAACATTTCGTCGCAATAAAGTGTCCGGTCTGCTTACCGCGCAGTTTTAACGTCATAAAAAACTGCGATAATAAAAAGTAAAAACAACCAAGGCCGGTGGACAGTCAAAAATTATAAAATATTCGGTTTTCAAATTGATTCTGAATAGGGATTGGCTGATTTTTTGAGTCAGCATGTTATCAATTTAACTGTGTCATCTCTTAAAGACAGGTTTGGATCCATTTACGCTTTAACTTTTTCGAATTGTTACAGAAAATAAAATACTTATAAATCCCAGGCACATTCAATATAATCGAATTTAAGAAATTGCGTTATTATATCGATGTTCGATGTGATATAATTTACTGTAGAATCAGGAGGAGTGCGTCAAACGGTTGAACGCGCGACCTCATTTTATACAATTTATAGGAAGTTAACCTAACGATAAACGCAATTTACGATATTCTCGCACATATGCCGTAACCGCAGATCAAATATTTCACTTCCTCTCATTTGGAATGTTTACGTTCGTAGTACATTGTATCTTGGGCGTAGTATTCCTTGTAGTAATGAATCATGTTCTCGTCGAATGACATCACAAAGACCATCTTTATTGATCTCGGAATACTTCTGATATACGCCGCCTACGTAACCACTTGTCGACATGTCATATCCGTGTTCACTTGAACGTTTGAACAAATCACCATGCCATACAAACAGGGAGGCAATTCAGCTATTTTAGTCCACGCGATCGATATTCTTGTGTTTTACAAACACTCGTAGACCTGTACCCACTTAAAAATGAATCATATAGCTTTAACATTGTATCCCTCAGTATGATTATTATGTATCGTTTCTCATTATTATTATTTATTCAGGAAAACACCAGAAATACTTCCATATTTATCTGATGCGTGCCATTTATATCCATAACGCTAATTGTAAGTTATTTGTAAATATATTAGTGAAACTCCCGACTTTATCCCACCTTGGGCGTTAAGAGGGAAGAGCGGCCAGAGTTGGCCGTGACCTAGCCTGCTCTATATCGACGAGGTGCCCCAATTATTACGGCCTTCGCAGCTTCTCGCGAGTCCTGCGACATTGAGAGTATACTCAGATCGCTTTAATGGACTTTTGCATGTGATTGATACTGAGATAGAAGGCTGTACTAATTATGTAAGTATTGTAAAAGGAAACTTGCTGAGAAATTAGCCAAGTTTCTCTTAATTGTCTCTGGACCTATGGTTCATAGCTATTGTTCAGCTATAGTGTCTGCAATTAAACCTCTAAAAACATTGCTGAGAAAGATTCCTACAAAAGTGTAAAAATACCTACACGGTCAAAATGTGTGGAACAGTTTTTTTTTTAAATTACAAGTGTCGATGAAAAATTATATTATGTGGGGTTCGGAATTTTTAATAACCCGATTAAAAGTTTTGTGAAGGGCGAAGTGACGTAATGAACATGTGTTATTTGTTTGTGTAAATGTAGATGTAAAGAATCCCAATATATCAAAATAAATATTTAGTTTCTAAGCCAAAAATATCAATTTGAGAAATAACTCTACAAAAGGACACCCACACATTACTTCTGATTAATTCAGTATATCTTCTGATAAAAAATAGAAAACTGTCCCTGAATTAATTTTCGAGGTCACTGCGTACCCGTCTATGGCACGCGGGTGCGACGCAACCTCAATCCTTTTAGCCTCGACATAGTTAGGAGAAAACTTAAGCTAACAGGGTACAGTGATGACATAAGAGGGGAGGATAGGTGCTCTTGAACCTTCCAGGACGGATTCGACTGATTGTGATATTCACAGCCTATTTTTTTTTTTGAACCTAGATATAATAGGGAAAAGACAAGAGAGATAGGTTGTGCTAAAATTATGGCTTGAAACGGGATCACTAGTGAGGTGACGTCTAATAGAGATTCGTGCAATAAGAATTTAAGACTTGCTGTCTGAATCCCAAATAAATTGATATAATAACGATGAAGTTGTGTCAAGCTGTCAACCTTCATTGATCAGGGGGCCGAAAATGGCCGAATGGCTCAATAGCAGAATTATACATATATAGAATAATGATATGAATCGCATTAAAATTCTTAAAATGTTCACAGACGCAGTTAATATTATAAATTGTCACTTTATGACCATTTTACAAATTGTAGCGTAATTCTTATTATTATGATTCTCCTAAAGCGGCCATTTTAGGGCCCAAGTTTTGCGTGATAGATTAGAGCAGTGAAAGGCTTGTTTCATTCGAACTAAGATTTTTTTTGCGTACTTATCTAAAAGTTGTGCAATAAAACCACAAACGTCGTTTACAAGTCCGTCCCTGTTTTTACGACAGCCACGAGACATGACAAGGATCTTATTTCTCGGCTAACAAGGTCTTTGTCAGAACGTCCCGCCCTCTGCAATTTATTCTGAACTGTCCGTTGTATTGCAAATGGGCCTATACGCGTGCAGTTGCGTGAAACGGAATGCACGAACATTATGAATTTTAGACGCTATGGTAATGGCGGCTGTGTCGAATAACCTTTTTTCAGATGGTACATTCGGTTTATGTTCGTTCAAAATATTCTGTAGAGTAGTAATTTGTACGGCATTTCAGAATTATATCTTGCTATAACAGAACATTACGTCTATAATTAACGAGGTTTTGGCAGAAGTGTACTTACAGTGCACCTGCATTTCGGCCGATATATTTGAGTTGGGTTGGTTTGGTTGATGGCAATTGGCTTGCCCCCTATTACATGGGTGTAATAGGGGGCAAGCCAATTGCCATCAACCAATTTCTCAGTTATTTGGTGAGTTGGATGCCAAACAATAATTATTAATAAAAATGGGTACAGGCATGGTATAAAAACGATTTATTAAGTCTAGAACTGTAGGAAATTTAAAAACTTTCATTTAGGTAGTTCTGGTGTTAATCCAAATTTCAATATCCAGCTTTCCAAGTCTGAAGCTTACATAATAAATCGGTTTAGGATACATAATAATTTAACAAATGGCTGGTGTAATATTAATGTACGATCCCTATTCGGAGAATTTTGGTCCATTATTAACAAATGTAGCTATACATTTTCCGGCACTTTGAGGAGCCGCTAATCTTTTCATGTTTTCCTCTCGTTTACATTTATATACCTTAAGGCTTAACAAAGGATTCTATTCTTGGAAAAAGATTAAATATTTCATAAAAATTATCATTTTTCTACTTGATGGTAATTGATAGTAATGCTTAGTACTATAATGTTTACTTTTGAATGAATCCGTGAAGGCAGACATTCACGGATGTAAGCTTTCAGAATACTCAAGTATCTAATAATTACTGACAACTTATCCATGAATGGAAGACATGCGATCAATTATTAATAGCCGACAGATAATAGGCACTGATTGCGTTGATAATTCGTCATTGACGTAGAGGCTTTCCCGTTATTACAATTTCGATGTAGAACGGGCACAATCCGGCCAAGGCTACACCGCGACCCAGGCCTTTTGTTCGCGCAACCCTCCCAATACTTCCGCGGTTAATCCTTTGTGTAAAGTTTTTTAACAGTAAAATGCAACGCATTAATGCTTTCACTTCTTTATTAGATTCCTTTGATGAATCTTTTAGGTCTTCATTTAAAAAGTATCAAACCACGGCGCCGTTCTACCGATCATTACCCCTGTAGTGGGGTGGCAATTTTAATTAGCAATACCTGCTTGCTAATTGAAAATTGTAACTTTTACAGTGTAATTAATTACTTATTGTATAATGTACTAAAGTAGTACTATTATAGTATGACTAACTCTACACCGTCTACCGCCTATCTATTGAAGTCTAATATTGTTTTCCGACTATAGATAACATTTTTTTAATTTTTTTTCAGTATGTCACAGAGAAGATGGGAGGTGCCGAGGGCACAAAATTGGATTTGGACTTTGTGGAGATGGAAAGAGTAAGTACAACAGTAACTATTTGCTTTTATGGAAACACAATAAAGCTTCAAATACGCGGCTCAGCGGAAAAATATGAATTCAGATGTTATTTCACAATCGAATGTAATAAAAGTGGGGACGTTTACGTAAAGCTCGTAACCGCTTCCGAATATATTTTGTTTGCCAAGGTTTATGAATGTTCTTAAGCATGATTTATGTGGAAGTTTGAAATGGCGATTTGCGGATGCTCCCGTAATATTTCATTTTACTTCATCAAATACCCCATGTATATTTTTCCTTGATTTTACTCATATGTCTAAAATATTTTTTATAGAAAACGGATGTCACATGCGAGCTAGTCGAAGAATTACAAGCAAAAACGAAAGAGTTCCTGCAGCCGAACCCCACGGCTCGGGCGAAGATGGCTGCGGTGAAGGGCATCAGCAAACTGAGCGGGCAAGCCAAGAGCAACACCTACCCCCAGCCGGAGGGCGTGCTCGGTGACTGCATGCTGCTGTACGGCAAGAAGCTGGGGGAGGACACCGTCTTCTGTATGTTGCATTATAAAAATGTTAATGTGTTGCGAGTGTTTTTTCGAAGATGGTGAACGAAACTTTGTCCTTCAGATGGACACGGTATGGCGGGAGCGACAAACTGGCGTGGGCCTGGCGTGCGCGTGACTCGAACGGGCGCGCGGCGTAGTCGCGGCGCGGACGCGCCACGCCGCGTGCACGTCGCGCGGCGGTGGAACGCTACCCTGGCATCGCACAGACGCCCTTATTTTTTGTTTCGTTAATCATTAGACTTTCCGTTCCGTTCTATCGTTTCGCAGTCACGCGACGTGCACGCACAGTGGACGCTGTGGGCGCTGCGCGCTCCCACGGGAGTCGCGTGTACCCGGCCAGTATACGCCAATTTGATATGACCTAAACTGAACAAAACTTTTCTTTTTGTTGATTTCAATACTCTCATAATACTAAATTGTTATTTAAACAGTATCAGTTCCTATCATCTGGCGCATATTGGAAGTCTAAGATAAGTGTAGTCACTTAATGAAAACAAATTGCAGCTTTAGATTTAAATCGAATATTATTTCCATATCATTTTCTTTTGTATACAGTTTTTACCTAGATCATTATGATTTATGAAAAACGTTCTTTCCAGGACACGAAAAATTGCAAGTATATAAAGTAAAACTAGTTTGAAGTAAACCTTTAGCTTTTGGTCCTGGGTTCGATCCCCACCCAGAGTTCGTCCCATGTTATGGAAACCATGGCTACCCCTAAGCATTTAGTTTCAATAATTTTGGGTCGAAGACAAAGCATGCGCCTCTTTTTTTTCTAGCTTTTTAGGATTAATGTTTTAATAAAAAATAACTTCTTAGCGAATTGTCTCATCGAGATGGGCGAGGCTCTGAAGCAAATGGCTGACGTAAAGTATTCTCTGGACGACAACATTAAGCAGAACTTCTTGGAACCTCTTCATCATTTGCAGACCAAAGATCTTAAGGAAGTTATGGTGAGTTTCTTGGTATTTATTTTAAATTAAGTGCCAAATTATTAAAACTAATGGTAATTGTGTAACAGACGCCAATGCCATTTATTTTGAAAATAATTAACAGCAATTGCGTTATTTTACGTTGTCAACGATTTTTTTTAACATACGAAACTATATGAATTAGGATTTTACTGAAAAATCTATCCTGTTGTGATAAGAAACGGGTTATGCATTTGGGATAAACTCAGGTTTGTCCCAGTTACAGTTTATCCATTTGTATCACCTCATGTGCTCACTAAGTCTAGGTCCAGCCAGTGGCAGTCCCAGATCTCATATTTATTTATTTTATAAATACTGGGTGTAACGGAAAGGGTATATAGACACTTAATTAAGGGTGTGCTACAGACCATCACACTTATCATCTTTCTCCATCGGACAAACATCGTAATAACGAAAAAATTCTCCGCCGCCAGATACAAAATTTCAAAACCTATTCGACCCAAATGTACGGGGCAGTTGTTATTTTTTTTGCTATGACGATGTTGGTGCGATTGAGAAATATGTTCAGTTTGATGGTCTGTAACAAACCCTTAAGTATGTATATACTTACCCTTTCCGTTACACCCTGTATATTGCAATGTTTTATTTTATTTATAATGAAGTTTTCTTTCCTGAAGTTGTATTAAAAGGGAATAATTGACTGACAGATTGAATTTCCTTTTCAGCATCACCGAAAGAAACTACAAGGACGCCGGTTGGACTTCGACTGCAAACGGCGAAGACAGGCTAAAGGTGATTATCATTAGTTGTTCACTGCCATTAATCCTATTTTGAATTCGTTTGCCTCTATTATTTTTCGTCTATTTTTCTAAGTTTTTACTTTTCTTTTTTCCGAATGTATTGGCCAGGCCCCGGTCGGGCCAGCCCTTACATGAGCCCAAGTCACAACACACCAAGACAGGGTATGTGGGGAAGAATGAAATGCTAAACTAAAAACACGATAGGCCTGTAGTTCAGAGCTAACACGCCATTCAAAGCATCATTAGATTATATTCAAGTCGTATAAAGTGCGCTCGTTTTTTTCATGTTTTTGTTCCCGTTCCTCCGCCTGCGTCGCTCCTAACTATCATTCATAACCTGAGTATTATTTTCGCCGTTTGGTTTGTATGCACTTTTTTTTTGTTTTCATTTTTTTTTTACAAATTTTGCATATCTATACGTATTGTTGCGCGGCCTTGTGCGTGTACGTTTGCGAAGCAAATACATCAGGTGCTCACATTGCAGACGATGAAATCAGACAGGCAGAGGAAAAGTTCGCCGAGTCGCTGCAGCTAGCCCAGATCGGGATGTTCAACCTCCTTGACAACGATGTAAGTTGAACTTTTTTCTTCTTTTACTTTGGAGATGGCTATAAGAGTAGAGGAAGGCCAAAGAAACGATGGATGGACTGTGTGAAGGATGATATGGCTAGAAAGGAGGTGATTGCTGAGATGACGAGTAATGGAGAAGTATGGAAGAAGAAGACATGCTGCGCCGACCCCAAATGAATTGGGATATGGGCAAGAGAATGATGACGATGCTACACACAGAAGCCGACGCGACACGAATAATAAGTGTGTGCACGCCTTACAAATCCGCTTGACGATGAAATAGACATGGAAGTAGAACTACCCCAGAACAGCTCTTTCAAAAATACTTCTACTGCTTCACTAAGAACTTATTACAACAAGCCAAGCATCGATTAGCTTGCTATCTTGTAGGACGTTGTTGCTCTCGGTGTACAAAAGCATCATTTATTCTGTCATCTATCTCCTCAGGTCGAACAAGTTGCACAGCTGACGTTCTTCGCGGAGAGTCTATTGGAGTACCACCAGCAATGCACGGAGATCCTCAAAGGACTTGTCTCTACGCTTATGGAAAAGTAAGTTTTACTTAGGCGTTATTTTCTTCATTATTTATTTGTTCCGTTCTGTAGTGTCGCCCGCATGATTTGTTTATTTATTTGAGGAAAACATGCACATGTTTACAGAAGTGATTTTTCATGAATTGGTGTGGCTACTAAAAAAAAAACATGCCATTGTAAATCACAGTCGGTTTCTAAAGAATGTCGTCGGATTAGTATTTTTAGATACTTTTACATAGTTACAAAGAATGTTGTCTCTACAAAATAATGTTAGAACAAAAAGATATATTGATTACTTACTGATTCTGTTTCCCTACGTTTCCAGGAAAGAGGAAGCGGTGAACCGTCCCAAGATGGAGTTCGTACCAAAGACCTTAGCGGACCTCAACATCGAGGGCATCCACGACTTGAACAATGGTAGGCGGTACGGTTCCACCCAGAGTCTCTCCCGTCCCCGCCAACACATCCCCCCTTCCTCCTCTGTCGGCGACCTCAGCAACACAGACCCCTTCACGGCTTGGGAAGTCCCACCTCCCTACCGGGCCCAGACGAGGCCCGCGCCGGGGTTCAAACCGCACCCCGCGCCAAGAAATCAGACAAATGGAAGGGACCCCTGGAAAGGTGACTTTGGTTTTATTTGCTGGGTTATATTTTATGTTCGGTTTTAGTTGTGGATTGCGGGTAAAAGCCGGTATTACATGGTGCTGGAAAGTTGCATGACACTGTTGCAGCAACATGTTTTTGTGTTGATAAACATGTCTGAAAATAAATGTTGCTGCAACAATTCACAGCTTCTGTTCACCATGAACACAAGTCGCAAAGGTGGCGGTTCTAATTTTATTTTATTGTTTTTGGGAGCAGTCCATGGTTGAAATCTTACAGCACTATTACACATTTCATTGAGGACATTTCGCACGCTTCGGGGCACATTGCGAGTTCCATGACACATGTTAGGGTCACAGAATAGATTGGTACAGAAGGACGGGTCTATACAACGAGCGAAAGCAGCCGCACGCACTTATAGACGCGTACGTACGCAATCTCAAACAAATGCCGCTGTAATGCTGTACGTGAAGCATTATGTGTGCGTATGTTCTTGATGTATGCACCCGAGCTTCTGTACTGCATTTATTCTGTGGCAGGATGGTGGACTAATAATTGACATGTCACTCATAGTCATAACTAACCACACAGATTATAGTATAGGATCCCGATATACAACGACCTTCACCGAGCTGGTTAATGGATGAAACTTATTTTATATTAAATTTAATATGTCAATAAATATATTGCATATGGGTTGTCTAAAAAATTTCAGTCTGAACTTTTTTTTTTTAACATTTCACGAATTGGTTAATAGACAAATTCCATACCAATCGAAAGCATAGAATATGCAAACGTTAGGTTGCCTTTTCTTTTTCCGTCACAACTCTCGGGTAGGTAGGTATAAACAGGTAAATCGATACTAGTAACTTGCACCGGTCTGGTTAATGAATAATCAATCAATCAATCAGTTTATTTGTGAAACATAGGTGTTTACATAAATGAATAGAGGGTGCGCTATGTTTTGTCATAATTAAGACATACAAATTTATAAGTGACCCATTAGGTGTCATTACATTATATCATTAAAAAATATTATATATTTATTTTAAATTAATTAATACACGAAAAGAAAGGGATAAAAAAGAAACATCAAATACAATAAAATTAAAAAATAGTCATAGTACTTGTTATACAAAGGTAAAAAAATAAATAAAAATGCATTATTCTAATAATTGGTCGTTCAAAAATTCGTCTACATCATAATAACATTTTGTCAATTAATAATTTGATTAGAGCTTTTTTAAACTTGTTTAATGTCATGTTTTTTATGTCATTAGGAATTTTATTAAACACTTTAGGTGCCATACTAAAAAAACTTTTCGCATCAATGCGGTCTTACATTTTAGATGACATAGTTTATTTACGTATTGGGCACGCAATGGAGTTTTTTTAGTAGAAGATATTTTTTCAAATAATTGCGTGTTTCTTTTCACAAACAACGCAGTTTCCAATATGTATAATGCTGGAAGGGTAAGTATTTTTAAAGATTTAAAATAGGGTCTACAGCTATCCGTTGTTTTTAAATTACACATTGCTCTGACACATCTTTTTTGCATCCTAAATACAAGCAAACGGTCAGTCGACTGCCCCCAAAAAATTACGCCATATCGCAGCACAGAAGCTACAAGACCATGGTATGCTACCAGTAACGTATCTTTATTGACCTTTTTTGATAACAGAGAGTGCATAAGCAGATTTACTCAGGCGTTTACAAAGTTCCTCTATCATGGGTTTCCAAGTAAGCTTACTGTCGATGGTAATACCTAAAACTTTGCATTATTGACTTCTTCTACACTCGCGAGCAACCAAATCGACTCAAGCCTTGTCGGCGCACACATACATTGATACAACTAAAATCATGAATGGAAATTATTAAAATGATATGTCATTCGAAAGCTTAAGATGTCAGCTTTAATTTGATATCATTGTCATTGAAATCCATCCATCATTTTTGAAATAAATGATGTCTGAATGCAAGAGTAGGAAAAACGGGAATTTAGGAAAAAGGGTATGTGTCTCGTATTTGACAAATTAAACAAAAAAAAATTAAAAATAAAATTATTTTATTTAAATCAGTATTTCGTATTGCCCCCTCTAGCCCTAATTACATCCCGCAGTCTGTTTTTCATGGACCTTATCAATTTTTTGACATTTTCTTGAGGAATGCCGTCCCACTCCTCTAATAATGCTGTCTTTAGCTCGTCTACGCTTGAAGGGACTGGATTTCTGGCCCGAACTCTTCTTTTAAGCTCGTCCCATAAGTGCTCGATGGGATTCATGTCAGGACTGAGCGCAGGCCAGTCCATCGTGCGTAATTCGACCTCTTGCAGAAACTGTCGAGTGACTCGTGCCGTGTGGCAGCGGGCATTGTCGTGCATTAACACGAAGTCTTCACCGACAAACCCTGCGTAGGGCACAACATGATCCAGTAGAATGTCGGTGATGTACCGATCAGCTGTTAGCCCGCCTCCTCGGCCGCCCCCAGGCACGAAAACAAGTTCGGTTTTTCCCTCTAAAGAGATACCAGCCCACATCATGCAGGAACCGCCGCCATATGCCACTGTTTCAGCGAAACAACATTGGGCAAATCGTTCTCCCGGACGCCTGTAGACTCGGCCTCTCCTGTCACTGCCATGCAGACACATTCTGCACTCATCAGTAAACAGGACCGATCGCCATTGCGCAACGCTCCAATTGAGATGCTCTCGAGCAAATTGAAGGCGCGCTTGTCGGTGGCCTGCAGTCAACTTAGGGCCCGTCGCAGGTCTTTTTGGCGTCAAGTTGGCTTCCTTCAAGCGTCTTCTCACTGTCCACTCGCTGACAGCCACTTGTCGTACACGTCTCAGTTCTTGCTGCACATCAACGCCCGTAAGGTGTCGATTGCGCAGCGAGGTTGAGACAATGAAGCGGTCGTCTCTCTCTGATGTGCACCGGTGGCGGCTCGTTCTTGGTCTCCGATTGAAGGCACCAGTCTCTTGGAACCGTCTGTATACTCGGGATACAGAAGACTGGCTCAAGTGGAGCTGGGCAGCGATTGCTCGCTGACTTAACCCTTGTTGCAACAAGGCAACAACTTGAGCGGCTTCTTCTGGTGTGGTATCCATGGGTTAGCGAAAACAAGGAATGCAATTTACGGAGATGTGTACCGGTCAACTTGTAACAAGCAACTGATAAGATAAACCGGAAGTGGGGGGGTTTTATAGCGGGAGCAGGTAGCGCAAGTCGTGGATTCCTAAATAGGTAATTTACGCTGACGGCCAATTAAAATGTGTCAATAAATCAGCGCTTAGTTTTTTTTTAAGGTATTGATGTTAATTGAAAGCCTAATTCTTCAGCTTTCGAATGACATATCACTTTTGTAATTACCATTTATCGTTTTAGGAAAATCAATGTATATGTGCGCCGTCTAGGCTTGAGTCGATTTGGTTGCTCGCGAGTGTATTTTGTGGTTATTATAAGTTACATCAATGTTTGGATGTGGTTGCCGTTGATGAAAGTGCATCACCTTAGTTTTATTTAAATTAATTACCAGATTATTATTATTCAACCAACGGCTGATATTGAGAAGGGATTTATTAATATCATTTTCATAAGTTGTCACATTATTGCATTTTATAACAGCCGTGCTATCATCGGCAAATAGGATCATTTTGTGCCGTATTATTTTTGGGAGGTCATTTATGTATATCAGAAATAATAACGGCCCTAGCACGCTACCTTGGGGCACGCCATATTTTACGTGTCTTGGTTTTGATTTATATATGATCTGCGTTTTAGTCTTATGACATATTCTAGATATTTCCGTGTATTGATATCTGTCACTGAGGTATGATTCAATGAGTTTCAGAACATTGCCCCTTATGCCATATCCATGTAATTTAATTAAAAATAATTTAATAAAAAGGGCAACCTTAAGTTTGCATATTTTATGTTCTTTACTTTTTCGATTGGTATGGAATTTGTTTATTAACCAAACCGGAAAGAGGTACCAAACAAAAAAAAAAAAAATTAATCATGTCCTGGACTGAAATTTTTTAGATAACCCATATGCAAAATATTTATTGACATATTAAATTAATATAAAATAAGTTTCATCCATTAACCAGCTCGGTGAAGGTCGTTGTATACCGGGATCTTAGGCTATTAGAATAATTTTAACTTCTTGGAACAGGATTGCATTAAATGTGGGTAATTTTGGATTTAGCTGCGGTCATGCGCGATATTTCAGAACTTGTCAGGGTGACATATATGTGAATTAGTAAAACGTTTAGTTACAGGCAATCTTTAACATTTTTAAAAGAAAATCGTGTATTGATTTGTGTTAGATTTCATGTGTAAACTTCTATTTGTCTCGATTATTATACCAAAAATGCGTGTTTATATTTAAGGATGAAGAACAGTCCATCAAAAAGAAAAACTTTCCATGGAGCTAACATCGTATTCGTAAAGTAATTATCATACAAAATTCAAGACCTACTCGATCCAAATGTATGGGGCCATCGTTTAATCTCGTGACGTTTTTAGGGCATTTTTATAGCCCTCCCTGCCCTTTGGTTATTGAGATAGGATACATCATATACATCGTGAGGTTTTAGGCTACCTCCTCCCCCCTTACCACGTATCACGTGATTTTTTTGCTATTGAAAAGATCGGTATAGTAAGAATGAGTTTTAATAGAAAAAAACTAATTGTTGGCTTGCTCGGGTTTTTCCTTAGATAAAAATCGACATTAAGAATCAGTTTTTTTTTTTTTTAAACCGAATTGCTGGCTAGTCCGGGTTTTTTCTTAGATAAAAGTTTTTTGGTTTTTAATTCATTATTAGTAAAAAATCTCTCCCCATTGTAGAACCTCACGTGATTAAAGGATGACCCCTGATATTTTCTTCGTGATTACGATGTTGGTCTTGTAGAGAATGTGCAAAGCACGACGATAAATCAAGCTATACAAAACCAGTTTATGCGGATCTCTCATTGTACAGGAAATCTGTATAAAGCGACGCCAGGTTATACTGGAAATGCATAGCTTGATTTGTCGTCATGTGTACCACACCCTTAAATATGACCACACCTTTCTAGTTAATATGTAAATTGTGTCTAACGATACCCAGACCTTTTGTAAATAATCAATTTGTGTTTATGAAGTATTTATTAACCAATAAGTATACGATTATAATTAGTACGTGTAAGTATTAGGTCGGTTTTTTGAAGAAAAATATGGGAAAGCTTCAGGGAAGTAGAATACAACAACAGTCTCAAAAATATGT
This sequence comes from Cerastis rubricosa, assembly GCA_949152445.1. Lineage (NCBI taxonomy): Eukaryota > Metazoa > Arthropoda > Insecta > Lepidoptera > Noctuidae > Cerastis > Cerastis rubricosa. The sequence continues at coordinate 13,109,395 of OX424541.1, forward strand.
CAACAAATTTGACCTTCGGCTTCTGAGAGCCTATAGAAGTCTAATCTATTGCTAAATCTTAGATCAGGTGAATTGGCTCTTGTTATTTGGGCCAAGCGAGTCACTTGATTTTTCACTGAATCAGCATTTTGGAACCCGAGGGTAAATTGTACACAGTCGATTTTTTTATATTCTTCTTCAATTTTATGTTCTTCAGGTACACTAAAATGAACATTAACTTTTTTAAACGGTCAGTTTTACCAAGGGGTATCCTGTCACCCAAGGGAGTGGGTCGTGGAGGTCAGATAGGCAGTCGCTCCATGTAAAATACTAGTATTCAGGTGCATGCTGTTCGATTGGAAGCTGACCCCCTAATACGTTTGAGAAAAGACTAGGCAGATAGTGATGACTATCAAATGTAGATAAAGTAAGTAGTCGCCAATACTTCTCATGGCGCTCGCTTCTCGGAAGATCTTCTGTACATAATTTCGGGACTAGATTACTTTGACATAACATTTTTATTATTTTTATTTTGAGCTTCTCTTATTCTGTTTATAACCGAAACTGTGCACTGACTGGCGTGGGACGATTATTGACAACTTTTCTTACAGGTTGCCGAAAATCCCTTTCCTATTTCCCTACTCCCATTTAAATTAGGTATTACCTTATTCTTATTTAATATATTCAAATTAATATGTGTGTTGTTACTGCAATTAGTGTTGCCATTAATAAATAACTGACAAATTGTATTTAATTATTTGATGAACAATGCAACAAAAAAGATAATTTTTGTCTACTGTCAGTTGAAGCAAGCTAGCTGTCATCGGTTTGTTTTTTTTACTGGCAACACCACTTGCAGTTTATTGTCTCTTCTAGAAAAAAATATAATACCTAAATGTTTCTTTCTATTCTGACATTGTGTATGTTTAGTCTCTGAGCTCTGGTAGGAAAGCAATGTATGGTATAACCTATCTTTCTATTTCTTTGAGTAGTCGATATTTGATGTTTCTGTCTATTTCTGAAAATATTCGATGTTCAGTCCTTTACAGACGAACTGTTTGACATGCACATTACGGGATATTAACGCCACGCTAAAGTATTTTTAAATGGAAAAAAATAAGACTTTTTTCATAAACACTTTTATAATTATACAGGATGTTTGGTAGAAGTACCGGCAGATTTTTTGTGGGATTTGGGTGTCATTTGCTAGCACAGTAAAATTTTGTTATCATGCCTTAACTTAATTTTAAAATTTTGGAAGCTCCTTCATTTTCTAAAAGAAATGTACATTGCAGATAGCACAAAAAGTATTACATTTTAAAACAGCCTCCAAAAAAGGCCCTACAAATCAGTTTTGACGGCTTTAAGACGATATTTGTGAAATAAAGAAAATATTGTATCAATTAAGTACCCTGATAATTAAGACATAACTTCTCGGGCTGAAAACTACCCATATCCCTAAGAATATTGTGTCGGCCCATCTTCGTAGCATCCTGTATAATTAATAGTCTGGAAATAAAGTAATAAATCAACGGAATAAAACTTGATCAATACTTACCTTCGGATTGAAAGCTTTTATGTGACCATTGAGTATATGGTTTGTTCACGTTGTGCGAAGCTGGTTCTCACGCCGGCTCTCCGGAGCACAAGCCGCCTTCGAACCTGGAACTGTTCCCCGGCACCGGCAACCCGTCGCGCTCAACCAATGGTAACACGCGAACACATACATCATGAGAGATTGCATATTTTTAACCTGCCTGTACTGTAGATGTTTTTTTGTTATATTTTTTTTTTAAATAATGCTCATTCATCAATTTAATAGTTTTTTTTTTATTCTTTCGTTTATTAAATAGTTTCGAATTTGGAAGAATTTCACCAAATGAACCTTGATCAGTACATCTAAACAGCGTCCAAGAGCTGTCAGTGTCATAATAAAAGATTAGCACTAGCACTCACTGACTGTCTCGTTGGTCTAGTGGAAGCAAACGCGACTGCTGAGCACCAGGTCCTAGATTCGATTCAAAGTTCGGGCAAAGTGTTATTAGATTTTCTATCAGGAATTTCTCAGTAGCAGCCAAGGAGTCTGTATTTGGGCACGGTTGATGGCAATAGGCAAGCCTTCTGTTACATGGGACTTAAATATAACTGGTGAAATGTGGGTGTACTATTAAGAACACCTCTGCCTAACCCTTCGGGGATTACAGGCTTGATGTTATGTTATGTTAGCACATAAAGCACTTGAACGCCAATGATAAGATGTGCTAATTACGATCAGTTTCATTGGTGAAATCCGCTTTTAGAGATCAGCACGAAACTTTAGTAAGATCTCTGACAAATTCATCAATTAAATATGAACGTTAAAATTCTTTTTTTTTTTTTTGTATGTTTTTGTTTCAAACTTTGGTCTAGAAATTAGTCATCAGATAACTCAGCTTTTAATTCAATAGAAATGCAATCTTTCACACATCATCATACACCAACACGAATCGTATAGAAAATTTGAATCGAGTAGTTTTTCAAGAGTGCTTTCTTATTTTGTTGAAACCGTTAACGCTGACTGTACTCAGGACTTGTACACAAAGCAAATTAAACACATACGTAGAGTAGATTATGATTTCAAGTGTGTATCCTCGCTTTTTCAGTGTTGCTTAAAACTTATGTGGCGTTTTTGTGAAGTCCTAGTGAACGCTATCAACTTCTCTTGGCTAAAAACTTAAGTAAACGGCTAAATCTTAGTTTTTAATAAATAAATAAAAAACTGTGCATGTCAAAACCATAGACAACACCCGTGTGACGTCTAGTAGTGGTCGTTTGAATGTGTTATAAAACATCTAGGATGGCATGCGCTTTGGAATCTTCAGCATAGCCATTTGGTCATATCATGTAACTGTCAGAAATTCATCACGTTGTGAATGGATATCAGATTACCATGCATACTCTCATGAACATTGTTTGCAGTTGTTTTTTCATCAATTTGGCTAGTAGATACTATGTGCCACTGTTCTATTAATAAAAACACTAAAACAATAGTTACAATACAGTAAACAATAGCTAGCTAGAGCTACACGGTGCAATTTAATTGCTTGTAACCTATAAATTGAACAACAACAAACGCGTTTAATCAATGCAAGGCATTTGCTGCTTCAATTTTATTGTACGCCATATGCAAGTAACTTCTATCGTGTAAATGGATCTACAGATCCATTCTGTATGCTTATTACATTTTTTCTTAAATTTTATATTACAGTTCGCTTAAATCCAGAACACATAGTATCTACTAGATAGCGAAAATATATTCTTTAGCATGTATTCTTACTTCGTCAGAAAAACGTTACCTATGTTTTTAAAGCTACGGTTTCGTGAGGTCATAAACTATTTTTTATTTAATGCTGAAGATTGTATTTTCGCTTAATAGACCGTAGTAATTACAATACTGTAGTATCTGCGATTGGCTAAGATGCTATTACTGCTAAAATTAAAGTGAAAACTCCAGGTGAGGCCGAAAAATTTGTTGGGCAGTGTTGGGTTGATTTTTGATTAAAATATTATTTGTGATCGTAATGAATACGGGTATACAGAGTTATAATTATTAAATCATAAATAAAATCCTGTAACTATATCCATACCATTGAATGATTTTTTCATGAAATGTACTGAGATTAAATGAACTTATAGTATAGATGATTTGCAAGATTATAATTCTGTAAGTACAAACATAATTATTACGGTCGCAAATCATATTTAGTTTACAGAATGACACTGTCCAGCAAAATGATAAAAAAATAACAAAAAAAAAATGCTTTGGTTACCCTGGCGCTTTCGCCTTAAATATGGCTAAGAAGTACACAGGTAAGTATAATCTGTTCCAAAAGTATTTGATTTGTGATCTTTTCATTACTTTTCATCAGATACTTTTGGCACAGAAAGTAGCAGACTAGCAGGCAATTACCAATCGCTGATGCCATCAGTATCACATTTCCTATATTCCTTCATAGCCTAACGCCTTTTGCACACTGCAGCGAAAGTGAGACGAAAGCGAAGCTAAATAGCTTCCCTCTGTTCTAGAACCCCAGCATAATATAACTGGCGCAACCACCCTTACCAAATAGTATTTTTATACCCAGTAGCAGGGTTATGTTATGATGGCTGTATTTTTTTTTTATCCGTTACTGGCATAATGGGACGTGTCAATTGAATTTCGCTCGCCATTGTTTTGTTTCGCTGCACTGTGATAAAAGCCTAAGGATGGACGCAGTTCTGATGGAAAATGCGCTGTGCATTCGGTTGCGTAACGCCAGAATAGATAAATAGTTAGTTACACACATATCCGCTGATGCTTTAGTACGCTACGCACGGTGACCATTCAAGCTATAAAAAACCAGTCTAAGCGGATTTCTTATTGTACGTCAAATCTTTACAAATCGCGACCATGTTTTACTGGAAATGAATAGCTTGATGTGTGTACACAGAGCGTACTAACTGACTAAATTGTTCAATTTTGACCGATGAGACGCAACCGACGATACGCCACACGCATCTTCCGTCAGATGTGCATCCACTCTAAAATCGAAGAGAAAATGTAGAGTTTTGTAGTAACACGTCTTGTGCCTGCAGCATCCCCATTGCCGTCGCCGGTTAAGTCGCCCGCACGGACCCCGGTGGTTGCCAACAAGGGGCCCTGCTGCACTGCTCTCTATGACTTCGAGCCCGAAAATCAGGGCGAACTAGGATTTAAGGTAAATGGAAAACTTCATTTCAATAATGCATGGTTTTTTAGGGTTCCGTAGCCGAATGGCAAAAAACGGAACCCTTATAGATTCGTCATGTCTGTCTGTCTGTCTGTCCGTCCGTATGTCACAGCCACTTTTTTCCGAAACTATAAGAACTATACTGTTGAAACTTGGTAAGTAGATGTATTCTGTGAACCGTAAAAATCTTAATGCGGTTTCTTGTGTAAAAATCTTAATGCGGTTCACAGAATAATAATAATAATATCTTTTTTTGTTCAATAAAGATATTATTATTATTATTCTGTGAACCGCATTAAGATTTTCACCCAAGAATAGAAAAAAAACAATAAATTTTGGGGGCTTCCCATACTTCGAGACTTCGAGACTACTTTTAGAACAGAAAACCAAAATTTTTTTTTTCATCTAACCCATACGTGTGGGGTATTTATGGATAGGTCTTCAAATCTCTATTTTTTTCTAAACCTAATAGTTTGCGCTAGAGCCACTTCCAAAGTGGTAAAATGTGTGTCCCCCCCCTCTAATTTCTAAAGTAAAAGGAGGAGAATTCTGAAAATATTTAAGTTTGTAGAACGTAAAAAAAACTATCAACGAAAATTTGTTTCAATAAGATATGATGTTTAGTTTTTGAGATATGGGACTTTTTAATCAAACTGCAGCAGTAACTTTGTTCTTCATTAACATACTATGAAAAACAAATTTAGTTTTGCGGTTGAGTGGAAGTTTACTAACTAATATTACTAACTAATGAATGACAGTTCAAAATATTGTTATTATATTGTTTGGGGCTATGGAACCCTGTGTGCGAGTAAGACTCGCACTTGGCCGGTTTTTTCGGTGCTTGATAAGAGTATACATTAGTGAAATTGAATTGAGTAAATCAAGATGGCGCCGTTATTTTCGATAACCGTCACGTACCAAAACAAATCTGTATGGTGGCCGTCTGTATGGTGTCGGACGAAAAGAACTTGCCAGAGAATGGGCAGCAGCGTTTTCTGTGCTTTTGCAACAACCGCACTGAGATCGCCAACCCATGCGCCAAGCGCCAAGCACGCCAAGCGTGGCGATTATGGCAAAAACCCCCTTACGTGCGCAAAAAAGAAATGGCCCCTAGTACCCGGCAGCCCGTCTACCCTCGACTGTGGCAGCGGTCGAGGTTACAGCGTGGCAAGGGGTGCGAAGAATCTCCGGAAGGGATCCGGCTGCCTATACCGACGACTTGACCTGGCAACATACAATACGCGAACACTCCTGACCGACGAGAAGATAATGGAACTCGAAGAGGAATTGAGCAGGTTGCGATGGAGTATTGTGGGATTATCTAAATACCGAAGAGAGGGGGAGGACATGATGATCCGGAAATCCGGGAACCTGCTCTATTTCCGAGAGGGTGACCGGCAGTCCCAGGGTGGTGTTGGGTTTATCGTCCACAAGTCCCTTGTGAATAACGTGACGTAAATCGAGAGTGTGTCGACCAGGGTGGCGTGCCTTATATTCAGAATATCCTCAAGATATTCGCTGAAGGTCATACAGGTCTCCGCCCCGACCTCGGCACACCCGGACGACGAAGTGGAGACCATGTATGAGGATATCTCTAAAGCCATGCATAATTGCAAAACTCACTTCACCGTTGTTATGGGGGACTTCAATGCGAGACTGGGCAAACGAGACAGGGATGAGCTGCAGGTGGGCAATTTGGGGTTGGACGTCGGAACCACCAACTGGCTAGTTTTATGGAGAAGGAGGGCCTCTATATGATGAACTCCTTTTTGAGAAAGCGTGAGCACAGGAAGTGGACCTGACAGAGCCCCGATGGTGCAACTAAAAATGAGATTGACTTCATCATGTCAACAAAGAAGCCAGAAGCAAATGTTCAATGATGTCTCTGGGAGCAATTCAGTGAAATCCGGGAGTGTACACCGCATGGTAAGAGGCACATTGAACATTAATATTAAGCTTGAAAGATCTCGACTGATGAAGTCTACACTCCGACCAGCTCAGATCCAGATCCAAAACCCCGAGAGCTTTCAGCTTGAACTCCAGAATCGTTTCGAGAGCTCAGTGGACCAATACAATGATGGATTCGTGAAAACTGTCAAAACGACAGGGCCTAATTTCTTCAAGACACGTCGTGCAGAGAAAACTCTCTGATGATACTCTCAAGCTCATGACGGAACAGCGTGAGATGATCCTGCAGTCTTCAGACGAGGCGTGAAAATACCAGCTCAATAGACTTATCTCTAAATTCTTGAAGAGCGACCTCCGCCGCTTTTAATACCGAGCGTATTAAAGACGCAATTGAGCGGAATAAAGGCTCCAAGGTTTTTGCAATAGATCTGGCTATTGGGCAAAGCCAGCTCACGAAACTGAAGACCGACGATGGCAGAATCGTATCCGCCAAACTGGAGCTACTGAGGGAGATCGAGAGATTCTATGGGCAGTCGTACACGTCAACCAGTAATCCCGTTGGAAATCTAGCCAATGACCCAAGAGCTAGACTGACCCGACACCATACCGAAGGCATCCCGGACATCAGGCTGTACGAGATGAGGATGGCTCTGAATCAGCTTAAAAACAACAAGGCACCGGGTGATGATAGAATTACGGCCGAACTTCTGAAGGCGGGTGGAAAACCAGTCCTTAAGGCCCTCCAGACGCGCTTTGATTCCGTCATACTCGACCGGTTAAAGAACTATAGGCCCATCTCACTTCTAAGCCTTGTCTACCAGTTGTTTTCAAGAGTCATCACGAATCGTCTCGCGCGCAGGGATTACGATTTTCAGCCTCCCGAACAAGCCGGATTCCGAAAAGGCTTTAGCACTGTAGACTACATACATACAGACGCTGCGACAGGTTATACAGAAGACCGAAGAGTACAACCTGCCTCTCTGTTTAGCGTTTGTGGACTACGAGAAAGCCTTCGATTCGATCGCGACTTGGGCTGTGAACCTATCCTTCTACAGCGAGGTGTGAGACAGGGAGACGTCATATCTCCGAAACTGTTCACCTCTGCACTAGAAGATGTCTTCAAGATTCTGGACTGGAGAAGGCTAGGCATCAACGTCAATGGCGAGTACACCTCTCACCTTCGATTTGCCGAAGATATAGTGGTCATGACTGAGACCATGAAGGACCTCAGTACAATGCTCGATGACCTCAGTAGAGCTTCCGAACGAGTGGGTCTTAAAATGAACATGGACAAAACGAAATTCATGTTGAATGCCCATGTAACACCCAATCCTATCAAGATCGTAGACTCTACACTCGAAGTAGTGGATGATTATGTCTACCTGGGACAAACGGTCCAGTTGGGTAGGTCTAACTTCGAGAAAGAGGTCAATCGTCGAATCCGACTCGGCTAGGCAGCGTTCGGGAAGTTGCGTGGTATCTTCTCGTCCAACTTACCGCAGTGTCTGAAGACGAAAGTCTATGACCTGTGTGTGTTGCCAGTGATTACATACGGGACCGAAACATGGACGCTTACAATGGGCCTCGTCAGAAGGCTTAAAGTCACCCAAAGGACAATGGAGAGGGCTATGCTCGGAGTTTCCTTGCGTGATCAAATCAGAAATGAGGTTATCCGCAAGAGAACCAAGGTTACCGACGTAGCCCGAAGAATTGCATTGGCAGTGGATGGCCCATGGGGCCGAAAAGTTCTGAAATGGCGACCGCGAATCGGAAGGCGATGTTTTGGGAGGCCTCCCACCAGCTGGACCGATGACCTGGTGTAGGTAGCGGGGATCCGCTGGATGTGAGCCGCTCGGGACCGGTCAATGTGGCAACACTCGGGGGATTCCAATGTTCAGCAGTGGACATCTTACGGCTGAAATGATGATGATAATGATCCCTTTTTAGTTTTAGTCGATCAACTCACACATTTTACTGGATTTGGGTCGATGTGGACCAACTCGGATCACTGAATAATCAAGGTTTTCCCTTTTTTTGGACCATTCAAACCCACTTGGTAACTTGAGACCCAAATGATTGCACAGTATCAAAAGCTCGTGGCACAATAATAACATCTGCCCGGGTCGGTCTTTGGGTTAAGCCGTTGGTCGACTGTCATTTGTAGATCTTTTATAGTCGTTACAGGTTGTTATTTGCTCGAAAGTCTGACAGCCAGTCTTACCAAGGTGTACCATATTACCCAGTACTAACAGGGTCCTGGGTTGTGAAGGTCAAATAGGCAGTTGCTCCATTTAAAATACTGGTACTGAACTGCACTCGGTAAGACTGGAAGCCGACTCCAACATATTTGGGAAAAGGCTAGGCAGATGTTGATATGATCAAAAGCTTAACATCGATGCTTTATTTATTTTCAGGAGAACGACGTGATCACGCTGATCAACAAAGTTGACGACAACTGGTTCGAGGGCTCAGTGAACGGCAAAACCGGATACTTCCCTATCAGTTACGTGCAGGTCACCGTGCCGCTACCCAACATGTAAGCGCGAGGTCGCACCTAACCACCAACGTATTCATTCATTCCCTACTGATGTAACACAACTTATACTGCTACGAAGACAAACCTTCATATAAAACCCGCGAGGAATCTCAACTTGAACAATGGTACCAATGCCTACTTGGCCCCACCTTTGTAAGGGTTGTGTTACACTTCTTACTCATTTGATGTCACGTTACGCAGTATTACGTAGATTTGAATCTATTATTGTGTCAAAAGCTCAATGGCAAGCTGTTTATAGTTAAACCTCGTTTATTACGCCGAATAATTTGATGAACTATCTGTAGTTTTATCGGTTCCAACTTTGTCTTCCGGTGTATTTTACAGTTTCATCCTTCTGTCGTAGCAGAATTTCTTTGAAAATATTTCATCATGTCTTTGAATATTAAATACTCAAAATGTTATCTATCTTCCAGACTTTAAAAATATAGTAATAAAATTGAATGTTAAAATTTACTTTCTAGATGTAAACATCTAATCTCAAGGAGATAATGCTACGAATTTTACTTATGAAATTATTTTTTATTGTACCTACCTACTGTTTGCATTTATTGCCAAAATAAGTAATTATTTAATATTAAAATTATTGTAATAGAAATCATTGTAATCATGTTGCCATTTTACTTCATGACGATTTATATTAGTAATGAGTTGGGAGTCAATTGCCGTTATTTTTATGTATTAGGTATTTTTAGTTTTAAAAGTGACTTACGCCAAATATATCAACATCAATTGGAGTACCTTTGCTCAGACTCGAAGGACGAGGAATCATATTGATTGTTAATAACGGGAGTATGAAGTACTGTCCACATAACAATAAGTTGCAGTGCGTATATAAAGTGGCAAGTATGCCGCACTATAACGTTGCATTCCAGATACATACAGCTCAAGTTTATCGATGTGGATACGATAAATGAGATTGATAATTTTAAGCAAAGTGATAACGTCAATGTCAATCGCAATACATTATTGCTGAGGGCTCACTGCAGCAAAAATTCTATAAAGTGATATTTTTAAACTAAAATTTGATTGAATATTAGTTAAATATCGTGCATCTATTATTTTAGGTGCATTTCCCTTTGTATAGTATTCTCCTTTGACGTACTTTTAGTTTATTTAGTTTATTATCCTTATTTGTACCGTAAAATAAAGGCATAGGAATGGAATAATAAAGTATGTATAATATAACTAGTTAACACATGCAATTAGATTTTATAGTTGTATGTTTGCGGGTAATTATTTAACTGAATGGAGAAAGTATACACTGTAACGTATATTATACAATTATTGTGAGTGTTTAAGGAAAGGGAAGGAGTCGTAATAATTGTTGAATTATTGCCAGAAATCTACGGCGTTTCGATGTTTGATGTATTATTGGCAAGCTATAAAAAATATATAATATAATGTAATTGTGATAACTATATATATCATGCTGTTGGTGCGGTGTCCTACCATGTATTTTTTTTACATTGTTTATATTTTAAACCGTTCCCCCTGTTTATTTTCTCGACAGTTCGCATAATAACTCCTTTAGTCATTACACTATCTAGGCTACCTATTTTAACTATATTTTAATGTGTATGATTGATACTAAAAAAAAAAACAAAATTAGTAAATGTGCATGGCCTCCATTCAATAGTAATATCAAATGTACTTTAATTAATGCACTTGAGAGGTAAGATCTTAAATCGTCACATTATTCACTTTGTCCGATATTGATGTTGCAGTAATATTGAACATAAGTAATTTATAAATTCATCGCATCATTTTTGTCGTAAACGGACCCCATTGTATCACATTTCTGGCATACAAAAGACAATACCTAGATCTAATGTTAGTTGTATGTAAGTTCATAAATAATTGTTCTATCTTCAAGTGTCTCTTAATATAAGTATTTTGAGTAAATAAATATATTCATCAATGTTACGAGAATATCATGTTTCAATGTTTAATGTGAGGCGATACCTAAAGCGTGGAGCGGACGTTACACTATGTCCGCTGCCGCGTACCATATCGCTGTGACCTTCTCAATATACATACCATTTAATCGAATGCAGTAAGATATTATCACTATCCTACAGAGCGGAATTAGACTGTTGTTGTTTTAAATGTGTATAAATTCTATTAGCTTGAGAATGAGCGTTTGATTGATATGAATGATGTGGGCGTGTTTCCGTATTCGATAAACTAGCCTGCTCAACGGGAAATACAAACGAAATTATACCAAAACTCATGAAATTACACTCGATATTTGTGCTCGTGATTATACCATGTTACTGTGGTTGGATATTGATCAAATCATTTCCAAATTTTTAAGCTAAACCTAGCTGAGCTAAAGGACTAGTTTATCGAATATAAGTTTTGTAGTTGTCCTATACTGTGTTGATTCAGTGTTGCTTCACTTGTTATGTGTTGAATCATTTTTTATATGGTAATGATACTTGTTGTTCCACACTTCACAGACGACTCAATGTATTTTTAAACAATGAATTGAAGGTTTACTTCTTTCAAACTTACATAAATACTGGTAAGAAAAACTTGCCAATATCCTTAATGTATTTGTAAGAAGAGTTATTTAAACAACAAGTAAGATTGTCATGAAAGGTGATTTGTTAGCCTACCAAAGTATAATTACGTGTCAAGTGGCACTATCATTATATTGGACCCCAAAAATATTTTGCTATTGATGCGAGTACCTACGTCTGTTATGGTGTATTATTCTACTTGTTCATGTTACTGTAATCTTAAAATACTGTAATTTCATAGATTTAAACTTGACGATTTACGAGATGTAATGCAAATATTATTGATTTGTATTAAAATTTATCCCGAAACTTATTGCTCGTTTTCGCCTCCTAATAAAATGTTAACAATTAAACACTTAATTTTGTTTCATTTAAATATAACCTACTCTCAGTATCTACGTTAACGTTTGTAAGCACTGGCTATGAAAAATTTGTTTTTCACGAGCATATGGAAGGACACTCATAACTTCGCTGGTAGGTTAAAATAGAAGTTAATTTAGAAACTACTTACTTGACTACTACGCAAATGAAAAAAAAATACTGCCTCGATGAACGATCGCAAACGCTGCTACTGAGCGTGCGGTCGATCCCCGGGTCGGGTAAAAGTATCTGTAGTGCATCGATGGTGTGGTTTCAACTGAAGTCGTATTCCACTTACAAACTTTTCGGTGGTAGGACTCAGAAATTGTTACTAAAGGGTCTTGGTTGTTCAAGGCACATAAATCAAATCAAAATCAGTTATTTCAAGTAGGCCAGTTACAGGCACTTTTTAATAGTCAAACACAACAACAATAAAAATGAAGCTACAGTCCCAGTCACAAGACATAATAACTGTGAAAGTACTGTAGTTGCCCATTCCAAAGCGTAGATCTCTATGGAGAAGAATGGGCAAGAAACATGGACACGTTACTCTTTTAAATCAGAATCTTGTTACAAAAACCTTGGTTACATCATTCATGTTGAGATGGTACATTGTGTGAGAATGATGTAGCAAGACGTGCACGTTAAAAGTCAAGAATGTCAGACGACCCGTTGTTCAAGGCACATAAAGAATGTTGCAAAAGTTACTGTGAACCTAGCTCGAATTTTTTTGTTACACCGAAAGGGACACCGATGCATAAATAAGTTACCACATATTCGATAACTACATCATGATCTGAATATCCATCCACACATAAATTATATTTAAAATAAAACAGCTGTTTCCTACAAAACTGCAATACCCACACGGTCAAACTGAATGGTACAGATGATTAAAAAAAAAAAGGTGGTGAATTATTTCGATGGGTTTAGAATGATGTACTGAATATCGTGATAGTGACAACCGTTTAAGCGACGGTGTCTCTTCTAACTTGTATACACGAATAATCCATAATATTTTAAATGCGAAAGTCACTCTGTTTGTTTGTTTGTTACCTTTTCTCGACTAAACGGCTGATCGGATCTTAATGAAATTTGGCAAGAAGACAGATTTAAATCTGGGAAAGGACACAGGCTATATCTCATCACGCTACGACTAATAGGAGCGGAGCAGCAAGGAAAAATGTTACGAAAACGGTGAAAATGTGACGCAGACGAAGTTGCGCGGGACAGCTAGTAGAAAATAAAAATAGAAACCTAGGTAAGTACCTAACTGCCTAACTTTTGTTACCTGACATTAACTTTTTTGATCCTTTTTTAGGGTTCCGTAGCCGAAAACGGAACCCTTATAGATTCGTCATGTCTGTCTGTCTATCCGTCCGTCCGTATGTCACAGCCACTTTTTTCCGAAACTATAAGAACTATACTGTTGAAACTTGGTAAGTAGATGTATTCTGTGAACCGCATTAAGATTTCACACAAAAATAGAAAAAAACAATAAATTTTGGGGTTCCCCATACTTAGAACTGAAAACCAAAAATTTTTTTTTCATCTAACCCGTACGTGTGGGGTATCTATGGATAGGTCTTTAAAAATGATAGGTACTGAGGTTTCTAAAATCATTTTTTCTAAACTGAATAGTTTGCGCTAGAGCCACTTCCAAAGTGGTAAAATGTGTGTCCCCCCCCTCTAATTTCTAAAGTAAGAGGAGGAAATTCTGAAAATATTTAGGATTGTAGAACATAAAAAAAAACTATCAACGAAAATTGGTTTCAATAAGATATGATTTTTAGTTTTTGAGATATGGGACTTTTTCATCAAACTGCAGCAGTAACTTTGTTTTTCATAAACATACTATGAAAAACAAATTTAGTTTTGCGGTTGAGTGGAAGTTTACTAACTAATACTACTAACTCATGAATGACAGTTCAAAATATTGTTATTATATTGTTTGGGGCTATGGAACCCTGTGTGCGAGTAAGACTCGCACTTGGCCGGTTTTTTATTCACTACCTGACCTAGAATAAGTAGCTGGTGGTAGTAGCTAAACAGCGCGTGACGACCTAGTAAATTCCTTAAACAAACATCTACCTACTTAAAATCGTATAATATCATCATTGCATTTGCTTATTTACCTACGACCAGGGACATAGCCTGGAATTTTATACGGCGGGGGTTTTCTTCTAAATAAAAAAAACAGTAAGGGGTGGGGAGGGGGGCTAACCAAGATTGGTAATTAGGAACTTTCTGTGCATACCGCCTAGTATAGGTTGGTTTCCGAGACTTGGCTTACGTACCTTCATGTTACATAAATGCACCACATAAAACGTGATTAGCAAATCTTGATTGCAAAGTGTAGTGCTATAGTGGCTACAGGCAGATGATAATTATAGGTGTCTGCCTGCTTCAGGGAGGGCAATACTCGCCCTAGAGTGATGCGCTTTGTAAGGCGGGCGTTCTCGGGAATTCATATTAGTTCTTGTGATTATTTGGCCTGCGTCACAGAGCGCATCGACTTCCTGAAGCAGAATATCCGTGCATGGGCAAGCTTGTATTCTTAGGTAAGAGGCGAGTGGAGCGATACACTCAGAATCGCACATTCCAAACTGATGAAAGGTGGGTTATGGGGCTTGGGAACGATCAGAACAATGGGTGACTGACACGCATCTGCCGGATGATCACAGAACATATTATACCCTTAGCTATAAAAATGGACTCTGTGCCCTTAGCGGGCGGATGATGACCACTGAATATATATCCTCTGATGATGACCACAGAACATATACCTATACCCTTTGATGACGCCATGAATTCGTTCTGAAACAGCATCTGATCGGTGCCTATCAGTCACACTGAGGGCGATTGGACCAGGGAGGTTGAACAAGCGTGTGTTCCAATACCAGAAATGGGACCATCATCAGCCCCCAAGACGTAGCTCGTGCATTCCGTCCGATACCTATCTGGAAGTCTCCAGGGCCGAACGGTCTGCACGACTTCTGGATCAAATGTTTCCAAAGATCGCACATCAGCCTTAGAGTCAGGTTCGCAGCCCCAGTTCCTGTTGACAGGCATTACCCACCTGCTCCATAAATCAGGTTGTACTACGGAGCCCAAAAATTATAGACCAATCACTTGTTTACAAACGGTTACTAATCAGCATATTGAGAGTTATTTCATTATGGCTCCCTCTCAGAATGGATGTAGGAACGGGTCCCGTGGTACTAAGGATCGACGAGCTGCTCCTCATTGATATAGCCATTAGCCAACAGGTTCGTAGCTCCCAAAGGCATAACCTGTCTACATGATGGATAGATTATAAGAAGGCCTATGACTCGGTGCCGCATGCATGGCTCATGTGGGTGCTGGAGTTGTACAAGATAGATGTAACTCTACGCGCCTTCCTTGAGTCGTGTATGGGGCAATAGAGGACGGTCCTTCGCTATCCAGGATGTCGAAAGATGCATGGGAACAGCGACCCGATAAGGATCGAGCGTGGTATATTCCAGGGTGATAGTCTGAGTCCAGTGTGGTTTTATCTAGCCTTGAACCCTCTCAGCACACTTCTGGAAGGTTCAGACTATCGTTTGAGATGAGGTGGTCAGGTCATATCTCACCTTCTTTACTCGGATGGTCTGAAACAATTTGCAACTGGTGAAGCTACTAAAGGTAACAGAAACTTTCAAGTTTTCAGTAGCACCCTCAGGATGGAATTTGGTGTCGACAAATGTGCAGTCATGCATGTGAAGCCAGTGGAGATTATAGAATCCGTGGGAATTCAACTTCGGATTCCATACACCTTAGATCCTTTACTTCAACAAAAACTTACAAGTATTTGGGTATGTCGGAAGCATTAGGTATCAGTACTAAGGTAGTAAGCAGTCTTCTGTTAGGCGGAAACAATGTGCGCGCTTTCAACGGTTGAGTCATGCCGGTTTTGATGTATTCTTTCGGCATACCCAAATGGACTCCGAACTTGATGCCCTAGACAGGAAGGTCCGCGGACTCCTGCCCCCGTATTCACAAACGCTCGGTTTCGATTTCGATTCGATAAGTCGTATGTCGGTTTGAGTGTAGCCTTTAACTATGGCGCAAGGACTTGAAAAATTTTCAATGATTTCAATTTTTTTTTTTTTTCGAAAATTTCCCAATTCTCTTGCAGAACCTTATTGACCTTGTCCATAAAAACCATTTCGGTCCTGAGAAGCATGACCCTACGATGCACCGTTTCCGAGTTACGAGCTTATTCATCTTTTTCCATGTTTTACAAAACGCTCTATATTTCCAAAATGGTACCTAGCTCAGGTGAAGATCTTTTCCGGAAAGAAATTGTTGCTCTAGTCGAAAACTATGAGATGGGTGTAAAATAACTCGAGCAATAATGAAAAAAAAAAAGGAAAAAAAATTCTAAGTGTCGATCGGTGTTTCAGCTTGCGTATTCTTAGGGGCTTAGGACTTAGTAAAATTTTTGAAGTTTTTTTTTTTCACTATTTCTTTACCCATCTCATAGTTTTCGACTAGAGCAACAATTTCTTTCCAGAAAAGATCTTCATCTGAGCTACCATTTTGGAAATATAGAGCGTTTTGTAAAACATGGAAAAAGATGAATAAGCTCGTAACTCGGAAACGGTGCATCGTAGGGTCATGCTTCTCAGGACCGAAATGGTTTATATGGTCAAGGTTAACCCGAAACTGCTTTCTTTTTCTCAAATATCAGTTTTTTTTGGAAAATCCAGTCCCAAAATTTTTTTTTACAATTTTTTTGTTTTCTTTGCTGCTCATAGTGCCCCTAAGCGTATACTCCAACTCCTACAAATCCGCCCCTAAGATGACCCACTGACCCGTATGTCTATCTTGTTTTGGCATTACGAAAGCGAGTGAGATAGACATACGAGTTTCCGAATCGAAATCGTAACCGAGCGTTTGTGAATAAGGGGCATGACCGCAAATCGCATGCATCACCCACGGTTGTCGGTGATGAGACTCTATATCCCGCGGAAGTGTGGGGGCCATGACTTCTTAAATGCTAAGACCCTGCACAACCGTGAGGGTATGCAGACTCATGGAATACTTCCTAGAAGCCGACGTGGGGATGCCCCGAGATGTGGTCTCAGTGGGCAAGGGCCTTGCCCGCTCTTCTTGACCGCACACAGGTAACGACACTAATGACCGCAGGCAGGTATGGAAGAGCATGGAGCTTCACGGACGCTCTTTTACCGGGCTCTCAAATAATATGGAAATAGATGATTACACAAAATTTACTTTAGAATAAAGTTTTGTATTGGAGGTAAAATAATGTGTTTTGGAAACTATTTAATTAGCTGTGATTATGCAGGTAACATGGCATTAGAAGTTTGTAATAATTGTAGTGTTTCCCGATTGTTTAACTATGACTTAAGCTGACTTATACAAAGTGTTTGTTTTGTCAAATTTAAGGAGGTAACAGATTCTCGTCCCGAATCAATAATAAAATGGAAGGCAATAAATTATTTCTTATTCCCTAAACCACGTTAAGGGGGTAATTCTGAAATACTGACAAAATTAAACAACCAAAGAAATCAACGTTTATAGATAATCAACTAGGTATCGTAATTTTAATCGACTATTTATGTCTTTTGTGACAACCTCCTGAATCTGAAGAGGGTGAAAAACAACAGCTTGTACATATAGAGGTTTGTAAGGTAAGGGAAATTAATACAATTATATCAGAAGAGGAAGCTATTTATTTATTCAATAAATGTTTAATTAAGATAATTGTTAATATTATTGGAACGATTAAAATATTGAGAATTTGAATGTGCCTAAAGCATATTTTGAGGTTATGTAAGTTAGTAGCCGCCACGAAGACGGAGTACCAAGTGAAGGGTGGACTCCTTTTGGATGTTGTAGTCGGAAAGGGTGCGACCGTCTTCCAGCTGCTTTCCGGCGAAGATAAGTCGCTGCTGGTCTGGGGGGATGCCTTCCTTGTCTTGGATTTTAGCCTTTACATTTTCGATGGTGTCAGAGGCCTCGACCTCCAGAGTGATAGTCTTGCCAGTCAAAGTCTTGACGAAAATCTGCATACCACCACGAAGACGCAGGACCAAGTGAAGAGTTGACTCCTTTTGGATATTGTAGTCGGAAAGGGTGCGACCGTCTTCAAGCTGCTTGCCAGCGAAAATAAGACGCTGCTGGTCTGGGGGGATGCCTTCCTTGTCCTGAATCTTTGCCTTGACATTCTCGATGGTATCAGAGGCCTCAACCTCCAGAGTGATGGTCTTGCCAGTCAAAGTCTTGACGAAAATCTGCATACCACCACGAAGACGCAGGACCAAGTGAAGAGTTGACTCCTTTTGGATATTGTAGTCGGAAAGCGTACGACCGTCTTCAAGTTGCTTGCCAGCGAAGATAAGACGCTGCTGGTCTGGGGGGATGCCTTCCTTGTCCTGGATCTTAGCCTTTACATTTTCGATGGTGTCCGAGGCCTCGACCTCCAGAGTGATGGTCTTGCCTGTCAAGGTCTTGACGAAAATCTGCATACCACCACGAAGACGGAGTACCAAATGCAGAGTCGACTCCTTTTGGATATTGTAGTCGGAAAGCGTACGACCGTCTTCAAGTTGCTTGCCAGCGAAGATAAGACGCTGCTGGTCTGGCGGGATGCCTTCCTTGTCCTGGATCTTAGCCTTTACATTCTCGATGGTGTCCGAGGCCTCGACCTCCAGAGTGATGGTCTTGCCTGTCAAGGTTTTGACGAAAATCTGCATACCACCACGAAGACGGAGTACCAAGTGCAGGGTCGACTCCTTTTGGATATTGTAGTCGGAAAGCGTGCGACCGTCTTCCAGCTGTTTTCCGGCGAAGATAAGTCGCTGCTGGTCTGGGGGGATGCCTTCCTTATCTTGGATCTTAGCTTTTACATTTTCGATGGTGTCAGAGGCCTCAACCTCCAGAGTGATAGTCTTGCCTGTCAAGGTCTTTACAAAAATCTGCATACCACCACGAAGACGGAGTACCAAGTGCAGGGTCGACTCCTTTTGGATATTGTAGTCGGAAAGCGTACGACCGTCTTCAAGTTGCTTGCCAGCGAAGATAAGACGCTGCTGGTCTGGCGGGATGCCTTCCTTGTCCTGGATCTTGGCCTTTACATTCTCGATGGTATCAGAAGCCTCAACCTCCAGAGTGATAGTCTTGCCTGTCAAGGTCTTTACAAAAATCTGCATACCACCACGAAGACGGAGTACCAAGTGCAGGGTCGACTCCTTTTGGATATTGTAGTCGGAAAGGGTGCGACCATCTTCCAGTTGCTTTCCAGCGAAGATAAGTCGCTGCTGGTCTGGTGGGATGCCTTCCTTATCTTGGATCTTAGCTTTTACATTTTCGATGGTGTCAGAGGCCTCAACCTCCAGAGTGATAGTCTTGCCTGTCAAGGTCTTTACAAAAATCTGCATACCACCACGAAGACGGAGTACCAAGTGCAGGGTCGACTCCTTTTGGATATTGTAGTCGGAAAGGGTGCGACCATCTTCCAGTTGCTTTCCAGCGAAGATAAGTCGCTGCTGGTCTGGGGGGATGCCTTCTTTGTCTTGGATTTTAGCCTTTACATTCTCAATAGTATCTGAAGGCTCAACTTCAAGAGTGATAGTTTTACCAGTCAGGGTCTTCACGAAAATCTGCATACCGCCACGAAGACGCAGAACCAAGTGAAGGGTAGACTCCTTTTGGATGTTGTAGTCAGAAAGGGTGCGGCCGTCTTCCAGTTGCTTGCCGGCGAAAATAAGACGCTGCTGGTCTGGAGGAATTCCTTCCTTGTCTTGGATCTTAGCTTTTACATTCTCAATTGTATCTGAAGGTTCCACTTCTAGTGTAATAGTTTTTCCTGTGAGTGTTTTGACGAATATCTGCATACCTCCTCGAAGTCTGAGTACAAGATGAAGTGTTGATTCTTTCTGGATATTGTAATCAGACAGGGTGCGTCCATCTTCCAGCTGCTTGCCAGCAAAGATAAGTCGCTGCTGGTCTGGGGGGATACCTTCCTTGTCTTGGATTTTAGCCTTCACATTCTCAATAGTATCTGAAGGCTCAACTTCAAGTGTGATAGTCTTACCAGTCAAAGTCTTGACGAAAATCTGCATACCACCACGAAGCCGCAGGACCAAGTGCAGAGTTGACTCCTTTTGTATATTATAGTCAGAAAGGGTACGACCGTCTTCCAGTTGCTTGCCAGCGAAGATAAGTCGCTGCTGGTCTGGGGGAATGCCTTCCTTGTCCTGGATCTTAGCCTTCACATTTTCGATGGTATCAGAGGCCTCGACCTCCAGAGTGATAGTCTTACCAGTCAAAGTCTTGACGAAAATCTGCATACCACCACGAAGCCGCAGGACCAAGTGCAGAGTTGACTCCTTTTGTATATTATAGTCAGAAAGGGTACGACCGTCTTCCAGTTGCTTGCCAGCGAAGATAAGTCGCTGCTGGTCTGGGGGAATGCCTTCCTTGTCCTGGATCTTAGCCTTCACATTTTCGATGGTATCAGAGGCCTCGACCTCCAGAGTGATAGTCTTACCAGTCAAAGTCTTGACGAAAATCTGCATACCACCACGAAGACGCAGCACAAGATGAAGTGTGGATTCTTTCTGGATATTGTAATCAGACAGGGTGCGTCCATCTTCCAGCTGCTTGCCAGCAAAGATAAGTCGCTGCTGGTCTGGGGGAATGCCTTCCTTGTCTTGGATTTTAGCCTTCACATTTTCGATGGTATCAGAGGCCTCGACCTCCAGAGTGATAGTCTTACCAGTCAAAGTCTTGACGAAAATCTGCATACCACCACGAAGACGCAGCACAAGATGAAGTGTGGATTCTTTCTGGATATTGTAGTCTGATAAGGTGCGTCCATCTTCCAGCTGCTTGCCGGCGAAGATAAGTCGCTGCTGGTCTGGGGGAATGCCTTCCTTGTCTTGGATTTTAGCTTTTACGTTCTCAATGGTATCTGAAGGCTCTACTTCAAGTGTAATAGTCTTACCAGTAAGGGTCTTCACAAATATCTGCATGCCACCACGGAGACGCAGAACAAGATGGAGGGTGGATTCCTTTTGGATGTTGTAGTCAGACAGGGTGCGACCGTCTTCCAGTTGCTTTCCAGCGAAGATCAGTCGCTGCTGATCTGGGGGAATGCCTTCTTTGTCTTGGATTTTAGCTTTTACATTTTCGATAGTGTCGGATGGCTCCACTTCCAGAGTAATAGTTTTACCCGTCAAGGTTTTTACGAAAATCTGCATTATGATATCTGTAACAATAGAGAAATGCTATTTAGGACGGTACAAACTATAAATTTGGTCGAAGTATCTGATACGAGAAGGCTACCGAACTAGGACAAAGAACAAAGAAAGTTCGCGATCACAAAATGGCGTCAGCTAATCGTCGTATGATCTTTTGTAAAACAAAAGTGACAACGTCATTTTTTAATAATGTGGCTATGAGAGATGAGAGTTTGACAATAATTTATAAAAAAAACCAAGGATCTTACCAATTTAAACTTAGCAGGAATAACAACACCAGTATAATTATCTTAAAAATAAACACAAAACACTGTTCAGTCAACGCGAGTCAATCTCAAATTGATTTTCCAGTTCCAGAAATTCACAAACATGAATAAGCAAGCGGAACTCACTATTGAATGAATGAAATCAATCTCTGATTCACTCTTTGAATGATTTCAATTTTTTTTTGGTATTGAAAACTAGGCTTTTGAGCTGACCACTAAAACTGCAGTGCAACTGAAAACAATGTCAGACAAAAATAACAGCTTATAACAGTGTCGTTAACAGCTTGGCTTGTCTGGGACGCACACTACACAGCCACGACCACGAGTTTTGACCAGGAAGTTTGGTTGTACGGACGGGGGTCCTGTCAGTTTTGTTCAAGATTGCAGCCGGTCATGTGACAGGTCGTGGCCATGTAGTGAGTCCCTAAGAGCTTGGCTTATAATTTTTGACTTTCAAGGAAAGTACTATTCCGATTAAGCAGTTTTTGAGCAAAAATCAATCTACTTCACAACGAAGCGCCGAGCATTTGGAATACATCCACTGATTTGCAAGTCAAGCATTTACGACGACTACGACTTAGCGATTTGCTAGTTTAGGCTCTTAATGTTCGATTGACTCAGAAATACTCAGAATTATAGAAGATTGGGACAAGTGGGAGACTACAGACTTTAACATAGTAATTACTGCCAACGAAAAAAAGGAGGAGGCTGTGATTATATGTTTTTTTTGGAAACCAGGTAGAGTGTGCAACACTGATCTTTAATGTCACAAAAATGATTGAACTAGACAGAACGAAATAATTGAACCATTCTTGAATTTATTTATTTTATCATCTGTGACGCGGGCGTATCGAAAGAAAACTGACTCTTGAAAAAATTTATAGAAATATTCGTTTTATCAATCAAATATTCAGTGTTAGCAGACATCGCTTAGTTTATTCGTCAAAATAATCTGTTAATATTCTGCTGCTGCCTTTGATTTCCATACACTTTCATTGTTTCAACGGGTTCTAATATGTGTCTTTTTTTTCTTTTGTAAACACGTTTGAAATATTTCCTAAATTTTTTATATCATACGGTTCCTGAATAAACTATGAGTCACTGGTTTAGCTCTAACGCATACAAGTGAAGTGTTTCGGATCTAAATAGTTTGTGTTTTGAAAGATGGCCGATTTAATTCGTGCTATGGGGGCGCCGATCGGACCCCCAGTAAAGGATAAGTTGGGGTCTCCATCGACGGAATCTGAAGACGGCGGGGGTGATATCGCAGAGTTAGCGGCAGATTTGGAGCTGGATGAACCTGATGGACCTAGCACTAATGGTAAGTTCACCAGACAGCACAGTCTTCTATGGCCCTAGGTAAGAATTGCTTCAATGCATGTTGATCAAATGAAAATTTGTAACAGGTGAAAGACAGGCAGTGCTGGCTCCTCCTGAGACTGAGTGGTACCATGGCCGGCTGGATAGATATACCTCTGAAGAAAGGCTGTGGGCTGCTGGAAAACTCGGGAGCTATTTAGGTAAGACATGATCTGAAAAACTTGTCTTGTTATCTATCTATTTGTTCAAATAATAGAACATTCAGAGTATCTGGGTTATAATATAAGCAGTTGATTAGCAAGGTGTCCAATAAAATAAGTTGAAAATCAAATCAATAAGATTGTTAATTCAAGTAGAGAACATCCTAATTACAATTACCTGAATTAATACAATATAAATTAATTATTTTCTGGTTTGAAATATCTTATCAATTATATTATATTTATTGTCCTTGTTATTGTGTTGAATATATCTTAGGTAGTCACCATATTCTGGTGTAGAAAAATCATGTTTAAATTTTCAAATCTCATTAATTATGCTTGCAATTATGATACAAAGTAGTCTTAGTAGGTTCATTCCAGGTCCCAGGCTACTTGTGTCAAATATCATAGCAATCAATTTTGTAGTAAAAACATGAAAAGGCGATAGACAAGCAGACAGAGTTCTTTTCACGTTTATAATATCAGAACTCATTGATGTTACATTGAAAAAAATAAACATTGAAACAGAAAAAAAAACTAGTGGGCATATTATAACTTTCTGTCACAACAATAGACAAAGGCTAGTGAAACAGTTCCCATGGTGTTTTCTATGAGAAAGGGTTATGCAATTACATGAAACAACATTTCCTATATGAAATGTTAATACAACTACAGTGTAAGATTCATTGTTCTGTTGTTTTCACTTGATCAACAAAGATAACATGGGTAGTATGTACCTAGTTTTTATTAGCAAGTCACAATAGATTGTTGGTACAATGCATTGTTACTGTATGCATGTATTCTTGTAACAGAATATCAATTTTTGTAGTATTCAGTAAATGTTAACTGAAGAACTTGTGGCTAAATAATAACAGCCGCACGGGTCGATCATTAAGGTTAAGCAGTGCTTGCCAAGGTTGGTCCGTGGATGGGTGGCCATAATTACATAATGAGTTTCCTCCGTGCCTCGGAAAGCACGTTAAGCCTTTGGCCCTGGCTATCATTGGTTGATCTTTGACAGTTGTTATGAGTAGTCAGAAGCCAAAAGTCTGACATCCAGTCTTACCAAGGGGTATCATATTAGTAATCTACAAAAAACAATTATAACAGTGTTTTAGTTCTTCCTGTTTCTTTATTTAAAGATATAAATCCTTGGGGCAATGTAGCCTATATTGTATGTTTAGTAGCTGCTAGGATAAAAATATTTTTCCTGTGATTTAGGTGCTATGAGGCAGGAAGAGGTCTCATTAATTTGATAACATTTATTAGACCAGACCGTTTGCCTACTACAATATACCAACTACAGTGTATAAATAGACTAACTATAACAATGCATTATTCATATTAGGATATGGGAATTGAGTTTGTTAAACAGTGGGTACCTAATCTATATCCAAATACTTCCTATCTGTTTAGTTATCTCCAATTTTAACAATTATTAACTTTATGTTAGTGTAAATTAAATTGATTTTAGATTCACTAGACAAGTCATAAAATTACAACTTTTTGGGAATTTAATTCTAAAAGTGATATGATAAGTGGATGGCTCACCAAACTATTTATTATATAATAGTGTATTTATAAGTCACAATTGTTCTACTGTACAGTGCATTTTCTGTTCTACTTGGTACCTCATTATCATGCTAGGAAGAACTCAAATATGCGTTTGAAAGTGGATATATAGATACCAGTTCAATGCAATACTATCATGATGGCATTATCTTCCTGCCCTCCTCTGTCATCCGTCACACTATCATTTAATCCTTTTTCTTCCATATCATTCCTCACACATACCATCCATCGTTCCCATGGTCTTCCTCTCCCTCTTCCATCTTATCATATCGACGGTTGAAAGGATAATTGACCTAAGCGACATTTAGTAAAACTTGCAGGACCAATTTTTTTTTTTAAATATAGCAACTATTTAAATAGACTTTTATTTATTTTATACAGTACTAGTTGTCCCGCGCAACTTCGTCTGCGTCACATTTTCCCCGTTTTCGCAACATTTTTCATTGCTGCTCCGCTTCTATTTGTCGTAGGGTAATGATGAATTATAGCCTATAGCTTTCCTCGATGAATGGGCTATCTAGAACTGAAAGAATTTTTTATATCGGACCAGTAGTTCCTGAGATTAGTGCATTCAAGCAAACAAACATACAAACTCTTCAGCTTTCTTATACATATTATTATAATATAGATATCCCTAAATAAGTATGGATTCTTTTTAAGCTATTACTGTTGTTGATTGTGTATTATTTTGGACATTTTATGTTGGTTAGCCCAAAATGCATCAAATTTTGTATTTTTTTGATAAGGGCAAAATGGTACAAATGCCTGCCGTAAAAAAATAGCTGACATTAAACTGGCTCAAGCATCAACTTAGAATAAAAAATACGAGAGAAAATGAATTTAGCGCCATGTCAACTGACAGTTGAATAAGCACAATGAGTGTAAGCAACATGGTGGTGTTACACCAGAGTGAAGTAGTTTGATGCAGATGCCCATTAGAGGGACTGCAGGATGAAACAAAATGACCCCTTACTAGATTATTAGTAGATATTGAAGCTTAGGCCATCATTCAGCATCATCCATAAGATATTTTTGCTCTTGGTATGCAATTTCATACAATTTTAGACAGTGTACTGTATCGTCATCAGCCTATAATGTTCCCACTGCTGGGACACAGGCCTCCTCTCAACGAGAGGGAGTGGGCTTTAATCCACCACGCGGGCCCAGTGCGGGTTGGTAGATGTCACATGTCTTCGAATTTTTAGTTCTAGTACATGCCGGTTTCCTCACGATGTTTTCCTTCACCGTTTTGAGAGTGTACTGTATATCATTTATAAAAAAAAAAAAAAACTTTTTGAATGATTCCTGTATGGAATCATTCAAAAAGTTTAAAATGTAAAATAGTTCAAGCGACACGGTTTTTTAATGTAGTTGAATGCAAAATAGACCTAACGACAAAACCACAACTACGGCGAAAAAGCCAAATGCCTTAATCGACACTCCTCATAGAAGTTCGAAAAATAAAAATAGCCTACTAAGTCATCGTGAGACTGGTACTTGGCCTGTTTTTTGTATATAAGGAAGATACATTCGTCAAAGAAGACTGCTGTTATGTTTATCAAGTTTAAAACAAGATTTATTTCTTCACTTTTACGCTTCTGACTTACCTTTCGTGGATTGCAGGTGTGATGTTATGTTAACTTTTTGCTTGAATAATTGATATAAACAATTTATTTCTTTTCAGTACGAGAGAGTGATCGTAAGCCAGGATCTTATGTTCTGAGTTACTTGGGCCGAACTGGAATAAATCATTTTAGGTAAATCAGTATTAAATTAGTCTTATTTACCTACAAATATGCTTTATTTTCCTTTAATAATGCTTACTTTGTTTGCTTCCCACGCAATTTTGGTTTGATGTGTAACCAATTCTCAGATTTTCTCTTTTTGTCCTTCCCGTTTTGCTAATGGTTCTCTAACCTGCAGAATAACGGCAGTATGCGGCGACTATTACATCGGTGGCCGTCAGTTTGACTCGCTGACTGAACTGGTGGGCTTCTACAGCCATTGTTCTGATCTCCTGAAGAGGGAGAGGCTCGTGGAGCCAGTGCCGCCACCCGAACCTGTCAATGATAAAAAGGTATGATTACTTTTTATTTGCCGTAACTGTTACACTCCATGGCGAGGACCTCCTTTTCTTTCCAATTATTTATACCTTGAGCTAGTGTGGTCAAATCCTGCCTGCAGGCGTCCAGCACATCCAGCTATCTTCATTTGCGTTTGCCACATTGTCGCGGGAAGTTTTCCGAGGTTCACATTGTTGTTGATTTAACCCATTATCCGTTAACATGTGGCAGACGTATCTGACCCAGTCCCACATTACCTTGACTGCTTGGGTGTCATCGACGATTTTCGTTTTAATAAGCGTAATAATTATTTGAATAGCTTACTATAGTTCGACGCGACGTCAGTCATTCATCAGCCCACAAGCTCAAAATATGATCACAAGTGTGCTGTGTGAAGTGTCATTAGATAACACTATTTGATCCTGTATTAAATAGTCACAGTCGTTGATATTTTACCCACTGAATGTAAAACACTGGTACATAGATGCAGCTGCTTTCCATTCCAGTACTTTCAGACATATTGTTGGCTCAGGTAATGAGCTGTATCCAGTTGAACTATTAGTTCTACTAACTAGAGGAGTATGAGTATTTAACATAGAGCGGCACCCCTTAAATAAATACTTATGAGGAGGTCAGATTTCTGAGCTTCTGAGTAGCCAATACTATCCAATATTTATGTTTATTTTTTTTTCTTTGGCAGAGGGTAGTGGCAATACTGCCATACACGAAGATGCCCGACACAGACGAGCTAACTTTCCAGAAGGGAGACATCTTCTTTCTGCACAACGACATGGGTGATGGCTGGCTCTGGGTCACTGCACATAGGTGAGATTTTGTTAGCTTGTCTAACTACGAAACCATTTGAGGCCGAAGTAAGTTTCTAGCCATGTCCTGTTTCGGAAATTCGATCTTGGTTTTACGAACTCAAACTCAAACTCAAAGCATTTATTTCAATTAGACCATTACGATGCGGGCACTGTCTCTTCTGTTATGAACAGTAAACGCAAATGAATTTTGTAGCTTATAAATAGGCTTCGAAATTGATTTCTGTAAGCTTTATGCGTAAATTATACAAAGTTGAGGAGCAACTAAGTTCAACTGAATCTTCTCTTTCGTGAAATTGTCATTGATTGGGTTTAAATGAACATACTTTGTATTTTTTTGGAGGTGTTTTTACGCGATCTGTTCGCTTAACACCTATTATGCTGCGCTCTTTTGCCCACTAGCAAATCTTAAGTTTCGACGTCTGTTATTCAGTAAGTGACCAACTTTGTGCATCGTAGGTTTGGACGGGCAGGATGCACATGTCGATGAGTTTTCTTTTAAGTGTTATTGGAAGGTTTCCCTTTTTAGGGTGCCGTACCCAAAGGGTCAAACGGGACCCTATTACTGAGACTTCGATGTCCGTCCGTCCGTCCGTCCGTCCGTCTGTCACCAGGCTGTATCTCATGAACCGTGATAGCTAGCCAGTTGAAATTTCTACAGACTATGTATTTCTGTTACTGATTTAACAACAAATACTAAAAACAAAATAAAATAAATATTTAAGAGGGTCTCCCATACAAAAAATTGATATTTTTGCTCGCTTTTTGCGTTTTTATAAGTAATGGTACGGAACCCTTCGTGCGCGAGTCTGACTCGCACTTGGCCGGTTTTTTAACCGACTTCTAAAAAAGGAGGAGGTTCTCAATTCGGATGTTTGTATTTTTTTTTTTTTTTATGTTTGTTCGCGCATAACTCCGTCGCTTGCCAACCGATTTGGAAAATTCTTTTTTTGTTTGAAAGCGTATACTTTCCAAATGGTCCCATGAAAATTTTATCGAAATCAGACAAGCCGTTTCTGAAAAAATCAACAAAAAAATATATTTCTAACTTTTCGTTTACTCTGCATTGCGTTTTTGTTCGCGCATAACTCAGTCATTTACGAACCGATTTGGAAATTTTTTTTTTTATTCCAAAGATTATGCTTTCCATCGGAATCTGATGATGGAATCTTGGCGAAATCGAAGGAACTCTTCAAGTTTTATAGGAAACGTACAGCGATTTTGGTATTTTCTACAACAAGTGAAGCATTTGCATTCAATAAGAACCATTCTACTATCAGATCTGATGATGAAGCCAAGAGACAGGCACTGGAACTCCATAATAAGACAATGTATATTAGCTGTGTTTGGGCTTGTTGGAATTGTAACGGTATGCACTTTCCAGGTGTACCACAGACTAACTTTTTGACTTTCCTTATTCAACCTACGTAACATGTTTTCGCGATGATCAGGGTTCTTATTCAAAATGCGTTGATCATTTCTTTCAATAATTTCTTTTAATCGTTTTCCTTTTTCTCAGTTTCAGTTCGACGCCTTTTCTCACACGAGAAGCATCTATCCATATTTTATTATTAGATTTAAAATATGTCACTAAAAATTAACAAATAAAAATATTTTTTACAAAAAAAGAAACCGACTTCAAAAAACACTTAACGCACTAAAAAGTTAAAAATAATACTATAACCTACCTATATTAATAAACCTAACCTAACCTACGATTAACCTATAATAAAATTTAATAATTCTTTGGAGTCGGTGCCAAGCAATATACGATACCTAAATGACTATATACAGACTAAGGCCAGAAAAAAGCAAAACATAAATCAACAACTTCTAAATATTAATTCATTCATTAATTCTAATTATATTGCTTGGCACCGACTCCAAAGAATTATTAAATTTTATTATAGGTTAATCGTAGGTTAGGTTAGGTTTATTAATATAGGTAGGTTATAGTATTATTTTTAACTTTTTAGTGCGTTAAGTGTTTTTTGAAGTCGGTTTCTTTTTTTGTAAAAAATATTTTTGTATTGATGATTACAATTCTGTAACTACATGCGTGCTTAGGTCGCGAATCATATTTAGTTCAACACAACCTGACACACTTACCTCGAAATAGCTACCCTGGGGCTTCCCCTTTAAGGATTATAATTGACCTCTGTATTGCAAATATTCAGTGCTCGTCTAAAACTATTGGCATAAAATTCATAGTCAACTTGGCACAGATCATGACGCTCTATTGTGAGTAACAGTTCATTCAAGTAGATAATTCCCGATATCTTGCCTTGGCATCAATGTGT
This sequence comes from Cerastis rubricosa, assembly GCA_949152445.1. NCBI lineage: Eukaryota > Metazoa > Arthropoda > Insecta > Lepidoptera > Noctuidae > Cerastis > Cerastis rubricosa. The sequence continues at coordinate 13,139,265 of OX424541.1, forward strand.
CCGTTTATTTTCCGATATCTCACATCCTGCTATTAAATGTACAACTAATGCGCAGTTCCCTTGAACGTCCATTATATTTAGAAAGGGTCTAGCGGTCGTGGCACAATTTGTTTACCGGTCAATGGTCACCATAGCGTAGGAAGGAAGTCAATGTCGTGGGCATGATTAGATATTTATTTTAGTGCGATAATGCGCCTTTTGTTCATTTTTGACGGCTGAAGTACGGGAGAAGACCTGCTGTGTTGACTTCAAATACATTGGGATAAGAACTAGAAATGGGTCTTTATGCTTTAATTTTATATTTTTGCTTGTTTTCGCTTATAGCGTTGGATTTTCATTCCATTGATTGAAAAACGAAAAGCACGCTTTGTGTTATAAGTTCGTATGACTCTGCCGAGTCTCCTCAGACTTCTTTGCTAGTAAGGAATTGGAATAGCCTCAGTTCAATATTAAGCTGACTAGCAACATACTTCAAAATCAAAACTCTAATCACCGTCAACAACACTTGTAACGGGATGTTTACCATGTTGTGAAAATCTAATCACCGTGTTTGTACAATCACAAGTTAAGAATCACGCTAAATATGTTCAACATTAAACAGGAAATAAAACAGCTCGTCAGCCCAAACACTAATAATTATAAATGGGATTTCTACCATTTCAGGTGATGATTAATTAGGATAAACATGAATGTAATCCTCCATTTATAAACACATATTTTCCTTATGTCACTAGAAATACCATTCCACCTGTTTCAGTTTGAAACATAGATTCTGTGTCATGTGTTTGTTTTAGTTATCATTATGTGTAATTTAGAAAGTGATATTTGTTTTAACAGAACTGGGGAGCAAGGAATGATCTTCAGAGAGTTGGTCGAGGATCTTGACCCATCAATAGATCCTAACACAGTGTTCTCCTGGTTTCATCCTAACTGCACGAAGAGTGAGGCAGTAGATATGCTAGTCAAGGCTGGACCAGGGAGTTTCCTCGTGAGACCCTCGGACAACTCACCCGGGGACTACTCTTTGTTCTTCCACATCAACAACCAGATTCAAAGGTTCAGGATAGAGAAGAAAGGTGTGAGGTACCTCATGGGTGGGAGGACATTTGAATGTTTGGATGCTGTCATCAATAGGTACAGGAAGGAGCAGATTGTTGAAGGACATACTTTGGGACAGCCGGTGAGCTTCTTTTATGTATCTATGTTCACTATTTGAATCTTTTTGTATTGTTGATGTTCTCAGCTCTTTTCCAACCTAGTAAAAATTGTCCCAACCGTCAAGCAGGTCATTAAACGCCTCACAAAGCGTTTCCTCGACTCTGCTGAGAAGCACCCCAACCCACGGTGTCGGCCGCCCGAGTAGCGTTATATTCCCTAAATAATAATAATATGACCCAGCCTGTCCCTTGCTGCCCCGCCCCCCCTCAATGACGCCCTAAGCCGAGGTTCGCACCCCACAGGGGATGCCCTTAGCGAGCGGTCATTTAATGTAACTAGTTAAAAACGGATTGCACTCCGGGTGTGCCGGCAGAAGTGAAAACTTGAAAATTAACGTTGTGCATTTTTGATATTTTGGAATGGTTAGGGAATAATTTTCATCAGTGTAAAAGAACTATCATTTATGTGGTAAAATACAATATTCATCATTCACGTCCACGAACATGACAATTTATATTACATTAAAAATTTAACACTTCAGAACGATTACAATCCGTCTTACGAATTTTAACTCTTTGGAGAAACCGAAGGTATTTTTTGTGCTTAAGATAATTATACAGTTTTGGAAACCCAAACACAATGACACATGTCATATAGTTCAAATTCCTTCGTAACCTTATGTCAATCCGTCTTACGAATTTTCGACGGACACGTGTCCTGACGCAAGTTTAACATTTTTTACCCATCACATAAGTGCACAACGCCGCTAAAGAAGTTTTCACTTCAAAAAACCTAGTAAAAATTTATTCTTAATTTGAATCTTTTTGTATTGATCTGTTGATGTTCTAAGCTCTTTTCCAACCTAGTAAAAAAATATATTTCATTTGAATCTTTTTGTATTGTTGATGTGTTTAACTCATTTCTAACCTTGTTAATATTGATTCTATAATGTTCATGTCCTTTCAATTTCTTTGCTTTAAGTTTTACATGTTTCAGATGTATTAAAACTTGCATTCTAATGTGAAAAAATAGAATTGAATAAAATAGAATGCAGTTATTTATCTAAATCGTAAACAAATTATCTCTTGTTATCACGAAAAACAGACATTTGTAAATATTTTATACGTATTGACAATAGTTTGATAAGAGATTAGTATCAAACTTGCATGATTGTTTAACGTCCGTCATTTTTATCTGTTTATCATTCACAACATAACAATTGAAGAGAAAGGAAAGGAATAAGTAACCTAAAATGCTTCGAAATTATACGCAATTCGATAGTTATTTTTTGGTAAAATGATTATGTTGTTTTACAAATAATTTGGTGTTAGATGATTAGTTGTAATCTAATAAGCTAAAGCGGCACAAGTGTCTTTCACTTCAATACAGCCTAGCCTATCTACATATTTTTTTTTATCTGCCGCCATTTTTAAGTCATCCTTTTTTACTCATCAGCTGCCATTTTTAAGTCATCCTTTTTTTCTCATCAGCTGATAGCCGAAGGTCACGTAATCGAGCCACAACAAAGCACAACCGGGGCAGCTGCTGAGAAGATCTACGCAACTTTACGCGAATGCCGTGACCAGATCGGCTTAAAGAAGACCAAGGGCATCAAACACCAGGGCTATTTGAACAAGAAGTCTGATAAAGGTGCCAAGAAATGGAAGGCGTTGTACTTTGTACTGCTTCAGGAGGGGACTGATACGCATTTGTACTTTTATGACTCGCCGAAGAGAACGAAGCCGAAGGGATTGATAGATCTGTCGTGCGCTTATCTTTATCAGGTAAGGATCCTGACTTGCAGACATTGTGACGTTTATAAACCTATTTAATTTTATATAACATAACGTCACGCTTGTAATCACCGAAGGTTTAGGCAGAGGTTGATATAAGTTATTTTGTGTTCTTGCCAGTGGCGAAGGGTCGAATTTGTGTAAGGGTAAACCGAACAAAAAAATGAGAATTTTAATTTTGTTTTTCGTGATCAAATTTTTCAATTTTCATTTTGATTATCAGCGAACCCGAAAATCCCGGAATTCATACCCATAAAAAAAAAGAAATTACGTCAGCGCCATTTTTTAAATTTGGCTTCAGTTTCGTTATCAGCGACCCCGAAAACCCAAAAAATACGTATAATGCCTTGTTCCCGAAGGGAAGCCGGCAAAAATCATCGTCTTAAGTGCCTTCGGGCTTCGTTCTTGCTATATTTATACAAACATAACTTGTTTTGCGATTAGTATACAAAGTGATTCTTTTAAGTGGGACAATGTGGGAAAATTCGAAGCCTTAAGAGACTTTACCTCTTTTTACCAAATTTCTAAAACAATTTGGGTGTACTTCATTTTTATCAAATGTTAGATTGAGATTCCCGTAAAAATTAAGAAGTGAGTCAAAGGAGATCGGCCATTTTAATATGGACTGGTCCAAGTGGCGTCGGATGATGAAATCTGCTTTATTTATATGATAATTTATTATTGTACCACTAACTATACCCGAAAATAAATCGACACATGTAGTAAAAAGATATAGACGCTTAGGTACATCACCCAAATTAGTATAACGAGGTAATGTTGTTATCATATCAAAATCACTCGTTGGGTGGGAGTAGGTCAGTTGGGATCAGCTTCCAGTCTAACCGGATGCATCTGAATACAAGTAATTTACATGCAGTGACTGCCTATCTGTCCTCAACAACCCAGATAGCACTGGGTAAAATGTACTTAACGTAAGGGGTACGTTAAAAGTCTAAAGTCGATGTAAACTTTGCTTGCGAGATACAGGCCATGTAAGTTCTTCAGTTTTATCATAGATGGCGCTATAGTACTTTTTGTTATAAGATGTCAAAGTCAAATTATAGGTCGCTACACATTTTATATTACAATATATACTTATCTGAGTTGTTGCTCTCTATTCCCAGGTCCACGAGTCCCTCTGGGAGCGTGAATTCTGTTTCCAACTGGTGGAGCGGGCGTTACCGTGTTTGTCGACTCACACGTTTCTCGCCGCTAACTCTGCGACCGAAGAACGCGCATGGCTCGACGCGCTTAGGCCGCTGTGCGTTCCGCAGCAGGCAAGACATCAGTGCAAGGTAATCAATTAATTATTATCGTCTACGTTACATACTCAATGCTTAGCATTGGTTTATATTGAGATAGTAACTGTAGTCGACCTGACAGCGCTGGCATTAGTGTTCTGACTTCATGTAAACATATTAGAATAGTGCCTGTCTATTTATCCTGGCTGCGTGCGCCATCCTCTTGTGACTGTCTACAGTCTCAATATAAACCTGGAAACCTGACTTTACAATTTTTTTTATAACTTGTCTTCAAAATGTGTTCTAGAGAGTTTGTTGGCCAGTTGTGTGATGGTTTGTCAGATGACACACTATGTGGTGACACAGAATCAGACTTATCGTTAGTGCGAGTTTTTAACGTTTAAGTAATACATTGTTGGATTATTTGTTCATTTTTATCTTATGTTTATTCTTTGACGGTTATTCAAGTAGGTTTACGTAAAATAAAAGCACGTCTGTATAACGCGGAAGGATAAGAAAGAGGTGTACCTAATAGTACAACCACATTTCGACAGTTATGTTTAAGTACCATGAATTGGGGGGCGAACCTATTGTCACCAAAAGGGCTCAAATCCTAATTTCGGTCTTTTACTGAGAAATTCCTGATGGATAAAAGTCAATGACACGGTATAAAATATAAAACACTACTATTGAAAATTTTGCTCATTCCTCTAGCGCCGAGCCTCCGTTACTCGACGCAAGAGGGTGCCACGCTGTCGCAACGTTGCGCCAATAGATGGCGTTAACACTTAAAGAGTTCACAGAAAAATGCCCATGGTCCTTTGCTGTCGCCTCATGTTGATATTGATCATGTTACTGGTATGTTTGACCGTGTGCCGGGGTGCCAGGTGGCGCGCGTGGTGTGGCTGCGAGCGCTGCGCGTGCGCTGCCTCACCGCGCACCGCCTGCCGGCCCGCCTGGCGCCGCGCCCGCTGCTGCGCCTGGCGCTGGGCGCGGCGCCCGTGGCCTCCACCAAGCCGCGGCCCTCGCCCGACCCGCACTGGGACGACGAGTTTGTGTTCGAGTGAGTACACATACACGAGCTACAAGCGGTGCACGAGTTATGGTGGCAGTAACGACACCAACTTGCAATCTAAACAGCGTGGGTTCAAATATTGATATGATTATTTATTTCCTCACCAATGCGCTTAAAACGGTGATGGAAAACATCGTGAGGAAACAGACATGTCCTGGGCTATAATCCAACAGTGTTTAGAATGTTTGGTACATCCTAAACATTGTTGGATTATAGCCCATTCCTTCTCATAGAGAGGAAGCCTGTGAGCTAGCTGTGGGCACATTACCGGCTGATTTTGCTACAGATGCTACAGCACTGTCAGTGCAACACAAACAAAAAGCCGTCTTAAAAAAAATTAAAAGACGATTATTTTAACGACCCTTGGACACCCCTTGTGATAATGGTTATACTTTTATTTCGTAAAATCACACAAAAAAATTCAGACAAGTGAAGTCTTACTGTCTTAACAAATCAAACTTCTTCTTAGCATGTTAATAACACTTTAAATTGAGTCATCAGTTTGGCAAAGTTTGGTGACCAAAGTTCGGCACTTTCAGTAGCGTCCAACACTTAACAACTGCATTGTATTATAAAATGCAAAACCAAATAACCAGTGAATGTATTTTTAAATAATGCTTGTTTCCTATTTACAGCGATGTGCCTCCCGATGTGACTTCGTTTACAATCACTGTCCACAACACGGGGAAGAGAGGAAAAGAATCTGAAGTAAGACAATACATATTTTGCTTCGACTATATCAGACTCCCATTTAAAATAGTCAGAAATGCTAACGAACGTAATGTATTTCAGGTTGCTGAACTAACTATCGAACTAGCGAACCTCGCAAATGGTGAAGAGATCGAAGAATGGTACCCGCTTGCAGGCATGACGCCTATCGGCGAGTGGGGATCTTTAAGACTGCGTATAAGGTAAAAATAACTTGTTTCCTCATTTTTCTTTAACAATATGCTGTCACATATTGTTAACGGCGAGTTGTTCTTGACGGCACGGTTAGCGCGGTGGTTGAGCGATCGACTGCTGCGCTGCGTGTCGCGGGTTCGATCCCCGCACGGAACAAATATTTGTATGGCTTAAGATAGTTGTTCCAGGTCTGGCTGTTTGTGTATGTGAGTTTAAATTTTTGTAAACGAACCCACGATACAGGAGCAACTAGTGTGGTGCATTGTTAAAAAAAAGACGTCCGCTGACAAAGCTCACAGCTTCTAGTCCCACCTTACCGGACCCAACCAAATATGATTCCACTGCTATTAACCCTAAGCCCCTGGTCATTAAGACTAGTCCTGTGATTCCCGCATCTTCGCATTCCCGCGACCGACACTCTATCAAAGTGACTCGAAAAAACGGGAGTGGAATGTATCTACAAGCCCGCCACACTACTCCTAAACCACTGTAACTCCTGTAAGTCAGAATCAACAGTAGCGCCCACCAGGAAAGCGCCGAGACAATGATGCTCGTCGTTGTCTGAATGTATTGGATCCCGCAACAAAATTAATCAGAAAAGAATAGCGGGGTAGTACGAAAAACGCACCTTTTGTAGACCTGGATTATCCAATTTGTAAAGCCCTAAAGCTAGATTTTAACGTTCTCGTTATTTATATTTTACAGATACATGCAAGAATTGGTGATGCCTCGAGAAGAATACAATCCCCTGCGTCAGCTGCTCTTAGAGCCGGGACTGCCCGCTGTCAAGGCTTTAGCGGATCTATGCCGCACTGATAGACAACCTTTGGCTACTTGTAAGTATTTATTTTGAGTATTTTTCTTTGTGTTGCCTGACAGTATTTTACGTTTAGTGGGTCCAAAACTTTCATGGTGTCATCGGAGGTACCACAAAGATCATTTTAAGTTAATATGATAGTTCATAATAATCTAAAATAAAATCATCATCGTCCTGCCCTTGTCCCAAAGGCTGATTGATATAAGAGATGATTAATAAAATAATGTCCGGTATTTAGGTTTAAATTTTCATCGTTTAAATCCCTTGGACCTGTGGTTTAACTTACAAAATACTATTCATCAAAGCACACACACAGCGTTGTAACTCTTAAAACAAAAAAGCATATAGCAAGTGATAACGTAATACTCGCAAAATGCATGAAACCGGTAGTATAGCACCACGAGTTACTTACCTACGTACGATGTCGTCGGTCGTTGCGTACCTAACTACCTACACTTCGCCCGCTCAAGTTTAAGGTTATTGACCCGCTCAGCTGATGTTCACGTACACAAATTAAATGATTCCAAATTTTCCTTCATACTTTTACGGGCTTAGGACCGTCATAATTGGTTTGTGCCTAGGTTTCGGGACATATCTAATAAAATTAATAGAATTATGCTCAAAGTGGTAGGTACCCATGTAAAAATAAATCTCAACAGGCTTGATAATTATGGCGTATTTAAAACTGTGGAATCAAAATTATTTACAATGATTAAAAGAAAAAGTTCTTATTGTACGATTTAGAAAAGGTTCTGTTACATACCTAAATCACCTTTGATTTATTTAACACTTAGCGACATGTAATAATTTTTCATAAAATGTGTACCTAATCAAAATTATTTACAACGATTTAAAAATAATTATATTATAAACCTAATTGTTGCCGCCACTACTTTTGCGAGTATCCCACGCAGTCGCAAAGACTGCAAATTGTTTGGTTCACTGAACAGACGACGAGCCGTTTGCGCATCAAAACCCGCGATCGCGTAAAATTACACCATGGCACAAAGAACTCCAGGTTGGAGTAAACGTAATTACGAGACGCCATTACTTTCGCGCGACAAGGATTTTCTTAACGACAACACACCGATGACGTCTTAGAGAAACTGAATTGCTTACATGACGTGATCATGCGCTGCCCTTAGCGCGCGGAGAGCGCGGGGCGCGCGCCTTATACATTGCCAATCAATAGTTTTCATCCAGGGTGCATGACAAAACAAGAGATCAACTATTAACAGATTAGACCACCATGCAATTTTCAATTTCATTTTATTTATTTGGTCTTCCACTGCTTTAGATTCGATGACCATTTAATATTTGAAATGGTGTATCCGCAGCCTTACTGCACGCGTTCACGGAGTGCGGGCGCGGCGCGGAGCTGGCGCGCGAGCTGGTGAGCGCCGAGGTGGCGCGCGAGCCCGACCACCGCGCCATGTTCCGCGCCGCCTCGCTCGCCACCGCGCTCGTGGACGAGTTCATGCGAGCGCACTGCAAGCCCTTCCTGCAGGTACATGTTATATGTTCACGGAGTGCGGCGAGCTGGTGAGCGCCGAGGTGGCGCGCGAGCCCGACCACCGCGCCATGTTCCGCGCCGCCTCGCTCGCCACCGCGCTCGTGGACGAGTTCATGCGAGCGCACTGCAAGCCCTTCCTGCAGGTACATGTTATATGTTCACGGAGTGCGGCGAGCTGGTGAGCGCCGAGGTGGCGCGCGAGCCCGACCACCGCGCCATGTTCCGCGCCGCCTCGCTCGCCACCGCGCTCGTGGACGAGTTCATGCGAGCGCACTGCAAGCCCTTCCTGCAGGTACATGTTATATGTTCACGGAGTGCGGCGAGCTGGTGAGCGCCGAGGTGGCGCGCGAGCCCGACCACCGCGCCATGTTCCGCGCCGCCTCGCTCGCCACCGCGCTCGTGGACGAGTTCATGCGAGCGCACTGCAAGCCCTTCCTGCAGGTACATGTTATATGTTCACGGAGTGCGGCGAGCTGGTGAGCGCCGAGGTGGCGCGCGAGCCCGACCACCGCGCCATGTTCCGCGCCGCCTCGCTCGCCACCGCGCTCGTGGACGAGTTCATGCGAGCGCACTGCAAGCCCTTCCTGCAGGTACATGTTATATGTTCACGGAGTGCGGCGAGCTGGTGAGCGCCGAGGTGGCGCGCGAGCCCGACCACCGCGCCATGTTCCGCGCCGCCTCGCTCGCCACCGCGCTCGTGGACGAGTTCATGCGAGCGCACTGCAAGCCCTTCCTGCAGGTACATGTTATATGTTCACGGAGTGCGGCGAGCTGGTGAGCGCCGAGGTGGCGCGCGAGCCCGACCACCGCGCCATGTTCCGCGCCGCCTCGCTCGCCACCGCGCTCGTGGACGAGTTCATGCGAGCGCACTGCAAGCCCTTCCTGCAGGTACATGTTATATGTTCACGGAGTGCGGCGAGCTGGTGAGCGCCGAGGTGGCGCGCGAGCCCGACCACCGCGCCATGTTCCGCGCCGCCTCGCTCGCCACCGCGCTCGTGGACGAGTTCATGCGAGCGCACTGCAAGCCCTTCCTGCAGGTACATGTTATATGTTCACGGAGTGCGGCGAGCTTTTTTTTTCGGATGGGAAATCTTCAAATGACCTGATGCTCTGGGCGGAGCGGAAGGGAGTGTCAGTGTTGTACTGACTAAAACCCATCCGTGTTCATTCTTAGCCCTTTGTGTTCCAAGGTCACGGTGTCTCTTCCGAACAGTCCCGCAGCCCTGGCAAGCATCGGCCCTCTCGGACCCCTTCCGATTCGCTGACATCTCCTTGAGGCGCGCGTGGAACGCGAACGCACCGTCGACACGATGTACAGTCTTAGAACTCAACAAAACAAAATACAAAATTTAGAAAAAAAAAACCTGCATTCGTGTTATAATAACAAAAAGTGGAAGAACTCAAATTTTTATGAACTTTTCCACATACTTTTCCTGGTCCTATATTTCTGGATCACCTTACTAAATACGGATTGGAATAAAGTCCATATTCGTTTGAGTACGGTGCTTCGCCAAATTATGCGGCATGATCAACAGTTAACCTAGATCCAAGTAGTTAAAAATGTGTATTCTTTTTCCAGGCAGCCATTTCGGAGACAGTTCAAAGACTAATAGACGCGAAGCAATCGGCCGAATTGAACCCAACGAAAATGGACTCGCCCGACGACGCGTGCAACAACGCTGAATTCCTGCTCATGATACTTGATCAGGTAATGATTCATCTTATTAACTAACTCTTGATGTTCGGTCAGACTGTTTTACTTTTCCACATTGGTGTTGTCCTTTCTATTATATGGAAGAGAAAGTAAAATGACCCAGAGCTTAGGGAGCGTTCAAGTATTACGTAACGAATTTGGGGGTGGGGGTGGGCGGGGGTCTTCTGAAACTTTACGATGCGTTATAGGGGCGGGAGGAGGGACTTGAACTACGTGTTACGTAACATTGTTTTAACCAGTTTTCAGAACAGTTTTCATTGTTTTCAGGACGGTCGCGTAGAGATTTTTTTTCTCACGCATTTTTTAAAACTTTTTTTGCCCAAAATTTCAAATGACCACTTTGAAAATGTTTTTACCTTCACAAAATTTCTTGCTTGCTTTACAGGATAGTGAATATATATATTTTTTAACTCCTTTTGTAAGCTCGACTTTCCGATACTTTACGCCACATAATTGTGACTTTCAGGTAAAAATGGTCACTTTGAGATGGTCACGTAACGTTTTACTAGAAGGGTGGGTGGAAACAGAAAAACGTTATGGCGCGTTACATGGGGGGGGAGGGGGAGTCCTAAATCTTCAAAAATTGCGTTACGTAATACTTGAACGCTCCCTTAGTGAATTAGCAAAGGTGGTACAGTCAGCCCCATATAGCTCACGGACAAGGAAACATTTTGAGGTCTATAACCATTGTTCCATAGTTGTGTGTATATTGCTACAAAACAGAATAAACAATTAATTTCAGCCTATGACTAAAACAAGGTACACAGACTCAATGCCACACGGCTTGCAACGATTGACATGCCTCGAACTACGTTTGATAAAAAAACAAGAACTTTATTTCTGTCCTATTTCATGCATGACGTCAGTGACGTGTCATTTGTTTTTTGTTGAATTTGAAATACATATACGGCCACTTGAAACACCCCAAGTGTGACATGGTCTGGTGGCTTACCATGACGTCTTAAAGGAGTATAGTTTTAATTTTATTCCAGAGTAGGGAAGATGTGGCGCTATTCGTCCTTTATAGCTCCGCCTCTTTCCCACACTGGAGTAACATTAAAACACCCTGCTTTAAGACGTCATGGTAATCTCCCTGATCACAGTATGGGTGCAGTGCAATAGGCTGGTGCTGTTGATAAAGAGGAGTTAACAAGTAGATATGTGATGTCACAGATAACGCTGTCGATCTTCACGTCGCCCGAGGCGTGCCCGCGGCCGGTGCGCTACCTGTGCGGCTGCCTGCAGCGCGCCGCGTCCGCCAAGTGGCCCAACGAGCGCTTCGTGCGCACGCGCGTCGTCTCTGGTATGTACCATACTACCTGACCCGCGCAACTTCGTCTGTCACATTTCCTCCTTTTTACAATGGTTTTCATTGACGCTCTGCTCCTATTGGCTGTAGCGAGAAAAAAAAGCGTTAAATCTATCCAACGCTAAAAAAGTTTTTTAATTCGAACCAGGAGTTCTAGAGATTAGCGCGTTCAACCAACCAAACAAACTTCAGCTTTATAAGTTGTTTAGTCTCGCACAGGACAAAACAAAATGTTTGAAATTAACAATAAAACAAAATTATATAAAAAGTAAACGTGGCCAAAGGTCTCAGCATGGTACTGTAACATTTAAAACAGATGTAACAGCGCTGGTATTCGAACAAGGTATAGTTATGGCTCATGGCTAACCTTTACAATTATGGAATGTTGTAAATCCTTTTTCCACTCTTGTGAGTCAACGATTTGTCAAACATTGATCCGGCTCGAAGGACCAATGTTTGATAACTCGTTGGGTAGAAATAAAAGTGGACTGTATATAGCTTTGGTATATGGCCGATTAGATAACAATGTTGAACTATCTCGGACAAACAAAATAATTTAGAAAACGTTTGAGATTGTCCTATTTCAATCCGTTTTTCTTGGAATTAGCTCTTAATTTTATAATTGAAGCCGGAAACTTTTGGACATTACCATGTATGCACGGCGACATAATCAAGTTATAATTTCTAGCATAACATGGCCTCGCTTTTTATTGGTTTCCCGTACAATTAGAGATCTGTATAAACTGGATTTGTATAGCTTGATGTGTCGCCGTGTATAAGACCTGGTGGCCTACCATGACGTCTCAAAACAGTATTTTTTAAATCTTATTACAGAGTGGGAAAGAGATGGCGGTAGACGTCCTCTATAGCTCCGTCTCTTTCCCACACTGAAATAAAACAGTACTGCTTTAAGACGTCTTAGTAACCCCTCTGTTATCTAGAGTCCCCCTTGCCCCCCAGGCTTCATCTTCCTGCGCCTGATCTGCCCGGCGCTGGTGGAGCCGCGCGGCTGGGGCCTGGTGCCGGCCGCGCCGCCGCCGCACGCCATGCGCTCGCTGCTGATGGTGGCCAAGTGCCTGCAGAACCTCGCCAACCTCGTCGAGTTCGGCGCCAAGGTACGCATCACAACCAGGGGCTGAAGTGGCCGCGTAGCAGAATCATAATATGATAATAATATGAATTACGTTACAATTCGTAAAATTGTCACTAAATTACAGTTCATAATAACAACTGCGTCTGTGACCATTTTAAAATCAAAATATTTTTATTTTACATAGGCCTACAGGGCCACTTATAAAACGTCGACAAAAAGGTGCTCGGTTCGATTTGGTCGTTTCCTATGGAGAAGAACCGGCAAGAAACTCCATGGTTACTCTTTTAAAATTATTTGGTTTAAGAATTTTAACGCGATTCATATTATTTATTGTCCTATTATGATTCTGCTAATGCAGTCAAGATAGTGAAAACCACTTTATGCGGATCTCTTATTGTACGGGAAGCTACGAGGTTTAAGAAACACCGACGGCAAAACGCTTGCCACGTTCTCAGTACAACATTCTGAACCGCCCCACATAGAAATTGTTCACAGGATATTTAAAAAAAAACCGTCGTCCATGACTTTCTTCTATAATATAATGAGAACAGCTGCTCAGCTGCATCCGGTTAGACTGGAAGCCGACCCCAAGATAGTTTGGGAAAAGGCTAGGTAGATGATGATGATGAATGAGAACAGCTGGAGACAACAGTCGTCCAACGATAAATTTATCGTCACGACATAATGGGAACGCGCACTAACATGTACGTAGTGTCAGAATTATAATCATTGAAATGATCAATACAGTTCATTTAATCCCATTCAATGACCATTAATTCATGAAAAAGTCATTCAATGGGATTTTAATTAAGGATTTTAATGATTATAACTCTGAAAAGCCACATTTGTTACGGTCATCAATCTATTTTAATCAACATATACCTAATCCGACAATGACCTGCAAAAAACGTAAGAAAATTTTAACTTCTCGGGCTACCCTTTCGCTTCCACCTTAAAACAGCTGCAGAAAATAATAGAAAAAGTTGATATTAACAGGAGCCTTACATGGAAGTCGTAAACCCGTTCATCTTGAAGAACAAGGAGCGCATGGTTGTGTTCTTGGACCAGCTCAGCAACGTGCCTGACCCTGGTAACCCGCCGCCGAGCCCTAACAACAACTTTGATATTGGTAAGAACAAAATCTCTTCATCTTTTGTTACGAGATGTTGCACATATGCACAATGCAATACTTGGCAAGGAGCTCGTGGCTTGATAATAACAGCCACTCGAGTCTATCTTGAGGTCAAGCCGTGCTTGCCTAGGTTGGTCCGTGGATGAATGACCACCCATTACATACCGAGTTTCCTCTGTGCCTCGGAAAGCACGTTAAGCCGTAGGTACCGGCGGTAGATACAGCTGTGGTAGATAGGCGGTCATTTGTAGATCTTTGATAGTCGTTACGTTAGGTAGTCAGTTGTCCGAAAGTCTGACTGCGAGTCTAACTAAGGGGTATCCTATTCCCCATTAGGTACTAACTGGGTTGTGGAGGTCAGATAACAAGTCGCTCCATGTATAATACTGGTATTCAGCTGAATCCGGTAAGACTGATAGAGATTGAGGCAGATGATGACGATGATGTCTTTAGTAAAAACTACACTAGCAAATTTTCTTCTACAGCGAAGGAACTGGCGACACTCCACCACATATGCGTTTCGCACCTAACGGAACTGCAAGGGCTGGCCAAGACCCAGCCCGCCATAAGAAAGCTGGTGACTGTAACCGAGATGCTCACCAAACACAAGCACAAGTATCTCGAGATGATCAGATAGGATACAACTACTAATGCACAGGTAAGCTCACCCCATATAAGAGTTATTTCCATGTGAAGATCTCATTTAGCTATCTTTATTTTACTAACACTAAGAGAAAAAGATCAATCGATTTTTTTTTCTCTTCCGTATTAGTTTCACTTCGTTCAGCTCTATAATATTGATTGACCTTAAACAAAACTCCTTATAAATCTGGACAAGCTGAAGATAATATATCAAAAAGGACATCTTTGTTCATGTAACTGCCCACAATATCAAAACCATTTCAAACACAAAGCACACGAATACAGGACTAAATCATTCATGCTAAAATCAAAATAATAAAAAATGCATTTTTATGAATGTTGTTTTTCATGAAAACATGTTGTGTGTCCACTGCCCTTAGGCGAAGGGGTAGACAATTTACTAAAATAATCCCTGTAAAAAAAAAACAAAGGAGAATGGGCGCATTTGTGTGGTCATAATATTAACTTTGTTTTATTGTATGCCACCACCAGTCAGATGTGTGGAGGGAAAGAATTATGATTGATTTTGTTTTGATTTACCTGGATGATAATGTTCATTAGTTCTGAGACATTGACTGCTTCAATTATTTATTTGTTCCAGGGTAACAAGCGGTAATTGTATCGGAGTATCGATAAAGGTAGCGGCAGACGCAAGTCTTCCGACGTAGAAATAAGGAATTTCCAATAGTCGTTCATGCATAGTCATTGTTAGCTTTAGTTTTGGATTACTTTAACGACAAGTTACGCGTACTACACGTTTGTTTCAAGCTTATTCGTGCCAAAACGTTACGTTTCTAAGTGCGTAATTTACATACCTTTCAATATTTTCTTTTAAATGCAATTTTTATTTTAAAAATGTTCAAAAATTAGCTCTCTAGTATTGTAAGACCTATTTATTGATTTTTTATAAATCAAATTAAAAAAAAACATTTTTATAAGTTAAATTGAGCATTTATTTTAATTATTAAGACTAATGTATGAGCAAAAAATATGCTCGATTTATATATTTAGACATCTAGTATTTATTTTTATTGAGAGGTCTTCTTTGATTGACATAGCAGGCAATCTTTTGCTAAAATAAGATGATTCGATTATATTCTTAGGCGTCAAAATTCGCCAGCAATAATAAAGTTAAGATCATCGTAATTATGAGAATACCTCTTACTGAAAATGCTTTAAATTCATATAGAATAGAATTAATATTAATAATCCTTTTATACTATTTGATTGTTTAGATTTATGTACTCTACAGTCCGATTATTTTAGTAGTATATCTAAATGTAGTTAACTCTAGGAGTAAAGCTCGACCATCATTCTTAAGACACCAAAAATGTACTAGGTAAAGTTAGATATTGTGATAGAAGTGAGTCGTGACTCGTAGACTGGTGTTGTTTGCTAAATTACATTTTTTAATGTTGCACTTACAATCATTGCTGTGCACCTCGACTATATTGATTCTCTGTGATAATGTCTCATTATACTTTCATGAAATTTTGCATTTCATTCTGTGATTAATGATTTTATTCAAATTTTGATGTGTTTAAGATTTTATTACTGAGTTGCCTACCCATTGATTTGTTTAGCTTACTTTTCCTTGTTTTGGGTACTGCAAGTAAATTAGACAAATCTTTAGACTAGCTGGCTCGAACTCTTCCGTACTTCTTCCCTTTCCTCTTGCTCAATAAATGTGTTCTGTAGACAGTTTATATTTCTAGTGCCATATATTCTGTACTTTATATACTTGCACTCGCTGTACATCACAATTTTATTAAGCTGCTATAAATAAAATTGCTGCATTTTCTATGACACAAGTAACTCAGGCGACGCAACGCCAACTCGAAAGTATTTTTGATTAATTTATATTTTTTACAAATCAAAAGATACAATCAGAATCAGCATTTTCGCATTGAAAAATTTAATAAAGAATTATTTTTACGAAATATTTTTTTGATGTAGGTTTTATTTTTATACAGAGTATTTTAAATTTTATTGCAAATGGATATTGATTTAAATAAGGAGTTTTTTTTTAAGAAGGAGTTTTTTCTGTAAGTATTCCGTCTGTCTTCACTATTGCAAAGACTTTTTATTTTTAATACAGGTTAGTTGTTCAGTGGTGGATTATCTCGAAATGACTGGATATAACGCGCATCAATGCATCGAAGTTCGTTTATTTATTTAGTAATAGCTTGTAGGACTAGTGGATGTGTCGTCGCTGTATTTAGGTGTGTTTAGCTTACGATAGGACAATGTCTAGACTGAATTAAGCCCAATTAGACATTAGTATTACGTATTATGCACTAGATTTTCCACAAAAATTGTAACAAAAAGTGATAAGAATTTGCAATATTTCGGCCCATTTGATAAAAATTTTGTACTGAAATTCAGAGATTATATCCATAGGAGGCATAGGAGTTGATATTGTTAATATTTTGAAATATTTTACAATGCTTATGTTTATTATTTTTCAATTATTAGGCATATTGACAAAGTATAAGCTAATTGGAATTGCTATGTTAGTACTGATTGATCGCCAATCAAAGTTATTTGATAAAATCATATTGGTTTTATGATTATTTATTTGAGAATAATGAGTCGTATTTATCGTATGTTAATTTTACAATTCAATGCAGTATTTACAAGCATGTTCATCGGCACATTTTTTAAAGTGATTGCACTAGTTAATATCTGCATATCACTCAGCTGATGCTTACACTTGCTTAATATTTATAATTGAAGGCATTTATTTGTTTTCATTACAGTTATTCAGTTATGAAAAAATAATTACAAGGTATATTATAATGGTTAGTATTAGATTTTGTGACTGTTTTGTAATCTCTTTATATTCTATCCCTTAGCATTTTCTATTTTTAGAAACCCAGACACATATAAAAATAAAATTACTGAAAATTAGTGTGTGTTTTATTTGATTGTTTTTATTTTGTGGGCAATCAGCCATAGTATGTTTACATTTTTACTCTCTAACAGTACTTCGAAAACTAATCAACATGTTGCTGGTAGACGTTGATTCAATTTTCATACTGCAAAAGAGGGCAGTCCGCGCTATCTACAAAATGGGTCCTCGTGAATCCCTCAGAGAAAAATTTAAAGAAATCGATATACTGACTCTGCCTTCACTTTATATTTTAGAATGTATTTTATATGTCCGCAAAAACCGAGGACTTTTCAAAATTAGAAGCGACTTCCATAATATAAATACACGCAGTAAACACGAAATTGTAATACCCAAATTCAGATTAACCAAAACTAGCAAGTCTTTTCTTATAAACAGTATACGCTTTTATAATAAGTTGCCGAAGTCAGTTACAGAACTGACCGATGGAAAGTTTAAAAATTATATTAAACGTGTCCTAATTAAAAAAGCATATTACAAAATTAAGGACTACGTTGAAGATAGAGAAGTTTGGCTTTAGCCCCTTCGCACATGCGGCTTCCCTGGTAGCTCATAAACGGCACAAATGTGTGGATGTCTCTAACTATTCTCAATCTTATTTTATTTTTTCCTTTCTTTTTAATCAGATGTTTTACAATAGTTTTTAAATCATTACACCTTTTGTTTAGAATAGTTACAGCACGGATGACAACATTTGTGTCACTTATTTGATCTAGTCATTTTGTGATATTTTCTATTTATTTTTTGTTGTTGTATAGACTCTTTTTCTTATTTACCGATTGTTTGTAAATGTGTGTACATTGTAGGCCTTATAGATTCCTAGATCCTTGGTATCTTTTTATTTCGTTCTACGTTTCGTAGTAAGCAACGACTTATTGTCAGGCCTACGATGTCCTCCCATACTTTAGTACTAATGCTGTAACAGAAATATTGTAAAACCAAATGATTTTAAAAGAGTAACCATGGAGTTTCTTGCCGGTTCTTCTCCATAGGAAACGACCAACCCGAACCGAGCACCTTTTTGCCGACGTTTTATAAGTGCCCCTGTAGGCCTATGTAAAATAAAAAGATTTTGATTTTGTTGGTGGTGGTGTTGGATTCTATGTAAATGTAGGGCTACTTTTTAATTTCTTCTACCACCTTCTGCTTTCCGAAATAAATACATTAGAAAAACAGAAGTGGGTGCATTAAAATTTCTTTTTTTGACATAAATCAAATTACACCTATTTACTAAAAGCCCATGAAGGTGAAGGTGAATTTATTAACAGTTATCAATCATTGGTTACAACATAAATGAGTGTTATCAGGATTTTGCTATGATTATGCCCAACCTCCTTTCCTGCCGATGGGCAGGAAAAGAGGTTGGGCATAATCCAATTTATAAAAATAAAATTTTTCCTTCAGGATTTAATCAAAGCCAATGGAACCGTGCTGGTAGCTACTTACTGGTCCGATATGCAAAGAAAAAGAAGCAGGATTTTAGATTCACAAGAAAAACTAAATTATGTTTATAAATGCGAGTAATATTTATTTACTTGTAAAAATATGCAAGTTAATTAAGTATTGTTACAGCTATTGAAATATATTTTTTTTTACAACTATGTGAGGAATAATATACTGAATGCCATGATAATGCAGCTCACAGCAACATAGGGAGATTTTCTTTCACCAATCCTCGCACACTTCCAGAAGGTTCCAAGTAATCTGAAAATAGAACTGATAATAAGTAACTTATCATCATGCCTGTAATCCTAAAAACCCAGAATTTCCCCCCTCATGACGATTTTTGTAGCCAAAAAGCTTATACATATATGCTTATATATTAGTTACGTGGTGATAATTCAATAAAAAACAAATAATCCCAAATGCAATCGAGTCAAGAGTTACATATTATGTGTAGTATGAAACTAACAAGCAATTTCACTTGGTCAGGTTATATTTTTAATTTATAGCTCTGACGTCTAATATTTTGTGATACTGGAATGCGTTTGATTTACTGGAATGTAAACATTTCGGCCGCCATTTGAGTTATCAATGCGTTTCAGCCCCAGGAGAACATATAAATTTTGCAAACACATTGAGAAGTTCGCAAATGATAACCTTATCCGCAAAAACAACAGTTATAGTACACCTACATTTCGCAAATTATATTCCCCATGTTATTACATGGGGGTGAACTATTGCTTAAATGCTAACCCATCAACTAGGGCATAATTCCAGACTAGAAGCTACTCAGAATTCATAACATACAAGAGTTTGATATGACTTGTTAACACTTCCTATCAGTTTTAGTTCTTTTTCCTTTTTTTGACGGTAATATCTTATGTTTTTAATTGTTTGATAATTGTTGTCTTCTAATTGGTTTCAATAAGATGAAATTATTAGACCATTATTAATGTGGTATAATTAAAGACCATGTTTCTATAGATTTTAATTTTCGATGGTAAGTAATTATGTTACCATCTGCTGAAGTACTCAGTGTTAAGTTTTTTATTACTAACTGAATTCATTCAGATTGAAATATTTCAACAACCTAAATGATGCAAAGTACTTACCCTGTCTTATTACGGTCCATAATACTCGGGAAGAATGATCTTAGGTACGCACAGGTGCATATGAGCAGTAGTATCACGGACAGCAAACTTTGGAAATTAAATATAGCACTCTGAAATAAAGATACAAACTTTTAGTTAGATCGTGATGCTTCACTATTTTGTTCATTATCGGACGGGCTATCGTTAGTATGTCTTTACCATTTTAATAATTTCCTATTTGAGGTGGTATTGATCTAAAAGTGTATGCAGGTTTATTTTCCACTAATAAAATAAACGAAAACAATATTTTTTTAGTTTCTCGCTTGAGTCTTGTCAATGTCATTTCATTTAGTGAAGCGAAGCGAATCAATTTGACATAAAATGTCAGGCGGTAACTTGACAACTCAGCACAGAATTCGTTCAGAAATATTATTGACAAATGCAGTCATTCTCGACGAAAATCTTTCCGAAATTTATTATATGGTTGTGCGTTGTTTCATAGCTAATTGTTTCATCGAATTTCATTTTACATAAATTGTTTCTTATATTATCATTTCATAGATTAATCAATACACAGAATATTTATTTTTAAGAAATTTAAATCATCGTGCGGGTAAATTCTTGCCAAGCAGGAAAATAATCTTATTATTCTCACTAATATTGTCCATGCCTGTAGCATGTTCCATACAGCGTGCAAGCAAGCATCCAGCACGCAAGCGAGCATGCAATAGACATGGTTTCTGTTACAGCTCCGGCGCTGCGTGCTGTAGGGGTAGGGCAGACAAGATTACGTGGAGTCGGTTTTGCAGCGTTTCGTTTCCTGTCACTAAACTTTGTAGCACAACATATTGACTTTTAATTTTAGATTAATAATTTCGTTGAAATAAAATACCATGGAAACATAGGTAGGTACTTCGAACAAACAATATTCGTTAATAAATAGTTCTACTGTTGAATAAGTTTCAACATAAAAAAATGTGATTATAAAATTCATTGAATTGTGTTTCTGTAAAATATGTTTCTTTCAAGTAAGTAAATAGCAGTTGAAACAAAAATGTTCGAAATAAAAATACAAGGACCATAGTACATTGGGAAGATAAGAGAAGTAAGGAATTACGATCGAGGCTCTAGTACCGTGGTCGTCAAACTGCGGCCCCCGGGCCGCATGCGGCCCGCCGCTGGTATTTGTGCGGCCCGCGACAAACCAAAATTATTTTACAAATACTGATTTATGAAATTGACATTTAAAAAAAAAACAAAAATCGCAATCGCCTTTCCTTTCATTTAGATGACACCATGAGGATTGCATGTAGTCCCAGAGACGTCAACATAGAAGACATAATTTAAAAAATACAACATCTTAATTGGTGAACTTTACCTAAATTTTCATTTTTCTTTGTTACTATACAGGGTGTAACAGAAAGGGTATATACATACTTAAGGGTGTGCTACAGACCATCAAACTAAACAAGTTTCTCTATCGGACAAACATCGTAATAGCGATAAATTTATGAGCTCCCCATCCGTTTAGGTCGAATAGGTATTGAAATTTTGTATGGGGCAGCAGATAATTTTTCGCTATTACGATGTTTGTCCGATGGAGAAACATGTTCAGTATGATGGTCTGTCGCACGCCCTTAATTGTGTATACACCCTTTCCGTTACACCCTGTATGTTGTCCTTTGTCAAAATCTCAAATAAACATTTTTATTTACATTCACTTGCACCTGCGTTTCTAGTTTACACATGCAATTCACAAGTGTGCGGCCCTCAGTACTATCGCAAATTGTCCTATGTGGCCCTTGACCAAAAAAGTGTGACGACCACTGCTCTAGTAGAAGCCCGAAGTCGAAGACTACGGGCTTTCTGAGTCGCGGTTCGTAACTGCCGTACCGCCCGTGAAACATACAATGTTTTTCATCATATTTGCGAGTAAATTATGAAGTATAGCTCAAGTCAGCACAACTATTATAACGAAATACATTTTTTTTTAAGCGGATGGCGGGCTTTTTTCCCACACTACAGATTATAAAAATGTTTCGTTATGGGCTAATCCATACTAATATTATAAATGTGAAAGTCACTCTGTTTGTTTGTTACCTTTTCACGACTAAACGGCTGATCGGATCTTAATGAATTTTGGCAAGAAGATAGATTTAAACCTTGGGAAGGACATAGGCTATATATTATCACGCTAATAACATTGGGAGGTGAGCAATATTGCATTATGTTCATATTCCTCAACTGATTCAACTGACAACTGTCATAACAAACATTAGAATAGATCGGCTATTTTAGAACAGCTGCTACCGAAGTAAATAGCCCGCCGGTTTAGCGATTGACCTGTGAATCGTGGGTTGCAGGATCAAACCCCAGCCAGTATACACTTACTGTTTCATTTTTTTTTTTTTATATTTGATGCTGTAATATTTACAAAAGTAACCATGGTTCGATCCCCACCCGGTTTTGACTTTTTTTTTTAAGCTTTATTACTTCCTAATCATTACCAAATCCATACTAATATTATAAATGTGAAAGTCACTCTGTTTGTTTGTTACCTTTTCACGACTAAACGGCTGATCGGATCTTAATGAATTTTGGCAAGAAGATAGATTTAAACCTTGGGAAGGACATAGGCTATATATTATCACGCTAATAACATTGGGAGGTGAGCAATATTGCATTATGTTCATATTCCTCAACTGATTCAACTGACAACTGTCATAACAAACATTAGAATAGATCGGCTATTTTAGAACAGCTGCTACCGAAGTAAATAGCCCGCCGGTTTAGCGATTGACCTGTGAATCGTGGGTTGCAGGATCAAACCCCAGCCAGTATACACTTACTGTTTCATTTTTTTTTTTTTATATTTGATGCTGTAATATTTACAAAAGTAACCATGGTTCGATCCCCACCCGGTTTTGACTTTTTTTTTTAAGCTTTATTACTTCCTAATCATTACCAAATAGTTTTATAAATTATTTTAGTTATAATTAACCATTCAAACTATAGTGAAACAATCATTTAGCCTCTGGCCGAAATAAAAGCCAGCTCTTGGATCACGGAAAGCAATGCGTTTAGAAATTTCTTTAAAAAGACTGTGAGCATTGAGTACTCTGATCTCACGGTCCCACGGTTCAAAGCTTCAATCCCCAACGACTCGAAAATATAGTTACCGATAAGATTACTTTATTAAAGGTGCTTGAGCTTCCCCGCGGCCAAAGCGACAGTACCAATGTCCAGCACTTTTAGTTTATATAGTTTTGTTTTCGTAAATTTTTAATTATTTAGTAAGAAAGTAATATCATCATCATTCATCATTTCAGCTAAAAGACGTCCACTGCTGGACATAGGCCTCCCCTAAGTGTCGCCACATCGACAAGTCCCGTGCGACTCGCATCCAGAGGATCCCCGCAACCATCACCAGGCCATCGGTCCACCTCGTGGGAGGCCTTCCAACGCAACGTCTTCCGATTCGTGGTCGCCACTCCAGAACTTTTCGGCTCATTGGCCATCCGTTCTGCGAGCAATGTGCCCACTGCCACTTAAATTTGGCAATTCTTCGGGCTACCGGGACTTAGGGGTAACCTTGGTTCTCTTGCGAATGTCCTTATTTCTGATTTGATCATGCAAGGAAACTTCGAGCATAGCCTTCTCCATTGACCTTTGGGTGATTTTAAGCCTTCTGATGAGGCCCAATGTGGGCGACCACAATCGATCCCGTATGTAATCACTGGCAACACACACTGGTCATAGACTTTCGTCTTAAGACACTGCAGTGAGTTGGACGAGAACATATCATGCAACTTCCCGAACGCTGCCCAGCCGAGTCGGATTCGACGGTTGACCTCTTTCTCGAAGTCAGACCTACCCAACCGGACCGTTTGTCCCATGTAGACCTAATTCTCTACAACTTCGAGTGTAGAGTCTCCGATCTTGATAGGTGTGGGTGTTACATGGGCATTCAATATGACTTTGGTTTTGTCCATGTTCATTTTAAGACCCACTCTTTCGGACGATCTACTGAGGTCATCGAGCATTGTACTGAGGTCCTCTATGGTCTCAGCCATGACCACCAACTATGTCGTCGGCAAATTTAAGGTGAGAGATGTATTCGCCATTGACGTCGACGCCTAGCCCTCTCCAGTCCAGAACCTTAAATACATCTTCCAGTGCAGCGGTGAAGAGTTTCGGAGATATGACGTCTCCCTATTTCACTTCCCTGTCAGTGTCACTGTCCATGTCTCTCAAGAAAGTTATGTAGTGAATCTCATCAAAATGACTGCTGGGCTAAAGGCTCCCCCATAGCCTTCCAATCTTCTCTCCGTGCGATTTTGTGGTCTGAAATTTATGGTCGCAAACCAAAATAAAAGATTGCTCGACTCGGGAATCGAAACCAGGACCTCATACTCAGTAGTTGCGACCACAAGACCAACGATACAGTATATCAACGGTATCTATATATCAGTCTGTTTTAACTTTTTCACGCCTTAACTGGTGCACGGATTTGGATCAAAGCCACAAGCCAGGTCATGATCTGGATAAGGACATAATAATACTTTCATTTATACATGAAAGCACAATACTATTCACTCACCGGAAAATCACTCAAGAACTACTACCTAACTACCACTTTTGACCTATTTAACTTGAAATCTCGCAAGTAAATTCTTAGTAAGGCAGAAAGGGATTTTTGGAAATTCCACCCCCAAGTGGAAGTAATGTCCGGTTTAGGAGGATATTTGTAATTTTCAAAAATTTCATGCCTCATGAATGCACAAAATCACTATTTACGTTTTTGGAAATTCTATCCTTAGGGGGACACAGGGGGGGGGGGGTACAGTAGTCGGTAGCGTGTTCGTATACATTGAGGAGTTTTACTCGGTTTTCGAAGTTTTACTCACAAATGAATAGGAAATCACACTTGAAGCAAGTTCTTTCAAACGAAAATAATCATATAAAATCAATTTAGGTCGCTGGGGTCGATCTTCAGTTTAAGTTTCGTTTGCCTAGGTTGGTCCATGGATGCGTGACCATCCATTACGTACCGACTTTATTCTGCTTTGGAAAACACGTTAAGCCGTTGGTCACGGCTGTCATTTGTAGATCTTTGACAGTCGTTACAGGTAGTCAGTGGGTCGAAAGTCTGACAACCAGTCTTACCAAGAGGTGTCGTATAACCCAGTACTAACTGGGTTGTGGAGGTCAGATAGCCAGTCGCTCCATGTAAAATCTTGGTATTCAGCTGCATCCGGTTAGACTGAATGTTCCCAACTTAGTTGGGAAGAGACTGGACAGATCATGCTGTATTAATCACTGGAGACATCTGGTAACGAACTTCAAACAAAACATTGGAATCAAGAAACTCCTTACTTAAAAACTTATTTTAAGCAAATCACGAACCTAACGCGTACGAAGTCGCGGGTAACAGCTAGTTCTTGTATACAGCCACGACGACGGAGTGTAAAAAAAATAATTTCGACGTTTTGATACAAAAAAAACTATCGATTATTAAGAACATTAGTTGAGTAAAACATGTAGCGAGATTACAATGAAATTCCTGTCTAGATAACATTTTAAGACATTTTTTCAATTGCGTGTAAACTCCTTGCTTGAACTTGCATTACCTATGTGCTAGCTATAAATTAAAAAAAAATTACTTACCGACCTTGGGTTTCAAGTTAAAAGAAAGTTCGTGGGTTTTATATTACTGTTTACGTGCAAGTGTGATGAAATAGTATATTTCATTGCAAGTGCGGAAAGCCTGTCATTGCAAAGAGTTCCGACAAATGTCTACCCGAGCCGAGGCGCAGCCGAAGGTGAGGGTTGACAGTCGGAACAAGTTGCAATGACGGTTCCGCACGGGTACTGAACAACTATTTTTAATACAGTTGCGAAAAAATGAAGCATTTTAATAAAGAACATTTTTGGAAAATGGCGCCAACCGTAAAAGAATATAAGCAGAGATTTATTTTTTGTTTTCTTCATCCATTCTGGGTAGGCAAAGGGAACTATGCCAATACAGCCAAGTCTTCAGTCATTTCAGCCCAAAAGACGTCCACTGCTGGACATAGGCCTCCCCCAAGTGTCACCACATTGACATTTTGGGGGGTTTGCCATAATCGCCACGCTTGGCAGGCGGGTCGGCGATCGCAGTACAGTTGTTACAAAAGCACAGAGAACGCTGCTGCCCATTCTCTAGCAAGTCCCTTAGTCGCCTTTTACGACACCCACGGGAAGATATGGGATGGTGCTATTCTTTACGTCCGACACCATACAGAGCATACGAAAATATTTAATTCTGAAAAAATATATTACTGTCACAAATTCTATAAAAAAACTAAATTTGTCCTTTTAACTTTTTTTGGAGAGTTAAGGTCAAGTACACGATTCAAGAAAAATATCGCTGTTTATATTTAATGCAAGGTTCAAATCTAAAAGACCCGGACTATTTGCGAAGCCAGGTGATTATAGCAAAGAGTTGGAAAGAGGTCTCCACCGCGTTTTGTTTAGCTTTCAAGAGTTTTCAGAGATTTCACGACTGAAAAAAAACCTTGATGGTAATTCGTTTGATAATGAAAGAGACTGTCGAAAAAGGAGAATTAATGCGCCAATCCACCAAGATAAAGTATTTTATTGTAGATAAAATTCAGGTATTTAAAAGACAATCCCAAAATATACTTGACTTAGTAGCAGATTAAGTGTTACATCATTACAATGGCACAGTTCGACGCAAAAGACAAAACATTTTTGATTACCGGAGGAGCTTCCGGTCTAGGGGCTGAGTACGCGCAGGCTTTTCTAGAACAAGGAGCAAAGGTATTTATGTTAAATTTTAATTAAGTAAGTACTTATTTATGTTAAATTTTAATTAAGTAAGTCTTCAGTAGAGTAGTTTTTTTATTGATATGAAATGAAAAAGAAATTTAATGAGATGAAATGAAATGAAACCTATCCTAACTCATTAAATCAAATTATTAAATCTGATATTGAAACAAATTATAGCTTCTTTTTAGAAATATTTGCATGAATCATAAAAACTTCTATGATTTTTTTTCAAGTAAAAACTTCGTGGTTGGTTTTTTCTTTTTTTAATTTTGACAGTTGGGAAAGAGAACGCACGAGTTCGGAAAAGGTAAAGAAAAAGCTCGAGTGTGTAATAGCCCACATCCCGAACGCTATACGTCCCTGCAATACGCCACTTTTTGGGCAACTGTATTAAAAAATATTTTTCAACACACTTGCTCGTAAACAGTATCTTAACATACGGGTTAACTTGGCCGTAATGCCCCATATAAAACCCTCGAGCTTTCTTCTTAACAACAAAAAAGTCGAGTTGAGTATATAAGTAACATTACTTAAATACTCAAGTAATGTTCAGAATCGATAGTTTTTTTTGTATCAAAACGTGTTTTTTTTTTTTTTTTTTTACACTCCTTCATGGCTGTATTTGCCCTTAACGTTACTGAACGAAACATTTGTATAATCTATGGTGTGGGGAATAATCCCGCCTACTGTACAAATTTTGATGAAACTTGCACTGTTCCCTAAGTTGAATTGAAATATACCTAATTCATTTTTTGCTATCTGACTTATAGTTTTTCAGAATGCGTGGACAAACATACAAATATATTTACTGTTTTGAAATTTGGTACACATGTTTAGAAGCTGATATAGACTAACATATACAACACATATTTTACAGTTTGGTTCTCAGTGGCATTGATTAAACTTCTTAGGGAAAAGCATAAATACAGGATTCGTTTCAAACGGTACAATAACCCTCGGGACTATGACACTTGTTTCCCTACGGATGCGAGCTGGGATAGCTATGGGTGACTGTTTTAAAGATTATACAGAAAAAATTGAGAGTGAATACAAAAACAAATGTAAAAGCTTTTTGGCGTTATACTAAATAAACAAAAAAAACGTTCAGAGCTGTGCCTAACCAGGTTTCGTGGGGTGATCGCATTGGTGAGGGTGGTAGTGGTGTGGCTGATCTATTTGCTGACTATTTTGTGTACGGTGTAAGTCAACTGCCGAGTAACTTGTTTCCAAGATACTCTTCGTCCAGTATGTATTCCATTGGCATTACTGAAAATGACGTCAGAGATTGCATCAAAAAGTTAGATCTTAATAAAGGAGCTGGTCCGGATGGACTTCCTCCAATTTGTATTATTATCCCAGTACACAAATCTGGTTGTATGAATGACGTAACTAACTATAAACCAATCTGTATTATATCACAATTTGCAAAGATGTTTGAGGGTCTTATTTATATTGTAGTTTATTCTCATCTTCGTCTTATTTTTAGTACGAAGCAACATGGTTTTGTGTCTAATCGTTCTACGATGTCGAACTTACTTATTTACACTACTTTCATTGGTAACACCTTTGAAGCTAGGGGTCAGGTTGAAGCTGTTTGTACAGATTTCGCAAAAGCCTTTGATCGTGTTGATCACTCAATTCTTGCTATGACATTGAACTGCGCTGGCATTCATGGCTCTCTGTTGAGGTGGTTCGAGAGTTATTTAATTAATCGTTCTCAAATTGTTGCCTTGGCGGGTTACTAATCTGTACCTTTTTCTCCTGGCTCTGGTGTTCCACAGGGCTCTAAATTGAGCCCTTTGCTTTTTCTGGTATTTTTGAATGATCTTCTAGATTTAATAAATTGCAACTGTTTAGCCTACGCTGATGATTTAAAAATATACTGCAGGACATCGGACTTGAGTGATTGTATGAAGCTTCAAAGAGATCTTGATATCCTTCAATAATGGTGTTTCAACAATGGAATGACGCTCAATGTTAAAAATGCCAGACTATTACATTCACGAATAAAGTGAATTGCATCAAATTTGATTATCATATAGATGGATCAGTACTGAGCAGAGTATCAGTCATCTGTGATCTATATGTAATTTTTGATACATCCCTCTCCTTCCGTGATCATATAGATACTATAGTTGCCAAGGCTAAAATAATGCTTGGCTTTATAATCCGTATTTCGAAACCTTTCCGTAATTATAGTAGCATTATTCTACTCTGTTGTAGAGTAGAGTCTGTTGTAGAGTGATCCTTACCAGTGCGTTATGCACTGGTAAGGAGCACCTTGGAGTATTGTTCCACTATTTGGTCTCCCTATTACTCAGGTTATTCTGTTAATGTTGAATCTGTTCAAGCCTGTTTTGTTAGGTATCTATGTATGAAGAATGGAATCCGAAAAGCTATACCGGATTACAATGATAGGTTAGGGCACTTTAAGATGATTAACTTAAAAGAAAGATGGATCCATTCCGACTTACTTATTTTATACAAAATTATGAATGGTTCCATAGATGCGCAATTAGTGGACTATTTTAACTTTAGGACTTGCCAGGGAGCAAGCGACACCATCGGATTTTTCAATTATCTATATCCACTTTAAATACCACTTTTAATAGCCCCCTGACACGTATGGCGAGGCTTTATAATGAAAGGTCTAACTTGACAGATTACCCCATCGATGTTTTTTCTATGAGTTTAGCTTCATACAGACGTTCCCTATATAAACAGTGCGAACAATGTACGTCTATGTAGCTCTAATTGTTTTGTTTTTGTAGTGTTCTGGATTTAGGTCTGCTGGACACACTTTTTATTTTTTTTTGTCTCTGATTTCATTAGTAGTAGTGTAATGCTCGTCTGTTATTTGTATGGTTACAGGAATGCCAATTTTAGATGTAAGTTTCATTGAATTGTAAGTGACTGTGCTGTTGGCGTGCTTATTCTTATAAATAAATAAATATAAAACTGTGCAAATGTGACAATATGCAAATATTGTAA
Organism: Cerastis rubricosa; assembly: GCA_949152445.1. Taxonomy (NCBI): domain Eukaryota; kingdom Metazoa; phylum Arthropoda; class Insecta; order Lepidoptera; family Noctuidae; genus Cerastis; species Cerastis rubricosa. The sequence continues at coordinate 13,168,922 of OX424541.1, forward strand.
AGTGGAGTAATAAAAAGGTGTAAAATAACAACGTTTACCTTTTTATTTTTTATCAGTTGCAGTATTCATGTAATAAATTTGATTTATGGTGGTATGATATTATAAGGTATAATTTGCATCAACTGTTAAGAAAATAAATAACTGTTATATAGCCAGCGCTCACCGGGGAATGCAAGGAACAGCATCTTATCTTAAGCCAACGTAAATGCCTCTAGTGGTATTATCTAATTGTTAGTAAAATATTATTAACTAGCTGTTACCCGCGACTTCGTACGCGTTAGGTTCGTGATTTGCTTAAAATAAGTTTTTAAGTAAGGAGTTTCTTGATTCCAATGTTTTGTTTGAAGTTCGTTACCAGATGTCTCCAGTGATTAATACAGCATGATCTGTCCAGTCTCTTCCCAACTAAGTTGGGAACATTCAGTCTAACCGGATGCAGCTGAATACCAAGATTTTACATGGAGCGACTGGCTATCTGACCTCCACAACCCAGTTAGTACTGGGTTATACGACACCTCTTGGTAAGACTGGTTGTCAGACTTTCGACCCACTGACTACCTGTAACGACTGTCAAAGATCTACAAATGACAGCCGTGACCAACGGCTTAACGTGTTTTCCAAAGCAGAATAAAGTCGGTACGTAATGGATGGTCACGCATCCATGGACCAACCTAGGCAAACGAAACTTAAACTGAAGATCGACCCCAGCGACCTAAATTGATTTTATATGATTATTTTCGTTTGAAAGAACTTGCTTCAAGTGTGATTTCCTATTCATTTGTGAGTAAAACTTCGAAAACCGAGTAAAACTCCTCAATGTATACGAACACGCTACCGACTACTGTACCACATTAACTTTCGTTATGAAATCCCCCTAAGGATAGAATTTCCAAAAACGTAAATAGTGATTTTGTGCATTCATGAGGCATGAAATTTTTGAAAATTACAAATATCCTCCTAAACCGGACATTACTTCCACTTGGGGGTGGAATTTCCAAAAATCCCTTTCTGCCTTACTAAGAATTTACTTGCGAGATTTCAAGTTAAATAGGTCAAAAGTGGTAGTTAGGTAGTAGTTCTTGAGTGATTTTCCGGTGAGTGAATAGTATTGTGCTTTCATGTATAAATGAAAGTATTATTATGTCCTTATCCAGATCATGACCTGGCTTGTGGCTTTGATCCAAATCCGTGCACCAGTTAAGGCGTGAAAAAGTTAAAACAGACTGATATATAGATACCGTTGATATACTGTATCGTTGGTCTTGTGGTCGCAACTACTGAGTATGAGGTCCTGGTTTCGATTCCCGAGTCGAGCAATCTTTTATTTTGGTTTGCGACCATAAATTTCAGACCACAAAATCGCACGGAGAGAAGATTGGAAGGCTATGGGGGAGCCTTTAGCCCAGCAGTCATTTTGATGAGATTCACTACATAACTTTCTTGAGAGACATGGACAGTGACACTGACAGGGAAGTGAAATAGGGAGACGTCATATCTCCGAAACTCTTCACCGCTGCACTGGAAGATGTATTTAAGGTTCTGGACTGGAGAGGGCTAGGCGTCGACGTCAATGGCGAATACATCTCTCACCTTAAATTTGCCGACGACATAGTTGGTGGTCATGGCTGAGACCATAGAGGACCTCAGTACAATGCTCGATGACCTCAGTAGATCGTCCGAAAGAGTGGGTCTTAAAATGAACATGGACAAAACCAAAGTCATATTGAATGCCCATGTAACACCCACACCTATCAAGATCGGAGACTCTACACTCGAAGTTGTAGAGAATTAGGTCTACATGGGACAAACGGTCCGGTTGGGTAGGTCTGACTTCGAGAAAGAGGTCAACCGTCGAATCCGACTCGGCTGGGCAGCGTTCGGGAAGTTGCATGATATGTTCTCGTCCAACTCACTGCAGTGTCTTAAGACGAAAGTCTATGACCAGTGTGTGTTGCCAGTGATTACATACGGGATCGATTGTGGTCGCCCACATTGGGCCTCATCAGAAGGCTTAAAATCACCCAAAGGTCAATGGAGAAGGCTATGCTCGAAGTTTCCTTGCATGATCAAATCAGAAATAAGGACATTCGCAAGAGAACCAAGGTTACCCCTAAGTCCCGGTAGCCCGAAGAATTGCCAAATTTAAGTGGCAGTGGGCACATTGCTCGCAGAACGGATGGCCAATGAGCCGAAAAGTTCTGGAGTGGCGACCACGAATCGGAAGACGTTGCGTTGGAAGGCCTCCCACGAGGTGGACCGATGGCCTGGTGATGGTTGCGGGGATCCTCTGGATGCGAGTCGCACGGGACTTGTCGATGTGGCGACACTTAGGGGAGGCCTATGTCCAGCAGTGGACGTCTTTTAGCTGAAATGATGAATGATGATGATATTACTTTCTTACTAAATAATTAAAAATTTACGAAAACAAAACTATATAAACTAAAAGTGCTGGACATTGGTACTGTCGCTTTGGCCGCGGGGAAGCTCAAGCACCTTTAATAAAGTAATCTTATCGGTAACTATATTTTCGAGTCGTTGGGGATTGAAGCTTTGAACCGTGGGACCGTGAGATCAGAGTACTCAATGCTCACAGTCTTTTTAAAGAAATTTCTAAACGCATTGCTTTCCGTGATCCAAGAGCTGGCTTTTATTTCGGCCAGAGGCTAAATGATTGTTTCACTATAGTTTGAATGGTTAATTATAACTAAAATAATTTATAAAACTATTTGGTAATGATTAGGAAGTAATAAAGCTTAAAAAAAAAAGTCAAAACCGGGTGGGGATCGAACCATGGTTACTTTTGTAAATATTACAGCATCAAATATAAAAAAAAAAAAATGAAACAGTAAGTGTATACTGGCTGGGGTTTGATCCTGCAACCCACGATTCACAGGTCAATCGCTAAACCGGCGGGCTATTTACTTCGGTAGCAGCTGTTCTAAAATAGCCGATCTATTCTAATGTTTGTTATGACAGTTGTCAGTTGAATCAGTTGAGGAATATGAACATAATGCAATATTGCTCACCTCCCAATGTTATTAGCGTGATAATATATAGCCTATGTCCTTCCCAAGGTTTAAATCTATCTTCTTGCCAAAATTCATTAAGATCCGATCAGCCGTTTAGTCGTGAAAAGGTAACAAACAAACAGAGTGACTTTCACATTTATAATATTAGTATGGATTTGGTAATGATTAGGAAGTAATAAAGCTTAAAAAAAAAAGTCAAAACCGGGTGGGGATCGAACCATGGTTACTTTTGTAAATATTACAGCATCAAATATAAAAAAAAAAAAATGAAACAGTAAGTGTATACTGGCTGGGGTTTGATCCTGCAACCCACGATTCACAGGTCAATCGCTAAACCGGCGGGCTATTTACTTCGGTAGCAGCTGTTCTAAAATAGCCGATCTATTCTAATGTTTGTTATGACAGTTGTCAGTTGAATCAGTTGAGGAATATGAACATAATGCAATATTGCTCACCTCCCAATGTTATTAGCGTGATAATATATAGCCTATGTCCTTCCCAAGGTTTAAATCTATCTTCTTGCCAAAATTCATTAAGATCCGATCAGCCGTTTAGTCGTGAAAAGGTAACAAACAAACAGAGTGACTTTCACATTTATAATATTAGTATGGATTAGTATGGATTTGGTAATGATTAGGAAGTAATAAAGCTTAAAAAAAAAAGTCAAAACCGGGTGGGGATCGAACCATGGTTACTTTTGTAAATATTACAGCATCAAATATAAAAAAAAAAAAATGAAACAGTAAGTGTATACTGGCTGGGGTTTGATCCTGCAACCCACGATTCACAGGTCAATCGCTAAACCGGCGGGCTATTTACTTCGGTAGCAGCTGTTCTAAAATAGCCGATCTATTCTAATGTTTGTTATGACAGTTGTCAGTTGAATCAGTTGAGGAATATGAACATAATGCAATATTGCTCACCTCCCAATGTTATTAGCGTGATAATATATAGCCTATGTCCTTCCCAAGGTTTAAATCTATCTTCTTGCCAAAATTCATTAAGATCCGATCAGCCGTTTAGTCGTGAAAAGGTAACAAACAAACAGAGTGACTTTCACATTTATAATATTAGTATGGATCTGTATCTGGTTAGCTACTAGCTACAGATTCCGATGTTCAATGCCGCGGAGGGAAATTCGTTTGATGCTTTTCGGTCTTCCTGTTTGTTTTTCTGGTCTATTATTCACACGCATGAGGAACTTGTGGCTAAATAATAACAGCCGCCCAGGTCGATCTTTAAGGTTAAGTCGTGCTTGCTGAGGTTGGTCTGTGGTTGGGTGACCATAATTATATATCGAGTTTCCTCCGTGCCTCGGAAAGCACGTTAAGCCGTTGGTCTCGGCTGTCATTTGTAGATCTTTGACAGTCGTTACGAGTCTACGTTCGAGTCGTTACGAGGTCTTACCAAGGGATATCGTATTACCCAGTTACTGGGTGGTGGAGGTCAGATAGGCAGTCGCTTCATGTAAAATACTGGTACTCAGCTGCATCCGGTTAGACTGGAAGCCGACCCCAAGATAGTTTGGGAAGAGGCTAGGCAGATGATATTCACACGCAAGGTAATAATTAGGTAAGGGTAACAATCACAAATATTATGGCAGCCGATAGTTTTTCGGGGGGTGGTCCTGGGTTCGGTCCCAAGCATTAGCTGTACTATTGGATTTTTATTTTGGATAAAAGGTAACAAGTCTTTGTCTAATTGCTGGCAATATACGTTTATTTGGAATATAAATTATCGAAATGTGATTCTAATGTTGTATGAAATTCTTTTACCAGACTGCGGCTACTTCTTTTCGGCGAAGCCCAAAAGAAGGGTCATGTGTTTGACGGTCTGGTGTTTTATTATTTATTTTTAACCCCCGACCAAAAAAGAGGGGTGTTATAAGTTTGACGTGTGTATCTGTGTATCTGTGTATCTGTGTATCTGTGTGTCTGTCTGTGGCATCGTAGCTCCTAAACGGATGAACCGATTTGGATAAAAGTGGTGTCGTTTGAAAGGTATTTTAATCGAGAGTGTTCTTAGCTATGTTTCATGAAAATCTGCTCAGCCGTTTGAAGATCATCACGTCTTTTCTAGTTGATGTAGGGATTTAAAAACTTTCACAGGTAGTCTATTTGAAATGTTGTCGCTTGTCACCATGGGCATTGCTGAGGGGGGGGGGGTGCACCCCCCCCCCCAATTTATATTTTGTTTAATTTATATCTTTCCTTCGTTTCGTTAACCAGGAGTAGGAAAGTCAAGGCTAGGCAAAAATAAAATAAGTTTAAAAAGCATGAAAAAAAATTAAATTAAAAATTTAAAAAACCCCCGACACAAAAAACCTCTAAAAAGCCAAAAATAAATTAATCCAAGCGTCGTAGCGTCGGGGGACCGCTAAGAAGACCGCTTAGTACAAGCACAGAACAAAGCGGACCCCCGACGCTACGACGCTTGGATTAATTTATTTTTGGCTTTTTAGAGGTTTTTTGTGTCGGGGGTTTTTTAAATTTTTAATTTAATTTTTTTTTAGGTTTCTTTTTAACTTGAGGCACTGTACCTAACGAGATTAAAATTCGTTCGAGTTGATTCCAAGAAAATGTCATAATTAGTAGATTGTTGCATCGAGCGCAAAGTGCATTAATTACTCACTTTAGCAAGGTGCGTAATCTACTTATCTCCCTATCTTTCAACTACCGTGACAAAATATACCCTTAAAATAAAAACTCAAGTTAATGAAACAAAGTTTAATTTATCTTCCCCTCAAACATACAATTATTAAAAGTGCAGTTTTTTAGCCCTGATTTATCCCGCGGGACTACTGTAGATAAATGCCTACTGGTCACAATAAACTTTTACGTACTTGTACAGACTTGCTTATCGCACATCATTAAGGAGCAGTGTGCACTGTGCACATGACAAAATTATCTGAAATGATAACAATGTTTAATTAATTATAGATGATAAAACAATCATGAATGTTAATGACCATTTCTTCTTGAGACTGCTAAGTTACTGGTACGCTATAATGGCACAGTGGGACGCGAAAAACAAAACTATTTTGGTAACTGGAGGTGCTTCTGGTTTGGGTGCTGCCTATGCCGAGGCTTTCCTAGATCATGGAGCAAAGGTATGTACACTATGTACCACACTGGAATACTGCCCACCAGAATCCACCCAGAAATGATTGAATGAAAAATTTGAGAATCTTTTAAATTATGGTCCGGTTGCGGGCTGGTCGAAGTTAGAGGAGTCTGGTCAGAGGATGAGGTCAAGGTTTTATCAGCTATCTATCTTCATAAATTAAACTCGAAATCAGAGTCCAAAATTACAATCCTGTTATAATGGAGTGACTGCCACGCATTTGACACAGTTATAGTCATACACCGATCATTGTTTATTGTGTTCATCCAGTTACTTATATCTTTTTTATTAATTGCAGAATGTAGCAATCTTAGACATTGTCGAGGAGGTCGGCAATGCGACCGCCGAGCGTCTGAACACAGTTCACGGCAATAAGGCGGTGTTCATCAAGTGCGACGTGAGCAAGGAAGAAGACATAACGAGCGCGTTCGACTCCGTGCTCGAGCAGTTCAAACAGATCGATGTCATCATCAACAATGCTGGCGTTATGGTCGATTCCCCCAGCGTTTGGAGAACTACGTCCAATATAAATTATGTAGGTAATTTCATCATCGTCGAAGGTAGTTTACATTTATTGGGGGCGGTGCAACCCGTGCAACACGACTTTCATACGTCTTACATCCATGAAGATTGTAAATATATATGATCTCTTAATAACTTGTAGTTACAATTACAAGAATTTGTGTAGAATACTACAACTAAAAAGTGAAATAAAAACCAAATTTCAAAAAAACCCTAAAATGTTTGTTGCAAAAAAGTTAATGAAACAATAAAGTCACCGGCTTTTTTCGGAAGTCGTTTTTTTTTTGCAAACAAGTTTTGAATAATTGGGTGTTTAGCTTAATATAAGAGATGCAACTTACAAATTGCGCTAATCTAGACCTTAAACAGAGTTCTAGTTCTCGAATCTTGAGCTTTTAAAAAAAATAATGTAATTTATTTAAAATTACAGCACAATTTGTTTTCAGCAAGGCGTAGCTTCCTTCACTTTAAAAGGCGTCAAGCACATGAGGAAAGACGAAGGTGGAATTGGTGGAACTATAATCAACTAGCTGTTACCCGCGACTTCGTACGCGTTAGGTTCGTGATTTGCTTAAAATAAGTTTTTAAGTAAGGAGTTTCTTGATTCCAATGTTTTGTTTGAAGTTCGTTACCAGATGTCTCCAGTGATTAATACAGCATGATCTGTCCAGTCTCTTCCCAACTAAGTTGGGAACATTCAGTCTAACCGGATGCAGCTGAATACCAAGATTTTACATGGAGCGACTGGCTATCTGACCTCCACAACCCAGTTAGTACTGGGTTATACGACACCTCTTGGTAAGACTGGTTGTCAGACTTTCGACCCACTGACTACCTGTAACGACTGTCAAAGATCTACAAATGACAGCCGTGACCAACGGCTTAACGTGTTTTCCAAAGCAGAATAAAGTCGGTACGTAATGGATGGTCACGCATCCATGGACCAACCTAGGCAAACGAAACTTAAACTGAAGATCGACCCCAGCGACCTAAATTGATTTTATATGATTATTTTCGTTTGAAAGAACTTGCTTCAAGTGTGATTTCCTATTCATTTGTGAGTAAAACTTCGAAAACCGAGTAAAACTCCTCAATGTATACGAACACGCTACCGACTACTGTACCACATTAACTTTCGTTATGAAATCCCCCTAAGGATAGAATTTCCAAAAACGTAAATAGTGATTTTGTGCATTCATGAGGCATGAAATTTTTGAAAATTACAAATATCCTCCTAAACCGGACATTACTTCCACTTGGGGGTGGAATTTCCAAAAATCCCTTTCTGCCTTACTAAGAATTTACTTGCGAGATTTCAAGTTAAATAGGTCAAAAGTGGTAGTTAGGTAGTAGTTCTTGAGTGATTTTCCGGTGAGTGAATAGTATTGTGCTTTCATGTATAAATGAAAGTATTATTATGTCCTTATCCAGATCATGACCTGGCTTGTGGCTTTGATCCAAATCCGTGCACCAGTTAAGGCGTGAAAAAGTTAAAACAGACTGATATATAGATACCGTTGATATACTGTATCGTTGGTCTTGTGGTCGCAACTACTGAGTATGAGGTCCTGGTTTCGATTCCCGAGTCGAGCAATCTTTTATTTTGGTTTGCGACCATAAATTTCAGACCACAAAATCGCACGGAGAGAAGATTGGAAGGCTATGGGGGAGCCTTTAGCCCAGCAGTCATTTTGATGAGATTCACTACATAACTTTCTTGAGAGACATGGACAGTGACACTGACAGGGAAGTGAAATAGGGAGACGTCATATCTCCGAAACTCTTCACCGCTGCACTGGAAGATGTATTTAAGGTTCTGGACTGGAGAGGGCTAGGCGTCGACGTCAATGGCGAATACATCTCTCACCTTAAATTTGCCGACGACATAGTTGGTGGTCATGGCTGAGACCATAGAGGACCTCAGTACAATGCTCGATGACCTCAGTAGATCGTCCGAAAGAGTGGGTCTTAAAATGAACATGGACAAAACCAAAGTCATATTGAATGCCCATGTAACACCCACACCTATCAAGATCGGAGACTCTACACTCGAAGTTGTAGAGAATTAGGTCTACATGGGACAAACGGTCCGGTTGGGTAGGTCTGACTTCGAGAAAGAGGTCAACCGTCGAATCCGACTCGGCTGGGCAGCGTTCGGGAAGTTGCATGATATGTTCTCGTCCAACTCACTGCAGTGTCTTAAGACGAAAGTCTATGACCAGTGTGTGTTGCCAGTGATTACATACGGGATCGATTGTGGTCGCCCACATTGGGCCTCATCAGAAGGCTTAAAATCACCCAAAGGTCAATGGAGAAGGCTATGCTCGAAGTTTCCTTGCATGATCAAATCAGAAATAAGGACATTCGCAAGAGAACCAAGGTTACCCCTAAGTCCCGGTAGCCCGAAGAATTGCCAAATTTAAGTGGCAGTGGGCACATTGCTCGCAGAACGGATGGCCAATGAGCCGAAAAGTTCTGGAGTGGCGACCACGAATCGGAAGACGTTGCGTTGGAAGGCCTCCCACGAGGTGGACCGATGGCCTGGTGATGGTTGCGGGGATCCTCTGGATGCGAGTCGCACGGGACTTGTCGATGTGGCGACACTTAGGGGAGGCCTATGTCCAGCAGTGGACGTCTTTTAGCTGAAATGATGAATGATGATGATATTACTTTCTTACTAAATAATTAAAAATTTACGAAAACAAAACTATATAAACTAAAAGTGCTGGACATTGGTACTGTCGCTTTGGCCGCGGGGAAGCTCAAGCACCTTTAATAAAGTAATCTTATCGGTAACTATATTTTCGAGTCGTTGGGGATTGAAGCTTTGAACCGTGGGACCGTGAGATCAGAGTACTCAATGCTCACAGTCTTTTTAAAGAAATTTCTAAACGCATTGCTTTCCGTGATCCAAGAGCTGGCTTTTATTTCGGCCAGAGGCTAAATGATTGTTTCACTATAGTTTGAATGGTTAATTATAACTAAAATAATTTATAAAACTATTTGGTAATGATTAGGAAGTAATAAAGCTTAAAAAAAAAAGTCAAAACCGGGTGGGGATCGAACCATGGTTACTTTTGTAAATATTACAGCATCAAATATAAAAAAAAAAAAATGAAACAGTAAGTGTATACTGGCTGGGGTTTGATCCTGCAACCCACGATTCACAGGTCAATCGCTAAACCGGCGGGCTATTTACTTCGGTAGCAGCTGTTCTAAAATAGCCGATCTATTCTAATGTTTGTTATGACAGTTGTCAGTTGAATCAGTTGAGGAATATGAACATAATGCAATATTGCTCACCTCCCAATGTTATTAGCGTGATAATATATAGCCTATGTCCTTCCCAAGGTTTAAATCTATCTTCTTGCCAAAATTCATTAAGATCCGATCAGCCGTTTAGTCGTGAAAAGGTAACAAACAAACAGAGTGACTTTCACATTTATAATATTATAGTATGGATTTGGTAATGATTAGGAAGTAATAAAGCTTAAAAAAAAAAGTCAAAACCGGGTGGGGATCGAACCATGGTTACTTTTGTAAATATTACAGCATCAAATATAAAAAAAAAAAAATGAAACAGTAAGTGTATACTGGCTGGGGTTTGATCCTGCAACCCACGATTCACAGGTCAATCGCTAAACCGGCGGGCTATTTACTTCGGTAGCAGCTGTTCTAAAATAGCCGATCTATTCTAATGTTTGTTATGACAGTTGTCAGTTGAATCAGTTGAGGAATATGAACATAATGCAATATTGCTCACCTCCCAATGTTATTAGCGTGATAATATATAGCCTATGTCCTTCCCAAGGTTTAAATCTATCTTCTTGCCAAAATTCATTAAGATCCGATCAGCCGTTTAGTCGTGAAAAGGTAACAAACAAACAGAGTGACTTTCACATTTATAATATTAGTATGGAAGTATGGATATCGCGTCGATAATGGCTTTGACTAAATTTCCATATTTACCGGTCTACTGTGGCGCGAAAATGGCTGTTGTGCAGTTCAGCCAATGTTTAGCGGTGAGTGAAATGCAGAAGGCGACTTCTTCTTCTTCTTTATGGGGTTTTGGTTTCCGCACTTAGTCCCTTAAGTGGACCATTGTGCGTGAGCCATAGTGGCCGTTACTCCAACCAGCCCACCTCCCTCCAGAAGCAGATCACACTTCCCGGTCTACTCAGGGCATCCGCAAGGGATCCTGGTGTTCCCAGGGTCGCCTCGCGAATGTTTGTGACACCGGTGCAGAAGGCGACGTTTTATTGTTAATTGTTGACGAATCTTACTTTATTAACTTCAAAATAGTGGTCGTCATCATCCTCACCCACAGCCTGAATTCACCAACTACTGGGCCTCTCTTTTCTTGTGCCAATCTCCACGTTCCTGTGTAACCTAAAGGTAAGCTGCATTTAAGTGTAACCGTGATGTGATGCTAAACTAAAATTCTTATTTCCAGATGGATCCGTTCTACGAAAATACGGGCGTCAGGGTTTTGACAATGTGTTTAGGAGCTACTGATACCCCTTTAGTTCAGAATTTGGAATCGAAAGCTTGGGACCCAAAGCTTGGGAGCAAAATGGCTGTCGCGATTAATGAGGATTACGTCATTCAAACGTAAGTTAAATAAATTAAAAGAATACTTACTGCAACTGTGAGGTTATGGCGCAGGCCCTGTTATGTAGCATTGTTGCATGTTTAATATTTGTGATTAGTCCTTCAGAACCTTCCCTTCCCTCATTGTCCTCTATACCAAAATCTTCCTTACCATAACCATTCAGAAACTGGATGTGAAAGTGTTCTTCTGGATTCCAAATCTAGCAGACTTCGAATCCAGAAGAACACTTTGACACCCAGTGTATATAATTGACCAGCAACACCTCTTTTGCTTATGACCATGGCTTAAAAAAAACAGGTTGCTTTTTTTTTAAGCCATAACTCCGTGAGTGCTGCCAGAAGAGAAAACTTGAATATTAACGTTGTGCATTTTTGATATTTTGGGATGGTTAGGGAATAATTTTGCACGAATTGCTGCAACTATCAGTATTTAAGTACTATCATTTATGTAGTAAAATACAATATTCATTTATTGCACTATCGTACACAAAGATGACAAATTATATTACACAAGCAGCCCACAGCCAGCTAGTCAACTAGTGCTTCGCACGGACAAAATTAAAAATTTCAATACACACCCTTGTATTTGCGTCAGGTTATTAAAAAAAGACAATAAAAGAAACTTTGAACATTCCCCTCCCGCACGGCCCGTACCCCAGTGACGCCAGCTAACCAGCCAGCTGAGCAGGGTGAGCGGCGGCGACCACGCAACTGTTTTTAATACTTAAATTTTTTCAGTATTTTCCATGCCTATTCAATGCAAACAAACAATCAAATCTTTCCTCTTTATAATATTAGTTTAGATCAAAAATTTTACACTTCAGAACTATTACAATCTGTCTTACGAATTTTCCCTCTTTGGAGAAATCGAAGGATTTGTTTGTGCATGCCCAAACTCAATGACAGATGTCATAAAGTACATCTTATCGTTCAAATTCTTTCGTAACCTAATGTCAATCCGTCTTACAAATTTTCTAGTTTTGGAAACCCAAACTCAATAACAGATGTCATAAAGTTCAAATTCTTTCGTAACCTAATGTCAATCAGTTCGATCAGGACACGTGACACCTGACGCGAGTTTAACATTTTTTACCCATCACAAAAGTGCAAAACGCCGCTAAAGAAGTTTTCACTTCAAAAAGTTTTACTAGGGTTTTTTTTTTTATTTCAGGAAAGAATCGGCAGTAGCAGCTCTTCTGGAAATGTTTAAAACTGGCGCTCCTGCTACGATTTGGATGTCAGTCGATAACAAACCAGTTCAGAACATCACTGCGGTTCTTGATCGAGCCTTTAAAGATTTCGAGAATGTTATTTTAGGAAAATAGGTTTTTTGAATAAACATAAATGATAATTGTTAATAAACCGTGGTTTTCCATTAATATGACCCTATGATGTATCCTAGGAAACGTCCACATAGAGACTTCATCTCGATCAGTTTTGAACGATGTGTTTAATTTCTGGCCATCACTCAACGTTGTTACCTCTTATCTAGATGACCACAGCCTCACAGTCCTTCGTCGTTGGTTAGTTGCTTCCCTTGGGGATTCCGTTTTTGTACCTACTAAAAGAGGAGGTAAGTAATAGATACCCTGATTGACATGATAAAGATACTTTCGATAACGATTTCATTACTGGGTAAGGCAGTGAGAAATGTTGCACATGGAGAGTTTGTAGCAGAAAAATAAGCTACAGTTAGTTGTAGGGAATCGTGCAAAGAATATTTTTATTTGAAAAAGAATGTAGGTATAATTTTTAACCCCGACCAAAAAAGAGGGGTGTTATAATTTTGACGTGTCTGTCTGTGGCATCGTAGGTCCTAAACGGATGAACCGATTTTAATAAAAGTGGTGTCGCTTGAAAGATTTTTAATAAATCAACAGTGTACAAGAATCTATCCAAGTTTATTAATTACTTATAACTTTGGTGTGTTTATTATATACCATAAATAAAAGATAACTAAGAAAAATAGGTCTATCATACAAAACCACCTTACAATAACAAAATGCTGCAGTTCAAATAATACATTCAACAATCTTCATAACTAGTACATATTATGTATTGCATTTTATTCACGTTTTGAAGAAAATTGGAAGTAAAGGGGGCGGCCTATGCCCAGGAGTGGGACAGTCAAGGCTAAGAAAAATAATATAAGTTTAAAAAGCATGAAATAAAATAAAATTAAAACTTTAAAAAACCCCCCACACAAAAAAACCTCTAAAAAGCTAAGAAGACCGCTTAGTACAAGCACAGAACAAAGCGGTCCCCCGACGCTAGGACGCTTGGATTAATTTATTTTTGGCTTTTTAGAGGTTTTTTGTGTCAGGGGTTTTTTAAATTTTTAATTTAATTTTATACTTTATTTAAACGGGAAAGGTGTGCTGGCGCTACAGGGAGCGCCAATTTGAGGAGTTTGAGGAACTGACTCCTAGTGGTGATTACCACTAAAGAGTCTCACTCAAGGAAATCTTGTCGGTGTTTAAAACTAAGGCCGATACCTGATGTCAAACTAGTCACTCCATTCTGGGCGGCTAAGAAGATGAACTGATGTTGAAAACATAAGTGGAGAATGAGAGAGATCCAACTTTAATTCATATATTTTTGTATTCACATCAACGCAAAAAAAAAAAACAGAACAATGGTTTATCTACACCCCAACATTTATGCACACCAATGTAGATTTGACGGATTGATAAAAATATGATAAATAAACTAGGTATCTTAATATAATAGATAACATTCAATGTATATAAATAAAAATCAACGTAACAACAGTGTTAGTTACTTACTTAAAGCAAGAGAGTGTATATCCATTACAATGGCGCAGTGGGAAGCAAAAGACAAAACATTTTTGATAACCGGAGCAGCTTCCGGCTTGGGAGCTCAGTATGCGGAGATGTTTTTAAATGAAGGAGCAAAGGTATTTATTTTTACAAAATTCTTAGTGAAAAGTCTTACATTAAAATGTAACTGTTTTATTACATATTAATGTAAGGCTGGAGGAGCTCGTGGCTAAATAACAGATGGACTTGGGTTGATCTCTAGGTTAAGCCGCTTACCTGGGTTGGTCCGTGGATGGGTGACCACCAATTACGTATCGAGTTTCCTCCGTGCTTCGGAAAGCATGAGACCTGGCGTTGAACGGCTGTCATTTGTAGATCTTTGACAGTCGTTACAAGTACTCAGTGGCCCGAATGTCTGACAACCAGTCTTACCAAGGCGAATCGTATTACCGTTGTGGAGGCCATATAGGCATCCGGTTTGACTGGAAGTCAACCCCAACATAGTTTGGAAAAGGTTATGCAGATGATATAAATGTAAAACTGAAGAAAAAAACTCCCTGACTCCCTTAATTAAATTATTGTATGTGCATTGCTACCACTTATTTATTTTTTTACAGCGTATTTATAGCTGGTGCTAGAATGCTTTGCTACTTCTGTTGAATTGTCAATATTATGCTACCCATAGTTTAATTTATTTCGAGTGGGTTTTCTACATTTTATTTATCTGCTGAAATTATGCTTCTATTTTAATCAAGACGAGTTGTCTTGTTACTTTACCATCATCATTTTCTTGCCCATATTACTTGGATTCAGCGCAACACAATTTTTTGCCCATCAGCCGCTTTCATTTAGGTACTACTCATATCATTCCTCACAAATCATCCAATTTTTTTCCTTACTGACTGCCACCTTTCAATGGGCTCGCATTGTTACTTCCTTTCACAGAGCTCTCTCAGTCACTGGCCTCTCCATACGTTGACAAGCGTGAAGCACATCTTCATAATCCAGTCTAAAAAATAATAATATGCAGATAATATTATTATTTTTTTGCAAAGTGTGACAAGGCAAGGAGCATCGTCAGCTTTTTTTTTTCTTTTCGGATGGGAAATCATCAAATAACCCCTCCCGCTCTTAGCGGAAGGGAGTGTCAGACTTGTACTGACTAAACCCATTCATGTTCCTTCTTAGCCATTTGTGTTCCAGGGCCACGGTATCTCTTTCGAACAGTGCCGCAGCCCTGGCAGGCCATCGGCCCTCTCGGACGCCTTCCGATTTGCTGACATCTCCATGATTCGCGCGTGAAACACGAACGCGCCGTCGGCACGGCCTGTCGTCATAAGAAGGACAGACGGCATTGCGAACAGGGGCTAGTTAGCTGTGCAGGTATCGATGATAGATTTTGCTGTCTTAGTACCCCGGAGTGTCAATAGATGGCGCTGTTCTACAAATTATTTTATGGTATAAAAGTGCGGAAAATCTTATGTTGTGACAAACACCATGTAACGCTGCAATTCTCTCGCTACAACACTCACTGGATGCAAACCGAAAAGCGAGCTCTATTGTATATTTGTAAATAGTTCTTTGTCACTTTCACTTTTTATAATTAGTAGGTACTTTTTTCACTTTAGATTTTGAGTTTGTTTTTTTTGCACTTTTTTGTCTATTTATAAAGCACTGTATCACTGTAAAACAATGTATGTTGACTATCAACATGTAGACTTAAGACTTAAGCAATAAATACTTTCAAAGGACTATTGGTTTTATTTTAAAATGCAAGAATAAACAGATCGAGCTTCCAGCTGTTTGACGTCCGTACGTCATCCCCACATCATAATGCTGGAAGGGTAAGTATTTTTAAAGACTTAAAATAGGGTCTACAGCTATCCGTTGTTTTTAAATTACACATTGCTATGACACATCTTTTTTGCATCCTAAATACAAGCAAACGGTCAGTTGAGTGCCCCCAAAAAATTACGCCATATCGCAGCACAGAAGCTACAAGTCCATGGTATCATTATGTTATCATGTTATCATATCACCATTAACGTATATTTATTCACCTTTTTCGATAACTGAGAGAGCGCATAAGCAGATTTACTCAGGCGTTTACAAAGTTCCTCTTTCATGGGTTTCCAAGTAAGCTTACTGTCGATGGTACTACCTAAAAACTTTGCATTATTAACTTTTTCTATTTAATGGTTATTATTAGTTACATCGATATTTGGATGTGGTGGCCGTTGATGAACATGCATCACCTTAGTTTTATTTAAATTAATCACGAGATTATTATTATTCATCCAACGGATGATATTGAGAAGGGATTTATTAATATCATTTTGATAAGTTGTCATATTATTATATTTTATAACAGCTGTGCTATCATCGTCAAATAGGACAATTTTGTGTCGTATTATTTATGACACATCTTTTATATATATCCGAAATAATAATGGCCCTACCACGCTACCTTGGGGCACGCCATATCTTACGTGTCTTGGTTTTGATTTTTAAATGATCTGCGTTTTTGTCTTATGACATATTCTAGATATTTCCGTGTATGATACTGTCACTAATCTATGATTCAATGAGTTTCAGAACATTGGCCCTTATGCCATTTTCATGTAATTTTTGCAGTAGTATCTTGTTATCTACTTAATCAAATGCCTTCGTCATATCAGTAAAGATTGCACATACTGGATTATTTTTATCTACTGATGACATTAGATGAGATAATAAATCGTACAGTGAGTGTGAGATATTAATAGTATGATTTTTATGAAATCCTTTTTGTTCCTTGCAGAATAGGTTGAACTTTTCAAAGTACATATATAAATTAAATTATAAATAGCTTTTTCAAATACACTTCTGGACACATCTATTGGCCCACCTTGTATTTTCAGTTTCGTTTGGTCCTAGCTAAAATTTTATATTAGGTCGAGCAAAAAGTTTTTATGCAGTTTTGAACCTGGCACATTCACAATTTCATTCAATAGTCTTTTTTTGAATTTCGAACACAGAATTTAAAGAAACAAAAGACAATTTGGAGCCTGTTTGTTGATATCAAACAATCGAATACTAAGAAAACTTGGTTTTATTGGTTTACTTGGATTTAATTCTTGAAAAAGTGATTGATATCTTTGGTTTTGCAACAAACATTACTTATTCTTAACATTAAGGTGAGGTTCTATCAATAATCTATGGATACTTCACCTGAAGTCGCCGCCCAAGCTGTGGCACTTATTCAGGCCGGACACAGCCAAAGAAACGTGAGTGCTCAACTTAATTTAAGTCGATCTGCGGTCCGAAATGTTTATCGGAGGTACCTAGAGACTGGCGGCTTTGTTCGTCGCCAAGGAAGGCCACGATCTCGGGTCACAACTGAAAGGCAGGATCGATTCATCGTGACGACCAGCTTGAGAAATCGTCACCTTACCTCCATTGAGATACAAAACCAACTTCGCGACTTCCACGGAGTATCTGTGAGCGCTCGAACTGTTCGGAGAAGGTTAAAAGAACGCGATATGGTACCACACAAGCCAGCTAATGGGCCCAAACTAACGCGAGCCCACCGAACAGCGCGCCTTCATTTCGCACGCAGTCATTTAAATTGGACACAGCAAGATTGGAGCCGTGTACTCTTTTCTGATGAGTCTAAAATTGTGTTACATGGCAATGATGGAAGGAAGAAGGTCTACCGACGTAAGGGAGAGCGTTTCGCACAATGCTGCTTTGAAGAGAGGGTTGCTTATGGCGGTGGTTCATGGACTGTCTGGGGCGGTATATCCGCGAGCGGCAAAACTCAACTTGAGGTTGTGACAGGACCACGGCTGCCAACATTAAATGCTGAAAGGTACATTCGTGAGTGCTTAGAACCTCACGTGATACCATACGCGGACTATGTGGGCCCAAATTTCCTTTTTATGCATGATAATGCAAGAGCCCATGCGGCCGGCATCGTCAGGGAATATCTTCGGGATGTGAACATCACAGTTATTGACTGGCCAGCCAGAAGCCCAGACATGAACCCCATTGAGCACATGTGGGACGAGCTAAAAAGACGTGTTAGGGCTCGTCAGCCAGTTGCCCAGACGATGCAGGAGTTGAAAACTGCCATAGAAGAGGAATGGGAGATGATCCCTCAAAATTTCATAGAGCGGTTGATAAACTCTATGCCTAATAGTATGAGAGCTGTGGTAGATGGCCATGGAGGCAACACGCGTTATTAAATTAAACCTTTATTTGATAAAACATGTTTTTTATTCAAAAATCAATTGCCTTTAACAAGGCGCATATCCGACTTGTTAGGCGTAGCTCCATGTCGTATGGTATTCTGAATTCAAATTTAAAACAGTACGATCGAAAAAGATGGTAAAATGTATCAGGTTTAAAACTGCATCAACAGTTTTTGTTCAATCTAGCAATCATATTTCGGTAGGGGCCATCGAAACCTAAACTCTAAGGTGGGCCAATAGATGTGTCCAGAAGTGTATTTTTGAAAGTACTGGGAATTTTGCTATCGGCCTATAGTTTTTTACATCTGTTTTGTCGTTTCTTTTAAATAGAGGTTTAATTATGGCTTTTTTTAGACTTTTCGGAAATATGCCATCAGTGATGCATAAATTAATGATGTGTGCGAGAGGTGGCACTATAACTTATTTAACAAGGGGAAAGGGGGGAGGTCTATGCCCAGGAGTGGGACAGTCAAGGCTAAGAAAAAATAATAAAAGTTTAAAAAGCATGAAATAAAATAAAAATTATAATTTTAAATAACCCCCTACACAAAAAACCTCTATTAGGCCAAAAATAAATTAACATAAGCGTCTTAGCGTCGGGGGACCGCTAAGAAGACCGCTCAAGACAAGCACAGAACAAAGCGGACCCCCGACGCTAGGACGCTTGGATTAATTTATTTTTGGCTTTTTAGAGGTTTTTTGTGTCAGGGGTTTTTTAAATTTTTAATTTAATTTTATACTTTATTTAAACGGGAAAGGTGTGCTGGCGCTACAGGGAGCGCCAATTTGAGGAGTTTGAGGAACTGACTCCTAGTGGTGATTACCACTAAAGAGTCTCACTCAAGGAAATCTTGTCGGTGTTTAAAACTAAGGCCGATACCTGATGTCAAACTAGTCACTCCATTCTGGGCGGCTAAGAAGATGAACTGATGTTGAAAACATAAGTGGAGAATGAGAGAGATCCAACTTTAATTCATATATTTTTGTATTCACATCAACGCAAAAAAAAAAAACAGAACAATGGTTTATCTACACCCCAACATTTATGCACACCAATGTAGATTTGACGGATTGATAAAAATATGATAAATAAACTAGGTATAATAGATAACATTCAATGTATATAAATAAAAATCAACGTAACAACAGTGTTAGTTACTTACTTAAAGCAAGAGAGTGTATATCCATTACAATGGCGCAGTGGGAAGCAAAAGACAAAACATTTTTGATAACCGGAGCAGCTTCCGGCTTGGGAGCTCAGTATGCGGAGATGTTTTTAAATGAAGGAGCAAAGGTATTTATTTTTACAAAATTCTTAGTGAAAAGTCTTACATTAAAATGTAACTGTTTTATTACATATTAATGTAAGGCTGGAGGAGCTCGTGGCTAAATAACAGATGGACTTGGGTTGATCTCTAGGTTAAGCCGCTTACCTAGGTTGGTCCGTGGATGGGTGACCACCCATTACGTATCGAGTTTCCTCCGTGCTTCGGAAAGCATGTTAAGGCGTTGGTCCCGGCTGTCATTTGTAGATCTTTGACAGTCGTTACAAGTACTCAGTGGCCCGAATGTCTGACAACCAGTCTTACCAAGGCGAATCGTATTACCCAGTACTAACTGCGTTGTGGAGGCCATATAGGCATCCGGTTTGACTGGAAGTCAACCCCAACATAGTTAGGAAAGGTTATGCAGATGATATAAATGTAAAACTGAAAAAAAACTCCCTGACTCCCTTTAATTAAATTATTGAATGTGCATTGCTACCACTTATTTATTTTTTTACAGCGTATTTATAGCTGGTGCTAGAATGCTTTGCTACTTCTGTTGAATTGTCAATATGCTACTCATAGTTTAATTTATTTCGAGTGGGTTTTCTACAAACCTGCTGAAAATATGCTTCTTTTTGAATCAAGACGAGTTGATTTGTTACTTTACCATCATCATTTTCTTGCCCATATTACTTGGATTCAGCGCAACACAATTTTTTCCTATCAGCCGCTTTCATTTAGGTACTACTCATATCATTCCTCACAATTCATCCATCTTTTTCCGTACTGACCGCCACCTTTCAATGGGCTCGCATTGTTACTTCCTTTCACAGAGCTCTCTCAGTCAATGGCCTCTTCATACGTTGACAAGCGTGATGCACATCTTCATAATCCAGTTATCTGCATATTATTATTTTTTGCAAAGTGTGACAAGGCAAGGAGCATTGTCAGCATTTTTTTTCTTTTCGGATGGGAAATCATCAAATAACCCCTCCCGCTCTGGGCGGAGCGGAAGGGAGTGTCAGACTTGTGCTGACTAAAACCCATTCATGTTCCTTCTTAGCCCTTTGCGTTCCAGGGCCACGGTGTCTCTTTCGAACAGTCCCGTGGCCCTGGCAGGCATCGGCCCTCTCGGACATTTTCCGATTTGCTGACATCTCCATGAGGCGCGCGTGGAACACGAACGCGCCGTCGGCACGGCCTGTCGTCATAAGACGGACAGACGGTGAGCTAGCCCATTACTCACCGTCCACAGGCCCGCGCCTACGGTGGCCGGGGGCCACTGGTCGGCCCCCGACGCCCGGGGCGTCTTCGGTGGCGGCTGGGATGTGAGGTTTTCTCCCTCTCACGTTCCGCCACCTCTTTCGCTAGCATGACTGCTTCGCAGAAGGAGGTGACGGCTTCCCATTCCCTCTCACTCCGGACCATGGATTCAACCAGGGCCGGACGCGAGAGGTCGCCGCCGCCAATCGCCGCTACGAGGACACGGCGTTGCTCAGCCCAAGCGGGGCAGAGCTCTACGGTGTGCTCCACTGTGTCCTCTGGCCGAACCTCGCAGTGGTAACACCCGGGCGTTTCCTCCCGCCCGATTCGGTGCAGGTGCAGTGTGGGTCCCAAAACAACCGTGTCCGGTGAGGACCTGCGTCAGGCGGAAGGTGAGGGCGCCGTGGCGCTTCTCCAGCCACTCCTCAAAGAGGGGACTTATCGCCACTATTGTGGCGTGCCCTAGCATCGTCACCCTGACTTTCACATTTTATGTTAGCGATTTGCAGGCGCTATTGATTAGACTATCGATTGATCAGTAAGTACTAAATTGTACTCGTCAAGCCAAACACTAACTCTGTGATGTTGAAATGCAGAACTTAAAACATTTTTATTTTTGCAGAATGTAGCTCTCCTAGACATTGCCGAGGAGGTCGGCAAGGCGACAGCGGAGCGTCTGAACAAAGTTCACGGCAATAAGGCGGTGTACATCAAGTGCGACGTGAGTAAGGAAGAAGACATAACGAACGCGTTCGACACTGTGCTCACGCAGTTCAAACAGATCGATGTCATCATCAACAATGCGGGCGTTATGGTGGATGCGCCTAATATTTGGAGGACAGCTTCTGATGTTAATTGGGTACGTGTGGCAGCCGATTGTAGTTCTCTTTATTTTTGCTTTTTTTTGGTCTGTCTTTGGGCCATATTGCTTCGAGTCACAAAATGTACGGCACCACATATGACTTTTCCTTAATACCTTACCCTAGGCTGATAAAATTTTCTTTTTTGCCAAACCATGTTATTATGTATAATAAAGTCTGTTTTCGCCTGTATTTCAGTTTGTCCTTCCGTACATTTATGTGCAAAATTAGATTGTTCCTAAATAAGCTTACATTCATTTTTCCAAATTGAGCCAATTAGTGTTATGTCCATCAATGATTTCATCAAGTTTGTTAGTGGAAACTAAGACACATTACATTACAGCAAGGATTAGTTTCCTTCACATTAAAAGGCGTCAAGTACATGAGGAAAGACGAAGGTGGAGTCGGAGGAACAATTATCAACATCGCTTCTACAGCTGCTTTGGCTGTAGTTCCGGCTTTACCAGTTTATTGCGGGTCCAAAATAGCTGTCCTGCATTTCAGCCAATGTTTAGCGGTAAGAGTGAATCAAATTAAAAAGTATGAATTTTTGACCTATTTGAAAGACACAAAAAATAAGCTTTGAATCTTTTCTAAAGACAATTACCTTGATTTTTCAAACTTTATTGTAAGTGAGTAATTATTTAGATACTCACAGATATGGTCGTATCCAATCATGTTATCTACCAAACTGCTATTCTCCATTACTCTCGAACATTTTACCAAAACAACTACGCAGTTTTCTCTCGTTTCTAGATGGATCCTTTCTACGACAACACGGGCATCAGAGTTCTGACTTTGTGTTTAGGACCTACTGACACTCCTTTGCTGCATAACTTGGAATTGAGGGCATATGAACCAAAAATAGGACAGGTTATGGTCGACACGGTTAAAGCTATTGGAGCTATATATCAAAAGTAAGTGGACTTGGTCTATCTAAGTAAGTAAGTATTTATTACACATACCAGTCAGTAGACCTTTCAGTACATTCCCTAAAGAACTCACGGCGCGTTGGGGACCCAACAAAGTGCATCGACGACCTTGTGACATGGACTTTGAGGTTGCCTGACTAGGACATTGTAGCCGGGAATGTGGCGGGACTTATACATATGTTATGAGGATGAACTAATCAAGGTTAATCTTGCACCAAGGACTTTCTTGTTTTTGTAGATGGGATTTTAAGGCAAAACACCAACAGAGCCATCATGAAATATAATGAACGATAAAATGCCTAGCAGTTGTCAATATACTGAGATTTATAAAGCTGCTAAATTTTACTTAGTCTGAATAGAGTTTTTTGTCTGTTTCAGGCCAGCGTCCGCCGTCGCTTCTATGCTTGGCATGTTCAAAACTGGTGCACCAGGATCTATTTGGTTGTCTGTTGACAATAAACCAGTTAAAAATATTACGCCAGTTATTTCTGGTGTTTTTAAAGGTTTTGAGGATCTTTTGTTAGAATAAAAATTATTCTAAATTTTTATTATACAGACATAAAATTATAATAAAAGTGCACAAAAAGTAGAAAAGAATTAAGGGCGTCAAAAAAAATTGTCTGCATCGCTGTCAACGGGAAAAGTGCCCAGAAGGCTAGTAGCTAGTTTGTGGCAATGCTGATTCATTGGCCAAGGTAAAATAGGCCAGCCCTCTCTGGTCATGACAAGAGTCGACCAACAGTTTTGCGATGTCCCGAAATACTAGACCCCATAGCCCCAGTGTTTCAATTAAGTTAATGTAAATTAATTTAAAATAAAATATAATATAAATAAGTTATTCACAAAGCTGTGTTTTATTTGTAACAAATAAATCTCTTATTTTAATTTCGCTGCTTCATCATCATCATCAGCGTAGCCTTTTCCCAACCTTTCGGATCGCCTTCCAGTCTTACTATCAGAATGTGAAAAACCTCTAACTCCTCACTAATACGAAACCTCTTGGGACTGGTTTTCAGACTTTCAGGCATTATCTATATTGTCTTACTTATTTCAGCAATATATTATGCTTATTTAAGATTAATAGCTACTGATATCCCCTGCGAAGAATGGGGAAAATTTTATGAGGAAAGTTTTGAGTATGAATGTGGAAGAGTACAAGAGTAGCAAAGAAATGAGGAACGGACTGTGTGGAGGATGATATGGCAGGAAAGGAGGAGGCTGATGAGATGACGAGTAATATAGAGTAATGGAAGAAGAAGACATGCTGCGCCCCGAAATAAATTGTGATAGATTAGGTGTTTACTGAAATCTTCTACTTCAATCCTCAGATAGATAAGGCACAGTTTGGGTCTAGAAGTTGGAGAGCCCAAGAGTTCCTTATACATGTAAACGATGGTGATCCTGATCACTAATCTAGGACTCAGGAATATGCTATCATAAAATAGGAGTTTAAATACGGCATGGCAGAAGTAAAAATGATAAGACTCATCGGGCGTACCTACTGCTTCCAATAAAATGAATGCTCCCTCATTAGTTTCTTGGTCTTCGATGTAGGTAGTTGCAAACACCGCCAAGTGTGAGCTCCAGCGTTTTATCCTCAGATCGGGTAAGATGTTACTGAATTTTAAATCCCTTTTAGCCTCCACCGGGTTTAGATATGTAGAATGATATCTAATTGTGATTTGCAAAAAAAGTCACGAGATCACACATCTCATCCTTGCCTATTCAACTAAGTTAATACGATACTCCTGGGTAAGACTTGTAACTACTTTCAAAGATGAACAAATGACAGCTGGGGTTTAACGTGCTTTCCGAAGCACGGAGGAAACTCGGTATGTGTGTCACACATTCAAGGAGCAACCCAGCCAAGCGCGGCTTAATCTTAAGATCGACCCGAGCGGCTGATATTATTTAGCCACCAGCTCCTCCTTCAGCCACTGGACACCGATGCTCTTTTATTATGTTGGTGTACACAGGTCGGGTTCCATAATCAGATATGAGATATGATTTCATATCAGAATGTTTTGTTTTTATCGTAAAGTAGGTATGGCAAGACAATAAACGAAATTAATTGTAATGTCACACTTACTGTGTGTTTTTTGCAGCAAGGAAGGTGTGGCATAATAAATACCTAAATTTTAAACAGTTCTTGATATTAAACACAAAGCAACGAGCAGCTTCCTTCTGGGTAGTAGAACTACTATTGCTAGAATATGCCTAGGGTGGAGCGAAACAAGAAAAACATTTTTTTTACATCTCCTGTATTTTTAATCGATGATCCGATACGAAAGCTTCATTCGTACAAAAAACCAAGAATCTACGACTTCATTTTCAGGTATCACACCCTGATGATATTTTTTATAAACTAACATATTTAGTTCTTATTTGAACCTGCAAAATAAAAACTTAGAACTAAATATGTATGTTTTTGTAAATCCTATTAGTCGCAATAAACTTGTACGTACTTGTGCAGACTTGCTTATCGCGTATCATTAAGGAGCGGTTTGCAATGTGCAGTGTGCACATGACAAAATTATCTGAAATGATAACAATATTTTTATGAATTTTAGATGATATAGGAAATATGAATGTTTGTGACCATTTTTCCGTGTGACTGCTAAGTTACGGGTCGGTTACATTGCTATAATGGCACAGTGGGACGCGAAAAACAAAACTATTTTGGTAACTGGAGGTGCTTCTGGTTTGGGTGCTGCCTATGCCGAAGCTTTCCTAGATCATGGAGCAAAGGTATGTACACTATGTACCACACTGGAATACTGCCCACCAGAATCCACCCAGAAAAGATTGAATGAAAAATTTGAGAATCTTTTAAATTTATTTTGCGGTCCGGTCGAAGTTATAGAAGTCTGGTCAGAGGATGAGGTAAGGGTTTTATCTGCTACCTTTCTTTATAAATTATACTAAAAATCAGAGTTCTCATGGAGTGATTGCCACGCAGTTGACACAGTCATAGTCATACACCGATCATTGTTTATTGTGTTCATCCAGTTACTTATATAGACTATTTTTTATTAATTGCAGAATGTATCAATCTTAGACATTGCCGAGGAGGTCGGCAATGCGACCGCCGAGCGTCTGCACATAGTTCACGGAAATAAGGCGGTGTTCATCAAGTGCGACGTGAGCAAGGAAGAAGACATAACGAGCGCGTTCGACTCCGTGCTCGCGCAGTTCAAACAGATCGATGTCATCATCAACAATGCTGGCGTTATGATCGATTCCCCCAGCGTCTGGAGAACTACGTCCAATATAAATTGTGTAGGTAATTTTATCATCGTCGAAGGTAGTTTACATTTATTGGGGGCGGTGCAGCACGACTTTCATACGTCTTAATTCCATGAAGATTGTATGTATGATCTCTTAATAACTTCTAGTAATTGATTACAATTACTCGAAGTTAAAACGTTAAAAAAGTCTGTTGCAAAAAAGTTAATGAAACAATAAATTCGCCGGTTTTTTTTCGAAGTCGGTTTTTTTTGCAATCAAGTTTTGATTCGCTGTGACAACTTGCATCTTTCAAATTTCGCTAATCTAGACCCTACCTTAGAGTATTAAAAAAAGCATGTAGGTAGTTAAAATTACAGCACAATTTGTTTTCAGCAAGGCGTAGTTTCCTTTACTTTAAAAGGCGTCAAGCACATAAGAAAAGACGAAGGTGGAATTGGTGGAACTATAATCAATGTCGCGTCGATAATGGCTTTGAAAAAATTTCCTTATTTACCGGTCTACTGTGGCGCGAAAATGGCTGTTGTGCAGTTCAGCCAATGTTTAGCGGTGACTGAAATGCAGAAGGCGACGTTTTAGTGTTAATTGTTGACGAATCTTACTTTTTAACTTCAAAATAGTAATTCGTCGCATTTAAGTGTTACAGTGACGTGATGCTAAACTAAAATTCTCATTTTCAGATGGATCCGTTCTACGAGCGTCAGGGTTTTGACAATGTGTTTAAGAGCTACTGATACCCCTTTAATTCGGAATTTAGAATCGAAAGCTTGGGACCCAAAGCAAAGAGAAATGGCTGTCACCATTGATGAGCGTGACATCATTCAAACGTAAGTTAATGAAACCCCAAACAGAAAAAATGGGTCACTCACACTCGTAATTTGAATGGCTTAACAAAACTACGCCCACATCTTCCTTATGCATTATTAATTAAATGGTAGAATTGTAGACCTGCTAGTCCACCATGACCTCTTGAAGCAGTTTGTTAATCTTACTTCAGTGAAATTAAAAGAATACTTGCTGCAACTATGAGGTGGTGGCGCAGGTCCACAGATAGCATTGTAGCATAAGTAATTTTTCTGTAGATTAATCCTTCAGAATCTTCCCTTCCCCCATTGTCCTCTATACCAAAATCTTCCTTACCATAACCATTCAGAAATCGATCGTTTTTTGTATCAAAACGTCGAAATTATGTTATTAATTTTTTACACTCCGTCATCGATAGTTTTTTGTATCAAAACGTCGAAATTATTTTATTTAGTTTTTACACTCCGTCATGGCTATTGACCAGTAACACTTCTTTTTGCTTATAATCATGTCTTAAAAAAAAAACGGGTTGCTCTCCGGGACTACCCGCAGAACTGAAAACTTGAATATTAACGTTGTGCATTTTTGATATTTTGGAATGGTTAAGGAATAATATTGTACGAATTGCTTTAATTATCAGTATTTAAGTACTATCATTTGTGTAGTAAAATACAATACTCATTTATTGCGCTATCGGACACAAACATGACAATTTAAATTACATTAAAAATTTAACACTTCAGAACTATTACAATCCGTCTTACGAATTTTAGTTCTTTGGAGAAACCGAAGGTTTTGTTTGTGCTTATCTAAACTCAATGACAGATGTCATAAAGCTAGAATTCCTTCGTAACCTAATGTCAATCAGTTCGATCCAGACACCTGACGCGAGTTTAAAATTTTTTACCCATCACAAAAGTGCACAACGCCGCTAAAGAAGTTTTCACTTAGAAAAATTTTACTACGTTTTTTTTTTATTTCAGGAAAGAATCAGCAGTAGCAGCTTTTCTGGAAATGTTTAAAACTGGCGCTCCTGCTACGATTTGGATGTCGGTCGATAACAAACCAGTTCAGAACATCACTGCGACTCTTTAGTACGGCAGATGAATTATATCCTCGTAACCGACGAGACCCTCACAGGCTCGTGCTAGATATCCTTCCAAGAATGGGTAAATATAATAAAAGTTCCATATTTATGTGTGTGCGTTTATATAATAAGATACCAAGTAATCTCAAGGCGTTGAATCTGAGATTATTTAAAAATAAATTGCATGAGTGGTTGTGTAGTCATAGTTTTTATAGTGTAAAAGACTTCTTATACAGTAAATGTTAAAAATATGCTTGTGTAAATTTGTACGCTTATCACTGTTAAGCAAAAACATGTTGCTCTATAAGTATATATATTATAGTTATTGTTTGTATTTTACCATCTTTTTATACCCTGTTTTTAAGCAAATAAATATTATTCTATTCTATTCTATTCTTGATCGAGCCTTTGAAGGCTTTGAGAATGTTATTTTAGGAAAATAAGTTTTCTGAATATTGTGATAATTAAATTAGTTAATAAACCGTGATTTTCCAATAAATATGCCCCAATGATGTACCCCAAAGAAACGTCCACTTCATAGACTTCATCTCGATCAGTTTTGAATGATGTGTTTAATTTCTGGCTATAACATAACTCAACGTTGTTTCCTTTTATCCAGACGACTATATGATAGCCTCACAGTCCTTCGTCGTTGGTTAGATGAATCCCTCGGGGATTCCGTCCTTTTTAATCGTCATAGTAAGTAGGTACCTACTAAAAGAACAAGTAAGTAATAGATACCCTGATTTACATGATAAAGATACTTTCGATAACGTTCTCATTACTGGGTATGGCAATGAGAAATGTTGCACATGGAGAGTTTGTAGCAGAATAATAAGCTACAGTTAGTCGTAGCAAACAGAGTGGGAATCGTGCAAAAGAATACTTTTATAAAAAAAAACTATGTTGGTAGTTATAATTTTACTTAATTTAAATGGGAAAACTGAGCTGGCACTATAGAAAGCGCCAATTTGAGAAGTTTGGGAAACTGTCTCCTAGTGGTGAGCTCACTAAAGAGTCTCACTCAAGGTAATCTTGTTGGTGTTTAAAACTAAGCCCGATAACAGATGACAAACTAGTAGTGTCCGACCGAAGGTGCAATTCTGGCCGAAGCCGAAGCCGAAGCCGATTAATCGGTATTCACCAAAACCTTCGGCCGAAGCCGAAGCCGAAGCCGAAGGTGTCATTGACCTTGAGAAATACGATAGTTACTTTGATCTCAGAATATACTAGATACATATTGTGAGAGCTTTAGAGATTTAGCCCAATAACGAGCCGAGTGACCAACATATACAAGTAGGTAATAAAATATTGTCTAAAACCAGACAATACTTACGGTTTTTTGGTTCTTAGAGTGCCTCAAAATAATGAACGTATTACCACAGGTACTACTCACAGTAATAAATAAAATAATTTGTAATAACAAATATGAAATATTTAAAAACAAAACACTTATTAGAATTTTAAAACGCGCTCTCAAACTAGTTTTGACTCGTTTAGTTTACTAACTGCGATTCGTTTGGTCCGGTGCGGCGGCGCGGCGAAACTCTGCTGCTCTGCACACTCTCCGTCTCGCTCTAGCATCGTTCAGTAAATTTCAAATTTTGACAACTAGCAAACCTTCGGCTTCGGCCAAACCTTCGGCAAATTTTTGGCCGAAGCCGAAGATTTGGCCGAAGCTGCTTTTTTGGCCGAAGGTGGCCGAAGCCGAAGCCGAAGCCGAAGCTTCGGTCGGACACTACAAACTAGTCACTCCGTTCTGGGCCGCTAAGAAGAAGAACTGATGTTAAAAAACTTAGTGGAGAATGAGAGAGATCCAACATTAATTCATATATTTATGTTGTTATATCAACGCATATATATTAAAAAAAAAAAACAAAACAATGGTTTATCTACACCTCAACAGTTATATGTACTCGTAGCTTAAGACGGATTTAAAAAAATATATATGATACTAGCTGTCCCGCGCAACTTCGTTGCGTCACATTTTCCCCGTTTTCGCAACATTTTTCATTGCTGCTCCGCTCCTACTGGTCGTAGCGTGATTATATATAGCCTTTAGCCTTTCTCGATAAATGGGCTATCTAACACTCAAAGAACTTTTCAAATGGGGCCGGTAGTTCTTGAGATTAGCGCGTTCAAGCAAACAAACAATCAAACAAACTCAGCTTCAGTATAATAATAATATTAGATTAGATAAACTAGGTATCCTAATATAATAGATAACATACAATGTATATAAATAAAAAAACAGTGAAACAACAGTGTTATTTACTTACTTAGAGTCATAGTGTATCATCACAATGGCGCACTGGGAAGCAAAAGACAAAACATTTTTGATAACCGGAGCAGCTTCCGGCTTGGGAGCTCAGTATGCGGAGACGTTTTTAAATGAAGGAGCAAAGGTATTTATTTTTACAAAATTCTTAGTGAAAAGTCTTGGCCAAATCACACCAGAAGAATTATCACTGATTTCATAATCCAGTTATCAGCATACAATTTTGTTTTGCAAAGTGTGACAAGGCAAGGAGCATCGTCACCCTGACTTTCACATTTTATGTTAGCGATTTGCAGGGGCTATTGATTAGACTATCGATTGATCAGTACTAAACTGAACTCGTGAGGCTAAACACGAACTTCATGATGTTGCAATGCAAGAATTTGATACCTTTTTATTTTTGCAGAATGTAGCTCTCCTAGACATTGCCGAGGAGGTCGGCAAGGCGACAGCCGAACGTCTGAACAGAGTTCACGGCAATAAGGCGGTGTTCATCAAGTGCGACGTGAGCAAGGAAGAAGACATAACGAACGCGTTCGACACTGTGCTAGCGCAGTTCAAACGGATCGATGTCATCATCAACAATGCTGGCGTTATGGTGGATGCGCCGAATATGTGGAGGACAGCTTCTGATGTTAATTGGGTACGTTTGGCAAGCCGACTATATATTACGACTTACTTATATATTTTTTGGTCTGTCTTTGGACCATATTGCATCGAGTCGCAAAATGTACGGCACCACATATGACTGTTCCTTAATTACACTAGGCTGATAAAATTTTCGTTTTTGCCAAGTCATGTTATTATGTATAATAAAGGCTGTTTTCGCCTGAATTTCACTTTGTCCTTCCGTATATATATGTATAAAATTAGATTGTTCCTAAATAAGCTTACATTAATTCTTCCATAATCAATCAATAATTTCGTCAAGTTTGTAAGTAAACTAAGATACATTTCATTACAGCAAGGATTAGTTTCCTTCACATTAAAAGGCGTCAAGTACATGAGGAAAGACGAAGGTGGAGTCGGAGGAACAATTATCAACATCACTTCTACAGTCGCATTGACTAAATCTCCAGCCTTGCCAATTTACAGTGGCTCCAAAATGGCTGTTCTACACTTCAGCCAATGTTTAGCGGTAAGAGTGAATCAAATTCATCATCATCATCATCATTTCAGCCCAAAAGACGTCCTCTGCTGGACATAGGCCTCCCCAAGTCACATTGACATTTTGGGGGGTTTTGCTACAATCGCCACGCTTGGCAGGCGGGTTGGCGATCGCAGTATGGTTGTTACAAAACCACAGGGAACGCTGCTGCCCATTCTCTGGCAAGTCCCTTAGCCGGCTCTTACGACACCCACGGGAAGATATGAGATGGTTCGACGTCCGACACCATACAGAGCATCAAATTAAAAAGTATTTATTTTGGACCTATTTGAAAAACACAAAAAAAGCTTTGAATCTTTTCTAATGACAATTACCTTGATTTTTCAAACTTGATTGTAAGTGCGTAATTATTTAGATACTTACAGATCTGGCCGTATCCAATCATGTTATCTACCAAACTGCTATTATCCATTACTCCCGAACATTTTACCAAAACAACTACGCAGTTTTCTCTCGTTTCCAGATGGATCCTTTCTACGACAACACGGGCATCAGAGTTCTGACTTTGTGTTTAGGACCTACTGACACTCCTTTGCTGCATAACTTGGAATTGAGGGCATATGAACCAAAAATAGGACAGGTTATGGTCGACACGGTAAAAGCTGTTGGAGTTATATATCAAAAGTAAGTGGTCTTGGTCTATCTAACGTAAGTTTTTATTACACATACCAGTCAGTTAGTAGACCTTTCTTCACAGACCCTAAAGAAAGCACGGCGGGTTGGGGACCCAACAAAGTGCATCGACGACCTTGTGACATGGACTTTGAGGTTGCCTGACTAGGACATTGTAGCCGGGAATGTGGCGGGACCTATATGTTATGATGATGAACTAATGAAGGTTAATCTTGCACCAAAGACTATCCTGTTTTTGTTGATGGGATTTTAGCGCGAAACACCAACAGAGCCATCGTGAACTATACTTAGTCTTAATGGAGTTTTTTCTCTGTTTCAGGCCAGCTTCCGCCGTTGCTTCTGTACTTGACATGTACAAAACTGGTGCACCAGGATCTATTTGGTTGTCCGTTGACAATAAACCAGTTAAAAATATTACGCCAGTTATTTCCGGTGTTTTTAAAGGTTTTGAGGATCTTTTGTTAGAATAAAAATTATTGAAAATTATTTACTATAAAGACCTAAAATAATCATAAAATATGTAGGTACTACATTACATGTATAAAAACCAGAAAAAAATTATAAGGCGTCAAAAAAATTCGTCCGCTGTCAAAGGGAAAAGTGCCCAGAAAGCTAGTAGCTAGTTGGTGGCAATGCTGATTCATTGGTCAAGAAAAAATAGGCCAGCCCTCTCTTCTGGTCATGAGAAGAGTCGACCAAACGTTTTGCGATATCGCAAAATACTTGACCCCATTGCCCCAGTGTTTCACCTTCAAACGGCTAAAAAACATGACTTCCAATCTAAGTTATTCTAAATTAATTTAAAATAAAATCTAATATAAATCAGTTATTCTCAAAGCTGTGTTTTATTTGTAACAAATAAATCTATTATTTTAATTTCGCTGCTTCATCATCATCTGCGTAGCCTTTTCCCAACCTTTCGGATCACTACCAGAATGTGAAAAACCTCCAACTTCTCAATACGAAACCTTTTGGGACTGGTTTTCAGACTTTCAGGCATCATCTATATTGCCTATCGTAATTAAGCAAAATGGACATTTAAGATTATGTGAAGAATGGGGAAAAATGTTATGAGAAAAGTTTTGATTATAAATGTAGAAGGGTGTAAGAGTAGATGAAGACCAAAGAAACGAGGGATGGACTGTGAGAAGGATGATATAGCAGGACAGAAGGTGGCTGATGAGATGACGAGTAATAAAGAATGGAAGAAGAAGACATGGTGCGCCGACCCCAAATAAATTGGGACAGATTGGGTTTTTACTGAAATCTTCAGTTTGTTCCCGTTGAGTTACACCATTTTGTGTTATACTGAGTAACAGTGAAAAAAATTACCGATTAGTAACACTGTAACTCAATGCCACATTTTCCCCGTTAAAGAACCCACTGATTATATGTGTGTACAATAGGCAATGTTACTTTTTGCTACCAGGAGAATATGGATGCAAGAGCGAGCGAAGCGTGCTCTGGACTTGGGGCACCCCAACTCGGACAGGTTAGGTTAACACGAAGAGGATGTCGGGGTCCAAAGTGGTAGCAAAAGTAACATTGCCTATTGTACACACATACAATACAATCAGTGCGTTATTTAACGGGAAAAAAACGTGGCATTGAGTAACAGTGTTACTAATCGGTAATTTTTTCCCAATGGGTAACAGTGTAACGCAAAATGGTGTAACTCAACGGGAACAAAGGAAATCTGCTACTTGAATCCTCAGATAGATAAGGCACAGCCTAAACTTTTGGGTCTAGAACAGCGGTCGTCACACTTTTTCGGTCAAGGGCCACATAGGACAATTTGCGATAGTATTTAGGGCCGCACACTTGTGAATTGCATGTGTAAACTAGAAACGCAGGTGCAAGTGAATGTAAATAAAAATGTTTATTTGAGATTTTGACAAAGGACAACATTAATAGTAACAAAGAAAAATGAAAATTTAGGTAAACTTTACCAATTAAGATATTGTATTTTTTAAATTATGTCTTCTATGTTGACGTCTTTGGGACTACATGCAATCCTCATGGTGTCAACAAAATGACAGGAAAGGCGATTCCGATTTTTGTTTTAAAAAAATGACATTTTCATAAATCAGTATTTGTAAAATTATTTTGGTTTGTCGCGGGCCGCACAAATACGAGCGGCGGGCCGCATGCGGCCCGGGGGCCGCAGTTTGACGACCACAGGTCTAGAAGCTGGAGAGCTCAAGAGAGAACGATGGTGATCTTGATCACTAATCTAGGACTCATGAATGTGCTCTTATAAGATAGGGGTTTAAATACGGTATGGCAGAAGTTACAATGAGAAAACTCATCGAGCGTACCTACTGCTTCTAATAAAATGAATGCTGCCTTATTGGTTTCTTGGTCTTGGATGTAGGTAGATGCAAACACTGCAAAGTGTGAGCTCCTACGTTTGATCGTCAGATCGGGTAAAATGTTACTGAATTTTAGAATGAAACCTGACTGTGGATTACAAAAACAAAAACAACAAAAAGGTCACGAGACTCTCATCCTTGCCTTTTCCCAATTATATTGGGGTCTGTTTCCAGTTTAACCGGTTGCTGCTGAATACCAGTATTTTACATGGAGTGACTGCCTATCTGACCTCCACAACCAAGTTAATACTGGGTAATACGATACCCCTTGGTAAAACCTGTTACGTCTTTCAAAGATGAAGCTCAAGATTAAGTTCAAATGACAGATGAAGTTCAAATGATGATGAAGACGAAGTTCAAATGACAGCTGGGACCAACGGTTTAACGTGCTTTCCGAGGCACAGATGAAACTCGGTATGTGTGTCACCCATTTAGGAGCAACCCAGCCAAGCGCGGCTTAATCTTAAGATAGACCCGAGCGGCTGATATTATTTAGCAACGAGCTCCTCCTTCAGTCACTGGACACCGATGCACTTTTATTATGTTGGGGAACAAAGGTCGGGTTTTATAATCAGATATTAAAATATTTTGTTATTATCGTAAAGTAAGTATGACAAATCAAAACATCAAACGATTAAATAAATTGTAATGTCACACTTACTGTGTGTATTTTGCAGCAAGGAAGGTGTGGCATAATAAATACCTACATTTTGCACGGTTACTGATATTAAACACAAAGCAACGAGCAACTTCCTTCTGGCTAATGGAACTACTATTGCTAGAATATGCTAAATATGCTGGAGCGAAATAAGCAGAACATTTTTTTTACATCTCGTGTGTCATTAATCGATGACCCGATACGAAAGCTTCATTGGTACCAAAAACCAAGAATCAACTAAGTTTTTAAAAAACTTACAAATTTTGTTTTAAGTTAAACCAGCAAATTTGAAGTAATTTCATTTTTGTTTGTCTTCGATATACTATTTTACTTTGTTCTTATCCTTATCTCGGGTGTAAACGTATTATTTTGCAGTGAAATATCATTAATCCGAGGTGCAAATATTTGCATAATAGACATTTTTCTTCGCCATGACTACGGGCAGAGATGTGAACCATATGTGAAGTCCCCCGGTGCACTGTGTTTGGAGATCCATTGAAAGAAAGTGGTAATATGTTGCGAACATATTGTAATATAATAGAATATTGTTTGTGGCTTAGAAAGATCATCAACAAGTCAAGCGACAGACAGAGAAAGTATGGATCAAAGCATAAATTCCTACAATAAGCCATCAGCAAGTGGTCGCATGGTTGATTTCATATCATAACAACTAAAAAAGTATGCACAATTACGCCAAAAACCGCGAAATGAATTGCCACAACGCCATTTGTTCTCCAGTTTCGACGGTAGGTACTACGTACCATGGATGTTATGGAGCTGCGTAACCATAACCGAAACTATCGGATACCCGAAATAAAAATATATCCGTAACCGTATCCGTTTGACAAGTTTCGAATAGTTTCGGATAAGGGCGGAGTCTAAATAAAACGACATTTTTCGGGGAGGGGGTGTCAAAAAATTGCCTAAAATGCCTCACGTAATTAATGCACGCCCCCTAATCCGAAATAATTACATATCCGTAACCGTATCCGAAACCGATATAATATTATTCCTATATCCATATCCACATCCGAAATCATATCCATAACATCTCTGCTACATACAACAGCGTCCGTACCATGACGTCTTAAAACATTATTGTTCCATTCCTATTCCAGAGTGTGAAAGAGATGGAGCTAGAAAGGTCTGCTCCGTCTCTTTTTCGTCCGTCTCGTTTTAAGCGTCATGGTACGGACACAGGCCCTCGGCTCCGACGGAATCACCAATAGGGTGTTCAAACTCCTCCCCGCTCAGCTCGTCGTGTTAATGGCGGCCATCTTCAATGGCGCCCTGAGCAACAAAGCGTTTCCCCAAATATGGAAAGACGCCACTGTCATCGGTTTCGCCAAGCCAGGCAAACCCAAGTCTGAGCCTTCGAGCTACAGACCTATCAGTCTCCTGAATGCACACGGTAAAACCTACGAGAAACTTATTTATAAGCGACTCAAAGACTTCGCCGAGGCTAAGAGCCTCATCCCCAACGAACAGTTTGGCTTCAGGACCGGACACTCTTGCATTCAACAGGCCCACCGCATCGTAAAACACCTGAGCGCTGGCTTCCAGCGTGGAGCGATGACGGGTGTGTTTTTCGACATAGCAAAGGCATTCGACAAAGTCTGGCACAACGGCTAATTATATAAGCTGTACAAACTGGGAGTGCCAGACCGTCTCGTGCTCATCTTACGAGACTTTTTGTCGGATCGCACCTTCCGCTATCGCATCGGGAAGGCACTGTCTTCCCCCCCACCCCATTAGAGCCGGAGACCCTCAGGGCTCCCCGCTCTCTCCCCTTATCTTTACTCTGTTCACCAGTGACATCCCCAAGAGCAAGAAGGCACAGTTAGCCCTGTTCGCGGACGACACTGCCATCTATTACACTGGCCGTAGTCACGACGCTATTTACAGCACCCTCCAAACCTCAGCCAACGTCTTAGGCGCTTGGTTTCGGCAATGGAGAATCGAGGTGAACCCCGACAAGAGCCAGGCAGTTCTTTTCTCTAAACCGCGTAAAAATAAGCCACTCGCGCTCAGCCCGATCACTATGTACGGTAAGCCTATCCCTTGGGAGAAGCAAGCCAAGTACTTAGGAGTCTTACTTGACAACCACCTGTCTTTCGCGGCGCACATCAAAGCAGCTCGCGACCGAGCTGCCTTTGCTATGGGTAGGCTTCATTTCATGATTTCGGCAAAAAGCAAGTTGTCACTCAAGTGCAAGTTGCGCCTTTATACCGCGGTGATCCGCCCCATTATGACGTACGCTTGCGTCGTGTACGCTCACACCAAGCCTAAGTACATCCATAGGATGCAAACCTTGCAGAACCGGTTCTTACGTAGAGTCACGGGAGCCCCTTTTTATGTCCGTAATGACCGTCTACACGTAGACCTTAGAAGGCACTATGCCCACCGTCCTTCAGTTTATGAAACGTCTTTCGAAGCGTTTCTTCGATAACGCCATTAAACACCGTAATCCCCTGATCACAGCGGCCGCCCGTTACGAACCCTCGCGCATTAGTACAGTACGCCGTCCTCGGCATACCCTCGTCACTCCCGATGATGCTATCACCCTCCTCCAGGAGAGTAGCAAACAGACTAGCACTCTCAAAAAGTTCAGACACAAACCGCCGTCTTTCCGACCTCGCCGTCGAGGTCCGTCGCGACGTACCGATCCATGCCCTCCCCGACCCTCGCTCGAGCCAGCCCGCGATGCAGTGCCAGTAGTTTTAAATCAGCCCCTAAATAATGATATCATTCAGATCCAGAATGTCCCCATGCAGTCCTCCCCCAGCGACGCCCTGAGCCGAGGCTCGTACCCCACAGGGGGTGCCCTTAGCGTGTAGTCACTTAGTTTGTAAGTTTTTATGCCCTGGCTGGAGGCCTTACTCTTAAGGCACCCACAGGATAGTCCGGTTAAGCAGACGACAACCTCTTAGGTTGAAATGCGAGATGCCATCACAAAAAAAAAAAAAAAAACACAGGCGCTATTAGTTCTTTTGGCAGCATATATAACAAAAGATCGACAAGTGTGTCGACTTGAAGGTAGAAAGCATTTGAACCCACTCCAATAGAATTGAGGGATCTGAACACTGATTTGTTATAAAACGATCCAAAATACCTGTATCAGATGTGCTCCGCCATTTTTGCTGGTACGATCAAATCCAACTTGGCTATAAACAAAGACCCATGAAAACTTGCACATTTTCGATGGTTAGCTTTCAAATGCAGGATTCATCGTTTATATTAGTACATTGTGTATAAGGTCGATAAGCAAGGAATTACGATCGAGGCTCTAGTAGAAGCCCGAAGTCGAAGACTGAGGGCTTTCTGAGTCGAGGTTCGTAATTCCCGTACCGCCCGTGAAACATACAATGTTTTTCATCACATTTGCGACTAAATAATTATTAATACACAAGTTAGGACAACTAATAGTAAGAAATACGTGTTTTTTTTTAGCGGATATCGGTTTTTGCCCACACCACAGATTATACAAAAGTTTCGTTCAGAAACGTTAAGGGCAACTGTTACTTAAGTAGGTATACAGCCATGACGGAATGATAACAAAATATCTATAAAATAAATGGCTATGTTCCAAGATTAGGAGTCTCACGTAAGGGAACTGGCTGTTCAGAGAGTTTTAAAGGCAAGAAATTAGTGCAAAAAAGAGAGAAGAGTTCCTCGAGAAGGGTTGATGGCGACAAGTAACTAAGATTTAACAGATTGGGAGAAAACAAAGATAACTACAATTCCAATAACAATGAGACATACTGAAACAGAAATTACAAAAATATTCGCATGAGGTACTTTGCTCTTTGAGGTATATGCTCCTGCCAGGGCTGCGGGTTGTTCGAAAGAGATACCGTGGCCCTGGAACACAAAGGGCTAAGAAGGAACATGGATGGGTTTTAGTCAGTCAAGTCTGACACTCTCTTCCGCTCCGCCCAGAGCGGGAGAAGTCATTTGATGATTTCCAATCATAAAAAAGGTACTTTGCTTGAAACTGAAAAGTATTCTTGCCTCACTCACACACAGACACATACATACACATAGAGGTCACAACAGAGGCTTCATTATCTGTTTGCGGACCAGAAGCAAGAGATGGTTTCATTCGTACGAGGAAACAAGACAGGCACCACATACAACACTAAATCTTAGTATTTTCGTTAAAAAGACGTTGATGGAACCTTCGATTACGAACATAAAAAAATATTGTGATGTTTTTGTATATATATTGCATAGTTATTCATTCCTATCGTAGTAACTATAGTACCAAATGAAAACAAACAAAAGTAAATAAAATTCTGTTGGTAAGACAAAAATTGTTTTTTTTTAACTTCAAATTTAATGCGCTACCTTAAGATATTGAATTAAATACTTAATATCTTTTTGCATGAACACATCTATTAATATGTACAATTGATTGATACTAAAGGAATCTTAAAATTTGAAAAATATGTTTTTCATTCCACCCGAATGCCTAACCCTTTGCTAAGCAAGGTGATTATAGCTCCATCGTGTTTTTTATAGCTTTCAACAGTTTTCAGAGATATCAAGACTGAAAAAAAGCTATAGGACAATTCGTTTCACATAGAAAGAGACTGTCTAAAAAAAGAGAATTAAAGCAACACTCCACCAAGATAAAGTATCTTATTGTAGATAAGATTCAGGTATTTAAAAGACAGTCTCAAAATAAACTTGATTTAGTAGCATATTGAGTGTTACATCATTACAATGGCACAGTTTGACGCAAAAGATAAAACATTTTTGATTACTGGAGGAGCTTCCGGTCTAGGGGCTGAGTACGCGCAGGCTTTTCTAGAACAAGGAGCAAAGGTTTTTAAGATTAAATTTTAATTAAATAAGTACTAAGAAACTCATCAGTCTTCGGTACCAGCCCAGGGGTCTGTCAGACTCCCTACGCCCAGTAGGAGTCTGACAGACCCCTGGGCTGGTACTTCCTCATGAAAGGCACGCTGAACACGGTGTGCCGCGCTGTCGTCCCGGGCCTGTGTCTGTTTAGGGGACCAACTCCTCAAATCTGTCACTCGCAGGCCTATGGATTGATGGTATTGCGTTCGTTACCAGCCCTTACTTGTCCCAAATTCTTTGGGGTCGACTCAACATGCCTTCTTCTTCCATATTTCTCTATAGTCGTATTGTCAGTAGTATGTTTATTATCTTTTTCCATGCAAATGGCTTTCCGCTATTTCCTCTACTGTGATCGACCAAAAAATATTATTCGTCATCAATGTAGATTCCTTTTTGTTGTACTAACTGCATTTTTTTAATTTCTTACAGAAGGTAGCTCTCCTAGACATTGCCGAGGAGGTCGGAAAGGCGACAGCCGAGCGTCTGATTAAAGTTCACGGCAATAAGGTGGTGTTCATCAAGTGCGACGTGAGTAAGGAAGAAGACATAATGAACGCGTTCGACAGTGTGCTCGCGCAGTTCAAACAGATTGATGTTATCATTAACAATGCTGGCATTATGGTGGATGCTCCTAACGTGTGGAGGACAGCATCAGACGTTAATTGGGTAGGCATTAATTAGTATGTCCACTATTACTCAAATAAATCATAAAAGGGCCATTCTTAACTTAGTTCTTCTTTTCCAGCAAGGATTAGTTTCCTTCTCATTAAAAGGTTTCAAGCATATGAGGAAAGATGAAGGTGGAGTCGGTGGAACAATCATCAACATCGCTTCTACAGCTGCTTTGACTGTAATCCCGGCTTTACCAGTTTATTGCGGGTCCAAAATAGCTGTCCTGCATTTCAGCCAATGTTTAGCGGTAAGCGATTAAAGTGTCAAGTTTTTGAAAAACAAAGATTTTGCTGATATTTCATTAATTTATTTTGGAAACCGCTTCTATCAAGAGCGAGACAGAATTTATAATTTAATATTTGACATAGAAGTACCTGTGGCATAGGCTCCTGTGGTTCAACTAGTTCGATCATTTTTCCATAGCACCGCTGCAATTTTTAAATCACCAATTTATTCTCGTTTTCAGGCGGCACCATTCTACGAAAACACAGGTGTACGAGTTCTGGTCTTGTGTTTAGGAGCTACAGATACTCCTTTACTGCATAACTTGGAAACGAGGGCATATGAGCCGAAAATGGGACAGGCTTTCGTGGACATGATTAACAATGCCTATATATTTCAAAAGTGAGTGTGTTACCCAACACCGTATTTTTTTACGGCATCGATAGTCTTGGACCAAGGGCTACCCTTAGGTATATGGTTCGTACCTACAAGTAAGGTTATTTTTGAAGTGTGTCTTAATCCATGCCCAGCTAACTCAGTTGGTTTAAAAATAATAGAATCCTATGTTTCCGTCTACCTGCATTTGTAATTCTGTATCTTGTTCTATTTTTGTTCTGTAACTGGATTGACCCTGACATCTTAGATTGCCTCGTTAATCTAAGTGTTATTGAGTTTTTCGATCGTAAATTTCTCAGTAACAGCCAGGGAGTCTGGATTTGTACCCAGTTGATGGCAAAAGGCTCGTCCGCAATTCCATGGAACTTAAACATAACTGGCAAAATGTGGGTATATTAGAATTATTAGGTAGATACCTACATCTCTGCCTAACCCTTCGGGGATTACAGTCGTGACGTTATGTTATGACCCTGAGATTTACAACTTTACACTTAAGCACAAAGTATCTTTTTAAACTCGCATGCATGTATAAATAGAGTCATTATTTATTTATTTTCAGGCCAGCTTCCGCCGTTGCTGCAGTACTGGAGATGTTCAAAACTGGCGCATCGGGCTCTGTTTGGTTGTCTGTTGATAATAAACCACCTAAAAATATCACACCAGTTATAGATGGTGTTTTTAAAGAATTTGAGAATCTTTTGATGTGATAAAAACTGGTTACTTACCTATTATAATATACGTCGGCCTATGTGGAAATTGAAACCCATGTTTTAAAAAGTTTAATTAATTTATGTTTAAACTATGTAAATATGTAGTATGTGGTGGACAATAAAGTACCTAGTTAATAAATACCACAACCAAGGTAATACTGTGTGATACGATACCCCTTGGTAAAACCTGTAACGACTTTCAAAGATGTACACATGACAGCTGGGACCAACGGTTAAACGTGCTTTCCGAGGTACGGAGGAAACTCGCTACGTGTGTCACCCATTCAAGGAGCAACCCAGCCAAGCGCGGCTTAATCTGAAGATCGACCCGAGCGTCTGATATTAAGCTTTTAGCCACGAACTCCTCTTTCAGTAACGGACACATGTTGGTATACAAACGTCGGGTTTCATAATCAGATACAAGAGTTTCTTATCAGAATCTTTGTTTAATCGTAAAATGTTTGCAGAATGAGAATGTTTTGTGTTGCAGAATGTTTTATCGTAAAGTAGGTATGGTAAAACCATAAACGATTAAATTAATTGTAATGTCACACTTACTGTGTGTATTTTGCAGCAAGGAAGGTGTGGCATAATAAATACTTAAATTTTAAACAGTTACTGATATTAAACATAAAGCAACGAGCAACATCCTTGTGGGTAGTGGCAAATTTTAATTACTATTGCTACAATATGCCTAATAGGAGCGAAACAAGCAAAAACAGGTGGCGCATGGTTGATTTCATTTCATATCAAGTATAAAAGTATGCGCAATTGCGCCAAAAACCGCGAAATGAATTGCCACATCGCCATTTGTGCTCCAGTCTCGACAACGGTATTACATATAACAGGCCCTATTATTTAATAAGGCCTTTTGTATGTCCTGTCCTTTCTGGCAGCATATGACAAAAGATCGAAAAGTGCGTCGACTTGAAAGTAGAAGCATTTGAACCCACTCCAATAGAATCGAGGGATCTGAACACTGATTTGTTAAGCAACGATCAAAAATACCTGTATCAGATGTGCTCCGCTATATTTGCTGGTTCGATCAAATAGAAATTGGTTAACAAAGACCCATGAACACTAGCACATTTTCGATGGTTAACTTTCGCAAGCAGGCTTCATCGTTTATATATTAGAACAGCTAAACGGACAGGAAATTCGAAGAAACCTGCCACTTATAACATGGAAGTTTACGCTACAACCTACTTTGATATTAAGACAAAATCATCTCGTAAATACTTATGGTCCGATACATGTATTTCATGGTTAAAAGGTGTTTGTATTTGCGAGATGAACTGAAAAGCATTGTCTTACAAATTAAACCAACTATATAAAGGAAGGCCTTCTTCGCACAGCCAGAATATGAGTTGCTGGCTATGTTACAAGATTAGGAGTTTCACGTAAGGGAACAGCTGGCTGTTCAGAGAGTTTTATAGGCAAGAATTAGTGCAAAGAGTGAACAGTTCCTGAATTACAACTTCCAGACCTTAGGGTTGATGGCGACAAGTAACTAAGATTTAATAGATTGGGAGAAAGAAAATATAACTACAATTCCAGTAACAATGACATATAACCGGAACAGAAACTTCAAACATTTCCGCATGAGGTACTTTACTTAAAATTGAAAAGTATTCTTGCCTCACTCACACACAGACACACACACAGACACACACAGAGGTGCATGTAGCTCATAATAGAGGCTTCATTATCTGTTTGCGGACCAGAATCAAGAGATGGTTTCATTCGTACGAGGAAACAAGACTGGCAACACATACAACACGAAATCACAGTATTTTCGTCAAAAAGACGGCGATAAAAAAATATTTTTGTATAAATATTGCATAGTTATTCATTCCTATCGTAGTAACGATAGTAATCATAAATAAAGGATCATAAATAAAGTTCTTTTTGTAAGCCAAATATTGTTCTTTTTTTCTAAACTTGATTCTTATATTGTATTAAATGGCTAAAATGTATTTGCATGAACACATCTATTAATATGTTTCATCGATTGATATTGTAAGAATATTAAAATTTAAAAAATATTTGTTTCAATCCTGGTAGGTGATTATAGCAAGAGTTGGAAAGAGGTCTCTACCGCGTTTTGTTTAGCTTTCAAGAGTTTTCAGAGATTTCACGACTGAAAAAAAGCTAGAGGGTAATTCGTTTGATAATGAAAGAGACTGTCGAAAAAGGAGAATTAATGCGCCAATCCACCAAGATAAAGTATTTTATTGTAGATAAAATTCAGGTATTTAAAAGACTTTCCCAAAATATACTTGACTTAGTAGCAGATTAAGTGTTACATCATTACAATGGCACAGTTCGACGCAAAAGACAAAACATTTTTGATTACCGGAGGAGCTTCCGGTCTAGGGGCTCAGTACGCG
Organism: Cerastis rubricosa; assembly: GCA_949152445.1. NCBI lineage: Eukaryota > Metazoa > Arthropoda > Insecta > Lepidoptera > Noctuidae > Cerastis > Cerastis rubricosa. The sequence continues at coordinate 13,213,041 of OX424541.1, forward strand.
CAGGCTTTTCTAGAACAAGGAGCAAAGGTATTTATGTTAAATATTAAGTAAGTACATACTAAAAGAAACTCATCAGTTTCGGTACCGGCCCAGGGGTCTGTCAGACTCCTACTGGGCGCACTTCCTCAGCGAGGCACGCAGAACACGTTGCGCCGCGCCCTCGTCCCGGGCCTGTGACTGTTTCGGGGATCGACTCCTCAAATCTGTCACCCGCAGGCCATACCCTATGGCAGCCGGGAATGGTATTGCGTTCGTTACCAGCCCTTACTTATCCCCAATTATTTGAGGTCGACTCAACATGTCTTCTTCTTCCATATTTCTCTATAGTCGTATTGTCAGTAGTATGTTTAGTATCTTTTTCCAAACAATTCATATTTATGTGGCTTTCTGCTACTTCTTTTCTAGCGCGTCGATGTCAATCCATACTGTGATCGACAAAAAATATTATTCGTCATCAATGTAGATTTCTTTTTTGTTGTACTAACTGCATTTTTTTAAATTTCTTTAATTTCTTACAGAAGGTAGCTCTCCTAGACATTGCCGAGGAGGTCGGCAAGGCGACAGCCGAGCGTCTGAACAAAGCTCACGGCAATAAGGCGGTGTTCATCAAGTGCGACGTGAGCAAGGAAGAAGACATAACGAACGCGTTCGACTCCGTGCTCGCGCAGTTCAAACAGATCGATGTCATCATCAACAATGCTGGCATTATGATGGATACTCCTAACGTGTGGAGGACAGCATCAGACGTTAATTGGGTAAGTTAACTAACATTAATATAAATAAATAACATTAATTAGGACGTCCACTGTTACTCAAATAAATCATTCTTAACTCTGTTCTTCCTTTCCAGCAAGGATTAGTTTCCTTCTCATTAAAAGGCCTCAAGCATATGAGAAAAGACGAAGGTGGAGTCGGTGGAACAATCATCAACATCGCTTCTACAGCTGCTTTGACTGTAGTCCCGGCCTTACCAGTTTATTGCGGGACCAAAATAGCTGTCCTGCATTTCAGCCAATGTTTAGCGGTAAGCGATTAAAGTACTTTTCAAGTTTGATATTTCATTTATTTATTTCGGAAACCACTTCTATCAAAAGCGAGAGAGAATTTATAATCTAATGTGAGTCATAGAAGTTCCTCGCCCTGTACTTCTATCGGTCTCCAGTGCTTCAACTAAATTCGGACCTCGACCATTTTTCCATAGCACCGCTGCAATTTTTAAAATACCAATTTATTATCGTTTTCAGGCGGCACCTTTCTATGAAAACACGGGTGTTAGAGTTCTGGTCATGTGTTTAGGAGGCTAGGAGCTACTGATACTCCTTTACTGCATAACTTGGAAACGAGGGCATATGAACCGAAAATGGGACAGGTTTTCGTGGACATGATTAACAATGGCAATTATATATTTCAAAAGTGAGTGTGTTACCTAACACCATATTTTTAAACGACATCTATAATCCAACCACGGACCAAGGGCTACCCTTTTGTAGTAGGTATATGGTTCCTACCTACAAGTTGGGTTATTTTTGAAGCGAGCGTTTACGCCTTACGACATTCCATACAAACTTTCAAGTCCATATTTTCCGAAATGACTGAACAATATTAATGAAACTTCACACGCATAAGCTTTTTAGACCTATGTATAAAAAATAAAATAAAATAGTGTTACGGCTAAATTAGACCGGTCATAAATTATCTATAGAAAAAGAAATTTTCAATTATCTTTTTTTTTAAATACCTTTCGAGAATGTTTTTTAGTAAATATTTAGACCTACGTATCCTGCTTATGCGGATTAAGTTTCATTAAAATCGGTTCTGTAATTTCGGAAAATATGGACTTGAAAGTTTTTATGAAATGCCGTAAGGTGTAAACGATAATAATCCATGCTTAACTATAACTTAGTTAGTTTAAAAATAATAGAATGGTAATTTCCATCAGCCAGCATTTGTAATTCTGTATTTATAAAAACAAAATTACAAATGCAGGCTTGATTGACCCTGACATCTTAGACTACCTCGTTGATCTAAGACCCCGGGTTCGATACCCAGGTCACGCAAAGTGTTATTTTTTCCATCAGGAATTTCTCAGTAACAGGGAGTCTGGATTTGTGCCCAATTGATAGCAATAGGCTCGTCCGCAATTCCATGGGACTTAAACATAACTGGCAAAATATGGGTATACTATAATTATTAGGTATCTAATTACACAACCACAAACACACACAGGTATATCTCTGCCTAATCCTTCGGGGATTACAGCCGTGATTATGTTATGACCCTGAGATTTACACCTTTACACTTAAGCACATAAAGTATGTTTTTAAACTCGCATGCTTGTGTAAATAGAGTAATTATTTGTTTATTTTCAGGCCAGCTTCCGCCGTTGCTGCTGTACTGGAGATGTTCAAAACTGGCGCATCGGGCTCTGTTTGGTTGGCTGTTCACAATAAACCACCTAAAAATATCACACCAGTTATAGATGGTGTTTTTAAAGATTTTGAGAATCTTTTGATGTAATTAAAACTGGTTCCCTATGTATTTATATCTCCGCATTTTAATATATTTTAAGTCGGCCTCTATGGTAATTGAAACATGTTTTAAAAAGTTTAATTTATTTATGTAAATATGTAGTATGTGGTGCATGGATGATAAAGTCTGACATCGGCCGACATTCCGTACCAACCTGGAGAGCGGCTCATCCCACTGTCTCTGGGAGAATGGGTTCTCGGGCCGATCCGTATCCGGGCAAGGCAAGCACGGCACTTCCGAATCGACCAGGGAGAGAGTTAAAATCTTCCTGGTTAGCTTTTCAGTGCTGGTGACAGAAGACAGGAACGCCGGTAAGCTTGTACTAGAAATTTTGCTGACGGCGAGGCCACCAAAACGAATTGGTAGGGTGGCTTGCAGCCACGCTCGGTCGTCCAAGGCCACATTAAGAATGGATGTTAATGTGTTGCGTATAATTTGGTCAATTTTGTCCAAAAGTTCTGGTTTCGTCCAAAGAGAACAAAAACGGAGAAAATACATAAAATTTGGACCAAAACAACAATATCTGATAAGGGTGAAAGCCGAATGTAAATTAATTTTGGAGTCTATCCGAAATATCAATAAAATGTATGATTTTGTCTTCGATGACAGATGAAAAACTTTCTTCTAAAACAGGGGAACCTAGGAGGTACAGGGAACTTTTTTCTAAAATATTTGAGTGCATCAGTCACTGTAGACAGAGTAGGTAAATCTACATGGCGTACTTAGTAAAATTTATAGGTAAGTTGAAAGTTCAGTTCTGTTGAACAAAAATTACCTGCTGTATTAATACAGCAGGTAATTTTTGTTTTTATTCAAATAGCACACCAAAACGAAAAACCTTGTAAAGTGAAAAAAAAACCTTGACTGCAACTGAAAAAGGTTAAATTTTATTATGATATAATTTCCCCAACTGATAGCAAAATGTGATAAGACTATCTCGTTTCTACACTGATATCATAGGAAGATTTAAATATCGTTCATTCAAAGGCACTCTCCTTAGTTTTTTATCGGGTGCACTGCAAAATAATGGCGCAAAGGATAAAACATTCTTAATAACTGGAGGTGCATCAGGCTTGGGGGCTGGGTATGCGGAATCTTTTCTAAGACATGGAGCAAAGGTACCTACTTAATCTTCGTTCTACGATACAAAGTTAATGCTTCCCAACATCTGTACCTATTGTAAGGACGGACTGCACCACACACCACTTACAAAATCATCATTGTTTCTCACATCTTCAAACGATTCGCAGAAACAGGACGATAATATTTCTAGTTCTAAACGCTCGGGGTATCTATGCTCGGGGTGCAAGTGGGTCCATAGTAATTCGAAAGTGTGTTTATTCATTTGTTAAACTTAAATGCACCACATGTTTTGCTCATCATAGAACGTAGCAATCTTGGACATTGCCGAGGAGGTCGGCAAGGCGACTGCTGAGCGTCTGAACAAAGTTCACGGTAATAAGGCGGTGTTCATCCAATGCGACGTGAGCAAGGAAGAAGACATAAGAAGCGCGTTCGACTCCGTGCTCGAGCAGTTCAAACAGATCGATGTCATCATCAACAATGCTGGCGTTATGCTCGATACTCCTGATACGTGGAGGACAGCGTCTGATGTTAACTGGGTATTTAGTACAAAACACTGGAATGTAGATAAATGCTTTTTAGTACCCACTTATCCTTTTCAAACAATTTTTTATGTTATTGTTATCCTCGATGGGAGTGTAATTATATGTGCTTGAAAAAAACCCAAAGCTTAAAGCAAAGTCAAGATCCTACTTCTTTTAATTTCCAGCAAGGACTGGTTTCCTTTACTCTAAAAGGCGTCCAGCATATGAGGAAAGATGAAGGCGGAGCTGGTGGGACCATTATAAATATCTCTTCGATAGCCGCTTTGACTCGAGCCCCATTTCTGCCAATTTACAAAGGATCCAAAATGGCTGTTCTACATTTCAGTCAATGTTTAGCGGTGAGTCATGTTTGGCTATGGCTGTGGTATGTGGGCACTACGGGAACCATACTATAACTACATTTTTTTACCATATTCTTTTATACCTTATTTTATTCGTATATTATTTAAAATTGTATTACACGAAAGGTGTGGTTGCATTAAAGGATGTGGTAGACAGACACACTGAAAAACATTCTCCATAGGACCAACAGCTTAATCATGAATGAATTATCAGCTTTTGGGTCGACTAGGTATTGATATTTTGCAAGAGGCACCTTATTCTTTTCGCGATTACGATGGTGGTTCATACTGAAAGTGGTTCAGTTTGATAGACCACACTCATAATAAAATTACTACACGTTTCATGCTGTGCATCTACATACCGTCCTAAACGGGACCCACAATTGACTGTTTTTGTTAATTTTATATAAAAGTGAATAACTGGGATATTAAAAGCCAAGTGGTTGGCAAGTTATACTAAAATTATGTCCACCATTTTGAAACTGCCATGCTCAAAGTCCTGCTGCAGAGATATGCTAAGTCTTTTTCAACTCTTATTTCCAGATGGATCCATTCTACGAGAGCACTAGCATTAGGGTTTTAACGATATGTTTTGGAGCAACCGACACCCCAATATTGCACAATTTAGAAATTCGGGCTTATGACTCAAAAATGGGGAAGATTATGGTTGATGCCGTTGCCAAAAATTACGTTTGTCAAAAGTAAGCTAATTTCACTCAATTTGTTTGACCTATACACTGCCCACCATACACTAAAGTGCAGTAACAGCAAAATCACGATTTCGAGTAAAACGCATTTAAAGTTAAGAATTGATTTTAAAAAATCAACAGAATGTATAAGCAAAAAAATTTGAATGCAGAAAGGTTGTAAAGGCATAGGTTCACACGTTAAAGCAATAAAAAAAAATATATCTTAATAACTGAATTTATTATGGCCATTTATTCTTTTTGGTGCCTATTACTGCATAGCCTTTTTTGTAAAAAATACCATTTTAAACTTAGTAAAATGCAGCAAAAAGCCCTATTACTGCGTTTGGATCAGTTATTTTGTCAAGAAACCCAACTAACATGCAGTAAGGTCAAAAAAATACTGCATTTTAGTTAGTTTTTTAAGAAAAAAGTGTTCAATTTACTAGTGCAGTAAGAAAAATAGCTAGTTCACATTTTAAAGACCGTTTATTTCTTATTATTTAATCACAATAATTCAACTCACTTATGTAAAATTTACATATCAAAAATAATCATATCAGTATTTAAAACATTAACTGCACTTTAGCTAGGAATAATCATATCTGTGTCATTATGCTATCCAAACTAATCTGCAGTAATGCTGTATTTTACTGCGTGTTAGTCAGTTTATAATGATAAAAGAATGTTAAGTATTCACAACTAAAATGCGACAAGCTTTGATTTTACTGCATTTTAGTTGGGAGTTCGTGACAATAAATTGTATTTTCTTAATTTGCAGTAAAAATAGCTTGTATGGCGGTAAATTTTACTGCGTATTAATTTTTTTTTAAATTTTTTTCCAGAAATATAAAACTATCTAAAGAACTGTAAAATTATATTGCTTACTGCATTTTAGTTATGAAACCTAAAAATTTAATCTGCAGTATAATTTATACTGTATTTTAGTTGGGAAATCACGCCAAATTGTTAATTTTTTTCGTTTGCAGTAAGTGAAAACTGTTAAATAAAAACCATTCTAATAGTCTTAGAAATAAGTAAGTTAATTCAATAGAAAGCTTAAGAAACCCGCTTTCAGAATCACTAATAAAACGAAAAATCACAAAAGGGCTGTTACTGCTCTTTAGTCTCTGGTGGGCAGTACATATGGACTTCATCGTTTGTGTCCTATTACCTCTTCGTACTAAATACTACTTTTTTACTTTTAGGGTGGAGTCTGCAGTTTCAGCTCTGGTCGAAATGTTCAAACATGGCGCTCCAGGTTCAATTTGGATTTCCGTGAACAATAATCCAGCTCGAGACATAACTCCAGCTATTAATCGGGCTTTCAAAGATTTTGAGAACTTGTTAATATAATCTATGTTAAAATATTAAATTCTGGTTTCAAATAATACAGTAATCATACTGTTCTCTTTCTTATAACATAAATGAAAAATGACAAATAGCCCTTTGTCATATGGATGAATTCGTGGGCGACTCCTATTATACTGGTAAAAAGGCTCGAGGAACACTGGGGATCAGTAAATAAGGGGATGTGTTAATAGAAACACAGAAACGTGGTCGCTGTGATCAATTGGTCAGGCACGCCGCCGATTAAACGAACGAAGCGAGTGAAGATCATTTATTTTAGTCCTAATATCAGTGATTGTAGCATGAAATAAATTTTGGCAATCCTCGTTTAGTTTTATAGTCACATGTTTTATTCTTTTGATCGATAAATATAAAAGCGGCCTCTGTCGGTAGTTTGGCACGAATTTACATTTTGCAGGAATCAAACACCTAGGACCCAAACCTCTAAATAAAAACAACATGGATTGAAAACGTGACCGTCTGACGGATGTTGTCTATGATAATCAATGAAAATGACATTTCGGAAATTGACGTTTTGAAATGCAGTACGTGTTTCAAGATCTTGTTTTCATCTAAATGTATTTGATTCCTGAAAAGATTGAAATCAATCGTTCATTTCTCACATAAACAACTATTGTCATGTCAACCATGGCCGCTAAGAACGACGATAAGAGCGGACTATCAGGACTAGTGGAGAAAATAATTAAGGAGTTGAATCATTATCTGGCGGACCGAAGATTGTAAATATTTACTTCAAATTGGCAAAATTTCAAGTTATATGATAAGTATGAAAAAAAGAAGTTGCGTGTTAATCCTGTGTTATTTCAGGACGGAGTTTGACATCGTTCCTGTGGAGTCTACTACTAACAGATCTCCTGTCCTGCATGTAGCGACTTCGGTGGGGCTGGAGGCTTGGTGTGTGAAACATGTGTACAACTACTGCTACGGCGAGTTAATACGGGACTACTTGACTAATCCAAAGCGAAGACTCAGCAGATTATCAAATCTAAACTACAGGAGGATTTATAGTCTTTTGAATCCTACTCTTCTAATAAACCCCGATGTAACCTCATTATGGAACAAAAGAAGAGAAATGACGCTGCGGAAGTTTCACGACTGGAACCAAGAGTTGCATTTTTGTAAATTAGTGCTCTCAAGGAAGCCAAAATGTAACGAGGCATATGCATACAGGAGATGGATTTTCTCAAACATATTAAAAGGTATGAAGTATATTAATTTTGAAATTTTCTAAAAATATCTTACTTTGGGTCCAGTATTTCTAACACCTAAGTAAGCAATTATTACAGTAAATATTATTATCTGCTAAAACATTATCAGGTATTATTTGGTAGTTATGTGAATTTGGGCAGAGTTATGTTTAAAACTACCTAAATTCTGTAAGATCTATGTTGGTAAAAGAAGTGTCGGCAGACCAACATCTAGGTGGGTGGCTAACATTCAGTAGATTGCGGGCCGGTTGAGACGTACGCCGACCAGGAAAGAATCGCACAATTTGGAGGCCTATACTCATCAGTAGGTGCAACAAGACTGCCAATGATGATACATGTTTAAGGCTTATAGAATACGAGCTAGTCGACTGCCATTAAAAATATTGAATAAATTGACGACACTGTTAGAAACTGCAATAAATTGGCGCAGTGGCTGAGTGCTTGACTGCCGCGCTGCGTGTTGCGAGTTCAAATGCACGGCACAAATATTTGTATGGCCAGCAGGTACTCTTCTGAGTCTGGATGATGTTGGATGTACACACATTAGACATCATGGGAAAAATCATAAAATATTGTGAGTACAAAGGTACTGCTTAGTTCAAAAGAAAGGACCTAGGGCAAATTTGTATGGAGACTGGACCAAATCCTCAACATTAATGAAACCTACTCCAAAAGAAAGATATGAAACCTACTCCAAAAGAAAGATTTTAGGGTATTATTTGATTGTTACTATGGGAGCCAAGCAAAATCGTACGCCAACAAGGTGATTTCAAACATCAAAAAATGTATTCATTCGTAGCTTCTAGCGAGGAACTGAACTTGTTGTTTTCACATATAACTAAATATAAGCACATAATGCATATATGTGAGTTTAAATGAGCAAGAGAATGATGATAATGTTTGTAAAAGCACCCAATACAGGAGAAATTCGTACTGTGGGGCAACATTTAAAAAAAAAAGAAAAAAACCGATGATTATGTCAATTAATAAATACAGAGAGCTATTCATAAATTCTGTTCAGACATTAACATACATTTTATTACTTGCTAGCGCAACTGAAGCAAGGGGTCCTGGGTTTGATTCCTGGGTCAGGGAAAAATATATATCAGGGTTTTCCATTAGGAATTTCTCAGTAGCCATAAAGATGTTTGGAAGTTGGCGTTACGATAACCCCGTGCCTCGAAAAGCACGTTAAGCTGTTGCGCCTGATCTCTCTGGTCTTGTCGAATTGCCATCACATCCTACTATGAGGGTGAAGGAAGAACGGAAGAGACAGTGCACCTGTGCCTGTGCAAACACTTGTGCACTAATATCTTCTACGTCAATGGCTAATCTCCGCTGAGATTGGTTGCCATGATTGACTTAGGAGGACTTATTATTATAATAAAATATAATTTTAATTATGGTTGGTTTCAGATAAATTAGGAATGTTCAGCCAACAGTTTCTAGCTGACACCATAAGCGAAGAGCTTAGAATCTGCACTATAGCAGCGGATAAGTGCATTAACAACTACCACAGCTGGGACCATCGTTCCTTTGTGATGGACTTGGTGTGGCTCTACAAAGCCAACTTAAACAGCACCCGGGTTTACTTCAACGAATACAGATTCATACATAAATGGACAACAATACATGTTTCTGACTACAGCTGTTTTCACTATCGCCAGATCATTCTTAAAATACTTTTCTATATTGATGAACAATGGGCAGTATTTGAAAACTACCTCCAGATTAACCTACGTGAAAATTTCCAGAAGGTTTTAGCTGATCATTTGACTAGTGATTCAGATGTCACGCCTAACAAGATCTCCAAGAAAACAATTAATGACGATGACCTCATTGTTCTCATATTGGGCTATGCCCCAGGCAATTGTAAATGCTATGCAACAGTGAACAAAACATTAAAAAAACTCGAACTGCTGTTCTATGAATTGGTGGCAAATGAAGACATGCTGAAGTACTACACAAATCATCAGACACTCTGGTATCACCGAAGATTTCTTGTGAATAGCATTTTAACAACCATGTATGGCTATTTAGAAATAATGAACAATTTAAATGGGACCCTCCAGTCGACTGTGCCATCTGAAGAAGTTCAACGCAAAAAACGTTGTAAAAAGTGTTTTTTCCTCGACATGAGAGAGCATCACAATAATGTTAAGGAACAAGAAATAGACTGGTTCTGGAATTGTCCACTTTATAAAGCCTTGATTAGGCATGAGAAGGCGTTGATAAACGATAGGCGGAAAGATGATCCACAATATTCTGAAGCCCATGAAAATTACTTGAAGTTTTTTGAAGGTCTCTTTTCGAACTTTGATCCCTAAACTGTACCTAATAAAAGGTATTATACTCCGGCTATTACCAATTGATGACTGGGGACATTATTATTTGTTTATTTTAAATGCCTTTCTCATACTATGCAGGTTAGGCACATGTAATGATTCAACAATTTTATCGATATGATAACTAGTATCATAAAAATCTAGTCAGGTGGTGCACTCTCATAATATAAGCAAAGGGGTTTGGGTAAAAGTGGCATGATTTTTTTTAAGTCTGCGGCCACTAATGATAAATATTTTATTAGAAAGAACACAATAAGACATTAATTTTCTTCTAAGAACAAATATTTACAAAATGCATCGGAGCCGAGATATACATGGTGAATTTTTCAAGTAGGAAAGTAGTAGTAGAAAAGCACGTTGAGCCATTGGTCCCGGCTGTCATTTGTTTGGCAGTTGTTATGAGTAATCAGAAGCCAAAACTCTGACATCCAGCCTTATCAAGGGGTATTGTATAACCCAGTTACTGGGTTATGGAGGTCGGATAGGCAGTCGCTTCATGTAAAATACTGGTACACGGCTGCATCCGATTAGACTGGAAGCTGACCCGAGATTTGGGAAAAGGCTAGGCAGGTGATCGAAGGCCAAATCGAAACTATGAGGAATAGCGAAAAACACTCAAAGGCGTCTCGAGCCTGATTTTGATAAAAACTAAAACTGCATCATTGGTTTTTTCAAAAATCAATATTCATAGCCAATAATCGAACCCGTTGATTTTGGAAAAAAGACAGCCTGTATTATTACAACATTCGATTATGTCGCTGCTAAGGTTCAAATTCTGTGAAGTAATGACATACGGCAAACGATAAGAATGAGTTCATTTTTGACAAAATATGTACATAGCATTAGCAACCAGTTAGCAGTAATCAACAAACAGCACAACTTTGACATTAGATATTTAAGCTCTGTTATAATTTTCGGTCAATGTGGTGACACTAGGGGAGGCCTATGTCCAGCAGTGGACGTCTTTCGGCTGAAATGATGATGATGATAATTATCGGCAAAATTATTTTAGGAGTTATTAATATTATACAGGGTTATTGGTAAAACGCCAACAACCTCTTAAGAGGTCATTCTACTCATCATTATGAACAACTTTGACAACTTTGACTATGAGACCAAACCAGAAATTGTGAAAAAAAAATCAGCTGTTCACTACATTTTGACGAGGTGAACATAAAGTACGGAACAGCAGATTTTTTTTCGCGATTTCAGGTTTCGTAAATGTTGTTCATAATGATGAGTTCAACGACCTCTTAAGAGGTTGTTGGCGTTATACAAATAACCCTGTATATTGCACTATATGTTAGCAAAAAAAATCTTAGACCTTCAGACCGATGTGAAAAACAATCATGCCACTGGCATACAAAGTTACCCAAACCCTATTTTAATCATTTAAGTTTTTGTAAATATTATCCTGTACCTACACTCGGTGAAATATCAAGTTATACATTTCCAGTATAACATGGCCACGCTTTGTGCAGGTTTCCCGTATAATGAGAGATCTGCATAAACTGGTTTTGTAAAGCCTGATAGGTCGCCGTGCGTACATTCAGACTTGCATGAAACATATTTATGATTACTTATTAATGTCGTCTAATGTTTTTTTTTATATTTACTGCAAATCAGATGGCTCTAATGTTAGCCCGAACGTATTTTATTATTTACGCATTTTTCGGGTATTAACTTTGTTTTAGTAGGTATTTTAGGATAGCAGTTTTTTTATAAAATATTCAAATGAAATCCAAGAAGTTGCTATTTAGAAAAAAAAAATGTGCATTCGACGACAGTGTAGATCTCTGTTTATTGTTTAGACGTATGGAAGCTGTTTAAAACAGCTATCGTATGCACTGCAGCGAAAATCTAGTTACTCTAAGACCTGCTGGCAAAAGAATAATATGTTACAATGTAAAATATAATTTTAAACTTTCGGCGTGTTCGCTCAGCACAAGTAGCATGACCGTCCCAGGAGGTCTACTCTCTTTCTCCGAAACGTAACTTCGGCAACGAACGAAAATTAAACGTAGTTACGTTTGTGACCTTATTCTATATCATTTGCGGACGCAAACAATAACATTTAATACATTCGTTCACGTTAATTGTCTGTGAATTCGAACTTCTTGTGTGCGTCCACAAACGATATAGATTAGGGGCACAAACGTAACTACGTTTAATTTTCGTTCGCTGGTGAAGTTACGTTTCGAAGAAAGAGAGTAGACCTCCAGAAACGGGCTATATCTACGGAAGAATCAACAAACTGACACATTGTCGTTGTCTATCTGTCATTATATCGATTCTTCCGTAGACAAAACTCGTTTCTACAGTGGTCATGCTACGCGTGCAGAGGTATGAATGTGGACAAGTAAAGAGTTTGTAAAGGCCGTAGCAGGTGACATTCTGTAATGTCTTGTGTTTCTGCCTACCCCCATGGGATAGCGGCGTGAAGTTATGTATGTTACTAACATCTTGTCTGTGTTAACTTGAAATGATAATCAGAAATCGCTAAATGTACTTAGTGGCTTTGCGCTACATGCGGCCTACCATGACGTCTTAAAACATTATTGTTTTACACCTTTTCCAGTGTGGGAAAGAGATGGTCCTAGACATCCTGTATAGCTCCGTCTCTTTCCCACACTGAAATAAGAGTAAAACAATACTGCTTTATGACGTCATGGTAGGCCAGCTGGTCACTATGACATTAGGTAGTTACCAAGTCTACTTTACTCATGTTTTTTTACCCGATCACAGAAATCCAAAAGGAATAGTTATGATTTTAGCAGTCTATGTATGTATGTGTTTGTTTGTAAACATTTTATGCTTCACCGTAGCTCCTAAACTACTGAGCCAATTTTAATGAATGAGTAGTTTAATGGTTTTTTATGCTGCAGTATAAGAAAATATAAGAAATGTAAATATAATAATATGTATATATCAATGTAGGCATTATAGATACTTTTTTAGTTAGTAGAGATATTATATAATTAATTTAAAGGGTGACTTTCGATAAAAAATTGACTGATGATTTATAAAATATATATTTAGATGTATTGACGTCACTATGTATACTGTATACAAATATTCATCGCCAATTTAAAATAGGCACAGTTCGTTTTCTGATTTCGAGACCAAGATAGGGTGAAGAGGACACTGATAATGCAAGGCACAGAATTTAAAAAAAAAATCTTATCACCATCATCACTCTACTATGGATGTTGGCTTAAGGTTTCTCATTAAAAATAAGAGGAATACAATAAACAATACAGTGGGCCTAGAGCCAGATTTCATCACTGACAAAACCTCGACCAGCTGGCCTACCATGACGTCTTAAAACAGTATTGTTTTACTCTTATTCTAGTGTGGGAAAGAGACGGAATTATACAGGATGTCTAGCGCCATCTCTTTCCCACACTGGAATAAGAGTAAAACAATATTACTTTTAGATGCCATGGTAGGCCAGTAGGAGTAAACTTCAATTTGTATACAATAAACGGACCCTTCACGAAGCTTTTAACCAAGCAATTTGTTCATCAAACTATGTAACTACGCAAAAATGTTGACTACCCACTTTTTTTTTGGACTCAATGTAACACAGTGAACAAATTGTGCTGCTGGATGGATTAAATAGTACAGTGGTAGTTGAAGTATTTAAAGTAAAGTTCATTACATTAAAAATGGTATAAAAAAAAACTTTAGGAGAAGTAGAAAAAAGCAACTTTGACCCCTAATACCTCCGTAACTAGAAGATATGGTCCAGAATAAAAAAAAAATGACTGAATGTTTTATTTTTTAATCGCCTATGAAAAATTTCTATGTGGGTTCAGAAAGATGTGCTAAGTATGTGATAAGCGTTTTCGCGTCGGTGTCCTTTACACGGGGTATCGTATTACCCAGTTACTGGGTTGTGAAGGTCACATAGGCAGTCGCTTCATGTAAAATACTGGTACTCATCTGCATCCGGTTAGACTGGAAGCCGACCCCAAGTTTCGCGTCGGTGTCCCTAACACCTTGTATACCGTCGTTCAAACGTGTAACGTCGATTTTAGATCGAATACAGGTAATAAGAATTATAATACTTATTCAAAAAATAAATGTCTAAATATTTACTCCTGTAATCATGATAACATGTAATTTAGAAGTTCCTTATGATACTCTCTGTCCTTGTCATTTGCATGCCAATGAAGCGAGTTCGTAAATATCAATACATATTTTAGTTATAATTATGACGTTTATGGAAGGGATTATTGAAAATATTGCCTACTTGTATAGTACAGTCGCGGAAATTAATTGATGAGCCACTTTCAAACTTTCCAATTTTGCAGTTTTATACACTCACGAGATTACACGATTAAAAAACCGGTCAAGTGCGTGTCGGGCCTCGCGCAGTGTAGGGTTCCGTAGTTTTTTTAACAGCCAAATGCGGGTCGTATTCGCTGACTGATAGTTTCGTACCATGCTCTAACTAAAAGCCAAACATGACTACCTACCTAATTTGACGTCCTATACAAACAACAACAACAACTGTTTTTTTTTTATATTTATAAAACTTATTTAGGGATAAAACAGCGCGATACAACTGACGCTTAGCGCCATCGATCGACATTTCTATGTAGTTGTTCGAAAATTTCGAGTCAAATAGAATTGGTCGACTATTACTCGTAAACTTAAGTGTGATAGTTTTCCTTTAGACTTCGTTATATATAGGTACTACTGCCGTGACATTTGTATTTCTAACTACAACCGTTTAGTCTGTAGAGGGGGGGGACTTGACCGTAACGAAAATTGGTACTATAAAGCTTGATAAGTCACGAACGGTTTACTTAATCAAAAAACGGTCCTCCCAAATCCCTAATATTTTTGAGAGACCTATCCAACGATATGCCACACTATGGCAAGGACGAAAAAAACAAATTATCATCCCCACTTTACATGTAGGGGAGGTACCCTAAATAATTGTTTTTTTTGAACATTTTATTTTAGCACTTTTTCGGCGTCATTTACGTGTATACTCATGCCAAATTACAACTTTCTAGTACCAATAGTTTTTGAGCTAAACCGCGGACAGACAGACAGACAGACGGACATGGCGAAACTATAAGGGTTGTGTTGACTACGGAACCCTAAAAACGAACCCAAACCGCATGCTCGTATACAAGATGACATATTAGTAATAATCGGTAATAGTCTTATCCATAGTTGAAGAATTACTAATAAGTTGTAAGTCGAACAGTGGCAAGTGGCTCATCAATTAAAGTCCGTGACTGTACCTATGCAATTTTAATTGTCTATGTGTGATTTTCAAAACATCTAATCGATTTCGATTTTACTTAAAGACACTTCTTACATTTCAATAAACTATATAAAACAATTTAATCGTTGTTTATTTACATTCAAATACTTAAAAAAATGGGAGAGCAGCGGTGGCCCAGTGGTGACAGCCCCGACTTACGAACAGTAAGCCGTGGGTTCGAACCCAGGCAGGCGCATGACTTTGTGTAATTTATTTCATTACCGCTACTCTCAAACACGGTGAAGGAAAACATCGTGAGGAAACCGGCATGTCCTAGAACTAAAAATTCGAAGACATGTGACATCTACCAACCCGCACTGGGCCCGCGTGGTTGATTACAGCCCACTCCCTCTAATAGAGAGGAGGCCTGTGCCCCAGCAGTGGGAACATTATAGGCTGATGATGAGTTAAAAAAATAAAAAAGTATTTTTTCAAACTCAAATGATACCTCGATACCTCATTTGACTTTGGTGTTTCGACTGCCCTTTTCTAATCGTCTCTGAATAAATACTTTTTTCATTTGACTTTATTATTATAATAGGTGTCTCGCGCAACTTCGTGTGCGCCACATTTTCCCCGTTTTCGCAACATTTTTCATTGCTGCTCCGCTCTTATTTGTCGTAGCGTGATGATATATAGCCTTCCTCTATAAATGGGCTATGTAACACTGATAGAATTTTTCA
This sequence comes from Cerastis rubricosa, assembly GCA_949152445.1. Classification (NCBI taxonomy): domain Eukaryota; kingdom Metazoa; phylum Arthropoda; class Insecta; order Lepidoptera; family Noctuidae; genus Cerastis; species Cerastis rubricosa. The sequence continues at coordinate 13,229,116 of OX424541.1, forward strand.
AATCAGATCAGTAGTTCCTGAGGAGAGTGAAATTAGCCAAAATCTGTTTGGATTTATGCCAGGTCGAGGAACAATGGACGCTACTTTTGCACTCCGCCAATTAGGTGAGAAGTACAGACGTGCGCACAAGAACTTGCACATGGTGTTCATTGATCTAGAGAAAGCGTATGATAGGGTACCTCGGGAAGTGTTGTGGTGGGCCTTGAAAGAGAAAGGTATGCCTGGGAAGTATGTAAAGTTAATTCGTGCTATGTACAGCCAATCTTGTAGCTACGTCCGGTCAGCTGCTGGCAACACCGACGAGTTCAGTGTGGCTGTAGGCTTGCATCAAGGGTCGGCTTTGAGTCCTTACCTCTTCCTGTTGATTATGGACGCTTTGACGTCGGACATACAGGAAGAGGCACCCTGGTGCATGCTGTTCGCCGACGACATTGTTCTCGTTAGTGAAGATGGACCAGAGATCCAGAGCAGATTGGAGAAATGGCAACAGAAGCTGGAGAATGTTGGCCTGAAAATCAGCAGAACTAAAACCGAATACATGTTCTGCGATTTCGGCGGTCTCTCCAGTCCTGGCGTCATAGCGCTAGATGGCGCGTTTCTTCCTGTCTGCTCCGACTTTCGGTATCTCGGTTCACTCGTGCAAAGCGATGGCGAAATAGATCGTAGTGTTAAGCACCGAATAAACATTGGATGGATGAAATGGCGGCAGGTCACGGGAACTATCTGCGACTCCCGAATGCGGGAGTCGCAGATTCCCTTAAACTTAAGGGGAAGATTTATAAAACAATGGTTAGGCCTGCTGTCTTGTATGGGTCAGAATGTTGGGCCACAAAAGGGATGAATGAAAGGCACTTGCATGTGGCTGAGATGAGAATGCTAAGGGGGATGTGTGGTGTTACGCGAATGGATAAAATAAGGAATGAGTACATTAGAGGAAGTCTGAAAGTGGCGCCGGTGACTGAAAAGATGCGTGGAAATAGGTTGTCGTGGTATGGGCATGTGATGCGGAGGAACGAGGAAAATGTCGTGAGGAAAGTTTTGAGTATGAATGTGGATGGGTATAAGGGTAGAGGAAGACCAAAGAAACGATGGATGGACTGTGTGAAAAATGATATGGCAAGAAAGGAGGTATCTCATGAGATGACAAGTAATAGAGAGGTATGGAAGAAGAAGACGTACTGCGCCGACCCCAAATGAAATAAATGGAATGAATGAATTGGGATAAGGGCAAGAGAATGATGATGAGATCAGTAGTTCCTGAGATTAGCGCGTTCAAGCAAACAAACTAACAAACAAACTCTTTAGCGTTATAATGTAGTAGTATAGATACGATGCAAAGGGCAATTTTGTTTTAAATTAAATATTTGTGATGGATAACGTATTTATTTGAATATAAGAAATAATATAATGTTTATAAAAAAAATAGTGCGTGGAGAGTCCCTCCGCGCGGAAGAAGTGAAACGTCGTAATGTGGAAATGAGTGCTTTCATACCCCCTCCATGGTAGCGTTAAACGTTAATTTAACGCAACTTTGATCACCCATCCACATACTGACCTCGGCTACCGTCGCTTAACCTTGATCACCCATCCACATACTGACCTCGGCTACCATTGCTTAACCTTGATCTCCCATCCACATACTGACCTGGGCACCGTCGCTTAACCTTGATCACCCATCCACTTACTGCCCTCGGCTTCCGTTTCTTAACCTTGATCACCCATCCACATCCTGACCTCGGCTATCGTTGCTTAACTTTGATCACCCATCCAAATACTGACCTGGGCAACCGTCGCTTAACCTTGATCACCCATCCACATACTGACCTGGACAACCGTCGCTTAACCTTGATCACCCATCCACATACTGATCTGGGCAACCGTCGCTTAACCTTGATCAACCATCCACATACTGACCTGGGCAACCGTCGCTTAACCTTGATCACCCATCCACTTACTGGCCCTCGGCTTCCGTTTCTTAACCTTGATCACCCATCCACATCCTGACCTCGGCTATCGTTGCTTAACTTTGATCACCCATCCAAATACTGACCTGGGCAACCGTCGCTTAACCTTGATCACACATCCACATACTGACCTCGGCTACCGTCGCTTAACCTTGATCACCTATCCACATACTGTCCTGGGCAACCGTCGCATAACCTTGATCACCCATCCACATACTGACCTGGGCAACCGTCGCTTAACCTTGATCACTCATCCACATACTGACCTCAGCTATTGTTGCATAACCTTGATCACCCATCCACACACTGACCTCGGCTACCGTCGCTTAACCTTGATCACCCATCCACATACTGACCTGGGCAACCGTCGCTTAACCTTGATCACCCATCCACATACTGACCTGGGCAACCGTCGCTTAACCTTGATCATTCATCCACATACTGACCTCGGCTACCGTTGCTTTACGTTGATCACCCATCCACACACTGACCTGGGCAACCGTCGCTTAACCTTGATCACTCATCCACATACTGACCTCGGCTACTGTTGCTTTACGTTAATCACCCATCCACATACTGACCTGGGCAACCGTCGCTTAACCTTGATCACCCATTCACAAAATATAATTTAGGCTATAGCACAAAGAGAACCACGCTCGCGCTGGCCTGTAACAGGTATAAGGTTTATTTTAGCTCGAACTATATGTTTACAATACAATATCTTTATTTTCTCTCTTCACAAATGTCGCATCATGGGTGGCCGAGATGCGAAGCATCGGGTATTCTTCACGATCCGACATAGTTTTAGGTAGATGTGGGCACTGTCGTGGGTACTCGAACGAAATACTCATTTAAATTTAAATCACAATAACTTTATTCAAAGTAACGGTTCACAAGAAACAAACACGTGCGTTGGTAACTGAGCGTCTGCAAAGACTGTTGGAGTTCGACTGTCGCAACACTCCATCCCTCTGCTAGGGTTCACTGCATCCCCTCTACCGACGATCGTGTCCAAGCGGTAGGGCGCGCTTGCGTTTCTAGTGACGTTATTATTAGTTCACGAAACTAATTGTTAGATGGCGCTGTCTGTTGCACCATGGCGCCATCAATCCACGACACGGCCATCCCTGACTAGCACCCGTCCTCGGGTGTAGTACCTGTGGACAAAATGTGCTCAGAGAGTAATCTAGCTCGGCTATCCTGCCAAAAGAAACAAAGGTCGATTCTCCATGGTACTTATTTTTTTTCTAATTCTAAGTACAATAATCAACTATCATGATTTACAATGCCCTATTATTAAGGGTTCATACACAGTGCTTCCTGCACAACAAAAAAAATAATTGGAAAAGATCCGATCAACAAGTTTACTACATAGTAATTCTAACAATTCTGTTACTCTTTACCATAGCTCATTGATAAGCAATGCATACTCAACTCTTTAAAACTTTCATCGTAATCTGTGCACCAACACAGGCCAGAATCGCACCAACGACTCTTTAAAAATCTGCCACCACATATGCTACAACACATGAGGGGCTCTGTGCACCAACACAGATACGAATCGCACCAACGATTCTCAAAAATCTAACGCAACATGGGCTACAACACATGAAGCGCTCTGTGCACCAACACAGTTAGAAATCGCCCCAACGATTATCCAAATCTAGCGCAATATGTGCTACAACACATGAAGCGCTCTGTGCACCAACACAGACAGAAATCGCACCAACGATTCCTTGTAGACCCATCGCCACATGTTACTCATGAGGTGCGGTCTAAAGTTTCGAGTATGAGTGTGCAAGCCATTTTTAATCAGATTTGGTCTCACTACCACTGTCATCAACTATGACATCTAATTCTCGAGGAACTTGGTGATCGGGGATCTTCCTCACACGATCATGTGGGTATTTGTAGGTTCGCTTGGAGTCAAGCGCCTTTAGTAGGTATCTATCCCCGTCTAACACCTCAATAATTTTAAATGGGCCTTTGAATTTAGGATCTAATTGTTTGATTCCTTTCCTCATTTTCAATTAAAACAATCATTCATTGCCAACTTTGAAACTTGAGCCTTATTTTGGTCAAATCGATTTTTATCGTAATTGGCATTCTTAACAATATTCTGTGTCGCGTGCTCTCTGATCTCATCCAAATTAACGTCAGTCACATTATCATCAACGGTTACTAAACTAAGTGGTCTTGCTACCTTTCCAATCATCAACTCGAGAGGGCTAGATTTAGTCACTATTAATAGTGGAGTTCACAGCCAACTGAACCTCTCCTAACGCGTCTTGCCAAGAGCAGTCACGACTGGTCTCTACGGCTGTTAACATACTCTTGAGAGTACTCATTACCCTTTCGACTTGACAGTTTGCACGACTGCCTCCCGTAGCTATCAAGTGCAATTCTATGTTGTTAGTAGTATAGAAACTAGAAAAATCTTTGCTTGCGAAACAACGACCTTGATCTGCTATTATGCGTTTCGGTGCACCAAACAATGCTATACAGAACTCAATATATCAGAATATGAATCGTTTGCCATAGGATATTAAACTTTGGAATGGGGTAAAGTTCTGCTTGAATTTTACCCGAGTGGGGGCTTCGCTACTTTACAAGTGATACAACTATCGACAATTTTCATTACGAAGATCAGACACAATCTTACTGATCTCTTCGTCCTTTTCCTGTTCTGCTTGCAACCAGTTACTAGAAAGCTCAGCGCTTTTGTTCTACTCGAGTGAATGCTACTTTAGATGTAGGCAGGGGATTTCTAGACAAAAAGTCTATATGGCTCATCCTACTGCCTTCACGATAAACAATATCAAACTTAAATGACTGCATGTAGGTCCACCAACGATGAACTCAGACAAGTCGGTTTTGTTTTTAGAAGCTCTTTAACAGCACTGCAGTCTGTCACGACGGTAAACTTACGACCTAGTAATAATGCCGAAAATGCTTTATGGCATTAAAGACAGCCAATGTCTCTAACTCAAAAGAATGAAACTTTGATTCGGCTGGGGACGTGCGACGACTGTAATAAGCAACCACATGTTGTTTCCCGTAAATCTTTTGAATAAAAATGGCACCATATCCTTCAGCACTAGCATCGGTATGTAACTCGATCGACTGTGCAGGGTCAAAATTAATAGAACTGGCTCATTGGTTAAATAAGAAATTATTTTCTGACAATTATAATTTTATTTGGGTTAAGTCTAATTTGACTGTTCCCAACCACAATATGCCTAAATATTCAACCTGTCCCTTAAGGAATGAACACTTGACAAAATTCCAAGGAAAAATCAGCTATTGTAAATTTATCGAGTACAGTGCGAAGACGAACTAAACTCTCCTCCATAGACGATCCTATAACTAATATTTCATCAACGTATGTGACAGCATAGCTACAAGCTAGGTCACCTAATGCTTTCATCACTGCACGCTGATAAACCGAGCTTGCATTCTTCAAACCAAACGGCATGGTCAAATACTCCCGCTGACCGTCAGGTGTGACGAACGCAGTGCGTTCTATTGATTCAGGGTGCACTGGTATCTGATGGTAGCCTAATAACACATCAAGACATGTGAACCATGTGGCACCACCTAACCTAGGTAAGAGGTTCTCTATTAATGGCAGTGGGAACCTATCAGACAGTGTTGTCGTTTAGTTGCCTGTAGTCGACACACATGTGATCTGAACAATCTTTATTTTTAAAGAGCAATACAGGACTAGAAAAAGGCGAACAACTTTGCCTAATAATACCTGCTTCCTCTTATTCCCGAACTTTAACAGTAATAACTTCGCGTAAACAACACTAAGCCTATAAGGGCGACGATTTACCGTAACACTAGGATCTACAAGCCGAATTAGCAGCTGTCTTGTCGTAACACGGGATCTAGAAACACCACTAGAAAACGAAGATGAATATTGTGTCAAAAGATCAATTAATTGGGAATGGAATTCTGACGGAATATCTGTATCAACTTTATGGATTTCAATTTGACAGTTAGAATCTAAATCAAGCTTATTTGAAACATCACATAACCTAACAACCTTATCACGACACAAAACAACACTATCAGACGTCATACTAACGTTAACTCCCTGGTCTAAAATCTCACGGCCAATTAAAATACCATTTTTAAGACAACTATCCGGTACAACATGAAATAATATCTCTAATCTTAAATCGTTAATCATAACCTCAGATAAAATTTGTAGGGTACTTTGCACACTACCATGACCAATCCCGGTTAAAACAATGTTATTTACACGCTTGCCACTGAACTGACGCAACATTATCCCTGATGAGAGAGCATTCGGCACCAGAATCTTAATAAAATGGGTACGACTCACCAGTTTTCATCAGCACACTGCTGGGATTGCTGACATAGCAAACGTCAATGCGTCGCTCACTGCCCGCCGCTACAGCCTGCTGCAGGCGCTGCTCTGGAATTGCTTGGGCCGCCTCCACCGCTTCGTGGTCATTTCGTAGCAAACGAAGTGAATTCTCGTCGCACCGTGACGTCATCGCTCCATTTTCCGTGTTTTCTTCAGCTCGAGTGAATCTCACTTCTGATGTCGCATCATGGGTGGCCGAGATGCGAAGCATCGGGTATTCTTCACGATCCGACATAGTTTTAGGTAGATGTGGGCACTGTCGTGGGTACTCGAACGAAATACTCATTTAAATTTAAATCACAATAACTTTATTCAAAGTAACGGTTCACAAGAAACAAACACGTGCGTTGGTAACTGAGCGTCTGCAAAGACTGTTGGAGTTCGACTGTCGCAACACTCCATCCCTCTGCTAGGGTTCACTGCATCCCCTCTACCGACGATCGTGTCCAAGCGGTAGGGCGCGCTTGCGTTTCTAGTGACGTTATTATTAGTTCACGAAACTAATTGTTAGATGGCGCTGTCTGTTGCACCATGGCGCCATCAATCCACGACAAATATGTTCCTTTGTGAGAGACTGGCGTCCATACTAGGATACCCTGTGTGACGGATCCCCAGAAACCTTGGTACCTACGTAATAAATTGTAGCGCACAGTAAAACCACTATCAAACTACAATATTTGGTAGGCTAAAGATGAGCATCGAGTAAAATCGTAAGTAAATCGAGGGTTCCGTACCTCGAAAGGATAAACGGAACCCTTATAGGATCACTTTGTTGTCCGTCCGTCTGTCTGTCTGTCAAGACCCTTTTTCTCAGGAACGCGAGGAGGTATCAAGCTGGAATTTATATAAAATACTCAGGTTTACTGTCCCTTGGAGTTGTGAAAAAATCAAACTTCTAAGCCAACCCAATCAAAAGATACAGCCGTTTATGCCGCAAATTCCCGCTAATTTTCGACACTCGCAAGGGAATCAAAACCTACAGGGTACTTCCCGTGAACTCAGAATCTTGAAATTTGGTACGAAGCAACGTCTTATACCTCAGATAAAGGAAAAATTGCGAAAACCGTAAATTTTTAGTTACAACATACAATAAAAATATTTTTAATAATTTTTGTACGGAATCCTCGGTGCGCGAGTCCGACTCGCACTTGACTTTTTATTTGCGATGGGTTTGCTCTTGTCTCAAGGTCAGAAATGACAGAGAAAAAGTCGACGATAGTACGAGCTTACCCAGAAGAAGACCGACAAGCAGGCAACATTGCGGCGATGAGCCCAGCTGCAAAGCTTGACATACACCAATTTTACGTCGTCAGCCTCTTTGCTCTGCACCTACTCGTACTGTCGTTACAAATTCAATTATTTTGTTTGAAACACAACGCGCGGTTTTCTTACTTTGAACCCCAAAGGCGCCATGGGATTTTTTTATCATAGGGGCGCCTATTATGCGCCAGGGCCGCTCGGGATGGAGCGTCTTACTCCTAACAACCTAAGGGGCAAACTATTCATACCAAGGTTGCAAAAACCGAACTTGCCCTTTGTATCCACGGGGCGTTGGGCTGCAACTCAAAAAGCCTTTATAATATAGACCCGCCTCAGAGGTCCTGGGTACGATTTCCGGGTCGGATATAGTGTTATTGGGTTTTTGCGTCAGGAATTTCTCAGTAATCACCCACAGAGTCTGGATGGCACCACTGCCTAAAATCTGCCTATAGGAGTGAAGTTATGTAAATAAGTTTGTTTTACATAGTTTTTACTAATCACACAACTTTGTTATGAGACATGGTTTATTTTTTTCGTTAAACACCCCACCATTGAGCTAAGAAAAGTACTAAAAAGTACATAAATACCATCGCTTTTATTTAAAGCCCAGTTAAGCATAAAAATCTGCCAAATGTTCGCAAATGATCATCTGGCTGCGTTTTTGTCCCCGTAGCACAGTTTTTGTAGCAGAGCTATGCTTCGTAGCAAACTTCTTGTAGCCCGTAGCCTCGTAGATGTCTCTATAAGAAGTTAACTAATAACTAATTTTAGAATTCATCTTTTAAGTCTCTCACTATATAGGTGTATTTATTAGGGAATCCAGATGATTTACTACATTCTATACATGGAAAGCAACAACCTCTATTTTTATTTAAGAAATCTCTACATAGTTTAAAACTAAGTCGCTTCCCGCCGTCAGTACGCTTAGATCTTTTAAGCTACGTAACGGATTTTGATGCGGTATCCATCAATATACACAATGATTCAAGAGGAAGGTTTATGTGTATAATTTATCCCTGGAAATTACATCGAAATTTCCATGCGAACGAAGTCGCGAGCAGCTAGTTTATCGATAAAACTTTTACTATTTCTCTTGGATACGAAAACTTCGAGAGGTGTATAGAGTTTCGTTATTTGTTTACAATAATCGTCAACACTAATTAATCAGGTCAGAAATATCACCCGAAAAAATTTGCAATCAATAAGTGTCACCATTTCCCATTTTATCTTCCAATCTATAAACGACTCGTATTCGTACCCTCTTTTACAACACACACGTCGAAATCCACGCCATAGTACTAGGGTACTAGTACAAATAACAGCTGCATACGCATTACGCATCGCGCGATGTGGGTCAGGCAGGCTCGCACGAGGGAACCACCACCTTTATAACCCAGCCTGTATGAAAAAGCGGGCTCAAAACTGTCACATTCCATTTGAATTTCAACTGTAACTTGTCAAAGATAAGGTTGGGTTTTGGTAGGTGAGGGGTTGGTGTTAGAACGTTTGTTTATCGCATGATATGTGACGTCACAGCAGTGTCGCTTGTTCGCGGGCTCGTTTCGATCGATATTCGGATTCGGTCGTTCCCGCTAAAGGTCGGAAAGGACCGGGTGACGCGGCACCACGTGCATATTACGTAATGATTGGTACTACTCATTGACAAAGATTATTTGTGGCAACGCTTTGCCGCAAAAACACGACGGACAACCGCTTGTTATAAGAATAAAGGAAACGTAGCCGGTACTTTAAAAGTCTCGATATTTTTAATTAATTGCGTAAAGGTTAATTCTTCTGTTTAGAACTTGGTTAGCGTTTGGCGCCTTCAAAAGCGTCCATTCATCAGTTTCTGTTATGAGGACACACAGTACGCTTTTAACACCCGTATCAATAGTCAGGTTGAAGTAATTACTTGAGTCTACGTATTTACTTATACAAACATGGATATGCAATAGACAAGAATTTAAACGAAGTAAGAACCACAAAAAAAAAAAGCCAAGAATTCTAACTTTTAAAAGATAATTTCAAGCAATTACTAAACTACATAATTAAAATCGTATCTTAAATAGTGACTTTTACTCAAGTAAAACTCGTTTGTGGTACATTACATATCTATTGGTTTATTGATACAGTATTTTCAAGAAACACCGTTAATAAAACTTTTCATTAAAAACGTTTAAACGTCGAACGTTAATCCATGAATCGAAACAAAAAACCATTTTTCATTGTTCATGGTTGTGATGAATTTCTATAACTCCTTTTGATTTATTTATCTGTTGAATGCATTCCCAAGAGATTATCATCGAAATTGAATTCAATGCTGGTGCTGCGAGAATTTAATGCTGCTGCATTTTCAAACGGAATTGTATGTACTGCAATAGAATATTTTTGAGCTGTCGAAGCTTTATTATTTACGTCTACACGTAATACAATAAAGTATTCGAGAAGAAGACCGCATCATTGATTCACATCAGGCGAGATGCGGCCAAACGCAAGCCATTTTAGTATAAAAAAACCGGCCAAGTGCGAGTCGGACTCGCGCACGAAGGGTTCCGTACCATTATTTATAAAAAACGAGAAAAAGAAACATTTTTTTGTATGAGAGCCCCCCTTAAATATTTATTTTATTCTGTTTTTAGTATTTGATGTTATAGCATCAACAGAAATACAGAATCTGTGAAAATTTCAACTGGCTAACTATCACGGTTCATGAGATACAGCCTGGTGGCAGACGGACGGACAGACGGCCGGACGGACGGATGGACAGCGAAGTCTCAGTAATAGGGTCCCGTTTGACCCTTTGGGTACGGAACCCTAAAAAGAAGTGTGGTTTTTAACCGACTGCCCCAGAGGTTCATGCGTCTTGGCTATACAGTTGAGTACTTACTACTTATATGGCAGTCGTTCTGACTAAAATAAAGAAATTTTACCCGTTGTACCATATGAAGGAGAGTTTTTGAAAATTTTGTAAGTATTACAGTTCTTTATCGGTTATGGAAAAAAACCGGAAAATCAGTAAGTATGCCTTTTATTACGGAAATTGCTGATCCCCTAAAAACATACAAATATAGTATTCTCTAAACACATAAAGTTTGCCAAACTGCGCCAAAACCTTACGGGACAGTTATAAATCATCAAATCGGTCAAATATATCAATATAAAAATGGATCTCTATTTCCCTTTGTCACACCATAAATTGAGAACAACTTAACCGATTTAATTCATCTTATTTCAAATGTTTCTCAATACTTTGTACAAGGTTCTTAGGTAGGTAGGTATGTAGGTAGTAGGTACGTAGGTAGTATGTGTAGGTAGTGGGTTGGTAGGTAAGTAGTGGGTAGGAACAAGTACATTGCAATGCATGCCGGGATCAGCTAGCCTTCAATTAAATACTCAAACAAATCAAAGTCCAATTCATCCAATTAATCATTTATAAAAGAAACCGATGATTTTTAACTTTTAAATCCATTTCCAAAGGTAAACTAGCTTATGTTCCTATTTTATTTTGTAACTGTTATCCATAATCTTTGTTATTTTAACACGCGAGTATTTAAAATTATGATAGAATATTATTGTCAACGATAATATTTTATTTATCTTACATGTTTTGTAAAATTGTAACTTACCTAAATTACGACGAGTACCAACATGGTGTCAGGTATCAATAACACTTGTAACGGGATATTTTACCATGTTTATAGTTTGTTTGTTTATCCGTGATCAAGGCGTTTGCAACAGCGCCGAAATATCGGGAACTCAAAACAAATAATAAACATGGTAAATATCCCGTTACAAGTTTTATTGATAGTGTTAGTGACCATGTCGGTTTAAAAACTTATATGGTGTCAGGTAATTAATTTAATTTTAAGTTTGCATGCTGAATGAAGTCAGCGAAAAATGTGAAATATTTGTATTTGTAAGACCATAATGTACCATATTTCATGCAAATATAGAATCTTGAATCATCTCCCGGACTATTGGTTTTCTGGGCAGTCAGTTCCCTAAGAACTTTGCTGATCGATTAATGTTTTTAGCCGGGCTGTAAGAGCTATTTTCATATGGCATAAGATACACTAAAGCTCTAAACTCTCAAAGGTCCTCAAATTAACTTGCTAATAAACTTGCATCCCCTTGCAAATTACTTTAATTGCGGAGCACGTAGGAACTTAACAAACCAAGCTGCATAGCTAATGAACTACTTCACTCATTGCACGGAGGTTTGTGAATGTAGGAGCAATATCACCTAAGTAGTTAAAATAAGTAATGAATAAATTGTTGGTTGGGTTTGAAATAAGGGGAAATACATCTATTTGATTGAGTATTTTGCTGAAGACAAAGTGGAAGAGCTCGTGGCTTAGGAGCCGCACAGGTTTATATTCAAAGTTAAGCCGCGCTTGCCTAGGTCGGTCTGTGGATGGGTCATCACCAGAGGTCGAAATAAGGTAGAGTTATTTATGTACTTACCTACACGGATTTCATACAGCGAAAGAATAAAGTGAATATTCCTCAAATCCCGAAATTAATTTGAAAGAGCAGAAAAAACCGTGATTTATTAAATAAAAAAGTTATTTACTTTTACACAATTTAAACCATCCGACATCGGATGTCAGAAGTTGCAAAATTCCAATGCGCACACGCAAGGGAACATCCATATTAATATCAACATTTCGATGCAGGTACAAAAATAACTCTACCTAGTTCCGACCTCTGGTCATCACATACCAGGTTTCCTCCGTGTCTCGGAAAGCACGTTAAGAAGTTGGTCCCGACTGTCATTTGTGGTTCTTTGACAGTCGGTACAGGTAGTCAGTGTCCCGAATGTCTGACAACCAGTCTTTTGGTAAGTACCGTATAACTAACTACTAACTGTGTTGCATAGGTCTGATAGGCAGTCGTTCCATGTAAAAAACTGGTATTCCATCCGGTTAGACTGGGAACCGACCCAGCAAAGTTGGCAAAAGGCGAGGGAGATGATGATTGCTGAAGACAAAGTATAAGCCAGTGGCAATAAAAAGAGACAGTTAATCAGCGCTATATTTTTTCTCATCATGGGATTGGGGCGATTTACTGTAACTCTTTGCATCATACCCATTTGCCCCTTTAGGCCATGTTAGACTTATAAATAACTAGCTGCAGCCCGCGACTGAATAATATGAAAAATAGATATTGGCCGATTCTCAGACCTACCCGATATGCACACAAAATTTCATACAAATCGGTTCATCCGTTTCGGAGGAGTATGGTAACTAACATTGTGACACGAGAATTTTATATATAAGATATTATTAAATAATTATCAGCATTTAGTGAACTAAAACATTTCGGAAATCGCTTTTATTTGTTTATTAAAACGAATTAATTTAATATTCTTGTCTTCGTTACTCAGAGCAATGTAAAATCTACCATCATAGGTAGCACACCAATGATGCTTTTAATGATTACAGGAACAAACTGAAAGCACTAATCTGTCTCTAGAATTTTATACTAATGTGTATTTACGAGTAGAATCTATATTTTTCTGTTATTTTCATTGCAGCAGACAAAATTCAGCGGTGTGATGTTTAATAGCATAAACAAAGAAGAAGTAAATTGACTACAAGAACCACTATTCTACTGCGAAATATATTAAGCAATTAATAATATCCAAGTGCAAGACTCATAAAAGCATAATATACAAAGATAGTGGCATTCGGAAGTGGTAGCTTGCATGCCTGCGGCGTCCCGACGTGCTATGAATTTATAACCCATTAGTTGCAGTCGACTACGTGATTAAATTCCTATTTCGCTGTATAATGCAATTTAGTACTCGACTGTACCTGAGAAATACTTAAAGTCAGACACACATTAAAAAAAAAAAGTTTATCACAGACTGACTGGTTACATAATAATCATTTAAAATACTAAATGAACCTAAACTAAAATACAATTCAGTTTTTCTAGAGCAATCCTTTTATTCCAACAAAATTGATTGGTTACGTAAAGCGAAGTCTACGCCGCGAGCTAAGAATAGCTTCGTAGCACCGTACTACGCAACGCGTAGCTCGCTACGAACTCGTAGCAGCAACTTTGCCTTGTAGCTATTATTACCCCTTATGCTACGAGTCCACGAGGTCTCGGCTACACACAGCCGTTGCGTAGGCGAGTGCACTTTCCGAAGCCTTTCTACAAGGTGGCTACGAGATTTTATCAAAAGGACGTGCCGCAGAATCTTTGTGCCATAAAATCAAATGGCGGTCTCCAAAATGGTCTGCGAACTATACTCGATCATGATAATATGTCCCCGAGAGCATATCTTCAAAGAGTTTATAGGAAGGATGACCTATTCAACCTACTTCTGACTACTTACTACTTTTTTGAACCTACAGATTTGGCGCCTCTATAAAATCGTTTAATTCATTCAACCGTTCCGCAATCTATTAAAGTAAATGGTTTGTACCATTTGACGTGGAACTAGTATTCCATTGTGAAAAATATTTCCATTTTCATTTGTGCGTTGTTTTCATCGTGATTGGAAGGAGCCTGAGTCAAAATATCTGGGAGAGACGACTGAGACAGACAGTTTGAGATCGAGATAAAACTTGATTCCCTTTTTCTAAGGAAAAAGAAAAATGCTTCGCGTGCGCTCTGCTCCGTACGCTACTATGATTTATTTTTACTACATCGCCAGCAACAGCATTGAAAGCTAAATTTAGATTTGCAGCTTTTCCTTTGTGGGAAATTACGCTCACAAACAGACAAAGCGCGTTATAAAAACTGAAGAGAATTGAGCTCAGAATGCTTGTGATAATTATTAACGACTCATGAAACTTGTGCAGCTCTTCAACAACTCGCATATTAAAAAGAGCGAAGACTGAAGACAACTCCGCAGCTCCCGAACTAATAATGGTTGATTAATCGCCAGCACCTGCGACACGAAGGAGTTCGTTGACGGTCACTAAAACTGCATCTTTAAGGACTAGGGCAGTGCAATAATTGCATCAAGTTTAACCGGGCTCGATCGATGTGAGGGTATTTACCTCGCCGCCGGGCGAAAATAATCCGGGTACCGGTGATGTCAGAAGGTGGTATGTGCGCATGCGTGAGGACGCTAGTATGTACTAGCGGGTACAGTGGATAGTCGGGCGTCAGTCGGTCGCCGGCCGCGCGTTGAGCCGGGCGCGCGTGTGCTACTAATGGCGCCCCGTGGCGGCCGGTGAGGCGCCGGCCCCGCCGACCGCCTCGGGTCGACGGGCCAGCCAGGCCAGACGGGCGTTCGTCCCATCATGTCCTTGCTCAGCGTCACAGGTATATAGTGCTAAGTGCTGTGTGCCGCCGCTGATGGTGCTACCCCGCTTTGTGTTAAAATATACGAGAGTTACGCAGCAATTTGTGGTCGTTATGGACGCGTACTGAATGTGTTCAGGTACTTATGGTGGTCAGGGCTAAGGACTTCACTGAAGCAACGTAATACGATCAACTAATAGCCACGTTACATTGATAATTGGAGAGCAAAACAAGTTTCTTTCTCAGAAGCTGTCTATATATACACATAGTTCAGTGTTGGTAGCTATGACCGCAGGCTTAATGTATTTCCGAGAACTTTTTGTTTAACTGATAACAGATAAATAAAGTTTGATTACCAGTTTCGATATATTAGTTTGTTTTGCGTGGGTTACGATCGCATATCGGCTAGTATCAACCGTGTGCTATTGGTTATAAAGGTCTCGGCACGCGTGCCATCAGCGTGCACTTTACTATATTTATACATTTTATTAATGTTCGTGACGTTTTCTATAACAATAAATCGTTGAAAGTACGGCATAATACATTATTTAGAAGTGGTTTTTTCACCGAGCCGAAATGTGGGTTTACATTGCGCGCTATTAAAGTGTTTTGTTTATGCTCTACCGTTTAAAGCAGACGGTGTATGCCGCCGCAATTTCTAGAATCGCAAAGTTGAACGTATTCAGACGTCTTCGCTGTATGTATTGAAGAAAGGCCGCATTATCTGAAGGAAGGTAGTTAATTCAATAGTGCTAGAGCGGGCGCATCGACGAGCCACGCAGGGTGGCTAAGTATAGGTATAGTATGAGTATATACAATGTTCTGCCCCATTTAATGCGGATGTAGGTCGGGACCATAACAAGATGCCTTTCTGTGACTGAAACAACTAACCGTCTACTTATTATGGGCTGTTTTTCATTGTTGCGGTTGTAGTTTTCAGCGTGAATTGTTATGCGGATTTCTCTACTGAATTTACGAATATCATTTTATTTAATCTCTTCGAACAGAAAAGGACTCTCGCTAATTTCTTTTTTAATGCAATCACGCCTAGCTATAAAATAAGTGGGATTTCTTGATAATGAATGTCGACGGAGCAAATGATGGCAAAGGGAGGCCCAATCCCGTTATTTATTGAGCTACATTATTTACTTTTAGAATTTGTTTAGTGTGGAATTTGTATGGTTGCTTTGTTTTCTAGGATTCGGAAAAATGTAAAAGGAGAAATAAAAAATTGTTGAAATCAAAATTAATCTTGCCTGGTTTCACCGACACTAGGCGGCACCTAAATTGTCGCTTACTGTTAGAGAACGTGGGTATCGGTATTGTTGAACATTATTATGTAAAACCATAACATAAAATAACACATCGTTTTCGTTTATAATTACACTAGCTGTCCCGCGCAACTTCGTCTGCGTCACACTTTCCCCGTTTTCGCAACATTTTTCATTGCTGCTGCGCTCTTGGTCGTAGCGTGATAATATAGCCTTCCTTGATAAATGAGCTATCTAACGGAGAAAGATTTTTTTAAATCGGGCCAGTAGTTCTTGAGAATTGCGCGTTCAAGCAAACAAAGAAACAAACTAGTATAGATCACTAAAAATATTTAGCCATATTCATTATTATTAACCTCCTTACAGAAATCATCATTCTTCTGCCCTAATCCCAGTTTGTTTGACTCTTTTACTTGTCATCTAGGCACTAGTATGGCAGGAAAGAGGGGTGCCCCTTTCCTGCCATATCATCCTCCATACAGTCAATCCATCGTTTCCTTGGTCTTCATCTACTCTTATAATCCATCCACATTCAAGCTCAAAACTTTCTTCATGACATTTTCCTCATTCCTCCGCTTCACATGCCTAACCAAACGAGCCGATTACAACACAGCTTTTCAGTCAATGGTGCCACTTTCAAATTTCCTCCTCCTTACAAAAACGGAGGTTATTTATGGTTGCATATCAAGAATCAATACCTCAAAGTAAGTTCTATGTTTTTTGGCAACAAATAACAAAAAAAAAACAGGTCACCTTTTTTTTCAACCACATTTTATTCCGTCGTTTTATAACGCGCACGTTAGCCTGTAATGAATCTTTTGAAGTTGTCAAAACGTTGATTAATTCATTCAGTTGCGTGTAAACCGGTATAACTAATATTTTTCACGCCCACACAGTTGAGGGTGTAAAATCCCGGCTATACCGTTAGCTACCTTTTAAATATTTTTAACAAGCTCTTAATTTAGTTTTTGTAAGTTTACTTCCTCCTTTTCTTAAAGAAGGGCTTCTTTATTAGGTGTCGGAAGTTATGCTTTGTTATGTTTTTGCTAGCTAATTTTGGGAAACTTCTTCTTGGGCAGTCAAATGTATACCTCATTTAGGTACAACATTATGCAATTAAGGTCATTAAAAATGACACGAAGAGAATTACGGATGAATTTCACCATTAAACTATACGCAATGACCATATCTGAACTCGTTCAAGAGCTGTCAGTGATATCATTGTATTGGAAACCGTGTGCAGTTTTAAAGGTTCCATTTGCTCTGAGTACCTAAGCGAATAAACAGTTCAAAATGTCAATACTTTTCATGTCTTAGCTACATTTTGACTAGGCGGAAAATATTATAATGATAAAATCAGAGTGACACAATTACCTACATTTTCCTCTACTTTCTTTCAGCTTTATTTATTTATTTATTTAAACTTCATGTACAATAGTGGTTATCTTAAGATCTGCTTATTGAAGGTAAGTGAGTACGTATTTATCATTTGATTATTTTATATACTTATGGCTTACCTTTACGAAGAAAAGGAAAGATTATCTTTGCTTACACAAGTTACTAGTTCCAAGGAAAAAGTCTACTCAGAAGAAAGGCGAATAAACAGACATTCTCAGTAAATCTCGACCGTAACTCAATACCTAATAAATTACAGAATACTATCGAAAACACTGTCTAAATTAACACAAAACTGTAAGAAGAAAGCCCAACGGAGGCTTTGCACGCGTAAAATTAATTAAATTACGTCGAAACTTTTCCAGGTGGCGGTAAAACTGTACGAAAATCCGATCAGTGGTTTCCGAGATTATCTCGAACGTATAGACATTTGTGGTATAAAAACTTTGTTTTATAACTGTGAGCTGCATACATTTAGGGAATAAATTACTTCATGTGAATTCTATTTTTTTTGTCAAAAAAAAAAACGCTTAGGTTACATGGGAAGATCGAGTTTTCGTTAGGTACACTGTTTAATGTTTTCACGGGGGTCCGTGGCTTACGCCCCCAGTGGTCGAGGCACCTGTGGCCGACGCCCCCGATTCGATTTATTGTTTTTTCACTTAATACAGTAAAAGAAAAAAGTGTTTCACCATAACAATAAAGACCATATCTGAATGATGATCAACAGAGATTGATGAAGAGAGCTCCTGGTAGACCTCGAATATTGCGTACACGGTTCATAACTAAAAGTAGACTGTCAGTTACGTGATATCTTCCTTTCTTAATTCCGATTATACCTTCATTCTTATATATCTTCTTATTATCTTTTTGGAACTCACAATAATTACAGAAGAGATCCCGTAAGTTACAGAATAAGATTTTTCATTCGGTATTTTATGATGATCGACTTGAACTAAGTTTGTAGCACTTGTGCTGCTGTAGGTGCTGTCGAAAGTAATGAATTAATTCAAGAGAATGGGTACCCTTTTTCTCATGTGTCAATTCTAACCAAATTAAATATTGAGTTTCCCTTTTTGGAGATTGTTTTTCATAGTTAATGTTTCCATTTCAGTATATCATATAGGCATAATCGTTAAACATAAAAGCAGTTTTATCAAATAAATCAAAACATTAATTTAGAGATCAATTATTTTCGTTAAAAAAATATTAAATTAAATATAATATAATATTTATATGTGTGTGTTTGTAGTTTGAGATTTGTTACTTTATGTTGAACTGTATGATCCTTTGTTGGTTGAAATAAATTATTCTATTCTATTGGTTTCTGAGTATCTATAGACACAACACGATATATTCTTGGTTTTATTTATTAATCAATTCAACAGTTTTTCGACAACCACGGTCCAACTCGTAAACCAACTTAAGGAACTTAATGAAGTATGTATGAAATTAGACGCTTTCAACGTTTCCCAGCTTTATTGCACTGGGTCTTCAGAGTACTCGTATGTACGCACATATAATGGATATGGACATATCTATTTGTATGTATCCACATACTAATAGGTACTATAGGCCTGATTCCATTTACCTATCTTGTTTTTAATAACGATATCGGAGTGTGACCATCCTTTGGTACTAAAGGTGAATGAGCCAGGGTAGCTCGCCAAATTCAAATTTTCTAACGTTTTTTGCAATTAGTAGATCCGTGTCGGGCTTTATGTAGAAAATATGATTCGCGACCCTAACAAATATGCTTTATAGTAGCGTGGCTCTAACTACATACGTGTTACGGTTGCGTATCATATTGTTTGCATGATGTGTCTATCGTATCATATTGTACATTATAAATAAATAGTGTAACAATTGTAGATAGGCCAATAAATAACTAAATAAAACATAGTCTAACACTGACCTGAATCAATCAAGTTTCAGTTTGTCCAGTTTGCAGGATAAATCTCGAATACAAACATGTAAACGGGTGAAAATTGGCGCTAATGGTGTTTTAACCGGCTTACTGGAAACTGCAACAGGTTTTCATGGAAATTCCACGAATTCAAGCATCACTTGATAGTCATGGGTTTCGACAAGCTTCGTAGAAATTCGTTCTGCGTATTTAAATCGTTCGTTTTCAGTTGCAATTTCTAAACTGTATGTATTTTACGCGAGTTTACACTTAGTACATGCAAGCAATAAAGGCTTTGAGACTAATACCCGTATAATCAAGTTCGTCAAGTTAAAGTAATTGTAACACAAATACAAATACATACTCGTACAACTGATGCAGTTTTTTATTTACGCTCCAAATGACGATTTAAAGATACTAATAGTTTTACAAAACGGAAATTGCACCAGTTGTAAACTGATTATGCTTGACGTATTTCATTTTGCCAATAGCACTTCTAAGTTTTGTCACTTGATATGTACTAAAAGTATATAAGAAACAAGCCTTATTAAGGTGGAAGCACCAGGGTAGGTCGCAACATTTAACTATTTCATGAAAAACTTATTCAATGTGATTAAATGAACTCAGCTGGTTGTGTTAATGATTTTAATGATTATGACTCTGTTAAGCCACATTTGTTACGGCCGTGAATCATATTTTAATCAACATACAAACTGACACGGAGGTGCTAATTGAAAAAAAAACCGGCCATCTGCGAGTCGGACTCGCGCACCGAGGGTTTAGTATAAACCTGTAGGTAAACAGGTGTATATGACGTAACTAAAAATTTACGGTTTTCGCCATTTTTCCTTTATCTGTGCTTCAAGACGTTGCTTCGTACCAAATTTCAAGATTCTGAGAGCACGGGAAGTAGGTTTTGATTCCCTTTCGAGTGTCTAAAATTTGCGGGAATTTGCGGCATAAACGGCGGTATCTTTTGATTGTGTTGGCTTAGAAGTTTGATTTTTTCACAGCTCTAAGGGACAGTAGACCTGAGTATTTGATATATATTCTTGATACCTTGATACCTCCACACTTCCCTTAGAAAAAGGGTCTTGGCAGACAGACAGATGGACGGACGGACGCGTTTCGCTGCCCATCCTGTCGCTTCCACCTTAATAATATACACCGAGCGTTGTTGACTAGTATCTACGAATACACGGTGATATCGCGTGCCTAGCAAACATTTCGCATTGATATTCACGATTTATAGATACCGATGATATTATGTAATGCTACGGTAAGTAACATTGCTTATTTTGATATACTATGTATGTTTGAAGAGATGTTTTTCCTCGATTATGCCATGTGTCTTAGTTTTTATGTGTGTCGTTTATAGGGTATCGTACCCAAAGGGTCAAACGGGACCCTATTACTGAGACTTCGCTGTCCGTCCGTCTGTCACCAGGCTGTATCTCATGAATAGTTAGCCAGTTGAAATTTCTACAGATTATGTATTTCTGTTGCCGCTATAACAAAAAATACTAAAAACCGAATAAAATAAGTATTTAAGGGTTTTTGATTAAAAAAAAAACACTTTTTTGTATGCGAGCCATACAAAAAAACTTTATTATTTATTATTTTTGCTCGTTTTTAGAAATAATGGTACGGAACCCTTCGTACGCAAGTCCGACTAGCACTTGGCCGGTTTTTTAAATGTTTTCTACGTTATTTATACGTACATACATAAGTTTGCTTCCTATGTGGGTTGGAAAAAACTAAAGGACGCCAACTGCTACGATCGTAACATACTCCTTTTGCCTCGCCCACGTTCATACATCATGTCATACATCTTGTCATACATCTTGTCATACATCTTGTCATACATCTTGTCATATATCTTGTCATACATCTTGTTATACAGATACAGATGTCTTGTCGGTCTTGTCTCGGGAACTTGTTGTATGGAAGGATAGAAGGTGGCGTTCTAAGGTACCTAAGGTAAGGTAAGGTGCCTACCCCATGTACAAAAGGCACGAGTTAATCTAGTGGCGGTACTTTCATACCAGCTTGGGTTGCCCTCATAATCTACTCTATTACTCTTCATGATGTTAAGGTTTCTGATTACCGCTTCTCTCCGCTCTGAGTCCGCTTGCCTAATGGGCTTGCCATATTGTTGGTCTCTAGTTCCACCACTGTTTATGCATGTATGTGTACTAGATCATGCATCTACGCCTCAAAGGATTTGGCATTATACTAAACAAAGCCTTGAAGCAGTACATAGGTTATGAATAAAGTATGTAGATAAAGGAAGGTTTATGCACTGGTGTCCATAAGATGAGAGGGAAACTGAGGGCAACAGTAATTAGTACCTGGTATTATAATAGTTTGGAGATAGTTCTCTGCCTCATTGGACAAGTGGTCGCAAGTGCGACTGCTAAAATTGTTATTGAGTTTTTCCATCAGGAATATCTCAGCAGCAGCTACGGATTTTGGGTATTGCGCCCGGATGATCGCACGGGACCGGTCAATGTGGTGACACTTGGGGGAAACCTATGTCCAGCAGTTGACGTCTTTTGGCTGAAATGATGAAAACATCCAACTTACCGCAGTGTCTCAAGACGAAAGTCTATGACCAGTGTGTGTTGCCAGTGATTACATACGGGACCGAAACGTGGCCGCTCACAATGGGCCTCATCAGAAGGCTCAAAGTCAGCCAAAGGGCAATGGAGAGAGCTATGCTCGGAGTTTCCTTGCGTGATCAAATCAGAAATGAGGACATCCGCAAGAGAACCAAGGTTACCGACGTAGCCCGAAGAATTGCCAAACTTAAGTGGCAGTGGGCAGGGCACATTGCTTGCAGAACAGATGGCCGATGGGGCCGGAAAGTTCTGGAATGGCGACCGCGAACCGGGAGACGATGCGTTGGAAGGCCTCCCACTAGGTGGACCGGTGACCTGGTGAAGGTTTCGGGGATCCGCTGGATGCGAGTCGCACGGGACCGGACAATGTGGCGACACTTGGGGGAGGCCTATGCCCAGCAGTGGACGTCTTTCGGCTGAAATGATGATGAAAACATTTAATGAGAAGAAAAGCGAAGTATGGGTAAACTGTTAGGTAAATCTCTTCCTTTTGGGATTACAGGCGTGATGTTATATTTACTTTGTTCAAACTTTATTTATTTAAACTTCACGTACATTGGTGGTACCTAGGCGGACTTAGTGCCACAAGGCATTCTCTACCAGTCAACCTTTGGGTCAAATAGAACAGCATTGTGGTAAAGTAAAAAAAAAAAAAGAAAACTCCCATTTTGCTTTAAACTAAGTCGTGGCATTCTATAACGATGACAGGCATTCATTCCAATATTTTTACTGAATATGAACTATATGTATACCTTTTATTGCAACGTTCGTTACTATTTTAATACAAAAATGCTCAAAAGCCTTTGTTTGATCATTTTAAAATTGATAACATTCACTCAACGTTATGTAGACAATTATTTTTTTATCTTTTCCAATATATTGGAGTTCTCTACGTTGAAATACAGTTTCATTTTAAAGTGCTGATTTCAATCTAAACAATTGATTGGAAAATATATTACTGACAGTCAGTATTTCATTTCCTATTTGCATGGTAGCGTGTATTGTTCATAGGTATACTGCTCCACTATTTGATTTAGTATTTATTTTACAACTAGTGAGTAGTGACCGTCTAGCACTGTGTTGGACGTTTGACTTGATGTGACGTGATCAACCGGTTGCAATTATAAACACGTGTGGTTTTTATTTTTGAAAAGTTGCTTGTCTTTGTGTGAGTATAAACCGTTATAAGTTCTTGTCAATATTTATTATAGTTAATATTATCTCATTTTACTCATTAATATTTAGTTAAAAATCTGTTGGTTCAACTGTTTTAATAACAAAACAAATTAACAAGAGATTTAAATATCGGATGTGACGCTTGCTTTTCAAATACACGGCATTGGCCGTGAACGTTCTGGGTATTGTATAGACACAGTTAAGAAAACTAGGTGAGTTTTTTTTATATAGGTATTTAAATATATAAGTTTACGGCCAAATCACGGGTTAGTTTTAAACTGATCTGAGAACAATATAACCAAATCATTATAAAAATTAAAGAACACGTTGCACGTTTCAATGTGATTTTTATTTCGAAAAAAAAAAAAAAATATCTTTCTGACTTTCGATTTTTAAATGACGATTAGAAACATGGTTTTCTTTGGCTAAAACGCAGTCAGATAAAAGGATATCACAGAGTTGTTTTGTAATGTTGGTGAACTGACTTACCGAGGTAATATGCATCATCTCTGTATTTCGCTTAGTTTCCGGCCACAAATGTGGCCAAACCCGGTCTTCCCACGGGTATCGGTTAAGGCGACTAAGGGATTATTCCTGGGAAATGAACAGCTAAGTATTGCTGAATATATGTAAATAAATGTTCAATTATATGTCATGTGCCTGCCAAGAGTCAAACGGCTGGAGATCGGGTCTAAGGTGAAGCTGCAACCAAGATTTTAACGATGGTTTTAAATTAATCACGCACTAGATTATAAGTAGTTTACTATTTTGATCAACTTTTTTTACCTAAGACCAGAATTAAATATTATGATGTCAGACTATTCTAAATAGTTTGAAATATTGTTTAAAGGTCGAATTTCCCAATTAATAGATATTGAAAGCTATATTGTCAATCTAAAGAACAGTTTAATTTAAAGAACAGTAAAATTTTAATGCGAATGTTTGTATTGATAGTCGTTTGTTCCTCAATCACGCCGGAACAGCTGATCTACGGGTTTGAATGAAATATTGCAGAGAGATAGATAGAGTGGCAAATTTTTTTCACAAAATTCCCACGCGGTCGGAGTCGCGGGCAATAGCTAGTATTCCAAAACAATGGAGTCACAGACATCTCGTGACCGTGGTTAATAATATACCATCTCAACATGAATGATGTAACCAAGTTTTTGTAACAAGATTCTGATTTAAAAGAGTGTCCATGGAGTTTCTTGCCCATTCTTCTCCATAGAGATCTACGCTTTGGAATGGGCTACTACAGTACTTTCACAGTTATTATGACTTGTGACTGGGACTGTAGCTTCATTTTTATTGTTGTTTGACCATTCAATAATGAAGCCCAGCACTGAATCCCGCCGTCGTTCAGGCGGCGGGAGATGTGGTGCTCGGGAGGTTCCGCTTTCTCGTCACAATCACTCCTGTCCAAGTTCGTCTTGAACGGGGCCGTTTTCCCGTAGAGGGTGCCAGGCCCGTAGCGACGGGGAATCGCGCCGAGAGGGACTCTCCTTAGAGTCGCGTTGCTTGAGAGTGCAGCCCTAAGTGGGTGGTAAACTCCATCTATGGCTAAATATTACCGAGAGATACAAGTGCTTGTAACTGGCCTATTTGAAATAAATGATTTTGATTTGATTTGTTACATTAAAAACTACTGAACGGATTTGGATGAAACTTGGCACTCAGATACTTTATAACCTGCGTAGCACATAGGATTATTTAATCCCGGTAGTACGATCTAAAGGGCAATGGAGAGGGCTATGCTCGGCGTTTCCTTGCGTGATCGAATCAGAAATGAGGTCACTGACGTAGCCCGAAGAATTGCCAAACTTAAGTGGCAATGGGCAGGGCACATTGCTCGCAGAACGGATGGCCGATGGGCCGAAAAATTCTGGAATGGCGACCGCGAACCGGAAGACGATGCGTTGGAAGGCCTCCCACTAGGTGGACCGATGACCTGGTCAAGGTTGCGGGGATCCGCTGGATGCGAGGCGCAAGGGACCGGTCAATGTGGCGTCACTTGGGGGAGGCCTATGTCCAGCAGTGGACGTCTTTCGGCTGAAATGAATGAAAAAAAAAAAAAGTACGGTCTAAAGGGACAGTTGCCGCATTCCACGCGGACGTTACCGTATTCTGTTACTACTACTTTCGTACTCCATTCAATAATATAAATCTTGAAAAACAAAAGACACAAACTATAAAGCAAGTATGGACATGGTCTTGTACATTTTTTCTACCTACAGCATATAAAAAATACCTAAGCATAATGTTTTTTTATCAAATAAAATACCTACTTCCTTGAGGTATCGACTTTTTCCACTCACGTGCAGCTTTTATAATTGACCTGGTCGCTACTGCTCAGGGCATTAAAAGATTCTTGCACAAGTTCAGTGAATTGGCTGGTCTGAAATAACTATTTTACGAAACTGGGTCTCAAAGTTAAAGCTTATGAGAAAGTTTACAAGCTAGTGTAGTTTGATACTTACTTAGGAACAAATTGATAGTAGCAGAGCGGTTCATAGGATGATTTTTGACATTGTTTTGAGGCTATTATTAACATAACATAATACTAATTATTAAACACGCTTGTGTCCCCGAAGATTTAGGCAGAATTGTGCCGTATAATGGACCTACATTGGGCTGGTTACGTTAGATTTCCAGTTATTAGAAGGTTTATCTCTTCTTTGTCGCCTCATCAATGCTTTCTTTATTCATTTCGTAACAACAATGTAAATATTATATATTTATATTTTTAAATATTTTTACAAAATTATATAAAAAACTTAAAAAAAAAAGTATTCCACCGGCATTGGAAACAGGGTCACAGCCACAGGCCTGTTGAGAGAGGAACCTCCCAACAATGCGCGCCGTGTCCAGTAGTACTGCTTTCTGAATCAAGCTCTTGATCCAGCTGCCAAGCGAAAGACGTGTTGGTAGAGGCTTTTTACCTATTTTTTCAGTAGCAGCCCTGGAATCTGTATTTGAGCCATGTTGATGGCAATAGGCTCGCCCCGCTTGGCTTGGTTTGTAATAACAAGGCATTAAAAAACCATAACTGGCTGCACTTTTAGGCAAACCTCTGCTTACCCTTCGGAGATTACAGCCGTGATGTTATGTGTTAAAATCCTTGGTATCCTAACAAAAAGAGGAAATATAAGATACTATAAGGAAGTCTTCCAGTTGAATAACATTACTTTTTTTGAGGAAAATCTGAAGATAATTAAACAAAGGTTCCCCAAACCATCTGTTCATAACATCGGTTGTTTAGGAGCAGCCTTTTGTTTTCAAAACTTCGAAAATAATACTCATCGCTATAATTTGTTTTAAAACTCGATACGGGAACGTTTTTCACTGAAGTGGAAACACCAGTGAAGTCGTCATTCCTTTGAAGTTTTCATACCTATTACCCATAGAAAAATATCAAAAAAATAATGGAAGCAATACAACCATTCAAGCTCTTCTGAAACCACAGTAATGTTATTAAAGACTAGCTGCTCGATTACTATTGACGACTAGTTAGCTGTGACCCGCCAACTTCATTCACGTGAAATTATTGTAAAAATATTACTTCCGTATTTGAATATGATTTTGTCAATAATTTACTGGAGCTCGTGGCTAAATAATACCAGCCGAACGAGTCGATCTTAAAGGTTAAGCCGTACTTGCCGAGGTTGGTCCGTGGATGGGTGACCATAATTACATACCGAGTTTCCTCCGTGTCTCGGAAAGCACGTTAAACTGTTGGTCCCGGCTGTCATTTGTAGATCTTTGACAGTCGTTACGAGTAGTCAGAAGCCAAAAGTCTGACATCCAGTCTAACTAAAGGGTATCGTATTACCGAGTTACTGGGTTGTGGAGGTCAGATAGGCAGTCACTTCATATAAAATACTGGTACTCAGCTGCATCCGGTTAGACTGGAAGCCGACTTCAAGATAGTTTGGGAAAAAGCTAGGCAGATGATAAATAATTTGATGGGTTTCAATAACCTTCTTTACTCCTTATAACATCAGCTTTTCGCCCGTAAAAGTTCCGTCAAAATCAGTCCAGCCGTTTTAAAGATTCGCCGGAACAACAAGCAAACAGACAGACAGTCAAACATAAATTAATAAAATGTTATTTCGAAATTACAAACAGAAACTTTCTTTGTATTTATTTGCATAGTTTATCCCCATGCAACAGTACAGTAACGAGCACTTATATGTCTACACACTTAGTAAAAAGTTTAAGTACTCTAATTAAAATGAACAGAGCCGACCCCACATAAAGTGAGATAGAATTAGGAAGAAGAAGAAGAGTGATTTTCTTTCACTGTATCGATTGTTATTTCATGTTGTAACGGATAGTTTGTAACCTGCATTAAATAGGATATGTTTTATCCTGGAAGTACAATCTCGTAGGACAAATATCGAACTCCACGCGCGCGAAGCTGCTGACATAAGCTAGTACAATATGCATATTAGTGCTCGTGTCTCTTTATGTTCTACACTCTGTGGTACCTTAAAGCGTAAGACATAATGTATGGTTGCATGTTGTATACGCTTGTGTGTCACAAGTCTTATGATAGTGTACGAAGGCTTGCCAGCATAGCGGTCTCGCGTAAGCTCATATTGGCATATTAAACTGGTGTTTGGCTCGCTCAACTTAAGAGCGGTAGCGTGTCTTTATTACTTTTTCATCACACGTGCACGTAAACAGTATCTATACATACATTAACTTGGCCCTAATGCCCCATACAAAACCCTCGAGCTTTTTTTTTTGTCATGAAACCCAAGGTAGGTAAGTATATTTTTTTTTAATTTATAGCACAGCATACCGGTCATGCAAGTTCAAGCAAGGAGTTTACACGCAATTGAAAAATTGTCTTAAAATGAATTTCATTGCAATCTCGCTGCATGTTACTTAAATACTCAACTAATATTTTTAATAATCGATAGTTTTTTGTATCAAAACGTCGAAATTATTTTAATGTTTTTACACTCCGTCATAGCTGTATACCTACGTAAGTATTTGCCTTTAACGTTTCTGAACGAAACATTTGTTTAATCTGTGGTATGGCCAAAAAGCCCGCCACCCGCTTAAACGTTCATAATAGTGTGCTGACTTGAGTATTAAAGCTATAATTCATAATTATTTTCTCGAAAATGTGATGAAAAACATTGTAAGTTTCACGGGCGGTACGGGAATTACGAATCTGGACTCAGAAAGCCCTCAGTCTTCGACTTCAGGCTACTATTAGAGCCTCGATCGTAATTTCTTACTTACCGCCCTCAATACACAATGTACTATTACATATTACAGTTAAACAACTCATAATAATTATCTTGCTTGTACCTGAAAGGATTGCATGGGTTTGTAGTACCTAACTACCTCATTTCACCAGATACTTGCTTGAATTTTTCAGTCATTAGGTCCGCCTTAGGTCTGAAAAAGCATAGGAGACTAACGCTGTTAAATTCTTATTAAGGCGTATTTTTTTTATTTAATGCTCAATGCACACAATAGTAGTTACACGTTAGTCTTAAAACTAGTGAGTATATGGCCGTGTTAGGGCGCAGCAAGATAACTTGAAACTAATTTGTGCAGTGAGTATCTCTAATCACGTAGATTATGAACTTTCACAATAAAAAATAAATCCGATGGGAGTAAATATTTATCCTGGATTTCAAACCTAGCATTTTCAATACGTTTGTTCAAATTTGACATAGTATTAAAGTACCTAAAATAATTAAAATGGAGAGCAACGGTGGCCCAGTGGTGGCAGCCCCGAGTTACGAGCAGTAGAGTAACCGTGGGTTCGAACCCAGGCAGGCGCATTACTTTGTGTAATTTATTTCATCACCGCTGCCCTCAAAAACGGTGAAGGAAAAATTTGTGAGGAAACCAGTTTTTAGTTATAGGACATCCTAGAACTAAAAATTCAAAGACTTGTGACATCTACCAACCCGCACTGGGCCCGCGTGGTGGTTTATAGGCCACTCCCACTCATAGACAGGAGGCCTGTGTCCCAGCAGTGGGAACATTATAGGCTGATAACGATGGTAATGAAGTATACTTTTAGTTTCTTTCCAACGTCGGTTTGCGGCAAATAACAAAAAAACCTTCCTTTCCCCATACAATGCAAATGAAAACGCGAGAAATCCAGATAATAATCAAGATATGAAACCTATCTCAAAAAAAAAAACAAAATATAAACGTGGCTTTCGAACCATGAACTCGTGTTTCCTCATTCCTTAGTAATCACGTAAGATTGAGTGTTCGCATGAATTATAAAACGAGGTATATCGGCAAAAGCTGGATCATTTAGTAGATATTCATGAACAACAGATGCTGTTGTGCGCGAATCGCTTTACATCTTATTGTCTGTTCTTGGGTTCTCTACAATGAAAGCTTTCTCGTTTATTTTGATTACAGATTCTGTTTATTTTTGAGAGAAATGGTGGTGTTTTTTTAAAGTAAGTACTTTGTTGAGAAAGATTTCATTATAAATATCTACATTTAAGGTTAAGGTAACAATTAAAGTATTAAGACAATATAATATCATCCCTGTTTTCCCGTGTAGGGCAGAGATGTTCTCACTTTTCTCCAGTTTGTATAGTATTTTGAAATAAAAATAAGTTAAACTGATGAATGTCATCCATATATTATACAACAATAGTGCTGATTATCAGCCTAATTTGAATAAATGACTTGCGTTTTTTTTTTTTAAATAAAGTCACATCATCATTTCACCATTTCAGCCGAAAGACGTCCACTGCTGGACATAGGCCTCCCCCAACGCCACATTGACATTAGGGGGGTTTGCCATAATCGCCACGCTTGGCAGGCGGGTTGGCGATCGCAGTACAGTCGTTACAAAAGCACAGAGAACGCTGCTGCCCATTCTCTGGCAAGTCCCTTAGTCGCCTCTTACTACACCCACGGGAAGATATGGGATGGTGTTATTCCTTAAGTCCGACACCATACAGAAATAAAGTCACATCAAAATCATTTATTTCAGGCAAATGGCCTGAAATAAATGATTTAGATTTGACTTTATTTACAGGCACTTTTGAATTATCGAACAACAATAAAAATAAAGCTACAGTCCCAGTCACAAGACATAATAACTGTGAAAGTACTGTAGTTGCCCATTCCAAAGCGTAGTTCTCTATGGAGAAGAATGGGCAAGAAACTACATGGCAAGAGATTCTAACGATTAATAATTCTTAAAACGAAAATGTATGTTATGCCATTAATCGATAGCCTATAGGTACATAATCATTGTGGCAATGTCACGTATGTTTTACGTTAAAAAGAACAGAGATTACAAGACTTTTGCCTTTTCAAAAAGAGTGTTCGAATCCATACATTCGAAAATACTTGTAAGTCAAAGTAAGCACCAACTCTTGAGACTGTTTCATGCCAAAAACGTTTTTTTGTTAACATTACAAGGGCCTTTATTATGCCAATTTGCTACTTCTTGCCGTGCTAACCTCGAACTCGTTGCGAGGGGAACTTTAATAATTAAGTTTTTCGAAATGACCTTAAGAAGTCGCATGGCTAATCTGATTTTCAAATTCAATCTCTGTACAAACGAGAATCTTAAAGTTTTTCCACAATTTCGTAAAGTTTTTTCGTATGTTTTGACTGGAACTGAGCAGAGGATTTGGTATTTTCCATTGTATTAATTACACTACGTAATTTTTATCAAATGTTATATATTCGCTCTGTATGGTGTCGGCCGTAAAGAATAGCACTATCCCATATCTTCCCGTGGGTGTCGTAAGAGGCGACTAAGGGATTTGCCGGAGAATGGGCAGCAGCGTTCTCTGTGCTTTTGTAACAACCGTACTGCGATCGCCAACCTGCCTGCCAAGCGTGGCGATTATGGCAAAACCCCTCAAAAGGTCAATGTGGCGACACTTGGGGGAGGCCTATGTGCAGCAGTGCACATAGGTCTTTTGGGCTGAAATGGTGATGATGATGGTATATATTCTACTTTGTGTATACGGTAACACTTATAACATAGCATAACAGTCATATTTTTATTCTCAGGCACCTTTGTCTTCACAGATTTACTTTCAAGACTTACGATAAAATACAATTATATTATAGCGTCAGTACATAAGCTTTGCAATACTTAGGAAAAGATAATAAAGATCTCATTTACAAAGGGTTATTGGCTGTCTTTGCAAACAAACCTCACACACCATCACGGCTGTGATCATTGAGGGGTTAGCCAGAGGTGTACGTAATATTCGCATGTCACCAGTTATGTTTAAGTCCCATGTAATTCGAGCAACCCTATTGCTATCAACCGGCCACAAATCCGGACTTCGGGACATAGCCCGACCCGGGAATTGAACCCAGGACCTCATGCTCAGCATTTGCGCTGGCGACCACAATACAAACGAGACAGTCCAGTGCAAAACAAACTGTTTAAAATTATTAATAAGAATTACCAACACATTTCTTTCCCAAAAAAACAATCGATTCAAATAATTATTCCATGACCTCGCAGTCCCATTTCACAAGGTAGTGTAAAATTGATTGAATCCATTTTGAATTCCAAGACAGTAGTAAGATTTCCCAGGGGAGGCACACACTTCACTTTCAATAACTATGACTCGAACGTGACTTCGTTGACAGATGTTGAGGGTAAAAAATGATATATGTGAGAACACATTTAAATATAGATATTTCTTTATCTTATGTGGATATAAGTTTATCGATATATGAATGTAGAGATGTGTAGTAACATATCTTTTTAGTGTGTGGTTTCGATTTAAGAAAGTTTACGCCTTACGACATTTCATGCAAACTTTCAAGTCCTTATTTTCCGAAATGGCTGAACCCACTTTACTGAAACTTATTAAGTATAAGCAGAATACATAGGTCTAATAAGTTACTAAAAACATTTTCAAAAAATGCATCACATTTTCCGAAAAAGTTAAATAACTTTGAACTACTAAAAACTCAACTAAAAATGTTTGAAGTTTGTATGAAATGCCGTAAGGTGTAAACACTCTCAAGTGTATGAAAGCGCCATTAGGCCATTATATCAATTAAACGACATATTGGTACAGTATGACCACTTAAAGTTTGCAATTGAAAGTGGCGCTGATTGTCAAGAAAAAATGCATATGCATATCGATATGTCAAACTTGTTACACTTATTTCAGTTTTGTTTTCCCGTCTGCACAGATAAGTTGAAATGTACTGACGACTTCGCATCTTTCTGCCACGGAAAAACTTATGGAAATTGTTTTGTCGGTATCGAAAAGTTTGTTTAATCACCTATCATAACCATCTTCTGAAGAACCGCCAATCAAATCAACTGGCACTGATCTTCACTAGACATAACCCTCAGTACACACTTTTGGCCTATGTCCAGCAGTGGACGTCTTTCGGCTGAAATGATGATGATGATGACCCACTTTTAACCAAATAAACTTAATTGGTATTTGGTTTTGGTGTAATGGTATCTAGAACACTTATAAATAATAGGTAATGTTAAAGAACGAAGTCACGTCCTTCCGTTAATATCAGGAATTTCAACTCATACTTTGTTCATTAATCAATCCAAATTTTTTGTGACTGTCAGCGATTTTTTAGCCTGTTACCAGTTTTTACTTTTTAAAAGGAAATGTAGGCGGATTCAGACAGCTGATATTTCTTGTATGATAAATGTAGATTCTGTTTTTGAGTTGAACCAAACTGTATTGGGGCCGCGCCGTTTTGATATTTGTAGCCTATTTGCTTTCAAAATAATTTATCATGCCTAAAGAGATTTGAAGGAAGTATTATTTACCTACCTACTTCTTTTGAAGCCAATCCGTCTTACTTACACATTCATATTATTTTGATCAACATAAAAATAAGGCCATTAAGTATTTCTGGGCTTGCTTTCCATTTTCCGTTGTTACTGATGGTGGCAATTTGTTTAAGAAGACAAATGCAAGCAATTGGTCATTCGCTAAAAGTAAATATTAAGGGGCATTCCAAGACACCCACAGACAGGAACGAGGTAATTTGTGGGAACTAAAAATAGACCACAAAATTGAACCTTCAAAAAAAGTTTAAAAAAAAACTACAAACACAATTGAATACCTGAAAAGCACCCAGAGTCCGCCATTTTTGTTTGTTTTTTATTTATTTTTAAATATAGCCAGTGAAACTCGCGCCACTAAGACGAATCTAACGACGTATAATTTATGTAATGAATCAAATCAAAATATTTTATTTTACATAGGCCTACATGGGCACTTATAAAACGTCGATAAAAGGTGCACGGTTTGGGTTGGTCGTTTCCTATGAAGAAGAAACGGAATGTAAATCCGTTCATCCGTTTAGGAGTTAAAAGGGAACAAAGAAACGGACATACACTCCTTTTAGGCTTCGACACAGTCGGGTAAACATATTCTAATAGTAAACTGTATGCGCACAAGATACAGACTTGCCTTGTTAGGGGCTAATGAAAAAGCCTTTGTAATCTTTATGGTATTTATTTATTATTTATTATTATATTATTACCTCTTCGTATTTACTTCGCGATTTATGCGCAGTAATTTTATTTTAAACTAGCTGACCCGCGCAACTTCGTCTGCGTCACATTTTCCCCGTTTTGAAAAATTTGTCATTGATGCTCCGCTCCTTTTTTTTCGTAGCGTGATGATATATAGCCAGTAGCCTTCCTCGATAAATGGGCTATCTAACACCAAACTACTATTTTTTCAATTCGTACCAGTTGTTACCGAGACTAGAGCTTTCAACCAAACAAACAAACTCTTCAGTTTCATAATATTAGCACGGATTGAAGTAATTAGGTACTTTACACGTTGTGTAATGAGCACATGTTTCCAATTCTCAATTCTTTATTGCGTACCATAATATATAGTAATTATCTAAGTCACTATTATGGACCCTGTCGGGCACAGCAAGATCAACTTATTTACAAAAAAACCGGCCAAGTGCGAGTCGGTATCGCGCACGAAGGGTTCCGTACCATTATTTATAAAAACGAACAAAAAAATCACTTTTTTGTTTAGGAGCCCCCCTTAAATATTTATTTTATTCTGTTTTTAGTATTTGTCGTTATAGCATCAATAGAAATACATAATCTGTAGAAATTACAACTGGCTAACTATAACGGTTCATGAGATACAGCCTGGTGACAGACGGACGGACGGATGGACGGACGGACGGACGGACGGACGGACAGCGAAGTCTCAGTAATAGGGTCCCGTTTGACCCTTTGGGTACGGAACCCTAAAAATGGATCACATAACAAATCGCCCGTGCCTTGTACCAGATTCAAAGACAGGTGTAATTGTAGAGGAACTATCTCAACATGAACCATTTTTTAACCCCCGACCCAAAAAAAAGGGGTGTTATAAGTTTGACATGTTTATCTGTGTATTTTGTGTCTGTCTATGGCATCGTGGCTCCTAAACGGATGAATGGATTTCTATAAAATTGTTTCCGTTTGAAAGGGGTTTAAATCAAAAGTGTTCTTAGCTAGTTATGTTTCGAGAAAATCTGCTCAGTCGTTTGAAGATCAACACCTCTTTTCTAGTTGATGAAGGGATATAAACAACTTCCACAGGTCTGGTCGATGTATAAAATAAAAATTAAATTAAAAAATTAAAAAGCTCTGCTTTACCTTTCGGTGATTACAGTCGTGATGTAATGTAAATCTTTACATATTTTATATTCACTGGGCGGTTATTCCGTACAATGTAGTAAAGGCGATTTTATAAGTGTGTCGACTGATAGACTTACAGAAACCTGAAGTTATATTTTTTTTTTTAGAAAATAACGTCATCATCATCATCATCATTTCAGCCCAAAAGACGTCCACTGCTGGACATAGGCCTCCCCCAAGTGTCGCCACATTTACATTTTGGGGGGTTTTGCCATAATCGTCACGCTTGGCAGGCGGGTTGTTGATCGCAGTACGGTTGTTAAAAAAGCACAGAGAACGCTACTGCCCATTCTCTGGCTAATAGCCGGCCTTAGTCACCTCTTACGACACCCACGGGAAGATATGGGGTGGTGCTATTCTTTACGGCCGACACCATACAGATCAGAATCTAAAGTAGATAGCAATATTTTATACAATACTAGATTTCCGGCGCAACTTCGTTTGCGTCACATTTTCCCCGTTTTCGCAACATTTTTCATTACTGCTCCACTCCTATTGGTCGCAGCGTGATGATATATAGCCTATAGCCTTCCTCGATAAATGGGCTATCTAACGCTGAAATAATTTTTCAAATCGGACCAGTAGTTTCGGAGCCTATTCAATGCAAACAAACAAACATACAAACAATCAAATCTTTCCTCTTTATAATATTAGTTTAGACTAGCTTAGGACCGCGGCTACGTACGCATGTCATATTGCCGGAATACAAAATATACTATGTGTTAATCCTGGTTACTAACTATCTGTGCGCCAAATTTCATTCAAATCCGTTTATTAGTTTTTGCGTGAAAGAGTAACAAATATCCAACCATCAGCACAAATCACATGTTTAATAGTGGCATCTGTACATCCATCCATCCGCAAAAACGTTCGCATTTATTAAATAGATACATCATTAAACTCATTGAACAGGACGTTATATTACGTAAATAAAAATCTGGCCAATCCAATCAAGTTTTTCCTTTCAGTGGGAAGAAATGGCTGCACTAATTGAGTGCACGACCTTTAAGCGAAACGTGACAATAGGCCGGAAAATCACTTAGACTAAGAGCTATAAACGTTATTCAGCAAAAACTTAGACCAAGCTTTATTCTTTTTATTGTCGTATAACTGTTAAAATACATGTACAAGATATAGTAAAAGGATTGCCCCCTATGGAGGAGCTCGTGGCTAAATAATAACAGAAGCTCGGGTCGATCTTAAGGTAGGCTAAGCCACGCTTGCCTGGGTAGGTCCGTGGATAGGTGACCACCCATTACATACCGGGTTTCTTCCGTGCCTCGGAAAGCACATTGAGCCATTGGTCCCGGCTGTCGAATGTAGATCATTCACGGTTGTAACATGTAATCAGTGGCCCGATTTGTCAATCAGTCTTACCAAGGGGTATCGTTTTACCCAGTACTAACTGGGTTGTGTAGGACATCAGATAGGCAGTCGCTCCATGTAAAAAACTTGGTATTGAGCTGCATCCGGCTAGACTGGAAGCCGACTCCAACATAGTTGGGAAAACTCTAGGCAGATGATGCTTGTTTGAGAACGATTCCACTAATTGTTACCCAACACCAATTTTTTGTCAATCTCCGTCGAGTCATAAAACAATTATCGTACTATAAAGACATGAACAACGCTACATGTCAAAACCAAACCACCGTGCTAAGTAAACTTTATAGATCTCGACCTTCCACTCGTATTTATTTGTATTTTTTTTCTCTATACAAAAATGCCTATTCTAATAAATAATTATGTCATATTTCTTACGTTACCATGGCTGCTTGTCGGACAAATCTCCGTATTATTGGTAACGGGCTGTCAGATCCTGGAAGATATTAGACAATGTTATTGGTTTTACCTTTGTGGGATTGTATCTAAAGGGGATACTGGGTTCGGTTGCTGAGGGTAGACAATGTTAAATCATTGCATGACAAATCACTATGTATTATACATAGATTCTGATTAGTTTTGTAAATTAACTTTGCTATAACGTTGGTGTACAGAAAAGACAAGAAAGAAAAGAATGAAAATTGTGTATCTTGGCATTATAAAAACAGAAACACCTGCAACCACCATCTACCAACACCATCACCACCAGCACCAACTACCGATAGCACCGGTGGTGGATAGTGGTCCCATGGTTTACTTAATCATCTGTCTAATTTCGAAGTTGCTGGTGGTTAATGTCCATTTATTGCGAGAACGGTCACCCGGTTGCTGTACCGATAATTATCGATGTAACAAAACTCAACGCAAAAGCTCGCATCAACTGCTATGGTTCACTTAGAAACACAGCAGTTGATGCGAGCTTTGCGTTTTGCGTTGATTTTCTGTCCAGAACCCTCTTTTGAAAAATACTTGTCTAACGTATGAACGTATGACGTCTGCCTATTGGATATCTAGTTCAGTGTAAGAGACATAATTACAGACACAAACTTTTCAGTACATGGAGTGAGGAAGAGCAACTTAAAAAAAAAAAACTACAAAATTGTTCTACCTCTTATAATCTTCTTTGAATCTTTCATCAATGTGGTAAAGTGACGGAGCTACGCAGGACGTATAGCTCTGTCTCTTTCCCACACTAAAGTAAGATTAAAATAAATGCTATGTCTTGGTCCAAGTCTCTGAATCGATTGTAAAAGTTTGGGTCACAATATCCTACGATGTGTCTCACTGTATACAGGGTGTAACGGAAAGGGTATAAACATACTTGAGGGTGTGCTATAGACCATCAAACTGAACATGTTTCTCCACAAACCAGTATCATAATAACAAAAAAATGATCTGCTGCCCCATACAAAATTTCAATAACTATTCGACCCAAATGTATGCGGCAGCTGATATTTTTTT
Source organism: Cerastis rubricosa (assembly GCA_949152445.1). Classification (NCBI taxonomy): domain Eukaryota; kingdom Metazoa; phylum Arthropoda; class Insecta; order Lepidoptera; family Noctuidae; genus Cerastis; species Cerastis rubricosa. The sequence continues at coordinate 13,266,883 of OX424541.1, forward strand.
CGCTATGACGATGTTTGTCGATGGAGAAACATGTTCAGTTTGATGGTCTGTAGCACACCCTTAAGTATGTCTATACCCTTTCCGTTACACCCTGTATATTCAATTTATTTTTAATGAGGTAATACTGGCCCAAGCCTGGGCAAAGATCTCGTTCAAGTATTTCTAAGAGCTCTTCTCGAACGTCCCGCTCTAGCTCGAACCAGGTCTCGCGGTATGTGTGCAGGTCGTCTCTCTCTTACAATGTGAAACAGGTTTGCCTGATTGAAATAGAATACAGGTACACAGGTGTATTAGTAATATTATGTCTTTAGTAATAGCCTAATAGGTAGTTAGAGCGGAATAGTGTACATCGAATATATTGCAGGGAGGTACGGACAGCGTCCTTAAGTAGTAACCCCCCTGGCGTACTCGAACGGACTGTAGAGGGGTTAGCACATACTGACGCTGTCTGTACTTACGTGTAGCACCTATGGAATGGTTTTCCTTGTAATTAATTTTGTACGTCTCTCCACATATGTATAACTAACTGTTTAACTATTTTTTTATCATCTATAGAGAATTTAAGTTTATTTTTGACTCTGGATTAGAGTAAATGATGTTGCCAGGCGTAAAACATGTTAGCCTCAAAACTTACGGATTAAAACCTAATATAAACAAAAATTTACTTAATACTATTAGGATATTAAGGTGGCTGATGGATTCATCATCTTCCCGCCCTTGTCCCATTGCAGGGTTATTATTTTTTTCTTTATTCATCATCATCATCTGCCTAGCCTTTTCCCAAACTATATTGGGGTCGGCTTCCAGTCAAACCGGATGCAGCTGAGTATCAGTATTTTACATGAACCGACTGCCTATCTGACCTCCACAACCCAGTAACTGGGTAATACGATACCCCTTGGTGAAACTGGATGTCAGACTTTTAGCTTCTGACTACTCGTAACGACTGTCAAAGATCTACAACTGACAGCCGGGACCGACGGCTTAACATGCTTTTCGAGGCACGGAGGAATCCCGGTATGTAATTATGGTCACCCATCCACAGACCAACCTCGGCAAGCACGGCTTAACCTTAAAGATCGACCTGGGCGGCTATTATTATTTAGCCACGAGCTATTTTTTTCTTTTATTATAATATAAAATAGGCTTCCGTTTGGATGCAGCTCGCCTAATGTAAAGCGATGACGCGGATTAGGTTGGAGCACGCTTGCCTAGAAGAAACTGATTCACTCGAACTTTGAAGAGATCGACATTATAACTGTTGGAAAACAGAGAAGCAGGCAGGGAATCCCACAGACAATAAAGATGGCATCATCATCATCATTTCAGCCGAACTAACTGGCTACCCCGTTATTAGAATGACTTTAAGTAAACCCATAAAGGATTATATGTCTGAAACTCAGGTTCAGAACAAAAGTTAGAACTTACGTTATTATGTATACAGTTCCACAGCAATTATGGGTAGGTACTTATGGGTCGGTTTAATTGTGTTATTTAATTTAATATGTAATTGTGTTATTTAATTTAAAAATTCTGTGTCTATTGTTTTGACATACCTAACTCTATTATGATTTGTATGCTCTCGGGTAAAATGTAGCGAACTAACTATTTCTGTCTAACATCTTATTGTAATGAAACCTACATTTACGAATAAATTTGATTTGATTTGATATGATTTGATTTAAAAGTTTCCTACGCGTTAAAATCCGCTTGTAAACTTACACAACAAATTGTTTGCAGTAAAACTAAATGAGCATTTGACCTTTGACCTTTGACCGTAACTTTAATGTCACGAGTCCTGCCTACGCTCTAAAATTTTCTATGGTTGAACAGCAAGTAGCAAGAAATCTTGGTGATTTCTTTTACGCCTACGCGTCTCTTTAGAAAGATGTAAAGGAAAAGGTGAAAACAGTTTTCTTTTTATGTGTTTATCAGCTTTTAATACGTTAAGAAGATGGTACAGGAGTTCGTGGCTAAACAATAATAGCCGCACGGGTCGATCTTTAAGGTTAAGCCGTGCTTGCCGAGGTTGGTCCGTGGATGGGTGACCATAATTACATACCGGGATTCGTCCGTGCCTCGGAAAACACGTTAAGGCGTCGATCCCGGCTGTCATTTGTAGATCATTGACAATCGTTACGAGTAGTCAGAAGCCAAAAGTTTGACATCCAGTCTTACCAAGCGGAATCGTAGGTTACCCAGGTTATCCCAGTTACTGGGTTGTGGAGGTCAGATAGGCAGTCGCTTCATGTAAAATACTGGTACTCAGCTGCAACCGGTTGGACTGAAATTCAACCCCAAGATAGTTTGGGAAAAGCCTAGGCAGATGATGTTGAAGAAGATAGTATGATTAGAGCTAGTAGGTGTTTCAACAGTTTATTTTTAGTACAGTCAGTCGCCAGCATTACCTGACCCATTTTCCTCTTTTTTGCTTTGTGAGATGTGTCAGGTAATGTTGCGGGGCACTGTACTATGAACTAGTTTTAGTACTTACAGTTATTATATTTGACCATAGATTTCAAGGTTTGTGTTAAGAAATTAGTCTCCTGGTGAAATGAGGGTGCACTATTACACCTCTTCAGGAATTACAGGCGCGATGGTATGTTTATGTATGTGTTAATATTTGTTTCAGCAATCAATGTTTAGTTTTTTTTTTTAAATAATCTGTGTTTCCTTTACTATAAGGTTCTGTTTGGATTACATGAAGGTTAATCGTTAATATTATCAAATGAAAACAAATCCTGGCGTCATTTTTATTCTATAAATGTGAAGATTGTTTCATTTTACGTTTTTGAGAGCATCGTTACCAAAAAATTTTGATATTAGCTTGTTTTCAAAAACGATTTCCTACAAAAATGGGTACTGTAAGACGTCGTTGTGTGTTCATATGAAATTGAGAGACATTTGTGCCGAATTGAAAGCCGAGCCAGTAGGAATAGACCTAATAATTTACATACTGAGCTTCCCATCTCTACAAATGGAATTTCGCTGGGGAAATACCCAAATATAAACGTGGATGCTTGTGGTATCTAAACATTCCTTTCAATCATGAGTAAATACTACAAGACTAAAGTAGCTTTTGAAGCATTGAGCTTTTGACGGCGCGCAGTGGTTGAGCGATTGGCTGGTTCTACGTGTCACGAGTTTAAACCTAACACGAAAAAAAAATTTGTACGATTTATAGACAGTTAATCCGTGTCTGACTGTTTAATACACTGACTAGTGTTTTTTTATGTGTTAAATAGGGTACCTACATATTTGAATATCAAAAATTTAAAAACTTGCGATTAAAATATCAATGTTCAAAACATCGAAAATTTTAATTTCGAACGATAATAACCGAAAATTAAAATAACGGAAGTTTGTATTGTCGAATAAAAATAACCGAAAATTAAAATAACGGAAGTTTGTATTGTCGAATGGTTAGATAACCTACATCCAATATATTTTATAAATATGATTCTGATGTTACTTTGCCTCTAAAAAAGGATTCGAACGAAAGAACACGCAAAAATATTAATAATAATGAAATTCCTGCTTCGACCGGATCGGACGAAACTCAGCGGCCGAAACGCCTACTAAGCCCTAAAATCTAATTATTCATCGAAAGACTTAAATATTGAAGTACAGAGCATCGAATTTCCTAAATATCGATATTTATTTATTGGGAAGCATAATTTTTATCCGCATAATAATACTATTAGCTTAGGGCACCCTGACACGGATAGGTTAGGTTCGAATGGTATATTAAGTACCTTTAAACCGTGCAGACAGAAATAGGAGCCCTGTAGCGGAGATCCGCTACGTCGACTAGTCGTCGATCGTTTTAACGCATTATCTCAATTTGATCAAATCGGGGTTTGACCAGTCGTACCTAAATTATTTAATTAAGTATTAGGTATGTAGGAGCCTTGACGACGGTGCCCCGCGCAGCAGGGCTCCTATTTCTGCCCGCAGGGTTTAAAGGAACCTAATATGAATGGCATGACGCACTCTAGCTCCCACCATATCATTCGAACCTAACCTATCCGTGTCGGGTGCCCTATTTTCGGCTACTTGGCTTGTTTGATATTTTAACTAGTAGGTATTTTTAACGTAAATGTAATGAACTTAGGTGTAGTTAATGTTGAAATTTTGAACTCAGGTATAATGACTATCGATATTTTTTATCATTCGATATTTGATTCAGTCGGCATTTCTATCTTGGTCATTTTAAGCTTAGGTAAGACATTTTTCGATATTTTGTTACAATCGATATTTAAAGTTTCGATGTTCTGAACATTGAACTTTTAAACGTAGGTATTTTCATTTTCGAAATTCAAATATGTCTCCGTTAAATATAGTTTTTTTATTTTAATTTAGCATGTATTTTACACATGTATACAAACTAAAAATAGATCTAAAATAATAATAAAATATGTACAAGTATCAAAATGGAAAAATAATTATAGGGCGTCAATAGGGAAAGTGGCCAGATGGCTGGCAGCAAAGCCACGTTGGATGACAATGCTGATTCTTTGACCAAAAAAAGGCCAGCCCTCTGGTCACGTCACTTACTAGTAGAATAGAATTTCTCAGAAACGTATTTTTGCACCAATCAAACAGAAAAATATTTATATACAAGTAATACATACTGCACAGTGTTCTACTAAAAATAGCCTTCATACCAGGCCTTTTATGATGTCCGCGGAGCAACTGAATAAAGGTCCGTAACGACGTAGTCCAGAGGGATATTAACATAATCACCAATCTTCGTCGGGGAACCAAGTATGTTTGTGGAACACAGAACGATGCTTATCCTTAGGATATATTATCTTACAGAACGTTATTTCCGCTGGAAATTGTTCAAAGTCACAAAGGTGGAAGTATCTGATAAAACCTTAAGGTTTTTGAATAAAAAGGTACTTACCTTAGGTTTTGGTTTTTGATATTGATTTGATATTGTTATTTGGCTCAAATTTAACTTGAATTGTAACAAAATTTTATAAAATCAAAATCAATTTAAATCAAAATATTTTTATTTTGCATAGGCACTTATAAAACGTCGACAAAAAAAAGGTTTTTGCGTAAATATAAAATACATTCTAAAATATACAGTGAAGGCCGAGTCAGTATATCTGTTACCGGAAATGTGTGAAACCTAGGAATTGTATACAATTCCTAGGAAATGTATACAATTCCGAGTCTATGTAGGAAATGTGTTAAATAGTATCATAATTATTTTTTACTCCACACATTTCCTAGGAATTGTATGCATTTCCTAGGAACTCTATACAATTCCTATATGACAGAAGGAAATGTATAAAATTAGAAACTATTGGTTAAAAATTGAATGTGCTTTGCAACAAAAGTTAGTGACAGAACCGAATTGCTGCAAAACCGACTCCACGTAGTCTTGTTTGTCCTACCCCTAGAGTGTAATTTAAAATCGCGTAGGCGCGGAGGGGCGAGGCGGCCCGCGGGCTGAGGAGCAGGCGGCTGCGAGCGAGCCGCCGCGGCTGAGGCTGGCCGGCGAAGCCGGCCAACAAGCCGAAGTTGCGGTGGTGAGAGAAAGCCGTCTGCGAAGATTAGCACGCGTGGGGCCGCCGGAGGCCCGCAGCGCCGGAGCCGTGACAGAAACCCTGCCTGCTGCATGTTGCATGCTCGCTTGAATGGAGCGATCGGCGCAGCGATGACTACTGATATACATTTCCTATCACGGTTTAGGAAATGTATAGATTTCCTAGGAAAAGTGTTAATTAAAAAATATTTCATACATATCCTATGGATTTTAGGAATTGTACACATTTCCTAGGAATTTTATACAATGACGGATTTCATACATTTCCGTTAACATATCGATTTCTTTAAATTTTTCTCTGAGGGACACACGAGGACCCATTTTATAGATGGCGCGGACTGCCCTCTTTTGTAGTATGAAAATTGAATCAACGTCTGCTGCCGATCCCCACAGCAGAATGCCATCGGACATAATATTATGGAAATAAGCGTAGTATACTAACCTAGCTGTGGTTACATCAGTTAACTGCCTTATTTTCCTAACTGCATAGGCAGCTGAGCTTAACCTTCCCGAGAGAGTTCTAATGTGTACGCCCCACTGCAGTTTTGAATCGATAGTAATCCCCAAGAATTACTATCGATTCCGCTATAACATCAAGTTTTTTGCCGTCAAGATTTAAATTTGAGGAGCTCGTGGCTAAATAAAAACAGCCGCCCAGGTCGATCTTTAAGGTTAAGCCGTGCTTGCCGAGGTTGGTCTGTGGATGGGTGACCATAATTACATATCGAGTTTCCTCCGTGCCTCGGAAAGCACGTTAAGCCGTTGGTCCCGGCTGTCATTTGTAGATCTTTGACAGTGGTTACGAGTAGTCAGAAGCTAAAAGTCTGACATCCAGTCTTACCAAGGGGTACCGTATTACCCAGCTACTGGGTTGTGGAGGTCAGATAGGCAGTCGCTTCATGTAAAATACTGGTACTCAGCTGCATCCAGTTAGACTGGAAGCGGACCCCAAGATAGTTTGGGAAAAGGCTAGGCAAATGATGAATGATGATGATTTAAATTTAGATTTAAAGTAAATATTATGAAATATACATATGACTATGAATCGAAAGCGCGCCAAAGGTCAAGCGACCTACTCACCAGTCTACCCACATCTAAGCGCGCTTACTACAGACTCGTGCTGTTTCGAGCTCCCAGCGAGGCGGACGGTCAGTGTCTGACCACCGCGGAGTCAAGACGTCCTGAAACTGTAACCCGATTCATGGTGCCTAGTGTTATTGTGTTGGATTGTAATTTCAAGTAATTTGTTAGTTCGATAAAAGCAGTGTACAGTGTGTGTGTGTTTTCATTGCACGAAACTCATGTTCTGCCCACATGATGACCGTGTCTAACTGAATAAAATCATCAGACTGCGACACATATATAATGGGTGACGAAGCCGAAAGGTATTGCTTTATTGTAAACGGGTTGCTCTCCGCATCATTGCGGTTTGCTTTTTTTTTTCTAGAGCATTCCTGGGAACAAACCATCTAGTTACGCAGATGTTGGGGGCCATATTTCCAACTTTTTCATAAGTTTTTTTTTAATAGAAGTTTCTAATTTTATTGTTAAAGCCGCTGATATCCAAAATATATTCGTTCTTCAAAAACGAGCGGGTGCACGAGGATCTCTGAGAGATTTTTTAAAGAGATTGGTATTCTCACGGTGGCTTCACAATTCATCTTCGCTAACATTTTATATATTAGACATATAATATATCCATAATATCCATTTTTACAGTAAAAAAAGTGATATTCACAACTTAAACACTCGAAATAAGCACAAACTACGTACTCCCTTTCACCGGCGTCATTAGGTTCATAATTCATTCGTAGGGCTTGGTATAACCTTTTACAACAAGCTGCCATCTTCCTTTTTAGACTTGCCATTTAATGCGTTTAAAGCTAAAGTAAAATCTAACCTTTGTACAAAGGCCTACTATTCCTTTAACGACTATTTAAACTATTAGAATAGTTAGTCGCTGGTTTTAACACAAGACAATGATGTTTATGTTCTTTCTCAAAATTAGCTTACTGATATGTTATATAACTTCATGCATAGATTTTCTACTTAATTTTTTTTTTTTAACTTTATTTTTATTATTTTTTTCGTCTGTATGCACGTGTAAGCGGGCACGCCCTTTATGTCTAGAGGCTTTAGTTATTCTTGAGTTTTTTTTAATAAGTATTATATTATGGTGTGTGCTAGCTGACATGTGACATTAATTATATTCTTTGTTTATATAAACTTGAACACTATTGTGTAGAATTTGATTCTTCTAACCTAACAGACAGATGTGTTGCTGGGGAGTTTGTTCCGCCACTTCTTCTTCCCAACTAAAACACTAGAAAGTGGCGAAGGGCGGGCGTTTCGGGGGACTGTCTTTTGTAATTTTGACGTTCAAAAAGTGCTGATTATCAGCCTAATTTGAGTAAATAACTTTTGATTTTATTACTTTACTTTAAATGCTTCCTGACCCCCGTAGGTACTATTCAAAGCTTCAATCAGCATAATGTTTCACATTGATTCACATTGAGTCACGATATTTTCCTCATTCCTCCTCATGACCATACCATGACAACAAATTACCACACAACTTTTCAGTCACCAGCGCCACTTTCAGACCATAAAACTGTAAATAACAAATCCTATTCCGTTCAATCAACACTAAAAGTGCAAATATGAAATGTACAGCAAGATACTTTGTGTGAAGACGAGCCGTTGACTCACAGCTTCGTATTCAAAGCTTAGCTTTTCTTTACTGCTTTGTGTTGTACGTTTCATTGCAAATCCAAGTAGGTCAGTGACACATCAGTTCTGATACACTATGTCGGTAAATAGGTTATGGGTGCTTAATATCTTAAGTACGTTTGATACAATGTTTTGGTCGTTTTTGAAAGCATTTTATGATTGTTTTGAGGAGTCTTAAACTAAGTTGTTGAATGAAATATTGGTAGGTAAGTGAAGAATTTTCGTCTTGTTTTTCGTTTTTATGGTTCCGTACCCAAAGGGTCAAAAAGGACCCTATTACTGAGACTTGGCTGTTCATCCGTCCGTCCGTCCGTCCGTCCGTCTGTCACCAGGCTGTATCTCATGAACCGTGATAGTTAGCCAGTTGAAATTTCTACAGATTATGTATCTCTGTTGATGCTATAACAACAAATACTAAAAACAGAATAAAATAAATAGATAATAAAATAAAGGGGGGCTCCCATACTAAAATGTGATTTTTTTGTTCGTTTTTATAAATAATGGTACGGAACCCTTCGTGCGCGAGTCCGACTCGCACTTGGCCGGTTTTTGTATCTTAGTTGTAGTAGTTGAGAGCAGCGGTGGCCCAGTGTTGGCAGCCCCGATTTACGAGCAGTAAGCCGTGGGTTCGAGCCCAGGCAGGCGCATTACTTTGTGTCATCATCATCATCATCATCATCATCAGCCTGTACTCGTCCACTGCTGGACATAGGCCTCTCCCATGACACGCTACTGAGCACGATCCTCGGCCACTCTCATCCAGCTCTTGCCAGCCGCCTTGCGAAGATCATCGCAAGGCGGCTTACATTGTGTAATTTATTTAATCACCGCTGCTCTCAAAACGGTGAAGGAAAACATCGTAAGGAAATCGGCATGTCCTAGAAGTAAAAAATCGAAGACATGTGACATCTACCACCTCTCACTGGGCCCCCGTGGTGGATTATAGCCGACTCTCTCTTATAGAGAGGAGGCCTGTGTCCCAGCAGTGGGAGCATTATAGGCTAATGATGATGATGATGATCTTAGTTGTAGTAAATAGAGAAAAATACTATTAAGAAATCTTGGCATATGTGTAATCACTCCTGTATACCTTGAAGGGTTGGGCAGGGTTGTATAGTTACACACAAAATTTAATAAGATAGTAACATACTAAATGTTCTGAAAAGATTAACACCAAACTCAAACTAAAAACATTTATTTCAATTGGACCGTAACAGGTACTTTTGAAGGTCAAAAACAAAAGGATTACGCTACAGTGTCAGTCACAAGGCATAATAACTTGTGGAACAACTGTGGATGGCCATTCCAAAGCGTAGATCTCTATGGAGAAGAATGGGCAAGAAACTCTATGGACACTTTTAGTAAAACAAACTATTTTTTACAAGATCTTGGTTTTATTATTCCAAATTAATTAAAATGGTAATCAATGGTCATCATCATCTGCCTAGACTTTCCAAACCATCTTGGAGTCGGCTACCAGTCTAACCGGATGCAGCTGACTATCAGTATTTTACATGAAGTGACTGCCTATCTGACCTCCACAACCCAGTAACTGGGTAATTATCGTATTACCCAGTTACCAGTTACCCCTTGGTAAGATTGGATGTCAGACCAACAGTCTTCTGACTACTCTTAACGACTGTCAAAGATCTATAAATGACAGCCGGGACCAACGGCTGACCGTGCTTTCCGAGGGACGGAGGAAACTCGGAATGTAATTATGGTCACCAATACCATCCGTGGATCAATCATAAATCCATCCGGGGACCAACCTCGGCAAGCACGACTTAGGCTTAAAGTTCGACCCGTGAGGCTGTTATTATTTAGCCACCAGCTCCTCGAATAAAAATATGAATAAAACAATTTTCGCCCGATACCATAAATATTGATTTTGGTCCTCTGGGTCGTCTGCAGTTTGCTACAAATTGCATAAGATTTTATTTCCTAAGCTCCTGATCGGAAGATCGGATGAAGTCAATTGAATTTTCCTGTAAGGAAATTCTTACTCCGACTAACACAAATAGAGTTAGGTAAGGGAAAAAGCTTGGTTACTTTAAGAATAATCGCATTTTATTATTTTTGTATTAAGATTACATGGTTAGGGTGAGGAAGACCGGCGCGTTCGTGTTCCACGCGCGCCTCAAAGAGATGTCAGCAAATCGGAAGGGGTCCGAGAGGGCCGATTTTTTTAACTGGGTGATTCTTTGTGACGTTGCATTTTGGCATCAGTTATTTTAATATAATACTTTTTATGTTATTCGCAATGCTTACTAAATTCTACTAGGTTATAGTCGATTTCAAGTGTGTACACGGCCTTTAGACATTGTTATCTGTGGTTGGTTGTTCTTGGTCTGTGAGACCATAGAGATTGGGTCGTTGAAATCCAAGGATGAGGAAGGCTTCTTCATCTTTTCTGCACTAAGCATGTACCGATAAACACCTTGAGGTGAAGACGCAGCAGGTCTGAGGCATAGCAGACTGCGTGTGAGCCCTATGGCTGGATAAACAATAGTAAAGGCTGAATTCCGGTAAGTATATATTTCTACGTCTTTCTGTTCCATCTCGTGTTGTCGGAAGTCCTAGGTTTCTTGTTCTGACTAGGGGAGATTTATTACAGATCTGGCTGTTTATACTAGCGGAAGTTTGTACGGGAAGCATAAGCAAACCACACAACGACAAACCATAACAGTCTACGTAATGTTACATCTCTTATTAATTGCAATTTATACCTTAACGTAATCAGGTAAGAGTCACATTACGAGCGCCTGTAAATGCAAGAACGAACCTTCGTAAGTAATTCGTGGAGTTTTTGGTTGTTTTTTATATATGTCCGTATTATAATAATCAAGCAAAAATACAACCTTATAAATAAGGTTGATTTTTATTAATGTAGTCTGAACTTTGCTATGAATACCAGCTTGTTACTGCAATAGTTGTTCCCTACTTCATCTGTCGCAAACTTTTAGTCTGACACGCTGATTTAGTGGTCGCAAGGACTACTGTCGGTTTGGACCTGTATGGTGACGGACGTAAAGAATAGCCCCATCCCATATCTTCCCGCGGGTGTCGTAAGAGGCGAATAAGGGACTTACCAGAGAATGGGCAGCAGCGTTCTCTGTGCTTTTGTAACAACTGTACTGCGATCGCCAACCCAAGCGTGGCGATTATGGCAAAACTTCCCATATGTCAATGTGGCGGTGGGGGAGGCCTATGTCCTATGGCCTATGTGATGATGATGATGAAGGACTACTGTTGAGCACGAGGTCCTGGTTTAGATTCCCAAGTCGGGCAAAGTGTTGTTGTGTTTTACCACATTGGGAATTTCTCATTAGAAGCCGAGAGTCTAGAGTTATGCCCGGTTGTTGCAGAAGGCAGGCCCCCTTTTTAGTGCGACTTGATAACTGGCTAAATGGATGTTTAATAAGGCAAAAATGTAACTAACCTAACTTACATTTTTGCGGCAATTTTTTACTTATTTTTTATTATTTACAAACTACAAATAAATATAAAATAAAAATAAAATATGTACAATTATCAAGATTACAGGGCGTCAAAAAATTCGTCGACATCGCTGTCAACAGGAAAAGTGCCCAGAAGGCTGGCCGCATTGCCGCGTTGGATGGCAATGCTGATTCTTTGACAAAAAAAGAGGCCAGCCCTCTGGTCACGTGAAGCGTCGAACAACCGCTTGGCGATATCCCGAAACAAAAGGTGGGCATACGGGCCCCATGGCCCTAGTGTTTCAACCCCAAACGGCTCAAATACATAATTACCAATTAAATTATTGTATTTGCGCCGTTTAAGGTTTTAAGCACCTGCACCTGCAGCCGCCCCAACGCAGCTCACCATGCTAGGAAGATGGGATGGCGCAAGGGTGTCGACGCAAGTCGCATCCCAAACCAAAGGCCTACCCAACTTCCATGGCATTATGGTCATACCATCAGGTCGCTTCCCATCGACACGTGCCAAGCCATTGGGTTCTAAGACAGCTGGCACCCGCACGGGTGTGGGGTTGGGTGGCAAGAGCATGACGAATGAGATCATTAATGCTAGCGTGCCGCGCTATCCGACCTGCACTCTTACTGCAGGAAAGGCCATGGTGTCCGCGGCCGTAGACTGCTTCACCATATTGACAGTGATGTGGAGCCCCGCTAGGAGCGCCCAATCGCAGACATGTAGCAAGCCGGAATGTTGTTTCACCTAGCATAGTGCCTATGTTAGGTGAATTATTTTTATCTAATGAGCTTTGCTTATTGAAGTTGCCTCTTCAAGACGCATTGTGATTCTATTTTTATATAAAGCGACCTATCCAAATCTCTCACTACGAACGCATATTAAAGATTTTCAGAATATCTTTAAAAACTTATTGGTGTGACGTGTAACTACATAACCTTTAAATTTCATCTCTACACATTTCTCGGCCTCATTTTTTATTCAGAAGGGGTCTGAAACTTTCAGCTAATACACCGGTAGGTAGGATAACATTTTTGCGTTTATGCTAAAGTGGATTTAGTCGGCAATGTAGTTAAAGAACGTTGATTAAACAACACGCGAAATTAAAATTGCTTGGAAAAAGGATGCTAGCAATTACTAAGGTTGTTGGTTATTTTATTTAGGTACCGTAGCCTTCTTCTATATCTTTGAATATTATAAAACTAAGGTTTTTGATGCTTGGATGCATTTTTTTTTATTATTTGTAGTTAAATTGTTTTTGTAGATTTACGTGGTTATATTTAGTTAGATACAGCAAAGAGTTCTCGACGATTTGACATGTTGCTATATATTGCACAGTCATTATGTGACCTAATTATAATAGTTTTGAACAATTGATTTTTTATTTGTTTTTGTGGACAAAAGAAACGTCGAACGTCTATCATTTTATTGTATAAGTTTTCTCGGTTTTGTGGTTTATGCTCCTTTTAACGTGTTATGATTTATGTTTTTACTTTTCTGAACCAGACATTTAATTTTCATAATTATTGATAAATATACTAAACTAAATCTCTGTGAGACGATAAAAGTAATAAGTGCTGATAGTGTGGTTTATTGGGATAGTGTATCCCAGTCTAATAAAATCGGAAACGAACAGAGTGAAACGAACGTTCTAAAATCTGCGCAAGTCTAAGCAGGTCAGTTTTCAGTGCGTACGTAACCTGTGATGGTTTGGTCAAGTTGAGAGGATGAGTGAAAGGCTTTTAATAAAGGGTATTTTTACAAGACAGATGTGAGTGGTAACCCCGTGAAGGGACGCACTAGACATATATGTCGCAGTTTGATTATTTTATTCCGTTAGACACGGTCATCATGTGGGCAGAACATGGGTTTCGTGCAATGAAAACACACACACACTGTACACTGCTTTTATCGAACTAACAAATTACTTGAAATTACAATCCAACACAATAACACTAGGCACCATGAATCGGGTTACAGTTTCGGGACGTCTTGACTCCGCGGTGGTCAGACACAGACTGTCCGCCTCGCTGGGAGCTCGAAACATCACGACTCTGTAGTAAGCGCGCTTAGGTGTGGGTAGACTGGTAAGTAGGTCGCTTGACCTTTGGCGCGCTTTCGATTCATAGTCAGTCTTGTATCCGTAATAATGACTCCGACTCCGACATATATATATATTATAGTTCTCCTGACCGTTTTCGGTCACGGCAGCCAATCTTGGTGGAGATTACCCATCGGCGCGGGAGATATTATTGTACACAAGTGTTTGCGCAGACACACTCTCTGTTCGTTTACTCTCTTAGTCCGATGAAACAGCAATCCGACACGACCCGAGAGAAATCAGGCGCAGGACAACTTGACGTGTTTTCCGAGGCCGTGCTTTATCGGGGTATCACAGCGCCAACTTCCAAACCCCGGGTTACTACTGAGAAATTCTTAATGGAAAAACCCAATAGCACTTTATGCCCGACCCGGGAATCGATCCCTAGACCCCACACGCTCAGCAGTCGTGTTTGCAACCACGAGACCATCGGGGCAGTCAAAAGAATATTTGGAGATGCTGGGATAGAGATATATACATATATACTGACCTTTTATTGGTGATATTCTTCAGAAAAGTCAAGTGCGTAGTTAGTACTCGCAAGCGGCGTGCGTTAATGACCAGGTGCCCTACTACTATGATGTCTAAAAGCAGTATTGTTTTAATCTTAATTCAGAGTGAGAAAGAGATGGCGCTCAACGTTTTCTAAAGGGTGTAAGACACCTCTTAACGAAGCCGAAAGGCACTGGTGCTCCCTGTCATTGCGATAATTTTTTTGGTCTACACCATACCTGGGTACCTTCTAGTTACGGAGATTTTTTCTTTTTGACAATTTTTTTTTTAAATACAAATTTTTAACGGAAGATTTTTACTTTAAACACCTCCTCGACCCCCGTAATATTCAATCCGTCCATCAGCACAATGTTTTGAGTGCGTTACATTGAGTTCTACCACAAAACATGATTTTACACCCCCCAATAAATAATGTCATTTCCCAGCAATAATTTTTGCATAAGGTTACTTAGTTTCATGTACAGAATGCTTAGTTGACGGTTTCGTGATGAGCTGATTTACACCCCGTATAGCTCCGTCTATTTCACACACTGGAATAAGATTAAAACAATACTGCTTTAAGACGTCATATGTACCAGGCCCCTCAGAAAGTATTGCGAAAAAAAGTTTTTATATATGGGAGACTGGCCAGTTATTATGTTTTTCGAAAATATGATTATTTATAAGTAAAAATAAGTAAGTTCCAATTTCAAAATTTCCCTCCACATTTTTTGCGAGTTAATTCAAAGTATTGTGTCTCACTGAAATATGGATCTGCGCCGGGAACATTTTAGAGCTATGATTTTATACGATTTCAAGTGTCGCCTGAAACCGGATGAATCGTACGATAGACTTCAAATGGCATTCATGGATGAAGGCCCTTCCAAGGCAACCGTGTATCGTTGGTATAACGAATTCAAGCGCGGTCGACCAACTTTGGGGGATGACGAAAGAAGCGGTCGCCCTTTGACGGCTGTTACCGAAGAAAACGTGCTAGCAGTGAAAAATTTAATCCAAGACAATAGGCGAATTACATATCAGGAGATTCAACACATATTGAAGATTGGATCGGGAAGCGTTCACGAGATTCTACACAGCCATCTTCGCGTGAGGAGGATAGTATCACGCTGGGTGCCGCACAACCTCACCGATGCTCAGAAGCAGGCCCGGGTGGAATGGTGCCGTGATATGCTTAACAAATTTGAAGCAGGCTCGTCTCGGCGTGTTTACGACATCGTTACAGGTGATGAGTCCTGGATTTATCAATACGACCCAGAAACCAAGCGCCAGTCGACTGTTTGGGTGTTTCAAAATGAGCCAACGCCTACCAAAGTGAAGCGATCTAGAAGCGGGGGTAAGATTTTGATCGCTAGCTTTTTTAATTTGACTGGCCACTTGGTATCAATTCCCTTACGGGATCAAAGAAGCATTAATGCCGAATGGTATACTTCCAAATGTTTGCCAGAAGTTTTCTCTGTTATAAGCAACAAGCGACCAAACACAGGGCTCCGCGGGCTACTGCTCCACCACGACAATGCACCTGCGCACACCGCACTCAAAACGAGGGACTTCCTGGACAGCACGCCAGTCAAACTCCTGGGTCACCCTCCTTACAGCCCTGATCTAGCACCGTGTGACTTCTTTTTATTCCCAAAAATAAAAAATCAGCTCAAAGGGATACAATTTTCGTCGCCGGAAGATGCGCTGGCTGGGTTCGAGCAGGCTGTAAACGAGGTGTCTGCGGCGGACTGGAAAAAGTGTTTTGAAAACTGGTTTAGGCGCATGAATCTTTGTATAGAGGCTGGTGGAAAGTACTTTGAAAAGATTTAATAAAAATATATGTACGTATAGAACAATTTTTTTTAGTTTCGCAAAACTTTCTGAGTGTCCCACGTATTAACCTGGATGAATCAAAAAGAGTAACTAGCGTAGCAAGTGGCGTTCTGTAAATTTTTCCTACCCCCATAGAAAAAGGCAACTTATGCATATGTTTTTATACGTAGTATAACTGCCAGTACCTGTGAACTACCAATATTGTATAGTGTCATGTCATCGTTTATTATTAATTTGTACACACACGTAACAGACATAAAATTTAACGGCTTCCACTGTATAGTGCAGCCGAATTTATGGCGTAGTAAACATACGCGGGAAATTAGTTATTGCTTACACGAAAACCTCTTTGCTGTGTAAATGTATTGTGTGTGCGGAGCTTGTAATGAAAGTTGCGTGACGTTGTAATACGCCATCTTTAAACGACATTGTCTATGGATGTGAACAATTATGCTATTTTCTATGAGAACTTAGAAGATTGCAGCATATTAATATGACAGAAGAATTCGAATAATTTTCATGAATTAAAATAGTTGACGAAATCATAAAAGTGATTTAATTTAAGTTTCAAACTCGAACCCTTTATTTCAATTAGACCATTACAGGCTCTTTTGAAAGTCAAAAAACAAAAAAAAACGCGAAGCTACAGTCCCAGTCACAAGGCATAATACACTACCACTCACTATCGGTTCACTATCTGGACACGCGTAAAAATCTTTGCGTGTCCAGATGACGAAATAATAAGTGATCCGGTTTTTAAGTTTCACCAACTGGACACACGTGTGTCCAGTCTTTCGTGTCGAGTTGGTGACTAGCCCCCTATTTACATGTCTGGACAAAAAAAGACATTTCAATAACATTAGCACTACACATATATATAAAATACAATTTTAAATTCAGAACACAAAAAAAAACTATCTTCCATTTCCTGCCAGCACAAAACCCACCGCTAATTTCAAACAACGAACCAAGTCATTGTTCGACCCTTACCTACGATGCAACGCAATTGAACGCATACACTGCTCTTTGCACATAATAAACTGGAGTTACCTGTCGCATTGAGTGAGCAATGAATAGGCCTGACGAGGACACATCGGAGTCGAAGCATTCATGAGTGGCACTTGTACTGGGAATGCAGGTTATGTGAATAGAAGCTCTTTGGTAACAATAGGTCAGCCTGTCAATTGTCGTTGAATCTCTGAACTAAGAAATGTAGGGATTTTAAATAGATGTCGTTATTGGACCATTGAGTATTTAGGACCTTGAAAAAGTGACATGCGTTGATGCAATGCGTATTATCGATGACAAAGAAAACTCAGTAATATATTGGATTGACGTGATCTACCAAAACACTTCAACTTTCTGTCTGACAATATGAAAGTGCCTGTGAAATATTGTTTTAGTTGAAATAAATATTAAGTCTGTAACTCAATGTTGAAAGACGTGAAATGATTTGAAAACGTTTTTTCACTTGTTTTATTGTTCTAAAAAGGGCCATGATGAGTTTTTGAGCCCACCACTTAAGATCACATAGTGGTTTGGGCAGATCATTAATAAAAAACATGAATCGTAAATACGTCGTAGGCAGTATCACTTATGATGAAAACATTGGCTATATCTCCTCTTAAAAAAAGTAAAAATAAAAAAATGTTCAGGCTCTGACAAGACAGGATTCATAAAAGTAATGAAGATCGAATGGCAGTTTCCTATCGATATTTTAATTAAAAACGATCCTGACCCAGTAACCCGCTTAGTGAGGGGTAGACTTTATAAAAAGAACGTCTTTCCCAATGCCCTAGATTCTGTCAAGATGTAGGAAACACTGGAGGGCCTGTTATACAAGTACCAACTTCGTATTCAGATAATTATAACCTAGTACTCGCAACCGGTGGCAGCCTCGACTTACGACTAGTAAGGCATGGCTTCGAACCCAGGCAGGTGCATTACTTTATGTAATTTATTTCAACACCGTTGCCCTCAAAAACGGCGAAGGAAAACGTCGTGAGGAAACCGGCATGTCTTAGAACTAACAATTCGCGAAGACACGTGACATCTATCAACCCGCACTGGGTCCGCGTGGTGGATTACAGCCCACTCCCTTTCATAGAGAGGAGGCCTGTGTCCCAGCAGTGGGAACTTTATAGGCTGATGATGTTGATGATGATTCGTAACCGAAATGCCTCGTTGGTCTAGTGGTGGCATGCGCAACTGCTGAGCATGAGGGCCTGGTTTTTTCCCAGGTCGGGGAAAGAAGAGAGAGAGAAATTCCTTATGGAAAAACCTAATAACAATTAGGTTTTTCCATAAGGAATTTCTCAGTAGCAGCCACGGAATCTGGATTTGTGTCCGATTGATAGCAATAGCCCCCTATTACATGGGATTGCAAAATAAATGGCGAAATGTTGGTATACTTTTAGCTACACTTCTGCTGGGATTATTGGCGTGATTTTATGTTACCCGAAACCGATGCGCGTCTAAACAGATGTATACACGTAGATGACAGACAAATTGCGCCCAGTAGCTAGCAAGACTCATCGAATGCATGAAAGTATATTTTGTGCAGCTTTACGCCTCTTTAATAATATTCGGGGCCTATTAGAAATAAAAAAAAAGCATCTCCGTGATCTGCTAGTACACAAGTGCTACTTGCAGAGCGCTATTGTATGGCCTAAGGGCGGGACGTAGATGATCACGATTTCATTATTTAAGACCTATATTATGGTACCTACCTATGATCCACAATAAAGATATTGATTGATTGAAAATGAAACAAAAGGAGTGTGTATGGATAGGAGCAGGTGGCTTTCTGTTAGTTCTGCCAGCACCCATGAGGAATAGGCGTGAGTGGACTTTAAGTATTAGATATATCATAAACAACAAAGAAATCATATCAGCTGGCCTACCATGACGTCTTAAAACACTATTGTTTTACTCCTTTTCCAGTGTGGGAACGATATGGCGCTAGACATTCTGTATAGCTCCATCTCTTGTTACGGAATCATTTTCGTGATAACTTCCTCTTATTGTTAAATAATTGACCTTTACAATAAACAAAACGCTTTCTGTATACAAGATCAGTACTCAAGAAAATAAGATAAGAATCACTTAAATCTGGCCTTTCATGAAACAATAATGTTCTAACAATTTTAACCTAAATACAAATGTTCCTAAATCGAACCATTTTAAGGAGTAATTTGGAAACACCCACGTTCTTCCGATCTTGGAGTATCCTGTTACCCAATGACTGGATTGCGGAGATTAGATAGGCAGTCGCTCCATGTAAAATACTGGTATTCAGCTGCATCCGGTAAGACTGACTGCTTCCAGACTACTACGTTGATAGTTGGGAAAAGGCTGGTAAAGACGGTGACCGTTTACATTGTAGATCGAAAGAATATATATCTTGAATATCAATATAAAATATAAATCTTTATCCTTGTACATAATGGTTCAATTGTTATTTCATATCTTAAAAGTACACAAGTCAATTTGGGCGTTTACAGAAAAATATGGCTAAGTATATAATAGCCACCTATTGGTGAGTAGGGCTCTTTTTCGTAAATATCTAATTGGGTGTTTTTTAAATAATTATTTATGATTATTTCATATTGCTGTTTTGGTCATGTTGTTTTACATAACCTACGATCATGTCTGTACTTCCTGCTGACCTACCATGACGTCTTAAAGCAGTATTGTTTTACTCTTACTCTAGCGTGAGAAAGAGACGGAGCTATACAGGATTTCTAGCGCCATCTATTTCCCACACTGGAAAAGGAGTAAATCAATAAAGTTTTAAGACGTCATGGTAGACCACCTGAAACGTTTCACAGAGGTGTGACCTTACACCCGCATTTCGTCACTTACGTTAGAATCACATGGTACATGACATAATGAGTTCGTTTTGACATAATCAATGAAAACCTCAATTTTTATTTTTACCGATTTTATGTTGATTGAAAACCCTTCACTTTGAAACTATGTATAAGTACATTCCAAGGGTGCCATTAAAATTCTAAGCATTTCCCTCATAAATACTTTGAACTTCTATTAAAAAACAAACTTCTTTACTAAAGAACTATATTGCACTGAAGTTTGTAATTCAGAAATACACAAAGTCAGGTGAAACTCGATAGTTCATTAATGAAAAACCAAAGGGCATAGTCAAAGTGACTTTCGCTCAGCGACAAAGAAGGTATAAGTCAAAAAGGAGACTAGCAAACGCCCATAGTAAGGCCGGTCCAGGGGAAGATCGGCGAACAAGAATAACAACTAAAACAAACCATTTCTAAAAACACATAACTAACGATATACAATATGTTAAAATTAATATTTTTCAGGGAAATAAAAAAACAAGCAAATGTGAGGAATCATTTTTTTTGGGGCAGAAATTTGATTGTTTTGTAATTTTTTAGAAAATTATAGGCAAGCCTGAAATGATGTAATTGTATTTTTTGTTTAGTTTATTTAATTGGTAGTCACAAGAAATCGGGGTAATATGTATTCACAGCACATGAGTAAAAGAGTGAATGAAATAGTTTTTGACGTTTGATTTTATTTGGCTTCCAGTCTTTTGGTCTAACACATAAAATTATACATGGAAAAGTTTAAAAATAAAATTAAATAAGGGCAAAAAAAAGGTTCCATATCCATTTGCATAAAATTTTAAGACCTAATATAACTTAGCATAATTATGTTTGGTATAATTATATTTTCGCATAATATAATTACGCATAACAGCTTAAGCATATTTTTTTTAAGCATAATTTCTCTAACCATAATAATGATTAAGCATAATGTTCTAAAGCATAAATTTATAAAGCATAAAGTTCTAAAGCATAACTTTTTTAAGCATAAAATCCTAAAGCATAATATTATTTACGCTTGCTTTTATGCTTGCTTGCATGCTGCATGCAAGCAAGCATGCAGCAAACAAGCAAGCATGCAGCATGCAAGCAAGCATGCAGCATGCAGCATTCAAGCGAGCATGTAACATGCAGCAGGCAGGGTTTCTGTCACGGCTCCGGCGCTGCGGGCCTCCGGCAGCCACACGCGTGCTAATCGTCGCAGACGGCTTTCGCTCACCGACTTTCGCTCGCTCGCAGCCACCTGCTCCTCAGCCCGCGGGCCGCCTCGTCCCTACGCGCCTACGCGATTTTAAATTACACTCTAGGGGTAGGACAAACAAGACTACGTGAAGTCGGTTTTGCAGCAATTCGGTTCTGTCACTAACTTTTTTTGCACAGCATATTACATTTTTATCCAACAATATTATTTAATTTTTACAGAAACTATAGCAAATTGGTTTGATCAGAATTATGTATGGGGCACTACAAGTTCACCACCACCAAAGTTTCACAATATATTCTTCAGATAAAAGTTATCTCGCGATTGAAAAATCATTTAAGTTACATAAAGTTATGTATAAAAAATCATTTCCATGAAAATTGTTTTTGTTATTTATATTAATTGTATGCCTAAATATTATTATGCTAATAGTCATTAGGCCTAATAACGTTATGCGAATCAAATTTATGCCAAAACAAATTAGTCTTTAAGATGATTATGCCAACATAAAAGGTATGCCTAAAAAAATTGCCAAAGTATTATTATGCCAAAACAAATCGTGCCAAAATCGTTATGCCGAAGTATATTATGACAAAGAACATTATGCGAAAAGAAGGGATCCCCAAAAAAACATACTACGCCATCTATGGCTTACGGTTTTTTTTACAAACGACGATAAATAGAATAAAAAAAGAATGGACAAAAAAATAATGTTTTTTTTTGTTTTATCAGTCCGCTAATGGGCCTTTTTTCG
Organism: Cerastis rubricosa; assembly: GCA_949152445.1. Taxonomy (NCBI): domain Eukaryota; kingdom Metazoa; phylum Arthropoda; class Insecta; order Lepidoptera; family Noctuidae; genus Cerastis; species Cerastis rubricosa. Next base: position 13,288,870 of record OX424541.1, read on the forward strand.
CCAATCTATTTTGTGGAGCTGACTGCCACCACAAGCTTATATCAACCTTGTATTCGTTTTAGAATACGATACGCTTTAAAGGTGAGTAAAAGCGTTTGTGTCAAAGTCTAGTTATTAGATATAGATATTGTATGGGATCGTCGTTCTTGCCAGGGCAGCGGGACTGTTCGAAAGAGATACGTGGCCCAGAACACAAAAGGCTAAGAAGGAACATAGATGGGTTTTAGTCAGTCAGTTGATGATTTCCCACCCGTTATAAAAAAGACATAGGCATCGTCATTAGAACTCGTTTTACCTATTATTTAGATTTCCAAGTAATAATCCCAAAATATTTTTTTGTTACACAACCCTTTTGAAAATAAACTAATTGGAATCTTGCTTTCATTTTCACCTATTTTTAGTACACCCAAACGACCTTTAAAATATTAATTCGAACAGATTTATTTATTGTGAAGCCTATACCTAAAACTGAAGCTACATGTATGACATGTGCTACGAGCAGCTTTTTGTCGACGTTTTCTAGGTGCCCATGTAAGCCTATGTGTGATAAAAATATTTTGATTTTTATAAAAATAAACAAAAATAACCTATATGTATAACGTTTATAACAAACGATGGACTGTCTGTGTGAAGGCTAAAATAGCAAGAAAAGAGCTGTCTGATGAGATGACGAGTAATAGAGAAAAAGAAGACATGCCGCGCCGACCCCAAATAAATTGGAATAAGAACAGGAGAATAACGAACCTTTATAGCCTTCAACGAAATACGTACATACTAATCAAATACGAAAAAAGCCCTTACTTGCGTCTAGAAACGTGTCCAATCGACAGTGACAGCACAAAACATGTAATTATAGGCAGCCTACGTAAAAAACATGAGGTCCTTTTAGCGTGGAAGCCTTTGGACCGTCACGTCCTGACTATTAAGCGAGATGGGTGGCGGATATGAAGGGTTATCAATATTAGAAGCCGTGCCGCTATTTCACTAGCGACGTGATATAGTCGAGAAAATTACTTGATTAGTTGCGAAGAGCTATTTTTGTCTGGTTTGAGAGAAGCGTTACAACCAATTAGTATGGTAGGTATGTTGGTTATTGTTGCTTTTATTTAAATGATATGGAAATACTTGACAGCATTGTTGGACTAGTGATCGCAATCGCGACTGCTGGGAATGAAGTCTTGGGTTCGATTCCCGGGTCGGGTAAATTATTGTTGGGTTTTAGAGATAAAGATAATTTATTTGTTAAATACATGCGTTTACACACGAAATTGAGCATGCAAGATCGTTATTAAGTAGGGTAGGTCCGAACATGCTTTTACCTAGTGAGGTGTACAATTTTTTTGTTTTTTACAATAGTACTGGTTAGAAAATTTCTATTTTAGCCATTGTTTTTTTCTGGGTACATTCATAATAAAAATAATAACTGACGTCGGCATATTTTCTTTGAGTTACGTTATCCAAATATAAGTTATAAAAAATACAAAAATACAAATTGTCCAATAGTCATGAAAATAAAATTGAAATATGTCAAAACGTAAAAAATGTCTATAGGTAAAATATATCAAAGTAACATTATGTCCATAGGTATAAATGTCAAAAGGTATAATATGTCAAAAGTTGTTTTCCATTAGGTATTTCTTAGTAGCAGCCATGAAGTCTGGTTTTGTGCCCGGTTGATGGCAATGGCAATTGGTTCGTCCGTCATTACATGGGTCTTAAACATAACTGGCGAAATGTGGGTGTACTATTGGGTACACTTCTGGCTTACCCTTTAGAGATTACCGGCGTGATATTATGTTGCTAGAAGAAGTTTGAGCGGTGGTAGCATATACATTTTATTAACTCTGCTGGGGTAGTTTATGAGTTAGCTTCTATAATACGTATTTTTTCTTCTCCATCTATGCTGATGATTTCCTAATATCTTCTAGTTAAAATGTAAAATGAACACGTGACAATAATTTTGTATGGAAATAAAAGTGTTATAATACTAAATTATTACTAAAAAATATTATTAATTCAAGAGACTTTAAACAAAAAACACTAAAAGCGGTAGTAAATTTACTTTCGGAAGTCCGTGGTAAAAATAAAATTGGGGGTCACAGAAGCAATGGATTTGTTTATGAGGAGATCGTGCCGATCTTTGACAGTCGTTATGACCACTCAGAAGCCAAAAGTCTGACATCCAGTCTTACCAAGGGGTATCGTATTACCCAGTTACTGGGTTGTGCAGGTCAGATAGGCAGTTGCTTCATGTAAAATACTGTTACTTAGCTGCATCCGGTTAGACTGGAAGCAGACCACAAGATAGTTTAGGAAAAGGCTAGGCAGATGATGAGAAGCAATGGGTTAGATTCTCATCGTGTCTGGTAACTTCCACGAGCTAATTCAATTTGACCCTATATTTGGTATGTCTAATTACGGTTTTATTCTTAGATTTTACCGATACTCTAATTAATATCGATGAAGTATATTCGAGTTAGGTTATTATTTTAACAAAGTTAACACAAATAGTTAAGCTAAACCGAGATTGCTGTTATTTTGGTGGTTGATAAGAATTTCGTGAGAATTTAATATTACATAAAATTACTATTGGGTTTTTCCATGAGGAATTTCTCAGTAGCAGCCACGGAGTCTGGATTTGTACCCAACTGATGGCAATAGGGTCATCCCCTTTTACAAGGGACTTAAACCATCATTATCATCATCTGCCTAACCTTTTCCCAAACTCTCCTGGGGTCGGCTTCCAGTCTAACGGATGTAGCTGAGTACCAGTATTTTACATGAAGCGACTGGCTATCTGGCCTCCACAACCCAGTAACTGGGTAATACGATGCCCCTTGGTAAGACTGGATATCAGACTTTTGCCTTCTGACTACTCGTAATGACAGTCAAGATCTACAAATGACAGCCGGGACCAACGGCTTAACGTACTTTCCGAGGTACGGAGGAAACTCGGTATGTAATGTCACGTACGTGTACGGTATGTGGTCACCCATCCACAGACCAACTTCGGCAAGCACGGCTTATCCTTAAAGATCGACCCGTGCGGCTGTATTTAGCCACGAGCTTCTTTCTCACAGTAAACATAACTGGCGAAATGTTGGTGTACTATTAGATAAACCTCTGCCTAACGCTTCGGAGATATGGGTATGGTTTGAATTAAATTCCTCTAACCATACATCCAAAAAGCAAATCTCTCACTGTGATGCGCTGTCAAAATACCGACCAGCCTATTTTATTTATTTTCGGAAAACTCACAGCTAGGCAGACACAAAAGCTTCGTTAATAACAATAATATGGCCAATTAAAAGTTTTCACAAATAGCTAAACAATCGTTAAATAAAACAAAAATAAATAAACTAAAAGACAGTGGTAAGGTAATAGTGCAAACAAAAATGTTGAAGAAAAAAGAACACATATTGACATAATATAATGGTTATGGGTTGTCGAAGAAGTGGTTGCAAAGAGTCTTCATCAATTTAGACACGCTTGTATAAACATAAGCTATACCAAACTAATACTAAATGAATTTAGCTTTGGAATAAGTGATAACCACTTAGTACGTATCATAAACCGAGCCAATTCAATGTTCTGTCTACTTATGAATAGTCTATAGAATTCTAAATTCTAGAATATTCCATCAGTTCCAATAGATGTTCTTAGAGATTTCTACCAATAGCTATTCATTACTTGCTTGTGAGAGATAAATCCTTCTATTTGGTTTTAATTTATGTACCTATAGACAATTTAAGTCGCTTAGTACGTACAATAGATGTATAGGGTAGACAGTTAATATTAAGAATTTCGTATCAAGCACGTATTAATCAGTATGTAATACTCTGAATCCGATGTAAAGAAATAACTAAGCATGCCAAATTAAATAGCGTTTTTTGAGGAATAGATCTCCTTGGTCAGTTCGGTCGCTCTTGTTATTGCTAATTTTCATAAATGGTTTATGCATGGGTAGCGGCCAAATAATCTTGTATCAATGAATTATAAAGCCTTTATATCTATTGTGTAGTGCGTTATACACCGTTACATTTTAATCGTTTTAATCCCGTGGAGGATCGATTCGGTGCATGGAATACTATCGATTCGAATGATAAAATTAAGCAAAAATAACATCAGCACGGCCCTGTAAGGTTCATCCCTGACTGGCCGCCCACTGACAGACAGGGGCTGAATTCCGAATTTAGCGCAGCCCTGTCCCGACTTTAAAAGCTAGAGGACAGCGAGGAATTCACGATTTTACATAATTAATATCAAATCACATCAAACAAAACAACAGAGTATGAAACTAAAAAGACAAGAGGTCGCAAAAATGTGATTTAGAATGAAAAGGTCACGTTTTCATCTTGCTTGCGCTAAATAAAAACATTGTTTAGTTACGTTAATTTTATGATTTAAACTTATTGAACGAACCCATCTCTATGGCATGCAATCGGTTACAATAACTGCCCCAGTACGTGACTGTTAGAACTTAGCGCATTTGCCCACTAAGTACACTGCTATGAATTCTAACAGATCACGCTTCCTAAGCATCACATGTCTTTCTCAATCCAGGCAGGCAAAAAAGGCAGGGTCCAGAGAAGTCCAGCTGCCATTGAGGAAGGTATGTTTTAGTAGTCGTCCCTACACGCGTACTCATCTTAGTAAACCCCTTACGGCAGTCTACCCCTTCACTATGATAACACACAACTTGCGCACCGTAGATTCAATCTGTAGCAGAACATATTGCGATTGTTATTGGTGGACGCCAATGTGATAATTCTATCGTCATCTCACATTTCTTTAATCTCCTCCATGTCGTGGTTGCGTGTCTCGACAAACAGTGCCGATTCAGTAATGTGTTGATGTTGGTGTTGACCGTAGCGTTCCTTAGAACGGAGTTATCAATTCAGTTTGGGATACTTCGTGATGCCTACCCCACTCCCGAAATGCGCACCATCAATCCCTACGCAATGTTTCTGACCTAGACCTTTATAGGGAGCAGTACATATCAGCAGCGTTTAGTTGATTTGTACTACAAGTACAAGTCAGCAATAGAGCATGATTAACAATATTGTTTGTTTAATCGAACTGCGAATATTACGGTTCAGCCTTCCATTTGTGGTACGTCAGATAAAAGTCAGATATATTAACGTACGTCACGTGTTTAATAGCCCCGTTTTTGTGCAACGTGTCAATTGTTTTAAGGGTATTTTCAGGTAAAAACCCATAATATGTTCTCCAGATGTGGAGAACATAGAACATGGTGCAAGTATTGTGAACTACACTTAGAAATCGGATATTTTTTGCATTTCTTAAGAATTCTTGCATTTGGCCTGTCGGCCGACACTTGTGACTAGTCCGTTTCCCATTAAATACGGATTTATGCCTTTTCATGTGGTCCAATATTGTTTTACAATTCAAAGAAAGAAAGAACGTTTGGTTATTATTTACAGAAAATTGTTGAGGCTGTCAAGCCATAAAATAAAGGTTTAGTGTGTTTGTAAGTGGCCGATACCGTGTGATGATTTTGAAATAGGAATCAAGACTACGATATTTTGTTAATAATTAGAAGTACGTGACAGACAGTCACACTATTTTTTGGGTTCCGTAGCCGAATGGGAAAAAACGGAAACCTTATAGATTTATTTTTTATTTTGAGAGATACAATGCTTAGTAAGGTGTTGATGAAAAGTATTTTTAAAGATGAATCACCCGTTTAAGGGATTAAAACGATCAAAATTTAACGGTGTACTATTGTGATAGATTATTTATTCATGTAAGTCTTGTACATTGTTTCACTGTCTTGGTAGATTCTATTTGTATAGCTTTATCATAGTCATTCTATATCAAGCTCTAGTAAGGTACCATTATTTATGCATTAACGACGAGCCTAATGCCAAACATAGAAACCGAAAACAAACAAATGTCACCGAACATTATTACTATCTAGAACTTTCTTTGACCTCAATGACCTTTACATTAACTCGGTTCCAAAAATCTCGGATACCCATTTCATTGGTTATTCGAAAGCGTTCAAATTTAACTTCTTAAAACAACAAGCTTATAGCTAAATGTAAGTTGGATTTCAACTTGTTATGGAAGAGGTTATTTAGACACGAGCTCGTCACATGTTCTTACGTCATCATCATCAGCCTATAATATTCCTACTGCTGGGACACAGCCTTCTTCTCCATGAGAGGCCACCACACACACACGGCCACACACACCACAGTGCGGCTTGGTAAATGTCACATGTCTTCGAATTTTTAGATCTAGGGCATGCCGGTTCCGTCACGATGTTTTCCTTCACCGTTTTTGAGGGCGGCGGTGATGAAATAAATTACACAAAGTAATGCGCCTGTCTGGGTTCGAACCCACCGCTTACTGCTCGTAGTCAGGGCTGCCACCACTGGGCCACCGCTGCTCTCTTCTCTCTTATTCTTACGTATGCTTGCATAATTATCTACTTGTAAAAGTGTGTTAAATGTTGAAAGTCCATTTCCCGCAAACCAAAAGACCAAAGTGTGTGCATATTTGATTTTAACCCTAAAACAATAGGACCTCTTTCTAAATCGACTTACTTTTGTTGTACTTTGCAGGTCAAGGGTGAAAAGTTTTGAAGTATTGATATCATCTTTTGTTTTTCCAAGACAATTAAAAAAAGAAGAACATTATATATGTTATGGTCTTTTATCAGACTGTGAGCCTTTTAAGCATTATTAATAGCACGATATGTGTAATATGATTATAACAGTGTATAGTGAACATTTAATTGTGGACGCATATTCTGCCATTTTACGGAAGGATTTAAGAAACTTGGAATCAACGTATCTGTCTTTGAATTTTTGAACTTTTGATTCTAGAAGGCAAGTTTAAAACGACAAACGACGACGCGTGGTTAAAACTTAGAATTTTCTACCTTCACCCGACGTTCTTCTTTTTTTCGTGTAGTGAGAGCTTTTCTGCCGCCCAAGGAGCCCATGGGCTTGACTTGGCTTCACATGCCGTCGAGAAATATCTCTTAGGCATGCTGGTTTCCTCACGATGCGATCTTTCCGTCGCTGTGTTCGTCAGATGAATCCGAAAAATCAGAGGTCCGGGACCTCTGATTTTTCGGATTCATTTGAATATTTTATAATTATCACTACTTTGGGTGAAGGTTGTTACTAAATCAAAATAAAGTACACATTGCTTATGTGCGTTAAAAATAATAATAGTGCAAGAAGTGCCATTATAAGCCACAAAATGGTGTTAAGTGAGCCAATCCATCACGATCACATATCAACCGATAAAACTCCGGTTAGTGATGACATAACAAGGTACACTCGTACGTGAAGACGCAACAGGTTGGCAAATCATCAGTCATAAACACAATTTCTAAACTTTTTTAGTTTGACATTGTTCGACTCAGTTAACATTTTAGGAATACCTTAACTTGCACTTAACTGGCTTTAAAAAAATACTATGTATTTATTTACAACTAGCTGACCCGCGCAATTACTTCTGCGTCATATTTTCCCCGTTTTGCAACATTTTTCGTTGATGCTTAGCTCGTATTGGTCGTAGCGTGACCTTTATATATCGTGTGCAGTAGTTATTAAGTTATTTTTGTATAAAGTATTTATTAGTTTATAGTTACCATTGTAATGCTTATATATGTATTATATTTTATGGGCCCTAGTTGCCTGAAATAAAGGATATTGTATTGTATTGTATATAGCCTTCCTCAATGAATGGGCTCCTAAAAAAAATTTTTTTTTTCAGTTCTAATCCGATTGCGGAGATTAGCGCGTTCAACCAAACAAACTCTTCAGCTTTATAATATTAGTTTAGATACGATGATGTTTATTTTTTTTATTATATGTATTGTGTGTAATTGTGGCACGTGTTTATTTGGCGACCAATCAAGCTATAAAAAACCAGTATAAGCAAATCTCTCATTGTACTGCAAATCTGTACAAAGCGACGCCATGTTATACTGGAAATGTAAAACTTGATGAGTAGTCGTGTGTACCTGCTGCGGCTCCAAGTGTAGGTAATTTAAATATTTATAGGTAGGAAAAAGTTCTTGGTAAAATCGTCTTCCTTGTGCCCTTATCCTAATTTATTCGGGGTCAGCGCAGTACTTCATGTCATTTTCGTATAATGTAGTGGCAGTGCCTACACTTCGTGTTTAATTCCTTCAAGAGTTACGTAACTTTTCATCAGGAAACTAAGGATTTTGTTATCTATTTAATTCATTCAAACCTCTCGTAAGCTTGTGGATAGAAAAAAACAATTTAATTATCTTTTAGGTTTCCTTTACACATCCATAAAATATTCATGATTTTCTGTCATCATCATCATCATCATCATCATCATCAGCCTATAATGTTCCCACTGCTGGAACACAGGCCTCCTCGCAGTGAGAGGGAGTGAGCTGTAATCCACCACGCGGGCCCAGTGCGGGTTGGTAGAACACATGTCTTCGAATTTTCAATTCTAGGACATGCCGGTTTCCTCACGATGTTTTCCTTCACTGTTTTTGAGGGCAGCGGTGATGAAATAAACTACACAAAGTAATGCGCCTGCCTGTGTTCGAACACACGGCTTACTGCTCGTATGTCGGGGCTGCCACCACTGGGCAAAAGCTGCTCTCTTTGATTTTCTGTGCGAAAAAAATAAAAAGGATATCAATCAGTGTTGTTAGCTATATATTAAAGGATTAGTTAATCTATATGCATTGCTTAAGGTTAAATAACATTTAGAAGTCATAAACGCAATGTGAAGCAACGTTTATAAATCAACCTCCAAATAACAAGATATACCTACGCTAAGTTACATCAGTCTGTTACACTACACCGTGTCATACGTAAAACCATTTATAAACGATTGCAGAGTGAATGCACCGCAAGGTAATCCTGTGTGTAATTGCACGCTTACTTGGTTGAAATTTATATACGAGCGCCATTATTTGTAGTCAAATAGAGGAATTTTAAATTGAACTGATTATTAAAGCACTCTTTAACACGAGTATTTACCTGCTTACACAAGTGTTATAAAAGCATAAATTGGGAAGAAATATTACGGTGGAAAACAGACAAACAATAATAATGTCTGGAGATACCTACAGAAAAATACATGGTTCTAGTAGACTAGCCAGCTTAATGGTCACGCTGTGGGTGCTTTAAGCATAATAAGCCAACAAGCATATTCCAAACGCCAACAAGCCTATTCCAAACGCCATAATAACTTTACTATGCCGATTGCCTAAGTGATCCATCTATGGATACTAAATGGTAGTCGAATGCATTTCAAAACCATGTTAGGAAACATTTTCACAGAGAGCAAATATGTTAGAAAGAAAAGCGATATTATTCTTTTTACCTTAAAACGCACGAAACTCTTAATTTGATTTTTTCCTGTATAGTGGGTGCGTATACAAACATTTAAACTTACATCCAGACCCGGAACAACTACGTGTAGGCTATACACCGTGCGGGAATCGAAACCACGACACGCATCGCAGCAGCCAATCGTTCACTGCTCCAACCGTGCCGTCAGCAGGTTTATTGGAAATATACCAGTTACAGGCACTTTTCAATTTTCGCAAATAAATAGATGAAGCTACAGTCCGAGTCAAAAGCCATAATAACTTTGAAAGGACTGCAGTTGCCGATTTCAAACCGTACAGCTCTATGGAGAATTACGGGCGAAAAACGATGTAGATACTCTTTTAAATCAGAATGTTGTTACAATATTGTTGTAAGCTGAGGAGCAAATCATTCATTAAAAATTCATGAGACGCAAAACAGGCCAAAATAATGTCAAAAAACATAAACCTCTCTTTTATCCCAAGAATACAGTATTATAATCAGAAAATAATTGGAGACCACTCAAAATTAATGGTTGACAAAGATTTTGGTCCAATTAAATATAATAATAAAGATAATGAGAGTCTCCCATCGTTCCATACAACATCATTTGAATATTGGAATTGAAATCTTGTATTATTGGTTCGAGCAAATAATTCAATAGGCAGTTTCTGATATTCCTGGTTTTATTGATGACTAATAGAATACATAGTATTAAACATTAATTAAATTTTGTAACGTCTATGGATTTATAAAAATAATTTATATTTTTTAACAAATTATTATATTTATCTAAAACGTGGAAATTGAATCGTACCTTTATTTATTAATTGTGATTCCTAATTTTATTTATTTACGAAATATCTATTATTATTAGTTTTATTTAATTAAAACAATTGCATGATTTATGAATTATTTATGAATGTCAAGTTTTACCCTAATTCTCAGTTTCTGTATGTTTTAGGGAGAAACCTTTGTGATAGAATAACGGCTATTTTTTTTTATTTTTTATTCCTAATCTTTTACGTTATTCCAAAGAAAAATAAACGCTGAAGTTAGGTCATAAACATATGTTAGGACATAAACCTGTCGTCAAATCAAAGCGAGCTATATTTGAAATATTATTGCTACAAAAGGTAGTTAAAATCACTACACTAAATAATAAAGCACAGTCGGGCTAAGTGTTATTTATAATTGAGACTTACTTCTGGTAACTATTTTTATTATTCAACAGATAAATAATAAATTACTATAAGGTTTTTCTATCTCATTTTCAACCCTGAGTCTGGATTTGTGCCCGGATGATGGCAATAGGTTCGTCCCCTATCCCATGGGTCTTAAATTTAACTAGCAAATTGTGGTTATACTAAGAGTACCTACCTACTTTTGTCTTATCCTTCAAATACGATCATTTGTTTTCAGTAAAAAAAAACTGTACATTCAGACAGGAATACACTTACAGAGAATTTCTGTAGAAGTATTTCTTATCTATTGCTTAAAGAACTGTTAGCCGTATTAAGATATTAACCAATAGAAATGGCTTTCAGCCAAATGAGACGGATGCTAGACGTGAATAAACCCCTAATATTATTACACTGGCGAGCGGTAAAGGATGAGGAAAATGAAAAGTTAGGGGAACAAGGATTGTATACGTTTGTACGTCTTTTCCTGGTAAAAAGTGTAACATATTGTTGGAGGCACGTGCAAAGATTTGTTTGGCGTAAGATATAAAGAGTAAGCTATTGAAGTTGAATAACCATACATTATATTATTATTAAAATTTAGATTTTGGTGAATAGATGGAGATGGAAGTGTTTCAAGGACTGTTTTCAATGGATTCATAATGCAGTAAAAACTGTCCTTGAAACCAAGGGAATGTAATAGTGATATGAAAGCCTATGTTATTCTTCAGGTGCCAATCAATAAAGTTTCATAAAGATCAGGACACCAGGGGTTTAGGCATGAAGAGGTAACATACGGAAAAAACCACCTTATATTATAAGTAGAGTGGTTTTAAAGCTGTAATAAGTACTGGTAAATATATATATAAGAATTATTATAACTAAAAACTATTAAATAAACTAAAATAAACGAACTACAAAATCATCAAAAAAGTCCTTTTCTACGCTGTCAGCTGTTACTCAAGAAACTGGTGGCGTTACCACGTTGCATGGTAACACTGAGCTTCTGGCCAACGTAAAAGCCAGCCCTTAGCTCACGGAAAGCATCAACTAGGCGTTCCGAAATTTGCTTAAAAAGGCTGTAAGCACTCGGACCCCATAGTCCAAGAGTTTCAACCCCAAACGGCTCAAAAATATAGTTTCCACAAAGGTGATACATGAATACACTAAGAAACACTGTCATTTATTTTTGTTTATATTATTATGATTTAATTTTATTATGTACTTAACATTTTCTTTTTTTTTCTTATTTGCTGTGTAATTTTTGGATGCCATTAATAATTTAATTTGTTTCATTGTAATAAGGGGAAGACACTAGCTCCTGTAATACAATGTACACTAGCACAGGAGCTAGGGAATTTCTTAAAAATGTTTGTATAATTAATGCCAATAAAGATTATTATTATTTGAGCTACAGAAATTTTCGCCTATGAAAAACGTCATCACTCTGACAAGGCAATTTTCCTTTGCCCATTAGTAGTTTCTATCACAAGGTCCTTCAACTTATTAAACCTAAACACTACTATCGCAAATCTAGGTGACCTACAAACCCCTAGAAATGTTTTCCATTGATTGTTAAACATGACAAACCAATAAGCCCTTGCGTTGGCCTTGCTACACATTTTTTATTAGCAAATCGACATGCAAACTGAACGCCTTCGAATAATACAAAATACTTTCTGTAGGCTAACCGTTTTGGTTCGTTTGAAAGGTCTTAATTTTCTGCTGTGGAAAGTGGCTTTATATATTTTAACTACGACAAAATAAGGAAAATGCAATAAGCTTTCTCTATTATTCAAATCGTTAGATGTGCTCTACCATGACGTCTTAAAACTATTCCAGAGTGGGAAAGAGACGAAGCTATACAGGTCGTCTAGCTCCATCTCTTTCCCACTCTGGAATAAGAATGAAACAATAACAGTTTATGGTTTATGACGTCATAGTAACCTCCCTGTTCTATTCAATACAGCAATTCTTTGAGGGCTTTACATTGAGTCCTATAATAACACCGTGATTTTAAATCCCATAAAAAGTCGTTTTTAATTTTAAAGAGTTACTTAGTTTGATGTAATAACATAATACATACCGAGTTTCCTCCGTGCCTCGAAAGCACGTTAAGTCGTTGGTCCTGGCTGTCATTTGTAGATCTTTGACAGTCGTTACGAGTAGTCAGAAGCCAAAAGACTGACATCCAGTTTTACCAAGGGGTATCGTAAAATCCAGTTACTAGGTTGTGGAGGTTAGATAGGCAGTCGCTTCATGTAAAATACTGGTACTCAGCTGTATCCAGTTAGACTGGAAGCCGTCCCCAAGATAGTTTGGGAAAAAGGCTAAGCAGATGATGACTTATTTTGATGTACAGAATGCTTGGTACACGGCTTCGTGAGGGGTTCATTTACACCTTGTATACAGCTAATATTTTGTTTTGGCTTTTTCCCGCATTATACCCGTAAACCATCATGGCTCCATCGAATAAAATTCACGTGGTATACAGACCAATCCCTCTGAAATACCATCACATTTCTCTAAAACCATTAAAAACATTTATCTTACATTGCTAAAGTCCTACATAATAATTAAGCATTCAAATGCACTAATTTAAATGCCGCCCCCGATCCGAGGTCGCATCAATGAGTGCTCACTACGTATGCACATAATATACATATATGCACGCGAGAGAGCTTCACTGTAGGGGTTAGACCTTCAGCTTGGAGTTCTCCATCATATTGTGCGGACTAAGTTGTGAATTTAATGTGTTTTGCTGTTAATTGATATGTAAATAGACAGAAGCGAAAGTTTGTTTACAGAAATCAAAATCATTTATTTCAAGTAGGCTAGTTACAGGAACTTTTGAATTGGCAAGCAAATCATCATCATCATCCTATAATCTTCCCACAGCTGGGGCACAGGCCTCCTCTCTATGAGAGGGAGTGGGCTGTAATCTACCACGAGGGTCCAGTGCGGGTTGGTAGATGTCACATATCTCTGTTGTAATGTTTAGTTACAAAACATTTTTATTTCGTTTCCTCACTGTGTTTTTGAGAGCAGCGGTGATGAAACAAATTACACAAAGTAATGCGCCTGCCTGGGTTCAAACCCATGGCTTACTGCTCGTAAGTCGGGGCTGCCACCACTGGGCCACCGCTGCTCTCAAGCAAATACAACAATAAAAATGTAGCTAAAGTCCCAGTCACAAGACATAATAACTGTAAAAGTACTGTGTCGCCCATTCCAAATAAACAAACGGTGATCACCAACCTGTCTAACAAGCGGCATACATAGGCTATCCCGTTCCCAGTGCTGGGACAGAGGCCTCTTAGCTTTGAGAAGGAGAGGGCCGTTATCAACCACGCAGGCCTAGTGCGGTTTGGTGGATGTCACACGCTGTTTAGGTTGGAACCCACAATCTATGCAGTCCGATACCATGATTAGGGTTGAAACTACAATGGTTTTGCCTCTGTAGTGGATGTTTTGGGTGACGGGGCCTCTAGAATAATGTTGCTATGGTGATTTTGGTCAGTTACTGGCATCTGGAAGTCTTTAAATATATTTCGAACTCAGGCTGGCCGCAGCAAGGAAAACTTGCTCTGGTGGAGACTCATTGATGACTCTGGCCTGGATTGTAAATGTGGTGCAGTTCCACAAACAATGGGGCACTTGATATCGTGTCCTGTTGTTTGTTAATTACAGGAACTAATGGACGCTATTGAACACGCCAAACACGTGGCTCAGTTCTTGGCCATTTAGATTGCCATCGACATTCTAAGAAGAAGTGCCATCAAGTGTTCTTGTAATTAACTATTAATTTCTCAGACAGTACATTCGAGACCTGTTTCTTTCTGTTATGCTGTTTAATTGGGTCACGTTAGTTGAGCGTAGGTAATGAAAAAAGAGCTTTAAATAAAATAAAAAGTAGAGCTATTTTTAAAACAACCTTCACACAATGACGTCGGTGTAATGTCGCATGCTCATTTGTAATTAATATTTAAATATGTAGTTGTTCAGTGTGACGTTCAGACTTCAGATTGATGATTTCGCCGGTGGAAGTAATATTTTAATATACTAAGTAAATAAGCAGTGATAGCCTAGCGGTATGACCGTCGGTCTGCCAAATCAATGGTCACGTGTTCGAACCCACGGCACGCACCTTTGATTTTTCGGATTCATTCATTGATTATCATTAGTTTCGGTGAACGCAAACATCGTGAGGAAACCGACATACCCGAGAGATATTTCTTGACGGAATGTTAAGTCAAGTCAGAAGCCCATGGGTGGCGTAAAAACTCTGATACCTGGTTAGGCACAAACCAAGCGAAAAGAAGTAGATAGAGAAATAAGAAGATAAAAGTTCACCTAATTTAAGGATCACCGTCCGTACCATGACGTCTTAAAGCATTATTGTTCCATTCCTATTCCAGAGTGAAAAAGAGACGGAGCTATACAGGTCGTGTAGCTCCATCTCTTTCCCACTCTGGAATCCCCCCAGGACTGTCTCGTTGGTCGAGTGATCGAAGCGCGACAGCCGAGCATGAGGTCCTGGTTGATTCCCGGATCCGGCAGTGTTACTGTATTTTAACATCAAGATTTTTTCAGTAGCAGCTTCGGAGTCTAGATTTGTGCCCGGTGATGTTAATAGACTCGCCCCCTATTACATGGGACTTAAAACATAACTGGCGAAATAACAGACGCACTTGGTTGATCTTCAAGATTAAGCAGCGCTTACCAAGGTTGGTCTTTGGATGGGTAACCACTATAAGCACAGCTTAACGTAAAGATCGAACCGAGCAGCTGTTGTTGTTTAGCCACGAGCAAGGCACGATTTTTTTTATTAGAATGAATTAATGAAAAAGCGACCGCCTCAATAACAGCCGCACGGGTCGATCTTTAAGCCGTGCTTGCCTCGGAAAGCACGTTAAGCCGTTGGTCCCGGCCGTCATTTGTAGATCTTTGACAGTCTTTACGAGTAGTCAGAAGCCAAAAAGTCTGACATCCAGTCTTACCAAGGGGATCGTATTACCCAGTTTCCTGTGTTGTAGGAGTTAGATAGGCAGCAGACGCTTCATGTAAAATACTGGTACTCAGCTGCATCCGTTTAGACTGGAAGCCGACCCTATGATAGTTTGGGAAAGGGTTAGGCGGATGATGATTGAATTAATGAAAAAACCTTCCAATAATATCGCTAACAACTAACAACCGTTCACTACTACCAAACACCAATAAACTGTGGTCTAAAACCCCGCCGTACCGTCATCCCATTAATTTAAGCCTCTCTGCCAATGACGCGAGTTTACCGGATACTGTTGATAAAATCAAGCGATAGATAACTTTATGTTTAAAGCCAGAGTGTCCATTATGCACTTAAGCTGCTTTAGTGCAATGAATAGCAAAAATGTACGTTGAAAGCTTTGTGGCTTTGAGTTTTCTGCACGAAAGTTTTTATGTTTGTTCCTGCGTAGTGCTTTAACGGATGAAAGGATTCGGATGAAATTATACACACAAGTAGATTATAACAAACATAACATCACGCCTGTTATCCTCAAAGGTTTAGGTAGAAGTGTACCTAGTAGTACAAATATATTTCGCCAGTTATGTTTGAGTCCCATGTAATAGGCCGCGAGCCTATTGCCATCAACCGGGCACAAATCCAGACTCCGTGGCTGTTACTAAGAAAATCGTGATGTAAAAACCCAATAACACTTTGCCCGACCCGGATATCCAACCCAGGAACTCAAACTCAGCAGTCGCGATTTCAGTCACTAGCCCAACGAGGAAGTAGATAATTTTGATTACAATATAGGATAAGTGGGTTACCTATGTTTCATCGAAAAGAAATTGACAAATTATCACTTCCCAAACAATTTTCCGCATAATTTCATTTGCCAAATTATTACTTAGCAAAATATCTCTTCACAAATAATTGTAACGCAAACCTAATGTTTGGCAAGTGAACCAATAACTTGTGTTAGTGGGGACGACGAGGGACGACCGGGAATAAACCATTTGACCTAACGTTTATTGTCTAAAGATTGTTTGGTGTAATAAATCATTTGATTAAAGACCAAATACCATAATGACAATATTATCTTTGTTAATATTCTGCCAAGTAAAAATTTGACCAAATGAAAAAGTGCGTACTAAAATCATTCCAAATATTGCATTGGTATAAAAAAGGTTGGTATAAAATTGGCTAAAATTTGTTTGGGTAGTGAAATTTTGTCAAAATCTTTTCGGCAAAACGGCAGGCTCCCAGGATAAGTATCCTATGCTTTTGCGGGTACCTATAGGCAGAAGTTTCTAATTTTTGTGAAAAGATATCTTTTGTTTTGTTTTTGGGTAACATGATAAATGTTTCCGTATAAAATACCCTGAACATTTCAGTGCAGTTACGGATATTTAACTATTTATGGAAGTTTTGTTGTAACAGTTTATACACAATGGAATAAAACTATTTTGTAGATTTTCCTTTGACTCAAGTACCCAAATGGGACACATAAGCATAATTAATATGTTTTACCCCCACGTATTTTTTTGTGGTTACTATTAAAATACACGATTTCAAATTCGGGCTTTGTTTCTTCTATTAAGATCACCTGTTTCTGTTCTAATCCACAATTTCCTCGGTTCAGCTGTTGCATATGGAATTCTTTCATTCATATCTGTCAATGTTTATTTTTGCATCCTCACCCTCACTTATCTACCCTTTATTTACTCCTTTAAGGACTTCCTAAGCACAACTCTCAAGTCGATCATCCATACGATCCCTAGCAAGTAAAATGAAAGAAGTTTCGTTATTTATCTTATTGCTAGTTCAAAAGCTATTGGGGTTACGAAGATGCTACGTGTTACGCCGTAGCTCATTGCTACGCCGTAGCGTTGTGCTACACAAAAACTACGTGACGCAATCCTTGAGATTCTGTTGCGGAATTTTAATAAAAAGGGAAACTAATAAGCTATATTGAAAAGATTTATGACAAAGATGAAATACTTATCTTTAACTTATGTAAAACAAGAAATCAAATACATTATTCATTTGACGATATGAGTGGCTTCGAGTATGTTTCTCATGAAGTTGATTGGGGCTACCCTTTTTATAAGCCATAATACAACATGACATGTCTTATCAAATTATAATGCTATCAATAATAACGTTACAACTCTATTTTTAATTTATTGAAAGCATAAATAAATTGGTATCGAATATTGTGTAACGTAACGAAAAAAGTATTATGTACCATACATTTTAATTGCGATAATTTTTTTATGGACTGTTCCATAAAAAAAATATCAATAAAAAATATACACACAAACTTTCCCACTTTCCAGTTCTGTTGTGTTATTTTTAATATATCTGTCACAGTGTAACTGTTCATTAGTCAAAACTACTTTTGACTGGTTAAAACTATTAAAACATTTACTTAGAAACTTCTTAGGTTTTTTATTGTAACCCATTGATAACTGAGGCTCTCTCAAACAAAATATTTTTAATAGAGTAAACGCCATTTATCTTAATAAGGGAATTGACCGACACCAGTCAAAAGTGGTTTAGTCCGATTAACAGTTTTTACTGTAATATATGAGAGCAGCGGTGGCCTAGTGGTGGCAGGCCCGACTTACGAGCAGTAAGCCGTGGGTTCGAACCAAGGCAGGTGCATTTCTTTGTGTAATTTATTTCATCACCCCTGCTCTCAAAAACAGTAAAAGAAAAACAACGTGAGGAAATCGGCGGCATGTCCCAGAACTAAAAATTCGAAGACACCAACCCGCACTGGGCCCGCGTGGTGGATTACAGCCCACTCCCTGTGCAGTGCAGAGAGCAGTGGGAATATTATAAGCTGATGACGTTGACTGTAATCTATACATGCAAATTTTCCCACTTTTCAGTTCTATTTTTTTTTAATATTTGCGCCAAAAATTATTAATTTTCACGAACACTTCCCAAAAGTTTGTCCCTCGTTTAACCAAACACACATGTATGATATGACGTAATAGTGAATATGTTATCGTACGTCGTACATTGCCCTTGTCACTGTGTCTATCGGTTTGTGGGCAAATAAACAAACTAGTATCGGTTCGTGTTAGTAAACATACGGTTTTGGTAATTTAAACTGTTTTTTGTAGGAAATATGTTTGAAGTTCTTATGATTTAACTGCAGTCAAACAACACTCCTGTTTTCGTCGAAGATTAAGGTAGAGGTGTACCACATCATCATCATCATCAGCCTATAATGTTCACACTACTGGGGCACAGGCTTCCTCTCTACGAGAGGGAGTGGGCTGTAATCCATCCCGCGGGCCCAGTGCGGGTTGGTAGATGTCATGTATTCGAATTTTTTATTCTAGGACATGCCAGTTTCCTCACGATGTTTACCTTCACTGTTTTTGAGAGCAGTGGTGATGAAATAAATTACACAAAGTAATGCCTTGATTCGAACCCACGGCTCACTGCTCTTAAGTCGAGGCTGCCACCACTGAGCCACCGCTGCTGTACGTGGTGAGCCACGTGTGCCACGCTGTACCTTTATTTCGGGTATCGAGGTATCGGGGTCTATTATAATTGAGATAGGTTTCTGTCGCGTATATAATTCTGTTGCTCTCAATTGTTTCGAATGCTATTCTATTTTTAAGGCTAAATATACTTAACTTGCCTCGGAAGCACGTTAAGCCTTTGGGCTCGATGTTATTTGTTGATCTTTGACAGTCGTTACAAGTAGTCAGTGAACTGAAAGTCTGAGAACCAGTCTAACTAAGGGGTATCGTGTTACAAAGTACTAACTCGGTTGTGGAGGTCAGACAGGCAATCGGTCCATGTAAAACACTGGTATTCAGTTGCATCTGGTTAGACTGGAAGCCCACCCCAATATAGTTGGGAAAAGTTTAGGCAGATGATGCTCTGACCTCCATATTCCAGCTAATGGGTAGCAAGATAACTTATAATTATGAGATTATCAAACTAATAATCCTGCACTTCCACTGTAGGCCTTTTCCAAGACGCTTCCTTGTACCCAATTCTCCAACTTCATCATTTTATCCTAATTACCTCTTTAAGGTCATGTGTCCATCTAGAAAGTCGACCCACGCTACATTTGGCTCGCTTACGATACAGGTAACCGTAAAAGGTCATAAAACTACTTAAAAATAAAGTTACTTCTTAACTGAGTATTTGTTCCAGTAGTTACTTAAAAGGTTAACAGCGCAACATAATAATATATCACCTATGTAAGTTTAACAAAAGTACGTTAAAAACGTAATAAGTTGTAACACTGTCTGAAGAGATCTTTGTTAAAACGAATGATCTTGAAAAGTATGAGTATAAAACATAATATTACAGAATACAGGTTGGTCTCAAAACTGCGCAGAAAAATTTCGTGAGGAAATCGGCATTTACCATAACCAATAAAATTCGAAGACATATTGTGTCATCCACCACTTGGCCATCGAATCAATCAGATAAACATAGAATAGAATGGTAATTCGATGATAAATTAAATGGTGCTCATCTTTGTAGAACAAAATAAACGTACTCGTAGCACTTACATACTGCCATATAAACACATGTTTTGCCTCTAGAGGCAGGATGCTCATTTCCTCATACAATGGAAGTCAGTGTTATGGAAGAGTTTGATTAGGATTTTCTTGCATCTTTACAGTGTATAATCGATGTATGATTGTTATTGTACATTGTTTTACTCACGTATTAATATCGGTCTTCTACCTTTTTCACTTGAGGAATGCATACGGAAACTTCCTCCAAAATATTATTTACTTACCCCATACTTGCCTCACCTTTCATTCCGTAGACAAGAAACAATATGTTTTTAATGTCAGCACGATACTACGGATATGCCTCAGGGCGGGAATGCAGAGGTCGATGGCACTGAATAAATTGACGCAGAATGTCTACTTCATACGACGACTTCGTCATATATTTGTCTTATCCGAAAGATGTGGTTCTGCATTGTATGCTGCTCCTCTTTTCACCTGCTAAAGGCCCTGGAAGTGGTAAAGTTTGGGGGACTGTCTCGTGCTATCTAGACTTTACATGACAAACAATCTCGTTCGCAGTACAATTTTAATAAACGATGATTTTGAGCGAAAACGCACGCCTAAACAGAAACAAATCTACATACAGCGTATGCATGAACAATCAAGACTGTTATTTGTTTGAGATCGCCACCTTATGGGAGGGTTGACGACGCATAAAACCTCTTTTTAAACTTCTTTGGTATCACTGTTTTTTTTTGTTGTCGTCATGTCACCTACCTTTTGTTCTGTCATGGTGCTTTAATAAAAACTATGAAATAATCGGCAAGTCATTGGTAGTGCTCACTATCAATTAAACGTCCACATTTGGTCCTTTATATGTATGTTGGTTTTTAGCTCGTTGTAAGTTGTCCTTCTGTATCCTATCTATTCTGTGTTAATGGCGAAATCCGCCCTTCCCGAGCGTCAAGGTCTCGGCCACTTGGTTACGTCATCACAGGGATGTTGTGCCGCAATGAAGAGTTCAGTTCAAGTTTCAAGGGAGTTCGGTTGTTGTATGATTCATTTGTACGTTTTGTAGTTTGTTGAATTTGATGTTTGAATGGGGATTTGTGGGGTCTTTTAGTAGAATTTTAATGATTGTTAATTGGTTTATTTAGTTGAGAAAATGCTGTAAGTTTCATTGTTTTGCTTGATTTGTGCCTTAAGACAAACAAATATTAACTGAAGCCCTTTTTTCAATGGGGTAGTTAGAAACCACTGAAGACCATAGGTTACGATACGTGCTCTCATTACTTCATCCACGTTCATACAAATGCATAATCACGAACGCCGCTCCGGTTCCGAGTATTACGTATCTGACCTTTTAGACGAACCTATAAGGTCAGTGTTTTTTCTTCTAAGACGCTCCTCCTCTTCTCTCATCTAAGCATTATTTTCTATTTGTGACTTAACTATGGCAAAATCTTACACTTCAAAAAATTTTTTTTGAACAAAAATCTGGAATGTAAAACGTTTGTATGTTTATCCTTTATGCTTCAGATGAAACCACGGTGGCTTTTCTGTGTACGCGAAGGTTCTTGGCCCAAAAAATCTCTTCTATGTGTATATAGCTGTAGCTAATACATAATAATTGGGTCTCTAAACCAACACACAACCACGCAAAACACATTTTAGCACCATAACATTAGTTATTCCATCGTATATTCAACGTAATCCACTAATCGGTTTAGTCATACGTTGCCTCAAATAATAGCCAAGGTCACCGGTGTTCATTCAGGTAAACAAAGCATTATCTCGCTTGTACACCTACTTATGGCCAAAGGGGACTTTATATACGTACTTATTTACACTTCAATGAACGTATTAGGGCTTGAGCAAAAATTTTGGTGCTATGGCAACGAAAGGTTTTGGTTGAAAAGAAATCATTCTTTTTGCATTCATTCTTTATTTGGCTTACGCAATGAAAATATTCTTTAGATAATATTCTTATAAGACATGTCTAGACTTTAAAAGAGGTTTAGTGATTTAGTTTTAGTTGGATGTAGTTATTCATTATAATTTACGCATCAACGATAAGACGACGACAAAGTTTTGTTATTACTAATTGCTAGGTCAGGTAGTACCTTAGGAAGAAAGACAGAAAATTGATTTTATTTGGCATTAACAACACCTTAAAACTTATACAAAATAAATAAACAAACAAGACTGATAAAGCCAAAAGTGTCTTAACTCAGCATAATGCCAGATGGCAACACAAGGTGTACCAACTGACGCTGATTTTCAGCTGCAGCCCACGAGTACCATAGGCTCGAAAGAATAAACAAACACATTTTTAAAGCATTTTTTTTTGGTCAATAATATGATTGCGATCGACGATCGTAACAAATGTGTATTTTTTCCACCTACCCGTCAACATTACAGGAGCCGAGTACCTTAAATTAACTTTAAAAAAAAACACCTGAAAATGTACATAAAGAAGAAATATCCTATATCGCCTATCTTTTAAAATTAAAGTTCGAGAGTTCATTCGGAAAAAGCTAGCAGTATCGTCACAACGTTGGTATTTTCCCCATGTTTGTCCTTTTTTTATTAGTATTTATATTATGATAAATATATATATATATATAGTATTTTATATATCCTTGTAGTTTGTTTTAGTATTATTTGAATAATATTTTATAGATATACACATACCACTGCTTGTCTCTGCATCACCCAAAGGTTGACTAGAGAAAATGCCTATGGCATTAAGTCCGCCTCTGTACTATGTGCTTGAAGTGTTAAATAAATAAATAAATATTAAATTACAAGAAATATTCGAGGAGTGCGAAAAAACTGATCATTTACCATACTTGTAATATAGGTCAAAAACTTGCCTACTAGCACTTGTCTTTCCGTGGTCATTCATCACCGCAAAATTAGGACAATATCAGGAATGGAAGCTTGATAAGCGTATCTGATTGCGAATTTGTCATCCTACTGAAAAGTAGGTGTCACATATTTATAGTTTTATCGAGTAAGTGCCGATCAATTGAGTAGATTTTAATGTGGTCATTGTAGATAGGTGACATTCATGAATACACGTCAAAACAACGTCCTTGAGGTCTGTAATTTAATAGTAAATATTATGAACACGCTGTCTGTTTATTTGTGTTTATTGAATTTGTTGTAAATATGACTACGTAACAAAATGGATATCTACGATAATAGTGATGATTGTATTTTCATTGACGCCCTGTAATTCTTTCCACATTTTGATGCTTTTACATATTTTATTATTATTTTAGATCTATGTTTGTTAATAATGTATGTACTTAATGAATTCCAGTAGAAACTTCATTGTACAGTAATGTAATGATATCCAATGTTGTGATGGGTGAAAAAACTTAACCATTAATTCACATAATGCTTGTACAGTCCCACTTTTGGGCAAAGGCCCCCCTAATTCTTTCCCCTTGTGTAACGTTGGATGGATATAAATTCTTCTCTTACTGGTACCTCGTCCTCTCTATTAACTGAAAATTTGGTTTCAACTCCGAATATTTCTCTTTGGCCATTGTAAGGTGGAAAAGCTAAGGAGTACTCGTGATTCCAGTCCATTCGCCAATGATTCTTAACCAAAACTTTTTCTCTAGCTAATAACGGGCAATGGAGCGCAGCATCATTAACGTTAAACTCAGCGATCGTATAAGGAACACCACACTGCGCTCCAAAACCCAAATTGCTGACGTTGGTCATGAAGCTGCCAAACTAAAATGGGACTGGGCGGGCAAATCTGTGGGCCCACATTTCACAAAACTGGAGCCCTGAGACAACTAGACGGGGTCGCGGCAGACCGAGAAGAAGATGGTGGGACGCCTTGGTTGGCTTTCTTGTTAATTGGCGAGAAGAGGCAACAAACAGAAAAGTGGAAGGAATGGGGGAGGCGTTTGCCCAGGAGTGGGAAAGATAAGGCAAACAAAAAAAAATCCGCTACGTCCTATTCAATTTAAGACTTCGTCATTTGTATTACTTATTTTTCAACAGTGATCAATGCTCGGTTTGATTGCTTTGTTAGTCCAGTGTTCGCAGTAGCGACTGCTGAGCATGAAGTCTTCGGTTCGATTCCCAGGTCGGGCAAGGCAATTTCTCAGAAGCAGCCACAGAGTTTGGATTTGTGCCCGGTTGATGGCAATAGAATCGCCTCTTATTACATTGGACTGAAACATAACTGGCGAATTTAGAGTGTATTATACTGCTCTGCCGAATCCTTCGGGGATTACAGGCGTGATCTTATGTGTGATCGATACAAAATATGCATGCACACGAACCGACCTTAATTATACTCGTATCTTCAAAGTACGCTTAGCGGATCCCCAGCTGCAGATTCTCCTATGCAAATCCACCTACCAGACGATCTGAAGACAAAGTGGTTGCTTTGTCTTCGGACCGATAAACGGAACGGGTCAAGCGCTTATTAGTCGCCACACAATTCGCATTGGATCGAGTTACCTCTGACAGACTCGATAGTCTTTCCTAAGTGCAATCCACACACATAAGCTTGTACGATTAGAACCTTCATTGTCGAAGGATTCTTTTGTATACACGTATCTATGATTGTGAAGTTCGAGTACTTTTCAATATATGCACGTACTTGCAAACACCAATTATTGTTTAGCGTCCGACAGAAAGAAAATTTCGAGTATAAAATATTGGTGTACGGTCATCAACGAAAGTCGCTATACATATCCAAAATTATAAGACGTCTTAGTTTTAGAACAATCCATATTAACAGACAGGAAAAAAAGAGATACTAATATTTTCATCAATGGTTACACAAATTCGCTAAACAATATTACATCAGATCACACTGATCAGATCACAAAACTTGGTGTAATGATGATGAGTATTAACCGACTTCTGATGCCGACTACAAACAACACAAATACAAGCCGACAGGCACTAGTTCTTCCCGTCATTTTTTTTTATGCTGGTCCATGCCAGTGAGCCTTCTAGTTACTGTAATGTTATTACTTTAATATTTATACCTCCATGATCTCTGTACTATACAATGCATCTATCAGCGCTATGTTTCGAGTTGCTGATGACACTTCATGAATACCTACTTCAGGTACATAATTCGTTCACAGCAAACAATTTAGTATTAGTATTAAGACTAAATGCATAAGATTTTCATTACCGAATGTTTAAAGTAGTGATTGTGATATAATATTGAACAAAGTGAAACTAGAATTTGTCGATGAAACGATTTTCCTGGGGATTACGCTTGATTCAAGGCTGCAATTGGGTTCTCATTTAACATCTCTTGCGGGGCGGCTTAGTTCAGCAGCATATGCTGTTAAAAAAAACCGTCAATATACCGATTTAGATACCGCGATATTGGTCTATTTTAGTTACTTTCATAGTATAGTGTCTTAGAGCATGTTGTTATGGGGACGGGCTGCAGACATCGAGTCTATTTTTATTCTGCAAAAAAGAGCCATCAGAGCCATATATAATCTCCGTAGGCGCGACTCTCTAAAGGAACTGTTTAAGGACATTAAAATCATGACGGTACATTGCGCACTACCGTAAACTATGATTTTTCACACCAAAAAAGCCCGGTGTTACTAAGTACGCATTCTATGTTTAGAATTCTTGGTTGACGGCTTTGTGAAGGGTCTTTTTACACTATGTAAAGATAATATGAAGCTTGATACGTAAGTAAATAAATAAGTATATACCTAATGTTCTCTCGGTCCCAAGAAATAACATTTCAGCATAAAGAAATACTGTCCATTTGTGCTTAGAGATGCGTACTACCCAAAAGTGACTGGAAATGGGAATTCTGCGTAAAACCCTCAGCTACATCAAAACACGGGGCTCCTAGGGCTAACCTTGAACTTTGTTTGGATTCCCGCTGTTTCATTGTTCTTGACTTTCAAAGAAAACTTCGTAGAAATAATACTTACTGCGTCTGAATTTGGTAAAAAGGTTCCTTGAAAATTTTCCTCGTGTAAGCAATGATTGCTGTTTACGATTTTTTTCCTTGTTTATTGTTTTGATTTATTTCGTTTTTATTATGGGTGATATACAGCTTTTCTTAGTATAGTATTTTACTGTCACAGTAGTTTTGTAGGATGATATGGCAAGAAAGCAAGTATCTCATGAGATGACAAGTAATAGAGAAGTATGGAAGAAAACGACATGCTGCGCCGACCCCAAATAAATTGAGATAAGGGCAATTAAATGACAGATTTAAAAAACCTGACAAAAACAAATAAAGATTAAAAAAAACCCGACTCAAAAAAACTCTAAAAAAACAACAAAAAATAAATTAATCAAAGCGTCGGCGTCGGAGGACCGCTAAGTCAACCGCTTAGCACAAGCACAAAACAAAAAAAAAATTAATCCAAGTCAAGTCCCACGCAACGAAGCTTGGTTTACTTTTTTTTTGTTTTTTAGAGTTTTTTGTGTCGGGGGTTTTTTAGCCATACTTTATCTCGTGGTTTGCTCTATTTACAATCAGATAGTGCCAATAACAAGACCAAATAAAAAGAATGGAGATTTTTTTCTTAAAGGTTTACAAGTGCATAGTTTATACATAACACAGGAACTAACTTAACAATTTTCGTACGCAAAAAAGGAAACTAAATACAAAATATTATTGTGACAGAAATATGACTAAGTAACCAAAATGTATTACGGAGTAAGTAAAAGCTGCCCTAACTGAATAAAAGTAGCAGTATGACGGTTTTATTCGCGTTTCGACCTTCGAACCGTGTGAGTGAACCGATATAAAACTCGTATGAAATGACTGATCGTATTTTGTGCGTTAGCTTCCTTGGAGTTACGGCTTTCCTTAAAGTTTTAGGGGGGAAAAAGTGCTTAAAATTCTTCACTGTAACATTTATCCACTAAGTGTCACGGGCAGAGCCGGAACGTGTGACAACTATCCAAGAATTTCCCAGTAACTGGGTTGAAAAAGTCAGACAGTCTAGGCACACATAGACTGTCTGACTTTACACATAGACATATGAAATATTGGTACATAGCAGCATCCGCTAAGACTAGAAACTGACCCTAACATCATCTGACTAGCCTTTTCCCAACTATGTTGAGGTCGGCTTCTAGTCTGACATCCGGTCAGACTAGAAGCCGCTGAATATCAGTATTTTACATAGAGCGACTGCCTATCTGACCTCCACAACCCAGTAACTGGGTAATACGATACCCCTTGGTAAGACTGGATGTCAGACTTTTGGCTTCTGATTACTCGTAACGACTGTCAAAGATCTACAAATGACAGCCGGGACCAACGGCGTAACGTTCTAAAACCAAATAAAGCTGATCTCTCATTGTATGCGAAATCTATACAATGCGAGATCAGGTTATACTGGATTTGCATAACTTGTTGTGTCACCGTATGTACCTACCTTATCAACTAGCCATTTTAATGACTACTTAAAACAAACGCCTTTTAAAATGCCTAAGGTCAGGTTTGTTTAGCTAGTGCTTGTAGCATTAAATTAAAGCGAGTACAGTTTCGTTATTAGTCATATTCTGCAAATTGTTGCCGTTAACGAAGTTTATTTAATTTAATTTATTTATTTAATTCAGCCTTAAATACATAAAGTGCTACTATATAATCTTAACCTATTTTTAGTAACTTGTAATAAAATTACAATAAAAAAAAATTCATTTAATTGGCGACATGGAAGTCTGTGCGCACATGTGTGCCTGTGCCTGATAAATGGCCCATCAATTTGGGCAACATTGTAGCTAGAATATTGTTATTTATGTGTATACTTTATTTATGTATTTTATTTTTGACATTTTGGGAAACTTCACAGACGAATAACATTATATTAACAAAAATGTATAACTAAATTGCTAATAGCAGGCTTCCACAGATGAAAACATAATTGTTACTTCCTAATGCCAGGTTCACAAGAAATTTCGTCAAAACTGAGACTGGCTCTCTGAAAGTATGCATTACGCTTATTATTAGTGTTTGCATAAGGTGCATGTAGAAGTGGTCGCTGTCACAGTCCTATCTGACAAGTGCGTAACGTTAGTTTTGAGACAATTTCAGGACAATCGAAGGAACCAATTGCGTAATTAAATAAGTAGCATACATAATTAATATATCGTCTACGGTCAAGTGGTAGAAAATGGTACCATCTGCATTCGTGAGTGTAATCTACAGAATCCCATTTTATACTAGTATATTGAACCTTTATGAAATGTGAGCTTTTGGTATTTAAACGGTATTAGGGACATAATTATTTAACGGCGTAGATATTGCACTTTAGTATGGAACAGCAGATCATCATCATCTTCCTGGATATTCTTCCTTGTCCCATTCTTGAGGCTGGCGCAACACGTTTTTCTTCTTCCACTCTCCCCTGTCAAACCTCACGGAATCATTTACTCAGCAGCTATTTCTTTCAATTCATCATCATCTGCCTAGCCTTTTCCCAAACTATCTTGGGGTCGGCTTCCAGTCTAACAGGATGCAGCTGAGTACCAGTATTTTACATGAAGCGACTGCCTATCTGACCTCCACAACCCAGTAACTGGGTAATACCTACGATACCCCTTGGTAAGACTAGATGTCTAGCTAAACTAGCTTCTGACTACTCTTAACGACTGCCAAAGATCTACAAATGACAGCTGCGACCAGCGGCTTAACATGCTTTCCGAGGCACGGAGGAAAATCGGTATGTAATTATGGTCAAACAACCACGGATCAATCTCGGCAAGCACGGCTTAACCTTAAAGATCGACCCTCTCCGCTATTTCTTTCAATTACCGATAAGATTATCAAAACAGTAAATAATCAAATCATATAAGTTTGATTCCGGACAGTTTTTATCACGAAGTCCCTTTAGACTGTGTATTTTCAAGATGACAAAGAAAGCTTTGGCTTAGAGCTATAAAGAATGGAGAGAACGTGAAAGTTTTATTGCCTTACAATTCTTTTTTTACTAACCGATTTATTTCTAGCCATAGTTGGTTCAGGATGGGTACGATCGTAAAAAGAGTATGCTTTTGAAAAGCTGTTAACTCTTATGACTCAGCGATAGTCACTTGTAGATGTAAGTACTGTATGACACTTTTAAATAGCTCTTTATGACTGAAATTGAATGAAAGCACGGTTGGCGCAGTGGTTGAGCGATTGGCTCGCAGGTTCGATTTACACAGGAACAAACATCTGTATGGCCTACAGGTTCTAGGTCTAGCTGTAAGAGTAAGTAAGTGAGTAAGTTTAAATGTTTGTACGATACAGGAGATATTCCTAGAGTGGGCCGACATTAAAAACAAATACGGGGTGTAGCGGTTGTTATGACAATGAGGTCCTAGATGCAGCTCTGAGGTCGGAGAAAATGTTTTTTGTTTTTCTATTAGGAATTTCTCAATAGTAAGCTTGTATTCTGAATTTGCTTGAACCCCTCTATTACATGGGAATTAAACATCATCATCATCATCATGTTCCCACTATAATGCCTATAATGTTGCCACTGCTGGGACACAGGCCTTCTTTCAGTGAGAGGGAGTAGGCTATAATCCACCACGCGGGCCCAGTGCGGGTTGGTAGATGTCACATGTCTTCGAACTTTTAGTTCTAGGACCTGCCGGTTTCCTCACGATGTTTTCCTTCACCGTTTTGAGAGACGAAGACTTAAACATAATTTAGAGGTGTATTTTGTTACACCTCTACCTAATCCTTTGTGGAAAATAGGTGCGATGTTATGGAGTACCAAGGGCTGTATAGATTTATTTTTCAGTCAAGTATCGTGTATTTTCATCTCATTTTCCCCGAATGGGGTTAACAGGTGGTTGTAATAACATCATGGAGCGATAACCAATTCGCTTACAAGGAACGTTGATTGAGTTAAGGTCCTCAGGATCTTCTGCAGTAGTGGGAAGGCTTCGAGTGTAGTTGGATATTGAGATAAATTATCAATTTAGTTAGAACCGTAGTTAAAATTTATTTTCTAGTTAAATATGTGTCATCTGCCTAGCCTTTTTCCAAACTATCTTGGCGTCCAGTCGTGGCTTAGGCGTATTGTGGCTTCCAGTCTAACCGGATGCGGCTAAGTACTAGTATTTTACATGAAGCGACTACCTATCTGACCTCCACAACCCAGTAACTGGGGTAATACGATATCCCTTGGTAAGACTGGATATAAGACTTTTGGCTTCTGACTACTCGTAACGACTGTCAAAGATCTACAAATGAAAACCTGGACCAACGGCTTAATATGTGTAAATTCAATTACTTAAACTATGATACCACAAACACTGTTTTTAGCTTTCACGTTACTAACACTGCCACTTACTGCATATCTTCCGTGATTATCAATTATTGTGATCAAATGTGTGTGTGTGTATGTGAATGATTGTGATTGTAATCAGTCATCCTTCGATCATGGCGCTTGCGATAGCGTCGAATATTGGGAGCTCACAATAGTTCATAATCAGGGAAGATAGGAAGTGACAGTGTTCTGATACTACAATTGAGTGAATTTATTAAATACCCTATGGACTGCTTAAATATCGTTCCTATGTCTCATTGTCAAGTAATTATTTTTGCAAGTGGTTGTAACTATCTACATTTCTTTTTTCCCCGTAAATATAATTCTTGTATTCCGGTGTGATGGTTGGCAATAACTTTTAAACTAGTAACGAATTTTCCATGTATCCATTCTGCAAACCAATGTGGCGGTGACGATGCCAACAAACAGACCCAACAGCTTTAAGAGTACTTTGGCAGCTAAAAAGTTACGGATCCGATTCAGCAGCACAGCGAAACTCTTCAGAGCTTTGACATAAGTATGATTAACAACAAAACACCCATAAAAAAATAAAACCATAAAACGATAGTTACGACTAATATACAAAAAACTTTACAGAATATCTGTTGCCGTGTAATAAAGGCATAATATCGCACAGGCGAGCCGGGTTCCGTTATTGTTGGCCGTGTTGGCACAGAGCCATTAACTTCCATCCATATTACGAAAACTTCCTATAATCCCACTTTTGTTACATAAAACCTTAACGTCATAAGTTTAAGGTTGAAAATTTGGTGTTAGCGCGCGGTATTTTGTAACAACTGGCGAATCTTTATTGTTTGAAATTTTTTGACTTGACGATCCTAGTTCATATTTGGATGTCAATTAGAGAATGATTTTGATCACTTTTTTCTTTGAAAGAAGAATCAAATTTGGTAATCGGTACCAGCGTTATACATATTAGAAATTAGTGTCTTCGTCAAAACAAATCCCAACCTTTTTGAAAAAATGGCAATGGTACGAAATGTTCCAATTCGTTGTCAGTACAAAAATACTTTGAGTAATTATAAATGTAAAACTGCATTACTTACAAAAAGTGTCCTTGGTATAGCTCCACTAGTTTATAATAAGATTTCAGATGCCATAAGAGAATAAAATTTTACACAATTTATGAAAAAAATTAAACATTGATGAATGTTATTACATTATTGACGAATACCTAAATTACGAATTAATTTAGAATTACAAATATTGAGTTTTCAGATAAATTGTAGGTACAACAATTGACATTAAATAAACTCGACATTTTAATTACTTTGACATAGATTATTTTGACATTTAATAATTCCTCATTTAGGTCTAGCATAGTTGAAGCATTAAATAATATGTAATTATAATAATTATGCATGATTAATTTGATAATCATCAGCTAGATTTGCACACCATATTTGTACGCCTCCTGGTATAACATAGCGTTCTGTTCATCAAACATATAATCTGTACTTTTTTGACTGTTAAAAAATAAATTATGATTCTTTTTGATTTGATTTGTAATTCTTCATTACCGACAAGGCAAAACCCTTCCTATGCACGACTAGCAATAACTGCAATAATACGGCTACCAATATTGTATTCCTAGGAGTGCCTTTAATGGAGAGTTGGCTACACCATTACTTTTTACCGTCCAGACAACCCAGTACGACACATAGCTAAAATGACACTGATTAAAATCTATTAGTGTTCGGTGTCAGCAATCTGTGCTTACCACTTTCACCAAAGATACATTAGGTATTTTTATAATAAATCAGTCTTCTTGTTCTTTATTACCATGTCATTTCCTAAAGATCTCAAACCACCTCAACAAGAACCTCTTATTTACAGGCCACACAAGCATTTTTCTACAAACCACGAACTGGACAAAGAAAAAATATAAAAAATAATACACAGCCAAGGTCGCCAAAGTTAGACATTGGATCAGCGAGATAGAAAGATTAATTAAACATGGTTGCCTCGCCAACATAATTAATGTACTTCGTAACCAACTTCGTGAAGTTTCGTAAACGTTTGGAAGGAATAGTCCTGTATGTAATGATTTTCTGTAAATTGTTTCTGATATACTTTAATGGACGTTGGTTTCTGGTTTGTGAAGGGATGGTTGGTAGTGGTATAATTCGCGCGGGTAATCCGTGCGGGTTCGATCCCCGCACGGAACAAATATTTGTATGGCCTACAGCTGATAGTTGTTCCGGGTCTGGCTGTTTGTGTATATGAATTAAAATGTTTGTAAACACCCATGATGTATCATGGGTGCGTTTACAAACATTTTAATTTAAAAGAGAGGAGAAATTACTAGAGAGGAGCAATGTTTAAAAAAAAAACTAGCTTTAAATTGTAATAGTTCTTCGCCCTAACCTAAGTTGATGATAAAACTGCGTGTACAAATATGGAAATTTATCCAGCCGCTAAAGCGTTTTAAGGCTTCACAGAGTTTACTTTCGAATACATATAATATTAGTTCGGATGATGTTTTATCTATTTCACGCGAGTGAGGTGGCAGGCAGAAGCTAGTGTTTAATATCTCCACAAATCAACAACTAAGCACACGTGCGCATTAGCTTGTTGTGACACAGTGAATTGTTACTGTAACTCCTCTGAGCTATTTATTTTGAACGATTATTTATTTGAAACCTCTCTTGTCTATTTTTGATTTTTTGTTCGTTTTAGTGGAGAGCAGTGGTGGTAGTGGTGGCAGACCCGACTTTCGAGTACGAGCAGTAAGCCGTGGGTTCAAAACCCAGGCAGGCGCATTTCTTTGTGTAATTTATTTCATCATCGCTGCTCTCAAAAACGATGAAGGAAAATATCGTGAGGAAACCAGCATGTCCTAGAACTAAGAAAATTAAAACATGTGACATATAAAAACCCGCACAGGACCCGTATGGTGGATTACAGCACACTCCCTCTCATAGAGAGGAGGCGTGTGTCCCAGCAGTGGGAACATTATAGGCTGATGATGATGTTCGTTTTAATAGGGAAATAGTATTTTTTAGGCATCTTTATAATCTACACTAATACGCAGATAGATGCAAAAAATACTCTTTCCGTCTGTTATATCTTTCTACGCAATTATTCATTACGATTTAAAGAGTCACAGGGAGTAGAACCTGCGCACATACCAAGTCACTTAGGGTAGTACGTTCACGTGGAATCTTTCCAGCCTTTACGCGGGCAAAGCCAAGAGCAAAACCTGCTTATGCGGATCTCTCATTGTACAGGAAATTTACACAAAGCGAGATCATGTTATACTGGATGTGTATAGCTTGCTGTGTCGAAATGTGTACAGTACGAGTATAAACGGTGTTGATTTATGTTCCTGGTGGTAATTAAACGCACTTAGAAATGCCTATTTACTGACCTGTCACTTAAAAATAACTTATGTTGTAGTTGTTATCGCCCTAAGCTTAACAAGAACGGTACAAAGTTTTCAAACATTTAGTATAATTATTAGAATTTCTACAACACAACAACGATTAATTTAAATACTAAGAATAGGTTTTTATACGGCAAAGTTGTTTCAGCCTTGGCTCTGTAAGAAGTATTGTTTGTTTTATGAAATTATGTTATTCTTTATGAAGACTGAGTTTTCTATTGAGCTAGTTGAATAAAAACCTTTTTATGGTTCAACGACGTCGAACCCATCAAGATGGGATTTCGGTATAATTAAGACTAGACATTTAATGATTCGTTTTTTGAAATTAATGTTAATTTATTTTATTTATCTATAATCTAACTATACATATACATTACAACGATTAACAAACTAATAAATTAAATAACTAAAATAACAATAAACTATAAAAGGGCGTCAAAAAACTCCTCCTCAATGCTGTCAGCTGGTAATGTGCCCAAGAGACTGAAAGCATTTCGTGTTTTGATAAATAAAAATATAGTTTTAATAGTAATATAAATTAAGTTTTTTATATATAAAACTGACTTATTGATCCAGTGGTCGTCACAATCATCATCGTCACGATGTTTCCCTTCACCGTTTTTGAGGGCATTTAGCTCCTCATATCAGTTTAACTGGCACTATACAAAACACATCTAATCACATTACACATTAGATAGTGCAAAAAAAAACGTTAACACAAATGAGGTTTACGTTTAGTTGGCGTCTTCGGGATGTAATCTTATTGTCTGACTCTACAAAAGGGATTTAAATCGGCTTCAAATACTCCAGAGCTTTGTGAAACTGTACTAATGTTTCTACTTATGTTATACATGTTGTGTAAACATGTTATTTGTACACGTATTTGTTTTTAATGATGAGTTTAGTTCAAGTTACTACTTAAGTTTCGAGTAATCTTATTAACATTTACATACATGAAACATGTTGTACAGTCTGAATGCTGCAAGGTTTTGACATACATAACAACACTATTGTAATCACCGAAGGGTTAGGCAGAAGTGTAGCTCATAGTACACCCACATTCTGCCAGTTATGTTTAAGTCCCATGTTATAGGGGGCGAGCCCATTGCCATCAACCGGGCACAAATCCAGACGCCGTGGCTGTTACTCGGGAAAACGTGATGGAAAAACCCAATAACACTTTGCCCGACCCGGATATCCAACCCAGGAACTCAAACTCAACAGTCGTGAAAGCACTCACTAGCCCAACGAGGAAGTAGATTATAATTTGGATTAAAATATAGGATACTTCGTATGCGGGTTTAAGTAGAAGTTTCTACTTTTTGTGTAAAATTATCTTTTGTTTTGTTTTAGGTAATATGTACTTAAGTTTTAATTTAAAAAAAAACATTGCTCTAGGAGTTTTTTCTGTATCGTGGATGCGTTTACAAATATTTAAACTCACATACACAAACAGCCACACCCGATAAATGTTTTAATAACTCAAAACTCAATAACAATTTGCCCGACCCGGATTCGAACCCAGGACCTCATGCTCAGTTGTCGCGATTGCGACCCGTTGACCAACCAGGCAGAAACTGTGAGACAGTGTTTTGATTTCACTTAATGCTTTCGTACTTCTTTGTAAAGATGGACATGTAATGAGGAGGGATGAAAAGCATGGATGCAAGGATGGAGCGATAAACCAAGGCCAAAGAAAATATGGATGGATTGCAGAAAATATAGATGGCAGTGGCGTAGCTTTATTGGGTAGCACCCAGTGCGAAAGTTGATGGGGTCACCTCATCGAAAGTTAACATTTTTTTGGTCATAAATTTATGGATCATTTAATATTTTTGTTTAAAAAATAACAAAACACAAAAACTATATTTTACATTTAAAAAGGTACAAAAATAACTTCTTCAAAATTTATATTTTTTCTTGCCTTGTGTTCTATGGCTACTATAGCAAGATTGCTAAGCTGCGATTGGGTCGGTTTTGCCTGGAAGTGATTTTTTTATTTATTGTAGCTTACAGCTCTCATATGAAGCAACGGACACGCAAACCATCATAAACAATTTTGTGCAATCATAAGATTTGAAAGAGATTCTGTAAAATCCCATTTTACAATAAACTTTAAAAAGTGTTGAGGTAGCCAATCAAAAACATGCTTGTGGGGGAATCCCCGATAAAAACAGCTATGCGGATTGGGATTTAATTTTTCTTAATGTTATATTTTGTTCTTGACGTTGTCATTGGGTGTCACCCCAAAAATGGTGGCACCCGGTGCGGCCTGCCCCCGCCGTCACCCCCTTGCTACGCCACTGGTGTGGCGTAGCAAGGGGGTAAAATCACTTCCAGGCAAAACCGACCCAATCGCAGCTTAGCGATTGGGTCGGTTTTGCCTGGAAGTGATTTTTTTATTTATTGTAGCTTACAGCTCTCATATGAAGCAACGGACACGCAAACCATCATAAACAATTTTGTGCAATCATAAGATTTGAAAGAGATTCTGTAAAATCCCATTTTACAATAAACTTTAAAAAGTGTTGAGGTAGCCAATCAAAAACATGCTTGTGGGGGAATCCCCGATAAAAACAGCTATGCGGATTGGGATTTAATTTTTCTTAATGTTATATTTTGTTCTTGACGTTGTCATTGGGTGTCACCCCAAAAATGGTGGCACCCGGTGCGGCCTGCCCCCGCCGTCACCCCCTTGCTACGCCACTGGTGTGAGGAATGATATGAAACAGAAATGAGTATAAGGTCTGACAGATGAAAATGGTTGAAAACGTGTGGCACTGATCCCATTTAGAATGGGACAAGGACAGTAAGATGATGAGATGGTGATGACTTCTAGGCAAAGCTCTATAGAAATAACAGTACATCTACGTATAGCATAATAAAACTCATACTACGTACAACCTAATACTTTCCAGGTATTCAACCCTCGTACTTGGAAAGTGAGTTCTTAAACCAGTTAGAGGGTTTTCTTAACCCTTTGTATACTTATACTCCTTGGTATAAAACATGTACCTACTCATGTGTTCTTAATATTGTGTCTACTGTCTTTATTTATTACTCTATGGTATTTCACAGAAGAAAGCTTTATGCATGTTTAATACTTCATCGCATAAAACTTCGATACAATATGATTAATTTATATATATATTGTGATTTATGAATATTCAATGCCAAGTAAATAAACGCAATGTGTTTATTTAAATACCTGTTTGCGTAAATCAACGAAATATTCCTGTTTCTTGCTTACCCTTTTTATTTCCCCACGGACAAACAGACAAAATATTATCATTGGTAACTCTCCCGGATGGTTATTTATTTTTGTTGAAATATGAATTGTGCAGATTATTTAAAGGGATGAGGAGGATATAAATACTGATTCGCATTGTATTTTATTTTAAGAGACGATAAGCATATAAATATTCGCTTTATTTTTGAGTTGATAAATACTTAGTTATTAAGAAAAATTTACATTATTTTAATGTTGTTATCCTATTAGATCTATTATTATTTACACAAAATTTAGATGCATACGTCCTAAATAGTATTTTGAAAAAAACCTTGCGTAGTTCTTAAATAACTCTTCAAGTCTGACCCTTACGGCCATTGGCAGACTTGATGAACCAATAATAAACGCACCTCTCCATAGAAGCTCACTCATGGCTAACCCACGTGGACTCAACACACGTGTAGTTAGCATCGCTTTGTGTGTAACTGTACGCGTTATCATCCTCTGCGACCATCAGCTACACTACGCACGGCTGATGCCCTATGGCCCAAAGTTCCCCAAAAATGTAAAATTAATTTGTTTGTAAAGTTGACACTTGATCATTCCTTTACTGACGTCTCCAGAAGTGTTAAAATAAAATAATATCATTCCAAATGCGTACCTGAAAAACAAATGAACCGCACACCTGACATGGCAAATCTCACCGTACACATAATTATGTCTGTGCACCTTGTAGGAGTGGATTATAATTTAGAGTGGTTATAAACTAGCGTATTTTGTATCGCGAATAAGCTCGCGTACACGTGCGCCACATTACACTTTAGCACTTCAAAAGACGAACGCGCGTACATGCACTTACGAGTATTCTGGCGTGTTAGTTTGATTTAAATGACAGCCGTCAGCAACAGTGACGATTTATCTCAAGACTCGCGTTGTACGAGCATAAACATGCATCAACACTCGTACAAGTTCCGCATGTGGCATAAGACGCGCGTATACGGACCTAAATACTAAAATACGCTAATCTGAAACCGCCCTTAACGTCAACTTGTTACCTGTCTCTCTAAAGTATAAAATCCTCTCCTCATGCACAGTAGATACGATCATTAATCACCGCTGTAGCTTCCTCGTGTAAGCGACCTCTGAATATTAAGTTCAATTTTTCTCACGATGTTTTCCTTTCCCGGCAGAGGTGTAAGATACAAGTTTGATGTTTGAATAAAACATATTGAAAGAAATTTCCAAACTCGACCTCGCTCATGGAAGTTTAAAATCCATACTAATATTGTAAATGCGGAAGTAGCCGGTTTGCCTTTTTACGTGTAATGGCTAATCGCTAATAAGCTAAACAAAGTTGCGGCTGCAGTTTGTTCAAAAAGTCCCATATCTCAAAAACTAAATATCAAATCTTATTCAAACTAATTTTCATTGAAAGTTTTTTTTCGTTCTACCATCCTAACTTTTCAGAATTTTACTCCTCTTACTTTAGTAATTAGAGGGCACACATTTTACCTCTGGAAGCGTCTCTCGCGCAAACTATTCAGTTTATAAAAAAATTATATTAGAAACCTCAATATCATTTTTTAGGACCTATCCTTATATACCCCACAGGTATGGGTATGATGAAAAAAAATAAATGGATTTCAGTTCTTATGGGGCACCCCCAAAATTTATTGTTTTTTTTTTTCTAATTTTGTATGAAAATCTTAATGCGGTTCACGGAATACATCTACTTACCAAGTTCAACAGTCTAATTCTAATAGTTTCGGAAAAAGTGGCTGTGACATACGGACGGACAGACAGACAGACATGACGAATCAATAAGGGTTCCGTTTTTTGCCGTTCGGCTACGGAACCCTAAAAAGTAATATTTTTGTTCAATGTAGGTTCCCTTTATTTCAATCCATTTTTGTTTGGATATTAATCCTTCATTTTAAAGTTGAAGGCAGAAACTTTTGGAACTTACTGATACGAGAGTGATATCGAGAATAGATATAGAATAATATTCATCCCGGTTGCACGTTCGCGAGGACTAAATTCCGACCACTACTTGTGCGACACCGCGGGCAAAAGTTAGTACAATTACAAATTACGCACGAGAACGTATCAAAATGGTTTCAGTAAAAGCTGGCGTGTTTTTTTTCTATGTATGGCATCTCGCAGTTCAACTAGGAAGTTGTCGTCTGCTTAACCGGACTATCCTGTGGGTGCCTTATGAGTAAGGCCTCCAGCCAGGGCACAAAATCTTACAAGCTAAGCGACTACACGCTAAGGGCACCCCCTGTGGGGTACGAGCCTCGGCTTAGGGCGTCGCTGGGGGAGGACCCAGCGACGCCCTAAGCCGAGGAGGAGGAGGCCGTGGAGGAGGGCTCGGTCTGTATGGTGTCGGACGTAAAGAATAGCACCATCCCATATCTTCCCGTGGGTGTCGTAAGAGGCGACTAAGGGACTTGCCAGAGAATGGGCAGCAGCGTTTTTCTGTGTTTTTGTAACAACCGTACTGCGATCGCCAACCCGCCTGCCAAGCGTGGCGATTATGGCAATGCCCCCCAAAATGTCAATGTGACTTGGGGGAGGCCTATGTCCAGCAGTGGACGTCTTTTGGGCTGAAATGATGATGATGATGATGGGGGAGGACTGCATGCGGACATGGATCTGAATGATATACTGGCACAGCATCGCGGGCTGGCTCGAGCGAGGGTCAGGGAGGTAAAAAAGCTGGCCTGTCATTAAGCGATAACTTTATATGTGTCAATGCGAGGTTAGCTTGTGCTGGAAATTTACAGCTTGATAACACATCGAGATGATGTCGATAACAACACTATAGAAATACAGAAGTATTTGGAATATCGCCAAACTCCTCGTCATTTATAACAAAGTTTATCTATTAAGTAGTAAAGTTGTGCCAGACACTAAACTGGGCAACCATTTTTTACGATTCTGATTTTGGAGAGCATCTCCAAGTTGAAGAAGAAAAGTCAAAAGCAATAACATCGTTTCAATTCATCCAAATGTAAATTAAAAAAATTGTAGGTACTTAATAGCAATATCAACAATTGCTATGGTGATTTATTTAGTTACCGGTATTTGAAGCTATTGAGGTTGGATTTCGGAACTAAACAAAACAACGCTTGAAGAAGATTTTTATCTTTAAAAACTGCCATACAATAATGGCTAAAATAGCCATAAAAACGATCAACTCGCGAAAAACAAACTGCCTCAATTTAAAAATCCTAGTCACGTCCACTGATAAATTTTCAATTAATTTTCTCAATAAATTAGCAGTTATCGTAAAAATTGGATGTAATTTAAGTAAATTTAGTGCCCTATTTACATGCACTACACCTATTTGTATTACGCGATCCGGTTTTTCGAATCATTCTCCGGTTTGATCGTGTGCGCTATGCTTAATAACTTGTGAACACGCAACGCTGCTATTTTTGGTTCAGTTTTCTTTTCTAACACACTTTTTAAGCAGTTTCTACACTGAAGGGGAAATTCACGATACATTTTGCTGCCGTTTTTGGCGCCAGTGGCATGAAGTCATGAACTCACGTAGCGTCTAGTTCCCAATTTAGTTGCCTGTCATAAAAAGTTGGTTCATTCAAAAATGATGGTTAAGAAATGGGCTGTCAAAACTTTTAGTACCTACACGTAGTTATAACCCAAACATTTTCTCGGGTGAATGAAGTGTTATATGTGAGTGAAAATTTGTATTGTAGGATTCGGTCACACTACCTATGCTTCTACCTACCTATCAAATACAAATAGTTACTAAAGTATCTCCCAGTGTCCGGTGTCCACTATTTGTCCGTATTATGTGGATTGATCTTGTTAACTCTATTAAGTATTATTTCTGCCATAAAAGGTTCAAATAGAATCTACCAGCATGTTCTTCTTCTTTCGTATCGATGGTACTAATCATGACTTGGGCCCAGCCGGTGGCCTCGTTAATCGCTGTTTCTGTAGCATTTTTTGTACGGACACATAGAATATTCTAGCAAGAGGGCCATTGTCTGGTCGAGAGCACCACATTCACACTGAGTGTCGGTACCTTGGTACACTCTCACTAACATGTTCATCTAGGTATATCCAATCAATAAAAATAATCAATCTATATACCTATATCGTACATCTTTGACATTTTATAATGCTACTAGCTGTCTGGCGCAACTTCGTTTGTGTCACATTTTCCCCGTTTTCACAACATTTTTCCTTGCTGCTCCTGTCCTATTGGTCGTAGCGTGATGATATATAGCCTATAGCCTTCCTCGATAAATGGGCTATCTAACACTGAAAGAATTTTTCTAATCGGGCCAGTCGTTTCGGAGCCTATTCAACGCAAACAAACAAACTAACAATCAAATCTTTCCTCTTTATAATATTAGTTTAGATAAAATTGCAATCTACAAACAGTTAGCGTCCTCACTTTCCATGTGTATTTTGCTCTCTCTTTAACAATCAATCAATATAATCTTGATAAATCTTGAAACACACTTAGCTGCTGCCGCAATAAATCCAAAAGGTTAATATGCCTATAATTCTGCCTCTACGACCCATATATTTTAACACACGCAATTTAAATAAGAGTATCAAATTAATTACACATTTCAACCTAAGGGATCTTACCGTTCATTTGATTGAACAATAATATCATGATTTAATTTTAAAATTATATATAATATTAAAATGAAATTAACATTAAATATTTAAAATTAACAATTTCATGATTTAAAATAACCTAGAAGGTAACAAAATAGATGGTTATAAAATAACCATACATTTCATCACTAAATCGTGTAAAGTAATATCGACTCCTGACTTTAAAATTCAACCTCGTTTCGGCCTGTAGGCTGTGGGTAATTTAGAACTATGCATTAATAATGAGGTCTGCCCGTCTATCTGGTTCGCTGTCGCAGTACAGGACCCATATTATAAGGAACGTTATTGCTTACATAGATATTTCATCTGCATAGCCTTTTTCCACTATGTTCGGGTCGGCTTCGAGTCTAACCGTATGCAGCTGAATACCAGTATTTTAAATGAGCGACTGCTTATCTGTCTTTCACAACCCAGTTAGTACTTGGTAAGTACGGGATTGGTAAGACCGGTTGTCAGACTTTCGTGCCACTTACTACCTGTCAAAGATAGCAATACAACTACTACAACTACAATTGACAGCCGGGACCAACGGCTTAACGTGCTTTCCGAGGCACGAAGGAAAGTCAGTACGTAATGGGTCGCCTATCCATGGACCCACCTAAGCAACTGAAAATCAACCGGAGCCCCGAGCTCCTCTGCTTATTTAGGTACTTACAACAATATAAATGCAACCTGTTTTTTTACAGACGGATATAGGAACTGTTCTTCGAAACTTAAAAGAAAAATTATTAATAACTTTTGAAACGGTACGCGTGGCCATATAGTGGGAATGTTATAAGCTGATTATGCTAAACGTAGCCTGCATTTTAAACATTAAGATAGCTTCATATAGCAGTTGCAATTTAAAACGCATTTGGACCGTTTATTTTTAGCATTTGGAACAGTTTTGTCTTATCAGTTCATAATCATCTTCATTTTCCTGCCCTTGTCCCTTGTCAGTTGGAGTCGGCGCAACACTTTTTTACCCGCGTTTATTTTAACTTCACCAGTAAGTATGTAAACAAATAAAAGTTATATTTGATCCACTACCCTGTTTCCGATTGAGCTGAAATTTTGTACACATGTTTAGTTTGGATGACAATACAAGGTTAGCTAGTGACGTCATTCTAAATCCAAAATGGGGGACTCCCAATAATGGCAGATTAGTTTTTTATACATTCCCATAAGATGTGTAACAAATGATACGGTTTGCAGGGAAAAATACGAGATTTAATAAAATTTCTTCACTAAAACCATGCTTTTTGAGTTTTTTTAAGCTACAATATTTTGTTTCCTTTCATTCTCAACAGTCAATATACCATTTCCACCTTGTTATAGAATTTTTTAGGGTTCCGTTGCCAAATGTCAAAAACGAAACCCTTATGGATTCGGTCTGTCCCTATGCCACAGATTTTTTATCTTTACAGTGATCATGTTTGGTACATGTTATAACCAAACACAAACACTGGTATAAATAAAACGGTCATATTTCACGGATATCGGACCCGCTCAATACTATTTTATCGGTGGCGACCATATTTAATGAGAATGCTTTAAATAAACCCGGTTTCGGGGAACTGCAGTGCAAACGTTCGGGTCAGAGTTTATTTTTGCTTTGTTAACCATGTTGGCTTTTTCGTGTAGATAAATTTGAATAATATTATTGTTGTTTGTTGTAACTGCTTTGTTGGTGTAGTGACCGTAAGCATGACTGCTGAAGCATAAGGTCCTAGGTGCGATTCCCAGGTCAAGCAAAGTGTTATTCGATTTTCCTATCACGGATTTTTCAGTAGCGTGAGTCTCTGGGTTTGTGCCCGGTTGATGGCAATAGGTTCTCCCTCTATTATATTGGACTTAAAGTATAACAGGCGAGGGTGTACTGTTAGGTATATTTCTGCCTAACCCTTCGATGATTGCAGGGGTGATGTTATGTATATTGTAACTGTCTCTAAACAGCATTAATACAAAGACGGCACGGTTGGCGCAGTGGTTGAGCGATCGACTGCTGCGCTGCGTGTCTCAGGTTCGATCCCCGCACGGAACAAATTTTTTTATGGCCTACAAATAGTTGTTCCGGGTCTGGCTGTTTGTGTATGTCGATTTAAATGTTTGTAAACGCACCCACGGTACAGGAGAAATTGCAAAGGAATATCTAAAAAAAAAAGAAAAGAGGTTTTATGAGGCAACGACGTGTTCGTTGGTGTAATTTCTGTAGAAAAAAAAACAATACGAATGAAAAACTACTCAATGCTGATCATGTAGACCTTTCTTCTCAAAACTTATAATGTAATTTTGTATAAAGTATAAACGCTTACTTCTTTCAAAATGCTTAATGGATTATAATGCAGTTTCCACCATCATGAAAGAAGTCATTTATATAAAACATTAAAAACCAGCGGCGTTCCACAGGAAATAAATAAAAGAGCAGGCAATTGTTTCTTAGATACTCATTATCTATTACCAGCAACGTACTTATTGTTAAAGTTTTCATTTAAAAAAAAAAACTGTTACTGCCAACAATGTCGCAAGAAATCACTAAGTTGTACAAAAGGAATACTCCCTTGTTTTATACAGCGCTTCATAAAGCGTCGTCTGAAAAATAACAGCGCTGAAATAACATTGCAAATAACGCTGCAAGTTAATTTGCTTGTTACCGTAACCCGTATTGCCTGAAACTTTAATTTACTTGCAGCTCTATTGTGATTGCTAGTTTATTGTTAGGTAGCTTAAGGTAAGTAGCTTAAGGTTCTTACGTTTACTTTTGTTATTTTCAGCTCAAATTCATTAAAAGAAAGAAAGAAAGAAAACACGTTTATTTGGCACAAGCCAC
This sequence comes from Cerastis rubricosa, assembly GCA_949152445.1. Lineage (NCBI taxonomy): Eukaryota > Metazoa > Arthropoda > Insecta > Lepidoptera > Noctuidae > Cerastis > Cerastis rubricosa. The sequence goes on from OX424541.1 coordinate 13,333,285, forward strand.
AAGTACAGACAGCATTAAAAAATAAAATAAAACTTAAACCTAAACACAGATAAAAACAAAATATGTTTTATGTGTGTACCTACTACTACTACTTCAGCTGAAAGACGTCCACTATTGGACATATGCCTTCCCCAAAGGAGGGGTTTTGTCATAATCACCACGCTTGGCAGGCGGGTTGGCGATCGCAGTACGGTTGTTGCAAAATACACACAGAATGCTGCTGCCCATTCTCTGGCAAGTCCCTTATTCGCCTCTTACGACACCCACGGGAAGATATGGGATGGTGCTATTCTTAACGACCGACACCATACAGAGCGTGTGTATATGTGTCTTACGACTGTGCCAAATAAGCCCAGTTCAGTAAAATGCCGGGCGCGACTAGTGTCCGACGCAGGTTTTCAACCATTTATGTTGATGATAAATTCATATGTGGCCGTAGTAAGGTTAACGTTCAAGATTGAGAAGGAAGGGTTCATCTAATGTCACCCGCATCATCCTATGGCAAAAGGTCTTAGTCTTCAACACTAAGCTTCAACATGTAACTTGACAGATGACTTTAGTCTGAAAATTGCAAAAATCTTAAAGAATTTCGCGGGAAATCTTAACCAAAGTCTTTTATCTAGCAGCCAATACTCAACTAATATTTTTTTCATCATCATCATTTCAGCCCAAAAGACGTCCACTGCTGGATATAGGCCTCCCCCAAGTGTCGCCAATTGACATTTTGGGGGTTTTGCCATAATCGCTACGCTTGGCAGGCGGGTTGGCGATCGCAGTACGGTTGTTACAAAAGCACAGAGAACGCTGCTGCCCGTTCTCGGGCAAGTCCCTTAGTCGCCTCTTACGACACCACTGGAAGAAATGGGATGGTGCTATTCTTTACGTCCGGCACCATACAGAGCAATATTTTTTGTGTCTATATATTTTTTACACAAAAAAATAAATAATCATGAGAAGCTATGTGATTTAAATATACATTTAGCTCTTTTTCCGCTATAGTTTTGAGGTACTTACTAGAGATCACCAATCCGTTTACTAAGGCCCAACAAAGAACGTTTTCGGGAACATATCGTACTAAAACTAAATCTGTGCACTAGTCTTCTTGAATCTAAAGCTAAACGACCACTTCGAGACCTATTTTCTAGGTCATCTAAAAGACGAATCTATCGAAGAATCGTCGTTCCAAAAATCTCGTCTCCAATCACTTTGGACCGAATTATAAAAGTGTAAGTTTTTTAGACTTTCAGACGGACTTCAGAGACTATAAAGCTTTATTTCAAGATGGTGTTTATTGGTGCCCAAAAGTCTAGCAGACTGTCGTTGACATAAAATCTTAATGTTCTGTACTAAGCCTTTATTCTTTGGCCCACTAACCGCCAAATGCCGGTAATTTGTCTCTCTTTATTACAAATAAAATAAAATGGAATATTGACGTGATTATATTTTTTCTAAGAAAGTTAATCTCCAATCTTGTTGAGATTGTTTACGTAGTAGTTATTGAAAAGGGGACTGCCTCGTTGGACTAGTGCGACTGCTAAGCAAGAGGTCTTGGCATCGATTCCTGGGTCGGCAAAAGTGTTATTGGGTTTTTCCATTAGGAATTTCTCGGTTAGCAGTCATGGAGTCTGGATCTGTGCCCGGTTGATGGCAATACGCTCGCTCCCTATTACATGGGACTTAAACATAGCTAGCAAAATGTGGGTGTACTATTAGATATACTCTCTGCCTAACCTTTTAAGGATTACAGGCTTGATGTTATGTTATTGACTAGACGTTAGAAGATAATCCGAAATAATAAATATGCTCGCGTTAAAATGTTTCTAAACCAATTACCATTTACTTTCCTTAAACTGATAGATTTGCTAGGAACATGTAGCGCGCAGCCAAAATCAGAACTATCGCGATTGTCTTGTTTTTTCAATACTTTTCTCATAGAAATGCACAAACATAGACCAAGAGCGCCTGTCAGCGTCATTCAAATGTCAACATTTCCTAGTAGCAGTGTAAACTGGATTGACTGCTCTAAACTATCAATAACACTGGTGACGGGATATTTACCATGTTTACTATATGTTTTGAGTTAGTTATTTCGGCACTGATGCAAGCGCCATGAACAGTGCCGAAATATCAAGAACTCAAAACAAATAGTTGGTAAATATCCCGCTTCCAGTGTCATTGATAGCGTTAGTGACTATGCCAGTTTATAAACAGCTCTAAGCTACTTCCATCTCTTTTTTCTGTCACCTATTTGCAAGAGATTGCAATATTTCTTGTTTAAATTCGCTCCTTAAATCTGTGGTCTCGAAGGCCTCATGAAAATTCTGGATAGCGGACCTAAATCCCCCATGACCTATTTACCAAATAAATATTATCTAAGATTTATTGTTATACTTATTCTACTTCACAGAATCAGTTTCAGCGCTTTACGATGCTTTTCATTGTAACTTAACAATAAAATGAAGATAAAATGTTTTAGTGAAATCCAAGAGTTTAGAATTTTTATGTTGCTTTTAGGTTATAGTTGTAAAGGAACTGCAGTTTTGTTGGTTATAGTATGTTTTGGTATTAACTGTATTTTTAAGGTCACATCAATTGCATTGACTGAAATTCTTAAGGTAAGTGTATTCTAAGGTCACTTCAATTGCAATCCAACGTAGTAATTTTGCCAGCCTTCTGGGCACTATCGGGAATAGCGTAGAAGGCTGCCAAAATTAACAGCCACAAGGAAGGATTTTCTGACACCTTTAATTGTTTTCTGCTTTTATACAAGTGCATATTTTTATTATTATTTTAAATTTGTAAATATTGTGTGTAGGAATTTTTTGACGCTTTTTTATTGTTTATTGTTATTTTAGTTATTTAATTTATTAGTTTGTTAATCGTTGTAATGTATATAGTAGTTATTTAAATTAAAACCAAATAAAGTTATAGAAATATGTATGTACGCAATTAATTATTATAAATTCAGACACACAAAATTCAGTTGTGGAGTAGACTATTTTTAAATGATACCGATTATCAGCAAAAGTGTTGTACGAAATCAGGCTGCTAATGTATCTTACGTGAAACAGAATACCTACTTGCAAATTCATCAGTTTTCAAATTAAAGCCTCATGTTCCTACACATTGTTAAAAGAATCTCAGCGACATTGCCCCTACTGCGTAGGTAATATTACCTGTAATCAATCTTCTAAGACTTTTCCACCTTTTCACTGCCGTGACAGAGCAAAAAGACATGAATCCTTTCAATGCTTTTGCTAGAGAAAACTACATATACCAGGCCCCTCAGAAAGTATTGCGAAAAAAAGTTTTTATATATGGGAGACTGGCCAGTTATTATGTTTTTCGAAAATATGATTATTTATAAGTAAAAATAAGTAAGTTCCAATTTCAAAATTTCCCTCCACATTTTTTGCGAGTTAATTCAAAGTATTGTGTCTCACTGAAATATGGATCTGCGCCGGGAACATTTTAGAGCTATGATTTTATACGATTTCAAGTGTCGCCTGAAACCGGATGAATCGTACGATAGACTTCAAATGGCATTCATGGATGAAGGCCCTTCCAAGGCAACCGTGTATCGTTGGTATAACGAATTCAAGCGCGGTCGACCAACTTTGGGGGATGACGAAAGAAGCGGTCGCCCTTTGACGGCTGTTACCGAAGAAAACGTGCTAGCAGTGAAAAATTTAATCCAAGACAATAGGCGAATTACATATCAGGAGATTCAACACATATTGAAGATTGGATCGGGAAGCGTTCACGAGATTCTACACAGCCATCTTCGCGTGAGGAGGATAGTATCACGCTGGGTGCCGCACAACCTCACCGATGCTCAGAAGCAGGCCCGGGTGGAATGGTGCCGTGATATGCTTAACAAATTTGAAGCAGGCTCGTCTCGGCGTGTTTACGACATCGTTACAGGTGATGAGTCCTGGATTTATCAATACGACCCAGAAACCAAGCGCCAGTCGACTGTTTGGGTGTTTCAAAATGAGCCAACGCCTACCAAAGTGAAGCGATCTAGAAGCGGGGGTAAGATTTTGATCGCTAGCTTTTTTAATTTGACTGGCCACTTGGTATCAATTCCCTTACGGGATCAAAGAAGCATTAATGCCGAATGGTATACTTCCAAATGTTTGCCAGAAGTTTTCTCTGTTATAAGCAACAAGCGACCAAACACAGGGCTCCGCGGGCTACTGCTCCACCACGACAATGCACCTGCGCACACCGCACTCAAAACGAGGGACTTCCTGGACAGCACGCCAGTCAAACTCCTGGGTCACCCTCCTTACAGCCCTGATCTAGCACCGTGTGACTTCTTTTTATTCCCAAAAATAAAAAATCAGCTCAAAGGGATACAATTTTCGTCGCCGGAAGATGCGCTGGCTGGGTTCGAGCAGGCTGTAAACGAGGTGTCTGCGGCGGACTGGAAAAAGTGTTTTGAAAACTGGTTTAGGCGCATGAATCTTTGTATAGAGGCTGGTGGAAAGTACTTTGAAAAGATTTAATAAAAATATATGTACGTATAGAACAATTTTTTTTAGTTTCGCAAAACTTTCTGAGTGTCCCACGTATTATTAATACCATGTATGTACCTACATAGATTTTTCCGGTCAATCTTTTTGGAAAGTATCCAAAAGAATATTTTTACAATATCCGATGATGAATGGTATGGATATGACCTAGTAAAACAAATGAAAATTATTTGAATCTGAATCGTATTGTGTTGGGCAGTGGGTTCTGGGTCAGAAAATTGCAATTACTGAAGAGCTCGAGGATAAATAATAACAGCAGCTCGGATCAATCTACAGGTTAAGCCGTACTGGCCTAGGTTGGTCCGTGGTTGAGTGACCATCCATTACATAACGAGTTGCCTCCGTGCCTCGGAAAATACGTCAGTGACCTGAATGTGAGACAACCATTCTTACCAAGGGCTATCGTATTACCCAGTACTAACTGGGTTGTGGATGTCAGATAGGCAGTCTCTCCATGTAAAATACTAGTATTCAGCTGCATCCGGTTAGACTGGAAGCCGACCCCAACAAAGTTGGGAAAAGGCTAGGCTGATGATGAAACTGAAAGTACTGAAAGCAAAAGCCTATTCTAACTTCCCTTTCAGCCGTTTCTTTTTTCCTATTTTTTTCTTTCCTTTTCATGATCGTTTATCGTCGCGGTCATTGAAATAATCATGATTACTGACTGGTGAACTTTTATGGATAAAAGTGATGATAAGAACATTAAAAACAATCCCAAAAGCCATTGTTTTCTCCACAAAAACGTATAAATAGAACGAAGTTACCCATTTATCACTGCTGTAAAAAGTTTCAGTACAAATCGACCTTTTTAAGTACACCCTCAATTTGTTATTAGTCGTTTAAAATGTCCCATTCACCCTTCCATTTGGAATGGTTGAAACATATATGATCCGTAAATCTTCGTACAGTCGTTTGGGCGTTTCTTCAAGCGCGGGGAAATCGATAGTTTGAAAATGTGAGCTCTATTATTTAGTAGTAAAATTGCTTTCGTTTAAAACTATTTACGGTTTCCAGCATTGCTAAAGTAGGTTAGTTTTGAAATTGTTGCCATTGCTATATAGAGACTTGCATTTTTAGCACACCATTGGCATTTTTTTGCACCCGGTTGATGGCAATATGCTCGACTTGGGATTTAATCATAACTGGCGAAATGTGGGTACACCTCAGCCCTTCTGGGATTACAGGCGTGGTGTTGTGTTATTTTTAACACAATCTTTTCTGTCTAGGGCTTGACTTGCTTTTGGCTGATTTCATTCAGAGTTTCACTGATAGAATATGTTCTACACCCGGTTGGCACCTATTATTAAAGGGGACTAAATCCTACTAATATTACCTACTAGAGTCACTCCATCGTCTGCTACTTGTATTGATAATGTTTTCTGCAATTGTGATTACTTAGATAAAGCCATAATAAGTTGTCTGCCTTCGGATCATAGTGGCCAAACGGTAACTTTTAGTTGTAACACACCAGTGCAAAAAGTTCAGATTAAATTTAGACCTATAACAACTAGCAAATTAAATAGATATAATAATTCCCTACAGAACAAGTTAAGTATTATGGGCCACCATTTGGACGTTAGTAATGTAAATCAGTTTTACGATCAATTCTTTTCAATAGTTCACACTGAATTCAATAAAACTTTTGAAAAGAAGATGAAAAGCATTTGCCCTAAATTTATATTTAGTGATTGGGCAACTACAGGTATAAGAAAAAGTAGGGAAAGACTATTTGAGCTGTATGGCCTTAAGCCTTTCATTAACACGGAAACTTTTAACAAATATGTTGCTAATTATTCAAAAATATTTCGAAATACTTGCAAGTTTGCTAAAGCATTGTACATTAGCAACAAGATCAAAAACGCAGAAAATAAAATAAAGACAGTTTGGAAAGTCATAAATAATGAGACTAACAGGAAAAAAATAGTTAACACTACCTATACATTAGATACAAAATATGGTCCTAAAAACTCTGATCAGGAAGTAGCTCAAGAATTTGTAAATTTCTTTACCGATATACCGTTTAAAACTACTGAGGCTCTAAATTCCTCACCTGAAGTCTCACTTGCTTTATTAAAGGCGAACGTGTCTGGCTGCTCGGCTGAATTTAAATTTAAACATATAAACCCTTTGACAGTTACTAAAGCTTTCCGGCAAATAAAAATCAAACAGACCGAAGATCTATGGGGAATGTCTATCAAAGTTTGTACATCCATAGTTGAGACGATAGCACCTTACTTAGCTTTAATTTTTAATTTGTGTGTGGACCAAGGAGTTTTCCCTGATTTAATGAAATACAGTAAAGTCATCCCTCTTTTCAAATCCGGAGACAGTAAAGATACTAATAATTATAGACCTGTATCCGTGTTGCCAGTTTTTAGCAAGGTGTTTGAAAAGGTAATGCTTAATCAAATGCTCAATCATTTTAACACCAACAAAATTTTGCACGATCAACAGTATGGTTTCACCAAGGGACGTTGTACGACTGACGCCGGTGTAACCTTATTCAAGCACATATTTACAGCGTGGGAAGAGTCCCAAGACGCCATAGGAATATTTTGTGACCTCTCGAAAGCATTTGATTGTGTAAATCACGACACATTACTTTTGAAACTTGAGCATTACGGACTAGGTAAACTTGCACTTAGTTTGGTAAAATCTTATTTGAGTGAAAGGCAACAGCAAGTTCAAATAAATGGTGTTAATTCACAGGGTTTAAAAGTAAAAATGGGGGTTCCGCAAGGGTCTATATTAGGTCCTTTCCTCTTTCTAGTATATATTAACGATCTACCCTATTTATTAAAAAATCAACCTCAAAATATGGTGTTATTTGCTGATGATACTTCCTTAATTTTTAAGATAAATAGACGGGCCCAAAATCTAGATAACGTTAACAATGCCCTACTTCAGGTCCATAATTGGTTCACAGCAAACAATTTAGTATTAAATGAAAAAAAAACTAAATGCATAAGATTTTCATTACCAAATGTTAAAAGTAGTGATTGTAATATAATATTGAATAATGAGAAACTAGAATTTGTCGATAATACAGTGTTCCTGGGGATTACGCTTGATTCAAGGCTGCAGTGGGGTTCTCATTTAACATCTCTTGCGGGGCGGCTAAGTTCAGCAGCATATGCTGTTAGAAAAATCCGTCAATATACCGATGTAGATACCGCGAGATTGGTCTATTTTAGTTACTTTCACAGTATAATGTCTTACGGCATTTTGTTATGGGGACGGGCTGCAGACATCGAGTCTATTTTTATTCTGCAAAAAAGAGCCATCAGAGCCATATATAATCTCCGTAGGCGCGATTCTCTAAGGGAACTGTTTAAGGACATTAACATCATGACGGTACATTGTCAATACATTTATGAAAACATAATGTACGTAAGAAAAAATCTGCATCTTTTTGGTAAAAGAGGTGACAGACATAATTACAGTACTAGAAATAGGGACCAATTAGTTCAGCCAGGCTTCAGACTCGCTAAAGTAGACTCATCTTTCATGGGGTACTGTTTAAGATGCTATAATAAAATTCCACAAAGTATTCTTGAACTGAGTGAGATGAAATTTAAAACATGCATTAAACGCACACTATGTAAGCAAGCTTATTACAAATTGGACGATTATATCGCTGATAATAATGCTTGGCTCAATGCCGGTCCTGCTCCACAAGGACAGGGGCGCATGAATTGATAGCATTAAATAGTATTGTTGGAGCTGCTGAAGATTGTATAAACTAACTTTGCATTGTATAAATTCAATTAATTTAGTATTGTATAGTCGCACAGCCCATATTGTGTGAGCACTATGTACTAGTAAGCTATCATTTACTGGAAACCTACGTCTTTTATTGACTTCAATGTGCCCTGGCGGTTAAGAGTATGTCATGCTCACTTAAATGTCACGCTGATGGTGGCGCGTGTGTCGGGTCATTTAGTTCCCTTCAAAATGGTTGAGTTGAATGATGGCTGATCCATGCGTGATGTTCGTGAACGGGCGCTGTCAGTTGTGCCTGGTCATCTCTTAGTTGCCTCGGCTTATTTCGAACTATTTATTTTATTTTTGAATTGTCTTTTTTTTTGTTTTTACTGTGGACACTTTTAACGTGCACGTCTTGCTACATCGTTCTCACATAATTTACCATCTCAACATGAATGATGTAACCAAGATTTTTGTAACAAGCTATTAATTTAAAAGAGTGTCCATGGAGTTTCTTGCCCATTCTTCTCCATAGAGATCTACGCTTTGGAATGGGCAACTACAGTACTTTCACAGTTATTATGTCTTGTGACTGGGACTGTAGCTTAATATGTTATTGTTGTTTGACTATTCAAAAGTGCCTGTAACTGGCCTACTTGAAATAAATGATTTTGATTTGATTTGATTTGATTTGATTTATTATAAATTCTTTTTTAGCTGAATATTTGGTTACAAATAACATCTGCCTAGCCTTTTTTGGGGGCCCAAACTTTGTTGGGGTCGGCTTCCAGTCTATCCGGATGCTGCTGAGAATCAGTATTTTACATAAAGCGACTGCCTATCTGACTTCCACAGCCCAGTAACGAGGTAATACGATACCCCTTGGTAAGACTGAATTACAGACTTTCGGCTTCTGACTATTCATAACGAATGCCAAAGATCTGCAAATGACAGCCGGGACCAACGGCTTAACGTGCTTTCGGAGGCACGAAGGAAACTCGGTATGAAATTATGGTCACCCATCCACGGACCAACCTCGGCAAGCATGGCTTAACCTTAAAGATCGACCCGTGCGGCTTTTATTATTTAGCCACGAGCTCCTACTGGTTACAAATAACATCCTTCCTAAAAGGTGAATTCATTGGATGGGTGTATTTTACATAATAATAATTGTAATGATTGCTTCCGTGACGAACTATAAATATAATTTATTTTAAGCATTGTTCTCATGTAAGTGACTTTGTGTCTTTTTTGAGAATACATATCTTTAAACCTAAATGCGAAAGTTTGTGAGTAGGGGTGGACGGATGAAAAGATGGATGTTATTTACTCTATCACGCGGAAACTACCGAAAGGATTTTGATGAAATTTGGCACAGGGGTAGTTTATAACCTGGATTAATATAGGATGCTTTTTATCCCGGTAATACGATCTCGTGGGATAATTAACGAACTCCACGCATGCGAAACCGCGGGCATAGGCTAGCAAAAACCATAATTTTGATGACATACACTTCTCTACCTACCCGTTCAGGAACTAAATCGTTATGTTTCGGTAAAGGTGCCATATTTATGTTTTCACAACAATTTTGTTCCAAACTTTCCTTCCGTAATATTTTTTACAATAATTTAAGCTCAGTGTAAACCTTGTAATTAAGTTATCTACAATAGTCCAACTGAAAGCTTTGTAAAATAAAGTGCAATTATACATATTATAAGTTCGTTAAGCCTTGAAAAAAAAAAAACACAGCACGAAGTAAAATACATTATAAGTGCAAGTTAATCTGGTTATATCTACAACACTCCCACTTAAGTATTTAAATTAAATGGCGTCGTTCATGTGTAACATTTTGGTTACGTCTACAAGAAACTTCTGTTTTTGCACAACTGTTGTTATGAGTAAGAACCTTAAGTTGTAAAGGAGTACCTAGGAATAAAACGATCGTAATCAGGCTGAAATTACAAAACAATAACTTCGTTTTGTAATTTAAGCCTGCCCGACTAAAACGTTTATGTATTTAATAGAGCTACCTAATTAAACATAAACTTACTAACTTAACATAATTTATAATCAAAGATAATTGTCGAGAAGAGACTATTTTTTATTTTTTAAAATGTTTTTTTTATTGATTTTATATAGGAACTATCTACTCCCCGCGACTTCGTTAGAGTGGAATTTTGTAGGGGTTTTAGGTATTGGTGGTATTGGTTGGCCGATTCTCAGACCTACCCGATATACACACAAAATTTCTCACAAATCGGTTCAGCCGTTTCGGAGAAGTTTGGTAAAAAAATAATATTTAAATATGAATAAACGACATAATAATAAAATATACGGTCTAGAGTTCGCAAGTGCGACTGCTGAGCATGAAGCCTTAGGTTTTATTCCCGGGTCGGGTAAAGTGTTACTGGGTTTTGCTATTAGATAACTCTCAATAGCAGCTACGGAGTCTGGATTTGTGCCCGGTTGATGGCAATAGGCTCGCCCCTTATTACATGAGACTTAAACATAACTGGCGAATTATGGTGGTACTTGTTAGGTACTCTACCTAATCCTTCGGAGATATCAGGCGTGCTGTTAAACTCTATAACACGTACAGATTCTGTTCGAACAATTTCAATATCTTTGATGGCTAGTCAAATACATCTAGCGAACGAAATAAAATAAAATAGGGGCATTACCTTATAGTAAGACGGAAACGAATGTTCAGCGAGTTTCCTCAATCCCTTCTATAACTTACGTATACCTACATTTAAGAGTAGGTATGTACGTATATGACTTGTGAGTTATAAAGTGTTGGATTAAGAAGCTTACTTACTGAATGTGAAGAAAACGTCTTTTTATCCTTGTATCATAAAGGTTACGAAGTTGATATTGTTTGGTTTGTTTGAGAAGTGTGTGTGGAGGAGCTTCTGGCTAAATAATAACAGCTGCACTGGTCGATTTTTTAGGTTAAGCCGTGCTTGCCGAGGTTGATCCGTGGATGGGTGACCATAGTCCATAATTACAGGCCGAGTTTCCTTCGTGCCTCGGAAAGCACGTTAAGCCGTTGATCTCGGCTGTCATTTGTAGATCTTTGACAGTCGTTACGAGTTGTCAGTAGCCAAAAGTCTGACATCCAGTCTTACTAAAGAGTATCGTATTACCGAGTTACTGGGTTGTTGAGGTCAGATAGGCAGTCGCTACATGTAAAATACTGGTACTCAGCTGCATCCGGTTAGACTGGAAGCCGACCTCAAGATAGTTTGAGTAAAGGCTAGGCAGATGATGTGTGAGAAGTGTTTGTAGGCATAGAATATAAGATCAACTGACCAAATATATATGCACGAAAATTATGAATTGAAGTCTTGTCTGAGTAACCACGTTAAATATTTTTGATTTATGATGCAATCGGGTAGAAGTAAATAATAACGCAACAAGAAGGAACGTTGTAAAATTGTAAGTTGGTTTTATTCTGTATGGCATTAATAATTCGACAAAAAAAAAAACTTGGTGACATGAAATAAATCAAACAGAAAAATAAATACCGACAAGCAGGCATAATACAGTGATCTATCTCCTTTTAGGCAAACCAAAATAATTAACAGTTGATTTCACCAGTGCAATTGAATACGATCATCACTTGTAAACCGAGTTTAAGAGCTGTCAATGTAATTATAATGAAATTCAATCTGTTATGAACAACACATCAGCCGTTAATAAATTTAAATAATTAATATTACAAATGTCAATAATATTATTACTACCTCTCCTACACTGTCGTGACAGACAAACATTGCAAGTGCATATCATAATAGTAAGTAATTAATTCTGGTGGCGTTGGTTATTATTATTTCATTATTAATTAACGTAATAGGCCACTAGCTCAGTGCTACTAACCTGACCTATTGACCTCGGCTTGTAACATGACGGGGAGATTATAAAGGTACAACTCAGAAGACGACCGCAAATCGCAAATCGCAGCGACTAAGCTGATCGTAAAGAGAGATCGTAGCGACTAGGTTAGTTTCCTTTAATTCCATAGACATTACCGTCTGATGCCGTTTCAATAAATATAACATAGCAAAACATCACGCTTTTAAACCGCTAAGGGTTAGGCAGAGGTTTACTGAATTAGACGACATGGTTGGCACAGTGGTTGAGCGATCGACTGCTGCGCTGCGTGTCGTGAGTTCGATCCCCGCACGGAACAAATATTTGTATAGATACAGATAGTTGTTCCGGGTCTGGCTGTTTGTGTATGTGAATTTAAATGTTTGTAAACGCACCCACGATAGAGGCGAAATTCCTAGTGTGGGGCAAAGAATAAAAAATACACCTACATTTCGCCAGTTATGTTTAAGGCCCATGTAATAGGGGGAGAGCCTATTGCCATCATCACTACATGGCTGCTACTGAGAAATCATAGTAAATCATCATACATCAGAAATGGAAAAACCCCATAATTATTTGCTCGACCCGGGACCTCATACTCATGCTGCAGCAGTCTTGATTGCGAACACTAGGCCAATAACGCAGTCAATAGAGATCTACATTGAAATCAGTAGTATCACTGCGGTCATATGGTTACGAACGCACTGACTGGTGACTTGCTCAACACTTAGAGGCTAGCCAGTCACCTAGTCAGTAGCGAAGTGAAACTAACGTTCAACATCTTCGCAACCCGGTTGCATTGCCCGCTAGTTGCCTTGCGTCTTCAAACTGGTCTCTACGCGCTAAGTCTCCATTATATCGTTTTCGCAGCTTAGTCGCTGAGATTTGAGATTTGGAATGGTGCACTTAGGTAATATGTGTAATGGCAAGTAAGCCACCTATTCTCTTATGATAAAGAGATTCAGTTAGGTGGATGAGCATTTAGCAATGATATTATCCTCTAGTATGCACTAACCACGGGACATGACATACTCCGGTTATCAAAGCTGTCTTTGAGGTGTATATAGTACTTGTGTATCTGTTTGTCAGTCGTACAACTACTATATCTATTCAACACAGTGCGATTGTTAGAGGTATTAATAATACTAGCTGCAAGAAAAGGAATTTTCGAATATAAAATAAGCTGACGGTCAGAAAGACAGACGTTTCTTACGTAGAGTCACGGGAGCCCCTTTTTATGTCCGGAATGACCGTCTACACGTAGAACTTAGAATTCACACCATCCTTCAGTTTATGAAACGTCTCTCGAAGCGTTTCTTCGATAACGCAATTAAGCATCGTAATCCCCTGATCGCAGCGGCCACCCGTTACCGACCCTCGCGCATTAGTTCAGTTCGCCGTCCGAGGCATACTCTCGTCACTCCCGATGATGCTATCACCCTCCTCCAGGAGAGTAGTAAAGAAACTAGCACTCTTAAAAAGTTTCGCCTCAAACCGCCGTCTTACCGACCTCGCCGTCGAGGTCCGTCGCGACGTCCCGGTCCTTGCCCTCCCCGACCCTCGCTCGAGCCAGTCCGCGATGCTGTGCCAGTAGTTTTAAATCAGCCCCTAAATAATGATATCATTCAGATCCAGCCTGGTCCGAGGCTCGTACCCCACAGGGGGTGCCCTTAGCGTGTAGTCGCTTAGTTTGTAAGTTTTTATGCCTTGGCTGGAGGCCTTACTCTTAAGGCACCCAGACGACAACCTCCTAGGTGGAAAAGCGAGATGCCATTCCCAAAAAAAAAAAGAAAGACAGACGTTGCATTCAGACTAATAGAGATGAAAACAAGACGATTTTTAATAAATTTATTGTGAAGGTTGCTGTACACTTTAGTTGAGGTACATACACCCAGAAAAGAGACAAGTGTACACTCTTGCACACGCCCTAACTCGGAGTATCTCAGAGAGACTCTACAGCAACCACAACATGTAGCGTTCAAAAATGACTTTTTTGACGTGACGTGAAATCGCTGAACGCCGGCTAGACGCACGAAAAAGGATGACTCATTGTAACGTTACGATCGGAGCGAGAGCGCTGCACGAGCAAGGCATGATCGGCTTGAGCGTACGGCTTGCTATTCATAAAATTATGCAATCATTTCATCAATGTTTTGTTATGACGTTAAACTATTGTCTGTAAACTGATTTTTTTCTCTAAGATCAGTGAATGTGTTTCGATTTTTTGCCAGGACATAAATAAATGACCTTGGCAAAGCTTCCGCAACCACACACAAGACTAATACATATGTGCTATGGTATCGCTACATACATTGAAACTTTGTCCAATCATGTGGATCTAATCTCTTTGTCTGAAGCGGACCCGAAAGGGACCCGGAAGGAAGAGGTATTTATAGGCCAAGCACGTAACTTATTGTTATATGTGACATAAAAACATTCTCAATATATATTTCACTTAAAAAAACTTAGAAGCTCTTATTCTATCCAGAGATTGCCCATACAAATAGTACTTCGAGTTTTAGATAGAAATAGACCATTTAGAGAGTTATCATTGAACTTCATAGAAATCTGACAGTCTTTATAAAAATACGAGTGGCTACAGGATTTTGACGGATACATGGAGCTTACCAGCGTACACGCGCGAATAGTAAAGCGCTTTAAATATCGAATCTCGCGGCGTACGTTTAATTCAATTCAATTAAAAATTTCAATTTACGTTGCGTCGTCATCTTATTATGTTTTCAATCCGTTTTCACAAATATTTACAAACAGCACACCACCTCGTGTCAACTTCATTTAAGCGCCATAAGATCCTTGTTGCTTCGTAAAAAATAATGCCCAATAATGCAATACTAATGCCCACATACTATAAGTCCATGTGAATGCCTGGCCACGAAACATTTTAGGTCCGACATGATTGGGGATTAAGAACCTTGGTCCTTTTGAACATAGTTCAGATTTATTTGAACCTCAAATAAATAGGTTACGGACGTTCTGAATCGAACTAAGTTGTCATTTAACTAAAGTTAAAATTTTTGTACATAACATTGTAATTGTACATTGTAAGTGATTTCTAGTTTCGTGTCAGCATTGTGTACAAGTCCTTTGAGAATTTATTTCATATCGTCCCGACGTCATGCCGGTTGAATTTATTACTTTCCTACTACTGTAGTTTAACAATACCTACCTCCAACAGATTTAAACTGCGTCTCAAAACCATCTTTTGAGGAGAACTTTCATCCTTTAATAAAATTATTACGATGCATAAGTAAAAAAGTATTTTAAAACTGCCTTATGCTCTAATACCTATGTATTTCCATTTACCTAAAGTTCTAATAAAACAATGCTTTAAATACGAGGGGCATGTATAAACGATGTAATTAGATGCATCGTAACGTCTTGCTTGTAAAATATGAAGGTTCGCTTGCACCACGAAACACATTGCTCGGTTTAACGCTAAACATATTTTAAACATCATTCTGTCTGCAATCTTCCAACGATTTACAGGAACCATGTTTTAAAATATTTACCATTACGTACAGATATTTGTGCAACCGGGCCTAAACAGACATCAAATCTATAAAAAATGGAATCGTTTTCGCCTAAAATATTTCCGATAAAACAAAGATAGGACTTTTTACTATCCTTAAATCTATACTTCGTAAATAAATATTGAAGATTTATTCCCGCCTTAAATGTGTAGGAAATTCGAAGGTTCGTCTTAAGCGACGTTTCGTCCCATAAAGTTTTGGAAAACGGACAGAATTTGGGTGAAAAATGAAATTCAATAACAATTTAAAAATATGAGTTTTTATTATGTTCCTTGTAATTGTTTTCCTTATGGTTACATCTGAGATTTTTTATGTTTGCGATGCCATAAAGGGTGGGTCGTAAAATTGTTCCACTCAGCTGTTTGGGTACTTTTATATTATGTATATAGATCGTATTGCTGTTTTCTCTTATCAGGTAACCAGAACGTCAAGTTAATCTAAAGTACCCATATTAGCAATAGAGACTGCTTTTCTATATGTATACAACGTGAAACAAAGAGGGTATATACATACCTAGGGGTGTGCCACAGAACATCAAACTGAACATGTTTCTCCATCGGACAAACGTAGTAATAAAATAGAAAAAATTATCTGCCGCCCCGTACAAAATTTCATAGTCATAGTCATAGTCATCATTTATTGCATTCATGTAGTTTACAAGTTGTTACAAGTACAATTATATAGGTTTCATACATGAACCCTGCTAGGGCACAGCAATATAAATAGTTATTGCTACAGTGTCACAATAATAAACAAACCACTGTGCATATAAAATAAAAATTCTAATGTTAACATGTTTATCATTTGTAGCTTAAATAAGTAAATGTCATAATATAATATAAAATAGGGTAAGAACAATTAATTGGTCATTATTTCAATTTATAAATTAAGATAAAAAATTAAATTAGTACAATAATAATCATAAAATAACATAACATAAAATAGGTAGTCAGTCAAAATTGTAGGTGCTGTGTGTATTGTGTACAGGTATGAATTTCAATGTCAATTATCGTCAAAGAATTCCTTTAACGTGTAATACGATTTTAATATAAGGTATTTTTGGAGACTGTTTTTAAATTTATTTTCGTACTCTATGTCCTTAATTGAATTTGGAAGCTTATTATATATTTTCACGCACATGGCTAAAGGTCCTGAATGGAACATAGTTAATTTTGAGCTTGGTAAGGCTAATTCATTTTTATTTTGGCGTCTAACACTGCGATGTTGTGGGCGAAGGTCCTTAGTGAGTGGAAATAGTGACTGGCGCTTTTTTACAAATTTGCTAACTTCTAAAATGTAGATACCAGTTAATGTAAGGACTTTGTATTTTACAAAGAATGGCTTGCAGCTTTCTGTGTCATCTATATTGGCAAGAATTCGTATACATTTCTTTTGGAGAATAAAAACTCTGTCTTTGTCTACACCATTTCCCCACACCACGATTCCATAATTTAGCCAGGAGTATGCGTAGGCATAGTATGCTGTTAGAGCAGTTTTAAAATCGGTAGCTCTTTTAAGCTCCCCCAAGGCATATATAAAGCTGGCTAGTTTGTTTGCTAATGTATCTATATGGGCTTTCCAGTTTATATTGGTATCTATAGTCAAACCTAACAGTTTAAACTCGTTTGTGCATTTCAGTTTTATGTTGTTGTATGTGTAATTTATATCTAATTTGCGTTTTTGGTATGGTCTATATTGCATTAGCCTTGTTTTGTCAAAATTTAATTCTAAGTTATGGTCTTTTAACCATGCTATTATTTTAGAGAGCTTATCGTCTAGACTTAAGTTTAGGTTTTCTGTATTAGTAAATGGAAAAATTATAGAAATATCGTCAGCAAATAGAATACTTTGAGCGTCAATTTCTTTAGGAAGGTCATTAATATAAATTAGGAATAATAAGCATCCCAAAACGCTGCCTTGTGGTATTGACATTATTGTTTTGGCTTTATTAGATCTTACGCGTGTTATTTGGCCAGTGTGTAAGTCGCAATGTTCTACCTCTACGAATTGTTCCCTATTTTCTAGGTACGAGCAGAACCACTTGTGTGCTGTACCTCTAACACCTATCGCGTATAATTTATTAAGTAGAATTTTGTGTGAAACTCTGTCGTAGGCTTTGCTCATATCCAGTAAAATCCCTACTGCGTAATTTTTCAATACCTATTCGATCGAAATTTTTTTCAATACCTATTCGATCCAAATGGTGCAACTGATATTTTTTTCGCCATTACGATGTTTGTCCGATGGAGAAAATGTTCAGTTTGATGATCTGTAGAACACCCCTAAGTATGTATCACAATCAAAATATTTTATTTTACTTAGGCCTACATGGGCACTTATAAAATGTCGACAAATGGTGCACGGTTCGGTTTGGTCGTTTCCTACGCAGAAGAACCGGGAAGAAACCCCATGGTGCTGAAGGATGTATTGAATAGTACATGAGTCATAATATATTTAAAGTAACGATAGAAGGTAATTATTTAAAGGTAGATGTTCATTCAGCACAGCTAATAAATTACAAGAAAATACGCGGTCAATCATCCTACATAATACTATATACTACAAGAATAACATTCCCGCCACTTAAGCGTGAGAAAGTGCCTCAATCTACTGAACTCATGTTACAAAGTAAACCACTTAGGTTAATCATAGTCTGTAGTAGCTCATCTCATATGTAACTAAAGATTCACTTAAGATAATAGTAGCATTAATTATTATTTCTATCCGGAAAGTTCTGTAAAAGGAAATGTTTTGCAAAAAAACTTTCTTTTTATTTACTTTATAGTTAACTATGACCACCCAAAAGTCAAGTTTGTCGCAAAGTTTTCAAAGTTGATATTAGCGTGAGTTGCAAAAAATATATATTCGTAAATAACCTTTATAATGACCTCGGTCGTTTGCAATCCGGGGTTTTATAAATCTGTAGTGTTGTGGCTTGACGGCGCTTTTCGAAGGGCAATAATGGGGGAAAGGGGGAAATATTATGACACTGTTGTTATATTATATTATATTCGTTATTCCTGTGTTTGTAGGTGCTAGTGTTGTGCGGTTGTGGTGTCGTTTGTTATTATTAAGGTAAGGATATTGCAGAAGTTTGGAGTATTATTGTTGTCGTTTAAGTATAAACTGCGAAACGTGAATTGTGGAAATCACAAGTTTATTGCTTACAAAACTTTTGCCTTTTCTTCATAAGAACTAACTTTTGAAGACGACGCGCTGTTGTATGTTTCCTGAAGTCACTGAACTATTTTTCTTTGTTCTTACTACTAACTATAGTGGTCAAACGTTTCAACTTTCCCGTATATATATTTCCTCACTTCTGGAAAAGGGGAGGAGCTAGAGGATAAATAATAACAGCCACTCTGGTCGATTTCAGGTTAAGCCGTGCTTGTCTAGGTTGGTCCGTGGATGGGTGAACATCATTAGATCCCGAGTTTCCTCCGTGCCTCGGATAGCACGTTAAGCCGTTGGTCCTGGCTGTCAGTCGTTAAATGTAGTCAGTGTCCCGAAAGTCTAAAAACCAGTCATACTAAGGGCTATCGTATTACTCAGTTCTAACTGGGTTGTGGAGGAGAGATAGGCAGTCGCTCCATGTAAAAAACTGGTATTCAGCTGCAGCCGGTTAGACTGGAAGTCGACCCCAACAGAGTTGGGAAAAGGCTAGGCAGATGATGACTTCTGGAAATAATGACTTTATGTCAAATGCAAGCTAAAATGCATATTCAGCGGGTAATGTTCCGTTTTATGTAGAAGTACAAAAAAAAATGTAACCTTCGAATGCAACGTAGTATACAAGTGCTATTGTTACACTTATCAGGCAGTCCATATCAATAATTTACGAGCACTTTAAATGTAAAATTAAAACCCCATTTACTTAATAGCTTTTATATCGAAAACAATCAGAGTGAAACTTTACATGGTGTGTTCGACATGATTCGTTATACATGATTTAAATGACATTGCTATTGCGTGTTTAACCACGAGTCAATTCATGTTTTATTTATGTAATGTTGAAGGGTGCTGGCATAAAAATAAAAGTTTCCTGTTCCGATATGTCGGGACCTGAAGACTTGTACCTTTTCTACTGTTTTTATTCATCAGGTCTTATTTTCCTTATCTGTTCATTAATGTGAGAACCCATGCCGAAAGTGAGTGACTATTCTACTCGCACCGGTCCGTAGCAATGAATTTACGACTTGTCCTTATTGGGAACCTGTATTTTCATTCCAACCCCTCTATTTTTGAAATTAAGAAGATTGCACTGCCTGACAGTCTAAGACCCAAAGGTGTAGAATTCACTCCACTACACGATTTTAAGCGTTGTGACATTCTGGCCACTCGCTGGAGATTTTGTGTGCATATCGGGAGATTTTGTGAGCATATCGGGTAGGTCTGAAAATCGGCCAACAGCTATTTTTCATACCCCTTAAAAATCCATCATCCCATCAAAATTTCCACGCGAACGAAGTCGCAGGCAGCAGCTAGTAATATTATATTGAGAAATT
Source organism: Cerastis rubricosa (assembly GCA_949152445.1). Taxonomy (NCBI): domain Eukaryota; kingdom Metazoa; phylum Arthropoda; class Insecta; order Lepidoptera; family Noctuidae; genus Cerastis; species Cerastis rubricosa. The sequence continues at coordinate 13,353,457 of OX424541.1, forward strand.
ATTCTGACCACAAAATAGGATAATAATATGAATTACGTTACAATTCGTAAAATGTTCACAATGTGACAATTCATAATATTACCTGTGCGTCTATGACCATTTTAAGAATTTTAAAGTGATTCATATTATCGTATTATGATTCTGCTAAAGCGTCCATTTTAGCCCCTTTGACCTTTTGAGTAACACTGCTATGTACATATCTTTAAAATATATTTGTAGACACGTTCACCAAACTATGTTACACTTAAGATTTTAGGCAATCCTATCACTTTATTTTATAAGCTTTGCATAAAGAGGGTTATCTCAACATGATCCTATAAGCTTGAAGAAAGTGGGCGGCGGTAAGCGGTCAACGGTGGGCGTTCTCTGTTGACCTCTGTTATTGACGGTCAAGGACTATACATCAATGTCCTTTGACATTGACCTTTGTTTGAAATCCATAAGAACCTTACCCTTAAGAAGAGTGAGATAAAATTAGAATGGGTTAAGGAATAAGAAAAACATAAAAATTTATGGTATACAGGGTGTAACGGAAAGGGTATATACATACTTAAGGGTGTGCTACAGACCATCAAACTGAACATTTTTCTCCATCGGACCAACATCATCATAGCGAAAAAAATATCAGCTGCCATATACATTTCGTCGAATAGGTATTGAAATTTTCTATTGGGCAGCAGATATTTTTTTCTTTATTACGATGTTTGTTTGTGGAGAAACATGTTCAGTTTGATGGGCTGTAGCACACCCTTAAGTATGTATATACCCTTTCCGTTACATCCCGTATACAACTTAAAAAACAAACCTCAGAAATTGTTGAAACACTATCATTTGTGTATCTGTTACCCTCTGTAATATACTGACCAAAAATTATGATTACAATAGTTTCGTTTGTCCTTTTGTGTCCTTTAAAAACATATTGTCTGTATGTATGTGTGAAGAAATAACAAGTTGATTTTAAGCGCGCCGTTTGTGGACTAACAACCACTTCGACATGTTTGATTAATACTAAAATTTATACTAAACCAAAATTATGGTATGAGCATGGCCCCTGTGTACACTTAGGTGCATGATTTTGATATTGTACGGATACAATATGTAGTCACATTTATAGCTTTATTTCAATTACAATGGCTTGCATTAAACAGAAGAAATAGAATGACTCCATGTCTCAGTGAAGCCTTATGGCCATATTGCCTGGATTGGCTTAAAAGCTACCTGTCCAATAGAAGCCAATTTGTCAAGCTTGGTGATATCTCTAGCAGCATACTCCCTATCAACTATGGAATCCCGCAAGGCAGTGCACTTGGTCCGACGCTTTTCTTACTGTATATGAATGATATCTTAAATACTTCTCTTACCAGCGCTGAAATAATAGCTTATGCAGATGATACAGCGATCATATTTCATGGTAAAAATTGGGACCAGGTGTACAGCATTGCCGAAGAAGGACTACTCACAATTTCTAAAGTTCTTGAAAGGAATTTACTAACATTAAACGATAAAAAGACTAAGATCATTACTTTCTACAAAACCAAGACATCAAGACCCCCGCAAAACCTCACCCTCACACTCCATACTTGCTCCCATAACTCTAACCCTCGACCTGCAGGCTGTTCGTGTACTATGATTGAGCGTATACAATCCATAAAATATTTGGGAATTACTCTAGATGAGAATTTATCATTTAAACCGCAAATACACGCACTATCCGGCAGAATCAGGAAACTTATCTACATAATGAAAAAACTACGTGACTGCACACCCACTCCTATACTACGCACTGTGTACTTTGGCCTCTGCCAGTCCGTCCTCCAATATGGTATCTCTGTCTGGGGTGGCGCAGGTAAGGCCGCATTTATTGAAGCCGAAAGAGCACAAAGAGCCGTCATTAAAGTAATGCTCAAGAAACCTTTAATGTATTCAACCGACCAACTCTATAAGGATTTCCCGGTCCTCCGTGTCCGCCAGCTTTTTCTCCTAAATGCAGTCTTAAAAACGCACAAAAAATTCAAATCCAGACCAGACTATACAGAGATAATCTCAAAGCGTACATTTAGGATACCCACTCCCCAAGCAAACTCTCTTATGGCAAGACGTTCCTCAAACTATTTATATCCACGCATATATAACGAAGCTGTAAAGAACTGCAATATATTAGAACTCAAAATATCCCAGTGTAAAAAGGTCATAAAGAACTGGCTCCTTACACTCTCCTACGACGAAACAGAAAGGATTATCTACAAATAGCTACAAAAGAAGTAAGACTAAATAAACCGACACCACTTCTAATCTCACTCACACACACACACACACACAAACACACACACACACACACTCACACTAACACACACACAAACGCACACACACACTTAAGTCGAATTTGCTTGTATGAGTATTGTTACTGCTATCACTTTTTTTTTTTTTTTTCTCTCTATTATTTGTTTTTATTCACTCTTTAATTTGTTTTAGTTAAGTTTATTTTTATTCATTAACTTCACTTTTAGTTTGATTTTGTTAATAATCACCGTGTACGACCTTTTGGATATAAAGAATATGTACAACTCTGATCCCCAAGATACAGACTAACGTCTAGTTTGGGGATCACCGTTCAAACAGCCATGTATCATGTACTTGATTATTAATAAATTATTATTATTATTATCTCCTTTATTAATTTTTCTTCTCATTTTTTATATTTTTACATATTTCTTATATAAAATAAATTAAAAAAAAACATTTAAAAATATAAAAAACAGGTTTCCGCCGGTATCGGGAGCAGGGTCCAAGCTACCGGTGGTTAGGGCTGCAGAGACAGGAACCTCCTCACAATGCGGGCCGTATCGAGGAGTACTGCCTTCTGAATCTGGCTCTTGATCCAACTGCCAAGTGAGAGCTTCGACAGATGTTCGTCGAAGCTCTTGGCCATAAGGCCATTGGCCGTTACGACAATCGGCACAATGATAGCCGAGTCCACATTCCACATATCGACAACCTCGTGAGCCAAGTTGAGATATTTTATCTGCTTCTCTTTCTCAGCTTTCACGAGGTTTTCGTCATGCGGGATGGTAACATCGACTATCATTGCGCGGCGCGCTGATCGGTCTATCACCACTATGTCAGGCTTATTGGCAACAATAGTCCTGTCAGTAATGATAGGCCGATCCCAGTACAGCGTGACATGGTCTTTCTCGAGAACTGGGTCGGGCACATACTTGTAGTACGGTACCTCAGATTCCACAAGTTTATATTTCAGGGCAAGTTGCTGGTGAATAATCCTGGCCACTTGGTTGTGCCTGTGCAAGTACTCGCCGTTAGCCAGACTTGAACAACCAGAAATAATATGTCTGATGGACTCACCCGGACGGTGGCATGCCCGACACACGTCCACCGTCCCGTCCTTCATAATATGTTTCCGGTAGTTGTTCGTCAGCATAACTTCGTCCATAATCGCACAGACAAAACCTTCAGTTTCCCCAAAGAGGTCGCCGAAACGTAACCAGGACACGGACGCTAGAAAATCTACATCAGGCCCATGAAGAGCCTGGTAAAAGCGCCCGTGAAGAACCTTGCCTTGCCATATTTCCTTGCGGTCATCGGTAGTCAGTATTACAGGTTTGCGCCAGTTCTCTTTAGCCATGGACAGCGGGGTGAGTGCCTTGTCCACTGCGACCACATCTCGGTGCATACCCACCTCTGTTTTTAAAAAATATTCTCTGAGGCTGCACACCTCGCGGTTGTGGAGGGTCTTCGCGTTTAAAAAGCCTCGACCCCCGCACTTCCGCGGGATGTACAGTCTCATCACCGATGATCGTGGGTGATGCATCCGGTTTGCGGTCAGCAGTGTACGAACTCTCCTATCCAGGGCGTCCAGTTCGGTCTGAGTCCATTTGAGTATGCCGAAAGAGTACATTAAAACCGGCATGACCCAACCGTTGAAGGCGCGCACCTTGTTCCCGCCTGAAAGAAGGCTATTTAGTACCTTCTTTAGGCGACCAAAGAAGCGCTCCCTCAACGATTGCTTCATGTCAGCTACGTTAATGCCTAACGCTTCCGACATACCCAAATACTTATAGTTTTCGGATGAGGAAAGGGATCTTAGGTGTATGGAATCAGAGAGCTGAAGTCCCTCGGATTCCATAATCTCCCCTCGCTTTACATACATGACTGCACATTTGTCCACACCGAATTCCATCCTGATGGCACTACTAAAATTTTCAGTGACTTTCAGTAGCTCCATCAGTTGCAATTTGCTGGGGGCAAAGAGTTTCAGATCATCCATGTAAAGAAGGTGAGATATGACCTGACCACCTCTCCTCAACCGGTAGCCTAGACCTGAATCCTCCAGCAATGTGCTTAGAGGATTCAGGGCTAGACAGAACCAAAGAGGACTTAGACTGTCGCCCTGAAATATTCCCCGTTTAATCCATACAGGCTCATCGTTTCCCTGGATCTGTCGACATCCTGGATATCGAAGGACCGTCCTCCATTGCCTCATACACGACCCAAGGAAGGCGCGTAGAGTTGCATCAATCTTGTACAACTCCAGCACCCTCATGAGCCATGTATGTGGCACAGAGTCGTAGGCCTTCTTGTAATCTATCCAACATGTCGACAGATTTTTGCGGGATCGACGAACCTGTTGGCTAATGGCCATGTCGATGAGGAGTAACTCCTTAGTACCACGGGACCCATTCCTACATCCATTTTGAGAGGCCGACATAATGGAATTACTATCGATGTGCTTGTTAATCTTCACTCTCAAAATGGATGTAAGAAGTTTATAAACCGTCGCCAAACACGTGATCGGTCTATAATTCCTGGGTTCCGCAGGACCACCGGACTTATGAAGCAGGTGGGTAACACCCGTTGTAAGAAAGTCTGGTAGCGACCCAGACTCTAAGCATGACTGGAATTGAGATGCCAGGCGAGTGTGTGAACTACTCAGCCATTTAAGCCAGAAGTTGTGCAGTCCGTCCGGTCCCGGAGATTTCCAGTTCGGTAACGGACGAACTGCTCTGGCAACATCTAAAGGTGTTATTATAATTTTTTCCATTTCTGGTATAGATTCACACACTCGCTCAACATCTTGCATCCAGTCAGCCTCAGTATGACAGACGGGCACCGACCAGATGCTGCGCCAGAATGAACTAGTAGTGGCATCGTCTGGACGGCATACGTCTGTCACATTTTGTTTGGGTCGCTCCCAATCTCTGTATACCCACCTTTCATCACTCCGGAACATGAGATTCTGCGAGTACCGATCAACCCTGCGCTTATACCGCCGAATACGGTTCGCCCATGCATAAACTTTCTGCTTCAGGAAGTCGATGCGCTCTGTGACACGGGACATGTATTCTTGAGGGCTGATTCCAGTCCCCGAGAATGCCCGCCTCACAAAGCGCATCACACGTGGTCGTGTGTTGCCCTCCCTGAAGCAGTATAGTTTGCCGATGAGTACCCTGGCCCCGTCGATACGGCACTCAATCCTGCGTTGCCAAGCTGGTACGGCTGGTTTTGGTCGAGTAGCTACGTCATAATTTTGGAATTTGACGTTAGCTAAACGACAAGCCGCTACAGCCCCACAATACAAAATCGAGTGCGTATCAACGAGGTTCTCGCTATGCTCAAATATATTTTTGAGTTGCGAGTCCAAGGCACACACCAGCGCCCTATTTTTCTTATGCATGGGTAACCGTGGTAATCGGGGCCTAAGTTGGGCAGGAGTGGATCGATAATCGTGAAGCGCATCTTCCAGAGCACTCCTCAATCGGTCGTTGCACTGGCTACTTACCGTGGCAACCCTATCATCTTCCTCTACAACAGTAAAATTGGGCCGCGGTGGAATGGCATCATCAGCGAAACTTGTTTGTGTCGTGGTTTGTGAAGAAGTCAAGATGATACGGTTGCTCAGTACCTCTGAGCGCAGCCTATCAAGTGCGGCGTCGTCCAACATGTGATTGCGTTGGATGACCCGCACCTGATCCGACAACCGTTGGGCCGAAACGTTGACAGTTGGTTCAAGTTCCTGAAACATAGACAGCATCCTAACACGGTACGCAGTGAGGTTAGTTCCCCCCTCTGTAGACCCATAGTATGCGCGCATGACGTTTTCATTAATGGAATAGGTCCATCTCATGCGCGGCACACAACCACCGGCAGCGGGGACCCGGCTCGGGGCCGGTTGGCCCCTAAGTCCCAAGCTTTTCGGTGGCCGGCCTCGCCCCGGCCGACGTACAGGTGTTGGCGACGTCGGCGGGGAGAAATACTCGTCACTGGAGCTCGACGCGACTGCCGCTGCCGGTGACACAGGTGATCCGGGGTCCGGCGGCGGCGGGGCGGAGCTCAGCGACGAGTCCGGGGATGGTGGGCGTGCGCGACGTGTAGCAGCTCGTGTTATCATTGTAAAATTGAATTACATCATTCCATTTTCGCATGATTTTTCCATTTCGTCTTCGACTTTGGAACGTTGACAGATGTCATTTCACTTCAGTCTTGTTTTTGGATATTTGTTATGGTTCTTTTCAGTAATTTTTCAAATATGTGGTGGTTAAATGAGTTTTCGACTTATTTAAAATACAGTGGTAAACAATTTGGGTATTAAAATAAATATTTTATGGTAAAAAAGGAATAAGGATAATAATTTTACGTGTTGACACACAGAGTTGCCAGTTATTTTTATTATTATTATTATTATATAAAGCAAAACAACATAATAATTACCAAGTTTGACAGATATCAATTATACCGACATCGCCTAGTTGGCTATTACAAGTACATTACGGTGTTATTCGCTTTGATCCATTGATAAACATTTTAAATGACTTTGTTTACATTAAAATAAGATTAATCAAGAATTAAACAACTTTACAATCACACGCGCGCACTCCAAGCCATCAGAATATGACAGGCGTTCATTTTAAACACAAAAGTTTGTCAAAGTCTCTAAAATTATTCTAGTCTCGTAAGCTATTTTAAGAGTTTTGGCCACAATTGTACAACGTCTTGTATTGGCGCCCATGGGCGCACTGAACGTTTATTTCGTTTATTTATTTTTAAATCTTGTGCAAAAAAAAATTCAAGATAGTTTAAATTATACCAGACTGTTCAATTTCGTGCGTTAAAGTAGGATAGTAGTAGTTGCTGGTAATAGGGTCGTGGGTTGCAAATATTGTATGTTAACTTCCGATTAAGGTGGAAGCATTTTGTCTTGAAAACGTACTGCTGTTCCAAATTATCAGTAGTAGTGTTGAGCCTTCTTTTAATTAAAATATTATTACAACTTGAAAACAATCGTTCTACATCCACTTAGGTTGATGGGCATTTTTTGAATTAAACTCACAAAAAGGCACCTCACTCTCATTGTTGCATTTTACCAATTAGGTACAGTAACATCAATGGAAACATGGCCAACATATAGAGTGACTGGTAATTAGTGACCGATACTTAAACACGTGATTATACTCGTGATAACAAACAACTTTCCCAAAGAAACATTTATATATTTAATCGTATTAAAGCTAAAATCTTCATATATAGGATTTGAAGATTTTAGCTTTAATACGCGTTATCTTCAAAAACAGGCACAACATGCATTTGCACATGATCCAGTCTCTAATTAAAACGAAGAAATAACCCGTGACACGTTTTTACTTTCCAACACAAAATTATAAACAAGATACCACTATCTATATCAATTCCCGCAATACTTTCGCATTCTACTTCAACAATAACTAGATTTAGTACATTTAGTTTCGTTTAGTATGCGTAAAGCATCATAGCCGCCATATTTCCAATAATACAGTAAACAAGTGTGCGGAGTGCAGAATGTATCGATGCATAATGTTATTACTGCTGAAGCCTTGTATAATAAACATGCGACGGTTATTTCTTGGTAGTAAATACTTGTTTTTTTTTAAGGTTATAACTTTACTTCAAATACCTTCATGACCTTTTTACTATTCAATGCAGCTACCATCACACGGCTTGACTTGATTTGACGGCTTCCTAAAGGGTACGTTTACACTTTGCATAACTGGCGGAATGTGGTTGCACTTTTAGGTACACCTCTGCTAAACCCTTCGGGGATTACATGCGTGATGTTCTGTTATGTTATGACATTCGCTCATATGGTTAATGAAACCATACTCTACATACTACAGCCATGCCTGTTGGCATCTTATGTACATACGCATTAGGTTGGCATATCGGTGGATTCGGTGTGTAGGTACTCGTAGAGTCCAATGAGAGCACCTTTCTAAAAAGTATAACTTTATACATTATAATATATATGATATATTGTATATATTTTTATGTATATCTATATATGTATATCTGTAGATTTTGTTGGTGAATAAACAATTTTATTATTATTTTATATATATTTACGTATTACTTTTAGCCCAAAATCGCAATATAAACACGTGAGTCAACCTATAGACAATAATAAACATTTTAGGCACGTGAAACTTACACAACATTATCTAACATAATATTGCACATTAATAGAAATACCAAACAAGTACTATGATTCAGGGAAGAGTGAGTCACTTTTCAAGGGCCGATGACTAACGACCGCTGTCCTTTAACAGGCTGATGAAGATTTGTAATTTGCGTCGCAATATTCCGTAATGTTTATAATATGAGACTTAGTATGTTTTTCTGTATCGTGTGATTAATAACCTGGTGTCAGAGTTTATATGCCGCTCATGGGCTCCTGACTTGGCTTTATATACCATCATCATCTGCCTAGCCTTTTCCCAAACTATCATGGGGTTGGCTTCCAGTCTAACCGGATGCAGCTGAGTACCAGTATTTTACATGAAGCGACTGCCCATCAGACCTCCACAACCCAGTAACCGGGTAATACGATACCTCTTGGTACGACGATGTCAGACTTTTGGCTTCTAACTACTCGTAACGACTGTCAAAGATCTACAAATGACCGCCGGGACCAACGGCTTAACGTGCTTTCCGAGGCACGGATGAAATTCGGTATGTAATGGATGGCTTTACATACCATCAAGAAATATCTCTCAGGCATGCTGGGTTCAAACTCGAGACCTATGACTTGGCAGTTGGAGAGCCGTATACCCAGTTATTAGGCCGGGTTACACACGGGCCGACATCGTCTTGAAAACTATAATTAGCTCTTGTATATTTTAAAAATACACGCTATTACTGTCCCACTGTAGGGCTTAGGCTTCTTCATATACCTACATAGATTGCATGAACATTGATCACCACGATTTTCAGGGCGAATTGGCGATTTCGTACTTTTATTAATTCCAGGTTTATGAGTCGATGTTGGTGAGGTCAAAAAAAAACTTAGACAGTACCTACATACATAGGAATCGATCCAATCACTGTTTTCCAGTCACTCTCCCAGATTTGAACAAACTATCTCGTGCATGAGAGACGAGGCTTTAGCCACAGGGCTAGCATGAGTAAACCAGTTCACAAATGTATACATGGAATATGTGGAATATGGATAAAGGTTGTAAATATACTCTTAACGAAGCCGAAAGGCACTGATTCTCCCTATCATTGCGATTTTTTTTTGTTCTGGACCATACCTGGGAACCTTCTAGTTACGGAGATATTGGAGGTCAAAGTTCCAACTTTTTCACATATATTTTTTAATACTTGTTTTTAAGGTTAAAACTTTACTTTAAAAACCTTCATAACCCGTTTACTATTCAATGCATCCATTAGCACAATGTTTTTAGTGCTTTACTTTGAGTTTTACCGTAAATAGTGATTTTTCACCCCAAAAAAAAAAGTTGTTTTCTAGCAATAATTTTTGCGTAGGGTTACTTAGTTTGATGTACAGGATGTTTTGTTGACGATTTCGTGACGGGTCCGTTTAAACCTTGCGTAGGTACAGGTCCTGTATTACTGTACGCGTCAGATACAGTATTAAGTACAAGTAAAAGTGGACGTTCACTTGTTTTGCCGGCTTCAAACGATTTTACTATAGCTTCTTTAATGTGTGTTTTTACATGTGCCACTGTATCGTGTTGTTTACTAACACTTCGTTTTTAGCGTATATGTTACTTACGCTATATGAGCCTCTGCTCGAAATAAAGATTTTTGAATTTAATTGAATACTACTAAACTATACTATGCCTAAGATCACAACATCGCACATTTGGTAGCACTCCAAGCGGTAAGCTGTTAAGTGTGTATACGAAAACCTTTAGTACCACGTCAAGTTGGATACCTGCCCAGGTTTGACAAGAAAACTAAGCAGGGATTACAGATAGACTCATATCTGGCAGTCAACTTTTATTTCTGAACTTCGCAAAGACTTTAAGATCATTAGATAAAAAAAAATTGTTATTGGCTACAAATGTTTAGTGAAAAATTTGGACTGAAAAACTAACTTTTTTAAATAAATTTGTAGTTATTTCTAAAACATATTTTTAATGCAATCCTTAATAAATCTAATAAATATAACTTATCTACCTGAGGACTTCAATGTTTTTTTTTCCGTAATCAGTGGTATCATGTCACTGCAGGCCTCAAAATTGCCCTTAAATTATTTAATATAAAAAATAATGGATAAATTCATATTTCCTTTCATCTTCCAATCAAATCAAATAATTTTGTAAAAGTTGTAAAAACGGCCTAAAAATATAGAACACAATTTGCAATCAGAGGTTCGTTTATCTGCTCGGCATTGCACGTGGGTATCATAACAAATTGTGATACAATTTCCTGTTCTAACAACACGGCTGGAATTATTTATAATTAGAGGCGGAGTAGACTGGGCGATAGGGGTTATTTTTGGTTTAAACTACATAAGTGTAACATTTATTTTACAAGCAGAAAAAAAATAATGAAATTAAAATTATGTGTGTTCGGCCAGTAACATGACATCATGCCTGTAACCACCGATGGGTTAGGCAGAGGTGTACCTAGTAGTAAACCCATATTTTACCTTTTATGTCTAAGTCCCATGTAATAGGGGGCAGGCCTAATTTCATCAATCGGGTTTGTACCCGATTGATGAAATTATTATTAGTATATATATATATATCTATACATATTATTAAATATTAGTAGAGGCTGGATTGCTCGTCCTAGGAATCGAATCCTCAAGGACCTCACGCTCAACAGCCACACTTGCGCAGCCACAATAGAACATGGCAGTCGGTTTGGCTAATAGATTTAGATAAGTATAAAGCTCGATGAAGGTCTACTAATATTTAAGTAAACTAATTTTCTGGTAAAGCGTTTTTGTTGGTAGGATTTCCAGCATTATAGGTGATGGTACAGATATAAATCTAACTATCAATCGGAACCGAAACCATACATTTATTTTTGTAAGCCCGCTATAGTGTGCGTCCACACTACAGGCCTAGCGCGGTGGCGATGGCGGACGCGAAATATCAAACATATGAAACCGCGGCATGTGGCCACACTGTAGTGACTAAGATGGGCGCGACGCGCGATTTGCATGAGCGTCTTAGTGCGCGTAATTTTCAAACGTTTATATCCACGCGTTATGGCCACACAAAAGCCGCAAACGACTTAATGCGCGGTTGGCAGGGGTATAAAACCATTTCAGCCCTATCGCTCGGCATATGCGTGTCTGTTTTTTTTTAATGAAAACTTCTTTAGCCGCTATAGTACCTACTTCAAAAAATAGTCGCCGCAGTGACCAGCGATCCGTCGTAGCGTTAAAGCGTATTACAGGTGTTACAAACCATGGATTAGGTAACTTAGCAAAAATCAATATGATGCTTAGATACAGTCCAAATAAAATTATAATTCCGTTTCAAAGAAAATTTCAATAAATATTTTACTTTAGAGATTTGCTCTAGTGAGGTTGTATAAGATTCAAGTTGTTTATTTACAAGTTTGGAGCTACACATTAATGAAATATTGAATTACTTATTTGAAATATTTATTTTAGTTATGTTTTAAAATTATTTAGTTTATCTTTTAAATTTGAATTATAGCATAGTACCAATTCTACATAAATAACATACGTACCGAAAAAATGCAAAATAAACATATACAAAGTGAACGCTAAAAATAGAACATGTAGGAAATTGCAGTTTTTCAGAACAAAATTGATAGTTGACAGACTAAACTCAATTCATTTAATTGAAATAAAATATTTGTAGTATAACCTCTCAAAAACGAGGTTCGAAAGTTTTTTCTTCGTTTTACAGGCCCAATATTTGCCATTATTCCCGAACAGATAAATTCCTTGTAGTCTATTCTCACCAAGAATTCCATTAACGAAATGGGCTTATTTAAATTTGTGGCTCGTTTGTTGTTGCTTTTTGTCATTGTATGTATAGAGCCTTCGTCTGTTTCCTTTTGTTACTTAAAATGTTATTATTGTCGACAAAAATGAAGGCTTTGTTGGTCAGTCGTGGAATACGAAATGTTACAAAAAATAATATTTCAGGACGAATAAGAGTGGTACTCTATCTGAGGTTTATTGCTAATATGGTGATGACATTTTTTTTGTATTATAAATATTGAATACTTTACTCCTGTTAATGACCTGTCAATATCCGGTGTCCATGACTTCCCGTGGGTGTCGTAAGCGGCGACTAAGGGATTTGCCAGAGAATAGGCAGCAGCGTTCTCTGTGCTTTTGTAACAACCGTACTGCGATCGCCAACGCGCCTGCCAAGCGTGGCGATAATGGCAAAACCACCCAAAATGTCAATGTGGCGATACTTGGGGGAGGCCTATGTCTAGCAGTGGACGTCTTTTGGGCTGAAATTATGATGATGAATGATGATCCAGTGTCCGAAGCCACTTCCGAAATTTCCATAACGAAGGTATAAAACAATACGACATCGAAGCGTGTAAAATAAAAGTTTCCAGACCAGAAATTGTTATAGAACAACGGGCTCATTTAGTTATTAAAACTACACTTTCAAAACGTAAACAACTCAAAAACGCATTCGAATGGGACGCGCCGCGACGCTTAACAAAGTTCAAGGATAATGAATTGGCGCGTAGGGAGTTGACTATCTGCTACGGCGGCGCGCGTAGCAGCTTCGTAGCTATGTCGTCGCGATAGCTACGGCGTAGCGATGTTGTAATACGTTTACTTTTACCGCTTATTTATTTGTTTTCCTTGATACGCCATGTTGAATTTTTGGAAGTTTTTTTTTGGGTAATATCCTCTTGGCTTATCAAGATGTAAACTTTGAGTCCTCTTTCTGTTGACCTTTAATTTAAGTTTTTCGCCTTCGAGGTCTCTTACAGAGTGTAAAGCGTTCCCACGCTTTACACTCGTCTGTAAACGACATTAAACTAATAATATCACAATTTTGGTGAGAAATGTGTAGTGGTATGGAACCCACACATGCACACACCCTGCTAACTCAACTACTTAAGACGATGCAGTCTGTGAGTTCGGGGCAGTTCAAATACGCTACTACACACAGCCGGTCATAACCGTTAACTCCATCACTCGCTTCAATTTATATTAACCTAATCATAGTCTTTGTTTATAAACCGTGTATAGTTATAGTACCTCGCATCATTAAACTCAGTGTGTATACTAAATGATCATTTCATTTCCTATTATATAGAACCTCTAACACACCTTAACAAAAGTTAAATAAATGAAATATCTATTTATTAATAATACTATCTTCACCACACTAACGATATACACAATAGATGTCTGTCAAAGGGAGTGGGCAGCGGGATCAACCATGCGGACCCAGTACGGGATTTATTTTTCTCTACAGGGTCAACAGTTGTAATTACATAATAAACTACACAACGTAAAGTTCCCGCTTAGATTCGAATCCACAACCTATAATTTGTGATGTGAGGCCAATACCATAGGGCAACCACTCTCTACGTAATCATCGCCCTAATCTAAAACATAATTCCTTAATCGTCTTTTCATAAAATCCAAAAGTCCATAAAACATAAACATACATAAAGATCGGCAGAGTTTTATAATAACGAATTCAGGGGGACGTATAACGTGTGTTGGAATAGGTGGAATCATAAAACGGACACTGGTTTCGGAGGGACGACCTTTTTGGACGTTGACGTAAATAATGTAGTTTTACGAGTTGTTGTGTACGCCTAGTACGTACGTAGGTACACATGGTGACAAATCAAGCTATACATTTCCAGAATAACATGGCTTCGCTTTGTATACCTTTCTCGTACAATGAGAGATCCGCATAAACTGGTTTTGTCGCCGTGCGTACCTAGTTGTTCGGTTAAGTGGTGCGCGAGGTACTTGTGAGCAAAGACTGAGTCAATCTGTTTATTGTTTGAAGTAGGTACTTACTCTTTGAACGCTAGAGGTCTTTGGATTGTTAAAACTAGGTTGATAACTGATCGAAGAACCCCAGAAAGAGTGCTGCGGCAGTATTAGTTGATACAACCCATCGGGCTTTTGAGAAAGACAGACAGAAAATAATTAATAATTAATCTCATTCTAAAAAGTAACACATACATAAAACATACTTTTCATTCAAACACTTACTCATACACAAATACGAACGGGACTCCCACCCACACGCACACGTACACACCTTCTACACACACACACACACACACACACAGCGCGATATATGTACTAACTTAAGAATAAATTATATTTTTCAAGTTTTTTTATACTTTCCGTTTCCTTTGTTGACATTAGTATCTAAGCCAAATAAAATGGGAGAGGGCGCTGACTCCTAACATATAGGTACACCTAGTTCAGGAGTCAGAGGCTTCAAACAAGTTTCTGTAACCTATTATGTCAATAAAGGCCAAATTTTTTTCAGGTTTTTAATGGTGTTGTTGAGAACGACTGACTATACCAAAAAGTTTTTGCTACAAACAGAATCACATCACAAACTCATAACACATCACGCCTGTAATTCCCGACCGCAGAGGTCGAATAGAGCACCCCCATCTCGCCGGTTATGTTAAAGTCCCATGTAATTTATCTAACCTAATGTTATAAAGAGGAAAGATTTGATTGTTTGTTTGTTTGCATTATTATAATGTTATTAATCTGCAAGCTTTCCCAAAATATAAAAAATAAATAAAATAATAGGGGGCCAGCCTATTGCCATCATCCGGGCACAGATCCAGGCTCCGTGGCTGCTACTGAGAAATTCCTTATTGAAAAACCCAATGACACTTTGCCGGACTCGGGAATCGAAACCACGACCTCTTGTTCAACAGTCGCGCTTGCGACCACTAGACAATTTAACTCAACTCATTCCTATATTTAACTATTCCAATTCTCTGAAGTCAGCATCTTATAGTGCCTCATACAAACCAACAAGAGAGATCAAGTACCAAAGAAACAAACACTTCAACACTCACACGCAAAACTTGCGAACTCAATCCTCTTACTACATTTAATTACCGCAGTTTGAGAAAGTTCGTTAAATATTCTAGTTGAGGCAAGAGACACAGAGGCAAAAGGCACAGAGGCATTTGCATACGGACGTATTTTAGACGTATAATCCTACACAGTTGCCTTCATATAAGTTGCATATGTGATCCCACGGTATCGCTGTACCTCCAATCTTTAGAAACCAAGACAGCTAAAAATAAATATGTGGGATTTTTTTGCTTGCGTAAACTGATGCCTTTTTTTCTGTGAGTATGGTACAAACTAAGAAAGCCTTATATTACCTACCAATACATTTTCATATTAATTGTACAACTACATCATCATTTGCCAAGCCTTTCCCCAACTCTGTTGGGGTCGGCTTCCAGTTTAAACAGAAGCATCGAAAATCGAAAAAAAATGCCAAAGATACAGCAAATAACCCCTCCGTTAAATTTGGCAAACGATTCACCAAACAGCAAATAAACCCTCCGTTAAATTTGGCAAACGATGCACCAAACAGCAAACACCCTATATATTATCAAATTATTCGGGTGCCCCTTTTTTCTTGTCAAGTCGCATACATCCAAACACACACTCAAACATGCTCACAAGATCTTACCCAAACACATTTTATGCTTTTCACTTGTTACACGGGTAAACAAAAAACACATTAAAAAGTATTTTGTTTGAAACGATGCCAATATTTATTCGATGTCGCTTGAAAAATTGTTCAAGCTCAGAAATATTTTACATACCTGTTTTTATTTATACACTTTGACTACAAAAGGACGAATTTACATACCTTATACTCGTTGGAGTTGCCTGTGTGACCTTTCTGTGGTAATTTTTATTTGCATGCGAAAATACACAGATGGGAACATGCCGCACGTAGTTAAAGGACTTTCAAAAGTATTTTGTTAACGAAAGCTTTTCGGTAGGTTGTACGTCGTACGTCACAGTGTTTAACTGGGCTGATTTAATTTTTGGTGTTTTATAAAGAGTGTGCGTCTTTGTTTTTGATCTTTTTTTTTCCGTTTTCTTTACGTTTTCTAATGTTTTTGGTGTGTTTTCATTGAAGAGCTTTTCCCAACAATAATGATGAGGAATTGTAGATCTGAGTCATAAATATCGACTCGTTCGCGTGTACGAATGGATAAAAGTTTCGACTCAAACCGCCGTCTTTTTGACCTCGCCGTCGAGGTCCGTCGCGACGTCCCGGTCCATGCCCTCCCAGACCCTCGCTCGAGCCAGCCCGCGATGCTGTGCCAGTAGTTTTAAATCAGCCCCTAAATAATGATTTCATGCAGTCCTCCCCCAGCGACGCCCTAAGCCGAGGCTCGTACCCCACAGGGGGTGTAGTCGCTTAGTTTGTAAGTTTTTATGCCCTGGCTGGAGGCCTTACTCCACCCACAGGATAGTCCGGTTAAGCAGACGACAACCTCATAGGTTGAACTACGAGATCCCATTCCCAAAAAAAGAAGTCTACGTATGGACAAAGTTATCTCCCTGCAATTGACAATCTTGGCTCAGTAATTGGTCATTGCACTCGGCGGTAGGATAGGTGATCAGAGTTAGATACAGGAGGAGGATAGAACATTGTACAAAAGCACAAGCAAAAAGTGGTGTGCGAATCCTGCAAAATAATTTGTATTTTTCGTTATTGTCGACAATATTTCACCACAAGATGTTGTTAATGAAGATTTGTTCCTCTACTACTGCCTATTCCTTCAAAAATATTAGTATTAAAACATGGAACACAGCATGGAACTGAAATAAATCTGTTGACACAAGGTTTGTATTATACAAGGTGTAAGCAGACCCTTCACGAAGCCGTCCTCCAAGCATTCTGTACATCAAACTAAGTAACCCTGCGCAAAAATTATCGCTGGGAAACAACTTTTATTTTTTGGGGGAAAAATCACGTTTTACGGCAAAACTCAATGAAAAGCACTCAAAATATTGTGCTGATGGATGCATTGAATAGTAAATTGGTCATATAGGTATTTAAAGAACAGTTTCAAAATTAAAAACTAGTATTTTAAAAAAAAATCTTCGGAAAAAGTTGGAACTTTGACTTTCAATATCTCAGTAACTAGGAGGTTCCCAGTTATGGTCCAGAAAAAAAATCGCAATGACGGGGAGAACCGGTGCCTTCCGGCTTCCTTACGGGTCTATTTACACCATTTATTTTTCTTTCCTAGCCTGCTCTGTCCCTCTCCTATACGCGTAGCATGACCGCCGTAGAAACGGGCTATGTCGACGGAAGAATCTAAAAACTGACACATTTTCATTGTCTGTCTATCATTATGTCGATTTTTGCCTAGACAAAACTCGTTTCTACAGTGGTCATGCTACGCGTGCTGGGCAAATGCCTCCCACGATATGTAGATTTACATAAACTGTACCACTTAAACTTATTTTCTTTAAAAAAGGCACGCTCTGTTTTAAATATCAACAACGATCAAAACTATATAAAATGTGTACACAAAGATTTTTCCTATTTTTATAACGCTAGCGAGAGATCTAGAATCTGAAGGCGTTGGTCTGGGGAGGAAAGTTAGGATATCCTGTGGGAGTGAATTATTTAAAGTATACTTGAATCCGTGAGAGAAAAGCGAGTGTTTGCTTAGACTTACAGAGATAGACTTTTATTTGGGTAAGTGACGTAACAGGCAGATGACCGCCGTTTGTGCGTCGGTTTCCCTTACAGCCTGTATGCAAGAAGTTAGGTGAATTATTCACCATAAGTAACTATTGATTTTAACAACAAATGAAAAATGTACAGACAGCGTCAGTATGTGTCAACCCCTCTACAGGCCGGCCAAGTACGCCAGGGGGGTTACTACTTAATGACGCTGTCTGTACTACGTTAAGACTCTCACCCAATCACACTTTCTTGGTTGTTAGTTGGTGTGATGTAGAATAATAAAAAAAAACTTTTTTTTCGTGTGTATTCAAAACTGTGTTGTGCAAACTTTTTCTATAATTATAGATAACGATGAACTAAATCACTACAGTTTAACAACCGCTTCCTCTCAAAGTATATTCTAATGTCAAAGTGTAAAGTTTTTGTTATCTGCCGTCGTGGGAACGATGTTTTCAATGAGTTAACTTTTAGTCAAGTCTCCTAGATAAGTCTCCGAACTCCGCCCCTAGGGGATTTGATAAATTGATACAGATTGTGGGTAGTTAAAGTTTTTGTGTACCGGTCTGTTGTTGCTCTTAACCCCCGAAGGGACCAGCTCACAAATATAATTGGAGAACTTCCATTTACCAAAGTAGTAATTAAATATTTTTGTGTTTGAAACAACCATAATTCATGTCTAGAGTTAAGAGAAGCTTTAATGCTGCGTGACTATTTATAGTTAGATCTACTCTTTTTGTGTTCATAATATTTATGAAATAAATTACCTAATTTTGCCGTAGTCTACAGAATTACCAAAATATCGTCTGCTTACGGGTAAAAAGTAATAAATGGAGTTGGAGTCAATTCGAGTAAATGACATTTTAAAGTTTACATTTTAATTTGATCTATTTCAAACTCATTAATTGAAAAACTGTTAAAGCAAAATGTTGCACTAACTTCCCTACTTTTAAGATTTACTCATATATAATATTTGTGGTAAGTAAAAACTGTATAAAATTAAATTAAGATCGAAAGGGGGTCGCATTTAATATGTTTTACCTGTACTTAACAATCATGTTATATCTCCTTAGTTAATTGATTTTAAAAGCTTATTTCAGTTTTATTTAATAGCTTATTGTATTTTACACCGATTCCTTGATAGGAAAGATTTATTTTTGCATAATTTCCTAAAATATTAATATTTTTGATATATTTAACCTTTTTTATCTGTAGAGTTTTAGTGTAAGTATGTCACTTATTATTTACTAAATAAGCTTCATCCAAAGTGATCAATTAAATAAAAAACTGATTGTGGTGGTGATCTATGAAACGATAATAAAGAAACGATTTCTTAATGATCAATCAATTTTATTACTTATTTATTGGGTAAACGACATTTAATTCAATTAAGTATTTTAATTTGCCGATGACTCTTCGTCAACTGATGGTGCAGGTAAACGATCTGCTTCATTGGTTGCATTTAGTAAAGAAGAGTATCTACCAACCGTGTTATTCCTCAGGAATTGTTTTCTTACTGCATAACTGAGAAGATCCTCTTTTTAGCTTCACTGATGGGTAAAGGATTCAGGTAAAGGTGTTTTAAGATAATAGAATTAGTCTGAAACGTGATTGGCTTATAAGATCAAATTTGAAACTGTTATGAAGGTGAATGGGTGGAACAAATCGCAAACCATGATCTTGGGCCTCCGAGACAAATCCGTAAACCATCCTTTATGCGGCAAGAATGTAACCTACGAGCAGCTGCTGGAGGCGTTAGAGTCCAGATACGTCGAACCTGGAGTGCGCGTCCGCGTGTGGTGCGTTTTTCGTGTTAAGCTGAAGGATCGCGTTCAAAGCAGTGCCGAAAATCTACAGTAGTGGGTCCTGAAAGTTGAAAAGCTGGTTCGGAAAGCATATCAGTCTGCCCCTGTACTCATTGATGGAAATTTATACAGGCTTTCATCGACAGAATATGCGACTTGGAAGTTAGAGCCGCTGTGAGATTTGCGCATCATGAGACACTAAAAGACGCCTTTGCCCATGCCTCAGAAGTAGAGGCAGTGAGGCATGACCACCGAACATACCGCATCAGGGAATTTGTAGCTTCACCTGTATTCGACCGCCCGAAGGTACAGCTCTAGGTGCTACAGTTGTGGAGAAAGGGGTCATCTTCGGTCAAGCTGTCCTAAGCGGACCACACCGAGAGAAGATCTGTATCAAAATAGAATGGTGGCTGAAGTGACTACCCAGCAGCAGCAGGGTAACGAGTAAACGCCAGGACGGGCAGATGGGCGGAAGGGCGGCTGCTGGCTGATATTGAAAGAGTCCGGAGGATCTCGATCTCGCAAGCACATGATGGAAACAGCCTGACCATCAAAGGCGAAGTCAATGGAATGCCATGCAAACTGACGATGGATACTGGAGCTTCTCACACGGTCGTCAATTCTCACTTAGCAAGTTTGTTTCTTTGGGACTAATTTAATAACCACGACCGTTTGCAACTACTAACAGCTACCGGTCAGGACATAATCGTCCAGGGCAAGAAAGTGAAGTGGAGTTAAAATTAGGTGACAGAATTTACCAGAATGATGTCATCGTGGCCGACATAGTGGACGGCTGCCTCCTGGGCTTGGACGTTTTGCGCCAACGTCGTTGTGGGATCGACCAAGTATTAAAATGTGGTTCAGAAAGTGTATTGCTTGAAGAAGATTGTTCTTTCTCGCAGATAAGAAACAATCATGCCATTTAGTCTACCCCAGAACTCTGGACAAAAAGTTCGATGTGTTCTGATAGAAAGGGTGAACAATGATTTTCCAGGCGCGAACTCTGGTAAAGGCCACCAATGTCTCAGCAGTACGTATACTGAATCCAAGTGACAAGGAGCAATTCCGTCGTCATAGAACCTTGTACGTACCTACATTATATTATGAAAAAGCTATGTACATACTATAGCCACCATACAAGCAAACGGAGTATTCCCGTTTGAGCACCTATTTTTAGGGCACCTGTACTTTGAGCACCAAAGGTCATCATTCATCATTTCAGCCCAAAACACGTCCACTGCTGGACATAGGCCTCCCCCAATCGTCGCCACATTGACGTTTTGGGGGGTTTTGCCATAATCGCCACGCTTGGCAGGCGGGTTGGCGATCGCAGTACGGTTGTTACAAAAGCACAGAGAACGCTGCTGCCCATTCTCTGGCAAGTCCCTTAGTCGCCTCTTACGACACCCACGGAAAGATATGGGATGGTGCTATTCTTTACGTCCGACACCATAGAGAGCACCAAAGGTATTCCCATACATTCCATAGGTAAATCGTTGAAAAAACAAAAGCTACCACACAAACTTCAAAATGTACAAATGTCATTTACCTTCAATTATTTTAGGTTTGTTTATCATGGACACTAATCTTTTTCCTCTGTGTTCCGTAGTTATCACAAAACACAGCTTCTTGTTAAATTATTCTAGTATTTATGTATGTATTTCTACGCGGAACACGTGGAGTGCGCGCGTACGCAATGGGACAACAGCGATCAATCGCTCTCGTTCTTACTGTTAAAAAAGCATAAATGACATTTATTTCGTTTTTTTCTGTATAGACATTAACAAACCAAGTAGAAGTACTTAACTGAAAATGAAATAAATAACTTTAATACGACTATGTTGTTAAAATAATTTAAGGTTTATAATAATAAATGCGTTTATGACGTTTTATCAGAATAATTCATACCATTTTACTGTTTAAATTATAACATGTAAAAAGCTTTAACCGCATTTATTGTTGTTTAACTGTATAAACTGAATAAGATTTAAGGCATAAGATTATTTAGTATGTTATTCTAGTATATTTTTTTCAAAATTTGAGAAGATATCTCTTTTACTAATTCAATATCTCTGCAGCCATTGGACATAGCATTTATTCGGTTTTACCAGTCGAAAGTGCGTAAAAAAATACATTTAACTGCATTTGTAACTCGATTTAGTAAAAAAATGCATTTATCTTGTTTTACCAGTAAGCAGACGATATATCAGTATTTACGCCCTATATCCCGATTAAACAACAAAAAATCAACTTAAAAATTTGCCAACAACTGATAAGCGTGCGTGCTGTGTTTAGTTTTATAATGGCTTTGAACTATTTTTATTTAGTACTAACTGGCCCACGCAACTTCGTCTGCGTCACATTTCTCCCGCTTTTGCAACATTTTTCATTCATGTACCGCTCCTTTTAGTCGCAGCGTGATGTTGTATGGCCTATAGCCTTGATAAATGGCCTATACAAAACTATAACATATTTTTTTCATTTTGAACCATAGGTAGCGATTTCAAACAAACTCTTCAGCTTTATAATATTAGTAGCTGTACATAAAAAAAAGACTTAATAGCATAAGACCACTTTCTATTTTGGACTAACGAGCTTATTCAACATGTAATAAGAGTCTTATAACCTAGAACCTAGTCTCTTATTTATCGCCTAAAATTAAGTTTAAAACCTCCCACATACGCATTTACCTACAACCGTCTAGGCGTCCATTGAGCACGTTACATTTTCTTAATCCTCAACAAGTCATGGTGGGGTAGTACCATCGATTGCGCTAACAATTCTTGTAGTAGCAACAGAACACACGCAAACGCTGCACGTGGTTTGCCTTTACATAGCCTTTTACCTCGTTTTATGGTATAAATAATAAGTGATTATATTGCACAGTTACTGTAAGGTTTTAAGTGTAGAGTGGACATTATAATCGCCTTCTTTGTAAAATGGAACTTTTGTTTGTGTCAACAAGTTCGAATTACAATGATTAAAAAAAAATAAGTGATAACTATTAATGGTTTGGTTGTAAAATAGGACTTAATAAGCGTTAATAAGATAGAATTTATTTTGAAAGTGAGATGAGTTGAGACAGTAATACTGTTTGAATAGTTTTAAGACGTTTATGAATAATGGGGTAAGTGCGTGAAGTTGACTTTGTGAATAAATAACAATTGGAAGTCTTAGAAAGTCAAAAGTGCTACGACATAGTTGGTTGTGATTTTGAAAAAGTTTATACAGTAAGCACTACTTACAAAACTGTTGCCAAGACACTAAAACTGTCAGCTCCTTGTGAAAAAAAAACAGCGTTACATAAAGTTATACATTTTCAGTAAAACATAGCCGCGCTCTGTATTGATTTACTGTACAATGAGAGATCAGCAGAAACTGGTTTTGTATAGCTTGATTGGTACATATACACCGACCGATAAATAATGACGAATTTCATAACATAGTTTCTGTTATGGCACCCTCATTTATGTTCCAGGCAAGCATAGGCCGTTTAAACAAGATGCTTACTTATCCACCAAGCAAGCCGAGCTTGATATCCAAGAGTACTTAACTGTGATTAGCCATTTAAGAACATTTACGTACTTATAAGGGTCTGAAGCGTTATAAACAGTGATCTAGTAGAGCAAAT
Source organism: Cerastis rubricosa (assembly GCA_949152445.1). NCBI lineage: Eukaryota > Metazoa > Arthropoda > Insecta > Lepidoptera > Noctuidae > Cerastis > Cerastis rubricosa. The sequence goes on from OX424541.1 coordinate 13,376,874, forward strand.
GTCAAAGTGTCCTGACATTTCTCGAACCTTTCTGCGCAGTTTCTGTTATCCTGAACTAAGATCCTATTAAATATAGTGCCTATATAGAAGTTCACGAAACCTTTTGGTGTGTACTACTCGTATGTCGCAACTATCCATCCATCCGATGTATCCCTAGTACTTACTACGAGAAATGATCACTGTTTTTGTTTCGTTGGTAACGTCATTTGAATAGTATGGTCTTAGTCATGCTGAAAATCACAGCTGATCCTTCTCAGTGTTAACACTATTCTGCGTTATCCATCAACGTACGGTGAGGCGACATCTAATTATTTGCATATTTATTGATAAAACTTCTATAAAATACTAGCAATCCGACGCTGCTTCGCTCGGCGCTACCAATCGTGTACAACACAAAACTATCCTATCTTTCAAGCTGAAACTAACCATACACTTTCACAAAATTTCGTTGAAATCGGTTACATGGTTTTTGAATGATTTTGGGTGGGGTTTTTCGGAGATTAGCGTGAACGAACTTAGTGGCACGTTTTTATGTATTAATATTAACTGTGCCAACTCCCCGACTATGAAAATCTAAGTTAAAAGTGACACGAGAGCTCTATTGCCAGTAAAAGTTATTGCAAGAATAAAATAAACAGAACAGTAACTGTGCAACTTAAGATTAAGTTAAGTGAACGAAGCTTATGTACGGTCGCGGACTTAAATGTTTATCGCTTTAAGCGCTATAAGGATTGAGCTCTAAAACATTTGTATAAAATTTGAAGAATCTACCATAGCATTACATATTTAATAGTTTTTGGAATAAATCCAGTTTTTGATTCCATTAAGCGAAGGTCTTACGTTTGACGCAAGATTTACTCTTTATAGGCCTCTACCAGTTAGTTACAGGCCTATTAGCCTTCTTCCTGTTCTCGGTAAGCTGTTTGAAGTCATGATATACAACCGCTTGCGACGTTGCTCTGAACAGCTCATTATGAACGAACAATTTGGCTTTCGTTCTTCTCACTCCACAGTACAACAACTGGCTCGAGTCTCTGAACACATTTCTTATCATATTAATCTAAAGCAGTCTACCGGTATGTTCCTTCTGGACATCGAAAAAGCCTTCGATACCGTCTGGCACGAAGGCCTGTTATACAAGCTCATCACGTACGGAATTCCAATTGCGTTAGTAAAACTCATCCAATCTTACCTTAATAACCGTAAGTTTGTGGTCCATATTGGTACTGACAGGTCTTCGCCACGGCCGGTGTTGGCAGGAGCTCCTCAAGGCTCGGTGCTCGGTCCCTACCTCTTTATTATATTTGTAAGTGACATTCCCGTCCAGGTCCGTACTCATCTGGCCTGTTTTGCCGACGATACAGCATCGTACACAAGCGATGAAGACGTCGACATAATCATAAGTAGACTTCAGTTGTCGCTTGAACTACTTCAATCTTATTTCAACAAGTGGAAGCTGAAGCTGAATGAAACCAAGACTGAAGCTATCCTTTTCACACGCCAACGTACCACCCCAAAAAGAAAATTAAAAATCGCTGGGCAACCGATTCCTTGGTCCACAGAAGTTCGATATCTAGGAGTTACGTTGGATAAAAAGCTGAACTGGACAAAGCATGTAAACAAATTACGAGTTAAAGGAGCTCAAGCACTCGGTTCTCTCTGTCCTATTCTTAACCGAAAAAGTAAGCTCAGCCCGTATACCAAACTTCGGTTATACACCACTTTAATCAGACCTTGCATCACCTACTCGTGTCCGGTGTGGAGTTGTACCTGTCAATCTAATTATAACCTATTACAAATAATTCAAAATAAAGCTGTTAAAATTGCCTTTAATACTCCGTTTAAAACAAACCTTAAAGCACTACACAGAAAGGTAAAGTAAAATAAAAAAAAAACAAAAGCATTACAAAATTCATCTTAAAATTAACTCGTAAATTTTATAACAAAAATAAATGTCATAAAAATAAATTGATTGCTAACATAGGACAAATTAAGTTGAAAGACTTGCGACATATCGATGGATACGGTACATACAAGCTTCCCCATCACTACGTGTTGTTTGCGCACAATACTGATAACGCGTCGTAGCTGGACCCGTATGATGCGCCCGCGCTTCCCCGCGCTCACCGTACACAGGTGAGCGCGCGGTAGGTGCGGTAGCTCGTGCGCCGCTAGTGGCCGCGCGCGATCACCTGAGCTACCGCTTGCACCGGTCGCACTTACGCTGAGCGCGTAGCTAAGTATTTACTTCTACCCCCTCATTATAAAAATGAAATTATCACAATAATTTCATATGCTAATTGTAAAAGTTTAATTAATAAATGTCTCATGTTGTGATAAGTTTGTAATCAATATTATTATATACTTATAAAGGTGCTCTTAGCCTGTAAAAGTGTTTGTTATTAATTATTAGTGTTACTGTTGCTTTATTTATAAGTTCTTCAGCTATGTATATTTGTTATGTTAATAAAGAATTTTACTAAACTAACTAAACTAACTCTTTATAGGGACCTTTTCGCAGTAAATATTAAAAATTATTTATAGTTTTAATATTCTGTGCAACTGCGACTGATGAGCATGACGTCCAGGGTTCGATTCCCACATCGAGCAAAGTATTATTGGGTTTTTCCATCAGGAATTTCGCAGTAGCAGCCACGGAGTCTAGATATGAGCCCGGTCTATGTCAATAGACTCGCCCCCTATTCATGGGACTTAAACATTACATGACAGGGTATTAAGTACACCTCTGCCTTCGGGGATTACATACGCGATATTATGTTTTAAAAAGTGCTGAACATGTTTAGTCTGCGTCTGTACCTAAGCTTAACAAGAATGCCGACCAACAATCTTAACAACTTCTAAAATTGTATACGACCAGGGGCCGTTTACCTTGCCCGGTCGTTTCAGGGGCCAAAACGGTGTAATAATGGTTTAATAATAAGCTAATAATTAAGATTAATATAATTAAGGTTATAATGGTTATAATTTGTTTGTTTCAGTTAAAAAGGCGCGCTATGTTTCTATGCAAGGTGAGATTATTGAAAAAATGTTTTCTAGTTTTAAACTATATTACTAGTTTCTTCTTCATCTTTATTCTTAAACTGTGCATGACTGATTACCTCTTCAGAGGCTCTAGCAAGAGCTCGCGGTGTAAAGGGAACGTAAATACGTCGTTTTTAAAATAAAAAATACTAGCTGTCCGGCGCAACTTCGTTTGCGTTACATTTTCCCCGTTTTCGCAACATTTTTCATTGCTGCTCCACTCCTATTGATCGTAGCGTGATGATATATAACTTATAGCCTTCCTCTATAAATGGGCTATCTAGAACTGAAAGAATTTTTCAAATCGCACCAGTAGTGTCGGAGCCTATTCAAGACAAACAAACAAACAAACAATCAAATCTTTCTTCTTTATTAAATTAGTTTAGACAACTATCCAGAATGTTGGTTAAATTTTTTGCAACAACCACAATTATTATGACCCCCACAGATGTAGATAAATTCTTAAAATCAAGTGAGAGAAGTAAACAAGAGAAATGAGTAATTTAAATTTAAAAATTGTCTGTTACGTCACGTTTACACCACGCGCTCCAGCTAGGAAAAAATCTCATTTAAATTAGACTAAAGGCTGAATAAAGATTGGTGTTTGCAAGTTTTTACAACGTCATATTTATTCTCTGATGATTTTCAAATCGGGCACAAATGTAAAATACTGGTATTCACTTGCGTCCGGTTAAATTGGAATCTGACCCCAAAATAATTGGGAAAAGGCTAAGGCAGGTTATGACTAGTTAACTAAAATAATTTAACCTGTAAATAAACTTATACGAGGAATAACCTTAAAATCAAAGTTATTTACAATTCAGCGGACCCTTTGAGTTAAGTAGAACATGTCCAGCGGTCACACAGACCCGCACAGAACCCTTAAAACTACCCTACATTCATTCTAATTAAACTTTCAACGCTCATTAGGCCTCTGATTGATCTTATACTAGGAAAAACATTTTGTAGTCTTTCTTTTCATGCGCTATACTACCTTTATTTTCAAGCTGAGCGATTTGAAACTTTCAGTTAGAAGAAATATGGTTTGTTTTTCAGGAGTACAACAGTTCAACACTTACGTGACACTCAAACTACAGAATGTCAAGTCTACGACGGTGACAGTTAAGGGCCCGACTCCATGTTGGGAGCAAGACTTCCTATTGTGAGTATTTTTAACTTTTTTTTGTTTAAAATGCATGTATGCAATTGTAGCGGCTATTTTCTTGAAAAAAGGTCGAGAATTGTGTAGGGTTAAGTGCTTTATAGTGTTGTAAGCTAGGAATTTTGCCCAATTAGTGAGTATTCTGTATTTATTTGTATTTAGCCTAGTATTTTAGTCTGGTGATCTACCTAGATTTCCGAACGTATTTATTGAATTTTACCGCTGGTATTTTCATATTAACTTTAAAATATTCTAACTTGAGGTTTCGTTCGCTAAAGTTAGCACCAAATGCAACGATGTTTTAATTTGGTCATCTAGTAGTGATACAAAAAAACGAAAAAGAAATCTAACTTTGAACATTTGACACTCAATGAATCACATAATGTGTTCCTTTAGTTTGAAGTCATAAACAATTTTATTAGATGTTGGCAGTGTAAACTTAGTCCAATCTTTAGTTCAGATTAAAATAAAGCTTTTAAACAAGAGCAGTACAGTTGCCAAAACACACAAGTAAAATCACTAACACACAAGAGACAGAAAAACAGAGCAAATAATTTGCCTTACAAATGACCGAATAAACTGTACACATAGGTGCAGGTATTGTTAATTTATTTAACCCTACAAATGGCGACGGACGAACAATCTGTAAGCGAGACAATAGCTTCACAACGGGACGTCGCGTCGCGTCGTTCTCACTGACGTAGGTCGCAAATGCCTACTTGTCATTCCTAACCGCGTTCTAGGGTTGTATCGAATCAGAAAGCCTAGGATTTTATGACTCTGCCTCTGTGTAGGCCAGACCGTATAGGTTTATGTGCATGCATTTATGTATGTGACTGTAAGTGGTTTTGGTGGCGAGTACGTGGGTCAATTTGTGTGCACTTTTGTGTAAATGTGTACACATTTGTGATAAGCTATGGAAAGTATTAGTACTAGATTCTTTTTATAAACGGTTCGTAAGGGATTTCCCAATAGTATCTTAGTATGTATTTGTGTCAGGTAGATGCCAATAGGCTTGCCTCTATTACATGGGACTTAAACATAGCTGGCTACAAGTTCCTCTGCATACCTCTTGGGAGATTCTAAAAAATGATGATAAATTATAACTGGCTGGTGTCATTGGATCCACCAAAACCAATAATACAATTCGATTCAGTATTAAAAATGTAAGCCTCCCAAAACTTGTTTATTTATGGATATCCAATATTCAATCGTAGGTACGTATTAATAGATGACCTAATTTTTCTGAGGTCACTTTTAGAACTGTCAAAATGTAAACCAAAAGTCGCTCGTCCATTGGCCAATTATTTTGTCTGTTCCGTTTTTAGCGGCACGTAAAATAAATGCGGACTGGTATTATTCCTCTAGCTTGATGGGACGTTGGCCCTAAAAAGGTGGCTGGGTCAGACTGAATGGCTAAGGTAGATGGTAAGATGTTGTGACGTAGAATGATTCAGTGTAATTCTTGATCTAATTATTATATCAGCTTTTTTGTTAACTATACTTTATTTATTGTGGTCCCAAAATACTACTCGAAAATAATTCTTGTATTTAAAGGTGGAATCCGGGACCACGGTCCCGGTCCCAAAAGCCCCACTACCCGTATCACAATGTATGGATACTTGTCTTGTCACACAACGGTGGAACTGCAAGTGTTAAGCAGAGACGGAAACCTGTCTAATTCAAATCATGTTTTAAGTAACGTTTTAAGCCCTCGCCTTAAAGTTAGAAGAGCTCTGAAATCAGGCAATACTGGCTTTAGTTACCTGTGTTGTTAAACCTTTTACGTTTTAACCAGTACATATACTTTTTAAGTAAAGAGGGAGTCCTTAAACCCTTAAAACATCAGTCTAATTTGAATAAAAGATTTTGTTTCCCTTCATTAATGTGGTACGTTGTTTAACCCTGGGCTTCCCACAAACGCGCAACGTAAGAATGAGGGATTTTAAACTTCAATATTGTACAAAACATGGACTTTATTTAAACGAGGTGGAAAGCACACCGACGACGCTATCACCATTACCACGGATTCAGTAATTAAGTATATCATTTTGAACCTAAAAAAACAGCTATTCTATACATTTTGACCGTGTAGCTATAGTTTTGTAGGAACCAGCTTGACACTTGACCTCTTTATAATAATTAGTGTAGATTAGAATTGACATTACGTTATACTTCGCGAGTTCGCGAAGGAACATCGGTAGACCAAAAATATCCGTGACTTTGGTCCCTGGTCGTGGGTCGTTAATCTCAATTGTGTCTTACAACAAGCGTTGCATAGCAAACAGCTGACACATCTTGTTTCGTTTTGTATTCACTGCTTGGTACACAGCGTTACTTGTCAAGGGAGCTGTAATGGTTTTGTTTTATAGGGCAAGGTGCAATAAAATAGAAATCTTCCGTGAGAGAAATAGCGTACATCGTATTTAAGATACGGAACCGTTCATTGGTAGTTCCTTGCGTTTGAACTTGTCATTAATTAAGCGCTGTTTACTTGTATGGTAAAAGTAAAGAGTTACTGCAGATATTGCTCGTTTATTATTTTTATATCTTTGCCTGAATTTTGCCTTTAGTCTGTACCTTACTGTACGAAGATATTAATTTTGGGTGCTTACCGAACTAGGGGTCGAATATGTACGAAGTATGCCTGTCTTTTGTATGAAAATTCAGTCTCACCCCCTGAGGGACGAGTGTTAACTATGTTTAAGGGTTGAGAGGAATCAAATAAACAAATCTTTTTTTAAGGGTCAAGGAGTGAGAGAGTGGACTAAACAGTTCCTTCCATTTCTTGTCAGAAGCCAATAGCAGTGTTTTTAAATACTCACTGCACGGCATGTACTCGAAATACACGAAACTATTATTGCAGTTGAACGTCCATACATACAAATATAGTATGTACGGACGTTCAAGCGTATAAGAGCCGCTGTGTTATAAAGTCTTGGTATAAAGTAAACACTATTTACATGCAAATAAGCAGAAATAGGAAAATATTGACAGTACTAAATACCCATCTAATAATACTAACACAGTAGAGGTACCAATGCTTCAAAAAGTTCAGAGAAGAATCTGGATATCTGTATCACCCAGAAAAAGATGAAATTGAAATATTACCTCAAAACAAGCATCACGTTTTACGAGATGAGCAGGAAATCCCGGGTTTGCCGACCGACAACAATTTGTATTACATTAGCATTTCAAACCCCACAGACGCTTGTTCAGAGCACAGCGTTGAGCGTTGTAAAGTCACAATATGCGAACATACGTCATTTTAGTGTCGTCTGATGGATACACTGGATTTGTTGAGGGAGGGAAAATGGATTGCATTTAGGATTGTTTGTGTCTATTTTAAGAAAGTTAAAGCTAAGTTTAGAAGCTGGTTTTGTAGAAAAGATAGCCAATCTTCTTGAAAACGTCGCCTGTCTTCTACATCTATTTTATTTTTAAATTAAACTCACATGGCATATCTGTCGGTTTAACCGCTTAGATCTTTAAAATAAAGACAACTATTTTTGCCCGCGGCTTCGCTCGCGTTAATTTAAAATTTGTCAATCAATTCGGATTGTACTCTGCAGCTTGTTGTATGGCCGTTGCAAGTGGTGCCATCTACTATCTTGAGAACGTTATTGTTGTTTTCCTCGGGAACAGTACTTTTTTCGCGATCTTTTAAGATCGTTTCTGTACATCTGACAACGTATATGCAAAATTTTAGGATGATCGGTCAAGTGGTTTAGGCGTGATGAGGTAACACACAAACAAACTTACTTTCGCATTTATAATAATATTAGTTAGGATTAGGATCGTTAGGATGGACTTTGATGTAGTTTTACCCTAATTTAAAGCAATTATCCTGGAAGATTTGTGCCTTTAAAACAGTAGTATTTAACTTAAGTATCTAGTACAGTAGTAGTACTTAAGTATTTAGTAGCACAGAAATCTTAGAGATTTCACGTGTTGCAATTGCACGTGCTAAGTTGGGATGGATCGCTTGTCACACTAATATTATAAAGGCAAAAGTTTGTGAGTGATTGTTTGTGTGTGTGTGTGTGTGTTTGTATCTTTGACATTCCTTCACGTCTCAATAACTGAATGGATTTGGATGTAATTTGGTATGTAGATAGCTGATACCCTGGATTAACACATAGGCTACTTTTTATTCCGGGATGCGCGGTTGAAACCGCGGGGCGCAGTTAGTTATTTATAAAACAGTTGCACACTGACAACAGACAATAAACCCTTTAAAAGAAATAAAATACGTTTATAAGAAGCTAGGGTGGGCTGCACAAAAGACTATCTTAGACTAAAATAGGATAGACCGGAATAGGAACATGAAGTTAGAGAAATGTAGGCTTTGCAAGTAGGTGTGTCTGTAGGTGCACTGAGAAATAAGTACTAATAACCCAACCCCTGTGTCAATGTGGGTGTTGAATTGTATACGCAAACACAGGTAGATAAAGATAGAAGCCATACCATCTTTCCTGTCTTGTTTTAAATCCAACTGAAGAAGGTACGTTGATGGCTTGATAGTAATCTAGAGACCATTACTTTGCACCTCAGTGTGATAAAGTGGAGTAAAAGACATTCAACAGGTATAGTTAACTTGTTGATAATGGAATTCTGATCATATCAGTAGATGTTATAGTAGTTTGTTTGTTTAAGAATGTGTAGTGCCAGCTTGCCTGCTATGCCTCGGAAAGCACGTTAAGTCGTTGGTCCCTGTTGTCATTTGTAGATCTTTGACATTCTTTGCAGATAGTTAGTGGCCAGAAACTTTGACAACCAGTCTTACCAAGCTAAGCAGTTGATGAACAGTGCCAGCTTGCACCACAAATGACTAATTGCATTTGACACTGGAAGTAGTTAAAACATCGTACTCTTCTGTCAATCGTTGGTATTACAATGAGGATAGTAAAAGATCTGAACGATTCAAATTCAACTGAATAGACGTAACCGACGATATTCCCAACGCATCTTTTTGGGATTTGTTTTTTTCTAGGAAGCCTGCTTACAGACAGCGATGATTGTATTCTTTTGAAATTAATCAATGAGACTTGGATGTTGTTTTATAATACATTTGCCACGGTGCAATCAATTTTGATACACGGTCGTCATAAAAAGTAGAATACTCTTTACTCGACACGAGCAAATTCACAGGAAAAAGCCTAGTTTACAATAAAAACCATCCTTAAATAAGTCGTGGCAGTATGTCGTTTATTAGACGAGATTTTGCGTCTCTTTAATCATTTATAAAAATCGAAAAATATGGCTGGAGTTTTACTCAAGATGAATGAAGAGTGTTGCCATAAAAAGATGACGTACGTCAAACCCAGGCCTAGGGTTGCCATTGTACATGTAAAATGAGTCTCTAGGTACATTATTATAGTAATGCTTTCAGGCGCAATGTGACATGTGAGTGAAGATAACGGAAGCTGTTTTGTATTGTCCTATGTAACATTATCAGTGGTTGAAAAGATCAAAGGTATTGTTAGATGTTCTAATAATATGTTCTAGGGAACTTTTGTGTTTATAACGCGCCCTCTTGGCTAACTGTGGGTGTACGCTCGGCACCCAATCGTCATCATCTTCCCAGCCTTTTCCCAAACTATCTTGGGGTCTGCTTCCAGTCTAACCGGATGCATCTGAGTACCAGCATTTTACATGAAGCGACTGCCTATCTGACATCCACAACCCAGTAATGGGTAATACAATACCCCTTGGTAAGACTAGATGTCAGAATTTCGGCTTCTGACTACTCGTAACGACTGTTAAAGATCTACAAACGACAGCCACAGGGACCAACGGCTTAACGTGCTTTCCGAGGCACGGAAGAAACTCGGTATGTAATTATGGTCACCCATACCAGCCCAGACCCATTCACGTACCAACTTCGGCAAGCATGGCGTAACCTTAAAGATCGACCCGTGCGGCTATTATTCTTTAGCCACGAGCTCCTCACGCTCGACACCCAATCAAGCTATTCAAAACCAGTTTATAGGGTTCTCTCATTGTACGGGAAATCTATACCAAGCGAGGCCATGTTAAGCTGGAAATTATAACTTGATGTGCCGCCGTGAGTACTATTCAACTCTACCTACTTCTTTGCAAAACACTGAGTTAGGATGTGATGGTGCTAGACACATCAGAAGGGTGTCTGAGCATGGTTGGTACAAACATAATCAGATAACAGCTTTTGATCCTTTATTCCTCAAGATTAACCTGCCAATCATTTTGGGAAATAACCTCACAAAAACTCAATGAAGAAAATGTTTTAGTAACTTTTTAGACCTACGTATTCTGCTTTTGCGTATGAAGTTTCATTAAAATCGGTTAATTTCGGAAAATAAGGCCTTGAAAGTTTGTATGAAATGTCGTAAGGCGTAAGGCGTAATTCTCGCAGAACGGATGGCCGATGGGGTCGAAAAGTTCTGGAATGGCGACCGTGAGCCAGAAGACGATGCGTTAAAAGGCCTCCCACTAGGTGGACCGATGACCTGGTGAAGGTTGCGGGAATCCGCTGGATGCGAGTCGCACGGGACCGGTCAATGTAGCGACACTTGGAGAAGGCCGTATGTCCAGCAGTGGACGTCTTTCGGTTGAAATGATAATGATGATGATGTCGTAAGGCGTCAACGCTCTTAATAATTGTGTTTCCCAATACCATGTGTAATTCCAGTACTAACATAAATACTAAACAAATTCAAAGCCGACCAAATTGAACACAATTCATGCAAAGTGGATAACGAACTCAATAAAACATAATACAGGTTGTTTATATCAACATCACGCGAAGTACCGATCGATAAAGCGAGCACTAGATTTTTATCAAAATGTGCAAGTTATTAATACGATAAGTCTGTGCTACGTAGGTAGTAGGTATTGCCAAATTTCGAAAACGAGTATTTAGTTGGGGCATTACTGGGTACTGAATTTCAATGCACGTTAGTGAAAACGGTGGTGGCCCCAATGTATATGCGTGGGTTCAAGCCCACCAAACTGGCTCCATGTGGTGGATTGAGGCTCACTCTACCCACAGACAGGAGGCCGGTGTCCTAGCAATGGGAACTATTATTGAGTATCGATCCTGTTGTTAGTGCGTAATCATGGGCATTTTTAAACGATTCCATTAATGGATTCATTGATTGCGAGAACTACATAAAGTTGCGATTTCAATGCTAAACTAACGGAAAAAGAAGTGAATAATTAAGAATTTTACATATAAATACGATTTTGTCCAAGTATACAACACAGAAAAAAAAATAACTTAATAACGTCACAACTTCCTCTTTCTTCAGTAAAATTCGCATCAAAAAAATCGTCCTCATGGCTATCATTAGGACAAGTTGATTTTGGATAGGAAAATATCAAAAACACATACATTTCACAACCAAATATTTCGCGACCCCATTTTTTCGATTTACGGTTTCAGCCCAAATCGAACACGAGTTTCCTCGTGTTCGATTGAGGAAAAAGCGGCAATATCGTACGAGTATCATTACGTCATCACGACGAAGGTCCGTACAACTCGTTTGTGGCCTTTTCGATGGTCGAGGCCACGAGTGCAGGCTGACCCAGGCCCACGTCCAATAGACGTCCAATTTCATTACATACGTGTCTCAGACGTCAGTCGCAAACTTGTGTTAGACAGATAGACGTCTATGAGTCTCATTTTGATAAAGGATAGGACTTCAAATACAGGGAGTTTCGTGCTAAGCCTGCCTGAAATGCCTTTAGTAATAACGCGTGATGTCAGACATTTATCTTCAGCGTTTGGTACTGATTGGGCGTACACCTTTTGAATTATTTTAGCTGTCATATTTGTGAGGGTTTTAGCCTGATTTTCGTTCCAGGAAGTATAAAGAATAACAAAATTCTTACAATATTTTTGGAAAAAAATATATATTATGAGGCATTATAAGTCTGACAGTTTTACCAAGTGGTATTACCCAGTACTAACTGGGTAGTGGATGTCAGATAAGAAGTCGCTCCATGTAAAATTCTGATAATTATCTGCATCCGGTTAGACAGGAAGCCCACCCCAACATAGTGTGGAAAAGACAGGCAGATGTTCAATATATCATTAACTAAGGAACGACGGAGAGAAAACTTGAATAAAAAGATAAACGTAATTGAAAATACACAAATGATTTCTAAACATATTCTATACCGCGAAGTTCAAGTTCGTATTTAAACCGACCATTTTCCGTTCATGTTTGTCTTTCATTCGACATATTTCACTCGAAGGGAACACACAAAATGAACCAAAAGTAAAAAGATGTATAACATAACATCACGCCTTATAATCCCCGAAGGGTAAGGCAGAGGTGTACCCACAGCTGGCAGGTGTGTGTGTGTAAGATTTATTTGGCACATGCCACAAGTACACACAACACAATTTAAAAAATATACCGAAATAGAAAAAAAAATTGTGTGTCTCACAGCTGCCAAATAGGCCCAGTTCAGCAAATTGCCGAGTAGCTAGTGCCATGCATTTCGCTAGTTTTGTGTAAGTCTCTTATAAAAGTGGCGAGCCTATTGCCATCAACCAGGTATAAATCCAGGTACGTGGCTGCTACTAAGAAATTCCTGATGGGAAAACCCAATAACACTTTGGCCAAACTGGGAATCGCACCCAGGACTTCGTGCTCAGCAGTCGCGCTTACGACCATTGGACTAACAGCAGAGGCAGCAAAAAACCTAGCTAGCTCACCGTCCGTCCGTCGTATGACGACAGACCGTGCCGACGGCGCGTTCGTGTTCCACGCGCGCCTCAAGGAGATGTCAGCAAATCGGAAGGGGTCCGAGAGGGCCTGCCAGGGCTGCGGGTTGTTCGAAAGAAATACCGTGGCACTGGAACACAAAGGGCTAAGAAGGAACATGGATGGGTTTTAGTCCGTCAAGTCTGACACTCCCTTCCACCCCGCCCAGAGCGGGAGAAGTCATTTGATGATTTCCCATCCTAAAAAAAAAGCTGGAACGTAATCCTTCGTTGGCAGATACTGTCAAGCGTGTTATACTGAAGAATTGCGAATCTATAGTGGCAGTGGGCAAGGCACATTACTCGCAGAACGGATGGCCGATGGGCCGAAAAGTTCTGGAATGGCGACCGTGAACCGGAAGACGATGAGTTGGAAGGCTTCCCACTAGGTGGACCGATGACCTGGTGAAGGTTGCGGGGATCCGCTGGATACGAGTCGCACGGGACCGGTCAATGTGGCGGCACTTGGGGGAGGCCGTATGTCCAGCAGTGGACGTCTTTCGGCTGAAATACTGATGTGTAATACTAACCGAAAAGTTAAAAACAGCAACATCGAGTCCGAATTGCACGGCCACATATTAGTTCCCCGATTATTTTTATAATCATTAATTTCATTTCACCTGCACAAAAGCCAACATTCACCGTTGGCTGGCTTCAAATGTTCGCCTTATATTTTGAATATAAGCCATTAATATTATAATGGGGCATAAAGTCGCTTTATCCGGGCTCAAAGGGTGCAATTAGGGACGAACGGTGACTTACAAAATACGAAGTGTTCACGTATACGAGTTAGTCGTGATTTTAGTTTAGTCTCTTGTGATTAGTTTTTATATGTATTTTAGTGGGACTTATATTTTAGAACGTTTTCGCTGTTTGCACATTCTATCCATCATTTGACAAAATCTGGGTATGGAATAGTATAATTTTAAAAGCTTTTATTTAACTTGCAATGTATGTATGTTTGTTACGGTGGAATCTTGGAAGCTAAATTAGAACCACTTCCCGATGTCCGATTGAACTGAAATTTATTATGGTTACGTTGCTTGTCAATAGGCCAATTCTTGACCAAATGTTAGGCAAATCAGAACGTGTGGTTGCGCTTTTGTTTTTCGAACAAATGAGTGACCCATGATCTCAACGATTGAGTATTCTCGCTACAGCTTTATTTAGGACCCGGGCCAAGTCTCTCGTATTGACCCTTAATTTAAATATCCGTCAATCCTGTTAAATTTTTAATTTTCCTATAGAAAATTTAAACTCAATGTTAATAGACCTCACCAACCACAAACTAAGTTTATACGATGTATCCAGAATGAGTAGTTACGTTTTCAATTATTAACTTATAGACTAGAAATATCTAGTGGACTAGAAGTTAATAATTGAAAACGTCGTAGTTCAGGATGTGCTGATTAAGTTACCTACACAGTAGCAGGATCCACGGAAGGATGCAACTTACCGTACGTGTGCACTGTACCTACATTATAGATCATACAACGTGCACTTTATGCCAGTACAACGGACGCCGGACATCCAGACGTAGATTTTGAAGACAGTTTTCAGAAATAGCTTGGTATGAGCATTTCTGTGAAAATATAGCGGGAAAAGAATCCAGACACATATGTTCTGACTTACATAAGAGTGCTTGAAGAATTATTTAGTAAGAAATTGGAGTCAAAGTCTAAATATGCATGAAGGAGTTTGAAAGTCTCAGGCGAGGTTTTGATCATTTATTACAAGAGAAAAATACAACACTAATCTCTTCAAAGTTAGAGTGAACAGGCTTCTTCTGGATAAGCTCGTACCATCGTCGACTTTGTCTCTGTCATCTCTGACCTAGACTAGAGTCAAGAGCAAAACAATCACAAAAAAAAAATTGACATAATATGATGAATGATTATCCGTTTTTGCCATTTGGCGACGGAAACCTAAAAATTAAATTAAACCTAAAGACAAAAAGAAAAATATAATTATTGTGTGTCTCAAGTTTGCTTCAAATAGGCCCAGTTCAGCTGCAATATTTCGGACAACTAGTGCTGCCCCACGCTGATTTAACATATTGTACAGGCTGTTGATTTAGGCTCCTGCATTCGTTGTGTGGTTGATTCTTCCAATCATAAATACATACCAAAATAATCGCGAAAAATATAAACTTTTCAATATGCATACTGATTATAGGATATCTGTTTTTATTACTATCGTACGCGAGGTTACCCATCGAACCAATAAACCAGTTTAATCGGATCTCTCATTGTGCGAGAAATCTATACAAAGCGAGGCCATTTATACTGGAAATGTATTGCTTGATGTGTGTCCATGCGTTCATTCGAATAATCAATATTATACCGAAAATGATAAAATAAAGGAAGATCCAGAAATACCTCGAAAACTAGTTATACTGAAGTAATTTTGAAAGTCGTTTGGCAATTTGAAAAACTTGGTGTATAGTTATAAGAAATAGACCCAATTTCGATAACTATTTTTCTTTGTTAGTTTTAGAGAATTTAGAAGAAAATTGAGTTGTAATTTATATCAAGCAAATTAACAGTAAAATGGCTGATATTATCAATAACACTTTTAAGGGAATATTTACCATGTTTATTATTTGTTTTGAGTTCCCGATATTTCGGCGCTGTTGCAAACGCCATGATCACATATAAACTGAAGTTATTGCGGATGGGTATTTATGAGCAGAGAAATCGGTAAATAATAAACATGGTAAATATTCCGTTAAAATTGTTATTGTTAGTGACCATGTCACTTTAAAAACTTATAAATTGGCTGATTATGTTATTATTAATTTGCCATTTCGGACATTACTATTAATTGTTTGTTGGTTTCGAGTTTCACTCATATAGACTGTAATCGTAATCAATATTTAATGTGGCGGACATTAAATGGTCTCAATGGACAATGTTTGGCTGAACATATTTACGGTCTCTTCGTCATCATTCATCATAAGGTTGTCAGACTTAAAATTTATTTTATTCATAATTATTTTTTTTATTTCAAATGTATTTTAAGAAAGTACTATGTTGTTATCCTTGATTCCTCCTGGAATCAAGATCAGCCTAAAACCATCACAAACATGACAGCAAAAATAATTCAACAGGTGGACGCCCAATCAGTACCAAAAGCTGAAGATAAATGTCTGACATCACACGTTTATCATTTCTTCATCTGCCGAGTCTTTTCCCAACTTTGTAGCGGTCAGCTCGGATGCAACTGAATACGAGAATTTTACTTGGAGCGACTGCTTATCCTGGATACACGTGCTTCTAAACTAGTCACTGAACGATTACCAGTCTTAACAAAGGGTACCGTCTTGGCAATACTGGTCGTCAGATATGGCATGCGTGTATAAACCTTCATTGGATCGGCTATTTCCTATCTGGTAACTTCCCGATCTACCAACTAAACAAAAGACGTGCAGAACAAGTGAAAAAGTGTATTTGTGTATGTATTTAAGGCGCTGCGCAAACGTGGACACTTTTGTATCTTGTGTCTGATACAAGCTACAAATGAATTTTTGTTTTCTTTATAACCAGTATGAAATTAGCCACTCCCTACATAGACGCTACAGGACACAGCAACTACGGTTTCCTGTTGTGATGGTCTGCCGTGTCGGCAAAAAGTATCTACGTTTTGCGCAGCCCCTTAATCTTCATACATTGACTTCCGTTTCGCAACTATTTTTGTACGGTACAGTCAGCTTCCAAAGTTACAAGAAAAGTTCTTATTGAAATTGCATTTTTTTTTCTATCTCTGGCACACTAAGCTTAGTTAAGAGATGAACTCAAATCTATACTTCTCTACATAGTACGATACAAAGTCGCTTCCCGCCGTCTGTACGCTTAGATCTTTTAAACTACGCAACGGATTTTGTCCCTAAAAACACATCCAAAATTTCCAAGCGAGCGAAGTCGCGGGCAACAGCAGTAATATTATAAAGCTGAAAAGATTCGTTTGTTTGGTTCAGCCCGCTAATCTCAGGAACTACTTCTACTGGTTCGAATTGAAAAAAATGTTTTAGTGTTAGATAGCTATTTATCGAGGAAGGCTATAGGCTGTATAACATTACGATACGACAAAAGCAGAGCAATAAAAAAAAAAAATGCAAAAACGGGGAAAATTTATTCCTTTTGAGAGCTTCCATTGCGCAAGCAGATGAAGTTGCGCAGCTAGTTATTTAATAACCCTATTTTAGAAGCTCATTTGCGAGTGTCAAAATGCGTTAGTAAAGGAATTCAAAAGTAACATTAAAGCATGAAAGACTCCTGAGATAAAATACAAGAAATAACTCCAACAATAAAATAAATTTGTCTTGTTCTTGTCAGTTATTTCTTCAGAGAGTGCACAACAAGAATGAAAAGTATAAAATTTTATTTGCTGCGAGAACAAAGGTTGCTCTTGCGGTAAATGTATTAACTGTTTAAAGAGAGGATAGAGTAAACGTGCTTTTACGTTACTGCTTTTGTTAATACGGTAGTTTATCAACGGGATTAGGGAACCTCTTGAAAGGGTAATGATGTTATTTCGGTACGAATATTATTACTATATCTTGTGTGATTCTATCTCAAGGATTTCTTTTTTTCTAATAATAACAAAAAAAAAACAGTACATTTCTTACTTCTTATATTTTGTACAAGTTTTTTTGCATAATTGTTATCACCATAATTGAGGAGCTCGTGGGTAAGTAATAACAGCCGCACGAGTCGATCTTTAAGGTTAAGTGCTTGCCGAGTGACCATTATTCATACTGAGTTTTCTCCGTGCCTCGGAAAGCACGTTATGCCGTTGGTCCCGGCTGTCATTTGTAGATCTTTGACAGTCGTTACGAGTAGTCAGAAGCCAAAAATCTGACATCCAGTCTTACCAGGGGGTATCGCATTACCCAATTACTGAGTTTTGGAGGTCAGATAGTAGAGTGTCGCTTCATGTAAAATACTGGTACTCAGCTGCATCCGGTTAGACTGGAAGACGACCCCAAGAAAGTTTGGGAAAAGGCTAGGCAGATGATGATATTATCACCATAATTTTGTTAAATTACAATAATAAAGCTTATGTTCAGCGCGACCTTTACCCAGAGTTGGGTTTTAGTACAGCAGATTTGGAGAAGTAACCATACAGTTTCTGATGGATTGTTGTCAGTAGTTGAATCAATGTAAAAGTATTTTGAGCATGACTATGTCATTTCGTAAGATAATGTAAAAAGATTTAATTTGTTTTGTATAACGAGAACCCAAGCACAAAAGTTGAAAAGAGTATGCTTAGATGGTTTGGTCGTGAGGATAGGATGAGTGAAAGGAGACTAACAAAAGGTACTTATTTACAAGGCAGAATTGAGTGGGAACGACGAGAGGAGACGCACTACGCTTACGTTCTTCGGAAAGGTCAGGTGCGTAGCACTCACATCCGGCATGCATGTATGACCAGCACGCGTAGCATGACCACTGTAGACAAGAGTTTTGTCTACGGAAGAATCGACACAATGACAGATAGACAATGACATGTGTCCTAAGTTTTTAAACTGACATGGTCACTAACACTATCACTTTTAATGGGATATTTACCATGTTTATTGTTTGTTTTGCCGAAATATCGGGAACTCAGAACAAATAATAAACATGGTAAATATGCCGTTAAAAGTGATTCCGTATGGTGTCGGACGAAAAGTATAGCACCATCCCATATTTTCCCATGGGTGTCGTAAGAGGCGACTAAGGGATTTGCCAGAGAATGGGCAGCAGCGTTCTCTGTGCTTTTGTAACAACCGTACTGCGATCGCCAACCCGCCTGCCAAGCGTGGCGATTATGGCAAAACCCCCCAAAATGTCCAGCAGTGGACGTCTTTTGGGCTGAAATGATGAATGATGATGCCGTTAAAAGTGTTATTGATAGTGACAATGTGTCAGTTTGTCTATTTCCGAACCCAAGTCGGCCGTAGCAAAGACAATTCTCTGTAGATGGGGGTTCATGGACGGCTCAAATCTTAAGTGTGTATGCGGCGTGTCTCCACAGATAATGGCCCACCTTCCATCTTGCGCTGCATGCCCTGTCACCTGCGCACTTGAGGATCTTATGACTGCATCAGCGACCAGAGTTCGCTTGGCTGAGTTTTGGGTTAAATATATTTAGCGACTAGCTAAATAAATAAAAAAAGCGGCGCAACTTCGTTTGCGTCACATTTTCACCGTTTTCGCAACATTTGCTCATTGCTGCTTCACTCCTATTGATCGTAGCGTGATGATATATAGCCTACAGCCTTCCTCGATAAATGGGTTTTATACCACTGAAATCATTTTTCAAATCGGACCAGTAGTTGCGGAGCCTATTCAATGCAAACAAACAAATCTTTCCTCTTTATAATATTAGTTTAGATTTGCCGTCGACACGCTAAGTTTGTCAATTCTTCCGTCGACATTGCCCGTTTCTACGGCGGTCATGCTAAGCGTGCAGGTGTATGATCGTGGGTGAGTCAAAAGGAGTATGTAAGGATCGTAGCAGGTGGCGTTCTATGGTTTCTGTCTGCATCATGAGAAAAAGTCGTGAGTTTATGTATGAACACACGCCAGCATATCAAGGTACTCAAAACTGACAAATTTTCCCAGTGGACCTTGAACCTAATTCTTTAACGATAAAGTTAAAAATCTATTAAAGAAAGACAGATTTTTGTAGTTTAATGTGCGGGCGTCTCGTACTGTTATAACTAACAAAAATACTAACTAAAATTATCTAGTTATAACCATATTTGCTTTCTTAAGTACGTCCTTTAAACTAAATCAAAAACTTAGAATTGAACCGAGAAAATGAAAAAGATACTAGAGCGCCAAGAAAAATATTAGCTCATAAAACTTTACTTTTCCTACCTCTAGTATGATGAATATAAGTTAAACTTCTTTCCCCTGTCACTAAGCAAACAAAAGTAGTTTAGTTTTTCTGGTCTAAGAAAACAAATTTAAAAAGAAAAACAAGCTTCTTCCTACAAATATTAGTGTATTTTGTTAAGTTTTAGTGAAAGAGGGAGCGGTACTGAATCAGAGAGGGTGTGTATATGCCTTGTCATACTTATTAAGCATAGTTTTTTATTATCATAAAGATGGTTTAGTGGTGGAGTCCCTTGTTGGTCTAATAGACGCCAGCGCGACTGCTGAGCATGAGATTCGGTTCGATTTCCTGGTCAGGCAAAGAGCTTTTGTGTATTTCCATCAGGAATTTGTCAGTAGCCACGGCGTCTGAACTTCGTGCTCGGATCATGGCAATAGGACATTGGACTTATACATAACTGGCGAAATGTGGGTACTATTAGGTACACCTCTGCCTAACCCTTAGGGGATTACAGTCGTGATATTATGTACGTATAGTTTAGTTTTATTGTCAACTGTATTACAAAGCTGGAGTGAGTATTGTTTTAGATTTTTGTTTTTGTTTTATGCACAAACAAAACCTTCGGTTTCTCCAAAGAAGTAAAATTCGTAAGACGGAGTTATGAAGTGTTAAATTTTTAATGTAATATAAATTGTCATGTTTGTGTAGGATAGCGCAATAAATGAATATTGTATTTTACTACATAAATGATAGTACTATTATACTAATAATTAAAGCAATTCGTGCAAAATTATTCCCTAACCATAAGATTAGCAGTTTTGTAAGCCCGTTATTTTTCATTTTTGGTGTACAATAAAGTTTTATTCTATTCTATTCTAACCGTTTTTTTAAACGGTTTTATTTAGCTCACCCCGTTTGTTTTATTTATTTATTATTCTTGTGTCAAATTTAGTAATTCAAATTTCACCGTCTTCCTGTCAACCGATTAATCTGAAATTTTGTATACACTTTGGATTTTCTTGCTACCAGATACTATCTTAACTCTTATTGTTATTCTTTATTGCACACACTATTAAAGATATACACACTAATTGCAATATATAGCTTATGTACAACGGCTACGGCAACGGCTTATGTTAACTCTTTTCTTGAATTATTTATTTATTTGTGATTTTTATTGTGGCTGGTATGGTGATATAAGTATAAATATTACCTTTCCCATACTTACTATGGTATGGGTAAGGTAATATTTATACAGCTCTGGTCAAAATTAGGTGAATCACACGCGGGATTCGCTTCCGTCATTATTTTTTTTTTTATTTTTTTTTATTAATGGCATCTCGCAGTTCAGCCTCTGAGGCTGGCTACTGCTTAACCGGACAAACCTGTGGATGCCTCGAATTTAAGGCCTCCAGACAGGCAAAAAGCTTATAAACTAAGCGACAGCGCTAAGGGCACCCCCTGTGGGGTACGAGCCTCGGCTTAGGGCGTCGCTGAGAGAGGGCAGCAAAGGGACAGGCTGGATCTGATTATCATTATTTAGGGGCTGATTTATAACTACTGGCTCAGCATCGCGGGCTGGCTCGAGCAAGGGTCGGGGGGGGGGGATTTGAATTTGGACGTCGCGACGGGCGTCGGCGGCGAGGCCGGAAAGACGGCGGTTTGTGTCTGTATTTACGTTTTAACGTACTGGTTTCCCTACTGCTCTCTTGAAGGAGGGTAATAGGGTCATCGGGAGTGACTAGGGTATGCCGAGGACGGCGAATCCTACTGATACGCGATGGTACGTATCGGGCGGCCGATGCGATTAAGGGGTTACGGTGCTTGACCGCTGAGTCAAAGAAACGCTTGGAAAGCCGTTTCATGAACTGAACTATGGTCGGGATTTTGAGTTCAAGGTGAAGGTTGTCGTTACGGACAAACCAGGGGCGCCCGTGATTTTACGTAGGAAACGGTTCTGCAATGTCTGCATCCTATGAATGTGACGAGGCTTTGTGTGTGCGAACACGACACAAGCGTAAGTCATAATGGGACGTATTACTGCGGTATAGAGTCGCAATTTGCACTTAAGTGACAACTTGCTCTTAGCCGTCAGCATGGAATGGAGCCTACCCATAGCAAAGGCAGCCCGGTTACGGGCCGCTTTGATATGTGACGCGAAGGTCAAGTGACGGTCGAGTGTGACTCCTAGGTACTTGGCTTGCTTCTCCCAGGGGATAGGCTTGCCGTACATAGTGATCGGGTGGGGGGGGGGGTCGGTTGAGACGCGGTTTGCAGAACAAAACCGCCTGGCTCTTATCGGGATTGACCTCGATTCTCCACTTACGGAACCAAGCGCCTAGGACGTTGGCTGCCGTCTGCAGAGTGCCAGCGATGCTATCTTGGCTGTAGCCAGTATAGTAGATGGCCGTGTCATCGGCGAATAGGGCTAACTGAGCTCTGTTGCTCTTAGGGATGTCACTGGTGTACAGTGTGAAGGCGAGTGGGGATACGACGGAGCCTTGAGGGACTCCGGCTCGTATGGGGTGAGGAGAGGACAGAGCGTCCCCTATTCGATAGCGGAAAGTGCGATTCGACAGAAAGTCCCGTAAGATGAGTACGAGACGGTCTGGCACTCCCATTTGGTATAGCTTATATAATAAGCCGTTGTGCCAGACTTTGTCGAACGCTTTCGCTATATCGAAGAAGAGTACTCCCGTCATCGCTCCACGCTGAAAGCCAGCGCTCAAGTGTTCTACGATGCGGTGAACTTGTTGGATGCACGAGTGTCCGGTTCTGAAACCGTACTGCTCGTTAGGAATGAGACTCTTAGCTTCGGCATAATCTTTGAGTCGCTTATAAATAAGTCTCTCGTAGATTTTGCCGAGTGCATTGAGGAGACTGATAGGCCGGTAGCTCGACGGCTCCGCCTTTGGTTTACCTGGTTTGGCAATGCCGATTACGGTGGCCTCTTTCCAGATCTGGGGAAATATGTTATTGCTCAGGGCGCCATTGAAGATGGCGACCAAAAGTAAAATGAGCTGGCCGGGGAGGAGTTTAAACACCTTATTGGTGATGCCATCGGAGCCGGGAGCTTTCCGAGGCTGAAGCCTTTTAATGATGTCTTCCACTTCCTCGTATGTGACGGGAGGCAGAGGATCATCAGGGTCTTCAACGGGGGGGAGGGCGGACTTAGATTCGACGAATGCGTCCACCATCTTTAGATGTCGCTTGTCTACTGGCTGTAAACTAGGTGAGCATTCGCTTCCGTCAATTGTGTAAAGGAATTGTATAAAGGGTGGCGCGAACAGTTGCGTAAATTCCTTATCACTACAACAAAAGAAGCGTGCTGTGGGGTCTCGCATCCCTCGTTCCGCGGGGTTTGGTTTTAGTGTGGATATTTTTATCTAATTTTAGTCAGGCCACCTCAAACTTATAAATAAGTACATAATATGAGAATAATAAACCAAAAGCACAAAAAACTCAACTCATCCTGTCCATCTTATAAACTCCAACAATTCGAAACATTTCTCCAAAACACATAAATTTTGGTGAACCCAGAAAACTTTTCAATATTACTCTACTGCATGAAAATAGTACGAAGCCGTGTGATTTGTTTATACCGTTGCCAGGGCGTAGCTTCGTTTCGCTGGAGTAAGCTCTTTTATATCGTACGGAGCTGAGTTTATGGACTGTTTACGTTTAGTTGCGGTCGCTTTTTGTGTTTTTTTTTGCTGGAAGGTCCGTGTTGGAGATTGGCCGCCATATTGCTAGTTTGTGATTGGTTCTTGCTTGTAATTTGAAATAGTATTGTTTGCGATATATCTTTGTTCAATGTTACACTGTATTATTACCAGCTGAGCCAGCGTGTTCGCACACGTGAGCGCGTATTCTTTTTTGCATTATCAGGGAACATTACATGGGAACGTGAAGACGTAGTAGGTACATTCCAAACACTTTCTACAAAATAATCTACTAATAACTGACTTACTATTAATTTAAAGTTAAACCTTTTAGTACATATTTGTTTTAACTATTAAAATAACTCGTAGACATTTTCTAGGAGGAACGAATTCAAAATACCATCAGCATGCCAAGAAAACAATTATTAACGAAAGCAGTTAAAAAATATGCAAAATTGAAGCATTGTTGCTTGTGGCTGAAAGTAATTATTTCAACTATCACTTAGGCCGAAATCTGTAATCATTACTTAGCACGTACTTTGGATAACACTCGTATCTTTGGTCAAGTTAAAGTGAATACTTGAGTTTAAATACCCAACATTGTTATGCAATAGACAAGAATTGGAACGAACCGTCAAAGAAAGCAAAGCTAATATTGCTAACTTTGGTTGGTTCCAACTTCAAACAATTACTAAACTACAGGATAAAAATCGTATCTTAAATAATGACTTTTATTCAAGTGATGAAAACTTCGTGAGGAAACCAGCATGTACTAAAATTAAAAATTTGAAGACCTATGACATCTACCAACACACACTGGGCCCGCTTGGTGGATTACAGCCCAATCTCTCTCATAGAGAGGAGGCCTGCGTCCAAGCAATGGGAACATTATAGGCTGATGATTAAAGTACTCACTTTGCTTTGTTTCAAGATACAGGTGTAAGCGTTCACTGTCACGCAGTATTCGAACTAAAAGTCCAAGAGAGAATTGAGAACATGTCTGAGCCATAGCGAGTGCTAAGGGACGTTTCTAGATCTCTACCTAAGTGGCTATATAATGATTAGAGTAAAACGTAATCTCCCCGACCCTCGCTCGAGCCAGCCCACGATGTTGTGCCATTACTTTCAAATCAGCCCTAAATAATGATATCATTCAGATCCAGCCTGTCCCCATGCAGTCCTCCTCCAGCGACCTAAGCCGAGGCTCGTACCCCACAGGGGGTGCCCTTAGCGTGTAGTCGCTTAGTTTGTAAGTTTTTATGCCCTGGCTGGAGGCCTTACTTTTAAGGCACCCACAGTTAAAAACGCGGTTAAGCAGACGACAACCTTATTGGTTGAACTGCGAGATGCCATACATAAAAAAGTAAAAAGATCGAAAATACATAAGAGCGACGAAAAGGAATCCAAACTTGATACAGCTTCGTTTTCGCTGAAATAGGGTTTTTTGTCTCTTTCAGTGAACGCTAGTGCGAATGCTGAGCGTGAGGTCCTGGGTTCGATTCCTAAGTTGAGCAAAGGGTTATTGGGTTTTTCCATCAGGAATTTTTGAGTAACAGCCTAGGAATCTGGATTTGTACCCAGTTGATGGCAACAGGCTCGCACCCTATTACATAGGACTTAAATATAACTCGCGAATAGTGTGTGACTTAAGAGCGTTTACACCTTACGACATTTCATACAAACTTTCAAGTCCATATTTTCCTAAATAACTGAACCGATTTTAATGAAACTAGAACTAGGACAGAATACATAGGTCTAAAAAGTTACTAAAAAACGTTTTCGAATTTCTTTAAAAAAAAGATAATTCGAAATTTAGGTTTCTATGGATAGTTTAAAATCGGTATAATTTAGCTGTTACACTATTTTTCGAAACCTATGTATTCTGCTTATGCGTATGAAGCTCAATTAAAATGGGTTCAGTCATTTCGGATAATAAGGACTCGAAAGTTTTTATGAAATGTCATAAGGCGTAAACGCTCTTAAATAAAACTGGCGATCTGGTTGTAGGTACTATTAGTTACACCACTGCCTAACCCTTCAGGGATTAAAGGTGTGATGATATGTTCATCATCATCATTTCAGCCGAAAGACGTCCACTGCTGGACATAGGCCTCCCCCAACGCCACATTGACATAAAGGTGGTTTTGCCATAATCGCCACGCTTGGCAGGCGGGTTGGCGATCGCAGTACGGTTGTTACAAAAGCACAGAAAACGCTGATGTTATGTTATGTTAATATTAATATGAAACTTTTGTCCAACAGTGAAATCAATGACATCAACCTGGGTCTCTTAGTAGAGGTGTGGAACAAAGGTGTCATCTGGGACAAAGCGCTCGGCTACCACTACCTGCCTCTCGCTTCCGTCGCATATAACGAGGTAAGTTGGAAAGAGATGGAATATACTATAATTGTAATAGAGCATCAATTTAATATTAGCTACAGTGCTACGGGCAATCTGAAGGAATTTGTTAATAATATACGTGTTGGTTTGATTTCTAAGTCATCATTCTCTTGCCCTTATCCCAATTTATTTAGGATCGGCGCAGCATGTCTTCTTCTTCCATCATCATCATCATCATTTCAGCCAAAAGACGTCCACTGCTGGACATAGGCCTCCCCCAACGCCACGTTGGCACAAAGGGGGTTTTGCCATAATCGCCACGCTTGGCAAGCGGGTTGGCAATCGCAGTATATACGGTTGTCACAAAAGCAAAGAGAACGCTGCTGCCCATTCTCTGGCAAGTCCCTTAGTCGCCTCTTACGACACCCACGGGAAGATATGGGATGATGCTATTCTTTACGTCCGACACCATACCGGAACCATACTCCATCTTCATCCATACTTCAACGATACGAGGCTATTTATAAGTACGATAAAAATTATCTGCTTCGTTGGTCTAGTGGCTGCAAGCGCGAAGGCTGATAAGGTCCTGAGTTCGATTTTCCGGTCGGGCGAAGTGTTATTGGGTTTTTCATCAAAATTTTCTCAGTAGCAGCCATGGAGTCTGGATTTGTGCCCTGTTGATAGACAGTAGTGTACTTCATAGTACGAGTACACTTACATTTCACCAGTTACGTAGTCATAATATTAATATGAATTGATCCAGCCATATGGGTATTAAGAGCGCACCGAGGAAATTTCGAAATAATTCCGTTCGTTTGATCCCTTGCTGCATCGTTATTACTTAACCTTTAGTTATGAAAATAATTTGTGAGAAATTCAAGGATTCACTCTATAAATCATACACTTTAGAAACACGATTACTTATAGTTTTCTCGAAAGAAAATAATGCCAAAGTAATCTCTAAAAAAGAAAATAAATCCTCAGTACGGCGTAAAACCTACACGGAAGGTCATCAGCTTTTAAATAATAACAAAACTACATGTTTTCTATATCGTATACATTTTAGATTTTCAAAATGTGTATTGGTTTTAATAATATGGAGGAAATACCTAAATTAGTGCGCGTTCCGCCCATTATAACTAGAGCTGCCACTCTTCCCGGAGCGTCGCGCGCGCCTCGCCTGTCTTACGCACACACACACGGAGCGCATAGATACCTACACGATGCGCCCTTAAGACCGTTTACACCTCACGACATTTCATACAAACTTTCAAGTCCTTATTTTCCGAAATGACTGAACCGATTTTAATGAAACTGCATACGCATAAGCAGGATAGATAGGTCTAAAAAGTTACTAACATTTTTGAAAAATTGTGTTACAGCTAAATTAGACCGATTATAAATTATCTATAGAAACATAAATTCCCAATTATCTAATTTTTTTAAAAGACATTTTGAAAATGTTGTTTAGTAACTTTTTAGACCTATGTATCCTGCTTATGCGCATTAAGTTTTATTGAAATCGATTTAATCATTTCGGAAAACATGGACTTCAAAGTTTGTATGAAATGCCGTAAGGTACGCTCTTCATCATCATCATTTCATCATTTCAGCCCAAAAGATGTCCACTGCTGGACATAGGCCCCCCCAAGTTTCGCCAAATTGACATAACATGAGGGGTTTTGCCATAATCGCCACGCTTGGCAGACGGGTTGGCGATCGCAGTACGGTTGTCACAAAAGCACAGAGAACGCTGCTGCCCATTCTCTGGCAAGTCCCTTAGTCGGCTCTTACGACACCCACGGGAAGATATGGGATGATGCTATTCTTTACGTCCGACACCATACAGAGCAGGATACATAGGTCTAAAAAGTTACTAAATCATTTTCGACAAATAGTGTTACAGCTAAGTTAGACCGATTATAAATTATCTATAGAAATAGGAATTCCCAATTATCTTTTTTTTTTTAAAGTCATTTTGTAATTGTTGTTTAGTAACTTTTTAGACCTATGTATCCTGCTTATGCGCATTAAGTTTAATTGAAATCGGTGTAATCATTTCGGAAAGTAAGGACATGAAAGTTTGTATGAAATGCCGTAAGGTATAAACGCTCTTAAATAAGTATATTTAGAGAAGTTTCACAAAAGCGTCTTCTTGTCTACCAAACAACAAAAACCCATCACCAAGTACAGTGATTAAGAGCAATTTCCTCCTTAACTGTTCCATGAACAGATCATCAGGTCTGTGTAGAGTGCTGAAAGTTTACGGGCTGTAAAATTGAGTGCAAGTAGTTTATACTCCGACATAAGTTACTGAAGTAGACTAACTGAGTTAGAAACGTTAGGGATGCTACACACTATTGTTCGGCTCGGCACGTTCTATTCAGAACAGCAGTACCTAGTGTTCGGCTCGGCACGTCCTATTCTGCAGTACTAATTGTTGATCAAACAGTTGAGCTTGTCCGAATGAGTGTGTGAAGGTTTAGCAAGAGCTGTACCTAATAGTACACCACACACATTGCATTTGAGTCCCATGTAATAGGGGTCGAGCCTATTACCAGTATGTGAGTAGTGTACAGATATTCGGTTTTTATATTTTTCGTGATGATACGGAGGAGCTCGTGGCAAATTAATAACAGGTACTCGTGTCGATTTTTGGGTTAAGCCCTACTTACCTTAGTTGGTCCGTGGATGGGTGACCAAGTTCCCTCCGTGCCTCGGATAGACCGTTAAGATAGGCCGTTCCTCCGTGTACAATATTGGTGTTTACCTGAATCCGGTTAGACTGCAAGCCTCCCCAACATTTTTGGGAAAATACTATGCTGGTGATGACGATGTCTAATTATGCTCGACATAATATAATTATTCCATTTTGCCGCCCGGTAGGGCCGAATCTCGCCGTTCTGAACATGTGAGTAGAACCCCTTAGTATTTACTTATGAGTATATTGGCGGTAAACAAGAAACCTATCACTGTTTATGTTCTATTAAACATAGAACGTTATTATAAGGCGTCTGTAGTTGAAGTAGCTATCATTGGTTACTTGCTCGGTTTGATTTAAGATGGGACTTTGGTTAGCTATAATATTATCATTAATTACAAAATTAGATTATAGCTAATCAATTATGTCTAATCATGATTAGGAACTAGAAAAATATGATTTTTGTTAAATTCCATAACAATAATCAAGATCAGGCACGCGAGATTGTCGACATGTGTGTGCGATGATTTGAGTACAGCAGTCATTGTGTCAATAGTCGTGCCGGCCAATGGCTTAATAGCTAAAAGCCTCGACCAATATCTGAGTAGGCTTTTGCTTGGCAGCTGGATCAAGGGGTTTGATTTAGAAAGCATTTCTGGAAAGTACTATTGGACACGGCGCGTATTGTTAGGAGGTTCCTCTCTCAAGAGCTCTGACCACCGGTAGCCCGGACCCTATTCTAGATGTCGGTGGGCTACTATTTATTATATTTTTAAATGATTTTTAAATGAATATAATATGTAATGAAAATGAATAAATCTGTTGATGAACTGGTAATCTAATCTAAAGTAAAATTATAAAGAGGAAAGATTTGATTGTTTGTTTGTTTGCATTGAATAGGCTCCGAAACTACTGGTCCAATTTGAAAAATTTTTTCAGTGTTAGATAGCCCATTTATCGAGGAAGGCTATAGGTTATATATCATTACGCTACGACCAATAGGAGTGGAGCAGCAATGAAAAATGTTGCGAAAACGGGAAAAATGTGACGCAAACGAAGTTGCACCGGACAGCTAGTGAGGCAAATAAAAAGTATTTGTTGATAGCGAAACTACTTTACACCGTTTGCGATTTTGTTTCCAACCAACCACGGAAATAGATATGTGGGTTTGGAAAAACAACGCAAACAATAGGGCGCATTTTTCAGTTGGCGCTGTCAGTTCAAACAATATTTAAGACTTTTTAAATAGTTCTAGTCGTTCTGTAATCAATTTATTAACACATATCCGTATGAAAGTTATGTGAAGGAGTATTTTGAAGCCTAATTGTCCTTTTGTTATTTTATACTCGTACGTTTACAGTACAAAATAGAGTAGACAGTTGACTCGTTTAAGAGCAAATAACTTCAAAAGGAAAATATAATTTTAATGGTTTTTATCTATTTACTAAATGTAGAACTTACATGTATCACGACACAAACATATTTGTCAGAAAACTAAATAACTAAAGATACTCGAAAAAAAAACTCTCACTAAAATCATACTTACTCATTTATTAATCTCTATGATTCTCGTATACTGTACATTGATTAATTTTAATTATTTCTTCTTTTCAAAGTTTTGTGCTTACCTAGATAATAAGTAAATGAAGTGGTCGCCTATAATTGGAAGCGCACACTTGTATTGTCCGGCTTGTATGTTAGCATGTAATTGTGTAGCCTCTGTTGGCGATCCAAATAAATAAAATAAAATACTGAAGGGGTTATTTATAGTACTTTTATTGTCCCTCTAACATCTGAGAGAGCCAAGCAACCTTGAAATAGGCAATCCCTTTAAATGCTTCCTTAAATGTGAATGAACGGGTTTTCGTGTGCAATCCTTGGCGTAGTGCATTATACGTAGGTAAAATCTTAGATATATTTAGAATGTAATGGGATAGCGCTTTAGAGGGTTAAGATTAAACGTTTTCGTATTATGGGATTACAAGAAAAACGAAAGGGAAATAGTTGTGTTTAATGGCGAAATAATAACAGCCGCTTGTTACTCAGCCACTACGTAGTCAGTAGCCCAAAAGTTTGACAACTAGTCTTATCAAGGGGTGTCGTATTACCCAGTTACTGGGTTGTGGAGGCCAGATAGGCAATCGCTCCATGAAAATGCTGGTATTCAGCTGCATCCGGTTAGACTGGAAGCCAACCACAACATAATTGGGAAAAGCCTAGGCAGATGGTGATGAATAACAGCCACTCAAACAATCTTTACGTAAAGACGTGTTTGCGTAGGTTTGTCCGTTTAGGCGGGCCCATTAAGTACCGAGTTTCTTCCGTGTCTCGAAAAGCACGTTGGCCCTGGCTCACATTTGTATATCTGTGACAATCGTTTAAGGTAGTCGGTGGCCCGTCAAGTCTGACAAACCGTCTCATCAAGAGGTCCCGTGCGACTCGCATCCAGCGGATCCCCGCAACCTTCACCAGGTCATCGGTCCACCTAGTGGGAGGCTTTCCAACGCATCGTCTTCCGGTTCGCGGTCACCATTCCAGAACTTTTCGGCCCTATCGGCCATCCGTTCTGCGAGCAATGTGCCCTGCCCACTGCCACTTAAGTTTGGCAATTCTTCGGGCTACGTCGGTAACCTTGCGGATGTCCTTATTTCTGATTTGATCACGCAAGGAAACTCCGAGCATTGTCCTCTCCATTGTCCTTTGGGTGACTTTGAGCCTACTGATGCGGCCCATTGTGACCGACCACGTTTCGGTCCCAAAATACTATTAATCAGCTGCATCCAGTAACACTAAAAGCCGACCTCAACATAATTGGGAAAAGTCTAGTCAGATGAATCAGATCTTGTTATTGGATACAAAATAAACAATTGCTTGTGCAATAGACAAAGGGATGGTTTATTTTTCATCCAAAAATTTACATCTTTAATTTGGAGATCTTACAAACAATTCCTATGAGAGCCTATAATATTGGCACACTGCAGAATCAAGTTACATACGGATTAAAGAAATATATTTTTATCAAGACAAGAAGTAGCTACATATCAGTATTCAATGCTCTATTTAATTAATGGTGAAAGCACCCGTTGCCATTTAATTCTTCGGAACTTATAGTTGAGCTAATACATTGTGCAATGTAATCTGTGTTCTAATAGCCAAAGATAGAGAGAAAAATGGAAAGAGCGAAGAAAAGCCTTTGGCCTGCAGTGGAACACAAAAGGCTCATAAAAAACAGTTTTCGCAATTTAGTTATGTTCAGTTTAAACTCAATGGCCAACATGACATTTCAAATGATCACTAATATCACTAGTCAATAAATAAAACCAACTCAATACACACTGCTGTAACCCTCATACTTATTTAAATGGAAATAACATCAACTGGAAACAAAAATAAACAATTAGCTTGATATGCTATAGTTTTTTTTTTAAAATTAGGAACACATTTGATTTAGAATAATTATTCCTTTTTCGTTTAGTCTCTTACTTTGTTTCTCATACAACACAAAACAAAAACAAAAAATACGTACTTAGAGCTTATTACATTTACCGTATGTACCTGCCCAGTAGGTACCGCAAAATAAGCGTACTAACGAGGCTGCCTACCTTGTACTCTCAAGAAATCAATAGGTATTTTAGCTCGGAATACGGTCTTTCATGTCAGAATGTCTTGAATTCTTGAGAAAGCCAATTCTTTGATAAGTACCTATTGATTGTGATTGCTCGTAGTGTGTGTAATGAGGTTTCGTGAATGAGAAGGTCGTTGTTTGATTTTTTGGATCGTTTTACTATAGATATCTCTATTAGTTATATCTCTATTGCTCTGTATGGTGTCGGACGTTAAGAATAGCACCATTCCATATCTTCCCGTGGGTGTCGTAAGAGGCGACTAAGGGACTTGTCAGAGAATGGGCAGCAGCGTTCTCTGTGCTTTTGTAACAACCGTACTGCGATCGCCAACCCGCCTGCCAAGCGTGGCGATTATGGCAAAACCCCCCAAAATGTCAATGTGGCCACACTTGGGGGAGGCCTATGTCCAGCAGTGGACGTCTTTTGGGCTGAAATGATGATGATGATCTCTATTAGTATACATGGTGGAAAGGTTAACTTTTTTTATACCTTGCTCCACACTAGGAATTTCTCCTGTATCGTGGGTGCGTTTACAAACATTTAAACTAACACACATAAACAGCCAGACTCGGAACAACTATCTGTAGGCCATACAAATATTTGTTCCGTGCGGGGATCGAACCCGCGACACAGCGCAGCAGTCGATCGCTCAACCGCTGCGCCAACCGTGTCGTAGCAATGACGCACAAACGGTTACCACGTGCACACGGCGACACATCAACCAATACATTTCCAGTATAACATGGTCTCGATTGGTATAGATTTCCGTGCAATGTGTGATCCGAATAAACTGGTTTTGTATAGCTTGATTGGTCGTCGTGCGTACAGTAAATCATTCTGAACCCGTCCCCCACATAGAATGTTTTCATAGCTAATTTAAAAAATGTGCTGTTCCATGCATTTGACCGCTCAAAAGTTCAATCAATACTTTAGTATTGATTGAACTCAAAAAAGGGCTAGGACACAGCTGAATAAAAAAAAACCGGCCAAGTGCGAGTCTTACTCGCACACAGGGTTCCATAGCCCCAAACAATATAATAACAATATTTTGAACTGTCATTCATTAGTTAGTAGTATTAGTTAGTAAACTTCCACTCAACCGGAAAACTAAATTTGTTTTTCATAGTATGTTTATGAAAAACAAAGTTACTGCTGCAGTTTTATGAAAAAGTCCCATATCTCAAAAACTGAAAATCATATCTTATTGAAACCAATTTTCGTTGATAGTTTTTTTACGCTCTACAATCTTAAATATTTTTAGAATTTTCCTCCTGACATACGGACGGACGGACAGACAGACAGACAGACAGACATGACGAATCTATAAGGGTTCCGTTTTTTGCCATTCGGCTACGGAACCCTAAAAAGACTGATTTAATTTTTTCTGTGAATACGTGGCAACTGTTTATGCGTCGTTGTCCTTTCCTACCTGTATTAACTACTTTGTACTTAAAACGTGAAGTCATGTGCTTGAAACTTTTTGATGTGGTAAGATAGGAGGCAGGAGATAGGCAAAGAAATTACACTTCGATAATAATAGTTAAATCGCGTTATTACTTTGAAGAAGTTATAATTATACCGGATAAAATCCAGACTGGATCATTATCCACATTTTAAATGTGTTTGTAAAATTAAGATATTCTAAAGATACCTAAAGGCAAACTTTTTCTTTTTTCATGAACAGGTGGACTTGAAAACGGCAATGGATTTGTCTATGTTTTGCCAACTCTACGCACCTTTTAAAAATATATACTAAGTCAACTTTGGGAAAAGTAAAACTAGTGTCAAAACAAACACCAATAGATGGCAATTTTTCTATAACGCGTTATTTTTTTACAATTACGTATGTGTTCTACTAGTACTATAAAATGCGACCATAATGTTTTATTGAGGTCGTACAGCAATTAGTAAACAATCGAAACAAAATATGGACGATATCGATTTCTTCATAATTAAGAAGGTCAAGAAAATTTAAGCCTATTTAAAACTCATTTGTTACAATCCTCCTTACACCGAACGAATTCAAAAACAGAATAGTATAATTTAAAAAAAAAACACGTACGGCAACTTTGAAACTCCCGTTTAGTTCGCTTTTACTGAACAATGGATGTTAATTTTCATGGAAATCATTGTTAAGCCCGATATATGGGATATACACTTACCATGGTACGCAAATTGTATAGAATTTGCATACATAAAGGCCGTAAGCGGTATTTTCCGCGGCGTCGACACCGCTCGGCTTTTGTTAACGCTGTAACCGCTTACCGGACGAGATTTTTAATGAATACAGAGTAACAAGTTGCGGGTTTTAACCGGGTTTACTACAGAAGGTGGTTGTAAAAAGTCGGATGTTGTATGATCCGTGAAGCTGATTCATTTATATAACCGGCTTATAAAAGTTTGATTCTATTTCAGTGCAGGTAATCTACTGGTTACTGAGGACGCATTTCAACGTAACTTAACGCGATCAGTATACCTGTTACAGCTCTCAATGTCATTAATAGAGACCGGATTATATGCAACATCATCGTCACAATACGGATGAAAAGTTGCATCATTAATACTCGAAATATGCAACTAAAGTGCCAAAATATATTTTATAAAACATAATTGATTTAATTACTTAACATAATTTTTGATCTGATTCTATCAATTAGGTCCTGAAAACTTGAATAATAGAGTACTATGTTAAAATTATCAGTAGAATGATTGAGCGTTCTATTATTTCAAATATTTTTATAACTTGAAAACGATCGTTCTAAATCCACTGAGGTCACACATTATTGGTTGAATTTCGGTGCTTTTTTTACTAGTATCACCTCCGACGTATTTTTGAATTTTGTCAGTTAGGTATTTGTTCTGATTAAAAATGATTCTGATTTAAAAGAGTGTCCATGCCGTTTCTTGCTCATTCTTCTCCATAGAGATCTACGCTTTGGAATGGGCAACTACAGTACATTCACAGTTTTATGTCTTGTGACTGACACTGTAGCTTAATTTTTATTGTTGTTTGACTATTCAAAAGTGCCTGTAACTGGCCAACTTGAAATAAATTATATTGATTTGATACAATTAAGTTATGACGAAATATTATGTCCGAAATAAGTACGATCAGCCGATTTTAGCTGAGATGCGTATGCTATTATGCATTTAAATTTTGTGCAAAGTGGACACTAATAGTTCTTGAACGCGGTTTAGACCCTCCCTTCCTCAAGTTTTACTTCATAGTGGATTCAGACATTGCTGCCATTGGTTAGTAAGTAGGTACCTACTATTGTAACATGCCTAGTCTTAATTAATTAATTAATGTTTAAGAAGGTATCACTGTGAGATCTTTGGGATACTTAGGTTTGTGATATTTTAGTATAATATGAGTATTATTAAAATAAAATTACTACTTACGTTTCAAAATTCTATGCAGATGGCGACAATACAAATATAAATGCGAAGCTTGTGCACGAAAACATAGGATAGGCAATCCCATAGACCTGCATAACAATAATAACATAACATCACGCCTTGCTATCCCCGGCGGGTTAGGGCAGAGGTGTACCTAACAAGTACACCAACATTTTACCAGTTATGTTTATATCCCATGTTTTAGGAGGCGAGCCTATTGCCATCAACCAGACTCCGGGGCAGATACTTAATAACAAAATTTCTGATGAGAAAACACAATAAAACTTTTCCTCTACCTTGGAATTGAACCTAGGACTTTATGCTCAGCAGTGACCACTAGACTAACGAAGCGATTCCTATGAATTAAAAATAATATTAGGACTTAACAATCTTATCTGAAAAAAAAACAGGTTTGGTTGCCGGCAGAAGTGAAAACTTGAATGAATATTATTTAATTTTATTTATTATTATTTATTAACTTGACGTTGTGCATTTTTTTTATATTTTGGAATGGTTAGGGAATAATTTTGCACGAATTGCTTTAATTATCAGTATAAAAGTACTATAATTTATGTGGTAAAATACAAAAATAAATAGAAGAGATAATACAATTAAAAAAAAATTATATTACATAAAAAATTTAACACTTTAACTATTACAATCCGTCTTACGAATTTTACCTCTTTGGAGAAACCGAAGGTTTTATTTGTGTGACAGATGTCTTAAAGTTCAAATTCCTTCGTGTTATAATGTCAATCCGTCTTACGAATTTTCCAGGTTTGGAAATCCAAACTCAATGAAAGATTTCATAAAGTTCAAATTCCTTCGCAACCTTACTGACGGAAGACCTGACGCGAGTTCAACATTTTTACCCCTCATAAAAGTGTACAACTAAAGAAGTTTTCACTTAAAAAAACACAGTTCAACATTCCATATGATAAAATGCATTACGCACTACTCATAAAAAAATACATTCCATACGTCAGAGAGTCGAAGCCATGCGAGTCCGTACGTAATTGTCGGTACGTACCCAGTCATCAGCCGGCAATTTGACCAGATTACCTCTGAAATATTTATGAGCATCGGTATTCACGTTAATGAGACCATGATTGATTGATTCCAGTACTTTGCAAGTTAGTTTCTTTCATTTGCGAATAGCTGTAGACGGATTGTGCGGAAAATGTTGAGTTTTTTAGTGAAAGAGGTGAGTTTTTAAGGTATTTTTTTAAGGGTTTCTATACATCATCATCATTACAGCCGCAAGACGTCCACAGCTGGACAAAGGCCTCCCCCAAGAAGGGGAGGTTTTGCCATAATTGCCACGCTTGGCAGGCGGGTTGGCGATCGCAGTACGGTTGTTACAAAAGCACAGAGAACGCTACTGCCTATTCTCTGGCAAGTCCCTTAGTCGGCTCTTACAACACCCAAGGGAAGATATGGGATGGTGCTATTCTTTACGTCCGAGACCATACAGAATTATACAATATATGTTTTTTTATTATACTTGTTGGATGTAAAAAACCGATGTCGAAAGGCACTTGTTCCCCCGTCATCGCAATTAGTTTTTTTGTTTTGGACCATACCTGTGAACCTCCTAGTAACGGAGATATTAAAAGTCAGGCTCCAATTTATTCAGAAGTTTTTTTTTTTTAATGCAAGTTTTTAATGTTTTCTCTCTCGTCTTACTTTAACTACCTCAATGACCCTGGTACTATTAAATCTTCCATCATCAGGTTTTGATTGCGTTAAATTGAGTCCTACTGTATACCGTGATTTTTAAACATTGATCATCATCTGCCTAGCCTTTTCCCAAACTATCTTGGGGTCGGCTTCCAGTCTAACCAGATGCAGCTGAGTACCAGTATTTTACATGAAGCGACTGCCTATCTAACCTCCACAACCCAGTAACTGGGTAATACGATACCCCTTGGTAAGACTGGATGTCAGACTTTTAGCTTCTGACTACTCGTAACGACTGTCAAAGATCTACAAATGACAGCCGGGACAAACGGTTTAACGTGCTTTCCGAGGCACGGAGGAAACTCGATATGTAATTCTGGTCACCCATCCACAGACCAACCTCGGCAAGCACGGCTTAACCTTAAAGATCGACCTTGGCGGCTGTTATTATTTAGCCACGATTTTTAAACATTGATCCGCAACAATATTTTTTGCGTAGAGTATCTTAGTTTGATATAAGATAGTAGTAGTAACTTAGTTTGGTTTGTATAGATTTTTTCTTTCTTTCTTTTTTTTTCTATATACAGAATGCTTGGGTGACGGTTTCGTGAAGAGTCCGCTTACAACCTGTATATCATCGTACAATCATTTGTCCTGCATGACAAAGGCATTTTATTTTAACTTAATTCAGCAAAAATTCAAAACGTTAGAATTCAAGAAAAAAGCTGTTATTTAAAGTGTTATTTCAATTCAAAATACGCAAAACGGATTTAAACTGCTTTCCTTCCTAAAGTTTAACATCGGTTTCGAAATACTCAGTTCTAAAGCAGGTATTTCAATTCACTACGTATTCCTGCTTCCATTTGAATTACCAGGAGCCCAGAGGTTAAAAGCACAATATTCGTCCTTCGGGAGTGTTGGCATTTGCATTTCCTTGCCCATTTACTCTTTGGAGGTAATTGGTACAAGTAAATGGAATGAGAGAAAGAGAGAGGGAAAATCATTGATGTATAGGAGTTTGTACTATGGTGAATGAGAGAGGAAATTACCGGAACTTATATAAAAATGTCTATCATGTACCTAAATGGCCGAGAGCTCGAAGCAAAATAATAACAGCCGCTTGGGTCGACCTACTGATTTAGCTGCCTAGGTTGGTCCGTGCATGGGTACATTGTACATACCGATACATACATTACATACCGATTCCCTCGTGCGATGGAAAGCACGAAGCCGTTGGTGCGCGGTGTAATTTGTAGATCTTTGACAGTCGTTAGGTACAGGTAGTCAGTGACCCGAAAGTCTGACAACCAGTCTTACCTACGCATAATGATGATACTTAGACGGTCACTAGTTATTTCACATTTTTGTAGATTGTTTTACGAGTGCTCATGAATAACTTATTAGTAAGTCTGCAACGTGATTGTTTACGAACAAACCACCTCTTAAATACCATGTTTGGCCAGTCTGTCTTTTGCTAAATCCAATATTACCACACACGAAATGTCTTTGAAAAAAAAGATAATAATTTCTGTTTCTATACACAATTTATAATCGGTCTAATTTAACTGTAACACTTTTTTTCAATAATGTTTTTAGTATATTTTTAGACCTATGTATCCTGCTTATGCGTATAAAGTTTTATTAAAATCTGTTCAGTCATTTCGGAAAATAGGCAATTGAAAGTTTGTATGAAATGTCGTAAGGCGTACACGTTCTTAAGTCCCATGTAATAGGGGCGAGAAAATTGCCATCAACCGGGCACAAATCCAGATTCCGTGACTGCTACTGAGAAATTCCTCATCAAAAAATCCAATAACAATTTGCCTGACCCGGGAATCGAACTCAGGAACTCGTTCTCATATTATATTGATGATAATACTTAACCATCCATTTCTCTTCCAGTCGGACGGTGGGGGGCGGTGGGTGGAACTTGAGGCGCAGGTGATGATGCGAGGTGGCGCTGTCGTCGGCACCACTGGCCCCACTGGCAATGCCTTGTTACTGGACTGCAGGTTCGAGCCGCCTTTCGGTGAGTACAACCTTGAAATATGTCAAAACTATGACATTATAAAACAGGGCGTAAGGAACAGCCCTCCCCAAACATACAGTATGCATTCAGCTCCTCAAAAATCAAAATCAAAATCAAAATATTTTTATTTTACATAGGCCTACAGGGGCACTTATAAAACGTCGGCAAAAAGGTGCTCGGTTCGGGTTGGTCGTTTCCTATGGAGAAGAACCGGCAAGAAACTCCATGGTTACTCTTTTAAAATCATTTGGTTTTACAATATTTCTGTTACAGCATTAGTACTAAAGTATGGGAGGACATCGTAGGCCTGACAATAAGTCGTTGCTTACTACGAAACGTAGAACGAAATAAAAAGTTACCAAGGATCTAGGAATCTATAAGGCCTACAATGTCCACACATTTACAAACAATCGGTAAATAAGAAAAAGAGTCTATACAACAACAAAAAATAAATAGAAAATATCACAAAATGACTAGATCAAATAAGTGACACAAATGTTGTCATCCGTGCTGTAACTATTCTAAACAAAAGGTGTAATGATTTAAAAACTATTGTAAAACATCTGATTAAAAAGAAAGGAAAAAAAAAATAAGATTGAGAATAGTTAGAGACATCCACACATTTGTGCCGTTTATGAGCTACCAGGGAAGCCGCATGTGCGAAGGGGCTAAAGCCAAACTTCTCTATCTTCAACGTAGTCCTTAATTTTGTAATATGCTTTTTTAATTAGGACACGTTTAATATAATTTTTAAACTTTCCATCGGTCAGTTCTGTAACTGACTTCGGCAACTTATTATAAAAGCGTATACTGCTTATAAGAAAAGACTTGCTAGTTTTGGTTAATCTGAATTTGGGTATTACAATTTCGTGTTTACTGCGTGTATTTATATTATGGAAGTCGCTTCTAATTTTGAAAAATTCATCCTCATTTTGAATCATCATCTGCCTAGCCTTTTCCCAAACTATCTTGGGGTTGGCTTCTAGTCTAACCGGATGCAGCTGAGTACCAGTATTTTACATGAAGCGACTGGATGTCAGACTTTTGACTTCTGACTACTCGTAACGACTGTCAAAGATCTACAAATGGCAGCCGGGACCAACGGCTTAACATGCTTTCCGAGGCACCGAGGAAACTCGGTATGTAATTATGGTCACCCATCCACGGACCAACCTAGGCAAGCACGGCTTAACCTTATAGATCGACCCGTGCGACTGTTATTATTGAGCCACGAGCTCCTCCTCATTTTGAATCATATTCTTCCGAAATTATTCTCTGGCAACTGTTTTAAAATACAAAGCTGAATACATACATCCTATTTTGCTTTGGGCTGTCCCTTACACCCTGTATGCCATAATGGTCCTACTGTTGGACAAGCTATAGCTTGTTTGTGTATGAAGTAACTTAGCTTGTAAAGGTGCTAACAAACGAATAATTTGAGCTAGAGTAGGTTAGAGCATTATTTTCCAGACATTCTTGATGAAACAACGAAGAAAAACTCAGTTTTTTTTTTATGTACCTTGGTTCCCACTTTATCTCAAAAATACATGTCCATCTCACACTACGAATTTCTCCTGTATCCTGAGTGCGTTTGCAAACATTTAAACTCACATACACAAACAGAGAGAGACAGAACCGGAACAAACTACCTGCAGGCCACAAAAATATTTGTCCCGTACGAGAATCGTACCCGTGACACGTGGCGCAGCAACCAATCGCTCAGCCACGGTGCCAACCCTACCGTCAACTGGCGTAAGGATAGAATGAACAAGCTAATTCTTTCTTTGAAAGTTAAGGGATTTATATTTAACTTTATGAGTTGTCATATTGGCTTCAACCATTATCCTAGGCTTTATCTAAATGATTGCGGTGATTGTGATAAAAAAACCTAAAAAGTTTCATTGCTTTTGTTGAATTTTTGCAACTCATCCTGGAAAAGCGGATCCGGTAAAAAGAGAACAAAATAATAGACTATGTACCAAATTGTTATGGTGCTGGAAAAATACACAACAATACCATCGTCCTGCATTTTTCAATAGTTGATTGCAATGTAGCTTTTGTACGTAACAGCGGATACATTGAGGTTATTTTACTAGGTATAATAAACAATAGATGCAGGATTGCGATCTGATTTTTTTTTACTACTTTTCTGCTGTAATGAAACAAATTCAGCCTATAATGGTATCACTCAATATTTTCTCGGCCCTTTCCTGTTTCTAGTTTATATTAATGATCTCCCTCACTCTATATGATGGTATTTTTTTAATTTTAAAAGAGTGGCCATGGATTTTCTTGCCGGTTCTTCTCCATAGGAAACGACCAACCTGAACCGAGCACCTTTTTGTCGTCGTAACGTAATTTTTTAATTTGTTTATTTGTCACTATATTGTGTTTTGATAACCGTTAAAAAAGCGCGTTGTGCCCAGTCTCCTCTAACACACGTATCTCTGAACGACTTGTTAATAATGGGTGTCACCTTGTTTCGCAGACAGGTATTTCACAGAATTTCGTTTCCCAGAAAATGTTTCACATAATATTTAGTCCATGTATTTTAATTTCGAATATTTTGGTTTCAACTACTATTTATTTGAATGGAACATATTTTACAGAAACACAATTCAATGAATTTTATAGTCACATTGTTTTATTTTACTAACTTATCAAACAGTAGAATTGTTTTTTAACGAATATTGTTTGTTCGATGTATGTTCCATAGTATTTTATTTCCACGAAATTTTTACCTTAAATTAAAATGTTGTCTTTAAAAGTCAATATGTTGTGCTACACAAGTAACAAAAAAGAAAAAAAATTGTGACAGAAACGAATTGCTGCAAAACTGACTCCACGTAGTCTTGTCTGCCCTACCCCTAGAGTGTTATTTAAAATTACGTAGGCGCGGAGGGGCGAAGCGGCCCGCGAGCTGAGGAGCAGGTGGTTTTAACACTCGCCGCCGCGGCTGAGAGTGGCCGGTTAAGCCGGCCAGCAAGCCGAAGCCACGGTGGTGAGCGTGAAACACATCTGTGACGATAAACTCGCATGGGACCGCCAGAACCCCGCAGCGCCCGAGCCGTGACAGAAACTATGCCTGCTGCATGTTGCATGCTGGTTGTATGCTTGCTTGCACGCTACACGCTGCATGTTGCATGCTTGCTTTCATGCTGCATGCAACATGCAAC
Source organism: Cerastis rubricosa (assembly GCA_949152445.1). Lineage (NCBI taxonomy): Eukaryota > Metazoa > Arthropoda > Insecta > Lepidoptera > Noctuidae > Cerastis > Cerastis rubricosa. The sequence continues at coordinate 13,419,272 of OX424541.1, forward strand.
AGGCATGGACACTATTTTAGTGAGAATAACAAGATTATTTTTCTGCTTCACAAGAATTTACCCGCATTATTTTTGTGAACTCTTTGTTGAAATTTTATAGGCGGATATGCATTTTATCAAAGGTATGAATTGAAACGTTAACATTCTGTAATTCGATTAAATGTTATTCTTGGTAATAAGTTTTATGTGAAGAAAACAATATGTGGATAAAGAATATTTGATTTGTTATTCTATACCATGACGTCGACAGAAAACGATGCAACAGGCATCGTTTTCTGTCGACGGCTCCGGCGCTGCGGGGCTCCGGCAGCCCCATGCAAACTTATCGGCGCAGATGGTTTTAACGCTCACCACCGCAGCTTCGGCCAGCCTCAGCCGCGGCGGGGAGCGTCAGGAACCACCTGCTCCTCAGCTCACGGGCCGTCTCACCCTCCGCGCCTACGCGGGCTTAAATTACACTCTAAGGGTAGGGCAGACAAGACTAAGTGGAGTCGGTTCTGCAGCCATTCATTTCTGTCACTATTTTTTGTAGCACAACATATTGACTTGTAAAGACAATATTTTACTTTAAAGTTAAACATTTCGTTGAAATAAAATACCATGGAAATATACATCGAACAAACAATATTCGGTAAAAAATTATTCTACTGTCTGATAAGTTTGCTAAATCAAAAAAACTGATCATAAAATTCATTGAATTGTGTTTGTGTAAAATATTTTTCAGCCAAGTAAATAGTATTTGAAATAAAAATATTCGAAATAAAAGTACGAGGGCCAAATATTATGTGAATAATTTTTTGCGAAACAAGGTGACACCGTAAAACTTATTATTTAAGATACGATTTGTATTTTATAGTTCAGTAATTGCTTGAAGTTAGAACTGTCAAAAGTAAAAATTCTTAGCTTTGCTTTGTTTGACAGTTCATACTTCGTTTTAGTTCTTGTCTATTGCATAATAATATGTTTCTTTTAATTGTGCAATACCTTGGATTTTTCTGTTATGTTGTACTTGCATTATTAAATAAATAAATACATAAAAATGTTTGCATAAGTAATTACTTTTACTTGATAGAGATACGGGCGTAAGTCAAAGTAGTATGCATTTAACTCGCATGCTTACGTGCAAGTTACTGGCAATTGTATCCTATAAAATTCTACGCAGACTACGCTAAAATATTCGTTGCATATAAAATAAACTTTTCTACATTTTGTGTTTGGAAATAGAATGTTATTTACGTTAATTTTAACGTTTCATTTCGAATAAAGGACAACGCATTATTTAATTATTTTCTGAAACCGTGTTTGCAGAATCTATTTGCTGCTGGATTAAATATATTAATTTTGCGACACATCTCTTTGACGTGACGATGTTTTCGCTTTGAAAATTTTGTTATGAAAAGCGCAACATGCGAATTAATTAGATTTTAATTTTAAAATGGTAACATTCGTTTTTTTTGAGGGAATATTTGTACGTGATATGATGAGTAAAAACATTATTTGTGTTATCACTTGTCATTAAAACTTTCTCGACTAGACTGTCTCGTTGGTCTAGAAACGCGACTGTTGAGCACGAGATCGTGGGCTCGATTCCCAGGCCGGGCGAAGTGTTTTCGGGTTTTTGTATTAGAATTTTCTCAGTAGCAGCCACGGTGTCTAGATTTGTGCCCAGTTAATGGCAATAGGCTCGCCCCCTATTACATGGGACTTAAACTTAACTGGCGAAATGTGGGTGGACTATTTGGTTGCCTGTGCCCTAGGGTACTACTGTCTCTTCAGGGATTAGCGTGATGTATTAAAACTTCGAAAGTTAAAATGTAGGCAAACCGAGTGCGAGTTCGACAAAAGTGCGATTATAGACACCGGATTTTGACAGAACATTCAATACATTACCTGCTTTCAGTAAGTAACTAAGTAAGCTTTCAGTGTCTGCAGCCCGATCCACTATTCAGCCCGTCAGATTTAACCACATCTGTATTGAAGTGAAAAAATAAACAAAACACTTTTCAAAATGTTAAGCGTATTCACAACGTCTTGCCTAAAAAGAAAACAACTGCCAAATAGACTGCGCTCAACATCGCACAACTTGCGAACAACATTTGAACTTCATTTAAACGGAACATAAAAGATTACCCTTACGAATTTCCATCATAAATTCTAAGAGAATATTAAAGTAATCCCGATACTTTATGAAGGGCTTTCATAATTAACGCCAATTTAAGCTAAATTAACGCGTCGTAGTATCTCGATATACACTCTCTTGTATATTTAACACCCTTATATTTTTGATGAATAACATTTCATAAGCGTTTTAGGATTGTACCTGATTATAAATTAGACGCAATATAACATCATACCTATATTTGTCTAGGGGGTGAGATGAGGTACACCAAAATCTCGCCATTTTGTAAATTCAGTAAATCTCGATGCACTTCCTCAGGCACGATTAAAGGATGAGATCACTGGCAGTAACCAAGAACAAAGCAAATAACGGACTTCTACTATTTCCCATGGAAAACTCAAAAACTATTTACCCCAGCTGAGCATCAAATCTAGAACGTTAAGCTCAACAGTTACAATTGCGACCTAACTACCTAGGCAATCCTGAATTCACCGGATTTAATTTAGCTGCCCGAGCATTTGTCTACGTGCCGCGTAATAATGAAGCTCGCAAGTTTCCTTCCTTAAACTTTTTAACACCGCTTAGCTTTGTTGTTAATACCCAAGAGTGTTAGACATAAGAAACAAAGAGTAATAGTTCGGAAGCGTCAAAACGTTTATTTGCAATTTTACTAAGAAACTTACATACATTACATGCGCTCATAAACATCCACACCCTTGATCATTTTTCTCTTTCTGACCCACAGTGGATGACAGAGATAGAATCTAACTGAAACAATGTAAAACTTCAACGGTAAAACATTTGTGACCCAAGACCCTTGTCACGAAAACTGGTGTAGTGGATCCGGGGATGCGAGAAGGCGTAAAAATAGTTTGTAGGTTACATTTCTTCAGGACATTTCGTATCCCATAATCGATAAAGAATAAGATATAAAGTGGAGTTGGCACAAATCTCAAGTATGTCAGATAGGCGCCTGGCTGGCTGTTGAGCCTTGGCACACTACACGTCCTGATTTTCGAGAATCTATGGTCGGGTCAGACCAGTAAATAGGAGTCATGTTTCTTGATGGTTTATTCCACATTCGTACAGGCCGTTCTTCTTTATGGATTATATTGAAAAAAAAAATCTTATTTGCCGTCTTATTAATCGATACTTCTATGTAAATTGTGATAATGTGAAAGTTTCTGATTATTTTTGTGACTCAATCACGCCAAAACGGCTAATAAGATTTCGACTGAATTTGGCAACCTGGTAGAGTAGTAGGCATAATAACAAAATACTGATGAGTTGTGTAGGTTTGAACCGAAACAGGCGCATTTTGTGTTTTTCATCACAACTGGTCTTAAAAATATGTGAAGGAAAACATGAACTCATGGCATGTTTTCGAACCAAAAAAATCGAAGACATTGTGAAATCTACCCACCCGCACTGGGAGTCGACTCCCTCTTATAGTAAAGTCTGTATCCCACCTGTGGGAACACTGTAGTATGATTTTGCATTTCAACCTCATTGTTTATTTCCTTTTTCTTTCCAACCTGCCAGAGTTAAGTCCTAAATGACCACAAAGGTTAAGGTATCTCCAGTACACAGGTAAAAAGAGATAGATAGTAGTATTACTGCCCTACATGATAATAGATTCCGCTAAGAGTTTTCTGAACAGCCCCACTTTTTCTTCATGGGCAAGAAAATCGCAGTAGGTAATCCAATTTACTTTGGAGTAACAGACCCTAGCAATCTATTTTCTTTGCTCCTCCATTACGTTATCTGATAAGATCACATCTAAAATAGCCACTTAGAAAGTCATTTACTACCCTATCTTTTATACGGAGCATTAAAAAGTTTTTAGGACTGTGGAATTGTTGATGTTAAAGGGCGTAATGAAATAGAAACGGTTAAATTATTGCTATCTTCATTAATGTTTAGAGTAATTCGAAAATTAACATAAACGGAGCGTAGTGTTACCAAAATACAATTTTATGACGCTCTGCCAAACATGTATACAAACAATATCTAACGCACCTACTGAAGTGTTACAAAACTTCAAAACAAGAAAATATTCTGTCCCCCTGTCAGTTTCGAAAAGATTTTTCTGGCGCGCCGCCATTATAAAACAAAACAATTTCCTCATGTGCTTTCACATTTTCTTAACAAACAGCACTCTCCTGACAACGTTATTCAAGTGCCTGAAACAATTACCCTATTGATCTGTAATCAAGAGTCAAATAAAAAAAAAACAGAATAACTTAAACGAACTTCAAAACTGGAACACCCAATTTCAGAACAACCTGTTAAAAAGTTAAACGCAAAGGAAACAAAAGCCATTCAGTCAGGACGCGTCGCGTCGTCACTAGGACGAGACGGTTTTTTTTTATTTTCGTGCACGATGTAACAAACATCAGGCGCCGTCTAGGCGGCGATGTGAGACTCGTGGGCTGAAACGCTTCAGTGCTCGGGTGCCAAGGTCGCTGTGTCACGTGACCAACTCGGCGACCGCCCGACCGATAATGAATGGACAGCCTTATTACGTCTATGGCTGGCTGTAGACGATTTGGCGCGAAATGTTGAGCGTTCTATTTTTGAATGCGTGGGTGTTTTTTTTTTAATGTTGGCATTAAGGATGTAAAGTGCCATGATGGATCGCCGGATTGATTTATGGAGCGGAAAAAAGGGATTCAGTTATGGTTTTAAGTCCTTATAAAAAATGGGTTATTTTGCTACCTAGAAGAAGTAGGTAGATACCAGTATTAATTTGTAAGTCATCACCATCATATTTCTGCCCTTGTTCCTTTCTACTTGGGGTCGGCGCTAAACGTTTTAAGTAAGTATATGAAGTAATAACTTGTTAGTTATTACCATTGGCGTTCCAAGCGGTTAAACTATACAGGTATTCCATGGTTTCCGTGGCTTTAAGTTTTCAAGAAAACTCACAAAATATAAGAAACGTGTTAATAGTTGACATTTCTGGTACCTAGTTGATTCTAACACGGTTCAATGCAATCACGCTTCACAATATTAAATTTAAACGCACAATATCATACATCAAATCCGTGCCCCACATTAGAAACATAATTACAAAACATGAGGTGCATAAAAGCTACCTATATTATATGAACATATTATTGGCATCGGGGTGGTTTCGTACGTCAAATTTGATGGATTGTGCTCGTATTAGGCGGTTCCTGTACCTGCTCGTACATTTATAATAAATTGAGGGTCACCAGACGATTAAGCGCAATAGGGGGAGATAAAAGTACCGGTGTTAGTGTAGAAGCTATAAAATATGTGTGTTTAAATGTTTTGATAGAGTGAACGGTGGAACTTATAACATAACTAGCTGTCCGGCACAATTTCGTTTGCGTCACATTTCCCTGTTTTCGCTACATTTTTCATTGATGCTCCACTCCTATTGGTTGTAGCGTGATGATATATCGCCTATAGCTTTCCTCGATAAATGGGCTATCTAACACTGAAAGAATTTTTCAAATCGGACCAGTAGTTTCGGAGCCTATTCAATGCAAACAAGCAAACAATCAAATCTTTCCTCTTTATAATACTAGTTTAGACATCACGCCTGTGATCCTCGAAGGGTTATGCAGAGGTGTGCCTGATAGTACACCCACATTTCGCCAGTTATGTTTAAGTCCCATGCATTGTGGGGCGACTATATTGCCATCAACAACAAATCTAGATTCCATAGCTGCTACTGAAAAATTCCTGACGGAAAAACCCAAAAACACTGCGTGTGAATATAGGTCTTAAATAATGACCCATGTTTACTTTGTCTTATGACCGATATTTACGCCCTCTATTTATTTTGTGAAATCCTGCAGGGCTGTTTTGTATATCTTAACTCATCTTGTTTTTATTAAAACCTGAGGCAAACTGCTCTGTATGGTGTCGCACGTTAAGTATTAGCACCATCCCATATCTTCCCGTGGTTGTTGTAAGAGGCGAGAGACTTGCTAGAGAATGGGCAGCAGCGTTGTCTGTGCATTTTACAACAACCGTACTGCGATCGCCAACCCGCCTGCCACGCGTGGCGATTATAGCAAAACCCCCCCTTTGGGGGAGGCCTATGTCCAGCAGTGGACGTCTTTCGGCTGAAATGATGATGATGAATGATGAGGCAAACTGATAACGATTATTGAAAAACTGTAAATGTATGTGACTTACCGAAGTTACTGTAAAACTTGACATTCTGTTTAAAGGAGAAACGCGAGGGTAGCCCGCAAAATAATATCTTACGTTTTTTGCAATCTGATCAGTGTTAGGTTGTATATTGATTGGAAATATATGATTGGCGACCTTAACAAATATTATGTTTTTATTGAGTTATAATCATTTAAAACATCAATATAATGCTCTAAGTTCATTTTATTCCATTAAATGTCTTTTTCATGAAATAGTCAAAAAACGCAAGATATCATTTTGCGGGCTACCCTCGTGTTTCCCCTTTAAAAAGATTCTCAATTGGAATTTCGCGCCCCGCCCCCTGCACCCGCATTTCCCGCATTTACCCTGGCACTTCCACCTTAAGATGGAAGCGACATGGTAGCCCACAACCCTCCAACAACAAAGAGACAACCCTCTTCAGTTCATTTAACCCCATTGAATGACTATTTCATGAAAAGGTCATTCAATGGTATTAATATTAAACTGAAAGGGTTATTTTAATCATTCTAATGATTATAACTCAGCAAAGCCATATTTGTTATGGCCGCGCCGTCATATCTTAAGAGCGTTTAGCTTATGAAATTGCATACAAACTTTCAAGTCCTTATTTTCCGAAATGACTGAACTGATTATATTGAAACTTCATTCATTAGCAGCAAAAAAAAAAAAGGCCAAAAAAAAAGGTCTAAAAAGTTACTAAAAACATTTTCGAAAAATAGTGAAACAGCTAAATAGGACCGATTATAAATTATCTTTAGAAACAGGTGTAGTCGCTCTTAATCAAAATACAATATGTCGCTGACACATGTTATTCTGTATAATAAAAAAATAAGAAACTTCTAACTTTGACAATATCTAAATACACAATCGCTTAGCATTGAATAGAACGAAAAGTGCTATGTTAAAGGTCTGTTAAACCAGTTCGAAATGCTTTCAAATGGCAGCTGGCTCTAGCTGGCAGTTGTGATAATAATGAGTACGTCACTGGATAAAACCTGATAGTTGAGCTGTCTTAAAGTTTGTACTGTGAATATTATAATAAGGCTAAGAATACATTTATTTTACAATTACGTTTCGTAAACCTATTAAGAGCGTTTACACCTCACGGAATTGCAGAAAAATTTTCAAGTTCTTATTTTCTGAAATGACTGAACCAATTTTAATTAAACTTAATACGCTTAAGCAGGATAAACCTAGCTATGTACTTACGTGGTTATGAGTATAAGTTTAATTAAAATCGGTTCAGTCATTTCGGAAATTAAGGACTTGAAAGTTTGTATGAAATGCCGTAAGGCGTAAACGCTCTAAAGTTGTCTGGTAAATATACACAAACCTGAGGTTAGCCAGTGAAAGGACTGTACGAGTAATTACGAGGCTGTAAATATTGTTCAAATGCTATACATTAGTTTGATTGGAAAGTAGGTACACCTGTTGTTTTGTGATCATTGTGGTTTGTTACTGATTTGACTTTGGCCATTCCAAAGTGGTAAAAAACTATCTTTAATTTTCTTCTTCTAATCTTCGTCTTATATTAATATCCGCACTGTAGCACATCAATTACAAATATATGTAGACTTCTGCATATTGCCAGTAAGTAATTTTTTTTTAGATTTAGTTGCTAGTTGAACCATATTTAAGTCAAGCATTTTCAAGCTGTTAATATATACATAGGTTTTACCCGGGACCCTACAAAATAGAATTCGGTTACAATAATATCCAGTTTCATTTTAATAACCCCAAACTTTCCGACAGTCTGTGTGATAAGGAAAAAGATATTCATTTAATTTTGCTACTCTGATAACCGAAGTTTCTGCCAATTATAAATGGATCCAATTATTGTTTTATGCAGATTTATTAAGCGGATTGAATGTTGAAAAGATTTTGCCTTTTTCGAAAGTTATTTTGGAACAGGCAGCTGAGGCTTTTGAAATTGCCATGCGGAAACAATTAAGGTTGTATTTTTATGCATGGCAATCCTGTGATTTCGATGTATGGAAATGTAATTACACCATCCAGCTTAAAATAGCTTGATAGAGCAACATTCACAGGCTTTATTACCAAGATAGAAATAATTTATTATGTACAGAATAGCTATTTATGCAACTGTTACGTTATGGACGGTCTTTTAATACGAGTGTCATTTTTCGAGTGTTTTTTTTTTTGTACAAGCGTAGCGCGTACCGAAATAAGTGGGCACGAGTTATTGTTGTTATATATTGAGAGATTAGTTGCATACAAGATCTTATATCCGAAGGAAGGAATAAAACACAGATATAGACAAATAAGTATTTTTAATAGAAACTTAACTACACACTGACTATTGTTTATACGGTCCCGTCATATCACGAAATCTTCATAACATTTCTCATAATACATGTCTTGGTTTTCCTGGTAGTAAATTATTTGTAGCCGCAATCGCGTCCACTTTTTATTTTTATTTTTTTATTTCGTCTTTATTAGGTATAAGGCAAAGATCTTGTAGCCGCAACAGCCCAATAGTAGTATACGATACTTTTGTTCAAAACTTGTTCCATTTTTAAAAACATCATTTACATTGTCTCGATTTCGAAGTAATATTATAGGTACCTGGCTGTATGTTCAGAATGTCTTTGCTTGTGTTTTAGAATTTATGAAGATTCGCATAATGCAACCCGATGTCGTTATGGGTATCATAATGAAACTGCTGTCAATTTTGTAATTCGAATATAACGAAACCGAAGTAGATAAACCGGTTTTGTGGGGCATAGATTTTAAATGAAAGTTTGTAATAAAATTGTATAATAAATAAATAAATAAAAGTATAATATTTAATTTAACTTTTTCATTAATCGCCGAAAAATAAGTGCTTCTAACATCTTTTTCTCTTAAAATATATTATTTTAATACTTTAGACTTAGTAAACGACACTTTATTAGCAACAAAGTGTATTCACTTTTATGACGTCTAGAAAATGTTGGTCTAGCTCTATCGTACATCATACCTTTGAAAGACCTATAAGAATATAATTCCAATTGAGAACTTAATTATTGTTTACCCTTTGTAGCCAACTACTTTATCAATCAAATAAATCAAGTAACGCCATATTTACTACTTCGTTAAAAAAACATCACATCCACTAAATAACTTCCAAGTAAGTTCATCCTGCCGTTATATATGTTCGTAGGTACAAAGAAAGTCGACATCCGTCTTGTCTCCACTCCCTCAGATGCTCTATAGAAAAGTAGGGAAGTGGGTGAACGGAGGGTGCACCGTCTAATCAATGTATTGTACTTCCCGTGTAGGTACATATGTTCTACATTATTGTATTAGGGCGCTTGTATACAGCGTGAAGCTGTGTTTACATGTGTGTGTGTATGTGTGTGTGTGTGTGTGCTCTTTTATCCATGCCCATTAGTAGGTTATGGAAAAAGGTTGAGGGTATACTCTTTGTAATATCTCGTCTTATAGGCTTACACAAAGACTGGTTAGATGTAATACTGCATTGTACTTACAAAACAAATACATACAATGAAGTTAATAAAGGAGATTGCTTACCTTGAGTCAATTCGCAAAGGAAAAAACAGCGGTAAAGGTCACATAGAATCTTTTTACTCTCATCTTGATTATGTTGCTGTAGGTTTCTTTCTACATCTCCATATTCCAGGTGAAAATGAGATAAAAAATAAATGATTTTACTTTAGCTGATAGTTGACTTTTCCGATGACATCTTTCAGCGGCTTATGGGGTGTTCCTCATAGTGGTTTCTCTTTTTAGTATTTTTTTTTTAACCCAAAGACTTTCAAATATTTACAAAAGACGAAGAAAATCGTAATCCAATCCTTAGTAACAAATCGGTATGTTTAGTGTCAGTGTCAAATGTCCGTTAGTCTGGTAGCATTAGATTGTCAAAACCAAAAATTTTCGGGATCAAAAGTATCAAATATTCCCAATGTGAGCTCTATAGGTCTATTAAATCTTTGTCTTAACCATACCTAAACGTCTTTCTTAATTTCTACATTGTTAAGATAATAAACTAACTGTGAACATCGCTTGCCCCGTGTCCTAATAAGAAGCGGTCGTCGCTATCATTATCTTACGTATGGTACGTTCCGAGTTCGTCGAACCAAATGAAGTGGATGATCTCGTATTTGCGCGGCGATTGTTTAAATTAAAACACGGTCGTTAGTTATAATATAAGTTTTAACAAATTAAAATCAATCCACCCATCAATTGATTTTGATTAATCTGTCTGGAAAATTCAATCTGGAAAGTTGTGGCGAGATTAAAGTAAATAATAAATTACATTCGTTTAACATTGCTCGATCAGAAACCTTCTAATTTCGTCGTTCGGGATCGAATTCTTGATTTATCGTATTCAAAGAAAGTTGGGGAGATGTCTACGCGACCCTAGCGATTATCACAATCATTATCTTTTCACTTTCTGTTACGGTATTTGGGTGGAGTAATCATCTTTGGATTATACTTTGGTTACTAGGTAACTGTTGCCGGGGCGTATTAGCAAATAGGTAGGTTGATAGTGATCGATTTTATTTCTGTACTAGCTATGCCCGCGGCTTCGTCTGCGTGGAATTTAACAAAAAAGTCATTTAATTTTTTTTACATTTTGAAAAAAAAAAAGAACAAAGTAATAATTATGTCAATATAACACGAAAAGAACGAAGAACTAACTTACACTATAACCAACTTATCTGCGCGGGAATACACGGAACTAAAATAAATGTACCAAATTTGACATATCTATGCAATTTTTTTTGACAAACAACGCTACCTTGAACTGCATAATTAAAGTGGTCGTACTCTATCGAACAAATGTGAAGTCGTATGTAGAATTGCAAAGTGCTTAGTCTTCATATAAATACTGAATTAAGACGCATTGATAATTAGCCTCAAAGGTAGGAAATGTATCGGTAATTCCTTTGGTATTACAACTACAGAAGATCATTGGAATATTCATGCGACTCTCGTCACTACACGTCCTCTTGTCTTGGTAATTATTAATGGTTTGTACCTATTCATGGACACCGAATTCGGCTGCACTATTATTCGGAACGCAAATTTTTAACGTAAAATTCTGAAAATAGTGCCGGTTACTGAAAAGTTGTGTGGTAATCGGTTGTAATCGTATGGGGCATATGATGCGGAAGAACGAAGATAATGTCGTAAGAAACGCTTTGAATATAAATGTGGAGGGCTATAAGAGTAACTGGAACAATGGATGGACTGTATGAACGATGATAGAATTGGAAAGAAGGCGGCTGATGGGCTGACGAATAACAAAGAATTATCTAAGAAGAAAACATTCCCAATGATCCAAAAAAAATGTATTAAAATCAAGTTAAAAATAAAAAAAACCCCAACACAAAAAATCTTTAAAAAACCAAAAATAAATTAATCAAAGCGTGATGATCTTTAAACCGCTGAGCAGATTTTCTCGAATTATAGCTAAGAATACTCTTGACTAAAACACATTTCAAACGAAACCAATTTTATAAAAATCTGTTCATCCGTTTAGGAGTTACGATGCCACAGACAGAGACACAGATACACAGATCCACAGAAACACACGGCAAACTTATAAGACCCCTCTATTTTGGTCGGTTGTTAATAAATATAATTCCAAACGAAACTACGACTAGGTACATGCCCTATACAAATCCGTGTCCAACTGATGTTAATCATTAACTTAATACAAGTGTAAGTAAATGAATTTTAGAATTTCTGCAACAATTGAACATTTAAATAAAATGTTTAAAGTTGTACCACAAAATAAACTTTATCTATGTGGGTAGGTTGAAAATGATGAGTTTGCATCTTCATAAATTAATTTATAAACGCATGAAACCGTCGTTATTCTCATTTGTCGGCACTTTGTTGCAGGTACAATGTTTGTTCAATTATTAACCGACGCCATTTTCACAAAGTTTTGCCATCTAATGTGATCACTAGAGCGTGGGATATGGGTCTTTGATGTTTATCTAGGTTATACCTTGTTTATAGTTTCATTCGCAGTTGTATGCTCATCTGTGATTTGTTTACTACAATGTATGTCTGTGTTTGGAAATAAAAATAAAAGTATTGAAATAAAATGTTGCCCTAGCTTTTGTTTAGATAGCAAGTGATAATAGATAACAGTCAAATCGGTGTCCCCTTGTTTCGCTGGCAGTAATTTCATAGAATTTCGTTTCCCAGAAAATGTCTCACATAATATGTGGTTCTTGTATATTTATTTCAACTACTGTTTACTTGAATGAAACATATATTACAAAAACACTATTCAATAAAGTTTATAATCCTATTTTTTTATTTTACATATTTATCAAACAGTAGAATTATTTAAAAATACCATTGAAATAAAATACCATCGAAACATTCTGATGAATGTTTCGATGGTATTTTATTTCAACGACATTATTAATCTTAAATTCAAATAATAATATTGTCTTTAAAAGCCAATTTGTTGTGCTACAAAAGTTAGTGACGGAAACGAATCGCTGCAAAACCGAGACCACGTAGTCTTGTCTGCCCTACTCCTAGAGTGTAATTTAAGCCCGCGTAGGCGCGGAGGGGCGAGGCGGCTCGCGAGCTTAGGAGCAGATGGTTCTTAACGCACGCCGCCGCCAGCAAGCCGAAGCTGCGGTTGTAAGCGTTAATACCATCTGTGACAATTAGCTCGTGTGGGGACCGCCGGAGCTCCGCAGTGCCGGAGCCGTGACAGAAACCATGGCATGCCTGTTCCATATTGCATGCTTGCTTGCACGCTGCATGTTGCACACTTGTTTGCTTGCTGCATGCAACAGGTATGGCCACTATTAGTGAAAATAAAAAGATTGTTTTCCTGATTGGCATTCTTTTTGTGAACGCGGTGCTGTAATTTTATAGGAGAGTATGCATTTTTCAAAGATACTGTCACGATAAAATTTTGTTCTTGGTAATAAGTTTTGTATTAAATAAACAATATAAGGTTAAAGAATATTGGATTTGTTCTTCTTTGACATGAATATTATAACATTAAACTTTATCTGAAACAAAAATAAATGATTTAAATTTCTTTAAAGTCAGTATTCTGCGTATTGATTATTCTATGCATTAATGATATAAGAAAAAAACGACAACCAGTCAAATCGTGCACAATAATGCCACAGATGTAATTAGTTGTTTCATACTTGAAGAAAAAGTCGAATGAAGACGCCCACAAGACTTGACGCGGAGTTACGATTTTTTTCGCCAACTTTCCTAGCCTTCTGGACAAAGCCAGCGACCAGTGGTCCACATTGCCCCTGGCTCGTAACCACTGGAAGTCATGGGGAGAGCTTTAACTCAGCTGTGAGATGACGTAGGCTAACAGTGTAAGTAACATTCCCCAGATGTAAGGCCATTGCAGACTAGATAGTTTTAGCGTGGGCAATCGGCGATTTCGCTTTGTTCGGTGTGGTGATTATCTTTGGAGCTTCCGAAAATTTGTGGTCGTTAATGCTAAAGTATAGAGTTTGCGATGGCCCTAAAAAGTTACTAGTTCACACGACACATCAAGCAATACATTTCCAGTATAACATAGCCTATCTTTGTATAGATTTCTGTTCAATAAGAGATCCGCCTGTCCTGTGATCCGATTGTCTGTATGGTGTCGGACGTAAAGAATAGCACCATCCCATATCTTCCCGTGGGTGTCCTAAGAGGTGACTGAGGGACTTGCCAGAAAATGGGCAGCAGCGTTCTCTATGCTTTTGCAAAACAACCGTACTATGATCGCCAACCCGCCTGGCAAGCGTGGCGATTATGGCAAAACCCTCCCTTGGGGCCTATGTCCAGCAGTGGACGTCATTCGGCTGAAATGATGAAGAGATCTGCCTTAACTGTTTTGTATAGCTTGATTGGTCGCTGCGCGTTCATTATTCACGAAAGGTCCTCTTGAGTTGAAATAAAAACAAATTGATGAGTCATTCAAGGATCATGGCGATAAGTAATATCAGCCTAAATTCTGCAAAGCAGTTCTAAGGAGAACCACGTTGAGCAGTTTACGTATATTTCTTGCCAAGATACAGTGTTGTATAAATACGATACGAGAACGAATGAGTACTTTATGTAAACTCACGAGGTTATTTATTATTTTGTTTGCTTTCTTAAATTACTTTTTCATTTTTGTTATGATAATAGAGGGAGGAAGATATGTTTGAGCAGAGAATTGTGAATTACTATGGGTCAATATGGGAGCTTTGCTTAAAAAAAGAGTTTCATAGATTGTGATATCGATGATTTTTTTGAACTTTTTGGATTAATACTTACGTTTTGATTTGGAGAAGCTTTGACAAGGAGCATTTTAATATTGCACAGATCAACAGACTGTGAACGATTATTCAACATTTCTTAGATTTGTACCTATTTATAAACGAAGTAAAAGAAATACTTGTAACATATAGGGACTCTTTGTTGCAATCGGGCCCTTTTCTCATTGCGTCAACCAGTTCACTATTTTCTATGAAAACTATCTTAAAATAAGTAGTCAATCTCCAAACGTCATTGGTTAATATCTAGCCTACCCTATCTACCCTAGCAATATTACTGACATTGTAATCTCAATTTCAATTCCACTCCAAAAGATTTTGAATGAAAGACGCCTATTTTCAAAAATTACTTTTTTACTCGCATACCACTCAAATAAGTTATGTATAACAGAAAGGCCAACCACCCTCGTTTCAGCGCCCCAATCAAAATTCAAGACAGGATCCCGACTCAAAATAGCATTTCGGAACCTAATTCTCTTTTATTGCAAGCATAATACCAATTAACTTACGCCCAAGGAACTTTGTTCACGAATTTGTACTTTGCAGGCTTATGACAGTCGTGATATAATATAGGTATGTAGATATCGTTTTATATTATGAAAAGACTTTGTTGAGAAAGTTTGGTTCTTAACGTCTTTTTGTGGTCGCGGTTTCTCGTATCGTAAAGATTACCTAGCCTATTTCCAACTGAGGTTAACATAAGTTATATACCTGTATGGTAATGTTTTCTTCATTTCATTTCATCTAAGGTAGACCAGGGGCCCAAGTCTGCTATTACAATAGTGTCAGAATGGCCTATAATTGATTTCATAATTGTTGATTTTGACAAGTTTGGTAATCTACTAATATAATGGTGTCATTATGACTTCACAATGGTCGACCACTGACACTTCATTGAAAGAAATGGCATAGAATTTGACAGACCAAATGGATTTAGCAGATTACTAACTTTTAGCAAAATGACAATGGCATCATGTTGGAATGACGATGTTTATTACGTAGTGTGCATGTGAAGTGTTACTAACATATTTAGTTTTAAGGTTTTATTTACTAACACAAATTGTATTTTATCATATGTATGTTAGACTGTGAGGTATATAATATCTATGGGCCAAAGTTGCCTGAAAATAAATGTATGTTGTTGTTGTTTATTAAAATAGCAGACTTGAGGCCCTGAGGTCCTGGACCAAGTGGCCTTCTACCGGAGATAACCTGATCTGCTTAGCCTTTTCCCAAGTATAGTGTGGTCGGCTTCCAGTCTAACCGGATGCAGCTGAATACTAGTATTTTACATGGATCGACTGCCTGCCTAACCTCCACAACCCAGTTAGTACTGGATTATACGATAAGACTGGCTGTCACTTTTTGGGGCCGCTGACTACCTAACGACTGTCAAAGATCTACAGATGACAGCCGAGACTAACGGCATAACGTGATTTTCGAGGCACTGAGGAAACTCTGTAAGTAATGGATGGTGCTTTAGGGTTGTTATCACGGAAAAAAACGTTTTAGGTGATAATATATCATTAGGCTTATTATGTTACGATCATTGTCGTAACATATCTTGACATGTGATAGCCACATCAGAGTAATTCCTATGATCATCAGTTTTTTATATGATTTGACAACAAATAACAATAGCTGACCCACGCAAATTCGTCTGCGTCAATTTTTTCCGGTTTTGCAACATTCTTCATTGATGCTCCTCCCCTAATGGTCGTAGCGTGATGTTTAGCCTTCCTCGATAAATGAGCTATCCAACACTATAATATTTTTTCAATTCAAACCAGCAGTTTCTGAGATTAGGGTGTTCAACCAAAAAAACTCTTCAGCTTTATAAAATTAATTTAGAATGGATTTAGTTGCTGGCCAAATTATTATTTATTATTCAGTTATATATCTGTGACCATTACCACTAATGATTAGCGACGTTTCACTGACCAATCTCTTCTGAAAGAATGTAAGGGTAAACATACTCCTATCGCTGACTGTCCTGCGTGACAAATAAACACTGCATGGGCGTAAATATGGCACCGATCTCATAGATAAAGAGGTTGTCAATAGTGATGGGCTAACTATGACTTTGGCCAACTAACTGCCTGGCCGACTAGTCAGCCAAGCTGATCATTGCTGTTGGTGGAGTTCAGGGGGCATTAAGGCAAAGTCCGTGGCGTTTGATGAACAGCTGATACCTCCAATATCTCCGCAACTAGAAGGTTCCTAGGGGAACACCCAAATACTCCGAAATATTTTATTCCGAATTTCAATGATCCGAGTGCCAAAAGTCCGAATTTCATAATACCTAAGAATTATAATGTCTATTATTAAAAATCACGAAATTTATTTTACCGAAAGTCGTAAATGCGATTTGTTAGTTTTCCGATTTTCTTACGTTCGAAGAATCAGATGCTCGAAGGGTTCTCGGTCCGAAAAACGACATTCCGATTTTCAATACTTCGAATAAACTAAAAGTCAACATGTTGTGTTACAAGATTTAGTGACAGAAACGAATTGCTGCAAAACAGACTTCACGCAGTCTTGTCTGCCCTACCCCTAGAGTGTAATTTAAGCCCGCGGAGGGGTGGAGCGGCCCGCTAGCTGAGGAGCAGGTGGTTTGAAGGCCCACCGCCGCGGCTGAGCCTGGCCGGCTTTGCCGGCCAGCAAGCCGAAGCTGCGGTGGTGAGCGTTAAAACCATCTGCGACGATTAGCTCGCGTGGGGCCGCCCACACCCCGCAGCACCGGAGCCGTGATAGAAATAATGCTTGCTGCATGTTGCATGCCTGCTTGCTTGCTGCTTGCCTGCTTGCATACTGCATGCCTACTTGCATGCTTGCTCGCATGTTGCATGCCTGCTTGCATGTTGCATGCATTATGTGTTTATTTGTCTTGCTATTCAGTTTTACAAGGCGTTTTATTTCGGAATTGTATTAATCGGTATTTTAATAATCGGAATTCGTATTTTTGATGTTTCGAATTATCATTAAGTCGGACTTTTTGTTATTCGATCAATTGAAACTCGGTATTTTGAGAATAAACGTTAGGAATATTGAAATTTAGGAGTAATAAAAAGAGGAGTAATGATGAGTCGAAGTTGTTATATTAGGAATTTTGAACCATTCGGAATTATGACAATCGGCATTTTGAAATTTGGACTTGTGACTATCGGAATAAAGTTTTTCGTATTTATGTAGTGTACCCGGTTCCTAGGTATGGTCCAGAACAAACAAACGAGCGCAATGACGGGGAGAACAGTGTCTTTCGGCTTCATTCAGGGTCTTTTTACACCCATTTTACTAATAGGTATTTTTGTCGAACAATCTAGATCGCCATAAACTTTTTCTAAAACCGAATATGCCATATTTACGACCGTGAGCGGTGTGTAGGTATGGGCCACGGTTCGCTGTGTGTTCCGGGTCAACGTATTTTGAGGGAATGATTTATGAGTGTTCATGTTCCCACGAGACGTTAAATATGTGTGCTGCGCAAGGAATTAAAATGCAGGATTTGTATTTTATAATTTAAAATTGCTTAGGATCTCGTGGCTTAATAATAACAGCCGTTAGGGTCAAACTTTAGGGCATGCCGCGCATGGCCTAGGTTGATCTGTGGATGGGTGACAACTCATCCACGATTACATACGGACTGTATATTAAAATCCTTTTGCAACTCAATAATTTATTTACGAACAGAATATACAGAAAACAATAAATAATTCATCCTCTTTACATTAACCTGACCTTATTTCGAGGCTCTAAAGCATTATTACGAAATCTATTTGAGTTGAGCAGTCATGTCATTTGATGCCGAGTACTCAACAGCTAGCGAGCTAAGTATTGTTATAAATCACTGCAAACAACGCACGAATATAATATATTTGTGTAGCTAATGACCTACTGTAGTATGTGTGGGTGTGGAATTAGTGTAAAAGATGTTTCACACTTCTTTTTGTAGGGTCGGTTAAAAATCGGTAGGATTTGTTAAACAACGAAGCAGACTCAATACAATTACTACATATTAAATCACATTCAACTAAGGGTGCAACGTAAGGGAGCATACTCACGATGTCGTGGCGGCAGATTATCGTGTCGTTTAAAGAGTCGTGGCTTGTGTATTTAAATAGAGGTGTTCACATACATACATCTCTGTATGGTGTCGGACGCAGCTCTGTATGGTGTCGGACGTAAAGAATAGCACCATCCCATATCTTCCCGTGGGTGTCGTAAGAGGCGACTAAGGGACTTGTCAGAGAATGGGCAGCAGCGTTCTCTGTGCTTTTGTAACAACCGTACTGCGATCGCCAACCCGCCTGCCAAGCGTGGCGATTATGGCAAAACCCCCCAAAATGACAATGTGGCGACACTTGGGGGAGGCCTATGTCCAGCAGTGGACGTCTTTTGGGCGGAAATGATGAATGATGACATACATACAAGACGACACGATTAACTGTCGTCCACGACTATTTTTTGCAGTGACGACAGACTGTCATGTCAATCGATATAATGGGAACAGCTAGAGACGACAGCCATCATAATCGTCACGACATAGTCGGAACGCGGCCTAAAATAGTTTTATTTAATTTGAATTTTGAATGACCAGTTTATATTCCTTACTCTAGATGGCGTTACAGTTCTTACTTAAAATGATTTGATACACATTTCACACTATTCAACTTCCTATCCATTCGTATCCGGGCTTGATTCAGCGGCACCTGACATCTCCAAATCAGGTTCAGGTTGACTTGACATAAAACTAAACAGAGAGGCTTCTTCCGAACGTATTTCTACATAGTAGAAAACCTTTTGGCTAAAAAATTATAGCCACAAAAGGCCCAGGTCGGTCTGTGCATGGGTGACCATTAATTACATACCGAATTTCCTCAATGCCGGTGTCATTTGTAGATATTTGACAGTCGTAACAGGTAGTCAGTGGTCCAAAATTCTAACAAGCAGTCTTACCTAGGGGTACCGTATTACCCAGTACAAACTGAGTTATGGAGGTCAGATAGGCAGTCGCTCCATGTAAAATACTGGTTTTCACTTGCAATCGGTTAGACTGCAAGCCAAACCCAACTAAGTTGAGACAAAGCTAGGCATAAGATGTATGCGGGCCTGTAGACGGTAAGTGTTGGGCTGGCTCACCGTCAGATCGTCTTATGACGAGAGCCAGTGTCGACGACGCGTTCGTGTTTCCCGCGCGCCTCAAGGAGAAGTCAGCAAATTGGGAGGGGTCCGAGAGGGTCGGCCGATGCCTGCCGGGGCTGCGGGACTGTTAGAAAGAGATACCGTGGCCCTGGAACACAAAGGACTAGGAAGGAACATCGATGGGTTTTAGTCAGTACAAGTCTGACACTGCCTTCCGCTCCGCCCAGAGCGGGAGGGGTCATTTGATGATTTCCCATCAGTAAAAAAAAGGCATAAGATGTATTTCTACATAGTGCTTAATTTTGCAACTTGAACTTGGCCTATCAAAAGACTTCTTCATGTGTATGTAGCCTTAAGGATACAAATGGCAATAGGGTTGAAGGTCATGTGGTTTCTATGGTAAAATATAATATTATGTCTATAAATATGGTAGGCTATTAAAGCTTATTTACTTTAGTACTGAACAGTGAGCCACCTTTGCTTCAAACACTTTTTTTGGCCAGGAATACTACACGTAACTTTATCACAAAATAACGTTTATTATTTCAACACAATTTGTCTAAAACTTGTTATTTCCTACGATGTTCAACAACGACTGTCCGTAATGGCGTGCAAAGCGATTATTTATAACAATTTGTCCCATCACTCAGTGGAGAACAGTTAGTCAAACAAGTGACCAACAAAGAATCATTACACATAACAAATCATCAATCAATCAGTTTAAATGCTTTGCCGAACCTATATCACAAATAAATTAATATTACACGATTATTTGTACAGATTAAAATCATCGAAAACTAATCAATTTACAAATGCGTGACTTCTTGGCTCATTAACATTTTAACTATACGGTCTAACACTTTGTACTTGACAAAATATTGGAAGTTATAAGCAAGTTACTAATAGTTATAAAGTCTGAGCTGAGTCTGCCTCGTTGGTCTAGTGGTTGCAAGCGCGGCTGCTGAGCATGAGGTCGGGTTCCATTCCCAAGTCGGGCAAAGTGTTATGTGGTTTTTCAATTAGGAATTTCTCAGTCAGGCTCGCTCTTATTACATGGGACATAAACATAACTGGTAAAATGCGGGTTTACTAATATGTACTCCTCTGCTTAACCCATCTTGGATTACAGGTTTGATGTTATATTATATAATTGAATTTAGTTACACAAAATAATAATGCTTTTTTCTAATTACTTCCTTTTCGACGAGATTTCTTAAAAACAGAGTAGGTACTGGTCCAAACTATCAGAAGTGAAAAAAAACCGGCCAAGTGCGAGTCGGACTCGCGCACGAAGGGTTCCGTACCATTATTTATAAAAACGAAAAAAAAAAACTTTTTTGTATGGGAGCCGCCCTTAAATAATTATTTTTTCTGTTTTTATTATTTGTTGTTATAGCGTCAACAGAAATACATAATCTGTAGGAATTTCAGCTGGCTAACTATCACGGTTCATGAGATGCAGCCTGGTGACAGACGGACGGACGGACGGACGGACGGACGGACGGACGGACGGACAGCAAAGTCTCAGTAATAGGGTCCCGTTTGACCCTTTGGGTACGGAACCCTTAAAACGATCTGATCTGATCTGACTTGATTGGATGTCGAACATCCACTAAGGTCGATGCGGGTAATTTGAATGTACGTTTTTAGCGGAAATGCAATGTGCAAAGGTGCCTGCACATTTGTGCATTTTTCAATGAAATAGAAATAACACAAAACATGGCCCAAAAATGCACGATATGCCGATTATTGCTAAAATATGCATTTTTTTGAGGCATCGGTAACAGAGGGTACGGCATATAACCTGGTGGCTTACCATGACGTCTTAAAACATTACTGTTTTACTTCTTTTCCAGAGATGGCGCTAGACATCCTGGATAGCTCCGTCTCTTTCCCACACTGGAATAAGAGTAAAATAGTACTGCTTTAAGACGTCATGGTAGGCCAGCTGAACGATTGTTATTAAAGGGATTCATAAAATGTCAAACTGTCATAATGATACTTAATTACCAGTAAAATTCTCTATATTACTATCCAATTACCGTTATCAGACATCTTCCCTATTTCCTGTATTACTTCAACAAATTTGGTAATCATTTTCTATCACAATTTTCATTATAGACGTGATAACTGATAAATTATAGCAAACCAATTATTTATAGGGCTAAAATTTGTTTACATGGCGACACATCAAGCTATACATATCCAGTGTAACATGGCCTCGCTTTTTAAAGACTTCCTGTAAAATGAAGGATCTCTATAAACTGGATTTGTATAGCTTGATTGGCCTGCGTGCGTTCAATCGATAATCGTTTTTTTTTGTGAACCAAAATAGGGGATCTGATACAATAAATTACTGCTATTATGTCCGATTAAATTCTAACAATGCTAAGGTAATAAAATAGATTGTAATTATAGATTTGAACAGTGCAAGTTTGTTTTGGTTACAACAATACACTAACTATTGTTTCAATAGTAATTATTGAAACAATAGTGAGTAAATTTAATTTATGTGATTGAAACAAACTAATATAAGATCACATAGCAATGGTTCCAGCAGCTCCTTCGTATTTTCCTTTCCAAGCTTAAAAATAAACATCTTGTTTACAGCAAACGTCTAATCTTAAATCGGAATACACAAATCTCATTGCATTAACCCGTTTCCACCGCACCAGTCCGTTTAAATAAACCAGCGCTCTCTAGGTAATGACAAGATGGCTCCGATTACACCGTACCGCATATATTACGAGAGGGTTAAGTCGACAGCAGATGTATCTACGTAATATCTTCATTTCAATATCGTAGTGGAACAGGCTTCATTATAATGTTCATTTAAACTGACAGGGGGTTTGATTTGGAGATGTTATTACGCAGTTGAGTGGTTGTCAAATGTTATGGTTTTTTTAGACTTTCCTGTTTATCGTACAGGGATACTAAGGAATTTATTTAAGTCATCATTATCCTCATCAGCTTATAATGTTCCCACTGCTGGAACACAGGCCTCCACTCAATGAGAGAGAGTGGGTTTTAATCCACCACGCGGTTGGTACAGTGCACAGTGCCGGTTGGTAGATGTCACAAGTCTTCGAATTTTTAGTTTTATGACATGGCGGTTTCCTCACGATGTTTGCCTTCACCGTTTTGACAGCAGCGGTGATGAAATAAATTACACAAGTAATGCGCCTGCCTGGGTTCGAACTTACGACTTACTGCTCGTAAGTCGGTGCTGCCACCACTGAGCCACCGCTGCTCTTTATTTAAGTATTGTATCAGAAAGGCTGTTTCTGTATGGTGTCGGACGTAAAGAATAGCACCATCCCATATCTTCCCGTGGGTGTCGTAAGAGGCGACTCAGGGACTTGCCAGAGAATGGGCAGCAGCATTCTCTGTGCTTTTGTAACAATCGTACTGCGATCGCCAACCCGCCTGCCAAGCGTGGCGATTATGGCAAAACCCCCCTTATGTCAATGTGGCGATACTTGGGGGAGGCCTATGTCCAGCAGTGGACGTCTTTCGGCTGAAATGATGATGATGATGATCAGAAAGGCTGAGGTTTACATTTCAGAAATAGGAACGTGAGATAGGTTACGTCCCATTAAGAACTCGTGGGTAAACAACAATAGCCACTAGGGTGTTTCTTCAGATTAAACCACGCTTGTCAAAGTTGGTCCGTGGATGGGTGACCACCCATTACATACTGAGTTTTCTCCGTGCATCGGAAAGCACGTTAAGCTGTTGGTCCCGGCTGTCATTTGTAGATCTTTGACAGTCGTTACAAGTGGTCAGTGACCCGAGAGTCTGATTACCAGTTTCACCAAGAGATATCTATTGCTGTATGCCAGTACTAAGTCTTCGTTAGGCAGTCGTTCCATGTAAAATACTAGTATTCAGCTGAATCAGGTAAGACTGGAAGCTGACCGGAACATAGTTGGGAAAGGGCAGATAATGATGAGTAACGTGAAAAGACTGGTTGGCCTGTATGAATTCAAACCGCTGGGTTGTTAATGAGAATTTCTTGTCAGAAATACCCAAATCTGGGAACTGAATCCATTTCGTAATGCAGGCAGTTTATCAGAACGTAGTCTTCATTAAAACACGTTATTCAGCTCTCAAAAAAATCATCAGTTGTCGTTCTGTTAAAATACTGGGATACCGATAACCATGAAAGAGGAAATGAATGGGAATGTTTTATGAAAACACTTTAACGATAACTGAACATATATTTCCATTATTTATTGCGGTTGTTTAAAAATGCATATGGTATCGTATTTACTGGGTTTTTGTAGTTTTCTCAAAATGAAAAATCATCCTATAATCACATTCAATATTCGTAATTATGCTGATGGCGACAGAAGGTTTATAGGAACTTTACTTCACAGATGAAATGAGATAACGCTTTTAGTATTTTAAGTTACATGACAATTTTATCTTAATAAAACTTTTCTCTTTGTGAGCATTTTCCTTCTAGCAGACATCAAAAGCCTTACTGAAAAGGCAACCATAAAGCCATAATTTTCATGAATTTATTCATCAAGGTACTAGGTATCTCTTACGTCCCAGTCTAAACCTAGTTCTGAGATATAAAGCCTAACGGATACATCCAAGTTTAGTACACAGTACTAGCTTACGGCCGCATTTCAACGGGCATCCACAGTCAAGTGTCAACAGTAGCTCAACTTGGTAGACAGAACGTACGATTAACGTAACTTAGTTACTTACGAGTATGTCACTGATAAAGTATTCAGGAACAGTATTAACAATTTGGTGTATTTTTGCTGTTACCAATTCAGAGGCTTTAGGTCTGTATGTTTTAAGTGTATTGTTACCAAATTGACTCTCTTTTTGTAATTCAACATGTTATACATATTAAAGAGAGCCCGGTAATTAAATATGTAATTTAGTAGTGCTAGCTCGAAAATCTAATTTTAGATTGTGTTTATTTTTAAATAACCTTGCCACGCACTAAAAATTTATTTATCCTGTAGCCTTTATAAATATTTAAAACTCACGTTCACAAACAGCCAAACCCGGAACAAGTACCTGTAGGCCAAACAAACATTTGTTCCGTGCGGGAATAGAACCAGCGACACGCTGTGCAGCAGCCAATTGCTCAGCCACAGCGCCAACCGTGGCGTATTTACTAGAGTCGGTGATATGAGGTTGTGATAAATTATGATTTATTGTTGTGATTATTACCTACCAGTAAAATATTAGTGTCCATTCATCTGTCTGTTATTTGTGTATCACAGCTATTGGAAGCTGAAAAGGTGTGTGGTAACTTTTTGGGTTGGTATGGGCATGTGATGCGGAGGAATGAGGAAAATGTCTTGAGGAAAGTTTTGAGTATGAATGTGGATGGGTATAAGCGTAGAGGAAGACCAACGAATCGCTGGATGGACTGTGTGAAGTATGATATGGCAAGAAAGAACGTGTCTGATGAGATGATGGGTAATGGAGAAATATGAAAGAAGATTGTTGTTGTATCATGTTTTAGAGAGATTTGATCCATATGATTGACCCTATCGATATATAGTATAAAAGTACTGGGTGACTGGGTGTTATTTTTTCGGATTTTAACTGGTTCGATTCTAGAACGTGGCAAGCAAATTTTCGAAAATATTTGAATGCAGATATGCTTCTTTTAAAAAAAAGGAATATTTCGTTTGAGTAAAACTTGCTATCTGCAGAGTACTTTCCCTCCAGGTAGTATTGTAAAATTCTACCCTGTATACTATACTTATATTTTTTATTTTTGTCTGTCTATCTTTCAGTCCACCTGTCTGTCTGTTTTTTCCAGCTAATCTTTGAAACAGTTGGACCAGTTTTGACGGGACTTGTACTGTCAAATAGCTGATGTTATATGGAGGTACTTTTGCTTTAGAAACATAAATTGGGATCCCTGGAAAAAAATTAAAAACAGAATCTGATTCAAATAGGGAAGTTTATTTTTAAAATAATTTCAGGTAACAGCTAGTTGCAAATATATTGCATTCGAATTACTGAATGAAACCCGTGATCCTATTCCCTACACACATGATTTTTCACTGTCACGCTACTGCTTCCTATTAACTGTAGTACCTAGCTAGTGGTTATCTCGTGAGTACCTCTTGATAAATGGACCGAAGGCTACAAGCCACCATATCTTTCTGGTTAATAAACTCTTGCCCTAATTCGCTTTCTCTCAGAGGAATCGTGCTATTTCGAGAACCAATCTGGTTGATAAGGATGTTATCACGCTATCTCTCGCTTATTATAATGAAGTTTGCGTGTTTGGATGCATGTTTATCACGTAAGCTTGGTGATAAACTCAGTTTAATGTGAAACTGAGTGACTAAAGATGTATACATCTTTTGTCAGTTATCGAGAGTGTTCTTATTTATTTTGATAGTGGCACGTGTACCAAGGCTCGAAAAGAGTTTCGATACTAAGGCCCGCTTGCACGACAATGCAAGTATTGGTAAACATATTTACTATTTTATTTAATAGATCAGTCAACATATTTAAAACAGTATTTTGTATCTGGCATCTTAAAATGTTTTCGTATGTTGGTGCAAACGAAGAACATAGTAATACTATTCATCTTTAGTTATCAACAATTTAAAATTAAAACATTTTTATACTAGACTACATGCATGGAAGTGTGTTAAAAGAAATTTCAAGTGTTGAAACTTACACGAGAGTTTAGTTTTTCAATACCCAAAGTGCAAAAGAGAAAAGTGTTTAGTATGTGCCCAGATTTCTAATACCTAGGTAAGTTTATTTTTGTTTTAGCGTTGTGGTTTAGTAGCGCTCGGCGCATTGGCTTCGATATAAAGCTGGTAGTAAATTGGAATTTATAGCTAAACGAGCTTATGCCAAACTTTAGTTTAAACGTTTGTATTTTTTTTTTCGTACTTGTTTTTAGTGGAGGGTTACTATGTTTTCATTTGTGTTTAGCTTTTATCCTAATATACTATAGTCGTAGAATATTCCTATTGCTGGGACACAGTTGGCGTTTCTAGGGTCATAATCCACCACGCAAGCCGAAACCGGATTGGTGCATGTTATATTATGCCTTCGAATTTTTGGTTCAAAACTTGCTGATTTGTCATGATGTTTTTACCGTTTTGAGAGCAGTGGTTTAATCGTCTACCTGTGTTTGAACCCACGTGTTACTATTTCTGAGCAAGCGGTCTCGGGTCGTCATGTTTTCAACCGACGAAGGCAACTGCTGAGCATAGACCTCACCCCAAACATGTCTGGTGTTATTGCCCGGTGGTTAAAATGATCCAACGTTTTAATTACGCCCATTATAAATATAAATTTTCCTTGTTCAGACTGTACATTATTTTACTTTTGAAACTAGGCATATAGGGTATTTGACCTTACCATTGTTTGAATGTATTGTTTTGAAAATTAACTACTGTTCTCTTTACAAACAATGGTTATAAATAAGTTAAAAGTTCATTGTGTTTTGAAGTCTTTTGTTTTGAGATAAAAAGCAATATTAAAGAGGATACAAATTATTTAGTTACACTTGAGTGCGCGTTTCTAAATGGTTAATTAATTGAAATGGTAAGCTGTTGAGTAAAAAATCTGATTGAAGTAAAAAAAGGTTTTGTTTTGTAAATCTTGCACAGTGATTAATTTCGTTTTTAAGGACTTAAATATTTATCTTCATTGTTGTTATTAGCAATTTAAGAAGCGGTCATATGAATGTTCTTTTTGTTAATTTTATAAATTAAAATGTGCATTGTTGTCTTTAAACATAAAATGCACGGAAGAAAAACCTTACTATATCAAAGCAAAACATTGTCACCTAGTGACCAGACTTAATAAACTGGAAAACCCCAATGCGAGCTTGCAATTTTCCAGTCGCGAATATCAAATAAACTTATACATACCCATGTGTTCGTAACAACCGAATATATCACAAGAGTAGGGAATACGACAGAGACCAAACTTTATACCAGTATGTACGTACAGTCTGGAAAAAAAAGGTTACGTACCCAGTAACGTATGTAACCTAAGTTTTCAAACCAATTTGGATGATTGAGTGAGACCCTAGCTAGACACTTGAACTTTATTGTCCAGTAATTACTCTATTGTGCCGGGACGCGTTGGTGAAACAACACGCACACATGGTCGAACTTTGCATTATTTCCTTGATCATACTTAAA
Organism: Cerastis rubricosa; assembly: GCA_949152445.1. Lineage (NCBI taxonomy): Eukaryota > Metazoa > Arthropoda > Insecta > Lepidoptera > Noctuidae > Cerastis > Cerastis rubricosa. Next base: position 13,447,147 of record OX424541.1, read on the forward strand.
TTTTTGTCAGATAATACTATGCAATTTCGATTGCGCTTTATTTCACTATCGCTGACCTCAAAACGGTGAAGGAAAACATCGTGAGGAAACCGGAATGTCCTAGAAATAAAAATCGAAGACATGTGACATCTATCAACCCATACTGTGCCCACTCCCTCTCATAGAGAGGAGGCCTGTGTCCTAGCAGTGGGAACATTACAGGCTAATTATGCTATGCTATATGATGCAAATGATGAAGACAAAAAGCACGTGCTAAGGAGTCTATAAGTGACGAAGTATTTTGTGAGGTTACGTCTCAGAAGCTGGGTATTAGTCTCTGTCGCACGCCTACTCATGCACACATACTCCGTTTACGGAATACAAATTGCGCACCAAATATTTTTCGTTATTTTTCCTTTCAAGTTTAAAAAAGTTTCGTTGTTGGCACAATAATAAAGCTGCCGGCTGTTTTGAAATGTGCGGGATTAGGAGTCGAGTGCGGCCATTTTAAAGTGTTGCCGTTGTGAAATATTATGGTTTTATACATTTTTTATTTGGTGGCAACCTTTATGCTTAAATAAAAGGAACGTAATGATCATTGCACGGTTGAAAGGAAAAAAGACTTTGTTAATATTTTATGTCGCAATCAGTGGAATGAAAATGTTGATGGATTGTGTTTTATTTAGATATACGAAGATGCAGATGATGATAGTAAACCGCACTGGCTTGGTTTGCTGAAAAATGTGGTTTTTAGTAAGTGCTTGGTTTCTGTAGTTTTCTCAAGAAGTTTTGGGTTGACAAAATTAATCAATGTTGGTGGACCCAGCATCAGAATTGATCAAGTGATTTCAAAACTTAATGCACAGAAGGACACCAGGCGATTCTACAACGTGTTGTTTTGCAACCTCGTCAAATTTAAGGAGGTAACTATGCTAATGATTCTCGTCCCGAATCAATAATAAAATTGGTAGGTAATTTTTGTTTTTAATCTCATTTACGGAAATCGGTAAGTGTGAAAAACCCGTGTTTTAAACTAGGGCCGTCTGATTCTCGCCTTATAACCGCGCCTCCACAAATACAAACAATCTCAAACGTTTATTCGATCATTTCTTATTCCCTAAACCACGTTAAGGGGGTTATTCTGAAATACTGACAAACATAAACAACCAAAAAAATCTGCGTTTATTAGTAATTAACTAGGTATCGTAATTTTAATTGATTATTTATGTCTTGTGTGACAACCTCCTGATTTTGACGAGGATGCAAAACAACACCTTGTATAATATAAAAGGTGTATTTTATTAAACGTAGCAAAATAACGACACCTCAATAAAAATAGAGACTGAATTGAATAATCTATAAAACCAGTTATCAACCATTCGTATAAAAAACCCTTTTTAAAGGTCATTTAGTTCGCCTCAACAACTTTCAGTTTATCGTAAAATGTCACTAAGCAATTCAAGTTAACCTAAACACGTTGGAAATTTCCCTTAACAATGACGCAGATAAAACTGATTACACGAACTAACTCATTAAAACTAAGGCTCGCATAAAAGTTCAGTGGTTTCACGCATTTTAAAATAGAAAACTCGCTTCGGAACCGCGCCTCTCGGTAACCTAGCAAAATCCGACTAGATGTTAGCAAAACTGAGTTTTAAATCAGTGGAAATAGAGTTAAATTTACGATTTCTGTGTGTCAATAATACTGGTTGGTTTGTGACGAAACGAGGGCGTCTTCCGAGCTGTCACGATGACCCGCCGTCCTTGTTTAATAATACTTTCAAGCTTCGCCAGTGTGCTACGACAAATTCTGTTGTAATAATGTGTCTACGGCGTAGCGTGCTACGGTGCTACGCAAGCTACGTAAGTGCTACGTAGTAAGCTTTGAAGTTATTTATAACAGGTCTTAATTGGTGTCTAAGTTTTGCCTTGCGTTTAATTACTGCGGCTTTTTAGTATGTACTTAGTAGTGTTTATTGATATGTTCAAGTGACCAATGTTTTCTGTCTAATTCGTCGTAAAAATGTACTTGGTACCATTATGCCTCCTACCTACCGTGTACCTTTATGCCTCTTTTAAGTAGGGAAAAGTAGTTTACGTATACTATTTCGTAATGGGTCCAAGGTTCGATGCATGAGTATCGAACCTTGGACCCAGGGTTCGTCACGTGGGCTGCGGGTTGTTCGAAAGAGATACCGTGGCCCTGGAACACAAAGGGCTAAGAAGAAACATGGAGGGGTTTTAGTCAGTCAAGTCTGACACTCCTTTGCGCTCCGACCAGAGCAGGAGAAGTTTTGATGACCGGTAAAATGTCCACGCTACTATGGTAGCCCAAAACAAAATACAGTCAAATGTCCACGCTACCATAGTAGCCCAAAATATTCGTTCCGAAAAAACTCACCTACAAATGTTCCACGTCGTGCTGTATCTATGGTTTTGCCCTCTATATTTTCTGTATTAAATTCCGCGTCTATGGCAAAAACAACGAGAATCTCAGCCGTACAAAATTAAATGTCAAAAAAGTTTTAAACGTCAGGTGTCAAATTTCACCGTATTGAGTTGTTGTGATATAATTTCCCTGGTTTTAAAACGTGAGTATTATTTTATTTTAACCCAATATATATAGTGTTATATATCAAAATAAACCTCGTTAATCAAGCTTTACGAATATCTAAAAACATCGTAGGTTAAAAGTCTGTTGAAACGACAATATCAAAATGTAAAAAAATGGCGCCATGTCGAGCGTGGTATTTTGATAATGTTTTTTTAGAAATTATTGAAAAAATAGTTAATAAAGTGCTGGTATTATGAAAATTGGCTCAATTAAGTAATTGTTAGTGTCTCCGCAATATAAAACAGTGAAAAAAAACTAAATCTTAGTCATTTTTTTACGAAAACACGACAAAATCAATAGGTATAGAATTGATCAGAGCAGGGGTTGTTTGGTTTGGTTAATTTGGCTAGTTAGCTAGCTTATATAGTCTAGTTTAATTATACATAGGTTTTATTGATACGAATTACAATTCTAATTGGAAAAACTTTCATTCTTGTTGGAGAAACTGAAATTCAACGCAAATTCTCAAGTTTTCATTTTTTTTTAAATACTTATATCTAGTTGTCGTAATTAATTTTAACGTAATTAGATTTTGTATATTTTCAGCTATACACACGTATTTTTTGTTTTCGTGTAGCTGCAGTAGTTTACGAGAAAATAAGCTTTAAATGGGAAGTGGCGCGGGGGTTTTGCTCGGCAAAAACTTACGAGTGCGCGCGGGCATGTTAGCGGGGTGGCCATGTTGACCTTGAACATTTGGTTTAGATCTGATCTAATTTAATGAACAGCAAGCGGATGATATCCCATACGAAAAAAAAAGAAAGGGTTTGTCAAGTCAGGGAAATTTAATTCATTCACAGATTGGATTGAATGAGTAAAATAATCCTAAATATTTTTTTATTATATCTTTTTACATCTCATTTTGTACACGTAGAAATAAGTAAAAAAAAAAACATTAAAGAAATACATATAAAAATAGTGTTCCGCCGGTGTCGTGAACAGAGCCCAAGCTACCGTTGCGTTGGTTAGGGAACCTCCTTACAATGCAGGCCGTATTGAGTACTGCCTTTTGAATCTTCTCATTATTATTTTTTAGGACCTTTAAAATTTACAAATTTTTGATTATCACAAATAATCATTGTATAATCATACATGTAGGTTTTAGTCACGTTGCTCTGTTTTACCATATACATGGTGTGGTTTTGCATCCTCGTCAAATCAAGGAGGTTACTATGCTAATGATTCTCGACCCGAATCAACAATAAAATGGGTACGTATTTTTTTTTTCTTATTTACGGAAATCGGTAAGAGTGAACCACCCGTGTTTTAAACGCGGCCCGTCTCATCCTCGCCATATAACCTCACTTACACACATATAAAAATCTCAAACTAATATTATATAAAATTATTTATGTCTTTTGTGACAACCTCCTGAATTTTGGCGGGTCAGAGCCCATTCGTCCCCTAAGATTCGCACCCTGTGCCCACTCGTCCCCTGGAACTTTTGAGGGGCCCATTCGTCCCCTGAAGAATATTTATTTTTATTCACTCTTCTAATATAAGTACATGTATATGTGTATACTGCAGCTTGGTAGTCCTGGTACGGTCGCGCAGAAAAGGCTAAAATAAAAAATATAGTAATTCGGTAGATATCATGTTCATTTCAAATAAGATTAACACATACAAAATCACAATGTCCTAGAAACTAACAAAATACAGCTCTTTTACAAAAATCAGCCTTGATTGACCATCATTTAAATCAACATTAAATATAAAATATGCAAAAAAAATAGAACACATATCAACAGTAAATAATCACTTCTTATTTTTTTGTATATTTACCAACTACATACATGCAAAATCATAATAACATAAATCTAAAAAATTATAACAGTACAAAAAAAATACTTAAATCACAGTAATTATTGAAGACTAGATAAATCAACATATATTTTTTTTGGATATATTATTATCATGACGGATTATCATTCATCATAGCTCTTTTTTCAATGATCTGTTATGATTTATTAAATTAATTCCGATAATAAACTGTTCACAAGTGTACTATGTTAACCGTTTCTTATGTAAAATATGGCTAATTTTATCTCAGGGGACCAATAGGCACCTGAATAGGTGCCGAATCTTTAACTTATATTGTATATATATTAGAGGGGACGAATGGGTACCTTAAAAATAATATTTTTTATTAAAATATTAATTGGTCCCCTACCAGGAGACCAATGGGCACCTATATAGGGGCCGAATCTACAACTTTTATGCTGGGGGACGAATTTTAGGGGACGAATGGGCTCTGACCCATTTTGGCGAGGATGCAAAACAACACCTTGTATATGTTTATATGTATATCTAATGTTTACTTAACTAACCTGTTAGTTAGCTGTTTGTCTAATAAACCAGATAACGTGTTAGCTGCACAAGTTTACGTTCAAACACGTTAGGTAACTTATCTTTGTATAGATAAGTAATTAGACACTGAGATTGTTCCAGATTGTTTTGTAACTGAAACAATTATACGTTTACCCTCTAAATAATGGTATTCAGGGCGGAAGGGATATTGACGCTCAAACGGTTATCACGTGACGGTACCCCCTAACGCATTTTTTTAAGAACCAAACGGGACCCTATTACTGAGAGTTTGCTGTCCGTCCGTCTGTGAACAGGCTGTATCTCATGAACCGTGATGGTTAGCAGATTATGAATTTCTGTTGCCGCTATAACAACAAATACTTAAAACAGAATAAAATAAATATTTAAGGGTGCCCCAATGAAAAAAGTGATTTTATTGCTCGTTTTTAGATATATATATACACGGACCCCTCGTGCGCGAGTCAAACTCGCACTTTGCCGGTTTTTTCTTATCCATAATTTAAACAAAAACAGTTGTTTCTTACAAAACACACGGTCAAAATATGGAAATGCTGTTTTTAAAAACTTTCTATGCGGGCAGAGTTTAAGACTGATGTACTGAACACGTGGTTACCGTTTGTGCGTCGAGTCCGCCAAGTGGTGGGAGGGACATCGACGCACAATAATGAATCTAAACTAATGTTATAAAGCGGAAAGATTTGATTGTTTTTTTGTTTGCATTGAATAGGCTCCGAAACTACTGAACCAAATGTAAAAAATCTTTCACTGTTGGGAAGCTACACTATCCGCGGGTGACAGAAGCTATATTAAATTTTTAAAAAAGTTAGGGATCCTTACTAAAACTCAAATAATGTAACCCAAGGTGTACAAAAATTACCTTAAATATACTTTACATCGCGTGGCCTGCGAAAACTATTGATGATAGAATAAAATAATGTACTACGACTTTGCAGAACATATAATTATTTACAAAAAATGTCTGTGTGTTTTTTTATTTTATTTTAAATATTAATTTTTAATGCCGCCGCTAGAAAAGGCTCTGTATTTGTATCTTTTGTACTAGATGTCCCGCGCAACTTCGTTTGCGTCACATTTTCCCCGTTTTCGCTCCGCTTCATTGCTGCTCCACTCCTATAAGTCGTAGCGTGATGATACATACGCCTACACCCTGATACATACAGCCTATAGCCTTCCTCAATAAATGAGCTTAACACTGAAAGAATTTTTCAAATCAGACCAGTAGTTCCTGAACTTTGCGCGTTCAAGCAAACAAACAAACAATCAAACAAACTCTTCAGCTTTATAATATTAGTAATAGATTAATCCTTATCAAAATAAATTAATTCATATTCAAGACTGCTTCAATACCTTTATATAACATTTAGAATTATTCAATTCGGACATTCCATTCGAAAGATATCACGAGTTTAAAAATGTAAGTATTAGAAAAAAGTTGCGTGGTCGCCGTTCACCCTGCTCAGCTGACTAGCTACGGGGTACGGGATGTACATACGGGAGGGGAATATTCAAACTTTCTTTATAATTTTATTTTTTTAAGAAACTGACGCAAATAGAAGGGTTTATGTGTTGTGTATTGCATTTTTTAATTTTGTTAAACACCCGTGCGAAGCCGGAGCGGGCTGTTAGTAATTAATATAGTGAGAAAATTAAATTAAAAAAGCTAAACACTTGTAAAGCTTAATTCAATTTTCCTGTATCGTGGGTGCGTTTACAAACAAACAAACATTTTAACTCACATACACAAACAACCAGACCCGAAACAACTCTCTGTAGGCCAATCAAATATTTGTTCCGTGCGGGAATCGAACCCGCGACACGCAGCGTAGCAGTCTACCGCTCAGCCACTGCGCCAACCTTGCCATCGAGCTGGAACAAGTCTCTTTTTTTCAAGACTACAACATGTTTCTCTTTTACACAAGAACCTACAGAATTATTCCATCTACAAATTGACACGTGTATTTGAGTCACCTTATGTGTTCAGGTTCAGCCATTTACGCGACATTTTATTTCCATACACATGCATATCTTTGTGTTTTACGACCAATAGCGGACGCATTTATTGCAAAACGCTGTAACATTGTATGTTTATGGTACGTGGTATAATGGTGCGTGGTTCTAGACCAAGCGAGTTGTTACAATAATAATGTTGTTGTTAAGAGCGTTTATACATTACGACATTTCATAGAAACTTTCAAGTCCTTATTTTCCGAAATGACTGAACCAATGATAATGAAACTTCATACGCATAAGCAGGATACATAGGTCTAAAAAGCAACTAAAAAATATTTTCGCAAACAATATTTTGAACGGTCATTCCTACGTAAATTTACACTCAACAGCAAAACTAAATTTGTGTTTCATAGTATGTTAATGAAAAACAAAGTTGCGGCTGCAGTTTGGTCAAAAAGTCCCATATCTCAAAAACTAAATATCAAATCTTATTCAAACCAATTTTCATTAAAAGTTTTTTTACGTTCTACAAACCTAACTTTTCAGAATTTTACTTCTCTTACTTTAGAAATTAAAGGGGGGGGGGCACACATTTATCTCTTTGGAAGTGTCTCTCGCGCAAACTATTCAGTTTAGAAAACAAATGATATTAGAAACCTCAATTTCATTTTTTAAGACCTATCCATAGATACCCCACAGGTATGGGTTTGATGAAAAAAAAATTGGATTTCAGTTCTAAGTATGGGGCACCCCCAAAATTTATTGTTCTTTTTTCTATTTTTGTGTGAAAATCTTAATGCGGTTCACAGAATACAACACAGAACCGATGATAATGAAACTTCATACGCATAAGCAGCACGATACATAGGTCTAAAAAGTAACAAAAAAATATTTTCGCCATTTTCTGGTGGTTCACACTTACCGATTTCCGTAAATAAGAAACAAATTACAAATTACCTACCCATTTTATTATAGATTTGGGTCGAGAATCATTAGCATAATTACCTTCTTTAATTTGACTAGGATGCAAAACAACAGCTTGTAAGTTTGTACGTAAGGGGTAATCTTCGAAACTACTGATCCGATTTCGAAATCCCTTCACTAATGGAAAGGTACATACATTATCTTTGAGTGTCTTAAGCTATATTCATTTCCTGTGAGATTATTTACGAACGTAACACGAGAGAAGCCGTAGGCTAAAGCTAATCAACTATACAAGGTGGCGACGACAATACGACAATAAATAGAAAAATTGGTAATTTTATAATATGTTTGTGAATGTGTGGACATTGTAGGCTTTGTAATATTTTTTTAATTTTTTTTCACTGTCGTCTTTTTCTATCTTTTGTAGTAAGCGATGACTTATTGTCGGGCCTATTTTTTTTTTTTTTTTTTGACATGGCCACTCGCAGATCAACCTGCTAAGGTTATTTCTGCTCAACCGGGCAATCCTGTGGTGACCTCAAATGAATTTAAGGCCCCCAGCCAGGGCTTACAAACTAAGTACAATTAAATGACCGCTCGCTAAGGGCACCCCCTGTGGGGTTCGGACCTCGGCTTAGGGCGTCATTGAGGGGTGGGCAGCAAGGGACAGGCTGGGTCATAATATTATTATTTAGGGAGTTTAACGTTACATGCTCAGCGGCGCGGGCTGGCTCGTCGAGCAAGGGTCGGGGGGGGGGTGATGTTACAAGGGCGTCGCGAGGGGCCTCGGCGGCGAGGCCGGAACACAGATCGGTTTTTGTTTTTGTGTTTACGAAGAGTGCTAGTTTTCCTACTGCTCTCTTGAAGGAGGGTAATGGGGTCATCGGGTTCGACGAGGATATGCCTAGGTCGGCGAATCTTCCCTATTCTGGTGGGGACGTATCGGGCGGCCGACACCACTAGTGGGTTGGGGTGTTTCTCAGCAGAGTCTAGGAAACGCTTTGAAAGGCGTTTAATGACCTGCTTGACGGTGGGGATTTTCAGATCAACATGAAGTTGTTCATTCCTGACGAACCACGGTGCTCCCGTGGCCTTTCGGAGAAAACGGTTCTGGAGGGTCTGCATCCTATGGATCTGGTATGCCTTAGCTTGTCCGAAAACTGGGCAAGCGTAGGTCAGAATGGGGCGAATACACGCGGTGTAAATACGCAATTTGCACTTAAGGGACAATTTGCTGCGTTCATGTAGTAAGGAATGGAGTCTACCGAGAGCGAAAGCGGCGCGCGAACGCATCGTCTTTATGTGCTCCCCGAAGGTGAGACGTTGGTCAAGGATTACCCCCAAGTATTTGGCACGCTTTTCCCAAGGAATAGGCTTGCCAAACATGGTGATCGGGATGGGAGTGGGTGGGAGGATTTGGCGTGGCCTACAGAAGAGAACCGCCTAACTCTTATCGGGATTGACTTCGATTCTCCATTTCCGGAACCAATCGCCTAAGGCGTTTGCGGAGGATTGGAGGTTACGAGCGATACTGTCTGGGCTCCGACCGGAACAGTAAATGGCTGTGTCATCAGCGAAAAGCGCTAACTCAGCCTTGGGGTTATTGGGAATATCGCTGGTGAACAGCGTGAAAATGAGTGGGGATAAGACTCCCCCTTGGGGGACTCCGGCGCGAATAGGATGGGGGGAGGAAAGCGCACCTTCGATTCGGTACCGAAAGGTGCGGTTCGACAAGAAGTCACGTAGAATGAGTACGAGACGGTCAGGCACACCGAGCTGATACAGCTTGTATATCAGCCCGTTGTGCCAGACCTTGTCGAAGGCTTTTGCTATGTCGAAGAACAGGGCACCAGTCATCATCCCACGCTGGTAGCGGGCGCTGATGTGTTCGACTATACGATGTACCTGTTGGACACAAGAGTGTTGGGTTCTAAAACCGAACTGCTCTTCGGGAATGAGGCTCTTCGCTTCGACATAGTCCTTGAGGCGCTTATAAATAAGCCTCTCGTAGATTTTGCCGAGAACGTTGAGGAGACTAATGGGGCGATAACTGCTAGGGTTGGACTTGGGCTTGCCCGGCTTGGGAATACCGATGACAGTGGCCTGTTTCCACGACTGTGGGAACATGTTGTGGGACATGGCGCCATTGAAGATAGCGGTCATGAGTACAATGAGGGCAGCGGGGAAGAGCTTGAATACCCTATTGTTGATTCCGTCAGAGCCAGGGGCTTTCCGAGGCTTAAGGTTCCTGATGACCTCCTCCACCTCGTCTGGTGTGACGGGTGGAAATCCGGATCCTCAGTGGGTGGGAGAGAGGTTCGACGTTCGACTTCAGCATCCACTTCAGTGAGGTGAGCTATGTCTACTGGTTGAGAGCTGGGTGAGCACTGGGACTCTAAGCTGTCGGCAAGGCATTCGGCTTTGTCGGTGTCGTCGAAAGCGACGCTATTGTCAGGACGGATGAGAGGAGGCATAGTGGAAATCTCAGAGGCGCGTAGTTTCCTCTGTAATTCCCAGAACGCCAGATGGGTTGGTTCGTGTTCGCTGAGCATCTTGTCCCATTGACCGTCACGCAGCTCTTTGACGCGTTTGCTTAGTTTACATTGTCGGGCCTACGCTGTCCTCTCATACTTAGGTACTAACGCCGTAACATCCAAATATTGTAGAACCAAATTATTTTAAAAGAGTAACCATGGAGTTTCTTGCCGGTTCTTCTCCATAGGAAACGACCAACCCGAACCGCCTCTTCTGTCGACGTTTTATTTTGATTTTGATTTTGAATACTAGTACATAGGAATATTTTTAAACCATTAAATAAATACCAACATCGAAATAAAAAAAAAATCAAACATACGAAATATCCCCAATAAAAAATATAAAATATCCTAAAACTGCTAACGAAAGCAGCGGAGAGTAGCGGTGGCCCAGTGGTAGCAGCCCCGACTTATGAGCAGTAAGGCGTGGGTTCGAACCCAGGCAGGCGCATTACTTTGTGTATTTTATTTCATCACCGCTGCCCTCAAAAACGGTGAATGAAAACATAGTGAGGAAACCGGCAAGTCCTAGAACTAAAATTCGAAGACATGTGACATTCCACCAACCCGCACTGGGCCCGCGTGGTAGATTACAGCCCACTCTCTCAAAGAGAGGAGCCCTGTGTCCCAGCAGTGGGAACATTATAGGCTATTGTAGGATGATGATGATGATGAAATAGTATAAAACTGTTAACGAAATAGAACACCTTTTATAAATATTGGTTCACTAACCTTAAGTATAATTTGCAATAATTAGCATCTAGAAATTAACTTTAACACTGTCCCTGCGGCTACGCTAGATTAATACTTACTTCCAGTGCTGTACAAGTCACATACTTCCCGTATCAAGAATGCCTGATATGCGTTACGACGTCTATTTTCCCGTACGTAATCTTGACTTTAAACCATCACAGAGACATGGAAAGTCTACAGATATTTTTTTTTGTTGTACTAATCAATAGGTTACATCCTTGTGTATATATAGCTGCAGTCGCACGGGGTTTTAAGCAATATCTTAAAAGTTACAGGTATTTTGGAAAAGGTTGATATTACGGGAAAATACTTGTCGTGGCGCATGCAACAGTCACATTGCTAGGGATGGGGTGTAACAAGTAACATATTCTTCTGTTTCAGATTTATTATTGTTTATTCAGATCGTACACAATCAACGAAAACTATTTTTTAACAAAAGTAATAATTAATTATGTTAACAACAACAGTAACTTCTTATTTTATATTATTATTTATTTTACTAATGGTCATACACAATCAGCAAAAACTATTTTTAACAAAAATAATAAGTAATTAGCTATGTTAATGTTAACATTTTAATAAAAACAGTAAATCTTTATTTTATATTATTATTTATTTTAGGTGCTTATAAAAGCTAAATTTAAAAAAAATCTGTGACGAATAAAATACCTATCGCTTTCTGTAAAAACGTGTTTACTGGGCACAACACTACGGCTAACTGAGGGCCGCGCGCGCGTACGTTCAGTGCGGTACGGGGTTTAGGATACGGCCAAATAGTTCCCATATCGCACTATTGTAAAATAATTACCTTTCTGTGCGTTACGAAAAAATAATTCCCGTACATTTTTATTCGTTAATTTTAATATACTTCAAGCAAGGACACCGGCAATACAGGTGTCTCTTTTTTGCTTGTACGAATACTTGAAGTAATCACCCCCGCACGGAGTGCAAAACAAGGACAACTAGCTGCCGCACAGAGCGAAGCTCAATTACAACCAAATTCTTCCCGTAACGCACTGAATGTGTTAAGGAACGAATTAGGCAAAGGTTTTTGAAGTTGTGAGTTGGCAACATGTGTTTACTGCTTATAATGCGGAGTTCGTTAACCTGTAGGTGCTAGCCTATTATCTGTGCTTGTTATCCTGTCTGTATTCTATTAAGTACAATACTCATATACAAACAGATGTTTGTATATGAGTCTTGTTACTTGAAATAAACTAATTTTATCTTTATTATTCTCATTTATTTATTTTAATATTTACATTTTTAAATATTTCTGTGTGAAATAATATGAATAAAAACATTTAAAAATATTAAAAATAGTAGTTCAACTATATCGGGAACTGGGCCCTAGCTTACGGCGGTCAGGGCTCCAGAGAAAGGAACCTCCTAACGATACGAGCCGTGTCCAGGAGTACCGCTTTCTGAATCAAGCCCTTGATCCAGCTGCCGAACGAGAGCCTCATCAGATATTGATCGAGGCTCTTGGCAATTAATTATTAATCTACAACATATAGAAAAATGTCCTGTGACATAACATACTGGATAATTATATTTGATTGAATTTAGAACTGTTTTAGTAACCAGTTTGCGATATAAGTTTTTAAACTGACATGTTCACTAACACTATAACACTAGTAACGGAATATTTACCATGTTTATTACTTGTCTTGGTTTATCCATGATCATTGCGTTTGCAACAGCGCTGAAATATCGGGAACTTAAAACAAGTTATAAACATGGTAAATATCCCGTTACTAGTGTTATTGATATTGTTTTAGTAACCTATAATTTTGGTCTATTTTTTTCATATCATCTTGATATTCGCAAATACAGAGTCCCAACCCTAAAATATAATATCTCGTTCGATGCTAGATACGACATTTAAACTGTCCCCTTTGTAGCCGTTTACGGACAAATAAAACACTCACTCTGCGTTCAAGATAACATTGTTACATGAAAATGGTCTCTTTTCTTCACTCAACTTCAAAGTAGGCTATTTTATAAAGGACAATGTAATTTAAGAGAGTTTTTATGATTATCATATCGTGTTATAGGCTAATACCAGTTCTTTGAAATTTTTAAACGGTTTTCTTATTTTAAACATACGATGTTTTTTTTCTTTTACTTTGAGAAAGTTTTGGAAGTAGTTTTTGTCATATGAAAGTTTTAAAATGATGTTAGGGTTACTAATATCATTCAGCTACTATTCATGGTAGCAAAGGTTTAAAATTTAAGGCACTATTGACGTTACTTAGTAAGAAAAAAATTATCATATGTCATGTATCTAGAAATTATCGTATCTCTTCAAGTGCAAGAGTTAGTTAACGTTTGTAGATCTCGCCTTATATTGTAGTTAAAATTCACCATCATCATCATAAATCAGCCCGGAATCACGCACTGCTGGGTATAGACCTCCCCTTTTTTCTGCTGGACTTCCCGGTTCTGTGCGTCCCTTATCCAGGTGATTCCCGCGACTTTGACGATACCGTCGACCCAACGAGCTTTAGGGTGGCCTTGGTTTTTTGGCCTAACCTTGGACACCACTTGGCTAGTTAAAATTAGCTTGGATAATAAAACAAGACGTTTAACAAATAACTGTCGGTAAGTCATGGGAAATGGACCATAATGGTTTGGTCAAAGTCAAATTTAATAGAATAGAATAGATTCATTTATTTAAATCGCAAAGGATCATAAATTTTAACAAACAGCAACACACCCTAAACTACAAACACGCAGATAAATAATACAATATTATCATTATAAAATATTACATAATTTAATCTAACAAAATAATCATAATTTTCTAACTCAAATACCTAATTAATTGATCTCTAAACAAATGTTATGAATGGTAAGTTATTTAATTAAAAATAGTTAAATTAATATTAGTGTGGACATGTTTTAAAATAATTATTAAGTAATATTAGTATTTATTAGAAACAATAATTTTGTAAATTTTTCTTTGCCTTATAGGGACCGTAATTGTACCTTAGCCTTAAGCCCAGGGTAAGTAATACTCATCTTCACAAACAATAAGCAACATCTAAATAAAAGTACGCTGTTGAATTTCCAACGCTAGGCTTAGCACCAAAAGTTGAAAATCAGTCATTAGTCATTCACTTTGGTGTTAGTGACTACAGACACGAGTCTGAAATATTGTGAGAAGTCAAAGGTCAAAGTTCAAAGCTTGACCCTTGTGACCATTAATAATTTAAAATGCAGCGTATTCAAAATTGGTCTAATTAGGTTTCCGTATTTATTTAAGAGCCTTTTAGAAGCTAATTACAAAGAAATAGGATTCTACTTGACTTTAGATTATTTTAAAGCTACTGAACATTTATAAAATTTGTAATTTATGATGTTAGAACGTAGAGGAGATTAAATATTCTGACGTTTCCACTTGGATTAAAGATGGCGTGCAATTGAATTTGAAAAATGATTGTGTTTTAACAATTTCATATTTATAACTAGACGTATTCGCTGCTTCGTTTACAGGGTTATTAATTGTTCATACTTTGTCTTGAAAAATGTAGGTACGGTGTTAATATCGTGTAGGCGTAAAAACAAAATGGTCCCCTATAAAGGTGCTCAGAACACGCACATTGCACAACATGGTTATTAAAAAATTGTGGTAGTTGGATTATCAGAAAATTAAATTCAAACTTAGGTACTTATACAGGTTTAAAATTATAGTAAAAATATGTACAAGTAGGTATCAAAATGGGAAAAGAATTACAAGGCAACATTCATGTAGGTGTACCTATATCATATGACTAGCTTTTTCCCAAACTATCTTGGGGTCGGCTTCCAGCCTAACCAGATGCAGCTGAGTACGATTTTACATGAAGCGACTGCCTATTTTACCTCCACAACCCAGTAACTGGGTAATACGATACCCCTTGGTAAGACTGGATGTCAGACTTTTAGCCTCTGACTATCCGTGACGACTTTCAATGATCTACAAATGACAGCCGAGACCAACGGCTTAACGTGCTTTCCGAGGCACGGAGGAAACTCGGTATGTAATTATGGTCACCCATCTACGGAAAAAACCTCGGCAAGCACGGCTTAACCTTAAAGATCGACTTGTGGGGCTGTTATATAGTCAAGTTAAAGTTATTATTTGAACGCATTTTTATGCAACACACAAGGATTTAAACGAAGTGAGTGAACTTTCAAACAGAGCAAAGCTAAGAATTCCACTTTTTGACAGTTTGTTCATGCCTGAATTACTAAACTACTTAATTAAGATCGTATCTTAAAAATGACATTTATTCAAGTAAACACTTTAAGTTATTAAGATTCGGCTGTAAGAATTCTAACTTTTGATAGTTCTAACCTTAACACTTACACGCTTACCTACTTAAAAATCGTATCTTAAATAATGACATTTACTCAAGTAAACACTTTGAGTTTTTATAGATACGGATGTTAGGCCTTTATCTACCCACTTTTGGGCAAAGGCTTCCCAGGCTATCGTTTAAAAAAATCCTGCTTTTTCGATCCAGTGCTAGTGAATCCCTAGTCGTTGGTTTTGTCCAGCTCGACCCGCCTTCTCCAACTGCTGCCTAGTCCAGCTAGTTCAGCTGTACTGGTGCAGCTTAAGACTTAAAATAACCGGTAAAATATTGATGTTGGATATACGTATAGTCGACATCAGAAGTCTGTTAACACTTATCAATATTACACCAAGTTTCGTGCTGATTAGTGTAAAATGATGTAATATTGTTTTGTGTAACCATTGATGAAAATATTATTATGTATTTTACTCCAGTCTGTTAATATGGATCGTTCTAAAACTAAGACGTCTTACAATTTTGGCTATGTATAGCAACTTTCGTTGTTGATTGTACTATCGTCACGTCATGTTAGTTATGTGAGCTTGTAACATTACATTCATTACAACATTGAGGCAAAACACGCCATATTAATTGTAAAATGCGTGTAATGGATTAATGAGACCTTTGTATGTGTCCTTCCCCATCCTATTTAATGTGTGTCTAATTGTGTCCGTTATCAGTGGAAGTTATGTTAGTTATGTCAGTTTATTATAGAGATTTCGAGGTTTGTAATACTAAACTTGCAGAAAAATAAAAACCGCCCTTTTTGTATTCTTACCTTGGAGTTTCTTTGCCAGCCTTTCGTATTTAGCGTACGAATACGAAGAAATACAAATACAAGCAGTGCTAGGCTAGTGATGCGACCATCGGACTCCCAAGTCAAGGACTTAAGTTCGAAACCAAGACACATCTCTGATTTTTCGGATTCATGGGCGTATTGTATAATTATCACTTGCTTCGGTGAAGGAAAACACGTGAGGAAACCGGCACGCCTGAGAGATATTTTTCGACGGCATGTAAAGCCGAATCACAGGCCCATGGGCAGCATAAAAACTCAGCCACCAGATTAAGCACAAACCACACGATGAAGAAAAAAATTGCCGACTCTTACCAAAGGAAGGTTCCCTTCAATGTTTTCAGGTGAAGTTTTCGCGACGCTCTATCGTATGGGCAGCTCTAAAGCGGCTGCATTACGATAGCGCGTCGCACTTGACCGTTTTAGGGTTCCGTAGCCGAATGGCAAAAAACGGAACCCTTATAGATTCGTCATGTCTGTCTGTCCGTCCGTATGTCACAGTCACTTTTTTTCCGAAACTATAAGAACTATACTGTTGAAATTTGGTAAGTAGATGTATTCTGCGAACCGCATTACGATTTTCAAAAAAAATAGAAAAAAAAAATTGGGGATTCCCCATACTTAGAACTGAGAACCAATAATTTTTTTCATCAAACCCCTACGTGTGGGGTATTTATGGATAGGTCTTCAAAAATTATATTGAGGTTTCTTATATCATTTTTTTCTAAACTGAATAGTTTGCGCTAGAGCCACTTCCAAAGTGGTAAAATGTGTGTCCCCTCCCTCTAATTTCTAAAGTAAGCGGAGGAAAATTCTGAAAATATTTTGGATTGTAGAACGTAAAAAAAATATCAACGAAAATTGGTTTCAATAAGATATGATGTTTAGTTTTTGAGATATGGGGCTTTTCATCAAACTGCAGCAGTAACATTGTTTTTATTAACATACTATGAAAAACATATTTAGATTTGCGGTTGGGTGGAAGTTCACTAACTAATACTACTAACTAATTAATGACAGTTCAAAGTATTGTTATTATATTGTTTAGGACTATGGAACCCTGTGTGCGAGTAAGACTCGCACTTGACCGGTTTTTTTCTGAATACCTCGCAAACCATAAAGCTCATACAACATTAACTACTATAAATTACATCAAGTCTAGTAAAAATGCGTCATAAAGCTTTCTTCGAAGCCTTCGATTGTACCGATTACCTAGGTATTAAGGTCCATAATTAAGCTACCATACCGCATAAATCATTTAAATAATTCGCGGGGCTACTGCACACGTCAAACGTACCAAGTGCTTGTTCATGCAAATTACGACCTTGTTCCGGTAAAAATATAGTAAAAATACGTACGGAAAACATATTTTTAACTTTACGATCGAGAACTCTCGTGATTGCTCTAACTTTTGATGCGATTATGGTTTTAAGTTCATATTTATGCGAATGGACTTTGAAAAAAGCCTCCGTGAAAGTCATAAAATTAAAAAGAAAATATCTTGATGTAAGCAATTTTCTGTATAAGCAGCCTATTCTGTTCCCACAACTGGGATTAAGACCACAGACATTACAGAGCTGTAATGTCGTATGTCTTCGAATTTTTATTTCTAAAACATGCCCGTTTCCTTACAATTATTTCTTTCGCAGTTTTGAGAGGAGTGGTGATTAAATAATTTTGAGGAACTAGAGGATAAATAATAACAGCCGTTGGGGTCGATCTTTAGGTTAAGCCGTGGTTGCCTAGGCTAGGCAGATGATGATAGTGCGGAAATAATTTACTCAAAGAAAACAAAAGTTAAACCTCCCTGAGGGTTCCTTGACCTACAAACTCGTTAACCAAAGGTTGTTACCATTGCGATCCGGCCAGCATTGCTTACATTTTGCTATTTTTTGCCATTCATCCTGGGAAATAAGGCTTGCAATTCAGTCTGCTCGGTTGCTGTTCAAAACGAAATTCGATTTAATATTCCTAGTAATCTTTTCCATGTTTCATCGACGTTGTTTGTTCTAGGATTCTAGGAAATTTCATGTAAATTATGTTTTGAACTGACGGCGACCGATGCCAAGTTTTCTAGACTTGTTTAGAGTGCCTTAGTTTCTTTGAACATGACCTGTTAGGGTCATGTTCAAAGAAAGATTTGTATCGCAAAGGCTTGATTACTGGGCACTTATTGACCTTATTGGATAGACTCGTCATGACTTAAATGAGGTTGAATATTATATTGACTTGTTTAAAATTATGTATGTACACACATAATATATGTTTTTAGTAAATAAAGAGGTTTTTGGAGGTATAATTATGTGTATGTTTGATAATAATATTAGTATAAGGTTGTGGGGTCAAATCCGGGCAAATACCAATGTGAAGTTTTCGAATAAAAGAATACTTTCTTTAGTTTTAGTTTACCCTGGACATCACAGACAAAAGGAGAACATCGTGAAGAAACATCGACTTGTCAATAATATACATAAGTCTGAAATCGCCAACCCGTCATCAATGCTCGTGACTTCTCTGTATGGGAAGAGGCCTATGCCCAGCAGTGGGACAGTATTAAGTACACCTTTACCTTACCCTTTGGGTATTACAGGCGTTATGTTTTGTTATAGAATGGAATAAATTAGAATGGATTCTCTAAAACTAGGTGCTATACAAGGTGTTGTTTTGCATCCTCGTCAAAATTCAGGAGGTTGTCACAAAAGACATAAATAATCAATTTAAATTACGGTACCTAGTTAATTATTAATAAACGCTGATTATTTATTTGGTTGTTTAAGATTGTCAGTATATATGAATAACGCCCTTAACGAGGTTTAGCGAATAAGAAATTATCGAACAAACGTCTGAGATAGTTTGTATGTGTGAAAGCGCGGTTATTGGGAGAGGATCAGAGAGAGTTTTAAACACGGGTGGTTCACAATTACCGATTTCCGTAACTAAAAATAAAAAAAACTACCCATTTTATTATTGATTTGGGTCGAGAATCATTAGCATAGTGACCTCCTTAAATTTGACGAGGATGCAAAACAACATCTTGTATGTTTGTAAGTTTGTACGTAAGGGGTAATCTTTTAATATTATTTATTGATTTATTTTATTAAGACTATGCTTAATAAATCTTGAAGTAACCCTCGTCTACGAACAACCTATAAACATTAATTTATCAATTAGCAACTACGTAACATAGGTCGCTAATGACATCTAAGGAGACCAGAGTCGCTGGGGAAATGAATTTAATCTAAGAAATTGGGTCGCCCCGTTATATTAAGGGGATGCTGCCGGCTTTTCTACTCTCTTTTCTCTCTTTTCGGCTCTGTTTGGTGTCGGACGTAAAGAATAGCACCATCCCATATCTTCCCGTGTCGTAAGAGGCGACTAAGGGATTTTCCAGAGAATGGGCAGCAGCGTTGTCTGTGCTTTTGTAACAACCGTACTGCGATCGCCAACCCGCCTGCCAAGCGTGGCGATTATGGCAAAACCCCCCAAAATGTCAATGTGGCGACTGGGGTAGGCCTATGTCCAGCAGTGGACGTCTTTTGGGCTGAAATGATGATGAATGATGAATGATGCCGGCTTTTCTACATAGCTAATTATATTTTTGTACATGTTTTCTACTTAGTATTTCTTTAAATTTCATACTTAAACGTTGTTTCGCATTTAATTATTTTATTTCACTTTCGAAATCAAAAATAAAACCTGCATCTTCCCAACTATGTTGGGGTCGGCTTCCAGTCTCACTGGATGCAGCTGAATACCAGTATTTTACATGGAGCAATGGCTTATCTGTCCTTTATAACCCAACTAGCTGTCCGGCGCAACTTCGTTTGCGTCACATTTTCGCCGTTTTCGCAACATTTTTCATTGCTGCTCCATTCCTATTGGTCGTAGCGTGATGATATATAACCTATAGCCTTCTCCGATAAATGTGCTACCTAACACTGAAATAATTTTTCAAATCGGACCAGTAGTTTCGGAGCCTATTCAATGCAAACAAACAAACAATCAAATCTTTCCTCTTTATAATATTAGTTTAGATTAGAACTAATACGCTTTGGTAACGCTGGTTGTCAATTTCGAGCTACTCACTATCTGTAACGACTGCCAAAGGTCTACAAAAGACAGCGGGGACTAAAGGCTTAACGTGTTTTCCCAGGCATGGAGTAAACTCCGTATGTAATGGATATCCATCACGGACCAATCTAGGCAAGCTTGGCTTAACCTAAAGATCGGCCCTAGCTGCTGTTATTATCTAGCCTCGAACTCCTTGGTTGGTTTCTAGTCCGTCGAATTTAATATGATGATGATCATGATGCCATCTAGCCGCTTTCAGCCACAGTGATGGCATTTGATGACTTTCTGAGGTGGTAGTCGAGGGTGTGTGCTGCTCTGACGGACTTTTGTAGTAATAGTACGTCCCAATAAAGTGCTTTCAATTTGCATTTTTTTTTTTGAGGTTTTCGAAATGAGCTCTTCCGAAAAAGTTTCTACTGCGTTCGGAAATTTTTATATATTTTAAAACGTTTTGAAGATAAACACAACATTGTCATAATTTGGTATATAATCACCAATGCCGATAACGGTAAACAAAACTGTCCTTCATCGAGCATTATAATTATTTAATTTAAAAGATTTCTTAACAACATTCTTTCTCTGTATCGGTAACACTAGAAACAGGATATTTACCATGTCTACTATTTGTTTTGAGTTCCCGATATTTCAGCGCTGTAGCAAGCACCATTACGGATGAACTGAAGTTTTTGCCGGTGGGTGTTTATGAGCAGACAAATCGGTCTACCCTCTTTCTTGTAAATATCCTGTTGCCAGTGTTATTGATAGTGTTAGTGACCATGTCAGTTCAAAAATTGATATTGTTTCTCTCCTTCTTCCAGACGCCGAAGGCACTGGCGGTGCGGACCTACAGCGCAAACTGGACCTGCTCAACGGCACGCTGGACGCAGAGAGAGCCGAGCAGGCCCGCAGGCAGATGCAGTACATTGCGCACTGTAAGAAAGTAACCTACTAGTCGTCTTGATCTTTTTGGTCAATTAATCAATCACACAAGAAGAATTCACTTATTTTTTTTTTGTTTGCTTAAAGTGTTCCACTCCTGGGCAAAGGTGTTCCCTCATTCCTTCCACTTTTCTTGATGTTGCGCCTCTTCTTGCTCTCTGCACTAAAGTCATAACAAAAACGGAGCAAACCTTGCTACTAGACTACCTGGCTAAATCGCCACTCTTTTGAGTATAGTAAGAGCTATTTTAATTAACATATAATTTGTGTCGATACGATAGTAGCATGACGTTAAACGATTCCCACGCGGAATTAATGTATATATGGGTCTATAGATAGCAGTTCCGGGTCCGAACGTTCGTGCATATAAGATTTATGATTCAAACATTACTTATATATTCGTATCGGACGGAATTTTAATGTATTGCAATCGTTTTAACTGAATACAAAATACAGGGGGTTCTCATATCATCTGTTGAATAAAAAAAGATTTATAATTATAGTGGCACTTTTGTTGTTTATTTCAAGCATTTATGATAAATTATTTTCATGCACATATCGAAGATTTTTTGTTGCATAAAATCCGGTCTCAAATAATCATTATCACGGTCCACCAAGCAAGGCGATTAGAGGACATACTTACCTATCAACCTATTGCGCGTTGAGCTGTATTGTGGCAAGAAGATTAATTTCTATAATTATCCGTATTGATATGAACGTAAAACCGCTTTAGTTAATCGTCAGACCAGCAGTGTATCATCATCTGCCTAGGCTTTTCCCAAACTATCTTGGGGTCGCCTTCCAGTCTAACCGAATGCAGCTGAGTACCAGTATTTTACATGAAGCGACTGCTTATCTGACCTCCACAACCCAGTAACTGGGTAATACGATACACCTTGGTAAGACTGGATGTCAGACTTTTGGCTTCTGACTACTCGTATCTACTATCCAAGATCTACAAGTGACAGCTAGGACCAACGGCTTAACGTGCTTTCCGAGGCACGGAGGAAACTCGGTATGTAATTATGGTCACCCATCCACGGATGTAAAATACTGATACTCAGCTGCATCCGGTTAGAATGGAAGCCGACCCCAACATAGTTGGGAAAATGCAAGTTTTAATTTGCGACCCCTACAAAGTTTGGGAAAAAGGCTAGGCAGATGATGATGAGGTACAGATGGTTAAGCAGGATGAGAAGTAAGGAGATCAGCCACATTCTATGTATTGTCATAATAGTAATATAAAACAGTGTTTGACCATAATTCCTTACAAACTTTGCCGATGGCGGCACTTTAAAGCGATTCTAACACGACACCGCTCGTCGAAGCAAATGTAAAGACGCCGCCGCGCGGATGAGCTGTGTCTTGTGAGAATCGAATAACAGTAACAGCCTTTTCCATTGTGTTCGTTCTTGAGGTTTCACACAAGATATATAAAGAAAGCTTTCTCTCTTTCAGCGGGTTACTCAGAGGACTCCGACTACACGTCGGACCTCAACTACCCAGTGGGGCAGCATGCCAATTGCAGCGCTTCGCAGTTCCGGAGCCATGCCCACCAGATGCACACACCACAGGTACATATTATGGTTTATCATCATCACTATAATCTAAATATAGTGAGGAAAGTTTTGAATAG
Organism: Cerastis rubricosa; assembly: GCA_949152445.1. Classification (NCBI taxonomy): domain Eukaryota; kingdom Metazoa; phylum Arthropoda; class Insecta; order Lepidoptera; family Noctuidae; genus Cerastis; species Cerastis rubricosa. Next base: position 13,470,035 of record OX424541.1, read on the forward strand.
GTATGTCGATGGGTATAAGAGTAGTGGAAGACCAAAGAAACGATGGATTGACTGTGTGGAGGATGATATGGCAAGAAACGAAGTATTTGATGCGATATCAAGTAGTAGAGTTTCGAAGAAGAAGTCATGCTGCGCCCACTCCAAATAAATTGGGATAAGGGCAGAAGAATAATGATGAGGACTGTTATCATGTGTCTATGTTGTAACTATAATATAAAATCAAAGAGAAAGTTTGTTCAGCAGCGTTTGGGACATACATTAATGTCAATGTCTTACTTAGTACAGTCTGCTAGGGTCGACTGAGCAGCTACCAGTAACCTTATTTCGATAGAAATAAAGATCACTTTGAATTTGCCAGTGAAAGAACTACAGTACTTGTATCACTCGCTGTTTAATCTAGCCTAGCAGCCAACACTAGTCTCTTAGCCTACTGTTTATACATACAGATGTTCATGCACTGTAAGTGACAATAGGGACAGTCATAATTTCAGCCGAAAGACGTCCACTGCTGGACATAGGCCTCTTCCAAGTTTCGCCACATTGACATAACATAGGGGGTTTTGCCATAATCGGCACGCTTGGCAGGCGGGTTGGCGATCGCAGTACCGTTGTCACAAAAGCACAGAGAACGCTGCTGCCCATTCTCTGGAAAGTCCCTTAGTCAACTCTTACGACACCCACGGGAAGATATGGGATGGTGCTCTTCTAACTTTACGTCCGACACCATACAGAGCAATAGGGACAGTATTCATGATAAACACACCAAATACTATAAGTTACCTGAAGAACTAATATGCGAAGACCACCCATTGAATCCTGTAATGACTACGGCTAACCGTTGTATCTCTGTAACTTATCAAATTTCAGAAACAGGCTTGTTAAATTAGCAAACTGTTTTTTTTTATTTGTATCGTATTTTCTAACCATTCCTATACCTACTTTCAATTTCCAGAGATCCTTGGAGGTATCTCGTGAGAATTCGTACGAGAGGGACGAGTACCACATACACGGGGACACCGACCCGCTGTATTATAATAGTCAGCCACGGACCAACAGGTAAATATTGGTGCCTAGGTTACCTACATTTGTTAAAACTAATAATATATCTTTGAATTGTACAGATTCAATCTCTTAGTATTATATAATTGCATAGCACATGTGTGAGTACTACGTACTGTAAAGCCACTATTTACTGAGTACCTACATCTTTCATGACGCCAATTTACTCTGGCGGTTGAGTGAATGTCACGCTCACTCAAATGTCACGCTGATGGTTGCGGGTGTGTCGGGTCATTTAGTTCCCCTCAATATGGTTGATTTGAATGATGGCAGATACACGCGTCATGTTCGTAAACGTGCGCTGTCAGTTGTGATTGGTCATTTCTTAGCTGCCGCCTTTTAGAATTATTGATTTATTCTTTTACTCTGGACGCTCTTATCTTGCACGTCCTTCCACATCGTATACGTATGTTTAATCTCAACATGAATGATGTAACAAAGATTTTGTAATAAAATATAAAAGGACACTCTTTTAAATTTAATTTTAGGAATATATATTATAGGAATTTCTTGCCCATTCTACTCCATAGAGATCAACGCTTGGTATAGGCAAATACAGTACTTTAACAAGTTATTATGCCTTGTGACTGGGACTGTACCTTCACAATGTTTTATTTTTAATTTCTGTAGTGTCTGTTATGGTTTAATTGAATCAAATGGTTTTAGTTGGAAAAACGTACATGTCTGCTTAGGAGACTTGACTTAGGTGACGTTGGACTTTGAACTTCCAATGCTGAGCTGAACGTTGTAAATCCAACGCCTTCACCAAAGTATACAGGTTGTAGGAACATCCTGTCAAATAAGAAACTCACGTGTATAAGGACTTGATTCTCCTAAAGCAAGCATAGAGAATTTTATAAATTTGCTTTATAACTTTATGATAGGTTGAGGAGAGGTGTTACTGTAGTCCATACATCCACATTTCGCAAGCACTAGCTACTAATATTGCTATAATCTACTGTCTTCCAAACTGAAGGTCTATTCTGTAAATTTCAGGATAGACACGTGGTCACAGCTGCACGCACAAGTGAGTGTGGAGTCAGCTGTATCATGGCGGACCGCGGCTGACTGGCAGTCTGGAGGTAACAATTTGTCATCATGTTTAATATATTACACTTCATGTAGAAAGATAATCACTAGGATTTTATGATAATTTGACATGTCATATGGTCAAGACGGACAAGACAACAACACTTTTCAGTTGTTGTCAACTGATAATTTGTGTAGTTGCTATCAGAAATGTATGTTCACTAATGTATAAATGTGACTAGCTGAAAAACGAAGTTGCGCCGGGCAACTTCGTTTGCGTCACATTTTCCACGTTTTCGCAACATTTTTCATTGCTCTCCACTCCTATTGGTCGTAGCGTGATGATAGATAGCCTATAGCCTTCCTCGATAAATGGGCTATCTAACACTGAAAGATTTTTTTCAAATCGGACCAGTAGTTTCGGAGCCTATTCAATGCAAACAATCAAATCTTTCCTCTTCATGATAGTAGTTTAGGTCAGCATTTAGACATTTCATCACAAAACCCAAAAGTTTTGTAACGGATAGATTAGTCCTTTCCGAACACCCGTTTAGGGATCCGTACACACACATTTTGATAGTGTTCATTTGTGTGATAATCTTTCTTTATTTATCTGTGTGGATAATACCTAACCTGGTGTCAGAGTTCTTATGGGCCTCTGACTTGGCTGTATATGCCGTCGAGAAATATCCTTCAAGCTCTCTGGTTTCCTTACGATGTGTTCCTTTACCGAAGCAGGAGATAATTATACAATACGCACATGAATCCGAAAAGCCAGATGTGCGTGTCTTGGCTTCAAACAAACAACTTGGCAGTGACGGTCACCACTAGGTTATCACTGTTTATTTTGGTAATACACGTACTAGACAAAGACACATTAAAACAGAGTTTATTTTGATTCCTTATCTAACCCTATTTCGTGTTACAGAGGAGCAGCGTCGGCCAAGTCTGGAGCGTCAGAACACGCTGTACGATGACAACATGCCTATGTATGGCTATGAGACTTACACCGCCAGTATCACGCACACGAGGTACGTTCATCACTTTTCATACCTATACAAGGTGTGGTTTTGCATCCTCGTCAAATGATGACTATGCTAATAATTCTCGTCCCGAATCAACAATAAAATGGGTAGGTAATTTTCCTTCTTCATTTTTTCATTTACGGAAATCGTGGAAGGTGTGAACCACCCGTGATTTAAACGCGGCTCGTTTGATCCTCGCCCTATAACCACGCTTTCACACATACAAACAATCTCAAACGTTTATTCGCTAAGGTATAATTCCCTAAACCACGTAAAGGGGGTTATTCTGAAATACTGACAAACTTAAACAGCGCTAAAAAATCAGCGCTTATTAATAATTATTTAGGTACCGTAATTTTGATTGATTATTTATGTATTTTGTGACAACCTCCTGAGTTTTGACGAGGATGCAAAACATCACATTGTATTATAAGCTTCTTACCTAACGTAACTGCTGCGCTGGTTTTGCAGTCTCAAGCACGACTGCTGAACGTGGGGTCCTGGGTTCGATTCCCGGGATTGGGTTTTTCCAATAGCAATTTCTCAATAGTAGCCCGGAGTTTGGAAGATGCGGTATGATACCCCCGTGCCATGGATAGCAAGTTAAGGCGTTGGTTCTTTGCCTGATTTCTCCCCGGTCGTTTTGGATTGCCGATCCATAGGATTATGAGAGTGAGAGAACAGAGAGAGTGCACCTCTGCCTGCGCATACACTTGTGCACTATAATAGCTACTATACTATAATAGCTCCCACGCCGATGGCTAATCTTGAAGAAAAGATTGGCCACTTGACCGAAAACTTGGTCAGGAGGACTATCTTATGCTTCTTTCTTATTTTACCCGACTTTAACATTGCAAAAGAAGGGACTACTATTTTATCAGTTTATTCTTTTTTCTTTTATAAACAAACTTTGATAAAAGGTTCGAGTTCGTCCCGCCATCTCTTCTGCCTACCGCGATTTCGTTTGCTGATTGATTTTAATTTGAAAATTTTACTAGGCCTAGTCCCATATCTTCCCATGGGTGTCGTAAGAGGCGACTAAGGGATTTGCCAGAGAATGGGCAGCAGCGTTCTCTGTGCTTTTGTAACAACCGTACTGCGATCGCCAACCCGCCTGCCAAGCGTGGCGATTATGGCAAAACCCCCAAAATGTCAATGTGGTGACACTTGGGAAGGCCTATGCCCAACAGTGGACGCCTTTTGGCCTGAAATTTTGATGATGACTAGGCCTAGTTTTGTGTACTTGTGATGAAGACATTATACAGGATCCAGGTTAAAAATCAAAAGTCCTTATCCTTTTTCATTGAGTTCTGTGCCTCATTTTGTGTAGAATAGACAAAAGGAACGATGGATAAACTACATTCATAATGGTCTGTGCTGGCATCATTTCAAGTAAAAAAATATGACTAGCAATAGCATGCCTGAGAGATATTTCTCGACGGCATGTAAAGCCAACTTAGAGAACCCGGGCGGCATAAAAACTCTGGTTGACACTAGCCACACGGAAAATATTTTATTACTTTTACACAATTTAAACCATCCGCCATCGGATGTCCGAAGTTACAAAATTCCAATGCGCACACGCAAGAAGATCCATATTAATATCAACATTTCGATGCAAGTACAAAAATAACTCTACCTAATTCCGACCTCTGGTCGTCACCTATTAAAAAAAAACGAATGTACACAACAATTTATCTTTGCAGGGACCATTCGCATTTATCACAGCAACCGAGTTACGAGGAGTTCTACGACTCGCAATCGTACCCGTACCAGACGTCGTACGTTGGTGACGACTCACGGCAGTGGGACAGCGGCGGTCAGTACTTCTATGACGTCGGGCATGGTCTCACGCCGACGGAGTACGAGAATGTTATCAATAAGAGAAGGTCTTCAGTTGTTCAGTTGCCGCAAGTGCCGCCTAAACCGGTGAGTTAGCAAATAACTATATTACTCGTATGAGCTTATAAACTCTTTTTTTTTTTTAAAAAATCGTGTATCGTGGGTGCGTTTACAAACATTTAAACTCACATACACAAACAGCTAGACCCTGAACAACTACCTGTAGGGGCTGTAGGTCATACAAATATCTCTTCCGTATGAGAATCAAACCGCGACGTGCAGCGCAGCAGTCAATCGCACAGCAATTGCGCCGACCATGCCGTCAAAGAACAGTACTTTGTAGGTACCTGAAATGAGATCGAAGTTTTTTGACTCAACTGCATCATTCAAAAATACACAGTTTCATAATTAAGTGTGTCCGCGTCCTATTCTGTCGCGATTTATTAGTCTTATTTGCTGCAAACTGGAAGTTTTGCATCTTCCAGTTTTGTATGTTGGTTCGTCCTGGCGTCCTTTGGGTTTGCTGAACAAAATTTGCGCGTCGATTGCTGTTTAGGTCGCTGCTATACGTTTCCATTTTCGCTGAGTGTTAACTATGTGTAGAATTGTTTCTGTACTTTTATTTTGTTACATGCACGAAGAAGGAATTACAAAAGGCTTTTTTGATGTTTCAGTTGGTGCCATCGTCAAGGTACTCCGACTACAATGAGATGGCCCCGTACAGGCCACGGCCGCGAAGGTCTGCCGCTAGTCTTCCAGGTAAAATGCCTTGAACTCTTCATTATAAGGCTATACTTAAAACGCTTGGGCAAATAATGAAGTGACCACACTTTTCGACACGATTTTGGCGGGAAAAAATATTTAAAAAAACCTACTTCCAAAACCAAATAAATAAACTTAAAAATAAATCTTAATTTCTGATGTTGGTAAATTTGTTTATTTCATTGATCTTTTTTTGCCACCGACTTTTCGTTCGTGGGATCGGCTAAGTGTGTAAGTGTGGTCACTCTAAATTATTATAAAATTGAGAAAGCCTAATAAAATGCATTACTTATAATTTATGTTGTAATGTTCAGCTAAATTAATCGCCGTCAGAAATAGAATAAACGACTGCAATTGAAAGTAGGTCTAGGTTTGACACATGTTATATAATATAATCATATTATGGTGACTTCATCGAATCGGAGCTCAACTACCAAGATGAGAGGAGTTAACAATACCTACCAAAATTCGACCGGAGCTTTCACCAGGTAGATCTACTTAGGTGATAGGAAGCTGACCCTCTCTGATGTAAGTGGCTCGAACCTTACAACACAATCAAGCAACATGCGTCTTGTTGCAGCGACTGAAAACAAATTAATTAGGTTTTTAGAGCATCACACCACGAATCTCCTTGAAACGAGTTACGGACCGAGGGTACGCGAAACGAGTTACAACTGTGCAAGTCTTTTTTCTGCGATAAGCGGGTGGGTCATAATCCTCCACGTGGATCTAGTTCAGTTTGGGTTTCCGTTTGTTTGATGGGTTCCTTGCGAAGGTTTGTTTAGCAATGATGATGAAAAAATTACGAAAATTAACTGCCCGCGTGCAAACTTACAATCAAAGCCGGGGCAGTTACCACAAGACCTCTATTACTCCATATTCTACTGCTGCTGCTGCCTTAGCTTCCCGTGAATCAACGTGCTTCCTTTCCAGCCACGCCCTCGTCGACCCCGAAGCGGGGCCGAGCGCTGCCAGTCCCGCCGGGCAGCGAGTCGGGATCGACGCGCGGCAGTCGCGGCCGCCGCCTGCCTCAGCCCCCCACGTCGATGACGTCATCTATGACGTCGTACGGCAGCTTCACGCGCCCCCGGCGCGCGCCTTCCGCCTCCACGCTTACGCACGTGCCTTACGTACCCGGTGAGCTGTGCTTCAAATTAAAATGTCGATGTTAATGTCCGTTTTTACTAGGAATCTAAATTCATTATTCAATATAAGTACGCTGTTGCTTTTCGGACTTTCGGTGCAGAACCGAGAGTTGAAATTCTAACAGCGTGCTCTTATTAATGTATTGCCTCATGCTTGCATAAATATTCAGGTTTCCAGTTGGTACAGAGGAGACGGGACTGGTTGGTACAGGTAAACTAATAACTTACTTGTATGCGATCACAAACAGGTGCAAAGAGAAACATAAAAAAGGTTCAAGTTTTCCGGTAGCGACCAAGCGGAACCGATAAATCTGCATCTTTATGCAAGCACCCTAAGTAAAAAAAACAATTAATATCTGATAGACTGGAAAAGAGAGCGGCTCCAGTACGGCTCTCAGATTCTTTAAGGTTGTGGTTTGGCGATGTATAACTGCTGACACCACTGTTTGCCATTTGATTATCTGGCGGCAAAGTTTTAGGCCATAGACCTCACGGTAAGTGTACGGTCTACACCAAACACACAATCGGAGAGAGTTACAATATTATGCCCTTGTATTGTTACTTTGGAAGTCGAATCTTAGAATTACAACTTATAATTGTATCAGCCTAGTTGCGGCCAAACGCAAGCCTACTTAGTGTAAAAAAACAACTTTTTTATTGTGTTATTTAAAGATTCGGCTTCTTTACAGTTTTAGACCTCTTTTTGCCAAGTAGTCTATAACTTTCATAGTCGTTCATAGGTTTGGTCACTACCGCCGCGGTCCGTGACACATCGCACGTGGCATTAAATCTAAGTATGAAAAACTTTTAATTTTACATTTTACTTTACAGAACCTGAAAAACCTATTCCTGATGCGAGTTATGGTTACGTTAGCTTCGGGTTTAACCAAGACTTTCAAGACACTGCCACAGAACCGTATCAAGATACTAATTATAATAATACTACGTAAGTATCCCTACATCGCTTGTACTTCAGTATTAATAGCCACTCGGTCGATCTTCAAGGTAAAGCAGCGCTTGGAAAGGTCGGTCTGTGAATGGGTGACCATCCATTATATACCGAGTTTCCTCCGTGCCTTGGATAGTACGGTAACAAGTTGGTCCCTGCTGTCCTTTGTAGATTCTTGACGTTCGTTAAAGGTAGTCAGTGGACCGAAAGTCACAATCAGTCTTACCAAGGGGTATCGTAATACTCAGTAAGTGGACTTGTGGAGGTCAGATTTGCAATCACTTCATGTAAAACACTAGTATTCATGCATCCGGTTAGACTGGAAGCCGACCCCAACATAGTTGGGAAAATGTTTTTTTTTTTATTTATTTTTATGTTGTATTGTATTTGTATGTTTTTATTTTTTTTTGTTGATGATTTTTATGGATTTTATTTTTATGAATGAGTTTTATATTTTTTTGAGATTTTGATGGTGTTATAATTTTGATGATATTGTAGTGACCTACAAAAAGCAACATACTACAAAAAGTACTACAGCGCCATCTGACATGACGGAAGATCTAACATCTACAGGGTTAAGCGTATATAGAAAAAACCCGACAAAAACTGTCGGGCAGTTGTCCACCATACATAACACCTGTCTGGTCGGAAGATCCTCCCTTTTCTAAGGAGTATCGAGGAACTTTACACCCTGTTCCTCATACTCCTAAAATATTAATGATTTTGATGGTTTTTAATGATTTTGATGATTTCAATGTTTTCTTTTTTAATGATTTTGATAATTTTATGATTTTTAAAGATACTTATATGATTTCTTTATTATTCTCACTAGTAAAATTGTCTTTAATTGTTGTACATGGGTATTTGGCCTGAAATAAAACACAATGTATTTATTTATTTTTATTTATAGGTGAAAATATTCCTAGATTGCATCAATTAGAGATTAAATTCATCAACGAGGGAAAAAAGATTTTGGAGAAAAAATAAGGATATTGTATTAAATTGAATAAGTTCTTGAATTAGAATTTATAATTATTGTTCTCATAAAGAAAATAATTATGCCTTTGTTTTTCATTGAAAAAAGTTAACGGAACGATGGGGGCACACAAAAGTACTCGTGTAAAGTAACAGTTTTTTTTTTATTTAACTGTAAAATCTGAACATTATCAGGTCACTTTGTAATATAGAAAATCGTAATTAAATTATAAAAAATAAATTGTATTAAAATTACCCCGAACAAAAATATCCCATTGTTGGGAAAACGGGCTACATGGTCTATACACACAGTTTTTTTATTATTAATTGTATTAAATTGTATTAAAATTACCCCGAAAAAAAATTATCCCATTGTTGGGAAAACGGGCTACATGGTCTATACAGACAGTTTTTTTTAACGGTGAACAATAAAAAAGCATTTAAATAACTTTTTCCTTAATGTCATGCATTAAGGAAAAAGTTATGTAAATGCTTTTTTGCATCCAGATTCTGGGAACCATTTTTGCTTTTAAATACATAATATTATGCATAAACGAGTCGTTATCCAGTAACTATATACTTACCGAGAAACACATATTTCCTGCAGTTATCTGAATCAGGATTGGTATCTCATATCTGTAGCTTGAATACAACCCACTACTGATTTGCTTCACTCTATGTTCCACTTCTAAAACTCACTAAGGTCCATCGCTAATCAAAACTCCACCTTAACAACTCCCACTTAAGGTTTAATTGTAATGTACAGACGCCAACACATCTACAATCTGATTGATTTTCAACTTTAGTCTTAAAGAATTAGATTCAAAGTTGATTGGAACCGCGGGCCTGTGGACGGTGAGTAATGGGCCAGCTTACCGTATGACGACAGGCCGTGTCGTCGGCGCATTCATGTTCCACGCGTGCCTCAAGGAGATGTCAGCAAATCGGAAGGGGTCCGAGAGGGCCGATGCCTGCCAGGAACACAAAGGGCTAAAAAGGAACATGGATGGGTTTTAGTCAGTACAAGTCTGATACTCCCTCCTGCTCCGCCCAGAGCGGGGGAGGGGGGGGGGTCATTTGATGATTTCCCATCCGTAAAAAAAAGGTTGATTGGAATGTGACAGTTTCGGGTAGCTTGATGTGCTGGTGTCCTTGACCTAGTCGAAAGATTGGGATTGTTCTTATGAAGAAATTGTTATTTATTTACTTAAATAATTATGTGATTAGATTGATTCCTAAAGTATGGAAGAAAAAGATATGCTACGCCGTCCCCAAATAAATTGGGATAAGGGCAGAAGAATGATGATTGGCATTGATCATATTATAGATTTTTTTGTAAATGGTGTGATAATTTTTTTTTTGCGATTGGTTTGGTTTTGACTCTAGTTTAGGTCAGAGATGACAGAGACAAAGTAGACGATGGTACGAGATTACCCAGAAAAAGCCTTGTTCACTCAAATTTTGAAGATATTAGGGTTCTAGGCAGAGAGTTCGACTCATTTGCTGTGCGCATTATGAAAAACGTTTAAAAATGCATGAAAAAAAAATGAATTGGTGGAATAGCTTATTGCTATTCCACCAATTCGCACTAAGCGTTTTTGATTCGTTCGGCGTATAGCGTTCGGATGGTAAGTTGTAGTGCATGTAGATGTCTGATGGTAGAAGGGGGCGGGTGGGATGAGGTCGTGGAGTTCTTGGGCATTCAATATGCCGAAGTACAGCCTGTAGAAGACCGACAAGCAGGCAACCTGCAAGGAGTATTAAATCATAAGGAGTACTGAGAATCCATCCAGCATCATATTTTTTATCTAACATATAATGGATGAACTGTGTGAAGAATGACATGGCAAGAAAGGAGGTATGTGATGAGATGACAAGTAATAGAGAAGTATGGAAGAAGAAGACATGCTGCGCCGACCCCAAATAAATTGGGTTATGGGCAAGAGAATGATGATGATGATGATGATGATCTAACCCTGAATAATTTGTTACAGTTATGATTCGGATGGGATGCAACCATTCTTTGATGAAACGCCTCACGCCACTCCGCCTGCAGCTGGTAATTATGCAACCATTATCTATTCTTTTGATATCCACAAATCTGTCAGTTTTTGAAAAGCAGCTAGTACTGTTTAAAAATAAATTTTCTCAATATTTTATACAAAACAATAGTCAGTGATCTCACAAACATTTCGTAAATAGCACATTTAGCTAGGGTGCACAAAATGACACTGTGTTAGTGATAATGATGCGGAAAAGATATTTAATTAGATTGACATAATGTTACCAAAAAGCTAAGCCTATTCGGTCGTCGGAAAGTCGTTTTTGGTAGACAACGCGCTGTGGAAGCGATTGCCCTAACGTGTTACTATATAAAATTAAATCTACGATGAGCTTTGTCAAATCTATTTATACACACAGTTTACGATATCAAAATTATGTCAATGTCAGTATAACAATAGCAAGAATTTATAACAATTCACATTAAAAATGATTCAGTTACATAAAAGATAAGAACTTCCGTAGCACGGCGTACAGATTTGTTGCAAACATCAGTTATTTTTTAATCGTAAACATGACGGCCCGTTTCATACACTGCCTATGTGGTGAATTTTCATTTAATATTTACAACGTTTTCTTCCAATTTCCAGCTCAAAAAACACCGTGGACCGAAACAGAGACAATATCACAGTTCACATACCCTATTACTAGTGAGATTGATTCGTTGTTACCGAAAACAGTGCCATCAACAATTTCTTCTTATTTACCTCAACTCTCAACTGCGAAACAAGAAGATGTGTATCACGAAAAAAGTTATCCGGAGGTCGATTTGCAGTACGAAGAACAACAGTATCGATTCGACCAACAAGACCAACAGTATACAGACCAAAGTCAGTATGAAGATAAACAACAACATCTACAACAGGAGTACCAGCAACAACAAGACTATCAGCAACAGCAAGACTACCAGCAACAACAAGACTATAAGTATGATTCACAATTCGAGTCGCAGTACCCAGAGGAAGAGAAACAGCCAATTTCTCATCAGCTTTATACACAACAGTTTGAACAAGACCAGCAATATTTACAAGATCAGCAGTATTTCCAACATGATGAACAACAGAAGGCACACCAATTGCCATTCCAACAACAGCAACAACAAGACTTACAATTTCAGCAGCAACAACAGCAATTACAATTTCAAAAGCAGCAACAGCACCAGTTACAACAACAGCAACAGCAGCAGCATTTGTTGCAACAACAACAGCAGGCCAAACAACCTGCTCAACAGTTGCAAACCAGTGTAATTGCCGGTGCTGCCACCTTGGGTTCATTTATGGCTGGTAGTGCAAAGAAGTTGGGAAGTTTCTTCGGTGCAGCCGCCGCGGCAGTGTCTGCTCCCGCAGTGAGCCAACCTCCTCATACAACTCCTGCGACGACTGCTCCAACAAGCCACTTTGCTTTATCCGTTGCTCCTGTTCAACCACCGTTTACAAGTACCGTATTAGCGACAACATCCGTCCCAGAAGTATCGCCGTCAGTGCCAGTGTCTACTGTGACTGTGACCACGTCTGCGCCAGTTTCTTTACCACGAACTCCGTCTCTAAGGAGACAGGAGTCCATACAAAGACCTTCGGTGCGTCGTACACGGACGTTACCAGACGCACCCGAAGAGTTAACCCAGTCGAGTTTCGACGAAAGTGCCTACGAGGACGAGTATCATAAGACTGAATACGATCCAACAATAGACCACGATAGGACTTCTTTGGATAGGTATCGTGACGACGATTTTCATGATACCATCCATGAAGAAGTCCCCGAAGAGAGGCGTTTGTCGGAAGCGCCGTCGAGCCCCAGCTTGCAGAAGCAGGCGTCGCCGACGAGGACTGTGGCTCAAATAAGGAAACCTTCAGTTGACAGCTATCACAGTCAAACGCCGTCGATTGTTGATCGTAGAACCTCGCAAAGTTCTTTTCATCCCGAAGAGAAACTTGCTGTGCCGACTACACAAGAAGGTAACTTCACTTTTGTTCTTAAATTTTCATTCAAGTGTCACTTAAAATATTTATTTGCATATAAGAAGACACCAAACTAACTGACATAACTCATAACTAGCATATAGGCGTTATCAAATCCGTTAATGATATACCTCTTAGTTTAAACAATTATTCAGTTTAAAAGCACTTAATGATTTTGTTACATACTGTCCATGTTCCGTTTTTTAGATCAAACGATTTGTCAGAATAAACATCACTCAACGTCCACAGTAAAGTAAATGTTTCCTTATCCATCAAAATTTTTAATATACTTCCCATACCTTTTAACAGAAAAGTTTCATTCCACAGATTCACTCACGGATAAAACCAAAGTTAAGTTCCAAGAAGGGCGCACGACGTACCACGAGGTACCAGAAGTGACTGACGGCTTCCATGAACCTGAACCTTTATACGATGATCAGGTCGACGAAGAATACCGAGATGATACATACAATGACCAAGACAATACCTTTCGGAAAGAAAGGGAGAAGTTCGATGACCAAGAACAGTTCCAAGAGACTGATGAACCGTATCAGGAGGAGGATGGTGTGTTTAGAGAAGAGCAGGATAGACCAGAGGAAGATAGACTGGAGTTCAAGCCGGAGCAGCCGAAATTGACGCCGAAGCAGAGGTGGCATCGTGCGTACAACAAGATCGTGATGAAGCTGAACGTGAGTACGCTTTTCGATTATAACGATGGGTGCAGAATTAATATAACTTTTTTTTCACAAACATGTTTAGTTTGTAGATTTTGTTTTATTTCATTTTTTTTCTATTATTTTTCGTTAAGTTGGGTTTCATTATCGTTGTTTTTTTTTTAAATTTTGATTTTTACTTTCGTTTTGTTTGAATTTATTTTCTCGTTTTTTTTTTTTATTTGACAAGACTTCTACCAAAATGAAAAGAACTGATACTACCAAATACTACGAAATCTGCAACCATCGTCACCTTATATTATTTCCTGTGTTGGTTAAATATTTTATGTAAGGTTTTTTTTTACAATAATGGAGAATTAACCATAGCTTTCAGTACAAAAGGACGGGGTAAGTCACATCACTGAATGTATATTTGAAAAAAAATAATAATTATAGGTACGGGCGAAACAAGGTTGAACTTATCGTACATTGTCCCAATTTAATGAACATTCAAATACATATTGTACAGTACGTACAATTAAGACACCGAAATTTCTTTGGTAAAGAAATAAAACAGGGTTTTTTACAGCAATAAAGTCACAAGAAGTGACTGTCGCGAATTTATATGACTCTAATATAGATAAATAAATGTGATGCCTTGTATTCTTATCAAGGTGTAACAAGAGTTCCAGTTAAATACTTCTGCGTTTCACTTTTGACGTTTATCATTCTCGAACGTTTTCACTTTCTTGTTCGAATTGTGTGTTATAGCAGCGGAACTAGAATTACAATCAATTTAGGAGTGTTATAGGTACGATTTTCATTGATAGCGTCATTATCTAGGTTTAAGTTATTACATCATCAAATACACATAAAATATATACTTTAAGAAATCACACCGTGCTAAGATTAAATTACCGTAAAGCATATTTTACCGTTGTTAGCCCATAGTTGACAAATACATAAAATATAAAACAAGAAAGCCACGTTAGAAGCCCCCGTGAAGCTCTTTGGCTTGCCATACTTCCTTGCGGTCATCGGTAGTAGGTACCTACTACAGGTTTGCGCCATTTCTTTTTAACCATGGGCAGCGGGGTGAGTGCTTTGTCCACTGCGACCACATCTCGGTGCATACACACCTCTGCTTTAAAAAAATATTCTCTGAGACTACACACCTCGCGGTTGTGTTTTATACGCAAACACCCTCCGTCTACGCGTTTAAAAAGCCTTGACCCCCTTACTTCCTCGGGATGTACAGTCGCATCACCGATGATCGTGGGTGATGCATCCGGTTTGCGGTCAGCAGTGTACGAACTCTCCTATCCAGGGCGTCGAGTTCGGACTGAGTCCAATTGAGTATGCCGAACGAGTGCATTAAAACCGGCATGACCCAACCGTTGAAGGCGCGCACCTTGTTTCCGCCTGAAAAAAGGCTATTTAGTACCTTTTTCAGCCGATCGAAAAAGCGCTCCTTCAACAATTGCTTCATGTCAGCTACGTTAATGCCTAGCGCTTCCGACATACCCATTATTTATTTATTTTATTTATTATAGTAAGTGCCAACCATAAGATTACACTAAGAGCGTCTGGCTCAGCAGGGGTCACCCATGGTTACCCCCTACAGTTTTATCGTGTTACTGACGATTTAATGGACATACTAATTATGTCTTTCCACCAATTGAGGTTACCAAAAGTATTGTAAGCAGAAGAGGGTTGGATATGAGAAAAAGATCGCGTTCCTTATTTTATATATTGTTAATTAGGGATATTGTTTCTTAATAATTGAAGCCGCCATTACTAAATCGAATGTAATTTCGTATTTTTTTAATTCAAATGATTGATTAAGTATGTCAATTGGGATATGATGTCTTATTGAATAAATAATAAAATAAGTTTACCGTTTGGTAAAGGTGAATCCGTTAGCAATAGTTGCTACGCAAATAAATATTATAATTAGACATACCTTATTGTTGAAATTTGCCTTTTGGGTTTCAAGGAAATTTCTATTAGTCGGTTGTTTGCTCGGTATAATACGATGTTATGTATTCAAAGCTTTGTTGTGTTTCGACGAACTCTTTATTATATCAAGATATTATGAAGGTAAGTTCAGAAACTAAGCTTCTCCTTGAATGTTGTTTTATGCTTTTTACGATTTTTTTGACACGGTTAACAAATTCTACGCAATTTGTCAGTTAAAAAAACGTTACAGTGAAATCAGATTCATCGTTGAAGTTCTAACACCACGTACCTAAGTCCAAAAAAAAAAACTTTAAAGAAGAGTGAAAAACCTGTATAGTTTATTATTTATACCTAGGTAATGGTGCACGTCAAATAAGATAGAGCCGATGCTTGTTTTTGTTTGTCTGAATCAACACGTCTTCCGCCTCACTAACAAACAGCATCAAAATGGTGTTAAAACTTCAACGACGTTATGCCAAACAATTAAATTCATTATTCAAGATAATAAAAGTGTTACAATCATTAACGTCGAGGGTAATATTATCTTATCTCCTACACAATACAGAACTGCAATTGTATAGTGTATACATTTACAATTCTACGTTTCAACTTGTACTGATGCAAAATAGAGCTAGTCATAATAATATACCAAGTGCAAAGTCCTGTATGTACTTACAATACAAGAGTGAAACTTGCAATGGTAGTTCAGTGTGCTCTACTTTCCAACTAAATGTATGTACATACCTACCTACTTCAATATTAGATAAGAATAAAAAGTAAACATAGGAATTAACATCATTATACATAATGATATTCATGTAAATAAGTTACATATCTCAATTAAACTACTAGTCAAGTCGTTTACAATTTACACTTTATTTTATATTGGTCTTAACAAAACCGAAAGGTAAGTAGAATATAATTGCTACAATGGTTATATTTACTTATATGTTAAACTCAGTTCATTTTATTGTTAAGTATCTCTGTATACCTAACACTACGAATAATTAAACAAAACAACACAACGAACATTAAAATGAAACAAACAAAACACCTATTAAGACCAATTCCATATTCAAGACTAAAATCCCACTGCATAGTGGAGCAACTGAACTTTAATCCAATGCATTACACAGTACGCAAATAGTGCAAAGTCCTGTACAATACTGTAACAAGACAAACGCATATAGAAACAGCGTTGTGTTTTACGCCCCGCTGCGCTGTGCGAGTAGGCACATAATCAAAATGGCGGATAAAGAAAATGGCTAAATGTTGTTTTGTGGCCTTCAAAGGGTGTGACCTTGAATGCGGTAAATGGGAACTCGATAAATGGGAGATTGGGGGATTATTGATTGACATATTATATCGTTGATTAAAATGGTTTAGGAAATGTGTGAGTTTTTCGATAAGAAAAGACGTAAGTCCTATTGATAGGTACCGGCAGTTTTAAACTGCAAGACTGAAAAAATAACCCTTTAAGTACTAACCGAGCGTATTTAACATGTAATTTACGGTCTTCTATACTAATTTTTTGTAGGCTAATAAAAAATTAAAAAAATCCTTCCAATTTGCGTCATCACTAGCCTACAAGTCATATTTAAATACCTAAAAAAATACTAAAAACTTAATAACTATATTTATAGTAAAATCCCCAACAATTTTATCACAAACGAAGCTATTAACACTCTAGCATTAGAAGGAGAAACTATGCTTTAGCAAAGTTGTTCGGTCAAGTAGTTTCTAACAGTCCGCTGGTAATAGCCAGTAAGGAGTTTGGTCCAGTAATAACTGTGCTATACAGCGATGGAAGCTAGTAAATTCGCCGACATTATTCTGTTGCACAAGTATTACAACACAATTTCAGCTTAATATTTAGACTTATACTGTCCATTATTGTGGACTCCCGATATTTCGAGTCTGTTGCTAGCACCATGATAGCGGGCTGGCTGGAGAATGCTAAATCCGGAGCAGACAAATCTATCTAGCCTCTTTCTTATTCTTTTTTAACTTCGGGAGCTCACAATAATGGACGGCACGGTTGGCGCAGTGGTTGAGCGATCGACTGCTGCGCTGCGTGTCGCGGGTTCGATCCCCGCACGGAACAAATATTTGTATGGCCTACAGATAGTTGTTCCGGGTCTGGCTGTTTGTGTATGTTAGTTTAAATGTTTGTAAACGCACCCACGATACAGGAGAAATTCCTAGTGTGGGGCAACGCTATAAAAAAAAAAAATATAGAAAATCACGGAAGATATTGTGTAGGTAACATTGTAAGTTTAAATACAAGTGTTAGAAGGGTTTAAGAAACGCACTTCGTTTAACACTTTGATTAATATTTGAAGAATGTATTTGAACTTTCGAACGGAATTGTATGAATCTTTAAACAATTGAATTTAATAAAATGCCTTGTACGCACGGTGATCCATCAAACTATACAAAATCAATCAATTTAAGCAGATCTCGTGATTGATGTTAACAATGTTAAATTTAAGAATAGTATACTCTTAGAGAAACAGTAACACAAACTTTATCATAGGTTTAGTCCATATATATTTAACTAAAATTGAATCCTTTGTTAAAGAATGTATCACGATGTCTCTTACACCGTGTATATGGAAAGTTCTAGAAAAATATTAACTTACAACGAAAGTGCAGTTATTAAACCATAAAAATCTAACTGGAACATACGTAGGCCTCACTTTTTATAGATTTCCCGTACAATGAGAGATCCGCGTTAACTGGTTTTGTATAGCTTGATTGTTCGTCGTGCCTTCAGTGTCTAAGTGGCCTACCATGCCGTCTTAAAGCTGTATTGTTTTAATCTTATTCTAGAGTGGGAAAGAGATATAGGCGTGCTCTAATGAATTTACCACAACGATTTGCTCTAGGTCCCCATTGCTCTTCTTATTATCGCTTCGCCTTCCATATGCGACCATCCCAAATAATCCAAGTTTCAAACAAAGATTATGCGGTGCAAACATTGCCGGACTCTGGCTGGCTTTAATTGCCCCACTTCCAATCAGCTTGCCCCCATAGTGGTCAAGAGATTTTCATAATTATGATTTTATCTCTATATTTTATGGCTGCATAACTTTTGCCTCGGTTATGTATGATAACGCATTGATTGTTAGCTATAGTTATAAGTTCTGCTTGCCCTATAACTCACAAAATACATGAATAAACAAACGAATTGATATCGAGTCTATAATAATATTACGTAGTACAGGCTACAAAGTTCACGTTTTACTCTCTTTTCGACTTTATTACTAGGCACGTACTTTTATATAGATTATATCTCTCTATCCTCACAGTGCAGAGTCCTCCACGACTCAAACCCAAACTACACCATCTTTGTGAAAACCGTTTGTGGACTAAATTGAACTGCATTGAAAGGAGTACAAAGTATTTTGCTTGTCAAAATACTTTCAAGATACTACTTGAAGGTACTATTATTCTACGCTCATAAGCTACGTAAATAAATAATTTTATAGTTGGAATTAAATATAATTTAGACTAGAATGTTTTCAGGAAGAAGCGTAAAAACTAGCAGTTTTGGCTAATCAAGGACTACGCTATGTGTTTAATAAAATGTAACTAATAATATCAAATAGATTGTCGCAGGGAATCTGATTAGATACAAGCAGCTTAGCTCGCAAAGTGCTTGTAGCTGATATAGACTAATAGCTAATAATTATGTTAAAGGCGATTAGATTAGTATTACCATGCTTGCGAGGTGATTGACCGTGTTTTGGAGTGAAATATATTGTTACTATCCTTATCAATCATTAAAAAAAATGTTAACAAGCATTACTGTTACTTATTATGTTAGATAAAACAAGTAGGTAATAATTATATTACACTCAAACTTTCTAGAGTAAATTCTCAAAACTATGTTGAAATTGTGCATCAAAATTCATTGCGTAGTTTAGAAGAACAGTGTGCTCAGACTTTAATTTAAAATATGTTTAATTAATTATTTACATACAACCCACATTACACAAGGCAAGGATATATCAAGCTGTTCATTTCCAGTATTACATGATCTTGCTTCGTATAGATTTATAATACAATGAGAGATCTGTATAAATTAGTTTATTGGCTTGATTGATCGCCGTGCGTACAAGTATGTTTCTCAAAATCACCATTTAACTTTGATCAGAATCCCTCAAGTAAATAATGTTGAATCAAACAATTTCATTAATGTTTTGTAAATATTTGTTCGGGTTCGTAAATTGAGTTCTTATAATGTTTGAATAGAAAATTTTGTTGCTTCTATCTGAACAGAACAATTGATTGAATAAATCAAAACAAATCAAATCAGAAACCTCATTTTGTTTGGTTATTGAACGAATACTATATCGACTTTTGTTTTAACGTTTTTGTCAATATAAAATCTTATCCCTTAAACGAGTAAATTATATGCATTTACGCTTTATGAAGTAATAAAATCTAAAATATTACAAAAAAATCTAGTCCAGATAGCTCAACCAAAACACCTTTTTTCATAAAACAGAAAAGAAGTTTCGCAATGTTCCCTTATAAGCAATATTTAATTCCGTTTTTTCCAAGATCAATGCTATTAAAACTTAAACAAATAAACACTCGTTTTACACAGAAGTTCAACGTACTCTATCAAATCCTTACCAGCAAGTATGCGCTAGCAAAAATAAAAAAAAACCTTTTTAGAAACATTTCCATGAATTTCATTAACATATCCACTACTCAGTGGTATTACTCTCCAAAGTCGATTCGCTTGGCCTGAACTTGTTCGGTAATTGATTGAACCCATCTCAACGAGTGCACTCGTAAAATAACACTTCATTAACCCTTATACGTCTTGTTAATTAATTTTCACGTGTTACACATATTACAAGGAATTTAGGAGGACGGTTATGATTTTGAAAAGTGGCTACTATTTTCCAAGGCTAGCGGCACATCTTGAGAAAAGTGCGGTGGCATCACGTTTCAATTCCGCGGTATAGTATCAAGTCCAAAAGTGTTATAAAGAAAAATAAAGCTTGTCTTTGACGTTTTCAGAATCAGCACTGTTAAGAGAGAGAAAATTCGTCTCATTGTTTAGCTTAGATTTGTCACAATCTCTAGTTTATTCATTGATAAAATAGTATTTTAATTTTAATATTTTAGGTATATCAAAAGACTTGATATTGAAGTTCGACATTAATCTGAATATAGATTACTGAAGCAGGTACGTTTATACTTGATTGAATTTCTAGAATGTCTACTAAGTAAAGTCTTATATTCATTTGGGATACGGACCAGTTAACCAACCACGTAGGTACGGGTTTCTATTTAAACAGACCGAGTTAGTTAAAACTTACAAAGACTAGTCTGAATTCAATAACGCCACCAAATTAAAATACTTACAAAAAGTCAAATACCGGTTTCTGATTAAAATGTATAACTTCGAATAAGGCCATGAATAAATAAACGGAATTATGTAGATATTTACTGTTACAATAACAAAAGAGTTCTTAAAAGAAAAACACTGCGAAAACCTTTTGAAAATACATTTAATTTCCCTTTGTTTAATTCTGCTCTCGGCCAATTGCGGGAAAGGCTTCCCTAGTGATCGTATTAGTTTTACTTTTTATTACTGCTAATAATTGGATATTTAATTTCAACGTTTTTTTTTTCCTTGAGGCTCGATCGCTGTTCTCAGAGCTATTAGCACAGAGGCGGCCGTCGCCTGGAGAGACCCTATCGCCTTTGAACTCGATCACCTCATTAGTCCAGCTCAGTTGCTCCATACATACGCACATACGAAACTACGCGTTCCCGCTCAGTCCGTTAACAGACTTTGCTGCGTACGCACCCCTTAATAAACATCAGAAGAAATTCGAAAGTGTCGTTCGGGGTACGAAACATTGCGCAAGCGATGGCGGCGGAAACTCGCGAGGACGCGATAGCGGCATCCTGCGGGCGACCGTGGCCCTATTGATATCGCACCTATCACTCGTTTGTATGCAAATTCTTCGTTCAGGTGTTAACGTTCAGTGTTGTGGTAGACGTTGATGTGTCATCACACGTTTTTAAAATGTTCCGAAGTAGGAAAGGTCAAGCGATCAGCGAGGCGGATGTCCGGCGGGAACAGGCGCTGCAATATCAGAACCGTTCCAATGTGAGCGGTTCGCGCCTCCGCGTCCGCCGCGGATCTAGTTTGACGGATCTGGACAAGTTGCGCTGTGGCGGTGGTTCCAGCGGTGGTGGTTCTATCGGGGATTTGATGAACATGTTCAGTGGTAGTGTGAATTCTGTCGGGAGTGACTCTTTGGTGGCTCGGACTGTGCCGCTGGAGACGGTAAGGCGGAATGTTCCGCTGGCGTCGACGCCGCCGCCGCGCCCGACGTCATCGCCGCACATCCATGTGTCTCGACCCGTGGGTCCGCTTACGATGGCTCAACGAACACTAAGATTCAGCAGACTGCTCAAGTACCAACCCTGTTCGGCCGACGTTCTTATTACTCTGGTGAGTGGCATCACTTAGTTTTATTTTTATGGATTTATTAACCTAAGAAAGACTCGTCTTTACTTACAAGTTCGCTTCTACTAGTGTTTATCTTTTCCAGTGACGTTTTTGTGTACAAACACAATGTTGTACCAGCTTTATAAACGTTATCAGTCAAGTGTATCGTGATATCGGTCGTGAAAGCTTGTCTAACAGCCCTGACGGATGATAATTGCATTATTAACTCATTATCAATTGATCACTTCGATATCATTTGACATTATCTCTTTTCATAACCATAAACTTAGTTTGGCGTTATTTTAAAACTTTAGTATCTAAAATGTTGTACTTATGGGAGTTTTCAGAAGTACAAAGACGGTATGTAAAGTAGATAAAAGCCCAGTTCAATGACCTTTGATACATATCATAGTTTAAAATGTCAAGTAAACCTATCTTTAGTGCTTGTAGTCAATAATTTATTACCGCCATTACACTCATAAGGGCAACCTTATAATTGGCTGAAAATATGAACATAATATTATCGAAACTATTATTTCATTGGGAAACTGCAGTACATTGAATATGTATTTTATGTAATAAAAAACTGTAGATAATATGAATTTTATTTAATGGAAAACAAAATAGTGTTGGAATCTACAAATCAATGAATTAGAAGTATCATGGCATGGATTAAACGACATGAGTAGGTCTAATTACTGTCTTATTTATATATGTCTAAAGAACAATCTCCAGGTTTTCCTTTCGAAGCTTCAGTAGTAATTATTTCATTTGAGAATAGACATGCGTTACTACAAGAGTGTTTTTCCAGTCCTAAGATATTAGTATGTCATACTGAAGTGATTCGTGCGAGGCTTGTGCGAAGGCAATCATATCAATGTATTTCGATGACGTCTGCCAATTCTCTAGAGCGTGGAGTTGGACTATAAAGTTAGTCAGATACACTGAAGCCTGTAAATTACATTTTAAAAATATCACACTGATATGTAAGGAAATCTTATTTTAACTTTTAACAAGTGATCTCTCAAATTTCGTTATAGATTAATTGTATTTGATACGTAGTTTATTAACTTTATAACTAAGTATAGCTAGCACAAGGCTGATATTTTATTCTTAAAAGTAATCATTCATCTTATTTATAAAATTTTATTTTTATGCATCGCCACCGGAGTGCCAAATTACGCGATTTCTAAATGGATGCTACTGGATAGTGAAACCGCGTGTTGTTTTAGTAAAGTATTTTCTAAAGAAGACTAGAAGTGTCTACATCTAAGAAGAGACAGCCATAGTAAGTTCACATGCGAGATTGGTGGTTTCCAAAGTTGGTGCAACACTAATCTCTTTGATGATAGACTAACTTAATTATATCAGTTGCCTGGATTTAGTTTAAACTAAATTACTTTCGAATAACCTGCCCTTAATACATTGAAACATTTCGAATAAAACGGTGTCCTTTACATTTTGTTTCCAAAAATACCCAGTCAAGTGCGAGTCGGACTCGCGCACAAAGACAAAACAATATTGAACCTCATTCTTTCTTTCATTATGTATATCAATTTAAACTCAACAGCAAAACTAAATCTGGTTTTCATAGTATTTCAATGAAAAACAAAGTTGCTGCTGCAGTTTCACGAAAAATTCCCATATCGTTCTTATTCAAATAAATTTTCGTGGAAAGTTCTTTTCAAACGTTTTACGAACCCCTATTTTTCCGGAATTTGCAGATTTTAGATTATTCAGGCTTACATGTTTTTTCTTTTATTAGTAAGAGAATCAACCCTGTTGTATATAGGAGGTCTGTAATTATAATTAAGAGCATGTCACCAACAAGCATTGTTGTATCGTGTCGCCGTAGAAGGCTTTTTAGCTCTTCTTAGTAGTTCCTACCACTGAAAACAGATGGCGTTGGTATCGTATTTATGTCTAATTTATTGTCTTAATTGAATTTCTTGTAATGGACAATTAAATCTTGCTTAGTTTTTTTGATTAATGAATCTATTACTAAATAACAATGTCAATGTAAAATTATAGACAAGGGCCATTCTGTAATCAGTGAGGTTTGTGGGTCAGAAGAAAATCACGATATCACTATGGGGGGAGAGGATTATGACACAATCACGTGTACTTTTTTGGGGGGCAAAAAATCTGAATGTAGTGTGTGACGTTTAACCGACATACAAGGTGCTGTTTTGCATCCTCATCAAATTCAAGGAGGTAACTATGCTAATGATTTCGACCCGAATCTATAATAAAATCTTATTTACGGAAATCGATAAGTGTGAACCACCCGTGTTTTAAACGCGGCCTTTCTGATTCTCGCCCTATAACCGCGCTTTCACACATTGAAACAATCTCAATATAATGTATTTATTTCATTCCTGAATACTTTTAAAATGAAACTATACCAGTACCATCATTCTTCTTTTGATTTAACTTTTTTTAAAAAAAAGCTCTAAATTAATGTGTTATGAGCTTACTCTTAGAAATAAGAAAGCTCTCTCATAATAAAACCACTGCAGTGTCAGTGACCCGTATTATTTTCCTTTCCAATTTCTTTCAAGTCTATTTCCTAGACTCAGTTCTGATTCATTGAATGCATAGAAAGCAATGCATAAGGAAGTAGTGACGTCACAGAGTGCGACAGAGATTTCATGAATTTTCAACGAACGTACATGTACATTTTAAATAGCTGTATTTTTATCAGGAATGCGGGCAAACAGAATTTGGAATGATATTTATTTTATCTCCTTTTTTCTTGAAACATACACAAACTAAAATATATAGCCTTGTTGGTCCAGTGGTCGCAATCGCGACTGCTAAGCATGAGGTCCTGGGTTCGATTCCCGGGTCAGACAAATTGTGCCCGGTTGATTGCAGTAGGTTTGCCCCGTATTACATGTGACTTTAATGTAACTGGCAAAATGTGGGTGTACTATTAGACAGCGTCATTATGTGCTAACCCCTCTACAGTTCGGCCGAGTACGCCAGGGGGGTTACTACTTAATGACGCTGTCTGTACTCCTCTGCTTATCCCTTCGGGGATTACAAGCGTGATATTATGAAACGCTGCTACGATTACGCCCTGTTAAATAAAAATATTAATAAAGCTAGTCTGTACTTTCCCACAGCTGGGCAAAGGTCTCCCATCCTTTATATATTTTGCGTTTTGATTTACCGTTTCATCTGAGACCCACTATGTCCACGTGGCATAATATACAAATGTACATTGACATTTAATTTCATATACTGTCAATGTAGCTCTGATTTGTAACTAATCCGTCTTAAATCATAATATAAATTCAGACTGTGAGTAATAAACAGGCTATTTATAGTAAAACTTACTAAAATAATGAATAAAACAAAAGACAATTTAGCTTTATTTATTCAAATCGGAAATCTCATCAGTTATTGACAGTTAAAAATAATTTCACTACAATTTAATATAATCGAATGCTAATAGATGACACGTTATTTACATTTTGATAAACCCATACAATCATCATAATTCAATCATACTCAGGGTTGCCATTTAAATAACTTCAAGTACCAACGGTTTTACGCGTTGTTAAAGGTAGAATTTTAACAAAATAATTAAAACGCTCAATCAATCAAATTAATTAACTTCAGTTAAATTTTGCAATGAAAACTAAGGAGTAAAATAAATCATATGGCTTCAAAATTAAATAATCCCAATAAAAAAAAAATGGTTCTGTATCACCGAGAAATTGACACAAAAAAAACCTTCCAAGAATTGGCAACCCTATCAAACTTAACCGCGTGCTCAATCAGGCATATTTCTTCATGAATTTGAGTAAATATTTCAGTTTTGGCATCTCAATATTATGGATGCATCTGTTGAAGTCTCCAATGACCTTGACGGAGTGCGTCATCATTCGAGAGATGATATCCTTCAGGCAGACGCTAAGATCTGAAACCTCTTTGAAGCCGTGGATAGCTATTTCGGCCATTACCACCGGGAATGGTGATGTTTCGTACAGGAACTGGAATTAAAAATTGTAAACGATAAACAAAATAAACTAGGAGAATCAATTGTGTCCAAATTAGGAAATGACCGTGACGCTCTTTTAGATAATGTTCATCATTTTGAAAATTTTGATAGTAACCCTACTATGGTACGTCTAAGGCTCCGTTCACTCAGACAGGCTCAGAGAGCATCGGCCGTCGTTCGTCCTTTCGCACAGACCGGCGCGAGTTATACACTTGGAACTGGCCGAAGCCGACAGCTGTTTCACATAGACCGGCTGGAAGAGCACTGTTTTTGAACGGACGCAATCGGAGCCGGTCGGTCGCGCAAGCGTGAAAGAGCTCGCTATCGGACCCGGTCGGTCTGCGAGTCAGCGTTTGTTCAATCGACAAAAAAAAACAGAGTTTGTTAAATCTATATTATTTAGACATTTTGGGCCCAGTTGGTGGTTATTTTTAAAACCGTGTTTACGCTTACGCGTTTTAAACAATATTTTGAATATAATATTTTCCAATTTCTCCTTATCAACATTCCCCGCTCAATAATCCAGGACCAGCGAGTTACCGGTCCTGAATCAAGTGTAGATACGAACTCAATTTCCGGGATCACGTATCCGGTTGCTACTCAACTACCCTCTTGGGGTACTGACCTACCTAGCTATATGTAAGCTCATGGTCACTGGTTTATGTTTATTTGCATGTTATTTAAGTCGGCAACATTGGGGAAATGCGACGGATTTCGACGACGATCGCGGACAATTTTTTTCGTCGAAGTTCTAGACTTGTGGTAAAACTAGAACGTATACGATAGGTCCATAGAAACTGTTATTTAAATTAGGAATATCGGAAGAAGTGTCAAAACTTGATTAGTAGTTAAAGTTAGGAAGTGAAAAACAAGGAAAAAGGCCGACCATGTCAGTTTAAAAACTTATATAGAAAATAAAAAGTTTAATTCTGAACATAAAATCGTCATTAGGACCTCCCTAGCATTTTTTTTTATCGGACATTGGTATCATGAATCCGACCAACGACATCGACAAAAAAACAAAAACATGCAAATATTCCGTAAATGCAACATAAAATAAGGCAGTAAAACAGCTTGAAATTTTACATTGGCAGTTCTTTACACAAATTTGTTGTAGGTCGTCTTGATACTTACAACGGTCCTCTCAAGATCTTGACTCTCATGGGAGCAGTTCCCTCCAACCTGCTGCTGCTTCTGACATTCGAACAGTTTTGAAGCTGAATACTTCTTCAAATTCTCCAGCGTTTCGAAGTGGACTTGTAATTTTTCTATAACAAATTTGTTAAGTATGTTAGCTTATATTATTTGTGCTACAATATGGTGAAATTTGAGTTTGGATTTCGCATGTATTAGTATAGGCAAAACTGCCTTTTGCACTAATTTTACTTAATCGATTTAAATACGCTCTCTTAACTGATCAGTCGATTTGGGAAGAACGAATTCCAGACCAGCTGAGGACACCAGAAACTTCAATAAAATATCTGTCAGTGTCCGTGCTGTGTCCGCCCGCATCGGCTAGACTGAACCTTTATTATGTTTATCAACTTGTTTCCATTTTGATTCGTCACATTTGTTTCCCCAAATAGATAAAACAAAGTCACTCATGATCATTAATGCAGTAGATTTACTACAGCACACACCGGCTTTGTTGTTATTACTCAACGCTACGTTTGTTTTGGCCGCTACCTGTATTGTCACTAGCGGATATGTTGACGATGATAAACAAGGAACGTTGTCCCAAAATAATACGGACGTATGTGGGTTGACAAAGCCGACGGCCAAACCGTAAACAATTTGGATTTAAAGTAAACAAACCTAGTTTACTGACAACCTATTTACTTATGTAAGTTTCGTACTACCCTTTTCAGTAAATAGCGGATATTTGGAGAGGATTTTGGAAAACATTGTCTTCCTACATTTATTTTGTCTTTAAATGGATACCTATCTACCCTAAATTGTTTTAAACTTTATGAGTTCATGAACTGAACTGGTCACATTGGTTAATAAAATAGAAGATACAAAAACAAATTCAATCCATCTATCCATCATTCATATTGAATTGGACATAGATTCCCCCATAGACAATTTTGCATCGACTGCCAAAATCAAAATGCTCTCCAATAAACGTCACTTTCAAGCAAGTAATTCAATTCCTTGGCTTGATCAAAGAAAGGATAAAGAGAGAAAGGATATTGGCCAGTGTCAGCATAATCGATTCTCAGACAAACAGGAAGGCTGATTTAACTGAGCTCGACCGCGCATTCATTAAGCAAAGACTACATAGTCTGTATACACAATAACATCGTACCGACCGGAAGGTAACACTGAACGTGGATATCACCTATATTGCCGTGGAAGTGGAAAACTCCATTGTGTTCTGCTTGTACTTGTAACTTAGTAAATCTTGGAATAGTTTAGCTTTTTCTTGATACCACTGATTGCCCTTGGATTTTTGTTATTTAGAAAAGAATCTTCGGTCATCCCTATACGACTCAAAATTGACGTATCCCTTTGCGTTCCTCAGGGAGCTATCTTTGGTGCTTTGTTATTCACAAACAACAAACATTTTCTCTTAAAACATAACTGGTGGTAAAAAAGCCAAATTAAAAACTCCATTTCAATAGACCCTGTAATTGAAGAAGGACTTAAACTGTTAGTTATAGAACATACCTGGTAATCTCTGGACCCTCTGATATCCAAGTGCGAGGCACAATGTGACATTTTCATCAGCCAATTGTAAGTTCTCGCCGAGCAGCTTAACTATGCTCTCTTTGCAATACGTCCCGTTTCGAGGCTTACGGTCGTGTATTATCACCTAGGGGAGCGTAAAATTGGTCAGATATAATCGGATGAACGTTTGCAGCAATTTATTGAAAGCCGTTAGGTTTGTTAGCTTAAATTTTATTTTTGAGATTTTGAATAGGAATGTTAAATGCTTTGTTTTTTATTTCGATTAATGGCATTTTGCGCTGATGTTTATTCTCTAATTGATTGGTATAATAAAATATTTGGACTGTAATATTCCCACTGTTGGACTACAGGGATCGTTTTAATCTCAATGCTGTTAATTAGCAATCCTTAGGACTTTTTCTTCTGATAATGTGAACACTCTTTTTTTTTGTTTTGAAAATTCTTGCTGAAATAGTTTTATTTTAAAACTAAACGCCTTTACCTGGAAGTACAGAGATATTTGTTCGAGGTACACAGTCATGTAGTTAATGGCTTTGTCGGCCTCGTTTTTCATGAGCAGCTTTATTTGGGACACTAGTGTGTCCATGTCCTCCCGGGACTTTTGTGTTCGGACCTGAATGTCCGCAATAAGTGACCGGTAGCCATTTATTAAGTTATCTTGAAAATCTGTCGTCTGGAAAATAAAGAGGTTCCTTATTAGTTTTCTGTTGAAAGTTACACTATGTTTTTATTTTGCTAGATTTTTAATTTGATTGTGAATGAGTGTTGTACCTGCTTATACCACAAAAAGGATTCTTTTAACGTTTTAAATAATTATTTAACTTGTCCTTTTTATTTTTTGAAAACAATGTTGTTTTAAATATTGTCGCGTGAAATGCATTAGACATTTGTGGTGCATGCGACGCTTAGGCTTAATTCTTCAGTCCACAATCAATGATAGTTTTTCGTTTGAGGATATTTTACAATTGGAAGAACCTCTTAACTCTTTATTTTATTTAATCAGCAATAAATGACTTAACTTTTCTTGCCGAGATTCTCACAAAAGTCGGGCAAATTAATTGTTGTTTTATAAAACTTATTTTTTAAAATATTTGTGATGTAATGACCTCACACTGTTTTAAGTCTTCTGAAGTCAAAACTCCATTGTTTAATAACATAATAAAGAATGAAAATTAAATAATTTATAAATCATCACAATCATTGTTGGAGAGAATGATAAAATTAATAATCATAATACACGTTATTATGGAGATATTGAAAGAATAAAGTTTGTTATCTAAACAAAAATCCGAATTGATAAAATCACTCATTGTCTTCTACGAATTTTTTTTATTGTTTTAAAACAATCGAATAAACAATTTGATTAGTCACGTATTTGTGTACAAACAAACATAAAAATAAACAAATATTCATTATTAATCACGTGATGGTATTTGTTTAAACAATATACTTACAGCAGATCTATTTTGTATAATGTATTGGAGAGCAATAACCTAAAACATTTTAGCAATATATTCATGCTGCAAACGGCATAATTGTACGAAGCGAATCTATTAACTAGGTTAGTAAAGCTTATGATAAATATTATATACGTTGGGATACCAGCACCCTTATCTATTGTCAAGTAAAAGTAATTACATAAGAGCGTTTACATCTTACGGCATTTCATACAAAGTTTTCAAGTCCTTATTTTCCGAAATGACTGAACCGATTTTAATGATACTTCATACGCTTGCAAGATACATACGTCTAAAAAGTTACTGAAAACATTTTCGAAAAATTGTGTAAAAGCTTAATTAGACCGATTATAAATTATCAATCTATCTAAGACATTTCGAAAATGTTTTTTAGTACCTAACTTTTTATCTATCCTGCTATTTCTATGTATCCTGCTTATACGTATTACGTTTCATTCAAATCGGTTCAGTCATTTCGGAAAATAAGGACTTGAAAGTTAGTATGAAATGCCGTAAGGTGTTAACGTTCTTCCTAAGTCAAATTAGGCACTAGATTCCTAAAATTGTATACAACCTTTGTCTGATTGCCATATAAGACATAGCTGTCATGTTACAACATTACTTTTTTTATCAGAAAACCAATGCAGTTTTAATCCTAATAATAGAACTTGGTTTTTACAGTCCCATTGCAGGACAAAGTCCTCTTCACATCATCATCTGCCTAGTCTTTTCCCAACTATCTTGTACCAGTATTTTACATGGAGGGACTGCCTATTTGACGTTCAAATCCAAGGTAGTATTGGGTAATACCATACCTCATGCTGACTGGTTATCAGAATTTCGAGCCACTGACTACCTGTAACGACTCAAAGATCTACAAATGACGTTAAAAGAAGAAGTGAGCATTCATCATCATACTTCAGAGAAGCTTTAGACAGAGAAACTCTTATCTCTTTGGGAAGTAAAAAAAATACTTCCAGTAATAATTAACTTTGAAATGAACCAAGACGATTCACCATAATTGTTCCTCATTTATGACTTCTGTTATGGCCTAATTGGTATTTTTAATTAACTCAGTTTTCATTTTATGTCAAAACATGTACAAACAATGCGAAGACCAATAAAGCTATGCACAACCAGTATAAGCGGATCTGTGATTGTATCGGATTTTTTACAAACCGAGCCCATGTTATACTGGATATAAATATCTTGATATGTCCCCGTGTGCATTAGGTAGTGTATCGAGTAGAAACATGGATCGTTAACTTTTTACGATTAATCCTCTATTTACGGTAGTCATTATATCTTTGATTGGATTTGTACTTTCCTAATTTAGTTTTCTGCTTATGCAACGATACTTTATGTTTTCATTAACTCTTCTAATAATAAGGGCTATACCATAAACATATAGAAATCCTGTGCTACCGAAATTTAGCCTCTGTTTATAGTTAACGCAATTCTATCACAAATTGCTTTCAGAAAAAAATTAAGAATAGCGCGCTTGCGCTGGTTAAATCGAAGATTAAGGTACCTCGCGTACTACGTAGCCACAACCACGACTTTTCGCATGAATGGGCGCAATCTTGGTCGTGCGACTTTCTTTCTGGTTCCGACCACGAGTCGATGCGGCCAAATGTTCTTTTGGCTGCTGAAGCGACTTTTGGCCGAACGACTTTTTGCCGTAGCGGCCAACTCGAGCAATACTGGGCATGTGTCTGGTCGTGCGACCAAACTTTTTCCTGGTTGAAGATTCTGAGGCCATATTATTATTTTTTTCGTATGAATGAGCCCGTCATTGACGCTAAGGCTTTTAATGCCTACAGTCACAGTAACAAGTATTTGCTAATGAGGCGAGGTCTTTTAAAAAATCTCTGCCATAAACTTACGCAATGTTGTTTACATTTTCTTTTACATTTAACATTACAAAATGAAAATTGTTTGGCATTTAGGATAGTAAGGCTTTATTAATGGTTGAGAATTTGCATTTATACGTAACTAGCGACCCGCTCCGGCTTCGCACAGTACAAATCTTTGAAATTATCGCTTTTTCTTTAATGCATGTATTAAACATAAATAATGAATTTAAACATTATATTTGAATCATTCTGTCTATTTAAGAAAATCGCATCAAAATCCGTTGCGTAGTTTAAAAGATCTAAGCGTACAGCTGGCAGGAAGCGACTTTGTTTTTATACTATGTTATAGTGTCTGTTACTGTGACCCTGTGTCGTCCCACGGCTACTAGATTGCACTGGGCAAAGACCTCTCCTCATGACTTGCAAATCTTTCGATCTAGAACAAATGTGGACCAGTGGCCGCTGGTTCTGTCCAGCTGTCGCGCCATCTTCTGCGAAGTCTACCGAGTCGCCTTCTAGCTCACTCTTCAGCTTAGCGGCTTTTTGAGCAACGTCAGCAATTTGTGTTTTAGAGCGCAGTGTGGTGTTGTCTTTATGGTCGGTTAGTTTGACGCCTATGTTTATACTGCGATCCATTTCACATTGACATATTTTTTTTTTTGTTGGTTTGTATCTAATATTAAGACGTGTTGCGCCGACTCCAAGTAGAATGGGACAAAAGCAGGAAGATGATGATGATAAAATATTTGTTGAATCGGTTAATAGTTTTCATTTTTTAATTTAATTGTAACCAAGATAAAATAGAAGTATCTTCGAATATTTTCGTCTGCCTACTTCATCTGTCTTTGTTTTTAAAATACGGCAACGTTTTTTATTTGTTTATATCAATAGCAGGTATCAATATAAACTAGTTTTGTTCCAGAAAAATCTTCTGGAACGTCGCGTTTCTGAATTATGAGGCAGTCCATGTTATCACATTCAGCCAGCAACCAGTTGATAAAATAAAAATGTACCTATACAGACAAAATAAAAAGACATATCAACTTGTTTTTCTTCTTTACCTGATAATTTGTAAATTTTCGTTAAAATTGCGTTGTCTAGGAGTACGTTACTTGACAAAAAATATCTACGGTGGAGTTTCCAATATTCGTTACACACATTCGCCCTACTTTAGGTTCTAGGCATTGTTTTTCAGAATGAAAGATAAACAAAATGGCTAACAATGAAAACTGAAACGATCCGTAGGCAATTAAAAGTTTGTTTACCATTATACAGGATTTTGTTAGTTCTTTTAAAAAAAGTTTATTCGGGCTACTAAAACAATTTTACAATAAATCAGTTGGTAATTTTCTTTCGCAACGTTTGTAATGATAAACTTATTAACATAAAATAATAACATTAACAGTATCAAAATGTTTGTTAATGTTATTATTTTTTGTTCAATTTAAATAAAACATGTGTAGTGGAAATAAACAGAGTAATATAATAATATTGTGTAACGGAGTTAGGAGAAAAATAATATATTTTTATATTACATTATTATGCCACCGGAATATTTACGAGGCCATTATTCGATTTGAAATATTTTCTAATAATAAATTCTGTTAAATAAAAATCGGTTATTTGTTAAAACAAAAACTCACCTGGAGTGTTATCACGACTGAAATCGCGAATACGAAAATTATTCTGCGATACATTTCCTGAATTGTATTTCACATCCCGCAATCAACTTTTTTCACACAACATTTTTGTTTTTTCTAATTAAAAAAATTAAAAATTGAACAGTATATTTTTGGAATACGAGTATTCTTTTTTAAAATTATTTGGTGTTGCACGAGCTGTCAGTTTGGTGATCTTGAAGCAACTGGTTGTTTAGACGTGTGCCTTGTTTTACTCAGGAGCGTCGATTGGCTTTAACGTCCGTAATGTTCGCTCAAACCTGAATCACGTTGATGACTCGATCGATCGCTTTAGTTTATGATACGAGCTAAATTGTTTTATTGTTAGCTCACAACGGTGAGGGTTCCGTAGGATGATTAAATGTTTTGCGTTTTAAATATATGCAATCAATAATTTGCCTACGACACAATTTAAGAAAAGTTTATTTGTGTAAAAAGGGACCACACATAGGTTTTAATATGAAACTTTATACAGAGGATATGATTTTTTGTTTTAAATGATTCAGACCCAATAACAGGTACATTACTTTGTCCAGCTACCATCCGACTACCACATACTTCAATCATTGTCAATTACAAAAAGACAAAGTGGATGTTGCACTACAGTCAATACACATTTTGTAGTATTGTTTCATAATATTTATACGGCAAAAACTAGGCTTTTCATGTTTTATAAACTACGCTCTTTCAGTCAACTCGGGCCATCGGAAATATTGAAAAATATGAAGGAGACTTGGCTTGGAAATTTTAACGTCAAACTAGCAGATTTTTTATCTGTCTATTTATAGCTGTAAGAACTACGGAAAATCAGATAAAACAAAACCCTTTTGTTTAAAATTAAATTAATACAAATGTACGGAACGGAATGTGATATTTATTAAATGGTTACACTCCATCCCCGATGTACAAAGAAGATAAACATTAATGTTGTTATACTTCGTCTTACGAATGGGGAACATTCCATTAATAATTTTTAACGGTGCCAAAGTTTTTTTTATGCTAGCGGGCTAGATACTAAAATTAATACAGTACATAACAAGACTTAGCTCGACGCAGACACAAAATTGAGGAATCATTTCGATTTATAAATGTGCAATTTATTTATTCATTTATATGATACACTGGAACGCCACCCTTAGCAATTACACCAATGAAGCACAAGAATAACTAAACATATTCAGCTGTTGAACTTCCATCATCATACGAACGGCCGCGGGCCGGCCGCGTGCCGGCAGCAGCGTTTGTACCTATAGTACTTAAACTGATTTAAAAAAGACAAATTGATTATATTTGTATCTTCACAAAAGATTGAAACGGTACATAAATGTTGATATTTTTTTAAGAGATGTGACAAGTACATTGGATTTCATGAATGAATTGAAGTTGAAACAATGGGAAGAGCAATCTGTCATATTTACTAACACTGTAACAGCACAATTTCCTTTACAATCTTCTTGACATATGAACAAACGATATTGTTACCAAGTTAGTCACTTCACTCGTTACCTATTAGATATTTTTTACTTTGTTACTTTATAAGACGAAATGTAATTAAAATTTTGACATAGAAATTTTTATATATTTTTCGGTCAAAATTAAATAAAAAGGCGGTTCGACTGCCTTTCAGAAAATTTGTATTATCTCTATCTCTTGTTTTATCCTATCTGTATTTCATTACCTATGTCCTGTATTACATCCATAAAGATATGGTCTAAGTATAGTCTATAATATGTTCTCGTGCTCACAAAAATCCTTATACTAAATTTCCTAATCTCAAAGACACATTCAAAGCGAGAATTACTGGATATTCCCTATAATTTATTAAAGCATATCATTTCATGTTTGACTCCGAAAAGGTAGGTAATACATTCTCGCATACATTCGGAACATCTGAAACTACGTATCGGCACTGTATGTAACACAGAGAAAATGTACTTAACATAAACAGTTATTTCCCGGTGAGGATATAGTTACTGTTTAAGGCACACAATTTACTAACGCAATCCGCGTTATTATATTTAATCCACTAAAAAATAATGAGGGTCTTTAGTTGTTTTTTAGACGACATCTTAAGTACAAGTTTAATATTTAAAATGGTAAATAACTAGTAGTTTTTATACGTAGGTAGTTAGAAAAATATGAAAGGGACAAACTTTGTTAGTTTTGGGTACAGCGCCATCTTTTTGATCTTTTACGAACCTATAAGTGAAAGCTTTGTTAGTTACTTGTGAAATAATAACGTTGGATGAATATAGATGGCACTACTGCCGCTGTTTACAACGATTCGATGTTGTAGGGGTTTGAGCATGAATTCAGTAAAAATAGAAACCAATAGTTGATATGAAAGTTAAACTACAAAAAAACAACGATAATTGTGAACTCTACACTTACATTTTTCTCAATGAACTATTAAAAACACAACCAAATTGAGAACCTCCTCCTTTTTTGTAGTCTGTTAAAAACAGAAGACTACGAGTATGATAGGGCTTGAAACAACCTTGCTATACACGTGCCCCGGATGCTTGTATTCACTACGCACCTAACCTTTATGAAGGACATTACAATTAACTTGGGTGAATTTCCTTTTAGGGCGTGATACCACTAATTGGTTACCCCAACCGTATATACTATTGAACTCAACACATTTGAGTACGTCAAAAACGTCGTTAATTATTAGTTTTGTAAGCCCGTTATGTTGAATTTTTGGTGTACATTAAAGTTTTATTCTATTCTATTCTACATCTTATCTTTTGTTATTTCAATGAGTCAACCAAATTTTT
Organism: Cerastis rubricosa; assembly: GCA_949152445.1. Classification (NCBI taxonomy): domain Eukaryota; kingdom Metazoa; phylum Arthropoda; class Insecta; order Lepidoptera; family Noctuidae; genus Cerastis; species Cerastis rubricosa. The sequence continues at coordinate 13,506,408 of OX424541.1, forward strand.
TTATGATTATTAGTCCTTTGTTATCATCTGCCTAGCCTTTTTCCCAAACTATCTTGGGGTCGGCTTTCAGTCTAACCGGATGCAGCTGAGTACCAGTATTTTACATGAAGCGACTGCCTATCTGACCTCCACAACCCAGTAACTGGGTAATACGGTACCCCTTGGTAAGACTGGATGTCAGACTTTTAGCTTCTGACTACTCGTAACGACTGTCAAAGATCTACAAATGACAGCCGGGACCAACGGCTTAACGTGCTTTCCGAGGCACGGAGGTAACTCGATGTGTAATTATAGTCCCCATCTACAGACCAACGTCGGCAAGCACGGCTTAACCTTAAAGATCGACCTGGGCGGCTGTTATTATTTAGCCACGAGCTCCTCTTTCCTTATTATTAGTCCTTTGTAACTAAACTAATCCGAAAATCGAAGAAATCGTACTCGGCCACCGTGCAGATGCATTATGTACTAATACAGCATACATCTAATACAGCGTATACATTACTCAAAAAGGAAACGTGCATCCTGTATAGTTTATAACTATGTAGTTCCAAACAAACTTCTGTCTTTCTTGCAATTTGCAAGTTTCGGATCGAGTATTCGAGTCGATTTCGAAACATCACGGTCGAGAATTGCAACGGACTTTGATTGCGATTCAACAGTACCTTGTGAGCGGGTTATTGTGTTCTGTATAATGTAGGCACCGGTTTAATAACCCTTTACTTGTCTAAGAGACAAGGGTGAAATTGTGGTTTTAGGGAGAGGGTTACGGAGTAGGAATGTGCCTGTTTTAGTTTTGGAAGGTGTTCCAGTTGTAAAGCCACTTTGTTGTTGGATGTTTAGTTTCTTGTTAATTAAAACGATGTTTATAATCTTCATCATTATCTGCCTAACCTTTTCGCAACTGTGTCGTGGCCGGCTTCCTGTCTTAACAGATTCAGCAAAAATACCAGTATTTTAATGGCGTGTCTGTCTATCTAATCTTCACCACTTAGTACTGGGTACCGCAACTGGCCACCGGTAAGACTGGAAACTGACTTCAAAATCGTTGAGAAAAGGCTAGGCAGGCGACGACGAGTCTTTTTTAAATTAAATAAATTAGTACATTACGTTCTTTTACTTAGCCACAATTGTGCAATTGTCTCCAAACAAGTTAATTAGCTAAATAAATAAACCTTTGTCCGTATACCTAAGACGTAATTACGTTCTAGTTAATTAATTAGTGTTGCGATTATTAATTAACGGGTCAGGATGCTATGTACTCCGTTATTAGGTGTATTATGATATTAATATAAATTACCTTTGGAGAGCGTAGTGGTAACGTCACGACTGCTTTTACATATAGGGTAGATAGCGTTGTAAAGGACATCTTCTTTTAAATTTTTACGTAATAGAGTAAAAGTTTTACGTAATTGATGTATTATTTCATAAATTCTGCTTCAGGCTGTTCAAAAATATGAATCCTATCTAAACTGTAAAAAATAAAATACTACCTACAGGACAATATTGGATTTAGAATGCCGTCAGTTAGCTAGCCATGAATTTTCATCTAAACTAGAAAAGTTTCAGCGCAATCGAAAACCGGAAAGTGGGACAATTATAATCCTAAAATTGTATTTACATAGTAAGCTACAGGTGAAGCTCATAAAAGCTATTAAAAATAATCATCAAGAGATATGTACATTTTCCAAATAGTACTTAGGATGACTATATAACGTGACCTTGACTAATGGAAGCGCGATTCACGCTTGTACGACAACACTGTAATGCGATTCACTTTAGTGTGAATCGCTTGTGCGACAAACTGAAGCTCGACATCACGCTAGTGCGCCAAACTGAAGCTCGACATCAAGGTTGTGCGCCAAACTGAAGCTCGACATCAAGGTTGTGCGCCAAACTGAAGATCGACATCAAGGTTGTGCGACAAATGCTTGTGCGACATTTGGTCGAATAGGATAATGCTAATATAATATTCAATATTATAATAAAACCTACAGGAAAACGGTAAAGGTACAATTAATCCACGGTATATTAATTGATTTAATTAACGTTCGCATGAATTTTAAATGAATCCTATTTTGTTACCGTATATTTGCATTTTCCTTGAATGCAAATTTCATTAGATAGTTCTAAACTGCTAAAATGGTTCCAACACACGAGAATTTCTTGCGCACAATATTGTATTTCTTTTTTCCGTAAGGATTTAGAAAGCTTTTTTTCGTTTTTGACTGATACCCTCATTTTTTAAATCAACCTATATTAGTCTATTCCTGAGAAAAAGTTTCCCATAGCCTTACATTATTATCTCAAGTACTCCACCGTCTATTCATAACAAAAGAAGAAAGAAGGAAGAGATTTCTTTAAAAATAAGCATCACCTTTGTACCTATTTTCTTTTCCTTTCTTATTTTCTATATAAATTATTTTTTTCATAAATTGTGAAATAAATAAATAAACAAAGTTTTTTCTAACAACAAAAATAAGTAAAAATTTAAAGTGGACAACGATACGTGAAATATTAACTATCCGTTGTCCCCGTTGCCCATATGTACATAACAGGGACAACGGTAAGGAATCATATGACGTTCTGTTGTCCCCGTGACGGGGACACAGATTACGGGGACAACGCTAATACAGGAACTACCGAAGATTTTTTTTTAGAGTTCTTTTGTATGAGTCAAAACAGTATCGCATGAGGTTAAAAATCAATACTTCTCATTCATTAACATAATTTATTAACTGTTAGTAATTTTATTTGTTGAGTGGTAGGTACAACCCACTGTAAGAGCTGGCTATAAGAGTAGAGGAAGACCAAAGAAACGATGGATGGACTGTGTGAAGGATAATATGGCAAGAAAAGAGGCGACAGATGAGATGACAGGTAATAGAGAAGTATGGAAGAAGAAAAGATACTGCGCCGACCCCAAATAAATTGGGATTAAAGCAGAGAATGATAATGATGATGTGTGATAGTTTCAACATTAAACGAAAACAACCCAAGAAGTTAAAGTAAAACCTTTAAAAAATGTATATTCAAATGCTTTCAAACAACACAGCTAGCTAAATAAACGGTCGACAATTAGATTAATACCTTGTTCAGTTTAATTTCCTCTTTCCAATTTATTTAATGGCTTCCACGATGCCCTTTCCTATTTATTTAAAAGCATAAAAATTACATTTCCTTGTATTTATTACTTTTGCTCTCAATTAATAACGGAATACTGAGCATTGTGGAACATTATTATTCTAACAGACAGACATTTCTACCTTTATTCATTTTTGTTACGTATCCAATTTTTCTGATGCAAACTTTATTGAAGCAGCGGGGAATAACAAGAGAAATATTTTTTTAGCTTTTGGGTGCACGCGTTCGCGTTCGTGGGTGGGTGCCTTTTACCATCTGTCTCATTAATGTTATCATCTGCCTAGCCTTTTCCCAAATATGTTGGTGTCGACTTCCAGTCTAATTCAGTTGAATACCTGTATTTTACATGGAGCCACTGCCTATCTGGCCCCCACACTCCAGTTAGTACTGGGCAATACGATAATACTTGGTAAAACTGGTTGTCAGACTTGCAGGCAACTGACTTCATGAAACAACTGCCAAAGATCTACAAATGACAGCCGGGACAAACGGCTTAATGTGCTTTCCGAAGCACGGAGGAAACTCGGTATGTAATGCGTGGTCCAGACCAAATTAAGCAAGCGCGGCTAAACCTAAAGTTTGATCCGAGCGGCTGTTATTATTCCACCATGAGCTCCTCTGTCTGACTCATTAATGTACGTTAGACAAATAAAAATAAAGTAATTGTATCTTATTAGCAGAGTTCGGAATTAATAAAGTTTAAATAAACTCTACGTATTCCGATTACTGCTGATTCAAAGCAAACCGTTAGGAACAATCTTCAATTATTTCAAGGAAATTATGTTCCAAATATGCTTGTATCTGTAGGAGCTGGGGTTGTGAATGGGCTATTTGCAGTACCTAGTCCTATATTATATTAAAATGCTGGAAACCTCCCTGGCCTTTCATTCAATGGACCCACAGGATAGTCCGGTTAGCAGACGACAACCACCTTGATCTGCGTGATGCCATTCACAAAAAAAAAACAAAGCGAACATAAAAATGTGATAATCCCAACTGTTGCATAAAATGCAAAGAAAAACGAGTAAAATTCCAGCTAAAAGTCACTAGCTTGTTCAAATAAAAGCAATGCTCACTCTTTGCCAAGATTCCAGTCAATAAGTTTTTTTCCATCATTGTCATTTGTTGCTACTGCGAATCCAATCCGCAAATGTCAGTGCAAATTGAAATTCCGCTGCAACAGTCATGTTGGGAGCAAAACAAAGAGTCTTAGTGGCGTCACAAAACAGATAAATACAGCAGATCCATTCCACACAACACACACACACGCACAGACGCGTATGTAGTTCCTGCTCAAAACTCTAACTATTATTCCTTAGCTCGTAGCTTCATCTTTTAGTTTTTGGCAATTCAAAGGTATCTGCTTTTGAATTGCCAAAAACTGAAAAATGAAGCTACAGTACAGCAGACGGCATATTAACTATGATAATGCTGTAGTTGCTCATGGCAATAGGCTCGCCCCTTATTACATGGGACTTAAACATAACTTGCTAAATATGGGTGCATCATAATTGGGTACACGTCTGCCTTACCTACGTTTTGGGGATGACAGACGTGATGTCATGTTATGTTGCCCATTTCAAAGCGTAGATCTCTATGAAGAAGAATTGGTAAGAAACTCCATGGTAGGACACCATGGTTTTTCTTAACCCTTCTTCTTCATTCTGCTATCCTTGCGGAGATCTCGCCAAACAAATGACAGTCGCTAGTGCGATTAAATGTTTGTACGTGAAATATGTCTATGTGCTTGCATTTTTGCTCGTTGAGCGGACTAAGCCTTCTGTATATACCTCTTTTGCGGCAGCGCTAAACCTTTATGTAATCCGTTCAATGCTTACGTATTCCGGCAGACCATGCGTCCGGAATTAAATCCGAAGCAGAGTGGTATTTTCGATCATTGTTGGGGCAATGTGAGTCAATTGCTCGGACAGTTCTTGTTAAATTTGTTTTGATTTACGCAGATTTTGATTGCAAAAATCAGAAATTGTGAGCTTTCAATTGCTGTATTGGAAATATTGGATCAAATATCGAGATATCGCGTTAGAAAATCTCTTTATTTTCACGAGAGAACAAAAATTGGTTCTGGTTTGCAGGGCTTTTTTCTCGTGAACTTATTTTTTATCCTTGAATTATATTCAATTTTTGCTGCCCCGAGTTTTTATTTTCCGCGGACTGCATTTGTAAGCATAGTTTTAACAATTTTTGGATCTCTTTCTACGTCATTCGGATCTAAGAATAGAATTGTATTCCAGGATATTTGAATATGGAATAACTGCAATATTAATTTCTATACGCTTAAGTAAGGGACCAATATTTGAACTATTATTAGATATATTCCACTTAGTTCAAGATGAAGTGTAGTCATCATCATCATCATTTCAGCCCAAAAGACGTTCACTGCTGGACACAGGCCTCCCCCAAGTCACATTGACATTGGGGGGGTTTTTGCCATAATCGCCACGCTTGGCAGGCGGGTTGGCGATCGCAGTACGGTTGTTACAAAAGCACAGAGAACGCTGCAGCCCATTCTCTGGAAAATCCCTTAGTCGCCTCTTACGACACCCACGGGAAGTTATGGGATGGTGCTATTCTTTACGTCCGACACCATACAGAGCAAAAAAAAGAAGTGTAGTAAGAAGTGAAGTGTAGTATATTGGTTCAATAAATGAAATGACTATCACCTTGCGTTTGACCTTTGGTATTTCGGGATCATTGGAGTTTCAAATTACCAATATCCAGACGCCTCTACAGCCAACCCTACAATATAAACTGTGTATTTGACTTTAGGTTCCTTATTTGGTTAAAAAAATATCAACTGTGGAACACTTCCACTTCAGATATAAGCAGGAGCAACATGACTACGATTTTGATGATGATGATGATGACAAGAGAGATGATGAATCTGTTTAAAGCATAATTTTTGTCTGTGAGAAAAATATTTTGTACTAGTCTAGTGAGTATCTAAAACTGGTGCATACCTATATAATTTTGTTTGTTTACAAAATGTACCTTCCGAAAAAAAAAAAACTCGTCATCTGCCTGCCTTTACCCAACTTGTTGGGGTCGGCTTCAAATCTTACCGGATGCAGCTGAATATCAATATATAGTTTACATGGAGCGACTGCCTATCTGACCTTCACAACCCAGTTAGTACTGCTCAAGGGGTATCGCCCGTTGGTAAGACTGGAAAACTGTAAAACTTGGTAAGATTGGTAAAACGATACCCCCTGGCAAGACTCTTAAAAAATATTAAGAAACTTTTTCTACTGTAGACGAAAACAGAATAGTAGGACATTGAATTTTTTGGCTGGAGCTGAAACGATTTCGTCGAGCTTTCCTAGCTTCGGTTTCAATTTTCGAATGAATGCATTGAATTTTACATCTCCTCAATATATATTGAGATGAAACTAGTGTGGCTTTCAACAAAAGCTTTCAACAATGTAATATGTAAATTAAGAAAACCAAACATTGAGGTAATAATATTCATATATGGACAGTGGAAATATGAAATAACTTAAAGGATACAGAGCGCGCTGTTGGATTTGCGAAATTCGACTCTGTACCGAAAGTTAAAAAATTCATAATTATGAAGTGTGTTTAAATTTGGTACACATAATTATGAAATTTTCAGTTTTACAATTGGAAGGTTTACAAGTGGAAATTCAGTAGGAAAAAGTTAATGAACCCCTGTTTTTCTACCCTCGGAGGTGCATTTTATTTTTTAACTTTGATATATACAACCGCCATAAAAAAAAATCGTATCGACTTCTCTGTAAAAAGTTTTACGTTGACCACGCATAGCTTTTTACAAAAAAGACATATTATAAAAAAGGAATACATATACCTGTTAAATTGAGAACCTCCTCCTTTTTTTCTCGTCAATTAAATATTCAACATGTCGCTCGATGAACTACAACATTTCAAAATTCAAAGGTCGATATGAAAACTAACTGTGGGTATAATAGAATTTCTACCATATTTTAGTGATAAAGTAAAGTTTTTTATTGCAAAAGCAAGATTAAATTAAACAAAGCAATGTATGATCTTGATAAAGACCAAAGATTATTCTAAAGATTTAATTTTCAGAGTCAACTATGTAAAAAATACACACCAAAGAATTGAATTAAATTAAATGAATAAATCCATTTGCACTCTGGTGTTCACAAAGAGAAATTGACCGGTAGGGAATAAAATTAAAATTGTTTTATCCTGACGCTGAAAAATGCTGTAAAGTTCCAAATTGGCAGGTGATTGTAAAAAGGGCAGCGATAACGACCTCACTGTGAACTATTGGTTTGTTAAACTCTTATTGTGGGTTTCAAATTTCGTTGTATCTCGTTACCGTGCTTGTTTTACCGATTTTTGGAATAGGTAGTGAGTTACATTCAGCCCGTTATGTCACCCTTAGAGAAATGTTTTCTTTTATGAATGTGACTTCTGTGGTGTATATAAGGTGTTGTTTTGCATCCTCGTCAAATTCAAGGAGGTAACCATGCTAAAGATTCTCGTTCCGAATTGATAATAAAATGGGTAGTTTTTTTTCTTCTTTACGGAAATCAGTAGGTGTGAACTACCCGTGTTTTAAACGCGGCCCGTCTGATCCTCGCCGTATAACCGCGCTTTCACTCATCCAAACAATCTTAAACGTTTATTCGATAATTTCTTATTCCTTTAACCATGTTAAGGGGTTATTCTGAAATACTGACAAACTTAAACAACCAAAAAAATTTGCGTTTATTAATAATTGACTAGGTACCGTAAGTTTATTTGATTACTTATGTGTTTTGTGACAACCTCCTGAATTTTGACGAGGATGCAAAACAACACCTTGTAATAAATATAATAAAGAATATTCTATTCTATAATATTTAGTACCTTTGACGTATAGAGTCTAGAGTTTTGCTAGCCAATTTAATTGAACCCTGTGTAGCTGGCATTGCCATGTCCGTAGACGTTTATCTCTGAGTAACATTCTCTTTCAGATATTATTTATATAATAAATGATCCTATGGAAAGAATTTGTTTCTGTAATGCCTGGGGATAAAGTCATGTTTTCAATAATAATACAAACGTAGTCAAAGAATCTGATAATATTTCTATTAATTTATTGAAGATACCTTGTTATCCAGGCTTTATTAACTCAATATTGCTACTAACAAAATACTTGTTATTAGGATGTTCTCATAATTATTATGAGAAAATCCTTGCTAGGAAAATACCAGATTATAATAATATTTGTTTCTCGTCCTTTGTTACGTTAGCTAAAGGTCATTTTTCTACAACAAGAATTATTTCTTTTATTTCAGCAATGTTCAATATTGAAAATTAAAAGATAATAAAGATGTTATTCATATAGACCTCCTTCCTACATCTTACAAACTGATATCAGTAAAAACTGCGACTCTCGTATCAGTAGTTGAAGTAATGCTTCATCTACCTAGCCTTTTTCCAACTATATTGCGGTCTTTCGGTTTCCAGGCTACCCAGATGCCTCCGCCACCTGCCTATCTGACCTCCACAACCTAGTTGGAACTGGGTAATACGGTACCTTTTGGTAGGACTGGTTGTCGGAATTTCGGGGCACTGACAACCTGTAACGACTGTCAAAGATCTAGAAATGACAGCTGGAACCAACGAATTAACATGCTCTCCGAGGCAAGGAGGAAACTCGGTATGTAATGGGTGGTCACCGATCCATATACCTACCTAGGCAAATCCGGCTTAACCTGTAGATTGACCCGTGTGGCTGCTATTATTTAGCCATGAGCTACTGTACCTCATAGGGAAGGAATCTTCCTAGGTAAGAAGTGCGAGTTTATGTTTACGTGTATCTCGGCCGCAGTCTGAACTCAACATATTTCATCATCATTCATCATTTCGGCCCAAAAGACGTCCACTACTGGACATAGGCCTCCCACAAGTGTCGCCACAGCGACATTTTGGGGGGTTTTGCTATAATCGCCACGCTTGGCAGGCGGGTTGGCGATCGCAGTACGGTTGTTACAAAAGCACAGAGAACGCTGCTGCCCATTCTTTGGCAACTCCTTAAGTCGCCTTTTACCACCACGGGAAGATATGGGATGGTGTTATTCTTTACGTCCGACACCATTCATCATTTCAGCCCAAAAGACGTCCACTGCTGGACATTAGCCTCCCCCAAGTGTCGTCACATAGACATTTTGGGGGGTTTTGCCATAATCGCCACGCTTGGCAGGCGGGTTGGCGATCGCAGTACGGTTGTTACAAAAGCACAGAGAACGATGCTCCACCATTCAGAGCAACATATTTAGTCAAATGAAATGTAGTAATCCAAATGATAAAAGTAAATTATTACCTATAGGGCTTTATAGTTTTAAACAAAACGTGTGTAACAGCTATTACAAAATACAGTCATCACTATAAGCGGAGTTATTTCATATTAATGTTCCCAAATCACGCTCTGATTTTATGATACCTATGAAATTTACGAGTCTAGAATTGAATGGTCATATCCCTTGTTCTAATAAATTTTAGTTTAAAATCTTTATCACACAGATTTATTATCATGATAAAATATTAATTATTTAGATTTTCTAGATAGTTACTTTAATGAATAGTTACTAACTTTGTCTTATTTTGATATTGTTGATAAAACAGAAAATTGGTTGCCGTGTTCTAGATTATGCTACCTCTATAATCCCAATTAATTTAGTCTTTGAAATAATAGTTGTTTAGAATTTACAAAAGTTTCCGATTCTTTGATGAAATATACATCGTGGATAATCCAAAAGTTTTCAATGCTTAACTATCCCCAATGTTCAGTTTTGTATACCCTGAGGCGCTTTTAAATCTTGTAAAGTTAGAAACTTTGAAATATCAGAATAGTTGGTGAGTTGTAAGTATGAAAATGTAATAAAGACAGTAGGTATGGTAGGCTTGACGTCAATGGTGAAGACAAAACCAGTATAAACTGACCTCTAGTTTGTTAAAATTCCAAATCATTTGCCAGACCAATTTAAGCTCTACTCTGTGTTATAGTAAAACAAGTGAATATTATGAACACAAGGTAGCTGAAAGCTGGTTCCCTAGATAAATCGTGCGGTGACATAACTCAAAAATACAGTTTTTCGATTGTGTTTGTAGTTGAATTGAAATTAACGAAACTAAGTGATAAATTAAGTAACGAAACACGATAAAAACCTTTCATCTTTTGATAAAGGGTTTGTTATGCAAAAAAAAAATTTGGCAAGATAATGAAAAAAAAATTGATTAGCTTTAAACGGACAGCCTTTTTGTCGCAAACAAGTTAGATTAAAATAATTATCATTGAATGCGTCATCTTTTCCTTCTCGTAAATATGTACTCAGATTTTGATTGGCTACTCATTGTAGACTTGTGTGGAATTTTGCGCAGCGCAGAGTTTACAAGAGGATCGCGAACATGATTTATTATTCCGTCTCTACGCATTTGAATTATTTCTCGTGTCCACTCAAAGCTCTTTTGGAAAGAATACCTTACTTTTTAACAGCGTCGTAAGGGATGGGCCTTATTCAAAAGTAAGCTTGTGTTTCCTGCTCCCTCCTTCCATTATCATAAATATATTGTCGCCATTCGGTCATAACTTTCACCGGGTCCTTATTATTTCTCGCTACGTTATATAACTAATAGCACTCGACTATGCCTGCTTCGGACGCCTTCGGCATTGTTCGCACCTGCAGTTGTTTTAGAGAATAGTTGGCGAATTAATAAGATTATTTGATATCGGAGTGTGAATTGAATTTATTGTTGATATATTCTTTTATGTATATAGATGGGAATTTAAGAACTAGGTTGTATTTATAAACTGTATTTTCGACTTTCTTCGCTTTATTAGATCCTTAAGTAATAGATTTTTATTGACGAGCGTTTATGCCCAGAGGAGGAGAAAAAGGAGTATTTATGAGAAAACTAGAAAACAATATACTGGAGGTATATGTTGTTATATGTTAATAAATGTAAATGATAAATATGATATTTATTCTGTAAATTGTTTTTTACAAACACAAAAAGTTTTTATAAAAACTAGATGCACATATGAATCTAAATCGTTATATGTAATTTATATTATGGTATAAGTAAAGAATATCTTCTTCTTTGTATCTTTGAAGACTATGATGTAATACCAATTCACATTTTGTATTGTTGTTCAAAGAATTGGTTTTTACTTTGAGCTGAAGAGTCTTTTAAAAGGCCGGTGTCATTGAAGTTTTGAAGTTTTCCGTCACACAATTTGTTGCTTAAAAATATAATAAGAAAGTTTGTAGCGTCAAGGAATTGCCTCTTCACTTGTTAAAAGAATGGATGTTTTTTTTGTTATCCTAGCTTGTCAAGTATCCCATTGCTGGACAAAGGCCTTCCCTTTCTTCTTCCGAACCTCTATAATATCTTGTGCGATCATCTCTGGTCATGTTCGCCCCTTAAACAAGATCAGATCGTCACACCACCTTTGCCGTGGTCTACCTCGGCGGCGATTTCCTTCATCAGTTTATAATGTTATATTTATTTATTTATTTAAATAACTTACAGCTAAAACAAACAGAACAAAGACAGTGTACAGTACAGTTGTCTGGAAGCCAATTACAGAGTCTAATATTAAAATTGTCATCGAATTATGATGATACAAATGTATAGATCAACCAAAAAATCCTTTGGTTGCTTTCGAATATCACTACTATAATTCCTTACAGTAATAGGCTTCGATTAAGACAATTATCATAACTATAACTTATAATTACTATTAACTGGGGAGAAAACCATTGTGTTTATCATTATCAACTCATAAACCATAATATATAATTTAATAGGGATAATAATTAACCCATTAATGACTTAACATCATGAATAGGCTTCCATCATAGGAGGATTCAGCCTCAATGAGAGGGTATAATCACTTTGATATCCTCAGAGATGACTTCAAAGGGTGTTTTCAGACGGTTAGATGCTTTGCCTACATTAGAGGTAACATTAATTTGTGTTAGTTTGTGATTAAAATCGGTTCCTTAATTGTGTAACACAGTTGCCTATTCAAAATAGCTATAGGTTTCATTTTGTAAGCCATTAGTGTTCCGTTTTTGAAGCATCTAAGAAAAATAAAGCACATGGAAAACTTTTTTAGACAGGATATTCTTCAATGCACTGCTATTTTCAATATTCTTCTTCGTGTTTCTATGACCTAAATATCGACCAGGACAGCTCTCACATTTGCTTCAATGAAGTCCTGTTGAGTGCAGATATTTGTTGCATGACGGACATTACAAAATATGCATAATTATCATGTGAAGAAGCTCCACATTCACACTCACTTTCAGTATTTCATCGTCTGTTGGTAAAATTATACGTTGCCACACAAATTTTTGTTACAAAAAACAACATATTAACCCGATAATACCTGATAAAGGCACTTAACATAAAGGTAACCTACGCTACAAAAGTGTCACATACCACATTAAACGAAAAAAAAAAACTAGCCCACATCTATCCAGTATATCGTGATTTAGTTAACAAAGCGACCCCGTTCTTTTTATACTTTTTTACACTGTGACAAGAACATGACTTTAACGGTGTCCAACATAAATCAGCACCCAGGTTTTATGTAAGCTCTGACGTAACGCCAGGTGAGCTTTGTATGGAAATACGTAAAATGTTGACAAACCCTGGTAGAATGGGATGTTTGCGTGGAATATTGCGTTTAATAGTGTGATGTCAGTTTGGAAAAAGATCTTGGAACTGTGTTGATGTTTTGTAAATTTTAACTTTTTATGGAAGTATGTAAAATGTTGACCTCTGATAGAATAGCATAATGCCGAAAACTGTGTAGAAGTTTAGTGTTTTCAGAAAAAAAGCCTTAAATTACTGCTAAATTATTGTAGCCCGAGGTTAAAAAGTACCTTCTTGATAAGCATGGTTACATACAAAACAGAACAATATAGTAATCCAAAAAAAAACCACCGCTGTTCATAGGCTTTTCCCAAGCGTCGCCGGAAAGCACAAAATATCGAGCAATTAACTCGTTTCGTAATCGTTTTCTCGATTAAAATTCTCCAAAAATCACGCAATCTCCTTCAACTTAAGTATCATGGGATAACGTCTCATTTAAAATGTTACAAAGAAAAACATCCTAACGATCTAAAAGTTAATCTTTCGCCTTATCAGCACTTAGCTAAGCCGTTGCGACACGGTGCCGTGAAAAGGGTTTAACAGTTGCACTACGGAACTCCGTTTATTGGCAAAGGAGTTAGCGGACTGACGGGATTAATTGCAATAGGATAATAGTGAGAGCTTTCTGACTGGTCCTAGAGGTTTCTTTGTGTTTCTAGAGTTGTTTGTTGTGCGAGTTCTAGTTTTATTAATAAAAGCTAAATCAAATACGTAACCCAGTTTGGGGTGACTCAATTAATACGACTATAACTGACAACTATGACTAAATATAACTACGACTAAATATGTCTACGACAAAAAATGACTACGACTAAATATGACTACGACTATGACTAAATATAATTACTTTCATCAATAATTTAGATTGCCGATTGCAGGACTGTTTTGTTGATGAAATTAGAAGAACATCTATGGAAAAATCATTTTTATAATCAGTTACACATATTTATTCGTTCACTAAAAAAACACTGGGTCTAACAACAAGAGCTGGTTTCAAAAAAACGTAATTAAAGAGTACTAGGAAGGCTGCTTTGGAAATGCGAGATTCATTTTAAATATAATAATTTATAATATTTTTTTATATCATAATTTTTATTTAAAAAGTATAACAAAAGTGTGTATATTTAGGCAGAGTAGTATAATTTCTCTTACAAGGGTATAATTAGTACTTATAAGTAAACTATAACTAAAACATATTCAAAAGTTGCAAGTAATAATATGTAGTTCAATTCAGATGTTTGGTAGCGACCTGCCCGAACTAGGTTTATTTAATTTAAACCTGTGTTTCAGGCCATCACTTTACAAAGCACAATTTAATTAGGACATTAAAATTATAAAATAATATTAATCTATTAACAACTATAAGTATAATCAAATTGGTACAAAAGAAAAACACTAAAACTAGCTTATTAACTAAATACATATGTACAAATAGATACGAGAGGATAACATATTGCTACACTTATACCACAACTTCTAGAAGTTTTTCTTCTAAATAGATGTTTTATTGTAAAAAGTTTTTATTAAGTAACTAATGCAAGTTTGTACGTAAGGTGAAAATAACGAAATAAATATATATATAATAATTAAAAAATATTATAAAGATAAAAATTTAATTCGCGATGCCATTCAAATCAGTACCTAATTTGAATTTTTCTTACGATACTTATTAATATGTTGTTACTAGGTAAAGTGATAGGTATTAAAATGTTTTAACAATTAAACAGCAGTAGGTAACTTCGTCTGCGTCACATTTTCCCCTTTTTCGCAACATTTGTCATCGCTACTCCACTCTTATTGGTCAAAGCGTGCATGATAATTATAGCCTATAGCCTTTCTCGATAAATGGGCTATCTAACACTGAAAGAATTTTTTGCCCTGTTGATAGCAAAAAGCTCGGCCTTATTACATAGACTTAAACATAACTGGAGAAAAGTGGGTGTACTAATGGGCACACCTCTGCCTATCCCTTCGGGGATTACAGGTGTGATGATATGATGTTTTTCCTTAAAAGTTTTTTTTTATTACTAGCTTTTGCCCGAGGCCTCAGGTTGTATGCAGGTCAGAAATTGCCGGGATAAAAAAAAACTTTATTTTCTAACCTAGGTCATGTTTACCTGTGTGCCGAATTTCATCGAAAACCATTCAGCTATTCAGGCGTGAAAAGATAGTACGGATAGTAAAAATCTTCCTTTTAAGTTCGAGTAAACACTTAACGAATTATATTGTTGTGTTAACTTTACAATTTTCTTAACTACTTACATTGTGTGAAACTTTAACTAGAGTTTTAAACGTTGTTATTGCCTATTCGCCAGTTAAAGAATTTAACCTACATACAGTAACGATGTTCGTTTTAATTTAATTAAAAATGTAACGTTTTTCTACCAAGCGAACCTGTTGTGGTAGAATATTGTTTCTTCTCAAAGCACTGTTAGCAACTGATAAAACACAAAGTAACTACTTTGTTGTTGGTAAATACTTCTTGGACTTCTGAATACTTGGTTGAAGAAGACTTAATTCATTTATTGCTGAATAATAGGTGCATGATATTTTGAGGAAAGTAGAAGACAAACATGTAGCGACTGACAAAAAGCAACTTACTACAAAAAGTACTACAGCGCCATCTATGACAGGACGGAAGAACTAACATCAATTTCCTTCATCTCGCAAGCAAAGTTTACATCGACTTAAGATTATATACAGAAACCCGAGAACAACTGTCGCGCAGTTGCCCACCAGATAAAATACCTGTCTGGTCGGAGGTTCCTCCCTTTTCAATGGAGTATTGAGGAGCTTTACACCCTCTTACCCCTAAAAACAGTTTAGTTACTTTTGATGAAATGTCAATTTCATCATCATCATCATCATTTACAGCTCGGCTTCACCACCTGCTGGGTATAGACCTCTCTTTGCTTGTCCCAAGCCCCACGTTCTTTTGCCAGCCTCATCCAGGATATTCCCGCGATGGTAACAACGTCGTCTGCCCATAAAGCTTAAAGCAAATTCTAATGGAACAGAGGCTACCCCGACGATAATTTTTTTTGACGCCATATTTAGTATCTCATTGTCGTAACACTCTTCACAAAAACATTCAGTTCTGATTGAGGAAACTAGTACAGTGCCCTTCACCATTACCTGACCCATCTCACAAGGCAAAAAAGAGGCAAATGGGTCAGGTAATGCTGCTCACTGACTGTACCTGATCATCATTCTCTTGCCGTTTTCATTTGGGGTCGGCGCAGCATGACTTCTTCTTCCATACTTGTCTTCTTTATTACTCGTCATCTCATAAGACTCCTCCTTTCTTGCCATATCATCTTTGACACAGTCCATCTATCGTTTCTTTGGTCTTCCTCTACTCTTATAGCAACCCACATTCAACCTCAAAACTTTCCTCATGACCATCTACGTACCCATAGGTACCTAGTGCCTACTCCAGTTTATTCTAATTTTCAAAAAAACTGCCATTTAACATAGCAGTGCTGAAAAGACAAATTCTTTTAAATCAAAAACCGTAATAATCTTGAACAGTCTACAAAAAAAAACAGATTACATTTTTGTGATTTATTTTCACAATTACACTGCGGAGCAGAAAAGCCGATGCCACTGTAAAACAAATTACTTTCCGTTCGTCGACAAACAGAAAAAAAGTATAAGCCTCTTACGTCACGTCACATACAATAACGCTAACAATTCATTCTTCTTTTGCCGTGTTTAGGTAAAAGGGCTGTCTGATTGCGGGAAATGCCCCTTTGAATAAATAATAGGCCGTAATTAGTGGGCACTCGGCGGATTCGAGCAGGCGAGAGGTCGTTTCTTCAGGCGTCAGTAATGGGTATTAAATGGGTCTTCTTTATAGTTCTTAATAGATCATGAATGGGTAAGGTTTAATTTGTAGGTGCCACTATTTTGGTTGGATAAGTTGTTTGTTTTTTTCAATACCTAATTTTGCTTTCTCTCTGAATGAAATATTTGAATGTTATTATGATTTGGGGTATTTTGATTTTGTAACGGGTTTAAGAACTGAATAAGTTTATCAAACTCTAGCTTGTCATTACTCTCATGCTGTAAACAATATTGTACTTCTCAAAAGAGAATTATTTATATTCCCACAATTTTTTTGTAACATACCACAATCTTTGTGCGTGATTTTTTTCTCAATTTCAAAGTCAATTCCTCTGTAAAAACCCCCTAGGTTAAGAAACACTGTTTTCTTAACCATTTTCACTAAATCAACGTGTATTTCTAAAAGAATGAATCCTTCGTTCAACAACGATACGGGTCGAGATCAAGCACGTCGGATAAAATCGTTCACTTCACTCTTCATGAATTAGAACCTCTAAATTATTCCAGACTAGCACCAGCCAAAAATTACGTACGCTTCATTCTTCGCAAACTCGTCTCAACGTATTCAGTTACTGACAAATCATGCAGAAAATTGCGTGTTGTAGTTCCCATTCAAAATATATAGAATTTTCAATCGACCATTTAACGTCAAAATATGAGCTTATTTCTGCTTTGCCCGCGGGTGACATCAGTAAGGACCCCACGAGGTCACGCCCACACGCGGGTGACGTCTGGTCACGGTCTATCCGTGTGCCAATTTTATCAAAAACTGTTCAACTGTTGAAAAATAAAGAAGTAACAAATAAAGGTAGAAATATCAAAAGGCATAAAAAGCTACTTTTCGCATTTATAGTATTAGCATAGATAGTATGGTTTGCAGTCGTTAGTAATAGAGAGGGTTAAATTTCAGCCAGTGTGTCGCTGCACTAACGACACAAATAAATTGGCGTATAGAGAGGTCGATTTGTTACGCGCTGTGTTCGTTCGACTGTCAGCATTCTTCAGGGAATCGACGATCGACAGTGCCAACACGGTTCTCGTAATTCCAACAATGCATTAAAGGCTTTTTTCCTTCTGTGAAATTACCGTTTGGAGTCTTTATGGAGAGCGTTTATTGAGGAAGATGGGACTTCTTTACTGGATTTTGAGCAGTTTCAAAAAAAAATTATGATCAGAATTAAAATAAGGACTCTATTGTCTTTTGATTTTCAATGAGGCGATAAGCATTCCTGTCTACATGAAAATTTTAGATAGCTTTTAAATAATTATGTTACGTTCCAGGGATCATTACATTGCTAGCCTGGATGGGTAGGTTAGTCTCGTGTAAATAATAAATAGCAGGCAAGTTTTTCTCAAAAAATTGTGTTTCATTGCTCGGTTGCATAACAAGCAAAGGATACCTTAGAAGTCCTACAGAAAAGAGAAGAAAAAAAAACGCACTCAAACTCGCGAAATAAACACAATTTCTGAGAAATTGTTAGATATTACCAAGACTTATGTGGTCTAACGTTATTATACAAAAGACGAGACGTATGTTCCATGAATTCCTTGTGAGAGCGATCGTCAGGGTGCGTTCTGAATCCTTATTATACTTGTCCTTTATTCCTATTGTGCCACCTCATGTATTATGACAATGTGCCCTACATACGGTCCGTCTTATATACGGGAGTTATACTGAAATGGCATTTAGATATGTATTATTCGGACTTCACAATTACTCATAGTTGTTTCCTTACAAATGCAATTACGATTTTGTTGATAATTGTAATAATAATTTCAACATTGAAAAATTTGGTAAAGATTCGATTCAAGTCTTATTTACGAAAACGCAGTGCGTTGTGCAGCGCATGCCGCATTCCGTTAACGAAGAGGCGGTGTGTGCTGAGGCCCGCGTTATCACACGCGCAAACACAAACATAATTATGGCAATGTACGATGTCGTTTACGGAGACGCGGGGCATGAAGCGGCGCGTGCGACACCTCTTGCTCCGGCGCCGGTATCGCTACGTTTCACACATCGCTTCTTCGTACACAAAGTATTGCAGTAAATGGCTTGGCCACGCCGTATAACGCGCCGCGTCTCCGTAAATCAGTCTAGGCTAACTTACAAATCCACTCGAATATTGAAGTTGGTTCAGCCTCAAAAGTAGCAAACAGTCTTGAGGTTTGATTCGATACCTTTATAACGGAGAAGATGTTTGCTTGTTGCCGGTTGAATTCACCCTTTGTGGATACTCGATGGTTGCCGGTAACTGGTTGTTTTCACTCGAATTATTACGATACTATTGCATGTTTAGAATGTTTTGATATTGTTTAGTCTGTAGTTTAGTGGTTTCTCTTCTATCGTATTGGCATCTGAGCAAGCTACATCTGCGACGGCTGGTCGCGACGATAGGCTGTGGTGGCAAAAAAAAAAACTATAGTAGACTGTATAAACATGTAAAAAAAAAAATAACCACTATGACAAAAATAAAGAACTAACATCAACATTCTAAATCGCGCTATTAAAGTTATCCGTGACTTGAGAGCATATAGGAAATCCTGACATCAACTGTCGCGCAGAAGCCCACCAGACACCACACCCATCTGGTCGGAGAATCCTCCCTTTTCTATGAGCGACGAAGAACTTAACCTGTTCTTGATACTCCTACTCTTATTCATATACTACCAATGCTCGGCAACCCGGTAATTGGTGAGGTTAATTAGACAACATATTGATTTGACAACGATGAAATTGAATAGCCTTTCACGAACCCCGGTCAGTGAGCTGAAATGACAAATGTGGTGAAATGGGTTTTGTGTATATCACAATACGATCAATCAACCTAAAATACAATGTACTGAAGTTGTGAACCCTAACTATATTGTTCGCGGCTTAGTACCAAAAGAGTTAGTTTATATTTTAAAGACACAGTGATGGTTTCTTTTTTCAAAGGGATAAAAGGTCCTAAACTTATTGTGGGAACTTGGGTTTCGCTACAAAGATTAATCGGCGTGGCTTTTTTTGTTGTTGTTGTTCTCGATCACAATACCTGAACCTACGTGAACTTTTCGACTTCGTGTTTTTGTCTTCTTAAATTTATAATACCCACTTACACTAACACTTTATTGTAATCCTAAACAAGGACGCACTGTTTCAACTATAGGGTATGCACCGAGATTTAAAAATCCAACGTGATTATGTATTTTGGTGTTTTACCTTTGTTAAAAAGGTGTCAATGCGAACAACACTCGCTACCACACCCATCCATCGAGTGCGATCGAGTTTTACTACGAAGCTAATGAAACTGCTTTGAAAGGAATCTTTTCAAACGGACTTAAAAAAAGGTTCTTAATTCGGAAGTATGTTTGTTACCTCATAACTCCGTTATCTAGGAACCGATTTAAAACATTATTTTTTTACGTGAAAGGACATATCCTCCGAGTGGTACAATAGAAATTTCATCAATTTCATTGATACTTGACAAAGAATTTGCATAAGTTTTTTTTTATCTTCTTCTCTAATTTAATCTTCAAATTATGATGTCATTCTACAAATTCAACAAGCCAAATCAAACTCTATCTAATTACTCATCTCAAACGCAATAACAAACATAATACACACCACAATAAATCCATGGTTTACATACATATATCTATTATTTTAAAAACACAAATATCTTCTCATACATCAGACGCCGTTATTTGCCCACTATTCTATAACAATAACATGAAATATTATTACGCAGCTTTCACAAACAGACAGGTCTATTCTGCACTCGGAATGAGTTTCGTACAAAAGAATATTCACGATATTATTGCATGGATCCCATTCAGCAAAAGGTTTTTTGTCTTCGATGCATAGTCGAAGAGGGATTGCGGTTTCAATTGTGTACCTGAATTATGAATGCGGAATGAATTCGAGTTTTAGTTATGCGGAATAATGCATATTTTTGGTTTGTGTTTTATTTTCGTTGAATATCGATGTTTTGTTATCTGATAAAGCGGTTGCATAAACAGTCGAACAGCGGCAGTAAAATCTTAAACTTGACATTGAATACATCCGTCGACTGTCTCGTTGGTCTAGTGGTTACAAGCGCGGCTTCTGAGCACAAGCTCTTGGCTTCAATTCCTAGGTCGGAGAAAGTGTTATTGGGTTTTTCAATCAGGAATTTCCCAGTCGCAGCCACGGAGCCTGGATTTGAGCCCGGTTAATAGCAATAGGCTCGCCCTCTGTTAAACATAACTGGCGAAATATGGGTGTACTAGCTGTCCGGCACAACTTCGTTTGCATCACATTTTCCCCGTTTTCGCAACATTTTTCATTGCTGCTCCACTCCTATTGGTCGTAGCGTGATGATATATAGCCTATAACCTTCCTCGATCAATGTGCTATCTAACACTGAAAGAATTTTTCAAATACAATTGTGCAGGTTGGTGTAACGTAAATGTAATGTATTAAATAGATATTGCTAGAAGCAACAAAAGATTCATTGCGTGAAAAGGTTGGTAATCTTTTACCAAATATTCAATTTCGGGATCAACCGAATTCCAAGTATACCTACTTACTTGCATCCCACGGAAATAGCTTCTTATGTCACATTGGAGAGGTCTTATTGTAGCAAAGTTTAAACACGTGTAAGCCAAGTTAAAATCTTGGGGCTGTGGCGATTGGTAACTTTTGTTAAGAGATAGTTCCTCCGCGGTCGGCATGTGCAAGATTATTTCTAGTCACGAAATACGCTGTTACCAAATTAATAGAAAGTACTTCATGGGGGTTCTCGTCGTAAAAGGTGATAAAGATCTCTGGTTCCGAATTCGTCTGGCTGCTGTGCCAGCAGTTTTAAATCAGCCCCTAAATAATGATATCATTCAGATCCAGCCTGTCCCATGCAGTCCTCTCCCAGCGACGCCCTAAGCCGAGGTTCGTAGGTACCCCACAGGGGGTGCCCTTAGCGTGTAGTCGCTTAGTATGTAAGTTTTTATGCCCTGGCTGGAAGTCTTACACTCAAGGCTCCCACAGGATAGTCCGGTTAAGTAGACGACAACCTCCTAGGTTGAACTGCGAGATGCCATTCATAGAAAATAAAATTGGTCAGGCTCTTGACATTTTAATCAAGTTTGTACATACCATACAAACAGTGGAAAAAAGGATTCAAATAAAAGTAGTGGTGATTTTTCTTGTACTCTGTGTCTGTGTTTTTTGGGTCATATTTACATAAATCTGCCTAACCTTTCAGGGAAGTAGGTATTGGCGTAATGTTGTCTGTTTTATTACCTGATTGAGGAGAGTTATGTGTTTGTCAGCCTATTTATATGTTTGTTTGTTCCTTTGTGGCGCGTTAGAGACCAAACCCGTAGGCCGATTTTGGTAGTTCTTACGTCACTGTTGGCTAACGCCGTATTTAATTTTGATTACTATCGCAAGATTAAGACAAATTGACTGACGTAAGAATCATCAGAGTCTGCCCACTCGTTTAGTTTGTATTGTACCACAAAGGAACAAACCTATACATTATACAGGCTGATGAACACAATATCCTCAGTCGGGTACCAAGTAAGCGTTTGGTGTAAAATGAGCACGTATCTTTTAAAAATAATCTGCCCTAGACGGGATTTGCAACTACGTAACGTTACCCAACAAGACGAAAGTCATTATTGCCCCCATTTCGGTATTCATACAGGTATTTCGAGCTTAAATTCCCGGGCACTTTGGCTCAGAATGTAGTACATAACAGCATCCCAAATTCCAACGAATACATGCACATATAATATACCAGCACTATCCTGCAACCTAAGGTTAAACTGGTGCTTAAATGACCTCTATTTACACCGAAATACTCAATAAAACATTTTACTTCTAAATGTGTTCGTGATAAACGAGTGTGCATTTGTTTCAAAACACGTGTCGCCGCGAATTTCGTTATTTGAAGGTGTGTTACATTAGTTTTGTGACATGAAAAATAAGTAGCATTTTTAACCGTAAATATAAACAGTGAACGTTGTATTTTAAACCACAGAGGCTGAATTTAATACAGTGTCTGCGGTATGAATGAAATATGAACACTTTTGTTTCGTAACTTTTTTTTAACATAAGTTAATTCTGTTTATTTCCTCGTGTATTTCGTTGGGCCTGTCAGATACAGACTTCTTTAGATATACGTGTCATTAGGACCTTGTCGGCTCGTAATATGGGAGATAGGTTGACAAATACAGCGGCCGGGACTCATGAATTATTTCGGTCGGATCTGAGTCGTAATTACGAGATGAAATGGTGTGTGAGGGATATTCTGGTTACCGTGTCAGAGCCATAAAGGAAACTCTCTGTTCAATAATACTATAGCTATCGACTTTAGCGACGCTTTGGGTTAGCTAGAGTCTTTTATAGTAATTTTAGCTATGAGTTTTATATTAATGTATTGCATCAATTGTAGTAATAGAAGGCTGCCTCGTTTGGTCTAGTGGCTCCTGCGCTTGAGGTCCTGGGTTCAATTCCCAGGTCCGTCAAAGTCCGAGTCTGGATTTGTGCCCAGCTGATTGGCAATAGGCTCACCCTTATTACATGGGACCTAAACATAACTGGCGAAATGTGGGTGTAATATTTGGTACAACTCTGTATAACCCTTCGGGGATTACAGGCGTGATGTTATGTATGGGTGTTGTTTTGCATCCTCGTCAAATTCAAGGAGGTAACTATGCTAATGATTCTCGTCCCTATAATAAAATAAGTGGGTAATTTTTATTATTTGTCTTTTTTACGGAAACCGGTAAGTGTAAACCACCCGTGTTTTAAACGCGGCCTGTTTGTTTCTCGCCCTATAACCGCGCTTCCACCCATACAAACTATCTCTAACGTTGATAATTTCTGATTCTATAAACCACGTTAAAAGGGATATTCTGAAATGCTGACATTCTTAAACAACCAAAAAAAACAGCGTTTATTAATAATTAACTACAGTTTTTTTTTTTTTTTTTTTATGATTGGCATCTCGCAGTTCAACCTAGGAGGTTGTCGTCTGCTTAACCGGACTATCCTGTGGGTGCCTTAAGAGTAAGGCCTCCAGCCAGGGCATAAAAACTTACAAACTAAGCGACTATACGCTGAGGGCACCCCCTGTGGGGTACGAGCCTCGGCTCAGGGCGTCGCTGGGGGAGGACTGCATGGGGACAGGCTGGATCTGAATGATATCATTATTTAGGGGCTGATTTAGAACTACTGGCACAGCATCGCGGGCTGGCTCGAGCGAGGGTCGGGGAGGGCATGGACCGGGATGTCGCGACGGACCTCGACGGCGAGGTCGGAAAGACGGCGGTTTGTGTCTGAACTTTTTAAGAGTGCTAGTCTCTTTGCTACTCTCCTGGAGGAGGGTGATAGCATCATCGGGAGTGACGAGGGTATACCGAGGACGGCGTACTGTACTAATGCGCGAGGGTTCGTAACGGGCGGCCGCTGCGATCAGGGGATTACGGTGTTTACTGGCGTTATCGAAGAAACGCTTCGAAAGACGTTTCATAAACTGAAGGACGGTGGGCATTCTAAGGTCTACGTGTAGACGGTCGTTACGGACATATTAAGGGGCTCCCGTGACTCTACGTAAGAACCGGTTCTGCAAGGTTTGCACCCTATGGATGTATTTAGGCTTGGTGTGAGCGTACACGACGCAAGCGTACGTCATAATGGGGCGGATCACCGCAGTATAAAGGCGCAACTTGCACTTGAGTGACAATTTGGTTTTTGCCGAGATCATGAAATGAAGCCTACCCATAGCAAAGGCAGCTCGGTCACGAGCTGCTTTGATGTGCGCCGCGAAAGACAGGTGGTTGTCAAGCAAGACTCCTAAGTACTTGGCTTGCTTCTCCCAAGGGATAGGCTTACCGTACATAGTGATCGGGCTGAGATTAACTACCGTAATTTTAATTGATATTTATGTCTTTTGTGACAACCATCTGAATTTTGTCGAGGTTGTAAAACAACACCTTGTATAGAAAGCATTTATAACAATACACCTAGAAAGTTGTGGGTATCCTTTTAATCTTTTGCTACTAAAGGCTACGTGGCATGATTCACCGCAATCTTTAGTTTTCAACCCACAGTTGCTCAATTTCATCTAAATTCTGCACACAACTACTAATGCATATTTCCTAAATTAACTTATGTTACGAGCTAGTGTTTGGAATTAATGTCACGTAAACATGGGCGCTCGCTGCGGTGTAATTGCTGCCACTGCTTATATTGCAAGTAGGGATGTCAACTATCCGGCTATTTTGTAGTCGGCGAATATTCGGTTACTAGTCGGCAAAAAGCGCCGACTAATCTGCTTAAGTGGTGAAAAAAAAAAACTTTATATTTATTTTTTTATAATTTTCATTTCAGTTTCTAACATAATCATGCAGTTCGAACTCTTCTTTTGGCAGTCAACAATGGAACCTAAATCAAGAAAAATATTTTTAAACATTTACTTTCAAATCTTAACAGAAAAAATAATTTTCGTGTTGCAGCGAGTGTGTTGTATGATGTTCTCAGTGCGAGCAAGTCAGCTGAAGGTACATAAAACGTCTGATTCTATTTAGCAGCTGATTCTCCCTTTATTCCACCCATAGTAGTGATCGGCTTGGCCCAATAGTCAACCGATTAGTCGGCCTTTTTGCTAGCGACTAGAGCTGGCCGGCTAGTCGGCCAAAGTCACAGTCGGCACATCTCTAAATGCAAGTAAATGGATATGTGCTGCTCTAAAACGTTTAGAGGCTCTATACTTTGAGAGCTTCCTACCCGGGTCACGTACCTAAATCATAACGTTACCGGTAAAATACCGGTAAATTGTTGGTAACTGAGCACCCTCAGAGATAAACGGGCTAAGTTGTTGGGATAAAAACACTTTTCTCGGAATAAAACGGTTCACCGTTTATAAATTATAAATATTTTCGTTTGAACTGATGAAAAACGATTATTATTAAAATAATTTTGGCGAACATTTACAATGATTTTAATTATGATGACAGCTAGTGCATCTTTTGAAAGCAAAATAACAAACTGTGGTTTGTTTGAATATTTGGTCAGAGTACTGTGTACCTACATACAGCACGTTGAATCGAATGTTAACACTTAGGGCTTAATCAGAGTGACTCCATCGGCGATAATAATGACTGAAAAGTCAAAAATTTAGTCGATTGGCTTAAGCTACCGAAAAGCTTATGCCAATCTTGTTGTAGAAATACGAATCGCTTTGAAAGCGACTTTTACTTGTCAAAACCAGGATTCGAAACGGTTATATTTTTTTTTTAATTTTGTCGAATAATAATTTAGTTTGTTGATTAAATGCAAAATTTGTGACCGTTTGGGGACGTTTTTAGCAAGTAAAATAGTAGCTATAGCTATTAAAATAGTCATGCTACCTGTAGTATAATTATGTAGGTAGGTTTCTTTATTATGTTAATTACTTGAGGGTACTATGAAATAAATCAGTGTTCAACCGACATTCGTGTGTTTCACTATATGGTGACAGCGGTGCGCAACAATATTCGTTATTGGTTGACTATTTCTACTTAATTCGATTAAAATCGACGTATATTTGAGTAGAAAGTGTAAAATAATAACTGGGAAATATGGAACACGCGCGTCCTCCAGCCGAACTGGTTTTAGAAGGCGGCCCCGCCACGCGGTCTGATGCGTGGCGCAAGTGGAAAAAGTTGTTTAACGTTTTTCTAAAAGCCTCTGGAGTGAGCAAGGAGCCCAAGGAAGTACAGGCTTCTCTGTTGGTGAACCTCGTTGGACCAGCGGGTTACGAGATTTTCACTACTTTTACCTATAGTGAGGGCGACAGTGAAGATGACATCGGCTGTCTGTTAAAAAAGTTTGATGTACATTTCGGTACAAAGCCGAATATTACGGTGTCGCGGTACAAGTTCTTCACACGTAGCCAGGAAGAAGGAGAAAATATTGACCAGTATGTGACGGCATTACGTGTGCTGAGTCAGTCTTGCGAATTCGGCGAGCTACATGACAGTCTGATCCGAGATAAAATCGTGTGCGGGATAACAAGCAACAAAGTAAGAGATCGTCTACTGCGTACAGATGAGTTGACTTTGGCAAGGGCGGTACAAATCTGTCAGGCGGCAGAAATGTCGCAAGAGGAAAGTCGATGCATCGATGGCACCTCAGAAGAGATGCAGGTGAACGCGGTGTGGGGTCAAGCCGGGAGCTTGAACGCGCGAGGCGGCTCGCGGCGATCGACCGGCAGGCGAGGAGCGCGGCAGCGCGGTGGCGGCGCCGGCGCTAGGGCGCGCCCGGAGCGGCCCGGCGGCGAAGCGCGCGACCCCTGCGCCACCTGCGGCAGCGGCCGGTGCTCCGGCGACGAGCGTTGTGCGGCGAAAAGTGCGATATGTTTTGTGTGTGATAAAAAAGGTCATTTTTCTATGGTGTGTCCACAAAAAAGGCAACAAAATAAAAAGGTGTACGATTTAAGTGCGCGGTCGGAAGTCAGTGACGATTCGAGTGATGAGTTATTCTACGTGAATACCCTGGATAAGGACAAAAAACTGAGTAAGTCTCATAAAGAATGGATTGAAAATGTGAAATGTAACGGTAAAAAATTAGTGCTAAAAATAGATACCGGTTCAATGCTTAACGTTATCTCAAAAGCAGAATATTTGAGGTTAGGGTTATCAATGGATAATCTAAAACCATTTACAAAGAGCGTTCATTCATTTACTGGGAACCGGTTACCTATTGTTGGCACGGACAAGATTTGTATTATTTTCAATAGTAACAGTTATGTGTTGCCCTTTGTAGTAGCGGATCTGAATTGTCAAAATGTGTTAGGCCTAGAAGGCAGTATTTTGTTAAAATTAGTAAAGTGGGTTAATGAAATAAATATTGAAGAGTATTCTGATTTGTTTGAAGGACTCGGAAAATTACCCGACAAGTATAGCATAGTAATAGATAAGAATATACAACCCGTTATGTGTCCTACTAGAAAAATACCACTAGGTTTGAAAGAAAAGCTGCACTTAGAGCTTCAGAGAATGGAAAGTCTGGGGGTTATAAGGAAAGTATCTCATCCCACTAACTGGGTCAACGCTATAGTTCTAGTTGCTAAAAAAGACGGCAGCATTCGAGTTTGTTTGGACCCGCGACCTTTGAACCGAGCGGTGCGTCGCGCTCAGTACACGCTTCCTACTGTTACAGAACTAGCTGTTAAACTAAGGAATGCATGCTATTTCAGTGTGCTAGATGCTAGGTGTGGATTTTGGATGGTGGAAATTGATGACGCAAGTGCGGATTTGTGCACCTTCGGAACGCCATTTGGCCGTTATCAATTCTTGCGCCTTCCTTACGGCATCAATTGTGCTCCAGAAGTTTTTCACGGAAAACTAAGGCAGCACCTAGAAGACTTAGAAGGGGTCGAGTCGTTTATTGATGATGTTATTATTTGGGGTAGCACAAGAGAGGAGCATGATTTGAGGTTGAGTCGCACACTAAAACGGGCAAAAGAAATAGGAATCAAGTTTAATCGTGATAAATGCAAGTTTGGTGTTACAGAGATAACATACCTAGGTCATAAATTTGACAAAAATGGAATGAGGGCTGACGAGTCAAAGGTTAAAGCGGTCATGGAAATGCCATACCCTGATGATAGGAAATCCTTGGAAAGGTTCTTAGGTATGGTCAATTACCTGGCCAAGTTTATACAGAACTACGCAGATTGTGTAAACGTCTTGAGATCATTATTGAAAAAAGATTCGGAATGGGTTTGGGAACAAAACCATACGGATGCGATAGACAAGCTAAAAAGTAAATTGGTTACCGCTCCAGTGTTAGCTTTATACTCGCTGGAAGCGCCGATAGTGCTGTCCGTGGACGCGAGCAGCCATGCGGTGGGTGCCGTGCTGCTGCAGGAAGGCCGGCCCGTCGAGTTTGCTTCCATGACGCTCACCGACACGCAGTCGCGCTACGCGCAGATTGAGAAAGAGATGCTGGCAATCGTATTTGCGGTGGAGCGATTTCGGCAGTATATCTATGGTAGGTCAGATGTTACAATTCACACTGATCACAAGCCGCTCGAGGCGCTGTTCAACAAACCTTTAGATTCAGTGCCGGTGCGGCTGCAGCGTATGATGCTAAGGGTACAGGGGTATGAATTCAAAGTAGTATATACGCCAGGTAAGTACATGTATATCGCCGACACCCTGTCACGGGCCCCACTGAAAGACTTGCTGTTTGATCGCATTTCAGAAGAGGTAGAAATTCAAACATGTTTTATGATAGAAAACGTACCTTTCAGCAAACAAAAAATGGACCTTATTGTGAAGGAAACAAAAGTAGATAAAGACTGCAACTTGTTAGTGAAGTATATAGTCAACGGTTGGCCAAAACATAGACGTGACGTTCATGAAAAGGTAAACGTGTTCTGGCCCTATCGTGAAGTGATGAGTTACACAAACGGTATCATATTTAAAGGAGATTGTGTGTACATTACAAGGGGCTTACGTGAAGAAATGCTAGCGAGAGTGCATGAAGGGCACTTGGGCATAGAGAGGTGCAAGCGTCGCGCGCGAGAGGTGATGTTCTGGCCGGGCATGGCCGAGGACGTGGAGCGCTTGGTGCGCCGCTGCCCCGCGTGCGCGCTGCATGCGCCGACGCCGCGGCGCGAGCCACTCTTGCAGCATCATGTGCCGTCACTTCCTTGGCAGAAGCTAGCTTCCGATATATTTGAATATAGAAAGAAATTATTTATCCTATTAGTTGATTATTTTTCAAATTATGTGGAAG
This sequence comes from Cerastis rubricosa, assembly GCA_949152445.1. Lineage (NCBI taxonomy): Eukaryota > Metazoa > Arthropoda > Insecta > Lepidoptera > Noctuidae > Cerastis > Cerastis rubricosa. The sequence continues at coordinate 13,535,818 of OX424541.1, forward strand.
TTGGGGAATTAACGAGCACGACTAGTAAACAGGTAATACATTTTATGAAGGACCAATTTGCGCGGCATGGGATTCCAGCGGAACTTATAACAGACAACGGCCCTGCATACAGTTCTCTCGAGTTTAAAAAGTTCATGAGAGAGTGGGAAATACATCATGTGACTTCTTCTCCACATTACCCACAATCCAATGGGAAAAGCGAACGGACAGTACAAACTATTAAAAACATGCTTAAAAAATGTGTGGAATCTGGGCAAGACTTTCACATCAGTTTATTGAATTTTAGAGCAACTCCTCGCTTTAATTTAGATTCACCGGCACAAATGTTAATGGGTAGGCGTATTAACACTAAGTTGCCTGTAAGTTCAAAGTTATTACGCGAAACAGTCGATAAAGATCGTAATTACCGGGCGCTAATGGCACAAAGAGAAAAAGATAAACAATACTACGATCGCTCAGCGAAACAGCTGTCATTGCTAACGTCAGGTGACAGGGCGACGCTGATAGATAAAGGGTCAAGAAAACCGGTCTTAATAACTGCGCGTGCTTCGGAACCACGATCGTTTGTGGTGCAAGATGAGAATGGTCAACGTTACAGGCGTAGTAGACGTCACTTGGTAGCTCGCAGTAGTGTATCAGGAAGTCAGAGTGTCGAATCTGGTGCACCTTCGAGATCAGCCTCTTCAGTAGACCAACCCAACCTAGATCAGTACCATGTTTCAGAAGAAAGGAAACATAGACGACGTGAGATAACACCACAGTTTGAGGAACAACTTGGCGAAGGCGAATCGTCTTCGCCGCCTGGAGAAAGTGACAGTCCCCGGGACAATACTTTTCCTGAAGTTCAAAGCACAATCACTCGGTCCAAGGCTCGAATGCTGACGTCAATAGGTTATAACTTATTGTTTGGAACAAATAATGGTGATAATGAGTGAATTGAATATCAATTAACTCTTATTTATTTTTAAGATTATTCATACCTACTATTGTGCCCGTAAGTAGTTAGTTATTATTCTATTGTAAGTGTAGGTACTATTAGTGATAAAGTTAATAATTGTGCTATAACTATCATTTCAATGTCAACTAGCATTATTAGCCCATCATTGAAGTTCGCCACCTAAGTACTTCATCATAACATGCAAGTAATGTAAGTCAGTAGGCAGTGTACCTTATACGCCGATTATTGTTAAACACTCTGTTCTCAGTTGTACGAGTATTTTAGTTTTTTTTTTTAACTTAGTTTGTTTTTTAGTTTGTTTTGTTGTGTTTTTTTTTTCGAGTGTTTTGTTTATTTTTTTTTTATAAAGGGGAAAGATGTAGTATAATTATGTAGGTAGGTTTCTTTATTATGTTAATTACTTGAGGGTACTATGAAATAAATCAGTGTTCAACCGACATTCGTGTGTTTCACTATACTACCTTTTCTTATATATTTATTTATTTAACAATTTATGTACACACTTAATACAGAGAAGAAGAAAGGAACAGAAAATAGGTTAAATAGGCGGAAAATAAGCTTTCTTGTTAAAGTTATAAAGATTTCTTTCATGAAAAGTTATTGAATAAATTATCTGATATTTTAAATAAGCCTAGAAACCTCTAAGGCATTTGATAAAACTATTTACGAAAACCAACATTACGGTTCTTTGACAAAAAATTGATCAGATCTTTTTTTTCAGTTTAGATTTTAAATAAAGACTTTTTGCTTGCCTCATGAAACAAAATAGGTTCCATAGAGTCAACTTCGTTTCTCAAGTTCAAAATTTGAAATAAAGATCGTGCATAATGTAAATGGCGATGGCAATTGAAAGTCCCAAAGCTTTGATAATGTACTACGATGGGTTATTCATGACAGGAAGTGAATCTAAGGTGGAATTAGAATTATTTCGGCTTTCATTAAATGTGGTAAGGTGTATTTTTGCTTGGTTTTATAAACAGGGATATGTTTTGAGACTGCTGTCTTCATTAACTTTATTTATTTTAAGAATGACCGTAGTTTGTATACAAGGTGTTGTTTTGCTTCCTCGTCAAAATTCAGGATGTTGTCACAAAAGACAAAAATAATCAAATAAAATTACGGTAACTAGATAATTATTAATAAACGCTGTTTTTTGTTTTTGTTTAAATTATAATAAATAATCGAATAAAAAAATGCGATTGTTTGTATGTGTGAAAACATGGTTATAAAGACGAGTATTAGAAAATAAAAAGCCATTAAGCCACAGACATTCATCATCATCTTACCATTTTACAATATACAATACTATAAAATAATGACGTCACAAACTGCCAGCTATCTATCGATAGCAATTCTTAAAACGGAATAAAACCCAAACGTTTCCTATAAAAGACAATTGTTAGCTGCAAACATCGGTTAATGTCCTCAGTTCCGAACTTTCAATCTAAAACTTACGCCGAAACGGATATTCAAACAAATTTTTATCGGAATCTCGTACACTGTTCTACCATCACATAAACTTGAGTGCTTTCTGAAATATAAAGCCAGCAGTTCCAGAATAGCTTTCATCACGAATGCATACAATTTATTCATTTGCACTACGATATAACTCACGATAGCGAAGGCAACGTAAATTGATATTGAGTTATTACGATTTGCATACTCGTTAAACTGATTAGCAGTTTAGATTAGATAAGAAATCAGACAGATTACGGCTAGATTAGCTGTCATTGTCAAAATACACGTGTATTCTTGTGGAGGATTCATATCAGCTGATTAGTTAAGACAAAAGAATTGCTAATTACATCTGTATCGAGTCACAGATATCGATGAGAGAACAGAGACTCTTTACGGACGTCACCTTCGTGTTCATGATGGTTAACCATTTTTTTTCTCGATGTGGAAATCTTCAATGGATATCCTCTACCCTGGGGACAGCGAAGGGGTCTGTCAGACTCGTACTGACCAGAACTGCACTGGTGAATGATAGGCTGCCTGATTCAAACCATTGCTAAGTACAAGCCTGCTTCTTTTTGCGTCTTCCTTCCCTTATCTGCACAAGTCTCAACCATGTCTTATCCACGATATTCTAGATGCCATCCACCCACCCATTTTTGATCTGCAAATACCTCTTATAACGTCTCTTGACAACCATTCAGTGAGGGCAGTGACTATAGCCATGAGAAAAAAAATAACAACTTAAACTTATAAAATTAAACTCCTAACTTTGAGGCCATTAACCTTAAACAAACTTCTTCTAAATTAAAAACCCACACCTTTGATAAGGCCGCAGAAAAATTGCCCGGAAAAAGATATGAAAAAGTTGCGCCCTAAATATCTTAATCTTGCAAACTTTTTGACGGATCCCGAGGTCCTCCTCATCTTTCCAAGGTCTTCTTCTTTAGTGATCGTAAAGATTTATTGCCTACCTATAAAAGTTTCGGTCTGACTGAGTTATCGACGTTTAGCAAAGGCCTTGGACCTAGGCACAGTATAAAAATCACCAGTAAACCAAGTAGTTGTTTTTTGTTAGTGTCAGGGTTTTCAACAAAAAAGAAATGAGTTACACTTACACTACACCACCTTTAAAACGTAACCCCTTGCATGCGAAAGCCCCAATTCCCAAGTAACCTGTTACCTAAAGCGAGCTTTGTATGCGTGTGTGCGCCGATTCTAACCATTTGTTCCTAGTTGACATTCTGTATGTTAATACTAATATGTCTTTTGTGATCTAGGTATAGGAAATTCGGATATATCTGAATCGAGGAGGCGTTCCGAGGTATTTTAACTTCAATAACCGATATTTATATAAAATACTATTGTCCGGCGCAATTTCGTTTGCGTCACATTTTCCCCGTTTTCGACATTTTTCATTGTTGCTCCACTCCAATTGGTCGTAGCGTGATGATATATAGCCTATAGCCTTCCTCGATAAATGAGTTATATATTACTGAAAGAAAATTGAAAATTGTAAGGTTACACTCATTCTAACGTTACGATCGGAGCAAGAGCGCTGCACGAGCGAGCAAAACGCACGATCGGCTTGAGCGTTCGGCTTACTGTTCATAAAAGTATGCAATCATTTCATCAATGTTTTGCTATGACGTAATCACGTTAAACTATCTTCCGTAAACCGATTTTACAGACAACCAATTTTTTTACAATCAATCTTCGTACATGGAACCCAATTTCTTACTATAAAATTACAAAGAGTATTAATGAACCCTTAAAGAAAATAAATTATTCTTATGAGATCTTTGCCAGCATAAATCTAAATCTAGCAACGTTAAATCATGTAGTGTTACGATTAAAAAGTCTGATTACGTCTGTGTTAGAGTAACTTTTTCATTCAAACTTAACACAGTTGAGTTAACGGCACAATAAACCAAGTTTTACACGCGAACAGATTTTATTGTAAGACGTAAGTGAGTTTACTTAAGTGACAGTTAAGTTAAGATTGAGATCTATTAGTAAATAAAATGTTTTATGTGGTTTTTGAGAAACTGAATTTTTAGTGGTCGTTTAGTGTCAATTTACGCGGTCATAGCAGATTATCAAAGAAAAAAAAACTTAGGTTTTTTTTCGTTTTAGGAAACCTTACCGTCTGAAACACTTGTTATTTAGTTACATATTATTGTTATTATAATGTTATAATAAATAGATATAAAGAATTGTCTAGCACGAAAAAGGTAAAGCTATTTTTTCAGCAGTATACTAAGATATAAATATTCAGGGCAAGACATCGTCTTATAATAATATTAATAATATATAGCATGTGCCCCTAAAAACGCCGCACACAAACTAGTTTTGTGCGCAAAAACCGGCTTAAACCGGTTAAGTTAAAACTCGCTGGGGTTGATAAGATTGTCATTTTATATCAACACTTAAATTACAGCATAGAAGCTCACTCCATATGATATTAACTTTGTGAGCAAGAGTTGCAAACGGAATGATTTTAATCGCAATAACGCCGGAGAATACAAAATATCTTTTATTGCTTTCAAGGGGTCAATTCTCGCGTAGTATTTCTGGAGTTGTACCACGTTGCAGCAACGAAGTACACATTTAATGTTGCTTTTGTCACTGTTATTGTGCTCAAGAGGGAGAGCTATAAAGTTTTAATTCCTTAGCAAACAAATGCTGTACTGTGAGTGAGAGAATGCACCTTTTCTGGGACAGTGCATAAAAGAAAATGGTGGTACTTTATTACCTGTCGCATTTGAAGGGAGGTGAATTATCTTCGCGTTCTTTATAGCGTGTGCAGTATTCTGCGAATATTGAGCGTAGTAAAACGTGAGATGGACCGCTGTATTCTCTTCAAAATAAACAGAAATCCTCTGAACTAAAATTTTGATTCACGGATGCTTAAGTTTTAAGCTTATTTGTATTGTGAGAAAAGCAAATAAATTCAAGAAACATTTTAATGCAAAAATCCTCCGACCCTTGAAAATCACATAAATACTTCATACGAAGAAAAACACAACTATATTTCTTCATAAATATCTCCAAAATATACGTAAGGGTTTGATAAAATGTTGAAGGTCTTTACCGGTCGCAAGATAGCAATTTTTAGGTTTCAGGTTTGGACGAACCGATTTAAAGGGTCAAATAGGGTCCGACCGTCGATCGGACCTCTACCATCTAATATTTAACAGAAATACTTTGAAAGTTGACCAACAATATACTTGTGTGAAAGTGGAATATTTTAGAAAAGAGCGAGAGAAGTTATATTCGTTGTTGAAGTGAAGTATAGAGGACAGTTTTGCGAGATTTTATATGTGGGTTAGAAGTGCATCCTGTGTGAAGTAGCTTGCAGAGATTCTCTTAACGTTTGTAGGTAGTGCTGTTGGCACTTTCCTTAGGTATATGTTTATTGCTTAGTATGTATTGTTTGTTTAGTTACTGGTTCTTTGGTTGAGCACTTACGTGTAGCATTTGTTTTGCAGGCGTCATTTGTAGATGTACTACTTTACATCTGCTCGTCATCCATCGTTTGCTAGATGCCAGACCTTTTGATGCTTATACCAGTAGGGATAAGTTTTTCGGGTTGCTCTCCGGATACCAGACACAGTCATATCTTGTACTGAAGTATCTGCCGGTGTCCAGTGTTCACAACTGGTCCGTAGTTTGTTCATACCAGTTTATCTGATCTCTAAGAAACTTCATCATCATCATCAGCAGCCTATGATGTTCCCACTGCTGGCACACAGGCCTCTTCTGTATGAGAGGGAGTAGGCTGTAATCCACCACGCGGACCCAGTGCGGGTTGGTTGGTAGATGTCACATGTCTTCGAATTTTTAGTTCTAGGACATGCTAGTTTCCTCACGATGTTTTCCTTTACCGGTTTTTAGAGCAGCGATGATGAAATAAATTACACTAAGTATTGCGCCTACCTGGGTTTGAACCCACGGCTTACTACTCGTAAGTCGGGGCTGCCACCACTAGGCCACCGCTGCTCTCTCTAAGAGACGTAGCTTTTAAAAAACCTCTACCAGCCCCTATAAAAAATAAGCGCCAGATTATGCATATACTCTGAAAACAGAATTTTTGCGATTATACGCGAAGAGTTTCCAACATATACTTACTGTTAAGTAATAAATTGCCATCAGCAAAACAGTGAACCATTTGAATACAGCAAGCTCTAATCAACAATAATTACAAGGCACCAATAAAACGTCACCTCCCATCAGAAATCGCACATACTGTATATTACAGGGGAGGTATAATCGTTCGGACATAAATACACTTTAATTATTCAACCCCGTGTAATAGCACATTACGCTGCAATGCAATCATCGTTAGCACAATTTAATTGATGATACCTCAACGTCCTTACTGCATTGGTTTAGAGACTATTTTCGATTGTGCCCCCGAGAGATCCAAATACCAACCTAATCTTACAGCGTGTTTAATCTTTGTTGTTTAAGAAATAAAGTCTTGTTTAGAACGGTTAAACGTTTGTGTAAGGTTGTGAGGAGTTGGTACAGTTCTGTACGGTAGTTACAATGTTAACTTGTAAATGCATTTAATTTTGATTGCGTGTAAATAATTGCTCTACAGATTATGGTTCTCGGGAGTATTTCATTTGTTTTGTGTATGTTTTTTAATGTTCGTGAATGTAGTTTACTTTCTTTTGTTTTAGTTGTTGAATAGGAAAATCAAAGAGGTACCATTTCTTGTTCTTTAAAAATGTGTTATAAATTATAATACAACCCTAGAGGGTGACATATTTGAAAAGCTTGGAAGGCCGCACGAGATTAACAAAACCAGTACTAAGCCGGTTTTTTATATTGTTACTATTTACTACACTATACCAGTTTCAAATTAGTGTACTAGCTTACGGAAAACTACACAAAGAAAAAACCGGCCAAGTGCGAGTCTTACTCGCACACAGGGTTCCATAGCCCCAAACAATATTTTGAACTGTCATTCATTAGTTAGTAGTATTAGTTGTAAACTTCCACTAAACCGCAAAACTAAATTGGTTTTTCATAGTATGTTAACGAAAAACAAAGTTACTGCTGCAGTTTGATGAAAAAGTCCCATATCTCAAAAACTAAACATCACATCTTATTGAAACCAATTTTCGTTGATAGTTTTTTTTAGGTTCTACAAACTTAAATATTTTCAGAATTTTCCTCCTCTTACTTTAGAAATTAGAGGGGGGGGGACAAACATTTTACCACTTTGGAAGTGGCTCTAGCGCAAACTATTCAGTTTAGAAAAAAATGATATTAGAAAACTCAATATTATTTTTGAAGACCTATCCATAGATACCCCACACGAATGGGTCAGATGAAAAAAAAAATTTGGTTTTTAGTTCTATGTATGGGGAAACCCAAAAATAAAAGTTTTTTTTCTATTTTTGTGTGAAAATCTTAATGCGGTTCACAGAATACATCTAATTACCAAGTTTCAAAAGTATAGCTCTTATAGTTTCGGAACAAAGTGGCTGTGACATACGGACGGACAGACAGACAGACAGACAGACAGACATGACGAATCTATAAGGGTTCCGTTTTTTGCCATTCGGCTACGGAACCCTAAAAAGAAGCTTCTAAGAAAATAATGATAGTAGACTAAATAGTAAAAACAGATACTAAATAAATGAATATCAGTTTCTTATTCATTACAAATAACTAGAACCTTATTTACTGAGAATATTTCCCAGTAAATGTAACAGCTAGAACTATGTATTTCGATAAGGGCACCCATATCAATATTAATTTCTGAGTAAGACAGGTAAACCAATATTATTATATTACTGAGAATTCATCAATACGTAATAGATTCAATTTGAGAAAGGACTGATTAATTCAATGAATCGACGAGATTTCGATAGAGAGTTTGATTTCAAGAGCGTTTATTCCTTACGACATTTCACACAAACTTTCAAGTCCTTATTTTCCGAAAGGACTGAGCCGATTTTAATGAAACTTCATACGCATAAGCAGAATACATAGGTCTAAAATGTTACTAAAAACACATTTTCGAAAAATAATGTTACAGCTAAATTGACCGATTATAAATCATCTATAGAAACAGAAAGATCCAAATTTCTTTTTTTTTTTAAAGATATTTCGAAATTGTTTTTAGTAACGTTTAGACCTACGTATCCTGCTTATGCGTACTAAATTTAATTAAAATCGGTTCAGTCGTTTCGGAAAATAAGGACATGAAAATGTTTATGAAATGCCGTAAGGTGGAAACGCACTTAATAATAATATAATTTATTTAATTTGACAACATTGTTCCACTGGTTAGTACAAAAAACAAACTTATCAACTAAGGGTTAGTATAATACATTATGCTTTAAATGGAACTATAGGAATACAACAGCAATTATGGGCAGCAGCGTTCTCTGTGCTTTTGTAACAACCGTACTGCGATCGCCAACCCGCCTGCCAAGCGTGGCGATTATGGCAAAACCCCCCTTATACCAATGTGGCATTGGGGGAGGCATATGTCCAGCAGTGGACGTCTTTCGGCTGAAATGATGATAGGAATATTCTTGTTGAAAGCATTTATTTTCAAAAGAATTAGGTTTTTTGACATGAAAAGTACTAAATTCTGCTCAGTTACTTTGTTTTAGTAGTAACTTATCTATCTGTCTAACTTATTGTTTCTTGAAATAATTTCAAAGCTGGTGTTGCCTTTTGAAAACTTTTTAGTCAATTTGAATTGAAAGATGATTTTATCAAGCCTTTTTGATGACGTTAAAATATTGGGAAAAAACGAGAAATCTTTTGTTACATGATAAGTCAATCAGATAGAAGCTGTTTTTATACAGAATTTAATAATGTATAAAAATACATGCTCGTAAAAATTGACGGTTAATCAATATCTTTTGTCGTCAAATCAAAAGCAGAGCAATTTCTTAAAGGATTTACGTACAAGACGCGTAGATAAGGGAGACTCAGTGATCAGTGATTGATCACCCTTTATGAGCGAAATTCAGTTTTATGGTGTTAGTTACACGTTTGAAAGTCATTAGTGCTGCTTGTTATATGTGTAGGAAGTAATGACTTTATTTTGAGCACTGGCTGGGTGTTTTGTTAGAACTTAACTATGGTAGAAGTAGGTTTGTTTCCAGCACATTTTTATTGTTTCGTAAATAATGGTGTAAGAGATGACATTTTTTTTCGGTTTAATCTTTTTGCATGTGATATTTTTGGCTGTTTATGTACAAAGTATTTAAGAATCGTACAATTTCTTGCACAAAATTCTAATACTTTTGTTGTAATACAGTACAAAAAACTTTTTTTTAAAAAGCGTGTTAATAAAACCACGCTATCTTTGACAAAAATAAACCAACATTTTTCAATATTAATATAGCAGTAGAAATATACCATCTCCAACCGTATTCCAAAGCTCTATTTAACAGCACCGTGACTAGCTAAAATATTACAGAATATTTCCTTTGGTACTAACAACGGGAAAGTTTTCAAATAAAAGCAAGCTACTACTGAGCTACATCGCAGTCGGGCAGATATTGGAAATGCCTCGCGAAACTGTATGACTCTCGCCTTTTTCTGAGCTTTGAGAGCATCCTTACTTTGATTTTATTAGTCTTAGTTTTAGTTTTAGTCAATATTTTATGGAGAGATCTCTACAGATGGGTTTTATCAACTCGTTGGTCCACTAGGTCGCAATCGCGACTACTGAGCATGATTGTCGATTCCCGGGTCGAGCAAATTGTTATTGAGTTTTTCCATCAGGAATTTCTCAGTAGCAGCCACGAAGTCTAAATTTGGTCCCGGTTGATGGCAATAGGCTCGCCCCCTATTGCATGGGACTTAAATGTTAGTGGCGAAATGTGGTGTACTATTAGGTAATACACTGCCTAAGCTTTCGGTGATTACAGCCCCCGTATTCACAAACGCTTCGATTCGATGTCGATCGACAAGTCATATGTCTATCTCGCTCGCTTTCGTAATGCCAAAAAAAGATAGACATACCACTTGTCGATCGACATGGAATCAAAGCGTTTCTGATTACGGGGACAGGTGTGAATGGGAGTCGAATAATCAACCTACTGTACAACTATTGCCATACAAGCAATGATTATATTACATTGTCTGTGTATTACTTATTAACCTTTCTATACCCGAGCGTTGGTCTGTGATGCTGTTAAAACACTATTTCGTGTTTTTTTCTTTTCTAATCAACGATGGTTTCGATGATTCCAGGACGAAAAGTGACGGAGACACTTTTCGCGAATAGCACTTGTGACCGTATTATGCGAAAATCGGCCTGTGAGACCGACTCATACTATGTATCACTGCAGGCACATTTTGTAACACCTATACCCAATTAGTGTTACAAAATGTGCCTGCAGTGATTTTTTTTACACAAACTATGAAACATTTAACCTAACCAAACCTAACTGTGCTAATTGCTACTAACAACCATAATAAATGTATGTATGTATGTGTGTGTGTAATGTATGTATGTTCTTGTAATAAATTCTATGCTACAACATTCACATCCATAGAAGGCACTACACAAGCTTACAGCTAATTAGCACCGTATAAGATCTCGGAAAACGTTTTCTACGTTATAAGAGCTTAATTCCCTACTTATACATAATATGTATACGGTAATGAAACATGAAGTTACTTATAAGAGGAAATTATACGGATTACAGTGTTTTGATTATATTCAATCTTAGACAGTCGTTACGGGTAGTCAGACGCCCGAAAGTCTGACAACCAGTCTTACCAAGGAGTATCGTTTTACTCAGTAACTGCGATGTGGTGGTCAGATAGGAAAGCAAAGTCATAATTTTGAACGTCTCTTCATCTAGAAGTGGTTAGGGCAATCTTTGATAGTTTTACGTCGTAATTACAAATGTTCTTTTCCACGCGGTCCACCTTCTTCAAATGAGCTCGGATTGTAGTTTCTGATAGTTTTTGATCGATGTCTTTAGTCACTAACGTACAATAAACGAAGTGATACTTCTTCTTTTGATATATTTGGTTATCGGCTATTTTATTAAAAAAACACTCCTTCCAAATTTTAAGTGAGTCGATTCTTTATAATAAGAAATTTGCTGTCAGGAGACCATTTGATTTTTTTGGATAATTATAGTTTTTGTATTACATCCTAAATACCTCAACGACAAACGATAAAAATATTCAATTCAAAACACTGTAGATATAATAGAATCTCATAAACTTGATGGGAAACTTCCTAAGATTCCAAGAATTTCTTTTATCAGTAATGTAATGCATAATTGAAGATCACTTAAGCAAAAACGTAGACAACGAAATCCCTTTGAAGTCAAACGTCTCTTAAGACAAGCGACGAGTTCTTGATAAGAAATTATCCCTCATGTCTCAAAGGGATCTTTAATGGGAAGGGAAACATATTGCTGAAAAATTGTGATATATATACAGGGTGTAACAGAAAGGGTATATACATACTTAAGGGTGTGCCACAGACCATCAAACTGAACATATTTCTCCGTCGGACAAACATCGTAATAGCGAAAAAATTATCTGCTCCCCATACAAAATTTCAATACCTATTCGACCCAAATGTATGGGGCAGCTGATATTTTTACACACCCATAAGTTTGTATATACACTTTCCGTTACATCCTGTATATACAGTTTTGTTAAGACACTGATATAATTGTGATTCGTGGTGATAGGATTTATTACCTAACGTATGGTCACTGCAGTAATCCCGGAAGGGTTAGGCAAGTACCTAATAGTACACCCACATTTCGCCAGTTCTGTTTAAGTTCCATGTAATTGGGGGGCATTTGTTTTATTGAAAAAAGAAAAAAAAACATTACACTGTAAAACATTATGCTTGTTATCGCTGAAGGGAGTAGTTCATTTACATTTTACTGGTTATGGTTGAAATTATAATGGGATGGGATTATGGGTCTGGCTGTTTGGGTATGTGAGTTTTAATGTTTGTAAACGCATCCACAATAAAGGAGAAATTCCTAGTGAGCCGACAAGTTTAAAAAAAAATGCAGGTCAATTAAAATTTTTATAGCTTTTGTTTTTATATTTAAAATGTTTGATACATTCTGTTTTGTAGTCCTATGACTATGACTGCAGCTTTTGGAGAACATAGGACTGAAAATGACATGATATTTTACGATGCAGCTCCTCGACCTCATACACATCAATTTAGCTTTTCATTCATATTTCCTCACACATATTAGCATTAATAACTACGCATTTGATTGCTCACAAACACCAAAAGTAGGTTAAAATGTTTCTGTTTGTGAGGGATTCATATACTCGGATTCTAAGCCACCTCCTCTTACTTATCATGATGCCATTATAGCTGCTTTTTGAGGTCTCTGACAGTAAAAGTGCGTCAAAAGATCCGAATATACTGCTGATATTACTTACTGGCGTATCACAACAAGTATAATATTGACCCAATTTCCGAGGGTAGACTGTAACAACTTACTTGGTAAGATAAGCAGCTTAGGTGTTTTTTCTTTAGTTAAAGTATTTTCTTTTGTATTCTCCGTTGTGGTTTTGACCAAAGAGGATTGCACTTATGCTACGGCGTAGCTGATGAGGTGAAGTGACTGTTACGCGGCTACGCCGTCGTAGCGAATTCACGACGTGTTGAATATTTTATAGTATCTCCGTGGCTATTTATTTTTAACATGTACTTAAGTTTAAGTAAATGATTAAGTAACAACATCAGTAACCCTCTAACATCTTTTTCATTTATAACAAGATTTCTTTTATAAGCTTTCATAGTTAATTTGTCTTTGGATAGAAAAACTCAAATAAAGGATGTTTTTTTATTGCATGAAGGTTAATTTTTAAAAATAACTTTTAGTAAACATCAGGGAACTTAGAATGTGTATCAAAAGAGGTGATGACTAACCATTCTTACTTATACAGGGTTATTGGTAAAACACAAACAACCTATTAAGAGGTCATTCTACTCATCATTATGAAGAACTTCTACTATGAGACCGAACCCGAAATTGTGAATAAATTATCAGCTGTTCCCTACATTTTGACGAGTTATGTGAACATAAAGTACGGAACAGCTGTTTTTTTTTTCTCGATTTCAGGTTTAGTCCCATAGTAAATGTTGTTCATAATGATGAGTACAACGACCTCTTAAGAGGTTATTGGTGTTTTACCAATAACCCTGTATAAACTCACGCCTATCCTGCGGAGGTTGGCAGAAAAAGTAGAACGGCTACTGCTACAATATTTACAATTAGTATTTAAGAAGAACAAGAATAATAAGAATAATCGTCTTCCATGTTCATAAAAAGACTACGAACCCAACGTATCCGAAGGTCGTCGTATTAACAAGAGCAGTTTAAGTCCTTCTTCTAGAATGTTAATCCCGGGCGTTTCATTCATTCTTTCTCAATTTCATCGTAAAAGTCTGTTATCACTCTAGCTTTAGATACTTATTGTAAAATATTGATCTACACACAACATGAACTACTATCAATTACATAAGTTGCTAGTCACTTCCTCAGGCGTGACGGCGGGTCACGGCAGGTTATTAAAGACTGTGACAGGGACATTAACATTGTCACGCTATCCATAAGAAAATAGGTTTTACAACAACCCCTATCGAGGGTGAAAAGGGTTTCAATACAGAAATTTGAAAAATATTGATTGTTTCTCGATGGATTCAATAAAAGCAAGCTGTTTAAAAAAATATTAAAATCTAGATTCAATTAAAATTAATTTCAGGTGACGCTACATTTTTCATGCTGAAGTTTCATGTGAAACAATACGGCTTATTGTCTATTTATGACGCAACTCAAAAGTAACACTATAAAGAAAATCATCAATGAGTAGACATACTTAATGCCATTGATGGTATTTCAATGGCAGCCCGTGAAAGACATGGCTAAAGGATTAATCGAAATTGTATGATAAATTGCGGTCCAGCAACAAATATCGGAGATACACAAATACTTCAGTAAGTATGGAAGCGTCGGATTCCGAAGCCTCCTCAACAAATTGCCCACGGTACAGTTTTGACCAAACCTTTGTGCGACAAGCGTGGTTGACGATAGCCCTAAAGCCTCAACACAAACTAAGAGTACAACTACAAGTACTCACAATTCAAAACAACAGCATACCGTGTTCGTTGTGACTCATCATCCACCTAGCGTTTCCCTGCTTAAAGGCTTAAAGTCACCCAAAAGGCAATGGAGAGGGCTATGCTCGCAGTTTCCTTGCGTGATCAAATCAGAAATGAGGACATCTGCAAGATAACCAAAGTTACCGACGTAGCCCTAAGGATTGCCAAACTTAAGTGGCAGTGGGAAGGGCACATTGCTCGCAGAACAGATGGCCGATGGGGCCGAAAAATTCGCGAATGGCGACCGCGAACCGGAAGACGATGCGTTGGAAGGCTAGCACTAGGTGGAGCGATGACCTGGTGAAGGTTGCGGGGATACGCTGGATGCGAGTCGCACGGGACCGGTCAATGTGGCAACACTTGGGGGAGGCATATGTGAAGTAGTGGACGCCTTTCGGCTGAAATGATGATGATGATGATGACTACCCATCTGACCTCCACAACCCAGTGCGAGTAAAACCCAATAATAGCGTGTTCAGTGTGACTAAACCCAAAAATTGTGACTCCAATAGTAACCCAACATAAAAAATCATTTACAACACAAACTGTTTACTTAAACCGAACTTAATTGTGGTGCTTATTAGGGTTATTATGATTCTGGCAACGATAACGAGGTTTACCGCGGTAAATTCATTTGCCCTGACTGAAATTGCAAAGGAAGAATTTATGAAGCTGTTAATGCAACAGTGAATTGACCATTTGTTTAGCTTGAAAATGGGTTTTACTGGGAGGATTTGTATTGGGATTATGTAACTGAGTTTTAACTAATATACAGAAATGGAAATTATTAATGAAATACTAGGAAACTTTGCACAGCTATTTAGAGGGATGTTTATTGAAAATTTAATGTTTGGGATTTAACTTTTAGTGAACTTTGAATAGGTATACAAGTTTAACGTCACGGAAAATTAATTGGTTCGATTTGGTGGACAAATATCTATTAAATTTTTGATTCAAACCGTAAGCGTTTAGGATGAGCGTATAGGATAAAACAAATAAAAAGAATTACTGAGATTACTTATTTTTAAACTTATTTATCAATACGTTTGTAAACTTCATTTTCTGCCCAATTATTGGAGCCTCCTTTCAAACAGACCCGTAGCTCCAACCTCGTTAAAAAGTCAATAGAGATTACTAAAGCTACGCAAAAGACATACATAAAACACCCTCAATTTGTAAGAAATTAGGTACCTTGACAACAACTTTTCTTTCGTTTGTACGCACTTAAAGGCTGCTAAACAAATAATGAGATTCTCATGTTTCAATCTTGAAGAGGTTGGTAACCAAATACTGAGAATACAAGTCAACCTCTTTGAGCGATCCCTTGAGTTTAACTTTGTATTCTTTTTTTATGAAGAACGGTACCTATTTTATTTCGTTTGTAAAGATTGGAATACTGTAAGACATGAAAAGTTAGTTAAAAATATGCAGTTTTAATTCCGCGAAAAAGATCCAGACCTGGATGCAGGATGCAGCACGCAGCAAGCAGTAATAAATAGCATGCCATGCACCCTGGAACCCCACGGACCAACCTTGGCAAGCACGGCTTAACTCGAGTGGCTGTTAATAGCCACGAGCTACTCAAAATTAAGATCGTCGTAATATTAAACAAAAATAAAATCACAACAGTTTTCAGGAAAGCTTTATTTTCCTTTTAAGAACACAAAACTCAAGGACAAAAGATGATTAATATTCTTTAACGAAATTCTTTGTCATGACAAGACAAGTCAGCTTAGTAAAATGAGTTACTTGACAATTTCCAGATTAGATTTCTAGAAATATTTTGTGTCTTTTTGTTGTTACTTTTGTAACTTGTTTGGGCCTGAATTATACGGCAATAAATAGATAAGGAAGGCATTATCTGGAAAACTAATAACTCTACTATCAAGTAAGATGATGTGCATTCAGTTGATGATCAGCCTTTACAAAAATATACCAAGTTTTAGAAGTTTATTAATACGGGTTAGGAATATCAGTAGCTTTTTTTCCATTTCCGAAAGAACCTACATACTCTTAAACCAAATAATGATGACAAATCAAAAGCAAATGCCTACAATACACTCCTGAACAGTTCATCGAAATTTTAAGCAGCATTTACCTAATCGATGGGCGTGTCTTAAAGCGAAGAGTAATAAAGTATTGGCTTAAACAATTTACGATGCCCTAAGCAACGAGGCTGGGTAGCCATTTTGCTTAGCTACTAGAAAGTTGCTGCCAGGATTAAAATTAAGGAGCTCATTTATTCTCGCTTGCCTCTAACAGCTTGCGAAGAAAGGTGTATCACTTTGCTTTTAATAAAATTAAAATGTTGTCTTGGATGGGCGGAGGAACGCTTGGGAAGTCATTTGGCTACATCGTTGTTGGCAACAAAGTTTAATTTGAAGAAGCATTGATTCCAGTCGATAGAATGGTGTTGCCTATTTTGCTTCTAAGCAACATTGCTATGTTAGACTTTGAATGGCCGGGAGTAATTATTTGAGGCATCAGACAGGTTTTTTCTGTGATGACGCAACTTGAGTTGGATCGAGGTAGCTAAATATAAAAAGCGCTCGTGGGAGGTGCTTGTATCAATCTGCAGCGCTTACTTGGTCTTACCAGGGGGTATCGATTTACCCAGTGCAAACTGGTTTGTGGAGGTCAGATAGGTAGTCCCTGTAAATAAACTGGTACTCAGGTGCGTCTGGTTAGACTGGAAGCCAACCCCATCATAGGTAGGAAAGGCTAGGCAGATGATGATGCTAGTATGGAATTTGGCCATAGGGAACAATTACAACTTTTCATAAGGTGGACCACATGCTCGATTGCCTCGCAATGACATAAAAATATAGGATAAGGCCGTCTAAATGATAGTTCTTATATCCTACTCTCGACCAATGGAAGGTAGTCAGGAAGTCTCTAAGTTTCTTGTTAAATGTTGTGAAAACGGCCATTAACTTTCCTGTTACTACGTCATTGCGTTTGTCTGTAATACTACCATTACCAGACCTGAATGTATACTAATGTATGTGTAATATGATAGCTATGGCTGATAGATAGGTGTAATAGAATATGATAGCTTTATTTATAGCCTATCGGTAGGTACTGAATTTTAGAACAGTCGTTATATAATTCAGAAGCCCGACATACTGACAACCATGCGAAAAAGCAAAGCAAAGAGAAAAAAGAGCAAAGAGCAATTTTTCAAGCAAGGGAGGAGGGATTGCATATTTTCTTAAACCTTATCTTACGACTTCTATCTTTATCGTATGGCTTGTCCCAAACCATAAGGCGATCCGACTTTTATGGGCAAAGCTGATTTCTCGTAAAATATTTCAGTTATTTCTTATCAAAGGTTATCCGAACGTCAAACAGATCAGCTTAGGAATGTTTGAAGTTTTAAGGAGACCCGATTATATCGATAGCATTAAGGAAGCAAAAGAAGCCTTAGTTTTATTCGGCAGAAATTTTAAATAACATTTCATTATAATAGGTCTTTACCTATGAAATTGCCGTATTGCAGTACAGACTTTTTCAAACAAAAAAAAGTTTTGATTGGCTATGAGTTCTAAATTCAAATTAATTTTGTTTTAAAAATATGACATTCTATTTACAAAATCAGTCTTTTGTTTATTGATTAGCGTTGTATTTTCATTACATTTCAACATTTTTCCTCATAATGGATACTTTGACATTTCGTGTAATTATGGAATATGAGTTCCGTCGTGGCACCAACGCGGCACAAACGACCCGTAACATCAACGACGTTTACGGAGAGAACTGTACAAACGAACGCACAACCCGTTATTGGTTTGCTCGGTTCCGTTCTGGGAATTTTGACTTGAAAAATGAACCTCGTGGTCGTCAGGAAACTTTGGTCAACAATGATGAATTAAAGGTGATTGTTGAAGCTGATGAAACTCAATCTACAGCTGAGCTGGCAGTAGCTTTTGATGTTAGCATTAAAACAATATTGGTCCATTTGCGACAGATTGGCAAGATAAAAAAGCTTGATAGATGGGTGCCCCACGAACTTAACGATCGCCAGCGCAACGTACGCGTCGAGACTTGCCTTGCGCTGCTTAACAGGCACAGAAATGAAGGAATTTTGAACCGAATTGTTACGTGCGACGAAAAATGGATTCTTTTTGACAATCGAAAGCGCTCAGCAAGTTGGTTAGATCCTGGTTCGGTACCAAAGCAATGTGCAAAACGAAAAATGACCCCTAGAAAGGTGATGGTCACAGTTTGGTGGTCTAGTGCTGGTGTGATTCATCATAGCTTTTTACAAAACGGCGAGAGCATTACTGCAGATGTGTACATTGAAGAACTGACCACAATGATGGCGAAACTCGCACGTCTGCAACCAGCTTTGGTCAATCGGTCGTCTCCACTGCTACTTCACGACAACGCGCGGCCCCATACTGCACAACAGACCGTCTCTAAGCTGCATGAGTTGGGTTTGGAAGCTCTCCCTCATCCGCCATACTCACCAGATCTTGCGCCTTCCGACTATTACTTTTTCCAAAATTTGGACAACTTTTTAGCGGGAAAAAAATTCAATTCCCGAGAGGCAGTACAAAACGCCTTTGAAGAGTTTGTTGTCTCCCGTCCAGCTGATTTTTTCAAGAAGGGCATCCATAAACTGCCACAGCGTTGGCAAAGATGCATTGATTGCAGGGGTGATTACTTTGAAATAAAGAAATAAATAAGTTCGAAAAAAAAAATACTTTAACTTTTTTCAAACAAAACGGCAATTTCATAGGTAAAGACCTAATATTATTACAACTCTCGCCAGGTTAAAAGAAAATTTCACAACAATAATTGCAATTGGTAAAGAGACGCATCTAAGCTATCTTACTGATAAATAAAAGTGAAAGTTTGTATGTTTATTATTCAATCACACAAAAACGGATGAACAGATTAAGATAAAATTGGTACACAGATAGTTTATAGAACAGATAAAGACATATTCGTATAATACTTTTCATCCTGATTCACGAAGGCGAAATCGCGGGCAGAAGCACTTATCTCGATAAAGTACTTAACAACTACTTTGAAACAGTCTCGGAAATTAGGTCCGTCTTCGTCTAAGTGGTTCAAACGGATAGGAAAAGTTGACACCGAGTTTGACATCTATTATGAAGCAGTGACGCCAAAAAAATTTTAGGAGACGGTAAAATGTTTTGTGTAAAATATTGTACTAAAAATCTTGACTTGAGGTTCACGAAAATACCTTGGTAACAAAGATATTTTCGTGAACCTTGAATAACCATTTAAGAAGCTAAGAATATAAACCGAAGAAAATTATTATTCCGATAAACACTATAGTTCGTAGGCACCGTAGGCACGTGTAAAATGGGAAAAATAATTGTAAAAACAAAATCTTAACTTTGTGTGCTCCTAGAAAACGAGATATATAACATAACCAGAATAATAAAAGCCTGGAGGGATACATGGACAAATTTGTGGAAAAAAGAAAACATTTATGTCAGACAACAATGTTGGATATTATCATGTTTTTTACAGAACTCAATTTATTATATTAAAATAATGTGCAAAACAGAATAACATGTGACTTAATAATGTGGATCCTTTGTCCTTGCAATTCCTTCTTTCATAGGGGCAGCACGCATGTCAACCTTCTCAGAATCTCAATGGCACTTATCACACGACACTGATACCCGCGCGGTCGGGCGGTGAAGTGGATTTTGCACGCATTGACTTGTATGAAATACGGTGATGCTTAATACACGTACACCGCCCGATTGCGCGTATGTTTGGCAGTCACCGCCTATCCGCACGACGCATTGCCACAAAATTTGTTTCGCCGCCTGACAAGCTCGTGGCTAAACAATTACAGCCGCACGGGTCGATCTCTAAGGTTAAGCCGTGCTTGACGAGGTTGGTCCGTGGATGGGTGACCATAATTACATACCTAGTATGAATCTAGGTATGTAATTATCCGTGCCTCGGAAAGCACGTGAGGCCATTGGTTCCGGCTGTCATTTGTAGATCTTTGACAGTCGTTACGAGTAGTCAGAAGCCAAAAGTCTGACATCCAGTCTTACCAAGGGGTATCGTATTTCCCAGTTACTGGGTTGTGGAGGTCAGATAGGCAGTCGCTTCATGTAAAATACTGGTACTCAGCTGCATCCGGTTAGACTGGAAGCCGACCCCAAGATAGTTTGGGAAAAGGCTAGGCAGATGATGATGCCTACAAGCTCGTGGCTAAACAATTACAGCCGCACGGGTCGATCTCTAAGGTTAAGCCGTGCTTGACGAGGTTGGTCTGTGAATGGGTGACCATAATTACATACCTTGTATGAAACTAGGTATGTAATTATCCGTGCCTCGGAAAGCACGTTAGGCCATTGGTTCCGGCTGTCATTTGTAAATCTTTGACAGTCGTTACGAGTAGTCAGAAGCCAAAAGTCTGGCATCCAGTCTTACCAAGGGGTATCGTATTTCCCAGTTACTGGGTTGTGGAGGTCAGATAGGCAATCGCTTCATGTAAGATGCTGGTACTCAGCTGCATCCAGTTAGACTGGAAGCGACCCCAAGATAGTTTGGGAAAATGATGATGATGGTATTAATTACCACTCACATGTCTATTATGTATCTACGTTGAATATTATGTGAGTATGACATTCAACTCATAAGTACATATTAAGTCTTTATATACAACACACCCGTGATTACGATTTCGGCAGAGCTTTTGGACAAACAAATTCAATCTGGGTCAATTTATCATGGTTCTAAATTTTCATATCCAGGCAATAAAAAGTCTAAAAATACATCTGGCGGTCTCACTTAATTGAATTATTTGCCAAATGTGGGGTTCAAGCCGCCGAGCTCCGGGTTAAAATACAGAAGTGCCATAAAAATCGACGGTACTCACTTTTTATGCCGATAGTGAGGGCAGATATCCAATAATTTTGCTCTAACTGAGTGGGATTCTGGAAAAGGTATTAGGATTTCGTGGATCGTATTATTTTAGGTCTTTTAGTTCATCGGATTTTGCTTGATAGGTTTTATTATTGAACGGGTTATAATGTACGCAATTTTCTTGTGAATCTCTATTTAATTTTGAATCGTTTAACTGCTGTATAAAGTACAATTTTGCTTTTGCAATTTGCTGGAAAATACCATTATTATTCTGCATAGACCTTGTGGTTGTTTTAATCTTTGTCATATTCATGGCATCGGTGGTCTTATATTAAATTTTTGTTATAACCGGTTTTTATACACGTACAGCGAAATAATAAATTGTGAACACAGTGAACTTCGTATTACGTGCAAAAGTCATCATCATCTGCCTAGCCTTTTCCCAAACTATCTTGGGGTCGGCTTCCAGTCTAACCGGATGCAGCTGAGTACCAGTATTTTACATGAAGCGACTGCCTATCTGACCTCCACAACCCAGTAACTGGGTAATACGATACCCCTTAGTAAGACTGGATGTCAGACTTTTTGCTTCTGATCACTCGTAACGATTGTCAAAGATCTACAAATAACAGCCGGGACCAACGGCTAAACGTGCTTTCGAAGGCACGGAGGAAACTCGATATGCAATTATGGTCACCCATCCATAGACCAACCTCAACCATATTACGTGAAAAAGTATGAAATTAAATTCATGAAACCATTTTCATATCAAAATTTTATGAAAATGCTTTAAATTAAAGCTATCCGTATGCAGCCACATCGGCGCATTATCTGGTTCATTGCAATGATATGGTACCATGAATATTCAAATTTGTAGAAGGTAAAATTACTGCAAAATTTACCTTAAAACATGGTCCGTAGTTTTTCAGTGTTGACGGTCATATTTTACATTTTTCGCGAGGGAAGCTATTTTAAAAGCATTCCACATTTTGATATATGGATAATTTTCTCGTGAGTGTTTTCAGACTTAGTGACATTTAAAAACATACTTTTCCGTACTGGTTTTCTTTGGATTCGTTGCTTATTTGTGTTTTTAAGCATAAGGGTTATTTTCTTATTTAAAACTTGTGGCTTTTGTTTCTTATATAAAACAATTAGGTTGTAACTTTGAATAGTTCATAATATTATATTCATTATGCAGTTTGGAAGTAAAACACTCCTTCAGTCGGGATTTTTTGTTAAAACAAGCTTTTGCTCGCGGCTTCGCTCCCGTTATGTACGGAAATAGCCTATAAAACTCGAATATTATGTAGCTTTCAGTTCGTGATTTTTTTCGGAATCGGCTCAGCAGTTTCGAAGATGTTCCCCTACAAACAAATTCACAAACACACAAATTAGTATAGAAGTATATCTATACTTCTATATCTAATATCACGGCACGATTGGCGCAGTGGCTAATTAGTGATTCACTATTGCGCTGCGGGTTCGATTCCCTTACGAAACAAATTGTTGTATGGCCTAAAGATAGTTGTTCCGGGTCTAGCTGTTTGTGTATTTGAGTTTAAATGTTTGTAAACGCACCCATGATACAGGAGAAATTCCTAGTACGGGGAAAAGTTTTTTTTTTAAATATCATAAAGATGTAAATTGTTTGTGAGTTAGACCTGTATGTATGTTAGCTCTACGTTTTAATTTAAGAGTTACGACAATGCACGTACATAGCCCACTAGCCAGTAGACACACGAGTGACATTGCCTCGTCAGCCATCTAACCTAACCTTTAGTGGAACCGTTTCAGTTTGTTGCAACAACGGATACAACGGCTATTCTCGTCAAAGAGTTCAGTGATGTGTACCTAACCTTATCAATCAAGCTCAGGCTCGAAATAGTCGCCTTCGTCAATAGGAAACTTCAAACTTTGTTTTATGTTTCGTGCACAGGCCGAAACAAAGCTTTTGACCTTTAGTTACATAGGAATATATCCTTTAGGATTTTTTTTTCAAGCAATCATTTTTGTAATGACGGGCATGCTAAAGTCATTTAATAACTTACGGTACGATTGGAAACGCTGATTTGTCGAAATGAAAATGATTATCATGAGTAGAAGAAGAATAAAATCCGGAATAGAATTAGATATGGGGCATATTTACTAACAATGAAACTGTTTCATTTTTGGGGTACCGTAGCCGAATGGCAAAAAACGGAACCTGTCTCGGAATATGTCTGTCCCTCTGTCTATCTGTTCGTCCGTATGGCACAGCCACTTTATTCCGAAACTATTATGACTACACCGTTGAAACTTGGTAGTTAGATGTATTGTGCGGATCGATTTACGACCGTACACAAAAAAAAATATTGTTGATTCATGGAAGTGAAACTAAAAAAAAACATCATACCTATACGTGCGAGGTGTTTATAGATAAATCTTTCAAAATGACATTGAGGTTCAATCGTGAGAGATACACTTCCAAAGTGGTAAAATTTGTACCTAATTTTTTTCAGAATTTTTCAAATTAAAAAATACTGTAAAAAAGTAGGTTTGTAGAACGTAAAAAACTTTCAATGAAAATTGATTTGAATAAGATTTGATTTTTAGTTTTGAGATATGGGACTTTTTCACCAAACTGCAGCAGTAACTTTGTTTTTCATTAACATACTATGAAAAACAAATAAAATTTTGCTGTTGAGTGTAAATTTACTCATGAATAAATTTACACTCAACAGCACCGACCGTTCAAAATTTTGTTATTATATTGTTTGGGCGTACGGAACCCTGTGTAGCAAGAAAAGTCATTACAATGGTCAGATTAATTTTTTGGTAGTAGTACATAATAATATGTACGTATGAGCAAACATAATATTGTACTGGCTCTTTTTTTACTCCATGCTAAAATACGTGACAGGCAAAATACATAGGACAGGAATTCCGTGAAAATGTTAGTCCTTTGTGGCGAGTACGAACATCGTCCAATATAATTAAATAAATTCCTTTGTTCTAGTATTTCGCCAAAGCGTCGCTGGAACTGCCAGCTCGATTAGTAGGCTCAATTTTCACAGGGCTAAATTCATTTGAAAGGACGTGTACTGTTCAGTTCAAAAGTACCTAAAGACTTAACGTAAATAGGGTCTTGTAATTATTTTGGACCAAATTATGACATTTGCTCTTTTTTTGATTTTTCAGTAAAGTTTTAAAGATGATATTATGACTAAAAATAAAATAAAATGATGTTGCTTGTGATAGTTTAGGTTGACATTTCTGTTAGAAAATTTTTCATACGACTCATCTGTCATAGAGAACTGTTTTTTATTTAAAACTTTGTCATCCGGAGATGTGCCCAGAAAATTGGCCGCATTGCCAAGTTGAATGGCAATGCTAATTCTTTTGACAGCAATGCGGAGAGTACTTTGACACTGAAGTATTCTATTAGCATCGTTGTAAATAATATGTAGGTACTTACTTTCGGTTTAAGGAACTTTATTTCCATTAAGACAATTGTCACTTACATGAGAAAATTAAAGACTTTTAATCTTTTGATCTATTTAAATCTTTAAATCACTCATTTGTTTCAATCTAGGTAGGTCTAAAAGTGTCTTCTGCCATCTCGCATTTAAATAAAGCCAGAACTTTATGGTGACACTGCAACCGAACTTATATGCCCCTAATTTAGAGCTTGAAACTCCAGCATTGTTTGCCTTGATACTAGATATAAATAACTACATCGGAAGCGTTTTAGTTCAACATTTTAAATAATCTCTGCCTAGCTTTCAAAATATTGTTTGGTGTGGAGTTAGCGTTATTAGTTTTAACAGGGTTATGCTTTTAGAGTGCATTCGAAAATGAACGCTATTTTGTTAAAATATAATAAGTCACTAGTTGCATTGAAAATGGCAAGAGAAAGATTTTTCACAGGTATTAGAACTAATGAATATTAAAAAGAAAGAATTCTAAGAAACCCCGGGAGAGGACGCCCGAGAAGGACATACACTATTGGTAATGTTCTTCAGAAAAGTCATGTTTATAACGTAGTATTATTAGAACTGTTACCTCGTTGGTAGAGAGGTCCTGGCTTCGATTCCAGGATCGGGCTAAGAGTTATTGAATTTTTTTATCAGGAATTTCTCAGTACCAGCCACGGAGTCAGGACTTGTGCTCGGTTGATGGCAATAAGCTCGCCCTCTATAATATGGGACTTAAACATAACTGGCAAAATGTGGATGCACTTGTTTGGTACATCTCAAACTCTGTCTAACCCTTGGGAGATTACAAGGCATGATGTTATGTTATGTTATCATAACCGACGTGCAAGTACGACCCGATGTAGGAACGGACCTTTTTGTTCCTGCTTAACCCCATAGGAAAAACAGGTTTTTAAGTATGTAGGTATTATTTCCTCGTAGTGAATGGTAATAATTAAGATAGTTTACGCTTTATGACATTTCATACAAACTTTCAAGTCCTTATTTTTCCGAAATGGCTGAACCGATTTTAATTAAACGTAATACGCATAAACAGGATACATAGGTCTAAAAAGTTACTACTAAAAACATTTCCGAAAAAAAGTGTTACAGCTAAATTAGACCGATTATAAATTATCTATAGAAACAGAAATTTCCATTTATCTTTTTTTTAAAAGACATTTCGAAAATGTTTTTAAGTTTTTTTTTTTTTGGGAAAGGCATCTCGCAGTTCAACCTAGGAGGTTGTCGTCTGCTTAACCGGCCTATTCTGTGGGTGCCTTAAGAGTAAGGCCTCCAGCCAGGGCATAAAACTTACAAACTAAACGACTACACGCTAAGGGCACCCCTGTGGGGTACGAGCCTCGGCTTAGGGCGTCGCTGGGGGAGGACTGCATGGGGACAGGCTGGATCTGAATGATATCATTATTTAGGGGCTGATTTAAAACTACTGGCACAGCATCGCGGGCTGGCTCGAGCGAGGGTCGGGTAGGGCATGGACCGGGACGTCGCGATGGACCTCGACGGCGAGGTCGGAAAGACGGCGGTTTGTGTCTGAACTTTTTAACAGTGCTAGTCTCTTTGCTACTGATCTCCTGGAGGAGGGTGATAGCATCATCGGGAGTGAATGTTTTTTAGTAACTTTTTAGACCTATGTATGCCTTAAGAGTCCTACTTTGTATTAGGACTCTTAAGTATGCACCACCACAAGCAAAGACCTCATATAATTCAAAGAAGAAACTACTTTATTTACATTGCTAGCTAAGTTCGTGGGACGAGGAGCTCGTGGCTAAATAATAACAGCCGCACGGGCCGATCTTTTTAAGGTTAAGCCGTGCTTGCCGAGGTTGGTCCGTGGATGCGTAACCATACTTACATACCGAGTTTCATCCGTGCCTTGGAAAGCACGTTAGGCCATTGGTTCCGGCTGTCATTTGTAGATCTTTGACAGTCGTTACGAGTAGTCAGAAGCCAAAAGTCTGACATCCAGTCTTACCAAGGGGTATCGTATTACCCAGTTACTGGGTTGTAGAGGTCAGATAGGTTGTCGGTTCATGTAAAATCCTGGTACTCAGCTGCATCCGGCTAGACTGGAAGCCAACCCCAAGATAGTTTGGGTTAGTATTCCGACCATCACTAATATCGTCAGTCAGCATAAGTTGGTTTCAATTATTTCCTTGAGAGATCAAAATATTCATATTCGAAATTTATTTAAATTAAGGAAACCGAATATTTGCAGTAAAATGTGTAAAATATTTCCTGGCGTTAAGTGCTGAGTGAAGGCGGAAAAGTTTTGAATTACATTTTTAATTGTTTTAATTACAGCTACGTTAGACGAAACTCAGTTTTCGTTTAATATTTTTTAATTGTTACTGGTTTTATCCCACGGCTTTGCCCGTGTCTTCTTCACCTTTTCAGCCGAAAGAAGTCCACTGCTGGACATAGGCCGCCTCCTCCAAGTGTTGCCACATTGACATAAGGCGGGTTTTGGCCATACCACGTTTGGCAGGCGGGTTGGCGATCGCAGTACGGTTGTAACAAAAGCACAGAGAACGCTGCTGCTCATTCTCAGGAAAGTCCCTTAGTCGCCTCCTACGACACCCACGGGAAGGTATGGGATGGTGCTATTCTTTACGTCCGACACCATACAGAGCCCGTGTGGAGCCCGTAAATTATTTCACAGAATTGTACTATCGGGATAAAAACATTCTTTTTCATAAATCAGAGCATGCCCTACCAATGTACAAAATTTTGTAGAAAGTATGGCTTACAAAAGGTATTTACAATATTGATTTGAGTGGCAAGCCGGGAGGGAAAGGAAATCATCATCATCATCAGCCTATAATGTTCCCACTGCTGGGGCACAAGCCTGCTCTCTATAAGAAGTAGTGGACTGTAATCCACCACGCGGGCCCAGTGCGGGTTGGTAGATGTCAAATGTCTTCGAATTTTTACTTCACAATGGTTTCCTCACCGTTTTTGAGAGTTGCGGTGATGAAATAAATTACACAATTTAATGCGCCTGCCTGGGTTCGCTTACTGGTCGTAAGACGGGGCTGCCACCACTGGGCCACCGCTACTCTATGCATCTGCTGCTGTCTGTCTATAAAAGTAATATTGTGAAATACCCAGTGTTTCCACTTATATTTCATGACACAAAAGAATTATGACTACAATGATTTCGTTTCCGAAATCACATTAATGAGAAGTGATGTGCTTCATGGATGATAACGTTAGTCTGTGTTCACATTGCACATAAATATTCATTTTGTAGGCCATTCGTGTGATACGAATCGTATTTTAGTATCTGTGTGATTTATGACATGAATGTATTAGTTTATCAGATTACATTTTGCTAGGTATGCTAAAAATGGTTGGTTAAAATTTAATTCTGTAGTGTCACATGCATAACTATTATTAAACAAATTAATTTATGTACGTTATTAATTTTAATAGTTATTTAAATGACGGCACTTATTGATCAAATCATAGACATTTATCTGCCAGTCTAGTCAATTATTCTGCAATTAAATCTTAGCATTTAGAATCAGCGTATACCGTTCCCCTTACTGGGACACAGTTAACCTATCTGTGGGGGGAAAGGGCCATTATCTACCCGATGCACGTTGTAAAGATTCAGAGGTCCACCGTCTGGATCTTTACAAAATAATATAAGCGGTAGTTAAAATAATTTTGACCAGACAGAAGTCGGTTCACGTTTATTTTCGTCTAAAAAGACACGGTGCGAATTCTACCTTTTATTTTTCAACACTAGAAACACATACTTTTATACTTGTTTTACAACCATTGGTCACCCAATGCTGAGTGTAGATCACTTCCAAATCTCTCCACTTTTGGCAGTTTAGTGACAAACTTATATAGTTTCTTCAGGCCACTAATAATAGTGAGATTGTCTGTCCACCTAGTCCAGAATACAAAGATATTATTTAATAAAAATAACCCGACAGTTCTATTTAAATAATATCCTGCTATAACCACAAACTGACCATTCAAGAACAAAAGTCATTCGTTGTTTCCACCGCTCCACTTCTTACTTGTAAAATGTCCCTGCGATGTCCTTCTGATTCAGACAAAACTTTGCCTTTGAGACAAGACAATGACAAAGTCAAGTTTCTACACTTTAAAACTGGAACAACAGTATCATAAAGTTTTGATTTTGGAAATGTATTTAGTGGTTACAACAAAATGTTGGAGCTGTGTGTGGAATTTAAAGTTTTATTTAATCTTACTTCTTACCTAAGTCAGACAAGAGGACTAAAGATACTTAGCAAAAACATGTATTTTGAGGGTGTGTTCTAAAGATAAGTAATTGAGTCATGTAAGTGTTGTGTCGTGAGTTCTTCGTAGTTGTTTTAGAAATTTCAAGGCTCCTATTCTAGAACATGTCTAATAATAAACTTCGATTAAAAGAGAATACGTCAAACTTCTTAAAATTCACTTATCTCTCATGAAACATTTATTTCTCATAAAGTTTTAAAAAAAGCTTAAAATATTCCGCATAAGACTTATGCCGAAAAAATAAAATAAACACCACAATTAAAATCACCGAGCCAGCGAAGGCATTACTTAATGACTGAAAAAAAGGAGATTCAATAAATTGGACAAATGAAAAAGGCTTAAGTCTGCGAAAAGTTGTTTTCGCTTTTCGCTAAAAGTGTTTTTCTAATTGTTTTTATCGCTCCGCAATCTTTACGGCTTCCCGCCGAATTAATTTTAATTAAGACGAAAGGTTTTTACTGCGCCTTTTTAAGATGTCACTTGCTTCTTATTTTCTTCTTTGGAAAGCTGAAACAAATATTATATAATTATGAATATGTATATTTTTTTAATGTTTATAATACTATGTTTTTATATTCGGATATTTAAAATCCATACTAATATCCATACTAATATTATAAATGCGGAAGTCACTGTGTTTGTTTGTATGTTTGTTTGTTACCTTTTCACGACTAAACGGCTGATCGGATCCTAGTGAAATTTGGCATATCATCACGCTACGACTAATATGAGCGGAGCAGCAATGAAAAATGTTGCGAAAACGGGGAAAATGTGACACAGACGAAGTTGCGCGGGACAGCTAGTACACTATATATAGAGATAGCAATAGTAAAGGGTGAATGCCTGTAACCAAACAAAGATTTAATGAATATTGATCATCATGGTGATGTTATTTTCAGTTTAGGTTCCTTCACAGTGTTTTTCCTTAATTAAAGTCCGCCATGAAATAAAATATATAAAAAAACCCATAGTTTTATGCGTGTGATACCTAACGAGACAAATAAAGCTATCACACACTCCACAGTTTTCTTCAAACAGAAGTTTCTGAAACTAATGGCATGTCTCTTTCCTCGTTGCACCAGTAGTTTCCTTTCCGAAAGAAAGATGGCGCTAGTTATCGCTGTTCGCGGTGCATTACACGCGCTCACATTAGGGACTATCAGTGATTTTTATAGCTAATAAAAGTTTAACGTAGGAAACGGGCAGGGTCTGTTTTTATCATAGAACTATGTTTAAAAAAACCTTAATTTGAAACTTTATTCGTTAGTAATTTTGCTACAACGTTCTATATCAATAATGGGCATTCGAAATGAAAGATGACTTAAGAAAAACCAATCCAATGATACACCCCACTTAACTTACTCGACTTATCTTGTCTTTATCGACTTAAATTTTTTTCACAATAATGCGTTTGGTTGTCGCCACATTGAATTTTGATTACTTTAGTGACACTCACAAGATTTGCCAGAGAATGGGCAGCAGCGTTCTTGGTGCTTTTGTAACAACCGTACTGCGATCACCAACCCGCCTGCCAAGCGTGGCGATTATGGCAAAACCCCCCAAAATGTCAATGTGGCGACATTTGGGGGAGGCCTATGTCCAGCAGTGGATGTCTTTTAGGCTGAAATGATGATGATGATGACTCACAAGATTAAGGCAAATTGACGTAAGAATCACCAAAATCGGCATACGCGTTTGCCAACATATTATGCTTCTTTCAGTCGGGTAAAAAGGCGAGGATCATTAACGGCAAGGACTTACAAAAATTAGAAGGTAGGGTTAGTTTTGATTTAATTCATTTGCATGTACATAATAAGGAAATTATTTAATATCCAGGGTACAAGACACTTCAGATTTTATTGATAGGTACTGCAAGTAGGTACCGTGATAACGTAATCAAGCATACATTTGGGCCTAGGTACCGTGGCTGTTGCTAGATTGCCCAACACACGTCCTATGTAGACAAAGAGTGCTTAATCCATCTACGTTACAAGCTTCCTAGTTTATGTCAATCCATTGTAACATGAACCTTGTTTACATAACACTGTAATCGTTTTTTTCATGTTTCGTTTATTCTGTGAGCTCTGTTTACTGAACCTGTGTTCGCAGATTTTAAATTAAAGCGGGATAAACAAAACACTACGGTTTTTTTATTTTGATTGATAAAATACGCTCCAGAGAGCGAGTTGATTGGATCAGAAATAAAATTGAAAAAGATTTTACGTAAATTATTAAGCTGGTTGGTTTAAAATAATTTCTTTTTTACGTTAGATTGATAGGCGGAAATTAAAAGTAAAAATATACCCAAATGCTGATTTTGTTAAATATTAAATACCGAAATTATTATTATGACGACAATTTTAGATATTTTGAATGTATCACATAAATCCATACCTGCTTAACAAAACTTGATGAATACATAATGTAAAATTCTTATTAAATCATCATCTGCCTAGCCTTTTCCTAACTACGTTGGGTTCGGCTTCAAGTCTTTGTACAGGATGCAACTTACCTACTACCAGTATTTTACATGGAGCGATTGCCTATCTGACTTTCACAACCCAGTTAGTACCGGGTACACGATATCACGGTAACACTGGTTGTCAGACTTTTGGGCCACTAAGTACCTGTAACAACTGTCAAAGATCTACAAATGACAGCCCGGACCAACGGCGCGGTATCGAGGAAGCCTGATATGTAATCGATGGTCACCATTCATTCACGGGTCGACCTAGGCAAGCGCGGCATTATCTAAGATCGACTCGTTCGGCTGTTATTATTTAGCCAAAATTAAATACACCAGTCATGTTATCAATTCTGAATGGTGATTCACTTCATAAGAGGACGATTTCATTTCGAAATCTGGCATTTTTTTTGTTTTTTGACAACATTAACATAACTTGACATTTTTGGTATTTTTATATGGGAAATTTCCTTGTTTTCACCCCATTACGCGTTCTATTTGCCACAGTGTAATAAAGCAAAACATGTAATGACTACGCTAAGAGCATAACCGGCTCAAAACTCTCACAAATCCGGCTTTAAATTGGCACCCACGTCACGTATGCCAAGCTCATTGTCCCAGCCAATCCCGTGGCATCCCCATGCATATTAATGGCCAAAGGCCAAATAAAAATATGGCCTACGTGCGAATTGCTCGCGTTACTATAGACTTATTGGTTTAATTGCCAATGAGGGTGTGCTTTTTTGTAATTATGTATGGTGCTGGTTTCGTGTGTTTATTTAAATAGTATGATGTTGCTCTTATTTTGGTGTACTATAAAGTTAATTATTTTCATCTATAAAAGGTATTAAAGCGGACATCCTTTACCAGCCAACCAAGTTTAAAAAAAATCCTCAGCGACAGACGGACAAGAGATTGACATTATATTTAATAAATGTTTTGATTTCCTTTACTTCGGAAGCTTAACCTCACTATCCTTTCGCGCGTAACAGTAAAACCCCGCGTGAAACCCTTCGGGGGCCCCTTGATTACGCCATTGCGTGAGTCATCCGATATCGTAAAGATAAACACTTATAACTCGAGTTATATTAGCTCTAATCTTAAACGGTAAACAGTGTCGGGTTCGTGATGAACGGGGCCATTTATTAATAATAAACAACACTTTTAGAACTACTTGAGAATTATACATATCCCATAGATATGAGAGAGGTCGTAGCAAATACGTCTGTTTTCGTTGCTTATTTTTGTTTGGTAAAACTACTCATTCAATTTACACGAAAATTTATATCTAACATCACAAATATACAAGTAATCTAATGACAGTGTTTTTTAGGAGTCCTACATACATTATTCTTATAAGATCCTACCTCAAACTTCTTGCTAGAATCGGCCATTTTAGAATTCCGCTGTTCAAAGCATGAAAATACTTGAAATATCAATAAATATGAATAGATATGCCTCGAATACATGAAATAATGAATTATCACTATTTTTTCTTTGCTACTATTGTTTCCAAGACCATTTTACATGGTTCAAGAGTCAAATATTTTTTTTTTATTTCGACTAACAAACTTCACAACAAAGGATTTTTTGTTGGCTCAAATCATAATTTTTTTGTTGTTTTTTCAAGCAAATGACTATCTAAAAAGTTGCATTATACACTTATAACATACTATACATTTACTTACCAAAGTTTTACAACGTATATCTCACAAAACAACACTTTTCCGAACATAATAACACGGGTTGCCATTGACGTTTGACATTCGACATAGACGAGTTTCTATATTTTTTTTAATAATGTTGTGCCGTTTAGTATTACTAACGATTAATTTTGTTTGAATCGACTACTAGTTGACCATAGAGGTAAATTTTGACAGAACGATTTAGAAATTTACTTTTTTTAATATTAGCGTTTAAATTTGCTGGTTCGAGCCGTTCCATAAATGGAACGGCTGGGACCTAGAGGTAGACAGGACAGAGGTAGACCTAGACCTAAACAGGTTCAGCAAGAAAATACTAAAACGTATTGGTGGGGCAGCGGTCCCAATTATTCAGACTTAAATATCTGTAAAAGTATTTCAAAAGTCACTTGATTCTAGTTTACTCAATAATTGAAATGTTAGAGATGCGCAGGTATGTACGTAAATAAGATAAGATATGATAACAGACAGTGATAACTCGTACACGAATGGCATTTAAACAAGACACAACAATATCAAGAACGTCAACATTGCATTTTAAAATAAAATATTTTATTTCACATACTCAGGGCCGAGCACCTCGATTCGTAAGTGTTGCGCAACGCCCCGTCAATTTCACATCCAATAAGAACTGCAAACGAATTTACTCATTTTGAAGTTGCCAGACTAGCACTGTATTAGCTAGGCCAGACTTTCGCTATAAATACTGAAATTCGCTCGCTTATTTTTACTTAAACCGGGGAAGTTTAGGAGCTTTTGTCAAGGCTAGATGTTTAGGGAAACTATTAATAATAAATGCATTGAGCTCATTTATAAAACTTTAGATGGTTTTAGGCTTTCATCGGGTTGTTTAAGTTTTCAGGGGTAAAATAATAAATGTTACTTCATTTTGCTGTTTTAGTTCTTACTTTTAATTTATCTTTGGCATTTGCTGTAAACAGGTAACAATCATAAATTGGATTGTAGAAATAATAAAGCTAACAAGGCTTATTATTTTTTTATATAATTGGAAAATATTATTAGAATCTTTAATTGAGACGAAATGCCAAAAGGAATGAGTATTTCTTTGTTTTAAGTGCTACGCGGTTGCTACGGCGTAGCTTGTGGCTACGCAGCGTAGTAACCCGGCTTTGCTGGGTCTAATTTTCGTGAGTTGATAGAGAATTTCATGATGTAATTTTACGTTATGAAATTCAATAAAACAGACATGAGTAACTAACTATATATGAAGGCGAAATGCCAAATTAATGAGTCTATTATTTCTTATGAGTAAGTGCTACGCGGTTGCTACGGCGTAGCAACAATGCCACCAAATTTTACGGGCTTCATTTTATTTGATGTGATGGTGAATTTGATGCTATATATGGTGATATAATTCAACCTTACATTTTATAAGTTAGAATGTAATAATAGCATGACTCGTGCTACTAACAGTGATTATTAAAATGCACGCAAACATAGAGGCAAGCCATGTACTTACGAGTTGTTTTCTTAGAACTTCCCCTTTATTGCTTGTTCAAAACTAAATTTTGCTTGACTTTGCTCTTTTATAATTCATTGCCTAGACGCTATTGACAGAATAATAGTTGAAGGAAATATAAAACAGAAAGCAATCAGTGCAACCATTTGTAATAGCCAGTTATACGAAATAACTGCTATTGAAAAGCTCTTTCGTTATCAACAATCAATCATTGTGGACGTTAAAAACGCGATGCCGATTGTGACATTTCGTGGAATCACGAAATAGCATTGAAATAACATTGAAATAGCATTGAAATGAATGAATTGATAAACAATGGCTTATGTTAGTTGATTTTACTTTTTGCTTTTAAAACCAAGAAATTAAAACTAACAAGTTATTTATCATAGTTGTTTAAATACACCGATATTTCATTCAAGTCATGTTGTTAAAAATTCTTCTTTTGGACGTCGAGAAGTAAAAACTGGTGCCTTTGTTCATTTGTAAATCAAGCATTCTGTATTAAAACTAAATAACTCTATGCAAAAATTTTAGCTGGAAAACGACTTTTTTTGGGGTGAAAAATCACGTTTGACGGTGCTGATAGATGAAAAAATAGCAACAACAACATGTTTTTAAAGTAAAGTTATAACTTCCAAAACTTGTATTTAAAAAAATACTTATAGCTATAAATTTAAAAACTTGTGTTTTTTTTCTTTGTGTTTTTTTTTGAACTTTGACCTCCAATATTTCCACAACTAGAAGGTTCCAAGGTAAGGGTGTCTCTATTTATTGAACACTTCAAGTACAATGTACAGAGGCGGACTTAATGCCATAAGCATTTTCTACCAGTCAACCTTTAGGTTTTGATAAAAGAGAATATTCACACCCTTTATGTGAACTTCAATCAAAATTGCCTCAAAATTTTCTGGTATTTCGGACAGTGGACAACACCCCTCTTTTTTGGTTGGGAGTTAAAAACAAAACCATCTCCCCATTACAACGCTCTTTTGACCCAAGTCAATGTTACAATGCCCAGTTTCTTAATTCACTACATTTGTTTCACACAAAGACCGCTGCATATTCCTTTGTGAGTAACGTTCATTAAAAGTACCAAGGTATGGGAGAGGGATGGAGCTATACAGGACGTCTAGCTCCATTTCTTACCCACCCTGAAGTATATAAGAACCAGGTACATATTGTTTCATTATGTTACATTTTGTTTTCTTTGTTTACGAGTATGCGTAATGAAAACCGCTTTTGTGCCGCGAATTGCGACTTTATTGCGTTGTTTCTAGGACGTTGTATATGGATGTGGATTTTGTTAATTTATGCAATGACGTATAAAATAAATATTGGTTGTGAGAATATAAAAATATAGCAACATATTTTATGTAAATTAGCTGGTATGCCTGTGTGCTGACAAACTTTAATTTATTTAATGGAGTTTATGGTTAGACTGATCTCAAAAACGGTGAAGGGTTTTCCTTCACCGTTTTAGAGTAAAAAAGAATAAAAAAATATATTATAAGCCGTTGCCGTTGTAGTAAGCCGTGGGTTCGAACCCAGGCAGGCGCATTACTTTGTGTAATTTATTTTATCACCGCTGCCTTCAAAACGGTGCGTGAAGGAAAACATTGTGAGGAAATCGACATGTCCTAGAACTAAAAGTTCGAAGATATGCGACATCCACCAACCCGCACTGGGCCCGCGTCGTGATTTATAGCCCACTCCCTCTCATAGAGAGGTGTCCCGTGTCCCAGCAGTGGGAACATTACAGTCTGATGATGATGATGGTTAAAGATGAGCTTAACGTGGTTAGTCCATCGATGGGTGACCATTCCGCTCACATCGAGTTCTCGTTTGTTTTACGGCGCTCCTATACCGGGAGCATTCGCCTATCTACAATCAACAATACAATCTACAATTAAAGTACAAGAAGTAGTAACAAAGTAACAATCAGAAGAAGATTCGATTTTGTATAGAAATAACTGACTCTGAACTGTTACAATATAAGTGTATGCTCGTATTGAGGGAGCGATTTTATCCAGAATACAAAGCCTAGGCAGTCGTCTAACTGTCGTTACTGGTAGTCAGATTTTATTCAGAGATTGAAAGTATGAAAGTCTCGCTTTTAGATATCCTAGTGTTTCAGCTTTGAAGTCTAATAACTGTTCTTCTTGACGTAAACGCTCCATACAGTATCTTTTGAAGAGATTGGTATCAAATACGCAATTAATATATTACTTATTTATTTACGCTACTAGTAAACAATATTTGAGTATTGCTGTGTTAACTGACATATTTTATGCTATTGGAAGCTTAACTTTATACCATAACTTTGTGAATAGTATAATAATATTACAACGCTTAACAACTCTTAGCAAGTTATTTAATTTACAAACTTTATTGAGTTAAATTATTAAGAGGTTTTTGCTGCTATTCAATTTTCCTTCTGCATAGTTTATTTAAATTCATACGAAAGAGATTTATTTTAAGAAAACTTGTTGCTTGCCAGATGTGTAGTGACAGAATATTGGATAAAAAAACAGCTTGAAATGTTTCAACAGTTGAACAAGATTTTTAATAAAGGTTTTAAAAAAATATTTTATAAATGAAATACATTAAACAGATGTGACTTTTAATTTGAAATTATTTATGCTGGATTAGGTTACACAGACTATTTTAAGGTGCTCTGACACAAAATATACCACTATTTACTACAACTATCTATCTATCTACTACGCAAGCCCATTCAATATTTTTTTTTTATTAATGATAAATAAATAGATAAATGATTGCAGGGAAAATCCGAACCTTGATCCTATTTTCTTAGGTTTACATCTTTACGTTTCTGAACTTTTTATTAAAACGTTTTACATTTTTTTATCATTTCCGTCATTTTTGTCATCCAAATTAAGATCTTTCACATCCCTATCACCACTGTTTCAATATCCACCTATCGTGTAAACTGCTGGCCTACCATGATGTCTTAAAACATTATTGTTTTACTCCTTTTCCAACGTGGATAGAGATAACGCTAGACATCCTGTATAGCTCCGTCTCTTTCCCACACTAGAATAGGAGTAAAACAATACTGCTTTAAGACGTCATGGCAGTCCACCTGGAATCATAATTCCGTCACAAGGCAACGCGTTCAACACAAATGCACACCCAACGTTCCCAAGGCCGCATTCGTTAAACAATTTGCATTTCCTACTGTTTTGTGCGAAAACACGCTGGTTATTGCTTCCGAACTCCCCAGCTTTTGCTATTGTGACATTATTGTAGGAGTAATTATGTTTTCCTTGGGGCTTTAATCTTTTAATATTGCTTATGGGGTAGGAAGGGACGTAGCGAAGCGGAATACAAATATTTTGGGTAGAGTGAATGCGGAACTGTTTCAGATTGCAAGCTTTTGAACCGGACTCGGTCTGTCGCAGGCCACTGGTTTCTAATAATTGACGGAATTAGCCACGCGGCTTTACCGCATTTAAGACAATCTCGTTCAAGTTTTGTTATTTCATTTGCAACCCTTTGGGTAAGAAGACTTCTACTAGAAACTATCAATAACTCTGGAAACGGAATTTTTAGCATTTCCAAAGTTATTGTTAGTATTAGTGACCATATCAGTTTAAAAACAGGGTAGAAAGTTCATCTTTCCTGGCATAGGAGGATCTTACAATCAGACAGGTGTTGTGTGTTTACCTATACCTATTTGAATCTCACTGATAACTCTGCTTGTGAGATATGAGATTTGCGCGCCGTCTGGGGTCATGCGTAGGTCGTAAGTAGCATGTAGATACCACCGCGGCATTTTATTTACGAAACCATAAAATCATTGTTAGTTCATCACTTCCAATGAATAATGTTAACCTTAATTTATTCAAACATTTTCATAAAACAACAAACTACAAAAGCTTGTACTAAATACAACAATAACAACACGGCAGAGAGAGTACCAAAAATACCTTCGTAAATTCTCCGTTGTTCCAGAATGTTGTTTAGAGATTAGCGGAGCGTGGCACGCGTTATTTAGTACCACACACAGACACACAACTGTTCCGAGGCACTTTAAGTGCCGCGGATGCAGCGTCACGTTTCTATTCTATTGTTCTGAAATTAGTTGCGTTCTAGGGAATTATATTGATGGACAAAAAGCATAAGGTTTGAAGGCTATGTGATATTTTTGTTACATTTAAGGCGTTTGCCAACATCCAAAGACGAATCTCACCAAGTTAATTATTTATTTGCACATTTACCCTCTAGCCGGTCTTTATAAACATACTCAAATATGCAGCTGAAATAATATTTTAGCTTAAAATTTAAAAGAACTAATTTTATGATGACAAAGTTGAAAGCAGGAACTAGGTGAGTACCTAGTTCCAACTTTGCCATGAATCCCGCTTCTGTTAAAAGTTACATTTTCAGTTGAAAATTTTCTCCTTAAATTATTTTAAATAATATTGCAGCTGCATTATTCCCTGCGCTGACACTTTCAAGTACATTTCTCCTCCCGGATTTGAAGTAAGATTTCGATACATTCTACATTTGAAATTCGAAAGCAGTAAATGCGTATTTGAGAATCGTTCGATAGGATAGAATTTTTAGTGTCTCTTCTCTCAAACAAAGTGTCGCATAGTTTAAAATACAATATTCATCAAAATATAACGATTTCAAACTGCCTGAAACAAATTGAAATTGCTTTTAGTTGCTCGAATGATCATAGTTTTTTTTTTTTTTCACTTATTTCAAAATTCTAAACCATGTTTCAGTAAACCTGCAGCATAGGATTTCAATATTTTCCACTCAATATAAAAGCATTTTTATTTGCATTTCGTTCGAAAAGTTTCGGGCAATTTCGTTGGTAACATTTAGGGAAGTTAAAACAAACCAAATGAAAACCAAATTCAATGTTTTTCTTCAGTTCAATATTATTGGTAGCAGCCTATCAGCTTAAACAAATATGACTGTTTCTATAGAATTTACATTAGGTTGGTTTTTGGGTAACATTGTGTTAAACGGATTCGTGCTGAAATGTAAGGAATCACATATTTTATGATAATTATGTGAAAATGCCTTTTATTATCAGGTGTTTTGGGTTCATGTTCCTATCATACAAGTACAACTGACTCACAAACTTTTCTATCCGAGTTCCAAATCTCATGTATTTTATTAAACTTCCAATATTTTCGTAACTAGGTCCCAGATATCATCATCATCATCATTTCAGCCGAAAGACGTCCACTGCTGGACATAGGCCTCCCCCAACGCCACATTGACATAAGGGGGGTTTTGCCATAATCGCCACGCTTGGCAGGCGGGTTGGCGATCGCAGTACTGTTGTTACAGAAGCACAGAGAACGCTGCTGCCCATTCTCTGGCAAGTCCCTTAGTCGCCTCTTACGACACCCACGGGAAGATATAGGATGGTGCTATTCTTTACGTCCGACACCATACAGACGGTCCCAGGCATGGCTCAGAGCAAAAAAAGAATCACAATGACAGTCAAAACGCAGCCCTTTTTGGCTTAGTTAAGGGTATTTTTACATCTATTATAATTATTTATTTGTTAACCCTTTTAGAAAATAAATACGTGATAACCACAAGATCTCGTATCAAACTAAATGTTACTTCATGATCTGGAAGCCTAGCATGACGTCTTAAAACATTAATTACTGTTTTACTCCTTTTCCAGTGTGAGAAATAGATGGCGCTAAACATCCTGTATAGCTCCGTCTCTTTCCCACACTGGAATAAGGGTAAAACAATACTGCTTTAAGAGGTCATGGTAGGCCAGCAGCTTGTACTAACAAACAATATCTTCATTGAGTTAGTAGCGATTGTTGTGGCGTCAAACTAATTGATGGTACAACTTGATAAGAATTGTTTTGACTGCTAATTTTGATTTAATTAAGATCAAATGGTTGATAGTACTGCAGTGAGGGATCTTTCGAGGTGGCGGAAAAGATTTTTCTCTTAGAGATTAGATTGTGTGGTCCCAATTCGTTTCGGAAATCCTTCATTAATCAATTGGAAATCCTTTTAGAATATTTGGGATTGTTAATTCTATGGACATGTTTGTTAAACACGGTCTCTGTACTCTTGCAGTCATATTGAGTACTGTAACCAAATGCTGACAGTGTGCACTGTCCATAGGACAATAAAAGCTGCAGTTTGTACTCATAGGTTAAGTTTTTCGTGCTACAGGAAAACTAGAACTAAGTAGTCATAGTCCTCTTTTCCAACAAGATAAATCTTTGTCAGAAAATTACTAATTACATGTTTATTTTGTACACTTTAATACATATTCACACAGTTAAAATGATGACGTTACAACAAAATACATCCTTATAATCCACCGCGCAAAGGAAAATTGCGTAATTCCACATGTGAATTTTTAATACCCTACGAACTCATTCATTGCGGAACGCCTCTTCATAACTGTTTGGCAAACGAAATCGCTCGGATTTAAAGGGATAAAAATATAGACGAGAATTACCTTTAAGTTGCGCACACACATATCAGTCACGTCACCGTCAAGTTTAAGATCAATCACGTCAACTTTCCACGTTAACTTTGGTAAGTGGTAGATTTGAAGTTTGTGATGACGCGTCATTGAATGATTCTATAATTTCATATGAATAATCATCATCAGTTCTGTATGGTGTCGGACGTAAATAATAGCACCATCCCATATCTTCCCGTGCGTTCTCTGTGCTTTTGCAACAACCGTACTGCGATCGCCAACCCTCCTGCCAAGCGTGGCGATTATGGCAAAACCCCCCTTGTTATGTCAATGTGGCAACACTAGGGGGAGGCCTATGTCCAGCAGTGAACGTCTTACGGCTGAAATGATGATGATGATGATGAAACATCATCAGATCACATCGTCTCGCCGTAAACCATTTCAAATGGGGGGGGATATAGGTACTGTTGTGGACGTCGTCGTTTTGAAATGCTCACTGCAGCTTAAAAATACTCTATGGAGCACTGTTGTCAAACGTCACAGTGACATGAGTGACGTGTGGGACAACGAGAAGTATTATTTATGAGTGTGTGAATATTGTAGGCCTTGTAGAGTCATAGATGCTTGTTTGAGGTTTCTTGAGTAAGTCGACTAAGCAACGATTTATTGTCAGGCCTACGCTGTCTCCCCATATTTAAGAACTAATCAATCATAAAATATTTTTTTATCAGATTATACTATAACTAAACACTAACTCACTAATGCTGTGACATGATAATAATTACTGTAAAACCCAAACATTTTAAAAGAGTAACCATGAGTTTGGAGTTTGAATTTTTGGCCAGTTCTTCTCCATAGGCAACGACCAACCTGAACCGTGCACCTTTCTCGACGTTTTATAAGTGCCCATGTGAAATAAAATATTTTGATTTGAACGTCCCTTATATTCCACAAAACTATATTTTTGGCATGATTGATCGGTAACTTGATTGGGACGCGTCTGCTGCGTCAGCGTGGACCCTTTATAAGTACCTATGGGTACTTGTGCAGGTTCGAGCGTTGTAAAGCTTCCTGATTAAATTTGCATCGAATCCGTTTGTATTTTAAAGCCCGCTGGCTCGTGTTTGGCACCTGTGCACGAGTTTCGAACATCTCAAACTGGTGTTGGAATGGAATAAACGTCGTACTGAATTGTGAATTAGTGGTAATTGTACTTAGTATCGTAAAAGCTTTCTTGACATTAATGTGAATTAGATGAATCAAATGTTGAAAAATAAACATTGAAAGATTTTTTATATCGGTTTAGGCAAATAATGGTTGCGTGAATTTTAATAAAGGAAGGTTGTTAAGAAATTCAAGTTATTTGCTTTCTTTTGGGACTAGTAGTCCAAAATCAGTTTAAAATAAACATGAATTTGTTTAAAACGATTGAATAAATCGCATAAAATTGATTTTTATACATTGTAATTCCGACAATAAATCCTAAAACACCAATATTATTTTTACTCAAATGATTTAACAAGACTTTGTAACGTTTACTGGTAAAATAAATCCCAGTCTCGATTATTTTTTAAAGCCGATTCGTTCGAGCATCTGTGCACCGCTTCAAGCATTTACGTTCACGCTGAATTAAGCGGAAACGTGCATGCTATACACTTTTAAATCGCTTATGTGCTTTTATTAATAAATTTTGCCAAATATATGGCGCTATATGTGCAGGAATGTAATTTATAGACAAAAATGATTGGATAAAATATGCGTGTGTCGGAAGTAGTTGAATATTTTAAACATTTTGCTTGTGCTCCAAAATATTTGGGTCGTGGTTCTGGCTATATATCATTACGCCACGACTACAAGGAGCGGAGCAGTAAAGAAAAATGTTGCGAAAACGGGGCAAAATGTGACGCAGACGAAGTTGCGCGGGACAGCTAGTTTAGTATAAAGAAAAGATAATCCCAGAAAAGTATTTCATTGTTTTATGATATCAAGCATCTATGACTGTGCTTCTACTCTAAAAGTCATTTGCCCTATTTATTTACGCTATCCCTTTAATACCAACTCACCTTCATTCGTCACTTAAGGTCACGTAATCAAAATGGAACTGTATTTATTTATACAGGTACTAAAAGTAGTCGCTTTCCGTTCCGTAGTCGAATAATATCCGGTCGTTACCGAAGGCATATTAATCAATGTTAATCTCGCCATTTAAGAGGAAGGTCGTACTTTTAAAAACAATTAGCAAAAGTTGTGTTTTGTATTTTTTTTTTTAAGATATAAAATGTGAATTATTAACCATTTCTTTGTTTGCCTCGTTGGTCTAGTGCTCGCAAAAGCGACTGCTGAGCAAGAGGTACTGGATTCGATTCCGGGTTCGGGCAAAGTGTTATTGAGTTTTTCAATCAGGAATTTCTCAGTAACAGCCACGGAGTTTATATTGTGCCTGGTTCATGGCAATAGGCACGTCCTTTATAACATGGGACTTCAACATAACTGGCGAAATGTTAGTGTATTATTTGGTACACATCTGCATGACCCTTCGGGGATTACCGGTTTGATGTTCTGTTTTTGTGCCTTCTTCTTCCCGTTGTTACATTGTGAGCAGTTTTTCAACTTTTATTCTTTAGGCTCTCAAACAAACTAACTTGTAAGCTTAAATGTAATTGTTAGACACCTTTTTTATTTATTTTTCACAGATGGGAAACCATTAAATAACCCCCCCGGTCTGGGCGGAGCGGGAGGGAGTGTCAGACTTGTACTGACTAAAACCCATCCATGTTCCTTCTTAGCCCTTTGTTTTTGTTCGTTAGATACCTAAACTGACAAAAAATCATTAAAGATGTATATAAGCCTCCAAAAGCGTAGTTCTTTTGTGAAATAATATCTTAATCTCTATAATTTAAAACCTGTACCAGCGAAATAATGACTTTGAAACGAGTCTTTTAATTTACTGGCCGTACCAGAAATTCATTACCTACAGCTTACATTATTAAAATTCTTTATGATAATCTAATAAAAGTATAACAACCAATATAAAATTCTGTTCTTATCAGCTTTAATAGCGTCTGTTACCTAATTTTTTGGACAAAGTCACGTTTTGCCCATTCCGGGTAACTTTGCCCATTTAATTAAGGTTGGTATCGTGAGGATGTACCAGGAATTGGACAATGGAGCCACAACTTCTTGTAACTTCTTCAGCGACATAGATAATTTAGTTATCTTTTATTCTGTTGTTTCAATAACTGGTTGTGTTACTTAATTTGTGTGTGGGTAAGTAGCCAACAGTCAGACAGGCAACAATTAAATGATTTGTTAGTTAATATAAGAGTAACAGATTGGAGGAGCTCGTGGCTAAAATAATAACAGCCGCCCAGGTCGATCTTTAAGGTTAAGTCGTGCTTGCCGAGGTTGGTCTGTGGATGGGTGACCATAATTACATATTGAGTTTCCTCTGTGCCTCGGAAAGCACGTTAAGCTGTTGGTCCCGGCTGTCATTTGTAGATCTTTGAAAGTCGTTACGAGTAGTCAGAAGCTAAAAGTCTGACATTCAGTCTTACCAAGGGGTATCGTATTACCCAGTTACTGAGTTGTGGAGGTCAGATAGGCAGTCGCTTCATGTAAAACAC
Source organism: Cerastis rubricosa (assembly GCA_949152445.1). Taxonomy (NCBI): domain Eukaryota; kingdom Metazoa; phylum Arthropoda; class Insecta; order Lepidoptera; family Noctuidae; genus Cerastis; species Cerastis rubricosa. The sequence continues at coordinate 13,580,715 of OX424541.1, forward strand.
TGGTACTCAGCTGCATCCGGTTAGACTGGAAGCCGACCCCAAGATAGTTTGGGAAAAGGCTAGGCAGATGATGATAAGAGTAACAGATTCAGCTGCATCTATTTAAACTGAAAACTGAGCCCAACGTAATTGGTAAAGGCTTGGCAGATGATGATGATAAGAATAAAAGATAAAGAGAGGTCTCCGATTTTTCACCATATTAATCTCAGCACATTTGAATGTCAAATCTAAATACATTTTCTGATCTACAATCATTATGTGCTTTTAAAAATTCTAGAAAGAGGTGACGCGATGACATAAACACTCCCAATGAATGCGAAAAAGATTATTTTGTGGGGCTTAGTTTATAATATTTGATACCTTGTGTCTAAATAAATAAATAATTGGCCAAGCACTTGGACAGTAACGGCTATTGAAAAAAAAACTCTATTTTAAACCCATAGTAGTCGGTAATCAATAAACAATTCCAAAGGAACACAATCGTTAGCCATGTCGTGTACGTGGAGCGATTAACCGAGCTCTAATTGATTCGATGCATATCTAGCGCCGGTTCGGCGTAAATCAACTTGATACTTGTCCGCCTTCGCCAGGAAATGAAAGCTGATTGTGTATCTTGATAGTTGAATACAATAGGGGTTCGTTTAAAGCTGTTTAATGATTGTGATTGTTTTTTTTAACTGCAATTCCGGTTAAATTTTTCGTCCCTTGTCTTCGAGTTGTTAATATTTGATATTGCTTCTAACAGCAAATATTAACAATACCAAAATAGCTATCGTTTTTTCAGATTGTTTTAAGAGGTACTTTATTTATGAACCTATGAGTTTAGTAATAGCAACTGAGAATAATTATTCGCGTCATTCGGACTTGATATGGCAAAGCGTTGTGGGTATACACACTGAAAATCTCTTATTTTATTTATTTATTATATTTCGTGCCTGGTTTTGTGCCCGATCATAACCCTGGTATCTATAGTCAAGTTAAAATAATAACTTGAGCTAAAGTAAGTAAAACTTTAATAAAAAATACAATTTGATAAATATTTAAGCGAAGTAGCTGCATTAAAAATAGTTACAATTTATTAACCTTTAACGCTACCCTTATACCATGAGAAAATCATAAGCCAACTACGTCATAATTAGTTAACCCAAACAATGTTCTCCTCCACAACAAGCAAAGGTCAGATTCCATAAAGAATTCAACTATGAACAATGTAGAAGTTGCCGAGGATACAATGTTATAACATCACATACTTGCAACTTTTGCGAGCCCACAACTTAAACTTGCAGGCACTTGCACAAGTTATACATGATGTTTTGAAGACTTGCTAAAACTTGACTAGACATTCTTAGAATCGGTCGAGTCAGTAATTATTTACGATGTTTGCGTTTTCGGGAACTTAAAGTATTGCGTTTTGATCGCAGGCATATTCAAATAGAAGTTGGGATGAATGGAATTAAAGTGGAGTAAAACTCTTATATTCCAACTCTTATATTATTATAATTTACTTGTTTAGGCAGATATTTCACCATAATCGACATCAACTTGTTTCTAGGACTTCTGCATGTTGGCATTCACCTTTTTTGTGAAATGCTTCCCTGGTATGTGCAAGTCACTTCCCGTGTGATGAAGGGTATTTGAAAAGTTGCGCATATTCCAGAGCAACAACTGATTAATTTCCTTTTTTTTTCAAGAATTGAATAGAATATAAATTTATTGTACACCAAAAATGAAACATAACGGGCTTACAAAACTGCTAATTTTATGGTTACAGCGGCGGTCTTATTACTGATAGTGATATCTTCCAGACAATCTTTGGATGGACATTATGGAATTAAAATAAAAAAAAAGTTTCAAGTTGTGTTTCAAATGTTTATAATTGTTCTCCTGCTCTTATCCCAATTTATATAAGTTCGGGGCGTGTGTTCTACCTCCCTGATTCTCTATTAAATGTTATTTCAGCAGTCACCTCCTTTCTATGTAGTACATAATAGTCGTGAAAACCGTTAAAGTCATCCTGCCTATTCTCCATTCATCGTTTTTTGGTCTTTCTCTACTGTTATAATAATAAATAATTAATAATAATAATTAAGCATTTTTATTTCCTTAATAAAAAATCAATTTACAATAAAATTACGCAATAATTAATAATAATAATTAAGCCTTTTTATTTCCTTAATAAAAAATCAATTTACAATAATATTACGTTTACAATAGCATGCAATAGTATTAATATAATTCAAAAAATCCATTCCATAACTAAAAGGTATAAAAATTCTTGACAATTTTTTTTTTTTTTTAATTTTCTCTGCTCTCTTTACTTCTCTACTCTTATACCCATCAACATTCAATTATTCTCAAAACTTTCCTTACGACATTTTCCTCATGTAAATTTTATCAACAATTTATTGCCAAAACTATGGCTAAATGGGATCATTCCAGAAATCCCCACCAACAAATCCCCACCAGTGGGGATCGTTACTTTTTTTTCCAGAAATCCCCACTAGTTATATAAACTCAGCCTAGTGGGGATTTTTGGAAAAATAAGTAACAATCCCCACCATGTATTGTTTCTAAATTATTAAACAATTTTTTTTTCATTATACATTGTTTGCATTGAAACGAAAAGCAAACATATTTACAAATATACACACAAAAAAAAAATTGGGCAAAATTTGGGGAACACAATAAAAAGTAAATGAGTCAGTTTTTGAGATTAAATGTATTCATTTATTGATTTCTTTTTTTTACGTGTATTTGTATATTTTATGAAACAAAACAGCAAAATGGGGTTGTTAGAATTTATTGATAGAGAAGTGCTAAATTTAATAAAAAAAAGTAAGAATTAATAGCGTGTGTTACGTCCACGCGCTCTTTTTTGGGCTTGAATACGTCTACCCATGCTCCTGATGACACCTCCAATCATTTCCTGAAGCAAAGTGTCCCATTCTTCAACCTGGCCGGAATTCTTTCTCGGACCCTTCGTCCAATCATGTCCCAAACATGTTCTATTGGATTCATGTCTAGTGATCGTGCTGGCCAGTCCATCTGCGTTAAACCGGTCTCATTAAGATGATCCCGCGCGCGCGCGCGCTGCGCACAGTGTGCGTTATCGTGCCTATACACAAAATTTGAGCCTATGAATAGAGCAAAAGGGATAACATGGGGTTCTAAGATCTCAGTTATGTACCTGTGTGCAGTCAGAGAACCGCCATCAATGATGACTAGACCTGTGCGTGCCGTTAAACTTATACCCGCCTCACACCATTACAGACCCTCCACCGTAAGCCGTTGTTTCGGAAAAAATTGCTTGATTGTTACGTTCTCCTTGATATCTCCACTTCCGCTCCCTTCCATCAATGAAATTTACGCAGAAACGGCTTTCATCAGAGCATAAGACTCGACTACACTCATCGGACCAATTTTGATGCTGACGGGCGAACGCTAATCTAGCTACTCGATGGCTCAACTCGAATTTTGGCGCTTTTGCTGGCGCGTATGACTTTAAACCAACTTCATTTAACCTTCTTCCTTCCTTTTTTCTTCTCCTCACTGTTCGTTCATTAACATGTACGTTACGCACTTCTTCCAAAACATTTCTGGTCTGAACAGCCGTTTGACGACGATTTCTCCCTCCAAAGTTTGCACTCTTATAAAACGGTCGTCTAGGGCACTGGTTGCACGATTTCTGCCTTGTCCTCGCCTGCGAACGTAAGATCCTGTCTGTCTGTATCGTTGCATATTACGGTGGATCACGGATACTGAAACACCCACATGGTGGGGATTGTTACTTTTTTTTCCAGAAATCCCCACTATATAGCTAGTGGGGATTTCTGGAAAAAAAAGTAACAATCCCCACTGGTGATGGTGGGGATTTGTCGGTGGGGATTTCTGGAATAATCCGCTAAATGTAGCACTACAATATGCCGTGATACGTTTAAGTTCTAATTTATGGACAAGGCTTTAAACCTATCAATAGTGACGTAAACCGCTTTTCACAAGTTAGACGACCAATATTCAACACAGTACGAATTTAATGGATCCTTTATACGTCAGATATTAAAACAGCAATATTGATGGCGCGCGTTGTTATAAATATTATTATATAGCTTTTAATATTGAACCTTCGGTGGTCGTGCTAAAGTTTAATTAATGTCGAACAAATAACTTTACGGGTATTGATGGCGCTACCGATCATTTTCAGTGTGAAGTGTGAACACCGACTAATGGTGTTTTGTTTTTAAAGACTTGTGGTGCAATTAGGTTTGATCGTTTACTCTTGTAAACAAATGCATAGAGTGCCCGAATTCGAGTAGTTTTTTCAAGCACCCGAATACGGGCTAACGACCAATTGTAACTCCACCATCACTTCATGAAATGAGGCTGATACTCGATTTTTGAATTAAGAACATTACTTAAATTACTCAAGATGTTTCTTTGGACGTAGCCTTTATTTTTTGTTTTATCAGCTTTTGTAACGCCAAAGTAGAATTCACAAGTTCTCAAGTTTTAAATAGTTTTTGTTTGATGATAAAGACATATTTTTTTTCAATTCCATTTTCTAATTGGTTTTATTTGAGAATATTAAATTTTAAGCCATTTCAGAGTACGTTTCTATTAGCATAAAAACGTGTTTAAGAGAACCTTATCAACAGGGTTTAATTAAAATCCACCGTTTTTCAAATGAAAAAGATATAAAACATAATAAATGTTGTAGGGATCGTACCTGAAGGCCAATTATGATTATTATCTTGGCATTTGCTTTCATGAATATTAATTTTATTTGCTCTGTATGGTGTCGGACGTAAAGAATAGCACTATCCCATATCTTCCCGTGGGTGTCGTAAGAGGCGACTAAGGGATTAGCCAGAGAATGGGCAGCAGCGTTCACTGTGCTTTTGTAACAACCGTACTGCGATCGCCAACCCGCCTGCCAAGCGTGGCGATTATGGCAAAACCCCCCAAAATGTCAATATGGCGACACTTGGGGGAGGCCTATGTCCAGCAGTGGACGTCTTTTGGGCTGAAATGATGATGATGATGATGAATTTTATTTCAGTCCAGTTATATTTTTGTTTGAATATTAACTAAAATTTTGATACAAGCTCGCACTACGTTTTTATTAAACGACCCGTATTTTTAACATTAATCTTTCCTTTTGAAATGTTTAGTATTTTATTTTTCGTAATCAAAAGCTGATTTCAACTATGGCTATAAAAATAATAAAAATGCGTACTGCTGAAAAATATTATATACAATTCACATCAAATGGAGTAAAATATGAACCGTCAAGATATTAATTATATTTATTAGTTTTATATAAAGGTATGCTACTAAAAGTTCTGAAAACATCATTTTTTTACGAAGGATTGTAATTTATAAATATAAGGGAGGTTCACAATAAATTGTAAATAAAATATAGTACATATTTTTTGTATGCGCATAATCTTTCTCAGCAACGTGTGGGTGGGCTTTTTTAGGGTTCCGTACCCAAAGGGTCAAACGGGACCCTATTACTGAGACTTCGCTGTCCGTCCGTCCGTCCGTCCGTCTGTCCGTCCGTCCGTCTGTCACCAGGCTGTTTCTCATGAACCATGATAGTTAGCCAGTAGAAATTTCTACAGATTATGTATTTCTGTTGACGCTATAACAACAAATAATAAAAACAGAAAAAATAATATTTAAGGGGGCTCCCATACAAAAAAAGTTTTTTTTTCGTTTTTTTAAATAATGGTACGGAACCCTTCGTGCGCGAGTCCGACTCGCACTTGGCCGGTTTTTATATCAGTCGTTATAAAAAGGCAAAGTTGGCAGTTTTAAGAGATAAGATATCTTACACTTGTAACATACTCTTCATGAAGTAAATTTTGATAAATTCATTAAACTCTCTCTAGTTCAATGAATTTATCAAAAACAAAATTGTCGCCCAGTACCATTGTAAAGATCCAAACAATTTGGTTAATATGTTATACTGATTCCTGGATTGGCAGGGTTTATCAACATATGGTTACATCCCGGAAAACGAAAATAAAATCTTTTTCGCTGTACTTTTATTATAAACAATTCACGAATCCTATGAAAATACTCGTACCCACGGTGACCAATCAAGGTACACAAAACCAGTTCAAGCGGATCTCTCATTGTACGGGAAATCTACACAAAGCGAGGTCATGTTACACTGGAAATTCATGATGTGTCGCTGTGTGTACTTCTAAATTGTGAAACCAAAACTCCGTAATTGAGTATATTCGAGATTCCCCAGAAAATTTGATGGCTTAAAATATATACGAGTTTTGTTTTCCTAACAAGCCCACAGTAATCCCATGTCGTATAAAATTTTATTCTTCGTTTTAGTTTCTGAAAATTATTTTTTAACAAGCTACGTCCTTATTTGATGCTTCCTGGCTAATCTAGGTGGTACTGTGGTGGACCCATTAATTAAAGTTCATTTTATTTTACGTTTCTAGATTATTTAGAGGTCAAAGTTCTTTGAGACATAATATCATCTCCGTTACGTGGAAAATTATTCGCATTATTGTGTGGAATAAAAAAATAATTTCATAAAGCCATTTCAGTGGATATCGTTTTACATGTCAACAAGTGTCTGTTCATGTATGTAACATCTGCTCTTTGTACATTGAAAAAGAGTTCATTATTTTTTTTAATAAAATTAGTAAACATTTTTCGAGTAATATAAAACGAACGAAACTTCTCTGGGTGTCCATCCTTCATTAAAAACACCATTATAGTAAAACTAGCTGCGCCCCGCGGTTTCACCCGCGCAGACCGGGATAAAAAGTAGCCTATATGCTAATCCACATACATAAATCCATTCAGTAGTTTTTGCGTGAAGGAGTAACAAACACACATTCTTACAAACTTTCGCGTTTATAATAATATTAATTAATTATTAATATAGTAGGAAAGTAGGATTAGCTTGTAACCGCAGCTTTTCTCGCGTGGTGGTTGTAATTGTCTGACCGAGGCAATTACCAGAATAAAAAGTATCCTTTGTTCCAACCAAGGTCATAATCTTGTTACTTGTCAAAATTTATATAAATACGTTGAGATTATCGCATTAATATTTAACACAAAATAAATAAATAATAATAATAAAAAAATAAAAATTTTGTGTTTTTATTTGCTAATATTGGTGTAGATCAATAAGGTAGGTACATATTATTGTATCTTCTTAAATTTGTACCTACATTGTTGGCAATCTTATGTTTGCATAACCAACACATAGCCACTGAGACAGCGTTTTGCAAGTCTCCCAAATGTCATCAATAAAGTTTAGGGCACCTAATCCAAAAAAGCACGAATTTAATAATAAAATAAGACAACTTCAAATGAGCAACCCTTAAGAGAAACATTTGTGCTCAAGTACGTATGTAAAACCAAAACAGATACGTATGTATTACCCAATGACGAGCGTCGAAACGGTTTTTCTTTTATCTACCGCTCGAGTGGGAAATTGGTATTTCTGTCAAAGCTGTCGCCGATTACAGATCTCTGGAAATTGAGGACATCGTATAGATAAACGTATGGTACATAGGTATACATATAAACATGTATCTGGCCGTAAGTTGACCTTATTACTTAGGGCATTAGGTTGATAGTGGCAGACTGTTATAGAACTCGGTAGTACACCTATACAAAAGTAGCATGATGAGTATTTCGACTGGCACTGGTTGGAATGCCTCAATATGTTTATGGATTTTCATCAGTTTTCCTTTATATTATAGAAATAGATACGTGTACAGTCCGTACATAATGCTCTTTGTAAAAAGATATTTTTATTAAGTGAATGAAAGAAAATAAGAAAATAATAATATGTGCGCGCTACGTACACTCAATATGGTGTCACAACAGATTGACTGCTCTAATTGTACTCTGAGTGAATTCACACGGGCCGCATTTTGTAAAATTGTTAATAGTTATTAATTACTTATTCATATTATTAGTTTAAGATTTATGTGTATTACGTTTTTTGTTTTATCTATTATATAACCATAACTGCACTATTGTATTAGGTAACCCAGTAATGATAGTGCATGTGATTTTTAAATAAATAAATAAAATGTTTATTTGGCTCATGTGACAAGTACACTCGATATAAAAACAAACAAAAAAAAAACTTTAACTACGTAACACATCGTTCGGTGCGAATATACCATATATCCACTACCTACATACCTACCTACCTACCTACTGACCTACTTATGATACTTGTAGGTCTGTATGTTATACACAAAACAAAGATAAAGTTACTTAACTTTACTTTATTTATCAAGTTAGGTGTGAGTTAAATACTTTTTCCTCGTGGTGAAAGTTCAGACGTGTTCCTAAAGTTAAATAAAATTTTCCATTAATATTAAGAAAGTAGGTTGCACAATTTGTAATAAAAACATCTAAAGTTACGTTCCATAGATCATTTTATATTTTTAAATATATTCTTCGTACTTTTGAAGTACTTGTAATTTGGGGACGAAACAGGACTTAAATACTGAAATGGGACAAACTAACCATTTTAGGAATGTGGGACAAAACTTCAGGACGAACAGGAATAAATTGTAAATTGGCCCCTTTTTTCCTAGAAGAACACTTTTTTTGTGTAAATGGTTGTGTTTGTATTCATGCATATGCAAGACTATCTGTAGGGTTCTTGTCGAAACTAGATGCAGCTGAATACCAGTATTACTTAGGTTTATTATTATAGGTTTCTTCTAGGCAAGCGTGCTTCACCGTCGACCACATCATCGCTTACCATCAGGTGAGATAGTGGTCAAGCGCGAGCCTATAGATAATAAAAAAAATACTATAGATTGCTTAGATAAACAGTGGTATAGCCTACTGGTGTGATCTTCGAACAACCAAGTCAAACGGTCTCAAGTTCGAGCCCGAAACACCTCAGATTTTATGATTCATGTGCGTCATCATCATTCTCTTGCCCTTATCCCAATATATATCATTTGGGGTCGGCGCAGTACATTTTCTTCTTACATAGTTCTCTCTTGTCATCTCATGGGATACCTCCTTTCTTGCCATATCATCCTTCACACAGTCCATCCATCGTTTCTTTGGTCTTCCTTTTTCAGTTTTAGTTCTAAGTTTTATGTTTTATTTTTTATTGTGTGCATTTGTGGCAAATAAATATGTTTTCTTTCTTTCTTTCTTTCCTCTACCCATATACCCATCCACATTCATACATAAAACTTTCCTCACGACATTTTTCGCATTCCTCCGCATCACATGCCCATACCACGACAACCGATTCATCATCAGCCTATGATGTTCCCACTGTTGGGATACAGGCCTCCTCTCTATGAGAGGGAGTGGGCTGTAATCCACCACGCGAGCCCAGTGCGGGTTGGTAGATGTCACATGTCTTCGAATTTTTAATTCTAGGACATGCCGGTTTCCTCACGATGTTTTCCTTCACCGTTTTTTGAGGGCAGCGGTGATGAAATAAATTACACAAAGTAATGCGCCTGCTTGGGTTCGAACCCACGGCTTACTGCTCGTAAGTCGGGGCTGTCACCACTGGGCCACCGCTGCTCTCCGACAACCGATTACCACGCATCTTTTCAGTCACCGGCGCCACTTTCAGACTTCCTCTAATGTACTCATTCCTTATTCTATCCATTCGCGTAACACCACACATCCCCCTTAGCAATCTCAACTCAGCCACATGCAAATGCCTTTCATTGATCCCTTTGCTGGCCCAACATTCTGATCTATACAAGACAGCAGGTCTAACCATTGTCTTAAAAATCTTCCCCTTAAGTTTAAGAGGAATGCGTGGGAGTCGCAGATAGTTCTCGTGACCTGCCGCCATATGACGCCATTATGATTCCTTTGCGCATTGTATCATTATCACTTGCTTAGGTGGAGGAAAATATTGTGAGGAATGCCTGAGCGATATTTCTCAACGGCATGTTAAGCCAAATCAGGCGGCGGCAGGGCCGGCAGGCAGGTAAATCAGAACTTCATAATCTTGTAGCGACCTACAAAAAGCAACTTACTACAAAAAGTACTACAGCGCCATCTATGACGTGACGGAGGAATTAACATCAATTTCCTACGTCGCGCAAGCAAAGTTTACATCGACTTATGTGTATATAGAGAAACCCGACAACGACTGTCGGGCAGTTGCCCGCCAGAAACAACACCTGTCTGGTCGGAGGATCGTTTTTCTTGATATTTTTTGTAACGAAACGCATATGCAAATGCGTTTCGTTACAAAAAAATATCAAGAAAAACGATCAGGCCTACAAATTCTGTCTGACAAATTGTTTTGCTCATGAATCCATTCATAGAAGTTACCTATAGCAAACAAGTACATATTAAGCAGAGGTTAACAGTACATAATACAGGCAGCAGGGTGATTAATTGATGGAGATTGATCGCCACCATTAACTAATGAATGCCGCTCCGTCTTCCTCGCCAGACAATCTGATTTTACACTCACTATGTATATAGAAGTGTTGAGTTGTGTAAGTTTGTACATATTAATAGGTATAGTTGGTTGTTCGCGCAATTGCTTGACATGCTAATAAGGTATTTTAAAAATAACCCCCATAGAGTTTTACTGTGATCTTTAATTTAAACAAACAGCAGCATGTTCTTTGAACCAAGTAATTTAATGTATATTAGAATATCAATAAGTATAATTTATTTGCTTATAATACAAGTGTTACTAGTAGTTAAAATTGGTGGTTTATGCACATACCATATTTGGTCTTTTTAGGCCAAAAAAAATGACAAATAATATTTCCTTGCACTAATTTCAAGTCAAGAATTAATAAAAACAAAATATACGTACTTATAGCGTTTGATGAAATTAAACAACTTCTCCATTTCATTTTCAGAAAAAACGCTAGCTATGTTATTTTGCAATACAAAAACAAATTGATGCTTACCGGAAAACAAAACAGCGAAATTATCCGAAGGTGTCACGCAAAAGCTCAAATATCACAACTGAACACAAAAACATAAAAAATAACAACCATTTCTTTTGTTTACATTGAGCGTGATATCGTAATAAACGGGCTATATGATCCATTCGTCGTATCATTACGACCACGTTCTCACATTTTCATACGACTGTAAAATAATAGGTATAGGTGTGCTAAAATCTGTTGGCATGTGGCCAAAATATAATTTAGCACCACCGCCTTGTTTATTCAATACATTAAAAAACAAACATACCGGTATATATAAGTTTTTAAACTGACATGGTCACTGACACTATCAAACTCTTGCAACGGGATATTTACCATGTTTTTTTTATTTTTTGAGTTGTGAATGATAGTGGTAGTGGTACGGAGCACAAAAAACGAGCAAGAAAGAAGGTAGACCGTTTTTTCTGCACATAAACACCCACCCGCATTAACTTCAGTTTATCCGTGATCATGGCGTTTGCAACAGCGTTGAAATATCAGGAACTCAAAACAAAAAATAAACATGTAATTTATTTCATCACCGATGTTTTCCTTCACCGCAAAAACGGTGAAGGAAAACATCGTGAGGAAACCGGCGTGTCCTAGAATTAAAAATTCGAAGACATGTGACATCTACCAACCCGCACTGGGCCCGCGTGGTGGATTACAGCCCCACTCCCTCTCATAGAGAAGAGGCCTTTATCCCAGCAGTGGGAACATTATAGGCTGATGATGATGATGTTATAAACTCACGCCTTTTTCCCATGGCTGTAGGCAGAAATATAAAAGAAACGCTACCTACTACGGTCCTTTAATACTCTTTCTAAAGAACCCTGTATCCATTATACTTACACCATAAGTGTCAATGAGGGTAATGACGTTCCCGTTTCTAATCTTCCAAAACGACGCTTAAATCTATAAATTTGTGGAAGAACCGTTACACCGGTTCTTTTCTCTTTGAAAATAAGATTAAAAGGGTCCAAACAAAGTAAGCAAGATAAAGGATATAACCCCGAACATTCGGAATAAGTGGCTGAACTTTCTGAATCACATTTAATTTCACTGTTTGTTTTACTTTTAATCCGGCTCTGAACTCTCATAATTATATTTTACGGAATATTTCCATTTATTGGGAAAAGTTTTAAAAGTCTAATACTTTTTTTTATTTATTTGTTATAAGGTGCGGGGGAGTCAAAGGGGCTTGTAAATGGATTCTAATTAGTGGAATATCTTTTCAATAAGGTCGTATAACGGAGCGGAAAATATTCTTTAAAGAATTCCTGGTAAACTTCTAATATCTTATAGAACGAGTATTAAAAATGTGAACGACCAGAGAATTTATAGTCCCAATTGAAAAGTATCTTCCAGGAAAACCCATGATAACCAGTCAGACAAAAGTCTACGTCATCATCTGCCTAGCCTTTTCCCAAACTATGTTGGGGTCGGCTTCCAGTGTAACCGGATGCAGCTGACAAAAGTTTTGTGCCTTCTTTGTATGTGTATTTTACCTTTACCCAGCTCTGGGGCAGTAGCAAAATGATAAACCCTTGAATTAAGGTTTCAGTCCATGGTGAAAAGTAAAAAAAAAAACGAATAATCTCCCCATCACAAAATATCTACATTACACGAAAGTACACGCCAAAATCCAATCGTCAAAATATTTGGACTTTCAGCAAAAAATTAAACAACATGGCCATATACAGGGGACGACAAAAATGGACGAGTCAACTTGTTAACGAGATTATCCCCGTATATATTCCAGCGGCAATATTACATTCTGCGAAATATGTGCGAACTGACTGACATGACGTATGAGGTGGCTTACAAAAAAATCTGTGTAACGTAAATATTTGATAAGTACTGACGATACTGTTTGCGGGGTTCTGGTAATAAGTATCGTGAGTGTTTGGTGGAAATTATGCTTTTGTTTTTTGTAACATTGCTAAATATTGACTGACAGTTTGACTGTTTTGGGGATTAACAGACGTAAGGTAGGACACCTAGGGCTAGGAGTCTAAAAGATCTTTTTTAGGGTTGTTGCGAGCAACTAGGATGAGACTAGCGATTGCTATTGAGTGAAATGGCATGCGATCATAGGGGCCTATGCCTGCAGTAGATTATGGCACATTATGAGGATATCAATAAAGTATTAGCCTTAGAAGAACAATGTAAACTACGTATCAGTAAGAAAAGCTTTCGAAGATTAAGATATAATTATTTTGTAAAATCATGAGTGAACGCGTACAGTGTACAGGTCTTGTAAATAAATTAGAAAAAAGCTATATTTTTTGACATTTAGATATGGCATATAAAAATGTTTAGCTAAAAACATAAGACGTAGACGTACTTAATTAAAATAAAATTACAAAAAAAAATTATAAAGATTTTTGATAAATATCAAATTTAAAGAATATTGAAGAAAACGGGAACTGGCTAGAAGCAAAATAGGTTCGATTATTTTCTCTCTCACCGTGGAAATCCTCTAAGAGGCCCTCTCTTAGAGGATTTCCACGGTGACCTCCAGAGGTCACAAAAAGGTAGATTACAAGTTAAATAACGGTATGCCTCGACATTAGTAAGGGTTTAATGTTGTTCTACACTTAAACAAATAATAGAGTGGTTCGCTGTCTGGAAACTTGTCCCTACGCAACCTACGCTATGCAATTTAACTTTTGACCCAGTATGTGTGTCTGACATTGTTCAAATTACTGTTTTATCTGAAATAAAACTGAGTTTAAAGTAAGTATAGCTCACTAACATTATGTTTTTGTGTTAAACTAAGTCATGGTATGAGAGCAGCTGTAGCCTAACGGTGGCAGCCCCGACTTACAAGCAGTAAGCCGTAGGTTCGAACCCAGGCAGGCGCATTACTTTGTGTTATTTATTTTATCACCGGTGCTACAAATACGGTGAAGGAAAACATCGGGAGGAAACCGGCATGTCCTCGAACCAAAAATTCGAAGAAAACGAGCTTGAAAGACCATAATATTATATGCGTATATAGACTAACCCCTTTTTCCCAAGGGAGTTGGCAGAAACCACTGAACTCCACCTGTTACGATCCCTACACACAGAAATCATGAAAGACCAATCCAATGTTGATAATCGTAATCGGAGATAAAAAGAAACGCTGCGGCTTGCGCTGGACGTAATTCTTAGTTTTCTCCGGAGTTGATTGGCAGTTCTAAACCATTATTGTGATTTTTCTTCTCACTATTTATCATGAGCCTATAATGTTTTCACTGCTGGGAGACAGGCCTCCCCTGTTTGAGATAGAGTGGGCTGTGATCCACCACGCGGGCCCAGTGCGAGTAGGTAGATGTCAAATATCTTTTCTGTCGAATTTTTAGTTCTAGGACATGCCGGTTTCCTCACGATGTTTTCCTTCACTGTTTTGAGAGCAGCAGTGATGAAATAAATTACACAAAGTAAGTCGCCTGCCTGGAATCGAACCCATGGCTTAGTATTTGTAAGTCGGGGCTTTCACCACAAGGCCACCGCTGCTCTAATTTCTGTTCCTCGCTATTACAAGATCAAAATTTTTTCTCGGTTCGGAAAAATATGCGTGGAAATATTGTCTTTTTTTATTCTTCTTTAATTATAGAGGGTTTAATCACAAAATGATTATGCCACCCTATTGTCTTTTTTGCAACCAAAGATTGCAAACTAAACGTATACTATATTAAAAAAAAAAAACAAGGAGCACAATATTCGAAATTCAAATCGTAGAAAAAGACTAATCACATTACTTTTATCGATACAGTGACTTTCAAATTACCCATTCTTACATCATTATAGCATTCATTGGAACCAGTTATCCTTTATTATGATCAGTATAATGACACCAAAACGTTCCTAATTCAGATAAAAGCTTTGCTTGGCAGATTGCCAATAAAACAGTGTTTTTGCCGCCATCCCGTCTTATTCCGACACTTTGTCTGAATCATCTTGTAACTGACAAATTCGACCGCATAAAATAATATAAAGGATTGTTATATTTCTGTTAGTTTGCATATCTGAGATTAATCGTGTACTTTAGGCAGATGGCAGGACAATTAGATGAAATGTTTATTTTAATAAATTCTGTATGTCCTATGTATTAGACATTTGAGTTTCTCTGACTCCTCGACAATTACTTTAATATCTTGGTAATTTCATGTTTTTGTCATGACTTGTTTTTTTCGGTATGATTCCCTCGTTGATGTAGTGGTTGCAAACGCTACTGCTGAGCACGGGGTACACTGTGTGCGATTTATTTATTTATAATAATAAGCACACCAACATCACAGTCTCATAGAATTCAAATAAACTTACATCTAAAATTGGCATTTTAATAACCATGCAAATAACAGGTATGCATGACATTTACCTAATGCATATTAGAGACAAGAAAAATTTAAAAGTGTGTCCAGTTCATGTTTTTGTCATGACTTGTTTTTTCGGTATGACTCCCTCGTCGATGTAGTGGTTGCAAACGCTACTGCTGAGCACGGGGTACACTGTGTGCGATTTATTTATTTATAATAATAAGCACACCAACATCACAGTCTCATAGAATTCAAATAAACTTACATCTAAAATTGGCATTTTAATAACCATGCAAATAACAGGTATGCATGACATTTACCTAATGCATATAAGAGACAAGAAAAATTGAAAAGTGTGTCCAGTAGACTTAAATCCAGAACACTACAAAAACAAAACAATTTGAGCTACTTAGATGGACATTGTTAGCACTGTTTATACAAGGTGTTGTTTTGCAACCTCGTCAAATTCTAGGAGGTAACTATGCTAATGATTCTCGACCCGAATCAATAATAAAATGAGTAGGTAATTTTCTTTTTTTTATTTATTTACTGAAATCGGTAACTGTGAACCACCTGTGTTTTGAACACGGGCCGTCTGATTCCCGCCTTATAACGTCGCTTACACACAAACAAAAAACCTCAAACGTTTTTTCGATAATTTTATAATCCCTAAACCACGTTAAGGGGGTTATTCTGAAATATTGACAAACTTAAACAACAAAAAAACGCAGTGTTTTTTAATAATTTACTAGGTACCGTAATTTATATTGATTATCTATGTCTTTTGTGACAACATCCTGAATTTTGACGAGGATGCAAAACAACACCTTGTATAAGGAAAAAACATCGATGTAATCTGTCAAGTTAGACCTTTCATTATAAAGCCTCGCCATACGTGTCAGGGGGCTATCAAAAGTGGTATTCAGAGTGAATGTAGACAATTGGAAAATGCGATGTTGTCGCTTGCTACACTGTCTTCGGTGATGAAATTTCGAAATGACTTTGAAAATTATAAATGTGATGGTGTCGCTTACTACGCGATCTTCGGAAGGACTTGCCTTCCGAAGACCTAAAGTTAAAATAGTCCACTAATTGCGCGTCTATGGAACCATTTATAATTTTGTGATTCCAGGGTCTGGCAAATTATTATTGGATTTTTCTATAAGTAGCAGTCTGTATTTGTGACCGGTTGATGGCAACAGGCTTGCCCCCTTCTATTACATGGAACTTAAATATAACTGGTGAAATGTGGGTGTACTATTAGGCACACCTCTGCCTAACCCATCGGGGATAACAGTCATCAAGTCTTGTTATGTTCTTTTTTCGGTATTTTATTTGCTATTAAATTTAATAAATGGTGGATTTAACTTTATTAAAATTACCAGACTGCTGACCTTTATTCAACAGTTTAAGCAACAATGATACAACGGATTAGATCTACATTAAATGCTTGTGAAACCTTGCTTGTTCTACATTTGCGACACTACCCTCTAGGGAGTACACCCCTATTTGAGTATGAGAAATGAGTTTGCTTAAGATAGATTGATCTGGTTTTTTGTTCAGTCTTCGAAATTCGAATGCTGTATCTGTTTCCGAGATACGTTTTCAATTATTTTTTTAAAGGGCCTGCCTTTAAAAAAAAATGAATTTATTCTTCGTTCGTCCTGAAGTTTTGTCCCACATTCCTAAAATTCTTAGTTTGCCCCAAACATTGTTACCTTCGTCTCAAAAATAATTTTAAATATTTGATTCTCATTTCGTCCTATTTTACATTACTTCCACGACCCATATTTCTTTTTGTATAATTATGCCAAACTTACTTTTTTTTGTATAATCGACAAAAAAGGTGTATAAATGTTAATAGGTGACGATGACATTTTATTTAAGAAGGTAAATTGGAAAGGAAGTTTTTTATTAACCTATTTGTTTAATAAACCATACTATATATTTAGTTACCACTAAGTAAAAACTAGGATAAAATACTATCTGCACCTATTACGGTGCCTCGAGTCAACGAAAAGTATAAAAAAGCTAAAGTCATACTTTTGTAGACAACAAGATTGTGGCGCGAGGGAATGGTTTGACTCTGCATATACATTTTTAAATTGGGGCATTTCTGTCTCATCGGATTATCAGTCTTAGCCAGTACAAATTAACTTAAACAAAAGCTTTATCAAATATTTATAATGCAATGTTACACCTCGTCTTATTTTAACCTTTAAAATTACAAGTTCAGGAAAAAGACATTCTCAATTTTAATATTAACTGAGTACTCCTTCTTCGTCTAGTCATCTTGATGGCGTACTGTCTCAATAATTGCTCGTTCAGTTTTATTTACTTAACCACAACGACCTCAGAATGTTAATATTGGTATCGGTGAGCAAAGTTCATTTGTAACTTATCCGACGTCAACTGAACAAGATAAATAGATTCAGAAGACGAGCTCTACACAACGAGCAAAAACAAATGAACACACGACGCGTAAGCACGGCCATATCAAACTGTCAAATAAGAAGTGACAGTTGCGATTGCGTTTGCAATCTTGTCTGCAGACGCTTGTCTGTGCGTGTATATTTAATATTTCGAAGAGCCAAAAATTTTACCACTTCCACGGCGTCGAAAGTTAAATGCTTTGGGGCACAAAGGGCAGGATAGGAGATGGCACTTATAGTTTGCGATTCAGCTCCCACATCCACAGCCTGCTGCCGTTTCGTTAAGGTAGTGCCTTCACAAGGTTTGAGTTACATCGTCCTACTAAGGTTCAAGTTACGTTGCAGGGACTTTCAAGTGGTTAAACGAAGATTGTAACTTGCAAAACGATGCTCACTTGTTGGTAGATAGAGAGTTAGTGGTAAACAAATGGTAAATTAATAAAGGTTTTTTTTTTTTTAATTATAACGACCTTTATTCAATACTAGGAAAAAATCGCTCACCCTGATTTCAAATTAGAATTGATAATTATTTTATAGTACAAGGCAAAACTGTCAAAATCCCTTCGAAATGTGTTTACTTATCTCATTACTTAACTTTTATACGGCTCCCATACATAACTTTAAGATATCGTCATTATAAGCACACGCGCCAAAATCGCGCGAGACCCCTCCGAAGTAGCCAGTGACCAGTCGCGTACCTAGAGGCTAAAAATACTACAAGCCGACTGTTTAGAAACCCTAGCATCATGAAGAGTAGGTAATAAGGGCAAGCCAAGCTTGTAGGCTTGTATGAAAGTACCACCAATAACCGTGACATATGTATGAGCAGCGGTGCCTCAGTGGTGGAAGCCCCGACTTACAGAACAGTAAGCCGTGGGTTCGAACCAAGCAGGCGCATTACTTTGTGTAATTTATTTCATCACCGCTGCTCTCAAAAAACGGTGAACATCGTGGGGAAACCGGCATGTCTTAGAACTAAAAAGTCGAAGACATGTGACATCTACCAACCCGCACTGGGCCCTTTTGGTGGATTACACAGCCCACTCCCTCTCATAGAGAGGAGGCCTGTGTCTCAGCAGAGGGAACATTATAGGCTGATGATGATGATGATGTATGTGCAATTTGCCGCGACATTTCAAAGGATCTTGCCACAAAACGCGACATGCGACGACCGGTCCGCTAGTTAAATGAATCCAACCTTCTGCTCGTAACTATTCTATGTTAACTGTACCACTGGTTTGACCCAGTTTGGTCAAAGGTAAATTAAGTCAGGAGGAAATGAGTTTTTGTATTGTAAATAAATGTTCCTACTTATCTTGAATAACATTGGTTGTAATAATTTGTGATAGAGGAGGCCGGAAATTAAAGTTTTCGTGAGTGAAGTTTTTGTGACAGAGTAATTGTTTAGTTTTAAACGAGTCCATTCAGAAAAGTTTTTAGGCTTTCAAGTTGAAAGCTATCAGTGTAATTGTTAACTAGATATTGTATGTTGATTGCTAGTCTATGACTGTTTTCAGAGATAATAACAGGAGATTTAAGAAACTACTCTATTTTTAGGGTTCCGTACCCAAAGGGTCAAACGAGTCTCTATTACTGAGACTTTGCTGTCCGTCCGTCCGTCTGTCTGTCACCAGGCTGTATCTCATGAACCGTGATAGTTAGCCAGTTGAAATTTTCACAGATTATGTATTTCTGTTGATGCTATAACAACAAATAAATATTTAAAAACCGAATAAAATAAATATTTATGGGAGGCTCCCATGCAAAAAAGTAATTTTTATTACTCGTTTTTTATAAGTAATGGTACGGAACCCTTCGTGCGCGAGTCCGACTCGCACTTGGCCGGTTTTGTTTACTTTAACGGTTGCTGTATTTAAGTTTGACGGCACGGTCGGTGCGGAAGCTGAGGGATTGACTGCTGCGCTATCGCGGGGTCGATTCCCGCACGGAACACCAAATTTTATAGACAAGAAAAGAAAGAGGAAGTAGTGTGCGAAAAAGTAAATAAAAAACTTTTTTTTTTTTTTTGCAAAATCAGCTTAAACTGTTCCCACACCTGGAACATAGGGTTCCCTACTGTCATGCGGAGCGGGCCATAATCCACAACAAGCCTATGTACTTATTAACGTCTTAGTACTGAGTTGGTAGGTATATATATATTTCTATTAAATCCAATCTTGTTAACTTAGAACCACTTAATGACTGAGAAATCCTACGAAGTCGCAATGAGTTAGATACGTTTTAATTGACATAGCTGTCGAAACAGGTCGATGACCTTGAGCAAGCAGCACTTAACGATGGAAACTAATTGAATTTACTTTGTTTTGGGCTGTGGGCACACTAGAAATTTAACAGTCTGAACAGTTTCGCGTTAGCCTTTTTAAATTAGGACCAGCTTTAGAATCTTTTTTTTCATTATGAGAATTTTGTTCTTGTTTCATAATCAATCTTGTTCTAATATCATTACGTCTTAATATTCTAGGAACAGGGTTGAGTTGTTGAATAAAGAGTTTTGAGTAATTTTCTGAGAGTATGCGTAGGTACCTACTATCATTGTTTTCAAAATATTTGATTTCATATAGGGCTTCATGGGCATTTATAAAAAGTTGAGAAAAAGAAGATGGACGTTTCCTATGGAAAAGAACCGGCAAGAAATTCCATAGTTACTCTTTTATTTTAACATGATGCTTTTTCACAGAGCGATGGCCTGTTCTTCTTTTTCTTCCATATCGAGGTCGTCAAACTGAGCTGATTGGACTGCAGTCACCGGACTTTGAATGATAATGTACTGAAAAATCTCAAAGATTAGCTGCGGCCACCGGATCTGCTAATCCGCAGTCAGGTCCACTCAGTTTTACGAGGCCGCGCTATTCGCCTGTTTTGTTTGAAACCTGGTATTAAACATGTTAGGGAAATGCAAAAAAAATAATGCATGCTATTTGCAAACTTTTGTATCCGTTACTGGTATGTCTATTACTGGCTTTATAGACAGTCTTGATCCATTTTCCGCGCAGCTTAATAGTTTATAGTTGGAGGCAAATAAACGTTTATTAGCCATGTGTTTTGATGCCTGTCTGTTAAGGGACTATGAAGGATATGGGTATGAATTGTTTAGCGATAAATTAATTAAATTGCTGGCAGCAGATGGGCTTCGTTAAGACCGTCGTCCTAGTTTTGAGACTGACTTATCAAAGGCTATTCAATAAAATCAAGAGATATGTTGCCTTGTACACATTCTACTAAGGCCTCTGAATATTTTATAGCCCAATCATCATCATCATCATCGTTTCAGCCGAAAGACGTCGACTGTTGGACTTAGGCCTCCCCCAACGTCACATTAATATAAGGGGGGTTCTGCAATAATCGCCACGCTTGGCAGGCGGGTTGGCGATCGCAGTACGGTTGTTACAAAAGCACAGAGAACGCTGCTGCCCATTCTCTGGCAATAAATAAACAAAATCCTTAGGATACTTTTGTACAGTATGGATGTAAAATAGAAAATAATATCATGCCAGTAATCCTTGAAGGTTATGACAGAGGTGTATACCGTACCGTACTTCATTCCCCAAACGCCAAATTTTCACCACTTTTTAGTGGTTTTTGGAACATTATGAAGTCGGAATTAAGGATGGTATATTATTATAAACTATTGTAATCACCTGGAAAATTACTCTAGAGAGTTTTTTTAGGGTTCCGTACCCAAAGGGTCAAACGGGACCCTATTACTGAGACTTCGCTGTCCGTCCGTCCGTCCGTCCGTCCGTCTGTCACCAGGCTGTATCTCATGAACCGTTATAGTTAGCCAGTTGAAATTATCACAGATTATGTATTTCTGTTGATGCTATAACAAAAAATACTAAAAACAGAATAAAATAAATATTTGAGGGGGGCTCCCATACAAAAAAGTGGTTTTTCTCGTTTTTTATAAATAATTGTACGGAACCCTTTGTGCGCGAGTCCGACTCGCACTTGGCCGGTTTTTTTAATGCAAAACCAAGTAAAAGCATTTACTCTGTACAAAATAGTTCACCATTACGAAAGTCGCAATTAAGTAGCAGGGCGTTCAGTCCGTAGTTCCGTACTGTGTTTGTTTTAATATTTAGCGCGGCTGCGAGTAAAAATGATTGTGCTGTATTTCCTCGTCCGCTATTGTGCATTGGTGCAACTTTATTTGCATTTCTGCGTATTTCGTTTCATCTGTCTGTCTCGTTGAAATGTTTTGGTGGAGACACTATTTTTGTGTGTGTTTTTATAGAAAAGTGTGTGTGCTAAGTTCGTGGTTATGTTCAGATGTATGTTTAAGTTTCTGAGAATATTACATCGAATACTGTTCCATTTGTATATGGTGTCAATGTCATGTATGAATCTTAAACTAAAATTCTTTTGACTCATTTAAGAAACTAGTAATTGTTCAGCTTATATTTTTTCTTGATATAGTAAAAAAATAAAAATTAAGAAAATTTTATGTGATTGCTTTTTCGAGCGTAAATAGTAATTTTACTGTTTGGTGTTATATACATATATTGTTATCTATTAACAATTTTCTGTTTCATATGTTTTAATTAATACATGTGGTAACTTGTAATTGGCCATATTTTGTTTAAACTATTACTAACTGTCTGCTTAGCTGTAAGTTTTTCTTCAGAATAAATAAAGTTGATTATGGGACCAATCATTTGTTTCCGCATGTTCTGGACCTAACCAGGATCAGAAAACAAATTAAAAAAAAAACTTTGCTCTTCTATCTCTCTCTATCAATATGATCTCCCATGTTGGTCCCTTAGCAAGTCATCAAACAAACAACCGTATTCATCTATAATTCCATCCAAATACACACGTAGATCCCTCGAGAAATCTACAAGATTCTAGATTCAAATGACAAATCATGG
This sequence comes from Cerastis rubricosa, assembly GCA_949152445.1. Classification (NCBI taxonomy): domain Eukaryota; kingdom Metazoa; phylum Arthropoda; class Insecta; order Lepidoptera; family Noctuidae; genus Cerastis; species Cerastis rubricosa. The sequence goes on from OX424541.1 coordinate 13,603,283, forward strand.
TACTGGACGATTAGCACTTAGACTATTGACGTTATGCCGATATGTTCCCGATCACCTCTCAGGAGATCTAACAATTAAAGCAATCGAGGCTAGACAGAAACTTGGTGAATGGGTAGAATTTATAGCTGCAGGAATTATTAGGTAACCCTATTATTTTAGGCAAGATACCATAAAGCAAGGGCAAGGTAGGCACTGCTGAGACACAGGCCTCCTCTTTGTGAGAGGGAGTGCACCATAATTCACCACGTGGGCCCAGTGACCGTTGGTGGAAGGTGCATGTCTGAATGTATGAACATTCTAATTTACTTACAAAGAGTCGACTAAGTATTATTATATTATGGCTGTCTAACGGAACCTCCTTGCTAATCTAGGTTTATTATAGTTTGAATATTAGATCAAATCACTGATTTCAAGTGTTTTTATTTCTGTTCTCCAGTGACTTAGGCACTTGTTGTTTTAGAATTAGTTTAAATCCTCATGATAAGCTACTATTTGAAATACATAATAATATATTCTAATTCTGTTAGTATAGTTCTATTCGCTTGGAGTTCTTAGACAATGACCATGGTCCTTTTCCTTCATCGTTTTGATATTAATTGATAAAGAAGTAAATTACACAAAGTCACTCTCTGGTATCCATAAATAATTTTCTACCAGTGAAAAACTTTCAGTCCAAAATAATCACAAGTCGTTGAACTTTCTGACCCATTCGTTTTGCCCAACCCTATTCAAACCCGTTTAATATCAATGCAAAAGCCATGTAAAATGTTCGAAAGACGTATGATCCATTTCATCCCGTTTAGAAACGGGTGACGTCACTGACATTGACTTGAGAAAGACAACCTTCGACCCTGCTAACGTTGGAATAGGGAAATGTGTCAATTTATATCGATCACACGGGTCTCTTTCATATAAATGTTTTCGAAGAGACTTCACCAAGTTTTCGAACGAGGATTTATTTTGAAGGTTTAAAGGTTCTTATACTTTTGCTGCGTTTTAATTTCGCGAAGATTTGGACAAAACTAAATGTACTAAGAATTATCAGTTTGGTTGTTGACATTCTCGGTTATCTTTTTAAAGGATTTGCAAGATTTTCGGGAACCAATTTTTGTTCAATCTGTTTTAATATAGCACACATCTCCGCATGAGATGCGGAGGAAGGAGAAAAATATCGTGAGGAAAGTTTTGAGTACGAATGTGGATGCGTGGATGTGGGTGCGTGTGGTGCGTTTAAGAGTAGAGGAAGATCAAATAAACGATGGATTTGCCGTGTAAAGGATGATATGGCAAGAAAGGAGGTGTCTGCTGAGATGATGATTAATAGAGAAGTATGGAAGAAGAAAACATGCTGGGCCGACCAAAATAAATTGTCATTAGGGCAGGAGAATGTTGATCTGATAGAGTGTTATAAACCTTATTTTTCACTGAGAAGTCACCATCATCTGCTTAGCCTTTTCCTAAACTATCTTGGGGTCGGCTTCCAGTCTAACCGGATGCAGCTGAGTACCAGTATTTTACATGAAGTGACTGCCTATCTGACCTCCACAACCCAGTAACTGGGTAATACGATACCCCTTGGTAAGACTGGATGTCAGACTTTTAGCTTCTGACTACTCGTAACGACTGACAAAGATCTACAAATGACAGCCGGGACCAACGGCTTAACGTGCTTTCCGAGGCACGGAGGAAACTCGATATGTAATTATGGTCACCCATCCACAGACCAACCTCGGCAAGCACGGCTTAACCTTAAAGATCGACCTGGGCGGCTGTTATTATTTAGCCATGAGCTCCTCTATTTTTCACTGAGAAGTATCACTGCTTAAGTGCTTATCTATGTACAGTGCCGGTCCCAGTTCATATTGCCTGGTTTTCGTTTCAAGGCATTAATTAATAACACGAACAAACTGTGTAGGTGTAACAAGTAATGAATGCACCATAAAACCTTACAAATCACGACCTCTTTTATAACTTTACCTTTTGCTTTTAAAATGAAATTCCTTATAGTTCAGTTCTGCAGTTGAGTGTCTATGACGGCGGAGTATTTCAAAAGGTTTTTGTTTGGCGTCATTTAGTTACACGGCCCGAGAGCACTTACATTCAGTAACTTGTTGGTACTATGTTGATCTGAGTATGAATGAAACCTTTCAAACTAGGAATAAAAACGAAAGAGATACATATTTTTGGTGCATCATCATTTTTGGCAGCATTGTTGTCTACAGCAGAGTATAGAACTTGTCTTTTTTGTGTTATGCTTCCCTGGTATATGCTAGTATCAAGCTGGTTTTATTCGAGATCTTCTTCTAAATGTCTTTCACCTATCCCTTATTTTCATTTACTGACATTGAAATAACCTATAACTTGTTTTCAGACAAACTATTTCATACTAATGTGTCCTTGTCTCTATTTGTCAGCAAACAGCAGCATGAGTGAACTCAAAATGGATAAAGAAAGCGATTTTATTCAAGCTTCTACTAAGGACGTTCAAAACTTTCAAGAGGGATACGACCCTCAATTTGAAATCCCTAAGTTTCTTTAAAACTTCGTACAACATGAAAATATATTTTTAAGATACAATTTCATAACAATATTCAATGTGCTGAAAAGTTCGAGGAAAAGAATCTTCTTTAACAACAAATTGCTTGTCAAAATAGATGTTCACAGAAGATGGGTTTCTAGGATTTCGTTTGGAATTATATTTTGGGTTTATGTTTTCGTGTGAAAGTGGATTTGTATGTCCTAGAAATGTTTCAGTTGAGATGTTATAAAAATTAAAAACATTTTGGAAAGTAACGTTTAAAACACTATTAAACAATCTAAACTAATACTATACTAATATAAATAAGCTGAAGAGTTTGTTTGCTTGTACGCGCGCATCTCAGGAACTACTGGTCTGATTTGAAAAATTCTTTCAATGTTAGATAGCCCATTTACCGAGGAAGGCTATAGGCCATATATCATCACGCTACAATCCATACAACAGCAATGCAAAATATTGCGAAAACGTGGAAAATGTAACGCAGATGAAGTTGCGCGGGACAGCTAGTATTGATAAAATTCTTCTCGACTGTCTCGTTGGTCTAGTTGCCGCAAGCGCGACCGCTCGGCTTGAGGTCCAGGGTTCAATTATCGGGTCGGCCAAAGTGTTATTAACATTTTCCACCACAATTTTTTCAGAAGCAGTCACGGAGTCTGAATTTGTGCCCGGTTGATGGCAATAGGCTCGCCCCCTATTTCATGGGACTTAAACATAACTGGCGAAATGTGGGTGTACTATAAAGTACACCTCAACCACACCCTTTGGGAATTACAGGCGTGATGTTATGTTATTTTAAAATTCTTCTGTAAAAGAAACCAACACAATTTTTTTTCTGAATAAGTAACAACTATTTTCTAAGAAAAATTGTTAACACAAAAACCTTAGCAGTATTTAATGTCGTGAATTAGAATTAGAATTAATTTATTTGTAAGAATGTAGTTTTACATAGTATGGTGTTAATATTCTGTTTAGTGCAATACATTCTACCACACGATGTGGTGTACAAATATTCACATGTCAATCTTATAGCTACACAGTACAATATATTTAAAACTTGTGATACAATAGGTCCATTGTGAATGAATATATGACTATAATTGGAAAAAAAAAAATTGGTAATTAAATAGGACCAATTTCAAAATTAATTAGATACGTATGTCATCTTGGATTGTAACACATATTCCATGTATTCGGCAATGTCATAAAAACAATTGTCCAACAACCAACTTGTCAGCTTTTTCTTGAACATGGGGATGGGAAGTTCCTTAAATGAGTTAGGTAACTTATTATATACCTGAATGGCATTTACATATACATTTCTCCTAAATATTTGCAGTCTACATTGTGGTACATTTAGTTCATGTCTATATTTATTTCTAGCAGAAGCCTTTTTGTGGCTCACTTCAGATTGCAAGCGAAAATAGTGCGGGTTTTGCTTTACTAGCATACATAGTTCTTAACTCGTGAATATATTAGTTTGCCAGTTAGAAATAATAATGCTTCAGCAGTAAGGTTGCCAGTTTAAATAACACGTAACTGAAGCCAGTAATTGCTATTTTTTATGTTACTCCGTTTGACCACCTGCTGCTTGTACATTAAAGAGAGTTATGGTTTGAAAGTAATCGTAATTAAGGTCGGTATATGTAACTCTAATGTAATGTAATGGTATATGTAAGTCCCAATATGTTTTAACAAAAATATTAAGATGCTAAAAATTGTGAATAAATTATAAAACTGTGTTACAAAATGGGTTCTATCATGTGCCTAGCCTTTTCCCAATATGTTGGGGTCAGCTTCCAGTCTAACCGGATGCAGCTGAGTACCAATATTTTACATGGAGCAACTGCCTATTTGACCTCCACAATCCACTTAGTACTGAGTAATACGAAACCCTTTGGTAAGACTGGTTGTCAGACTTTCGGGCCACTGACATGACACTGACCTGTAACGACTGTCTAAGAGCTAAATATGACAGCCAAGACCAACGTGATTTCCGAGGCACGGAGGAAACTGTGAGGAAACTATAGGTCTTATTTTCTTTGTATCAATATCACGTCACATTACTATTTTTTTAACACATACTTGTCTTTTACTAGGACACAGGTTAAAAGTTGGCAAAATTATACCACAAAATATAACATTAAAGTTTTTTTTTTTTTTTTAGAATCATGTACGCAATTAAGAAGTTATTCAGCAATTCCAATGTCACCTACACAGTAAGTTACTCTACCGAATAAACTTGTGAGACATTCTCTAATGAGTTCAAAACGAACTCCTACCAAAGCGAACAATATCAGTATAATTGCGACCACAATTTCAGCGTATATTTCTATACGAGTATCTTGTCCTTCATAAACTGTTTGTCCCTCATTACATGAATACCACTATTATGTTATGTTCAGACCCAGAGAACACATTTGGGACCTGAAACTGACCTCAAGAAGACTTTACTATATTATAGGTACTTTTATCTGAGAAAATGACTTTGGTTTCTACATTACATTGTAAAAGGACATAATAATACTGAGGAAGTGCAAAAAACCTTTGTATTGTGCTGTCACTTTTTTTTATAACTTTAAAGCAAACTTTAAAGCAAAAAGCGTTTTTTGTTCGGTAAATATAGTCCCGCGCAACTTCGACTGCGTCACATTTTCCCCGTTTTCGCAACATTTTTCATTGCTGCTCAGCTCCTTTTAGTCGTAGCGTGATGATATGTAGCCCATTGCCTTCATCAATAAATAGGCTACCTAACACTGAAAGAATTTTTAAATCGGACCAGTAGTTCTTGAGATTAGCTCGTTCAAATAAACAAACAAACTCTTCAGCTTTATTATTAGTATAGATAGCAGCCTGTTCTTGTTCCATTGCAGGGCAAATCCCTCTTTTAAATGAAGACCTGGCAGGATCATTTTTCACCATGATTATTCATCATGTGTTATCGATTTCTGACTAGTCTTATCCAAAAAATTATATTTTACTATCGAAACTGTTGATCGGACAGAACCACTTTTGACCGGTGTTAATCAAAACACTTAAGACACTTAATTAAGTTAAATGTCGTCTTTAATAAAAGTATTTTCTTTGAAAACGGCCTCAGTCATAAGTAACTAGAATTACTACAAGGCGATGTTTTTCGAAGGGCACAAAAAAACCTAACAACTTAATGAGTTTCGTAATGATAGTTATTGTTATAATAGTTTTAACCGGTCAGGGTAACGGTGACATATTTTTTGGATTAAAATAATTTAATAGGAAAAAGAAGTAGGTGGTCATAATCCAGATTTATACCCTTTTTTGAATGAAGGGAATGTATTATTAAGAAGAAGTTGAAACCATCTCTTCAATCTCAATCCCTTAAATCAAACGCCTATTTGCATTGGCTCAAGCTCAGTTAAACAACGTCCTGTCCTAAATGATTGATGCCGTTTCTTAGCTGACAGGTTCTGCCTAAACTTTGCTTTGACAAGTCCCTGATTAATTATATCTAATCAATTAATTTATCATAGTTTCCTCTTGTTTTGTTATCGTAGTGGAGAAAGCAGAAAAACCAAATGCATTAAATTAACGATACCTCATGTTAGACAAGTGGAAACTAGTGTATTAATCAAGGCTGAAGAGTTGAAGAGCAATCTAAAATCAAATCAGCTTCAGTAGGCCACATAGATAAATTGTCAAAAAAACTTATCTCTGCAGCATACGCCATTTGATTCAACTGATTTAGAGACAGCCCGTTTAGTTTACTTTAGTTATTTCCACAGTGTGATGTCGTACGCTATTCACTTGTGGAGCAATGCCGCCGATATTCATACAGTTTTTATTTTGCAAAAAAGGGAAATTTGTTCAATTTATAAATTTAATCCCCCATACTCCCACAGAGAAAAAAAAATAGAAATTAATATACTTACTGTGCCCTCTCAGTTTATTTAAGAAAACCTTTTGTACGCACATTAAAATATTTATTTGCTTAAAAAATACGAGGCTCAAAAAAATAGGGTTACGTTTAAATGCCAATGTATACGGTTTTATACTTAACTTCCAAGCCATATTCAAGCACTAAGCCTAACTAAATTCCAATCGTTCATTAAACGAAAGCTATTTCTGAAAGCCTAATATAACGTTAATCTTAATTTTCTGGAAGATAAAAAGGCTTGGGATTAAACTGCTCCAATTCAATTTACTTTGTGAATGTCGGAATTTTGGCTTTCATTTGATTATTATTAATTCCTTTCTTTTATACACTCTGACATATTTTATTTTGTTAATTTGAATGAATTTGACATATAATGATTTAATGAACATTTTTTCTGGAAAGTATTATTATTTTTATTTAATTAGAGTGAATGTGAGGACTCTGTCTTGTGTGTTTTTATGTCTGGCTCTTAAAAGATACTGTGACCTCTGAGTTTGTTTCAGCTGTTTCTTCTCAGAGTAGTCAGGTATTCGTACCTGACTACTCTGAGAACACCGGCCTCATTTAGTTTAAAAAAAGACGACGTATAAAGTGTTTGTTAAAACCTATTTTCAAAAATAAACATAATTTCATTTCAAGAACAGACTTTTTTTGGTTAAAGAAGTTAAAGCGATAAAGTTGTTCAAAAATCGGTTACAATTCTGCCATCTGAATGATTTTGGAGGACCGTAAATGTCGAATCATGGAATATTGTGTACGTTGAAACGTCTAGTATTAACTAAAGATTCTTCAGCGAGAGGTTTCAGCAAAAGCTACTTAACGTAATTGCAGGAGCTTATTGTATGTACTTTCGAGGAATATACAATAAATTTTCGCTCCTGCTTGCATACGAAGTATTTAGTACGGAGAATGATTAAGGGCTTTTTTCTGGCTGGCATGCGTATTTTCGCCAGCGCGCCCTCCCTAATCAGCGTAGGAACGCAGTTCAATATAATTAATGAATATCTTACTAGAAGGAGTTCTTATGCAACTTCAATTGTTTGAATAAACAAGGTGTAAACCAACCCTTCTCGAAGCCGATTATCAAAAGCATGCTGAGCATTAAATTAAGTAATTCTACGCAAAAAAAAAAAATGGGAAATGACATTTTTTTTTGGGTGAAATTTTACGTTTTACGGTAGAACTCAATATAACGCATTCAAAACATTGTGTTGATGAATGCATTGAATAGTACGGTGGTCGGGAAGGTATTTAAAGTAAAATCATACCATTAAAAACTTCTTTAAAAAAAAAACTCGTAAAAATGTTGGAACTTTGACCTCCAATATCTCTGTAACTGGAAAGTTCCCAGGTATAGTCCAGAAAAAAAAAATGATCGCAATAACAGAACAAAACAAGTACCTTTAGCTTCGTTAAAGGTCTATTTAAACGTTTTATATGTATCAGTTGGCAAAGTTTTTGAAGTTGGTCAGTATTATATCAAAATAATATTCAATACGGCTATGTGAGTCGTGTACCTCCTAAAGTACATGACTATCAAACCCTTCAAGTATTATGGTGGCCCTAGCACAGCACTAGCGCAATTTATTGAATCTATTTTTAAAAGAATCCACAGATAATTACTGTTATATTGTGCCTTAAACTACTGTAAGAATTACTTAATTATTACTATGCATTTCGATTACTTTTTATGCCAGATACAACGCTTCCATTTTCCTCAAACAAAAACACACACACATACAACAAAGGTCAACAAAGGAGATAAGTGACCAGGCACTCATACTACTAGTGTGAGAACCTGGTTATCCCCTTTGCAGACTATACATCCGTATACAGTTTTGACAGATTAAAAATATTCTCGGGGTCTCTTCCAAGGCCGTTGTACCTATCCATAGTGTCTGGTTAAGGATAAACAGAAGGACAAGTTTTATTGTCTTCTGATTTTATCGTTGACTTATGATTTTTGGAGCCATGGTAGGTTTTTTTATAGTGATATATGAATGCTTGTAAAATAAAGTGAAGTATTTATTGGCATAATATTAAAGTTGTATAAAATAAGGTGTAGGTAACAATAAAATGTGTGAGCCTTGTACAATCTACCTTATATTATTATCAAGCGAATGAAATGTATGTCATGAAATCGTTAACTAAATTGAAATATTAAATTGTAACTGTAACTTCAGCATATCGTAATGTTAAATGTACTTTAGTTAAGAGTGGAAGTAAACAAAGCATCCGAAGTGTTTTAAATTTTGGTTCGTCAGTCTTAGGTTTAAGTACTTTAGCATTCAAGTCATCATACTTCTTACAAAACAGTTCCATAAACACTACAACATTGCAACCTCCTCTCGCCAAGAACACTCCACAAAAAAGAACCTTCTCACAAACACATAATCTAACTGACCTACTGTTCTCCAGCCAGAGTTAAGCAACAGTTGTGAGATGCGTGCGGGGTACCGCGGGGTGTGCGGGGGTGCAAAATCAATAGAGGAACCCAGCCATGCCCCGCCCCGCCAAAACATATACCCTCTATGTGGATAGAAGCTTTTTTATATTACCCTACGTGATTTTACATGTACACTTCAGCATTTTTTGCCACTTTGTCCTTGAAAACGGCCTTGAATTAAGCGGGAGCTTGATTTTGGGTTTGCAAAATTGAGGATTGAATAAAGCTACAGCAATGGCATAAGGTTGCGTAAGTGTGATTCTCGCTATCTCGACTTAGTTTTGCCAGTTTATTTTTTGGTTTTTCTATCTATTTAAATATTATCTGGATCGTAAGTACGTGGCATTCAGTAGTCTCTGATTAACTATGTCGGAAAAGTCATGAGTTTATCTTTTTTTTTGCTGAAATTCTAATTGATTCAGCGTAGATTTAAAAATTAAGATACTTATAAGTTTTTTAAACTGACATGGTCACTAACATTACCATTAAAATTTATACATGATCTTAGTGCTTGCTACAGTGCCCAAATTATGGGAACTCAAAACAAATAGTAAACATGGTAAGTATTCAGTGTTTAAATGCATATACTCGAACTGTATCATCAGCATCTGCCTAGCCTTTTCCCAACTATATTTTAGTCATCTTTCATTATTTAATATGAAGCGACTGCCTATCCGACGTCCACAATCCAATGCATAATCTGGCATAGAAAGCCGAATAAATAGTCCCTCCTTTCCAGCTTGCTGTGCTTTAGAAAAATACAAGTCTATTCAAATTCAGGTCAAATTAACAACATATCCATGCACACCCTGAAGCAGTTCTATAACAATAAAATACAACAACAATATCAAGTGTCCTACATAGTAAAACTCCGTTCAAACGCCTTACAATGTGCGTGGGAGGGTATTCAGCTGACACACTAATTCTCTGTCAATGGGCCATGCTGGTCGTAGCTGGCCCACGTACGACATTTGACCTGTACACAAAAGGTTGGGTGTATTCTAAGGACCTCGCAATTATGAAGTGTGGTCAGGGTGGTGTGTATAAGCCAATGTCTTGGCCTTTATCCAAACGTGTAATAACGTAACGTAACGCTACGACTTTTTCCCTGAAGGGGTAGGCAGAGTTCTACATATACTTAGTAACAACTTGGTTGACTTCCGGTCTAACCGGATGCAGCTGAATACCAGAATTTTACATGGATCGACTGACTATCTGAACTCCACAATCCAGTTCATCATCATCATCATCATCATCATTTCAGCCGAAACACGTCCACTGCTGGACACAGGCCTCCCCCAACGCCATATTGACATAAGGGCGGTTATGCCATAATCGCCACGCTTGGCAGGCGGGTTGGCGATCGCAGTACGGTTGTTACAAAAGCACAGAGAACGCTGCTGCCCATTCTCTGCCAAGTCCCTTAGTCGCCTCTTACGACACCCACGGGAAGATATGGGATGGTGCTATTCTTTAAGTCCGACACCATACAGAATCCAGTTAGCACTGAGTAATACGAAACCACTTGGTAAGACTGGTTGACAGACTTTCGGGCCACTGACTACTTTAACGACTGTCAAAGACGTCTGACGTGATCATCGATAGTGCGCTCGTGAATTTAAAGTTAACACTCGTCGTGGTAACGTCAATAAAAAGCGCATGTGTTTGGGTACGTACGCGTATATGATAACCCCAAGCTTATGAACTCGAGCAGTATTCGCCCTTCCAAGGAGCTCATTATCACAGTGTCAAAATGATTACAATTTATAACCTCTCCCCCACACTGTGTTTGAAGTACCTAACTTGGGTTCTATATCTTAGGAGGGAGAGAATTAATAATATTTTAATTGGACCCTTGAACGTTCTATGCCGTTATTTATCGGTATTTCTCTTTGAATCCCGCGAAAGTTTAATTGGAACAGTTATGTACTTTGAATCGCTCTCTGTTTCCCGAAACGGACTACAATAGAAGTCCAGGGGTACGTAAAAGTACTTAATTTGAGGAAAAATAACTTTCTTTCTAACGGTCTTTCTTAACGAAGCTGAGGTTGATTGTTTAACATTTATGAACTCGTTTATTATTGTAAGAAAACCGCAGGATGAGAAATATTTCTCAGTATATACAACGTGTTGTTTTGCAACCTCGTCAAATTTAAGGAGGTAACTATGCTAATGATTCTCGTCCCGAATCAATAATAAAATTGGTAGGTAATTTTTGTTTTTAATCTCATTTACGGAAATCGGTAAGTGTGAAAAACCCGTGTTTTAAACTAGGGCCGTCTGATTCTCGCCTTATAACCGCGCCTCCACAAATACAAACAATCTCAAACGTTTATTTGATCATTTCTTATTCCTTAAACCACGTTAAGGGGGTTATTCTGAAATACTGACAAACATAAACAACCAAAAAAATCTGCGTTTATTAGTAATTAACTAGGTACCGTAATTTTAATTGATTATTTATGTCTTGTGTGACAGTCTCCTGAATTTTGACGAGGATGCAAAACAACACCTTGTATAATAATGACGTGATTAATGATTATAGTTTCAGTAACGCCTACCTACGCGTTACGTGAAGACCTAGAATAGAATAGAATAAAACTTAATTGTACACCAAAAATGAAAAATAACGGGCTTACAAAACTGCTTATCTTATGGTTACAGCCGTTGTAATTATTTATCTTTTTTTTAATTACTTATCGCTGATAGCGATATCTTCCAGACAACCTTTGGATGGACATTATGGAATATAAATAAAAAAGGGGGTAGTCACTGGTGTACTTATTACACAAAAATGTTAAATAACAAAAGTTAAGTTATCACTTCATATATGTACATATACATGTATAATATAAATATAATACATAAATAAATATATATGTATATATATATATATATATTTGTGTTTTTAATATTATATGGCAAAAATAAAACTAGAAAGGTGACAAATTTTGACTGAATGCAAAAAGCAACGAGCGACTGTGCTTGTCTTACCGACACCAGCAATTCGTTCCACAAACGGACAGCCTGGACCGTGAAGGACTGGTCATAAAATTTGGTGGAATGTGCTGGCATCAAAAGTCGCAAATTCTCCGATGATCTCAAGTGCCTGCTATGAGTGTCATTTAGGAACTTGAAACGTTGTTTAAGATAGGAGGGTCTAGTGGGATTAAACAGAATACTGTAGAGAAGGGACAAAATATGCGCATTCCGGCGAAGGCGGATAGGCAACCACTTGAGTTTAACGCGAAACTCTGAGACATGATCATATTTGCGCAAACCAAATATAAATCTGATACAAAAATTTTGGAGTTGCTCAAGCTTATCTAGCTGCACTACAGTGAGATCTGGATAACAGGCATCAGCATAGTCGAGGATTGGGAGAAGAAGAGATTGAGCAAGCGCAGTTTTAGTGGCAGTTGGAAGAAAATTGTGCAATCTGCGTAAAGACCCCGCAGCCGCAAACAGTTTGCGGCCCACTTCTTGCAACTGGGGAACCCAGGACAAGTCTTTGTCAATGTAAATTCCCAGGTCTTTTACCACATTGCTATATGGAATTGTGGCACCATCAAAAACAATGTGAGGAAGCTTCGTCCAGTCAATTCTTGAACGCAGCCTAGGGCTGCCGACAACAATGACTTGAGTCTTCGCAGGGTTAACCTTCAAACCATGAGCCAAACTCCGTTGAGAAATACGTGCCAAATCCTTATTCACCAAATTCACTGCCTCAGACAATTCGTCTACGGGAGCCTGTGAATAAATTTGCAGGTCGTCAGCATAAAGGCTATGTAGTTATTTATTCTTAAAGTCCCTTCAGACATGAACGATGGAATAAATAATTGTGCCTGTGCTTTACAACAGAGCTGTTGTAATACCGGCTATTTGCATTGTCTGTAAACCTTATCTCTCAACCTACAGGTTATGTTTAACAGCAATTCAAATGCAATACATCAATGTACGACAATGATGCATAGATCAATACGAATTTCCGACCCTATTGTTGATAGTGACGAACAGAGAAATAAGTACAGTCGGATCGCTTAAACTTTCGTCAGTGTTTTTTAAGATTTGCCTTTATCATGTCAGGATACGATGCCTTTTGAAGCTGTCAAAGGTTACTGAGCAGAAATACGTATTTTTTAAAATCTTATACAGGGTTATTGGTAAAACACTAACAACCTCTTAAGAGGTAGTTGTAATCATCATTATGAACAATATTTACTATGGAGCCAAACATGAAATCGCGAAAAAAAAATCAGCTGTTCCGTACTTTATGTTCACATAACTCGTCAAAATGTAGGGAACAGCTGATATTTTTTTCACGATTTCGGGTTTGGTCTCATAGTAAAAGTTGTTTATAATGATGAGTATAATGACGTCTTAAGAGGTTGTTGGTGTTTTACCAATAACCCTTTATACAAAGGTCAAAATCTAAGTCGTTATTTAGTTGACATCAACCTTTTGAATGGACTGGTAATTTTATGAATTGTAAATCCTATCTTTTACATTTATGGATAAATTAACACGTATCACGACCACACCACATCGCAGCGACAAAAACTGGTCAAGCAGTGGTTACGTGTGGATAGTATAGCTGTAGCTTCTTGAAGTTGCGTTGTGGTACCTACAAAATGTCGATGAGGATGCGTTGTCGCTGCGATGTGGTTACATTGTGGCTCGTGTTTGCAGATAGACATAGCGACTTCGGCTTTCGTAGAGGCTTTCAGCGTCGTTGCTTCGACGTCGTTGCGGCGTGGGTGGTCGCTAGTGCCCAGTGTCGTTGCTGGTTGCGATGTGGTCGATATAATCCACACAGTTGAATTTGACAGCAAATTTTGTGTATTATACTATTCACTTTCAAACAAATTAGTACCCGCCCATGTGTTATTGTTGTAGTGTGGTTTTGGTACGTGTGAATTCTTCCTTTATTTTGAGTGTCAAACATTTAATAGTCAAGAAATTGTCGTCGTGTGACATTGACACTAAGTCAATATTGACCTTACGTCTAGCGGCAGTATATTTTAGGTTATAAACCAAAATAGACCGTGTTAAACTGACGAACGTATTTTTTTTTTGTAACTGTACCTCGTGTTTGTTTGCTAATAACTAAGCTCATAATTTATATCCGTTGGAAACGAAAGTTTAACTACGTTTGTTTGGGTAAGCATTGCGTACTAGGTCAGAAATGTATTGTTTTATTATGTATTGTTTTTACGGTAATTTTGAAATAGTAGTTTATGGCAATGTAGGTTTATACTAGAATTATTGGTAAGCTAAGAATATTGGTTTAAATTTGATATGGCTCCGTTAAGAATAGAATCAAAATATCAACCAATGCTATTTTCTATGAGTGGGTCAATATATCCTGTAAATTTTATTTGTATAACACTTCCGGGTAAATCTGGCCAGTAATTGGGTGCAACAATTTGCGACCACACAGCCGGCTTAAATATTTTATTCTGAAATTCGCTGATTGTAACCAAAAATTGTTAAGAGCTAATCAATAAATATTGCCACAATATCAAACAAGTTTTTCTAGTGTGAATACAGAGTGGGATTCGATTTAGAAAAATAAGGAAAAATAACGTCATGACAGTTTCGTGAACGTGAACACAAGGGCACAAGTGATTGGGGTCTTGTTTGTTTATCTATTTAGCCATCTGTGAAGACGAGGGCAATGTTTTGATACGTATGTTTTGTTGTGTAGACGAGCTTTTTATTTCTCTAGGTCAAGAGTGTTTTGCTTTGAATAAATCTCGTTTTTGTAGGAGAGAAGTCGCCTTTTATATTTTTTTTCGATGATGTTTTTTTTTCGGCTCAAGTGTTTTGTTTTGAAAACATCGGTCGATTTTTGTTCAGGTAGAACTGAAGTATATTTTTTGGTTTTTATAGGAAGTTTTATTTACGACTAGCTGTCCCGCGAACTTCGTCTGCGTCACATTGTCCCCGTTTTCGCAACATATTTCATTGCTGCTCCGCTCGTATTTGTCGTAGTGTAATGATATGGCCTATAGCCTTCCTCGCTAAATAGACTATCTAGCACTGAAAGAATTTTTCAAATCGGATCCGTAGTTACTGAGATTAGCGCGTTCAAGCAAACAAACAAACTCTTCAGCTTTATAATATATATATTAGTATAGATTTCTGTGGTATTGGTGTCCTGCATCTAACCACTAGTTAGACTCTGAGGTCAGGGTGGAACAGTATCGTATAATATTCTGGTTCAGTATCAAGTTAGGAACTTTTGTTGTTTCCTTCAAACAAACAAGATATATATTTAGTATATCATTGTTTTACAAGTGCAACGATATACTAAATATATCAATCTACTATTTAGATAGTCATGATTATACTTATTGATATGTTAATAACAAGAAAGAATTATGATTATAATAGTCATAATTTCTTGCAGAGTTATCAAAAATAAGTAATAGGCTTCTTATAGACAATAAACACATAATAGCCTATGCCCTTCCTCAGGTTTAAATCTATCTTCTTGCCAAATTACATAAAGATCCGATCAGCCTTTAGTTGTGAAAAAGTAACAAACAAACTAACAAACGAGAGAAACAAACAAACACACAGAGTGACTTTCGCATTTAAAATATTAGTATGGAAGTATGGATAGAATGAAAGTGTCGATAGTATGTATGAACACTTATATCGAAAGAAATGGTGTCAATTTCTACGATTTATTAAATCTTCTCTTACTTGAAATGGTACGCAAAACCTAACTGTACAGTTACACACGGTGACGCATAAACCTATTTATGTCTAGTATTACATGGCCTCGCTTTGTATAGATTTCCCGTCCAATGAGAGATCCGAATAAACTGGTTATGTTTTGGATTGATCGCCGTGCGTTCTATACAAATTAAGGTAAAAACACACTCACCTAAAGCTCATAAAGTTACGCACATAATTACACACTTATCTACATCACTTGATGGGGCGCGAAATTTTATAGACTTTTACATTTTATGGCTCGGTCGTGAACAAATATTTGTGCAAGCTGCTAGATTTTTATGTTAACGTGATTTTTGGCATGTGGACTGATAAAATGATGGTTATTGTAGCTCGCATTTCGCTACTATATTTATTATAACTTTTTTTTGTGAATTTGCACCTCGCAGTTCAATCTAGTAGGTTGTCGTCTGCTTAGCCGGACTATCCTGCCGGTACCTTGTACGTATTTTTTTATAGTAATATATTTATTAAACCTTGAACATACAAACCATTTAGGTTCTGAGAAGTATAGACCCAAGACGCACCGCACAAAACGCTCTATATTTCCAAAATTGTTGCTCAGGTGAAAATCTTTTCTGGAAAGAAACTGTTGCTCTATTAGAAAACCATGGGAGGTGTAAAAAACCCCAAAAAATATTGAAGTCCTCGCGCCATAGCACCCCTAAGGCTATCCCTCCAACCTCAAATTCAGGTCGTTTTAGCTGCTGTTATTGTTTTTATTAGGAAAATAACTACTTAGAGCTAAAAACGGTAACTATTATTTTTAATTCTATAAGATAACCGATTGAAACCAACCAAAAGCATGAAATGCGGAAACTACACAATTGCTTCAAGATAAATGCCACAGACCTTAGCAACAATCCATAAAATAATCAGTTTTACCAAAATAAAATACACCTGGACTAAAATTAGTTTCCCGCCCAAAAAACACCCGAAAATACGCGCCTTTTATCCGGAGGCACTCGGAATATTAACATAATTAAATTTGTGGCCATTCGTCATAATCATAGCATCGTCTTCAACCCTTAATGTTTGCGCGATGCCGGGTGCCACCATCATTTGCACCATCTGACACTTTTATTACATTGTTTCTGTAATTAACGCCATTATTGCCTTAATTACTGTTGACTGCTGGTCAAGCCAGACTGTTGAGCATGAGGTCTTATTCGAAACCCAGGTCGGGCAAAGTGTTATTATTTTTTTCCATCAGAAATTTCTCAGTGGCATCCACGGAGTCTAGATTTTTGCCCGGTTAGTGGCAATAGGCTCGCAACTATTACATGGGACTTAAACAGAGCTGGCGAAATGTGAGTGTACTATTAGGTACACCTCTGCCTCATTCTTCGGGGATTAGTGGCGTGATGGATTAGATTCAACTAATTACTGTAAGTGGAGCAGCGTTCTCTGTGTTTTTGTAACAACCGTACTGCGATCGCCGACCCGCCTGCCAAGCGTGGCGATTATGGCAAAACCCCCCAAAATGTCAATGTGGCGACACTTGGGGGAGGCCTATGTCCAGCAGTGGACGTCTTTTGGGCTGAAATGATGATGATGACTGTAAGTGGACGTTGAGGTTTAGAAAGGTTTTGCTGAGTTGGTTTGAGAGGATGCATGAAAGGCGACTAAGAAAAGCTATTCACAAGGAGGATGTGAGAGGAAACGGCGCGAGGGGACGTCCCAGAATGGCAGACCATTGATTGTGATTTACTTCAGAAAGGTCAGGTGACTTGCAACTGGTTTGCGTGTATACTAACATAGGTTAAGATACTTACAAAATGGGTTCTACCTGAATTAAAGATAAATAAATTAAAAATAACTTGATGCATGAACGTGGTTGACGCAAAAGGAGTATAAAAAGATCCTAGCCTAGGAGGTGGCGTTCGGTAGTTTCTGACTAACCCCATGAGAAAGAAAGAAAACATAGTCCTTATAGGTAAGAAGATAGTCGTATGGCGAGGAGTTCGTGGCTAAATAATAACAGCCACACGGGTCGATCTTTAAGGTTAAGCTGTGCTTGCCGAGGTTGGTTCGTGTATGGGCGACCATAATTACATACCGTGTTTCCTCCGTGCCTCAGAAAGCACGTTAAGCCCGTTAGGTCCCGGCTGTCATTTTGTAGATCTTTAATAGTTGTTAGAACGAGTAGTCAGAAGCCAAAAGTCTGACATCCAGTCTTACCCAAGGGTATCTTATTACCCAGTTACTGGGTTGTGGAGGTCAGATAGGCAGCCGCTTCATGTAAAATACTGGTACTCAGCTGCATCCGATTAGACTGAAAGCGGACCTCAACAAAGGCTAGGCAGATGATGACTGGGGATACTAAAATGTAGGTACGGCGCACCGTGGACAGTTTACACTGCTAACACCTTGCTGACCCCAAGATAGTTTGAGAAAAGGCTGGGCAGATGATGATGAAGATCGTCATATATCAGAAAAGGTGTGAGTGTATGGACGTTGAGGATACCGTGTTCAGGTCCTGGGTAGTTGGCGTTAGCAGAGGTTTCGCAAAAACGATTTATAAGCACTCGTGCATACCTATTATATTTATCTACGTGCCTCTTGCATAGGTGTTCGTGCATATAATTCGGACTATGTGTCTCTTTGCTAAAGTAACTACACATACTTAATCAAGTTTGCATGTAGCATAATGTTTGTACCCATTATGACAGTTTTACCCACCTATTGTCGACGAAACACAATATTCAGGAAAGTGCAACTTGCATTTAGTGCAGTCGCGTGTTAGTACTGAATAGTCAAGTCTTTGTCGGCCTTATTCTGAGCGTATGTAGTGAAATACCTCCATTAAAACGTTTTGGGTGAAGCGCAAGGGTATCCCGCAACGCAAGTATCAACTCAAACAAGTCAATTGACATTTCAAAATCCACGATTCCTATTTCAAATATGTATGTACATGAGTTTTAAAGGTCAAATGACAAACAAATTAATAATGAGTGAGTTTTATTTCCCAAGGTTATTGCCACAGAATAGATAGCTACAGAAGGATTGTCCCATACAACGAGTAAAAATGCACGCACACAGAGACGCGTCGAATGAGGAAGGTTTTGAGTTTAGCTGTGGATAGCTGTTATAGGATAGAGTAGGTATGTCGAAGAAACGATGGATGGACTGCGTGAAGGATGATTTGGCCAGAGACTACTAAGGCAATGACTGATAAAGAAGTATGGAAGAAGAAGACAGGCTTGAGTATGGTGGCGATGACATGAAAAGTTTTTCGTACGGCAAATGCATTTGTACGACTGTTCTTTGTTTTTTTTTTTTTTGAGGTCGCCAGACGTAAGCATCTATGAGTACGCCCGACTATTTTCACTTGATGTATGTAGCCTTCTGTTTCATATACATATATTCTATATCATTCCATACAATCCAATTTTTATAGAACAAACATATGGTAATCAGTAAATTCGACCAGTAGATCGAAACTATTCGGTGAATTAGATATTTTGGACTACCGTTTATGTTCTTGCATTATTTATTGATGGGTTTAAATCGATTGGTTTGGAGTTGCTTGGAGGCTTTTTCGTGAAAGCCAAAGATCGTTCAACAAGCGGTAGAAAGCACTTCTTTTAAAAAGGAAAAGTAAATAGAACACTTTTACTCATCATCCTGAAATAATTTTCAGTGATTAAAATCGTTTAAAAATTGACTTCCAACCGAAGTACTTTTTAATCAATTGTTCATTTTGATCGCCAGTGCCTTCATTAAATACAAGTCCATGTAAACAAAAAGGGAACAGTAAAAGCTTTGCCGCTATTCAAAATATTGCGTAGACTCACGGCAGGATATTTAAATTCTTTTACACCGAATCAGAACTTACCAGGTCAAAGACAAATATTCAAACCAACGTATGTATCAGCACAAGAAGAAATAAAATTTTACTATTTAGCACAGACTGAAAGGCACATATAATATTTACTTAAAAGAAAGTACAAAACGTAGTACGCTACGCTACCCTAAAACCATAGATAATCGTCCAAACGGTATTCATAGCGAGAAGGCTGGATCGATCGAGGTTTAAACTTAGTGGTGCTCGAATAAGGTTACTGACTGAATAATATATGTGTATCCCGGCTCTGCCCGGAAGCCACTGTATCTGTAATCCTATTTTAGAATGTATCTTCACAAAACAACTCGCCGGTAAATAAATATTATAGTCGTTCGCGGTCCGTGCTGAGTAGGTACCTCATCTGTTTTTAGCGATATACTGGCAAATGTCGAAGCCACACAGATAGGACCGTAGCTTTTTTTTCTTTGACTCTACTCGAAGAAGGCACCTTTGGTGAGTAAAGTCAAAGAAGTGATAAGTTAGTCACGCAGCGAAGCAAGAATTGTAGCTACAAGAAGTTTGTAATTTAGATGATGTTTGAAAGTGACGCCTGTTACAGCTTGAAACAAAATTGTCTGTCTTTGTATGGTAAGCGGGAGTTATGAGTATCTAGAAAAGAATAGAATAAAACTTTATTGTACACCAAAAATGAAACATAACGGGCTTACAAAACTGCTAATTATGTAACTGTTAATTATTTTATGGCTACAACAGCGGTCTTATCGCTGATAGAGATATCTTACAGACAACCTTTGGGTGGGCATTATGGACTTAAAATAAAAAAGGGGGCGGGCAGTCAGTGGTGTACTACACAAAAGTTTTAAATAACAAAAGTAAAGTTATCTACTTCATATGTGTACATATACATGTATAATATAAATAAAATATTAAAATTTATTTGTGTGTTATATATCTTCGATTTTTTTTTGGACAGCTCGCAAGTAAACCTGCGTTTGTCGGTGGCTAAGCCCAGTTATCCTGCAGATGCCTTAAAATTAAGGGCTCTAGCCAGAATTGTAAAAAATCCTAAAGTTGAGCTTAATATTTTCTGCTTTTATAATATATATGCGTTGCATTTTCTCGGATTTTATGGAAGGTCTGTCGGTTTATGTCACATGTCGTATAGATATTAAAGTTTTAAAGCGGATGATAAATAAAGTTAATGGCGTAATAAACATTAAGCACTATCATGAGGAAAATAAAGCGAATGGAAGATATGAGGTATTAAAAATCATTGACATTTTCTTTAGATCCGATTTTCTGTGACACTAGTTTTTAACCGAGGTTATGACCGCATGTTGGAATCGAATACTATCTCACAAAACGTTCTAATGAAATTAAAATATGTGCCACCCTTGTTAATCCGTCAAAAACAAAAGCCAGACAGTGTTATTATCTAATTTTTAAAATTAGCATAGTAAGTTTTTTTTTTAAACCTAATTAAAGACAAAGACGCTTTGTTTGCGAAATAATTAGATACTGCTGGTATGATCATCATCAGCCTACAATGTTCCCACTGTTGGGACACAAGCCTCCTCTCAATGAGAGTGAGTGGGCTATAATCTACCACGCGGACCCAGTGCGGGTTGGTACTGCTGGTATAGTTGGTATTAGTTTTCGATAAAAAAAAAATACAAAATACCCATAACAAGAGAGCACACCAACAAGGACAAAACAAACCTCTAACTTAAATATTCTATGACAGATAACTCATCGATTCAGCTATCTATTGTATATGTAGGGACTGGATCAGGTGCTCCGGTTAACCGCAACTGATTTCGCGGCTCGATTCGGTTTATAACACCAAATCGATATTATTATAACCGAATTACTGATGAACCGGTGTTAATAGTGAGATGGTAAGCGAAGTTCATTCATAAATAACGATGGAGCATTGTTTACATATAGTCAACTCAGATTAACATCAGTAAGTCTTCTTCTTTTTAACTGACTTCCAAAAAGGAGGAGATCCTCAATTTGACTTTTTTTTTGTGGTGAACATATTTGATTTCTCCGTCTGTTGTGGACCGATTTTCAAAATTATATTTTTATTCGATAGCCTATCCTTCTGAGTTGGTCCCATTGAAACCATGTCAGAATCTGATCATGGGATCACAGGGAAATCGAGGGCAACCCTCAAATCGACGGGTCTAAAGAAAATTTGCTCGATACCTATACAAGGTGTTGTTTTGCATCCTCGTCAAAATTCAGGATGTTGTCACAAAAGACATGAATAATCAATATAAATTACGGTACCTAATAAATTATTACAAAACACTGCGTTTTTTTGTTGTTTAAATTTGTCAATATTTCAGAATAACCCCCTTAACGTGGTTTAGGGATTATGAAATTATCGAAAAAACGTTTGAGGTTTTTTGTTTGTGTGTAAGCGAAGTTATAAGGCGGGGATCAGACGGCCCGTGTTTATAACACGGGTGGTTCACAGTTACCGATTTCAGTAAATAAATGAAAAAAAGAAAATTACCTACTCATTTTATTATTGATTCGGGTCGAGAATCATTAGCATAGTTACCTCCTAGAATTTGACGAGGTTGCAAAACAACACCTTGTATAAATAAATATATGGAAATTACCCCTATTTGTATCCGTCTCTGTTTGCCTCTGGAATGGTAAGTGTGCGCTGTTGATGCACTACTATCAACTACTACACAATAAAGTTGACGACGCGACTACTCTAGCTCGCTGTTCATTGTTTGCTTCGGACCGGCTGCAGCGCTCGCGGGCCTGTGCCTTGCGGGGCCTGTTCGCGCCTCCCTCTGTGCGTACCCAAACTGCTCGATATGCGCCCACAGCCCAGGCGATAAATCTGCCAAACGCCCTGATTGCTCTGGAACCGGATCTCGATATGTTCACGAGCAGCAATAAAGCTATGCTTAATTATTGCGTTAATTTCTTAAGTTAATGTTATGTTGTTGGCTTGTTGCACGCTTTGGTGCAAACTGTAAGTGCAGCAAGTGTTTGTGTAAATAAATAAATCTAATAGGCACATTCAATGTTTTTCACATACTTTCCATACTTTATACTTCTAACGGAATTCAGATTATGGTGCCTGATAATCATAATCTCATATTGCTGAGCTGATGATGGAAGATATAAGTCAGTACTACTCTGTAATCACATGTAAATAAAACATGGAAATAGCACCCTACTACGTACGTAATAGTATTCTATTATAAATAATCCTTAACACTGCAAGACTTCTACCGTAAAATCACGCTCCAACTTAACCTTTATAACCTACTAGCTTTTAACCGGGGCTTCGCTCGCGTTAATTTAGGATTTGACAATAACCGGCTCAGACACGAGGCGCCATCTATTTTCAACAGTAGTGGAACAGTACTTTTTTCGAAATGAAAGCTAGTTATCCTATGCCCTGTTTTGTACACCAGTCAACGTATATGCAAAATTTCAGGATGATCGGTTCAGTGGTGAAATGGCAACAAATAAACATACTTACTTGCACATTTATAACATTAGTTAGGATAAATCTTAATCCGAACCACCAAGAGTAAGTTAAGTAGTTATTGCAATATTTGCCTTACTGTGAAACAGTAAACTATTGTTTAATGCCGTGTTAAGTTAATAATCCTGGCAACATTTATGTCGCAAGTTACAATTCTGTTTGTTAGTTTAATCCACATAATCCATCCAAGTATCTGTATAGAATGCAATGTTGGCAAGACCACAATTTGGTTTATTTGTAGTTTGTGCAAATAAAGGATATTTTGGACAATGGTGTTTGTTGAGTTTTATCTTTCTATGAGCTATTGCTTCATTATCATTAATAGCAAAAACAACAGCTTCATCTGTGGGTCTATCTTTTTTTGTCTGTCAAAAACGACGAAACATGACTTCATAATTCTCTCTCTATAAAGTTGTCTAATTGTATGTATCTTACTACTAATACTTGTATTTAATTTCTCGAGCCACTCGTTTTCATTTTATTTTCTTGTAAGTTATCAGTGTCACTTGTTTTTGTGAATGTTGACCAATAATTGGCGACTATGTAGGTCCAGGACTGTAAAAATCTATACTTAATATAATTATGTTATAAATAAAAGCTCTTCGTGAAGCTATTATTACTATATAGGATGGACAAATGTTTGTTATTAATGATCCTTTCCATGGCGATATGCGATACTCTCGCATTGTCTCATGTCAGTGTCTCATTCCTTGTAGACTCGTAACAATCAAGTCACAAACCAGCTAATAACAACGACAACTAGGCAAATAAGGCCGTAATAAGGCCGGAGGAGCTCGTGGCTAAATAATAACAGCTGCTCAGGTCGATCTTTAAGGTTAAGCCGTGCTTGCCGAGGTTGGTCTGTGGATGGGTGATCATAATTACATATTGAGTTTCCTCCGTTCCTCGGAAAGCACGTTAAGCCGTTGGTCCCGGCTGTCATTTGTAGATCTTTGACAGTCGTTACGAGTAGTCAGAAGCTAAAAGTCTGACATCCAGTCTTACCAAGGGGTATCGTATTACCCAGTTACTGGTCAGATAGGCAGTCGCTTCATGTAAAATACTGGTACTCAGCTGCATCCGGTTAGACTGGAAGCCGACCCCAAGATAGTTTGGGAAAAGGCTAGGCAGATGATGAACTAGGCAAATAAGGCGATAAACCCATTACCAAGAGGACAGCAGAAATAGAACCCGGAACTCCGCCACAAATGAAACAATACCGATCAGATATCCGTCAATCTTACTGACAGTTAAGGGAAACGACTGACGTGCCAATGAATTAACGATTCGTCGACGTAACCTTTTACTATTTGTATTGTGTGCTTTGTTAATAATTAATAAAGGTTTTTCTGGGTTAGTAAACGCATTGAATTGTAGGTTCAATGTACTGAGCATAGTACTCTAAGGCTTGGCTGTGCTATGACAAAGACATTCAAATATTTACCTACGAGCGATAGACGTGAAAAGACGACAAAAACTATAATCCAATGTTGCGTCAAACTTGTAGCTACTTAGTAACAAATTGATCTGTCTAGTGTCTAGCTTGTCAAGTAGCATTAGTTAGACAAAAAAAAACCTAAAATGTATGAAAAATGTCATTGATCAAAATTTTTGCATGAAAATATACCCAAAGTCCGCTCTGTGCGTGCTATGTAGTGGCTTTAGTGTTTGAGTTCATAAATAAAATGCGTTTTGGGGCAGACTCCAATACTTATTAAGATATCAAAGAAAATCATATTTTTATTAAAACTCACATTTTTGACGCGTCTTAACTTTCTTATTCCAATTTCAATGTAATTGTTACGAATTTACGTACCCACCGGGCTATCATTTTGATTAAAGCCATTCTTATTATCCATTCGGTACGAAATTTTTAACCCTTTTTAAAGCCATTCGTCTTATCACATTTCTTATGTACAAACGAAGTATATAATCTGCCATCTCCACGATAATGTACATGATTAACTTCAGAAATGTTTTATACGTCTCACGTTTTTCCGTTTGGGTCCCCACGTACGGAATTACGGCCTCTAGATTGTACAATCAAGTTGTATGTGAGGGAACAAATCTGTCATTCCCGCCACACATTTTTTATATTGTAATAATGACGGTACGTGCATTGTTATTGCCTCTGCTGGGGAGGATTTTGGGAAAAGGGTTGATGTTATTTTTTATTTCGGAGATCTGTGATTTGTTATATTACGTTGTTGTTATAAAACAAGATATTGGATTATCATTTTAACCTTATCATTTATTTATGCAATTAATCTTTTGCAACACACATCATCATCAGCCTAAAATGTTCCCACTGCTTGGACACAGGCATCCTCTAAATGAGAGGGAGTGGGCTGTAATCCACCAAGCGTGCCCATTGCGGGTTGGTTGCAACACACATTTTTATCTTCAAACAATGCTTCAAGTTTCATTGTATAAGTCAATTATAATTAAGAAAATTTTCAAATTCACCTCTTATGTTGGCTATAATCAATATATGGGTCTTGAATATTTGCACTCATTCACCACTCCCGATGATGCTATCACCCTCCTCCAGGAGAGTAGCAAAGAGACTAGCACTCTTAAAAAGTTCAGACACAAACGCCGTCTTTCCGACCTCGCCGTCGAGGTCCGTCGCGACGTCCCGATCCATGCCCTCCCCGACCCTCGCTCGAGCCAGCCCGCGATGCTGTGCCAGAAGTTTTAAATCAGCCCCTAAATAATGATATCATTCAGATCCAGCCTGTCCCCATGCAGTCCTCCCCCAGCGACGCCCTGAGCCGAGGCTCGTACCCCACAGGGGGTGCCCTTAGCGTGTAGTCGCTTAGTTTGTAAGTTTTTATGCCCTGGCTGGAGGCCTTACTCTTAAGGCACCCACAGGATAGTCCGGTTAAGCAGATGACAACCTCCTAGGCTGAACTGCGAGATGCCATTCCAAAAAAAAAAAATATGCACTCATTCACGATAACATGAGATAGTGGTCAAGCGCGGGCCTATAGATAATAAAAAAAAAATACATACAGAAATCCCCATAGACAGTCATTTGTTTTGATTGTCCTTAAGTCTTTATTTCTTTATCGTGTGGTTAGTATGTTTTTTGTTCTTTTTTTTATTATGAATGTTCCTAAATTAAATGATAATAATAGACTTGCTGCAATATTACTTAGTTCGTTTTAAGTTATTTTGCTGCGCCCTAACAGGGTCATGTACTGTCGAGTTTTAAGCCCAGCTTGTAACTATGATTGTGTACATTTTGCATTAAATAATAAATAAATATTGCTTAACCTTGTGTCAGAGTTTTCATGCCCCTCCATGGGCCTCTGACTTAGCTTTACATTCCGTCGAGAAATGTCTGTTAGGTATGCTAGTTTGGTTTCCTCACGGTGTTTTCCTTTACCGAATCAAGTGATAATTATACAATACGCACATGAATCCGAAAAAAATTAAATTAAAAATTTAAAAAACCCCCGATACAAAAAAACCTCTAAAAAGCCAAAAATAAATTAATCCAAGCGTCGTAGCGTCGGGGGTCCGCTTTGTTCTGTGCTTGTACTAAGCGGTCTTCTTAGCGGTCCCCCGACGCTACGACGCTTGGATTAATTTATTTTTGGCTTTTTAGAGGTTTTTTTGTATCGGGGGTTTTTTAAATTTTTAATTTAATTTTTTTTCATGCTTTTTAAACTTATTTTATTTTTTCCTAGCCTTGACTGTCCTACTCCTGGTTAACGAAACCAAGGAAAGATATAAATTAAACAAAATATAAATTTTGGGGGGAGGGGGTGCACCCCCCCCCCTCAGCAATGCCAAGTGACAATGGTGACAAGCAACAACATTTCAAATTTCAAATAGACTAAATGTGATTTTTTTTAAATCCCTACATCAACTAGAAAAGAGGTGATGATCTTCAAACGGCTGAGCAGATTTTCATGAAACATAGCTAAGAACACTCTCGATTAAAATACCTTTCAAACGACACCTCTTTTATCCAAATCGGTTCATCCGTTTAGGAGCTACGATGCCACAGACAGACACACAGATACACAGATACACAGATACACAGATACACACGTCAAACTTATAACACCCCTCTTTTTTGGTCGGGGGTTAAAAATCAGAGGTGCGTGTCTTGGGTTCGAACTTGAGACACCACTAGACTATCACTGCTCACTATTACTCATTATAAGTTATCACATAAAACCAAATGAATCCTTCTAAAACTACGCTAGTTCTATTCGTAGTAACCTACTCCGTTGTTACCCTTCACAAATCGATCGTGAGTCCTCCATCCTTCCATAAATAGGAATAAAATCCATTTATTTATTTCTTCCAACCCTGTCTAGGCTAAGGCGGTTTGTTGGCTGCAAATAAATCTGACACTATCTTAGTAAGACCTAGAGATCCAGTAATTTAGTTACGATACTGTATGTAGTAACAAATAAAGAGGATTGTGTTTGGTAACAAGTTTATGTATCTTACTCGTTATCTTTTGGATCAGTTTGTTAGAGTTTAGTTGGAAGACTTAAGTTGAGTCTCTTGAACAAGTTTTTGTGAGTATTTTGTTCTAATAGGATTCTACAAGGTGAGTTCATGCCTTTTTTTTACGGATTGGAAATCATTAAATGACCCCTCCCGCTTCGCTCCTCCCACCCCTCCGGCGGAGCGGATGGGGGTGTCAGACTTGTACTGACTAAAACCCATCCATGTTCCTTTTTAGCCCTTTGTATTCCAGGGCCTCGGTATCTCTTTCGAACAGTCCCGCAGCCCTGGCAGGGGGTGACTCATGCCTGTAGTAACATTCTACAATTTCATTTTTTTTTTTCATATTTCCTGTTACACAAGTTATTGTCATATTTTGAAAATATCGGCTATCGTGGAGGTAATTTTTAATGCAATCTACTGGCTGCACGCGTAGGTTTTAGGTCAATATGTCCTCAAGACAATTTTCTCGAGAAACTCTATAACATTTTTATAGACGGTAAACAACTAAACAGGTTACCGGTGACGCTAACATAATTTTCAAGTTTACCCAGCGATATGATATTATCAAGGAGCATGCTTGAATATAAGCTTTACAGGATTATACCGTGATCCGTAATAACTTAAGCTGCTTACTTATGCACTTTGATATTTAAGTACATAATGCAAATTAGATGATACAGTGTGACATAGAGCTTAGAGGGTGGAGGAACGGGGTATTTGTAAGGTGTTTTAGTAATCACTATTGCAACACCAAAATTAAAATGTAAGTTTTATGTGATCTGTGGCAACACCCCCCTTCCAACTGTGACACTGGTCCAATACACACAGTGAAGTTAACTTATCCGCCTTTTCTTCTCCTCGGCCCTAATACCAAGCCCTCATCAGCAGCCACCACTCTATTCACCGCTGCACAGTAATATGATCCTTATTTGAAGAAGGGAATCCTTTATCCAGACAGATGATGATATTCTTAAGTAAACCATTTTAATGGAGGATCTTGATACTTTGATCCACTAACTCCCAATGTGATTCCGACGAGGTCAGTAGACCAGGATATAGTTTGCACATTTTTTTTTAACTGAGTCTCGTGGCTGTTCGAGTAAGGTAAACACGTTTTCGTTTGTGAGGATTTGTTCCATACAATCATAAGTTCTAAAAAAGGATTACACTTGTTTACTACGAATTACAGCTACGAACAACAAAGAACCATGTTATTTTTATTAATTCAATAGCTCAACAAAGTTTTTGCAATTATTTTATTCAGAAAAACAAATAAAAATAATCACTCACAATAGAAATCAAAATATTTACTGAGCTTGTTATAGGGACTTAATTAGCTATGATAACAGTATTACTAATTAATCTATTCGTGTCCGGTCTGACCGCCATGTTGCATGTTGATTGTGATAAGGATTACGAATGAATACACATCCGGATGTCAGTTTGTGGTCGAATTGTTTACTAAGTACATAGATAGCTTGTTTAATGCATTATTGACGGCACGGTTGGCGCAGTGGTTGAACAATCGACTGCTGCGCTGCGTGTCGCGGGTTCGATCCCCGCACGGATCAAATATTTGTATGGCCTACAGATATGGCATACAGTTGTTCGGAGTCTTGCTGTTTGTGTATGTGAGTTTAAATGTTTATAAGCGCGCGCACGATACAGGAGAAATTACTGTGTGGGGCAACGTAAAAAAATACTTTTATTTAATAAAATAATATTAATATAATTAAATAAATATTTGTAAAGATAACAAAAAATAATCTTCGTCAAAAATAAAAATGTGGGTACATCACTACTATTCTCTGTTTATGTTCCCATGTGTTGTAAAGCCCATGGATCATGCAAAACGACAAAATATATTGCTCTACGTGCGGAAAGCTGCAATTTCGACGAAAAAATGTTTCCTCTATATATTTTACATTCAGCACGCACTTGTATAAATTAACAATAACCAAGCAATTGTCTTTGCAGTCACTTTTTCCCCATCCTTTAAGAAAATCTCGGCAGAATAAATGTTCGAGTTCTTCCATTTTTTCCCCATAAATTGTAATGCTCACTGATCATTTCAATCTTTTACTCGACCTATTACAATCTTTTCCTTGTTTCCTTTGAGTTTAATTGTATAAAAAACCTTGGTCCAATAAAAATGTTGGAGGAATCACGGTGTGAAATAAAAATGGGTCGTTCAACAAAGACAGGCGAAGTCTTTAATTTGAAATGAAATGACAGGAAATGTAAACTGAAAATTAATTTCGAATAGAACATATTACTTTGAATTGAGAAAAAATCTTTTTTTGTTTTCAAGTAATTTTTTGTCTTGTCTGTAAATTAACGTAACATACTTTTCCAAAAAGTAAACACATAATAATATATTCACGCATTTGTCCAATAGGAGTAAGTAGAAGCTACAGATACCTGCCACGATTTTTATGTTTGACATAATTTATTATTAGGTAATAGAGAAGTATGGAAGAAGACATGCTGCGCCGACCCCAAATAAATTGGGATAAGGGCAAGAGAATGATGATGATCATAGATTTTGAGTTATTTTTGTATAAAGTATTTATTACTTTATAGTTATTGTTTTTATACTTATATTTATGTACTGTGTAATGGGCCTTAGTTGCCTGAAATAAATGATATTGTATTGTATTAAATTAGTTAATTAAAAGATTCAAACAATACAACATTTCTTGCCTAACATAAAGGATAAAGTTTACTTCAATTGCGTATGTCTTGCGCCAGTAACTGGGTCAAGCAGGACTCGCCCGACGCTTATGTAATCATTGTCACTTCAAGGGCAAGTTGTGCCCTAACTAATTACTTTTCTAACTAAGGCAAAACTACAAAGGTACCGCGTCTTATATTTTACAAATTAGCACGCTAATGATTTATTTATCTTTGCTTAAATTAAATACGGATTTAATTAATTACGGATACTAATCTGTGCAAAAATTCCTTTTGGTCCTGGTGTTTGCATAAAAATTTAATTCAATTAAGTCTTCAAATTCGTATAAAATATAATATAAACATACAGCCTCGAAAGGAAAGATTAAATAACTTCATTTAACTTTCTTCTTTATATTCATTTCTTTATTAACTTAATCAGGCTAATCTTCTTATTTAATGGAATTATTTCTTACAAAAACACTTTTCTTGTAACAATGATAATTGTCTTTATTCGTTTAGTTTATGTTCTGTTCTGAATAGAGCCAACCTAACAAATATCTCGATTCTAAAAACTAGTCTTTGATTTGCAATATTTCAATCGTTAAAACACCGTCGTGTTGATATACCCATTGTCGTCCTGAACTAGACAGCCTATCTAAGATCTGAGTCTTTTTTGATATGAGCAGGAGTTAGACCTGATTCACTACAAAACTAACTAAAAAAATGTGAAATATTCACGAAAGTAAACATACTAATGAATTTTAAAATGCATGATTTTCGTGCCCAAATTACCACCATTTCCATAAAATCTAACAAACTTTAAAAACATGATAACACCATCTTCGGCATGAGTAAGTTCGATCGTCAATTATTTGTTTATGACGTCACTATCCGAGTAGCAACCGGGGTGTCGGCGCCCGCGTCCTGTGTTGCCATGTAAGTTTCCTCATTGTAGTGCATTTTAATGATTTTTTACCGGGGTATTCTGTTCACTTGTTATCCAAAATGGATTACATAAATAGAATCAAAATATCGATACCTAATAATACCCCTTGATACCTTGGATTGGACATAGTTTTTCAAACATTGATGGCGAATTGTGGGTGTACTATTAGGTACACCTCTGCCTAAACCTTCGGGGATTACAGGCATGATGTTACGTATGTAAATTGCTTGTTTGAGTTCTAATATAAACATACTTATAATAATTTAGGTACTAGTGCAGCTATGTTAACTTTACCCGCATAATCAGTTCCAGATAGGAAAACTCTCTATTAATCTTCAAGGTCCCTTGACCCCTGAGAATACAAATTCAAGAACCAAGCGAAATTATCTTGCTTTAAACTAACATCTTTCATCTTGTGTCGGATTCAGTTTTGTAACGAAATGGAAGACTGATCTTTTGTCTATCAGTTAGTGGTAGAATTAAAAGGCGTTTAGAGAAAAAAACCATAGTAGGTATTGCACTTTTGTAGGAAAACCCAAGTAAAATTGGACATGGGTCAACGTCAAAGTCAAATTTTTTATTGCGAATTAATTGGTGTCATTTTATGTTGGTACCTAAGACTTAGCAGCCTTTTACAAGCATTGCAATTATCGTTCGCCTACCCTTATCGTCGTAAATTATAAAAATAAAATAAAATACCTTTATTTACTGAAAAACTAAAACTAATTACAATTTATTATAAAAAAAATCGCATTCATGCTAATTATCGTCTTAAATTAGCATGCATCATCTGCCTAGCCTTTACCCAAACTAACTTGGGGTCGGCTTCCAGTCTAACCGGATGCAGCTGAGTAACAGAATTTTACATGAAGCGACTGCCTATCTGACCTCCACAACCCAGTAACTGGGTAATACGATACCCCTTGGTAAGACTGGATGTCAGATTTTTAGCTTCTGACTACTCGTAACGACTGTCAAAGATCTACAAATGACAGCCGGGACCAACGGCTTAACGTGCTTTCCGAGGCACGGAGGAAACTCGATATGTAATTATGGTCACCCATCCACAGACCAACCTCGGCAAGCACGGCTTAACCTTAAAGATTGACCTGGGCGGCTGTTATTATTTAGCCACGAGCTCCTCTCGAGTCTTAAATTAGCATGCATTAAATATTATGTTTACTCAATCGTTTGCTTTGTATTCACACAATTAAATTGAGAAATTTTATTTATGTTGAGATTAAATATCAATAGTTATGAATTCAAAACAATTATTCAGCAATATTAATGTCAACCTTTTGGTAGTGCAAATTATGTGAATATAAATAGGATAGACTAAATTTTATTTTGTTTTTATACGACAGATCGCCACTTTTGTACATGAGAGAAAATCGTTCTTTTTAAGCTAGACTCTAAACATTCTTTTACTGAGCAGAAACATTCTTGGATTAAGAATAGTTTTAGTTTTATGGGCAGGAGGATCATGATGACCTTTGATGGAAACAGCAGATTGTTTTTTTTTAATTGTCGATATCCTTTCCAACCTGTAATA
Source organism: Cerastis rubricosa (assembly GCA_949152445.1). NCBI lineage: Eukaryota > Metazoa > Arthropoda > Insecta > Lepidoptera > Noctuidae > Cerastis > Cerastis rubricosa. The sequence goes on from OX424541.1 coordinate 13,635,900, forward strand.
GTCAAGTAAAATCGATGTACTAAATAACCCAGAGTTAATTGTAGCCATCTTCATTATTTCAACCAAACACGACTCTACAGTAAAATAGATTAATAAACCCTATTCCTAATATCAACTAAAAACAAACCAATACATTGATACCCATCCCTATTATCGGTAATTACGTCCACAGTATAAAGTTTCACGGTTAAGTGTCAGGAATTGGGTCGAGCATAAACCGTCTAAGAGGGTATCGACACATTTTTAGTGCTGGGCTCTTGAGAAACCGTAACACTTGTGGTTGAGACCTTATTAGCTCTTGTTTGCACTTCATTTTGTCTAGCGGATAATGTTTTCTTTTTTTGTTTTTGTGGACAAAAGAGGTAGTGTGGTTTGTTGAAAATTTTCCATAGAAAATTTAGTTTTTTTTTTATTTGCGATGAGTTTGCTCTTGACTCTAGTCTAGGTCAGAGATGACAGAGACAAAGTCGACGATGGTACGAGCTTACCCAGAATAAGAAACCTGTTCTCTCTAACTTTGAAGAGATTAGGGTTGTAAGCGTTCGGAAACATAGACGCAGGCAGAGAGTACCTCCTACTCCTTTGGGACGAGGTCGTGGAGTTCTGAAATGAATGTTACTGAAATTCTGTTTTTCATTTACCAAGACTGTGTGCGATGTTAGTGGCTAACCCCTAAGCACATCTTTCTTCTATGTCTATATTAAACAGAGTCTGCCAAATTCATCATTAATATCATTGGCAGTCCTGTTAGATCCACTGCCAATATAGGATTATTTGAAATAAATTCTTCATCGCCATCAAGATTGTTTTTCCAACAGAAATTGATTTTAGTGGTATTTTTTAACAGTTTACAGAATATTTCGGTATTACTTGAACTTTAGTATTTTTTTGTGTTGCAGATAACGTATTATTCTATCAAGATATCATGACGAAGGTGATAATAATTTTTTAAGATGAATTTACTCTCTGCCTACACATATCTGTCTCGTATTAAAATTACTCTTCTTACCCATTCTTCATTGAAGAGATTAAATCGCATCATCACCATTCTCTTGCCCTTATCCCAATTATTTAGGGTCGGCGCAGCAGGTCTTCTTCTTCCATACTTCTCTATTACTTGTCATCTCATGAGATACCTCCTTTCTTTCCATATCACCCTCCACACAGTCCATCCATCATTTCTTTGGTCTTCCTCTACCCTTATACCCATCCACATTCGTACTCTAAACTTTCCTCACAACATTTTCCTCATGACATCTTCCTCACGACATTTTCCTCATTTGCCAAACGTTTCCTAAACAATGTGAAACAATTTTCGAAGAAAGCTTAAATGTACTGCTTAGGTAGCGACTAAAATTTTAGTTCTTCATTATCTAAAATACACTATTAATTAAAATTTGTTTCGAATAGAAGCGGGATTATACTAATTATTCTCCATTTACGTCGTGATTATCGGAATAAGATCTTAAAATCGGAGAATTACGTTATCCTACTTCGTAATTTGGTAGAAATTGAGATCTTTTATGATCTAATTCAGGCAATTTATAGAAGATAATAGCGGGGTCTTTTGAGGAAAAATAGGGTATTAGGTAATAGGAGTACATTATTGCGTATACAGGGTGAAAAATAATCGATTAAATGGCGTGCGAAGTCATGCCTTGCCTTTATTACAAAATTTTCGTTTCATTTTATTCTATCTTCAAATGATGTATTTTGTGAGTGAAATTTTTTACGATGTTCTGTTTCAAAATGAAAAGTTTAACTCAAAACTCTTTTAATATTCATATCCAAAGTTACATTTTATCAAAAAAACGTGATAATTATCGTGATGGTATAAGTCGGTCCAAACAAATCTTGAATATAAATTTTATTTTTGCTTTTGCTTAAATGTGAGTGTGGTGTGTGTGTGTTACTTCTTAAAATGTGAACAAGTGTTACCTTTATCGTGCCAGCTCTAAAAAAGCTTGAGTGATATGAAATTTTTAGACATGGAGGCTAGATTACCTTTTTGGCGTTAGACTCAAGTTTTTAAAACGGTCTCGTTACTAAATTACAATAATACTATTAGATTAATTCCTTTCAACAGCTCCTATCAAACATTAACCAGAATTAGTTTTGTCATTTAACATTTACATTAAAATTAGATCGAGACTAGCATTTTTACAACTACGTTGGGGTCGGCTTACATGTCCGCCTAACCGGATGCAACTGAATACCAGCATTTTACACGGAGAGACTGCCTATCTGACCTCCTCAACCCAGTTTCTACTAGGAAATACGAAAGATTAATTGACAGACTTTCGGGACACTGACTACCTGTAACGACAGTTTAAGATCTACAAACGACAGCCGGGACCAACGGCTTAACGAGCTTTAGGAAGCACGGAGGAAACTCTGTATGAAACAGGTGGTCACCCAGCCACGGACCAACCCAAGCAAGCGCGGCTTAATCTAAAGATCGACCCGAGCTGGTGTTAAAAACTAGCTACGAGCTCATCAGTTGTTTACGCCCTAAGCCGAGGCTCGTACCCCACAAGGGGTGCCCTTAGCGCGTAGTCGCTAGGTTTGTTAGTAGTTTTACGCCCTGGCTGAAGGCCTTACTCTCAAGGGGGTGCCTTTGACAGGATAGTCCGGTTAAGCAGACGACAACCTCTTAGGTTTAACTGCGAAATGCCATTCCTAAAAAAAATCGGCTTTTATAAACTAGCCACGAGCTCATCACTGGTTTAATCATCCTTCATTAACTTGTCCTTATCACCATTTATTTAGTGTTGGCGTAGCATTTCTTCTACGTTCACACTTTTATACTACTTGTAATTTCAACAGTCAAAGATTTATGCATACGAAAATTGCTTCCGGAATTCAATAAAAACAATATGTTTATGTCATGTCCACGAACAAACGTTAAGTTGTTAACATCGTCTTTTATAGACAAAGTATCGGTTTTCAATAAAGACTGTTTATCTTTTACGTTCTTGCTCGCCCTTATTTTATTTATAGGTATAAGTTTGGTTAGTTGTCCTATGTCTTAATTATCTACTGTTCTGCTATCCGGGTATCGTAAAATAATAAATCAAAATATTTTAATTTACATAGTTCTACATGGGCACTTATAAAACGTCGACAGAAGAGGCACGGTTCGGGTTGGTCGTTTCCTATGGAGAAGAACCGGCAAGAAACTACATGGTTACTCTTTTAAAATCATTTGGTTCTACAATATTTGGATATGTTACAGCGTTAGTACCTAAGTATGAGAGGACAGCGTAGGCCCGACAATAAGTCATCGCTTACTACAAAAGGTAGAAAAAGATGATAGTGAAAAAAAAAATGAAAAAACAATAACTAATAACGATACCTTTTTATTGTTTCGTTTATTTGCTGAAACTGGCTGAAATGTCAATGTTCGGATTCTGATGTCAGTTGTTCCAAAATTGGGTAGATAAAAACTGGTATTAGCAAAATAAAGAAGGAAGTCAGTTAGGAGTTTTTCAATTCAGTAAATATAATAACTTTAGAAAGTAGGTTCTTACATTAGTTTTTAAGTTATTTTTATTACTATCTTGGATATAACTAACATTGGAGACAGTAAACATCGTGAGAAAACCTGGAATAATATAAATCTGGGATCGTCAGTCCGCCTTAAAGCGTGCTGATAAAAACTTGTGCGCTTTCTGTATTAAAAGCACAATAAAACAAAAGAAGATTCCTATTAAACGGACTCGGACTCCTACTAAATCGTAAAATGAAAACAATCTTCACTAACAAAGATATCATTTCCAACAAAAATACTGTCCTTTCTTGAAACCTCACACCAAGAAAATATTGTTCTACCATATTAAATTCTCTACATTTTCATCGACACGGAGGCACAAACGTTTTCTGCGCTAGGGATGCTGTGGAAATGTTCTTACAAAGCGCAGGAAGTAGCTCCCGCTTTAATACAAGACCCTGTCTAAGAAACTGCGAAAAATGCAATGAAGAAGTGTATTTTTAGAAAAGAAAAGATTTTTATCTTTTATAATTCAAGTTCTTAGTGCATAACTAGGAAAACATTTATCTCTGATAGTGAATGTGGCTTGTCTTCAAAATACATTTGTTGAGCATTTTATCAGTGTAAGAGTCTTGAACTAAATAATAACAGCCGCTAGGTTGCCTAGGTTGGTCCAACGATGGGTGACCACCCATTACAAACCGAATTTCTCCATGCACAGTCGTTACAGGTAGAATTAACAAGAACAACCAGTACGAACTGGGTTGTGGAGGTCAGATAGGCAGTCGCTCCCTGTAAAATACTGGTATTTAGCTGAATCCAGTTAGACTGGAAGCTGACCCCAACATAGTTGGGAAAAGGCTAAGCAGGTGATGAGACCAAGATACACACAACTAGAGAAATACATACATCTAGAGCTGATTATAATGGATACTGATAAGTCTGATAATCCCAACCTTATGTGCTTACATAACGTGGTGGAGATGCGCATTGTGCATAATGGTTCTAATTTTTTGATTGATAGATTTTATTTTCGCTTGAGATCGGTCAGTTTCACAAACACACTATTTATACTCTACTTTGCTACGGCTACCATATTGTGTTGTATTCATTCAATCATGAATAACTTTTGATAACACCTTCATAAACAGGCAGAGTGCCATGCAGCAGAGTTATCGATATGCTTTTGTTTAGGTTAACCTTCAATTTTAGAACCATTTATTTTTAATCGTAGAACAACAGACAACACAATAGAGCCTCGCCCGCTCAGCGCAGTACATTCCTTTCTCAGCAATTTTACACGTGACAGCAAACAACTAACAACCTTATATCAACACTGATAAAGATCACATTGATTTTGAACTAATGTAAAAAAAGAGGTAAAATAACTACAAATGGACTTTATGTTCGATGAGGCTCAATACAAAAAGGTGTTTATTTCCCTCTCAAAATAACAACCCTACAATGTTTCCCGTCTGCATTGTTGTAAGTTGCAAATTGCTTTACATCGGTATTGAGTTCTAACAAAAAAGAAAAGTTCATAAAGTACCTTGGAACATTGACGATTTACTATTAAAACTATTTCAATAATTTGCTTCAGAATGCGTTCGTCTTTTTTCCTTTTGATTAACTACCGTTGATCAGAATTTTGATTTTTTAAATAGATTTTCCTAAGCTAATAATTATGGATCCTTTCTAGTTTCTACGAATTCATCTTGCTGTGATTTATCAGACTTTAATCTTTTTCAAATTAGTAGTTTAGTTTCTATTCATCTCATCGTGCTGTACTAGCGCTGCCGTTGGGGCTGTGGAGAACCTCATGCTGCATAAATATTAACCTCTTTGGTAAATATATTTTCGAGTCGTTTGGGGTGTAAACTCTGAAGGGCTGGGGTCCGAGTGCTCATAGCCTTTCTAAGGAAATTTAAATTATATTTAAACCATGGCCTGAGTGTACACGTTGCCAAAACCAACGTGACCAAGAAGCTGGTGGCATTGCAAAGTTACAACATGGCAACACCACCATGGCATGGCAGCCTCTTGGTTACTTTACCAGTTGACAGCATTGAGGTGGAGTTTTTAGACGCCATTTTTTTTTGTTGCTAGGTTAGTTTCTTTAGGTTATTTTAAGTTATTAAAGTTCTATCTAAATTACAGTCATATTCTAACATATAACGTTAAGTTTATTTTGAATAACATACCACATGCATTGTGTTTCTATTCTTACTCTTTTCCATGTTTATAAATAAACAAGCTGTCCGGCGCAACTTCGTTTTCGTCACATTTTCCCCGTTTTCGCAACATTTTTCATTGCTGCTCCACTCCTATTGGTTGTAGCGTGATGATATATAGCCTATAGCCTTTCTCGATAAATGGGCTATCTAACACTGAAAGATTTTGTCAAATCGGACCAGTAGTTTCGGAGCCTATTCTATGCAAACAAACAAACAATCAAATCTTTCCTCTTTATTACATTAGTTTAGACTAGCTGCTGCCCGCGACTGCGTTCGCGTCGAAATTTTGATAGGTTTTAGGGGTATGAAAAATAGATGTTGGCCGATTCTCATACCTACCCGATATGCACACAAAATTTCATACAAATCGGTTCATCCGTTTCGGAAGAGTTTGATAACAAACACCGCGACACGAGAATTTTACATATTAGAATAACTAATTAAAGCAACACTCGCTGTTTCAAGCACCAGTATGCATATATTTCAGACTCTGTAGAGGTGAAATACTTAAGTTCGCACACGTAATACTCACAAATCTTATGAAACAGGCACTGAGAGGAATTTCTGAATTGAGTCTCTTTTATTCTAGACTTTTTTGTCCTACTTGATTTACACTAAGCCTTCGCGTATGTTAAAAAAGTACTTGTTACACTGGGTTTTTTGTTTTGTTTGATGGAGCGGAATTTTTCTTTCGATTTATTTTGTCATGGTTGGCGGAATTGGTAAATTTTTGGGAATCATAACATAGGTACTCAGAAGCCGGACAGTCTGACAACCGGTCTTACTAAGGGGTATAGTATTTAGATGACCGGACAAAGCATCATTTTGACATTCTGAAAAACCCTCAAGTAATTTACCGCTCTCAAAGTGTATCAAAAATACAAGCTCAAAAATTTGGACCATAAATCTGTATCACGGCCGCGTATCTAACAAAAATAATGAAAGAAATATATAAGGAAAAATACAAATGCTTGAAAACCTTCAACATTACCATACCGTATTTTTCTTGCCAGTTCATTCGCAACTACTTTGCAAACATTTACTTATATTCCGTAGCTTTAAATCGATAAATGTGTTAGAACTATACAGGTAGATTTCATAACGAAATCAGAAGAGGTGAAAGGAGGCAGCTCATTCAGGTTTGACTGAAACGGTTAAGTAGGTATGTCTGGTTTCTTTTTCCAGTTAAGAATTAATTGTTACCAATGGCATCTTTTTAAAAGCTTTTATTTATTATTCTAAAAGGAATTATTGCCTGCGACCTTTGTCCACGTAAAAATATTACTTCCCTATTTAAATCGGATTTTGTTCAATTTCTAAAATTTCAAGCCATACCCTAATTTACTCCTTACAACATCTTCTGTCTGTTACTAAAAATCGATCCAGCTGTATCGGAGTCGAAACAAACAGACAGGCAAAAATTAAAAAAAATATATGGTTTTTGGTTGCAAGTACCGTATACTCTTTCATACTCAGTAAAATTCATTAATTCTGTAAAGAAAAGCTGTTATTTTGAGATAACAAAGAGACACTTTAATTTTATTTATTTGTTGCACAAAACGGTTTCCAAACATTTAATTATTTCTAATTGGACGTGGACAAAGTTAAATAAGATCATGACAAGTATTGGTTTGTTATCTGCCCACCTCCATGACAAAAAAGCATGAAGATGTACACATGTATGTATTTTCATATTTAATTCTACTCTGCAAGTAGCTACTAGCTCATTACGTCCTTTTAAACATTTTATAGCTTTACTATATTTATAGCAATGCATTTAATGTGCCCGTAACACATTATTAAAGTACATCGTAAAGGTGTTATGGTGTCGTTATAACTCGTTTATAGCAATGGCTTTATAGCTCTTGTTGGATAGTGGACCTTATCGATAGCGTAATAAAGTAGTAGTAAAGTAAATAAATAAAATAAAGAATTACTATTGAGTTATCACGGTCGAGAAATCGTAATTAGTCATTGTTGTATTACAATTTAAATGATAATGAACACCAAAATACTAAACACTAAAACTTTGAATATCTGTTTGCCTATTACAATTTCATGCCATAATGGCTAAATTGATTTCAATTAAATTTGTTACGCAGATAGTCAATAATCTGTTTTTAACTTTAAGATTATTAACCTAGGTAACTTTTTATCTTGTCGGTACATTCTCGTGGGATAATTCAAAACCAAAATCAAAATATTTTTATTTTACATTGGCCTACATGGGCCCTTTTAGAACGTCGACAAAAAGTGCACGGTTCGGGTTGGTCGTTTCCTATGGAGAAGAACCGGCAAGAAAATTCATGGTTACTCTTTTAAAATCATTTGGTTTTACAATATTTCAATGTTACAGCGTTAGTACTTACGTATGGGAGGACAGCGTAAGCCCGACAATACGTCCTAGCTTACTACAAAAGGTAGAACAAGACAAAAAAAATATAACGTGTATGCAAATGCTATTTAAGAGTACAGATGAATAATGCCAGGCAACTCCGAAAACATACAAACCGTAAAATATATAAACAAATTTAAAATATTGCATTTAAAAGCTACTTATTTCACATAAAATTCGTAATACATCATCAAATTTAGATCCGGTACCCGTTAGTCTTGTTTTACGCACAAACGCACTCTTTACGGAAATTCTTTTCACGGGTAGAGTCTGGTAGAGACGTACTCTACGTAGAGATAGAACGGATGCACGTGAGGCACACTTGCCGCTCTACCTAACTCTTGTAAAATGGAGCGCTTCGGGAATTGAAAATTGTATGTTGTGTGTAACGAAAATAACGTGGGCGAGATTTTTTTTTTATTTTATGTTACACGGTTATCGGATTTTGCGTATGTGTCTGAGAAGATAACTTTTGAAATCGATATATTTGGTTGCGAGCACATTGCCATCAAATGGGTACAAATACAGACTGAGAGATTCCTGATGGAAAAACCCAATAACACTTTTTCTTTTTCATTCTGGCGCAGTGTGGGTGTAGGTACATCATCATCAGCCTATAATGTTCCCACTGCTGGGACACAGGCCTCCTCTTTATGAGAGGGAGTGGGCTGTAATCCACCACGCGGGCTCAGTGCGGGTTGGTAGATGTCACATGTCTTCAAATTTTTAGTTCTAGGACATGCCGGTTTCCTCACGATGTTTTTCTTCACCGTTTCTAGGGCAGCGGTGATGAAATAAATTACACAAAGTAATGCGCCTGCCTGGGTTCGAACCCACGGCTTACTGCTCGTAAGTCGGAGCTGCCGCTACTGGGCCACCGCTGTTCTTGTTGCTGCTGCTCTTCGGGAAAAAACAGGCGTGATATTATGTCTGTATCAATAGAAGACACCTGCCAGTTTCAGTTAATTTAATTTTGTATAGTGAGATACTGCGGAGAAGTGGTATGCTCTTGTGTGACAACATAATTAAACCCTATTTTTTCCATTTATTGAAACCGTAACTTTGAATCCAACTCCCCTATATAACGCTTACTGCGGGCTGAGTTCGAATTTAAAGGCACCACATCAATCACATACACCGATCGCTTCGGCTAGGACGTACGAAAAGTGACAAAGTTATCATTATTCTCTTGCTATTATCCCAATTTGTTTGGCATCACAGCATGTCTTTTTATTCCATACTTCTATATTACTGGTTATCTCACCAGACACCTCCTGCCTTGCCATATAGTCCTTACATCGTTTCTTTGATCTTCCTCCTTTTACCTACCCACATTCATACTCAAAACTTTCTTCACGATATTGCCTCATTCCTCAAAAGGAAGTGACAAATTATCGATTATATCTAAGACAAGTAATAGCACCCATTTTTAATTTACACACAATGTATGAAAAATTATAAACTAAGCTCCATAAAAACGTAGTAATGGTTTGACTGTGGGGTCGCTGATAACTATGTCTATTTAACCAGCTTTCATAACATTGCCAAGAAAATCTGAAGCAATAAAAAACATTGCTTCTCTTAAAGAATATTACCAACGAATTTTTTTCCCAGTTCCAATTTCTCGAACAAAAACCAAGAAACTCATTTAGCTTGATAGTCTCTTAAGCCGGTTTTTGAAGAACACATAAGGAAAACTGTTATGCAAAAGGCAGTAGTTAATTAGCCTCAACCGTAAATAATTCAGAGAGGAAAATTCTGAATAAAGGTTTGTACACGTTAAGTTGTAACAGAACATCGGGAAGGCTAAAGAAAAGATCGATGGATGGTGTAAGGGAAGAGATCTTTTTTTTGTGGTGGGTTTCCTCTTGATTCAAGTCTAGGCCAGAGATGAAAGAGACAAAGTCGACGATAGTACGAACTTACCCAGAAGAAGCCTGTTCACTCTAACTTTGAAGAGATTAGGGTTGTAAGCGTTCGGAAACACAGACGCAGGCAGATAAAAGAGAAAGGAGGAAATGATACCGTGACGTGACGTCTGACAAGGGAGGATGGTAGAAAAAAACGTTTTATGCTGACCCTAAGTAGAATGGGACAAGACGAGAAGATGATGAGAACATCAGGGCACTCTTGTACGTTATTCTTTGACGAACTGTTTCCAAACAAACATTGGCATAGTTTCAGAGCTGGGTTTTTCTATATAGCTTGAAAGTATGCATGGCACTTGCATTTCTGTTATATATTGACCTACTGTTAGTATAGGTACGGTAATGTACAAACCACGTACAGACGTACCATTTCATCAAGCTAAGAAACGAGCGCGAGTACTACAACACGAAGTGATGCTCATCAGAAATAAATATTACAAGTAAATGCTTACATCATGTTTTGATGTTGAAGCCAGTGTCGAGCATTCGCAAAGACGTAGAGTCAACATCAGAAGTCGGTTAACAATTATCAAAATAACACCAAGTTTTGTGCTGATCAGTGTGATCTGATGTAATATTGTTTTGCGAATTTGTGTAACCATTGATAAAAATATTGTTATGTCGTTTACTCCTGTCTGCTAATATGGATCGTTCTAAAATTAAGACGTTTTATAATTTTCGGTTTATACAGCGACTTTCGCTGCTAACCGTACCTACCTAGACAGTATGAAATGCTATTCTAAATGACACATTTTACTTGTATTTTATCAATCGCAAAGACGATAAATGCATCGTTGTAATGACAAGCCTCTAGTGTGTACTAACCTTTATAATTTCTTTGGAGGTAAAAAATAATTTATTTAATTATCTGCGATGTTTCATTTTACCCCAAGGGGCATCATTTTAGTAAATAAACGAGGCTTAGAAAAACATTGGGTAACTGGGCGATTTGAATATAACCCACTGTTAAAGCACGGATGACAACATTTGTGTGACTTGTTTAATTTAATCTTTTTTATAATATTTTCTATATTATTTTTTAGTTATTTTATAGACTTGTTTTTTGTTTACCGATTGTTTGTGAATGTGTGGACATTGTAAGCCTCATAGATTCCTATATCCTTGGTAACTTTTTATCTTGTTCTACGTTTTGTAGTAAGCAGCGACTTATTGTCGGTCCTACGATGGCCTCCCATACTTAAGTACTAACGCTGTAACATAAAAAAAAAGACGGGTTGCACTCCGGGAGTGCCGGCAGAAGTGAAAACTTGATTATTAACGTTGAGCATGTTTGATATTTTGGAATGGTTAGGGAATAATTTTGCACCAATTGCTTCAGGGCTGCCAGGTGCAAAAATGGTGTGATCGTACGCCAACTACAAAAAAAATCGTATGACAAGGAAAAATTGTATGAAAAGATCGTACAACCTAGAAGTACAAAGTTTTTATTAAAAATAACAATTTTTTTTTAGTTTTAGAAAAGAAATGCAATTTAGAAAGAAGAAAGAAAGATACTATACCAGGCCCTAACCAGACCTTCAAAAAGTCTAGTTTTTCCCAATCGGGACGATACTTCTGTGCCCTGTGTTTATCCCTCTCTTCTACAGAAAGCTCTCCTCTTTTATCCAATTTCTTTTTTGGAGTACCTGGCGCAGGTCGCTCGTCTTCAGTTTTGTCATACATTCTTGCTTGACCACAAACAACATACACAAAAAGCACTCAAGACAGTATACAGATTCAAAGAGGATATATGAACTACGTACAGATCGAGCGAGACTGACGAGAAAAAAAGGTTTTTGACAAGTCGCAATTATTACCTAAAGAAAAAAATAATAAGTTTCGTAAAAATGCAAACAACAGCTCTTAAATGACTCTACAAAGAGTCTTCATTCAAGTAAAAGATCGTAGGTACGCGTTAAGTTGTTGAGGAATTCCCCGAAACTCATACTTGCCAGTGGAGCACGTTCGTTTCATTATGAAATGTTGTCAGATTTGCCAGGTATTTAAAAATCGTACATTTTCCGTACGATCTTGGTCTAGCGATCGTACATGAGTCAAAATGCCAAAAAATCGTACATGTACGATTAAAATCGTACATCTGGCAGCCCTGAATTGCTTTATCAGTATAAAAGTACTACACTGCGGTTCGGGGGACGAAGACAATATAGCGGTTGTGATTGGCCGATGCAACAATGTCAGGACGAATGTTCCACACATAGTGATGCACAAGTCAGTTTTGCTACAATACCTAATATCGATAAAATTGAACATTACGATGTCTATTAATTCTACTTTTTTTTAAACTATACTGATAGGGCGTTAACTGGGTGCAAATAAAACACTTACGTAACACTGTAAATTTCACTTTATTCAAATCAATGCTAAAATAAAATCAAGGTTAACCTCTCCGTCCTGCATTTCTTAACGCGTAACTTCCCTAACGGCCGCGCGCATTACGTCATCGCTGACGTCGTTCGGCCGGCCGACATAAAAACTCTTATCGCCAGAGTTCTAATAAAGCTTATCTTAAACGGTAAACAGTGTCGTGTTCTTAGATAACAAGACCGTGTATTATAATATATACAACTTTTCTATGACTACTTGATAATTATAAACATCCCATAGAAATGCGATTGCTTGCTGCAAATAGACTGTCACCGTATTTTATTTTTGTTTAGTAAAACTACGCAATAAATTTATACGAAACTTTATAACTAACATCACAAATATACAAGTAATCTAATGACAGTGTTTTTTAGGAGTCCTACATACATTATTCACATAAGATTCCAACTCAAACTTCCTATAAGATCGGCCGTTTTCCAACTGCGGAGTTCAATGCATGAAAATACTTGAAATATCAAAAAATATGATTAGATATGCCTCGAATACATAAAATAATGAATTATCACTATTTTTTACGTTGCTATTAAATTAATCGTAAAAAAAATCGAAAAAAATCCAAAGAAAATTTTAATTTTGTGCCTAGGTTGGACGATCCTCCTCAACTTTCCCTGTTAACAGCATTAATCCACTTTTCTTCCACTTCTGGAATATTTGGAAATCTAAAATGTAAACATTAAGTAATGTTACTTTTTTACAGTAAGGGAACACCGTAATTTTTATCTTCAATATTATTTATACTTTGTTTCGAAGTTGACACAACACTACAGCATTACGTCTGTCCCTTTCTATCTACACCTACAGATGGAAAGGGACAGACTTATTGACAATACCTAGTGAGAGAAAGGGACTTTTCAAAAAGACATCAACGCGGTGTACGTTTTTTGTGCCTTAAACGTAAACAACTAGTTTAGCTAGAGCCCTGCAATTATTCATAATTTTATTAAATTATAAATATATTTTACTTACCGATGAAAAGTTATGCCATCTTTTTTATAGCTGGATGTTCTAGACGATTTCCGACACCATTTAATTGAACAAGAACTCATAATTAATTTGATATAAGCAGAAATGTTTGAAAAAGTTATCTAAATAATCGCGTGTGGAGAGATCCAATAACTGGTCAAAAACTCTCCATCCGTCTTACGCTTTTTCGATCAGGTCACGTGTCCTGACGCGAGTTTAAGATTTTATACCCATTACAGAAAAGTGCTCAACGCCGCTAAAGAAGTTTTCACTTCAAAAATATTGTAAAACCACGCACACGACTTCGTCCGCAAAAGTTGTGATATAATATAGCCTATGTTACTCGGTAAAGATGTAGATTTCTAATGGTGAAAGAATTTTTAAAATCTGTCGAGTTGTTTTTGAGTTAAATCGTAACAAACAAAAACACAAACCTTTCCTCTTAAAAAAAAATGACACAAACATCACACCTGTAATCCCCGAAGATTGAGTCAGCGGTGTATTTAATAGTACATCGACATTTTATTTCCAGTAACCACTCATTAACCCAATGTTTTTCTAAGCCTCGTTTCTTGAAATGAAAACTCATCGGTCGGTATAGTTTTTTTGATCACATCGCAGTGTAGGTCACAAAAGACATTCGTGCTAAAATGCAGAGAAAAGTAGACTGTTTCACGTAGATATTGCGAGAAAACCTGCACGGTACAACATTGGTGTATGCTCTTTTAAAACTATAGAGATAACACGATCCATAGAACTTGCAACTGTATTTTCCAGATGTTACGGTTGATATTTATACAACGTTGTTAGTTTAGTTCCACTTATGACTCGACACATAATACCAGTTTGCCTGACTCAATTGCCTTGCTTAGTTGTATTTGCAGGACTGAATGGTTGACGTTATAGGAGAAATGTATATGGTGTATTCCATTTTATTTTGAAGCAAGTAGGAAAAAAAGCTGCATTTCCACTTAATACCATAACTACTTTTAACTTTATATATATTGTGAGGGTAAGGGTACATTTAAATGATAAACTGATAGAATGATTGAATTTGTATATTGATAGAACACACAAAACTGATCGACTCGCGGCGAATTAGTCTTTTGTGGTTAGCCCAAACGGTGATATGTGACTACTGCTCGTTGACTTGAAGTTGTATATTTTATTCATTCGCTGCGCGTCCATGTCAGCATAAAATTGATACATATGATATTGTTCGGGTTTGCTCGTACATATATCATTATGATTCTCCTGCCCTTATCCTAATTTATTTGCGTAATACTTTTCTATTACTCGTGATATCAGCAGCCATCTGCATTTTACATTAAATAAATTATTAAATACTCCTTCTTTATGCCCTTCTAAATGAAAATTCTACAGAAAGAAAAATAAATTGTATTTCTTTATATAGTAGACGTTCCATAAAAAAATCAAATAAAAGTAGAAAACACAAAAACTTCCCACTAACCCAGTTACAGAAGCAAAACCTTTATTCCAACCAGCACTTTATAATAGCACCACTTAATCGTTCCCAGAGCACGACTCGGTTGCAAGTGACAAATAGCCTATTTACATTCCGTTTCCCGATAATAGAACTCACAGCAGTTCTATTGATCTTCAGCGTTATTGCAATATTGAGTGCCAATACTGTAGTCCCAAGCAGAACATGACAATGTTCTCCAATTATTTTCTCACTCAATATAAAAGGTAGTATAAAAAGTGCATTGTGTGGCAAAATTGACTTTTGATGCAAATTACATTGTAGTAATACGTTTTTATTTAACTTTTAGTATTTTAAATGTCTTTATTAAACCACAAATGTAAACCGAGGTGCATTGTGTGAAGGTTGGATGAGACTTTTAACTTTCTTTTGTTACATTGGGTTAAAAATAAAACGCAAAGAGAAGTGAAATTCTACTCGTTTCAGGATGAAAATGTGATGGTTTTATGTAAATGACTTTTTTGAGATTATGCTAGCTTTCATGTTTAGAAAGTATTCTTCATCTTTTTTTAACTTATTTATTCGTGAACAAAACTTTCGCTGAGTGATCAAGATTTTTGCTAATTCGATCTACTGCAAAGATTGGAAGATGGTATAATGACAACCAGAGTTATAATGATGGGCATCCGTTTCTCGGATGAAAATATCATAAATGATATTTTTTTATCTATAATTGTTATATAGTGTTTTTGATATTTTCATCCAAGCAAGGGTAACTAAAGTCACAAAAATTAACTGTTTAGGAAACAGGTTATATTGTAGTTGTTTTCAAACCATAACTCTTTTTTATTCATTGTATGAATTGTGTGCGATCTGCCAAGACTTTTCCTAACTATGTTTAGGTTAGCTGCCAGTCTAACCGGATTCAGCCTAATACCAGTATTTTACATGGAGCGACTGCCTGTCTCACCTCCACAACCCAGTTAGTACCTACTGGGTAACAGGTTACCCTGATAAAGAAAGAAAAAGTATTTATTCGTCTCGCAAAGGACAAAACCAAAATGTTTGAAGTGTAGCAAACCACCTTAGATGAAATAAACCATCGATTACTATTAACGTTTTTGAACTAAACAAACTTTAGGTATACACTTTAGCGTATATTGAAAAAAACTAAAATTAATGGTGATTGGGCAGTGCTTCAAGATTTTAAAAATAATAAAATTTATAGAAGAAAAACATTTCCAGAGGCATTGTGAGTCGTACTAGTGTTTCTTTATTATTGTTTTAGTTCTTAATAGTGGGACCAAAAGGCTTTAAAAGCGCAATTTTTTCATAACGGTGTATTTTTTTGTATTCTTCCTTTATTTCAATTAATTAATATATTTAGTGTCTTTGTAAACAACAATTCATGTATTTTTTAAAAACCAATGTCTGTATAATGCATATAAGTACTTTAAATGTATTTTTTAGTGTCGTTTTTTTTTCAAGGTTTTCGTTAGTTGTTGCAACATTGTTACCTTGTAACTTATTTTAAGTTTACCCATAACTTTTTGGTCAACAAAATGAAGATACATCTTGCACAACAATAACTTATTTAGTTAACATTGTTCTTTAACCTGTAGTTTACTATATTACAGCAAAAACACTGAAGGTTTATAGTTGAAGCTAAATATTATGAGTTCAGTGCAAATAAATATGACTTCATTACTATCTTACCGTTGCACAGCAATATTTGCAACTCTTGTGAATACAACGCGTTGTTAGTCAGTTGTTTATTTTAAAGTTCTTCGCATAAAATACTTTTCTTTTCAAAGAAAGAAAAATGACAGAATATAATTTTTGCCAGTCTTTTTTTTAAAAAGCGTTGCTTTTTCTCGACAGATAAAAATGACAGAATACGTGTTTTTGCCAGTTCTCTTTACTAAAAGCTAATAATAAAGTAGAAAGGCTAATGAAAGTTAATTAATAATTAAAAGTCCGTAGAGAGCACTTTTTGCTCTTCTTTTATTTACAGCTGAGCTGAGTGTAATGTTCTGATACTAAGAATATATTTATTTGTACACGGTTTCGCAGTTCGTAAAGTTAACTAATATTTTATTTGGGATTGTTGGTGTTTAAGTACTTTTGTGGGTTCCCCTTTTAATATGCTGGGTCATTTGTATAACGTGGGCAATACTTTAGAAATGAAGAAATAAATCATTTATTTGCTAATAATGTAGGATATGTTGATAATTTGAAGGAGAGTACCGACACATTATATACACATAGCTCTGTATGGTGTAGGACGTAAAGAATAGCACCATCCCATATCTTCCCGTGGGTGTCATAAGAGGCGACTAATGGACTTGCCAGAGAATGGGCAGCAGCGTTCTCTGTGCTTTTGTAACAACCGTACTTCGATCGCCAACCCGCCTGCCAAGCGTGGCGATTATGGCAAAACCCCCCAAAATGTCAATGTGGCGACACTTGGGGAGGCCTATGTCCAGCAGTGGACGTCTTTAGGGCTGAAATGATGAAATGATGATGACAGACACATTTAGTTTACGTCATGCAAAATAATTGAGCACAATACGTTTACTATGCATATTTTGTTGCTGACTGTCCCAAAAATCTGTTAATAGATAACTAGTGTATTCGAACGGAATAAAATGATTAAATTTATTTGTGATACCCTGCACGGTGAATCAGACCGGAATAGAAAATATTATAAAATAATACTGATCCCCCAGGGTATCAAATACGGGGTATCCGACCGGAATAACTCAAAATTGCTACCATTATGTGAGACGAATAATTAGGGGCGAGGTAGGTCATAAAAATTATCAACTGTCTCTATTAGACACACCATGAAATCGCGAAAAAAATATCAGCTGCTCCATACATCAATCATCACGTAACTTGAAAAAATGTAGGCAACGGCAAATTTTTATCATAATTATAGTATAATATATAGGCCCATAATAAAAGTTGCTTGCATCAAAATAATATTTAGGCGAATGTATTTCACTCCGTTTAAAGAATTACCCTGTAAGTATCACTAATGTCGTCGGCACAATTTTTGAACAGACAAGCTGTTGAATAAACGGAATCTTACGTCGGAGACAACAAAAGTATTGCTATAATAACATTGCAGATGCATAGGTTAAAATAAGGAAACTACATAGTAGGAGATTTTTCAGTTATCAATACCTAAAGTTAAATATAACATAACTTAACATATATCATACTTGGGATACCCGAAGTCCCTAGTTTTAGGTTATATTTTAAGCCACTTATAACATCTCTTACGTATAATATTATCTGCTTAAGTATTACCTGGAACATAAACGAACAAAACACAAACAACAACACAAACAATAAACAACAAACAATAAACAAAACAATAACATAAACAATTTTCAATTACCATGAAATAAAAAAACACGATTGTAAAAGCAACCATAAAAAGCATGAGCAATAATCTTACCCTCTGACAAAAAGTAACTTACAACTGATGCACCTGACAATAAGCGATAAGTAGCTAAAACTTTGCAAACGATTTTAATCTCTATCCTCAGTTATGCAATCGAAGCCTTTTAGATTCAGCTCGGACGATTTATTACATGCTCTGTTAGGTTGCTTTTTGTGCAACCATTGGTACCGAGATTAATTGCCTATGCATGACAGTGGCTTTTTCAGGATGATTAAGATTTGTTTCGAGGGCAGTCTGGATATTTTGGGGTTAATATACGTGTCTTTGTTCAATGTCAGGCTTCTTATCGCTCTGCCTAATTTAAACGCCTAAACGATTTTAAATGAAGGTGTTTATTATTAGACTAGAATTCGTTAATTATTTATTAATGACCTGAAAAGGTCTTTCAAGTGAATCAATCTTTCAACACATATTTTTGCTGTTCATCCTATGTTAATTGGTTATAATAATCTTATACGATTATTCGTAACAAACTAAATCTATTAACTTAGTCCACTCCAGCACGCGTAGCATGACCACTGTAGAGACGAGTTTTCTCTACGGAAGAATCGACATAATGACAGATAGACAATGTGACAGTTTGTCGATTCTTCCATCAACATAGTCCGTTTCTACGACGGTCATGCTACGCATGCAGTACCTAGTGGACTGTTTGTATACAGACATAGGCATTCACATTTTTTCTGCCTGTGATACAGAATTATCCTAGTACAGGCATCGAACATTATGTGACCTACATTGTTTAATTAAGATTATTTTTGTATTTGACCCATTTTTGGTTTCGAATAAAGATTTATTATTATTATTCTTCAAGTTGTGCCATATGACCCTGTCCTCTGCCTTCCACATCCAATTTGACCTAACCCTCTTTTTAAGGTTGGTCCAAGAAAATAATCCAATTTATTCCTTAATTGTTGACACTATAATTTTTTTTTTGATGTTCCATAAAATTGCACTTGATGATCTCAATCCAATTAAACAAATGAATGAGATGTAAATTCCTCCATTTCCCGAAACCAGACGCGTTTTTAACGCCACACTCAAACTTTACAACATCGTTCCACAATAACTTACCACCATATTTTTCGTAAATAACAATAGCCATTTCCACCCCGCATCTCTTTGCACAGGACTATAATATAAATCATTGGCGATATACAGAGGATAGCGAAGTTTCCCGGGGTTTTATACCCGTCCTGACCCACTTTCTAGGTACAGTAATAAAAGTGCATTCTCTCTGGGTTTCCTTCGAGTGACAGCGATGCAATTATATGGACCTTCACTTGTCATACTATTGTGTTCGCTTCTTTATTTAAATATTTATTCCGGTTTTTTTTTAACGGTGTCATGCTTAGATCAACTGGTCTTCTTGAGCATTTAGTTTGGTTGAACATTGTTGATAAAAGGCTGGACAGATAATTATGATTAGCTGTGGGGAAGCTTTATTCTCAATTATTTGCCATTAAAAGAGACGGTAAATTGTATATCATTCGCATCTTCTTTTTCGTGTCCTTATTGCCACGGTGCTAACCCGGTATCAAAAGGGGAATGCCCACTCGCCATATAAAAAAATGCCTTGAATGAGCAACAATGAAATATACACCAAATTTTACTACATATCGTAAGTAACCCTTTACAATTTTAATAATTATCAAAAAACTATATAGAATCAATTAAAAACATTTTTTTTGAAATATAGGTTGAGTCCAGGTTAAGGATTACAATTACCACAGTGCAGATTTTTATCCATTTTTAAATATACACGGGGCACAAATCCAAAACACACAACAACGTCGTATTGAACAGGTCAGTTTTAACTTGCTTTAGCAAGTCACAAGCGCAAAACCTAAAAAACCGGCCAAGTGCGAGTCGGACTCGCGCACGAAGGGTTCCGTACCATTATTTATAAAAACGAAAAAAAATACACTTTTTTGTATGGGAGCCCCCTTTATATATTCATTTTTTCTGTTTTTATTATTTGTTGTTATAGCGTCAACAGAAATACATAATCTGTAGAAATTTCAACTGGCTAACTATCACGGTTCATGAGATAGAGCCTGGTGACAGACTGACGGACGGACGGACGGACGGACGGACAGCGAAGTCTCAGTAATAGGGTCCCGTTTTACCCTTTGGGTACGGAACCCTAAAAATCAGTAAACAAACAATCGAAAATGTCAAACTGTCAGTAATTCTATAAAATAGTTCGTTAGGGATTATTTGACGATTCCTGCTTGGCTGAATGTCACTTACTCGTGTCAAATAAACACAGACCTCCTATAAAAATAAGAATGACTTAAACGGATATCAAGTTAAATATTTAAAAGATTCCTGTATTTTATACCATACTTAAACAAACTTGAGAATTATTTCATTATACATATTTTATTTTAAATACAGTTAAGGACTATTCGTAGTTTTTGTCCATTTCAGGCATTTTATGGGCATTGCCCTTTTAATGCCGCCCATGGGTCTCTGACTTGGCTTTACGTACCGTCGAGAAATATCTCTCAAGCATGCTGGTTTGGTTTCTTCATGGTGTTTTCCTTTAATTTTGAATCTGGAAATTAGAGGTGCGTGTCTTGAGTCGCTTAGAAAGGGTGGGTTTAAACTCTCAGGGTTTCCATTGATCTATGCCAATGTTGATTCAGACTTAAGACGTTGACTTAAGACTTAAAATATCTATATAAATAAAATTTATAGACCTGAAATTTGGAAGATGTGTTCTTGGTGTAGAGTAGGTTTCCACTAAGAAAGGGTTTTTCGAAATTCCATCCCTAAAGGGGTAAAACAAGGGATGAACGATTGTATGGAAATTGGACATTTATAAAGTTAGAAGGATGAAATTTCATATACAAGCTTCTGGTTAGAAATAAATAAATTATGTATTTTAGTGTTTTTGAGAATCTCCCTAAGAGGGTTTGATAGTGGTTGAAAGTCTATATGAGAAAAAATATTGAAGTTTTTAAGCAATTGTGTTACTAAATACGTATTTCGTCGTTTTTGGAAATTCAACCCCAAACGGAAGAAAAGGGGGAAACATTAGTATTACAAAAATGGTCTGATCAGCTTGAAATTTACTATTTGTGTTTCTTGATTGAATTGATAAACACGTTTACACGTTTTTGGAAATTCCACTCTTCAGTCTCAGATTTTATCTATCAGATATTTATATTATATCAGATTTTCTATTATTTGCATGCCCATGTGATGCTAGAAAATGGAGGACTATAATAAATAATATCAAATCTATGTACAAATTACCCATGTTTGCAAAGAAATTAATAATTTGATATTTTTAATTTTTGTTTTGAAGTGTTAGCACGATATTTATTGTACTTGCGCTACTCATTAGGTTAAGGGGTGTCGTTTTCGGGGTTAAAATGACATTACAATGAAAAAATTACTATTTTCGACATTATTTTGCTGGGGGTTACCCCAGCAAAATAATAAATTAAATAGTAATTTTTTGTCCGTTAGGACATGTGGGCAATTGCCGAACTCCACGCCGGCGAAGCCGCAGGTAGTAGCTAGTTTTATATAAAACGATTATCGTTAAAACTTTAAAAGTTAATATAAATCCACTTTTCTTTTTGTAGCTCGTCTTTCACTTTGAATAATAGAATTATACTTTATAATTAAAACGAAACCGCATTTCACTTAACGGTTTTAACTTTCATAAAAACTGAAAGTTAATTCATTATATTAAATTAAAAACTATTACAATTTTTTTTAAACTTTTATCTGAAGAACGTTTAAATTAATTAGGCGAATCTTGCCATTTTAACTATTCATCGTGGTAATGAGACGTTTTAACTTTAGTTTTGTCTTCGTGCAGTAAAGTTAACGCGAGTTTCAAATTTTAGTTAAATGTGGGTTTCTCGAAAGCAACAATTATATTAAAATATAGCCACTTTTTTCTTTATGAAGATGAAAGAGTCAAAGAATATTGTAACTACGCGATTTTAGCCTTTGACGTTACATACCCAGGGAAGAATATTGTTTATATCTTGTTAGATACGTTATGACTTTTTTCTCACTTACTTATTTGACATGTCTTGTTGCCATGCCATGCTTTTAAATACATACATAGCGTTACTAAAACAATGTCATTTACGTATAAACTCCATACGGGACCAAAAACTTCTACAAAATAAGCTATAAGCGATGCTTCTATTAAGCATTGATTTTGTGGTTTTCTGGTATTTAAAATGAAACCATAAATGAAGATTTATGGTTTAAATATTTGCAAACACAAAAGGCGTCTGTCTTTTGTTTTACAATTTTCTAAGTGATTTATATAACGTTAACAAGGTTTTCAGGCGAGTCAACTAAGAAATCTGATAATCTCTTATCTTAAATTATGGAAACATCAACAAGCTTTGCAGTAAATAACACAACAATTTAAATAAAATTCTTTACCATTTAATCAAGCTTAAAGCTAAACTCATAAAGTATAATATTAAGCTAGCTTACATTTCATATTATATTGGTCGGATTAGAGAAAAATAAAGTGATAAGCTTAACAAGCTTCTAAGAAACCAAATAAAGCTCTTTGCTCCGTAATAATCATTTGAAGCATTTATTTGGAATATTATATTGTAAATTAATTGTATCTTGGTGTAAACTAAAACAGATTTCATAATTCCGCGAACATTTTGAGTACTGACGCGTCTTTGTTGTCTTCTTCTAAACGAAGATAGTATACATTGTCGTTTAGAAGAAGACAACAAACAAAACATCAAACAGTATTCCTATGAAATGTTTCAGTCTGTCACGAGCTTTATCGTTTCAAATTCTTGATTCTGTGTGTGTTTGTGTACCTTTGGGCTAATCTCGCAATCGGCTGGAGAGAGTCTGGTAGGGTTATTCCGATATTTTTGTTATGGAACATTGCGGCTCTCATAGCAATTTAAGATATGAAACATGATGACGTAATATTTACGTACTCCTTTCGATTCGTTTACTTTCATACATGCTGATATGTGAGAATTAGCATGCATCTGATGCACGTGTGGATCCATTGTTTGATCAAGATTCTTTTGATGTTTGTACTTATATTGTAAGTAATCATGGGTCATTTGGGGCGCCTGAATTGTCTGGTTCTTATGAGAATGTTAAGAGGACATCTTTGAAAAAAGGTGCTACTATTCGTTGGGTGTATTATCCTAGATGTAAAAAGCGTGTTGAAACTAGTATATTAAATTCTAAGAATCGTATTAGTGAGTTAGTAGTAGCTATGGATACTCCTGATATTGTTAATGGTGCTCATGCTGGTAAAGCTTATATTGGTTTTGATGCTTTGAACTTACCTGCTGCCAATGATATCAATTATTATTATGAATATTCTTTGCGTTATAATATTAGTTTATTTTCCTTTGAACTGTTCTCGCGCGGTTCTGTTCGGACTTGCTAAAATAATAATATCTTGAATAACTTATTTTTCTTGGCGTCCCGTAAATATATTTTATGCTCAGCAATATCTTAGAAGTTCTTAGCAGCACACATCCAACAAATCCATTTCAAAGTGACCCTTAAAAACAAGAACAAATTACAAAACTGGTATTATCCAGTTCCGATGCCTCTGACGTCACCGTCGAACTTTTATTTATGTCAAGTTAATAGGACGACTTCGTTCGTGAGAAGCTAGAGCTTAACGTGCTCTTTGCCGTACTGTGGAGATTTACTCTGAACGGTCACCGACTCGACTGCTAGCACAATAATCGATACGCCAGTTTGAATTAAGAGCTGTGTTTAAGTCAGAAGCTGTAATTGGAATATTGTCTTACGTTGAGGTTAAATGTGAATTGTGAATTTGCCAGTTTTGGAATTTCTATTTTGAATTATTTGAGTAGCACCCTGTACTATCAACGTGGGTTTACACGTGGTTAGGCCCTTGGCAAAAGTATCCTATTTCCGTTTTGAACAACTTACCTCTTTGCGAGAACATAGTTTGGGAGGTGAACTCCTTAAATGTATGTTAATAGTATTAGAAGGACGGATAATAATCAAGAGAACAGATTTTTTACATTAATTAAAACTAATTTAGGCTTAACTAGCGCTACCGGAGGAATGAAGTATGTAAAAATTAAAGAATAATCTTTTGAAACTGTAATTAGGGCAAACTCCGCTGACCTTTTAAAACAGCGTACTATCTTACGAGTGACGGGAGCTAACCGACGATCTATAAGGGAATTAACTCGGAGCAACCCCGTGAACTTTGTTAATTATCTCGCTTCGTCCGCCTCCAACGGACGTTAAACTTCCATGCTATATACTGTAGACGTTTACGTGACGGTTTAGTTCCAGCGCACACTGAAGACACCGCACGATACCGTGTGGACGGACGTACAAACCGTACAAGCGCGGGACGGCAAAAGTCCGTCGAAACCTCGAAGGAAACTTCACAAAACTCTCGACTCCCAACGTTTCTTGAATGCCAATGAGCACTTGATTTCTATCAATGTGTGGGTACAGAGGTTAAGTTTAAACTTAGATAGTGCCTGAATTTCTAATCCTCAATTAAATGCGGTTTAATTTAAAGCGCCGAGAGTCTCTTTAACTTTCTAGGGTGCTTCGGTCTAAAGCCTAAGTTCAGGTTTAAGTCTAGCGAGGTTTAAGGTAGCGTAACGTATAAGCTAGCTTTTGTTAGTGTTAAATTTTCCAAATCTTTTCCATCTTTATACTATTTGATTTCCATTGACAACAAAAGTAAGAAAGAGACGGTAAAGTGAAAATAAAACGGAATATCAGAAACGGAATGTCTGATCCGACGTTTCGAATGGAAAACTAGAAACATCTAGCCTAGCATAGCAGAAATATTGTGAAAAAATGCTTTGAATGAGACTGCCTATCATAGTGACGAATGACAGCATGCAGAATATGCGCTCACAAGCTATAAGGAGAATCGTTTTAAGCTGGACAAACATTTCAATATGAACTTGCACCAAAAACTCGCAATTCTAAACGAAATTTATCGTTTTCCGTACTAACTGTCGCTTAATATCATATCTCCCGCGTGTCATAATACAGGACCTGTGTATTATGTTACGGGGCGGCATGATATTTAGCGCCAGTTTCTTTGGGTAATGGTAGCTATCGTTTAAAAATGCGAGTTTTTTGTACAAGTTCACATTCAACTCTTTTGCCAGATCAAAATGATTATACTATAGTCGTGAACAGGGCATTAGAGTAAAACTATGCGCTGTTTGTAATTTGTATTCTTGCCTAACAGCGGTAGTATAAAATCTTTGTGGGAGTTCACAGGCTGTCCTGCTTTTAGTCGCAGCACTATTTATTGTACGCCTGGGAACTGAAATGGGTTTTATGATCATAACTTATGGTCTGCATATTTATATGAAATATACAGTTATTGAGGTCAAAGATAAATTGCCTTTAACATAAAACTAAGATACTTACATCCATATTCTAAGAGCCAAACCAAATAAATTTTTAGATTTAGTCGAACTGTATTGCTATGACAACAGTTGAGAACACGCACCAAATCGTATTCCTAGAATTTCGTAGCCGCAATTGGCGGATCTTCGAATAAGGTAACTCCTCCAGCTACCTATCTTTGTCAAAGCCATAGTTGCATCCTGCTTCAATCAACGCTAAAGATGTCATATGACACTTTAGTCAATGTTAAAGATGTATATTATTAATAGTTTTCAGGAATTTCAAAAATGACAGATGAAAAGTAGGCGTTAATAAATTGAATTGTGTAAGCGTGGTTAGTCCGACTTTAGTTCAGTTCATGACTTTACATAAAATGGCAGCTCTTTTAGTAACTAACACTGGTAAGTGTTAGTTACTATGAGAGCTGCCATTTAGTTTCAATAAAGAACATGTAGGAACGCAAATTGAATAAATTAAGATTAGTACGCAAAGTAACACCTGCGTAGATACAATATCGTCTAAAAACTACACAATCATAACAAGATTTCGCGTTAAATAGCATAATTAGCACAAACAAAATCGACATTAATTTTTCATCGTGAAGAAAGCTTTCCGAGTCAACTAATTAAAATTTCAATTTTAACACTCAAAGTAAAACTGAATCGTAGAAACTTTACAAAGAGAATGTATTTCTATTTTCCTTTTTGATGATACAGCTGTAAGAAAGAACTTTTTAAATATTCATTGGTATGAACTTTAAAGGGCGGTATGACAGAAAGGCTCGTTGTGTTGTATACGTTACTGGTGGCCTCATTAAGGCCTTGTTCTTGTAATTACGCCCACAAAAGGACATTTCCTCTTTTGTTATTTAAATAGAAAATGTGTGTGTTTATTGTTCTGTAAATAACCTAGGGATCATTTTGGTTTTGTGCCTTTAATGTTCATTTTAGTTACCAAACACTGGACTTTAGATAAGCCATTGCAGGGTTCCGTCTTTCATTTGTAGACCTTTAGCCGTCGATACAGGAAGTCCGACCTGAGGGTTTACTATGTCGTCTTAAAGTAGTATTGTTTTACTCATATTCCAGTGTGGGAAAGAGACGGAGCTATACATGATGTCTAGCATCATCTCTTTCCCACACTGGAAAAGGAGTTAAACAATAATGTTTTAAGACGTCATGGTAGACTTTGGGGCATCTGACCCTCTTAAGGTGTATCGTGGTATCCAGTAAATAGTTTCTGGAAGACCACTGTTGGTAAATGGAAGATATTGCTGTATGGTATGGATAATATATAACTTGATAACTTGATTGTAGACAACAGAATAGCCGTCACTCTATGTAAAATACTAGCATGTGGATAGGCTTGACAGGAATCCGACCCCGACATAGTGAGGAAAATGCTGGGTAGATCTTGTTCTTACTGCCCTTGTTCCATGTCACTTGGGATACCATTACCAGTCCCTCCTGTCAACCGCCACGCCATTATTTACTTTTTTCTTTCATAAAGTTTTATTCTATTCTATTCTATGATTCCACATAACCCATCCATTATGGCCTTGGTCTTGCAAGCAAATATATGAGATGAAAATAGATACTCACACAGATTTTTCTTGTTTGAAATAGCTTCAGTGTCAATAATCAAGAAAACGAAAGGAACGGGTCTGCAAGATCTGCAGCTTATCATCCTTGGAATGTCGTAAAAGAAAAGTGAGAGAAAAGAGATAAAATTGGGGCGACCGTAGCGAGGTATCTTGTTCTTGCTGTGGGTCAAAATTCAAAAGGAAAAGGCCACGTGCAGGCCTGTAACTTTCAAGAAAGATGTAAAGTATAATCATGTTACTAACTACTTACTAGTTGGTTCAGCATCTTAAAGACCATGACTCTCTAGAGTATAATTCTAGTTATAATTCAAATCGGGTTGTAAGAGTGATCCTTCTAATTATAGACCGATATCTGTGCTTCCAGCACTGAGTAAAATCTATGAAAAAATCATGCTGGACCAGATGTTGTCTCACTTTAACTCTAATGGGATACTGCATAGTCAGCAGTTTGGTTTCACGAAGGGTAGGTCGACAACGGACGCGGGAGTAAAACTCATCAGTCACATTCTGGAATCCTGGGAGAAGTCCCAGGACGCTATTGGCATTTTTTGTGATCTCTCAAAAGCGTTCGACTGCGTCGACCACAACACGCTGATCTGTAAATTACATCACTACGGAATTCGTGGACAAGCTGCTGATCTTGTTCTTTCCTATTTATCAAACAGGCAGCAAAAAGTAAATGTAAATGGGGCGACATCCTCTGGGTCTATAGTCAGGATGGGTGTGCCCCAAGGTTCAATTCTTGGTCCTTTCCTATTTCTTGTTTATATTAATGATCTCCCATATATGATGGCCAAATTATCGGATATAATTCTGTTTGCTGACGACACTTCGCTAATTTTTAAAATTCCTAGGAAAGATAAGGATGTCATACATGTCAACGAAAGTCTAACTGTTCTCTCGAAATGGTTCGCAGCTAACAATCTTTTACTGAATACGAACAAAACTAAATGTCTAAAGTTCTCTTTACCAAATGTAACTCAACGTGACCTTAATTTAAATCTTGACGGCAAAAAACTTGATGTTATCGCGGAAACTGTATTCTTGGGGATTACTATCGATTCAAAACTGCAGTGGGGCGCGCACATTGGAACTCTTTCGGGGAGGTTAAGCTCAGCCGCCTATGCAGTTAGGAAAATAAGGCAGTTGACTGATGTAGCCACAGCTAGGTTAGTATACTACGCGTATTTCCACAGTATTATGTCTTATGGAATTCTACTGTGGGGATCGGCAGCAGACGTTGATTCAATTTTTATATTGCAAAAGAGGGCAGTTCGCGCGATCTATAAAGTGGGTCCTCGCGAGTCCCTTAGAGAAAAATTTAAAGAGATCGATATACTGACTCTGCCTTCACTTTATATCTTAGAATGTATTTTATACGTCCGCAAAAACCGAGGGCTTTTCAAAATTAGAAGTGACTTCCATAATATAAACACACGCAGTAAACACGAAATTGTAATACCCAAATTTAGATTAACAAAAAACCGGTCAAGTGCGAGTCTTACTCGCACACAGGGTTCCATAGCTCCAAACAATATAATAACAATATTTTGAACTGCCATTCATTAGTTAGTAGTATTAATTAGTTCTTCTACTTCCACACAACCGCAAAACTAAATTTGTTTGTCATAGTATGTTTATGAAAAACAAAGTTACTGCTGCAGTTTGATGAAAAAGTCCCATATCTCAAAAACTAAACATCATATCTTATTGAAACCAATTTTCATTGATATTTTTTTTTACGTTCTACAATCCTAAATATTTTCAGAATTTTCCTCCTCTTACTTTAGAAATTAGAGGGGGGGGGGCACACATTTTACCACTTTGGAAGTGGCTCTAGCGCAAACTATTCAGTTTAGAAAAAAATGATATTAGAAACATCAATATCATTTTTGAAGACCTATGCATAGATACCCCACACGTACGGGTTTGATGAAAAATTTTTTTTTGGTTTTCAGTTCTATGTATGGGGACCCCCTTAATTTATTGTTTTTTTTCTATTTTTGTGTGAAAATCCTAATGCGGTTTACAGAATACATCTACTTACCAAGTTTCAACAGTATAGTTCTTTTAGTTTCGGAAATAAGTGGCTGTGACATACAGACGGACGGACAGACAGACAGACAGACAGACAGACATGATGAATCTATAAGGGTTCCGTTTTTTGCCATTCGGCTACGGAACCCTAAAAACTAGCAAGTCATTTCTCATAAACAGTATACGCTTTTATAATAAGTTGCCAAAGTCAGTTATTGAACTGACCGATGGAAAGTTTAAAAGTTGCATCAAACGTGTCCTTATTAAAAAAGCATATTACAAAATTAAGGACTATGTTGAAGATAAAGAAGTTTGGCTGTAGTTCCCTCTGCTCATGCGGCTTCCCTGGTAGCTCAAAAACGACACAAATAGGTGGATGTCTCTAACTATTCCGAATTTTGTTTATTCTATTCATTTTTTTCAGATGTTTTACAATAGTTTTCAAATCATGGCACCGTTTATTCATTGTGCAGAATAGTTACAGTACTGATGACTACATTTGTGTCAATTGTCTATTTAATTGTTCTTAGTTTTATTTTTACTTTTGTATAGATTCTTTTTCATTCATATTTTTTTGTGAATGTGTGGACATTGTAGGCTTTGTTTTTTCATCTTTTTCTACCTTTTGTAGTAAGCGATGACTTATTGTCGGGCCTACGCTGTCCTCTCATACTTAAGTACTAGCGCTGTAACATCCAAATATTGTAGAACCAAATGATTTTAAAAGAGTAACCATGGAGTTTCTTGCCGGTTCTTCTCCATAGGAAACGACCAACCCGAACCGTGCCTCTTCTGTTGACGTTTTATAAGTGCCCATGTAGGCCTATGTAAAATAAAATATTTTGATTTTGATTTTGATTTTGATTTTAATGCTCCTTTGCTTTGTTTTGCTACCAACTGGTTTGACATTTAGCAGGAATTTTGAGACAAGCATGCACTCTAATGATAAAATAAATGCACAGAACGTAATTTTACAAAGTATTAAAAGTCATCATCTTCTTGGGGTCGGCCTATTAGGTGTATTTTCTTCCATTAGATCATTGTTTACCGTCAATTGTCACGCTAATATTTATTCATTTTTTTTAAGTATGAATAAACTGAACTAAACTTCTAAACTATTTATTATTAAATTAAAATTTTATAATAAATAGCTTGGAAGTTTATTTTTGGCGTTTTACCAGTCTGATTAAAAATTAATCATATCGTTATTATTTTTACTTATGTTATTTGGAATATAAAACGAAATTAATAACGAGAAGTAAAGCACTCGTATCCAGATAAATTGAATATCTTCTCATGCTCGCATCAAAATGAGATATGAGCCTGAATATTATATTTTTGTCTGGAGATGTCAAGGCACATACATTGAATTATGAGTCTAGATTCTTAGATGATTTATAACCCAATAAGAATATAGAAGCGTTACTTTGACACTGAAAATTTGAAAAGTTCTTCTGTGATGTAATAATAGTTTTAGGAACATAGTCCATTCATCAGCACAATATTTTTAGTGTGTTACATTAAGTCTTACCGTAAACCGTAATTTTTCACACCCTAAAAAAGTAGTTTTCTAAACTAATATAATAAAGAGGAAAGATTTGATTGTTTGTTTGCATTGAATAGGCTCCGAAACTACTGTTCCGATTTGAAAAATTCTTTCAGTGTTAGATAGCTCATTTATCGAGGAAGGCTATAGGCTATATATCATCACGCTACGACCAATAGGAGTGGAGCAGCAATGAACAATGTTGCGAAAACGGGGAAAATGTGACGCAAACGAAGTTGCGCCGGACAGCTAGTTGGCAATATTTCTAGCGTAGAGCTACTTAGTTTGTTGGACAAAATGCGTGGTTGGCAGTTTCGTGAAGGGTTTCCTTGTATAATATGTTTTACTAGCAAAGCAAGCTGTCTTGAACGTTTCTCTCTAATGCAGTATTTACTACTAATTCAACAAAGTAATTGCCTCCAGTTTGCGGATACACAGAGGAATACAAGAAGCAGTTCTCAGCTTTGACTACATCGGAAATAGCTCTGAGCGTTGTAAATAGCTTGTATATAAACGGATTCCTCAGAAACGGCAAGATAGTTATTACCAGCCTGTTGCAAAGATGATTCTCACAATTTCAACTGAAATTCGAGATGCTTTTAAAAATATTTCTCTATAAAGGTTGAGAGTTAAAACTTTTTGAATTCAATATGGCTTCCTGTAAGTAACGGTTCCTTGTTTATTTTCAAGTATTTTTATTAGGGTATGTGGTCATGTTGTATTCATAAAAGTAGGAATCTTGGGGTTTATTTCATAACGTGGTTATTTATTAAACACATAGCTAGTAATTTATTTATTTAAACTTCGCGTCCAATAGTAGACTTAATGATACAAGGCATTCTCTAACTTTTATTTTTTTTTGGGAATGGCATCTCGCAGTTCAACCTAGGAGGTTGTCGTCTGCTTAAACGGACTATCCTGTGGGTGCCTTAAGAGTAAGGCCTCCAGCCAGGGCATAAAAACTTACAAACTAAGCGACTACCCGCTAAGGGCACCCCCTGTGGGGTACGAGCCTCGGCTTAGGGCGTCGCTGGGGGAGGACTGCATGGGGACAGGCTCGATCTGAATGATATCATTATTTAGGGGCTGATTTAAAACTACTGGCACAGCATCGCGGGCTGGCTCGAGCGAGGGTC
Organism: Cerastis rubricosa; assembly: GCA_949152445.1. Classification (NCBI taxonomy): domain Eukaryota; kingdom Metazoa; phylum Arthropoda; class Insecta; order Lepidoptera; family Noctuidae; genus Cerastis; species Cerastis rubricosa. Next base: position 13,667,952 of record OX424541.1, read on the forward strand.
GGGGAGGACATTCTCTACCAGTCAACCATTGGGTTAAATAGGACAACATGTAAAAGCCAGTAGGTTTATTTAAATACTTAATTAATTACCTGATTGCATGTTACGTAGGTGTAAATATTAAAAAAAAAATATTCGGAATATGTTCAACTGTAGACTTTAAATTAATTAAGATTGCTTTACAATACAGCGAATACAGTCAACGTAAAATAACATAAACCAAGCATACTTATAAATTCCAACCAGTCACACAACCGATTCCAAAATAGAGCCTCAAGCTGCAAGCCTAAGTGCAATCCTAAGCTGATATCACTTCGTCTTGACTTCCCGTCACAGAGTGCTGCTGTAACGTATTCAGTTTAAAAATAACAGGTACGGTAACATAAATAAAAGGTACAATTTTAGAAATAACAGGTATACTAATAGAAATAACAGGGACAGTCAGGAGCAACGAAATGTCACGCATCCAGTTTTAGTAGTGATTTTCTCTTATCGAACTGATTGATGTTTAACGTTTTCATGAACGCACTATTTTGTTATTTTACGAGAAAATGGCTTTTGAATTTTGCCAAGAGTAAATATTTCACTACTCGTGACTGTACACAAATAACCGGCCGTGTTTTATTTTTTATCGTTAAGATCAAACAACGGAACATCGTTTAAGCTATCGTGACCTTTTTTGGTGTAATAAATCCTGATTTTAAGTGACAACGCCAATTTTTGATACATTGCGATCATCGCGATTCGCGACCACATCTATCAGTACGATCGATGGTTGATCATTTATTTTTGATATATTATTTTGTCGGTTTGTAACAGTTGTCGGCAAATAATGTTGGCTTAGTTTTTTTGTGATTTGTAGGTGGGATTAGGATAAAATATCGACAGAGAAATGAATTATTTGTGTCCCTTGTCGTGATAACCCCTACAGCCGTTTTCGCAACTGCGATTCGCAACCAGTTGCGAATTAGGAATATTTATTCCTTGTTCGCAACCAGTTGCGAAAATGAAATAGAAAAATACTAAATTGCTCGTTTCATATCTTATTCAAACTTCGTACAAAAATACTACACAAACACGAAGCTGCTTACGGCTAAGCTGAAAATAATATTGTAACTGCTGAGGAGAGGAATAGTTTATTCTGCATCTAGATTTAGTCGACGTTCAAGTTTTCCATCAGTTTTTATCGCTTTTTATCGACATAAGAATAAATTTTGTCTTTCACTGAGAAACGTAAAGTCATCTCGTAAACTTGATAGTCAAAGCTCATCCTTTCGAGACACAATAGTAACGACCGTAGATAGGAATTCTGTTTCATATTAATATTTTCTGAGTTTTAGTAATATTATAAACTTTGTGTTAAGGAGATAAATTAAGAATTATTTTGGTTTGAAAATACCAAAAATAAAGTTTTGGTATGTACCTACCTTAATATGGACTAAGCACGCATAATGCAAAGTGTCATTTTAGCGCTCCAATATCATCTAAGACCACTAAAATGCCACTAAGTAAGAGGTCGCACGCCTGTGAAATTTAGTATCGGAGTATGAGGACATCCAGTAATTTAGGTAAATTACTGACGAAATGTGACTCCGCTTCATGCCAAAATAAAGCGCGTATGAATACGAATCGTCTACTTAACATCGTTTTAGACATTATACGTAATATTGACATCTTATAAAAGTTATATTATAGTACGATTCGAGACGTGAGATGTTAAAAAGCCCCACATAGCGAGAAATCGTAAACCCTTAAGATTTACCAGTATTTGTGTAAACTTCGTTCCTCGCGTTGCTGTGATTATGTTACGTATAAATTTGCATTTCTGTATTTTATTTGTCTCGCTTCACAGTCGTATTTTTAGCTTTTATTCCGAAGCAAGAATAGTCGTTTTGTATTTCATTCTAGTTTGCTAGTAACGAATAGTTTTCCTTTTAATACAACGCTATGACGTAATTCTCAATCTGCTTCGTCTCTACCGCAACTTTGTACGTTTAACCCAATTTTAACTCAGGGGTAGGGGAAGGAAAGAGAGGAACTTAAGAACACATTAAAATGTATCCAATACACTCTGCTACAAAGTAGTTATAACATCATCTGATATAACTGTAATAAATAAGAAATAAAAAATCAGTCTGTGTGAGTAAAGACTAGTAACTAGATGAAATCTTTTAAAATTTTATAGGGTTAATAAAAGCAGTTTATATTTCTACGTGTTATTTTAATAGCTGCCAACAATGTAAAACCTTTACAAAAATGTCACTGAAGCCATAAAGTTGAACTGGAAATAGTGCACTATAAAACACCACTTAAAATCAACGCGTCGTCCATCGTCAGTTCCACAAAAATTTCAGTGTGAAATGCATAAAACATGTATGATAGTATTGTGAGGTCTGAAAATAGTTCCGATGCTAATAAAAACCGTCACGGGTACAATGACGCAACAACGACGCTTCGTATGAACGGAACTCCGTATTTTCCAATTTGAAACATAAATCCGGAATGTTGCGCCGTATTCATCTGTCACTCGGCCAATGCAGGGTTAACATTCGTATTTAAAAAAAGCTGTAGTTGGAATGCAAGTCGAATGAATGTATCTGCTGTTAAAAGAGTGTGCCTGAATAGTAGCGAAGTGAGTTATTATTGATTTATTTATGTACACACAAAACACTGAACAGTACATTAAGATTCAAGAGCACAAAGGTACTGCTACTGGTATTTCAAAAGAAATTTCTGTTATGGAAATAGTAATTTAATGTTGAAGATTACTGGCAGGCTGAATTGTTTATGGGATCTTAAGAAGTTTGGTTTGTATTCTTGAACGTTCTATCCAAAAGAATGATAGATGACACTTGAGTTTTAGCAGGTTTTGAGATAAGATGTCGGGTTGATTTTTTATAGTATGTATATTTGTTAAAATGCTCTGAGTAAATATAATGAAGTGAAATCGTTTTAGAAGTTGTTGTTTTAATCTGAAGGAACACCCGCAACAATTTCTGCCAGCAGACCTGCGATTGGAAAGTTGGATTAGAAATGTAGACAGTGTGTAGAAAAGATAAAACAGTCATCAATTGGAGCTTAAAACAAACATTGAACCTATGAAAATAAACATACATAAAAATAATTACACATATAATAATAAAAAAATAATAGTAAATATATACCTCTAATATATATTAGAACATTACAGTATCATTTATCTTAGTTTGAGAGAGATATTCATCTCTATGGGTAATTTGGAAATAAATACCAAAGCACAAAACAAGTATGTGTAGTGCGATGTTATTTCATTTTAGTGTTGATTCATCATTCGATTATTAACACAATAATGACAGCAAAAACCACAAAACGGAGTGAGTTTTTATTTGGTTCGGTGTCACAAAAGCTAACCTTACATTGCGGTGGTTGTATTGATTCCATACATAATTACTTGAAATAAGTAACAAAAGCCAAATTACCCTGAAAACCTAAGCAGTTAACCCATTTCATTTCCCAGCTTAGCCTTAAAAGAGCAACCAGTTTACTGGGACCGGGACGAGCAATAACACAACGCCAAATGTTCGCAATGTCCGGCGCACCGCACACGTTTGACAGTCGCGCAATTTAACCCTTTTGAGAACGTAATCGCGAAATCAAACTGTTAGTATGGAATGAATGTAAAAATCACTTCAAACCCTTGTTATGTTCGAGTTTTAGTTTGTTTTTGCACTAGAACCTAACGTGGGGTGCTCAATTGAGAAAAAAAATATTTTTGTTCTTTTTCCCAATTGAGCACGAAGCCAAAATATTGATTGGCGCTCTAATGGGAATATCTCTGGTTGTCTTAAAATTGGTGCTGAAACAGAAATACTTCTTCTTGCTAATAATGTTTTTTGTTCATTTTCCATTTTTGCGATACATCGTCAATTTTAAACTTTTTAATTCAGTATGACACTCGTTGTAGCCGTTGTGTGCCATCTAGTTAAATTTTGGTTCAAACCAGAAACATTTAGTCGAAAAGGTATCCTAACTTTTCGACTTTTCGAGTCCAAGATTATTTGTCCATATTAAGCTAAGTTTATCAAAAACTTAGAGATGAAGAAGAGAACCACACATTATTAAGTTACGTGAGCGTACTTACGTATTTATACCGAAAAGCTTACACAACTGGATTAAGTTGAACGTATATATTTTTCTGTGAAAGCTCTTTTGCAGAGTTTCATGGTCATGCAGTGTTCCATTAAAAGTTGCTAATACCAATCTCGTGTCGACTCTGTTGTATATTTTAGTTCGTCTCTCATGCGACCTCATTTCATAACGATTAGTAGGTAGATGCTGTACCCAAAATTTAGTGGAATGAAATAAATTCTATAATAAAAGGATACCGTAATCACGAAGTGTACAGTACACTTTGTGATTTTTCACCCCAAATAAAAAGTTGTTCCGAAACAATCATTTTTGAGTAGAGTTAGTTAGTTTGATGAACAGAATGCTTAGTTGACAGCTTTGTGAAGGGTCCGTTTACACCTACATATATCCTTTAGTCCTAACACGGATAACATTTCATCACTCAGAAAACCACTGTGATATTTATTCATATTGGGGCAAGGTTGCTTTTGTATTGCTATCGTTGAGAGGTCTTTTAAAATGTTGTAGTCTTTATCTCGTTAAAATAAGGTTACCATTGCGTTGCTTCTATCAGAGGTAAAAAAAAACTGAGAAAGCACTGCCAGCGTTAGAAATTTTAATTTTAATCAAGACAGTTTTTATTTAGTTAACAGCTGCATATTTGGCAACACTTGGCGCTTCAAAGATTTTTTATCGCGTGAATATTTTAATCTCCAGCAAGTTTTAGACTTTCAAGAGTCTTGACGAAAAAGTGACATTTTCTTGGCATTATCGTCCCTAACTTTTTTCTCACAAAATTAGCGACGGAGCAGGAGCTAAATAAAATATGACTTAGTCTTAGTACGTGAGAGAATATTCTTCTTCTAGCCTTAAGCTTTCAAATACCGCTGTCTCTCTTACCCGTGTTCTTTTTAGGCACTGTTGCTAAGTGCTCGAGTCATTACCTACCAGTTTTAATGGCCCTATAGACAATGGCCTAAGCTGGCCACACGTTGACATTCATGACTTCATTCTATACAAGAAATTGATTAATTGGCTCATCAATTGACATCTAGGCGTGGCCAACATCGATCTTAGTGTTCTAGTGCCATTAGTTATAGCAATAATGATCTGTCCAGTTAATACAGATTCTCCGAAAAAAATTAACTATCATTGAGCTTAATAAATAATAAAATAGACTGATTGGCTTGCCTTTTCAGTCCATTACCTACAGTGTATTCTAGATAGATAGAATAATCTTTATTATTTTTACCTTCAAATAACAGGGTGGATTATAGATAAAAGCTATCTGTTAAACAGAACCAACCTCAGTAACAAACAATCTCATTTGAGTCTTTCAACTTTGCGTATTCGGTTCATCATCATCATTTCGGCCCAAAAGACGTCCACTGCTGGACATAGGCCTCCCCCAAGTGTCGCCACAGCAACATTTTGGGGGGTTTTGCCATAATCGCCACACTTGGCATGCGGGTTGGCGATCGCAGTACGGTTGTTACAAAAGCACAAAGAACGCTGCTGCCCATTCTCTGGCAACTCCCTTAGTCGCCTCTTACGATACCCACGGGAAGATATGGGATGGTGCAATTCTTTACGTCCGATACCATGCAGAGTGCGTATTCGGTTGGTGGCTATATTATATTTTCTTCTGGAACTTGCTCATCAATATAATTTTTTTAAGTAAAATAGTTTAACGTTCGATTGATATAACGTTTTAGTCCTTTCTGTTATGATAACGTTTTTATTCTTATCTTCCTATGTTTATCTCAGCCAGGTTTACAGAAAAATAGAAGAACAAGGAACGTTCCTTGTAAGAAAATACGCCAAGCCGTATCATGATAGCCTTAAGCCATGCCTTTTGATAATATTCTTGATAAAAACTTAAAAAAAAAACTATTCAAGTCTGCCTTCTTGGTAAATTACGACAAACAATTGTCCTTTACGATTCAAATTATCAAAAAGAAGTCTTTAAAAGTAGGTAAAGAATAATAATAGCCTGAATATTATTCAAGCTCAAATGTAAACAAATATAATATTTTTCGACGGAAAAAAGGAACATTTTAAATAAAAGGTACTCCCAAAGTTGTGAAAAGTTTTTCTTTTGAGACTTTTCCTCATTACATAATATTTCTTTTGTTTCTGGTTTCTTTTGTAACAAATCTTTGAAGGAAAGTAAACAAAAGATTAATGGACATCGAGGTGTACCTGTATCTTTAGGGTTCCAAATCGATCGATCTATCTATACGAATGTTAAAATTTGTAAATATTTTACATACTGATTTTCCTGAAGAGAAGAAAATACGCGCGAAATAGCGGCTGTTCACACAGCGCTGTGCTACACAATATTTTGTGGTAAAAAAAATGAGATCTCATGTCAATAATACAATATTCATACGGTTTAAAACGATGTGATCCCTAAACAGCTGCGTTGGATGAACGGGGCTTTACCTGGCAACTTTGCCTGACCTATTTTAAACTTGGAACCTACTGTATCTGCAGTCGCGAACTCCAGACCAATAGGAAAGAAATAATATTATTATGTCGTACCAACAATAATTTAAAAAAAATCTTTAACCTTTGAATAACACTATCACCCCTTGGAGCTATTTTAATTAAGCTTCGAGTATATTAATTTTCACAACGAGATCCTATCTGACTTTATAGGTAAACTTTCTCGCAGAAATATTTTAAGCACAAAATTACTAATACCTACATGTTTTCACCAACACTGTACAATGGACCGCAGTTTCATTATCTACCTAGCCTTTTCCCAATTATGTTCAGCTTCCAGTCTAAACGGATGCTGCTGAATACCAGTATTTTACATGGAGCAACTGCCTGTCTGACCTCCACAACCTAGTTAGTACTGCGTAATAAGATATCCCTAGTAAGAGTGATTATCAGATTTTCAGGCCACTGACTACCTGTAACGACTACTGTTTCTATTTTTCGTTATATGGTTTGTTATACCAAAACTCTGTGAGACATTTAAACATAGTCTTGAAAATAGATTCAAAATGTACTACAAAAAGAACGATAAAGTTCACAAGCCCAGGTATAACAAGATACATTTCTTCTAAAAGCCAGTACACTCTGCCGACAAAGAAACTCGTATGGTTTACAAAGCGCTCTTGTTAAGCCACATCCGAGCTTTAAAGCTTAGTGGTAGATTTCACTGCTTCTATTTTTTTCTTTTACTTGATTCGTACTTAAGTATTTCTAGTGCTATGTTCTTTTTCTTTCTGTCATGGTATTTTCTGTCGATGTACTTTTCTAAGTAAGTGAGTGAGTGAGTAAGTTTGTTTGATGTTTAATTTGGCGGTGTTTTCGTACTTACGTGGATATGTTGTGGTTTCTATAACAAGAGTATACGGTCTACTTTCGAACTTAAATATAAGATAATATGTTTTCCAAAACATACCGCTGAAGAAGTAGTGTCATTTCTGCTTATAAAATTCAGTTCAAATGCTTGGATGACGAGAGAGTTATCGTCAATCAAACAGTTCGTTTCCTAGCCAATTTATAACTACGTGAAAACAGTCAATTTTAAATTATAATGTCCAACATTCAAGCTAGGTTCCAACCCGAAACCACTCTCTCTCTTTCTCTTTCTTGGGAACTCCCAAGAAACAGGTTATAAAAAAAATGATATGTGAAAAAGTATTAATAAAGTAAATTACTAATTGGAAATGATTAATTTAATCTTGGAAATGACTAATTTAATCGTGCAAAAAATGTATATACCTTTTGTTATTCACATAATTTTATTTCATCAAGAATGAAGGCAGAAAAGAATTGATACAACATTACCAATACGAGTACCAAAGAAAATCTATAACCGGTAGAAAAATAGCAAACAAAATCCTGTGATCTGTGTCTCATAGGTAACAAATAGGCCCTAACCACAACCAGATCTAACCTTATATCATTGGGTTTCATCTGACACGACAGATAAATCTAACGCGAATCCTGTAACATACGTCAGCTCAGTTATTTTCCGTTCCCTGCGTCTAACAAAACATTACCTACCTATTTTTGCCAGTCGGGTAAAAATACGACAGAGTTTCTCTGATAAGACACGACAAACGACGTTCATTGGTAGTCATTTGTTATTTTAGAAATATAGAATGCAGTTTTTGTTTTTCTGTGACAAATGGGACGTATTTTTTATCATCCTTGTGTGGGGAAAAACTGTCGTATGTTCGCGAAGTAAGTTTACGTGTAGAGATAATATACACATTCTACTTGTTTATGAGGCAGCTCTAAAAAGAATTGAATAGAACGTTCTTTATTATGTCCATTATACAAGTGATATTAATAAAATAATACATTTGAAATTAAAATTGTAATTTTATGCTTCGAGGCACAAATAAATATACCCTTCTACATAAATCTATTCTTTATAATATAAAGTTCCTAACTGCCTTTAAAAGTAAGAATTTCTCAAACTCGTTTCTTGATATTAATTTGAATACTATTCATTGAAGTTACTTTGTGTTCATTTGTAACATATTGCTCCTGAGCACAGCCGAGCGCTATTAACGATTTCAAGCGAAAAGCAAAATTACTAGGTATTTAAATTAAGGCTACGTTTTGAGAAAATTGTGGGAATTCAGGGTTCTATAATGGAAATAATAAAGAAAAATAATAAAGAATTGTTGTGTAGAGTATGACCACTTTAAGTGTGTTCAAGGTGGCGTTGATTGTCAAGAAAAATTGCATCGATATGCCAAACTTGGTACATTTATTTTAGCTCTGTGTTTTCCCGCCTGAACAGAATATTTGGTTATAGTGTACACACGTATACAAACTGTTGTTTTGCAATCTCGTCAAATTCAAGGAGGTAACGATGCTAATGATTGTCGACCCAAATCAATAATAAAATGGGTAGGTATTTTATTTTTCTTTCTTATTTACGGAACTCGGTAAGCGTGAACCATCCGTGTTTCAAACGCGGCCCGTCCGATCCTCGCCCTATAACCGAGCTTTTAAACATGGTTACATACAATCTCAAACAAAATCTCAAAGAAATAATCGAATAAACATTCGATTATTTCTTATTCCCTAAACCACATACCAAACCTACCTAAGAACCGTAATTTATATTGATTATATTTTATGTATTTTTTGAGAACCTCCTGAATAATTTTGACGAGGATACAAAACAACACCTTGTATAATTATGTACGTACCGATGGGGTAAACATAAACTGAGAGTGTAGATGGCCGTTCAAAACCATATATACCAAATATAAGAAAATTACTTAAGATTCGGGGCCAATTTTGATCAGAACAAAAACTGCATCAATATTTATTTTTAAACGTTGACTATCTTTGTGGAATTCTATCCTTATAATGATTAGAAAAAACAACACCCCCTTTATTATTTTACCGATCAGTAATATCGCATTCAGAAAAATAATCTGAAATGGATGTCGGAAATCGTTGATTTTTCAAACGCGTAAGTACCGGGCGGAAGGGACACTGACGCTAAAACGTACTACGTATTTAGTACACCATTCTAAACGCCCCACATAGATTTTCCTCCTCCCTCCTTGCGTCGTATTCTTTAATGCTGAGGGTCGTGACCTCCCTTCAGTATCACCTTCTCTCGAATGATCTTTCTCCAACTGTTTCTGTCCCTGGCAGTGTGAAGGGCGCTGTGGACTGTGGAGTCAAGGGCGGTGCAGATCTGGTCAGACCAACGTATTGGGCTGCGGCCACGGGGCCTTTTCCCGTCCATCTTGCCGGTCACGATTAACTTTTCAAGGTTGCCATCGTCTTCCTCGCAATGTGACCGAAGTATTTCAAGTCTGACATAGATTTTAACGAAACATACTTTTTTTTTGTAAATGTTGTTTCCTACTAAAGTGAATTTTGATGTGATTTGTTTAGAAATATTTACTGAGTACTTGGTAAATGTTTTAGCATTTCCACCCTATTAGCAAACTTAGTGACCAATCAATGCTGTTTCTGAACCTCAATGGCGGCGGTTTTGCCCTTCAGTAAGACAATAACTACCTGTTATTGTAGCATCTATTTACAATTTCCCAAAATGAACAATAACACCAAATCCCACTAACAATTTAATCTCGCACAAACATTTACGCTTGTCAAACTTTAAAGTGATTAAACAAGTTACTGTTGAAGCAAATATCTCGTTATTTAACTTGCAACGTTTAATTTAATAATTTACTCTATTCATATAGAACTACGTCACAAAATTGAATGTTTAATTTTGCAAATCAAGGTTATGTTTTGACTTCCTTGTTTTAGTTAGATGTAAGTTTGTAAACGTTTTAACTGAGGTAGGTTTGCTTCGGAAAAGTTGTAATAGAAATGGTTTTTAGGTTTGGTAACGGTTAAAACTTGTGTTTTGAGTGACAGCATTTAAATACTCATCTTTTGCTTCCATCTTAAGAACCAATGTCTGAAATACATGCTAGTTAAAATATGAACAATAATATTTTATTTTTCCTTAAAACTACAAATTATCTGTTAAAGTGTGCCTGTAAACTCGATGATAAAAAAACCGAACAAGAGCGAGTCGGACTCGCCCACCGAGGGTTCCGTACAAATTTGTATTTTGTAAAGATTATATTTTTTATGATTTAATTACAAATGACTGGTCATTTGTAATTTAAAAGTTTGAAACCTGAATACTTCTGGTCTGGACCACAAATGGTCAGGTTTCAAACTTTTCCCTAAATTTGTAGTATAAGACGATATTACTTGCCAAATTTCATAGTTCTAGGTCAACAGGAACTACCCTAAACATTTCGATTCCCTTGAGAGTGTCGAAATATATGGTTTTTGCGGCATAAACGGCTGTATCTGTTTTACGTTAACTTAGAAATTTGTATTTTTCACAACTTCAAGGGACTATAGACCTGAGTATATGGTTTTATTTGCAAATCAAACAAAGTGATCCTATAAGTGTCCCGATTTTTCTTTTGAGGGTCGTGTTCATCTCAGCGCTAAAATTCTTTTTTTTTATTTTTTAAGATACCAGTTTTAATAACTACGACGCTATGAAAAGAATGCTGCTCATATTAAAAACAAAACTGCATTGCGCCATGGTTTTATTATACTCGGAATCTATTTTACATAATATCACGCCTGTAATTCCTGAAGGGTTAGGCAGAGGCTTACCAAATAGTACACCCACATTTCGCCAGTTATGTTTTAAGTCCATTGTAATAGGGGGCGAGCCTATAGCCATCAACGAACAAATCCAGGCTCCGTGGCTGCTACTGAGTATTTCCAGATGGAATACCCCAAAACACAATCACTTAATTTATTAGGGTGGAATATTCGATATTCTACTCAGTATTTCTTCTCTTCCCGTTATTTTGCTGTAAGCACTTATTATAATTTGAAGTTGACTTTTGAACCTATTACTGGTGAAAAGTCCGAGGTAGCCATGGCTACCCAGCTCACACGCCCGCGCGCACTCTGAAGTTTTTGCCGCGCAAGCGCGGTAGTACATTTTTGCTTAGTGCATTTTGACATTTAGGGTCATTCACCCATAACCTAAAGTTCAAAAATAGGTCCTACGTTTGACTTTTATTTATCTTAAATGTTTATTTACATAATCAAGTCATAAACGATTATAAATCCTTACATTAATAATGTTCAGACGGGGTCGTCGACTCGAAAATTCTAGACCACTGAATATATTTTAGGCTAATGTTGAATCTAAGTGGCTGTGGTACGGTTTTCTTCGACGGTTTGTTGTTATAATAGAATGAAACTCTTGAATTATAAAAGCGACAGACATAGAATATTCATGTAAACATACAACATCACTTTTATATAATGCCTTTAACACGCTTCTTACCTAAAATGATGTTGTATTTAAAGATTATATCGTTTTGAACCGACTTCAAAAAAGAAGGAGGTTCTCAGTTAGTCGGAAGCTTTTATTTTTTATGGATGTTCCCCGATTACTCGAAGACGCCTGAACCAATTTGGAAAACACTTTTTTTAATTTGAAAGGATATATACCTACTTTCCAAGTGGTCTTATGTTCATCAGATCAGGATCTGAAGATAGAATCGTCGAGAAATCGAGGAAAGTTTTCAAATGTTATAGGCACATTTGAAGCGATTTTTCTTATTACAATGTAAAATTGATACTTGATAAGGATTTATGTGAGGTTACCGCAACTAAAAAGGGTCAATTTAAATGCCCATTTAAACTACATTGTGGCATTTATGTCCCCTTATGGCAAACAGTTTCTCTCAGACATGTGTCTGGGAAATAGTAGATTAACTTAATTATTACCTAATCGCTTTAAAATAAAGCTAAACAAAACAACATTACTATCTCACAAACTAACTTTACTCAAATTAATTAAACTATTTTGTTTAAAAAAAAATACTTTAGTCCACACCTGCTATTGGTTAATTTTGACCCACGTATTGTCATAATACTAAAAATCAACCAATAACTGATTCATATAAAAAATAGAAGTAGATTTGTTGCAGTCACAAATATTACGCCAACTCACCGAACTATAACACTTATCGCACAAAACGGGCAACAGAAGTGACACTGTACATACAAATTGTTCTACCATTTAGGAAACCTCGTGACGTCACAAAGGTATGCCTACATGACACAGTAACAAAGCATGAGACACGTGACAGAGACAACAAAGGACAATACGGATATATTATTGTATAGGTACAAAGGTATAGGGCGTGACAAGTTAGAGATGCGAGGATAGTCACTAAGAATGATCTTGTAATTATTTGATGTTTTCTACAGAAACCTTTCGGGGTACATTTCCTAATTGATGGTGAAAACCGCATAAGAATTGGCTGCCTATCTTTTATCTATATCTATTACTATATATTACTAATAATAAAGCTGAAGAGTTTGTTTGTTTGTTTGCTTGAACGCGCTAATCTCATGAACTACTGGTCCGATTTGAAAAAATCTTTCAGTGTTAGGTAGCCCATTTATTGAGGAAGGCTATAGGCTATATATCATCACGCTATAACCAATAGGAGCGGAGCAGCAATGAAAAATGTTACGGAAACGGGGAAAATGTGACGCAGACGAAGTTACGCGGGACAACTAGTCTTTAATAATAATAGTTTTGGGAGTTTTATGTAGGAATGCCTGCGCTAGTTTTCCAAACTGTGAGATTTTTAGGACAAAATAACATACCAACCAATTGAGTTGCATAACCAAAATTAAATAAATTCATAATGTGGACGAATTTTATTTCCTAAGTTAGGAAAGCACTTCGTTGTACCTTTTAGAGTTTATCACTTTGGTTTATCACAAATGACAATATTGTAAAACGTGACGCAAAAAGCATCTCATGATTTCTTGCGGAGCTTTTACCAGTCTTATGATATTAAATCAGCACTTTACGATCAAAGATCCTATTGGTTCTTCAGATATTCAGGAACTGAAATTACAAAGGATAGATCTATAAATTCATTAATGTCAATAAGACATTGCTGAGTAAGGCGACTCCATTCATTTCTTCTATTCACGACGCGCGATAAAATCGCCTTGTCGCATCTTTGATTACATCAAATGGAACTTTCGTTATCAGATAAAGGAATAAGAAATATTGGGTGAAGGGAAGTCGAAATGCGGAAGCGAGATACATAAATAGATTATGTACATGACGTAAACGTGAAGAGTTTCTTTCAGCTAAAAGTCTAATCATGTAAAAGAATGTGGGCAAATACGAGTAGTTACGTTCCATTACACCAAACAAGTTTTTTGTTCCTGAAATGAGTCTTTATCAGCTACGATATTTTTACTGTGTTATGAATCAATCAATCAATCAAAATATCAATCAAAATATTTTATTTTACATAGGCCTATATGGGCACTTATAAAACATCGACAAAAGATGCACGGTTCGGGTTGGTCGTTTCCTATGGAGAAGAACCGGCAAGAAACTCCATGGTTCCTCTTTTAAAATCATTTGGTTTTACAATATTTGAGTGTTACAGCGTTAGTACATAACTGTGGGAGGACAGCGTAGGCTCGACAATAAGTCGTTGCTTACTACAAAAGGTAGAACAAGAAAAAAAAAATAAAAAAAAAAACTAATTTACAAGGCCTACAATGTCCACACATTCACAAAAAATAGGTAAATGAAAAAGAATCTATACAAAAGTAAAAATAAAACATTATAAGAACACTAAATTAAACAATTGACACAGAATAGATATAATATTATGTACAAAAGGAATCTAACTTTTACGCCGACGCTAGCCCAACGTTAAGCAATATTTTATAAACTTAGCAGGAAGATGTTTTATGCAGGAGAAATATTAAAATTTTGAAAAACTTGACGCACTCGTTATGGTTAAGAGTAAGGTAACTGTGCTTATTTTACGTACCATAATAACATAATAATTTAACATTAAAGCATTTAAAGAAAAAAAGAAAGGAAAATACTTATAAGTCCCACACAGAACAAAAAAAATACTTAGTTAAAATTAACAAAAAAAAAAATATACAAGGTGTTGTTTTGCATCCTCGTCAAAATTCAGGATATTGTCACAAAAGGCATAAATAATCAATATAAATTACGGTACCCAGTAAATTATTAAAAAACACTGCGTTTTTTTGTTGTTTAAGTTTGTCAATATCTCAGAATAACCCCCTTAACGTGGTTTAGGGATTATAAAATTATCGAAAAAACGTTTGAGGTTTTTTGTTTGTGTGTAAGCGACGTTATAAGGCGGGAATCAGACGGCCCGTGTTCAAAACACAGGTGGTTCACAATTACCGATTTCAGTAAATAAATAAAAAAAAGAAAATTACCTACTCATTTTATTATTGATTCGGGTCGAGAATCATTAGCATAGTTACCTCCTAGAAATTGACGAGGTTGCAAAACAACACCTTGTATAGACGTAAAAAAAACTTAAAATAATAAAAGACACATAATAAATTTCCTAAAACGTTATTTATGTGTACAATACAGTCATGGTAAACTAACGCCCCCAAAGTCATAAAAACACAGTTTTTTTCTACTGAAACTTTGTAAATGCTGCTTTGCCAGAAAAATTCGCGACCCGTCCCCGACGCTAGTAGACTGTCAATTCCAGCATCTACACATTTATTGACAGGCAATTTTCCATATCCAAACATAAAGGTCAGGTTTGAAACGTCGTACGTACTGTCAGAGTATTTAATTAGGCGTCGTACTGTCAGAATACCGAAATATGTAAGTCATAAGTCATTTAATCATTTGTTAACACAGGTACAAAGAAATAGTTGTTATAAAAATTACAAGCGCGCTATGTTATACCCGAAGGCGTACAAATATTTATAGAGGTCATTGAACATTAAAATTGATAACATAATTACATAAATGGAATGCATATAGTATTAAGTAAAGAATATTGACAGCAACAACATAAAAAAAAACTAGAAAAACATATAAATGTCAAAAATAATTGTAAGTTTACTAAGTCAATATTCAAATAATGTCTAAACAAAAAAGAAAAAAAAATGAGATGTTAGTAAAATAATAATTAAAATAATACATAATGTCACGTGAAATGTCAAATGGAATTGAAATTATTGACATACTAGGTCAATGGGTACTAACTAAGGTCAAAAACAGTCGTTACATTTTGTCTGTCAAAAATTCCGATACAGGGGCGGGGTATACAGGGCGATACCTATTTCGGTAACTAAGTAAACTGCTAGGTAGGATAAATACTTTTCTTTAGTCACCAACTGTACATATAATTCAAGGGGAAGCCAACCTCTCCCTCTGGAAACTTTATCGAAGGGAAGAGAAATTTCAAGTAGAAAGGTAAGTGCAACCTTACTACTCAGGGCATAAGGGTGAAAAGTGGCAGACCGTCAGTGAACTCGGTAGTAACTTGAAACCCCGTCACAAGTTCTACGACAGAAAAATATTTTTATATTTACGCCTTTTCCCCATCATGAGAGAAACAGAATAAATGAGATAACACCACACGCAATGTTTGAGTAAATATTTTCCTCAATTACAAGAAAAATAAAAGAGTATGACAGGAGGTGATTGTATTAGCCAGGAAAACTTCCACCTGTACCGTTCCCATGATATTTTCAGAAATACTTTCATTAAGCGCATGGAGATTTTTCAAAAAAAAGATAACTTGTTCTTATGAATAGGTTACTTTTAAGCTGGCATGCGCCACGGGCAGCACTATCGCTTATCTACATAGCACAAGCTTTGAAAATATAAAACCTCGAATAAATAATATAAATGTAGGTGGAAAATTCCTACACAATATACATATTACATTTAGGGTCGGTACATATCTGAAGAAAAATGTGTTGGGAGTATCTTCGTTAGTATGATCGACGTACTAACGCATCATCGGTTATGAGTGTAAGTTTGTTTTATTATCTATTTGTCTGTTCTGACGCTACGCGACCAATTATGAGCGGCGTATTTTCCGTCAGATGTGTGTCGACCCTTAAGCAGAAATTCAGTAAACGCTTTTACAAATATTTGTAACCGATAATAATCGCTTTCATTCACTCTCGAAATCGAATTGAAACAGTACAGTCATATTGAAAAAATAATGCATTTTTATTTGAGCAACAATTTCGAAACTTTTTGCCTTCACAATCTGAATCATTTACATTTTAATTCGGCTAATAGTTATTTATTTATTGATACCTATCTGGCCCCGAGAGCAATGCTTCACAAATTGCTACAATTTTGGGTTCAATTTCGGTCGATCGGTAATGGCAGATGGAAATCAAATATGTTTCGAGATACGGGAATGGAACGCTTGCTTATATGGCCTTACTAGACATCAATATACGTGTGGTGATATCATATTAACTAGGTATGTTTTTTTTTGACTAGGTAGTCTTAGATTTTTTTTTTAACCTAATGGAATTTCTTAGTACTTGGTGATTAGTTTTAGTTTTACTCTAGTGTACTCGTTTATTATACTGGAGTAATCTTCTGCTTAAAGCAAAGAATGATTAGTGTGCTAATTTCTGGTATGTCCTGTTTTTGGTTATTACGCTGGCAGTTTTATCTAAGGTCGCAGTCCTTGTAATACAACAAGTTGGGAAAACAATCCTTTCTTTCATCTTTTTGAGTTTTTGGTAGGCTCTTTATCTTTCAAATTTATTGTGATAAATAGACTGTAAGTTATGATACAACAAAAAAAGTTGTATTTACCCTTTGTAACTATTTACTGTATATTAACCTCTCCGAAATACGTTTCTTTAAAATCGAATATTGTGACCCAATTTTATCTTATTGTGATTATTTTATTGAATATGACATATTCTGACCTAATTTTGATAACATACAACGATTTATGAATAATTCAAATTCCTCTTTTAGAATAATTATGTAAACTTGTAATCGAGATCCATATTTCAGTTGGGATATCCCAAGGGTGTTTAGAATATTGTACAAACACCTGCCCTCTGGGTATGCAGAATAAATAGTTCATAAATCTTAGCCACTGACATGTTTGTTATTTTGGTTAGAATTTCACTAAGGGTTATTTAGCTTAGGAGCTTTAGATTTTGCGTTACTTGCTTTTGATTTTATCGAAGATATATAAATTGGGTTGCGAGGCTCTTGTGGTAACACAAAGGGCTAAAAAGGAAAATGGATGGGTTTTAGTCAGTCAAGTCTGACACTCCCTTCCGCTCCGCCCAGAGCAGGAGAAGTCATTTGATGATTTCCCAACATAAAAAAAAGGCTCTTGTGGTTTCCCTCCCCGACCCTCGCTCGAGCCAGCCCGCGATGCTGTGCCAGTAGTTTTAAATCAGCCCCTAAATAATGATATCATTCAGATCCAGCCTGTCCCCATGCAGTCCTCCCCCAGCGACGCCCTATGCCGAGGCTCGTACCCCACAGGGGGTGCCCTTAGCGTGTAGTCGCTTAGTTTGTAAGTTTTTATGCCCTCGCTGGAGGCCTTACTCTTTAATAGCACCCACAGGATAGTCCGGTTAAGCAGACGACAACCTCCTAGGTTGAACTGCGAGATGCCATTCCCAAAAAAAAAAAAAAACTTGTGGTTTTTCCTATGATCTTCGATCGGACAAAACATAAATCTAATCAAACTAACGTCAAATAAAGTTTAAATGCCAATTCATGTTTTTTTTATCTGCATTTTAAGTATTATGCATAACAGTTGCGATTTTATTACTTATGTGTTATTCAGTTTGTATATCAATGCAAATTCATAGATTACCAGTTTTTTTTTCACCAAAGTTGTTTATGTGGTAGTCTAACTAATATAAAAAATAAAGAGGAAAGATTAGATTGTTTGTTTGTTTGCATTGAATAGGCTCCGAAACTACTGGTCCGATTTGAAAAATTCTTTCAGTGTTAGATAGCCCATTTATCGAGGAAGGCTATAGGCTACGACCAATAGGAGTGGAGCAGCATTGAAAAATGTTGGGAAATGGGGAAAATGTGACGCAAACGAAGTTGCGCCGGATAGCTAGTTTGTAGTATTTTGATAAATATTGATGGTATTTTAAAAATCCTTTGCAGTTTGTTTTAGTATTATATGAATAATATTTTATAGAAATACACCTATCACTGTTTTTCTCTGCATTACCCAAAGGTTGACCGGTAGAAAATGCCTATGGCTTTAAGTCCGCCTCTGTAAATAAATAAATAAATACTTAATGAATTTATCGTTAATTAAATAGCTGCTAACGACCAACTGCGGTTTTAACCTCACTCACAGAAAGTAGCTTTCTTTAGGAATTTACGTGTAAACTTGATTTGGTTAACTCGACGAGTAGAGTTTTTTATATCTTGTATTATAAATGCTTTTCGTACAATAGGCCAGGCCAGCATAATAGGTTAAGATATATTCAATTAATCAAATTGGATTTGATTGGATTGTCCCACAGCTGGGACACAGGACTCCTCTTCTAGAAGGAGTGGGCTGTAGTTTGTTGTCACTTTAGTTCTTGTAAAATTGCAGTGAATTTGATGTGGTTTTACCTTTTTTCAGAAAATTTATTCCGAAAACATTATTGAACTTGTACCCGTGCGAGGCAGGGAACGATTACTAGTGTAGTATAAACAGCAGGGATGGCATATTGCAACGCAGTGCAAATGCCGCGCAATAAGGAAACCGCTGTAACACACGGCTGAACACCAACGGCTGCATTGAGCGAATAGAGATGTCGTTGCAACAGATTTCCTTCTCTATAAAAACCTTTATAGTGAAAACTGAATTGTGAATGGCAGTGACAGTGGTTAAAAATAAAATGGCGTACACTGACTTTACCTCCCAGACATACCGTGAAAACGATTTTGTGGGGCTAAGTTCGTTTGTAATGTTTTTGATGAACTTTGTTTTGATAAATAAAAATAAAACTGGTTGTCATATACTTTCAGACCACTGACTATCTGTATCGAATATCAAAGTTTTACAAATTACTGCCTGGACCAACAGCTTAACATGCTTTCACGGGAGAAACGTGGTATGGTGTAATGGATGATCACTATAACTAAATATCCATTCTTAAACGCAAAAAAACAAACGAACATTATTTTATTTTGCTTCGCTTCAGCGTATTCGAAGTTCAAATCGATCGAAAAAAAAAAACAAATTCCAAAATCAAACCTTTGTCATCAATTTTTCGTCAACAATAAATCCGTTCCATAATGAAGAGAACAGCTTCAATTGTGTCACATCACTAGCGTGTAGCGTAGTGGAAAGTGTGACATGTCAGTTTGGCCGGGCCATCGGAAGCTACTGTAAATTATTCAACAGTAACCCGTAGGTAATAAAGTTACCATGCACGTTTTATTGGGACCCAATTGAACCGTTCGAACATTGTTGTTCATTGCAAATTAGTTTGGTTAAGGCTTTAGGTGCGTATTCAAAGTCATACCATTTATTTCAATTAGACTTATAGGGCCTTTTCGAGCGTCAAATTCGAAAATAGAATTGAATGTATCATCGTACCTACACAAAAAAAGAAAACAAAAGTGTGTTCTGTACAAATAAGATGTCATTAAATAAACATAGAACAAAACAAGATTGCCAAAAGCGTCCGATTATTTGGTTAAAAATGTATCATACAATAAAATGGTTCAATGTTCATGGTTCCTAATTTTAATTAATAACTGGATTATTAATCCTAAAATAACATCAAAATGGTCTTAAACAATCTTTAGTTCTTTTATTGTAACATAAACGGTTGCTAGGTAATTAAAACAATAATTTATCGGCACAAAATGGCGATTAAAAATAATAATTCTTTACCTAAAGGCCCGTTGTATATATTAACAAGAGATGGTTATAAATGGTAGAACTTGTGTTGTTAGGCTAATGAGAATAATATCGTTAGTACATTTCCATCAATACCGAGAATTATTAAAATTATTATTCGAGTTGAAGAAACTTCTTCAAAATAAGTCTCTATAATTCATGACGATCCGCATTAAAATTGTCTGTTCAAAACTAAACTACACCCAGTATTGCCAACAAATAAAATAATTGTACCTAGTTATTGTGAGTCCATGACAGTCATTGGAATTTAAACCTTAAATCAATTATTTAATAGATCACATGACGCTCGCCTGGGTATTGCAAGAACTATGTATACCAAAATAATAAACACTGACGCATGGCGGAGACACCCGAAATTTTCCGAGGTCATCCTTCAAATTGCGGGGCCGGAGACACTCTGGGAATTCCTAACAACTTGTGAGGTCCCTAAAATTTTAATTACGCTGTATCCAACCATTCTTCCTCCCCCCAAGTTGGCATAGCGGTCTTTTTGAATATTATCACTCGACCTACTCGCAAAAAGCCTTTAGTGAAACATTTGGGAGAATACAATTTAATTTTAATGCTTTTATGGGATGACCCTGGAGGAGTATTGTTCTAACGATAGGATTGTGAAGGAAAGGTCCTAATAATATCAATGCTGTTCGCATTTTGTGATTCAAGTTTATACAGGGTGGACCCGCCTCCGACACTCAAACGGTAACAAAATATTCAGTACATCATTCTTGGTTATTTAAAAAAAACCGGCCAAGTGCGAGTCGGACTCGCGCACGATGTTTTCCGTACCTTATTTATAAAAACTAGCAAAAATATCATTTTTTTGTATGGGAGCCCCCTTAAATATTTATTTTATTCTGTTTTTAGTATTCGTTGTTACAGCAGGAACAGAAATACATAATCTGTAGAAATTTCCACTGGCTAATCATCACGGTTCATGAGGTACAGCTTGGTGACAGACGGACGGACGGACAGCGAAGTCTCAGTAAAAGGGTCCCGTTTGACCCTTTGGGTATGGAACCCTAAAAATCAGCTGTTTCCATCAAAACTGCAATACCTACACGGTCAAAATAATATTAAAATATAAAACAACTGATTTAAAAAAACTTCGAAGCTTTAAAACATATTGCTCTACCAACATAGCAGCATCGTCAACGTTACTTTACAAGTTTTGCAGACTAAACCTTGCAAGGTTCTGCGTCTCATATTCCTAGTGCTGACGTATTTCGTTACGTTCAAACACGTTCAGTATTCAAATACCGTCGTACCCCGTTCGTGCAAAGGATTTGCGAGCATTAAGTACTCGTGAGATTTCGCATAATTAGTACCGAATTCCCCGTGGTGCAGTTGTTCGAAGACGTATTTTGCATGTGATTATTTCGAAATTATTCATGGGAGAATATTATACATTATTCTGTTATATGAGGATCAAGACCGCAGGTTTTTAGGGGTAATTTTAAGAAGGAACAGAGTTGGTACTACAAATTGATTTCAGAAATTCAGCGATGCTCAAAATTGTACGCTCTCTATATCTCCCAGCCAACTCATTTAGTTGTAGATTCTATCCTAAACAGAAAACTCTAAATCTACTAAATCACACCTTTTACCAACTTCTTGGAAAGTAATGATGTTATCTTTGCCGAAGCACGAATGTACTATATCAAAACAAAATAATTACTGTTGACTTCGGAAATTCAATTACACGATTTGAATAATTAACTGAACGCTGAACCCTATTTATTGGACAATCTCATAATTTTAATCAAATAATTGAAGAATGAAATAACACTGAATTCACAAAAACCTTTTTGTAAGCAATTTTGTTATGACCTTATTCTGCGCTCATTATTACAATGACGGTCTATATTTCTTTCAATATTATTTGTTTCTTAGCATAACGTCACGCTGGTAATCCCCGGAGGGTTAGGCAGAGCTGTTATAGTACTCCCACATTTCACCAGTTCTGCTTAAGCCCCATGTAATAGGAAGCAATCCTAATGCAATCAGGCACACATCCCGACTCCAGGCTGTTCCTGATCAATAAGTAACTTAATATTAATATTGTAAGCAGGCGCAAAATAAAGTAATGAGAAAAAAATTGCAGTACAGTTATAAAAAGTAGCAGCACCCCTGCTATGACATCGATCCAGTGATCAATGTCATGGCAGAGGTGCTGCCACATGTTATCAGTTATCTTTAAGCTCCAAATAATAGGGGCAAGCCTAATGACATCTATCCGGCACGAATCTAGACTCCGTGGCTGCAACTGAGAAAATTCCTGATGTATAAACCCAATAACAATATGTCTGCAACGTGCTGTTATGTTTAAGTTCCATGTAGTAGAGGGCGAGCCTAAATAATGCCATCAATCACCACTAAGTAATTTGATTTTGTAAGCATTTTTGTTATCAATTTATTCTGCGCTCGAGATCAATGTTACTGGATTAATTATATAACATAACATCATGTCAGCAATTCTCGAAACCTTAAGCAGAGGTGCATCTACCCACAGTATTTCGCCAGGATCCTAATGCCATCAACTGGGCACAAATTCAGACTCTTTGCCAAGCCTAAGAATCAAACCGAGGATCTATGTTGCAAGCAATTTTGTCATAATTTTATTCTCATTCTCATTACAATGACGGTCTATTTTCCTTTCATTGTCGGATCGATATTGGATGATAATTGCGCCATTCCTCATATAGCGAGCAATGTGTTCACACGCTCGGAAAATCACCCCATTGCTTACGTCACAAATGATAAACGCAATAATAATCCATGTAAGCATGACCTCTTTTATGAATTTATTGCTCCTACCCTGTCAGTGTAGTGTATTGCGCTTTTGTTCAGCATTGTGTTTTATTGGAAAAATATTATTTGCATCATTGATTTGATTTACTTTTCTACAATTAGTGCCAGGAACTGAACGTTCCGTTCTTTCAAGTTAGATCATCCAAAGTACTTACAAACTAATTAAGTTTGTTTAAGTTCAAAAATTTTAAGAAAATGAATAGTAGTTTACTTATCGAATTTCAGCTCTCACTAGGGCGTTGATTTTTACCCCGGAATGGTAAAAGGTCTTACTTTTTTTTCCCAGAACAGGACAATACAAGTTTACTTTTACAACTATGGCCTTAGGATTAGAGGATACAAAGTTGATCATCAACCATTGCTGGACACTGGACATAGTGTTCTCCAATTCATCATCATCATCAGCCTATAATTTTCCCACTGCTGGGGCACAGGCCTCCTCTTTATGAGAGGGAATGGGCTGTTATTCACCACGCGGGCCCATTGCGGGTTGGTAGATGTCACATGTCTCCGAATTTTTAATTCTAGGACATGCCGGTTTCCTCACGATGTTTTTCTTCACCGTTTTTGAGAGCAGTGTTCTCCAATTGCACGGTATTAAACAAAAACTCCTCGGTAACCTTCTACCTTGCATTTGCCAATTTATTTTTAGTCTAGGTCTACCCGAACGGTCATCCGTTCTACGGCTAACAAACCATAATAAGAACTAAATTCATTGCAAAATATTGAGTTAGTAACAATGCGTATTCTATATACGGGCGTGCCAACCCAACCGGGTAATACGAATATCAGAGCGTAATTAGGCTTCAACAGTCGTACATACATTACACAAATTCTACATTAAACTATTATACTAGAGCAACCAGTTGCACCAACATTACAAAGCTAACGCCAACATTAGTTTGTACGACTATTACCATTCAGCATCCTACTGCCAACCGAATGGTTTTATCAACAGAGAAATGGATATGTGAGGCCTTATCGTTTATCGAAATGGTTGAGCCTCCATTGGAATATCTGTGTATCAGTCCATATTTGAGTTGAGGAATTTTGTTGGATCTCGGGGTATTTTGCATAGCAACGCGAACTATATGGTTCGATACAAATGTCGAAATAGCTTAGCACCAAAATGGCCCCCACTCGTGGCAAAATTGAAGAATACAGAGCTAAAAATTTGAACTTGACTACGCCTTTATGTAGTGGCAGTAAGAGTGATTTTCGTAATGGCAGTTTAATCACCTAGCCAAGCGTTGATGATGTCAGGTGGCAGTACTGTGACCAAGTGGCGATAATGCTATATCGCGGATCCCATGTATGAGGCATTTACTATCAGTAAACCTTAGCGAGCTTATATTGTGGTCAGCAGTAAAATATCATGATCATCATCAATTAAGCCGAAAGACGTCCACTGCTGGACATGGGCCTCCCCCAAGTTTCGCCACATTGACATAACATGGGGGGGGTTTTGCCATAATCGCCAAGCTTGGCAGGCGGGTTGGCGATCGCAGTACGATTGTCACAAAAGCCCAGAGAACGCTGCTGCCCATTCTCTGGCAAGTCCCTTAGTTGCCTTTTACGACCCGACACCCAGTAAAACATACCTTAACTAAAATAAGTATAGAGTGCATAATATAATATTTCAAAATATTGCGAATTTATTCTTCCCATCTTCCGACTACTATTTAAAATAGTATATTTCATTACGAGTTCGGAAAGCCTGTCATTGCAAAGAGTTCCGACAAATGTCTACCCGAGCCGAGGCGCAGCCGAAGGTGAGGGTTGACAGTCGGAACAAGTTGCAATGACGGTTCCGCACGTGTACTGAACAACTATTTTTAATACAGTTGCGAAAAAATGAAGCAATTTATTAGAGAACATTTTTGGGAAATGGCGCCAACCGTAAAAGAATATAAGCAGAGATTTTTTTTTGTTTTCTTTCCCATTCTGGGTAGGCAAAGGGAACTATGCCCCCCATACAGCCAAGTCTTCAGTAGAATTTTTTATTGATATGAAATGAAAATGAAATGCAACCTAACCTAACTCATTGAATCAAGTCATTAAATCTAATATTGAAACAAATTAGTAGCTTCTTTTTAGAAATATTTGCATGAATCATAAAACTTCTATGTTTTTTTTTCACTTTAGTTTTTTTTTGTAGTATTTTTTTTTTTTAATATTTTATTGTCTTGTTCTACCCTTTGTAGTAAGCAACGACTTATTGTTGGGCCTACGCTGTCCTCCCACAGTTATGTACTAACGCTGTAACACTCAAATATTGTAAAACCAAATGATTTTAAAAGAGTAACCATGGAGTTTCTTGCCGGTTCTTCTCCATAGGGAACGACCAACCTGAACCGTGCATCTTTTGTCGACGTTTTATAAGTGCCCATATAGGCCTATGTAAAATAAAATATTTTTATTTTGAGTTAAAACTCCGTGGTTGTTTTTTTTTTCTTTTTAATAGACATTATTTTGACAGTTGGGAAAGAGAACGCACTAGTTCGGAAAAAGTAAAGAAAAAGCTCGAGTGTGTAATAGCCCACATCCCGAACGCTATACGTCCCTGCAATACGCCACTTTTTGAGCAACTGTATTAAAAATATATTTTCCAAAGCAGATAGTTCTTTGGTTTTTCTTTATTCATAGGAAGTCGGGTGGAACTAAATCCTCTTTTCTCTTTTTACTGGCTCTGTTTCGTATTACCCGGCCTTAGTACAGAACTTAAAGTAAATACAAAACTTCCTAACTGTGGTTTTCTTTTAATGAAATGCATGAAATTTAATTTTACGTCTCAATTATTTTAGAACTGTAAAGCAGAACCACGAATTCTTTTTTAAAACTATTTAATTGCCTACATAAAATGCGCATTCCGGCTTACTATTTTCTTTGTCTGTCTTTTGAATAGAAACATTCTGCTGACAATTTAATAGTATTTATTTATTGATATAGGTTAACCCACAGTTTCCATATTTCATTATCCAAAATCATATCAATTTATTGTCCGGGACTTATATAATCGCCAATTATTGGTCAACCAGTATCCATACTAATATTATAAATGCGAAAATCACTTTGTTTGTTTGTTACCTTTTCACGACTAAACGGCTGATCGGATCTTAATGAAATTTGGCAAGAAGATAGATTTCAACCTGAGGAAGGGCATAGGCTATATATTATCACGCTACGACCAATAGGAGCGGAGCAGTAATGAAAAATGTTGCGAAAACGGGGAA
Organism: Cerastis rubricosa; assembly: GCA_949152445.1. Classification (NCBI taxonomy): domain Eukaryota; kingdom Metazoa; phylum Arthropoda; class Insecta; order Lepidoptera; family Noctuidae; genus Cerastis; species Cerastis rubricosa. Next base: position 13,694,371 of record OX424541.1, read on the forward strand.
AATGTGACGCAGACGAAGCTGCGCGGGACAACTAGTTCCAAATAAGTGATAAGTGATAACATTATAAAAATAAGGAACTAGCAGGACCCTAAAAAAATACAAGTTGGTGTTTCAGAGCCAAAATTATGACAAGCAGCTACCGTATGCATCTAAATTTATGTACGACTAGTTGTCCCGCGTAACTTCGTCTGCGTCACATTTTCCCCGTTTTCGCAACATTTTTCATTGCTACTCCGCACCTATTGGTCATAGCGTGATAATATATAGCCTTCCTCGATAAATGGGCTATCTAATACTGAAAGAATTTTTCAAATCGGATCAGTAGCCCTGAGATTAGGGCGTTCAAGCAAATAAAAAAAAAAACAAACAAACTCTTCAGCTTTATTATTAGTATTGATAAGATTTCAGTCGTACTTTCAGATATCTAAAACAAGCAATTAAATATTAACAATTTTGATGAAACGCACTTAAACCATACATAAACAATCAATAATACATTATCACTCGTATTCCAAGCCCCGTCCTAAGTCAATTGCTACCCCAATCAGCCTCAGTCGTCATGACACCGTATCTTATGCTTAGCCGCAATTCGCGGAACCTCAAATTTGACAGACGATTTCTTATAAAAAATTCGTTTATGCCAAAAACTATAGCTGTCAATGTGTCTAATGGGGTGGATTAAGGGCGTGTCAAGCTTCAAATTTGACAGATTATTTCGAATTAAAACCTCCAAACCTGGGCAGGTAGTTTGTTTTCAAATTGACATAAACAATTTCAAAACAAACTATAGCTGTCAATGTGTCTAATAGGGGCGGATTTTTGACGTGTCAAGCTTGACTTGAGCTTAGTCAGCGACAAAGAATATCAGTATTTTGTCGCATATTTCTCGCTAATATGTCACCGTTTTCTCGATAGTATGCCACTGATTCGTTCAAATCAGAGTAACAAAACTTCGTGTTGGGCTTCCAATTTACCAGTCAGTGGTAACTGGCAGGCTGGCACGCGACACGGATGTCCGTGACAATGTCTTTGTTGTTCCGATTGCGTAATTAATTTATGCCCATGAATTTATTCGTAGTTCGCTGAATGTACTAATTAAGGCAGCTCTGACGATTCTACGGCTTTGATAAGTTAATTGTAGCTGTAAAGAGGTCTGTTTGTGTTTTTTGGTAGTGTTACGGTATTGGTTATCAGATTGGTATGGAATTTTGGTGAAGGATGTTCAACGTGATGGATTGGTATTGATGGTTCAAAATAAAGATTTCATAAGTTCAGTCTCAGCGCTGATTAAGTTGATCAGCGCTGATACTGAACTTATGAATTATTTCGTGTATGTTTCCAAACTTGCAAAATGAAAAAGTGATATATGCAGCAGATTATCTTTAAGTTAAAACTGTAACGAATTTGTTAACAAGTCATTCATAAATTCACGTTTTTTTCTATAGGTGGATGTAGAATCTGCGGAACACTGCCTGGTACGATCCTTACATACTCATTTTTCTACTACGTACCTGACCTTTCAGAAAAACGTCACCATACAAAAATCAAGTACGTACACATGAAAATACGTCCATTCCAATTCTCCCTACGTCTACAGAAAGCGCAAAACAAATAGTCCTTAAAACCTAACACTAAAGGCCTAAAACCTTTGCACACCACACAAAGGTCTTTTCTCTTCCAACATATTATCTGACCGGAACAAGTATTTGCCAAGACTACAGCCTCGTAAAAGTCACGCGTGTTTACAGTGCCGTTAACAAGCCCAATAAAAGCGTCGTGCAAGGTGTGGACTTGGGGGCTCTTTGGCAACATTGCCACAACTGGCACGAACGTCACAGCCACATCTGGCACTTGTTGCTTTGCCAGCGATGCCAAATAACTGTGTAAATATCAAATTTCGTTTGTATATAAATGGTGGAATTATTCGATCAAAATTTTTGAGACCGGGCTTTCCTTTTTGTATTTGAATTCCCTGGTCTATCGTTTGGGGCTTTGGGTTCGAAGGTTACCTGTTCCCTGTTGGGTGTGGAGGTGTAATATACTTTTTTCAATAATCACTTTTCCGAACCATCCATTTGTAAATGTTGATTGTATGGATCTCTGGAGACGTATATCAATCTTTTGCAGAGAAGAAGATATTGAGATTGAAATTGAAAAACCCCCTTCTTTTTTTAATATACATTAGAATAGTATGGCTGAGTAAGAGAAAACAATTTGTAAAAGAATCCTTCATAAACATTGAAATGGTTTTAGAAAGTTCATAGTGACCAAAAAACCTTATAAACATCCCCTCAGGAAACATCTACAAAGATCACTAAGATCCTACTCAAACTCAAAATACCAATAAAACTTTTTTTAACAACATCAACTTATAATACTGGACTACTTCAGCCTCCTGGGCCAAGTTTCTTCACAAAGTTTTTTAACAAGTATGTTTCTAAGGCAGCTGCGATGCTTATCTTGGCTAGTCGGGGCCCCCACAGATGTTAGTAGTCCCTAATTTAATACGGGCCTTATCGATTCGAGTTTATACCAAGTTGTTATTTAAAGGTTTGGACTAGACTAGAGATGTTTTAATCTTAAGTTGTCGAGTGGAACAGAAGTTTAAACTAGGAATTTCAATAAAGAGGGTAAAAAGAAAAAAATGATTTATTTATTATATAGATTTGGGGGAGGTCTATGGCCAGCAGGCAAGTGGACGTCTTTCGGCTGAAATGATGATGATGACTATGGAATTCGGTTGTTGGTTTTTAGGGTTCCGTAGCCGAATGGCAAAAAACGGAACCCTTATAGATTCGTCATGTCTGTCTGTCTGTCTGTCTGTCTGTCTGTCTGTCTGTCTGTCTGTCCGTCCGTCTGTATGTCACAGCCACTTATTTCCGAAACTATTAGAACTATACTGTTGAAACTTTGTAAGTAGATGTATTCTGTAAACCGCATTAGGATTTTCACACAAAAATAGAAAAAAAAAACAATAAATTAAGGGGGTCCCCATACTTAGAACTGAAAACCAAAAAAAATATTTTCATCAAACCCATACGTGTGGGGTATCTATGGATAGGTCTTCAAAAATGATATTGATGTTTCTAATATCATTTTTTTCTAAACTGAATAGTTTGCGCTAGAGCCACTTCCAAAGTGGTAAAATGTGTGTCCCCCCCCCCCCTCTAATTTCTAAAGTAAGAGGATGAAAATTCTGAAAATATTTAGGATTGTAGAACGTAAAAAAAACTATAAAAAAAATTGGTTTCAATAAGATATGATGTTTAGTTTTTGAGATATGGGACTTTTTCATCAAACTGCAGCAGTAACTTTGTTTTTTATAAACATACTATGAAAAACAAATTTAGTTTTGCGGTTGTGTGGAAGTTTACTAACTAATACTACTAACTAATGAATGACAGTTCAAAATATTGTTATTATATTGTTTGGAGCTATGGAACCCTGTGTGCGAGTAAGACTCGCACTTAGCCGGTTTTTAAGTACTTTTGATTGCTAGTAAACGATTTCACGTTTGGTTCCTTAAAGGGAGTGTTGCCGACGCATAAAACATAGTCTCCTCGAACTAAAGGTATGACAATAGAAAAAAATAACTGTTTATCCCTAAACCCATTTAAAACTGAAGGTTAAAATTCTCTATCTGAATTTTAATGTACACAATTATGATTTTTAAGCTAGCTGTATCACCAACGGCGGGCAAAAACTATTAAATTCACCTCCAACTACAAACGCTTCAATGGAACACGCGCCTAAGCGTATACATCGTACATATAAGTGACCTACAGGAGTGTCGCCAAGTAGATAAGGGCAGTGGCCTGCTTACGCGGCTAATTGAAACATTCGACCCACTCGGAAAATATTGCGACAAACAACGTTTATTCTAAGCTAGCCTTTTTTTCCTAACCTTTTAGTCAGATATTATCTAACGTGAACTTTTAAAATATAACCTATGACACTCGAAGATCATGTTTAGGTTCCCATTAGTAAAGAATTTTCGGAATTGAATCAGTACTTCCTAAGATTATCCACTACATCCAAACTAAAACCTATATAAAATATGAATATAGATTATAATATTACTAGCTTCTGCTCGCTGCTTTACTCGCGTTATGGTTGAAAATTATCCCACGGGAACGTCCCGTATATCATTTCAGCCGAAAGACGTCCACTGCTGGACATAGGCCTCCCCCAACGCCACATTGACAAAAGACGGGTTTTACCTGCCAAGCGTGGCGATTATTCGCCACGCTTGGCAGGCGGGTTGGCGATCGCAGTATGGTTGTTACAAAAGCCCAGAGAACGCTGCTGCCCATTCTCTGGCAAGTCCCTTAGTCGCCTCTTACGACACCCACGGGAAGATATGGGATGGTGCTATTCTTTACGTCCGACACCATACAGAAATGTCCCGTATATAGCACTCGGGAAAAACGTAGCTCCGCTTTAAAGAAAACAAAACCGTCTATACAAGGTGTTGTTTTGCATCCTCGTCAAAATTCAGGAGGTTGTCACAAAAGACATTAATAATCAATTTAAATACGGTACCTAGTTAAATATTAATAAACGCACATGTTTTTGGTTGTTTATGTTGGTCAGTATGTCAGAATTACCCCCGTAGCGTGATTTAGGGAATAGAATAGAATAAAACTTTATTGTACACCAAAAATTAAACATAACGGGCATACATAACTGAAAATTTTATGGTTACAACGGCGGTCTTAAGAAAGGCGGAATATGAAATCCATACTAATATTATAAATGCGAAAGTCACTCTGTTTGTTTGTTTGTTTGTTACCTTTTCACGACTAAACGGCTGATCGGATCTTAATGGATTTTGGCAAGAAGATAGATTTAAACCTTGGGAAGGACATAGGCTATATATTATCAAGCTATTAACATTGGGAGGTGAGCAGTATTGCAATTTGTTCATATTCCTCAACTGATTGACAACTGACAACTGTCATAACAAACATTAGAATAGATCGGCTTTTTTAGAACAATTGTCACCGAAGTAAATAGCCTGACGGTTTAGCGGTTGACCTGTGAATCATAGGTAGCAGGATCAAACCTCAGCCAATATGCACTTATTGTTTTATTTATTTTTTTAATTTTTGATGCTGTATTATTTACAAAAGTAACCATGGTTCGATCCCACCCGGTTTTCACTTTTTGTAAGTAGGTATTTTGTTTTTTTATGCTTTAAGAATTCCTAATCATTACCAAATAGTGTTATACATCCTTTTAGTTATCTTTAACCATTCAAACTATAGTTAAACAATCATTTAGCCTCTGGCTGAAGTAAAAGCCAGCTCTTGGATCACGGAAAGCGTAAGTTATGCATTTAGAAATTTCTTTAAAAAGACTGTGAGCATTGAGTACTCTGATCTTACGGTCCCACGGTTCAAAGCTTCAATTCCCAACGACTCGAAAATATAAGTAGTTACCGAGAAGATTACTTTATTAAAGCTGCTTGAGCTTCCCCGTGGCAACAGCGACAGTACCAGTGTCCAGCCCTTTTAGTTTATATAGTTTTGTTTTCGTAAATTTTTAATTATTTAGTAAGAAAGTAATATCATCATCATTCATCAATTCAGCCGAAAGACGTCCGCTGCTGGACATAGGCCTTCCCCAAGTGTCGCCACAACGACAGGTCCCGTGTGACTTGCATCCGGAGGATCCCCACAACCATCACCAGGCCATCGGTCCACCTCGTGGGAGGCCTTCCAACGCAACGTCTTCCGATTCGTGGTCGCCACTCCAGAACTTTTCGGCTCCATCGGCCATCCGTTCTTCGAACAATGTGCCTTGCCCACTGCCACTTAAATTTGGCAATTCTTCGGGCTACCGGGACTTTGGGGTAACCTTGGTTCTCTTGCGAATGTCCTTATTTCTGATTTGATCACGCAAGGAAACTTCGAGCATAACCTTCTACATTGACCTTTAAGTGATTTTAAGCCTTCTGATGAGGCCCAATGTGGGCGACCCAATCGGTCCGGTATGTAATCACTGGCAACACAAACTGGTCTTGGACTTTCGTCTTGAGAAACTGCACGAGAACATATCATGCAACTTCCCGAACACTGCCCAGCCGAGTTGGATTCGACGGTTGACCTCTTTCTCGAAGTCAGACCTACCCAACTGGACCGTTTGTCCCATGTAGACATAATCGTCTACAACTTCGAGTGTAGAGTCTCCGATCTTGATAGGAGTGGGTGTTACATGGGCATTCAATATGACTTTGGTTTTTTCCATGTTCATTTTAAGACCCACTCTTTCAGACGATCCACTGAGGTCATCGAGCATTGTACTGAGGTCCTTTATGGTCTCAGCCATGACCACTATATCGTCGGCAAATTGAATGTGAGAGATGTACTCGCCATTGACGTCGATGCCTAGCCCTCTCCAGTCCAGAACCTTAAATACATCTTCCAGTGCAGCGGTGAACAGTTTCAGAGATATGACGTCTCCCTGTTTCACTTCCCTGTCACTGTCACTGTCCATGTCTCTCAAGAAAGCTAAATAGTCAATCTCATCAAAATGACTGCTGGGCTAAGGGCTCCCCCATAGTCTTACAATCTTCTCTCCGTGCGATGTTGTGGTCAGAAATTAATGGTCGAAAACCAAAATAAAAGATTACCCGACCCGGGAATCGAAACCAGGACCTCATACTCAGTAGTTGCGACCACTAGACCAACGATACAGAATATTAACAGCATCTATCAGTCTGTTTTAACTTTTTCACGCCTTAACTGGTGAACGGATTTGGATCAAAGCCACAAGCCAGGTCATGATCTGGACAAGGGCATAATAATACTTTCATTTATACATGCTATTCACTCACCGATAAACCACTCAAGAACTACTAACTACCACTTTTGACCTATTTAACTTGAAATCTCGCAAGTAAGTTCTTAGTAAGGCAGAAAGGGATTTTTGGAAATTCCACTCCCAAGTTGAATTAATGTCGGGTTAAAGGTTAAGTTTAGGAGAATATTTGTAGTTTTTAAAAAGAGGCATGAATGCACAAAATCACGATTTACGTTTTTGGAAATTCTATTCTTAGGGGGTTTCCTACTGAAAGTTGATCGACATCAACTTTCAACATCACCTTTTTTTACAGTAGTCGGTAGCGTGTTCGTATACATTGAGGAGTTATACTCGGTTTTCGAAGTTTTACTCACAAATGAATAGGAGATCACACTTGAAGCAAGTTCTTTCAAACGGTCGCTAGGGTCGATCTTCAGTTTAAGTTGCGTTTGCCTAGGTTGGTCTATGGATGGCTGACCACCCATTACTTACCGACTTTATTGTGCTTTGGAAAGCACGTTAAGCCGTTGGTCACGGCTGTCATTTGTAGATCTTTGACAGTCGTTACAGGTAGTCAGTGGCCGGAAAGTCTGACAACCAGTCTTACCAAGAGGTGTTGTATAACCCAGTACTAACTGGGTTGTGGAGGTCAGAGAGCCAGTCGCTCCATGTAAAATCTTGGTATTCAGCTGCATCCAGTTAGACTGAATGTTCCTAACTTAGTTGGGAAAAGGTTGGGCAGATTGTATTAATACTGGAGACATCTGGTAACGAACTTCCAACAAAACATTGGAATCAAGAACCTCCTGACTAAAAGACTTATTTTAAGCAAATCACGAACCTAACGCGTACGAAGTCGCGGGTAACAGCTAGTTATAGAATAAACGTTTGAGATTGTTTGTATGTGTGAAAGCGCGGTTATAAGGCGAGGATCAGTGGGCCGCGTTTAAAACACGGGTGGTTAACACTTATTGATTTCCGTAAATAAGAAAAAACACCTACCCATTTTATTATTGATTTGGGTCGAGAATCATTAGCATAGTTACATCCTCGAATTTGACGAGGTTGCAAAACAACACCTTGTATAGTGTGAAGGGTAATTAGTGACCAATACTTAAACACATGATTATACTCATGATAACAAACAGCTTTCCCAAAAAAACAATTTTATACCCATTCACTTTTATCACAATAATACAACAGCCGTATGAAAATCGCGCGCACGCGCCTGTTACCTGTCATCTTGTAATAGGCCACACCCTATATGTTGTGTTTAATGCCTCTTTAGAATATTATATAAAATAGGAAATATTCTGCAGTTTGTAGAACATGCACACGGCATTGAGTTTAAACTGGTTGAAAATAAGAAAATACTTTATTGCAAAAGTAATAAAATATAGTTTCTTATAATATGGATTTCTCCATCTTTCAGTAAATGTTTGTTATTGGACCATTCATCATAATAAATTTTCTCTTATCGAACTCAAACGGTCATATTTCAAAACAAAGACATTTTGACAGGACTTAAACCAGCGCGCTAGTTTTTGTATTAAGAACATTACGTAAGTCGGATTTAAGTTTGCAATCCAATAAATAGCTCCATGGTATAAGCTTGGCTTTGAAGATAAACTTCGTTTTGCAATAACCTATTTTGAGTTAACGTTGTACAGCTTACATTTCAATATTTTGTAACACCAGTATTCCGTAAAATAATTTTTATTTTCTTTTCACTATGATTGTCTGTGGCTATTCATGCATTACCGGCAGAGCCGGGTAACTTCGGCTTTTCTGTTAGTTTTCCGACGCCATCTTTAGAACAGCAGGCAACATAAGAGATGTTCCAATTGCTTTTTACTAATTATCGCTCTTAAAATTATATTAGTTTCCTTCCAATATCCCTCCTATATATCCTGCCATGGAATTACGAAGAATATCCCATCAATATTAACTTATTAAATTTTATTGCCAGAAAAAAAGCTAAAATATATTGCTTTATTCTCCGATGTCCTTCGAGACGACAAACTAATCAGTCATTCGAACGTCAGATTTTCCTTCCGAAGGCTACTTTTTTGAGACACCACTAAAGATTACTATGAATATAAAGAGAGAAATATCTTTTCTGAGAAACGCTATGAAAGAAGGGGCTTTACGCACGAGTAGTAAAAAGAATTTGATTATATTTTATGTTGGTACCTGTGGTCTACGTGAGGTTAACGAATATTCACGAGAAGTTTTCACGTACACCAGACAACACCTAACCGTATGCCTAAAAATACCACACGGTTGGATTTGCAACGCTTGGCTTAACGCTTAGAGTTGAAATTCCAAGTGTGGTAATATTAAGGCATTGCATTTACTCGTAGGTGTCGCTAAACACAGACATAAATCTCTTACTGCGAACTATAACTTAGCGACTTTTATTCTATTACTTTAATCTGGACAGAGACATAACTTGTTTTATTAAAGTATTTGACTGTCTTGGCTCTATAAAAATAAAAGTCGGGACGTTTTTATTTAGTCGAATTTGTATGAAAGTTGGTGCTTGGCTCGAATTTATTTTAAGGTTGCACGTAGCGTAACTTCTGTCTTAAAAGTTCCACTGCTCGGAATTTTAGTTACAATGAGTTTTATCGTTTAGCCGAATTAAAAATTATTGAGTTACTACATTTTCTACTGCTCTAGAAAGTGTGAAAGAAGACATTGTGAGGAAATCGAAATTTCCTAGAGTAAAAAATTTGAAGATAAATACGATAGCCACAAACCCGCACTAGGTTTTCCGCTTAAGGTCTAATAGTGGAAAAGTTATAGGCTAATTATGTAATTTTCCACATGAATGAGTGTTGCTAAATATAAGAGTAGAGGAAGACAAAGACAAAGATACGATGTAAGAACTGTATTGGGGCTGAAATGGCTAAAACGGAGGTGTCTCATGAGATGACAAGTAGGTAATAGGGAAGTATGGAGGAAAAAGACATGCTGCTCCGACCCCAAATAACTTGGGATAAGGGCAGAAGAATCATCATCATCATTTCAGCCGAAAGACGTCCACTGCTGGACATAGGCCTCCCCCAAGTGTCGCCACATTGACCGGTCCCGTGCGACTCGCATCCAGCGGATCCCCGAAACCTTCATCAGGTCATCGGTCCACCTAGAAAAATGATAGACTGTAATAAAACTTTATTGTTCACCGAAAGAAACGTAACGGTTTTACAATGATATTTGTGATGATACGTTATTTTCCACAATTTGATAGCCCAAATGGAGAAAAAGTAAGGACGTCTACATTCTTTCAACCGGATGTTCTTCTATCGTAGAAAAGCACTTACAACTATACCAGCAAAATGGTTGAAAACAATAATAAATTGTTAAGTTTATTGATCCTGTAAACAGTTTACCACACAGGGGGTGTAATAAAACGAGATAAGCTCAAATATTGAGTAATCAAAGCTTTTTATGAGATTTTAACACGCGATACTTTGAGGTACCTACACAGATTGGTTTTCGTAACACCCTAGGATATTTTAGATTAAAAATATGATGGTGCTTCATTTAAGATTTTTTGTATGCGGGTACATACTTTACTTTTACTCCCGAAAATTACGTTAGAAACTCGAACACTCTTCAACAGTCCAATCAGTTTAGAACTTATGTAACATCTTTATTTTTTCTTCAAGATAAACTGCGTAACAAATGTTTAGCTTAGCGCAACCTTCAACCATGAATTACGTTGACTGACAGGTGCCTGACCTTCGGAGCCTACAGAAAATCCGGGAATTCCCGGCGTTTATTAGGTCACAGGTGGATTCAGCTGGCAAACAGGCTGAAATAATCCATTAGTCATTTCAAATGATACCTTTATTGGAATAATCCTCTTTGTGAAGTTTTTGGAATTGAGGATGAAGCTCAGTTCACTATAAACGGCCATTATAGTAATATATTCAAATTGAACAAAATCACTTAAGAGCGTTTATACCCTACGGCATTTCATACAAACTTTCAAGTCGTTATTTTCCAAAATGACTGAACAGATTTTTATGAAACTTCCTACGCATAAGCAGTATACATAGGTCTAAAAAGTTACTAACAACATTTTTGAAAAATAATGTTACAGCCAAAATCAGACCGATTTTTAATTATCTATAGAAACAGAAATTTCCAATTTTCTTCATTTTTATTAAAAGACATTTCGAAAATGTTTTTTAGTAACTTTTTAGACCTATATATACTGCTTATGCGTAGGAAGTTTCATTAAAATCTGTTCAGTCATTTCGGAAAATAACGACTTGAAAGTTTGTATGAAATGCCATAGATAAACGCTCTTAACTTCATTTAAAACTTGAAAAGTTGTTAAGATTTCTGTGCCGATTCTTTCACTAATAATTAGGTACCTAATAAAGCTTGTTTTCAATCATCATTTCAGCCGAAAGACGTCCACTGCTGGACATAGGCCTCACCCAAGAAGTATAGTTATGGTTTTGCCATAATCGCCACGCTTGGCAGGCGGGTTGGCGATCGCAGTACGGTTGTTACAAAGGCTCAGAGAACGCTGCTGCCCATTCTCTGCTAAGTCCATTAGTCGCCTCTTACGACACCCACGGGAAGACATGGGATGATGCTATTCTTTACGTCCGACACCATACAGAACAATAAATAAATAATAAAATAATAAATTGTTTTCAATATCCTGCCTTTATCCCAATTTATTTAGGGTCAGCATAGAATGTCTTCTCCTTCTATACTTCTTTGGTCTTTTCATCACTCCTTTGAATCTCTTACACAACTATCAAAAAATAAAACATTCTTCAGCTGAACACGATACAAAGCACATATTACTGTCTACACTAATACAAACGCAACCAACCGCATTAACGTTCGCTAGCAAAAGCAATTTACGCCGACAATCAGTCCTTAACCTTACGCGCGTCTGCACACGCCCTAATTCTTTAATTACTTCGCAAATTACATTTTTAGCGTGTAAACACTAAATGACGTTGAGTGTCTTTTTATCTTTTATTTTTAAAAGAGGGTTAAAGGTCACTGTTTTTAAGCTTTTAAGGATGTAAAAATTCTTCTCTTTTGATTGGTTAAGACGTTTTAGTGAATAAAGTACTTAAGTCAAGTACAGTGTTTTGAAAGCAAATTTAATTACACCTTTACTTACACGGGATATCTTCAGTGATTATTATTTATTTTGAGCTCCGAAAATAATCACAAAATAATAATAATCACGGAAGATATTCCGTAAGTTACAGTATACGTTTAGTAATGAATCATAAAAGCTTAACACAGTGTTAATTTCACCTTGTATAATATTTGATAGGTACATATGAAAATGTAAATGTATTCACGTAATTAGGTTTGTTCCCGGTTGATGGCAATAGGCTCTCACCCTATTACATGGGTCTTAAAAATATAACTGTGCGAAATGTGTACACCTCTGCCTAACCCTTCGGGGGTTTTATGCGTTATTTTATGTTTTTGAAGTGAAAACTTCTTTAGCGGCGTTGTGCACTTTTGTGATGGGTAAAAAATGCTAAACTCGCATCAGATCACGTGTCCTGATCGAAAATTCGTTTGACGGATTGATAAGTTACGAAGGAATTTGAACTTTATAACATCTGTCATTGAGTTTGGGTTTCCAAAACTGGAAAATTCGTAAGATGGATTGACATTAGGTTACGAAGGAATTTGAACTTTACGACATCTGTCATTGAGTTTGGGTTTCCAAAACTGCATGATTATCTTATGCACAAACAAAACCTTCTTCTGGTTTCTCCAAAGAGGTAAAATTAGTAAGACGGATTGTAATAGTTCTGAAGTGTTAAATTTTTAATGTAATATAAATTGTCATGTTTGTGTACGATAGAGCAAAAATTAATATTGTATTTTACCACATAAATGATATTACTTTTATACTGATGATTAATAATCATCAGTATAATAGTAATATCATTTGCAAAATTAATCCCTTACTATTCCAAAATATCAAAATTGCACAACTCCCGGAGTGCAAACCGTTTTTGTTTATATATTTATGCTTACGGCAGACATTGATCAAAGAGACACGTATAGTTAAGGCAAAGTACGCTAAGTTATAACGGCTACGTCCACATACTAGGCCAGCTATTCTGGCGAATCTCCAAGACAGTCATGTGGGAAGCCTAACTTTGTCTAGTGCCTAACTCTATTACACCATTAAGAAAGTGCTGAATCTCCATATTTCTTTCTTCAGACGGTCCTGTGACCTTTGTAGATTCCCAGAGTTTCATACTTTCTGCAAACATAGCAAGGTTTTATATTAGGTTAACACCAGACATGGGTAGACTATATTACTATCTTGTAGGGACAATTTAGTGACTCAGATAATCATAAGTCTTAACAAACTTTTGATACTACAGTTGTTATCATCATACGTTTAGTAGTAAGCAACGACTTATTGTGCCTACGATGTCCTCCCATACTTAAGTACTGACGCTGTAACTAAAATATTGTAAAACCAAATGATTTTAAAAGAGTAACCATGGAGCTTCTTGGCGGTTCTTCTCCATAGGAAACGACCAACCCGGACCGAGCACCTTTTTGTCGACGTTTTATAAGTGCCGTGTAGGCCTATGTGAAATAAAAATTTTTTGATTTGATTTGATCATCTCTGCCTAGCCTTTTCCCAACTATGTTGGAGTTCGTATTCCAGTCTAACCGAATAAAACTGAATTAAAAAGAATTTTACATGGAGCGACTGCCTATCTAACCTCCACAACCCAGTTAACTTTTTATGTTAGCTATTTAATACTGTATTGTTTTAATTATATGAAAACTACCTCATGATTCAGAACCTACGTATTAATTCAGCTGAAACATATTACTGGCATCCATATTAAACTACCCATAGAAATTCTATCCACGTGTGAAAATTTAATGAAAAAAATAGTTCAGCATTTTTGGAGATTAGCTCGTTCAAACAGACTTATTGGCGGCGACGGGTTAACTTTTTATTATTTACAAACTTTTAATAATGGTGAATAAGTCAAGTAACTATAGTAACCCAAAAATAAATACCGTCAAACGTCCCAGTAACCATAGTTACCCAAACGATTAGTTCCGAAAAAACGCACTTACAAATGTTCCATGTCGTGCTGTATCTATGGTTTTGCCCTCTATATTATCTGTATTAAATTCCGCGTCGAATGCAAAAAGTACGAGAATCTCAGCCGTACAAAATTAAATGTCAAAAAAGTTTTAAAAGTGAGGTGTCAAATGTCACCGTATTTTCGTGGTGTGATTTATGTTCTCTGGTTTTAAAACGTGAATACTATTATATTTATAACCCAATGTTTATAGTGTTATATATCAAAATAAACTTCATTAATCAAGCTTTACGAATATCTAAGAATATCACGTTCGGGTTTACAAATACGCCTAAAATTTTTTCAGGTAAGTCAAACGTCCCGGGCGTAATTATGGGCCTCGATCATTATTTTTCAAAAATTTTGCAAAAATAGTTAAAATAGTGCTCGTATTATGAAAATTTGTTCAATTAAGTAATAATTAGTGTCTCCGCAATATAAAACAGTAAAAAAATACGAAATTTTAGTAAAATTTTTACGACAACACCACAAAATCAGTAGGTATCGAATCGATCAGAGCAGGGGTTGATTGGTTTGGTTAATTTGGCTACTAAGAAAGTGCCAAAGTAAGGACATATGGGTATTAAAACAAAGCTTATATAGTCTAGTTTAATTATGAATAGGTTTTATTGATACGAACTACAATTCTAGTTGGAAAAACTAGACATTCTTATTGGAGAAACTGAAATTCAACACATATTCTCAACTTCAAATTTTTTTCGAAATACTTATATCTAGTTGTCGTAATTAGTTTTAACGTAGTTAGATTCTGTATAGTTTCAGCTATACACAGGTATTTTTTGTTTTGGTGTAGCTGCAATAGTTTACGAGATAATAAGCTTTAAGTGCACCGTGGCACGGGTCGAAAAATTCTCGAGTTTAAAAAATGCGTAATGTACAAATAATGAGGCGTATTTTGTGGCCTTGGACGTTTCACCGGACTTCACCCGCTTGAAAACATAGTCTATGGCTCTCGGCAATAGTGGACATAGGTTATAGCCATTAGTGAGTTTTTATTCTTCTCGGATTGTGGCATCACTTTGGGCCCTAACAGAATACCAGCACTGTATTTATTTTTATGTAAAATGACGACACTGTGCTCAGAATATGCCTTTGGGCTCATACCGGATCAGTTTAATTTGTCTTATTTTTTTCTTATGTTGAATTTTTATTTATTTATGTACCCAAGAAACACTTAACAGGTCAATACATTAAGATACAAGAGCCAAAGGTACTGCTTATTTCAAAAGAAATTTCTTCCATCAGACCTGCGAATGGAAAGTTGAAATAGAAATGTAAACACAGTGTGTAGAAAAGATAAAACAGGGAAAAAAAAACAACAGTATAGCTATATAAAATAAATATACATACAAATAAATACACATATAAAAATAAAAATAACAGTATATATGTATATAACAGAATATTACAGTATAGAGGAAAGTTATTTGGTTATTTGATAAATACTTTTTCTTTTCTTTATTTCTTTTCTAATGAAATAATTGTTGAAATCGGATGAGTCGTTTTAGATATTATCTCCTACCTACATTAAAATTTTACTTATTTGTAATATTGGCATAGACTTGTTTATTTGTCAATGACAAAGGAGATCTGGGGGCTTACTCTTGAAACTAATTTCAATTCCAATCTAAGGCCAATCCGATTCGAATGTCAATTTTGCAGTCACGTGATTCGGTACTCTTGAAAACAATACTGTCTCTTAAAAACAGCTGTCAAAATAAACTAAAGAGTAGCGTTTACAGTACGTCAATCGCGATTCCGATCTCTTTTTTTTTTATGAATGGCATCTCGCAGTTCAACCTAGGAGGTTGTCGTCTGCTTAACCGGACTATCCTGTGGGTGCCTTAAGAGTAAGGCCTCCAGCCAGGGCATAAAAACTTACAAACTAAGCGACTATACGCTGAGGGCACCCCCTGTGGAGTACGAGCCTCGGCTCAGGGCGTCGCTGGGGGAGGACTGCATGGGGACAGGCTGGATCTGAATGATATCATTATTTAGGGGCTGATTTAAAACTACTGGCACAGCATCGCGGGCTGGCTCGAGCGAGGGTCGGGGAGGGCATGGACCGGGACGTCGCGACGGACCTCGACGGCGAGGTCGGAAAGACGGCGGTTTGTGTCTGTACTTTTTAAGAGTACTAGTCTCTTTGCTACTCTCCTGGAGGAGGGTGATAGCATCATCGGGAGTGACGAGGGTATGCCGAGGACGGCGAACTGTACTAATGCGCGAGGGTTCGTAACGGGCGGCCGCTGCGATCAGGGGATTACGGTGTTTACTGGCGTTATCGAAGAAACGCTTCGAAAGACGTTTCATAAACTGAAGGACGGTGGGCATTCTAAGGTCTACGTGTAGACGGTCGTTACGGACATAAAAAGGGGCTCCCGTGACTCTACGTAAGAACCGGTTCTGCAAGGTTTGCATCCTATGGATGTATTTAGGCTTGGTGTGAGCGTACACGACGCAAGCGTACGTCATAATGGGGCGGATCACCGCGGTATAAAGGCGCAACTTGCACTTGAGTGACAACTTGCTTTTTGCCGAAATCATGAAATGAAGCCTACCCATAGCAAAGGCAGCTCGGTCGCGAGCTGCTTTGATGTGCGCCGCGAAAGACAGGTGGTTGTCAAGTAAGACTCCTAAGTACTTGGCTTGCTTCTCCCAGGGGATAGGCTTACCGTACATAGTGATCGGGCTGACCGCGAGTGGCTTATTTTTACGCGGTTTAAAGAAAAGAACTGCCTGACTCTTGTCGGGGTTCACCTCGATTCTCCATTTCCGAAACCAAGCGCCTAGGACGTTGGCTGATGTTTGGAGGGTGCTGTAAATAGCGTCGTGACTACGGCCAGTGTAATAGATGGCCGTGTCGTCCGCGAACAGGGCTAGCTGTGCCTTCTTGCTCTTGGGGATGTCACTGGTGAACAGAGTAAAGATAAGGGGAGAGAGTGGGGAACCCTGAGGGACTCCGGCTCTAATGGGGTGGGGGGAAGACAGTGCCTTCCCGATGCGATAGCGGAAGGTGCGATCCGACAAAAAGTCTCGTAAGATGAGCACGAGACGGTCCGGCACTCCCAGTTTGTACAGCTTATATAATAAGCCGTTGTGCCAGACTTTGTCGAATGCCTTTGCTATGTCGAAAAACAACACACCCGTCATCGCTCCACGCTGAAAGCCAGCGCTCAGGTGTTCTACGATGCGGTGGGCCTGTTGAATGCAAGAGTGTCCGGTCCTGAAGCCGAACTGTTCGTTGGGGATGAGACTCTTAGCCTCGGCGAAGTCTTTGAGTCGCTTATACATAAGTCTCTCGTAGATTTTACCGAGTGCATTCAGGAGACTGATAGGTCTGTAGCTCGAAGGCTCAGACTTGGGTTTGCCCGGCTTGGCGAAACCGATGACAGTGGCCTCTTTCCATACTTGGGGAAACGCGTTGTTGCTCAGGGCGCCATTGAAGATGGCCGCCATTAACACGACGAGCTGAGCGGGGAGGAGTTTGAACACCCTATTGGTGATTCCGTCGGAGCCGGGTGCTTTCCGCGGTTGAAGCTTGTTAATGATGTCTTGCACTTCGTCAGCTGTGACCGGAGGCAGAGGATCATCAGGGTCTTCTTCGGGGAGCAGGGCGGCTCTACGTTCGACGAATGCGTTCACCTCATCGAGATGTCGCTTGTGCGATTCCGATCCCACTTTGTTCCCCAAATAGACACGCACTTTCAAATCCAATGTGGCGCTAGCGTGGTATTCAAGAGTACGAAACGTCAAAATTCCAATGCCGATCGATCCGAATTAAAGTCAAGAGTAAGCCTACTGACTACCAGTTGCAATATTTTAAATTTCGTATTAATATGAATCAGATAATCCAAAAACTCAACATACGAGTAAATCCCCCCGTATTTTCGCAGCATCACTATTCAATCTGAATCCTCAATTCAATTTCATACAGGCCATGGTTATTTCATTCGTGCTGTTTATAAATGCGACCGACCCACATACCCGTTCGTTGCGATCATTGCATTTTAATTAAAATATATTAATTAATTAAAAATTAAAATAATAATTAATTAGTAATTGCTTTAAAATAGATAAGAATGCGTCCGTAATGACGTTGGAGCTTATTGCAATCTCTGAAGCACTTACGTTCTGTACCAGTAGTCAACATAAAAATATTGTTATTTGCACAGACAGCAAAAGTTCCTTACAACATTTAGCTCGATGCGCCTCTGGCCTCAGAGGTGTATCGCTAGCTTATGTTATTCTATCTAAGATAGATGAATTGATGCATAAAGGTGTTACATTGAGATTGCAATGGGTTCCATCGCATATAGGAATACAGGGCAATGAAGAGGCTGACATGCTGGCAAAATATGCAGCTAAAAATGGAAAAGAAACTAATATTATTTTGGATTATTCAGAGGTTTTACCTAAATTTAAAAAAAAGTGTTACGATGATTGGAATGAATATTTTGATAAACGTTCTTTAGATAAAGGGATCTGGTATAAAACCATGCAGAGTCAGCCTTTTCGTGTACCCTGGTTTGTAAATAATAATTTAAGTCGAAAGCTTGTTGTAACGGCTCATAGACTCAGATCTGGACACATTCCGTGTAATAAGTTTGCGTTCATGATGAGAAAAACGAACTCGCCTAACTGTGTGGAGTGTGGAGTTGTTGAAGACTTACACCACTTATTGATGGACTGTGTTCGGAATGAGTCTGGGAGAAATGATTTGTTTAGGGTCTTGAGGTTGAACAGACTTGAAGTAGGCACATTCCATAAAATCCTGGCTCAACCAAATGGCGATGATGCGAAGAGTCTGTTTAGGTTCATGGCCCAGATGTGAGAAATGTGTATTTAGGGTACGATGGGACTGACATACGCATTGCGATTATAAATGTCCCTAAACAAATAAAGAAAAAAAAAAAAAAAAAAAAAATATGTGCGTGATTATATCACCACTTTCATCCAGGCCGCGCGTATTACGTTTTCTAAATCACATTTTATAAACTAACTAGGTACGCATAGTTGTCTTTTGAAAAAAAAAAAAGACGGGTTGCACTCCGGGAGTGCCGGCAGAAGTGAAAACTTGATTATTAACGTTGAGCATGTTTGATATTTTGGAATGGTTAGGGAATAATTTTGCACCAATTGCTTTATCAGTATAAAAGTACTACACTGCGGTTCGGGGGACGAAGACAATATAGCGGTTGTGATTGGCCGATGCAACAATGTCAGGACGAATGTTCCACACATAGTGATACACAAGTCAGTTTTGCTACAATACCTAATATCGATAAAATTGAACATTACGATGTCTATTAATTCTACTTTTTTTTAAACTATACTGATAGGGCGTTAACTGGGTGCAAATAAAACACTTACGTAACACTGTAAATTTCACTTTATTCAAATCAATGCTAAAATAAAATCAAGGTTAACCTCTCCGTCCTGCATTTCTTAACGCGTAACTTCCCTAACGGCCGCGCGCATTACGTCATCGCTGACGTCGTTCGGCCGGCCGACATAAAAACTCTTATCGCCAGTTCTAATAAAGCTTATCTTAAACGGTAAACAGTGTCGTGTTCTTAGATAACAAGACCGTGTATTATAATATATACAACTTTTCTATGACTACTTGATAATTATAAACATCCCATAGAAATGCGATTGCTTGCTGCAAATAGACTGTCACCGTATTTTATTTTTGTTTAGTAAAACTACGCAATAAATTTATACGAAACTTTATAACTAACATCACAAATATACAAGTAATCTAATGACAGTGTTTTTTAGGAGTCCTACATACATTATTCACATAAGATTCCAACTCAAACTTCCTATAAGATCGGCCGTTTTCCAACTGCGGAGTTCAATGCATGAAAATACTTGAAATATCAAAAAATATGATTAGATATGCCTCGAATACATAAAATAATGAATTATCACTATTTTTTACGTTGCTATTAAATTAATCGTAAAAAAAAATCGAAAAAAATCCAAAGAAAATTTTAATTTTGTGCCTAGGTTGGACGATCCTCCTCAACTTTCCCTGTTAACAGCATTAATCCACTTTTCTTCCACTTCTGGAATATTTGGAAATCTAAAATGTAAACATTAAGTAATGTTACTTTTTTACAGTAAGGGAACACCGTAATTTTTATCTTCAATATTATTTATACTTTGTTTCGAAGTTGACACAACACTACAGCATTACGTCTGTCCCTTTCTATCTACACCTACAGATGGAAAGGGACAGACTTATTGACAATACCTAGTGAGAGAAAGGGACTTTTCAAAAAGACATCAACGCGGTGTACGTTTTTTGTGCCTTAAACGTAAACAACTAGTTTAGCTAGAGCCCTGCAATTATTCATAATTTTATTAAATTATAAATATATTTTACTTACCGATGAAAAGTTATGCCATCTTTTTTATAGCTGGATGTTCTAGACGATTTCCCACACCATTTAATTGAACAAGAACTCATAATTAATTTGATATAAGCAGAAATGTTTGAAAAAGTTATCTAAATAATCGCGTGTGGAGAGATCCAATAACTGGTCAAAAACTCTCCATCCGTCTTACGCTTTTTCGATCAGGTCACGTGTCCTGACGCGAGTTTAAGATTTTATACCCATTACAGAAAAGTGCTCAACGCCGCTAAAGAAGTTTTCACTTCAAAAAGTTGTTGCACTATTCCAGTTCTTTTTTTGTTATTTTCGTTTCTTCTTTCTGTTTACCTCCATCCTTTTTCTCTCTGTTTTTAACTATGACCATATTCTCAGCTTCCCTCATATAAAGGAGACAGTTTAGGTATATTCTCAATTCTATTAGAGATATTCTAACCAAAAACTAGATTATGTGACCATCTGATCTCTTTCAGTTCACAAATCAAGTAACTTTAACAAATGTTAAAACACAAAAAAAAACACATAGTAATACATGGCCACTTATAAAACGTCAAAAGATAATTCCACGGCTCGGTTCGTTCGTTTCCAATGGAGAAGAACCGACAAGAAACTCCAAGAACTAAAAACAGACTTCTTAGTTCTTGGAGTTTCTTATGTCTATGTTTCGTAAGTCATTTTCACTTTAGTTCATTTACGTTTCAGTACAGAATTGTTTGTTTATGTACTCATTTGTACATATGGCTTTATTTACATGCTTATTTCGAGCGAGTGCTTGCAACAATTGTTGAGTGAAAAGCTCCGAGGCAGGCATCCCCAAAACTTGCAATTTAAGATCTAATACTAAAGCTAGGTAACGAGAAATGGGTACGTGCTATTTTGCACTTAAATTTAGCAGGCACTTAAAGAGGGAAGTGGATCTTAGCGTGCGATATATTATGAATTAAAATCTTTTATTTCGTTTGTTACTACCATAGCTTATAAGTATTGTGTTTTACTAACACCATATGGATCAAGGTCTGAAATAAAATATTTTTATTTTATTTATTTATTTTAAATGACTTTTTCATGAAATAGTCCTTCAGTGGGATTCATTGAACTTAGAAGTTTCTATTGAGGATTTTAATTATTAACATTCTGTAAATATATACGTGTTACAGTTGCGAATCAACCACACATTGAATCGACTTACAAACTGTAAAAAAACGTAAGGAAATTTGGATTTTGCGGGTTACGCTGGCGCTTCCACTTTAATTAAAAGTTCCCACTGCTGGACCCAGTAAGCCTTCCACTGAGAGCGAGTGTGCTATCATCCACTACGTAGGCCTACCAATTGGGCGTGGGGTGACACAATTTTTTTTTTTGGTTTTCGATTAATTTCCAGGACCAGCCGGTTTTTTCCCTGAACTTTTTGAGAACGGTGATGATGAAAAAGTTACAGAAATGTTTGCCTTGAATAGTCAGTTCCTAGTTTCTCATTAAATCCGATGATATCGCTTAGGCGCATACAAAAAAATTCATACATTCTTGTGGTCAAATCAGTAATCATCATTCTCTTGCACTTATCCCAATTTATTTTATTTATTTATTCATAACCAACTTACACTAACAGTTACACCACACGTACAAGTTATTGGTTAAACATTAGAAACTAGAAAAACTACACGAAATTGGTCAGAATTAGAATAGATTAAAAATAACAATATTAAAAAGTAAACATTAGAATAAAAACGAATCATTTTTCTCAGTATTAAAATGAAAATACATGCAAAACACATTTCCTATTTAGTAAAAAAATATACAATTGAAATTACAATAAATAATAACAAGAGTCATATTCACATAAAATTCCTACTTCATGGAGATAGTACTGGGAGTGTCAATGGACACTATATTTGGGGTCGGCACAGCATTTCTTCTTCTTCCATACTTCCCTATTGCTTGTCATCTCATGGGATACATCATTTCTTGCTGTAGGTTTCATTCTTCACACAGTCCACCCATCCTTTATTCAGTCTTCCTCTACTCTTATACCCATCCACATTCATTCTCAAAACTGTCCTCACGACATTCTCCTCATTCCTCCATATCACATGCCCAACCGATTACCACACATCTTTTCAGTCACCGGCGCCACTTTCAGACTTTCTCTTATGTACTCATTTCTTAGTTTATCCATTTGCATAACACCAAACATCCCCCGTAGCATTCTCATCTCTGCCACATGCAAATGCCTTTTATTCATCCCTTTTATGGTCCAACATTCTGATCCATACAAGACAGCAGGTCTAACTATTGTCAAATGAGTAATGTCTGCAGATAATAGTGTCTGAGGTTATTCTTACTTCAAGAGATCTCCTATTTAATTCTCTTCAGTGAGCTAGTGTCGATAATCGCCGAACAAATTCGTAGACATTTCTCCACGTCTTTGAGCATTAACTCGTCATGTATCCATCTTTTTCATACAGACTCTAACGAGGGCTTTTCGCATTACTTCGAATTATCAACATAACCCTTTTTCACCCTGTAATATATCTTGTTGAGTGGCCGGTACAGACATAGGGGATCAAGTGGATAGGCCGATAGTACGGGTTCTCCCGATCACACCAAAGGGTATATTGAAGGAATTTTTATATTGGACGCGTACTTGTGTTTTTCTATTATATGAATTGATCTTTGGAAATACTGCTCTTCTTCAACTTTCATTGTTATTAGAAACAGGCTTAAATATTGAAATGAAAATGAATTTATAGATTTTAAGTGGCATCTTTTTCTACTTTTTATCAAAAAATCGGTGTACTCATTACTAGGCACAACTGTATTGTTAAGGTTCATTTGCACCACAAATCACCAGAAAATGCGTTGAGTCATGAATGCATTATTATATATCGTACCATTTCGGCCAATCGGTTGAATGTGCCAGACCCAGATTGTTGCTTTTAAGATGTTTACCGCTAAAGACATAATACGATAAGTAGTAATCGAGCATAACAGCTATATTTTGAACTAGCAGCCCGCCCCGGCTTCGCACGGGTATTTAACAATACACAAACATAAATAAACCCTTCTATTTGCGTCAGGTAACTAAAAAAAACCGGCCAAGTGCGAGTCTTACTCGCACACAGGGTTCCATAGCCCCAAACAATATTTTGAACTGTAATTCATTAGTTAGTAGTATTAGTTGGTAAACTTCCACTCAACCGCAAAACTAAATTGGTTTTTCATAGTATGTTAATGAAAAACAAAGTTACTGCTGCAGTTTGGTGAAAAAGTCCCATATCTCAAAAATTAAACATCATATCTTATTGAAACCAATTTTCGTTGATAGTTTTTTATACGTTTTATAATTTTAAATATTTTCAGAATTTTCCTCCTCTTACTTTAGAAATTAGAGGGGGGGGGGCACACATTTTACCACTTTGGAAGTGGCTCTAGCGCAAACTATTCAGTTTAGAAAAAAATGATATTAGAAACCTCAATATCATTTTTAAAGACCTATCCATAGATACCCCACATGTAGGGTACGATTAAAAAAAAATTTGGTTTTCAGTTCTATGTATGGGGAACCCCAAAATTTATGTTTTTTTTTTTCTATTTTTGTGTGAAAATCTGAATGCGGTTCACAGAATACATCTACTTACCAAGTTTGCTGTGACATACGGACGGACGGACAGACAGACAGACAGGCAGACAGACATGACGAATCTATAAGGGTTCCGTTTTTTGCCATTCGGCTACGGAACCCTAAAAATTCTCTGTGGTGAGAAATTCTGTGTATGGACACCATACAGAATTTCACACCACAGATAATTTTTTTGTTTTTGTATGGTGTCGGACGTAAAGAATAGCACCATTCCTTAACTTCCCGTGGGTTTCGTAAGAGGCGATTATGGGACTTGCCAGAGAATGGGAAGCAGCGTTCTGTGGGCTTTTGTAACAACTGTACTGCGATCGCCAACCCGCCTGCCAAGCGTGGCGATTATGTCAAAACCCCCCCTTATGTCAATGGCGACACTTGGGGGAGGTCTATGTCCTGCAGTGCGTGTCTTTTGGCTGAAATGATGAATGATGATGAACTAAAAAAAATAAAAATAAACAAAGTTTGAATATTCCCCTCCCGTACGGCCCGTACCCCAGTGACGCCTACATCGTATTAGGTGATGCCTAGCAGAGTAGGGCAAAAACTAATTGTAAAACAACTAACAACTAACAATTAAATTGCCAAATTTAGTTGCAACTAACAACTAAAATAATTAATTGTAATTGTAACGTGTCGCAATTAACAATTAATTAATTGTGCTTGTAAAACTTAGCGATTACAATTAAATTAATTGTGCTTGTTAAAATTTGCAATTACAATTGATTAATTGTTAATTGTTTGATACACGTTTACAATTACAGTTAACAATTAATAAATGTAACTGAAAAATATAATTTAAAAAATGCAAGAGCATTCTCCATAATATTCTCAAAGATATGTAAAGCCTGGATTTAAGCCAGAACATTACGTAAAAGTGTAGCACAGGTACCTAACTAGAATAATTCATCCCTACGCACAAGTCGAAGGGGGGATGCGGGGCGTGCAGTGTGCACGCTATGGACTCCTGCCATATTTACATTTATCAAATACGTAGTTAAATTAAATATTAATTGTTTAAAACAATTAATTTAAATGCAAATAAAATTTTAATTGCAGTTGAATTAATTGTAAACCACAATTAACAGATTTAATTGCAATTGATTTTAATTGCATTTCACAATTAAAAAATAATTGAATTAATTTAATTGCAATTAATTTAGTTGAAATAAAAATTGTAATTGTTTGCTTCTACAATTAAAAAATTAATTCAATTGTGCCCAACACTGATGCCTAGCCAGCTGAGCAGGGTGAGCGGCGACCACGCAACTTTTTTCTAATACTTACACTTTTAAACTCCTGATATCTTTCGAATGGAATGTCCGAATTGAATAATTCAAAAAGTTATATAAAGGTATTGAAACAGTCTCGAATATGAAGTAATTTATTTTGATAAGGATTAATACTAAGATACAAATACAGAGCCTTTTCTAACGGCGGCATTAAAATATATTTTTTGAAATAAAAGAACACTTATTGTGGCATAAATATAATAGTTAGACATATGCTGTCGGGAACCTTTTTGTAAATAATGATGTGTTCTGCAAAGTCGTAATACATTATTTTATTCTATCATCAATAGTTTTCGCAGCGCACGCGATGTAAAGAATATTTTAGGTAATTTTTATACACCTTGGGTTACATAATTGCAGTTTTAGTAAGGATCCCTAATTTTTTTGGAAATATAATATAGCCTATGTCACCCGCGGATAGTGTAGCTTCCCAACAGTGAAAGAATTTTTCAAATCGGTTCATTAGTTTCGGAGCCTATTCAATGCAAACAAACAAACAATCAAATCTTTCCTCTTTATAATATTAGTTTTAATTGCAGTTTTAGTAAGGATCCCTAATTTTTTTGGAAATATAATATAGCCTATGTCACCCGCGGATAGTGTAGCTTCCCAACAGTGAAAGAATTTTTCAAATCGGTTCATTAGTTTCGGAGCCTATTCAATGCAAACAAACAAACAATCAAATCTTTCCTCTTTATAATATTAGTTTAGATTTGCTACCCTTTAAAATCGGCTTCATTGATTTTGTTTCGTTTTTTTTGTTAAATCACAACAGACTAGATTCTATTATAATATCAGGCTTGTAATCCCCGAATGGTTAGGCACAGGTGTATCTAATTCTACGACTACTGACTGTGTACTACATTATAACTAAGCTCCTATTCGATACATTTATGATCTTTCCTCGCGCACATTATGACTTTCACATCGTTATCGTCAACTCTAACTCCAGCACTATTAATAAGTGGGTACATATAACCACCCGATATCGTTTCGTCCGCATTTCAGAGATCAGTATGAAAATAAATTGTATGATCGGATAATTCCTCCAGTTTAACGACTTCTACCTGAGTGGATTATTCATGTACGGACCCATTGATAGCATCATCAATAATATGCATGATAGGCATGCTTAAACTGACCAATATTTTTTTAACTCAAAACGGGACATGGGTCTATTTATGCCAGATAACAGGTTAACAATGAAAATAAAATACCACTTATTTAGACAAAGTGTACCTAACTTATTACAATCAAAATCATAGGCCACCAAATAAAATACTTTATTTGGTGTAAAAGGTGTAAATATATCAGTGTTCACTATAATTAATTATATTTAATTAATTATTTTCATTACAACAAATTGTGAAAAATAAAATTAATCACCAGTTCACCAGCTTTACAAAGTTGCAAAGTTCATCTGACAGTAATTATTAGTTTTTTTAAGTATATTATTCTGTTTATGTCAGAGGAACGTTATTTGCGAACTCCATATTTTATATTTCGCACGGTTTCGGAAAACGGGACTTTTTTGCGTCCCAGAGCTTTCTTTGGGGACAACGGGACAGGTGCCTGAGAAAAGGAACAGGTCCGTTTAAAACGGAACGTATGGTCACTTTAGGCATGCCCCTATTACTGTTACTGGATCTCATGTGTCAATCTTAGCTAGTCGTTGAAGTCAGTGCAAATATCTTAGAAGAAATTTTAACAATGGTCTCAATTATCTTTTACTTTTATCACCGCCTTTATATATAAAACATTTCTAAAAACTAATAACATAGTTAACTTTACCCTATTAAAAACACACACTCCTCCAACAAAGGCAACGCTAACACGTACCACATAAAAAACACGCGTTTTAATTTGTTCACGAAATGAGATTTCCAGTAAAAGAATCAGATAATGAGGGTACGTACGAAGTTATATCCGGGCTTAAGGGAGGCCTTGACCCGCAATCCGGCTGGGCGAAAGGAGGGTTATGAAGAGTCTATAGAAAAACGTTCGATGCTTTTGGAACGGGAGTAAGATGGATTATTTGGACAACTTTTTAAAGGATAGTACATTTTTTTAATGGGATGTTTGATAGGTTCAATTCAGGTTCAGTTAAATTAAATTTATGTCAGCATTAATGTAAGACCATTAATTCTGACTTAAATTAAATTTTCATCGACTTGCAATTCAAAAAATATGTGTTTTGACACTAATAAACGAAGCCCAATCGGAGGATTATTTTTAACAGAAAATAACCCCTTTTTTTTTTTTTTTTTTTTTTTTTTCGGATGGGAAATCATCAAATGACTTCTTCCGCTCTGGGCGGAGCGGAAGGGAGTGTCAGACTTGACTGACTAAAACCCATCCATGTTCCTTCTTAGCCCTTTGCGTTCCAGGGGCACGGTATCTCTTTCGAACAACCCGCAGCCCTGGCAGGCATCGGCCCTCTCGGACCCCTTCCGATTTGCTGACATCTCCTTGAGGCGCGCGTGGAACACGAACGCGCCGTCGGCACGGTCTGTCGTCATAAGACGGACGGACGGTGAGCTAGCCCATTACTCACCGTCCACAGGCCCGCGCCTACGGTGGCCGGGGGCCACTGGTTGCCCCCCGACGCCCGGGGCGTCTCCCGCGGCGGCTGGAACGTGAGGTTCTCTCCCTCCCACGTTCCGCCACCTCCTTCGCTAGCATGACTGCTTCGCAGAAGGAGGCGACGGCTTCCCATTCCCTCTCGCTCCGGACCATGGATTGAACCAGGGCCGGACGCGAGAGGTCGCCGCCGCCAATCGCCGCTACGAGGACACGGCGGTGCTCAGCCCAAGCGGGGCATAGCTCCACAGTGTGCTCCACCGTGTCCTCCGGCCGATCCTCGCAGTGGTGACACCCGGGCGTTTCCTCCCGCCCGATTCGGTGCAGGAACCTCCCGAAACAACCGTGTCCGGTGAGGACCTGCGTCAGGCGGAAGGTGAGGGCGCCGTGCCGCCTCTCTAGCCACTCCTCAAAGAGGGGACTTATCGCCACTATTGTGGCGTGCCCTGCACGGGGTTGTGACAGTCGCTCTCTCCATGTCGCCATGAGATCGCGCCGGAGGTCTGTCCGCTGAGCGACAATTTGCCGCGGCAGCGGAGTTTCCCCCCGGCGTAGTGCCTCCGCGCGCCATTCGTGCAGGCACGCGAGGACTATCGCCTCCAGATCCCATGGCGGCAATCCGGCCAAGAGGCTCGCCGCCTCGCCGGAGATCGTGCGGTACCCCCGGATCAGCCTTACGGCTACCACCTTCTGGGGCGCGTTCAGGTAATGGGCGGCTCGCCGCCTCAGAGAACGCGCCCACACCGGGGCCCCGTAAAGGGCCATGGACCGCACGACCCCCGCGTAGAGCCTGCGGCAGGAGGCGTTTGGACCCCCCAGGTTGGGCAAGAGCCGCTTGAACGCAGCCCCTGCCCGTTCCAGTTTGGGGGCCAAACGTCGGAAATGCTCCACGAAGTTCCACCGGCTGTCGAGGTCAAGCCCTAGGTACCTCAACGTCGACTCGACGCCGATGGGAACCCCTCCTACCGTCAGTATGGATCCCGACGGTGGCGCATTCCGAGGCCCATGAAAGCACATGGCCTCGGACTTGTGCAATGCCACCTCGAGACCCAGTTGCCGGATTCTCTCCACGACTATCGCAACCCCGCGTGTCATAAGTACAGAAAATAACCCCTTCCTTTGGGTTTTTAATAGGTTGATAATGAGTACAAATAATAGAGAGTGAGTCAAATAAGTACATAATTCTAGTGCACAATCAGTCTATAATGTTCTGTCTGCGGAGCAACAGGCCTTCTCTTAGTTTGGGCACCACACGAGCCCAGTGCAGGTTCGTGCATGTCACATATCATTGAATATTCTGTTTTCAAACATGAAAGGTTTCACAAATCGCAAATAATTGCAAAATTTTATTTATTCCACTTATATTCGATTGCTTTGAATACGTTATACTTAACACTAATGTATGATATTTCCTATACCGTTACTTACACATTCATCTTCTGCCTAGCCTTTTCTCAAATGTTGCAGTCGGCCACCAGTCTAACTGGATAAAGCTGAATACCAGTTGTTTACAAGGAGCGACTGCCTATCTGACCTTCACAACCCAGTTATTACGATACTCCTAAGTTAAGACTGGTTGACAGACTTTCGGGCCACTGACTAGCTGTAACGGCTGTTAGAGATCTATAAATGACAGCTGGGAGCCTGCACCAACGGCTTAGCGTTCCGACCTCGAGGTCCGTCGCTACGTCCCAGTTCTTGCCCAGCCCAACCCTCGCTCGAGCCAGCCGCGATGCTTTGACAGTAGTTTTAAATCAGCCCCTAAATAATGATATCATTCTGATCCTGCCTGTCTCCATGGCTATCCTCCCCCAGCAACGCCCAAAGCCGAGGCTAGTACCCCACAGGGGGGTGCCCTTATCGTGTAGTCGGTCAGTTTACGCCCTGGCTGGAGGCATCACAACCAGGCACCCACAGGATAGTCCGGTTGTGTAAAGGTTGAACTGCTTTTCGAGGCACGGAGGATACTTGGTATGAAATGTGAAACTCGGTATGTTCATAGACCAACCTAGGCAAGGGCAGCTTAACCTGAAGATTGGACGAAGCAGCTGCTGTCATTTAGGCACGAGCTCCTCAACCGTTACTTACTCATTATAATGTGTTTTAACTTTATAACGATACGAAGGACTAAACGTAGGTATCACTTACAGTTACGTAACCTATTTCGATACCCAGGCTTTGCACAATATATGACGTCATAAGTAGTTATTATAATATTTAGTATGCTTTTAGGATGTTAAACACGTTATTATTTCGCTTAAACTTGTTTGATGTAACTATAATGATAGTGAGAGTGGTAATTAGTGTTTGTGCAAACTAATTACAAGATTACAGTGTATAAAGTTGGACGTTACGTATTCTCTAGTGTAAATATTTATATCTCGTACGCAGGGCGACCAATGAAGCTACACAAAACCATTTTATGCGGATCTCTGATTGTATTCGTAAAGCAAAGCCATGTTATACTAGAAATGTATAACTTGATGACCTTTTTATGTGATAGGTACTCCTTAATGCTGAAGTTCGTGACTGGCAATTTAAATCTATCGTAGCATTTGCTTTTGAGAGCAGCGGTGGCCCAGTGGTGGCAGACCCGACTTACGAGTTGTGAGCCGTGGGTCCGAACCCAGGCAGGCGCATTACTTTGTTTTATTTATTTCATCACTGCTGTTCTCAAAAACGGTGAAGGAAAACATCGTGAGGAAACCAGCATGTCATAGAACTAAAAATTCGAAGACATGTGACATCAAATACAACAACACAACACAACCTGCACTGGGCCCACGTGTTGGATTACAGCCCACTCCCTCTCATTGCGAGAAGGCCTGTCTCAGTAGTGGGAACAATATAGGCTGATGATGATGTGCTTTGACAAGAAAATGATGACTGTGAGATGTGTCTGTGTCTATGATAAGATTAGATAGGTATTTATTTTGTAACTTAATTAGGCATTACGTACTCCTTCAGCATCTTCATCTTCAATGTGATATTTTACATCTTACTTACATCTTCGAAAGATAAGAAGATACTGCCGTTTGATTTATTAGTTCTAATAAAAGTATGGCTTATTTATTGTTAGTAAATAACAGTACCTATGACTTAAAACAAAGTTCTCTAGGTTTTTAGTGGAGTTAATGCTTAAAATGCTTGCTCATATACCTACAAATATGCTACTAATACTTCGGCAAAATATATAATATGTAAAAGAGTTAAAGCTTGTAATAAACTGTCTTAAAAGTTTAAATTCAAAAGGATCTAAACGAGCTACAGTTTAACGATATTTAAATGTTAATAAACGAACATATGGGATGTCAAAATACGGGTAAAAGAGTATATAATACTTGTTTGCGTAGCTTTATTACTTAAATGTTGTAAAAGTTCAACATCGAAATGTTTATGTTTTTGAAACGTTGCCGGAAAACGGTTTAGGCAGCCAATAAATGGGATTTTAAAATAAGCCGTTTTGGCAAGCTTCCTTCTGCCAAAACATTTTTAAATGAAGCTGGAAATAGTTAGATAAGTATAGAGATTCACACAGTATTAACTTAAAATAAAATCAAACCAGATATTTCCTTAAAAATGCTTTTTTAATTTTAACAATTTAGTCACTATTTACCACGTGGCTCATAGGACAGGTAAAATGCTAATTTCATCTTTCTCAAGTAATAAAAGAACCTATATATTTTTGATCCTCTGATCTATATAGAAGAAGACCAAGAAATGTGTAAGAAATTATATGAAAGAAAAAGGAGTCAATGATAGCGTGTCTAATGACAGCGTTGAATGGAAGAAAAAAACGTGTTGCACCGACCCCAAATAACATGGGATAGGGGCAGAAAGATGATGGTCTGGACAGAAAAAAAACTGTCACTTCGATCTCGTCAAAAGACATTCTTATTTTGTACTAGCTGTCCGGCGCTACTTCGTTTGCGTCACATTTCCCCCGTTTTCGTAACATTTTTCATTGCTGCTCCACTCCTGTTGGTGGTAGCGTGATGATATTTAGCCTATAGCCTTCCTCAATAAATGGGCTATCTAACACTCAAAGATTTTTTCAAATTGGACCAGTAGTTTCAGAGCCTATTCGATGCAAACAAACAATCAAATCTTTCCTCTTTATAATATTAGTTTAGAAGTTTAGATAAAATTCAACATGGCGTCAACAAACAAAATCTCGAGTAGATCTCGTCAAAAGACATTCATAGTTTGTATAAAATTCAACATGGCGTCAGCAAACGAAATCTCGAGTAATCAAGCATGTCGTGGGTTCGATTCCTGCACGGGACAAATATGTGTATGGTAGTTGTTCCGGGTATGTTTGCTTATATGTGAGTTTAAATATTTATAAACGCACCCACGATACAGGAGAAACTAGTAGAATGGGGTAAACTAAAAAAAAATGGAATAATAACGTTGCGCCTTTTTCCTTTTTTAGATTAAAAATATTAGGAACATTTTTAATTTATCAGTATTATAACTTTAAACAACCTTTATTCTCAAAATAACGTATTAATTATTTAGATAGGTAATTTCAACGAAACACTAACGACTCCCAACGGAATCAGACTAGTACCAATTAGCTCTAAAACCCTAGTTCTAATTACACCTAGCCCAAACTAGACTAGACTATGTCATTTAAACCTAATAGAGCTGAAAACGATTTTATTATTGAATAGTTCATATATGCGTTACTTCATTATAACGCAAACTATAGAACATAACTTAACGCCTGTAATCTCCAATAGGTTGGGCAGAGGGGCAAACAAGTACACCCGTGTTATGTTTAAGAGCGTTTGCGCCTTACAACATTTCATATAAACTTTCAAGTCCTTATTTCCGAAATGACTGAACCAATTTTAATGAAACTTCATACGCATAAGCAGGATACATAGGTATAAAAAGTAAAAAAAAAACATTTTCGAAAAGTAGTGGTACCGCTTAATTAGACCGATTATAAATTATGTATAGAAAAAGAAATTTCCAACTATGTTTTAAAAAAAAAGACATTTCTAAAATGTATTTCCCTGTGCCAATCTTCATCTAGATCAATTCAGTAGCTTTCGCGTTGAAAGAAGACTAACAAATATCCATAGATCCTCACAAACTTTCGCATCCATACTTAATATTATAAATGCGAAAGTCACTCTGTTTGCATGTTTGTTTATTTGTTTGTTTGTTACCTTTTTACGACTAAACGGCTGATCGGATCTTAATCAAATTTTGCAAGAAGATAGATTTCATGCTGGGGAAGGACATAGGCTATATATCATCACGCTACGACCAACAGGAGATGAGCAGTAATAAAAAATGTTGCGAAAACGGGGAAAATGTGACGCAGACGAAGTTGCGCGGGTCAGCTAGTTTTTAATATAAGTAGGGTAGGATATCAATCTTTAGTGGTATCGCTTGCAAATATCACTATTTGAGGAGACACAATGGGTATTTTAAAACCATCTTTAGAATAAATTCAATGAATGATTAACACAATTACATAACTCATACAACTGTTAAAAATACAACCAATTTCAGCCTAAAAGCCAGTATTTATGTAATACATTACCGAGAAGAAACTATCATGATCAAAATAAAATCTTACGACTAAAATTGAAACAGAAAAAACACTTCAGCCAAATGGTGCCGTAAAAGCATAAAATATATATCTTGGAAAGTTCTGATAGCTGTTCGGTCTATTTTTGTTGTTGTATAGACCTTAAACTGAGATCTAGAACACTGACATTCTGTCCAATCCGATGGATTAAAATGACAAAACATTACGGCTTAGTTTACTTGGAAAATGTACTTGCAATGTTGTATGAAAATTCAAACACAAGCACCATTTTGCAACAATGAAAATGTATGTGAATGTTTATGTGAATTAATGTTATCTAACCATTTTGTTCAAAATATTATACAACTAGCTGTCCCGCGCAACTTCGTCTGCGTCACATTTTCCCCGTTTTCGTAACATTTTTCATTGCTGCTTCGCTCCTGTTGGTCGTAGGGTGATAATAAAAAGCCTTCCTCGATAAACGGGCTACCTAACACTGAATTTTTCAAATCGAATCAGTAGTTCCTGAGCTTAGCGCGTTCAAGCAAACAAACAAACTAACTCTTCAGCTTGAAGCTTTATTATTAGTATTAGTACCTATATATAATATTGTTAGTAGGAAAGAGGAACGTTAGGAAAAATCCTTAAAATAAACCACAAAGGGTTTAAAATACCCTGTTACAAAGTAAGGCGGAATTAAACACAAGTTAAACTTAACATATTAATGAAAACCCTGTAGCACAAACTTCAAACTGTTTCCTCTATTTCGCAAAACACACCTACAACAGCTTCAATTTATATCTCATAGGACTCACAAACAGAAATGCAAAAGCAATTGGATTAGTAAGTTAACACCTCGCAGGGAGGCCTGCGAGGCCGTGTTTGACATTTCCACGCTCATAATATTAGGTCATTACTGACGTTCAATTTTGAATGCACAAATACAATACTTGATGGAATTGATGGAATTTCTTCATAGAAGAAATATTTTATCGGTTGATTATTGAAGAATTTTGTGGTCATTCCAATTGAATTTGATAAATGTGTTGATTAAAATCTTAAAATGTTTGATTGAAATGAGTACCTAAATCTGAAGTATTGAACTGAAACATATAGAGGAATTTGAAACAATTACATTCGCATTTATTTCATTTACGCTGACATGAATTTTAACATCGTCTTGACTTGTTCTTCACGGATTGGTCGGAGAAGGTAAATGTTAAGGAAAATTGAAAAGCCATCGGGGGAGGCCTTTGACCCGCAGTGGGACAGAACAGGCTAAAAAAAAAAATTTTATTATTCTTATTCCTTATTGCACACAAATTTAAAATTGTACACACAAAAATTGCAATATATAGCTTATGTACAACGGCGAGCTTAACCCAAAATTGGGTTTTCTTACAGCAAACCATTTTTGATTTGCAACTATCAGATTCAATCCAAAACAGGTGCTAGTAATCTATTAAAATGATCCCCGAACATCCAAAACCTATTTTTAAGGTCTTTGGGGAAGCAGAAATTATTATAACTCATCATTCTCTTGCCCTTATCCCAATTCATTTGGGGTCGGCGCAGCACGTCTTCTTCTTCCATACCTCTCTATTACTCGTCATCTCATAGGATACCTCCTTTCTTGCCATATCATTTTTCACACACTCCATCCATCGTTTCTTTGGTCTTCCTCTACCCTTATACCCATCCACATTCATACTCAAAACTTTCCTCACGACATTTTCCTCATTAAATTATTATAACTAATAGTGATAATTGACCTCGTTTAGATAGTTGATGCGGGATAGCATCCCCTTGACATAATCCCATATATACACCTTTTACGATGCTTTGGAGAAGAGTGAGCCGTCTTCGGTATAAGCGGCTTCTGTGGCTGACAGTAAAATACTTACCTACTTATAGACTATAATGCAATAATATTGTTTATTTTCTAAACGCATTTTCAGGTGTCTTCACAATTTTCGAGACATTTAAATGAGAGTGCATACATACAGAGCGGGAAACCGAATAACGAATAATCACCTACCTTGGTTTTTCCAAAATACGGTTGATTTTTATGGATAATTGAGTCTGAATTAAATGAATTGAATTGAATTGAATTTATTCTAAACAGCTTCAGCTGTTTAGAATAAATGAATTATATATATGAATTATATATATGAATTATATATATGAATTATATAATGAATTTACTGAATCATTTCAGAATCACATGGCAGTTGAAAACAGTATTTATTTTTAACCAGAATGTTGTTTAATAGATGGTATTTTAATTTGATCCCAGCTTTTTACCGGTAAATATAATTTAGGACAAAATCTGAATCAGAAGTGTTTTCAAACCATTGAAAACCGATTGTTTCTCGAATTCCGATAGCAGATTCTTCTATTATTCAATAAAGTTTTATTCTAATCTATTTTATTATTATTTTTATTTCATATTCATAAGCGATTTACAGGTCCCAAGTACTGTTACAACACTAAAGTTTGTGTGATATTGTCATGCAATGTTACATAGACGGATATTTTATTACCCTTTACGATAAAATATATTTGGTATGCCTACTACAAGGGCATTTATTTTATGTATTATGCCTCATCTTTTATTTTGTGGTGACGCAATGATTTGTTTGGCTGTGAAGAAATGCCTAAATATTTCCTGTTTAAATAATTTTTGAGATTATCGTATTTCATTTATTTATTTGCTTCAGACACAACGATCCATAAATTAGTTTGTAAATACACTTAAAAATGATAGTAATAGTATTATTTACCTAGTTATGAATCGATTAGAGTATAGATGAATTACTTAAATTGAAAAGTTTTTGATAGAACTTTAAGCCCTTCAACTGTACATTAATTAAAAGTTGATGTCTGTAGGGAAATGTGTATATTTAAAAAATATATTCAAACAAGAAACGTAAACGCTTATTAGGCCAGAATCCATCTCCGCAAAAATTAATTAATTCCGTTAATTTGAAATACTCGTTTAACTAATTGATGACCGCTCTTCAACGTAGAAGCTTTTTAACCACCCGTGAGCAAGTCTGATCAGATTTTGATGTGAGCAGCCGTTCACGCCATTTTCTCTTTCTACAAGCTTTATAGGAAATTTTATTGCTAAGCCACTGCAGTAAACCAGGATAAAGTTGACAGCCTTTTTAATATCTTAATGACAGTCATTACATGAATATCAAAGAGAATATTTATGCACACGTAGCACATGCTCGGAAGCGAAACTTTTACTCGATTCTAATGAGTTTCAGTCCATGATAAACGGTTCTGAAAGTTGGCAAGTGAAACGACGCCTTCACGGTATCTGTGAACGTGTTCCAGCCCCCTAACGCTGGGCTATAATACGACGGTGCAAGTTTACGACGCGGGGTTGATCTCAGGAAACCATGGCGCGGTGTTTTGACGGTGCTCACAGGTGGTATAATGAGTCGTGTGGGGCGCGGCGCGGATATCGAGCGGGCGCGCGCGGCGGCGGCGCGGCGCGCGCAGCAGTGCATCGGGCGCCAGCAGCCCGGCCGGCCGCGTTCCTTTGGTACATGCGACCTCCGCCGGCCGCACGACACCGGCCGCGCGTGGCGGCCCGACCGCCCAACGCGAACCTACCCATATCCCGTAACTGTATACTACCCACCCTGTCCTGTGGTAAACAAAACCCATGTGATAGTGATGTGAAGTGACCGTTTATCATTGTAATTCAGCCACGTGAGGATTTTATAATTCGACGTGACGGCGACCTACCGTCCGTGTAGTGTAATTAGTTAATCAATTATGTAACGGCCGTAATGGCAAAAGCTTTTCAGTGGTAACGCTGTAGGCGTCTATAGAAAATAGGGAAAAGCTTTTTATAGATTAAAAAATGTTGTGTCGGTAATTGCCCGCGTAAATATGTTCAACGTCATTATATGGCGTGTGAACGTTCAAAATTATTATTTTCTTTAGAATAAAAAGATAAACGGTAAAATACCGTTTAAAGTTATTTATGAAAACTGTTTCTAAAAACGTATTAGTGCTACAAGTAAAATTGGAGAAACAAATCGTATAAAGAAAACTTTAAGACTTTTATCGTTATTATCCTCTAGATAGTAACTAAGCACTTAATAAACTATCAGCTCTCTGAGAATATAATAATATCTACCTATGTGTACCGTCTAATATCGTTACAAAGTTTCATTGAAACTATCGTGAGCGTAGTCGATTCGTAGCACCTGTGCTACGATATAAGCTACGTGAGGGCTACGACGGCGAATTATTATTATATTAGTTGTGAATACTACAGTTTTCGTAGCGTGTAAATAGGCTCGTAGATTAAAGGGCGTTTTGATATAAATTTTACACATACCTTCCTCATAATTTTGACCTAATTTCCTATGAACTGAAAGCCACCACAAAGGAATATATGAAGAAGTCGTCTAACATACCAATGTCTATGTATAAAACTAATTAAGAGCTAAGTGCGTATTAATAGGCTTGTGATTACTCGTGGAGTAAATTGTATTACGCTATAATATTGAAAATTAGTTCAAGTTTCTAATCAGGTCATTCGTGTTACACACGAGCATGTTATTTATATTTTAAACAAAGCCATGTGTATTATTACGGTCTACAAAAAAGAAAATGAAACATTATGTTTTTTGCACTATAATGATCGCTTTTTAATAGCAATCCGAAGCTCTATTTGATTGAGTCAACAAGCAATTAGAACCAAATAATATAAAAAAAAACACATTGTGTTGGGAACTATTTCAAACTGTATTGGGTTACGTATAACTATTTCAAATAAAAAGCCACTGATTGTCTTAATCCAAGCATTATTCCAGTCTATAAATCAAGATTCGTTTTACAAAGCGGATCAAAGAACCCAGCCATGCGCACATTGACCAGATACTGCTTCCGAGTTTCGCAAAACGCAAACGATATTCGCCCTTATTCATAAATATACAGACCTCTTAGAAGCCAAAATGGTTTATATGTTGTCTTCTTTTACTGACATGTAAATGACAAAGACAGGATGCATATTCACAAAGCGTTTGTATATGGCTATGCGCAGACCTACCCCAAAGGCTCTGACCAATTAATGCCATACACACTAGAGACATTTAAATCTACTCTCAGTAGACAGGATAATGCTGGTATTCAGCCGCTTCTGGTTAGACTGAAAGCCGACCTCAACCATCATCTGCCTAGCTTTGTTTCCAAACTATCTTGGGGTCGGCTTCAGTCTAACCGGATGCAGCTGAGTACCAGTATTTTACATGACCATCAGACCTCCACAATCCAGTAACTGAGTAATACGATACCCATTGATAAGATTGGATGTCAGACTTTTGGCTTTTGACTACTCGTTACGACTGTCAAAAATCTACAAATGATAGCCGGGACCAACGGCTTAACGAGCTTTCCGAGGCACGGAGGAAACTCTGTATGTAATTATGGTCACCCATACACGGACCAATCTCGGCAAGCATGGCTTAACCTTAAAGATTGACCCGTGCGGATGTTATTATTTAGCCACGAGCTCCTCTCTCCTCTCTACAAGAAAAAGGAAAAGGTTAGGCAGATGCTGATGATGTATAGAGTCCAAGTTAACAGCATCAAGCGTCTACTTGCAATAACAGGCTACGATACTTGATCGTGTCAGAATTGATTATGTGATTTTACTCTATGGCTTCACTATGATATGGTTTTAAAGTTTTTCTAAGATATTCCTTCTGATAGCGTCTCTAGTATCTTCATCTCTTTGCTCTTAATTCTATCAGTTTAATAGTGGAAGTTGTCAAAGTATTCTATATCGTTTCGTCTTACTATTTTTAACTATTGCTACCAAACTATTTAAACATATATTTAGTCATGTTGATATATGAATAAATGATGCATGAACCTGCATAAGGCAAATTTGAGTGGAAACACCAGGAGGGGACATTATTATACATATACAGACCGTGTACATACCTTCAGCTTACAGAATTCCACTGCAAGATAAGGCTGGTACACATTGATATTATTGGTGACGTTTCGTTGATGCGAATGGCCAGATGCGTATTACATGGCAACTGGCATGCTTCCATGATCAGATACAAGGTGTAAACGGACCCTTAAAGACTTAAAGAGACCCTTTTTTTGTCAACAAAGCATGCTGTACAACAAATAAAGTAACTCTACAAAAAATATTCCTGGGAAACGACTTTTGGGATGAAAAGACACGTTGTACGAAAGGACTCAATGTAACACACTACACATACGCACTACGCATAACAGTGTGTTGATGTATGTATTAAATAGTAAACGGGCAGGTAACTAAAGAAAAATATAAAATAATTCATAATCATCATCATTTCAGCCCAAAAGACATCCACTGCTGGACATAGGCCTCCCACAAGTGTCACATTGATATTTTGGGGGGTTTTGCCATAATCGCCACGCTTGGCAGGCGGGTTGACGATCGCAGTACGGTTGTTACAAAAACACAGAGAAAGCTGCTGCCCATTCTCTGGCAAATCCCTTAGTCGCCTCTTACGACACCCATGGGAAGATATGGGATGGTGCTATTCTTTACGTCCGACACCACACAGAGCAATAAAATAATTATATAACATTAAAGACAAGAAGCCGACCCCAAACTAGTTTGGGAAAAGGCTAGGCAGATGATGATGATGATGATGATAACATTAAAGACAACTTGTAAAAAAGTTGGAAATTTGGCCCCCATTATCACCGTTACTAAAAACATGCATTACATTGCTTAGGTGAAGGAAAACATCGTGAGGAAACAAAACCAGCATGCTTTAAAGATATTTCTCGACAACTTGTAAAGCCAAGAATAGTACAATTTTGTGCCACAGTCACAGCCATTTTAGTTTAACGTACGTCACAAATAGTAACTAACTACTTACTTATTTAAATGGCTCACGTAGTAGGTACAATATAAGAAATTTCATGTTTGAAAAAACATAACTTTTCGCCTATTATCTCCTAAACTTGTAGGTACCTATAGTTTATCTCACGAGCCATGTTTAAGTTTCATGGTATAGGCGAGCCTATTGCTACCACCCGGGCACGAATCCAGACCGCAGGCCACTATCAAGAAATTCCTGATATGAAAACCTGGAACGACTGCCTATTTGACTTCCACAACCCAGTTAATTCGATACCCCTTGGTAAGACTGGTTGTCAGACTTTCGGGCCACTGACTACCTTTAACAACTGTCAAAGATCTACAAATGACAGCCCGTAGCAACGGCTTAATGTGCTTTCCGAAACACAGAGGAAACTTGGCTTGTATTTGGGTAGTCACCCATCTACGGACCAACCTAGGCAAGCGCAGCTTAACCTAAAGATCGACCCGAGCGGCAGTTATTGTTTAGCCACAAGCTCCTCCAAATCACTAAATTATGTATGTCAGCCTAATATTGATGATCTTCCATCATTTTGAGCTATTTCATCTAAACGAACACTATTTTTTTTCACATTTCTTTTTGTATCATGTGACATCAAGATGAATAACAAGCTTTGAAAAGGGATGCCCTACAAAAAGTTTAGCACGAAAAAGTCTTGGACAGTGTTTTTAGGTCTCCCCTTTGGTAATATTATTAACAGTTATCACAAAAGGAATGAGAGAAATGTTGGTGAGTCTGAAATGTAGGCATTTACCAACTGTATGAGAATGCCATAGAGCATCGGTGGCCCAGCGGTGGCAGCCCCGACTTACGAGCAGTAAGCCTTAGGTTCGAACCCAGGCAGGCGCATTACTTTGTGTAATTTAGTTCATCACCGCTGCCCTCAAAAACGGTGAAGGAAAACATCGTGAGGAAACCGGCATGTCCTAGAACTAAAAATTCGAAGACATGTGACATCTATCAATCCGCACTGGGCCCGCGCGGTGAATTACAGCCCACTCCCTCTCATAGAGAGGTGGCCTGTGTCTTAGTAGTGGGAAAATTATAGGCTCATGATGATGAGAATATTATAAAGATAGATTTCCTAAGATTGTTTTTGTTTCTGCTCGTTAGTCTAGTGACTGTCTCGTTCGTCTAGTGGTCGCAATCCTGACAACTGAGCATGAGGTCCTGGTTTTGTTTCCCAGGTTGGGCAAGTTACCATTAGGAACTTCTCAGTAGCAGCCACGGAGTGTGGATTTGTGCCCGTTTGATGGCAACAGGCTCGCCCCCTATTACGACTTCAACATAACTGGCCAAATGTGGTAGTACTATATTAGTGTAAACCTCTAACCCTTCGGGAATTACAGTGAAGGAAAACATCCTGAGGAGTCTGAATCGGTAATTTATGCTGTTGCCTTCTCTGTATAAAAAGACCTTTGCCCAGCAGTGGGACTATAATAGTCTCGTCGGCATCCGAACCTGAAATATTTTGGTTCAATACAATTTCGAAAGCTTTGTAGTAATTAGTCTAGCACTTACCAAAATAATACATGGCTCATAAGCCAATATAGCAAAACAAAGCGATCGTAATTCAATCAGCTTCAACAATGCAAATAATGCTTTAATATATATGTCTACTTTAATATATAGGACATGCTTATACATACTTAGTATCCACAACCTACTGTCGGGCTTCGATGTCCTCCCATACTTAAGTACCAACGCTGTAACAGAAATATTGTAAAACCGAATGATTTTAAAAGAGTAATCATGGAGTTTCTTGCCGGTTCTTCTCTATGGGAAACGACCACCCGAACCAAGCACCTTTTTATCGACGTTTTATAAGTGCCCATGTAAGCCTATGTAAAATAAAAATATTTTGAATTAGTTTTTTTTGACAACTTCATGTAGTATGCTTCTAACTTTTTGAACATATGTACACGTACAATCGAACGAACTGTTTTGTAAATCGGCAGCAGTCTTCGTGTTCAATATAAATATTTATTGGGTGAGGAATACTTACAACAGTCATTTAAAAGAATGTACTACTGAGCCAAATCACAACACTGCCTTTTGGTAGTAATTGTAGATGTGAACTGCTGAGTTTGAAGTTCTGGGTTCAATTCCCAAGTCCGGCAAGGTGTCTTTGGGTTTTTTTGTCAGGAAATTCTCATTAGCAGCCACAAAGTCTGTATTTGTGCGCAGCGTTCCAGCATATCTGGCGCAAGATGCGCGCATATATAGGTGGTACATTGAGTGGGAATAAACGCATTTTTCAAACAAAATCCCTTGGACACGATGACCACATCTGTTTAACACCGTTACTGTTATTGGTCCGCACAAATAGTTTGCGGACCAATAGAAGTGACCCTTTTTTTAAATATGTTTTGTTTAAAAAATAATCTCAGGCTTTGTTAATGATCCCAGATGTTTGACCACCGTTTTTCAACCAGTAGGAATAAAACAAAAAAGGGACCAAGGAATAGAAAGTTTTTAACTGTTTTAACGCTGTAAGCAAGGATAGTCCTTACAGTGCTCCGATACCCAGTTTGGTGATGGTACACCTCTGTCCGGTATACGTACGGGTACGGGTAATGATTGTGTCTAACCCATCAGACTTAATCCCCGATGATGCAATGGAACTTATGACACACTCACAAAATTGTGTAGAGAAAATAAATCTGCATACCAAATGACTTGAACGAACGTTCGCGAATTCACCATGGTCAAGATATTTGAGGTATTGTGCAAAAGCCTGTGATGAAACTAATAATAAAATAATACCTTCATCAGACTATTACTTAGACCATGTCACGTACATGATAAGAAACTTGAGGAAAAATAAGACGTATTTATGAATACCCCGGAGAAGTCCGTCACCCTTGAAGCTAA
Source organism: Cerastis rubricosa (assembly GCA_949152445.1). NCBI lineage: Eukaryota > Metazoa > Arthropoda > Insecta > Lepidoptera > Noctuidae > Cerastis > Cerastis rubricosa. Next base: position 13,737,566 of record OX424541.1, read on the forward strand.
TACTTCTTTAGTAACTTATTATGTAATTTTCACGAACTTACATTGAGGAAAATTACGTGTTATGGTAACACAGTTATTTATTACGTCAAAAGTTTGGTGATAGCATAATTAAAACTACCTTCATGCTTGAGGTTGCCGCATCTCATTTTTAGCTGAGAGTGACCAAAAAACCCACTCATCTAGGGATTTTTTAAAGACAGATGCCGTCAAAAAGCCCTTCCCCATATTGGCCTGTAGCGAGGCAGTAGCGATGGGAACGCAATATGGCTGCCATACAGTCGTGATGCTGTAGTGATCTTTAGCCACGTTACCACGACATGTTTACTTCATTTCGTCAGGCAACCTTTTCGTAATATGTTTGATTATGAATGAAGATTACAAAAAAAAAACTAATGGTTGTGTGATGTGTGTGTGATGGGTGTGTCAGTCTTAGGCGGGATCCTAGACTAGTCAGCTTCAGCAACTTTTTTTCTCATTCGTTTTGTGATAACGGAGAATAACATTACCAAAAGGGAGACCTAAAAAATTGTACAAGACTTTTTCCCGCTAAACTTTTTTGTAGGGCATCCCTTTTCAAAGCTTGTTATTCATCATGATGTCACATGATACAAAAAAAAATTGTGTTGATAAAAAAAGTATCGTTCGCTTGTAGCGCCTTTTGAGAATAGTGCAAAAATATGGAAAAAACAGATAACAAGAAAATATAAATCTTTTTAAACGGAAATATAAATGAATATCGAAATGACGGAATTTTTCATAACTTTGTACTCTACCTAGTTTGATAGACATCATTTTAGATGATAACTGTATGATATTAACCTATATGATATTAAGATGAGTCATTTTACACCCTGTCATTTCACAATAATTACAATATAGTGTGACTGGTAATTAGTAACCGATATTTAAACACATGATTGTAGTCATGATAACAAACAACTTTCCCAAAGAAACATTTTTTATACTTATTCACTTTTATCACAATAACACAACAGCCCAATGAAATTCGCGCGCGCGTGTGCCTGTGACCTATCAACTGTAAGCCGCGAGACGCCGTTCTGTCTCATTACTATCGTACCGTGCCACAGTGGGTAGGGAGAGCACCCGCACGGCTCGCAACCCCGAATTTCATATGGCTGTTCATAAGAGTGAATGAGTTTAAAAAAAATGTTTCTTTAGACAAGTTATTTGTTATTATGAGTACAATCACTTGTTTACGTATTGGTCACTAATTACCACAGTCACCCTAACACACAGTGACTAAAAGAGTGATGAATCTAAATCTTGGTGGATGGAGAGGTAGAGGAAGAAAAGATGACAGTCCAAAGGCGTTGTACACTCAACCGGCGTGCTTGTACGACCAGATATAATTAAAAACGTGGTTTAAGCAAAAGAAGTATATAAGCATCGGTGGCGTACCGTAGTTTCTGCATACCCACATGAGGAAAAAAGCGTTAATTTTTCATGAATGTCTGTTGTCTTTACAACGTCAAAAAACTATCTGCTGCCGCATATAAAATTTCAATACCTATTCGACGCAAACGTATGGGGCAGCTGATATTTTTTTCGCTATTACGATGTTTGTCCGATGGAGAAACATATTCAGTTTGATGGTCTGCAGCACAACACAAAGTATGTATATACCCTTTTTGTTACACATTGTATAAGGTCCCATTAAAAGAGATGGACACATTTTAACACAGCTTTCAGTACTTCTAGCCAAAGATGCCTCAACAAAAACAACACTCAACGCTCGGAAGTTGAGCTAGGGACCGCTGGAGCAACGAAACAATTTTATGCTGCATTCTATCTTTATCATACCTTTACTAGAAACCGTCTGTATGGTGTCGGACGTAAAGAATAGCACCATCCCATTTCTATCCGTAGTTGTCGTAAGAGGCGACTAAGGGACTTGCCAGAGAATGGGCAGCAGCGTTCTCTCTGCTTTTGTAACAACCGTACTGCGATCGCCAACCCGCCTGCCAAGCGTGGCGATTATGGCAAAACCCCCCCTTCTTGGAGGAGGCCTATGTCCAGCAGTGGCCTAAATGACGATGATGAATGACTAGAAACCAGTGATTTAGTAGGAGAAAATTACATAAAAATAAAACTCCATCCATCCATTAGATACAGTATCATATTATATTGGATCAATTAAGTACAATAAAAAATGTGGTAATTCTTATTAATTATACATTGTAACATATTACTGTTATTGATTATTTGTCATGCATTTCAATGTCACTTAGATCCTTAACATTTTACTATTCCATAATTAATTAGCGTTTGACATTGCTAATAATCTAGCATTTATAATCTCAATAACATTCTGAACCGTTACTGTTCGCAACAAATTTGAAACATCTCCATTGTTATCTCTGAATTCGGTTTGCAACCTAGCGCTTGAAATCCCAGCACTCGCAATATTCTTGAGTATGGTTGGCGACACTAGATTTTCAAAATCATACTTTAAAGAGTACAAATTGAAGTTGTATTCACTTCCATATTCCATCAAAATATCATCGGTGCAATTAACATCACGATGATTAAGTATATCGAGTAAAGCTTGAACAGTAGCATCGGCAAGCTGTGGTGTTCGAAGCCTATTTACACCAAGATAAGTTATTGTCAAGTTTTTAAGACCAAACTTTGTAACATGTCCTCGCAATCTCGATTTAAAGACGGTAGATGTATCGATGAAACCCTCAACAAGTTCTTGACAACGGGGGTAACAACTTATACTCTGCCATATGGCGTAAAAGGACGGGGCGACGAATCCTACAAAAAAAAACAACAAAAAATTGAAAAAAAAAATTACAAAAAATTGTGGTTATACTCTTTTTTCATATATATTTCTTTTTTTTATTGCGTTTACAAACATTTAGACTAACATACACAAACAGCCGGACCCGGGACAACTATCTGTAGGCCATACAAATATTTGTTCCGTGCGGGGATCGAACCCGCGACACGCAGCGCAGCAGTCGATCGCTCAACCACTGCGCCAACCGTGCCGCAATGGTTAATGAGAGATGTTATAATCGTGGTAAGGAACATCGAACCGTATGTTAAATAACGTTAAAACTAACCTTTATCCACTTTACATAATGTGTTATGTAAAGTGAATAAGGTTATAACATCACGCCTGCAATCCCGCACGGGATTCGGCACAGGTGTATCGTACATTTAGTATGCACATTTTCGTATTCACATTTAGTCATTCATGATTAAATTCAGGGGTCAAATATGCTCCATATTACCGCATCCGTCGATGACAAATGTAGACTCCATGCCTGCCACTGAGAAATTCGTGACAGTAAATTCCAAAAACTTCTTACTAGACTCGGGAATCGAACCCAGAATCTCATGCATAGCAGTCACTTGTTGTAACCAGTGACTGCTGGACCAACATTGCATTGACTATAAATTTCGTTAAAGTAATCATCATCTGCCTAGCCTTTTCCCAAACTTTTTGGGGTCGGCTTCCAGTCTAACCGGATGCAGCTGAGTACCAGTATTTTACATGAAGCGACTGCCTATCTGACCTCCACAACCCAGTAACTGGGTAATACGATACCCCTTGGTAAGACTGGATGTCAGACTTTTAGCTACTTACTACTCGTAACGACTGTCAAAGATCTACAAATGACAGCCGGGACCAACGGCTTAACGTGCTTTCCGAGGCACGGAGGGAACTCGATATGTAATTATGGTCACCCATCCAAAGACCAACCTCGGCTAGCACGGCTTAACATTAAAGATCGACCTGGGCGGCTGTTATTATTTAGCCACGAGCTCTCTCGTTAAAGTTATAAAGAATATTAATATTGGTATTATTCTATTGATTACAAAATAACATTAGTAAACAATAAATATACGTACTTAACACAAGCGTGAGCAGCCAATAGGACTGAGCCAGTTTCGCCACTTTGGTCGCTCAAGAAGTTCAAAAACATTTCAAGTCCCTCTTTTTGAGTGCGTGCTTCGACCTGATTTCCACCAAGTAGCAGATTTCCGTTGGCGCCCATTTTGTAACCTTTATTTACAGTAATGGTTGGTCCAATACCGTATTTTTTAGGTTTCATGAAAACTTCGAAATTATTTATTTCACCATTATTGCCCCTGCACCCAGCTGCAATCTGTACCAAAAGAATAAATGCTAAGCATCACAACAAAACAAATAGGCTTAAATAGTATAAAAAATGTTTTACCCGTAATATTTCGCTGATTTTCGTGTTCCGATCTGTCGTATCCAGACTAAAAAACACGATAGTACGGTTATTGAAACGTTCCTCCTCTGTAAAATAAAAAAAAGATTTATTAATTCTTTTTTTTATTTTTTGTACACAATCTCAAAATATATATGTACCTAACCTAAATATTGCAATTTATAGGTTTTGTACACTGGCGAGCTTAACCCAGAGTCTGGTTTTCAAACAGCAAACTTTTCATCGATTGCGAGTTTTGCAAAAGAAGATACCTAAACTTATTTATATGCCTAATCAGTATACATACAGTGTGGTTGGTTAACTGTTACCGATACTTTTAGGGCATATTATATACCCATTTATATCGACTAATACGTGTTTTATAAATATTCCCAACCTTGATAATTATTCGACTAATCTAGGGTATGTTCAATGAAATGCTAATATCTTTGAATCTTGACATATTGACAGGAAATGTTCTCGTCTTCCTTTCTTGAACTCGTTTATACAGGCCAACCTGTCAGGTAGCGTGTACTTTAGAGAAGGACTATTCGCAAGGAGTATGGAAATGAATTTCAGAGACGTACAGCGCGAACAATAATTGATCTATTAATATCTTCAGCTGTCTTGTGTTTTCTCATCTCATTTGCATTGGGATTTAACAGATGCAGTTGGTAAACAGACACTATTCGTGATCAAAGGGTGTCCTCTAAAATCTCTAAACAAACCTTCAGACTTTTGCTAACTCGTTACAAAGATCAAACACAAGTATCAAAGATCTACGAACTACAGTCTTTCCGATCTACGATCACCAATTCCTGAACCGATCTGAGCAAACGTTGTTTGTACTTGATCGAACAGTCCATCATCATCTGCCTAGCCTTTTCCCAAACTATCTTGGGCTCGGCTTCCAGTCTAACCGGATGCAGCTGAGTACTTGTATTTTACATGAAACGACAGCCTATCTGACCTCCACAACCCAGTAACTGGGTAATACGATACCCTTTGGTATGACTGGATATCAGACTTTTGGCTTCTGACTACTTGTAACGACTGTCTAAGATCTACAAATGACAACCGGGACCAACGGCTTAACGTGCTCTCCGAGGCACGGAGGAAACTCGGTATATAATTATGGTCACCTATCCACGGAGCAACCTCGGCAAGCACGGCTTAACCTTAAAGATCGACCCGTGCGGCTGTCATTATTTGGCCACGAGCTCCGGAATCGAACAGTCCACGCCACATAAATAGTTTTTATTAAATTATTAAAAAAAAAATGTTACAAGATATTGCATTAATAAACTTACTCTTGATATTGAGACCAGAAGCAAAGCCATCGATAAAGCTGGTATCAAGTTCATCATCGTAACTTGTGTTCCCACTTTCTGAAGAAGAGTTTGACTCCATTGTTATTGAAACTGCAATAGAAAATATAAACATATTATCACGGCTGTAATTCCCAAAGGTTAAGGCGGATAATCGGATTTGTATCTAATAGTACCCACATTTTGCCAGTTATATTTAAGACCCATGTAAAATGGCGAGCTTATTACCATCATCATCATCATCATTTCAGCCGAAAGACGTCCACTGCTGGACACAGGCTCCCTCAAGTGTCGCCACATTGACATAAGGGGGGTGCTATAATCGCCACGCTTGGCAGGCGGGTTGGCGATCGCAGTACGGTTGTTACAAAAGCACAGAGAACGCTGCTGCCCATTCTCTGGCAAGTCCCTTAGTCGCCTCTTACGACACCCTCGGGAAGATAAGGGGTGGTGCTATTCTTTACGTCCGACACCATACAGAGCCATCAACCGGGCACAAATACAGACACCGTGGCTGCTACTGAGAAATTCTTGATGGAAAACGCCAAAAACACACTCATGCTAAGCTCACGCTCACAAACGAGGGAATACAAAAAAAAAATACATTTATTCAGAAATATTTCAGTAAATAATTAAGGCAGTAATTTTTTACCCACTTAAATTTATGTATAGGAAAACATAACAGTTCTAATAAGTACCTAACGTATTCTGGAATGTTCTCAAAAACGAATGCTTACATCCGTACAGTGAGGTCGAGAATGTATGTAGGTACATGTGGGGTGATAATGGCATATGTTTAAATTCATAGCCATTTGATAAAAACATTAAAAATCTTAGATTTTATTGACCTAGTTCACTTACAACTTATCTCATAATCGTGATAGTTTTGTAATCTAATCGTACATACATTTATAAAATACTTCAATTCGATTTTTCATTTTATTTTAGTGGCAAGCTTTTGAATAACTAACATTATCGTATGCAATCCAAAGTACTTATCGGTATAAAAATGACCACCCACACACAGCGTGCGTTACGTGACTTACATTGATAGCATAGGATGAGGTCATTTATAATTTCATGTTTCCGAGGCTATGTACCGAGAATTCAAATTTTAATGTACGGAGTGCCATTTCATTCATTTTTCAAAGTTATTGTATTTCCATAGTGTATAGAGTAAATCATATTTTTTTCTGTTATTATGCCATGCAACAGAAAACACTCATCATCTACTCCTGGTCTAACCAATTCCAGTGAAATACCAGTAATATACTGTCTGAATATGTAACTTTTACAAGTTACTTGGCATCACTAAAAACCCTTGGTAAGACTGATTGTTAGACTTACGGGCTTCTGGTGGCCTACCATGATGTCTTAAAGCAGTATTGTTTTAATCTTATTCCAGAGTGGGAACGAGATAGCGCTAGACGTATTCTATAGCTGTGTCTCTTTCCCACACTGCAATAAGATTAAAACAATACTGCTCTAGGACGTCATAGTAACCTCTCTGATGACCCGTAACGATTGACAAAGATCCATCAGGATTGACACTAATGATATACATAAAGCATTCTTAAAACGTTATAAAAGTAACACTTACTTGCTTATGGTGCAACACAAATGGATATCTTGAATTTCAAACTTTTCAAAATTGATTATGAAAAAATAAATGTAACAAAGCACACGTAATCTCCACGACAACTCGATGGACACTACACTCAGTTAGTCTGCAGTTATCGCGTTTTAAGCATCTACATAAAAATGACTCACAGGAAACGCAATATTTATTCTGATACTGATATGGATGATAAATGATAAATGATGTTTATTTTGCAAGTAGGTTTTTACAAACACTTTTACACGTCAATTTTTTTAAACTAGATGGGGCCGGTGTTTCGTACCTGACTACTCTGAGAAGAAACAGCCGAAACAAACTCAGAGGTCACAGTCTCTTTTAAGGTCCAGACAAAATCTTGGCGAACTCACATGAGGACTATGCAGATACGTGTCTGAAATGGTCTTTTGAAGAAGGAACCACACAGATTTGAGTGGACCTGTCCAGTCAGTGCAAGCATTTGTCACATGATGACATTAGTACCTAGGATTTTTTGGTATTACGTACCTAAGGCTCATTCATAGCTAAATAATGAGTACTTATGCCTTGGTCGGTTTATGGATTGGTGACCATTTATTACGTATTGAGATGTCTGCGTGCCTCGAAAGGCACTTAAAGCCTTTGGTCCCGGCTATAATTTGTATAAATTTAACAGTTATTACTAATATTCAATAACTGAAAGTCTGACATCAAGTCGTACCAAGGGCTATCGTAATGTCCAGTATTTCGGTTGTGGAGATTAGAATAGTTGTTCCATATAAAATACGGGTATGCAGCTGCATCCAGTTATACTGTGGACCTCAACTAGGTTCAGAAAGGGCTAAACAGATGACGTCAGATTTTATAAAGGATAGATAATTATTTATCGTTATCTGCCAAGCCCTTCAGATACAAGTGCAGCTAAGTACCAGTATTTCAAGTGCAGTGCATGTGCAGTGGGCCGTACACCCACCACCTTGGCAAGAAGCGGTCAAGCTTAACCTGATTGAGCAACACTTATGCATGAAGTATCGAAAATATTTTAAAGAGAAAATTATGAGAGTAGCACTTACTTGCTTAAAATCCAACGAGAGTTGATTGATACTTTGAGAAAAGAAGAAGATTAAAAGAAATAAAATGTTTTATAAATTTTGCAATTCGTTAGTGCAGACACCTGAACCCTCCGGCAGCTTTCCTGATACTGTAGTGAGTCAAGCTCCCATAAACCAAACTGAGTCACACGATGTTCCTGTTCAACAATATTTATGCAGGTGTTTGTAAGTCTTGCACGTCTGGTGACTTACGTCACAAGCCGTTCCCAGACAACAATCGGCTTTTTATTTAGTGTTTTTTTGATTATAATTTTTGTTATTATTTTCCTTAAATGTATCAAAAACTCAATGATTGTCAAAGATAAAACATCTAAGTAATCTTACTTGCCTATTTGTAACAATATAGTATTTTATCGAGACACAGAAAAAAAAAACTGACAAATAAAAAAAAACTTAACAACTTTCTTTAGGTTCAAAGGCCGTTGCATTTAAGATCAAATTGACACTGATGGGTATTATTCTTGTACGGGGTGAATAGGGGTGAAAGGGGGTGTAAGAGGGAGTGGCTTGATTGATGATCCCCTCGTATAATTAATGTGGCCTGCAGACAATAAGATATATATAGGCCTGAACCAGCTGTCGCGATATCTCTATACACGGAATCCGACCTTGTATGAAAAAAAAATGGTGAAGATGCAAGTCATTGGTATTGTTTATGTTTGGTATGTGTGTATGGTTTGATCAAGGCTATTTCTCATGGCCATAATTTTACTCATTAGTTGAATGTATTGGCTAAATATTTTGCATCAATTTAATGTCATGGATTTAAGGGGTATCGTATTACCCAGTTACTGGGTTGTGGAGGTCAGATAGGCAGTCGCTTCATGTAAAATACTGGTACTCAGTGCATCCGGTTAGATTGGAAGCCGACCCCAAGATAGTTTGGGAAAAGGCTAGGTAGATGATGATTTAATGTCATGGATTTCCGCAAAGTAACGCCTGATTCCATCACTGAAAGGAGATTGTTCTAGACCGCCCTATAACCAACAAACATGTGACGTGTACGTTAATTTTAATTATATTTTAATATACTTTTTAAAAATAATAAATTCAAGCGGACACTGTTTAATTCTTAATGGATTTTTAAAAGTAACCTCATTGATTTTAATACAACCAAACCCGCCATTTAATTGTCAATGTGAATGTCACAAAAGATTTGATAGTGTCGCTCTCGCTCATATTACATAAATATCGATATCGACGACGATGTCCCTATTATCTAGTGAAAAATAATGGATTTTCGATCTTTATCACTTCCAAAACATTGAAAATGTGCAACATAGTTTTTCATGCACCCTTTTGTCATGGAATCAGTTCCATGAACATTTTAATGGAACTTATGATGAATATGGCCGAGCACGAATGAAAATATTGAAAATATAATGAACAAAACGAACTCACAAATGTACTTACTAGTCGAATGAGGGATTTTCTGACAAATGAGAAAATATTAGTTCAAAAGAGGCGTTGATAAAAAATACGTCACTGTCTCTGGTTTTTGGAATCAAATAAGCTTTCTTATTAAAGGAACTTATTTTTGTTATCAGTACCCAGTAAAACGTAGACGTATTTTTTACCCACGCCATCTATTGAACTATGTTTTTCACTTGTCAGAAAATCTCTCATTGAACGATTGAAATGTCATTTACGACGCAACTCTAGTGAATTGTTATAATATCGATTCCACGACTTCAAAAGCCATATTTTTACTTTTTAAGTACTTAATCTCTATTTTTAAATAGGTGGTCATTGATAATCGATATACAATGATCGATCTTCGAGAGAGCATCTCTACGTCACTACGTCAGTCGCGTCGTTTTACGCTATAATCATAATGTAATCGTACAGTTATTATTTATTAGTTGAAGATTACTTATTAATTAGCGATTAGAAGGCCTAGGCTGTAATTGCAGTAATATTTTACTGTATTTGAAGTTGAATGCTACGTAGACACCAGAAATAGCGATTTTCGAAGGAATTACTTAAGTTTTCTTTTATTGAAAATAACCTCAAAACTTGTTCTTTTTTATAAATAAATCTGTTCTCTTAAGTGTCCGTCAAGAAACTTTGTTATTATAGGCTACTAAGGGCAATTTACTAATAGAAAATGATTTTTTCTATGCTGTTGGTTCCAGGGCGAACAATGTATGGGCGCAGAACAATCTCCTTTAACGTACTCAAACAACAAATACTTGATAAAAAATCATAAAAAGTAACAGTGGAATGAAGGAATTTATGAAAAACTTCTCGCAGTTGGAACAGTTCGAACTTAAAATGTAACGTAGGCAAACCTAGCTAGCCACAAATTAATTGGAACGAATTTGGCATAGGTTTCTAAAGTAGCGAGTTGACAGCATGTGTTTATACCGATACGGGTCGTTAACCTGTCGGTGCTAGCCTATTAATCTAAATCATGTAGAAATGCTAAACATGAAAAAAAATTAACTACTGGATATATTTATTTGAATATTTAAATGCAGACTAGGAACGTCATGTCGTTGTTTATTTTTTTGTCGTCTCCACCTTGTCCGTATTTATCTCCTGCATCCATGGCTGGTCCCGCTACGATTGGCCGTCACTACCAAAATTCGGTCAGGAGAACTATATTTAATTCTTGGCAGTTTATAAAACACTAGTTATACCGCGCAACTGCGTCTGCTTCACATTTTCACCGTTTTTACAAAAAAAAACATTGTTGCTCCGCTCCTATTGGTCGTAGCGTAATGATTTATAGCCTTCTTAGATAAATGGGCTATCTAACACAGAAAATTTTTCAAATTGGACCAGTAGTTCCTGAGATTAGCGCATTCAAGCAAACAAACAAACTCTTCGAATTTATTATATTATTATAGTAAATATAGCAAATAGTATAGATAAGCGCTGTTATCACAAGGTATAGCTCTCAAGTTTGAACCCAAGACACGCACCTCTGGTTTCGCGGATTCATGTGCGTATAATTATCACTTGCTTCAGTGAAGGAAAACATCGTGTGGAAACTAGCATGCTTGAGAGATATTTAAAAAGGGTTGGCATAAAGATGGTTAGGCACTAAACACACGCTAAAGAAGAAAGAGCGCTGTAATTCCAAAAAGACAAAATAATAACCACAAGTCTTTGCCCTTCTGAAATACCTTATAAGCAAGATTTTCTGTAACAACGAAAATTTACAATTCCTAAAAGCGAGTTTTCTCTATACAAACTTGAATTCTGAATTAAACTAGGTTCTAAATATACAAAGTAATGGTCCAGTAGAAAGCTTTACTGGTTCTAAACTAATTGGTTTGGAATGCTGCAATATGTGTATGCTGAAAATTTCAGTACTAGGTTTGCTTATTTAATTCATTCGCTTTGCTGTAGCCAGCGAATTGGTTTGATTCAATATACTTGAAATAGAGAGAGGATTTAAATATTTAAATGTTTGTTTTCAACGAAAGCAACGTGGAAGATAGGAGTGTTTTCGTTTATGCATCCGGCGTTTATTCGTCCGCACAAATAGTTAGCGGACCAAAAGCAGTAGAAAAACGTTACCCTTTTTTAAATATGTTTTGTTTAAAAAAAATCTCAGGCTCTGTTAATGATCCCAGATGTTTGACCACCGTTTTTCGACTAAAAGGAATAAGACAAAAAAAGGGAGCAAGGAATAGAAAGTTTTTAACTGTTTTAACGCTGCAAGCAAAGATAGTCCTTACCGTGGTCCGATATCCAGTTAGTTGATAGTCCTATACCGATTGAGACGAAGCTTTGACTGAGATGAAAATTAAAACGAAAGACTTTCTTGAGTGTTTACTCAAAACAATTTTGATAAAGTACGGATAGAATGTGCTTCTCTCGCTCGATTGGTTTAAACTAAACATTAGAGACTAGTTATAATTAGTTAATGGAGCTCTTTATTTAAATAGACATTTACGTTGATAAATATAAAAAAGACACACTCTTTTTATTAACTTTAAAAACAAAACTGCTCTAAATCTAAACAAAACATTCTTCTACCCTACTAAATTATTTTTCATCAACAATTCTATCGAGGTCAGTTTTACTACGAGATTGCGGCCGATTGTGAATAGTTCGTGACTGTACCTCATTAGCGGCCCGAACCGGATAGAACCGGTTACTGAACAAAGCCTCTCGCGGATACTGCTAGAAAACCTTTCTTCGGCATTCAGCTTCAGCTAACGAGAATCTGACGAATGAGCAACGCTGACACCCGCTTATTGTGATGTGAGATTAAATTAAAGTTAGAATTTGATGATGAATTTTTTGAAGTGAAACATCTTACGCGACTTCCATCAAGGTTTCGTTAAACGTTTAACGCTACCATGGAGGGGGTATGAAAGCACACATTTCCACATTACGAAGTTACACTTCTTCTGCGCGAAGGGATTCCACGCACTATTTTTTTACTATTATGATTTCAAAACTTTTGTTTGTATTACTTATAAATACAAACACAACTAAATAGGTACCTACTTACACACAGCAGAAACACGGCTTATGTACAATAAAATAATAAACCTGTCTAAAATTGTATTCAATTTCTCATTTACTACTTATATATCTGAAGATTTTCTCAAGCATCTCTTCGTATAAATAATGTTACTCAACTATAAAGCTTCCACATTTTTTCTGAATTAAAACCTATTTTACTAAATACTGCTTTTTACCTCTTGATTCAAGGTTGAATTCAATTTGTGTTTCACTTTCCTATACATGTTTGTGAAGCCTTGTTGCTAAGGTGGAGTATTACGTTCGTCGATTTTGTTTACGTTAACGTTTGAAACAAACGACATGACATATGGTAGCCTGACCTATTAATGTGACCTGGTTAAATTATTAATAGTCATTCTGATAAATTACGTTAAATGTATGGAAAAGAATTCTGTTTTAACCCATGCATTATTTATTAATATTGGACATTACTGAAGTGTCCTACCCTCTCCACCCCGTCCGACTCCTTTGGTCCCGTTGCGTTAATGAGTGGGTGATGTCGCTAACCCATCGGGGTTCCACGGTGCTTAGTAAGTACTTATATCATTACCATTTACCAACGCTAACTGCGAAAAATATTTTCTCCCGTCATTAGGGTCGTACAGTAAAAAGACGGACAAAAAGTTGCAATTTTTAAGTAACAACATTAAACGTCTCTTTGTACTCAAAACGTTTTTTTTTACTAGCATATTGAGCTCGCATTTCTCGCTGTGAAAATGCATTGGGGGAAGTAGGAAAACATTAACCTAGATTCGGAGCGCGAGACGTAAAAAAAAGTCAACACTTTTCCTTGCGTGCGTAACAAAACTCGATCTCAATGAGCCTTAACAGCACAAGGAATTCGTTCCCATACAAAAAAACTTTTAGAAGCTTGCGTGCCACCCCAGCACGTGACATAACTTGACCACAGCAAAACGATAAAAACTTAACACTCATAAAAATAATTTCCTGTTCATAAAGTGTCTCTATCGCCTTCCATCTGTTAAGCCTTTCCCGAACTATGTTGGGTCACCTAGAGGGCGGGCAACAATAAGCCAAACCCGTAAGGTAAGCAGACTGTTCAGAGACCCTATCAAGAAGGGTAGAAGGTTATAAGGGCAAGGTTTTAGGCTTGTATGAGAGTACCGCCTTTTTATCTCTGTGTTGTGTCTTGGTCACCAAGATACAGGCTGTGCCTAGTCTGGGACCCGCTGTTAAACCTGTGAGTACTCTGTGGCGTAAGCTAATAAATAAATTTAAATTTGAATTGAATTTGAGTTTAGTTGGGATCGGCTTCTAGTCTGAATAGATGCAGCTAAATTCCAGAATTTTACATGGATCGATTATTCTATCTGACCTACACAAACTTGAGAAAACCTCTAGGGAAGAATGGCGACTGCTAAAGATCTACCAAAGATAACTGGAACCAATAGCTTACCGTACCTCTTTGAAGCACGGAGAAGTTTCTGTATGTTATGAATGATTTCGTATCCAAGAGTCAACCTCAGCGTTGCTAATCCTTAAAAATCGACCAGTGCGAATGCTATTATTTAGGCACGAGCCCACGAGCCATATAGATACGTAAAATTTGTAATAAACTACTGAATTATAGCTAAGCTCAGAAGAAATTGCATGTTACGAGTTGTTCAAACAGAAAAGTTTTATTACCTGTACTAGGGACTCGGGTATTTGCAAAGATTCCAAAGTACGAGTTGCGAAACTCGCCAGCATAGATTCTTGAAGAGCTTGTCGGGGACATACCTACCTTGAGGAAGGATTTCATGTTTTTCGCATGATTTGCACAGAATATAGAAAATCGCGATATTCAGCTTAACCTAGACAAAGATTAGGCAGTTTGGAAGCGCGATCTCCTTACAATAGTCTCTTGAGTGCCATCTAGTTATGCGAAAGTGTACTGTTATACCGACAAACGTTCCAATACCCTCGGAAACAACGACATTGAAACACCAATGAAGTGCAAAAGAATATCAATGAGGCACACGACATCGAAATCGATACGTTAAGAAGTATTTCCGACGAGAAAATGCGATATCCCAACAAACCTGAATCAAGTTACAACATTACCGACAACGTGTGCCGACACGGCGTGGTTTAATTTATGAAACTGCCACCGCCGAAAACAAACCCTGCATAGCCCCGGTCACAAGGGATACAAAGGGTGTGTATTTGGGGCCGAAGGAAAACGTTGCTCTAGACGCCAATTGAAAATAAACCCTTTGACATTATTCATTAAGAGCAAATTGCTTTGTAAGACGTGTTAAGGTAATAACAAGGTACGTCCATGTTGAGCTAGGCTGTTGTCTGAAATTAATTAATGGTTTTATAATATTAGTTCTGGTATCGATAAACGACGTTCAAGTTCAAATTTTCGTAGGTAAGGCAAATCTTTACGTAGTGGTTAAGGAGCTCGTGCCTCGGAAAGCAAGTTAAGGCATTGATACCAGCTGTCATTTGTAGATCTTTGACAGTCGTTGCTTGTATTCAGAAGCCAAAAGTCTGACATCCAGTCTTACCAAGGGGTATCGTATTACCCAGTTACTGGGTTGTGGAGGTCAGATAGGGAGTAGCTTCATGTAAAATACTGGTACTCAGCTTCATCTGGTTAGACTGGAAACCGACCCCAAGATAGTTTGGTAAAAGGCTAGGCAGATGATGATTAGTGGTTGGTATTGAATATTTGGCAGACCAATTGGGGGTAAAGCCGTTTTGGCAGCCAAGGCAGTTCAGACATAATAAATTCACTCCGAGGTGCAAACTTGGCAATCTAAGTAACAATTAGAGGCGGAAGCATGATTGATTTTATTGTATCAATTAAATTGAAAACATCCCTCTCTTTATTAAGTCAAATTACATAGAAAAATCATTGCTTTGAAAGAGTAATTTTACAGACAAATTTTAATTCCCTCACCTCAATGTTTTTGGCTGAAATTCTCCATTTATCATATTGTAAGTCCAGTGATTGTTGACCTTATTTCTCTTCTTTTAAAGGTCTGTTCCCTTTATGATTCACAGTTGTAATACTTTCGTATTTTATTCGTCGTTCAGTCTGCGTGAAAGCGCCTTTGTTCTGTACCAATGTAAAGTTGCTGTAACGCGATTTTTTGACCTAAAACTGTCTTGGTGTTTTAAATTTAGTCTGATTCAATCATTTTATTAATTCAAGAAGTATCTTTTATCATCTGAAAGTTTTATTTTTCTCTGAAAGTTTAAATATTTTGTCGCGTAAATTATTTTTTATCGTTATGTCATCATACTTTTACAGACTTATTTCCTTTTTTCTGTTAGTACCACATTCCTTGTTGTAAATTTATGATTTCTAAATAAATAAATTAACTGGTAGTTAACCTTTCGTTACTTTCTGTGAAGTGGTACACACTGCGAAACATAAAGCAATGCATTTCCAGTCAAATTTCCAGTTCAGCTTCATGATGTTTTTAGCAGTTGTCGTGTGTTTGCTAGCTAAACGGGTCCCATAGCAACCTATTCTAGTTTATTTTTAGAACTTCTAGTCTAGTCTACGTCTAGTCTAGACAACGAGCTGTTAGATTCAATCTTTATCGAATTCCTAGAGCAACATGAAAATCTGGAAGTCAAATGAATTCATAATAAATATTCCAAAAATAAGTTTCTTGTATTTTCGGAAGGACGTTAATTTGATTTTATATTTGATGCTGATTTGGCAGCTTTCAGAGCTTCGACTTATGCTAAATCGTCAAAATTCATGCAACTGCTGCTGGCATGCTGGCTGTTTTTGTATGTGACTTTAAACGCGTGAGTTTAGTTTGTGAACGCACCCAAGATACAGGAGAAATTACTAGTGTGGGGCAAAGTTTAAAAAAAAAATGGATTTCTTTCTCTTCTATTCATATTGATTGAAAACAAATCTAAAGTCCGACCAGTAAGTTAAAAAAACCGCTCAACTGCGTGTCGGGCCACGCACAGTGTCGGGTTCCGTTTTTGAGCTAAACCGCGGACAGACAGACAGACGGACATGGCGAAACTATAAGGGTTCCTTGTTAACTACGGAACCGTAAAAACGAGTTGTCCAGTTAAAAAACCTGGGCCGTTCTATGAATAAGCTCATTGGAATCCCGAGAAGTACCAGTTTTTCAAAATGGGTAGAAAAAAAGATAGGTACGGTGTGTGCTTATGAGACTGTTTTTCGAGGAGGTCGGTTTTAGCTGGAAAAATAAAAGAGACGAAGAAAATTAAGACAAAATAACACATACGTAAGTCATTTAGCAATATGATGCTATCTATGTGCTGGATAAGTCTAGGCTTTCGACTGATAATATCAGATTGTCTGGTTATAGAATATACGAGACGGAATGGGGTGGCCTACTCTTAGTGGAATGGAGGGTGGAGCCATCCAATGTAATTAACGTTTTATTTTCCACATTTTATTTATAAATATATATATAAAGAAAGAATTAGAATTTCTCAGAGAAGTATTTGCTGTAATTAAAAAGCGTGTTTGCGGTCATAAATGTCATAACGAATAAGTAAATAAATTATTTCCGACTAACCTCAGTTGCACATAGTTTTGACTTGACGGAATATTGACTTGTTCTATTTTAATGTGGTATTAATATATTGATGTTTTATGCTTAAATACCTTTCGAAATCAATTCTCTTATTGAATGAAATATTAAATTAAAATATGTTGCGTAGTTCAAAATCAACGCGGTTCAAACTTGTAAATATGGAAATCGCATTTGTTTTAAAATACTGTTTACACATAGCAATAGACTATAAAAAAAATCAGAAAAAAGATAGAAGTTACTAGGTAGAAGATATTTTATTTAGTTGTAAGTCTAATTATTGTCCATTTAAACTATCGTCCGGTATATTGGGTTACATTAAAAAAAATGTTAATTTAATTACATGATTCTTAAACATACATGATTTGGAGATAACCTTTTAAGCAAGGCGATGCTTGATTTAGGCGTCACATTATTTTTTGTCTTTTAAACCACACTAGAAAATGGATGATGATGATGATAAAATTGGCAAAAAAATATTTTATGATTATTAATTTGACCTTCATCATCATCATCATTTCAGCCCAAAAGACGTCCACTGCTGGACATAGGCCTCCCCCAAGTCATATTGACATTTTGGGGGGTTTAATTTGACCTTATGATATAAATAATATGTGATACATGTAAAAATATAATTAATCCAACAATGACTTAGTTTAGCTAAACTAATTCCGTTTTGTCCTAATTCTGAACTATATTGTATGCCTGGAACTTAATCAATTGGGCAACAAAGCAATAGATTACTCTGAAATTACCCAGAACCAAAATACGTGATAGGGGAAGAAGGGCAGAATTTATTATGTCTAAGTAATTTATGTTTAACCAATCTAAACTTATTAAGTACGTTCTTTAATTACTTGGTCAAAAGTCATGAATGGATTTTATTGTTTAATAATAGACTTAGTAGTATTTTAAACTTTATTTGGAAACCCCGCGACCTTCGTCCGCGTGAAATATCAAGGGTTTTAATTTCTTGCACGGAACCCTATTCCATTCAATAAAAATGGAACATCTTAAATTTTTCCTAATAACATCAGCTATCTGCCAGTAAAATACCTATCAAAATCGGTTCAACCGTTTCGGAGATAAGCGGCAACAAACAGACAGATAGAAAAAAACAACAAAAAAAAGTTTTTTGTTGTTATAAGTGACATTTACTTTCATATGCATTCAACAAAATCTGTTATTTTGAAATTACAAACAGATAGGTACTTCAATTTTATTTTTTGTATATTTATAATACCTATTCTAAGAGGATGTCGAAGTCTGTCCGAAGCCAACAAAATACTTTTTGAACGGTGGCTATTCTCGAGTAGGTATATGTTTTAGGTACGCCAAATACGGAAAGGAAAGTTTCGTGAATGGCTTGAGCACAAGACTGAAGAAACAATTGACAATCCATGTGAAAGAACATTATGGCCAGAAAGGGGCGTCTGAGCTGAGATGACCAATATAAATAACACTACATTTAATAAAAATTAAAAAGTATTTATTAGTCTCGCACAGGACAAAAGAAATGGTTAAAATTAACAAAAAAAAACAAAATTAGGTATATAAAAAAGAGACTTATGGAAGTAGTACAAACAAGAATTATGCTAAGTTTCCAGTCTCGAAAGTAAAAATCTCCGTAATTACTAAGAAAAGATCAAAAACAAAACATTATCAAACCAAAACTCAACAAAAAGTTTAAAAACGTTTCCCGTCATTTGTCGTTTTGGACGTATTGTTGACATTCCCGGATACGAAGCTTACTTGGTTACATATAGAGAAAAACGTCAGCGAAGGCCCTTTTACTAACGTGCCCGATGGACGAGGGGATTTGACAGCGTGGGTCACCGTGTCTAAGCCGGTTCCGGTACCCGCTTTTATTAAAAAAAGGTTTTTTAATGTCGGAAAATTTTGGATAGGTTGTTGGTTTTGTGAAAGGTGAAGTTGATGTGATAGGTATAAAAAGGACGGTTTTTAAGTGAAAGTAAAATAACCTGGTTTGGAATTTCAAAGTCGAGATAAATTTAACTTTAGCTGGAGAGGTTGGTGACCTTTCACAGTGCGATTGAAATGAAAATCACTGCAACCACCGAAAATTTGCAAAAATATTGAGCCATCTCTTAAAAAATCGTTAAAATAAAAATACACATGAAAAATTGCATTGTTAACCCGCATCTCATTCATAGATACGGACATGTACTTCCATATTTTTGCGATTGAAATCTATAAATTTTGTTGAACTGCAACATTTGATCCAAAAACGGATTTTATTAGGAACCAATCCTGTGTTACGTGATTCCATCAGTATGATAGTAGAAAATATTTTTCTTCCATAACCTGCAAAAAACTGGGTGTGAAAAACGTTTCGACTGAATGAAATAGGCATGAGTCGGCGTTATGCTGGCAACCAACATACACTCACGCTCAAAATCGTTTTGTTGACAATCCCCGCTTATACATACTTACCTCACAAACGGTTTTTTTTTCACTTGTTTCCACGTTTGAAACTTTTGTGCTATTTGAACAGCCTCAGTGCGGGGAAATGCGAGATTTTTTATGAGCGTGGATGTTGAAATTCCGACGTCAACTTTTCAACAGTTTACAGAAGACAAATAACGTTTCACGTTTAGGTACCTATCTCACTGTAGTGTGCTTCTGCGCATGTTACTTTTGTAAAACGCTCGTTGTGGTTACAAAAAATCAGGGAAAATCTTTTAAATGTAATGTAGTGTTTTGAAATCGACATTGATTTTTAAGATCCAGTTACTAACGCTACTTAACGGATATAATTATTATGCGTTCTTAATATGCCTATAAAACGAAAAACGACAACCATTATTTTATAATTATGAAAGAATACTACCAACGTTAACTGCAAATAAAATCCTCTTTTCAACAACAACCAAATCATAAAGTTTACTATTTGGCTCATTTAACTTCTACCTGCAATGTGTAGAGTTGCCAACTTTTGAGGAAAACGTTCAGGAAATACCACAAAATGTTTCAATAGGAAAAGTCAACACTCATTTATCTTATTGATCGAACACGTAGGAATCCGTATGTGTTTATTCTCTGATCTTAGATAAGAAAGTGTATGAACAGAGTGCAGAACACAACAATGAATGATTGTTGTGTTCTGCGAGATTTACCTACTTCTTTATCACTTTTGTTGTTAAGTGTACATAGTGCAGAAGGGTCTGTTTTTGGTTAATCTTTATTCACATTGGCATTTGAGTGTTAACTGTCAAATTGAATGTAACTTGCATGCAATGTATAAAATTAGTTATGTTTCGTAGATTATTTTTTTCTTATAGGTTAACGGTTCTTGTTATTTAAAAGGAAATAAAACTGGGAGCCAATAAACTAATTAATTTATCAAAGTGTAAATTAAGCGCTGGTTGTTGCCAAATTCTAAGATAATGCTCACGTAAATGTAGCTTCTGCTGGTCTACCAAGACGTCTTAAAGCAGTATTGTTTTACCCTTATTCCAGTGTGTGAAAAAGACGGAGCTATACAGGATGTCTAGCGCCATCTCTTTCACACACTGGAAAAAGAGTAAAACAATAATGTTTTAAGACGTCATGGTAGGCCACCTGATCTTACTTAGAAAAACTCTCAACTTAAAAAGGCAATTCTTAAACAATAATAACTCTGATGACAGCATATTACACTCCTAAAACCAGCCACATTTTATATTTTATGCTCTTAACATTTTCAATACGGAATAATCTGGAGAGTAAAGCGTGACATCCGCTTCTTTTGAACGAATGCCAATATCTGCATCCTGCCGCATTGTTAATAATCTTCAACCACTGCAATGACTAAGTGGTTCCGTTAGGCTGTATATTAAAACAATAAGCCCTAACAACTAAAGATTATTTGCTACACAACATGCAATGCTCAATGCAAAATATCCATTCGTCATAAATTTGAGTACACACTTAAGATAACGGCGGAAATGCTGTGTGCAATCTGACTTAAGGAAAATTTTGCATTGCATGTTGTTTTGCAAATAATCTGTACCCAACTTCATATGCGGAAACACGTCTATAAGGAGCCAGAACTTCTGTTAAGATGGATAGAGAAAATATCTTTTAGTGTACATTTTAGTCTCTTGCCAGAATTTTCGTCTGAATCTGTTTTAGTTTTCATGCAGCTTGTTTGACATAAGTACGAATCTCGTCTATCGAGTATTTATTTGTTTTGCCTGACAATTGAGAGGTCAATTGAGTTGAAAGTATCTTTCCAACTTCTTGCAAGAATTTAATTAATGATCTTGCTGACCTTCACAATTAGACTGTTGGCTTAATTCAATTAAACAGCTTCACTACACTGTTTTTAGTGTAGTGAAGCTGTTTAATTGAATTATAAAAAGGAAGAGCTCGAGCAACAAAAAACTTGTTCACCCAGCTGTCAGTTTCCTTTCCTTTAATATAAATATTTTAAATTATTTAAGGCATCAACATTGCAGCATTGGTTCTAAAAGTCACTAAGTCAATTTTAATTGATAATGAGTTTGACAGTTTGACAGTTCACAAAAAAAACTGTACCAGATCGTTAAAGTAGACGCGATTCCAGCGTGAAGTAACATCTGGTGTGTTGAACGAGTGCCAACAGCTGCACGATGGCCGTATTAATCCCTACTCCATTTGTGGCTGGAAACTGGACTGGTTTGCGACGTCCATGATTTATTGTATTGTGCATTCGAATCGACAGCTTTTATAAAAGAATTTAATCTGCAACTTGTTGATGTTTTTGGCTCAGTTGCAAACAACAAAAGGCGCGTTTGTGTAGACGATGATGTGAACATTTAGAATGAATATGAAGAGAATATTTATTCTCCTGCCCATAAACCAATTTATTTGGTGTTGGCGCCTCATGTCTTCTTCTTCCTTACTTCTCTACAACTCGTCATCCTATCACACATTTCCGGTTTTGCTTTAACTTATCCCTTCTAGGACCCTAAAAATATTAGTCGTGCCTCGATTAAAGAACTGCTGCCTCTGGATTAACTTAAATTTACACATTAACGCGTAACGGAATAAACGAAATTTCCGAATGTTAGTAATTCCTGAATCCGTAAATAAAGACGACGCACGTTTCCATATTCCGAACACTTTTTTTATAAAATTTTTGAAATAACATGCTAAACAACATTTTTAGGCCTAAGTTAATAAAGCGGTCACATAAATTCTCAGGTAACGTTGACACATAAGCTTAATATGGAACCACGTTAAGGGTTGAAATTGAAAAGTCACCTGTACAAAAATGGTTGGCCAGGCCTTTGTATGTCGTACTTCATGCCAAGTCTGTGTTGGTGTGAACTAAGTTCAGAAATTGGTTATAAAATAACTAACATTACTTATAAATGGAGAGAAGCGGTAGCCTAGTGGTAGCAGCCCCGACTTACGAGCAGTAAGCCGTGGGTTCGAACCCAGACAGGCGCATTACTTTGTGCAATTTATTTCATCACCGCTGCTCTCAAAAACGGTAAAGGAAAACATAGTAAGGAAACCGGCATTACCTAGAACTAAAAATTCGAAGACATGTGACATCTACCAAACCGCACTGGGCACGCGTGGTGAATTACAGCCCACTCCCTCTCATAAAGAGGAGGCCTGTGTCCCAACAGTGCGAACATTATAGGCTGATGATGATGATGATGTTTATGACTTATAAATGCACTTTTTTTAGTCCTAAGTGATGTTGTTTATGAAGCAAATGAAAAGGCAGAAGATAGGGGAGGCCTATACCCAGCAGTGGGTTATTCCACGCTGGTAATGATGACAATGAAGCAAATGATGCAATAAGGCATACTAATGGACCTCTTTAAGTGTATTATTCATCGTTGTTAGGCATAGGACATTATGGGGTCAGCAAAGACGTTTTTTTAATCAAAAACTAGAAATTTACTCAATTAACAGTATCCTTGAGTTACTGCTTTTGAATTTTGGGGGCACTGTAACTCTCTTGAACATAATTGCCTTCACGTGATACGTTACAGTCTCAGGTACTCTTACTTTCAATATTGCTTCGAGTATCGGTAAAACTTTGATCGCACGCATCGAGGCTTACCGAATTGTTGCTTGTTTCGGTAATTTTAGTGAGTCCATCAACCCTTATAGACTACTTAACGCTGAAGTATTGTACCTTTGATCAATGTTGGATTATTTCTCACGTGAGCTTGAACTTATCGAACGAAGTGGTTTTATGAAGTTTTGGAGAACAAAACGTAAAATCACGCCTGTAATGCCTGAAGGGTTCGGCAGAGCTGTACCAAATACACCCATATTGCGTCAGTTATGTTTTAGGTCCTATGTAATAGGGCCCCCTATTACATTAGCCAGGCACAAAACCAGACTCCGTGGCTGCTTCTGACAAATTTTTGATGGAAAAACCCAATAACACTTTGCTCAACCCGGGAATTGAACTCAGGACCTCATGTTCAGCAGTCGCACTTGCGATTAGTTTCTTAGATGTTTAACAAAAATCTGCGGTAAAGATGGATTTTTGGACAATAATCCCCTAAAGTCGTAATTTTGATGATTCGTTATTTTTGCCATTAGGAAGTAGATACAATAATGGAACTAAGCTGGAATTAAAAGTGTATTTTATTTATACAAATATGTATATCCGGTAAGACTTGAAGCCGACCCCAATAGATAAAGATGGGCAGATGAGATGAACAAATACAAATATAATTATACATTTGAAATACAAATATATACATGCACAACTTAATGGACCGTGTCAATCAGAAAAATCTACATGAATAGTATCTACAAATAAACTGTTTTTTTTTTAACCTATAGTCATAATCGGAATAATAAATTTTCACATTCGTGTTTTCAATAGATCAATCCGAAATCTGATTTTCTATGAATATGCGACGAAAAATTCCACCTTAACATCGTATAATACACATTTGAACAGCGAAAGAGTACTACCCAAAGGAATTCTTCCACGATTCCCTTAGATTCAGGTTTACAAATCCAATTAGTGTGAAGGAAAAGTTCCTTGGTTCATTTTGGACAGCATCCAACAGTTTCAATTGGTGATTGCCAACCGGGTTTACGTGGTGTTGGTTCATTGCCTGGTGGCGTGAGGGGAAAGACAATTGGTTGGTGATTACTTTACATTGGACGTTGTAAAAATGTTTCTTGAATTGGGCTTACTTTTAGCGATCTTCGAGTTTCGGAATGTCTTTGGGAGTTGCCAAGTGATTGTTTCGTCGCGGCGTTTAGCTCCTTTGTTTTTCAGTTTATAGTTAGAAACAGGAGTATTGAAGATGGTAGCTTTGGGGAGTTTTCTTTTTGATCGGTGATCGAAATCAATTTTCTTTACTTATGTAGATTTTATTTGTATAACTGGCAAACTCTTTGACTTGCTAAAGCGGCTACAAGACTATATTAAGTTTTTCATACAAAATCCAATAAAACTCATAATATTTACTTCATAACACTTTCATTCTTCTTCCCATAAGCAACCAAAAGTAGCATTTAGGTTGGGTACTAAAACAAAAAACATTTTTTTTCGATATCGGAAACCGATATTTTTGAACTGCTCTCCGTGTAAAAAAAAAAATCAAAACATTCCGTTGTATCGATAAGGCATTATTGTTTATTGGATCGTAGGCCCATTCTTATCTGTACCTTTTGGTATAAATGGGACTAACGACTTGGAAACAGCCTTGGCTTCCAAAGGTCCTTCGGCACGAAAAAGTTATTACTGAATCAAAATGACGTAAAGTCTTCAGGCAAAGATAAAAAAATATAAAGTATAATAACATAAAATATCATCATACCTGTAATAACCAAAGCGTAAGGCAGAGGTGTAGGTACCTAGTAGACCTACATTTCACCAGTTATGTTTTAAGTTCCATGTAAAAAGGAGCGAGCCTATTGCTATCAACTGGGCACAAATCTTGACTCCGTGGATGCTACTGAGAGGTTTCTGATGAAAAAACCCAATAAAACTCTGCCCGACCCGGGAATCAAACCTCATGCTCAGCAGTCGCGCTTGTGATCAATTGACCAACGAGGCATCGATAGTATCGGGCCTGTGGACGGTGAGTAATGTACTAGCTCACCGTCCGTCCGTCTAATGACGACAGGCCGTGCCGACGGCGCGTTTGTGTTCCACGCGCGCCTCAAGGAGATGTCAGCAAATCGGAAGGGGTCCGAGAGGGCCGATGCCTGCCAGGGCTGCGGGTTGTTCGAAAGAGATACTGTGGCCCTGGAAAACAAAAGGCTAAGTAGGAACATGGATGGGTTTTAGTCAGTCAAGTCTGACACTCCCTTCCGCTCCTTCCAGAGCGGGAGAAGTCATTTGATGATTTCCCATCCTAAAAAAAAGGCATCGATAGTAACGTCTTAATTATAATAATAGAAAGCACTTAATGACAGCTAGTTGAATGACGCTCTTTGTAATAAACGGAATGATGAACTCTCGGAATATATAATTTCTTTATTATACTTACGTCACATAACCTATATGGTATTTAATAAAATGAAAACATAAGAAGGACGGTATGGAATATTTGCGTACATAATATTGGACATAAAGACTTATAGAAATATTTCTTGGATAAAGTATTTATCATATGACAAAACGTCGACGCACATTGTTTAGATAGACGTTGGTATTGTGTGTAATATACACGCTCCTTCAAATATTCCTCTATGTGGTATCAAAGGCTCCTTAGTGATCGAGTCACGTATTGCCCTATAGACGTTCTTCATTTATTTAGTTTGTGTGGAGGAAACGTGGCTTTCTTGTAATGTAAAAACCCACCTACACATAAATCTTATAGGCAACAAATATTGAAGAGTTTTGTTTACCACTTGTAACAATGATACTGTCCTAATCCAATAAAAACCCTTACGGTTTATCTAAGCGAAGCGGTGGTGGAACTCGGCTCTAATTTCCTGTCGATTCATCCTATTTCCTTTCCTAGCTGAGCGACGCCTTCCACCTCTGAAATGCATTTGTTCACGTGGAATCAAATACGAACCGCTTAGCTGCCTCACACAGGAACATGTAAACTTTCTTTTAAGAGAACTCGACCATAATACATTTGGAACATTTCCGTCAAGAAAATTGGGTCGCGCAGGCTACAAAGTTTACATGTTCCGCCGAGGTATTCCTTTGCCTCCCGCCCACTGGTGTGCACATAAGCCGTCTTATGACCAAACCAGTGGAGCCTGACATCTGCTAACCAAATTCTCTCTTGTTACAGTAAAGTGATAAGTGTAACTCAAACTATATTTTTGATGTAAACTAATTATTAATTTCATTCCGTCGAAGTACAAAGTATACATTTTAAAAGTGTTGAAAACAGATATTAATAGATTTAGAAAGTGAACTTTAAAATAAACAGTATGACGTGTTAAACATTCAGTGTGGTACAATGACTCTAGTGAGGACTGTCAGTGGCAGAGGACTATTTCGAGTCGAAAGTGTGAACAATAAAACGATATGGGATGACTCATAGTGCAAAATGTTATGTGCAACCCACTGTCCGATCCGAAGATGATGCGCGATATCCACGACAATGCTGGGGCAGGCACAAGCGGCGGGATGGAGGAAAGCGAGGACGGCGGGAATGGGGTTGCCGAGGTCGATATGGACGACTGCGGCTCCCTCGCGCTTCCGCCCGACCTGCCCCCCTACTCCGGCGACTACATCATCAGCGACTACATGGAACGCCTCGGCACACGTCTCAATATTCTCGAAACAGAACTCAAATATGCTTGGCGAGCGCTCGACCTGCTCAGCCAAGAGTATGTCAGGATGTGGGAACGGCTCGAGAGATTGGAGACGTTGCTCGCCGACCAACAGGGTGTTATATCAACTTTACTGGACTTTTACACTTGCCGAACTGTCAGTGCCAGAGATCCTATCACTCGGTTAGAAGTGATCAGAGAAATATTAGGAAATGGCACTATCGAAGATGGCATAGAAGAAGGCTTAGATATTGGACGAAGTGCAGTGTTATTAGACCACCAGGAGGAGATTATGGAATCAAACGAAGCATTTTATAAGAGCTTAAATCAAGCCTACCGTGATGATCTAGTTTGCGATGAAACATCTAGGCCACCATCTCAATTAGATATGATTTGGGAAGCTCCGGAAGAACCGGATATAGAAATGATGCCAACAAGCTCTAGACAAATATACAGTTCATCAGACTATAAGGATTACTGCGGATTAAAAGGTGGACCTGTAATTAGTGAAAGAGATTTGGTACATTTGTCTGCTTTAAGTACAATAGATCAAATTACAGTAGATAAATTACATGAATTAGATAGATTGACAACCCAATTACACAAAGATTCCAGAGAGTTAAAAGACTTGAAAACGAGGCTTCTTAGTCCTGAAACAAAACTATCAAAACATGACAGGGAAATAGAAGCAAAAGCACTGGTTGAGGATGGCAACATAATAAATGAACAACTAAAAAGCGTCTATTCTGGCGGTGACAATTGGGCCATTAATGACATGATGAAAAGCTTTGATGACTTTATGTTAGCGGCACCTAAAGACTCTATTGTAAGAGATAAATCCCCATCTCGGTTGTCACTAACTGATAATGTGTCAGATAGAGCAATAGATTATTTGCCACCAACTCTGTCTCCTCGTCGAAAGTTTGTACCAGAGAGAACCACTACAGAACCTTATACGACTGTAACTGGGCGACTCGCATACAGTTCGGCTGTTGCCAATGCTGAGATAAACGCAGCTAAAGCATCTAAATCACCTAGTGCTATTTCAAGGGAAAGATTTGAATATAGTTCTCCGTATCAAATAACAGACACTTCCAGACAAAATTATTTTTCTAACAAAGGCCTATCTCAGCCTCTAAACGAGATCTATAAATCAAGTGGTTCAGAACAACTCTCTCCCATGTCAATTCATGAAATATACAACGGACCTGGTGCTAATGAATTAAGTTATGAAGATAACAGGCTAAGAAAGTCACCAAGTCCCCCGCCACCGGCACCGCCAAATGGGACAAATGGGTTTCCATCAATAGAGAACAACAACGAACTGGTTGCTCATCAACCAATGTTATCGACAAGTAGCGCTATGCCTCATGATAGTATGCGTTTAAGTCCCAGATCTCCAAAGTCACCCAAAACTTCTCCTAAGCATGTAAAAAGGGATTCCGCAAATATCGTAGCTGCAAAATCTGATTCAGGATTATCGTCAATGAGTGGATGGTCCAGTTTAGAAAAAAGTCCAGGTTCACCTAAAACGGGAAGAATTACGCACGGAAGTCACGATTCTCATAAAATGAGAGATCCTTCCCCACAACCAATACAAAGAATGTCGTATGAGGTCGAAACGAAACCGTATATTGAAACGCTTGTGGATTCTTATCTTTACGAAGGGACAGACTTGAAGAGCGATTACAACCTACGAAAGACAGATCTTTTAACGAAAGAAATTAGCTCTAGAGATTTGAGTAAATTGCAAGGAAAAGTGGATAGTGATTACACGAAACGCGATATTCCATTTTCAGTAACAGATCAAATGACTCAAATAAGCAATATTGGGGAATATTATTACGGCAACGAAGCTCCTTCAATATATTCTGTAGCTGGAAATAGGCAACCAATATTCACAACTGTGTATAGTACTCCGAGAGGAATGTTGTCTGAAGATAGGAGTTTTTCCGAATTATTAGATAGAAACGAAATTTCTGAATCTGTTGCGAGGCCCGCAGTGGATTCTTATCCGCCAGAACCTAGTTATCATGCACAAACTGTAGTTATGTCGTCTGCAAATGCCAGCAAACGACCTCTGACTAGGGCTAATACGATGGGCGCGAATGATCCACATTTTTATCAAAATGGTTATAAAGGACACCGCGCTGGATATCCTCCAGGCAGTCTCACTGATGCTCTCTCATATTACCCTACTTCAACTAGGTACGACTCGCCAAAAAGGACATCTTTAGAAGATCAGATCTCGTGGCAAGGTACCAGTAGATCCCCGACCAGTTCAATGGAAACTTCAAGCTTGAAATCACATTCTCTGAGTATAACTGAAAGAAAACAATTTCAAAATCAACTACAACAGGAATATTTTAAACAGCAACAATATGATCAACGAAATGGTAATGCTATGTATGAAAATGAAGATACCGACAAACAAGTTGTACCTGAACATAATAAAACGAGGAAAGAGCAATATGTTGAGTCAAGTGGTATACTCGTTTCTGAGTCGGGTTACCTATCAATATCAAACAACTATAAAGGTAAGGTTCAAGACAAGCAGCCCAAAAAACCAAAGCGGACTTCATCACTAAAGTCTGCCATGTCTTCGATGAGTCACTGGCTTCCAGATTTACATTTGCCTAAAAAACACAGATCACACTCACTCCCATCTGGTGTGGATACAGTGGAACCGTCACAACAAGAAAAAACATTAAAAGAAAGAATATTATCTGCACAGAGAAGGAAAAAGAAATATCATTTGGTGGCTTCAATGTCCGGTTTATTGCAAAAAGCAAGACGAAAGCAGCAAGCCAGTCATCAATCACTTTCAGACCCAGAGACTTCTGAAACTGAATGGTCTGGCGGTCGATCTAGTGCTCAGTCAGAGGATAGTGATAGCGTCTTTTCAGACTCTACACATGAAGGCAGCATGTTCCCTAAAGTAGCACCCAAACCTAAAAGAAAGATAAACAATCAAGAAATTGTCGAACAACAACAGATGATACAAGAACGAATACAAGAGCAAGGAATAGAATTTCGTGATGATGACACTGAATGTATAATAGAAGAACCTGAAAAGTTAACTGCCACCAGTAATGTTATACCGAGAGATAAAAGTGACGATATCGACTTTCATTTTGCACGTGTTAGTCAAATGAAAAAAGACAACATTCCCAAATTAGAAAAATTGGACATTGACACCGACATATCCAATGTCGACTTATTTGAAGAAGATGAAAGGGGCGACAGCCAATCTCCTGGTTCTCTCTTTGCTACTATTGGAGACGTGAAAAAGTCATCAATTGTTTCTGATGAAGGACTAAGCGAGAGCAATAAATCTTACAGTGGAAGCTCGCAAGAGTTTGCTGTGTCGAGAGCTTTAGGTAAATATCGTTTGCGTAAGTCAACGTCAGTCTCCGATGAGCACATCAACGATATTTCTCCTCCAAAAGGAGAGGAAGAGCAGCAAGAAGAAATAAGCCAAGAATTTGTAAATCAACAAAAAGAAAAGAGAGTTCGTAAACCGAGTCCACCCGAAGTGGTAAACAATACGTTAACGCTACATGAAGATTCTAATAATTTACCAGAAAGAAGTCCATCCATACAGAGTACCCGGGGCCTACCAAACAAATTTCAACCTCGACATCAACAAAGTTTAGAAATACCAAATAAACATGACGATGACGACAGTAGGAGTACCCATTCTTGGAGGAGTGGCTCCCGAGTGTCTTCCAGGCGACAGAGTACTGAAGACAGTATTGATTCAGAAGATGAATGGTACTGTTACGAACTAAGGAAGTTAGAAGAAATGGAGCATCAGTCTCAGATCGAGGCTGAGCGACAACTAACCGTGCCGGAAGAGCCAGAAATTGAAGAAGATTCAAGTGAATACCTAAAAGAAAAAATGTCTTTTGTACTAAGGGAACTTAAGCTTAAGACAGCGACCACTAAACAAAAGTATGACGAATCTCCAGTAAAAGAGACTTGGAAAGATATAACAACTTTCCCAGTGATCGAAGAAACTAGTGATGATATTGAAGACAGGGAATCCGATGATGATAAGTCATTTGAGGATTCCGGTTCAGGCGAAACTTCTGGACCCGACAGCCCAGTTCAAAGTGGTGATGAACTGGATGATGATTATGATATGCCACAAATTCATCAAGATTCTCTTCCTCTTGAGGAGCCTCCGCAACAGCAGGACGCTCCTGTTGGGAGCAAATGGAAGCTCCTGAAAGCATTGAAAGACCGAAAAGCCGAAGAGAAGACGTCTGAAACGCCAGCGGCTACGACACCGCTCGCAGAGAAGGACAAAGTCAGCGCAGGTGTAAGTTATCTTATGCAAAAGTTTCATGAAATTAGAGTTAAGAGTTAAAAATAAGTTGTTTAGACATCATATTTATAAGCTGCAGGTTACTTCCATGGTTATTTGAAATAAATCTCATAGTTAGACTGATATACTCAAGCCATTGCTAACATGATTAACCCGCTTTACAATTCTAATACAAACGAAATTACTCGTTATATTATAACCTATTATATAGATTAGCAAGTAGGATGTGTAATTGTTAATTATATAGTCGTCCATTTTAACCAAGTTTTAGTGGAACATTACACAAGTCTAGTACTATACTTCAATTTCCCCGAAAGCAGGGCTCTGTTAAAAAAAAACATTTTAGGTAGTTTTGACCTAAAAAACTAACTGCGGTTGTGAGAAATATATTCAACCAGTTTCTTTTTCTCCGTGTACTGCTAAATATGTATTTGAATGCATAGAATAGGGTGCTCGTATATACAATATTATACTTATATGATATTTACTTACTATTGACGCTCTTTCTATTTAATTGAGGCAATAATTAGGTATAACCAACGCAATAGGGTACTAAGAACTTTCTATATATATGTATTAAAGGATTTTTACATAAAGCTTAAGATTCAACTAAACAAATATACAATTTTTAATAACGGTTTGCTTGACGATATTTATACTTGGTAAGACGGTAATCTTTACATACAATTATGTACTCAGTATTATATATGTTTGTTGCTTGATAGATATTGTTTGGTATTGTTAGTGTTAATTAATGAATTTGCTGTCTATGGTTAAAGTCATATATCGGCTTGGAAAGCATTTCGACGTACAAAATTCATTCATGGTCATATCATCTCATATCAGAGAAAGATGTTCCTTTATTTATAGAGAATTGAAATAATTACTAATTCTCAGCCATAAATACATATTCAATATTTTCTAATATAGTATGAATACTCAAAGTGATAAGCAATACATTATCAGTGTAAACACTCAACTACGGTTTACATACAATAACTAATAGGCACTAGAAAAAACTTTATTTCTAACATATTTGTCACGCATTCTTACAAATTATTATGTAATTTTATGAAGCTAAAATAACGGAAAAGGTCGACACTAAAGAAACATATTACGATGGTGGCCCTGTCCAGACAAGTTGCCTTTGATCTCGAAATCAAACGAGGTTGTCACAAAATATGGATAACATACTCCTCTTTATCTAAATCTTTGAACCGAAGAACACTTCGATTTAAGAGCGTTTATACCCCTACGGCATTTCATACAAACTTTCAAGTCGTTATTTTCCGAAATGACTGAACAGATTTTAATGAAACTTCCTACGGATAAGCAGTATACATAGGTCTAAAAAGTTACTTGAAAACATTTTCGAAAAATAATGTTACAGCTAAATTAGACGATTTTTAATTATCTATAGAAACAGAAATTTCCAATTATCTTTATTTAATAAAAGACATTTTGAAATGAAATGTGAAATGAATGAAATGCCGTAGGGTATAAACGCTCTTAATATTGGTAAGAGCCTGTGGCTGCCAATAATAACACACCTACATATCTACATCATTGCATATGAATAAAAACCCATATATTAACAAATATATATGTCTAACCGTAGTCGGGTCAAAACAGATCAAAATAATGATTTCTTCCAAAACAACAATAGGTACTAGTGTATATTCCCCTCTCTATTTTTGAAAACATTTCACTATCATTGTTACCTAAATATTTTAATCGAGTGATTTATATAAATAATCCTAATAGAATTAAATACATATACATCGTAACCTATTTAGTAGACGTCACGCGGCTTAGGTAATCGTATAGCTATTTACACTTACATAAAAATATAGCTGGCACTTAAACATATTTAGCGGAAAGTTTTAGATGTTGCGTAGAATTATGATAATTATGAATAATTATGGGCAGATTCGGTATTTTTTTTGCGATTTTTTATTATCAACTGCTCGGGTTTTTGCTGTCTACACTTTTCATTGAATTGGGACAATGTTATTTCAAGTTTCAAAGACTTATTTGGTTAGTATTCTACTCTCTTACATTCAGTGATTGTTTCATGGTTCAAAATGAATATTTAACATTACAGACATAAACTGCCCAAGCATTATTACAATTGCTAACTATACTATAAATTGTGTTTTATTGTTAGGTTAATTCTCCATGTAAGCTGTTTTATATTATGAGTGTTAAAAATGTTCGATTAAGTTTCCATGACAAATCTAAAACATGTTTTCTACATTTTTGTAAAACATAACTGGACTTTTTGCCATGTCTATTATAAAACGTAACAGAGGACAGAGATATTTAAATGATCGAGTATGAGCATTCGTCTATCATGAATTTGAAATAAATAATTTTGTCATTGAAAATTAATAATGCGATAATATTACTGTATTGTTGGATATAATTTGTTTTGAATAAATAAATGTTAGCTTTTTATTTTAGTTTTTGCTTGTTTTGTTAATTGTTTTTTTTTTTTTAGAATGGCTCCGCTGGCTTCAACGAGCATGGAGGCAGAGGAAATGGGTATGTGAACTGATAATATTATTTAATTTAAAATGCCTTTTATTTATTTAAATAACTATGTATATATTTTACAAATAAAAGACCCTAAACTTACAACAACCCAAAATCCAGCATCAATAATTTCAACGCTTTCAACCGGTAATGTGCAAAAGACACTGGGAGCATTGTCAAGTTGTATGGCAACGTCAATTAGCCCTGCTTTTATTCAAACTTGACTTAAGAAATTTCCTCGAAAATTACAAATTAACTGTGCAACGTTAATTTGTAATTTTCATAACATTTTATAAAAAGTTGAGAACATAAAAAAATACTTTATTTAACTCTTTTTTTTTTCTAGGGGTAAATTATACATATAAGCCTTCATCTTGAGTCATTCCATCTTTTGATGAAAACCGCATCAAAATCCGTTGCATACTTTAAAAGATATAAGCTTACTGATGGTGGGAAGCGACTCGGTTTTATAAAGATTCTAATTGACCATATCATGACAGAGGACCTTAATGCCCGTACTTAAGAACTCTTTTTTCAGTTAAAACTTCAATATTCATCAAAGAAAAGGTAACTTAATTAAACCGTTTTTTATAGGCCGCCCGGAAACGAAAACCCGTTCTACAGCAATATTGATAGCATGCCCGACATCAGACCTCGGAGAAAATCAATCCCACTCGTCTCAGAACTTGTAAGTAACTTTTGAATTTTTTCTTATCGATAAAAACCTATATCTATTATTACGAATCCGATGGAAGTTAGCTATCTTTCTCTCGGGCCGGTTTCAATTCGCTATCTTGAAATTGACTTGAAGCTATCATAAAAGGGCTATCTTTGCATAATACGCCTTTATCTATACACGGTTATTGGAGGTAGACATTTGAAACTGGCCATAAATGTTTACAGCTCGCATCGACGTACGCTTCCTGAAGCTTAGTAATATTAGGCGCGTAATAAATGTTTTCTTCTACACGGAAGTTTTCCATATTATGTGTTTTGAACAGTTAATGGGGAGATTTAAAAAAAAAAGTATTGCAACGTTCTCGTTGAATTTTGTTCCTGGATATTTTTTAAATTTATTATTAATCGTCAAATGCGACGCGGCGTGGGCGTGGGTGATTTTAGAGAGTTAGTAATGCTTTGTGAAGTTAAGCCTGGTTTGATAAAAATAGTTTTCTCTCCATTTATTGTTCAAATAGAAAAAAAAAGAGGCCTATTTGATCCCTTCTCTCTTCATTGATGTCTCAATGTTACCTGTATTGTGTTTTTCCTTCTGATCTTTACTACTTAGATGGCCTTTAACCTATTCTTAGATACCAATCCAACCCTTACTGTACCGTGTAAAAGATAAATTAGGGGTCACCGGAGAAAACTACAGTAGCGAAACCTTAAACACCGAATGAACGACTCTAATTCCTGATAAAAATTAATAATATCATTGCATTTTACCCCCTTACCACGGACCCGCAGGTTCTCAAGGTATTTCTATCCCAATAACACTTCTATTCTATGCATGCAGTTCTGATCGACAGTGAAAAGATAAAACATAGGTCAACAACCTTAAAGCAAAATGTTTCTCTTTTCACTCACTGTACATAGTGTGCTTGCATTGAAATTTGATTTAATTTAATATGGCCTCTGCATGTTTCTGCTTTAGATCAATTTTTCAGATGTTGGTTAAGTATGAAAGGTAAAGCTACATAATACATATTGTTATACATCCAATGATTGCATAACACCATCACAGCATACATGAACGAATATAAAAAATGAAATTTGAATTCCACACTGAGAGCATGCACTTGCTTGCCGATTTCGTTTTCATTGCGAAGCTTCAATATCACAGCAAATATTATTTTTGCGACTGAAAAGTCTTTTTCATCACAGCATCAATTAACATGATCCCTCAAATGTAATACTGTCTCAGTGTTGTAACGATTCTCACACACACACATTTTTACTTTACACGCACATATTTTTTTTTGTTTAGTCAAACGAATTTTTCATCAGTATGTGAACTACTGAAATTTTCGAGATGGTAGATAAGATTTGTTTAAAAGACAGGCTTAAAAAAACAGCTTTCTTCAAAGCATGAGTAGCTTCAATTTGCAAATAATATACGAAAAATCTCAATTTCTAGAGAAATTACAATAGAAAGTTTTCAAAATAGTAGTTAGGTAGGCAATTGAAGCTTGATTAGAAATAGCAGACACAAAACTCAGTGTCATTACATACTGAGGATGGAGTGAGATGTCATTACCCAGTGCTAATATATTATCTGCTGTTTAGACGATGGCTGCTACGAAGAGAAATGCAGGTTTGGCGTCAGCTGTGCATAGACAAACGTTGAATGACGAAGAATTGGTGAGTTCAAACTTATTACCACTAACATGTTTTTTATATCATATAACATGCAGCTAATAAACAAAATTATTTTTTTTTGCTTACTGTTTCTTAGATAAAAAGTGTATTCCAGAAAATGCATGTATACAAGAAGACATTGCAAGCACTCATCTACCCAATATCTTCGACTACGCCTCATAACTTTGTTCTATGGACCGCGACATCGCCCACGTATTGTTATGAGTGTGAAGGGCTACTTTGGGGCATCGCCAGACAAGGTGTAAGGTGCACTGAGTGTGGCGTAAAGTGCCACGAAAAGTGCAAGGATTTGCTCAATGCCGACTGTTTGCAGAGTAAGTGGAGCCCTGAGAAGGCCTATGGGTATATTTGTAATATTAATGAGAGGGATTTGTTTCATTACCTCAAAGTCAAGGTCAATTTATTCTACACAATGTTCATTGCTTTCAGGTGAGAAACACCTATTATATTAAGAATGGAACGGATTCCTATAATTTTAATGTTGTGTACCTCTGATTCAGTGTAAGTAAGTACGAGAATCTCAGATACATTTCTGCCAATGCTAAAAAGCAAGTCTAAATCTAAATATAACCATTCTCTTACTTCCCGATCACGAAATAAGTGTGCAATCAATGTACAGTTTTTAATTTTTAATCACAAAAGCATCGATTACCAAAAATCTTGTGATTAAAAAATCTAATCTAAATCTTAAAGAGCGTCACTTCAAAGATACCTTGAACGTTCGCGTCGCGAAATGTTTAGGTTTTTAGAGTCGGCTGGGAAGCGCAGTTCCCTCCTTATTATACTCAAGTGAGTCAAGAAGCACTTGACAGGTC
The DNA here is from genome assembly GCA_949152445.1 of Cerastis rubricosa. NCBI lineage: Eukaryota > Metazoa > Arthropoda > Insecta > Lepidoptera > Noctuidae > Cerastis > Cerastis rubricosa. Next base: position 13,774,607 of record OX424541.1, read on the forward strand.
ACTCGTTGTAGACAAGATCTTTGGATACACAACGTCGCAGAAGAAAATCAATATTGAATGCACAGTCGCTAAAGAAAATTGTACTTAAACTTCTCAAGACTGAGCACGAATTTACGAGAGCTTAGACCATTTCACTTTATGTAATTTAATTATTTATTTACGTTATGTTGAGGCATTCGTCTTCTATTAAGTTAGTCTAGATTGTGAGGTCTTTAAAGCCTTTAGATTTACTGCTTTATTTGGATTTAAGGCCTTCCTTTTGTGATTCAAAAACGACAGTATAAATCGGGTTTTAGATTTTATTAGTGTTCAGATAGCGTCTGAAGACGATGAAAACAAATGATTTTGGTATGAAAATTGAAATCGGGGTATGAGCGAAGTTGTTTCATAAGTCGGAAGTGGGAGTAAGTCCACAATTCTCCCACACAGAGGGAGTTTCAATGGTACTTAATGGAGAGCAAGTCTCGTGGAGAGTTATGACCTTTGTGCCCGCACTTTGATCAGTTCAAACTAGATATATATAATGGAGATTCATAGATTTATTATCCTAACCACGAGTTATCTATTTGTTTGAAATCAGTTTCGGGAATTATGACCATTGTTCGTATTATATCTGATTGTCTTCCAGCATTTGAAGGTTTAGTTAATGCTTTCAGATAATGATGACCGTCATATTTAAATTTTACATGAAGTGACGTTCTTTAATGTCTAAATGTTAATATAAGTCTACTAGATGTTTTATTTGATTTGTTAGATTTCGCTCTCTAGGTGATGTCTGTGTTAAAGGTAATAATAAATGGTATTCAACATCCAAAATGTCACTGTAGAAAAAGTTACTGCCATTCTAGTTCAGTTGATATGCATGTGTTAAAAGTATTGCATGCTAAGATCGCTGTACATCGGTGATCAGATGTTTTTACATTCGTGAACACAGCTAGGACCATTCATATGAAAGACACAATTAGCGACATCACCAGGTTTCACGCAATCATAGGAATAATACATTTCTCTATTATTTATCGTTGTTGTAATTATGTTTCCGTGATGTTAATTTATCTCCCTTTTTCTTCATGTTTACTCTGACCTCATATAATGAAAATAGCATGATGTGTTTTCCCTTCCCAATTGATGATTTGACCATTGCTTTATCGGTGTGCATGGCTATCGGTGAAATACACATAATATTATATTCCAAATTTTATTATTCGTATATTATTCGGTTCTAGATTCACATCTGCACGATCATGTAGGCGAGCAGTCGTTAGGTGAACCGCGTAATACGTACAAATTGTTTTTTTTTTTAACAAATCAGTAGAAAATCGACTGCACGCCATCTTCATCCCTAGTCTACACTTTGAAATTTGTGATTAAATTTATAAAATTTTAAATTAAGACGATTACTTAATTATTTTGAATTTATTTTAGAATTCTTAATTGAATATGATTTATGATATTGGAATGGTTATCTTATTTACTGACGTAAGTATATTAATTATATTTTTTTATTGTTTCGTCATTTATTTCTTTATTTATATTGTGCTGTGTATTAGTAACATGATTTTGGTATTTAATGTTTTCGAAGTGTGGACGTGTAGCTCGCATAGCTAGGGTTCGGTCCTGTCATCCGTTAGTTCCTTTCGGGTTGCCCCGCCCTGCGCCGAAACTTGTTTAAAGCCCTATTAAACTAAATTACTTGTGTTATGTGCTGTTCTTTACCCTACTTTACATTTTACACTATCTTACACACCGTTTTTCTTACAAATCGGTTTAGAAGCTTTAAGAACACAAACGCCCAAACAAATCCGACATATGCAACGTGCTGTTACAATGTGCCTGTTAGCAATGTGTGCACGCAATCCAATGTCTATCCACTTCTATATTATATGTGGTCCTTTAGTTTTTATTTTTACATATTTTGATTTATAGAGTTCCACGTTTCTGTATTAATTTTACTATCTTTATGTTTTCACTTCTATCCCTGAGGATGTTCAGCGCTTTAAATGATTTAAAGTATCGATTTGTATATAAATTATGTGCTACGAGTTTCGTTTCAAAATAAAGGTAAATGGACGAACAAACAATACTGATACATACAATACAGAGGGTGTTTTAGTAAGCGATGCAGTTCTAACGTCTTATGGAGATACTTGGCAGCTTGTTGATACTGTGTCTACCCAATACCCACCCACTTGTGATATATTAATAAGCTGCCAATAATAATTCCTGTAAAAGTTAACAAAGCGTTGAACTGTATTGAGTTTTGTTTACCAGGCGCCGCGCTCAGATCCGCTGCGACCGGCGCCGCTCGACGTCGATGACCTGATCAGAACTGACATAGATAAACTTTGCTTAATTTACTTTCCAAGTTGGAGTCTTGTCAGGTTGAGGCCAAGAGTGGTCGTAGCGAGTGTGGGCGCGGGGCGGGGGGCCGTCCCGGCGCATCCCGCGACAGACAAGAACTATGTTGGCACCGCCTGATCAGTGTGTTTCGCAGGGGCGGCCGAAAAGTCTTCCAAACATGGCGCCGAAGATAAAGCCAATTCCATCATCACGGCTATGAAGGAAAGAATGAAACAACGCGAAAGAGACAAACCTGAGATTTTCGAACTGATCAGGTAATGAGACTTCCAATTTTGATCAACGATAATGTTTAAAATTTAAAACTTTGTTCGGCGATTTGCTTTAAATGGGTCGGATTCAGGTATACGATTTTATATTTACCTCTATAGTATAAACCTAATCACTGTTTTGCCTTGTATCACTTAGCTGAAAAAAAGAAATCACATAAACTTGCAATTGCTAAACTGCACGTAAAAAACACCCCTTTGAAATCCATTTTATATAACAGAACGTTGCTTGTAAAAGCGCTGTTTCTGACAATGTCATAAAATGTAACGTTTAATATAGTATAAGATGCCGTTGAGTAAATTGAAAATATCGGAAAGCAATCGCTGACACGAGTGTGTATGTGACAGATGCGTGTTCAGCATCGAAGGGGAGCCTCACGCAGCGCACATGAGCACAGTGAAGCAATCAGTCCTCGATGGTACATCAAAATGGAGCGCGAAGATTGCCATCACAGGTTCGATTGACGTACAGTGTTTGTACTAAATGTTCTCCCCTAGGATCTAGGTACCGGCAGAGGCGAAAACATCGAAAGGCATAAAAACACAATACAAACACAACACTAAATTGTATTCAATCTTTCGTTTCATGTGGCGGCCAGGCGGACTTTTAACGTCGACCCAGACACTCACATTGACAGTCTAGAACAGGCTAAGCAAGTCACTATAGAAGGAACATCCAAGTGGTCTTGCAAGATCGCCATTACAGGTTTGCGGTGGTCTTTTGCGGCTACGAACCGCACGCTCGCAATTTTGGTACTATTAGACAGACTCTTCGCCTGATTTCTCTTTTCCCTTGTTTTTGATATCTGCTTCATATTATGATTTACGTAACATTATATTAAAAAGCGTAATAGCGTTGTACGACAGTATAATCATTATGCTAAGTTGAAGAAAGTAAATGCTTTAGTAACTGTAAGCCGCAGCTTCAGCAGATATCAAAAAAGAAATCTATTGCATAACTATACTTCAAATACCCGAAAAATCACGGTCGTTAATGCACCGCCTCTAATCACTTCCATCGATAAAACGTAGCTTGATTTAACCATTAACACTAAGGAAATTCCACGAATCTATGACACTTCACCAAACTCAGATGATAAAACAAATTCGATTATTCTTGTCACGCACACAAATTTTATACTACCCGAACACTGAAACGACACGATTCAAACCACGTTAATTTATAATGATTGCAAAATCACAACTCGGCAGCACGTCTGCTAAATTGACACAAATTGCATGAGAGTCACAAATTAACAATAAATGTTACAATTATGAGTGGATTGTCAAAGCTCGTTCACTGTAACATGAATGGTGATAGGGCTTCACATCACGAACATTAACCTGTTTAATTTTCAGTTCGACGATGATAAAACCTATACTTCAGTAGTCGTTTGTAAGTGAATGAAATTTTAGAAGGAATTTTAGCATGCAGAATGAAGGACCCCAATTATCCCAAAACTTCTACTTCCTCCTCCACTGTTACCGCCAATAAATTTTCGATTCGTGAAAATTCCAATACCATTACACTTGATTCCCGCGCATATCTTTATACTTCTTCTTTGAAACTTTCTTCTTGTTCGAAGTTTGCATTAGAAGTTGCGATAATGTAGGCGCTATGTTCAACTTGTTTTAGAAATCGAATTTGGGCATAGATAAAAAGTTTGGTAGTTTGAAGCTAGTGTCTTCTTCTTTGACCCCGACCCGTTCTGATCACACTAAACCCTGTTCATAGATTTTGAAGAGATTCTAGCACAGAATGCCTAATTTGGTAAGTAAGGTAGAAGATAGCTTGGTAAGGTTATCTATAGTGTAAGTCAAGGCTAGCTTTATCTGCTAATAAATGCTTCATGGCGAAGATTCTGAGCGTAATGTAACATTAGTACATTGCGTAGTATTACATTTCATGAAAATGTGTAATAAGTAGTTATAAAACAAACATGAATATAAATGTATATTACTTTCGAAAGATTTACCAGAAATACGTTTGTTGGAATTTACTCAACCGATCCCAAGGGTTTTGTAATAGTGCTTATTATTTTTATCACAAGTTGAAGCGGTATATTTGAAATACTATTTTTGTAAGCAATCTACTTTTTGGGGAAAAGTTCCACTCTATGAGGAACCGCTAAACTGGCATTAATTTGTAGTTTGTGTTATTTAAATTAATTATATGCAATGTGATGATGATATACTAAATTGGCCCTTCGCGGGCAGTTATTTGTGCTCAAGGCCTCATCGCGAAAGATAAGAGTGGAACTTCAGACCCCTACGTTACCGTCCAAGTAAGCAAAGTGAAGAAGAGAACAAGAACTATGCCTCAGGAATTGAACCCCGTATGGAATGAGAAGTTTTACTTGTGAGTATAAACCGTATTTGACAGAACATGAAAAACGCCGTTGTGTCTCACGGAAAGATTTTTTTCATGTTTATCATTACACCCTTTTTCTTTTCAGTGAATGCCACAATTCGTCTGATCGCATCAAAGTGAGAGTATGGGATGAAGATAACGATTTAAAATCGAAACTGCGCCAGAAATTGACGAGAGAATCTGACGATTTCTTGGGTCAGACTATCATCGAGGTAAACTAGTTTTCAGAAATTTGCTTGTTTCGTGTTTTATGAGATATTAATATTTATAAATAAAAAAACAAGTACCATTACATGAAAATGCACGTAAGTAAAGTAATCTAGAAACATTAATTCATCACATCATCTTGTCATATCTTGACAAGTGATCTATGATGAAAAGCCTTCGCCGTGTCTAGTCTCGAAGGTATATAAATATTTATTAGGTGGAATAATTTGTTGGTATTTTATCCCTTGTGCCGATATTTGTGTCTGCTTATATCCATTCCTTGATCTTTTTATGCATAGAGACCGTGTTATAGTATCAAAGTTCGTCGTTTTTTTGGCCAAATATATAAATAGTGTGAAACAACCTAATTCAGTATGTGTGATTATAGGTACGAACCTTATCAGGCGAGATGGACGTCTGGTACAACCTGGAGAAAAGAACAGACAAGTCAGCAGTGTCCGGAGCCATCAGACTGCACATCAACGTAGAGATTAAAGGCGAGGAGAAGGTGGCACCGTATCATGTCCAGGTCAGTGATAGAATTTGTAAGATCTTCTTTACAGAATCTCCGATATATTGAACCGAATTCGAACATAACTTTTAGATTCAATCAAACGAAAAACTTTGGTATCAATAAAAAAACTTTACCGTCTAATAAATAAAATAAAAATACTTCACACTTTTGCGGCTTCCAACGTTTTTGATGTCTACGGAAATAAGAACTGTTAATTCCATAGGGTTCTTGAAAGGGCGATGACCGGGGTTGCAAATGTAGTTTATAGTAGGGGTCACCTTTCCTTGCGTTTTATTAACAATGTTTCCAATTCGCAAGTCAACAGGTTGCTCGGGGCATTGGCACTATGCCCCTTGGCCTACAGCCAGCGGTGTTCGTAATTACTTGTTATTTAACGCAACTACTGAAATTGACAAACATAATTGGTTATTTTTTTGTAATGATTTGTTGGCCTCTTTATGTTGGAATAAATATTTTAATTTAAAAGAACAAATGCTCGCTTCGCAGTTTGTGTTTTATGTCTTAGCGTGGAAATACTTCGTTGTTTTGTTAATTCAGGAGAAACACCGGCTTCGAAAGCCGAAATAAATCATTTTTATTTGCCAAGCACTTGTGTTTTAAAGGGAAAAGTGTACTTATATTGCCAATTACATTCAGACACGAAAATGAGTTTATTTTTTTCGTGATAGTATTTTCGTCTAAATGTTTTTATAATTGTCGATGTTTTGTTAATTTTTCGCTAACTATCATTGGATCTTCACAAAATATTAAGTCACATCTATACTTAATATTATAAAGCTGAAGAGTTTGTTTGTTTGTTTGCTTGAACCCGCTAATCTCAGGAACTACAGATCCGATTTGAAAATGAAAATTCTTTCAGTGTTAAATAGCCCATTTATCGAGGAAGGCTATAGGCTATATTTCATTACGCTACGACAAAAAAAAGCGGGGCAGCAATTAATAATGTTTCAAAATCGGGGAAAATGTGACGCATACGAAGTTGCGCGGGACAGCTAGTGTTTGATAAAATTATTCGTTGGACAAACATCATCATTTGCCTAACCTTTTCCATCTATCTTGGGGTCGGCTTCCAGCATAACCAGATGCAGCTGAATATCAGTATTTCACATAGAGCAATTGATTATTTGACCGCAACAACCCAGTTAGTACTAGGGAATACGATACCTCTTGGCTAGACTGGTTTTCGGAGTTTCAGGCCCCTGACTGGCCTACCTGCCTGTAACGTCTGTCAAAGATCTACAAATTACAGCTGGGACCAACGGCATAACGTGCTCAACGTGCTTTCCGAGGCACGGAGGAAACTCGGTAGGTATTTAAGGGGTGGTAACCCATTTACAGATCAGCTTAGGCAAGCACGGCTTAATCTGAATATCGACCCGAGGGACTGTTATAATTAAGCCACGCGCACCTCGATTTGTTGAACGAACGTCAGATTTTTTGCAAGTTGTTCGGGAAATCCAATCAATTTCGAAGATATAATTAAAATCTATAAAAGCCCAAAAATTCCGCATTTTTTCGGTCGATTCGTTCTTTTATTTAGTTAATCGAACATCACATCTGTCGCCTGGCAACAGTTCTGTAAGCTTTGCACGAACGCGCTGGGTATTTGCAACGTAGCTTGAGTACTTGTCAGAAAAACGGACGTACTTGGACGTCACGGATGTCAAATCAGCCATAAGCTCTTTGTGTTCCTCTTGTACATAAAAATAAAAATACCAGTTTAATTCTAATAAGTTTATTGTAAAAATAATACCTTAAGTGCAACTAACGAGTGAAGATATTGTGCAGTGTTTTTATACTGTGTAAATACACTAAAAACTCTAAATTCTGTGCTAGTGATCTCCATTAAGCTCCTAAGTACCCGAAACTCTAAAATAATTAACCGGTATTTTGCTGGAATACGGCTAAAAAACTGTGACCGATCGCTTGGTGTGTGCACTCCTTTTCCCTAATACTGTGCGCAACCTATGGTGTCTATCTGCACCATAAACACCGTGATATCATCCGCAAACGGGTTTCTGAAAATAGCGCCATCTGTTGCCTGACCGCTGTACTTTTGGTCGTATCGATTGTGCTGCTTCAAAAGTAAACAAACCAGTTTCCACAAACCATGGCTAAGTGCGCTGCTTGTGGCAAATTTATGTCGTCGGCAGAGGCTGCAAACTGTAACAAATGTAGGCAATGGTACCATCGTGGGTGCGTGGGCATCTCAACTGCAGGCCCTGTAGCGACCCCCTGGCACTGTAATGAGTGTGAAAAACACCTGGTGCGGGATAACCGGGATGAAACACCTGTAAGGGCGCGGGCACCAACACCAGCACACGAGGACAGCCTTGTCAACCTCATGGACACCAGCCCTATTAATAGTACAGCTCTAGATGCCACACAGGAGCTCAACCTGGACATCCTTAGGGCAGAGTTGAGCAGTTTTAAAGAGGACTTTTTAAAGATCGTGCGGAATGAGTTCCAGCTTCTACGTGACGATCTGTCGGAGCTGCGGTCCTCTCTTAATTCAACGAATGACAGGATGAGCAACCTGGAGGAAAGAGTGGCTGTTATCGAGACCAGACTAGCTCAGCCCCAGGTGTCGCGGTCATCGGATGTGGATGACATTATAACACAGCTGAAAAACGACATCAATGACCGGGACCAGGAGTTACTCGCCAATGATCTCCAAATCTCGAATATACCCGAGATCAGTGGTGAAAACGCTACCCACACGGCCATGATGGTGGCGGCTAAGATTGGCGTCAAGTTAAAGGCGCGCGACATAGTCAGCGCCGAGCGTGTTGGAGGAAGGCGCATCAATGCTACGCAGGCGACGGCGCCGGTGGAGACCCGCCCGCGCTTCCTCGTCATTCGCCTCGCACGCCGCGACCTTCGTGACGAACTGCTGGAGGGTGCACGAGTACGGCGCGGGATCACTACTGCTGACCTCGACTTGCCAGGCCCAGCAACGCGCTTCTATATTAACGAGCGGCTTACAAAAATCAATCGCGAGTTATTTCGGAACGCGCGTGAGGCTGGCAGTCGCCTCGGTTGGCAATTCATATGGTCAAAGCGCGGCCGCATTCTTGCCCGATACAAACCAGGAGACGCCGCTTGCCTTATCCGCTCTGACGCTGACTTACAGCGCATCTTTGGCCCGGCAACGGGTAATGATGATAAATGCGCACCTTAGATTATTGTTTTTTTTTGCTTTATTTTATTCTCTTGTTCATTGTCAATCTTTCACTTTAGTAATTTTGTATTTAAAAGTAAGTCTAATAATAGGTATAAGTGTTATTATGTCAAAAGTGTTATTATGTCATCATAAGTCAATATTGTGCTATACGTACTACTATTTTATAAGTGTTTTAATGACAAGTGTGTGTCTCACGGCGCACCTTAGGAAACTGTGCGTAAATCAGTTTATCACAAATGTTTATGTATTTCTTTATATTTATAACAGCACATTTGTTTATCTTTGCTTTTTACATCATTTCATCTTATTTACATTTACACTATCTACAAAACTATTACATGCATACCTCATTTTACATCGTTCGTATATAGTAGTTATTATATTTATGTTCTTTAAAACTCATTCTATATTGTACAGATACTTTATTTACACACTTATAATTGCAATATTATTTATTTTATTTGACCAAACGAAATTAATTATTGAAGGTATCGATATTGCTAAATGCCGAGTCATTGTTTTTCTATTATAATGATGACTAAGGGAGAAAAGTTTCTAAAGGTTGGTTTTCTGAATGCAGGATCGTTGGGTACAGGGCATGATGACATGATTGGTGCGCTCGACAGGTATTGTTTTGATGTTATGGCCATCAACGAAACTTGGCTCCGACCGGGCGAGGAGGGGCGCGCTCCTATCGTGCCCGGCTACAGTCTGCGTCATAGGCCGCGGCCAGCAACCGTTCGCGCGGGTCGTGGTGGGGGAGTTGGTTTTTTTCTGCGGCGCGGGTTGAGCGCGCGTACTTGGAGTGGCGCGGTCGATCCCAGGTTCGAATCGGTCGAGCAAATGTGGCTAACGCTCACAATAAGTGGTAAAAAAATTGCGATAGGTACCGCGTACCGGCCACCATGGTTGGACCTTGTTCTTTTCCTGGATGCCATAACCGATTCCCTTACATCACTGGGTCATTGTGACCATTACATATTGCTGGGTGATTTTAATGTAAACATGTTGGATGTAAGCGGCTCAAAAACAAATAAAATTAACGAGTTCTTGGATAGCCTCAGTCTTACGCAATTGGTCACAACTCCTACACATTTCACAGATTCCAGTGAAACACTGATCGACGTCCTTTGTACAGACTTAAGAGCAAGATATACGTCAGTGGAATCTTTTAGCTCACTTAACGGTCATTCTATTATAGTTGCGGAATTTCATGTTAAACGTGATAAGTTTAAACCATATATAGTAAAATTTAGGCCACTTAAAAACGTTTGCATGGATAATTTTAATATGGATTTATTGCTATTGTGTCTTTGTGATATTTCTACGTTGGACAATGTAAATGACATGGTGCACGTTTTTAACTCCCATGTTATTTCACTGTTTGATGTTCACGCACCAATCAAAACTTCTATCATTAAGGAGAAGTCTTATCCGTGGATAACAGATACGATTAAAATCATGATGCGTTTACGCGACAATGCTCTAACTTGTTATAAGAAAACTAAATCAGATTCCAAAAAGGAATACTATAAAGAGTTGAAGTCCCTTGTTCTAAGTTCTTTATATAATGAAAAAGTTGCGTACTTTAAACATAATATAAACAACAAGATAAAAAATCCCAAATTATTATGGAAGAATCTTAAAGCCACCTTATCGCCCTTTAAACCTAGAATAGACATTCCGCCGCATTTTACTGATCCAGATCATATTAATAACTCTTTTTTGGTAGTTCCTGGTAACCCTGTAGCAAGCATGTCACTTAAGTCTTATTTCGAGGACCATAGATATGGTGAAGCCATTTTTAAGCTCGATCCAGTGGAACAGAAAGACATTTCTCGCATTATTTCTAACCTAAAAAGCAACGCCGAAGGTTACGACAACATTACCCTTGACATGCTAAATATGATTTTACCATACGCTCTAAATACAATTACAGACATTATTAACTATTCCATATCAACTTCAACGTTCCCTGACTTATGGAAAATAGCGTCTGTCAGGCCCTTACCGAAACACGCTAATCCAATTGAAGTTAAAGACTTACGTCCTATAAGCGTTTTACCGTGCCTGTCGAAAGTGCTAGAGAAAGTCGTGAGTCTGCAGTTAACGCATTTTCTGGAACACAATAACGTTTTACCTGACTTACAGTCTGGTTTCAGGAAACAACGCAGTACCGCCACTGCCTTACTGGATGTTACCGATAATCTTCTATCAGCCCAAGACAAAGGAATGTGTTCAGTGTTGGTCTTGCTGGATTTTTCCCGGGCTTTTGATGCAATTAATATTTCGCTATTATTGTCCAAACTAATGTTTTACGGATTTGACCCCAGCGCCACGCAGTGGTTCCGTAGCTATCTTACCAACAGAAAACAGTGTGTAGATCTGCAGTTGGGTGACGGAACTGCTCTTAGGTCATCGTGTACTCCGATAGTAAGAGGCGTACCCCAAGGGTCTATATTAGGGCCAATTCTTTTTATTTTATACTGTGCGGATATTATCAATTGCCTCCAGAAATGTAAATACCATATCTACGCGGACGACGTCCAACTTTATTTATCTTTTAGGCCGGATGAATATGATAGTGCTATCAGGGATCTAAATGAAGACCTTCATAGAATAGCCGTCTGGTCTGAGGAAAATTGTTTGTCGCTAAACCCTTCCAAGACTAAGTACCTAGTATTTGGCACAAGACAGCAACTATCCAAACTACCCGCAAAGTTTGGCCTGGAACTGATGGGTGATCCAATTGACAGAGTCTTTGAAGCGCGGAATCTTGGTCTCATTATGGACAAAGACCTTCGTTTCGAAAAACATATAGCTGATTCGGTGCGAAACTGTTTTTACCGCTTGAAGGTTCTGTACAAGATGAGACCTTACTTGTCTGAAATGCTACGGGAGCAGCTTGTGGAGACTCTGGTGCTGTCTAGGCTAAACTATGCGGATACAGTATACGGTCCGCGCCTGTTGGCCCGCACAGATCGGCTCATCCAAAGGGTGCAAAACGCTTGTGCCCGGTTTTGTTATAAAATTCCCCCCAGAAGTCATGTAACCCCGGTCTTAAATAAACATAACACACTTAAAATGAAATCGAGACGCAAGTTGCACTTGGCGTGCCTTCTGTTCGGTGTGATAAAATGTCAAAAACCAGACTATCTATACAATAAGTTGAGTTGGATAGCTAGTACACGAGAATGCGATAGAAGGCAATGTTCGCAACAGCTTGCGTCTCGGTCTCATCGTACGGCGGCTTTCAGAGGCAGTTTTCGATATGCGGCATCTAAGATTTGGAATAATCTACCACCACCCATTCGTTCATCCAACTCGACTGCTGTTTTTAGAAAACGCTTACGGCAATACTTGATTGATGCACAACGGAAATTGGACATGGTCAATATTAATGTCTCACTTATATAATTGTCAATTTCAGTGGAATGTTGTGTAGTGCGCACAATGTAGGTAGAGATATAAAATTGTGTCAGCCTCACACAATAGACAATAAACTCAAATAAAGTTTTCTTCAACACTTACCTTCCTTCGCGTTATCTTATTATCATTAGTTGTTTACTATTGATCACTTTGGACGATCTAAATTAACTTATGTAGTTTGTTCGTTTCTAACTCACACAATATTTTTCAACATATTCATATATTTATTAGTATACCCGCAACTACTAGAAATTTTATACATATATTTTATTTAAAAATGTGCAATTTAAGTCGATGCCGTCGTTGGTTCGTGCATCACACTCGGCCGCGTGAGGCGCAGTGTGTTGCTACGGACTAACTATGGTGTGTTTGAAACTACTTAATCCCGGTTTTAAAATATTTTATTTTTTACAATATGTATATATATATTTTTTTAATTATTTTTTTTTATTTTTTTTTATTATTTTCTTAATACACTACATAATATTATCATGTCGTACACAATATTTATATAATTACTGTATTTACTGACATCCGTACACTCACCATTTAGGTTCAGTTGAAAACCAGCGTCGGGCACTAGTTGTCCGGCATTATGCTGAACTGGGCCTATTTGGCGCTACCTTGAGTCACACAGTATTTCTTGTTTAGTATTAAGTTTTTTATTTGTTTTTATTTCTTTAATATTGTGTGTACTTGTGGCGATGGCGCCAATAAACGTTTTTTCTTTCTTTCTTTCTTTCTTTCTTTCTAAAAAACAAAATTAGTATGCTAACGGATATTTAACGGATAGTTGTATTTTCAATTCAAAAGTTATCCGTTCATGTCGAACGCTTATGCTAGAGCTATACAATCAAATCTAGTTTGTTGAGTTGAAGGTAGCGAATAAAACCCAGATGCGGGAGCTATATGGACGAACTTTTCAGAATAAATGTGAAAAGTTTATGAAACCGACTAACTAAGCGAAACTGCTAGCTAATGCAAAAGTATAATTTCTTGGTCACATTCGGTCTCGGCGGGGCTTTGGGGACCGTGACCACCAGTTTTGTGATGCAAATAATTTAAGCTTGCTATTTTATGTCAGTTGCGACCTCTCCGTTGGGAATTTTAATGTTTATTTTCTAGCAAACTTTGGGTAGGCTATTAAGACTGATGGAATTAAAATTTCTTTAGACGAGAAATTGAATGTTGGCTGTCACATAAAATTTTTTCAGGCCTTCAGTTTTTAATACAAATAAAGTAAGCAAATTATGTGTAAGTCTTTAAATTGTTTGTACGGACGCCAGCACATCAACTTACAAAAATCTGTCAAATTTCTTTAATAGATATTCAACTTTATCGTTAACACACAAGTCGGTCATTCTTCTATACAAACGTAGTATGGTGATTATTGGTCTGTTTGACGGTGTAGGTCCAAAAATTGTATCAAATGGTCTTGTCATTATCCAACCCCGTATGGAAGCAAAATTGGAAAAAAAAATGGTTTGGAAGTTTAAGCGTCGAAACTTCCATATTCCAACACTAATTTTAATTCATCTTTGGGCGTAAATAAATAACTTAAGTAGTATGAAAATGGAAAAGTGATACTGTACAGGGGTAGATAATTTGTTCAATAGTTTAAATAATTTATTTTGAGTAGATACAAACAGAAGCTTTTCCATAATATCTACACGGCCAAAACTAAATTTATGAAATTTTACGCGCTCATTTTCGTTATAAATCGTCGTATATTTCACTAAATAAATAAATATAAAAACTAGATAAATAAATAATAATAATAATTCTCTTCGACCCTTGACCTTCACCAACCTCCCGAACAAGCTGGATTTCGTCCCCATTTCTCCACAACCGATCATCTCCATACCACTAACCAAGTCATCGAAAAATATTGTGAATTTAATAAACCCCTTTACCTAGCTTTTGTAGAATATGCCAAGGCATTCGATAGCATTGACCATCAGTCAATGCTATCCGCATGCTATGCAATATACCGCACACCTACATTGACCTCATTGACACCATCTATCGTAGTAGTTCCGCGAATATCAAGCTACATATTTCTGGTCCGAGCTTCAACATTGAAAAGGGTGTCAAACAAGGCGACCCACTCTCACCTAAACTGTTTACAAGCGCACTGCAGGAGGTTTTCAACAAGCTGCCTGCTTCGTGGCGGTCACGAGGCGTACATGTTAGCGGCCATCAGCTAACAAACCTCCGCTTTGCTGATGACATTGTGTTGTTCTCCACATCTGCTTCTGAACTTGAAGAAATGCTCCAAGATCTGAGCACAGCAAGTCTTGAGGTTGGACTTTCAACGAACAGATCCAAAACCCAGGTCATGACCAACAGCACGAAACGTAGAGTCGAGGTAGATGGGCATGTGCTGCAATATGTCGATGAGTATACATACTTGGGCCAGATAGTGTCTTTTAAAAATAGGCAAGACAAGGAAGTTGAACGTAGAGTCCAAAATGCTTGGAAGTCCTTCTGGGCCCTAAAAGAACACTTGAAGGGAAGTCTCCCAATGACACTGAAAAGAAAACTCATCGATATGTGCATCCTGCCCGTCCTAACCTACGGTGCGCAAAGCTGGTCACTAACTGAACAACAGAAGTCCAAACTCAAGATTTGCCAGCGGGCAATGGAGCGTAGCATAATAGGTGTGAAGCGTACAGATCGCGTTAGGAACACCACCCTGCGTTCCATAACTCAAGTTGCAAATGTCGGAGAAAAAACAGCCAAGCTAAAGTGGGAGTGGGCTGGCCACGTAGCTCGAATGCACCCAGAGAGGTGGGCAAGGATCGTCACTCACTGGAAGCCTGACGGAGGAAATCGCCGTCGAGGTAGACCGCGGCGAAGGTGGTGTGACGATCTAATCTTGTTTGCCGGGCGATCATGGCCAGATATCGCACAGGATAGAGACATTTGGAAGGAGAAAGGGGAAGCCTTTGCCCAGCAGTGGTACACATGAGAGGCTAACAAAAAAAAAAAAAAAAATTAGCTAACGAGTTCGAGCCGTCGACTTGTGCAACCTTAAAGAATTAGGTTCAAGATTGATTGGGAAAATTTGACAGTTTCGGGTACCTACTTTGATGTGCTGTCTGTAGAACAGAAAAGATGATGCACTAATGATATTTTACGATAGTGAGCCTTGTGTTTTGATGAATGGTGGTTTAAGATAGATTAGTAAAGTTGTAATATAGGTTAAAATGAGTTTAGTTTTAGGTTACCATTTATTTTTTGTACGTACTCTTTTTATTTCTTTACTATGTTCGTGCTATTTTAAATGGTACAAAATTTCTTGTTGTATAATAATATTAATAACGTGCCTAATAGTTACCATGTAATTATAATTAAAAAAAAACTATGTACGATTTCATTGCACTCAAAAATAAGTAAATTGAAAAGTCACACACAATAACTTACTTCAACTTTTCTCAAGGCAGCCTTTTATTATGAGAATCTATTGAAAAGTACAAAAATGTGGCAAGTTTCAATGTGACGTAAATATTTTATGAGCATTTAACTATCTATAATAAAGCGGATCATCAAAAGCTGAAAGATTTTAAGGAAAATAATTGAACAACAATAAATCTAGGAGTGGACATTGAATTTCTTTACGATATCAATATCGTTTTATAGATAACAATGAGGGCCTAGAAACGTCGATACACAATAGTATGAAGGTAAAACGATAAATGATGGTCATCACGTCGTCGAATCACAAAAAAAATACATAGGCCTACATGGACACTTATAAACCATCGACTCTACAATCTTCTGATAAGAAATCTGCTACTAGCAAAATAGAAGTTCATTTTGAGATAGCATCATTCCTGTTAAATCTACAAAGACCTCAATTTCGTCGGTAATAGGAGTGCTCTCACTGGCGTCAACTCTTCAGCTTACTTTGGATTTCATTCCAATTTAAAGCACACTTTTAAATACATTCTAAAAGGAATTTTATTAAATGTTACCATGTTTAAATAAATATTTTTAAGGTTGGATTTTATCTTATAAGATTCCCCAAAGATAATCTCACTTTGGGTAATCTTTTTCATCAACACTGCTCTCAAATCAGCGGAGTAAATTGTCTTGATAAAACAATAATTATCTTGATATCCAGGAACAAAAACTTGGAAGCCTAACCTAACCGGCACTGGGCCCATGTGATGGATTATAGGCTACGGCCTTCCTCTTCTTGCAGAAAAGAGGTCCTGTGTCCCAGTACTAACATGAGTGGCTTATTCTGCTAAATAAAATAATAAGTATGAAATACGACAGTTTTAGTCTTCATAAACTATTTAAAACTAATAAGTACTACCTTACTGAAAGTCTGAACTAAATAACGTATAAAAATCATTATACACCTACGTCTTCCCTTTTGAACTTTCAACGAATTAATAACCTCTACGAGAAAGCCCTTGGTTTACCGAAACATTATTAGGCCCTCCAAGACAAGACATATTTAATTTAAACTTAATTAATTTACTTAGACTTATGTGTACAAGTTTTGGTATAATACTGACATGTTACGTAGCACCGTCACTAATGAAAATGGTCCTAGCTTACATGAGACTATTAATCAATATTTGAAGTTGATTAAAAAGGCTTCTAAAGTAAGAGTTTTGATTGCATAGTAAAGAAAGTAGAAAAATATGAATTGGTCGCAAAGACATGACGTGCTAGATAACAAAAGTAGATAAACAACAGAACTGCCCCAGTATTCACAAACGCTTCGATTCGATGTCGATTGACAAGTCATATGTCTATCTCGCTCGCTTTCATAAGGCCAAAATAAGATAGACATACGACTTGTCGATCGACATCGATTCGAAGCGTTTGTGAATACGGGGACAGGTGGCCTACCATGACGCCATGAAGCAGTATTATTTTAATCTTATTCCAGTGTGGAAAAGAGGTATTGCTAAACTTCTTGTATAGCTTTGTCTCTTTCCCACACTGCAATGACAGTCAAACAATACTGCTTTAAGACGTCATGGTGACCCCACTGAACATAGGACGAGTACTTGGCTGCAGCACGTCGTGGGTGCGACAAAAAGGTTTCCACTCAGTATGAAATGATGAAACAGTGTTAAACCATGAACTCAATTGACTTCTCTTAAGTCTTAGTCAAATGATTTGAACAAAACATAGTCGTGGCTCCAGTTTAACAGGTGATAAACAAAAACTAAGAAAAGCTAACGTTGTAGCTTGTGCTGGTCTGGCGTAGCACGCAGTTCCAATAGAGTAAGAGACCAACCTATACTGGTTTATCCAACGGCAACAAAAACAATTATGGCATATAGATATGTCAGTATATGTGACGTTTATTGTTAAGTTACTTTTCGTAAAAGGGTAAACAATATTTTTCATTAAGGGATTAAGTCATCTATTCACCACTTTTGTACATGACGTTTGAATAAATAAATAAAAGTATCAAGAGAAACGCGATCCATAAAGAATTCTCGAAAAATCTAGGTCAGAATAAAAGCAGAAACATAAACACAAACCTCCATACTATAAAAATGAATTTACAGAGACCACAATTCAGTTCCATTTCACAGAAACTGTAATAGAAACTTTCAAGCAATTACATTGATATAATGCATTGCACGACAAATTGTATGAATACAGAAATTTGACTGGGAAAGTAGAAACAGTACAGTAGCTAACTTTATGTTAAATATATGCAGGAAGTTACTCGTTCCCGTATACTGTCCGCTAATTCTGGAACAGGTTATACCATCAACAACGCTTGCAATTCCCGAAGTCTTAGGCAGAGGTGTACACTCGGCATCAGAAGTCGGTTAACACTTATCAACCTTTATTACATCATTTTAGCCGAAAGACGTCCACTGCTGGACATAGGCCTCCCCCCAAGTTTCGCCACATTGACATAATCGCCACGCTTGGCAGGCGGGTTGGCGATCGCAGTACGGTTGTCACAAGAGCACAGAGAATGCTGCTGCCCATTCTCTGGAAAGTTCCTTAGTCGCCTCTTACGACACCCACGAGAAGATATGGGATGGTGCTATTCTTTACGTCCCACACCATACAGAGCACCTTAATTACGGTGGACCAATATTACACCAAGTTTTGTGCTGATCAGTGTCATCTGATGTAATATTGTTTTGTGAATTTGTGTAACCATTGATGAAAATATTGTTACGTGTTTTACTCCAGTCTGTTAATATGGACCGTTCTAAAACTAAGACGTCTTATAATTTTGGATATGTATAGCGACTTTCGTTGCTGACCGTACCTAATAGTATCTCCCACATTTCGCCGTAATGTTAAAGTCCCATGTAATAAGGGGCGAGCCTATATCAACCAGGCACAAATCCAGACTCCGTGGCTGCTACTGAGTAATTCCTGATGAAAAAAACCCCAATAACAATTTGCCTGAACCGGGAATTGAACCCAGGACCTCATGGTCAGCAGTCGTGATTGCGATCAGTAAACCAAGGCGGTCGAACAGGTTTTATTCAAGTAAAATTTGCTAGAAATGTTAAATTCTCTCGTCCTAAATAATAACAGCTGCACGGGTCGATCTTTAAGGTTAAGCAGTGCTTGCCGAGGTTTGTCCGTGGATGGGTGTCCATAATCACATACCGAGTTTCCTCCGTGCCTCGGAAAGCACG
Source organism: Cerastis rubricosa (assembly GCA_949152445.1). Taxonomy (NCBI): domain Eukaryota; kingdom Metazoa; phylum Arthropoda; class Insecta; order Lepidoptera; family Noctuidae; genus Cerastis; species Cerastis rubricosa. Next base: position 13,793,604 of record OX424541.1, read on the forward strand.
TTAAGCCGTTAGTCCTGGCTGTCATTTGTAGATCTTTGGCAGTCGTTACCAGTAGTCAGAAACCAAAAGACATCCAGTCTTACCAAGGTGTATCGTATTACCCAGTTACTGGGTTGTGGAGGTCAGATAGGCAGTCGCTTCATATAAAATACTGGTACTCAGCTGCATGCAGTTAGACTGGAAGCTGACCCCAAGATATTTTGGGAAAAGGCTGCCTAGCCTCCCAAACGGGGTATAGAACATCATCTGCCTCATCATCTGCCTAGATGATGAGGCAGATGATGTTCTCTACCCCGCGTCTTAATCAAAATTGGTCGCGCAACGACGCTATCACATATTATATAGTGACATAATTATGTGATAGCGAATTCGCGCGACGATTTATTTGGAAAATCTGTGTCGGTGCGACCACATGTTTTAGTTCGCCAAATAAAATGAATGGGCAAGCAACGTGGCTGCTGTCACCCGACACTGAACTAAAATATATGTTACAGTCTTATGTCTGCAGTCCCGTCCGCTGGGTTTAGTTTTCTTCATAGCAATGGAGGAACTCGTGGCCAAATTATCAGAGCTACTCGGGTGGATTTTCAGGTTAAACCGCGCTTGTCTAGGTTGGTCTGTAGATGGGTGACCACCCATTAGATACCGAGTTTCCTTTGTGAAAAGCACGTTAAACCGTTGGTCCCGGCTGTCATTTGTAGATCTTTGACAGTCGTTACATGTGGTTAATTACCCGAAAGTCTGACAACCAAACATAACTCAGTCACTCCATGTAAAATACATATTGGTATTCAGCTGAACCCGTTTAGACTGAAAGCCAACCCCAAAATAGTTGGCACAAAGCTAAGCAGATAATGATAAATCTAAAACAACTAACACTTCGTCTGCGAAAATTGTAATATAATATAGCCTACTACTACTCGGTAAAGATGTAGCTTTCTAACAGTGAAAGAATTTTAAAATCGGTTGAGTAATTTTGCGTTAAATCGTAACAAACAAATCAATAATCAATTTTTTCCTCTTTATAATATTATAGTTTAGAAAACATAAAACGCGCGCTCGTAAATCGCGAGGACTAGTCTGCAATTCAGAGATTCCTCCTTTCGTTCATCTCTCAACTTTTCAACTAAATGTTTGTAAAATAAACTTTCTAAAGTCGTAAGACAAAGTTCTGGGTTATGTTTGAATATTAATATTGAATCACCGAGAAATTTCGCCAGTTATCTGGCTTTAATTTTGGTTAAATTTTATGCTGAATTGGTTAAGGTTAAGTTGACCTATATAGGGCAATCGACATCATAAATTCTGTAACTTTGGTTAACAGATTACAACTGTAGTTCCTTTTGATTAAGAATTAATTTATTATGTTTACAAATATTGGAACACTGGATAATTCTACCTTTACTTATTTCTTGAAAATTTATATTTTACACAGTGTACTAGCAAAGAAATATGCCTCTTTCCTGTCGTAAAAAGTTATAAATAAGTAAATTCTGAATCGGCTTTTACTACGAGAACACTTTTAGGGTTTTAAATTTTTAGTTTAACTACGTAAGGGGTGTAAAATCTCCCTCGAAGAAGACAAGAGGCAGTTGTTATTTACACCATTGCAATCTTTTTTAACCGACTTCAAAACGGAGGAGGTTCTCAATACGACCGGTTTTTTATTTTTTTTAGTTTTAGACCATACTTATTGATATTGAAGGTCAAAGTTGCAAATTTTTTAAATATTAAAATCTCGACGACCTGTGTAGGTACTATTCAATGCATACACTAGCATTATGCTTTGAGTGGATTGTTTTGCGCAGTGTTAATTAGTTTGATGTACAGAATGCTTGGTTGTTAGCTTCATTAGGGTTCCGTTTTACACCCTGTATAAGAGGAGTAGAGGGTAGTAAGCTCAAAACATGAAATCGCTAAGCTGGGTACCATCCGGAAATGGCAGTACGCACCTATGCTAAACGGTGCTAGATATGAACTGAACGTCTTATGAAGCAGTGGTCGCTAAAGCATCTCCGTGCGCTAGAATAGTGGTGAATGGGTAGAAACGTGGTTATCATTGTTATCTATGTCGAATTTCACATGGCGTTCTTCTTTCAAGCATATTTCGGTAGCTCTTGCGCAGTCTTTTGTTTCTATGCATGAAAAAACGCTACTACCTCGGGATATAGAATATAATTATAGAATCTAGTGGTGCGTTGTCAAAATTGAAACTACTTTTAGGTACTTGTTTTTTATTACATTTCCCAAAACAATATCATAAATGTTATAAGTTTTTAAACTGACATGGTCACTGACGCTATCATTAACACTGGAAACGGGATAATTACCATGTTAACTATTTATTTTGAGTTCCCGATATTTCGGCGCTGTTGCAAGCACCATGACCCGTAATAACTTCAGTTTATCCGTGATCATGGTGCTTACAACAGCGCCGAAATAACGGAAACTAAAAAGAAAATTGTGGTATACATCCTTTTTTAATGTTAACGGTATCATAAAAGTTACCCAGCAGCCACCTGATTAAGAAATTCAAGTATGAAATATGATTCTTGGAGCAGTATACTCGAATTTTCAAATTCTTAGTCACAAAAAATCTCAATCTGCGTATCCTCGTTATCCTAATCCTAACTAATATTCTAAATGCGAAAGTAAGTTTATTTTGTTAGTTACCTTTTCACGTCTAAACCACTGAACCGAACATTCTGAAATTTTGCATATACGTTGTCAGGTGTACAGAAACGGTCGTAGGGTACCTTTCATCCCGAAAAAAGTACTATTCCCGAAGAAAACAACAATAACATTGTTATGATAATAGATGGCGCCACGTGTCCGTCAAATTATGAATTAACGTGAAACCGGGAGCAAAAGCCAGTTGTATATAAATACAATTCTTAAAAACTTGTTACGACTCTCAACGAAAGTAAAATCCAATGTTATTAAAAGTTGCGTCGTTGGTCGCCTAAGTATTCCTCTTACCTTTTCATATTTTACGGACTTCTGCTTTCAAATTTTTAATAGAAAAATAACACTGTTTGATACTGGCTTTTCCCTTAGGGATTATTCTTAATTGTTGACGGAGGGGAGTGGCAAGGACTTAGCTATTTTTTTTTATTCGCCTGTAATGTAATATTCTGCTAGCCGTGTACAGCGTCATTAAATAGTAACCCCCCTGGCCTACTCGGCCAGACTGTAGAGGGGTTAGCACATACCTAATGGCAATAGTTAAAAGGAGAATTAGGTCCTATCATTACATTATTTTGGTCTACGGACGAATTGGATAACGTGCAGCGTAAATGAGATTTTTTACCTTTCATTGAGCAAAACATCTATCCCATTTTGATGAAATATGAATTTTAACAAAACTTAAAACCAACTGCTTCGTTAGTTTAGTGAATACTAACCATGGCTAATCGAAGGACTTGAAAATAATTCCCAACCCGTGTTAAGTTTTTTTTTGAGTTTTACCACTAGTAATTTCTTAGTAACACCCTGGGATCTGGATTTGTTTCTAGTCGTCCCCATTACTTCTGCCTGCCACGTCGGGTAATCTAGGGGTGATATTATGTTAAAACCCACTAGAAACAAGCTCAATGACCTTATATTCAACAGACGCATTTTCCGATCAAACTTGCATATCTATATTTTTATCCAACCTTATATAAATAGATATACAACCTTTCCGGAACATTTTTAGCATATTGATAGACCCTTTTTGGGTTATCGGACAGACGGAGGCTCACGTTGCGGGGTTTAACTAAAATCCCTCAGTCTTTGACACGATGTTTTCAATAGTTGTGTGTATTTTGTTATTTATTTACACCGACCTATTTTGTTGTTGGCAACGGCACGACTGCTTCGTAAGTCTAGTGGTCACAAGTGCCATTGCTGATTATATGTTCTGGGTTCGATAGCCAGTTCAGGCAAAGTTTTATTAGATTTTTCATAGAGGAATTTCGCATTAGCAGCCACAGAGTCTGGACTTGTGCCCGGTTGATGGTAATAGGCTCGCCCTCTACTCAGTGGGACTTAAACATAACAGGCGAAATATGTGTTTACTATTAGATAAACCTCTACCTAACCTTTCTGGGACTACAGGCGTGATGTTATGTTTTATATTTTGTTGTTCTTAGTTTAACCAGAAAACATAACAAGACAAGAAAGATCCCACTTCTGAGACACAGGTTTCTCTATGAGGTGGTGTAGGCAATAATAGCCTAGACCACGTGGGCCCTGTGTGGGTGGTGCGTAGCGTCTCAGAGCCAATTAAACACACACCTCTATCCAGGAAAAGATTCGTTGATTTTCAACAGTTAAAAAAACGTCGAAAAAATTACTACATCAAACCGAGGCCTGATTTTGATAAAATCAGCTCTTGCAGTTACTGAAGTTACTCAGGCTAAATAAAACCATACGATATCAAATTATTTATTAAATCATAAGTTTATGTGTAATTAAACTTGCTTCGGTGAAGGAAAACAACGTGAGGACACCAGCATGCCTGAGAGATATTTCTCGACGGCATGTAGGTGTGTAGGTACATAAAAAACCGATCATTATAAGTGTGTGTCAGTAAGTGTGTACTTGGGAAATAACCTGCCTATGAAAAGGCAAATTATGTAAAGCCCTATTTAGAGGTAGAAGTTTTATCTATGTTACGTTAAAATACAAAATAGTAACTCTGATAAGTTTAAAAATCCCTATTCGATTATACGTTTTCAAATCAAATCTAATCCACTTTATGTTTACCACTATGTACGATATAAAAAGCGACTGAAACATACATTTCTAGTTAATTTTAAACTTAGTATTTGTACTTGTATCATCATCATCATCATCATCAGCCTATTATGTTCCCACTGCTGGAACACAGGCCTCCTCTCTATGAGAGGAAGTAGGCTGTAATCCACCAAGCGGGCCCAGTGCGGGTTGGCAGACGTCACATGTCTTCGAATTTTTAGTTCTAGGACAAGCCGGTTTCCTAACGATGTTTTTCCTTCACCGTTTTTGAGGGCAGCGGTGATAAAATAAATTACACAAAGTAATGCGCCTGGCTGGGTTCGAACCCACGGCTTACTCCTCGTAAGTCGGGGCCGCTTCTCTTGCATAATATAACATTATTCTAAGCAAATTGATTTAGTTTGCTATACTTAGCTTAGTGCAACGCCACGACAGCAGTTACAAGCAAACACGTTAATAAGGAACTGCCGTGTGCATTTGATACGTTTACAAGCTGTCTAGTTAATGCTTGAGCTATGCAATTAGAATCTTATTACTCTATTTAGTTTAAAGGAGACGTTAGTACATTAAATTCGTGATCAAAACCCTGATGTCGTGCAAACATCCAAAATGAAAACATAGGCACCAAACAATGACAAAATCGTTTGTTTTTCCCGCTTTTTAACGTTTCTTCTAAAAAAAGACTTTGATAAAACTTGGAAAAAGTCGTTGCTTGTTGTCAAGAAGATAAAGGATATGGTTTATTTTTAATAAATCTAGTATTTTGTATATATCAGCATCACTTATCGTTTTAACTGACTCCTTCCCTCAGTTAGATAAAAGAGTTACAAACAATAACTAAACTAACACTGATATTTTTAGTCGCTGACATGCCCTAACTCCACCCCATTAGACACATTGACAGCTATAGTTTGTTTATAAATATAAACTTCCACAATAGGCAAAAATCATTTGAGTAGAATAAGATTTGATTGGCCAGCTGCCATTATCATCTGCATAGCCTTTCCCAAACTATGTTGGTGTCGGCTTCCAGTCTAACCTGATGCAGCTGAGTATCAGTATTTTACATGAAGCGACTGCTTATCTGACCTCCACAACCCAATAACTGGGTAATACGATAGCACTTGGTATCACTGGATGTCAGACTTTCGGCTTCTGACTCAAATCCAGAGGAATAGCGAGTCGATAAGAATAAAGCGATAAGAGAAGAATAAAGCGAGGTATATTTAAGGGTGATAGTTTCAGTTCACTTAGGTTTTGCTTAGCCTTGAATCCTCTTAGCACTCTGCTGGAGGATTCAGAACTAGGCTATAGTTTAAAGAGAACTGGCCAGGTTATAACAATGGTTGTATCAATTTTCGAAGATCTACAAATAACAGCCGGGACCAACGGCTTAACGTTGGTTGGCCAGCTGTCAACTCTAGATGTTGATAATTCCTTCCCATAGGTTGATATTTTGTCCATATTTGAATAAAACAGAAACTTTACAAGCATGCTTCTATTTATTATTTTCGTAAGAAAAACAAATTCTTCAATTCCGTATAAAACCATTCAATCCATTTGGTTTCGAAAAGTTCAGAGCTGAGCTGAGCTTAAAGTTTCCTAGCGGCGCCATTGGTGACAATGTGCTCCAGAAAACTCTATTTTCGCATTCGAATGCTGTCTTTAAAATGCCGGATTTTAATAAAGGATAGTGCAGCTACTATTCTGCAAATAATTTTATTCAACGCTTTCCTAAAATATACAAACAAATGATTTCCAAATAGTAGATGAGTATCTTTTCAATTATTTTTAAGGTTTCCGTTTTTACAACTTTTACCAGACTCATCTTTTACTTTAATTCATTTTTTTCATCTTTGAACTTCCTCTTCCTCTTTTTGCATAACCTTGTAACAAACTATGTATTCAAAAGAAAATCTCTACTGATTCTATTACGTAATATTAGATATTACCCTATCCTTATTTACACAACATAAGCATTAAGAGTAAACGAACAAATTATCAGCTACGCTCGTTAAAAATAAAGACCATCCCAAAGTGAGTGAATTAAAATTTTCTTTAATAAGACGTAGGTTATTTAGTCCTGGGTAGATAAATGAGAGTCGGCAGAGTATTCTAATGGACCGTGCGCGTTATATGGCAATTTGAGCATGTGTAATGGCGCGAATAATTATCTCGTTTTGCTTGAAGAACCGTTTTTTACACTTCACCTATTTTTCATATTTACTCTATGAAAAAGGTGTATTCGGCACGGCATGAAATCTTTACGAGTTATTTGATTTTGTTTACATTATTGAATATTAGATTCATTCCGCTCAAATGATCAGGTCACAACATAAAACTGGTAGGTATTTTTCATACCTCTATTAGTATAGTGCTTTCAAGTTTTGGCTTAGATTTAGATTACGAATATGGCTTCAAACTCGATTTTATTAAATTCCTACAAAAATACGTGAAAACCAACATTAACATGCGAAACTGCAATGTTTTTATTATCCACCTACTTTAATTAAACTCTGACATGACAGAAAAATGTAGTGAGGAAAATATTGATTATGAATATAGATGGATAAGAGTAGAGGAAGACCGTAAAAAAGATGATGGTCTCTATGAAGGATAATATGGCTAAAGGAGGTAACTGCTGAGATAATGAGGAATAGTATGGAAGAAGAAGACATGCCTAAATCTCCGAATGCAGAAATTGCACTTTATCAGACACTACCGACCCGCCCCGGCTTCGTACTGGTGCAATTCAGATATTAATGGGGTATCAATACTGTAATATGCATGTACTATACATATTGTCATCATCACCAGCCTAATGATCCCACTGCTGGGACACAGGCCTTCTCTATATGAGAGGAAGTGGGCTGTAATCCACCACGCGGGCCCAGTGGTAGATTGTCACATGTCTTCGAATTTTTAGTTCTAGGACATGTCGGTAGTTCTAGGACATGCCGGTTTCCTCGCGATGTTTTCCTTCACCGTTGCATATTATAGTGCATACATATTATAAACCTTCCTCTTGAATCATTCAGTCTATTGATGAAAACTGCATAAAAATCCAGTCAGTTTAAAAGATCTAAGGGTAAAACGACGGGAAGCGACTTTGTTTTATACTATATCAAGACGAGCAAGCTTCGGTCCTTCTTTTAAACGTATTCCAGATACCAGCACATAACAAAATCCTTTACTTCACTATCCTGTTAATGTTCCATTTGTTGGCATAAAATATCTCGTTAAGCTATCAGTGTCTCGGAAGGTAATTCTGCCTTCAGACTTACATAAAATCTCGCTTCTTAGTATAAAATGTTCTAGATAGCATAAAAGATACCCACTTTGATCAACCTTTTACTGAAAGAAAGTTAGAGGAACCGGTATTTACGATGTTTTTACTTAAGTATCCTGAAATGAGGGATGTAATTAAACGGTATACATTTGTAAACAAAGAAAGTACTTATTCTACTCTGTAGATTTCAGTGTACTGCTGAAGTTTTGTTGTGTAACTCATCCCTAAATGATCCAATAGAATGTATTTTGCTCAATGAGAGTCTATATTTAAATGAACAGTCATTAGGTCTTAACATACAGTGAAGTAACATAGGACTAGATACGTAGTAAATATACCCTTCTTCTTTTCGAATTGATGGCTCAGACTTTGCCGACCATTACGTAGCAACTTGGACTGCTCAGTTGTTTGCTTCATTCATGTCCTGGAGGGTGCAATTAGTTGTGCATGATGGGCAGGAGAGAAGTTGTGACATATCCTGTCATAAAATAGACCATAATGTTCCTATTAGATCTGGTTTTGATATCTAAGAAACAATTTTTCGTTGTTTTTGCAAAGCTTTCATAAAACATTTTACAAGTACCAGATTTAGGCTTTTTTATTTGGTTAATCGCAATATTTTTTCTTTCGATTTTTAATCCACCATTTATGAGCCGAATTGACTCAATATAACAAGATTTAATTTATGGGCTTTTTTACAATCAGGTGTGTTACATCACATTCCCTCTCTTCATCTAATTCCTTAAAATTCGTATCATCACCTAAATCATATTTATTCAACAACCAAGATCAAACGTCTATTGGTCAATCTCTGCGGTTTACAAGATTACGTTCCAAATTCGAACAGCCTGTCTGTTCGGCTTAACGTTTTAACCACATCTAGTATCCGATGTTTGATAGCCACATCCAGTTAGGGTTACCCATTGAGAAGACACTGCCTTGATTTTTTTTTTTGCTGTAGCCAATTATTGTTCTGTTTTAAATAAATCCGCTTACAACAAACTGTCCGGATAAAGGACAAACTTGACAAAGGATGATCACATAAAGAAATAGAGAATAGAATATAAACATAAATAGAATAGAAAGGAGTCCAATAAATTGGTACCGATCGGTGCGGGTGAAATACGATACAGAAGCATCCAATGCTAAAACGCCAGGCATGTACAAACAAATCCGTACAAAGACCACACATTCGGCAGCTAGCCGCAGAGATTGCTTTACCGCGCCGCTTTAATATCTGTGACACCTGTAGGTTTAACTGTATTAAGACTGCAACTCATAACTATGTTAGACGTCAAATGGTTGTGGCTAAATGGAAGGCTGTAGGAGATCAATCAGTTTATAGAGTCAGCGTGGTCTGGGTTTGGGAGGGATTTGTGTGAATGCCACAGAGTAATAGTTGCTGGAATTGCTTCTATTATCACTTACACACCATACCTAATCTAATCTATAGGTATTACTATATTATGCTACTAATAATAAAGCTGAAGAGTTTGGTTGTTTGTTTGCTTGAACGCTCTAATCTCAAGAACTACTGGTCCGATTTGAAAAAATATTTCAGTGTTAGAAAGCCCATTTATAGCTATAGGCTATATGTCATCACGCTATGAACAATAAGAGCGGAGCTGCAATGAAAAATGTTGCGAAAACGGGGAAAATGTGACGCAGACGAAGTTGCGCGGGACAGCTAGTGATAGATATTATCGTTGTATTATGTCTGGTTGTGTCTAGGTAACAAAATATCTGTTCAAGAAAAAAAGGTCTAGGGAAAGTGAAGCTAAATTTGCATATTCAAGATGCAGTATCAGTGGCTAGGTGGGAGTCGATTCCATTTTACCATTTTTAGGCCCGTAAATAGTGGACTAGAGGATCGGCCCAGTCCACCGTTTTGGTCGACAACCCCTCTGTCTTTTCCCCAGTCCCTCCACCAAGACACCAACACACACACACTCTTCACACGTGATGTCAACGATATAGTGCACAATTTGGTTGAGCACAACAAAATACGAACAGCCATTTAAGGCAAGCGTAGCACTTCCTCTTTAACCGTTCACTCAGGAAACCAACTTTCAGCTATTATCGTCCTACACCCTCACATACGACGATAGTTACGCCACTCCCCGCCATCACAGGAGCTTTAACTACAATTATCCCATTAAAAACTACGAACGACGCACATACGACGTTTTACTTCGAAACGTACCTTCAAGCATTATAACCACTTACGGCACTTGCGAAGGTAATTGCCGCACAAAGCGGGCAATGTCGCACGCCACCAACTTTTAATTGCATTACTTTACGCTACGCAACGCGGCTAGTAATACCTACCTACTTTTTAACACTTCGCCACCAAATATACGCTGAAATGACATAGCATGCGCCACGCGGGCCCAGAATGGGTTGGTAGATGACACATGTCTTCGAATTTTCGGTTCCAGGACAAGGCGGTTTCCTCACGATGTTTTCACCGTCTCAAGCGACATGCATGTTGGTAAAGGTGTGACTGGCGACTAAACCGAACTGAAACCAATTTCGGCAGATAATGTATTACAATATACTGAGGGTCAAAAACTTCTCAAATGTCAAAGGGTTCTCATTAAAATAATTGAAATTTATTCAGTAATAAAGTATAATAAATAAAATAACTTAATATCAAGAATTATAAATTGAAATTAATTTTAAATAAAATTAAATCAAATAAATATTTAATTGAACTAAGGAATGTGAGCAACAAATGATTTTTAAATATTTATAATAAGTTATTGTTGCATGAAGTAAATAATTGTGTAAAATTTAAAACTGCATATAAATGAGAAATAATAAAAGGCTTATTTATTTATTTATTAATTAATGCGGAGAACACAAAAAATAAATTACATCATACTGGGTAATCACCCCTTCACAGACTAACCTAGGCAAACGCGGCCTAACTTGAAGATTGATCCAAGCAGCTGTTATTATTTAGCCACGAGCCAATCAAATCGGTCAATATCATGACGTAATACCCAACTACTTTTTAAGGTTCCGAACGCGTGTGTAAAAAGTCGTATCGTCACAACTTTGGTACAATGGAAACTTTGTAATAGGTTTTGTTTGGGCAGCGCTGGTATTTGATAGGTGTTAATGTACTGAAGATAGAATAAGTATGTGTATGATATTGTAAAAGTATTTTAGATCCCAAGTTTTGTGGATATTATTGTAAAAAAGGATGAGTTTTGATGGCTCAGTGGAAAAAGCCATGTCTTACGATCAAAAGGAATTCTAACCTGAGTTTGTAATTTATACTCTAAAAACGTGCGAAGACATAGGACAGCCACTAGTCGCACTTGGGCGTCATGGTGAATAATGGCCGTCTCCCAAAAAGCCCTGGCCTAGGCCAATGTCTTAGCACTGGGAAAGTGAAAGGCCAAGGGAATGGATGAAAAATGTTAACTTCAAAGTATGAAATTTGACTCCCTATGTAAACGTATCGTAAATATCTTAGTGGAAAAAAGTCAAGCTTTCGGTAACATTATTGACCATTAATATTCGTCAAAATAACTGTTCATCCACGTGCACTGATTACGTGGATGCTTTGCAGTTGGAGTATTCTTATCGTAATTAGACTTAAATAGTTCATCATCTTGCGTTTTCGCAAATATGTTAAGATCGGCTACCAGTCTAACCGGATGCAGCTTACCTAATACTAAGTAATCAGCAAAATGTTCGCCAAGCTGATTCGTGCGACGCGTAGATAATTAAAGTATCACATAGTATTCATCACCGTCTGCCCAGCTATTTCCCAACTATGTTGGGGCCAACTTCTAGTTGGAAATACTAGTATTTTACAGGTACAAACAATGACTGTGTTTACCATAAAACGACTGCGGTTGAATGACATTCAAAACCTAGTTACATAGGTTACACCATTTTGCCTAGGTAAAGTATTGTCACCTTTGTTGAAGCTAATTTAATGAACCCTAAAAATGCGACGTGTGATGTGTGATGTGATGTGACATTAAAATTAGAAAAGTAAGATACATCGTAAATCGTAAAAGCCAGTCCAATACATATCTTTAAAGTATGTCATGTTTACGGAACTGCTGAAATTGGTAGGCAAACGCTATAAAAAAATAAAACTTACAATATGAATAGCTCCTTTGCTTTTCGTATTGGTCATAAAATATTCTGCATCTTCTACAGACTGAAAAAATGTTTTTTTTTCTGTTGACTATGAACAGTTGAACTATTTGGCAGTTAGTATAAGTGATACTACTCGTAACTGCTAACATATTAGAAGACAATCGTTTTTATCCTAGAAATGACATTTAAATGGAAATCAATCGTCATTTATGTATGTAAATTGTTTTGAGAAATTGTATTTTTTGAACGTCAAAATTACACAAGACAAGACAGTTCCCCGAAGCCCAGCCCATTGCCACTTCCTGCTCATTTAGCTGGGGCGAAGAAGTGTCGGGACAAACTCCCCAGCAACACATATTTCTATTAGGTTAAGTTTGAAAAACAGCAGGTAACAACAAGTTAATCATCATCATCATCATCAGCCTATAATGTTCCCACTGCTGGGACACAGGCTTCTTCTCTGTGAGAGGGAGTGGGCAGTAATCCATCACGAGGGCCCAGTGCGGGTTGGTAGATGTCACATGTCTTCGAATTTTTAGGTCTAGGACATGCCGAGTTAATAATAAACAATAAAAATAATCAGCCAATTTAAAACGTCGAGCGAAAAAAAAATACTTTGAATGGTATTGTGAAATAGTAACTAGCCATTGGAATGTGCTATCATGCCTTTCTGAATAAAACAAATGAGGCCTTGAAATACGTATCAAATTTGGGTCCGTGGCTTAGGCCCCCAGTGGTCGAGGCACCTGTGGCCGACGCCCCCGATTCGTTTATTTTAATTCAAAGCAATCTTTTCATTTACAAATTGCTCGTTTTATTTTAAACCCAATGACATAAAAGTTACGGCAATAGGCTTGCACCCAACAGGGGGTAATCCTATTGCCATAACTTAAAGCCAGTCAGCTAACGTCGAAGATTCACAGGTCGAAGGACCACTACCGCCATTCTGAATAATCCCTTTTGCTCCTACGAAGTTAATTGTAATTTTAAGGGGATATTTAGTACTGAATGACTGAAATTGACCCTTAGTATTGTGTTACTAATTTAGTGAGATAAAAAGTAATGTGCAAATTTATGAAATAGTCATACCAAGGGTACCCATAGTTTACCAATTTGCTGTGTGCTGCGTTTCCGAGTTTGCTCCGTGCCTCGAAATACACCTTAAGCCGTTATTCCCGGCTATCAATTACAGATCTTTGACAGTCTTTAAGTAGTCAGTGGCCAAGTCTGGCAACCAGTACCAAGGGGTATCGTATTAGCCGTATTAACTGGGTAGTGGACGTCAGATAGGCGGCGCTCCAGACAAAGTACTGGAACTCAGCTGCATCAAATTAGACTGGACGCTGAATCCAATATAGTTGGTAAAAGGTTCCTACCCTCATTCCATTTGTCGCACTTACGACTTTGTGTGATATAAAAATCAAAGGTTAAATGCTCTACCTAGACACTTAGCCACATGTGGTGAGACTAAAACCGAACTTATACATTTCGTTAAAAGGTGAGAGAGATGAAAGGTACTTTTTTCTTCCTCACACATGGGCTTAAGTGCTGATATCTTGCGGGTTTCTTTCCTAAGAATTAATGGTGTACCCCGCGTTTTCCTTGTACTTAACATCTATGGGAATTTTTAGGTGCGGAACTACCCCATTGAAAAGATGACGGTTCTTTAGCTAGCTTGTACGTGTATGTATGCCTTTACGTTTGCGTCAGCCTTTTTTGAGAGGGTTGAAATTGAGCGGTTGTGGTAAGAGGGTTGAAAAATTGAGTGTTGATTTTATTTTAGTTGATATATTTTTGCCATCATCTTGTGATGTTATTGATTTATATTTCATTTGTTTTGTCTAAAGTTTAAAAACGGTTTGAACTTTTTGGACTTCCTCACACCTAAAATAACAAAGTTTTTCATTTTCACTCTCTAAAATAGACCATTATTTCTTTTTACCATCCATCCTATCCCAAATTGATTTTAAACGACCGTCCTATAAAAATGTCAGAATAACCCAAGCCCAAAATTTAGTAATGTACGCAAAAAAATCACAAATCAAAATTTTACTCATGTAGAGAGTGCAAAACAAATGTAGTAATTACCAGGACTCGCTTAAAAAAAAAAAATTAAAAAGGGCCAACCGTAATTCCCTTTATGTGGTCTTATGCTGACCGAACAAAAAAACGAGGAAAAAGGGAAGGCGCTATATTTGAGAGCTGTTTCATGATGGTACTAAAGCTAGTAGATACTGTGGGAGTGTACAAAGCATTGATAAAATCGGGATAATGTTGGGTAGTATTTAGAATTACCGGGACTCGGTTTCATCGCGTGTAAGGCATTTCACGATTATTGACGCTCCATTAGCCACGCTTGGCCGCAGGAAATAAAAGTATGGTAAAGTTACTGAGTGAGTTAAATATAAGCTACGTAATGGCATTTAATGACGAAGTTGAAAGAAGATTTTGAAATTAAAACTCACGGAATGGTTGAGACTGGCCAGCTATTTGATTTTCATATAATGCAGCACACACACAAAATACAAAATGATAAAAAAAACCCTATCTGATCTGTGAGGGTATTGGTAGGTGTCAATATACTGGTGATAGTTTTTGTAATACAAGTAAAAAAAAACACAACGACAAAAATGATGTAAAATTTAATAAAACGAGGAAACTCACATAGCAATACAGGGGTGAGGGAGGCCGCGGCGCGCGGCGGTGAGGTAGTGTCGTCTAAATAATAAAGTCATAAACCGATGACGTCTGTCATTAGAAATATTTTTTTCATATGTGGTTCGAGTTTGGATCGTGTGTAAAATTATTTGATGAGGACGCCAATGCGATGGCTGTGACGTAGATTCTGTGCCACGTTTCTGCCTCCAGCAGTGATACAGGCCTGGCACCGTCGCACAAGATTAGAGCGGACGCTTTGTAGCATAGTTATGTCTGATTTATGTCACGGGTGACAAATCTCGTAACTTTTTTAACTCGTCTTTTTTTCTTTATGATTTTGTTTTACAATAAGTTTTGATTGATTTTGCTGCTGTTTGCTACGACGTACGCACCTGATCAACTCAGGATGTATGAAATGGCGACAGGTCACTGGAACAACTTGCGACCCATGGATGCCCCTCAAGTTAAAGGGGAAAATATACAAATCCGTGATACGACCTATCGTGCTGATGGATCAGAATGCTGGGCAGTGGAAAAGACGGATGAGAAAAGATTGCATGCAGCAGAGATGAGAATATTGTGATGGATGTGTGAAGTGACTAAAATGGATAAAGTTAGAAATGAGTTTATAAGAGGAAGTTTGAAAGTGGCGCCTGTTACAGAAAAGATGAAAGGGAGGCATGTGTCTTTGTATGAACATGTGATAAAGAGGGATGAAACACAAGTGACTAAAAGAGTGATGAATATAAATGTGGATGGATGGAGAGGGAGAGGAAGACCAAATAAAAGATGGACGGATTGTGTGAAAAATGATATGAATGAAAAAGGAGTAAATGATAGCATGATGAATGACAGGAGAATGGAGGAAAAAGACGTGTTGCACCGACCCCAAATAAAATGGGATAAGGGCAGGAAAATGATATGCTGGAATACACGCGTTTTTTTAAAAAATACGTCTCGGAGTAATGGTGCCAATTTGGGCAAGAATATCGTAAGTTTAAATGGTAAATGTCATGGATATTTTATTTTATTTGGTAATGTGATTAGGATACCCCTTTCGGATCGGCCAGGGTTTTTTAACAAATTGAACTCGACGACTTAATTTTATAAACTGACATGATAACTAACGCTATAGTTAACACCAAAAACGGAATATTTACCATCTGTTGGATTGGATTTTATTTATATCTCACGTTTTTTTTATTTGGGTTCTAGCAATTTTTATACCCTACCATCACCCATTGAACAAAATATTTAAAAAAATCTATTTCGATGCTGTATTTTCCAGGCAGTACTCAAAAGTCCATTTGTCCTTAGTTCCATTAAAAAAACAAGAGTGTGTTTCTGCTCTGATAGCTATAACCAGAAAGCGACAAATTGCTGAAGCTACAAGACTTAAAAGATTAAGGTTCCTTAATTTTCCAAGCAATAAATTGCCCGAAAACACGACTCTTCCGCATATTTATGGGCCTTGACAATGTCGTCAGGGGAATTAATAATATTTTGTTTTGGGCATGTCTTTACCTGCCAACACCTGGGGCCTAACTTTACGACGATCTTTAGGGAATTACTTCCGGATTTTAGACGCTTGTTCAATTTTACATGTCGTTGACCAATTCAAAATATTATACAATGTATCCCGTGGTTTTTGTTGATATTTGTCAGAATTATTTCAAATTTTTCGCCTCAGCATCCCAATAGCGCAAGAGTAAGAGTTTCATACATTCCCTTATTTGTTAAAACTAAATATATTGAAACTAACAAACTAAATAAACAACAGGACGCTTAGGTGTCTAAGTACACATGGCTGTCATCCGGAAACATGGCCAGAAGACTGGCAGTGCTAATTATTTTTAATTTAATGCATTTAATGGCAATGCTAACTTTTTGCCAAAGAATGAACCAGCCCTCTGGTTACACGAAGTAGAAACCAGTCGGCGAGAAATTTCCTTACATTAAAATTACCTCATTTGTTTATATTCATCTCAATGATGTTGTAGAATTATCAAAATCAACGGCATTGCCTTTATTAGTGTGTACGCATTACTCTGTAGAATTATAAAGCCGAGAGAGTATAAGAGACTCGATTCCATTCGATAGAGTCAGTATGAAACAAATGACTGATAAATTTTCCGTTTTAGGAAATAACGTACTTTCCATGCCAGAAAACTTTGTAGATAACATAAATATTACTCGTTCAGGGTCAGTCACAAAACTATAAATACACATCGACAAGCCGGTCGTATAGTTGCAGGTTACAATATACTTTCACACTGTTTATTCCCAGGTGTGCTGTGAGAGAATGGCTAGAGAACTAAACTAGCCGAGTGACAGCTTAATAGCCTATTTGAAACAGGACGAAGCCTTTTTAGTTTTGTGACGGTCTGTCTATTTCGCTGGACGGTTTGAAGCGCTTGCAATCATAGAGCATTGCCCTTTTTGAATGGATTCAAAAGGGAGCATGTACTACCGAGTTCACTGACGGTCTGCCATTTTTCAGTGGTCGACCATCGGTTAAAGTCCGCTTTCTGACAAATCTTAAGACGAATGTCGCGCTCTTAATGCAAAAGTATATTGAAGAAATAAGGAAAAGAAAATGCGTATGTAAGGATCGTAGTTGGTGGCGTTTCTACCTACCCACATAGAAAAAAGGGATGAGTTTATGTATGTGTGTAATAGGTAAACTTTGTGGATACAACTTTGGTATAATGTGGATGACATTTTTCGCCCGCACGTCAGGGATAACAAAACCAGTATAAGCACAATTCTTGTTCTCGTAAAATAGCGTACTACGGTAGATCAACTCAAGGTCAAAGTCACACCATTGATCTGCGGCCTTCTGTACTAGGTATAAGGCGTGAAAACATGACATCACGCCTGTAATCCCAGATGGGTTAGGCAGAGTAGTAGCTAATAGTACACCCACATTTCGCCAGGTATGTTTAAGTCCCATGTAATAGGGCAAGCCTGTAGCCATCAACCTGATACAACTCCAGACTCCGTGGCTGCTACTGAGAAATTCCTGATAGAAAAACGCAATAACGTTTTGCCCAAACCCGGAAATCGAACCCAGACCCTCATAGATAGAGCAGAGCTCTGTAGTAGCGCTAGGTCACAAGGTAAAAGGCTTTAAAATTAAATATAAATTTAACCGGCCAAGTACGAGTCGGACTCGCGCACGAAGAATTCCGTACCATTATTTATAAAAACTAGCAAAACAATCACTTTCTTGTATGGGAGCCCCCTTAAATATTTCTTTTATTCTGTTTTTTGTATTTGCTGTTATGACATTATAACAACAAATACTAAAAACAGAATAAAATAAATAACAGATACATACAGAAACACATAATCTGTAGAAATTTCGACTGGCTAACTATCACGGTTCATGATATATAGCTTGGTTATATACGGACGGACGGACAGCGAAGTCTTAGTAATAGGATACCGTTTGACCCTTCGGGTACGGAACCCTAAATAGGGAAACATATAGGACTAAAGGGACACGGCAAATATGCAACATTAAATAAATAGTACGTATTTAACAAAAAGTTCTTCTGGGGTAATAAAATAGTCGATCCATAGTAATATATGGAAAGTGTCCATAATTTATTCAACCTGTACTAACAAACTGTCTAAATAACCTACAGTAATTTAGTGTGAATAACGCGTAATCCCATTTCAGTACATAAAAATCGGTTGGTACGCAAAACCACGTATCATAAAATATCTACATAAATAATACATAAGCTTCGTATATTCCGTTGAATTTTGTATTCGTATCTTGTTACCGAATAAAAATCCTTATAGTACGGAGAAACATAGAAAAACGTATAAGATTGGTGGTGTGATCCAAAGACTTTGGTTTTTGCCAAAGAAATCAGATCGTGAATCGAAAGTTATTTTGTTTTCTTCTGCTTTGTTTATAGGACATGTTTTTCGTTTGCACACCTTTGGTGTTCTATATTAGGTTCGCCATTTTGAATCCACACACTGGCACGTACGTCATTTTGTAATTTGTGCCTTTATTTCGCTCGTCGCTACAAAATTTTGCCATGCTCTTTCCTAGGGGAATTGGGTTGACACACTTTGTCCAACCGTATAATTATGTAAACCACTGTGCATCACACGGACGCTTAATTGCATGTAGAGAACCAGTAATTAAAATGTAATTAGGTACAAACCAGATAGAAATTAAACAGTGGCTTTAATTAAAACTAAGTGGAGTATATTCCGGTAATGGATCCATTTTAAATTACCTTAACAGGAAAAGTCCCAATTCCCATTACAACTCGGTATTTTGAAATACAAAAATAAAATAGCAGTTGTAAGGTCCCGTAATAGTTGGCACCTTACACTTGCAGTTTAAGTCAGACTCCAAGTACCTAAGTAAGTACTTGGAGTTAGGTGAGTTGACGTGAACACACGCAGATTTCGTAACACTTTAGTGTTACTTTATTAAAGTATCGAGCACAACTAAGTTTAGGAGTATGAGGAACAGTGTGTAAAGTTCCTCGATATTCCTTAGAAAAGGGAGGATCCTCCGGCCAGACAGGTGTTGTGTCTGGCGGGCAACTGCCCGACAGTTGTAGTCGGGTTTTTCTATATACTTTTAAGTCGATGTAAACTTTGCATGTGAGATATAGGAAATTTATGTTAGTTCTTCCGTCGTGTCATAGATGGCGCTGTAGTACTTTTTATAGTAAATTGCTTTTTGTTGGTCGCTACAAAGTAAGAGTAGGTTGGATGCTTAATCCGCGGTGTTCGCGTAGGTATGTAATTCGCCAACTTAAAATCATATTTAGAGCGTTTACTTAATTTAACTTTTACTTAGTTTAAGAGCGTTTAAACCTTACGGCATTTCATACAAACTTTCAGGTCCTTATATTCCGAAATGATTGAACCAATTTTGAAAATGTTTTTTGGTAACTTTTTAGACCTGTGGATCTTGCTTATGTGTTTGAAGTTACATATTAATCGGTTCAATAATTTCGGAAAATAAGGATTTGAAAGTTTGTATGATATGTCTTATCGCGTAAACGCTCTTAGCTGATTGTTATGAAACTTCATACGCATAAGCAGGATACATAAGTCTAAAAACCGGCCAAGTGCGAGTCAGACTCGCGCACGAAGGCTTCCGTACCACTATTTATAAAAACGAGCAAAAAAAAAACACTTCATTGTATGGGAGCCCCCCTTAAACATTTATTTTATTCTGTTTTTAGTATTTGTTGTTATAGCAGCAACAGTAATACATAATCTGTAAAAAAAAACAACTGGCTAACTATCACGGTTCATGAGATACAGCCTGGTGACAGACGGACGGACGGACGGACGGACGTACGGACAGCGAAGTCTCAGTAATAGGGTCCCGTTTGACCCTTTGGGTACGGAACCCTAAAAAGTTAATAAAAACATTTCTGAAATGTCTTAGTAGTAGTATGTCATGGTAATTGGAAATTTCTGTTTCTATAGATAATTTATAATCAGTCTAATTTAGCTGTAACACAATTTTTCGAAAATCTTTTTTAGTAACTTTTTAGACCTATGTATCCTGCTTATGCATATGAAGTTTCATTAAAATCGGCTCAGTCATTTCGGAAAATAAAGACTTGGAAGTTTGTATGAAATGTCGTAAGGCGTAAACTATCTTAATATTGTTTTAAATACAAAATGCAGCCTGACGGTGTGTACGTAAACCGTACAGCAGTAGTGTACATAGTAATATAGTACACCCGCAATTTGTCAGTTATGTTTAAATCCCATATTAAAGCGACATTTTGCTATCATCCGGGCACAAGTCCAGACTTCGGGATTGTGCTAAAGGAACTCTTGAACTTAGAAATCGAACTCAGAAACCCATGTTCAACAGTCCTACTTAAGGTCCACTAAACCACAAATCACTTACTGGCGTAGACAAAAACTACTAGATTCTTCTTATATTTTAAAAGGGCGACCATATTTTATTTTTATACCGTTTAAAATGTCTTCTAATAAGGTCGAATAAATTAACCTAAATGGTTAATTAGGACTTTTGCTCGGAACAAAATATAATCTACATTGAATAACATAAGCCGTTAATAACGACCCTAAAGCTTAATTTATGTGTGAATTTGGGTTATTTTGGTTTCAAATAGGACTACTGCGATAATTTAATTTAGATTTATTATACTTTGAAAAAAGGGCTAGAAAATAGGAAACAATTTCTTCATCATCATTCATCATTTCAGCCCAAAAGGCATCCACTGCTGGACATAGGCCTCCCCCAAGTGTCAAATTGACATTTTGGGGGGTTTTGCCATAATCGCCACGCTTGGCAGGCTGTAGGAATATTGGTAATAAAGCAAGTATTTAAAATATTCACACACGTAATTTATTGTAGAAGTACAAACGTCACAAGGTAAGAGGCGAGTGTACCAGCCAGCATAGTTCATAGAGCGAAAATAAAAACTTCATGGTTGCGTTCCATTTCTAACATCCACCCCTGAACGCAAACCCATTTGCGCGATACAATACAAATTTTTATGCTCAGTTGTCCCCTTAGTAAGTATATCTGCAATCATTTTATCACCTCTACAATAATTAAACTTTATCTCTAAATTATTTACATGCTCTCTCAAAAAATGATACCTAATATCAATATGTTTAGAACGGGGTAGATAACAATCATTGGCAGACAATTTTATAGCGCTTTGATTATCGCTAAATATGTGAAGCGGTCCGGCTAGGGGCTGGCCGATCTCAACGTGCAGCTGTCGCAGCCACAGGGCCTCCTGCGCTGCCAACGACATCGCCATGTACTCCGCCTCCGCCGTCGACAGAGCCACCGTTTGCTGTCTCCTCGAGCACCAGGATACTGCACCTCCCTGCGAAATAAAAACATAGCCCGTGCAGGACTTACGGTCGATATTATCGCTGGCCCAGTCTGCGTCGCAGAAGCCTCTCATGTTGATGGATTCACCATCTTTAGTATAAGTGAGCTTCAGATCTTTAGTTCCTTGTAAGTATCGTAGTACCCTTTTGACTGCTGTCCAGTGTTCAGCTCTTGGCTCTTTATTGAACCTACTGAGAGTATTAACGGCGAAGGAAATGTCAGGCCTTGTACCTTGAGCAATGTAGAGAAGACATCCTATTGCTTGTTGATACGGGTAATCTATTTCCTTGTCATCAGCATTCTGAGTAAACTTCAGACCAACTTCTATTGGTGTTTTACATGGTTTACAATCAGACATAGCAAACTTGGTTAGTACATTTTTAATGTATTTTTCTTGGTCAATCATGATGGTGTCTTCATCCCTTGTTATGTTCAGACCTACACACTGACTGGCCTTACCTAGGTCCTTCATCTCCAAGTATTGCATAAGCCTGTTTTTAATCTTGTCTCTTTCTACTTGACTAGAAGTAAACAAAATGAGGTCATCAACCCATATAGCAATGTAGGTATTCTTGTTTACATTGAAATAGACACATGGGTCAGACTTAGACCGTTTCAGCCCAATCTCTTGCAGCACAGTGTTCAGTTTTGAATTCCACAACCGGCTTGCCTGTTTTAGCCCATATAAAGATTTATTCAAATGACATACCTGAGGCCCTTGTTCGTACAGTTCTGGTTGCTTCATGTATATTTCCACATCAATGTCTCCTTGAAGGAATGCTGACACTGCATCTAGCTGATTAATTTCAAGCCCCAATTTTGCAGCTAGAGATATTAGATAGCGTATAGTACTGTACTTTACAACAGGGGAGAACACTTCTTCGTAGTCAGTGCCCTTCCTTTGGGCATATCCTTTAATGACGAGCCTGGCTTTAAAACGAATTATATTACCACTTTGGTCAGTTTTAGTCTTGTATACCCACTTGCAAGGTAAAACCTTTCTATCCGAAGGCAAGTTCTTTAAACTCCAAGTGTTGTTTTTTACTAGTGAGTTGTACTCTTCATCCATTGCCTGTTTCCATTGTTTGGCATATGACGATGAAAGTGCCTCCTCAACTGTCTGCGGATCAGAGAAATTGGAAAGTAAACAATACATACTGTTTTCATCTGTATCTGTGTTATCCCTTTGTGTTCTGTTTCGAAGCCTCAGTGTGATGTTCTGCTCATACTGTGAGTGTTGTGCATATCTTGGTGGGACATATGTTTCATCTGAGTCCCCTGCATCTGTCTCATACTCGCTCGAATCCTGATCACAATTGTCATCTGTTACACAATCACCAGTAGTATCTTCGTTTGATGGCATGGGGTTTTCTACCTCAGACAGGGGTACTTCTGTAGGTATTGGGACACTGCTGCTGTGACTTGTGGAAGTAGATTGACTACCTGAAGACTGTGACTTCCCTTGTGAATCATGATAGTTAGTAGATGAAGCTGAAACATCATTAATAGCAGTTAAATCTGAACTTCTGCAATTCTCAAGGAATGCAACATCTCTGCTTTTAATAACTTTGTATGTTTTTTTATCTAGTAAACGATATCCTTTTGTAGTGTCACAGTATCCCACTAGAATCATCCTTTTTGACTTTTTGTCCCACTTTTGCCGTTTTACCTTTGGTACAAAGACCATGGCCTCAGAGCCAAATATTCTCAGATGAGACAGGTCAGGTTCGTGCCCATTCCACAATTCAAAGGGTGTCTTACCATGTAAAGATTTACTAGGTGATCGGTTTAAAATATATGCTGCAGTCCCCACTGCCTCGGCCCATAGTTTCTTCTGTAGGTTGGCATGGAACAACATGCACCTAGCTTTCTCAACTAGTGTCCGATTCATCCGTTCGGCCAGTCCATTGTGTTGAGGGGTGTAGGGAGTGGAAGTCTGATGTACTATACCGCTGTTGGATAAAAACTTTTCAAAATGAGTGTTGCAGTACTCAGTACCATTATCTGTTCTTAATACCTTTATTTTCTGAGAACAATGGTTTTCAACTTTATTTTTATAGTCCTTGAAAATGTCTAACACTTTGGTTTTATTTTCCATGAAGTAAACATACACCATTCTTGTGTAGTCATCTATAAAAGTAATATAGTACTTCATACCTGAGCAGCTCAAGTTCTCCATGGGTCCACAGAGGTCAGAGTGAACAAGCTCTAATGGTGCTGTAGCGCGGGAACCAATATTTTTAAATGGCAACCTCGACTGCTTGCCTTCATAGCAGGAGATACATCTTGTCACATTACTCTCTGTATTAGTCAGAGTTACACCCTTGACGCAGTCAGGCAGCTTGTTGACATCTGAAACATTTAAATGGCCCATACGCAGGTGCCACAAGTAAGTGTCACTACACTTCTCCTCACTAGAGCTCAAATGTGCTGTCTCAGGACTATTCTCTGTATCCAATGTATATAGTTTATTATTTAGAGTTGCAGAACATATAAATTTGCCTTGCGAATCATGAACATCACAGCCTCTTTGAGTAAATGTTACTTTGTAACCACTGTTAACAATAGTACTCACCGAGAGTAGGTTGACAGCTAGATCAGGGACATATAGAACATTTTTTAACTGAATGTTCTTACCCTGCGCTAGTTTAACATCAGTGTATCCAACTCCTTCAACTGACAGCGGCTCTTTATTAGCTACTGTTATATTCCTCACCGGTGTCTCTGTGACATTGTACATCCACTGTCTATTACCCGTCATATGCATGGATGCACCTGAGTCCATGAACCATTTGTTATGGTTATCTCCTGAAAATGCTGAAAAAGCTGCAATGAAACTTGTATCCTTTTTGCCCTTTTCATTTTCAGTCTTGTTTCCCTTCTTAGCACTTGTACAAAACTTAGCAAAGTGTCCATAATTATTGCAATTGAAGCATCTTGGCCCTTTTGTCTTCGGATGTTGTGGCTGACGTTGACTTTGTTTCCTTAATTTTGAGCCAACATACAAAGCATTACTGGTGTCTGCTGATTTTACTTCCTGTAGGAGCTTGGTCTTGATAAAATCGGCACTTATCGTCGCACCAGAACTCTCAAGCCCCATAATCATCGGAGCATAGATTTCGGGCAGACCGGCCAGCATCAAGGTGCTCAGCCACTCGTCATTGACTTCTAACCCTATGTTGCGTAACTTGTGGGCTGTGGTCATTATTTTATGAATGTATGATTCCACATTACTGCTAGATTCCAGAGTAGTATTTACTAAGTCTTTTAACAGTCCAACTCTTCTGGTCAATCCGTTGTCATCAAACGCTCGTTGCAGAGTTTCCCACACTTCTTTAGCGGTCTTACAATTTTGAACATGTATATAGTTTTGAGGATCTAGCAACAATATTATTTTGGACTTCGCCTTGACATCCTTACCAGAGTCTACAGGTTTGTCATCTTTGGGCTCCACGCATTGCCACAAGTCTTCGTGTTCCAGGTATGTCTTGACACTGAATTTCCACGTTGCAAAGTTTTCACGCCCGATCAACTTATCGAGATTGAACATGTGATGCGACGAACTCATTTTTTCGCCGGCCGGTCACTTGTTCTACGTGCAAGTGTATTAACCTCACTTTTGTTCCGATACACGTGCACCACAAAGTACAGATAAATTCTGCAAGAATATTTGTACAGATACTTGCTAATCAACCACGCTCTGCTACCATGTAGGAATATTGGTAATAAAGCAAGTATTTAAAATATTCACACACGTAATTTATTGTAGAAGTACAAACGTCACAAGGTAAGAGGCGAGTGTACCAGCCAGCATAGTTCATAGAGCGAAAATAAAAACTTCATGGTTGCGTTCCATTTCTAACACAGGCGGGTTGGCGATCGCAGTACGGTTGTTACAAAAGCACAGGGAACGCTACTGCCCATTCTCTGGCAGATCCCTTAGTCGCCTCTTACGACACGCACGAAAAGATATGGGATAACAATTTATTACATAATGAAATTCTGGCTGTATATTATTGCGTTCTTAGTATTGAATTATTTACTACTAGCTGTCCCGCGCAACTTCGTTTTCGCAACATTTTTCATTGCTGCTCTGCTCCTATTGGTCGTAGCGTGATGATATATAGCCTATGTTACTTCTTATACCTCCAAGAATATGTGTACAAAGTTTCATGATGATCAGTTGAGTAGTTTTCGGGTGAAAGCGTAACAAACAAACTTACATTCACATTTATAATATTAGTAGGATTAGAGACTTGCGCTTGCTTTGCATTTACTTATCATTATTTTAATTAAATATTAAAGCAAAAAAACCGAAAAGGAGCTCCTGGCTAAATAATAACAGCTACTCGGATCAATCGTTAGGTAAAACGGCGCTTGCCTTGGTTAGTATGTAGATTGGTGACCACCCATTACGTACCGAGATTCCTCCAAGGCTCGGAAAGCACGTTAAGCCGTTGGTCCCAGATTCCATTTGTAGATCTTTAAAAGTCGTTACAGGTACTCAAAACCCCGAAAGTCTGACAACCAGTCTTACAAAAGGGTATCTTATTACCCAGTACTAACTAGGTTGCGGAGGTCAGATAGGCAGTCGCGCCATGTAAAATACTGGTATTCAGCTGCATCCGGTTAGACTGGAAGTCGACCCCAACATAGCTGGGAAAAGGCTTGGAAGAAGATGAACGTACGTTTCTCTTCAAACTTACTAACGCCTTATTTGAATCTGAAATTGTCAACATTTTGGGGCTTTGTTCTGGGATAAACAACATTGGCAATGAAGTATAAAAAAAAAATTGAGATGATTTAGCGTTGTGAGCATTTTATGTTACTGTCATTCAATGTCGTATATCAGAGTAGTCTATGTGATTTTTTGACTTTACGATATTCAAACCTCCTTAAACGTTATAAAGCTACATGCACTTAGTAGTAAAAATTTATGTCCAATCTCCGAGAGTACATTGAAGCCGAGGGCTAGAGATTCCTTTTACAGCTAAGCACTGAAGGATTTAAAAGAAAACACTTATTTTTAGATGTATCTCTGTATCTTTCATCTAATGCATAGTATAAGTCCTCATGTTTTTTTTTTTAATTTTCTCCATCTTACAACTATCACACACACACAGGCTTACCTAATGCAGTAGTGTACACAATAACAATATAAAATTTTGTAACTTATGTTAGTTGACTAAGATTATATCTGGACCTTAAAAGAGACTATGTTTATTATTTATTCCTTTGTGACATTTAATGATTTTGACATAAATATTTACTTTGTTTTTTTTTTGATTTTCACTAACCTTTTTTTTGTTTAATTAATAAATTTTATTTGATTTAAGATACCCTGCGGGTATTTTATTTTTTCCTGTTTGTTTTTTTCTTCTCTTTGGTTTTAACGATTTTCTGGCAGTTTGAGTACTTTATTCGACCTACACAATGTTCTTTATTTGGTATTGTTCGTCGTGTCGTGGAGCTCCTTGAGTTATAAGCTGAGCCACATGATAACTGATAAATGCTTGCTCTGGCTGGACAGGTCCTCTCAAATCTGTGTGGTTCTTTCTTCAAAAGATCATCTCAGACACTTATTTGCATAGTCCTCATGTGACTTGGCCAAGATTATGTCTGGACCTTAAAAGAGACTGTGACCGTTGCGTTTTTTTGGATGTTTCTTCTCCGAGTAGTCAGCTAAGAAACACCGGCCCCATCTAGTTTTAAAAAGAGACGACTTGTAAAAGTGTTTGTAAGAACTTATTTGCAAAAATAAACATTACTTCTTTTGTTATTATTTCTTATGTCTTGGAAAAGACATAAGATGACTATTTAAATAAAACACATAATAAAAATGTACAAGATTATGGCCAAGAGCCTCGACGAACATTATTCGAGGCTCTTCTGAGGCGGTTGGATCAAGGGCCTGATTCAGAAGGCAGTACTCCTCGATACGGCCCGAATTGTGAGGAGGTTCCTATCTCTGGAGCCCTAACCACCAGTAGCTTTCGCACGTTCGCTAGGCACGTTGGGGTTGGCTGCAGTTTAACCAGATGCAGTGGGAAACCAATATTTTACATGGAATGACTGCGTATCTGAACTCCACAACCGAGTTAGTACTGGGTAATACGATTCCCTTGGTTACCATAAAATATCATTCCTATAAATACCAAGAACAGGAAGAAATTAAGGATCGCTATGCCACAGTTACATGTAAAACTCATAAAGTAATCTCTCAGCAACTTCATCAATCCCTCAAAACGAACGGAATCATCCAAAGGCACGTGACATTTCAACAAATTAATATTTGAGAAGTATAAAACCAGGTCATTGTGTCAAAGTTCATGCGTAATTTTAGCTCTTGGTAACTCAATTTTCAAGTGTCTGAGTTACGAGGGGAGGTTGATACGAAATTCATTCGAATATCAATGGTTTGCACGCTACATAGGGGCATGAAGCGGGGTGCTGCATAAATTATTAGTACCTCACACAACCCTGGATGTTCTATGTGATAAGTTATCGAATTCTGAACAGGTAAAGGGTTGGGGTAGCCAAATATGGTTTGATTCATGTATTGGCTGTGGGGGTGCTTTTGTATGTTGTTTGGGTGTACAGTCTGCAAAGGAGATAAGTAACCAAATTCCCACACCAGTAGTATGAGAACTTGGTTACTTTTCCTTTGCAGACTGTACATGCATCGATGTAACATATTTCGCGGACTATTATTTCGAACTCACATAGGGGACCCGTTAACACATTATAATATCAAAGCTACGGCCTCAATCGATCGTATTAATGTTTCAATGCGGAACCTGCTGTTTTGTTCTTAGATCTAGACACTAGTACTAGATCTATGCACTAGTATTTTATGATTCATTCTTAATGATAACGGCTTTTAAGGAATTTAAGACCTTTTTTTACAAATAAAAATATCCATTTCAAATTTCACTAGTTACACTGTCTCTCCGTTACATTTTTTAGAGGCCCGTGGGTGGCATAAAAACTCTTACACCATTTATGATTTTGATTTAATTTGATCAAATCAAAATCATTTATTTCAAGGCCAGTTACAGGCACTTTTTTTTTAGTCGAACAACAATAAAAATGAAGCTACTGTCCCAGTCACAAGATCACAGACACACCCAGACAAAGACAGACACAGACAGACACAGACAGACACAGACAGAAATAGACACAAGACAACTGTGAAAGTACTGTAGTTTCCCATTCCAAAGCGTAGATCTCTCTATGGAGAAGAATGGGCAAGAAACTCCATGGACATTCTATTTAATCATAATCTTGTTACAAAATACTTGGTTACATCATTCAGTGCGCAGGACCAGCCAAAGATACCGTGGCGAGGGTAGCTGAGGAGTTTCGGACCTTCAGGGAGCTAATTTTCAGCATGCTAAGTCTGCTTAGGAGACAGATCAGCGAGTGTGCTAGACAGGTTGACGGATTGGAGACCAGGCATCGTCGGAAGGCGCTGATCTTTCAGGGCATCGCAGAAGTTGAAGGAGAGGTCAGTAGCACAGTGATCCTGAATCTCATTAACAAGAAGCTGGGCCTTGAATCAGTTACCGCATCCTCCATAAAGGTCTGCCATAGACTAGGTGCATCCAACAAGGATCACCACAGGCCTATTTTGGTCAAATTCTTTACCTATGACGATAGGTCTGCGATATGGAGAGCGAAGACAGGTCTTAAGGGTTCATCTGTATCCGTCAAGGAATTCTTGACCAAGACCCGACAATCCATCTTTGGGAAGGCGAGGCTCCACTTTTCTATGCGGTCATGCTGGACTCAGGACGGTGTCATCGTAATTAAAGCCCCCGATGGAAGTAAGCATAAGGTCACATCGTTTGAAGAATTGAGTCCGCTGCTGCTGAAGTATCCCAAGGTGCAAAGTTCTGGAGATAGCCTGAAAAACAAGACTCGTTAATTTTGGTAATAAAACTCCTATATAATCTTACAATTTTCACGTATTAGATACCTACGTTGCGTAGGATATAGTTACCTTGAATATGCTATCTTTCGCTATTTGGTAATGACAACCTTTAATTACTTTTGCTCATAATCATTGTGTTGTTACTTTGTTTTTCTTTCTTTCTCACTCGTCTCTGAGATATTATATGTCTGTACATGTCTCGCGTACAATAGTTTACCCTCAACAAGGTTGTTTATATTTGTCATTATTTTCCTTTTTTACAAGTTTTGCTAATGCCAAATTGTCATTACTGTCAAATCTGACATCACGTTTTTACGGATCGGATACGTTCACGTAAATTATGTGTTTTGTTGAGGGTGTAAGGTGCGTTCCGAATGCCATAATATAATCTTTCTGTACTTACCACTTACTACTTTTGTATTTATTATGCGTCTGTTTTTTTTATTTTATTTCATGTCTCATTGTCCTTTCTTGGTTGTTTACTGTGTTATATAATGATGATGTTAGCTGGCGGGTGGTGCAGAGATGCAACCATCGTACTTGTTTTGCGTGTAGTTTTTTTTTTATTAATTATTTTAATTTTACAACTATTTTTATTTATTTATTTTATCTGTATCAATGACAACTTTTTCTGATAATGAATCGTTTTTCTCAGCTCACGAATCTACTGCCACTTCTGATGATAGTTTTTGTTCCGTTACAGACACCCTTGGTGATATTTTACGTCAAAGCTTCAACCATAGTCTTGACCGACTGTTCAATGTTTGTCACATCAATGCTCAGAGCATACCCAGCCACTACAACGAGCTGTATGAAACCTTTACGAACAATAACGTCCATGCCGTCCTGATTTCAGAGACCTGGCTAAAACCTGAGCTATCATCTGCCACTTACCTTCTCCCAGGATTCGTTCTTCTACGGAACGATCGAATCGGTAAGAGAGGCGGTGGTGTAGCAATATACCTTCGTGCAGATTTTTCTTTTAAAATTCTTGCTACTTCCTCCACTAATAATCTGGCTGAATTTCTGTTTTTAGAAGTTTGTGTCAAAGGAGCTAAAACCGTTCTTGGAGTTGTGTATTGTCCCCCGTCCCTTGATTACTTCATCGAATTCGAATCGGTCCTAGAATCATTAGGTTCGGAGTATGCACATCACATCGTCATGGGGGATTTCAACACCAATCTCCTTGCCCACAACTCCCCTCGATCCCGTAAACTCCTACATCTGGTCGAGTCAGCTAGTCTTCATGTGTTGCCTCTCCAACCCACACATCATAACACTGTCGGGGATGATACTTGGCTCGACTTGATTCTCACATCTAATCCTTCCCTAGTTTCCTCACATGGTCAACATGTCGCTCCTGGCTTTTCCCATCACGACCTTATTTTCCTGTCTTATGTCCTTAAACCTCCTAAACCCAAACCTACGTTCCAGTACAGGCGTGCCTTTGCGCGGATGAATACAGAAAAACTTATTGCGGATGCTTCCAATATTGACTGGACGCCCCTGGAGGGAGCTACATCAGTTGATGAAAAAGTAAACTATCTTAATGCGGTTATAGTCAAGTTGTATGATACCCATGCTCCTGTCAGAAAAGTCAAACTGAAGCGCCCACCTACGCCATGGATGAATAACGGAGTTCGGATGGCAATGCGACGAAGGGATCGCGCGTTCCGGAAATATAAAAAGGATCGGTCCGAGGACAATTGGGTCCTTTTCAAAACTGCTCGCAATCGTTGTAATCAGATGATACGCAACGCTAAACGCCGCCACATTTTTGATAATATCACTTCTGCTTCTCCTGCTGATATTTGGAAATTCCTTGGAACTCTAGGTATCGGCAGATCGCGGCATTCAGACCTTCCTAAGGCATTTGGTTTGGACGATCTAAATCGCTATTTCTCCACTGTCCCTATTCTTGATAGTCTAACCAAATGTCAAACCATTGACTATCTTGCTGGTCTGACGCGACCCAATATTTCTCCCTTTGTCTTCACCCCAGTCGATCCCGGAGAGGTCAAGAAGATAATCCTGTCCATTAAGTCCAAAGCCGTGGGCTGTGATAACATCAGTCGTCACATGATTGTGACGGCTCTTGATCAGCTCCTTCCTGCAATCTCCCATGTCGTTAACTTCTCCCTTTACTCCGGTGTTTTCCCTTCTCTATGGCGGAAAGCCCATGTTCGGCCACTCCCTAAAATTCCTAACCCCACTCTCTTCAGCCACTTTCGACCAATTTCCGTCCTTCCCTTTTTATCCAAAGTACTCGAGGCCTGTGTTCACAAGCAATTTTCCCACTTCATCCACCACAATTCTCTTATCAGTCCATTGCAATCCGGGTTCAGGCCCGGCCACAGTACCGTATCAGCCCTTCTTAAAGTGACTGACGATATAAGGCGGGGAATGGAAGACACTAAAGTTTCGGTTTTAAGTGTTAATCGATTTTTCCAATGCTTTCAATACCGTCAGTCATGAAGTCCTGTTATCCATCCTCTCCTATCTCATGGTCTCTCCCGAGGTATTGGTATGGTTTTCTTCCTATCTTCAGGGGCGTCAGCAGTCAGTTCTTGCTGGTGACTCTAACTCCAGCTGGTGTGACCTTGATGCTGGCGTCCCTCAAGGCGGTATTTTATCTCCACTTTTGTTCTCTATTTTTATAGATCTCATAACTACCCAGCTTCAGTGTGTGTATCATCTTTACGCTGACGACTTACAGCTCTACTGTCAGGCAAGTGTTGACAGCTTGTCCACTGCGATCGAGGAGCTAAACAGGGATTTACGTTATATCAAAAATTGGTCTGATCGTTTCGGGGTGGCAGTTAACCCAACCAAGTGCCAGGCTATTATTGTAGGGAGTCCCCATAGCCTGAGAAGGCTGAATGGCTTAACGGTACCACCAGTTACCTTTGACGGCACAGTCATTCCGTTTAGCTCTGACGTCAAGGATCTGGGTTTGCATGTTGACTCTTGCCTTGACTGGCGTAAGCAGGTCGCGATTGTGAGCAAGAGAGTCACCGGAACTTTGCGGTCGCTATATCGGCTAAAAAATATTCTCCCATCACACATTAAGGTAATGCTTGTACAGTCCCTAATCTTTCCCATAATTGACTATGGTGATGTGTGCTACTACGACCTGAATGCAGATCTCCTCAATAAACTTGACCGACTTCTTAATAACTGCATTCGATTCGTATTTAATCTTCGTAAGTATGACCATGTCTCCGCACATCGGTCACTTTTAAAATGGTTGCCTATCCGACAGCGCAGAGCGTTGAGAGCTTTGACTACCCTATTTTCTTTTCTCAATAAGCCTACTTCTCCTTCTTATGTGACTACTCATTTTCAATATTTATGCTCTGCGCACAGTAAGAATCTTCGTTCTACCAATAATCGTCTTCTACGCTGTCCTTCTCACCGCTCTGGTTTTCTCAAATCGTCTTTCTTTGTCCAGGCTGTCTTCCTTTGGAATGCACTCCCTCTGAACATCAGGTTGGCCAACAGTCGGTTCACATTTAAAGTTAAAGCTCGTGAACACTTACTTAAGAAGCTGGCAGAATCATCTCATAATTAAACAGTTGTTAGTTTGTCTCTCTCTTTACTTTATGTTTATATGTATGTATTTATGTATTTATTGTTATATTATATTTGTAATTTTTTTTTCTTACTTTTTGTTATGCTGCACCTACTATGTTTTCTCTCTGCATCACCCTAAGGTAGACTGGTAGAAAATGCCCAAGGCATTAAGTCCGCCTTTGTACAGTGTTTTTTATACTTGTGCATAAAGTTTTTAATAAATAAATAAATAAATCATTCAGGTTGAGATGGTACGATATGTGAAAACGAGGTAGCAAGACGTGCGTGATAAAGTAAGAAGACCTTTTTGATACATAATAGACTGCGCGGATTTTGATAAAGTGTGCACACAGGCAGATCAAGATCTGAGTTAAGCCATAGGATACATTTTGTCCTAGTAGTACTTTCCCTTTGAAATAATTCCCACCCATGACGCGGGCGAAACCGTGCACTTCCCACCCATGACGCGGGCGAAACCGTGCACTAAAGCTAGTGGAGTCTGTAAGCTCAACTTTCAAAGAACTCAACCAAATTTATAGCACCACGCTGTTTATTTCCCAAGTTTTTATGAAACATAAAAATGTATACGCCTATTAGTCACTTAATACTAAAGCTACATTCCAAGGACATCAGTGACGGAAGATCGAGATAAGATTTTTTATTAAAACCTTAAAAAGGAAAGACGGATTGATAGAAAAATAATATTTTTAATCTTATATTAAATTCTGGAACCTTCAGGCGAAAATATTTCATTTCGCTAAGGCGAGGCCAAGGTCAGAAGACATCCTTCAAAATATTATTTATACGTATTTAATATCGTCGCGGGTCTGAATAGATTAGGTACTGACACAGTTTTGTTTGAAAAATCTTGCTATTTGTATTGTTGGTTTTTCTAATTTTTAACGAAGAAAAGGAGGAGTTTATCAATCAATCTTTTTTTTGTTCGAAAGCCTATACTCCTGATGTGGTGTCACTAAGTCAGAATCTTATAATGGGATCTCAGGAAAATTGTCGGGAACCCTCAAATTTTGTATGCACGTAGAGTGTTTTCATATACTTTCTATCGCAATTCAGATATTTGTGCCTGGTGATCATCATCTCATGTTGCTGAGTTGATGCTGAAAGGTATAAACTGGGATCTGATGGTGGGATCCCAGGAAAATCAAGATCTACCCTCAAATTTTATGGGCACTTACAAAGTTTTTTTTTTGACCGACCTCCCAAAAAGGAGGAGGTCATAAATTCGTCTGAATGTTTTGTGTGTTTGATCACCGATATCTTCGCCAATTGTGAACGAATTTCATACCGCTAAGCCTATTGCGATTTCATGTATTGTTAACAATGTAGGTACAACAAACGCATATCAAATATTTTTTATTTAACTTGACTTGGTGACTTTTTTTTCTTTGAATCAGTTTTTTTAGCCACGAACTTCTGAAGCTAAAGTTATTTTTCACTGTTTAGTGTTTTTGAAGTCCGTTTTAATTTTTTGGAAAAAAGTTTTTTTCATGAAAATTGTTATGAAGATATTTTATAAATAAAAAACTGCATACATAACATCACACCTGCTATCCCCAAAGGGTTAGGCAGAACTGTACCTAATAGTACACCCACATTTATCCAGTTATGTTTGAATCCCATCAAATAGAGGCCCAACCTAATGCCATCTATCGGGCACAAATCCAGACTCCGTGGCCGCTACTGAAAAAAAACTACCATCACACGTTGACCTTGCGCTAGTACGGAGTTTCAATAGAACAAGGGGTCAGCTCTTACTGTTTGTTCTTACCAGTCTTACCTAAATACTTTCTGAACAACTTAAGCGTTTTATAATGTAACACTTATTCTTTAAATCCTTCTGTCCTCCTATTCGAAAGATAAGCAGATTTTCTCTCTCTCTATGTATTTTATTACTAACAATTCTAACCTCGTTACCTCTATCAACCGTACCATAGACACGCATGGTTTATCTTAATAGTCTTCCTTCTATTCAATTATATCACAGTTTCAAATCTAATTCTCCACGAGTATACTCCAGGCAGAACGGTAAAAAAACAACAAGATTACGTCATCGCACGCCATAGCTTAAATGAATTTTCCAGGAGCGAAGTCAGCTGAACTTCGAGCTCGCACTCGTATTAAGCACATAATCCAATTATAGTGTGCGCCAATATATATTTAGTATCGATATCATACGAGGATTCGAACCTTTTAAGATCGTACTGTAATATCAGTTTGTTAGTATCTTGTAGAAAGTACTTTGTTGAAACGTTCATATCGGGATATATTTCTTTACCAACTTCAGCCACAACGCAGCATTTCTTGTTGTGTTTCGGTCCAAAAATGTTTTTCAAGTACTTTCAAAGTATGTTTTATTTATAGTGTCAAGTGAACTGATGTTTGCTCTGTATGGTGTCGGACGTAATG
Source organism: Cerastis rubricosa (assembly GCA_949152445.1). Classification (NCBI taxonomy): domain Eukaryota; kingdom Metazoa; phylum Arthropoda; class Insecta; order Lepidoptera; family Noctuidae; genus Cerastis; species Cerastis rubricosa. Next base: position 13,829,220 of record OX424541.1, read on the forward strand.
AATAGCACCATCCCATATCTTCCCGTAGGTGTCGTAAGAGGCGACTAGGGGATTTGCTAGAGAATGGGCAGCAGCGTTCTCTGTGCTTTTGTAACAACCGTACTGCGATCACGCACCCGCCTGCCAAGCGTGGCGATTATGGCAAAACCCCCCAAAATTTTAATGTGGCAATACTTGGGGGAGGCCTATGTCCAGCTGCAGAGGACGTTTCTTGGGCTGAAATGATGATGAATGATGAACTGATGTTTGTTACCACACCAAAATTCAAGTTATGCGCGGCTCGGTAAAGAAGTGATTTTAGCGTTTGTTTAATAATAGTTAAGCGAAATCTTATTTACACTGTTACGGGATATCTTCCATGATTTTCAATTATTGTGATATTTGGACGGTTCCTGTTGCAAGCGCTATGATCGTGGGATAATTGAAGAATGCGGGTGGATGTTAAAAAAATAATTAAGAGCAGACAAATCTGTCTACCCTCTTTCTAAGACTTTTGCTACGCGCACTACTGGAACTCGATACAAAGTCACGGCAAAACACAATCAAATTTATCACTAGGTTTTGTAGTACTCTTTTTTTTTTAAAGAATCGTTGCCCCGGACTAGGAATTTCTCCTGTATCGTGGGTGCGTTTAAAAGCATTTAAAGTCACATACACAATCAGCCAGACCCGGAACAACTACCTGTAGGCCATGCAAATATTTGTTCAGTGCGGGGATCGAACCCGCGACACGCAACGCAGCAGTCGATCGCTCAACCACTGCGCCAATAGTGCTTTCAACATCATTATTGTCATTATTATGACGCCGGCTGTTACTTTTGATCATACTTAACACTGGATTCCCCGTTCTTGACAATTTGAAGTCCTCCTCTCGACTGAAATCACGGAAGATATCCCTAAGTGACAGTGTAAGTTTAGTTATAAACCGCGAAAGCTTAAAACAGTATCTAATAAAATTTGACGGCACGGTTGGCGCAGTGGCTTAGCGATTGACTGCTGCGCTGCGTGTCGCGGGTTCGATCCCCGCACGGAACAAATATTTGTAGGCCTAAAGATAGTTGTTTCGGGTCTGGCTGTTTGTGTATGTGAGTTTAAATGTTTGTAAACGCACCCACGACACAGGAGAAATTCCTAGTGTGAGGCAACGTTTTCTTTTTTTTTAAAGTCTTTGAAAATTTCGTAGTATCGAGGCTATCCTTAGTGAAAGGCATGCACGTCTATTAAGCTTAAAAAGTTCACGAAAATTGTATTGAGAAATTCGCTATCACACAATCCGATTACAGCTCCGCGAAAGATTTAAACAGACTTTAAAGTAGCATCAACATTTAGCCCAATATGTTTGGTCTCTACAAGAAACGTTGTTAGATCGTCTAACCAAGCATCACAGGTCAAAGGTGCCTTTGATCAGACATTTTCAATATCCCCGGCTTCTCTCTAGAGTGTTACAATGTTACATAGGTAGCTGGGCAATATAATAAAATTGATTTACAACCTCTCTGGAGGTGGATCGTCTATTGATACAGATTGGCTGTCGTTTGCCAAGTTGATTTTAGTGTGCTGAACGTTGATTCTTTGTAATACTTAGGTTTCTAGCTAGGCGATATTAAAATAGAATTGATTTTCAGTCTTTAGAGGTACTTCTATTGATACAGATTGTATTTCGTTTGTAGTCGTTTAAATGTTATTTAAGTTAGCAGCGTTATTACTCCGAGTAACTTCCTCTGCGCGAAATTTTCGCCGTTTTTCCATGCAACATTTTTCATTGATGCTCCGCTCCTATTGGTTGCAGCGTGATACTATATACTATATAGTATTGGACAGCCCATTTATCATTTATTTTTTAATGGGCTATGCAAAACTAAACGATTTTCGAACTAGTAGTTTCTGAGATTAGCGCGATCAACAAAACAAACAAACTAATATTGGTATAGATTTCAGGGACGGTTTGTCTTTAAATTTTTTAATAACCGGCCATTTTTTTCCGCTCTGGTGGTCTGGAACAATCAAGATATTATTTTTGAAAATAAAATTCATGAGTGGTGTATGTGTAAAAGTTCTTGTTTATGCAAACAAAGATGCTGGTGGAATACATAACCTCCTCCTTTTTTAGAAGCCGGTTGAAAATGGCTTGTAAATGCTTGGTACAATTCACAAAAGGCCACGAAGAAAGTTTAATTTCTGTGAACAAAATACAACCCATTAACGTAGTGAAAATAATTCAATAGATACAGAATGAATTTCGTTTTTCCAATTAAAACCTGGTTTCGAAATCCTCTAAAAATTACAATTTGTTAACACTTGTTAATACTTTAACAAATTCATCATGATCACCTGCCTAGCCTTTTCCCAACTGTTTTGGAGTCGGCTTCCAGTCTTACCGGATGCAGCTAAAATATATATAAACTAAAATACCCACAACCGGTTTACATCCACAACCCAGTTAGTACTGGGTAATACCATACCCCTTGGTAAGACTGATTGTCAGACTTTGGGCCACTAACTTCCTATAGCGACAGTCAAAGATCTACAAATGACAGCCGTAACCAATGGCTTAACGTGCTTTTCGAGGCACGGAGGAAACTCATTATGTAATGGATGGTGACCCATCCATAGACCAACCTAGGCAAGCGCGACTTAACCTAACAATCAATCCGAGCGGCTGATATTATTTGTCCACGAACACCTCGAGTGTAAACAAATTGTAACACCGAATTATTATGAGAGTAACTACGATTTCCCTTTTGCTTCACAAGTCTTTTGAAACTTAAAGCGTGCTTGCCGCCATTAAGGGCAGTGTTCATGATTTATACTTTGTGTTTTTTTTTTAACTAAGGGTGACCCTGGTTGCGTGAAATCTGACTTTATATCTAAACTTTGTTTAGTGGTTCAGAATAAAACACGCATGGCTGACAAAGATTATTTGATGACTAGCGACTCGCCCCGGCTTCCCACGGGTAGCACTATACTATAGCCAATGACTTCTAGAGGATGGATGGGGGCCGCCATGTGACCATGTTTTAGCCGAAATCTTTACAAGGTGTTGTTTTCCATCCTCGTCAAAATCCAGGAGGTTGTCACAAAAGACATAAATATTCAATTAAAATTACGGTACCTAGTTAATTATTAATAAACGCGGATTTTTTTGGTTGTTTAAGTTTGTCAGTATTTCAGAATAACCCCCTTAACGTGGTGTAAGGAATAAGAATTTATTGAACAAACGTTTGAGATTTCCTTGAATTTGACGAGGATGCAAAACAACACCTTGTAAATACGGTGGGGTGGAAAGCTGCACATTAGCCTTTTTTTCCAAAGTTAAGTTTAAACACGCATATTGCTGACTAAGATTATTTTATGATTTATTAATATACTTCGTGCTTCAAGCGCGATTGCAGCTCCACACCTATTACTTGAGACTTACAAATGTCACCTCTGCCTAACCCTTTTGAGAATACAAACGTGATGTTATGTTTAGTATATTTTTCACTTATGTTCTGTAGCCTTAAGCTGGCCTAGCGTTGTAAGCAGTTTCTATAGAATGACAGGCCAGATGATATTGGTTTTGTTATAACCCACGTGCGTCTTACTGTAACTTATTTAAATTAGCCATATTCAATAAATGTAGTGCCTACATTTCTAGTGAATCCAGATTAATCTGTCCGTACGTAAAATTAATGGTGCATACATTTTACCCTTTCTCTAAAACTAATAGACCGTTGTATTGTATAATCCCTTATTGCCAGTTCTAATTCATTGAGTATCATATTTACATATATATAATTCAAACAAGAAGTATTGGAAAACGTTTTCCAATATTTCTTCCTCGAATTATCAAAAAAAAAGGTTAAATGCTTTTTTTTTCAGAATGAAGTAAGAGTAGCTATGATAACATCAGTTATCTGGCAGTAAAACTTCCGTCAAAATTGGTCCAGTCGTTTTGGAGATTAATCGGAAAAAACAGACAGACAGACATAAATTAAAAAAAGTTATTTTTTTATTGGTACCGTATATACTCTCATAAGCAATCAGTAAAAAGCTGTTATTTTGAAATAACAGGCAGTCACTTCAATTTTATTTATTTGTATAGATTTATAACACTTAGATACTTTTATAATAAATTTATCTTTCTGTCCATTGAAAACAAGTTTGAACTTCTGGGTATTGGGTACGACCAGGTTCACATACATATAAATTACACCAGTCTTGTACCTTTAGGAAGGTAGGAGGGACCCATTTAAACCAATTTATCTCTCCTTGATTTATTAAGGGTCTCCCTAATTAAATGGAGTCCAAAATATTGGTGAGACCTCCCTAAACGAATTACACAGGAATTTTGTACGAGAAGAAATTATGCCATTTGGGCTTATATTTTTATGTTGATAAGATTTATAATCGCGTGCATGTTTATGATTGCAGCCCACGCTAATAAGGAAGTGTTTACGTGATAAATAAGGGTTTTAAAAATAAATGTTTGGATGTATAATTGGGTGGAAAAAGTAGGTCAGCGTGTTTCAACTAATTAAGCGAACGTAGAAGGTAGCTCATAATATGCATAGGTAACTTGTAAAACCGTCGTGGTATATATATATATATATAAACCGGCCGAGTGCGAGTCGGACTCACGCAAGAAGGGTTCCGTACCTACCATTAATTATAAAAACGAGCAAAAAAAAATCACTATTTTGTTTGGGAGCCCCCTTAAATATTTATTTTATTCTGTTTTTAGTAGTTGTTGTTATACCGGCAACAGAAATACATAATCTAGAAATTTCTACTGGCTAACTATCACGGTTCATGAGATACAGCCTGGTGACAGACTTACGGATGGACAGCGAAGTCTCAGTAATACGGTCCCGTTTGACCCTTTGGGTACGGAACTCTAAAAAATATGTAAATTTACAAAATGCTACCGAGAAGCAAATCCTTAAATGCCTAGCGGTAAAGCTTTTAAGATAGATGAACGAGGTGCGACAAATTACAGCTTAGTAAATTCACCAGTTACGCAAATGTAGGTGAGGATGGAGCATTAAAAGAGTTTTCGCGAGTAATGATGCTTAAGTACGGTTGACGGTTGAGCTGGTGGAACAAGCAACCTTTCTTACTTACTCATCATAGTACAGACAGCGTCAGTATGTCCTAACCCCTTTACACTCTGGCCGAGTAGGCCGGGGAGGCAACTACTTAATAGAGCTGTGTGTACCAAGGTATGAGCTATTCTCGAACAAACTTGGGAGAGGAACAGCCTGTTTCTCGATGTTACTGTCAAGTTATTTTTATATAAGTAAACTATTGAAAGTGTTATGGTGTGAATTGTGTGGCAATATCAATATAACTCTTTGTTAAAAAGAAACCATATTCAATATATCAATGAATTTACGTTTAGAAAATTCTGGTGGACATTTAATTTTTTATACAAGTATTCCCTTTTCATCCGACTTTATTAGAAATGTATTGGAAAATCACTATTTTAATAACGGCGGGAAACCTCAGCCAGTTGTACAAATAAAAGTACCCAAGTAAAGTTAATAAAAAATATATGGGACACAGTACGAGCTTCGTCTACCACATGAAATAATAATTACGAAAATCGAACCAATATTCACAGAGAAATGGGTGAACATACATGACGGAGAAAATGTCTCCGTGACGGAGAAAATGTCTCCGTGACGGAGAAAATGTCTCCGTTCCGTTTTTAAAAAGCGTGACGTCAGCATAGCTGACGTCACTGACTATGTTCAGGGTGATCACTCATCTTCGATCTTCCAAGTAAAACACCACAAGTACACTGTATGACTCGTTTATTCAACCGACAGCGTAACGACTTATTTACATAGATCCGTACAGTTCGGCGGCTCAAGCAAGACTGACTCGATCGCAACTGAGGAAATCGCTGCGCCCCCGCAAGGGGGCGTGCGGTTGGCGGGGTATGGACTTGGTCCTTTTCCCGCGGGAGCGGGGTGGTGTGCCCGTAAATACGGGCACCCTCAATTCGGGTGCCTTGTAGGCGCGGATGGTGGCGAGCGCGCAACGCGCAGCTCGTCAATGTGTAGTTGTCTATTTGTCCGGTAGGAGGCGCCAGCGGCGCTAGCGCTTGGCGCTTAAGTACGGCGAAACGTTACCGTAACGAGCGCCGCTTTCTTCACGCCACCTCGGCGGTCTGTCACCGCCAGGTGAGACCACCGGCTACCCGGTGGAGGCCCAGCGGATGACGACACGTGCCGGAGGTGGCTTGGGCGCACCCTACCGGTAAGGATGATTGGCCCCCGTCCACAGACACCCTCGAATCGAGCCAAGAGCGCTCCAGACTAAGGGGCCGTGTTGTGAGTGTTTGAGCGGCAATGTACCTGAGTAACACCGCTCATGTGTGCGATAGAATAGCGAGCCCGCGCTGCTCATTCTACGCGTGAGTTTAATCGATTGTGGAGTCAAGTGGGTATGAGGTGGGGGGGGCGCGCCGTGCCTATATTAACTTAGCACACGACGCGATCCGAGTGTATGTTGTGAGTGTGGAGTCTTATTGTTTGGGTAGGCCGCGTGTGGATGAAAGCGACTTACCCGGGTGCGTCAGTCCGGGGGGGGGGGGGTGGCAGCGTCGACGTCCGCGGGCACTAGGTCGCGCGGCAGGCGCCGGGAGCGCCGCGCGCGCCCCGCGTCAGGCGGGCGCGTGTGCCATGGCGCTATTTGCGTGAGGTGAGGCCAGGCAGAGGCGTCCGCGCGCGCGAACATGTTGGACGCGAGGCGGCTGCAAAACTCGTCCAGGCTCTCTATCTGAAGGTCCCGCTGGATGGTGGAGTTCCTCACACAGCGAGGGGCGGCGGCGATCGTCCGCAGCGCAAGACTCTGTTGCGCGCGGAGCTTCTTCTTGTTGGTCTCGCTGGTGAGGGCGAGCCAAGCTGGGGCGGCGTACGTTATGAGCGGGCGAATGTACGTTTTGTACACGCCCAGCTTGGTACGCAGCGGGAGGCGAGATGAGAGCACTGGACGCAACAGGAAGCGGGCGTTCCTGCACTTAGCGACTGTGCCGCGAACGTGAGCTGTCATCGTGAGGCGACGGTCGATGGTGACCCCTAGGTATTTGACCTGGGGCGACCACGCGACGTCGGCTCTGTCCAGTTGAAGGGGTGGCGGGAGATGGGCGCCGCCAGCGACTAGCGCCTGCGTCTTGCCCACGTTCACCGACAACCTCCATTTCGATAGCCAGTCTGGGAGTAGGTCGAGCGCGCGCTGCATCTTGACGGCCGCGTGTCTCGCGTTCAGCGAGGTCGCGATGTACGCGGCGTCGTCGGCATACAGCGCGAGCGTGGTGTCGGGAGTAGTGGGGATGTCGTCGGTGTAACATGTATAGCAAAGTGGAGAGACGCAGCTGCCCTGCGGCACCCCTGCCGCGACCGGGCGGGCGCCCGATAGCGCGCCGTCGACCGCCACCCGAAAAGTCCTGTTAGAGAGAAAGGATGAAACCACCTGTATCAAGCGACGAGGCGCGCCTGTCTGTATCATCTTGTACAGCAGGCCGGCATGCCAGACGCGATCGAATGCCTTCTCCATGTCGAGGAATACTGCAACTGCGTGCTCTTTCTTGTTGAGCGTCGCGGACAGCAGGTGCAGTACCCTCGACAACTGGAGCGTCGTCGAGTGCTCAGCCCGAAACCCGAATTGTTCGGCCCGAGGGGTGATGTGCAGAGAGAGGTGTCGCAGCAGGAGTTTTTCAAACACCTTGGAGATCGTGGAGAGCAGCGTGATGGGCCGATAGCTCTCCGGTTTGAGGACGTTTTTGTGCGCCTTGGGCAGCATGATGACGCGCCCCTCCTTCCACGCAGCCGGGAAGACGCCCGTGCGGAGGATGCCCGTGAACAGGCGCGCCAGCGCCGCTACTGTGCGGTAGGGCAGGTGGCGCAGCGCTGTGTTGGTCACGCCGTCCGCGCCGGGGGCCTTTTTCAGCTTTGTGTTCAGAATGGCGCGTCTTACTGCGCAAGGCGAGAAGAATATTGGATGGTCGTCGGTAGCTATCGGCGTGGCGAGGTACTCCCCAAGGTGCCTCTCGACTGCTGCGCTGTGCTCGACGTTGGTGGTCGGGTTAGGGGTGAACTGACGCTCCAGGTGCTCGGCAAAGATCTCTGCACGGTCTGCTGCGGAGTATCTTGGCGCCCCGTCGCTGTGTAGTAGCGGGCGTACCGGGGCCGGGGTATTCGCGAGCTGTCTGCAGAGTTTATGTAACGACGCCCAGTCTCCTTCTGCGGCGTCTATACGTTCCTCCCAGCCCACGGCGTTGTGCTCCTGTAGCTTGGCCCTGACCTTCTCCGCGAGACGGTTAAGGTCGCGCTTGACGCGCGGGCATCCAGTGTCCTGCCACCGCTTGCGTAGGCACTTCCTTTGTGCGACCAATCGCTTTATGCTGGCAGGTAGAGGCTTGTAGGTTAGCCTCTGTGGTTGCGTGTCTGTGGTGGTCGCCTCTTCCTGGGCTCGCTGGATGCAAGCGGTGACTTCCTCCGCTAGTCCGTTGACGTCCGCGGCGGTAGTAACGGGCCAAGCAGGAGTGGTGGATTCCATCCTTTCTGTGAAAATAGTCCAGTCCGTGACTCGACGTGGCGCTAAAGGAGAGAGTCGCGTCGGCATCTCTGAGAGGACGACGAGAACCGGCTGGTGGTCACTCTGCATCTCGTCGTCTATAACATGTATGGCGGTCTGGCAACTCAGGCCCCTGTGGATCACGATGTCCAGCACGTCCGGTGCGTGCGCCTGGTTGTCTGGGTAGTGGGTTGGTGTCTCTGGGCCGGACACCGTGTATCCGCGGGCCTCCGCGTCCGCGAAGAGTCGTCTACCCCCTGGGTTGGAAGTTTGGCTGTTCCACGCCTGGTGTTTCTGGTTAAAGTCACCGGCGAGGAGTGTTGGGTGAGGCGATCCGTAGAGTACCGCCCGCAGCTCCGCTAGGTCGAGCTGAGAGTTGGCGGGCGGGCAGTAGCAGGCGTAGAAGTTCATGTCCTCGCCGGCGACGTGCAGCTGGACACCCAAGGAATAAAAAGAGTTGTGTGACGTCACTGGAAGAGGCTGGTGGACGACTCTCCGGCTCACCAGTACCGCCAGACCGCGGTAGGTTTGGCCGAGTGGCGACTTCTCATCCTTTCTATAGATGTAATATCCCGGGCACCTGAGCCTGTCTGCAGGCCCCAGGAGTGTCTCATTGATGAGCGCCACGTCGATCTTCTGTTCCTGAAGGAGGAGGCGGAGTGGGGCAACCTTTTTCCTAAGGCCGCGGGCATTCCAGTAGAGAATCCTCAACGGGCTAGGCATGGTAGAGCGATAACAAGTCCGTTAGCCCGTCAAGGATCACAAGCTCCGCGTCCTGTCCCTGTCTGATGGCCCTTATCAGGTCGAGCAGCAGGTTGATGGCGCAGGCGGTGAAGTCCTTGTTCTGGCGCTCTGAGTGGCTAGCGCCAGTGCGTGGTGCGCGACGCCGCTGCTGGTCGTGGGCGTCGGCAAGCGGCTGTTTCAGTGTGGCCGCCGCCGCTGTTGAGGCGGCGACTGGGGCCGCGTCTGTGGGTGGAGCGGGCCTTCCCGCTCGCTTCCCCTTTCCTTTACCGGCGCCAGCAGCGGCGACGGTGGGCTTTTCGATGGTGGTGGTGGTTGGCGCCGTAGTAGTCGCCTGCGCCTGGACAGGAACAGGGTTCTGCCTAGGTTGCTGCGCGGGAGGGTCGGGTTGTTTACTTCCCTTACTCTTCTTTTTCCCGCGCGGTCTCTTCCTCCGCCTCGAGGCGGGAGCGTCTTGTTTTGACTTGGGGGGCCCGTTGGCTGTCGCCATCAGTGACGTGCTTGGGGCCTCGTGGTCGTCTGTGGTGATGGTGGCTGTTGTGGCAGCTGCCGTCTTGGGTCGGCGTTGCTGCGTGATGGCGACAGTGCCCGCTCTTTTATTCCGTATCTCCCTACGGAATACGGGGCATGCGCTGCTACACGCCGGGTGGTCGCCCGCGCAGTTGGCGCAGGTGGCCTTCTCCTCTCTAGAGCGTGGGCACTCCTTGGCAGCGTGCTCTCCCCCGCAGCGCACGCATGCGAGCGGGCGGTGGCACTGGTGCGAGCTATGCCTGAATTGCTGGCACCGGTGGCACTGGGCGGGCCCTCGTTTGCTCCTCCATGCCTCAATACGTACACCACGCATGCACAGGAACACGGTGGTGTCGTAGATTTCCCTGAAATTGGGCTGCCTCCTGAGGACCGCATGAAATATGCAGCCGGGTCGTCCCCCGCGCGCGTTGATGTTGCGCACATACTCCGGCTCATATCCCATCGTCCTCAGCTCCTCCATGATGTCCTCCGGGTCCGTGTCCGCCGGCAGCCCTCTGATGGCGACCTTCAAGCTCCGCTCCGCCGGCAGCGAGTAGGAAAACCAACTAAGGCCTTCCGACCTCTCTAGGTCAGTGAGGTACCGTTGAACCACCCGATACTCGTCCTCGGTTTCGGGTACGAATTTAATTCCCCCCTGATATGGACGAGCGTTGGGTGGATGGCCCAGCTTGTCCCTCACGGCCCTGAAGTGGGAGGCCCAGTTGGGAAGCCTCTCTACTACCAACGGAGGGTAGCGCGGCCTCTTAGGTTGCTCCGTCTTAGCTGCGTCGTCGCTCTTGCCTTGTTCAGGGGCTGCGGCGTCGGGTTTCTTCGTTCGAGTAGAGTCGTGTCCGGTGGGTGGGCGGCGAGCCGCCTCGGCGAAAGTTGGAGAGCCGCCTCCGGCTCCACCGCGGCGCGGGTCGCGCTGCGGGAGCGGGGGGGCGGTGCATGGTCGCTTTGCCTCTTCGACGGCTTCGTCGTCCGAGCTTCTTGGTCGACGTTGGGCACGGGTCTCGAGTTGAAACTCGTACCCAAACGCCAGTGGGTCGTTATAGGCGGCAGTAGGGGTGGCACTAACCTCTGTGTAGTCTTCTTCCGTGTCCCCCAGGATGCTCCCTTCCCTGGAGGAGCACGGCGACATCACTGCTGGCGAGTCTCGTGCTGAGCTGCGAGGTGGAGGTGGCGACATCAGTCCGCCCTGCGACGTAGATGCTGCGGCGGCTGAGCCCGCCAGCGGGCGGCGGGGTGCAGGCGACGCGGTGCGCGCGGCTCGGGCCGTAGAGGCGGCCGGGCGAGCTTGCGCGGCGGCGCGCGCGGCGGCGGGTGTAGGTGCGGGGTGCGCGGGGCGCACGGACGCGGCGCGGGTCGCTTGAGGTTGGCTTGAGCGACCGTCGTGCGTGACGGGGCGCACACCGGGAGCGCTGGCACGACTTGCGGGCGGGCGGTTGCAAGAACCGGCGGGCCCCGGTGCCTGGGTTGGCACGGGGCGGAAGGCCGAGGGGCGGATGGGGACCGCTGGTTGACGGCTCGCTGTCAGTGAGCCAAGGGTGAGCGGGCTCGGTGTCGGCGAGGAAGGCGACATCGGAGCCGGCGGTGATGATGGTGGGGGCGGCCTCTGCCTCCCTTCTTCAACAGCCATGGATGTTGGGGTGCTGGACGTTAGGTCCCCGAGGTAGGGGAGCGATTGCGTCCTGTTGCCCATAGGGCTTTTCTTGCTTTTCGACGGCATCTTCTTGGTGGTGGCGATACCGCAACCGCTACGGTGACTGAGGCACCGGGCGGCGAAAGGAAGAGGTCGTTGTGGCCACACAGGCACCTAAGGTACTCGGGTACCCATGGGGACACAACGACAAAATTTTCCTTTGTTTGAATAACGGACGGTTCGGGCGGTTGACGCGAATTCGAAATTTGAACCGTCTACCCCCACTCGCGTTAACAATTTGGGGCAGGCGGCCAATCAGCGGCGAGCGCCAGCGGTGGCGCACGGGCTCCGTTCAACGGCCAGCGGAGGCCAAGCGGCGCGACGGAGAGCGGTAAGAATTTTGGAAATCGCGACTAGGATCGAGCCACTAGCTAATCCCGACTCGATCGCCTACAGTGCGGCCGTATTTATAGGGCTCGACGTACGTGCACGTTTAATTTTAGGTTAAGTATTGAAATTACAATGATGACATTCATTTTACATCGTAATAAATTCAAAGTAATTAACTTATGGTTTTTAAACTAATTTTTAGGACAATTAAATGATTAAACTTAGTTATTCTAGGTTTTTCTAGACGAATTGTTGTAGTTGCGCCGATACGGCCATACTGACAGGCGGTGCGCGCTCTGCACCAGCCTCGTTGGTTCTCGTCGATTTTTGGATTCTCGTAGACCTGAAAGAATAGAAACAAAACTTCCTCTGAGTAGTACATCTGTAAACAACTTGCGTTGTTTTGTCTTTTGAGAATATCGATTCTGATAAGGTTAGTAGGTTCTCGGAGATTTTATTAAAGGGTTCTCGGAGGTTCTCGTAGAGTTCTCGGAGGTTCTCGTAGAGTTCTCGGAGGTTCTCGTAGAGTTCTCGGAGGTTCTCGTAGAGTTCTCGGAGGTTCTCGTAGAGTTCTCGGAGGTTCTCGTAGAGTTATCTGAGGGATATTTAGAATATTTGAATTAAGTTACTTACGGTTTTATTCTGATGAATTACGGTTTTCCGATTCCGATACGGCCACACTGACAGGCGGTGCGCGCTCTGCACCAGCCTCGTTGGTTCTCGTCGATTTTTGTGGATTCTCGTAGACCTGAAAGAATAGAAACAAAACTTCCTCTGAGTAGTACATCTGTAAACAACTTGCGTTGTTTTGTCTTTTGAGAATATCGATTCTGATAAGGTTAGTAGGTTCTCGGAGATTTTATTAAAGGGTTCTCGTAGAGTTCTCGGAGGTTCTCGTAGAGTTCTCGGAGGTTCTCGTAGAGTTCTCGGAGGTTCTCGTAGAGTTCTCGGAGGTTCTCGAAGAGTTATCGGAGGGATATTTAGAATATTTGAATTAAGTTACTTACGGTTTTATTATGATGAATTATTTTCACCCTGTAGCTGGTGGTTTTCTGGTTCTCGTAGAGTTCTCGGAGGTTCTCGTAGAGTTCTCGGGGGTTCTCGTAGAGTTCTCGGGGGTTCTCGTAGAGTTCTCGGAGGTTCTCGAAGAGTTATCGGAGGGATATGTAGCTGGTGGTTTTCTGGGTCTCGTGAAGTCGAAGGGATGGGCTTAATTGCAGCAGACTCCTGATGACCAGGTGATGCATTTCCCGCCGATACGGTCACCTGTTCACCTGGTTGTGGCGCGTGGTGCAGCTGATCATGAGCCACCTTGCGAAGTCGCCCCCTGCCGACCACCTTCTTCACCAAATATCGGTCATTTTCAAAATATCTATCGTTGTTAGGTATTGTGGAACTTGAGTTTGGATGAGAACGTTTCTTCCGTATAAATGTTGCTACTGAAATCAGTTTAGGAACAGTGGTTGTTCTGGCATTCAGTAAATCGATGCGTAATCGCTCTATCATTAACACATCCAATCACTGCCTCCACGGCGTGCTCATCTTCCAACTTGTCCTTGGTACCCTTCTCCATAAAATCCATGCCCGTGACCAGAACTCGGCAATATCCTTTGAGGAATCATAAAAATGTTCCCTGAACCTAACAATGTCTCGGGAGTATCTGTTCTCAGGTTCAAATGTGGTGATGATGTTCTTTCGTAACTCTTCCCAGGTCACCATTCAATCATCGATCCACATTTTCGCACGTCCCTTCAGCAGACTGCAGACTTTCATACGAACGTCGAAATCACTCAACTTATATGCCTCAATGGCCACTATCAATATGTTGACACCACTCACGTACTCCGACATGGGTATCCGGGTCGAAAGATGGCAGGTAAATGCCTTTGATCCTTATTTTTGATTCGGTAGGCGGAGCACACAAACGCTCTGACATTCTCTGCATCATTTCCATCATCTGCATAAGGAATTGTGGTGGTATTCCGTCCATCTGCATTCCATGATCAGGGTATGTATGCGGTCTTGATTGATTCATGGCTTCCATTGATGTATTGGAGACCAGTTCAGGCTCCTGACGCCGAATGTTGGCTGGTTCCAGTTGCTCAGGTGGTAAACGAGCTGATGAGGAAGTGGCTTGAGTAGAAATCTCTTGCGATCCCACTTCTGATGACGGAGAAAATGTCTCCGTGACGGAGAAAATGTCTCCGTTCCGTTTTTAAAAAGCGTGACGTCAGCATAGCTGACGTCACTGACTATGTTCAGGGTGATCACTCATCTTCGATCTTCCAAGTAAAACACCACAAGTACACTGTATGACTCGTTTATTCAACCGACAGCGTAACGACTTATTTACATAGATCCGTACAGTTCGGCGGCTCAAGCAAGACTGACTCGATCGCCTACAGTGCGGCCGTATTTATAGGGCTCGACGTACGTGCACGTTTAATTTTAGGTTGAGTATTGAAATTACAATGATGACATTCATTTTACATCGTAATAAATTCAAAGTAATTAACTTATGGTTTTTAAACTAATTTTTAGGACAATTAAATGATTAAACTTAGTTATTCTAGGTTTTTCTAGACGAATTGTTGTAGTTGCGCCGATATACATGAAAAAAAATACGCAATTTCGTTTACTTTGATGATTTATATTTTCATGTTTTTTACCGGTTCATTTTATTAAAAAACCAATCTACTAAACTGATTTGTACGAAATTTCTATGAGGCCAATCGGAAAATATATCCTTTCATATGAAAAAAAAAACCGGCCAAGTGCGAGCCGGACTCGTGCACGAAGGGTTACGTACCATTATTTATAAAAACGAGCAAAATACTTTTTTGTATGGGAGCCCCCCTAAACATTTATTTTATTCTGTTTTTAGTATTTGTTGTTATAGCATCAACAGAAATAAATAATCTGTGGAAATTTCAACTGGCTAACTATCACGGTTCATGAGATACAGCCTGGTGACAGACAGACGGACGGACGGACGGACAACGAAGTCTCAGTAATAGGGTCCCGTTTGATCCTTTGGGTACGGAACCCTAAAAAAACAAATCGGTTAAAAACAACATGCCTCTATATCGTTCCGTATCTGTTCAGTTTGCTTAATCTCATCATTAAGGGTAAATTAATTATCACGTTTGCTATCTGACTGAGTGAATGGCAATGCCCGTTTACAATAATTTAACAGAATCCACTTCCATTGTTCCCTTTTGTTTTTCAATTAACATTAAATGGAGGTTTTTAACCACTTTGATATTAATCTGCTGACATAATGTAAGTATAGTGTATTTTAATTAAACGTGAAGTTCTAATTGTTACATACAAAGGTTTTTTTTTTTTAAACATTGCCCCACACTAGGAATTTCTCCTGTATCGTGGGTGCGTTTACAAACATTTAAACTAACATACACAAACAGCTAGACCCGGAAACACTATGTGTAGGCCATTTAAATATTTGTTCCGTGCGGGGATAGAACCCGTGACCCGCAGCGCAGCAGTTGATCGCTCAACCACTGCGCCAACCGTGTCGTGGTTTACACACGTGATGTTTTATTCAGATATAGGGAGACATGTTATGGTCTATTAACAATAATATCTTTATTCGAACGACCATGACCCACAATGTTAGTAATTACATACAAGCTTTGTTAATAATCATAGAAACACAACAATAAGGACTCAATGTTCTCTGAATTTTGGCTGAAATCCTCCATCAAGCACCGCAAAAAAGTGGTTAAAGTAAAAAGAATCCAGTCAGACTGTGGAATGTTTACATTTAATTCATCAGATAAGGAATTCTTCGATGATAGAATAGGGAACAAATAGCTTTAATCTTATTCCAGACAATGATTTGTACTTAAAATAGTTAGTTATATGGGATAAAATATAATGACCACCAAAAAATACATTGATATGCTGAGCTACGTTATCAAAAAAAAAAAAATATGTTTGAAAACGATAAACTTCTGCAGAACTAAAAGTTACACACATTTTTCATTAAAGTTAGTTTCTTAAGCAACATGGACCTTTATATCGCCAAAAAGTGTTCAACACAACAAATTACAGACATATATCGATACATTTTTACAAAGTTTCAAGCCTATTCCCACCAGAAGCGTCTTCAAGCTCCGCTTTGGCACAAAGTATCGATTTGGCTAGTCATTTCTCAGACGCGGGCGAATTTAGCAAGGCGTTATATATTTTTCATCGTAACTGCTCTAAAACGAGCTCTCTATTCCACCTGCTTCCACTTTATAGATATCTCTATTCAATTTGTGAATAAGAACTAATTTTGTCTGTACGTGTCCCGTCTCTTTAGCTTCAAGAAACCAGAGATTTTGGTTACGGTCCATTTTCTTTTCTGCTTAACAAAATTAAATGTTATGAGTCCTGAGATAATTAGGATGTAGCTGGGGTGTTAATTTAAAGTAAAGGGTTGTTGCCGAGGTACGTACTAATGACTGTTATTACAGTGTTTTCAGTTGAAAGTTTGCTTAGAGCTTAGTATATTTAAGCTGGAATTGTTAATCTAAACGATGCTAATATTATGATAATAAAGGTTTGTTTATTTGTGGTCCAAGTTGACAGTTAGGTTTACATAGTAAACGTTTACTTGAATTTGTAAACTTATGTTCCTATATAAACATTATTTTGATGTTTATTCAAAGTGTTTAAAAACTTTATGTAACTACTAGCTTCAGCCTATTGCTTCGCCCGTGTTTTGTTCTGTAATTGTCCCAACGGATCGTACTACCGAGGTAAAAAGTATCCTATGTGCTATTCCAGACTATTTACTATCCGTGTGCCAAATTTCATTAAGACACAATCAGTAGTTTTTGCGTGAATGAGTAACAAATATCCATATATCTATAAATCCTCACAAATTTTCGCATTTATTGCGTATATTAGTAGGATATTCTGCACGAGAGCAGATACAAAATCCAAAACAAAATTATAACATTTCCTAAAAATTACCAAGCTGGCTTAAAACACGGTAAAATTCTGCGAAAAGGACAACTGCACGAAAAAAAATTGTCTATTATGCCTCGGAAACTTCGCAAAAAACAAAAAAAAAACATTAAAAAATGGCCGTCGCTGCGTTCATTCAGTGTTGCCCACTTTCTTAACGAGAGGGATGAGTGGATTGTCTTAATTTCGCTGAAATAGTACGACGGTGCTTGCGAAATTATTGTCAGCATTTTGTTTAATGTTTTAAACAAATAGCATAACATAAAGCCTGTAATCAACGAAGGGTTATGCAGAGCGTACCTAATAGACATTACGCCAGATATGTTTAAGTCCCATGTAATTGGGTGCGAGCCTATTGCCATCAACTGGGAACAAATCGAGTCTTCGTGGCTGGTACTGATAAATTCCTGATGAAAAACCCTATAACACCTCGCCCGACCCGGGAATCACACCCAAGACCTCTTGCACAGCAGTCGCAAACGCGGGAGCACAGAGACGCTAGACCAACGAAACAGATACAACAAATTATTGGAACGAAGATCCATAACGCGCGTTGCGAAAGGGGGCTAGACGGAAAAAGTTAAGACCGAAAAAGTTGTAACGACACTTTTTGCTATTGTTGTAAGCCGTGCGGCGTACAAGGACAAGGACAAGGACAAGGACAGGGACAGGGACAAGGACAAGGACAGAGACAGGGACAGTTGCAGGGACAGGGACAGGGACAGGAACAGGTATAGGGACAATTGCTATTGTTGTAAGCCGTGCGGCGTACAAGTACAAGTACAAGGAGAGGGACAGGGACAGGGACAGGGACAGGAACAGGGACAGGGACAGGGACAGGGACAGGGACAGGGACAGGGACAGGGTCAGGGACAGGGGCAGGGACGACTATACGTCGACAATCATTGTATTAATATCTTTAATTTTTTCTTTAAAAAAAAGTTTTTTCTTTACTATTGTTACCGAAAGTAATAAAAAGTTCAGAATATTTGCCATAAGGATTGATTTCCATTCATTCTTTCGACCGATTTTTTTTATTTTAACACATTTAAATTGGCCTGTCAAGCCAAGTCAGAGACCCATGGGTGACATAAAAACTCTGACTCCAGGTTAGGCACTAACCACACGATAAAAAAAAGCATTGACCTCAAAATAATGTTCAAGTTATAATCGCGACTATGTAGTTCTTTGACTTCGAGAAAGCCTACCTTTTTATGGAATGACAATAGCAAAAGAGACCACTTTTAACTGGTTTTGTTACCTCTGACGTGGGACCTACCGCACGTATTTGTTTAAAAGACAATAACTTTAACGTCTTTCGGGAAATATTAACCAGTTATACTTTTAAAGTCTCATATAATAAGGCCTGTATTCTTTCGTGGTGAAACTTGATGAAGTTTCAAATTTTGAAACAACTAGGGAAATCAAAATCTGTATGTATAGCAACGGAGTTTTCTTCTTATTTGTTTCTTCATTAATGAAGAGGAGGTTTTGTATGGTGTCGGACGTAAGAATAGCACCATCACATATCTTCCCGTGGGTGTCGTAAGAGGCGAGTAAGGGACTTGCCAGGGAATGGGCAGCAGCGTTCTCTGTACTTCTGTAACAACTGTACTGCGATCGTCAACCCACCTGCCAAGCGTGGCGATTATGGCAAAACCCCTTTATGTCAATGTGGCGTTGAGGGAGGCCTATGTCCAGCAGTGGATGTCTCTCGGCTGAAATGATGATGACTGATGAGGAGGAGCTTGTGGATAAATAACATACAGCCACTCGGGTCGATCTTCCGGTTAAGCCGCGCTTGCCTAAGTTGGTCCATGGATGGGTAACCACCCATTACATAAAGAGTTTCCTCAGTGCGTTGGAAAGCACGCTAAGCCGTTGGTCCCGGCTATTATATATTATTTGTAGACGATGTTAGGAATATACTACGACTTCACGTTGCCGTATAATGTTCCCTGACAAAGTCAAAAGAAAACGTGCTCACGGGAGCAAAGCCGCGGGCACAGCTAGTAAACAAATAATGACTAATTAAAATTGTGACGAAGATTAATTACCTCCAATGCGCCCACAAAACACACAAAAAAAAGTTCAACAATATTCGTCTTTGTTAAAAATTCGTTGAAGAAAATTGCTATTATAATATTTCTAGGGGCGAACTGTCGAATGTTTCGAAGTTTCCCGATAAAATTTGATGTTTATAAAAGAAAAGTTTTTAAAGTGTTTTTTTAATACTCCAATGGTAAAAGTGTTTCGATGTATTTATTTAAACTTCTCAAAGTCAATGGCCGAAGTGTTATTTGATTACTTTTTCATAATGTTTCAATCTTTTAAAATTTAATATTTTGTTCTATGTCTGTTTCCACTAACACTATCGTCTGCCTAGCCGTCCTCAACCTACACTATCTAACCGGATATAGCTGAATACCAGTATTTGACATGGAGCGACTGCCTATCTGACCTCCATAACCCAGTTACCGGTAAAACGATACTCCTTGGTAAGACTGTTTGATATTCTGTGCAAATACGGATTACTTAGAAAATTGATTGATAACTACATACATTTATCATTGCAGACATTTTCCTTCTATAAACGACGACACGTAGTACGGTTATTGATCACCACTATATAAAACTTTTAGCATGCGTGAAAGATGTATGTGTACATTATCATGTCTTAATACCTACATACTATCACAATATTTCAATCTTGCTGAATGTAGTGTAATGTAGATTTTGATTTTTTTATAATTATGTATCAGTCGTTACTAGTAGTCACAAACCAAAAGTCTGACATCGTCTTACCAAGGGGTATCGTATTACCTAGTTACTCGGTTGTGGAGGTCAGATAGGCAGTCGCTTCATGTAAAATACTGGTACTCAGCTGGTTCCGGTTAGACTGGAAGCTGACCCCAAGATACTTTGGGAAAAGCTAGGCAGATGATGATAATGATGTATCAGGGTTTTAGGTACTAACTTAATACAAAATCTCACTTATATCATAAAAAGAATATTAAAGAAAAAGCACGTAGAAAGTTTCAAGGGTACTAAACCACTTAGTGCGAAAACCTAAATAAAAAACCGATTTAAGATATTAAGAGCATAAGACTAAGCATATTTACCTATTTCTCAGTACCCCCGACTCCATGAAATGAAAGCAAACAATAATTCATTCTACGTAATAACTACTAAACGATAACACACTCCTTACTTCCCTGGTAACACAGTAAACAGACCCACTAAACTTTGATTATCTCCTAGCAACGTTTATACAAATTGGATTAGATAGCAAAATTTACATATTCACGCAAATGGTTTTGGAAAGCGAGAGCTAACGATAATAGAGACTTATCCGGGAAAAATGGTTTCCCTACTAAAATATTTTTCGGGGAAAATAAATTACTTTTGGAATTTTTGCTCCGGGCTTGCTTGAAGGCTGGCTCTGTAACAGATATTAAAGACAATTTATATGGAATGATGTTGTTGGGTGAGTGAATTTCGAATACTTCTTGTATGGGTCTTGGGTAGACTTAAAATGGTTTCCCCATATTTTGCCAAGCTCTGCCTCATCATACGTTCTAGAGTTTCTACTTTAACTTGATAGGTATTTTAGTATCTCCTAACTGAGTTATATCATTAAAGCTCTATTTTAGGTACGGACCAAAGAATTAAAAAAAAAAACAGATTTCTCTGAAAATGCAGTATTTCCAGCAAAATTTTCATATTGCCTTGAAATTATTTTCTACTACGTAATCATCTAGATCTATCAAAATTATGAGACACCAGATAATTACGAAGTAAAAAAAAGTATCACTTAAATAGGACCAGTAATCACGGAGAAACCAGTGTACACACATGGAGAAAAACAAAGAAAAACTCACAACCACCTCCTTTTTAGAAGTCGGTTATAAATATGTATTGTTTCGTAAAATGTTCAGTATTTACTTAGTTAATTACAGCGTCTAGATTTTGTAGTTCTTAGCCTTGTGTGAAAGCTAATTGACAGAAGACCTACAGTTTATACCAAATTGTAGAAAAAGTCAGATCGATAAAACAACAGAATATAACGGTGTGTGTTTAGTCGTCCACAAAAGTTCCTTTGACTTTTTTTTTTTGACGTCTTAAAACATTATTGTTTTACACCTTTTCCAGTGTGGGAAAGAGATGGCGCTAGACACCCTGTATAACCACACTGGAATAAGAGTAAAACAATACTGCTTTAAGAGGTCATGGTAGACCAGCTGTTTGGGGGAAACGAGATAATGTTCAAAGGTTAATAATAATGGTATGAGCTCGGAGCCAAATAACAAATCAGCCGCATACATCGATTTTCAGGGTTAAGCAGCGATTGCCAAGGTCGGTTCGTGGATGTGTGACCATCCAATAAATACCGAGTTGCTTCGGTACCTCTTAAAGCACGCTAATCCGTTGGCCCCGGCTGTCAATTATAGATCTTTGATAGTCGTTACAGGTAGTCTGTGGCCCGAAAGGCTGATAACCAGTCTTACCAAGGGTTATTGTATTATCCAGTACTAACTAGGTTGCGGAGGTCAGATAGGCAGTCGCTTAATGTAAAATACTAGTATTCAGCTGCATCCGGTTAGAATGGAAGCTGACCCCAACATAGGTGGGAAAGACTACTCGTAGACAGATGATATTTTATCATGTTTTAGTAATATGACGGATTAAATAATAATTATAATTGATTTATTCATGAATATGAGACAACCATAAAGAGTAACTTATTACTAAACACAGGTTAGAAATGGTGCATTGTAAAGATGATTTGATTAACTTTGGAATGATTCGCCCTATCCCCTCGTTCTACTTCGGACTTCCTCCCCATGCAGTCCTCCCCCAGCGGCGCCCTAAGCCGAAGCTCGTACCCCAGAGGGGGTGCCCTTAGCGTGTAGTCGCTTAGTTTGTAAGTTTTTATGCCCTGGCTGGAGGCCTTACTCTTAAGGCACCCACAGGATAGTCCGGTTAAGCAGACGACAACCTCCTAGATTGAACTGCGAGATGCCATTCCAAAAAAAAAAAGAGGCTTCCTCAACCTTAGAACAACAGATTCTCACAAGGTTCTAGTTACAAGTCACATAGTTAAGCAGATTCCTTACAATACATACTGTATAGGTTATAAATCACAGTGCAGTTTAATTTATTAATTAAGTATTGGTTATTAATTAATATTTTAGGAATATTTCATCATAATTTGGAAAAGCCAAGTTTGGAAGAAGAAGGCGTACTGCGCCGACCGAAAATAAATTGGGATGAGGGGAGGAGAATGATGATGTTGATGAATTTCACAAACCTGTAATCATTATGTCAGTGCATTTGTCATAGTTAATTGAAAAAAAAAATCAAAACCTCAAACGAAGTCAAAACAAAAATAAAATGTTACACACCACATTAGTACAGAATAAGAATAAAAAAAATAAAAAATTAATATTATTCTACATGGCTACAGGCGAAACCTTTCCACGATTAGGGTAACGGTCCCTAAAGTCGGCCTGATAGCGTATCGCCAACGAATTCTCCCACAATATTCCCAGTTTTGAGCGTGAAAACATTTAACATCCGCTCAGTAATGGAATCCGTGATGCAGGTACCTACTTACTACCTATATTTACGTTATTCTGGGATTGAGGGTAGGAAGAACTTTCGGTTGCGTGTTTTTTCATTTAAAAGCGTTTAAGCCTTACATTTCATAGAAACTTTCAAGTCCTTATTTTCCGAAATGACAGAATCGATTTTAAAGAAACTTCATACGCATAAGCAGGATACATAGGTCTAAATTATTACTTATTTTTTTTTTAGAAAGATAGTGTTATTCTCGTAGCTAAATTAGAAATTTTCTATAGAAATAGAAATTTCCAACCATCTTTTTTATAAAGACATTTCGAAAATGTCTTTTAATGACTTTTTAGGCCTATTTATCCTGCTTTTGCGTATTTAGTTTCATTAAAATCGGTTAGGTCGTTTCGGAAAATAAGAACCAGAAAGTTTGTTGGAAATGTAGTAAGGTGTAAACGCTCTTAAGTTACAAATGTGGTTATAAAGGTGAGATAATCAGTCTATGTTTAATGCTAGTATTCTACAAAAATGGAAAAATATGGAGGAGGCTTTTTACCCTACACAAGCCATACAATACAGGGTTATTGGTTAAACACCAACAAACAAACGATTATACGATTTTCACGATTTTGGGTTTGGTCTCATAGTAAAAGTTGTTCATAATGATGAGTAGAATGATCTTTTAAGAGGTTGTTGGTGTTTTACCAATAACCCTGTATAATATAATATTTTGCTGTTTATCACTTTGTAATTGGTTGGTTAAATAAAGCGATCCCAAGGTTGAGACAAGATTAGGCAGATGATAAATGAGGTTGCTAGGTAGATGTTTGGATATTTTCACTAGCTTTTGAAAAGTTGTCCACTCCTGTGTAACATAAGGTTTATTTTCGTATCATAATAACGATATACATATGTGTCGTTATAGGTAGCACAAAACAAAGGTCAACTAAAAATAACAACTTTATATTGATCGCTTTTTATCAGTTAAAATGTCGTCCTCCAATGATTTTTATTATTTATAGCGGTCAATAGACGATATAATTATAAACACTGTTTTAAGCTTTCAAGGTTTATAGCTGAAAATCACTGTCATTTACAGGATATTTTTTGTGATAATTATTATCATAATCACAAAAAATATCCTGTACGTAGGTACTGCGATCGCCAATCCGCGTGCCAAGCGTGGCGATTATGGCAAAACCCCCCAAAATGTCAACGTGGCGACACTTGGGGGAGGCCTATGTCCAGCTGTGGACTTCTTTTGGGCTGAAATGATGATGATGATGATTATTATCATAGCGCTTCCAACAGCGTTGAAAAATCGGGAGCTCACAATAAATAATAATCTCGGAAGATATCCGTTAGTGGCAGTGCAAGTTTTGATATAATTATTGAAAACAACACCGTTTAAATACATATAGCATGTAGTTCTACTCTTTTTGCCCATTAATGCCACCTACAAAATGATGTATATCAAGAAACGATCCAAGAAAACATGTCATCTGTACAAGTAAAAGCTCTGAGCAAAACGTTCCAACCCACATCCATATTCTGATGGAATAAACATTATTCGAACGCTCACAATATTTACTCATATATCTCACTGTCAGACGAGGTCAGACTGGAGTGGAAATTCAATTTATTTTTGGTTTGCACCGCGATTTCCCGTGCGGATTTGATTTTGTTTTAGAAGCACCAAATCGAATTGAAAATAAACGTACGGGCAACTTTTTTGTGTTAACAGAAGTTTTTTTTAATTTGTAACTTTGTAGTCCTTTGTGGTTTGGTTATGGTGTAACAGACGAATTTGGAATACTGGAACATTTTTGTCTGCCAACATTTCTATATTTGCTTTGCGACTGATATTTTAATCGAATACTGGTTGGATAAATTCTTGAGCTCGATTTATCCACATCGATGGTATAAAATTATTTTGTGAAAGAGTGCAACTGATATTAAAAATTCTATCGGAAATCTGAATTCACGGAGGATAGTTTATTGAAGGTTTTATGTGCGATATTTTATGAAGTTCATCGGTTCGCTCTGCAGGTATTTGCATATTGATCTGAAAATACCTAAAATTGAGTAGCATCAGCATAAATTACCATGTGATATTTTATAGAGTATTTTATTATGACTTTAGAAGAAGAAGCTGGGCTCAGACCAGGTCTTTGTGTAAAAGAGAGATTTCAGTTTAAAAATATTGGAGTTCAATTTAAATCTGACCAAAGTTTCTGAATGTTACTAGGTACATACGTAGGTACGAGTATGAGGCTGGGTGTGGTCCCGGACTCATATTATAAATGCGGAAGCAACTCTATTTGTCTGCTACTGACTTAATGACCAAACAGATTTCGTTGATACCAAATAGGTAGAGCATAATTATCCTGGGTTAGAAAATAAAATACTTACTTTTTGTGAGATATAATTTTCGACCTCCACGCAAAAGAAGCCGCGATAAAGTAAATAAGAAGATAAAGTTAATGTTTAATGATTATTTTCTCTCTCTCTAGTACACCTGTCTTCACGAGAACCTGTTCCACTACCTTTGCGAAGAGAACAGCGGAGCAGTCACATTACCAGCGGCAAGAGGTGACGATGCATGGAAGGTGTACTTCAATGATATTCCCGAAGAAATTGTTGACGAGTTTGCCATGAGATACGGGATTGAAGCCATCTATCAGGCTATGACGTAAGTAACACTTACTAAACTAAACTAATAACAATTAGTTTAGTCTATTTGTAATTAAAATTTCATGTCAGGTTTCGAAAAAATAGAAACGTAAATCATAATACATAAAATCACACGACATTGTCACATATACGTGACAAGTAAGCGCGTGCCCTGTACGCCAACGACACAAATATGTAACAAAAAATGCAGTGCATTATAACACGAAATAAAAAATTAACCATTACTTTGCGTGTTTTTGTTTGTATACTTAAAATGTTAAAGCTCTTGTCCGTAATTAACTGCTTGAAACGAATTAAATTATACCATGGATATTGAGAAATTTAACTTCAACGCAGTTACCTATGTATATTTGTGGTGAATTTGTGGCTAGGCGTAGAGGGCACGCGCTTGCGTTTATGTTCTGGCGTTCAAAAGTTATATCTATACTTAATATTATACAGCTGAAAAGTTTGTTTGTTTGCTTGAACGCGCTAATCTCAGGAATTACGGGTCCGATTTGAAAAAATATTTCAATGTTAGATAGCCCATTTATTGAGGAAGGCTATAGGCTACATATCATCACGCTACAACCAATAGGATCGTAGCAGTAATGGGAAAATGTGACGTAGACAAAGTTGCACGGGACAGCTAGTGTCTAGATAGAACAGAGACAAGAACTAATCTAAAATAATCCAAAAAACTGACGTTCTTTTAGCATATTGTCAGCATCCTCACCACCATAACTTAAATTGACTGGTAATATCTACTCCAGGCACTTCCACTGCCTCTCCACAAAGTACCTGTGTGCCGGGGTTCCAGCCGTCATGTCGACGTTGTTAGCCAACATAAACGCTTACTACGCGCACACCACCGCCTCATCAGCTGTGTCCGCATCCGACCGATTCGCTGCCTCTAACTTTGGAGTAAGTACATTTATATTAATTCTTAGACTTTTTATAACGACTAATATATAAACACATATTTTTATTTAGCCTATTCTGTCCTACTGCTCTGTATGGTGTCGGACGTAAAGAATATCACCATCCCATATCTTCCCGTGGGTGTCGTAAGAGGCGACTAAGGGGCTTGCCAGAGAATGGGCAGCAGCGTTCTCTGTGCTTTTGTAACAACCGTACTGCGATCGCCAACCCGCCTGCCAAGCGTGGCGATTATGGCAAAACACCCCCTTCTTTGGGGAGGCCTATGTCCAGCAGTGGACTTCATTTGGCTGAAATGATGATGATGATGATGATTCTGTCCTACTGCTGGACATGAGCCTCCCCCACTCCTTTACAACTCGAACCCTTATATGTCCATCAGACTAAAATTTGGCTAAGATTCCAAAAAGTAACAATTAAAGTTAGATCTACATATTTATCTTAAGACGCATTTTCCTTTACAGAAAGAAAAATTCGTAAAGCTTCTGGATCAACTACACAACTCGCTGAGAATCGATCTGTCGATGTACCGAAACAACTTCCCAGCATCCAGTGCAGAGAAGCTAATGGACCTCAAGTCCACTGTCGATCTGCTCACCAGTATTACTTTCTTTAGGATGAAGGTACCAACAATTTCAATATTTTATTGCCATGTTAATTATTGTCGTAGAAGTCTAAACGGCTATTACATTAAAATCGAGAATACATTAATGACAAAAATAAAATCTATCAATGATTTCTGGCCAGTGGTAACTGATACCATGACAGTTGGAGAAGAGACTGTGTATTTGTTTTTGCGCTAACAGTTGTACACTTTTACATTGCCTAGTTTCTGCTAAGATTGGCCATTAAGGCCAAAAACGGTCAGTAGTCTGATATATTTTATCAAACCAGTCTTTTTTATTGTAAAGCGTTGAATACTATCTATGATTTCAGGCACCCTTTATATCCAACCATCAAACCTTCTGACTCTCAAATACGATTAGTTTTTCAAGAATCCTTCTGACGATGTATTTTGTTTTTCAAGGTTCAAGAACTAAGCAGTCCGCCCCGTGCCAGCACCGTGGTTAAAGACTGCGTCAAAGCATGCCTTAGATCAACATATCAGTTTCTATTTGAGAATTGTTACGAGCTGTACAACAGAGAGTTCCAGGTAACTATAAACATTCAGTTATTTACCACCAATTATGGCAACATTACAGTCAAGTCCAATACGATGCTATAAGATACAATACAACGTATATGTGTATAAAATGACAAAAGTAAAAACTAATATTATTAATTATTAATATTTAGACTAGGACACCTAGTCTAAATATGAATACCTAATTAATTAAATATGACGATAAGGATAGAAAGGAAGTCTTGTGAAAAAATATGATATCACTTCTTTACAGATAATAATTGTAATCATCATATCAGCCCGGAATCACCCACTGCTGGGTATAGCCCTCCCCTTTTTTCTCCCACACTTCCCGGTCTATGCGTCCCTTATCCAGGTGATTCCCGCGACTTTGACGATATTGTCGACCCAACGAGCTTTAGGACGGCCCTGGTTTCGTTTGCAAAGCCTTGCTCCAAATTACGGCCATCTCCATAAATATAATGATCGGACTAAAGGTTGACTAATGTACAGGAGAACACGTGATGACCGCTAATCGTTTACTTATTGATAATTCAATTGATTTCTGGATACTCCTGTATCCATGTTAATTAATGAAGTATGGGAAAAAACATAATCGTCAGTAGTTTATGGTTTTTACTTACAAGAAGTGAATGCTGATGCTGACTGATACAGCTAGAAAGAAGATGTATGAAAAAAATTGTACCAAACTGACCCCAGTCAAACTGGAATAGAACAGGTGATTGATGACGAAGGCACATACAAATTAGACGTTATACTTGAATTACTTTAGGTATTGCTGTGACTAAAAGGCAACAACAATATTGTGTTGTAACTAATCTTATTATGAGCATGGTAAACATCCTGTTTCCAGTGTGGATGATAGTGTTAGTGACCTTGTCAGTTTTAAAACTTCTACTATGGATATGCGGTTGACTCTGCGAAAGAAAGAACGTTCGTTCCCATTACTGACGGCTGACCATTCATCATCGAACCACCAAAGACCTTCAGCATCCTAATATCAAATTGCATTTTTCAGGTGGATCCAAATGAAGCCAAACGGGATCCATCAGACCACGGGCCACAGTTGGATTCGGTGGACTTCTGGCACAAGCTGATCGCTCTTATAGTGTCTGTGATTGATGAGGATAGAAACAGCTATGCTCCCGTCCTCAACCAGTTTCCTCAGGAGTTGAATATTGGACAGGTATGAATTTGAGTGTTTATTTGTTTTTACTCTTCAAATTTAAAATCTATTACCATTCTGTGTGTAAAGCATTCCAATATTTTAATTAAAAACTTACTGCAGCACTGCAAAGTTATATTATTTTCATTTCTTTCCAAAATAATGGGTTTCCAAAGATTCCGCTGTTTTGGAAATAAAGTTAAATAAAATCAAAATAACATCTTGCATTTTCCAAGTTGTTATTTAAATTTTGATTACACCACAAAAAATAACGTATGCCTAATAGTACTTTCTATTTAGTTTTAATCAAGATTATTCGGACGAGTTTATATTTTACTAAATTATACAATGGTATTGCAGCTTTCGGCGGCGACGATGTGGTCTTTATTCGCAGTCGACATGAAGTACGCCTTGGAGGAGCATGAACAACATCGGCTTTGCAAGTCTTCTGCTTACATGAACTTGCACTTCAAGGTACTTAGCTTGGACATTTTGCTTACACAGTTATTTATTTAGGATCTCTAACAAAGGTCGTACACAGATCATGAGAAATAAATTAAGGACGACAAAAATATCAGTTTTATATCATCATCAACCTAAAATGTTCCTGCCTATGCCTACCTGCTGGGACACAGGCCTCCTTTCTATGAGAGGTTGTGGGTTGTAATCCACCACGCGGGCCCAGTGCGGGTTGGTGGGAGTGGCTGGTGGCAGTTTTATATAATATCAGTTAATATAACTTTCCTTGAATAAGGTTTTTATGATCTCAGAGGAACAACTATGATACATCAAGGGTGATTCACATACCTAACTTATTGCCCACCTTTTTAATTTGTTTACTTTTTTTAGCCTAAACTGGCCCACCCTTGGGTAAAGGCCTTCCCCCATTCCTTCCACTTTTTTCGATGTTACGCCTGTTCTCGCCAACTAACGAGAAGTCATCCAAGTTGTCCCGCCGCGCCGTCTCCTTCTCGGTCTGGCTCGACCCCGTCTAGCTGTCTCAGTTTAGTGATATGCAGGCCCACCAGCTTAGCATAAGGCAGACATGGCCTGCACAGTCCCATTTTACTTTGGCAGCTTTATGAGCTACGTTGGGCACTTAGGAGATCATAAAAATTTAATCTTTATTTATGTCTACACGATAATTATAGGCACTAGAAAGTAAAATACGCAATCTTATATAGAGAATGTCTGAGGAAGGTGGATCCTGTGTTATAGATCACCCGACTTTTTTTGATGTTACATGTTTATTTTTACCTCTCATTGTGTTAGTTATTCCTGACACTATAAAATTAATCAAAATTAAATAATTATTCTTCGCAAACTTTTCTAACAGGTAAAATGGCTTCACACGAACTACGTAAAGGACGTGCCACCATACTGCGGAGCTGTTCCGGAGTACCCAGCCTGGTTCGAACCCTTCGTCATGCAGTGGCTCAATGAGAATGATGACGTGTCACTAGAATATCTTAATGGAGCATTCAATAGGGATAAGAAAGACGGGGTAAGTTGAGTTATGTTTGTTAGTAAACAAAAATTAAAAGCATCAAATTACTTGCCGCATCAAAAACATTTTGACTTTTTGGGTCTGTTTTGAAAGCCTCATACAACAGCTAAATTAAATTGCTTCAAAATAAAGCCCATGTAGTTTAAAGAAATTACTTCAAAATAAAATAATTTGTGATTTTTATTAATTAAATAAAAGTATTAATCCATTGTTCAAAATCAATACAACTACTGCTCTTTTGTGTCTTAAAGGTATTTTTTTATTTAATCTTTTATTAAGTAATCAAAAGAAGTTGGTGTACATACTAACCAATATAGTGCACTCTGTTACAAAATTTGCTCAATTATTTTCCAGTTCCAAAAATCAAGCGAGCATGCACTCTTCAGTAACTCAGTGGTGGATGTGTTTACCCAACTGACACAATGCTTCGACGTAGTCTCCAAGCTGGAGTGTCCTGACCCTGAGATCTGGAAGCGGTATATGAAGAGATTCGCGAAGACCATCGTCAAGGTCCTCATTGCTTACGCCGACATCGTGAAGAAGGAGTTCCCTGAACATTTGAAAGAGGAACGAGTGGTATGTTCTATTTTGTCTATGGCGAATCAGGATTTGGATTAAAAATAATCTGATATTATATGTCATGTAATTATTTCGAACTGATTAGAGTAACTTGGTTAAATGTTGAGGCACTTATCACATAGTACACTGATAGTTTTGGAATTTTATTATTTCGTTCCGTAATATCCTCATTTGTTTTTTTCTGTGCTTTGAATTTAACGTCTGTCGCATATTATTATTTATGTCGCACGGATCGTAGGCTTAATCAAACATCGTGGGTCTCGGAAAACGCCTAGTGACATTTTGGCAGACTTAGGGCGAAGAACATCCTCATCATCTGCTTTGGCTTTTCACAACTTTGTTGGGGTTGGCTTCCAGACTAAACGAATGCAGCTGAATGCCAGTATTTTAAATGGAGACAAGGCGATTATGACAGGACAAATAAAAAGACCAAATAAAGAAGATTTACTCGTATAAGGAGAACGGAAGGCCTATCTGCAGTGACGTTTTATAAGTGCCCATGTAGGCCTATGTAAAATAAAATATTTGGATTTCGATTTTGAGTGGGACAATAAACGAAAACAAAAATTGACGTTAACTTTCCCGTTCAAAATTCTGTAGTTACATCATTTAAATGTTCCAATATTTATATAACATCTTTTGGAGTACTCAATAAACCTCGCATGTGTTTAAAATGACTTTACGAGAGCGATAAGTAAAATTGAAACTATTTGCCATCAGGCGTGTATCCTGATGAACAACATTCAACAACTGCGAGTCCAGCTGGAGAAGATGTTCGAGTCGATGGGAGGAACCAAATTGGAGCGTGATGCCGCTGATATTCTCAAAGATCTGCAGAACAGGCTGAACGGGACGCTAGATGATCTGGCATCCATGTTTGCTATCAGGTATATTTTATAAGTTATTGAATCTTTAAAGAATTTGACGTACACATGAATGACATTACAAGAGGAAGAATACAGTTAGAAGGCACGGTGGACGCAGCGGCTGAACAATTGGCTACTGCGCTGCGTATCGCGGGTTCGATCACCGCACGGAACAAATATTTGTATGACTTACGGGTAGTTGTTCAGGATCTACCTGTTTGAGCTAGTGAGTTTAAATGTTTGTAAACGCGCCCACGATACAGGAATCTGGCAAAACCACAGTGATCTTTATTGCCGGTACAAAAAAGTTGCTCTTAGATTACTGCTTTCAGAGGTAAAATGGCTGAGAAAGAAATGTTTACCATAAAATGGGGTGGATTGGGGATGCTAGGGTGAATAGGGGC
Organism: Cerastis rubricosa; assembly: GCA_949152445.1. NCBI lineage: Eukaryota > Metazoa > Arthropoda > Insecta > Lepidoptera > Noctuidae > Cerastis > Cerastis rubricosa. Next base: position 13,860,893 of record OX424541.1, read on the forward strand.
AAAACTTTGAATCGGATTTCAATCTTGGATGCGAATAATTTGTAACTTAAAAGCTACTGGAATTCTTATAGTTTAAAAAGACAACCATCCTTTTGGGCTTCGCAGTCTCTCTGCAGTCGGGTAAATTGATAGCGTTCTTTTAGGCTACCAAAAACTTATAATTTGATATGATAATTAATATAGACAATAAATTAATAATTACAATTGCAATGATGATATGTATGTATGTTCAGTTTAATTCGAGTATTCCTTAAAAACTTGAACTAATAAAAAACATTAAAATTTCTCTTATCAGTTTGGAGACGCGAATAACGGCGAGTGTGAAAGAATTGGGAGAGTTACTGCAAAAGGTGGGCGGTGGTGGAGCGCCCGGGCAGCAGCAACCTCCGGTACATCATGAGGCTGATGAGGTGCTGAGACCTCTCATGGATATCTTGGTAAGACATAACTCCATTATCAAGAACATTAGACGAGCAGCGGTGGCCCAGTTGTGGCAGCCCCGACTTACAAGCAGTAAATCGTGGTTTCGAACCCAGGGGCATTACTTTGTGTAATTTATTTCATCACCGCTGCTCTCAAAACGGTGAAGGAAAATATCGCGAGCAAACCTGCATGTCATGTCATGTAAAAATTCGGAGTCTTATGACATCTACCAACCCGCACTGGGCCCACGAGGTCGATTACAGCGCACTTCAACTCATAAAGATGAGATCTGTGTCATAGCAGTGGCAACATTATAGGCTAATTTTGATAGAAAATTAAAAACTGTGGCAGTAACTTTATACAGAGATCACACCACATTTATTCTCATAAGTGGCCCAAGAATTTTAAAACCCGCGTACTAATAACTTTTATCGACTCTGTAGTAGAAATTCCACGGATCCGAACAAAGCCCTTTGCTCCCACATTTATTGCGCGAACCTCCAGTCTATGGAATTCATTGCCGGCTTCTCTATTCCCCTGATCGTTCTAATCTAGATCGCTTCCAAGGTCGAGTGAATAAGTTTCATCTAGGCAAGCGTACTCCACCCTAGGTCACAGCATCGTTTCATATCAGGCGAGATGCGGCCAAACGCAAGCCTATTTAGTATAAAAAACTAACCTTATTTTCCACTAGAGTACCACAGGAATCAAATCAAAATATTTATTTTACAAAGGCTTACGGGCACTTAAAAACGTCTACAAAAGATGCACGGTTCGGGTTGGTCGTTTCCTATGGAGAAGAACCGGCAAGAAACGCCATAGTTACTCTTTTAAAATCAATTGGTTCAATATTTGAATGTTACAGCGTTAGTAGCGTAGTATGGGAGGACAGCGTAGGCGCGACAATAAGTCGTTGCTTACTACAAAAGGTAGAACAAGATAAAAAATGCTACGAATTCCCAAATGTCCACACATTCACAAAAAATAGGTAAATGAAAAAGAATAAAACATTATAAGTACACTAAATGCATCTTCAGACAAAATGTAAATGGTAAGCAAGATGGTGTAACTGAAAGGTAGTTAATTATAACAATAGGAATAACAGACGACAAATGTGATTTTATCTTCTTCAAATTGACTTGTACTTCATCATTTTCTTTGGTGCACAGGATGGCTCTCTCACAATGTACGCAGAATCCTGTGAAAAGACTGTACTTAAACGACTACTAAAGGAATTGTGGAAGATTGTGATGAAGATATTAGAAAAGACTGTGGTGCTTCCGCCTATGACTGATAAAACGGTAAGACTTTCAGCATCAATTGAACAAGAACATAGAGGATGGAAGGGACACAGCTGATTTGCTTAAAAATACCGATGAAAAATTTATATGTGGGGGGGTTTAGTTGACGTACTGAGTACGTCGTTAGAGTTTCCGCGTCGGTGTCCATTCCATCCTTTATTATCTAGTGCCTCCCAAACGATACTTTTTAGTGATAAAAAAATGACATATTTCTTATACTAGGCTTCAAATAACACACCACCCCCGAAAGGAGATGTGCCGTGATTAAATATAAGTATTATAGGTACGGATACTCTGTACGGTGTCGGACGTTAAGAATAGCACCATCCCTTATCTTCCCGTGGGTGTCGTAAGAGGCGACTAAGGGACTTGCCAGAGAATGGGCAGCAGCGTTCTCTGTGCTTTTGTAACAACCGTACTGCGATCGCCAACCCGCCTGCCAAGCGTGGCGATTATGGCAAAACCCCCCAAAATGTCAATTCGGTGACACTTGGGGGAGGCCTATGTCCAGCAGTGGACGTCTTTTGGGCTGAAATGATGATGATGATGATGATTATAGGTGCTCTCGCTATGTGCACCCTATATTTTATTATTGCAGCTTAGCAACCCACAACACAAGGGCCGATATTGAGAGTGAAAAAAAATAACAAATCATAAAAACGTATTTCTCATATTTCATTCCTAAACTGCTTACTTCCTTGATTCAGATGATGCTGAAGAACTTGACAAACAACGCCAAGAACTTGGCTGCGAACGCAAAGATCGAGGACATGACGCAGCTGTTCAAGAGCACGGTGGGTAAGCAGGACGTCAAGCATGCGCTCTCCGGCGTCATGGATATTTCGAAAGAGGTAAGCTAAAAAATTAAATTAATTTCAACTAGATAATCGATACTGTAATGTCAATTGACATAAAAAGTTGATGGTGCTCCAGAAGCTGTAGTTATATTAGAATTTTATAAAGTTTCTTCAAAATTGGAACTAAAGCCCCATCTTAATTTTTGAATACAATTCAAAAATCAATTTTAGAAGTATTAATAAACAGAATCCTTTTATCAATGGCATTCGAGCGACAAAAGCAATATTTAACAATGCTCTTAATGATTGCGTTGCACAACGTTTACTAACAAAGGTGCTTTCTTGACGATAAACCATGTATAAAATGTTTACATAATTTTTTAAATAATGGAAGGCAACCATTTTACACCTCACAGTGGCAAAACTGACCCATTTGTATGTCTATTTGATCTACAGCATCTATCAGCCGAGAAGAGTCTAACACCAAAGCAGTGTGGAGTCCTAGACGCGGCTTTAGACACCATCAAGCTTTATTTCCACGCTGGAGGCAACGGTCTCAAGAAGGCCTTCTTAGAAAAGAGTCCAGAACTACAGTCCTTGAGATATGCTCTCAGTCTGTATACCCAGACTACAGACACGCTCATCAGGACATTTGTTAGCTGTCAGCAGAACCAAGGTAAGAGTTCAAATAAAGGTACGCGTAGACAGTAAATAAATCCTAACCGTAGCAGTTCTCTGGATCATTTATTTTATTTTACATAGTAAGACCGTCAAGTCGTTTTACAACATTTATAGGTTTATTTAGGGTTCCGTACTCAAAGGGTCAAACGGGACCCTATTACTGAGACTTCGCTGTCCGTCCGTCCGTCCGTCCGTGAGTCTGTCACCAGGCTGTATCTCATGAACCGTGATAGTTAGCTAGTTGAAATTTGTACAGATCATGTTTTTCTGTTGCCGCTATAACAACAAATACTAAAAAAAGAATAAAATAAATATTTTAAGGGCAAAAAACAACACGTTTTAGTGCTCGTTTTTATAAATAATGTTACGGAAACCTTCGTGCGCTTGTCCGACTCGCATTTGGCCGGTTTTTTAAACCAGTTTACTAGATTCTCTAAAAATTATGAAAAAGGATGAAACTCTGGCAGATCTCCTTCGTGGTCTTTTATAAATACATGGTGGAAAACCACCAACTAAAACAGTTACCACATTTCAGTATATTACTCTGAACTGCCCCATACAATGTAGATTTTTTTTAGAATATTAAAAAGAAACCAGTTCCGTGGATGGGTGACCATAATTACATACCGAGTTTCCTCCGTTCCTCGGAAAGCACGTTGGTCCCGGCTGTCATTTGTAGATCTTTGCCAGTCGTTACTAGTAATCAGAAACCAAAAGTCAGACATCCAGTCTTACCAAGGGGTATCGTATTACCCAGTTACTTGTTGTAGAGGTCAGATAGGCAGTCGCTTCATGTCAAATACTGGTACTCAGCTGCATCAGTTTAGACTGGAAGCCGACCCCAAGATAGTTTGGGAAAAGGCTAGGCAGATTATGATGATTATATTAAAAAAAGCTGTTTCCTACAAAACTGCAATACCTACACTGTCAAAATGTACGGAACAACTGTCTTTTTTTCAATTACCGATGAAAAGTTCTATCTGAATAAGTGGTAACTGTTTTAGCGTCGCTGTGCCTTCCACTTGCACCATAGATAGGTTGCTAGATTAAGTATTTTCAGAATGAATATTTAGAAATATTCCAACAAAAAAAGAAAAGAAACTATTTATGTCGGATACCATTTTACATCCATAAATTGTTAGTACACATGAACATTAAAAGCTGTGTTAGTAAAATACGTAGATTTGGAAATGGATTTAGGAAATGCTTAAACGAGCAATCACATTTCCCCGCAATAACAGGGTTCAGGAGACTGTTCGAGCTGCCGCGGACCCTGTGCAGCAGCGACAGTTTCAAACTGTGACACTTGCCTTGTAGGAGTTGTAGGTATACGAGACGAAACTCGCATACCAAAAAACTTGCTCCAGTAACACCTGCGCGTCCTTTTTTTGTCATATCTTTATTTTCTAAAATTGTGCTATAATTTGTATTTTTTTGTGGCCTGTTTAGAAGCTGCTGTCGTGGAAGAGGGCAGCGTCGGTGAGGTGTCATTACAAGTGGACCTCTTCACGCATCCCAATACAGGCGAACACAAGATCACGGTGAAAGGTACGAAGTTGCATATACTGATAACATCATGCCTGTTATCCCCAAAGGGTTACGCAAAGGTGTACCAAATAGTACACCCACATTTAGCCAGTTAGTTTTTAAATCCCATGTAACAGGAGGTCGACCCTATTGCCACCAACCGGGCACAAATCCAGATTTTGTGACTGATACTAAGAACTTCCTGAAAAACCCCAACAGCACTATACCCGACCCGGGATTGAACCGAGACTTATCCTGATCTTAACTGACTTCTCTCTTCTCAGAATTGCATTCATGGACATAGTTTTCTTAAGACTACTATGGCAAACTTATAACATCGTCGATTTTGGAGTACTTGCATTAGGCTTACCCTTTACCTCTATATAACTTTTCCATTAAACTGTTTGGTGGCTAAAAAATGTGTCATGTCCCATGTGACCCTAGTACTCATCATCGCTTTACATCGGGCGAGATGTGGCCAAACGCAGGCCCCTATTGTACAAGTATCATAAAAAAGTGTCTATGCCAGGAATGTAGACGCTTTTATTTCCGGACTTTTCTATAATACTAAGAAACCGTAAACCACTTACCGTCTACATAAATCTGTCATGTCTTGCTAATTCCTGCTCTATCTTGTCTTGCTAAATTCTCTAACAAAATTTACAGTGGTAGCAGCAAATGATCTGAAGTGGGTGATACAAAGCGGCATGTTCCGTCCGTTCATCGAGGTCAACCTCATCGGTCCTCACCTCGCGGAGAAGAAGAGGAAGTTCGCCACCAAGTCCAAGAGCAACAACTGGAGTCCTAAGTTCAATGAGACTTTCCATTTGTGAGTAATTTTGTTATGGTGTGCTGAATTTTTTATGATACTATAGTTTTGGCTCGTCGAAGTGAGTCAAAATTTTTGACCGTTTTAGGAGAAAGGAGGAGGCGGTGTAGGGGTTTCGGATTATTCGATCCAAGACCCAAGTCGCAGACGTTTGCAACACAGCCGCCAAATTAAAATGCCGGTTATGCTGTGGCCAGGTAGCAATTCCTGAAAGTCGGAATCAGCAATGGCGACCGCGACACCCCGAAAAGCGCTGAGCTCTAAAAGCTTGACGTAGTCCCGGATAAACAGTTTAAATGTCTTGGATCCCGCAACGAAATGAATAAGAAAAGAATAGCGAGCAAACGTCACCACAATTAAAAGAATTATTTCTAAAACCATATTGGATACCTCCTAAAATGTACACGCATCTTTACGGCATTAGCTTCCGAAAGTAATCCTACTTGAATTACCAGTTTACATGCAGTTGGGGAGTATTTCACTCGTTTATAATACTTTTTTTTTCTTTTTCCAGCATGGTGAGCAACTCGGAGCAGCTGGACCTGTTCGAGCTGCATGTTTGCGTGCGCGACTACTGCTTCGCTCGAGAGGACAGACTAGTCGGCGTCGCTATCATGCGCATGACCGAGATCGTTGAACAGGTATACCGCTTTATATCTGTCATCATCATCAGCGACATAACCCAGAACTGATTATGGCAGCGAAGACAGGCTAGAGCCAAGTGGACCAGTCAGAGTAGCAAGCAAACGTTAAATACGAGAGGCCCAAGAACTGTTAAAGGTCGTGTATTGGAGACGACCTAGGGGGGGAAGATGAAGAGAGAGTGATTCATCATTATTTAGTTGAATGATTACATAATTTTTAGGTCCATCACAATTGAAATGACTAAAAAATAATGTGACACAACAATCAAATCATTCAAAACCGTTTAAAATTTTCAGGGTGCAATTGCGTGCTGGCTGCCTTTAGGCACCCGCATCAAGATGGACGAGACAGGCTGGACGATACTAAGAATACTGTCCCAGAGGCACAACGATGAAGTTGCCCGGGAGTTCGTCAAGCTCAAGTCGGAGATGAGGACCGAGACGCCAGCCGGTGCACAGGGCCCAGCGTGAGACATTTAAAGAAACCCCACGTGCCACAACATTCTACACAACCTACCAACTCCAAGACTGCGACTGGACTGACAGATCCGGTTGTGATGTCCCTTAATATTTCAAAACAGTTTTATGTGCGTAAGCGAGACAGAACTATGTTCTGCACGGTGCGTACGAAAGAGACGAAGCCACTGCAACGGAGTAAGGAAGTGACATTCGGCGCTCCGGCGGCTCCCGGTCAGTGCTCGTTCGTTTTGTTTCGTACAATCTCGACGGAGATGCGTTTTGTAAATAAAAATTATCTTTGTTAAGTTACGCGGATAGTAGAATATTTTGCACAAATTCGTAAACGTTAGCAGACAAGACTGACCGTAGGCGGCCGGGCGCGGCGGCGGACGCGACTTAGGGATCCAGCCACAGCTGACTCTCAGCTCAAGAGACATCTTGAACTCTCTCAGTATACGGCAATAATTTAATTCGCCTTTACCAATTATCGTGTTTGTTAACTTCGCTCTCTTTTCGTTCTTTATCGTTCAGTAGCGAAGTTGTTTCCTTCCAGTTCAAACTGCCCAAATTTTTGCTGGGTACCTAAATTCGCGAACGCATCGTTGACCCTCGATTTATGTAATAATATTTATATGGACCAAAACGTCGTAAATACGGATGAATTAATCCTTAAACATTAATATTAAAATGCAACATAATTATTTATCTAATTAATCATCTACTCGTTATACGTGTACAGTAAAATATATGGCCTTATGAAAATTATTTCCTTCGTTTGTTGGTTCATTGCTTCTGTCGAGTCGGTGACGTCTAAGTGTTGAGGATGTGTCCGGAGTGCTAAGAGGTATGCGTTTCTTATATTTTCCTTTCGGTAAATGCGTGGTGTATAGAATTATGCGAAGTACATAAAGCATGTTCGTTTAGGTGATGAGTGTTATATAAAATGGAATTAATATAGTCATAGCCGTCGTTTGTTTTTTGATCCTTTACGCGGTGCTTTTTGACGTCTGTACGTAAATATAGAATTAGAAACAAATTATCTTGACCTATATATCTTTATTCAAACGCAGCGTTTAATACTAATGGCTTCCGCGATAAATATACTGGATCAACAGAGGAAATGATTTGTTTAGATTTATTTCTTACACTCTGTACGTCATGTTATTTTGACAAAAATATCACCCCGGAAATCTCATATTCAATGAACTTGTATAATCTGCTTACAAAGTATATGACTTGTCCATAAAAACTAAGTGTTACCTCAAAAAGTATCGCGTAACAAAATGGATGAAAAAATGTGCGGTATTGTCATCTTTTATAAAATAATAAATAAATAATTATTTTACGTGTCCCGTTTTGAGTGACCTATATTATGTCTATGTGATTCATATTTATTACAGACATGTACATAACAATACATAAGTATATGTTAATATATGTGTATATCACAATATTTGCTATTACTTTAATAAGCTTGGCCTGTTCGAAATGTAATCTAAAATCTCCAAAAATCTTTTTGTATATTATTGAAAATTGTGATATTGTTATAAAATATGACGTAACATCGTAACTGTCGTGTTTATCTGTTTAATAGATCCGATGTTAATTGTTAATAAATAAATAATCATTTTTGTTAAGTATTGAAACATTCCATTTGTAACATTTCATTCCATTTTGTTACTTTTGAAACTGTTTCTAAATAGAAATCTTATTGTGTTAATCATTTAGGAATTTTACCGATTGTTTTGTTAATAATAATAAAAAAAAAACTTCCAAGTTAAGGCCCCAGTGCTCAAAAATATAATAATTTGTTAAGGCTATAATATTATGGCGAATAACAATAACGAATCGTTGATTTATTAACATAATAATTAAAGTATACTTAAAAAAAATATCACAGTCCAAAACTCAAACACGTTTGAAAGTCGTCACATAAATACATTTTAATGTGTGTACATTTTCAATAGCATTAATTCAATAATGTTCATTAATTTAATTGCACCTAAGATGATTTTTTTTTCGTATTCCAATTTCTAACGTTTTCTTCTTTGTAATCAGTATTTTTGACAACTAATTCTTATTTAAAGAAGTTTTCTGAAAATTTTCAGATAAACAAAAAAAAATTGATCCTTATTTTTTTTCTTTTTCAATGGGTGATGGGGGTAACCTTCAAAAGGCACTTGTAATAAATCTTTGATGACGTTGAAAATGCACACGATGTGTAGATAGGCACATCACTAACTGACACGGGACATAGATTTTCTAAATATTAGCATTTATCATGGATTACATATCTGTAGATAGAGAATGTGGTTTGTCTAGTCCAAATCTCAATAATATATATTAATTAATTATATATTTACTCGTCTTATTATAATATATAGAAAATACTTTTATTATTTCTTATTTACATTTCCGAGTTGACTGAATCTGTATAACTATAGCGTAATGGAAAATTGCAAAAATAATTATTTAAAAAAATGTTTTGTTATTTACTATCCCAAAATAATCAAATATTCTATTCAATGTAATAATGTGCGCAATAATCCATTGAAATTAATAAACAATTGAATTAGATATAATGCATTCTTTGTCCACAATAAAATAAATAAAAATAAATTAATTGCATGGGCATTACTGCGTTGAATAGAGCTTTTCAAGAAAATATTTTGGAAAAATATAGTGACGCCCATCAAATAGAATTTTTGATTGTGTTATTTTAAAATAAACATTTCATTATAACAAAATCATTATTGGATCATACATTTGTAAATAATTGCAATTCGTACTTCAACTGTCTGTGAAGGGAAGCCACTATATTGATGGGATCGTGTGATATCTACATAAACCAAAATATATCAGTATTAATTTTCGTGTATTTAATTTAAAGTAAATTGTGTATGAGAAAGATTATGTGACCAGTTACACTGTTTATGAAGATATTGCGATTCGAGCTAGTATAAAAGAAAAGCGCACAGTATTCATTATAATCTCATCAAAATATATAATAACTAACAAATCGTATTGACACATAAACCTTTACCATTCGACAATACTTGGTAAATATTATTTTGTAAGTGTACCTAATATGTGATTGTCACAAGCATCGGCATCATGTAAGTCTGTTATGCTCCAATTTTAGTATTAAATATCACATAACATTGCATACATCTTTGTATAAATGCATATATGTAAATGTTACATGTTTAAACACATTATTGAATTTAGAATTTTTATGAAAAAATAAATAAATATCCGTATTTCAAATATATTTCGTTTCGTTTCATTATTCCCGTTGAAGTATGCAACGCTGCAGAAAACTGCTTCCTCAGTTTTGCTAAAAAATAATCGATAAAAGTTTTCGTAGTTCATCATCTGCCTAGCTTTTTCCCAAGTAGGTACGTTGGATCGCCTTCGATTCTAACGAGAGCAGCTGAAAGATTTGGTACCTTTTAGTACAATATTGAAACTCTACTCTAACTACTAACTAGAAGCTCACGTTATCAATGGCTTATCACATTTTTCTTTTATAACAAGGAGCCAAAACTAACCAATTCTACATCTATCTGTTTTTTAGATTTTTCCATCACAAAAAAAACCTCAAACATCCGTAATCTTTTATGACTTTGAAATATTTGTGTTTTTAATCCCAAAAATAAATCGATTTGCTTTTAAACCAAACTATTTTAGACTAAAAGTCAATAAAAACAATATGTATGATCTACCGCTGATATTGTCACATATCTATACAAATAAATTAAACTGATTGTTTGAAATTTCAAAGAATAGCTTTTTACTGAATACATATGAAAGTATTTACGGTACTTTTAGCAAAACAACTTTTTTTTTGTCTGTCTTTTTGTTTGTTCTGGCTACAAAGGGACTTTTACTAGTAGATAGCTGATTTTATAAGGAGTACCCGAGACTACGTTTATTTCAGAAAAAGCATGAGCTACAATGCAAATAAATTAAAACCCTTGAATTTGTTAACAAAATCCGATTCAAATACGGAAGACATATTTTTATAAAAAAATCACGCAAAAGAATCGTCGCGGGCATCAGCTAGTAATAGGAGGTTATCTGTGGCCGTACGTCAGTGGTAATAATCCTACCTTGGGCTGACCTACGATAGTACGGAGTTTCAAAGGAATTCGAGGCCAGCAAATACTGGTTTTTTTGCCACTGATGAGTGAGAGAGACCTATAACTATACCTATTTGTTTGTTCATCTGTTAGCTCCGGCCACATTTTCCTGTTATAACTAATATATCTAAATATAATACTTATTGAGAGCAACGAGAATAGAACTCAGAAATATTTGGTTTAATTTAGGAAGGTAGAATCATCTTAGAGAAGGATGCGTGGGCGAATGTTTGCTTTCTGAACTAAATCGTTTCAAGATCTACGGATAATTATCCATTTATTTAAAGATTTCGATGAAGTATCTGTTGAATCATTTCACATACATGGTAAGGTTCAAAAGTTTAAGATACAAAACTATCATGTCACTAATTTACTGGTCGGTGACGGAACGGTCGAGTCACTAGACCGTTCCGTCACTAGCACTAGCACTAGACTCTAGTGCGTATAGTCTTATACTTGTCAATATAATTTTCGTAAGTAATTAAGTATGGTTTCTCACGCACGTTCGAAACTATACTATTAAAATTTACAGTATATGACATTTTTTTCTCAAAAATAATACTATTCACTTAATAAGAGAAATCCAAGTTAATCTCAAAACTAAATATAAGAGTTAGTTATGGAGAATTTGAGGGAAAGAGGAAAAAGTGAGTGAACTATGTATTTAAAACATCCAATTAAATCAATTGGAAAAAAAAACGCAAACAAAATTACCACGCACCTAAGTTTTTTTTTTTAACTTTGCCCTACGCTAGGAATTTCTCTTATATCGTGGTGGCGTTTACTAACATATAAAGTCACATACACAAACAGCCAGACTCGGAACAATTATCTGTAGGCCATACAAATATTTGTTACGTGCGGGGATCGAACCCGCGGCACTACCAAACGTGGCGTCAAAGTTTGCGGGGACATATCGATTTTAGAAGGCTAGTCAAAAGCACACATTGAACTAGTTATTATGTATTTACAATACATATACTTAGAGATAATGTTTCGTAAATTCAGAGTAGGTAGTATCCTTGTTATGTTGTGTCATGCGTCAGGCAAGTACCTAAATCGGTGGTCGCAGTATGTATTCCTAATATCTATGCGCTAACGTAGGTATCTCCATGTCACGTTATTGCACACACTCACATTCTTCTCGTGATCTCGTCATCAGCCACGGGATGTGAGGGGGCAAGCTACTTAAGACTTTTAATCACGTGCCACAGTATTTTATTTATTTGCTGAAATGAGTCAACTGTTGCTGTTTTCAAAAGCATTTTGTTTGTCATCGAATCCATAAAATCGTGGAAGACAGTTGGAGATTATGCTGCAATGATCTTCAACGCTCCATTGTGCTTCTACAAGTTATCATCTGCCTAGCCTTTTCCCCACTGTGTGGGGTCGGTTTCCAAGCTAACCAGACGTTACCAGTATTTGACATGGAGCGACTGCCTATCTGAACATCATATTGACCCACAACCCAGTTAGTACTGGGTAAAACGCTACCCAGTCAATACGATGCCCATTGTGGTCGCTCACAAAGGCCTCATCAAGTCACCTAAAGGGCAATGGAGAGGGCTATGCTCGGAGTTTCAACTTGACAAATGACAGCCGGGAGCAACGGCTTAACGTGCTTTCCGAGGCACGGAGGAAACTCGGTATGTAATAGTTGGTCAACCGCTTTACTTGCCCGGGTGGCTGTTATTATTTAGCATCGAGCTTCTACGAGTATTGGAATTTATATATTGTATCGACTCTTTTAGTCTTAAAATTCAGTGATACTGTACCGTAACTGCAGTTTTCAAAAATGCCTAAAATTTTCTTTGTAAAAAAGACCACGCTAAAAACAAGTTTTAATCATTTTTATTCAGAATGAACAAGGAAAACACATTCTAATAACCTGATTCATGTATGAAACCATTGCGGTAAACAATAATGAAGGAGGTAAATAGGTCAATATGTCATTATCTCTACACTGTTTTGTTCTTGAACCTGACATAGAAAAAAACGAGCCATTGGCCGTGGAGCGTTTATAGACGTTCGTTTTTCCCATCGAGTGGAATGCGAGCGAGTCAGACAATAGACCTTGTTTTTCACATTTGATGTGTTGCATGGCGGTCCGGTCTATACTTACATCGTCGGCTAAAGGATTACTCAAACTTTCATAGCACCATACATTGCGCCTGTTATTCCCAAGGGTAAAGCAGAGGTTTGCCTAATAGTACACCTAGTTATTTATAATTAAGTTCCATGTAATACGGGACTAGCATATGGCCATGCTGCTCTCATAAACGGTGAAGGAAAACATCGTGAGGAAACCGGCATGTCCTAGAACAAAAAATTCGAAAACATGTGACATCTACCAACCCGCACTGGGCCCGCGTGGTGGATTACAGCCCACTCCCTCTCATAGAGAGGAGGCCTGTATCCCAGCAGTGGGAACATTATAGGCTGATGACGATGATGATGATATGGCCCTCAACAGGGCTTCGCTACTGAGAAATTACTGAGGGGAAAACCCAATAACACTTTGACCGACCCGAGAATCGAATCCACGACCTCATGCTCAGCATTTACGCTTGCAACCACCAATAAGTTCTGTCTAAAACACATGTTTTCCTCATCTGATTATGTGGTTAGTACTAACTTGCACTTTTCACTTTATATTTATTTGATAATTCAATGATTGTCTAATCGACGGAATGTAAGGTACTAAAATCCGGAGCTTATCCTGATTGTCTTGATTATAATGGAATTTAAAAAATCTCCTGGGTAATAAAATGAGAGATTTATTCTATTCTGCCAATGATATAAATTCCACCTTGTTGAATAAAAACGCACTAACTGGCAAAGTAATCAACCTCCATCCGGATTTATTTGCGTCTATCCAAACATACTTGATTGCCAATAAACTTTCGACATTATTACTTTGAGCCATTTCAATTACACTGATATTTATTTTACTTGAAAACCGATAAAAGTAAATAAGGAAACGCTTCGGATTCCATTGAATTTTCGCAGTTATATGCAGTCGGATGACGTCAGAGGCTGACATCCGTCACTGACCGGAGCTTTTCATGCACCCACAGCTGATTTTACTGGCTATTTGGGTAACAATTCGATCGGAACGCAGACACTCCTACACGGCCCGGCTACAAACCGTGACGTCACTATACTCGAAAGAGGGGAGAACTATTTAAAACGTCACCCATTCATAAACCGGCGCTACTTCAGTCTTCATTTGAACACACAACGCAACCGCGTGCGCACGTTCGAAACTCAAATCTCGCGCTATTTTTAAAACAGTTACAAAAACAAAAGAGTGTTGGTTTTTTTTTAAATTGTGTTTGATAAATTGTGAAAATGAGCGGCAACTTCCTTACGATACCTGGTGATGACCCCATTCAGAAGCGATCGAGGGTAAGGCTTCTTGACGTGTTTTTGTTATGTAAACAAAGGTGCATGTTTTTTTTTTCCTGAATAATAAAGTTACATTATTTACGGATCTATTTCTATAACACTCGAGAGTTTAGGTAGAAACATTTCAACTGCTAACAATCTATCGGAAAAGTAATCTAATCAAAAACCAATACTTTGATTTAACGATCTTATCATCACATCTTTTATCCTTATCTCCCAAATAAAAACATACAAAAATAATCTAGCCAGACATACTTTCCTTTAAAAACATCCGACACAACAATAGAACCGAAAAATCGTCCGTGACTGAGTGAATCCGGAACTTTTGGCACAGGAAACCCGTCTTAGTGTGCCAAATATTACTTTACTAGCTGTGCCCCGCGGTATCACTCGCTATTTTTGATTGACTCCTACGGGTCGCAACTTGATGTGAAGGCTCTGAATCTTCCTAAAAACAGGATTATCAAAATGCAAAAAGTGAAAGTGCCAAACACATCGCCAAATTTTGGCTTGACTCAATTTGAAGTGTCATCGTCACGTTAAGAAAAAGAAAAGAAAAAAGTTTTTTTTTTTAATCCGGTCTCTAGTTCCAGGCATAAGTGCAGTTCAAACAAAAAAACCCTTTAAGCTTTGTTATTTAAAGTATAGATTTACTTGTACCCATAACTCTGGGCCTTCTAATCAGCACTTCATTAGTTGAAAATCCAAGGTTTTGCTATAACGTTGGGAACGTGGGTGAAATGAGAATGAATTCCGATATTGTTTTGTCATTTTGTGCTTTAATCTTGGCCACAGTAAAGTCGGGTATACGGTGTGCCTTGTCATATGGGTGTGAAATCTGAAAACCGTAACCCTCCTTTTTGGTTCAGCGGAGTCGGGTAAGAAGGGATTTATAATTCTGAAATAATTGTAATAAAACTGTTATCATATCAAAAGTTACAGTTACTGAGCTTATTCTTCATGTAGGAATAGAATCAACAACCAACCTGACCTGACCTGACCTGTTAATCAACCTGTAATATATATAAGCATTTTGGAAATAAATAAATAATAATAATACACACAAAGTAACATCACTACACACTCACACACATAGGGTTAGGCAGAGGCCTAACCCTTTGGAAACAACACGCGCAGCTACTACCTTATAGTACACTTACATTTCGCCAGTTATGTTAAAACCCATGAACTAGTGTGCGTACCTTTTTCCATCATCATCATCATCAGCCTATAATGTTCCCACTGCTGGGAGACAGGCCTCCTCTCTATGAGAGGGAGTGGGCTGTAATCCACCACGCGGGCCCAGTGCGGGTTGGTAGATGTCACATGTCTTCGAATTTTTAGTTCTAGCACATGCCGTTTCCTCACCATGTTTTCCTTCACCGTTTTTGAGGGCAGCGGTGATGAAATAAATTACACAAAGTAATGCGCGCCTGCCTGGATTCGAACCCACGACTTACTGCTCGGAAGTCGGGGCTGCCACCTCTGGGCCACCGCTGCTCTCTTTCCATCAACCGGGCACAAATCTAGACTCAGTGGCTGCTACTGAGAAAATTGTATAATAATATTAAAAAGAGATCAAGTTTATAATTTTAGATATCAGGAGATTATCTACGAAACCACTCATCCGTATTCCAAAAATCTTGCACTTTTAGGAAGCTACTCATTGCCCAGTGCTATAGGATAATATTATGTTTGTTTGAAGCGGACGAAGTCGAAGGCAGAAGCTGTGATTGTAAATTAAAGTCATTTATCGCGTTTATCCGCATCTATACAATACCAGTTTAAGCGGATCTTTCATTGTATGGCAAATCTGTACAAATTTAGGCCATGTTATACAGGAAATGTATAGGTTGATGTGACCGCGTTATTCTTTGAAACTACGTGACGTATTTTTGTGCAGTTTTCACCAGAACTTCGCGCATATACCCCGAAAAGTTTATACACACATATTAAACATTAAATTACATTTTACTAAAGAAATCTAGACGTTTTATCAAGTTGTAAACTGTGCAAAGTAGGGATGGGCGCTAGTGGTAAATAAAACTTTTATCACTATTTCGTTCTTAACTAGAAAACAAATGTATGTGTTGGATTGATGATTGGAACAATGTTTGTGTGGTAATCCGTTGTCGTGGTATGGGCATTTGATGCGGAGAAATGAGGAAAATTTTATGAAGAAAGTTCTGAGTATGAATGTGGATGGGTATAGGAGATGAGTAGAGGAAGACCAAAGAAACGATGGATGGACTGCGTGAAGGATGATATTGCTAGAGAGGAGGTGACTGTTGAAATGGCGAGTAATAGAGAAGTATGGAAGAAGAAGACATGCAGCGCCGACCCTAAATAAATTGGGATAACCGCAAAGAATGATGACGGATGTAGAACAGTAATGTGTGAAATAACACTAAAGTTTTCATGTTAAACAGAATATGATGGCAGTTTCCAGTTGTTGTCAATGAAAAAGTTTCGTCGAATTCTACAATAGATCCCCAGCTATGAACAAACAAAACAAACGAAACTATAAACTGTAGAGAATTATTTCAATTTTTTTAGAAAAATTCATTGGAATAAAAAGTGAAGTGCTCTTGTATTAAAATCTTCCGATTCAACACACTATTAAAAGGCTGTTTTGAAAGTAGGTAAACGTATGTAAGTAAGTTTATATTCTGTATGGTGTCGGGTTCTGTGTGGTGTCGGACATAAAGAATAGCACCATCCCTTATCTTCCCGTGGGTGTCGTAAGAGGCGACTAAGGGACTTTCCAGAGAATGGGCAGCAGCGTTCTCGGTGCTTTTGTAACAAACGTACTCTGATCGCCAACCCGCCTGCCAAACGTGGCGATTATGGCAAAACCCCTTTATGTACACTTGGGGGAGGCCTATGTCAAGCAGTGGACGTTTTTCGGCTGAAATGATTATGATGATGATGAAGTTTATGTATACTTGAAGAGGAAACAACATCATCTTTCATCATATTACGTTCTCTCATATTCAGTCTGTTAGCTCCACACGAGATGTTTTGACATCGGAATTCGACCAATTTCAAACAAACTATGTTTAGCTTTTAGTAATCCTAATTTATCTCTACTATTGTTAACGAAATACTTGGCTTCACATACAAAGCAAATAATATTTGATGCCTCTTTGTTTTACACATGGGAGGAACTCGTTTCAATAATCAAATCAAAAAGGAGCTCGTGGCTAAATGATAACAGCCGCACTGGTCGATCTTCAAGATTAACCCGTGCTTGCCGAGTTCGGTCCGTGGATGGGTGACCATAATTACATACCGAGTTTCCTCCGTGCCTCGGAAAGCACGTTAAGCCGTTGGTCCCGGCTGTCATTTGTAGATTCTTTGATAGGCGTTAAGTACCTACAAGTTAAGTTCGTTAAGTCAGAAGCCGAAAGTCTGACATCCAGTCGTCTTACCAAGGGGTTTCGTATCACCCAGTTACTGGGTTGTGGAGGTCAGACAGGCAGTCGCTTCTTGTAAAATACTGATACTCAGCTGCATCTGGTTAGACTGGAAGCCGATCCCAACAAAGTTTGGGAAAAGGTTAGGCAGATGGATGGCCTCTTTGTTTTACACCTCGCGTTGTTTCGAGTACCTAGAATTAAATATTGGTTATTCTTGATGAGCAAAACAGTGAATCAGTAAGTTGGTTAATTAATAAGCAATCCCGTGAAATGATTCATTAATATTACATATACATTGCTGTCTTTATTACTTAAAAAAATATTAATAAGTTCAAAACAGCCGTTGATTCACGCGTAAAGTATTGGTTTTTTTATTCTTCCTGGCTTCGATTTTCAGGTTGGGTAAAGTGTTAAGGTTTAACCATCAGGAATCTCCTAGCTTGGTAGCCTTGGAGTCTTAATTCGTGTATTGTTGATGGTTATGCCCTCGAACTGGTGAAATATGGGACTATCTCTGCCTTAGCCGACAGTGAATACTGTGTGGATGTTATTTTATTATTTCCTGCTAGCTTCTAGCTAGTCTTCACCAGTTTACATTTTTTCATACCTAGACGTCTTGTCTGTGACTGTCTCTTCCAATAAAAACACACAATCCAATATATTATAAATCATTTATTTCGAGCAACAAGACTCATAGTGTTAGTAACAATTTACTTACAAACTATGTTATTAGTACACTTACAAAAATTAAAACGTGAACAGAATTTGACATCACTGCTGCAAGGTGACAGGCCCAGCCGACACCTTGCAGCAGTGGTTCACAAACTCACAATCAAGCCTGTTCGCTATCATAGATAGGATGCTGTAGGGTGCTGTTGTTATATAAACTTAGTATGTAAGTATTCCAGTGGACACAGTAGTCCCTTGTGCTTCTACTCAGACCCGTTACTTGGGACTGGACCATTAGCAATTCATGACAATTGTTGTTTTAGCTTCGGTCTTACTTGTTAAAACAAATGTAGGTGTTAATGAATAAAGTAAATATCTGATCGTTCATCATCATCATTTGCGTAGGCTTTTCTTAACTATGTCTGGGTCGGCTTCCAGTCTTAACGGACGCAGCTGAATGCAAGTATTTTAGATGAAGCGACTCCCTATCTCACCTCCACAACCCAGTTAGTACTAGGTAATACGAAACCCCTTGATTAGATTGATTGTAGACTTTCGAGCCAGACTACTTAACGACTGTCAAAGATTTATAATTGACAGCCGGGACCAACGGTTAAACGTGCTTTCCAGTAACGCTCCGGTAAACTCTGTAATTTATGGGTGGTCACCCATCCACGGAACAACCTATACCGACAGTTTTTCGGGCCACTGAGTCCACTGACTAAGCTGAAACGACTGTCAAAGATCTAAAAATTACAGGCGGGAATAACGGCTTAACGTGCTGTCCGAGGCACGGATGAAACTCGGTATTAAATAGATGGGAACCCATCCATAGGCAGGCAAGCGCGGCTTAGTCTGAAGATTGATCCGAGCGGCTAATATTATTTAGCGACCAGCTCGTCTGTAATATCGAATCCTTAATCAACCTCTTAAATTAACCACGGTCATTTAAATAAACCGACAAACTTTAAGGCCGAACCAACCAAACAATACCTACGTATAATGCAACCAGTTTCATTCTTCAACACGTTTCCCGTCGGTGCAAGTTCATGATCGTTCTTACGACGCATCACATTGACACTTCTACGGAATCCCGGTCAAGTCCACGCTGAGCTTGTTCCGTGTTTCTTTATACGTTGCATTTCTAGAGTGACTCACATTTTGTTTATCTTAACATAGTATAAGAGTAGGTATAATATACTATATAGGTCTTTGCTGTACTGTGTGTGTACTGTGTAGTAGTATTATACAGGGTGAATTTTTCAAGTGGGCGTGGATGGCCAAATCCGAAACTTTGAGAAATAGCGAAAGATCTTCAAAGGAGTATTGAGCCCAATTTTAATGAAAACTAAAACTGAATCATTGGATTTTTTATAAATCAATATTCCTAGCCAGGAATCGAGCCCGTTGATTTTGAAAAAAATACACCCTGTATTATTCCACCATTCGATAGTGTCGCTGCTAAGGAATAAATTCTGGAAAGTAATGACATACGGCAAACTCCCTTAACACTTTCCTTTAGGTTTGCCGTATGTCATTATTTCCCGCCGTCTGACATCCAGTCTAACCAAGGGGTATCATATTACCCAGTTACTGGGTTATGGAGGTCAGATAGGCAGTCGGTTCATGTAAAATACTGGTACTCAGCTGGATCCGGTTAGACTGGAAGCCAACCCCAAGATAGTTTGGGAAAAGGCTAGGCAGATGATGATGTACGCTTAGATGTTTTAAAGTTCGCAACATATTTTGATGGGGTTTTCATCAATAGACAGAAGAATTCAAGAGGAAGGTTTATATGCAGAATTTATCCCTGAAAAACACATCAAAATTTCCATGCGTACGAAGTCGCAGGCAGCAGCTAGTCTTTGATTAAATATTGAGACTGTTTATTTTCGAATAAGTAGACTAAGTGGTTGTGTACACTCATGAGTGGTATACGATAAATTAACAAAAAACGGACTTTGTTTTCGTCGGTTACTGGTAGAGGAAGCCCGCGCAGAGGTCCCATATAAATTTGATTAACTTTGCTCGAGTTGTTTCTGAGTAAGCTTCTATAATAACCAAGATTTTTGCTGGCTACGTAAAACTGAGGAAATTCCTTACATTTTTCAATCCGAATTTTACTTTCAATTCACAATTTTTATTACACCTATATCCGCTTACATGACGTACATACAGAGATACGATCGTTTACGCCAATACGCAAATAAATTCTAATATAAATAAGTTGATTTCTTTCACACGATTTCCTTCAAACATCTTTATAATTAACATTAGAAATAAAAGGCGGTTTTCGTGTCTATCTGTGTGACCGCGTTGTGCTCCTTAACTGCCCATTGGATTTTCATGAGGTTTTCTCAGTGAGAAAAAATGTTTCGAAAAGGTTGTGTGTATCGAAAAAAAAAATACAGAAATAAATTAATGTCAAAGTTATATGTATAATTAATGGGTTCATTAATTTATAATTATTTAACTAAGATATTTCTTTATTTATTATTTTATAGCACAGCAATAAAAAGATTTACTCATGGGTATCTTGGAGCTCTTGGCTAAATAATGAGAGCCACACAGGTCGATCTTCGAGGTTTAACCACGTTTGCCAAGGTCGGTCTGTGAATGGGTGACCATCCCTTACATCATACCGAGTCGTCCAAGCTTCGGAAAGCACGGTAAGCCGTTGGTCCCGGCTGTCATTTGTAGATCTTTGACAGTCGTAACAGGTAGTCAGTGACCGTAAGGCTGACTACGTAAGACGTACGGTAAGACTGGTAGTTAGCCTTACGGTCACTGACTACCAGTCTTACCAAGGGTATCGTATGACCAAGTTACTGACTCAATTGTGGAGGTCTGATAGGCGGTCTGTTCTTGTCAAATACTGGTATTCTGCTGCGTCCCGTTAGACTTAATGCGGAAAGGCTAGGCGGATGATGATGACTCATGGGGTATCCTGGATTATTCTCAGCTATATTTAAACCCAGTAGGTGGCACTGTTATCTATATACTAAATACACGCAAACGAAGACACGGGCGAAGAGCTAGTTTCTTTTATACTCGTAGGTCGATACGTTTACTCGCGATAAACGACTTTCTGAATCATACAACCATTGATTGGTTTTTTCAGCTGTTGTATCTACGTCAGTCATGTTTTCCTGGTACCTACAGTGAGATGTTTATGTATTAGTCTAGACATTAACAATGACGTTTCACATTCTTTTCAACTCGAGCCAAGAGAAATAGAAATTTCTTCATTCATGACAATGTTTAAATTATATTTTAATGCCTGTCTAAGAAAATGTTGTGTACATAGATATGGATTATCGGGCTTATCCGTAAAGCCATTCCTCAATTAAATTGGAAGTGTCTGTCAGCCTAAACTAGAATTAGTCCTATAATATATTTCTGTGCCAGATCAGTTCAGCTGTTCAGGCGTGATTTTGTAGCAAACATCTGTTCATCCAAACTTTTGCATTTATTATGTACTCGTTCGAACATGCGAGTACATATAATAAATACAGAAGTTTGGATGGACTTACATAGTATAAAAATAGTAAGATTTACAAGGTGTAAGGAACACCGGCGTGCCAGGGCTGCGGGTTGTTGCCAGGGCTGCGGGTTGTTCGAAAGAGCCCCGGAACACAAAGGGTTAAGAAGGAACATGGATGGGTTTTAGTCAGTCAAGTCTGACACTCCCTTTCGCTCCGCCCAGAGCGGAAGAAGTCATTTGATGATTTACCATCCTATAAAAAGGGACACCGAATTAAAAACGCTTCCCCGTATGTTTTCCAAGGCATCTGCTATCTCTAACTATAGTGCCGATTAAAGCCACAATAACATAATTATGTCATTATCACACTAGTTTTTTCCCAAAAATCCAGTCTAAACGGATGCACCTAAATACCAGTATTTTACATGGAGTAACTTCCTATCTGACCTCCACAACCCAATTAGTATGTAATTAGTATGTTGTGTGTGTTATGTATGTCGTGTGGTACGCCTTGATAAGACTGGTTGTCAGACTTTCGGGCCACTGACTACCTGTAATGCCTGTCAAAGATCTTCAAATCTCAAGCGGGACCAATGATCTCACGTGCTTTCCAAGGCACGGAGGAAACTCGGTAAGGTGGTTACTTTTTCTGGAGTCATAACAATGTATAGCTTTGACCCTGCTCCCTTGATCGGAAAACATGATCGGGATCTTCTATATTGCCACATATGTCAAAGTTCCCATGTAACAGAGGGTGAGCATATTGCCATAAAACGAAGAAAAACAAAAAAAACCAGACAAACCCCCTAGAATACTTTTTTTGCAACCTGGGAATGGGATCCAGACCAGGCCACCTATTCACAAACGCTCGGATTCGATTTCAATTCGATAAATCGTATGTCTATCTCACTCGCTTTCGTTATGCCAAAACAAGATGGACATACGACTTATCGCATCGAAATCGAATCCGAGCGTTTGTGAATACAGGGGCTGCTCAGCAGCTTGCACTTATACGTCAAGAAAGTCATGAATTTGTAGTAAAAAAATGTATCTTTTCTTAATGCGTATTTATACAATTTTACTATTGCTACATAAACATACGTAAGTTCTTAATATTATTGATGTTAAATACCGTTCAAAATTGAGATGCGAAATAGGCATTAAATATCTTCTCTGATAAGATTCGTTCGAGATATTCCTTTAAATAACATTACATGCCCGATGCATCTAGAGGTTAAACTCAATACAAAATTCCTTCTGACTCACCGGGAAGATACTTGCAGAATGTATATGACGTCACATAACATTTGTTTCATCTCATCTCTCTTTGTTTTCGAAATTGAACTGTCATTCGAACCGAAATAAAACTCAAATACACAAGCCAATAAGATGCAAAAAAGTTTGCAAGTAGCTAGCGTTTCGTTGTGCCATTATTTATGTCGAGACCATACTGTCCCACTGTTGGACAAGTCAACTCCTCCCACAAGTCTTTCCATGAACTCTTGTCACGCGCTACGAGTACCTCGAATCAGCCGTCGCGGTATGCGTGCAGGTGGCCTACTATGGGAAAAAGACGGAGCTACAGCGTACGTCTAGTTCTATCTCTTTCTCACTCTGGAATAAGATTAAAACAATACTGCTTTATGACGTCATAGTAATCCCCCAGGTCGTTTCGCATTGTGCCATTATCAACTTTTGTTGGGGATGATAACTGTAACATGATTGACTACAGTGATAGCTTAGTGGTGTGACCTGCTAGTCCTAGGTATATATATATGAATTGAATAGCTTGAACTCATAGCAAAAATTGGGATTAGATGGCGTGACTATAGCTAGGTATAGTCACGCCATCTACTCGACTACATCGACTTTCTAAATTGAATCACATATTATTGCCTTGACGTAAAGCTAGCATACCGTTTTTGCTCAATGCACCATCTCTACGCCAGTACATTCACGAACATTCCAAATTCAAAATAAAAAAGCCAGTGAATAAAAGATGGCAAATTAATTAAAATATTTCATTAGCACTTCTCGAAACAATAGTTTTTATACGTAACACGTACTTAATAAAAAAAAACTTTTTCGTTCTCTTGTGGATGGTTGCCAAGAATTTGTGGAATACTTTCGAAGTTTCGACTGATATCGCTGTAATTGTCACAAAGTGGGACAAGATAGATACATAGCGATAACGATTATGAGGTTGGATAGTAACGTGTGATATTTTAGTAAAGTATATCACATCATCATTTCAGCCAAAAGACGTCACATAGGCCTGCCGGACATAGGCTTCCCCCAAGTGTCGCCGGATTGACCGGTTCGACTCGAATCCAGCAGATCCCCACAACCTTCACCAGGTCATCGGTCCACCTAGTGAGAGGCCTTCCAACGCAACGTCTTCCGGTTCGCGCCACTACAGAACTTTTCGGCCTCATCGGCCATCCGTTCTACGAGCAATGTGCCCTGCCCACTGCCATAAGTACTAAGCCGAGAATATATAAGCTCCTCTTTTTTTAGAAGTCCAATTAAAAGTTCGGACTTTACTTCTGCGGTAACATTGAGAATTAGTTAGTACGTTCCGTACTTTTAAGATTCCATTAAATTAGCAGACAGACAGAAACAAGACTTGGGTTAAGACATAACCTCTCAGTCTGTATTTCTGCGAAAGGTTAAACGGAAGTTTACGATATTAAATTCACATTAGGTGAAAGTGCGAGGGTAACCCGCGAAATGTTATTGCAAAAAATCTTTAAAACATTTTTTTATTTATTATATTTTACAATTTGTTTTGATAATTTACAGTTATCATAATAAAAAAAAAACAAATTTCCTCACGTTTTTTGAATTTTTTTCTTTTGCAATTTTTGGAATTAAAATTTTCCCACTTTTTTTTTACCATGCAGTTTCAGGTTGTATGTCGTTAAACTGTTATTCGCGACCATGACAAATATGGCTTTACAGAGTTATTATCATAAAAATCACCAAGACAAACCTTTTTTTTTTTTTTTTTTTTTTTTTTTTTTCGGATGGGAAATCATCAAATGACTTCTTCCGCTCTGGGCGGAGCGGAAGGGAGTGTCAGACTTGACTGACTAAAACCCATCCATGTTCCTTCTTAGCCCTTTGCGTTCCAGGGGCACGGTATCTCTTTCGAACAACCCGCAGCCCTGGCAGGCATCGGCCCTCTCGGACCCCTTCCGATTTGCTGACATCTCCTTGAGGCGCGCGTGGAACACGAACGCGCCGTCGGCACGGTCTGTCGTCATAAGACGGACGGACGGTGAGCTAGCCCATTACTCACCGTCCACAGGCCCGCGCCTACGGTGGCCGGGGGCCACTGGTTGCCCCCCGACGCCCGGGGCGTCTCCCGCGGCGGCTGGGACGTGAGGTTCTCTCCCTCTCACGTTCCGCCACCTCCTTCGCTAGCATGACTGCTTCGCAGAAGAAGGCGACGGCTTCCCATTTCCTCTCGCTCCGGACCATGGATTGAACCAGGGCCGGACGCGAGAGGTCGCCGCCGCCAATCGCCGCTACGTGGACACGGCGGTGCTCAGCCCAAGCGGGGCATAGCTCCACAGTGTGCTCCACCGTGTCCTCCGGTCGATCCTCGCAGTGGTGACACCCGGGCACCAAGACAACCCTCTAAGTTCATATAATCCCATCGAATGACTATTTCATGAAAAATAATTCAAGAAAATTTGAATTTCACGGGCTAATCTGGCGCTTCCTCCATAAGTACGTATTAGTTTATAGTTTGTGTTTTTATGCTTATAGTAGCTTCCTGCCCTCGACTTCGTCCGCAAACTTTAATAAATTATACTGTACGAGCCAATAACGCTCATACAGCAAAAGTACGTTTCTGCGCACGTAATGAAATACGCTAAAACGTACTTTACTTATTTTATCTTTACTTATATTCAGTCGTCACTAAAACTCAGCCACGAGCGGGTCGATCAATTACATAATAGTATTGAATCAAGTGCGGCTCAGATTACTAAACAAACATAACGTAATTAAACTATTGAACTTAATAAGTGGTTTGGTGTGAATTAAATACCTTCCTACAACAACTACCGGGATATCAGTCAACGATGAGAATACCCCAACATATACACTTAAACCTTCCTCTTGAATCATTCTATCTATTAAAAAAAACCTCGTCAAAATCTGTCACGTAGTTTTAAAGATCTAAGCATACATAGGGACAGACAGCGGGAAGCGACTTTGTTTTATACTATGTAGTGATATATATTGTGTTTTATGAGCCTAGTTGCCTGAAATAAAGGATTGTATTGTATTATTAAGTGCATGGTGGTTCATAGAAGTGTGGGTTAGAACCTAGGAAGCTTTTATCCCGATGGCACATCCACGTCGAATAATTTTGGTCCGATATTTCCATATGGTGGAAATATCGGACCAAAATTATCCGACGTAAAGCTCTAACAAAATGAACGTGTACTTGACAACCGGTACCTTCCATTACTCGTGGATTCCCTTCTTTTGCCACATAACAAACTTGACATAACATAACATAACATCACGCCTGTAATCCCCGAAAGATTAGGCAGAGGTGTAGGTACCTAATAGTACCTACCTACACCCACTTCGCCAATTATGTTTAAGTCCCATGTAATACGAGCCTATTGTCATCAATCGGATATAAATAGAGTCTCCGTGGCTGCTACTAAGATATCCTTGATGGAAAAACCCAATAACACTTTGGCCGACCCGGGATTCGAACCCAGGACCAATAAGTCCAATAAGTCAGTCGACACACACCTGTTAAACCGAGACCCATTGTTTCGAAACCTTTTGTTTCGCAAACAAAGGATCTGTCCGAACCTGAGTCCATTGTTCCCGTTTCCGAGAACATGGACACAACTGAGCCAATCTCCGACTCAGAGTCAATTTTAGACGCGTGCTCTGCCTCCTCATCCTCTGAAGACGACTATCAAGTCGTCGGAAAGGGCAAGAGGAAGAAGGGCAAAAATTCCCAGGCCGCCATGACCAAAAAGATCGTCGCGCTCCCTTATGCCCCCTCTCACGCGGCCTCCCGTCCCAACTCCCCGGTCCTCTTACCTACGTCCGCCGCTGCTCATACCAGTAGGCCAGTCAGCCCTAAGGCTAAACCTTCAGCCACTTCTTCAAAGAAGCTGAAGCCCCCTCCCCCGTTGTTCATTCAGGACAAAGGGAAATGGACAGATGTGTCCAAAATGTGTAATGAGCGCCGCATACAATATACAAGCGCAAAAAGCACACAGCAGGGAATCAAAGTAGTGGTTCCTACGACCACGGACTTTAGGGAACTTACCCGCCAGCTGATCGGAAGGCGCATAGCCTTCCACACCTACTCTCTCCCAGAGGAGAAGCCCACCCGCGTGGTGATCAGGCGGATCCCGAAGGAAATCCCCACGGAGGACATCCTCAATGACCTCCAAGGCCAAGACATCCCGGTCGCAGCCGTCCACCGCCTTCATAAGGCGAGAGGCGGAGACCAGTACGATATGGTACTGGTCATCTGTGACCCAGTAGAAGGTCACCACCCGATCTTCAAAGTGAAGTCGATATGCTCACTCACAGGCATCACAATAGAGAAGCCCTACCGCTCAAGCGTAGTCGGGCAATGCCACCGCTGCCAGATGTATGGACACAGCCAAGCCAACTGCCATGCGCCGCACAGATGCGTAAAGTGTCTAGGCGACCATGGCACGGCAGACTGCCCCCGTCCCAAAGACAAATCGCTTTGCACGGAGCCACCGAGCTGTGTGCTTTGCGGCCAGTCGGGCCACACGGCCAACTACCGCGGCTGCTCGAAAGCCCCCAAAGGCTCCTCCTCTAACCTGGTGAAGCGTGCAAGCGCCCGTCAGCAAAGAGAAAGCCCATCGGTGAGGCTACCCTCTGCCCAGATGCCGGAGAGACTCAGCCCTCAGAGGCCCTCTCCCTGGACCACGCTGAACCACCAGAGAGCCTTCCCGGCACTCAGCAAAGCCAAGTCCAGCCCCATCCCCGGGCTACTAGATGCCCCTATCCCCACTCCCCCGGCCCAAGCGAGCGCACCGGCGCCCGCTCGTCCCACGCCACCCGGCCCCGCGGCCGTGGACCCCTGTCACAACGTAATTTTAGAAACGCTAGCAGAGTTAGTCACCCCCGAAGCAGACCGCATGGCGGCTGATCTCAGGGCGGCTAACACTGGTGGCGATAAACTAAAAATTATCCTCAAGTCCCTACTCAAGTTAGGCGACCTCCTCCGCAACCTTAATCTTGACTAACTCCAATGGATAATACGAGATTAACGTGCACCAAACCCCGATCCCTAAAATTAGGGTACTTTAATGCCAATGGCATTAGAGGCCAGCGTGATGAGATCGCCACCTTCCTCCGCGACCATCAAATTGATATCCTCCTCGTACAGGAGACCTTCCTCAAGCCCAGTCACCGCGATCCGAGAATTGCCAACTATCGCATAGTTCGCAACGATCGGTCACGCTGCCACAAGGGCGGTACTCTAATCTATTATAGAAAAGAACTGCACTGCATCCCCTTAGATCCCCCTCCCATGGAGTCTCTACTCGAGACCTCAGTGTGTCGACTAGGCATGACCGGCCATCAACCGATCACAATCGCCTCTGCGTACATCCCTCCCGGCGGAACGTCCGAGGAGCACACTCTATACACCAAAGACCTTGCCGTCCTCTTCGGCTTGAGCGACTCCGTTATCATAGCGGGCGACCTCAACGCCAAACACCCCGCCTGGAACAGCACGACGACCTCTGCCAGAGGACGTCACGTGTATAACCTGGGCGAGTCCCTCAACTTCGATCCCATCGCTCCTATGGAGCACACCCACTATCCCCACGACCCCGACCAACGTCCGGACGTTCTCGACATAGCGCTACTCAAGAATGTCAACCTTAAGTTGCATTCCATCGAGACTTTACATGAGCTTTACTCAGACCATACACCAGTGCTCATGCACTTAGTTCCCCGCTCGGGTCCTTCTGACCCCAGCCAGCCCCCGCCGACCCAAGTGATAACCGACTGGAGGAAAGTCAGCGAAAAGCTGAAATCCACCACGTCGCCTCACCTGGAGGCCATCCCCGACCACATAGTCTCAGTCGCAGACACGACGGCCGCCATCAACTCGTTTACAGAACACGTGCAATCCGTACTGAAGGACTGCTCACGGGAAGTCCCAGCAATGAGCGATCAACGCTGGATACTACCCGCTGACGTACGTGAACTGATAACCGAAAAGAACGCGGCCATCCGTGCCTACAGCAGCTTTCCCTGCGAGGCAAACAAAGCCCACATGCGTAATTTACAGCGTGCTGTAAAGGATCGCACCAGTGAGCTTCGAAATAATCAATGGGACAAAACGCTAAGCGAACTCGAGCCTACCCACCTAGCCTTCTGGCAGCTGCAACGCAAGTTGCGCTCCACCGAAGAGGCTTCGATGCCTCCCCTCACCCGACCCGATAAGAGCGTCGCATTCGACGACTCTGAGAAGGCCGAATGCCTAGCCGACAGCCTGGAGTCCCAGTGCTCCCCCAGCTCTCAACCAGTAGACAAGCGACATCTCGATGAGGTGAACGCATTCGTCGAACGTAGAACCGCCCTGCCCCCCGAAGAAGACCCTGATGATCCTCTGCCTCTGGTCACAGCTGACGAAGTGCAAGACATCATTAACAAACTTCAACCGCGGAAAGCACCCGGCTCCGACGGAATCACCAATAGGGTGTTCAAACTCTTCCCCGCTCAGCTCGTCGTGTTAATGGCGGCCATCTTCAATGGCGCCCTGAGCAACAACGCGTTTCCCCAAATATGGAAAGAGGCCACGGTCATCGGTTTCGCAAAGCCAGGCAAAGAGGCTAAGAGACTCATCCCCAACGAACAGTTCGGCTTCAGGACCGGACACTCTTGCATTCAACAGGCCCACCGCATCGTAGAACACTTGAGCGCTGGCTTCCAGCGTGGAGCGATGACGGGTGTATTGTTTTTTGACATAGCAATGGCATTCGACAAAGTCTGGCACAACGGCTTATTATATAAGTTGTACAAAATGGGAGTGCCAGACCGTCTCGTGCTCATCTTACGAGACTTTTTGTCGGATCGCACCTTCCGCTATCGCATCGGGAAGGCACTGTCTTCCCCCCACCCCATTCGAGCCGGAGTCCCTCAGGGCTCCCCGCTCTCTCCCCTTATCTTTACTCTGTTCACCAGTGACATCCCCAAGAGCAAGAAGGCACAGTTAGCCCTGTTCGCGGACGACACGGCCATCTATTACACTGGCCGTAGTCACGACGCTATTTACAGCACCCTCCAAACCTCAGCCAACGTCTTAGGCGCTTGGTTCCGGAAATGGAGAATCGAGGTGAACCCCGACAAGAGCCAGGCAGTTCTTTTCTCTAAACCGCGTAAGAATAAGCCACCCGCGCTCAGCCCGATCACTATGTACGGTAAGCCTATCCCTTGGGAGAAGCAAGCCAAGTACTTAGGAGTCTTACTTGACAACCACCTGTCTTTCGCGGCGCACATCAAAGCAGCTCGCGACCGAGCTGCCTTTGCTATGGGTAGGCTTCATTTCATGATTTCTACAAAAAGCAAGTTGTCACTCAAGTGCAAGTTGCGCCTTTACACCGCGGTGATCCGCCCAATTATGACGTACGCTTGCGTCGTGTACGCTCACACCAAGCCTAAGTACATCCATAGGATGCAAACCTTGCAGAACCGGTTCTTACGTAGAGTCACGGGAGCCCCTTTTTATGTCCGTAATGACCGTCTACACGTAGACCTTAGAATGCCCACCGTCCTTCAGTTTATGAAACGTCTTTCGAAGCGTTTCTTCGATAACGCCATTAAACACCGTAATCCCCTGATCGCAGCGGCCGCCCGTTACGAACCCTCGCGCATTAGTACAGTACGCCGTCCTCGGCATACCCTCGTCACTCCCGAAGATGCTATCACCCTCCTCCAGGAGAGTAGCAAAGAGACTAGCATTCTTAAAAAGTTTAGACACAAACCGCCGTCTTTCCGACCTCGCCGTCGAGGTCCGTCGCGACGTCCCGGTCCATGCCCTCCCCGATCCTCGCTCGAGCCAGCCCGCGATGCTGTGCCAGTAGTTTTAAATCAGCCCCTAAATAATGATATCATTCAGATCCAGCCTGTCCCCATGCAGTCCTCCCCCAGCGACGCCCTAAGCCGAGGCTCGTACCCTACAGGGGGGGCCCTTAGCGTGTAGTCGCTTAGTTTGTAAGATTTATGCCCTGGCTGGAGGCCTTACTCTTAAGGCACCCACAGGATAGTCCGGTTAAGCAGACGACAACCACCTAGGTTGAACTGCGAGATGCCATTCCAAAAAAAAAAAAAAAAAGACACACCTGTATACAAACTTAAATAAAACAGAAATACACTTTTACACTTTTTTTATTGT
Organism: Cerastis rubricosa; assembly: GCA_949152445.1. NCBI lineage: Eukaryota > Metazoa > Arthropoda > Insecta > Lepidoptera > Noctuidae > Cerastis > Cerastis rubricosa. Next base: position 13,892,106 of record OX424541.1, read on the forward strand.
ATCAAAATGAGACACAATAATAAAATTGCTACTAAATAAAAGTCTCAACTCTACGGAATATTACAGAATGCAATTCATGAATAACTATAAATAAATGAATGAAGAACTTGCAGTAAAAGGTTGTAGCGAAGTTATAGTTTTTGCAATCTCGAATTCTTGAGTCAAAGAACAATATAATTTTGATGATATAGAAAAATTGTTTTTTGATTATTTTAAAGTCATCATAACCATCATCTTTTCCCAAATTATCTTGGGTTTAGCTTCCAGTCTAACCGGATGCATCTGATTACCAATATTTTACATGGAGCGACTGCCTACTGGGTAAATGTGATACCCCTTGGTAAGACTGGTTATCAGAGTTTTGGCTTCTGACTACTCTTAGCGACTGTTAAAGATCTACAATGACAACCGGAACCAACGACTTAACGTGCTTTCCGAGGCACAGAGGAAACTCTGTTTGTAATTATGATTATTTTTAACCGACTTCTAAAAAAGGAGGAGGTTCTCAATTCGGATGTTTGTATTTTTTTTTTATGTTTGTTCGCGCATAACTCCGTCGTTTGCCAACCGATTTGAAAAATTCTTTTTTTGTTTGAAAGCGTATACTTTCCAAATGGTCCCATGAAAATTTTATCGAAATCAGATAAGCCGTTTCTGAAAAAATCAACAAAAATTAAATATTTCTAACTTTTAGTTTACTCTGCATTGCGTTTTTTGTTTGCGCATAACTCAGTCATTTAGGAACCGATTTGTAAAATTATTGTTTTATTCCAAAGCCTATGCTTTCCATTTGGTCCCATAGTCACCAAATCGGGATCTGATGATGGAATCTTGGCGAAATCGAGGGAACTTTTCAAGTTTTATAGGAAACGGACAGCGATTTTGGTATTTTCTACAACAAGTGAAGCATTTGCGTTCAATAAGAACCATTCTACCATCAGATCTGATGATGAAGCCAAGAGACAGGCACTGGAACTCCATAATAAGACAATGTATCTTAGCTGTGTTTGGGCTTGTTGGAATTGTTACGGCACTTTCCACGTGTACCACAGACTAACTTTTTGACTTTCCTTATTCAACCTAAGTAACATGTGGGTCCTCTGCTTTGATAGTCTGTTTTCGCGATGATCAGGGTTCTTATTCAAAATGCGTTGATCATTTCTTTCCCTTATTTCTTTTAATCGTTTTCCTTTTTCTCGTTTTCCTTTTTCTCAGTTTCAGTTCGACGCCTTTTCTCACACGAGAATCATCTTTACTAGGCCTACCCATATTTTATTATTAGATTAAAAATATGTCACTAAAAATTAAGAAATAAAAATATTTTTACAAAAAAAGAAACCGACTTCAAAAAACACTTAACACACTAAAAAGCTACAAATAATACTATAACCTACCTATATTAATAAACCTAACCTAACCTACGATTAACCTATAATAACATTTAATAATTCTTTGGAGTCGGTGCCAAGCAATACCTAAATGACTATATACAGACTAAGGCCAGAAAAAAGCAAAACATAAATCTTACAGCTTCTAAATATTAATTCATTCATTAATTCTAATTATATTGCTTGGCACCGACTCCAAAGAATTATTAAATTTTATTATAGGGTAATCGTAGGTTAGGTTTATTAATATAGGTAGGTTATAGTATTATTTGTAGCTTTTTAGTGCGTTAAGTGTTTTTTGAAGTCGGTTTCTTTTCTTGTAAAAAATATTTTTTAATGTAAATGTTGTAATATTTGATAATATTTATTCAATAAATAGCACGGTTGTATCGATGATAATTTAACGTGTTTTACATGCAAATTAAATCTCTCTGCGAAAATAACAATGTAATCAACATGTTCGTAAACAAGTTTGAATTATTCATACTTACAAAAAAAACCCTCTCGTTGGTGTAGTGGTTGCCAGCACGACCGGTGAGTATGAGGTCTTGGGCTCGATTCCCAGGTCGGCCAAATTGTTATTGAGTTTTATTATCAGGAATTTCTCAGTTTGGCCACGGAGTTCCGATTCGTGCCTGGTTGATGACAATAGGTTCACCCCTTTTACAAGGGACTTAAAAACATAAGTAGCAATAAATAAATAAATATGAACTTGAACTAAAAAAAATTGAGAACAAAACTTCAACTCGACTCAAATTTATGGGACAGCTGCTTTTTCGATGGTGGTCATATAGAGAAAGTTATTTAGTTTAATGGTCTGTAATACACCCTGAAATATGACCACACCCTTCTGGCACACGCTGTATATTTTCGACATATCATCATCAGATGATATGTTGAAAATATACAGCGTGTGCCAGAAGTAGTGATAGTGATCTATCACTACATAGTATAAAACAAAGTCTTCTCGCTGTCCCTATGTATGCTTAGATCTTTAAAACTCGGAAACGGATTTTGATGCGGTTTTTTTTAATAGATAGAATGATTCAAGAGGAAGGTTTATATGTATAATACATGCATAATATAGTACAGAAACACTGATAATTTTAGAGGTGTCTAATGTGATGTCGTAAATAAACACATTAGAAAAAACGCTAACATTGCAAACACTGGCTGTACCCTACGAGATAGGTCAAATTAATATACTAAAGTATTGTATACATAAAAAGGTCTACAAAAAAGTCCGTAATTGTATATGTCTATTTCTTAGGTATAACCCACAATAACCATTTTTATCCTTTACTTTTTACGAGAAATAATGGCTTATTTACGAAGCAATTTTAAGCAATACAGCAGTAATCCTTATCCAATTAAGTACCTTAAATACATTGTGCATTTAATATGAACCATTAGGGCCCTAAACAGCATGTTATTTAAATGAATATTTTCACAAATATTACAGATTTAAAATGCAGGGACATTATCAGCATTGCACCCGTGCGAAGCCGGGGCGAGTCGCTAGTTTATTTATAAACACCAATCTATTTATTGTAATCCTTGAATAAGGGAAAACCAAATTATTATGTAAATGTTAGCTACCAACGACTAGCACGTGTACTTTTTTCTACTTGGTGTCCTTGATCAGTTGCCACGGGTGATACATATTTTATATTTGTGAGACTCCCGTCGTGTTTATCATTGAAAATGCAAACATTTGGATCGAACGGATCTGAATGAAATCTGGAGATTGGAATATGTAGATAAATGAGTCTGACTGTATAGTGTAGTCTAGAATAGCACCTGTGTGCTATACGAATTGAAACACTGAGCTGTGAAACGTATATGTGCCTGTGGACATTTACCTATCATAATTAACAAGCGAACGAGGTCGCGGGCTGCTGCTAGTTGGCATCTAGCGTGCCCAATTGCCCACTGATTGATATGATTTATGATTTTATAACAAAATCTTTGATGGTACTGTACTTATACAGCCTGACCAGAATGGTATTGTTTTTATTAAACTATAAATTGGTTTACAGGGCTTGCTATTCACAAATATAAAGCACCCACCCTGTATACATACAGGGTGGAAGTGACACCAACGCGAAAGTGGCGAAAGCGAAAAAAAAAACAACTGTTTCCTACAAAAGTGCAATGCCTATACGGTCAAAGATGGAACATTTGATTTTTAAGATTTCCGAATAATTTCTATGAATGTGGGAGGGTTTAGAATGGTGTACTGAGTACGTGGTAACTACTTTCGCGTCAGTGTAAGGAACACTGAGGCGAAAGCTGTTACAGAAACTCGACTGTATCACTATACAGTCGAGTTTCTGCAACAGCTTTCGCGTCAGTCTGTATAGTCACTACTATACAGTCGAGTTTTATGATAGTCGCATTGCACCTAATATGATATTTGTGTGTTCTCTTAGGCTGTTGGTTCTGTTGGCCCTATCTCACAAAGAGCACAATTTATGTCACAGTAGTAGAAACATTACACGCGGATTACACTAACCATTTTCAAATAAAATACGGATACTTTAATTACTGAGAGAAGAGTGAAACAAGGGGAAATATCCAGAATAGCTTGTAAAATACAGTTTAATTTTATCCTGTGAAATTCCTGTGAATACTCCAAGTACGTAGACGGAAGCATGAATCACAGCTCATAAGTACGTCAAAACAGTAATAATTCAAACGTAATGAGTGTTAAATTACGGAGGTCGCCGGCGCAACGCCAACCAACTATTCGCTCTGTCATTCACCCGAACAATGACAAATTCTGGTATATTTGTCGACATGCTATTCGTAGATGGCGGGACGAGGAGAGACGGGATTGGTTCTTATTGCTTCGGGACCAGTTGAATGGCAAAACGAAAGAAGAGGCCTCGGTCTTGCAGCGAGTTAGCACAGTCTGATCATTATAATTTTGTACTAGTTTCCGCCTGTGGCTTTGTCCGCAAAAATTCTATTATCTTACATTTATGTATCATCATCATCATCATTTCAGCCGAAAAACGTCCATTGCTGGACATAGACCTCCCCCAAGAAGGGGGGGTTTTGCCATAATCGCCACGCTTGGCAGGCGGGTTGGCGATCGCAGTACGGTTGTTACAAAAGCACAGAGAACGCTGCTGCCCATTCTCTGCTAAGTCCCTTAGTCGCCTCTTACGACACCCACGGGAAGACATGGGAGGGTGCTATTCTTTACGTCCGACACCAAACAGAACCAACATTTATGTATATCTTTGTGTAATTTTGATAAATCTTACTGATATTATAAAGGCGAAACTTTGTGAGTGAGTGTGTGTGTTTGTATGTTTGTCATTCATTCACGCCTCAATGGTTGAACGGATTTGGAAGAAATTTGGTATGTAGATAGCTTATACCCTGAATAAAAAGTAGCATATGTGTTAGGCTACATATATTGTTGTATATTGTATATTATTGTATATATAGTGTATCTACTTATTTGTTTCTTAATCCCATAAATCTTTTCTTTTAATGTTCGAAATAACATTTTGCATTTGGTAGCTATGGTATGCATCAAACAAATAAACCAACCTCAAATTATATCCATCTGAAAATGCACACTTAATATCATGAAATAAAAAATAAATCTTAGGTACCTTCGCATGCAAATTTGCAATTTTCGATATAAACGACGGGATCCTATATATATAGGAAGCTGGCTCATCAACATTCTTTCTCCTCGTTTTTACCCACATTTAGAAGTCATGTATGTTTCATTCATACTTATCTTTTAGCCTGATTTCTAAGAGAACCACTACAAATAAATAGGAGGACTGACCTCTGAGAACAATCTCAAATTATAATATATATAAAAAAAAATGAATGAATATTTTTTGCTTTTATTCTCTTTCCAGATTTTCCAAGTAATATCCGCACTATTTTAATCGCGTTTCAAAAATATAATTAAGTAATACTAAACATTTTCATTTCACCGTCTATTGCTTAAACCGGTAATCGAAAACCGCAGATTTAAATTTCGAACACCACAGCCAAGAATTCTACTCATTTCAATTTATATTCTGTCAATATAAACGTTTTATTATACACACATTCTCACAGCATTCAATCCGAAATTGGCATAGACTGTGAACATCTGTACTAGACGTGACTCAAGCTTGGGACAGCTGCCGGGTTTCTGTCAGATATAAATCTAGATGAGTTTAATGAGACTCCTGCACTATATTAAGTTTATCATAAAGTAGATCGGGAGCATTTCCGTGTATTTTGGAATCGTCGTAGGTAACATATACTAGCAAAACAAAGTCTAGTTCCAAATGTAAACGACGTACATTATTTTTTTAGGTAGGTAAATACTTTATCTAATGTATTGTACAACTGGCTGGTGTCCGCAATATCCACGTCTAAAAAGCATATTTTGCGTACGGTAGTTTACCTACCTATATACCTATCCTCTTGACTCTAGTGTAGGTCAGAGATGACAGAAACAAAGTCGACGATGGTACGAGCTTACCCAGAAGAAGCCTGTTCACTTTACTTTGAAGAGGTAAGGATTGTAAGCGTTCGGAAATACAGACGCAGACAGAGAGTTCCACTCCTTTGCTGTGCGCAATATGAAAGACGTTTGAAAACGCTTACTTTCTTCTTTCTTTTAAAAGGTGTCTGATGAGATGACGAGTAATAGAGAAGTATGGAAGACTAATAGAGAAGTATGCTGCGCTGACCCCTATAAAATATAAATAGGATGTGGGTAGGAAAATGGTGATGAAATATTTCTCATTGGTCGTAGTTGTTTTGAGGAGCTCGTGGATAAAATAATAACTGCCGCTCGGGGCGATCTTTAGGTTAAGCCGTGCCTAGGTTGGTCCATCTAGGTTGGTGACCACCCATTACATACCGAGTTTCCTCCGTAGCTCGAAAAGCACGTTAAGCCGTTGGTCCCGGCTGTCATTTGTAGATCTTTGACAGTCATTACAGGTCAGTGGACCGAAAGTCTGACAACCAGTTTTACCATGAGGTATTGTATTACCCAGTTACTGGGTTGTGGAGGTCAGATAGGCAGTCGCTCCATGTAAAATACTGGTATTCAGCAGTATCCGGTAAGACTGGAAGCCGACCCCAACATAGTTGGGAAAAGGCTAGGCAGATGATGATGGTCGTAGCTATACAAAGAATTTTCATCTTGAAAATTCTTTGTATAGCTTCAAAGACTTTTCTATTAAATATTATCATTTAATGAAATTACGATCGCCCATGAATAACCAATTAATTTAGATTTTTATTTAATTTTCTTTTAACTTAAGTTTTCTAAATTGGAAAATTAACCTTAATTTTAAATCTAAAAACGTTAAGCAAGAGTTTTAAAACTACGAGATAATATAGACGAGAAGATATAAAAAAATTAAAAGATTTATCAATGAAGTTGAACATAGTGTGACACACCATTTATAATCGTTAGTGGATTATATTAAAAACGAAATGTGCCAAGGTTCCGTGTGGATAACAAACATCTGGCCTTTGAAACTAAATATCTTAACTACGTGATATATCAAAACTGAATTGCATTAATTCAAAATGATCTACAGAAAAAATCTGTGTCGTGTTAAAGTTTAAAAAAAATCAAACAAGGAAAATAAAATAACAAAAGAAATAAGTACCTACATTGTCTCATTTTCATTTGTTTACTTACTTATGCCATAAGAATGTTTTTATCTTGCACATAAATTATGCGAAAACCTTGACATTTCATACAAATCCATTCATACGTTGAATTAGATTCTAGACAAAACAGTTTTTAGCGAAAACTCAAACAGTTCACAAAGAAAACATTTTTAGCTATGGCAATAAAGATCGTTTATACAATGTTTAAGAAACAGCTGGCGTCTAAACATCAGTTTAGGATACGTTGAAGTTGTATAATGTTCTCTAAATAGTAAAATATTTGGATACTTTACGAATGATAAATTATGTTTGCAAAACGAATTCTTAAAGTTACTATGGTTTGGGTAACACGCACTGTTTTCACAAAACTGCTAACAGTACATTGCGCCTATTATCTTCGTAATTAACCGGGTTTGCTTGCCGGGTATACTCACTTTTCGAATTGCAAACAGTGGACACTAACAGATCCTGTCTGTAAGTATCATCACCATCAGCCTATAAATGTTCCCCACTGCTGGAACACAGGCCTCCTCTCTATGAGAGGGAGTGGGCTGTAATCCACCACGCGGGCCCAGAGCGGGTTGGTAGACGTCACATGTCTTCGATTTTTTTGTTCTAGGACATGCCAGTTTCCTCTCGATGTTTTCCTTCGCCGTTTTTTGAGGGCAGCGGTGATGAAATAAATTACACTATGTAATGTGCCTGCCTGGGTTCGAACCCACGGCTTACTGCTCGTAAGTCGGGGCTGCCACCACTGGGCCACCGCTGCTCTCAAGTATATATACGACCAATTAAGTCATGCAAAATCCAGATTATTCGTTGTTTTCGTGTGTGTTGAATGTATGCAATGTCTTGATGTGTCGCCGTGTATACAGAGGCATCCATGGACGAAACCACGTCAGTTCATTTTGGCTTAAATGCATGTCGAGGAGTCTCCATTTAGGCATAATAAATGCCTGTAGTTGAAGGCTCCGCTCTTCCCTTACATTATAAACTTACAAATAGATAACAAAAGAGAGAAAAAATAAAACTACGGTACTATCAATAAAACTGTATATGTGTGCGTGTGCGTGTATGTGTTTGTGTGCGTATATGTGTTTGTGTGTGTGCGCGCGTGTGCGTAAGTGTGTGTGTGTGTTGTGTGAAAGGTTGAGTGACAGATTTTGAGTGTACATGTGTGACTAAATAAGCGAGTAACAGAAGTCAATATTAGTTTATTGTTAGATCACACGATGCAAAAGTAGCTCGGTATCATCATAATTTAAATTGTGTAGCCTTATAATTAGTTTCTTTTTGCAATCATATTTTTTTATCATAAATATATATTAGTTTATTAATTTTATTATACAAATAAGCTGAGCGTTTTTCAAATTGTCTGGTGGCAAATTCTGTTTTGGTTGTGGGAACTTTTACTATGTGGTGTTTATTTCTCTTTTCTAATATTTTAGGATCATATGGTATCTCTTTGTGCGTTTTAAGGATTATATGAAGGATGTACAATTGTCTTACTGACAGCAGGTTGGATAATTCGTAAAGCTTTTCAGTGGAGAATCTTCTATTTTTGAAGTATATCACCTTAATTATCGCTCTTTGAACGCGTTCTAACTCTAGAAAACTAGATTTCGTTGCACCACCCCATACAACTATGCAATATACCAAAACAGACTGAACTAAAGATATATAAATTTCATTTAATAGATTTCTGATGTCATAATTTTTATTTACATGTATTCTCCTTGGTACAACATATCTCAGCTCTTTGAATATCCACATAAGTTTTCGTACTCTTCTCATAACGTGTTCTAGTTGAGGATACCAGGAAAGGCGCTGATCAATAATCACTCCCAGATATTTTGTTTGGGTAACTTGTTGGATAGTAGGGCAATTGCAGCAAGTTTTATCCGAAGTAAAGTCGCACGTGTGGATTCTTAAATTAAATTCTTTATCTGGTTGAAACTGATTATAAATATTAAAACAAATGCAGTTGGTTTTGCTAGTGTTCAGGGTGAGTAGATTTTTTTATAACCACGTTGCCACAAGAGTTAGCTCCACTTCTGCACTATTTTTCACATCATCCCATGTTTTCCCCGAGAAGACGACAGCTGTATCATCGGCGTATGAGAATACTTTAGCATTACTAATCCTCACGTTGCATAGGTCATTTATATAAATTAAAAATAGAGTAGGTCCTAGTACACTACCTTGGGGAACGCCGTATGATACAGCTGCGTCTTCACCAACAACTTGTTCAAGTTTCACTTTTTGTATTCTACCAGAAAGATAGTCTTTAAAAAGTGCTAGTGATATTCCACGAACTCCAATAGCTTCGAGCTTGTCTAAAAGAATGGGGGCAGAGAAGATATCAAAGGCTTGTCTTAAATCCAGAAAGGCTGCAATACATTTATTTCCTTTGTCGATTTGTTTGGTTACTAAAGAATTTAGTGCTATTACAGCATCTTCAGTAGACTTTTTTTTGCCTAAATCCAAATTGAGAAAGTGACAGAATATCAAATCTATTTAGGAAACTGCAAGAGGCGAGTATTTATCAATTTTTCAATAATTTTTGAAATTGCAGTTAAAACGGAAATGGGTCGATAATTGTTGACGTCGTCTCTGTCACCACTCTTATACACAGGCGTAATAACAGATTTTTTTAGTGGGGCTGGAAAAGCACCTTTCTGAAAACATAGATTGGCAAGGTGCGTGATAATAGGTACAACTTCGTTTTTAGCAAGTTTCAAGAATTAGGTGGGTATATTGTCCCATCCGGGGGCACTGTCAGATCGTTCCGTCGTACGTCCGAAATTTATTTGTGACGGCTTGCGACATCTTAAAAAAAAACAGAGCCCTCCATAAGGACTGCCAACAGAAGTGAAAACTCAAGACAATGGAATAACCTTGTTCTTTTTGAGTTTTTAAATTAATTAAGAATGTATTATTTAAATTTCATAATTTGTAATTAACAACATTAGTCTGGCTTTCACGTCAATTGGCACTCCGGACAATAATTATATACAAATTTATACAGTTTTAATTAATCAAACATGATGGGCTGCACAAGCTTAATAAATCAAGCAATGCAAAATATGTTTAATAATATATGCGTATACATGGACACGGGCCGATATACTACGTGTCTTCGTCAGAGTCTGGCGCAAAATGTCAATAGCATGTCGATGTCAGCGGTGACGCGAACCAATAAGTATTTCCCCTACCAAAAATCGCAAAACGGGGCTAAAGAAGTTTTCACTTCAATAAATTTATAGCCATGAACCGGGCCCAACTCCGTGAAGCTCATGTAGAAAGGCGAAACCTTATTGTACGTTGTTCGACTTAGGGATCACAACCTAGGAACCTATATAAACAAAACACCCTGGACCAATAAAGACGGTATCTCTCTTCCATGTATTTTATTTTATAAAAGGGAACTAACGATAACATTACAACGATTAACAAACTAGAAAATTAAATAAATAAAATAACGATAAACTATAAAAGGGCGTCAAAAATGTCCTCTGCAACGCTCAGCTGGTAATGTGCCCAAGAGACCGGCAGCATTGCCACGTTGTATGGCAATACTTAACCTCTGGGCAAAGTATAAGCCAGCCCTTGGGTCACAACTTCCTCACAACGTTTTCCTAATTTTTCCTCACATAAAATATTCTTGTAAAGCATTCCTTTATAAAAAATGCTTTATACTTTAAACAAATTTACCTGGGAAGTACTTAGTTGAAAGGGTATCAAAGCACTTATTGTATTGAATAACTTCTGTTTCACAAAAGTTTTGTAAAATTTGGACAAAGACAAATGTCTTAAAGATTTCACGAACATCCGTTACCTTCATTACATAATAGGGGGAACTTGTAAAGGCTTCTGTGATTTATTCTCAGTTACTTATGTACTACAGTTTGAAATATGATGGGTCAAGAACACTATGAGAGGCTGTCAATGAAAATAGTATAGTTTCGATATAAGTGTGCAAAGTTGGTCATTGCAGAGCAAAGATAAAAAAAAAGAAAACCATTAAAAAAAATTACATGATCTAAAAAGAGTCTCACACTGTATTGTGAACTTAATCATGCACACATTTGATTTGAGAAATCGAGCAAGTGAGGCCAAACAAGCGGAAGATGACATGTTAAACTACGTTATTCATAGGTACAATATTATAGCCCTTGATCCAACCGCCTGACGAGAACCTCTTGTTAGTCGAGATTCTTGAAGTCTTCACTATGCCCCATAAGTCATCTTCTCAAATGTTTCAAGCTGAGGCAAATTAGTGAGTTTACAAAACTCACATAAATTAATGAAGAATAGATTAAGGCAGCAGTTATTTATTGTGGTTAAAACAGCAAATGTGTCGTGGTACAAATGCAATGCGATGTGGCACTAATAGATACGTCTCTGACCTAACCATCGGGGATTACAGGCGTGATGTTATGTTTGTTTGTATGTATCGTGAAACGTGTAATTAACGTCTTCGCTCGCTTTGGTTACGACATGGCCTTAGAGTCATCATCATCATGACCAGCCTATATTGTTCGTACTGCTGGGATACAGGCCTCCTCTCAATGAGAGGGCTGTACGTAATCCACCATGTGGCCCAAGTGCGGTTTGGCCCACTTCTTAGTACATAACTGGCAAAATGTGGGTGTACTATTCGGTACACTCTTACCTAACCCTCCGGGAATTACAGACACAATGTTATTTTAAAGAAATACCTTGAAAAATGTCACAGTCTTGATAGTTATCGGTAGCTATTTACTTGCAGTAAACTCATGGGGTTACTTATGTTTCATCGAAAAGAAATTCAAAAATTATCACTTCCCAAACAATTTTCCGCATAATTTCATTTGTCAAATTATTACTTTGCAAAAAATCTCTTCACAAATAATTGTAACGCAAACCTAATGTTTGGCAAGTGAACGGTTGTTTAAACGTTCACCAACTAGTTACTTTCACCAATTTTTGTGTAGTCAAATATTTCAGTTGGAATACATTACACAAAACATACATTTACATACATTATCATATATTTACATTTTTACATTTTACGCAAAATAAAATAAGGCAAAAATTTAGTATCGTCAGTTTTCAATTTACCATTTCTATTCAGTCAATTGCTTAGCTAATGACAAAAAATTGACATCTTTGTGGCAGTTGACAAATTAAGTTACAATGTGTACTGTTATGTTGGTAGATACTTAATCATAGGTAAATGTCGCTCAATGTGGGTTAGTCATGCAAAACACTATCATATCATATGCATATTTCTTTCTTTATAATCTAGTCGTTATTGCGTAGGAGGTCGCAGTTCTAACCTAACCTAACCCAACCATTTTTCTTTTAATATTTAACACCGTCTAACTAGTTCGGTTCTCGATAGCCTGCTAAAAATAATCACTTTTTTCCATATTTTTTGTCACAAATGTTACAAATCTTTTGTATTAAATAAATGATTATATTAAAATAACACTGCATTTTTTTATTATATAATTCTCAAAAATCTTATTTTAATTTATATTTTTTGTCATAGCAAATCATTTGACCTAACGTTTATCGTCTTAAGATTGTTTGCTGTAATAAATCATTTGATTAAAGACTAAATGCCATAATGACATTATTTTTGGTAATTTTCTGTCAAGTAGAAATTTTACCAAATGAAAAAGTGTGTACTAAAATCATTCCCAATATTGCATTGGTATAAAAAAAGGTTGCTAAAATTTGTTTGGGTAGTGAAATTTTTTCAAAATCTTTTCGGCAAAACGGCAGGCTCCCAAACTCATGATTTGCAGCAAAATCACTACAAGTGGCCGTTGGCCCGATAAATAATAATTAATCAGCTGTACTTACTGATACCCTTGAAATTTTCCAAACAATATTGGTTGACGTCATTACAGAGAGGTGAAAACGAAAGATATCTTTGTGTAAAAAAACAAGAAACAAATGAATATTCCAAAAATGTCTTTGTTTTTTTGAACAAGCAATTTCAGATCTTACGAAAACAAAAACACATCAATTTTGTGACAGTCTATACTAAACTTTCAAGTTTTGTTGAATAAATCTTATAGAAGCCACTATTTAATTCATAAACTTTTCAGTGGCTTGGATTCTTTGTAGAAGTTTTCGAAACGGTAGGTAGTCTACTTTTATGACTAGGAAATACTATAGATACTTAATCAAAATGGAACTTGCAAACCTTCAACTATTTATCATCAAAATGCCAACACTAAGAAAACTATTCTGTTCTATGTAAAATCTGATTTACGTGCTGATTCACTATTGTATGTGGACTGGCTAATATGACTCCGTGACTGTTACTGACAAATTTCTGTAGGAAAAACTCAATAATATTTTGCCCGACCTAGTAATCGTACCCAGAACCTCTTGCTCATCAGTCATGCTTACGACTACTGGACCAAAAGGCAGTTCCAAACAAGATTAGTTTTCCAATCTATATTATAATTAAAACGAGGTAAAGCTTGTACCTTTCGAAGTAGAGTATAATCTTCGGAACCTAAAATTAATTTATGGGAAGGTTCCCGTGGAATAATTTTTGAGTATAATGCAAGCGAAGCCGAACAATTTTTTTTATTAAAATTAAAACGCATAAACACGAACTATTCACACTTTATTTATAAGACACAATTCTCGGTTGTCGAACATACAAAGTTCATCACACATTTATTTTTAAACCCCAGTCGATGCCAAGTCGTATTTATTAATTTAGAACGCATCTTCACTGCGTTAATGAAAGCATTAAATAAATAAACAGCCGCAAATATCGTTTGTGAATCATAAAAACAAACAAATGTTTTCTTCAAAAATTATCATATGCATGGTCTTTTCCCAACGAAGTTGAGTCTAATCGGATGCAGCTGAATACCAGCATTTTACATATAATAGCTGCCTTTTTTTCTCGATGTGGAAATCCTTAATGGATGACGCGCCGTCGTATCGTGTCCAGTACGATGGGGGGCGACGGATGTCCCCAAATCCGACGCCTTTGGACCTGTTTAAGAGACTCGAAAGAAGGCGTTGTCCACCCTCTGCTGACGGTGAAAATATGTTTTAGTATGCGTATTAAGTTTCATTAAAATCGGTTCAGTCATTTCCGAAAACAATTAAGGATCTGAAAGATTGTATAAAATTCCGTTAGGCAAAGATTTTTAAATATGAATGACAGTCATCATCATCATCATCATCATTACAGCCGAGAGACGTCCACTGCTGGACATAGGCCTCCCCCAAGTGTCGCCACATTGACATAAGTGGGGTTGTGCCATAATCGCCACGCTTGGCAGGCGGGTTGGCGATCGCAGTACAGTTGTTACAAAAGCACAGAGAACGCTGCTGCCCATTCTCCGGAAAGTCCTTTAGTCGCCTCTTACGACACCCACGGGAAGATATGGGATGGTGCTATTCTTTACGTCCGACACCATACAGAACAATGAATCAATGATCAATGAATGACAGTGTTATATTAGTATTATATCTACGAGGTCAACGAACCATAACATTGCAGTGTCGGATGTAATTCCATATGTCGTTGCCTCCGACAGAGTCCCCAGACAGTCCCTTAGCGTCATGTATGTATTTCTTTGAAGATTGACAATCTCACTTATCTTTATGTAAAGATTTCCAAATGAAATATGAAAACATAGAAGAGTGTACCTAAATAAAATACTGTCAGAATTTTTTCTGAAAGCTATATCAAACTAAACTACTAAGGGCGAATTCCACCAAAGAAACTAAACGCAGTTCAATACATTTAAACAGAGCTGTCAGTATTATCATTGCTACGAGTTCTAATACTGATTGCTCTTGAGCGTGGTTTACAGTAGCCTTGACCTAACAATAAGAATGACGTTTGGTAGTTCTGACTGTGATGAAAATCAGAGGTGAAAAAATACTGTGAAATTTGCCCCAAATTAGACAGTTAACCAGATCATTATATTTATTTTTAGATTCTGATTGTTAAAGCAACATAATTTCAACCGAATAATTTAGATATTACATTAGCTGTTGTCTTTTAGAAATTATAAAAAAAATATGAGGGAAGGAAGTAATTTTTTTTGAGTCGGATTTTGTATTTTTTTTTTGTTGCACGTAACCCATTTTTCTAAAATAAAAGTAGCATAAGTTACTCTTAATAAGTACTTAGTTTGACTTAGTTAGTTAGCTCAGTTAACAAACAAAATATGATTAATAGAGAAAACGCCATTTAACTTAGTAAGAGTTTTGACTAACTCCGGTCAAAAGTGGTTTTGACTGTTACATCTTTCTGACACTAGCCGTTAAACTAGCAATGTATTAAGCGAACGGACCACCACAACACTAAGCTTTATTTTTCTTTTCTTTTCCAGAGCTCGTCCCTCACAGACCTGATCTCGGCATTCGACACAAAAGCTCAAGCACACACGGATCTACAAAAGGTGACAGCATTCAGCGGATCTTTTGACAAAGACCACAAACCTACATTCTCAAAGGAAGAATATGGCAAGTAAGTAAAAGTGATATTATACTTCATAAGTACGTCAAATATAGAGCATACATTATGAGTAGTTCGTGGCTATATAATAACATAATACATACATAATATAATAACAGCCGCTCGGGTCCATCTTCTGGCTAAGCCGTGGTCGGATAGGTTGGAAACGGTACGCGACTGGTCCCGCCTGTCATTTGTAGATCTTTTTCAGTCGTTAAAGATAGTAGCACGAAAGTCTGACAACCAGTCTTACCAAGAGGTATCGTGTTATCAAATACTAACTGGTTCGTGGAGGTCAGATAGGCAGTCGCTCCATGTGAAATACTGGTATTCAGGCTCATCCGGTTAGACTGGAAGCTGACCCGAACATAGTTGGGAAAAAGATGATGAGACTTCATAAGAATGTCAAAATTTTCTGTTATTGGAAAATGGAAAATGAGACTTTATTAGTTTAGTACTGGAGTAAAGACGGCGCATCGGTAAGCGTGAGCGTCTGACACCTAAAAGTTAGATAGACCGGCAACAAGTCAAAAAGTTGGCTAGATCATACGGGGAGAAGACAAAATGTGGAGGCGCAGATTGGGAAAGAATGAAATCAAGTAGACAGCCAGACTGTACGATATTGACACCCGTAACTATAAACAAGTCAAAGTCGTATCTTACATAATGACTATTACTCGAGTAATAGTCATTATGTAAGATACGACTTTTACTATCATCATCATCATCAACCTATAATGTTCCCACTGCTGGGACACAGGCCTCCTCTCTATGGGAGGGAGTGGGCTGTAATCCACCACGCGGCCCCAGTGCGGGTTGGTAGATGTCACATGTCTTCGAATTTTTAGTCCTAGGACATGCCGGTTTCCTCACGATGTTTTCCTTCACCGTTTTTTGAGGGCAGCGGTGATTAAATAAATTACACAAAGTAATGCGTATGCCTACGTTCGAACCCACGGCTTACAGGTTGTAAGTCGGTGCTACCACTACTGGCACAGCTGGAAAGTCTGCGCTTTTCAAATTTCTCTTACTAGTTAGAATAACAGCATTTATTTATAAAGTATTGAGAGCTATATTTGGCCTCAAAGTTACTGACAGTTGTGTGCCTATATTTAAGTCTCAGAAACTATTAACTTTCCCATGCCTCTATATCCTCGAATTAGCAATATTTGTAAAAACAAACCGTAATCTATTTGCCACACTAACAGAAACCAGAAAGCGGAGTACATCATTAAGATCACAATATCAGAATTTACTTCACACAGGCACATTTAAAACTAGTTTATTAAAAAAAAGTGTGATCTGTATGGCTCCTGTTGTCTTTAATAAAATTCCTGATCATATGAAAACCTTGCCATTGATGAAATTTAAAAAATGTCTTACAGAACTACTTGTAAATAAATGTTATTATTCTGTTCAGGATTTCCTAAATGATACACTTTAATAACCTGTTTTTATAACTTATATAATAAGTATTGTATTTGCATGCCAACAAGGCAGAATGTACACGGTTCTTTATTATGTTATTTACGATCCTATTTGTATTTACCTGCATTCAAAGCAAATAAAAGTCTATTCTATTCTATTCTATTCTATTGGGATCGGTTTGAAGAAACTTCTACCCTACTACAAAGCACAGTGACTTTTCCTTTGTCATAATGAAAATTAATGTCATTGGTTAGCTACCCACAAGGCTGATTTAATCATCAGAAAATTACCATGAAAATAGTGAAGTATTTTAGAGGTCTTTACTCAACAGGACGTTAACAGACCAGTTTTATATTTTAAATATTATTCTCATTTTCCTTTTGTCAATCGACCAATACACATGCCATGGCCGGGACCCTTTTCGGAGAATAGACAGTAGATTTTCGTCTGCCCTAATGTATTACAAAGGCTCCAGTATTTCGTTGAAGTTAATCAGTGCAGAAATACAATAATAACTTTTGTTGACCGTACCGTTGTTGTGTAGAAGTAATCATGAAATTCCTATATTGTGTGACTGTGCACGCATGTACGTTTCAGCTCGATCAAAGGACTAGGATTGAACAAAATAAACTACTGATAGATTATTATTGAATTGATTTGTATTACGTCATTTCAGGGGCTTATTCTAAGGGGTCTGACAACCAGTCTTACCAAGGGGTTCCCCAGACTTAACTCTTTTTACGTCTTGGGACGAGCCAAAGAATTTGTCTGCGCCACGGAAGTTGAGACTAGAGATGATTTAGCCCAACGGATTGATACGGCTTTCGTGACTATAAAAATCAGAAATACGTTTACGCACAACTACAGTCAAGATAAGACGAATGTGCCGCGCGTACATTCGCAACAGTGGCGGACAATTCGAACAAGATTTGTGTTTTCTTGATAAAAGTTTCTTTTCTTAATTTCAAATTCTTAAAAAGTTGGTTACGTTGGTTCACAACCTTCACTGTTTAAGAAAGAGATAGATAATGTTTCTATCTACTTCCTTGAGGCATGTTGTCTATGCAAAAACAACTGTTCTTACTGTAATATCGAATATGAGCCTAGTGTCTCAATTACAGATTTAGGCAAAAATTCAAAGATATTAAACTTTTTTTTTGCATATTTAATACCGTTGGAATGGGGACAGGCTAGAGAACTTGTTAAAAGAATTGAAAGATCCGCCTTTTTTTTTTTATGAATGGCATCTCGCAGTTCAACCTAGGAGGTTGTCGTCTGCTTAACCGGACTATCCTGTGGGTGCCTTAAGAGTAAGGCCTCCAGCCAGGGCATAAAAACTTACAAACTAAGCGACTATACGCTAAGGGCACCCTCTGTGGGGTACGAGCCTCGGCTTAGGGCGTCGCTGGGGGAGGACTGCATGGGGACAGGCTGGATCTGAATGATATCATTATTTAGGGGCTGATTTAAAAGTACTGGCACAGCATCGCGGGCTGGCTCGAGCGAGGGTCGGGGAGGGCATGGACCGGGACGTCGCGACGGACCTCGACGGCGAGGTCGGAAAGACGGCGGTTTGTGTCTGAACTTTTTAAGAGTGCTAGTCTCTTTGCTACTCTCCTGGAGGAGGGTGATAGCATCATCGGGAGTGACGAGGGTATGCCGAGGACGGCGTACTGTACTAATGCGCGAGGGTTCGTAACGGGCAGCCGCTGCGATCAGGGGATTACGGTGTTTACTGGCGTTATCGAAGAAACGCTTCGAAAGACGTTTCATAAACTGAAGGACGGTGGGCATTCTAAGGTCTACGTGTAGACAGTCGTTACGGACATAAAAAGGAGCTCCCGTGACTCTACGTAAGAACCGGTTCTGCAAGGTTTGCATCCTATGGATGTATTTAGGCTTGGTGTGAGCGTACACGACGCAAGCATACGTCATAATGGGGCGGATCACCGCGGTATAAAGGCGCAACTTGCACTTGAGTGACAACTTGCTTTTTGCCGAAATCATGAAATGAAGCCTACCCATAGCAAAGGCAGCTCGGTCACGAGCTGCTTTGATGTGCGCCGCGAAAGACAGGTGGTTGTCAAGTAAGACTCCTAAGTACTTGGCTTGCTTCTCCCAAGGGATAGGCTTACCGTACATAGTGATCGGGCTGAAAAGATCCGCCTCGTTTTTAGTTTATTTTTATAGCAATTTCAAGTTGAGTTTTAAGTTTATTTTTCTTTCACAAAAACTTAACGAGTTATTAAAATAGAAAGTAAATGTTACTAGCAAGTAATTTTGAATTTGATAGAATTATACAACAGTACACATCAAAATTCAATTGAAATTTGAAGTCTGTACTTATAACTTCTTTTAAATTTAACCGTAAATGATGAGATTTGGAATTTTTCAAAATTTAAATTAAAAAGTTTTTATAAAAAACCAGTGTGGCAAGGAATGAGTTATTGTGAGTGAAGATAGCAAATGACCTCTCCTTTCGGCCAATTTGATTTGGCAAACGATGCACCCTTTTTTAAATTATAAAATAGATTTTGCATATCTATGTTAACAGATGGTGGTTTAGGCATCACTATGTGGATCACATTATTTAGGCTTAATGTCATGAAATCTACACCATGACAGTCTCAGAATAGAACTCTTTTAAGTTATTTTGGATAATCTACAATTACAATCTAACAAGCCTTTTTGTTCTGCTGACAACCTCTCTCTGTAACATGACTGCCCCCCTCCTCCTTAATTTTAGAAGCTAAGAGTTGTTGTTTGTCAGGTATGAGAGGTTCAGACTGGCTCTCCGAGAGCTCTTGTCTCAAAGACTGGGAATCATGTACATAATAAGTACCCATTTCTGAGTTCAGGTGTCTGTGAACTTGTTGTTAAGTAGGGCAAGGGAAAAACATGCTAGTCCATACTGTCATCTTCGAATGAAATAATTGCAGAAGCTTGCCAAGCCGTCGTTTGAGTCTCCCTCGCCTGGCCTCCGACGCCTGGGGCTTGGGGCAACAGGAGCCAATTTAGTTAGTCTGTTTCTAGATAAGCGGTTGGCTAAACCCGTATAACACAAGTATATCTCCCCGAGAGGTTAACCGCTTACAGAGTAATAATCAGCTAATCTGCTAGCCTTAATATTTTCAGGTTCGATTCAGGAGTGCTAGGGATCATGTCAGAGCTGAGTGGCATACAATTGAAGAGCCTTTGTCCAGCAATGGCCTGCTAAAGGCTGATGATGAACTACAATATGCACATACTCTGTAGAGACTAGCTTCTTGTCAATTACTGAATATATGGCGAAAGCAATCAAAATCTATCTTAAATAAAAGTACCAGTTTGCTCTAGTTTAGGTAACAAGTTGCTGATGAGAGGTGTGTGTTCTTCTTACCCTTACTTTCCTCTATAGCATATGTCGACATGAAGTAACGTCAACCATAAAATAAGAGGAAAAACTGAGTGGCCCTATGGCACCACAAGAACTCCTGGCAATTATCCAGTGGAGCAATCTTTTTCATTCGTTTTTTGTTGTTCTTTGGCTAAATTATTTCAGAAACCTGGTTGTCTGCTAACAACATAGGCATATACCCTTATAAAGGGACCTCCGAACTTGTGACAAGTCAGTTGTCACAAGTTTGCTAGAAATACCACAGTCTCCGAGACATAAGATTCTGGTCATTACTACTCAGTTGTCCTCGTGGAATAGCGTGACACAACAGCTGTCAAATTTTGTTCTGTTAGAACTTCCACAGTGTCCGAGATATAATATTCTGGTAATTACTAATGAGTTGTCCTGTGGGGCAGCAAAAAACATAATATATAATAAGCAAGAATGCAGATACCATAGGCTCCCAAATTCTTTGCCAATTGTCTACCGCTGGAATTATTCAAAAAGCTGGCAATTTTTACACTTTAAGTTCTTAAAGTTTCTCAGCAGTTGTTGGTTGGTGTGACCTCTTTCTTTTTTACTTCTTAGTAATAAGTAAGTAAACAATAAGTTATTTGATTATATTGTCATAATCTTGGATTAATACAATTTAATCAAGATTAAGAGAGAATATAAGATTTTTGTTAAGTTGGCAAAAGATTTTAATAAATTTCAATTTACCTTTTTATCGGTAAATTCATCAAAGTTCTTTAAATATTTATACTCTATTACAACGTATAATACAAAGTCGCTGTAGTTGTATGATCGTAAAGACCTTTTAAACTTCGTAATGGTTTTTTTTGCGACATTCTACGCTGGGGAAATTATAAAAAAATGGAGATAGTTCCTGTAGTGCACAGTCATAAAAAAATTGGTTTTCATCCTTTGTCTGGTATTCTAGAAATGGCACGATAAAGGTTGAATACCGGTACTCCGCAATTTCCCGTGACTGGCATGCCATTATCTCTGGATTAAAGAAACTGGAACACTTCAGAGATAGTTCTAGGAACCTACAGGATTAGAACCTAATTATATAAGGAAGTAAAACTTTCGTCTTTGTAAGGCCAGGCGGGATCCTAAGGAAGATTAAACCTTGCTTCAAATTGTGCAAATTCATTGCCTAATCTTAAAGATTAGCATTTTTGTGAACAAAAACTTAAAATTAGTCCCTGAGGTAAAAAATAAAAGTCGGAAATCTGAAAATTAATTTCACAAATGTTCTGCGCACCGGTTTTCGCGAAATCGTTTGATAACTTCCAATATTGTTTTTTATACGTTTTAATTATTTTTTTATTATGATTTATTTTGCGAATTCTGGTTGATCAGTAATAGGTGACCTGTAAAAACCTATACTTAAAATATTTTGTACATAGAAGCTGTTGGTGAACCTTTATGATAAAGAACTTTGCGAATATTTATAAATATGCAGTTACTACGTATTGTTTTCAATCGTTCATTATAATATTTTTTTATAATCCAATAAAGTAACGATTTTGAATGGAATTTCTCTTTGAACGTTGACTTTTGATGCAAATATGGGGGCCGAAGAAGTAGCAGTAGTAAAAGGGTATCCATGGAGTTTCTTGCCTATTCTTCTCCATAGCAAAGTACTTTCACAAGTAATTACGCCTTGAGACTGACTTTTAGCATTTAAAAGTGCCTGTAACGTCTAATTGAAATAAATGCTTAGAGTTTGAGTAAAAATCAATATTTTGATCACTATTCAGCCTAATAATTTAGTAAAGCTAACTAGCCTGTATTATACCACCATAGAGCAAAGACCTTCTTCTCCCTACTCCACAGAACTCTGTCTTCAGATCTTTTGGTAGGAGTCAATTTCGTCAAACCATTTTCACCTAGATCTAACGAACCAATGACTAATATCTGAATAATTTTTGTCCAGACCTATTCCCGGATCGATGACGGAGTTCCGAGGGGCTCAAGCTCAAGCCAGGGTCTTCTCCGAAATGAAAGAGCTCTGTGAAATCATCAACGACTACGGCAAAGCACCTTGCAAGAGTCTCCTTCCACTGGAACTGAAAGACGCAACCAAAGTCATCTCCTTTGGGGAATTATTTTCGGTAAGTACTAAGTTTATAGATACATACACATAGAACTTTGTTCATCAGAGGATTGTTTCAGCGAAACTTTTTGTTGGTTTGATTTATAGAATAATATACTTTAAGGACATTACAAATAGAAGTTCTAAAAGTTTGATGTCAATCGGTAAGATTAATAGGATGATTTCCGCAAACAACACGGTGCTATTAGGGATACATGCAATTTTATTCTCTCATGTTCTATCAGCGTTATTCTTGAGGTAGAATTAAGTTTAGTGAGGCAAATATTCTGAAACAATGACTGTACAAAATCCTGCTAGGCATCCTCCTCCTCCTCAAGTCGTACACCTCGTTACTGAAGGTCGTGATCTTCCCTTGAAAACATTTTTTCCCTGACGATGTTTCGCCTCTGTCTATCCTTGACCAAGTGAAGCGCATCATGAAATTTTGTATAAAAAAGAGCTTATCTATCATGCATACTAAGGGAATATTATAGATAACCTTTATACTTTTCACAAAGTTCACAACATTTATTAGGTGTGGCAATTAAATACCTTACACATATAACAGTCTAATAATGACTGAGTGCTGTATTCACATGTGTGTTCTGTATGGTGTCGGACGTAAAGAATAGCACCATCCCATATCTTCCCGTGAGTGTCGTAAGATACGACTAAGGGACTTGCCAGAGAATGGGCAGCAGCGTTCTCTGCGATTTTGCAACTACCGTACTGCGATCGCCAACCCGCCTGCCAAGCGTGGCGATTACGGCAAAACCTCCACTTATGAGCGCAAAAAAGTGGCGACACTTGGGGGAGGCCTATGTCCAGCAGTGGACGTTTTTCGGCTGAAATGATGATGATGATGCTGTATACATATGGGGACCACCCTGCCTGTATTTATATGGTGTACTATTAGGGACACCTCTGCCTAACCCTTCACGGAATACAGTAGTGTTATGTTATGAATAATATCTCATTTAAGAACAAATCACTCGTTTTAGCCTTAGGGTATGGACTGAAAATTATGGTTTTCTTAAGTGGTGGGTCTTTCATATTACTAAAGTTATTCCTTCCAGTTATTCCTTAAAGGCTCTCAAGTCTGCTATTACAATAGTGTCAGAATGGCCTATCATTGATTTCATAATTGTTGATTTTGGCAAGTTGCCGCCTTCTGACTTCACAATGACACTTTCACACACATTGAAAGAAATGGCATATAATTTGACAGACAAATGACAGATCATTATGAATTTAGCAGATTACGAACTTTTAGCAAAATAACAATGGGATCGTGTTGGAATGACGATATTTATAAAAATAGCAGACTTGAGGCCCAGGCGACATGTCAAGAAATTATCAGTGATACCATTCAATACAAGACAAAACTATCAAGGGAATAGTAACTTTAACCAGTTCGTCACACGATGTGATTTCGATTTACAATAGAACGACCATCTCTTCCCTAGGGGCTCGTAAATCAGGGTTCAAAGATTAATGCAATGACGGATAGGGAAGAAGTAGCGGAATTAGCTGACAGCATAAAATAAAAACAGAAGGTCAGAATAGAATAGAACAGAATAGAATAAAACTTTATTGTACACCAAAAATTAAACAAAACGGGCTTACAAAACTAAAACTTTTATGGTTACAACGGCGGTCTTATCGCTGATAGCGATATCTTCCAGACAACCTTTGGATGGACATTATGGAATTAAAATAAAAAAGGGGGTAGTCAGTGGTGTACTACACAAAAAATAAATAACAAAAGCAAAGTTATTTAACATGTATAATATACATATTAAAAAAAAAGTAAATAAATATGTAATTAGATATTTGTGGCAAAAATAAAACTAGAATGGTTACAAATTTTGACTGCATGAAATTAAAGAGAATGAAAATGATTTGTAACTAAGCTTTTAAAAGCAACGAGTGACTGTGCTTGTCTTACAGACACCGGCAATTCGTTCCATAAACGGACAGCCTGGTCCGTGAAGAATAAAACCGTGAAAAAGACCGTCATAAAATTTGTTGGAATTCAAATTCCCCGAAACTCAAACTCAAATTCTCCGATGATCTCAAGTGTCTACTGTGAGTATCATGTAGGAACTTGAAAGGTCCTTTGAGATAGGACGGCGTTGTGGGATTGAACAGAATACTGTAGAGAAGGGATAAAATATGGGCATTCCGGCGAAGGCGGATAGGCAACCACTTGAGTTTAAGGCGAGACTCTGAGACATGATCGTATTTGCGCAAACCAGATATGAATCTGATACAAAAATTTTGGATAAATACAACAAATGAAAATGCACAATTGCAGACGCATATAAGCACTCTTCACTACCTCGTTCGTCTAGTGGACGCGACAAAAAACACGACTGCTGCGCATGGGCTCCTGGCTTCGATTCTCGGGCTTGGCAAATTTTGTATTGTGTTTTCCTATCCGGAATTTATGAATGGCAGATACGGAGTCTAGGTTTGTGCCCGGTTGATGGAAATAGGCTCGCCTCCTATTAAATGGGACCAAAACATAACTGGCGAAATTTTGGATTATTATTAGGTACTTCTGCCTTGCCTTGGGGATTCCAGTCGTGAATGTGAACCCACGATACAGGAGAAATTCCTAGTGTGGGGAAACGTTTAAAAAAAATTTATGCATGATGCTGACATCGGACGCTTCACTGGATAGAATGATTCAAGTGATAGTACATTTTATTTGATTCCATGATCACAGTTACAAATGTTGAAATAAATGGCCATCTATATTCATTCATTTTTGATGCTATGCTATGCTCGAAGCGCATAGTGTGGGCACCACAACCCACCATTTAGAAAGACAGAAAGAAAATTATGTTTTAATATTATAAAGAACAGAAACACCTTAGATTTATACAACACTTACTTTGACATTTGAGTTATTTCCTGTTCAAACGTGACTTAAGTGAAGCCGGATATATAAAAAAAAAAAACAAATACGAGTAGTGAAGCGTTTTAATATTTAATACTCTCTGTCTGTAACATAAAATATGATACTCTCGCGACTATCAAAAACAATCATTTTAATAATCTATAACACACAAGCAAGTGGTTACAAAATTGTGTAAAGTCTGACTTCTGTGCTAGGTGATACACCGGTAAGAAAAGACTTCATACAAATGCGTCTATGTTTACGTGCCTGTTTTTGCTTGTTGTATGGAGCAGAACTTCTATCATTTCCTATTTAGTGGAAGCGTCAATCCGTGACCTCTTTGGTGAATGAGTGTTGGACATACAAATGTAGGTCAAAAGTCATGGGGGATGTACATGCATTAGTATGCTGATACGGTTTCTTTTTATACGTCTATCTATGTAATATTATGTATGTGATATGTTTTTCGTTCTCTGTGTGTGATATTAGTAATGTTTGGAAATTGTTTTTCTTTCCTGTTTACTGAAGTTTAAAGGGTGATGGTTGTTCTGAGCCATTTTTTTATGATACCGTACCGACCAGGAATCGAACCCGTCCTGGGTTCGATTCCGGGTCGGACCTCATGCTCAGCAGACGTACAGACAGCGTCAGTATGTGCT
This sequence comes from Cerastis rubricosa, assembly GCA_949152445.1. NCBI lineage: Eukaryota > Metazoa > Arthropoda > Insecta > Lepidoptera > Noctuidae > Cerastis > Cerastis rubricosa. The sequence continues at coordinate 13,918,106 of OX424541.1, forward strand.
AACCCCTCTACAGTCCGGCCGAGTACACCAGGGGGGTTACTACATAATGACGCTGTCTGTACTTTCGACCACTAGACCAACGTGGCAGTCTAGTGGTCTACGTAAAAATCTATTACATAAAATTTTGCAATACCTATTTTAAATGGCAAGGCAGCGAGATTAAAATATATTGAACACAACAAGTTCTTGAAGTCTGTAAATCTTTCAGACGGATGCGTTGTTCGTTTCAACGGAAGTTTGTATGGGAAATTCCGCTGAAGAAAATTTTCTTCCTCGATTACAAATACAATTTTGTTTAACAAATTATTAGCTTTGGTGTTAAGTACATAAAACTCGTATTGTTAAAGACTTTTGAAACCAAGAAGTTGTATTTTGATATCTATGGAGCGTGAATATAATGAGATACTTTATGTATTACGAATTCTTGAGTTATTTTATGAATGTTCCAATCCAATACCGTGTTTTGGTTAATTTTGCGATGGTTAAATACGGTGTTATTTCCATTAATTAAAAGGGACTTATTTTTCAGTAATAATGATAAACGATCATAACTGAACTGATGAGAACTGGTCCAGGGCAGCGGAAGTCGCATTAGATTCCGCTGCCTCCCAACGCAAATGTGCGAGGGAACACTGAGTCTGGTGTGGTTGTAGTCAGTACGAGTCTGACAGACCCCTCCGGTCTCCCCAGGGCAAAGGACATTCGTTGATGATATGCACATGCAAAAGTCGTGTTTATTCGACCAAGGGATTGTGATTTTTGATTTTTGGATGAAATAGACTACACACTGCGTTACTACGAGGATTAAAACTTAAAACATTAAACTAATGCTTATTGATCTTAGAAAGTGATAATGATGAATGAAAAATCTATTGTCGAAAACATGAAACATATTTTTTCCTAACCCACTCATTCTAAAATGACTCACGTTTCCGTATCTATCTTCAAAACACCTGTGAACCTGTCAACATTACGTAAAGCTCATTGTTGTCTTTATTCCTGTCACAAGGTCAGACTGACGAAACTAAAATAAAATTAACGTTAAATGAATGTTATCGTCAAAGTAATATTTTGTTTAGAGCAAGCGATGACATGTAGCGGTAACAGTTTAAGTGGATAATATGAGAGATGTAAATATTTCGCAGGAAATTATGTTATTTTCCGTATGGTGGTGACTGCGTATTTTATCATCAGGTGCATTAATAATATCGAAAAATATTTTAATAGTAGTTCCGTGCTAGGAAGCCTGAAAGTGGCACCGGTGACTGAAAAGTTGTGTGAATAACGGTTGTCGTGGTATGAGCATGTGCTGGTGGGTCTGTATCGTGTCGGACGTAAAGAATAGCACCATCCCATATCTTCCCGTGGGTGTCGTAAGAGCCGACTAAGGGACTTGCCAGAGAATGGGCAGCAGCGTTCTCTGTGCTTTTGTGACAACCGTACTGCGATCGCCAACCCGCCTGCCAAGCGTGGCGATTGTGGCAAAACCCCCCATGTTATGTCAATGTGGCGACACTTGAGGGAGGCCATGTCCAGCAGTGGACGTCTTTCGGCTGAATTGATGAGCATGTGATGCGGAGGACTGAGCAAAGTTGTAAGTATGAATTTCAATGGTTATAAGACTTTATGATTAGGATGACCAAAGAAACGATGGATGGACTGTGTGAGGATGATATGACTAGAAAGGAGGTGACTGATGAGATGACGAGTAATAGAGGAGTTTGGATGAAGATAATGCTGGGCCGATCCCAAATAAATTGGGATACAAGGAGGAGAATGATTGCGATGAGTGGTTCCGTGCCTCGGAAACCACGTTATTACATTGGTCCCTGGTGTCATTTGTTGATCTTTGACTATCGCTACGGGTAGTCAAAATCTGAAATTTTGTTATTCAGTGTTACCCAGGGGTTACTGTGTTAACCAGTTACTGGGTTGTGGACAACCACGGCATGTTAACTGGAAGCCGACTTCGACATCGTTGGGAACAAGGCTAGGTAGAATGTTGATGGTCGATAACAGTTCGCCAAAGTCTGCTATGCGTGTTCTCAAAAAGCACACAGTATATTTTTATCCGTTTTAGCGTTTGGAAACCAGCCGGGAACCACGTTTCCAATTTACATAACTTTTTTTTTAATTTACTAATATTCTCTTTGCTTAATATTGGTTTACACGTGCAGAGAACAAGCTTATAATTAACAACAACAACTTATTATTAACATAGCTTATTATTAATCAAATGGTTTTCGTTATTAAGTTTACACACATTTTAACATATTCTGTTTACATTATGGTTTTTGCTTCCCCGTGCACGCTTGCACTTGTTTTACTGTCGAGTTTTTGCTCGTGCTAAACAAAAAATGCAAATGCAAGTGCTACTGCTGAGCATGAGGTCTTAGATTTGATTCCCAGATCGTGTAAAATCATTGTGTCATGAAAATTTTGCTAGTATCACCTTGGAGCCTAAACGTGTGCCCTGTTGACTGCAATACAACATAGGACTTAAAAATAAATGTGGTTGTACAGACAGTGTTAGTATGTGCTAACCCCTCTACAGTCCGGCCGAGTACGCCAGGGGGGTAACTACTTAATGACGCTGTCTGTACCAAGACACACCTCTTCCTAACCCTTCCGGGCAGAGGTGATTGATGTTTAAATTGTGTGAAGGAAAATGCTAAACATTATTTATGTTAGTATCGTCAATAGACATTACGCATGCCAAGTGTAATAGCTATGGCATTATGCCCCGAGACGGTTGCGTTCAAGGAGAAGACGAACGTTCTTTAATGGAACTTTAATGGTTGCAGACGATGCGAACAGCGTTTGAAAATATTTCGTTTTGATTTACAAGCACTGATTCGATTTATCATTCAATTACAAATATATGCTGGCTTGGCGTCTGTTCTGTTTTTTTCTCGGGTGACCACTGAAAATTCTGTGCTGTACATTCTGAGTTGCAGTCACGACGTGCAGCTTTGAACTTTTTAGGTCCGTCCGTGATTATTTTTATTTATTTTCTTTCATTTAAAAATCCTACTGGATCCTGTCGGACATATCTATCAGCCAGTTATCAGCGCTATAATAATCCCAGATTCCAAATTAAATTAAACATACTGCTCCGGTCTCAGATCTTCAGCTGTCAGTCAAATGTTTTCAGACTGTTTCGTTCAAGGAGAAAGCAAATGTTTTTTAATGGAAATTAAATGGCCGCGGCGTTTGTGTATGACCATATGTATGTATGTGGTTGAAGCAAAGTTCTGTTGTTTCCATCATCATCAGCCTATAATGTTCCCACTGCTTGGACACAGGCCTCCTCTCTATGAGGGGGAGTGGGCTGTAATCCACCACGCCGGCCCAGTGCGGGTTGGTAGATGTCACATGTCTTCGAAGTTTTAGTTCTAGAACATGCCGATTTCCACACGATGTTTTCCTTCACCGTTTTTGAGGGCAGCGGTGATGAAATTAATTATACAAAGTAATGCACCTGCCTGGGTTCAAACTCACGGCTTACTGTTCGTAAGTCGGGGCTGCCACCACTGGGCCACCGCTGCTCTTGTTTCTATATCTATCCAAATATGACAAAGGCGTGAGTTTTTGTAATTCCCACGTTATTGGCAATATCTCTTTCCGCTTTTCGAACGTATTTTGCTTTTATTTTCGTCTAATTTTAAATATTTATTACTCGGAGCTCTGTTTGAAGCCTTTTCTTAATATTGTGTTCTTATCCAAAGCTTGTAGTATTGTAAACTATAACAGCAGTTACAAGCCGTAATAATTGTAATGTTAGTACCTTGTAAAAATGAGGTTGACTTAAAACAGCCAATGCAATGGAAAACCACCAACCAATTATGACTGTTATTCACTATTATTCTTTATTTTTATATAATCTCCATCCATCTTATTAATATAAATTTTGTACACCCCATGGGTATGTCACAGTGATACAATATAATTACTGTAAGATCTTCTGTTTACCTGTGACAAACAATAAATAAATGAATTATGAATTACCAGCTGTCCGGCGAAACTTCGTTTGCGTCACCTTTTCCCCATTTTCGCAATTATTTTATTGCTGCTCCACTCTTATTCGTCGTAGCGTGATGATATATAGCCTATAGCCTTCCTCGATAAATGGGCTATCTAACATTGAAATAATTTTTCAAATCGGACCAGTAGTTTCGGAGCCTATTCAATGCAAACAAACAAACAATCAAATCTTTCCTCTTTATAAAATTAATTTAGACGTATGTCCGACAGAATTTTCCATTGGCAAAAATTAAGAACTAGCTTTCTTAATCTGTTTAAAATCTTTAAGGGTGTATTTTCTAAAATCCTTCCTTACTTTCGTTAGATACAACGCGCTCACTGTCAGTCGACCTCTTTTCAACATTATTCCCTAGATAATAAGGTTGAAAAGTATTCGACCGTCAGTGAGCGCGGTAGTACACACGGCGAGGCATCAAGCTTTACCTTTCCGGTACAACATGGCCTCGTACTGTATAGATTTTCCGTACAATGAGAAACCCGCATTAACTGGTTTTGTTTGGATTGATAGGTCGTCGTGCGTACATAAATAAAAATATCTAGTTCAAAATTATATTAAGTTTAAGCTGAACTAATCTCGCAATGAATGAATTAAAGATTTTTTTTTTATTTTTTTTTTTGGGTAAACTTACAGACTATTAACATTATAATAACAAAAATACATAACTAAAAAGATCTTGTGTCTAAAAAAATATTATCACGTAAGTACCTAATAAATTATTATCTTAACTAAAAATAAAGTTTCATGTTTCATGTATTTCATAATCCATGTTGATCATAATTCATAATAAATATAAAAATGATACATTTTTATTAAACTTTAATTTGATTGTTTATAAAAATTATAAAACTTTTCATAATAATATTGCTGCCATAAAACTATTACAAGAACATGAAAAGGAGGATGCTATAATATTAATTTTATTTGAAACCTTTGATAAAACCATGGCATTTTACAACTTAGCGTTGTGAAGGTAATAATGGTTTCGGTCAAATATTCTAATGTGAAGTACCTCCTAGTTAATTCCTTTATTTTATTTTATACACTGTGACATTTTTTTATTTTATTTTTACCTTATTTTTTACATTATTTTAGGTGACATTTACCGATTTGACATGAATACTTATTTCAGTATTTGATTATTTTTTTACTTTACTTTTTATTATTTTGATGTGACATTTACTGATTTTACATTTATTGATTTGACATAAATATTTACTGTTTTTATTATTCCGTTTATTCATTTCACAACATACATTTACATTTTTAAATATTTTTACAAACTGATAAAAAAAAAAACATTTAAAAATATAAAAATAGTAGCCCACCGGTATCGGGAATAGGGTCCAAGCTACCGGCGGTCAGGGCTCCAGAGAAAGGAACCTCCTAACGATACGAGCCGTGTCCAGGAGTACCGCTTTCTGTATCAAGCCCTTGATCCAGCTGCCTAACGAGAGCCTCATGAGATTTTGGTCGAGGCTCTTGGCAATTAGGCCATTGGCTGTTACGACTATCGGCACAATGATCGCTGAGTCAACATTCCACATGTCGACAACCTCGCGAGCCAAGTCAAGATACTTGATTTGCTTATCTTTCTCGGCTTTCACGAGGTTCTCGTCATGTGGAACCGTTATGTCAACAATCATTGCGCGCCGCTCTGATCGATCCACCACCACTAGGCTTATTGGCTACAATAGTCCTGTCAGTGATGATGGATTGATCCCAATACAGTGTGATATTGCCATTTTCGAGAACTGGGTCGGGCACATACCTATAGTACGGCACTTCCGATTCCACAAGGCTGTATTTAAGAGCAAGTTGCTGATGGATAATCCTGGCTACAAGGTTGTGTCAATGCAAGTATTCTCCGTTAGCTAGACGAGAACACCCGGAGATAATGTGACGGATCGATTCGCCCGGACGGTGGCATGCCCGACATATGTCAACCGTGCCATCCTTCACAATAAATTTCCGGTAGTTATTCGTCATCATAACTTCATCCATAATTGCACAAACAAAACCTTCGGTTTCTCCAAAGAGTTCCCCGGAACGTAGCCAGGCTACGGACGCTGCATGGTCTACATCAGGTCCATGTAGGGCACTGAAGTAGCGTCCGTGAAGCTCCTTACTCTGCCATACTTCCCTGCGGTCATTAGTGTCAAGCACTGCAGGTCTGCGCCAGTTCTCTTTAGCCAAGGAGAGCGGGGTGAGGGCCTTGTCCATCGCGACCACATCTCGATGCATCCCCACGTCGGTTTCTAGGAAATATTCCCTGAGACTGCATATCTCGCGATTGTGGAGAGTCTTGGCGTTTAAAAAGCCTAGACCTCCACAACTCCGCGGGATATTACTACTGTTTTTTATTATTATTGTGACATTTATTGATATTCGTGATTTTTTTTAAATTCATTTCGTTAATTATTATTTATTACATTTGATTATTGTGAATGTGAGGACCATGTAGGTCACATTTTATTTTTTCTTAATTTATTGATCTTCTCCCACCATTATCTGGCATTTGAGTACTTTAAGCGACCTACCCAAATGTCCTTTCTTTGGTATTGTTCGTCGTTTCGTTGAGCTCCTTGAGTTATAAGTCGAGCTACACGATAACTGAGAAATACTTGCACTGACTGGACAGGTCCACTCAAATCTGTGTGGTTCTTTCTTGAAAAGACCATTTCAGACACGTATCTGCATAGTCCTCATGTGAGTTTGCCAAGATTTTGTCTGGACCTTAAAAGAGACTGTGACCTCTGAGTTTGTTTCGGCTGTTTCTTTTCAGAGTAGTCAGGTACGAAACACCGGCCCCATCTAGTTTAAAAAAAATTGACGTGTTTGTAAAAACCTACTTGCAAAATAAACATCATTTATCATTTACCTACATTAGAATATTATAATTAAACGTAGGAGAGCAAATTCATCCAGCGGGGCTACTATGACGTCTTAAAACATTATTTTTTCATGTGTATTCCAGAGTGGGAAAGAGATGGAGCTAGACGACCTCTATAGCTCTGTCTCTTTCCCACTCTGGAATAAGAATAAAACAATAATGCTTTAAGACGTCATGGTAGGCCACCTGATCTATAATCTAACTTTGATTAAGTAGGTACACACGGCGGGACATCAAGCCATACATTTCAAGTATAACATGACCTCGCTTCTGGGATCTGTATGGTGTCGGACGTAAAGAATAGCACCATCCCATATCTTCCCGTGGGTGTCGTAAGAGGCGACTAAGGGACTTGCCAGAGAATGGGCAGCAGCGTTCTTTGTGCTTTTGTAACAACTGTACTGCGATCGCCAAGCCGCCTGCCAAGCGTGGCGATTATGGCAAAACCCCCCAAAATGTCAATTTGGCATCACTTGGGGGAGGCCTATGTCCAGCAGTGGACGTCTTTTGGACTGAAATGATGATGATGATGACCTCGCTTTGTATAGATTTCCAGTACAATGAGAGATCCGCATAAACTGGTTTCCTATAGCTTGGTTAGTCATCGTACGTACTTAAATTTGTTTCGGATTATCTGTACCGATTTTCAATTGACGACACGGTTGGCGCCGTGGTTGTGTGATCGACTTCTGCGCTGCGTGTTTATAAATGCGGGTTTAAAAATAATCCAATTAAGATCATTGTGTTAATTCACTCTAAATTCATAAGAACCTGGACACAAATAGGATATCTTAAATATATTCCACTGTTGCAATGCACAATACACTTTGGAACTACTATCAAGAATCGTTTAGATTCCTCGCGCATACCAAACTTGTCAGGATTGCCAGAATTTATGATAAGTAAATAGTTTAGTGTTCTGATTCATCTTCACGGCTATCAATTATTATCGTATGTGTTTCTAGTTTATTACTGATCTCTTATTTTATAAACTTCCTGAACTAGGAGGGGTTACTTTACAGTGGATTGTTTTGGTTATTTCGTTTTTGAGCCTTCAGACAGATTCTACCATGAATCATACGACTGGTTGAGTCTTATAATTAGCACAAAATGTTTGTTTTAAAATTAACAATAAATGACGCAGGCGTGGTAATGAGTCTTTGTATACATTTCTAATTTAGAATCGAAGGAAATAACTCTTTTATGTACGAACATCCGTCATTTTAAAAGTCTGCTGTTCTTTTTTTGATTTTTTGTAGAAATGTGTTCGTTGGCGAACAAAAAAGCCATTTTTTACCAACCAGCAATAATAAGTATTAAATGTAATCGATTAATGTAAAAGGTTTGCATCAGTTTTCTTTAAGTAACCTGGATTTCTTTTATTAAAAAATATGTATACGCGCCGAACTTCCTCCTTTTTTTTTCACCAAAAAGATAACGTAATATTTACGGTTCAATCTTTGATAGTCGTTACGAGTAGTCAGAAGCCAAAAGTCTGACATACAGTCTTACCAAGGGGTATCGTATTGCCAAGTTACTGGGTTGTGGAGGTCAGATAGGCAGTCGTTGCATGTAAAGGTTCTTAATAAGTACAAGGTAGGTACCTACTGTAATTTTTCGTGTGTTTAATGCAAGGTATTCCGAAATAACGATAATAATATTACCCTGATAAACTTTCAGGTGTTCACGCTTGACTTAACATCCCGAGGTGATTTGTGTTACCTACGTGTTATATGGTTATGATAACAACGTAAGATATCACGATAATATTCCGAGTTTGAGGTTTGTGTTTATTATATTATTATGTTATGTATAATTGGTCTATTACCGAACGCTTACTACCCTAATCTCTTCAAAGTTAGAGGTAAACAGGCTTCTCTGCTTTTTGGGTAAGCTCGTACTATCGTCGACTTTGTCTCTATCATCTCTGACCTAGACTAGAGTCAAGAGAAAACCCATCGCAAAAAAAATTGGGTTAATCTTCATACGATTCCGCTTCTTGTTTCCAGGGAAAGAGTTTCCTGTGAGTGTGTGTTTATGACGTTAAAGGAAGGTACAGACGCAGCACATCAACCTTGAACCTAATTCTTTAACGATAAGTTCGAAACTCCATTAAAGAAGTTTGACAGATTGTAGTAGCTTGTGTGTACTGGCGTCTGTACGTACATCTATTTGTTTTTTTTTTTTACTTTTCTTTGATAGACATACATAACATCATGCCTGTAATCCCCGAAGGATAAGGCAAAACTGTAAATAATAGTACACCCACATTTCGTCAGTTATGTTTAAGTCCCATGTAATAGGGTCGAGCCTAGTGCCATTAACCGGGCACAAGTCTCAACTTCCTGGCTACTTCTGAGAAATTCCAAAATTATTCTTTGTCCGACCTGCGAGTCGAACCTAGGACTTTATTTTCAGCAGTCGCTCTTAGGACTACGTGGAAACTGCCTAGGTCTACTAGGCAGTTTCCACGAAAGCTATTATCAGTTTTATATCTGTGAGAGTAAAAATAAACAAGATTTTGGAGCTTTCCCATACATGTATTTTTCTGAAAGTAAACAAAAAACATTTCCAATATACACGTCCTATAACGTAAAAACAAATATTTTATATTAAATTTACACAAATATGAACATAACACAAACAACATAACATAATATATTGCAAAAAGGCTCATGAAATACGCAAAATTCCAATCAATATTTTCAATCCTAAATATGCGTTTTCTGTTCATGAGCTGTGTTCAATAAATAACTCATATTTGATATTCGTGTCATTAAACCACAGTGTTAATTCTATTCGGCCAGTAATATGCAAACATAATTATTTACACAAGTGTTCAAATAAACAGGACGCAATAAATCGTACGAAAATGTAAATAAATTGAATAACGATGATGTTTTGCACGAAAATATTTGCATGTTATAATTTTGCGCAGTGATACAGAACGCGACCGGAAATACGTTAAAGAAACCTCATTTAAGAACTTTTAGGATGTTCTAAACCTGATCAAAAACCAAGTTTGATCAGCTACAAAAACCAAATACATCATAAACTTTTCTTATTAAACTAACCATCAAAATCAAAATATTTGATTTTTTATAAAATGCCTACACGGGCACTTATAAATCGTCGACAAAAGAGGCACGGTTCGGGTTGGTCGTTTCCTATGGAAAAGAACCGACAAGAAATTCCATGGTTACTCTTTTAAAATCATTTGGTTTTACAATATTTGAATGTTACAGCGTTAGTACTTAAGTATGGGTGGACAGCGTAGGCCCGACAATAAGTCGTCGCTTACTACAAAGGGTAGAACAAGATAAATAATCGCACCTGTAATCCATGAAAGTTTAGACAGAGGAGTACCTAATTGTACACCCACATTAATTTCACCATAACATGAATTATTGGTGAAACGAATAAGAGTAATAAGTAACAATAAGAGTAGAGGAAGACCAAAGAATCGATGGATGGACTGTGTGAAGGATGATATGGCAAGAAAGGAGGTGTCCGCTGAGATGTCGAGTAATAGAGAACTATGGAAGAAGAAGACATGCTGCGCCAATCCCAAATAAATTGGGACAAGGGCAGAAGAATGATGATGAATGATGATTATCTTTAAAACGAGTATTTTTAATTTAAAATTCAACGTATTTACGTTACGAAAAACGTCAAAACTCGTGGTAGGGCCTTTTTACGGTTGAGAAATCACTGAATGTGGGGATCAATTTTTTTTTCGGATGGTATATCATCAAATGACTCCTCCTGGTCTGGGCGGAGCAGAAGGGAGTGTCAGACTTGTACGGACTAAAACCCATCCATGTTCCTTCTTAGCCCTTTGTGTTCCAGGGCCACGGTATCTCTTTCGCAGTCAGTCCCGCAGCACTGGCAGGCTTCGGCCCTCTCGGACCCCTTCCGATTTCATGACATCTCCTTGAGACGCGCGTGGAACATGAATGCGCCGTCGACACGGCCTGTCGTCATAAGACGAACGGACGGTGAGCTAGCCCATAACTCACCGTCCACAGACAGAAGCCTATGATAGCCGGGGCCCCAGATGTATAAACGTGGACGAAGCCAAAGTAAAAAGTAAAGATCGTTCAGGAGTTCTGTAACTGTAATCTGCTTACTCGTGCGAAAAATAGGCGTGAATTTATGTATGTAAATCACGAATAGAACGAATGACTGGTACTAAATGGAATGCATTCTCTATAAACATAATCAAATATATCAGGTGTACCTAGAAATATTCATAAATCAAATGCGAAGACTACTAGATATTTGGCGCTCACTGACCATCTAATAAATTATCGTCATATTTAATTAAAACAACACTTCATTTGTCTAACACACATTTTTATGTAATGGACTATGATACTATAAAAATTATATCACACAGCCAAAACGTTGCTACTTTATCTATCAACAATGTTGACGCATTCAGACGTAACAAAATAGCATTAAATATTTTCTTGAGAAGAAATGAAAATAGATGACATGTAGGAATGTATGTAAGTTTTTTCATAAAAAGTTTTACAACATTCTTATACATGCATAACCAAAAGCTCTTTGCATATAACAAACAAAATTTATGATGATATATGAAACAGGAAATGTGTTTTTTCCTACGGGAAATTTTCAGTAGCAGCTATCGTATTTAGCTATCGTCTAAAGGAACTTGGTCAAAATAGAAGCGAGTCCAACAGAATTGAAATATCTCAAATCTTAGCTCACAATAAGTTATCCAATTCATACTACGGCGACCAGTACCAAAATTGCCGGCCGGATCAGAGTTACGGCCAATATTGGAAATGTTGCGAATTCCTGTATTTTGTTAACGATTCGACTACAACTGTTCTGTCATTTTTACACAGAATAAACTAAGGACTGTAGAGACGTAGTGACGGAACCCCCTTGTCAACTTAGGTTTATCATTAGTTCGGATAATAGCTCAAATGATTGGCAAAATACAGAAAAAGGCCGCATATAGTAGTATATTTCTTTTCTGAGGCGACTTAGATACTTGTGGTCTTAGAATGAAGTGAAGTCATAATTGTAAGCTATTATTTAAGATATCTTCTATGATGTTAGTCCTAAACCCAGCGTTCATAGAAAAATGCCCATGGTCCTTTGTACCTACCCAGTATCCTCATTTCAGTCGAAATACGACCACTGTTCGGGAAAGGCCTACCCCAAGCGTCGCCACATGGACCGCTCCTATGGTTCTCGTGACAATACGATAAAAAAATATAAAATAAATATAAAACGACAATTATTACACATATTAAAATATAGGTACAAAATAACAAAATAAAGTAAAATGTTAGTGAAAACATAAATTATACAAGACATAAATAAAAGTAGGTTAACAACAGTTTCATAAATTCCTCTCACAGTACTTCTGACATACCAATAAAATCCTCGTCCATCTATCCGCAAACAGATCGCTTGTTGGATTGGATTAGAATCCAAGAGATCTTTAAGCGCGGCCAGAGTGCGAGGAATTGCCGACTTAGCACGTTCAACAGTACGAAATGAAGGCAGGGCAAACAATATGTGCTTTCTTCCCCGGCAGGCATTCTCTGGAACAAAGAAGCGCGCCGGCACATCAAGCAGATCAGGAGCGTCAACAGCGCCATTGCCTTGAACCTCCTGCGTATGTCTTTATTTCTGATTTAATCGCGCAGGGAAACTTTAAACATATTCCTGATTAAAATTGATGCTCAATCAATAGATATGCAAGACATGGTACTTATAACATACTAGCTGTACCCGGAATTCGTTGCAATGCATCTTTTCCTGCCTAATTACTACTATTCGGGTTTTTTTTTAATGTTGTAACTGTCAAAACATCAACAACAACAGCAACAAAAACCATCTTCGTATTATTTATTGCCTTTCCAATGAAAATTGGGGCACGTCGGTCGGATTGTTTCAAAGTCTAAAACGAACGTAGCTAGTAACATTTTTTGTGTTTAATATGTATAATATTTAAGATTATATCTGGCGAAATTTGGGTTTACTAATATCTACACCTCTACTTACCTCTTCAGAGATAATGTGTCTATGTTTAGATGGGTACGAGGTTAAAGAGTTCTTTCACGGCGAAGGTCGTTTCATATTGGCTCAAGGCCTTATAAACCAGAACGCAACGCTTTATATTCTGTGTTGCAACGCGAACCAATTTGAACCAAAGTAGACCAAGTTTGCATTAGACATTGATGCGATTATTGTGGAGCATTGGTTTCCCTTTCATCGGCTTTGAACATTAGAGTTTCAACCGCAAAAATTTTACGTTTAAATATATTTATTTTTACTCGTTTAATTTGCATTCTTGCAGCGCTTTTAAATTTTTCTGGAATTATTAATTAATTAGTTAATTCCACAATTAGCATGGCCAATTACTGGGCCCAATAAATTTAAAAAAGTCGTACCCCGAGACGAAAGAAGAGCTTAACAATTTCCTGGGTATTTTCATTTATCATCCAGCGATGACAGAAAACTATTGTCCCTATCGTATTTTTTTGTTCTATGAAGCAGTCCATAGCCTGGTTAACTGCTTAAAATTCAATACCTAAATGAAGACTTCACTTTACCAGCCGTCCAGTCATCTCTTCACAGGTTCAAGGACAATTCTTAGCAAAACAAAACACTACCGCAAATCCAATAATCATTCGAGCGACAAACAGTCTATTTTCGCATATCCAAACAGTCCTCCTTTGTCCACTCATCAAGCACCAAAGACTACTAAGAATTATTTAGCGCAAATGTACAAATAAACACGGGATGGAGAGATGATGTATCATGGACGGGCCGTGACATCGACCGGCGACCGTTAGTAGCTAGTGACGTCACGCGCATTCCGCGTGGCGACTCACTCTGCCATGGCCAGCGTTATATTTGGATTCGGTTTACCTACTAATGGTAGGGTTGGCAGTTCATGAGGCATTAGGAGCTCGTGGCTAAATAATAGCAGACGCTCGGGTCTATCTTTAGTTTTAACTGTTTTGGTCCCGTTACATACCGAATTTCCTCGAAAAGCACGTTAAGCTGTTGGTCCCGGCTGTCGTTTGTTGTTAGATGTTTGACAGTCGATAAAGGTAGTCAGTTTCCCGAAGGTCTGAAAACCAGTTTTATTCCTTATCCTACTAATATAATAAATGCGAAAGTTTGTGAGAATAGATTGATGGATGTTTGTAACTCTTTCACGCATTTCTACTGATGAAATTTCGCACAGGTATAAATAATGGTTTAGAATGGCACATAGGATAATTTTTATCCCGGTGGTTTTTATCTCGTAGACAATTACCGATCATAATACGGGCAAACCCGTGGGTATAATCTAGTTCTTAGTATGCAGCTCCAGAGATTAACAAACAGTGGTTTTACACATGAATAATCTCTTCCAGACAAACTTTATGTAGATACATTTAACCGTCGCGTCGCTCCTATACGACTAATTAATTAAGTCTCGAAAACGGACATAAAATCCTGTAAGTTATGTTATAATCAGTTGTCGTGATGTTATGCGGAGAAATGAGGAAAAAGTTGTGACGAAAATTTTGTGTATTTTTTTTTTTGAATCATTATAAAATCGAGGTTCACTTAAATCTTTACGTAAGAACTATGCCCCACAAAACCGTTTTCACAGTTTGTCTGCGGGAACAGAACCAACGGTATACGAGCTGTTGTTTTGCTTCCTCGTCAAATTCAAGGAGGTAATTATGCTAATGATTCTCGACCCAAATTAATAATAAAATGGGTATTTCTTTGTATTATTTACGGAAATCGGTAAGTTTGAACCGAACCATCAGTGTTTTAAACGCGGTTCGCCTAATCCTCACCCTATAACCGCGCTTTCACAAATACAAACAATCCCAAACGTTTATTCGATAATTTCTTCTTCCCTAAACCACGTAGGGATTATTCTGAAATACTGACAAATTCTCGTAATTAGTTTCACATGGCGAACAGAGTTGCTATTTTAAACCACTTCCTAACCTAAGCGATTGTCCTGCAAATTCACACCTTCATTTTGTTCGGCAATGCCGGCGGCGTCGCGCGTCTTATTGCCGACGGAGAGCTCCTGTCGATTTTTCGAACGAATGAGTAACAAAGATTTATGAATACGGCGAACTTGTATTTGTGCGACCAACCGCTTTTATTAGGACGCGGTAGGTATTATAGTATTTAATATATAAATTCGTTCTGCACACTACAAATTCAGTTTGAACTGCATTTCAAAGGAAACCCTTTACACCTAGTTATATTCATCACGATTAAACGTGTACTAACCAGAACGTTCTGTATGGTGTCGGACGTAAAGAATAGCACCATCCCATGTCTTCCCGTGGGTGTCGTCAGAGGCGACTAAGGGACTTAGCAGAGAAGGGGCAGCAGCGTTCTCTGTGCTTTTGTAACAACCGTACTGCGATCGCCAACCCGCCTGCCACGCGTGGCGATTATGTCAAAGTCCCCCGTTCTTGGGGGAGGCCTATGTCCAGCAGTGGACGTCTTTCGGCTGAAATGATGATGATGATGATGATGAACCAGAACGTGGTTCACAAATGCTGTCCATTCATCTGTATGTGTATCTCTTTTACGGAAATACTACGTATACTGCAATATGTTCATGCTTGGTATCACAACTTAATCACCTTAAGTTAGTAGAAACTAGTTCACAGCATGGTTTACTTTTAATCTTTCTTACATTAATTATTTTCTCAAGCAAAATATTTACATCAACAAAGCTTCTAGTATATACATATATAAAAAACTAACTAAATATAAACTGACTTAAAAACAATAGGACGCTTAGGCGACAAAATACTCCTCCACAACGCTGTGATCCGGAAACGTGCAGTACGTAGACATTTTCATGGTCTTAAAATCAAACCTTCCTACGCGTTTTCGTGAGGAAATCGTTCTGGATCTTCTACGATGAAATGACGTAGGGCTATGTCGTTTTTTCGCATGGAAATCTGCCTGGATTATGTAAGACAGGACAGCGTGGAACGACATCTCTTTTTCGTGTGGAAATCGTCTTGAATCGTTTAAAGCCGTTTTCACATTAGGACGTTAGCAGCGCAACAGAAGCACATACCTTCACATTATAAGAACAACCGAGCTTCAGCGCGGCTGTCGCGCCGCAGTTCAAATCAGTGTGGCTCACTTAATTAAAAAAATGATGGGCAACATTTAGTATCGTCTGAAGGAAACGTTCCGCGGCAGAATAACATGATATAATTAGGTACCTAAAGAAAATAATCAGAGATTGCTGCATAGTATATATATCGTAGTACTAGTGAGAACAAAAACTCCCATTAGTTCTACCGTGGAACTGTTCATAGAACAAGTGGGAAGAGAGAATCCCAATAGTTCTACTATTTTGTTACACCTAATATCGTAGACCTAGTGAGAAAAAAAAATCCCATTAGTTCTACCGTAGAACTGTTCAGTAGAACTAGTGGGAACAAACGATTTTTTTCGCACCCACTTTTATTTTCAAAATCAGGAATAAAGGTTCCTGTTGTTTTAATCGTCATTTCTTGAGTCCCACAAAACAGGATGCATTTGAATTTCAATTATAAATCGTTCGGTGTCAAACTCGCTCATTGTGCAGTATATAATCACATTAATCACTTGCGCTTGCAACACTGGCGAACGCACGCGGCGGAAGCACGCAACCATCGCGCTTCTGTTTAAAATGTGAAATTCTGACAGAGCGACAATCGCGCGTCTATCGCGCTTCTAAAGTCGCCTAAATGTGAAAGTGGTCTAAGAACGGAATAGCAAAGGGGTTTGACGGAGTTTGGTCGACTTTAAGCAATACAGTGGGAATCATTACAATTATATTGAATAATATATACTGATAAAATATAGAATCTGAAAACAGTTATTTCTGTATTTTTTGTATCTCTATGCCCATTCTATGGTATACATCTAAGTCTCAAGGAAAACGGACAGGAGAAGTCTACGTTAAAAAGATTTTTTTGTTCTGATTCCACTCGTTTTGAAGCTTGTGAACATTATTTCGTATTACTCAAAGTTTTAAACACAGTATTTTATTTAAAAAGGGTTCGCAAAATCTAGCCAGACGAACTGGGTTGCCTGAATGGAATAATTAAGTAGGTGTGATAAAACCCGGGGCGATGTTATGTGAATTTGCTTTTATCCTTTAGAGACCACTGTGTAGAAATGGGTTGAACTGAAAGAATGTATAAAAACTTATAAAATGATATAGTTACAGGAAAACGTGTGCTACTTTTTTGTGTGTTTTTAAATAGATAAATAAGTATTCACACACCTGCTTGAACCCACTAATTATATATTTAACGTTATTTAGATATCGCTTTGTGTTTGTGAAAACGGGCTAATCCGTAATTTAAAAAAAATACATGAATAAATACTTAAAATACATTAACAAATATTTAAAATACATTAATATATTTTTTGTGGCATTGACGTAAAATATTTACTGTTTATATACATTTATCAATTTATCGCCAAATAAATGTTGATTGAAGCTGAAGATTGGCAAGCGGGCCTAGCATTAAATATAGTCCCCTTGTAACGTTCCCACTGGTGGGTCGTGGGCCTCTACTGTATGAGTGGGCCATAATCCACTATGCGGTCCAGTGTGCGAGTGGAAGTCGCATCTTCCAGTTTTTAGTTTTAGGACATGACTTTTTCCTCCCGATGTTTTCCTTTACAGTAATTAATTTTATGTGTATCTTTTAGTAGTATATAGACAATAGAAGATAGATAAATAGAATATTCTTTAAGATGTACACCATACAAATTTCAATCTACAAAAAAAGAAAATATTTTACAATGATCTTTTCTTCTATCTCTTGTACATAATAACCCACGTCACTAAAGAACAAAATACTGCAAGTACAAGTAGCAATTCCTTCTCAATCAGCCTTGGTGTACCTAGTTTTCTTGATCGAGGTTAAACCTTATTCAAAGTGATGAACCTAATAAAATTTGCACCAAGGTCTAAGCTCGTAGTTGCCATGAAATAATTCCATTAAAACCGCGCAAACGTAGTAAAGCTAACTATATTATGAAAGCGGAAGTGCTGTTTAGTGCTCAGCTAACTTGCAAAATTCTACAACGGATCTTACTAAACACATAAAAGCTTTTTATGTCGATCTCCGACGCTACTCTTTGAAACCGCTGCTTCAATCTGTTTACAAACCAAGGAATGCATTGAACATATAAAATTATTACGACAAACAAACTTTAATAGATCATTTGAAAACTTGGCAACCCTTTGCGTTCCTCTCGCCCGCCAGCGCGTCCAATGACGCGTGATTATTAACAAAAACACTATGTTTCCGTATCCATCCGAATATGGATATGCAAAATTGATTTGGGAAAACTAAACCCTCCACGAGTCAGTGTTTGCGTCGGAGAAATTACGAGATATGTGGAAATAAATCAATCTGCATTGCATTAAGGTTCGAATTGAATTGACTTAATAAAGTAACAGGGATAGGTCATGGACTTACAAAATGTTTTGCATACCAAAGGGATTGCAGAAACGAGATACAAATAGAGCCGTGATTTAATCGTGTACCAACGAAATCCTCGTTACTTTAGATGAGGCGATTTTGACCTCCTATCCTATCTATACGAATAAATAAAATTGAAGTGTCTGTTTGTTATTTAAAAAATAACAGCTTTTTACTGAATTCATAATTATGAAAGTATATATATAATACTAGCTGTCCCGCGCAACTTCGTCTGCGTCACATTTTCCCCGTTTTCGCAACATTTTTCATTGCTGCTCCGCTCCTATTGGTCGTAGCGTGGTGATATATAGATCTAAACCATCCAGGGCGCCACCCAAAAAAAAAAACATTCAAATCGGTCTAGCCAGTAGGTACATAACGATTTATACGGTAAGTACTCATAACAATGTTTTTTTTAAATCCTTTCTCTCTGCCCGCTTGTTTTTTCTGGCTAATCACCAAAACGGAAAAACCGATTTTGACGGGACTTTTACTGGCAGATAGCTGATGTTATAACGAGTATATCAAGAAAAAAGATAAGGGCTCTGTGCAAAAATTTAAAACCCCTGAAATTGTTTACAAAATCCCAATAAAAAAAGGAAGTAATATTTTTATACTAATTTCACGTAGACAAAAGTTGCAGGGTACAACACACAACAGACATCTACTATTTTAAATCGGCCAGTAACTGAGTTTATCAAAAACTCTGAAGCTAATAGTGTTATTTTGAACGCTATCAGTTCGTTTGAAATATATGTTAGAGATTTTTATAGTTATTTAATTGATTTGAATGGCAGCACTGCGTAAACATCATAGACAATTTATGCGAATGACAACACTGCTTGTCTATGTCGAAGGTGTCAGTGTCAGTTGTATCTGTCAGTAGTGCGTTCGTCTAGATTTCGAGTTTCCTCTTGCTTCTGAGACAGCGCCTGTGCCGGTCGTGCGCACTGATTGATAAAATAATAACATGACGAACACCAACATCGAGCATGTGGACGCTAATCTGATTGAATCTGCGACAGCAGCGGTGGGATCGATTCCAAAATCTCCCTACGAGTCGATCGCGATACCAGCTACTCAAAATCAAGAATATTTTACATCGGGGTGTGAAACTCAAGAAAATATTGCGGCTGGGTCGTCAACATCAAAAAAACGACTTACCTGGCGCGCCAATACATGGGACATGGGCGATATTTTTTCAAAATATGACAGCTGACTTCCAGAACTCTAACCAGAAACCTACTACGAGCACCGTGGAACCAAGTAAGTTGAAGCTTGTTGCAACGAGGAGGTTCTACGACTTGTTTCGCGATATGGTGGAGTACAAGAGCGACGAAGCGGCTACGTACATCGAGTATTCTAAGCGCTGATTGATCGGCTGGATACAGGCTGGGGTGAGTCAAACAAAATCGAGGTGGTGATCTCCGGCATCACGGATATTCAGGTATGCACAGGGTTGCTTAAAAATACTCCAACAAATTTTGTGGAACTTGACAGACATTTAAGTACGTACCCTAACATTAAGAACCTTAAGCGACAGCTTGATAAGAGTGAACATGAACCTTCTTATTCTAAACGTCATAAACCTAATGATTAGCCGGTTGGTATACAATGTTCCTTATATTGTCATAAGTCTAGTCATTCCGAGTCTACTTGTTTTAAGAAGCAACGAGAAGAAAAATTAAAAGATTTTAAATACCCTAAGTTGCTAACAAAATCGGTCAATGTTTGTTCACCCTCTAATGATTCTTAAGACTTAAATAATTAAGACCCCCGGTTTAATGTTCACCCTTAATAGTGACGGTTCTAAAATAGTACGTGACGTCAATGTCAATGTGTGTCTTATCTAAAACACGAACGTGGAATTTGATAACACTAACACAGATTTAACTGAGCAGTGTGATATTGATAGTTTGAGATCTATCTAAAAAAAAAAATACGAAACTTGTGTTGCCACCGGCAATTCTAGGTCAACTGTCAGTACAGGAAAGATGCAAATCAATGCAAATCTACTTGTCAATAAGAAAGATGGGTCCGACCGTCGTTGTGTAGATTATAGGGAGCTCCAACACTGTGCGTTATAGTTATCCTTTGCCGTTGATATCAGAACAGATTGATGCCCTCAGTCAGGCATCTTATTTTTCAAATTTAAACATGACCTCAGGGTTCCACCAGGTTTCGATGGCATCTCAGGACGACATCGAAAACGCGCTTATTACCCCGGATAGTGTATGGCAATCTCATGGGAATATTTGAAAATGCCTTTTGGACTCTGTAACGCACCTTCCGTTTACCAACGACCATCAATAAAGCGCTAAAAGGGCTAAAAGACAAAATAGCGCTTGTCTTTAAGGAATGTCCTCGTTTTTTCTAAAACGAAGGAGGAGGCGTTCCGGAGTCTAGAGCAGGTATTATCTGCCTTGTCAGAAGCCGGTTTCCAAAGAGTATGTGATTGTTATTGTAGACGCAATCACCAAGTTTTGATATTTAACTGCTGTTAAAGACTTAACTTCACGATCTGCCTGTGAAGCTCCTCGAAATTTCGTTCACTTATTTGGAACACCCAAGCGAATTATTTCCGATCAAGACAAAACCTTTGTAGAGAGTTTATTGAGTTCCATGACATTGCCAGTGGCATTTGCCATGCCAATGGACAGGTAGAACGTATAATGTCTGTACTGACTAACTGTTTCACAGTCGCCGAAAATCACGAAAATAAATCTTGGAAGTCTGTCATCGGTGAGGTCCAACTCGTTTTGAATTGCACAGTGTCTAAAAGTACGGGTCAAAAGTCCATTCCAGTTGTTATTTAGTTGTAACCAAAACCCACCCAGATTAAACTATCTCGTCGTGGATCTTGAAATTCACAATGAACAGGATTTGATGGAAACAAGACAAGCTACTAAGAATAGGATGGACGAGCAAGTGACAAAAGATAAAATATGCTATGGCGCTAATAAAGCCGCAATTCATTCTTTTAAAAAAGGCGATCTAGTGATAGTCCAACAGAATCCCCGCATAATTAACACATTAAGCGAAAAGTTTAGTGGTTCTTGTACGAGTAAAATCATGAAAGTTTGTCAAAATGAGCGTTACATCGTTGAGCCATTTTCTGGGGGACGGAGTCAATATGTGCGTCATGAAAGATTACGCAAATATCCAGGTAGCCTACCAGAGCTCTCCGAATGTCTTGGTCCTGTAGAATCCAAAGATGATTAATTTATTTTATTTAAACAACTTGTTAAGTACTGTCGCCTGTAGCCTGGTACGTTAATTAGTAACAAATTATTGAATTGCAAATTTGTGTTAGATTGTTTGCAGAATTATTGTTTTGCTGAAATGGAGAACTTCCATGTTTATTGCCTTGATGATTACGAACTGGATATTGGATCAATAAACATGCGACTATTGCTGATTTATAAAAAGTTTTATTAATACGCTGGAAGCTGTCACGCTTTGTCAGAGAGATGGACTGAAAGTTTTATCGCTTTGTCCTGATGAACTGTTGAAAGTTGCTACGCTTTGCTGTGAGGTTGAGCTGAATCATGTATTGAAGAATGAGTATTGCTGAAAGCTTCGACGCTCTGCGATTTAATCGAAGCATTGCCTTCTAAGTAATGCTGAAAGCTTTCACGCTTTGCTTTGAGTTTTATTGACTTTTGAGAAGGTTGAAAGCTGTTTGAAACGCTTTGCCTGTAATGGTGCTGTTTAGATGCCTTCTAACTAATGCTGAAAGCTTTCACGCTTTGCTTTGAGTTTTACTGACTTTTGAGAAGGTTGAAAGCTGTTTGAAACGCTTTGCCTGTAATGGTGCTGTTTAGATGCCTTCTAACTAATGCTGAAAGCTTTCACGCTTTGCTTTGAGTTTTACTGACTTTTGAGAAGGTTGAAAGCTGTTTGAAACGCTTTGCCTGTAATGGTGCTGTTTAGATGCCTTCTAACTAATGCTGAAAGCTTTCACGCTTTGCTTTGAGTTTTACTGAGTTTTGAGAAGGTTGAAAGCTGTTTGAAACGCTTTGCCTGTAATGGTGCTGTATAGACTCAACGCGAGAGCGCGTTGACTAGCAGAATGGCCGTGTTAGAGATTTTTATAGTTATTTAATTGATTTGAATGGCAACACTGCGTAAACATCATAGACAATTTATGCGAATGACAACACTGCTTGTCTATGTCGAAGGTGTCAGTGTCAGTTGTATCTGTCAGTAGTGCGTTCGTCTAGATTTCGAGTTTCCTCTTGCTTCTGAGACAGCACCTGTGCCGGTCGTGCGCACTGATTGATAAAATAATAACATGACGGACACCAACATCGAGCATGTGGACGCTAATCTGATTGAATCTGCGACATATATAACTATTCAGATTTATGCCCAATATAACACTGATAGGTTTAAAATATTGCCGTGAAATTACAGGATAATTAAGCAATTTCCAACGTGCGATTTTAGCCCTATCCTTTTCCGTATTTTTAAAAGAAACTCACCTCTTTTTTGGTTTCATGTGCGTATTGTATTTATCACTTGCTTCGATGAAGGACAAACATTGTGAGGAAATCAGCATTCCTGAGAGATATTTCTCGACGGCATGTAAAGCCAAGGTGGACGCCCATAGGCGGCATTGAAACTTTGACACCAGATTAACCACTAACTACACGATAAAGAAAGAAGACGAAACTAGAGCTAACCATAAAAGCTTTTCCAATGCTACAACGTAAAACTACTTACCTACACAGATAATAAGTCTTAAAGTTGAGTAATGAAGACCCTTTCATCCTTTGAAAGTGAGAAACCGATAACAGTTGGTAAGATTAGCAGGAATAGTTGTATGAAGGTTAGTAAGAAGCGCAGAACTTTTAACACGAAAAGTTCTTATTGATCTTGTTTTCCTTTGAGCACTGAACGAATCAACAATCTTTTTCAAATAAATTATGAATAGCTACCTTCTTTTTTGCGATACAATTTCTCTAAATAAAATTGAAGTGTCTGTTTGTAATTTCAAAATACCAACTTTATACCAAATGCATTATGAAAATGAGTATACGGTAATAACAACAAAAACATTTTTTTATTATTTTTGTCTGTCTGTCTGTATGTTATGGCTGATCTCCGAAACCCATTTTGTCGGGAATTTAATTAGCTGTTGTTATTAGGAGTAACTGAGTGCTCTGTGTGTGTCGGACGTAAAGAATAGCACCATCCCATATCTTCCCGTGGGTGTCGTAAGAGCCGACTAAGAGACTTACCAGAGAATGGGCAGCAGCGTTCTCTGTGCTTTTGTAACAATCGTACTGCGATCGCCAACCCGCCTGCCAAGCGTGGCGATTATGTCAAAGTCCCCCGTTCTTGGGGGAGGCCTATGTCCAGCAGTGGACGTCTTTCGGGCTGAAACGATGATGATGATGAGGAGTAACTAATTCTTTTATTTTAGAAAAAGGAACAGGGATCCGTGTAAAAATAAATATTGAACCCTTGAAATCGTTGACGAAATCCGATTTTAGTAGGGAAGAAATATTTTTATAACAATTTCACGCGGACGCAACAGCTACTTAAATATAATAATTAAAAAGTCCATAGTTCAAAGAAATAATCACCATTTAAAAACAAATTAATAAAAACATGAAAAAAAATGGTTTAAGAAAAAAACAGCTGTTTTGCAATGATGATTATTTCTTTGAAAAAAGGACTTTGAAAACATAAAAGTGGTGACGTGCCGTTTAAATGCTGATAGTGGCAATTTAAGATTCTAGAATCTTAACTAAACTCAACTTTTATTTAAAGACTAGTGTTGAATATTTGTTGGACTTCGTTTCCATTCAACAGTGATTCTCTTTTGCTAATCGTAGTTAGTTTTAAACCAATCGTCTTTGCTTAACTGACTCTTCATTAGATTATAATATTTAAGTAGCTGTTGCGTCCGCGTGAAATTATTATAAAAATATTACTTCCCTACTTGAATCGGATTTCGTCAACGATTTCAAGGGTACATTTTTTTTTTACACGGATCTCTATTCTTTTTTCTAAAATAAAAGAATTAGTTACTGAACATAACAACAGCTAATTAAATCCCCGACAAAATGGGTTTCGGAGATTAGCCATAACAAACAAACATAATTAAAAAACGATTTTGATGTTATTACCGTATACTGATTTTCATAATGCATTTGGTATAAACGAACTTGAGTTTGAACTTTAATTTTGAAACTCAAGTTCGTATAAAAATTTTAAAAAGACTCGGCCTTGGCTTTAGAAAAGGTAACAGGACCACCCATAGGCACGCATTAAAATTATTTTCAATGCGGAATGGACCAATTTCAAGATGAAAAGCTCCCAAGCCTTGAGTAATGGTTATGATCAATTTGGCGCTGTCTCAAAAAAGTCGGTAAAATTTGACCCAATTTTTGAGGTCACATAATGAAATATAAAACTTGTTAATAGATAAATTTATTAATCGTATTTTTTTTAATTAAATTCCCTAAAATATAACAGGCTGGCATTAATTTCAATAAAATTTAGGAACTTTTTGAGTGATTGGATGAAATTGAGATGGGTCAACTTACTTACTTTCTTTAAATTTAAACTTGGGGAAAATTATTTATTAATTGTGGCCTGGTGCTAAAAGGGCCAAAGTCCGTTTTTGTGAGAAGTCTGATTTTACTGTCAACATGTTATTTGACTATGATATTTATTTGTGCTAAAAGGGCTTAAGTGTAACGACAATATTACAAAAAATACTATTTCAAAAAGGCCAATGTAGTGCTTGCCCCCATGCGGTTTTAGAAAAATATATAAGGTGTAAAAGGGCTGTAGTACACTTAAGCCCTAAAAAAAAAAAACTGTTCTCGTGTAATGTAGTTTATTAGAACTAAAGCGATCAAAGTAAACTTAGGCCCATTTTGTATTATAATGTTAGCCCTTACTGCAAAGTTTTTATTAAAGCAAAATAGACCAATGTGTATATTGGTCCCTTTTGCACTAAAAAATAAAATAATTACTATTAATTTAGAACTACTAAAAAGGCTTAAGGCAACATTGGCCATTTTTACAGTGAAATTCAATTTAAAAACTAAAAATATTGTTTCTGCTAAATAAGCCTAAGTTTACATTTGCCTTTCTTACTTGTAATGAAACGTAATTTTTTGTAAATAGTCTGTGGTCACGACTGTCAAATCTCCTACGTACGTTTGAGAGTTTCGCGCGTTATTTTGTTTATAAAACAAAGTTTTTAGAATAAGTTGCATTGCAGCTTGTTTCATTTTTGTTGTGTATGTGTGTTGTGTGTTTCTTACAAAGAAAATGAAAAGATTCCCAAACCGAAGTGCAAAAATGTTGGAATTAGTCGGGTGTATTGAATACACTGACGAAAACCAATCGGATAACATCGGTAAGATTTTGCTTTGATGCGTTTATTCAGCTCTGCTCTGCTTTGAATCAGTATACTTACATGTGTGTTTTTGTTAATTTTAGGCCAATTTGTACAAGAGCATCAAACAGAAGTTCCTGGGCCATTAAACACAATATCAGAAGACCTGCAGAACGATGGAGATTTTGAACAAAATCGGGCAACAGTAGTACCATTTACAAGCTCAAATACCGAAGAAGGTTAGTAAATATGTGTCTATTATGAGTACAGTCTTAACAAGCATGAAGAGTTATTATCATTAGTTCTAGGTCTGGTGTACAATAAACTGTCAGGTATAGGTATTTTATAGTTATCTTCATGACAAAGGCGTGATATGAATGTAAGAACCTAACAAATGTTCTTTTTTAATTTCAGTTTTCTCTGAACATGGTTGCTTTGTCGAACATCCATCAATAATATCAATAGGAACACCATCTATGTTGCAGGAAGCATGTTTACATGATGATGGTGAGTTACTACATTAGTCATTACAATACAATAAATTGCGGGAACCTAGGTATAATAATGATGTACTTAATTATTTTTTTTACTTTCAGGTCCTCCACATGAATTACCGAGCCATAGCTAATTACTACAAGACTTTGACTTATCATGTGACAGTTCGGATGAATACATTCCTGATTCTAATGAATCTAGCAGTTCTTCTTTAGATACAGAACATGTAGCTGCTATTGCTGAAAATCTGTCTAGAACCCTACACAATAACAACTCCATTCTTCATTCTGCTATTCCTGAAACTACAAATCACTTAACAAGGAAAAGAAAAAGGAATCCCAATAAGTGGAAAAGAAACATTAGGAAGGAAAACAGGACTCATGGCAAAAGCTATACATCATGTAAAGGTAACATTGTGTCAGCTAAACAAATTCAACCACCCTGTAATTGCAAAAAAAGATGTGCTGAAAAATTTACAGCATTTGTGAGACAAAAAATGTTTGATGAGTTCTATAGTTTAACTGCTGAAAGTCAATCACAGTACATAGCAAGTTTAATTGAAGAAATTCCAAAAAAATCCACGAAGATTGTTAATGGATCAAGTAGACGTCAATGGACACGTAAATACTTTTTTACAAACCAAAGCCAAACTAGAAGTGAAGTATGCCAAACAATGTTCCTTAATACATTTTCCCTGTCACTGAAGAAAGTGAGAGTGGTTGTTGAGAAGAAAAGGAACTCAGAGGTGGGAATACTTGCCAATGACCAGCGTGGAAAGCATGGAAACCAGAAAAAAATTTGCGAGGCCAGTAGAATATTTGTAAAAGAGCATATCAAAATGTTTCCAGCCTATAAAAGTCACTATTCTCGTTCTCACACAGATAAAAAGTATTTGAGTAGTGATCTTTCAATAGCATTGATGTATCGTCTTTATGTCAGTCACTGTAATGAAAATGAACAAACTCCTGTTAAACAAAGCTACTACAGAAAAATTTTTGTGGAAGAGTTTAATTTGGCATTCAAAAAACCGCACAATGACACCTGCGGTAAATGTGACAAATTTAAGTTACAGATGGAAGTGGAAACAGACATGGAAAAAAAACAACAAATCGAAATTGAAAGGAATAAACATATTAAGTTATATGAGTCTTCATATGCTGCGAAGAAAAGAGACAATGAAGATGCTAGAGTGAATGACAAAATTATAACACTATCTTTTGACTTACAGAAGTGTCTTCCAACACCTTTTTTAACATCAGGGTTCAGTTTTTATAAGCGCCAGTTATGGACCCTGAATTTAACAATTTATAGAGTATCACAATCATCATCTGATGCATTTTGTTTGCTATGGGATGAAACAATTGCTGGAAGAGGAGGACAAGAAATTGCTTCTTGTTTGTACCATCATCTAAATACTCTTCCAAGTGACTTGGCAGCAGTTAACATGTACAGTGACAGCTGCCCAGGACAAAACCGTAATATTTATGTTTCTGTAATGATTTTGTATTTTTTAGAAAACTCTCCTAATGCTC
Organism: Cerastis rubricosa; assembly: GCA_949152445.1. Taxonomy (NCBI): domain Eukaryota; kingdom Metazoa; phylum Arthropoda; class Insecta; order Lepidoptera; family Noctuidae; genus Cerastis; species Cerastis rubricosa. Next base: position 13,945,947 of record OX424541.1, read on the forward strand.
CAAATGTTATAAACCAAAAGTTTTTGGAACCGGGCCACACACACATGGAAGCTGACACTATACATGCAGCTATAGAAAAAACAAAGAAGAAAACTGCTATGAAAATAGAATTGCCGAAAGACTGGGCAAATTTAATCAGAACTGTCCATAGGTCCCCAAAAATAAATGTCGTAGAAATGCAACAGTCACAGTTTCATAACTTTCAAAAATTGCTAACAGCACATTACATACGTGGGACACTCAGAAAGTTTTGCGAAACTAAAAAAAATTGTTCTATACGTACATATATTTTTATTAAATCTTTTCAAAGTACTTTCCACCAGCCTCTATACAAAGATTCATGCGCCTAAACCAGTTTTCAAAACACTTTTTCCAGTCCGCCGCAGACACCTCGTTTACAGCCTGCTCGAACCCAGCCAGCGCATCTTCCGGCGACGAAAATTGTATCCCTTTGAGCTGATTTTTTATTTTTGGGAATAAAAAGAAGTCACACGGTGCTAGATCAGGGCTGTAAGGAGGGTGACCCAGGAGTTTGACTGGCGTGCTGTCCAGGAAGTCCCTCGTTTTGAGTGCGGTGTGCGCAGGTGCATTGTCGTGGTGGAGCAGTAGCCCGCGGAGCCCTGTGTTTGGTCGCTTGTTGCTTATAACAGAGAAAACTTCTGGCAAACATTTGGAAGTATACCATTCGGCATTAATGCTTCTTTGATCCCGTAAGGGAATTGATACCAAGTGGCCAGTCAAATTAAAAAAGCTAGCGATCAAAATCTTACCCCCGCTTCTAGATCGCTTCACTTTGGTAGGCGTTGGCTCATTTTGAAACACCCAAACAGTCGACTGGCGCTTGGTTTCTGGGTCGTATTGATAAATCCAGGACTCATCACCTGTAACGATGTCGTAAACACGCCGAGACGAGCCTGCTTCAAATTTGTTAAGCATATCACGGCACCATTCCACCCGGGCCTGCTTCTGAGCATCGGTGAGGTTGTGCGGCACCCAGCGTGATACTATCCTCCTCACGCGAAGATGGCTGTGTAGAATCTCGTGAACGCTTCCCGATCCAATCTTTAATATGTGTTGAATCTCCTGATATGTAATTCGCCTATTGTCTTGGATTAAATTTTTCACTGCTAGCACGTTTTCTTCGGTAACAGCCGTCAAAGGGCGACCGCTTCTTTCGTCATCCCCCAAAGTTGGTCGACCGCGCTTGAATTCGTTATACCAACGATACACGGTTGCCTTGGAAGGGCCTTCATCCATGAATGCCATTTGAAGTCTATCGTACGATTCATCCGGTTTCAGGCGACACTTGAAATCGTATAAAATCATAGCTCTAAAATGTTCCCGGCGCAGATCCATATTTCAGTGAGACACAATACTTTGAATTAACTCGCAAAAAATGTGGAGGGAAATTTTGAAATTGGAACTTACTTATTTTTACTTATAAATAATCATATTTTCGAAAAACATAATAACTGGCCAGTCTCCCATATATAAAAACTTTTTTTCGCAATACTTTCTGAGGGGCCTGGTACATCGGAAGATAAATTCAGGAAAAGAGAAGGTAAATTGGAACCGAATAAAATGGGTACAGGGTAGAAAAGCCGAACCTGGTATAATTTACTATAAATACTCTTTTGATGATGATGAGGAATTCAAAGTTTTAAATCTAAAACGAAACCGCAACACAACACGTTCACAATTATCTGAAAATACGGCTCCAATAACGACTCTTACACCTCTCAATGAAAAACCTATCACTCTTCCTGGACAAAAAGTAAGAGACCTTCAGTCATTTCTAGACTACCTTCAACCATCTAGCCGTCCCTTTTATGCTTCACTTGAAACTGGTCCAGAAACTGAAGATGTTATGTCAAGTTCGGATGATGAAACATTGTAAATTTTCATTAAATTGTTGAGAAAGTAATTACTTTGGCTTTTTATTAAAACATAGTTTGGAACTATCAACTGGTTATTGTCAGTGCTAAAAAGGCTTAAGTAATAAATATTTTTCAAAATACAGATATTTTATCAAGTTTGAATATAGTACAGAAATCTACATATAAACATGCAAAAAACTTCAGAAAAAAAAATTCGCTATCCTACAATCTAACATGCATTTTTGCAACAATCAATGTTTGTTCATTGTTCTTATGCTAATTTCTAAAAAGAAGGTTTTCAGATTTTGGCCCTTTTAGCACCAGGCCACAGAATATAATACTCGTTTTATTAATTATAATACTCGTTTTTCATAAAATATTATATGTGTTACAGTATAAAATTACAATACAATAGGTATTTCATTTTACATCTACATAATAATTTGTTACGTTTCTTGATAATTCATTACATTGGTTCTACTTTTAAGTAATTACTTTACGGTACGGTATAAATAACGGTTGTAAAAACACCTCTAGCGAAGCCGACATCATCATCTGCCTAGCCTTTTCCCAAACTATCTTGGGGTCGACTTCCACTCTAACCGGATGCAGCTGAGTACCAGTATTTTACATGAAGCGACTACTTATCTGATCTCCACAACCCAGTAACTGGGTAGTACGATACCCCTTGGTAAGACTGGCTGTCAGACTTTCGGCTTCTGACTACTCATAATGACTGTCAAAGATTTACAAATGACAGCCAGGACCAACGGCTTAACGTGTTTTTCCGAGGCACGGAGGAAACTCTGTATGTAATTATTGTCACCCATCCACGGACCAACCTCGGCAAGCACGAGCCTCCACGAGCTCCTCTAACGAAGCCGACAGTAATACTAATTAATTGTTCTTCCCATTATTGCGAATTTTTTTTGTGCAAGGCCGCTGAAGATGAAACTTTTACACACGGTTTTTTTAAACATACAAGTTTGAAATTATCGAAATGTACTATTCAATGAATGATGTTCTGTATGGTGTCGGGGTTCTGTATGGTATCGGACGGAAAGAATAGCACCATCCCATATCTCCCCGTGGGTGTAGTAAGAGGCGAGTAAGGGACTTGCCGGAGAATGGGCAGCAGCGTTCTCTGTGCTTTTGTAACAACCGTACTGCGATCGCCAACCCGCCTGCCAAGCGTGGCGATTATGGCAAAACCCCCCTTATGTCAATGTGGCGTTGGGGGAGGCCTATGTCCAGCAGTGGACGTTTTTCGGCTGAAATGATGAATGATGATGATGATGATGACTATTCAATGCATCCATCAGTAGAATGTTTTGAGTGCGTGACATTAAGCCACTACCGAATGCCGTGATTTTTGATACAAAAAAAATTGGCAGCACTATTGCGCAAAAGCAAGTAAATAATGCTTGCTGTCAAACAGCCGAATGGTTCTTAAACAACCTGCATGTATTTTTTAATTAATTTAACATTTATTAATAATAAAAATAAACGTTTATTTCAGACATTAATAATAAAAATAAACGTTTATTTCAGACATTAATAATAAAAATAAACGTTTATTTCAGATAAATTGTTACTAACAAAACATTTAGAAAACATGTTTTGTTAGTAACAATTTATCTTAAAATTATGTTAGTAGGTAGTAATTCAAATTGAATTAAAAAATTGTTGATTGAAAATAAATTAAATTGAAATAGACAGGATTGAATGCAAATAAATTATAGATTTAATTTTACTGTTCATACATAACCATAAGAATAGCAAGTGATTATTTTACAGTTAAGTGATTAATTAGTATTGTCATCAAGTAGACGTGACAGTCTATCAATTAATTTCTTGATAACGTTCTTGTTCTTCGTTACGTTATCTTTCAAAACTTTTGAAACGCCTTCACCTCCGTTTGTTCTGTATTCAACTTTCAATGCATCGATTGTAATTCCTGCTGAGGCAATTTTTTCTATGATTTTTGGCGATACCGCATCACCTACATCCATTTTTAAATCAATAGACCGGATGAACACATCAAGGTCCTTTACATGTTGCTTAAGTATTTCGTCGGTGCAACCAATAACTTTAATGAGTGATTCTAATATTTTAACATTTATCTTGGCGTCCCGCTGCCCTTCTTCAATAAAGTTTGCCTCAGGATATCTTAGAGCCAATGATTCTAAGTCGATTTTTTTCTTTTTCTTGACCAAGTCTATTCAGTTTTGTTTTGAAAACTTCTAAAGTATCGATGGTACCCAAAACAAGTGATTCGAATGAATCAAACAAATTACACTCTTTTAATTGGCGTACAAGCATGTGGCGTTCAAACCTAAACAAATGAAAATCATCAGTAAAAATCTTGGTAATACAGTATGATGGGTTAGTAAGTAGAGATACGAAAATACGTACGAAGAACATCCGTGAGCAGCCAGGAGAACTTTGCGAGTTTGTCCAGTAAGGTTGCTTAAGAAATCCAAAAACTTTGTTAATCCCTCTTTTGGAGAGAATGATGTCACCACAACATTATTTTGAACCAGTTTGTAACTCATATTTACATTTTGTCTTAATTTTATTCCATGTACAAAAGAAGCACCATTTGCAATATAATTACCATCTGGTAAAACGTATACTTGAAACTTTGTGCCATTGCAAGAAGCTGCAATCTGAAAACGACAATTACGTTATACAACAGAAAAAAAAATGCTTCAATAATAAAGGCTCTTGCAAACAGGCGCAACGCGACGTGACGCAGCACGCAGCGACAAAACCTACGTAGTACAAATTATCCACGAAAATGCGCGCGACTGTTTCTTCTTCTTTTCTTTCTTTTTTCTTTTGAAAAAACGTTGCCCCACACTAGAAATTTCTCCTGTATTGTGGGTGCGTTTACAAACATTTAAACTCACATACACAAACAGCCAGACTCGGAACAACTATTTGTAGACCATACAGATATTTGTTCCGTGTGGGGATCGAACCCGCGACACGCAGCTTCTTGTTTACACAGGCGCGACGCAACGCGACGCGACGCGTCGGTGGGTTTTTACAAGAGTGCGACACGTTGCACGTGCCGCACGGCACGCCGCAACAAGAAACAAAAGATTCGTAGAACATTTTGTGTGCAGCCGAGCCTGCCACGCTCTGTCACGCGGGCGGCACCGCGTGACAACGCGCCGCGGCCTTAACTCGTTGATCGATGACTCAATCCTAACGTATCGAAAAGCAATCGAAAATTTCGAAATTTGTTTTGTGTATAATTATTAACTTGAATATCGACTTTCTTATTATATATTTGATTCATTTTGATTTTGAAAGTTGGGTAAGAGATAATACCCCAATTTTAAAATAACGTTTGCAACACATTATCATGGCCTTAATGGGCTAAAGAAGTAATTATAATAATATAATATTGAATCTCTCGTTAAGCAGATGGATCAAGGGCTTGATTCAGAAGGCGGTACTCCTGGACACTATCGTAATTTATCACTTCTCGATACGTTAGGATCGAGTAATCGATTCGATGCCGCGCCGCGTCGCGTCTCGCCTGTGTGCGAGGCTTCGCGACGTTGCAACACCGCTATGCCGCGTCGTGCTGTCGCGTCGCGCCACTTGTCTACACTTGTCACTTGTCTACCTGACATATTTCCTTGTATTTCGCCCGAAGATCTGTCATGTCCAGATTAAATATCACAATTATAGCGTCATGGTAAGGTCCTTGCTCTGAAAACGTGTAATGTTATTATTGTGTAAATGTAAATTATAAAATACTATAAAATATTCGTATAGCAAACGTGGATATACCAAATCAGCCCCTAAATAATGATATCATTCAGATCCAGCCTGTCCCCATGCAGTCCTCCCCCAGCGACGCCCTGAGCCGAGGCTCGTACCCCACAGGGGGTGCCCTCAGCGTATAGTCGCTTAGTTTGTAAGTTTTTATGCCCTGGCTGGAGGCCTTACTCTTAAGGCACCCACAGGATAGTCCGGTTAAGCAGACGACAACCTCCTAGGTTGAACTGCGAGATGCCAATCATAAAAAAAAAAAAACGTGGATATACCGTTATTCACATCATGGTCGACTTTGTGGCTTGTATCTTCACGTTGTGTTGATCGCAACTCCATTGTTTTTTAAACTTCCATCCGAAAACCAAAAAAAAAAAAAAAAAAAAATAAGGCCCCTTTCCCACTATGTCGTGACGACAGGTTATCGTGTCGTTAAAAGCGTTGTGGCTAGTATGTTTCATTGGAGGTATAGATATATACATATAGGACGACAGGATTAACTGTCGTTCGACATTTGCAGTGACGACAGATTGTCAATTCAGTCGATATAATAGGAACAGCTAGAGACGACAGTCTTCCAACGATAAATTAATCTTCACGACAGTTCCTTCAGTGGGAACGCGCCCTAAAAGTTAGTCTATAAAAAGCAAGCTACTTAATTTGTTTTATTAATCTTTTGAACGCCAGAACACGCACGCCCGTGCCCTCTACGCTAAGCCACAAATTCACCACAAATACTTAAAATAAAAAAGGGATTTCAAAACTATGATTAACTTATTTCTTGTTAAGACATTTCATATTTAAGATATTTAAATCACATTTTTAAGTATATAAACAAACACACACAAAAGTAATGATTTAAATTGTTTATTTCGTGTTATAAGTGCACCACATTTTTGTCACATATTTGTGTCGTTGACGTACAGGGCACGCGCTTGCTTGTCATGTATATGTGACAATGGCGTTAAAAAGGTTAACCTCTAGGTCCATTTATGGAACGGACGGACCTTTGCCTTGAGCCTCGCCGTTCCATTTATGGAACGGCTCGAACGAGCAAACTTAAACGCTAATATAAAAAAAAGTAAATTTCTAAATCGTTCTGTCAAAATTTACCTCTATGGTCATCTAGTAGTCGATTCAAACAAAATTAATCGTTAGTAATACTAAACGGCACAACATTATTTAAAAAAATATAGAAACTCGTCTATGTCGAATGTCAAACATCAATGGCAACCCGTGTTATTATGTTCGGAAAAGTGTTGTTTTTGTGAGATATACGTTGTAAAACTTTGGTAAGTAAATGTATAGTATGTTATAAGTGTATAATGCAACTTTTTAGATAGTCATTTGCTTGAAAAAATAACAAAAAAAATATGATTTGAGCCAACAAAAAATCCTTTGTTGTGAAGTTTGTTAGTCGAAATAAAAAAAAAATATTTGACTCTTGAACCATGTAAAATGGTCTTGGAAACAATAGTAGCAAAGAAAAAATAGTGATAATTCATTATTTCATGTATTCGAGGCATATCTATTCATATTTATTGATATTTCAAGTATTTTCATGCTTTGAACAGCGGAATTCTAAAATGGCCGATTCTAACAAGAAGTTTGAGTTAGGATCTTATAAGAATAATGTATGTAGGACTCCTAAAAAACACTGTCATTAGATTACTTGTATATTTGTGATGTTAGATATAAATTTTCGTGTAAATTGAATGAGTAGTTTTACCAAACAAAAATAAGCAACGAAAACAGACGTATTTGCTACGACCTCTCTCATATCTATGGGATATGTATAATTCTCAAGTAGTTGTGGTTGTTTATTATTAATAAATGGCCCCGTTCATCACGAACCCGACACTGTTTACCGTTTAAGATTAGAGCTAATATAACTCGAGTTATAAGTGTTTATCTTTACGATATCGGATGACTCACGCAATGGCGTAATCAAGGGGCCCCCGAAGGGTTTCACGCGGGGTTTTACTGTTACGCGCGAAAGGATAGTGAGGTTAAAGGCCGGGCCAACGAGTTTTTATCCGGCAACTAGCTCAAAAACTCAAACTCAAAGCGTTTATTTCAATTAGACCATTACAGGCACTTTTGAAAGTCATAAACGCAAACGCAAAGCTACAATCCCAGACACAAGGTATAATAACTTGTGAAAGTACTGTAGCTGTCCATTCCAAAGCGTAGATCTCTATGTATAAGAAAGGACAAGAAACTCCATGGACACTCTTTTAAATCAAAATATTGCGACAAAATCTTGGTTTACATAATTCATGTTGAGAATTACAAATATGTGAGAACGCTGTAGAAATACGTACGAAAGTTAAGAGCGTTCAGAGTATAAGTTTAAATTAAAAAATCAATGGTTATATTATAATGTTAAACAATAACCATAAAATTTAATTTAAAGAATGCCCGACACAAAAAGCCTTTAAATAACCAAAAATTAATTAATCCAAGCGTCGTAGCGTCGGGGTTCCGCTTTGTTTTGTGCTTGTGCTAAGCGGTCTTATTAGCGGTATTCCGCCGCGGTTTTGTGAGCCGGGGGTTTTTTAAATTTTACATTTAATTTTTATTCTTTGTTAAAAAAACATTTCAATAGAATACTCGATATGGGTATTTAGTAGCGTATATACAAAACATACATAGTAAACATTTTAGTTTTGAGAGTACCGTACCTCAATAGGAAAAAACGGAACTCATCACTTTGGAAGTCAGTCTGTTGGTCTGTCTGTCTGCCAAGACCCTTTAGCTCGGGAACGCGTGGAGGTATCCAGTTGAAATTAAAACCATATACTCAAGTCTACACTATACAGTCCCTTGAAGCTGTGAAAAATCAAACTTTTAAGTTAACGTAAAAAAAGATACGGCTGTTTATGCCGCAAAAAAACATACATTTAGACAAATCAAAATGTATAGGGTATTTTTTTTTATAAATAAGACGGATAATACTTGCCAAATTTCATATTTCAGTAGTCTAAAGTAATACGAAATTCGGCAAGTAATGTCGTCTTATTTATACAACAAGTGCAGGGAAAAGTATACATTTGTAATTAAATCCTAAAAAAAGCTCGGAAAAAACTGCGAGACTCGATTCCTGAACTATTTATAATATGAACCGGATTTTTTCCTAAGTCCTCGCTCCATTGTGCCAGCTACACTACAACCTTTATTTCAATCAAAATTTCTGAATAATCCTGAAATACCCGTAAATAATAGACATGCAATTATTTCCTATATCGAGTATGATGTTGAAATGTTTACAGATACTTCACTGATACACAAAGAATAAAAATTAAATTAAAAAAAAACTCCCGACACAAAAGACCTCTAAAAAACTAAAAATAGGTAAATTAGTCCAAGCGTCGTAGTGTCGGGGCTCTGCTTTGTTTTAAGTGGTCTACTTAGCGGTCCCCCGACGCGGTATTTTGTGTCGGGGGTTTTTTAAATTTATTTTTTTATTTAGATTTTTGATTTTGATTGACTTACCTCCACAAGTTTCTTTTTCTATAATTTTTCAAGGATTAAATTGCAATTCACTAACACACTTTCAGTCTTCCCAGCACGTATTTATACAATGCACAATTAATGTTATTACTTAGATAAGAAAAATGAGTCAGTTTGAACCGTTTAAGCCATATTAACTGATTATTTGTACGTCCTGCACGTTCGTGCAACTGTGTTTACAATTTTGGTACGTCACGGTGGCCGATAATATGAAATATAAATAAATGCAATCTTCTAAAATCGTGGCATTCGGCACGTAGTTAGACAATAATATTATATTCTCAATGGGGAAGTCCCGTGGTGGCCCGCGACATCCAAAGGGCATTGGGTAAGTTTGTATGGACCAGTGGCGTGATTTTTTTTCACAGCGGCCACGAATATAATTGTTGCTAACGTATAGTGGAATATATGATGATAGTGACTCCTAAAATGATTTTGCCGAAAATTAAATCGCAGCTGAAATATCTGATGTCAAAGTTGTGTTGTTTGCAAACTGTTATGTATTTTATCAAAAATTAACTCTTTACTATCGTTTGCCGTATGTCATTTTTTCCCAGAATTTGATCGTTAGCAGCGACACTATCGAATGGTGTAATAATACAGGGTGTTTTTTTTTTAAATTATCAAGTTCTATTCATGGTTATAAATATTGATTTTTCAAAAAACCAATGTTGCTGTTTTAGTTTTTATCAAAATCGGGCTCGTGACTCCTTTGAGTGTTTTTCGCTATTCCTCATAGTTTCGGATTTGCACTTCCACCCACTTGAAAAATTCATTCTGTATGTCTCGGCTCCGATGCATTTTGGAAATAATTGTTCATAGAATAAAATGTCTTATTGTGTTCTTACCAATGAAATATTTTTCATTAGTGGCTGCAGACTTAGAAAAATGACGCCACTTTTACCCAAACTTACTTGTTTTTTTTTTGCAATTTTCAGGGCAGTCTCACGTTAAATAACGATTAAAATGTGATTTACGACCAATATTCATTCATTCAATCGTGTAATTAGGTCAGTTCATTAAATACCATTAATTCATGTATGCTTTGTAAAACATACAGCCACACACCGTCCTGTATATTATTGCAAAAAACTTTAAAAAAAATTGAATTTCGCTGGCTACCACGCTGGCGCTTCCACTTTAAAGAAGTTTTTGAACTTAAAAAAACATTTTCGAAAAATGATGTTACAGCTAAATAAGACCGATTTTTAATTATCTATTGAAAAAGAAATTTCCAATTATCTTCATTTTTAAAAGACATTTCGAAAACGTTTTTTAGTAACTTTTTAGACCTATGTATACTGCTTATGCGTAGGAAGTTTCATTAAAATCTGTTCAGTCATTTCGGAAAATAACGACTTGAAAGTTTGTATGAAATGCCGTAGGGTATAAACGCTCTTTCAGAATAAACCACGTTAAGGGGTAACGTGGTTTAGGGAACAAGAACTTATCGAATAAACGTTTGAGATTGTTTGTATGTATGAAAGCGCGGTTATAGGGCGAGGATCAAACGGGCCGCGTTTAAAACACGGGTGGTTCACACTAAAAATGACCATACACATTTTATTATTGCTTCGAGACGAGAATCATTAGCATTGTTACCTACTTGAATTTGACGAGGATGCAAAACATTTTTTTTTTTTTGGGAATGGCATCTCGCAGTTCAACCTAGGAGGTTGTTGTCTGCTTAACCGGACTATCCTGTGGGTGCCTTAAGAGTAAGGCCTCCAGCCAGGGCATAAAACTTACAAACTAAGCGACTACACGCTAAGGGCACCCCCTGTGGGGTACGAGCCACGGCTTAGTGCGTCGCTGGGGGAGGAATGCATGGGGACAGGCTGGATCTGAATGATATCATTATTTAGGGGCTGATTTAAAACTACTGGCACAGCATCGCGGGCTGGCTCGAGCGAGGGTCGGGGAGGGCATGGACCGGGACGTCGCGACGGACCTCGACGGCGAGGTCGGAAAGTCGGCGGTTTGAGTCTGAACTTTTTAAGAGTGCTAGTCTCTTTGCTACTCTCCTGGAGGAGGGTGATAGCATCATCGGGAGTGACGAGGGTATGCCGAGGACGGCGTACTGTACTAATGCGCGAGGGTTCGTAACGGGCGGCCGCTGCGATCAGGGGATTACGTGTTTAATGGCGTTATCGAAGAAACGCTTCGAAAGACGTTTCATAAACTGAAGGACGGTGGGCATTCTAAGGTCTACGTGTAGACGGTCATTACGGACATAAAAAGGGGCGCCCGTGACTCTACGTAAGAACCGGTTCTGCAAGGTTTGCATCCTATGGATGTACTTAGGCTTGGTGTGAGCGTACACGACGCAAGCGTACGTCATAATGGGGCGGATCACCGCGGTGTAAAGGCGCAACTTGCACTTGAGTGACAACTTGCTTTTTGTCGAAATCATGAAATGAAGCCTACCCATAGCAAAGGCAGCTCGGTCGCGAGCTGCTTTGATGTGCGCCGCGAAAGACAGGTGGTTGTCAAGTAAGACTCCTAAGTACTTGGCTTGCTTCTCCCAAGGGATAGGCTTACCGTACATAGTGATCGGGCTGAGCGCGGGTGGCTTATTTTTACGCGGTTTAGAGAAAAATGCAAAACAACAGCTTGTATTATATTAGGTCTTTACCTATGAAATTGCCGTTTTGTTTGAAAAAAGTTAAAGTATTTTTTTTTTCGAACTTATTTATTTCTTTTATTCAAAGTAATCACCCCTGCAATCAATGCATCTTTGCTAACGCTGTGGCAGTTTATGGATGCCCTTCTTGAAAAAATTAGCTGGACGGTAGACAACAAACTCTTCAAAGGCGTTTTGTACTGCCTCTCGGGAATTGAATTTTTTTCCCGCTAAAAAGTTGTCCAAATGTTGGAAAAAGTAATAGTCGGAAGGCGCAAGATCTGGTGAGTATGGCGGATGAGGGAGAGCTTCCAAACCCAACTCATGCAGCTTAGAGACGGTCTGTTGTGCAGTATGGGGCCGCGCGTTGTCGTGAAGTAGCAGTGGAGACGACCGATTGACCAAAGCTGGTTGCAGACGTGCGAGTTTCGCCATCATTGTGGTCAGTTCTTCAATGTACACATCTGCAGTAATGCTCTCGCCGTTTTGTAAAAAGCTATGATGAATCACACCAGCACTAGACCACCAAACTGTGACCATCACCTTTCTAGGGGTCATTTTTCGTTTTGCACATTGCTTTGGTACCGAACCAGGATCTAACCAACTTGCTGAGCGCTTTCGATTGTCAAAAAGAATCCATGTTTCGTCGCACGTAACAATTCGGTTCAAAATTCCTTCATTTCTGTGCCTGTTAAGCAGCGCAAGGCAAGTCTCGACGCGTACGTTGCGCTGGCGATCGTTAATTTCGTGGGGCACCCATCTATCAAGCTTTTTTATCTTGCCAATCTGTCGCAAATGGACCAATATTGTTTTAATGCTAACATCAAAAGCTGCTGCCAGCTCAGCTGTAGATTGAGTTTCATCAGCTTCAACAATCACCTTTAATTCATCATTGTTGACCAAAGTTTCCGGACGACCACGAGGTTCATTTTTCAAGTCAAAATTCCCAGAACGGAACCGAGCAAACCAATAACGGGTTGTGCGTTCGTTTGTACAGTTCTCTCCGTAAACGTCGTTGATGTTACGGGTCGTTTGTGCCGCGTTGGTGCCACGACGGAACTCATATTCCATAATTACACGAAATTTCAAAGTATCCATTATGAGGAAAAATGTTGAAATGTAATGAAAATACAACGCTAATCAATAAACAAAAGACTGATTTTGTTAATAGAATGTCATATTTTTAAAACAAAATTAATTTAAATTTAGAACTCATAGCCAATCAAAACTTTTTTTTGTTTGAAAAAGTCTGTACTGCAATACGGCAATTTCATAGGTAAAGACCTATTATATATATTCTGGCTCACTCTACCCACACGTGTACTATGCTACCACCATACACCACTACCAATATATAACCACTATAGAAGTTAAAACTAAGCTACAGTTGTACACAGGTTGACGTTTCAAAGCTAAACATTCCAGTATAACATGGTCTCGCTTTGTTTAGATTTCAGGTACAATGAGAGATCAGAAAAAACTAGTTTTGTATAGCTTGATTGGTCGTCGTGCGTACCTACACAAACCAAATTGGTTTTCTAGTAGAAAGTAAACACAGGACAGTCAATATTTGTATTGGTCTCACAAGCTTTTTACTCGTCTTCAGACCTTTTTTGAGGAAACAGAAACCCCAAAGTAAATCCGAACGATTCAATAAAAAATACAACTGTATATAATTAAAAACAAATATTGATGTCATAGGTATGAAAGTTTTGTTACGACTGTCAAAGTTCTACAAATGACAGCCGGGACCAACGGCTTAACGTGCTTTCCGAGGCACGGAGGCAATTCCTCTCATACTTATGTCCTCTCATACTTAAGTACTGACGCTGCAACATCGAAATATTGTAGAACCAAATGATTTTAAAAGAGTAACCATGGAGTTTCTTGCCGGTTCTTCTCCATAGGAAACGACCAACCCGAACCGTGCCTCTTCTGTCGACGTTTTATAAGTGCCCATGTAGGCCTATGTTAAATAAAATATTTTGTTTTTTTTTTTTATTTTGATTTGGGCATGTAATGGTTGGTCACCCATCAGCGGACCAACCAAGGTAAGGACGGTTTAACCTAAAGATCGACCCGAGCGGCTGTTATTATTTAGCCACGAGCACCATTACGAATATATTCATTCATTTTTAATAACCTCGAATTAACGTTACGTTTCGTCCGCGCAACCGTAATAGTCACGCAGATCTTTGAAAAAGAAGAGAATTCGGTAACAAATGTGTTAGAATTCGGTAAAAGGACAACTGAATTTCGTCCTTTTTCCGTGGTATAGTGAGCTCGGGTAATCCGTTTATTATTATGTACATCGCCAGTTTTTTTGGGGAGAACCAGGAAAAAAATGTTTGAGAGAAATGAATAGTATTTTGTTTTTCTCTGGACATACTGGGCTTCAAACATTTTCTCACACTCTTTATCTATATGAGACTAGAATAGGTTTTTTTTTTTTAAACGTTGCCCCACACTAGGAATTTTCCAGTATCGTGAGTGCGTTTACAAACGCTTAAACTCACATACACAAACAGCCAGACCCGAAACAAATATCTGTAGGCCATACAAATATTTGGACTTTGTTCCGTGCGGGGATCGAACCCTCGACACGTAGCGCAGCAGTCAATCGCTCAACCACTGCGCCAACCGTGCCGTAATTGTAAGAATAAGTTACTTATCCAAGAGCAAAACGGGTCGCAAAGTTTACCTGTGTGTTGTCGCGATATTGTCAGTGAATATAAAGACATTTTCTAAAATAGTATTGTTATTGTTGTATTGCGTAGGAGCTTGTTTTGTATTCTAAGGTCCCTAGCACACGGCGTATTTTAAACGGACAGACGACATGCAGATGAGGCGCGTATACGCGCTTCAAACGAGATATGAACGCAACCTTGTAACCTAAGCACATGGGGCGATCGTGAAACGCGCGTCTGCTGCGCGTATACGCACAGATACAGCGATACAGACACGCTGTAGTCGCTCGTAACTTCCGCGTTTTAGTCAGAAACTCCTCGTCAATTGTGCATCTCTCACCCCTCCTCTACCCCCCTCCGCCCCTTGTACGCTTCAAACGAGTTTCAAACGCGCTTCACACGCACATTTGTATCGCGTTTTACGCGCGTTTGATTCTATAAAACCGCAAAAATCACATACTCACGTAATCACTATGACTTGTACTAGATACGGGTGTACCTATAAACAAAGATAAACTTTATGCTGACCCTTACGCTTAAATATACAATGTGTTACATAATAAAACGCAAGACCTCTAGTGATGTGGCTCAGATCATACAACTGAACAACTTTTGTTCTATCATCATCAGAATATAATGTTCCCACTGCTGGGACAGAGGCCTCCTCTGAAGGAGAGGAAGTGGGATGTACCTAGTCCACCACGCGGGCCCACTGCTGGTTGGTAGATGTCACATGTCTTCGAATTTTTAGTTCTAGAACATGCCGTTTTCCTCACGATGTTTTCAAAGTAATGCGCTTGCCTGGGTTTGAACCCACAGCTTACTGCTCGTAAGTCAGCCACCACTGGGCCATCACTGCTCTCAAAATCATTTTAATAATATTTAAAACAGTAAAAAGGTCATAGCCTCGCTGCGCGTTATTTCTCATCCCTCTCATACATGTGTCCCAACTGTGGGAACATTATAGGCAAATGATGATGATGATAATGATGATGATGATGATGATGATACTGAAAATGATTTTTAAATAATTCTACTTGTCTAGTTATTACTAATGTAAATATATATTATTATGTAATAATGGAGTAGTTCGTGGCTAAATATTCGGGTCGATCGGTTTTGGGTCGATCTTTAAGGTTAAGCCGTGCTTCCCGAGGTTGGTCCGTGGATGGTTGACCATAATTACATACCGAGTTTCCTCCATGCCTCGCAAAGTACGTTAAGCCGTTGGTCTCGGCTGTCATTTGTAAATCTTTGACAGTCGTTACATGTAGTCAGAAGCCAAAAGTCTTACCAAGGGGTATCGTATTACCCAGTTACTGGGTTTTGGAGGTCAGCTAGGCAGTCGCTTCATGTAAAATACTGGTACTCAGCTGCATCCGGTTAGACTGGAAGCAGACCCCAAGATAGTTTGGAATAATGCTAGGTAGATGATGGATAAACTTTCTTCACAAACTTTGTAACGAACTTTTTTATCTCTTTTCTTTCAGATATACACAATTATCAACGACAAACTGGTCGGGCTTCTCATTAGGACGAGGAAACATCAACTGACTTACTTCGAAGGCGAAGTGTTGTTCCAGGTACAATTTTAATAAGTTAAACTTATAATACTACCCTTAGAGAAATGTAGGGGTGAAAAACCTTGGCTCTTTTTTGTATGACCAGTAGAGCTGTAAAAATCCAGTTTATTCTGATCTCTCATTGTACAGGAAATCTATACAAAGCGAGACCATGTTATACTGAACAAGCATAACTTGATGTTTAGCCTTGTGTACGCACTACGTCCATGACGAAACTCTCAAGCTATGTAAAACCAGCATTCACTGATCTCTCTTTGTTCGGGAAGCTCATACAAAGCCAGATCAGGATATACTAGATATGTATGGATTGATGTGTCTTCGTGTGTACAGGCTGACTATTAAAGAAAGAAAGAAAAGAGGAAGACTATATTGGCTAAGCTTTAAAATACACTTTAAAAATAAAGAAAATCAATTGACTGTGTTCCGTATCTCGTTTATCTCGTCTCCAAACTGCAATTATTTTATCTTTGAACATTAAATAGACAAACAAGCCCAACGCCATGATTGTCTCAGGTGGCCAGGTCAAAGGGTAACCTTTGACCTGGCCACCTGCACCGCGTTCAGATTTCAATTTAAGAGCGTTTACGCCTTACAAAATTTTATACAAACTTTCAAGTCCATAATTTCCGAAATGACTGAGCCGATTTTAATTAAACTTCATACGCATAAGCAGGATACATAGGTCTAAAAACATTTTCGAAAAATAGTGTTAAATTATCCATAGAAACAGAATTTTCTAATTCTCTTTTAGTAACTTTATAAACATAGATATCCTGTAGAATCAGTTCAGTCATTTCGGAAAATAAGGACATGAAAGTTTGTATGAAATGTCGTAGGATGTAAACGCTCATAATGAAACTTTATTATGCCAAGAGAAGAGCTGTCAAATCCAATAAGTCTGCATTTTCGAATCGAAACAATTGACATACGACTGACGGTTTCGTCAATTACTTTTTGGATTTTACTGCTGTGCCCTTAGAATATACAGCCAATTTAAATGGTCGAACCCGCGTTTTTTTTTTTTCAAACATATAGCAATAACTTATTGAGATAACGCTTGTCAGTGAGTTATGCGATCGGGTGGTAGTTGCAAAGAGATACATGCCGCCGATACTGGCATTAGAAATAACGCTTATTGAAGTTAAACTTCTTATGCGACTTCCAACAAGGTTGCGTTATGAAAACACTGTTGCGTTAAGTTTCACTTCTTCCGCGCGAAGGGACTCCACGCACAATTTTTTTTTGCCACGTTGGTTCAGTCGTCGCAAGCGCAACTGCTGAGCATGAGGACCTGGGTTCGATTCCCAGGTAGGCCTATGCCCGAACAGCAGTCTGATTTTGTATCCAATTGATAGTTAAAGCATCGCCCCGTTTTACATGGGACATAACTGTGTACACGAACGAACGTACGGACGTAGCCCGAAGAACGGCCAAACTTGGCAGTGGGCAGGGCGCATTGCTCGCAGAACGGATGGCCGATGGGGCTGAAAAGTTCTGGAATGGCGACCGCGAACCGGAAGGCGATGCGTTGGAAGGCCTCCTACTAGGTGGACCGATGACCTGGTGAAGGCTGCGGGGGTCCGCTGGATGCGAGTCGCGCGAGACTGGTCAATGTGGCGACACTTGGGGGAGGCCTATGTCCAGCAGTGGACGACTTTCGGCTGAAATGATGAACTGTGTACATGGAACGTATGTGTTTACTATTAGGCACATCTCTATCAAAACGTACAAGGATCACAAGAGTGATATATGCATTTTTTTTTTCAGAAACGCGATGACGACGTCCCGGTATTCCTAATGCAGACGATACAAGATATTAGAACGTACTGCGATAACAAAGCCATGCAAGCAAGACGATCCGTGTCTCCCATGCCACAATAATTTATTAAGTTAATTATGATAAAACTACTGTAAAATTCTTAAAACTGATTGTGATGACAGTCACCAAGATATAGGCCCTTAAAGGTGGAATAAGATAGGTATGACAATGCTTTTATCGTTTCAAGCGTATTGATTGGGTAATGATATATAAGTATGTCTGCCTTTTAATAGTTAAAAAAGTGAGCAAATATTTTACCTGAAAAAAAAAACTTACTGAAAAAGAAATCCTACTAGTTTTTACTGGACTTTGAATTATTATGCAAGCGTTAGTAACAGAAATACGATAACCTATTAAAATTTTACTGAAACTTATTAATTAAAATACTTCAAAAATATTTGAAATAAACCATTTTCTTCTATTTAAAACAATTTAAGATAACTTTCTCTGGTAAAACATAAAACTAACATTCAAATTTACAGCTTTTAATGAAAAGTAAATTTGTATTTTCCTTCCACTTGCCTTGTGACCTAGGCGAAGGTTATACCTTTAAAACCCTTTGCAAAGACGACTAGACGGCACGTTTGGCGCAGTGGCTGAGCGATCGACTGCTGCGCTGCGTGTCGCGGGTTCGATCGCCGCACGAAACAAATTTTTGTATGGCCTACAGATAGTTGTTCCGGGTCTGGCTGTTTGTGTATGTGAGTTTTAATGTTTGTAAACGCACCCACGACACAGGAGAAATTCCTAGTGTGGGAAAAGCAAAATTTTAATTGAAGAACTTTAAAGAAACTTCAAAGAGGTGTTTATCATCCGTTGTCTGAAAGGTAACCTAACGAACTGTCGAACATCATGCAGCAAACGTAAGATTAAGCAATTTTCTCATGACAAATAAGATTTTTAGAATTTTTTATAACATGAACATATTGAAGTGTTTTCGAAAAGTTACCCTCGTGATTCCGCGCTAAGGCGATTCTCAAACGACACCACTGGTCCGCGCGGATTGGCAAATGCGGCGAAGATTCTGAGACACCGGCGCCGCGTCGCACGGTGAGGTGGTGAGCACCGCTCATCCGTGCGGTCGGGCGCTGAACCTACGTATGTTAGGCATCAATGACTTTCCTACAAGCCGATGCGTTATGAGATCGCTTTACCGCCTGCTCACGTGGACGAGAGGAGTCGAGTGAAAACCGCTTAAAATATTGAAGCTTTTGAATATTTCGCGTTCGTAATCTTTCAATGCCTGGTATTGTACATAAATTGTTGTGATAGGTCCACCACAATAATTGCGGACAATCATCACTAAAGTATTAATTTCAACAGGCTTCCAGGAACGGGTAGAAGTGTTATTAAAAACAATATTGCCGAACAATAACCAGAGCTGTTACTTAATTATCATGAAAATAAAACGAGTTGAAAAGCTTCTGTACTAAACTACGTAATTTACAATTAAGGTTTTATTCACGTTTCGTTCCAAAGACGTTAAAATTACGAAAAAGGTTGCTCTATTGTTACGTCCATTTTTACCCCTGACTGTTGGGGTAACGTCATAACCTTTATGACAACGAGAATAAAGTTCATTGTTCAGCAAAATTCAGTGGTAAAATATAATGAATGGACAGTTGGTATTTCAGTGAAAATATTGTGCTCTTTTTTGTCATTACAATTGTTTTTTTTTTTGTCATCACACAGTTTTAGTTCGACAAAACAATGTTTATGATAAACGTGTATTAGAATGCCTGATTCCTATATTATTTAAAAACTTATCGGTACCTTACTTACCATTCTCCTGGTCTTTCCCCAATTTATTATGGGTTCGGTGCAGCAAGTCTTCTTCTCCAAGCTTCTCTATTACTCGTCATCTCTGCTGTCACCTACCTTACTTACCAGTCGCAGTGTTTTACTTGTAAAAAAATACTCAATTATACAAAGGTTTGGTTTGCTAAGCCTTGACAATCATGCCGTGAAGATAGTAAAAGCCAAATCAGCAACGATCTGATAAGTAAATAAGAATCAGGCATTCCCTAAGTGCCTAATAGTCCAAGGACTAAGATTAAGACTAAGCTGGACTTAGCCTTTTTTGAAAAGAGTCTTTGGAAAAATAACCATAAATGTAAATAAATTATCACCTAAAGAACATATTTTTTAATGTGTATACCATACCGTATGATTTAACCATGAAATAACAATGTTTTAAAACCTTCTAACCTCTGATAAAAAGTAAATAAAGACAACATTTAATTGCCTATCATCAATGGGGAAGACTGTTAAAAGCTCATTAAAGATGGCGCTGCCATAGCTAGGTCCCAATCTGACCAATTAAGTCAAACTATTTTGAAATATAAAATTACATCACCAGATTTTCAACCAATCACGATAGTTGGATCAAGCTATGCTAGCAGCACAGTGATTGCCATCCCTATTAAGAGTACTTCGAAAGCACTCACAGTTTTATAAAAGTATGATATTTAAGAAAAATATGCTGTGACATATATTTGCAGTCCATCCATTGCAGAAAAATGAATTTTCACAGATGATACGTAAAACAAATGTATTTACTTGTAGTAACCACGGTAATTTTATGTCCCAAAAATTACTTAAGATTTCTAAAGTCTTCTACAGCTTGTTATTTTAACAGTCTATTCTAAACAAATACATGAGACGAAACTATCACTACAAGGGTTCCGTAAGGATTTCTTTGTTACGGAACCCCGAAAGTAACGCCCAAAGACAGCCATTTTCATAAGTGTTTATTAAGAACGAAGCGAAGATCTTAATTATTCTACAAATTAAGTTTAATTAAAATAGAAGTTGCTCCATCTTTGTAGCTCGGAAAATTAGGTTAGGTTATAGAAAGATATATGTAAAGAAGGGACCTTTTGTGTAGTTTTTGCAATTCGCTTTTGTTTGCGATGTCAAAAATCTTGTTTAATAAGGCTTTTGTTGCAAAAAAAACCTTTTAAAATTGTAAATTTTATTTGTACAGATGGTGACACTTTGTAAGATTGATGAAAAAAATGTGTTTTTAGGGTTGAAAATAAAATAATTAGTTCATGGTCTCGGTAGGTCATCCTGCAATGATAACAATATATTTGCTTCATAGAAAAATCGTTTGGCTTTCTGCCAGCCTTCGAAAGGGAGGGTGTCAAATGTGGGTTCATCCTTTGAATAACTTTGCCCGGGATGATAACACATTAATCAAAACTGTAACCAAATCCTTTAGAAAGACATTTTGCCAATCCGTTTTGTGGTAACAAACAATATTAAATTTCATAAAGCAAAAGAAAATATCTGATGTTGAATGTTGGTACATGATTCTGATGGAACTAAGACTAATCATTTGTGTTTGGATTACATATAACATAACATGACGGCTGTAATCCCCGAAAGGTTAGGCAGACGTGTACGTACCTAATAGTACACCCACATTTCACCAGTTATGTTTAAGTCCCATGTAAAAGGGGGCGAGACTATTGCCATCAACCGGGCACAAATCCAGGCTCATTGGCTGCTATTACGAAATTTCTGATGGATAAACCTAATAACAATTTGTCCGACACGGGAATCGAACCCTGGACCTCATGCTCATCAGTCGCGATTGCGACCACTAGACCAAAGGTTCAGTGTCACCTTTTGTACAACATAATTATTATTATTTTACTGGATCGACGATAACTTTATTATGAAAATTTCAGAAACTTTTTGCATTAATTACATCTATATTCTAAGAGCCAAACCAAATCCATTTTTGGATTTAGGCGAACTGTATTGCCATGACAACAGTTGAAAACACGAACCAGATCGTATTCCTAGAATTTCTAGAATTTCCTAGGTCTTCGAATAAGGTACCTCCTCCAGCTACCTATGTTTGTCAAACCCATAGTTGCATCCTGCTCCAATCAATGCTAAAGATGTCATATATCACTTTAATCAATGTTCCGTCAGTCAGTTTTCCGGTACTTAAAATTTGACAAATGAAAAGAAGGCGTTTATAATTATGTCAATTTATAAACAAACAGGGCCGAATGTAGGCCTGGTTAGTCCGACTTAAGTTCAGTTCATTACTAAGAATACCAGTGTTAGTCTCGCCATTGTCTCATTAATATAAATAAACTCTGAAAAATACGACATCTGAATAATTTTATGTTGAAAAATATGACACCTAAAAAATAGTAATTTATCCAACATGTGAGGAAAGTTCGTTTTTCCTATGAGTTTTGATTTTGAGTCTTGAGCGAACGAAGGATTGAAAAATAGAATCACGAGCGCAGCGAGTGATTATAAATTTCAATCCTGAGTAAGCGAAAGACTCAACAAAACTAATAGCAAATGAACTTGCTTACATGTTGCATACAAAAGTTTTCACCACTCCCAGCAAGAAAGTATTCAGTCATCATAGGTAAATAAATTTGTAATAAGCGTAACAAAATAATTAAATCAGCGCCATCTGTGAAATTTTGCCAGAACTAGCAAAAGCCAAGCAAGTTATTTTAACCAGGGTGAGAAATTGTAGGAAATACAAAATATTAAACTTAAACTTACTTTTAATCCGAGAAAAGTATCATCTGGGGCATCGTTTAAAAATTTCTAAACTTGATTTGCCGTAAAAACTTTTGATTTCTTGCTTTTGAACCCAGAAGACTGTATTTTAAGAAATGAAATCAGCCTATGATATTATTTTATATTTATGTTATGTTTCGTTACCAATACTAATTTTATAATAGAATAAATACTCCACAATGTACTGGGTTGCTTCGTGTTTGAAATTTCCATGAAATAAGACGGCAAAACCGTTTCGGGTAAAGTTTTCGCATTTTTTGAAAGTCCCCATTGATTGAAGGTATCGAACGTTTTAAGATATCTTTTCTTCGATTTTTTGGGCAAAAAACTTAGTTCGGCATTTGAGACAAGGTTTTTTAACTCTTTTGGAGTTAAACTTAAATCTTCCTCACTAGAATTACTCATTTTTTTAGTAATCAAAAACGTAAACAAAACTTAGAATTTTCGCGCTAATTTGTTTTTTTTTTTCGAATTTTTGCTTCTAATGTCCTTCTTTCACAGGCTTCTTTCTTTGAGTGCGTTCAAAAATTATAATCCTAAATTTGACGATGTAATTTTTTCTATATTTATTAAACTTTTTAATGTTTCTGAACTTATACACTTACAATAATTTGATAAATTTTATAAAAAACATTAATCTTAACTTATAAATATTTCTATTCTAAGCATAAAATTATTTATTTTTTAAAATATCTTTAAAACTTACCATAAAAAAAATCAGGCAAGGTTAGTTTCTGAACGGGATCATTACTTTCCTCACTGTTCAAACAGTGAGGAAAAACCAACTTTCCTTACTGTTTTCGTAGAGGAAAGACACTTCTTTCGTGCGGGAGTGGTGAAAAAAATATTTTCGATCTAGTAAAATATCGAATAGTTTACATAATTCATAGTTTTAGATATAAGCAAATATTTTTATATTTTAATGAAAAGCTAAATTTCATGTACATCAACGAAATAAGTATGTTATTGAAAAATACAATCTTGTTTTTATTTTTGATAAAGATTTTTGGGTCAATTGTATTATTTATTTAGATATAATATTAATGTTAATAACGTTTTAATATTTTCATGAATCTCGGCAATAAAAAGCAAATAACAGTTAAAAGTGAAACCATATTTGCAAAATATTAAGAAGAACTCTTAAAGTTTTTTTTTTCAAGTATTGCGAGAATTCTTCCGTTCAAAAACGTTGTAAAGAAATTATTTTGTAAGCTTTATTTTAATCGTGAGCATTGGAATTGAAAATCATGATGTTTTTTGTGCTGTTTTATGTTATGTTCATTTGTCGACTTAATAAAAACACGACTAACAAAAATATTTAAGTATTTAAAGACGTTAATATAATAATTAATAATCATTTTTCATTATAACATTCTAGTCTATCTAGTCGATTGAGACCTGTAAAGAATAATGATTTGTGTTTAAAATAAACTTATCATATTTAAACATGTTTTTTTATTGTCCTTAATCTACAGTAATAGCGAGCATTAATTAAAATATAAATTCGCAACAATATCGATTACAATATTATCCATTTATCATTCAGATAAAATGTACAGACACCAAGCACAAGCTACCCGAAACTGTCAAATTATCCCAATCAATCTTGAACCTAATTCTTTAACGATAACGTTGAATATCTTTTAAATAATTTTGACAGATTGTTGTTGCTTGATGTGCTGGCGACAGGACCTTTGAAGTATATTTTTTTCGATAGAATGTTAAGGAATCGTGTACGCGACTTTGCTTTAAAATGAATGCTGCAGGAATATTAAAACGAGAGCCATTAAATTTAAAAAGTAACAAAAAAAACAAACACAAAAAGTAAATAACAAACAGGCATAGCATGATAACTATGTCTGTATATTATTACTAAGAAATCTATTATGCTTGTGATTTTCTTTTATTTTTTCTTTCTCGAATTTTATCTTCAAAATTCCACCCGATTTGATTAGCTACCAAACTCCAATAAATACATCTAACAACCAGTAAATTGGAAATCTTTTCAGTGTGTTTTCTTTCAGCGGACAAGCTCGACCGAGTCTCTTTACCAACTCCTTGTTGAAAGAGAATTAGGGTTGAAGTCGTCGAGTTTTCTTGTAATTTAGGGATTTTCTTTGAGATTTCGTCCTCTGGCCTGCAGAATAGAATAGAATAGAATAAAACTTTATTGTAGACCAAAAATTAAACATAATGGGCTTACAAAACTAACAATTTTATGGTTACAACGGCGGTCGTATCGCTGATAGCGATATGTTCCAAGAAATATAAGATTTAACAAGAAGCCTTTAACGTCTCAATTTCGGATTTCAAACCAAGGCTACAGTACAATACTGTAGTCTTGGTTTGAAATCCCACTTCTCAATTTCGGATTCTCCGCTCTTTGCCGCTCTTTAAATTAAGCTGTGCTTGCCTAGGGTTGTCCGTGAACAGGTTTAAACCCATTACATACCGAGTTTCCACCGTGCCTCGGTAAGCACGTTAAGGCGTTGGTCCCAGCTGTCATTTGTAGATCTTTGGCAGTCAGTGGCCCGAAAGTGTGACATCCAGTCTTACTGGAACTGAATAATGGTACTCTGCTGCATCCGGTAAGACTGGAAGCTGACCCCAAGATAGTTTGGGAAAAGGCTAGGCAGATGATGATGATGACAGTTTATCAACCGCAATTCGGTTACCATGAATTCAGGTCATGATCCTAGACATAGACCAGCTATTTCATAATAAATTGCGAAGTGTGGAACAGCTGTTTTTGAATTTCGAAAAGCTGATTTATTTTTAAGGCATGTGAGCCTGTTTCTAGTATTTTGTACAAAATTCACGACAATAGAACGTGTGACGAACTGAAAATGAATTTCGTCTAATTTTCACTAGGCGAGTCTACCTCTGATTTGATTTCCACAGTAGTGCTTATTTCTAAATCGCGAATTCCCTGGCTGTTGTATGAAAAGTGGAAATGCACTCATGTATGTTGATTAAAAGATGAATGTAAAGTGTACTCTTGGCTTGCAAGATACAAAAAGATGTGTTGTTTAAAATGACAGAAAATAAATTGTTTCACGTTGCAAGCAGACTATGTTGGATGTGTGAAATCTTCTCAACTTATCTATGCTTTTATAAATAGAATATAAAATATCATCACGCCTGTAATCTCCGAAGGGTTTTCCAGAGATTACCTAATTGTACACCCACAATTTCGCCAGTTGTGTTTAAGTCACATGTAATAGGGAGCTTATTGCCATCGACCGGGCACAAATCCAGACCTCGTGGCTGCTACTGAGAAATACCTGATGGACAAACCCAATAACTTTTTGCCCAACCTGGGAATCGAACCTAGGACTAATTGCTCAGCAGACACGCTTGCGAACAGTAGTCCAACGAGGCAGTCTGCAGTCCGTAGAATATAATCACTAAATGACGGCACGGTTGGCGCAGTGGTTGAGCGATTGACTGCTGCACTGCGTGTCGCAGGTTCGATCCCTGCACGGACCAAATATTTGTATGACCAACAGATAGTTGTTCCGGGTCTGGCTGTTTGTGTATGTGAGTTTAAATGTTTGTTAACGCACCCACGATGCAGGAGAAATTACAAGTGTGGCGAAACTTTAAAAAAAAAATTAAAAAAAAAAAAAACAAAACTAACTCAAGAATTTGTCCGTCTCTCTAATTGCAAACTTGTCAAGTATGACAGCATGCAAATGTCTGCAAACTATATTCAGCGTAATAAAAAGCGATACAAAGTCCGAACTTCGATATCATCAAAGCAAACGCAGATAGATTTCATTCAGTGAAATCAAATACAGGTGGGCTACCATGACGTCTCCAAGCAGTATGGTTTTCATCTTATTCCAGAGTGGGCAAGAAATGGCACTAGACGTCCTCTATAGCTCCGTCTCTTTCCCACGATGGAATAAGAATAAAACAATACTGCTTTAAAACGTCATAGTCCAGGTCCAGGTCCCAGGTCTCTGTCTTACCCACATAGCGATTTTTTTTTCCTAACACCTACACTACTCAATGACAACATCCAGTCTTGACTGTAATTTGTTTCAAGTTGAAACTAAAAATAATAGATTAATATTTATTTATTGTTTAAATGTAAGTGGGTAACAAATAAAGATTCAAAAAATAGAGCGGTACATGGTACGGCCCAAAAGTTTGATGTTACCCTTCATTTTATAATTAAAGCCGGAAACTTTTGGTTCTTACCGATATCTCTAGAAATACTGAGTGTTCAATAATAAATATAGAAAATTCAAATAAGAGCTAGCTACTCCATTGAAACCTAGATGACGGTCACTTACGTAAAATAATCACATACATACATCATCTCCCTAGCCTTTTCCCAAACTTTGCTGGAGTCGGCTTCCAGTCTAACCGGATGCAGCTGAGAATCAGTATCAGTATTTTACATAAACCGACAGCCTATCTGACCTCCACAACCCAGTAACTGGGTAATAACGATACCTTTTGGTAAGACTGGATGTCAGACTTTCGGCTTCTGGCTACTCGTAACGACTGTCAAAGATCTACAAATGACAGCAGGGACCAACGGCTTAACGTGCTTTCCGAGGCACGGTGGAAACTCGGTATGTAAAGATGGACACACATCCACGGACCAACCTTGGCAAGCACGGCTTGTCCTTGTAGATCGCCCCATGTGGCTGGTATTATTTAGCCACGAGCTCCTAAGTAAAAGAATCACACAAATAAAAGAAAATTTGAATGTGACGATCGCGCTTTTGCACTACCATAATTATGCAAGGTTTAGGATATAAAATACCAACCTGACAGCCTAGACGATCGTTGAAATTTCAGTACTGTTATTCAATGTTTTTAACTAATAACTAAAATCAAATTACAAAATTATAAAAAACTTGCCATTGGAGTATCCTGTGAGTTTAATAAAATCTTTGGGGAAATAAAAGAAAGTTCACTCGTTATAAATTGCCTGTATCTGCTTTCAAAGTGAACTTTTTTCATGAGTAAATTGAATCACGTGTTTGTTGAACAACTGTTTTGATGAGATCTCATACAAACTCCTGCTTACTCTACACAAGAGCTCTTCGTCACATTTTTTTTCAACTTGTTAACTAAATTAATACTCTTCATCTGGATAAACCTTATGGATCTTTAGTAACACTAGATCCTCTTCTCAATGAGAAGAGTGCAATAATTGCTTGGCGATGTTACAGACTCCGTGGTGGTCAACTTTTTTTTTCTTTTGCTGTCCTTTCTTATTCTTTTTCCTTTTTTGTCAAAAGGTTTGTTTTTTATAACTATTATATTATTTTATCATTTACCCACTCAACCCTTGTATCAGACGGAGTCTAAGTTACCAACCACCACACATAATATAGATCACTTCTATTCCCTTCATGGTATTTCCAATGAGTGTTTCTATATTATGTCCTTTATTTATTTTCTTAACATATCCTTTACATTTTTAAATATTTTTACAAAACAACATATAAAAAACATTTAAAAATATAAAAAATAGTAGCCCACCAGCATCGGGAACAGGGTCCGGGCTACCGGTGGTCAGGGCTCTTGAGAGAGGAACCTCCTGACAATTCGTGCCGTGTCCAGAAGTACTGCTTTCTGAATCAAGCCCTTGATCCAGCTGTCAAGCGAAAGACTTCTCAGATGTTCGTCGAAGCTTTTAGATATTAAGCCATTGGCCGACACGACTATCGGCACAATGACTGCTGTAGTCACGTCCCTCATGACGACAACCTCGCGAGCCAGATCTAGATACTTGAATTGCTTATCTTTCTCTGCTTTCACGAGGTTCTCATCATGCGGGACCGTTATATCAACAATCATTGCGCGACGCTCCAATCGATCTATCAACACACTATATTATGTTATTATTATGATGTGCTCTTTATTATGTGTTTAGTATTATGTTATATGTTTAATGTGTTTGCTCACCACATTACTCTATGCGTGTAAACATCACATTACATCGAAGTCAATTACTTACCTGCTATTCATTCTATCCAGTCCTATTGTTTCTTGTCCTCAAGGGTACTTTATCTCTGCACGAAATAAAGTGATTGATATACCCAAGACGCGCGTATGCATAAAACTATCGTGAAAACCATTATGTAACACTAAATTGTAATATTAGGTAGCTTTTCTTTAGGCTCTAGGGAGAACGGCTTTGTTTCTACGGCTTAAAACTAAACATTATTTGTAAACTTTGATAGATTTATGTATCTAAATTTTTTTGTTAACTGGCGGTGCTTGCTTTATTGATAATTATAATATAGTCAGTTTTCTTTGTACCTAATTTTTTTATTTGTCAAAAATTCAAAAGTCAACTGCTAATTAGGATGGACCTTTGATGCTCCGTTTTGGCTGTTGGTTTTCCCCCTGGCCCGATTCGCCCCTCCTTAGTTGACCTGCATCCCCCAGACACACCCCCTCATGTCACTTGCTGTTTATTTCTGAAAGAAGACATTCTCAAAAAGATGTGTGTGTAAGATTATCCACACAAATGTAAGTATCTACCAGAAAAAAAAAAGATATTAATAATAATCTTTATTGGAACAAAAACACATTTTACAAATTGATTGCGTACGTAAATAGCATACGAAGCTGTATTAGTTGCAAAACTGTGTCGCAGCTATTAACGCACACCTCCAAGAGGGAGACGACATCGTTCCAGATTTCAAAGATAAAAAAATTAAAAATGTTCTTTTTAACCCCTAGTGTTTTTTATAACAAACTAGCTGTCCGGCACAACTTCGTTTGCGTCACATTTCCCCCGTTTTCGCAACATTTTTCATTGCTGCTCCGCCCCTATTGGTCGTAGCGTGATGATAGCCTTCCTCGATAAATGGGCTATCTAACACTGAAAGAATTTTTCAAATCGAACCAGTAGTTTCGGAGCCTATTCGATGCAAACAAACAATCAAATCTTTCCTCTTTATAATATTAGTTTGGATAGTAAGAAAAAGACAAAGTGGTATACAAGTAAAAAATTAAAATAGGTATGTGTTTAGTAGGTGCATGTGGGAGTGTTGTGTGTGAGTGTAGTGCATGTCTGTGGGGTGTAGGTGTACAGTGTGTTTGTGCCTCCCCCCGAGTACCTACACTCTTTGCTAGGTGTATTTGGTGTACTTGTCTGTTGATGAAAAATCCATATTTAGGGTTTGACAAAAATTTCCAGTTCTCCTTTTGTGAGGGTATGAAACCATTTATCACATATATTGCAATCCCGGAGAGTACATGAATAAATGACAGCACTTTAAATAGACTTCAGACTCAAGTTAGTTGCAGCAAAGAAAACCTGCTCAGGTGGAGTTTCATTAATGACTGGCCCTATAAATGTGGTGCTATTCACCAAACGTTGCGGCACTTAATATCGTGTCCTGCGTATCCTACTGTTTGTTAAAAAACTAGTGGCTCAGTTCTGGGCCGACACAATTTTAATAGCCATCGACACGCTAAGTTGAAGAAGAAGATTTTATGCATATCTATGGATGATACTGATTATGCTTTTTGCAAACAATTTAACTCAAATGCCAAAGGATAATTGTATTTTCGATTCAAATTCAGTCAAATGGACGTATCTATGTTATGTTTACACCACGTGCCAAACTTAGGCCCTCTGATAAAAAAATGACGATCTTTCTGGATGATCCCACTCACGAACGCACAAATAAATAGGCTAGTAATTTGTTTCAACTTGTTACCCCCTAATAGGGCCTGATTGGCTACCACTATCTGACCTTCACATTCCATAGGGACCCCAGATTTATCTTTGTACAGTCCTAATAACAACCCTCGGTCACCTTACACGACACCTTTGGGAGAAGACTGCCCAAAATTACATGGTACACACGGTGACACATCCACCTATTCATTCGAACGTAACATGGCCTCGCTTTTTAAAGATGTACAATACAATGAGAGGTCCTCATAAACTGGTTTTGTTGAGATTGATTGGTCGCCGTGCGTACTTTAAGCAAGATAAATATGTATCGGTAGAATTTCATTTAAAATTAATGATGCAGAACTAATTATCGATATCGATATATTATTATATAACAGTAAGTTATGTGAATTAACAGAATGAAAGTTTTTTCAGTTAATTTGGGTTCGTAAATTCTTCCATTAGTTGAAATCCCAGTGGACGGCAGCCATTTTTTATTTTTGTTCGTTTCGATTGTTTGACTGTCTGAGCATTTATTAGCATGAAAATAAATGTAATAAACTCCAAATATTACCTATTTATTTGATTGAAAAAAAAAACCAGACCAATTAGCAATAAGAAGTTAATTTTATTAAATTCTTATTATACACAATTTTTGACATACATACATACAATGATACAGTCGAGCTTATGTAGACTTAGACATGTAACAAATTGGTACAACAACGAGGTTTTTCGAGTTATTGCCGATTTGATGAAAATTTCGAACAATTTGGACTCTTTATATATATTTACATTATGTACAGACGCTAGCAGGTCAAGCTACCCGAAACTGACATTTTTTCCCAAGCAACCTTGAACCTTATTCTATAACAAAATAGTGCGTGGAGTCCCTCCGCGCGGTAGAAGTGAAACATCGTAATGTGGAAATGAGTGCTTTCGTACCGGGGGCCATGGTAGTGTTAAACGTTTAACGCAACTTTGTTGGAAATCGCATAGGAAGTTTCACTTCAATAAAGATTGAAAATCTATTAAAGTTTGACAGATTGTTATTGGTAGATCAATTTTATTATGAATAGACAAAAATAAATACATTAAAAACAAATGAGCAAACGTATGAGCAATTTTAAGATTATACAAGTGCGGATTTACTGTCCATTACTCAATAAGTTTTTTACATAATCTCATTTTAACTGTTTTATGAAAAAACATAGTGTGTCTGAACTTTGACATTCTTGTATGACGGATTGTTTTTTTCATTATTATAAGATAAGTAGTAACTTAACATAATGCCTGTAATCCCCGAAGGATTAGGCAGAGGTATCTAATAGTACACCCGCATTTCGAAGACCCAGCGGTGACTCCACTTCACACCACCGACACTCTTAAGAAGGCCAGGTTTAATTATCAAACCTTTTGTTAGCCTTCCAGAACTGCAAAAAATTATTGACTTTATGGAGAGAAGCTACAATATCAAGCTTAATTTTTTGATGAGTCTGATACCACACTAGTTTGCTTTTAAATACCTTTCGAGTCAGGCACATGTCGATGTAGACATTGCCAGTAGTTGGTTTATTGTGGCATACCCATAACAGATATTTAAGCCTCGCCGTCGCGTTGGCGTCACGCACGTGCTTATTCCACCCAACAACATGGCCAACATGTCTATGAGTTCAAGTTTACACTTGGCACTGAACCGCGGCTTCTGACAAAGTAGTAACAATACTTTCATACATCTTATCAAGAATTACGCTCAGTATTATTCAAGCGGCTGCACAAACCAAATTCCTGAGGGTTATCAATCAGCTTTAACTTACTACACATGTTTAAAGCAAGTTTTGAGCAAGAGTAGTAATATATCAAAGAAATATTTATGGGTTGCCACTTCAAACTATAAGTTGGGTTTTATTTTTTATCTAGATTTTGAAACATTCAAAAAGGTTCTGTATTATTATTATCACATTGATATCTTATTTTCACGTCAGTTACGAAAGTTCTTATTTTTTTTAATAATACAAATGAAATAACAAACATTTTATCACTGTCCTCACAGGAGCAGAAAGAATTGTAATTATTAAAAATCTCACTTTTCCTATAATACAATTAAAACTAATCAGTTTGCACTCTCGAAGTGTGTAACAATATTCTTTTTTTTTTATATTTTGTTCACAACCGTTTTTAATATTTTTATAGTCACCACTAAACACCAAACAACAATGAAGTACGTAACAAAAATATACTCTCACTATTTTTAGTTTAAAATTCACTTTCCTGGATTAATTTTCCAGGGATTGATGAACGCTATCTGAAGTTTTGCTTTGGAGTGTGCAGGACGAATATTTCGCAGCTGTGAGAGGCCTTCATAGCCCTTTCGTCTACGGAATGTTCAGCCCAATGAGGTATTGGATCTGAAACGACACTCGGCCTCACTGTAGACATCTCTTCGAAGCGAACTTTGTGGCGGCGAATGCAGTTTAGACGTATCTGTGGACAAGAGAAAGTACACATGTTAGACTTTCTATTCTATCTTCACAGAAGCAGAGGTGGCCCAGTGGTGGCAACCCCGACTTACGACCACTAAGCCGTGAGTTCGAACCCAGGCAGGCGTATATCTTTGTGTGATTTATTTAATCATCGCTGCTCTCAAAACGGTGAAGGAAAACATCGTGAGGAAACCGGCATGTCCTTGATCTAAAAATTCGAAAACATGTGTCATCTACAAACGCGGGTTTGTAGATGACACGTTCGATGTTCGATGGCCTCAGTTCGGACTGAGCCCTTGGCCGATAACAGCCCACTCCCTCTCATAGAGAGGAGGCCTGTCCCAGCAGTGGGTACATTATAGGCTGATTATGTATTCTATCTTCACTTTACAAAATATTATTTTCAGCAGCATCGCTTAAAATTTCGTCATGCCTGGATGACATAGAACCATTTATTCGAAGAATATAGGGTGATTGGTAATTAGTGACCAAACACGTGATTATACTCATGATAACAAACAACTTTCCCAAAGAAATATGTTTTTTAGAATTATTTATTTATTATCTCTTTATTCACTTTCTTTACATATCTATTACATTTTTAAATATTTTTACAAAACAACATATAAAAAACATTTAAAAATATAAAAAATAGTAGCCCACCAGCATCGGAAACAGCTTCTCTTTGTTCATGCAAATCTCCCAGTTCCTGTGCCGTAGTTATATTATACTTGTCTTACTTTATATCAAAGTAGTTTACTTATGCATACAACTTAATTTAGTCAATATGTATATTTATTTCTAGATCTGTGAAAAATTTGAGTGAATCGGATTCTTCTAGGCAAGCGTATTCCACCCTAGGCTGTGTCATCGCATCACATCACCGGCAAACGCAAGCCTATTTAGTACAAAAATAAATAAACGCTTATTTACTTGACCAGAAAAAAACTCAAACGTCAAAGTAATTAGTAAGTACAAAAGTAATTAATTGTGGTTAAACCGTGCCTCCTAAACTGTCCCTAATTGGTTTTTCCAGCTCGGGAATACCTTCGCGTCCGAAAAAATGTCGATGCCGGGAATTCTTTTAATTCCTCTAATTCTGTGCAAAAAGTTTTCTCGTTTTCTTTCCCCTGGCGGAATGGAAGCGAATCGTGTAATGATAAGGAAAAAAGAAACCAACCTATCTTCTTAAGCCACGCGTAATAGTTCACTTAGCGAAATGAAACAGTGATTTTCAAACCATCGATCAGGATATACTGAGATATAGATATAGAGGAGCTCGTGGCTAAATAATAACAGCCGTACGGGGTGCTTGCCAAGGTTGGTCCGTTGATGGGTGATCATAATTACATACCGAGTTTCCTCCGTGCCTCGGAAAGCACGTTAAGCCGTTGGTACCGGCTGTCATTGTCATAGATCTTTGACAGTTGTTACGAGTAGTCAGAAGCCGAAAGTCTGACATCCAGTCTTACTCAGGGTTGTTGAGGTCAGATAGGCAGTCGCTTCATGTAAAATACTGGTACTCAGCATCCGGTTTGACTGGAAGCCGACCCCAACATAGTTTGGGAAAAGGCTAGGCAGAAGTTGATGATCACGATATACTGAGCTACAACCTAACTCACACTATAGTGACTAGTCATTATGTCCTCTTACCTGAAAACAGATTTTACAGAACTCAATGAACTCTGTAACTCGTTGGTCTAGTGGCCGCAAGTTCAACTGCTCACCATAAGGTCCAGGATCAGACAGTTTTGGTGTGGAGAGCCCATTAATGTTACATTTTTAGGACAAACACTACAGCCAGCAACACCAACCAGATCCAAAAGTTTTTTTTTCTTTTTTAGTCTTTGCCCCACTTTAGGAATTTCTCCTGTATCGTGGGTGCCTTTACAAACATTAAAATTCACATACACGAACAGCCAGACCCGGAACAAATATCTGTAGGCCATACAAATATTTGTTACATGCGGGGATCGAACCCGCGACACGCAGCGCAGCAGTCGGTCACTCAGGCACTGCGCCAACCGTGCCGTCAAATGAAATGAAATGAGATTGAAATGCTTAGGAACGAAATCACATAAATATTTCCCACAAAATAATTGTAACTTAAGTAAGTTACAATTTTAAATTCACCCAACCTAGGACGTCCTAGCACTTTAACGACCAAACACGTCCAACCTTAAAGTTACTTAAAATTTAATCCATTTCTATAGGAACAAAAGACTTAGCTGTGGCTTTCAAATTCAAGCCTTCTTAGGCACGGTATGTTTCATTCGAAATGATTAATATCCCTTTAAAATCAAACACTGGAAAGGTATTGTGTTCAGATTTGCCGAAATACGAAATAGTGTCGAATTCATCGTTATTTAAAATGTTATACAAAGTGTTGTTTTGCATCCTCGTCAAAATTCAGGTTGTTGTCACAAAATACATTATTAATCAATTAAAATTACGGTACCATACTTAATCATTAATAAACGCTGATTTTTTTGGTTGTGCAAGTTTTTCAGTATTTCAGAATAACAACAAAATTTATTTTCACCTTACAGTCTAACATAATGATAAAATACAATTTGTGTTAGTAAATAAAACCTTAAAACTACATAAGTTAGTAACTTTTCACTTGCACACTACGTCACTGTGTGCTCGGCCAAAACGAGGTGCAGATAACAAGTTGGTATTTGCAACACGAACGCCTTAAAATTGACGTTGCGGCGCGACTCAAGCAGCTGCACTCTCGCCACGTACTTGGTCTTCTGACGCACGTACTCCACGTTGTCTCCTCTATGCTGTAGTGGTTTAGTGTAGGCGACTCCAGTAGGCTACTCCATGATGTAGTGGTTTAGTGTAGGCGGAAGATGTACCCCGAAGTGTTCGGCTTCGCGGCACGAATAGGCACGTTGATCAACCCCCTTAACGTGGTATAGGAAATAGTAAGAAATGATCGAATAAACGTTTGAGATTGTTTGTATGTGTGGAAGCGCGGTTTTAGGGCGAGATTCAGATGGGCCGCGTTTAAAACAAGGGTGGTTCACACTTATCGAAAAAAATAACATTACCTACCCATTTTATTATTGATTCGGGACGAAAATCATTAGCATAGTTATCTCCTTGAATTTGACGAGGTTGCAAAAGCTCGTCGACATAATTTACTGTATTTAGCGAGTGCGGCATAATAAAATGCAATAAATTTTGTCGAACCAAATGTAAACACTAGAGACACTAGACACATATGCACTGCGCCACCCTTTACCCACACAACAGACTCATGATAAATAAAAAATGTAATTAGAAAGTATACAATACGAATACATTTATAGTTGTTGATGTAATAATTATCAAATCATAAATCAACAAAGGAGTTAAACAAGGTGATCCGCTCTCTCCCAAACTATTCACCAGCCACCACCTCGAGGGGGTCTTTCCAAAACTTGCAGACCGATGGACGACGCAAGTCATTCCGATCGGGGATAAAATTCTATCGAATCTTTGCTTCGCAGACGATATTGTTCTTTTTGAAGCATATCAACTGCAACAAGCACTCCAAGACCTGAGCACTGCAAGCATTGAGGTTGGACTGACGATGATTTGTTCAAAGACTAAAGCCATGAGCAATGCCGCTAAACTAAACTATAGCCATGAGCAGGAAATACAGTATGTCGACGAATATATCTACCTGGGCCACCTAGTCGCTTTCAACAACAGATAGGACAAAGAAATCGACCGTCAATTCTAAAATGCCTGGAGAAGCTACCACCGAAACGCTTACTATTCAAAAAACCATTTCAAAATGAATCTAATTAAAACCATTGTAAAGTTGATATTCTTTTTAATGAAACAAAGATTTGAATATAATTTAGTCGCTTTCAACAACAGATAGGACAAAGAAATCGACCGTCAATTCTAAAATGCCTGGAGAAGCTACCACCGAAACGCTTACTATTCAAAAAACCATTTCAAAATGAATCTAATTAAAACCATTGTAAAGTTGATATTCTTTTTAATGAAACAAAGATTTGAATATAATTTAGGTATTCATTCGTTATCTGCTCACAACCATGAAACAACAATCATTCGACCAACCCTTTGATAGAGGGCGAAGAGTTTATGATAACATAAACATGGCCATAAATTCCTTTAAGGAAACCGCCGACAAGGAAATGCGATAAAACTGTGTATTAGACTTTTTTATCGCCAGACTTACATTAAAAATGTAATGACATCCTGCTGCTATGAAACCACAAAATTGATTTCGAATAGCGGTCGTTATAGTGACATCGTTATGGAGCTGTAGGTATAACAATTTTAGTTAACAGCCAGAACCACTAATTAGGACATACTAATAACAATCAAAACGCGGTTTTGACATGAAAATGTGGCAGCCGTGCTTTCGAAGTTTATTCCTTTACTTTACAAAGCAGTGTGGGTGTATATTTAAAACTAAATGTTGCCCCCGACCTACGTCCGCGTGAAATAGAGATAGAGAGTTGTGATTATTATGAAAACATTACTCCGTCGGATCTGATTTTCATGGTATTTTTGTTTTGCCGTAACCCTAATTTTAATATAAAATAAAAGTTCCTTAAGTACGTTCCTTATGTGATTCCTTATATCATCAGCTATCTCCCAGTAAAAGTCCCATCAAAATCTGTCCAGCCGTTTTGGATATAAACAGAAACCAACAGACAGACAAAGAAAGTTTTTTTGTTAAACTACTTAGTACTTAGCACGCGGTATGCGTAGCACTCTCATATGCATTCAGTAAAAGCCTGTTATTTTGAAATTACAAAGAGACACTTGAATTTAATTTATTTGCATAGATATATCTGAAATTAATGCATTGAAAGTCACATGAGAGCAAGTTCAATTTCCATTCCAAAATTACGTGTTTGAGGGAGGCCGTTGAACTGAAAACAACTACAGTTTCATGAGCAAAACACAATTTGTTTTTAATTGTAAGTAAACACTACAGATGAGCTGTTTCTAGAGGTACCTAAGGCAATAGTACATTGTTACCCCAGGGGTGAAGGTAACTTATTTAGTCCCGAGACGGCGCCAATAGTTCGAGGGACTAAATAAGTCCGTAATAAGCCTTCTATGTTCACCGATCATTCTTTGTCCAGTCTATTTCTCTGTGGAACGCGCTTCCCCAGGAAATCAGGATGGCAACTAATCGTCTATCTTTTAAAATTAAATACGAGAGTACATTCGGAAGAAGCTAGCAGTATCGTTACAACGTTGATATTTTCCCCTATATATATATATATATATATATATATATATATATATATATATATATATATATATATATAAATAAATAAGTCTTTAACCCGAGGTAAACACTGTGCTTTTCTTTAAGAATACAAGAAAAGTAAAAATAAAACAAAAATGTAAATTTTATTTCGGATTGCCGCTTTCCCGCCTGATTTGTTTTTTTTTCTGTGGCCAGCCAGCTATCCAGCCATTATTTTTCATTTTCATCATTGAACAAATGGTAAATATTTTGCCCAACCTTATGTTATTTTAAACAAATTGTTGAAACTAAATTATAATAAAGTTATTTAAAATATATATGTCGCCGCAAGAGCGTTTACCTGCTAAGACTATTCATTAATCTAATTAAGAACCAACTCATAATTCTCATTTGTGATAATATTGATGAACTTGCCATGCCATCTGTGTAGTGGCAGTGCAACTATTATAAAGAATCTAGAAATGTCCGTATCGATTATCAAGAGACTGAGCGGCATCTATTGGGTTGTGTGTTAACTACTGCTTAGATGGGGCTTGATCTTTCTGAAAACTCATTGAGTAATTTATTAAACAAAAACCTTTAGCTAGAACTATAGTCAAAATTAAGATTAGCATTTTATGATAACTGGGTTTTTAGCAATG
The DNA here is from genome assembly GCA_949152445.1 of Cerastis rubricosa. Classification (NCBI taxonomy): domain Eukaryota; kingdom Metazoa; phylum Arthropoda; class Insecta; order Lepidoptera; family Noctuidae; genus Cerastis; species Cerastis rubricosa. The sequence continues at coordinate 13,984,436 of OX424541.1, forward strand.
GCAATTTAGATTTTAACAATGGCAATATTTAATTTAGCAAGCAATTGTTGTAAAAAGTAATTAGGCTTTAACTTAATAACGCCTTTGCATTTGTCGATATTGGTATTGTTGAATTACTAAAATAATTAATAATAATAATAATTTCTTTATTCGAGTATCCATGACTCAAAAACTGTTAGTAAAACTTAAGACTATGTTAGTAAGCACTAATAAAACAAACAACACAAGGATCACCGCTGCGCCAGCCCATGAGAAATAGCACAACAGCGACCCACATAAACACAGTCTAGGCGACTTGCAATCATGCTTAGGATACCATTGGTGCTGCCCCACACCCTGCGCAACAGGGAAGCGCACCTTTTACGCATTATCGCGTAAAAACAATCCACATGCGCATCAGCGAACATCCCTGACGCACTACAGTAGCGGGGCAGCCCCACCAGCATCCTAAACGCGTTATTATACTGAACGCGGAGAGCACTGTACGATCTCTGCGCACATTTAGCCCACAGGCTGCACGTGTAAAAAGAAATACAGTACGCTCGAAAGAGCCTGACTTTGACCGGAAGTGAGCATCGTGCAAACCTGCGAGCCAACATGTTCGCTCTAACCGACAATGCCCTCCGCTCACGTTCAATGTCATCATCGTCTTTGAGGTCAGGGGTCAATATATGACCAAGGTATTTAAATTTTTGGACTCTCTGCAATGGTGTGCCATTCAACAGTACAGGAGGCATTCTGTCTGGGCTTTTACCCCCAGCCTCAAAGACCATGACCTCAGATTTTTTACAGTTATACGCCAATCCATGTACTTTGGCGTAAGCCTCACACTGGGCCGCCAAATTCCTCAGGCCACAGACTGACGCACTCAGCAGCACCATGTCGTCAGCATAACTGATATTATTGACACAGATACCGTCCACGTAGCATCCAACCCTGGTACTGCTGAGCTCGGCAATCAGTTCATTTATATACAGGTTAAAAAGCGTAGGTGAGCTCAACCCACCCTGCCTCACCCCACATTCCAACCTGTATTGACAAGAAAACGATCCAGCCCATCGTACAGTGTTGATCTGGTTTCCATACCAAAACTTATAAATATTTAGAAGCTCTGTGGGTAAATTAAGCTGTTCTAACTTATTCCATAACACATCGTAGGAAACCAGATCAAAAGCCTTAGATAAGTCCAGGAAGCAGGCATAAATAGGCGTCTCACGCTTCGCGTAGTATGTGACAGCATGCTTAAGACACAACACTGCACTCTCAGTTCCCAACCCAGTCTTGAAACCAAACTGGTTGTCATGTATGGTTGTTCTTTTATTCAGTTGTGCATTAAGCATGCTGTCAAAAACCTTTGACAGCACAGTAGCTAGCGAAATGGGCCTATAGTTACTGCTGTCAGAGAGGTCACCAGTTTTATTTTTAGCGATAGGCACAACCACTGTTCGCATCATCTCACTAGGCATATAACCATGACCCATACAAAAGCTATACAGCATAGAAAGTACTCTAGACAAGTGAGGGCCAGCATATTGGAGGTGCTCGATGCTAAGCCCGTCATGGCCGGGTGACTTACCTCTAGACATTCGTCGAATCGTTCGAGTAATCTCTGCGGCCTTAAATTTAACCCCTATTTCCATGCCGGGCGTAACATGGGGCACCGACCGCGATGTGCCGAGAGGAGATTTTACAAAAAACGCCTCCTTAAAAAGATTGGCAATGTCTTCTGGCTCACTCATGCCCCCGACGCTCACAGGAATACCCGGTCTGGTTTTCAGCTTATTTGTATTTTTCCAAAAACTACGAAAATCATTCTTAGCGTGATGTGAGGCTAGAATATCCATTTTAACTTGGTCTTCATGGTCTTGGCACCACTTCAACCTCGACTTGAATATTCTTCTAGCCTCACACATTTCGTTATAAACTATCCCACTCGTAGGTTTACCATACCATGCCCACAACAGATATTTCTGCCTAGCTTCCCTGTGAGCCTCAGCAACATGTTTGTTCCAGCCAACAATTACCCGCCTTGAACGTCTATCGGCGCTTCCCCGACCCGCCAATGCTGCCGCACTCAAAGCGTGTATAACGTCTGCATACAGCTTATCAATTATAATTCTGTGATTTGGATCGTTACACATATTGTCACAACATCCACCAAGTTCGTGTGGGAAGTCAATTAGTTTTAATCTATCGTGAGAGTTACGCTGATAATCTTCTATTTGATTTTGAGTTCTTTCCCCCCACACAACCTTGCTAACACATACATCATTGTCACATTTCTTTGGAAGAATCACATTCAAATCACATTCGATAACCAGTGGCAGGTGGTCAGACCAAAGCACATCATAAACTACATACACATTCCTGACAGTGGTCACAGCCGCCTCTGTTACTACACAGTGATCGAGCCACCTCTTTGAGCCATGCGCCTCACTCAAGAATGTGTATGTGTTCGAATGTAATCCTAACATTTCTGTATCAATACAAGTCCATTTTTGTTCACTACTATAGCTGGCAAGTTCAACATAAAATAATTCAGATGGGTGCGCATTAAAATCTCCTAACATATACACATAATCTATATTACAGCTATCAATGATCGCACTCACCGAGCTCAAGACGTCCGTAAAATCCATTAAATTCCGTGTAATGTCCGTGGGCATATAAACACTAAAAAGGATTTATCCCTTAACACAATTTTCAAGGCACATATACGTGGATTATCGCACTGCACAACAACAACATTTTGTAACAGACTTTTTCTCCACAGCAAGGCGACGCCACCGTAGGGTCTACCACGAAGTATGTCTGCTGACGTATCTACCGCCGATACTCCGGTACAGCCAAACTCACTGCTAATTGAGTCAAGAAACGTGATTTCTTCAGGCAGTAACCACGTTTCCTGTAGCGCAATGACATCAAACTGCTTACATAAGTCACGAACACTTTGAATGGAGCGCTTGACATTTTTACAATTAAATGACACTAATTTGCACACATTGTAAATATTATCGTTATCCAGCATTTATAAGTTTTTGTGCGCCGACTTCCTTGACGGTGACTAAATTATTTAAACGCTTCTGTCTGTAGTTCACAAAACGTCGAAAAATAATCCCCTGCGGCCACAGCTGATCATCCAAATACAATTGAAGCTTACTCTGGGACACAAAGAATTTATACGCATTATGTTCGCACTGCCGCTGAATGGTGAAGTTAGTATTGTTTAACTGAAGTTTTAATGAACCTAAGTAATAAATTACTGTACTGAACTATGTATTAAGTGTGTATGCGTACTTCCGCCCACTCAGAGCCGCGGGCGCACCCAGATATCTCATTCGAGTTAGCTCGCGAATAGAGAATTGAAATATTAATGAATTGAAAGTAGTTTTTGAAGTGAGCAATATTAAGTTGTGTTATTATAAACTGTAATAATTGAAAGACAGATCCAAAAGAGTGTGTCAGAAGTTTCTTCGCCCGTTCTTCTTTTGACATCAACCATGTTTGCGAATGGGTGGCTCAACCTATGAAAAGTTTATAAGTGCCTGTAACTGATTTATTAGAAATAAACTTATAGAGTTTGAGTCAAGTGTTGTGTGTGATTTCAACTACCCATCTACCCAAAATGAAGAATGTGGCACAGTTAGCGACTGAAAGGCAATATGGCGTCGATATTCATTTATGGTGGAATCCCCGCCTTGATATATATATATTCATTAATCAATACTTAACTTTAAGTTATTTCAATTTTACATCGTGGCTGCATAGAAAGTTGGAACATGGTTCATAACATGTGTAAATAGAACTAGTATTTTTTTAAATAATTTGACACCTGTCAGTTGAAAGCGATTCTCCCTAGGGATGAAAAGTTTTACTTTCATCCCGCTCCTCAGGCTACTTCAGACCTTCTTTCAGAGTATGAGTAATAAAAACATTTAACACATCACCTTAAAAGAGCGTTTACCTGCCAGATTCAAGTGTCTTTAAGTGGTATTCTGGCGAGCTGTTAGTGTATGTAAGTTAAAATGTTTGTAAACGCACCCACGATACAGAAGAAATAATTCCTAGCATGGGGCAAAAATAAATAAATCCTAATTGTTGCACGCTAGAGTTTAAAATTTAACTGTATGCATAATGTCATCAGCACCTGCTTAGCCTTTTTCCAACTACGAATATAGCAGTAGGTAGTAGCTGAACTACAGTATTTTACATAAACCGACTGCTTATCTGGCCTCTACAAACCGAGTTAGTACTGGGTAATACGCTACTCCTTGGTAAGACCGGTTGGCAGACTTTCGAGCCTCAGACTACCTGTAACGACTGTCAAAGATGTTCAAATGACAGCCGGGACCAACGGCTTTATGTGCTTTCCGAGGCACGAAGGAAACTTGGTATGTATTGAATGGTCACCCATCCATAGACTGGTCTTGGCTAGCGCGGCTTAGCTCTAGTACATGACGGGTCATAATTATAATGTCAGTTAAGTTAAAATGATCTTTAAAAGTCCTTACCATAAAATATCTTTTTCACTTTCTCCAGAGAGTTTGCGGCAGTTAATTTCCTTAGGCAAATATAACTTTTGTGGGAAAGCTGCAAATACACTGTGATTATTTTTGATTCACAAGAGAGTGATATTTTCTTTTTGGTATTGACTCAGACAGTGCTAATGTCCTTTTGGTTTCGATAATTCAGGACTTAAAAATGGGATGTACGTAATATGGCAAGGTGGTTCTCTGGTAAGCAATTTATTGGAGTGGCTTTAAACACGCTATTTTAATTAAGTCGCGTCATGAACAACTTCAGACTTCGTCCTCGCGTGAAACAAATTTTTGTGTTGCCTGCAGATAATCCTTTGTACATAAGATTTCTGTGTCCCTGTCAAATGTCTGTGTCAAAGAATAAAATCGGGAGTGGTTGGTTTTGTTTTATTATAAAAAACTGAGTTTAACGTGCCATTTACTACTTTGCTACGTAGGTACTCAGTCCTTTTGCCGATTTTTTTTTCAGATTTCTGTTCCGAAATAGCCAAAGAATCACAATGTTGCTCCGTCAGCGTGTTTAAATGTGTCACAGTCCCGCAGCGTAAACTCATAGTGCTAGACCGAATATAACAAAAGATTCTTTCAGTTCATTCTTGGACCCAGGTGTAGATAAATTGGCCCCTTTGATCTACCGCATTCGTATTTATATGACCATGTCGAGCTATCTCAGTTCTTATTTTATTCTTTCCGATATCGTTGGTTGGAAGTTTTCTCGGACAGTAGTATTCCTATTTGGAAATAGTGGATTGGAAATAGTGGGTAGGTTCTCAGTTTTGTTTTCAAAATGTTTAAGTTAGGCCTTAACTTAATAAACTAACTAAGACTTTTAACGGAATATTAAACTGGTACGTGAAAAATTGTTTTGCTCGATCCTTCAAGCGAAAATACAATCGAAACGATAATTATTTCGGCCAACCGAATTTAAACCGACCGAACCAGGAGGTCTACTCTCTTTTTCCGAAACGTAACTTCGGCAATGAACGAAAATTAAACGTAGTTACGTTTGTGCCCCTAATCTATATCGTTTGCGGACGCACACATGAAGTTCGAATTCACAGACAATTAACGTGAACGAATTTATTAAATGTTATTGTGTGCGTCCGCAAATGATATAGAATAAGGTCACAAACGTAACTACGTTTAATTTTCGCTCCTTGCCGAAGTTACGTTTCGGAGAAAGAGAGTAGACCTCCTGAAGGCAATTTTCTATCGGCGCATCGATGCGTATTCACATATTAGAACACGGTAACAAATGTTCGAACGGTTTGGTTAGTAACGTTCTTTAATAATTGTATATTGCGATTATGTTAAGCTTTTAGTTATACAATTTTCATTACTTACAATTTTCATTACTTATTAGCTAAATAGGTACAAACACCACAAAATATGTTATACTACCAAGAAATGCATAAGCAAGTACTAAAAGAGTACTTACTAAACTGCTCTGAACTAGTTTCCTAGATTAATAAACTAAAAAGCATCAGCTTGCTTGAAGAATAAAAAAACCCGTCAGCGAGACACGTGCACCAGTTTGAAACTCAATACTAAAGACTGAAGGAATCTTTCAGTTCGAACTTCAGACGAATGTTTTACTGGACAAATATGGAACGAAGTAAATTGCATTTTAAGAGTCCCCGCAGACTGTAGATATTCTATTCGCCGATAGTTTAGTCGGGTTTGGCTGCTAGTGCGCACACGAGGCCAATTAAGGCTGGGGCCGCATTATTGCGTTGCGTTGCGTCTTCGCAACGAATCAACGCATAGTATACCACACCTGAGTTGCAACTACGCACTCATGCCGTGATAAATCATGTCGTGTACGCACGTCTAGTTTGCCCCTCCAGCAGTGGAACACTGTCCGTTGTCGCACCGGAGCTCCGATAGTACAGCGTACTTGCCCTCGCCCACTTCGTCTCTCGACCATCGCGTGCGACGACGCAACGCAAAATGTGGCACGTCACTAAAAATATATATTTTAAACGACGCAGCAGTGTTGACGCTGCGACAACGCAACGCAACGCACAGTTAGGCCTCACCCTAACAGTCGGGGTTTGTTGACGAATGCACAAACCAGACTAACTGTACAGTCGTTTGGCTGCGCTTGAAAGATTTGCTGTTGGTTGGCTGCTTTTGAAGAGAGTGCTCGCATAATGAACTGAACTATGGTTCTATTCGACCGATTAAACAATCGGCAAGTGAGCACACAGGATAAGAGCGACATACTGATCTAGGAGTTGGCTGATAGTTCTAGTAGTTTGAAGACAATCGTGTAGCCCACCAAACTTATTTATCGGGCGTATTAAAACATTTCGGTGTCGAAATGTTTTAATATGCGCACTAGCATGCATGTTCATATTGGTTAAGGGCTCGGCTAAACTATCGGCCGATAGAAAGTCTGCTGTCTGCGGGGGCTTTAAAAGAACTTGAATCTTACATAACATTTGTATGCATTAGCAATCGATTTGTGGAGCTCCACTTTCGTGATTTGAAGGGTAGCGAAAGATGAAATGTGTGTACCTATTACAATTTTTGTGAAAGCTTGGATTAGTGAAAGCGGGTTTTATTTGTTATTTGTTACATCACAGCAAGTTGCACACAGTCACACTTTACAATCCTCAAAGTGTTTGTCCAGATTGGACAAAGGATTTTTTTTTGCGATGTGTTTGCTCTTGGCTCTAGTCTAGGTCAGAGATGGCAGATACAAACTCGACGATGTTACGAGCTTACCCAGAAGAAGCCTGATCACACTAACTTTGAAAAGATTAGGGTTGTAAGCGGACACAAAGATGCACGCAGAGTGTTCCACTCCTTTGCTGTGTGCATTATGAAAGACGTTTTGGGTTTCTTGAAGTTTTCAGTAGCCACGAAGTCTGCGTTTGTGCCCGGTTGATGGTAATAGGCTCGCTCCATATTATATTATTTTTTGGATTCATGTGCGTATTACAATACGCACACAGCGCGCAGAAAGTTTTTCAAAACTAGTGATACATCACTAGTTTTATAAAACTAGCTGTTGGTATTATTCTAACCAACTTTTGTCATCTTGTTTATGTTAAACTTGTGTTAATTGTGCTTTATTAATAAGTGATTTATTCCTATTCATTAATTATTCCTATTGATTAATAAATTATGGTTGTGTGCTTTGGTGTGGACCACTTAGTCTGGTGATTGCGCTTAACAAGGCTTTAATAAGCCTTATTTAAAATATGATTGTTTATTTAGTGAAATCCTACTAATATTTATCACAAATGCGAAAGTTTGTGACGATGGTAGTGTAGCGACCAACAAAAAGCAACTTACTACAAAAAGTACTACAGCGCCATCTATGACACGACGGAAGAACTAACATCAATTTCCTACATCTCACATGCAAAGTTTACATCGACTTAAGAGTATATAGAAAAACCCGACTACAACTGTCGGGCAGTTGCCCGCCAGACATAACACCTGTTTGGTCGGAGGATCCTCCCTTTACTTCGGGGATGAGGAACTTTACACTCTGTTCCTCATACCCCTAAAGTAGAATGGATGTTTGTTACTCTTTCAAGCGAAAACTGCTGAACGGACACACTAAGGAGAATTGACATTTGGATAGATATATCATGATGATGTATTCAGTTTCATGTACCTTTGTGGTACATCTAGATGCAAGGCCGTTTACTGTGGAAAACACTTGAACCAGAACTAAAACGTTCACTTTCGTTAAATTTGCATACTACATCTCAAAGGGTGAGTCCACTCTATGTAACGTGTTATCAAACATGGTTATATAACACACTTTTAATAGAAAGGTTACCAATGTTATATAATGTGGACGAGTTATATAACAATAATTTTGCGAAATGTTACTTATTTAACTGAATAGTAGTCATTTTGATATCAAAATTGCCGGACAACTTTCTTTGTAGTATATTTTTAAATTGTATGAGCATAGAATTTTACTATGAAATAGTGAAAATATTGTAGGCCTGTACTAAATCCCATTCAAATGACATACGAAAAACCTGGCAGGGTCCCGTCATCTTAACGTACCTCTCGCTTTTCCTTCAATATAAACCTTATGATAATTTTATAGCAAAAGAGAAAAACCGTTTACTTTTACCGGGTAAGTCTAGTAATTGCAAAATCTAAAAAGGGTTTTTCCTCTGGCTCGATTACCTGGCTTCTAATAAACTTGTACGGAGATTAGATGTTTAGCTCCTTCAAAAACAGCTCATACAGCCTCTTCAACCGACAGCTTTTAATTTCCGCCGGGATTTCTATTCAGGCAAGAATTTATTCAAGGTATAAACTTTCAAAGCTGGTATACCTACATTTACATATGTCACTAGCTATTGCCCGCAACTTCGTTCGCGTGGAAATTTTGAAGTGGATGTGTGAGAAAAACAAAAAGTTTACTAAGTACCCACCTACCTACCTAAAAACCTTCTACAAAGTATTAGAATACATTTAAAAAAAAGTTGATTCAAGTCGAGTTAAGTTGATCTCAAGTTATGGCGTGACCAAGGGAAAGAGGGATTCATTTTAAGGGGTTACGTAGCCAAAGGGTCAAACGGAAACCTATTACTGAGACTTCGCTGTCTGTCCGTCCGTCCGTCTGTCATCAGGCTGTATCTCATGAACCGTGATAGATAGCCAGTTGAAATTTGTACAGATTATGTATTTCTGTTGCCGCTATAACAACAAATACTAAAAACAGACTAAAATAAATATTTAAGGGGGCTCCCATACAAGAAAGTGATTTTTTTGCTCGTTTTTATAAACAATGGTACAAACCCTTCGTGCGCGAGTCCGACTCGCATTTGGCCGCTTTTTATAATATACATATATTGATAGATGGGATGGATAGGGGGCGAACTCTTGCCATCAACCGGGCGCAAATCCAGACTCCGTGGCTGCTAGTGAGAGATTTCTGATGGAACAACCCACTAACACTTTGTCCGACCCGGGAATCGAACCCAGGCTCAGCAGTCGCGCTTGCTGACAAGGCAGGAAATTAATTCTTAGCATGCAATAAAAATGCATACATGTCCTGTATGGTGTCGGACGTAAAGAATAGCACCATCCCATATCTTCCCGTGGGTGTCGTAAGAGGCGACTAAGGGGCTTGCCAGAGAATGGGCAGCAGTGTTCTCTGTTCTTTTGCAACAACCGTACTGCGATCGCCAACCCGCCTGCCAAGCGAGGCGATTATGGCAAAACGCCCCCTTTTGGGGGAGGCGAATGTCCAGCAGTGGACGTTGTTCGGCTGAAATGATGATGATGATGCAATAAAAGCACCACCATCAAAAACCCAAATAAAAATCATTATTGACTTTAAACATCACAAATGACTGTTGATCTACTTCTCCATTAATAGCAATAATGTTGACTAGAAAACAAATGACAAACGATTTAATCCCACAGGATACTCCAGTGAAGATAAACAAACAATTCACGTGGGCTGCAATATTTATTTTCCTCGACCATCAAACGAAATCATCATCATCATTTCAGCTGAAAGACGTCCACTGCTGGACCTAGGCCTCCGCCAAGTTTTGCCTCATTGACGAAACATTGGGGATTTTGCCATAATGGCCACGCTTGGCAGGCGGGTTGGCGATCGCAGTACGGTTGTTACAAAAGCACAGAGAATGCTGCTGCCCATTCTCTGGAAAGTCCCTTAGTCGCCTCTAACGACACCCACGGGAAGATATGGGATAGTCCTATTTTTTACGTCCGACACCATACAGAATGACACATTTCAAACGAAATGGTTTTACAAGAAATATCCATAAAATCTGATCCAAGATCAAATACTGCTCTAGTGCAGGTTGTTTCTGCGATATTAGAATTTTATTCTACTGCAAGGATAACATTTTATGCCGCAGTAGAAGTGATGCTGCGGTAGTAAGATGTTCTTCCACGTCATGTACTGTAGCAGGTAATTCAAAATGGGAGATTGAAAAAAGTATTGTAAACTTTTACTCATATACTGCATTTTCCAATACCACATGCATCAAACCGGGCGTTGAGTTTTGCCTGCGGTCAGTTCCATTACTTCCATAACGTACACTATACAACCTGTTTTTTTTTATATCCCATAACTCTAGATTGGTCTGTGGATGGGTGACCACCCATTACATACCGAGTTTCCTACGTACCTCGGAAAGCACGTTAAGCTGTTGTTTCCGGCTGTCATTTGTAGATCTTTGACAGTCGTTACAGATAGTCAGTGACCCGAAAGTCTGACATCCAGTCTTAACCGGAGGTATCGTATTACTTAGTACTAACTGGGTTGTGGAGGTCAGATAGGCAGTCGCTTCATATAAAATACTGGTATTCAGCTGCAACCGGTTAGACTGGAAACTGACACCCACAAAGTTGGGAAAAAGCTAGGGAGATGATGAACTCTAGGGTATGAATGAGACCATACTAAGAATCACTTGGCATAAAATTATATTTCAAAATAATTCGACAAAGTCACGGTTATTAATGAAAAAATCAAACCCGCTTATGAGAAACGTGACCACATTGCATTTTCTAAGCTTTTTGAAAATATACATGATTGGTTTGAATGAAAATTAATTTCCCGTATTTATCAATGAAACTTAGGTACCTACCCTACACACATCTATTTATTTAATTATTATTGATGATATCTTCGAAACTAGGCATTTTCGGACCACCTAGGAGTTTTTGTATAATTTTTATTTATAGAATAATTATAACCCTAGAGTTATGGCATTTAAAAAAAACACGTTGTATTAATAAGTACTCTGTGACGTGCACTTGTCATACGATATATGCCGTTGTGCCACGTTCCCTGGCAATACATTATAATCTGACTACGCAGTTTTTTACCTTACTGTGGAAAATTCGGCTAAGGAAATCCTAGAGATTCAAAGCAAACTTTTCTTGGAAAGGCTAAAATAAACTTATTCATTGTGACATCTATAATTGACTTTATCAACCTGAAAATTGGTGGTTCTAATTAACTAAGCAATTGAAATTTGTTTGGCGATAAATCAACCGGAGGGCAGTTTCTGATTTCGTAATCTTTTGCTGAAAATAAATAAGGCACACTTTTGACCTACTTGGAAATTTTGTCCTATTTTAAAAGTTAGCTTAGCTAAGTCTGGGCAATCTGTTATACAGATAATATGTGAAAATGAATGTGGATTATTTAAAAACTTATGGCACGCACGCCTACAATAAAGCAGTACATTAACATCACGAATGTAACCCCCGACCGGTTAGGGGGTTACTTAACAGAGAGACTGACTGACTGAGAGCAGGGTGGCCCAGTGGTCCTCCTGATGGCCTAGCCCCGACTTACGAGCAGTAAGCCGTGGGTTCGAACCCAGGCAGGCGCATTACTTTCTTCTTTCTATATCTTTAACCTTGTCTTAGACCGTGATTAGGAAGGGTTACAATTGGCTGGGTAACAATATATATAAAATAAGTATAAATGTAATTTTTAGTAATTAAGTAGTAACAGTTTTACTTAGTAGTAGTTTTTTCGTTCTGTTAACAACATGCATATTTAGTTCTTTAATTTTTATTATTATCTTGTATTGTTTTCTTGGAAGGGAAGAGATGTAGTATATTAGGGTAGTTGACGGTAGGTCAACAAATACGATAATTGTATGTGAGGGTAGCCGCAAATACATCAGTTTTCAACCAACCGACGTGTTTTATAATAATTCAGACAGACATTAATATTCAGACAGACCACCTTGTAGGTGGTCTGTCTGAATATTTAGGGATCTCTTTTGTTGCATGTACATTATGGTTTCCTGCTAATTAGGACAGGACATGAGTAATTGGGTCGGACTTACGTTTTCCAGTTCCGTTATTTCTCTGCTTGGTTGTCGTAAGCTCACTTTTGTTCGTAGATCGGGTCCGGTGATTCCTGTACAAAGAAAAGGTATTGTTTATTTTCTTGATAATTTTTTAGGTAAATTACTTATTAATAAAATATTTGTATGTTTGTATTAAATAGTCCCCCCTACTCTCATAGAAACGAGGCCTGTGTTCCAGCAGTGGGAACATTATAGGCTGAAGTTGATGATTGAATAAACTCAAAATCAAATGGACCGATCACTGAGTAACATAAAATATATTTTTGTTAAAATAAAAAAATGAGACAAAAACTGCAATCATCATCATCAGCCTACCGCAGTCCACTGCTGGACATAGGCCTCTTCAATCGCTCGCCAGTTAACCCGATTCTCGGCAACTCTCATCCAGTTGCTACCAGCTACCCTGCGAAGATCATCGCTCCACCGAGCCTGAGGGCGTCCCACCTTACGCTTGCCGATTCGCGGCCTCCACTCAAGAACACGTCTGCCCCAACGGTCATCGGTTCTACGGCTAATATGGCCGGCCCATTGCCACTTCAGCTTACTTATTCTGTGGGCTATGTCGGCTACTCTGGTTCTCTGTCGGATCACCTCGTTCCGGATGCGATCCCCCAAAGAGACTCAAAGCATGGCCCGCTCCATAGCTCGCTGAGTGACCTTGAGTTTATGGACCAACCGTACCGTGAGTGTCCACGTTTCGGCCCCGTAAGTCATTGCAGGCAGGACGCACTGATTGAAGACCTTAGTCTTTAGGCTCTGTGGAATACGCGACGAGAAGACCCGACGAAGCTTCCCAAACGCTGCCCAGCCCAGCTGAATTCTTCTATTAGGCTCTCTCTCAAAGTTGTTCTTACCAAACTGCAGAATTTGCCCGAGGTAAACATATTCTTGAACAACCTTGAGAGGAGCGCCATTGACAACAATAGGTCCTGGGGTGACGTCCAATTTCACCCCGAGACCAATGCGTAAAAACGTGAAAAAAAAATGTGTAAAAACTGCAATAACGTCTACGAATTCGGGAAAATTCGTGCATCTTGAGAGCATTCGTGGCGTGTGCTGCATAAATAGTTAAAGTTCCACGTAAATGATATGTTGAGGAATAGTTCTTATGAAATAGTTCAAAAAAAATGTAAACCACATTATCTCAATGAAATTCATTAAATTTCCTTTCCCAACAAATTCACTGTAAATCCACTTCTACAGCGAGCTTAAGTAATCCATGCAAACACTAAAGGATTGCCGACGGAATACTCGACTCTCACTTCGAGATTTACTTAAGCTACCCGAAGCAAGTTGAATCGCTAACCAAGAGAGATAGTGGGATTCATTTATTTATGGAGAATGCTTGACTTGTGAGAATATACGTGATAGAGGTGATAAAAAATTAGTGTAATACTGTAAACACTAAGTACGATACTCGCGCTTAGGGTTGCCAGGTCTTCAAACCGAAAAACCGGACCGTCCAGCTAGTTTAGCCTGACATTTAGTTAAAAAAGCCGGCCACCTTTAATTTTATAGTCAGATAACAACGGGACATTTAAAAAAAAAAGTTAAATAATGCTTTTCAACCACTTACCATAAAATCTAGTTAAATTCTAATGAAACAACAATAAAATTGCATGAATCCACCTTCTTTATTATTAACTAGCTGTCCGGCGCAACTTCGTTTGCGTCACATTTCCCCCGTTTTCGCAACATTTTTCCTTCCTGCCTTCCTCGATAAATGGGCTATCTAACACTGACAGAATTTTTTAAATCGGACAAGTAGTTTCGTAGCCTATTTGATGCAAACAAACAAACAAACAATCAAATCTTTCCTCTTTATAATATTAGTTTAGATCAAATATAAAAACATGAAAAATGTAACAAAAGTGCCCAAATTTGAAAAGCCTAACAAAAGCCGGACAGGCTGGACATCATCTAATTTGGCCGGACACGCAACCGAAAAGCCTGACTGTGTCCGGCTTTATCCGGACGCCTGGCAACGCTACTCGCGCTTGATAACGGAGCCTATAAGGTTTTTCAGCATGAAAACTGGTAGCGTAAGTAGGTACGGCGTGATAAGAAAACATCATCATCATCCGCCTATAATTTTCCCACTGCTGGGACTCAGGCCTCCACTCTATGAGAGGGAGTGGGCTGTAATCAACCACGCGGGCCCAGTGCGGGTTGATGAGAAAACGCTTAAACCGTATGGTTTCAAGAATCTGTCGATTTTACGGCGAATCAACCGCAAATTCTCCAAAAATGTGAGTTCAAGAGGCTTTATGACGACGACTGCGTATTCGCATACGATGTTGGAGTCGCGCCAGAACACGAATTTCAACTCGTTCGTGTTGCGAATTCCGACTCATCATACTCGTATCGAAACCATCCTCAAGGAGGAGTTTTGGCCGGAGGGTGTCATGTATCGGCGATTTCGTGGAAGGCTACGTGACACCACGCAGCGCAACACGATCCTGTCACTTCGTGTGCAATAGTTCATTTAATATTTTCGTGGTTTTTATAATTATGTATGATAAACTATAAGGTATATATGATAAAAGTCTTTGTTAACCGAAATACATGATTTGTTGTTATTTTCCTATGAGGATGTACCTATTGGAATACGGCCAAAAAATAAAAAGTGCAACACGGTTTATAATGTGTCGAAGTTACAAGCTTATGAAGGCAATTGTTACTTCATGCATTCTAAAACAATTAATTATGTAGTCAGAATGGATTAATAAGGTATTTTAATTAATACCGCTAAAGTCGGACAAATCCCTAAAGATCTCCTAGCAAACTTCCGAGAATAGTCTTCAGAACAACGTGCCTAAGTCTTAACGAACTATTCAGCGTCAATTATTCTTTAAGCAACGTGAATAGAATTTATTTCAGTAACTTGTTCTTTTAATTCATCTGTAGCGTTAAGAATATTAATAGTGAAAATAATTTAATTATAGCAAAGTGTTAGTATGTAGTCATAATTTGTGAAAATCCACAGTTTTATTACTAAGGTTTGGTATATTTTTCTTCAAACCAAAGAGAAATTGCACCACTTTAAATGAAAATTATTCCTCCTTTTGTGATGCAAAATTACGCTCGCATTTAAGGCCTAAAGTTTCCTCCGAAATAAGTGTTAAAAGATTCAAGGTTTTCAGGATTCGATTTTAAGTAAAACGAAAATAAATGTGACTTAAAAGATCTTTAATTTCGGTCTATAAGCTGTTTTTATCTGTCACTGGAACTTTCTGGAACTGTCGAGCTTATTTTTCTGAACTTATTTTTTTTTATCTATGTTTTGTCTTGTATGTGAATGGATGGATCATGTCTCTTTCACGACAAAACTACTCTACAAATTTAGATAAAATTTGGCAGGCTGGTAGTTTGAAAGGATAATTTTATATCCCAATAATATGTACAAGTGTGTTTGTGTCGATCTTTAAGGTTAAGCCGTGCTCGGAATTGTAAACTTTTAAGTGCCTATTCTAATGTAATTTTTTGATAATTTTATTGATAATTTTCTCTTTACAATGTTGTGTGAAATATTTGTACGCCGATACTTACGGCTAAACATGATTGGACTCAAACGATGTTATATCTTGCATGCTCTTGTATGTATACAATGTTTAAACAAATAAATAAATCTTATCTTATCTTATCTTATCTTATCGCAGAGGTTCGTCCGTGGATGGGTGAACATAATTACATACCGAGTTTCCTCCGTAAGTCGGAAAGCACGTTAAGCTGTTGGTCCCGGCTGTCATTTGTAGATCTTTGACAGTCGTTACGAGTAGTCAGAAGCCAAAAGTCTGACATCCAGTCTTACCAATGGGTATCGTATTACCCAGTTACTGGGTTGTAAAGGTCAGATAGGCAGTCGCTTCATGTGAAATACTGGTACTCAGCTGTATCCGGTTAGACTGGAAGCCAACCCCAAGAAAGTTTAGGAAAAGGCTAGGCAGATGATGATGTTTGACGATGTGTTCCCCAATGCCTAGATTGGTCGCGATGGCCCTATTGAAGTAGTACCTCCCTAGTCGGAACCTCCGTGGCGTATACCACCTCTTTGGCAACCCTGTTACTGGGTTGTGGAGGTCAAATGGGCAGTCGCTTCATGTAAAATACTGGTACTCAGCTGCATCCGGTTGGACTGGAAGCTGACGCCAAGATGGTATGGGAAAGGGCTAGACAGAACTGTATTCAGTCTGGTATTCAGCTGCACCCGGTGAGACTGGAAGTCAACCATTTAACGGAGTCGGTTTAAGTTTTTTTTCATGACTAGGCTACTAAAAAAATCTAAAAACAAATTTTATCCATAACATGAAAGTTATTTACTAAAGTCAGCACCCACATAACTTCGACACGTGAGCACTGTGACCACATAACCACCTTCCAGATGTGGTCAAAACTAGTTAAGACGCCCTTTAAAGTTCACATGGCTAGCTTCGGAGAATTAATCCATAAACATAACCCCACATTTATAATCTTCTAAGGGTTATTAATAGAAGAGTAATTATAGGTATTACATGCGTAGTTTATATACACTTCTCTCGAGAATTGTGTTTTCATTGCGCCAGTTAGGGGATTCCCACACGACACCGCTCATCCGGGCGGTTGTGCGGAGGCGACGAAACGAAATTACGGGCAGTGCGCTACACTGACAGCCGGTGAACGCCGCTCTTCGGCCGCTCTTCGCTCTTGGATGAGCGGTATCGTCTGTTACGCATCAACGGATTTCATACGAACTGAAATTCGCTTCACCGTCCGACCACGCGGTTGATCGGTGTCTTGAAATAATCGCGTTATGTATAAAGTCACATATAATACGGTGTGTCGAGTTCTTCTAAGAATTTCTAGATAAAAATTTCAATAAAACTTTGCTCGACCCGAATCGAAACAAAATTACGTAATTGCGTTTGAGACTACTAGACCATGGGGACACTCAATTCAATTGAAGAAAATTATCACAGTGACAGTTAGTTTAAGATAAACTTTTTTTTTTGGTTAAACGTTTCTTCACTCTAGGAATTTCTACTGTATTATGGGTGCGTTTATCAAACATTTAAACTCACATACACAAACAGCCAGACCCGGAATAACTATATGTTGGCCATACAAATATTTGTTCCGAGCGGGGATCGAACCCGCGACACGCAGCGCAGCAGTCGATCGCTCAACCACTGCGCCAAACGTGCCGTCACTTGAAAACTTTCAATTAAAATGACCTAATTCCTGATCCTAATTCACCTTAGCTCAGCTTAGCTTCTGCTGTGGCAGCAAATCCTTTAAAATAATCACACTAATGCAAGCCGGGCTTAAGCTGTCGGCTTAACTCACTCTCAAGTGCAAATTCATTGGCTTGTGTATTCTATCTTAGCTAACCTGAGTTACACCTAGACAGGACGTAGGCTATCGTGAAGGGGTAATGGAGTTAATGTAACTGCTATAAGCTCGGCATGAACGTATTCGCTGCGTATAGGTTGACCTAAAATGAAGCAAAGAAAGAAAGAAAAATCATTTGTTTGTCGACCACCACCACCCTCCACCCCATGGACCACCATGGTGTGGTGAGTTTAATAGCTGTTTACCCACTTGTCAATACTATGCATCAATAATCATCATATTTATTATTGCTAGAGTACCTTTACAAGGTGAAAACGAACCCTTTACGAAGCCGTCAACCAAGCATTTGTACATCAAACTAAGTAACCCTACGCAAAAATTATTGTTGGGAAACGACATTTTTTTTGGGGGTGAAAAATCACTTTTTACGGTAAAACTCAATGTAGTGCACTCAAAACATTGTGCTAATGAATGTATTAGCACAATGGGTTTTGAAGGTATTTAAAGTAAAGTTTGAAACTTTAAACTAATATGTGTACATTCACGCGCGCAAGGTAATCGATTGCAGACCTACTGTCAGTTCTCCCAACGATTTAAATTTCATAAAGTTGTCTAAAATACTTTTTCGGCTATAAACTATTCACAATTCTAAAGTGCAACATATAAGTGACAATCTGTGAAAAAATTGTAGTGATACACCCAGTGGAACTATACTAAATCAACATTTATAAAAAATAACGAACTCATATTTTGTTTAAAAGTGAACGTTATAAGTGAACTTCGGACTGTGTGATAACGGTACCAACCCAACCCACAACTACATCGGCGACTCGTTGCAAATTTTGAGAGGAACGAATCAACAATTTTGTCATCACTTGTAATGTACGTTTGGACTTGCGGAAATCAACTCGACTCCGCTCAACCTCGGGAGTCTAAGTTCAAACCCCACGAAGCGATCGCACTTTTTGGACATATAAAAGTTCTGTTCTTTTTGTTTCATTTGTTTGTGTATTATATTGCAAACTTTTAAACCTTACAATATAATTAAATAAAACACTTTAAATTCTTTGAAATGGAATTAGATTACGTTACTACAAGAAAGCCACAACGGGCAAATTCACTTGATAATTTGTTTATGAATAACTCGACATTGCTCGATACCACAATGACGAGTCTGCCATGTTTGTCCATGAATGACAACGACACGATCACCAACTTGAACGAAACCATTACACGATTAACTATGGAACTTCAATCAGCACATCAAGAGATTGAGGACTTAAACAATGAAAATTTCCGGCTAAAACTGGATATAGGTGAAGGTCAGAAAATTATTGAAACGTACAAAAAAATTCTCTCATCTGACATGAAAAATACGACACCAGTGACGTCACGCAAACGTAATCTCATTAGAATGAACAGTAGGTCTACTCATTCTACACCCCAGAATTACGTTGGAAAGCCTAGTACATACACCCATTCAATGCCCCTAAAAACTCAAGGTTTACCTATATCCACCTACTACGACAAGAGTCCAAGCCCGTCTACACATAATCCATCCAATCTGAGTCAGGATACTCGCCATGAAGACAATTATTGTAACGCAGAAACTAAAGTTGTCATGTTTAATAAAGAAACCCAAACTTCCGTTCAGACTTATGACAATACATTGACACAGAATAAAAAACGGATTTCAATATCAAACTTGAGTCGTGTTGCCATTGAAAATACATCAGGCGTACTTCCAAAACAAAAAAACAAACTGGCTATAATAAGCAGCGGTTGCACAAAAGGAACTCTGCCGTTAATTGAAGAGGTCTTCTCAGATAGTTTTGAGTATTGTCATTATTTGCTGCCAAACGTCATCACAGAGGACGTATTGAGCACTATTGAACACAAATTAAAAGCCTTCTCTAGTAACGACTATTGCCTATTTTTTATCGGAGAAAACGATTTGAAGGATGATGACCATATAGGAATTCTTGATAACTTAAGAAAGTATCTGAAAAAGAATACCCACACCAATCTCGTAGTGTGTGCCCCTACGTTCATATGTGGTGCATTAATACATAATTACAAAGTCGAACTCTTTAACAATCTCCTCTACTGGGACATTAAAAATAACAGATATGCATGTTTTTTCGATAGTAATCGCACCCTATCACTTGAAATGTTTTCCATCAAAACTGGAAAGATAAACAAACACGGATGGAAAAACATCTTTGAACAAATAAGGTCCAACATAATTTATGACTACGAAGTATTCAGCTGTCAAGACAATTTGACAAACCCAAATGGTGGAAGTGAAGACCAACTACTTACTACAAATGACACGGTAACTTTAACTGATCCGAATGAATTGAGTGCAACGCAACAAACTTGTGACTTTTTTCGTAAGTAACAGTATGAAGGACTGTAGTTTAAATGACTTTAATAGTAGTCGTCGAAGTGATTTTATTTTACCTCATTTAACGAACATTAACACAAAGAAAAACTCTGTATTATATACTATCTATCATCAAAATTTATGTGGACTTAACAACAAGAAAGACGACCTAGAAATTTATTTGAATGACCTAAAATCAAAAGTAAATTGTATTTGTATAAGTGAACACTTTTTAAATGAAATCCAAATATCACAATTACAGATGACTAGTTATAAACTTGGTTCCTACAACACAAGAGTAAACAAAAAAAGAGGTGGTACATTAGTGCTAATAAGCGATGACAGACAAATAGAGGATTTAGAAATTTGTAAAAAGCTATATAAACAAGATCATTTTGAGGTATGTGGACTAAAAGATTTAGAATTTAATATTAATATTGTCTGTTGCTATAGAACTCCTGTGAATAATAATTTTGAAAGTTTTCTTGAAAGGCTGGAACAACTATTGAAGCATTTCTTCAAAAAACCGTGTTTGATTTGTGGCGACTTCAATATTAATCTGATGAAAGATGACAAATACCGAAAATCATTTTTATCATTGCTCACATGCTACAATTTTAGATGTTTGTTTGACACTACAACATTCATACGTAATGGCACAGAGTCTTGTATTGACAATATATTGACAAATCTAATAGATACTAATATTAACGATATCCAAATTGACCACAACGGATTATCAGATGGGCATGCTGGTCTTTTTTGCACAATAAATGTAAAAAAAGTAACAGAAGAAAAAAAAGGAAGTAATTTTAAGTATATTAAGAAAAGAATATATAATAAAAAAAATATGGTGGAATTTAGGAAAAAGTTGGCGGAGATAGACTGGAATCTCGGCGTAAATACATTTATAAGAAAATTTAATGAAGTACATGATAATTCTTTTAAAAAAAAGCAAATTTTAATTGATCTTAATAAGTCTGGCAAAAGTTATTGGTTTAGCAAAGGAGTCAAAGTATCCAGCAAAGTCAAGCGCATTTTGTGCCTTATTGATAAAAAAAGATGTGATAAATCAATTTTAAAATATCGCGAAAACTACTTAAGGATTTTTAGAAAGGTAGTAAGATGTTCAAAAAAGCTCGATACTAGGAAAAAGATTGACCAGGCACCTCAATCTAGTAAAGCCATGTGGAAAATAGTGAATAGTAGACGTAATTCTAATAAAAAACAAAGCACTGATATCATAATACTTAAAAAAGATAATAAGATATATGACAGCCCTATAGACGTAGCCAACATCTTATCTGACCAATTTGACAAAAAAATTACATTAAAGTCTTCTGATCATTGCTTAGCTAAAAAATACTTAACCGACAATATGGCTAGAGTAGACGATAACATGTTGTTTGATCAAGTAACCCCGGTAGAAATCTTCAAAATGGTTAATAATATGTGCAATAAAAATTCTCACGGTCAAGACGAAATACCCATAAGTATCATCAAGGATAACATTGACATATTAGCTGAGCCAATAGCTGACTTTTTAAACAAATGTATTGAGCAATGTGTTTTCCCTGAGCAATATAAAATCGCTCGTGTTTTGCCCATATTCAAAAAAGGTTCCAAATTAGATGCGAAAAACTATAGACCCATTTCACTATTACCGGTATTCTCTAAAATATTTGAAAAGGTAATGAAAGATAGGCTTGTCAAACATTTGATTAAACACAATATCATTAGCTATCAACAGTTCGGGTATCAAAGAAGCATAGGAACCATTGAGGCAATAGACTCACTAGTGGATGATGTGGTTAGCAAACTGAATAATAAAGAAAAAGTAGCAGGACTATTCCTAGATCTTAGCTCTGCCTTCGATACTGTTGAACATAAAATCCTTTTAGACAAACTAGAACACTATGGGATAAGAGATAACGTCTTAAAGCTTTTCAGTTCTTATCTACAGAATAGATCACAGTATGTCGAAATTAAGTCAGTTGAAAGCGGGCATGAAAAAATTTACAAATCTAAGCTTGTTAGAGTACAAAAGGGAGTTCCACAGGGTTCAGTCTTGGGTCCAATATTTTTTATAATATTTCTTAACGACTTAGCAAACTATATGTATAAGATAGTACCAGACATCAAAATGGTTATTTTTGCTGATGACACAAGTGCCGTTATGAACGATACCTCTGTAAGGGACTTAGAAAATAAAGTGAATCATGCACTGTCTGCTTTTGAACATTGGTTTTCCACTAACAATTTAAAACTCAATGTGGAGAAAACTAAATGTATGCTATTCAAATCAACTGTGAGGAATAATGATAGTATTAAAATTGCTTCATTAGGAAATAAAGTGGAAATTGTACAAAATTTAAAATTTTTAGGAATACAAATTGATGCGCTCTTAAGCTGGAAACAAGAACTGGAAGCAATCACAAATACTCTCAGCAGTGCATGCTATGCCTTGAGAAGTTTAAGGGACGAACTAACCATTGCTCAGTTGCGAAATGTTTATTTTGCCTTAGTTGAGTCCAAGCTGAGGTACAGTATTAAACTATGGGGGAACAGTTATAAATACAATATCAATGCAGCCTTTGTTATGCAAAAAAGAGCTCTCAGAACTATTCTTCGTATAGAGCAAACTGAATCTTGTAGAGAGCATTTTGTGAAATTAAAAATTTTACCTGTGCCTTGTCTTTATATTTTGGTCCTACTAAGTAGTTTTCTAAAAAACCTAGAGAAATATGAGACAAAAGAAGAAAGGGAAACTAGGGTGGAAACGCGCAGGAAAGATTTGCCTAATTATTTGCAGCCAAAATTAAATGTTGTCAAACAAAGCTCTAAAGTACAGTCTGTACAAATTTTTAATAAACTGCCATTAGAACTAAAAAAGATTAATAGTCCAAGAATATTTAAATTCAAATTAAACTCATTCCTATTGACGAAGTGCTACTATAGTATAGAAGAGTTTTTTAGGGACAAAAATAATGCCACAGTGTAACTTGTTTATTGTTTAAGTCTAATGCTTGACATGTTTTTTTTTTTTTTGATTAAGTTGATTTATTATTTTATTTATATTATTGATTGTAACTTTTATTGATTATTCCCTTAATGCTTGACATGCTATTATTATTATTTTTTTAGGTTGATTTATTATTTTATTTTTGACATTTTATCTATATTATTGATTGTAACTTTTATTGATTATTATTATTGTATTAATCCTGTATTCAACACAAATGTATTTTTGTTCAGAATAAATGACTAATGACTAATGACTATAAAAAAACTTGTGAAAAAGTTGGAAATTCGACGTCCAATATCTCAGTAACTAGAAGGTTCCCAGGTATGGTCCAAACAAAAAAAAAACCGCAATGATGAAGAGAACAAGTGCCTTTCGGCTTCGTTAAGGGTCTATATACACCCTTTATAATACATTCCTACTATGGCGTTTTCGTTAATTTGCAAGAAGAGGCAAAAACAGAGAAAAGTGGAAGGAAAGGGGAAGGCCTTTGCACAGGAGTGGGAAAGATAAGGCTATTTAGAAAAAAACCATACTTATGTCTTTGAATGTCGGTTTCTATCACCTTACTACTTAGGTAATACGTATACCGTCTGGCAGACTCATGTTAACCATTTGAGGGATGATGCGCTAAGATAGACTTCGCCAAAAACTTCCAAGCTGAAAGACAGAAGAAAGGAAGAAGTAGGTATCTACTAAAATTAAATGCAAAGTAAACTATTTCGTGTTAAAAAGATCCAGGCCTAGATCTTTTTTCGCACAATTAAAACTAAATAATTACTTTGCTTAACATTTGATGTGGATTTCCGCGAATTAACGCCTTATTCTATAACTTAATTTTTACCAAATCTGCCTACTGTACGGGTTTTCATGACAAATGAGTCGTCATCAAGTGACATCAACGAAACATAAAATCAAAATCAAAATCAAAAGTCATTTATTCAAATTAGGCTGATAATCAGCACTTTTTGAACGTCAAAATTACAAGAGACAGTCCCCCAAAACGCCCGCCCTTCGCCACTTCCTAGTGTTTTAGTTGGGAAGAAGAAGTGGCGGAACAAACTCCCCAGCAACACATCTGTCTGTTAGGTTAGAAGAACCAGATTCTACACAATAGTGTTCAAGTTCATATAAACAAAGAATCTAATTAATGTCACATGTCAGCTAGCACACACCAATAATAAAATATTAAAAGATAAAGAAAAAAAAAATAAAGCCTCCAGACTAAAGGGCGTGCCCGCTTACACGTGCATACCGACGAAAAAAAATAAAATAAAGTAAAAAAAAAATGTATATAAATAAAAAAAAGGAATCTATTCATGAAGTTAGTTCTTATAAGAAAATGAAAGTTCAGGTTGTTGTTGACAAAATGTCACATAAACAACATATTAAAAAATCTGTCTGATCCCAAAGGGGCACATAGGTATACTAATGACATTACCAATTTAAATAAGAAACATAAAAAATCATGAAAGTGAACATACCTATTAATGAATTTTAAAAATCCGATGTTTGTTCACAATTACCACCATTGCCCTAATATCTAATAATCTTTTAAAACGTGAGAACACCATCTTCGGCGTTAGTATGTTCGATCGCCAGTTGTTTGTTAATCACGTCACTACCTGAGAAGCGACGGGAGTGCTGTCCTGTGTTGCCATGTCAGTTACCTTATTTTTGTAAAACTTTTCTCAATTTATTCCCTTTATATGTTCAACATACTACATAAATAGAATCTAATCTCGATGCCTTATAATAACACCCTCGCGGATCTGACAAGGTTTTTTTAAACATATTGTATAAATGGGCATAACCCAAAAAAACTATCACCTTGTGATAGGTTTTTTTTATATATAGGAGGGACTCGACCCTTGATTGGTAAGAAAACAGGTCGAGTCCCTCGAAGAGGCTTTTTGCGAAGAGTCGAAAAACAACATTCAACATTTTAAATTATTCAATTTCTCAAGACATGAATAGATGCGTGTAGACGATATTGAATTTATGAAAACCGATTTTCCTTCGATACTTTATTGAAAGATGAAGAAAAACTTTCCCAGAACAGTTTTATTACAGCCAATAAACTGTTATGATTTAATATAGTTGGACAAACTGAAATAATATTTAATGAATCGGAAATCTCGTAACAGAAGGCGGAAACACTATAACAAAACATACTGTAATAATCTTTACTACATAGATTCGGTGTCACTTGGTTTATTGTTACTTCGTTTATAATTTTATTTATTCTTATCTATATTTTATATCATTTTTGACGTGACAACGTCCAATAAATCGATGAACGCCGGCTGCACGCACGAAAATGGATGATTCATTGTAACGTTACGACCGGAGCGAGAGCGCTGCATGAGCGAGCGAAAGGCATGATCGGCTTGAGCGTTCGGCTTGCTATTCATAAAAATATGCAATCATTTCATCAATGTTTTGTTATGACGTTATCACGTTAAACTATCGTCCGTTAACCGACTTTACAGACAACCAATTTTTTTATGGGACAAACATGCCATTCTATTCCCAAACTACTGCATCTCCTGTAAGCCAGAATCAACATTGGCGACCACGAGAAAGCGTTGAGACAATGTATGTCGACGAAGTCCCAGAGAAAGAATTTAATAGTCTTGGATGCCGCAACGAAATTAAAAGCGTTTACACCGTAATTCCGGCGGCATTTCATTCAAACTTTCAAGTCCTTTTTTTCCAAAATGACTGAACTGATTTTAATGAAAATTAATACGCATCAGCAGGATACATAGGTCTAAAAAGTTACTAAAAACATTTTCGAAATGTCTTTAAAAAAGAGATAATAGGAAATTTCTGTTTCTATCCGGGGTGTAAATTACCTCATCACGAAGCCGTCAACCAAGCATTCTGTACATGAAACTAAGTAACTTTACGCAAAAAATATTGCTGGGAAACGATTTTTTTTGGGGGGTGTAAAATGTTTTGTGGTAGAACTTAATGTAACGCACTCAAAACATTGTGCTGATGGACGGATTGCATAGTATGGGGTCGTGGAGGTGTCTAAAGTAAAAATCTTCCATTAAAAACTTGTATTTAAAAAAATACTTGTCAATAAGTTATCAAATCAAATCAAATCAAATCTTTATTTGTGAACATAAGTACAAAAAGATGTTATTTATACATTTTAGCTGATCTGTATGTTCGGCCAATAATCGGCATACAAATATAATATTAGTAAGCAGGTTATTTTTACTATCATAATGAGTAAAGTCTAGGATAAAAGAAATGAAGCAATTGAAAAATGTCATGAGCCGCATAAAATAAAGTAATTGAATTATATTATTAATTATTAAGAATGTCAAGAAAATTAAATTTAGTCATAATTTGTCATTTAAATAGTCTTCAATCGAGTAA
The DNA here is from genome assembly GCA_949152445.1 of Cerastis rubricosa. Lineage (NCBI taxonomy): Eukaryota > Metazoa > Arthropoda > Insecta > Lepidoptera > Noctuidae > Cerastis > Cerastis rubricosa. Next base: position 14,010,950 of record OX424541.1, read on the forward strand.
TACGTCTTTTCAACTAAAAACAGGAACAACTTTCTTTTAAAATGGCTGACATTTTCCTCACTTCTGATACATTTTGGCAATTTATTGTATAATTTTGGAGCCATTACGAAAATACTGTTTTTGTATAAAGCAGTTTTAGATCCAACAGTTTGTAGCCGGTCAGCTCGACGCTGACTACCTACTCGGTCAAATTTATACATATTATTTTTGACGAACATAGATGTCTGGTATATGTACAATGAGGGCACTGTTAAAATTTTCATACTTTTAAAATATTGTTTACAGCTGTCAGTGGTTTGCAGGTTACAAATCGCTCTAATACACCTTTTCTGACACTTAAACACCATATCTTTACCCGAGGCGTTTCCCCAAAACATAATGCCATATCTTAATGTTGAGGCTACTAGACCATGATATGCAGTTAGTACGGTGTTTTGATTGGCCGTTTTACTTAGCATACGCAGCGCATGAGAAAATTGGTTTACTTTACTACATACTTTGTCAATCTGGGTATTCCATTTTAATGTGCTTTCAATATTTAATCCCAGAAATTTTGTCACATTCGTCTCATCAATCCTTTTATCATTATATCTTATATCTAAATTTAAATTTTGATTTACTGTTTGTTGAAATTTCATTATTACTGTCTTATCTAAATTTATTACCAAATTATTATTCTCTAGCCAATTTATAACTGATTTTATGTTAGAGTTAATGTCTGATTCTAATGTATCTAATTGGTCACTGTTAAAGAGTAGAGTGCTGTCATCTGCAAACATTGTCATGGGATAGGTTGATGCTTTTGGGAAGTCATTTATATATATAATAAATAGGAGAGGTCCAAGTATGCTACCTTGTGGAACTCCATACATCACTGTTCTCGGGCTAGATTTAAATGTTGTTTCATGTTTTTTACATATTCTATTAATAACTGTTATTTGCTGTCTATCTTGTAGGTATGATTTAATTAAATTTGATATGTTACCTCTAATCCCGTATGCGTCAAGTTTATTAATTAATATTCTATGGTCTACGCGGTCAAAGGCTTTCGACATGTCCATATATAGAGCCAGAGCCGGTTTTCTTTTATCTACTCTGTTGCTAACGAGTTTTAAAAAATCATAGATTGCCATGTCAATGGACTTATTTTTCCGGAAGGCCTTTTGGCTATCGACAAATAATTTATTGTTCTCAAAATATGAATTGATTTGATTGTATATTACTCTTTCAAATATTTTTGACAAAATAGGTATCAGTGCTATAGGTCTATAGGAAGACATGTTGTCTTTATTATCTTTTTTGAAAAGCGGTTTTATGATACTAATTTTTAATTCTTTTGGAAAAACACCATGCAAGATGCACATATTGATCAGGTGACTAAGGACTGGTGCAATTATTATAGATACTGTTTTAATTATTTTTGTGCTAATACCGTCATATCCAGTGCTGGGAGTATTCTTTAAAGACATAATAATTTTATGAATATCTTGTGGTATTGTAGGTTTCATAAACATGGACGAATTTATTGTATTTATTGGTAATTTATTATTATTATTTGAACTATTAATTGATTTGACTTGATCCGCAAAATAATTGTTAAAAGCCTCTGCTATATCAAGAGGGTTGGTAAGTATTTTATCATTTGCTTTAATTCTCATTGTGGATTGATTTGGTAAATTATGTTTGTTTTTATTTATGACTTTCCATGTTGCCTTACATCGATTCTTAGCCGAGTGAATGTAACGGTTATTGTGGGCTCTCTGCGTGAGATTGACAATTTTTTTAAGCCGGTTAGACAACGCTTTGAAGTTTGTTTTATTATGTTCAGTCGGTGATAACCTGTATTTCCATAACAAATCTCTTTTTTTCTTGCTACATAATCTAATACCGCGACTAATCCAGTTTGGTTTTACTTTCGTCGATATTTTTATTTTAATGTTAGGAAAACATAAGTCATATAGCAATTTAAACCAGTCATAGAACAATTTGAATGCTTTTTCAGGGTCTGTTTCCTCATAAACATCAGAAAATGACAGTTGTTTTAAATAGTTTGCGAATTTTTCTAAATTTTCTTTTGAGTAGTCCCGTTTTGTACAGTGCCAGTAGTCTAAAAGGCACGTTTGTTTAACTGGACATCGTAAAAATTGTGCTGTGTGATCGGATACAGCTAGTTCCAAAACTTCTCCTTTTGCTCCTCGCACATTGTGGATTATATTATCAATGCAGGTCCCACTGCTTAATCTAGTTGGAACGTTTACGGCAAATTTAAGATTATAACCCATTATTAAGTGCTTGAATTGCTGCGAACTTGTGGTATCTTTTAGCAAATCAATATTGTAGTCACCGCACAGAAGCACTTTTTTATTTGAGTGAATGGATAAAGAATTTAAAAGACTGTCTAATTTATTAAAAAATATTTCATGTTTGCTTTTTACTTCGGTACTATGTGGACTCCTATATAAACATATTATAATAATATTGTGGTCGGTGAGTTCCACTGCACAGCATTCAAAAATATTGGATACACCATATTTCGCAACTGACTCCAAAGTTCTATATTTAATACCGTTTCTTATCATTATACATGTGCCTCCATGTCTGGATTCTCTAGTGAAATGTGTGGCTAAAGTAAAATTAGGTATATGTAATAGGTTTACATCCGACAATATCATATTGTGCTCAGAAAAGCATAATACATCCACTATTTTCCCTGAATTATGTAGTTCCTCTAGCAGTACAGTAAATACATTGGATTTATTTAAGAGGCCATTTATATTTTGATGCATAATATTGAGATTTTTATACACGAAAAAAACTATCCTCATCACAGTGCTTAGTGTCATTTATAACAGAAATATCATTTTGTGTTATAATTTTACCCGTGCTAAGATTTTGTATACAATTAATATCTTGGTAGGTAGTATTTAGTGCGTTTAGGTTTAAAATAAAGCTCTCTAAGTCCGTTACAATAATATTTAGAGCTTTGTTATTTATACTACCGGACCGTTGGTTATATGAGTCGTATGAATACGGCTGATTGAGGTTTGAGTCTAGAATATACGCATATTTATGCGTCTCGGCGTCCATGTAAATCAAATTATTAAAAATATCTATTCTACTATTAAACATTATATTAGCATTGTTCTCCATATATTTAAACGTTGGAAGACTTATAATAAAATTAGTATGGCTTAATGGGAGTAGTGTTTCCCGGATATATGAAACAAGTTCCATATAGTTATTAGTTTGTCTGAAATCTTCTTCGCCAATAACTATAATACAGTAGTCAAAGAAAGTGAAATTACGAACTTTTTCATGAATATTACATAAGACATGTTTTAAACCACATCGTGGAGTGCGATAATGACACCTACTATAGTTAGCGAGCTGAGTTCTTTCACTCATTTTATAAATCCTGTCAGATGTTTCACTGCTCACAATGCAAATTTTATGTCTCATAGGAAGTAGTTGGATCTTCGGCTGTTTGATATCTTGAGGAGTGATTTTTGTCTTGTCTTCTTGTGTACATAGTTTAAATGTAGGGTATTCTGTAGTTTGTGTTTGTTTTGTTTTCATGCTGCTGTTAATAGTTTTCTTCAGCGGTGTTTTTACTTTTTTCTTGATTGGGCTACTTGCAATGTTCTTGAATATATCATTTTTCTTCATTAATTCATTGTTAATCTGTTTTAGGTCGCTGTTTTGCAGCGATAGCAACTCAATTTCATTATGTGCACTTTGTAATTGGGATTGAAGTTTTTTGATTTCATCTTTATAGGCGATTAGTTGAATGTCCTCTTCGTCCTCAGATAACTCAGGCATGCTATTTGTTGTACTGTCCAAATTTTTTGATTTGTTTCCATTGTCATCATCTGGTTCCGAGCGTGTACGGGTGCGTCGGAATGTAACATGTTCCAAGAATGAATTCATAGTTTAAATTCGATTGATCAAAAAAGTTATAGCAATCCTTTGTAGCTTCGATTACTTTTTACGCCTGACTATATTTTAATAGCAAGATATATTGAAATATATTGCGACAGATCGCTGATATGCAAACTATGCGTGTAGCGGAGCGCAGTCCCAAAGTGCTGGTGTTTAAACTTCAAAGATTCGATTTCCGAACGACAGATTTTGTGTCATCGATTTCGTGGTGCGCTTGGATTGGTCAGATGTTTATTTTTGTACAATATCGATGAGTCAGCTGTGATCTGTTTACATTCTTGAAAAATCAACCGCTTTTCAATAATATGGTTATTCTTTAACACCTCTATCACTATTATATGAACAAATTTACACTCACATTTGTATTTCCCGAGTGAATTAATCCTTTTCCATGCACAGTTCAGAAGTTTCGCCCTGTTTACAGACCAAATTCACCAACAGTCACCGGTATCGAATTCACCGGTTCGTTCACACAGACGAGATAACCCGCTGCTGCAAACACTCACTTGCACTTATCGCTCGTTAACAGGTTGGACCAGCACAGCCTTGTAGATTTTAGAACAGGATTACTATTTTTAAGTTATTTTTATTACAGAGCCAATTGTTAACCGTGACATTGACAGCTGTCCATCCATCTGAACTTTGTTAGAACTTTGACCCCTAATATCTCCGTAACTAGAAGGATCCCAGGTATGGTGTGGAACAAAAAAATGATCGCAATGACAGGGAGAACCTGCAGTGTCTTTCGGCTTCGTTAAGAGGTGTTTTACACCCTTTAGATAATTTATAATCGGTATAATTTAGCTGTAAGGCTTGTTTTCGAAAATATTTTCAGTAACTTTTTATACCTATGTATCCTGCTTATACGTAGTTTCATTAAAATCGGTTCAGTCATTTCGGAAAATAAGGTCTTGAAAGTTTGTATGAAATGTCGTAAGGCGTAAACGCTCTTAATCTGACAAGAATAGCAGAGGAGTAGGACTGAAAACGATTGTTAAAAACCTACAAATAATAGTCAGGACCAAAGGTGTAACGTGGTTTCTGAGACGGAGGAAATTCGGTATGTAATGGGTGGTCACCGATCCACACACCGACTTTTGCCAGCGTTGCTTAACCCTCAAGATCGATCCTTGCAGTCATTTTTATATAGCCACGAGCTCCTCGTTGTGATTTATTATTTACCTATCTATGTAATAAAAGTCGTAAATTCATTTATTTACCAACAGACACGCAAAGCCTAAACGTGGGTCTAGAATTATGAAATATGCAAGCAACAGCTTCTTACGTAACGAAGGTGAGCACATTTTTTTTTTAATATGTTGTATTAGGCTTGCACGTTTTACTTTATACCAAACTAGTGTAGAAATCCACTTAACATCCCTGGATCAGCAGTGGGTCGATATTTTCTCTAAAATATAAAAATCACGTGTCACCGTGATCCCCGTGAAAACACCCAACCTTTTCAATAAATTTTTGACGTGTCAACTTCTAATAAGTCGATGAACGCCGGCTGCACGCACGAAAAAGGATGACTCATTGTAACGTTACGACCGGAGCAAGAGCGCTGCAAGAGCGAGCGTAAGGCACGATCGGCTTGCTATTCATAAAAGTATGCAATCATTTCATCTATGTTTTGTTATGACGTTGTCACGTTAAACTTTCGTCCGTAAACCGACTTTATAGACAACCAATTATTTTTTACAGGTGTCTGTTTCGTTGGTCTAGTGGTCGTTATTGCGATTGCTGACCATCAGGTCCTGGGTTCGATTACCGGGTCGGGCAAATTTTTGTTGGTTTTTTGCACCGGGAACTTCTCAGTAGCATAGCAGCCAAGGAGTCTGGATTTGTGCCCGGTTGCTGGTAATAACGTTGCCCTAAAAAACTTTGAGAACCGTGTTCTCAAAATTTTTGAGCCCGGTCTTTCGTGAGGCCGGGGCCAGGCTTAATGCACCCATACAATGCAAGAGCGGGTATCTTTAATTGTATTTTTTACATTTCTTACTTACAATCATGGAGAATACGGTATAAGTTACTTAGTCCGTGGATTAAAGGGAGGAGACCAGACTTCAGAGAACGGAATCTGCCAACAATACGCGCCATATCCAGGATTTATCGTTATAAAGGCATTGTTAGAAAGGGTAATTACGTGTCATAACATATTCTTTTGTATGAAGGGATTAGCCATTAACTAAGAATAATTATTTAAAGAGATCTGAGAACACTGCCTATTACTGTGCAAATATTTCCTAAAATTATGTTATTCGGGGGGACCAAGGTATCCTACCGTTGTCCCCCCGAATAATATAATTTAGAAATATAACAGGATTAATATTTCATGTAATACCATAATCTGAGAAACGGAATCAGCCTATTTAATTGTTGCCCTAATCTTAATTAAGTTAAACTCAGATTATTTTTCTTGCAAAACCTCCATTTTTTTTTTTAAATCATGGTTGTCATTTAAGTGGCAAGTTTTTAGACAAAATAAAACTCTGTGAAATGAAATTCTCTGAAATTCTTGGGAAAATCCTCGCGTACTTTTGCACAAACGGATCCATACGTGCAGTTTTGTTTTTGTCGTTCCTATTAGATAAGTAGCGAGGATCCGTTCACATTATCTATTAGTAACTACATTAGTTAGGCCCACATAAAATACCTTAGAGCAAATTATAAAATAGAATAGAATAGAAAAGAATAGAATAAAACTTTATTGTACACCAAAACTGAAAAATAACGGGCTTACAAAACTGCTAATCTTATGGTTACAACGGCGGTCTTATCGCTGATAGCGATATCTTCCAGACAACCTTTGGATGGACATTATGGAATATAAATAAAAAAGGGGGTAGTCACTAGTGTACTTATTACACAAAAATGTTAAATAACAAAAGTTAAGTTATCACTTCATATATGTACATATACATGTATAATATAAATATAATACATAAATAAATATATATATATATATATAGATATTTGTGTTTTTAATATTATATAATATGGCAAAAATAAAACTAGAAAGGTGACAAATTTTGACTGAATGCAATTACAGAGACTGAAAATGGTTTGTAACTAAGCTTTTAAAAGCAACGAGCGACTGTGCTTGTCTTACCGACACCGGCAATTCGTTCCACAAACGGACAGCCTGGACCGTGAAGGACTGGTCATAAAATTTGGTGGAATGTGCTGGCATCAAAAGTCGCAAATTCTCCGATGATCTCAAGTGCCTGCTATGAGTGTCATTTAGGAACTTGAAACGTTGTTTAAGATAGGAGGGTGTAGTGGGATTAAACAGAATACTGTAGAGAAGGGACAAAATATGCGCATTCCGGCGAAGGCGGATAGGCAACCACTTGAGTTTAACGCGAAACTCTGAGACATGATCATATTTGCGCAAACCAAATATGAATCTGATACAAAAATTTTGGAGTCGCTCAAGCTTATCTAGCTGCACTACAGTGAGATCTGGATAACAGGCATCAGCATCGTCGAGGATTGGGAGTAGAAGAGATTGAGCAAGCGCAGTTTTAGTGGCAGTTGGAAGAAAATTGCGCAATCTGCGTAAAGACCCCGCAGACGCAAACAGTTTGCGGCCCACTTCTTGCAACTGGGAAACCCAGGAAAAGTCTTTGTCAATATAAATTCCCAGGTCTTTTACTGAATCACTATATGGAATTGTGGCACCATCAAAAACAATGTGAGGAAGCTTCGTCCAGTCAATTCTTGAACGCAGCCTAAAATAATAAGGAAAAAAGTACAGCTGTTCCATACGACACGGTTGGCGCAGTGGTTGAGCGATCGACTGCTGCGCTGCGTGTCGCGGTTTCGATCCCCGCACGGAACAAATATTTGTATGACCTACAGGTAGTTGTTCCGGGTCTGGCTGTTTGTGTATGTTAGTTTAAATGTTTGTAAACGCACCCACGATACAAGAGAAATTCCTAGTGTGGGGCAACGTTTTTTTAAAAACAAACTTAACAAACGAAACTGCAAAAATACCAACACAAAAAAAGATCGAGGTTTTCCTTTTTGTAACATTTTTCCCCGACTGCAAAGAGGTTTATTATATTTTCTGCAGCTACACGACCGTTCACGTTACACACACAGCCTATTCACGAACAAATAATAAAATTATTATAAGTTTTCTATTTTCATCACAAATGTAACCTACCCGAACCTGATATTCCGTGCCACGTTCACATCCACCTGCCAAGGCCAGTTACGTGACAATCCTAACGAAATAAGCCTGACGTGCGTGACATAAACTAGACATAGACAATGTGATTAGATGAATTCATCATCTGCCTAGCCTTTTCCCAAACTATCTTGGAGTTGGCTTCGAATCTAACCGGATACAGCTGAGCACCAGAATATTACATGAAGCGACTGACTATCTGACCTCCACAACCCAGTAACTGGGTAATACGATACCCCTTGGTAAGGGTGTCAGACTTCTGGCTTCTGACTATTCGTAACGACTGTCAAAGATCTAGAAATGACAGCTGGCACCAACGGCTTAACGTGCTTTCCTAGGCACGGAGGAAACTCGGTATGTAATTATGGTCACCCATCCACGGACCAACCTCGGCCAGCACGGCTTAACCTTAAAGATCGACCCGTGCGGCTATTATTATTTCACCCGCCAATACAAAATAGATCTTAAGGACTACTGAAATGCAGTAGTTCTAAAAGTAAACATTTTACTAATTCTTTAGGTCCTAGATAATATTTCCTTGCAAAAAATATGACCAAACTGTTGCTAATAAACGAGTTTAGACAGCATAAAAAACTTTTTCTTTAAGTTAAAGCAAGCAAGCAATCTTGAGCTAAAAACTTCCAGTAACCTTGGTTAACATCATATTAATGAAGTTGTTTACTGTCTGTCTTTTAACTTGATAACCTTAATTATTTCTGTACGGCGTAGTCCATTAATTAAACCTACTTTTTTTTAGTTATTTTGCAGTAAAAAACTTAAAATGCATCGCTTTTTTTATTCAGTGGAGCTACAGTATAATTAGTACTTGTATTTTAATTAAGTACCTATGTACATTTTCTACAGATCTAAAATAATAATAAAAATAATATATGTAACTACTTGTATTTTTTTTTCTTGCGTTGTACCTATGCTTATTGTTTTATTTTATTTTTGTCATAGATAATGACAAAAATAAAATAAAACAATAAACATGCCGCACGTCATGTCCCTGCGACAAATAAATATTTTTTCTTTCTTTCTTTGCAAGTACCAAAATCAAAATGGATTATTACCGCTGTCCACCCCCTGCTTGTCCACCCCGGGTGGTACACGGTCACAACTTTTTTAGAATGGGAAAAGAAATACAGGGCGTCAAAAAATCGTCCACATCGTTGTTTTCCAATAGGAAAAGTGCCCAGAAAGCACGTTGGATGGCAATGCTGATTCTTTGGCCAAAAAATCAATTGTGTGATTTTCGCATTTCTTCCAAGACAGTACTGACAGCAAGCTTTCGCTTTAGGAATTCGTATTTTTCGTTGCGCAAGATTATGTTAAGGCAAAATAGCCGCCATCCGGTCGCAATGCAGTCACTGTGTAACACACGACGACACATCAAGCTATCCATTTCCAGTATAACATAGCCTCGCTTTGTATTGATTTCCCGTACAATAACAGATCCAGTTGTACTGTTTTTGTATATGTTAATTGGTCGCTCTTCGTAGATTATAAGTCCCCCTAGAAATCATAATATAGAGGAGTCTTAACGTCGGTACAAACAAAATAGTTTAAGCCAAGTATAAACAACATTAGTCGTTCATTTTAAACACATTAAACAAGACTAAAAGTGTGAACAATTTTTATGACCGTGGCTAAACAGGCTGACTTTAAATTCAGTGGTAATATTTCTAGGGCTGAAAGTACTCATGAATATAAACTAGTTTTGCGTGTCGAACTTGTTGCGAACAATAATTGTAAACGCAATTTAACATGACTAACTTCCGAAACGCTGGCTGGCTGTCATGTTGACATTGACAGCCATCCTGAGAGCTTACAGTCTTTTCACAGTTATTGTACCTTTGACAGCTGCTAAGCTGCAGTCCATCAGTACCTTATTCTCTTAAAAATAAGGATCACTATAATATTGACAGTCTTGCAACAACCTTATTGCTAGGGAGAATAAAGGAGCGTAAAAGGTATTTAGATGGTCCGATACTAATTTTCGAAACGGTTCCTGCCAGCTTGACATTGAGAGCCATCCTGAGTGCTTAGACATGTCGCATTGGCTTTCAAAGAAGAGCAAGATCCCAGGGCCGTCAGACCTTATTTTCTGCTCAACAAAATGTGTTGGATCAAGTAGTATTAGCTAATACTACTTGATCCATAAGCACTATAAACGTATGCATAACTGCTCGCTTGGGCCGACGGTCAATTTTAAAATATCAGGTGCTAAAGTTATGTAGAAATATTACTTACTCACTTTTTCAAAAGTCTAATAGCAGTTTTTTGTGTATGTTAGTACCAGAAACTTTCTGTTGGCGGTATTTTCTGAAAGACGCTTCACAGCTCGGTAAAAATACGTGATTTTACTTATAGTCTTAATTTTTAACTTTGTTACCCGGGGACAGATTTTAGACCTTATTGTAAACAGCCAGGCTAATTGTTTCAACACACTGTGTGGCATGTCGTTCTGATTTATCGGACGCAGCGTCACCGCTCTAGAGTCTCATCATAACGACAACGCACCGTTTGGCATCTCAAAGGCGCCTCGTGTCGGCAGAACGTACACATCCGAACAAACGAGTGACAGATGATCACGCGCCGATCTCTTTCTATTAGAAAGTTCAATGAAAATTTGTATGTTCCCTTGAAATAACGAGCATATTTCGATTTCCTTGTGCAAGGTTTTATTTATTTATAATCACGGTTCCTTTTCATGTTTTAAATGGTCTATAAAAGTATGATGGTAAAGGAAACCCATGTAGGATTGAACTTGACTAGAATGCTTGCTGACACACAGTTAAATAAAGACATGCATTCTCCAAGTCTTTCCAGGCTCACTTTTTTTTCGATGTTACCTAATCCCAGCGTACGCATACACATGTATGATACATAAATAACTTACGCACCTAAATAAGTTATTGTAACAGGTATACAATGGACAGGAGAGAACGGTAGAAGAAGAAATATTGCGCCTAACCCTTGTAGAATTGGACAAGAGCAGAAAGATGATGAATAGGTATACATGTGAATAAACGGAAATACGTAATTCATTAGATTAAGGGGGATGTTATTAAGGAGAAAGAAATAATAACAGCCGCTCAGGTTGATCTTCAGGTAAAGTCGCGTCTGCCTAGGTCCATGAATGGGTGATCACCCAATACATACCTTGCCTCATCGTCTCCATCCTACCGGCTGCGCCATGTATTATATGTTGAAATCGGTATTTTATTAAATAATATGGACTTCAGTATTGGAGGTATTCGTTTTCTTTCTGACAAGCGTAATGGCGTCCTTCTTCATGTCACGTGACCGGCACGTTCCATGTTACCCAAATATTATTATAATCTGTGGTTAACTACAACACATCATTAAGCTGTCACAAAAAAATGTTCTTTTATACAAAATAAGTTATCCTAAATTAAACTCAATTTATACTTTTTTTATGAATTACTTTTAACACAATAAGTTGGTCTCGGCTGTCATTTGTAGACCTTTGACAGTCGTTACAGGTAGTCAGTGGCCCAAAGTCTGACAACCAATCTGATCAAGGAGTTTCGTATTACTCAGTACTGTGTTGTGGAGATCATATAGGCAATCATTTCATGTAAAATACTGGCATCCAGCTGCATCCAGCTAGACTGGAAGCCGACTCCAACATAGTTGGGAAACACCGTGGCAGATGGTACTAATATATGGCTCTTACTTTTGAGTTTTATATATCCTAGACTAAAACCCAAACAGGTGTTTTATTTTGTGTGTTTTATGTCATTATCATTTCTCTTGAAACACGATGAAGGAGAACATGACGTGGACTCTGACATAATTATACTAGAACCAAAAATTCGAAGATTTGTGACACTACACCAAGCCCTGGACCCGCGTGGTGGATTACAGCCCACTCCCTCACTTAGAGAGGAGGCCTGTGCACCAGCAGTGCGAACGGTATAAGATGATAACAATTGTGATAAAAACTGTGATATGCTCCAGGACATGCGATGGACATAGACACGCACCTGGTATTTCCGAAGGGCTGACGTGTATACAGAAGATCTTCCTAATCGTCCTCTTGAAGGTCCTCGGGTCTATGATATAGGAGCCGTAGACGAGAGGATCCATGCAGGAGTTGGAGACAGCCATGATGAAGAACAGGTCTTGGACCCTTGCGGAGACGTGGACCGCTGACTTCCGATCTAGCATGTACCTGTTGAAGGAATACTGGTTAATATTGTAGAAGATTTGATGCTTAATGTAAACAAATTGGTGCAGTTACTAAACGCAACAGAATTATACACAACAAAAAAATACAATAGAAAACACTTTCAGTACAATCACACATAGATAAAGTCAAGAAAAATAAGTTCAAATTAGTTAACATTGAGAAAGGTATCGTTACAAATCCAATGTTGGAATATCTTTATCTGATTCTTCAGAACGATACTCGATATACAATAAGTTTGGACACGCAAAAAAAAAATGCTGTTCTTTACATTTGGGTCGAGTCCGTATTAAAATTTTGTATGGGATACCTGAATATTCAAAATCAAACTCAAAGCTTTTTTTTAATTAGACCATTCCAGGCACTTTTGAAAGACAAAAAAAAACAACGTACCTATATTTTCGTGATTATTATGATTGTTTTGTGGAAAAGGATGTTTAGTTTGTTGGAACCTAAAAATACCTTTCCGAAACATAATGTGGACGACCATTTCCCTACATAACATAACATTACGCCGGTAATCCCCGAAGGGTTAAGCAGAAGTGTAGGTACCTAATAGTATATCCATATTTCACCAGTTATAGTCCAGTCATTTCGTCCGAAAAAAAGGCAAATAAAAGAAAATGAATTTGCGCTTCTAACTTTTTAATATGTTGTAGGGGATACCTAGAAAAGCTTAACTTGAGATTGTCGACCAAGCTTTCCTAGGAGCTTTCGCCGCCATCTTGGAAAACGCTTAAAATTTGTTTTTCGGCAATAACTCGGCTATCCGATGAGATTCGAAAATTTTTGTAACACACTTTTTGTAGCTTTCTTTGTGCTCTACAATAACGCCTGAATCATTTTTAGCGTATCATGCATCGTTATCGAGATATCGATCGATAAAGTCAAAAATTTAGGACACAATTTTTGTTTTTTCCTTTTTTTTTCTTTGGGTCTTAATAAATATGAAAAATTGTGGAATTGAAAAAAAAAAAAATGATTCAGGCGTTATTGTAGAGCACAAAGAAAGCTACAAAAAGTGTCCTACAAAAATTTTCGAAATCTCATCGGATAGCCGAGTTATTGCCGAGAAACAAATTTTACCCCTTTTTTCAACATGGCGGCGAAAGCTCCTAGGAAAGCTTGGTCGACAATCTCAAGTTAAGCTTTTCTAGGTATCCCCTACAACATATTAAAAAATTAGAAGCGCAAATTCATTTTCTTTTTTGAATGTAAGTAATGACTGGACTATTATGTTTTAAGTACCATGTAGGCCAAAATAATGATCATCATCATCATCATCATTTCAGCCCAAAAGACGTCCACTGCTGGACATAGGCCTCCCCCAAGTGTCGCCACATTGACATTTTGGGGGGTTTTGCCATAATCGCCACGCTTGGCAGGCGGGTTGGCGATCGCAGTACGGTTGTTACAAAAGCACAGAGAATGCTGCTGCCCATTCTCTGGCAAATCTCTTAGTCGCCTCTTACGACACCCACGGGAAGATATGGGATGGTGCTATTCTTTACGTCCGACACCATACAGAATGATACGAGATAATGATACGAGAGAGAAACATAACAACATACTCCTTTATCGCACACCTACGTTCCAGTAACCTAAATACTAAGTATAATAAATGGGGGTACTATTGACAACTTTCGGAAACCGATAAGGGCGATACCGCAATGTGCAACCGTATTATACTGTTAAGTAGGTACATCAACCTCTCTGAAGTTGGCAAACAAATAAAGTACTGGATAATTAGAGGTTAATTAACCAAGAAAAAAAAACCACTTACCGGAAAACCCGAAAATGGGTTTGTATGCCAACTTCAGTGGAAGTTAGCATACAAACACTTTAAAATCGGTTAGTAGCTACTAACCGATTTTAAAATGTTTGGATGCTAACTAGCCGCAAATTAACCGTAAATTCAAACAGCAGTTAAACAGCCGCAAATTAACCGTGCATACAAAAAAAAACGCGACCGGAAAAACCCAAAAATCGGTTTACATGCCAACTTCATTGGAAGTTAGCTTGCAAACATTTTAAAATCGGTTAGGAAATACTTAAACAACTTTACCAAGGCTCATAATTAGCCGTTAATTAGCCGCAAATTAACCTGGCATCATGGTTCATCTACTAACCCGCACTGGGCGCGCGTGGTGGATTACAGCCCACTCCCTCTCATTGAGAGGAGGCCTGTGTCCCAGCAGTGGGAACATTATAAGCTGATGATGATGATGAACCTGGCATCAGAGTTTTCATGCCGCCCAAGCTTCTGACTTGGCTTTACATGCCTTTGAGAAATATCTCTCAGGCATGCTGGCTGTTTTCCTAAGCCGAAGCAGGTGATAATTAAACAAAACGCACATGAATCCAAAAAATCAGAGGTAGAAGAAGGACCAAACGGCAGAGGTGGCAGAGGACGAGACCTTTGACAGGCATTCCATTAGGCTTTCACTGTTATAATATGCGCCCACTGAAACGAAGACGACTTGCCCAGAAAACGGTCAACAGATGTGTAAAAAAGAAATCAAGCATACTAAAATATCTCTAAAGTTGACTAAGGCTACGTACGCACTACGTACTGACAGTGGTCTCTTGCTAAGCGCCAAGAAACAAGCGAGTCGCCTTGCGAGGACAAAGTGAAACGAAGCTCTTGAATTTAACTAATCGCCTCCCAGTATGGCCACCGCGTATCCTAGCACGTGATCAGATGTTAAGTCACTAAACTCTAGATGCTAAGCAAGGACCTGTCTACCCTCCTTGGGTAGACAGGTCCTTGCTTAGCGTTAGCCCTGTAAGTATTTAAAAAAACTTTTACATTATTAAGTTTATTATTTAATAAGTCGTCCTGTTCGCAAAACGTTTGATTTACAAAGGTTCAAGTCGCAAAAGGACTGATTTACTTTTATTGCATCAAAATTTCCAATAGTTTTAAAATTAACATGTTTATTCGAACATACTAATCGAACGAATTTTATCAAAATTACGGTTCGTGACGTTCGCATATCGTACTTTTAGCGTCACTTTAAATCTTCATATATCTGTGGTAACAATCTTAGCCCAAAAGCGTTTGTTCAAACTATGACCAAGACCCTGAAATCCGTTCACCCTATAATAACAGTAAAATCGTGATGCCGCATGTTATAACAAAATAATAAGGCCATAAACAAAAATATTCCAGATTCCCATACATATTTATTATTTATTTTTGTGACAGTGTGGTGTTTTATTTATATTCGTTGTTTTATTTTTACACTTGTGTAGAATATTGAGTCCTCAATATTCTACACCTCAATATTCGATTACAATGGTTGCATTTTCGTATATCAAATTTATAATCATCATCTGCATAGTAACTAAGTAACAGTCGTTACGAGTAGTCAAAAGCAAAAAGTCTGACATCCAGTCTTACCAAGGGGTATCGTATTGTCCAGTTACTGGGTTGTGGAGGTCAGATAGGCAGTCCCTTCATGTAAAATTCTGGTATTCAGCTGCATCCGGTTAGACTAAAAGCCGACCCCAAGATAGTTTGGGAAAAAACTAAGCAGATGATGATGATGATCTGCATAGTAAACTATCTACTAACTTTTCCCAACTATGTCGGGATCGGCATTAAGTCTAACTTAATGCAGCAGCTGAATACCGGTACTTTAGACAGAGTGACCTCCAAAACCCAGTTGGTTTTGAATAATACGATACCCCTTTGGTAAGACTGGTTGTCAGACTTTCTTATATCCAATTAAGAATAGTTTTTCAAGTCAAGTCTCCAGCCACTTCCCTAGGATACCCCCATATCGTTCCTCAATTTTTACTGAGACTAAATTGAAGACAGTTTTTCCACTCAGTCTTAATGAATAAAATATGCTTTAGCATGAAAGATTGCTTTGAACACATAAGCACAAAAAAAGTCTGGAAAAAACCATCTTCCAAAATAAACATTAAAAACCGGCCAAGTGCGAGTCTTACTCGCACACAGGGTTCCATAGCTCCAAACAATATAATAACAATATTTTGAACTGTCATACATTAGTGAGTAGTATTAGTTAGTAAACTTCCACACAACCGCAAAACTAAATTTGTTTTTCATAGTATGTTCATGAAAAACAAAGTTACTGCTGCAGTTTAATGAAAAAGTCCCATATCTCAAAAACTAAACATCATATCTTATTGAAACCAATTTTCTTTGATAGTTTTTTTTACGTTCTACAATCCTAAATATTTTCAGAATTTTCCTCCTTTTACTTTAGAAATTAGAGGGGGGGGGACACACATTTTACCACTTTGGAAGTGGCTCTAGCGCAAACTATTCAGTTTAGAAAAAAATTATATTAGGTCTTTACCTATGAAATTGCCGTTTTGTTTGAAAAAAGTTAAAGTATTTTTTTTTTCGAACTTATTTATTTCTTTTATTCAAAGTAATCACCCCTGCAATCAATGCATCTTTGCCAACGCTGTGGCAGTTTATGGATGCCCTTCTTGAAAAAATCAGCTGGACGGGAGACAACAAACTCTTCAAAGGCGTTTTGTACTGCCTCTCGGGAATTGAATTTTTTTGCCCGCTAAAAAGTTGTCCAAAGGAGACGGGGACTTTTGGGCCTGAATGTAGTAAGTTGAGGTATGGTTAAAAAAATAGGTTATATTTTTTTATTTCAAAATGTGAAAAATCAGCTCAATTTAAAATCTAGAAATTGAGAAATCCAAAAATTAAGTTAAGGTTACGAAGTAATTGGAATATCGATTAAATTATAATCGAATAACGTTACAGAGTTCATACTATTAACCAAAATGCTTTCGCCAGATGATTAACCTCTAGGTCCCAGAACCTTTGCCTTGAGCCTCGCCGTTCCATTTATGGAACGGCTCGAACCAGCAAACTTAAACGCTAATATGAAAAAAAGTAAATTTCTAAATCGTTCTGTCAAAATTTACCTCTATGGTCAATTAGTAGTCGATTCAAACAAAATTAATCGTTAGTAATACTAAACGCCACAACATTATTAAAAAAATATAGAAACTCGTCTATGTCGAATGTCAAACGCAATGGCAACCCGTGTTATTATGTTCGGAAAAGTGTTGTTTTTGTGAGATATACGTTGTAAAACTTTGGTAAGTAAATGTATAGTATGTTCTAAGTGTATAATGCAACTTTTTAGATAGTCATTTGCTTGAAAAAATAACAAAACATTATGATTTGAGCCAACAAAAAATCCTTTGTTGTGAAGTTTGTTAGTAGAAATTAAAAAAAAAAATTTGACTCTTTAACCATGTAAAATGGTCTTGGAAACAATAGTAGCAAAGAAAAAATAGTGATAATTCATTATTTCATGTATTCGAGGCATATCTATTCATATTTATTGATATTTCAAGTATTTTCATGCTTTGAACAGCGGAATTCTAAAATGGCCGATTCTAACAAGAAGTTTGAGTTAGGATCTTATAAGAATAATGTATGAAGGACTCCTAAAAAACACTGTCATTAGATTACTTGTATATTTGTGATGTTAGATATAAATTTTCGTGTAAATTGAATGAGTAGTTTTACCAAACAAAAATAAGCAACGAAAACAGACGCATTTGCAGCGACCTCTCTCATATCTATGGGATATGTATAATTCTCAAGTAGTTCTAAAAGAGTTGTTTATTATTAATAAATGGCCCCGTTCATCACGAACCCGACACTGTTTACCGTTTAAGATTAGAGCTAATATAACTCGAGTTATAAGTGTTTATCTTTACGATATCGGATGACTCACGCGATGGCGTAATCAAGGGGCCCCCGAAGGGTTTCACGCGGGGTTTTACTGTTACGCGCGAAAGGACAGTGAGGTTAATTCAATTAAAATAATGACATCTATTAGTATTAAAGTATGAAGAGTTTAATCTAATTAAATATCTGCATAATTAAGATAAATCGATTCACTTTAACTAATCGATTATTGTATTTTTAATCTGTGCTAAGTCTGACTTGACATGCATGACATGACATTGACACTCGCAGGGGGGGGGCACTGCCGTACTTGACATAGGCGTCCAATTTTTCACAAAGGTACTAGCACCATCTCTTACGAAATCTGCATAAACTTGAGATTTAGTACGTTAAAATGACATAGATGGTGCTTACGTCAATTATCACCAGTGTGATTAAATACCTTTTTGATTTGAATGAAAATTGAGTAAAAAATAATACATTTAAATTCTAAACAAGATTAAATCATTTTTTTATTTTCATTTTGAAATTGCGAACATTTCTTATATATATCTTAAATATAGGTACGCACCTATAGTTATTGAGATTAGTTCAACGGATATAGTACCAGATGGCAACACCGTTCAATATGGGTGTCAAAAATTCGCGTGAGAGGGCTCTCTATTCCATCTTTATTCCTATACTCTTTGGACACTCGTTTCGTATCGTCTAGTGCGTGTGCGTTTTGAGTACACTTCCTCCCATATTTTATTGATATTTTCTCAAATTGTTGGATTTACAGGATTGTATAGAATCTGGATCATCAATCTACGCTTTACACGTTCAATTTCCTATCAATCTGGATCTCAATCATGGATCAGATTGATGCCAGATTGAACGTGTAACCTCCGTTTTACTTAACCTCACTTTTGCTAAAATCTCTTTTATCTCAGCTCTCAGATTTCCAAACTTTGTAGAATTTTCAGTGATTGTTTGTTAATATAGTAGCTATCAATTGATACCAATTTCATCTTTTTACAACTAGGCCCAAAATTGTATGAAAGCGTATCCGTCTCCTTTTGGAAAAAGTAATAGTCGGAAGGCGCAAGATCTGGTGAGTATGGCGGATGAGGGAGATCTTCCAAACCCAACTCATGCAGCTTAGAGACGGTCTGTTGTGCAGTATGGGGCCGCGCGTTGTCGTGAAGTAGCAGTGGAGACGACCGATTGACCAAAGCTGGTTGCAGACGTGCGAGTTTCGCCATCATTGTGGTCAGTTCTTCAATGTACACATCTGCAGTAATGCTCTCGCCGTTTTGTAAAAAGCTATGATGAATCACACCAGCACTAGACCACCAAACTGTGACCATCACCTATCTAGGGGTCATTTTTCGTTTTGCACATTGCTTTGGTACCGAACCAGGATCTAACCAACTTGCTGAGCGCTTTCGATTGTCAAAAAGAATCCATTTTTCGTCGCACGTAACAATTCGGTTCAAAATTCCTTCATTTCTGTGCCTGTTAAGCAGCGCAAGGCAAGTCTCGACGCGTACGTTGCGCTGGCGATCGTTAAGTTCGTGGGGCACCCATCTATCAAGCTTTTTTATCTTGCCAATCTGTCGCAAATGGACCAATATTGTTTTAATGCTAACATCAAAAGCTGCTGCCAGCTCAGCTGTAGATTGAGTTTCATCAGCTTCAACAATCACCTTTAATTCATCATTGTTGACCAAAGTTTCCGGACGACCACGAGGTTCATTTTTCAAGTCAAAATTCCCAGAACGGAACCGAGCAAACCAATAACGGGTTGTGCGTTCGTTTGTACAGTTCTCTCCGTAAATGTCGTTGATGTTACGGGTCGTTTGTGCCGCGTTGGCGCCACGACGGAACTCATATTCCATAATTACACGAAATTTCAAAGTATCCATTATTAGGAAAAGTGTTGAAATGTAATGAAAATACAACGCTAATCAATAAACAAAAGACTGATTTTGTAAATAGAATGTCATATTTTTAAAACAAAATTAATTTGAACTTAGAACTCATAGCCAATCAAAACTTTTTTTGTTTGAAAAAGTCTGTACTGCAATACGGCAATTTCATAGGTAAAGAACTATTATTAGAAACATCAATATCATTTTTGAAGACCTATCCATAGATACCCCACACATATGGGTTGATGAAATTTTTTTTTTGGTTTTCAGTTCTAAGTATGGGGACCCCCTTAATTTATTATTTTTTTTCTATTTTTGTGTGAAAATCCTAATGCGGTTTACAGAATACATCTACTTACCAAGTTTCAACAGTATAGTTCTCATAGTTTCGGAAATAAGTGGCTGTGACATACAGACGGACGGACAGACAGACAGACAGACAGACAGACATGACGAATCTATAAGGGTTCCGTTTTTTGCCATACGGCTACGGAACCTTAAAAAGTGGTTAATAACCTTACTTTAGGACTTTTGTTTGTTTAATTGAGTTTTTACCAGTTTGTTAATTACGTTTTGGTTGTGGTATCTCACACAAACTCTTGTCAAGTATCATATTTGCATTGTAACTAGAAGTTATTAATACATCATCTAAATATGCTGGTTGAATACATAACTACCTCCTTTTTAGAAGTCGGTTAAAAATTGTTTTGCATATCAGAAAATAGAGGTCAAAAGAACTATCCTACTCAAAGATTTGCTTGCAACAGACCCGACCAAAGGCAAGCAAACTTGTAGAACAAAAATACTTATATATTCAAATGTAAACTTAAAATAATTTTGTTTTTGAGCAAGTCAACGAGCTCGCCTAGAAAATATTTTTGAGGTTGTAGAAATCATGTTTTTGCGAATAAGTGTCAAGTCCAACAAAGTCGTTAGCTTTAATCCTCGTTAGGGCTGAATTCTTAAGAATAAAACTGTATTTTATTAATTATACAGTCTTCTTATATAGTCTTCTACAGACTAAGACGTCAACGTCATCATAAATGGCAGCTTTCTTCCACCCACCGTTGAGTACGTCTGCCCTTTGACCATGACCTTGACCCTTTTGGGCCATGCTTCCCTGGTCTTGTCCAGGTCTTATCCTTAATGTTTTTATTGTCATCCACCCATCTGGCTGTTGGTCTGCCAACACTTCACCTTCTCTCGGTAACCATTAAGAAGGAAGCGTCAGGGTAGCCCGCGAAATTATTATTTTTTAGGTTTTTGGGTTCCGTACCCAAAGGGTCAAACGAGACCCTATTACTGAGACTTCGCTGTCCGTCCATCTGTCACCAGGCTGTATCTCATGAACCGTGATAGTTTGCCAGTTGAAATTTCTGTTCTCGCTATAACAACAAATACTAAAAACAGAATAACATAAATATTTTAGGGGGCTCCCATACAAAAAAAGTGAATTTTGGCTCGTTTTTATAAATAATGGTACGGAACCCTTCGTGTGCGAGTCTGACTCGCACTTAGCTGATTTTTTTGCAATTTGCTGGTACTGTCCTGGAAAAAGCTACCTTAGTGCATCCTCCATAAGTGGGCACTCTACTCCACCTGCCATAGCCACTTCTTACAAATTTTCCTCACCTCTCACCTCCGCTTTAGAACCGCCACTCGTAATCCGACATCCGGGAGTTAAGTCCTACTAAGTAGTAACTATACTGATTGGCTTGAATTAAACATTGATCGATAGAATTTGCTTTACTGCACACCAGTTTTATGCTTATATAATATACTAGCTTCTGCCCGCGGCTTCGCCCGCGTGGAGTTCGGAAATTGCCTACATATGTGTTACCCCGCAAAATAATGTCGAAAATAGGGATCCATATTGGCTCACCTATAGTTCTTTACCCGAAATTGTTCTTCCTAATCATTTGTAATCCGAATGATCACTCTTCCTAAAATTTTTCATCCTAAAGTTTTCAGTCAGTATTTGTAGTGCTACCGGCGATGTTCATAACACTCATGTTTCCAAAAATTGTAATCAATAATATCATTAATGTAAATATATTTAAACTCCTACTGTTTTTTATCATAACGCATATCCCTAAACATAATTACCATAATATTTTCACTCATACTAAACAACTGTTCACATTTTTACATTTAGCTATTTTATTTTTGGTTATTGTTGTTACATACCTTATTAATATAACTATACCTGAGATAGTTATGTCTAAAAACCAACTGTTTAGAATGATTAAAGGTCGTTTCACTAATTTTTGTCATAAATGAATGAAATTCAGGTCAGAGTGTCGTCTTGAGGGCACTATGAAAAAAATACTTAGAAAATTTTTGCCGCGGCACCGCTCGCTTCGCTCGCTCGGATCGCGCGTAGTCACAGTTCTAACCTAACGTAACCTATGGATATCTTTGCAAGTACACACCGCTATAAATAAAATTAAAGAAGACGCTTTAATTAATAAAAACAAAAAACCAATTCATATTATAGTTGAATTAATGAAAACATGTATTTAACTACTTGTACCATGGTACTATTATTCTTAAATGTTATACATGTTATGTGAAAATGAAGTTATGCAAAATTAATGTATATAATACTGATTATAAGGAATAAAAAGAAAGGTAAACAAAAAAAAAATGACTTTGAATAATAGTGTAAAAGATGGTTATGTTGAGAAAATATAGGAAAACAAATAAAAGTATAATAGATAGAAAGTAGGATATATCCCCAATCAGTCGAAAATCTAAGAAGATTTATACAAACTTTCATCCTCTATTTTATCCCCTTAGGGGTGGAATTTATTAAAATCTTTTCTTAGAGGAATCCCAAGGTCAAAGTAGCTTTATGCATGCAAAGTCTCAGCCCGATCGGTTTAAAAATGACAAAGTTTCATCCCCTATTTTATCCCCTTGGAGGTAGAATTGATCAAAATCCTTTCTTAGCGGATGCCTACGTCATAGTAGCTTTATGCATGCAAAGTCTGAGCCCGATCGGTTTAAAATTGACAAAGTTTCATACAAACTTTCATCCCCTATTTTATCCCCTTGGGGGTAGAATTGATCAAAATCCTTTCTTAGCGGATGCCTACGTCATAGTAGCTTTATGCATGCAAAGTCTCAGCCCGATCGGTTTAAAATTGTCAAAGTTTCATACAAACTTTCATCCCCTATTTTATCCCCTTAGGGGTAGAATTGATCAAAATCCTTTCTTAGCGGATGCCTACGTCATAACATCTACCTGCTTGCCAAATTTCAGCCCGATCCGTCCAGTGGTTTGGGCTGTGCGTTGATAGATCACTGTGTCAGTCAGTCACCTTTGAGTTTTATATATTTAGATATACAGCAAGATTTTTTACCACCGTCCAAATTTTTTCTAGGCATTATGTATCATTCACTAACTCCATTTTTGAAAAAATATCGATATGTGAAAATTTCATATTTTCATATGAAATCATTTTCTCAAAAAAATTATCCGCTCGGCCTGGTCATTAAGTTAAACGTTAAAAATACTACACTTGCCGCGCAAACATTCAATGGAAAGGGGGCGTCCAGCCCGCGTAGTTACCCAGCGTGTACCTACGCACGGCGCGGCGCGGCGGTGTCCATGATATCTCAATATTTTTGTATTGAGTGATACTAAAAGAAAAAACACGTATTCAATGGTTTTCGCCAAAGATTAAAATGTCTAAATTTGGACGGTGACTAAAAAATCATGCTGTATATATATATATATTCATATATATATATATATATTCATTTATTTAATCAGATAACAAAGATCCATTGGGTTTGTAACAATATTCTTAACCTATGTTAGTACTTAATTGAAGACACAGACATTGTTCAGGTGACTAGACACCTCACCAACGGGCTGTCATGCCTCCCGACTAGGACGTCTTATTACATAGGGTTACCAAGTAAACATTGTAAAATTGTCTACAATGAGATATTATTGTAATTTTTATTTTATTATTTATAACTTACTCGTTATTATACGAACGAATTAGAGTAAGTTACAAAGCTCTCTTGCTTGGAGTACCAATTAAAATCGTTTTCCAAACCCAACCCACCTAAAATGTCTATGGCATTAAGTCCGCCTCTGTACATTGTACTTGAAGTGTCAAATAAATAAATAAACTCACTGTGACCTTCAAGATTCATCCAAACCCCGATCCCTAAAATTAGGGTACTTTAATGCCAATGGCATTAGAGGCCAGCGTGATGAGATCGCCACCTTCCTCCGCGACCATCAAATTGATATCCTCCTCGTACAGGAGACCTTCCTCAAGCCCAGTCACCGCGATCCGAGAATTGCCAACTATCGCATAGTTCGCAACGATCGGTCACGTTGCCACAAGGGCGGGACTCTAATCTATTATAGAAAAGAACTGCATTGCATCCTCTTAGATCCCCCTCCCATGGAGTCTCTACTCGAGACCTCAGTGTGTCGACTAGGCATGACCGGCCATCAACCGATCACTATCGCCTCTGCGTACATCCCTCCCGGCGGCACGTCCGAGGAGCACACTCTGTTCACCGAAGACCTTGCCGTCCTCTTCGGCTTGAGCGACTCCGTTATCATAGCGGGCGACCTCAACGCCAAACACCCCGCCTGGAACAGCACGACGACCTCTGCCAGAGGACGTCACTTGTATAACCTGGGCGAGTCCCTCAACTTCGATCCCATCGCTCCTATGGAGCACACCCACTATCCCCACGACCCCGACCAACGTTCGGACGTTCTCGACATAGCGCTTCTCAAGAATGTCAACCTTAAGTTGCATTCCATCGAGACTTTACATGAGCTTAACTCAGATCATCGACCAGTGCTCATGCACTTAGTTCCTCGCTCGGGTCCTTCTGACCCCAGCCAGCCCCCGCCGACCCAAGTGATAACCGACTGGAGGAAAGTCAGCGAAAAGCTGAAATCCACCACGTCGCCTCACCTGGAGGCCATCCCCGACCACATAGTCTCTGTCGCAGACACGACGGCCGCCATCAACTCGTTTACAGAACACGTGCAATCCGTACTGAAGGACTGCTCACGGGAAGTCCCAGCAATGAGCGATCAACGCTGGATACTACCCGCTGACATACGTAAACTGATAAACGAAAAGAACGCGGCCATCCGTGCCTACAGCAGCTTTCCCTGCGAGGCAAACAAAGCCCACATGCGTAATTTACAGCGTGCTGTAAAGGATCGCACCAGTGAGTTTCGTAATAATCAATGGGAAAAAACGCTAAGCGAACTCGAGCCTACCCACCTAGCCTTCTGGCAGCTGCAACGCAAGATGCGCTCCACCGAAGAGGCTTCGTTGCCTCCCCTCACCCGACCCGATAAGAGCGTCGCATTCGACGACTCTGAGAAGGCCGAATGCCTAGCCGACAGCCTGGAGTCCCAGTGCTCCCCCAGCTCGCAACCAGTAGACAAGCGACATCTCGATGAGGTGAACGCATTCGTCGAACGTAGAGCCGCCCTGCCCCCCGAAGAAGACCCTGATGATCCTCTGCCTCCGGTCACAGCTGACGA
Organism: Cerastis rubricosa; assembly: GCA_949152445.1. NCBI lineage: Eukaryota > Metazoa > Arthropoda > Insecta > Lepidoptera > Noctuidae > Cerastis > Cerastis rubricosa. The sequence goes on from OX424541.1 coordinate 14,036,450, forward strand.
AGTGCAAGACATCATTAACAAACTTCAACCGCGGAAAGGACCCGGCTCCGACGGAATCACCAATAGGGTGTTCAAACTCCTCCCCGCTCAGCTCGTCGTGTTAATGGCGGCCATCTTCAATGGCGCCCTTAGCAACAACGCGTTTCCCCAAATATGGAAAGACGCCACTGTCATCGGTTTCGCCAAGCCAGGCAAACCCAAGTCTGAGCCTTCAAGCTACAGACCTATCAGTCTCCTGAATGCACTCGGTAAAATCTACGAGAGACTTATTTATAAGCGACTCAAAGACTTCGCCGAGGCTAAGAGCCTCATCCCCAATGAACAGTTCGGCTTCAGGACCGGACACTCTTGCATTCAACAGGCCCACCGCATCGTAGAACACCTGAGCGCTGGCTTCCAGCGTGGAGCGATGACGGGTGTGTTGTTTTTCGACATAGCAAAGGCATTCGACAAAGTCTGGCACAACGGCTTATTATATAAGCTGTACAAACTGGGAGTGCCAGACCGTCTCGTGCTCATCTTACGAGACTTTTTGTCGGATCGCACCTTCCGCTATCGCATCGGGAAGGCACTGTCTTTCCCCCACCCCATTAGAGCCGGAGTCCCTCAGGGCTCCCCGCTCTCTCCCCTTATCTTTACTCTGTTCACCAGTGACATCCCCAAGAGCAAGAAGGCTCAGTTAGCCCTGTTCGCGGACGACACGGCCATCTATTACACTGGCCGCAGTCACGACGCTATTTACAGCACCCTCCAAACCTCAGCCAACGTCTTAGGCGCTTGGTTCCGGAAATGGAGAATCGAGGTGAACCCCGACAAGAGCCAGGCAGTTCTTTTCTCTAAACCGCGTAAAAATAAGCCACCCGCGCTCAGCCCGATCACTATGTACGGTAAGCCTATCCCTTGGGAGAAGCAAGCCAAGTACTTAGGAGTCTTACTTGACAACCACCTGTCTTTCGCGGCGCACATCAAAGCAGCTCGCGACCGAGCTGCCTTTGCTATGGGTAGGCTTCATTTCATGATCTCGACAAAAAGCAAATTGTCACTCAAGTGCAAGTTGCGCCTTTATACCGCGGTGATCCGCCCCATTATGACGTACGCTTGCGTCGTGTACGCTCACACCAAGCCTAAATACATCCATAGGATGCAAACCTTGCAGAACCGGTTCTTACGTAGAGTCACGGGAGCCCCTTTTTATGTCCGTAACGACCGTCTACACGTAGACCTTAGAATGCCCACCGTCCTTCAGTTTATGAAACGTCTTTCGAAGCGTTTCTTCGATAACGCCAGTAAACACCGTAATCCCCTGATCGCAGCGGCCGCCCGTTACGAACCCTCGCGCATTAGTACAGTACGCCGTCCTCGGCATACCCTCGTCACTCCCGATGATGCTATCACCCTCCTCCAGGAGAGTAGCAAAGAGACTAGCACTCTTAAAAAATTCAGACACAAACCGCCGTCTTTCCGACCTCGCCGTCGAGGTCCGTCGCGACGTCCCGGTCCATGTCCTCCCCGACCCTCGCTCCAACCAGCCCGCGATGCTGTGCCAGTAGTTTTAAATCAGCCCCTAAATAATGATATCATTCAGATCCAGCCTGTCCCCATGCAGTCCTCCCCCAGCGACGCCCTGAGCCGAGGCTCGTACCCCACAGGGGGTGCCCTCAGCGTATAGTCGCTTAGTTTGTAAGTTTTTATGCCCTGGCTGGAGGCCTTACTCTTAAGGCACCCACAGGATAGTCCGGTTAAGCAGACGACAACCTCCTAGGTTGAACTGCGAGATGCCATTCATAAAAAAAAAAAAACTTCAAGATTCATGTTTAAAGACATTTAAGAGTTCTGCATTAAAATTAAGTCGACTAATTAAATTACCTGGAATTAATACTACGAATCGGCAAATCAAACGAAAAGTGAAGTACGAGTAACCATCAGTACTTACGACTGACAAAAAACCTAAACTAAACCATTAATGAGGGCAGCTTATTACCAAAACCTTTGGAAATTATTCAAGAAGACCTCGTGGAAGAAAATGAGTTATTTCATAAGTTGAAAAAAGAACAGAAAATAAACACCAATTTGATTTGTAAAATAATAACGACCTATCCTTCCTTCGCACGGCGCCACTTCAGGTCCAAAACTATCCTACCTTTCAAGCTGAAACCAACCACTTACGTGGGACACTCAGAAAGTTTTGCGAAACTAAAAAAAATTGTTCTATACGTACATATATTTTTATTAAATCTTTTCAAAGTACTTTCCACCAGCCTCTATACAAAGATTCATGCGCCTAAACCAGTTTTCAAAACACTTTTTCCAGTCCGCCGCAGACACCTCGTTTACAGCCTGCTCGAACCCAGCCAGCGCATCTTCCGGCGACGAAAATTGTATCCCTTTGAGCTGATTTTTTATTTTTGGGAATAAAAAGAAGTCACACGGTGCTAGATCAGGGCTGTAAGGAGGGTGACCCAGGAGTTTGACTGGCGTGCTGTCCAGGAAGTCCCTCGTTTTGAGTGCGGTGTGCGCAGGTGCATTGTCGTGGTGGAGCAGTAGCCCGCGGAGCCCTGTGTTTGGTCGCTTGTTGCTTATAACAGAGAAAACTTCTGGCAAACATTTGGAAGTATACCATTCGGCATTAATGCTTCTTTGATCCCGTAAGGGAATTGATACCAAGTGGCCAGTCAAATTAAAAAAGCTAGCGATCAAAATCTTACCCCCGCTTCTAGATCGCTTCACTTTGGTAGGCGTTGGCTCATTTTGAAACACCCAAACAGTCGACTGGCGCTTGGTTTCTGGGTCGTATTGATAAATCCAGGACTCATCACCTGTAACGATGTCGTAAACACGCCGAGACGAGCCTGCTTCAAATTTGTTAAGCATATCACGGCACCATTCCACCCGGGCCTGCTTCTGAGCATCGGTGAGGTTGTGCGGCACCCAGCGTGATACTATCCTCCTCACGCGAAGATGGCTGTGTAGAATCTCGTGAACGCTTCCCGATCCAATCTTCAATATGTGTTGAATCTCCTGATATGTAATTCGCCTATTGTCTTGGATTAAATTTTTCACTGCTAGCACGTTTTCTTCGGTAACAGCCGTCAAAGGGCGACCGCTTCTTTCGTCATCCCCCAAAGTTGGTCGACCGCGCTTGAATTCGTTATACCAACGATACACGGTTGCCTTGGAAGGGCCTTCATCCATGAATGCCATTTGAAGTCTATCGTACGATTCATCCGGTTTCAGGCGACACTTGAAATCGTATAAAATCATAGCTCTAAAATGTTCCCGGCGCAGATCCATATTTCAGTGAGACACAATACTTTGAATTAACTCGCAAAAAATGTGGAGGGAAATTTTGAAATTGGAACTTACTTATTTTTACTTATAAATAATCATATTTTCGAAAAACATAATAACTGGCCAGTCTCCCATATATAAAAACTTTTTTTCGCAATACTTTCTGAGGGGCCTGGTATAGTCACAAAATTTCATTGAAATAGGTTGGGTGGTTTCGGACATTAGCGTGTTCGAACATACTGATATTGTGATTTTTATACAAGGTGTTGTTTTGCCACCTCGTCAAAATTCAGGAGGTTGTCACAAAATACATGAATAAGCAGTTTAAATTACGGTACCAGGTTAATTTATTAATTAACACTGCTTTTTTTGGTGTTTAAATTTGTCAGTATTTCAGAATTATTTTTGAGATGGTTTGTATGTGTGAAAGCGCGGTTATAGGGCGAGGATCAGACAGGCCGCGTTCAAAACATGGGTGGTTCATACTTACCGGTTTCCGTAATTAAGAAAAAGTAAAAAATTACAAACCCATTGTATTCGGGTCGAGAATCATTAGCATAGCAAGCAGCAAGCAGGTAGCTTGAATTTCACGAGAATGCAAAACAACAGCTTGTATAACTACATCTACGATGAGACGAACAAAACATAAGGCAATGATTTTCATTAGTATTTTCTTAGCTCTTTCCTATGAAAATCATTTTATAGTGATTACCAAACTACGAGTCGATCCCTCACAGTAGTAGTTGTAGTCAGATTACAAAGAAAATTATTCAAAACTGAAATTCCCAGAAGTTCATTAATAACGGAATTTTATTCGGTAAGAGGTTTTTGTGCCTCGCAGACATGAATCAAATTATACTCAAGGTATTTTCTCGCGCGAATTCTTAAGAAAGATATTTTCGTCACTTGCTACATTTTTGGGTGTAATGTTTTTCATACCTGACAGACACGCTGTTTGTGAAATATGATAATACTGCGGAGATTTTCTTTATCTTTTGTAAAGCCGTTTGTCTATAGACACCGCAAGTCCGCTCAAATGGTTTGTCGCGAGTACATCAGGCTGAATTGACACTGTGCTTATTCTGAGCATTCGTCGTAGCTGTGAATTTGGGCGGCGATACAAAGGTATGGAGGTGTTTAAAATATTTTTTTAACGTTGTAACGTTGACCTCTAATATTTGTATACTCGTACATACCTACATTGAAGTTCTACTGTATCGTGGGTGCGTTTACGAACACCTGAACAATTTTTTATCTTTCTTTTTCTAGCGGTTTGTGTATTTAAACATACACAACCAGCCAGACCCGGGACGCCTACCTGTAGGACCATACAAATATTTGTTCTGTGCGGGAATCTAACACGCGACACGCAGCGTATCAGCCAATCGCTCAGCCACTACGCCAACCTTGTCGTCAAAAGTCCATCGACGTCCAACGATATCTACATAACAAAAGGATCAGGTTTGTCCAGTACGGAAAGGGGAAGAACACGAGCCTTCGGCTTCGTTATGGGTGTATTACCCCCGTTATATTTTTTTCAGTATCATATGAATATGGATAAAACAAAAATGAACATTCTCCCGAGTGAACCATTCACTGAAGCGTCAGTTATTGGTTATGCAAGATACACGACGAAAGCGTAGAATGTTAGCAGACACTTTGCTCGGCAAACATTTCAGTGTCGAAATGCATTAAAATAACATTCGCTCCGCTGTCAGTGGCCACGTCCACATAGCAGCGTAAACGCGAGTACTTGTGTTTTCATAGATCTGATTGTCTGCCTTTTTTACTGCAACTGCTGGGCCCACTCCCACGAGAGGGTGCGGGCAGCTCCTTACAGCGGAGCGGTGAGTGGTAGCAACTTTACAGAGGAGTCCCAATCTGACAGCGGGGGGGCTGTTCATAGCTCACTTGAGTGTACAGACAGCGTTATTCGGTTGAATGTCCACTCATACTATATTTGTATGAGTGGACATTCAACTACTTATTAAGTAGTAACCCCCCTGGCGTACTCGGCCGGACTATAGAGGGGTTACCACATACTGACGCTGTCTATACAGTCACGAGCAGCAATATGTAAACTCTTAACTTTAAAAAAAGATTATCTCAAGAACAGTAGTTCTGATTAAAATTTCATGTTGTTGCGAACATAGTATTTTGGAACTCATCTTATTATGAAATAGATCTTATCTCAGAGTTACATTCGTTAAATCTCGCGAAAATCGCTAATAGATTTAGGAAATTGTAAAGATATTGGTACTCGTGACTGTACAAAAAACTGTCGAGTGACAAGACGCGGGACGCCGCTGCGCGGTCTTGATCTTGTAGCTTCTTCTTCTCAGCGTGTCGATGACAATTAAAATTGAATCAGCCCAAATTTTGGAGGCGCGTTTGGCACTTTTAGTAGCTCATCAGCTCCTGTGATGTGCAAAAAAGAGGACAGGCAGGGCACGATATCAAGACTCCCATCATTTGTGGAAAAGCACCACATTTACACTCCAAGGCAGAGTCTATGCATCTCCATCTGAACAGGTTTTCCTTGCTTCGACCAACCTGTGTCCGGTTAGTTTTCAGTTTCTTAAAAGTCTCCAGCTTTTGTTTTACACGTTGACCGCTAAGCTGCCTCAAACACCAACGGCCGACCTGGGCCGTTGACTGATGGCAATGCGATTTGCGACTCAATAAAACTCTTGCAGGAAAACAAGTGAAACACGTACGTGACTTCTGACGCAAATCGCCGCATCGCTTGAGACCGAGATCGGGACGTTTGAAGGTTTACCTAATCATTGTGCTCTTGCCGCTTTTAATTACCGTAAACAATTAAAAACATTAATAAACAACCGTAATCAAAGTAATAAGCGCTTTGTTAGGTATCAAAGGTGAGTGGGTATAAAACACGGAATCCAGAACAATATCGTTTTGAACAGCTATTGCTTCAAATATACTCAAAGCGAAGAAATTGAAAGGCGATGTAGGCGGTTCCAGGAATTCGATAATAATCAACTATTCATAGATTATCAAGGAACAAATATTAAACGACCGTGTACGCAACACAACAAGTGCGTTCTAGAACACAAATTACTGATGTTGCTCAAAAAGCCGCTAAGTGGGACTAGACTGGCCATGTTTGCCGCATGCTCAATGAGCTTTGGGCCAAAATATCCACTTTCTGGAGCCCTGACACAGTCAGAAGGCATCGCGTCAGATCTTGTAAAAGATGGCGGGATGAGGTAGTCAAGACCAGCGACTAGTGGTCTACACTGGCCCTGGATGGAAACAATTGGTAGTCATGGGGAGAGAGGCATTTGCCCTGCAGTGGCAATAGTGACGCAGGATAACAGTATCAGTAAATATTTGCATTCGGGATCAGCATTGCCTCAATCCGGACCGAATTCATTTTATAAAACGTCATAGGAAAACGGCATCTTATCGTCATCATCCTATAATGTTCCCACTGCTGGGACACAGGCCTCCTCTCTATGAGAGGGAGTGGGCTGTAATCCCCTACTCGGGGCCTGTGCAGGTTGGTAGATGTCACATGTCTTCGAATTTTTAGTTCTAAGCCATGCCGTTTTCCTCACGATGTTTTCCTTCACCTTCACGTTTTTGAGAGCAGTAGTGATGAAATAAATTACACAAAGTAATGCGCCTGCCTGGGTTCGAACCCACAGCTTACTACTCGTGAGTCGGGGGCTGCCACCACAGGGCCACCGCTGCTCTCGGCAACGGCAACTGCATGGCCTATAATAAACAGTATTTACTGCGCTTACAGCGGCACGGCGCGCATACTAAGGGAAGAAAATCAACATCCTGTAACACGTAAAAATCGAGGACATATTACATCCACCGTGTGGTAGGTTAAAGCCTTTTACCTCGGACAAAGCCCTGTATCCCAGCAGTGGGAATATCAAAGGCTGATTACTTATTATGTGAGCTTTCCGTACAAAAAAACATAAGATAACATCACGCCTGTAATCCCCGAAGGGATAGGCAGAGGTGTAAGTACCTAATGGTACCTACACTTATATTTCACCAGTTTTGTTTAAGATCCATTTAATAGGAGGCGAGCCTATTGCCGTCAACTGGGCACAAATCCAGACCCCGTGGCTGCCACTGAGAAATTTCTGATGGACAAACCCAATAACACTTTGCCCAAACCGGGAATCGAACCTAGGACTTCATGCTCATATATACCCATGCTTGCGACCACTCGACCAATGTAGACACAAACCGCCAACCTCGTATAAACATTATGTTATTATAATATGTATTTATGTATGAAATTATGTTAGTAATCCAACGCCCGCAGCGCCGCCGTTAATTTACTGAATATGAACACGAAACCCAACAATTTGCTTTGAAATATCGTAATACTCGTACACATAATATCAGAACACTATGTACGTACGCCAGACACAGTATAAATTCTTAGAGAGGCAAGGGAACACTATATATGGAATAACTTACATCATCACAAGATATTGGTAGGACTAGATATGGCTAGGTCCACCCACATAACCGGCGAAATGTGGGTGTAGCTACTGAGACACACTTCTGCCGTACCCCTCAGGGGAACAGGCGTGATGTTACGTTATTTAGGGGGGATAGATTGCCTAACTGTGTGATGTACAGCACACCATGTTTTCACAACTGCGATTCGCAACCAGTTGCGAATTAAGATTTTTTATTCCTTTTTCGCAAGCAGTTGCGAATCAAGAGAACATTTTCCTTAACCGCAACTAAGTATCCTGACGATATAAAGTTTCGTAACCAGTTACGAAAAACATTATTTTTAGGGTTCCGTACCTAAAGGGTCAAACGGGACCCTATTACTGAGACTTCACTGTCCGTCCGTCCGTCCGCCTATCACCAGGCGGTATCTCATGAACCGTGATAGTTAGCCAGTTGAAATTTTCACAGATTATGTATATCTGTTGATGCTTTAACAACAAATACTAAAAAAAGAATAAAATAAATATTTAAGGGGGGCTCCCATATGAAAAAGTGATTTTTTTGCTCGTTTTGTTTTATAAATAATGGTGCGGTACCCTTCGTGCGCGAGTCCGACTCGCAATTGGCCGGTTTTTTCCTTATTCGCACCGTTCGTTGTCTGTGCCATGTTGTACCATGTCTATTGTACCATATTCTATCAAACAAACACTTTTTATTTGATTTGTAAATAACACTAACCAAAATTTGTATAAAATGTTGACAAGTCTTCAATTTTTCTGTTGTCCGCGTGGGAATCGGAAAATATTAATATTGGGTCGGCTTCCAGTCTAACGGGATGCAGCTGAATACCAGTATTTTACATGGAACGTGCCAATCAGACCTCCAAAACCCAGTCAGTACTGGGTAATACGATACCCCTTAGTAAGACGGGTTGTCAGACTTTCGGACCACTAGTCAGTGACCCGAAAGTCTGGACCAACGGCTTAACATGCTTTAAGGAGGAAATATGGTATGTTATACGTGGTCACTCACCCGAAGACAAACTGTGCCGACCCCCTATAAATTGGTATAAGGGCAGAAGAAATGATGATGATGAAACACTTACCATAAAGTCATAGTAGCATAGGGTAGCCAGCAGCAAGCGAACACCGTTACTATGGTAACAGTCATCCTGAGCGTTCTTCTCCTGGCTCTGGCCAGCGGTCTCTGGTCAGATCTCCTCAGCATCACTCTACTGTGATCGGACTGATGGTATTTCTCTGAAAAAATAAAATATTAATTTATAAACTGAAAGGGGAAACCGCACATCGCACAAAGTATAATACATTGCGTGGAATACTTTTTATTTAATATTGGTAAGCCACATCTTGCTAATTATAGCAGAGATTTTATTAATTAATAATTAAATTATTATTTTGACTGCTTCACTTGTCGAGTGGTTGCAAGCGCGACGGCTGAGCATGAGGTTCTAAGTTCGATTCCAGGGTTGGGCAAAGTGCTTCTGGGTTTTTCCATCAGAAATTTCTCAGTAGCAGCCAAGAAGTCAGGATTTGTGTCCGGTTGATGGCAATTGGCTCGCCTCTATGAAATGTGGGTGTATTATTAGGTACACCTCTGATGGACGTGATGTGATGTTATGTTATTATTATTTTTAAATTTCTTGTGAAAAAACCTTTACATGTTAAAAATAAATTAACTTCAAAACTAGATGGGGTAAAATAAGACATGTCAAGAGCGTACCATTTCACTGTACGTTTTTCATAATCATATTAACAAACTAGTTTTTGCCCTCAGCTTCGCTCGCGTAGAATTTGTGACAATAACTGTATCGGATACGTAATCTATTATTATAAGAATGTTATTGTCATTTTCCTCGAGTTTAGTATATTTTTTTTCGGGATAAAAGGTATGCCAAATTTCAAACAAACTTACTTTCGCATTTATAACAGTTATAAATGCGAAAGTAAGTTTGTTTGTAAGCGGAGCAGCAATTAGTTACTAATTGTTGCTCCGCTCCTATTGGTCGTAGCGTGATAATATATAGCCTATGTTATTTCTAATACCTCCAAGAATATGTGTACAAAGTTTCATGATGATCGGTTGAGTAGTTTTCGCGTGAAAGCGTAAAAAACAAACTTACATTCACATTTATAATAGTATAGAATAAGTTAGGATTAATAATGCTTGGATTAATCCTGTGTCATATCAAATTTCAATGCGGTCTCGTGTATCCTAAATAAAACCTTGACAACCTATGTGGGCGTTAGAATCATAATTTTTCTCATCCTAATAAAGTAATATACCCTTTTATTAAAATGAGTAACCATTAGCATCGGTATAGGTCAATGACTTAGGCTGAGATCATAAAACGAACTTCCATTCCGATGACCTTGAATATGCATTCAAGGACATCGGAATGGAAGTTTGTTCTTAAGAACTACTGAAGAATTGATAACATATAAAACAGTAGCATAAACCTGAAAAAGTACCCTATTCGGTTTTATTCAAGTAACTATCTCATCATCAGCCTAGCCTTTTCCCAAACTATCTTGGGGTCGGCTTCCAGTGTAACCGGGTGCAGCTGAGTACCAGTATTTTACATGAAGCGAATGCCTATCTGACCTCCACAACCCAGTAACTGGTTAATACGATACCCCTTGGTAAGATTGGATGTCAGACTTTTGGCTTCTGACTACTCGTAACGACTGTCAAAGATCTACAAATGACAGCCGGGACCAACGGCTTAAAGTGCTTTCCGAGGCACGCATTCATAGAACTATTTATGAATAATAAATGAAAAACTCACCTGAATTTTCTTTAGAATTCTTCGATATTTCATAAAAAATGCAGGCGTAACACACTGAGATTATTGTCAAGGGTAGGAAATATACAGCTCCGAGACAAAACACGTTATACGCTAATTCTTGATGATGGTTAGCGAATGCTTCAAAAGACACACATTGCTGAAAATCCGGCACCTTCGGATGACTCATCACACGGAAGACTAGACTCTGAAACAAGAGAGATTAGGTTAAATTTCACAAGAAGGACTACCTTCCCTAGATTATGATATGCGTGGTTTATGAATTTCTTGGTTATATTGAATAAAGTTGCCTTTGCTTATATTATCATTATCCCGAAGCTAGTTATTAGGAATTCTAACTTATGCGTTAATTATGCAAGTTTTTTATGCATTTCAGCATCTTTTATATGCCACGCGTAGAGTAAGTTTCAAATTACTATAATCTTAGAAGCTTAGCAGTATTAAACGACGAAAGGTTTTATTTATGTTCTTCTTAATTCTAAACGAATGTCTGGAAGATTGCCACTAAACGGGAGGTGAGTAATCTTAAGTTTATTTTCACAACCAAATTCAGCCGTTGCGTTATTGAAATTATCTATAAATATATAAATTACGTGTCGGTTTGTTTGTTGGGGATGGAGTCTTAGACTACTTAACCGATTTTAATCAAATTTGCACACCGTGTGCAGTTTGATCCAACTTGAAAAATAGGATAGCTTACATCTCAATTTATAGTCGCAATATTATTTTATTGCAAATTAAGTCACAATTATCTGTTAGCTCCAAACGATTCTAACAGATGGTGGTATCTATTGACTGGATTGAGTAAGTATTCAATAGATGGCGCTGTATATAGGAGCGGAGCATAAATGAAAAATATTACGAAACGAGGAAAATGTGACGCAGACGAAGTTGCGCGAGACAGCTATATGCAGTATGTATAAAAATATTATTCACAAAACACAGAACCCAACTTAATATCCAAAACTAAAAATTCCGACCATCGGAACCCTGGTCAAAAATATTTAATTAATCCTACGAGGGAAATTTAAAAGAGCCATAATACAGAATTTTATGAATCCCTGACAGTAGGTACTTGATAACCAACGCTACTTAATTAATAATTATGAAGTCTCATATACGGCCAAACTCGAGGATAATGAACCATTGTCTCACTGTGTAATCAAGGGAGGACCGTATTTTGGTACACACGGGGGGATAAAGCAATACATTTCTAGTAAAACCTGGCGTCGCTTTGTATAGCTGTCCTGTACACGGAGAGATCTGCCTAAACTGGTTTTGTATAACTTGACTGTTCGACGTGCGTAGGTAATCGAATGTAATAAATAATAATGAAGTGTAATATGGAATTTTCCATATTACATTTATATATATTTTATATACTCAAATATGCATGTAATGTGGTCATTATTTTGACAACTTTGAGCAAAGTCGACCTTGCCGGTCTGTTTCAAGGAGCGGCCGGCAAAGTTTTGCTGGCCGCTCTAACAGGTCGGCAATGTTTTGCCGGCCGCTATTTTGACGTTTCAACGTTTTAATAGTACATTACTGCCGCGGTCTATAATGACTACTTTGCTGGTCGCGCCGATTATGGCCGACAGCGCAGCGTAGCGCAGCTCCAGGCCGACAAGGCCTAGAGCGTAGCTATGCTAGCTGGAGGCAATCATAGCGTGACCAGCGAAGCAGTCATTGTGGGCCAAGGTTTGTATAGTGCTTTACTCAAAAATGCAAGTACCTAATCTAAATAAAACCAGCAAGTAATTTAAATAAAAAATATATTAATTACAATTTTCGCTGAACCGCGCTTTTGTTACTTCATTGTTTTATTTTTTTAGCAATGGTAGTCGGAACTATACAGCCTAATATGGAATAAAATCTTTTTGTACCTATCTCTATACATACAAACAGCTATGTTCTAAATAAAATCTTTTTGTGTTTGAATTTTTTTAAACGTTGAAACGTCAAAATAGCGGCCGGCAAAACATTGCCGGCCTGTTAGAGCGGCCAGCAAAACTTTGCCGGCCGCTCCTTGAAACAGACCGGCAAGGTCGACTTTGCTCAAACAAGGTTGTCAAAATAATGACCACATTACATGCATTTTTGAGTAAAAAATTCAAATCACCCTTTATATTTAGAACATAGCTGTTGGTATCTATAGAGATAGGTACAAAAAGATTTTATTCCATATTAGGCTGTACTGCCGTCCTATCACTAGAAAGCCGTTAACCCTCAAATGGTCAATTTTCACTTTTTGATGCTACGTGATAGAGTAAAAAATTCTCTATCTTTCTGTCTAAGAAACTTTTTTATAATAAGAACCGTTCCAGAGATATAAAAAAATTGTAGGCCGTTAAGTAACAGAATTTATGATGATTCCTTCACTTGTAAGCGTCTAACCCACATTTCTTCGCTAAATGTACGTTAAAATACCTTAACTGCCGGATCTGTCGATAATTTTCTGGTCTTTTACTTATCTACAAATACTTTATCTAATTTTTCTTGACTATATTAAAGACGCTAAGGGACTATAACTACTTTATAAATCAGCATTTTCTATGCACAAGTTTTAAAATACTAGATTAGATGCAGTTATCCGCCCTTAACGGCATTTTAGTTAAGTATTTAATACTTTGGTTGAAAATAATTCTTGCCTGTTTGATGAAAACGGTGGAAAAAAGGTAAAATTGCTTAGCTACAAAGCAGCTAAGCCACATTACTTAGCTAAAAGGAAGTTTTCTGACTCTCGCGCTTTGTTCACGGTTCGGTATTCTATATCTTATTCCAGATCATGTTCTACCAATGTGCCAAATTTCTATGAAATTCGATCAGACGTTGAGGCGTGATGAATGAATGAACACCCTAAATCACTAATATGAAACTCTAGGACTTTCAAATACATACTAGCATAATGATGGTGGATAATTGATGGTGATTCCATCCAGCCGATTTCGGCCACAAAAACTGTGTTCGGCGTTTTTGTAGGAGTTTTGGTATGATGCTCTTTCATGTGCTCTCAAGTTATTAGCATATCTTACTTTAGGCGAAAAACTATGAGCACAAAACGGACATGTCAGAACACCTTAGACGACATTGTAAGTTATAGCTGTAGTTTTATATAACTTAAGGTCCATTTCGTACCCATATTTTTTAGTAAGTATCTATTTTTAACTTTGTAACTGAGCTGGACAAAGAAAATCACACATAACGAGACGAAAAGGGCAGGACCCCAAATCACGCAGACTGTTAATCAAAGAAAGGTTTCTAATCTTGGACGAGTTTTTCGGCACCAGAGATTGGCAAACTAGTGAGGAAACGTAATGTCGGTCGGAGAAAAAAAGTCTTGGCTGAGAAACATTTTCGAATAGCGCGGAATCAGGAGCTGCTGCCGAGCTGTTCTGGCTAATGGCTAGCCTTCAGTCATTGAAAGAAGAATTCTGAACATGCTTGAAGCTTAAAGGTACGCTTAGTCTCTCATCGTGAATTTAGAAGACGTACCCAAACCAACTTAGCTGGCGTCTCCTCAACCAGGCCTTTATGCTCGGACTTTGGCTCGGTTTCAGTGTTGCGCTCTTGCAAGTGTCCGCCAGGAAGCACAGGCCATCAGCGTACCTACATAATTTTTGTATTGCCGGTATAAGAGACTTTTATGAGGGTTTTTCGTGCGGCTATTATCAGTAAGGAAACGAGTTCGAAGGCCTGAAGTACGTTTTAAAGTTTCCTGACTGATGACAGCAAAGAGTGTAAACACAAGTAGGTACAGATCCTTGCATATATACAGTTAGCATCTTAAGACAAGAAATCGTCCTCCATGAGTCGTTTTATCAGAATTAATACATTTTTTAGAACATTCTTGCTTTATCAACAGCTTCTCGGGAAACACTATCAAATGAAATTTCAAGATCGACAAAACAGAAGTACCAACAGGGGTCCACAATGTCCTTTACTTTATTTACACTTGTATCTGGCGAATAGCGAATATAGCTTCAAAAGTTCCGCTCCCAAGACAGAAACCAAATTGGTTCTTTAGAAGGATTGATTCTGAATAGGGCGGTTGAAATGGATTTTCGCACAATTCCACGATAAGAGTAACACTCTGATCGGTCGAGTTTGTTCCTAGTATGTAGTGTGCTTATTGGAGTTACTTTTAAAGTATGCACCCGCTCTTCGTTCCACATGGCCACGAAGAGATACCCGATGGCTTCATGAAATCTCTCACCTTCGTACTTTAGTAGTTCCCATGGGATGTCATCAATACTGACCAATTTTTTTGTAAGTAACATCTTTGTCTTGTTTCAAAGTAAGAGGCTCGTCTCGCCCAGTGGCTGTGGTAGTGGCAGCGTGGGCAATGTGAGCATAAAAATAACATAATACCATATTTGCTTAACCTCACTTTTAATTTACGTATAAAATTTTGATTCATAATTCAGATTTTTACAAAAATCTCACATTTTCCCTATTTTTGCTAAACTAAAAAGAAGTTAACCCACAGCCGAAATACTTTTAGCCACCTTTTAGTTAAGAAAGGTAGTTATGATTTTGCAAAACTTCCAAATAACATTGGCATAATTAGCTTAAAAGCAGCTAAAACCCCGTAACGTCTTATTAGGAAAGTTATTGTAACTTTAATCTGAGCGGATTCCATAGCTATAAAGCAGTTACCATCACTTAACAACTTTCTTGTTAAGTATTTCTGCAAAAAATTTAACAAATATTATGAACGAAAAAAATTTAAATAAATTACTTCACTAAAAAGCTAAGGTATAGTTAACGGCCTTTTAGTACAGAAATAAGACGCAATAACTAAATTATATGCTTAACTAAATAGCAAAAATGAATTTTAAAAATAAGTAATAAGAGTTTGTGGACAGACATCATTCTTAAGGACAAGCAGAAAGAGATTCCAATCGATGCGTCCAACAATCATTAACCTAAGTATCATAGTTTTTAAGAAACAATGATTCGCACCTTTTTTGCCATTATCTCGAAAACAACTTTTTGGGGTTAACGGCTTTCTAGTGATAGGACGGCAGTGTATAGTTCCAACTACCATTACTCAAAAAAGAACAAAGAAGTAACAAAAGCGCGGTTCAGCGAAAATTTTAACTAATATATTTTTTATTTAAATTACTTGGTGGTTTTATTTAGATTAGTGGTGCATATAACTTCTAGAAGATTACTAGTAAAATCACACGCGCTTGAACCTAAATTATTAGAGTAATCTACAATGACTGCTTCGCTGGTCACGCTATGATTGCCTCGAGCTAGCCTAGCTACGCTCTAGGCCTTTCAGCTTGGCCATCATTGCAGCCCTTGCTGTCCTCTGCTGCGCTACGCTGCGCTGTCGGCCATAATCAGCGCGACCAGCAAATTAGTCATTATAGACCGCGGCATTAATGTACTATAAATTATTTTATTTACTGCTGCTGTAGGTACTCTCAGCCCGATCACTATGTACGGTAAGCCTATCCCTTGGGACAAGCAAGCCAAGTACTTAGGAGTCTTACTTGACAACCACCTGTCTTTCGCGGCGCACATCAAAGCAGCTCGTGACCGAGCTGCCTTTGCTATGGGTAGGCTTCATTTCATGATTTCGGCAAAAAGCAAGTTGTCACTCAAGTGCAAGTTGCGCCTTTATATCGCGGTGATCCGCCCCATTATGACGTACGCTTGCGTCGTGTACGCTCACACCAAGCCTTAGTACATCCATAGGATGCAAACCTTGCAGAACCGGTTCTTACGTAGAGTCACGGGAGCCCTTTTTTATGTCCGTAATGATCGTCTACACGTAGACCTTAGAATGCCCACCGTCCTTCAGTTTATGAAACGTCTTTCGAAGCGTTTCTTCGATAACGCCATTAAACACCGTTATCCCCTGATCGCAGCGGCCGCCCGTTACAAACCCTCGCGCATTAGTACAGTACGCCGTCCTCGGCATACCCTCGTCACTCCCGATGAAGCTATCACCCTCCTCCAGGAGAGTAGCAAAGAGACTAGCACTCTTAAAAAGTTCAGACACAAACCGCCGTCTTTCCGACCTCGCCGTCGAGGTCCGTCGCGACGTACCGATCCATGCCCTCCCCGACCCTCGCTCGAGCCAGCCCGCGATGCTGTGCCAGTAGTTTTAAATCAGCCCTTAAATAATGATATCATTCAGATCCAGCCTGTCCCCATGCAGTCCTCCCCCAGCGACGCCCTGAGCCGAGGCTCGTACCCCACAGGGGGTGCCCTTAGCGTGTAGTCGCTTAGTTTGTAAGTTTTTATGCCCTGGCTGCAGGCCTTACTCTTAAGGCACCCACAGGATAGTCCGGTTAAGCAGACGACAACCTCCTAGGTTGAACTGCGAGATGCCACTCCCAAAAAAAAAAAAAAAAACTGCTGTAGGTAGGTTTATTTACCAATAATCGGTATAATTTTTGTGCTAACTGTTGAGCTGTGGTCGCAACATTAAATAAAACTTTTTTATAAATGATTTTTTTTGTTATAGCTTGTAGCTCAATATAGCTAGCTATTAAGGCAAAATTAAATGTTGGTTAAGGCCCCCCACACACAAGGTGTGACTTGTTGCGATGTCTTACGTGGTGTCATGTTTCTATGAATATGTAGGTGCTACGTTCGAAGGATTGTCAAAAAAAAAAAACAAAAAGTATGGGAGCGCGTTCTGCGAAAGGAGGAAAATTTAATTCATAATTCTAGAATAATGACAAATATTTAATTTACATCAGCGGTGGCCCAGTGGTGGCAGCTCCGACTTACGAGCAGTAGGTAAGTCGTAGGTTCGAACCTAGGCAGGCGCATTACTTTAATTTACTTTGTGTAATTTATTTCATCACCACTGTTCTAGAAACGGTGAAGCAAAACATCGTGAAGAAACCGGTAAATCCTAGAACTAAACATTCGAAGACATGTGCCATCTACCAACCCGTACTGGGCCCGCGTGGTGGATTAAAGCCTACTCCCTCTCATTGAGAGGCGGACTGTGTCCCAGCAGTGGGAACATTATGATAATGCTGATGATGATTATATTTACAAACAATAGTATTGTATGTCACCAAATCTTCCATATGCCACGTTTCCTACACGTATTAGCTTTCTATGTCTATCTCTTCAAAGTTCGAGTGAACCAGTTTCTTCTAGGCAAGCGTGCTTCACCCTGGGTCCCATCATCGCTTCACATCAGGAGAGTTGCAGCCAAACGTAAACCTATTTAGTAAAAAATCCTATGCTAAGTTTGAATCTATTCAAGTAATCACTGATGGTGCCATCGATTTAGAAAACATGGCGCTTAAGAAGGCATTGTCTCCCATAACGCTTGTTTGTATTGATACCAGCTATTGACTAAATCAAGTTTTCTGTGTGGCTGCTATTTTGTAATAAAATTAAATGTGGGAAGGTTAGGCACTTCATCATCTGCTAAGCTTTTTCCCAAACTATCTTGGGGTCGGCTTCCAGTCTAACCGGATGCAGCTGAGTACCAGTATTTTACATGAAAGGACTGCCTATCTGACCTCCGCAACCCAGTGACTGGGTAATACGATACCCCTTGGTAACTGACAGACTTTTAGCTTCTGACTACTCGTAACAACAGTCAAAGATCTACAAATGACAGCCTGGACCAACGGGTTAACATGCTTTCCGAGGCACGAAGGAAACTCGGTATGTAATTATGGTCACCCATCTACGGAACAACCTCGGCAAACACAGCTTAACCTTAAAGATAGACCCGTGCGGCTGTTATTATTTAGCCACGAGCTCATCAAGGTTAGGCACTTAAGCAGGCCAATATATTAGAAATCTTTGAATAGGATGATAATTTGTGTTGAGTATGATATAGCAAGAAAGGAGGTGTCTGATGAAATGACGAGTAACAGAGAAGTATGGAGGAACAAGACATGTTGCGCCGACCCCAATTGGATAGGTATAAGGGCAAGAGAATACGGGACGGAGGAATGTGGGAAGACCACCGACTAGGTGGACAGACGATCTCATTAAAGTGGCCCTAAGAAACTGGATAGCCATAACACATAATGGCCAGAAGTGGAGAGATTTGGAAGAGACCTACACTCAGCATTTGTTGGCCAAGGGTTGAAGAAGAGAGAGAGAAGAGAAGGGCAAGAGAATGATAATGACGATAATTTAGGTTGTGTTTAGAGTTAGCAAATCGAAGAATTTGTTCTTAAGACCTAAAAATCGTCAGAAAAAATCCTCTAAACTTTTTTTTTCTATTTAATTGGCTTTTTTTCTGTTCGAGCAATAAGCCTCGTAATAAACGATACGGCGTGGTCGTTAGATATATCACCGCGAAATCGTGGTGATTTGTATTGTTGGGACGAGGCCATTTACGTTATTACTCGCCTCTGTATGTTGGCTAGTGAAACAAAGAAGAAAGACAAATAGTTGTTGACGCTAACAATACAAGCAATAACAATTTAATGGAAATATGACATTAAGAGCGATATACCTTACCGCATTTCATATAAACTTACAAAGTCCTTATCTTCTGAAATGACTGAACCGATTTTAATGAAACTTAATACGTATAAGCAGGATAAATAAGTCTAAAACGTTACTAAAAACATTTTCGAAATATCTTTAAAAAAAAAAAAGATTATTGGAATTTTTTGTTTCTATAGAAAATTTATAATCGGTCTAATTTATTTGTATCATTATTTTTCGAAAATGTTTGCTTTCCTTTTAGATCTATGTGTCCGGCTTATGCGTATAAAGTTTCATTAAAATCGGTTCAGTTATTTCGGAAAATAAGGACTTGAAAGTTTGTATGAAATGTCGTGAGGTGTAAACGCTCGCTCTTAAGAACTTTTCTTTCAAAGTACCACCATAATCTTTGCCCATTTTCTGCTGAAAGATAAAGATAGGTAGAATACTCTATAGGTATTATACCCTGATTTATGAGTACTAATCCGTCGAAGCAAAGTAATTTAAATGTTCATCCTGTCGTTTTGCATCCTCGTCAAATTCAAGGAAATAACTGTGCTAGTGTTATTCTCTGCCAAAATCTATAATAAAATGGTTAGGTATTTTTTTTCTTGTTTACGGAAGTCAGTAAATGTGAACCACCTTTGTTAAAACGCTGCTACGTTTTCACACACACAAATAAACTCAAACGTTATTTGATAATTTCTTATTCTCTAAGCCGCGTTAAGGGGGTTCGCACGGCAATATCTTCTTATTACATTGACATTACGCGTCACGTTGTTTGTCCGGGATGGACTCATAAACTACTTAACGATTTTAATCAAATTTACACACCGTGTGCAGTTTGATCCAACTTGAAAGATAGGATAGCTTACATCCACGCCAAGTCATTATATTTATTAAAGAAATTATATTACATCACACAACTTTTCACGGCAGAAGAACTGCTTTGCGAGACCTAGCATTTTTGTACATGTTTTGTTTTTGATGGGATCTCATTTATTTTTGTAGGTAATAACGTACTACAGGTATATTAAAGTAAACATCGTCTGTGACTGACTATACCCACCTATATCCACTAACTACCTACCTATCTATCTATTTCATATAAGTTTTCGTACCGTAATTTTAATTGATTATTTATTTATGTCTTTTGTGACAGCCTCCAGAATTTTGACGAGGATGCAAAACTACACCTTGTATAGTTGATGTAGCTAATACAAAGGGTGAAAGTGACACCTACGCACAAACGGTATTCAGCACAACATTCTGAGCTGGGCGTATAAGAAATGTTTCATTGGAAATTTAAAAAAAAAATGCTGATTCCGAATCTGCTCCCGGTTGATACCAGACTCTTATTAAATAGGATTTTTATCATGCTCATTCATGCAAACAGGTGCGTCTTGTTGCGTTAAAATACTGGTATTCAGCTGCATCCGGTTAGACTGGAAGCCGAATCCAACCGGAAAAGGCAGGCAGATGATGATGACTGACCAGTAATTAATAAATCCCGCAATACACGGTCAATGGGAATTATATTTATGAAATTCTCTATCAGAAAAGTGGAATATTAAATATCTTTATCATCAGCCTATAATGTTCCCACTGCTGGGACCCAGGTCTCCTCTGTGTGAGAGGAAGTAGACTTTAATCCACCACGCGGGCTCAGTGCGTGTTGGTAGATGTCACATACGTCTTCGAATTTTTAGGGTTCCGTAGCCGAATGGCAAAAACGGAACCCATAGATTCGTCATGTCTGTCTGTGTCTGTCCGTCCGTATGTCACAGCCACTTTTTTCCGAAACTATTAGAACTATACTGTTGAAACTTGGTAAGTAGATGTATTCTGTGAACCGCATTAAGATTTTCACACAAGAATAGAAAAAAAACAATAAATTTTGGGGGCTCCCCATATTTTGAACTGAAAAAAAAAAAAAAACATTAATCTCATACGTGTGGGGTTGTGGCTCATCTATGGATAGGTCTTCAAAAATGATATTGAGGTTTCTAATATGATTTTGTTCTAAACTGAATAGTTTGCGCTAGAGCCACTTCCAAAGTGGTAAAATGTGGGTCCCCCCCTCTAATTTCTAAAGTAAGAGGCGGAAAATTCTGAAAATATTTAGGTTTGTAGAACGTAAAAAAAACTATCAACGAAAATGGGTTTCAATAAGACCTGATGTTTAGTTTTTGAGATATGGGACTTTTTCATCAAACTGCAGCAGTAACTTTTTTCATTAACATACTATGAAAAACAAATTTAGTTTTGCGGTTGAGTGGAAGTTTACTAACTAATACTACTAACTAATGAATGACAGTTCAAAATATTGTTATTATATTGTTTGGGGCTATGGAACCCTGTGTGCGAGTAAGACTCGCACTTGGCCGGTTTTTTACTTGTAAGACATGCCGGTTTCCTCACGGTGTTTTCCTTCACCGTTTTTGTGGGCAGCGGTGATGAAATATATATAATAGGTCTTTACCTATAAAATTGCCGTATTGCAGTACAGACTTTTTCAAACAAAAAAAAGTTTTGATTGGCTATGAGTTCTAAATTCAAATTAATTTTGTTTTAAAAATATGACATTCTATTTACAAAATCAGTCTTTTGTTTATTGATTAGCGTTGTATTTTCATTACATTTCAACATTTTTCCTCATAATGGATACTTTGAAATTTCGTGTAATTATGGAATATGAGTTCCGTCGTGGCACCAACGCGGCACAAACGACCCGTAACATCAACGACGTTTACGGAGAGAACTGTACCAACGAACGCACAACCCGTTATTGGTTTGCTCGGTTCCGTTCTGGGAATTTTGACTTGAAAAATGAACCTCGTGGTCGTCCGGAAACTTTGGTCAACAATGATGAATTAAAGGTGATTGTTGAAGCTGATGAAACTCAATCTACAGCTGAGCTGGCAGCAGCTTTTGATGTTAGCATTAAAACAATATTGGTCCATTTGCGACAGATTGGCAAGATAAAAAAGCTTGATAGATGGGTGCCCCACGAACTTAACGATCGCCAGCGCAACGTACGCGTCGAGACTTGCCTTGCGCTGCTTAACAGGCACAGAAATGAAGGAATTTTGAACCGAATTGTTACGTGCGACGAAAAATGGATTCTTTTTGACAATCGAAAGCGCTCAGCAAGTTGGTTAGATCCTGGTTCGGTACCAAAGCAATGTGCAAAACGAAAAATGACCCCTAGAAAGGTGATGGTCACAGTTTGGTGGTCTAGTGCTGGTGTGATTCATCATAGCTTTTTACAAAACGGCGAGAGCATTACTGCAGATGTGTACATTGAAGAACTGACCACAATGATGGCGAAACTCGCACGTCTGCAACCAGCTTTGGTCAATCGGTCGTCTCCACTGCTACTTCACGACAACGCGCGGCCCCATACTGCACAACAGACCGTCTCTAAGCTGCATGAGTTGGGTTTGGAAGCTCTCCCTCATCCGCCATACTCACCAGATCTTGCGCCTTCCGACTATTACTTTTTCCAAAATTTGGACAACTTTTTAGCGGGAAAAAAATTCAATTCCCGAGAGGCAGTACAAAACGCCTTTGAAGAGTTTGTTGTCTCCCGTCCAGCTGATTTTTTCAAGAAGGGCATCCATAAACTGCCACAGCGTTGGCAAAGATGCATTGATTGCAGGGGTGATTACTTTGAATAAAAGAAATAAATAAGTTCGAAAAAAAAAAACTTTAACTTTTTCAAACAAAACGGCAATTTCATAGGTAAAGACCTAATATAATATATATAAAGGCTCTTACCCGCTGCATCGGAATTACTTATGATATGTGGCACCAGATTTAATTAGATTTAAGCAAACAGACGTCGGCGATCCGTCAACGTCTTGTTACGCGCCACTTGCCGTGACTTGCCTTGACAACTACCCAAGTCAATATGGCTACCCGCAACGACTTGACGTTCCGCCAGAGAGTATTGTAGACCGCTTCTCTCTCGTCTGTGGTATCAGTTTAGTTTGCAACGTGAATCATATGAAGCCTTTTTGCAAAGGCGCCGTCACGGCCTGACTGACATACGACCGTCCTCGGGCGTTATTGTATTCCTGGAACAAACAATGTCTAATCACCAAGACATCCGCTCTTCCATCCTGACAAACTATGACAAACATTACTCTCATCGTAACACTGTAACTGTTTCAGAACAAAAGAAAGCGTGCGTTCTCTCGATCACTCACGGACCAGACGGCATTTTTCTCCTAACAAGAAAGCGCGTGTCCTTCCGACCACTCATGGACCGGACGGCACCTTTCCCCCAGCAAGAAAGCGTGTCTCCTATCGACCACTCGTGCACTGGACGGCACCTTTCCCCCAGCAAGAAAGCGTGTGTCCTTTCGACCACTCATGGACCGGACGGCACCTTTCCCCCAGCAAGAAAGCGTGTGTCCTTTCAAACACTCATGGCCCGGACGGCATCTTTCCCTAAACAGTTAAAACCTGGACCGGACGAGTGCATCCCTTCAACCAATCCGTAATGGATCTGACCCGGACGACACTCTCCTTTCGGCCATACCAACGTTTGAACCGGACAACTGCGTCCCTACGACCATACCAGTGTACGGGCCGGACTACAGCGTCCCCTCGACCAACGTCATCACAAAAACATCATAAACCGGGCACCTGCGTCCCTTCGATCATATATATGAACCGGACAACAGTGACATTTCGACTAAACACACTTTCTTTTCGACTGAAACATGTGGACCAGACAAGCGCGTAACTCCAGATGTCAAAGAACTTTTACAAATTACGCCAGCATCTAATAATTCCTGAACTTATTGGCCGACAACCTATTTTATCAAAATATCGTCTATTTTATTGGTACTGGAGATCTCCATCGTGCATTTTAAATCATAACCTCCGATGCCAGTAAGGTTTACTTATGGGAACTATATTTCTTGTCACCAAAATTTATATTTGTCATCAAAGTTGTATCACCTAGTAAATAGATCTATCGCCACGAAATATTTTCGTTCTCAGATAAACAAAAAGTGTTCCCAGGTATGAATTATCAAATAAATGTTGATACATGTGTAAAATAAGAGATGGATTACCAATAAAATTGTAGTGCATTAGATGAATATAAACTTCGTTCTTATAATAATAGTTTTATTACTTAAATAATAGCTTTGTGCTCGGAATGGTAGATCTGTCACCAAATAAATAGATCAGTTCCTTATTTCTATGAAGAAATGCTTTATACGAGACATTGGGCACACCGACTCGGACAGGTTAGGTTCGAAGAGGATGGCGGGGTCTAGTGAGCGAGCGGAGCGAGCGAACTAAGACCCCGACATCCCCTTCGTGTTAGGTTACTGTAAACCCTGCAAACAGAAATAGGAGCCCCGCGTAGCGGGGCTACGTCGACAACGCCTTAGTTTTTCTAGTAACATAATATGATTTATTGGTGATCTCTTTAAATTAGTTTGCTTAAATACTTATTAGGACACACCTATTATAATACATACAAAAACATTTATTTGGTACTAGACCTTATATCTCAGGATTTTAGGTGATTTATTGTGGAACTGATTTTGCATTGTTTGGTGACTACATTTTGGTGACAGATCTACTATTTTGAGGACAAACCCTATTATTTAAGAAACACAAAACTAATTAAATTGGTGATAGCTTAAATGATACCCTTTACTTATTATGATGTCACCCATAAACCAATTAAACAAGGCATGTTTAAGCAATGAGTCAGATGACCTACTTATCGAAAAGAAAAGAAACGGTCTCACCCGATGATGTTGTGAGGGTACCCTCTTGATGATTTGTGCTCGCAGGTTTAAACGTTTTCCTTGTTGCTTGAAAAATTCATTGGTTATGTTCCTCACTTGGCTTTACTTTCGTGGAGGGCGCGATTCTTTATCCCACTTATGATAAAGACTCTTACCCGCTGCATCGGAATTACTTATGATATGTGGCACCAGATTTAATTAGATTTAAGCAAACAGACGTCGGCGATCCGTCAACGTCTTGTTACGCGCCACTTGCCGTGACTTGCCTTGACAACTACCCATAGTCCGGGGCTTTTAGATTTGAACCCTGCATTAAATATAAACAGCGATTTTTTTCTTGAATCGTGTACTTGACCTTAGCTCTTCAAACAATAAAAAAAAATTAAACATTTTCCGAGACCGGATCAAGCTGAAAAAGACGAAAACACGTTTTTGTGAATAAAAACATGGGAAAAAAAGTTAACAGGACAAATTTAATTACTTTAGGTAAAGAATTGGTGACAGTAATATATTTTTTCAGAATTAAACATTTTCGTCCACGGAAATTACGGTAAAAAAACATTTACGAAATTTTTGGATTGTACTTAAGGCAAAAATATAAACAGCGGTTTTTTTACATAAAATAACTTAAATTAATATATTACACCGCCAATAAACAAACTTAAACAAATTGTACTACCGGAAGTTATTATTACCAGTTTTTTTACAATAGCGGTTGAGGCAAAAAGGTAACAGGGTTTAATTTAGTTTAACTTTCATCTAAAGGCTATTTCTAACCTATTTACACGAAAATTAAACACTTTAAAGCAAATCGTGAAAAAAAATCAATTAATGTTTACGTAAAATATGTCTCTCTCAAGCTTTATTCTTGTATTTGGCGCAGCACTTTCATAGGAATTTGATCTTTCCGAAATAGAAATAAGGTGTACAATCGCGTAACTCAATAAAACACCGACTCAAACAACAACACAGTCATACGCACACAATGAACGCAGCGCTTATCTTGTTTACGCACACTAGCACACGCCGTACGCCGCACGCTGCTTAGCGCTGACACCGTGCATCGTAATTTTATTTTTACTTTGACAATATTAATTATCGCTCTAATTTGTTTAATTTTGGGGGATTAAGGTTTGGATTTATATATTTCTCATTATTAAATGAATTTAAATCCTGTTACATTTTTGCCGTAAGTAGTATTTAAGATTTTTTGATTTTCTTGATTTTCTGTGAAGTCCGGAGCAGAATTTGTTTAATTTTCATAATAATAGTTAGGCATGGTGATATAAATCATTTTAGCACTATTTTTGTCCTGTTAATATTTTTGCCTTAAGTACGAAGTCAAATTATAAGATTTTTTTTAAAAAACGAGTGTTCCGTGGACGAAAATGTTTAATTTTCTGACCTACTTGTAGTACTCAATCTGTTCTACAAATACTCCAAATAAACATACCTGTTTATATTTTTTTCCACCAAGTTATATACATATTAGACGTTTTCTTAAAAAAAACATATACGCGGAGGTGAACTTTTCGCGGGATACAGCTTAATATACTCTCCTGTCCATACCCTACACATTCAATGAAAAAAATCGCTGTTTTTAATTAATGCAAAGTTAGCCTAATATTCGGCGTAAATTCCCCGGACTACCAAGTCAATATGGCTACCCGCAACGACTTGACGTTCCGCCAGAGAGTATTGTAGACCGCTTCTCTCTCGTCTGTGGTATCAGTTTAGTTTGCAACGTGAATCATATGAAGCCTTTTTGCAAAGGCGCCGTCATATATAATAACACAAAGTAATGCGCCTGGTTCGAATCCACGGCTTACTGCTCGTAAGTCGGGACTGCCACCGCTGCTCTCACTGGCCCACCGCTGCTCTCCATTAAATATTAACGGCGTAAATAAAAATCGAAATGAAAGATTTTGGCTTTGTGTCGAAACGGAAGATTTATTTTTTCAACATTTGAGGACAATTTACTAGATTTTTTTCCTTTTATTACTGTAAAAAAAAGGTAAAAGTCGTGAGAAAATCTCAAGATTACCACATCGCCGAAGATTAAAATCTTTTCTGAGAATAATATTCAGACTGCCTCGCTGGTCTAGGGGTGCCAAGCGCGACTACTGAGCTCGAGGTACCGGGTTCGATTCCCTTGTCAGGCAAAGTGTTATTGGATTGTTCTAACCGGAATATCTCAGTAGTAGCCACGGAGTCTGGATTTGTGCCAATTGATGGTAATAGGCTCGCCCCCTATATTATGTGACTAAAAACAACTAGCGAAATGTGGGTGTACTATTAGATACACCTCTGCGTAATGCTATGGAGGTTCATCATCATCATCATCATTTCAGCCGAAAGACGTCCACTGCTGGACATAGGCCTCCCCCAAGTGACGCAACATTGACCGTTCCCGTGCGCCTCGCATCCAGCGGATCCCCGCAACCTTGACCAGGTCATGGAGGTTACATGCGTGATATTATGTCATAAAATATAGTCTCGGTCACTCATACTGAAATTCATTCGATCTCAATCACATTACGGTACAGGTGAACGCATCTAGACGCGCCGCGGGAGCCACACGCACCGCAGGCTTCCGTGTACCTACAGCATTTTACGGGAATGCGGGTCGTGCGGCGCGGATAGGTGTTCGACATTGCGCGTTATCTCTTCTTCTAATACATAAAATTATCGTGTCGCGGTGTTTGTTACCAAACTCGTCCGATACGGCTGAACCGCTGAATCGATTTGTATGAAATTTTGTGTGCATATCGGGTAGGTCTGAGAATCGGCTTACATGTATTTTTCATACCCCTTAAACCCATCAAAATTTCCACTCGAACGAAGTCGCGGGATGCAGCTAGTTTCATATAAAGATTTATATAATGCGATGACTGCGGTGCGTCTAGGTGCGCGTTCTCGTACGTTACGAGTACATCTAACAACTTAAATCTTTGCACGTAACAGACAAATCGGTAATCTCGGTACCTACACATAGTAAGTGCAAAAATGCTGCGTCAAATCCTCTCGACAAAGTCCTTTTGTCGTCCCAAGGATAAGACGTCCGGAAAAGAGCCATTATTTGTCTGAAAACGCGCGGAAAATAATTTTATATTAACTTAGGCCTTGTCTGTCGTCGACGTTTAGAATTTAATAGTCTTTGAACTAAACGAATGGACTTTAAGTAAATGCGGGTGGATGGATACACAAAGGTTTCATATCTATTTAAGTTTCTAATGGCACTGATTTAAAGAGGGACTTGTATATAGGGTGAGTGGTAAGCAGTGACCGATACTTAAACTTCTCGTGCTCAGTGGCGTGTCATGGGAGAGGCCTATGTCCAGCAGTGGACGAGTACAGGCTGATGATGATGATGATGACTTAAACACATGATTGTACCCATGATAACAAACAACTTTCCCAAAGAAACATTTTTATTGTATACTCATTAAATTTTATTACAATAACACAACAGCCATATGAAATTCGGGGTTGCATATATCATTTTGTAAAAAAAATGCATGATGTGCTTACCTGTAAGAGATCGGTACATTTGCCTATAACTTTATTAGTTGTTTTCATATTTTTGTAACGGTGTATTAATTGTGGTGAGCCAAACAATCAAAATTAAAAAAAAAACATGTTACATAATGTTATGGCGATGCAATAAACACCCCAACGGTGTTTATTAAAAAATTAGTTTTTTTTTTATGAAATAGTGTTGAATATTATGCCTAGTACACAGCACAATATACATTCAGTATATTTTAGCACTAAGACTTCTTTTCGTTCCGCTGCACGCTGCAAACAAGTCCAACGAAGCGATGCGGACGCCTGAATTTTTTGGATGTTTGTAGATACGTTCTCGTTTTTCCACATTGCCGAGCCGCCTTTTTCCACTTCAAAAGACAAATACTAGGTGGAATGGAGATCTGGATATTTGAATTTAAATCTTAACACTTGAGAGAGGAGAAATCTACATATAATAATAATAATAGTCTTCCTGACAGTTTTCGGTCAAGGCAGCCAATCTCATTAAAGATGAGAATCGGTGCGGCAGAAATTATACTACGAAAGCATGTGCGAGGACAAAGGTCAAGGTACGGGAAACGGACCCAGGACCCAATGCAACCGCGGGATAAACGGAGCAGTTATATAATTTACAAGCGTTACTTATCTTTGACTTAATGTTATTCTTGGTACTGTCGCACAACTATCAAACTATTCATTGAAGATTGAGACGGGAACATGTCTAAATCAAAGCACGTGCTAAGTGACCTTAAGAGATCTCGAACTAACTACATAAAATTTATGAAGAGTGGTGTAGGGTTTCAAACTCGCTCTAAGTGAATCACGAAATTATCATTTGATTTAACTTCGTACATCCACACACACACATAGTATTATGTTACTAACATGATTGGTGTATTTCGTAGTTAATTTTCTAAATTTTCTACGAATTTCGTCAATTGTCTAAGTAGCTGTTGGGCTGTTGCCCATGATATTATTATAAAAATATTAGTTCCCTGTTTGAATCGGATTTTGTAAACAATTTCAAGGGCTTTTTGCACGGAACCCTAATCCTTTTTGTAGTATAAAAATAATAACATTTGTTTTTTGCCAGTGAAAGTCCCGTTAAACTCGGTCCAGCCGTTTCAGAGATTTGCCCGAACAAACCGAAAGAGAAACAAAAATTTAAAAAAAAAACTTTTTTGTTAAAAGTAGCGTATAAACTTTTATAGGAATTCAGTAAATAGCTGTGATTTTGAAATTGCAAACAGACACTTCAATTTTGTTTATTTTTATAATGTAAATATAAACGGTTAACCTAACTACCCCATCTCAACATTTCACTCTCTTTAAAGTACATGGTATGTTATACATGAGACAGTCCAGTGCATAATGAATTGTAGTCATAAAAATAATAAAAGATGAATGTGACATAGGAGCTTTGTCTGAGCAGTTGGCGTTAAAAGACAGCTGATTCTAAGCAATTTTGCGTTGAACACATCAGCACTTTGGATTGAACACATCAATAACTTATGTTCTTTTTTTTAAAGTTACATTAAAACTAAATGTTTCATGAAAGAAAATCATTGAAAGTAATTTAGCGGAGTGAAAAATATATATTATCTGGTCCAGACGAAAATATAGCTGTATCACAGAGGTATACATCAGTACCTCCAATTTGTAAGAAATTGAGTTTTTTGCACAATTCAAATCGTAAAAACCAAATCTACATAATAGTATACGACATTAAGTCCTACGACATCTAGAAAAAGAAATATTCTATCGTTTAGGACATTAAATCCACAAACGTTATAAAATTAAATGTAATGGTGCAAATAGGTTTTAACAAACACTTTTACACGTCCTCTTCTTTTAAAACTAGATGAGACCGGTGTTTCGTACCTGACTTCTCTGAGTAGAAACAGCCGAAACAAACTCAGAGGTCACATGAGGACTATGCAGATAAGTGTCTGAGGATTGTTTTTGAAGAAAGAACCACACAGATTTAAAAGTATGTTTATGATGGTTCTTGCAATGTTTGGATTGGCTTGTTAGGGTTCCGTACCGAAAAGGTTGATAAGGACAAAATTATAATTTCGTGCCTACCTACTATGGTTCAATGATTTATTTTAATTTTCAATTTTGTGAAGTAACTTTTGTTGCATTTTACTAGTAAATTTGTAGCATTTTTGCCTCTCTTGAAAATTTGTGTTTTTGCACATAATGTTGTTTACCTCTGAGATAAAGATTTTCTCATCTAACTTGTAGGTACGTATAACTTCTCGACTGTCTGAGTTTGTTACGCTCATTTTCAGGGCCTATTTTTTTTATTTATTTATATTAGTAAAAAAAGTTACCTACATCATGTTATGTGTCGTTACAAAAACAGGTAATCATATTGCTGATTTTTAGGTTTCGGACCTAAGGGTCAAACGGGACCCTATTACAGAGATTTCGCAGTTCGTTTGTCCGTCCGTATGTCACCAGGCCAGGTGTGTCTCATGAACCGTGATAGTAAGCCAGTTGAATTTCTACAGATTATGTATTTCTGTTGCCGCTATAACAATAAATACTAAAAACAGAATAAAATAAATATTTAAGGGAGTTCCCATACAAAGTAGTGATTTTTTGCTCGTTTTTTTATTAATAATGGTACGGAACCATTTGTGCGCGACTCCGACTCGTACTTGGCCGGTTTTTTTTTTATTTTTGCTGTATTATTTACACAAATGAAGTGTTGCGTTCAGAGAATGTAATTTTACATGGAAATAAAGGAATAGTAACTGAAAACACAAAATGTAAATAAAAAAACGTGAGGTAAACTAAACTTCTTGAATTATCACCCTGTATAAATAAATATTTTGCTTAATCAACATCATCATCATTTCAGCCGAAAGACATCCACCGCTAGACATAGGCCTTCCCCAAATATCGCCACATTGACCGGTACCGTGCAACTCGCATCCAGCGGATTGGGATCCCTTCACCAGGTCATCGAAAAAATATATAAATAAATAAAATATAAATGTACCTATTATTACTTTAATAATTTTCTAAAATAACAGAAGTCTTAATCGACTTACCGTATCACCTCAACACTGTCACTGTCCTCACAATGGAAACAACAATTAAACAGTTCATGATAAAACTTATGCGACCCACAGGACTAAGAGAGAGTTAAAATAACATTGGGTTAGTTTCATACCGGAAATTAAAAAGTTTACAAGCGTATAGTCTGGCATTGGGGGCAGTAAAACCCTAACTCATAAACGTAATAGAACTTTCAAGTTAAAATACGTTTATGGTGTTATGACACCCTCTCACTAAGTTGCTATAAGAATGACATGGACAGCTGTTTAAATGGCGACTATAAAATGTCAAGTTTTATGAATAAGAAAAGGTTAGGTTAGGTTAAGATGATGAGTTCATAGGGCATTATGGTCAAAATATGAGTGGATATTACTGTTAAAGAAGCCGAAAGGCACTTCTTCTCTCTAGTCCGGGGCTTTTAGATTTGAACCCTGCATTAAATATAAACAGCGATTTTTTTCTTGAATCGTGTACTTGACCTTAGCTCTTCAAACAATAAAAAAAAATTAAACATTTTCCGAGACCGGATCAAGCTGAAAAAGACGAAAACACGTTTTTGTGAATAAAAACATGGGAAAAAAAGTTAACAGGACAAATTTAATTACTTTAGGTAAAGAATTGGTGACAGTAATATATTTTTTCAGAATTAAACATTTTCGTCCACGGAAATTACGGTAAAAAAACATTTACGAAATTTTTGGATTGTACTTAAGGCAAAAATATAAACAGCGGTTTTTTTACATAAAATAACTTAAATTAATATATTACACCGCCAATAAACAAAATTAAACAAATTGTACTACCGGAAGTTATTATTACCAGTTTTTTTACAATAGCGGTTGAGGCAAAAAGGTAACAGGGTTTAATTTAGTTTAACTTTCATCTAAAGGCTATTTCTAACCTATTTACACGAAAATTAAACACTTTAAAGCAAATCGTGAAAAAAAAACAATTAATGTTTACGTAAAATATGTCTGCAAGCTTTATTCTTGTATTTGGCGCAGCACTTTCATAGGAATTTGATCTTTCCGAAATAGAAATAAGGTGTACAATCGCGTAACTCAATAAAACACCGACTCAAACAACAACACAGTCATACGCACACAATGAACGCAGCGCTTATCTTGTTTACGCACACTAGCACACGCCGTACGCCGCACGCTGCTTAGCGCTGACACCGTGCATCGTAATTTTATTTTTACTTTGACAATATTAATTATCGCTCTAATTTGTTTAATTTTGGGGGATTAAGGTTTGGATTTATATATTTCTCATTATTAAATGAATTTAAATCCTGTTACATTTTTGCCGTAAGTAGTATTTAAGATTTTTTGATTTTCTTGATTTTCTGTGAAGTCCGGAGCAGAATTTGTTTAATTTTCATAATAATAGTTAGGCATGGTGATATAAATCATTTTAGCACTATTTTTGTCCTGTTAATATTTTTGCCTTAAGTACGAAGTCAAATTATAAGATTATTTTTAAAAAACGAGTGTTCCGTGGACGAAAATGTTTAATTTTCTGACCTACTTGTAGTACTCAATCTGTTCTACAAATACTCCAAATAAACATACCTGTTTATATTTTTTTCCACCAAGTTATATACATATTAGACGTTTTCTTAAAAAAAACATATACGCGGAGGTGAACTTTTCGCGGGATACAGCTTAATATACTCTCCTGTCCATACCCTACACATTCAATGAAAAAAATCGCTGTTTTTAATTAATGCAAAGTTAGCCTAATATTCGGCGTAAATTCCCCGGACTACTCCGTCATCGCCATTGCGATATTTTTTTTTGTTCTGGACCATATCTGGGAACCTTCTTGTTACGGAGATGTTCAGGGTCAATTTTCAACATTTTACAATTCTTTTTAAATTGGATTTTTTATTTAACTTTACCTTAAATACCTCCATGACCTCTGCACTGTTAAATTCATTCATCAGCACAATGTTTTGAGTGCGTTACATTGAGTCTTACTGTAAGACGTAATGGTTCTCCACAAAAAAAGGGGTTTGCCAGCAAATTTTTTTACGTGGAGTTACTTATTTTGATGTACCTACGAATGCTTGTTTCATGATTTCGTGAAGGGTCCGTTTACAAATTGTATATAAACGTTTCACAACAGCACAGACGGGCGCATTTCTAAGTAAAATCACGTACTTAGTAACACTTTCAGATTTAGACTATGCTTAGACATAGATTATTATTGAATGAATAAACATTGAATACAATTTTTGTTGAATTATTTCTATAAAGAAACCCAGAAAGATATGTTACTTATACTATTGGAGAAGGTAAAATAATTACCTACTCGTTTTCCCAGACTGATATATTATCATAGATATTTAAAAGAATTATAGAGCGCTCATTGGAAATTAAGCCATACAAAATTTTTGATCCCGAACATTTTCGATTTTGACACATGAATGCTACCTGACAAGCTGGCATGTGACACTAGACAGACCGATTTGTTACTAAGTAGGAACAAGTATTGCATTTCGATTTTTTCGTCATGTCGCGTCTATCGCTCGTGAAATACTTCATTGTGATATTTTATCTACCAAAAGCGAACGGAAGATGTCCTCAAAAATATTATTCTCATTTTCCACACATTTCAAAAGCAGCGTTAGTAGTTATCCTCACGAATCCTTGTCGTAAATCATTATTATTCTTCCTCGAATAGACTAATAAATCACAAATATTGTTAAAAAGTTGCTTTAGCCTTGGTTGTAAGGGTTCCGTTATGAGATAGATATTCATTCATCATATGAAAAGGGAGGAAAGGTTTTATATGGATAAGAAAGTGGTTAACTATAAATGTTTCTATGCCTCGGTCAAGGTCGGGGAGAAACGAAAACGGTCTTAAGACAGGCTTTTGATTTTGCTTAGGCTTAGGCCACATCACATGTTTGTTGCTGACATGTTTGTTGCTTAATTCCTTGAAGTTGGTGGCCGCGGTAGCATAATCACCCCACCTACATCATATAAAGTGGCAGTCCTACCACATGCAGATTCGATAATGTTTGGTGCACACGTGTGTGTGTAATGTGTTTTATTTATGGTACTTTATGTTTGTCAATGTTGTACCTAAAAATTAAAAATCAAAATCAAAATCAAAATATTTTTATTTTACATAGGCCTACAGGGGCACTTATAAAACGTCGGCAAAAAGGTGCTCGGTTCGGGTTGGTCGTTTCCTATGGAGAAGAACCGGCAAGAAACTCCATGGTTACTCTTTTAAAATCATTTGGTTTTACAATATTTCTGTTACAGCATTAGTACTAAAGTATGGGAGGACATCGTAGGCCTGACAATAAGTCGTTGCTTACTACGAAACCTATATGTGTATTTCATCTCTGGAAATAAAAGAATTCATTTGATTTTCATTAATAAAGACAACAATACGGCTTAAATTCAAACCATCTATTTAAATCAGACCGTTACAGACATTTTTGAAGTCAAAAACAAAAATAGAAGTCACGGTCCTAGTCACAAAACATAATAACTTGGGACTGGAGTTGCCCATTCGAAAGCGTAGATCTCTATGAATAAGAATGGGCAGAAACTCCATGGACACTCTTTTAAATCAAAGTAGTTTTACAAGATCTTGGTTACATCATTCATGTTGAGATTATACATACATATACAGGGAGGATTTTTCAAGTGGGCGTGGATGACCAAATCCATAACTATGAGGCATAATGAAAAATACTCAAAGGAGTCTCTGAGTCTCTGTCATGTCTGGAAGCTGACCCGAACATAGTTGGGAAAAGGCAGACAATCCGATAACGACTGACATCCCCGTCGACCGATATAATTATGTAAGCTAACGACGTACCTATGCGCTCGAGGCAACCTCACTATATTGTTATTATCAATAACATTTGTAACGGGATAATTACCATGTTTATTATTTGTTTTGAGTTCCCGATATTTCGGCGTTGTTGCAAACGCCATGATCACGGATAAACTCAAGTTATTGCGGGTGTTTATGAGCAGACAGAGATTGTTCGTTTTTTGCGCTCCGTACCACTAACACTGTCACTCACAATTCGATTCTGTTCCCGACACACGAAGCTCACTGTAACATGGTAAATATCCCGTTACAAGTGTTATTGATAGTGTTATTAACCATGTCAGTTTAAAAACTTATATATTGTTATTTATCTGTACCTAGTGAGATATTTACATTCACTACACTGACTGCAGACAAATCTTTGCAATTCCAAGCAGTTTAATTAGTTTCATAGACTTGAGTCTACAAATTACTAATAAAGCTACGGGTTTCGTTACATATTTAACATCATACAAACTTCGTTCCCCTCAGTAAATACTAACGAAGTTTGAAAACATATTACACATAAGCGCAAAACAAAAAATAAAACCGTATTCTGCCACTGGTATACTGGGGACACTTTGTGGAACTCGAGATTGTTAAATATGTTCTGCCAACTATGCACATATCCAGCAACATTGCGAACTTTTAAATGGCACTGATTTAAAGGCAGTTGTAAGTAGCAGTTTTGGTAAGTTAAAAATTATAAATGGCACGTTTAATAACTAGTTCAGCAGTTAAAACTAAGCAGTAAAATAAACAAAAATGAGTAAAAAAAATTACATTGTATGATAAAATAACCGACTAATTGATTTTTTATTACTGTCCATGTTTTACTGTCGCAATAATTATTCAAGCGCCATTAAATTATAACTGCTCAATATGTTTTCCAACTGATCATAATAACATCTCGAATATTTAAACAACAGCTCAAAAAATTAGGTTCCCTTTTAAATTGCAGTGACACTAGATTTTTCAGATTTGTATTGTTGGAAATACGTTTGAATGGATTTGTACATTTCACTCACATACGGTTCCAGTAGCCATGCCTTTCTTTGCAGTAGGTGCTAGTATGAAATATGAAATAGGGCCATCACTATTGAAGTACTACTTCAATAGGGCCATCGCGACCAATCCACGTATTGGGGAACACAGTTGCAAGCGCCATGGTAGCCCAAATTTTCTTACGTTTTTTTTTTGCAATTCGTGGGTCATTTCGAGTTTTAAACCTTCACAAAGTATTTATTCACAGCCTAATTTTACTAAATATTTTAGAAACAAGGTCTGGAGATCACAGCATTATATTAGAACACAGAATTGGTATTTTTACGATTCCGAAGAATGGTTTTCTGATTATACAGGGTGTTTGGTGCATCGTGTGCCAAATTGAAATGGTCGACTGGGAGGGTCATCTGCTATCCTTTCAGACCCCTAAACAATTCTTATGCCCTGTGGATTTTTTTCATCGACTTTTTATTGTTTTATTAAAAAAATACCCAAATTTTACATTCAAATACAAATTTTAAAAAAAGTATAAGTCGTAGATCCTGAATTTTAATTTTATTTAGATTTATATTGTATTACAGTACTTTTTATTTCAAAATTAGTGACATTAGCCATCTAGATTTTTTTTAATTTACTCGCAAAGTTTCGGACCCTCCATGTCGGAACCTCCATGACGTATACTACCTCTTTAGCACGTCGCCAGACATAAAAGTCTAGCGGAGTTAGGTCTAGGGAACGTACCGGCCATGAAATAGGGCCATCACTATTGAAGTACTACTTCAATAGGGCCATCGCGACCAATCCACGCTTTGGGGAACACATCGTCAAACATCATAATCTGCCTAGCCTTTTCCTAAACTTTCTTGGGGTCGGCTTCCAGTCTAACCGGATGCAGCTGAGTACCAGTATTTTACATAAAATGAGTGCCTATCTGACTTTCACAACCCAGTAGCTGGGTAATACGATACCCATTGGTAAGACTGGATGTCAGACTTTTGGCTTCTGACTACTCTTAACGACTGTCAAAGATCTACAAACAACAGCCAGGACCAACGGCTTGACGTGCTTTCCGAGGCACGGAGGGAACTCGGTATGTAATTATGGTCACCCATCCATGCACCAACCTCGGCAAGCACGGCTTAACCTTAAAGATCGACCCCTGCGGCTGTTATTATTTATCCACGAGCTCCTCAACACATCGTCAAACAAAATTATTAAATAAATGTCAAAAATGCAATTTATTTTTATTTTTAGTACCCCCCTTCCCTCCCCAAAAGAGAGATACGATACAGATTTTACCTTACAAGAGTGAGATTACAGATTTAATAAGTTTTTCAGGTATCATTTAAGCAAAAATATTTTTTTAAATCATAATTTGGAATTTAATATTTCGTGACTCGATTCACAATTCTAGCGAATTCACAAAGTTGTAAAAAGATTTTTATGGCATGTGGCACATCACTAGCAAGAGGATAGACTACAGAATTTTTGAGGGAGTTGGAAGATCCCGGTCGCTTTTGGTTATTTTTTTGTTATAGCTGTGTAAATAGCTGCAACATGGACAGCTTTTATTGACGTCCGAAACTTTACGAGTAAATTAAAAAAAATCTAGATGGCTAATGTCACTAATTTTGAATTAAAAAGTACTGGAATACAATATACATCTAAATAAAATTAAAATTCAGGGTCTACGACTTATAATTTTTTTTTTAATTGTATTTGAATGTAAAATTTGGATATTTTTTTAATAAAACAATAAAAAGTTGATGAAAAAAAAACCACAGGGCATAAGAATTGTTTAGGGGTCTGAAAGGATAGCAGATGACCCTCTCAGTCGACCATTTCAATTTGGCACACGATGCACCAAACACCCTGTATAATATGGTATGAGAGCGTCAAAATCCCGAAACGATGAAGTATTTATTTAAGATGTGTACTTAGAAATCTGGTAGCCAAAAAAAACCAGCTATCAGATTCCATATTTGGACAGTTTTGCAAAATTATTCAATGTCAATGTTTACTTTTGATAACTGGTAAAGCGAATCGTAAATCGAGAGCTCCAAAGTCGAAATTCAAGGGACTACTAAGGATTAATTAGTAAAACGCTCGCTATGAGTACCTAGTTTAGGGTTAAGATGTTCATTATTTATTTCAGCTTATTAAACTTAAAAGACTGCTCTTTGACCTACAATCGACAATTGGTTCAACTTTGGTTAGCATATTGATTTTAAGGCTACAGACATAAAGCACGTAGTTCTAACATAGGCATGCACCGTGAATGCGTGACACTGCAAGGGACAGTGTCAACATCATATTATCAGCCTCAAAATGGTGACTACTGCACAAAGGCCTTCT
This sequence comes from Cerastis rubricosa, assembly GCA_949152445.1. Classification (NCBI taxonomy): domain Eukaryota; kingdom Metazoa; phylum Arthropoda; class Insecta; order Lepidoptera; family Noctuidae; genus Cerastis; species Cerastis rubricosa. Next base: position 14,075,021 of record OX424541.1, read on the forward strand.
CGAAGAGCGGCACAACGACCCTATCTTATACTTCACACAATCAGCGTATATCGCGCGATCTTCACTAGGCCAGCGTCAAACGTGGAAAGTACTAACATCAAAATTCTAAATCGAGCTATTTTAGTTATCCTCGCTATAATAGAAAATCCCGACAACAACTGTCTGGTTAGAGAATCCTACTTTCCATGGCGGATGACGACCTTTACATCCTGTTCTTCATAACCCTAAATCGTAATACAGGTTACAGAGATATATTGCTGGCCATTGTGCTGTTATATCTCTTCAAAGTTAGAGTGAACAGGCTTCTTCTGGGTAAGCTCGTACCATCGTCGACTTTGTCTCTGTCATCTCTGACCTACTTAGATTCAATAGTAAATCCATCGCAAATAAAAAAGTTTTTTTTTTACGAAAACAAGACACTTCAACAGGACCCTAGCACATGAAAATTAAAATCCCTTTCTCAGCTATTAGGCTGACGAATAGGAAATGGGTCTTTTTACACCCTGTATTTGGGTTAAGTGGAATCCTTTTATTAATATGTCAAAAACCTCCTACCGTTTAAGTGGCATTCGACTCGTTGGGTAAAAATAAATCCGAAAATATTTTACCGTCTTCAATATTACCTATCTAGGGAAGAAAATTGAGGATATAGAATAACTCAGATTGCCTCCTCACGATTTTTCTCCTACCGGTGACGCTATGTGTTGAGGAGCTCGTGGCTAAATAGTAACAACCGCAGGGGTCGATTTTTAAGGTTAAGCCGTGCTTGCCGAGGTTGGTCCGTGGATGGATGACTATAATTATATACCCACTTTCCTCCCTGCCTCGGAAATCACATTAAGCCGTTGGTCCAGGCTGTCATTTGTAGATCTTTGACAATCATTATGAGTAGTCAGAAGCCAAAAGCCAGTATAACCAAGGGGTATCGTTTTAACCAGTTACTGGGTTGTGGAGGTCAGATAGGCAGTCGCTTTGTGTAAAATACTGGTACTCAGTTGCATCCGGTTAGACTAAAACCGACCCCAGGATAGTTTGGGAAAAGGCTAGGGAGATGATGATGATGACGATCCAAAATTATTTCGGGTCAGCGCAGCATATTTTGTTCTTTCATACTTCTCAATAATTCTTCATCTCAGCAGTCACCTCCTTTTTTGCAATATCATGCTTCACACAGCCCACACAGTCTTTGATCATCTTCTACTCTTAGGCGAGTCTCCTACGAAATTGCTCGTCGACGTGGTCGTGCGGAGGCGACGAAGGATTTTATAGTCGTTTGCCGCAGATTTCATACAACCCAATGTGATTTTCTTCTTCTATCTGTATTCACCGCCCGGCCGCGCGGACTAGCAGCGGTTACGTGAGAGATCTCCTTATAGTACTTCCACCTACTCAAAACTTCCCTACATTAATTGCATCGTTGGAATACGATTTCTCACAATGTCTCTAAACAGGGTATTTTATTTAACCAAATTCATATTTCGTGTAAAGTTACTTTCTTTAATTAGCCGTTGTAAGGTCCGGGCGTACTTATACGCCTAAAAATATTTCCCGTCAAACGTCCAGCACTCAAATACGCCCAAAAATTCGCCTCGCAGAGTTGTACCAAAAAACTTTAGGCGTATTTCGAGGGCTGGACGGTTGACCGGCGTTCCAAGGTTGTTTTGTAACGTAATACTTACCTAGTACTATGTAATAGGTATATGTGTATAAAGCCGGTGCCAGACATTTCTTAAAGCATTTAATCCCTTGTTTTAAAGCTTTACCTGAAGGAATGGCAAGTTAAAAAATATGTGCTTGTATCGCTTATCGTGATTTTCACGGACTCTATCAACTTTGCTTTTCCTCTAAAAACTGTGTAAACACGGCGACATATCAAGCTATACAGTTCCAGTAAAACATGGCCTTGCTTTGTATAGATTTCCCGTACAATGACAGATCCGCTTATACTGGCTTTGCGTAGCTTGATTGATCGCAGTACAAACTATGTACCAATCGAAAACACGACCGTCACGATCGAAAATGCGCTCAGCCGATCTACGAATACGTTTCCAACTCGATTTATGTTTTTTTTACAAAGCACACAACACACAATTTTTTCTTAGCATAATAAATCTAAAGATTAAATGTACAATTTCAAGAGAGAAAAATAAATACTGTCAGTATATTAAAACAAGAGGAACGGCCCACTTCTTTAAGTGAAATTTAAAAAAGCGGTTCAAATAAATATTCCTTAAGGTTCCAGGCTAAATTGGAGCCAGAAGGCCATTTGTAATGGGGTCTCTGTTTAGAGGCTGTCAACCGCAGAAGCTCATACTTATTTTTCCAGCCTAAACGTACCTCTAAGGGTTATTTACTTGACAATCAATCAATTGCTCAGCCATTACAGTTGGTCGACATTCCAGACGGCTCGAGTTTTATGGAAAAAGAATGATATGATTAACTAGCGTGCTGCTCCTGAGATTATTATAAAAACAATACTTTCCAATTTGAATCGGATTGTGTTAAGAATTTCAAAGGCCATCCATTATATATTCATTTCCATTTATATTTTTACGGATCTAATTTTTTTTATCTATTATAAAGCTGAACAGTTTGTTTGTTTGTTTGCTTGAACGCGCTAATCTCGGGAACTACTCATCCGATTTGAAAAATTCTTTCAGTGTTAGATAGCCCATTTATCGAGGAAGGCTATAGGCTATATATCATCACGCTACAATACAAAGGAGCGGAGCAGCAATAAATAATGTCTCAAAATCGGGGAAAATATGACCCATACGAAGTTGCGCGAGACAGCTAGTCTAAAATAAAAGTACTCTTTACTCGTTACTACTAGTACTCGTTACTACTTATAACATCAGCTATCAGCTAATAAAAGTCCCGTCAAATTGGTCCAGCCGTTTTGGAGATTAGCCGGAAACAATAGAAAGGCTACCAGAAGAAAAAAAAATTATAAGTTTACACTTAATGTGCATTTATTAAAAACCGATCAAGTGCGAGTCCTACTCATACGCACACAGGGTTCGTAGCACCAAACAAAGTATATATTAAAAATATTATTTTGAAGGCTCATTCATAAATATGTACGTTGTAATGTGTTACGTTTAACAGCAAAACTAAATTTGTTTTTCACAGTACGCTAATGAAAAACAAACTGCTGCAGTTTGATGAAAAAATCCCATACCTCAAAAACTAAACATGTAATCTTCAAAACAATTTTCGTTGAAAGTTTTTTTACGTCCTACAATCCTACATTTTAAAATCTCCTCTTACTTTGGAAATTAGAGGGGGGTACTCACATTTTACCACTTTGGAAGTGTCTATCTTACAAACGATTGACTTTGAGAAAAAATAGTTGTGAGAACCATTTTTAAAGACCTATCTATAGACACTTCTCACCTATAGGTTCCATCTATAGGTTTGATGTTTTTTTTTAGTTTCAGTTCCATGTAGGAGAGCCACCCCTTAATCTTTTTTTTATTTTTGTATAAAAATCGTAAAGCGGTTCATAGAATACATCTACTTACCAAGTGTCAACAGTGTTGTCGAAATAGTTTAGGAGCTGTGACATACCGACGGACAGACAGACATGACGAATCAATAAGGGTTCCGTTATTTGCCATTTGGCTACAGAACCCTAAAAAGCTGTTATTTTGAAATTACAAATAGACACTTCAATTTTATTCTTCTTCTTCTTCTTAGCGTGTCGATCGCAAATTGTTATTTGCTATGTTTAGCGCAAAATTCAGCTATGCGAACTGTTCTCGCACAAACAAGTTCCATTTTATTTCTTTTGTTTCTATTGATAAGTCTTACTGGTCGGGATGTTCTTCAGAATGATCAGTAGCTTGCAATAGTAATTGCAATTGCGTTTAACTGATCACGCGCTCTGTATGGTGTCGGACGTAAAGAATAGCACCATCCCAAGTCTTCCCGTGGGTGTCGTACGAGGCGACTAAGGGACTTTCCAGAGAATGGGCAGCAGCGTTCTCTGTGCTTTTGTAACAACCGTACTGCGATCGCCAACCCGCCTGCCAATCGTGGCGATTATGGCAAAACCCCCCATGTTATGTCAATGTGGCGAAACTTGGGGGAGGCCTATGTCCAGCAGTGGACGTCTTTCGGCTGAAATGATGATGATGATGATGATCATGCGCATGAACGTGAAAAAAGCAACAGAATTATGAGACAGATAACTTATTTTAGATACATTCTAAATTTGGTTATTTGTCAGTTAGATAAGCCAAAGGTAACGATAATGTAACCTACATAATTATTATCTAGTCATTACGTCTAAGATATATTTGGGATCGGCGCTATTTATCTTCCCATTACGTTATTAGGTCATCTGATCGTTTATGGCTTTCATAGCGACCTATTTCACATACGCCATCCATCTTGAACAAATATTGAGATTGGTACCATGCACGACTAATTTTACCTATTCATGCCTTCTTTTTATCGACTTCTAAAAACCGGCCAAGTGCGAGTCGGACTCGCGCACGAAGGGTTCCGTACCATTATTTACAAAAACGAGCAAAAAAATCACTTCGTTGTATGGGAGCCCCCCTTAAATATTTATTTTATTCTGTTTTTAGTATTTTTTGTTATAGCAGCAATAGCAATACATAATCTGTAGAAATTTCAACTGGCTAACTATCACGGTTCATGAGATACAGCCTGGTGACAGACGGACGGACAGCGAAGTCTCAGTAATAGAAAGGAGGAAGGTTCAATTCGGCAGTTTTTTTCTTGTTTGTTACCTCATTACTTCCGTGATTACTCGTTCGATATCAGTTTTTTTTTTCATTTCGTAGAGATAGAGATATCTCGCGTGGGAGTGCCGCGCGAGCTTTCTCTGGCCTTCAGCGTTGCCAGGTTGGATGGCAATGCTGATACTTTTGAATTCTTCTAATTTGTTTTCATCTAGTAACGTTTAAATGTATGAAATCATAACTACTTTTTTCTTATTTATTATATCCCGTCGATTGAGATATAATTATAATCCCAGTCAACGGACCAATCCAGTTAAATTTTTCTATTTATTGTAAGATCTCTCAAGGAGATTTATGGATTTTTGGAGTCATTTAAATTATCTACGGGTCAGTGGATACCCTTGGCTATATACAGGGTGACTGGATCTAGACACGCCAAAGCAAATTCTCATATAGAGGAGGTCATTTACTAATTATTGAACCTAAAAATTAAGCAAAGTGTTATTAGGTTTTTCTTTCAGGAATTTCTCAGTAACAGCCACAGAGTCTGGATTTATGTCCGGTTGATGACAAAACGCTCGCCTCCTATTACATAGGATGGTTCTCTGCCCTTTCGCCGAAAATTATTTGCCAGATTTTCAATTGCCAACTAACGTTTAGCAGAATTTTATTTTGAATAATCATTGCCTATCTTAAGTTATCATATAATTTTGTTTTATTTTCCAATCTCACAGTTACCAACTGTACGTTTGGTCTGCTTTCCATAATGACACTTTTTAAAACGCTAACTTTCCCCTGGCACCACTCCTATGAAAAGGTAATGCACCGTTCTTGAGAAAAAACAATTATTGTAACATAACCTCAAAACATTTTATATTCGCCTAAAAAGCGTAGTCGACGTAGCCCCGCTACGTAGGGCTCCTATTTCTGTCTGCAGGGTTTACAGTAACCTAACAAGAAGGGGATGTCGGGGTCTTAGTTCCCTTCGAACCTAACCTGTCCGAGTCGGGGTGCCCCAAGTCCAGAGCTCGCTTCGCTCGCTCTTGCATCCAAACTCTCATGGTAGCAAAAGTAACATTGCCTTTATTTACGCACATACAATCAGTGGGGCTACATTGGGGATTTTTAGCTTGTAAATATAATATAAACGGTATGTTTGACAAATGATAAATGTCCCAAACGTTTTGTGTCATTATAATAATCAGCTTAACAATAATTCTACCAAATGAAACATTATCATACAAAAATATTGCTAATCGTTAGTTGCCAAAGTGAAACATCGGCGAAACGTTGGTTGGCAAGTGATAATCTGCAAAACAATTTTCAGCGAAAAGGCAGGATAACACAGGATTTAAAATCAAATCAAACTACGAAAACACATAACTTAAGTTGCTCAAATAAGAGCTTTGTTCCCACAAATTCTCATTTCATCGCGTAAACGAGATCAATTTAGAAGTAGGTAGACAGAGGTGGTTTAAGTAAACACGAGGATTTGTGCTTATTCGATTTACTATGTCTCTGTCGCGGTGGCGTTGTTTAAGCCATAATAATACGTTATTAGATTGGTTTAAATACCGTCAGCTACGTTTAGCTAGATAAAGAGGAATTTATATTTAACTAGCTGTCCCGCGCAACTATGTCTGCGTCACATTTTCGTTTTCGCAACTTTTTTCATTGCTGCTCCGCTCGTATTGTTCGTAGCATGATGATATATATATTTAAACCATCCAAGGCGCAACTCAAACGCATGCAAAAAAATATTCAAATCGGTCCAGCCGTTTAGGAGGAGTTCAGTGGCATACACACGTACAGTACAATTATATTTATAAAGCCTATATATATATGTCGACGCAAGGCCTACGTAAACTTTAATGAAATTAACTTTAAGTTCAAATTTAGGTTTAGATTAGGTTAAGGTTTAACGTTTTAGGTTTAAATTAATTTAGATTTGATTATTGCAGTCAGTTTGCTACTATTCAATATAAAAAGCCGTGTTATGATTTAGGGTTACTATAACAGCAAACCATAACTGAAGGTTTATTTAAACTTAGGTTTAAAAACAAGTTATCTATTGCTAAATTCATTACTTGATTAATAAGCGATATGCGTTAGTTTTAAAATAATTTCTGTTTAATTATTGTTTAACAAATAGTTGATTGAACTACTGTGTTTCAAGCGAAAAATATGGCTATAAATGTTGAGGCTTCCGGCGACTGGGACCGCAATTAAATAGGACCGCGGTCCCAGTCGCCGGATCCGTAAAAAATAAATATTTTTCTTCCGGCGACTGGGACCACTCATAGATAACTTAAAAAAAACTATAATTCAAGCCAAAATCGGTACAGTCAAACGAAAAAAAAACTAAATTATTTATATGAATATCATTGACTCATTCTAGACATGATTTTATGCGCTTAGTAATAGATTAAGCTAGCCCGTTTTTACATAATTCACACATGCAGGCAAAACACACACAAAGGGCATAGCATTGTATAATACTATCACTCTCTAACTCGAGTCCGTTTTGCCTGTCGATTTCAAGGTCAGGTAGCCCTTTTGTTATAAACGAAAAATTTTGCATCGCCCGATGACTGGCTCGGCCAATCACGAACAAGAAGCTTATCAGTTTAAGAAAGTCAAGTTTTGCATCAGACAGTGTCATATTAGATCATTGTAAGATACTGCGCTGATTATTTGTTGCAAATTGTGTGATGTAAGTGGTGGTGTATAGTGACTTCATTTAATACTTTTCAGGTATGTAAAACAATTTTTTATTAACTTATTTATAAACAAAACAAGCTAATAAGGGGGTTAAACGACGGGGTTACAAATACATATTTTTACTTTAGATTGCTTCTCATCTTTGATGCGACTTTTTAATATAACAAAAAAAATGTCATTTGTTAAGATTATTTGATAGTTACTTTTTTTTTCGATTTTAGAATTATCAAAATGGATGAAAAAAGTCCTTCAACTTCACGTGGTGAACAGTCGTTTTATATTGATGTCACACAAAGAGGACGTGATCTTTTGCGAAGAGCTGGCTATGAATATATTCTTAAAAGAATAAACAAAGATGGCTCAAAACTCTGGCGATGTGCAAGAAAAAATGTTTGCAACGCGACAATAAAAATTAGAGTCGATGCAATGACTATTTTGAACGAAACTGCTCATTGTCATGAACCTATTGATCTCGCGAAAGATAAAGTGAACCGCCAAATGCAAAAATGTGTAGAAGATGTTCAAAAAGATATAAATATCCCTGTTGCGCAAGTGTTTGAAAATAATATGGAAGTTCTTAAAGACGAGGGATTACAGTATGTTACACAATTACCACATTTTCACAACATAGAAAAGCGACTCTACAAAAAAAGAAACGATGGTATTGGAGCAAAAAAAGTCACTTTTCACAAAGCTGCCGACGTCGAAGTACCAAAAAAGTACCAAAAATTTTTGCTTGCTGACTATAGAGGGCAAAAAAAGCGCGTAATTGTGTTTGCAAGTGAAGAAATTAAAAAATATTTTAAACTGTGCAAACATTTCTATATTGATGGCACATTTAAAATTTGTATTAAGTCATTTTATCAACTCTATACTATACATGCAGATGTTGGAAGTAATGAAGACTACGTAAATGTTGTTCCAGTAGCTTACGCACTTCTACCTGATAAGAAGAAATCTACGTATAAGTTGCTTTTTGAACTCATAAAAAGCCAGATACCAGAATGGGAGCCGGCTGTAATGACCATGGACTTCGAAGTTTCATCAATACAAGCGGTCAAACATTTTTTCCCTGGTGTGAAAATAGTAGGTTGCTTTTATCACTTTAAAAAAAGTTTGTGGCGTAAAGCGAAGGAATTGGGCGTCGACAAAACTCAACCAGGAAAAGATCATGTTCAGCTATGTTCGGCTCTTTCTCATCTCCCACTAGATATGGTCGACGATGGCTGGTTGTATGTCATGGAAGAGTCGCCAATTAGTGCAGAAATTACAAACTTTAATGACTACTTTGTACAAACATGGCTAGAAAATTCAACACTCGCAGGTACATTTACTACTCATGGGGAATTAAACAAAACAAATAATGCTGTCGAGCAATGGAATAGCCACATTAGAAAGTACATCAAACCAAAGCCAAACATTGCCCAGTTGCTGGAAGGACTCATAAAAGATATGAAATACTATTCTGGAGCATTAAAAAATCCTAACGGTATCCAAATATCGAAGAGGAAGCATTCTTCGATTGAAAAGATGAAAAAAATATATAATTCTGTCAATGACTTACTTATTTGTAAAATAAGTGTTGGCCATTTTTTGGAGAGATTACGGTAAACATTGACTCCGGATATGGGTATAATTGATCTATATGTAGGTTTTAAGTTATTATATAATTTGACTGATTCTGTGAAGCCATGACGGCCATTTTAAACTAATTGTGATTTATGTTTTTTTTTTTTAATTTACGGTAGTACTTAAAGACTGATTTTGTGATAAATAATTACTTACTGATTGTTAATTGTTTGAAAATTGTTGATTATTATTATATAAGCATGATTTATGTGAATCTTTTGTTAAGTATATTTTAAATAACAGAACAGTGGTCAAAGGGTTTTTTAAATTTATAAATTTTAATAGAGTTAAGGCTGATTTTGTGATAATTACTTACTTGACTGATTTTGTGTGAAGCCATAAATGGCCATTTTAAACTAATTATGATATAAATAGATAGTACCTACGTTTATAATTTTTATCGTGATTTATGTTATTTTTTTATTATATTTACGGTACCACTTAAAGGCTGATTTTGTGAAAAATAATTACTTTCTGATTCTTAATTGTTTAAAAATTGTTGATTATTATTATAAGCACGATTTATGTGTATGTTTTTATTACGAAAGTTTTAAATAACAGAACTGTAGTCAGAGGCTGTTTTTTTATATCAATAAATGATGTTTTAAAATCAAAAAGGATTTTTCTTCAATTATTGCATCTTAAAATTTTTCGTTTGACTGTACATTTTTTGATTTCAGTTATCATTTATGAGTGGTCCCAGTCGCCGGAAGAAAAATATTTATTTTTTACGGATCCGGCGACTGGGACCGCGGTCCTAGTTAATTGCGGTCCCAGTCGCCGGAAGCCTCTTTAGGTAAATGTTTTAGACGATAGAGAGTTCATTCAATGTTAAAATCGAGTGCTAAAAATAGTAAAGCTAATTAACAAATTATAGTTTGTTACTTCAATAAAGGTTATCTGCAATTGTAAAAAAAAAATGTGTAATGACTTCGCAACGACGCCGCCATTTTTTGGTATTGAAAGGGCGAGCCGCTGCGAGGCCACATTTTGAAAAGAGAATTTAGGAAGACGACTGACGTTCTGACTAGAATATCTTGTGAGTACGATTTCTATTGATAATTTAGATTTTAAGGCTGTTTTAATTGCGCTTTCGCTAATAATAAGAATAAAACGTGTGTAGATAATTTGTGTGTATTCATTTTTGCAATGAGTGAGCCTAGTGGTGGAGATGGTGACGTCAGTTCTGCTGACGTCATGATTTCGAAAAATCCGAATGGTCCCGATTCTCCGTTATATACAGGGTGTAACGGAAAGGGTATATACATACTTAAGGGTGTGCTACAGACCATCAAACCGAACATGTTTCTCCATCGGAAAATATCGTAGTAGCGAAAAAAAATTATACTGCCCCATACAAAATTTCAATGCCTATTCGACCAAATGTATGGGGCAACTGATTTTTTTTCGCTATTACGATGTTTGTCCGATGGAGAAACATGTTCAGTTTGATGGTCTGAAGCACACCCTTAAGTATGTATATACCCTTTCCGTTACACCCTGTATAAAGCGTAACCGTGTATGTAGTTAAAACATTTTTTTATTATTTTGTACTCAGTGTGCTTGCGTTTGGCTACAATTCGCCTGTTCTGAAGCGATGATGCGGCGGCAAGGCGGAGCACACTTGCTTAGAAGAAACTGATTCACTCGAACTTTGAAGAGATTTAAAACTTATACATTTTGATCGTGTAGGTATTGCTAATAGCAACGCCTCCACTGCAAGATGTGATCTCTGTCGGGAGCAGCTGAAGCCACCTGCCGGCTTCATCGAGCCATCTGAAAGCCTCCTACCCAGGAATGCTTTGCCGTGGCCGACTTGGAAATCTCTGAATAGACTCCGAACCAAAGACGGCCGTAGCAAAGACAATCTCTACAGATGGGGGTTCTTGGAAAGCTCAGATCCCAAGTGTGTATGCACCGTGTCTCCACAGACAATGGGCCACCTTCCATCTTACGCTACATGCCCTGTCACCTGCGCACTTGACGATCATAAGACTGTATCAGCGAGCCGAGATCGCATAGCTGAATTTTGGGCTGAATATATTTAACAATTTGCCATCGACACATTAAGAAGAAGCTTTGTAGGAAAAGGATGTATTTTTTTTAATTTTTGGGGGTCTTCAGAATGAGGTTTGAATATGTGGTAACCGTACCGTCAGCGTCCCCTCCACTTTATAAAGTCAGTTGGTAAACTAGTTTTATTGGTTTAAAGTAATTTGCTGATCACCTGTGGAAGGCTGCATAGCAGAGCGATGACCCACGCAAGAGACAGCATCATCTTGCTTCTCTTTCTTGCTATGGGTAGCCTTAGCGGGTAGAGGATGGCGAAGAATCTGGAAGAAAAAAAATGGTTGTTATTTCTGTCAAAAGGATATCATGATAGGTACTTTAAGTTTACAAGGAATAATAATCTTGAGTATTCTGCATTTAGCGACAGGCTTAGGAGGAGATGGCGGGACAAACTCGACTCTTTCCACAAGGATAAATACCTATCCCCTCCCTATCCCTATCCTATCCTTAGTACATCTTATTAAATTATTATTTTTTTACAGATAGACACCACTGTTTGTCTCTGAATCACCCAAAGGTTGACTGGTAGAAAATGCCTATGGCATTAAGTCCGCCACTGTACTTTGTACTTGAAGTGTTAAATAAATAAATAAATAACGGCAACAGGATAGGGATAAGTGGAAAGAGGGAAGGGAGCCCTTCGCCCTGCACTTGGATAAAATGTCAAATAAAAATAATTTTTCATTTAGCGATCCACCCGAACAAACACAGCTTTTTATAAATATGAATTAATTGTCCTATTTAATCTGGCATGTTGAATCATCAAAGAAATATTTTATTATTCACCAGTCATATAAAAGATAGGTCCGTCAATATTTGTGGCAAACAAATTAAAAGTTAAATTACTTTCAGAAAGTGAACGTTTAAACATTTACTTTAAACTAAAAAGTGCTTTATTTACTTTTATATTCGCAAATGTATATTTCACTATTCCAAAATCGAACCATTTTTACATCATGGTAAGTGATGATTTTAGGGAATAAATCCAAACTTGCCGAAAACAACATCAAAATCGGGAAAAATCAGTAAACCACAATTTGCCATCAGGTATTTGGGTGTTAAAACAATTTGCTGAGAACTCAAACTGTTTTTCCACAGCACCTTTTAGTAGGACAAAATAATAATTCAAGGATTTGATTTGTGTTTCCAAGAACAAACCTAACAATTTTGTAACTCCGTCAATGACAGCTGTCTCTATGAATACTTGAAATTGGTTCAAGTTTTTGACACTATTAATGAAAACATGACTCGAGTTGTCACCGTTTTATTACATTGACAATTCGATTATTTATTATGACTTAAGAACTTACACTTAATGGCATTTCATAAAACTTTCAAGTCCTTATTTTCCGAAATGACTGAACCGATTTCAATGAAACTTAATAAGCATAAGCGAAATACATTGGTCTAAAAAGTTATTAAAAACATTTTCGAAATGTCTTATACTAAGGTAATTGGAAATTTGAGGTATTCCGTGAAGCACACCCAGATGAAGCACACCTAAAGTATTCCACTTAGCACACGCGTAGGTGAGCTTCAAATAAAAATTCAAAATAATTAATTTCCTATTCCACGAAGCACACCTACGAATATCACTCGCATAGTGCGGGGACTAAGAAACAAAAATGTCGATAGAAGAAAATATTTACTATTTAAAAGACTAATTTAAATTTCTAACATCATTCAGTTTCATTACAATAATGTGACACAATATTTGTCATTTTTGTAATCTTACTATTTAAAATCACAGATTGTTTCATAATTGCAATAAAAACTTGGACTAGTACAACCCTACTAGAGTTTACGCACACATTTGCACGTGCACAAACGTTATTTGATTATGTAGTAGTAATAGGCAATTATTTTGCGAGCGTTGTATGGAGTGTCCGAGGTATGCTATTAGCAGATCATGTATACGTCTTATCTATGGGATTTCTATAAGAACATTATGAAAATTACAAGTATTGTATCACATTATTATAATGAAACTAAATTTAAGTTGGTCTTTTAAATAAGCGTAGCGCTATTTAATGACAGTCAGCCATTTTTCAATGTGCGTTTTTCTGAGTGCTGTGTGCTTAAGTCAGTGGTGAATTTTTTTAACAATAAAACTTTCCTTTTGTGCGCTGGTCTGTTGAGCACATGGTAAGTTATTTATTTACTATTAGACCATTCAAATATTGTATTACTCTCGCCCAAATCAAAAGTAAATAACAATTTTAGCTAAGGAGGTTTATGGATTTTTAATTCGTTTAAGGTTTTATTCAACACGTGTTTTATATTCCTTTTTGTTACAAAGTTTTGTTACGTAACAAAAATGAGTTAACAAAAATGAAGTAAGGGTGATTTTATACTGCTCAAAAATACGTAGCACGTGTATTTTGTTACAAAAAAAAAACAGCAATGTTTGCAGCTTACATAATAATACTAGTAGATGAAAAGAAAGTATAAATTTACTAATGTTACTTTTATAGTTTTATTCGCGTAGATATTTCGTGTTTAGCCAACTTGTTTCAAGCGGCCGTGCCATCAACGCTGTGTTTTGAGCTCAAGCCTAAGAGCCGGTCGAGATTAAAACTAAAACTTACGGGAAAGAGTTAATGAATGAATACGTTAGTAAAATGTGTAATACTATCTGACATCAAATTAATCATGTCTCACGAAATGTTCTTAAAATGTGAAAATATTGCAACGTTTTTTCTAAAGTTTTGAAATACATGAAATGTAAGATTACTATCTGGGATTAAAAACCCAGATAGTAATCTTACATTTCATGTATTTTTGTATTTGTTTTGTTAGTATTGAGTTTATCATTACACCTGTCAAATTTCAATCTGGGTTAAATAACGAACTATACAGCTTCATTGGAGAGGTAAACAGATTCCTGTTAACCCAATTAAGCTGAGTATGCTTATGCTGGAGTGGGTTCACGTTTATTAAATAGTGTATCGGTTAGGGTTCGAACTCACAACCGAGATTTTTCACAAAATAAAATTTGTTCTAGAAAAAATGCCCATGACACCTGCAGAACGACAAAGTAATTACCGAGAAACTGAAACAAAACGATCCCGAAAAATATATTATGAAGAAGTTCTTAAAACATTTAGCCATGTTATAATGGCCCAATCACATAATTATGAGACTTATACATTGATCTCGAATATTAATTAGGTTCAGAAAAAAATATGAAACCATTAAAAATGTGTCGTTATACCTGTTTTGTGATTTAAAAGATTTTATCAAGAGCTGTTTTTTTTTTATTATAATAAGTTCAGATGAACCTATCCAAGTTGTATCTAACTAGTTGAGTTATTATGTGATTGATTATAATTAATATAAAAACGAAAGCCATTTTGTTTTGTTCATAGTGTGAAACTGCCCGATTAGTTCCTTTTTGTTTCTATTTTGTAACACTTTTCATTTTTGTTACGAAATTCATTTTTGTTTCTTTCTGGAGAATGTACAATTTATTTTGATATTACCAAAGGTATCTCGATATTACCTACATTCCCTTGAGATTTCCGAACTAAACACGGACAAAGTCATTATTCTCTTGCCCATATCCCAATTCATTTAGGTTCGGCGCAGTATGTCTTCTTCTTGCATCCTACTCTATTAATCGTCATCTCATTGGACACCTTCTTTCTTGACATATCATCCTTCACCACACCATCCATCGTTTTTTTGGTCTTCCTTTACTCTTTTACCCATCTACATTCATACTCTAAACTTTCCTCACGACATTTCCTCATTATCATCATTCATATCCGCATCACATACCACGACAACCCATTACCAACCAACTTTTCAGTCACCGGCAAAACGCGGGCAAAATCGCGGACAAAAATCAATAGCCAATAAATATTTGTTATATTACCTCTTAACTTTCTCTGAAGTCAGAGGTCCTAGAGATAACAAGACACATTTCAGAATTCCAACCAAACGTAATTCGATAAAATTGACGTTTAAAGCCTCCGTGACACATTCATGCCTGTATTTTATCGTATCTTTGTCTACGTTTTTTGTTATTGCTTCAATATATTAACTCCAGCAATTTACTATATCCGGGCTGTTGTGATAGCGGTAAAGGAGAAAGCAAAATTCGCGAGCAGGGATAGTTGCTCTTTCTGTTTGTTGGGTCTTTATAAGATGGAAGCGACACCGACGCTAAAACGGTTCATCATTTCAGCCTAAAAGACGTCCACTGCTGGACATAGGCCTCCCCCAAGTGTCGCCACATTGACATTTTGGGGGGTTTTGCCATAATCGCCACGCTTGGTAGGCGGGTTGGCGATCGCAGTACGGTTGTTACAAAAGCTCAGAGAACGCTGCTGCCCATTCTGTGGCAAATCCCTTAGTCGCCTCTTACGACACCCACGGGAAGATATGGGATGGTGTTATTCTTTACGTCCGACATCATACAGAGTCAAACGGTTACCACCCCACATATAGTGCATTTTTCGTCGGTTAATAATAAAAAACAGCTATTTTTTAGAAAAGTGCCACACACCACACACCATGTGCCACTATGAGTACACAATCAAAATGTAGGGCAACGCAGTTTTGTTTTACAAATTAACGATAAAAAAATTATTTGTGGTGGATTTCTGAATGATGTACTGAATACGTGATAATCATTTTAGCGTCAATGTCCCATCCCGTATAAATAAACATGCGAATACCTAAGCTAGTATGCACGGTGACCAATCAAGTTAGACAAAACCAAATAATCATCATCATCAGCCTATAATGTTCCCACTGCTGGGACACCGGCCTCCTCTCTATGAGAGGGAGCGGGCTGTACCCACGGGCCGTGCTGGACCCGCACTGGGCCCACGTGGTGGATACCACGCGGGCCCAGTGCGGGTTGGTAGAAGTCACATGTCTTCGAATTTTTAGTTCTACGACATGCCGGTTTCTTCACTATATTTTCCTTCACCGTTTTGAGAGCGAGATAATGCGAATTTCTAAATGTAAGGGAAATCTATAAAACGAGGCCATGATATACTACATACTGGACATGTATAGCTTGTTAGGTCACCGTTAGGTCACCGGTACCAAACGCCTCTCAAGTTCAGAAACAGTACTAGCAACAAGTGTAGGTACTATATAAAGGATTTATATCGTTCCTAGAAGACACCTAGTATGTAATAACTGTCATGCTGTCATCTGAACGCATAGGATAAACGAGTACGACATGCATACAAGGTGTTGTGTTGCATCCTCGTCGAAATTCAGGAGGTTGTCACAAAAGACAATAATAATTAATTTAACCTAGTTAATATCGGTACCGGTTAATACCGGTACCTAGTTAATTATTAATGATACGCTGATCGGATGATAAATATAGGCACTAATACTTATACAGAACATTTATAAGTGAAATCTTAGACTATTCTTCAGAGAATTTGCTTGAAGCGGACAATACCGGTTTGTTCTGCATGGTGTCGGTTCTGCATGGTGTCGGACGTAAAGAATAGCACCATCCCATACCTTCCCGTGGGTGTCGTAAGAGGCGACTAAGGGACTTTCCAGAGAATGGGCAGCAGCGTTCTCTGTGCTTTTGTAACAACCGTACTGCGATCGCCAACCCGCCTGCCAAGCGTGGCGATTATGGCAAAACCCCCCTTATGTCAATGTGGCGACCCTTGGGGGAGGCCTATGTCCAGCAGTGGACGTCTTTCGGCTGAAATGAAAAAAAAAATGAAAAAGGCAGGCCTAAGATTCCATTAACTTTAATTATTCCAAAAACGACTAGGTGTTTCTCATCCTTCTAGCCTTAATGATAGTCAGCTAACCCACGTCAAACCTTCTGTAAATAATATTTATCTTAAAGCCTCCACAAATGCTATTGTAAGTTAATGACCCATAAACCAAATATTACTGAAGAGGCGGAAGTTTGTTGAGGAGCTCGTGGCTAAATAATAACAGCCACGCTTTCCTAGGTTGCTCCGTGGTTGGTTGAGCACCCATTACGTATCGTGTTTCTTCCCTGCCTCGGAAAGCACGTTAAGCCGTTGGTCCCGGCTGTCAACTGTAGATCTTTGACAGTCGTTAAGTAGTAGTCAGTGCCCCGAAAGTTTGACTAGTCTTACCAAGAGGTATCGTATTACCCAGTATTAACTAGGTTATGGAGATCAGATATGCAGTCGCTCCATGTAAAATACTGGCAGGGACTCAAACTGTAACTGTAATAAGTGTTTTTAACACTGTTTTTTAAAACAGGTAGAACAGAAAAACACTTTCAAATGTAACAGATACAATAATGTTACCGAATCAAACTGTAACCTTTAATATAATATGTGTAACTGAAATAATCAATTATAGCTTTAGTACGCTACGTTTACCTGTTACACTTATTAACACTGTTAACACTTTTATATCTGTTACAGATATGTAACGGTTAAAAACACATTTAAAAGTGTTACATATTTGATTATGTTACCAATTCAACATGTATCACTTATAATTCTGTAACATTTATGAAGGTGTTTATAAGTCCCTGAATACTGGTATTGATCTGCATCGTATTAGACTGTAGCCGACCCCAATATATTTGGTAAAAGCTAGGCAAATGTTGAAAGACTCGCCAGTTTGTTAAATCTAGTTTCGTATTTTTCATCAAAATTGACAACCAAAAATATTGATACCAGGAAAACATTCGAATACACTTAAAATATAATTTTCTTATTTTGTTGCCAGCCAAGTCAACGTTACTGAGAGTATTGTGAGTGCGGAGTGAAATTAATCGAGACTCCATGGCAACGCGCAACCGTAGCACAAAAGAGTTTCTTCAAAGTACCTAGTTGATAAGCTTCAGCAATGTATATTGTACTGTGGTCAACATAAAACGCTAAGTATGTATATTTATACCCATAAGTTACAAAGAATTGAACCATATGGTGGTCTAAATAAGAAAACACTTTTGTGCTTAGTAACATTTGAAAATTAAACAATAAAACGTGACCTTTTATCTGTAAAAATAGAACCTTTTAGTAGACACCTACCAACAAAATTAAAATACGTTCTTATGACTAAACTGGAACATAAATAGACGGGAATATTAATAGATTCCGATTTATTTTAATTCTTCACTTAGATTTTCCTGTCTTTGTATTTTTTTTAATAGCATTTTGTTGAGCAATAAAGTTCTTTGTAAGTATATTACAACAAGGATTACCTAGTTCCACGAGATTTTTTGATATTAAAAAAGTTTGGCACGACATCGGGAAACACTACCGCGTTGCGGGCTCATAAGAAGCTTCGAAACGGCCGAAGTCGGTATTTTTTATATGAAACAATATCCCGATAGATACGACCCGAACTCTCCCACATATGTGACAGAAAATTCGATCTAATGTCATAAATTATTCAACGTTTAACAGGTTAGCTACTAACTAAACGCCACGCAAAGGGTAGGGGTTTTTGGAATAAAGTTTATTTTAGCTACTTAGCACCACAACGTTTATGGTCTAAGCACTTTGTGTGTGTGTAAGATGGTGTTGCTAGTCAAAAAAATGTGTCAAACTTGGTAAATTTATTTTAGTTCTGTGTTTTCCCGCCTGCACAGTTGATTGAAAGAAATGGCAATCACTTTCAAGGTTTTTTTTTGTAGTATTTCAATTCGATACGTCGATAGATCTTTTTACGTTCTACAAACCCGAAAAAAAAAATGACTGACAGAGGTGACTGGCAGTTCTAAGAAGTTCAACTTTTCCTGTCAATTAGGTTATTAAATCCCTTCTTAAAATGTTGCCTTGGTGTCACAGTCGCCAGATACGTCATAGGGGTTCTTATATCATCACTAGCATAAATCTTTTTACTAATCTTTTATCAAATCACACATTAAGCTTATACAATACAAACATATACACAATACAATATAATGTAGGTACCTACTACTATTACAGGCAATTTTTAGAGTAAACCCTTATCGATTCGCCCTGTCCGTCTGTCCGTCCGTATGTCACAGCCATTTTACTCCGAGACTATAAATTGGCAACACACAGTTGAAAGGAAAGGAGGTGCCTTCTATGAACCGCTGTAGAAATATGATATGAAGTTATAATTAATATTAAAATAGGCGTTGCTCTCCATACATGTAACAGACGATTGAAAAAGAAATATCTAAGTGAGTATATAACTGGGGTGGGGTGTTTGTCGATAGCTCTTGAAAAATTATATCGATGCTCCGTAATACTTATTTTTTTTAGTGGAACTTTGTAGTAGTTATAGATTTAACTGAATAAATTGAATTTAGATCTCAATGGAGAGTAACAGGCAAGCATCTCCATGGAAACTCTTTTAAATACCAAACTTGGATTGGAGCCGACCACTCAGCTACAGCATCAATACAGTTTAAACCTTATATTATTATAACAGATTATTTTAAAGTTTGGGATCCATGAACTCAACCCAGGTAACAGGTAAACCTTGAAAACTTTGTCTTCATCATAATTAAGCCTATTGTAATAAATTCGTTATCAAACTATCCAAGCCTAGACATAAACTTCCAACTGTGAAGGCAGACAAATAATGGGACTTCTTTTTGTCCAAGTAACTTTTTAGGTACCTACTTAGGATTTTTCTAAGGTTTGACTGCCGCTATTAGGGACGCCAAGTACCGTTTTTGAAAAAAACAGTCTATCTAATAATTACCAATAAAATATATATAATTATACTAATAATGAACTCTACTTATAATATAAGGCAATAACAATTTCATTATAGTAAATTATCTAAAATACGTAGAAATATCTACGTGTAATAGTTAGCATGAGTAGGTCTTCTATTTGATGTAAGTGTTAAATGGTTTATCATTCATTTTTTATTTTTTCTTTCAAACGTTTTTTGTATCCAGCGGTCCGAATATCTGACAAATACTCTTACCAAGGGGTCTCACTACCCAGCTAATGGGTTATGGAGGTCAGATATGCAGTAGTTCCTTGTAAATACTGGTTCAGGATAGACTGGAAGCCGACCCCAACATCATCTGCCTAGCCTTTTCCCAAACTACCTTGGAGTCGGCTTCCGGTCTAACCGGATCCTCTTCCCGGAACCTTCACAACCCAGTAACTGGGTAATACGATACCTCTTAGTAAGACTGGATGTCAGACTTTTGGTTTCTGACTACTCGTAACGACTGGCAAAGATCTACAAATGACAGCCGAGACCAACGGCTTATCGTGCTTTCCGAGGCACAGAGGAAACTCGTTATGTAATTATGGTCACCCATCCACGGACCAACCTCGGCATGCACGGCTTAACCTTAAAGCCAAACAGATAATGATGGTTTCTCTTCTTTCCTTGTCGCAAGTGCCTATACCGCTGATGGCGCCGATGATAATGGTGAATTATTTTCTTTCATCATAGAAAATTATTGAAGCAGAAATATTGTGACTAGGGCATACTATCAAAATAAAAGTATAGACAAACCTAACCTAAACTAAAACTGGTACCAAAAAATCGTCGCCTCACAGAGATAGACTTTTTTCTATTTCATTGGTTCAATTCAATTCACGCGGGGTGATTTATGTTCACGTTGACAAAACGCTGTCAACCAGATTTCGCTGTAAAAAGAGTAATGTACCGGACCCTTATATTACCGGGGCTTTAGTGAATTTGTGCTGTAAATTCGATAGTAACCAAGAATGACACAGACCTAAACGTCCGTCGAGACAGTGGGATACAAGGTATTTTCTTTTCATCTTTAGAAACCGCGAGCCAGAAAGTATTCCTTAATTGCAACAATTATAAGTTCTATTTTTAAGGTTCCGTACCCAAAGGGTCAAACGGGACCCTATTACTGAGACTTCGCTGTCCGTCCGTCCGTCTGTCACCAGGCTGTATCACATGAAACTATCACGGTTCAGCCAGTTGAAATTTCTACAGATTATGTATTTCTGTTGCCGCTTTAACAACAAATACTAAAAACAAAAATAAACAAAAAATTGAAGGGGTTCCCATACAAATATGTGATCCTTTTTTGCTCGTTTCTTATAAATAATGGCACGGAACCCTTCGTGCGCGAGTCCGACTCGCACTTGGCCAGTTTATTTTTTTTATATCAGCCTACTCTTTCCCATTGCTAGGCAAAGGCTTCCCCCATGGCTTTCCAATTTTCTTTAACATTTGCCTTCGATCAATCCCTAAAGAATAAGTATAACTTTAAGAAAAACAAACCGAGTACGTAAAAATCACACTCTGAACAGAACGAAACAAAGAGTATCAACTTAACAATGTATAAATATTTGAAATGTTCTAAATAAGCCCTTACGTTTAATACCCAACACCTTTAAAACATTTTATTTTCAATTTATTACATTATGTCTTTTTGATGGCACCACAAAGCCTATATCAGTGAACAATTAAGAAGCTTCCAACGATTTCTCATTTGTTCAATTAAGATTATTGGTTTAGAAGTCACGCGGGAACAGATGAACATACATACATACATACGGGGTGAAAACATAATGCCTCCGCCGCAGTCGGGTAAAAATGACGCAACTTCCTTACAAATTTCCATCCCCTGTATCCTCGTTAGGGAAACATTTTTCTTCGGAGTGTAGCGACAAAAATGACAACAACGAACAATTGTTTCACTGATATGAAAAGGAAGCGGCTACCCTTTAGAAGCCTCTCTGACAAATATATATGTATACTATTTAAAAACCACGAACCCCTGTGGTGTGTGCTCTGCCTACACACAAATTAATATTCGCTCCAAAGGAGGTCTGTCATGGCGTACGAACAAAAAAGGTGTACTATCCAGTTTCTGAGAGTTGAGTAAATTCAAAAAGTTTGCGTTCACCACTAGGGCATTATTTCATACCAAAAAATATGAAAATTACGCAATCGGGGTGCCCAGGGCCTCAAGTCTGCTATTTTTATAAATATCGTCATTCCGACACGATCCTATTGTCATTTTGCTAAAATTTCGTAATCTGCTAAATTCATAATGGTCGATCATTGGTCTGTCAATGGTCTCGTAATAGAATTGTGTTATAATGACATTAGTGTATTGCCATTATTGTAAAACCCGTTAGTAGAAATGATTTTCGAAAAACTACTACTAAATTTGAAAATTTTTATTCATGTCAGATTTAATTTAAATATATTTTTACATAATTTTTATATTATTTATTAGTGTTTTAAGCAATCTGAAGTAGTAAGAAGTTTGTAAATAGCAGAAAACATTAATGTGAAATTAGAAAACTCAATATTTTATCTGTTTAGCTGTCAAAGTCAAATTGTATGTCAAGTTATTCATTTATTTGTGATTATGTACGAGAATACCATTCTAAGCCATTTATTTCAATGGAGTGTCGGTGGTTGACGATTGGGAAGTCATAATTACGCCATTATATTAGTAGATTACCAAACTTATCAAAATCAACAATTTTGAAAGGGATCCCTTCTTTTCGCATAATGTTCTTGTATAATGTCCTAATGACTATTAGCATAGCTCCTTGCTTGCATGCAGCATGCAAGCAAGCGTAAATAAATGTATACTTTAGGATATTATATGCTTAAAAAAGTTATTCTTTAGAACTTTATACTTTAGAAATTTATGCTTTAGAATATTATGCTTAATCATTATTATGGTTAGAGAAATTATGCTTAGAGAAATTATGCTTAAAAAAATTATGCGTAAGCTGTTATGCGTAATTATATTATGCCAAAATATAATTACGCCAATTAAAATTATGCTAAGTTATATTAGGTCTTAAAATTTTATGCAAATAGATAGGGAACCATTTTGAAATCAATGATAGGCCATTCTTACACTTTTGTAATAGCAGACTTGAGGCCCTGGTCACTACGTACTGTTCGGAAAAAATCTGAGTCATGGATTCGAGAAAAAGAAGAGAAACAAAACATAAAATCATGTCAGGCCTTTTTCAAAGGGGCGCCGGGTGTCCTAATATTCGTTAGATCGACAATATCGTCAAAGTCGTGGGAAACACCTGGATAAGGTGCGGGAAACACCTGGTACAGAACCAGGAAGTGAGAAAGAAGAGGTCTATATCCAGAATGGCAGCCAGGAGTGAGTCATAGCCACCCCACGTTTCAACCCCATGTTAAATGGGCGAACCTTTTGTTATCAATTGGGCACTATTCTATAATGATGGAAAAACTAATTAACACTTTGTGCGACCTGGTAACAGAACCTAGGACCACAACTATAGGTAGCACTTGCAACCCAAGCAACGAGACAATCATGGCTTTTGCTGAAAAATACTCTGATTTTGGTGTGATTTTAACCATAATTAATTTCTGAAGGTTTGAGAATAAAATAGGTTAATCGTAAAATAATGTTTTGTCTGCGCAAAAAACCCTTATTTCATGTACGACATTAGAAAGCCCATATTAGAATTGCCCGTATTAGAAAACATCTTTAAAATTTTCAATAATAAAAACAACATCACACACAAATAAAAACAAAATAATAAATAAAACATCACATACGAATTCAAATTGATATTCAATCTTATTGAATCATCATATTCATTACAGTGGTCTCCTACGTGTGACAACTTAACTTGTCTGTCACAGAAGTGTCGCACATAAAGACCAATAGCTAATTAATAATATTAATAGCTATTTGCTATCATATTAAGAATGGTATTGGAGCTGGCCCGCGCATAAGCACAGCAGTTTCTTCTAGGCAAGCGTGCTTCCACCCTAGGCCACATCATCGCTTCACATCAGGCGAGTTGTGGTCAAACGCAAGCCTACCTTTACACGGGGTGAATAGGGATGCGAGAGAGAATAGGGACAAAACTTTGAATGGGAGTTCATCGTTCACTATAAATACTTCGTCACTAAAAAGCTATTGGGATCATTTCTGTTTTAATTTTATAAACAACTAGCTGTCCCGCGCAACTTCGTCTGCATCACATTTTCCACGTTTTCGCAATATTTTTCATTGCTGCTCCACTCCTATACAGCGCCATCTATTGAATACTTACTCAATCCAGTCAACAGATACCGCCATCTGTTAGAATCGTTTGGAGCTAACAGATAATTGTGACTCAATTTGCAATAATGTAAGCTATCCTATCTTTCAAGTTGGATCAAATTGCACACGGTGTGCAAATTTGATTAAAATCGGTTAAGTAGTTTAGGAGTCCATCCCCGACAAACAACGTGACACGTAATTTATATATATATATATATATATAGATAGGGTGTTTTTAGGTTAGCTATAATATATATAATGCGAAAATGCCTTTCAAAGTTTCGTTCCGATTCACCCCCGTGTCCTTATTCACCCCACTTTACGGTATTCAGTATTAATTAAAAAAAATGCAACGAATCCTCGTAGTCGCAAACAAAAAAGAAACCGTAAAGCAAGACGAATGGTTGTGTTTATGTTATTGTTTATTTATAAAACAGTTTTCCTCCGTGAGTTTCAACGATACTTTAAGCATAAAGTGCTGGAAAACAGCACGTATCAGATAGAGTACTTAAATAATACTTTCAATCTGTCGTGAACGCAAACTGCATACAAACTGATGATGTTATTAATTTTTCCTTTGTTTTTTGAACAACTTTCATTTAACTTGAGTCGTGTCAGGGTCAGGTGGCCTACCATGATGTCTTAAAGCAGTATTCATCATCATCATCATTTCAGCCCAAAAGACGTGCATTGCTAGACATAGGCCTCCCCCAAGTGTCGCCACATTGACATTTTGGGGGGTTTTGCCATAATCGCCACGCTTGACAGGCGGGTTCGCGATCTTATTTTATTCCAGAGTGGGAAAGAGATGGCGCTAGACGTCCTCTATAGCTCCGTCTCTTTCCCACACTGGAAAAAGATTAAAACAATACTGCTTTAAGACGACATAGTAACCCCCCTGTACACTAAATAACATAACATCACGGCTGTAATCCCCGAAGGGTTAGGCAGAGATGTACGGATGCAAAACAACATCTTGTATGCAGATGAATATTAGCAAGAAATTCGCTTAAGTGAGTAGTTACTTAATAAGACACGGTTTATTTACACTTTACACTTTCATTAAATACAGTTATGGAATTTCATCTTTTTGTATAGGAGGCAGGTTTAGAACTTTTCAACCATGATCGATTACTGAAGTTTGAGACGATAAATCTTTATGTCAGCAATGTCTTTCCTCCTTGTCGATTTCGATAACATTTTATCAATCCTTGTATCAACTTTCCTTGCATGTGTCTAACCTAAGTTTATTTTAAATCCAGTCACAAAATTTAACAGTTTAAGTAAATTAATGGCAGGAAGAATTGTTCAAGTCTCTGATTGCTTCGTTCTAGTGATTGCAACTGCTAAGCATGAAGACCTAGGTTCGATTTACGGATCGGGCAAAATGTTATTGATGAGTGTTTACATTATGAATTTCTCAGTAGCAGCCACGGAGTCTGGGTTTGTGCCCGGTTGATGAACAATAGGCTCGCCTCATATTACATTAGAGAGCAGTGGTGGCCCAGTGGTCGCAGCCCCGACTTACGGAGAGCATCGGTGGCCCAGTGGTAGCAGTAAACCGTGGGTACCCCGACTTACGAGCAGTAAACCGTGGGTTCGAACCCGGTAAGCGCATTACTTTGTGCAATTTATTTCATCACCGCTGCTCTTGAAAACGTTGAAGGAAAACATCGTGAGAAATACGGCATGTCCTAGAACTAAAATTTCGAAGACATGTGACATCTACCAACCCGCACTGGGCCCGCGTGATGGATTACAATCCCTCCCTCTCTAAGAGAGGAGTCCTGTGTCCCAGCAGTGGGTACAATAAAGGCTGATTATGATGATGATGATAATGATATTACATGGGACTTAAACAACAGGCGAAAGGGGAGTATCTATATAGTACAGGGTGTAACGGTAAGGGTATATACATACTTAAGGGTGTGCTACAGACCATCAAACTGAACATGTTTCTCCATCGGACAAACATCGTTATAGCGAAAAAAATATCGCCTTCCCATACAAAATTTCAATACCTATTCAACCCAAATGTATGGGAAGGCGATATTTTTTTCGCTATAACGATGTTTGTCCGATGGAGAAACATGTTCAGTTTGATGGTCTGTAGCACACCCTTAAGTATTCATATACCCTTTCCGTTATACCCTGTATATATACGAGAGATACACAGCTGCCAAACCCTTCGGGGATTACAGGCGTGATGTTATGGTATGACAAGTCTCTGATACATTATTAAAAAAATTGTAAAAGTATTTCTTACCTGTCGAGTGAGATGCAGACCAGTACATTTGATGACAAGTAAAGCCCAAAAGCCCTTAGAACTAAGAAGAATTTGCAAGCAAGGTTGCCCGCCAACCACGCGTTGGTTGTTCGCCATCCAATCTGTAAACAAAGAACAGAACTTGTTTTAAAAATCTGAACTGAGTCTTCAAAATTGATGTAAATGATGCAAATATTTCGAAATCCAATGTTCGAGACCACATTAGTTATCGAAATATTTAAAAATCTGCTTAATTGAAAGTGAGGGTAGTGTAAGATATTTTTTTTAGACATACTTTAAAAAAATATCCGGAACACCCTTGATCTCGCCATGCCTAAATGTAGGTAGTAATTTCAAAAAATAAATTCAACGGCTAATAAGTGCTCGATCTCATTTATCAATGAGGAGATGATCACAGCAACTAAGCTGGGGCACCCCGACCAGACGGGTTAGGTTAGGTAAGGATAGTGCTCATTTACGAAGATGCGGCGCATCGGGCGGCGCGGTATGCGGTGAGTCGCGTGGCGCGTTGGACGTATTTTCCGTTTACGCAGATGCGGCGACCGCCCGAGACGGATATTGTAGCCCGCCATGGGACCATATTCTTGTAGTGTTTGACAACTGTCACATCATGCCTTAGAATCGTCTTTTTTAGACAATGTTAGTAAAGTAAGTAGCCTAACGGTACTGCAACCGGAATGCGAAATCAGAAATTGTAGGATCAAATCACTGTCATGTTTTTTTTTGTGCTGCAAAATATATTATGACTTTTTGTAACTTGTTTTATTTTAATGACCTGTTTTCTAGGTATTGCGTCCCTCACCACAATATTTTGAGTTTTACATTGCGCTGCGATATGGATTAATTGTATGGGGAAATAGTACCGACTACAATAGAGCATTTTATCGCTCAAAAGAAATGTGTTCGAGCTATTCAGTGCATTCCACCGGACGTATCTAGTCGACCATTTTTTTTAAAACTCGGTCTGCTACCAATACCCTCACTATACATATATGAACCATGTGTGTTTGTACGCAAGCACAAATATCTATTCAGAACAGCAACAAATGTAAGTTCTAGGAATAGGCGCGGGCGTGACAAATTTAGACTTGTTTTAAATGAATTCCCTCGATCAACAAAATATAGTATAAGCGGTTTAGCTATGGCTGTACGTAGGTATAACAAATTACCATGTAAACTTAAATTACTAAATGGCAGACTGTTTAAAATTCACTTGTTTAAATGGCTAAATGATAATATTTTTTATAGCATTAAGGAATACCTTGAACATAAGTTGTTTTAACCAATTTGCATGCTTTATTCTTAAGCAAAACATGTGTGATCTTATCCTTAATTCATGTAACACCTTTGTATACCATGTGTCAAGCAAATAAATAAATATGAAATATCAATTTGAAATATGAACAATTTTTGCGTATAGTTACTTAGTTGGATGTACAGAATATTTGTTTACCGGCTTAATGAAACCGTGAAGGCCTATTTACATCTTGTATAACGCAGGTATTAACTTACAAAATAAAAGCCGTAAGAATTTTGACCCGAGGGAGTTCTGCTAAAAAAGTGTTTTCCGACTTTCGTTTGAATAAATCTTACGTAACATATTCCCGAGATGGCAACAATGTTGTCTGTGGTCTGAACCACAGACAACATTGTTGCCATCTCGGGAATATCCTGGATGATTCTTTCAGAAGAACGAGGAGTAACGTACCTCTGCCTCGAAATCATCGCTGCAGCGACATTTAAGGGTTGCGCCACATCTATCAGCGATGATGATATCATCTATCATAGATGGCGGACGTTGTTGCTGCCAAGCGCATCGTCGATGCTGCCGTGTCCGATAGCACCCCCGCTCTGTTTCTCGCTCTAGCAAAGTGATGGTTCAAAGCAATGGCAAAGGAAAGCATGGAAAATGCGATTCCGTGCTGATAGATAAGCTTCAACCCTAAATCTATCTTTTACGTAACCTTATTCTCACACCCAAGATTTGATTCTAAGACTACCACGTAAATTTTACAAGTTCACTTACTTCAAATCAAAAAATGTCTTCAAAAATCCAAAACGACTGTTAGAATAGTCGCTCGTTATTGCAGGCTAGATATCAATCTATGTAGTGAACTTAGACGAATAAGATAAATGAAGTAGGTGGAGTAAATAACAATGTCTGTTAAAAACAACTTAACATTATTTCTCCCAAATCTGTACAAACAAAACACTTCACAAAATCTGAGATGAAGGATTATTTAACAAACACTTTATTTTTGTCTACTCACCTACTTACTTAATTATATAGATATAAAATACTAGCACTTCGGTCGCGACTTCGTCCGCGAAAATTGTTAGCCTATGTTACTCTGTAAAAATGTAGCTTTATAATGGTGAAAGGATTTTTAAAATCGGTCGAGTAGTTTTTGAGTTTAATCGTAACAAACAAACAATCAAATCTTTCCTCTTTATCATATTAGTTTAGATTTGTCACTTGGACTCTGTGCTAGATGCCCAGGGTGTACCGAGCCGTAAGATTTAACTCCAACCTCGTAAAGTGAGGCTAACTCGAAGGATCTGCGGCGAGGTATATAAGTTCTAAACGGACTCTTTACGAAGCCGTTAACCAAGCATTCTGAACATTAATCTAAGTGACCCTACGTAAAAAATTCGTTGTCTGTAAAGTCGGTTTATGGACGATAGTTTAACGTGACAACGTCATAACAAAACATTGAAGAAATGATTGCATACTTGTCTTTTATCAATAAAATTGAATCATTTTTTATTGAATTATCACTATTTTGTATGGATACAAATAAGGAGTGAAATGTAATCAACTATTCTCTATCTAAATCTACTACTCTATTTAATTGATTTTACTTTTAATTTGGCTGTTGTAATAAACAATGAAAACCACATTAACTTTTCACTTCACTTTATAAACAGTCGACGAAACAGTGTGTGTTCTCGCTCCAATCGTAACGTTACAATGAGCGTAACGTACTGTAGCGACCAACAAAAAAGCAACTTACTACAAAAAGTACTACAGCGCCATCTATGACACGATGGAAGAACTAACATCAATTTCCTACATCTCACAAGCAAAGACATCGACTTAAAAAAACTTTTGAAAACGTTGGAACTTTGACCTCCAATATTATCTCCGTGCCAGCCAGACATGAATACAAAGAAAACTAGTATAATAAAAATACCATGTAATATTTTATTGTAGATAATATTTTTATATTTCATGGACCATCATTTTATTTGTTGATGATAATAGATATCGATAAACATTTATGTCTCGGTATTTATAATAACCTATTCAATTCGTCGCGTTTGATTTTTTTTATTTTTTTTTTATTGTCGTGTTCTACCTTTTGTAGTAAGCAACGACTTATTGTCGGGCCTACGCTGTCCTCCCACGGTTATGTACTAATGCTGTAACACTCAAATATTGTAAAACCAAATGATTTTAAAAGAGTAACCATGGAGTTTCTTGCCGTTTCTTCTCCATAGGAAACGACCAACCCGAACCGTGCATCTTTTGTCGACGTTTTAACAGTGCCTATATAGGCCTATGTAAAATAAAATATTTTGATTTTTATTTTGACAGAAAGTGGATAAAAGCCCATGGGTACTGACTGACTCATGTAGTACTGAACTGGTGGCCTACCATGACGTCCTACAGCAGTATTGTTTTACTCTTTTTCCAGTATGGGAAAGAGACGGAGCTATACAGGATGTCTAGCGCCATCTTTTTCCCACACTGGAAAAGGAGTAAGACAATAATGTGACGTTAACTACCATGGTTTATAAATGTTGTCAGAAATCGGTTAAAAATATGAGACAAGGTGATACAATAACACACTTAAAGAAGTTTCTGTCAAGTAAATCCTATTATAATATAAATGAGTTTCTGAAGGATAAAATATTACTGTAATTTTTTGCTATAATTGACATGTCTGAGTTTTTTTTTCCTTTTTGTATTATAATTTTATTGTTTGACATCCGTTTGTGTACTTTGACATCATGAATCTTTGACAGATTTTCTACCGACTTCATACCGATTATTTGACATCTATTATTGATATGTTTTAATGAGCCCTGTTTTTTTTTTTCATTATTGTATGACATTTAATTTTTGAATTAAGTATTTTTAACTTTTGCTATATAATTGATTTTTTTTTTCCTCTCATGTATACAATTGTTTTTATTTAATTGTCATTTTATTTTTGCATGTAATGCTACTTTTTATAATCTGTAATAGATATGTTATAATAATCTAAAAATTATGCATGGAATACTTACAAGAAAAAAAATTTCTAAATTAAGACATTTATTTGTCCATATTTGTACGCTTCACAGCAAAACATAGAGAATCAACTTAGCATAATGTAACATCTCACACACAGTGTAACTACCTATGTTTACAAATAAAATATTCTTATTCTTATTCTTATTCTTAATATTATTTTTCATATTTTTAACCGACTAGCAATTTCTGAAAAAGGAGGAGGTTATTATTTTATCCCCAATTTGAAGATTGTTACTATACAAGGTAAACTTTAATTAGCTAACAAGATTAGAATATTATAGAATAGAATAAATCTTCATATTGTACACCAAAAATGAATCATAACGGGTTTACAAAAAAAAACATCACATCATATTTTTTTTTGGGGTAAACGAACACTGTTGCTCGTGGCCTCGGTAGGTACTTGAAGTATGGTTTGATAAAAGTGTTATGGTCATACGCTTACAGAATCTTGACTGACTACAACCTATTTTATTTTAATTCCATAATGTCCAAAGGTTGTTTGGAATATATCGCTATCAGCGATAAGACCGCCATAAAATTAGCAGTTTTATAAACCCGTTATGTTTCATTTTTGATGTACAATAAAGGTTTATTCTATTCGAGCAAAGTGTTTTTGGTTTTTTCCATCAGGAATTTCTCAGTAGCAGCATGGGACTTAAAAATAACTGGCGAAATGTGGGTGTACTATTAGGTATCACCTCTGCCTAACCCTTTGGGGATTACAGGCGTGATGTTATGTTTGTAATACGTTTACGAACAAAAGTAAGGTTGGCTGTATCCTAACTAATATTACAAAAATGTGATTGTGAGTTTGTTTGGTTGAAACGCCTTCACGCCTTGACGCGCTGCACGGATGCCAGTGAAATTTGGCCGACAGATAGACGATAACCTTGAGGAGGAAGAGCTCGTGGTTAAATAATAACAGTCGCACGGGTCGATCTTTACGGTTAAGCCGTGCTTGCCGAGGTTGGGCCGTGAATGGGTGACATAATTACATATCGGGTCCCGGCTGTCATTTGTACATCTTTGACAGTCTTTGAGAGTAGTCAGAAGCCAAAAGTCTGACATCCAGTCTTGCCAACGGTTATCGTATTACCCAGTTACTGGGTTGTGGAGGTCAGATAGGCAGTCACTTCATGTAAAATACTGGTACTCAGCTGCAACCGGTTAGACTGGAAGCCAACCCCAAGGTAGTTTGGAAAAGGCTATGCATATGATGGATGGAACTTATGTTCTATCCATCATTTGCATAGAAAGAAATGCTGGCTTTATCAAGGTTATCCTTGATAAAGACAGCATTTCTTTCTTTTCATCACGGTAGGACATGCTCGTAGGATATTTTTCCACCGCGCGAAACCACTGGTATAAGGTATAATGAAATAATTTTCCCAGTACAAAGACGCAATAATAAATGCCCTAACTGCTCGAAAATTTTCCCAGATATGAAGTCTTTCCTTTGACCTACATCCAGAACAATGTTATCAACCACTTAGATAATAAAACGATCTGAATTAATCCACTGAGATATCTACCGCCCGATTTGCACGGCTCACTAAGACAGGAACGGAATTAGCTAAGATTTTCTTTGAGAATTATCCTGTGATGGACAGTATCTAACACAATTGTGGATACTGTGGCTCATTAGGGTCTAAGTCCTGCTTTTAAGGTCACAATGTCACATTAATGTTAATAAAAATAAAAAACCAGCCAAATGCGAGTCGGACTCGCACACGAAAGGTACCGTACCATTATTTACAAAAACGAGCAAAAATATAACTCTTTTTGTTTAGGAGCCCCCTAAAATATTTATTTTATTCTGTTTTTAGTATTTGTTGTTACAGCTGAAATACAAAATCTGTAGAAATTTCAACTGGCTAACTATCACGGTTCATGAGATACAGCCTGGTGACAGATGGACGGACGGACGGACGGACAGCCGAAGTCTCAATAATAGGGTCACGTTTGACCCTTTGGGTACGGAACCCTAAAAAACGATGGATGAATGTGTGAAGGATTTCACACAATTCATCCATCGTTTTTTTTTTATCATACATCCATCGTTGATCGATATACGGCATGAAAGGAGGTGTCTAGTGAGATGAAAAAAAACTGTTTATGGAAGAAAAAGGTAGGCTTCACTGACGCCAAATAAATTAGGATAAGAGCAGAAGAATTATGAGTACTAATTGATGTTAATTTATCGGATTAACTATGGATGTAATAAAAAATCTACCTTGGCCAAATACCCACTTTCTTGAGCCCAGAATCAGCCAGTTGTAGTGGCAGAACTCAAAGAAGATGACGGAACGAGCTGGACACAGCCAACGAATAGTGGCCCACATTAGCCTTGGATTGAAAGAACTGGAAGTCATGATGAAAGGCGTTTTCCCAACAGTGGGGTGCCGCAAGTAAACAGTATCAGTACCTAAATCTCTATTATTGCAAGAAAAAGGACTTAATATTTTATTTAAAGACCTGAAGAAAGCCTTCCAGTGGTAATTACTTTCAAGGCGTTTTATAACTCTACATCATCATCCTCTGCGCTGCCTTTTCCCAACGATGTTGGAGATCCAGATTAAAAACTATCTATGTGCCAAAGTTTATTAAAATCTGCTCAATGGTTTTTGCGTGAAGAGTAACAAAAATCCATCCATCCATCCTCACAAACTTACGCATTTATAATACTATACTAGCTGTTTCGCGCAACTTCGTCTACGTCACATTTTCCCCGTTTTCGCAATATTTTTCATTGCTGCTCCGGTCCTATACAGCGCCATCTATTGAATACTTACTCAATCCAGTCAACAGATACCGCTATTTGATAAAATCGTTTGAAGCTACCAGATAATTGTGACTTAATTTGCAATAAAATAATATTGCAACTATCAATTGAGATCTAAGCTATCCTATCTTTCAAGTTAGATCAAATTGCACACGGTGTGCAAATTTGATAAAAATCGGTTACGTAGTTTAGGAGTCGTAATTTATATATACTTATACAGCAAGATTTTTTAGTCACCGTCCAAATTTTTTCTAGGCATTATGTATCATCCACTAACTCCATTTTTGAAAAAAAATCGATATGCGAAATTTTCATATTTTCATATGAAATCATTTTCTCGAAAAAATTATCCGCTCTGCCTGGTCACTAAGTTAAACGTTAAAAATACTACACTTGCCGCGCAAACATTGAATGGAAAGGGGGCGGCCAGCCCGCGTAGTTACCCAGCGTGTACCTACGCACGGCGCGGCGGTGTCCATGATATCTCAATATTTTTGTATTGAGTGATACTATAAGAAAAAACACGTATTCAATGGTTTTCGCCAGAGATTAAAAAGTTTAAATTTGGACGGTGACTAAAAAATCATGCTGTATAGATAGTAGAATGGATGAAGATTTTTGTAACCTGGATTAACACATAGGATACTTTTTATCCTAGTAGTACGATCCCGTGGTACAATTACGAACTCCACGCAGGCGAAGTCGCGGGCCTAAGCTAGTAATTCAATAAAATATAGTCGTCACCCTTCCATCTGTTATTATGAAAACTAGGTAATATGATTTACTTACGTCATTTAACCTTACAGATGTGATAAAATGTTTGTGTTCCATTACAGTAGACTACGCATCAGTGGAACTTCCTGAGCTACCATAATACGGCGTTTCGTTAGAATTAGATATCAGCTTTAACTGGCTAAGTTACCAACCAGCACGTGCCGTTTACCGAATTTAATTATAGAATAATGTGGCTTACGTATGTTGACTTTAAGGGTATTGTTCTAATGGTACAGCCATTAATCGTAACGGAATTACGATTTTGTACAATCCTGCAGGCTAAATTACATAACATAGCTAGATTTAATTACAACAGCTGCCATAAATATTTAATGGCAAAACGTAGTCCTTTTAGAAGAGACTAGCTTATGCCCATGGTTTCGCCCGGGGTAATTGTCCCACGGAATCATATTATCCGGCTAAAAAATATCCAATTGCTATTCCATACTATTAGCTATCCCTAACCCATCCAGATCCAATCAGTCATTTTTGCGTGACAGAGTAAAAGCTCTATCCTCACCAACGCATTTATAATATTAGTTATAGGATATTTTAGTTTGTAAATTATTTATTTATTACTACAAGCACATAGTAGGTACAGAGGCGGACTTAATGCCATAGGCATTTTTATCAGTTAGGTACATAAGTAGGATTCACTTTTTCTTTAGCGTAGTAATACGAGCGAGGATATATGTATGTTACCGCGCGCGCGTGACCGCGTCGCTATGTCAAACCGTTGCGCACTGAAAGCTTTATTGTATTTTACTTGAATTGATTATGAATGAAAATAGCGGTTATTTTGTGCGCCAGATTTTTGTAGGTAGTCACGCTATTTCTGTAAGTAAGCTCAGTCCAAAAGCTTTTAAGTTAGTGGTTATTAGTTACTCAAACCAAAAAGCTATGGAAGTATACCTACCGATATAATTCATTATGCCCGCTCTCTGTTGCGACCGCAAACGACAACAGATGGCAATGTCACCTCTTTAAATCTACGCGTTTTCGCAAGGTTACATAGAAAACCAATAGTGACGCTTTGATCTTGTGATTGGCGAATTTGCTGTTGTGCTTTATGATTGAGATATTTTACGGTTTCTTTAAATGACCTGACATGGACGTTGCTATACAGACAACATTATGGCGATTGTGCTTGAGTGGTTGATTACAGAAAAAAGTATTAGTGTCATCTGAAAATTTTATATTTTTATGGAAACACTTGACACTTTTATTTGACCACGATACGTATTTTTTTTTAATATGATGTACTAACAACGTACTGTGTTTACCCCAAAAATCTCCCAATAATAAAGCAGTAATCTAGAAAAGGCAATCCAACGTCCAAAGTTATTGATATCGGAACCCCAACGACATTCAGTGCAAATTAAATCCTGTTTAATTAAACATAAGTGTGGTTTCTGCAAACGTGGTCAGGCATTAATCGTGACTCAGATTACGCCATAGCAATTAACATGTATGTATGAAAATTACGTAGATCGGATTACGATGGAGTAGGAAAGTGATCTTTTCTGTATAAGCGTAAATAAGGAAAACAGTTCTTCGTAATATTTCATAATATCCTTCATCATACTTCTCTTGCCCTTATCTTCTTCTTATTAAGGAATAAAAATAAAATACAAAAGAGAAAAATTGAATTAAGACATTTTAAAGGTCATTTAGAGGTTTAAATTGAATTAAGTAATTATTTATCATAAGAATCAGGTCAATAAGAAAAAGAAAAAGAAAAAGTTTGCTATTAAAGCATGATGAAAACATCATGCTTTTGTGCCGGTAAACCAACACACTGCACTGCCAGGTTTGATCAAATGACAATTATTTACTGATAATATATAGTGCTCACTGTTTTAATTTCTGGGGTCTAGTAAACCCACTTAATATAAACAATTAAAAATAATACCGAGTACTATTATTATTTATCTGGCGTGGGCATGGACACGCCAGGTAAAGCGCAAAGGGAATTAAAGGAAGTTAAACAATCCCACACAGTCACTTTTTTGTAAAATTATTCAGAAATGTCACTAGATCACATCTCACATCAATGGTACTATAATAACAAAACATAATCACGCAAACATAATCCCCGATGGGTAAGGCAGAGATGTACGTAACAGAACCCCACTTTTCATGTTTAAGTCTCGTGTAATAGGGGAAGAGTCTATTGCCATCACTCGGGCACAAATCCAGACTCCGTGGTTGGTAATGATAAATTTCTAGTGGAAAAACTCAATTACACGTTGCCTGACCAGGGAATCGAACCAGTACCTCATTATCAACACTAGCGCTTGCGTCCAGTACACTAACGAGACACAAGCGGCATTTCTGGCAACTCATTTGTGATGAGAGTTACAGAAGTAATTTACACAAATAAGGTTGAGAATCAACATCAAAATTAAATACGGCAGGCCTCCAAAATGCCCGCCCTTTCCCTTGAATTCCAAAATTGAATATTGAAACTGCAGCAATCACAAGCCATACATTATCAGAGCCTGAAATTCGAATACAATATCGATTGATTCTTAATGAGATGCGTTGACCGCATGTTTGTGTAGCGAGCTTGTATTGTCACGAAAGGTTGAATACATTAACATTTTATTGGTTTTTAAATTGATTTTAAATGGTAATACTATTAGCTGACTGATGGCGTTTTGTAAAAAAAATGTCTGACGTTTGAAAACGGCGAACGTTCTCAAACTGACAGCGGAACGGCAAACGTTCTCAAACTGACAGCGGAACGGCGAACGTTATCAAACTGACAACGGAACGGCGAACGTTCTCAAACGTTGTTCAAATACAAGTAGTTCCAATACAAGTCAAAGTACCTTAAATAACAGTTCGCCTATATTTACCCCTAACCTTAGAAGTGTGAAGAGAAAACCTCCTCATGTTGATTAATTGACTTAACAACGACCTTAATTGATATGTTCCCAAGAAACTTCGGAGCTTATTATGTAGGGAAATACTGAACTTAGAACAATCGATCATTCTCGATAGACTGGACCTCATATATACTATATATATATACTATAATATTATAAGATTATCATTTAATTAGATATTATTATAAAAAGCAACCCTCGCTTTTTAAAAATAAATAAAATATTTTTTTTTAATATTTACTTATTAAATATATTTTTTTCACTATTATTAATTAATATTCATCAAAATTTTTAAAACTATGCTTAATTTAAATTTATTCAAATTTATTTTCTATTTTTTAGTTCGATTTTCTATAAAAAGCGTGTTTTTTAGTTTTTTTTAAATATTATTTATTTTGTACCGTAACTTGTATGTATAGTAACTAAATAGTTCTTTTGACGTCATAGCAGTTAGTCAATGATGGGTGCGCTTGATTTTCTTATAAACGTGATACTTACGATATCTAAGTCTGTGTATCTTCATCTATGGGTTGGGCAAAATTCATTTTATATAGCGACAACAAACTTTATGTTTAAGCTATTTCCTCGATGATAAGATTAATTTCATGCATATTTCTTTTTCCCTTTGCGAAGTAATTACCCTTTTTTTTAGGATTGGAAATCATCAAATGACTTCTCCCGCTTTGGGCGGAGCGGAATGGAGTGTCAGACTTGACTGACTAAAACCCATCCATGTTCTTCCTTAGCCCTTTGTGTTCCAGGGCCACGGTATCTCTTTCGAACAACCCGCAGCGAAGTAATTGCCCTTAGTTGGAGATCTTAGTTTCATAGATTTCATGTTATGATTTATCGTTGGTCTAGTGGTCGCAAGGGCGACTGCTGAGCGTGAGGACTTGGGTTCCATACCTAGGTCGTGCAAAAAATTTTTTTAGTTTCTCGAGAGGACGGCGCTGCACCACCCAACTGGTAACCTAACCGAACTCTTCGAAGAATTACGGGTGTGATGTTGTTATTTATTGAGGAGCTCACGGCTAAATGAGGAGCTCGTGGCTAAATAATAACAGCAGCGTTAAGCCGTGCTTGCCGAGGTTGTTACGTGGATGGGTGACCTTAATTACATACCGAGTTTCCTCCTTGCTTTGGAAAGCACGTTAAGCCGTTGGTCCCGGCTGTCATTTGTCGATCTTTGACAGTCGTTACGGGTAGTCAGAAACCTAAAGTCTGACATCTAGTCTTACCAAGGGGTATCGTATTCCCCAGATACTGGGGTGTGGAGGTCAGATAGGCAGTCGCTTCATGTAAAATACTGGTACTCAGCTGCATCCGGTTAGACTGGATGCCGACTCCAAGATAGTTTGGGAAAAGGCTGGGCAGATGATGATGATGATGCTGTTATTTATTTTTCTGGCCTGGTTTAAGAAGTAACTAGCTACGTAATAGTAGATTGTTGCATCGAGCGCAAAGTGAGTCATTAATGCACGAGTGTTATGTTGGTGCCCGAGCGCATGCGAGGGCACTAAATTATCACGAGTGCTTTAATTACTCACTTTATCGAGGTGCGTAATCTGCTTTTCTTACAACTACCCTGACAAAATATATCTACTCAAAATAAAAACTCAAGTTAATAAACCAAAGTATAATTCATCTTCGCTTCAAACATACAAATATTAAAAGTGCAGTTATTAAAGGTTATTAACAACTTTATTTGCAGCTGTTTTATATTTTCTGGAGTTAAATTCATATCGCTATCGCTGTCAATTTCCATGATTTTTTACCTTTTTATTTGGTAAATAAGAAGTATCAAAGTTTTGCAATGGTACAAAATGCGCGCCATTTGTTTTTTTTTTCACCAACTCTGTTTTATTCAGCCGATTTTTACTTTCAGCCAGTAATCTTTTTGATCTAATGCATACATTTTATTAACTTAATAGGAGACATTACACCTCTGTGGTAAATTTAATTCCAAATTTAAAATTTAAAACAGTGCAGTAATGAAAAACAGTGCAATAATGAGATTTCATATAACTTTTCTGCACTGTTTTGGTTCTAAGCAAAAAAGACATCCTTTGTGATCGGTTTTGTAGTGATTAATGATAACATTACTGCGTAGTTGAAAGAAAATATATTTAAATAATGTTGAGTACACTTTGTTATTCTGAAATGGGTTTTCAGAATAATATTTTTGATTCTTGATGAATCTTTCAGATCAAAAACGTTACATACAGAATCTTTGTTCAAGCTGCGAAAGGGTAGCCTCGATTTTTGAAAGCCAATCTTCAAAGTGAATGCATTAAGGTACAACTTTACTTTATCCTTGAAGATCGTAATAAATACATTTTTTATTGCACTACTAAAATTCTTTT
Source organism: Cerastis rubricosa (assembly GCA_949152445.1). NCBI lineage: Eukaryota > Metazoa > Arthropoda > Insecta > Lepidoptera > Noctuidae > Cerastis > Cerastis rubricosa. Next base: position 14,114,514 of record OX424541.1, read on the forward strand.
TTATATTTTATTTGGTTTTTATTATAACAAGAGTATTATGGCTGAACCTTTTCTTAAGTACCATAAAATAAAAAATAAACTGTTCTTACAACGCTTTTTATAAAAACCTACCACGAAATTTAATAATATTGGCTTTTCTTTTTTTGTTAAATTTAAGAAAACTGACAGCTAAAAACAACAGCTCAGTACAATGCTCGATGACCTCAGTAGAGCTTCCGAAAGAGTGGGTCTTAAAATGAACATGGACAAAACCAAGGTCATGTTGAATGCCCATGTAACACCCACTCCTATCAAGATCGGAGACTCTACTATCGAAGTTGTAGACGATTATGTCTACCTGGGACAAACGGTCCAGTTGGGTAGGTCTAACTTCGAGAAAGAGGTCAATCGTCGAATCCGACTCGGCTGGGCAGCGTTCGGGAAGCTGCGTGGTATCTTCTCGTCCAACTTACCGCAGTGTCTCAAGACAAAGGTTTATGACCAGTGTGTGTTGCCAGTGATTACATACGGGACCGAAACGTGGCCGCTCACAATGGGCCTCATCAGAAGGCTCAAAGTCACCCAGAGGGCAATGGAGAGAGCTATGCTCGGAGTTTCCTTGCGTGATCAAATCAGAAATGAGGACATCCGCAAGAGAACCAAGGTTACCGACGTAGCCCGAAGAATTGCCAGACTTAAGTGGCAGTGGGCAGGGCACATTGCTCGCAGAACAGATGGCCGATGGGGCCGAAAAGTTCTGGAATGGCGACCGCGAACCGGGAGACGATGCGTTGGAAGGCCTCCCACTAGGTGGACCGATGACCTGGTGAAGGTTTCGGGGATCCGCTGGATGCGAGTCGCACGGGACCGATCAATGTGGCGACACTTGGGGGAGGCCTATGTCCAGCAGTGGACGTCTTTCGGCTGAAATGATGATGATGATGATGACAGCTAAAACATTCGAGTAGACAAAAGTAATAAGTATCCAGAATAATAACTTCTTATAAAATATGAGCATACAACAAAGTTAATCTATACCATAATATACCAATATAATAAAGCTGAAGATTTTGTTTGTTTGCTTGAACGCGCTAATCTCAGGAACTACTGGTCCGATTTGAAAAACTCTTTCAGAGTTAGATAGCCCATTTGACGAGGAAGGCTATAGGCTATACAGCATGATTTTTTAGTCACCGTCCAAATTTAGACATTTTAATCTTTGGCGAAAACTATTGAATACGTGTTTTTTCTTTTAGTATCACTCAATACAAAAATATTGAGATATCATGGACACCGCCACGCCGTGCTAACGTAACTACGCGGGCTGGCCGCCCCCTTTCCATTGAATATTTGCGCGGCAAGTGTAGCATTTTTAACGTTTAACTTAGTGACCAGGCAGAGCGGATAATTTTTTCGAGAAAATGATTTCATATGAAAATATGAAAATTTCACATATCGATTTTTTTCAAAAATGGAGTTAGTGAATGATACATAATGCCTAGAAAAAATTTGGACAGTGACTAAAAATCTTGCTGTATATCATCACGCTACGACCAATAGGAGTGGAGCAGCAATGAAAAATGTTGCGAAAACGGGGAAAATGTGACGCAGACGAAGTTGCGCGGGACAACTAATTACTAAATAAGTACACTGAATTGGGAACTGTTTTTTAATATTTACCATTATTCAATCGACTGCCTCGTTTGTCGAGTGGTCGCGATTCCCAAGTTTGAGGTCTGGCAAACTATTATTAGGTTTTTCCTTTAGGAGTGCCACGGAGTCTGGATTCATGCCCATTTGATGGCAATAAGCTCGCCCCCTATTAAATAGATCTTTAACATAACTGGTGAAAAGTGGGTGTACTATTAGGTACACCTCTGCCTATCCCTTTCAGGATTATAGGCGTGATGTTATGGATGTCAGTTAACAAAAAAAAAGGAAATTTATAGGGGTTTTTTTAAGAAGCCTGGTCTGCCTATCTTCCGCACATTTTGGATTATTTCGAATCGTAAAAAGAGGTTTGAAGTATTTAGTGGGTACAGAATCATTTTCAGCATTTTGTTTTTTTGAGACCAACACAATTACTACCCAGCTAGACATACAGATATAAAAGAAGCCTTAAAACTAAATAACGAGTAGATAGGTACATTTAATTTTGATGTCGTTCAAATTCTTCACCCGCTCGTGAAATGCCAACTGTTGGCTTTTACTGCCCGTAGTACGATTAAATAAAGAGGTAATACTTTATAAATAACGCAGTAGAAATTGCCAAGATAAACTAAAATTAAGATCCAAAACATTTACTTAGCCAATATATAACTAAACATTAAAAAAACAAAACCCAGACATAAGACGATTAAATAAACATTTAAGCTGTAAGGTTATATGGAGATGCGTAAAATAAGTGCGGGTATTACTTTAGGATGATCTCGGTAAATATGCGTCCACCCTTACAGATAAAATTGGATACGTACAGAAGATCCACACTGAATATGTTACGAAAACTCACGCACACATAGACACGGTTCACGCACGCATATCGTCAGTAGTTATGTGCTAAACCCTAAGTTTTAAAATGTTACACTACTACAACGTTGCATTTGTTACGATTTTTATCAGCCTATATTATTCCACTGCTGGGCAAAGGCCTCCCCATAGCCTAAATATACCAAAACATAGCATAAATAAAACATACCACTTAATGGAGCTTTGTAGACAGTGCAAGCGGATTCGCGATTGTCATTTGTTTGGAACCTAACAAAAACTAAGATTACCTTTGATCTTTGTCACATTCGTTCACTCGTCACTCTTTTGATGTCACCAAAACCCATTTGACGCCATAACTTTACAAGGTTCTAAGCATAATCTAATGATTTTGGCTTGTTGTAAACAGGCCTTCTGTTCCCATCTATGATGCTTTTAAACCGTTTAGCTTTTATGGTGGAGAAAGTAATTACTCAACTTCCTTCGTTTTGAAGGCTAGGTAATTGTCGTTATACATAGGAAGAGGCAAAGGCTACATTTATGAGCATAATCAGATTTTCCTTGTCGCAGTCTTTTATGAGACATCTGGGTCAAGCTTAAGGGCTTGTACACAAAACTGCGAAGCGACGTCGCATCGTAAAAGTCTACGAGCTGCCACGACGCATCGCAAGAACTTGTAAATTGATTCGCATCGCACCTTCCTGCGATGTTGCGTCTATTTTTACGATCCATGTCTCGATCTAGTTTACTAAATACGTTCAGTACGGTTGACGGTCGTTGATGGAATCCGAATCCTGAATCGTGGAAGGGAGACGCCTTACCGCACGAAATCGATGTCACAGTTTTTTGCGTTGCGATTTCGCATCGCGGCGTTTCACACTTTTGTGCACAAGCCTTTAGGTCAAGGAATATTCATCATCTGCTTAACGTTTTCCCAAGTATATTGGGGTCGGCTTCCAGTCTAACCTGATGCAGCTGAGTACCAGTATTTTCCATGAGCGACTGCCTATCTGTTCCTATCCACAACCCAGTTAGTACTGGGTATTAATTAATCCTTGGTAAGACTAGTTGTCAGACTTTCGGGCCACTGACTACCATCTAATGATTACAGAATATTGAGGTTGGTTTATTTTCGCCATGGCATTTAACTTAAGAATACTTCGATTAGTACTGCCCCGACCGTGAGGACGAGAGTCATGTGAGAATCGCCTAACGAAATAAATCTTTGTTGAATACCGAGAATGCCGCGCACGTATTGCAATACAACACTTTCTTTACGACATACGTTTATCACGTGAAAAAGGTACGCTAAGATATTCAATACCGAGAAAGGTTGTCTCTTAAGTTATTGATGTATTAATGCATATTGTATCTTGTGAACAAGGTATGTATCTTCGATCATTATCATACATGACATGAACTCATGTATTTTTCTTGAGGATGGATCCTGACATGCTCCTTTAGTTTTGTCCACGTTAATGTTCGCGCGGTGTAAACTAAACGTAAATACGTCGATTTTTGAATCGAAAATACATTTATGCCATAGCATTTTATTCAAATTGTTTGCTAAAATCTGGAACAAGTATTTTTACTTAAAAAATCGACGTAATTACGTGACATTTACACCGCTCGTGCCAGGACCCTCAGGTCAAGCACGCCCGCACCGGTTGCAAGTACCTACTACGCACCGTAACTCCATGAGGCACGCTATCTGAAGAACATCACAATATTCGAAAATGCGAATTTTACTCACACTATTAAGGCTTTAACATATGCCGATGACCGTGAGCAGCACACTGACTTGAGAATGATGCGTTCTATCTATACTAATATTATATAATAAGTAAAATTTGAGGTATTCCTCGTAGCGCTCCCGTTTTGAAACGCTCCCATCTAAGCGCTCCCGTTTTGTTCCTCCAAGCGCTCCCAAAAGGAGCGCTTCGAGGAACGATTAAAAATATTAAAATTTATTTCCTCGAAGCGCTCCCATGATTAACTTTCGGATAGAGATGGGACTATACTAACTGAAATTATCGATAATAAGTAGAACACATTGTTAGCACGGGTTTGGTAATTTTTTTTTTGTTTTATTGTAAATCCTTTAGTCCACCAAATAGATGAATATAATCTACCGACATATGTACCTATTCATATTTTTTTATTGTTTAGAAAGCTTATGATTTCTCTCCATTATGTTTCCCATTACTACCCCCTTCCCCGCACACCTCAATGTTTTTTTTTCCGAAGTTTTTCGTAGAAATAAGGCAATGAGGTGTCTATCGTTTACGTCAATGGTAGAAATGACTTTCCTTGTCCTAGGCGGGGCGAGAGAGTGTCAGACTCTTACTGACTAAAACCACCTACTGACTAAAATCACCTGCTCTGAGCCGGGATCCAGTAACGTATTGCGCTCAACGGTGATGCTACCTATGCGATTGATAAAATGGTTAAAACAATTTTATAATTAATTTTTGCCAAAAATAGCGATACTAACTTCTTAACTAAGAGTTAAAGATGCGGCGCGCGCGGCGTGTGAGTCCTGCACACACACATACAAACCGTAACCCCGCCTCCCCATTGTATCCTAGAGAGTCGCGTTTAACGAATTCACACGAACCCAGCCGAGCATTGCCCGAACTTGTGTTTACGTAAAATTGCGTTTTGTTGTTATCGCAAGTTGCGCGAATGTGTCACGGAAGCAAGTTTGTTTACTAATAAAGTTTGTGAAATAATTGTGTGAGCATGGAACCAATTGCTGAACCAAGTACTGGAAACATGCTAATTAAATACGTCCAAAGTAAAAAAGGAAAGAAAGTGTTGTTATGTGATAATTATATATACAGACCTATAAAAGTTAATAAGAATGGGAACAGTGTGTGGCGGTGTACAATAAAGACGTGTGGTGCCTTCCTAACTCTTAATAAATATGAAGATATTTTAAAAAAGAACGAACATTCTTGTCGGCGTAATGAGGCATCACAATTTGTGCGAGAAGTAGTGGAGGATATTCACCAAGAAGCCGTGTCCACCTTAGACCCTCTCCCTGAGGTTTATAAAAGAAAACTTAATTGTTTATTAGACCAGGGAATTAATTTGACAAATCAAATACCAAAGTTTGAAAATATTAAAACTGGACTTTACAATAAAAGAAATAAAAGTTTTGGAGTTAAGCGTTTGTTTGGGAAATGTCTAACAGATGTGCAAGTAAGTAATTAATATAAAAATATGTATATTTTATTTGATGCCTGGCCCTTAAGAGTCGCATTAATCTATGCTCTAGCACAGATTACGTACAGATACTCCATAGAAAATTTATAAAACCTACTGCTATATTAGCCTACTCCGTCGCGTCAGCAACCACTGCATGCTTAAATGTGCTTAAATACTCAAGCGTACAGTTGTAATTGCTTCGCACCGAGCGATCCCGCAGCAATCGCAGGGCTGCTCTTCGATAAAATTAATTTAACATAACTTTTTGTGTTTATGTTATTGAGAACTGTGATTATGTTTTAACTATTTTTTTTATCAACACATCTAGATAAATAGAGGTCAGTATGAAGGTAAAATAAAAAAAATGTTTAAAAGTTACATGTGTTTTATATATATTATAATTATGTAGGTATCATGTTTAGATAAATTTTGTTTATCTAAATATAATCGTTATTTTCGTCAAAGTTTTTGTAAATACCGATCACTGCCAATGACCATAAATTTCTTGTTTTAGGTGCCAAAATCATTTCACAACTTCACCCTTGCGGATTATGATGATGGTAAAAGGAGGATCCTTTTGTTTGCTACCGAGAAGAGTAGAGGGGAATTAGGAAGATGTCGTCATTTATACTGCGACGGGACTTTCAAAAGTGTGCCAAAACCATTTAAGCAGCTGTACAGCATCCATGGAGAAATCGATGGCGTTGTGAAGCCACTAGTATATGCTCTATTATGTGATAAAAAGAAGTCAACATATAAATTATTATTTCTGTTGTTGAAAACAACAGTACCAAATATGCAGGTTGATTTTTTTAAAAGCGACTTTGAAGAAGCCGCAATCAGCGGTTTTTTAGCAGAGTTTCCAAATGCAGTTGCAAGTGGGTGTATTTTTCACTACAAACAAGCGCTTAAAAGAAAATCTCGAGACCTAGGTCTATCCAAAAATAGTATTTTTAGGAAGCATGTTGCTTTGTGTACTGTATTACCTCATTTACCTGCCTCAGATTTAGATGATGCATTTCTTTATATAATGAGTCAGTCTCCACAGGACAAAAATATCACAAAATTCAATGATTATATGGTTTCCCAATGGTTAGAACACCGATTTTGGAAAAACAAATTTACATGTTACGGTGAAAAGAATAAAACAAATAATTTCGTGGAATCACATTATTCAGACATTAATAAAAAAATCAATCAAAAGCAAGGTGTAAATTTAGCTAAACTGCTAAGGTACTTACAAAACTATTGTAACAATTTTGCTAAAATAAGATTAAAAATGAACATTTCCGAAAATCAAAAACATGCCCAAGAACGAAACAATGTAATTGAAAATATATTACATCAATACGTGTCTGGCGCTATTTCTATAGGACATTGCCTAGAGATGTTAAGATTTTAATAAGTATTTTTGCACCTGTTAGTAATGATTAATTAATCAGTAATAATTAAGATTATGAAACGATCTGTGATTTTTAATATTAAAGATTTTTAAATTATTATACTACTCTTAGTAAGATTAATATTGTTTCAATGTGATTGTAACTGGAAATATTATTTTATATCCTATTTGTAATTTGTAATTGTTAAACATGAAGGAACCATCTGTGATTTTTTTTTTTATTGGCGATAGGCTCGCGTTTGACCATAATCACACCTGATGTTAAGCGATGATATGGCCTACGATGGAGCACGCTTGCCTAGAAGCAATCTATTCACTCTTAGACTTGAAGACTCCTAGGTTGTAGCTATCAGGAAACACAGACTCCGGCAGGGAATTCCACTCCTTAGCTGTACGCATAATGAATGTGTTCCCAAAACGCTTTGTACGTATGGGTGGGATGTCGACCATGTAACGGTGGCGCAACGCCGTACGTCTTGTGGTCCGATGATGGAACGGACTTGGCGGGATCAAATTGTGCAACTCCAATGAACACTTATTAATTAGTCAGTAATAATTAAGATTATGAAACGATCTGTGATTTTTAATTTTAAAGATTTTTATAATATACATACTTATACTACTCTTAGTATTAATGTTGTTTTAATGTGATTGTAACTTGGAATATGTTTTTATATCCTATTTGTAATGGATAACGTTACTTTGCCAAATCGCCTGAAAGTTTGTCATAATATAGCCTGTATGGATACAAGTTAACAACTTTTTGTTCCTCTCAAAAATACCCAGTAGTTTTTATTTTATTAGCATTTAAAGTTTCGAAAAATATTCAGTCGCGCTGGCAGACTCGCTAATGCGTATGACGTCACAGTACCGTGGCGTGGAGCTAGTCGCCAGGGGTTATTCCCGTTCGTCCACACCCCGTCGCCAGTGGTACACACAAAGTACTAATGTAATTATTATGTAGGTCTACTGCAATGTGATTATTATATGTATATAATTTATATTAAGTATATCTATGCGTTTTATTTATAACATCCTCTTTGAATACCTACACAATAACATTGGTCCTTGTATACACATAAGAGTGCCGAAAGCAAAAAGATATTATTCTCTCAATTTCGTAATTTGGTTAAGCAACTTCGATGTCGATGATGCACACATGAGTTTTTAAAAATTATCGATATAATTCATTACTTCATGCTTTTCCCTATTTTTAAACGTGGGAGCGCTTCGAGGAAATAAATTTTAATATTTTTAATCGTTCCTCGAAGCGCTCCTTTTGGGAGCGCTTGGAGGAACAAAACGGGAGCGCTTAGATGGGAGCGTTTCAAAACGGGAGCGCTACGAGGAATACCTCTAAAATTTGACTTTTCACTCAACTTTCCAACTTGACATTGTATTAAAATCATATTATAATTAGATTAATGGGGATATATCTTTATTTAGCGTTTTTTATGATATACTAACTATTATAAATATATTGTTGCGGCCTAAAACTTGGCCACTTTGGCTTTTTATGCAAATTTTAATATTTCTACACCGGCAACGGTAGTGTATGTGAAACTGTTTATTATTAAGATCCTGATGTACCATTCACTCAGAAATAAATATTATTCTATTCTAATATTATAAAGCTGAAGAGGTTGTTTGTTTGTTTGCTTCAAGAATCTCAGGAACTACTGATCCGATTTGAAAAATTATTTCAGTGTTAGATAGCCCATTTATCGAGGAAGGCTATAAGCTATAGATATATCACGCTACGACAAATAGGAGAGGAGCACCAATGAAAAATGTTGCGAAACGGGGAAAATGAGACGCAGACGAAGTTGCGCGGGACAGCTAGTACATGGATATTTCAAGTAATACAAACTTTTAATCAACCGACGTAATAGGGACTTTAAAAGACAGCTAACAGGGGAAGTCTTATATTTTTTATCTTAATACGTGCGTGTTAAACTGTGTCCGTTTCAACCACGCGGCCACCTCATAATACTTGATGAAACTTTGCCAGGAATTAGTCCTAATTTGTTCCTATACACACCTCTTTTCGTGAATTTGTTCCAAAAAAAACCAAGGCGCTATGACCAAGAATAGTTGGCCGCTAGAACCGCCACTTGCCGTAGTCATCGCCCGTGATTACACAGAAACTATATGATGGAGATAGACGAATTATGCATCAAAAGAAAGGTCTTAATTTGTTCCATTTGTTTCAAAAATAAAAAACATCAAAAAGTAAATAAATGAAAAGTTATGCAATATTTAGTTTTCAGGTTATGAGTAGGTATGTATCTCACCTTATATATTAAATTATTAGAAGCTAATGTGTATGGACAATTAGTTCCTAATTTGTTACAGCGAATAAACAGAAAAAAATACTAGAAAGTAGGTTCAATGATTTGTTAGAGTCGATTTTAGTTGGCCGCTCGGACGGCAATATGCCTAAAATACAATGGCGTTTATCTCGTTATTAAAAGCAGGTTTAAGCTTAGTTATAGTACTAATCGACGGGTGACGTAACCTAGTTTGGATAAACATGGAGAATATAACTGCAGCATTCATATTGTAGAAGATATTTACAAAAAAGCAGTAGTAACAAACCGTATTAGAGTAGAGTGACCATGATTACATTAGTACGAGGGCATGTTTTTAATGTTGGACTCTGTTTGAACGAATATGCGGTTCGTTTTGCGGCCATTGTCTATTGTTCTTAATCCAAAAAAAAATAAGAAAAAATAATAAAAGAAAAAAATAATAAGATTTTCAAAAGGAGATTTTTTCGTTTGGGAGCAGCCAAAAGCAGGCTTGCTTCAAATCATCATGAAAAAGTAAAAATTTAACTTACCGCAGTTCATTTGGATCCCTCTGCATTACTTTTTGGTGGTGAGTTCTACATTCAAATCCAACATATAAGTGACACAACTCATAGCTAAGCACTCTTAGACACTTCTGGATTTAGTGATAGTTGTCTCAGTAACTTAGTAGTTTGTAAATCTCGGGAATTAAATACGTACGAGGTACGAGCACACAATTAAAAATTCAGCACAGTAATGACAATATTCACAACAAAAAATAATCGTTCAAACGCCTTGTGACAAATATTTTTAACAATAGTTTGGAAACAATAGAGATCCTTTTTCTGGAATCGTTCCTATCATAAAACACCTGTGGAAAGTCAATGAAACGAAAATTTAATCTAAACTAATATTATAAAGAGGAAAGATTTGATTGTTTGTTTGTTTGTTTGTTTGTTTGTTTGTTTGCATTGAATAGGCTCCGAAACTACTGAACCGATTTGAAAAATTCTTTCACTGTTGGGAAGCTACACTATCCGTGGGTGACATAGGCTATATTATATTTTCAAAAAAATTAGGGATCCTTACTAAAACTGCAATTATGTAACCCAAGGTGTATAAAAATTACCTAAAATATTCTTTACATCGCGTGCGCTGCGAAAACTATTGATGATAGAATAAAATAATGTATTACGACTTTGCAGAACACATCATTATTTACAAAAAGTGTCGCGACAGCATATGTCTAACTATTATATTTATGCCACAATAAGTGTTCTTTTATTTAAATCTAAACTAATATTATAAAGAGGAAAGATTTGATTGTTTGTTTGCATTGAATAGGCTCCGAAACTACTGAACCGATTTGAAAAATTCTTTCACTGTTGGGAAGCTACACTATCCGTGGGTGACCTAGGCTATATTATATTTTCAAAAAAATTAGGGATCCTTACTAAAACTGCAATTATGTAACCCAAGGTGTATAAAAATTACCTAAAATATTCTTTACATCGCGTGCGCTGCGAAAACTATTGATGATAGAATAAAATAATGTATTACGACTTTGCAGAACATATCATTATTTACAAAAAGTGTCGCGACAGCATATGTCTAACTATTATATTTATGCCACAATAAGTGTTCTTTTATTTAAAAAAAAAATATTTTAATGCCGCCGTTAGAAAAGACTGTATTTGTATCTTGGTATTAATCCTTATCAAAATAAATTACTTCATATTCAAGACTGCTTCAATACCTTTATATAACTTTTTGAATTATTCAATTCGGACATTCCATTCGAAAGATATCAGGAGTTTAAAAATGTAAGTATTAGAAAAAAGTTGCGTGGTCGCCGCTCACCCCGCTCAGCTGGCTAGGCATCACCTTATACGATGTAGGCGTCACTGGGGTACGGGCCGTACGGGAGGGGAATATTCAAACTTTGTTTATAATTTTTTTTTAGTTCATCATCATTCATCATTTCAGCCAAAAGACGTCCATTGCAGGACATAGACCTCCCCCAAGTGTCGCCATTGACATAAGGGGGGGGTTTTGACATAATCGCCACGCTTGGCAGGCGGGTTGGCGATCGCAGTACAGTTGTTACAAAAGCCCACAGAACGCTGCTGCCCATTCTCTGGCAAGTCCCTTAGTCGCCTCTTACGACACCCACGGGAAGATATGGGATGGTGCTATTCTTTACGTCCGACACCATACAGAACCAGACACCATACAAAATTTCAAACCACAGAGATTTTTTTTAGTTACCTGACGCAAATTGAAGGGTTTTTAGGGTTCCGTAGCCAAATGGCAAAAAACGGAACCCTTATAGATTCGTCATGTCTGTCTGTCTGTCTGTCCGTCCGTATGTCACAGCCACTTTTTTCCGAAACTATAAGAACTATATTGTTGAAACTTGGTAAGTAGATGTATTCTCTGAACCGCATTCAGATTTTTACACAAAAATAGAAAAAAAAAACATAAATTTTGGGGTTCCCCATACATAGAACTGAAAACCAAAATTTTTTTTTAATCATACCCCTACGTGTGGGTTATCTATGGATAGGTCTTCATTTTTTTCTAAACTCATATACAATATCATTTTTTTCTAAACTGAATAGTTTGCGCTAGAGCCACTTCCAAAGTGGTAAAATGTGTCCCCCTCTAATTTCTAAAGTAAGAGGAGGAAAATTCTGAAAATATTTAGGATTGTAGAACGTAAAATAACTATCAACGAAAATTGGTTTCAATAAGATATGATGTTTAGTTTTTGAGATATGGGACTTTTTCATCAAACTGCAGCAGTAACTTTGTTTTTCATTAACATACTATGAAAAACCATTTTAGTTTTGCGGTTGAGTAGAAGTTTACCAACTAATACTATTAACTAATGAATGACAGTTCAAAATATTGTTTGGGGCTATGGAACCCTGTGTGCGAGTAAGACTCGCACTTGGCCGGTTTTTTATGTTTGTGTATTGTTAAATACCCGTGCGAAGCCGGGGCGGGCTGCTAGTCAGTAAATACTTTAAAGAATTAAGAACAATAGACAATGGCCGCAAAACGAACCGCATATTCGTTCAAACAGAGTCCAACATTAAAAACATGCCTTCGTACTAATGTAATCATGGTCACTCTACTCTCATACGGTTTCATACTACTCATTTTTTGTAAATTTCTTCTAAAATATGAATGCTGTAGTTATATTCTCCATGTTTATCCAAACTAGGTTACGTTACCCGTCGATTAGTACTATAACTAAGCTTAAACCTGCTTTTAATAACGAGATAAACGCCATTGTATTTTAGGCATATTGCCCTCCGAGCGGCCAACTAAAATCGACTCTAACAAATCATTGAACCTACTTTCTAGTATTTTTTTCTGTTTATTCGCTGTAACAAATTAGGAACTAATTGTCCATACACATTAGCTTCTAATAATTTGATATATAAGGTGAGATACCTACCTACTCATAACCTGAAAACTAAATATTGCATAACTTTTCATTTATTTACTTTTTGATGTTTTTTATTTTTGAAACAAATGGAACAAATTAAGACCTTTCTTTTGATGCATAATTCGTCTATCTCCATCATATAGTTTCTGTGTAATCACGGGCGATGACTACGGCAAGTGGCGGTTCTAGCGGCCAACTATTCTTGGTCATAGCGCCTTGGTTTTTTTTGGAACAAATTCACGAAAAGAGGTGTGTATAGGAACAAATTAGGACTAATTCCTGGCAAAGTTTCATCTAGTAATATGAGGTGGCCGCGTGGTTGAAACGGACACGTTAAACTAGATAAGAACATATTTCTTGCTATCGCAATATTGTGAATTAAAAGAAGTTTGAAAAAGCTTAGGTATTTATTCGAAACACGCACCATTTAAAAAAATTATAAATGTCCTTCATCGTGTTACTTATGTATAAGCGATGTCCCAAATGACAGTCTAAAAATTTTTATAAGTAAGCTCAAATGGTATCATAGCATTTTAGCGCATAACATGTTGGCTTTAAGGACTACAATAGCAATATTATTTTAAGTTTGTTGAATTGGTATTATTTGGCCCAAAAACCACAACCAATTTTTTAGGCGTCTACGTGATGTTCATAAAAAAAAACTATTTTCCATTTTCATTTTCAAATGAGATTATCGTCGTTATTTTTACTCTATTTTGGTTTAAGCCAGGTATAATAAGTTAATAACTCTCGTTTAGAAATATTTATTTCTTCTTTGCTCATAAGATAAAATAAACTCAAAAACACCCATACAAAACTTTTACACTGTGAGCAACCTGGGTGTAGTGCTCGCCAGCCGCTGCGCGGTATAGCTCGCTTCGCTCGCTCGGTTCACTCGTGTTTGGTCACAGATGTAACCTAACCCATGTGGTCGTCCTTTTGTGGAAAGTCCTGGTTTGGCCTGATATCAGGTTTGGCCGGTAACATATACACTTAGCAACTTGTAAAAGTGACTTCAACTTTTTAAAATCGATATTCCACGAATAGCTTTTGAATTAAGGTTAATGAAAACATATTTGTGTTCGTGCTCGCATCTCTAAGACCAAAGCAATGCAATCCGCTTACTCCATATTAAACAATGGAGGGTGAATACGTGTTTCTTATACGTCTGAAACTTTGCCTGCATGCATGCCAAGGTCTTGTCTTTGAGAACGACAAGTCGGAAAACACGATATAGATATGAATGAAAAAAGTAATCATGAATGTTTGCTCTCTTTTTATAACATCGCAGATTGCTGTCCGAATGAAACACATGTAGGTCAAGTATTTCGCTTTTGATCACTAAGGTTCATGGTTTTATGGATTTTACCCATATTTGTTTGAATGCTTCGGCTAGTGGTCGAAGTTTTGGCGGTTGAACATGAGGTCTTCGGTTCCATATCCAGATCGGGCAATGTGTTATTGAGTTTTCCAATCATGAACTACTCAATAGCTGCCACGGAGTCGGCGATTTGTGCCCGGTCGATGGCAATAGGCTCGCCCCTATAATAAAGGAGTTATATCTAACTGGCGGAACGTGGGTGTACTATACAGACACCATGGCATAAACTTTTGAGCGAGATTATGTAATGTAACTTATATTTGTTATTTTTATTATGATTCCAGAATCAGTATCACGTATAAGGCAAAACATTTTCGACAATCATGATCACAAGAGATCTTATCTAAGTTCTATTTTACACTTTTCAGTTACGGAACCCAACAAAACAAGAATACCGCCATCTGTTAGAATCGTTTGGAGCTAACAGATAAATGTGATTTAATTTGCAATAAAATAATATTGCGAATATAAACTGAGATGTTAGCTGTCCTATCTTTCATGTTGGATCGAACTGCACACGGTGTGCAAATTCGATTAAAATCGGTTAAGTAGTTTAGAAGTCCATTCCGGACAAACAACGTGACGCGTAATTTATATATATATAGACGATAGATTTTGATAGATATATACAACAATAGTTAAAAGTTCAGTTGTATAATTTCCAACAATAACGTGAGTGGAGCCGTGTCCAAAAACCAGTCTTAAATAACAAGTAAATAAAACTTGTAACGTTAATTACGTTGTTTAATTTAAGTTTTATTTGGTTTATATTCCTGTCTCTGCTTCGCTTCTAAAATTGGGTTGCATAAAATAAAGGTCAAAATGAAGGATCATTTTATATTCGCATAACTTTAATATTATCTTAGACATACCTAATTTACATAAAGTTATCTTATTTTCTTTAGAAGTAAGAGGAGTGGGTGTAAAGATTTTCATTCCCCTTTGAAATGGGAGAATCCTATGACCGGATGGCTGTTGCTACTGCCCGATAGTTGTTATCGGGTTCTTATAAATTTGTTAAATCTCGGGTAACTTTGTTAGCGCGATCTAGGAGTTTTTCTTCTTTTCTTGCGTCAAAGATGTCGCTACGTCGGCGTCGCTCCCCCCCGGAGACTGGAGGTCGGCAGTGGTATGACTCGTCCATACAACATGTGATGCTTGCCAGGCCAGATGAAGGTTCCAGTGAGTTGGAAACCATTGCCGCACAGTTCACGGTAAGTAGGAACTGTCTGCGGTACCCTGTGAGTAGGAGAGGCGCTGCGTTATATAATCTAGTGCACCGGATGTGGTACAGCGCCGCGTATAGATATACTGCTGGCGTCGACCATGATTTAAGCTCTTCTTGTTGACTCGCCGAAAGTGCAGCGTGCTCTGCCAAGGACGCTGATAAGGCTGAGGATGCTGGCCAGAAAAGTGTATCCGCTGCATGCTGATGGTCACGATTCCTGTTGAAGCTGTAAGTGGATGCTGGCTGGCTTTGTAACTCGCTTCTCGAAAGCTTGATAAAGTGACGTAACGAGGTGGGTGTTGCCTGGTGGGTTACTGCCCGACAGATTTTGTTGGGTTCTTGTAGGTATAATAATAGCAGGGTTATAAACATGTTTACGCGATCTAGGCTTTTATAACAGGCTATTCTTACGCAATCTAGGATTTTCCTCTTGCGTCATTGAAGTCGAGCTACATACCGAATAACTGATAAAACAAGTATTTATTTCCTCACGATGTCATAATGATCTACTGCCCTCGTCCCATGTGCAGGAGTATTTTATTTTTCAAAATTAAATTTCTTAATTGCATGCAAGGCTTTCAAGGTCATCAGTAATATACAAAAACTCGAAATTATGTTGGCACAGATGAATCATTCTGACGTCAACCGAAACGAGATATTTAAAAGGTACTTGCGTGGATATTAGCATTTTATCCTTGTATAGCAAGATCCGCTAGTGGACTGATAGCAGGCTCTTTAATAACTCTCTCCTGCATTTTGATATCGCGATCTCTATGCCCTACTGATAACGATACCCTTCGTTTTAATTTATTAACATAAAACTCATACCACAATTCTCGATTACTTTTTAAAATCACCAAGAAAACGATCAATACTAATGGATGAGAGTAAATAATAAATATTTCGACAAATCTAATTTGATAGATAAGCGCTATAATATAAGAAGACAACAATGAAATGTCGCCCAATATCAATATCAAAGTGGACATGTACAGGCGACGACATTTGGTCGTAGCAGTAGAAGCGTTCGCGTTGTAACTACGAAAAAGTGAATACACGATTACAATGTAAAGTAAACTGTTTAATATCAAGGGTAACATGTAAATGAAATAAATTAAAGGCATAGAAAATGTGTTCTCATCATATTCCAACAGTAATACAAAATTAACAGCCAATAGAACGGTTGTAACTAAAGGTGCACCCCAACCAAAGAGGATACTTTTAAGATACCTCCTACGGATTTGCCCGTTAAAAACTTTAACAAAATCTGCGTAAAACATGTGACTAATAATGATCAACCAGTGGTGCTTCACAGTTTCAAAGTAATTACTTATATTGCCCAGAATCAGATTCCACAACGTTAAATCCTCGTATCCCGGTAATATGACATTAAATAATATATATTCGAAGATCTGACGAATAGAGATGCATAAAAGGTTTGCCAGAAGTGCGCTAAGGAACACGTAGTTCCGGTAATTCCGGAACTTCTTTAGGAGGCACCAAGACGTCACTTCGTATATCAACGTAGCTGTTCCTAGCACATATAAAATGTATCTTAGAGTTATGTCAATAATTTGGTATGAATCTTCCATGTTAAATGTCACTGGCACTGTTTTTATTGACTCACTTTTAGTTTATGAAAAGTATTTGAGAACTGCTTGACACTAAGCACTGTGAAGTCCTTAATACAGATGTTGTTTCCACAACAGTTGACGGAGCAATATGTCTTAGGTCTCAGGTTTACTTCATTTTATTATTGCGTTCAAAACTTGTTTTTTCCTGTTATTGTTATAAGGTATTCAACGGCATATCGAGCGCCTCTATTTCGTAGCAGTAAAGGCGGTTTTCCCAGATCTTTTGTACGGTGTGACGTACCTCCATATCTAGACTTAAATAAGTAGCTAGCTAGACCACAGCCATGACTAACGTTTTACAGACTGTAAACAACTTTATAATTAGCCCATGATTCTAGCTAAACGGGAAATACCTAACAGGAAGGTAACCATGACGTCTTAAACCAGTATTTTTTTAAAGACGTCATGCTAGAACACCAGGTTATACACACGTTTTGACAGTCGCGCGCGCGCATCGGTCAGTGCCGGGCGATGTGAGCGTACTCCGTGTGCCGTGTTGATAAATAGTCAAAATGTCGGAAATTATCAAGTGTAACTCGTGTAATAGAGTGATCAACGAGCTTTTGTCCTATATTCAGAACAAAATCTCGATAATAGACGAAGAAACGCTGGTGCGAATATGTTCAACGTCATTCACGAGCGAAGAAATTAAAAAAGCTAAGCTTCGTTATTGTTCGAATCTATTCCTACGGAGAAAATCAAGACAAATCGGAAGAACAAAGGAAAGGAAGGAAGAGACCTAGTTGATATACTGAGCCTCTTCAAATCGACTGAACCCGATCTAATACCTATTTTTGTGGCTCGCGAGCTGGAGAAACTACCCCCTATCCTTTTTGATCATCTGGATTGCACGAAATTTCTAAAAGACCTACTGAAAGTGCAAAGTGGACTAGATTTAATTAAATCTAACTACGTCACAAAAGAGCAGCTGAGTGAGTGCAGATCTGAGTTACTACAGTTGAGAAATGATTCGTTACCAACTGTGTTTCCACAGAACGTGAATATAAGGCGCGGAGCATGGCAGCTGAATGATAGTGGGCCGGTTGCTCTCGCATGATATTAACGAGTCCACTCTTAACAATTCCACGTTAATTAAGCCGGTAGATAACCAGAAGAACTGTTCTGGTGATAATTTACAAGAATACCGAGAAATATTGAGGGTAAACTTAAAACAAAGTGCACGAAAATCAGCTGTTCCGAGACAACGGTCACCGGTTTTGAATGTAAGCGAGAATACAACGGCGAGCGGTGTGGATTGTTATTTTTATTGTATTTGAATTATTTTACTTCTAATGTTAGTTGTGGTCAGTTTAGTTTTTATTAGACATGGAAAATTATTGTGTTAATTAATTTTGATATATGATTTTGATTGTTAATTTATTTATAATAATTGTCTGATTTTTGCATTACTAACATTATTTATAAGTGTACCTACTAACAGAATTATGGATCAATGTGTCTGAAAATAAATGAAATTATTATTATTTCCTTTATAAACAGCGAAATAATCATAGAAAATGTGACTCAAGTAACCGTATCTTCAGACAGCACTGACTTAAAAGTTTCACGTGTTCACTCGTTCAAGTGACCACATATTTCTGCTTAGCCTTTTTCCACCGATATTGGGGTCGGCTTCCAGTCTACCCAGATGCAGCTGAGTACGAATATTTTACATAAAGCAGCTATCTAGCCCCCGACCCAGTTACTGGGTATGCTTGTTTGCCACCAAAAAACAGAAAAAAAAAGAGTCTACACGTGTGCAGGAAAGCCGCACAAAGAGTTTCATTTTAATTAATTAATACTTTAAGCACACAATGTAAAAAGACAGAGTAAATGTCACTTCGTATTATTGAAACGGGAAAACTCGACAAGTGTGACGTCGTTTCATGCCAATTTCTGGTTTACAACTGCGTCCAATTAGACTGGAAGCGCTGACCCAACATCATCATCAGCTTAACCTTTCCCAATTTTTTTGGGAGCAACTGTGAATTTTTCCGTATGCAGATCAATTCGAATATTTTACAGGGACCGACTACATTATCTGACCTCTACAACTGTAAAATATGCACAATTATCTACACTAATAGTTGACTCGCCAACACGCCACCGCACAGGCCGACAGTTCGACAACGACTCCCCGCCCCACTACTCGGACCGGTATTTATAAACGTGCGACGTGCGCGCCCGAGGCAACGTCACAGTACTGTAATCGGTTTGTAGTGCGATGTAATGATATCTACATACACTACATCCCTTCCTTGTTTTAACAAGTTTTATGTAACCAAAACCATAAGACATTGAGCATCTCTGGCACAACAAAATCACAGCACAATAATATTTAGTAAATCATTATACTATGATTTAGTTTAAAGTTTCCTTTTACCCTTCCTCTTCTTCTATTTAATTTTCTGATTCATTTATATCTTCTCCTATGTTAATTTCTTTATTTTGATCACTTATAACTTCCCATTAGCCTTCAACTTTCTTCAAATGAACTACATTTCTTCGTGATCTCTTCCCAGTTATATCGTTTCGAACACTTATATCTCCACCTTTACTCTTTTCTACAGTATGGGAAGTTGGGTCATAATTTAGGCTAAGTTTATCTTTGACCATATTCTTAACGTAAACTTTATCCCCAGGCACTAGTTGACATTCACGAGCTCTTCTTTTCTTATCTGTATATTCTTTCTCAGTTTCTTTCTTTTCTTGGTCTCTGTCTCTGACATCTGAATCTTCTGGTTTATGTGTATGTGTGATGTCTCCTGCCATAGGTATATTGTCACGGTATTGCAGTTTGAAAAATAATTCTGTAGGAGTTTTACCTGTAACACTATGCGGGGTACTGTTATACATAGCCAGATACTGTAACAAAGCTTCTTGCCAGTTTTTTCGCTCAACTGGCAAATTTTTTCCGCTTTAGAATGTCTCGGTTCTGACGTTCCACTTCTCCGTTCTGTTGAGGCCACTATGGTATCGTATTATGCAAAACTATATTCCTTTCAGTACAGAATTTTTTTGAAGTCCTCGCTGCAGAACTGTCTGCCATTATCAGCTGTTATCGTCATCGGGTTACCAAGTCTGCAAAAATCTCTTTTAGAGATTTTATTATGTCGCCACTGGTAATATTACGACAAATCTTTACCTCCTTGTATCGACTGAAATAATCAACGATTACTAATATGTAATCGCTGCGTGGTAAAGGGCCCAACAAATCAATACAAGTATCTACCCAAGGTTCACATGGTAATGCCCGTCGTTTCAATGGGTTTGGAGGTTTTGGAGCTGATACTAATGTACAGCCTTTGCAGCATTTGACCAAATTCTCGGTTTCCTTGTCATGTCTAGGCCACCATACTGTGGTTCTTAGTCTCACCTTAATTAGGACTATTCCTGGGTGTTCTTCGTGACCAGCTGTCAGAACCTGACTGCGCAATGTTTTTTGGAATAACAATTCTAGTGCCTCTCAATAAAACTCCGTCGTAAAAGCATAATTCGTTTTGGAAGATTTTGTAATTTTTTTACCTCTTCATCCCATTTGTTGTTATAAAGGCCTTCACTTACTTTTAATATTTCCTTGTCTTGTTTTGATGCCTCCATAATTTCTTTCAGTGAAACTGCTATTAGCCTGCTTCCTTCAACAACTTGGTGTATATAGTTTTTAGACTTGTCCTGTGACGTTTTACTTAATTTACACAATCTTGATAAACTATCTGCTATATTTTCTTTGCCAGGCTTGTATATTACTTTAAATGCATATGCTTGAAGGCGTAGTATCCACCTTTCTATCCTTGCACATGGTTTTGATTTAGGACCGAATATAACCTCTAGTGGTTTATGGTCGGTCACCTATTCAAACTCTTTTCCAAACAGAAAAACATAAAAATGTTCCACAGCCCAGACCAGAGCTAAGGCATCTTTTTCTGTCTGGCAATATCGCCTTTCAGTCTGTTTGTGTCCGGTGACCATACGCAATAATGCGAGGTTCATGATCATTAATTTGAACTAATACTGCTCCTAGTCCTAACGGACTAGCATCTGCTATTACTATAGTCCGATCTTTGACGTCATGGTATCCTAGAGTAGGAATATTAGACAAGGCCAATTTTAATTCGTTAAATGCAAATTCCTGTTTACTGCCCCAAAGACTTTAATTCTGTGGTTTTGGTCTGTTTCTTCTTATGCAGTTCTTTTAATGGTTTTGTAGTTGTGGCCAAATTAGGGATCCTTCTTAATGGTTGAGAAACTGGTTGTACTTTCTCATCGGTTGGTACCTCCACTAAAACATCCTTGAATTTGGGAAACTCTGTCTTAGTTTCCATTTGGTCGATTTCTAATCCAATTTTAAGAAAACCATAGCCATGGTAGTTTCTTTCCCAAGCAGATCTCTGGTTCCATCAGCGATGACGTAAAAAGTTGCATTTTCTGATCTACCAGCGGTTTTTATATTTGCGTCAAATGATCCTTTTAGGTCAAGGGCTTCTTACTTCCATAACCATAAAAAGTCTTATTGCAACTGTTTGGTTACGTTACCTTATTTTGTTTCATACTGTCCCAGGTTTTGTTTGTGATCAAGTTGCATTTACACCCAGAGTCTTCTAACATTTTAACCTTCATTCCGCCAATATGGCAATCTAATACACTGTCATCATCGATTTTGAACACATATTGTATGTCTTCGGGCTCTGTTTGATCTATCTGGTTTGTGTCGTTTCTTTTGTTATCTCTTTTCATTTTTCATTTTATTTGTTGTTGTTTCCCTCATTTCCTTTTATTCGTTCTGTCTCGTATCATTGTCCTGCAGAATTGTCTAAAATGTCCCTTAGGCCCACATTTGTGGCAATCTTTTTCTTTTGCTGGGCACTGGCTGTCTTGAGACGCGTATCCTGAGCTCCCACATCTTCCACATCCTGTGTTTCTTTTCCACTTCTTATCTTGTTTTCCTGTTATTAACTCTGTTTATGTTTTCAGTTGATGTGCTGCTTTCTCCGAATTCTTCTATTTTCGACTTACAGCTTCAAGAGTATTTGCTTCGACAATTGTAGTTGTTAGTGTTATTGCGTCTCCTGTTTGTATAATTCTCTTTCTAAGCTCTTTAGCACTACACACTTTCTGTAATTTGATCGATTATATGATCGTCTTTGTCCTTAAACTGACATTTGTCAGCTTATTGCCAAAGCCGTTCTAGGAATTTTTCAAAATTTTCATTTGCCTCTTGTTTTATCAATCGAAAAAGGTGACGTTCATAGATCTTACTTTGTTTAGGTAGACAGTATGCGTCGAGTTTGGTTATAGCCACTCCGAAGACATCCACTTCATCTGCTGGTGATACATTTGCATCTGGTATATTATGGAATATTTCCTGCAATTCTAGTCCACCAAAATGTAGCAGCGAAGCACGTTTCTTCGCACTACTCTCAATTCCAGCAGCTTCCAGGTAGATCAATAGTGCCCGCTTCCAGCGTTCCCGTCTCGTTCCTACTGTTGAAGGTTCACCCTCACAATCAAATTTCTCTAACGTGAGTTGAGAACTCATGTTATTAATAAATAACCTGGAACCATTATATAAAGGGTTTGCACTAATCTGCCCAGTTAAAATATTTGGCAATTTAATGACCAGTATGTACATCCAAAGTACCACTACTGTTGACACAAATTTTCTTTGATGGTTTGTCAATTTAATGACCAGTATGTACATCCAAAGTACCACTACTGTTGACACAAATTTTCTTTGATGGTTTGTCAATTTAATGACCAGTATGTACATCCAAAGTACCACTACTGTTGACACAAATTTTCTTTGATGGTTTGTCAATTTAATGACCAGTAGGTATATTCTCCTGCTGTTAGTCATTCTCTGATGACTGTCAATTTAATGACCAGTAGGTATATTCTCCTGCTGTTAGTCATTCTCTGATGACTGTCAATTTAATGACCAGTAGGTATATTATACTGCTATTACCGTCATTCACTGATGACTTGTCAATTTAATGACCAGTAGATATATTCTACTGCTATTTGATTTACTAATCATGTAGCACAAATCAAATAACTAAACATGAGGTCCCAGTTTCGACTCCCAGGTCAGGCAGTGTCACTGAGTTTCTCCATAAGGAACCTCCCTGGCGTCCGGTTAATGGTAACAGGCATGCTCAACGTAATTGGAGAAAACGTGGTTGCATCACACATCTCTGATTACCCCCTTGGGGAACACAAGCATGATGTTATGTTGCAAAACAATACATTAACGAACCACTTTTTGTTTCAGCCTTCACAAAATTATTTATTTACAGTTAATAAGTCCAATGAAAGATTCTAATGTATTAATATTTTGAATATTTCTTTCCGAAATACAGTTAATTATCTACCTGTAGAAGACTACCTTTCCTTTTTTTTTTTTTTTATAAAAATATAAAACTTACGGTTTTCTCCTCGTCGCCAATGTAAAATATGCACAATTATCTACACTAATAGTTGACTCGCCAACACGCCACCGCACAGGCCGACAGTTCGACAACGACTCCCCGCCCCACTACTCGGACCGGTATTTATAAACGTGCGACGTGCGCGCCCGAGGCAACGTCACAGTACTGTAATCGGTTTGTAGTGCGATGTAATGATATCTACATACACTACAACAACCACCAAGATACCCCTTGGTGAGACGGGATGTCAGACTTTCAGCAAAGTTGGTTAATACCTGAACAAATTAAGGTGACAAAAAATAGGCACCTAATTTTAAGGTGCACACAGTCACATCAATGCACTTGCAATTTCAGACGCATTGCAGATGTATTACCATTCCAATCAAAAAGCTGAAATAGACCATAATCCGTAATTACGGATAAACCGTGCTCCGGACGGACACCCTCACAAAGAGCTCGGCTTGCTAATAAATACGGGATCTACTATTGTAGTCCTTTGTAATTAGCCGCGGATTAAGAAGACTCACGGACGGTTAACATACGTAGATACAGTCCATCCACAGTTATATTCCAAAAAGATCACTGTACTCATTATATTTTTTTTTTCTTTTCCTTTTTTGGCCATCCAACATTTGTTTACACTGTTACAATTTAAAGTAACTATCTACCATAATAGGTTAGTGTAACAATTTTTTACAGGTTAGCACCGAATGCCTCCATAAACATAATTTAGGTGTGCCACAAACATTGTACTTTAAAATAAAAATTAATATCTAATTAAATAAAACTAATAATTTTAAATTAACATTGAAACTTTGATCCCTAATATCTCCGTAACTATAAGGTTCCCAGGTATGGTCCTGAACAAAAGCACATACGCAATGACAGAAACAGCAAGTGCGTTTAGGCTTCGTTATTGGTCCTTTTGCACTCTTTATATTGTTCTTTGAGGGATGTGTAAGCTCATTTTTAACACGCTTTTATTCAATATCAAAACTCATTCGCGCGACCTAATACGGTAAGGGCAGAAGACACATCATTCGATTAAATTCTTACAAGTTTTATAACCGACATGGTCACTAACACTATAAATAACACTCACACACGTTTATCAGTTATCACGGCGTTTGAAAAAACTCAAAACAAATAATAAATATGGTGAATATCCTTTTACAAGCAAGCAAGCAAGTTATTCATAACTAAATAAATAAGAATGTAATCCTATCAAAAACACTTGCACATTCACCATGTTTATTATTTGTTTTGAGTTCCCGATATTTCGACGCTGTTTGCTTTGGATCACCAACAAAGGATGTACACAGATCATGAGAATTAAGAGCGTTTATACCCTACGGCATTTCATACAAACTTTCAAGTCGTTATTTTCCGAAATGACTGAACAGATTTTAATGAAACTTCCTTCGCATAAGCAGTATACATAGGTCTAAAAAGTTACTAAAAAACATTTTCGAAATGTCTTTTAAAGATGAAGTTAATTGGAAATTTCTGTTTCTATAGATAATTAAAAATCGGTCTAATTTAGCTGTAACATTATTTTTCGAAAATGTTTTTAGTAACTTTTTAGACCTATGTATACTGCTTATGTGTAGGAAGTTTCATTAAAATCTGTTTAATCATTTCGGAAAATAACGACTTGAAAGTTTGTATGAAACGCCGTAAGGTGTAAACGCTCTTAAATTATGGACGATAAACACTTCACTCACAGATGACCACGGCATTTATAATAGTATGTACATCTGTACATGTTCAGTAATTTGGGGTGAACCCATTGTTGTTTTTCGACATCCACTGACTGAGTCACTGAGACACTGGGCAGTCGAGTAAAACCGACAGTCTACCAATCAAGGCCTATTTTTGTATTTAGTTTAAAATATTACTTAATATTATAGGATTATAAGACCCAGACTTAGAATTTCAATTTATATTACTAAACACTAGGGTGCGTGCGCCATCAACGTCATATACAGGATGTTTAATAACCCACATAAGCCTTCATGACTTGATTAAATTTCTGGTTCCAAGTCGTATTTTTTTGACGTGACAACGTCTAATAGATCGAAGAAAGCCGGCTGCACGCACGAAAAAATATGATTCATTGTACGTTACGATCGGATCGTACGTTACGCTCATTGTAACATTACGATCGGAGCGAGAGCGCTGCACGAGCGAGCGAAAGGCACGATCGGTTTGACGTTCGGCTTGCGCCGCATCTATCTCTTTTCCACTCGATTGGCCTATGCGTTCGAGGAGAAGAAAGACAGCACACAACTTACATCTACACGTGAACTGTTTCGTCGACTGTTTATAAAGTGAAGTGAAAAGTTAATGTGGTTTTCATTGTTTATTACAACAACCAAATTAAAAGTAAATTTATCAATTAAAATGTAGATTTCATTTCACTCTTTTGTATTCATACAAAATAGTGATAATTCGATAAAAATGATTCAATTTTATTCAAAAAATTATGCAATCATTTCATCAATGTTTTGTTATGTC
Source organism: Cerastis rubricosa (assembly GCA_949152445.1). NCBI lineage: Eukaryota > Metazoa > Arthropoda > Insecta > Lepidoptera > Noctuidae > Cerastis > Cerastis rubricosa. The sequence continues at coordinate 14,140,522 of OX424541.1, forward strand.
GTTGTCACGTTAAACTATCGTCCGTAAACCGACTTTACAGACAACCAATTTTTTTTCTTGGCCTAATGATTGTCCCACTGCTGGGCAAAGGCCTCCCCTTTCTCTTTTCAAACATCTCTGTCCTATACAATATCCGGCCATGTTCGCCCCGCAAACAAGATTAGATCGTCACACCACTTTCCCCGCGGTCTACCTCGACGGCGTTTTCCCCAGTTTTCCCCCGTCAGGCGTCTAGTGAGTGACGATCGTTGCTCATCCCTCCGGGCGCATTCGTGCTACGTGGCCAGCGCACTGACACTTCAGCTTGGCTGTTTTTTCTCCAACATCTACAAGGTGTTGTTTTGCATCCTCGTCAAAATTCAGGATGATGTCACAAAAGACATAAATAATCAATATAAATTACGGTACCTAGTAAATTATTAAAAAACACTGCATTTTTTTAAAAGCTTTTATTTAACTTGCAATGTATGTATGTATGTATGTATGTATGTATGTATGTTTGTTACGGTGAAATCTTGGAAGCTAAATTAGCACCACTTCCCGATGACCGATTGACCTGAAATTTTGCACACACCTTTGGTTCTGAAGACAATACATGCTTATGACAGACATAACTTATTCCTGCAGCCAGGATCGTCTCCTCACAAGGGAACTCCTCAACGGTTAATAGTGTGGACACGAAACTTTGCATACGAGTTCATATTTGATGGATAATCACGATTTGTATCATGAACTCAACCTGCAGCCAGGATCATCTTCTCACGAGGGAACTCCTCAACGGCTAATAGCGTGGACACGAAACTTTGCATACGAGTTCATATTTGATGGATAATCACGATTTGTATCATGAACTCAACCTGCAGTGAGGATCATCTTCTCACGGGGGAACTCCTCAATGGTTAATAGCGTGGACACGAAACTTTGCATACGAGTTCATATTTGATGGATAGTCACGATTTGTATTATGAACTCAACCTGCAGCCAGGATCATCTTTTCACGAGGGAACTCCTCAACGATTAATAGTGTGGACACGAAACTTTACATACGTGTTCACATTTAATGCATAATCACGATTTGTATCATGAGCTCAACCCGCAGCCAGGATCGTCTTTTCACGAGGGAACTCCTTAATGGTTAATAGTGTGGACACGAAACTTTACATACGAGTTTATATTTGATGGATAATCACGATTTATATCATGAACTCAACCTGCAGTGAGGATCGTCTTCTCACGGGGGAACTCCTCAAAGGTTAATAGCGTGGACACGAAACTTTGCATACGAGTTCTTATTCGATGGATAGTCATGATTTGTATCCTGAACTCAACCTACAGCCAGGATCGTTTTCTCACGAGGGAACTCCTCAACGGCTAATAGCGTGGACACGAATCTTTGCATACGAGTTCATATTTGACGGTTAGTCACGATTTGTATCATGAACTCAACCTGCAGCCAGGATCGTGTTCTCACGAGGGAACTCCTCAACAGTTAATAGTGTGGACACGAAACTTTACATACGACTTCATATTTGATGGATAATCCTGACTTGTATCATGAACTCAACCTGCAGCCAGGATCGTCTTCGCGCGAGAAACTCTTCAACGGCTAATAGCGTGGACACGAAACTTTGCATACGAGTTCATATTTGATGGATAATCTTGATTTGTATCATGAACTAAACCTGCAGTGAGGATCGTCTTCTCACGGGGGAACTCCTCAAAGGTTAATAGCGTGGACACGAAACTTTGCATACGTGTTCATATTTGATGGATAATCACGATTTGTATCATGCACGCATCCTTCAGCCAGGATCGTCTCCTCACGATGGAACTCCTCAACGGTTAATAGCATGGATATGAAAAAAAGTGTTGAGATTGAGATAATAATGTGTTCAGAAACGATTACGGCAAAACTAAAAATGTTAAAATAAAATTATAAGTAAAAAAACCTTTTTAAAAAAAGCTTTTATTTAAATGCTCTAAAAAAGAGAAAAATAAAATTTTCTTTTAATTTTTTAACTTTCAACTTTTGACCTCATTATACACAATTTATATGATCATAAAAGCTTGTCGCGAGGTTTACTTGTATAATTAAACTAGTACCTATTTAATTGAGTAACTTAAGCTGCTAAGATTAAGTTTTTTTAAATTTCAGTTTAATTAAATACTTATAGGTATTTACGCAAACCTCGCGAAAAGCTTTTATGATCATATAAATTGTGTATAATGAGGTCAAAAGTTGAAAGTTAAAAAATTAAAAGAAAATTTTATTTTTCTCCTTTTTAGAGCATTTAAATAAAAGCTTTTTTTAAAAAGGTTTTTTTACTTATAATTTTTTGTTGTTTAAATTTGTCAATATTTCAGAATAACCCCTTTAACGTGGTTTAGGGATTATGAAATTATCGATAAAACGTTTGAGGTTTTTTGTTAGTGTGTAAGCGACGTTATAAGGCGGGGATCAGACGGCCCGTGTTTAAAACACGGGTGGTTCACAATTACCGATTTCAGTAAATAAAAAAAAAAAAGTAAATTTCCTACTCATTTTATTATTGATTCGGGTCGAGAATCATTAGCATAGTTACCTCCTAGAATTTGACGAGGTTGCAAAACAACACCTTATATAACTTGAGTGACAGTTGCATTAGCGTATATAATACTGAAATATGTGTGTGTATATTTGTTATTTGTGTGTTTATTGTAAGCATCTGAACATTGACCTTGAAAGGGCAAACTCTATTTCACGATATAAAATCTGTGGCAATAGTAATAGGAAAGGTGACCAGTTTTTGGCGTGGTCGGGCAAATCTATAATTAAAATCCTAAATTCATTTGCTATTTAGCATTCATGATTATCTTCCTGAGTACGGTTATAAACTTAATTTAAAAGTATATATAATTATGTAATATATATAATTTATAAAAAAAAGATGGGCTATTTGATCTAGTTATCGTAAGTGTCAATGTGACGATGTGTGTAGAATCCAATATAAGTACCACTCTGCTTATTCGTTTGGGTAAACGACATGAATATCGATAAGCCAATAGTTATCATTAGTAAGTTTATAGTTAGAATAAATATTTTGTATCTAAACATTTTGTTCAAAACCTTTGAATGCATCATGCTTTACTTTGTTCTTTTTAAATGATTACGAAAAGTAGATGGTATCTACTGTTTTTAAATCAGACTATTTTAACTAGCGTGAAATACGGCCTTCATTCCCGAACTCGCTTCTTGGAATCCTGTAATTCGCACGAGTCATGGACACGAAAGCAAAAAAGACTGCAAAAGCAGACATTTTTACAACTTTCCTCTATTTTTGTTTTTTCATAACACCCCGTTAGTTCGAACAGACAGAGGTACAGGACAAACAAGTACCATGGAGATTTATTCTAGTGTTTTTTAATGTATTTGTTGTTATTTTCCCAAGGACCTTGTATAATACCGCAGCCTTAAAACTAAATTACAATATCACCCGAGACCATTCGACCACAAGATTCGATAATTCGGGTCTATTGGGTTCCAAGATTCGAAACATTCCAGTGACCCCTATTTCAAGTTGGAACACCTGTTACAGCGCTAACCCAAAATTCAAATTAAAGGCATTCCAAAATAACATTACGACCGTAAATCCACAGGTAAGGGTAAGGGTAAAAATTATACCCACTTTTTGCACAGTCAATATCTGCTATGTAGTCCATGCCATTAAAGTCCAGATTCCAATAAAAATGACAAAATTCAATATTAGCATGATCTGCCCAATTCTGGGATATAGGCCTCCTCTCAATGAGAGGGAATGGGCTAAAATCCATCACGAGGGCCCAGTGCGGGTTGGTTAATGTCACAAGTCTTCGATTTTTTGGGTCTAGCACATGCCGGTTTCCTCAAGATGTTTTGCTTCATCGTTTTATGAGAAATAAATACATACATGACATACATCCATAATACCACGCCTGCAATTCCCGAAGGGTTAGGCAGAGGTGCAACTAATAGGACACCCACGTTTCGCCAGTTAAAAATGCACATTTATTTCAGACAAACGAATCCATAGGCAATTCAAGGTCAAAAATGTTGCTCATAACTAATATTAGTCATTAAAAAGCAAGAAACTAGACAACATCTACGCCTTCACAGTAGGACAAAAATTCTTTGTTCACCTATCATCATCATCATTTCAGCCGAAAGACGTCCACTGCTGGACATAGGCCTCCCCCAAGTGGCGCCACATTGACCGATCCCGTGCGACTCGTATCCAGCGGATCCCCGCAACCTTCACCAGGTCACCGGTCCACTTAGTGGGAGGCCTTTCAACACATCGTCTTCCGGTTCGCGGTCGCCATTCCAGAACTTTTTGGCCCCATCAGCCATCTTTTCTGCGAGCAATGTGCCCTGCCCACTGCCACTTAAGTTTGGAAATTCTTCGAGCTACGTCGGTAACCTTGGTTCTCTTGCGGATGTCCTCATTTCTGATTTGATCACGCAAGGAAACTACGAGCATAGCCCTCTCCATTGCCCTTTGGGTGACTTTATGTCTTCTGATGAGGCCCATTGTGAGCGACCACGTTTCAGTCCCGTATGTAATCACACTGTTCAGCTATATTTAAATGAATCGAAGAATTTTTTGCATTTAAAAGGTTATCAAAATTCAAACTACTGACTATTAAAACTTATTAATTTTCTGTTTCCAGAACAAGTGTATTGTTTCTCTGAAAAAATGTGTAGTAGTATTTTTGAGTTTTCGGTAAATCACGGCAAATGTGATATCATTTTTTTCGCTATTACGGTGGTGGTTACGATGTTTGACCGATGGAGAAACATGTTCAATTTGATGGTCTGTAGCACACCCTTAAATATATATATACCCTTTCCGTTACACCCTGTATAATAAAGTTAACTTCAGGTAAATAACACCCATTGCCACACATAAATTGATAAAACTCCCAAAACATAACCAAAAAGCCAGATAAAATAAAATTGAATTAAAATAAAATTAAGAAGGACCAAATAAAATAAAATACAATAAAATCAGACTAAATCAAATTGAATCAATTAAAACCAAATAAAACACAAAAACAACATTCAATTATTTATTTTTTTATTAATGCACAATATATGTAATTTAACAATTCGATTTTCGCAAAATCCAATGGGATGGCCAACTTTATCCACATTGAATTTGATAAAACAAAAACAGACGATTCTATAAATAATACAATTAAAAACTTTTTGCCCAATCACAAATAATACTTTCGAATGTGACAATCTAAACTGTAATCAAGTTCTCCGTCGTAAGCGGAAAAACGTTATCTCACGGACACCGTTTTAAAAAGAGCTTTTATTTTAATTTGATTAAGTTCTAAATTATATATAAATCTCTCCTTATTTTTATAGATCAAATCTAAGATTAAACGTTACCTTTTTAAGGGAAGAGAAATGTGTAAGAAAGTTATGAAAAGGTCAAAGCTTTAAAGGATAGTAGAGGAGCATCTTCAAAATTGGTATTTCTCCAGTCCATCATAAGTTTGTCTGAGTCTGGTCTAAAAAGTCCTTGGTCTAGAGGTCGCAAGATCGACTGCTGCGCGTTAGGACCTGGGTTTGCTACCCAGGTCGGGCAAAGTTGGTTAGACGGCACGGTTGGCGCAGGTGGTTAAGCAATCGTCTGCTGCGCTGCGTGTCGCGGGTTCGCGCTCACACGCGCAAATGCGCGCACATAACAAATATTTTTATGGCCTACAGATAGTTGTTCCGGGTCTGGCTGTTTGTGTATGTGAGATTAAATGTTTGTAAAGGCATCCACGATACAGGAGAAATTGTGAGGGGCAATGTTTAAAAAAAAAAGTAATTGGGTTTTTCCATCAGTTATTTCTCAGTAGCAGCCACGGAGTCTGGATTTGTAACCGGTTGATGTCAATAGGCTGGCCCCCTTTTACGTGGAACTTAAACGTAACTGCCGAAATGTGGGTGTACTATTAGGGACACCTCTGCCTAATAATGACAGGCGAGATGTTTATGATTAAAAGTCAAAGTCACACTATTTATTATCAGTTAATCATTAAAAGGTACTCTTAAAAGTCATGCAAGGAAATAGAATTTACTCTAGTTGCTCATTCGAAAAGATAGACTCTATGGATGGTATGGAGAAGTATAAGCAATTAACTTCATAGTTACTTTTTAGGGTTCCGTAGCCGAATGGCAATTCCGTAGCTGTCTGTCTGTCTGTCCGTCCGTCTGTATGTCACAGCCACTTATTTCCGAAACTATAACAACTATACTGTTGAAACTTGGTAAGTAGATGTATTCTGTAAACCGCATTAGGATTTTTACACAAAAATAAAAAAAAAAAAAACAATATATTAAGGGGGTCCTCATACTTAGAACTGAAAACCAAAAAAAAATTTTTCATCAAACCCGTACGTGTGGGATATCTATGGATAGGTCTTCAAAAATGATATTGATGTTTCTAATATCATTTTTTTCTTAACTGAATAGTTTGCGCTAGAGCCACTTCCAAAGTGGTAAAATGTGTGTCCCCCCCCCTCTAATTTCTAAAGTAAGAGGAGGAAAATTCTGAAAATATTTAGGATTGTAGAACGTAAAAAAAACTATCAACGAAAATTGGTTTCAATAAGATATGATGTTTAGTTTTTGAGATATGGGACTTTTTCATCAAACTGCAGCAGTAACTTTGTTTTTCATAAACATACTATGAAAAACAAATTTAGTTTTGCGGTTGTGTGGAAGTTTACTAACTAACACTACTAACTAATGAATGACAGTTCAAAATATTGTTATTATATTGTTTGGAGCTATGGAACCCTGTGTGCGAGTAAGACTCGCACTAGGCCGGTTTTTTAAATACGATCGGTTCTCACTTAATGTAAAAAAAAAATGAAGTGCGAAATATTTTACACTGAATATTTGGTTTGTTATTTCACGAAGGACCATCAAGCGATGTATCTCAAACCTTATCATCATCTCCCTGCCCTTGTCCCAGTTTATTTGGGGTCGGCGCAACACGTCTTTTTCCGCCATGCTCCATTGCCATTCGCCAATCTCAAACCTTATATCGATTGTCATAAAAGTCATTTCATGTTTGTGACTGGCAACGACGTAAAAAATGACACAGTCAAATAAAAATTGTTTTGAATTTCATAGCTTTTGGCACTACAATTGTCGCATACTCGCATAAAAACTAAGAAAAGTAGTTTTTAAAATGAATGCACCTGTAAGGTAAAAATAGTTTTTTAGATTTCCTCTTATTATCTGTAACGTTCTGTAGCAAAAACTTTATAAAATAAATCAAATAACTATTTGTTGCGATGTTGGCTTTATTTTATTTAAATTATTTTTTTTTATATTTTTTAGCGATTTTTCCTGGCTCAATAAAATACTAGGTAATTTTTACTAAAACAATTCGGGTAATGTTTCATACATGAAACATCCTCTAGAAAATATATTGGAATTGAACCGATTCCCAATAAAATCATAAAAAGTAATCGAATTTATCGATAATATTATTTTGTTAGTGTCTGGATATGAACCCTGTTGTTAAGGCTTGCTCCCTATTACAAGTGAATTAAACATAATTGCCGAAATATACCTTTGTCTAGCCTTTCGCAGAAGCAGTTGTAGTACCAAGTTATCTTTTTAGGGTTCCGTACCTCAAAAGGAAAAAACGGAACCCTTATAAGATCACTTTGTTGTCCGTCCGTCTGTCCGTCTGTCTGTCAGTCAAGACCCTTTCTCTGGAACGCGTAAAGGTATCAAGCTGGAATTTATATCAAATACTCAAGTCTACTGCCCTTTGAAGCTGTGAAAAATTCAAACTTCTAAGCCGACGCAATCAGCCGTTTATGCCGCAAATTTTCGACACTCGCAAGGGAATCAAAACCTACAGGGTACTTCCCGTAACCTCATAATCTTGAAATTTAGTACAAAGCAACGTCTTATAACACAAATAAAGGAAAAATTGCATAAACCGTAAAATTTTAGTTACATCATATAGTAAAAATATTTTTATTAATTTTAAACTTACTATACCCCTTTCAAAATTCATATCAAATACTCAAGTCTATAATACCTTTAAGCTGTAACAAAATCAAACTTCTATGTTAACTCAATCAAAAGAAACAGCAATATAAGCCGCATATTTTCAAGTCGAAGGTACTTCCAGTCGACCTACAATCTTGAAATTTGGCATGAAATAATGTTTTATAACACATATATAGGAAACATTCCGAAAACCTTAATTTTATAGTTACATCACATTCTGCTTCCTTAACGGAACCCTCGGTGCGCGAGTCCGACTCGCACTTGGCCGGTTTTATTTTTAATTCAATCAATATGTATTTTTTTAAAAGACCGCTTAAGCATTAAAAGTTTCAAAAGCTGACTAAAACGATCAGATCAATCAAATCAAATCAAAATCATTTATTTAAAGTAGGCCAGTTACAGGCACTTTTGAATAATAATACATAATAACTGTGAAAGTACTGTAGTTGCCCATTCCAAAGCGTAGATCTCTATGGAGAAGAATGGGCAAGAAACTCCATGGACACCCTTTTAAATCAGAATCTTGTTACAAAAACCTTCATGTTGAGATGGTACATTATGTGAGAACGATGTAGCAAGACGTGCACCTCAGAAGTGTCCATAGTAAAAACAAAAAGCACTATTAAAAGAAAAAATAATTAGTTTGTAATGGGTGTCACCTTGTTTCGCAGACAGAAATTTCACAGGCTTTCGTTTCCCAAAAAATGTTTCACATAATATTTAGTCCATGTATTTTTATTTCGACTATTTTTGTTTCAACTACTGTTTAATTGAATGAAACATATTTTACAGAAACACGATTCAATGAATTTTATTATCACATTTTTTTATTTAACATAGATATCAAACAGTAGAATGATTTTTAACGAATATTGTTTGTTCGATGTATGTCTCCATCGTATTTTATTTCAACGAAATTTTTAACCTTAAATTAAAATATTGTCTTTAAAAGTCAATATGTTGTGCTACAAAAGTTAGTGACAAAAACGAATGGCTGCAAAACCGACTCCACGTAGTCTTGTCTGCCCTACCCCAAGAGTGTTATTTAAAATTGCGTAGACACGGAGCTGCGGAGGGGCGAAGCGGCCCGCGAGCTGAGGAGCAGGTGGTTTCAACACTCGCCGCCGCGGCTGAGGCTGGCCGGCCAGAAAGCCGAAGCCGGGGTGGTGAGCGTGAAACATATCTGCGATGATAAGCTCGCATGGGACCGCCGGAGCCCCGCAGCGGCGGAGCCGTGACAGAAACCATGCCTGCTGGATGTTGCATACTTGCTTGCACGCTGCATGTCGCTTGCTTACTAGCATGCTGCTTGTTTGCTTGTATGATGCATGCAACATAAAACAGGCATGGACACTATTAGTGAGAATAACAAGATTATGTTCCTGCTTCACGAGAATTTACCCGCATTATTTTTGTGAATTGTAGTGTTGTAATTTTATAGGAGTGTTTACATTTTATCAAATTATCAATTTATTTTATCAAATTGTATCAATTGAAACGTTTACAAACTGTCATTTGATTAAATGTTATTCTTGGTAATAAGTTTTGTGAAACAAACAATATGTGGATAAAGAATATTTGATTTGTTATTCTATGATATGAATATTCTAACATTAAACTTTATTTGAAACAAAAATCGATGAATTAAATTTCTTCAAAGTAAATATTCTGCGTATTGATTATTCTATGAAATGATAATATGAGAAGCAATTTACGTGAAACGAAATTCGATTAAACAATTAGCGATGAAACAACGCACAACCGTTTGTAATGAGCTGTGGCAGCTACGAGACGACTATTCACGAACATGACGCATGGTTCAGCCATCATTCAACTCAACCATTTTGAAAAGAACCAAATCTTAAGTCCTCGAGGACCTAGAGTTAGAAAAATATTTCTGAGAGTAGTAAGGAATAACTTTTACTTAGTTATTCTTGGGCCCTCTCAGAAATGTTTATAAACAAACTAACTTTAAGGTCATGAGATTAGCTATCAGAACTTATAATAATATACACGTGGGTATTATTTTATGTTGTTTACCTAAACTTCGATTTTCTATTTGATCTTTATTCAATATAATCCGTAAACTTTTATACATATTACCAAGTGTTTGTTGCTTTTAGTTGTGAATAAGTTACATGAAAATTTATTAACTTATTAAAGACTTCGAATAATAGGTATAACGCAGACGTGTTTCTACAAGAAAATGTTTGGCTACTGCTAAGGCGTAGCTTTGTAGCGGTGCTACGGCATAGCTTTGTAGCAGTGCTACGGCGTAGCTTTGTAGCAGCTCTTTGGCGTAGCTCTGTAGCAGTGATACGGTGTACCAATGTGGGAGTTCTACGGCGTAGCACTGTGGGAGTTCTACAGCGTAGCAGCTGTAGCGTTGGTGGCTAGGAACATCGTAGCAATTGCGTTTCATATGAAGTCTGAATAACAAGATTTATGAAATGTCTTGCCATCTCTGTATAGGTTTCAGTTACGGTTAATAATTTATGATGCAGAAAAGTGTCAAAATTCTACATAATTATCAGTCAGAGGCATTACTTACTTTTGTTTAATCTATTTCATCACCACTACTCTCAAAACAATGAAGGAAAACATTGTGAGAACAGAAGAACCAAAAATTCGAAGATGATATGACAACTACAAACCCGCACTGACTGAGCCCGCGTGGTATATAACAGCCTATTACCTCTCATAGAAAGAAGGCCTGTGTTCCATCAGTGGGAAATTTATAAGTTGGTGAGCTATGCCACGTATACTTCACTATGTTGTACGAATAATTTCGAGAAACTCGAGAAGGACGACCAATTTCCTGAAATTGTCAATACTAATGGATCCTTACTGACGAAAACGATAAAATTTAGACATGTCGATGTAATATTAAGGATGCTATAATATTAAATATAGCAATAAAATGCTCGACGTACCATAAAGCTGGTATGAAGATAACCATGGGTTTATAAAATGAATGTGTTCGCATTTTTTACGAGAATTTAGCTAAGTGTGCATAATAAGTGTAAAGATAAATGGCACCATCTTAATTTACAGCCCTATTTAAGGTGTAGTACAGAAAATCGAACTGAACAATTTTTGTTCATGGGACCAGTACCAAAAACGCAAAATAATAACCAGCTGGTGCTGTTGCTTTTGGGTCCAGTAAGAATCGAAGTTTTATGCGGTGTCCCGTATGATAATCTATTTGTAACCCGGTACTACTTTTCCGAGTAATAGCAAATTATGAAGAACAAATAGGTTGGTGCATATCCCGACGCAGACAGATGACTAGCTTAAGTTTTTAGAGTTCCGTACCCAAAGGGTCAAACGGGACCCTATTACTGAGACTTCGCTGTCCGTCCGTCCGTCCGTTCGTCTGCCAGGAGTTTAGGAGTCTTACTTGACAACCACCTGTCTTTCGCGGCGCACATCAAAGCAGCTCGCGACCGAGCTGCCTTTGCTATGGGTAGGCTTCATTTCATGATTTTGGCAAACAGCAAGTTGTCACTCAAGTGCAAGTTGCGCCGTTATACTGCGATGATCCACCCCATTATGACGTACGCTTGCGTCGTGTACGCTCACACCATGCCTAAGTACATCCATAGGATGCAAACCTTGCAGAACCGGTTCTTACGTAGAGTCACGGGAGCTCCTTTTTATGTCCGTAATGACCGTCTACACGTAGACCTTAGAATGCCCACCGTCCTTCAGTTTATGAAACGTCTTTAGAAGCGTTTCTTCGATAACGCTATTAAACACCGTAATCCCCTGATCGCAGCGGCTGCCCGTTACGAACCCTCACGCATTAGTACAGTACGCCGTCCTAGGCATGCCCTCGTCACTCCCGATGATGCTATCACCCTCCTCCAGGAGAGTAGCAAAGTGACTAGCACTCTTAAAAAGTTCAGACACAAACCGCCGTCTTTCTGACCTCGCCGTCGAGGTCCGTCGCGACGTCCCGGTCCATGCCCTCCCCGACCCTCGCTCGAGCCAGCCCGCGATGCTGTACCAGTAGTTTTAAATCAGCCCCTAAAAAATTATTTCATTCAGATCCAGCCTGTCCCCATGCAGTCCTCCCCCAGCGACGCCCTAAACCGAGGCTCGTACCCCGCAGGGGACGCCCTTAGCGTGTAGTCGCTTAGTTTGTAAGTTTTTTATGCCCTGGCTGGAGGCCTTACTCTTAAGGCACCCACAGGATAGTTCGGTTAAGCAGACGACAACCTCCTAGGTTGAACTGCGAGACGCGATTCCAAAAAAAAAAAAGCAAAAAGATCACTTTTTTGTGTGTGCGCCCCATACAAAAAAGTGTTTTTTTTGCTCGATTTTATAAATAACTAGCTGTCCGGCGCAACTTCGTTTGCGTCACATTTTCCCCGTTTTCGCAACATTTTTCATTGCTGCTCCACTCTTATTGGTCGTAAAGTGATGATATATAGCCTATAACCTTCCTCGATAAATGGGCTATTTAGCACTGAAAGAATTTTTTAAATCGAACTAGTAGTTTCGGAGCCTATTCAATGCAAACAAACAATCAAATCTTTCCTCTTTATAATATTAGTTTAGATGTTATGGAGCTCTTCGTGCGTGAGTCCGACTCGCACTTGGCCGATTTTTTCTATTCTATTTACAAACTTAGTGTTTTTTTTTACCTTTCAATAAATTAATAGATAACTGTACATACTCGTAATTACCCACTATTACTCCATAAACATGTACATCATACATACAGCAAATCCATCCCTAAACAACAATAAAATCAGATCTCACTAAAACCACGAACGCTGTTTAGATTGAAAAGGCCAGCACTAAATTAGTAATTAACCTCATTAATTTATGGTAATTATATTTGGAATACATTAATGAAATATAACGCAAATAGTTACAATACGACTAATGAAATCATGATTGGATAACGCTGCTTGTGCATTTGGCAGTCTGCTAATTAGCTTAGCTTAGTACAATCCAGTATTACCTTGTTGTAATGTCATATCAGAAGATGTTAGCCAAAGATTATGACTTTAATTAGATGCATCTCTCATGCATCAGGTTGTGGATTCAAATCTCGGCATTATTAGTATAGGATCCCGCTATACAACGACCTTCACCGAGCTGGTTAATGGATGAAACTTATTTTATATTAAATTTAATATGTCAGTAAATATATTGTCTATAATTAATATATACCAATCGAAAGTATAAAGCCCATAGAATATGCAAACGTTAGGTTGCCTTTTCTTTTCCCGTCACAACTCTCGGGTAGGCAGGTATAAACAGGTAAATCGATACTAGTAACTTGCACCGTACTGGTTAATGAATTAAAAAAGGCAACCTAACGTTTGCATATTTTATGGGCTTTACACTTTCGATTGGTATGGAATTAACCAAACCGGTGAAATGTTTCAATTTTTTTTTTAATAGTTATTGATCATATCCTGGACTAAAATTTTTTAGACAGGGTTGTCTAATGCAATATATTTATTGACATATTAAATTTAATTTAAAATAAGTTTCATCCATTAACCAGCTCGGTGAAGGTCCTTGTATGGCGGGATCTTAGGCCATATGTACCAATGTGGCTTTTTTCAAATAATATGTACTTTCTAAGTTTATCGATCAAACATTGTCACGTTTTTCAAGCGTGGAAAATCTTTAAGGGCAACGATGTACACCAATTCAGGATATTGACGAAAAGTTCATGCGGGTTTTGTCACCCGACAAGGAAAAAAACCGGCCAAGTGCGAGTCTTACTCGCACACAGGGTTCCATAGCCCCAAACAATATTTTGAACTGTCATTCATTAGTTAGTAGTATTAGTTGGTAAACTTCCACTCAACCGCAAAACTAAATTGGTTTTTCATAGTATGTAAATGAAAAACAAAGTTACTGCTGCAGTTTGATGAAAAAGTCCCATATCTCAAAAACTAAACATCATATCTTATTGAAACCAATTTTCGTTGATAGTTTTTTTTACGTTCTACAATCCTAAATATTTTCAGAATTTTCCTCCTCTTACTTTAGAAATTAGAGGGGGGGGGACACACATTTTACCACTTTGGAAGTCGCTCTAGCACAAACTATTCAGTTTAGAAAAAAATGATATAAGAAACCTCAATATCATTTTTGAAGACCTATCCATAGATACCCCACACGTAGGCGTATGATTAAAAACAAAATTTTGGTTTTCAGTTCTATGTATGGGGAACCCCAAAATTTATGTTTTTTTTTCTATTTTTATGTGAAAATCTGAATGCGGTTCAGAGAATACATCTACTTACCAAGTTTCAACAATATAGTTTGTATAGTTTCGGAAAAAAGTGGCTGTGACATACGGACGGACAGACAGACAGACAGACAGACAGACAGACAGACAGACATGACGAATCTATAAGGGTTCCGTTTTTTGCCATTTGGCTACGGAACCCTAAAAACCAAGAAGAAGGGTTATTTGTAGTAAAACTGTAAATTTGCAATTCAAAACAATCGCCAAAATGAAAGTCATACAGCATCGAATAATAAAACAAAGTCGTTTCTTGCATATACCTGTATAACCGCTTAGATCTTCGACACAATCATCATCATCCCACATAATATCCCCACTGCTGGACACAGGCCTCCTCTCTATGAGAGGGAGTGGGCTGTAATCCACCACACGGGTCTAGTGCGGGTTGGTAGATGTCACATGTCTTCGAAGGTTTAGTTCTAGGATATGCCGGTCTCCTCACGATGTTTTCCTTAACCGTTTTTGAGAGCAGCGGTGATGAAACAAATTTACACAAAGTAATGCGTCTGCCTGGGTTCGAACCCACGGCTTACTGTTCGTAAGTCGGAGCTGCCACCACTGGGCCACCGCTGCTCTCTTCGACACAAGCCAATGGGTTTTGATAATGATGTTCACCAGCACATGGGACATTAATTTTTGTGGGTTAATGTGTAATTTTTTTTACATTTTACTAGCTTTTGCTTGAGGCTTCGCTCCCGTTATGTACTGAAATTACCCGAGGGAACGTTTTAAGTGTAGACTTTAGCACTCAAGAATAAATTTCGGAATCGGGTCTGTAGTTCCGAAGATACTTACATCCAAACTAACAAAAAAATACCTCTTTATAACATTAGTATAGATGTAGGTAAACTAAAGAAATCCCAATGATTTCACATTCATATCACTATCACACCCGCGCAGAACTGGGTCGAGTCGCTAGTTTTAATTATATTACAATTAATAACGATGAATAAACATAATTCCTGTAGTTACCTGATACCAGCCAGTATTGTCTTCTCAAAACTCGTCAACGGTTAAAAGCATGGATATGAAAAAGGTGTTGAGATAATGATGTGTGGTCAGAAACGATTACGGCAAATCAAAAAATGTTAAAATAAAATTATAAGTTAAAAATAGTTTTTAAAAACAAACTTTTACAATGATGCACTGAAAAGAACAAAATAAATCTTGGCGTAAATAACGTATAGTTTTATAGCATTTACCATTCACGCAACAAGATTTTGTGAAAACTATCCATAATTTTCATTTACTCAAAGATTTATTTTCGTCTTTTCAGTACATCATTATAGAAGCTTGTTTAAAAAAAAGGTTTTTTTAACTTATAATTTTATTATAACATTTTTGAATTTGCCGTTATCGTTTCTGACCACACATCATTATCTCAACAATTTTTTCATATCAATGCTTTAACCGTTGAGGAGTTTTGAGAAGACAATCCTGGCTGTGGGATCAGTTAACTACAGGAATTATGTTTATTCATCAAAAATGAACGCATATCTAAATCTGCCTCGTGAGAAGACGATCCTGGCAGTAGGATGAGTGCATGATACAAATCGTGATTATCCATCAAATATGAACGAGTTTACAAATCTTCTTGTGTTTGCTATTAACTGTTGAGGAATCCTCCGTGAGGAGACGATCCTGGCTGCAGGATTAAGTTATGTCTGTCATAAGTATGTATTGTGCGTAGAATTAAAGGTCTGTGCAAAATTTCAGCTCAATCGGATATCGGGAAGTGCTTCTAATTTAGCTTCCAAGATTCCACCCGAACTAACATACATTTATGTACATACACTGTAAGTTAAATAAATAAGAGCTTATTCAAATAAAAGCTTGTAATAACTAACCATGCTAGTGCTTTAAACAAGAGTATTTAAAGAAAAAAAAAACATAAAATGTAAGTATTTAAAATTTTAATCAAACATTATTTCTCAAATTAAAAATATCAGGTTAGTCACTTCTGAACGAAACACCTACTCCCCCCCTCCCCCTTAACGCCTTTAACCCCATTTATTTAAAGAGCTTTAAGCTAATCAGTTTTAAATGAAAGCTTGTGAAATCTGACACTAGGTTAATTAATGAGTTAACTTTTCATTAAACGTATATATCTATAAAAAAAGTATATAAAGTATGTATCTATTAATCGTTTAATGTAGCAATATTTTTGCAAGATTTTTTATTTGCATTAAATATGGTACATTATGGTATTATAAATAAAAAGGTTTCACATATTTCGCCGACTTATTTCAACATGCAAACATAAAATAAAATTAAAATACCTAACAACTTTGTTAAACTTTGTTATTCAATTCAATACAACATTTTTAATAAAAAATATTTCGAATCCCATGCTTAGTTTAATTGCGATGCTGATTCGAACAAGAAATAATTTCTTTATTGCCATAAAAACCGGTTACAAAGAAATGTGAGACACTGGCTCTAGAGCTAGGTCAAGAGTACCTGTATTTCAGGAGCCAGAACAATGGGACCAATGAGTGGGCTTTTTGTGTTGTTTTTTCCTTATGTTTCTGTATAATAATTCATTGGCTATAAACAAAATCCCGATGGGAGAGGCAGAGGGCTGGATAACTGCGTTGTGGGGGTCAGATAAAATAGTCGCTTCATGTAAAATACGGGTATCAGCTACAACCAGTAACACTGTAAGCCGAACCGAATAATTAGTGGGAAAAGGAGATGATAAAACATAATGTTTCCGGTGAATCTATTATCTAAAACCCAATAGTGGGCTACTGGGTTTGCACTTCAAAATCAATGATTGAATTTGTGAATGAAAAACCAGTTTTACCTCTATTTTCCAAAGGATTTCCTTCTAACATTTATACAACTTTTACGAACAAACAATAAAGTTTCATATCACAAACGAACAATAAACTGCAATATTGGTAAAATATCCCACTACCATCAAATCCTTGCGTTTTGAAAAGGCATTAACTGTGAGCGCCCTTATAATAGCAGGATTTTAGCCTTATTGTGACCGCTGAATAGTTCAATCTTATATTCTCTTCTGACATCGACACCGGAGTTTGATTTATTTGCCTCGAGACGGGTGTCTACGTATGTCGTGGATGTTGTGTGTTGTTGTGTGTGGATGTGTGGATGTGTTTCTGTGAGAAGATGAACGAAAGATGATTTTTTCTTGTGCTTGTTCTGTGGGAGGATGCATGAAGATTTTTTGTCATTTTAAGTACTTTATAAAATATTTTTATAATACTTTATTTTTAATATGTTTATTTTCACTGTGCAATTGTATGGATTTTATCTGTTATGTTGAACATGTATTTTCAAATAAATAAATTCAATCGACCAGTCTTTACTTTATAAGGTTTTTATTTTATTTTCTTTGTTGCTGAAGAAATTATGTTTTAAGGGAGAAAATTTAAGGTTTATTCACGATTTAGTTGAAAAGATGAAAAGGATTATATGAAAAATGTGATGATGATGTCTGTGTAGACTGGGAGTTGCTACACAAATGTTCTAGTCATATTCAATTCGAAATTAATTGTTGTACAGACACAAATTAAGCTACAGCAATCTGTCAAATTTCTTTAATAGATTTTCAACTTTGTCGTTAAAGAATTAGACTCAAGGTTGATTGGGAAAATTTAACAGTTTCGGGTACCTTGATGTGCTGGCGTCTGTACAGCAAATGCAGCATATGGCAAGCCGGAATGTCTCTGTATGTTTTGTATAGTTCTTCTTCACTGCTGGTATCTTTAGGTACAGAGAAAGTCACTTGAACCGACTTAGTTATAATATGTTGTATTCTCTACTTTTTTCCACAACATATTTATTTTCTGCTTCGTATATCGAGACTAAATGAATTCTCAAAACAACTTAAACGCTACCTATATTGTAGAAATCCTGAAATTCTGGAATACTAACAAATAGTTAATAAAAGTTTACAAACTTTGACAGAAATCACGTTTATAAAGAAAACCTTCGAAATACACGCAGATGGCTTAACGAGCAACCACCAGTAATGACATACATAGTATAAAAGGACCCTGCATAAAGTCATTCTGATCACCAAACTAAGTAACACTGTGCAAAAACTATTGCTGGAAAACGATTTTTTTTCCTGGTATTAAAAATCACAGTTTACGGTAGTGCTCAATGTGACGCGCTCCAAATCAGTGCAGATAGACGTTACAACATTTATTTAAAAACTTCTGAAAAAGTTGAAACTTTGTCTTTCAATATATCCGTAACTAGAAGGTTCCTAGGTAAGGTCCAGAATAAAAGTAAAAAAACCGTAATGACGAGAAGAACAAATTCGCCTTGAATTCGTCAATGGTTCTTTTACGTCCCGTATGTGTGACAATTTATGTCCTATATCCAATGTGATATAAGCTTGTCACGCTCAACACCTTGACTATCGCCCGTCCACGCTCTCATTATGTCGCCATCTCCAATTACATTGGTCCATTGTTTTTAAACTACCCACAATTGATTGCACGAGGAACATAACACACCCTATACAAATAGGTCCGATAATCCCCCAATTTTTGTCGCACCTTTGTATCGCCCGTACAAAGGTGCGACAAAAATACATAATACTTTGTTTCTGCAATTTTTCCTATATCTGTGCTGACGTTGCTTCGTACCAAATTTCAAGATTCAAAGTTCACGGGAAGTACCCTGTAGGTTTTGATTCCCTTGCGAGTCGAAAATTTGCTGAAATTTGCGACATAAACGGCTGTAACTTTTGATTGCGTTGGCTTAGAATTCTGATTTTTTCACAGCTCTAAGGGACAGTAGACCTGAGTAATTGATATAAATCCCACTTTGATACCTCCACGCGTTCCTGAGAAAAAGGGTTTTGACAGACAGACAGACGGAAAACAAAGTGATCCTATAAGGGTTTAGTTTTTTCCTTTCGAGGTACCAGGTAACCCTAAAAACAATAAAAGATTTAACATTTCTACCGACCAAAACGCACATGTTGTATTCTAGCAGATCCATGCAATAAAACCTTGGGGTCAGAAGCTGGCAGATAAAACCATGGATGGGCTTGGATAATTTGCCTGGTTTTTCCATAACATACTTTCCAAACTTGAATGATATATTTGTAGCCAGAATTTCAAGCTTGCAAAATGGTGGCAAAACTTTCTATTAAGTGTCAGTGATTCTTTGGCATATGTATAAAATTCAGTTTTTTAATTCTTCGAAATCAAAGTTTTCTGTTATCGCTTTTATCGAAAAAAATTAGGAAAAATTTATGTGTTTAAAAGATCTTCTTCAATAAAAAATAAGCTACATTCCACATAATTGAATTCCGCAACGTCACATTGCTATAATGCTCTTCTCTTTTTTAGTGTTAATAAAGCTAAGAAGATTAGCATTTTCTATCTTTCTTTCCTTCTTGCATAAAATTTAATATGCAAATCATAAGCATCTGAGGCATTCAAGCTTCAGCTTCCTTGACGAGATCAGCTAGAAAATATGCACATGAAATTATCTTAATAGCAGAAAACATTCTCTGCCTCCCTAACTTAGTAGACACAAGAGCGACTGCCGAGCATAGGATACTCGGGATCAAATCCTGTGTTATTGGATTTTTCTGTTGGTTCCTCATTAGCAGTCAGAAGCACCGGTTATTGAAAAGAGGTTCACCTCCTATTGGCCATAGGATATTAATCATAACTGGCGAAATGAGGGTGCACTAAACCCTTACTGCCACTCCTATGGAAGCCCAAGCGTGATGTTATATTTCGGTAGAAAACATCCACTTAGAATAACACAGTAAATATTCAACACCATCATCATTTATTCACAGAACTCAAGGAATAGAAAGGAAAATCCAATTCTTCCGTAAAAGGACACTTGTCAGCACAGGAAAACGGTGCAAAATATAACATTGTGGGTGAAAAATGGACGAGGCCAACGAAAAAAGGAAGAAGGACGATAACAGACGTTGCTATTTTATATGTTTACGTTGCTAGTTGCGAACGTTTTAGTAGGATAGTTTGGTCACTATTCGTGTAGCAAGTTCTCCAAACAATCATGTCGTTTTTCATTCATTATAATGAAAATAATTTTAATCTAACTTAAAAAACGCTGTCCTGTATTTCTTATTTTACGAGTTATGTCATTATTTTCGCAAGTGATTTACACACTTTTCGCCAGTTATGTCCCAGGTTCCATGTCCCAATACAACCGGACCCCAGACTCCGTGGCTACTCACTTAAAATCCTTGATGTAAAAATCCAATAGTGCTGATAGAGAGCCTGAGGATCGAACCCTCCTCGGTTCGATGAGGTCCTCCTCATGCTCAGCAGTCCACACTACCAATAGACCAACGAGATGGTATAATAATTCGATATATGTTGCTGTACTGAAATGTCAAAATGAAAGGCAGTAGGTAAAATCGAACCCGCATGGCACCTATTGCTTAACTGAAGTATCTATGTCCGCGACTGATAATTTTTTATAGGAATTATGCCATCTGGTCTGGTCTGGTCTGGTCTGCCTTTGAAGATTTGATCATAATTAACATAAAGGAACAATATGTTTCAGCCGAAAGACGTCCACTGCTGGACATAGACCTCCCCCAAAGGAAGGCTTTTGCCATAATCGCCACGCTTGGCGGGTTGGCGATCGCAGTACGGTCGCAGTAAAATGCACGATAACGCTGCTGCCATTCTCTGGAAAGTCCCTTAGTCGCCTCTTACGACACCTACGGGAAGATATAGGCATAATTGAATGTGCCAGGTCAATGTTTAGCCGTCTAAACGTACGTTCGACAATTTCAAACAAATGACAATCGCAAGTACATACCTACGCTTCAGTTTTGCCTTCTGCAAGTGTGTGCATGCATTTTCGCTCATATCTATTTTGATAATGTTGGCCTCGGTATGAGTTGTCATGACTTGTGAGTTAGTTAATAACGTCACCTTGATGTTCAACTTTGCTACCAACATGAATGTCAACTTGACTTCATTACCTTTTAATTGTTTGACATGACAGATCAAAGTAACTTTCTGTTTGTGGAAATTCAAAATAATTTCATTACTCTCACTAGGTACTACTGCCTGATTTTCCACGGAAAGGTGAATTTATATCACTTTTCTAAGTTTAAAACTATCGAATTCTTCTATAGTATGAAATCAAACCCACAAATGAAGCATTTATAGTGTCTAGTTTATTATTATTGTCAGTGTGGCCAAACACACACCCAAGTGTCCACATATTACATACTGAGTTTCCTCCGTGCCTCGGAATACACGTTAAGCCGTTGGTTCCGGCTGTAATTTGTATATCTTTGACAGTCGTTACAGGTAATCAGTGGCTCGAAAGTCTGACAACCAGTCTTACCAAGGAGTGTTGTATTACGCAGTACTAACTGGGTTGTGGATGTCAGATAGGCAGTTGCTCCATGTAAATTACTGATTGCATCTGGTTTGACTGGAAACTGACAAGAACTGACTGAAAATGCTAGGCAGATGATGATGGTTATTCGATTATATTTGGTACCGGAGAATAAGACCAAGTGATAGGCACATACAAGGTGTGAACACCTTGTATATGCAGGAACTCTACGCCAAAGTTATTGCTGGGTAACGACTTCTTTTTTTGGGGTGAAAAATCTTGTTCTACTGTAAAACTCAAAATATTGTGCTGATGGATGCATTGGATAGTTAACGTTTCATGGAGATATTTCAAGTAACTTTACAACCTTAACCGTTGTGCGGTCCGGGCGTACTTATACGCATAAATTTTTTTCCCGTCAAACGTCCAGCACTCAAAGTACGCCCAAAAATTTTCCCGTCAAACGTCCGGGCGTACTTATACGCCTCGAAGAGTTGTACCAAAAACTTACTAAGACTTTTAAAATCTCTATGAATTTACCATCTATGGTCCCTCTTATGGATACAGTATTAAATTCCGCGTCTATGGCATACAGAACGACAATATCAGCCGTCAAAATTAAATGTCAAAAAAGTTTTAAAAGTCAGTTGTCTAATTTTACCGTAATGCCGTGTTGTGATTTATGTTCTCTGGTTTTAAAACGTTAGTATTCTTTTATTTTAACCCAATTTAAATAGTGTTATATATCAAAATAAACCTCGTTAATCGAGCTTTAAGAATATCTAAAAACATCGTAGGTTAAAAGTCTGTTGAAACGATAATATCGAAATGTAAAAGTGGTGCCATGTCGAGCGTGGTATTTTGATAATGTTTTTTTTAGAAATTATTGAAAAAATAGTTAAAATAGTGCTCGTATTACGAAAATTAGTTCAATTAAAAATTAGTATATAAAAAAAGTTCGTACTTTGACCTCCAATGTCTTCGTAACTAGAAGGTTCCCAGGTCTCGTTCTCGTTCAGAACAAAAGAATAATCGCAATGACAGGGAGTATAAATTCCTTTCGGATTCGTTAAGGGTCTATTTACACCATCGTAGTCGAAAAAATGTCATAATTGAAATCCTCTACTTTTCACCTAATTATGTTCATAGCACTTGCTTATGTTTTAATTCGTATAAGTTTCAAAAAAGAAAAGGAATTGTCGAGTGCGGATTTTCATGGAACGTTTTTATTGAGTTCGCAGAGATGTGGATATATATTATTATAAATATACTCAATACTTTATTGCATTCCATAATGTGTACACGTAACAGTTGGTATGTTAAAACATCGAATCAATTATGGACCCTGTCGGGCACAGCAAAGTTAATTTTCAATAGGAGAGAGGATGAAGGCGCTTTTTTTTCTTATAACGTAAAAAAATATGTTAAATTAAAATAGTATCATTAAAATAGTAATATTATTTGCTTTTATGGTATTTATGAATTTGGTTTAAAGTTGTATTTTTATATTATACCAGGTGTTGTTTTGCAACCTCGTCAAATTCCAGGAGGTAACTATGCTAATGATTCTCGACCCGAATCAATAATAAAATGAGCAGCTAATTTTTTTTTTTTATTTATTTACTGAAATCGGTAACTGTGAACCACCCGTGTTTTAAACACGGGCCGTCTGATCCCCGCCTTCTAACGTCGCTTACACACAAGCAAAAAACCTCAAATGTTTTTTCGATAATTTCATAATCCCTAAACCACGTTAAGGGGGTTATTCTGAAATATTGACAAATTTAAACAACCAAAAAACGCAGTGTTTTTTAATAATTTACTAGGTACCGTAATTTATATTGATTATTTATGTCTTTTGTGACAACATCCTGAATTTTGACGAGGACGTAAAACAACACCTTGTATATACCACATTATATTATACCAAAACGTGCGCGGGCTTCGAACAAAGTTGGAGGAATGTTATAACAATATTTCAACTGCAAATGCAGACTTGTTCGCCATCACAGAAACAGGATGCAATGACTCCATCCACGATGCTGAAATAATTCCACCCGGATTTACTATTTTGAGGTGTGACCGAGCAGATGGGCGTAAACATGGCGGCGCGTGTCTCGTGGCCACACCGCGTTTTGAGTTGCGGCGAGTGTCACTACCTGGTGACGTCAACGTGGACGATCATGTGTTTGAACTGGTTTGTGGTACTGTTTACCTACGTAACAGATTTATGTTTTTACTTTGTGTCGTCTATATTCCACCTAGTAGTAGTGATAATGAATACATGTTACTGTTTAACATCATTGAACAATTTTGTAATAAGTATAGGGATATACTAGTTGTAGGTGATTTTAACTTGTATTCATGTTCTGTAGCCGTAAATAATTATTACGAATACTTCCATACTTTTTGTGGATTCACTCAGAGTAACGCAGTGGGTAATTGTAATGGTCGTCATTTAGATTTGGTGTTGAGTACACTGGCAGAGGGGGAGAGTGTGAGCGTGCGCGCGGCGGAGGCGCCGCTCGTACCGATAGACGCGTACCACCCGCCGCTCGAGATCTCGGTTAGTACACACACGCGCCTGCGCCGGCGCCCCGGCTCAGCAGGCTCAGCTACACCTGACGGTAACGCATGTGCACCAGAGGGGTGGAATTTTAATAAAGCCGACTTTTTGTCATTATATGCCTTAATTGCAGCCGTAGACTGGACGCCGTTGTATGAAATGGACTCGGAAGTAGGTTTAGATTATTTTTATAATATTATTAACTCAATTATAGATGACTGTGTTCCGAAAAAAATGCGAAGGCGTGTAAACTCAAGGTACATTTATCCTGAGTGGTACACTGCTGAAATAATTCACGACATAAAATTGAAGGCTTTACTGCATAATCGACCCTCGGCCCGCTTGCCTTGTACTGTACAAGGCAAGCGGGTCGAGGGTCGATTACGAAGCTTTTGCTAGGTGTAGAACCAATGTTAAAAATATGTTAGTAGTGGCGCAGGAACACTATCGGAACCGGGTTCAAGGACAAATGATGAGTGATCCTAAATCTTTTTGGAATTATGCCAAGTCTAAGAGAGGTAGGAGAAACCCGCAAGCCATCTTGAAAGACGGGGTGGCATTATCTGGTCAGCAGTCTGTGGAAGAGTTTGCGAAGTATTTTTATTCGGTGTATAGAGTAGAGCGATCGGAGTTGGATGTAGGCGCGGCTATAGCTAGCGCAGGTAGCGGAAATGGAGCGGCACGAGTGCACTTGGACCAATTACAGTTAGTAGACGTGTGTCGTGCGCTTCAAGATCTTAAGCCGAAACGGTCCGCAGGGCCTGACGGCATTCCACCTTACATATTCAAGGATTGTCGATTAGCGCTGGCTAAGCCGCTGCTTCATATATTTAACCAATGCCTCAAAGCTGCCGTGTTTCCGGAGAGATGGAAAGTGACCCGCGTTGTTCCAGTCCCGAAAGCAGGGTCAGCAGAATCGGTGGAGGGGTACAGGCCAGTTGCAGTATTGTCAACGCCGGCGAAGGTATTGGAAACTGCTATATATAAGAGCATATACCTTCAGGTTAGCGCGCAGCTATCAGACGCGCAGCATGGGTTTCGACCAGGAAGAAGTACCACTAGTAATCTGCTCTGCCACATGGCTCATCTGGTGCCGACGGTGGATAGTGGGGGACAAACTGATGCTGCTTATTTTGACTTAGGAAAGCATTCGATTTAGTCGACAATGACATATTGCTTAAAAAGTTAGCAGGTGTTGGTTTCACCCCACACACTCTCCACTTTTTTGCCAGTTATTTTAGGGATAGGCAGCAATATGTAGAATACGCGGGACACGTGTCATATCCATATTCCACGAGGTCCGGGGTAAGTCAAAGTAGTAACCTTGGCCCCTTGGGATTTCTTCTGGTGGTAAACGATCTACCGGAAGTAATCAAAGACGCGGATTGCTTGTTGTTTGCCGATGACCTCAAATTGTCTCTCGCGGTAAAAAGCATGGATGACTGTGTCCGGCTGCAGGGTGACATCGATAGGGTTGTGAGCTGGAGCAAGGAAAACCTCTTGCAGTTTAATAGCTCGAAGTGTGTGACCATCACTTTTTCTCGTGCACACAATCCTATCATACATACCTACTACATTGACGGGCAGCCTATGGAACGGGTCACAGAAGTCAAGGACTTAGGAGTAGTTTTCAACACCGGTTTGACTTTTCGGGAGCACATCATGCGTAGCTGTAGAAGCGCGTATAGAAATTTAGGTTTCATGCTTCGTACGGTCCGAGGGTTCACGAATGTGAAAGCTATTATAGCATTGTATAATGCATTGGTGAGAAGCCAGTTAGAATGTAATGCAGTCATCTGGGCTCCACATGAAGCTAAATATAGTCTCATGCTGGAGAAGGTTCAAAATAAATTTATTAGATATTTATATTTACGTTATTACGGGGTCTATCCCTTTTACCCGTTAATGTATCCAACCTTATTTATTTTAGGTATGGTGGGATACAATGAGTTAAGGGTTAGAAGGGATCTGGCACTCGCTTTATATATATTTAAATTATTGAGAGGAAAGGTGCATAATGCAGTTATTTTGGGTCAGGTGAGTCTGTGCGTTCCGGACAGGTACGTGTGGCGACGACGGCAGCCACGACTGCTAGTGGAGCCGCGAGCTCGGACCAACCTTTTAAGGGAGGCGCCGCTGACGCGTGTATTCCGCACACTCAACCTCATAGCGAGTGAGACGGACTTATTTTATTGTTCTCTGAGTGAATTCACAAGGATTGCATTATTTATCATTAGTTATAGATATTAGTAATAAGTAGAAATTAAGTTGTTATTAATTAAGGCGCATTTATCGCATTGGGTTAGCCTGTAATGGTAGATGTAAGTAGATAAAATAAATAAAATAAAAATATTGCAGGCATTACATTATTAACAATGAAAATAAACTAAATACTATTTAAGTATGTATTTTAGGTATTATGTTAAAATAGTTTTTATTGTTTTTGAAATTTATCGTTAAAATATTCGTCAATAGTGTAGTAGCTTTTGGTTATTAGAAATTGTTTTAATTTATTGATAAAGACTTTATTTATACTTTTGATGTATTCCGGTAAGTTATTGTAAATTTTAATGGACGTAACGAATGTACTAGAAGAGTGCATTTTTAATCGTGAAGTGGGTATGTTTAATCTGCTTTCATGTCTAAGTGCAATTTTTGTTTGTATATCTCCTCTTTTGGTACCTATAGAATTGCGGATATTTTCGTACAAATTTACAAATTTCAAGTATATAGTGGCAGGGCAGGGTTAATATTTTTAGGTCTTTAAAATGGGGTTTACAGGTGTCTGTATCTTTGATATAAATTAAAATTCTACTCATTTTTTTCTGAAGAGTGAATAATTAAAATATTATCATATTTTATTTGTAATCTGTAAATGCGTATTTCATCGACAACAATGACCAAATTGGCGTTTAATTGCTACAGACTGGTCACACTTATACGCCACCATATAAATTCATCGAATTTCAAGTTTTTCATAAAAGTAAAAAGAAAATCAAGCGAAAAAAATATTGTCGCTTGTTTCGATTCATTTTAACTTTCTTCTCTACTCCTCTAGAAACTCAATAAAAAATGTCCCATAAAATCCGACCACTATACTTCGTTCCACCAGAGTATTTTTTGTCTTATTGCACTCGACTTGTATAATAATTTACTGATGTCTAGCTAGTCATCTGTCAATTAGTATACACAGTTGTTACGTATCAATACCATTGCCAATTCACTGGGATTACTATTGCTTATTGGCAAAAATGTTCATTTTCCATGTTTCTATTTTTTCAATCTTTCGTCCAGTTATAATTGCCTCGTGTTCATGCTCGTGTGTTAAAAATTGACAAGACTATACTTTGAACGCTATCGCTACTGGGCGTGACTTCGCCTGGCTCTCTTACACATAAATAAAAACCAACATAAATAAAAATCTATCATTCGGCAATAGTGTAGTGTGCTTTACATCAGTGAAAGATTTTTTTTTTCGGATGAGATTCGCCTGCATTATATATATATGTCGGAGTCGGAGTCATTATTACGGATACAAGACTGACTATGAATCGAAAGCGCGCCAAAGGTCAAGCGACCTACTTACCAGTCTACCCACACCTAAGCGCGCTTACTACAGAGTCGTGATGTTTCGAGCTCCCAGCGAGGCGGACAGTCTGTGTCTGACCACCGCGGAGTCAAGACGTCCCGAAACTGTAACCCGATTCATGGTGCCTAGTGTTATTGTGTTGGATTGTAATTTCAAGTAATTTGTTAGTTCGATAAAAGCAGTGTACAGTGTGTGTGTGTGTGTTTTCATTGCACGAAACCCATGTTCTGCCCACATGATGACCGTGTCTAACGAAATAAAATCATCAGACTGCGACATCAGAAGTGCGATCAAATCGTGCTAATGCAATCACACGCGAGAACAGTGACAATAACAATCGGTGACGGTTACTTTTTGAAATGCAAAACGAATAATTGCACTCGCGATACGAACTTAAACTCAGCCAGTGAATAGCAAGCTAGTGTTGGCGGTTAGTGTTTTTGTTAAGTGTGTTAGCGGATTTTGATCCTGACAAAACATAACATATCATCACGCTTGTAATCTCTGAAGGGTTAGGCAGAGTGTACCTAATAGAATACCCACATTTCACAGAGTGCGATGCGCGCTAGTAATGCGTCATCCATCGCTGACTTGTTTTGTGTAAAATCTGGTTCTTCTAACCTAACAGACAGATTTGTTGCTGGGGAGTTTGTTCCGCCACTTCTTCTTCCCAGCTAAAACACTTAGGAAGTGGCGAAGGGCGGGTGTTTTGGGGGACTGTCTCTTGTAATTTTAACGTTCAAAAAGTGCTGATTATCAGCCTAGTTTGAATGAAGTGACTTTTGATTTTTTTCGTGTTGAGTGCAGTGGAAGGAATCCAGCTTATTTGGACGTTAAGAAAGGCGTTGAAAGGCTTCGCATCTACATAGCTGTGTCATAGTGTAACAAAGTGTAAAAAAGTGTAACAAAGTGTAACAAAGTGTAACAAAGTGTAACAAAGTGTAACAAAGTGTAACAAAGTGTAACAAAGTGTAACAAAGTGTAACAAAGTGTAACATAGTGCTGTAACATAGTGTTCCGCGGCACATTGGTGTACCGTGGTCATTAGTTGGTGTGCCTCGGAAAACGAAGGTTATCTTTTGAAGTTAGACAGATTGAAGGAAACTACCTACTTAAACATTCGCAAAATGCGCGATAGATTTTCCATCTACGGTGTACCTCCAAAATGTACTACCGAATTTCTAGATGTACCTTGAACACAAAATGTTTGCGGTACACTGATAACCTATCCAGGTATGACGTGGGACCAGTTTATATAATTGTTCAAGGCTAGATTTATGTGTGCCGAAACTTTTACGACTACCCTCATTAACCTGAGTAGTGAAAAACCAAAGGATAGAAAAACGTCACAAGTGTTCATCGCTACCGCAAATCAAGTGCCATGCTTGCGGACCAGGGAGAAACCAGGACTCAACGAAGCGGATTGTTGCACGAAGAAGCCGCTGCCTGTGCCGGCTGCTACGGGCATCGGGCAAGCGACAAAGGGCCACGAAGCCCTTGCTGTGCGTCAAGTGTCATGCCGGTTCACGTAGCCGTCCGGCGTACGTGCGTCGGTAGCATGCAGTGCTGGCAGTGCGCAGCGGGCCTGCTGACGGCGGGGTGCCGAGCCGCGTCGATGTCTGCGTCGTACAAGCAACATCGCGGGCACATTGCAACACAGGGGTGAGTTGTTACGGTTTACTAATTATTCTGATTCTGAATACTTGTTGGTGAAAGAAAATTTTCCATCGAAATTTAATGGCAAACATATTAGTCACGTTGTTGCTAAGACTGGTATAGTTCAGACACGAGTATTCAGTACAGAACAGATTTTATGTTGTGTAGTGATTAACGATTACCCTATGGAAACTTTGTTGCAATGTTTGCCTGATAATTATTTACAAAGTGACGTCATGTTAGGTAGCGAGATTTTAAATCGGGGTTTTGTTGCAAACATAACGGCTAGGGAATTTTCGTTAACGAAAATCTTTTGTTAACGTTCGGTGAGGCATAATAGTGGTAATAAGTTTCAATCGGTTTTTAACTGTTATGGCAACG
This sequence comes from Cerastis rubricosa, assembly GCA_949152445.1. Taxonomy (NCBI): domain Eukaryota; kingdom Metazoa; phylum Arthropoda; class Insecta; order Lepidoptera; family Noctuidae; genus Cerastis; species Cerastis rubricosa. The sequence continues at coordinate 14,170,373 of OX424541.1, forward strand.
AATGTAACTGGCAATGAGTAGCCAAGACTTAAGTGCTAAGTTCAGGCGTCTTTCACCGTCATATTCAACTCAATGATAGGTCTAAATGCCTATCCTGTTTAGCTCGTGTTCGCCGATGGTCGGTAAACAGTAATTTCCGTGACTCTTATCGTTCACCTTGGTGCTGAAAAGACTACTGAAAAGCTTTTCGATTATAATTAGTTCCCAGGAAAGAAAATTCGTAAATAGCTACGTTACGTGCTAAGTAGCGAAGTCTCACTCCGGTAAAGTACAAGCCGTTGCACCCGGTACCTAAGGTGACGAGCCGGTGGTACACGTTTCGTATAGACGCGACGGGTTAGCTTAGCTCAACATGACAAGTGTGCCGAGTAGACGAAACGATGGCAAAATTAAACGTTTTGCGATTGGTGATTTTGGGTTGTTAAAGATTAAAGGTCTGTTTAGAGTGATTGAGGTTTACGTACCTACAGATACGCACGCGGTAGGCTAAGGAAGATGCCAGCGGGTCATGTACCAGTCGAAGTACTAGAGGGGGATCGCTACACATTGAGATCATTAAGTTCTAAGCGTACTTACAAGTATGCACATGATGGGTTAAGGAGAATGCCCGAGGGCCAAGTACCGTTTGAAGTAAATGATTTAGAGTTGAGAGATAGTGTGGAATCTTGGTTCGGATGGTCAGACCGTACCAGTAGCCATTTCGTAGCCGTAGTCCGTTAGAAGTCGGTGTCTGCTTATAGTAGTCCGTGGATGCGCGGTGCGCGGGTGGCTCTGGCGGAGGTCGGGTCTTGTAGAGACCATAGAGTCATGCATGTGGGACTCGGCGTTCTTGAGGAACGTAGTAAAACAGACAGAGGTTTGTTGGAGGGCCTGAGTGTTGCCCATAGGCCACGGATGAGATTCCTGCTTTATGTGGTGATTAGATGGATGAAGAGGTACTTGGTTGCTCTTGCATTTTAATTGACCTAATTGTTTGTTTGATCTAATTTTAGTTTTGATCCATGCGCTGGATGTGTGAGAGCAATGCGGTTGCTGGTCGGCTAGAGAGCCGTGGCGTTAGAGGCTTTACTCGAGGGTTTCTATAAGCTTGGTAGTTTTTTTTTGTTACAGTAGACTTTTAAAGGTTGATTTGAACGACTATGGTACATGGCCCAGGGTTATCATTATTGTATTTTCTATTATTTCCAATCGGTTCGGTTAAAACGAAACGGCTAGTTCTACAATGTTCTTATTTCCACCACCCCGTTGAATCTAAAGTTTGGTCAGGAGTGACCGAGTGGAACAAATTTCTGTCGTGGAGTATTTGTTTGCAGGGTACCCATCACACGAGGACGTGTGCAAGCAGGATGGCCGTGTCGGAGTCGGAGTCATTATTACGGATACAAGACTGACTATGAATCGAAAGCGCGCCAAAGGTCAAGCGACCTACTTACCAGTCTACCCACACCTAAGCGCGCTTACTACAGAGTCGTGATGTTTCGAGCTCCCAGCGAGGCGGACAGTCTGTGTCTGACCACCGCGGAGTCAAGACGTCCCGAAACTGTAACCCGATTCATGGTGCCTAGTGTTATTGTGTTGGATTGTAATTTCAAGTAATTTGTTAGTTCGATAAAAGCAGTGTACAGTGTGTGTGTGTGTGTTTTCATTGCACGAAACCCATGTTCTGCCCACATGATGACCGTGTCTAACGAAATAAAATCATCAGACTGCGACATATATATTATTTATATTAATACTAGCTGACCCGTGCAACTTCGTTTGCGACACAGTTTTCATTTATGCTTCGCTTCTATTGGTCAAAGCGTGATTTTTGTAGCCTATAAGCCCTTTTCGATAAATGGGAAATCCTACATTAAAAGAGTTTATCAATTCGAACCTATAGTCTCCGTGATTATCGCGTTCAACCAAACAAATAAAGTCAGCTTTATATTATAAGTTATAGATTCAGGCATTATTTTGCGGAAATCCATGACATTCAATGCTATGCAAAATATGTAGTTTAAATTCCGCGGAAAAATACATTTTAAATGTGCATCTAATGCACTTAAAGATGCATCCTGCATCCAGGCATGCATTTTTTTCGTGGAATTAAAACTACATATTTGGCATAACATTTAAAAATATTATAGGTTAAATATTATTATAGGTTCCAGCGAAACACGTCATCGAAAAATTTGCTGGCGCCAGAAATATATATTTCTTCTCCGAACGAGCACTTTCTCTAAGAAACACTTACCTTACATTTCTAGTTACATAGCTGTTCCTATTAAGTGTCAATAGCATATTTTCCAGTACAAGGATAAAATCAGAGCTAAAGCCGCAATCTTGTGTATCCAATTTATTCCACAAATGTTCGCTAACAGCACCCCTATGTCAGCATCATAAGTCGACTATGTTTCAAATCAGCAACTTTTTTTTCTTAGCGTGTCGATGGCAATCTAAATATGTAGTTTAGCGCAAAATCCTTTCAACATCGAAGGGTACTCACAAATCAGAAACTTCTTTCCGTTGGTTACCACAAAACTTAGTGTGGCATTCTTTGCGTCCAAGAGACCCACTGAGTTGAAATCTAAAGTCGGCCACACATCAATGGACTTAGGCTTATCGCCGAAATTCAAAATTCCTTTATTGAAAAATCGCAAATTAATGCCCGATCGGAACCCTACTAAACAAATGTAGAAGGTAGGTAGGTAGTCAAGTGAATTCATACGAAACTGTTTAAGTGAATAGGCAACTATAAACCAATAATATTTCCTTATAAAATGATTACGCGGATTATTTAAAATAATAGATTTTACTTGATACAATAAAATAAGAAAAAAATATCTAAAAAAGAAAACGGTCCTGTCGTGCCCTCAAATATTAGAGGATAACAGACAAGATAAGCAAACAACTACTTTTACGATTTTATTTGACTTAATTTTCCTATGACCTCCAGTGACCTATATTCAGAGCCAACTACAGCATGCTCTTCTTGGATTTTTGTAATAAAGCTGGTACGAGGGATTTAATCAAGGACATGAGATAATTTATACTCCTATAAAATGAATAAATCCTAACTAATCCTAATTAATATTATAAATGCGAAAGTAAGTTTGTTTGTTTGTTGCCTTTTCACGCCTAAACCACACAACTGATCACCTGGAAATTTTGTATAATACATTGTCAGGTGTACAGAAACGGGCATAGGGTACCTTTCATGTCAAAAAAAAGTACTGTAATACGTGTCTGAGCTGGTTATTGTGAAATTCTAAATTAGCAATTTACGATTTACCATAGGTTAGTGAACCAATATTTATAAATGGTGGTTTTATGCTACTTAGTTTGCTCGAATTTTTTTTTTTAAAGGAGAGTTTCAAAATGGTGATAGGATTTATTTGATAGTTTAAAATATTTATTTGTACTAGTATTGCCAGTGTTTTCATTCACTGTCGTATCCGTCTCAACCTCGTATAGGTACGCCCTTCCCTTTCCGAAAAAGCCTTTGCTGAATCAGACAACCTGCACAGTGAGTGTTTTAATGATTTTATTAGAATTTATTCTCCAATGAGTCCTTGTGCCCTATATTAAATGTTGAACCAATAAAGTTTGCCTCACCTTGGGGTATATACGTTACCCAGGTCAAATCAAGATTGAATTGAATCGAGAGAGAGATTGGATTTTTATGGCAAGATTTTATACTGAAGAATGAATAGATCGTGATAATTTAGTAGTGAATAAATAAAATGGCTATATTATTAAGAGGTCATCATCTGCCTAACCTTCTCCCAAACTATCTTGGGGTCGGCTTCCAGTCTAACCGGATACAGCTGAGTACCAGTATTTTACATGAAGCGACTGCCTATCTGACCTCCACAACCCAGTAACTGGGAAATACGATCCCCTTGGTAAGACGGAAACTCAGAATTTTTGGTTTCTGACTACTCGTTACGACTGTCAAAGATCTACAAATGACAGCCGGGACCAACACGCTATTATTAAGAGGTGACGATACTAAAATGACATGAAAAATTATCCGAAATGTAAATACTTACTTGGAAATATGATTGCTTTACAAAAGGTCACCGCATATGATCCTCGTACTGAAAGGATTTTCCTGACTTAGCCCGACGTGCTAGATATTCGTATCACTGATTGCATTCCAAATCATGTAATGAATAGGTATGTATAACGCAATGGTATAACGCATGTGACTTAAAGAGTTATACATATGAATGTTGATTGATGGAGAGAGATAGTACCGCCAAAAAAAGATGGATGGTGTGAGGAATGATATGAAAGAGAAATGAGTAAATTATGCCGTAACTTCTGACGTCAGAATGGAAGAAGAAAACGTGTTGCACCAACCCCAAGTAGAAAGGGACAAGGGCAAAAAGATTGCATTCCAAATCTACGACCATGGTATAGAAGACCGCTGCTCTGTGGTAACACTTTGCCCTTTAGCTTACCTAAAACTAAATATATATTTTAGACTAGCTGTCCCGCGCAAGTTCGTCTGCGTCACGTTTTCCCCGTTTTCGCAACGTTTTCGTTTGTCGTAGCGTGATGATATATAGCCTATAGCCTTCCTCGATAAAAGGGCTATCTAACACTGAAAGAATTTTTCAAATCGGATCAGTAGTTCCTGAGATTAGCGTTCAAGCAAACAAACAAACAAACTCTTCAGCTTTATAATATTAGTAAAGATAATCATACACTACATATCTACTAACGCATAAATGTTAGTGCAACCATGCATTGTAGACAATTTAGTAAAGTAAACAAAATACATCGAATCGAAAACCTTCGTATTCTCAATCCGGTTAATACACAAAAGTTTAGTGAATTTAAATCCAGCGGCGTTTACATTCACAACTCTAGCCCTTGTCGACTTTGAAGAGACAAAAAAGGGGTTCATTACAAAGTTTTGTTAACCCTAATTCTATTAGACTAACTACTAGCAACACGAACTAAATGTTTTATGGTTGTAATCAAATAAACTTTCTCGTGACAAAACAGATAAATTAATAAACAACATTGCTTTTCCATTTTGAATTATTTGAACCCCTTTTTGTCTCTAAATAATATTCCGTTCAGGCGAAAAAATTGCTAAAAGGCGAATTTATTAAACTATCTACATGTATTTTTAACCCCTGACCAAACAAAAAACCTCTAAAAAGCCAAAAATAAATTAATCCAAGCGTCGTAGCGTCGGGGGACCGCTTTGTTCTGTGCTTGTACTAAGCGGTCTTCTTAGCGGTCGCCCGACGCTACGACGCTTGGATTAATTTATTTTTGGCTTTTTAGAGGTTTTTTGTGGCGGGGGTTTTTTAAATTTTTAATTTAATTTTTTTTCGTGCTTTTTAAACTTATATTATTTTTTCTTAGCCTTGACTGTCCTACTCCTGGGCATATGCCTGCCCCCTTTCCTTCCAATTTTCTCGGTGTTGCGTCTCTTCTCGCTAATTAACGAAACCAAAGAAAGGAAAAATATAAAATAAAAAAAAAATGAACATCTTGGGGGGAGGGGGGTTGTACCCCCCCCCCCCACTCAGCAATGCCCATGGTGACAAGCGACAACATTTCAAATAGACTACCTGTGAAAGTTGTTTATATCTCTTCATCAACAGAAAAGAGGTGATGATCTTCAAACCGCTGAGCAGATTTTCTCGAAACATAGCTAAGAACACTCTCGATTAAAATACCTTTCAAACGACACCACTTTTATCAAAATCGGTCCATCCGTTTAGGAGCTACGATGCCACAGACAGACACACAGATACACAGATACACAGATACACAGATACACAGATACACACGTCAAACTTATAACACCCCTCTTTTTTGGTCGGGGGTTAAAAAGAGGGGTGTTTTAAGTTTGACGTGTGTATCGGTGTGTCTGTCTGTGGCATCGTAGCTCCTAAACGGATGAACCGATTTTGATGAAAGTGGTGTCGTTTGAAAGGTATTTTAATCGAGAGTGTTCTTAGCTATGTTTCGAGAAAATCTGCTCAGCCGTTTGAAGGTCATCACGTCTTTTCTAGTTAATGAAGGGATATAAACAACTTACACAGGTAGTCAATTTGAAATTTTGTCGTTTGTCACCATGGGCATTGCTAAGGGGAGGGGGCAACACACTCCCCCATTTAAAAAAAAAATTAAGTATATCTTTCTTTAGTTTCGTTAATTAGCGAGAAGAGACGCAACATCGAGCAAATTGGTAGGAAAGCGAGAGGCCTATGCCCAGGAGTAGGACAGTCAAGACTAAGAAAAAATAATATAAGTTTAAAAAGCATGAAAAAACGTCGGGGGACCGCTAAGAAGACCGCTTAGTACAAGCACAGAACAAAGCGGACCCTCGACGCTACGTCGCTTGGATTAATTTATTTTTGGCTTTTTAGAGGTTTTTTTTATGTCGGGGGGGTTTTTAACCCCCGACTATTTAAATTTTTAATTTAATTTTTTCCAATAATATTTATTTGCGTTTGACCATGCCTATTCTTTTACGTTGAACTCTTTTGGTCCTTCGAGCAAAAATTTACGGGGCAGCTGTTATTTTTTCGCCAATTACGATATTTGTCCGATAGAGCAACATGTTCAGTTTGATGGTCTGTATCACACCCCTAAGTAGGTATGTACCCTTTTTGTTACACGTTGTATATCAACAACATCAATTTTTAACCCCCGACCAAAAAAGAGGGGTGTTATAAGTTTGACGTGTGTATCTGTGTATTTGTGTATCTGTGTCTGTCTGTGGCATCGTAGCTCCTAAATGGATGAACAGATTTTAATAAAATTGGTTTCGTTTGAAAGGTATTTTAATCGAGAGTGTTCTTAGCTATGTTTTGAGAAAATTTGCTCAGCCGTTTGAAGATCATCACCTCTTTTCTAGTTCATGAAGGGATTTAAACAACTTCCACAATTCTAGTCGATTTGAAATTTGAAATCTTGTCACTTGTCACCACGAGAATCGCCGAGGGCGGGGCGGCTGCACCCCTCCCCTCCCCCCCAAATTATCATATTTTTTAAATTTACAACTTTCCTTGTCTGCATGAATTAGCGAGAAGAGGCGCAACACCGAGAAAATTGGAAGGAATGGGGGAAACCTATGCCCAGGAGTGAGACAGTCAAGGCTAAGAAAAAAAATAAAAGTTTAAAAAGCATGAAAAAAAATTAAATTAAAAATTTAAAAAACCTCCGATGCAGAAAACCTCTAAAAAGCCAAAAATAAAATTAATCCAAGCGTCGTGCGTTGTAGCGTCGGGGGACCGCTAAGAAGACCGCTTAGAGCACAGAACAAAGCGGACCCCCGACGCTACGACGCTTGGATTAATTTTATTTTTGGCTTTTTAGAGGTTTTCTGAGTCGGGTGTTTTTTAAATTTTTAATTTAATTTTTCTAGTCTTTTCCTGACGTCACATTTAGACTGTCGCAATTTATCACTGCGCTAGCTACAAATTCGTAGTACAAACGCAATTTCTAATCACAGGTGCTAACCAAAACAATCGGTTACGCGATCACGCAACAATAACGTTCATATGTACCTAATTAACGTCTTCGCTCACTTTGATTACGATACGCCCTTAGTCATTATCATCATCATCAGCCGATATTGTTCCCACTGCTGGAACACAGGCCTTCTCTCAATGAGAGGGAGTGGGCTGTAATCCACAACGCGGCCCAGTGTGGGTTGATGGATGTCACATGACAATTTTTTGTTCTAGGACATGCCGGTTTCCTTCACCGTTTTGTGGGCAGAGACCTTAGAGTACAGCAACAATATAACCTTTACTTACACAGTAATAGTAGTAGTATTTATTTGTTTACTCTGCATAGAGACCTAAATAAACAAAACAACGTATTACCGTACATACAACGCGCTATTTGAACCACCCAATGGACCACCCACGTTGTAGATATCGCCGTCTCGCATTCGCGTATGCTAAGCCATTACCTTGAATGGAGTGTGTAAACATGACTACATATGAATTAGACTAAGCTTCATACAACTGTTATTGCGTTGGAACATTGAATGGCTGTGTGTGTTGCCAGTGTAAATTTAGCCTTATAGGTTGTGGTATAGGTTCACTCTATAGAGACCCAATCTACATCACAATGTATACTAGGTGAGCTGTTGAATGTAACCTAAACAATGCCAGTCAAATTGAGCTTATGTAGTGACCTACAGGTTTATTGTTTACACAATATCATAACATAGCATCACGCCTGTATGCTCTGAGGCGGGTACCTCGTAGGTAGATGATTGTGTACAGTACACCCACCTAGTACCCACATAATACACCATAATTATGATTACATTATTACCGGACGGTAATAATGTAATCATAATTATGGTGTATTAATGCAGTGATAATGACAATAGCAGAAACTGCAATAGTAGGATGAATTGATCGAACAGTTTGGGGTTGTACCACAACGCATGCGCTCTATATTTGAGTCAGGGTCTATAACATACCATCAAGCCCTTATTTCTGCAAAGGGTATGCAGAGGAGACCTTTAATAATATAAAAATAAATTAACTAGAGTATCGTACACCCACATTTCATCAGTTTTGTTTAAATTCCTTGGTGAGCCTATTGCCATCATCCAAACTCCGGGTTACTACTAAAAATTCGTGATGGAAAACCCATTTACATTTTGCCCGACCTGATAATCAAACCCAGGATTATTAGCAGTACCTACGGCCACTTGACCAACGAGACGGTTTTGCGCGTCGATCGAAAAAGAGCTATACTAATAGAGAAGACTTCGAAGTTGTTTTGTCACGTATCACGTGGGTTTATACGAATAATTCCTAAAATGGGCGACAAGCTTTGTCTCTGTCATCTCTGACCTAGACTAGAGTCAAAAGCAAACCCATCACAAATAAAAAAAAGCTACCGGACGACCCGACGTCGCAACGGCCCATAACGCTACTACCATCTTTGGGAAAACTCCTGGAGCGCCTCATCATGGGACGATGATCATGATGATGTTTGCTACCAGACGGACCAAAATTTCATAACCAATTCGGTTTCACTATTGGGAAAGCTACCGTGGACGCGGCTCTTTGTGTCAGAAAAATTGTTAATGTATCCGAGCACAAGTACGTGGTTGGGATCTTTCTAGACATTTTTGGGGCTTTTGATAATGCATGGTGGCCGATGCTTCTACTAATGAAAACTGGTGATTGCTATAGAACCATATATAGTAATAAATATATAATGTTGTTGACTCGTACTTTTTAAATGTTTCCGCGAAACTCAAACTCGGACATTATTCTATGTCGAAGTCCCTAACCATGGGATGTCTCAGGGCTCGATTATCAGTACGTATTTATGGAATTTAGTATTTGATGAATTCCTCGCGATTCCACTTTTATCCGGCTGTTCGTTAACCGCGGACGACGGCCTGCTGCTCATTCAGTCGAGTACTTCTTATTTCTTCTCGGGCTGGACTCGAGAATTTGGCTGACCCTTGCTAACGTTTTATATCACAGAGTGGGGCGATCGAAACCGTCTGACTTTTGCACCGACAAAGACTTGTCAACTAATTCTAAAAGGTAATCTTAAATAAGGGCCTAGTATTACATTTAATAAAGTTCTTGTAAAAATAAAGCAGTCCGTGTGCTACCTTGGTTTGGTCTTAGGGAGGAATTTTTAATTCATAGATCATATAGCTACATGATCATATAACTGTCGGCGAAAAAGCAAAAAAGAACTTTAATGCCTTAACGAGAATATCCAAATCTACGTGAGGTCTGTCATTTCTAACTTTAAAGAGTATGTATGTGGCTACTAACTTGGGGTGTATGCACATACACCCAAACGTATACCGACCGAGCCACGGCCGATAGGGCCACTATAGGGACGGTACGACGTAATTGCTTCATAGCCAGTGTTTGGCTTTGATTTTCTTATGGAAAGCGAATACGCCAGTTATTACTGAAGCCTTACCGGTGCTTGCAGGTGTACTTCCGGTGGATTTTGAAGTGCAGCAACGTGCTGCCGTTGCTGTACTGTACTATTATGCACGAGAGACCGTAGACGTAGACTTTTTAACGCAATGTCATCATTCATCATCATCATTTCAGCCCAAAAAACGTCCACTGCTAGACATAGGCCTCCCCCAAGTGTCGCCACATTGGCATTTTGGGGGGTTTTACCATAATCCCCACGCTTGGCAGGCGGGTTGGCGATCGCAGTACGGTTGTTACAAAAGCACAGAGAACGCTGCTGCCCATTCTCTGGCAAATCCCTTAGTCGCCTCTTACAACACCCACGGGAAGATATGGGATGGTGTTATTCTTTACGTCCGACACCATACAGAGCAACGCAACGTGACTGTGCAAACATCTCTAGATTATTTAAACCACAGACTGACGTCAGTTCGCATGGATGTGATTTGATCAGTCGTTTAGTCCGATCACAGTGCCTCAGTGATCCGGGCTGGAATGCACGAGCGCCGTTCGTCTGCGCGGTCAGGCGGTGTACGTGTTAGGCATCAACGGATTACATAACAGCCAATGGGGCGCCAGATCCACGTGACCGTTTGCCACGTCGGTGTGCGCCGTCGTGTGAGAATCGCCTTAATGGCCTAATTGCAATAAATGGTTTGAATTTGATTTGACTTTGAATAGGCTTCCAAAACTTAGTTCTAAAGTAAAAGGCCACCTAATAAAAAATGGTACAAGTATCTAGACTTGGGGGATGTGAGCTCAGCGATCATTGTATCAATAGTTATATAAGCCAATGGCTTAATTGCATGTATGTATTGTATGAATACCTGAGGAGGCTTTCGTTAGGCAGCTGGATTAAGAGCTTGATGCCGAAAGCGGTACTTCTGGACACGACTCGTATTGTTAGAAAGTTCCTTTCTCTGGCCCACGCATACTTTGTAATGAAAACAAAATAATTCACGCGCTCACACATTCTCAGAAAATAACTGCGGCACAAAGAAAAAATGTTTTACCTTGATTTTCCATTAAAGTTTCTTGCTTTTTCTGCGCCGTTTTTATGTTTTTCTTACACTTTAGCCTTGTTTGGCTACGTGGTTTTTTCAAACATAATAGAAGCATTATTTTATTTGATTAAGCAAAAAACCGGCCAAGTGCGTGTTACTCGCACACACAAGGTTCCATAGCATCAAATAATATAATAACAGTATTTTGAACGGTAATTCAAAAGTAATTTTACACTCAACAACAAAACTAAATTAATTTTTCATAGTGTTGCAATGTAATGATGATGAAAAACAAAGCTACTGCTGCAGCATGATGAAAAAGTCCCATATCTCAAAAGCTAAACGTCCAAAACCAGCGGCAGCGTCGGACACTAGTTGCACGGCCATATTGCTGAACTGGGCCCATTTGGCACAGTCGTGTGACACACATAAAATATCTTTTTGTTTTTTTTCTCTCTGTGTTTTTAGGTTTAAGTTTTTTTTATTTTTGTTTTTTTTTTTTTTAATGCTTTGTGTTTGTGTCGTGTGCCAAATAAACGTAATTTCTTTCTTTCTTTTCTTTTATATGTTCATTTCTTTTACAGCTATCACAGCACACAATCCCCTTAAATCCAATGATATATTGACTTTCGGACTTCTCTGACGCACACTTAGGTACTTATAGATACTTCTCTAAGAAGGATAGAGTGCAGCCCTCCTGTCACATAAATAATGAAATACAACCTTAACTAAGATACATTGAAGATCGGCGAATGAAGACAATTGATTAATTTATTTCTTTTGTTAGCTTAGCACATATCTTTTTATTTAGAGCTTACTTTGGTAAGAGAAGTAATCTTTGTTTCAAAACTTCTTCTTTCTGCTATTTTAGAAACCGAACGTGTAAGGCTCAATTTACATCGATGCGGTAACGAATGAAAGCGATTTTTTTTGTAACGAATTTATGCAAAAATTATACTTAGGTACCTTTGCCGAACGTACTACTTATACAAATTATAATAATATCTTTATGTCAATGAGGTAACATATAAACTAGATAAGAATTAAAGACAAGGTCGCGCCTCTTCTGGAGAACTCTTACCGCATTCTTAGGAGTCCTTGCTGTTCGTAGGTAGTTTGCACTTTTGTCAATTGACATAGAGTTCAATGTGCTTTGTACGATTTTGTTCAGAAAAATCGCTTGATTTCGTTCGATGGAATGTAAATTAAGCCTTTTTTTCTGTTTAAAAGCAATAATTTCAACTAGTTTCACCATTTAACCATTGTCATAGGCAAAAGAATTATCCAGGAGTGGATTAGTAAACTGAAGGTAATTGCCCGTTCTAGCCCTGTTTCAGGAAAATTTAAAACTTCAAAATTAAACGCAAGTCAGATGAACTAATGAGTTTTTAATTTCATTGCAAATCACCATCAATCACACCATCTTTTTGAGTTGATATTCCATTATTATATTTCTTTTTTTTTTCTAATATTAAAAAAAATAATCAAGGTTTATATATGAAAAGGGAACGTGTGTTTGTGCGTAACGTAAACCTAACTTTCACGTTGCAAGTTTGTAGCGCCCCTACAGAGGTTCGGTCAGATTGTGACCCCGTCCCCGGACACCGGACGTAAGTAAGTAAGACTTACAGATATTGTATGTACTTGAAATTAATAAAGAAAATTAAAAAGAACTAAAAAAACATAATACAGAATCACGCCTGTAATTACATCCACATTTCGCCGGTTATATATAAAGTCCTATGTAATAGGGACGAGCCTATTGCCATCAAAGTATTAATTATGTTCTTCAAATTAGCTTACTTATATGTTATATAACTTTATGCGTAGATTTTTTACTTTGTTTTTTATTTTCTTTTTTTTCGTCTGTATGCACGTGTAAGCGGGCACGCCCTTTGTCTGGAGGCTTTATTTATTCTTGATTAGGTATATTATTTAATATTTTATTTTATTATTGGTGTGTACTAGCTGACATGTGACATTAATTTGATGTAATGGATTCTTTGTTTATATAAACTTGAACACTATTGTAGAGAATCTGGTTCTTCTAACCTAACAGACAGTTGTGTTGCTGGGGAGTTTGTTCCGCTACTTCTTCTTCCTAGCTAAAACACTAGGAAGTGGCGAAGGGCGGGCGTTTTGGGGGAGTGTCACTTGTAATATTGACGTTCAAAAAGTGCTGATTGTCAGCCTAATTTGAAAAAATGATTTTTGATTTTGAGCCTTGCTTTGTCGCAATAACATTTTGCCCCGACCTGGAAATCGCACCCAGGTTCTCATAGTCAGCAGTCGCACTCGTGACCACTCGACCAACGAGGCAGTCCTAATAAAGTGACGATAAACTATTAAATATAAAAGAAGTTGAATTGTTTTGTCTCTTTTATTCATTTTATAACATACTAGCAGCTGACCGGCGCAACTTCGTTTGCGTCATATTTTCCCCGTTTTCACAACATTTTTCATTGCTGTTCCACTCCCATTGGTCGTAGCGTGATGACATATAGCCTTTAGCCTTCCTCGATAAATGGGCTATCTAATACCGAAAGATTTTTTTAAATCGGACCAGTAGTTTCGGAGCCTATTCAAAACAAACAAACAATCAAATCTTTCCTCTTTATAATATTAGTTTAGATAATTTACATTTTTAAATATTTTTACAAAACTAAATTATTAAATTGTTATTGTTAAATTGAGAGCAGCGGTGGCCCAGTGTTGGCAGCCCCGACTTACGAGAAGTAAGCCGTGGGTTCAAACCCACGCAGGCGCATTACTTTGTGTAATTTATTTCATCACCGTTGCTCTCAAAAACGGTGAAGGAAAATATCGTGAGGAAACCGGCATGTCCTAGAACTAGAAATTCGAAGACATGTGACATCTACCAACCCGCACTGGGCCCGCGTGGTGGATTACAGCCCACTCCCTCTCATAGAGAGGAGGCCTGATTCCCAGCAGTAGGAACATTGCAAGGCTGATGTTGATGATGAAAAAAAATTGAATTGTTTTGATTATGTCAACAAAATAGTTAGGTATACTGGCAAAAACTTCCATCCACTACTATTACAATAATCACTAATATTTCGTCTTTAGTAACAATTAAAACGTAAGACTAGGGTGTCCTAGTCTTATCGTATGGACCTGACCTAATGGAGTATTTGTAACTGTGTGGTTGCGGAATCGTTCTGTACCAATCTGACCGCAATTTAATCCGATCTTTAGAAAGAACTTCCCAGGAAATTCGTAAATCTGTACTGCTTATTTTCTTTTTTCTTTTCTTTTTTGAAAATATATTAAAGATTCATGAAATTCTTTTACCTTGTATAAAATGAATGTTAGATCCCTTTCACTACGTTCGAGGTAGAATATACCTTTTGTCAGTTATTAATCTGTAAGTTTGCCAACTCTCCTTTTTGTATTAAATTAGAACTATTTTCGTAAAAAGGATTGAATTACTTATTAAACACCACTTCAATGAACTTAGTATTAAAAACGTAATTTCAGCCTAAGCAAGTATGAACGATAAAGTACCTTTTTACGTAACTTCGAATCGAACCCAAAACAATAAAAAGGGAAGTGTTTGAAAGAAATTTACTTTTTAACCAACTTCCAAAAGGAAGAGGTTGTCAATTAGGATGTTTGTATTTTTTTTAGTATGTTCGCGCATAAATCCGTCGTATATATAGACGGTTTTGCAAAATGCTTTTTTTTTGTTCGGTAGGGCTATTCCAGACACTTACGCAATCAAACAACATAACTTTACGCAATCAAACAACATTAACATCACGCCTGTACACTCGAAATGGTTACGCAGATGTATTCAGTATATGTCTGTTTCGTTGTATATATGTCAGTAGATGTATTGCAGTGTATGTATTTTCATGTCTGTTCACCTATTTCTCGGCCAATTATGGACCGATCTTCAAAATTCCTTGATTATTTATTATTCTAAAGCCTTTAATGCTGAGGTGGTCCCATTGTCACCAAGTCAGAATCTGATAATAGGATCCCAGGGAAATCGAGGGCAACCCTCAAATTTTATAGGCACACTAGCTGTCCCGCACAACTTCGTCTGCATTACATTTTCCCCGATTTTAAAACATCTTCATTGCTGCTCCGCTCCTGTTTGTCGTAGCGTGATAATATATAGCCTTTAGTATTTCTGAATAAATGGGCTATCTAACACTGAAAGAATTTTTCAAATCGGATCAGTAGTTCCTAAGATTACCGCGTTCAAGCAAACAAACAAACTCTTCAGCTTTATAATATTAGTATAGATAAAAAGGTTATAGTGAGTCAACCTTAAAATTAGCCATATGGTGTCGCAGACTTTTTTTTAGAACTTTTAAAGGGAAACAATATTAGTCGTAGCGTGATGATATATCGCTTATAGCCTTCCTCGATAAATGGGCTATCTATCACTGAAAGAATTTTTCAAATCGGGTTAGTAGTTCCTGAGATTAGTGCGTTCAAGCAAGCAAACAAACAAACTCTTCAGCTTTATATTATTAGTATATAGACACAAGGTTTTTCAAATACTTTCTTACGCTATTTGTGCGTGGAAATCATCATCACATGTTGTTGAGCTAATGGTGAAAGGTATGAGTTAGAACCTGATAATGGGAAACCAGGGAATTCGAGGATAACCCTCAAATTTTAAGGGCGCTTACAATGTTTTTTTTGACCGACTTAAATTCCAAAAGGAGGAGGATATTAATTCGTCTGAATGTTTTGTGTGTTAGTTCACCGATATCTTTGCCAATTGTGATCCAGATAGATAAGCCTATTGCCATGGATCAAATATTTATTTAGGTTAGATTAGGTAAGGTTAGTTTAAATACAACAAAATATTAAAAATTAAAAACTTTTACGCAAAAAAAAACCGACTTCAATAACACAAAACAGTGAAAAAAAATTTTTGCTTCAAAGTCGTTGGCAAAAAAACTGAATCGAAACAAACGAAACAAAAGTCACCGACTAAAGCAAGACTGCGACAGAAGCTAAAGTTATTTTTCACTGTTCCGTAAGAAAAACAAAAAAAACACAAAGTAGTCAGATAACAGTCAAGAGGCCTACTTATATAATTATCACTTGTAACGTCTATCACTCGTCCCCGACAGAGACCGCGACTACCGGCACGAGCTGCTGGGCGAGGCCATGCGCGCCGGCACGCCTAACGAGGGCAGCGAAAATTTGGTTAATTAATCAGTACGGAAATTGGCCAGAAAGAGATTAGTTAAAATAAACTTAATTTATTCATCGGTTTCCATTCTAACTGGATTTAATATTTTTTATGCGTGGGAACCTATGTGATCTCATTTGATAATATTTAATTTTTTCTAAACTAATATTATAAAGAGGAAAGATTTGATTGTTTGTTTGCATTGAATAGGCTCCGAAACTACTGGTCCGATTTGAAAAATTCTTTCAGTGTTAGATAGCCCATTTATCGGGGAAGGCTATAGGTTATATATCATCACGCTACAACCAATAGGAGTGGAGCAGCAATGAAAAATGTTGCGAAAACGGGGAAAATGTGACGCAAACGAAGTTGCGCCGGACAGCTAGTCATTTGATAAAAATGAATTTTTAAACGAATATGGCAGCGCGGGACACATGACGTTCAACGAAACAGCGCGCGAGGTGCGTTCCGTCGCATACCATTACACAATTTGACGGTTTCACTGTGATAGATTATAATCTACCGAAAAATAATGCGTTTAAATGTAAGCAATATTCGGTTCACAATATTTCGATAGCTTACAATCTCGCGAGATAGATTATAATCTAACGGTACTTACAATTTTACGGTGACATAAACATATCTAGTTAGTATTACACCCTATAATATGAATACGTAAGCAGACTCTGGCGACAAAAAGAGACCCGAGACACATTTTCCATGAAATATCAAATATCACTCATCGTTTCCAAGTAGGTAAGAGTACGTATGTACGACACCCTATTATGTTCCAATAATCGCTCCATCGCGTCACTATGATACGTAAGGTTACCATACAATCGCATTTGTCCGGATTTTTTGCCCTCCGAAAATTCTAACAAAATATCATAACATTACGTCAGCGACACCCGTCTGGTTAGGCGGAAGTGTACTTAATAGAACACCCTCATTTCGCAAAATATGTCCAAAGTAACCGGCGGCGAGTCAATTGTCATCAACAGGATACAAGTCCAGGCTCCGTGGCTCGTACTGAGAAATTCCTGACGAAAACTCAATAGTACTTGGGAATTGAAGATCATGGTCCACAGCCGCGCTTGCGAACACTGAATCAATGAAAGGGCCAAGGGACCCTCAAAATGTCCGATATTTATTAATTCTGGTGACTTTTGGACTTAAATTTACATACTTTCGTTAATGAAATGAATGTTTCTATGAAGCCTCAGAAAAAATCGAAAAGTTAGTAGGTTAAATGCCCGGACATTTTTGAAAATGTCCACCTTGTTGTCAGGACTTTTCAAGCGAAATGACAACCCTAAGAAAGTGTACGTACACAGTACGTCACCTCTTAATTTGCGCCAGAACACACTACACAATTTACTAAAGTGTTTTGTTATGTTAGTCTTGCAACGGACATTTGTTAGCTATCACGGACAGAGAACAACACTTAAGTCGCAAGCGCTCTCTGTGATCATACTTAGAACTAATAATCATAATTACACACCCTTATTGTCTTAGGGCGTTAGACTACTTGTCGGAAGAGCGACTGTTGAAAATGTGGGTACAATCTCCGAATTGGGTCAAGTGTTTGGTATAACTATAAGGTTTTTTAACTTGAAACCGGAACAACGCATTTGATTGTTAATGTGGTGCTGAGAGGCTGCGATTCTCTATACAAACGTATTCCCCTTTTTTTCTTACTGAATAATATATCTAGAAAAGATTTAAAACTCTATCGTTAATTGGCGAGAAGAGTAACATCGGGAATAGTGACAGGAATAGCGGAGGCATTTGCCCTGTGAGGTCTGATGTAGACACGTCCCTGTCATTTCCTTTTTTTTCAGCAAGTAACAATTAAAGCAAATGTGACCCACCAAAACTGCCGGGTGAAAATACCAGCCGTTATTAGAAGGCTACCAGACGAATTGGAAAACTTTTTAACATAAAAGTAATGATAGAACTCTAGACATACTCTTTCTTAAAATTTTAATGTCAAAAACAATAGGGGATGATCACTATTTTTTTTTCTTTGCCTGTCGGGTAGACTATTGAAAAGCATTGGACACGTATTTTTTTTCTTTTATCACGTGGTTATAAAATTACGGAGATATATTGAGTTGAAATGGCGCATGACGTCACTTGTAGGTAATTTTTATACCTACTTGTGACATAGTGAGCCCCTAAGTATTTTTTGATAAAACAAAAAGTACGTGTCTAATATTTTTGTATTACCTGCCTGACGGACAAAATAGTATTTCGTTTTCTTTACCCAGTGTACCCTATTGAATCGGCCTATATTTTCAGGAGAAAAAAGGAGAATGCGTGAAACTCGTCAAAATTGTTGTGACTTAATCGGTCTAAGCTGCAGCTGTCCCGCAATATAAAATAATCGCAATCCCCGGGGGCAGACAATAGCAGCGCAACGGCAATGGTTTCTACAAATACCTACTTTTCTTATTCCTCGTGGGCACTGTTCTCTCTTAAAATCGTGTTCTGCATGTCTTGATGTCAACGATGGGGAAAACCATTGCCTTTCGGCTTCATAAACGGTATTTTTATTCCGATTATGTCAACGTCCGGTGTCCGTGCCCGGACCGGACAGGAACATGGGTGCGGACCCCTGTTCCTGTCCGGTCCGATCCGTTTGACTGTACTTTTACTAAAATATCTGTCTGGGTTGTCTGGGTCCGTCTGGTGGTAGGAACCTCCTAACAATACGAGCCGTGTCCAGGAGTACCGTTTTCTGAATCAAGCCCATTGGCTGTGGTATCGGCACAATGATCGCTGAGTCCACATCCCATATGTCGACTACCTCATCTTTCTCCGCTTTCACGAGGTTCTCGTCATGTGGATCCGTTATGTCAACAATCATTGCGCGCCGCTCTGTTCGATCCACCACCACTATATCAGGCTTATTGGCTACAATAGTCCTGTCAGTGATGATGGAGTGATCCCAATACAGTGTGATATTCCCATTTTCGAGAACTGGGTCGGGCACATACCTATAGTACGGCACTTCTGATTCCACAAGGCAGTATTTCAGAGAAAGTTCGCTCTAATTATTATTATCTGTTCCGCGGACTGCGAATGAGTCCATCCAATACGAACGAGTGATTCTGAAGGTAATAATGCGCGAAATAAAGGCACAAAATTAAACGTAGAGTGAATGGGAATATCCTCATTATGGTAAATTTGTTCTTTACATTTGCTGTGGGGGAGATTAGGAGAGCGTTTATGCTTGTACCTGTTTATTTTAAATGGAGTATCAGGAATTTCTTCCACAAAAATGTATATGATAACACTAACACGAAAAGGGAGAGTCGCTGTCTATTACATAAGCCGAACACCAGGTGGCTTACCATGACGTCTTAAAGCAGTATTGTTTTAATCTTATTCCAGAGTGCGAAAGAGACGCAGCTATAGAGGAAGTCTGGTGCCGTCTCTTTCCCACTCGGGAATACGATTAAAACAATACTGCTTTAAGACGTCATGGTGGGCCAGCAGTATCAGAACAATTAGAAGTTTACACGATAGATTACCTAAAAATCCTAGCACTTCTCAAGCTCTCGCTCTGTTACGTTCTTTTGCTCATCAATTATTAAATGGAATTGGAAATACAGATGAAGTAACATATTCGTTTGAATTTAGAAGACGGCGACTTAAACTCTGTAATGACTCTGTATGGTGTCGGACGTAAAGAATAGCACCATCCCATATCTTCCCGTGTGTGTCGTAAGAGGGACTTGCCAGAGAACGGGCTGCAGCGTTCTCCGTATTTTTGTAAAAACCGTACTGCGATCGCCAACCCGCTTGCCAAAATTGACGATTATAGCAAAACCCCTTATGTCAATGTTGCGACATTTGGGGGAGGCCTAAGTCCAGCAGTGGACGTCTTTCGGCTGAAATGATGATGATAATCATGATGACTTAGAAAAATACGCAATCTCGTTTACTTGGTTGACATATTTTTTCAGCTATTTTGATTTAAAAAAATAAACTACTTAACCGGTTTTGATAAAAATTCTATGGGACCAATCGGAAAGTATATTCTATCACACAAAAACCGGACAAATGCGAGTCGGACTCGCCTTCCGAGGGTTCCGTACAAAGTATTTTGTAAAGACTATAGTTTTTATGATTTAATTACAAATGTATAGTTTTCAGACTTTCCTCTATATTTGAGGTATAAGACGACATTACTTGCCAAATTTTATAGTTCTAGGTCAACAGAAAATACCCTATAAAATTTTGAGAGTGTCAAAATATACGTTTTTTGATGCTTAAACGGCTGTATCTTTTGTTTACGTTAACTTAGATGTTTGATTTTTTCACATCTTCAAGGGACTGTAAACTTGAGTATATATATGGTTTTAATTTCAACTCGATACCATAACGCGTTCCCGAGATAAAGGGTCTTGACAGACAGACAGACAGACGAACAACAAAGTGATCCTATAAGTGATCGTATTTCTCCTTTTGAGGTACGGAACACTAAAAAAGCTTTTTCATATCGGTTAATAAAGGACGGACCAGACGGAGGTCATCATCATCTGCCTAGCCTTTTCCCAAACTATCTTGGGGTCAGCTTCCAGTCTAACCGGATGCAGCTGAGTACCAGTATTTTACATGAAGCGACTGCCTATCTGACCTCCACAACCCAGTAACTGGGTAATATGATACCCCTTGGTAAGACTGGATGTCAGACTTTTAGCTTCTGACTACTCGTAACGACTGTCAAAGATCCAGAAATGACAGCCGGGACCAACGGCTTAACGTGCTTTCCGAGGCACGGAGGAAACTCGATATGTTATTATGGACCAGACGGAGGTTACAAAAATAAAAAAAAAATAATACAACTGAACTAAGATCCTCCTTTTTAGGGTTCCGTAGCCGAATGGCAAAAAACGGAACCCTTATAGATTCGTCATGTCTGTCTGTCTGTCCGTCCGTAAGTCACAGCCACTTTTTTCCGAAACTTTAAGAACTATACTGTTGAAACTTGGTAAGAAGATGTATTCTGTGAACCGCATTAAGATTTTCATACAAAAATAGAAAAAAGCAATAAATTTTGGGGTTCCCCCATACTTAGAACTGAAAACCAAAAATTTTTTTTTTTTATCTTACCTATAAGCTTGGGGTATCTATGGATAGGTCTTTAAAAGTTATATTGAGGTTTCTAATATCATTTTTTTCTAAACTAAATAGTTTGCGCTAGAGCCACTTCCAAAGTGGTAAAATATGTGTCCCCCTCTCTAATTTCTAAAGTAAGAGGAGGAAAATTCTGAAAATATTTAGGTTTGTAGAACATAAAAAAATCTATCAACGAAAATTAGTTTAAATAAGATGTGATGTTTAATTTTTGAGATATGGGTCTCTTTCATCAAACTGCAGCAGTAACTTTGTTTTTCAATAATATACTGTGAAAAACAAATTTAGTTTTGCGGTTGAGTGGAAGTTTACTAACTAATACTACTAACTAATGAATGACAGAGAAAAGAGAAAGAGAAATATTGTTATTATATTGTTTGAGGCTATGGAACCCTGTGTGTGAGTAGGACTCGCACTTGACCGGTTTTTTAAGTTTGTTAAAAAATAAACTCAATTGTCACATAAAACACGTCCTTAAGATTAAAGTATTCAAACGACTAAATTACATTTGCAAGTGGCACTACGAACTGTACGTTTCCACAAGTACGTATTCAGTCTCATTCGTTAACATCCATATATACAGGGTGTAACGGAAAGGGTATATACATACTTAAGGGTGTGCTACAGACCATCAAACTGAACATGTTTCTCCACAAAGAAACATCGTCGACGATGATGGTTCTTCTGGTCTGTAGCACACCCTTAAGTATTTATATACCCTTTCCGTTACACCCTGTATAAATGTTTTGAAACAGATTTGAACTAAATGCAACATTTCGCCGCAGGTTTCCTAAAATGTGAAATCTTTTTGTAGTAAACTTTTTTACACGCGTTCTATACAACCTTCAATAAACATCATGGTTGAGTAAACACGGCCTTTATGTGCACACAAAAAGTTTCTTATTCTTTAGTCATGGCGGCACGGCCGGCCTATTCGAGAATAGGTTAACTGTGATGAAAAGCTTAGGCCCCTAGCACACGGCGTATTTTAAACGCGCAGCCGACGCGCAGCCGACGCGCAGATGACGCACGTATACGTGCTTAAAACGAGATTTGAACACAACCTTGTAACCTAAGCACACGGGGCGATCGTGAAACGCGCGTCTGCTGCGCGTATACGCGCGGATACAGCGATACAGACGCGCTGTAGTCGCTCGTAGCTTCCGCGTTTTTGTCAGAAAGTCGTCGTCAATTGTGCCTCTCTCACCCGTCTTCTACACCTCCTCCGACCCCCTGTACACGCTTCTAACGAGTTTCGAACGCGCTTCACACGCACGTTTGTATCGCGTTTTACGCGCGTTTGATTCTATAAAAACGCAAAAATCGGTATCTACGGCGCAGAAAACGCGTGTTCCTGAAACGCGCGTCGTCTGCGCGCTTAAAATACGCCGTATGCTAGGGGCCTTAGCTAGTCACCAAGATTAGTCCCAAGGTTGACTGCTTCAGAGGTTTCATACTTTTTAAAGGTGCTTTAATACTTAAGAAACTCCGTATGAATGGGAAACAAAAGTTGCAAGGCAATGTTTCAGCAACATGTTTTTGTGTTGCCGGAAATATGTTGCAAGATACACAGAATTTAGCAGCGTTATAGGCAACACATAAGTTTCGTTGAAAAATGTTGCAGCAACATTTTAACATTTGTTGTCAACAATGTTTAGCAACTTTTTCTCAACCTGTGTTTACCATGATTTTGGGGCCTAGGCTTTATAGTTTGCCTATCATGTAAGCTAAAGTAGGTGCGAAGGCGGTTCTGTAGTAGGGTAACAGGATACTTAAAGTCTCATGAAAAACAGGTCAAGTGTATCATTATTCTGTAAATGACACTTCATGCCGTCGTTTCATGGTATGGTTGACTGTTTTAGCGTTAAAAGCGTTTGTGGTGAACATAATCTTCTATAAGGGTTTCCTTGAACAAAACTACTTTAGGCACAAAAGTCTGTTGGTAGGTGTTTGTTATAACATTCACAAGTCTGTGAACAGAAATTGCAAAGAGACAGAAGTAGGTAGAATAGATTTTAAATACAGGGGTAGATTATAAAAAAAATAAACTGAATGTCTATTTTAAGCCTTGCCAAAAGGTAAACCAGGAACTGGGTTATAGAGGTTAGATAAGCAGTCGCTCTTTGTAAAATACTCGTTTTCAGCTGTGTCCGGTTAGACTGCAAGCCTTTATAAACTTAAATAACATTGAGCTTACAGCAATAATTTCAAAAATTTGAAGAGTATTTTTTGCCATAATATTGCCCCACACTAGGAATTATTATTGTGGCTCTGTATGGTGTCGGACGTAAAGAATAGCACCATTCCATATCTTCCCGTGGGTGTCGTAAGAGGCGACTAAGGGACTTGCCAGAGAATGGGCAGCAGCGTTCTCTGTGCTTTTGTAACAACCGTACTGCGATCGCCTGCCAAGCGTGGCGATTATGGCAAAACCCCCCAAAAGGTCAATGTGGCTACACTTGGGGGAGGCCTATGTCCAGCAGTGGACGTCTTTTGGGCTGAAATGATGAATGATGATGATGACACTAGGAATTTCTCCTGTATATTGGGTGTCTTTACAAACATTAAAACTCACTTACACAAACAGCCAGACCTGGAGCATATTAGCGACATCAGGCCGGTCTGATAAATACCAGCTTATACCTAGTCAAAATAACCGGCAACGAACCTGGAAACAAAAAATGCTGAAATAAATACCGCCTAGTCCGCATCACCGCTTCACATCAGGCGAGTTGCGCAAGCCTTTTATTAAAAAAACCGGCCAAGTGCGAGTCTTACTCGCACACAGGGTTCCACAGCTCCAAACAATATAATAACAATATTTTGAACTGTCATTCATTAGTTAGTAGTATTAGTTAGTAAACTTCCACACAACCGCAAAACTAAATTTGTTTTTCATAGTCATCATCATTTCAGCCGAAAGACGTCCACTGCTGGACATAGGCCTCCCCCAAGTATCGCCACATTGACATAAGGGGGGTTTTGCCATAATCGCCACGCTTGGCAGGCGGGTTGGCGATCGCAGTACGATTGTCACAAAAGCACTGAGAACGCTGCTGCCCGTTCTCTGGAAAGTCCCTTAGTCGCCTCTTACGACACCCACGGGAAGATATGGGATATTCATAGTATGTTTATGAAAAACAAAGTTACTGCTGCAGTTTGATGAAAAAGTCCCATATCTCAAAAACTAAACATCATATCTTATTGAAACCAATTTTCGTTGATAGTTTTTTTTACGTTCTACAATCCTACATATTTTCAGAATTTTCCTCCTGTTACTTTAGAAATTAGAGGGGGGGGGACACACATTTTACCACTTTGGAAGTGGCTCTAGGGCAAACTATTCAGTTTAGAAAAAAATGATATTAGAAACATCAATATCATTTTTGAAGACCTACCCATAGATACCCCACACGTATGGGTTTGATGAATTTTTTTTTTTGGTTTTCAGTTCTAAGTATGGGGACCCCCTTAATTTATTGTTTTTTTTTTCTATTTTTGTGTGAAAATCCTAATGCGGTTTACAGAATACATCTACTTACCAAGTTTCAACAGTATAGTTCTTATAGTTTCGGAAATAAGTGGCTGTGACATACAGACGGACAGACAGACAGACAGACAGACAGACATGACGAATCTATAAGGGTTCCGTTTTTTGCCATTCGGCTACGGAACCCTAAAAAAGACCTAGTAGAAATACGTATGCCTTCGGCACAGTTATTGCGTAGGTGAGTAAGGTCCTTTGCATTTTGGCAGTTCAACAAGTTACGTAAGCCACGCAGTCGAACAGACAAAATTTTTCTAACAAAATGATCAATGGATTGGAAATTAGCTCCAAAATCCTTCGCATTATACACTCACCGATGATAGGTACTACAAACATAATTATAATATCCACAACTAACAGTTTTAAGCGGCAAGATAATAAATTATTTACGCGAAAGTAATTTCTTTAACAGCAATAAAATAAATAAATGGGTAGCAATTAAAATTACTACCCATTTGGATTTAATTGCGGAAGATGTAAAAGCAATAATTGTGGTGCCATTTAAAAGCCTCTTTATGGAACCCAGATTTGGAATTATTAGTATTACAAATAGGACCGGGAAGGAATTATTACACCTCTATTATTTAACATTTGTTGAGCCGTTTCCCAAGTACGTTGGATTGAGAGCAACGGTGGTCCAGCAGTGGTGTCAGCCCCGACTTACGAGTAATAAGTCGTAGGTTCGAACCCAAGCATGACTTAGTGTAATTTATTTCATCACCGCTGCTCTCAAAACGGTGAAGGAAAATATCGTGATGAAACCAAGTCCTAGAACTAAAAATTTGAAGAAATGTGACATCTACCAACCCGCACTGAGCCCGCGTGGTGGATTAAAGCCCACTCCCTCTCATTGAGAGGAGGCCTGTGTCCCAGCGGTGGGAACATTATAGGCTTATGATGATGATGATGAAGTACGTTGAATCCAGTTTCGGTGTAAATGGATAAAGATGAACACTAATAATAATTGAAACACTACTTTCATCGTTGATCTAGTGTTTGTGAGCGCGATTGTTGAGCATGTGGTTCTAGGTTCGGCCGATGAGGGCTTTTTCCATCAGGAATTTCCCAGTAGCAGCCGCGGTGTCTGGATTTGTGCCCGAATGATGGCAATAGGCACGCCTCCTATTACATGTGACTGTTTTAAACTTTCACGGGTTTTATCTGAATTTAAGTGATAGTATAAGTTTGTAATGTTACACTTCTACACTTTCGTAAGCTAGTTATCAAGATCAAAAATCCCACAAAAGAATTTCAAGAATCTCAAATTCATTGATTCACTGACAGGACGCGCAGCCTCGACCGCTGGCTCTGGAAGTGAAATATTTGTATGGATAATCAAAACTTTTTCCACAGGCGAATTTAAAAAAATAAAATAACATAAATAGAGATTACAAGAACACATTTTGGGTTCTGTTTTTTCAGCTTTTTTTAGGGACCTCAATTTATAAAAATAAAGGATAAAAGTGAAGTATTTAAAACAATAGGTTTGTTGCCGAATTAAAACAATCCTATCTCGAAAATAAATTTAATTAAAATTGTTTGGTGTAATATCTGTCTGTATTTTTCGTTTCTCTTAATTTACCTAGCACTATTTTTTCTGCAGCACAGATAGCAAAAGTAATTAGGGCATGACTAGAGGTAAGTCCCCTGGGCATGACGGGCTTAGCATCGAGCACTTTCAATATACAGGTCCCCACCTGTCGCGTGTTCTTGCGAAGCTATTCTATTTCAGCCTTAGGCATTCTTATTTGCCGAAGGAGCTGATGAAGACGGTCGTAGTACCGATACTCAAGAACAAAACAGGTGACATCTCTGATAAAAAACCGGCCAAGTGCGAGTCGGACTCGCGCACGAAGGGTTCCGAATCATTTTTTATAAAAAACTAAAAAAAAAACACTTTTTTGTATGGGAGCCCCCCTTAAATATTTTTATTATTTGTTGTTATAGCGTCAACAGAAATACATAATCTTATTCTTATTCTTATTCTTATTCTTTATTGCACACAAAAAAAGAAAAAAAAAATATACACACAAATTGCAATATAAAAACTTATGTACAACGGCGAGCTTAACCCAGAATTGGGTTAATAAAAAATAAATAAAAAATATGATAAATAATCTGTAGAAATTTCAACTGGCTTACTATCACGGTTCATGAGATACAGCCTGGTGACAGACGGACGGATGGACGGACGGACGGACAGCGAAGTCTCAGTAATAGGGTCCCGTTTGACCCTTTGGGTACGGAACCCTAAAAATAACTATAGGCTGATATCATTGGCGACAGTCATCGCGACGGTATTTGACAGCATGCTTAATTCACACTTGAACAAGGTCGTAACTCTGCACGACAATCAGTTTGGGTTCAGGCCCAAGCTGTCCACTGAGAGTGCAATACTGAGTTTAAAGCATGCTGTCGAATATTGCACAGATATAGCATATACAGCAGTATGACGGAATAATACTGTATTTGCCAGTTTCCTTGATTTGTTCAGGGCTGCTGTAGCTTCGTGACCATAAAATTGCACCTGAAATCGTTACCATCTTCCAGCACTGGTACGGCAACCAGGGCAACAACGTGAAATGAGCGGCAGCTCTGTCGGAGTGTGCTTATGGTCCTCCAAACTGGGACCATAGGTCTGACAGAGGTTCCTCCAGTCAAGTTGTGCGGCGTGCCCTTGGAGTGCGTGCAATGTTTTAAATACTTAGGCCATATTGTGTCGCCTGACTTGAAGGATGACGCTGACATTGAACGGGAGCGGATGGCTTTGTCGAGAGGGCACACATGATAGCTCGCAGGTTTGCTCGTATGGATGCAGGACCACCCTGCTTGAGTTTACAGATGCAGAAGTTGCGATTATTTATAATGCATACAACCCAAACCATTGGTAAAAGTGGGAGTTGGATAAAGCGCAATAAGGGGGTTAGGCAGAGGTATACCTAAAAAGTACACCCACATTTCGCCAGTTATGTATAAGTTCCATGTAATAGACGGCGAGCCTATTGCATCAACCGGTCACAAATCCAGAATCAGTGGCTGCTAATGAGAAATTCTTGATGGAAAATTTCAATAACACTTTGCCCGGCCCGGGAATCGAACCCAGGACCTCATGCTCAGCAGTCGCGCTAGCGAGCACTAGAACAACGAAGCAATAGGTCGGGGAATGGTTCCTCAAGGTTGTACCAAAATTTCCTTTTGAGACTGACTACTTCACTTAGTAAAAAGCGAAACTGTTTTTTTTTTGCACAGAATTTTTTGCAAGGGTTAATTTTCATCATGAACCTTCAGACCTTTTATTACTTTCGTACCCTAAGAAGTTTAGTATTTCTTGTTATTAAAAATTACGTTGGGTATCCTGAGATAATTTTTAATCTTGCATTCCGAGCCCGACCCTCATCCCTAAACGCCAAAAAAAAAGATTGTCTTAACGTAAGACGTTGCAATTTTTTTTCTACATTACTTTTATATCTTTTCCCAGATATTGTGGTAAAAAAGACGAAATGTTTGGAGATCTTGCTCAAAATTCTCACGTTTTAGTACTTTGTGTATTAAGGTCGGAAAGTAAGGAATTACGATCGAGGCTCTAGTAGAAGCCCGAAGTCGAAGACTGAGGGCTTCTACTAGAGCCCTCAGTCTTCGACTTCGGGCCAGACAGAGTAAATAATTATGAATTATAGCTTTACTACACACGTCAGCACAACTATTATTACGAAATACGTGAACTTTTTTTAGCGGATGGCGGGCTCCACCTACACCACAGATTATACAAATGTTTCGTTCAGAAACGTTAAGGGCAAACACTTATATTTTACACTCCGTCATGGCTGTATACCTAATACAGCCATAACGGAATTTAAAAATTAAATAAAATAATTTCGTCGTTTTGATACAAAAAACTATCGATTAAAACATTAGTTGAGTAAACTCCTTGCTTGAACTTGCATGACCTATGTGCTGTGCTATGAATTAAAAAAAAATTACTTACCGCCCTAGGGTTTCATGGTAAAAAGAAAGCCCGAGGGTATTATATGGGGCATTACGACCAATTTAACGTGTATGTTTAGATACTGTTTACGTGCATGTGTAATGAAAAGTATCTTACATAGAAATTATTAGGAAGACATATCAATGTTTGAATCACAGGTCAACCAGCAAACATTAGATACATGTCAACAGCAAGCCTTTAAGACATAACGAATAATATAAAGAGAAAAGTTTCAGAGCCCCGCATTGGCTAAGGCCTCAATAGCGCGTTTCGTTGCGTCGTCGCAACGGATCAATGCATTGTATGCCACACCTGCAGCAAACTGCTACACTAACACCTACATTCTAAGTGCCAAACCAAATCCATTTTTGGATTTAGTCGAACTGTATTGCCATGACAACAGTTGAAAACACGCACCAAATTGTATTCCTAGGATTTCTTGGCCACAATTGGCGGATCTTCGAATAAGGTACCTCCTCCAGCTATCTATCTTCATCAAACAGACCGGTTTTCAAAATAAATATAATGAGGCTTTCACAGGGCGATTGGATGAAGGGCCTAATTCAGAAGACAGTATGCCTCGATTATCGTGAGGAGTTTCCTGTCTCTGGAGCCCTTACCACTGTAGCTTAGATCCTGCTCCTGACATCGCTGGATGGCTGTTTTTTTTTTTATAATTTTAAGTTTTTATTTTTTTGTTTCGGGTACATTTTTTCAAAAAATTCACATACGTCGTCTGCCGTGTCCGCTAGTTATATATTAATAAATAAAAAATATATGAAACATACATACCTCCAAAGGTATAACAATAAACAGCACAATCATATCAGCAACAACCAGATGCGTCATCAGCAGATTCACGCGCGACTTTCGTCTGCGTGAGCGCACAAGGGATGCGAACACTCCCACGTTCCCAACTGCACCTGCAGCCAGCAACGCGCTGTACACCCCCACCACGAACCCCTGTTCTGGGGCAGGGATCGTGGTGTCCACCACTTCTGTCACATTCACTATCGAAGTACCCTCCATGTTGAAATAATCCCAGAATTTTTGGTCGCA
Organism: Cerastis rubricosa; assembly: GCA_949152445.1. Classification (NCBI taxonomy): domain Eukaryota; kingdom Metazoa; phylum Arthropoda; class Insecta; order Lepidoptera; family Noctuidae; genus Cerastis; species Cerastis rubricosa. Next base: position 14,200,227 of record OX424541.1, read on the forward strand.
GTCGACTTCTACATCGGCTGGAGTGTCTTGGAACATTGTTTGGGAATTTATGACATATTTTATTTATTTATCGTTGCAAGTTGCAAGGTATTGAGACACATTTTTAAGGTTATTTTTAAAGTAGGGTTTTAAAAGTTCACATCTTTATTACACACACACTTCATTAACTAAAGTTCTATGCACTTTTTATATATATTTTTTTGTTTGACACAGACACTTAAGCTAAGTTAAGTTCCACTTAATTAAAATTTATTTAAGCTAGGTTTTGCAATTTTTTGTCATCTTATGTTTGTAACTTCACTATTTATTACCTAATATTTAATTACACTTAAACTATACTAATCTTTTGTATTCTAATTACCTAATATTGGATAATTATTTCAATAACAACGAAACTTTTTAAAAGCACACCTAATCTAAGAACAATCCTATTTTTATTTAAATTAATTAAGCACAACACACACCACAACACCACAATTAATATCTAGACTATGTTGTTATTAATTAATCCTACTACAATTTTCACCAGAAACATCCGTGCGAAACTTTAATTCGACGCGTCGGAAGTCTACAAAAGCTCGTAGCGCTACGAGACGTGTTACCGCCGTAGCGTCGTAGCACAGTGTGACGTAGACATCGGATGTCGTAGATTTTATCAATGAATCTCGTAGCTCAACAGTCACTGATTCATAAAATGGACTTCTGGTGTTATTCGACTATTATTTTTTCCGTATGTGTACATTATTAGTATGCATGTTTCTTTTATAGCGCTTTAATTATGTATGACTTAAGTTAAGGTTACTACACGTATAATTAAAGTTTTCCTGAATCATTATTTACACACTGTGTCTTCTGTGGCGCTTATACAAATCTCCTGTCGCAGGTTTGCTCGAAAAAAATCTATTGAAATAAGACATGCCTTTGTGCTCTTCTATCTTAATATAATTTCCTATTTTCAGTATTTTGAGAGTATATACATATTTTGATGTTTGTGGAAGTATTAAAGATGTAAACATCCAATTAATATTGAAAACTATTCAGAAGTTTTCTTGGGTATACACTAAATCAATGACAATAGCAATTAGTTATCCTTCGTCACATTGGACGGCGGTTTGTTTGGCTTTTAGTCTTTTACACTAACTTGGCCTGAATATTTTATACCTCGCCCATATCCCTTTGTTTGTTTTTACTCTAGTAGTTTAATGATCATTTCATCATCATCATTTCAGCCCAAAAGACGTCCACTGCTGGACATAGGCCTCCCCCAAGTGTCGCCACATTGACATTTTGGGAGGTTTTGCCATAATCGCCACGCTCGGCAGCCGGGTTGGCGATCGCGGTACGGTTGTTACAAAAGCACAGAGAACGCTAGTTTAATGATAAGCATGTTTTATCTATTGTCTTTTTTTATTTGCTATGGGTTTTGCTCTTGACTAGTGTAGGTCAGAGATGACAGAGACAAAGTCGACGATGGTACGAGCTTACCCAGAAGAAGCCTGTTCACTCTAGCTTTGAAGTAATTAGGGTTGTTAGCGTTCGGAAAAACAGACGCAGACAGAGAGTTCCACTCCTTTGCTGTGCGCATTAAGAAAGACGTTTGAAAAAGCTTAGTGCGAATTGATGGAATAGCAATAAGGTATGAATGGTAACTTGCAGTGCGTCTAGATGTCCGATTGTAGAAGGGGGCCGGTGGGATGAGGTCGTGGAGATCTTGGGCACACTCACCGAAGTACAGCCTGTAGAAGACCGACAAGCAGGCAACCTTGCGGCGATGAGCCAAGCTGTGAAGCTTGGCATCCACCAATTTTTTGTCGTCTCTTTTCTCTCGTTCCACCGAGTCAAGCGCGGCAAGCTGGTATTTAGCTGAGCCATCCCAAAGGTGGCTGTGTGTGTGCAGGATCGGAAATGAAATTGTTGTCCTCGTTGGTCTAGTGGTCGCAAGCGCGACTGCTAAGCATGAGGTCCCGGGTTCGATTCCTAGGTCGGGCAAAGTGTTATTGGGTTTTTCCATCAAGAAACTCTTTGTAGCAGTCAGAGAGTTTAGATTGGTGCCCGGCTGATTGCAATAGACTCACCCCCAATCCATGTACTATTAGGTACACTTCTGCCTAACCCTTCGGGGATTACAAGCGTGATGTTATGTTTAGTTTGTATATGAAATAAAATAAAGTGAATTGATACTAAGCAGTGAAACAGTCGTTTTATAAATTTTGATAGGAGTATTTATGGCTCTAGTTCTGCTGGTTTATTTCTGTTATTACTATGTCATTTTTGTAGAGTCTGTGTCGGGGGTTAAAAGGCGGTTAGGGAGGGAGGGAAGGGAGGGAATGGTTCATAATTTTTAAATAAAGCACAACAAAAACTAGTTGTTATGTAATGATACTCATCAAATATCCTGTTATGTTTTTTACAAAGCTTCCACAATAGTATTGAAGTGTCAAGAAAATGGTTTTTTAAGATAAAATTAAATATCAGATCAGCAATATTCTTACATCTTTATGTTCCACGGTTTACCTCGTAGAAAAACATTGATCTAAGGCCAAAGTCGTCTTTACAAAGCTATTATGCTCGAAATAGACACGTAAATAAAATTAAATAAATTCGTATTGGGCTTACTTAAATAGCAGAACTGAACGGATTTGAACTTATGACCTCTCATTTTCAAGAATGAACTCTAAAGGGATTATTCTAAAGGTCCTTAAAGGCTGACGTTTGTAATTTCAAAATAACAGCTTTTAACTGAATGCTTAAATAATAAAAATATTTTTTTGTTATTTTCAGTAAAAATAAACAAAAAAACATTTTTAAATTGTATCTGTCTTTCTGTTTGTTCCAGCTAATCTTCTAAATCAAAATTGCTAGATCGATTTTGACAGGAGTTTTACTGGCATTGCTGGCAGGATAGATGATGTTATAAGGAGTAATTGTAAGCTACTTTTATTTTTTTAAAGGATTAGGGTTTCGTGCACAAGAATAAAAATCTTTGCAATTATTAAAAAAATCCGATTCACATAGGTAGGTAATATTTTTATAATAATTTTACGCAGACTAGATCGCTGGTAACAGCTAGTTGGTAAATAAATTAGAATCGTGCTAAATACACAAAGAGAGACTGCTTTTCGAGCAAAATAGGCTTATTCAAGGTCCATTTTCAAGATCGTTAACATCAAAACTCAATACTCGTTTGTTTTGAAACTTTGGAACATCTACAATGGCGTAAACAAACTTCAAGCTAAGCCACCAATTAATAAAACGTGTTGGTCACATTTTTCTAAAATTAATTATATAAAACCATTTATTCATTTTTTTTTTTATTTTTCATTCATGTGGCGCCGGTGACAGAAAATTGTGTGCTAATCGGCTATCGTGGTATTCTTGGTATGGACATGTGATGCGGAGGAAGGACGAAAATGTTGACTATGAATGTAGATGGCTAGAGGAAGACCAAAGAAACGATGGCTGGACTGTGTAAAGGATGATATAGCAAGAAAGGAGGTGTCCGCTGAGATGACGAGTAATAGGGAAGTATGGAAGAAGGTATGAAAAAATCCTCCTTACTGCTTTCAACTGGTAATGTAGCCAAGAGCCTGGTAGCGTGGCCACGTTATATGGCAACGCTTAGCCCTTGGCCAAGGTAAAAGCATTTTTTTTTATTTAGCCTATTACTCAGTAACGCTAACCAACACCAACATTAATATGTCATCAAATTATAATATCCGTAAATATATAAATTTCTTAGAAAAATCTAATCAAAATTGATTTCTATGTACATCACATACAGGTTGTTTCGTATCTTTGAATCTAGGTTATTAATGTCACCCGTATTGATGATACCGAAGTCTTTATTATTCTGTTCATGTTTACCTAACACTTAATACGACATACTCATCTTCGGTAAGATCATATTATGTGGGATGTATTATATACGATGTGGGATGTATGAGGTCGACGACCTTTTTAAATGCTGATATCAAATATGCGTGTCCCACCAACATTACTGATAATTATTTTACTAAGGGCTGATTTTTTAATTGCTTTTTTTACCAACTGCCCCGTTGGTCTAACGGTCGGAAGCGCGACTACTGAGCTTGAGATCCTGGGTTGTAAACCCAGGTTGGGCAAAATGTTATTGGGTTTTTCCATCAGGCTCCCTATTATTTGGGACTTAAACATAACCGGTTAAATGTTGGTTATATGTACCTATCTGATTAACCCTACGCGAAATTAAGGCTCCCGTAGACAGGCGCGACGCGACGCGACGCGACATAGCGGTGTTGCCGCGTCGCGAAGCCTCGCACATGGGAACAGTCGCGCGCGTTTTCATAGAAATTGTTCTACGTAGCTTTTGCCGACGCGTCGCGTCGCGTCGCGCCTTTCTGAAGGAACCTTTACAGGCGTGATTTTAAATTATGTTAAAAAAAGAAGACAAATGGAATCAAGAAAAGATTCTAACCAATTAAGGACTTAATTGGTTAGAATCTTTTCTTGATTCCATTTAAATTTTTGATGTACGAACGGAGCCATAAAGATAGATGTTAAGATTATAACAGGGAGCGTCCTACATTTCTGACCAACACTATGGGAAAAGGTGTGAGATAATATATCATTCTATGTGTATGTATATTAACAAGCAACGGTGGTCCAGTGGTGGCAGCCCCTCCTTACGAGCAGTAAGACGTGGGTTCGAACCCAGGCAGGCACATTACTTTAATTTATTTCATCACCGCTGCTCTCAAAACGGTGAAGGAAAAGCTCGTGAGGAAACCATGTCCTAGAACTAAAAATTCGAAGATATGTGAACTCTACCAACCCGCACTGGGCCCGTGTGGTGGATTACAGCCCACTTTCTCTCATAGAGAGAAGGCCTGTGACCCAGCAGTGGGAACATTATAGGCTGATGATGATGATGATGATGTATATATTTTCCTAAATTAAAAACGATACGTGCATACTAATACCTTGTTTCAGATTTGAATATTTGAGTATGGAACTATATATAAAAATGTGGCACTAGAAACTCATTTGAAACTTAAGTTGGTATAAAACTTTAATTATTCGATTGAGAATCCTGCAAATAGTGTGTCATCAGGGTTTCTACAAAAGATTTAAAAAAGGTTAAATTAAATAGGCAATGACAGCGATTGCCACTTGTTTATCAACAACATAAAAATACTAGGCCAAAGCTAAATTGCGTGTCTAAAAATTTTAAAATTAAAAATGTTGTGAAGATACAATCTTGTTCATATAAATCTCACAAAGAAGTGGGCGTTGATATATTCAGTAAAAGTAGAAACTTATTCAAATAAGAACTAATTTAAATTGAGACGTCATAAATATGATTGGCGGCAATGCTTACTGCTTTTTTTAACTTACTCTCAAATTTTATAGAATAACTAGCTGCTGCCCGCGACTTCGTTCGCGTGGAAATTTTGATGGGTTTTAGGGGTATGAAAAATAGATGTTGGCCGATTCTCAGACCTACCCAATGCATACAAAATTTCATACAAATTGGTCCAGCCGTTCGGAGGAGTTTGGTAACAAACACCGCGACACGAGAATTTTATATAGGGTTGTATTAGATTTTGTCAAAACCAAAAGTGATTAATTCAAATACATCATCTGCCTAGACCAGCCTTTGTCTAGACCTTTCCCAACTATGTTAAGGTCGGCTTCCATTCTCACCAGATCCAGCTGAATACCAGTATTTTACATGGAGCGACTACCTATCTTACCTAATCTGATTTATTCAAACTGAAGGCACATGGGCACTTATAAAACATATGAAATAAAAATATTTTGATTTTAGAGTGCGTTCACTTCAACAACAGTAGAACAATACTACGGACATTGCCCGTTGCCCCCTTTCATTATTTCTCATACAGTCTCATACAAATGGTTCTTTCACGCGTCATATTGCATTCTACACAATAACAGTGAGACGTGTACGGAAAACAAATGACGTTTGCAGTACTCTGTGACGTCATAATGTACATAGAAAATGAGCCAAACCACTCACACTTAGATCTCAATAATTCTATTAAATACTTCGAATTTATAAGTTACTGTAGATGTGATATAATGAGTGTAAAAACACCTTTAACAAAGCCGAACAGTTGTTCTTTTTTTTTGTTCTGGACCATAACTGGGGTCAACCAACCATAACAAGGGTTCTTAGGTTTTCACACTTCTTTAGGGTTCCATACCTCGAAATGAAAAAACGGAACCCTTATAGGATCACTTTGTTGACCGTCCGTCCGTCCGTCTGTCTGTCAAGACCCTTTTGCTCAGGAACGCGTGGAGGTATCAAGCTGAATTTATATCAAATACTCAGGTCTACTGTCCTTTGGAGCTGTGAAAAATCAAACTTCTAAGTCAACGCAATCAAAAGATACAGCCGTTTATGCCGCAAATTTCCGCAAATTTTCCAGTGAACTCAGAGTCTTGAAATTTGGTACGAAGCAACGTCTTATAGCACAGATAAAGGAAAAAATGCGAATTCCGTAATTTTTTTATATAAAAATATTTTTAATCATTTTTGTACGGAACCCTCGGTGCGCGAGTCCGACTCGCACTTGGCTGGTTATTTTTAACGTAAGACGACAAAGCATACTATAATATTAATGAATTTCTGGCAGAACCCTTTACTGTAACATAGATTTATTCATGATTTTAATAATTATTTTTGACATATTTTATAATTTTGACATCATTATTCTTTGTGAAATTCACAGACATTGATTAAATTATGATTTGATTTTTCTATTTTTGACATTTATAATTATGACATTTATTATTTTATATTGCATTTATATTATTTATTAAAAACTCAATTTTATTATTCAAAACATTTGCACGCCATAAATAGTATGTGGCAATCAAGTCTTAATCATTTTCTTTTTTTTATGATATCTACTGCACTTTAATTATTGTATGTAGTCACAATCATGTTTCAGCAAATAAAAATATCTTATCTTATCTTAACGTAAGTTTTTAATGTTATAACTTAACTTTAAAAACGTCAATGACCATTATGATATTCAATGCATCTACCAGTATAATGCTATAAGTGCATTACATTGAGTTCTATCGAACACTGTGATTTATCACTTCAAAAAAAAAATCTCAGAAATCATTTTTGCGCACTGTTACTTAGTTCGCTTAGTTGACAGCTTCCTGAAGGGTCTTTTTACACTCTGTATTACTACGTACTAAAATTAGCCCCACTTCCAAAACGTCTTTATTTTCCAGATTAAGAATGGTGCATTAAATACTTATGGTAATGGTAACTGTCTGTGCGTCCGTATTCCATCAATCATTAAAAAAAATGGAAAAATAGCTGGAAAAAAAAACCGTTTAGGCGCAGAATTGGACATCAATTCGCAAAAGGTCCATTTCGCAGAATGTCCAATATTCAACATCTTCGGTTAGCTGCTATTTGTCATCAAACAATGATAAATTTCTATTTTTTTTAAATGAATATTATTTCCTTTCTTATTGTAGGGCTAGTACAGAATTAGATCAAACTCTCAAGGATTACATAAGTGGATACAGATTTATTTCTAAAATTACAAAATATAGCCGCTAAAAAATGTCTATACTCATTGAAAAAAAAATGAACTATCATTGTGTGTTGATAAACAGCAGCTGACTGAAGATGATGAATATTGGAGATTTTGCGAAATGGACATTTTGCAAATTGAACATTCTGCGCCTAAACGAAAAAAACGCCGGTTAAGTGATTTTATATAATGAAATTAAGGCAATCCGTGAAACAAAAATCTTGTAAACAAAACGTCATTACCCAACCCACATTGAGCCCGCGTGGATTACGGCCCAATCCCTCTGACAGAGGACACTGGGCTGTCTTTAAGGAATATTACGGTTTTGACAGTAACATACATTCGCAACACAACGTCCTCTGGCTACCTCTTCGTGGAATAAAGCCGTGATGTTACGTTTGCGTTATGAGTACCGAAAGTAACCCTCAGAACCTACGAACCTCACTCTGTTGGAATTGAGAAATTAAATATTTAGAAAGAAAACAACACCTTGTACCTATTTGTTAAAAGATGGTACTCATTTTTCGTTGAAAGCTATTGGTGAATTCCATAAGCTATTTTGTGAATTCTAGAATTGTGATGTATGTAATGTAGATTTTTTTAGATTGAATCTGGCAGTACCTACACTGTTCTTTTTTTTAGGGTTCCGTACCCAAAGAGTCAAACGGGACCCAATTACTGAGACTTCGCTGTCCGTCCCTCCGTCCGTCCGTCTGTCACTAGGTTGTATCTCATGAACCGTGATAGTTAGCCAGATGAAATTTCTACAGATTATGTATTTCTGTTGATGCTATAACAACAAATACTAAAAACAAAAATAATAAAATAAATATTTAAGGGGGCTCCCATACAAAAAAGTGTTTTTTTTTTTTTTAAATAACTATCTGTCCGGCGCAACTTCGTTTGCGTCACATTTCCCCCGTTTTCGTAACATTTTTCATTGCTGCTCCACTCCTATTGGTGGTAGCGTAATTATTTAAAGTGGGCTCCCATACAAAAAAGTGATTATTTCTCGTTTTTATTATATACGGTACGGAACCCTTCGTGCGCGAGTCTGACTCGCACTTGGCCGGTTTTTTATAAAAACGTTGCCCCACACTAGGAATTTCTCCTGTATCGACCCGGAACAACTATCTTTGGGCCACACAAATATTTGTTCCGTGCGGGAATCGGACCCGCGACACGCAGCACAGCAGTTTATCGCTCAGCCACTGCGCCAACCGTGCCGTTCAAAGGTTAAAATATAATCGTAATTTTTTAACCCCCGACCAAAAAAGAGGGGTGTTATAAGTTTGACGTGTGTATCTGTTTGTCTGTGTATCTGTGTGTCTGTGTGTCTGTCTGTGGCATCGTAGCTCCTAAACGGATGAACCGATTTTGATAAAATTGGTTTCGTTTGAAAGGTATCTTAATCGAGATTGTTCTTAGCGTTAGTGTTTCGAGAAAAGGTGCTCAGCCGTTTGAAGATCATCACCTCTTTTGTAGTTGACGACGGGATATAAACAACTTCCACAGGTGTAGTCGATTTTAAATTTAAAATCTTGTCACTTGTCACCATGGGCATTGCCGAAGGGAATTACCGTTTTTTTTTTTTTAATTTATTACTTTCCTTGTTTTTGTTAATCAGCGAGATAAGGCGCAACAACGTGAAAATTGGAAGGAATGGGGGAAAGCCTATGCCCAGCAGTGGGGCAGTCAAGGCTAAGAAAAAATTATATTAGTTTAAAAAGCATGAATAGAATAGAATAGAATAAAACTTTATTGTACACCAGAAATTAAACATAACGGGCTTACAAAACTAATACTATGCTTAGAAAACCGTTTAGTACAAACATAGAACAAAGCGGACCCCTGACGCTACGACGCTTAAATTAATTTATTTTTGGTTTTTTAGAGGTTTTTGTGTCGGCGGTTTTGGAAAATTTTGCGAAGGTTTCCCTGAATGTCTCTGAATGTCCCTAAACAGCTTGACATAATATAACTTGACAATAGGAACAAATAAAACTACAGTTGTTCAACGATTAAAAAAAACAAAAGACAATTTGGCAGAATGTTCTCCTATATTTTTCTAGGAGCCACTCACGTACACACGGCTCCATTAAGTGCTTACCTCCCAAAAAACCATGGGCGTTCAAATCTGTCTTGGACCTAGTTGGATTTTGTATTTTGCAAAAAGGTTTTATTAAAATTATTTTATTGTTTTTATGAATAAATAGGTTTAAGTTATTTAAATATTTTTTTTTTTATAAAACGTTAATACTTTTTATTGGGTATAACGACAAGCAAATAATAGGCTTAACATTTACGATAAGTTACTCAAATTATAAATAGACCGGAGGTTTCAAGACCACTGCATGAGCATGTTGAGCATGTGCATGAGATTGGACGTTCGAATCTTACTGCCGACATGTGCCTTTCGTCATATTATTTTTTTCTTTTTAATGTAAAGTATTTTTCTACTTTATTTTAGTTATTTTTAATATTCATTTAATCATATTTATTATTTCTATTATTTAACAAAACTTTTATCTTATTTTACTACAAAGATTTATATTTTACCATTTGATTTGATAATTTACTGTATAAATTTACTTTTATCATAATATACTTGAATTTTGCCTACTGACACAAACGGGTCCCTAGACAAGTGACATCCTATTAAATTATTAAAATAGGATGTGCTAGAAATAATTAAGATCGACATAAGCTTACGTTATATAATAACTTTAGGGTATGTATTAATTTTATAAAGTCAACGTAAGTAAGTAAAATTAATGGACCATACCCTCAAATTTTAACATCTATCGATTAGACAGAGACCTAAAAATAAAGTGACGAGGACTTTAGTAAATAACAATTTCATCGCGATTGACATGAGCGCGCTGGCTAAATAGTTAAACTGCCGCCATAAATATAACGAAATTCGGTGATGCAATGGTCCGAATCCAAGTCGATACATTTACTACTACTTTTGAAGTATTCTTTATTATTATTCGCAACGAATTCAATGTTGGAGCAGTGTAACATTTTAAAACTTGAGGGGTTAGCACATATTGACGCTGTTTGTAACCTACAACTACATATACACTTTACTGTTTCTTCTGATACCGTAGTTTTTAGCAGACAAAAGAACACTTCGACCCATCCACTTGAAATAGTCTCATTTAGGACAAGTGGCACTCATTCCTTACCACTTAAAGCTACTCGAACGCTTTGTAAACTTCATCTTATATACACAATCAAGTCAAGCAACAACTTGTTTAAAATAACATCACGCCTGTCATCCTGAAGGGTTAGGCAGAATTTACCTATAGTGCCTACACCCACGTTTCGAGAGTTTCGACAGTGGTTAGTGAACCTATTGCTAACAAATCAGTTTTTTTTTTTTAACTTTGCCCCACACTAGAAATTTCTCCTGTATCGTGGGTGCGTTTACAAACATATAAACTCAGATACACAAACAGCCAGACCCGAAACAACTATCTGTAGGCCATACAAATATTTGTTCCGTGCGGGGCTCGAACCCGCGACACGCAGCGCAGCAGTCGATCGTTCAACCGCTGCACCACCCGTGCCGTCTGCAATGCTGAAAGAAAAACCCAAAAACACTGCCCGACCTGCGAGTTAACGCTAGTAGGTACCTAACTTACTAAAACACTCCATTTAGATTCCCGCTGAATCAATTGAAGCAAACAATCGCTCTGCAAACGATTATGGCATCATTAACACAATCGAGAACATAAATCGATCGTTCCAACAGACCCTTAGTTGCTATTGCCAGTTACTAATGCAACCGGAATTCTCGAACTGTTTGCTATCTGCGGTATTGATGTTGGAACGTCCGGTCTACTCTTAATGGGCTTTCATTTAGGAAGTTTCCAGTATCGTTAGCATAATTACTTAGGTATGTCTGAAGCATAGTTGGCGCAGTGAAAATTTGTTATGCGTTGTCTGTTTAATGTTTTTTTTTTGGCCTTTTTTATGTATATGCTGCGACAAATTTCTTTTTTTCTTTCTTTCAGTGGCTTAGCAAAAATTAAATGCGTTTATTAATCTCTGCGTGAAAAGGGATAAGAATATTTTTGTACTAAGCGTGGCATGCATAACTTCCGCCATTTTTATGGTTCCGTACCTAGAAAGGAAAACGAAAGAACCCTTATAGGATCACTTCGTTGTCCGTCCGACTGTCACACACAACCTTTTTTTCAAGAACGCGTAGAGGTATCAAGCTGGAATTTATTTCAAATACTCAGGTCTACTGTCCCTTGCCAACGCAATCAAAAGATACAGCCGTTAATAGTTAGTAATACCTACAGGTTTGTACGGAACCTTCGGTGCGCGATCCGACTCGCACTTGGCCGGTTTTATTTTACAAGTACCTATTGTATGAGAAAAAATAACACAGGGTCATGAGTGGACGCTTTTTTTTTCGAAAATAAAAGACGGAAGTTATGTAAAGGCCTTAACTTAAGTTTGGTCTTATTTTTTGAACTTACAACATTCTGATAAAAACTTGTCATAACACGAGTTTTTTTTTTCAATCATCCGGATCGAAGGATTTGGAAGTCATGGGGAGAGGCCTTTGACCAGCAGTGGGATGTGTATTGCTCCTTGTTTTCAAAGGATTTACATAACAAACGGCATATGTGGAGCCCGAAAATCCTGTAGTGTCCAACGCCAACGCTACGTACGTACGTAGGCTTCACGATTTTATTCGAGCAGCCCACGTCCCTTTCGCACCGTTTACTTAACTTGACAAAACATGGAGATTTTCTCATTCAGGTTAGCAACCCGTTAACATACCTACATTAACGGTTGACAGTAAACTTTCTGGGATATATTGGTTTTTTTCGTGCGGTTTTCACCATAACTTTTCCAAAGTGATGGTGAAAACCGCACCAAAATCCGTTGCGTAGTTTTGAAGAACGAAGCGCTCACACAACAACAATTATAACAAAATAATATGTATGTATAGATGTAGATATGGACAAAGCAAAAAGACGATGTAAAGAACGTGGCAGCCAGACGTCTCTAGTTTCAGACCACCCAAAAGTTTCCAATAGTCAGTGGGCCGAGAGTCTGACAACAAGTCTTACTAAGGGGTAAAATACGATTATTTACTCTGAACGGCCCAAAACAAATGGACCGCGTGCCATTCGACCGTAATCAAAAATTATCTTTTTTTGAAAGGCCCGGTGGTATAAGCGCATTAAGTACATTCGAGTGCAAAAATTATAATATTTTAATACCCAAAATCCGGTATTCAGCAGCTTCCAGTTAGACTGGAAGCCGACCCCAACATAGTTGGGAAAAGGGTGTCCTGCCTTTTCGCTGAAATTTTTTTGGTAGATTATCACTTGCCAACCAACGTTTCGCCGATGTTTCACTTTGACAATTAACGATTAGCAATTTTTTGTATGGCAACGTTTCATTTGGTAGAATTATTGTTAAGCTAATTATTATAAGGACACAAAACGTTTGGGACATTTATCATTTATTGTCAAACATACCGTTACACACATGTAGCCCCACTGATTGTATGTGTGTATAATAGGCAATGTTACTTTTGCTACCAGGAGAATTTGGATGCAAGAGCGAGCGAAGCGAGCTCTGGACTTAGGGCACCCTGACTCGGACAGGTTAGGTCCGAAGGGGATGGCGGGGTCTATTGAGCGAGTGGAGCGAGCGAACTAAGACCCCGACATCCGACATCTGCAGAGTTTACAGTAACCAATCCTTTCGTGTTAGGTTACAGTAAACTCCGCAGACAGAAATAGCCGACGTAGCCCCGCTACGCGGGGCTCCGTCGGCTATCCTTTTTAGGCGAATATAAAATGTTTTGAGGTTAGGTTACAATAATTGTTTTTTCTCAAGAACGGTGCATTACCTTTTCATGGGAGTGGTGCCGGGAGAAAGTTGGCTTTTAAAAACGTATCATTATGAAAAGCAGACCAAACGTACAGTTGGTAACTATGAGGTTGGGAAATAAAAACAAATCATAAGATAAGTTGGCAAATGATTATTCGGTGAAATAAAATTCTGTGAAACGTTAGTTGGCAAGTGAAAACCTGGCAAACACTTTTCGGCGAAAAGGCAGAGAACCTGGGAAAAGGGTAGGCAGATGATGACGATAATGGAGGATGTATGTACATAGCTGAAAATATTGAACCAGTATAACGCAATATGTCTTGTGTCTGAAACTACGTGGTCATTCACATGGTAAGTAAATGTTACATACGAGTATAAGCCAGCAACATGTACCATATAAGGCACAGCAATTTACACAGTAATATTAAAATACACACAAGAACCGCTATGGCAAGGCTCCTGCGGAGCCCGAAGAGAGCCTGCGTGCCGCCAAGCTGAAAACCCCGGTGTACAATCCCCGCTTGCATTACACCACTAAAGCGGAGGATATCGTGGAGTACGTGCGCCAAAAGACGAGGTACACACCGAGGGTGCAGTTACTGGAGTCGCGCCGCAACGTTAACTTCAATGCGTTCGCTGTGCGAGTACCGAATTTTTATCTGTCTATCGTGATGCAGGAAGACTTTTGGCCGCAAGACGTGGTGTTCCGTCGCTTCCGCGTACAAGTTCCACTGGCCAGTCAGCACAAGTGAAGTGTGAACAAATGAAGTGCTACACTAACATATTTTTAAGTCATATTTATTAACATGAGTTTTGTAATTACTCTATAAATGTTAGTTCATAAGGTATATTTATGGGCCATTGTAGCCTGAAATAAATGATGTTATGTTATAAAACAAATTAAAAATAAAATTAGTTTATTTCAGGTCATTGACTCATATTAGTTACACAACAAAATAATTACACTCTTTTGTCAATATTAATGCAATAAAAAAATTAAAAAAAAATTTAACGATTGATGTGCAAATTTTGCCGAGAATTAAACATTATTGTGCAGTAGCATGCATGATTAGTAATACCCCAAAAATGTACACATGGTATCATATGATTAAAAACAAATCACTATCAATATTCACAATAAAGGTACACTATCAATTCAATATCTAATCTTACCTACTTCCTTTTAAATAGGAATCCTTGCTATCAGTTACCGTCCTATCCTCCATTAAATCAGTAATTATGATAATCAATGTTCGTCATTGATAACACATTGTAGAACAAAGAACGTGTGTGATTGCATTGTTTTCATTTTAAAATTAATTTGAATTATGAATTTATACGTTCTCTTGTTTTAAAAGTGCATTTTAAAATTTGTGGTTTCTTGGTGAGGATTTTTGAAACAAAGTAAGTGAATTTAATCTTTTTGTTAGTCTTAAAGTGTCTAGTCCTGTGTTCTTTATCTGACTCGACCACAAAGTAGAACTTATGAGTGTGGGATAAAGTTGGATTTTAAAGGAAAAACTACTGCGTCTAATGAAGAGAGAGATCATTATTAAATTCTAAAGAGTAGTCATAATTATGTTTCTAAGAAAAATGGGATGGTGAGCATGAAGCCATGGCTTTGATTCCCGGGGCGGGCAAAGTGCTATTGGAATTTTCCACGAATTTCTCAGTAGCAGTCACGGAACCACCTAACCCTTCAAAGCCTAACCCTTCGGGGATTCATCATCATCATCATCAGCCTATAATGTTCCCACTGCTGGGACTCAGGCCTCCTCTCTATGAGAGGGAGTGGGCTAATAATCCACCACGCGGGCCCAGTGCGAGTAGGTAGATGTTACATGTCTTCGAATTTTTAGTTCTAGGACATGCCGGTTTTCACACGATTTTTTCCTTCACCGTTTATGAGAGCAGCGGTGATGAAATAAATTACACAAAGTAATGCGCCTGCCTGGGTTCGAACTCACGGCTTACTGCAAGTAAGTCGGGGCTGCCACCACTGGGCCACCGCTGCTCTCTTTCGGGGAATGCAGGTGTGATATTATGTTATGTTGTGATACCTTTACATAACAAAAACACTGTCACAAATTGTTCTATATAAATAATGTGTATAGTACATGTGTTTATTGTGTATTCTCATACTGTGATTCATCACAGTACAGGAATACTTAGTACTTAGTACGTTAGTACTTACACATTCATTTGATGTGTGGAATACATACGTAATTCGAGGACTAAGAAATCTTGTATTCAAAACTTGCGCGACATGGAATCATGACGTACTCTGATCAAAACAGGTTAAGTCTGATCATGATCAGTGTTGACTTGTTTTGATCAAAGTCACTTATACATGCGATTCATTAGTTTGAACTAGTTACAAACCTCATGACAAATTGTATCAGTATCATTGAAATTTGCTCTGTATGGTGTCGGACGAAAAGAATAGCACCATTCCATATCTTCCCATGGGTGTCGTAAGAGGCGACTAAGGGATTTGCCAGAGAATGGGCAGCAGCGTTCTTTGTGCTTTCTGAACAACCGTACTGCGATCGCCAACCCGCCTGCCAAGCGTGGCGATTATGGCAAAACCCCCCAAAATGTCAATGTGGCGCCATTTGGGGGAGGCTTATGTCCAGCAGTGGACGTCTTTTGGGCTGAAATGATGAATGATGATGATCATAGACAGTCGTTACGTAAATCATACGTACGACAATCAGTTTTTCCAAGAGGTATCGTGTTACCAGTAACTGCGTTGTTGAGCTCAGACAACCATTCGCCATTACCATGTAGAATACTAGTATTCAGCTGCATCCGGTGTGATAGGAAGCCGACAAAGTTGAAAAAAGGCTATACAGATGATGATCATCTCAGGAACAAAATACCTAGTAAATTTTTGGTATTATGTTTTTATCAAACAAAAATTTAACAAACTGAAACATAAAAATTTAAATTAATAATGCCAATCACGTCAAGATTCAAGATTCTTTATTTACGTGAAATATGGTACATTATGGTCTTATAAAGTTTCACATATTTCGCTGACTTATTTCAGTATGCAAACTTTAAATTAAATTAAAATACCTAACAAAATGTTGTCGTAATTTAGGTATCAAACTTTTGTCGCAGTTGTCGTTATAAAAACTAGTGTACTTTTTGATATTATAAGAAATAAAAGTAAATCACAGTCTATATTTAAAACAGTAAACATGAGCGCTTCCCCAAAGAGAAGCCGAACATATTATCAAAATGTGATTTGATTCAAGAAGATTATCTCATGGCGATAAACAGCTGCGGCATTTTCGAACACACACGAATCCTTGTGGTAATCTTTATGGGCATGTGATGCGGAGGAATGAGGAAAATGTCGTGAGGAAAGTTTTAAGTGTGATTGTGGATGTAGTGTACCTATTTTTTTGTTCGTCTGACATCATAACTTGTTCTTGTGTAGTAAAGATTAGATTTAGATTTTATTTATTTATTCATCTACTTACATCTACTATTACAGGCTATTACAATGCGATAAATGCGCCTAAATAATAATAACTTAATTTATACTTATTTAATTTAGTTATAAATATTAGTTATAATATTAATAACTAATAATAAACAATGCAATCCTTGTGAATTCACTCAGAGAACAATAAAATAAGCCCGTCTCACTCGCTATGATGTTGAGCGTGCGGAGTGACGCAGGGACTCAAACTGTAACCGTAATAAGTGTTTTAACACTGTTTTTTAAAACAGTTATAGGTAACAGAAAAACACTTTTAAATGTAACAGATACAATAATGCTACCGAATCAATCTGTAACATTTTATATGTGTTATAATATGTGTAACTTAAATAATCAATTATAGCTTTAGTACAACCCGTCCGAATTAACTGTGCACTTGGCGCTGTGACGTCACTCTGTCGGTACGCCAATAACCGGGGCGCCACGCGGGGAAGCGGGAGAGAGGTCGCATTCCAGCTAAGTGCACACTTAAGTACGCTGCGTTAACCTGTTACACTTATTAACACTGTTAACACTTTTATATCTGTTACAGATATGTTACGGTTGAAAACACATTTAAAAGTGTTACATATTTGATTCTGTTACTAATTCAACATGTACGAGTAACACTTATAATTCTGTAACCTTTATGAAGGTATTTTTAAGTCCCTGGCCACACGTACCTGTCCGGAACACTCAGACTCACATGACCTAATATAACTGCATTATATATGCACCTTCCCTCTCAATAAATTCATCATTTCATCATTTCAGCCCAAAAGACATCCACTGCTGGACATACGCCTCCCCCAAGTGTCACATTGATATTTTGGGGGGTTTTGCCATAATCGCCACGCTTGGCAGGCGGGTTGGCGATCGCAGTACGGTTGTTACAAAAACACAGAGAAAGCTGCTGCCCATTCTCTGGCAAATCCCTTAGTCGCCTCTTACGACACCCACGGGAAGATATGGGATGGTGCTATTCTTTACGTCCGACACCACACAGAGCAAATAAATTAAATACATATAAAGCATGTCCCAGATCCCTCCTAACCCTTTATATGATTCTTCTTCTTCTTCTTTCGTGTGGTTACAGTCTAACGTGGTGTCAGAGTTTTATAACCTATGAGTTGGTAGTCCGACAGGCACACTACTAGGCTATCACTGCTGTCACAAAGATGATTGATTAATTATCTTTAATGAATTAATAAAGATGGTTGCTTAGAACACGATCCCTGCAAAAAAATCGCGGTAGAGAAAGGCCCTAAGTGGTTACTCTTACGTCTAGAGGTCGTCAATACCAAAGGCGATGAACCTCTTTATTTATACACGGAAGATTTAGTTATCCTCTGGTAATACGTCTTTATGCTCTGTATGGTGTCTATGTCCAGCAGTGGACGTCTTTCGGGCTGAAACGATGAATGATGAATACGTCTTTTACCCACATTGATACGTATGAATTACGTAGGTGATACGTAATAACTACATTAAGATGATCTCAATTTTGTTTATTATTGGAGGAGCTAAATAATAACAAGCGCACGGGTCGGTCTTTCAGGTTAAGCCGTGCTTGCCGAGGTTGGTCCGTGGATTGGTGACCGAACTACATACCGAGTTTCCTCCGTGCCTCGGAAAGCACGTTAAGCCGTTGGTCCCGGCAGTCATTTGTAGACCTTTGACAGTCGTTACGAGTAGTCAGAAGCCAAAAGTCTGACATCCAGTCTTACCAAGGGATATCGTATTACCCAGTAAAGGGGCTGTGGAGGTCAGATAGGCCGTCGCTTCATGTAAAATACTGGTATTCAGCTGCATCTTGTTAGGCTGGAAGCCGACCCCAAGATACTTTGGAAAAATGTATTACAATTAAATTAGGATGTCAAATTATACAAGATTAAAATTAATTAAGATGTCAAAGTATCATTCAAATAGTCATTTAGATTATAATAGCATTTAGTACATAGCAAGTCTTTAAGTTTCTATATAATCCATTTAAATGTAAGTTTTGTATTGGTTTTGGAATTTTGTAATAGACTTTCGGTGCAATACAGAATATGCTTTTCCACAATAGGGCTGTTTTGGCTCTACGTCCGCGTAACATGTCATTCCGCCTGTTACGTTTAACAGTGTCTGATAGGAGAGGAAACAAGTGTGCATTCAACTTAACAAATAAAGCAGTTTCATAGATATACAAAGATGGCAGTGTCAGAATCTTGTAACTTTTGAAATATGGTACGCAACTGTCAGTTATTTGTAGTCCAAACATGGCTCTGATGGATCGCTTTTGCGCTCTAAAAGCGGCTTCTCTATTTGTGGAATTACCCCAGAAAATAATACCATATCTCAATACAGATGCCACCAGACCATGATATGCTGTAAGTAAAGCATCTATGTTTACAGTTGGAGCAAGTTTATATAGGGCATAGGATGAACTACTAATTTTCTTACACAACGCCTCAATATGATCCTTCCAGTTGAGCTGCCTATCAATAATCAGACCTAGAAATTTTGCACTATCTACATCATGAATAGTGTTTTTTTGGTATTGAACTTCTATTTTCAAGCTGGGTTTTTTATGACCGAAGTGCATTATTTGGGTTTTTCCAAGATTAATTCTTAAATTATTATTATTAAGCCACAAGATTAATGAATTAACCGCGTTATTGACAACAAGTTCATATGATTCAGGTTTATTGCAAGGTATTGTTACCGTACTATCGTCAGCAAAGAGTGTTATAGGAAAGTCTATGGCTTTGGGCAGGTCATTAATATAAATCAGAAACAGTAAAGGACCCAATACACTGCCTTGTGGTACTCCAAAATACACTGTGCGTTCTTTAGATAGGTACGTAACTTCTTCTTTAGTCTTCCAATTTAACTCAGTTAAAGCAGTAAATTGCTTTCTGTTAGAAAGGTAAGAGCACAATAAGTCCAGAATGTTTCCTCTTATACCATAGGAGTCAAGTTTGTTTTTAAGAATATTGTGGTCAACACAGTCAAACGCCTGCGTCATGTCACAATACACAGCACAAACAGGTGTTTTATTATCAATATTAGTCATAATTTTATTTAAAAAGTCATAAATAGCCATATTAATTGTCATATTCTTTCGGAAACCTTTTTGCTCATTACAGAGTATCGTATGTTTTTCCAAGTATGCGTATAACTGATTATAAATATATTTCTCATAAATTTTGGAAAATATTGGCAACAGCGCAATAGGTCTATAGTTCTGCATTAGCTGCTTATTACCTTTTTTAAATATAGGTTTAACTATGGAGATCTTAAGACGGTCAGGAAAAACACCCTGGCTGATACATAGGTTAAGAATATGACTCAAGTGTTTAGAAACTAAATCGGCAACATGTTTTATAATCGTAGTTGAAATTTCATCATTACCTACGCTTTTAGTGTTTTTAAGACCTTTTATAATTTTAAATATTTGTATTGGATGACATGGAGCCATGAACATTGATTTTTGTTTATTTAATATATATAAGCAGTCGATTTTATACCTGATCCTGGCACTGGAATATTTTTATCTACAAAATAGTCATTGAATTTGTCAGCAATTAGTTGAGGTTTGTTAATTATTTCATTGTCAATTTGAATTGGATTTATTGAGTCATTAGGTAGATTTAACTTAGGGTTTTTTTATAATTTTCCACGTCATTTTGCTTTTATTTTCAGAAGTTTTAAGATTGTAGTCATTTTGAGATCGTTTAGTCAGTTTAATATTTTTTTTAAATAATTTCGAATAATTAGAATATTTTGTTTTATTTATTTGAGAAGGTTTAAGTCTAGACGTCCATAATAATTGCCTTTTCTTGATGCTACATAATTTAAGTCCTCGCGATATCCATTTTGGCTTTTTGCTTGTTGGTATTCTAATACGTCTACGGGGAAAACATAGGTCATAAAATAGTTTAAATTGATCGTTAAATGAGTTAAATGCATCATTGGGGTTGTCATTGTCATAGATTTCAGAGAATGTTAGCTTCTCAAGACAGGATCTAAACTTTTTCATATTGTCTGGGCTTAAATCCCGTTGCGATTTATACCAATATTTCAAAACACAGTTAATAGGTACGGGACACTTCAGCAATTGTGCAGTGTGATCCGATAGAGCATATTCCAACACTTCCGTACTGCACTTTTTCTCGAAATTATGGGCAAAATTATCAATGCAGGTTTGGCTTTGCATCCTGGTTGGTTTTTCTATAGCTAATGTCATGTTAAAACTTTTTAGGAGACATCTTAATTCGAATTTTTTTTATTTTTTTTTCAATACTTCTATATTTAGATCTCCTGCTATAATAATATTCCTATAATTTCTTTTTGCCAGTAATGTTAACAATTGCTCTAGTTTGTTAAAGAATACATTCAAATTCCCTGTCTTTGGTACTCTATAAATACATACTATTGCAATTTTATAATTTGTCAGCTCAATTGCACAGCATTCTACTACATTAGTCAATGAAAATTCTGAAACCTCTGGTAACTCCCTCCATAAATGACCAGACCGGACCAGAATACAAGATCCGCCTCTTTTGCTATTTTGTCTGCTGAAACATGCAGCCAACCTATAGTTAGGTACGAAAAGACGGTCTTCATAACCTGACATCATAAAATGCTCCGTTATGCATAGTACATCAACGGATAGGTCCTTTTCTGATAGTTCATTAAGGCATATTGAGAGGGTATCTGCTTTGTTAAGCAGACCTGCTATATTTTGGTGTAAAACACAGAGATATTTATTCACGAAAAAGATCACTATTAGCAGTATTATTTTCTAAAGACAGATTTTTAGTAGATGAGTTATTATTACATATTTTTTCTTCCAAATTTTCGGTTTCTATTGTATTTTCATGGTTTGTAAAGTCAGTTTGTATAGATTTATCCACATATATTTTTTTACTTTCTCTAATTAATAAATTTTGATATTCCTTCGATTTGTATTTATAGTCCAATTGCAAAACTTCTCTTAGTAAAGATCTAGATAGGTTTAGTATATAGTTTGTTTTCCGAGGCCGGTACCTAGAGTAGTCCATATCCATAAAAACAACATTATCATACTTTCCACAGATAAACCTTAACATGTAATTAAGTTTTGTTTCATTAAGATATGTATTTGATGGAACCTCGCTTATAATTATATTTGTGTTCTTGATGGATGATAGCCATGCATGCAAGCACATTTCCGTGTCATACGGGTTGCGGTCATGGCGGCCTCCAACAACAATAACATAGTCATTCTTATTGAGTTTAGCTATTTAATTTTTTGATGAATTGATGAGGTTTCTAAATGTAGTACCAGATTTTATAAATGAGAATACCGTATAGTCTGATCCTAATAGCTGATTAAGTGATTGACGTAGTCCATTCCCTTGTTCATTGCATAATATCATAACTTTTTTTTTATTTTACTGTCGTTATTATTGCGTGAGGAAGTATTCCTACCGCGTGGAGCGTGGTGAGTCAGTTTATCTATTATCGGTGTATGTAATATATTAATACTTTCCTCATTTTCACAGCTATCCTCTTTGGAGAAATTTAGGATAGTTTCGTTTAGGACACTATCCTGTAGGTTTTCAGTCATACATGTGGCAGCTGCAGATGAAAGCCGCTTATCAATCCCAGGAAACTTATTTTTGTCAGTCATTGAATTATTTAATACGTCAGCTTTTGGGCTTATCAAGTTTAATGCCTGTAATGTGTATTCTCTGGGAGAAGTCCTAGGTAAACCAGTTTTCATTAATAGTGTCCGTACTCTCCGCTGATATTGAGGCGAATAGGTAAATTTTCATTGTTTGAAGTTTCTTGCATTCCTATCGATTTTAGTAGATGTATCTTTTTTCCGCAGTCTAGTAAGTCATTTTTTAGTTGGTTATTTTCAAAGTTTAGGTTATCAATTTCTGAGTGGGCAGTTTGCATCTCCAGTCTTAGTTTTTCTATCTCCTCCTTCAATATAGTAATATCATCACTATTTCCTACTATGTTAGGTAAACTTTGGTATGAGACCTCCATATCGTATTCGCTGTCACTTGACGTCATATTTTTGTTGTGAATATTTTGTCTTCTTTGAGTAACATTTTCACAAACATCCATTATGATCGTGTGTGATAGTTAAGTTGATCGTATAGAATATAATATTGTAGTATTATTTTAAACTCCTTGGAGGAAAGAAGATTTCAAAGATTCACAAAAAGACAATATGTTTGGTAGGATTCGAACTCGAGTCATGTGGTTCAAGAGGCAAACGTTGTATGTGACGAGCCACCGAGGCAGTTACCATGTGAATTGAAATAAGTGTTATCTTGCTAGTGCAAAATTATAACAAAAAAATGCAGTTCGTTATGATGACTGTATTTGAATATTTTTTCCAGCAACTGTCACTTCACTTTCAAAGATTGTTTTTGTTATTCTTTGCAGTTGTTGATCGTTTGCACACTTTCTTCCCGAATGATAGCTATTTAAGCTGTCATGGATTGTAAGTAAACACAGTTTTAGTATTTAATAAGAGATTTTAGGTTCTGTATGGAACATATTAAAATGTTGGTATTATAAAGTTCATAGTGGATATTAAGTTCAGATAACACTTTCACACACTGGTTGCACTGATTTCTTCACTTTAGGCGTAAATTAGTCACTAAATAGTTCAATATTGTATTTTTAAGACAATTTAATACGGGAGCACAATGTTTGCGTGGCGACTACCTCCCCCCCAAAAACAAATCCCCCCCATAGAAATGTCGATAGATGGCGCTAAGCGTCAGTTGTATCGCGTTGTTTCATTCCTAAATAAGTTGTATAAAAAAAAAATAGTTGTTGTTGTTTGTATAGAAGTCAACTTAGGTAGGTAGTGATGTTTGGGTTTTAGTTAGAGCATGGTACGAAGCTATCAGTCAGCGAATACGACCCGCACTTGGCTGTTATAAAAACTACGGAACCCTACCCTGCGCGTGGCCCGACACGCACTTGACCGGATTTTTTAAGTACAAAAATAGACGACCTTTGAAATCGTCATCTTCTTCTTTCATACTTATCTCGTATAAGTCGTATTTAGGCATAATTTTAAACAATAATACATTACAAGCCATAAATATATTAATACTAGCTGTCCCGCGCAAATCCGTCTGCGTCACAATTTTCCCCGTTTTCGCAATATTTTTCATTGCTGCTCCTCTCCTTTACAGCGCCATCTATTGAATACTTACTCAATCCAGTTAACAGATACCGCCATCTGTTAGAATCGTTTGGAGCTAACAGATAATTGTGATTTAATTTGCAATAAAATATTATTGCGACTATAAATTGAAATGGAAGCTATCCTATCTTTCAAGTTGGATTAAACTGCACACGGTGAGCAAATTTGATTAAAATCGGTTAAGTAGTGTGGAGTCCATCCCGGACAAACAACGTGACGCGTAATTTGTATATATATAGAAGGTGATGATGAAATCAATCCGGAAAAGTATTTGCATGATAATCCGTTTTTTTTTAGCATCTTCTACATTATTTAAAGCTGGTAACGTTATATCATAAATCAAAGCAAGGCAATATGATTAACCCCGGAACACATACATATTTTTTCTTCATCGTGTCAAAAGATAAATACATACGTAATGAAAATCTCAACTCTCACACTCACATATTTATATAGTTCAAAGGTATATAGTTCAAAGTCTGATCACGTATTCATGTATATTCTCAGCCATTAATCTTTTCAGGTAACATATTCTGTTTTAATCAATTGAAACCAAAGATACAAGCTTGGAAAAATCCAGATGATCATTTTTGAATCTATTTTATTTTTGTGTGACGATAACAGGCGACATGTCGTTGTTGTATCGTAACAGTACGTCTGCCAAACCCTTCAAGGATTACTAGCATATTGTTATGTTCTATGAAGACAACAATTTATGTACACACTTAATACAGAGAAGAAGAAAGGAACAGAAAATATGTACAAAGGTGATGCTTATTTCTAAAGAAATCTCTTCCAGCATACCTGCGAAAGGAGATATTAAAAAAGAGATGCAGACATAGTGTGTAAAAGAAGAAGAGTGAATCTTTTTTCGATAGCTCACATCAATATTTAGGCCACTTTACCTCCACGGCTTGATTCAACATTCCACCGCTGCCTCTGTAAACAAGGTGTTGTTTTGTATCCGCGTCAAAATTCAGGAGGTTGTTTTTATTTCCGTAAATAAGGAAAAAAAAATTACCTACCCTTTTTATAATCAATTTGGGTGGAGAATCATTAGCATAGTTACCTCCTTGAATTTGACGAGGATGCAAAACAACACCTTGTTTGTATACGGAGGATTTAGTATTTATTCTGGTAATATATCTTTTTTGATATTCTCGTGGACTAAAGATTCACCACAATCTTTAGTCCACGAGAAGATCAAGATAAGATCTTCAATCCTTCGATATGAGACCAATTTTATAATGGTACGGGTTCCAAAATGCAATGTTCGTAAAATCATAAAAAAAAATGTTTCTGATTTTCTGATTACTTTTGATTATATCAAAAGTAATCAGAAAATCACAATAAAAATGCCCAGTGTCGTGTATAAAAAATAAATATGTGTGTGCTTTACCTTTCTACGACGTTAACATAATTCTGTATTCAGAACAGATATAGAAATGCCTCTGTTCTCCACTGTTCGTTTCCCCGATGTCGTCAGACTCAGACAGTCTCGCTTTTATATCGATACATTTGCGATGTCGACGCGCGTTCGCATCGATTCGCGATTGACGTGTGACACCAGCGATGCTAGGCGAAGGCTCTTAGCCTGAGGCATCTTGTTAGGTAGGTGTGGTGGAATAATTTAGTATGAAGCTGTGAAATTAAGTCTTAACACAGCCCGAAGTTGCTTTTGCATGACTAAAATATGGATGTGTGAATGCATTATGAGCTTAGCTACGCGAGGATCAAGATCCTCAACAACGCTAGCATCTTGTTTTTAACCCCCGACCAAAAAAGAGGGGTGTTATAAGTTTGACGTGTGTATCTGTGTATCTATGTATCTGTGCGTCTGTCTGTGGCACCGTAGCTCTTAAACGGATGAACCGATTTTGATAAAAGTGGTTTCGTTGGAAAGGTATTTTAATCGAAAATGTTCTTAGCTATTTTTTGAGAAAATCTTCTCAGCCGTATGAAGATCATGACCTCTTTTCTAGTTGATGAAGGGATATAAGCAACTTCCACAGGTCTGGTCGATTTGTAATTTTAAATCATGTCACTTGTCACCATAGGCATTGCCGGGGGTTGGCCCGCTTAAAAGCCCCGGTTTATTTTTTAATTTTAACTTTTCGTTTTTGTTAATCACCGAGAAGAGGCGCAACACCGAGAAAATGGAAGGAATGTGGGGAAACCTATGCCCTTCCTGGGCAAAGGTTACGGATAGTCAAGGCTAAGAAAAAATAGTAAAGTTTCAAAAGCATGAAATAAAACTTAAATTATTACGGGGGACCGCTAAATATACCGCTTAGCACAAGCACAAAACAAAGCGGACTCCCGACGCTACGACGCTTGGATTAATTTATTTTAGTATTTAGAAGGTTTTTGTGTCGGGGATTTCTTAAATTTTTAATTTAACTTTTATCAAAAGCTTTTATTTAATTGTTTAAATTGCCGTGTTAGTTTCTATGTATTGGTCAAATCTTGCAACTGAGTTTCATACCAGCTACGTCCAACCGATAGAGCTGAAGTTTTGCACACAGCTTTGGTTCTGGTGACAATACATTTTGATGACTGGCATTACTTCATCCTGCAACCAGGATCGTCTCCTCAAGAGGTAACTCCAAAAAAGGTTAATAGCACGGATACGATTTTTATACGCGTTCAATGTTGTAGATGAACCTTATTTTTTCTTTCCGTTTATATTCAAGACTAGCTGTTACCCGCGACTTCGTCCGCGTGGGTATGAAAATATGAAGTACTATGAAGTTTTTGAACACAGGGTTGCGAAAGGAATTATATTCCCTTAAACCGGCACTGTCAAAATCAACTTAGTTTGCATACATTTAAAGTCGATATTTGTAAAATGTACCCAGATGTATACTTAAAATTAGATACTTTATAAACCGTTTGGTTTCAGGTGCAGCTGATATGAGCCATGATACCACACGTGAATGGCTATAAAGAAAATATAGATGAAGACGACATACCTTTTGCTATAGAAAATCAGAAGAGTAAGTTAATTTTTTTTAATTTTACTTATTTATTATTTTCTTAATACGCCTTTGGAAATCCCGTCGAGCGAAAACTCAATTATAGGCACTTATTTAAAATCAAATTATTCGATGATGGTGTATGATTTTAACCGACTCCCAAAAGGAAGAGGTTTTCAATTCTTGTGGATGTTTTTTTTTCTTTTTTTTGTTGTTAACTATGTTGATGTACCTATGATGTATATTGTATTTATTTTTTATTTTTACTAAATCTAACCAAGTATAAATAATTTGCATGCTATTGTATTTTTGCGGAATGTTTGCTGCACAAAACAATCTGTAGCATGCTTGCTTGTACTTACTAAGTACTTATTTTACGTCAGGATTCAAGTGACAATTATACTACCTTGATTTTTGAACGCGATTTGCCGCTTCCGAGAGTATCTAAAGCACTGTTTGCCAATTAAAAAAACACGGTCCCAATACAGTTTTTTTTTAGTACTTTTGTGTTTAGTTTTGTTTGTTTAATTACGAAAATGCCTCAGAACTACTTAGTTCATGCCCTTAAAGATACTTAATCATCATTATCACCCAATGCTGGGTATAGACCTCTCTTTGCTTGTGCCAAACTCCACGTTCGTGTGCCAGCCGTCATCCAGAATATCACATTATTACACGCGATGGCAACAATGTATTCTGTAAAAATCACATTAAAAATTTAAATAACCCCAGACACAATAAATTAATCTAAGCGTCGTAGCGTCGGGGGACCGCTTAGAAAACCGTTTAGTACAAACATAGACCAATTTAATTTTTTTTCATGCTTTTTAAACTTATATCATTTTTGCTTAGCCTTGACTGCCCCACTCCTGGGCATAGGCTTTCCTCCATTCCTTCCAATTTTCGCGTTGTTGCGCCTTATCTCGCTAATTATCGAAAGGAAAACAAGGAAAGTTATAAATTAAAAAAAAAACTATCATTTAGGGGGAGGGGGTGCAGCCCCTCCCCTTCGTCAATGCCCATGGTGACAAGTCAAGATTTTAAATTTCAAATCGACTAGACTTGTGGAAGTTAAAGAAGAAAAGAGGTGATGATCTTCAAACGGCTGAGCAGATTTTCTCGAAATATAGCTAAGAACACTCTCGATTAAAATACCTTTTA
Source organism: Cerastis rubricosa (assembly GCA_949152445.1). Lineage (NCBI taxonomy): Eukaryota > Metazoa > Arthropoda > Insecta > Lepidoptera > Noctuidae > Cerastis > Cerastis rubricosa. The sequence continues at coordinate 14,228,487 of OX424541.1, forward strand.
AACGAAATCAGTTATATCAAAATCGGTTTATCCGTTTAGGAGCTACGATGCCACAGACAGACACACAGATACACACGTCAAACTTATAACACCCCTATTTTTTGGTTGGGGTTAAAGATACTTACTTACAACTCAACCAAGCTAAGTTTGCACCTTGAGTCGATAACGACACACTGACGCTTAGGTACTGTCTGCAAAAAAGGATTCGGTATGACTTTAAAAAAGTATACAAATGTTTGTTAGATTTTACTTTGCATTTATTGTTTTTAACATATTATATTATACATAGGTACATTAAATTCGCCACATTCCAGAGGTGCAAACTTAGCTTGGTCGAGTATTACTAACTTCAAATCCGATTAGAGGGGCTAAGGAGGGGCAAGAGACTAAGAATAAATAATAAGTCTTGAACTGAACTACGAGTAAGTCGGACTTAATCACGCCTATAACATTCCGCCCAGTTTGTTTACAAATTAACAAATAAACGCCTACTTTACATCTGTCTAATTTGAAGTACCGGAAAACTAATAATTATGTACATCTTTAACATTGGTTAAAGTGACTTACGATATCTTTAGCATTGATTGAAGCAGAATGCCAAAGATGGCTAGTACCGAGGAGGTACTCATGATAAGTTTAGTTTAGTTTAGTTCATACTAAACTACGAGTAAGTCGGATTTAATCACGCCTATAACATTCCGCCCAGTTTGTTTACAAATTAACAAATAAACGCCTACTTTACATCTGTCTAATTTGAAGTACCGGAAAACTAATCATTATGTACATCTTTAACATTGGTTAAAGTGACTTACGATATCTTTAGCATTGATTGAAGCAGAATGCCAAATATAGCTAGTACCGAGGAGGTACCTTATTTGAAGATCCAGCCAAGAATTTCTAGGAATACGATTTGGTGGGTGTTTTGAAGTGTTGTCATGGCAACATAGGCCGACTTAGATCAAAAATGGAATTAGGAAAGCTTTTAAAATATGGGCGTAAAACACGTCTGTTAAACATCTCAAATATTTATATGAGATAACCTCAAGAAAAGCAATCTCATAACTATGTATGTACATGAGAAATACTATGAAGCTTACGAGTTATATAAGCTCTATACCACGGCGTCGGAATCCACAATCACGTGAAATCGCAATGAGTTTCACTAAAACTCGGAACTTGGGCGAACTCCCAAATTCAAGTTACGATTCTGTTACCGACAAATTCAGTTCATTTTGTCTAGAAGACGAAACAGAAGACTTTCATTACAATTTAGGAAAAAAAGCTACCCAAATCGGAAAACATGTAAGGTGAAATCCGCACTAAATCCATACTTATTAATTTATAATATTATAAATGCGAAACTTACTCTGTCTGTTTAGCTGCTGATCGGATCGTTATGAAATTTGACGAGAAGATAGATTATATCCTGGGGCAGGACATAGGCTTTCGCATCTTTTTTTTCTCATACATTTACATCAAAAAATGCACGCGAATGAAGTTGCGAACTGCAGCTAGTTATGTATAATGTTAATCTGTCTTTCCATGTGGCATTTTCCAACGTTGACATCAGATCAGATTTCAATGAAATTTCTTTCTTAAATAGACCATGACTTGCATTAGGATGTAGGACACTTTTAACCCCGGTAATAAGACCCTTTGGGATAATTTTCGTCCTTCATGCAGGCCAAATCTCGGGAAAAAATCTGGTACTTATTTAATACAGCAGAACAGTTCAGATTTTATTGAAGTGTGTACCCGTGGTAAGAAATCATTCACAACTTATCATGAGTCTCTCCCAGTAATATAAATCGATTTCAATCAATCTAGTTTGTAAGCTTCAGAACAAAAGCTCGAGTGATGAATAGATTTCATTGGAGGTTGGTATTCTTTTAAATTAATAACCTCTTTCGATGTAACGTTGAAAATTCCAGTCGAAATTCGATTGCGTTTATTTCTCTTTCGACAAAAATGACAAACTGCGAGATTAATTTTATAATTATTTTATATATTTTTACTAGCTGTCCCGCGCAACTTCTTCTGCGTCACATTTTCCCCGTTTTCGCAATATTTTTCATTGCTGCTTCGCTCCTATACAGCGCCATCTATTGAATACTCACTTAATCCAGTCAACAGATACCGCCATTTGTTAGAATCGTTTGGAGCTAATAAACTAAAGATAATTGTGACTTAATTTGCAATAAAATAATATTGCGACTATAAATTGAGATGCAAGCTATCCTATCTTTCAAGTTGGATCAAACTGCACACGGTGTGCAAATTTGATTAAAATCGGTAAAGTAGTTTAAGATTCCATCCCGGACAAACAACGTGGAGCGTAATTTATATGCAGGGTGTAACGGAAAGGGTAATACGTACTTTAGGGTGTGCTACAGACCATCAAAGTGAACATGTTTCTCCGTCGGGCACACATCGTAACATCGTAATAAAACACATACATACAATAAAACATCGTAACATCGTAATAGCGAAAAAAAATTCTGCTGTCCCATACAAAATCTCAATACCTTTTCGACCCAAATGTATGGGAGAGCTGATATTTTTTTCGCTATTACAATGGTCTGTAGCACACTCTTAAGTATTCAGGTTTTATTAAAGTCCTTTCCGTTACACCCTGTAAGTAAATATAGATATTAATTTATCAATATCTTGCCCGATCGATGGCACTAAGCTGACCCCCTATTACATTGCACTTAAACATACCTGACGAAATCTAGATGTCATATTATAGGCACACCTCTGCCTAACGCTTGAGAGATTACAGGCGTGATGTTATGTTACGTATTGATGCAGAGGTGCAAAAGCACGACTTTTTACTAATTTAACTAGCTGTTGCCCGCGAATTCGTTCGCAGGGGTTTTTTTATGGATCGGATATGATGTTGGCCGATTTTCAGACCTACCCGATATGCACACAAAAATTCATACAAATCGGTTCAGCCCTTTCGTAGGAGTATGGTAACTAACGCAGCGCAGTCATTTTCACATTTTCCTTTAGTTTGCCCTTTGTGCATTTCTTCCAAATTCGACAGGTTCGATTTCTGGCTAGGAATATTGTTTTTTTTTTAATCCATTGGTGTAGTTTTAGTTTTCATCAAAATTGGGGTCGAGACTCTTTAGAGTCATGTTTTTCGCTATTCCTCATGACTTCGGATTAGGCCGTCCACTTCCACTTTAAAAATTCAACCTGTATACGTACATATCATCTATATATATATATATATAAATTACGCGTCACATTGTTTGTCCGGGATGGACTCCTAAACTACTGATCCGATTTTAATCAAATTTGCACGCCGTGCGCAGTTTGATCCAACTTGAAGGACAGGATAGCTTAAATCTCAATTTATAGTCGCAATTTTATTTTATTGCAAATTAATTCACAATTATCTGTTAGCTCTAAACTATTCTAACGTATGGTGGTATCTGTTGACTGGATTGAGTAAGTATTCAATAGATGGCACTGTATTGGAGCGGAGCAACAATAAAAAATATTGCGAAAACGGGGAAAATGTGACGCAGACGAAGTTGCGCCGGACAGCGAGTGTCATATAGATATCTCATCAATTACAAAAAAAAAAAATAGCTATTAACACAATTTCAACAGTTGCCAATTAAAAAGAACGCTTGTTTGAGTTTCGTATTTCCGACTTATAATAATAAACAAAGAAATGCTTCAAATTTGCAACAAATTTCCTGAAGACGGTCGTAGCATAATTATATTGACTTTTTTGTAAAGTTTTCTTTGTGATTTTTCCGGAAAAGCTGCATTAAAAGCATATGATTTGCCAACGGCTTTGCTCGAGCTAAGGTCGGAAATTATTTTACAGAAATATCCTGTATATAGCCTGTGACACTTGAGGATGATTTAAATTTCTTTTTTAGTAATCAGTGAAAGAATTTAAGTCCGATCAATAGTGTCGAAGATCTCCCCATATCCAATTTACGAACCTTATCTAGTTATAAGTTCTTTACCTATGAAATTGCCGTTTTGTTTGAAAAAAGTTAAAGTATTTTTTTTTTTCGAACTTATTTATTTCTTTTATTCAAAGTAATCACCCCTGCAATCAATGCATCTTTGCCAACGCTGTGGCAGTTTATGGATGCCCTTCTTGAAAAAATCAGCTGGACGGGAGACAACAAACTCTTCAAAGGCGTTTTGAACTGCCTCTCGGGATATGAATTTTTTTCCCGCTAAAAAGTTGTCCAAATTTTGGAAAAAGTAATAGTCGGAAGGCGCAAGATCTGGTGAGTATGGCGGATGAGGGAGAGCTTCCAAACCCAACTCATGCAGCTTAGAGACGGTCTGTTGTGCAGTATGGGGCCGCGCGTTGTCGTGAAGTAGCAGTGGAGACGACCGATTGACCAAAGCTGGTTGCAGACGTGCGAGTTTCGCCATCATTGTGGTCAGTTCTTCAATGTACACATCTGCAGTAATGCTCTCGCCGTTTTGTAAAAAGCCATGATGAATCACACCAGCACTAGACCACCAAACTGTGACCATCACCTTTCTAGGGGTCATTTTTCGTTTTGCACATTGCTTTGGTACCGAACCAGGATCTAACCAACTTGCTGAGCGCTTTCGATTGTCAAAAAGAATCCATTTTTCGTCGCACGTAACAATTCGGTTCAAAATTCCTTCATTTCTGTGCCTGTTAAGCAGCGCAAGGCAAGTCTCGACGCGTACGTTGCGCTGGCGATCGTTAAGTTCGTGGGGCACCCATCTATCAAGCTTTTTTATCTTGCCAATCTGTCGCAAATGGACCAATATTGTTTTAATGCTAACATCAAAAGCTGCTGCCAGCTCAGCTGTAGATTGAGTTTCATCAGCTTCAACAATCACCTTTAATTCATCATTGTTGACCAAAGTTTCCGGACGACCACGAGGTTCATTTTTCAAGTCAAAATTCCCAGAACGGAACCGAGCAAACCAATAACGGGTTGTGCGTTCGTTTGTACAGTTCTCTCCGTAAACGTCGTTGATGTTACGGGTCGTTTGTGCCGCGTTGGTGCCACGACGGAACTCATATTCCAAAATTACACGAAATTTCAAAGTATCCATTATGAGGAAAAATTTTGAAATGTAATGAAAATACAACGCTAATCAATAAACAAAAGACTGATTTTGTAAATAGAATGTCATATTTTTAAAACAAAATTAATTTGAATTTAGAACTCATAGCCAATCAAAACTTTTTTTTGTTTGAAAAAGTCTGTACTGCAATACGGCAATTTCATAGGTAAAGAAATATTATTATTAAAGTAAAGATTTTTCTCTAGTTACACTATATATACCTACTTACTTTGTGAGCATGGATGGATGGATGGATAGATAGATAGATGGATGGATAGATGGATGGATAGGTGGATGGATAGATAGATGGATGGATGAATTTTTGTTTGTTTGTTACTGTTTCCCGCGAAAACGACTGAACGGAATTGGATAAAATTTGGCACACGGGTAGTTTATAACCTGGATTAACACATAGGATACTTTTTATCTCGGTAGTACAATCCCGTGGGACAATTACCGAACACCACGCGGGCGAAACCGCGGACTTAGGCTAGTCATTACTAATTCCGCCATCTTGTCTGCTTGCAGTTTAATTAATGATGACTGTAAAGTTATTGCCGACCGAACTGCGTATTGGACAAGGACAAGTCCCTATTTCAGAACAAATGATCTCATATACCTGCTTTGACACAATAATTCTCGGGTTCACTGAAATACAATTAAACTTTGAAAACTACTCAAGTCTTGTAACAGTTTAATGACTTTAATTCTCAAATGAGAATAAAGAGAAGGGACACTGATGGGGCTACATACTTTGAAACTTTGTTATAGTAAAGAGTTTTTTTTTAATTACACAGACAATCGGACAAACCGTACTTTATTTTAAGTTTTTGTTTTAAGTCCGGCAAAGGTTGGACAGTCAGCACTTCTCGTAGACTGGCTCATATTTTTACCCCGGTTCTCCCATTCATCCATCTATCCATCCACCTATCCATCCATCTACCCATCCACCTATCCATCCATCTATCCATCCATCTATCCACCCATCTATCCATCCATCTATCCATCCATCTATCCATCCACCTATCCATCCATCTATCCATCCATCTATCCATCCACCTATCCATCCATCTATCCATCCATCTATCCATCCATCTATCCATCCATCTATCCATCCATCTATCCATCCATCTATCCATCCATCTATCCATCCATCTATCCATCCATCTATCCATCCATCTATCCATCCATCTATCCATCCATCTATCCATCCATCTATCCATCCGTCTATCCATCCGTCTATCCATCCACCTATCCATCCATCTATCCATCCATCTATCCATCCATCTATCCATCCATCTATCCATCCATCTATCCATCCATCTATCCATCCATCTATCCATCCATCTATCCATCCATCTATCCATCCATCTATCTATCCATCCATCCTCCCATGCTCACAAACTTTCGCATTTATAATATTATAGTAGGAAATAGTAATTTCGCCACGCTTATAGATTCACTAGCTGACCAGCGCAACTTCGTCTGCGCGAAATTTTCCCCGTTTTTGCAACATTTTTCATTGAAACTCTGCTCCTATTGGTCGTAGCGTGGTGTTATCGCCTATAGCCTTCCTCTATAAAAGGGCTATCCAACACTAAAAAAACATATTATACGCAGTAGTTCCTGAGCTTAGCGTGTTCAGCCAAACAAACAAACAAACTCTTCAGCTTTATAATATTACTAGCGCTGGCCGCGACTTCGTTCGCGTGGAAATTCTGTTGCATTTATCAGTGATAAATTATACATATAAAAATTCTTCTTGAATCATTCTGTCTATTGATGAAAACCGCAACAAAATTCGTTGCGAAGTTTAAAAGATCTAAGCGTACAGACGGCGGGAAGCGAAAGATAGTATAGCTATTATTTATTTATTTATTTATACAAATACTTGCTGCACTTGCAGCTATAGATGTACAACTACACAAAACCAAGTACCCCTTGCCCTCCCTTCTCATATCAGAACGACAAGAATAAATGGCACTACACTCCTGCTATAATTTGGAAATTGTCGATCCATTACACAATAATAGCTGCAATGATGGATGACACTTTTTTAGACATTGATACACGAACACCTGAACTTTACATTACATTAGAGATTCGATTGGCATTCACATGTGTTGGAACTTAGATAAGAAGTTGAATACACAATTTTATATCGATGTATTATTAGTGCTGTCTGAGTGTAAGGCAGCGGTGGCCCAGTGGTGGCCACCCCGACTTATGAGCAATAAGCCGTGGGTTCGAACCCAGGCAAGTGGCATTACTTTGTGTAATTTATTTCATCACCGCTGCACTCAAAAACGGTGACGGAAAACATCGTACGGAAACCGGCATGTCCTAGAACTAAAAATTCGAAGACATGTGACATCTACCAACCCGCACTGGGCCCGCGTGGTGGTATACAGCCCACTCCCTCTCATTGAGCGGAGGCCTGTGTCCCAGCAGTGGGAACATTATAGGCTGATGATGATGATGCGTGATGTTATGTTGTGTTTATTTCAGGATGTTCAAATAGTAAGTGTTTAATACAAAAATAAGTTTTGATCGCCATTGTAGGTACCCGTGCGAAGCTGGGGCGGGTCACTAATGCAATTTAACTAGAGAGGTTAATTTCCGATGTCTCGCATTTGAGACGAGATCATGCCCGTCACGGATAAAAGCCGAAAGTTCTTTTTATGTCGAGGATAGGACAAACGACGTTTTCAGCTCTTTCAGTTTGGAGATTAGTAACTCGTCGTTTTGTAGAAGCCAGTTGGACAGGGATTTTCGAAGCTTTGTTTTGACATAGTTATGTTAGTTAGATAGGATTAAAATGTTTACTAGTTTTAATTTAGCGCGCACTGCGGAAATTAGCATGCAACATGCAAATGCAAATTTCGGATTTCCTGCATTTGCATATTTTTGCTTCGAGGAAGGTGCTGTAACCTGCATTTTTGCCTGGATGTGTTTTTGGAAATTACTACTAAACATTCTGAACAACATTGTAACATAAAACATAACATAACATCAAGCCTGTAATGCCCGAAGGGTAGGCAGAGGAATACCTAACCTAAACCTGTGCCTGAGGCTTTAAATACTAACGTAATGCTGTGTTATGAGATCGTGAACTACCCACATATTCTAGAACTAAAAATTCAAAGACATGTAACATCTACCAACCCGCATTGGGTCCACGTGGTGGATTACAGCCTTTCATTGAGAGGAGGCCTGTGTCCCAGCAGTGGGAACATTATAGACTGATGATAATGATGATGATGATGATGAGTGTAAGGTTCTGGATACAAATTCCGGGTTGGACAATGTGTTACTGGGATTACTTAGTAGCTTTGTGGGTATTTTTATTTCTAGTCCGAAGTTTGGTTTTGATTCAAATCAAATAAAAAGTCAAAACTTTACATGGGTATCAATATTATGCCCTTATTGACGCAACCCTATCATACAGTACTATCTGATTGTGTTTAAAATGTATTTTTAGGGTTCCGTACCCAAAGGGTCAAACGGGACCCTATTACTGAGACTTCGCTGTCCAGCCTGGTGACAGATGGACGGACGGATGGACGGACTCCATCCGTCCGTCCATCTGTCACCAGGCTGTATCTCATGAACCGTGATAGCTAGCCAGTTGAAATTTCTACAGATTATGTATTACTGTTGCTGCTATAACAACAAATACTAAAAACAGAATAAAATAAAGGGGGGCTCCCATACAACGAAGTGATTTTTTTTCTCGTTTTTATAAATAATGGTACGGAACCCTTCGTGTGCGAGTCCGATTCGCACTTGGCCGGTTTTTTTTTAATTTTGTGTTGCACTTCTTGTGGCATTGCGCCTAAATATTTCATGATACAATATATTTTCCAAACCCATAACTTAAAAAAACACACTAGCTGGGTAGCATATTGACCCAATAATCAGCTGAATAACGCTAAAACACACAACACTAAATAAATAACTAAAATAAAAATTGAGAAACTCGATTTCGAAAGACCAACTTCCAATGTAGCACTTTGTCGTACGTAGCGCAACTCATCTTTGTACAAGGAGCACTTGCTTTGAACTGAAAATACAATTTGATGAAACTACGAGGTTGGATTTCAAAATTCCAGGTGCACTTGCTCGAGCTAGAGGAGCTCGTGGCTAAATAATAACAGCCGCACGGGTCGATCTTCAAGGTTAAGCCGTGTTTGCCGAGGTCGGTCCGTGGATGGGTGATAATTGCATACCGAGTTTCCTCCGTGCCTCGGAAAGCACGTTAAGCCGTTGGTCCCGGCTGTCATTTGTAGATCTTTGACAGTCGTTACAAGTAGGCAGAAGCCGAAAGTCTGACATCCAGTCTTACCAAAGGCTTTCGTATTACCCAGACACTGGGTTGTAGAGGCAATCGCTTCATGTAAAATACTGATACTCAGCTGCATCCGGTTAAACTGGAAGCCGACCTCAACAAAGTTTGGGAAGAGGCTAGGCAGATGGTGATGGGTGCACTAGCTCCTCTACGAACATTTGTACAAGTACCTACTACAGATAGTTTGGCCCGCACGCCCTCGGACTTATGCAACTTACCTATAAGGACCATCTACACCAGTGGGTAGTTCACGATCTCATAACACAGCATTACGTTAGTATTTAAAGCCTCAGGCACAGGTTTAGGTTAGGTATTCCTCTGCCTACCCTTCGGGCATTACAGGCTTGATGTTATGTTATGTTTTATGTTACAATGTTGTTCAGAATGTTTAGTAGTAATTTCCAAAAACACATCCAGGCAAAAATGCAGGTTACAGCACCTTCCTCGAAGCAAAAATATGCAAATGCAGGAAATCCGAAATTTGCATTTGCATGTTGCATGCTAATTTCCGCAGTGCGCGCTAAATTAAAACTAGTAAACATTTTAATCCTATCTAACTAACATAACTATGTCAAAACAAAGCTTCGAAAATCCCTGTCCAACTGGCTTCTACAAAACGACGAGTTACTAATCTCCAAACTGAAAGAGCTGAAAACGTCGTTTGTCCTATCCTCGACATAAAAAGAACTTTCGGCTTTTATCCGTGACGGGCATGATCTCGTCTCAAATGCGAGACATCGGAAATTAACCTCTCTAGTTAAATTGCATTAGTGACCCGCCCCAGCTTCGCACGGGTACCTACAATGGCGATCAAAACTTATTTTTGTATTAAACACTTACTATTTGAACATCCTGAAATAAACACAACATAACATCACGCATCATCATCATCAGCCTATAATGTTCCCACTGCTGGGACACAGGCCTCCGCTCAATGAGAGGGAGTGGGCTGTATACCACCACGCGGGCCCAGTGCGGGTTGGTAGATGTCACATGTCTTCGAATTTTTAGTTCTAGGACATGCCGGTTTCCTCACGACGTTTTCCTTCACCATTTTTGAGGGCAGCGCTGATGAAATAAATTACACAAAATAATGCGCTTGCCTGGGTTCGAACCCACGGCTTACTGCTCGTAAGTCGGGGCTGCCACCACTGGACCACCGCTGCTCCCCACATCACGCATGTGATCTCCAAAAGGTTAGGCGTAGCTAATAGTACACCCACATTTCGCCAGTTATGCTTAGGTGGCGAGCCTATTGCCCTCAACCGTTCACAAATCCAAACTTCGTGGATGCTACTAAGAAATTCCTGATGGAAAAACCCAATAACAATTTGGCCGACCTGGGAATCGAACCCAGGACCTCATCCTCAGCAGTCGCGATTGCGATCACTAGACCAACGAAGCAGTCCTGAAATAAATTCTTCTTTAAATAATAAAGTCTTTAAATGATAAATTCTTTAAGTAATAATTTCTTTAATAATAAATTCTTAAAAAAACAAATTCTTTAAGTAATAGTAAAATCCGCATCTAAATACCTACATTGCATTGTATACTGTGTGATTATTTCATCAAAAGACCATCTGTCGTCCTCATAATTATGATCTGATCAAGAAAATGCTAAAACTTTAATAAAGACCGTCAGACGGCCGTGACTCGTCTGAGATGAAAATCTGGTCAGTGGATACGAAACGGGGCACTATGAAAAAAAAATCTGTTTCTTCTCAGATTATTCAGATAGAATATAATAATCGGTTAGAACTATAAGAACACATTTATTATTTCATTAGGATTTAGAGGGATGAAGAAAAGGGCGTAAAGTGCTTCATTCCCTATAGAAATGGATCCCTCTGCCTGGACGGGAGTTGGGTCAGGTGGACTACTGCCCGAAATATGCTGTCGGGATGCCTAATTGTCTCAAGTCTCGGAAGACTGTAACTGCGTGATTTAGAATTTTACGATATCTAGTTTTTGTAGTGCCGCTACAACGACAATAAAAGATCTGAGCGATCACAAGGACAGACACGCAACTTTATTTTATAAAACGTAAAGATATAATACTCGTAAAGATAAAAAAGGCTAGGTGTTTATGTCTCGTTTCGTTCCCAAAAGGATAAAATAAGGATAGCTTAATCTACCTTTTAACCTTGATGAACTGTTTGTCTTGTACGGAATTAAGGGCTGAAAGATTTATAAGGGTTGAATCGGGGGAGGCATCAACGGGTTCGTGGCTAAATGGCTTTTCGCCGGGTCTCGGTTCTCACTGGCCGCTGGCAATTTTAGAAGGGTTACTGATCTGCACTCATTAAGATCGTTCGATCCGTTCTTGCTTGGTTATAAAGTACCCAATCATTTAGTTGGTAAGAACGCTTAGTATGGATTGTGCGAGGAATGATAATTATAATCATAACATAACATTCATTTATTCTCAGGCAACTTTGTCCCGTAGATAAAAAACCTTACAGACTAATAAACATATGTATCGTAAAAATACAACTCGTGCTAGTAAATAGAAACTTAAAAACTATGTTAGGAGCACTTCACTGCACTACGACAGTGTGCGTTAATGTAGCACTTGCCCGTGGAAGCGTCGGAACACCACTCCCTGCGGCCAAAAGTTCTCTTCCAAGGCAAGGTGCAGATAGCACGTTGGTATTCGCACCACAAATGCCTTAAAGTTGACGTTGCGACGCGACTCTAGCAGCTCACTCTCGAATTATGAAAGGAAAGGAGTAAGTGATGCCGTGACGTCCGACGGGAGAATGAAGGAAGAAAATATGTTACGCCGATCCAAGTTTAAATGGGATTAGAGCAGGACGATAATGATCCGTCAAAATGATAAGGCCAAATATCCGATGTGTACCGTAAAAAGGGGTGAATAAGTATACGGGGTGAATTGGGACGCAACTTTGAAAGGCATTTTCACGTTATTTAAATATTATAGGTAGCCTAAAAATACTCTATTGTTTATTAAATTAAAACAGAAATGATCCCAAAAGCTTTTTAGTTCCGAATTATTTTTATTCAACCATTCAAAGTTTTGTCCTATTCCACCTCGTATGCCTATTCGCCCCGTGCAATAGTACAAGTCCGGAGACAGTCTCCGGTCTTGAACTTACTCAGACTTTTCGACTAAAGAAAATTCCTTGAAAAGATAAAACATTTCAATGTATAAAGAAATTATCAAGCTTTGCAAGTAAAATGTCCGGACATTTTAACAAATTTTTATTTTTTCTCAGGACTTTTTAAACGAAATGATAAGCCTCTTCAACACTGAATGTGTGCTAGAACGTAAGATCTCTATTTAGTTACAAGAATCTAACATAATTATCTTAACAGCTCGCCTGTAGGAATACTGATTGAAGGGTTAGGCTTCCAGGACCCGAAAGCTAACCCTTCTGGGATTACAGGCCTGACGTGTTCCTAATAGGACAACATTTGCCATTTCTGTTTAAGAGCGTTTACACCTTACGGCATTTCATACAAACTTTCAAGTCCTTATTTTCCGAAATTACTGAACCGATTTTAAAGAAACTGAATACGCATAAGCAGGATATATAGGTCTAAAAAGTTACTAAAAACATTTTCGAATTCTCTTTTAGAAAAAAAAAATGGAAATTTGTGTTTCTATAGATAATATATACTCGGTCTAACTTAGCTGTAACACTATTTTTCGAAACTTTTTAGACCTATTATATATAAAATGCCGATTGTCATAATTCCGAATGGTTCAGAATCAGAATCAGAATCAGAATCTTTATTTGTTAAACATAGGTATTTACATAAAGGTGTTAGGTTAACATATTAGAGCGCTATGTTTTGCCGCGAAGGCATACAAATTTTAAATGAAATGTAACTAAAATACTTAAAAAATAAAAACTAAACTAAACAGACAATAAAGACAAAACTAAGCATAAACTTAAAAATATTAAAAATCATCGTTTATAAAATCTTGAACAGTATAATAACATTTTTCTATTAATAGAGAGGAGAGAGCTTTCTTAAATTTTGATAGGGGCAATGTTCTTATACTATCGGGTATTTTATTATAAATTTTTGAAGCCATTCCAAAAAAACTCTTTTTCATCAAAGTGGTTCTGCATTTAATGTCGCACAATTCATTTATATATTGAGAACGCATTGGAGTTTTTTTTACATCGGAAATTTTCGTAAAAAGGTGTAAATTCGTTTTAACAAACAAAGTAGTCTCGTAGATGTACATAGATGGCATAGTAAGTAATTTTAAGGATTTAAAATGGGGAGCACAAGTTTCGGTAGTTTTTAAGCCACACATTGATCGAATACATCGTTTTTGAGCTTTAAAAACAGTCTCTCTTTCAGTAGATTGCCCCCAAAAAATAACACCAAACCTCAGAACTGATGCCACCAATCCGTGATACGCTACTAAAAGTGTTTGTGTATTAACTTTTTTTGAAAGCTGATAAAGTGCATATGCAGATTTGTTTAATTTTAGACAAATTTCTTCGATATGTGGTTTCCACGTTAGTTTACTATCCATTTTTATACCTAAAAATCTAGCCTCGTTTGTATCTTCTATTTTGTAATTGTCATATTCAACGTGAACTGGAGGTTTATCACACCTTTGATGAAAGTACATTACTTTTGTTTTGTTTAAATTAATGACTAGGTTATTGCTATTGAGCCAGTTAATAATTTTACTTAGACAATCATTAATATCACTCTCGTAACAGACAGGATTAGTGCACTTTACAACAGCTGTACTGTCATCGGCAAACAGTACCATATTTTGAGATACGACTTTTGGGAGATCATTGATATATATTAAAAAGAGAAGTGGCCCTAGCACACTACCTTGAGGTACCCCGTATTTAATAGCTCTTGCTTCAGATGTGTAAATGGTTAAGAAATTGCTTTTTGGACAAAGTTGTGATATTTCTGTGCACTGGGTTCTATTATCCAGATACGACTCCAAAAGTTTCAAAATATTTCCTCGTATTCCATAGCCATACAGTTTTTTAAGCAAAATTTTATGACTCACATAGTCAAATGCTTTAGTCATATCGGTATATAGAGCACATACCGGAGTTCTTTCGTCGACAGACGTCATAATATGAGAAAGGAGGTCGAACAGTGCCATATTTATATTAATATTTTTTCGAAATCCTTTTTGCTCATTGCAAAATAACTTATATTTTTCAAAATAATTATAAATTGAATTGTAAATTACTTTTTCCAAAATTTTTGAAAATATAGGAACTTTTGCTATGGGTCTATAGTTTTTAACATCAGATTTATCATCTTTTTTAAATAAGGGTTTAATAATTACTTTTTTAAGACTATTAGGAAAAACGCCGTTTGTTATGCTTAAATTAATAATGTGGGTCAGTGGTCGTGCTATAACTTCTTTGGTATATTTAACGACCTGTGTGCATATTCCATCATAGCCTACAGTATTTGTATTTTTAAGATTATTAATTATTTTGATTAGGTCAATAGGTAAAACTGGTTGCATAAATAATGACTGTGAAGTTAAGTTGTTAAAAATATTTTTACTAGCCGGGGTAACGTTACTATGAATATTATTTTCAATCACATCTACAAAAAAGTTATTAAATTCATTTGCAATCTCCTTGGGATGTGTGATTGTAAAATTACCTTTCTTTAAGGACGGTATTAGTTGTTGTGGTAAGCGATATTTTGACTTGTTAATTACTTGCCAGGAAGCTTTAGATTTATTTTGAGAAGTGTTTATGAAGTGGTTATTTTGAGTTTTCTGTGTTAGTTGTATAATTTTTTTGTAAATCTTAGTATAATTCTTAAGATCAAGTTTATTTTTACAGTCTGGTTTAAATCTATACAACCAAAGTAATTTTCTTTGCTTCCTACTACAGATCTTTATACCACGAGATATCCATTTGGTTCTAGTATTCGTTTTTATCGTTACAGTTTTTGTTGGAAAGCATAATTTATATAGCATCAAAAAATCTTCTGCAAATAAGTCATACGCCTAATTCACATCATTTGTATTATACACTTGCGTGAAAGACAAACTGCTCAAATGTTTTTTAAACTTCTTTAAATTTTCGGCTTTTATGTCTTGCTTTTGAGTTTTCCAATATTTAAGTTTACATGATTTATTAATGGGTACACTTAGTATTTGAGACGTATGATCTGACAGAATTAGGTCAATTATTTGTGCTTTACAGTCTTTTCTGTAGGTGTGTGCAAAGTTATCTAAACAGGAGTTGCTGCTTAATCTAGTAGGCTTGTTAAGGGCTAATTTAAGGTTAAATTGACTTAGAAATTGTTCAAATTCTAATGTAATTTTATTTCTTTTTAAGATGTCTATGTTAAAGTCGCCAGTTAATATTACCTTTTTATTAGAAAGTGAACAAAATTTTCTTAATATATTGTCTAATTTTTCATAAAATATATTGTAATTGTGTTTAGGTATTCGATATATACAAATAATAATAATCTTTTGATGTATTAATTCTATGGCACAGGATTCGAAAACACCCGACACCGACTGTTTTGCTACTTCAGGTATTTCGCTAAATTGAAGTCCCGCTCTAACAAGAATGCACGTACCCCCGCGCTTGGTCTTTCTAGAAAAAAAACGCTGCTGGCACAAAATTAGGTATATGCAACAGATGTTCATATCCTGTCTCGATAAAATGTTCTGTTATACAAATTACATCAATAATATTTCCTGTGTTATGAAGCTCTTCTATTTTAACTGTTAGTGTATCTGATTTGTGCATCAGTCCCGCTATGTTTTGGTGAAGTATATTTAAGTACTTATAGAAAAAACTGAGAATTAGTTTGTGACTCTATATCTGTTGTTTCTTTTTGTGAATTTTGGGAACCATCAACTTCTGAGACGTTAGAAGTAGTGGCTGTCATATTGCTACAGTATAAAATCATGTTAATTAAATCCAATATAACAGTGCGTAAACCTTTGTTATTAAGTGTCCCGTAATTTGGGCTGTATGTATCATAAGTGTATGGTAAATTAAGGTTAGAATCTAATACAAACGCATAATTACATGTTTCTACATCCATATATAGTAGATTATTGAAAGTCTCCACTCGGCTGTTGAACATAATGTTAACATTATTCATATATTTAAAAAGTGGTAGGCATATTATAAAATTTGTATGATTCAGGGGTAATATTTTTTTACGAAGGAATACAACAAGTTCTATGTAGTTTTGTGTTCTTTTGAAATCTTCTTCACCTATATAGATTATACAGAGATCTGATTTAGTAAAGTTTTGGACTTTTCTATCTATGTTGTCCAGTATTTGTTCTAAATTACAATTCGGCTTACGATAGTGACAGATTTCATGACTGTTTAGTAAACTAGTGCTATTAATGATTTTACATATTCTACTGCTATTTTCACTACTGATGATGCATATTTTATGCTTAAAATGCGCCTGTTTTAGATCAGGTTTAATATCTTTGCTCGGTTCTTCATTATTAGGAGGGGAAGTACGAGAGACATCTTTGCTTTGAGTTTTGCTGCTTTGATGAATAGAAGTATTGCCAATATTAATATCAGTTTGTGTATCTTTGGTTTGCCTTGACTGAAGTTTTTTGGGTGTTGTTGGCTTATGTTTGACTGGAGAAATAGCAATTCTTTTGTAGAGTGTGTTTTTTCTGGATAATTCTTCATTACTTTGTTTCAAACTGCTATTTTCTAAAGTCAATATATCAATTTCCTTATGTGCACTATTTAGTTGAGACGTCAACTCATCAATTTTATCTTGCAACTTTTTTATTTGATTGGTATCTTCATCTTCTGACATTTCTGGCATACTATTTGTGGTACCATTCAAAGTTTGTGACGTGTTACTGCTGTCATCGTGGTTAGATTCCGATCTTCTGCTGCGGTTACGACGGAATGTTATATTATCCAAGAAATTCATATTGATCGATTCTTTTTCCAATGTTGACAATAATAATATTTTTATTTCTTCAATAATAAAATAAATACTACTACTTTTTAATATTTTTTTGAATTGTCAACACTAAAATGGGTTTGGTAACACTGGATGAGTATTGAAATTGTTACTACTAGCTAATAGATGTCACTGTTCTCAATATTTATTTGCAAAATGTAATATTGATGTCTTGCAACACTATGATGAGTCTTTTAACACTAATTGTTTTAATTTTGCCACTCACTACTAGATGGTGCTGTTGCCAATATAATTGGATCGTTTGAATAAAAAACGGAACTTCTAGTGTTTTTTCTTGATAATTTTTATATATCACTGTGTTATAAAACGTTTTATGGGTCGCTATATTTGTTCAAAATTTTTTGTTCAAAATTCCTAAAATAACAACTCCGCCTTATCATTATTCCTATGTTTATAATTCCTAAATTTAAATACTCCTAACGTTTATAATTACAATTCTCAAAATACCGAGTTTCAATAGCTCGAATAACAAAAAGTCCGACTTAATGATAATTCGCAACATCAAACATTATACGATTAATACAATTCCGAAATAAAAACGCCTTATAAAACGGAATAGCAAGACAAATAAACACATAATGCATGCAACATGCAAGCAGGCATCCAGCATGCAAGCAGGCATGCAGCATGCAACATGCAGCAAGCATTATTTCTGTCACGGTTCCGGCGCTGCGGGGTTTTGGCGGGCCCACGCGAGCTTATCGTCGCAGATGGTCTTAACGCTTACCACCTGCTCCTCAGCTCGCGGGCCGCTCCACCCCTTCGCGCCTACGCGGGCTTAAATTACACTCTAGGGGTAGGGCAGACAAGACTGCGTGAAGTCGGTTTTGTAGCGATTCGTTTCTGTCACCATGTTGACTTTTAGTTTATTTGAAGTATTGAAAATCGGAATGTCGTTTTTCGGACCGAGAACCCTTCGAGCATCTGATTCTTCGAACTTATAAAAATCGGAAAACTAACAAATCGCATTTACGACTTTCGGTAAAATAAATTTCGTGATTTTTAATAATAGACATTTTAATTCTTAGGTATTATAAAATTCGGACTTTTGGCACTCGGATCATTGAAATTCGGAATAAAATATTTCGGAATATTTGGGTTTTCCCAAATAATATATGTACCGATTATATTCGATATTTCCATTTTCGATGTTTTGAACATCGATATTTAAACAGTAGGTATTTTAATCTTCCGCAAATATCTATTTCGTAATAGATTGGGCTTTAAAATACTGTTCTTAACAACATTCAATTGCAATCAATACAATCATCATCATCAGCCTATAATGTTCCCACTGCAGGGACACAGGCCTCCTCTCATTGAGAGGGACTGGGATTTAATCGACCACGAGGGCCAGTGCCAGGGTTGGTATAAGTCACATGTCTTCGAATTTTTAGTTCTAGGGTATGCCGGCTTTCCTCACGATAATTTCCTTCACCGTTTTGAGAGCAGCGGTGATGAAATAAATTACACATTGCTCGTAAGTCGGGGCTGCCACCACAAATTCGCCAGTTATGTTTAAGTCCCATTCAATAGGGAGCAAGCCAGCATCGGCCGGGCATAAGTCTAAACTCCGTCGCTGCTTCTAAGAAATGCCTGACCTGATGGAAAAACCCCAAGAGCACTTCACCCGAATCGGGAATCGAACCGAAGACCTTTTAGTCAGCAGGCGCGCTATCCTCACTAGCCCAACGAGGCAGTACAATTGTGTTAGGCGAATACACCCTAGGGTCAACAAACCGACCAGCATCATTTGCACAGCAGGTCAAGCTCTAAAACCCTACTATAATGTAAACAACCCAACCAAATTGCCCAATAGGTATAAAACAGCGGTTACAAAAGGAAACCGGCGAGCTCAATTGTTGTTACACAAAGAGAAACACAAATAAACAACGCGTTCTTTATGATGTCAACAACCTTTTGAACGTAGAATGTTCTACGCACGATAAAATGATGCGGTACGCACGATAAAAGCCGAAAAAGTACGTTACCTTAGTACTGTTAAGGTACAATTCTGAAGGTGACGCAGCGGTTATCACTGCGATTTATCGAGAGAACTTAAACTTAGCTTCAGTTTAGTCGCGTTTCATCCTAAACAAAAAAACTTAAATGAAATAAGGAATTATCGGAACTTTTTGCCACCGACTTCCGAAAGTAAAGTTATTTTCCACTTTTTAATATCTTTTTTTTTTTGGAAGTCGGTTATTTAATTGTTTTTGCAAAAAAGTTTTTAGTTAGCCGTTTTTATTACATCATTCGTTTTTCGTAATTCGTAAAAGGAACAAATCGGTTCATAAATGACGGAGCTATGAGGTAACAACATAAAAAAATAAAACCCATGTGAGAAACTATTCCTTTATGAAATAGAACATAAAAAAAATTGCGATGGGTTTGCTCTTGACTCTAGCCTAGGTCAGATATGACAGAGACAAAGTCAAAGATGGTCCGAGCTTACCCAGAAGAAGCCTGTTCACTCAAACTAAGCGTTCGGAAACACAGACGCAGGCAGGAGTTCCACTCCTTTACTGAGCGCGTTATGAAAGACGTTTGAAAACGCTTAATGCGAATTGGTGGAATAATTTTATATCATCTGCCTAGCCTTTTCCCAAACTATCTTGGGGTCGGCTTCCAGTCTAACCAGATGCAGCTGAGTACCTATCAGTATTTTACATGAAGCGACTGCCTATCTGACCTCCATAACCCAGTAGCTGGGTAATATGGTAACCCTTGGTAAGACTGGATGGCAGACTTTTGGCTTCTGACTACTCGTAACGACTGTCGAAGATCTACAAATGACAGCCGGGACCAACGGATTGACGTGATTTCCGAGACACAGAGGAAACTCGGTATGTAATTATGGTCACCCATCCACAGACCAACCTCGGCAAGCACGGCTTAACCTTAAAGATCGACCTGGGCGGCTGTTACTATTTAGCCACGAGCTCCTCCGGTGAATAATTTTATAGATTTATTAAATTGGTTCCGTGCGAGACCAAAAGGCCAGTCACCTATCTCAGCATGATGCTGCAAGATTCAGAGCAGTTTGACGTTGCGATTTAAGGACGTTATTGGTGGAATTCGCAAGCGTCGGAAGAACACCTTTAAAGGCGCGTGCGTTCCGACGCAAAACTACTTTTACTATCTTTAGTCGTAAAATAGTCTGTGAAGTCAATTGTGCTCGTACTTAAGTGATATTTGTGAAGATTCTTAGGAAATAAAGAAAAGAAAGAGAGAAAACACGTTTATTTTACACATGCCACAAGTGCACATAGCATAACCTAAACACAGGAAAAAAATCTTTTATTGTGTCCCACGGTAGTGCCAAATAGGCCCCGTTCAGAAAAATGCCGGGCAACTTGTGCCCGACGCTGGTTTTGGTTGGTTTTTGAAAGCTGAAGGGAAGTTAAGTTAATGTAGAAAACACACAACAAAAAAAAAACAAACAACAACAACAACACAACGACAAGAAAAATGACTGTAGTTTTACTTTTACACCGACACCAGTGAGTTAAAATTAAGAATAACAACACGTACATATAGGGTGGGGTTAGCAAGGATGTTGTTTTGGTAATTTCTTGAAGAGTGTTGCTAGCAACCTCATCCCAACAGGACCCTGTATTAATAATATTTTTGCCAATACAAAGTTGAAAGAACAACGTAGGGGGAGAGTTACATTTTTAATAATATGTAGGTGAGGACAGCCAAACGAAATTTAAACAAGCTGATTGAAATACATTTTATGATTTTTATACAAGGTGTTGTTTTGCAACCTCGTCAAATTCTAGGAGGTAACTATGCTAATGATTTTCGACCCGAATCAATAATAAAATGAGTAGGTAATTTTCTTTTTTTTATTTATTTACTGAAATCGGTAACTGTGAACCACCCGTGTTTTAAGCACGGGCCGTCTGATCCCCGCCTTATAACGTCTTTTACACAGAAACAAAAAACCTCAAACATTTTTTCGATAATTTCATAATCCCTAAACCACGTTAAGGGGGTTATTCTGAAATATTGACAAATTTAAACAACAAAAAAAGGCAGTGTTTTTTAATAATTTACTAGGTACCGTAATTTATATTGATTATTTATGTCTTTTGTGGCAACATCCTGAATTTTGACGAGGAAAACAACATCTTGTATAACAACTTCAAAAAAAAAAACCACCCCCTGTTGTTTGTGTATATTCAGGTGTGGAATTAATAAACTGGGCAAATAAGAATGGAACAGTTTAATTTTAATTCACAGATACATGACATAAGAAAAATTAGGTAATCCAAGTCCAACAAGGCAAAAAGAAGTGACAGCCACGCTACCATCAAATTACCATCGACAATAATATAGAAGTTGACATAGAGGTTTCGTTCATAATTCTAACACTACCCCTTGAACGAATTTAAATAAATCACGACACTACCCCTTAAACTTTTTCTTATACAAAAACACGAATGTTATTAATATACTATCGTAAACTATTACTACAATATATTTTAAGAAAAGTTACAACACCTATTAATAAATAAGAATAACACTATTACTCTGATAAAAGACACAAAGAGAACTTAACATGTTTCTCTCTATTTAACGGTTTAGTGAGCAAGTCAGCTATCATGTCACCTGTAGGCATATAACGGATTTCAATAAATTTATTATTCACAATATCCCTTATAAAATGATGTCTAATATCTATATGTTTGGTACGGGCATGAAACATTGAATTAGAGCATAGTTTTTGTGCTGACTGATTATCATTGTACAAATTTATCTTACAATTAACTTGAAGGCATTCATTTAAAAAAGTACGTAAAAACAACGCCTCTTTGCAAGCATCTGAAACAGCCATGTATTCTGCTTCAGTACTTGAGAGAGCCACAGTCCTCTGCTTACGACTTTCCCAAGATATAACAGAATCACCTAATTTAAATACATATCCTGTGTATGAACGACGATCAACCTCATTGGATGCCCAATCAGCATCTGTGTAGCCATTTATGACGAATCCGCCTTTAACATACTTAAGAAAGTAATGATTTGTACCTTTGAGATATCGCAAGACCCTTTTCGCAGCTTTCCAATGTGTTTCATTGAAACATTCGTTAAATTGGCTCAGAACACCGACTGCATGAGAGATATCTGGTCTGGAACAAACTGAAATATACATCAAGCAACCTATGAGATTTCTGTAGTCGAAACGAGTGTCCTTGACTTCACTTTTCTTCAGTTTTGATCCAGCTTCCATAGGGGTTGCAGACGGTTTGCAATCAGTCATATTAAATTTACGTAGAACAGTTTCAATGTAATGTGACTGATTCAAAGTAATCGATTCTTTATTCCTACATAAACTCATTCCCAATATTTGATGAGCTGGTCCCAAATCCTTCATCTCAAATTCTGACATGAGTTTTTCTTTCACCATATCTCTTTCTATCGGATATCGATGAAGAGAATAACATAATGTCATCAACATAAAGGGCAATTATAACCATTTCCCTCTTTTGTCCTTTATAATAGACACATGGTTCAGATGGCATCCTATTGAAATGGAGTTTATTTAGTAATACTCCGTTAATTTTTTCATACCATGACTTTGCAGCCTGTTTTAATCCATAAACAGCTTTATCCAACTTATACACCTTATGTTCTTGTCCTTTCTTAACAAATCCTTCTGGTTGTTCCATTAGCACATGCTCTTTTAGATCACCGTTCAAAAAAGCTGTTTTGACGTCTAGGTGATTTATTTCCAGATCATATTCTGCAGCTAGTGCTAACAACAAACGGATAGTCGAGTAACGGACAACAGGTGAAAAAGTTTCGTTATAATCAATGCCATCTCTCTCTCTGGGGTCGGTCCCTCATGTCTGAGGATCGTGGTCAGCTTGAAGGTTGCATCGGCAGCGGATGATATGCCTCCATCGGTTTCTGTCCATCGCGTCTCTTACAACCGCGTAGAATTTGGAGGACGACGAGTCCTTGACTTGATCGGTCCATCTTGTTGGTGAGCGACCGCGCGATCTCTTGCCTTCTGTGTTTCCAACAACTATTAATTTCTCCAGACTTTCGTCGCCTCTACGCACAGTGTGGCCGAAATATGATAGGATGCGTTGTTGGCATATGGTGGACAAGCGAGTTTTAATTTGGAGCTGGGCTAAGATGGATGCATTGGTGCGTTTAGCTGTCCAGGGTACTCTCAGCATTCGTCTCCAGCACCACATCTCGAAAGCATCAATCCTATGCCTTTCTCGGGCCTGGATTGTCCACGTCTCTACTCCATACATGAAGATAGGAAATACAAGCGCTCGTATCAATCTGATCTTGGTTTTGATACCAATTCCTCTTTTCTTCCAGATGTTGCTTAAACGGGTCATAGCATCTTTTGCCATACCGATTCTCCTTTTAATCTCGGGGATACAGCTGCCGTCATTGCAGATTTGGGAACCCAAGTATATGTAGCGGTCGACGGTATTAATGCCGAGAATGTTGCTGGTGCTGTCTGTTAGTTTGCCGGCTCGATCCACTATCATTACTTTAGTTTTCGTCCTGTTCACTGCGAGACCTATGTTGGCGCTTTCTAACTCGAGTCTTCGAAACAGTACCCTCATATCTGCCATGGATGTTGCCAAAAGAACGGTGTCATCGGCATATCGGAGGTTGGATAATCTCTTTCCACCTATGGGAAAACCGTTCTCCCAATTTTCGATGGTCTTCCGAATAATGTACTCTCCATATATGTTAAAGAGTGCAGGGGATAAGATGCAGCCCTGTTTCACTCCTTGTTTGGTTCGAAACATATGGGAATATTCAGTACCTACCCTGATGAAAGTTTGTCCCATTTCACGCAGTCAAAGGCTTTTGTGTAGTCAATAAAGCATAAGACCACGGGGCTGTTGAATTCCCTGCTCTTCTCGATGATTTGGCGAACGTTCAGTATTTGTTCCCGTGTTCCTTTGCCCTTGACGAAGCCTGCTTGCTCTTCGGGTATCTGTCGGCTCAGAAAGTAGTTCAGACGTCGATTAATTACATGGAGGAGGATCTTACTCGCATGGGATATTAACGCTATAGTCCTGTAATTTCCACAGTCTTTAGAAGAGCCTTTCTTATGCAAGCGAATAAACACCGATTCTGTCCAGTCTTTTGGCCATAGTCCAGTCCTCCAGATGGTATTACAGATTTCACTGATAGCCTTTGTACCTACCTGATCTAGGTTTTTCAGTACTTCCGCTGTGATACCATCCTTACCCGGTGATTTCTTGCACTTAAGAGCTTTGATGGCATGCTCAATTTCTGATGGTAGGATATCAGGTTCTTCTGTCGCCCATGTAGTACTAGCGTTGTTAGGCTCTCTCGTGTCATATAACTCCGCGCAGTAATTTTTCCAGCGCTCCACGACTTCAGCCACATTTGTAAGTAGACGTCCGTTTTTATCTTCAATGATACAGGTTTTTGGTTTACGCGATCCAGTCAATTCTTTTACTTTTTGAAAAAGATATCTGGATTCGTTTTTTAGTGAGTGCTGTTCGATTTCGTGACATATTTCGTTGATATGGTTATTATAATCTTTTCGACAGCGTAGTTGAACTTGGCGGCTCAATTCTGCATACCGCTGCTGTTCTTCAGTTGAACGTATACCGTTCTCCTTCAGCTCGCGTCTCTCAAGGATGATTTGGGCCGTCTCAGGTGTGATGAAATTTTTCATGACAGGTTTCGCCAGTTTGTTGTCCCTAGCTGTTTCCTCTATTATACTTTTGAAATACTCCCATTTACTATCGCTGTCTGTCATGTCATTTGGAAAATCTCCCATTCTCTGTTTGAAACCTTCTCTGAAACCACTGACGTTTATGCTTTGCATACTCGGAACTACTTTAGGTTTCTGTATCCTCTTAAGCCGCACTTGAAGTGTTGCTACAAGAAGCTGGTGGTCGGAGCCGCAGTCAGCACCGGGGAATGTTGTAGTGTTCGTCACTGAGCTTCTCCATCGCGTCCCTATTAGTATGTAGTCAATTTGATTCCTACATCTGTCCCCAGGGGATATCCAGGTGTATAATCTACGGATATGGTGTTTGAAACAGGTGTTGGTGATGGTGAAATTTTCTTCATAGCAAAACTGCAACAAGCGCTCGCCCCTATCATTACGTTCTCCGACTCCATGTTTACCAACAACACGACAAAGGTGGTCATCGCCTGTGGTGTCACCCACCTTGGCATTGAAGTCCCCCAGTATGATGGTAACTTCTCGCTTTGGTAGTCCTTTCAGTGTTGTAGCTAGCGTATTGTAGAAGCCCTCCACTTCTTCCTCAGTTGACTGTGCTGTAGGGGCATATACCTGCACGATGTTAAGCTTGCATGGCACCGTGTTAATTTTGAGTGTTATTATACGATCGCTGACTGGTTCATATCCCACGACGCACTTGTTTAACGATCGCGGCACGATGAAAGCCACTCCTCTGCTGCTATGGTCTTCTGGGCTCGAAAAATACACTGTACTTCCGAGGTCAGTTACGAAGTGGCCTCGGCCTTTCCAGTGTGTTTCGCTTAGCCCTAGCAGGTGAACGTTCTTCCTATGCATTTCGTTTTCCACGATACGTAGTTTGCCAGGTTGGTTAAGGCCACGCACATTCCATGTCCCGATACGATGTGGGTGGCGAATCGACTTGCAGGTGTTAGATTCATCAGTAGCTGAATTTCCATGCGGCGCCTGACGAGCCACGGGCGCATGGCCGGTCGCACATTTCACACCACCCCTCCCGGGAAGGTGGCGCCGGGCGTTAGCCGGATCGCCAGACATACTATTTACTGTTCTTAGACCTTCCATGCTGACTCTCTTGGGAAAAATAGGAGCAGTGGTTTCCCGTTGCCTTCTGCACCCAGACATTTTAAAAGTTATTTAGACTCCAGGGCCGCTGTTGCCCCTTCGGTTAGTTGCCCGACCGGTGATATGGTTATACCGCCATTGCTCGGTCGCCAGCGCCTCGTCTGTTATCTAGCAGGGAGCACCGCGGCACCCAGTGGGCGTCGCCGTCGATTATTCTTAACGAACCATCGACGCGTGCAGGTGAGGTTGACTGTTGGGCCGGATAAGGTGTTATTTCCGTTCTCCCCTTACTCCCCAGTTAATGCCATACCAATCAATGCCATACCTTTGAGTAAATCCTTTAGCAACCAGCCGTGCCTTGTATCTTTGGAGACTTCCATCTAAGTTCCTTTTTCTTTTAAAGATCCATTTGCATTTGACTGCTTTGTGATCTTTAGGTAGATCCACAAGACGCCAGACTTTATTGGTATTAAAGGATTTATACTCATCTTCCATGGCTTCCTTCCATTCTTTGGCTTCATTGCCACCAAGTGCTTCCTCAACAGTCTCCGGGTCTCCAAGATCCCTGTACTGTTGAGCTACCAGATGTGCTGATAGATCTTCATCTACAGCATCAGTGAAGTCTGCAATTGTCGAGTCTTCACTTGAACTCCCTGGAATATAGGTTTCATCTAATGAGTTATCTGCTTCAGATGAACTACTACTTTCATTGATACTAAATACAGTGCCCCTGTTCCTATTTCTGTCATCAGAAGGACAATTTTCAGAGACATCCTGTGAACTTTCATCCCCTGTGTTGTCGTCTGCCCTATTTGTCGGTTCTGTATGTGAAATAACATGAACTACTTGATTAGTATCATCATCTGACAGATCCTTCTTCCAAAAACAATCTTCTAAAAACCTCACATGGTGCGCTTTTATGCAATGCCCAAGGTTCTCAAAATCCATGAGTTTGTAACCCTTTGTATTGTTACAGTAACCTACAAATATATATTTCTTTGCCTTCGAGTCCAGTTTCTTGTGATTCGAAGTCAAAGCATAAGCCAAACAACCAAATGTACGAAGGTGACTTACATCTGTCTTTTTATTAGACCATTTCTCCAGTGGTGTTATGCCCATGACAGCTTTTGTAGGTGAGCAGTTCTTCAGATACACTGAAGTATTTACAGCCTCTGCCCAAAAACGTTTGTCAAGACCAGCATCTTCTAGCATACAGCGACCTTTGTCCATGATGGTAGCGTGGCTGTCACTTCTTTTTGCCTTGTTGGACTTGGATTACCTAATTTTTCTTATGTCATTCGCAGTGGAAGCGTTCTGGGCCCATAACCTGTTGTTTGTGTATATTCAGGTGTGGAATTAATAAACTGGGCAAATAAGAATGGAACAGTTTAATTTTAATTCACAGATACATGACATAAGAAAAATTAGGTAATCCAAGTCCAACAAGGCAAAAAGAAGTGACAGCCACGCTACCATCAAATTACCATCGACAATAATATAGAAGTTGACATAGAGGTTTCGTTCATAATTCTAACACCCCCAAACTTTTTCAAACATCAATCCTCTCTATAAAATCAAAGAAAAATGTATTAATAAACATACATACATAGGTATACGAGTATTTACTAAGTGACACCTAGGATCGTTAAAGTCAAAGAATTGAGTCTGACGTACCTACATCCGGTAATTAGCATAAACCGTAAAACGAACCATTTTTCGAACACGAATACGATTCAGAAAACATCGCAGAGACTTGATAAAGTCAACGGTACTCGAGTTTTTTTATAGGTTTCTGAATCCAGGCGACCTTAGGGTCTCGATTTAGATTAGAGCCTCGATTAGTCGAGGCTCTAATCAGAAGATTAGAGAGACAAGATATCGGTTAGATATCATGCTTTGAATAAATTGACCACGATTTAACAACTGACTGCTACGTCGGTGTAGTGGACGAAAGCACGACTGTTGAGCTGTTGAGCCAAAGGTCCTGGGTTCCAATGTTACCGCGCTAGGCCTGCAGTGTGGACGCACACTAAGACTGACAATTTGAGAGTAATACAGAATTCGCGGAAAAGCTTTTACATACTTTTAGGCTGTTTTGGGCATCCGAATTTTCTATATGGGAAAGTTTATATGTTATTTCATCTCTTATTTCGAAGTGTTTTCCTAGAAGAAGTGTGTAGGTAGCTATAAGAGATAGGTATTTAATAAACTTTATAATATTATGAATCTTGATATATTACTTTCTGTGTAGATATTTTGGCTTCATAATTGATATTTATATATAATGGCCTTTTAATGAATAAACACCAGACATCTTCAGTAATCGATATGATGCCCTCTTCTTCTTTATTCTTCTTTATAGGGTTTTGGTTTCCGCACTTAGTCCCTTAAGTGGACCATTGTGCGTGAGCCATAGTGGCCGTTACTCCAACCAGCCCACCTCCCTCCAGAAGCAGATCACACTTCCCGGTCTACTCAGGGCATCCGCAAGGGAACCTGGTGTTCCCAGGGTCGCCTCGCGAATCTTGGTGACACCGGTGCACTCAAGCAGCACATGCGCCACCGTTTCCTCCGCATCCATGCATGCTCTGCACAGGGGACTGTCAGTGATTCCTAGAGTATGAAAGTGTTTATTCAGTGAACAGTGTCCAGTGATGGTCCCCGCCACCAGACGCAGGCCATCCCTGTCCAGACGCAGAAGGCGCTTGGTCAGCTTTGCGTCAAGAGACGGCATAGCCTCCTTGGACTGCCTACACCCTGGTGTCGAGGTCCACCACTTTTCCGCCTGTGTTCGAGTGTGATCCTTTAACCAGTTATGTAGCTGCTTGAAAGGAATGGGCACAATGGGTTCGGGTCCGTAAGGTTTTGTGCTGGATCCTCTTCTGGCAAGTTCATCCGCCGCATCGTTCCCCAGGGATCCACTGTGTCCTTTGATCCATTGTAGTGTTACCGTGTTGTGGTTTAGTACCGTGATTCTTTCTAGGGCATTATGGCATTCTAGTATTAGTCTCGACGTGATCTGATTACTGTTTAGGGATTGGAGAACTGAGGCACTGTCGGAAAGTATTCGAATATTGGTATTCGTAACCTCTCTGGCCTCTATAGCGTGTGCCGCTTGGATTATACCTACACACTCAGCTTGGTAAACAGAGTTGAGCATTCCAAGGGGTTTGGATATTTTTATGTTTAGGTCGTCGGAGAACACCCCGAAACCTGTCCCGTCATCGGTTTTTGATCCATCAGTGTAGATTCTTAGTTCCTTTGTACCTGAGTAGTCACACAACTCCGCTGTCAGTACGATGTTGTAGTGTTTTTGGAAACAGTGGGACTTCAGGGTTCTGTCGATGGGAGATGCCATCATAGGTTGTTCTTTGATTGCATCTAATCTGATGCGTGTGTGTTTGATTCTGGAATCATTACTTAAGGTGCCGGATGCTTCGAGTCTGAAAGTCGCTTTTGCCGCCTCCTCTCTTACGACGAGGTGTAGAGGTGGGAGCCCCAGCATCACCTGTAAGGCGGCAGTGGGAGAAGTTCTCATGCTACCGGTGATTGCTACGCAGGCAAATCTTTGTAGTTTCTCGAGATCCTTTTGTGTCGTACTTAGATTGGTCCTGGGCCACCAAACTAAGGAGCCGTATGTGATGATTGGTCGGATAACTGTGGTGTATAGCCAGTGGGTGATTTTGGGGCTTATGCCCCAATTTCTTCCGAGTAGTCTTTTACATTGCCATAGGGCTATACTGGCTTTTGTGGTGATGTAATCAGTGTGTTTCGCCCAGTTTAGTTGTTTATCCAAGAAGATACCCAGGTATTTGGTTTCACTCGATAGGCTTAGTGTGGTTCCAAAGAAGCTTGGTAGCTGTAATGTTGCCAGCTTCCTTTTCTTTGTGAAGAGGACGAGTTCGGTTTTGGTAGGGTTCACTGTTAGTTTGTATTCCTTGCACCAGTCTTCTACTATCCTCAAGGCTTGGCGCATAAGATTGCATAGTGTGTTTTCGTGTGTTCCATTTATTATTATGGTCAGGTCATCAGCGTAGCCCACCGTGTAGTAGCCTCTGCTATTGAGACGTTTGATGAGGCTGTCCACTACAAGGTTCCATAGTAGCGGTGAGAGGACACCGCCTTGGGGGCAGCCCTTCGCTACCACGGCTCTAGTGGTGTCGTTTACCGTAACTTGTACGGCCCTCAGTCGGAGCATGTTTGTGATCCATCCACGCAGGGTCGGGTCCACACCGTGTTCCTCGAGGGCTGCGTTGATACTATGGAAGACAGTTTTGTCAAAAGCGCCTTCTATATCAATGAAGACAGCTAGTGAGGAACATTTGTGATCCACTGCACATTCGATCTTGGAGATTACACTGTGCAGTGCAGATTCTGTTGATTTTCCTGTGGAATACGCGTGTTGTTGTTTATGAAGTGGCCGCTCCCGAAGAGGTCCGTCCCGGATATGTCGATCACAGAGTCTCTCGAGAGTTTTCAGTAGGAAGGATGTCAGGCTTATTGGTCTGTACGCCTTGGGTTGTGTGTAATCGGGTTTGCCTGGTTTGGGGATGAAAATGACTTTCACCTCCCGCCATGCAAGTGGTATGTAATTCTGTGCTATGCAGGCTTGGAAGATGACGGTCAGCCACGGCGTTAGGACGTCTACTCCCCATTGTAGCAGGGCTGGGAAGATTTCATCTAAGCCTGCGGATTTATATGGTTTGAAAGTCTTTATTGCCCATTTTATTCTCTCTGCAGTCACTATGGTGTGGGCTCTGGCCCAGTCTTGGTTATTTGGTGTGTGCCTTGGCTCGCTTGCCCAGGTTCTGTCCTCAGAGAGATTACAGTCTGGAAAGTGGGTTTCCAAAAGGACTTTACTTGTTTCGTGGTCCGACTTGGTATAGGCGTTGTCTGAGGTTTTCAGTGAGCCGAGGGTGCGATCCTGATCAGTAGATAGGATCTTCCTTACACGCGCGGCTTCACTGTTTGATTCAATTTCTTCGCAGAACTTCCGCCAGGCTGCCCTACTGGCATTCCTGACTTGTTTCTTGAAGGTGTATTGTGTTTTCTTGTATGAGTCCCAGTCTTCTGGTAGTCTGGAGTTTTTAGCTCTGTTGAATTGTTTGCGCATGGTTTGCCTGAGCTTACTAAGTTCCGCATTCCACCAGGGGCTACCCTTGCTCTTGGTGTTTGGATCTTTTAGCTTGCAGCAGGCGTGGTAGGCTTCGATAATAAGTTCAGAAAGTTTCGTTACAGTGTCTTCTAGTTGTTTGGGGTCCGTTAGTGTTTGTGGCGTTTGGTGCTGTACTAGTAGGGAGGCCAGCAGCCGTTTGTAGCCGGGTACATTGGTACGGCGTGGGTTACGCCTGGGTCCGGGTTTATCTATGTTAGCTACTAGTGAGAAGCGGATCCTTCTATGATCAGAGCAGGAAGGCTCATTTGATACGTGCCAGTTAGTGATAAGTTTTATCGCGCTATCCGACGCCAGCGTTAGGTCAATTATCGTTTGTCCGCGAGATGTGACCCAAGTGGGTTCCGAGCCGCGGTTTGCGATGTTAAGGTTAGTGGAGAACAGATATGTGCATAGTACCTCACCTCTAGTGTTGGCTTTGTTGCAACCCCAAAGTGGGTGATGGGCGTTCGAGTCCGTGCAGATGATCAGATCCAGGTTGGCTTCTTCGCAGTACCTTACCAGATCGGCCATCTCTTTCGGTGGGCAGTCAGCATCCTCGCCTGGCATGTATACCGAGGCTAGGACGATATCGGGTGCGTCGCCGTCGGTTTTAAGCCTGACGGCTGTTAGGTCTCTGGAACATAATTGCGTGAGTGTGGTGGTGGGAATATCTTTGGGTATATAGGCACAGGTCCGTGGTTTGTCTGTGCCTTGAGTGTCGAGGATCAGCTTACCTCCAATGTTACCGAGGCCGCATATTCTGTTATTGCGGATCCATGGCTCTTGGATGAGTGCAATGGTTCGGGGTTCTATCTCCAGTGCCCTGCGTAGGCAGGCGGTAGCCGTCTGGCTATGCTGGAGGTTTGTCTGGATGATATTTAAGGGGCGGGATGTGGGAGGCGGTGGGGTGGAGTTAGGAGGAGCTGGATCCATCGGATAATTCTCCCCCGTCCGCCAGTCCATGTCGGTCTTCGCTACGTGTCGGTGATGATGAGAGCAGCTGCTCCGTCCACTGTGACGGTGAGGTTGGCATCCTTACGACGTCGGCATCAGCCATCGCCGTTCGGGCCATCTCCTCCTCCAGCTGCGTCATCGTCATGTCCAAGTCCGTCGGTGCCGGTTTCGTCGGTTCAGTGTCTGTCGGGGTGTCGGAGGGATGGGTGTTGGAGAAGAAGCGCACGTATATCGACCCCAGAAGGTACGACACCCGCCGCTCCCTCCCCAAGACCTTTACGACTTCTTCCGGTGGGATTCCTAGGGTCAGATAAGACCCGTAGTTTTCGCCACCGACCAAAGTCGCCCTGTACAGGGACCACCTACCGACGTTATACCAGGGGTTCTGGCGTGTCAGGATAGTCTGTAGACGTGCTATGTCCCCATTGTACCTGGGCACAAAGAGCGCTGCTCGGACCCGGGTCGGTACGTCGGACTGTCTCATTATGGTCATGGTCTCGTCTGTGTTCGGTAGTGTTAGTTTGGGCACGTGTTGATTCAGCCAGGTCAGGGCGTTGTCATCCTCGCACCACACGTGAACCGTTCCATCCGCTACCCTGGGGTAACCGCGGAAGGACGGGATGATGGTTTGTGAGGGGTCGGCACACGTGTCCATGATCAGGTTTTCAAGGCTGAGCTTGATGTGCTCAGCCTCGTCAGTCGTCATGTCGCGGGATGGAGGCGAGAGGCAGATTGCTACGGCGAGTCGCGCAGGGATATCCCGTGTGGCCCGCGCGTAGGTTCTCTGTTCCCCTTGAGCGGTCTGGGTTCTAACGCGCTTGGTGTCCCCCTGGAGCATGCTTGGTGAGGCCGTGTCGTCCGGACGGTCCCTCTTTGCCGCTGCCCGGCCACTTGGACCGGGCTGTGGTTCTGAGGAACTTGGCTCACCTGTATGTGCCAGGGTCGCCCCGCGCGAGAACCCAGCCCGCTTGCCTCGTTTCTGTCTGGTGCGCTGTCTTGGGTCAGGTCGGTCTTGGGTCACCTCGGTACGGTTCCGGTCGCTTCCTCCGGGTGGTCCTGGTGCGGGCAGTGACTTCTCGCGCTGGGTTTCCCCTTCGCGTACTGTTCCCTGTCCGCCCGTTTCCGCGTCCGGCTGCTCTTCGCGCTGGGTTGCCCCTTCGCGTGTTTGTAGCTGGTCGCGTACTCCCTTACAACTAACCGTTTGCGCTCCGCGCTGGCTATTGCCTTCACGGGTTCTGCGCAAACGGTTGTTGAGTTCTCTTACCCTGTTCCGGATCTTTCCGCACTTAGCTTTTAACGTGCGTACTTCGTCCACAGAGATAAAACCAGAACCATCAGATTCCGCTTCCTTTCCCGTCCCGAGAGAGCCTATGTCCTTCAGTCTTGCCTCGATCTTCTCGCGCTGGAGTGCCAGCGCGCGGAGTTCGCTGTTAAGACTGGAGATCCTTGCGTTGTTAGTGTCGTTGTCAGGGTTGTTCGTTACACTTTTCCGTACAATGCTCTGTTGCCAGGCACTCGTGGAAGGTGTAACTGTCATCAGGGTAGTTGACGCAGTCGTAGTCGACATTGTGTCAGTCGGCGCAGAAGTCGCAGCCGTATTCGTGTGTGTCGGCGCGTGAATCGCAGCCTGTGCTGTTGGCGCTAAGGCCGGCCGCGCAGAAGGCGCGGCACTAGTTGGCAGGTTGGTGCCCCCCCCCAGATTACGGTGGAGGCAGACCGACGAATCGGTGTGGGATTCCCCGGCGTTGCCGGGACCCACCTGGGGAATATTATTTTTTCCACTCTGCATAATTGGGTTTTGGTTGGTGGGCTTTTTTGGAAATGAGGTTACCCGTCCTCATGGACCGAGAGGAGAAAAGGGGAAAAAGGAGGGAGGGTCTGGGCGTAGGATCATGGGAGTGGGGTGAGGGATTACCCTAGGCCTGGGATGTTGGCTTTCAGGTAAAGTACGAAAAAGCGCCTGGGGGTTTTTGTTGCGTCTATTTCTTATGGAATTAGACCAATAACAGGGTGGCAACCACGTGAAGGTGAAACCCCCAGACTTGCCTTGAGGATCTACGCGACCGTAGCGCTCCCCCTCAAGACCCCGCCACCCTACCGCCTCTGAGGGAGGCAGTAAGGTAGGCCTGCATCTATACTACCATGCAAAGCGTAGCCAATACATGTCGTTGTGCAACCGCGAAAGCATAAATACAGACCCCCCCCTATGATGCCCTCAAATCTCGTCTATTTCTCGAAAAGATTAAGCCCTATATAGCAGCGCTCGAGCCTATTGCCTTCAACCAGACGCTGATCCAGACTCCGTGCTGCTACTGAGAAATTCTTGATGGAAAAGCACTAGTAAACACAGTAAAAGCACAGTACCCAACGCGGGAATCGAATCCAGGGCCTTCGCAGGCGCTCTCATGTTGAGTTACTGCTCAAACGCTTCAGTGACTTATAGCCCAACGAAGTCAAACAAAAACCTCTAAGTTTATTTATTTATGAAACTTTAATTTTCTTTACAAAACTAAATTAATAACATCAAACTGCGAAAATAATAAGAGAATTAACAATCATAATCTATTTGAAATATATTTAACACGACTGAGCCCTTGGCATGTTTAATTTTGCTTTTGCAAAAGATTTAAACGAACGTTGGACTACTGTCTCAAAAAACGATTTCAAGCTTTATTAAAGAAAATATTTTGCAATTTCATTATGCAAAAATTAAAGAAAATATGACAAAGGTGTCTTTTCACTTTCAAATTAGGTATATGACTTTTTAATCGAAACACTTTTAAACTAGCTTACCTTTTTTATATTATAGGTTTTGTTTATCTACGCTAGCATAATTGAGCTCCACTTCCGTCAAACATAGTATTGAGTATAACGTTTTAAGTATCCAATTGCCATCGCATCTGCTACTTTTTTCCGTTATTTCTTAAAATTTTACTTTTAGTCCATCGCGCTCGGCTGCTTGCAGTTTATTGACGAAGTGCACGGATTAATTAGATATTGTGCGTCTAGTAGTTTAGAAACGATACGTGCGAAACAGGTTTTATGTTTATATTTACGTTCGTCCGTCCCATTTACTTTGGTATCTATAGATTTTTGTTTTGTTTTGCACTTTTTCTTGTTTTTTATAAATATGCAGTTTTATTTATTTTATTTGTTATTATTGCACTGATGTTTATTGTATATAACTATATACCTATTCATACACATAATTCATAACACAAATTACATACCTACTAAACTGTTTTTGTCCGTCACGTCATTTATCTCGGGTCCAGTTGAAAACCAGCGTCGGGCAGTAGCTGCTCGGCAGTTTGCTGAACTGGGCCTATTTGGCGCAGCCGTGAGACACACAATATTATCTTTTTCAGTTTTAGTTCTAAGTTTTATGTTTGATTTTTTATTGTGTGCATTTGTGGCATGTGCCAAATAAATATGTTTTCTTTCTTTCTTTTATTAACAAGCTTAAACGCCATAAATGCAATAAATAACCTTAACAATTTCTTTAATTTCAGACTTAAAATGGTACGACCAGATCATACTCAACAGACCTCTAAGGGTTCTTGTAGTACTGACTATAGCTACAATTGCTGGTCCACTTTTAGTATACAGATTCGTTTTTGTGCCGACCCTCGAGCTACCTCTACCTGATGGCCTCTCGGTGGGTTCCTGCCTCGTTCCAAGAGAAGCTCGACTCCCATGTGGCTTAGAAGCAGTTCCACCCTTACAATGCCACCATCAATGCTGCTATGACCACGAGCACGACTTATGTTTCCATAGATACCCTTCAAGATTCTCCTACTTATTCCGTGGAGAATGGACAGAGGAAACAAAGTTATATCCAAGGATGCTAACACTACCGTATGCAGAAAAAAAGAGTTACAAAAACGTTAGACTATCTATCGATGAAGTGACTGCTACACATCTTGCTTTCACTTTCTACCACTCCAATAATATAACCGGCAGAAGACTTACAGAGAAGAATTACACATACAGCGTAACAGAACCGAACAGAAATCATCCTGAAATATCAGAATTAAGTATAATTGTAAATTCAACTCAAGGAAACATTTTCAATACTGCACGGGGACCATTAGTAGCCGCAGATAATATATGGGAGATAACATTTAAACTCACGAATGAAACAATGTACGGGCTGGGAGAAATACCTTTAAAACCAGATACTGTGAAAGTGTTGTACAATCACAAGGGAGGATTGAATTCGATTCCGTTAATATTTGCCAAATTGAATGGGTCTTACCATGGTTTGTTGATCGAATCATTGGCCCCCACAGAGGTTATTGTCAGAGGGGACAATCAATTGGTACTCCGCAGTATAACGACTTTGGGGTTGAAGTTTCATTTGTTTGTCGGACCGAAGCCTCGTGATGTGATGAAAGATGTCATGGCTGTGATTGGGGTGAAGAAAAACCTTGAGTATTGGATGTTAGGTGCTCACATCTGTAGGTAAGTTTATAATTAAATTTCTAACCATCATCTGCCTTGCACCCATCCATCTTGCATCATCTGCTTTCTTAACCTAACCTAACTATGTTGGGGTCGGCTTCCAGTCTTACCGGATGAAGCTGAATAGTATCTTACATGGAGCGATTGCCTATCTTGGTTGTCAGACTTTCGGGCCACTGACTACCTGTAACGACTGTCAAAGATCTACAAAAGTCAGCCGGGAACAACGGCTTAACGTGCTTATCTATGCACGGTGGAAACCTGGTATGTTATGATGGTCACCATATACAGACCGACCTAGGCAAGCGCGGCTTAACCTTGAAGATCAACCTGTGCGGCTGTTATTATTTAGCCACGAGGTCCTCCTACCCTAATTAAATTTCTAACCGTCACGATCGGTCGAAAATGGTGAGCAGCTTCGTGGCTAAATAATATATCGCTATAAGCTATAAATAAGATATCGCTATCAGCGATAAGACCGCCGTTGTAACCATAAGATTAGCAGTTTTGTAAGCCCGTTATTTTTCATTTTTGGTGTACAATAAAGTTTTATTCTATTATATTCTAAATAATACAAGAGCACGAGTCGATTTTTAAGGTTAAGCCGTGCTTGCCGAAGGTTGGTCCGCGGATGGGTGATCATGATTACATACCGAGTTTCCTCTGTGCCTCGGAAATCACTTCAAGCCGTTGGTCCCGACTGTCATTTGTAGATCTTTGACAGTCGTTACGAGTAGTCAGAAGCCAAAAGTCTGCCATCCAGTCTTACCAAGGGTTACCATATTACCGAGTTACTGGGTTGTGGCGGTCAGATAGGCAGTCGCTTCATGTTAAATACTGGTATTCAGCTGCATCCGGTTAGACTGGAAGTCGACTCCAACATAGTTTCGGAAAAGGCTAGGCAGATGGTGGTGGTCGAAAATGGTGACTATATTTCTAGCAAGTCAGATAGAAACCCCACCTGACTGGCTAAAATCATAATTAGTGATCGGATATTCGGATACATATTTACATAAAGTATACTTACGTTTTTTCCTGGCAAAAGGTACATAAGTATGGAACCGCTATTTAATATTTATCTTAACAAATATTTTAAAATTTATTTAAAACCTGGCAAGTTTGTTGAAAATAACAAGGAAAAAAATACAACAAGTATTTGAATTCGTATTTTTGTGCTGAAATGTCGAATGCTAAAACAAAATGGTAAATATGTCTGGGCATAATATAATTCATTTGGAGCTAAACGAAAAAGTAACTAAGTCTAGTTTTTTTAACATAAACTCCTTTTCCCATCTGACGCGCGCTCCATACTAGTCAACACTCAAACTTTAGGTAAATATGCATCCGAATATCCGATCTCTAATCATAATTGACATAGCCAAAGCCTAAGTTTTCCCCAGACAGTAGAAATAAATAGCAGTAATTCAAATAAGTTTCCTACTATTCAAATCTTCGTCACGAGTCGTTAGATCGACTGATACTTAAAGTAAGTTCAAACTTGTGGAAAACACTTCGAACTGATTTAGGTGCTCAATCACAATCAATCAACTCAAACTTCTGAGATTAGAACATAAGAGTTTGTCTTATGCCAGGGCTGCGGGTTGTTCGAAAGAGATACCGTGGCCCTGGAACACAAAGGGCTAAGAAGGAACATGGATGGGTTTTAGTCAGTCAAGTCTGACACTCCCTTCCGCTCAGCCCAGAGCGGGAGAAGTCATTTGATGATTTCCCATCCTAAAAAAAAGGAGTTTGTCTTATTTCTATCTGTATGGTGTCGGACGTAAAGAATAGCACCATCCCATATCTTCCCGTAGGTGTCATAAGAGGCGACTAAGGGACTTTCCAGAGAATGGGCAGCAGCATTCTCTGTGCTTTTGTAACAACCGTACTACGATCGCTAACCCGCCTGCCAAGCGTGGCGATTATGGCAAAACCCCCCAAAATGTCAATGTGGCTTATGTCCAGCAGTGGACGTCTTTTGGGCTGAAATGATGACTTTTGTTGATAAACGGGGAATGGAAGGGTAGAGGAGAATATTTTTTTGATATTGGGTCAACTCAAGCTACAAGATATTTAATCGTAACATCTCGCCTGTAATCCCGAAAGGGTCAGGCACAGGTATATTAATCCGTAGGCGCGGGCCTGTGGACGGTGAGTAATAGGCAAGCTCACTGTCCGTCCGTCTTATGACGACAGGCTGAGTCGACGGCGCGTTCGTGTTTCACGCGCGCCTAAAGGAGATGTCAGCAAATCGGAAGGGGTTTGAGAGGGCCGATGCCTGCCAGGGCTGCGGGACTGTTGGAAAGAGATACCGTGGTCCTGGAACACAAAGGGCTAAGAAGGAACATGGATGTGTTTTAGTCAGTACAAGTCTGACACTCCCTTCCGCTCCGCCCAGACCAAGAGGGGCCAATTGAAGAAATGCCACCCGAAAAAAATAATTAAGACATTGTGGACGAGAAGAAAATATTGTACAAACGGCGACACATCAAGTTATATATTTCCAGTAAAACATGGCCCACTATGTATAAATTTCATGTATAATGAGAGATCCGCAAAAACTGGTTTTGTATGGCTTGGTTGGTCGCCCGTACTGTAAGAAGCTAAGAGCACACACTACAGACCCAGACTTCTTTTATTTGGACAAAAGGGGGAAATTCGAATCCATTAGAGATACCGGAAAACTTTCATAGGAAACTTTTGAAAACCATAAAACATCTCGCCTGTAATCCGCGAAGGATTAGGCAGAGGTGTACCTAATAGTACACCCACATCTCACCAGATATGTTTAAGGTTCTTGTAACGGGGCGAGCCATTTGGTATCAACTGGACACTGACATACTCCATGACTGCTACTGAGAAATTCCTGATCGAAGAACCCAATAACACAACCGCATGCCCAGCATTCGCTTGTGACCATCAAACCAACGAACGAGTCAGTTATTAGTAGAAGCATTATTAATATACTAGCTGTCCCGCGCAACTTCGTATGCGACACATTTTCCCAGATTTTGTTACATTATTATTTGCTGCTCCGCTCCTATTTGTTGTAGCGTAATGATATATAGCCTATAGCCTTCCTCAATAAATGGGCTATCTAACACTGAAAGAATTTTTCAAATTGGATCAGTAGTTCCTGAGATTAGCGCGTTCAAGCAAACAAACAAACAAACAAACTCTTCATACATATTACAACATATATATTAATATTATTAATTAATATTAATATATATGTACTTCATAATTACACTACTTCTGACAAACAACCCCAATTAAAGGTAGCTAACAAAGTTACAATTAAGAAACTGATGAAGTTTGATTACACGAGGTTCAACAATAATTCTTGGTAAACGTAAATAAATTGGTGTTTTTGCAAAGGGAGA
Organism: Cerastis rubricosa; assembly: GCA_949152445.1. Lineage (NCBI taxonomy): Eukaryota > Metazoa > Arthropoda > Insecta > Lepidoptera > Noctuidae > Cerastis > Cerastis rubricosa. The sequence continues at coordinate 14,268,659 of OX424541.1, forward strand.
AAAGTTCAGTGATCTCGAAGACGCGGTTTCAGACACGTGACGGAATGTATCTTTGTAACTTTGAAAGAAAGAAATAATATTTATTTGTCGCAGGGACATGACGTGCATATAAAATTACAAAAAATGAACATGCAACGCATAACAAATATTGTTTGACAATTTTATGTGACTCTTCAAAGAAACTCCAAAAATGCTGATATTTAGTCAAACATTGTATTGCCTCGATGACGAACAAAAAACGGGAAAAAAAATACAATGCAACAGTGACAGTGACAATACAGTACAAGTAATCCTTACATCTAATAACACTCTAAATTAATACGCAACGTTGATTTGCTCATCCTAAACGAGCAGGTGTTGTCTCAGACAAATATTTATAAACTAGCGTCACATTTTCCCCGTTTTTGCAACATTTTTCATTGCTGCACCGCTCCTTTTGGTCGTAGAGTGACGATATACAGCCTTTCTCGATAAATGGGATATCTAACACTGAAAGAATTTTTCAAATCGGACCATTCGTTTCTGATATTAGCGCGCACAAGCAAACAAACAAACAAACTCTTCAGCTTTATAATATTGGTATAGATATAACAGGACGGAAAAAAAAACTGACAGCTTGCACATCTTGACTGCGACATGCAGGTTACCACTCAGCATGATGCTGTGTTATGGGGAGCCCACAGCACAGCATTAGTTTTCAGTGGTCACCCGTGAAAAAACGTATTTTTTTTATTTTGAAATTTACGAGTATAATTAGGATTTATTACCATTTTATTAGACGTTGCGTAAAATATTTGAAGAATTATGAATGGTAAGAAACTTTTTTTACAATAACCATATGCAAAACCTTTTAGAAACAGGTCATGGGGAATCTCGTCTCTTGTAGTCTAGTTGCGTCTCTAGATTTCGTATACTTTCTTTATATATACAAGTTGTACCACGAACGATTTTGCCGAAATATCCCTTTACTTTTTAATAGGAGACATCTGGCACGTTCTAATAAACTGGTCCGGGCGAATCTACCCATGCATTTTAAATAGTTGACATCTGGCCCACACGCCAGTTTTTGCGTGGGCTAGATGACCATTAACCCCAATATGGGTTACATACATTTCATTAAAATCGATTGGGGTCATAACATAATGACACCTGAATTTTATTCTTATCATCATCTTCCTCCCACGTTACTTGGTGCTGGCGCAACACGTTTTTTCTTCCATTCTCCCCTGACATTCGTAACGCTATCATTTACTGCTTTTTCCTTCATATCCTTTCTCACACAATCCATCCATCTTTTCTTTGGTCTTCCTCAAGACAGAATTTTCATCTTATCTGTAACAGGCGCCACTTTCAAACTTCCTCTTATATGGTAATTTCCAACTTTATCCATTTTAGTCATTCCGCACATCCACCTCAACATTCTCATCTCTGCTGCATGCAAACTTTTTTCATCCGTCTTCTTCATTTTATATTTAAGATTATCAATCATTAATATAAACAATTAATGTAATTTCAGAGAGGCAATATCGAACGACCCACTATCAGAACTGAGTACCTTCATCTCAACAGCTACAACCCAAAAATTGCCATATGAAAGCCACTGCGGCGCTGTTCCTATAGTCTTCGAGACTGAATGCAACGATACCATGGTCCGTCTTGTCAACCAGGGAGAGACACAGATCAGGAATGCTAGGAAGAAGTTCGTGCCTCATGTTTCACCTTACGTAAGTACCCATTGATGATTGTCTTCTTTGTCTTTAAATTACACTTAAAATCAGCCGTTTTCTTCTTCTTTTATTCAACTAATAGAGTTATCAAAAGTCGTAAATAAAGCATTGGTAACACATAAAGCGGGATGGATACAGTATGACCACGTTAAGTGTGCAGTTCAAAGTGGCGCTGCTTGTCAAAAAAAAATTTATTTATTTATTTATTTATTTATCTTACACACACTATCTTTACAGGATAACCCCAATACAATAGTGGTTTGCAAACACACACAGAATAAATTGAAAAATAAACTTACAGCTAAAACTTAAAAATCTATCTAAAAATATAAAAACAGACATAACACAGAATATTAATATTTAAATATAACTAACATAGTTCAACAAAACATTTGCGAATTCACTGAGATTGCACGAAAATATGTCAAGTCTCTCATGCACTTCGTTTAGTACACAAATTGTGCGGGTGAGGGGTGTTTTTGACAGCAAGTTGGTTCTGGCCACAGGCACGGCCAGCAGTGGTGGCCGCCGCCGCCTCCACACGTACCGGTCTGGCACGAACAGCTTAAGGTGACACAGCACACCCGGGTTATAAGCTACTCCACGCAGGAGCTTTAGCGCATACGCCGCGAGTGTAAATTCACGGCGCACTCTGAGTTCGTTGTACCCCACCATGCCCAGTACAAACAGTGTAGGATACATCAGCGGGTAAAATGGGTACACCCCATAAAGTTTAAAATACAAATGTCTAGTAAATTTATTCTGAACTCGCTCCAGCATGACATTGTATTTCGCTTCATGAGGGGCCCAAATCACCGCACTGTGTTCCAAGTGACTCCTTACCAAAGCATCATACAGCACCCTGAGCGTGGTAATGTTTGTGAATCCCTGCGACTGTCTCAGCACGAAACCCAGGTTTCTGTACGCTTTCTTGCATATCTTAACTATATGATCCCGGAACGTTAGATCCGGGGTAAGCAGTACTCCTAGATCTCGTACCTGAGACACTCGCTGCATCGGCGCTTCCTCTACTATGTATTCGTAGGCTAAGGTGTTCCTCGCGCAATGACTCTTTCAAAGAGCTTGCCCACCTCGTCGAGCAACACAATGGGCCGGTATGCGGACGGAGAGTCCGCAGGGCGCCCCGGCTTCCGGATGAGGACCAGCTTCCCCGTCTTCCAACGAAGCGGGAACTGGCCTCTCTCCAAGCATGCGCTTAAGAGCCCTTCCAGTCGGGGCCCGAGAGCCTCCGAGGCCAGGACCCAGGCTTTGCCAGGCAAGCCATCGGGTCCCGGGGCGGTATTTTTGGCTTTAAGCCTGCCTACCGCCGCTCTCAGGTCTACCCCGGTCACTTCCGGAATGTCGTCATCGTCCTCGATGTGGTCCGCTTCCGGCACCGCAAGCGGCGGAGCCATAGGCGGGGGAGGATGTTCCCCTCGCAGAGGGAACAGAGCGCTCACCACGTCCTCCACGAGCTGAGGGCGGAGACTCTGCGTCAGCGGGGGGGCCCAGGTGCGGAGTTTGTCCCGCACCATCTTGTAAGGGCGCCCCCACGGATCTCTGTCGAGAGTCTCCAGCATCTCCTCGCGGCCCAGGTCTCTGGCCCGCTGGACAGCCTCCTGGAGGGCGGTCTTCGCTGCTCTGTATCCCTCGTACAGCTCCGCCTCAATGGCTGCCGCATCCGGAGGGCGGATGCGGAGCCTGCGATGCCTGGCGTACGGGTGCCGCGCAGCTACGCACGCCTTGCGCAGAGACGTCAGCTCTCGCGACCACCAGTACACCTGACGCCGGGCGCTTCTTGGCCGAACTCGGGGCATTGCCACGTCGCAAATGTCGGACATGGCCTCCTGGAACCACCCTGCCTCATTGTTGATGTCGGCAGGCCTGTTCGGTGATGTCACCCAGGCCTGCACTATCGAGGCTTCCAGGAGGAGCTCCCGGTCCAGCTGCTTCAGCGCCCAACGCGGACCACTCGGGGCCTGTAGGACCGGCGCGCTTGAGTCCTGGGCGGAGACATCAAACCGGATGTACCGGTGGTCGGAATAGGTCTCCACCCCCTCCATGACGCGCCAGTCAACGACACGCGGTGACAGAGCGGGGCTAGCGAACGAGATGTCCACCACCGACTCGCCCCGCATCCGCACACACGTGGGGACAGAACCCCGATTTAGGACGACCAGGCCCGCCTCCAGAGCCCAGTCCTCCACCATCCTACCCCGCACATCTGTGCAACGAGAACCCCAGGCCAAGTTTTTGGCATTGAAGTCCCCGAGCACAAGCACGGGGAGGGAATAGCTTTGGATGACGACACTCAACTCCATGAGGGAGTTGTGGAACTCGGCGAGAGTTCGGCTCGGGGAGAAGTAGACTCCGGCCACGACGATCTCCCCGAACCGTGCTGCTACGCAGCCCTGACCCTTCCTGACACTCTCAAGGGTCGGGGTACCGGCGGCGGCCGACGAAATTATGACCACTGAGCCGCTCAGGTCCTCCACCCAGTCTTCCCTGGGCGGGACAAAGTACGGCTCAGCGACCACGGCGACGTTAATCAACCACTCCGCCATACTCTGGAGCAACAGATCCTGAGCACAGCGGCAGTGGTTGATGTTCGCCTGGAGAAGGCGTAATGGGGCCATTATTGGCACTCCATTTCAGCCCCCTCCTGGGCCCCCTGTGAGGGCCCCGCAACAGATGTTGCGGCGGCAGACGTGGCGGCAGCGACAGCGGCAGTGGCGGCGGCTGCGGCGGTGGCGACGGTGGAGCTGGTGGCTGGAGGCCTTCCCTTGCCCCTGCCCCTGGTCCTGTTGGGTGGTGCGCAGGCCTTGCCCCCTGCCCGGTGATCGGCCGGTTTGCCCGCCGCCGCACATGCAGTGCAGTGCGGCGTGGCGGAGCAAGCCGCGGCCATGTGACCGGGCTGACCGCATCGGAAGCAGTCACCGCTGCGGTCCACCTCCGAGGAGCACCGACAACTCACGTGCTGCCCCACGAGGCACCGGTAACACCTCAGAGGTCGGGGCTCCAGCAGCTTCACCTGCGCTGCCACCCAGCCCACCAGGAGCCTTCCAGCCTCCACGATTTTACTTGCCGCCGTCACAGGGCAGCTTACCACAACGGTTCGCATACCCGTGTGGTCCGGACGTAGGGTGCCTGCCCTGACCTGCTCGGCAGGACACCCACCGGTCCTGGTGACGGCGGCGACCACCTCCTCCTGGGTCACAGAGTCGTCCAGACCCAGGATGCGCAGGTCTGCGCATCTGACGGGTCTGGACACTCGGGCCTCGGCCGCATCTAGGGACGCTCTGAGCTTTTCAGCCAGAGCGTCAGCGGATGGGCCGCTATTTGCACCCGGGATCTCCAGCGCTCGAGCCCCTGTCGCGGTGACTTTGAGCCGGAGTCCCCCGGTGATCCCGAGCTCCCCAAGATCCACCGTTGCCTTCGCCTTCGCGAGCACGTCGCGGTAGGACACGCCCCTCTTCTCCGCTTCCGGCTGTAGCGTGATCACTACAGCTGCGGTCTTCGGGGCGCGGAGTCGAGCCGCGACGCTTCGCGCCTTGTGCTGCCGCCTTCGCTCCTCCTTTTGGGCCTTTTTGGCGGCCTTCCTCCCCTTCCTCCTTTCTCCGACCACCTGCCACTCGGTTTCGGCCATGGCTGGCGGGGGAGGCGGCGGCGGTGGCTGCGGCTGGCTTGCTGCTGGCGGAGGCGCCGTCGCTGCCTGGGGAGCCGCCTTGCCCTTCTTTTGGGCCGCTGTCGGCTTTGCCGGAGCCGACTTTCCGGGGCCCGGCCTAGTCCTGCCGGAGGGCTGAGACTGCCCTGTTCCTGACGCAGCCGCAGCAGCCGCATATGAGGCCGCCTTCGGGCCCGAGACCACCCTCGGGCCCGGGACCGCATTCGGGCCCGAGCTTGCCCCCGGGCCTGGGGCCGCCTTGTTTGCCGCTAGGGGGGGGCGCAGGACAATGCCCTCCAAGACGGAAAACCGCGCCTGGAAGGCAGCCAGCTCCTGCCGAACCAGGTTCAGGACCTGGTTCTCCACGGACGCGGGCTGGCTCTGCCGCTGCTGGGACACCTCGCAGGAGCCGGACTCTCGCAGACCACTCAGGTCTGCCCGGAGCTTCAGATTCTCCTCCGAAGAGATACCGTGGTCCTGGAACACAAAGGGCTAAGAAGGAACATGGATGGGTTTTAGTCAGTACAAGTCTGACACTCCCTTCCGCTCCGCCCAGAGCGGAAGAAGTCATTTGATGATTTCCCATCCGAAAAAAAAAAAAAAGGTGTTCCTCGCGCGCGTAAATGTCATAACTGAGCATTTCGCTGTGTTGAAATAAAGTTTATTTTCATGACTCCACTCTACCACTCTATCTATGTCTTCCTGCAATCTCTTACAGTCCGACTCACCCTTAACCTCAAGCAGCATTTTGAGGTCATCTGCAAACAATAAACATAAACTATGTTTGACTACGTCTGGTAAGTCATTTATCATTAAAATAAATTCGAGAGGACCGACATTGCTGCCCTGGCTCACGCCTGACCTGGTGTAGTATGGTTCGGATTCGAACCCGTTGTAGTCAACGTACTGCTGTCGATCTTTCAAGTAGCTGGCGAAGAACTGTAGTAGGTGCAGAGTACAGCCAATTTTTGCCAGCTTCATTAGCAGTACATCATTGTCGACGGTATCAAATGCCTTTTTAAAATCAAAATATGCCACGTCTACCTGCACACCAGCATCGACAGCCGGCACCACCCTCGCCATGAAGTTAAGCAGATTAGTGGCAGTGCTGCGCGCCGGCCGGAACCCGTGCTGCGCGTCCGATAGCTGTGCGCTCACTTGTGCCTGCACGCTGCATTGGATGGCAGTCTCGAACACTTTCGCAGGCGTCGACAACACTGCCACCGGTCTGTAGCCACTGACATCTGGACCTGACTTACCCTTGGGAACCGGAATCACTCGCGTGATTTTCCATCTAGGCGGAAACGTTGCTTGTTTTAAACAAGTATTAAAGATATGACACAGGGGCTCAGCCAACACTCTGCCACAGTCTCGGAACAGAAAAGCTGGAATGCCATCTGGGCCAGATGAGCGCTTCGGCTTGAGCTTTATGAGCGCTTCCCTTACGTCTTGAAGACTGAGGGTCTCGATGTGAACTCGCGCACTGTTCGCTCCAGCCTCCGCCCCCGCCGCCCGCGCATCCAGCCGCGGCCGCTCTTTATTATACACCGACTCAAAAAATGACGCAAATTGTCGAGCACATTCCTCATCCGAAAGATGTTGACCATCCATTATGATAGTTTGCCTATTTAACCTACTTCGTTTGGACCTAATATACTGCCAGAATGATTTTGGATCTTTTGAAAATTGATTTTGTAATTTAAACTTGTGTTCTTTGTGTGCAATTTCGATTGATTTTTTAATACGAGCTCTGTACTTTGAAAATTCAGAATAATCACTATCCAGCTTTGTTTTTTTGAAAGTCTTATGAAATCTAGCTTTATTCTTTATATCTCTTATAATATCTGCGGTGTACCATTCGGGATAAACGTATCGAAAATTTCCACTTTTAGGCTTCTTCCTGGGTACGCATCTATCTAAAATATCACCCAGTTTATCATAAAAAATATTCAACATATCCTCTAAATCATGCATATCGTAAATCATACTCCAATCAGTGGAAGTCAGCATAGAGTATAACAACTCGTAGTCGGCTCGATAGAAGTTCCACTGCGGCCTAACACTACGCACTGCGGGACTGCCGCCGACCGAGGGCGCGGGCGGGGCGCACGCGGCGGGTGCGGGGAGCGCCCGCGCACAGTGCACACTGACCGCGAGCGGCGGGTGATGCGCGTCGACGGGCACGAGTGCGTCGTCAGCTGCCACCACCGACAACTCGCTAAAACCTGTGCTCAGAATCAGATCAAACTGACGACCTAGATAGTTTGGTACGGTGTTACTCTGAGTGAATTCGCAATAGGACACAAAACATTCATAATAATTTTTAACATTTACAGGACACGAATACAAATTAAAATCACCAATAACAATTATTTCTCCATATCTATCAGATAGCTTTTCTATTAATCTAAATAAAGTCAAGTAGTCATTCTCAGTACTCCCTGGTGGTATATAAACAACACAACATAAAAACAAAAATCTATTTTTGAAATAAACCGTTGCACTAACCATTTCAAAAACGTACGTGTCTATCGACGCGCCCGCGATTTGTACTTGTCGTAGCTCATATCGGTGTGTGGCCACTAAAAACGCTCCGCCCTGCTTTCGACCATCCGCTCGATCGCAACGTATTATTTGATATCCCGGAGGGATTATTTCAGAATCTTCTATGGAATTGTTGCAACCAGATTCCGTTATTGCCCATAAATCAAAATTGAATGCCTCAATGTTGGTTCGGAACTCATCCAGTTTAGTTCGTAGACCTCGTACATTTTGATAGAATATATCGAGGTTATGGCTATAATATGTTTGGTTTTGTTCTGTTTGAGTTCCGAAACCAAATCCACTCACTAAATTCTGCATTCATTGGCCAGATCTCGGCCAGATTCAACTTATCGAAACATTTTTCCGGTACTCCAACAACAAACGACGAATAATCTCTCTCGATTTTGTGTTTGATCTTGTCAATTTTAATTTGAACATCTGAGCCACATACATTTTTTACGTGATCGGCTATGGCCTCAACAGTGGTATCCGGATGCAGTCGCCAAACATGTAGATATTTTTTGCGATCACTAACTTGAATTGCCTTCAACTCCGTATTTGTTCCTACTCTGACCTCTTTAAGTGGCCTGTTCTTTTTTTTATTTTGAACAGTCGTCCATCCTGATTCTATCTTTTCCGCTTCATCGATCGGTGGTTCACTAGTCGCCATCGGCAGTGAGCTAGTACTACACAAAGTATTTTCCGGTAAAATTTCGGAAGACTTCGTGGCCCCACCTTTGTTTACCTTTTGCGGTTGGATGTGGGTATGAAGCTTTTTACTAGAAACGTAGGAATTATTATGTCGATTTACAACCTCGGCAAAAGAAGATGTAGAAGGAGGATTTCGGGGAATATCAGCTGCTATTTCGTGGGTTTGGTTGTTCTGAGTTAGCTTAGCTTCTACTTTTTCTTCGAGCACCGTCATCATTTTAATTATGTTGGCCAACTCGGTTTTTGTTTGTGAAAATTGATTAAGTAGGAGCGACATCGAATTTGCCTGGCTGTCCATGCGAGCTTCCATGTCAGCTCTAAACTCTCTCAATTCTTCGAGTAGTAGGGAATCCGAATCCATAGTTATGGGTGAGTATGGCATCTGACTTCCGCGCTGACTGCTTACATTGTTAACAGGAGTGGTGGTATTAACGCTAGGTACGTTAATGCGGACCGGGGTTTCACCTTTGCCTCTTTTTGGCTTAGCACAGACACATTCCGGACATAACCAATTCTTTTTATATGTCTGGGTATATGTCTTAAACGCATCTTTGTTTATTTCGAGACAGGCTATATCATATTTTTTCTTGCATTTATCGTTGCCACATTCCATGTAATCAGCAATTATGAGCGAACCACAAGCGCCGCAATTGTTAGGCATTTTTATTGGTATCGCGAACAAAAATTCAAATCTTGATGATCAAACCGACACGCACTTCGCGGTTCACAGCGGCGCGACAGAGACGAATTATTTATTTTTCGCAGCCCGTCTCTTTCACTCCAGGTGAGGAAGAGCCTACCTCGGCGTTCTCGGACGACGTGATGTCGCGCTCGCGTATTATTTTCACCAAAACAGTTCACACCACTTTAGTGCTTATTTTCAAGACATATTATGAGTCAATATTGCACAAAATAATGCTCTAAAAAAATATTGAGCAAAATAAATAACAATTAACACGTCTGCACTGACCACAGTTTCGACACAACTTTCATAATGCATCGATATGTCGAACTTTTAGTTTTGCGTTTTCCCACCTGCACAGATAAGTTGGCTGAAGAGTAACTAAATATAATAGTTTATTCGATTGACATAATATGTAGCAGCTTATGTCAGTTGTGTCGATAATCCTTATAGAACACTGAATTAAAAGCTTATGGACTGGGCATACAGAATTGGCACAACTACCTTCAAAAATCTGGCGCACAAAACGGCCGCCATTTTCATTCATTATCATTCAAGGGAGATAGGGAGACAGTAGATCTAATAATAATAATAATAATAAGAAGCTGGCAACTCTGTGTGTCAACACGTTAAGTCATCCATAATCTTTTTTGAAAATAAAATATTTATTTTGATACACAAATTGTTTACTACAGTTATTTAAATAGGTCGAAAACTCATTATACTGCAAATAATTTGGAAGAATAACACAAAAGAAACGAACAAAAAGCCAAATCCCAACCACCAAAGACCTTACAGATATGACATCTGTCATCATAGTGAAAACGAAGACGAAAATGAAAAATGGAATGATTTAACTAAATGAAAACACGAGCAGCTGCACGACGTGCACTCCCACCACCCCCGGACTCGTCGCTGAGCTCCGCCTCGCCGCCGCCGGACCCCGGATCACCTGTGTCACCGGCAGCGGCAGTTGCGTCGAGTTCCAGCGACGAATATTTCTCCCCGCCGACGTCGCCAACACCTGTACGTCGGCCGGGGCGAGGCCGGCCACCGTCAAGCTTCGGACCTAGGAGCCAACCGGCCCCGAGCCGGGTCCCCGCTGCCGGTGGTTGTGTGCAGCGCATGAGATGGACTCCGTCTATAAACGAGAACGTCATGCGCGCATATTACGGGTCTACAGAGGGGGGAACTAACCTCACTGCGTACCGTGTTAGGATGCTGTCTCTTTTTCAGACTCTTGAACCAACCGTCAACGTCTCTGCCCAACGACTGTCGGATCAGGTGCGGGTCATCCAACGCAATCACATGTTGGACGACGCCGCACTTGATAGGCTGCGCTCAGAAGTACTGAGCAACCACATCGACTTGACTCCGGCGCAAACCGCGGTGCAAGCGTCAACTATTGACGCAATACCACCGCGGTCCAATCTTGGTGCTGTAGAAGAGGATGATAGGGTTGCCACGGTAAGTAGCCAGTGTAACGAACGTTTGAGGAGCGCTCTGGAAGATGCGCTTCACGAGTATCAATCCACTCCTGCCCAACTTAGGCCCCGATTACCGCGGTTACCCATGCATAAGAAAAATAGGGCGCTGGTGTGTGCCTTGGACTCGCAACTCAAAAATATTTTTGAGAGTAGTGAGAACCTCGTTGATACGCACTCGATCTTGTATTGTGGGGCTGTAGCGGCTTGTCGTTTAGCTAACGTCAAATTCCCAAATTTTGACGTAGCTACTCGACCAAAACCAGCCGTACCAGCCTGGCAACGCAGGATCGAGAGCCGTATCGATGGGGCCAGGGTACTCATCGGCAAACTATACTGCTTCAGGGAGGGCAATACACGCCCACGTGTGATGCGCTTTGTGAAACGGGCATTCTTGGGGACTGGAACCAGCCCTCAAGAATACATGTCCGGAGTCACAGAGCGCATCGACTTCCTGAAGCAGAAAGTTTATGCATGGGCGAACCGTATTCGGCGGTATAAGAAGCGTGTTGATCGGTACTCGCAGAATCGCATGTTCCAGAGTGATGAGAGGTGGGTATACAGAGCTTGGGAGCGACCCGAACAAAGTGTGACGGACGTGTGCCGCCCAGATGATGCTGCCACGAGTTCATTCTGGCGCAGCATCTGGTCGGTGCCCGTCTGTCATACGGAGGCTGACTGGATGCGAGATGTCGAGCGAGTGTGTGAATCCATCTCAGAAATGGATAAAATTATAATAACACCGCTAGATGTTGTCAGAGCAGTTCGTCCGTTACCGAACTGGAAATCTCCGGGACCGGACGGACTGCACAACTTCTGGCTTAAATGGCTGAGTAGTTCACACACTCGCCTGGCATCTCAATTCCAGTCATGCTTAGAGTCTGGGTCGCTACCAGAGTTTCTTACAACGGGTGTTACCCACCTTCTTCATAAGTCCGGTAGTCCTGCGGAACCCAGGAATTATAGACCGATCACGTGTTTGGCGACGGTTTATAAACTTCTTACATCCATTTTGAGAGTGAAGATTAACGAACACATCGATAGTAATTCCATTATGTCGGCCTCTCAGAATGGATGTAGGAATGGGTCCCGTGGTACTAAGGAGCTACTCCTCATCGACATGGCCATTAGCCAACAGGTTCGTCGATCCCGCAAGGATCTGTCGACATGTTGGATAGATTACAAGAAGGCCTACGACTCTGTGCCACATACATGGCTCATGAGGGTGCTGGAGTTGTACAAGATTGATGCAACTCTACGCGCCTTCCTTGAGTCGTGTATGAGGCAATGGAGGACGGTCCTTCGATATCCAGGATGTCGACAGATCCAGGGGAACGATGAGCCTGTATGGATTAAACGGGGAATATTTCAGGGCGACAGTTTGAGTCCTCTTTGGTTCTGTCTAGCCCTGAATCCTCTAAGCACATTGCTGGAGGATTCAGGTCTAGGCTACCGGTTGAGGAGAGGTGGTCAGGTCATATCTCACCTTCTTTACATGGATGATCTGAAACTCTTTGCCCCTAACAAATTGCAACTGATGAAGCTACTGAAAGTAACTGAAACTTTTAGTAGCGCCATCAGGATGGAATTTGGTGTGGACAAATGTGCAGTCATGTATGTAAAGCGAGGAGAGATTATGGAATCCGAGGGAATCCAACTCTCGGATTCCATACACCTCAGATCTCTCTCCTCATCCGAAAGTTATAAGTATTTGGGTATGTCGGAAGCGTTAGGCATTAACGTAGCTGACATGAAGCAATCGTTGAGGGAGCGCTTCTTTGGTCGCCTGAAGAAGGTACTAAATAGCCTCCTTTCAGGCGGGAACAAGGTGCGCGCCTTCAACGGTTGGGTCATGCCGGTTTTAATGTACTCTTTCGGCATACTCAAATGGACTCAGACCGAACTGGACGCCCTGGATAGGAGAGTTCGTACACTGCTGACCGCAAACCGGATGCATCACCCACGATCATCGGTGATGAGACTGTACATCCCGCGGAAGTGCGGGGGTCGAGGCTTTTTAAACGCTAAGACCCTCCACAACCGCGAGGTGTGCAGCCTCAGAGAATATTTTTTGAAAGCCGAGGTGGGTATGCACCGAGATGTGGTCGCAGTGGATAAGGTACTCACCCCGCTGTCCATGGCTAAAGAGAACTGGCGCAAACCTGTAGTACTTACTACCGATGACCGCAAGGAAGTATGGCAAGGCAAGGTGCTTCACGGGCGCTTCTACCAGGCTCTTCATGGGCCTGATGTAGATTTTCTAGCATCCGTATCCTGGCTACGATTCGGTGACCTCTTTGGGGAAACTGAAGGTTTTGTCTGTGCGATTATGGACGAAGTTATGCTGACGAACAACTACCGGAAACATATTATGAGGGACGGGACGGTGGATGTGTGTCGGGCATGCCACCGTCCGGGTGAGTCCATCAGACATATTATTTCTGGTTGTTCTCGTCTGGCTAACGGCGAGTACTTGCACAGGCATAACCAAGTAGCCAGGATTATTCACCAGCAACTTGCCTTGAAATATGAACTTGTGGAATCTGAGGTACCGTACTACAAGTATGTGCCCGACCCAGTTCTCGAGAAAGACCATGTCACGCTGTACTGGGATCGGCCTATCATTACTGACAGGACTATTGTCACCAATAAGCCTGACATAGTGGTGATAGACCGATCAGCGCGCCGCGTAATGATAGTCGATGTTACCATCCCGCATGACGAAAACCTCGTGAAAGCTGAGAAAGAGAAACAGATAAAATATCTCGACTTGGCTCACGAGGTTGTCGATATGTGGAATGTGGACTCGGCTATCATTGTGCCGATTGTCGTAACGGCCAATGGCCTTATGGCCAAGAGCCTCGACGACCATCTGTCGAAGCTTTCACTTGGGGGTTGGATCAAGAGCCAGATTCAGAAGGCAGTACTCCTCGATACGGCCCGCATTGTGAGGAGGTTCCTGTCTCTGCAGCCCTAACCACCGGTAGCTTGGACCCTGCTCCCGACACCGGCGGAAACCTGTTTTTTATATTTTTAAATGTTTTTTTTACCTTTTTTGTTTTTAAGAAATATTTAAAAATATATAAAATAAGAAGTTAAATGAATAAAGGAAATTAAAATAATAATAATAAAGCTTTATTTAATTCCATGCATAGTACATATTTAACAATACAATTTGATACTTATTAGTCTATAATAATCAATAACAGTTGTTACGCTTGTATGAATTATATGATTTCTAATTATAAAATTCTATTTTATAATTAATATTTGTTTAATTTATTTATTGTTTGATTATTAATTAATTTAATTTATTTTAATATAATAATTAATATTTTAAAAATTTAATGCATGGACCCCATTCGGGTAAAAGCCTCCCCCAAGGAATTCCATCTTTCTCTGTCGTTAGCTCTGTCTAGCCAACTTTCACCCGCGCATGCTACAATTTCGTCTGCCCATCTGGCCTTTGGTCGACCTCTTGGTCTGGTGCCTTTTGGCCCAGACCATTTTACTGACCGTAGAGTCCATCTATCGTCCTTGTAACGTGCTACGTGGCCCGCCCACTTCCATTTAGCCTTCATTGCAAAGGTTAGGGCATCGCATACTTTTGTCTTCTTTCGAATGTCAGCGTTCTTTATCTTGTCCTTCAATTTTATACCTAGGCAACTTCTTTCCATTCTTCTCTGGGTAGTCCGAATTTTGTTCCTGGTTTTGAAATCGAAGGTCCATGTTTGGCATCCATAGGTGAGGCACGGTAGAAGTCCTGTATCCATGACTATTTTCTTGGTCGGTAACGGAAGTTGCGATTTTAGTATTTCCTTATGGTGCCAGAACTTATTCCAGGTAATCGCCACTCTTCGGTTAAGTTCTTCAGTGTTTCTTTCCTTATTAAACGAGATTTGTTTTCCTAAGTATATGTAGTGGTTGACAAACTCCAGAGGTGTGTTATTTATTAAGATGGGCGATGAACTACGGTTAGACATAATTTTAGTTTTTTCCAGATTCATTTCCAACCCAGTTTTTATACTAACCTGGTTTAATTCATTTACCATTTTGTTTAATTGGTGAGGTCTTTCTGAAAATATAATTATGTCATCGGCAAATCTGAGATGACTTAAGAAATTCCCATTTATATTAATACCTTGATTGGACCATGGCAGTTCTCCCATTACGTGTTGTAAGACGGCTATGAATAATTTTGGTGAGATCGGGTCTCCTTGCCGGACACCTCTCTTTATGTTGATTACTTCGCCTACTCTATCCAGCTTGACTCTACTTGTACTGTTAGAATAAATATTTTTTAGGATATTGATATACCTTTCATTTGTTTTTAGTGCTTTTAGCGATTCCCAGATGCTCTCGTGTGAAATTGAGTCAAAAGCTTTTTTGTAGTCGATGAAAGCTAAATACAGGGGCTTATTAAATTCTGAATATTTTTCTATCACCTGGTCAACCACTTGGATATGGTCCATTGTGCTGAAACCGTTTCTGAAACCAGCTTGTTCGATCGGTTGGTGAGCATCGATGGCTGGGGCTATCCTTTCAAGTAGACAGGAGGCAAAAAGTTTATAAAAGTTTATAAAAGTTTTATTTTACAGTAGATCTACTTACGACAAAACTCGGAGCAAAACATAACAACGCGATCACGCATAGATGAGCTTATGACGTCACACGAAATTGTTGTCTTGGCCCTCTATAACGATCTTATAATACAGATTCTCTGCATAAATTCAAAAAATGACAACTCAGTGAAATTTGAATTCTATTCATCTCAGAATTAGCTCCATTATAAAAAGTCACGATCGTAGAATTCATTAAAATTGTTTTGATGCGCAAAAATCAAGCGATTCTATAAAGTTACAATATCAGTCTAACTCATTTATTTGTCTAGTTTTGACAAAAGAAATGTAAAAGGCTTTTATTAAAGGGTTAGGTACCCCTGACATATTATACTTAAAGTGATTACATCTGTGAAGCCCACAAAATTGAGGCGCTTTTTATTAAATATCACTTTACGGCAAATATGATAAAATGATTTCTAAATCAAAGCCATTTGAAACATCAATGAAACGCGAACTATCGTGACAGATCCCCACAAAGTTTTGAAATTAACTGGAATAGTATCTAAGGTATGGATGATTGCATGTCTACTTCTTCCATACTTCTCTATTACTTGTCATCTCATCAGTCACCTCCTTTCTTGCCATATAATCCTTCACACAGTCCATCAATAGTCTCTTTGGCCTTCCTCTACTCTTATACCTCACTCCACATTCATACATGATGCGGAAGAATGAGAAAAACTCCGTGAGGAAAGTTTTGAGTGACACAGATAATTGTCACACTTTTATGCGAATAGTCCTTTAATAATAAAGTCACACAAAAAATGTGTCAAGAAAAATTTAAAGTTTAACCCGGAAAATTCTTAATAAGTATTAACGGGTCTTGTGGCATCATAAATTATATGGCGTTCGCCTTTTAATTTCGGACTTTGTTCAAATTTATTACCCTCAAAAGTATACATTAATCTAAGAAGGAAATACTTAAGTAGAATACCTAAGTGACTTCATTCATAAACATTATTTAACATTAAGTTATCTAAAGGTTAAGCTTAGCTACAAAACAAATGGGTATTTAAACTTAGCCAACGAATTCGGCGAGTAAACTTTTTAGGATGAAGCTAATCGCTGTTTATAAGATGAGGCTAATCGCTGTTTTTAGGATGAGGCTAATCACTGTTTATAAGATGAGGCTAATCGCTGTTTTTAGGATGAGGCTAATCACTGTTTATAAGATGAGGCTAATCGCTGTTTTTAGGATGAGGCTAATCGCTGTTTATAAGATGAGGCTAATCGCTGTTTTTAGGATGAGGCTACTCGCTGTTTATAAGATGAGGCTAATCGCTGTTTTTAGGATGAGGCTAATCGCTGTTTATAAGATGAGGCTAATCGCTGTTTTTAGGATGAGGCTAATCGCTGTTTATAAGATGAGGCTAATCGCTGTTTTTAGGATGAGGCTAATCGCTGTTTATAAGATGAGGCTAATCGCTGTTTTTAGGATGAGGCTAATCGCTGTTTTTAGGATGAGGCTAATCGCTGTTTTTAGGATGAGGCTAATCGCTGTTTTTAGGTTAATTTGATCCCCAATCATCTTCCTGCCCTTGTCCCATTCTACTTGGGGTGGGCGCATCACGTTGTTTTCTTCTATTCTCCCCTGTCAGACATAACGGCATCGTTTATAAATGCCTTTCTCTTATATGTCATTCCTCCCACCATCAATCTATCTTTTCTTTTTTTGATCCCCAATAGGAACCTATATTTTTTTGGGTCTAGACTTTGCGTTGGTGATTTATTGTAAACTGATTTTGACAAAAAAATAATGTTTGTAGCTAGCTGCTGTGGAATTTTACTACATCTTTCATAACCCAGTTTTACAATATTCCTTTTGAAAAGTTCACAGAATAGATAGTTTTGCTATTGCAAATAAAGATCATTGGCTTAAACCCGTAACATATAGAATAGGAACCATTTGGAATACAATTACACCAAAATAATTTCATAGATACGTACGTCGTACGTACGTACACTATTTACAATACTTACATAGCTCCATTAAGCAGTTACACCCCCGGCCCCTTCGGCCGGAGTGTTAAGCGGTTAGCACATACTGACGCTTTCTGTACTAAAGTTTCTGGAACCCTCGAAAAACTAAGTAGTTAATAATAAGCGAAGCGAGCGTTAAGCGAATTAAAACAATATCATAAGTTAATAAAGAAACTAATTCCCAACTTGTAATTGACCCCAAAAAGGCCAGACAGAAGAATTAGCATAAAAAATTGAAAATAATATATATTATAATTTCACAGATAAAATACACAGCACCAACAAAACCGGTAGAAGACGAAAGTCAAGAAGACTCTGAAGAAGACGCAACAACAGTAACAACGCAATTGACGACGACAGCAATCGAACGATGCTTTGACGACGACAAGTTTGCCCATTACAATATCCGCGATCCAGATTCTTACCACCTCTATAAAGGCAAAGTTGACAAGCATGACGTCATCTATCCTGGCTACCTTTGGGCCAGCGAAGAGTTTATGCAGAGTTTATGGGTTTTCAACACAAACTTTGATGCTGTTGTTCTGGAAAACAATTGGCCTTTAGACGAATCTGAAAAGGATCGGGATTCGTTCTATGATTTTTTGCCGTATTTCAATGAGGTAAGAGCATTCGGATGAAAAATCATTACTAAGGAATAATAATAGTAAATTCTGTATGGTGTCAGACGTAAAGAATAGCACCATCCCATATCTTCCCGTGGGTGTCGTAAGAGGTGACTAAGGGACTTGCCAGAGAACGGGCAGCAGCGTTCTCTGTGCTTGTGCAACATCCGTACTGCGATCGCCAACCCGCCTGTCAAGCGTGGCGATTATGGCAAAACCCCCTTATGTCAATGTGGCGACCCTCGGGGGAGGTCTATGTCCAGCAGTGGACGTCTTTCGGCTGAAATGATGATGATGAATAATAATAAAGGAGAGCAGCGGTGGCCCAGTGGTGGCTTTATCGACCTACGAGCAGAAAGCTGTGGGTTCGAACCCAGGTAGGCGCATTACTTTGTGTAATTTTTCCATCACCACTGCCCTCAAAAACGGTGAAGGAAAACATCGTGAGGATACCGGCATATCCTAGAACTAAAAATTCGAAGACATGGACATCTACCAACCCGCACTAGGCCCGCGTGGCGGATTACAGCCCACTCCCTCTCAAAGAGAGGAGGCCTGTGTCCCAGCAGTGGGAACATTATAAGCTGATGATGATAAAGGAATAATTTTACCTGCCTCGTTGGTCTAAATCTCAAGCGCGCGTGCTGAGCATATGGTTCTGTGTTTGATTCCCAGGTTGAGGCAAAGTGTTATTTGGTTTTTCACTCAGCAACTTCTCATTAGCAGGCACGGAGTCTAGATTTGTGCCAATTTCATGGCAATATGCTCGCCCTTACATGGGACCTAAACATAACTGGCGAAATGTGGGTGTACTATTAGGTACACCTCTGAGTAACCCTCCGGAGAGTACAGGCGTGATGATATGTAAGGAATAATTTATCATGAGACGACGGAAGTCTTCAATAGATCCATTAGTTGTTATAATTTTGATTTTAAAAGTCATCGTATACTGATAAGAAAGGCGATGATAAATGGTTCTTCTCTTGGATCTTGAAGATCGAAAACTTTAACTTAGGGAAGCCTGTTAAAAGCGGGGTATTGTAAGAGGTCAAAAGACAGCAGAAATGATGCAGAATGGCAGAATTTGGCTTTGAAATTAATGGGTAAAATAATAATGTTGAGAACACTAGTAGAACAAACTTAATCATTTAAATAAATTACTCACGGTAGTTTATTTAAAAGACTATCATTTCTTTTTTTAATTTGCTCCACACTAAGAATTTCTCCTGTATCATGGGTGCGTTTACAAATATTTAAACTAACATACACAAACAGCCAGACTCGAAACAACTATCTGTAGGCAATACAAATATTTGTTGTGTGCGGGGATCGAACCCGCAACACGCAGCGCAGCAGTCGATCGCTCAACCACTGTGCCAACCGTGTCGTCAAAATAAGACGATTCTCTTTTAGAAGATTAGTAAAATCAATGGCCCTAGTCATAACTAAAGTCTATTCAGAAGAAAGTGTTCCAATTTATAAATATTTCTACTTTTAATAACTAAATGACGTTCCATTTCAGAATTTCGAAGCTGCTTTCAATGTAACTCCCCAGTGGAATGCTACTCGTCCAATTCGACCTGTTTCCAGAAACAACCGACTAACCAACGATACAGAGTATCCAGGAGAACATTATCTCATCAGACACAACGAATACGGAAACCACTTTATCAACGCATTTGAGAAAATCAATGGGTCGATCCCAATGTCATCCACTAGTCAATGGATGAATGGTAAAGTGACAATAAATCGACAGAACATAAGCACTACATGGACTAGTCTGAGGAAGGAACTAGTAGAGGCCAGTTTAGGTGGTGTCTCTGGTCACTGGTACTGGTCATCCCCCATTTGTGGTGATACAGAGGACTTCAATAACGTTACTCAAATCAGACTATGTGCCAAGTGGTACATGGCAGCGACTTTCATGCCAATGATAAAGATACATTCGAAATCAATTCCTAGAGATCCTCTAGGATTTGCTGGTAACGAAAGAGCTCATATGATAACAGCATTGAATAGACGACTGAGTCTACTTCCCTACATCTACACAGTTCTTCAAGAAGGCCCTCTTCTTAGGCCTATGTTCTATCAATTCTCTTCGTCTAACCTTACTGATTTGACGACTCAATTTGCCGTGGGAGATGATTTGGTGATAGTTCCTAATTTAGAACCCAGTCAGACCCATGTCCACTTATGGATGCCTCCAGGAGAGTGGTATGAATTTTGGGGAGGTTTGAAGATAATTGGAGAAGAAGGTCAAGCAGTAACGATGACTACAACAGATTCTGATTTCTTTACTATGGTTCGCGCTGGTTCTATTGTTGTTATGCAGAAGGTAATTATGAATTAGAAGAAATAATGTTACATTCTATAAAAACCTATTATTTATTTTGTTATTGAAAAAAATTGGTCTTCCGACAACAGTACTAAGGCATCCCGAGGAATTACGTCCCTAATTCAACAAATTCTGTACATGATTTACTTAATCATAACTGTGTGACGCAAGGCATGGGTCGAGAATTCGTAAGTGCTCGACATTCTGGCCAAAAAAAGACCTTTCAATCATATCCATTACAGTAATTTCTCTTACAATATATTATAGTAATCAGATCACATTTACTTAAATCTTTAGGACCTTGGCAGATCTCCTTGATACATTATTAACTATAGGTCTAGTTTCATGATTAGAATAGTGCCAGAGGTAGAATAGAATAGAATAAAACTTTATTGTACACCAAAAATTAAATTTAAGAAGCTTACAAAACTAATAATTTTATGGTTACAACGGCGGTCTTATCGCTGATAGCGATATCTTGCAGACAACCTTTGAATGGACATAATGGAAATAAAATAAAAAAGGGTGTAGTCATTGGTGTACTACACAAAAATTTTAAATAACAAAAGTAAAGTTATCTACTAGTAGCACTAGGTGCACTAGCACTAGGTAGCCGCAAATTCAAATTCATTTGTTTCAAACTAACCACACACATGCACTTTTAAATTTTCAAGGAGTCTGTCAAACGAGAACAAAAAGAATAAGCCTATTCCAAAAGTATTTTCAGCCATTCCAAAACTTAGATCTTTCGAACAAGAAGTGGCCAAGCAATTTCATGAACACTCTCTGTATTGTGCAGAAGGGTATGCGAATGACTTAGCATCCACAACATGAGCCCACACCCCTCTCGAACCGCGCAGCTACGTCAAGCAATGACTTAAAAACTAGGCCAGTAATAAAACTTTTTTTTTTAGGAGACTCAACTGACGGCTGACCTTACTCGCCTGCAATCAGGATACTCACTTATCATAGCACTCGAATGTGAAACAACATACAGCACCGGAACTACTGAAGCAACTAATTCTTCCGAATCTACAATAGTCACTGAAGATGATAACGACACTAGTCCTACAACAGACACTACAGATGATGATATAGAAAGTACAACAGATGGTACCACTGAGGGAGATGACGCAACTACTAGTTCAGAAACGACAGGCGAGACGGATGAAGATGAAGAAACGACAGCCTCAACAGAAACACCTATAGTCACAATAACAACTTGTGAAGCCACTGGCAAGTTATTCATGAACGAAAATATGACTCTAATTTTCAAAGCTAATGCAACAGACATTACAGTTTCTGCTGAAAAGAAAGACATAGAAGATTTTGGAGTGTTTTGTAATACCACTATAGCTACATGGGCGGGAACTGTAAGAGAACTAGCAATTTATGGCTTAAATAAGTCGGAAAATAACTACGATGAAAAGAAACTTATAAGTAGTAAGACACCGTTAATAGATTTGTGTCAACTTGTAGACAAGGATGAAGTTAGTTTTAAGTTCGTAGATTGATATTGTATTATTCAATTTTGCCATGAACCAAGTGATGATACTTGTTAAATTGGTGCTATCGAAAGCCATTATATTTTTAGAAGTATATTGCTGTTTCAATATTTTTTATTTATTTCTCAATATTATACTTATCAATATAATGATAAATTATTTTTTCTATTAATGCTTAAAATCTACAAAGATCTCTAAGTTCTATCAGTGCACAATCTGAGTTTTTGAAGCAATAAAAATGAACAATTCACAATTCCTTCAAAAATATAGAACAACTTTTCTGCTTTTAAAATTCGGAATAACTAAATTGAACCAAAGAGAAGAATTAATAACTGCGAGTTTCCTTAGAAAACACAGGACGTAAAGGAAATTAATTTCATTAGAGTATTTCTTGAAAGGTAAAAAACATATTAATTCATATTATTAGACCTACATTTTCTATCTTACCTGGAATTTTCTATTTGGTACAAGATGAAATACAATATACAAGGTGTTGTTTTGCAACCTCGTCAAATTCTAGGAGGTAACTATGCTAATGATTCTCGACCCGAATCAATAATAAAATGAGTAGGTAATTTTCTTTTTTTTATTTATTTTTTGAAATCGGTAACTGTGAACCACCTGTGTTTTGAACACGGGCCGTCTGATTCCCGCCTTATAACGTCGCTTACACACAAACAAAAAACCTCAAACGTTTTATCGATAATTTTATACTCCCTAAACCACAATAAGGGGGTTATTCTGAAATATTGACAAACTTAAACAACAAAAAAACGCAGTGTTTTTTAATAATTTACTAGGTACCGTAATTTATATTGATTATTTATGTCTTTTGTGACAACATCCTGAATTTTGACGAGGATGCAAAACAACACCTTGTATTTGATTTATTAAAACTGAAAAATAATTACTCGTGTTTTTGAGAAAAACAATTCAAGCGACTTTTTTTACAGGAACAACCAACATCAACATGTTTTAGTAACTCAAAAACATGTTTTGAAACTTTTGTTTGCTTTGATTTCTAGGCTTGTTATACCACGAAAGCTTAAACATGTAGGTCCTATAATAAACAATTGCAAGTTCTTTAATAAAACAAGAAACTAAACTCTCGTTTATCTTGACTAAGGCTATAAATAGAACATCTACCAACCGTTTTGCAAACTATGAAAGCCTCAACAAACAAAATTAGGGACTACTCACTCGTTTGTTTTCAATTCAATGAAAGGAGTTCATTTATAATTTTTTAATACAGTTGCTCAAAAAGTGGCGTATTGCAGGGAAGTATAGCGTTCGGGATGTGGGCTATTATACACTCGAGCTTTTTCATTACCTTTTCCGAACTCGTGCGTTCTCTTTTCCAACTGTCAAAATAATGTCTATTAAAAAGAAAAAACCAACCACAAAGTTTTTACTACAAAAAAATCATAGAAGTTTTTATGATTCATGCAAATACTTTTAAAAAGAAGCTACTAATTTGTTTCAATTTGATTCAATGAGTTAGGTTAGGTTTCATTTCATTTCTTTAAATTTCATTAAATTTTTTCATTAATTAAATTCAATTTCAATAAAAAAAATCTACTGAACACTTAGCTGTAGGGCATAGTTCCCTTTGCCTACCCAGAATGGGTGAAGAAAACAAAAAAAAAACTCTACTTATATTCTTTTACGGTTGGCGCCATTTTCCAAAAATGTTCTTTATTGAATTGCTTCAATGAAATAGTATATTTCATTACGAGTGTGGAAAGCCTGTCATTGCAAAGAGTTCCGAGAAATGTCTACCCGAGCCGAGGCGCAGCCGAAGGTGAGGGTTGACAGTCGGAACAAGTTGCAATGACGGTTCCGCACGTGTACTGAACAACTATTTTTAATACAGTTGCGAAAAAATGAAGCAATTTAATAAAGAACATTTTACACACAACATACATTTACATACAGCCAAGTCTTCAGATTTTTTTATTGATATGAAATGAAAATGAAATTCAATGAGATGAAATGAAATGAAACCTAACCTAACTCATTGAATCAAATCATTAAATCTGATATTGAAACAATTAGTAGCTTCTTGTTAGAAATATTTGCATGAATCATAAAAAACTTCTATTTTTTTTTTATTGAGAACTTCGTGGTTGATTTTTTCAAGATGTTACTTATATACTCAACTAATGTTCTTAATAATAGTTTTTTTTTTAATTAGCTTTCAAAATTATTTTATTTTGTTACACTCCGTCATGGCTGTATACCTGCATAAGTAACAGTTGCCCTTAACGTTTCTGAATGAAACATTTGTATAATCTGTGGTGTGGGCAAAAACCGCCATCCGCTTAAAAAAAAGTTCACGTATTACGTAATAATAGTTGTCCTGACTTGTGTATTAAGGCTATAATTCATAATTATTTACTCGCAAATGTGATGAAAAACATTGTATGTTTCACGGGCGGTACGGGAATTACGAACCTCGACTCAGAAAGCCCTTTTTTTTTTTTTTTTTTTTTTTTTTTTTTTTTTTTTTTTTTTTTTTCGGATGGGAAATCATCAAATGACTTCTTCCGCTCTGGGCGGAGCGGAAGGGAGTGTCAGACTTGACTGACTAAAACCCATCCATGTTCCTTCTTAGCCCTTTGCGTTCCAGGGGCACGGTATCTCTTTCGAACAACCCGCAGCCCTGGCAGGCATCGGCCCTCTCGGACCCCTTCCGATTTGCTGACATCTCTTTGAGGCGCGCGTGGAACACGAACGCGCCGTCGGCACGGTCTGTCGTCATAAGACGGACGGACGGTGAGCTAGCCCATTACTCACCGTCCACAGGCCCGCGCCTACGGTGGCCGGGGGCCACTGGTTGCCCCCCGACGCCCGGGGCGTCTCCCGCGGCGGCTGGGACGTGAGGTTCTCTCCCTCTCACGTTCCGCCACCTCCTTCGCTAGCATGACTGCTTCGCAGAAGGAGGCGACGGCTTCCCATTCCCTCTCGCTCCGGACCATGGATTGAACCAGGGCCGGACGCGAGAGGTCGCCGCCGCCAATCGCCGCTACGAGGACACGGCGGTGCTCAGCCCAAGCGGGGCATAGCTCCACAGTGTGCTCCACCGTGTCCTCCGGCCGATCCTCGCAGTGGTGACACCCGGGCGTTTCCTCCCGCCCGATTCGGTGCAGGAACCTCCCGAAACAACCGTGTCCGGTGAGGACCTGCGTCAGGCGGAAGGTGAGGGCGCCGTGGCGCCTCTCTAGCCACTCCTCAAAGAGGGGACTTATCGCCACTATTGTGGCGTGCCCTGCACGGGGTTGCGACAGTCGCTCTCTCCATGTCGCCATGAGATCGCGCCGGAGGTCTGTCCGCTGAGCGACAATTTGCCGCGGCAGCGGAGTTTCCCCCCGGCGTAGTGCCTCCGCGCGCCATTCGTGCAGGCACGCGAGGACTATCGCCTCCAGATCCCATGGCGGCAATCCGGCCAAGAGGCTCGCCGCCTCGCCGGAGATCGTGCGGTACCCCCGGATCAGCCTTACGGCTACCACCTTCTGGGGCGCGTTCAGGTAATGGGCGGCTCGCCGCCTCAGAGAACGCGCCCACACCGGGGCCCCGTAAAGGGCCATGGACCGCACGACCCCCGCGTAGAGCCTGCGGCAGGAGGCGTTTGGACCCCCCAGGTTGGGCAAGAGCCGCTTGAACGCAGCCCCTGCCCGTTCCAGTTTGGGGGCCAAACGTCGGAAATGCTCCACGAAGTTCCACCGGCTGTCGAGGACAAGCCCTAGGTACCTCAGCGTCGACTCGACGCCGATGGGAACCCCTCCTACCGTCAGTATGGATCCCGACGGTGGCGCATTCCGAGGCCCATGAAAGCACATGGCCTCGGACTTGTGCAATGCCACCTCGAGACCCAGTTGCCGGATTCTATCCACGACTATCGCAACCCCGCGTGTCATAAGTTCGGCCGCCGCCTCGTGCGACCTCCCTTGTGCCAGCACCAGCGTGTCGTCAGCGTAGCAGACTACACTGACACCGCTAGGGAGGTCGGCGCGCAGCACCCAGTCGTAGCCGATGTTCCACAAGGGCGGCCCCAGAACCGATCCCTGTGGGACACCGCACGACACCTCTCGCCGGTTCCATTCTCCGGTGCGACCGGGGTAGATGACGGCCCTGTCCGTCAGGTAGTCCCCGACCACACGACGAAGGTAGGTCGGCACCCGGTGATACCGGAGTGCCTCCCTAATGCAGCTCCAGGGCATGGTGTTGAAGGCGTTGGCGATGTCAAGAGACACCGCCAAGACAACCCCACCCCTGGACACCGCATCCCCCGTCGTGAGAGCCCTCACGCGCATGATGGCGTCCACCGTCGAGCGCCCTCTGCGGAAACCAAACTGGTTCTCCGCAAGATCCGGCCCAATCCCCACAAGGTGCCCGGCGAGGCGGTTGGCAATGACTCTTTCAAAGAGCTTGCCCACCTCGTCGAGCAACACAATGGGCCGGTATGCGGACGGAGAGTCCGCAGGGCGCCCCGGCTTCCGGATGAGGACCAGCTTCCCCGTCTTCCAACGAAGCGGGAACTGGCCTCTCTCCAAGCATGCGCTTAAGAGCCCTTCCAGTCGGGGCCCGAGAGCCTCCGAGGCCAGGACCCAGGCTTTGCCAGGCAAGCCATCGGGTCCCGGGGCGGTATTTTTGGCTTTAAGCCTGCCTACCGCCGCTCTCAGGTCTACCCCGGTCACTTCCGGAATGTCGTCATCGTCCTCGATGTGGTCCGCTTCCGGCACCGCAAGCGGCGGAGCCATAGGCGGGGGAGGATGTTCCCCTCGCAGAGGGAACAGAGCGCTCACCACGTCCTCCACGAGCTGAGGGCGGAGACTCTGCGTCAGCGGGGGGGCCCAGGTGCGGAGTTTGTCCCGCACCATCTTGTAAGGGCGCCCCCACGGATCTCTGTCGAGAGTCTCCAGCATCTCCTCGCGGCCCAGGTCTCTGGCCCGCTGGACAGCCTCCTGGAGGGCGGTCTTCGCTGCTCTGTATCCCTCGTACAGCTCCGCCTCAATGGCTGCCGCATCCGGAGGGCGGATGCGGAGCCTGCGATGCCTGGCGTACGGGTGCCGCGCGGCGACGCACGCCTCGCGCAGAGACGTCAGCTCTCGCGACCACCAGTACACCTGACGCCGGGCGCTTCCTGGCCGAACTCGGGGCATTGCCACGTCGCAAATGTCGGACATGGCCTCCTGGAACCACCCTGCCTCGTTGTTGATGTCGGCAGGCCTGTTCGGTGATGACACCCAGGCCTGCACTATCGAGGCTTCCAGGAGGAGCTCCCGGTCCAGCTGCTTCAGCGCCCAACGCGGACCACTCGAGGCCTGTAGGACCGGCGCGCTTGAGTCCGGGGCAGAGACATCGAACCGGATGTACCGGTGGTCGGAATAGGTCTCCACCCCCTCCATGACGCGCCAGTCAATGACACGCGGTGACAGAGCGGGGCTAGCGAACGAGATGTCCACCACCGACTCGCCCCGCATCCGCACACACGTGGGGACAGAACCCCGATTTAGGACGACCAGGCCCACCTCCAGAGCCCAGTCCTCCACCATTCTACCCCGCACATCCGTGCAACGAGAACCCCAAGCCAAGTTTTTGGCATTGAAGTCCCCGAGCACAAGCACGGGGAGGGAATAGTTTCGGATGACGACACTCAACTCCATGAGGGAGTTGTGGAACTCGGCGAGAGTTCGGCTCGGGGAGAAGTAGACTCCCGCTACGACGATCTCCCCGAACCGTGCTGCTACGCAACCCTGACCCTTCCTGACACTCTCAAGGGTCGGGGTACCGGCGGCGGCCGACGAAATTATGGCCACTGAGCCGCTCAGGTCCTCCACCCAGTCTTCCCTGGGCGGGACAAAGTACGGCTCAGCGACCACGGCGACGTTAATCAACCACTCCGCCATGCTCTGGAGCAACAGATCCTGAGCACAGCGGCAGTGGTTGATGTTCGCCTGGAGAAGGCGTAATGGGGCCATTATTGGCACTCCATTTCAGCCCCCTCCCGGGACCCCTGTGAGGGCCCCGCCACAGGTGTTGTGGCGATAACACTGGCGGCAACGGCGGAAGCGACAGTGCCGGTGGCTGCGGTGGTGGCGACGGTGGAGGCGGTGGCTGGAGGCCTTCCCTTGCCCCTGGCCTTGGTGGGTGGTGCGCAGGCCTTGCCCCCTGCCCGGTGATCGGCCGGTTTGCCCGCTGCCGCACATGCAGTGCAATGCGGCGTGGCAGAGCAAGCCACGGCCATGTGACCGGGCTGACCGCATCGGAAGCAGTCGCCGCTGCGGTCCACCTCCGAGGAGCACCGACAACTCACGTGCTGCCCCACGAGGCACCGGTAACACCTCAGAGGTCGGGGCTCCAGGAGCTTCACCTGCGCTGCCACCCATCCCACCAGGAGCCTTCCAGCCTCCACAATTATTCTCGCCGCCGCCACAGGGCAGCTTACCATCACGGTTCGCATGCCCGAGTGGTCCGGACGTAGGGTGCCTGCCCTGACCTGCTCGGCAGGGCACCCACCGGTCCTGGTGACGGCGGCGACCACCTCCTCCTGGGTCACAGAGTCGTCCAGACCCAGGATGCGCAGGTCTGCGCATCTGACGGGCCTGGACACTCGGGCCTCGTCCGCATCTAGGGACGCTCTAAGCTTTTCAGCCAGAGCGTCAGCGGACGGGCCGCTATTTGCACCAGGGATCTCCAGCGCTCGAGCCCCTGTTGCGGTGACTTTAAGCCGGAGTCCCCCAGTGATCCCGAGCTCTGCGAGATCCACCATCGCTTTCGCCTTCGAGAGCACGTCGCGGTAGGATACGCCCCTCTTTTCCGCATCCGGCTGTAGCGTAATCACTACAGCTGCGGTCTTCGGGGCGCGGAGTCTAGCCGCGACGCTTCTCGTCTTGTGCTGGCGCCTCCTCTCCTCGTTTCGGGCCTTTTTGGCCGCCTTTCGCCCCTTCCTCCTTTCTCCGACCACCTGCCACTCGGTTTCGGCCATGGCTGGCGGGGGAGGCGGCGGCGGTGGCTGCGGCTGGCTTGCTGCTGGCGGAGGCGCCGTCGCTGCCTGGGGAGCCGCCTTGCCCTTCTTTTGGGCCGCTGTCGGCTTTGGCGGAGCCGACTTTCCGGGGCCCGGTCTAGTCCTGCCGGAGGGCTGAGACTGCCCTGTCCCTGACGCAGCCGCAGCAGCCGCATATGAGGCCGCCTTCGGGCCCGAGACCACCCTCGGGCCCGGGACCGCATTCGGGCCCGAGCTTGCCCCCGGGCCCGGGGCCGCCTTGTTTGCCGCTAGGGGGGGGCGCAGGACAATGCCCTCCAAGACGGAAAACCGCGCCTGGAAGGCAGCCAGCTCCTTCCGAACCAGGTTCAGGACCTGGTTCTCCACAGACGCGGGCTGGCTCTGCCGCTGCTGGGGCACCTCGCGGGAGCCGGACTCTCGCAGACCACTCAGGTCTGCCCGGAGCTTCAGATTCTCCTCGCGGAGAAGCTCCGTTGCGGCCGTCAGGCGGGCGACCTCCGCCCGCAGTTTGGCCACTTCGCCTGGTGGAGGATAACTTGCCTCCACCGCCGCCATGATGGAGGCGGAAGCCGCAGGTATGGCCCCGAGTTTTGAAGAAGTCAGTTTCTTCAAGGCCACGACCCTTATCGCAGCTTCCACCTCCTTTTGGAACTTGGCCTTACGCTCCACATCGGAGCCGCCAACTTCGCCTGCCGCGTCATCACAGGTGCCCACACGAGCCTGCCCGCGACCGGCCACCCCCGATCTCTCGGAGAGCCCCCTCCCGTGCCCCTTATTCCACCACGCCTGCTGGTGGAAATTTTAGGGGCCGAGGCAAGCTCCCCTTCGGAAGACGACTCGCGGTCGCCTTCCGGTCTGGACCGCTTGCGTTCCTCCGCAGCAGCCCCAGTCCTCTCGACGCGGGAGCTCTCAGAGCATCCCGCGCTCACCTCACTGGATGCGGCGTCGGACTCCGACCCCGCATCCCTCCTCTCTCTCTCTACGCCTCCATCGGCTAAGTTTTTATTTTTTAATTTTACCATTTTGGTCCCACGAGTGTGGGGGAAATAAGAGGTCCATCCGGGCAGTGCCCCCTGTACCCGGATAAGCCTTGGACATTTATAACCCGCCAGAGGGTCGGCTGGTACTCTGGCGGGGGTCGCACTAAAGACTGATTGTTCCATGGGAACACCCGTCAGCCATACATCCCCTCACGGTGCGCCGCCGCTTGAGATTCGGGGTAGCTTTTTATAGAGGTTTTCTACCTCGCGGTCCAGGCGGTTAAGCCAAGACCCTCGGTCCCGATCGAAGCCGCGAGACGTGATCCACGACACTCCGATGATGGGATTACGAGAACGACGGGGACAGAGAAGGACTGCGTCCCTCGCTGTCTGCTCGGAGGCAGGGTGAGTGCACTCCGAGCCCGCCCTTGCTCCTCCGCTGTGCCCTCTGCTTTTCAGAGGGTCACGCGGAGAAGCGCCGCGTTGGTCCAAGGACCCCACCACGTCAGAATATTCGCCACCGACAGTGACATTCCCCGGAGAATGGGAATCTCTTCCCACTCCTCGGGAAAGGACACTGCCGGCGCCCAGGGTGCACCGTCCCAACAGCCACTGTTCCCTCCAGACGTATCGAGAGGGACCAGCGCCATCAGGCTCTCGAGGAGGTTTTCTGACCCAGCACCCCACTCAGAAAGCCCTCAGTCTTCGACTTCGGGCTTCTACTAGAGGCTCGATCGTACCTAATTCCTTACTTACCGACCTTAATACAGAATGTACTATTATATCTACCTACGTACTGTGTGATTGCCGGTTTACTTAGTTGATTAATTCAAGTTTACGACTTGTCAAACTCTATTTAAGTATTCAATTTTGAATATCGAGTATATTTTTCATTGAAAGAACCACTTTAAGAAGAGTTTGACTTAAGCCAAGTGCAATATACAAAGGCAAAAAATACTCAAAAGGTGGAACAAAAGACTTTTACATAGACAATTTCCTGAAAATTACAAATGAGTTCCAAGTCATTTCACTCGTAAATGTGGTTTTCTTGAAAATGTTTACGTCGTACTTTTCTGTGAAACAGTATCAGTTACCAATAACAAAAGAAATCTTAGTCTTTTAATTCGGTATTTTAGAAATAATTGAAGAAATAGGAATATTGACAACAATGAACAAATAATCAGACAAAATTTTCTCGTAATGGATACGGGTGGATTACGCCACAATATAAATTGGTCGAATTTCAAGTTATTTATAAAAAACAATACTCAAACGGTAAAAAAAAAATGTGAGCAGCGAGCTTTTTTTTTTAATTTTGTTGTCTTCTCCTCTAGGAACTCAATAAAAAAGAATCATGAAGATCCGACCAATTTAACCTTCGTTCCAACTTATTGTCTATTGCACTCGACTATTCAAATTGTGTTAAGAGACCCGTACATACTGTACGGGTCTCTTAACAAAGAACATTTTTTTTCTGTCGTTATGTGTGTCTGTCTGTTTGTTCCGGCGAATCTCTGAAACGGTTGGATCGATTTTGACGGGACTTTAATTTCAGAAGAAGGTTTAAGATTCTGTGGAAAAAAATCAAAACCCTTGAAATTATTATCAAAAATCAAATTCCATTAAGGAAGTCATATTTTTATAATAATTTAACGCGGACGAAGATCACGGACAACAGTTAATAAATAAAATAAATAAGTATCACTGTAGTTTTGGCAATCATTACAATGTCAATAACACAAGAGTAACCTTATTGCAACAGCAGTAAAAATCAAAGTGATTTTGACATTTATTTAAAGTCAGATAAATGTGAAGAGACTGTAGGAGCAAGGTTGCGGTGAATAGCTAGCGTCACTCATATGGTTTCTTGTAAATGTACTTATCCCATAATCAGTGTGAGGAAACGTGTTCCCAACAAGTCGGTTTGTTGTTATTTTTTTTCCTAGTACAAAAATGTTTTTGTTTTCTTTATTACTGAATTTTGATAATACAAGGTGTAAATAGACCTTTCACGAAGGCGTAAACCAAGCATTCTGTACATCAAACTAAGTAACCCTACGCAAAAATAATTGCTGGGAAACGAACTTTTTTTTTAGGGGAGAAAAATCACATTTTAAGGTAAAACTCAATGTAACGCACTCAAAATACTGTGCTGATAGATGCATTCAATAGTAGGTATTAAAAGTACAGTTATAAAATTTTATTACCAACTAGTATTTTTAGGGTTCCGTACCCAAAGGGTCAAACGGGACCCTATTACTGAGACTTCGCTGTCCGTCCGTCCGTCCGTCCGTCCGTTCGTCCGTCCATCCGTCCGTCCGTCTGTCACCAGGCTGTATCTCATGAACCGTGATAGTTAGCTAGTTGAAATTTCTACAGATTATGTATCTCTGTTGATGCTATAACAACAAATACTAAAAACAGAATAAAATTAATATTTAAGGGGGGCTACCATACAAACAAGTGACTTTTTTGCTCGTTTTTATAAATAATAGTACGTAACCCTTCGTGCGCGAGTCCGACTCGCACTTGGCCGGCTTTTTTTAAACTTGTGAAAATGTTGGAACTTTGACGTCCAATATCTCAGTAACTGGAAGGTTCCCAGGTATGGTTCAGAACAAACAAATGATCGCAATGACGAAGACAACCTGTGGTTTAAGTTCCGTTTAGGGTCTATTTACACCCTTTATACAAGGTGTTATAGATCCCTTTAGGAAACCGTCATCCAAGCACACAAAACATTGTGCTGATGTGCAAAAAACGGCTTTGGTCTTCGTTATGAGCGTTTACGCCATACGACATTTCATACAAACTTTCAAGTCCTTATTTTCCGAATTGACTGAACCGATTTTAATTAAACTTCATACGCGTAAGCAGGATACATAGGTCTAAAAAGTTACAAAAAACATTTGAAAAATGGTAAGAGCTAATGTCAAGAAAATATGGCGGCAGGCAATATCGTTTCAACCAGCAACATTTAGGCTGCACGCCCACGTCAGACTTTTTATCGGACAGATAATCGGGCCGATTTTTCCTCTGATTATTTTCCTCGATTTCTGAACAACTTTTTGTAGGACGTGTGTGTTGCACTATCAGTGTGTTCTATTTTTCTCCTACAAAAAATCGGTCACCGATTATCGGACGTGGGCAGCCGTAGGCTGCTCGCCAAATAATCAGAGGAAAAATCGGCCCGATTATGTGTCCTACAAAAAGTCTGACGTAGGCTTGCAGCCTTAGGCTTGCCAATCGAAATATTAAATAACTAGCACTACGCCCGCGACTCCGTCCGCGAAAATTGTGATAGCTCGGCTAATTTGCATGATCATCATCATCATCATCATTTCAGCCGAAAGACGTCCACTGCTGGACATAGGCCTCACCCAAGTTTCGCCACATTGACATAACATGGGGGGTTTTGCCATAATCGCCACGCTTGGCAGGCGGGTTGGCGATCGCAGTACGGTTGTCACAAAAGCACAGAGAATGCTGCTGCCCATACTCTGGCAAGTCCCTTAGTCGGCTCTTACGACACCCACGGGAAGATATGGGATGGTGCTATTCTTTGCGTCCGACACCATACAGAGCCATACATTTGCATGATATAAATATAATTTATTTTACCCGCGTAGTTCTCGTTCCCGTAAGAATTTTTGAAATCGGTCCAGTAGTTTTTGATTTTCTTTTCTTAGAGAATTTTTATACCCGTCATAACTTCTAAACGAAAAGTCCGATCCGAATAATTTAAAGTGTAAATTTACACGTATATTTAATTAGGTATGAACGTATCTTAATTTATGAGTACTTTATTGGTTTTATAGGATAATTATAAACAATTGAAATAGCTCGGCCCAATCATCTATTTTAATGACGACTGGCCGTGTCGACGGCGCGCTCGTGTTCAACGCGCTTCTCAAGGAGATGTCAGCAAATCGGAAGGGGTCCGAGAGGGCCGTTGCCTGCATGGGCTGCGGGACTGTTCGAAAGAGATACCGAAGCCCTGGAACACAAAGAGCTAAGAAGCAACATGGATGGGTTTTAGTCAGTACAAGTCTGACACTCCTTTCCGCTCCGCCCAGTCGACACGGCCTGTCGTCATAAGACGGATGGACGGTGAGCTAGCCCATTACTCACCGTCTACAGGCCCGCGACAGTAAATACCCCTTACTCACTGTTCGTGGACAACAGCTCTTCTATTATTTAGGTGTGTGATAGGTCTCACAAGATCTCATTTATTTCGTCCTTATGATCAAAGTTTATACGGACTACTTATCCACTATTAACCAGTAATGTTATCACTAAGAACTGTATCGCTATCGTAATGTTTAATAGTAGGTACAATATCCTGTTGTTCCATGTTTTAGAGAGGTTACACACTAATTCTCGCCACATTCGATCCGGCAGAATTCATTATTTTACCAACATAACTTGAGATATCAGTGGCGCTGCGTGCTAAGAAAAACGACACCCACCTGTCAAATCTAGTATATTTAAACGTAGTTCAAAATTAAACCGCGAGTCAAGTTATTTGAACTATAAAGCCGATCCGAAGCCCACATGTTTGGCTTTCATTTGGCTCATGCCGATCTATAAACTCCGAAATAATGAACATAAAACGATTATGGTGTTTAGCAGATCAAGTAGAAGAATAATAACTAATAACAATCGACTAAGTTTCAAGCGTCAAGGTACCCCATGAAATTCGAAATTTCACGAATATCACGAATTTTTTTACTTTTTTTGCAATTTGCCGTTCAGTTACTGGTTGCAACCAGTTAGTTGTTGAAACAAATTTATTAATAAAGAGTGAATTTCACGCACTACCCTACCGCTTGCCCCCTAAGGTGAATTAAGTGAGGAAAGAGCAAAGTTGGCGCAGTGGATTGGCGATACCGGGCGTCGGCAGAGGGCGGTCAACGCCCTCTTGCGGTCTTTAAACAGGTCCAGGGGCGACGGATTCAGGGGGGATTCAAGGGGGGACATCCGTCGCCCCCATCGCACTGGCGGCAGTAGTCCGGAGCAGCGGAAGTCGCATTAGATCCCGCTGCCCCCCGACGCAAGTGTGCGAGAAAATACCAGTGTTGTTATAGTCAGTACAGGTCTGACAGACCCCTCCGCTCGCCCCAGGTCGGTGGACATCTATCGAGGATTTCCACATCGACAAAAAAGTGTAATGGCGATAACTTCCGCGCACAGGTTTGTTTTGTACACCTACAATTTTATCGGCTATTGAATTGTTTTAACACCCTTAGATTAAAGTCACTTGTGGCAGTTGTGGCCTGCCAGTTAATCTCTTGTTAGATATTTCTACATAGTTACACTGTTATTTTTTATGTTTTTGGATTATTTAAAAAATGATACTAACACAGAAAGAATTAGAGCAATTTCTAGTTACTTTCGAGAACTTGATGAAGGTTAAAAATAATATTGAGGTAGCCTTTGACCTTTGCTTAGTTCTGTGTTCAAGGCGGCATCGGAACTCAGCTCGTCCCACACCACACGTCCATTAATCGTTCAAACACCTTTCCTAGATTCGAAAATAAATGAACCCACTTACTATACGCACACTTCTTTTATTTAGATACATTCGTCATCACAATAAATTCTCTAAATCTTTTGGCAACAGAAACAAAAAGCGATCGATTGTTATTGTATCCATGCCAACGCACAAACAGGTTATTGCGAGTAGGTAATTATTTTTTAATACAGTTGCTCAAAAAGTGGCGTATTGCAGGGACGTATAGCGTTCGGGATGTGAGCTATTACACACTCGAGCTTTTTCTTTACCTTGTCCGAACTAGTGCGTTCTCTTTCCCAACTGTCAAAATAATGTCTATTAAAAAGAAAAAAAACCAACCACGGAGTTTTTACCAAAAAAAAATCATAGAAGTTTTATGATTCATGCAAATATTTCTAAAAAGAAGCTACTAATTTGTTTCAATATTAGATTTAATGACTTGATTCAATGAGTTAGGTTAGGTTTCATTTCATTTTCATTTCATATCAATTAAAGAAATTCTACTGAAGACTTGGCTGTATGGGCATAGTTCCCTTTGCCTACCCAGAATGGGTAAAGAAAACAAAAAAAAACTCTGCTTATATTCTTTTACGGTTGGCGCCATTTTCCAAAAATGTTCTTTATTAAATTGCTTCATTTTTTCGCAACTGTATTAAAAATAGTTGTTCAGTACACGTGCGGAACCGTCATTGCAACTTGTTCCGACTGTCAACCCTCACCTTCGGCTGCGCCTCGGCTCGGGTAGACATTTGTCGGAACTCTTTGCAATGACAGGCTTTCCGAACTCGTAATGAAATATACTATTATCAGCAATGATGCAATTAGTGGCAGATCACTATACGACCCCCTTATCTTAACACAATAAAATAGTCTTATGTGTTTGTTCTCTATTCTTACACGCGCTTTCGTAATAGACGGTACTTTTTACGTAATACGACGGTCAATCAATAAACAAGTACGGCTCTCAGTGTTTATATTTGCGTGTTTACAGTAAAATGGATAAGACCGCGGACAGTTCCATTGCGGGGGATATAGATTATAATGAACTGACCCCACAGTGAACCCAGATAAATCTACGTTAACATCAAATAACAACTTATTTTGTGGTGAACCGCGGCCAGTGAAGGAAGTCTTCACTTTCGACCCGAAACTAATGAAACCGGAGAACAATCTTCAGGAGCCAAAACAAGAACCACGTAAGAGAAGTTTCAATAACCCTGGTGCCAGGATGCCGAACATTAAAGTATTTACCGGGAGCTCGCATCCGGAGATGGCGAAGAGAATTGTTGCTAGGCTTGGCATCAATTTAGGAAGAGCGACAACAAAGAAGTTCAGCAATAAAGAAACTAATGTTGAGATCGGCGAGTCAGTCAGAGGTGAGGATGTATATATTGTTCAGAGTGGCTGCGGCGAGATAAATGACAACCTGATGGAGCTCTTTATCATGATCAACGCGTGCAAGATTGCTTCAGCATCCCGCGTCACGGCTGTGGTACCTTGCTTCCCGTACTCCAGGCAGGACAAGAAGGACAAGAGCAGAGCACCAATCACAGCCAAACTACTAGCCAACCTCGTATCGGTAGCTGGTGCAGACCACGTCATCACAATTGATCTGCACTCTTCACAAATTCAGGGATTCTTCAACATTCCTGTTGACAACTTATACGCTGAACCCACTATCACTAAGTGGATTAAGGAGAATATCCCTGAATGGCAGAGCAGTGTCATGGTATCGCCTGATGCTGGTGGCGTGAAAAGGATGACAGCTATCGCTGACAGACTGGACATCGATTTCGCTATTATCCACAAGGAGAGGGAGAGAGCCAATGAAGGTGATTCGACAGTCCTCGTCGGATCGGTCAAAAACCGGACAGCGATCATGGTAGATGATTTAGCTGATACTTGTGACACAATCGTCAAGGGAGCCGAAGCGTTACGTGAGGCCGGCGCTACAAAAGTTTACGCGATATTGACTCATGGAGTGTTCGCTGGAAACGCTATCGAGAAGATTAATAATTCATGCCTTGAGGGCATTGTAGTAACAAATACGATCCCGCAGGATAGTAATATGAAAATGTGCCCGAAGATACAAACTATAGATATTTCTGCTATGCTTGCTGAGGCAATAAGACGTACTCATTACGCCGAATCTGTTTCGTATTTGTTTACTAACGTACCTTATTAGAATCTCTTTGTTATTAAGATGTTATTACTTATTTGCTTCCTTTATTTAGCATAGAAAATGTAGAAAAGGTTCCACTTTTACTCATTGTTAGGAATCTACTATTTATAAGCGCATTATTGTAATTTCTTTGTGATTAATCAATGGCGAATAAAATCTAATTTATGTAAGGTGTCTGCGAGTTCTGTTTTACTGTGCTAATTTTCTTTAATTGATTAAGGAGACTGGAAAAGTCTCCCACAATTAAAAAAGAAACTAATTTACTTAAAAGCTTTCTGTGTTAATGTTTTTCTTTTCTTTCATGGCATATCAGAATCCATAGTGTTGTGTCAGTCAAATACACTTATTGAAATTCCGTGTTTTTTTGATTCTTCGGTATTAATCAGAAGACCAAGATCCATTGGGTTTGTAACAATATTCTTAACCTGTGTTAGTACTTAATTAAAACCACAAACAGTGTACAGGAGACTAGACCAAAATAAGTAATCCAAGCCTGGAGAAATTTGGCCAACAAAAATAGATAAGTACGTAATCAGTAACCTTATAGGGACAATCATACATAATAACTTTCCAGTAACTTGTGTTACGTACATAAGTTACTGGAAGGTAAAGGGACTTAGCTATTTCTTACACGTGTAAGCCTTTTTAGGGTTCCGTAGCCAAATGGCAAAAAACGGAACCCTTATAGATTCGTCATGTCTGTCTGTCTGTCTGTCTGTATGTCTGTCTGTCTGTCTGTCCGTCCGTCCGTATGTCACAGCCACATTTTTCCGAAACTATAAGAACTATACTGTTGAAACTTAGTAAGTAGATGTATTCTGTGAACCGCATTAAGATTTTCACACAAAAATAGAAAAGAAACCATAAATTTTGGGGTTCCCCATACATAGAACTGAAAACCAAAATTTTTTTTTTAATCATACCCATACGTGTGGGGTATCTATGGATAGGTCTTCAAAAATGATACTGAGGTTTCTAAAATCATTTTTTTCTAAACTGAATAGTTTGCGCTAGAGCCACTTCCAAAGTGGTAAAATGTGTGTCCCCCTCCCTATAATTTCTAAAGTAAGAGGAGGAAAATTCTGAAAATATTTAGGATTGTAGAACGTAAAAAAAACTATCAACGAAAATTGGTTTTAATAAGATATGATGTTTAGTTTTTGAGATATGGGACTTTTTCATCAAACTGCAGCAGTAACTTTGTTTTTCATAAACATACTATGAAAAACCAATTTAGTTTTGCGGTTGAGTGTAAGTTTACTAACTAATACTACTAAATAATGAATGACAGTTCAAAATATTGTTTGGGGCTATGGAACCCTGTGTGCGAGTAAGACTCGCACTTGGCCGGTTATTGTGAATTGAGGTCCTAGCACGAGCGCGCGGTGTAAACGTTACATAAATACGTCGCTTTTTTAATCGAAAATATAATTATCTTACAGTATTTTAGTTAAATTGTGTGAAGCTCGTGGCTAAACAATAACAGCCGCTCGGGTCGATGTTTAGGTTACGCCGCGCTTGCCTAGGTTAGTCCGCGGATGGGTGACCACTCATCGCTGCGTGCGGCAATACCCACGACTCAGCTCTACGTGTCCCGGCTACATCACATCACGAAGGTTGAGGAGATCATGGAGTATGTACGAGTGAAGACCTTGAGGTTCGAGAAGTTGGAGTCGCGCCACACCACGAATTTCAAATCGTTCGTGGTGCGAGTTCAGATTCATCATATCGAGACCTTCCTCAATGAGGAGTTTTGGCCGAAGGGTGTCTGTCATGTATCGGCGATACCGCTGCTCTGATAATATATAGATTCTTAAAATTATAATAATATGATACCTATGTGAAACGCGTATTTTAATTACAAACGTATTGACCTAACTTACGTTTATACCGCACGGTCGTTTTAGGGCCTATATGTTATGTATCTAACTGATCTACAGGTATTTATATTAAGTGGTGTAATATATAAACAGTTGAAAACCCTTTATGGTACCTTGTTTATTTGATGTCTTCGGTGTTTCCTTGGCAACAGAAATAATTTGAGAAACCCACGTCGTTTGTGAGTAACCGCGAACTATGATTGTTTTGGAATTATTAAGTAGAAAGAAATCAATATATCACATATATGCAGGATACATAGGTCTAAAAAATTACTACATTTTAGAAAAATAGTCTTACAGCTAAATTAGACCGATTATCAATTATCTATAGAAACAGAAATTTTCAATTATCTTTTTTCTAGACGTTACGTTTTTTTTTTGTAACTTTTCAGACCCATGTATCCTGATACGTATGAACTTTCATTAAAATCGGTTTAGTCATTTTGGAAAATAAGGACTTGAAAGTTTGTATGTAATGCTGTTGTGAGTGTAATGTAAGGCGTAAACGCTCTTAGGGTCGTAAATTATCCTACGGAAACACTCGGCAACAATGTAGCTTCCCCTTATTGAAAGAATTTTCGGAATCAGTTTAGTAGTCCCGAAGAATAAGAGAGAAGATTTATAATATTAGTAGGTATAGAAGTACCTATAACATTCTGACATTCTTTGGTTCACTGTGTACTTCATGGTTAACCGTAACCGACCCCCCAGGGTTACTGTGTACACACAATGAGCCAAATATCATGTTCGAAAAAAAATGCTTATTCTATGAATAGTAGGTATCACTAAAAGTAACATTTCTTAAATGCAAATAGGTAGTCAACTAACCTATCTCTCCTGTATTTCAGATTAAAGTTTATTTCGAAAGTAAACTTTTGAGTTATGGTGGTTAGAAATTTACGTGGCTCAGTGTTGAACACTTTCACCCTACAGATAATACCCTCGATAACCTCATTTGACGGTTTGGTTAATGGCTATCCCTGTCGACAAATAACTAATGAATGTAGGCTCTTTTTGGAAGTTAGTACCTTCCTAATTAAAATTTTACCAGACATTTTTAAGCAGACTTTAATTACATGTTTTATTTTGAAAGATATGAGGGTAATGACCAACGTCAATGTTTTAAAAGGTCAAGTTTAGATAGGTAGGTTTTTGGATAACATAATGTAATGAAAAACAAACGTTACTCTAGCTTCCACCGCTTTATCTCATTATAGACGAAGATTATTGCCGAGGTAAACAGTGTAGATGCACTACTAAGGTTCCAAGCCCACTGCGACTATTTGCAGCATTGCAGTAGCGATGCAAACGCAAAACGGCCGCGATACAGTCGCAATGAAGTCGCTGGCTGTCAAGCTTATATGCGGATCTCTCATTGTACAGGAAATACATACAAAGCGAGGTCTGTAATAATGGAAATATATATCTTGAGGTATCGTCGTGTGTACCTTCGCACAAGTAACCACGATTGTGTATCGTTACTATTGCGATACTGTCGCGATACGACTTCGATACAGAAATGCCTGTGAAAACTACAGTTGCAAGAATACTCCTTCGATACATTTGACGCGTGTAGTAAATGCGACTAAGGCGCGAAATCACCTCGTTCCGTAAACAACCGACAACATTTTTATAAAGTCTCCCGATGGAATTTAGCTATAATGTGTCTACTTGTCTAAGCAGTAATGTAGCCACAACAATGGTAATAATTTGTATACTGGAAGAGATCATCAATCCTTCAACTTAAAAAGATTCCGAAAACTAAACTCCATAACATTGTCGCGTATGGCCAACCAACTACGCTAGGCAAAGTGTCAACATCCTTCTGGATGTTAGACCTTAAAATCATTATCTGCGTAGGCTATCTTTCTCTACGTAGGTACCTATGTTGGGGTCGGCTTCCAGCCTAACCGGATGCTGCTAATTAGTATTTTACCTTTATTCTCGTTTAGTTACACCATATTGTGTTACACTGTTACCCGTTGGGAGAAAATATTCCGACAAATAAAACATAGGGCTCCAGACCATGTGTACATAGGGCTCCATACAGACTGCCTATCTAATCGCGATAACCCAGCAACTGGGTAACCCGATACCTATTAGCAAGACGGATTGACAGATCGGATGATAGATTAATGAAGAAGATAATATCTAGGTCTTATGTATTGCCCCGACCTCAAATAAATGTAAGTATTGGTATCAGAGACTATGACGCTAAATTCAGAATGAATGTGGTGTGATAAATAACGTAAGCCACACCTAGGTCAAAGTTTGTTTGTCGATAACATATGAATAAACAAAATTGCGATGATAACATAAACATAAAAATATTTTAACAATATCAGAACATACCCGTACCTACTTTTTGTATTGGCTCTTCGAACAAAATCACATCAATATTTTGTGCAAAATATCGGTGTAATGCAGGAAGTAGGGCTTCAAGTTCCAGCCTGCTCAAAAAATGCAGATAAATTGCATCTGTTACCATATCATAATGTTGTGTCTGTTTGATGTGAGTATTTTACTACTTTAGTAGGTACTTGAATATACTTCTCCACGTCTACAACGAAAGTTTTATCGTCTCAAATTGACTTTGCAGCTTCTTCTAAATAACCTTGGTAGGCCTTTCGTTCTCCGCCATCATTCGAGTCCGTCCACAGAATATCTTATCACTACCTTCTAGTCTTTTTACGACCCCCCGCATCAGTTAATTATGTCTTTTACCCATAACTTATCTGTGTTGGTTGTAGATTGTGCTGCCATCTATGAGAAATGCATGACAAGGTGATAACCACTAAGTTATCAGCTGATAGCAATGCAATAGATGACTACATTCATAGACTAATATTATAAATGACAACTACATTGACAATGATCATTGACCTCAGTCAGTGTTTGTGATGCCAATCAAAAAGTGAACGAGGTTCAACGACGTGAAACTTAATTGTTTTTTTTTTTTTATTTGGCTTTAACTTTAGATGACAGTAAGTCCCTAAATTTACATTTTGTTTGTTTGTTTGCCTATCAAAGCAAAGACGTACCGATTCATAGGTATGTATCTACTTTGCTCGAAATCTATGTACTTTTACAAGGTATGAAATCGTAAAGATGCTATCAGATAGGTACCGCAGTGGCCATAAGAGTGGAATTATTTATTGTAGGTTTTTTACACTGACCAGATATTTTTAGACTAGGTACCTAAACTAGGTAGGTATCTAAAGATCCTACACTTTTAGGTTAAGTTTTTAAAACCAAAATTGTTAAAACATCTCGACAGGGGTGTGACAAGTCTATTCCTGCGAAATAAATAAAGATAATAATTATCTCTTTTTATGGTTGATAAAATAAGATTATATTTTTCATGCTCTTAGTTACAAAGGTCAATGAATAAATAAGACATTAATGAAGCCACTCTTTTATTTTGTTTCATTGTAATCCTTGAAGTTTCTCAGTGAGGACAATAAAGTAAGTAAATAGCAACTTATGTACTTAATTCTTTCTTTGCATCTTATTTTCGTCCTTTATAATATATACAAATTAACTACATTTTTAAATATTCCTTAAAAAATAAATAGCAAAAAAAACATAAAAAAAAAATCTAGCTGTACCCGGCGTTGTAATGCACTACCTCCTACCGTACCTACTTACCCTGCGCTACCCTACCCTACCTACCTAGCAACCCTACCCTGCCCTACCTACCTACCAACCCTACCCTACCTAAACTTAATTTTATATACAAACCTTTTCCGACAATAACGACCGCAGAAGAGAAAACCAATTTGGTGCAGTCGTTTAGAAATTAAGCGCGTACATACATTTCGGCGATTCTTTTTCATTTATATATAGATTGTAGCCAGGAACAGGGTCCAAACTACCCGGCGGTCAGGGCTCCAGAGAAAGAAACCTCCTAACAATAGCCGTCCAAGATTACCACTTGCTAAATCAAGTCCTTGATCCACCATCCTCACGAGAGCCTCATCAGGTATTGGTCGAGGCTCTTGGCAATTAGGCTATTGTCTGATACGGCTATTTATTATTATTACATAGGTATAATATTTTTAATCAAGACCCTTGTTTTTCTCATTTTATTGTGGAAGCTGGTAGCTAGCGACATTCAAATACTTTTTTTACAATTGGCAGCTAAGTGTCTGGTTGTAGTACCTAGGTTGATTAAAATATAATTTGGCGCTTGTACCTTAATTTAATAACGTTCGAGCACAAAAAATATTGACGACGACTAGCTGAGTCCTCTGGCTCCAGACTTAAAGCTCAGAACAGAGAAACTAAATATAATTAAATTAAAACCAAAATCACCTTAATCGGATCAGTGGTTTTCTTTCTGGCTATAAGAGCACTGACTGACATACATACTTTGTTGTTGCTAGATAATAGCTGGGTGGCTTTGATTAGTCTGTCTGTCACCTTTAAATTCATTGGTCCAGGTGGACCATTAGACTAGATGCGGAAGGCGTGGTACCGCATGACAACCAATCAAGCTATATATAAACCAGTATAAGCGGTATAAGCTTATTGTGAGGAAATCTATACAAAGTGAGGCCCTGTTATGCTGGAAATGCATAGCTTGATGTGTCACCGTGTGTATACAGTAGGCAAAAAGTGCTTACCGCAGCTTGAAAGCACAGCAGCCTATGCCCTGAGTTATAAGGTTGAAAATTGGTGGACAGTCAGTGAGCGCGGTAGTACCTACAGCAGACGGCTATAGGTAGAGTTGATTGATTGATCGAAAGATATATTTCTTTGACAGGTACTAAAATGCCTTCAATCCTCTACAAAGTGAATGGCAGCCCTCCTGCCCGAGCAGCCATGATGGTCATCGATATTTTAAAGTTAGATCATATCGAGCAGAGGGATTTGAATCCTGTGTTACGGGAACAAGACGAACCGGAACTTAGAAAGGTAATCTTAATAACCTTAAAAAACTTAGAAAGGTGCTTTCGTTAATGAATGGC
The DNA here is from genome assembly GCA_949152445.1 of Cerastis rubricosa. NCBI lineage: Eukaryota > Metazoa > Arthropoda > Insecta > Lepidoptera > Noctuidae > Cerastis > Cerastis rubricosa. The sequence goes on from OX424541.1 coordinate 14,313,069, forward strand.
ATTTTCGATATTGAATATGATATTAGAACTCGTCATTCACGGTTTTAACTAAACTTACACTGTAACTTACGGGATATCTTCCGTGATTTTCAATATTTGTGAGCTACCGATATTTCAACGCTATTGCAAGCGCCATGATCGCGGGGTGGAATAGGAGCAGCGTCGAAATCGGGATCTCACAATAATTGAAAGTCACGGAAGATATCCCGTAAGAGACAGAAAAGGTTTTAATTTTGGAACTGGACTCGCCAGTCCCAGGTGTAACACATGTTCGGGTCAGCGTGACCTCATTGGTGTGCCTTAGGGTCAATATGACGGCAAGCTAGAGCAAGGAGACTGCCCAAAAACCTTTTATCTAAGAATTGCAAGCCAAGCTTTAGAGCTTGTACTTACGGTTGTACCGCCCCTTTACAGCCTGGCCAACATTTAGGTTCATCCCCAGTAGTATGTATATTTTGGTTCTTTCCCTCTAGTTCTACTAAACAGTTCTACGGTAGAACTGATGGGAATATTGCTTCCCGCTGGTCCTACGATATAAGGTACAAAATCGTAGAACTAGTGGGACCAAAAACTCCCAGTAGTTCTACCTGTTCTATTATTACACAATCCTTTAAAACGAATTGGGTTTTTGTTCTCACTCGTGCTTCGTTTTCTACCGTAGAACTGTTTAGTAGAACTAGAGGGAAAGAACCAAAATATACATTTGAATTTGTCGCCCGGCCTTGTATCGAGTTAAGCTGACCCAAAGATTATTGTGCAGCACGCCCCAGTGATCCCAAAGTTAAGCTAAGAGCTGAGCTCACACCTGCAAAGACGGCTATACCGTTGCAGATGTGAATAGCGTAATGCTGCAGAAACCATCATTAGTATGATTCATGTACCTACGACTAACCACATGCATGTTTTATGGAGCCAAAACCTCGGCATTTGTGACTGACCGTGACCAATACCGAGGTTATGGCTATGCTTTAAAATATACCTACATTACATTTAATTTGATATTATTAAAATATTACCTGTTTACAGAAAAATCCCATGCGAACTATACCCATGTTAGACGAAGGCGACTTCTGGCTGGCCGACAGGTAAAAACTGAATTATTTACACCGTAAATACTTAGATAGTTGATCGCTGACGCTTCACACCACAGGCGAGACCTAACAAATAACGCGCTTTAGTTGCTGGCGCAGTTAAAGTTATCCGCGACCTAAAAGCAATGAGTAGAATACTATACAGGGTGTAACGGAAAGGGTTTAAACATACTTAAGGGTGTGCTACAGACCATCAAACTGAACATGTTTCTCCATCGGACTAACATCGTAATAGCGAAAAAATTATAATTATGCTACCCCATTCAGAATTTCAATACCTATTCGACCCAATGCATGGTATTTTTTTGATAATACAACAATACAACTGATATTTTTTTGCTATTACGATGTATATCCGATGGAGTAATATGTTCGGTTTGATGGTCTGTACCCGACGACTGTCGGGCAGTAACCCACCCGACATAACATCCGACTGGTCGGAGCATTCTCCCTTTTCTATGGAGTATTGAGAACCCGAAATTTACACCCTTTTCTTCTTAGCCCTACATGATTTTCAACTCGCAAGATAAACGTATCGTTGTTCCAGCCATGCAATAATGATATACTTACTAGAAAAGTATGGAAAACCAGAACATTCACATCTATACCCAGTTGATAGCAGAAAGCGCGCAACTGTTCATCAAAGATTGTTCTTTGACTGCGGAATCTTCTTTCCAAGACTGAGGGCCGTTATGGTAACACTTTAATATACTTGGATATGGTGGTATGTGCGTCCTGCCTGTATGTTATGCTTGGAGCCTCTTTGAGAGATCCCATACGGAACAAGGTGATCCGACAGAGAACCAAAGTTGTCGACATAGTTCACAGAATAAGTAAGCTGAAGAGGCAATGGACAGTTCATACTAGCCGTAGAACCGATGACCATTGGGGTAGAAGTGTTTGACATTTAATGTAATGATAACAAATAATGTATGTGTTATCGGCAAGCGTCAGGTGGGACGCCCTCAGGCTGTAGCAATTGCATGACAGCTGCCGAAAATCGAGTTAAGTGCCGTGCGATTGGAGAGGCCTAAGTCCAGCAGTGGACCGTTGTAGGCTGATGATGGTGGTGATATTAATTGAATGGAAAGCACGAAATAAACCGCAAAACGACAAAAAATAATAGAGACTGGTGCATAACCCTGGTTCATTCATAACCTCCCAAATTGCCAATATTTGTCTGGAATGTCGTGGCGAAATAGGGTGTTTGGAGACGCTATATCCAACAGTGATCTACTAATTGTAAAGGTGATATTGAAAATGCCATCAGATCTTGAGCAGACAGCTTTTATTCCACCAATGTTAAATTATTTTCCTAATCGCATGAATTATTTTGATAAACGCCAATCCCTGTGAATTTGCTATACCTATTGGTTAGAGCCATGCTTAATAAGATTTTATTATCTTTCTAGGCACCAACCTACACGGGGAGGCTTACAGAGATGTCTAAAAACATGATCAGGAACATTGTGGATGCTTACTCCATGCTTGAAGATTATTTATCAGAGAACTTGTATATGGCAGATGATGTAATAACTATTGCAGACCTGAGTATAGTGTCCACAATGGCTACTTTTGTAGGATTGGTTCCTATTGATGAAAAGAGGTTAGTATTTTTAAGTATTTCATGATTTCGACCTCTATTTGAGTTTTGAGGCTTTGAAGCGGCCATTTTTGATTATAATGCTTTAGGATATTTTCAAAAGAAGCCTAGTATATATTTTATAGGCGTCTAATGACTAGAAATTTTAAAAGAATTTTACCTAAAAAAGAAAATTAAAGAAAAATATGTAAGCGTTGATTACAAAAGAACAATAAAAAACCTTTTTTTTCAGATTCCCTAAATTAAAACAATGGTACAACAACATGAACGAAACCGATTACTGTAAAAAGATAAATATTCCTGGTGGTGAGGAGCACTCAGACGGACTAAAGGCTTTAATGGAGTACAACAAATTTGAACAGACATCTAAAAATTCTAAACTGTAAGCCACGTTGAAGAACAATGAGCATTTGTAAGCGCATAACTTTAAGTAGAATAATGGGTAAGAAAATAATTATAAATTCAGTGAGTTTCTCCAGATCTCAAGGGAATAAGGTGAAAGCGAGGTTAATGTGTTAGTGTACTTTTTAAATGGTGGTCAAAGAGTAAAAACTTGTTACAAGATAAATTGTATATTTTGTATCATTTTATTTAATATTATTTAAAATATTTTAAATAAACCAGCTATTTATATTACAAGGTCTAAAGCAGGGTTTCCAAAAAACAAAAATACAGTGTAAGAATCACAGGTTTTTTATTTCAATAACTAAAAAGAAATGCAAAGAATTTTTCAACTTTACACTCCAGTAACGTCTAAGGCTACCATATGGATAACTTTTTCTGAGAAAATTAATGATTACAAAAACGTTACACAGTTAAACATTTCCTATAAGTCTTGTAATAGTCTCTCGCGAACGCCCGCACATCGTAAGAACAATAGCACTTAACGATTAAAGTACACATAGAATACTCGAGATATCGACGTAGTCCCCCTCAGTCATACTTTACACATACATAATTGCGTTTCAATAATAAACGAACATCATAATGGAATCATAATGCAAAGTTTCACGCAAACTCATTGTCACTTGTCTAATTTAGAGTGGTTGTTTGTTTGTTTGGGCGTTACTGTCAATGTTGCACGTTTAGTCTTAAATGTAACGGCAGGGACTGGCCTGCATTAGCCGTCCTCCTTCGGTGGTGTGAACCATCCTGGAATTACACACACAATATTATATTAATGGCTTGAAGAACATGGTATGAGTACAAATGGACTGCATTTTATAAGTTTTGAAACTGAGACGGTAACTAACACTATCATTAACACTGAAAACGGCATTTTTACGCTTACAACCCTAATCTCTTTAAAGTTAGAGTGAACAGGCTTCTTCTGGGTAAGCTTGTAGCATTTTAATTGGTTGAGTCGTTATTTTACTTTAGCTTTAATTTCTACAAATTGATTTGCGTGTGACAATTTTATTTTCATATTATTATGTACTTATCCAATGTTCAACACAATGTTTATTGTTGACAATAAATGAAATGAAGTTGAAGTTGTTGTTGCATCGTCAACTTTGTCTCTGTCATCTCTGACCTAAACTAGAGTCAAGAGCAAACACATCGCGAATAATAAAAAAAAGATACCAGTATCTTGAAAACAAAATAAATATGGTAAATTTCCCGTTTTCAGAGATAATCATAGGATTGCATTTTATCTGCTAATTACGATATTACTGGGCTGCAACTTAAGGTATGCAGAGGGCGTCAATGCAGTCTATCTGTAGACATTTGCTTGTTGTATTTTAATAAACCGAGTATTTCATTAATCAAAACAATTCTATTTGCAAAGCATTCGCAAAATCATTGCGAATATTGAAATCAAAACAGTTCCAGTTATTGTAAGTAAAAGGACTACCTCCGGATTTGTTTGGGCATTCCTTCTACAACAGGTAGTTTTTAAATTATTGATCAGCGATATAAATTGTTATATCGCCTAAATTGATTTACGCGGTCTCGTCCAGATGGGAGTAGGACATACCCAAGCGTTTCTGCCTCTTATGATAGCAGGATAAAAGGTTCTCTTCAGACGGATATCCATGACAATTACCTCACAAAATAAAGGTAACTCCCTCTCCAGGCAAAGAGAAAGATACTATAATATGAGTAAACTTTCGACCATGTTAGTATTATGACAGCACAGGACGCTCAGCAGCAGAAAAAAATTAAATTAGTACCAACAAACCATTTTACAAAATTTTACAGGAATATTATACATATTCATAATCTTCTTGCCCTTGTCGTATATTACAGTAATATTACATGTAGGTAATATTACTAAGTTTAATATTGTAACTAATATACAATAAGCGACGTAAAACATATTGTGAGCTAAAAATATTGCTAATGACAATAATTAGGTACTTTTAAAGTAATAATGTCGTAAATAGTATTGATTATTTAGTTTCTTTTTTGTATTTGAAACGTTGCCACATACTGGGAATTTCTCTTGTATTGTGGGTGCGTTTACAGGAGGAGCTCGTGGCTAAATAATAACAGCCGCCCAGGTCGATCTTTAAGGTTAAGCCGTGCTTGCCGAGGTTGGTCTGTGGATGGGTGACCATAAAATTACATATCGAGTTTCCTCCGAGCCTCGGAAAGCACGTTAAGCCGTTGGTCCCGGCTGTCATTTGTAGATCTTTGATAGTCGTTACGAGTAGTCAGAAGCTAAAAAGTCTGACATCCAGTCTTACCAAGGGGTATCGTATTACCCAGTTACTGGGTTGTGGAGGTCAGATAGGCAGTCACTTCATGTAAAATACTGGTACTCAGCTACATCCGGTTAGACTGGAAGCCGACCCCAAGATAGTTTGAGAAAAGCCTAGGCAGATGATGATGTGGGTGCGTTTACAAACATTTGCTCACATACACAAACAGCCAGACCCGGAACAACTATCTGTAAGCCATACAAATACGTTCCCCACTCACAATGGAAACTGTTTTATTTTGGTATGATTAACAGTTGGACAGGAGGGTCAGTCAACAGAGTTATAAATGCATAAATAATCCTCCTATTGGACTTCGCCGCAGTCGAGTAAAAAATTAATGTGTATTTTTTTTCCAAAAAGGTAACTAATTTAATTGTAAATTACAACCACAAGCCTTAAGTTTTATTAAAAGCCAATTATGCGACTGCAATAGATAGTGATAATTCTATTTGGGCGAAGACGACGGCGGAACAGTAATAGGTCAGATTAGACGAACGATTCGCAAAACATGTTTCGTTTGTCATTATGATTATTAATTTGTTTGGATATATGTACTTAACATATTGTTTCGAAAAAAACATGGCTACAACAGAACCAGCAGTTACAGCAGATCCTATGCGCGGGGATATAACAGCAATCAAATTCTTTCAAAAAGAGACAATTATGTTGATGTATTGTTACCACACCAATAACTCGTTTTCAAAGAAACTCACAGACTATACTTGTTAATGTGTATGTATGCCTGCATCATCCCACGGCTGGGCGCAAGCTTCTCCCAGTTCTTCTTCCTTTCGATCCAGGTCTAATGTGGGCCATTGATCGTTGGTTATGTCCAGCGTGGCCCTCCATTTTCTACGAGGTTTGCCGGTTTGCCATAGGGCGCCACATACGGGTGATACTAGATGTCCACCAACCGGCTTGTCCACCAGTGGAGAACAGCGAAACAACTTTTGAAAATAATTCTAGTGTCGTGGATAAAGTAAGAAATGAGGACATAAGAGGAAATTGGAAGAATTATTTTTAAAATTATTTCGCTGTCCCCCACTGGTGGACAAGCCAGTGGTGGACATCGGGAATCATCGCCACATAGTGGTTATTTAGTCAAAAACTATAAAATATCCAATCTCACCATTCTTCTCATGTATCTGCACGAGGCATTTGAAGCTCTGTTGCGCGCGCGCGAGACTGTACTGCGACTGCGACACGACTTTCGTGGCGCCGAACTGGATCCGCGCCTTGCCCTTCACGAGCGTGGCGGCGATCTGCATGATCACGGCCTCCACGGTGTAGGCAGACGACCAGCCCTGCTTCGTCAGCAGCTCCATGCATATCGCGCCGCCTACTAGCACGTATCCTCCTGGAATATGGTGACAAAGCATTAGCATCGAATCAAAAAATTAACATACAATGTTACAGAGCTATTCAAGGCAAAATAAGACCGTTCGCATGTTGAATACTGTGCGAACTAGTAAAATCCTATGAACGTTTTACATTGGCGTATTGCCTATTTGATATAATGGTTCCTATTTGCTTAGCCAAAGACTTCGCATAACAAAAAAATTAACTAGCATTGATCCGTGTCCGTTCAGTATGTTGGCTATTTCGAAATTTCAACAAGCTAAGGTTACATCAATCTCTTCAAACTCGAGCTGTCATCTCGAGACATTGCCAAAAATAGTTTTTGGTGAATGTACATGTTGAAATGTATTGTCAATTCAAATAGAAAATTCTAAGCTTTTGACACTGACAACACCTTCATTTCGTAGCAGAAGGGACATTTCTGCTTTTGCAAGAATAAGTAACTTGAGAGAAAACTGTGCCGCACCTGATATAATAGGATAGACGACCCTAACGAAGGGTGGTTCGAAGGGGTACGTCTCTTTGAACATAATGTTGAGTAGTATCGAGTCCTTGCCCTCCTTTTCTTTAAGGACCAGCAGGTCGTTGTGTAGTGGACTGTCGGGGTCCACGGAACGCAGCCTGATGTTCCACTCGTACAAGGAATCGTTTACTAACTCTGGAATAGAAGAGATTCGAATATGTTAGTATGATTTTTAGAAAATTACAATAGATTAAATAGTTTCATTCGTTTTTTATTTCAAATCGATTGTTTTAAGGGCAGTACACGTTAGGGTGTACATGACAGGTTTGCCTGTACAGGTGAATTGTACAGGTAAACCGGAGAGTTATGTTGCAAAACTGTGCAGATATATCCTCTATGCAGCTCAAACTTACCTGACTAGTGTATCTGTACAGGTAAACCCTAGGGTGTATGGTTACCTTTATGTTATTATAATATCTATCTTATATATTTTTAGAATACCAGAAGGAACCGTATGCAACCACAACCTGGTGATTGTGGTTTCATACTTTACAATATTGTGGTAATTTTTGATAGAAATTAATTGTACACGTCAAAATCTTAATTCTCTAAATCTAAATTGTGAAAGACGCCACGCAACGACTTTTTTGCTTGTGCCATTATTTTGGCTACATATCTATATAAATTACGCGTCACGTTGTTTGTCCGGGATGGACTCCCTAAACTACTAAACCGATTTTAATCAAATTTGCACACCGTGTGCAGTTTGATCCAACTTGAAAGATAGGATAGCTTACATCTCAATGTATAGCCACAATATTATTTTATTGAAAATTAAGTCACAATGATCTGTTAGCTCCAAACGATTCTAACAGATGGCGGTATCTGATGACTGGATTGAGTAAGTATTCAATAGATGGCGCTGTATAGGAGCGAAGCAGCAAAGAAACATATTGCGAAAACGGGTAAAATGTGACGCAGACGAAGTTTCGCGGCACAGCTAGTATTGTAATATACATTTTTGCGTAGTGGAGGTCGATTTTACCATTTAAAATATAATAATGGCCAAATAAATGTCAGTGACGATTTGCTACGATGCGCACGAAAATTATACGATGGGTTGACTGCGGCTGCATGATCAACGATGCGCGAAGGGGATTGGTTACCATACTAGTAATACGGTCAACCGATGATTATAGCTTATGTCGGAGCCGACATATTAATACGCTTTCGAGCTAAGATACAAGCATAAGCCTCTCTATAAGCCCACCACGCAGGCCCAGTGCAGATTGGTGTTTGTCACATGTCACCCGAATATTTTTTCCTAGGTTAAGTAAGTTTCCTCACGGGGTTTTCCTTCGAAGTTTTAACAACGGTGATGATGAAATAAATTCCATCAAGGAAAGAGGCTGCCTAAAACAAAAGACAAACAGGGAAAAAACAAAAATAGTCAGAAATCCTGTACCTAAAATATATTGTTCATTTGAAAAATAGTTTTGATTTTAACAATAGTTTGGCGTCAATAGACTATGATTGTGGCTGGGGACGGTCAATAGGTCAAAGTTACTCTCTAGGTACTATACTATTAACTACTCGACTAGGTATAAACTATACACATTGTCAATTTGAATACAGTGTCCGTTATCACCATAGAGGAGGTAGATTGAATTCGGGTCATTGATCCGAAAGGTATATATTAATATGGACATTCCTCCGAAATTTGTTGATTTGATTAAAATTTAAGTGCAACAATTTATAAAAAGTTGTAGCCATAAAAAGGCTAAAAAATAAAATAAATATTAATGCTTCGATCGGAATTCGATTGTTTTCATTACTCAACAGATAAATAATAAATTAGTTTTGATACCTTCCTTTAAATTTTGAATTGTTTTAGTAATAATATCACTACCAACATTAACAATATTTAAATAAATCCGGAAATACCGGAATTACTTTCCAGAAAAATGGCTTATCCATGTTATTCTTTCAGTGTGAATTTGTGATACAAGTACCAAAAATCAATCTACCTACTCCTTTCTATGGTTATCACTAATAGAGGAAGATTCCGTGACCGCCAAGACCTACGTCATTTTATAAAAGCTGAAACTTTTTCTCTGGAATAACGTAAGTACAATAATAATTTATCTTACCTTTAAGGTGTCTGGCGGTGGGATTCCACCAAACAAAATGTCTGGCAGTGTCAAAGTTAAATGACGCGTAGTAGTATGACGTACGTTACTAAGCAGCTATTTAGCAAAGGATTTTTTACTTTGTTACCAAATATCTGCAAAAGCCACCAGAACCCATTTTTCATAATATACAATTGTTCTTAAATTAAAATACCTTGTAGTATAAGGTCTTCCACAGTAATCGTTACAGCTTTTATATAAGAACGTAGGTCTGGCGTTCATAGGATCTTGGTAAATAACAATAGGCACCTAAATGAACGCCTCGCACTGTTGGATTTTCAACGCTTGGATCAGCAACGACTTTTAATTCCAACAGTGCAATAATATTTGTTTAGCTGTCGCCGAACGTACATCTTGTACACTAGCAAGTGTACAAGACATATTGTGTTCAACTCATATTTCGGCAAGACTCTATTATAACTTTTGAAGGTTTTAAAAGTCAAATTACGATTGAGCTATTTATTTTTCTCTCCTTATTTTCACAGAGAAATGTTTTAGAAGTGCCAAAATTAACTCACTAATCAAAGAGTCTGCTAATACAAAGCAAAATATCAGACTATTGTTGATATAGAACACTTACCAATAGAATACATATTGTTTTTGAAGGAGCATGAGCGGTATATGTCCCGAAGCTCCTTCATGAGTCTGTCGGTGGCCTGTAGACTCCCCGACACGCTCCCCGACAGATAATCTGCCCGCTGGTTCTGTCGCAGCCGTTCCAGTGTTGCTAAGTGTTCTGTTTCCATGTCGTCCTGGAATTATAAAAGATAAATGACGTTACAATTGCGTTTTGGCATAGTATTTGGGTAACGTGAAGTAAAAGGCGCGTTTTTATAAGTGGTTTGGAAATAAATCGTAAAATAGTGGTTTCCGTCAATTTATGTTAACACAAGTTTATTCCTTGATAGTTTTTCAGTAAAGTCAATGTGTACAAGATTCGAAATATTAAAGAACCGGTAAAATAAAAACGAATTCATAAACCTGTTCTTTTTTAGCCAGTTTTGTTTTAGCCATTCCTTTTTCGGACTGTTCTCCTTCAACCAGTTCTTTTACGGACTGTGCTTTTTCAGACAGTTCTTGTTCAACCAGTTCTTTAACGGACTGTTCTTTTTCAGACAGTTCTGTTTTGGAATGTTCTTCAGCCAGTTCTTTTTTGGACTGTTCTTCTTCAACCAGTTGTTTTTCAGATAGTTCTTTTTCAGCCCGTTCTTTATCAGCCATCTCTTATTCAGGCCGTTCTTTTTCAGCCAGGTCGTTTTCGGGCTGTTCTTTTTCAGACAGCTCTCTTTCGGGCTGTTTTTCAGACAGTTCTATTTCAGAAAGTTCTTTCTCGGACCGTTCTTTTTCGTTTTCAGCCATTGTAACAGTCCCAATTTAAACAATTTTCCGTTTATTTTAACTTTCCTTCCCAAAATTGGACACTAGACCTGGCACAAAACAGCCCCATGGATGTGAAGTACAATACTAAGTATCCTAAAACTAGTTGAGCCTATTTATAGCACAGATATTGTTCACGCAGATGTTTCCTTCCGGCTTTTCTATACCGATCAAAAACAATGCCGTGGTTTCTAATTTAAATTAATAAGTACCTATAAAGCAAACTCGGTTTTCGAGCCTCTCGGCTTTTCCGTTTTTTTTCTTCCTTACTACGCAATAAATTCCCATTCATAATTTAGAGAATTTATTCTGGAGGTTTTTTAAGGTCTATGATGTTTCTATCTAACTTGGATAAAACAGATATCGCAGCCATGTGACGTAGGGGCGGGTCGCTAGCATATTGTAAAACTCAGACTTATGTGACAAAAAACAGAAAAATCCTCTTTACAAGGACTTGTATGAGTGGAAAAGGACTACGAGGATTACATATTTCTGAAAATACGTTTTTAATTATGAGCAGCGCTTGAATATTTAAATAGCAGACTCGAGGATTATATATTTCTGAAAATACGTTTTTAATTATGAGCAGCGCTTGAATATTTAAATAGCAGACTCTATTTATCGCATAAATAATACGACATTGACACACAGATTTCCATAACGTAATGCAGGTAACAAGATAAACAAGTGAAAATCGCATAATTTCATAATTCTATACATAAAGTGAAGTTATTTGAACTTGAACAGTCACATTCACATTGAATGTAGCATACCTAGACCTGGTACAAAACAGACAATGTGCTAATAGAATTTGTAAATGTAGTCGCCATGACCTATGTCAAAGCGTGACGATCACTGAAGTGTTTTCTGCATAAATGTTTTTGTTTATTTGTGTATGTCACTCAACTCGCAGATGGGTCGTTCGACTAGGCACTTGATATGGAAAGAGGAAATTATGTTTTTCCTACTCCTTTTTTTTTCGGATGGAAAATCATCAAATAACCCCTCCCGCTCTGGGCGGAGCGGAAGGGAGTGTCAGACTTGTACTGACTAAAACCCATACATGTTCCTTCTTAGCCCTTTGTGTTCCAGGGCCACGGGATCTCTTTCGAACAGTCCCGCAGCCTTGGCAGGCATCGGCCCTTTCGGACCCCTTCCGATTTGCTGACAACTCCTTGAGGCGCGCGTGGAACACGAACGCGCCGTCGGCACGGTCTGTCGTCATAAGACGGACGGACGGTGAGCTAGCCCATTACTCACCGTCCACAGGCCCGCGCCTTCGGTGACCGGGGTTTTACTTTTTTCTTTTCCTACTCCTCCGCTATTCATTTCTGATTAACTTCGTTGCGGGATCCAAGACGATTAAATTCTTTCTCTAGGACATCGTCGAGCTTCATTTTCTCGTCGCTGTCTTAGTGGTCGCCAATCTTGATTCTGGCTTTCAGGAGTTGCAGTGGTTAGGGTGGAGTGGGTTTGGGGGATCTGTATGGTGTCGGACATAAAGAATAGCACCATCCTATATCTCGTGAATGTCGTAAGAGGCGCCTAAGGGACTTGCCAGAGAATGGGCAGCAGCGTTCTCTGTGCTTTTGTAACAACCGTACTGCGATCGCCAACCCGCCTGCCAAGCGTGGCGATTATGGCAAAACCCCCCAATATGTCAATGTGGCGACACTTGGGGGAGGCCTATGTCCAGCAGTGGACGTCTTTTGGGCTGAAATGATGAGTGGTTTGGGAACAGTGTCGTGGGCTTGTCCCAATAAAAAAACTCGATCCAAGTAATTTATCTACGTCAGCTGCATCCGTTTAGATTGGAAAAGGCAAGGGTGATGATGACCAAAGATCATTGCGCATTCTTAAGCAACATTACCTATGCAATGCTGTAGTCCGTTTTTAGGGTTTCGTACCCAAAGGGTCAAACGGGACCCTATTACTGAGACTTCGCTGTCCGTCTGTCACCAGGCTGTATCTCATAAACCGTGATAGTTAGCCAGTTGAAATTTCTACAGACTTTGTGTTTCTGTTGCCGCTATAAAAATACTAAAAATAGAATAAAATAAATATTTAAAGGGGGCTCCCATAAAAAAAGTGATTTTTTTGCTCGTTTTATTAATAATGGTACGGAACCCTTCGTGCGCTAGTCCGACTCGCACTTGGGCGGCTTTTTTTTTAAATGGTGGTTTTTCAGAAAGCGACACAAAGGCATTACAAATAGCAGCAACATTCAGTAAGCTGTTCGTGTGCATTGACCGATAATTGTTTTATTGCGTTTAAAAAGGTCTACCTGCTAAGTGTGTTGTCATTACAAATATCCTGTCGTTTTGTAACGCTGTTGCCCATAAAGATGGGTCAAAAAACCTTTATCGGTTCTTCCGACATTTTTTAACAATGTACTTATTGTGTGAAATGCAATACCTGCTTTGCAAAAGAAGTATAGGGAAGATATGGATGAAAAATGAATAAATAAAGCCTGGTTAAATGAGGACTTGAAACAACTTGATATCGTTTTAAATCGGCGAATTTTAATCTAATCGAAAAATCATGTTATTGCTACCACTTCAAGACTGCGTTGTATATAGGTACTCATTTGTTGATTTTCAAGTGACTTAGCCAATCTAGTTACCTTTTTATGTACTTATTTAATGCGAGTTTAATATTTTAATTGGGAAAAAGATTATATAAGTAAGTGTTGGTATTCCGTCCATAGAAATAATAATGATAAACCTAGAAAAACCCATTGTTATTAAAGTTATTACTGGAACTACCTAATATAATAAACAACTAACATGTCATCACGCCTAATTTTCCTGAAGGGTTAGACAGAGAAACTATACCTAGTACATCCAAATGCATTTCACCTCTTAGGCTGTGTCCCCAGTAGGCAAACTGTTAGCAGCCGACTGAGTCTACTAGCGTCGTCTAGTTGTCTGAGTCTTTAAACTAGCAAATTGTAGAAACTCCATTTCAAATATATGGAAGGGCGTACTAAACCGATACGCCGCAAACCCAGTCGGCTGCTAACAGTTTGCCAACTGGGGACACAGCCTTATGGCAGAACGTGTTTTTGCACTGAATTTACTATCTGTAATATCTCTCCCTAGCCACGGCTGTTTGTCTTTCTATTCGTTATCCTTTGGCAGATACATCAAATCCAATTTTCATCCTCCTGGGAGACCAATTGCCCGAACTTACTTTTTCCAGCGTTAGGGCTCAAAGACACCGCGGTCGATCGATGGAAAGGTATTTAAAGGCTGAAGTCGATCGATTGAGAACTGGATGCACCGTTTTAAACATGATTCTTAGAAACACGAATGACATCGACCGGTCGATGTGGGACGCTCACCTAGTAACACTGGCCAAATGAGATATAAGATAACATTATCAGCCTGGAACGTGCCAATTGCTTCGCAGTGTTGGGAGGCTGGGTCTGTAAGGAGTGGGCCGTAACTCACAACGCGAGTCCCAATTTAGTTTGGTGGATGGTACATTTCATCGATCATAGGACATACCGTTTTTTACAGGATGTTTTCCTACAGTGTTTTGAGAGCAGTGTAGATTAAATCACTGATACAAAGTAAAGTGCTTCTCTTGATTCGAACTTACAACCTTACGACCACGATTGCTCCAACTGCTTCCTTTAGGTTCATATAGTAATGATGATACGATGAATAATAAAAAATACATACTTTGTTGCTGCGTCCAGCGTCGTCTACCATTTCTAGTGGCAAGTCGTCTTCCCCTTCAGATTCGTCTTCCTCCGCGGCCATCTCTTCATCTTCCTCTGTTCCCGACTCGGCGCCGTTTGACGTTACACTTGGAACTCTGGAAAGATTGAAATATTCTCTATTAATTCATATTCGTTGTTCTTCATAAAAGTGGCCAAGAGTTCTACGCTTTCGAATGGCAACTACTCTACTTTTACAGTAAGTATGTCGTGTGGCGTCATCTTTTTGTTTTCAATTTAATTCAAAAGTGTTGTCAAAAAACTCAAAAGTGTAAGTTCACAATCATTTCTCCTATTATTGTTAAGTCTACCAATTCCAGATTGAAAACCCAATAATATTTTACCATACTCCAACAGGTCCACAAATTCCATATTCTGCATTAAACCAATAATTTGTTTACATAGACATTGAAGAATGATAAATAGATAAAGCGTTCCTAATTGTTTGTCAACAGGATAAAATGATGATAAAAGATGCGTTGCTTGAACGGTCAATCAATTAGGTCTGGCATTTATGTTACAAACTGGTAAATAACCTCAGACTTTCGAGGACTAAACTTTACTTACTTACTACTTTAGAAGTGTTGCAAAATTAAAATGCATCATTTAGCAAGAAGTAATACTCGTATCTATATACTAATAATAAAGCTGAAGGGTTTGTTTGTTTGCTTGAACGCGCTAATCCCAGGAACTACTGGTCCGATTAAAATAAAATTGTTTCAGTGTTAGATAGCCCATTTACCGAGGAAGCCTATAGGTTATATATCATCACGCTACGACCAATAGGAGCGGAGCAACAATAAAAATGTTGCGAAAACGGGGAAAATGAGACACAGACGAAGTTGCGCGGGACAACTAGTTCATTTATATTTGCATAAATGCATATTATCTCAAGATCCCAATTACTATTGCATTTTTTGTTCTATTAGGATTTGAACCAACAAAACGATTGCTAATAGGGATATCTTGCTATCGCTTGCAAATCTGAAAGCCTTGAATATATTGCTCATGAGTATTATAAAAATAATCAATACTAAATTAATGATTATCTTGCAAGACACGCAAGATGACTAAGCTCCACATAACTCCAGCAAACATCGCGATTTGGCCTTGATTGTATCTTTTCGTAGTCGACAAAATTAATATCACGTACGTCTCTTGTGGAGAAATTTAGGTGTATTTAATTTTAAATCCGTGCACTTTTCACGATATAAAATTCCTAGGTAATGTATATTTAAGGTGGATTTTTGAGCGCTATTTTAGGCCCCCCGAGCGTCCAAAAGTCCATTCCAATCCAGAAATGTACAGCAAGATGCTAGATGCCGATGACGTTTATAGGAGACTAACTGCAGTCAAAGAAACAGGAAATTAAACGCTCTCGGTGTCGAGTGTAGTCGATTACCGTTGATATGAAAAACGACGCTGATAATAGATTGTCGAGTACTGCAGTTAAGAATTTTGTCAACATAATGCTGCTCTATGTTCAGAACCGTTCGATGTAAAGAACACTTTTTTCTTCAGCCTATATTTCACTGTAAAAATAAGTCTGTATCTACACCATAAACTAAATAAACACATAACTCTCCTTTGGGTCGCGCAGTCGGGTAAAAAATAGAGGAGTTTATAAGTTCTGCCAGATAAGTTGCCCGGTGTTTAATTCGCAACCCAGAGCAAAAATTATTGCTGGGAAAAGACTTTTTTTTTTGGGTAAAAAATATTTGTTTACGGTAAAACTCAATGTAACGCACTAAAAACATTGTGCTGACTGATGCATTGAATAGTAAACGGGTCATAGAGGTATTTCAAGTGAATTTGCAAACTTTTTTTCGGATGGGAAATCATCAAATGACTTCTCCCGCTCTGGGCGGAGCGGAAGGGAGTGTCAGACTTGACTGACTAAAACCCATCCATGTTCCTTCTTAGCCCTTTGTGTTCCAGGGCCACGGTATCTCAGTGAATTTGCAACCTTCAAAGCTAGTATTTTAAAAAAAGTTGTCACAAACTTTGACCTCCAATATCTCTTTAACTAGAAGGTTCTCAGGTTTGGTCCTGAACAAAAAAATGTTCGCAATGATGGGGAGAATAAGTGATCGTTAAGGGTCTATTTACAACGTTTACATGTAATGTTTGCACTACTGGAACACTGGCCTCTTACTTGTCAAAGGCAGTGGGCAGTAATCAACGTGCGGTTCGGTGGACGTCACAATGTTTCCGAATTTTCAACCCTAAGAGGTCTATAAGTATATAATATTTTATAACAAACCTCTGCTGCGGCGCGGGGTGCACTGGAAGAGACAATGAATCCAAATCTGGCGGTTCTGGTACCCCATGTAGCTTGCATAGTTCTCGCAACAGTATACCGACCTAGAAAGAGCAGATAACGTGTTTGTTAGACCAATGTGTCTGCTAAGATCGGTGGTAGTAGATAGCTGGTTATAGTGAAAGTCAGGCGAATCCTGCAGTAGCATGACCGCTTGTGTTGTCTATCTGTCATTACGTCGATTCTTCCGTAGACAAACCTCGTTTCTACAGTGGTCATGCTACGCGTGCTGGGGCAGTCCGCTCTACACCTTGCTGACTACCTCATATCTATAACCACAGCATGAACTGTTCCCTAAATTACCTATAGGTTTGTGGCGAAAAGCTGTTCAAAAATAGTTCGTCTCAATACAAGAGACCTCTTTTGTTTTCTGTCGATGTAGACCCCAAAAACTAGGTCACCGTTCAGAATATGTATACATAAGTAAACAATACATTTCTCGTGCTGACACTATTGTTTACCACATTGTTCTGTAGAACTATATAAGATCACCTTCACCTACATACAATTATTTGCTAAATTAATACATTTCGCATTTCTGATAAAAAATTAACGTCGAGGTTTTAAAATAAGAAAGGCAAATGATCACTTCCTATGTTTACGAAACTCACCTTCAAACAAATGACCTCGCTCTTGATTTAAAAAAAAATAACAAAATCATAGAGTCAGACCTTTTTTTTTCTTTGTACCTTTAAACTGTGTTCTGTTAACTCTATTGGCACATGGAAAACTATTTAGTACTTCGCACATGTTCGAAAATTTTTAAATAGTTAATGGCGTGTTCAATTTGCACATTGTGTAGGTAGGCACTTATTTTTGTACCGACAGGGTTCAATGAACTCGAGTTCATGCTCAAATAATCTTTACATAGGTAAGCGCACAGATAAAACTGCAACTTTTTAACAAAATATCGTATTGTTCTACGTTTTCCAATTGATTAGGTCTTGAGTTTTAAGTTTATTTCAGCGTAAATTGAATGTGAGTATGTAGAGCAGGTACTTTAAACATTTTCTTTTCATATGCATATCGTTTACCTACTTTAAAACCGCATACATTTGTTTATGTAATTTTGTTAATTTAGGTCAATATCTGTGTAGGGTTCTGCTTAAATTGAAGAAAAGCTGTTTTAACTTCGAGGTTATATTTTTTAATAATCCAAATATCAATATAATATACAATGTACTTCGGCTTGATAATAAATAATGTAAGTACTACACGTAAGGTTGCAGCTAACCAAAGGTCGAAGTTGAAAGAGAACCCCTTGCGATGTATTGATCCAATCCAAGGGCTGTAATTATCTCAATATTGATCAGTCATTTCCATGAAACTACATATTCTACATTATGCAAATGAAATTTTTGGTTGTAACATACCATGTTTATTTTTGACTTAAGGCAAAAAAAAAGGAAGGACTAATCCTGGTATCTATGGTCATGTTCAAGTAATTACTTATGCATTTTTTTTTGTGTAATAGACAATAATTTAAACGAAGTAAGAACCGACAAAGAAAACAAAGCTAAGAATTCTAGCTTTTGCAGTTCCAACTTCAAGCAATTACAAAGCTACAATAAAAATCGTATCTTAAATATTTTTCTTCTGTATCGTGGGTGCATTTACAAAAATTTAATCTCACATACACAAACAGCCTGACCCGGAGCAACTATCTGTAGGCCTTACCAATATTTGTTCCGTGCGGGGATCGAACCCGCGACACGCGGCGCAGCAGTCAATCGCTGAGCCACTGCGAAAACTGTGCCGTCACTTTCGACTTGTCTATAGATACGGCTGTAAGATTCAAGTTCTCTAAGTGCTCATACTCTTTTCTCTTACAGAATATGCACACTGAACTTATATTTTTTCCAAAAAAGTTCAGTGTGAAAATCATCGGATCATTGCTTCACATAAGGCGAGTTGCGGCCAAACGTAGGCATATTTGATTATATGTGAATTTTATTTCGAACATTAATTTAAGCCTTTTTCTGTGCCCTACAGGGTCTGTTATTGTACCATAACTTTAAGCCCATTGCAAGATCTTCACAAAATAATATGGAAAGCAAATAAAAAAACAATGGCCTTTTATTCTGACACTACCTAATCCTTTCTCTTATTGGGATTATGATAGATTTTAATCCCAAGTAATATTGTTTTATTATTTCCTTAATGAGCAGAGGAATGAATATGCGTCACATGTGCGTCTTAATACTAAATAAATAATAATTATAATAGTGATTTACTTCCTGTTAGGAAGTAAATCACAAGTTCTGAAAAATTATGACTCATGTCTGGCTGGCACAATTAATTTATTCAAGAGATTTTGTAAATTATAATAAATTAGAAAAATCTTGAAGGAAACAATTCAACTGTTTAATTATCCTCTTACTACATACAAATAAGCATAAAGGCAGCAAGTGGAATATACTGAAAAAAAATATCATTCTACCATTTAAAATAATAAAAATCTGGATTGAATACCACATTAATTACATTAACGCTGGAATATACGTCTCAATATGTCTCAACCACCTGCACATGACCAAAATCCAGAATGGATAAGGGCCCAAAATATTACATGCCCACGATTTCCGTCCGCGTAAAAGTCCCGTCAAAATTAGTCTAACCGTTTCGGAGACAAGCCGGAGCAAAGAGACATACAGAAAATATATTTTTTAAACGTTTGTTTGTTTTAAGTACCGTACATTCTTTCTAAGCATTTAGTAAAATACTGTTATTTTGAAATTACAATCAGACACTTCAATTTTATTACACATCAATTATTTTAAAAAATAGTATTTTTTTAGATGTTTAGTTATGTATTAATATAAAGATTACGGTAACATACATTTTATATCCTTACCTGGTTTATAACATGGTTATCTCTGCCTTGTGTATTGGTCAGGATCTGGACAGCATTTGTGACTATGGGATCCTCGCTATCAGCAAACCATACAGGCGGTGTGTTGGGGTATGTCTCCTGGCACATGAAAAAATAAATTTATCAGAATAATGCTTGTTTCTAATAATATGGCTAGAAAGGGGGTGACTACTGAAAAGATAACTTGTAATAAAGAAGAAATTACACTGGTAGGCCTACATGGACACTTATATAACATTGGGAAAAGTTGCATGGTTCGGGTTGATTGTTTTCTATGAAGAAGAACAGCCAAAAAAACTCCAGGGTTACTCTTTTAAAAATACTAGAGATGTTCCGTTAAACAGGAAACAATAAGTAAACAAAACATGTTCCACAACCAATCAGCTAGGCGCCCAAAGCTATCATCATCATTTCAGCCCAAAAGACGTCCACTGCTGGACATAGCCCACCCCACATTTTGGGGGGCTTTGCCATAATCGCCGCGCTTGGCAGGCGGGTTGGCGATCGCAGTACGATTTTTACAAAAAAAAAGCACTGAGAACGCTGCTGCCCATTCTCTGGCTAATCCCTTAGTCGCCTCTTACGACACCCACGGGAAGATATGGGTTGGTGCTATTCTTTACGTCCGACACCATACAGCCCAAAGCTAAAGTTGGCACATTTCTAAAAATTACACTAAAAGTTATGAAGACATGCAAATTGAGATAAGGGTAACAAAGATATGGGTTGGTGCTATTCTTTACATCCAACACCATACAGCCCAAAGCTAAAGTTGGCACATTTCTAAAAATTACACTAAAAGTTATGAAGACATGCAAATTGGGATAAGGGTAACAGAAAAAGTTACAACTGCACTGGTTGTCTGTGGCATTTGTGTGGAGCCCCTCAAAAAGATATCTTGCATCATTTTTTCTACCTGACATGAACAAATACCTGCACCCTGCACGATTTAACAAGCCAAGTAACAGATGTCTAGATTATTACACATTGGTCAGACACCTTGTAAGTCATTAGGATTCGTTTGTAATTGATGATACTGAAAGAACTGCACTGGGTGGGTTTAGCAATAGGAATGTTACAGTGCAAAGCACATAAGTATTTGAAACAAATAGAAAAACCTTAGTTCAGATGGAATAGCAGTTTTATAGTGCACCTTTGTTATTCCTGGAATTTTATTATCATAGAAAAATACATCAATTACTGCTTGTAACATTTTTATTTCCAAGACACAAATAAATCCTCCATTGCATGGAATATTTAAAAAACTAGCTGTCTCGCATGACATACATTATAATGTTACAATTTCTGGGACAACAAAAGCCTTCTTCTTCTGCCTCATATATTTATATTTCAGACTGAATGAAACATAAAGAGCTTTTACAATGCACACATGTACATAATTCACATGATTCAGAATTAATAACAATTAACTATGTAATACAAGGGTGATATGCAATCACCCTCATACTTCACTTTCAAGGACACCTTACTTCAAAATCAATAGTTGCTACTTGGCAAAAGTAGAATGCTATCTGACATTAGGTACTTGAATGCCAGCTTTCATGGTCATTGAATTGACCTGAAATCTGTTTATATTAGGCAGTTTAGTATCAAAGCTGGACTGCACTATTTTAAAAGAATGGGTTTTTAGGTCATTTTTGTGCAGTCCATACCAAATGGTTAAAGTTCTATGAAGAACATGCATTTTGGATCTGTTAGTCGTTGTAGTTGGGTTTCAGTGTTTAAACTAAATGCCATCATCCCAAACTATCTTGGGGTCGGCTTCCAGTCTAAACGGCTGCAGCTGAGTACCAGTATTTTACATGAAGCGACTGCCTATCTGACCTCCAAAACCCAGTAACTGGGTAATACAATACCCCTTGGTAAGACTGGATGTCTTTAGTACATTTTAATCCAATGTCAACATACAACAATGATCATACTATCAACTCTTGAAAATCATTATATGTGCAAACTTCATTGTTTCATTCATTCATTACAAAATTCGTCCTCAGTTATAAATTGTAGTTGAATTCTTAGTGATACAAGTTTTTTGTTCCAAAACATATAGTAAACATGGTAAATATCCCATTACCAGACTTTATGCTAAATTCTTAATGAGTTGATAAGATTGATGACTGGTAATTGTTCAACCATGCACAGCACATTCACTGAAGAGAGTATTGATTTGGCTTTCAAATACTGGGTGTGAGATTGCTAGCGTGAAAAGGATTAGTGCTGCGTTATTGGTGCTCTCAAATCATTAATTCACTACAAATATCCCTATATTACAAGTACTGCGAATTGCAAGCCCAGCCAAAAAACTCAAGGATTCATTAATAAATTATATTGCATAAATTACATTGCCAGCCTGAAGAATACTGTTTCAAACAGTTAAAACATTACAAATACCGTTATGGCCAGGCAATCATTTTGCAAAAAGCGTATGGTCATAAAAGTATTGTTTTATGGACTGTGTGAAGTTTGCAGTACATTATTCAGGTCAGAAATTAAAAGACAAGATTTGTTTGGGATTTTGAATGTACTACTGCATTCACCGACAGTCTACCACTTTTCAACCTTATGCCACGAGTTATAAGGTTGAAAGGT
This sequence comes from Cerastis rubricosa, assembly GCA_949152445.1. Lineage (NCBI taxonomy): Eukaryota > Metazoa > Arthropoda > Insecta > Lepidoptera > Noctuidae > Cerastis > Cerastis rubricosa. Next base: position 14,335,382 of record OX424541.1, read on the forward strand.
GGTTAATCAATCAGTGAAAGTATTAGTACATTTCAAGTGTCTATGTATGTATGTATTGTTCAAATGTGTCCCTTGCATGTGTTACTTGTTCCAAATAAACATTTTCTTCCTTTCTTAAGAACTAGATTGCCCTAAGATAGAAGTGTGTGGTAATTAGGTTATCAAATACAGTTGTTGAAACAATACAAATGACCATACAATAGGTTACTATGTACCAAATATTGATAACAGTGTGTAATCATTATTTGGTATTATATCATCAATAGTTATATAGTACATAAACAATACATGTTTACACTACAAATGAGAATCCTAGTAAACAGTAATGTTTAAATACAGTTAATGCCCACTAATAACCTGTTATCAATGAATGGCCCAACTAAGGCCACTGAGCACATTCCAAGCCTGCATTGTAGCATTACAAAAAAAACCACAGTAATGGGTCCAACAAAATGTCTACATGACAAAAAGCAGGTAGAGAAGATGACTAAGAGCCTTTGTCCCAAAAACGAGCCTGTATACCGTTATCCAAACAAAACAGACGTTACTCTCTCTATAAAATAGCTGTAATGATTCACGAACACTTTGATAATGACGTTCTGCGGCCGAAATGATCGATACAGCGATTCGACACGGCACCGTATGCTCATTAAACATATGATCCGCCAACTCGTCCACGCGCGACTATTGATTAAGTCGAAAACATCAATGTTTTGTAAATAATTTACACAGAAACGTGACAAACGTGTAGTTGCAACGGAGAAATGTAAAATTCACTTCCGTAAACCTTTTGTTGACAGCCCTGCCCTCATAAACAACGACCCTTTGTCCCAGCTAAAGATAATCAATAAAGTGCACCATAAGGCCAACACATAACTTTTTAGGTCACATAATATAATTAGGTGAATATGGTACTTACAGTAATATTGGCATGTATTTCATATTTCTTTCCATTTTTGCCAACGAATCTGCAGGTCAGTTCGTCGACACTGGCTGACATTATCTGAAACCGTTCATGGCTTTTTGGAAACACTTGTTCTAAAGTCTTGATTTCTAACTTAAGTGTATTTAAGCAAGCCATTAGTGTTTATTTGGTACACTAATTCTAAACTAACTAATAGTTATCCACGATAAAATACATGAGAATAAATTTTACGTTCACTCCGCGACCAAGCAAAATGGCGGAACGTAATGGCGGAAATTATTATAAAAAATACTGTTTGCTGACGATAGAGGGCGACTAGGCAGAGACCAGAGACAAAGAGTCTTTTCTATTTAATTTTATCTATAATTTAGTTATTGCTACATGAAAAAATGATCGAAAATCTGTTTTGTGTTGTTTCTTTGTACACTCTTTTACAGCTTGGCAAAAAAGAGTCTGACTCGGTGACAGTTGAAACTAAAAATCGTACTGGACATTGAAGCCTTCCATGGTGTTTGCGTAGCGTCCGAGGGACTGAACCACCCACTTGGAATTGGGATCATATCCCTAAAAATAACAAGTATCAAAATCTATTGAGTTGTAGTATTACGGGTTGCCACACTCTTTTTTGCCAAGCTGTATATTATACTTTTTCTCCATACTACACATTTGAAAATCGAAGCGAGAAGGTGAAGAAAAGGGCCCGCGGGCGCACGGTTTGTGTGTCGGATCTCAATCGAACCTTTTCGAGTTTGACACACGAATGTTAACGGACAATCGGGCGTATGATACGGGACGGACCGATATGTTACTAGTAGTAACGAGTTTGACACAACATTGGATAACGATTTACTTCGTCTTGTCCCGCCTATACTGGGTAAATTATAGAAAATACTAAAGAAAAAAAAGTCCTGTGGCGCTTTGAGTATGTACTTACAAAATATTTTTATGTTAGCCAAAGTTAGGTCACATGAATGCAACCTGACAAATGGACGTGTTACACCTAGACTGATCGAAATATTACTAAGATGTAATATTTACAAGATAGCGATCTTCTTCGTCTTGTCCCGTAATATTTGAATGTCTTTGACAAACTACTTCGAAATCGAAATTGAATCGAAGACGTTTGTGAATACGGGGGCAGAAACCAATAATATTGGCCAGCAACCAGCATGATAGACCCGACAACTCAATCAAATCATGAGATGGGTGAGGATAAAGACACTGAGGAATTATTGTTCATCGCTAAGCTAAGAAACTCTTGTATTTTAATATATTTTGGTCTGGCAACACTGAAAAAAAAAGAGAAAAGTGGAAGGAATAGGCCTTTGCTCAGGAGTGGGAAAGATCAGGCTAACTAAAAAATAAAACACTGGACAATATACACGACACTTACGGCGTATGACTTGTTTTTTGATTGACCGGAAAACGTCGGCAGAACTTATCATATTCAATTCGTTTGTTCAGTCGGGTTCCCAAGATCTATTTTCTAAGATTTCCTTTACAATTTGGACTGTGGGATAGTGACAAAAAAGATTTAAAAACCCGTTTCCCTGTTTCGAGGTTTTCGCCAATTTACGCTCATTTAGATCCGTTTCGCACTGTATTGAAAATTTACCCGTCACCATCGCAGCGCTTACGCTTAGCTATCGAGAAACTTTCTTAGAAAAGTATAGCCCTTCGGGATCGGCGAACCTGTTGACTAATGGCCATATCAATGAGGAGCAGCTCTTTTGTACCGCCGGATCTTTTCCTATTCCCACGTCCAATTTGAGAAACGCACATAAGTAACAGATTTTTCGGCAATACGTATATAATAGGTAATTTTAGTTCTCAAAATTTATTCACTGTTGAAATACACGTTATAAGTCTATCTTTTTTGGGTTACGCAGTACTACCTGATTTATGGATCAGGTAGTTTTTGTATGGAAAATATCATTTTTTTTTTTATAATATTTCACGCGAATTATGGTCTTGTGGTACAGCTATTTTGAAATAAATGCTTTGAGTTTGTAATCCGGCACACAGGCCTAATGCGGTTTGCTACATGTCACGTAAGAATTCATCCCTAAAACGACCCACTGACCCTAATTTTTGGCTATAAGATATTTTCCTTCACCGTTTTGAGAGCAGTGGTCATGAAATATGTGATGACACAAAGTAAAACGCTCCAAAAACGAAAAAACGTAAACGCTCCTGCCTGGGTTCGAACCCACGACCTACAAGTCATAAGTCGTTACGCTACTTTACACTGAGCCACCACTGCAGTGCCGGATTAACCACGTAGCAAGAGGCCCCGCGCGAAAGGGGGCCCCGCATATTTTGATACCCACTCATCCCTGCCTGAGCGTATTTTTTTGTGTGAAACTTATTAAGATGTGGTATGTTGAATTTTTCTGATGTCACAAAAACGTGAAATATTACAACTTTTCCTACTAAGGCGTCAGACACTCGGTACCCGACTATTTCCTTGACGTAAGTAAAACACCGAATTTCATACGGTAAACGCACAAGTTCTACAAAAAGTTTATTTATTTATTCAGGGACAATATACAGCTACAATATGTGTTGGAGCAGGTGAAGATAACACAAAATATTAACAATATTGCAGCCCACTACATTATCCACATATTAACTTAAGAAAATATAATAATGAGTGCCACTAGATAGGTTATAAATAATACAATAATTACATCACATTAATAAAAAATAAACAAAAAATAGAAATATCAATAATCATTTAACAATTAAATTTAAAAAAAATATTATTAATTACATCTTGCAAAATACAAATTCCAATTGATTTGATTGCTGGTAATAGAATAATAATTAACACTAAAAACAAATAAATAATAAAATCATAAAATCTAAACTAGGTTACATTCCTAATAACATCATTGCTTAATAATAACTTTCATAACATTAGATTTAAAGTTGGATTTTGAGCATACAAAAATATCAATATTAACAAAATTATACAATTATAAGATTCAACCATTCGACGGATAGGGCAGCGCAAACCAGAATTAGTTCGACTGGTATTGACAGCAAATAGGGTACCAGCACGGGTACTACGTATATTAACGGTGCGTGGGACTACATAACTTAATTTGCTCGTGAGATCGATGCAATCAAAATCACCACGAACAATACCATACAGTACAGATGCCTCTAGATACTTACGTCTAGATTCTAGTTTGACCTGCCCATATTTATCTAGCAGTTGAGAGTAAGACAAGTACGTTTTATGGCATCTATAATGCATGGCTCGTAGAAACTTACGCTGGACTTTTTCGATCTCATCTATGTATTTCTGGTAAAACGGGTTCCAGATAGGGACGGCATATTCTAATTGTGATCGTACAATGGTCTTATATAGGTAAAGGTATGTGGAGACCCGCTTGAACTCAGTGGACGATCTCATTACAAAACCATACATCTTAAATGCTTTATTTACAATTTTTTCTACATGTTGGTTTAAGGACAACTTATCATCAATCAAGACACCAAGGTCTTTCACAATAGATACGTTACTGAGTGCTGTGTTGTGCAATGAGTATTTAAAGTTAATAACCTTTTTATTTTTTGTAAAATTGATGCAGTTGCACTTAGAGAGACTAAGGTGTAGTTTATTTGTTATACAGTACTCGGTGAGTCTGTCCAGATCTTGTTGGAACAGTCGACAATCCTCTACAGTTTGTATAGACCTATAAGCTTTTAGGTCATCAGCATATACAAGAAACTTAGTATGTTTAAAACACTTGTTTATGTCATTTATATATAAAATAAACAATAGTGGTCCCAAGATTGAGCCTTGCGGAACACCCGACGTTATATGCACTGCATCAGACTGATGACCATTCACGACAATCCTTTGTGTTCTATTTTTAATATAGGATGAGAACCAGCGAAGTTGCTTGTATACACGTGTAGAATTTCAGTCGGCTTGATAATCATCATCATCATTTCAGCCGAAAGACGTCCACTGTACATAGGCCTCCCCCAAGTGGCGCCACATTGACCGGTCCCGTGCGACTCGCATCCAGCGGACCTCCGCAACCTTCACCAGTCCATTGGTCCACCTGGTATGAAGCCTTACAACGCATCGTGTCCGATTCGCGGTCGCCATTCCAGAACGGCGGTTTTTCGGCTCCTTGGGCAATCCGTTCTGCGAGCAATGTGCCCTGCCCATTGCCATTTTAGTTTGGCAATTGTTCGGGCTACGTCGGTAACCTTGGTTCTCTTGTCCTCATTTCTGATTTGATCACGCAAGGAAACTCCGAGCATAGCCCTCTCCCAGGTCTAGGCCCATTGTGAGCGACCACGTTTCGGTCCCGAATGTTATCACTGGAAACACACACTGGTCAAAGACTTTCGTCTTGAGACACTGCGGTAAGTTGGACGAGAGAAGATACAACGCAACTTCCCGAACGCTGCCCAGCCGAGTCGGATTCAACGTTTGATCTCTTTCTCGAAGTTAGACTTACCCAACTGGACCGTTTGTCCCTGACATCGTCGTCCACTACTTCGAGTGTAGTCTCCGATCTTGATAGGAGTGGGTGTTATATGCATTCAACATGACTTTGGTTTTGTCCATGTTCATTTTAAGACCCACTCATTCGGAAGCTCTACTGAGGTCATTGAGCATTGTACTGAGGTCCTCCATGGTCTCAGCCATGACCACTATATCGTCGGCAAATCGTAGGTGAGAGATGTACTCGCCATTGACGTTGATGCCTAGCCTTTTCCAGTCCAGAAACTTGAAGACATCTTCCAGTGCAGCGGTGAACAGTTTCGGAGATATGACATCTCCCTGTCTCATACCTCGCTACAGAAGGATAGGTTTCGAGGTCTGGTCCTGTAGTTGGACTGACATGGTGGCGTTTTTGTACAAACACTTCAACACCTCATCATCATCATCATTTCAGCCGTAAGACGTCCACTGCTGGACATAGGCTTCAACACCTCGATGTACCGATACTCATTTTGGCACCGTTGGAGAGACTGCAGTACAGCCCAAGTCTCGGTCGAATCGAAGGCTTTCTCGTAGTCCATAAACGCTGTACAGAGAGGCAGGTTGCACTCTTGGGTCTTCTGTATAACCTGTCGCAGCGTATAGCATAGTCCGAGGAATTTACGGTAAATATTAGGCTAACTTTGCATTAATTAAAAACAACGATTTTTTTCATTGAATGTGTAGGGTATGGACAGGAGAGTAAATGAAGAGCGTTTATACCCTACGGCATTTCATACAAACTACGACTGCCTCGTCGGCCGGGTAGTTAGCTAGTAGCCGGTTCATGACAATCATATGGCTTAACATAACAAGCGAAATGGGGCAAGTCGTTATTTTCCGAAATGACTGAACAGATTTCAATGAAACTTCTTACGCATAAGCAGTATACATAGGTCTAAAAAGTTACTAAAAATCATTTCCGAAAAATAATGTTCCAGTTCTGTATGGTGTCGGACGTAAAGAATAAATACCCGTGGGTGTCGTAAGAGGCGACTAAGGGACTTGCCAGAGAATGGACAGCAGCGTTTTCTGTGCTTTTTTAACAACCTTACTGCGATCGCCAACCCGCCTGCCAAGCGTGGCGATTATGCCAAAACCCCCCTTATGTCAATGTGGCGTTGGAGGAGGCCTATGTCCAGCAGTGGACGTCTTTCGGCTGAAATGATGATGATGATGATGAATGTTACAGCTAAATTAGATCGATTATTAATTATCAATAGAAACAGAAATTTCCAATTATCTTCATTTTTAAAAGACATTTCGAAAATGTTTTTTAGTAAGTTTTAGACCTATGAATACTGCTTATGCGTAGGAAGATTTCGGAAGATAACGACTTGAAAGTTTGTATGAAATGCCGTAGGGTATAAACGCTCTTACGCTGTATCCCGCGAAAAGTTCACCTCCGCGAACGTTTTTTTTTTTTTTTGAAAACGTCTTATATATATTTAACTTGGTGGAAAAAATATAAACAGGCATGTTTATTTGGAGTAATTGTAGAACTGATTGAGTACTACAAGTAGGTCAGAAAATTAAACATTTTTCGTCCACGCGTCATTTTTTTTTAATCTTATGATTTGACTTCGTACTTAAGGCAAAAATATTAACAGGACAAAAAAAGTGCTAAAATGGAAATAAAATATCACCATGTCTAACTATTATTATGAAAATAAACAAATTCTGCTCCGGACTTCACAGAAAATAAAGAAAATCAAAAAATCTTAAACACTACTTGCGGCGAAAATGTAACAGGATTTAAATTCATTTAATAATGGGAAATACATAATCCAAACCTTAATCCCCCAAAATTAAACAGTTATTTAATGAATATTGTCAAAGTAAAAATTAAATTACGATGCACGTTGTCAGCGCTAAGCAGCGTGCGGCGTACGGCGTGTGCTAGTGTGCGTAAACAAGATAAGCGCTGCGTTCATTGTGTGCGAATGACTGTGTTGTTGTTTGAGAGTCGGTGTTTTATTGAGTTACGCGATTGTACACCTTATTTCTATATCGGCAAGATCAAATTCCTATGAAAGTGCTGCGCCAAATACAAGAATAAACCTTGCAGACGTATTTTACATAAACATTGTTTTTTTTTCACGATTTGCTTTAAAACGTTTAATTTTCGTGTAAATAGTTTGGAAATAGCCTTTAGATGGAAGTTAAACTAAATTAAACCCTGTTACCTTTTTGCCTCAACGGCTATTGTAAAATAACTGGTAATAATAACTTCCGGTAGTACAATTTGTTTAATTTTCTTTATTGGCGGTGTAATATATTAATTTAAGTTATTTTATGTAAAAAAACCGCTGTTTATATTTTTGCCTTAGGTACAATTCAAAAATTTCGTAATTTTTTTTTACCGTAATTTCCGTGGACGAAAATGTCTAATTCTGAAAAAATATATTACTGTCACCAATTCTTTACCTAAAGTAACAAAATTTGTCCTGTTAACTTTTTTTCCCATGTTTTTATTCACAAAAAAAAAATGGAAAATGTTTAATATTTTTTTTATTTTTTTGAGAGCTAAGGTCAAGTACACGATTCAAGAAAAAAATCGCTGTTTATATTTAATGCAAGGTTCCTACCTCCAAAAAATTGGGGGGGGGGGGTGGATAAACTTACGGTATCAACTAAATCAATACCACAAACATATTCTAAGGAAAACTTTTATAAAAATCAAAAACCATCGACTAGTAAACAAGCTGACGACAGGTTTTTTCGTCGAGATACCTATAATAAAAGACAAAGACAGGCCTCAAACGCTTCACACCAAAACAAAAACCGAACAATCAATCAGCGATATAAACCAAAGGGTTAGAAATCGCAATCGCAGGCTATCCCTAAAAACAAGCGTCGCGAATGACTGTCGGACATTTCAAGGCGGCTGTCTAAGGCAAAACCAATATGCTTGGAGCAATCTGGGTGCGCCAGACAAAATATGCCGACTGTTGAACGGGGCACGCATACCCTTCATACTCAAACCGCCGCTAATATTTCCGAGTTTATTTAGACGATTTTCTTTTGGCCAACCAGTCAAAATCGCAGTTGGGAGACGATATCGCATTCACGATCAAGATACTCCGTTTAGTAGGTTGGACAATCAACTACGGGAAGTCTGTACTGGTTCCGACACAATGCCTCGAGGTTCTCGGCATTACATGTGATACAAAACGCAACACAAAGTCCCTGTCGGAACCAAAGTGCCTAACGCTACGCAAAGCACTTCACCAACAGCTTCAGTTAAGCAAATGGTCCCTCAAACAGTACCAAACTCTAATGGGGAGACTCAACTTTGCAACGTTCGTGACTCCGAGAGGCCGCCTTCACTGTCGTTCTCTGCAATACTACAGTCGACAGCTGTCGGTGAAACACCCGTATCGGTCGATCACTGTGCCACAACCAGCTCGATCAGAGATGGAGTGGTGGTGTCAAGCCATAGAAAAGTCGATGCCGATACACTTGAGCTCAGTGACGTCACAAATATTGACCACAGACTCATCAGACATCGGATGGGGGGCTCAACTCGTCGAAAAAAATATTGTGGGAACCTAGACAGATTCTCAAAAGACATGGCATGTGAACAAAAAAGAGATGTTTGCCGTTTACGCAGCTATACGTCAGAACCAGCAGCAACTCCAAGATGCACAGATACTGCTGCAAACCGACAATCGGACAGTAGTCTCGTACATAAACAAAGAGAGCGGCACAAAATCCAAGAAACTGCTTCATCAAACTCGACAACTTCTTGCTGTTCTAGACAAGCAGAACATTCATCTGATAGCACATTATTTTCCGGGCAGGTTCAATGCCGAGGTAGATGCTTTTTCTCGGCAGAAGGCTTGTCCAGAATGACACCTCACGAGGTCAGCAACGACAAACATTTTTCGAATGTGGGGTACGCTGGAGATAGACCTCTTCGCGTCGAGAACAGCCCACATAGTACCAAAGTACGTATCACTGGACGTCAACGATCAGAAAGCCCAACACCACAACGCGTTCTGTCATCAGTGGCACTACGACCTAGCTTGGTTGTTTCCACCACCAATTTGATTCCCCGTGTTCTCTAACACCTGAACCAAGCCAGCGGAGACTATATATTGATTACCCCGAAGTGGAGCCAGGTATTTTGGCAGGCAGATGTTCAACGGCGATCCCAACATCCCCTTTATCTGATTCCAGACCTAGCCTGCTCTCTAATAGACACCAGAACAGGGACGCATCCGCCGCAAGTGCAAGACCTACGGTTGGGAGCATGTCTGATTTCGGGTGGCAAGATATTTTGACAGACTGGACAGATAAAGAACAAAAATTCTTTATGTCAAGCTGGAGGGGCTCCACAATCAATACCTACAGACCAGTGTGGCGTCGATGGAAGCAATGGTGTGAGTCCCATTCGATAAATTTTAAATACCCTAATGCGGATCAGGTAGCTCGATATTTAGCACATTTACGTTGTGTTATAGGTCTTGCATACAGAACTATTTTGGTACACAAATCTGTTATCTCAACTTTCACACACATAACATCTAATATTGATTTGTAGTCAAATTTCTTTATAAAACACATATTAGTCGATGAAGATTCGTCTATCGTATTGTGGCCAGCATTTGGTTCTAAAACAGACAACCATAACCACAGACAGTCTGGATGGAGGCTTGGAGAACACCCTGATAAAAAATTAAATCTGATTTTTTGGTTGAGACAATTGATATGCATTACTTCAAACTGTCGAGGAAATATAAAGCATTTGTTTATTACAGCTAGAGGGGATATTAAACCTGCTTCTAGAACTGTTATTGGTGGATGGGTGAGATCTCTTTTAAAAGCTGCTGGCATTGATGCAACTCCAGGTTCAGTAAGATCCGCAGTTGCTTCTCTCAATTTCGTAGAGAATTTTCCTATTGATCAAATTCTTGCCACCGGTAACTGGAAAACGATTCATACCTTCCAGAATTATTATCAGAGAGAACTTTTACATCACAATGATTCAAATGTTTTCAATCATTCTACATCTTTGTCTAATTAGTTTGATCCTGTTCATTAAGAATTATATTTTTATTATTATTTTCGAAACCATTTGTTTTGTTATATTATTATGATTACAAGTAGTATGTCATACCAGATTAATTATTGTAATATATTAACATAATTTTGAAGATGTTTCATATTAACCCAATATTTTACATCATACGACACATTATAGCGTCTTTGGGTTTAGCGCACCAGGTGATAACAAACACATCACTCAAGATGGATTCCGGATATTGATACAAAACAAATAATAGAGAGTTTTACATAAAATAACCGGTACCAATATCCGGAATCCAGGTAAGGTCTACCTGGTGCATCATGAGTTCCATAATGACGATAAATCGGGCGATCACCCGAGGCGCGTTTGAAATACTTAGTACCAACGGTAAGCATAGAGGGCGCGACCAGCGGAGAGGCAAAAGAAATCGCTGTCAACAGGCTGAAAGACAGGTGCTTGACTCAAGATGGATTCCATTCCAGATATTGATGAAACAATAATAGGTAAGTTTTATTTTATGTAAAACTCTCTATTTTGATTTTGATTTTGAGTCTTACTCTTGGTTGCAGCTGAATATCAATATTTTACATGGAGCGGCTGCTAATCTGTCTCCTCCACAACCCAGCCAGTACAGACCAAACGGCCAAAAAGCTGATCATCCTAAATAGAGTGAAGTCAAACTTCAGCCCTGGACAGCTTTTAACCCTATAGAAAACACAAGTCCGATTCTGCTGCAATACTCCATAGTATTGCAAATACTCTCTGCTATACTATTGCAGCCACCTTTGGGATGTACTTCAGTGAGTGTGCCCAAAAACTCCAGGACCTCATCCCACCGGCCCTCTTCAACCATCGGACATCATCACCATCTTGTTGCTATTCCACCAATTCGCACCAAGCGTTTCCTAACGTCTTTTATAATGCGCATAACAAAGGAACGGAACTCTCTGCCTCTCTGTAAGCTCGATCTATCGTTGACTTTGTCTTTGTCATCTCTGACCTAGACTAGAAGTCAAGAGCAAATCCATCTCAAATAAAAATACAAATATCAAAAGAAAAATAGTTAAATGTATAAAATTAGTTAACATAAAGGAATGTAAAAGTAGAATTAAAAGGCTCTTTATTTTATTTTATTTATTTATCTCTTCGTACTAATTTTATAACCGTCTTTTCGTTAGGAGTCATCAATAATCGCCATGCAGTGTATGTAAAGGCTTCTACCGTATTCTTGGTACACTCGACGCGGTACTTAGAAAATACCTTCACCATACAGATCCCGAACTGAAGTCTTGCAAACCTGGAACCTGTAAAAATATAATTAACTAGCTGACCCGCGCAACTTCGTCTGCGTCACACTTTCCCCGTTTTCGCAATATTTTTCATTGCTGCTGCGCTCCTATACAGCGCCATCTATTGAATACTAACTCAATCCAGTCAACAGATACCGCCATCTGTTAGAATCATTTGAAGCTAACAGATAATTGTGACTTAATTTGCAATAAAATAATATTGCAACTATAAATTGAGATGTAAGCTATCGTATCTTTCAAGTTGGATCAAACTGCACACGGTATGCAAATTGGATTAAAATCGGTTAAGTAGTTTAGGAGTCCATCCCGACAAACAACGTGACACGTAGTTTAATATCTTCATCTTTCATCTTTTCAGCCTAAAGAAGTCCACTGCTGGACATAGGCCTCCCCCAAGTGTCGCCACATTGACATTTTGGCGGGTTTTGCCATAATCGACACGCTTGGCAGGCGGATTGGCGATCGCAGTACGGTTGTTATAAAAGCACGCAGAACGCTGCTGCCCATTCTCTGGAAAGTCCCTTAGTCGCCTCCTACGACACCCACGGGAAGATATGGGATGGTGCTATTCTTTACGTCCGACACCATACAGAGCCAATAATAGTCCATATATCATGTGTGTAAATATATATATATATATTATAGATGAAATTTATTTTAATTTCATCGTTTGACTAGCGGATTAGCGGACCCCAATATTTTGGAAAACTCGCAACTATTGGGGTCCGTCTCCAGTCTAACCGGATGCAGCTGGATACCAGTAATTACATGGAGCGAGTGCCAAACTTACCACCACAACCCAGTTATTACTGGGTAATACGATACCCCTACATCTAAAATAAAAATCGTTTTAAAATGAAATGAGATTTAAGGTACGATATTCATAACCAACTTACCAAGGCAGCTTCTAGGTCCAAGTCCAAATGACATCATAGTACTGGGATGGCGCTCTTTGATCTTATCTGGCGAGAATCTTTCTGGTATAAACTTCTCAGGTTCAGGATAGTACTTCTCGTCATTTTGAATCGCAGATGCAGAAATTACTACTACGGTATTTTTGCAAATTACGAAGTCTGTGCCATCCAACTGAATATCTCGACCAACATTTCTGGTAACAGAGTTTGCTAAAGGATGCATTCGCAGCGTCTCCTCGAAAACCATCTGTACATATTTCATTTCATTTAGTATTTCGTAAGTCAATTTTCCGTCATGCTTTTGTAACACTTGGTCAATTTCTTGAATCATTTTTCTTTGTACATCAGGATTCTTAGCTAGATGGAACATCGCAAAACTCAATACTAATGAAATGTTTGCATAACCGGCAGCATAGAAAATGAGCACTTGCCCAGCTAAAACATCATCCGTAATGTTCAACCACAGTTCTTTATCATCTGCACTCTTCTTCCATGAGCTGACATTACCTTCTCGCCTCAAATCCATCAAGACGTCCATAATTCTGTTTCTCTCAGTTTTCGGACCAGCATCTAGATCGATACCAGCTTGAAGAATTTGTTTACAAAATTGATATACTTTGTCAGAAAAAATGGATAAATTAAACTTCGACAAAGTACCAGAGAATAATAACTCCAGTTCAAGAAAGAAGCTTGCTTTTTGGATTCTTGCATCCATCACATCACATAGATGATTGTCTTCGTTATACGGGTCCACGTCGATACCAAATGCGTACGTCATGATTGAGTCAACAGCATATCTTTTTACAGCTGGTAAAATATCAAGTTCTGATTGCTTCATAGTGGTACGGTCAACATATTCAATGAACTTGTCTGCTCGGGCGGCAAGAACGTTAAAATGGGCTTTGAATTTGCTAGATGTCAACATCGAACTAAAAGGTTTTCTTAAAACTTTCGTTACCTCAACGCTAGCATGAAAGAGATTGTCTCCCAAACGTTGCTTGCTAAATCTCAATCCGCGATCAGGAAAAGAATCAAAGTCTTTAATAAGTATTTGTTTCGCCAAATCTAGATCACGAATTAGCAAAGTGGGAGACTTCATTCTGTACAGACCAACACACTTCTCGTTCGGATATTGCTTGTAGAGTTCACTGTACAGCACTCCGACATGCTTTCTTCTGAAGGACACATCGATGAAGTTTCCGAAGAAAGGGATAGGGGTTGGCCCTTTGACATTTCTATCTTTCCAATAGTTGAATGTTTTGGTAAAGTAGTAGTAAAGAAAGACAACAACCGTTACGAAAATTACAAAATATTGAGACATAATGTTAGTTACCTTATTAACACTGTGGATCAATTTAGAATCAATGAGAAATCAACAGTTAAAATGTTATTTATATGAAAGAAGGATCTGCGATAGGTAGCTGCTTTCAAAAAGGAAACAATCAGATAATTTGTTTTTTTTTTTGCATTTTAATCACAACGTAGATTTAAAGTTGCGATTGCCGAAAAAGATTATTCTTATTGCCGTATGCATACAGCGTGTTCAGAAAGGTGTGATTATTTAAAGGTGTATTAGTAGTACAAACCATCAAACTGAACAAATTTCTGGATGGGACCAACATCGTAATCACGAAAAAATGCCCAAGCCAGTAAATTGACAGTTTGATGGACTGAGACACGCTGTATGTACAAATTCGGGCAACAACCTTTTCGGCAACCGCAACATTAAATATTCTGGATGGGACCATATTTTCGCACTTACGGTGTTGGTCTAGGTCCCATACAGAAACTTGTTCAGTTTGATGGTCTGTACTACACGAATATGACCACATCTTTTTGAAACACGCTGATACGGGCACAACAATATTTTCGTGATACTTTATACCTACAATGTGGGAATGTGGGTTCAGAGAGAAACAATGGAAATAATCTGGTAAATTGGTAAAAAAAGACGGAGGCATCAAAACTTGAAATTATCTCCCACAATTGTGACCATCCATTCAACGTGTAAGTGTCCATTAAACATCTGGGTGTTGAAAGCTTACCTATATAGATATTTCAATTTATTCGATACATTGCTGACACTTCCATTATCAAATCAGTTTATCTCCCATAGTGTGCTGTCCTATTGTCTAACTTCCTGGGGGGCGGGGGAGCCGAAAGAGCCTTTCATTTTAGGCATCATCATCAGCCTATAATGTTCCCACTGCTAGGACACAGGCCTCCTCTCTATGTGAGGGAGTGTACTGTAATCCACTACGCGGGCCCAGTGCGGGTTGGTAGATGTCACATGTCTTCGGATTTTTAGTTCTAGGACATGCCGGTTTCCTCACGATGTTTTCCTTAACCGTTTTTAAGGGCAACGGTGATGAAATAAATTACACAAAGTAATGCGCCTGCTTGGGTTCGCACCCACGGCTTACTGCTCGTAAGTCGGGGCAGCCACTACTGGGTCACCGAATAATAATATAATATAGAAATATAATAAATTTATAATGCATGAAGCTATTGTATGGTCTTGATCTTGATCGATATAAGCAGCACGGCTGGAGCCAATGTGTACTATAACAGCCATAATCGGGACAAGTCATTATTTTATTTATTTAAATTTAATTAAAATTCGAAAATTATGAGGGCGCATTGTCGAATTTGAAATCAGCGTCTGATTCTATATTATTTTCGCAAGTGCAAGTTATGGCAGAGTTACGGTCCATAAATGTTTTGTAGTATGTTATTATTATTACATGATACGTTAAGTTACGATGGCAAATGACATAAAGCATAACTTATATTGATATATTTTGTTTTCTTGGGAAACTGGCGAACAAGTGTGATAAGAAAGATCATTGGAATAATTTACGGTGCAAAGTAGCACTATAATAAACATGTTTTGATTACTTTTGTAGTGCAAATGAGTGACATAAACGTTGCAAAATTTCAACTATAGAGCTGATTTATCACCGTGAGAGCCTTTATGTAATGATTATAGAATAAATCAGTGATAAAACTAACTCTCAACTAACTCTTTGGGATTCTATAAACGTTTACAACACCATTATAGTACTAATCATGAACACTATTAAGCACGTCCTAAAACGTTCTCAGGACTTTATAGTACCACATTTTGTTACTTC
Organism: Cerastis rubricosa; assembly: GCA_949152445.1. Classification (NCBI taxonomy): domain Eukaryota; kingdom Metazoa; phylum Arthropoda; class Insecta; order Lepidoptera; family Noctuidae; genus Cerastis; species Cerastis rubricosa. The sequence goes on from OX424541.1 coordinate 14,351,207, forward strand.
ATCATCATCATCATCATTTCAGCCGAAAGACGTCCACTGCTGGACATAGGCCTCCCCCAAGTGACGCCACATTACCCCGTTTGACCACATTGACCACATTGGTCCCGTGCGCGTGCGCCTCGCATCCAGCGGATCCCCGCAACCTTCACCAGGTCATCGGTCCACCTAGTGGGAGGCCTTCCAACGCATCGTCTTACGGTTCGCGGTCGCCATTCCAGAACTTTTCGGCCCCATCGGCCATCCGTTCTGCAAGCAATGTGCCCTGCCCATTGCCACTTAAGTTTGGCAATTCTTCGGGCTACGTCGGTAACCTTGGTTCTCTTGCGAATGTCCTCATTTCTGATTCGATCACGCAAAACTCCGAGCATAGCCCTCTCCATTGCCCTTTGGGTGACTTTAAGCCTTCTGATGAGGCCCATTGTGAGCGACCACGTTTCGGTCCCGTATGTAATCACTGGCAACACACACTGGTCATAGACTTTCGTCTTGAGACACTGCGGTAAGTTGGACGAGAAGATACCACCAGCTTCCCGAACGCTCCCCAGCCGAGTCGGATTCGACGATTGACCTCTTTCTCGAAGTTAGACCTACCCAACTGGACCGTTTGTCCCAGGTAGACATAATCGTCTTCAACTTCGATAGTAGAGTCTCCGATCTTGATAGGAGTGGGTGTTACATGGGCATTTAACATGACCTTGGTTTTGTCCATGTTCATTTTTAGACCCACTCTTACGGAAGCTCTACTGAGGTCATCGAGCATTGTACTGGGGTCCTCCATGGTCTCAGCCATGACCACTATATCGTCGGTAAATCGAAGGTGAGAGATGTACTCGCCATTGACGTTGATGCCTAGCCCTATCCAGTCCAGAACCTTGAAGACATCTTCTTTTGTTACTTGGGAGGAATCAATGAACTACCTATGAGTTGGCAAAAGTGCATAGATAGCAATGGTACATACTTTGATTAAATAAATATATTATATTTAAAAAAACGGAATATTTGATTACAAAATAATTCTCTTCCTAAAACATGAATTCATTGGATGGGTGTATCATACGTCATACTCATAATCATTGTAATTGCTACCGTGACGTCTGTGACTATAAATAAATTTTATTTTATTTGAGCATTTTTCTCATGTAAGTGACTTTATGTCTTTTTCTAAACTCATAAAAACTTATAAAGAGGAAATATTTGATTGTTTGTTTGTTTGTTTGCATTGAATAGGCTCCGAAACTACTGGTCCGATGTGAAAAAATCTTTCAGTGTTAGATAGCCCAAGTGCAGACCTAACTTCTTAAATCGTGAAAGGTACGTTGCAATCCGCAATCGCAGCAACTTGGTTTGTAGGGATGCCCAACGCCACTACATTCATAAGTCCGTCGAAAACGGCGACCCAGCTAAAGTCTGGAAATTCCTCAGATCAATGGGAGGCGGTAAGTCTCGTCAAGAGTCTATTCCAAAAGATATAGATCTTGAATTACTTAATAAACATTTTTCCACCTCTTGCAATTTCAATGGGCCTATTAAAGCCAAAACTCTAGATAATCTTTCATCTATTCCTACTCCTGATTATTCTCCTTTCGTCTTTAATCAATTTGCTGATTGTGATGTTAAGAAGAGTATACTATCCATTACGTCTAATGTTGTTGGTAGTGACTGTGTCAGTCGCAAGATGATACTTCCTAACCTAGATGAAATTTTTCCCGTCATTTGCCACATCCTTAATTATTCCGTATCCTGTGGTGCTTTTCCATCTTGTTTTAAAGAAGCCCAAATTACCCCTCTCCCAAAAAAGAGTAATCCTATTTAATTTTCTGAATTCCGTCCTATCTCCATATTACCGTTCCTATCCAAAGTCCTAGAACGCCTTATCCATAATCAGCTTAGTGCTTTCCTTTGTAAAAACAGTCTCCTTAATTTTTACCAATCCGGTTTTCTTCCAGGTCATAGCACTACCACAGCTCTTGTTAACATTACGACGATATACGATTAGGAATGGAGAATGGGAATCTGACGGTCCTTTCCTTATTAGACTTCAGTAATGCTTTTAACACAGTCGATTTCGATATCTTACTCGGTATACTCTACTCTCTTAACATATCTCCAACAGCAATTGATTGGTTTCGTAGTTACCTGTGTGGCCGCCGACAACGTATTTGCATTGAAGGTTCCTCATCTTCATGGTGCAATACCTCTGCCGGCGTACCACAGGGGGGCGTTCTATCTCCTCTTCTTTTCGCCATTTTTATAAATTCTATTTCCAATGAACTTCTCTCATCCTACCACTTTTATGCTAAAATTTTCCTGCTAATTTATCCACAGGCTCCCGTAGACGAATTGTCTGAGGTAGTGAATTTGGTGAATAAGAATTTGGCACGTATTTCTCAATGGAGTTTGGCTCATGGTCTGAAGGTTAACCCTGCGAAGACTCAAGTCATTGTTGTCGGCAGCCCTAGGCTGCGTTCAATAATTGACTGGACGAAGCTTCCTCACATTGTTTTTGATGTTGCCACAATTCCATATAGCGATGTGGTAAAAGACCTGGGAATTTACATTGACAAAGACTTGTCCTGGGTTCCCCAGTTGCAAGAAGTGGGCCGCAAACTGTTTGCGTCAGCGGGGTCTTTACGCAGCTTGCGCAATTTTCTCCCAACTGTTACTAAAACTGCGCTTGCTCAATCTCTTCTTCTCCCAATCCTCGACTATGATGATGCCTGTTATCCAGATCTCACTGTAGTGCAGCTAGATAAGCTTGAGCGACTCCAAAATTTTTGTATCAGATTTATATTTGGTTTGCGCAAATATGATCATGTCTCAGAGTTTCGCGTTAAACTCAAGTGGTCGCCTATCCGCCTTCGCCGGAATGCGCATATTTTGTCCCTTCTCTACAGTATTCTGTTTAATCCCACTACACCCTCCTATTTTAAACAACGTTTCAAGTTCCTAAATAACACTCATAGTAGACACTTGAGATCATCGGAGGATTTGCGACTTTAGATGCTATCACATTCCACCAAATATTATGACCAGTCTTTCACGGTCCAGGCTGTCCGTTTATGGAACGAATTGCCGGTGTCGGTAAGACAAGCACAGTCGCTCGTTGCTTTTAAAAGCTTAGTTACTAACCATTTTCAGTCTCTGTAATTGCATTCAGTCAAAATTTGTCACCATTCTAGTTTTATTTTTGCCATATAACATATAACACAAATATCTATATATATGTGATGGCGCTGGCAAATAAAAACAGTACCACAGACAAAAAACAAACGTCATATCAGCGGATGACGTAAAAAAAAACATGGATTGAAGTTGTCCTTAAATAAATAAGTGATTTCGCATTACATTATAAAATGTTATATGTTTTGTTAATTTTAAGTCGCAGGAGGCGCAGTATTAATTTGTATTTTGAACTATGTGTATCTTGTTGTAAAACTAAGTTTTGTGAATCGTTATTAATTGTGAGTGATAAAAACTGTTAATAAGATGTCTGATTGTTATCATTTGAGACCCCCAAGCCCTCCTCCTTTTACATCAGAAGAAAGGGATGAACCTGAGCTTGAACCGGACCTATCAACGTTCTCGCGTATCCTGCCGACCTCTCGACCAGGAAATTCGGAGGAGCTGAATTTACTTCGCTGCCAGATTGAGTTGCTGGAAAGAATGATTTTGCGGAACCCAAACACGAGCACCCACAAGCTAAGCGAAATTTATTTACCTAATTATGAACCCGACGAACATAAAATAACAATTGAGGAGTGGTGTAAACAAGTTACCTCTTTAATCACCATGCAAGGTTGTTCACAGTTCGTTGCTAAGATGAAAGGATTGGCATGCTTGCAAGGACGCGCCAAGCAATGGGCAGACACTAATGCTCACTCGCTTGCCAATTGGGATTCACTCCAAAGGGAACTCATAGCACAATTTAGAGGCGAAACTAGGTACATTGTGTACGTCAAAGCATTTCGGGAATATACTTCAAATCAGGCTAAATGTTTTTCTGAATATGTTGCCGAATCATGGCGTTTGTTTTCAAGAATTTCTCCGAATGCTCCAACTGAGCTCATGGTGGAAGCTGTAATATCTGGCATAAGACCAAAGTTTTACCAAGCTGAACTCCTTAGGTCAGCACCAAAATCACAAGCTGAACTGATTGCCACATTGGCAAACTACCGTAAACGATCTGCCGATGCAATCAAAATAAAAAAAAAATCAAAATCAAAATATTTTATTTTACATAGGCCTACATGGGCACTTATAAAACGTCAACAGGAGAGGCACGGTTCGGGTTGGTCGTTTCCTATGGAGAAGAACCGGCAAGAAACTCCATGGTTACTCTTTTAAAATCATTTGGTTCTACAATATTTGGATATATCAGATGAACCCCGTGCTAAACAACCAAGGCTTGACCCTGCAACAACTGCGAGGGCATGTTTTGTCGTGATTGTAGGAACCGACTTAATTGTGAAATCTTCAAGAAACCAGGTCACGCATCTGACCGCTGCTGGCATAAAAAGAAAAACTAAACACAATCCGAGAAGACTTCTGTTCCAGCTGTGCTTCAACAGCTGCACCACAACCTTTACGTCGGGAAGTGAACACAATCCAGAAGGAAAAGGCGCCTAACGAAGTCCAACTACAAATAGGTGATATCTTTCTTTCTTGCTTAATTGATAGTGGTGCCGAATGTTCGCTTATTAAGAAAAAATCAATTAAGGGTAAACGCCAAATAGAACTTTTGCAATTACGAGGGTTTGGGGGCAATAGCATACCTTCGAGTGAATCAATAAATACTGTAGCCACATTCAATGATGTGACATTCGAAGTAAAACTTCATGTCGTTAACGATTTAAATTATGATGTCATTCTAGAGCTAGACTCTATCAAAATACCGGGAATTAAAATTTCAATTACAAACGAAGGAACATCAATAGAAAGAGTAAGTTACATTTTTAATTGCGAAATATCATCTCTGGCTAATATTGACACTGATTTGAAAGATACGTCTCAGTTAATAAGTATCCTTGAAAAACACACCGATTTATTTACATACAATAAAATTAAAAAAGTGACCACGGGCAAATTAACTATCAGATTAAAAGATCCTAATCGTATAGTACAAAGAAGGCCCTACCGACTAGCACCGGTTGAGAGAGAAAGGGTTAAAACAATTATTGAAGATCTTAAAACTAAGGGTATTATTAGAGATAGTTGTTCACCTTTTGTAAGTCCCATTTTGCTAGTCAAAAAGAAAAACGGTGATGACCGGCTTTGTGTTGATTTCCGCGAATTAAATTCAAATACAGTTCGTGACCACTATCCTCTGCCACTGATACAAGATCATATTGATAAACTTGGTCAAGCTCGATTCTTTTCAAGCCTTGATATGCAATCGGGCTTTCATCAAATTAAAATTTCAGAAGAATCAATCGAAAAAACTGCTTTCATTACGCCTGACGGCCAGTATGAGTACTTATCAATGCCATTTGGTCTAAGTAACGCACCTTCAGTTTACCAGCGTGCCATTAATACAGCCTTAGGCGACTATCGCGACAATATTGCACTAGTATATATCGACGATGTATTAATTCCCTCATCTACTGAGCAAGAAGGTTTAGAAAGGCTGGCCTTAGTATTAAAAAGACTGTCAGACGCAGGATTTACGTTAAATCCCTCAAAATGTAGATTCCTCAAGACGTCTATAGAATATCTCGGTAACATTATAAAGAATGGTGAAGTGAAGCCAAATCCCACTAAATTAACAGCACTTAAATTATCCGAACCACCCAAAACACTAAAGCAACTTAGGCAATTCAATGGTCTGGCAAGCTATTTTCGGCGTTTTATCCCTCAATTTTCCCAACTAATGGCTCCACTTTATCAGCTAACAAAAAAAGACGTACCATTTAAGGTCTCCCGATCACGAAACAAGAAGACAACATGTCATCCAACCTTTGACCTCTGAACCTATACTTTGCATTTTTGATCCAACTCTACCGATAGAAGTCCATACAGATGCTAGCTCCAAAGGTCTCGGGGCTATTCTCATTCGGAATGACAATAATCGTCGCAAAGTCGTTGAATACTTTAGTATGCGCACTAGTGATGCTGAAACAAGATACCATTCTTACGAATTGGAGACTTTAGCTGTTGTCAGAGCAATAAAATACTTTCGACATTTTCTTTATTCAGATTCAGATAACTTTATTTGCTCAAACATGTGTGTACATACAATTATTTTATAAAAAAAAATGATGCATGCAAGGTGTTATAAGTACATGAACTTGTGCTAACATGTTTACCATATTGACATGGTGTGCAAATATTAATTAAAGTTTGCAATTTTTAAATAAATAAACGGAATAATAACAACATTCATTAAAATTGGCAATACTGACATAAGTAGATAAATTAAATTAAATTGACTGATTACATAACTTATTCATGGCATTTACTTTATGGCCGCAAATTTACAGTTGTAACTGACTGCAATGCCCTTAAGGCTTCAAAACATAAAAAGGAACTTACACCTCGGGTTCATAGACTATGGGCATACTTACAAAATGTTGACTTTGATATTATTTACCGTAAGGGGGAACAAATGGCCCACGTAGACTTTTTAAAGAGAAATCCACAAATCAATATTTTAACAAAAGATCCAGGGTGGATTATAGTTGAACAAGAAAGGGACAAAAAACTCAAAAGTATACGCGATGCCATAAAGAATAAAGATGACTATGACAGAAAATTTTGTTTTCGATCGAATCTCTTGATGATAACCATACAAAACCAAAAAGGAGAACCATAAACTCGTACAGTAGTCCCTGAATCACTTGTTTGTTCATTAATAAATAGATACCTCGAAAATCTTTTGCATACGGGGTGGGAACGTACTTTGGATAAAATTCGGGAACAGTTTTGGTTTAAGCACATATGACAAAAAGAGTACGTAATTTTTGTGATAACTGTTTACAATGCAAAATTGGCAAAGAACCTTCAGGAAAAAAACAAATGGAAATGCACTCTATTGATAAAATAAACATACCGTTTCATACAATACACGTAGACCTTATGAATAATCTTACCGGCACAAACAAGCAAGCATACGTTCTGTTAGCTATTGATGCATTTACTAAATTTATACTTCTGTATCCACTGAAAGATAAAAGTACTAATATGATTTTAAAATGCTTCCGCGAAATAATTAATATTTTTGGCACCCCACATAAGATTATTTCTGACAGGGAACCTGCTGTTATGGGCACAGAAATTCAAGATTTTTTTAAATCATTCTTTATTGAACATCATGCTATTGCCCGCGGTACGCCTAGAGCTAACGGTCAAGCTGAAAGACAAATGCGCACTCTTAAAGATCACCTCACAGCCATATCTTTAACGTAATCACGAGTTTGGGTTAATAAAATAGGGGAGTTACAATTAGCATTAAATTGTACGAAATCTAAAGCTACAGGATATTCCCCTTTAGAAATACTATTAGGTAAAAGATGCTCTCCCCCTGCAATCGAACAGATATCCCTACTTAACGAAGACATTAACAAAGATGAAATTCGTTTAGACGCTAAGCACAGAATGGCCGAAACAGCAGAAAAAAATTAAATACGTTTCGATTCTAAGTGCGCCAAAATTAAACCCTTTATAAAAGGAGACTTTGTTCTTTGTAAAGACACTCATGAGTGGTCTGGTAACAAACTAGGACCAAAATATCTGGGACCCTATCGAATAATAAAAGTTCTTGACAACCATAGATACGAAGTAAAAGACCTTCGGTCACCACGAAATAAAATACTGTAGTCACACATGAACACATGAGATTTGTCCCTAATCCAAATTTAACTGAATGAAAAGGCCGTGATAGCAAGAATAAATAATAATAACAAAAAGGTGAGAAACTGTTTATAAAATTACTTATGATTAATTTTGATGAATTAAGTTTATGGATAAAATAAAATGAAACGTTTAATTTTGAATTGGTTTAGAAGAAAAATAAAAGTCAAGACAAGACAAGTCAAAGGCTGGCCTCTGAATCTATAAGATTAAGTCACGATCTGCGACCTCTGAGTTTATTTTGAGCTGCAAAAATGGTTGTATTCAAAGGTCTTGGACATGGCCATGGTTTAAGTTGGTTGGTTAAATAAATTTCAGTCAAGCCAAGCCAAAGACGGGCCTCTGAATCTTTATGATCAAGCCACGATCTGCGACCTCTGAGTTTGACAGATTCACTAGACTAAGCAATGCTGCCTCTGAGTCTGGTCTAAACGGTTTTGCATTTATTTAACATTGCCGTGTTTTTCAGAGAGATTCGCTGGCCCTAGCAAGGCCCGCTCGTCAGTATGGCCGTGATAGCGCTGGAAAATAAAAACAGTACCACAGACAAAAAACAAACGTCATATCAGCGGATGACGTTAAAAAAAACATGGATTGACGTTGTCATTAAATAAATAAGTGATTTCGCATTACATTATAAAATGTTATTAAATTATGTTTTGTTAATTTTAAGTCGCAGGAGGCGCAGTATTAATTTGTATTTTGAACTATGTGTATCTTGTTGTAAAACTAAGTTTTGTGAATCGTTATTTATTGTGAGTGATAAAAACTGTTAACAAGATGTCTGATCGTTATCATTGGAGACCCCCAAGCCCTCCTCCTTTTACATATGTTTATTTATGTATTATTTTTATATTATATGTACATGTATATGTACATATATGAAGTGTAGATCTGTCATTTGTAGATCTTTGACAGTCGTTACGAGTAGTCAGAAGCTAAAAGTCTGACATCCAGTCTTACCAAGGGGTATCGTATTACCCAGTTACTGGGTTGTGGCGGTCAGATAGGCAGTCGCTTCATGTAAAATACTGGTAATCAGCTGCATCCGGTTAGACTGGAAGCCGACCCCAAGATAGTTTGGAAAAAGGCTAGGCAGATGATGATGTACACATATGAAGTGATTACTTAACTTTTGTTATTTAACATTTTTGTGTAATAAGTACACCAGTGACTACCCTCTTTTTTATTTATATTCCATAATGTCCATCCAAAGGTTGTCTCGAAGATATCGCTATCAGCGATAAGACCGCCGTTGTAACCATAAGATTAGCAGTTTTGTAAGCCCGTTATTTTTCATTTGTGTACAATAAAGTTTTATGCTACGACCAATAGGAGTGGAGCAGCAATGAAAAATGTTGCGAAAACGGGGAAAATGTGACGCAAACGAAGTTGCGCCGGACAGCTAGTCGAGAATAAATATCTTTAAACCTCAACCTAAATCGGAATTTATGAACAAAGCGAAAAAAATAGTAGGTAGGTACATCAAATCTTTTTGTTCCAAATAGCTGAGCAGTGTCTCAACTGACTTAAAATGAGCATCTCAATGGATCATTCTGTATAGAGATGCAGTAAAAGTCAATTATAGATCAATTCAAATGCATTATTATCTGTGTCACATGTCTTCGCAACTGTATTTGTTGATCAGTATCAATCAAGTTAGCATAATAGGTAAGTTTCGTTATGCACTTTCACTGTACATATTATTTAGATTTATCATCATTTTGCTTTGAACATCCCCGTATCATCCCCATTATCTTGTACCAATTTTGTAAAGAGATTATCTAGAACTGATTTGCCTGTCACTTTATCTATGCACCCGAATTTCGTCATTTTAAATGTGGAAATATCCACAATTAAAAGCCGCTGCGGTTCCAATCGTTTCGAAATTTCGGTAAGTCGAAGTTTGTTTGAAATTTACATCTTCTATACCTATTTTTAACCTCCGACCAAAAAGAGGGGTGTTATAACTTTATAAGTTTGACGTGTGTATCTGTGTGTCTGTCTGTAGCATCGTAGCTCCTAAACGGATAAATCGATTTTGATGAAAGTGGTGTCGTTTGAAAGGTATTATAATCGAGAGTCTGCTCAGCCGTTTGAAGATCATCACCTCTTTTCTACTTGATGAAGGGATATAAACAACTTTCACAGGTAGTCGATTTGAAATCTTGGCGCTTGTCACCGTGGGCATTGCCGAAGAGGGGGAACCCCCCCTCCCCCCAAAATTTTCGTATTATTTTATTTATAACATTCCTTGGTTTCGTCAAATTAGCGAGAAGAAACGCAACACCGAGAAAATTGGAAGGAAAGGGGGAGGCCTATGCCCAGGTGGACAGTCAGGCTAAAAAAAAATATAAGTTAAAAAAGCATGAAAAATAATAAAAAAACGCCGACGTAAAAATCAAAAAAAAAATATTTTTGGCTTGTGAGGTATTTTGTCGGGGTTTTTTTAAATTTTTAATTTAATTTTTCAAGCAAGAGCGGACAAAAATTTGAGCGGATAAATTTAGCACGGAACTTACGATTCCACAAGGCTGTATTTGAGAGTTGCTGATGGGTTATCCTGGCTGTGTCAAGTACTCTCCGTAGCTATTAGGGCCATGAAGGGGCCCGGAAAAAGCGTCAATGGAGTTCCTTACTCCGCCATTCCTACCTGCGGTCTATATTGCCAAGCACTACAGTTTTGCTTCAGCCAAGAAATGAGAGCTGGGTAAGGCCCTTGTCCACCGCGACCACATCTCAATGCATCTTAACGTCGGCTTCTAGAAAATATTCCCTGAGACTGCACTCAAGATTGTGGAGACTAAAAGCCTCGACCTCCACACATCCGCGCGGCGTACATCTCATAACCGATGAACATAGATGAGGCATTCGATATGTAGTCAACACTGTACGGACCTTCATATCCTGGGAAAGGAATCCGAGAGCTGGGTTCCCACAGATTCCACAATCTCCCCTCGTTTTACATGCCTGACCGCACATTTGTCGACACCAAATTCCACTGATGGCTCTATTGAAAGTTAAGTAGTTCCATTAGTCATCGGGGTTACACGGGGCAAAGAGTTTCAGGTCATCCATGTGAGATATAACCTGACCAACCGGTAGCCTAGACCTGAATCTTCCAGCAGCGTACTAACTAAGAGGATTCAAGGCTAAACAGAACCATATTGGACTCAAACTCTCGCCCTGAAATAGCCATTGCTTTATCCTAATTGACGACTCGCTATTCCACTGAATTTACCGTCATCCTGAATAGCGAAGGATTGTCCTCCATTGGCCTTTAGCCTATACACGACATTAGTAAAGAGAGCCATGAGAAAAAGACGAGTTTATGTGTCGGTGAAATATTGTAATATTTGAATTTCGCGGGTAATTTCTTAGCGCACACACCCAGAAAAGTGTCGTCAATAGTGCTGGCAATCTTCAATGAGAGAGGCCATGGGCCATAGAGCACGAGCGCGCGGTATAAACGTAAGGCATATATAGGTACGGACGATTATAAAATTGAAATTACGTCATCATCTGCCTAGCCTCTTCCCAAACTATCTTGGGGTCGGCTTCCAGTCTAACCGGATGCAGCTGAGTACCAGTAATTTACATGAAGCGACTGCCTATCTGACCTCCACAACCCAGTAACTGGGTAATACGATACCCCTTGGTAAGACTGGATGTCAGACTTTTAGCTTCTGACTATTCGTAACGACTGTCAATGATCTACAAATGACAGCCGGGACCAACGCACATACATAGATTTTAATGATTTAGACGGCCAAAAGTATTTTTTTTTAAATCAATATATTGGTAAGGTATCTATACAATTGGTGAGTCAGTCAACAGTTCAATGTACAATATAACATCCCCTTTCCCCGCCTTTGAAGCGCGGGGAGTCGACTTTGATCAGTCGGAATTCGATAGTGAACAAGTGTGTACAGTCAGCAACAGAAGTCGTTGAACATAATTTGTTTCCAATATTTCCTAATCATTATTATTTAGCATAAGTTACTGACCAAAGTAAATTATAAAACAACTTGTCATAATAAAACTACAAAAGTCGCTGAACTCAGTTAAACCATAAATTGCTATACATTACTACCAACAAAATTGAATGATCTGTAATAAATACAAAAGTCGCTGATCATAGCTAATTTCCTACATTTCCAGTTCATTTAACCCGTTTGCTACAAGGCACTATCCGGCGAAGCGCAGCGCACTGCATTTTTTCATAATCAAAACATTGCTGAATAAACACAGCTACTAGTTTAGAATACAAATTCAATTATTTTTTTGGTGTTTTTTTTTTAAACTTCCCTTAGGCTCCCTTCACTGGGAATTTCTTCTGTATCGTGCGTGCGTTTAGAAACATTTAAACTAACATACACAAACAGCGTTTTAAAAACTAGAATAATATTTATTTATCTAAACTAATATTATAAAGAGGAAAGAAAAAAAGAAGAAAAATTTGTTTGTTTGTTTGCATTGAATAGGCTCCGAAACTACTATTCCGATTTGAAAAATTCTTTCAGTGTTAGATAGACCTTTTATCGAGGAAGGCTATATCTATTATCTATCTATCTATCCTCACATTTTCCCCGTTTTCGCAACATTTTTCATTGCTGTTCCACTCCCATTGGTCGTAGCGTGATGATATATAGCCTTTAGCCTTCCTCGATAAATGGGCTATCTAAAACTAAAAGATTTTTTTAAATCGGACCAGTAGTTTCGGAGCCTATTCAATGCAAACAAACAAACAATCAAATCTTTCCTCTTTATAATATTAGTTTAGATAACCTACCCATTACCTACATAATAAAATACAGAACCTTAAAATATATCTATTATATATACTAATAATCTATATACTAAAAATATAATAAGTACTAGTTTATTTGTTTGCTTGAACGCGCTAATCTCAAGAAGTACTGGTCCGATATGAAAAATCTTTCAGTGTTGGATAACCCATTTATCGAGAAAGGCATATATAGCATCACGCTACGACTTATAGGAGCGGAGTAGCAATGAAAAATGTTGCGAAAACGGGGAAAATCTGCCGCAGACGAAGTTGCGCGGGACAGCTAGTTATTTATGAAAACGAGCAAATAAAAACACTTTTTGGTATGGGTACGGAATCCTAAAAACTCGCGCATAACACGTTTAGCGACTTACGGCAAAATTTAAAAAACCCCCGGCACTAAAAAACTCTAAAAAGCCCATAATAAATTAATCCAAGCGCCGTCGTAGCGTCGGGGGTCCGCTTTGTTCTGTGCTTTGTTTTGTGCTCAAAGCGGTCCTCCGACGCTACGACGGTTGGATTAATTTACTGTGGGCTTTTTAGAGGTTTAATGTCTCGGAGGTTTTTTTTTATATTATTTTTTCTTAGCCTTGACTGTCTGACTCCTGGGCATAGGCTTCCCCATTCCATCCAATTTTTTCGGTGTTGCGCTTCTGAACGAAAACCAATTTTATCAAAATCGGTTCAGCCGTTTAGGAGCTACGATGCCACAAACAGACACAGAGATACACAGATACACACGTCAAACTTATAACACCCCTCTTTTTTTTTGGTCGGTGGTTAAATACAAGGAATGTTATAAATTAAAAAAGAAACTATACTTTAGAGGGGAATAGGGTGCAGCCCCCCCCCCCCCCCCCCACTCGGCAATGCCCATGGTGACAAGTAACAAGATTTCAAATCGACTAGACCCGTGGAAGTTGTTTATATCCCTTCATCAACTAGAAAAGAGGTGATGATCTTCAAACGGCTGAGCAGATTTTCTCGAAACATAGCTAAGAACACTCTCGATTAAAATACCTTTCAAACGAAACCAATTTTATCAAAATCGGTTCATCCGTTGAGGAGCTACGATGCCGCAGACAGACACACTGATACACAGATACACAGGCACACAGATACTCACGTCAATCTTATAACACCCCTCTTTTTTGGTCGGGGTTTAAAAATGATAGTTATCGACTTACGCTGTAATGATGTTTAGCGACTTACGGCAAAATGATAATTATTGACTTACACTGTAATGATGTTTAGCGACTTTTGGCAAAATGATAGTCATCGACTTACTCTATAATGGTGTTTAGCGACTTATGAAAATATTAAAACTTAGCGTTTTTGTAAAATTGAAATGATAACCTTATTGTGTACTCTATTCTGGTAAGTGATTTATGGTCCGTTTTAGTGTTCAGGTGTTTTGAAAATTAGTATCTGTTCATGGACTTTTGTTGCTGACTGTACAAGTCGGGTCTCGGCGCTCTCCTAAACTTATAACTTTCCAAAGTGCATTATTCATTTCAAGCTAATATTTTCGTTTTAACTGTGATGGATTGCGATAATACAGGTAAGAACAATTTGTTTTCGTTATAGAAAAATTTAATTAACATTCTCTGTCATTCATTTTTAACACGACAAACATCACTCTGTCCAAAATTTATTTTTTTAGATATATTTAAATTCGAGTGCCTTTTTAATGTACTTATGAGTCCGTCCCTGTAATAATTTTCATTATACTATATAGTTCATATTTGTAACTAGCTAATTCCACAAGAAATAGCCGCGCAAAATCGCGCTTTTGTGAGCTAAGCCCTTTTGAAAGGCTCTTTGTCAAATATTGGAAATATTGAGTGTGCGATATTTTGTATTTAAATTGTTTTTTATTTGTTTCAGGTCTACATACTACCTCTGGGTACTAAATTAGTGACTCGTCAATATATATTTGATAAACTACAGAGTCAAAATTTTGCCAACTTTAAATGAAAAACTTGACTATTATGAGAATTTTCTCCTTATGCGCTATGGGCACAACAAAGAGGCTAAAGAAGACTTAAAAAAAGATTTTCTTATGTAAAATCACAAATTAAGCAATGATGGGATAACCCAAAGCAAGAAAAACTGAAGAAGACAAGGCATTAGAAGCCCAAAAGAAGTTGGAAATTCAGGAGAGGTTTCGAAATGAAACCGGTTTGCTCATTGACATGCCAAAGACCAACTTTGGCAACACCACCAATGATGGCAACACAAGCCGGAGGTTTTTGAAAACCCCGAATTGGCTTCAGACATCACAGGTATTAACTTTGAACTGATTTACAGATTCGAGGTTATTTTAGAAACTATTTCTAGTGGCCTTAAAATTGATGCTGAAAAATATGATAAGTGTGCGTACGACACAGCAAAATTGTACGTAGAACAGTATGGTTGGCACCCAATGACGACTACTATGCACAAGATATTGGTACATGGAATCCAAATTATAAAAAGTTCGCTGCTTCCAATTGGACTGCTATCGGAAGAAGCTGCAGAAGCCCGCAACAAGCATTTCCGATCGTACCGGCTAAACTTTGCCGAAAAGTTTTCTAGGAAGGAATGCAACTTATGTATATAGGCTTTTATGTAGGCTGTGTGTAGGCTTTTGTTAAGTTCAGATCCCTTCATTAATTGCTTGAGACAAATAAGAAAACCTTCACGTAACGCATTTCTACCTGAAACGGTTAAACTATTATTACCTGCAGACCCAAACACAGAGTCAGTAGAGTCATCTGGACCTGAAGATACCGATTTTTAATGTAATTTTATATTTAAAGAAAACTTATTGAATTCTGTTTCCATTAATTTATATTTTTTTGTGAATATAGCTCTGTTATATATTACTGTACTTTATAAAATGAGAAATATATGTATGTTTTTATAAATATATACATTTTCTTTATTTTAATTGAACTTGTAACTAAAATAACCCCAAAAATAATTTTGGCCGCCTAAATCATTAAAATCTATGTATGTGCAACGGCTTAACGTGCTTTCCGAGGCACGGAGGAAACTCGATATATAATTATGGTCACCCATCCACAGACCAACCTCGGCAAGCACGGCTTAACCTTAAAGTTCGACCTGGGCGGCTGTTATTATTTAGCCACAAGCTCCTCCATAATTGAAATTACGTACTCATTTCATTCACATTACTTTATTTTAAGACTAGCTGTCCCCGCGAGTTCGTCCGCGTGGAATTTAACAAAAAAGTTTTTAAATTATAATTTTAGAAATTTTCTAATATAGCCTATGTTACTCCTTATT
This sequence comes from Cerastis rubricosa, assembly GCA_949152445.1. NCBI lineage: Eukaryota > Metazoa > Arthropoda > Insecta > Lepidoptera > Noctuidae > Cerastis > Cerastis rubricosa. The sequence continues at coordinate 14,367,132 of OX424541.1, forward strand.
ACATCAGCTATCTGTCAGTGAAAGTCCCGTCGAAATCGGTCCAGTCGTTCCAGAGATTAGCCGGAACAAACAGACAGACAAAAATTTAAAAAAAAAATATTTTGGTATACCTATGTACCTTTATATACATTCATATGCATGCAGTAAAAAGCGGTTATTTTAATATTACAAACAGACACTTTAATTTTATTTATTTGTACGTATGTATGTATATGTATATGTATGTATGTATGTGTAGATGTATATATTTAGAAATTTTCTTAAATAGAAGTAGCCTATGTTACTCCTTATTACATCAGCTATCTGCCAGTGAAAGTCTCGTCGGAATCGGTCCAGCCGTTCCAGACATTAGCCGGAACAAACAGACATACAGACAGACAAAAATTTAAAAAAATGTTATTTTAATAAAAATAATTAGAAACCCGCAATTACCAGAAACACATAATGAGAGTTCATCAAATAGTAGACATACGGAAACTATTCAGCACATTACAGGTGCGTGTAAAGCAATATTCCAGACTAATATTATAAGCACAGACATGATCAAATAGCGAACATAATCCATCAAAAACTAACAATCAAATATAACTTTCTCCACACCTCCAGTACCTTATTATAAATACCAGCCAAAACGAAAACTGCCAAAACTGTTCTTGAAAACGCAACGCACAAGCTATACTTCGATCGAGGTATTTTCACCGTTAAAACAATACACTAAAATAGACCAGACATCACTTTATTAGACAAATATAACAAAACTGCACAAATCATTGACATCGCCGTACCAAACACGCATAACCTACAAAACACAATAGAGCGGAAAAACTCGCTAAATACATTGATCTCAAAATCGAAATCAGCCGAATGTGGAGTCTTAACAATGTCGCCATAGTCCCTATTGTATTGTCAACAAAAGGTGTTATACCTAAACAGCTCCACCAGTCTTTAAAAACACTTGATTTACCACCATACACGTATCAAATCGTATCAATCAATCGTATCAACGTATCAATCGTTGAGGGAAGGTTTCTTTGGATGCCTGAATAAGGTGCTTATTACTTAGTCTTTTGTCAAGCGGAAACAAGGTGCGCGTTTTCAACGGTTGGGTCATGCCGGTTTTGATGTATTCTTTCGGCATATTCAAATGGACTCAGACAGAATTTGATGCCCTAGATAGGACGGTCCGCGTACTACTGACCGCAAATCGGATACATCACCCACGGTCGTTGGTGATGAGACTGTATATCCCGCGGAAGGTTGGGGGTCGTGGCTTCTTAATTGCTTAGACCCTGCACAACCGGGAGGAATGCAGTCTCAGGGAATACTTCCTAGAAGCCGACGTGGGGATGCACCGAGATGTGGTCTCAGTGGATAAGGGCCTTACCCCGCTCTTCTTGGCTAACGAGAACCGCAAGCCTGTGGTTTTAAACACTAAAGATCGCAGGGAGGTATGGCAGAGCAAGGAGCTTCACGCGCTTCGACCCAGTTCTCGATGATGGGAATAAATATCATGTTGTATTGGGATCGACCTAGAGTTAATGACGGGACTATTGCTGCCAATAAGCCTGAAATTGTGTTGATAGATCGATTGGAGCTTCGCGCAATAATTGTTGGTATTACGGTCTCGCATGACGAGAATCTCGTGAAAGCAGAGAAAGAAAAGCAATTCAAATATCTAGGTCTAGCTCGTGAGGCTCTGGTCGGTGTTGGCCAATGGCTTAATAGCTAAAAGCCTCGACCAGCATCCGAGAAGTCTTTCGCTTGGTAGCTGGATCAAGGGCTTGATTCAGAAAGCAGTACTTCAGGACACGGCGCGTATTGTATTTAGGAGGTTCCTCTCTCAAGAGTCCTACCACCGGTAGCTCGGACCCTGTTCCCAATGCCAGTTGGCTACAATTTTAATATTATTTAAATGTTTGTGCATAAGAATTTCTCTACCAAATGTCAAATTTTGTGATACTGACATAGTATTGAATCAAGAGAAACTTGAATTTGTCAATAAAACTGTTTTCTTGGGGATCACGCTCGACTCAAGGCCACAATGGGCTCCTCATTTAACATCTCTTGCAGGTCGGCTGAGTTCAGCGGCATATGCTGTCAGAAAAATCCGTCAATTTACTGATGTAGATACCACGAGGCTAGTGTATTTTAGTTATTTTCATAGTATTATGTCATACGGTATTTTACTATGGGGAAGGGCTGCAGACATCGAGTCTATATTTATTCTGCAGAAAAGAGCCATCAGAGCCATATATAACCTGCGTAGGCGCGATTCTCTAAGAGAATTGTTTAAGGAAATTAGCATCATGACTATACCTTGTCAATACATCTATGCAAACATCATGTACGTTAGGAAAAATCTGCATTTATTTAGTAAAAGAGGTGACCGGCACCACTATAATACTAGAAACAGGGACCAACTAGTTCAGCCAGGTTTCAGGTTGGCTAAAGTAGACTCATCTTTCAACACCGACCAAAGCCTCACGAGCCAGACCTAGATATTTGAATTGCTTTTCTTTCTCTGCTTTCACGAGATTCTCGTCATGCGAGACCGTAATATCAACAATTATTGCGCGAAGCTCCAATCGATCTATCGACACAATTTCAGGCTTATTGGCAGCAATAGTCCCGTCAGTAACGCTAGATAGATCCCAATACAACATGATATTTATTACCATCGTCGAGAACGGGTTTGAAGCGCGTGAAGCTCCTTGCTCTGCCATACCTCCCTGCGATCTTTAGTGTCTAAAACTACAGGCTTGCGGTTCTCGTTAGCCAAGAAGAGCGGGGTAAGGCCCTTATCCACTGAGACCACATCTCGGTGCATCCCCACGTCGGCTTCTAGGAAGTATTCCCTGAGACTGCATTCCTCCCGGTTGTGCAGGGTCTAAGCAATTAAGAAGCCACGACCCCCAACCTTCCGCGGGATATACAGTCTCATCACCAACGCCCGTGGGTGATGTATCCGATTTGCGGTCAGTAGTACGCGGACCGTCCTATCTAGGGCATCAAATTCTGTCTGAGTCCATTTGAATATGCCGAAAGAATACATCAAAACCGGCATGACCCAACCGTTGAAGGCGCGCACCTTGTTTCCGCTTGACAAAAGACTAATAAGCACCTTATTCAGGCATCCAAAGAAACGTTCCCTCAACGATTGTTTCAGGTCAGCAGTATTGATCCCTAATGCTTCTGAACATACCCAAATACTTATAGGCTTCTGTTGTGGAGAGGGATCTAAGGTGTATGGAATCCGAGAGTTGAGTTCCCACGGATTCCATAATCTCCCCTCACTTTACATGCATGACTGCACATTTCTCCATACCAAATTCCATCCTGATGGCGCTATTGAAATTTTTAGTAACCTTCAGTAGCTTCATCAGTAGCAAATTGTTGGGGGCAAATATTTTCAGATCATCCATGTAAAGAAGGTGAGATATGACCTGAACACCTCTTCTCAACCGATAGCTTAGAACTGAACCCTCTTGCAGTGGGCCATTGGCTCTGACTATCAGCCTGGACTATACCATGCTCGATCCTTATCGGTTCGCTGCACCCCTGTATCTGTCGACATCCTGGATAGCGAAGGACCGTCCTCAATTGCCTCATACTAGCGAGACAGTTGACAGGGGAGAATACAAGAAGAAAACGTGTTGTTGCGTGCATCCCAAGTACCTGGGAGTATTGAAGAAATGGGACTTAAACATAATTTGTTGTAGGAGTACCTCAAGGCACATCTCTGCCTAACCCTTCGGGGATTATAGTCACGAATCAAGGAAGGCGCGTAGATTTGCACCTGTCTGTATATCATCATGCGCCTAGCCTATTCCCAAACTATCTTGGGGTTGGCTTCCAATCTAACCGGATGCAGCTGAGTACCAGTAGTTTACATGAAGCGACTGCCTATCTAACCTCCACAAACCAGTAACTGAGTAATACGATACACCTTGGAGATCTCAGATCAGACTGGATCTCAGACTTTTTGCTTCTGACTGCTCGTAACGACTGTCAAAGATCTACAAATAACAGCCGGGACCAAAGTCTTAACGTGCTTTCCGAGGCACGGAGGAATCTCGGTATGTAATTATGGTAACCCATCCACGGACCAACCTCGGCAAACACGGCTTAACCTTAAAGATCGACCCGTGTGGCTGTTATTATTTAGCCACGAGCTCCTTAGAGTAGTTATTACATTAGAAATTATTTTATTTTAAAATGATGAAACACTACTAAATAAGGCATCGTTTGCACTGGATTATGTGAAAGCTATCTATACCATAAACATTATATTATTATTTTAGGTCTATATGTAGTTTGTAAGTAATGTAATTTATAAATGAATACTATCATTTAAAAAAAACTGTAAAAGTTTTTAGTTTTTTTGTGTCTACCTACTACGAAGCTATCGATGTTACTGTGCAACACAATTTTTTAATGGCTCATCCCTTGGGAAGTTTTCGCAGACAAACGTTGTAACGTTTGTCTGCTTCGTTTGAAAACTTCTACACCCAATTCACGCAAGATGGCATAGAGTATTTCGATCTTCCAATATTATTCATCGAAGTTTCTACGTTTATGACGACATAAAATCGATTTAAAAAAAATCGATTTATTTCTACTATACATCGATGTTTATATAACATCTATGAATGTCGACCATCCCTAGATTTTGTTTGATTATTTTTATGCTATGTCAAATTGTCACTAGGGATGGGCAAGTTAAAAAAATATATCGATATTTATAAAATCAACTCTAACGCACACTCATAGTATTTGATAATCAGAATATTAAATATTTACATAAATAATGAGGATGACGAATGACATAATTGCTAGCCCCTTTCGGGGTCGATACCAAGCCAGCAGAGGTTTGCACGACGAGCCATTTTGAGGTCCCGTACCGAACTATTTGGTTAATAGTATTAGTATTTTCGTTAATATATTAGTCTTACTGTTATATTGCATTTCATAAAGATTGTGGCGGGAGTTTTTAAAGATAACGTTACGCGAGGAGTATGCAAAGAGTTTCTAATAACATTAAACACGAAACTAGAGCGTTAAAAAATATCGAAATTGATACGAATTCGATACTCTAAAATAAATATTGAAATCGATATATCGCGATTAAAAATATCAACGATATATATCGATAATTGTCTGGAAAAATATTGATAAATCGATATTTTTTGCCCATGCCTAATTGTAATTGTCACTGTTACGACTTTGCGAGCCATTTTCCACATTGTTTGTGTTGTGAATGTTATAGTATTAAATAAAAATGGGTCGTAGTCCTTCTCCTTGCAGGAGTAATTACTTCAAACGAAAACGTTCCCGTTCCCGTGATGGCGATAGACACAAAGTCCGAAAAACAAGCCCGTGCCCTTCTACAGCTAACAAAACTGAAGAAGACTTTAGTTTTACGTATTACAAGCGAGATTTAAATAAAATATTGCTTTCCAGTAGCGAAAGTAACACTGTCGTTAATAATATTGACGACTTTTGGGTGTTTCTGAAGAAATACGAAGCGACTTTAAAAAAAGCCGGCAAACCTATCATTGACTATGGACCCGAGGAAAACAGAGAAGAATCTTCGCAGAGTTTTTCCAAATTTCACTGCATTAATTTCACTAGTTCCATAAAATATGTGGACGCTGCATGTTATGATAGAGACAGAAAGAAATTGGATAAAAAATTGTTTCAGGCATTTATGAATATTGTCTCTATCTATATTGATTTCAAGAATAAGGAGAAGTTTGAAAAGCTTAAAAAGTTGAGACAAGCTCAGAAGGATTTGCCTGTAGCGAAGTATAGGTAGATATAATGTTTTTTTTATTGTGTAAGTTTAAGATACTGAATATGGAGTCATATCAGTATGTCATGTTTCCCCAACCAACAACTTTGCTTTGAAATTAGATCCTTATGTCATCATCATCATCATCATTTCAGCCGAAAGGCGTCCACTGCTGGACATAGGCCTCCCCCAACGCCACATTGTCATAAGGGGGGTTTTGCCATAATCGCCACGCTTGGCAGGCGGGTTGGCGATCGCAGTACGGTTGTTCCAAAAGCACAGAGAACGCTGCTGCCCATTCTCTGGCAAGTCCCTTAGTCGCCTCTTACGACACCCACGGGAAGATATAGGATGGTGCTATTCTTTACGTCCGACACCATACAGATCCTTATGTCAATCAACTGGAATTTGTGGGTCAACCTGTATTGTCCCACTACAAGGCAAAGTTCTCCCCTATGGTTTTCCACTTCTCACTATGTGTGATAATCTCTGACTAAACTTCTATTAACATACAGTTCAATAATAAAACAAACCAACTAACATCATCAACCTTCTTTATTTCAGGAAGGAAATTGTTGCGGCTGTTCAAAATGAGAGGGTAGTGATAGTCGCTGGAGACACTGGATGTGGCAAGTCCACACAGGTGCCGCAATATTTACATGAAGCTGGCTTTCAAAGTATTGGTAAGTTGTTTTGTGTAGTTTTACATAAACTTGTACTGTTTGGCCTACTAATGGCCTACTGGCTTTTTGCAATTCATTGGCAGTGGCCAATGCAAAAAAAGCTAGTAGAGCTTTTAATAGAATCTACTCAAAAACAACTAGACGACGGGAGAGTTCTTGCTGGCAGTGTAATAGTCCGTGATCAACTATGACGGCACAGTTGGAGCGAGCGACTGCTGCGCTGCCTGTCGCGGGTTCGATCCCCGCCTGGAACAATTCTTTGTATGGCCTAAAGATAGTTGTTCCGGGTCTGGCTGTTTGTGTATGTTAGTTAAAATTTTTGTAAACGCAACCACAATATAGGAGAATTTCCTAGTGTGGGGCAACATTATTTTATTAAAAAAAATAAAATACTATACAATACACTGTGCAAGGGACATTTATGCACAAACAGTTATCACATATTCTGTACATTGGAAATGAATGACCCTATTACTGAGACTTTGCTGTATTCCGTCTGTCACCAGGCTGTATTTCATGAACCGTGATAGTAAGCCAGTTGAAATTTTCACAGATTATGTATTTCTGTTGATGCTATAACAACAAATACTAATAAAAACAGAATAACATAAATATTTAAGGGAGAGAAAAACGAGCAAAAAGATCACTTTATTGTGTGTAAACAAAAAGTTTTTTTTTTCTCGATTTTATAAATAATGGTATGGGACACTTCGTGCGTGAGTCCGACTCGTTTAGTTAGTGTTTTTTACCTTTCAGTAAATTAATGGATAACAATAATAATAATAATAATAAATTTATTTGTTAGAATATTGTTGTTACATAGGTGTTACACAAAATACAATGTCCATGATATTCTGCTGTTTCCAGCGTACAAATATTTCAAAGAATTAAAATTAATAACAAACCATACAATGTCGGGAATTAGGAAAACGTTAACTACTATCAAATACAATGTCAGGGGCTATCAATTATAATGTAAGAATTATTCAATACAATTTCAGGGGATATTAATTATAATGTCAAGAATGATTAAATATAATGTCAAGGCTTATTAGTTAAAATGTTATGAATGATTAAATACAATGTCAATGGTTATTAAATAAAATGTCACTAATGATTAAATACAATGAAGAGAAAAAACAATACAATGTCATAGAAATGAAATTCCATTCAATTATTGTGAGGTAATTCGTTGTCTAATTTAAATTTTGAATCAAATTTTTCATTTAAAAATTCATTTGTTGAGTAGTAACACTTTTGCAACAGAAAGTTGAATAGTTTATTTTTAAATGTCATAAGGTTAAGACTTTTAAAGACATTAGGTAATTTATTATAAATTTGAATCGCCATACAGTAAACATTATTCGAAAATAGTTTAATTCTTCGTTGTGGTGCACATAATTTGTGGATATTTCTACTTTTCCTTATTACAACATCATTGTGTACTTTAAATAAAGCTAAATTCTTACGTACAAAGATACAGAGTTCGAATATATATAAAGATGGGAGTGGTAATATTTTTAGTTTTTTAAAGATTGGGACACAGCTTTGTAATGGTTGGGCTTTAGTCATTGATCGAATACATTTCTTTTGGGCTCGGAATGCTTTAATAGTATCCACAGAATTTCCCCATATAATGATGCCGTAGCGGAGAAGTGATGCTACGTAACCATGATAAGCATAAAGTGCTGCATTGATACCAGCTACGCGAGTTATTCGATTTAAGACAAATACAAATCTTTGCAATTTAGTGCATAATTTGTCAATGTGTACTTTCCAGTTGCAATACTTATCTAATGTTATACCCAAAAAAGTTGCACTTTCAACCTCTTCTACAGCGTTATTTGCATATCTAATTTCCAATTTTTGACGGTTGCTATTGTAAGTTTGGAACTGCATAAGTTTGGTTTTACTAATATTGACATGTAAATTGTTGTCTTTCAGCCATTCTATTATTTTGTTTAACGTGTCATTTATCTCATTTTCGTATTTGTTGATATTGTCATCGGTGAGTTCAACACTAAGAGTTGTATCGTCGGCGTACAGAATGCATGAATATGGGGTTACGTTGGGCAAATCATTAATATATAGCAAGAATAAAAAGGGTCCCAATATACTCCCCTGGGGAACACCACATGTGTTTTGACGATAAGCGGATCTATATATTTTTTTTTCTGATATTGTATGCCTCGATATTTCTACGCATTGTTGGCGATTATTTAGATACGATTCTATCCACTGTAATGCGTTTCCCCTAATACCATAACGATTCAGTTTAAAGAGAAGCAGTTTGTGATCTACGAAGTCAAATGCTTTAGACATATCTAGAAATATCGATGCTATTGGCCTTTTCTCATTCAGGCTAGAGGTAATCATTTTAACAAGAGAGAAACATGCCAGAGTTGTTGATTTATTTATTCTGAAACCGAACTGTTCCTCTTTTAAAATAGAATGTTTTACTATAAAGGAGTGAAGTTTATTGTACATAATTCTTTCAAAAATCTTAGAAATTACGGGTATTAGAGTAATCGGTCGATAGTTATTCATGTCATTTTTGTCTCCTTTTTTGTATAACGGTTTGACTATCGAAAATTTTAGTCTGGCGGGGAATAAACCTTGTAATAATGATAGATTAATTATGTGGGCGAGTGGATGAGATATATATTTAGAGCAACGTTTAAGAATTTTTGTATTGATATCGTCATACCCGGTTGAGTTAGTTGAGTTTAAAGAATTAATTATTTTATATACAGTATCTTCATTAGTTGGAGTCAAGAAAATGGTATCCGATATGTCAGTGATGGTATGTTTGTAGTCAATGTGTGTTTTAGAATTAGGGATATTAGGTTTGTTTGTCATGTTTATAAAAAAGTCATTAAATTTATTTGCAATTATGTCGGCATTAGTGTATGTGCTCTGATCATCTATGATCGATGTAATTTCAGCGTTATTATCGATATCTGTACTATTCTTTTTAATAATGTCCCAGGCGGCTTTACATTTATTGTTCGATTGAAGGATGTAACGAGTATTATCAATTTTCTGAGCATGTAATATACATCGTCTCAGTATTCTAGTATAATTTTGGTAGTTTTTTAGGTTTTTATTTTTATTGGAATTTGATAGTCTATATTTTAGGTACATACTTCGTTTCCTGACACAGCATCTTTTTATTCCTTTAGTTATCCATTTATTTTTTGGCGGTTTGTTTGTAATTTTTACTTTTAGTATGGGAAAACAGAGATTATAAAAAAGGGACAGTATATCATGAAAGTGATTGATTAACTATACATGCTCGTAATTACCCACTATTACTCCATAAACATGTGATGGATAAATATGTAGTGGTTTTAGTGAGATCTGATTTTATTGTTGTTTAGGGATGGATTTGCTGTGTGTAATTTATTTCATCACAGCTGGGTTCGAACCCACGGCTTGCTACTCGTAAGTCGGGTTGCCACCACTGAGCCACCGCTGCTCTCTTAAAATATTTTTTTGTAACTTTTTAGACCTATGTATTCTGCTTATATATGTCACATTGTCACATTGTTTAACTTCGAATCTTGCACGGTATCTCTGTAATAGCTAATTCTAGCCGTGGAAGGGGGCCTGGCGACCTGTAACAGGTTTTTCCGAAAAAAACCTATATCAGGCACCAGTCTCTCACAGAGGTGGAATACAGCTGAGACAATTTTGTACAGTATAACCTTAAGCAAACTTTGTGAAGAGAAAATAAATGATAAATTATTATTATTATGCGTATGTAGTTTCACTAAAATCGGTTCAGTCATTTCTGAAAATAAGGACTTGAAAGTTTGTATGAAATGCCGTAAGGCGTAAACGCTCTTAATTATGGAATGTGAACATGTATATGTTCTGTATGGTGTCAGACGTAAAGGATAGCACCATTCCATTTTTCCCGTGGGTGTCGTAAGAGGCGACTAAGGGACTTGCCAGAGAATGGGCAGCAGCGTTCTCTGTGCTTTTGTAACAACCGTACTGCGATCGTAAACCCGCCTGCCAAGCGTGGCGATTATGGCAAAACCCCCCAAAATATATATAAGTTGGGGGAGGCCTATGTCCAGCAGTGGACGTCTTTCGGCTGAAATGATGATGATGAACATGTATATTTTATTCTAACTGTATTTCATTTTTGTCAACAGCATGTACACAACCTCGGAGAATAGCCTGTGTGTCTCTTTCAAAAAGAGTGGCATACGAAATGCTAACACAGTTTGACAGTAAAGTGGGTTACCAGATCAGATTTGAGAAGAGCAAGACTGCTGATACCAAGATATGTTTTATTACTGAGGGATTACTGCTTAGACAGGTCAGGTACAGTACATTTTATTTAATTAATAGTAGAAATTATCTTCGATCCAGGGCCAATGTGGACCACTGGTCGTTGGTTCTGTCCAGCTCGTCCCACCATCTCCTGCGATGTCTACCGCGTCGCCTTCTGGCTGTGTCAAGGCTCCACAACGTGGAGGAAGGATTTGGAAGTCGTGGGGAGAGGCCTTTGCCCAGCAGTGGGATGACATAGATAATTTCTGTTACTGTTACTGTAAGCCTATGTCCTAAGCACAGCAGAATACTTTCTGATGCCATTGAGAATTGTACTTTATCATTAGTTGCACAAAGTACAAAATTGAATAAACATCCACTAGCCATAGCTATAGACATTTTACCATTAACAACAAATACATAGAAAATAGTTAAAACACTGTACCATTAACTAAGAATGTAAAAAAAAGTAGTCTTTCTTAAAAGCTTCTATTATAATGTATTCCTAAGGTTTAAAATACAATAGCAAGTCACCGTTTGATCTTCTTCATACATTTCCTATTTCAGATGTCTTCAGAAAATCTACCAAACTACGATGTCATAATTTTAGATGAAGTCCATGAAAGACATTTGATGGGTGATTTCCTACTGGGTATATTGAAGTGCCTGATACATACTCGTGATGATATCAAACTGGTGCTCATGTCAGCTACTATTAACATTAAGCTGTTTGAAGATTATTTTTCTGCAGAATCTGCTGTTGTTATTCAGGTAAGGTAATGGGAATCGCAAATCTTCGACATAAGGTTTAGACTTCATAGGCGGACGCGCGCTTTTGAAATTAAACTAACTGAAACTGAAAGAATACTGAATCACCAAAGTGGTGACCTCGTGGAGCTCTTGACTAAATAATAACAGCCGCACAGGTCGATCTTCAAGATTAAGTCGCGGTTGCTAAGGTCGGTCTGTGGACCACCCGTTACATACCGAGTTTCTTCCGTGCCTCGGAAATCACGTTAAGCCGATGATCCCGGCTGTCATTTGTAGATCTTTGACAGCCGTTACAGTTAGTCAGTGGCTCAAAAGTCTGCCAACTATTCTTACCACGAGGTATTTATTACCCAGTACTAGCCAAATTGTGGAGGTCAGATAGGCAGTCGCTCCACGTAAAATACTGATAATCAACTGCAACCGTAAGACTGTTAGCCGTTGAGAAAAGGTTTGGCAGATTATTAAGTATTAATTATTTATCACACCTACAATACGAGTAGGGAATAAGCATGTCAGCCCATTCCCTCATATACAGAGGAAGCTAACGAATAACCGGGGAGATTGGAAGAAAAAAAACCGGCCAAGTGCGAGTCTTACTCGCACACAGGGTTCCATAGCTCCAAACAATATAATAACAATATTTTGAACTGTCATTCATTAGTTAGTAGTATTAGTTAGTAAACTTCCAGACAACCGCAAAACTAAATTTGTTTTTCATAGTATGTTTATGAAAAACAAAGTTACTGCTGCAGTTTGATGAAAAAGTCCCATATCTCAAAAACTAAACATCATATCTTATTGAAACCAATTTTCGTTGATAGTTTTTTTTACGTTCTACAATCCTAAATATTTTCAGAATTTTCCTCCTCTTACTTTAGAAATTAGAGGGGGGGGGGACACACATTTTACCACTTTGGAAGTGGCTCTAGCGCAAACTATTCAGTTTAGAAAAAAATGACATTAAAAACATCAATATCATTTTTGAAGACCTATCCATAGATATCCCACACGTATGGGTTTGATGAAAAAAATTTTTTTGGTTTTCAGTTCTAAGTATGGGGACCCCCTTAATTTATTGTTTTTTTTCTATTTTTGTGTGAAAATCCTAATGCGGTTTACAGAATACATCTACTTACCAAGTTTCAACAGTATAGTTCTTATAGTTTCGGAAATAAGTGGCTGTGACATACAGACGGACAGACAGACAGACAGACAGACAGACAGACAGACAGACATGACGAATCTATAAGGGTTCCGTTTTTTGCCATTCGGCTACGGAACCCTAAAAAAGGGTTACGCCGACCCCAAATAAAAAGGGCAGGAAGATGATGATATGTATCAACTTCCCTGAACAATACAAAAAAATATATAACCTACATAGTGGATATTGTAAATAATTTCAGGTGCCAGGACGACTTTTCCCTATACAATTAAATTACAAGCCTATATTTATAGAAGACAAGCCAACTAGAGATGACCGGCTTGATCCACAACCTTATGTTCAGGTCATGCAGCTAATTGACAATAAATATCCACGTAAGTATCACTTAACTTTGTAAGAGAGAAAATATCCTATTTGGAACATGCACAAAAAATAAAAAAAAACTATGACATACAGGCTGACAGACAGAAACGGACATACAGACGTAAAGGATTAATATATAACAGTCTAGGAACAGTTAAACAAAACTGAAAAAAGAAAAGACCCGTGCATCCGGTCAGCATAAATTTGGATTATTAAAAAAAAACATGCAACAATGCTGGTTCTCAAGATGCCTTCGCATGTTCTTCCACTGTTTGCCTGGCGTCGTACGCTGGCAAACGCTGAAACCAATATGAAAGGTATGATTCCACAACTGCAAACCGTAACGACAAATCCATTCAATTGCAATTACACGTGAAAAAAAACAAATACATAACGATTCCGAAGATGGCGATTCTTATTAAACAACTTCTTCGTTCAACAAACAGTTTAAGCAACTTTTGTTAATAGATGACAATTTTTTTTTGCCTTTCACGTAGATTGTTAAAAAGTATTGGACAGGTACTTTTTCTTTTTTCAAATAATCAAAAACTTTATATGAGTTGAAATGGCGTATGACGTCACGGTTGAGTAAATTTTATACCTAATTGTGACGTAGTGAGCCCCCACTCTCCAATTTTAATGAGTTTTTTTTTGTTGTTAATTTGCTATAACAAAAAATACGTGTCAAATATTATTGTATTACCTGACTAGGACAAGATAGAATTTCGTTTTCTTTATCCAGTCATCATCCCCAGATTCCTCATACATTAATTCTCATTAATTTATTTCTATATACTAATTACATTTTTAATATTTTACAAAATTATATAAAAAACAGTTTAAAAATATAAAAAATAGTAGCCCACCGGCATCGGGAACAGGGTCCGGGCTACCGGTTGTCAGGGCTCTTGAGAGAACCTCACGTCCCAGCCGCCGCGGGAGACGCCCCGGGCGTCGGGGGGGCAACCAGTGGCCCCCGGCCACCGTAGGCGCGGGCCTGTGGACGGTGAGTAATGGGCTAGCTCACCGTCCGTCCGTCTTATGACGACAGACCGTGCCGACGGCGCGTTCGTGTTCCACGCGCGCCTCAAGGAGATGTCAGCAAATCGGAAGGGGTCCGAGAGGGCCGATGCCTGCCAGGGCTGCGGGTTGTTCGAAAGAGATACCGTGCCCCTGGAACGCAAAGGGCTAAGAAGGAACATGGATGGGTTTTAGTCAGTCAAGTCTGACACTCCCTTCCGCTCCGCCCAGAGCGGAAGAAGTCATTTGATGATTTCCCATCCGAAAAAAAAAAGGGCTCTTGAGAGAAGAACCTCCTAACAATACGTGCTGTGTCCAGAAGTAATGGTTACTGAATCAATCCCTTGATCCAGGTGCCAAGCGAAAGACTCCTCAGATGTTGGTCGATGCTTTTGGCTATTAAGCCATTGACCGACACGACTATCGGCACAATGACTGCTGTACTCACGTCCCACATGTCGACAACCTCGCGAGCCAGATCTTGATACTTGAATTGCTTATCTTTCTCTGCTTTCACGAGGTTCTCGTCATGCGGGACCGTTATCTGATACATTCTTTATTACAGGTGACGAAAGGGGCGATCTTCTAATATTCATGTCAGGTGTTCAAGAGATCACTGCTATATGTGAGGCAGCTCAGCAGTACGCAGAAAAGACTAAGCACTGGATTGTGTTACCGCTGCACAGTGGACTGTCTCTTGCCGAACAGGATAAGGTAAACCTATCGTTATTCTCGAATCAGTGCCTTATTAATGAAAACATAAGACCTAGTTTAGCTCGTGGCTAAATTATAACAGCCGCTTGAGTCGATATTTATTAATAAACCGTGCTTGCCTAGGTTAATCTGTGGATGGGTGTCCACCCATTACATACCGAGTTTCCTCCATGCCTCGGAAAGCACGTTAAGCCGTTGGTCCTGGCTGTCTTTTGTAGAATTTTGACAGTCATAGTCATAGTCATCATTTATTGCATTCATGTAGTTTACAAGTTGTTACAAGTACAATTATATAGGTTTTATACATGAACCCTGCTGGGCACTGCAATATAAATAGTTAAAGTCAGTTGCTAAAAGTCTGGCAACCAATATTACCAAGGGGTGTCGTATTACCCGGTACTAACTGGGTTGTGGAGGTAACATAGGCAGTCGCTCCGTGTAAAATACTGGTATTCAGCTGATACTAGGTGTAGGTATAGATTTATACTAACTAGCTGTCCGGCGCAACTTCGTTTGCGTCACATTTTCCCCGTTTTCGCAACATTTTTCATTGCTGCTCCACTCCTATTGGTCGTAGCGTGATGAAATATAGTCTATAGCCTTCCTCGATAAATGGGCTATCTAAAACTGAAAGAATTTTTCAAACCGGACCAGTAGTTTCGGAGCCTATTCAATGCAAACAAAAAATGTAATCCTTCCTCTTTATAATATTAATTTAGATATGTAGGTGGAAAGACGATCTTATTAAAGTGGCCGAAAGAAACTGGATAGTCATGACACATAACGTGTGAGTGGAGAGATTTGGAAGAGACCTACACTCAGCATTGGGTGGCCAAGGGTTGAAGAAGAAGAAGAAGAAGGTGACTGCATCGTTGGTCGAGTGGTCACCAGTGTGACTGCCGAGTATCAGGTCCTGGGTTCGATTCCCGGGTCTCGCAAAGTGCTATTGGGTTTTTCCATCAGGAATTTCTCAGTAGCAACTACGGGGTCTGGATTTGTGCCCAGTCGATCGCAATAGACTCGCCCCGTATAAAATGGGACTAAAAACGAAACCGGCGAATTGCGGGTATACTAGGTACACTTCTGCCTAATCCTACGCGGATTACAGGCGTGATGTTATGTTTACGTAGATTACTTTCTTGGCAAAAAGTTTACGTAGATTGCTTCCTTGCTTTTCCAGGTGTTTGACTACCCACCAGACGGCGTCCGAAAATGTATCGTATCGACAAACATAGCAGAAACTTCTGTCACCATTGACGGAATAAGATTTGTTGTTGATTCGGGCAAGGTAAGCATACACAAACTTTGTAATGCAATTATTCAGACAAATGTCACATTTATTTGAAGTTTTAGGAGAGTTTTATATAAATAATAACAGCCGCACAGGTCGATCTTCAAGGTTAAGCCGTGCTTGCGGAGGCTGGTGACGATGGGTGACCATCTTTACATATCGAGTTTCTTCCGTGCCTCGGAAAGCACGTTAAGCCATTGGTCCCGGCTGTCATTTGTAGATCTTTGGCAGTCGTTACGAGTAGTCAGAAGCCAAAAGTCTGGCATCCAGTCTTACCAAAGAGTATCGTATTACCCAGTTACTGGGTTGTGGAGGTCAGATAGGCAATCGCTTCATGTCAAATACTGAATCTCAGCTGTATTTGGTTAGACTGGAAGCCGGCCCCAACAAAGTTTGGGATAAGGATAGGCAAATGATGACGATGATGAGAAGTTTATCGCTATATTATGTAAAATCACAATAAATTTCCGTAACGAAAACTTGTTCTAGGTCAAAGAAATGAGTTACGATTCGACCACAAAAATGCAGAGATTGAAAGAGTTTTGGATATCTAAAGCAAGTGCTGATCAAAGGAAAGGGCGAGCTGGCCGAACAGGTAATTTTTAAATCATGATATTAATTTACCATTTACCATACATGGCGTTTAACTTATATGAAACCTAGCTGACCCACGAAACTTCGTCTGCGTCACTTTTTCCCCGGTTTTGCTACATTTTTCATTGATGCTCCGCTCCTATTGGTCGTAGCGTGGAAGCCATTGCCAGGACCCACACTAAGGGGGCCTGTGGACTTTTCCAGTGTGGGAAAGAGATGGCGCTAGATATCCTGTATAGCTCCATCTCTTTCTCACACTGGAATAAGAGTAAAACAATACTGCTTTAAGACATCATGGTATGCCAGCAGGTGTCAAAGTTTTAATGCCGGGCCTCTGATTTGGCTTGGCTTTAAAAACTTCCGCAAAAATAATAAGTCCGTAAGTTCAGTCCCTCGCCTACCTACTAAATTACTCCATACACTGCAATTTTCACAGGTCCCGGCGTCTGCTACCGCATATACGCAGAACAACAATACAACGACATGGAGTCGTTCAGTACCCCGGAGGTGTCCCGAGTACCTCTAGCCTCGCTGCTGCTGTTGATGAGCTCTCTGGGCGTCAGTGACGTCAGACGGTTCCCGTTCTTAGATGCACCGCCAGAGGACGCCGTGGAGAATGCTTTGCTGGAGTTGAAGCAGCATGTGAGTCTTCGTTTAGCGTGTCGATGATAATCTATACTGAGTCGGCCCAGAATTTAGCTACAAGTTTGACAGTATGGCTAGCGTCTAACACTAACTGTGCAGGTATCAGGGCAAGCAGGACATGATTAACTGTGTCCCATTTTTGTGGAACAGCACCACATTTGCACTTAAGGCAAGAGATCTGCACTGGAGCATGTTTCCCTTGCTGCAATCTGTGTCCGGAGTCTGTTAAGAGATTTCCAGGTCTGCCAAGGCAACTCATGTTCAGTTGGGAGATTCACAGCAGGAGGAACGAATGGGAAGGACAGGGATGCATAATCTCGCCACAGCTTTAGTCGGTTCGCGATTGAAGTAAGTGTATGAGGTCATTCAGTACACCAGAGGTATCGCGAGTACCTCTAGCGTCACTGCTGATGAGCTCTCTTGGTGTCTATAACGTCAGATAGTTTCCGTTCTTAGACGCGCCGCTCGAGGAGGCCGTGGAGAATGCTTTGCTGGAGTAGAAGCAGCATGTAAGTTTATTTTACGGGGTCAAACAAATTTTGCTAGTGAAACTCAGTAGAAATGTGATAGGAATCAACATTTGAACTTCATGTCTCGCGTAGCATTTACAAGATGTGATTGGTTTGAAAGATTTAGGGGAACAAGGAGCTAATGCAGCGTTGGACTTGTTCGATGAAGCATTGATGACGGTCAATTTGGTCTTTGTTTATTAATCATAGCTATGAGGTCCCGGTCGGTAAAAACATAAATGACTTTTTGACGAAAATATTGGGGAATTTAACCGATTTTTTATCGAACGGAATCTTGCATATGATTTAACAATTTGATTTCCACTGTTTAAGTTTAACAGTCGCCCTTCAGCCAGCCTAGGGATCTGTTTAAATAAAACAGTGCGTCAGATCCTTTCCAAACCGTGTAGGAACCTTAGGAACCGTTCCTGTTAAACGATAGGCCTGAAAACCTGGAACAGAATATTAAGTTGATTAGTTTAAAAAAATATTAATTTGTAAGATCACATTTATTTCCAGGGAGCCCTAACCTCAAACGAGAAGCTAACAGCGTTAGGCCGCACACTAGCCAGCCTGCCGCTGGAGGTGAGCCTCGCGAAGACCCTGGCGCTGGGCGCGGCCTCCCTGCCGCCGCACAAGCTGGGCGCGGCGCTGGCGCTGGCGGCCGCGCTGGGGATCCGGTCCATCTATACCACGAGGGCGCACCGGGATTTTGACTGTGAGGTGAGAGGAGTTAAAGAAAGAAATCATAATCAGCCTGTAATGTTCCCACTGCTGAGACATTGGCCTCCTCTCTATGAGAGGGAGTGGGCTCTAATCCACCACGCGGGCCCAGTGCGGGTTGGTAGATGTCACATGTCTTCATATTTTTAGATCTGACATGCCGGTTTCCTCACGATGTTTTCCTTCACCGTTTTGAGAGTAGCGGTGATGAAATAAATTACACAAAGTAATGCGCCTGCCTGGGTTCGAACACACGGCTTGCTGCTAGTTAGTCTGGGCTGCCACCACTGTTCTTCAAGAAAGAAAGAAAAAGTTTTAGTTAAATACAGGACAAAAAATGGTATGGTAATGGTGAATGGAATTGATACAAGTATTACTTGATTGCCTTTTCCTAACTACGTTGGAGTCGCCTTCCACCTCAGACCTGTGTCACAGGTCAGTCTCACCGGATGCAGCTGAATACCAGTATTTTGCATGAAGCGACTGCCTATCTGACCTCCACAACCCAGTTAGTACTATGGTACTGTGATACCCCAAAACTGGTTGTCAGACTTTCGGGTCACTGACTACCAGTAACGACTGTCAAAGATCTACAAATCATAGCCGGAACCAACAGCTTAACGTGATTTCCGAGGCACGGAGGAAACTCATTATGTAATGGGTGGTCACCCATCCACGGACCAACCTGAAGATCGATCTAGCCGACTATTCCAAGTAACAAGATGTATGGTGAGGCAAACCAAATTATTTGGTATAAGAGATGTGACTTACACTCAAAGAATACTGCACTATTGTGTTTTATTGAGTTCCACTGTAGTACTGAAAAGCCATAGGACAATTTTGGAGTCAGGATTTGTTTGTTCACTATTTCATGGAACTTAACTGGTGACGTGCTGGTACACCTTTGTCTAATCCTTCAGGAAATACCTTACATGTGTGATGTTATGTTATAGTATGTATGTTCGTAAATTGTATGGTATGCAACACAAAGGGATTGGTGAAGCAGGAAGCGAAACCTTTTTCTGTGAAAATTCCTTAGTCACCTACGACAACCAGTTACATCATAACCGGCTCGTTATGATCATCATCATCTACCTAGCCTTTTCCCAAACTATCTTGGGGTCGGCTTCCAGTCTAACCGGATGCAGCTGAGTACCAGTATTTTACATGAAGCGACTGCCTATCTGACCTCCACAACCCAGTAACTGGGTAATACGATACCCCTTGGTAAGACTGGATGTCAGAATTTCGGCTTCTGACTACTCGTAACGACTGTCAAAGATCTACAAATGACAACCGGGACCAACGGCTTAACGTGCTTTCCGAGGCACGGAGGAAACTCTATATGCAATTATGGTCACCCATCCACAGACCAACCTCGGCAAGCACGGCTTTACCTTAAAAATCGACCTGAGCGGCTGTTATTATTTAGCCACGAGCTCCTCCGTAACCGGCTCGTTATGATATTCGTCATTAAAAAATAAAAAAAAAACATTTGTAACATTCTAGAACGCCCGTAGACCAGACGAATCCGACCACGGGGATCCACTGACCCTCCTCTCCCTATACTGTGCCTGGCTTAGAGAAA
Source organism: Cerastis rubricosa (assembly GCA_949152445.1). NCBI lineage: Eukaryota > Metazoa > Arthropoda > Insecta > Lepidoptera > Noctuidae > Cerastis > Cerastis rubricosa. The sequence goes on from OX424541.1 coordinate 14,387,270, forward strand.
AACGAGACACTCGCGGCGGCCGAGCGTGGTGCAGAAGGCGAGGTATAGAAGAACAACGACTTTATGAATTGACGAAACTTGCTGCTCAACTTAGGAGCTTGTTGCAAGTAAGTTAAGGCACAATTTACTTTGTAGAGAGAATCGATATACTCTTGGAGTTTGAACGTGCTGTAAACGACGTGGTATAGAAAAGAAACGACTGTATGAACTGACCAAACTGGCTGCTCAACTTAGGAGCTTACTACAAGTAAGTTGAGGTACAATTTACTTTGTAGAGAGAATCGATATACTCTTGGAGTCTGAACGTGGTGTAAACAACGAGGTATAGAAGAACAACGACTGGATGAGCTGACCAAACTTGCCGCTCAACTTAGGAGCTTAAAGCAGGTGTGTAAAGGTGCATTTCACTATAAGTAGTAACGGCGAGAAACAAAACACTCGCGGCGGACGAGCGTCTAGTGAGTGACTAGGTATAGGAAATCAACGACTATTTTGGACACACAACTTAGGAGTTTATAACAGGTAAGATAAGATGTAGTTTCGATTGTAGTGTAGTCAAGGAAGAACCCGATATCGAAGACGAGGCATAACAGAACAACGACAAACTTGCTCCACATCTCTAGAGCTTATTGCAAGTGGGTTAAAGTTTATTTTAGATGCAGCTTAGCAGTAGTCCCTTTATCAATCGGAATCGTTTTAAATCTTTCCATCTGTCCCATTACTAAATGACTGTTTCTTTATTACAGACTAACAATTTGATGGAGACTCCAGAGCCCGAATCAATGTCTTCGGCAGAACGAGCTTTACGTCACGGTCAGATGAAGCAGTTGAAAGATGCCAAACGGTAAGACTTGAACGTTGTTTATTACTTGGACACTATGGCGTTCAGAGTAAAGATTACTTCATTCTCTCACTGAGAAAGTTTAAAAGAGGATTAAGAGCGTTTACTCTTTACGGCATTTCATACAAACTTTCAAGTTCTTATTTTCCGAAATAACTGAACCGATTTTAATGAAACTTCATACGCATAAGCAGGATACAGAGGTCTAAAAAGCTACTAAAAACATTAGTAAGAAATTTCTTTAAAAAAAAGATAATTGGAATTTTCTGTTTGTATGGATAATTTATAATCGGTCTCATTCAGGCTTTTTTTAGCCCATAAATTTTTAGAGCCACGTATCCTGCTTATTCGTAAGAAGTTTCATTAAAATTGGTTCAGTCATTTCGGTAAATAAGATCTTGAAAGTTTGTATGAAAAGCCGTAAGGCGTAAACGCTCTTAAATAACTCCATTATATGTATAAAAACTAAACTAAGAGTATCATACAAACGAAATTTACGCCAACCGAAGAGTTTTAACACTTTCAGAGAGAAAGATTCGGATAAAGACTCGTGGATTAGGAGCTCATAGCTTAATAATAACAGGCCGTCGGGTCAATCTTTACGTTGAGCTGCGCTTGCCTAGGTTGGTCCGTGGATGGGTGACCACCCATTACATCCCGAGTTTCCTCCTTGGAAAGCACGTTAAGCCGTTGGTCCCGGCTGTCATTTGTAGATCTTTGACAGTCGTTACTGGTAATCAGTGGCTGGAAAGTCTGACAACCAATCTTGGAGTATCGCATTACCCAATACTAACTGGGTTGTGGAGGTTAGATAGGCAGTCGCTCCATGTAAAATACTGATATTCAGCTGCATCCGGTTAGACTGGAAGACCCCAACGTAGTGAGGAAAAGGTTAGGTAGATGATGAGATTCGCATGAAAGCGAAAAAGACGTCATTCGCCTCGTTTCGGTTCGGAGTATGCGATTCAACCTCTGTATGGTGTCGGACGTAATGAATAGCACCATCCCATATGTTCCCGTGGGTGTCGTAAGAGGCGACTAAGGGATTTTCCTGAGAATGGGCAGCAGCGATTTCTGTGCTTTTGTAACAACCGTACTGCGATCGCCAACCCGCCTGCCAAGCGTGGCGATAATGGCAAAACCCCCCAAAATGTCTATGTGGCGACACTTGGGGGAGGCCTATGTCCAGCAGTGGACGTCTTATGGGCTGAAAATATGATGATGCGATTCAGCACCGCGTCTGATTCGCTTTTATTCCATCGACAGACTAGCTGATTTTGCGTAGATAAGTGTGGTTACTCCTTATTAGTATAAATATTTATATAGGGTGGAAGGGGCACCTATGCGAATACGGTTACCGCGTAATCAGTACATTCTTACCCCTCATTGAAATTTTTCATTTAAAAAAGCTGCTGATTTCGATCGTGTAGGTGTTGTTTTGCATCCTCGTCAAAATTCAGGAGTTTGTCAAAAAGACATAAATAATCAATTAAAATTACGGTACATACCTAGTTAATTATTAATAAAAACTGATTCTTTTGGTTGTTTAAGTTCGTCAGTATTTCAGAATAACCCCCTTAACGTGGTTTAGGGAATAAGAAATTATCGAATAAACGTTTGAGATTGTTTGTATGTGTAGAAGCGCGGTTATAGGGCGAGAATCAGACGGGTCGCGTTTAAAACATGGCTGGTTCACACTCGATTTAAGTAAACAAGAAAAAAAAAATGAATTACCCATTTTATTATTGATTCGGGACGAGAATCATTAGCATAGTTACCTCCTTGAATTTGACGAGGATGCAAAACAACAGCTTGTATATTTTTTTATAAATTACATGAAAAATTTATATGTGGGTTGTAGAATGATGTACTGAGTAGTTGGTAAACATTTTCGCGTCGGTATACCTACATCCTGTATTTCAATGCTTATAACCTCTCATCTCTCATTCCAGCCAATTCAAACAAAAAGCAGCCAACGACCTAAAACGCAAGAAGCGCCTCAAGGTAGACTCGTGGGAGATCGTAGACGAGAATACGAACGAGGATGATGACGTCATCGATATACGGGACGTTGAGTTCCGTATGACGAACGACGCGCAACGTATACAGTCGCTGATAGCGTGCTCTAGCGCTTCTAGTGGCAGGGATCTTGTTATGTTGAAGGTTAGATATCTGGTCTAGTGCTATACAGATATACAAAAACTTATTGTGGCTTAACTATAATAGTTAGGCATATACCATACCCGCCTTTTTTGAGAGCTTTCATGAGTACCTAATATTAACATACCGGGTGAATTTTTCAAGTGGGCGTGGATGGTTATTTCCGAAACTATGTGGAATAGCGAAAAACACTCAAAGGAGTCTAGAGCCTGATTTTGATACAAACTTAAACTGCATCATTAGATTTTTGATGAATGAATGAAATACTGCAATATTTAATGCCTGCCTAAGACTCAACATCTATCCCGCCCAGTGGAAAATCGCGCAGATTATAATGGTACCTAAACCAGGCAAACCGCTTCATGAAGTTAGTTCATACAGACCGATTAGCCTTCTTCCAGTGCTAGGTAAACTACTAGAGAAAATATTGCTCAACAGGATGCGCAGGTACCTATCAGAAGTCATCCCTACGCACCAATTTGGGTTCCGAGAAAAGCATGGAACTATTGAACAGATCCATCGTATAACGGACACTATAAGTCGCACACTGGAATGCAAACAATACTGCTCCGCCGTATTTTTAGACATCAGTCAGGCCTTTGATAGAGTGTGGCATGACGGACTCCTATACAAGATTAAACAACTGCTTCCTCATTCTTTCTTCTTAATACTAAAATCATACCTGCACAAGAGATGCTTTGAGGTGAAATTCAATAATGAGACCGCTCCTTTATATGAAATACTTTCAGGAGTTCCACAGGGAAGCATATTGGGCCCCGTACTATACCTGCTATTTACTGCTGACCTTCCAACGCAGGCTGATACATTAACTGCCACATATGCCGACGACACAGCCCTACTAGCTGTCCATGAAGACCCAGCCATAGCATCGGCCAAACTACAAAACCATGTCGATAAGGTGGAGGAATGGCTAGACAAATGGCGCATTAAGGCAAATCAAAGTAAATCCATCCACGTGACCTTCACACTCAGAAAGCAGACCTGTCCCCCAATAAAGCTCTACAAAGAGGACATTCTCCAAGCTGAGGACGCCAAATATCTCGGAATGCATCTGGATAGACGGCTTACCTGGAGAAAGCACATCTGGACTAAACGCAAACAGCTGGACACAACGTTCAGAATGATGTACTGGCTGATAGGTCGGAAGTCAAGGCTATCACATGAATAGGTACTTAAACCCATATGGACCTACGGGATTCAATTGTGGGGTACTGCTAGTCACAGCAACATCGAAATTCTCGAAAGATTTCAAAGCAAGACATTGAGAGCCATGTTAGACATACCCTACTACGTGAGCAACAAAAATATACATCATGATCTAAATATCAGTACCGTCAAACAAGAGATTGCTAAACACAGTAAAAGCTACCAGGATAGAATATCAACGCACGTCAATCAACTGGCCTCAAAGCTTCAGGGTACAGGAAGTACCTCCCACAGCCGACTGAAGCGGCATAGTGTCCCTACGCTAACCATGAGGTTCAATTAATAAATAAGACGAAAGGAATTTAAGAAAATAAATCTTTCTGCCAATGATGCCATGGATGGAACACGAATACCAATGTATACCAGGCGATTGGCTTATTGTGTCAACACAGATTGCCAAGTTACAGAAAGTAAAAGAAAAAAAAAAAAAAAAAAGATTTTTGAAGAAACAATATTCCTAGCCAGGAATCGAACACGTTGAGTTTGAAAAAAAAACAACCTGTATTAATACATTGTTCGATAGTGTCGCGGCTAAGGATCAAATTCTGGGAAGTAATGATATACAGGAAACTCGAGGAAAATGTTACATTTTATATTTTTCATGTTATAAATTAATTTATTTAGGGTTTGCTATAAGATGTATTGGGTCTCAGACCATATAGTAGATTATACAACAACTGAAAAAAGAGAATTTAATTCGAGGGACTAAGTTGGCTCCCGAGAGCAGCGGAGGATTCTAGAGTAGAATCCCGAGCGTAGCAAGGGCACAAATCCAGAAGCCGTGCCTGCTACTGAGAAATTCCTGATGGAAACGCATGCACTTTACTTGACCCGGGGATCCAACGCAGGACCTCATGCCCAGCAGTTGCGCTTGCGACCTCTCGACCAATTTGGAGTTAATAAATATAAGCATTTTGCAGTTAATAAATATAAGCATTTTGCAGTTAATAAATATAAGCATTTTGCAGTTAATAAATATAAGCATTTTGCAGTTAATAAATATAAGCATTTTGCAGTTAATAAATATAAGCATTTTGCAGCTAATTGCCTTACAATAAGACTTACTTTTCAATTATTCTTTCAGGTAGTTTTATGCAGAGCTCTATACCCACAAGTGGCTGTTGCTGACAACTTTAATCACCACAAGGTAAGAAATAGCGCTTTTTTGTCGTGAAGAGACTAAACTGTACTATCTACCTACTTACTAACCATTAAAGAAATGATAACGTTGGGTGGTAAACATTTACCACCCAACGTTATCATTTCTTTGGTCATTAAAACATAAATTGTGTCGCTTAACTTCAAACTTAGATAAATCCAATTCTGAGAATTCTTAAGATTTTGGTATCAAAAGAAAGGGAAAAAAAAGTTTTGAAACAATTTTGTCAGTTGTGTATAAATCTGCATGGTTCGTAAGAAATAAACCGTCAAATCCATAATATTTTATCTAAGTCAGATAGATCGAGTTTTTTTCAAATGTAGTTAAGTCCATGAGAGCCAATCAGCGAATTGAGTTTGTTTAACATGGCCGTCACTCAACGTAAACTCTGCGACAGTAACCTGTGCTTTTTACTGTTTCTTTTTATTATTTAGATAGTTCCCATGGTTAATTCCATTAAAATTGTGTTACGAAGTAAAGCCCACAAGCGGCCTAATGTAATTCTAGAAATCCACACTGAGTTTTTTCAAAGATGGATAAATCTCATTCCATTATATCAAATGAAGGTAAATTCAATCTAAGTATTACATTTTTGAAAGGATGCATGGTTTAAATACTGAATTTGCTAAACAGGATCGTTTTCTTCAACACTGTAGTCATAATAAAACAAATACTGCCTTTTTATTTATGGAATTAAGACTATTATCACATTTTTTTAAATATCTCTTATACTGCTCGTAAGTCGGGACTGCCACCACTGGGCCACCGCTGCTTTCAAAAAATATTACTGTATCGAAAATTCTTCAGCCTTCAAAACCTTACAATACTTAACTCATACCCATCCACAGTCGATATCAGAGCAGCTATACCACACATGGAGCAAGCCATTCGTTTACCTGCACCCCACATCGTTCTTCGGCAAACAATCTCGCATCCTGCAGCTCACGGAGGCAGACATACACTCAGACTTGCCCGTTAGTCTCGGGTACGATAGCAAGCTGCCTGTATCTTCGAAGCATCAGATTTTGTGTTATTTGTAAGTATATAATTGTAGATTTATTAAGAGAAAAGGTAAAAATTAGTAAAGGATCACTCAAGGTAAAATTAAAAAAAAAACATTATACAGGATTGCAACCAGAAATAAATACATTGTATAAGATTTAGCCATAACATAATATAATAAGTAAGTTTAATATACAATTAGTATATAAATAAGGTGGTTCATTGTTATATAAAAGAGCGCCTCTCGCCATCAAACGTAAAAGTTTGGCGAGTTTAGTCTTAAGTAACACCTCTGTATTGTAATTAAATTAAATAAAAAAATAAAAATAAATCTTCCTCGATCGATCGAGGACAGTCACGTTGGTCTAGTGGCCGCAAGCGCGACTTCTGAGCATGTGTCCGTGGGTTCGTTTCCCCGATCGAGCTAAGTGTTATTGGGGTTTTCTATAAGGAATTTCACAGTAGCAGCCACGGATTTGTACCCGCTTGCTGGCACTAAGATCGCCCCTATTACATGGTACTTATACCCGGCGAAATGAAAATAAGATTGTACTATTAGGTACATCTATGCCCAACTCTTGGGGAATTAAAGTCGTGACGTTAATTGATGTAATCTTTATTTGAGACTTAATAATTATGCCTGCCAGGGCTGCAGGACTGTTCGAAAGAGATACCGTGGCTCTGGTACACAAGAGGGCTAAGAAGGAACATGGATGGGTTTTAGTCAGTACAAGTCTGACACTCCCTTCCGCCCCGCACAGAGCGGGAGAGGTCATTTGAAGATTTACCATCCGTAAAAAAAAAACTTAATATTTGCTTTTGACCCAAAAAAAGGACAAAAGGATATATATAAATAAAAAAGGACCCCAAAAATAAATTATTTCATGACATAATTAGAATAATCCAAAGAAGGAAGGGCTTTATTCGTTCCAGATAGATAGACGCCCGAAAGTCTGACAACCAGTCTTTCCATGGTGCCTCGTGTTAGCCTGTAATTGCTCGTGTTGTAAAAGACAATCATCATCTGCCTAGCCACTCGTCTTCCATAGTCTAACCGGATTCAGCGGAATACCAGTATTTTACATGGAGCGACTGCCTGTCTGACCTCCACAACCCAGTTAGTATTGGATAATGCTATAAACCTTGGTAAGACTGGTTGTCAGACTTCGGGGCCAATGACAGTAACAACTGTCAAAGATCTTCAAATGACAGCTGGGACCTACGGCTTTATTTGTTAAATTCAATACTGTTGATTAGTGTTATTATTTCTGTAAGTAATATAAATGTTTTCTCTAAACCAATATTCAACATTTTTCCGTAATTTCAGATCGCTCTTGGAGACTACGAAGCCATACATAGTGAATTCAATGCGTATGCCCGCTGCTCAAACTCTACTGCTGTTAGCGCATTCGATCGACACTAATATTGGATTTACGAGGTAAAGTATTCTTCTATATCGTGTGGTCTTCTATAACCTGGTGTCAGAGTTTTTATGGCGCAAATGATACGTCTCTAAGCCATACGGTCAGTGTGAACTCGGTACAAGCGCCTATTACATAGGACTTAAACACAACTGGCGAAATGTAGGTATACTATTAGGTACTGTTAGATATGTATCTATGAGCGATCGGCGAGCGGGCTGCGAACCGCCCACCGTGACTTATCTCTGCACTAGCGAATAAACAGTATGCAACGACGTAGCGAGTTTCACTGACGTGTACCACTTCCCTTCCGCCTAAGTACCTACCTGCTCTCGTATATAACAGGTACACCTCTGCCTAACCCTTCTGGGATTACAGGCGTAATGTTATGTAACGTTATGTTATAAGAACTTTGTTATTTTCAGAATCGTCTGTGACTCTTGGCTGCTACTAGAGTTTCCTTACCCTGAGTCTGGACTCAATTTACTTCTGAAAGCAGTGAAATTACGACAAAGATGGGATGCTCTGATAAACCGACGAATTGCAGGTGAGTCTGTAATCTATACAAGCAAATAAAATTGAAGTTTGTTTGTAATTTCAAAATAACAGCTTCTTATTGAATGTATCAGAAAGTATATGAGGAGCTCGTGGCTAAATAATAATAGCCGTTCGGGTCAATCTTTAGGTTATGCCGTGCTTGCTTGGTTTGGTCCGTGGATGGGTGTCCACCCACTACATACCAAGTTTCCTCCGTACCTCGGAAAGCATGTTAAGCCGTCGGTCCCGGCTGTCGTTTGTAGATCTTTCATAGTTGTTACAGATAGTCAGTGGCTCGAACGTCTGACAAGTAGTCTTACCAAGCGGTATCGTATTACCCAGTATTAACTGAGTTGTGGAGGTCAGATAGGCAGCTCATTCATCATCATTTCAGCCCAAAAGATGTCCACTGCTGGACATAGGCCTACCCCAAAGTGTCGCCATATTGACATTTTAGGGGGTTTTGCCATAATCGCCACGCTTGGCGGGCGGGTTGGCGATCGCAGTACGGTTGTTACAAAAGCACAGACATCGCTGCTGCCCATTCTCTGGAAAATCCCTTAGTCGCCTCTTACGACACCCACGGGAAGAAATGGGATGGTGCTATTCTTTACGTCCGACACCATACAGAGTAGATAGATAGGCAGCTGCTCCAAGTAAAATACTGGGATTCAGCTGAATTCGGTTAGACTAGAAGTTGACCTCAACATAGTTGGAATAAGGTTAAGCAGGTGATGATGGATGTATCTTCCGAAAGATGTGTGGTCAACCTAAGATTATAAATAATTGTGTAAAATCGAAAGATTTAACTTAAATTTATTTTCAATTCCAGATGCAAACCCAACAAAATCGGTAGAAAGCGAGCTCGAAAAGGACAAAACTCCTAAAATATCATACGAAGAGATCCAACACGAGTTATCATGCGACATGTCGACCTATATGACTTCAGAAGTGTACTACACGATCAAAAGACTGTTGCCCGGTGACCTCAAGATCATATACTACGGGAATGATGAGGCCCACCCGGCTGTGGAGCCTAACCCGTTCGATGAAACGTTTGTCTGTCGTCCCCATGAGAGAAAAGGGGGAGTTTATGTTACTGATAATGTGGTTTATAATTGGTTAGTACTTTTTTATTACAAAAATAATGTCCACAGGAATTTGTAATACAAAACTTGTAGTGCCGGTACATACAAGCCTACAAGCTTGTCTTGCCCTTATGTTCTACCCCTACTATTCTTCATCTTGTTCTGTATGGTGTCGGACGTAAAGAATAGCACCATCCCATATCTTCCCGTGGGTGTCGTAAGAGCCGACTAAGGGACTTGCCAGAGAATGGGCAGCAGCGTTCTCTGTGTTTTTGTAACAACCGTACTGCGATCGCCAACCCGCCTGCCAAGCGTGGCGATTATGGCAAAACCCCCCAAAATGTCGATGTCGCGACACTTGGGGGAGGCCTATGTCCAGCAGTGGACGTCTTTTGGGCTGAAATGATGAATGATGATGACTATTCTTCATGATGTAAGGTTTTCTGAACAGTTTGCTTGCCATATTTTTGGCCCCTAGGCACGCCAATGCTAACTTGATTTAAAAGGGTTCTTTTAGTTAGGGACCTTATTTTTTTAACGGGCAACTCGCTGCAACTTTCTGACAGCACTGGGCGACCTTGATAGCTGAAAAGGGTCTGTTATCATTTGCCTGGCTTTTCCCAACTATGTTGGGGTTACCTTTTCCTGGGCTGATTCCCAGTCCTACCAGATGCAGCTTCTACCAGTATTTTCCGTAGGGACACTGCATCGTTTTGTTTATGTAATGTTATTCAGCGTCTCGTTCATCTATTGTTATTCAGTTAACAGCGTTGAGTGCTTTAGTAAAAAAAACCGGCCAAGTGCGAGTCTTACTCGCACACAGGGTTCCATAGCCCCAAACAATATAATAACAATATTTTGAACTGCCATTCATTAGTTAGTAGTATTAGTTAGTAAACTTCCATTCAACCGCAAAACTAAATTTGTTTTTCATAGTATGTTTATGAAAAACAAAGTTACTGCAGCAGTTTGATGAAAAAGTCCCATATCTCAAAAACTAAAAATCATATCTTATTGAAACCAATTTTCGTTGATAGTTTTTTTATGTTCTAAAATCTTAAATATTTTCAGAATTTTCCTCCTCTTACTTTAGAAATTAGAGGGGGGGGGGGACACATATTATCACTTTGGAAGTGGCTCTAGCGCTAACTATTTAGTTTAGATAAAAACGATTTTAGAAACCTCAATATCATTTTTGAAGACCTATCCATAGATACCACACGTACCGGGTTTGATGAAAAAAATATTTTTAGTTTTCAGTTCTAAGTATGAGGAACCCCAAAATTTATTGTTTTTTTACTATTTTTGTGTGAAAATCTTAATGCGGTTCACAGAATACATCTACTTACCAAGTTTCAACAGTATAGTTCTTATAGTTTAGGAAAAAAGTGGCTGTGACATACGGACGGACAGACAGACAGACATGACGAATCTATAAGGGTTCCGTTTTTTGCCATTCGGCTACGGAACCCTAAAAAGAATATGCAAATCACCAATAAAAGTACTCTCTAGACGAATGACAAAGTCACTCATTCAAACACAATAAGATACTTGACACGACTATAGAAATCTATGCATAGATTTTTATTAATAGCTCTTTACTTTCTTCTAAAATTTTGCAGCGTAATATTGGTTTCATTCGCTTTAGGATTTTATGAATATTCATTTCTAAAAAACAAACCGACCGCCTTTCACTTCTAATTTTACTTATCTATTCCATCTTTCAGTGTTGTCGACACACTTTGGAGCGGCAAAAACTACGAAGAAACGTACAGCGAACCCTGGACATGCACCAACTGCGAGCTTACAGTCTGCCTATCCCCCGTAGAAAGACTACAACATACCCACTTCACGTGCTCAGCTAAAGAACAGAAGAAGGACGTAGAAGCACCCAGAACTTCGCGGCAAATTAAACCTAATGCTAAAGAGTATAAGTGTGATGTTTGTAAACAAAATCTTTATATGACTCCTGTTGAGATTTTGAAACATAAGAAAAGTTGTAAGGAGAAATAAATATTGTATTTATATTGATTGTTGCTTTTTATTGAGAAACTAGCTGCTGCCTGCGACTTCGTTTGCTGGAAATTTTAAGTATGAAAAATCGAAAGTGCCGGAGTGCCGTGTCGGAGCTCGTGGCTAAATACTATAACAGCCGCCCAGGTCGATCTTTAAGGTTAAGCCGTGCTTGCCGAGGTTGGTCTGTGGATGGGTGACCATAATTACATATCGAGTTTCCTCCGTGCCTCGGAAAGCACGTTAAGCCGTTGGTCCCGGCTGTCATTTGTAGATCTTTGACAGTCGTTACGAGTAGTCAGAAGCTAAAAGTCTGACATCCAGTCTTACCAAAGGGTATCGTATTACCCAGTTACTGGGTTGTGGAGGTCAGATAGGCAGTCGCTTCATGTAAAATACTGGTACTCAGCTGCATCCGGTTAGACTGGAAGCCGACCCCAAGATAGTTTGGGAAAAGGCTAGGCAGATGATGATGAGGGGTAATATGAAAAATAGATGTCGGCCGATTCTCAGACCTACCGATATGCACACAAAATTTCATACAAAACAGTTCAGCCGTTTCGGAGGAGTTTGGAATCAAACACCGCGACACGAGAATTTTATATATTTGAAGATATCACCATCAAACATCTGCGTAAGCCTTTTTACCCGACTCGGGCAGAGCCAAAACGAAGGGTTATGCCCTACCTTAAAAAAGTCACTTCCCAGCAATAATTTCTGCGTAGGGTTAAGAACGTTTACACCTTACGACATTTCATACAAACTTTCAAGTCCTTATTTTCCGAAATGACTAAACCGATTTTAATGTAACTTAATAGGCATAAGCAGGATACATAGGTCTTCAAAGCTACTAAAACATTATCGAAATGTCTTTAAAAAAAAAAGATAATTGGAAATGTATGTTTCTATAAATAATTTATAATCAGTCTAATTTAGCCGTAACACTATTTTTCGAAAACGTTTTTTAAGAATTTTTAGACCTATATATCCTATCCTGCTTATTCAATTCAATTCAAAACATTTATTTCAGACTTTTAGGTTCATAGAGTGTTAGTAGTACATCAAGATGACTTAAAGCTATGTTAGTAATTCTCAAATACACAAATACAACAATGATATAAAAAGAGACAAGACGCTCGACAGCCTACAATATCTGCAGCCCAATTCAATGCCTCCAAATAGGACTATGGATGTAGTCTGCAATTACTCAGGTAACTGTTGGGACTGCCCCTCACCCTTTGCATCAGCGATGCTGCTCTCTTACGTAAAATGGCATGGAAACCGTCCACTTGAGCTTCCGCAAACATCGCCGACGCACTGCAGTAGCGAGGCAATCCCATCAGCAACCTGAAAGCATTGTTATATTGGACCCGCAGGGTACTGACGGTTCGCTGTGTGTAGCTAGTCCACAAACTACACGTATAAAAGGACTGGCAGTATGCCCTAAATAATGTCTTCTTTACTGCATAAGAACACCGGGAAAATCTGCGTGCCAGCATATTACAACGAATCGACAGCGCCCCGCGTCCTCTCTATGTCTGCTTCATCGGTCAGGTCCTCATTTACTACATGACCTAGGTAAACAAATTGAGCTATGAAGTTTCATCAAAATTGGGTCAGTCATTTCAGAAAATAAGGACTTGAAAGTTTGTATTAAATTTCGTAAGGCGTAAACACACTTAAGTTACTTAGTTTGATGTAAAGAATGCTTGGTTAACAGCTTCGTGAAAGGTCCATTTACACCTTGTACACACAAGGTTTTTATCGAACTTAAATCAGACTATCACTAAAAGCTCTAGTTTAAATACGGATCACATGGTTTATCCATGTTGTCATGCGAGTTGGTGGGTTTGTCCCTTTCTACCCGTAACGACTCAAAGAACTACGAGCGACAATTGAGACCAACTGTCTAGTTATGGTCACCCATCCAGGGTTTGGCCTGAGCAAACGTTACTTAATCTTGAAGATCGTCCCGTGCTGCTGTTAGTATGTAGCATGATTCAAAATGGTAAAGCATTTAAAATCAGCTACTCGTTTGTAGAATCATATGGTGGTAGGGACTCTGACGCGAAAACGGTTACAACGTTCTCGGTACTCATCACAAGCCACATTTTCTTACAATTTGACTGTGTACTTTAGGACACAGCTGTTTTTTTTAAATGACTGATGTGAATGATTGTGTTCAGAATGATGTACCTACCTACTGGGTACGTTTTAACCCGTTTCCGCGTCGGTGTACCTTGCACCCCGTATAGTAATCGTTCAAAGGTAAAACCGATTTATAAAAAAAGGAAGTTCCGTATTGAACCCACCGTTGCGTTGCGGGTGCATGATTAACGCACACAAACGCAACTCGTGACCCGCCTGCTGGCGATCGCGATGCCTGTTTTAATTCGCACTGTAACGCACCGGGCGTTGCCGTTGGTAATGACGCGCTGTGTACGGGGTGATTTTTGAGTGAAATGATGTTCCATATTGCAGTACCTAGTATAATTCATATAAGTCTGAAATCGCCAGTCCGTCTTAAACAAGCGTGGATTCAATACTCGTGCCTTCTCTAAATGAGGAGAGGTACATCTGTGACAAACTTAAAACCATTCTGCAAGTCCCTTCAAAAGAAAGTTACTATGGTCATTGCGGGATCCTGTGGTCATTCAATGTGGTCCATCAGTCGTGAGGACCGCGACCCTCAGTGGACATTGTTGTGCGAATTCTTTCACTGAGCTGACAATGTGTTTTCAATTATTATGGAACATGCAAATGTATAAAATTTTTCAATGAATAACACCCAGGGACAACATCACGCAAACTTGATCAGTATTTTTTAATTTACCATGTAAGCACTTTACAAAGGACGATGGGCAGATTGGTACAATCCTCCAACAGCGATGATATGTATGTCATTGGATGGTTATTTTAATTAAAACAGTATTTTTAGCGTGCGCAGGACTTCTTCTGAAGGAGCTCGTTTCATCTGGTTTATTTTTAATATTTATTTGATCTTCATGTACAATAGTGGTACGGACTTAATGCCACAAGGCGTTCTCTACCAGTCAACCTTAGGGTTAAATACGATGGGGTGCTGGGTCAGAAAACCTCCTCGTGAGCCTGATGGCGCTGGTCCCTCTCGATACGTCTGGAGGGAACAGTTGCTGTCAGGACGGTGCACCCTGGGCGCCGGCAGTGTCCTTCCCCGAGGAGTGGGAGATTCCCATTCTCTGGGGAATGTCACTGCCGGTGGCGAATATTCTGACGTGGTGGGGTCCAACTTGGACCAACGCGGCGTTTCTCCGCGTGACCCTCTGAAAAGCAGAGGGCACAGCGGAGGAGCAAGGGCGGGCTCGGAGTGCACTCACCCTGCCTCCGAGCAGACAGCGAGGGACGCAGACCTTCTCTGTCCTCGTCGTTCTCGTAATCCCATCATCGGAGTGTCGTGGATCACGTCTCGCGGCTTCGATCGGGACCGAGGGTCTTGGCTTAACCGCCTGGACCGCGAGGTAGAAAACCTCTATAAAAAGCTACCCCGAATCTCAAGCGGCGGCGCACCGTGAGGGGATGTATGGCTGACGGGTGTTCCCATGGAACAATCAGTCTTTAGTGCGACCCCCGCCAGAGTACCAGCCGACCCTCTGGCGGGTTATAAATGTCCAAGGCTTATCCGGGTACAGGGGGCACTGCCCGGATGGACCTCTTATTTCCCCCACACTCGTGGGACCAAAATGGTAAAATCAAAAAATAAAAACTTAGCCGATGGAGGCGTAGAGAGGGAGAGGAGGGATGCGGGGTCGGAGTCCGACGCCGCATCCAGTGAGGTGAGCGCGGGATGCTCTGAGAGCTCCCGCGTCGAGAGGACTGGGGCTGCTGCGGAGGAACGCAAGCGGTCCAGACCGGAAGGCGACCGCGAGTCGTCTTCCGAAGGGGAGCTTGCCTCGGCCCCTAAAATTTCCACCAGAAGGCGTGGTGGAATAAGGGGCACGGGGAGGGGGCTCTCCGAGAGATCGGGGGTGGCCGGTCGCGGGCAGGCTCGTGTGGGCACCTGTGATGACGCGGCAGGTGAAGTTGGCGGCTCCGATGTGGAGCGTAAGGCCAAGTTTCAAAAGGAGGTGGAAGCTGCGATAAGGGTCGTGGCCTTGAAGAAACTGACTTCTTCAAAACTCGGGGCCATACCTGCGGCTTCCGCCTCCATCATGGCGGCGGTGGAGGCAAGTTATCCTCCACCAGGCGAAGTGGCCAAACTGCGGGCGGAGGTCGCCCGCCTGACGGCCGCAACGGAGCTTCTCCGCGAGGAGAATCTGAAGCTCCGAGCAGACCTGAGTGGTCTGCGAGAGTCCGGCTCCCGCGAGGTGCCCCAGCAGCGGCAGAGCCAGCCCGCGTCTGTGGAGAACCAGGTCCTGAACCTGGTTCGGAAGGAGCTGGCTGCCTTCCAGGCGCGGTTTTCCGTCTTGGAGGGCATTGTCCTGCGCCCCCCCCTAGCGGCAAACAAGGCGGCCCCGGGCCCGGGGGCAAGCTCGGGCCCGAATGCGGTCCCGGGCCCGAGGGTGGTCTCGGGCCCGAAGGCGGCCTCATATGCGGCTGCTGCGGCTGCGTCAGGGACAGGGTAGTCTCAGCCCTCCGGCAGGACTAGGCCGGGCCCCGGAAAGTCGGCTCCGCCAAAGCCGACAGCGGCCCAAAAGAAGGGCAAGGCGGCTCCCCAGGCAGCGACGGCGCCTCCGCCAGCAGCAAGCCAGCCGCAGCCACTGCCGCCGCCTCCCCCGCCAGCCATGGCCGAAACCGAGTGGCAGGTGGTCGGAGAAAGGAGGAAGGGGCGAAAGGCGGCCAAAAAGGCCCGAAACGAGGAGAGGAGGCGCCGGCACAAGACGAGAAGCGTCGCGGCTAGACTCCGCGCCCCGAAGACCGCAGCTGTAGTGATTACGCTACAGCCGGATGCGGAAAAGAGGGGCGTATCCTACCGCGACGTGCTCTCGAAGGCGAAAGCGACGGTGGATCTCGCAGAGCTCGGGATCACTGGGGGACTCCGGCTTAAAGTCACCGCAACAGGGGCTCGAGCGCTGGAGATCCCTGGTGCAAATAGCGGCCCGTCCGCTGACGCTCTGGCTGAAAAGCTTAGAGCGTCCCTAGATGCGGACGAGGCCCGAGTGTCCAGGCCCGTCAGATGCGCAGACCTGCGCATCCTGGGTCTGGACGACTCTGTGACCCAGGAGGAGGTGGTCGCCGCCGTCACCAGGACCGGTGGGTGCCCTGCCGAGCAGGTCAGGGCAGGCACCCTACGTCCGGACCACTCGGGCATGCGAACCGTGATGGTAAGCTGCCCTGTGGCGGCGGCGAGAATAATTGTGGAGGCTGGAAGGCTCCTGGTGGGATGGGTGGCAGCGCAGGTGAAGCTCCTGGAGCCCCGACCTCTGAGGTGTTACCGGTGCCTCGTGGGGCAGCACGTGAGTTGTCGGTGCTCCTCGGAGGTGGAGGAGTTATCGCCACAACACCTGTGGCGGGGCCCTCACAGGGGTCCCGGGAGGGGGCTGAAATGGAGTGCCAATAATGGCCCCATTACGCCTTCTCCAGGCGAACATCAACCACTGCCGCTGTGCTCAGGATCTGTTGCTCCAGAGCATGGCGGAGTGGTTGATTAACGTCGCCGTGGTCGCTGAGCCGTACTTTGTCCCGCCCAGGGAAGACTGGGTGGAGGACCTGAGCGGCTCAGTGGCCATAATTTCGTCGGCCGCCGCCGGTACCCCGACCCTTGAGAGTGTCAGGAAGGGTCAGGGTTGCGTAGCAGCACGGTTCGGGGAGATCGTCGTAGCGGGAGTCTACTTCTCCCCGAGCCGAACTCTCGCCGAGTTCCACAACTCCCTCATGGAGTTGAGTGTCGTCATCCGAAACTATTCCCTCCCCGTGCTTGTGCTCGGGGACTTCAATGCCAAAAACTTGGCTTGGGGTTCTCGTTGCACGGATGTGCGGGGTAGAATGGTGGAGGACTGGGCTCTGGAGGTGGGCCTGGTCGTCCTAAATCGGGGTTCTGTCCCCACGTGTGTGCGGATGCGGGGCGAGTCGGTGGTGGACATCTCGTTCGCTAGCCCCGCTCTGTCACCGCGTGTCATTGACTGGCGCGTCATGGAGGGGGTGGAGACCTATTCCGACCACCGGTACATTCGGTTCGATGTCTCTGCCCCGGACTCAAGCGCGCCGGTCCTACAGGCCCCGAGTGGTCCGCGTTGGGCGCTGAAGCAGCTGGACCGGGAGCTCCTCCTGGAAGCCTCGATAGTGCAGGCCTGGGTGTCATCACCGAACAGGCCTGCCGACATCAACAACGAGGCAGGGTGTTTCCAGGAGGCCATGTCCGACATTTGCGACGTGGCAATGCCCCGAGTTCGGCCAGGAAGCGCCCGGCGTCAGGTGTACTGGTGGTCGCGAGAGCTGACGTCTCTGCGCGAGGCGTGCGTCGCCGCGCGGCACCCGTACGCCAGGCATCGCAGGCTCCGCATCCGCCCTCCGGATGCGGCAGCCATTGAGGCGGAGCTGTACGAGGGATACAGAGCAGCGAAGACCGCCCTCCAGGAGGCTGTCCAGCGGGCCAGAGACCTGGGCCGCGAGGAGATGCTGGAGACTCTCGACAGAGATCCGTGGGGGCGCCCTTACAAGATGGTGCGGGACAAACTCCGCACCTGGGCCCCCCCGCTGACGCAGAGTCTCCGGCCTCAGCTCGTGGAGGACGTGGTGAGCGCTCTGTTCCCTCTGCGAGGGGAACATCCTCCCCCGCCTATGGCTCCGCCGCTTGCGGTGCCGGAAGCGGACCACATCGAGGACGATGACGACATTCCGGAAGTGACCGGGGTAGACCTGAGAGCGGCGGTAGGCAGGCTTAAAGCCAAAAATACCGCCCCGGGACCCGATGGCTTGCCTGGCAAAGCCTGGGTCCTGGCCTCGGAGGCTCTCGGGCCCCGACTGGAAGGGCTCTTAAGCGCATGCTTGGAGAGAGGCCAGTTCCCGCTTCGTTGGAAGACGGGGAAGCTGGTCCTCATCCGGAAGCCGGGGCGCCCTGCGGACTCTCCGTCCGCATACCGGCCCATTGTGTTGCTCGACGAGGTGGGCAAGCTCTTTGAAAGAGTCATTGCCAACCGCCTCGCCGGGCACCTTGTAGGGATTGGGCCGGATCTTGCGGAGAACCAGTTTGGTTTCCGCAGAGGGCGCTCGACGGTGGACGCCATCATGCGCGTGAGGGCTCTCACGACGGGGGATGCGGTGTCCAGGGGTGGGGTTGTCTTGGCGGTGTCTCTTGACATCGCCAACGCCTTCAACACCATGCCCTGGAGCTGCATTGGGGAGGCACTCCGGTATCACCGGGTGCCGACCTACCTTCGTCGTGTGGTCGGGGACTACCTGACGGACAGGGCCGTCATCTACCCCGGTCGCACCGGAGAATGGAACCGGCGAGAGGTGTCGTGCGGTGTCCCACAGGGATCGGTTCTGGGGCCGCCCTTGTGGAACATCGGCTACGACTGGGTGCTGCGCGCCGACCTCCCTAGCGGTGTCAGTGTAGTCTGCTACGCTGACGACACGCTGGTGCTGGCACAAGGGAGGTCGCACGAGGCGGCGGCCGAACTTATGACACGCGGGGTTGCGATAGTCGTGGATAGAATCCGGCAACTGGGTCTCGAGGTGGCATTGCACAAGTCCGAGGCCATGTGCTTTCATGGGCCTCGGAATGCGCCACCGTCGGGATCCATACTGACGGTAGGAGGGGTTCCCATCGGCGTCGAGTCGACGCTGAGGTACCTAGGGCTTGTCCTCGACAGCCGGTGGAACTTCGTGGAGCATTTCCGACGTTTGGCCCCCAAACTGGAACGGGCAGGGGCTGCGTTCAAGCGGCTCTTGCCCAACCTGGGGGGTCCAAACGCCTCCTGCCGCAGGCTCTACGCGGGGGTCGTGCGGTCCATGGCCCTTTACGGGGCCCCGGTGTGGGCGCGTTCTCTGAGGCGGCGAGCCGCCCATTACCTGAACGCGCCCCAGAAGGTGGTAGCCGTAAGGCTGATCCGGGGTACCGCACGATCTCCGGCGAGGCGGCGAGCCTCTTGGCCGGATTGCCGCCATGGGGTCTGGAGGCGATAGTCCTCGCGTGCCTGCACGAATGGCGCGCGGAGGCACTACGCCGGGGGGAAACTCCGCTGCCGCGGCAAATTGCCGCTCAGCGGACAGACCTCCGGCGCGATCTCATGGCGACATGGAGAGAGCGACTGTCGCAACCCCGTGCAGGGCACGCCACAATAGTGGCGATAAGTCCCCTCTTTGAGGAGTGGCTAGAGAGGCGCCACGGCGCCCTCACCTTCCGCCTGACGCAGGTCCTCACCGGACACGGTTGTTTCGGGAGGTTCCTGCACCGAATCGGGCGGGAGGAAACGCCCGGGTGTCACCACTGCGAGGATCGGCCGGAGGACACGGTGGAGCACACTGTGGAGCTATGCCCCGCTTGGGCTGAGCACCGCCGTGTCCTCGTAGCGGCGATTGGCGGCGGCGACCTCTCGCGTCCGGCCCTGGTTCAATCCATGGTCCGGAGCGAGAGGGAATGGGAAGCCGTCGCCTCCTTCTGCGAAGCAGTCATGCTAGCGAAGGAGGTGGCGGAACGTGAGAGGGAGAGAACCTCACGTCCCAGCCGCCGCGGGAGACGCCCCGGGCGTCGGGGGGCAACCAGTGGCCCCCGGCCACCGTAGGCGCGGGCCTGTGGACGGTGAGTAATGGGCTAGCTCACCGTCCGTCCGTCTTATGACGACAGACCGTGCCGACGGCGCGTTCGTGTTCCACGCGCGCCTCAAGGAGATGTCAGCAAATCGGAGGGGGTCCGAGAGGGCCGATGCCTGCCAGGGCTGCGGGTTGTTCGAAAGAGATACCGGGCCCCTGGAACGCAAAGGGCTAAGAAGGAACATGGATGGGTTTTAGTCAGTCAAGTCTGACACTCCCTTCCGCTCCGCCCAGAGCGGAAGAAGTCATTTGATGATTTCCCATCCGAAAAAAAAAAAAAAAAAAAGGGTTAAATACGACAAATTTCGTTTTCGAAAAATTTTATACTTACATAGATACCTAATACACATATACAAATAAAATAGGTTAATTATGATAAAAAATAAATATTATAACAAATACCGAAATAAAAAATGATCAACCTAATATTAATTATTATGACTAGACTTTTTCTTGAGAGCTATTTAGTATGACTTAAATAGTGGTAGCGAACTTTTTTTTTGAAAAAGTGGTTTTACTGGGAGCTTCCAGAGCTTTATAGTTGACATAGCATAAGAATTTGGCATAAAACCGGTGCAGTACGAAATAAATTTTTGGAAGCTCTAAGGTTACGACTGAGAACAGCCCAACACTTATATTATTCTTGTTATTTTCTCTATATCTCTTCTGACAAAGATTTCAGTCAACCACTATACAACGCTTTGTTCCAAGTAAAACAGTCTCTAACCACATTTGCATAACTATAGGGTTTAGTACCAGGTTCCATACATTTTTGCCCATTGCCCTTAGATACAATCGAAAAGTCACTTGGACATTTCTGCAAATTAGCCTTTCGCAAGACATGCTCTTCCATTTTTACAAGTTTTTTGTACAAAATGGTCTCAATCATGGGTCCAACATCACGCTTGTCAATTGTTTGGGACTCACGAAAACGTGAGCATTTCATTGCCCACGCAATACTTTTAAAAGAAATGAGGGCGAACGTGAAACGTTGTAATGTTTTGATCTTTTAAAGTCCTGGAGTAATACATTATCATTATTAACTGAAGTACAACATGTAGCAATATCAACTGCTACAAAGTTGGGTTGTCACTACACGGTTCGTTTTTGTAATTTTTACAGAGAAAATTCGATACATCGACCATAGCATAGCGTATTTCGTCGACTAAAGGAATAACATCAACGGGACAGAGCAGTGCAAGCAGGGTATACTAAATTAGTGCAACAAGGGATTAGAGCCACGTTTCCCCCTGCAATGCGTTTGATTATGTAGATAAATATTATGTAAATTATTCTTTAGACTGTTCATAGTAGTACCTAATCATTGGGAGGCCCTTATTCTTTATTTGTGGTCATACAATCTGGAAAAGCCATGTCAAATTTAAAAAAACGCTATAGCACAAAAAAATAAAGCTTCGCCATTTTGCTAATTTTAGTAGGCGTTACTAATCTTGACAATTTATAAATGGCCACAAGTAGGTACTGAACCCGCGACCTTGTCTTCGTCGGGCTCCGCGAAGGTTTCGGTCTGAACCAGTAATTATGTATAATTAGACGTCTTATCTGTCCGTGTGACCTCGCCCTAACAATGCTGCCGGGCCCGGAAGCGTCAACTGGATGATTTTCGTTTGTTCTTGTTAAGTTGTTTAGATTTACATACTTATGTAATGGTAAGGCGTAAATTTAAGCAAAAGAAGAAGTGAAGAAGCAGGTGCACGTGTGCAGTATTCTTTCTTTCTTTATCGTGTGGTTAGTGCATATGCTGGTGTCAAAGTTTGTATGCCACCCATGGGCTTCTGACCTTTTTTTTTACGGATGGAAAATCATCTATTGACCCCACCGCTCTGGGCGGAGCGGAAGGGAGTGTCAGACTTGTACTGACTAAAACCCATCCATGTTCCTTCTTAGCCCTTTTTATTCCAGGGCCACGCTATCTCAAGAATGGGCCTCTGACCAGGCTTTACATTCCGTCGAGAAATATCTCTCAGGCATGCTGGTTTCCTCCACCGAAGCAAGTGATAAAGTTACAATACGCACTTGAATCCGAAAAACCAGAGGTGTTTGTTTTGGTATCATTCGGAAGTGTTTTTTTTTTCGGATTGGTGTCTTTCAGAGGTCTGGTGAGAACTTTGAATATAAAATATATAATAATAATTCTAAGTGACTGCTCGGAATGATGGCTCAATCTTTATTGGCTCAATCTTCATTGAATTACTCGAAAGTCTGTCAAAAAGTAATTTTCTGGAACATGTTTTACACTTATTCAACATTGAGACACTTCTGTCTCAATGTTTGACTAAAGATGTTCCAGAAAATAGCTTTTTGGCATTCTTGTTATTTGGATCAATCGTAGAAGCTACAATAAGCTTTTGCAATTGGGCTAAATAAGAGGAGAGGGAGGGGGTATCCATAAGGATTTTCCCAATAAAAAAAGTGATCAATCGACTACAGTTCTACATCATTAAAGTTGTCAAGCCAATGCATAACCTTTTGTTTTTTTTTTCAGTCAGAACCCAGTTATAATTAAATAGAGATAAAAATGACAAACGGGTCCCTGTTAGATAGAAGCAAAAATAATGCTCCTCTAGTAGTTACCTTATAAGAAGGCATTTCTATCAAATTCAACTTTATCGTGCACCGAACGCGAACCAGATGGGTGGTTAACTTTTAACCTGCAGTTTTACTGCAGCACCATAGTAATTGGACCCTTCAACCTCACCTTACTCGGTTATTATAAGAACGATTATTGGATAGCAAACGTGTAGGGTAATGTGGTTTCGTGTAGAGCTTGCCTGTCAACCTGTCACCACGTAAGAAGGCAAGTCAGAGCATCTGTTGTGCTATATAATGAATGCATTTCATGGAAGTAAATCAGGGTAGTTTGATACAAGGTTATTAAATGGTTTAGAAGATCGTGGCTTTTGAAAGTAATGGTTGACTTCGTTGACGGGACCGAGGCAGTTTCCAGTGATGATTAAAAAAAACCGGTCAAGTGCGAGTCGGACTCGCGCACGAAGGTTTCTGTACCATTATTTATAAAAACGAGAAAAAAAACACATTTTTGTATGGGAGCCCCTTTAAATATTTATTTGATTCTGTATTTAGTATTTGTTGTTATAGCGCCAACAGAAATACATAATCTGTAGAAATTTCAACTAACTAACTATCACGGTTCATAAGATACAGCCTGGTGACTGACGGTCGGACGGACGGACGGACAGCGAAGTCTCAGAAATGGGGTCCCGTTTGACCCTTTGGGTACGGAGCTCTAAAAATGGAAAAGTTTGTTTAGCGATATCATGATCGTTTTTTCAGTAACCAGGGTTATTGTTGTTACCTAAATCGTATCGATTTGTTCAATGATAAATACGAGTAAGGGCCTCGTTTGGTCTTATGGTCGCCAGCGGTACTGCTGACTGAGCATGAGGTCTTGGGCTCGATTGCCCTTGTCGGGCAAAGTGTTAGTAGGTTTTACGATAAGAAATTTCTCAGTAAGAGCCCGGAGTCGGGATTAGTACCCGGTTGATGGAATAGGCTCGCCCTCTATTACACAGAAGAAATAGACAGACACCTCTGACTGACCTTTCGGGTATTACAGTCTTAATGTTTTGATAAATTACCTACCTACTTGGTAAATTGAGCGTTAAGTACAGGACGTTACGGCCGATTTACACAAGATTATAATACCGTAACGTCTGTTATCAAAAACGAAATGTTGTCATTTTTACGTATTGATTTCTTAGACTCAATATCCTTGTCGCCAATAAATTTGTAACCGATCAATTTGTCATTTATATGACATTGATTAGTTCTCTACAAAATCCCTTCTGTCCTATTCAATTCAATTCAATTCAATTCATACCTTTCTATACTCAAATAGTACTGCTATTCAAGCCATCGCAGCAGATATCAGCTTGTTATACTCGTAATACCTCAATTATCAAAATCTGGAGCCTAAACAAAATAATGGCTACTACCGCGGCATTTATTATTACATTATTGAAGTGAATCTTCTTATGCGACTTCCAACAAGGTTGCGTTAAACTTTTAACGCTACCATGGAGCATGGATGAAAGCACTCATTTCCACATTACGAAGTTTCACTTCTTCCGCGCGGAGGGACTCCACGCACTATTTTTTTATAATTTTTTCGTCGCGAAATCTAACAGTTTCATTCATCGACTGGACAATGGCCTCTGCAACGCACGCCAATCAGCTCGATTCTCAGCAACTCGTATCCAGTTGCTACCAGTCACCATGCGAAGCGAGCCTCAGTGCATCCTACTTTACGCTTGCGCTTGCCGATTCGCGGTCTCCAATCAAGACCAGCCCCCGTATTCACAAACAAATCGATCGAGTCGATTGACAAGTCGTATGTCTATCTTGTTTTGGCATTACGAAAGCGTGCGTGATAGACATACGACTTTCCGAATCGAAATCGAATCCGAGCGTTTGTGAATACGGGGGCTGGTCTACCCCAACGGTCATCGGTTCTGCGGCTAACCACTGACCAGCCACCCTGGGGAGATCATCACTCCACCTATATTGATGGCGTCATGTTTGCCGATCCGCGATCGCTCAAATTACCGGTATACATGAATCTTTTCAATCATCTATATGCAATTATATATGCTCTGTATGGTGTCGGACGTAAAGAATAGCACCATCCCATATCTTCCCGTGGGTGTCGTAAGAGGCGACTAAGGGACTTGCCAGAGAATGGGCAGCAGCGTTCTCTGTGCTTTTGTGACAAACATACTGCGATCGCCAACCCGCCTGCCAAGCGTGGCGATTATGGCAAAACCCTCCATGTTATGTCAATGTGGCGAAACTTGGGGGAGGCCTGTGTCCAGCAGTGGACGACTTTCGGCTGAAATGATGATGATGATGATGCAATTATATAGTTATCATCAATCAATATCAATCTGCAATTTTATAGTGGAGTTTGTGGCCCAACCTTGTTGCAGGGCCACAAAAGAGATGAATGAAAGGCATTTGTATGTGGCTGAGATAAGAATGCTAAGGAGGATGTGTGGTGTAACGGATAGAATAAGGAATGAGTACATTAGAGGAAGTCTGAAAGTGGCGCCAGTGACTGAAAAGATGTGTGGTAATCGGTTGTCGTGGTATGGGCATGTGATGCGGAGCAATGAGGAAAATGTCGTGAGGAAAGTTTTGAGTATGAATGTGGATGTTATAAGGGTAGAGGAAGACCAAAGAAACTATGGATGGACTGTGTGAAGGATGATATGGCAAGAAAGGAGGTATCTCATGAGATGACAACTAATAGAGAAGTATGGAAGAAGAAGACATGCTGCGCCGACCCCAAATAAATTGGGGTAAGGGCAAGAGAATGATGACCTAAAAATCTTTGCAATTAATACCTACACTAAATTCATCTCATATTGTTAATTTTCTACAAGACCTATTTTTTACTACCTTTCTATACCTGCTAATCTCTGCTATTCAAGCCGTCGCAGCAGATATCGGCTCGCTATATTATCGCAGTTATCTGGTCTAGAGGCAAAACAAACAATGGCCATTATCGCGGCATCTGATCCCGACACGTAGCGTCACGAGGATTTTCAATTTACGCCGAGACTTGGGTCTAGGGCTGGTCTAAGAAAGGGTTTATCTAAACTAATATTATAAAGAGGAAAGATTTGGTTGTTTGTTTGCATTGAATAGGCTCCGAAACTACTGTTCCGATTTGAAAAATTCTTTCAGTGTTATAAAGCCCATTTATCGAGGAAGGCTATAGGATATATATCATCATGCTACGACCAATAGGAGTGGAGCAGCAATGAAAAATGTTGCGAAAACGGGGAAAATGTGACGCAAACGAAGTTGCGCCGGACAGCTAGTGATTTAATGTAGGTAAGGTAATATGATAATTAAAGAGTCGTAAAACCTAACATCACGCCTGTATCAATAACACTTGTAACGGGATATTTACCATATTTATTATTTGTTTGTTTTATGTGTATTTCATCATCATTCATCATTTCAGCCCAAAAGACGTCCACTGCTGGACATTGGCCTCTCCCAAGTGTCGCCACATTCACATTTTGGGGGTTTGTGTATTATTCTGTTGTGGGAGCATTTTGTGTATTTGTTTCGGATAAACTCCGTGATCATTACGTTTGCAACAACGCCGAAATATCGGGAACTCAAAACAAATAATAAACATGGTAAATATCCCGTTACTTGTGTTATTGATAGTGTTAGTGACCATGTCAGTTAAAAACTTATATCACGCTTGTAATTCCCGAAGGGTTAGGTAGTGGAGTACCTAATAGTACTTACACCTACATTTCGCCAGTTATGGAGAAGTTATTCCCATGTAAGAGGGGGTGAACCCTATCATCATACCTGCCATCAAATGCAAACTACCGTGGCTGTTACTAAAAAAATCTTGATGGAATACCTAATAACGCTTTGCCCGACCCGGGAATCGAACCCGGGACCGCATGCTCAGCTGTCGCGCTTAAACGCACGCTAAACCAACGAGTCATTGGATAAAAATCTCGGTTGAAAATTGAACGTAGGTGATGATGATGCCATCAAGCCGATTTCGGGCACAGCGACTGCATTCGATGGTTTTCTAGGGCAGCACACCAAAGCTTTTCACATCTTCCAGGTGTGAAGAGCTTTGGTGTCTCATGTGTTTGGTCTTTCATGTGCTCTCAAGTGGCTAGCGTTTCCAAATTTGGCCAGTAAACTCCGAGCACAAAGCGGACATGTTAGAACACCGGTGACGATATTGTATTGTATAGCTAGTCTGGCTTTCCTTTTCCTAGTGCTTAATGTGACCTTTTTCACCTTCGAGCTTATCCCGTATTTGGTAATTTTGACTGATTGTCACTGTGTTTCTGAGTTCCTTTGTTATACAGAGTGTTTTTTTTAACGTTGGCTATACTTTAGGGGCTTGTAATACTCATGAAGATGATCAACTTTTACTATGAGACTTACCATTAAAATCATAAAATCGCGAAAAAATATCAGCTGCTCCATACATTGTTGGTTGCGTATCTCGAAAAATTGTAGAAGCAGTCAACGTTTAAAAATTATCCTGTATATTAAACTACTGATGCCTCTTATCTTATTATTTTCTTCATCTTCTGGTGCCTCTCCTAATACTGAAGTTTTGCCATCAACTGCTTTGCGAGGTGGACAGCTCGCATTATTGCGTTTCGTTTTAGAGATACCTCATGATCATCTGCCTAGCTGTTTTCCCAAACTATCTTGGGGTCGGCTTCCAGTATAATCGGATGCAGCTGAGTACCAGTATTTGACATGAAGTGACTGCCTATCTGACCACCACAACCCAGTAACTGGGTAATACAATACTCCTTAGTAAGACTGGATTTCAGAATTTTGGCTTCTGACTATTCGTAACGACTGTCAAAGATCTACAAATGACAGCCGGGACCGTACTTTCCGAGGCACGGAGGAAACTCGGTATGTAATTATGGTCACCCATCCACGGACCAACCTCGGCAAACACGGCTTAACCTTAAAGATCGACCTGCGCGGCTGTTATTATTTAGCCACGAGCTCCTTCTTACATATACCTAGGTACTTATAAAATAAATGACTCCCAGTTTCCACGAGATTAGATGACACGTATGAGTTAGAAATTCAAGGTAATTCTAAAAAACTAATCGGTCACACACGAACAGTTTCAGCTTTCCAACCGAAAATTCTCAATTTATTCATTAAAAAAAGAAAGTTTTCTGGCAACCTTAACCGTCAAGCGCAGACGCAGCCGACCGCCTATGTTCTGACTCACCTACTTTATAGTTGAGAGCTGACGACCGTGTGGTGCACCCTTTATAATTTAGCTCGTAACTCCTTGCTGTTGTGATTTGTGTGGAATGAACTTTAGAGTAGCTGTGGTTTCCTACTTTGGATCGAAGAAGGCAGTTAAATGTTTTAATGGTAAGTAACCGCTAGTTTTTAGTATTAATAAGTAAAAGCCTGTTGATATTGCATAGCTTGTGAAACGGGCAAGAAGCCTATGAGTCATCATCATCAGCCTATAATGTTCCCACTGCTGGGACACAGGCCTCCTCTCTATGAGAGGGAGTGGGCTGTAATCCACCACGCGGGCCCAGTGCGCGTTGGTAGATGTCACACGTCTTCGAATTTTTAGTTCTAGAACATGTCGTTTTCCTCACGATGTTTTCCTTCACCGTTTTTGAGGACAGCGGTGATGAAATAAATTACACAAAGTAATGCGTCTGCCTGAATTCGAACCCACGGCTTACTGCTCGTAAGTCGGTGCTGCCACCACTGGGCCACCGCTGCTCTCACTTCTGAGTATTTAATATCAAACGTACCAAATAACGCTAAAACTATAAGCAAATTCTACTTCATAATAACTGTTTTAAGCGAGAACCTCTTACATTTCTCGTGGTAGACTGCTCGTTGGTCTAGTGGTTGTAAGTGCGACTGCTGTGCAATTGGCGCTGGGTTCGATTCCCGGGGCTGGCGAAGTGTTATTGGGTTTTTCTTTCAGGATTTTTTCATAAGCAGCCTCGGAGTGAAGATCTGTGCCCGATTCATGGCATTAGGGTTGCCCCATACTGCAACTGGCTTAGTGAAAGCAATACTATGTCCATAATTATTTAGGCAGTTTTTCCTTGCACGGGTTGGGCCTCTAGGTACGTCTCCTATACAATCATCCTCGATTTTTTTAACAAGAACCTCTTATTCTATACCAACACCCAGACACCTTATCTAAAATGGGCCAACATTTCACAAAAAACCTTACAAAGCAAATAAATCAAGCCTCATAGAATCCAGCGCCATCTATCGGGCGTAGCGAGCCGGTGTCGCAGGAGTCGATGTATCGCCCAATAGAGCAGTAAATCGTGCGATATCTACCGCCAAGCGATCGTGAACGATCATGAACGGGTTCCTTCTAACTCGTAGTATTTCCTAATGGGGAAAATATGAATTAAAAAAAATAATAAAAATTACATTCATACATAACATGAGTAAATATTGTTCGTATTATTGTAATTATAATTTTATACACCTTTTTCCACATGTACCAATATCAGTTAAATGATATGTGATTTTAATCAATTAATGTTACCTCCAATCGCCTGAAACACAGGATTACCTAGTTCAGGCACAAATCATGAGTGTACTTGACATAGATATATGTATGTAACTTATATTTTTGAATATTTTTTTTATTATTATATCACGCCTGTAATCACCGAAGGGCTTGGCAGAGGTGTATCTAATAGTACACCCACATTTCGCCAGTTATGTTTAAGTCCCATGTAATAGGGGGCGAGCCTATTGCCGTCCACCGGGCACAAATCCAGATTCAGTGGTTGCTACTGAGAAATTCCTGATGGAAGGAAATGGTATGTCATGTACCTAATGCGTGGTCCACCATCCATAGACCAACCTAGGAAAGCGCGACTTAATCTGATGGGCTCCAAGGGGCTCTTATTATTTAGCCACGAGCTCCTCAACAGCAAAAAACAACTACGGATCTTATCCTTTCCCGTTGATAAAGAAATTTGTACATGCTCCCACAGTTCGAATAAGTTCCCAAATGGTATTTCAACCAAATAAGAGCACAGCTCGCAAGGTCGGGTGCGCGTGACCACGACGGTCACAGCCGATCGCTAATTTGTAACCGCCGGTCAGACCGCCGTCCGCTACACAATCACTGCGGACTGCGATCATCAACTGTGAGCGGTCACGTTGCTGATTTATTGTCCTTGCTGGTGTTTGGTATCGGCTTCTTATTGATGTCGCCTTGTTCTAGGGTAGTCAAAAATATACGTATCTAGTGTTATAGAAGGTCGTGGCTAAATAATAACAGCCGCATTGTTCGATTTTCAAGGTTAAGAAACGATTGCCGAAGTCAGTCCGTGGATGGGTCACCATTTTTTACATGCAGGGACTCGTTTGTGTCTCGGAAAGCAATTTAACAGGTTGATCCTGCGCGGCTGTCATTGTTACGTTTATGACGAATTAGATATTTTTTTGACGATTACTGAATATCCATATTCTAAGAGCCAAACCAAATCCATTATTTTGATTTAGTCGATCTGTAATGCCCTGACAACAGTTAAAAACATTTTTCAAATCGTATTCCTAGAATTTCTTGGCCACAATTGGCGGATCTTCGATAAGGTACCTCCTCCAGCTACCTATCTTTGTCAAACCAATAGTTGCATCCTGCTTCAATCAATGCTAAAAATGTCATATTTTACTTTAATCAATGTTAAAGATGTATATAATTAATAGTTTTCCGGTATTACAAATTTGACAGATGAAAAGTAGGCGTTTATATGTCAATTTATAAACAAACGGCAGAATGTAGGCGTGGTTAGTCCGAATTAAGTTCAGGGGCCCTACTATGACGTCTTAAAGCAGTATTGTTTTAATGTTATTTCAGTGTGGGAAAGAGACGGAGCTATAGAGGACGTCTAGCGCCATCTCTTTCCCACTCTGGAATAAGATTAAAACAATACTGCTTTAAGACGTCATGGTACGGCCGCAGTTCATGACTTAGAATACCATTTCAGTCCAGTGTGTTGAGTTTATTGATTTTCTAGGAAAGTCCCTCTAGTTTCACAGTATCGTTTTGCTAACAGTTAACACATTTCCATCTATCTGCAATGCTCAATCCAAACATCGGTCATGCAGCCTAAATGAACTTGAGGTCTTTTTTTTCCTGTGCGAGTCATATAAAATACTTGCCGGATTGTCAATTCTAGTATTCAACAACAGTTGAAAATCACATCCCACTGCAATAAAATTCCACCACCACTCTGCTCCACTATCATCACAAAAGTTCCCACCAACCAAAAGCCACACTTACAATATGTAGGCAGTATCCTTTGGCCTAGACATCGGTATCGCGATGCATCTACAGGACAGCACTAGATAACGCGGCGGAGATACTACCGCGCTTGATAGGCTGGTAACACGCAATGGCGAGTAGCTTTGTAGCGCGGAACATGTCTTGGGGGTTGAAAGAGGGCATTGTGTTTGTGAGTGTACAAGAGCTGGTTATATTTGGGTCTGTGATTGCTGTAGAAGTGACGGCTTTTTAGGTCGCTATGTGGTTCTTTTTATGAGGGGCACGTGGCTAAATAAAAACAGCCGCTCTGTTCAATTTTCAGGGTATGCCGCGCTTGTCTAGGTTGGTCCGCGGATGGGTGACCACCAATTACAACCCGAGTTTCCTCCGTGCCTCGCAAAGCAAGTTAAGCCAATGGTCTCGGCTAGCGGCTGTCATTTGTAGATCTTTGACTGTCGTTACAAGTAGTCAGTAGCCCGAAAGTCTGATAACCAGTCTTACCAAGTCAACCAGTAGTACCCAGTACGAACAGGGTTGTCAAAAAGCTAGAAGTAAACTCTGTTGAAAGTTGTTGTTAAAATAAAAAAAAGTGCTATAAAAGAGAATGCCACTCGCCATGTCTCTAAGGAGCTACTCAAAAGGGTACTTAATAGATTTTTATAAAAAAAAATACTACTGCCACAATCTGTACTAATATTATAAAGAAGTAAAATAAGTTTGTAAGTATGTAGGGAGGAAATCTGCCCTCAAAAACGGTGAAGGAAAACATCGTGTGGAAACCAGCATGTTCTAGAACTAAAAATTCGAAGACATGTGACATCTACCAACCCGCACTGGGCCCGCGTTGTGGGTTATATCCCTCACATTGAGAGGAAGCCTATGTCCCAACAGTGGGAAAATTATAGGCTGATGATGATTTTGAGGGGGAAATCTTCCAAACTACTTATGCGATTCCAAAAAATCTTTCACAGATTTAGTTTTAGCTTTCAAGCTCCTCTATCTCTATCCTTGAGTGTCACAGGCTACATTAAAAACGTCCCGTGGCTTAATTTTAGTACATAACAAAGCCGAGAGCAAAAGCTAGTCACTTATATGTCAAACCTTTGTCAAAAACGAAGAACTCCAATCGTCTGGAAAAGAAACCCAGCTTTACTCGGAACAACTTCACACAAGAAAACGAAACAATCTTTCCAGTCTCAACAAACCCATAAACAATAACTTAGCACAGTGACAGAATCTAAAAGAAAGCGGGAAGCTATAATCTCTGCGATGTCCTGATAGTTTGCCAGGCGTGAAGCGAAGGACGAGCTCCGCGGTCGTTGTGCGATTTGTCGTCCAAGATCGTATCGTTGGCCGTAATTCGGCCGCGACTGCCGTGCGTGTTCGTACACCGATTGCACTCGATTAGGACTGAGGCACAATAAGTTCAGTTTTAGTTGTTTAGAAAATTCTCTGCCTCGTTTATTTAGTGATCGCAAGCGCGACTGTTGGCGCGAGAGCAGCGGTGGCCCAGTGGTGGCAGCCCCGACTTACGAGCAGTAAGCCGTGGGTGCGAACCCAGGCAGGCGCATTACTTTGTGTAATTTATTTCATCACCGCTGCTCTCAAAAACGGTGAAGGAAAACATTGTGGGGAAACCGGCATGTCCTAGAACTAGAAATTCGAAGACATGTGACATTTACCAACCTGCACTGGGCCCGTGTGGTGGATTACAGCCCACTCCCTCTCATAGAGAGGAGGCCTGTGTCCCAGCAGTGGGAACAGTTTTTGTAATTACTTTATTATATGTTAGTTTATAAGGTATTTATCTATGGGCCATTGCAGCCTGAAATAAATGATGTTATGTTATGTTATGTTATGTTATTATAGGCTGATGATGATGATGAAGCGCGACTGTCTTGGGTTCGATTCCCAGGTCGGGCAAAGTCAGTGGGTTTTCCATTAGGGATTTCTCAGTAGTAGCTAGGCAGTCTGGATTTGTGCCCGGTTGATGGCAATAGGCTCGCCCCTGTTACATAACTTAGAGATAACTGGCGTAATAAGGGTGTCATCAGGTAATACCTCTGCCTATGACTCTTTGAGAATTACAGGTGTGATGTTAATCAGAAAATTCGCCAGAACCAGAAATAGAAAGTTTTGAAACCCACAAGTAACTAATTCGGAAAAAAAAACTCACAATACGTAGGTACGACAAAGTGGATTCCTTTTTACCAAGGGTGAGTTGAGCTTTATACTGAAGTAATTATCGTGAAAATTTTATTTCGCATCTAAAAAACAATAAAAAAATGTGTTCTACTGAATCCGAGTTAACAGCATAAACGAATATCGAGTTTCGGAGGGGCTGAAGAGCTTTTTTGGCTGAAAATAAAACTTCGGCGGGTCACAGAAAAAAACATTGTTAGTTCAAGCGAACTCACTTATACTCAGTCAGACACACTTATTTCATATCTTTGATCGAGTAGCCGTGTAATAAAAATCTACCTGATCCACCGATTATCGTGTAATCGATTTCTGATAACGACAGGTGGTAGGTCCCGCGTAGCAATTACGTTTGATGACAAATAATACACCACGTAATATTATGGATTTTAAGATAGCTGAGTAGGTAATGCAATCTCTGTCTGTTTGTCTTTAATTCTCTTGTCACCTGCTAAACAGGGCCTCAAGTCTGCTATTTTTATAAACATCGTCATTCCACCACGATCCCATTGTCATTTTGCTAAAAGTTCGTAATCTGCTAAATTCATAATGGTCTATCAAATTCTATGCCAGTTCTTTCAATGAAGTGTCAGTGGTTGACAATTGGGAAGTCATAATGACGCCATTATATTAATTAGTAGATTACCAAACTTGTCAAAATCAACAATTATGAAATCAATGATAGACCATTCTGACACTATTGTAATAGCAGACTTGAGGCCTAGATCGTATGTTTTTATTTAATAGATAACTAATCGGGTAGGTACTTGGCGATGGAAATAAGTTATTTTTTTATATTGGATACTGTAATCAGCTTAAAACGTTTAAGCTCAGTCAGTAGCGTAGCTCGATGCTGGCCTTACGGATATCATGATTTTTCCAGACGTAAATATCTTATATCGTCCTTTCTAGAAGATTATCATGATGTGTGTATGTGATGTGTGCTACCAATAATATATTGGTATTAAAATACTGAACTATATAGATAGGTATCTAGATAATAACATGGTATAAGAGTTTTTACGCTGCCCATGGGCCTCTGAATTGGCTTTACATGCCATCGAGAAATTTCTCTCAGGCCTCAGCCATGCTGGTATCCTCACAATCTTTTCCTTTAACGAAGTAAGTGGACATTTAGCGACAACAACAACAACAACGTTATTATTACATTTAGCGACGAGAGGGATAAATACAGCAGACAAAGATAGATAGATTTTATCTATGTATTATGCCAATTTTAATACCATAAGACGGAATCTAATTAGTCCAATGAGTTTAATTTAAATCATGTTTATTGACAAAGAAAAGAATCTGTAGCGACCAACAAAAAGCAACTTACTACAAAAAGTACTACAGCGCCATCTATTGCACGACGGAAGAACTAACATCAATTTCCTACATCTCACATGCAAAGTTTACATCGACTTACGAGTATATAGAAAAACCCGACTACAACTGTCGGGCAGTTGCCCGCCAGACATAACACCTGTCTGGTAGGAGGATCCTCCCTTTTCAATGGAGTATTGAGGAACTTTACACCCTGTTCCTCATACCCCTAAACTGGTGACCCCGAAATGGACGTCAGCGCAGCCTTCGAGCAACGTGACGTCATCATCATCCACATCACTTCTTCAAGTCTTCGAGCAGCGAGTCTCACAGCCAGCCAGCTTCAAATGGGTATTCCTGACCACCAGCATGCAGCGGAAGCACATTCCTGGCCAGCACCCTCAACCTCTCTTCAAGCGACCATGGCACAGCAGACTGCACTTTCGGCCGGTCGAGAGCTTCTACCTCCCGGTCGACACCTCTCTAGCTATCTGCCACATCGCGACGCTGCACCACGTCCGACGCACTGGAGCAAACGCAGCGCCGGCCCCGACTCACTGGGGTTCGCCTCACCACCGCAGACTGTTCCGACTCACCGTGAACAATGCGGCAACGAGCTTAAAACTGGCATGGCAAAATACTTCAAAACTCATTCGACTATCGACCTCCGGTCTCCGAGGGGGAGTGATGTAGCGACCAACAAAAAGCAACTTACTACAAAAAGTACTACAGCGCCATCTATTGCACGACGGAAAAACTAACATCAATTTCCTACATCTCACATGCAAAGTTTACATCAACTTAAGAGTATATAGAAAAACCCGACTACAACTGTCGGGCAGTTGCCCGCCAGACATAACACCTGTCTGGTAGGAGGATCCTCCCTTTTCAATAGAGTATTGAGGAACTTTACACCCTGTTCCTCATACCCCTAAAAATCTTTGCAATGGAATAGAACAACGATTAGCTATGTGTTTGGTCTTTGTCATGTCGAGAACACTCTTACCTCCTCATCATCATCATCATTTCGGCCGAAAGAC
Source organism: Cerastis rubricosa (assembly GCA_949152445.1). NCBI lineage: Eukaryota > Metazoa > Arthropoda > Insecta > Lepidoptera > Noctuidae > Cerastis > Cerastis rubricosa. The sequence goes on from OX424541.1 coordinate 14,422,850, forward strand.
GTCCACTGCTGGACATTGGCATCCTTCAAGTGTCTCCATATTGACATTTTGGAGGGTTTTGCCATAATCGCCACGCTTGGCAGGCGGGTTGGCGATCGCAGTACGGTTGTTACAAAAGCACAAAGAACGCTGCTGCCTACTGTACTTACCCCCTCTTCACCTGTTAAACACGCCTCGATATGATGAAGAGTTTATCTGACGATTAACTGAAAGTCAATTAGGCGGAATCGACCGTAAAAACGGATTATAGAATCATATTAATCTGAGATTTCACGGTTAGTTTCTAATCAATTGATTAATTTATTGGAAAAACAAAGACTGTACCTACGCCACCTGCCATTCGGTCATCAGAGGTTATGTCCCTCAAAAGTGCAGACCGTAGGTACAAGGAGACATCGTGACTAACTAGATTTTTGGATATACTCTAAATTCCTCAAATAATTCTCATTAATGTCCACCTATATTTCATGAGAGCAGCGGTGGCTCAGTTGTGGCAGCCCCTACTTACGAGCAGTAAGCCGTGGGTTCGAACCCAGGCAGGCGCATTACTTTGTGTAATTTATTACATCACCGCTGCTCTCAAAAACGGTGAAGAAAAACATCGTGAGGAAACAGGGATGTCCTAGAACTAAAAATTCGAAGACATGTGACATCTACCAACCCACACTGGGCCCGCGTGGTGGATTACAGTTCACTTCCTCTCATAGAGAGGAGGCCTTTGTCCCAGCAGTGTGAACAATTTATGCTGATAATGATGATGCTGATATTTCATTAGTACTTCATACTTGTATCTTAATTAAAATCATACGTAGGATAGGTGGTATCTTAAATGTTCGTCTGGTTGCCAGATGCATCGAGAGCAATGTGATTCAATTAATATAACACGATATCATCGTTTTCTTCCTGCCTTTGTGTGTTGTTACTTGGAGTTAGCACAACACGGTTTTTGGTTTCCGTCAGCCATCACTCGCGCATAATTTACCTACTCCCGTTTCTTTCACATTATTCATCACTTGATCCATCCATCTTTTCTTTGGTCTCCCTCTCCATTCATCAACATTCCTTCACTGTTTAAACAGCGCGGCGGAGTGACGATCTTCACAGGGTAGCTGGAAGCAACTGGATGACAGTTGCCGAGGATCAAGCTAACTGGCGAGCGATTGGAGAGGCCTATGTCCAGCAGTGCACTGTTTAAGGCTGATGATGACGACTTGTTTATTATTTATTTATTTTTTAGTTTTCTATTGGTTTGCTCTTGTGTCAAGTCTAAGCCAGAGATGACAGAGACAAAGTCGACGATGGTACGAGCTTACCCAGAAGAAGCCTGTTCACTCTAACTGAAGAGATTAGGGTTGTATGCGTTCGGAAACAGACGCAGGCAGAGAGATTTCAAACGTAGGTGGTATCTTACATGTTCGTCTGTCTTGCCAGTTGCACCCAGGGCAGTGAGATCTGAATATTATACCAGGGCATCATTATCATCTTTTTGCTCGTGTCCCATCATAATCAGAGATCTGAATAGGTAGATAATTTTTGCCTAAACGTAAGTAACATGTGGATGTGGTGTGAGTGTGTGTGTCCTCCGCATAAAATCAGGGGATGATTTTTAAGTGACGAAATAAAGCTGTTAAATCAGAGGGAGGTATTATCGACAAGGTACTTACCTGCTCGAAGTTTATGCAAACATACTCTACCTATTCCGATTCCTGAACAGCATTCATATTCATCCCTCTTTTAACTACTTGAAATATACCCAGTCTTTCCTCCCTGTGTCCCGCCACCTCTACGTCACAAGTCGAAGCTCCTACCGCTAGATACCGCGGCACAACTCGTGAGCGATGCCTCGCCAGATAACCATTGCTTTGTTTCGCTGTAAAACTCGAAAATTAACATCATTTGCCAACGCCCGATCGCTGCGGTGATACGGACACTCGTAAATATCGGTGTACGGTGGAAGATGTAGAGGGTACTCCGTTTTTTTTTGTTTGGAGATATAGTTGAGGAGGCTTTTTCGGTACTTTGCCTTTTCAGATTACCATATTTTTCCTTCAAATCAATGAGCTCTGTCCAGTCCACCGCTGGAAATAGGCCTTTCCCAAACTCTGCCGCATCGCATTCTTGCATTTGTTCTTCGTCTTCCGCATCCAGGCTGTTCTATGCATATTTTTTCAGGTCGTCGGGTCCAATAGCTGGCGGGGCTCGCACGCTGTTCTTTCCGAAACGCAGTCTATTCTAGGACTCGTTTGCTCCGCCGGCCATCGATTCTTCGACAAATATGACAGCCCGCGGTCACCTTAGCTTGCTACCTCTGCATTGCTCATACGCTAGGTACCTAGATATAGATAATATTTTGGTTAACCCTCCCTTAATTATACAGCATTACATACCGAGTTTCCTCCGTGCCTCGGAAAGCACGTTAACCCGTTGGTCCCGGCTGTCATTTGTAGATCTTTGACAGTCGTTATACGAATAGTCAGAAGCCAAAAAGTCTGATATCCAGTCTTACCAAGGGGTATCGTATTACCCAGTTACTGGGTTGTAGAGGTCAGATAGGCAGTCGCTCCACATAAAATACTGGTATTCAGCTGCATCCGGTTAGACTGGAAGCCGACCCCAAGATAGTTTGGGAAAAGGCTGGGCAGATGTTGATGAGTTATACAGCATATAAAAGAAAGGTGTGATCATATTTCTGGGTGTGATTCAGACCATCAAACTGAACAACTTTTTCCATGGGACCACCATCGATGAGATGTTCAGTACTAAACTTCAGCATGTTCTGACGGTGACGTGGTGTTTACCCTGAAATAGAAGAAATTTAATTATTGCAGTTACAAATGGATGGACCTTGTAGGAACTTCTAAGTCGTCTTCACCGCGCCGTAGCATTAACATAGGTATTCGTGCTATTCAGATGATCTAAGAATCGTCACTGTAACTATTACTCCTGGTTATTATCAATGGACTTTATACTGGACTTTGTGATTTCATTTACAACCTTTTACAACCTTCTCCAACCAATACCCAAGGTTTCAACAGACCTGACTAATGAGAAACTGATTGGAGTACATAGTGGTTTGCAAGATTCCATCATCATCATCAGCCTATAATTTTCCCACTGCTGGGACACAGGCCTCCTCTCTATGAGAGGGGAGTGGGCTGTAATCCACCACGCGGGTCCAGTGCGGGTTCGTAGATGTCTCATGTCTTCGTATTTTTACTTCTAAGACATGCCGATTTCCTCACAATGTTTTCCTTCACCTTTTTTGAGGGCAGCAGTGATGAAATAAATTTCACAAAGTAATGTGCCTGCCTGGGCTCGAACCCACGGCTTACTGCTCGTAAGTCGCGGCTGCCACCACTGAGCCACCGCTGCTCTCCATAGTACACTAGAAATGCGAGCGTGGTTTTCTATATTGAGTGAAATAATAGTCTTCCTCAACGCTATGTCTTGTAAGTTATACCAAACAACTACAATAACGTGGTGTTTAGTTTTAATAGTCGTCGAGATGTCGGAATCCGATGTTGTACGTATAGGAAACTATTGTGAGCAGTAATGTCTCGCTCTTATAATCATTAAATTAAAATCGGTAACGCATTTAACCTTATTACAGTCGATTTTACTTGTGTTAGTACCAAGGAGACTATGCTGGTTCAAACAGGGTTTGGACATGTCTTTGGTTTTGTTTCAAAGACATTATGGTAAGACTACCCAGTGGAAGCGCTGTTTCTTAAAAGTAGTAAATCTTTTCATAGAGATTTACTATTTATAAGATTGAAGTAACTGTACTGTGTGTGCTAGTAGTCGTGCTAATATATATTTCCACCAAACGGTATGTCTTTTGAGAGTAGCGGTGGCCCAGTGGTGGCAGCCCCGACTTACGAGTAGTAAGTCGTAGGTTCAAACCCAGGCAGGCACATTACTTTTGTGTAATTTATTTCATCACCGCTGCTCTCAATACGGTGAATGAAAACATCGTCAGGAAACCGGCATGTCCTAGAACTAAAAGTTCGATGACATCTACCAACCCTCACTAGGCCCGCGTGGTGGATTAAAGCCCACTCCCTCTCATTGAGAGGAGGCCTGTGTCCCAGCGGTGGGAACATTGTAGGCTGATGATGGTATGTCTTTTATGTTTAATATTAAGAAAAGAAATACTAGCTACCGACAGGAAGTAGATTAGTTAGAGTTAGTGTGCATATATGTGCAAAAATACAGGAGCACTTTCCTTTATCTCACTCTCATAGTCCGATCAGCCGTATATCCCCCACGACCCGAGAGAGATTAGGCGGAGGGCCAGCGGTTTAACGATATTCCCGAGGCACAAGGGGTATCATACGGCCAATTTCCAAACTTCCTGATGAAAAAACTCAATAACACTACCCGATCTGAGAAACAGGACCATCAACGGGGCAATCGACTTCTGATTAATTGTTTATCCTACGTTGTAAGGTCGGTTACGTATAAGTTATTTCCTTGGTCAGTGTGATAAAATCTATCAGGGTAGGTAAGTACTTAGTGTCTTCTGATAATTGTGGTAAAGTCCCTCGATTACGACCATGTCCTTTACCTTGAGTTTGGCTTGAAACAACCAAACTCTTTTGTGATTATTGTTATCGAAGAAAATATAATACTTTCATATGTTATATTTTATTTGTTTTACGTTTAGTATCAGTTGTTCAATTGCAAAAAAGTGTTATATTTTATCTGTGACAACTGACGTTCTTAAAATAAAACATATGAAAGTATTATTTATTTTCTTTGATAACAATAATCACAAAAGAATTTGGTTGTTTAGAACCTTCGATCAATAATAGTACGATCAATAATAGTAGTTCAATCAATCAATAATAGTAGTAGTAAGATCAATAATAGTAGTTCTATTATTGATGGAAGTTTAGAACAAATGGCGGGAAAAGGGAACAGCGTCTATGTCTATGGTCTATGGTATGGCGGACGTTTTGACATAAGCGGTTTTTACATTGTTTTTGTGATAAGCATTTCAATTATTTTTGTTGAGAAAAATACAACAAAGAAATAAGAAAAGCAATACTGTTTTTTATTTCGCCTCCCTACTTCTGATTATTATACATACTTATGTATTCAAAAGCTGTTATTTTGAAGTTACAAAGGGACACTTCAATTTTATTTATTGGTCTATATTTACTTAACAGTCAAGCAATATCTAGTACCTTTCTGTGCTACTGTTAACTACATACAACTTACTATAAAATCTCAATTGTAAGTCTACAATGACACGGCGCCACGGCTTTTCTATTATTATATTCTACTATATTCTATTCAAATATTAAAACCCAATGCAATTCCAAATATAAATATTTCTTTAATCCCATTTAAACTCAAGCAACGGCAGCAGCTTACTCTTTGACAGAAGTTAACACGAAAACAATCTTTATTCGAATTGTTGAAAAAACAAAATGGCTACCTTTATAATCCCAATGTCTGCATGAATTTAAAATGTCAATCGGTCTTTTTTACATAAATTATTCCATAGTAATGTAATTACTTTGCGATACAGTGAACAATATCTATTGTTGGAATACAATGGCAGATATGACAAGCTATGATGGTTGGACCTCCCAACTGGATAGAGACGACAAAGATAAATTTACAGCAGGTCAAAAAACTGCTAGAGTCATTTCAACTCTATCAACGTTGTCTTAAGGTTTTATGTATGAAGATGGTGTGGTAAAGTTGTTTGGTAAAAAAATCTAGTGGCGCTAAAGAAAGTTTTTGAAGAAATCGTATGAATTTTACGCTATTTTGCAAATTATTCATGCTTCTGTTACTATGAAATTTAAATAAGAGCACCCTTTTTTCGTGGTTGTTAATATGAACTACAATTGATCTTGACTTTGAGATATTTTTGTTCAAGACCGTATCTATCTTTATTACGTATGTATTATGCCTTGTATCATAATAAGTATAACTAGCCTTTGAACGATAGGTAAGTGTGGACTTTCTAGATGACCATCTACTTCGTCTGATTCGGTACTTGGTAAGTCCTTTTTTATTTTTCCTCCCTGTCTGTCCTGTTACTTTGTTTTGAGTAGATTTCTCGTAAAATGGGGGATCCACGTAAACTGGTTTTGTATAGTTTGATTGGTCGCCGTGCGTACCAATATAAACACTGTATCATTGTATCGCTATCGAATAAGTTTTTACTTAGAGATGATACAATTTAATTCAACTAAATCAATACAAAAATATTTTGAATCTGGGCCTAACTGCCAAACTCTTCTATCTATTTCCAATTTGGCATTTAAGCCATTTCTTAAATTAAGTCAATAAGAACGCAATTTTGGCCGAACGGTAGGGTCAGCAAGAAAGCCCGCTTGAGTGCAAACAGTCGCTTTTGGTACATAAAACAATATTTCATTTTGATGATATTTGCGATACTATAAACCGACTGCAATAATTCATCATAGATAGGGTCTTATCAGCCTTCAAATCTTATAAGTGTCAGTTATAGGTAAGGCATCTCTACAGATTTAATGAACTGTAGTTCTCATGGTATTTACTTATTTACACAATTCTTAATAGCCCACCTCGCTGATAGGGTAATAGATATTATTACTATGGGTGAAATACCCTCAATTATAGTTCATGTTGATGCCAGTGAAGAAGAACCAAGATTCTCTATTAAGATAACTCAAAAACACATTTCAGTCAGAGAATAAAATTCATTACCACTCGTTGGTCAAAGTCGCGCGAAAAACCGTGTGTGCACTGACAAGAGTGAGCTTGACCATACCGCATTTTTGTCCTCTTTTTAATAAACGTAGCTCCACACTATGAATTTCTCCTGTATCGTAGGTGCGTTTACAAATATTTAAACTAATATACCCACACAAACAGCCAGACCCGGAACAACTATCTGTAGGCCATAAAAAAATATTTGTTCCGTGCGGGGATCGAACCTGCGACACGCAGCGCAGCAGGCGATCGCTCAACCACTGCGCCAACCGTGCCGTCATGACTACCTTCTAAGTTCATTTAATCTCATTGAATTACTTTTTCATGAAATAGTCAAGGAAATAGTTATGGAACTTATTGACTTATAGTTATAACCAGAGACTTATGGGACATCTAACAGTTACACATTACGATTAAAGTATAAGAGTATAAATATTTACATAAACTAGCATGGAACAACGACAAGATACGATTTTTTAAGATGTGTGAGCGAGATAGTACTATTCAAACGTCATTATCAACTAAATAGCAACGAAGGGTGAATTTAACATTTAACATCACGCCTGTAATACCCGAAGGGTTAAAAGAAGGTGCACCCAGTACTCCCAAATTTCGCCAGTTAAGTTTAAGTCCCATGCGAGCGTGCCTATTCCCATCAACAGGGCACAAATCCAGACTCCTTGGCTGCTACTAAGAAATTGCTGATGGAATAATCCAATAACACTTTGCTTGACCTGAGAATCAACTCAGGACCTCATGGTGAGCAGTCATACCCCCTGTATTCACAAACGCTCGGATTCGATTTCGATTCGGAAAGTCGTATTTCTATCTCACTAGCTTTCGTAATGCCAAAACGAGTTAAACATACGACTTATCGAACCGAAATCGAATACGAGCGTTTGTGGATAGGGGCCTGTAGGCCAACGAGCCAGTGAATTTAAAGATTTCCATAATTGGGTTCTGGGCGAAATCTAGCGACATTTAAAACAATTTGTCTGCTGTCGCTATTGAAATTAGCGGGTAAGAACAATTCAGTGCAATCGTGGCAGCCTCCGATACGCAAATTGCCCGGCGGCTGTGTACAAAGACTTGCCTCCCTCGGGGACAATTAACTCCGCCATCTCCGCTTTACGTTCGTGCGGATTAAGAGTCCCGGCAGATTGGTTTCTATTATCGGTCGGCTGATAGCGCGCACCATTTTTTCCGGGGTGGAAAATGCTCATGGATGTCCTCAGCCTGGAGTGAGTGAACAGCAGACTCTAACTGACTAACAACCACCAGGTGTTCCATTCCATGCTTGAACCGGGGATCATGGAAACTAGTATCTACGCCTTCGACGATTCCCGGGCTAGCGCGCTCACTAGGCCAACTAAACGCTCTGCCGGGGCTGCGGGACTGTTCCTGGAACACAAAGGGCTAAGAAGGAACATGGATGGGTTTTAGTCAGTACAAGTCTGACACTCCCTTCCGCTCCGCCCAGAGCTAGAGAGGTCATTTGATGATTTCCCATCGGTAAAAAAAAACGAAAGGCTAACTAAACGGTCGGGTTATGCCAACAAACGGTCGAGTTGATGACGAATGTGTAAATCCGAACTGAAACCAATAAAGTTGGGCAAAAGCGAATGTAGAAAGATCAAGTTGGTGCCCTAATTTTTTAAGTACAAAAATAATAATCATGAGTTTGGTACTCTGAAAAGAAGTAGTTTTATTAGACACTCGTTAGTCATCTCTGAACACTGTTAACGTTAAAAAGGGCCTGAACCTATACTTTTTGTTTTCATCAATATCATTCACAGCCTGAATTCACCTACTGTGCCAATCTCGACGGTCCTGTGCCAGTCCAATTTTTTTAGTCTTCACTAGTTGCGACATAAGCATACCCAATGAAATCTTTTTGATTTAGTTGCCGACTGCATTATCATCATTAAACCTAATGCTATTATTATGTCACCAGTAAGTTGATGTGACCAGCTGCGTTCTATTGTCATAATCTTATCTGCCTAAATGATTTTAATCCGTTAAACCAGAAGCGCTCAAATTTTTTGCGCTGCAATTGAATTTGAAAACATAGTAAGTCTAAGTACTAACCGTCTTCTATAAAACTTCCTAAAAAGTGCAATATAACCGTTTTTGCACTTTTTTGTATTTTTTTAGAAATTGTTGTAGGTACTTTTTCCATTTGTTACCTCATTGCTCAGCAGCAGGGCTTTCCAACCTACAGACACACGAGGTAGCTTATGAATTAAAAATTAAATGCACCAGCTTGTTATCAACACTTACCTATTTATAACATTAAGTTTAGGAGTCCTCACATCTTCAATATCGATGTAATGTTTCTATTCGTAAGCTAGAAATTCCGGGTTTCGGTTCAAAAAATTTGCCAAATCATTAGTGCGACCAGCATCTCAAAATCTCCCCGGCTTCTCCTTGCAAAATAAAGCCAAAATTACCTACTACTTACCTCCTAAACGCTATGACAACTCCACTCTCCCCCACCCCTCTGCGCCTGAGCGTGGGAACGCGCGATCATTACCGGAGCTGCGCAGACGCCGCGCTTACGTAATTGGCACTGATTTTACGTATAATCACCGGGAAGGGAGCATTACCATTGAAACTGAAAGGGGTTTGAGCTGTATGCAAATTTTAGGGGCATTTTCGATACGGTTTTTGTTTTACAAAACTTTTGAAAGATCAAGCCATTTTAGGTACAGGTGGTGGGGTGGGCAGAGATGGCGCTAAACGTTCTCGAAAGCTCCGTTTCTTTCCCGCACTGGAGTACCATTAAAACAATTCTGATTTAAGACGTCATGGTAACCCCCCAGGACCTGTGGTTGTGATTCATTTGTTGTGGCATCGGAAATCAGCGTGTACACCACGTCTTCGCAGTGAGAGAGTCGTTCTAGCATTTAAAAATCAATGACAACATTACTTGTTTTTTTTTTATGATTACTACTGCTACGGCAACTTTTACTAATTTTATCTGAAGTGATTTTAGTCAAATCAAAAAAAAAAAAAAAAACCACTTAGTTTCTAGCTTACATATTTTAACACAATAGCAGTGATTAAAGAAAGTCCATAACAAAACATAATCAGTATAGTTATTACATTATTATAATAAAATATCAACGCAATATCCAAAGCAGCCTTGATATTGCACTTTGAGTACATCGAGAATGTCCAAGGGCTATAGTCATTGACCATCTCACGAAGAGATTAAGAACAGCAATTTATTCGCTCCATACACAAAAAACCAGTGTCTTTACGCCCAGCGGCGTTTCATATCGCACTACACACGGTCACATTCTTGGCTCGCTTGTCCGACTACCCGCACTGAAAAAAGGCAAAAAGAGCCAGTTGCCCTCCGGCAGCGGGCGAGAACGGACGTCCCCTGTCGCTGCGTTGTGGGAACGCTTAATACGCTCATTTGTTACACTGTCATGTAATTTGTGGTTAAATGATAAGAGATTTATGGATGTGATTTTTGAGATTGGAGTACGAAATGATATTTTTATGCGTCATTTTGCTGTTATTGATGCCTGTTGGATACTCTATATGATATCTGCGATTTTCATAGTAAATATTTTGATTAAACGTCCATCATCATCATCATTCCAGCCGAAAGACGTCCACGTCTGAACATAGGCCTCCCCCAAGTGTCGCCACATTGACATTTTGGGGGTTATGCCATAATCGCCACGCTTGGCAGGCGGGTTGGCGATCGCAGTACGGTTGTTTCAAACGCACAGAGAACACTGCTGCCCATTCTCTGGAAAATCCCTTAGTCGCCTCTTACGACACCCACGGGAAGATATGGGATGGTGCTATACTTTACGTCCGACACCATACACAAAAATTAAGCGTCCAATTATGTTTAAATATTTTTTTCACTAGTGAAGCTTTTAATAACGGCGGAGTAACGAGCATCCAAAAGACGCATTTGAACCGAACTTGACCAGCTCGAGTGCACACGCAATGTTCTCATCGGTGTAACAGACATCCAGGTTTAAATGTTATGCGCACATCGATAAAGCGTAACAATAGCTCACCGCGGGCTAAGAGCATTGTTGTGAATACAAGATTTCTAAATAACAACAGTTTTCGCAATACATTATCAGCCGATGAAAGGATTGCACGTGTTTTGTTCTTTGGCAACCAAATTACAGCTAAGAGTTGGCCGAAATTTGTTTTTTAGGGTTCCTTTGTAAATGGACTGTTCACGCAGCCAACCAAGCATTCTGTACATCAAACTGACAAGTGACACTATTCAAAATGATTGTTGAGAAACGACTTTTTCTTCAGTGTGTAAAATCATGTTACACTCAAAACATTGTGTTGATGGATGCATTTAATAGAAAAGGTATCATTAATGGTATTTAAAATAAAGTTATAAGCAGAGGTCGGAATTAGGTAGAGTTATTTGTGTACTTACACTGATTTCATACGGCAAAAGAATAAAGATATGCCTCAAATCCCGAGATTAATTTTAAAGAGCAGAAAAATCCCATGTATATTAATTAAAAAAGTTATTTACTTTTACACAATTTAAACCATCCGACATCGGATGTCCGAAGTAGCAAAATTCCAATGCGCACACGCAAGGGAAGATCTATATTAATATCAACATTTCGATGCAAGTACAAACATAACTCTACCGAATTCCGACCTCTGGTTATAAGTTTACAACACTTAAAAATTCTTTAAAAAAACGTGTCAACAAGTTTAAACTTTGACCTTCAATATCTCCTTAACTAGAAGCTTCTCAGGTTTGGTCCAGAACAAAAGAAAATGACCAATGACTCTCGGCAAAAACCAATGACTCTCGGCTTCGTTAAGGGTGTTTTCACCCCCTTAAATTAACCCACCACCTCGGTCGAAGCCACTACTAACACTAGTAGTGGCTTTGGACAAGTTCTTCAAGGTATGTGGAGTTGCACGAGCAGCAGGAGGTGAGACCACATCTGTGACGTGTGTGGCTCCGCAGTCACACTTTGTTTCATGGGAATTCCTTCCCTTGATAGTCAAAATCCAGGTGTGACTTTTGTGTCAGTTTGTCTGTCTGCTATTAGATTAGTTACTGTTACTGTAATTCAACATCCCACTGGTAGGCAAAACCATCTCCCCATGACTTCTTTCGATACAGGGCTAATACCATTACCATTGTTCGTTGGTTTTGACCCTCGTACGCATTACGCATTAGTACGTGGAAAAAATCCTGTGAGCTTTGTGCATTTCTTCAGAGGAATTTGAGAGTTCCTGTCGACTTAACAGATAATTGGATCTGTATTTATATTTAGACTGTTATTCTAGAAATTGACCCTAATCATTCCATTTTTTTAAATTACGTAACTGTTTCTATCGAAAAGCAATTTTTGCAAAATAGTGTAACAAAAACAATCTTGACCCACACATATCTGACTTTTTTCGACATCAAAAAACAGTAGAGAGTTCTGCTTAGTCCGTAATGATCGGTCGGGGTTCGTGCCATTTGTGTGCCATAACTGGCTATAAGGTAGCAGCTCCGTGGCATATGGAACTTAAAATTGCATGTTGCAAAACAATCTGCTGATTGTTTTGTAGTGTGACCACATTGTATTTTCATATATAAGCTACTCTGCTCTAGATAAAATTGTAAACAAAATAATTGGTTATAATTTTTAGCAAAGAATGCATCTTTATTAATCTGGTTTACCTCTGTAATTATGAAAATAAAAGATAGCAGGAAAAGACTAAAAATGTGATAATGATAACTAAAGAGTATGTTTTCTAATCTACGAATCTTTTGGACGAAAGAAATGGTTACAATATTAACTTAACATCATCATCTGCCTGGCCTTTTCCCAAACTATCTTGGGGTCGGCTTCCAGTCTAACCGGATGCAGCTGAGTACCAGTATTTTACATGAAGCGACTGCCTATCTGACCCCACAAACTGGGTAATACGATACCCCTTGGTAAGACTGGATGTTAGACTTTTAGCTTCTGACTACTCGTAACGACTGTCAAAGATCTACAAATGACAGTCGGGACCAACGGCTTAACGTGCTTTCCGAGGCACGGGGGAAACTCGATATGTAATTATGGTCACCCATCCACAGACCAACCTCGGCAAGCACAGCTTAACCTTAAAGATCGACCTGGGCGGCTGTTATTATTTAACCACGAGCTCCTATTAACAATATTAACTTAACATGGACAAGAAACAGCTATTTTTGTATAACCAACAAGAAATTACTTACTTCATGGGAAATAATGTGTTATGATGTCTAGGTCATCATCTGCCTAGCCTTTTCGCAACTACTTTGGGGTCGGCTTCCAGTCTAACCGTATGTAGCTGAATACCAGTATTTTACATGGAGCGACTGCCTGTCTGACCTACACAACCCAGTTAGACTGGGTAATACGATACCCCTTGGTAAGACTTGATTACCTGTAACGACTGTCAAAAATCTACAAATGACAGCCCGGCTTAACGTGCTTTCCGAGGCACGGAGGAAACTCAGTATGTAATGGGTGGTCAGTGGTCACCCATGCACAGACCAGCCTACAGAATCGCGGCTTAACCTGAATAAAGATCTGAGCGGCTGTTATTTTTTAGCCACGAGCTCCTTTCACGTTCGAGCATAACCGAATCCTTGAAATCACCACCAAAATCATAGCACCAACATTCCCAGACCTCCATTCTTAATAGTCCCACAATAATTGCTGCCACTTGGCCCATCATAAATCAAGCCTTAATTAGACGTACCAAACCTCTTCTGACGGTTAGCCTCCTTATAATGATACCGGTATCTTTGGTGTATCAAATTTGAAACACAGTTTTTTCGGCGATTTTATTTGATGGTAATTTTTTGAATGTGAACTTCATAGATGTGATTGGAGATTTGTGATTCGTTTTGGTTGTTATGGGCCTGTGGTGAGGGCATTTCTTATTTACCGTATACTCAAAGTCAGTGCAGTAATGGGTATGTAGAGACTGGATTATATAAAATCGCCCAAATACGCATCGCTTATGCTCGAAATATGAGACAAAAGTGCCAAAACGTGCAACATAAAGTTGATATATACTACAAATGTTTTTTTAATTACTCAATTTTCGACGAGCTTTAACATTTTTTTCTTGAAAACCTGTTTCAAATAATAATCAATATGTAAACACATTGATTATAATTCGTATATTGATACACAATTTGACAACCAATTAATCAATAATTTAGATACAATACGATAAAATGCCGAAACAGTTTTGATTTGATTTATCCTGCATTTCTAGAATGTTATTGTTGACGTAATCCTACAATTCACAAAATGCTGTACAGCAAGATACTATTCATAGTAAATTATACATAACTTGAAATTTTGATAATGATGTTTTGATGCGATAGGAAATCAGTTTTATCTTTTAATGCTTGTTTTGATAGATATGATTTATTCCCAACTTACTAGACAATACAATGATAAGTGACGTTTCTACAATCTTACCTATCGAATATTTATGGATAATAATCATGTGACTGCTATTTGGCTATCTGGCCGTCTCGATAGCGTGCGGCTTCTTACCAGTTCGGGATTACTTATTTACTTCTTTTTCGTGTGGTTTGTGCCTCACCCGCCCCCGTATTCACAAACGCTTCGATTCGATTCGGAAAGTCATACGCCTGTCTCGCTCGCTTTTGTAATGCCAAAAAAAGTAGACATACGACTTGTCGATCGACATCTAATCGATGCGTTTGTGTATACGGGGCGCATGGGCCTCTGACTTGGCGTTACATGCCTTCTAGAAATATCTCTCAGGTATGCTGGTTTCCTCACAATGATTTCCGTCACTGAAGCAAGTGATAATTATACAAAAACTAGCCGCTGCCCGCAACTTCGTTCGCGAGGAAATTAAAACCTATCAAATATACCAAAAAAAAAAACATAAAAATCGGTCAAACCGTTTCGGAGGAGTTCGATAACAAACACTGTGGCATGAAATTTTTATGGGATTAAATAACCAACAAAAGTACTTTTAGATCCTAAGTAACGTAACAAAAAACAAAAAAATAACTAAACACCAAAAACAAAATTACTTATTCAAATATCAAATTTAGTAAATGATCACCAACTCTTGTGATAAGGAGAACTTAGAATGCAAGAGCGAGCGAAGCGAGCTCGGGACATTGATCACCCCGACTCAGATAGGTTAGGTTTGAAGAAGAAGTTCGAAGAAGCGAGCGAACTAAGACTCCGCCGTTTATAGTAACCTAACACGAAGGTGTTAGGTTACTATAAACCTTGCAGAGAGAAATAGGAGCCCGTCGTCGCCACGTCAACTACGGCGTAATTTAGAGCTGTGGTTTGGAGTTTGGTTTCATTAATAGGATAGCACAATGTACAATTTTTGGTTATAATTTCACATTAAAATGGGGTTTTCATATTGGTGATCATTTACTATTTTTTGCAGTATAAAGATGTATTTTTTTTAAGGTTATATTTACTTTATCTGGTGTTATGTTAAAATAAGCCGATTTTTATGTATGTATTTATATGTATGTATTTATCATCAAATTAAATTGCTTGTCGGCTTTATTATAAATGCGCCTGATAAACGATACAGCAATATGCTAGATTAAGATTAAAAAATGGCGATCTGCTTAATTAGACGAAGTTACGACATTTGGGGTGGCGTTTTGTCTAGAATAGTCTAAATGATGATGGTAATGAAGAAGTTTCAGCTCTGTCATTAGACCAAGCTGTATCCAAACAAAAACACACACAAATGTGTGTGTGTTAACTTCATTGATGACGTCAAATAAACATTTTTTCTTTCTTTCTTTCTTTCTTTCTGATGTATTCTTCACAAGAAAGGACTTTGGAGCTGTCACACTGTGACTGACTTATACTTCAACCATTAGTCAGTCATAATCGTCACACCAAGTAATAAACAAGTTTAATCCTGCCGAATTGGAATTATTATCAAATATTTAAGCCGAGTGTGTATCTAGTTACGCAGAAAACTATTCAGGCAGAACATCGGATTAAGATTAAGACTGTGATTCTAAATCCGTATTAGAATTGATTTAATATTGACAAAAACCAATTCGAAAGCAACGGACGTGATTTTAGTGTAGTGTTTTTCATTCAGTCTAAATTCACATTGTGGAAAATCCAAAAAAAAAATTGTGTTGGTATCTTACTGTGTCAAAAGCTTGTGACGATAATACATTTGTGGAAAATCCAAAGTTGTTATAGGATATCTGTTTTATCGGAACGATACTGATCGGACTTGTGTTGATAAATATCATCCGTGTTTCGCTGTTTACAGCTTGTTTTATTGTTCTAGAAAAGATGAGAACCTCTGAAGCTGATGTGTAAAGTGAAAAAAAACAAGCATCTGCTTTTAACCAACTTTTAAGCGAATACAAAATTGCAGTCAATTAATCAACGTCGACAATTACACGCACAATCGCACCGCTAGTCCAAGCGTAAGAAAACTGACTCATACGAATTGTGTCTGTTATCACTGCACCTCCGTATCGTAGGCCTTTCATTCATATATATAATTTTGGCCGGCTCGTTTCTCATCAATAACCAATTAGCTTCTGAGACGAGAACTACAACCATGTTTCTATATTTACCAACATTTATAACTATCGTTTGCTTACTTTACTACTACTTCACCAGAACATTCAACTATTGGAAAGATAGAAATGTCAAAGGGCCAACCCCCATCCCTTTCTTCGGTAACTTCATCGATGTGTTCTTCAGAAGAAAGCATGTCGGAGTGCTGTACAGTGAACTCTACAAGCAATATCCGAACGAGAAGGTCGTTGGCCTGTACAGAATGATGTCTCCTACTTTGCTAATTCGTGATCTTGATATAGTGAAACAGGTGCTCATCAAGGACTTTGATTCTTTTCCTGACCGTGGAGTGTATTACAGCAAGGACCAGTTGGGAGACAATCTCTTCCATTCCGATGTTACGGTGATGAAAATTTTAAGGAAACATTTAACGACAGTATTTACATCTAGCAAGTTCAAGGCCAATTTCAATCTTCTTGCCGGTCGAGCAGACAAGTTCGTTTCATATCTAGAAAACGCTACTCTGAAGGAATCAGAAATAGACACGTTGCCAATTTTTAGAAAATATGGAGTAGATTCAATAATGATGGGCGCATTTGGTATTGACGTGGATCCTTACAATGACGATAATGATCTATGTGAAGTGATGCACGATGGGATCCAAACACCAACACATTTGCTTGAATTGGAGCTACTATTTCCTGGTATACTGATGAAGTTTAATTTATCAATATTCCCAAACCATGTGGCTAACTTTTGTAGACAAGTTATTAAGGCTGGTGGCAATCTAGAAGCTGTTCCAAAGACTGATAGAAACAGAACAATGGATGTCCTGATGGCTTTGAGACGAGAACGAAATGTCAGCTCAGGGAAGTCAACGGACGGAGAAAATGAAATGTGGATGGAAGTAACGGATGAAGTTTTAACTGGACAAGTGTTTATATTTTATTTCGCTGGTTATGGAAATAATTCGCTATTAGCAACTTATGCAATGTTCCACTTGGCTAAGAATCCCGAAGTACAAGAAATATTGATACAAGAAATTGACGACGTCCTTCGGAAACATGATGGTAAATTCTCTTACGAAGCACTAAAAGAAATGAAATTCCTTCAAATGGTTTTCGATGAGACGTTACGAATGCATCCATTAACGAATTCCTTGGCCAGAAATGTTGGTCGGGATATTCAGTTGGATGGCACAGACTTCGTCATTCACAAAAATACTATAGTAGCGATTTCTCCGTATTCAATTCAGCATGATGAGAAGTATTATCCTGAACCTGAAAAATTCAAACCTGAAAGATTTTCGCCAGAAAACGTCAGAGAGCGACATCCCTGTGCTATGGTTTCTTTTGGCCTTGGGCCTAGGAGTTGTCTTGGTGAGTACATTAGATAAATATAATATGTGTAACAATCCAACTGATTCGCAAGTTTTTTTAAAAATACAAGTCTTTAATGTAGGTACAATGTGTGAGTAAACTATGTGTAATGTATCATTAACACTGAAAACAGGCAATTTACCAAAGTGACTGTAGGACGATCGTTTTCAAGGTTTCAAAATACATTTTAATTAGTAGAAGGTTCTTTTGAGCATTTGGAACAGTAGGTACTCGGCTTTCGACATTATGATATGTCGTCGAAAATGTAGTAAATTAAAAAATAAAAACATTATTTTGAAGTACTTATTTCAAATTTGTGTGGCATATTTTGACACTTTTGTTGCAGATTTCGAGAATTCAGATGCATATTTTGATGCTTTTAAGTTGCATACCTATAATCCGTTCTCTGGTTATAACTATCAATAAGTTCCTAAAGGGGGGGGGGGGGTGACTATTTCGTGAAAAAGTCATTCAATGGGATTAAATGAACTTTGAGGGTTGTCATGGCACGGTTGGCACAGTGGCGATCAACCGCTGCGCTGCGTGTCGCGGGTTCGATCCCCGCACTGAACAAATATTTGTATGGCCTACAGATAGTTGTTCCAGGTCTGGCTGGCTGTTTGTGTATGTTAGTTTAAATGTCTGTAAACGCACCCACGATACGGGAGAACTTCCTAGTGTGGGCAACGTTGTAAAAAGTAATGATGAATTAAATATTGATAACTCTGTAAAACCATATTTATTGCGGTCGCGAATAATTATCTAATCATCATCAGCCTATAATGTTCCCACTGCTGGGACACAGGCCTCCTCTCTATGAGAGGGAGTGGGCTGTAATCCACCACGCGGCCCCAGTGCGGGTTGGTAGATGTCACATGTCTTCGATTTTTTAGTTCTAGGACATGCCGGTTTCCTCACGATGTTTTCCTTCACCGTTTTTGAGGGCAGCGGTGATGAAATAAATTACACAAAGTAATGCGCCTGCCTGGGTTCGTACCCACGGCTTACTGCTCGTAAGTTAGGGCTGCCACCACTGGGCCACCACTGCTCTCGATAGTTAAGTAGTTTCTCGAAACACCATTTTCATAATATTTAACTTACAGGTTCGAGGTTCGCCCAACTCCAGTTCGGAATCTGTATGGTGAAGCTGTTCTCGAAGTACCGAGTGGAGTGCACCAAGAACACCGTGGACAAGATCACTATCACACCTATGAAACTACTGCTAACCCCAAATGAAAGGATATATTTAAGATTAGTGCGGAGAGAGAGACCGTGATAGTATTTCATAGTAATTAGGTAAATTTGGTTAAGTAATTATGTAAATATAGATTTATTTAATAAATTATTATCATTTTAATACCTACTGATTGTGTTCATTTATTTAAAACTAGGTGCCCGCCCCGGCCTCGCACGAGTACTTAACACAAATTAAATATTATAATACACACATATACACAATCATTTCTTGAATTTGACTCCCCTCCCGTACGGCCCGTACCCCAGTGACGACTACATAGCATAAGGTGCTGCCTAGCTAGCTAGCTGAGCAGTGTGAGTGGCGACCACGCAACTTTTTTCTAATACATACTTACATTTTTTAAATCGTGATATCTGTCGAATGGAATATCTGAATTGAATAATTCAAAAAGTTATATAAAGGTATTGAATCAGTCTTGAATATGAAGTTATTTATTTTGATAAGGATTAACACCAAGATACAAATAAAGAGCCTTTTCTAGCGGTGACACTTCCATTATTTTTTTAAAATAAAAGAACAGTTATTGTGGCATAACTATAGTAGTTAGACATATGCTGTCGCGACATTTTTTGTAAATAATGATGTGTTCTGCAAAGTTCTAGTACATTATTTTATTCTATCATCAATAGTTTTCGCAGCGAACGCGATGTAAAGAATATTTTAGGTAATTTTTTTACACCTTGGTTTCATTATTGGAGTTTTAGTAAGGATCCCTAATTTTTTTGAAAATATAATATAGCCTATGTCACCCAGGGATAGTGTAGCTTCCCAACAGTGAAAGAATTTTTCAAATCGGTTTAGTAGTTTCGGAGCCTATTCAATGCAAACAAACAAACAATCAAATCTTTCCTCTTTAAAATAATAGTTTAGAAATTACAACTGAATTGATAACCTCCTCCTTTTCTTGAGGTCGGTCAAAAATACTCCTCAACAGAAGAAAAAGTCTAACGAATTTGTACTCGTTTTTTTATTGCAATTTGTGCCTCGTTGGTTAAGTGATGCATGAGGTCCTGGGTTCGATTCCCGGTTAAGGCAAAGTGTTGGGTTTTCCATCAGGAATTTCTCAGTGGCAGCCACGGAGTCTGGATTTGTACTCGGTTGATGGAAATAAGCTCAAACATAACTGTCGATGTGGGTGTACTTTTGGGTACACCTCTGCTTAATCCTTCGGGGATCACAGGCATGATGTTATGAATTTGCAGAGAGACATTTTTGACATACGCCTTCCTCATTTAGACTAACTTAGCCACTTTTTTATGGTCACAGCTTAGCGTGAGACGCCCCCTTGTCAAGATAGACAGGCCGAAGGAGAAAAAACATAAATTTAACTCTCATACATCTCAAAATATTTGACACAAAAAGGTTTATTCTATAACTAAAGCCATTTATTTTCCCCATAGCGCACTCAAAGCTCGCTATGTTACAAAACAGTCGTTTTATCAGCGCAAACGCATCAACACGTACTCGGCTATCGGCCAATCGCGTTCGAGGGCGGGAACGGCGAACGTTGCCTTTCGAAAAAAGAACGTTGCGTTCCATTTGTACGATGTATCTTTAGTTTTTAATGAGTACTTGACAACTACCTAAGGGAAAGGCTGGATTTAAAAAAGTTTCATGTTACCAGAAGATGTTTTTCGTTGGATGAATTTCTGCTTGCAGCTCACACAGCCTTGAAGCTGGATAGTATAAGATTAACTAAAAAATTAAAGGAATTGAAATAGTTCAAGCATCCCCAATGATAGGTAGGTTTTGTAGCGTAAATAAAAATAAAAATCGTCACTACATTTTATTACGTATAATTTTTCCGATATAAAAAAAACCTAATACAAATGTTTTTATATAAAATTAAAAAGAATCAAAGGGAAAAAAAAGAATTGGCGATATAAAATGTGAATTTAAGAAAAGTTGCGAAATGGATTGTCTGGAATAGTATAAGATCTGTGATTTTGAAAATTAAAGCCAGAAGGTGAGAAGGGGTTGCAACACCTATTCGGCCCTAGGCGCGATCAAATTGTATCCGTGCTTAAATACGACACCGGAAAAAGTACATTGCGCGACCTTTTGACTCGAATAGCTTAAAAATATAAGATGATGGTACAAAAAACTACACTATTGCTATAAATTATAAAAAAAGGATTAGAACAAAATTTGCTTGGTAACTTGACACCGTGATATGTCTCCCTGTAGGTCTGGGTCTTCGCTCGTAAGCTAGCTGTTGTCCTGGGTCTTCGGTCGCAAGCCACGGAGTCAACCGCTAGCACGCGCCTCCCGAACCCTGGTCGGTATTGAGACGCGGCGCCGAAAGTACTCGGGACACCAGTCCACAGCTAGATTTTATAGTCCCTGAACCGATTCTGAGCGAATCTATGGTGAGAAAAATAGGAGGAAAATGAAAACCATGCTCAAAAAATAATCTTTCAAGCAGTAAAAATTTAAAATGTTTCAAATACATACCGGTTCTTTGTAAAAAACACTTATGCAACCGACTATCTAGTACGGTGCTAATAGATACAGCCACAACTTTTATTGGGTTCTTAGAAAAGATTAACCCGTCTTCTTCACGATAATTTTCTTGTATTTTATCAATAGAAACACATGTAAGCTTTCTCTAAAGATTCATCGCCAAATCCCAAGAAAAATTTTTCTTTGTCAAACCATGGAATGATCATACTTTTAAATTTGAACCGAAATAAGAAAAAGAAAAATGATTAGAAATGAGGTCGACTTACACGAACGGAATAGTTTTTATTCAGCCGAATCAATAAACAGCGTGATAATGCTGCAGTATGCTGTAGGTACTAGAACTGGCTTTGTTAATCATCATCTGCCTAGCCTTTTCCCAAACTATCTTGGGGTCGGCTTCCAGTCTAACCGGATACAGCTGAGTACCAGTATTTGACATGATGCGACTGCCTATCTGACCTCCACAACCCAGTAACTGGGTAATACGATACCATTTTGTTTGTGGCTGGCTTTGTTACTCATTGCCAATTTAATCATCATCTACCTAACTTATCTCAACTACAACGTTGGGTTCGACTTCTAGTCTAATCAAATGCAGCGCAATACCAGTATTTTCACTACATTGGTAATATTAGGTCAAAATTAATTATCTTTAGCAAGTTGAAGAAAAGCTACGCCAATTTTAAGGAATTATCCTTCATTGGTAAAGTAAGGGTGGTGGCCCAGTGGTGGCAGCCTCGACTTACGAGCAGTAAGTCGTAGGGTCGAACCCAGGCAGGCGCATTACTTTATGTGATTTATTTCATCACAGCTGCTCTCAAAACGGTGAAGGAAAACATCGTGAGGAAACAGGCATATCCAAGAACTATAAATTCTAAGACATGTGACATCTACCAACTCGCACTGGGCCCGCGTGGTGGATTAAAGCCCACTCCCTTTCACTGAGAGGAGGCCTGTGTCCCAGCAGAGGGAACATTATAGGCTGATGATGGTAAAGTAAAGATTTTGCCAAAACATTCAATGAGGCAACAAAGAAAAGATAAACTAAATTCAAAGTTTAAATAAATAATAAATGACACCTCTCAATACAAATAATTGAATAGCTATTGATATGTATGTTAAAATTATCAACGCCCTTGACATTTTGCCTCCAATACTTCCTAGAACTAGAGACGTTATGACAAAAGTATAAAAACTATTATTTAACTACAGTTGGCATCAATCACTGTCAACAGTCATAATAACATATAGTCCCTCACTGATATGTTTAAGGATCTTGAACATGTGCCGAAATGTGTGCGTAAAATAAGATCCTAACTAAATAGGCCATGAAACGTGGATCGAATTTACGAAAACATTTTTTTTTAAATATTTTTTTTAAACGTTGCCCCACACTAGTAATTTCCCCTGTATCGTGGGTGCGTTTACAAACATTTAAAGTCACTTAGACAAACAGCCAGACCTGGGACAACTATCAGCTGTAGGCCGTACAATTATTTGTTCCGTGCGGGGGTCTAACGCCGACACGCAGCGCAGCAGTCGATCGCTCAGCCACTGCACCAACCATCATCTGCCTAACCTATTCCCAAACTATGTTGGGGTCGGCTTCCAGTTTAACCGGATGCAGCTGAGTACCAGTATTTTAGATGAAGCGACTGCCTATCTGACCTCCACAACAGTGCGTAAACAGTGTCACTAAGATTATCATTAAGAATATGTCTTCTTTTGACGTCATTTACAATTAATCATACAATTTGTTTACCCGTGTAGATAATTGAGATCAGATACTTGATCTATGAAATAAGTATAGCCTTTTAAGTACCTACCTACCGCCAATTAAAAGATTAGATAGAGTTTTTGTAGACAATCTGATATTATTATCAGGGTATTAGGCTATTGAAGATTGATCGGCGGGAGTTCTAGGCCTTTGTAGGCGCATCTGTAGATTAAATCTTCTGAGTATGTAGCAGTTCAAGTAATACGTGAACAAGAGATTGTGTTTCTTCATTACGTCTATAAGATGCATCATCAGCCTAGCCTTTTCTCAACCATGTTGGGGTTGGCTTCCAGTCTAACCATCATCATCATCATCATCAGCCTATAATGTTCCCCACTGCAGGGTCACAGGCCTCCTCTCTATGAGAGGGAGTGGGCTGTAATTTACCACGCGGGCCCAGTGCGAGTTGGTAAATGTCACATGTCTTCGAATTTTTAGTTCTAGAACATTTCCGGTTGCAGGTTTCCTCACGATGTTTTCCTTCACCGTTTTTGAGAAAGCGGTGATGAAATAAATTACACAAAGTAATGCGCCTGCCTGGGTTCGAACCCACGGCTTACTGCTCGTTAGTCGAGGCTGCCACCAATGGGCCACCGCTGCTCTTAGTCTAACCGGATGCAGCTTAATACCAGTATTTTACATGTAGCGCGTCAGCTGGGTTTACACTGAAAACTAGACAGAAGGTGGACCATCGTTGGTGAAGTGATGAGGCTCTGCTTTTCAACTTTGTTTAATCGGAATAACTTTATTGGATTTGAGGAGCTCGTCGCTAAATAATAACAGCCGCACGGGTCGATCTTTAAGGTTAGTCGTGCTTGCCGAGGTTGGCCCGTGGATGGGTGACCATAATTACATACCGAGTTTTCGCCGTGCCTCGGAAAGCACGTTACGCCGTTGGTCCCGGCTGTCATTTGTAGATCTTTGCCAGTCGTTACGCGTAGTTAGAAGCCAAAAGTCTGACATCCAGTCTTACTAAGGAGTATCGTATTACCAGTTACTGGGTTGTGGTGGTCAGATAAGCAGTCGCTTCATGTAAAATATTGGTACTCAGCTGCATCCGGTTAGACTGGACGCCAACTCCAAGATAGTTTGATGATGACCTTTATCTGACTTGGTAGTGTACTGCTACCCAGGGGCAAACCAGCGGCAACTGTAATCAGCAAGACACAAGTTCGAGAACCAATCTCAATAGAATTAACCATGACTCATAATAATTTAACTGGAATATAATTTGAGAAGTATCAGCTGTCAATGGCGATGATTTCGCGGCACCCGCCAATCATAAAACAATTATAGTACTGTGCTATTGAATTTAAGATGGACCTCACAATACGGAAGAATATTAGATAGAAGGGGACTAAGTATCAAAAGATACGCTAAGCGAGGTTCTAAGCATAAATATGTATATGGACCAGTATGTGTTCTGTATGGTGTCGGACGTAAAGAATAGCACCATCCCATATCTTCCCGTGGGTGTCGTAAGAGGCGACTAAGGGACTTTCCAGAGAATGGGTAGCATCGTTCTCTGTGCTTTTGTAACTACCGTACTGCGATCGCCAATCCGCCTGCCATGCGTGGCGATTATAGCAAAACCTTATGTACACTTGGGGTAGGCCTATGTCCAGCAGTGGACGCCTTTCGGCTGAAATGACGATGATGATGATGATGGACCAGTAAAGGCTTTAGTTTCAGAGGCTTTTTCTCAATTTTCTGACATAATGGGAGTAAATAGACCATTAACAAAGCCGTAAGGCACTTGTTCTCTCCATCATTGCGATTATTTCTTGTTCTGGACCACATCTGGGAACCTTCTAGGTACGGAGATATTGAAGGCCAAATTTCAAACGCATTAAAACTCGCTTTTAAGTTTTTAGCTGGTGGCTAAATAATAACAGCCTCACGGGTCGATCTTTAAGGTTAAGCCGTGCTTGCCGAAGTTGGTCCGTGGATGGGTCACCATAATTACATACCGAGTTTCCTCCGTACCTCGGAAAGCACGTTAAGCCATTAATCCCGGCTGTCATTTGTAGATCTTTGACAGTCGTTACGAGTAGTCAGAAGCCAAAAGTCTGACATCCAGTCTTACCCAGATACTGGGTTGTGGAGGTCTAATAGGCTGTCGCTTTATGTAAAATACTGGTACTCAGCTGCATCCGGTTAGACTCGAAGCCGACCCCAAGATAGTTTGGGAAAAGGCTAGGCTGATGTTGACTAGTTTTTAAACTTATAACTTTACTTAAAATACCCATTTACTTTTCAATACATCCATCAGCACAATGTGTTCTGTGCGTTATATTGAGTCCTACCGCAAATCATGACACCCCGAAAAAAAAAGTTGTTTCCTAGCAATAAGATTAGGCGTTGGGTTGCTTAGTTTGATGTACTAAATGCTTGGTCGACGTCTTCTTGAAGGATCCGTTTATTCCTTGTATGCAGTCTTTCCATGTAAAATTCTTATCATCATCATCAGCCTATAATGTTACCACTGCCGGGACACAGGCCTCCTCTCTAGAGGGCTGTAATCTACCACGCTTGTCCAGTGCGGTTTGGTAGATGTCACATGTCTTCGAATTTTTAGTTCTAGGAAATGCCGGTTTCCTCACGATGTTTTCCTTCACCGTTTTTGAGGGCAGCGGTGATGAAATAAATTACACAAAGTAATGCGCCTGCCTGGGTTCCAAACCACGGCTTACAGCTCGTAAGTCGGAGCTGCCACCAGTGTGCCACCGCTGCTCTTCTACTCATACTGATATTCATCTGCGATTCTGCATCCGGTTTCACTGGAAAACGACTATCCAAATAATGGCAGTTGAGGCCTCTTCTCAATTTATGTTGATCATGAGCTACCCTGTCTTTTGCATCATTACAAAAGACAGCGTAATGACGACCCAAAAAAGATATTTTGGGTCGTCTTTAAGCATAGCCAAATATTTGTAGAAACTATTGAAAAAACTAAATGCTTTGAGGAAACTGAACATGATTGAATTCATAAATCTTAATTGATTTGTGAATCAATTAAGATTCATCATCAGATTCAGAATCATCCTAAATAATAATTCTAAAATGACATCGTATACTATATTTTGATCACGTAGGTAATGGACTACGTGAGAATCGGCCCGCAAATGACTAATATCATTGACTTTAGCTAACGAATTTGCCTTATCTTCTAATTTGGTCAAACTAATGATAGCAAACATGACAAAAGTATCGCAGACACTCAATCGTACTTAATTAATTTCCGTTTAAGGCTAATAACCTCTCGATACATCATTAGAACTAAAACTACATCTAGAGAGCTATGTTCAGGTTGGCCGAGTAGTTTTTGAAAGAGAACATCGATCGGTCACGTCTTCACGCCACGTGATTGCTTATTCTCTAGCCTGTTTGTCAATTTAATTGTGGTCGGCGCAGCATGTCTTCTTCTTCTATTCTTGTCTATTACTTGTCACCTCAGCAATCACCTCCTTTCTAGCCATATCATCCTTCATGTAGTACATCTAAACTAATATTATAAAGAGGGAAGATTTGATTGTTTGTTTGTTTGCATTGAATAGGCTCCGAAACTACTGGTCCGATTAGAAAAATTATTTCAGTGTTAGATAGCCCATTTATCGAGGAAGGCTATAGGCTATATATCATCACGCTACGACCAATAGGAGTGGAGCACCAATGAAAAACGTTGCGAAAACGGAGAAAATGTGACGCAAACGAAGTTGCGCCGGACAGCTAGTACATCACATCTTTTGGTTTACCTTTGCTGTAATATCCATCCACATTCATACTCAATGGAAAGAATGAGTGGAATGGAATGAGGTAAATGTCGTGAGAATAGTGTTGAGTATGAATGTGGATGGGAATAAGAGTAGAGGAAGACAAAAAAATCGATGGATGGACTGTGTAAATGATATGGCAACAAAGGAGCAGGTATCTGATGAGATCACGTATAATAGAGAACTATGGAAAAAGAAGACATGTTGCGCTGACCCCAAATAAATTGGGATATGGGCAGGAGAATGAGGATGTAATGGTCAGTATCATCACACGAACCGTGGTGACAGGAGATCAGCGGTGGCCCAGTGGTGGCAGGCCCGACTAACGAGCAGTAAGTCGTAGGTTCGAACCCAGGCAGGCGCATTACTTTGTATAATTTATTTCATCACCTCTGCTCTCAAAACGGTGAAGGAAAACATCGTGAGGAAACCGGCATGTCCTAAAACTAAAAATTCGAAGACATGTGACATCTACCATCCCGCACTGGCCCCGCGTGGCGGATTAAAGCCCACTCCCTCTCATTGAGAGGAGGCCGGTGTCTCAGCAGTGGGAACATTATAGGCTGATGATGATGATGATCACACGAACCATGTAATCACATAAAAATGTTTGAACCACAGCCAGTAAAGCTTATCATTCAATACAGTGTCGCCTTTACACCGACACGATAATGATAGAGCTCGTGACACAATCATTACTGACACCTCGGATTCTGATCATTTCCCTGTTCAGAGCACGCATAAACATCATTATTTATTGAATATTCCGGCAGTTTGCGCAGAGGAAGGCAGATGTTGGAGCGCATACAAAACAAATTCACCAGGTTTTTGTATTTGAGACTTTACGGTGTCTATCCCTTCTTTCCGTTGATGTACCCAACCTTATTCGTTATCGGTATCGTCGGGTACCACAAACTCGAGACAAGGAGGGACCTAGCGATGGCCACATATTTATTTAAATTATTACGTGGTAAGACCTGCAATTCCGGTGTTTTAAAAGAGATACGTCTAAATGTGCCTGACAATTATGTATCGCGGCGCCGGTTGCCACGGTTACTAGCAGTTCCTCGCGCGCGAACCAACTTGCTCAGCAAGGCACCACTGACACGCGCCTTGCACGCACTAAATGACACTGCTGACAGGATCGATTTATTTTCGTGCTCTCTGAATGAATTCACAAAAACAATATTGTATGTTTTATTTTATTTAAGATAGTTTAATTAAGGACCACGCTAACGCATTAGGATTTCCCTGTAATGTTAGTAGTGTTTGCGATAAATAAATAAATAAATAAATGTTAAGTGTACTACTTTACTAGTACTCTCCATGTAGACGACTTCTATTGAAAAAATCTAAAAAACTGTAATTACCGGTACTTAAGTTTTATGTATATTACAATTTGTGATTATATATTGTAATATTTTTAAATTAAGTAATAATTCTTTCAAAAATCCAGCCCTGCTGAAAAAAAAACCGCAATATAGATGTTCTCAGACAACCAAATAAGGATCAAAAGTTAGTCTTCAGTATCAACGAAACATAAGACCCGACTCCTGCGGAAAAAAAAACGCAATATAGCTGTCCTCAGACGAACCAACTAAGGGTCATAAGTTAGTCTTCAGTACCAATGAGACGTAAGACCCAACACTTCCTCATCCAACATTGGAGTAGCACGCACAAACATCATTATTCATCATGATTCCGGCACTCAAGTGACAGTTAAAGAATTAAATTGTAGTTTTTGTTCTTAAGAACCTTTGGATTTGATAATGGCTTTTGAATTGGCGTTTCATTGTTGAAAGGAGACTAGAGCTTGGAATTAGTCAACGGTTTTACACGTGTTATGTTTTAAAGAGAATTATAAAGATTAATCGATTACAAACTTGATAATTTCGATAATATTAGGCTGGTAGGATCAATGAATAATAGCATGAAATGTTTGTCAGCCAAATAATTGTCTTCAAGAGACAGGAGATATTACAGATCACATGTATGTGCGCAGACATAAGTGCACTCCCATTTCTCTCACTCTTGCAGTCCGATGAGAAGAATTTGATAAGATTGGAGGAGCATCAGGTGGCGGTGGTGGTGATTAAGTACGTCTATAGGAACAGGTGCGACTGCGGTGCCTCAACACAAACTATGGCTCACCTCCTGTCATGCTCTATGTGTATTTCTCCACTTGTACTTTGAGGGACCTGCCCAAAGCTTCCACCAACGCCATTGAGGTGGTTGTGGTGGTCGAAGCCAATTTAACTTAAAAAGGGAATCATCGCCACGGCGAAGAAGACCCAGCGTGGCTTCAGCGTGATCTCCACATTAAAAAACATAAAAGATTTTTGCTTGGTTGCAGTTGGTAGTTTTGCTTCTAGGACACGTGTACCAATATTCTTTATTATGCCAAACATGTCATGTACTAGTCTATAATCTTATATATCACCGCACAATACATTACTATTATCATCTAAATCTCACCTGAATTTGTTGATTTGTATCTTGTATTGTGATAACTTTGATCAACTGTCGTAAATAATATAATTGTTCTTTTTCTATCTGTCTGTATCTTTTTATTTATTATTATTTGCTTTAAATCGCCTGCGTCATCTAAATGTATGTATTTCGAGATTTAATGTATCCTGTTTACTTATTGTCCTAATTGATTTATTATCTTTATTATGTGTTTAATTGTGATCTCATTTGACATAAATAATTAAGGAAATTCCAAAAACCACATCTTCGTAGTTTTAACGTCTGATTGGTCAAAATTAAAGCGCAGTGCCAAGAATTGAAAGTCCCACAGTACAATAATGTTTATCCTAACGCAAAAGGTATATCAGTACGATCACAATCGTCAACTTGCAAAATCTGACAGTCTTTGTTACTTTTTTCATAATGCTAAGTTGATTTGCCTGAAGTATAATATGATTGGATAACGAAATCATGCGGAAAAGAACTGAAGTTACCGACATAGCTTGCATAGTAAGCAAGCTGAAGTAGCAAAGGTAACGTTTGTCGAAGAACCGACTACCAAAGAAGTCATGGAGTCTAGACTGCGTTACGGCAAGCATAGTGTAGAACGCCCAGTTAGGTCAGGCTGGATGCGACATGTCGTTTGACTTGATTAATGTAGGTACAACACACTACAGCAAACATGTCTAACCAAACACGTCATTGGAGCTTCGGCACATGCCCTTAGACACGTGCCAAGATGGCGACTGTTTAGCACGACACATCACATAATGTGAACAGCAAATGCGAGACGCTAAACTGATTGGCGGGCAATGAGTGTCATTAACATGCCAATGTAAGATTTGGGTCGTGAAAAAAAATTTGTAACTGCAGAAGGCTTACTCCAGACAGTCTGGATTATATCTGATAGGAGTTTTTACAGGGTGGAAGGGTCATCGACGCGCAATCTATTTATGAATTAAGCACTTAATTCTATAGCTTCAAACTTTAGTACCTTATTAGCTGTCCCGCGCAACTTCGTCTGCGTCACATTTTCCCCGTTTTCGCAATATTTTTCATTGCTGCTCCGCTCCTATACAGCGCCTTCTATTGAATACTTACTCAATCCAGTCAACAGATACCGCCCTCTGTTAGATTCGTTTGAGCTAACAGATAATTGTCACTTAATTTCCAAGAAAATAATATTGCGACTATAAATTGAGATGTAAACTATCATATCTTTCAAGTTGGATCAAACTGCACACGGTTTGCAAATTTGATTAAAATCGGTTAAGTAGTTTAGGTGTCCATCCCGGAAAACAACGTGACGCGTAATTTATATATATATATATATTTAAAATAGAAGATATAGATTACAAAATCAGTTGTTCTCACTAATTTTGATTAACAGGCTTCACGTAAGTTTTAAAAAGCTCGTGGCTTAATAATAACAGGCGCTTGGGTCAATCTATAACTTTAGCCACGCCTGACTAGGTTGGTCCATAGATGGGTGACCACCACATACCACGTTTCCTTCGTGCCTCGGAAAGTTGTCCCGGCTGTCGTTTGTAGATCTTTAACAGTCGTTACATGTAGGCAATGACCCGAAAGTCTGACAACCAGTCTTACTAAGTGGTATCGTATTACCCGGTACTGACTGGGTTGTGAAGGTCAGATAGGCAGTCGCTCCATGTAAAGTAGATCCAGTTAGACTAGAAGCCGACCCCAACATAGTTAGGAACAGGCTAGGCTGATGATAAGACTTCACGCAAGTTTCAAAAACAACAGCAGATTTTTTTATTATGCGACGCAAAATGACAATGCTGATTGATGGATTTAGAATCATGAATTGAATCCAAGGTGAAGTTTTGTATCAGGATGCCCTCTTACACTGTGTGGAGGTACGACACTTTTAGGATGATTTTATCATTGACCGTTATCTCACCGGTTTTTGAGTGCTGCGATAAACCAAGAAGAAGAAGAAAGAAAAACGCAAGAAGAAGATTTTTTTCTTATATACCTTAAA
This sequence comes from Cerastis rubricosa, assembly GCA_949152445.1. Taxonomy (NCBI): domain Eukaryota; kingdom Metazoa; phylum Arthropoda; class Insecta; order Lepidoptera; family Noctuidae; genus Cerastis; species Cerastis rubricosa. Next base: position 14,454,248 of record OX424541.1, read on the forward strand.
AATGGAAGCCGTCATAGAGCTTCTGCCTTTCTTCATTTGTGGTCACGCTTACTCAATGCGTGACACGAGACTAACCATCATGCAAAGACCCTTGTCATCTATTCTCGTCTTTCAAAATATTACAACATGAAGAGGTCATCATAATCTGGTTTTAAAACGCAATTAAGATTAATTAGAGTAGCATACTCTTTGAATACAAAATGGCTGAATGGAATTCTTTTGTTTTTTTTTCGTGTTTTTTTTTTTAAGAATTATATTTAGAACGGAACCGCACGTCGTGTGATCATCGAACGATAATTAAGTTAACCCAATTCTTATCGAGTAGGTAGATATTCTCATCATAAGCGTTGAAGCTAAATATCGCGCAAGCATTCTTAGTCATTTTGTTATTTACAACATAGAATTAAAGACAGTACGACCAAGGTTTGTTTTAGCTGTTAGTAAAGGTAACAACGTAGGCCAGAGGGTCTACTTTGTGACATTCTATAAGCCATAACGATGTCAGAAACGTCAAAATTAAAATGGTGATCATCATGTTCAAGGATCATCGTCACTTTGATAGACATGAGTGGGCAAACTTTGTCATTGTCCGTCCCTAGGCTGGTCGTCCGTATGGTGTCGGACGTAAAGAATAGCACCATCCCATATCTTCCCGTGGGTGTCGTAAGAGGCGACTAAAGGACTTACCAGATAATGGGCAGCAGCGTTCTCTGTGCTTTTATAACAACCGTACTGCGATCGCCAACCCGCCTGCCAAGCGTGGCGATTATGGCAAAACCCTCCTTTTTGGGGGAGGCCTATGTCCAGCAGTGGACGTCTTTTGGCTGAAATGATGATGATGATGATGAGGCTGGTCATAATATCCATTCCAAAAGTAAAATTGGTTCAGTGGTCGCAGGCGTAACAGGTGAGTATGAGGTCCACGGTTCGATTCCTAGGTCTTGTTAAGTTTTATTGGGTTTTTCCATTAGGCACTTCACAAAAGCGGCCACGAAATCTAAATTTGGGCTGTTATACATATACAAGGGGTTGTTTAAAATATGAGGTATGTACTACATGAAAGATGATATGGCTAGAAAGGAGGTGATTGCTGAGGTGACAAGTAATAGACAAGAATAGAAGAAGAAGACATGCTCCAGGCTAGAGAATGAGCAATCACGTGGCGTGAAGACGTGACCGATCGATGTTCCCTTTCAAAAACTACTCGGTCAACCTGAACATGGCTCTCTAGATGTAGTTCTAGCTCTAATGATGTATCGAGAGGTTATTACCCTAAAACAAAAATTAATTAAATACGATTAAGTGTGTTTTCTGTATGGTGTCGGACATAAAGAATAGCACCATCCCATATCTTCCCGTGGGTGTCGTAAGAGGCGACTAAGGGACTTGCCAGAGAATGGGCAGCAGCGTTCTCTGTGCTTTTTGTAACAACCGTACTGCGATCGCCAACCCGCCTGCCAAGCGTGGCGATTATGGCAAAACCCCCCAAAATGTCAATGTGACTTGGGGGAGGCCTATGTCCAGCAGTGGACGTCTTTTGGGCTGAATCTCGAAGGGGTTGTTTTGCATCCTCTTCAAATTCAAGGAGGTGACTATGCTAATGATTCTCGACCCGAATCAATAATAAAATGGGTAACTAGTTTTTTTTTTTGTCTTATTTCCGGAAATCGGAAAGTGTGAACCACCCGTGATTTAAACGCGGCCCGTCTGATCTTCGCCTTATAACCGCACTTTCACACATACAAACAATCTCAAACGTTTATTCGATAATTTATTATTCCCTAAATCACGTTAAGGGGGTTATTCTGAAATATTGTCAAACTTAAAGAACCAAAAAAATCAGCGTTTATTAATAATTGACTCGTTACCGTAATTTTAATTGAGTGTTTATGTCTTTTGCGACAACCTCACGAATTTTGACGAGGATGTAAAACAACACCTTGTATAGGAGTTTAACAAAACTGTCGAAATTCGAGTATCTATTAGGTACACCTGTACCTAAACCTTCGGTTTTTACTGACGAGGAGTCATGAGTTTTGTTATGTCACGCACTATTTCGCAAATTATATGATCGTTTTCCTACACATTTTTTTACGGATGGGAAATCATCAAATGACCCCTACTGCTCTGGGCGGAGCGGAAGGGAGTGTCAGACTTGTACTGACTAAAACCCATCCAAGTTCCTTCTTAGCCCTTTGTGTTCCAGTGTCGCGGTATCTTTTTCGAACAGTCCCGCAGCCCTAGCAGATCTTTCTACCCTTGTTCCTTGTTATTTGGGGTCCGCGCAACACGTGTTTTTCTTCCAATCTCCTCTAGCATTCGTCTCGCCATCATTTACTCCTTTTTCTATAATATCATTTCTCACACAATTCATCTTTTCTTTGGTCTTCCTCTCCCTCCCTTTCCACCAACATTTCGCAAATAAGATATTATCTACTAGTGATTAGAAGTACCTAGAGTACCTACGGTTGCGAATCTAAGGTCATGAGTTCTTGACTAAGATTTCCTGGAAAACAATCATTTATCGGCCTTTTCGGTTAATTAATCTAATTCAATTATCTATGAACTTTGACGTGTTTCCAGCAAAATAGCGATAGGCTCGCCTCCCACATGACGACCTTGTGCCAATCAACGCTATTATTTTACATTTTGTAAAGCGGGGGTCACATTTCTAGAACGGGTCAGAACAGAATCGTCACACAGTGGGTGAATAAAACGATCGTCATCATGAACGAGGCAGGCCCAAGAAACGCTGTGCGGTCCATGGCCCTTTACGGGGCCCCGGTGTGGGCGCGTTCTTTGAGGCGGCGAGCCGCCCACTACCTGAACGCGCCCCAGTAGGTGGTAGCCGTAAGGCTGATCCGGGGGTACCGCACGATCTCCGGCGAGGCGGCGAGCCTCTTGGCCGGATTGCCGCCATGGGATCTGGAGGCGATAGTCCTCGCGTGCCTCCACGAATGGCGCGCGGAGGCACTACGCTGGGGGGAAACTCCGCTGCCGCGGCAAATTGTCGCTCAGCGGATAGACCTCCGGCGCGATCTCATGGAGACATGGAGAGAGCGACTGTCGCAACCCCGTGCAGGGCACGCCACAATAATGGCGATAAGTCCCCTCTTTGAGGAGTGGCTGGAGAGGCGCCATGGCGCCCTCACCTTCCGCCTGACGCAGGTCCTCACTGGACACGGTTGTTTCGGGAGGTTCCTGCACCGAATCGGGCGGGAGGAAACGCCCGGGTGTTACCGCTGCGAGGATCGGCCGGAGGACACGGTGGAGCACACTGTGGAGCTGTGCCCTGCTTGGGCTGAGCACCGCCGTGTCCTCGTAGCAGCGATTGGCGGCGGCGACCTCTCGCGTCTGGCCCTGGTTCAATCCATGGTCCGGAGCGAGAGGGAATGGGAAGCCGTCGCCCCCTTCTGCGAAGCAGTCATGCTAGCGAAGGAGGTGGCGGAACGTGAGAGGGAGAGAACCTCACGTCCCAGCCGCCGCGGAAGACGCCCCGGGCGTCGGGGGGCAACCAGTGGCCCCCGGCCACCGTAGGCGCGGGCCTGTGGACGGTGAGTAATGGACTAGCTCACCGTCCGTCCGTCTTATGACGACAGACCGTGCCGACGGCGCGTTCGTGTTCCACGCGCGCCTCAAGGAGATGTCAGCAAATCGGAAGGGGTCCGAGAGGGCCGATGCCTGCCAGGGCTGCGGGTTGTTCGAAAGAGATACCGTGCCCCTGGAATGCAAAGGGCTAAGAAGGAACATGGATGGGTTATAGTCAGTCAAGTCTGACAATCCCTTCCGCTCCGCCCAGAGGGGAAGAAGTCATTTGATGAATTCCCATCCTAAAAAAAAAAGGCCCAATAAACGCTGGTGTGACAATTTGGACACGTTACTGACTGATTGGCCAGACAAGGCACAACACCGGGAGTGTTGGAATAGAATGGTGGACCTTTGCCCAGCAGTGGCATAGAATGGGCTGTAAAAAAGGGAGCCTGCATTACAAGGAAAACATAATTGTTTTTCTTGTTAATCTTTGACACCTTTAACTGAATTGCCTTGGAAAAATCTTGGCTGTGCTGTGTTTTTTTTAATTGACTACAAATCTTCCTCGTTAGTCTAGTAGTCCTAAGCAGAACTGCTGAGAATGAGGACTTGGGTACGATTCCTTGGTTGGGCAAAGTGTTATTGGGTTTTCCATCAGGAATTTTTTGCTAGCAGCCACTGAGTCTGGATTTGTGCCCGGTTGATGGCGATAGGCTCGAACCTTGTTACATGAGACTTAAACGTAACTGGCGAAATGTGGTTTTATTATTAGGTACACGTCTGCCTATCCCTTCGGGGATAATAAGCGTGTAGTACATCTCCCTTTTCTTTGTGATCCCTTACTCCCTATCTGAATTAGCGTTTGTTTGTTTGATGTCCTTTCGGTGCATAGATAAGGCGCAATTGTCCTTTTACAAGTCGGGCAGAATCTGAATAACATAACTATTACTTCATTTTCTTTTCTTCCCATGTCCATTACGTGACTCCAAAAAATACCCACAAGAATGACGCACAAAAAACAAAATTAATTCGAAAAACAAAATTAATTCGAAAATCAAAGCTCAACCACAAACAACGTGACAGAGTCAGCTTACACCATTGTATACACTAGAACTTCCTGGCTGTATAGTGTTAATAGACAATAATTGATCTCTCTGACGGCCACCCGCGTCGCCACTGTCCGTGTATTTTTAAACTGCGAACTAGGGATGGACGATTTGATCTGATACTTTATCGATACAACAAGATGAGCTATACTTCGATATTCTACTCCTGATAAGCAAGATGTCCTGGTCGGGTCAGGTGATATCGATAGGGTTATTGATAGGGTTTTTTCATCGAGAATTTCACAGTAGTAGCCGCAGAGTCTGGATTTGTGCCCGGTTGATAGCAATGGCGAGTCCCTCTATTACATTAAGACATAAACGTAACTGGCGAAATGTGGGTGTACACTTCTGCGTAACCCTTCGGGGATAACAGGTTACAGACATAATGTTATGTTATGTTATAATACAAACGTAATGGTATCGGAATCAATGGATCGTATCGTGCCACATATTGGCCTTAACTGCATGATTGGTCAATTCATAAAAAAGGAGGAAAAAATAGATCCAATCGTGCATCCTAGACGACGGTACGATACGGTTCATTTGGAGAATCGATACAAAGTCTTTCGATAAGATCCTAGAATCGTATCGTTTAGTTGCGACCCGTATCGACAGCTACAAGTAACATGCAACCCTACTGCGAACGCATCCGACCGCGATGGCGCGTCTGTTTTCAAAGATGGCTGCTAAGTTGGCGGGAAATGTGCGGTGGACTTAGCTGTTGGTTTATTTTGCTTTGATTGGGGCGTAATTTAGGATGTTGTATTTATATCTGAAGTAACGCACGCCTGATGAGTTTGAAAAGTGAACTCAGGATTCCTTCCATCTTTCATTCCTAAGTTCGATTCCCAGGTCAGACAGAATGTATTCGGTTTTCCCAATCAATGACGATCATCAATTTCTCATCATGATTTTCTAATGCAGGCCAGAGTTTGGATTCATGTCACCCACTATTACATGTATTACCTATTGTCTAAATGTAACTAGTGCCTTTTATTTGAATTAAGTATGATTATTGCGGGCCTGTGGACGATGAGTAATGGGCTAGCTCACCGTCCTCCGTCCGTCTTATGACGACAGGCCGTGTCGACGGCGCGTCGTGGTCCTCGCGCGCCTCAAGGAGATGTCAGCAAATCGGAAGGGGTCCGAGAGGGCAGATGCCTGCTAGGGCTGCGGAACTGTTCAAAAGACATACCGCAGCCCTGGAACACAAACATTGATGGGTTTTAGTCAGTACAAGTCTGACACTCCCGCTGAGCCCAGAGCAGGAGGTCATTTGATGATATCCCATGCCCAAAAAAAAAACTGAGTACATTAATTACATTTCCTTGGATGTAAAACTTTTCGTAAAAAAAAAATATTTTATCATCTGACAGGTTTCAAAAGTCGTACTTCACCAAGGAAATCTTCAATGACTGAAAATTATAAATAAAATAAGAGAGCACATTAAGATACTGTTGTATACCAATTACATCGTATTAATGGCTTTGTTATAAAACTAATAAATAAAAGAGAAAAAAGCAAAGCCACAACGCAATGTTTTCATAAGCAATTATTGTCGTTTCACGTTGTTTGTTCCAGGCGACAAGGCGACAATAACTCACAAATCCGCAACGCGCCGCCTCCCTCGTTAGCAAAGTTCCAATTTTAAATTCATCGCGAGTCATTTGCTTTTGCGATCGCTGTGCGGGACACATGACGTCATTAGTCACAAGGAGTGTACTGTGACTGTGGTGTTTTGATACTTACTTGATATACCGATACGACTACAAGCTTAATTTTGACATAAATGTATAGAGGGTTCATTGTAGTGATCGATATTTCAAAACTTTAATTAAGGGAGCAACGTTGAAACCAGCAAAAATTCAAACAGGTTTTTGATTTGTGTTCATATCGTCAAAATGTAGGAAACAGCTGATTTCTTTTTCGCTATTTCTGGATGGATTATTAGGTACTATTGGGGGTAGTAATAGTTGTTCATAATAATGAGTAAAATACCTCATGAGACGTTTTGGGTGAACTAAATTATTTTGATTTTGGTACATTGGTACTCCTAATGAGCATGTATGCATCAAGGTACCTATCTTGATACATCTTGATCTTATTTTCGATCAATCTTATCTTGATGGCACGAAACACAAATGTTTGATGCATCCAAAGTGGCAGAATTCGCTTTAAGTGATATCGTCGATATATAGCAAAGATAAATCAAAAAAAAGTCGATAAATTTAAATGTTAGTAGCAGGATACGCGAGTTGAGTCATATGGATTTCAAGAATGTTGTAAATTTTATTTAGCTGGCTATATTTTTCTATGACGTTCCTTTTCTTCATAACATTTTTATTATGAAACAATTGGATTGTATCTTGTCACGTTACAAGTGAATGTATATATTCATTATCATCTGCCTAGCCTTTTCCCAAACTATCTTGGGGTTGGCTTCCAGTCTAACCGGATGCAGCTGAGTATCAGTATTCTACATGAAGCGACTGCCTATCTGACCTCCACAACCCAGTAACTGAGTATGGGTAATACGATACCTCTTGGTAAGACTGGATGTCAGACTTTTGGCTTCTGACTACTCGTAACGACTGTCAAAAAACTACTAATGACAGCCTGGACCAACGCCTTACCGTGCTTTCCGAGGCACGGCGGAATCTCGGTATGTAATTATGATCACCCATCGACGGACCAAACTCAGCAAGCACGGCTTAACCTTAAAAATCGACCCGTGCGGCTGCTATTAGGTATTTAGCCACGAGCTCCTCGAAATCTCTCGAATCTATATACATATAAAAACGAAAATAAGGAAGTCTGCAGTAAGTTTTGAAAAACATTTTTTTGTACGTATGACAATCTATGAAATCAAATCTGATACAGTACAGATTTTATCATTTCTGATTTAATAACGTAAATCCAATAAACATATTTGCGGCGTAGTTTTTGTTATCTGATTATAATATTTATTCGAAATCAATCAAATATTTACTAAGCGATTTGGGATTAAATACTTAAAATTCGCGGAATTGTCATATTTTTCGTCGATAAAGTTGGGAATTTCTACGTAGGTATTAAAAGGGAAAAACCAATTTGGTGACGTTATTATAATGCGTAAATTTTTATCTTTTAGCTAAAAAACCGGAATGCACATTTTTCTTATCAATCACGCTTTCGTATCATTTTGTTTTTAACCCCCGACTAAAAAAGAGGGGTGTTATTTTTAATGCAGCGTGACATGTTTGCCAAATGACCTAAAGAGGAAACGAAGTTAGAAGTTAGCTTATTTAAATTTTCAGCCTACTACCCTAGCCATACATGTTCACAAATATACTAACTGTTGCAAGTTGACTTGCAACTGTTTTTAACGATAATTAAAAAAAAGTGGTTTGCGAAAGTATCAAAATCCTCAGTCCTGCTACAGTTGAAATCGGCGGCGCGGCGTGTCGCTGGCGCGGCGGCGACATGACGAATGGCGGCGCGCGTTCCAAATTTAAAATCTGCCGCGTAACGCTCGCGCTAATGGCATTGTTTATGGAAGCGTTCTGACTTACCAACTGATCAGTGTTGCACTACTGTTAATTTTGGGAAAGAAGGATGTTTACAGAAATAAACCTTCAAATATACTTCTACTATTATACGGACATAAATAATTTATTATGTAAGTGTTAGTGAGATGTCTGCACGGCTTTTCAAAGTAACAGTAGCGGCCTTGACACTGCTATCAATCTGATGATTAAATGAAGAAAATTGATCCAAAAACGAAAGATCTACCTACTAGTTAGATTGTTTTCGTCCACCTGTAAAAAAAATACAATTGTGGTACTTTTATCAACTCATAGCTGGCAACACCAAACACAAGCGGCGGTCTCTTTAGCCCAGCATTAGTTTAAATGACGCTTGAAATTATTTTAAGTGCAGTGTACACTGTAGGGTTTACTCTGAGCTCGTGTTAAGTGTGATTTACTAGTTTCGGTACCGGGTGGCCTTTTGTACACCAGGATATGGCAAAGATATCGTCACTATGCAGTGTGGTCTTTGAATTAGAATAGAACTGCTTCTCCTGTGGGCCTTGTTAGGCAACACTGAGTGATTTTGTCTTGGAAAAGTTTCTGGAATTATCTTAGCCAAATGCTATGCTTGCGTGTTCGAAATTTAAAATCTGATCAGCATTACATAAAGACAAATTATTTATTTTTATTATGAGCCTTATGTTTCCCAATGCCTGGTAAAGGCCTCCTTTACTTCTTTCCATTTTTCTCACTATTTGGCTATTTGGAAGACAAAAGGATTTCCGAAATCCTTTTGACCAAGAAAAGCTCTTCTTAACATCGTTTCGGCGTTTCAGGGCGAGCGAACATGGTTTTTAAACGTTTTTGTTGTTTGAAGATTGGTCCCCCATCCAAGGTCGGTATTTATTGTAGTTGAACCGCAAGTCCCTTACTCCAAATTTTTCAAGATCCAAAGACCGAAGACACTTTTCTCACAGCCTGAAAATAGTTAAGAATATGTATTTATTTTGTAAAAAATGCTCCCAAGTGTGAGTCCATTTGAGTATGCCGTAAGAATACATTAAAACTGGCATGGCTCAAAAATTATTAAACGCTAAAAATCTTTTTATTATATTGTTTGGATGATATGATAAGTAGTAGACAGGTATGGGAGAAGAAAACACGCTGCACCGACCCTAAATTAATTAGGATTTTAGGATACGGGCAAGATAATGATGATGAAGTCTGGTGCTTCAGAACTCTTTGTGTAAAAGTTCGGCCCGCACGTGGCAAACGCGAACTGAGATTAGTATTCTTATTTTTTTCCTTTATTTATTAGTTTATAGAGGGTTTGATCAGCATGACCAAGCTACCCTCATAGGGGCATTCCATGTCTATCTACGCTTAATGCCTAAGATTACAATTTTGTATAGCTTTTTTTTTTAGATTAGTATTCTTGAAAATATGAGAATTACCCGTCTGTCAATACAATTTGAACATTCAGCCTTATAAGACAAGAAGCTGACCTCAAGACACATCGCAAAAGGCAATGCTGATTGGATTATTCCAAGTTATTCCAATTACAGAGCACACAATAATAATTGAGCGTCAAAATAGTTGTTGTATCGCAATTAGACGTTACTCCAGAATAAATTAAACTGTCATGAAGGTAGTTGTATTATCGTATGTACTTGTTAACCGCTTTGACCTCCAGTGAGGCTTTTTGCATTAAGGGCTGAGCTACATTTATACGGTCGAAAATTATGTATGAATGTTTTGTTGTTTAAAGCATGTTTTGTGGTTGGTTATTAATGACAGGTTTTATGCGCTACTTCACTAAATTGCACATAGGTAGGTTACTAGGTTTTCAAATGAAAACAATAATGAGAAAAAAGTTTGTTTCGGCTGTTTCTTCTCAGAGTAGTCAGGTACGAAACACCGGCCTCAAAAAAAAAGCAAGTTTTCATTTATGAGAGGCGAAATATGAAGATTTTCTTCCTTCTTCCTTCCTTTTTACTTTCTTCTTTGTCTTCTAAGGGTCAAACTCAAAGCTAAGATTTTGTTTAAAATTGCAGGCTTTGCAGAAAAAAAATCCAAATTATTTTAAAATCACATGAGTATTTCTTCTCAATATGTTTTACTAACCCATTTGCTTAAAAAAGTACCATTTTTTTAATGCTGACTTTACACGTACTGATCTCATTCGTCCCTAACAACCGCAGTGAATTTCCCTAGCACAGCGGGATACAGATGTGTTGTATTAACTAGCAGTAGGTGAGCTGAACGGACAGACGGACTACATATTAAGAGCTAACGTTTGTGGATTCACGTTGATTACCAAGGGAAGAGCTTGGATATTTTGTAGCTTTACGAGTATTGCGGAGTATTTTAAGGCGAGAATGTAGATTACCAACGTTTAGGAAATCGGATACTCAGTTTCATTGAAATTTAAAAAAATTAGATAGGATTTGTGATTTTACAGCTAAAAGTATTTTTTGTAGCTTATTATTGGGCAACCTCGTCCCATTTTTTCTTGCTTGTCACGTTTGCTTTTCTTGGTTCCAGAAAACGATCAAGATTGTAGCATCCACATATCATTATCGAGCCAAATATTGTCAAGGAATCGGATTTCAGTATTGTATTTGTAAGTAATTGGGTTATACATGCATCATCATCATCATCATTATTTCAGCCCAAAAGGCGATTGCCTTTTGGGCTGAAATAAGGGTTGGCGATCGCAGTACAGTTGTTATAAAATCACAGATAACGCTGCTGCCCATTCTCTGGAAAGTCCCTTAGCTAGTCGCCTCTTACGACACCCACGGGAAGATATGGGATCGTGCTATTCTTTACGTCCGACACCATACAGAGCAATACACAACATACATGCAATTAGATCCAATGGTTTCGCAAATCTGCAGGTTTTTTTTTACCATTGCGGTAAATTATAGTTTTCACGTCGAAGTCGCACCCCGTAAGATAACAATTTCAAGAAAATCAGAAATTTTCTTTTGCAAACGCCCTCTGGTGTTCCCCGAAGTGATTGTTTTCCGATCAATCCTGTGTCGTTAACACCCTTGGGGGTGTAGCTTACATTACAAAACTACAAGTCATGATAGTAATATTTGTCAATGACGCGAACGGGCGTCATGTGTGAACGTGAGTTTGACAATGTTACGACATTGCGGTTGCAGTCGCGTAGAACAATTACGACCCTTATGTCGGGGGAGTTGCAATTGTTATAAGTGGGAAGTGATTTTGAACAAACGTAGGTGCAATTCTGGGAAAAGCTTTTGTTTAATTATTTAATGGCCTATCTACAATTGTTACACTGTTTATCCTAATAATCATAGATCGGAGTAGGTAGATTGAATTGGGGTCATTGATCCGAAACGTACATATTAATATGGACATTCCTCCGGAATTGGTTGATTTGATAGAAATTTAAGTGCAACAATTTATAAAAAGTTGTGGCCATAAAAAGGCTAAACATAAAAATAATTATTAATGCTTCGATCGGAATTCGATTGCTTTTGTTTTTCAACCGATAAATAATAAATTAATTTAGTTTTTATACCTTCCTTTAAATTTTGAATTGAGTATTAATAATATCACTGGCAACATTAACAATATTTGATTGAATCCGGAAATATCGGAATTACTTTCCGGAAAAATTGCTTATCATTGTTATTCTTTCTGTGTTCATTTATGATAAAAGTACCAAAAACCAATCTACCTACTCCGATCACTGCTAATAATACAAGAAATATGATACAAGTATAGTGAAAAAAGCGATAGACATAGCATGCAAAAAAAGAACAAAATTATAACAACAACTAGCTGTCCGACGCAACTTCATTTGCGTCACATTATCCCCGTTTTCGCAACATTTTTCATTGCTGCTCCGCTCCTATTGGTCGTAGCGTATGATATATAGCCTATAGCCTTCCTCGATAAATGGGCTATATTATACTACTGAAATATTTTTTCAAATCGGAGCAGTAGTTTCGGAGCCTATTCAATGCAAACAAACAAACAATCAAATCTATCCTCTTTATAATATTAGTTTAGATAAAATTACAATTGCAGAAATAACACTTTCAAGCAACAGTGGGTAGGTATACAGATTTTTGAAGGTATTCATTCAGGACTCCTAAAATTGAAGGTGTAAGGTTTTGTTTATCTTTGCTACACATACGGTTTTTGGTCTATATAGTTTCAAGAAGGCCTCATAATATAACTTCTCCACACGAAGGGGTTTTATTTATTTCACTCGTAATTTTTTTGTACGTACACATTATTTAACATTTTAAAATATTTGTAAAAATAAAGTCAAATTAAAAAAATATGTAAAAATAGTGGCCCTTCGGCATCAGGAACAACGTCCTGGCTGGCGGGTCAGGGCTGCATAGGTAGGAACCTCCTCACTATGCGTGCCGTGTCCAGGAGTACTGCTTTCTGAATCAAGGCCTTGACCGAGCCGTGCAATGAGAGGATTCTAAGGTGTGGGACGAGACTCTTTGCTATTACTCCATAAACTGTAATGACTATCGGCACAATAACTGCAGACGCCACGTTCCACATGTCGACAACATATTGTGCTAACTCAAGATATTTGATTTTTTTATTTGTTTATTAATAAAGGTCACCAACAGCTTATGCATATATAAAATATCTTAAGTTTAGGACACAAATAGTCTTGGGCTTATACAACTGTTTCTGTAAATGAATACTGATGATGATGATGACTTGAATCCATAATATTGATATACGATATTGGATTATTGGATTATTATTGATTGGATTTATTGGGATTGATATTGTAAACGGAAATATAAAATAATAAATGGCATATAAAATAATTCGAAATTAAAATAATTCTAATAATTGTTTAATTACTCTTCTTTTGACAAGGAAAATTAGAGCAGCACTCTTCCTCTCTCTACTTATTTAAAACTTGCTGTGCCCGACAGGGTCCATAATTGTCTATTATCATTTTTGACCACCTGTTAAATGTACATTATGGATGCAATAAATGATTTGATTTAATTTAAATTGGCAACTACAAGCCAATTTCAAGTTAACCAGCATTTTCAAATACAAGTACTATCAATCCAAAGAAAAAAAAAAAATATGTGACTTTGAGGAGCTCTGTGGAAGTTTTCTCTAGAACTTTCTATGCAGATTAAGCAAAGTCAATAAACTAAACAAGAGAAGTATTTCAATCCGCAAGCCCAATAAACCCAATAATAATATAACTTGACCCCCGTAACCAAATCAACGAATTCCTATTCAAATCACTTCCTATTACTTAGATCAACCCCCACATAAAATACTCGAGCTAACCCCAAAAATCTAAATACACTTCAGGCCAATCGTAAACCTAAAAAAGAACTATTCAACCCTTGAAAAGCTCGATATAATAAAAATAAAAAGACAGTAAAAAAGGTATAAAAGTGTCCGGGGGATGGCAAATGAAATGGAATGCAAATGTGGGATGTGATAAACGGATGGGGGTTGAAGGGGTGAAGTGGGACGGGGCGGTCTGTTGAGGATCTTTGTTGCTTGAATTTTGTTTTGGAAAGCAGGCTGAATGGTGGGTATTGATTTAGTACTTGTTACACATTTGTAAACGAGGAGAGTGGATTAATTAGGTCAGCAAAGGCAAAGGTCTTCTTCACAATTGAAACATTTAGGTTTTTAGCTGTAATTTCTTTTTTTTACATAACATAACGTCCTCCCTGGAATCTGAAGGGTTAGGCAGAGGTGTGCCTAATAGACCACCCCGATTTCGGCACTTATGTTTAAGTCCCATGTAATAGGGGGCGGGCCTATTGCTATCAACCGGGCACAAATCCAGACTCCGTGGCTGTTACTGAGAAATTCCTGATGGAGAAACCCAATAACAATTTGCCCGACCTCGTAATCGAACCTAGGACCTCATGAACAGCTCTCGCGTTTGTGACCACTAGACCAACGCGGGAGTCGATTAAAAAGCATTAGCAACACTTACCTATCCATATTTACTTAATCAAAATAATAACAATCTTCATAGTACCTATCAAAATTATATGTGGGTAAACAATAACAGCCGCACAGTTCGATCTATAAGGTTAAGCCGTGCTTGCTGAGGGTGGTCCGTGCATGGGTGACCATAATTAGATACCGGATTTCCTCCGTGTCTCGGAAAGCACGTTAAGCCGTTGGTCCCGGCTGTCATTTGTAGATCTATGACAGTCGTTACGAGTAGTCAGAAGCCAAAAGTCTGACATCCAGTCTTACCAAGGGTTATCGCATTACCCAGTTACTGGGTTGTGGAGGTCAGATAGGCAGTCGCTTCATGTAAAATACTGGTACTCGGCTGCATCCAGTTAGCTGACCTCAAGATAGTTTGAGAAAATGTTAGGCAGATGATGAGTACCTATTAAAATTATGTGTGACATGAGTAATTAGTTCCCTGGTAACACACTAAAAACAATTCCACATCCATTTCTACCCTAACAACATCAAAGTGGTAATGCCAACTTCTAGAAATAAAATGTTTTACCCGAGAGTACGTACTCCGGTATACTTCAAGTATACTTGAAGTACATTTACGTAACACTCGTCGAGGTAGTGGCTTTTACGTTACTGTTTACAGCTAACACTAAAGTTTTATACCGTACTCCTTGAAATACAGGTAAATCTATACTTATACTAGTTGCTGCGCGACTTCGTTCGCGTGGAAATTTTCATGCGTTTTAGGGGTATGAAAAATAGATGTTGGCCAATTCTCAGACCTACCCGATATGGACACAAAATTTCATTCATACAAATCGGTTCTGCCGTTTCGGAGGAGTTTGGTAACAAACAACGCGACACGAGAATTTTATATGTTAGAAAGATTATAAAGCTGCAGAGTATGTTTGGTTGAACGCGCTAATCTCAGGAAATAGTGGTTTGAATTGAAAAAAATATTTTAATTTTTGGATAGCCCATTTATCGAGGAAGGCTCTAAGCTATATAATCACGCTACGATCAAAAGGAACGGAGCATTAATGAAAAATGTTGCAAAAACGAGGACAATTACGCGCAGACGAAGTTGTGCGGGTCAGATAATTTTATTATATGAAGCGGTAAAAGGTTTTTTCGTGACAAAATGGGTGTCAAGTGATACATATATTGTTGATGGGCTGTAAAATTACTAAACGTAGTTTTATAGAGAGGTGGTTTTCATGAAGACAAAATATTTCGTTGGTCAAGTGGTCGCAAGCTGTGGATTCGATTCCCGGGTCGGCCAAAGTGTTAGTAGTAGTGTGTTTTTCTTTGTTATGTTATGTAATAAGTATATTATACGCGGTGGTAATGAGCCAAATCTGCGTATTAAAAAAAGTATTGGTATTATTTTTAGTTAATCTGCTTTTGGGTGGCAGACAGCATAGTATTTAGTCAAAAGTGACTAAGTATATGAAAGTGGTAAAAGGTTTTTTCGTGACTTAAAGGGTGTCAAGTGACAATGCAGTTTTAAAGAGAGGTGGTTTTCAATACTTTACATGAAGACAAAATATTTCGTTGGTTTAATGGCCGCAAGCGTGACTTCTGAACATGTTCGGTTCCCGGGTCGGCTTAAGTGTTCAACTTCAACTGTTCACTGTTCGTTAACTTTAAGGCGTTTGTGGTGCGAATACCAACGTGCTACCTGCACCTTGCCTTGGAAGAGGACTTTTGGCCGCAGGGAGTGGGGTTCCGACGCTTCCACGGGCAAGTGACACATGAACGCGCAGTGTCATAGTGCAGTGAAGTGCTACTTACATAGTTTTTAAGTTTCTATTTACTAACACGAGTTGTATTTTTACGATAGGTACCTATATATGTTAGTCTGTAAGGTTTTTATTTAAGGGCCAAGGTAGCCAGAGAATAAATGAATGTTTTGTTATGTTATGTTATTGGGCTTTTCTTTGTTATGTAATATATTACTATGCCGTGGTAGTGAGTTCTGCGTATAAAAAATAGTATTGGTATTATTTTTAGTTAATCTACTCATGAGTTGCATAGACAGCATAGTATGTAGTCACAAGCGACTATTTAAATGAAATAAAAAAAGTAAAAAGGTGCGATAGAGAATGGGAAACCAGATGAAAGTAGAAGTATACAGATCAGAAAAGTAAAAAAAAGCCACATTAACTTCAAGACATTAACCCCACAACTTACGTAAGAAATTGTAGTAAAAAAATCAGCAATAACCCTAAAATGCTTACCTGTTGATATCACCGCGGATCGCGCGGGTCTTTACGACCCCACATAAAGTTTTATGTTGCACAGCCCTGTTTGCGTAACATCACTAGTTGCCCTTTTTTATTTGCTAGCTTTTTTATATTTTTCGCGTTTTTATTAAGGTAGTGGGGGCTGTTTACCCAATTTTTGGTGGTTGCGGCAATATGCAAGAATATATGCTGAATATGCATAGGTGTCTAGAAGTGATATTTTGTGATACTTTTTTTTGTTTGCATAATTTTAATAGCAGTGCTAATAAATTTTTACCTTATAGGTCAGTTTAAGATATTATTATTTTCTTTTTAGGTTTATTACTTTGCTTTAATCACACCAATTTGGAAAACTAAATATTTACATAAACTAAATAAAAATTAACTTAAAAACTTAATATTTACATAAACTAACTAACTATAAACTAACTTAAAAACAATAGAGGCGTCAAAATACTCCTCCCCATCGCTGTCATCCGGAAACGTGCCCAGAAGACTGGCAGCATTGCCACGTTGAATGGCATTGCTAATTCTTAGGCCAAAGAAATAGCCAGCCCTCTGGTCTCGCGAAGTGTCAACCAGTGGACGAGACCTTAAAAAGTGATTCCTTATTTTCTTATATTTTATGAAGAAATGCAATTGTTTTATTATTGTCCAGAAACGTCTCACGATATTTCAGAAAACGAACGCCCATTTTGTTTTTGTGTTTTATTATATTGCAAGTGCAGTTTAGTCAGTTCTGTTTAGTTTTAAATCTTTTACGACACCATATGTTTCCTTACAATCAAGCTGATCTGCTAGTTTCCTCACAAAAAAATACGACATTCACAACCTAAAAGAAAATCAACCCGAAATTCACAAACCGAAAATTACCACTCAAACTCAAAAAATCCTGGTCGAAATATCCCTAACTAGCACTCAAAACTTTCGAGATCGATTCAATGTTTGAGGGTTAAGTAAAGTCTTATTCAGGAACGGAATGAGCTATTAATAAACAGAAAATGTTTATTTGTATGTTTTGTTTTAAAGTTTGTTAGCTAATTGGAGTTGGTTCTAGGTTTGTTACGAGTTTTGAAACCCGCTGCAATTACACGACGTAAGTGGTTCAGTGGTCGAGAGGAGCTCATGGCTAAATAATAACAGTCACACGGGTCGATCTTTAAGGTTAAACCGTGCTTGCCGAGGTTGATCCGTGGATGGGTAACCATAATTACATACCGAGTTTCCTCCGAGCGTGTAAGCACGTTAAGCCGTTTTTCCCGGCTGTCATTTGCAGATCTTTGACAGTCATTACGATTTGTCAGAAGCCAAAAAAAAAGTCTGACATCCAGTCTTACCAAGGGGTACCCAGTTACTGGGTTGTGGAGGTCAGATAGGCAGTCGCTTCATGTAGGTAAAATACTGGTAGTGTACATAGACCATGTCTTTGTTAATATTTCATTATTTTTCTATTAGATTAAGAATAAAACTTAAAAGTCTAAGTTTGTTATAACGTGCATAAGGTTTATAATGCTAAATGAATCAATTATAAATGGCTGTAAGCCTAAAATGCCTTAATAGTTTAAGTACATAAAGAACATGTGGGCGACACGGTTGGCGCAGTGGCTGAGCGATCGACTGCTGCGCTGCGTGTCGCGGGCTCGATCCCCGCACGGAACAAATATTTGTATGGCCTACAGATACTTGTTCCGAGTCTGGCTGTTTGTGTATGTTAGTTTAAATGTTTGTAAACGTACCCACGATACAGGAGAAACGCCTAGTGTGAGGCAAAGTTAAAAAAAAAAAAAACTTTTATTGTTCCTAGAACTGATTCGGGAATTCAAAAGGATTACCGAGCATTACCGAGAATCCACGACCATTACCGAGAACTACCGAAAGATTAGGTACGACGTAATAGTTTTAGTAATGATGAACTTTGCGAAGATGTTATTCATTAGTGACTTCACATATGTATAGAATTGTAGAGTATTTATCGGGTTTGCATTTTAGCATGTCTGTCTGTTTAGGCTATTATATCAGTCCTGTTAGTCTTGGAAAACCTTTAAGTAATCAGAAATACATTATTTTTCGAGTGTAGTAATCGCTGATGGCTATATTTGGGGGCGTCAACTAATTACGTGAGGCGTTTAGGGGGGGGAGGGTGTCGTGCTAAATCTCACCCAATCTCACGAGGGAGAGAGGGGGGTCTCGGCAAATATCACGTAATTTTAATATGTAATAATTGTGTGAAATATTGTAAATATGCTTACTTGATGTCCTGAATAATAAATGTTCAATAAAAATTATTAAAATAATTATGTTTTTTAAATCAATCTAACGCTATCAAGCACAGGTTAACGTATTAAACACTTAACTACGAATTTTGATACATCTCACGTGAGATAAGAGGGGGGTGAGGGGGTCAAGTGAAGTCTTAAGATATCTCACCAAAGGGAGAGAAGGGGTCGAAAAATCGCCGAAATTGCCTCCCGTAATTAATGGACGCCCCCTTTCTCATTCTTTATTGCACACAAAATAAAAAAATAAGCACACAAATTGCAAAAATATAGATTAACGGCCAGCTTAATTTTCTTTCTGGGCATCTGTATTTGGCTATTAAAAACATTTATTGGAACTGCATGCAAGTCACTGGTCTATAATTTAAAAGCTTCATTTATTTATTTACAAATTCATCCATTAAGATAGAAGAGCACAAAGGTAGGTACCACACACAAAGGTAAGTCACACTGCTTACCTATTTCATAAGAAATTTATTCCAGCAGACCTACAAAAGGAAAGTTGGATTAAAACAAGGTCCCGAAAATATTACACTATCTAATGTAACCCTTTGTTTGTCGATTTAAAAGTTATATTAATTCTAGAAGTCGTTTGAAACTCTGTTACCAAAAACTATTTGGGTTAGAAAATTTGACCCCAATTCCAAGAAGGGGCTCAAATCCGCGCCTAAATCAAAATGTATTCTCGAAACTTCCAGACTTCAATATTATATCAAATTAACAAACCAATCTAGTACAAATTAAAAATATTTCCATTATATTAAACCATGAAGAAACAATGAAGTACCAGGATCACATTACCTTCTAAGAGGTTTATTTGTCACCTTTATGACGTTAATATTATATACCTATATCAAATTAACAAACCAATCTAGTACAAATTCCAAATATTTCCATTATGGTAATAATCCGCAATAAGTACCAGGCTCACAGGACGTTCTAAGAGGTCTGTTTGTCACCTGTGTGCCAGGACATACGGGCGTCGACCGTCGCGTCTCAAATCAATAATTTCGCGCAAGCCCAGCGGTCGCCTACGAGACAAAACGACATCATTCACTTCTTATACTTTGTTCTAGCTAATATGGGTGTGTAGGAGATAGCTTTTCGGAGAAGAAAATGGCTGAAATATGTAGACTCCGAAGTTTTTGGTAGAGGAATAACTATTAGTGCCTTTCTTGCTGTATCTGTTGTATTATTTGTGGAAATTACCTAACGTTGTTACAAAGAAACTAGTTAGAAAAAAAAAACTCGTCCGCAAATTACACGAAATTCCTGAAAAAAAAAACAAAGGTAATCTCACTATTTAATTATGAAACAGAGAGTAACCTATGACAGTGGTCCACATTTAGGTAAACCTACTCATTATAATAAACGACCGTTACGCATTTTAAATGGAACGCATTCAAATTCGAATTGAGAATTTGGGCGTGGTTAACCAATAAGAATTGTCACGCGCGGCGACACGGTGACAGTTTCGACCAATAGCGCGACGATAAAGGCGGTGACATTTTTAAACGAGCTATACGAGACCGCCCACGTCTTGTATGTGACTGAATTGTGTGGATATTTTCTTTGCTGGATTTTCTTGACTATGGTTGAGTTAGAAGATAAAAGTAGGTACGTTTAAAATTTAACAGTCTGTCTGTAACTGCTTGATTCTTAACATTGCATTACGTGAATGATTTTTCAGAATTTACCCATCTATATTGACATTTAATGTAGGCTTCAATATTGTTTTTTTTTAACAAAGTGCATTGTGAATTTAGTGATGCGAGTTTCATGCAAGCCGTTTGACAGTATAAATTTCATTAATCTTGTCAATTGCTTATCGATCATAGAGTTAGGTAATCACGGTAAATTCAATTTTATTATGGATGCATTGATAACACTTGTTTCGTATAATAAAAATTATTAAAACTTAGTATCGGTAATGTTTAATCAGAATTATTAAGTAAAGCAACATTTATCTATTTCTATAATTGTGAGTTTTACTACGTAAATAATATTACCAAAAAACGGAGAAGAGAAACATAAACAATGAAAAAAATATCTTGCAAAACAAACAATTTACCTACACCTACGCATAATAACTTTTCATTCCTATTTCAAAGCGGCTTTCATGAATGTGACACTTTCAGCCAATGGCCGCCCACCTTTTTGTCATTGGTCGTCACCTAGATGTCACTGTTTGTCGCATGTCGCATAAGAAAGGGATAGCATAACAGATATAGTAGTAGGTGCGACAGAGACGGGCGATGTTTACCTACGTCGCCTACTCGAATTTCCACGGCGTGAAAAGTTTAATTTTAGAACGAGTAGTGATGCGGTGACATTGTTACTAAGAATTTTTATTTTAGTCGATAGTTTATTTTGTAACTTTTAGTTTTCTTTTATTGCATTCGTTGCATTCATAATTACTATTTGCATAGTTTTATTATTTAGTATTGTAGTTTCATAGTTATTTTAGGTTGGTGTAAAAAAAATGTTCTACGAGGGAATCATAAAAACCTCACGATAAGCAACTTAATAGCTAAGCTAGATGCAAACTAACTGTGAAAGGACAATACTTAACATAACATCACGCTTGTAATTCCCGAAGGGTTAGGCAGAGGTATAAAATATAATAGTACACCCATATTTCGCCAGTTATATTTCATCATCATCATTTCAGCCGATAGGCGTCCACTGCTGGACATAGGCCTCCCCCAAAAGGGGGTTTTTGCCATAATCGCCACGCTTGGCAGGCGGGTTGGCGATCGCAGTACGGTTGCTGCAAAAGCACAGAGAATGCTGCTGCCCATTCTCTTGCAAGTCCCTTAGTCGCCTCTTACGACACCCACGGGAAGATATGAAATGGTGCTATTATTTACGTCCGACACCATACAGACATATTAGTGTACCAGTGCTATTACATTGGAGTTATATTTAAGTCCAATGTAATGACACTGGAATTAAATATAACTGGCGAAATATGGGGAGAGCCTATTGCCATCAACCGGGCATAAATCCAGACTCCGATGCTGCTACTGAGAAATTCCTGATGGAAAAACCCAATAACACTTTGCCCGACCTGGGAATCGAACCCAGGACCCCATGCTCAGCAGTCGCACTCGCAACCACTGGACCAACGGGGTAGTCCAAGACTCTATATACTAAATTCAACAACATAAGTATCTTGTGTCGGCTTTCAGTCTAACCGGAACACCTGACTACCAGTATTTTACATAGAGCGACTATCTATCTATCTATAGGTTGTCTGGAAGATATCGCTATCAGCGATAAGACCGCCGTTGTAACCATAAAATTAATAGTTTTGTAAGCCCGTTATGTTTAATTTTTGGTGTACAATAAAGTTTTATTCTATTCTATTCTATTCTATCTGACCTCTACAACCCAGTTAGTACTTTGTAATAGACGATATCCCTTGTTAAGACTGGTTGTCAGATTTCGGACCACTCACTACCCGTAACGACTTTCAAAGATCTACAAATGACAGCCGGGATAAACGGCTTAACGTGCTTTCCGAGGCACGGAGGAAACTCGGTATAATGGGTGGTCACCTATCTACAGAACAACCTAGGCAAGCGCGACTTAACCTGACGATCAACCCGAACGGCTGTAATTATTAACCCATGTTACCTCGTAGTTAGGTACCATCACCAAACTGGGTATCGGAGCACGGTAAGGACTATCCTTGCTTGCAGTTTTAAAACAGTTAAAAACTTTCTATTCCATGGTCCCTTTTTTTTGTTTTATTCCTATCGGTCGAAAAACGGTTGTCAAACATCTGGGATCATAAACAGAGCCTGAGAATTTTATTTAAACAAAACATATTTTAAAAAAGCGTCGCGTCTTTTTAGGTTAATGTTTTTTTTTTTGTTTAATAAGGTAGGTACTATTGGTCCGCAAATTATTTGTGCGGACGGGATTTTATTCGAAAAATAAGCCTATTCCCACTTTTCTGATAGTACTTGCATGAATAGCTTGTAGTCGATAATACATCAAAATAATTACACCCAGCTATTTAAAGGGGTCTATCGAAATGTCAAGCAAACCATATTGCGTAACCAATTTAAAACCACCGTGTTATACCACAAGGTAGTACAAGCTACCCGAAACTGTCAAATTTTCCCAATCAATCTTGAACCCAAATTCTTTAACGATAAAGTTGAAAATCAATTAACGTTTGACAGATAGTTGTTGCTTGACTTGCTAGCGTAGCTACATACTGATTCCTAATTAGAGAGCTACGACCAACATGTTTAATGTCTATTACGTTACCGTAACAAGGTATTAGACTCAGGTAATTCTGGTATATTGCTATGTGAGCCCAATTTAATGTAAGTACGAGGTAACATGGGTAGTATTTAGCTGCGAACATAATTCCTGCGAAATTGGAGTAAAGGAGAAATAGAGGTAGATTATTGGGTGACTTATTTTGAATTTTATAGGTATGGCTTACCTAGTAGACTTATACCTAGTTAGCATTAACTAACACTACATCATTCTATCCCTCATAAGCTAATTTATTTTCGTCCAGTGCATGTCTTCTTCTTTCATACTTCTCTAAATAACTAACTCTAACTCGCAATATTAGCAGTTACCGCCTTTCGCAACCCGCCGTCTTTCGCAACCTGCCGCCTTTCCAATCACGCCGTCGAGGTCCGTCGCGACGTCCCGGTCCATGCCCTCCCCGACCTTCGCTCGAGCCAGCCCGCGATGCTGTGCCAGTAGTTTTAAATCAGCCCCAAAATAATGATATCATTCAGATCCAGCCTGTCCTATTGCTGTCCTTCCCCAGCGACGCCCTAAGCCGAGGTTCGTACCCCATAGGGTGCCCTTATCATGAAGTCGCTTAGTATGTAAGTTTTTATATGCCCTGGCTGGAGGCCTTACACTCAAGGCACTCACAGGATAGTCCGGTTAAGTAGATGACTCCCTACTTGGTTGTACTGTGAGATGCCATACACAAAAAAAAAGTTACCGCTTTTTTAGCCATATCAAATTTCACTCAGTCCATCCATCGTTTCTTTGGTCTTCCTCTTCTCTTATAGGTAGGTAAGTACTCTATCCATCCACATTTATACTCAAAACTATCCTAACAACGTTTTCCTTACTATCTTCTTAGGTGTTAATTCCAATCGCACAAATACTTACTTTTATTGTATCCTAATTTCGCGTGCCTAAATTCTGAATCATGTTTTACTAATATCATTATTATATTATGTTATATATTATAACGATTAATTCAGTAGTCACGAAATATCCGAACAAATTCTATAATTCGCAGACGCCATTTTCTTTTTTCAAATAAATCAGTTGCGTGTTCTTTTTGAAGCGTGCCTCTAACAATCGAATTTAGAACAATTTTAGTATATCGGCACGAGCTTCTGTCGATCGAAATTAATTCGAAATTCTCGCTTTTAGGCTTCCGTGCGAGAATTTTGAAGAGCAGGTAGGTAGCTAATCTTATTCTGAATTTGAATGGCGCTGCAGGCTTCAATGACATGTTCGGACTGAAGGACAGACTCACCGACTGGCTACTAAGGTTGTTAAGTCCACGCTATGTCATTTTGGTATTCAGAGCCTTTCTACATGCTTCTGGAAGATTTTTGCAATTTTTGTTCCTTTTTTATTCCTTCTCTTAAGGTGGAAGTTTAATCGCGCTTTCCCATACATTGTTTTTTTTCCAAATTCTCGATACTTATATGCTTTTTGTAGAAGTAATGAAACAACATGATGTTATTACGAATTAGTGTTGTCGCAAATCCCTTCAAACATAAAGAAATAACAAGGTTTGTAGGATTTCCAGGGCCGAAAAAAAACGAAAAATCTTTGCATGTGTGCGTCCTTGGAGTCACACCATCTACCGGATATCTAAAGAACAATCAAGCCTCTTGCATAAAAAACCTCGAAATAATTATCTGCTAGGACTAGATGGCGTGACGTTGTCATTGTAAGGTGGTGACAGTAAGTCTTAGTGTGTGCGTGACTTTTGATTTCATTCTTCAAACAAGTAGGTAGGTAGGTAGATAAATCTAATTTGGGTAAATTAGATTTATAATTTCATAAGAATGAAGTTAAATATTCTTAAACTATGTCAAGTTGTTCACCCAAACCAATGTTTGAAAGTACCTATTAGGGATGAAATGTGTAATTCGGAGTTGGTTAATGGTTGGCTAATTTTATTGCGTGATAGCTAAAACTTATTAGTTATTAACAAGTAGGTATTCAGACATACCAAACATTCGTTATGAAGCCACAGCTTTTTGTACGTGGACTTTTCGCGGTTTATCTAATAAACTAATAATGTACTTACATTATATAACATTACATTCATTCATCACACTATTTACATTCATGAATGTAGGTAAGTACTACCTGCTTACCTACTAAAACATACCGACGCAGTCAAGGTTATGTTGGGAGAAAATTAAGCGTCGTAACTGTTTCTAATAATAATGATCACAGTGAAAAACACAAACCTAACTGTCGTTTTTGCTTTTAATTTCATTCTTATGTCTAAGGAATAGAAGTCAAAGTCGGTTAACCGGACTGTAAAAAAGGCGAAGTGGTAACTGAACTAGAGCTATTCGTGTTATTGTGCGATTTTCCATCATGCTTTAATCTAGGCTTAGGACTAGCAGAAAAGTTTCCAAATATGCATTAGTATTTAATTTGGTTGAAACTACGTAAACTTACAAACATTAGGTATATACATTCTTTCTATTTCCAAGAAACATTGAAGCATAAAACAAAATACATCAACGTTTAATCTCGAAAATGTAGTCTTTAAATGCTTGACAGTAAAGATTATATTGATCGCATTATAATGTCTGTTAGATTTCCGAGAACCGAAATCTAAATCACAAAATTCGCGCTATCCTTTTTACTCCGCTATGTTACCCTTAGTTAGAAAGAGAGAAAGCGGATTTCTAACGAAATCCAACCAAGCGCAAACTGCCGAGTTTAGCTACGTTTGGATTTCATTTGGTGATGGATTTGATTGTCGATTCGGTTGGTGGTAGATCGTTAGCGTTTGGTTCGGATAGGTAGATTATTAGAATCAGATCTTCAAGTTTGAGAAATCTATACGAATCGATTTTCTAAATTAAACTGCATATAAGCGCAGACAAAATTAGCGTTAAATAAATAAAACAAAGATTTTTTTCCAGTCTCTGTGTCAATTTGATTTATATTTGATTAGGTATACAAAATTATACATTATGATTGCAGACGAAAATATTAGGTAAAAAAAAATAAGCAGCCGTCGACCTCCTATGTTAAAAATTGCTCAGAGTAACAGGCTTTCCAAATGATCTAAAAACAAAAAGTTTGTTTCATTACCTACAGTCAATGACGTATCACTACATAGTATAAAACAAAGTCGCTTCCCGCTGTCTGTCCCTATGTATGCTTAGATCTTTAAAACTACGCAACGGATTTTGATGCGGTTTTTTTTTAATAGATAGAGTGATTCAAGAGGAAGGTTTATAAGTATAATATATGCATAATATAGTAGAGAAACACTGATAATGTTAGAGGTTTCCAATGTGATGTCGACAGACATTCTGTAGTATATTTAGTATCTGCATTGCACCCGCGCGAAGCCGGGGCGGGTCGCTAGTTATAAATAAAGCGATGTTGGCGGGCACGGGCCGTACCGCCGTACGGGAGAGGAATCAATGTCAAGAAATGATTATGTAGGTATTAAATTTTTAATTTTGAAATTGTTGTGTTATACCTGTGCGAAGCCGGGGCGGCCTGCTAGTTCGATAATAAAAATAAGTAAAGCCAAGGATACACTAGGGGACAAATGTGCCACGACATGTATCGGCGACATGTCAAGCGAAGCCGGCCGATTTCGCCTGACAAATATGGCGACAACGCGCGACTTATGTCCGCAGCGACGTCAGACGAAATCGTGCGACTTCGCGAAACTTCGCCTGACATATCTAGCGACATCACGAAGTTTCGTTTCACAAGGCAGGCGATATCCAGCCACCGAGGTAGTGTTGTTGGCTGCGGCGTACACAATTATTATTAAAAGTCAAAGAAAAAAGACGAGAAGATGGTGGGTTAGAAAGTACTATGTAAAGTATGAATTCGCGCAATGTTACGACTCGGACAAAATAGGTAAGTTTATGTGGAATTATCATGTATGTTCACACGGCGACACATCAAGCTTTACACTTCCAGTATAACGTGGCCTCGCTTTGTCTATATATTCTATACAGTGACAAATTTGCATAAACTGGTTTTTTCATACCTGGATCAGCGGTCGTGCGTACCTACTGTTATAATTACATATGTACCTACAATACAACGAAAATGTCACAAACCGTCGCAGCGTTGTGGACACTAAAAAGTAACATTACTCAAGAATGCATGTATTGTGGTCATTATTTTGACAACCTTGTTCGAGCAAAGTCGACCTTGCCGTCAACTCAAACTAACTAAATCGCAAACTATTAGTAACTAGCACCCCGCCCCGGCTTCGCACGGGTATTTAACAATACACAAACATAAATAAACCCTTCTATTTGCGTCAGGTAACTAAAAAAAGTCTCTGTGGTGTGAAAATCTGTATGGACACCATACAGAATTTCACACCACAGATAATTTTTTTGGTTCTGTATGGTGTCGGACGTAAAGAATAGCACCATTCCATATCTTCCCGTGGGTGTCGTAAGAGGCGACTAAGGGACTTGCCAGAGAATGGGCAGCAGGGTTCTGTGGGCTTTTGTAACAACTGTTCTGCGATCGCCAACCCGCCTGCCAAGCGTGGCGATTATGTCAAAACCCCCCTTACTTATGTCAATGGCGACACTTGGGGGAGGTCTATGTCCTGCAGTGGATGTCTTTTGGCTGAAATGTTGAATGATGATGAACTAAAAAATAATAATTATAAACAAAGTTTGAATATTCCCCTCCCGAACGGCCCGTACTCCAGTGACGCCTACATCGTATTAGGTGATGCCTAGCCAGCTGAGCAGGGTGAGCGGCGACCACGCAACTTTTTTCTAATACTTACATTTTTAAACTCGTGATATCTTTCGAATGGAATGTTCGAATTGAATAATTCAAACAGTTCTATAAAGGTATTGAAACAGTCTTGAATATGAAGTAATTTATTTCGATAAGGATTAATACCAAGATACAAATACAGAGCCTTTTCTAACGGCGGCATTAAAATATATTTTTTTAAATAAAAGAACACTTATTGTGGCATAAATATAATAGTTAGACATATGCTGTCGCGACACTTTTTGTAAATAATGATGTGTTCTGCAAAGTCGTAATACATTATTTTATTCTATCATCAATAGTTTTCGCAGCGCACGCGATGTAAAGAATATTTTAGGTAATTTTTATACACCTTGGGTTACATAATTGCAGTTTTAGTAAGGATCCCTAATTTTTTTGAAAATATAATATAGCCTATGTCACCCGCGGATAGTGTAGCTTCCCAACAGTGAAAGAATTTTTCAAATCGGTTCAGTACTTTCGGAGCCTATTCAATGCAAACAAACAAACAAACAATCAAATCTTTCCTCTTTATAATATTAGTTTAGATTTAGACACAGATTAGGACAGATACTTCACTCAGTAGAAAACATCCAATACCTATTACGATAATTGCCTACTCCCTCGCGTCAACAACCACTGTATGCTAAAATGCGCCTAAATGCTCAAGCGTACAGCAGTGATTGCTTCGCACCGCGCGATTCCACAGTAATCGCAGGGCTGCCTCTTCGATAAAATTAAATTAACATAACTTTTTATCTATGTTATTGAGAACTGTGAATATGTTCTGACAAAACAAAAATAAAAAAATAAAACACTAAAAACACAAAAAAAAACAAAAAAAAGATACAAAAAAAAAATACTTCTTAGTTTGATGATGATCTTCGGAGATGTTCACTAGAAATGAAAAAAAAAGCCTTAAAAAAAGAGAACCGACTTCAAATAAAGCACTAAGCCGTAAGAAATTTTTTTTTTTTTTTATGGTAGTACTAACAGCTGGTAATTACGAATCGAAAAAGCACCGACATCAAAGAAAAAATTATTTCTTACGGTTTAGTGTTTTGAAGTCGGTACTCTTTTTAAAGTTTGTTTTATTATATTTGTAAGTTTGTTTTGTTTTATATATTGGTGCTGACTGTGGAAGAAACCTAGATAAAACATAATTATAGGCACCACACGGCATCGTAATACGCGTACGAACGAACAGCACTATTAAAATTGAACGGCGTGCGCGCGCTTCGCTTGCGAGGCGAAAACCGCACTGAATTTGATAAGCCGAGCCGGCGGACCGAGACCGCTCGGCTGGGCGGTAGGCACTTATAGCGCGCAAGTACATGGAGTGACGGAGGCCTGATTTAGATATCAAACCCGGAATGACGGTGTTGAATTTTAGTAACTGTACTGTTGTCATTTTAATTAAAATTCTAGTTTTTAATATATTTTTTATTTAAATTACTTGCTGGTTTTATTAGGATTAGGTACTTGCATTTTTGAGTAAAGCACTATACAAACCTTGGCCCACAATGACTGCTTCGCTGGTCACGCTATGATTGCCTCGAGCTAGCCTAGCTACGCTCTAGGCCTTTCAGCTTGGCCATCATTGCAGCCCTTGCTGTCGCTGTGCGCTGTCGGTCATAATCAGCGCGACCAGCAAAGTAGTCATTATAAACCGCGGCAGTAATGTAGGTACTATTAGGTACGTACGTAGTAAGGTAATAAGAAAACAAACTTGTTTTGATAAAAACAGTGATTACATTTTGTGATATTGAGTATTGATAGTACCATTATTACCTCAAAATTTTAAGAAAACAGGTAGGTAAGTAATTTAGAAGAAATAAATATGTTGGTAGAACTAATTAAAATTTTTATATTTGGTATCCACTCGGACATAAGACTAACCCGCACTGGGCCCGCGTGGTGGATTACAGGCCTGTGTCCTAGCAGTGCGAACATTATAGGCTGATTACGCTGCTGCGGAATATAATTAATCGGACATAAACTGCGATGAATTTTCAAGTAAGCATGCGACGGCACGGCGGCGTGAAGTCTGAAGACTCTCTTGAGCGATCGCTGCATAACCACCCGGGGAAAACTAAACATACTTATTTAATAAAATAAGCAATCCATATTAGGTATCTACAGAGCCCTTCAGCTGACCAGGTCATGACCTCCGACCCATATACCTATCAGCTGGCCAGGTCATAACCCCTGATCTTAGTACGAACCAGCTGATCCATGGTTACCAATATTAATTTTTCGATCGGAATTCAATTGTTTTTATTATTCAACAGATAAATAATAAATTAATTTAGTTTTGATACCTTCCTTTAAATTTTGAATTGAGTAGTAATATATCACTACCAACATTAACAATATTTAATTGAGTCTGGAAATACCGGAATTACTTTCCGGAAAAATGGCTTATCCATGTTATTCTTTCTGTGTGCATTTATGATACAAAAGTACCAAAAATCATTCTACCTACTCCTATCTATGGTGATAAGCATATTACCATCATTATGTATTGTTAACAATGTATTTACATTCATAGCAAATAATTTATTAGGATATTACAACTAAATATGGATAAAAAAAATTAGAAAAAAAGCAACTTCAAAAAAGTGAAAAATAACTTTAGTTTCAGAGAAGTAGGTGGCAAAAAAACTGAAAACAAACATGTCACCGACTTCTGAAGCTAAAGTTATTTTTCACATTTTTGCTTTTTGAAGACAGTTTTTTTTTGCAAATAGTTTTAGTTTTTTCTTAGGTGACACTAATGAGCATGGCAGTTGAGAATTTGTCATGGTATGGGTCGCTAATGTTGGCACGTGTGTTGCACTTGCATCATATAGCTTCTTTACAACTGTTTGAGCAAAATGGCCACCGTTATTCGAGACTGGTCATCTCTTAACTGCTAGGTCACCTAGTTAATCTTTGTAGGTATTAAATTGTTATACATTGTTCTCGCATGTAGAAGCAAAAAAAATAATGTAACCAGGATTTTGTAACAACTTGTTTTTAAAAAGAGTGTCCATGGAGTTTCTTGCACCCCTAAGACGACCCACTGACCGTACGTTCTTCTCCATGAGTCTTTGACAATTCAAAACTGCCTGTAAATGGTATTTAAATAAATGCTTTGAGTTTGTATCAATTGTATTTTTTTGCCTTATAAGTGCTTATATGATTTGACTTTGATTGTTTTTATAAACAATTTATTGTATTATGTACCTAGTTGAAAAGGGGGGCAGTGACAGCCTAGTGGAAATGGCCTTGACTAATGAATTGTAGGTTGTATGTTCGAACCCTGACAGGCTCTTTACTTTGGGTTAATGAATACTAATACTACTTGAATAAAAAGCATTACTTACAATAGTTATATAATTTGTGTACACAACATAACCACATTCATATTTTGTTTGAACAGAACTTCATTGCGGCATTGAAAACGGACACAATGCTTTTATCAAATGGTACACTTACACAACACATTTATGACAACTAATTTGAGATTCCAGAACCAGAACATAAGATTCTCTTGTTGATGTGTAGAAGCTGATGTATAAAATATGATCTCCCTGTGATGTTACATACCGTACCTAGAAGTTTAGTCCCTACAACCATGTCTGCTAACTTTCGGTAGATTCGAGTAGAGAAAATACAAAAGATTTTCGCACATTGAATGTTTATTGTTCCCAACAGAGAAAACGTCAATCAAACGAGAGACATTCCGTTTCAAGTTAGGTAGGTACTTTAGAATGGTAATTATTGTAAAAAAAATAGTAACTAAAATAAAAACGTTGCAGTGGCCCTTCTTGTATGTTTTTTTTTAAACATTTTTGTCACAAAATATTGATAAATATGATATCTGCATGTTTCCTAATTAAACGTTTTTGATGACAATGCCATCTAGCGGTTCAGAAATTAACCATTTACGTGTGCATGTGTGTGTGTGCATGGTGTGTACAGATATGAAGTTGAGACGGCTGGTGGAAATTTCGAAAATCTCCGTTTGAGAAGAGTTAACAAGTAAGCTGTATATGTGGAAAAATCAAGACAAAAGGCTAGTTTACGCAAATAGAATATTGTCCATCAAATATATTTTAGTTATGCGTAATCATAAATAATACCCAAATACAAGACTACAGCGCCATCTATTGAAAAAACGGCGGCGGGATGATCAACGGGACCACCTTAACTTAGTAGTGCAATTGCTTTGTGGGCGAATACAAAAATACAGCAGCAATTTTACAAAAAATGGTTTTTATTTTTTTCATATTCTAAATTCAAATTCAAATTCAAAAGTTTATTGCTCAACACAGTACTTCATAATACATTTCCAGACGTCAAGTGAATGGCAGCATTTAGGCTTTTTTTTTCTTTAGTATTGAAGTGTCGTTGTTGTTTGGCATGCAAACATGATTTATAAGGTCTTGCAGTGTGTCTTTGGTAATTCTGAGGCACTCTATTGACATAAGGTTTCGAAGAGCGTAACACTCCCTCCTGTTTTGACTGATGACTTCACGAAGGGCCATCAATTGTCAGCCAGCTGTGTGTGTCGTTTAGCTATTGTCTCAGTATTACATACTTACTACCTATACATACGTAACAACATGCATACTTAGGTAATATCCAATTCGATTCGTAGTAGGTACCTATATAACTAGTAAATATAGATTTTCAAGCTAACGCCACGCCATCTGCTTGATATAACTGCTCAAATTGCTCAAAGACATTCATTCCATTCGGTCATTTAATCCTGATAATGTCATTTTAGAATGAAGGTATTGATTTAATTCAAACAGTCCTGAAACATTCTTCATCAGAACTCGCGCTTTCAAAATAATTGGAATTATCAAAATACTTTTGCGTTAAGTAACGCACAGAAGTTATTCACCAGCCCAATGGCGTTGTTGCAATTTTAAATTTGGAATTCGAATTTCGTTAAGCGTTCGAAAACGGTCGATCACGAATTGTCTCATTTGAATTTGGAATCACGAGAATGAGTTCTCACAGTCTGTCAACCCCTAAGGATACAATAAAGAAGTATTTTAAATATTTTAAATTAAAATTAGATGAATATTTTGGATTTCTACACGTGAAAGAAATTCGTCACATTTTATTTAAATGATTTTAAAATTATGTTACATTTAAGTCCCTTAAAAATTGTTACTACAAACGCGCTGTGTAGCCGATTCACAATTTTATCTACAGGAATTTAAGCAAATAAAGAATGGAATAGGATTTAAATCAAATTCTTTATCCATCCATTAAGGTGAAAGCGACAGGGTGGCCCACGAAATTCAAATTTTCTTAAGTTTTTTACAATTTGCCGGTCAGTCTCATGTTTTATGTTGAATAAAATATGATACGCGGCTGTAAAACGTGTGTATTTATACAATTGTTGGCATTAAAATCATCAATACAACCCCTTTAAGCTCAATTAAATTTAATTCAATAAAAAATCATTCTATGGGGTTAAATGAACTTAATGGGTTGTATTGATGACTTTAATAAGTATAATTCAGTAAAGCCATATTAGTTACGGCCGCGTATCACATTTTATTCAACATAAAAACTGTTACTGACCGGAAAATTTGAATTTCGCGGTCCACCAAAAAACATGTGAAAGGTATAGGTATGCAAGGATTTTTTCTATACCAACCAAACGCGGGCCGGCCGTATAACCCGAAGAACCGATAACCGTTGGGGTAGACGAGTTCTTGAGTGGAGACCACGGTTCGGTAAACGTAGCGTAGGACGTCCTCAGACTCGGTGGAGCGATGATCTGCGCAAGGCAGCTGGTAAGAGCTGGATGAGAGTGGCCGAGGATCGTGCTCAGTGGCGTGTCATGGGAGAGGCCTATGTCCAGCAGTGAACGAATACAGGCTGATGATGATGATGAACCAAACAGCTTTGAGAA
Organism: Cerastis rubricosa; assembly: GCA_949152445.1. Classification (NCBI taxonomy): domain Eukaryota; kingdom Metazoa; phylum Arthropoda; class Insecta; order Lepidoptera; family Noctuidae; genus Cerastis; species Cerastis rubricosa. The sequence continues at coordinate 14,487,839 of OX424541.1, forward strand.
AGTCATGACTGTCTTAAGTAGTTATTATAGATCTATTTTATTCTCACAGTATAAACTTAATAGCTCCAGAAGAAGGCTAGACTCGGTAGGCATCAATTACATCTTACCTGACTGTCTTTCAGACTCAAAGATAATGTTACACTGCCAAATCACTTCCATAGTAATTTTCAAGTTGTAAATTGCCTATCATTTCTTAATTCTTTAACCAGAACAATAAATCTATTATTAAATAAAAATAAAATTTTAAATCGCGTGCAATATGGCGACGTGACCGGCGGCGATGCTTCCAAGTTCAAAATTCGGCCAGTCCGATTCTTTTGTTTGGATACGCGGCCCGGGGCTAAGTTTGCGTGATCTTATTCTTGTTACCAAAGACAATGCGAACTTTTGGTTGTGTATCCGAAAACTGTACGGAACTTTATGATTCTTCTCTTTGATGATTTGACTGATGTTTCTCGCATGTTCTTGTATGTGGTTCAAACATTTTAAATCAGAAATCGAATAAATTACACTTTAACAATAAAAATCTATTTCACTACAGTATTTTCTACTATCGAACTATTGCTGCCCTCTACGAATGGCATTTCCGTAACTATCGTATAGTATCGTATAATTAGCAGTGTAGTATCGTAAAGTAACCAAGCTATATATTGTCTTCTACAGAACATCCTACTTTTTTAAGACTAATAATTCACAAGCCATAGATCAGATACTTATTAAAAATTCAATGTCCCACTTTTTCGACAGTGTAATCTAGCTATGAAATAACTAGGTACCTACAAACATAGTATGTTATAACATAACATCACGCCCGCAGTCCCTGAAGAGTTAGGCAGAGGTACACCTCATAGTACAGTAGTTATTTATGGAAATATTGACTGTCTGTCCTCCCAGTATCCATACCTAATAACATTGCTGGCTCCCTTAGAAGTCAGTCTAATTAACGACACAAAAAAAAACACTCTAGAAAGGCCCCGTTTCGAACTTTTCAAATTCAAATTTGGAACTCGTAAAGGCGCGTTCATCATAGTGTAAGTTTAATTAACTGAATCGTTTTAAAGTGGCTGGAAACTAACTCAAGGAAAGCTGTGATCTAGGCAGATTTAGTTAGCAGCATTTTTCAGGCAAAGACAAAAGCAAAGACTTTTGACTAGGCTGCTTTGATTACAAATTTTCTGCATTACAATTAAAATAACTAAGAGCTAAGTCAAAGACAGCACATTCATGACATCATAATCTGACTAGCCTTTTCCCACCTATTTTGTTGGGGTCGGCTTCCAGTCTAACCGGATGCAGCTGAATACCAGTATTTTACATGGTGCGACTGGCTATCTGATCTCCACAACCCAATTAGTACTGGGTACTGCAAATCACGTTGACATTTATTTTATTATATTATATTAATAAATTACACAGTAATTATGTAACTAGTTCTTTAAGTTATACCTGCTGAAGGTATTTCTTTCTGAAAGTTAATTTTTCGCAGAGTAGTTACGTAGTACTTGAGATAAAAAGCCAGCGAGTGAAATGAAGCGTGGATCAAGAAAGTATTTTATTTTATCATTAAACTTAGGTTTTAGAATAATTTAGCTAAATAAGGCCCTTTGTGCGTTGGTAGGAGTGTTCGTCTTTATTTACATATTTTTACTAAATACATTTCTTCACCACTGCTCTCAAAACGGTGGTGAAGAAATGTATTTGTTACTGAGTTGGTTATAAAATAAATGTTTATTTATTTCAAACAAACAAAACTAACCAGTGTGCAGTGTAAACTCCGCCTAATCTAGCTCGCGTGACGATACTTTTTTTTAAACATAGAACGTTCGTTCTTTTTGCGAATTAGAAGTGTTCTCTCTTCAAAACAAATTGCTGACAAGCGGGACGTTCGAATTTCGTATGCGCCAACCGCAGACCACTGCGTTACCAAGTTACAACTACACTTACAATTTCAATTTTGAACTCTATTTACGGTAAGGTAAGGTTTATTTGATGTGGAGTGTTATTATTTTGAATTTAATTCACGTTGCGTTTCAGATGCAAATGTGTCTGATGAGACTTGATTATGTAAATGAGAACGGACTAGCCTTGTGTGAGACTTTTGAGTGCGTATTGTTTGGATCGCGAGGTAGCCGCGTATTATGCACCTTTTTATTTCTACTGTTTAATAAGCGTAGAGAATTTTCGTACGACGTTTCAGGGAACGATGAAGCAGTTTTTTGAATGGCGTAGGAAGTTACGTTAAATTAGAGATTTTAAGGGCATAGATAGGTCGGTCCTGTGTAGTACCTTTTTTTTCTTAGTCATGTCATAAAGTTTTCACTAAGGCAAAGATTAAGGAATCATAGACAATGACCAACTTCAAGGCTAAATTGAGTACGAAAAGGAAGCTAGATAATTTTCTGAGCCAACTCATTAGGAAAAGGTTTATCTAACTAAATCATTCACTTAACTACCTAGTGTCGGTACAAAATAATGATATTTTCAAATACTAGTAACAACTCACAAAGTTAATTATTAACCCTTCCAACATTTTACCTATGGTTGGTATCACTACCCAAATATTTACCCCAAACAGAAGCTACAAACAAAAAGAAAAATCAATTTGTAAGTTCCCTACTTTTCCCTAATAACGTGCGATAATAGAAAGTTTAAAAATTAACGGACCCCGCACGCGATGTCACGCTGACGTGTCGCGTGGATAACGGCTCGGTAAATGTCACGGGTGACAAGCAAATGTCAAATGTCAAAGTGACAAGATAGGGTGGAGAAAGCGGTGGATATTGGTTGTTCATTTTGTTTTTATTTGGGAAGTTTGTCTTTTAGGTAATTATTGGTAATAATATATACGTACTGTGTGATAGTAAACCTATATTATCCTGTTGGTGGGTTTAGTACATAAAGTTTACTGCTTTAAGAAAAAATATTATTTTGGGTCTTCGAAAATACGTGCCAATAAGAACCAAGTAACCGATCTAACTGACTGCTTTTAAGAATAATATGGAAAGGAAAATATGTTTTGACATTTTTATAAACAGTATCAATTTTCTTCAAGAGAATTTTCTTCGTATAAAATCCAGGCAATAAAAAAAAGTGAGTTTGCTTGTTGGTTTCTCACTCCTTAACTGCTAAACGGATTTTCATGTTTGACATTTATGTCATTCCAGTCCATGACCAATGTTAGGTCGTGGCAATATTTTCGACATTCACACGAGCGTAGCCGCGGGTAAAAGACAGTCTTTATACTTCAAGAGCTGTTTGAAATAATTCTACTTTTTATTATACTAGCACTTCGCCTGCGACTTTGTCCGCGATGTTTGTGATACAATTTTTTCCTACGTTACGCGGTAAAGATGTAGCTTTATAATGGTGAAAGAATTTTTAAAATCGGGGTAGTAGTTTTTGAGTTAAATCGTAACAAACAAAAAAACAACCAAATCTTTTCTCTTTATAATATTATTAAGTTTAGAAATACGAAAGTTTGTGAGGATGTATGAATGTAAAAACTACTGACCGAATGAAATTTGGGACACAGATGGTTTAAAACCTGGATAAACAGATAGGGTAGGTAGTTTTAATCCCCGGTTGTATGTTGTTGATGAAGCCGCGTGATTCAGCTAGTGTTGCATGCATAACGTCGTTGCTATCTCCTAAACCACTTCGAAACCCCACTTCTGCAGCACGAGTAGCATGGCCACTGTAGAAATGAGTTTTGTCTACGGAAGAATCGACATAATGACAGATAGACAATGACAATGTGTCAGTTTGTCCACTCTTCCGTCGACATAGCCCGTTTCTACGGCGGTCATGCTACGCGTGCTGGTTCCTACTTACCTACCTACCTACATAAAGTTCATAGAAGTAGTTACAAAGTAATTGGGACGGCAGACACTGTGTAGGACAGGCCAGGTCATACCAATTCATTAAAAAGTTAGTTAGTCTAGTTCAATTCAAACTGAAGTAGAAGTAGAATTAATAGGATGACCGAACTTGCACCTGGAACGTCCAAGTTAAGTTGAAATTATATTAGGGAATTTACCTGTGCACTGTGCAGAGGATCTAAATACGAGTACGTCTCGGACAGAAGATACTTATAAAAGGTGCTAAGTGTTTTGCGTCGAAAAAAGTGGATAGGTATGTACAATCTGCCAAAAATATAATCAAAAGTACCTAACAGTTCTTTTGAGGGTTCCGTACCCAAAGGGTCAAACGGGACCCTATTACTGTGATTTCGCTGTCCGTCCGTCAGTCACCAGGCTGTATCTCATGAACCGTGATAGTTAGCCAGTTGAAATTTCTACAGATTATGTATTTTTGTTGCCGTTATAACACCAAATACTAAAAACAGAATAAAATAAATATAAAAGGGGGGGACAAAAAAATTTTTTTTTGATCTTTATTGTAAATAATGGTATGGAGTCCGACTTGCACTTGGCCGGTTTTTAAATTGGCATAGGTATGTAAAATTGCCAAAAAACAACTAATCAAAAGTACCTAACGGTTCTTTTTAAATATTGACAAAAGGAAATACAAGTGTGATCAAGACAAGAATTTAAAATTACTTTCAATAGAACTGAAATTTCGGTTGCTTACCTACGTAATTATTATTTGTTGTTGTTATAAGTACTTAGGCTTTTATTTAACTTGCTTACTAGTTAGTACGCACGGCGGACAATCAAGCTATACAAAACCAGTCTATGTGGATCTCTCCTTGTACGGGAAATCTATACAAAACGAGGCCATGGTATACTGTGTGTAAGTACGTATTAGTCAAATCTTGCAACTGAAGTTCAAAACCTGCAGTTTCCACCAACCGCTCGAGCTGAAATCATGCACACACCTTTGGTTCTGGCTGACTATTGTCAGCCAGAACCAAATTGACTTGGAGTTCTTTCGGGAGGAGGCATTTCTGGCTGCAAGATATTTCCTGCAGCCAGAAACGCCTCCTCACGAAAGAACTCCTCAACGGTTAATGGCGAACACGAAACTTTGTATTAGCTTCGATATTCAAAAAAAAAATGTTGGTACATAAACCTTATTTTCATCATCATCATTCTCTTGCCCTTATCCCAATTTATTTGGGGTCGGCGCAGCATGTCTGCTTCTTCCATACTTCTCTATTACTTGTCATCATAGGAGATACCTCTTCTCTTGCCATATCATCCTTCAAACAGTCCATCCATCGTTTCTTTGGTCTTCCTCTACCCTTATTCCCATCCACATTCATACTCATAACTTTCCCATCGACATTTTCCTCATTCCTCCGCTTAAACCTAATTTTCTTCTTTTTTATTTCATTTTAAATTTTAATTTTCTTGTTGTGTTTTTTAAGTTTACTTTATTTTTACTTTCCTATCATTATTATCGGAGATATCATGACACTTTATCTGGGTCATAAAGTATTAAACATTAGAAAACTTCCTATTGACTTTCGGTTTACCTAATCAATTCAGTTTTATGCAGAACTAAACGAAAATGCTAATAATAGACGTTTAAGCATTTTGTGAAAGATTTCCAAATATTTCTTCCTATAAATATTCCATCTTAGCATTCCCCTTCATTTAAAATAACCCTTTCTCGTTCAAATTCTGTTCAGAAACGCATAAAATCGCTATTCCTTATTTGAAATTCATAAATCACGCAAATTAGTGTTGTTCGGCTTCTGGAATTTTAACTTTTTTAGCTCCAGGCTGTTTGCGAGATGTTCTTTGCCTATATTTATTATCTGTAGCATAGTTTAGCAATATGGCGTCCTTAATTTCGGTTGCTTGCTTATTAGCTTATTAAAATTTATGACTTAATGTGGGGTTATTAAGTTAGAGATTTAGTTTCCTGCTGCTGTTTTTAAATCTATTATTTACTTAAACACTTTTTGCCTGGGTTGAAACTAGGACTGGTACCTAAGCATTGATTTATAGAGAAACTGCCTTGGGAGCATGCATCATTTCGTTTACTCACTGCTGTTATTACCGACAAAGACTTATCAATCTTATCATTCGATTCCGTTAAAGTAACCTTAAGTTTGTATAGATAATCGTGTCTTTTTGTTCCAATTTACGTTAACGCGATCCAATATGTTCAAAAATTTGCGGTAAGTTTATTTATTTAACTATTTATGTACACACTTAATACAGAGAAGTAAAAAGAAAGAGAAAATATGTACAAAGGTGATGCTTATTTCTAAAGAAATCTCTTTCAGCATATAACTGCGAAAGGATATAAAAAAAAAGATGTGCAGGCATAGTGTGTGTGTGTCTGTGTTTACTGAGGATGGGAACGTTTTATTTGATAGATGTGTGACCAGAATCACTCTTTGTATATTGAGTACCTACCTAGATTCAGGATGACACTTAATTGAGCAGCCCGAAGCCTAGCAAACTCACTTTTTGTAAGTATATTACAGTTTTCGAGCTCGTGGCTAAATAATTACAGCTCGGATCAATCTTCAGGTTAAGCCGTGTTTGGCTCGGTTGGCCTGTGGATGGGTGATCAGGATCACCCATTGCATACCGAGTTTCCTCAGAAAGCACGTTAAGTTGCTGGTCCTGGCTGTCATTTGTAGATCTTTGACAATCGCGACAGGTATAGTATTCTGGTCTTAGTATTTGTTGTTATTGCGGCAACAGAAATACATAATCTGTAGAAATTTCAACTGGCTAACTATCACGGTTCTGAATGGTTCACGGTTCTGTTCTGTATGGTGTCGGACGTAAAGAATAGCACCATCCCATATCTTCCCGTGGGTGTCGTAAGAGCCGACTAAGAGACTTGCTAGAGAATGGGCAGCAGCGTTCTCTGTGCTTTTGTAACAACCGTACTGCGATCGCCAACCCGCCTGCCAAGAGTGGCGATTATGGCAAAACCCTCCAAAATGTCAATGTGGCGACACTTGGGGGAGGCCTATATCCAGGAATGGACGTCTTTTGGGCTGGAATCATGATGAAATAATGAACTAAACGGTTCATGAGATACAGCCTGGTGACAGAAGGACGGACGGACAGCGAAGTCTCAGTAATAGGGTCCCGTTTGGACCTTTGAGTACGGAACCCTAATAATAGGGGCCCGTTAGACCCTTTGGGTACGGAACCCTTAAAAATGAAACATTAAAAAAATTAAAACTAAATAATAAATATTGTGTGACTTACGGCTGCAACAAATAGGCCCAGTTCAGCAAAATGCCGGACAACTAGTGCCCAACGCTGGTTTTCTACTGTTGGTTAGACTGGAACCCAAACCCAATATAGTTGGGTTAAGGCTAGGCAGATGATATCTAGATTCAATAACCTCCTAATTTACCATGCTCAGATTTCATAGAACAAAATGAATCATATATTCCAAGGATGCCAATAAATCCGACCTCTTTCTTTGTAGACTGAGTAGAATACGAATATATATCGACAGCAGCGCTGGCCCAGTGGTGGCAATCCCGACTTACGACCATTAAGCCGTGGGTTCGAACCCAGGCAGGCGCAATACTTTGTGTAATTTATTTCATCACCGCTGTTTTCAGAAACGGTGAAGAAAAATATCGTGAGGAAACGGGCACGTCCTAGAACAAAAAATTCGAAGATGTGACATCTACCAACCCGCACTGAGCCCGCGTGGTGGATTACAGCCCACTTCCTCTCATAGAGAGGAGGCCTGTGTCCCAGAAGTGGGCACATTATAGACTGATGATGATGATTGATAATATCAGTGATCATGATCACTTTGATAATTGGATTCACTTGGGATGTATTTTTCTTTAAGGATTTTGTAGGAATGAAGCAATTTGTAAGCACATTAAAATAAGGCTTGTTTTTTTATAACCCCTTTGTCACTTGACTGTCAGAATAAGAGTTGTGATAACGGGGTCGGGAAAATTGTTATTGGGTTTTCCATCAGGAATTTCTTAGTAGCAGCCAAGGAGCCTCATTTGCTGCCCTGTTGATGGCAATAAGCTCGCCCCCTACTACTTGGGACTTAAAACATAATTGGCGAAATGTGGGTGCACTAATAGGTACTATCAGAAAAGTGGGAATAAGCTCAATTTTCAAACAAAATCCCGTGCACACGATGACAACATCTGTTTTACACCCTTACTACTGTTGGTCCGCACCAAAGCAAAAATCTAGAAAAAACAGGCACACAAAAACTCAGGCTCTGTTAACTATTTTAAAGCTGCAAGCAAGGATAGTCCTTACCGTGCTCCTATACCCAGTTTGGTGATGGTATGCCTCTGTCAAACCCTTCGGTGATTATAAGCGTGATGTTTGCTGATTCCTGGTCCCAGTTTTTGGTAAGGTAGGTTAGGTAGGTACTATTTAAGTAAATAATAGGAGGTTTATCCATCGTTTAGACAAAATACTTTAGTTTTTCTGTATGGTCTCGGACGTAAAGAATAGCACCACTTGCCAGAGAATGGGCAGCAGCGTTCTCTGTGCTTTTGTAACAACTGTACTGCGATTGCCAACCCGCCTGCCAAGCGAGGCGATTATGGCAAAACCCCCCTTATGTACACTTGGGGGAGGCCTATGTCCAGCATTGGACGTCTTTCGGCTGAATGATGATGACTTCAGCTGTATTTTACTAGAAAACAGGGTAGATTTTAGTTGTATTCGGGGCATTTTCGTAAAATATGGTATGTAGTAGGTACTTAGTAAAGGTAAAAATCAAAGACAGAATAAATTTTTCCAAACTTTTTTATTACATACTTATTATCGTTTGGCAAAAAGGAAGTATATATGTTTTATTTATATAATACAATCTTAACAAATTAAGTTTTTAATACTTTTTGGTACTTATACAATTTAAGGTATTCTAATATCTCACATTACACGAAGATTAGATTGAGAAACACCAAGAAATGTACAGTTGAAATTGAAATAATAATTTGTCATATTTTAGCACCAACATATTAGGAGATATGATCAAATAATTATTCTACAGTAATTTTAAGGAATATTTGTAACGAGTTTTGAACAAAAATAAAATAAAAAGACGATTTCGATAGTTACTGAGGAACTGATTTTTACAATAAATAGATGCATCAATTGAAACAGTTTCAAATCTCGTTACAATAACCCCATTTGTGCTAAGAGACCAAATAAAGTAATTTAGACGGAAATATTCTTTTCACAATTAAACAACATACGAAAATTGTAAGTACATAAACATTCATCATCAATTCTAAATACATCAGCCAAAACTTTGTATGTACATTATACCTATTATTTATTTACATTTTATTGCACGATTTATTACTATGGAATGTTGAATTACAATTAAATACTATCTATGCTACAACACTTAAAAAGTCTAAGCGAACACTACATTAATATTTACATTGCAAAAATTTCGGACCCCACAGACAACTCACAAACGGCTGAGCCGAATGACACCACATCCCATTACTGAGAATAAGAAGGTACTGGGATTGTCTTTCCTTAAAACACTATTTGGTAATACTAAATTAAATCACAAATGCACTGGAGATTCGACTACACGGGTCCACTATTCAGGTCACGACGGATTGACGTGGATCCTACCATTCTGCCTACGGGCCACATGGGATTCGTAATGCATGTTCCTCTTTGTTCTTGAGAAGAATGCAGCGTTGCAACCACTGACGGAACACCGGTGCAAAGATTGTACATGCACGTTTTCACAGTGATGTTTCAAGCTGGATAGATCCTTGAAGCAGTCTTTGCAACCCCGACATGGGTAATTACCGTCTTTATTTGGTCGAGGCGCCTCATCTTCTACACAGTAATTAAGCTTTCTCGAATGCGGTGGGGAGTAATTTTGTTGACAGCCGAAAGCATTCAGACTTGGAGGAAGAAACCCTAATGGGATCGGAGGGAAATTAGGAAGCATACCAAAAGGAGTGAAAAGAAATGAGTGCTGTGCAAACATATCCCTGTTACTTAGATAGGTTTCTGGTAGCTGTAGATGTGGGTACGGAGACGGGAAAGACAGCTGTTGACTCAAATGGTTCTTTAGTTTGTCAGATTCTTTAGCTCGGTAATAGATGTGAGATTCTACGTAAGGTACGGCACGTTCTTCTTCATTGTACCGCGAGATGTGTTCCATTTGTTCTCGAATTTTGTCCAAGAAACGAGAAGACTCTTCCGATATTCTATACTCTTCTATTTTTCGATGCAAACTCATGTTAGCACTGTGTCGGTCTTTGCTCCGTTTTGAAGAAAAAGCAGCTCTACACCCTTCAACATTACATTTGTACATAAGCTTCAAATGTGCATTTTGGTAGTGTGTTTTTAGTACGTACGTGTTTTGGAAAATCTTCCCACATACTGTGCATTTGCGGGGATTCTCATGATCCATGGGAACATCGGTGGTACTGACGAAAAAACCGTTGTCAAAATGCCCAAAAATTTGACCATGAGTGTCCTCGGCATTGTAATCGAAACTGGATACTGAAGAAGATGGCGATCTGTCAGAGTAATCTATCGAATCATTCATTGACAAATTATACGGGCCTAAAGACTGGGTTTCTGGTTTCTTAGGAATGCTGGGGAAATCTCCTTTAGATAAACTTTCAAGTCTTTTCAGTGCATTTTCTGATGAGAACTGTTCTTCACTAGAACGATTATTGGCAGGATTGAGGTTTTCTTCTTGTTTCTCGATTGGTTCGTCTTTTACTCTCAAATCTTGAATATTGTAACTCATATCCGTAGGTTCATCTTTGATAATTGGTGTTTCTTGTTTTTCTTTGTTAGTTTTAGGTTCTTCATTAGTAACATCGATATTATTCTCATTAGACTGATTATCCTCAGTTTTGACCCTTTTCAAATCCACAGCACATTCATTTTCGTCAGTATCCGGATGGTCACGTTTTGAATCTGATGTACCATTTTCGGAAATATAATGATTTTGTAAACGAGTGGGATTCAGGTTTTTGCGTTTCCTTTTCATTACTTCGGGACTAGCTGTTTCTTCTTTTCTATGGTCAGTGACTTCGTTGTTATCGCTAACACTCCTTTGATCAAAGTCGGTTTCTGAGTCATCTATGGATCCTATGGACTTGTTAAGAGTAGAATAATAATCACTAGTATCAATGTGTTCACCCTCATCATCATCGTCGTCTCCTGCCACAACCACAATACCGTCATCTTCATCGGACTCTCCTTGACAATCTTGGTCCTTATTTTCCACGGAATCAGACTCACGTCGCATTGGCTGGCCATGATCGAAAGATGGTGAGAAATTCATGTTCATACTATTTTTATAATCTAATGACATGTTAGATGAGAATTGGCCCATGCTATGTTGTGGATTCAATAGAGGGTATGATCCAAATGGGTGCATAGGGTTCATCACTGGTGGTATATTAAGACCTGCCCTGTGTGGTGATATGAGGACTGGATGAACTTGGGCGGTTCTGCCATCATGAGGTGAAATTTTCCGTCGTAGGTGTGGCGAATGCAACTTTGGATTAGGATTGGCACTATGACGGTTTCTAGATCTTCTTGAACTGAACATCATGCTGCATCCTTCAACAGTACATTTATGCATTTCACGTAGATGAACAGCGGAGAAATGAATCTTTAAAGCTCCTTTGTCACAAAAGGTTTTTAGGCAGACGTTGCATTGAACTCTCTTTTTGCCGGTAGCTGGATTGATGAAGTGTGTTCCTAAGTTAAGAGGCATTTGTGAGGCGCCCCATTGTCTTTTCGGTGGACTAATACATTTACCTAACATCATGTTCCTAGAGTTCTGTGCCACTTCAGCATAAGCATCTTTGCTTAAATTGAGAACATTGTCGTCTTCAGATTTGTGGTCATCTGATCTTCCTTTACCATTGCTATGAATTTTGTTTTCTAAAGGTTCCGCAGGTTTTGCCGACATTTGAGGTAGAAGAGCTTGAAGTGAGGCTAAGCCCATTGGGTTTTGACTAAGCGCAGCTACCATGGCTGCCTGGTGATTAAATGTTGAAGGCATTGTCATTGGTGGAATAGGCAAATTTGTAGGTAATGGGAAGTTAAAGAATTGACTTCTCATTAAATCCATTGTAGCCTTTTCAGCGGATCCTAAATCGTAGGGTTTCCTGCTCTCTTGTTTTTCGTTGTTCTCATTCGTTTTGTGTTTTCGGAAATCAAAAGGTTGCATATTTTGTAGGTGGCTTAAAGGTGATGAGTTAATTGGACTAGTAGTAGAGAGAGGACTGGATGAGGTAGATAGACGGATGCTATGATTAGGAGATACTTCGGCTGACGATATTCTGTGAGAAGGTGACTGATGTACTGGGGATGACCTGTTATGACTGGGCGACATTGCTTCTTTCTTGACTTCGGTATGACCTTCTCTAGGATTGCTCCTGGTATCTCTTTCTTGGATACTCTTAAGATAATCGTAGTGTTGTTTCGCTTCCATCATATGTTGGAAGTATTTAAGAGATTCGTCGTTTCGGACATCTCTGCCTGAGTGTTCCATTAGTCTCCTGAATTCTGCCTCGAGCTTCGACTGCTCAAAGGCTCTTGAATCAGGGTACTCTGGTCTCTTATCAGGCTTTTCGTAGTTGACCCCCGGCGGCGACGGAAGACCGTTCTTCTTGTAGATGGGAAGAAGGGAGGTCTTGTGGAGAGCCCTCGCTTCTTGTAGCTTGAGGATCTGTTGGAGAGCCATGTTGTGCTCCGGTCCGCGACCACTCCATCTTTCAGCGCTGCTTGATTGTGATTCCTGGAACAAGAAATAAATAAAATTGTAGTTTTATTTTCAAGCTGGGCAGGCTTATGGTGTAGTGGTAAGTATTGTGTATCGGAACTGATGGCGAACATTCACGATGAACCCAATCAATGAGAATTTTGATAAAATCTATTCTTCTAAACAAATTATAAGCTCCGCAAAAATTGAGTATGCAAAACTGCAAATCATCAGTTATAAGTTAAAACAATTCCGGTATCCCGACTTTTGAAAGCGTTTACCAACTATAAAACGAAATAACATATCATGAGTCGACTTACAAAACAGTCCATTTAATAAAATTATGAATGAGCGCGGCTAATTCTAAAAGATTATCGAGTCTAGAGCAAGCCTTAAACACTGGTTGTTCAAATCTCTCTTCAAAATAACTATCAAGCCGACACAAAACCACACCTTGCGTTTTCAAAGGCTAATATCAAATTAATTCTCCGAACGCGGAGCAATTGGGTAAAATTGTGTAAAATGACGGTTTCGACTCGAGTTCAGAATAGAAAAGTGGTTCTGTGTCGCGTGTTTGAAACGATTTAATCCGAAAACTAAATTACTATTCATTTGGTAAGCATTCGGGGCCTCGCGATGTCAAAGTTAAGTTTTCGAGTTAATTCAACCACTCCTTAGTTGCCTTTGAACTGGTTTCAAACAAAAAGTTGTATGTAATTATTATTGTGCTGTCGTGAGAATAACACAAAAATTTTCTGTAGCAAAACACTTTGAACAATTGAATCTAAAATAACGTTGTTTGCTACTATCGTCTCGCTAATCTTGAAGTGTAGTACATTGACAAATGATCTGTCGGTACCATTTTGTACAATGAGTGTAATTTTAATACGTAAGAACGTCACAATATTCGCCAACATTGTTTTTAGCAAAAGCATTATTACTTATAAACTTAAACGTTCAATAAACATAAAAGCCTACAAACAATTTACGAAACCGCATTAAAACGTCACTTAAAATTCTATCAAAAAAACCACATCTCATTTAAAATTCGTTTTAAAGCATAATATCTGGCAACACCCAGCATTCACTTAAAAATGAACTTGATTGTCGCTTTTTTAAACAGTTTGTCACTCGATTATGCCGTGTAACCGATGGGGTTGCCATATCATTATCCATTTCCCCGGAATTAAATTGTCGTTTGGAGTCGGCGCGTCGGGGGCAATTTCGTAAGCGACCAATTATAACAATGATTTCGTTTCTATTGCCAAAAAACGGATAAACGTCGGATAATAAAGTGTCTTTTAGAAAAATATACGTCTGAGAGTTTAAAGTTTTAAAGTTATGCGGGGAAATAATTATATAGAGTTTTCTGAAGCCGTTTCGTGCTTTCTAAAAGTGGTTTCGTAAAAATTGGGATTGCGTTTTGTGTCGTTTTTGTTAGAAGGCGGTTTTGTTTTTGTCGTTCTTGTAATCGGGGACGTTTAAAGAGTTTAAGAAAATTAGAGTGATCGTGTATGATGATATAATTTAAACAGCTGTTTGTTAGATTATTTAGTGTTTACGGACTATTATTTTTGTATTAGGAATCTTTTAACAAATGTTCTTAAAGATTGATCAAATTAAAAATTCATGTGTATAATTTACAGAGATAGCAGTTTTGATGTAAAAGACATGGCTTACAATGTTGACGAAATTAATTTCAGCGATATAGTCTCGTCCCTCAAATCTCAACCTCATCATTATTATTTATCATTATCATTAGGTCCAACGCGTATCTTTAACCAATCACAGCTCAGGCATACCATATACTTTAATTCTTTAATCGCATTTCTACCATCTATTTTAATTCTTTAATCGAATAACGCATTTCTTGTCGTTGTTGTACCTACGTACTGTTGCAGAAAAAAGTGTTACGAAATTTTATTGGGGCACCAATTTATATTATATTATGTATATTTAAAATTATTCAATTTACTGTCCATAACTGTAGTAGAGTTAGCAGTCTTACTCAGTACTAACTGGATTGTGAAGGTCAGATAGGCAGACGTTTTATGTAAAATACTGGTATTCAGCTGAATCCGGTTGGTTAAACTGGAAGCCGACCCCAACATAGTTGGGAAAAGGCTGTAGCAGAGTTAAATTAATTTAAAATATTGCCTACCACTTCTTGTTTTTGCATCAACCAATGGATGACTGTTAGCAATGCATACCTATGGCATTAGGCCTCTGTGGTACATTTGTGTGCGAGGTTTTAAATAAACTATTAATTAAGTATTGTCCTTTTAAGAAGAAGAGTTTAAAAGGTACTGCCTAAAATGACGTAAATTTGTTTTGTCAAGTAGGTACTACCTGTCCTCTTCTTTTTCCGTTCTCTCAACGGCAACGAAATAAGAAAACAAAATGGAAGTCTAGACAGATTTTTTGCGTTTGCTTTAAGTGTTTTCTTATAAGGCGGTCACCGACTGACTGTGGGAACGAAACGAGTAATTGTCAACAGTCAACAAAAAGGTTGCAAGACGCAAAAAATCATTCAAAGTCGCGATGTTAACCCGAGGTAGTTGACCCACCAACTTAGCCGTACACCCGAAATTACTCTTATTACCTCTTAAAACAGACTATTTTCCGCCGCTGTGAGTGAAAAACATAAATTTGCGCACATATCTGACCCACGCCTACCGGCAGAGCAATGGACAAGCGGACATATTTCATGGTATTTTTTTTAAATGTAACATAACAAAGTGTATCTTATTACCTTGATATATGGTCTCATTTCTGTTGGTCGTGACGGTTTTTTTTTTAGTTTTTTAAATGTGTACTTCGCGATCGTTTTTCGTTGGCTCGCTGTCGTGACATGCCATATTGTTCAGCGCATGATACATGAAGTAAGTAAACAGGTTTGTGTACTGTGAAGCGCAAAACGCATTGCCATTTTGCTTAATGACCGCTTAAGCACGCACCGCCCCGCTGTTTTCTTGTGGGAAATGTTTTGTTCTATACAGCAAATTTAAATTAGAGCCATAAAAATCCGTTTTATGCCTAAATAATTAACATTTACTGATAAATTATTTACTCAACGTTAAGAAGGAAAAAAAATTAATGACTTGGCATTGCACAAAACTGAAAGTATAAACAAAACAGTTAACTTTAGAGAAATCAAACTAAAATAATGTCAACAATTTTATTTCAGATCGTGAAAACTTAGTCAATTTTCTCTAGTAGGTACAAAATATCGCTACCGCTTCTGTAAGCACCAGTACCCCTGCACTTCGAATTCACCCTAGTAACTAATAATTATGCACACATAGGTAGGCGACTAGGTGAAGTGTCTGCTAGCCTTGCAATTTGTTGATAGTTGGCCGAGCACGCCAATAATTGGCGCCAATTGTAACCTCAACCAATGTCCAACAAAATAGCGTTTATGTTTACTTGAAACATCTGTCTGTTGGAGTACGATTTTTGAATACATAAAGGTAAGATGTGTAGGTAAATTATGTTTTGCAAGTATGTTACTTTCAGTCGTACCTTTTAAATTAATGGGGTATAATTGCAACTGAATTAATTTGAGGGGATGTGTACTAGTAGTTGTCTATGTAACACGCACAAAAGGGTGCATACGTTTTTTTTTTTAACTTTATACAGTACTCTGACAAAATCGTGTTTTATTGTCTGGCCCAAAAAGTCTAATAATTACCCTAAAATAGTCTTATATAATTTGCTAGTCACATATCCAAATTAATATTATAAAGAGGAAAATATGATTGTTTGTTTGTTACGATTTAACTCAAAAACTACTCGACCGATTTTTTAAATTCTTTCTCCATTTGAAAGCTACATCTTTACGGAGTAACATAGGCTATATTATATCACAATTTTCGCGGACGAAGTCGCGGGCGAAGTGCTAGTCGTGTTTAAAATAAATAGTCATCCGAAGTTAGTAACTAAGTATTTGCTATGTTTAGACATTTGTCGTTCTTTCAACAATGGCATGGACTCCATCTGGGTGTCGTGTAATTTGCATTTGTTGGAAAATAAATCTCTATTTTAAGTTGTACATACCAACCGCCATTAGTATTCATTCTACAAACTACGAAAATAACACACAAAACAGATGAGTAGTCATCTGTTTTGTGTGTTATATTCGTAGTTTACGTTTAGTTTGGTTTTCGTTTTCGTAGTTTCACGAAAAAAAAATAGTGGGGTAGAATCACCACTAACTGTCCGTGTCACTTGCAAATAAAAACCTACTATTGACATTAATATTGAGAGTATTTTTTTTTTATTTGCCTTGTCCCACTGCCGGGAAAAAGCATACGTCATTATAATAAAACATATTAATTCTCCATATTACAAGCCTATGTCGACATCGCCTACAAACTATCAAACAGCGATTATATCAATATTTGTCGTTCGTTCAACAATAGCATGATCGCAGTGTGGGTGGCCTGTTCATGTATGTCTATTAATTTAATTAGCATTACACTGTGTTATGTATGAATCAGTGCTGTAGTGAAAGTGATCCCTAACGCTTGGGAGAGTAGTTCGATTTTTTTTTGTCACGGTGTTACGTTTTTGCGTTGTTGCGTGACTCTGGCTTACGTCTTTATTGAACACTAGCTGTCCAGCGCAACTTCATCTGCGTTACATTTTCCCCGTTTTCGCAACATTTTTCATTGCTGCTCCACTCCTATTGGCCGTAGCGTGATGATATATAGCCTATAGCCTTCCTTGATAAATGGGCTATCAAACACTGAAAGAATTTTTCAAATCAGACCAGTAGTTTCGGAGCCTATTCAATGCAAACAAACAAACAATCAAATCTTTCCTCTCTATAATATTAGTTTAGACAAAGTAATATAAAATATAACATAAACATTAAATTTTCATTTGTATTTATTTTATGATTGGAATTTCTGAAAAACTTCAAAGCTAGACTTGTCCAAAAAGGTTATTTTTTTTTGTAAAAATAACATGATGTTTACTGAGTATGGGTACTTTATACGTTGCACAAATTAAATTCAACGAACATATCACTAACATTGCGCCCGAAAAGCAAAAAAGAAAAAAAAACAACAGCTTATTGCCACTATTTTTTCCATCCACCAGCATCACGACACCCATTATTCTTTATACCGCCGCTTACGATCACAAAATAAACATTATAACAGGCTTTACTTCGGAGACACTATAATCTGTCCACATATCCTATCAACGCTTCAGTTTAAAACTCTTGATACAATTTAGATTCTATATAAAATTATCCCGGAGTATCGCTTAAACTTAATATAGGTAATGATATAGTGTAGTCCCCTGGTCTTATCTTAATCTCGGCTTAAGGCGCCTCGTGGCGTCGTTATGGGTATTAAATAATAATTGGATAAGCCAGGGGTCAAGTATCGATCGGAGATTTGGTGGAACCTTAAGGAATTTGACACGAGAACGATGGAAAAATTTGAGCGGATTATCGTGGGAGTGACATCGATGATCATGTATAGATAATTTGGTCATGTTTCTCAACGGAAATAAGAAAGGCGCTGTAGATGGAAATATTTCGGTTCCCGAATTGTATTATACTCGGAAAAGGCTAGTAAACTATACTTAGTGACTAACGTTATTTATAAGTTCAGGGGTCTACTCTCTTTCTCCGAAACGTAACTTCGGCAACGAACGAAAATTAAACGTAGTAACGTTTGTGACCTTATTTGCGGACGCACACAATAACATTTAATACATTCGTTCACGTTAATTGTTTGTGAATTCGAACTTCTTGTGTGCGTCCGCAAACGATATAGATTAGGGGCACAAACGTAACTAGGTTTAATTTTCGTTCGTTGCCGAAGTTACGTTTCGGAGAAAGAGAGTAGACCCCCTGATTTGATTTTCTATCTACTCCTATTTTCAAGCGTGGAAAATGTTAAATTGGGTTTTAATTAAGTGCCACAAGATAAGTGAATTTCCTTAATATTGTATAGTCTTGAAATTGGACTCCTACAGGAGGTCAGTCTCAATGCCATTAGTCTCTATCCTTTGAAAAAAAAAATGTACTTTGCTTAGCAGAAAATATCAACAGAAATAAATTATCAGAAGCGGGAAGTGAGACCAACCTTATAATAATCATCCTCCCACCAGCGTTTGACAAACTGAGTGAGTTTCCCCAAATGGCTCTCACTACACTCACTCATGGTACACGAACACTGACCATATTCACAAAACATTATGTCCAAAGATCTTAACACTGAAAAACTACGAACTAAATAGTCACTTGTGACTAAAATGTCACTTTTACACACTTAGAAGGATTTAACACCCGAAAATTAGAAATAAGAATCGCGTCACTTGAGACTAAAATGTCACTTCTACACACATAGAAGGAGTTAGCTCCAGAAAATTTGAAATAAGAATCGTTACTTGAGACTGAAGTGTCACTTGTATGGACATCGATATGTCACTGAGCTCAGGTCGGTAGGATCTGATGTCTAAGACAAGACTAATCCAGCTAATCCTGTGACACAAGTGTTAACACCTTAAAGTCACCGATGTTTAAGGGTGGGGGTGGCTGAGCAGTCACTTAACCCTAAACTACCTGGCCGGACTGACAATAGAGTTTTATTACCAGTCAGTTCGCGGTAATTCGTTTAATGGTTTTGTCTTTTGAAACAAATAATCGAGTTATTGTAGGGTTAGTAAAGTTTATGATTCGAATTGAATGTCTCGTGGTTGTACAAGTGAATTTATTATTACTAACTCGGTCAGGTGTTCGTTTTTAGGTTATTCTAGAAGTTTCAGTTTATTATTTTAATTGCAATATGAATTTATTTTATTCCCAGTTGGCTGGGAATAATGCCTTTTGGAAATAACTAATCAGGCAGCGTTGTATGGCACTGCCACAATTGTGAAGATAAGGAGCAAAAACATATTTGTGAAGAAAAATTGTTTGAACTTGAAGAGCAGATCATGCAGTGATGATTTTTTTTACTAAATAAGTTAATTAAAGGGATATTTCACCCGGTCTTTCTAGTTTTCGTTTTATTTTACATTTAATACGTTTTTTTATGATAAAATAGCAAACGTCAATAGAAGAAAACTTCTCTTATAGAAACGAGATTTTCTAATTTATTGAAGTCATAAATCACTGCCACGTAAATTGGCACTAAAGTGTTATTTTACCGGGAAAGATCTACACTGAATTTATGCAAAATAATTAGCGGCATAATTAAAAATGCATTTCCGTCCATTTTATTTTTAGTGCCTTCCTTTTAGCTATTTATGCAGACTTAGAAAATAATTTGCAATCCATTGTAAATATTAATTTTCGATTTTACTGAGTCTCGCTTTTTTGAAAGTCAAACGTTTCTTCGATAATTATTTATTCTACAGTGAGTAAATAATTATTGAAGAAACGTTTGACTGGTATTACATGTCTTTACTATGACTGCTAGCAGGTATGTACTTTTGTGTCCTCTGCCTACATGTTCACATTGTTTCCATTTTTAAAACAATAATTATTTACCTACTAAGAATTTTTGCACCACCCAGAACACATTTTAAGCACAAAAAGTGTTTATTTACCGACTGAAAAGAAAAACGTATTTAAAGGCCACCAATAATGCGAAATACCGAGTGCCAAAAATGTGCATTTTTAAAAACCCAATGTGGACGCAAAACAATAATGAATAGTTTTCCTAGAAAAAGTTTCGGCGCCTTTGGAGGTGACCGTATGTGAGACACATAGATAATAAAAATAAAACGCGAGGCGTCGCGACTAACAATAGGGACTTTCTCCCTACTGATAAGAGACTGCTTTGTTTTTGTTTTGTATACGAGCGTGGGGTAGGTGTACCATTCATCGGGTTTTAGGAAATCGGTTAATGGTAGGTATTTTTCTACCTATTCTTATCAGTGCTACCTTGTCCCTTGGAAGTAAATGTTTAAGTAGGTAGTTTAGGAGTCAATTGCGACAAAATTTCAAGTCAGTCTTTGAATAAATTATTCGTTTATTAAATTATCTATAAAACAACATTTGAAAAAATAAAAAATACTAGTAGCCAACCGGTATCGGGAAAAGGGTCCAAGCTACCGGCGGTCAGGGCTCCAGAGAGAGGAACCTCCTAACAATACGAGCCGTATCCAAGAGTACCGCTTTCGGGAATCAAGCCCTTGATCCAGCTGCCTAACGAGAGCCTCATCAGATATTGGTCGAGGCTCTTAGCAATTATGCCATTGGCTGATATGACTATCGGCACAATGATCGCTGAGTCCACAACCCACATGTCGACAATCTCGTGAGCCAAGTCAACATACTTGATTTGCTCATCTTTCTCTCTATAAATATTATTATTACTTAATAAAATCCAACAACTTAAATTTTGCCCGTACTGATTATAAGTGATGAATAGAAATAATTTTAATAATCCTATTAATTATACATAAGTACACATTTCATTTTATTGTGAATCCAACTTTAATTTTACTAGCAATAAATCTATTATGACTTGAATTTCAATAAACTAATAATAATTGGGTTCTCATACAAGTGCTAATATTAGGTCTTTACCTATGAAATTGCCGTTTTGTTTGAAAAAAGTTAAAGTATTTTTTTTTTCGAACTTATTTATTTCTTTTATTCAAAGTAATCACCCCTGCAATCAATGCATCTTTGCCAACGCTGTGGCAGTTTATGGATGCCCTTCTTGAAAAAATCAGCTGGACGGGAGACAACAAACTCTTCAAAGGCGTTTTGTACTGCCTCTCGGGAATTGAATTTTTTTCCCGCTAAAAAGTTGTCCAAATTTTGGAAAAAGTAATAGTCGGAAGGCGCAAGATCTGGTGAGTATGGCGGATGAGGGAGAGCTTCCAAACCCAACTCATGCAGCTTAGAGACGGTCTGTTGTGCAGTATGGGGCCGCGCGTTGTCGTGAAGTAGCAGTGGAGACGACCGATTGACCAAAGTTGGTTGCAGACGTGCGAGTTTCGCCATCATTGTGGTCAGTTCTTCAATGTACACATCTGCAGTAATGCTCTCGCCGTTTTGTAAAAAGCTATGATGAATCACACCAGCACTAGACCACCAAACTGTGACCATCACCTTTCTAGGGGTCATTTTTCGTTTTGCACATTGCTTTGGTACCGAACCAGGATCTAACCAACTTGCTGAGCGCTTTCGATTGTCAAAAAGAATCCATTTTTCGTCGCACGTAACAATTCGGTTCAAAATTCCTTCAGTTCTGTGCCTGTTAAGCAGCGCAAGGCAAGTCTCGACGCGTACGTTGCGCTGGTGATCGTTAAGTTCGTGGGGCACCCATCTATCAAGCTTTTTTATCTTGCCAATCTGTCGCAAATGGACCAATATTGTTTTAATGCTAACATCAAAAGCTGCTGCCAGCTCAGCTGTAGATTGAGTTTCATCAGCTCTAACAATCACCTTTAATTCATCATTGTTGACCAAAGTTTCCGGACGACCACGAGGTTCATTTTTCAAGTCAAAATTCCCAGAACGGAACCGAGCAAACCAATAACGGGTTGTGCGTTCGTTTGTACAGTTCTCTCCGTAAACGTCGTTGATGTTACGGGTCGTTTGTGCCGCGTTGGTGCCACGACGGAACTCATATTCCATAATTACACGAAATTTCAAAGTATCCATTATGAGGAAAAATGTTGAAATGTAATGAAAATACAACGCTAATCAATAAACAAAAGACTGATTTTGTAAATAGAATGTCATATTTTTAAAACAAAATTAATTTGAATTTAGAACTCATAGCCAATCAAAACTTTTTTTTGTTTGAAAAAGTCTGTACTGCAATACGGCAATTTCATAGGTAAAGACCTATTATAATGGTGAGGTAAGAAGACTTGGGGCTATTTATATAGCTCCATAAAATCAGTTGGGCAATGTAGCAATCCTTTGAGATAATTTATTGCTTGCACATGCCTCTAACACTGCCAATAAACTTCTTGTTGACATAAATTTGTGAGGGAAAAGATATGAAACACTGAATTATACTATTCAAGTATAGTTTTCTAGTTAAAATAACTTCGTATAAACTATTTAAGATACAATAATTCATTCATCATTCAACCTACCCTTATCCTAATTTATTTGGGGTAGGTGCAGCATGTCTTCTTCTTCCCTACTTCTTGCCATGTCATCCTTAACTTAAGATACAAGCATTACTGGAACAAAATGTCAAAAAACATAAAGTAGTTCGTTACGAGTATAAAAATTGTTATAAAAACTACCAGTTGGAACAAGATAGTTTTTTCAGAGAAAATTATTCGCCATAAGAAATATAAGGTCTTTAAATGAAAACTTAAAATTGAATTTAAAAAATCTAAATATTTAAAAGTTGAAATCGTTAAAAACAAAAGCTTAAATACTGCAAATCTATCATTTTATATATTACAAGCTGCTGCCCGCGACCTCGTTCGCTGGAAATTTTGATGGGTTTTAGGGGTATGAAAAATAGATGTTGGCCGATTCTCAGACCTACCCGATATGCACACAAAATTTCATACAAATCGGTTCAGCGGTTTCGGAGGAGTTAGTGGTAACAAACACCGCGACACGATAATTTTATATGTTAGAGAATATACATACATATCATATACAGTTGTGGCCGATTGGAGCCTTTTTTATATTGTTTATGCTTTTTATATTTTTACTTTTTCACGTTTTGTCTATTTTCGATATTCTTTTTGTTACTCTCTTGTCATTATAATTTTGGACTGAAAGATTTCTTTTTCTTGTAAAACTAGAAAAATTATATCCTATTACTATTCAGCCAATCAGTAATATAAGTGGTCCTTCTACCGATCGAACTAGTGTCTAGTATAAAGACTAGTCCACAGGAATTTCTTCTTTCGTCTTCTTTTTCAGCATTTTTTTTTTTTCAGTAAAAAAATGGTAGTGACGAGGTCACAGACAAAACTGCCACAAAATGACTCGAATATACCTACCCAGTCGAGTATTGAGGCCGTTCCAGAACCCCCTACACATACTACCACAGGGAATTCACAGGTACATTCTTCTGAGTTAGAGCCTAGCTCGAGCGCTCATTCTGTCTGCACTCACACTAGCCGAACCAGTCGCACTTCCGTGATGGTTGCTGCCAGAAAATCAGCTGCGGAAGCGCAACACATTCGTCGCGTGGCTCAGTTAGAAATTGCCCAAATGGAGGCAGACGTAGTAAGTAGGCAGACTGAATTAGAGCGCAAAGCTGCTGAAGCGGAATATCGGGCTGAGCTAGCCGCTATTGAGGCAGATTGTAGTAACCACGGTTCTCACAGTGGGTGGAGCCGCGCCAGTGTCAAACAATGGTTAGATAGTACGGCCTTTCCTACTAAAATACCTTCGCATCAAGAGAGAGAGCCATCTATGAAAGGTTTTCAATCCAACAATGGATGTGAGGTAGGGGCTAATAATGCTACCGTTATCTTGTGTTCTCAGGAACTTCCACTACGTAACGATGTCGTCGTTTCGCAGAGTATCGCAGCACAGAGTCCTGCACTATTACCTCAGCACAGTTTTAGCGGGGGTAACAGGGCTGCTGCCACTGATATTCATCGAGAAGACAATTCAATTGGAGTTACGCAGTTAGTGGGGGCCCTAAAGGCACTTGCAAAGAGTAACAGCCCCAACAATAATAAAAGCTTTATAAAACTTCCTTGTTTTGAGGGTAAATCTCCACTTGATTGGCTTATGTTCAAGCGGGCCTTTCAGGATACGGTAGGTGCTTTCACAGATACGGAAAACCTTGCACGCCTGAACCAAGCCCTAAAAGGTGCGGCGCGTGAAGCTGTCAGCATGCTGTTAGTATTGGCACCTCACGCCAACGACGTTATGGAAGCCCTGGATCGTCGCTATGGTAGGCCTGAACAAATTGTCCTACAGGAGGTGAGCGCAATCAAGGCTTTGCCCAAGCTTGGGCCGGAGGTAAGAGATCTACATGTTTTCACCACCCGTGTGCACAATTGTGTCGAAGTTGCTAAGTTATTGCAGCACAGTGACTATTTACGTTCTCCTGAATTATTTGGAGCGCTGCTTAGCAAACTGTCTCCATTATTGCGCGCGCGATGGTTGGATTTCGCTGCTAATCACGACGACCTAAGCCTAGCTCGAGTGGAATTATTATCGCGTTTCTTAAACCGAGAGGTCGATTTGGTGATGAAATTCGGTGCCGTATTCGAGGTGACATCATCTACATCAACCCTTTCACAGAAACAGCGAGCACATGCCGTTTCAGAGTCTGGAGCGGGGGCTTCAGATTCACCTAAGAATTATAAATCAAAGCCTGCAAAAACATCCGAACAGGAAAATGTTTGTTTATTTTGCAAAGGTGAACATCAGTTGTCAAATTGCCCGACGTTCAAATCTTTGACAGTCGATGACAGATGGCGTTTCGTCAAAGACAGCAAAATCTGTTATCGTTGTCTTCAAAAAGTTCCACACAATTTTAGGTTTTGTAACAAAAATAAGGCTAGTTGCACAATAACTGATTGTAATCGTAGGCATCACACTATTTTGCATAATGAGAAGTTTGTAGCATTTGCTCATGTGAAGGAGGAGGACAAACTTGAACCTAGGACTAAAACTGATGCTGAACAAACTGACCAGGTTCTCGTAGCTGTCAACAACACTCAAATCGAACTTGCACCTCCACCACTATTAAAGGTAGCACCCGTCACAGTCTCCGGGCCGACTGGGAGCGTAGACACATACGCCCTTCTGGACGACGGGTCGACGGCTACTTTCATAGATGCTGACATCGCCTCCAAAATTGGTGCCGAGGGTCCCGAGGGCAGCCTACATTTGGATTGTGTGGGAGGGTTATCTAGGGATAGCAGTGTGCAGTTTGTAGACTTTCAGATAAAAGGCCGATCAGCCTCACAGAGTTTCTTAATCCAGCGGGCAAGGGCAATTAAAAACTTAGGGCTGCAAAGCCAATCGGCCACCCGCGATTCTTTACGTCGCTACCCATACCTGTCTGGAATAGTTGAGGAGATGTGCTACCCCGAAGCAAAGCCTACACTTTTGATAGGTATCGACAACTGGCACCTGATAACAGCATCCGAGGTCCGGAAAGGCACAAAGACCCAGCCTGTCGCCATCAAAACATTGTTAGGGTGGGTGTTGTTTGGATTTACAAGCAGCCGGACAACTTTAGTGGAGACTGCCTGCCACGTATCCTTACGTGAGCGTCCGCAGCATGACCTGGAAGTCCTCATCAAGGAACAATATAGGTTAGACGCGATCGGTATCACGAAACATGAGCCTCGCAGTGCAGGCGATCAGCGCGCTCTCAGTATTCTAGAGGATACAGCCCAACGCCTACCGAATGGGCACTTCCAGGTCGGCTTATTGTGGAAGGCGAATAACCTTGCTGTTCCCGAAAGCTATCCATTGGCACTTTCTAGGTATAAAAGCCTTGAACTGAAAATGTCAAAGGATCTTAAATACGCCAAACGTTACAAGGTTAATATTCAGGACATGCTAGCTAAGGGTTATGCTGAGGAGTGTGGAGAACAGTCGCCTACATCGGTTTGTTGGTACTTGCCGCATTTTGGTGTGGTAAATCCCAACAAACCGGCAAAAATTCGTATTGTTCACGACGCGGCTGCTAAAGTACAGGGTGTATCACTCAATTCTATGCTTCTGTCGGGTCCTGATTTTTTACAACCGCTACTAGGAATTTTGATGCGTTTTAGGGAGGGAAAAATTGCTTTGACCGCCGATATCAAGGAGATGTTCCCGCAGGTGAAAATACAAGAGTGCGACCGAGATGCTCAGCGATTTCTTTGGCGCGATGATCCTGCGGGACCAATAAAGACCTATCGTATGTCTTCTATGATTTTTGGGGCGTGCTCCAGCCCATCAACGGCTATCTACATTGTCAACCGAAACGCATCGGAATTCATAAGCGAGTTCCCACAAGCTGTGGAAGCTATTACATCCGATACATACATGGATGACTTCATCGGAAGTGTAGATATCCCCACAGAGGACGCGGCTCGTTTGGCAGTCGATATTGTACAGATTCATAAGCGTGGAGGATTCGAGATGCGCGGTTGGGTATCAAATGAGCCTGGCGCACTCAATCGATTGCCAAACGAGCTGTTGTCTGACGTTTCACTAACCAATCGTTCCAGTGTAGAGTTGGGTAGTTTACCACTCTCAGCTACCTCAACACGGACTTTAGGTTTAATCTGGAAACCAGCTCAAGACATCATAGGTTTCAACCCGGGCCTCAAAGATACTTCAGGCCATTTCACAAAACGCGTAGTCTTAGCCCAGGTAATGCGAATCTACGATCCACTAGGTATCTTAGCACCCATTGTAGTGAGAGGTAGAATTATGTTTCAAAATTTATGGCGTAAGAATCTTGACTGGGACGAGAGGCTATCACAGGCTGACCAGGAAACTTGGCTCGAATGGTTCGAATGCCTTAAATCGATTTCGGAACTGAGAGTTCCAAGATGCTACAATTTATGCGGTTTTTCAGAACTGGAGCTGCACGTTTTTTGTGATGCTAGCGAGCTGGCACACGCCGCCGTTGCCTACTGGAGATTCGTGCTTCCCAACGGTGACGTGAAACTTGCACTTATAGCTAGCAAGGCACGTGTGTCTCCTTTGAAGCCAGTTTCGATCCCACGCCTGGAGCTCCAAGGTGCCTTGATAGCCACTCGACTTGCCGCTAGGATTTGCGAGGCCCACCGCTTTAAGCCTAACCGACGAGTTTTCTGGAGTGATTCCATGACCGTGTTGGGGTGGCTGCGCAGCGATGCGAGAAACTATAAACCTTTTGTGGCTCATCGCGTGGGAGAGATTTTAGAATGCACTAGTGTAGTTGAATGGCATTGGGTTCCTACCGAACTTAACGTAGATGACGATGCGACGCGGGGGAAAGCCAGTATTGAACCACGCTGGGTATCTGGCCCAAATTTCCTCCTAGCTTCCGCTTCTGAGTGGCCATTAGAGCCCAAAGTCGCAACGCCAGTAAATCTTGTAGAGGAAGAACTCAAGCCATCTCTTCGTCATTCAAAATCATTAAATCATTCATCACGTGTCGCAGAGTTCATTAATGTTATCAATTCACATCAGTTACCTTTACCAGTTGTAGCTGACATCACTCATTTTAGTTCTTGGATTAGGCTGGTAAGGGCAACAGCCAGGACTCATCAATTCATTGCCTCTATTTTCAAACATCGGGGTCATAATTTTCAAAATTTTTGGGTTCGGGGAATTTGTGAGTCTGTAAACGCGCCGGAGCGCGATTTGCGGTCTGATGCTTCTTCTGCTCCAGCGCCATTAGTCTCAGAGGACATCATCCGTGCGGAAAGGCACATTTTGGGGAGGAGTCAGATTAGCGCCTTCGGAGAGGAAATTCTTTGTCTGACACGTGGACAGCCCGTTCCCAAGAAAAGTCGTTTAGCCATTTTATCTCCAAAACTCAGAGACGGACTTTTACATCTCGCAGGAAGAACTTCTGCTGTTTCCGATGAGCAGCCCATTATTCTAAGTGGCAAGGAGCCAGCTGTACGTCTTCTGATCAGCCATTATCACGTCAAGTTTGCCCACGCCAATACAGAAACTGTAATTAATGAACTGCGGCAGTCGTACTGGATTCTCGGATTGAGGAACGCCGTGCGGTCAGTGGTCCATAGATGTCAATTGTGCAAGCTGCTGAAAAGCACAACCTTACAACCACCCATGGGAAATTTGCCAGAGGCGAGACTCGCCCATCATCGACGTGCCTTCACCTATACAGGTGTGGACTATTTCGGCCCCATATTCATTTCTATTGGACGCAGGCGAGAGAAGCGATGGGTCGCCCTATTTACGTGCATGGTAACCAGGGCTATCCACCTAGAGATTGTAGTCAGCTTATCCGCAGACTCTGCCATTATGTGCTTGCGACGCTTCATCGCTCGTCGTGGTACGCCCAGCGAAATATTCTCCGACAACGGGACGTCGTTTGTGGGAGCAAACCGACAACTAAGAGCTCTTTACGATGCCGCCGTTCCACAGTTTGCAGCAAATGAAAAAATAAAATGGCGTTTTATTCCCCCATCGGCGCCCTCCATGGGAGGGGCCTGGGAAAGGCTGATTCGGTCAGTGAAGTCAGCATTGAAGGTGACACTGAGAGAGCAGGCTCCAAGAGAAGAGGTTCTGGCAACTTTACTGATCGAAGCCGAGGCGGTGGTAAACTCACGCCCGCTGACGCACATCTCCCCCGAGAGCAATTACCCGGAGGCGCTTACCCCCAACCATTTTTTGCTGGGAGACTCATCGGGCCGTCCGTTCCCAACTACAGACCTGACAGACGCCGCACTGATTGGTCGGAGCAGCTGGAGAAGGGCACTCCGGCTGAGTGATCATTTTTGGCGGCGTTGGGTCACCGAATATCTACCCAATTTGGCGCCCCGTCGCGTGCCGGGAGTAGATGTCGTCGTCAAGGTCGGGGACCCGGTTCTCATCGGCGACGGGAACTTGCCGAGGGGAACCTGGCCACGTGGCGTGATCGCTGCTTTACACCCGGGCCGTGATGGGGTGGTACGGGTGGTGGATGTTCGGACCCAAACGGGCATTTTAAGGCGGCCATTAAAGAAAGTTGTTCTTCTTTAAAAAAAGGGAGCATGTGGCCGATTGGAGCCTTTTTTATATTGTTTATGCTTTTTATATTTTTACTTTTTCACGTTTTGTCTATTTTCGATATTCTTTTTGTTACTCTCTTGTCATTATAATTTTGGACTGAAAGATTTCTTTTTCTTGTAAAACTAGAAAAATTATATCCTATTACTATTCAGCCAATCAGTAATAACAGTAATGAAAACGAATTTACCTAGAAATTTACTTAACTAGATCGATTTTTTGCCCCCGTAAACCGTGAGAATGCAACTCACATCGAAATCGTAACAGCCGTTTTCGACAACGTGATAACAAATATTGTTCATTTAATAGTATAGGATCTCTCATATTTTTGTTATTCGAAAATACATTTATAAACTAAAATTATTCACAATTCCATCCAAATAATTTCAAACGCTTTCATACGCAGCCCACCTATCTCAATACCAACATAATTCCGAATCCGATACTTGAAGGTACAGTCGTAGACATAACTCAAACCGCCCAACGAAAGCAGGTTTCTATCACTCGGCTCATTCATCACTTACCATGTCAAGTAAGCGTACGCATCAGATACCGGCCGGCCTGCGGCCCACAGCACCAATAATATAATTTTGCACCTAATAATTTTGAAATGCAATTATAATTTCGCGTTGCAATAATAATTTTATAATGTTTCTTGGCATTTATTCGTCTCTGTCTACCTAAGCCGACCTACTTGTGGGCGTTTGCTATGTCATTTGCTGATTGATTGTACAATTGATTGATTGGCCCTGTTTTGACAGTGTTTTTTCTACTTGACTGTACCTGGTTAATTAGTTTTTAAGTTGAGTAGGCAAGATGGATGGGTCCAAATGTTTCTATGAATTTGAAGGTTGTTATAAAATGGGTTTAGCTTCCTAATTGACGAAAAAATTACAAAATAACATCACGCCTGTAATCCTCGAGGGGTTAGCCAGATGTGTTCCTAAAAGTACACCCACACTACGCCAGTTATGTTTCATCATCTCCGTCATCACCATTTCAGCCGAAAGATGTCCACTTCTGGACATAGCCCTCCCCCAAGTTTCGCCACATTGACAAAACATGGGGGGTTTTGCGATAAACGCCACGCTTGGCAGACGGGTTGGCGATCGCAGTAGGGTTATTAAAAAAGCACAGAGAACGCTGCTGCCCATTCTCTGGCAAGTCCCTTAGTCGCCTGTTACGCCACCCACGGGAAGATATGGGATGGTGCTATTATTTACGTCCGACACCATACAGTTATGTTTAAGTCCCATGTAATAGGGGGCGAGCCTATTGCCATTAACCGGCCACAAAGAGACCAGGCCAGACTCCGTGGCTGCTACTGAGAAATTCTTAATGGAATAACCAATAACACTTTGCCTGACCCGGGAATTGAACCCAGGACCTCATGCTCTGCAGTCGCGCTTGTGACCACTGGACCAACGTGGGAGTAAAAAAATATTGATTACTTACTCAATTTAAAAACTGGCTGTACACTATTGAAACAAAAACTGAGGTTATTACCAGAGGTCGGAATTAGGTAGAGTTATTTTTGTACTTGCATCGAAATGTTGATATTAATATGGATCATCCAATTTCGGTCATCCTAGGATGTCGGATGGTTTATATTGTGTAAAAGTAAACAACTTTTTTATTTAAAAACTACGGGATTTTTCTGCTCTTTAAAATTAATCTCGGGGTTTGAGGCATATCCACTTTCTTTCGCTGTATGAAATCAGTGTAAGTACACAAATAACTCTACCTAATTGCGACCTCTGGTTATTACCGAGTGCACTTCAAATTCAAATTAATTTATCATAAGCTAACACAACAGAGTACAGACAGGATTAACAGCGGGTCCTAACTAGGCACAGCCTGTATCTTGGTGACCCAGACACTACACAAACTTAAAAGAATTTCAAAGTGTTCTTAGATACACAAGTCTCTTAACCAAATTAAAACTATATTTAGACTTCTCGTACCTTTAAAATTAAACTTCTAGAACAGCGTTTCTTAATTGGTGGGTCGCGACCCCGTTCCAGGCTATCAAAATAAAATACCGGGTTGGAGCATTTCTGCCTTGTTTTAAAATGTATTTATTTATTTATTAAAACTTAATGCACAAGTAAAAACTGTATAAAGGCGGGCTTAATGCCTTGGGCATTTTCTACCAGTCCACCTTAGAAAACATTACTCCATACGCACAATAGACCATACCGATATATTTTACTTACTGTAATCAGCGGGGGAAGAGGTTTTAAAGCATGGAGTTGGGCACTAAGGGCCGGTGTGACATTTACCGGGCCATGGCAGAATAATGTTTGGGAAACACTGTTCTAGAAGATCTTAGGCTTGGCAGATAAGTAAGTTGGCAGGTAAGTTTACGCACTTTCACTAATTATAAATTCATTTACATTATCTGTATTTATAACCTTTAGTAGATAAGAATGTTCAACGCATTTTCACAATTTCTACCAGTACAGGAGGCGTTAACAAACAAATAAAACCCACATGAATATGTATTTCTCGGTTCGATTACATAATAGTCCGGGGCTTTTAGATTTGAACCCTGCATTAAATATAAACAGCGGTTTTTTTCTTGAATCGTGTACTTGACCTTAGCTCTTCAAATAATAAAAAAAAATTAAACATTTTCCGAGACCGGATCAAGCTGAAAAAGACGAAAACGCGTTTTTGTGAATAAAAACATGGGAAAAAAAGTTAACAGGACAAATTTATTTACTTTAGGTAAAGAATTGGTGACAGTAATATATTTTTTCAGAATTAAACATTTTCGTCCACGGAAATTACGGTAAAAAATCATTTACGAAATTTTTGGATTGTACTTAAGGCAAAAATATAAACAGCGGTTTTTTTACATAAAATAGCTTAAATTAATATATTACACCGCCATTATACAAAATTAAACAAATTGTACTACCGGAAGTTATTATTACCAGTTTTTTTACAATAGCTGTTGAGGCAAAAAGGTAATAGGGTTTAATTTAGTTTAACTTTCATCTAAAGGCTATTTCTAACCTATATACACGAAAATTAAACACTTTAAAGCAAATCGTGAAAAAAAATCAAATATTGTTTACGTAAAATACGTCTGCAAGCTTTATTCTTGTATTTGGCGCAGCACTTTCATAGGAATTTGATCTTTCCGCAATAGAAATAAGGTGTACAATCGCGTAACTCAATAAAACACCGACTCTCAATCAACAACAGGCATTCGCACACAATGAACGCAGCGCTTATCTTGTTTACGCACACTAGCACACGCCGTACGCCGCACGCTGCTTAGCGCTGACACCGTGCATCGTAATTTAATTTTTACTTTGACATTATTAATTAACGCTCAAATGAATTTAAATCCTGTTACATTTTTGCCGTAAGTAGTATTTAAGATTTTTTGATTTTCTTGATTTTCTGTGAAGTCCGGAGCAGAATTTGTTTAATTTTTATAATAATAGTTAGACATGGTGACATAAACCATTTTAGCACTATTTTTGTCCTGTTAATATTTTTGCCTTAAGTACGAAGTCAAATTATAAGTTTTAAAAAAAAAAACGAATGTTCCGTGGACGAAAAATGTTTAATTTTCTGACCTACTTGTAGTACTCAATCTGTTCTACAAATACTCCAAATAAACATACTTGTTTATATTTTTTTCCACCAAGTTAAATACATATTAGACGTTTTCTTAAAAAAAACGTTTACGCGGAGGTGAACTTTTCGCGGGATACAGCTTAATATACTCTCCTGTCTATACCCTACACATTCAATGAAAAAAATCGCTGTTTTTAATTAATGCAAAGTAAGCATAATATTCGGCGTAAATTCCCCGGACTATAAAACGTAATTGGAACTAAATATCTGTTAGGAATCGAATATTACTTCTGCTAATAATTATAATTTTCCCGTTAGTTAGCTTTTATGGGACTAACAACGGTGATTTTCATTTAAACTAAGCACATGGTTTGATGTTTACGTATTTTGTATCTTTATTATCTGTATATCTATTTAATTACATCTTAAAAAATTAATTATTTTTTGTTGCAGTAAACACATCTTAACAAATTAGTTACTACTGCTTAATTGAATCGAGAACTAGTCAAAAATTTGGCTTATTAGGTGTTTCGGACGCTCACTTTCGTTCAACCCGGCCGAAACAGGAATTTCATTATCTAATATATAAAATTCTCGTGTCACAGTTTTCGTTGCCATACTCCTCCGAAACGGCTTGACCGATTTTGATGAAATTTTGTGTGCATATCGGGTAGGTCTGAGATTCGGCCAACATCTATTTTTCATATCCATAAAAAACCCCGCGAACGAAGTCGCGGGCAGCAGCTAGTTATTAATATTTTTGAGTGGTGTTTCGGACTATACTTTTTTCAAGCAAATTTTGAAACACCTACTAAGCCGAAAACTTTCCTCGGCGCCATCTTGGATTTTCATTTTGACCTCATTTTCGTTAATCGTTTTAATCTTATTTCACAGTCAGAAAGAGATGGGTTTAGACATCACGTAATTCTTAATTTGAACCTTTTATTTAAATCTTAAAACTTTTTTAAAACTAAAACCTTGTTGCTAAGTCCTAATACTTAACACTTCAATTACTCAAGTTAGTAACCGGCAATGAGTTTGAAATTTAGTTCCGTGTCAAACCCTAAAATGAGTGACGACTGGAGTTGTGACTTGTCCACTAAAGCTTTCATAGGTGCATTGTTATTTTCCTATTTCATGTGACAGGTGGTATTAAAGGCATTGTTTAATGCTTCACAGACTCTAAAGCTAATTATTCCACATTACGAAATTGCCTTGTTGGTCTAGTCTAGTGGACGCAAGTGCGAATTCTGTCCCTGGTTTTAATTCCTAGATAGGAAAAATGTTTGCCGAGCTTTTTCCATCAGATTTTCCCCAATACCATGTAGTTTTAAGTTGGGCCCGGTTGATGACAACAGACTCGCCTTAACAGAACTGGCGAAACGTGGGTGTACCACTGGGGACGACCTCTACCTAACCCTTCGGGGATAACGTGGTCGCAAATATGACTGCTGTGCATGAGACCCTGGTTTTGATATCCAGGTCAGCTAAATGTGGGTACTATTAATGTACACGTCTGCCTAACAACTTTGGGGATTACAGGTGTGAGATTATATTTATAGGGTGCTGGTAATTAGTGGCCGATATTAAACACGTGAAAGAATTTTTTTTTTTAATACTCATTCACCATATGAAATTCGGGGTTGCGAGCCATGTGGGTGCTCTGCCTACCCACTGATGTGGCATGGTACAATAGTAATGAGACAGAAACGCGTCACGCGGCTAACAGCTGAAAATCACAGACGCGCGCGCGCATATTTCATACGGCTGTTGTGTTATTGTGATAAAATTAAATAAGTATTTAAAAAAATTTTCTTTGGGAAAGTTGTTTGTTATCATGACTACAATCACGTGTTTAAGTACCGGTCACTAATTACATGTCAACCTATATATGTTCATATAACAGTTGTCATTAAATACATTGTCTATTGCTACAAGAGACTAAAGCTAATTACGACAGATTTCGAAACTTTAAATCCCAAAACAAGTTTATACCAAAATGGTATTTAATTACCAGTTGTAAAATCACATCGTAATTTATGTTCGTCATGTTGATATGATCTCGGGACTCTTGTGTGATGGGTGTTACCTTTGTACTTCGTCTTTGCAGCTGCAATACTGCTCACCCACTTTGTTAATTTATGATCTAACTTTGTAATTATAGTGTTTGGCTATGTACTACGTAGACTTGACTTAGGTATTGTGCTAGATGTTTACCTAATGTTGCAGAATTTTATAATGGTTAAAGGTGTTGTTAAGTCTTGTTGTGTATAGTCTATTTAGTATTTACATAATGGTAAGTGGTGGACTGAAATAGAAGGGTGTGCAATTAATTACCTATGATTATAAAGAAGTAACATTTTATAGGTACCTGTATTTTAACCCGCCCTCTTTTCGTGAGAGCTTTAAGGTTTTAACAAATGTTTTTATTGTAGTTTCAAGTACATTTTTTTATGTATTTATCGTCAGTTTATACGACATTTCATCATCATCAGCCTATAATGTTCCCACTTCTGGGAGACAGGCCTCCTCTCTATGAGAGTGAGTGGGCTGTAATCCACCACGCGGGTCCACTGCGGGTTGGTAGATGTCACATGTCTTCGATTTTTTTGTACTAGGACATGCCGGTTTCCTCACTATGTTTTCCTTCACCGTTTCGAGGGCAGCGGTGATGAAATAAATTACACAAAGTAATGCGCCTTCCTGGGTTCGAACCCACGGCTTACTGCTCGTAAGTCGGGGCTTCCACCACTAGGTCACCGTTGCTCTCATACGACATTTATCGATTTAATATTATATTTTATAGAGATAAAATTGTACTATATAAAATCAAGGAACTGTCTTGCTTTGCATGTGTTGTGACAATTTATGCCCGTTGGACAAGCTGAACTAGACTGGACGCAAGTACCTCGGGAGGTAAGAATTTCCTTTCGACTAGCGAGCTTTCCGATCGTTGCAGCCTATTTTTACCCAAGGTTGCCACCAAATGTGTGAGGCTTTATTCCTCGCACATTATTTTTGGTGCTATAATCAATTTTTTCCAAAAATGTTGAGATGTAACACTCGTTTTCTTAGTGGGTTGTATCTCAACATTTTTCATATAAGTGTAAATTTCATAACTTCTCTGAATTCCATATATGGAAACATTATGTTGGCACTGGTGTTTCTTAGTACTAGTTATATAAATCAGAACTCTCGCAATTTTTAGGAAAATTATACAACAAACGTTACTTAGTTTTATAGGTGAAAGAAACCACAATAAACCCACGCTTAAAAACAAGTCACTCGCACCGTTTACATAATTACCATATTTTTACATAGAATTATTAAAAATTGACGATGCCATTTCACAATTAAACCATTAAAACATATTTTTACATTGTGACTCGATAAATTAATAAAATAATTGCTCAGAGGTGTGAATTTCCGATCAATTTTATGAATGGATCGAAAACTAATTATGGCGATTGTTAAAATTCTTTTGTTTAGTTTTTTAATTGTTTGCGATTGTCAAAGTCACGATCTAAAAAATGTTGGTCAAGTGGCTTTTTTATGGATTTGAGAATGCTAGCATTCATAAAAAAAGTAGAAATTTAATACGTAAGTATTTCATCAAAACATTCTTGAACACAGAGAAAACGTTGTTTTGGTTTAATAATTCTTTTTTATATTCCATTTATCTCACTATAGAAAAGTAGAAGGAGGCTCAAAAATAACAACCACACGGCCCAATCTTTAATTTATGTCGTGTTTGCATAGGTTGGTCCGTGCGTGGATGACCACCAAATTCATACCGAGTGTCCTCCGTGTCTAGCAAAGCACGTTAAGCTATTGGTCCTGGCTGTCATTTTTAGATCTTTGACAGTCGTTACAGGTAGTCAGTTGCCCGAAAGTTTGACAACCAGTCTTTCCAAGGAGTACCGTACCCAGCACTAACTGGGTTGTGGAGGTAAGA
Source organism: Cerastis rubricosa (assembly GCA_949152445.1). Taxonomy (NCBI): domain Eukaryota; kingdom Metazoa; phylum Arthropoda; class Insecta; order Lepidoptera; family Noctuidae; genus Cerastis; species Cerastis rubricosa. The sequence goes on from OX424541.1 coordinate 14,524,672, forward strand.
TGTGTTGTGACGCCACGGTTGGCGCAGTGATTGAGCGATTGACTTCTGCACTGCGTGTTGCGGGTTCGAACCCCGCACGGAACAGATATATGTATGACCTACAGATAGTTGCTCCAGGTCTGGTTGTTTGTATATGTTAGTTTAAATGTTTGTAAACGCACCCACGATACAGGAGAAATTCTTATTATATAGTGGGACAAAGTTTAAAAAAATAAATAATAGGCTGTGGCTTCATGTAAAATATTGGTATTTAGCAGCATCCGGTTAGACTGGAAGCCGTCCGCAACACAGTTGGGAAAAGGCTAGGCAGATGATGAATCTCACTAAAGAACTATGACTCGATAGCACTTCCTCGATAAGAAGAGGTATTCTAAAAAAATTACATTAAAAATAACTTCTCCAATTCACAATTTAAAAGTAGCAACTAGCAACACACAACAATAAAACTCATCGTAACTAGAATAGTTTCTTATCGATTTCTTATCGATTATCGATCATCGCAGCGATTAGTTCATTCGGGTGCGTGGGCGCATCTATTGTTAGTACTTAAGTTCGTTAGGGCTAGTGTTGTCGCTTATTGTTTTGTTGCGAAAGTTCTATTATTATTATACTGGTTAATGTAATTTGGGGCTGTATAATGGAGTTAAAAATAATTTAATTAGTATTCTGCGATGGTAAAAGTTCCGAGTTATTTTTTAAACGTTTTGAGAAAATTTAGTAAGAATTACAGATTTCTACAAGATGTTAGGGGGGACACCGACGTGAAAACGCTTACCTCGTACTCAGTAGGTAAGTACATCATTCTGAACCCACCTGCATAGAAATTATTCAGCGGAAAAATAAAAAATAAAAAACAGCAGTTCCATACATTTTGACCGTGTAGGTATTGCACTTTTGTACGAGACCGCTGTTTTTTTGTTAAATCTCAGATAAAAATTTCTATGTGCGAACCCCCCAAATAGAAACTTTTATTAATCATATTTTTATTTAATCATATTGACTTACTGAGTACATGGTAAGCGTGTTCGCGTCGGTGTCCCTAACACCCCGTATTACATGTTTTTTTACTAAAAGTCGCTACTCCTTTTTTCTGCTAACTAAGAAGAAGGATTATGTTTTTCATAAAATAATTACACCAGTAAACTTCCAAAATGTCAGATAGTATTCTAGACTCCGGGTTCGTATCATCACCAAATCATGTTCATATTTTAAAAAATAAGTTACAAAAAAATAAGTTAAAATCATTAGCTTTCGTTACTTCACTAGCTGCACGACTCATGACTCATTTCCTAGAAGGGCTAGGCAGAGAAGCAGGTACTCTACGAATGAATTTTAGAACACCCATTTGTCAATTTTATTAACAGATGCTAAATTTATATGTTGTTCTTATTCTGTTTTCGCACAAATGACCAATTAATCAATCTATAACTAAAATTCAGTTGTCCTATTAATCAACAAGAAACTGATTTAACAAGCTATAAAAAGGGCAATTAAAAATTAATAATAATGATTGGTGCTTCCTTATAAAGGGCCCAATAAAATTCATTTGTTTAGTACGGCTTCAAGGTGACATCATAATCTAAACTAATATTATAAAGAGGAAAGATTTGATTGTTTGTTTGTATGTTTGTTTGCATTGAATAGGCTCCGAAACTACTGGTCCGATTTGAAAAATTCTTTCAGTGTTAGATAGCCCATTTATCGAGGAAGGCTATAGGCTATATATCATCACGCTACGATCAATAGGAGTGGAGCAGTAATGAAAAATGTTGCGAAAACGGGGAAAATGTGATGCAAACGAAGTTGCGCTGGACAGCTAGTATTTAATAATGAGTACAAAATATCGCGGTTTAGTTATTTTTATTGAGGAAATATTAAAAGATAACCCAATTTGATATTTTAACAATTTAATTATTTCTAGTTGTTGGAATCCCTCGGTTAGTTTAGTTTTGATGAAAGTTAAAGCGATAATAAACCCAGAAATGATGACGTAACATTACATCATCACGCCTCTATGCCCGATACGGTTAGGCAGACGCGAACTATCGCAAAAGTGCCAATAGGTAGTACCTAACTGTACACCCACATTTTGCCACTTATGTTTGAAGTCCCATGTAATTGGTGCAAGCTTATTGCAATCATCATTAGCCTATAATGTTCCCACTGCTGGGACACAGGCCTCCTCTCTGTGAGAGGGAGTCGGCTGTAATCCACCACGCGGGCCCAGTGCGTGTTGGTAGATGTCACTGTCTTCGATTTTAAAATTAAAAAAAGTGTGTCTGCCTGCGTTTGAACCCACGGCTTACTGCTTGAAAGTCAGACCTGCCACCACTGGGCCACCGCTGCTATTGCAATCAACCGAGTACAAATCTCCGTGAAGGCACAAGAGTCTGGTCTTTTACCCGGTTGATGGCAATAGGCTCGCCTATCACATGGGACTTAAATATAACTGGCGAAATGTGGATGTACTATGAAAACATCTCTGCCTAACCCTTCGGGGACTAAGGCGTGATGTTATGCAGTTATTTTTCTTAAATCAAACCTGAAAGTGCGAATTTGCTAGAGAGTAGATTTCGAGTATGGCTCTGTATGGTGTCGGACGTAAAGAATAGCACCATCCCATATCTTCCCGTGGGTGTCGTAAGAGGCGACTAAGGGACTTGTCAGAGAATGGGCAGCAGCGTTCTCTGTGCTTTTGTAACAACCGTACTGCGATCGCCAACCCGCCTGCCAAGCGTGGCGATTATGGCAAAACCCCCCAAAATGTCAATGTGGCGACACTTGGGGGAGGCCTATGTCCAGCAGTGGACGTCTTTTGGGCTGAAATGATGATGATGAGATTTCGAGTCTTTTTATAAGCTAGTCTCTCATAACCGGAATGTAACAAGCCCATAACTACGCAAACCAAATAACAATACAAACGATTATTACTTTAATAGAACCTGCTCACGATATTTCACTAGTTACTGGAAACCTAGTAATTATTACAAGTGTCCTTGAACTGGCGACCTTGAACTTGGACGTCGATTTTCACTGTGACCTTGGAGGCGGTATTTAGAACTATTGGCTCAAAAGTCTGTGTTAATATTGTAAATATGGTCACATTGTTGTGTTTTTTCTGGTTGTAGAAGACGTTGTTGCGGTAAAAAAAAAATTATGTGGTTAGTTTAACTGACATCATGAGCGTAATTGATATAATTTTTGGCGCTAAAATTCGCGTCAAAGGCGCTAATATATTATTGTTGCTTATTTCATAATGCAATATTTACTTATCGATGTGGCTTAAAATCAATTTTATTTATGTTTGTTATTTATTCTCATTCGTTCATTTTTTTACATGATATTTTTCATTTTAAAATATTTTAAAAACTAAATCAAATAAAAAACAGGGACAATTTTTATTTATTTTTTACAGTTAACATTATTTATATGTCAATTGGAATATATTTTTAACGAACTGGCTGGCAAGAGCTATCAAAGCTTTCGTAGAAGAGATTAGTTCCTTTTATATTTAATAGATGGCGTTAGCTGTATGAAGTGTAACCATAGTTGAAGTGTGTGTAGGTAGAAGGTTGGTATTTTTTCTTATTAGGTTTCATTGAAAAGATTGTGATGTTCACTATTATTATATTTTCTAGTTAATATTATTTACAGGTCTTTTTTTTGTTACTGACTTTTGGGCCCAACTGATGTGAAGCGATGATGGGACCTAGGGTGGAGCACGCTTGCCTAGCAGAAAACGATTCACTCGAAATGAAGAGATCCAGATTATAATGATCAGGAAACAGAGAATCAAGATTTCTTTCTTCTTCTGTATCATCTATTACTGATCACTCTTTAAAAGCGGCTTTCTTTGGATGGGTTATCCCCGACCGTCACTGTTCCTAATCGTCATCGAATAACAAAAGTTCATGATTCATAAGCATAACTCTAAGTTAATGTTCAAATGATTTTCAGCTTTTCATAAAGTAGGAATAATAATCACTGCAATTTTTTTTTAGTTTATTTAGTACGCTTATGCAGTTTTTCAGCTACAGGACAAGAGCCATTTAGAAACATTTCACAAAAAAAAACACGTTACCAATACAAAAGTATAAAAATTCTCCCATACTGCTTGTATGCTTTTTATCAACCCGCCATGTTATTTACGTTCACAGTTCACGTCAAATCCTGGCTGTCAGTTCGTATATTTGACGGGCAATGCATTCATGTCGTGGCGTAATGTGAAACATGACAAGAGACATCGAACTGCCAGTACTGCCACAGTTGCACGTTGCCACTCACAGTTATGACGATTTGGAAATTCATTTAGATTTTGCTAAATGTTTGCCCATTTAAATGCTTTTGAATACTCGATTTGGTGTGGTTTTGTGTGTTTTTGATGACGATAGGCAGGTTTATAATTATTTTTAATGGGGATGAAAACTGTGGAACTAATGGCGCTACCATAGCTGGTTCCAAGCATCGTCATTGGTTGAAAATCTGGTAATGTCATTTTATATTTCATAATAGCTCGACCTCATTGGTCAGATTGAGAACCAGCTATAGTCGTGCCATCTACAATTAGCTTTTAACGGGCTTCCCCATTCAATGAAAATCATTGAAGCAAGTGGATATTGTAGACTAATAGTTTTAGATGTCAACTTTTGAACCAAGCCGTTACGGTTGAAAGAATTCAGCTACAAGAAAGACATTGCTCCCTGATTTTTTTAATGTGTTTATGCGGTAAAATTAATTATTTTCTACCGTCTTGTTCTTACAAGAATCATTGATCATTTTTATCTACACTAGATATCTTTATCTAGTGTAGATCATAAAAATTCGTATTCGAATTCATTGATTGATAAATAAATGGCTTTGCAGTCCAAAATGAACCAAAAAGAAGGCTAAAAGGCTAGCCAGAAAAGCAAATCTACTAAGGGCGAAAGAGTGAATTTCGTCAATATAACTGACGAAACGCTATCAGCACTTATTTACAAAAACTGCGTTCCAAAGCTACAGTGTCAACATAGCTATGGAGTATTGACGCTGTCAGCAGCTTTTAAACGCAGTTTTATGAGCTGCGTTCAGTTATCTGATGAAATTTGTCCTTAGTTTGGAAACGTATCTGGCTCTAAAATCACACAATCTAAGCCCGGGACTGCCAAGTGATAGGTCTCAATTACGAACTCAAGACACGCATCTCTGATTTCGGATTCATGTGCGTATTGTGTAGTTATCACTTGCTTCGGTGAAGGGAAACATCGTGAGGAAACCAGCATGCCTGAGAGATAATTCTCTACAGCATTTAAAGCCAAGTCAGAGGCCCATGGGCAGCATAAAATCTCTGACACCAAATTAGGCACTAACCACACGATAAAGAATAAACCGGCTAAGTACGAGTCGGACTCGCGCATGAAGGATTCCGTACCATTATTGATATAAACGAGCAAAAAATCACTTTTTTGTATGGGAGCTCCCTAAAATATTTAAGTTATTCTGTTTTTAGTATTTGTTGTTATAGCGGCAACAGCAATACATAATCTGTAGAAATTTCAACTGGCTAACTATCACGGTTCTGAATGGTTCACGGTTCTGTTCTGTATGGTGTCGGACGTAAAGAGTAGCACCATCCCATATCTTCCCGTGGGTGTCGTAAGAGCCGACTAAGAGACTTGCTAGAGAATGGGCAGCAGCGTTCTCTGTGCTTTTGTAACAACCGTACTGCGATCGCCAACCCGCCTGCCAAGCGTGGCGATTATGGCAAAACCCTCCAAAATGTCAATGTGGCGACACTTGGGGGAAGCCTATATCCAGGAATGGACGTCTTTTGGGCTGAAATGATGATGAAATGATGAATATGGTGACAGACGGACGTACGGACAGCGAAGTCTCAGTAATAGGGTCCCGTTCGACCCTTTTTGTACGGAACCCTAAAAAAGATCACACACTATCTGAAAGTACTTTCCCCTATTTATATAAAACCTAACGTCGTCCAACCCTACCTTAATCCACTCTTCGACCAAACCCTGGGATGGTTCCCGTCTCTCCGGGAAACTCAATCAGCGTAATGGGCCGGCGCGCAAACTATGCATTTTGCTGATCACTCGCGATTTATTTCAATAATCCACCTTGCGGTAATGTCTGACTAAGGCCCGGAATATTATATTATGTTCAACCCCGCGGGTTCGTCCGCCTTGGACAACTATGGGTTGTTTGAAAAATCAATTTTGTACTTTGTGTGCGGTACTTAATTATGTAAGGACGTAAGAATAGATTTGTTATATTTTCGTTTGAGCTAGCACGGATTTAGTAATCAACAATTGATTTGTCAAAAAGTTTTGGACGGCAAAATTAAGACTTAGTACGAAAATGTTTTCGCTTTTTAGTTGGTATAATTATAATTATACATTCGTAGGCTCACTCGTATTTGCACCGTAGCCCGTAGCTTTTAAGATAATACGGCATACTTCTAAGGATTCTACTTCCCCATATGTGTTTGTTATCTACTTACAATAAAAAATATAAACGATAGTGAGTCCAAATTTTGTATTCATACTTGCTAAATCATTTTGCCTTAGCACTCCGATTGTTAAACATTTTGTGCAGAGGGTAATTGGTACTAACATAAGATAATAAATAAGTATTTTAATATTAAGTTACTAACACTCTATAGATCTTTTGTTTCTGAAATCAAAATTCATTCATTTTAACTTAGCTTATGAGAGCCGGATTTAGCCAAGAATTGGCGGTATTACACAACAGTTTTCAGCGCGTTTTTGACGCGTTGCGCGATGGTTTCAATTTTAGACTTGATTTGATAGATGACACTAGTTGAAGACAGAACAATGAGCAGTTGTAGATTCTGATTATAACGGAAAGTATTTTCATCGTGATTAGCGATAACTTTCCTTTTCCAATCTACCCAGGATCAACCTCAGACATCTCATTCAAAACATGTTTTATTCCGTCCATTCTTCAGCTATCCCCACACAATTTCATAATACTTAGCGTCGAAGCCGACAGCTTCGGCTGTTCTCGGCAAGAGTCCGGTGCCTCCGGCGATCGGCGGCACTCCGAACTAATGGCATCACGCTCGCGGCGCAAGCGCATCCGACATCTGTAGCGGGCTTAGAGCTGTGATATTCTTGGCTATTTTGTTTGTTATTTATTTTATAGGATAAGTTGTAGATGTAGGTATTGATGTGGCTGGCTTGCAGATCAGATAAAACTGAGCTTTATGTTGACTCTAGAAAATTATCAGTCATAGATAGGGATTAGGGAGTAAGGTTGCAGAAGTGACGCAAACTGTACCCATTGATTTAGAAGTATGTCGTGGAGAAAGTTTATAGTATAAATGTGGATGGCTATAAGAGTAGAGGAAGACCTAAGAAACGATAGATGGACTGTGTGATATGGCTAGAAATGTGGAGATTTCTAAGATGGCGAGTAATAGAGAAATATGAAGAAGAAGATAGGCTGCGCCGACCCCAAATACATTTGCATACGGTTAAGAAAACGATGATAAGGAATGTGAGTAATGGAGGAAGACCAAAGAAACTATAAATGGACAATGTTAATACACAATAGGTCCAGAATGGACCTGATTTCTTTTGAAGACGTCTGAGGTGATGGAGGAAGAATTTAAGAAATGCTACTCTGACCACAAATAAATTGGAATAATGGCTAATATAAATGCGAAAGTATGTGACGATGGATGTTTGTTTGTTTTACTCTGTCACGAAAAATTACGGAACGGATTTGGATGAAATTTGGCACAAAGGTAGTTTATAACCTGGATTAACGGATAGAATACTTTTTATCCCGGTAGTGCGATCCCGTGGGACAATTATCAAACTACACGTAGGCGAAGCGGCGGTCATCAGCTAGTGTGATATAAAAGCTTCTCAAAACAAGCAGACATGTTCGGCTATCCTCGGCAACTCTCGGCTGCCTCCGGCGCTCGGCTGCAGTACGAACTAATGACGTCACGCTCGGGGCGCAAGCGCATCCTGACAGATGCACCGGGTGTGCTTGAGCTGGGGTGAAGTTTACATGATGAAAAGTTTTGTAATCTTTTCTTTTGAAAGTGGTAATTTCTGGTTGTCATTTTAAGAGTCCGTATAAATGTGGTTGGCTTTAAGGAAATAGTCAGATGGATGTTATGATAAAAACATAACATCACGCATGTAATCCCTTTCGTTTCTTAAGTTTAAGTTCCATGTAATAGGGGGCTAGCCTAGTCCTACATGGCTGCTACTGAGAAATTCTTGATGAAAAACCCCAATAAAAATTTTCCCGCCCCGCAAATCGAACTGAGGCCCTCATGAGGCTCAGCAGTCTTGATTGCGACCACTAGACTAACGAGCCAGTCAAAGTTAAATATTATGATATTTGATTAAAAGTCAATTCTAAGATGACGGCCAATGATGTGTCATACTGAATTCCAAATTAATTGGGTAGGAGGACAATTATTGTACCTAAGTTTCATATTATGATAGCTTATAACGACCTATCACACCTTTTTACCCTCAGAGGTAAGGCAGAAACATAGTGTATTCCCATGTAATACATCCATAATCCACCAGTCGGTATGGGGCTATATTATAATTATTATCTTAGGTGCTACGTTTTTTTTAATTTTAGTTTAACACCAAAATCTTTCATGCAATAATTCAACCTACAACCAAATAAACCACAACCAACGTACTTGATAAATAACTACATTTATAACCAACATTGCCGTTCCACACAATTCATCTGCGCCTGCACCTCTTGGCGGCAAAACATTTACACTAATGTCGTCACGCTCGCGACGTTTACGTATCCTGCACGGCGACGTATTTTCCGCCATTACGGCTACCCTGCAATTACTCCTCGTACTTGTGGGGCCTACGGGGAAGTGTTAAATAATAAATGTAAAGGCTTTTAATCGTAAAATAAGGTTGTTTTTGCAAAGGACATCTGCCCTCCTAAACGACATGTTTTCTACTTAGAAGAGGCGGGGAGCAGTAACCCACCAGACATAACACCCGTCTGCTCGATATCCTCCCTTTTCTATAGAGGATGTAGAACTTAACACCCTGTTCCTCATACCCTATAGTCAGCCTGTCATTTGTAGATCTTTGACAGTCGTAACAGGTAGTCAGTGGCCCGAAAATCTGGCAACCAGTCTTACAAAGGGTTATCTTATTACCCAGTACTAACTGGGTTGTGGAGGTCAGATAGGCAGTCGATTCGTGTTAAATACTGGTATTCAGCTGCATGCGGTTAGACTAGAAGCCGACCTCAAAATAGTTGGGAAAAAAGGCAGGCAGATGATGACTTAGAAAAGGCGAAGCCAGGATCAAGAGCGGAACGACTAATAAGAAGAAGTATCTGTGCTAGCTGAGGTAGACCATAATTACATACCAAGTTTCATCCGCGCCTTGGAAAGCACGTAAAGCCGTTGGTCCCGGCTGTCATTTGCAGATCTTTGACAGTCGTTACGAGTAGTCAGAAGCCAAAAGTGTGATGTATTAAGGTGGGGGTGGGGGAGGACAACAGTGCCAGCCTAAGGCTAGATGGCCAACAGAATAGTTACATTTTCAATTTTCGGTAGAAGCAGTTGACTTTTCGCCATACACTTACGTCAGCAGCGTCTGTATGATCATACGACAAGAGCGAATGCGATACTTCACGATTCTGTTCTGATAGATCAACCAACTGAGCCGAGGAAATTATGATTTATTGACCGGAACACAACGTTCCAAATGGAGTTCCAGGGTATACCAGGATGTATAGCAGCCCTAGACTACTAAGAAGACCTATAATAGAGAAACATTGAAGATCACTGATCACAAATAAATTGGGATAGGAACGTTGGTAGGAGAATGGTGACGATTTGACCATGATTGGTATAAACTAATGTTAGGAGCTCATTCATTAAATATTTTCTTATTGCAAAACAGATCACCTACTTGTCATATTATTGGTACTTGTAAAACATTATAAACGATAAAATTTCCACTAAACAAAGGAACTTATATGTGTGGCTTGGGAACACCTATATATGTTTGTAACTTCAAATTAATAATCTATTTTTGCTCTTCATGTGTGTAAATATAGTCATTTTAATACTAATATTGTTTGCAAAACATAAATAAAATTATACACCATTATCATCATGTTGGATAAAATATTCACAGAACTATTTTTTTTTCTTATAACTAAGAAAAGTTTAACATCTGTCCTCCCACATGCAGCCTAAAGCAAATGACGGAAAAAGACCGAAAGGATAATTATAGGCTTAGCAGACGTTAAGCCTCTATGTCAAAAGGAAATGGTATATTTTATAATATCTCGAGTCACCCAATAAGCTATGATACTGCCCGGAGCATATAAAGTCCTGAAGCTGTGGGAAACGCTTCGTATTCCTCCAAAGAGTTTTAACATGAACTTATCGGCAGCTTTACATCACCTATATTGTAGATAGAACGTGTTTTCAGCCCCTGAAGTTTTCAATAACAAAGTAAAGTAATTTATAACTAGATAGTTTAGTTACGAATAAACTTGGAGTAATTAAATAGAATAACTTTTAAGGAATTGTCATAAAAACGTTGGCGCCACATAAAGCTGACCATCACACCGAAAGTACCCAATTCCTAACAAACTATACTAAAACAAATCACATCAACAGTAAAAACATACCTTAAACTCAGGTATAACTCCCTCGTTTAAGGTAAAATTGATTGATCATTCATTTTATTAAATGAATAAGGTATGACGAGTAGTTTGAAAAGAACCTTTTGTGACGCCGCATAGTATAATTATCCACGGCTGGATATCGTGACGCTGCATATTGTCAATGACATTGGCTCCTGGTTACAGAAAATGCATCCTTTTTAGGGTTCCGTACCCAAAGGGTCAAACGGAACCCTATTACTGAGACTTCGCTGTCCGTCCGTCCGTCCGTCCGTCCGTCTGTCACCAGGCTGTATCTCATGAACCGTGATAGTTAGCCAGTTGAAATTTTTACAGATTATGTATTTCTGTTGACGCTATAACAACAAATAATAAAAATAGAAAAAAATAAATATTTAAGGTAAAATATACAAAAAAGTGTTTTTTTTTTCGTTTTTATAAATAATGGTACGGAACCCTTCGTGCGCGAGTCCGACTCGCACTTGGCCGGTTTTTTACTAAGTAACTTGGCGTCAGGAGGCCGATTTACCTAACTGTTCATCATCTGCCTAGCCTTTTCCCAAACTATCTTGGGGTCGGCTTCCAGTCTAACCGGATACAGCTGAGTACCAGTATTTTACATGAAGCGACTGCCTATCTGACCTCCACAACCCAGTAACTAGTTAAATACGGTACCCCTTGGTAAGACTGGATGTCAGACTTTTTAGCTTCTGACTACTCGTAACGACTGTCAAAGATCTACAAATGACAGCCGGGACCAACGGCTTAACGTGCTTTCCGAGGCACGGAGGAAACTCGATATGTAATTATGGTCACCCATCCACAGACCAACCTAACCAGATTTACCTAACTGTTATACTTGTAAAAGTAATTTGCTACGCGATGTCAACTGCTACCCACTACACTGCGTAAATGCTACGCGTCGTCGTAGCTACGCAACGTCAACGCTACGCAGTTGCTACGTTAACGCATAAACTAGAGCATTATACGGATCGTAGCGTTTTAATCATGTTAACGCCTATGCTAGAAAAATGCCAAGTATTAAACGCTTTTTAACATACCGAGCTAGTAATAAACATAATTTTCCGGAACATAATTGCGAATAATTATATAGGTAGGTTACTTCTACTCAAGCCTATACACTCTTTAGCCCTACAACAAGTGAAGCCGTTTACTCCTTTTTATAAAACAAAAAAAAAAGAACACACACGCATTGTTTGCCTTACATGCAAGCATTAAGTTCGGTATCAAAATTATCTCTTGATGTTGATACGAATAATAAAGGTGCAACATGCAATGGTATACTCGACTGTTATACTTGTATGCAACAATTTACCCAAACATGTATACTTTTAATAAGTATTGATCTTTTACAAGTTTACAGGTGAGTACTTCAGTTCTATTGTTGCGTGTATGGAATTATTCATATATTCAAGTGCCCCTAGCTATAATAGAGGGTAGGTAGGTACTTGTTATAAATATTGTGCTTTCAGTGTTTTTTCAATGAATTTTCCAATCAAAATGCGGTTGGTTTTCAGTCTACAAAGATAAGAGTTTAATATGGGTACAACCAACTTGCTAAAAACAGTTATATAAGTTTTGAGTGAGTTACTTATAAAACAAACAAAATATTAATTATAAAATAACATTTGAGTGTGCTAAAATATGCTACTGGAAATACTTCTTGTGAAGTATCATTTTATTATAATAACTAAGGTTGCATTTACCACAGCATAATCAAAAAAATATAAAAAACGAATAAATCCTTTCCTTGAAAGTTAAATTTATTCATATGCATAAAATTATGAATCGCATTATGCATTTCTTCATAATGTGTTTGCATTTACGTGAGAAACAATTTATTCATACTGAATTTTTTTACTCTTCTTTTACCTACAAAACATGACATAAAACAGGCATTTTCTTTTCTTAAACTAACCGTGATGTAAGCGTTTCTATTTTGTATTTATTTCATCAAACAAGTGAAATATTTACTGTCCAACATTTTAAGAAAATCCCGAAACTCTATGTAGGTAAAACAATATTCTACCACAATTCAAAAAAAGAAACAAAAATGAAACTAGAATCTCATAAGAAGTGTCACAAGACATCATAGTGATAAACTATCACAACCTCAAATTTTATTTTTCTCAAGTCCCCTTTAGTCTTTTTCGTAAAAATAATAAGCGACGAAGTCTTAGTGCACTTGTGTACGCTACTTATTGGTTACGAAACCACAATAACTCTATCTTCAAATAATTTTTGAAAAGTCTCAAATCATTAACAAAGTGGTCATTATATTTTGTCATTGTAGTACCGCCGAAAGTATTGGGACCTCAAAATTAATTACACCTCAAGCCTTCGCAATACTTAATGAATACATTCGTATCTATAATTAAATTATCTATTGCCCACTTTGTACACCCACGCGTGGGCTTTCGGTAATAAATAATAGCAGCTGATTGATGTTTCACCATCGAATACGATGATTATTTATTTACTGTCCGTTGAGACTGTTTGCTTTATTCCGAATAAAAAAACAAGTACAGGTTTTTTATATCACATTACATCAAGTATTGACGTCGAAATATTATGTATATAAAATATAAGCGTGATCTGGTTAAAAATTGTATATCGCCAAGCTTTAGAAGTTTTGGCAAAATGTTGGGGAATTTCTATCTAAGAAAAGAAACGTTTACACAAAAATAAACCAGCTAACAAAAGCTTCCGTTCCATGAACTCCAAATTTCCACCATCAGTTACTTTTTGTTAGTGTAATAATATTTCTGGAGCGCCGTAAACGTCGGAAGGTAACATAAATTTGGCAAACTAACCTGAATCATGAATGCTTCTGGTGACTGTCTTCCACACAAACAAACATCAAACGGCACTGACCGTCACTTCACAGTACATTTCACATCTAATCCTTCACGCTATACATGTACTACGTACGTACAAGACACAAATATATTCGTGATTATATCGTGTGGAACATATACAAAGAGCGACGCTAACACGACCGCCTAACAGTCTGTGAGACCGGACACTGGGCTTCAGGCGCCGTAGAGCGGGATGAAAGATATGCGGGGGGACACATGCATGCTGAAGGATGCCAAAGGAGCCGGGCAGATGCGACAGGACTCCGGAGAAAAGAGACGACTACACTGCGTGACATTTGAAAACTGTGTCTTTACACCACCTTTAGCTATGACACGCGAAAATGGCGCCTATTAGCGTTAGCGCAGAGTTGAAGATGATTACCGTATGCTGACGCTTTGGATGTTTTAGCCATGGTGAGTAAATGTCCTCTAATGTGTCGCGCTATCCGGAGCGCTAGCTTTAAAACTAAGTTGTGTAGAGACTAGTATTGCGCGCTCGTGTTCTGTCGCTTCGGCCGTCTGGTGGGCAAAGTGTGTGTCGCGTTTTGTCGCTTTTGGAGCGGAGTCGCGGGTGTGCGAGCGGGATGGGAGCATGTAGGCAGTGGGGTGGGAGGAAGACGGGGAGGTGTCACCACGAGCGCTTTTTAGGGACTTAAAGCCGGATGAGCTCAAACAGAGGCGTACTGCGGATTTGTAATGTGACGTTTTTGCGCATATGTGGGTTTTTCAGTACGCACTTGAGCTGCCGCTGCTGAATTGTGTCCTGCGGTTGACTGTTTGTTTCAGGGGAATTGTTTTTGTTCATGGAAACTTCTGTACTAATGAAAATAAACATGATGTTTATCTTAATACAAAGCATTCTTGTTTCACAGAATTTTAATTAACTGATGACGCGTTTTGTGAATCTTGCATTGAGACAGATTATTCAAGAACGTAGCAGGATCTAGATTCGTTGTTTTTTACCTTTTCCGCAACGCCCTTTTTTCGCAAAATCCGTCAAATGCGCCGTGAGCAAAAAAATCAAATCTCATTACTTGAATCCTTTTCCAAAGCCAACTTGTCCGATGACACTTGTGTATTTGGGCGAAAAAAATATGACTTTTCAACAATAGCTCATCCAATTTTGGCACAAAGCGGTAGCGCCACCACACAATGGTCAGAATAGGATCCTGACAATGAGATTGTGACATTCTCGGTTTGTCACATTGTGGCCCACAGGAGTTGAATTATCATCGGTTGGATACAAACCTCCTTTGTATTTTTTTTTGGGCTTGCAAATGTCACTGGCCACCCACACGGAGTTGGTAGCGTGAAATTGGGTATGGGATAAGCTGTCGGCAACTTAACTGATTGTGATTATAAGATTACGCGTGCTTTCTTTGTTGATAGAAAGTAGAAACGTAACTATTGTTTGGGTAAATGATAGCGTTTACGTTGAAAGATTAAATTGTTATCGAATTAACTTCAGCGTGTTTAGAATTGATGCTCACTATTGATAGTGTAACATAACCTTCGTATAGGGCTAACTGAATTTTGATCTAACAATGAAGATTTTTGTTACGTATGATATTTGCTTCATCCTGAATATTTTAATGTTATTCCATTAATAGCTAGCCTACTGCTCTACTAATCATTCCTTCTTGCCATTATCCTTTGTCACTGTTGTGAAATTCTCTTTCTTTAAGACTGTCTGTCTCGAACTTTCGTTACCTGTATTTTGGCGATAGGTAGCGCTACGTGCCTCGTTCGCGATGCAGACATACAAATTCTGAGCTTTTACACTTTTTAAGATTTAGTAAGAGTAAGAATTTTAGTAAGTACGAAGCTTAAGCTTTTTTCAAGGAGTTGTTAAAGGACTTTAATCTAGTAAGTACAAATTAAAGACTCGTTGAAAATCATACGTTGTGTATGAGTTTCTGAGACTGTTTCAATAACATGGCAGTCATTAGTTACAAGTGCGTCAAACATACCGGTTTTGTGCCATAAGTACGGTCAGGAAAACAAACAAATGAGTTGAAATGCTGAAGAATATTTGAATCATTGTTTCTTCTTGGTATGGCTGACCAGATACAAATGGGGTTGGGCAGATATTTAGTCGAGCTGAAAATGCATGAATAAACATCTAAATATAGTGGTGTTCTTAAACATAGTATTCTTAAATTACGATTTCACTCTTTGAACTGTCATTGTCTTATACACAAATCTTTTGCCAGAACTTTTATAGTAATATTAATGTAGTGATTATACTTTGAAGATATTTGCTTGACATTGTATTTTATTATTTCTTTTGCTCGCATTTTCACGGCGATGATGAACTTTTGAGTGAGTAATCTGCTCCGTTTATGAAATATGCATATTTAAGAAGCAACAAGTAGATATTATTTATAATCTTAGTCGTCGTTTGATCGCCTGAATTAACTCTATACCATTTATAAATAAACAGCCATAATATTTTTACCATTTTTTCTCCACAGTACCTATCGGTAATGTTATTTTAATAGCTCGTTTGTAGACAAGTGGTTTACGAAACCCAGGGACGTTATTTATTATAACAATTACTATTGTTTCGGGATTTTGACTGATGCCCGCTAATGGCCGCAGATTATCGTGTGTCATTTGTTTAAATCAGTCTAATGGCTGTTTTATTTACATAGTTTTTGTGGTTCTGGGCTGTTTCTTTTAGACGGGGATGGTTGAGTTTGCTGTTACGCTATTTTTATCGTTTTATTTAAAAATTGTCTTTTTATTTGGATTTATGGTTACTTACAATGTTTTGCACTACTTATGTACCTACTATACATAAACTTAATGAAATGCCTAGTGATAACCTAATGGTATTGTGATATACCTATTAGGTAATGCAATAATGATCATTGCATTTAAAATAGGGCAAATTACTTATTCCTGGATCGAAGAATTTGGAAGTCATGGGGAGAAGCTTTTGCCCAGCTGTGGGATGACAAAGGCCAACAGCAATAGTAACTTATTTTATACCATTTGTTTCAGAAATACTAGCATGCTGTTTGCGCTTAAAATGAATACAAGCTGAGTTTTTACGGTAGGTAAGTCTATGAAGTTAATCGTATCACCAAAAATAAAATTAATTAAAACACAGTCAAAAAAACTTTTAAAATAACACCGACATCTTTATCGCGACATCTGTGCTCAAAAGCTAGCAAATTAGCCCTACAAATTCAGATCACCCGATACACGGACGGGACACGCAATAAAATGTATAACAATTCTTTTCTATCCACCCCAAAGCAAAAAAAAAACTCGTCACCTGTCGTGTCATTTGGTTCCAATAAACGGGCCGCCAAAGAAAAACACAAAATTAGAAAAAAAAAATTACGAATCGCCCAAAAGTGACCGAACTTGTCTTATGACAGTTTGACTTCGGGACGTTGCAATGCAAAGTTAACAACTGCAGTCGCTAGAACTTCTATTTTTAATTTGTTAAGGGTGATTTTTGATTGGATTTGAAAATTGCTTTTTTTAAGGAAGGTTTTTTTTCTGTTAATCGTTTTGACTGACGAATATTTACGATGTGAATTGTTTAGTGCGGGCGAAATAAAATTGGGCTCTGACTTCATTAGTTCTGTTTTTGTTGCGTTTTTCTGGCTTTTGTCATGTAATAATAGGCTTCGGTTGTCCTCTTCGGAGTTTGATGATGCCTTCCGAATTGATGAAATTGAAACTGTTTCTAGTTTGGTGATAGTGGTGATTTGCGCATTTTTTGACTGAGTTAAAGCGTACCTAATACTTGTAAAAAATAAATGACAAGAGAGGAGTTGGAAGGTGTGCAAACTATTTTGGATTTTCTAAATATATCTTCGTAAGAGAACTTATAGAATAATAATGATACTAGCTGCAGCCTGCGACTTGGTTCGCGTGGAAATTTTGATGGGTTTTAGGGGTATGAAAAATAGATGTTGGGCGATTCTCAGACCTACCCGATATGCACACAAAATGTTCTACAAATCGGTTCCGCGACACGAGAATTTTATATATTAGATAATATATTTAATTTGGAGTATGTGTAAGTAGTTTAAATCCCACTACTTATATTCTATCCAATCTGTCTCATCTTATCGAAATTAGTTAAGTACTTACCTGCCAATATCAATCCCATTTATCAATCAATTATCACAACTCTGCCTGCCAAGTTGGTCTAGTGGTCGTAACCGCTATTGCCGACCGTGAGGTCCTGAGTTCGATTCCTACTTCGGGCAATCATGAGGATTGTCTGCATCGGAATCATTAGGATTTGTGTCCGGTTAAAGCAACAAGCTCGACTCCAATAGGAAATTAATATAACGCTAGATGTCGGTGTACAGTTACACACGTTATATTATGTTATTTAGGTTAAATTTACTTAGAAACTCATAAGGTTTCAGGCAGGGACTTAAAACACCTTCATAAAGGTTACAGAATTATAAGTGTTACATGTTGAATTGGTAACAGAATCAAATATGTAACACTTTTAAATGTGTTTTCAACCGTAACATATCTGTGACAGCTATAAAAGTTTTAACAGTGTTAATAAGTGTAACAGGTAAACGCCGCGTACTAAAGCTGTAATTGATTATTTCGGTTACACAATATTAACACATATAAAAGGTTACAGTTTCATTCGGTAACATTATTGTATCTGTTACATTTAAAAGTGTTTTTTTAACTATGTTACAGTTTGAGTCCCTGGTTTCAGGTTTGTGGAACATCGTGTTGTGATAATTCTAGGTTATAACTGAGGCGTTCTGAAACAAAATATGTTGTAAAGAAAAAACGTCATTTATTAAAAAAAATACTGCTCAGGACGTTCCACGTGTAGCCTCCGATCGTCTTTGAGAATATTGAACTCTGCAATTCTCCCGATTGACATTTTTTGGTGTTGTTTATTTAGCGAGATTTTTATTTTACTGGGTTTTTGGTATCCTCGTCGCCACTGAGATATTCTGGGTTAAATCACGGGAATAAATAAAAGGCGTAGTGACAAGCTCAAGTTTAATCGCAGACTAATTGTGATTAGTCTGTGACGGTAGGTTGTGCTTAAAGGTTATGTCTTTTAAGCAAAACCTACCGTCATATAATAATAATCAATTTACCCTTATTACAAACTTAATGATAAGGGTATTGACTGACTCAGGTTAAAAGGTTTTGTCCGATTAACAGTTTTGACTGTAACAAATCAAATGTACAGTATGTATAGTATATATCTAGTCATATTCATCATCATCTGCCTAGCCTTTTCCCAAAATATGTTAGGGTCGGCTTCCAGCCTAACCGGAAGCAGCTGAGTACCAGTATTTTACATGAAGCGACTGCCTATCTGACCTCCACAACCCAATAACTGGGTAATACGATACCCCTTGGAAAGACTGGATGTCAGACTTTCGGCTTCTGACTACATATATCTAGACATATTATAGAGTAAATTTACCCCAAAGTTGAGAATCCCAAAACTTCAAGCAATACTCCGACGTCCTCTACCAACATATCACGCACATATCAACCGATCGTCCATCACGTTTTATGTTATCACAAAACCAGTTAAAAGCTCTTAACTTAATTAACAGTTATTAACAGAAGCGGTGTTTAATTGACGTCGTTTTGCCCTCAATTCAATTGTGAACGTTATCGTCGAGGCCAATTGTTAGTAATGTTGGTACATACGCCAACATTTGAAGCTACCCGAAACTGTCATATTTTCCCAATCCAAATTGAACTTAATTCTTTAAAGATAAAGTTGAAAATCTATAAAAGAAATTTGAGAGATTGCTGTAGGTTGATGTGCTGGCGTGTGTACTTTTGCTATCGCTAGTACTGAGACGAATTTCATCACTTCCTCTGTCATGTATGAAGGCAATAATGATTGCTGTAATGTTACTTACTTGATTGATGTAGTTTGATAGTTTTGTTGTTTTCTAAGTGGTGTTATAATGTAATAAAGTATTTTACTAATGATACTTGAAGTTCTGAAATCTTTTGAGGTACGATTTTAGATCGAAGTAACATTTTTGCTCGTTTTGTTCTAGTCTAGATGAAATATAGTTTTTTGAAATCATTGACAACTACCAAAATATCATATATAAAAATAAAATGTATGTTTTTGTTTGTTTTAAAAAAACATCACTAAACTGAAAAAGTGGAGCCTAGATGTGTGGTGCAAACCTAGATTCACCAAAATAAATAGCATGTGAAGATAAATGATAAAGAAATGAATCATATGAATACCTACTTGAGAATTACTATATGAGATTGCGATATAAAGATAAACTGAACCTTTTCAAGCTTTTTGCTGTTGGACAACTCAAAAAATGATTGGCCTTTTTGCAGATGACTAATGAGACACATCAATATTATTCACAATAGATCAGGGAAAACCATAACTGAAGGTATCAATCAGAGTGTTAATAAAGTAGATACCTAAGATCTGACCGAATGGCTCAATCATTGAGGCAAAAAACAGCATCCATTTCATCTCATTTCACAAGCTTCGCGGCTTCCAGTAACCCTTGCAATTTCAACAATTGAGCCTCGGACAATCACACACAATTGAGTTTTCAAATCAGGAAAGTGTTATCTACTTTATTGTGGCTACCTTCCCGTTCGTGACTTCATTTCTGCCAACGCCGCCGCAGCGGTGGCAAAACTCAGGCAGCAAAATTAAACACCAACTTCGACCCAGGATACACTCACATAATTTAATTTTGATTCATGATACCAAATAAAACCGAGGACGAAAATTAAAACACCGTTATCGAAATAAAATATACATCAAAAAAGGCCATTCAATTAAAGATAAGACATAAATATGTACGAGACAAACCACTATAAGTTCACTGGAAATATTGTCACAGCACGCACTCTGAATGGATTATTAAAAAGCCCTATATCACAGTGCCCTTAGCTGTGTATTAATGTCGTCACGTTAGCGTAAATTATCGGGACATCCAATTGGACGGTGTCGTGACAAAAGGGCATAAATATAGGGAAGTCGGCTTTATGGGCTGTGTAAGGACACGCAGGGCTTAGATGAGAGCCTTGCGGGACCTCTCCAATGTTCTCGTTTATTTACGGTGACGGATCCATTTAAGGTATGACGACAGGTTATTTTTTCATTATGGTTAATCGAAGGGGGATTGTCGTTGTAGTCTGCTTTTGTTTTTGTTTTTATTAGAGAACATTGATGTTGTTACAGTTTATTTAATAGAGGTATTCCACATATATTGCCAAGTTTGTGATCATGCTGATGTGTTGGATTAGAGAAAACTGTGGCGTTTCTAATAACTTTATTATCTCTTACATAGTCAGCCGATAATCTGATCGATTTTGGGATACAGCCTTCTACTTTGATAGAGAGTGTTATTTTTTCTATTTTTCAACTAGTTATTAAAATGTAGAATTAGACTGGTGTTCACCTGCATCCGGTAAGACTGGATGCCGACGCCAACATAGTTGGGAAAAAGCCAAGCAGATGATGATAATATGTAATGTAGCCTTTTGATAAACGCAATATTATGAAACTTCTGAAGTTTTGTTGCTAACTTACCTTTTCTCGGCATTAATCAAAACTAAAACAAATACTCATCACAAAGTATTTTCCAAAGAACAAATTAAAAGTCCAATTTAATACAATTTAAGTTTCATTACTCATCGGCGATCGTTATAACATGTCGTGTCCTGTCACCAGGGCCTAAGGCCAGCGGGTGGTGGCGGCAGCATGTGGAAGAGTGTCGAACGGCTGGACAAGTTCAATAATTACTATTAGATTTGATATTTATTGAGTATTTAAATTGTGTGAGGACAAATTTTTAGATTTTGATTGAGACTGTATTCATAGATGTGTTTTGGAAATTAGTAGTGGATTCTTGGTGAGATTTATACATATGTGAAGAAAACAGCATGACTGAGATATATCTCTAAGGCGTGTAAAGCCAAGTCAGAGGCCCATGAGCACCATGACAATTACGTCACTAATTAAAGCACTAACCACACGACAGCGCCGAAATATCGGGAACTCAAAACAAATAATAAACATGGTAAATATCCCGTTACTAGTGTTATTGATAACCACACGATAAAGGAAGAAGAAGAAGCGAGATTTATTCCTTTTATCTTGAGAGTATAGCATTAGATACAGCTAATGCCATATACTCAAGGGAAAACCATATACCATACATAGTATGAAAAGGACATAAAGATTATTTTATCTATGTAATATACATAAATTCGCCATGCATTGATATCGTAAACGTCGTATACCGTGTGCATAGTTCACCCAGTTATGTTTAGGTCCCATGTTATTGGGGCGACCCTATTACCACCAACCGCACACGAATAAAGTTTCAAGACTGCATCTTGATGGAAAATTTCAATAACACTTTATCTAACCAAGAACCTAACAGTGGCGCTTGCGATCATGTGGCCAATTTGGCAGACATTTTTGTTTTCATTTCCACCATTTCATATAAAGACTGTTACTGCTAACTGCTTCCTTATCATCATCTTCATCAGCTTATAATGTTCCCACTGCTGGGACACGGGCCTCCTCTCTATGAGAGGGAATGGGCTGTAATCAATCACGCGGGCCCAGTGCGGTTTGGTAGATGTCACATGTGTGCGAAGTTTTAGTTTTAGGACATGCCCGTGTCACGATGTATTTCTTCACCGTTTTCCGTCTTCTTGATACGAAAACGTAACTGTAGCTTCCATATTTGATACCAATATTTTCTTCGTTACGTATGAATTGAATAAATCCTCTTTTTCACATTATTCCATCATCTAAAGAACTATCCATGTAATGCGTGCGGCAATATCATACAGGCCAGTCGACACATACTGTGTTGGTTTAGTATACGCACCGCCGACGATCGCACCGCGGGATGCCTTCCATTTTTTATCCCTCTCCTTTTTTATACATGGCTCAAAGGACCGCGACTTTTGTTCTCCTGTTTTGCTCCTTAATGATTTTTTACGAATTATTAATTGTACGATGATAGTATTCGATTGAAAAATGTTGATTGTTACGATTTGTAATATCGATTGTGTTTTAAATCGGGGTGGTAAAACCATGTGCTGCCATTAGTGATTGACTGATATTCTGTCGTTAATGACTTACGAAGGTTCTTTAATTCGGTTGTGTAATGTTTAGACTTAATCTTGTCTGGTTGAATTGTTAGAGGTTAGTTCTTATTCACTTCAGTGGCTTACCACGACACTAGTTTCACCGTCTGACCTTCTCAAGGAGAACCAACAGTTGCTTTTACAAGTTTATCGGTGTACCGTGACCCTGTGATTTAATTTTCAATAGCGGGTATCTTACTTTAGTCATGGTTTACGAAACCATTAATAAACATGAACTATCAATGTGGTCAACTCATCTTCTAACTAGCCTTTTCCCAAAAATGTTGGGGCCGGCTTCCAGACTAACCAGATGCAGCTGAATACCAGTGTTTGACATAGAGCAACTGCCTATCTGACCTCCACAACCCAGTTATTACCTACTGGGTAAAACGATATCTCTTGGTAATACTATATCTCTTGGTAATACTGGTTGTCAGACATCGGGCCACTGACTACCTGTAACACCTCTCAAAGATCTACAAATGACAGCCGGGACTAACGGCTTATCGTGTTTTCGAAGACACGGAGGAAAGTCTGTAATTATGTAATGGGTCACCCATCAACAGACAAACCTAGGTAAGCTGAATATTGATCCGAGCGTCTGTTATTACTTAGCAACGATCTCCTCCAATGCAGTCAACTATTCTTAATTTAAAACTATACACGAAAAACGACGAACGTTAAAAATATGCACGTCCATAAGTACACCTACATAATTAAATGCATGCACAGCTCATCTCGTTTCGTTACACGAGTTCCCACCAAAGCTTTTGTAAACGCGTAATGTGCACCAGTAATATTCATGTCCTAATATACGAGCGGCGACCGTTCGTAATGCCGACCGACCCGTAATAGCAGGGCGGGACAACAGCGTTTCGGCCGTCCCATAATAATCAGTATAAATACTCGCGTCTAACAATTAATGGCGATTTTGATTAATCACCTTTTGAATCTGGTGATTAAGGGTTCTGAGAAGTTGACATTGGTGTTTTGTAAGGCAAAAATGAGGACGGATTTTGGGACAGTGTAGCGACAAAAAGTTTGAGTAAGTGATTGGGTTTTTTTGAAGCGATGTATTTTAAGTATTTATCGGGAAGGCAATTACTGGTTATGTTTTTAATCAATTTCAAATCAAATGTATTCGTAAATGTAGGTTTCATAATTTTAGTTCGCTACATTTTACTCGAGAGCATATAAATCATAATAAAGTTAGGTACTTATGTCAAAACTATAGACACAAATTTTAAATTAAATAACACAATAACATGTTAACACACAATTCCTTACGTAGTAACACTCAAATACTAAAATAAAATAAAAATAGAAATCATAATGTCTTGTCCTCCAAAAACTCAGCTGTGGAGTAGTAGCATTAGTGGAATTTTAAATTAATTTAATTTCTTTTGTCTCTACGTGTCGTGGAATTTTATCGAAAATAAGAAGATATTGTATTCAATTGAATTAGATTTACGCATTCCAATATAAATCGATAAATCGAACGCCTACATCGATTGTTGTTTTTTTTTGCGCATTTTCCAACCTATTTAACGGAACAATAAAAAAAATATCGTGATCAAATTCTTCTTATGTTTAAGTGACATTTGACGCTATAATTGGATTTGCTTAGCTAATCGTCACCTTACCCATTGTTTTTCTTTAGCACGATCGTTTATTTTGTACTTTCAGCTTTTCTATCAGTACTTTTTGATCCATGCAACCTAACGTTAGCTGTTTCACTACAAGATCATATAAATCTGTGATCAAATTTTCTTTTCTTAGTATTTATGTTTATCAGGTTACCATTTTCTTCAATCATCATCATCATCAGCCTATAATGTTCCCACTGCTGGAACACAGGCCTCCTCTCTATGAGAGGGAGTGGGCTAATCGACCACGCAGCCTCAGTGCGGGTTGGTAGATGTCACATGTCTTCAGGTTTTGAGTTCTAGGACATGCCGGTTTCCTCACGATGTTTTCTTTCACCGTTTTTAAAAGCACTTTCTTCTATGCACGTATACATATTTTTATCCTATGTAATTACTATTGGGAACCAGCGGTAATTCCAGTTAATTTGGTTAGCGGTCATTTTGGTGCTTTTTTTACGGATAGGAAATTAAATCCATCCATCAATCAAATCCGGCAATACTGGTCCTCCATTCTACATTCAAGCATTTTCATAAATCCTTGGCGTGAGAGTCTCTAGATTAAGTACCGTGACGTGTGGTATCTAAGCAATCAGTATCATTGCAGGTGACGATCAAACAATGGTCTGTAACGTACAGATGGCGCCACAAGCTGTACGGCACGGGGTATCGCTCACCATTATCTATAACACTATAAGCTGTACAGAGTAATGAATAAATACAGAGGGCATTTTGAATTTAGGTAAGTTTTTTCGGTAAATCTTTTAATATCCTTCGCTAAAAGGTCACAATATACACCTTACCTACTGTTCTTTAATGTTGCACTCTACGATTTTAAAATACCTTTAAGGGTTGAACCTTGAACTTTATTTGGCAGCACAGAATATCAGTTTTCCATGCTCCTATCCTTTTCTGTCGCTCAGAACCGCCATTTGTTAGAACGAGAAACAACGCATAAATGATATCGCACGCAACGATGCAAACGGCAGCACGCTTTTTGTTTGAGTTACCCGATTTGGCAATTCGATGTAAGTTATTATTGTAGACCTAAATATTAACAGGTTCTAAAAGTTATTTTAAAACATGCCATTTAGGCAACTTTAACATCTCTTTCTCAGGACTGCAGATCCAACCTTAATTACACAACCGTCAGCTACCATAAGTTCTCATTTTACATTTTAATCATATTATGATTCAAATATGATTTTCGTTTCAAAAGCTAGATTCTCTTCTTACTAAATATTTTCATATCTACTTTAGCCTATGAGCACAGCTCTACGCGCAAGCTACTCTACTTCAACCACTTCACTTCAACCGAAGGACGTCGGCCAAGCGGGCCGGGCGAAACATCAACCATTTTAATTATGTTCGGGACACCATTAACAATAAATCTGTTGTTCCTATATGCCCGCACACAAACACATACTCTCCCATACACACACACAAGCTTCCCACTCACACAGACAAAGAAAATAAATCGATAAAATCGTGTGAGCGAATCGAGACTCGAGTATCGATCGATGGTCTCCACGCTCGGATTTATGACTAATTATAATTTTGTTTTAACGTTTCTCAGTCGTAAAGTACTCTGTGACTAATTAGCTAATTATTATGTTAGTGGTGTATGACAGTATGAAAATTAAATTAGATTTTGAAGGGTTAAGGGTTTTTTATGATGATTGTGGTAGTGTCGTCTCCGTCGACCGACATTCGTCTATGTCCTAGACGAATGTCGGTCGCTTTCAAAGCGTTGCATACGGTCACAACGACTTTCAACACGATGGAAGTTGATGCAGATTTTCGGTGTAATTTCAAATTTAGATTTTTGCATAAGCGCTTTCGTTGATAGAATGGCATGTTGACAATATCGAGCGCCTTCTTGATTTACTAATTGAAATGCAATGTTTATTGAAATCTATATTTTTTTTAGTGATGCAAGAAAATTGTAACTTGAAAGTATCATAAAATTAGTAACTTAGGCAATTCCTTTGCTAATCTAGCCACTGGTTATATTATTTCACAAAAAATGCCGTTTAAGTAATATTTTAAGCACCAGTTGAGTGTTTTTTTTTTCATACATGGCGTTTGCAACAGCGCCGAAATATCGGGAACTCAAAACAAATAGTAAACATGGTAAATATCCCGTTTTTAGTGTTATTGATAGTATTTAATGTTAAGTTTTAAATCAGACATTTTAAAGATTAAATAACTGATCATAATTCTAGTAAACAGCTGTTTATGATGTAATCTATCAAGTTAACTCCAGACGTCTCTTATCTATCATTATATGCAAATATTGATATGTTAATATGGTCATAAATTCTGCTCTGTCTAGATATCATTTCAATTAAACTGTGCATTTTTTTGTCTTCAATTTTATAAAAGCATCAGGAGTTTTATTCTGGCCTTCTACCACTTTAAATTTTCTTTACAAAATTTTGACAGATTTTTTGAATAGTCTCTCAAAACAGCAAAAATATTTTCAGATGCTTTTGGATATTAGCCCTGCCCAAAAACACATGAGACAACAAGTTCAAGAGCGTTTATACCCTACGGCATTTCATACAAACTTTCAAATCGTTATTTTCCGATACGACTGAACATATTTTAATGAAACTTCCTACGCATAAGCAGTATACATAGGTCTAAAAAGTTACTAAAAAACATTTTCGAAAAATAATGTTACAGCTAAATTAGACCGATTTTTAATTATCTATAGAAACAGAAATTTCCAATTATCTTCATTTTTAAAAGACATTACATGACATATACTGGTTATGCGTAGGAAGTTTCATTAAAATCTGTTCAGCCATTTCGGAAAATAACGACTTGAAACTTTGTATGTAATGCCGTAGGGTATAAAAGCTCTTAAAATTGAGATCAACTAGAATTGTCCAATATTTCTATTACTAAAAACCTTTACAATTACTGATTGTAGTCATACAATGAAAAGCTTTGTAACATTAATCATCCCAATTTATTTAGGGCCGGCACAGCATGTCTTCTTCTTCCATACTTCTCTATTACTTATCGTCTCATCTGACACCTCCTTAATATAAGTACTTAATTCTTCCATATGCATCATCTGCTTGTATCAGACCACCGCTGGTCTTTCCAATCCCACGCCATTTAACTCAATCTTTAGCCACTCTCATCCAACTTTTACCAATTCACAAAAATCATCGCTTCTTCCATGTTAATGCATTTTATTTTGTCTTGTAACCGAAGTTATCTAAGCAAGAATTAATCACTTCTCTCTGAACTGTATATTCTTAAAATTTTACGCCTCGTTTATCACAATTCTCAATCAATTTAATTTATATTTTATTTGTTCTGGGTCCTCCAAATTTCATAAGGTATAATTACGCCTTGGGCATTCAAAAGTTATTATCATCTTATGACATCCTCAAGTGTATTGTGACTCTTATCGGTACATCTATTGGACTTTAATTGTATGAGCTGTTCTTGCCAAGTTAATCCCTACACTCCTGGAACTAAAAGCCATTTCAATACTCACTTTATTGTCTAGTAATAGGGATGTAAAAGAATTTTATCGATAGATTTTCTGTCTGGTGATTTCGCCGGCAAATATCACACGATTGGTAAGTACTGAAGATGTATCGAAATGTCTTCTATGAGACGTAATATTGATAACCCTACGCACTCATCTGACTAACCCAGAGACACAATAAGCCCGACATGTCAAACAGTGACGTATTCCGGTCGTTCTATCGTCGCAAATTGTAATAAATGGACCGATTTCAAGGAATTAGTGGTAATTTATGTGATAATATTTGTTGACAATTGTGATGTATGTGAAGACTTGCAGAGTGATAGGTTGTCTGTTTTGGTTTGATTAGAATTCGTGAGTTTGATGACATAATTTCGCGTAACTAAGCTGTAAGTTCGTAATTAAAGTGTGGTCTTTTCATCACCACAACATGATAAGACCACACTTGGTCTTTTCATCAATTTACTTATCCAGGTGTAAGTAGACTGTTGGATTTATACAAGGTGTTTGCATCCTCGTCAAAATCAAGGAGGTAACTATGCTAATGATTCTCGACTCGAATCAATAATAAAATGGGAATGTAATTTTTTTTCGGAAATCGGCAAGTGTGAAGTAAGTGCGTGTTTCAAACGCGACCCCGTCTGATTATCGCCCTATAACCGCGCTTTCATACATACAAACAAACTCAAAAGTTTATTCGATAATTTCTTATTAAAATAAATTGCGTTTATAATAATTAACTAGGTACCGTAATTTAAATTGATTAATTCTCTGTAGTCTTTTGTGACAACCTCCTGAATTTTGACGAGGATGCAAAACAACAACTTGTATTGGAAGTTATGTGCTGATTTTTCTCAACAAAATTGTTGGTTTTTCAATACGGATTTGGCCCTTCTTCTTTACAACGGTTACAAAGGTGCGCTGCAGAAAATATTTACTACGATTAGCTTACTATAAGGTAAGCTTGCAATTGTACAACATAGTTATGAAATATTACACAAAAAACAAGAAGAAAACAAGCGGTGTCTTTCAACCACGTCATTACAAACTACAGAATAACTGACAAAAGGACAAAACCTTCAATAGATATCCTTTTGTACATAACTACAAATATGTAGGATAACATGCCTCTATAGAAATATAATACACATCCTAAAATTGACAAAGAGCATGTAATTGGATTACCGAGCACTTAATATCTCCTTTCTAATGTCGTTCGCAAAATGTTAGGCCCTTATTTTGGTAAACCACCCCTCTAATTTCAACCCTCGTACGTATCAGATAAAATTGAATTTTCCTCGATAGTTTGGACACAGTTTGTCGTTTATAAGGAGTCCACAGTTCCCGGTACACATATGCGACAAAAAAATATCACCGCCCGAAAGATGTCATATTAAGAAACATGTCAATCATATTTTTATGATGCATTCAGTAAGGGCAGTTGTTCACTTGCGTAATTTTTTCTCCATATTTCACGCTTAGTTAGAGTGGCCCGATTTTTTTGTCCCGACTCCCATTTTCGAAGTTTCGAGTGTTGTTCGGAAAAATTCGGAGAATTATTATTTTGTAAACGGATAATCGATTGCACTCAACGATTATTCGGATTGTAAACTGGATCGAGTGTTTGTACAACGAAGGCTCGCTTCCTGTTTTGAGTTCGGTTATTTAATTTGCTGTAATATTTGGTTGTTATTGCAAATATTATCGAAATGTTGTTTTCACGGTTTGTTGATTTCTGGTCAAATTTTGATTTGTTCGTAAGGTGTAGGTACAGAATGTTGGTCCATTTTTAAATTTTGCTTCCTGTAGTTGACCAGAGTAGATAGCTAATAGCTTCTTCTTAGCGATGGCAGTCAAACTTGGATCAGCCCAAAACTTTGGTAAAGATTTTGGTAGGGTTCAATAGCTCTAGCTCTAATGTGGAAACAGCAGGATTAGCAGGACACATATTATGTGTTACATCGTATGTGGAATACATTTTGATTGTACTAATTTAAAAAAAAAAAAAAAACCGGCCAAGTGCGAGTCGAACTCGCGCACGACGGGTTTCCGTACCATATTTTTATAAAAATGAGCTAAAATTAAAATTTAAAATTAAATATTTATTTTATTCTGTTTTTAGTATTTTTTGTTATAGCGGCAACAGAAATACATAATCTGTAGAAATTTCAATTGGCTATCACGGTTCATGAGATACAGCCTGGTGACCGAAGGACGGACGGACGGACGGACGCGGACGGACGGACAGCGAAGTCTCAGTAGTAGCGTCCCGTTTGACCTTTTGGGTACGGAACCCTAAAAATGTACCATTAAAATTATAAACGCAAGAAGGTTGAGTGATTCATTTATCATTATTGACACCACCACTTACTCACCTCCCACAAACCAAATTAGGAAGCAAAAACACAAAATTCAGTACATTTACTGCTTAAAACCCAGTTTCATTTTGTAATTAGACGTTTACTCGCTAAACGAACTGCGTGACCTCATTGTATATAACACCTTCACAAGACCACGTCAAGCATTTATGACTCTCGCATTGTCTTACAATTACCGAACATTTCAAGAAATTTGGCACTAACCCTCAACCATCATAACCCGGCCTCTTAATTTTAACAACTTCCTTATACAGTATAAAGGATGTAGGGGTCAATTTATAATGGTTTTGTAAGGGTAATTAGCGCGCATGGCCGGAATTGCATCGCAAAGTGCCGCTAATATACTTTGTGTTTTTTGTTTGTTTGTCTGTTCGTCTGTGGTGTAACGCTGGACAGAGGAGCCGTTGTAGTGCGTGAAATATGATAGCACGCGACATCGCCGCCAAGGTGGGGACGTTAGGGATGATAGGACATGTGTAGAAAGTTTTTAAACCGATTTTACTGGTATTAAAGTGGAAATGATGAGAGTGTTATATTTAAATGTTCTCTACATTTATAATAGTGTATGTCATGTGTTGTGTAGTTGTTATTATTTAAATCTTTACCTTTACTTGACATAATATCTGCACCTTGATGGCTCAACACACTGTCAATAGTACGTCGAAGGATTTTACAGGAACTTCCTAATTCATTACATCCAATGTTTAAATAAGTCGACTGCTCGATAGCAAAAATGACTCACTGAACGTTAAACTGTGGAATGAAAGGCATCAACACAAACAAAATAATAATGCTTTTAACCTGTTTTTTCTTTATTGGGGGTTTAACTTTTAAATATTGATGTCTCAATTTATCTAGCTTGATTTAATTTGCCAATTTTAAGATTAACTGTAACATATTTACTACAAAATTATAAGAAGAGTTTAAGTAAAAAAAAACCAGTTAATTGTTCAGTGCCTAACAAAATCCGAAACAAATAATGCAATGAAATGCAACAGTGCTCCTTATATCCCCACTCTCCCCCTACACAAGGGCTCCTTGTCTTGACAACGCAGCACTGTGCAGCTAATCACTTTCACGTGCCTGTCCCTTCGACTGTGCCACTCGGCCTGCACTTCCTCACTATCTGATTGGTATTCTGGTATATCGGATTACTAGAATAACATCAGTTAAAACTGTGCCGTTATTTTAATTATTTTATGACGTGTGCCTCAAAAATAAAATAATATATTTTTTCTGCAGGCCCTATGCATTTTGAATCAACTTTAGTTATGAATAGAAATAATTAGACCGTGTTTTTTTCTTAGTTTGTTTTACAATTATTAGACTTCATAGATCACATAAAATAATTAAAAAAAAAGACGTAATTGCCATAAAAGCAATCGTCTCGAGAAAAGTGTGTAGAATGTTATTGCTGACATAGTCAACGTAAGTTATTAGCAGAGGTCGGATTAGGTAGAGTTATTTTTGTAATTGCATCGAAATGGTGATATTAATATTAATATGGATCTTCCTTTGCGTGTGCGCATTGAAATTTTGTAACTTCGGACATCCGATGTCGGATGGTTTAAATTGTAGATTTTTCTGCTCTTTAAAATTAATTTCGGGGTTTGAGGCATATCCACTTTATTCTTTCGCTGTATGAAATCAGTGTAAGTGCACAAATAACTCTACCGAATTCCGACATCTGGTTATTAGTGACTTAATCAACGAACATTTTCGTGTATTTCCAATTTTAACTCCATTAATAACCGACTTCCGAAAAAGAAGAAAGTTCACAATTCGGAGGTATTTTTTTTGTTGCTGATGAAACAAACATCTCACCACTGCACTTACACTAAACAATTCTACCACCCATCTTATTCCCCAGAACCCTTTATTTTTCCGCGACACGCAGAACCTTTCGAACACCACGACTAAACACAGACGTCCAGCGGGTATAATGGGGTAATAGTGACTTGTACGGGCTCAATAATTTCGTGTCATGTAAGACGGCGCTACCCGTTCCCATGGCATTCCTGGATAAGGACAAGTGGTGAGAACTGTGCAGATAGGACGGTCTTTTGAGTTGCTAAGCCACTTTGATTTTGTTCGACCCGTTTTAATACCAACATAGAAAATTTCAATCGATTGCAATTTTTTTGTTGTTGTTGTATATACTCTTTTTCTTATTAACCGATTGTTTGTAAATGTGTGGACATTGGAGGCCTTATAAATTCCTAGATCCTTGGTTACTTTTTATCTCGTTCTACGTTTTGTAGTAAGCAACGACTTATTGTCGGGCCTACGATGTCCTCCGACACTTAAGTACTAACGCTGTAACAGAAATATTGTAAAACCAAATGATTTTAAAAGAGTATCCATTGAGTTTCTTGCCGGTTCTTCTCCATAGGAAACGACCAGTCCGTACCGAGCACCTTTTTGTCGACGTTTATTAGTGCCCGTGTAGGCCTATGCGAAATAAAAATATTTTGATTTTGATTTTGAATCTGCATTATTTTTCCGGTTATCTGAGACGCTAAAAGAAAACAAATCCACTGATAAAAACAAATCCACTGATAAAAATTTGCTTTTAATTGGTATGGCTGTCGTACTTCTAAGTAAGTTGACTGGTCGACTGATCGATCTGTTTGGACGACACGGTTGGCGCACTGGCTGAGCGGTCGACTAGTACTGCGCTGCGTGTCACGGGTTCGATCCCCGCACGGAACAAATATTTGTATGGCGTACAGATAGTTGTTCCGGGTCTGATTGTTTGTGAATGTGAGTTTAAATGTTTAAAAACGCACCCACGTTACTTTATAAATTCCTAGTCTGGGGCAACGTTATTATTTAAAAAAAATAAAGAATAAGAACAATTTACGAGGTCTTATGTATGTAGATAACGCACCACATTATAAACAAATGCGGTACAACAAATATAATTTTGTGGAAGCTAATGGTGTAGGGAAGGTAGAGCAATTTACATGTATATAAATTATTGTTATGATAATGTTATGGTGTGTATTATTCTGATAGCTTTCCTAAAATGTAAAAAATAATAAATTAATTATTTGTCATAATAAAGTGGACCTTTGAAGAACCTCCGAAGAAAAGTTGACCTTTTTACCATCATTATCATCTGAGGATACCGCGGATGGGCATAAACCTAGTCAAGTATATCTTTCCATTGTGACCCATATCTGGCATTTTCTCTCCAATCCTTTTTTTATCAAGAGAGAGATTTTGAACCGACAGGGTCATCATCATTCTCTTGCCCTTACCCCAATCTATCTGGGGTCGACGCAGTACGTCTTCTTATTCCATACTTCTCTATTACTTGTCATCTCATGACACACCTCATTTCTTGCCATATCATCCCGCACAGAGTCCATCCATCGCTTCTTTGGTCTTCCTCTACTCTTTGTAGAAGCGACAGGGTAGACCGCGAATTTTTTTTTTTACGTTTTTTTGCAATTTGCCAGTCAGTGTCAGGTTGTAAGGGAACTTTGACAACCGCTTTATGAAGACCAGTTAAACTGATTTTTTTTTCTTATTCTTTAGACTATTCTACCTACTCTCGCATCTATAAACTCCCAACTCCTGCGCATGCAGAGCCGCTTCGAGCACGTAAATAAAAGTAGACAAAGAGAGCAATTCCGCAAAAAGACGAGATGGGCATAAAAAGTAGCTGTCATGGCATGGTCACGACGTTGTGAACTATGTGTGCTGTCTGTGACCACTCCGTATGGGAAAAGTATGGTCTGTGGTAATTATGGTGGAGTGTCGGTGATTGGTGACATGCAGACATTAGGTAAATAAGTAGGTTTTATTGGGATAATAGATTGAGAGCAGCGGTGGCCCCGATTTACGAGCAGTAAGCCGTGGGTTCGAACCCAGGCAGGCGTATTACTTTGTGTAATTTATTTTATCACCGCTGCTCTCAAAAACGGTGAACGGAAAACATCGTAAGGAAACAAACCGGCATATCCTAGAACTAAAAATTCGAAGACATGTGACATCTACCTACCCGCACTGGGCCCGCGAGATGGATTACAGCCCACTCCCCTTCGCATAGAGAGGAGACCCGAGTCCCAGCAGTGGGAACATTATAGGCTGATGATGATGATAATATTGGGATAGTGAAATACCTTTCTTCTTTATGCTGCAGGCACGACATTATTTCAAATTTAATGGTTAGCATATATTTGATGGTTAGCAGGAACGTAGGTTTTTATAATGATGATTATGTTTTTGTTAATAACGGCTGGAGTAATGAAAAGACGCGTTGACTTGATAATTAGTGTAAGATAGCTAACAAGTTGGCAAACAAATATCGCTCCAAAATATAAGCAACCTGACTAATGAGATGGCGCCAACATCTATATCGAAGCTATAAAAATGTTTTGTTGAATTCTCACGCTATCAATGAATTCATCATTACAGAAGCGGAAATTAAAACCAGCACATATACAAGGTGTTGTTTTGCATCCTCGTCAAATTCAAGGAGGTAACTATGCTAATGATTCTCGTGCCGAATCAATAATAAAATGGGTAGGTAATTTTTATTTTTCTTCTTATTTATGAAAACTGGCAAGAGTGAAAAACCCGTGTTTTAAACGCGGCCCGTCTGATCCTCGCCCTATAACCGCGCTTTCACACATACAATCTCAAACGTTTATTCGATAATTTCTTATTCCCTAAACCACGTTAAGGGGTTTATTCTGAAATAGGGACAAACTTAAACAAACAAAAAAAAACAGCGTTTATAAATAATTAACCGGGTAAAGGTACCGTAATTTTAATTGATTATTTATGTCTTCTGTGACATCCTCTTGAATTTTGACGAGGATGCAAAACAACACCTTGTATACTTAGACCAAGGCAAATGAAGTCAGACCCTCATATCGAAAGCTTACGTCAGATGGCCACTGGTCTTCGTGACCCGTCGCTCATCGTAGGCAATCCAAGAATTCATATTAATCACAGTGTAGAAAAATGAACAGCCAATGAACAGTTATGTGAGGAGCAGGAATTGGTATTAATGTAGGTTTTTTTGTCTACGGAAGCGGTTATTGCTTTGTTGTTGCGGATGAGTGGATTTAATTATGAAGCAGAAAATTTCGTAGTATGTTATTGATTTCTATGTTTAAGGTTCGATAACGTAGTAAAATAGTGTTTACCAAAATAAGGACGGGTAATACCCAAAATAGCTGTGAAAGTATTTGAACTGGGAACCTAAAATGGGCGCTTTATCAGAATCGTACGGAGCAAGATATCTTGACTTGGTTCACGAGGTTGTCGACATGTGGGATGTGGACTCAGCGATCACTGTGCCGATAGTCGTTTCAGCCAATGGCCGAATTGGTTCTTGAATTTTTGTGCGTATTGTTTAATTTATCACAAGTTGCTTCCGCTCTCCTGCTTGCTTATTTGTGTGTGTGTGTGTGCGTTTTTCAGCTTTAAACTTTATTGTTTTGGTTGTGCACTGTATACTCATCGTCAGTACATTAACGTTATTAAAATACCCCGATAACACATAATAACCAACAATTCCTAGTCAACTATTAAACGATCGGATAACAACACTGGTATTTAAAACAGCATCTTTGAAATGTGTTTTTGTACACGGCGACACATTTAGCTATACATTTCCAGTATAACACTGCCTTGATTTGTATAGAATTCCCGTACAATGACAGTTCCGTATAAACTGGTTTTGTATAGTTTGATGGGTCGTTGCGTGTACTTCGGTGAAGTTACATTAACCGACACCGGTGGACGTCAGGTGCCTGGGACGGGCCGGTCACGATTCTTTGACCGATGTCTAGCTGAAATACTACCATCATTTCTCTAACCAAACCAACCAAACACCAACCTTACTCTACAACAGTCAAAGTCCAATTTCCATTGTGCTTGGATAATGTAATCCTATCCTCAACTCAAACTGTTTTCAACTTAATTTATGTTCAGGTTAGGTTGGTTTTTGAATGGAAAGAATGGAGCACGATTGAAAAGACTGCGCGTTAGTTAATGCTCTACCTATGATCGTAATAAGTAGACGGTGTGTTGAAAAATTATCGGTACCATCGGAGGCGCAATGGACGCATGACTTTTTTGCCTGTTTATTATTGAGTTTGAAGGTTCCGATATAGATGTTGCTGGATGGGTTTTGCAGCTCATTTATTATTCTTAGTTTAGTAGCTCATGGCTAAATAAAATCAGCGGCACGATTTATTTTTTAAGCCTTGGCCCTCTCTAGGAATTTCTCCTGTATCGAGGATGCGTTTACAAACATTTAAACCGACATACACAAACAGCCAGACCCGGAACAACTATCTGTAGGCCTTACCAATATTTGTTCTGTGCGGGGATCGAACCCGCAACACGCAGCGCTGCAGTCGATCGCTCAACCACTGCGCCAACAGTGCCGTCAACTTGATATTTAGGTTAAGCCGCACTTGCCTAGGTTGGTCCTTCGACCGGTGACCACCGATTACATACCGAGTATCCTCCGTGTCTCGAAATAAGCTGATGGTCCTGGCTGTCATTTGTAGATCTTTGACAGTCGTTACAGTTCAGTGACCAGAAAGTCTGAGAACCAGTCTTACCAAGGGGTATCGTATAACCCAGAACTAACTGGGTTGTGAAGGTCTCGTAGGCAGTCGTTCCATATAAAATACTGGTATTCAGCAGCATCCCCCCTAATCTAGGTGGGAAAAGGCTAGATAGATGATGACGATAACTTTGGAACAGATCAGTTCCGAACAAAGACTAAGTTCGCATAAGATGACAGGACCCTGCGCCAGATCTCTCTCCGGCCGCGTCAGATTGTCCTCCCATCGGACGAAGATAGTTCTTTAGTTTAAGTTTGTTACCGTAACCTTTACGTTCATCATCATCATCAGCCTATAATATTCCCACTGCTGTGACACAGGCCTTCTCTCTATGAGAGGGAGTGGGCTGTAATCTACCACGCGGGCCCAGTGCTGGTTGGTAGATGTCAAATGTCTTCGAATTTTTAGTTCTAGTACATGCCGGTTTCGTCACGATGTTTTCCTTCACCGTTTAGACAGAAAGGGTGATGAAATGAATTACACAAAGTCATGCGCCTGCCTGGGTTTGAACCTACGACTTACTGCTCGTAAGTCGGGGCTGCCACCACTGGGCCACCGCTGCTCTCAATGACAGACCTGTAGGTTATACACACATAATCCCCGCGAATAAAAGAGCTTGATAAAGATGCTTGCAGTTCCGAACAAATTTTTACCACATCCAGTAACTCAAATCCGCGTACAAACAACGTCGAACAACCCGCTGCGCCATAATAAATGTAAAATGAGCCCAGCCCCCATCAAAATGTCATCAATGTTGGGCAAATAGGTGACGGCTTACATAAAACTAATATTGTTGTTTACACCGACTCTATTAATGGTACATGGCTTCACTCGGATGACCATGTTTGATAAGAAAATGTATCTGCGTTTTGTGTTGGTTGACCTTTGGCAACTTGCGATTCTTTTGTCCTGATGCTCATTTGTTTTTGAGACTTTCACAGACGATTTCAGTCTTGAATGGTCCACCATAATTTCTTTTCGTTTCGAATACATATAGAGGGTGGTACAGAAAGGGTATATACATACTTGAGGGTGTGCTACAGACCCTCAAACTGAACATGTTTCTCCATCGGACAAACCTCGTAATAGTGAAAAATTATCCGCTCCCCATACAAAATATCAATACCTATTCGACCCAAATGTATGGGGCAGCTGATATTTTTTTTGCTGTTACGATGTTTGTCCGATGGAGAAACATGTTCAGTTGGATGGTCTGTGGCACACCCTTAAGTATGTATATAACCTTTCCGTTACACCCTGTATAGATAGAAAAAAAAACAGTTTCGAAAATTATTAATGCATCGTTTCTTGTCTCTGTAAACCGTGATCGGTTTTGAAAAATACTATACATTTTTGTTGTAGCCCAATCAGACGGTAAAATCTTCTTTTTTATTTTGGAAACGGATCTTAAGATCAGTGGATACAACTCGCGCAACACGGATCCGTGGCCAATTCAATCCGATGTCGGGATCGGTGGAGACAGACCCGTGGTAACTGGGTTGTGGAGGTCAGATAGGCAGTCGCTGCATTTAAAATACTGGTATTCAGTGGCATCCGGTAAGACTGAAAACCACCCCAACATTCTTGGGAAAAGGCTCGCCTTCAATCCAATTATGTCATCTACCTAGGTACCAAGATGATGAACAGCACCTGGTTTTAAAAATTCATGACTACATGACAGAAAAATAATAACACTATTACCCAAACCTGGTGGTCTACCATGACGTCTTAAAGCAGTATTGTTTTATTATTATTCCAGAGTGAGAAAGAGACGGAGCTATACAGGTTTAGCAACATCTCTTTCCCACACTGGAAAAGGAGTAAAACAATAATGTTTTAAGACGTCATGGTAGACCACCTGATCATTACTATGGGAGACGACAGATTAAAAATCACCGTTACACACAATATAAGTGATGTGACGAAGATGAACGAGAGGTCAAAGTGTCGCTCCTCGACCATGTAATTATAATCAACTTAAATTTTTCGTAGAAAAATTGGCTGACAAAATGTGTGTTTGTTTGTGGTTGGACTTTGTAGGTGTGGACGTAGATGTTTAAAGGTTGAGGTTTGTACCTTATTTTGCGGTTAGGTTAGGTTATTATATATGACGGAGAAAATGTCTCCGTTCCGTTTTTAAAAAGCGTGACGTCAGCATAGCTGACGTCACTGACTATGTTCAGGGTGATCACTCATCTTCGATCTTCCAAGTAAAACACCACAAGTACACTGTATGACTCGTTTATTCAACCGACAGCGTAACGACTTATTTACATAGATCCGTACAGTTCGGCGGCTCAAGCAAGACTGAACCGATCGCCTACAGTGCGGCCGTATTTATAGGGCTCGACGTACGTGCACGTTTAATTTTAGGTTAAGTATTGAAATTACAATGATGACATTCATTTTACATCGTAATAAATTCAAAGTAATCCACTTATGGTTTTTAAACTAATTTTTAGGACAATTAAATGATTAAACTTAGTTATTCTAGGTGTTTCTAGACGAATTGTTGTAGTTGCGCCGATACGGCCATACTGACAGGCGGTGCGCGCTCTGCACCAGCCTCGTTGGTTCTCGTCGATTTTTGTGGATTCTCGTAGACCTGAAAGAATAGAAACAAAACTTCCTCTGAGTAGTACATCTGTAAACAACTTGCGTTGTTTTGTCTTTTGAGAATATCGATTCTGATAAGGTTAGTAGGTTCTCGGAGATTTTATTAAAGGGTTCTCGGAGGTTCTCGTAGAGTTCTCGGAGGTTCTCGTAGAGTTCTCGGAGGTTCTCGTAGAGTTCTCGTAGAGTTCTCGGAGGTTCTCGTAGAGTTATCTGAGGGATATTTAGAATATTTGAATTAAGTTACTTACGGTTTTATTCTGATGAATTACGGTTTTCCGATTCCGATACGGCCACACTGACAGGCGGTGCGCGCTCTGCACCAGCCTCGTTGGTTCTCGTCGATTTTTGTGGATTCTCGTAGACGGTTTTATTCTGATGAATTATTTTCACCCTGTACATAACAATGTCTCGGGAGTATCTGTTCTCAGGTTCAAATGTGGTGATGATGTTCTTTTGTAACTCTTCCCAGGTACTACTAGTCACCATCCAATCATCGATCCACATTTTCGCACGTCCCTTCAGCAGACTGCAGACTTTCATACGAACGTCGAAATCACTCAACTTATATGCCTCAATGGCCACTATCAATATGTTGACACCACTCACGTACTCCGACATGGGTATCCGGGTCGAAAGATGGCAGGTAAATGCCTTTGATCCTTATTATTGATTCGGTAGGCGGAGCACACAAATGCTCTGACATTCTTTGCATCATTTCCATCATCTGCATAAGGAATTGTGGTGGTATTCCGTCCATCCGCATTCCTTGATCAGGGTATGTATGCGGTCTTGATTGATTCATGGCTTCCATTGATGTATTGGAGACCAGTCCAGGCTCCTGACGCCGAATGTTGGCTGGTTCCAGTTGCTCAGGTGGTAAACGAGCTGATGAGGAAGTGGCTTGAGTAGAAATCTCTTGCAATCCCACTTCTGATGACGGAGAAAATGTCTCCGTTCCGTTTTTAAAAAGCGTGACGTCAGCATAGCTGACGTCACTGACTATGTTCAGGGTGATCACTCATCTTCGATCTTCCAAGTAAAACACCACAAGTACACTGTATGACTCGTTTATTCAACCGACAGCGTAACGACTTATTTACATAGATCCGTACAGTTCGGCGGCTCAAGCAAGACTGAACCGATCACTGCTAAGGAAATCGCTGCGCCCCCGCCAGGGGGCGCGCGGTTGACGGGGTGTGGACATGGTCCTTTTCCCGTGGGGGAACGGTGTGCCCGCGAATACGGGCACCCTCAACTTGGGCGCCTTGTATAGGCTTGAATGGGGGCGAGCGCGCGCACGCAACTCGCCTATGTGTAGTTGATATTTTGTCCGGTAGGAGGCGCCAGCGGCGCTTAGCGCCAAGCGCTTAGGTACGGCGAAACTTTACCGTACCGAGCGCCGCTATCTTCACGCCACCTCGGCGGTCTGTCACCGCCAGGTGAGACCTCCGGTTGCCCGGAGGAGGCCCAGCGAGTGCAGTCCTAGCCAGAGGTGACTATGGGGCGCACCCTACCGCTAGAGATGTTGGCCCCCGCCTGCGACGCTCTCAGATCTAGCCGATCACGCCCCAGACTAAGAGGCCGTAGTGAATGAGTGAGAGCGGCAATGTACGTGAGTAACACCGCTCTTGTAGCGAACGAATAGCGAGCCCGCGCCGCACGTTCGTCGCGTGAGTATAGATGAATGTAGAGTATGGGTGAGTGTTCGGTGCGCGTCGTGCCTATATTAACTTAGAACACGACGCGTTCCGAGTGTAGTTGTGTGTGTGGAGTCTCATTGTTTGGGTAGGTCGCGTGTAGATGGGTGCGACTTACCCGGGTGCGTCAGTCCGGTGGAGATGGCAGCGTGTCGTCCACAGGCAATAGGTCGCGCGGGAGGCGACGGAAGCGCTGCGTGCGCCCCGCGTCAGGCGGGCGCGTGTGCCAGGGCGCTATTTGCGCCAGGTGGGGCCAGGTAGAGGCGTCGGCACGCGCAAACATGCCAGACGCGAGGCGCCTGCAGAATTCGTCCAGGCTCTCAATCTTTAGGTCCCGCTGTATGGTAGTGTTCCTCACATAGCGAGGGGCGGCGACTATCGACCGCAGCGCAAGCGACTGCTGCGCGCGGAGCTTCTTCTTGGTTGACTCGCTAGTGAGGGCGAGCCAGGCTGGGGCGGCGTAAGTCAGGAGTGGGCGGATGTAAGTTTTATACACACCCAGCCTGGTACGCAGCGGGAGACGAGACGAGAGCACTGGACGAAGCAGGAAGCGGGCACTCCTGCATCTAGCGACTATGCCGCGGACGTGTGCTGCCATCGTGAGGCGACGGTCGATGGTGACCCCTAGGTACTTGACCTGGGGCGACCACGCGACGTCGGCTCGGTCCAGTTGGAGGGGTGGTGGGTGGTTAGCGGCGCCTGCAAGGAGAGCCTGCGTTTTGCCCACGTTCACCGACAACCTCCATTTCGACAGCCAATCAGGCAGTAAGTCGAGCACGCGCTGCATTTTGACGGCCGCGTGCCTCGCGTTAAGCGAGGTCGCAATGTACGCGGCGTCGTCAGCATACAGCGCGAGCGTGGTGTCGTGTGTGGTGGGGATGTCGTCGGTGAAGCACGTGTAGCAGAGAGGCGAAACGCAGCTGCCCTGCGGCACCCCTGCGGCGATCGGGCGGACGCCCGATACCGTGCCATCGACCACCACCCTGAAAGTCCTGTTTGTTAGAAAGGAGGAAACCACCTGTACTAAGCGACGAGGCGCGCCTGACTGTGACATCTTATACAGCAGGCCGGCATGCCAGACTCGGTCGAACGCCTTTTCCATGTCCAGGAATACTGCAACTGCATGCTCCTTCTTGTTGAGTGCCGCGGTGAGCAGGTGCAGTACCCTGGACAATTGGAGCGTCGTCGAGTGTTCGGCCCGAAACCCGAATTGTTCGGCCCGGGGGACAATGTGTTGGGCAAGGTGTCGCAGCAGGAGTTGCTCAAACACCTTGGAGATAGTGGAGAGCAGCGTAATGGGCCGATAGCTCTCCGGCTTGAGGACGTTCTTGTGCGCCTTGGGCAGCATAATGACGCGCCCCTCCTTCCATACGGCTGGGAAAGCGCCCGTGCGGACGATGCCCGTAAACAGGCGCGCCAGTGCCGCTACTGTACGGTAGGGCAGGTGGCGCAGCGCTGTGTTGGACACGCCGTCCGCACCGGGGGCCTTCCTCAGCTTTGTCCTTAGGATGGCGCGTCTGACTGCACAAGGCGAGAAGAATATCGCAGGCTCGTCGGGAGCTACCGGCCTGGAGAAGTACTCCCCAAGGTGCCTCTCGACTGCTGCGACGTGCTCGGTGTTGGTGGTCGGGTTCGGGACGAATTGACGCTCCAGGTGTTCGGCGAAGATCTCCGCTCGGTCTGCTGCGGTGTATCTAGGCGCCCCGTCGCTATGTAGTAACGGACGTACCGGGGCCGGGGTATTCGCAAGCTGCCTGCACAGCTTGTGTAGAGACGCCAAGTCCCTCTCGGCGGCGTCAATACGTTCCTCCCAGCCCTCGGCGTTGTGCTCCTGGAGCTTGGCCCTGACCTTCTCCGCGAGATGGTTCAGGTCGCGTTTGTCGCGAGGGCATCTTGTATCTTGCCACCGCTTGCGTAGGCGCCGCCTCTGGGCGACCATCCGCTTGATGTCAGTGGGGAGAGGCTTGTAAGTCGGCCTCTGTGGCTCTTCTGTTGTGTTGGTCGCCTCTTGGTGGGCGCGCTGGATGCAAGCGGTGACCTCCTCCGCTAGCCCGTCGACGTCCGCGGCGGTCGTGATGGGCCAAGTAGGAGTGGTGGTCTCCATCCTCTCTGTGAACTTTGTCCAATCCGTGATGCGGCGTGGCGCTGAAGGAGAGAGTCGTGTCGGCATCTCCGATAGGACGACGAGTACAGGCTGATGGTCGCTCTGCATCTCGTCGTCGATCACCTGTAAGGTGATGGCGGTCTGGCTACTCAGGCCCCTGTGGACTACGATGTCCAGCACGTCCGGTGCGTGCGCCTGGTTATCAGGGTAGTGGGTTGGTGTTTCAGGGCCGGACACCGTATATCCGCGGGCCTCTGCGTCCGCGAAGAGTCGCCTGCCTCCTGAGTTGGAGATGCGGCTGTTCCAGGCCTGGTGCTTATGATTAAGGTCACCGGCGAGGAGTGTTGGGTGAGGCGAGCCATAGAGTACCGCCCGCAGCTCTGACAGGTCTAGCATTGCCGTATTCGTGGGCGGGCAGTAACAGGCGTAAATGTTCATGTCCTCGCCGGCGACGTGCAGCTGGACACCCAGGGAATCAAAAGTGACTTGTGACGTCACAGGTAGTGGCTGGTGGACGACTCTCCGGCTTACCAATACCGCCAGACCGCGGTAACTGACGCCGAGCGGCGACTTCTCGTCCTTTCGATAAACGATATATCCCGGGAACTTGGGCTTGTCCGCAGGTCCCAGGAACGTCTCGTTTATAAGCGCCACGTCGATCCGTTGTTCCCGAAGGAGGAGGCGGAATGGGGCAACCTTCCTCTTGAGGCCGCGGGCATTCCAATAGAGTACCCTCAACGAGCTAAGAATGATAGATGGAAAGTAGGTTTGTTAGCCCGTCGAGGATGACGAGCTCCGCGTCCTGTCCCTGTCGAATGGCCCTTATGAGGTCCAAGAGCAGGTTAATGGCGCAGGCAGTGAAATCTTTCTTTTGGCGCTCCGTGGTGGAGGCGCCAGTGCGTGGTGCGCGTCGCCCCCGCTGCGGTTCGTGTGCG
This sequence comes from Cerastis rubricosa, assembly GCA_949152445.1. Classification (NCBI taxonomy): domain Eukaryota; kingdom Metazoa; phylum Arthropoda; class Insecta; order Lepidoptera; family Noctuidae; genus Cerastis; species Cerastis rubricosa. The sequence goes on from OX424541.1 coordinate 14,568,819, forward strand.
TGGGCGTCGGCTAGCGGCTGACTCGTAGCGGTCGCCGCAGGTAGAGCGGCGACTGGAGCCGCATCTGTGGGTGGGGCGGGTCGCCCCGCCCGCTTCCCCTTCCCTTTGCCGGCGCCAGCGGTGACGACGGTGGGTTTCGTGGTGGTCGTGGTGGTGGTGGTGGGCGCCGTTGTCGGTGCCTGCGCCTCGACAGGAACAGGACCCTGCCTAGGTTGCTGCTGCGCGGGTGGCCGGGGGTTCTTCCCCCTTCTATTCCTTCCCCCGCGCCGCGCCTTCTTCCGCCTCGAGGCGGGAGCGTCTTCTTGTTTGCTTGAGGGCCCGTTGGCTGTCGCCATCAGCGACGTGCTGGGTGCCTCGTGGTCGTCAGTGGTGTTCTTCGCAGCGGCCGTCTCGGGTCGGCGCGGCTGCGTGATGGCGACAGTGCCCGCTCTTTTATTCCGCACCTCTCTGCGGAATACGGGGCAGGCGCTGCTGCACGCAGGATGGTCGCCCCCGCAGTTAACGCAGGTGGGCGTCTCCTCTCTTGTGCGTGCGCAGTCTTTAGCTGCGTGCTCACCCCCACATCGCACACAAGCGAGCGGGCGGTGGCACTGGTGCGACGAGTGCATGAATTGTTGGCACCGGTGGCACTGTGCGGGCCCTCTCTTGCTCCTCCAGGCCTCAATACGCACACCCCGCATGTTCAAGAACACGGTGGTGTCGTATATGGCCCGGAATTCTGGTTGCCTCCTGAGAACGACGTGGAAGATGCAGCCGGGGCGCCCCCCGCGCGCGTTGATGTTGCGCGCGTACTCTGGCTCGAACCCCATCGTCCTCAGCTCCTCCATTATGTCTTCCGGGTCAGTGTCCGAGGGCAGCCCCCTGATGGCCACCTTCAGACTGCGCTCCGCCGGCAGCGAGTATGAGAACCAACTTAGGCCCTCAGATCTCTCCAGGTCGGTAAGGTAGCGCTGGACCACCCTGTACTCGTCCTCGTTTTCGGGCACGAATTTAATTCCTCCCTGATAGGGACGAGCATTGGGCGGGTGGCCCAATTTTTCCCTCACGGCCCTAAAATGGAAGGCCCAGTTGGGAAGCCTCTCGACTACCAGCGGAGGGTAGCGGGGTCTCCTTGCTTGAGCCTTAGTGGCCGCGGTTGCACTCGTGCCCTGTACAGGGGCTACGGTGTCAGGCGTCGTTGTCCGTGCAGGGGTCGGGACTTGTTCGGTAGGTGGGCGGCGGGCCGCCGCAGCGAACGTGGATGAACCGGCTCCGGCTCCACCACGCGGCGCACGCTGTGGGAGCGGGGAGTCGGTGCACGGGCGCTTCGCTTCCTCAGCGGCCTCGTCGTCTGAGCTTCTGGGCCGGCGTTGGGCACGGGTGTCGAGACTAAACTCGTACCCAAACGCCAGCGGGTCGTCGCTGTGCGCGACGGTAGGGGTAAGTGGAGCTCCACTCACCTCGTCGCTGTAGTCCCCTAGGGTGCTCCCCTCCCTGGAGGAACACGGAGACATAGCGGCCGGCGAGTCACGCGCGGCGCTGCGTGGTGGTGGGGGCGACATGGGTGTGCCCAACACTGGAGTCGTTGCGGCGGCTGAGCCTGCCAGCAAGCGGCGGGGTGCGGGCGACGCGGCGCGCGCGGCTCGGGCCGTAGAGGCGGCGGGGCGAGCATGCGCAGCGGCGCGAGTCGTGGTGTGCAGTGGGGCAGGCGCTGTCGCCGCAGGTCGGGCGGCAGCGGGTGCGGGTGCGGGGTGCGCGGGACGCACGGGCGTGGTGCGTGCCGCGGGTTGTTGCGGCGAGCGCCCGGCTTGTGCAGCGGAGCGCACAGCGGGGGCACAGGCACGCACGGCAGGCGCGTGGTGACACGTACCTGCTGGTCCAGGGGCCTGGGTAGGCACGGGGCGGAAGGCTGGTGGGCGGACAGGCACCGCCGGCTGTCGGCTGGCGGGCGTCTGTGCGCTTGAAGTGGTCGGCCTCTGCGTCGGCGAGGTAGGCGACATCGGGACCGGCGGCGATGATGGTGGTGGAGGGTGCCTCCTCCTCTCATCCTCCTCGGTGGTAAGGGTTGGGGCGCCGGGCGATAAGTCCCCAATGAAGGGGAGCGACTGCGCCCGGTCGCCCATGGTGTTCTTGGTTGGCGGCGTTTTCTTTGGCGGTGTCATTTTTAAGTGGCGTACCGCAACCGCTACGGTGTTAGTTCACCGGGCGGTGCGGGGCTCCTGCCGCGGACACACGTGTGCCTGAGCTAGGGTGCCCGGGCACCCATGGGTTCGCGACGGTAAACCCCTGTATAAAATAAAAAGTTCGCGGTACTGAACCGATCGCCTACAGTGCGGCCGTATTTATAGGGCTCGACGTACGTGCACGTTTAATTTTAGGTTAAGTATTGAAATTACAATGATGACATTCATTTTACATCGTAATAAATTCAAAGTAATCAACTTATGGTTTTTAAACTAATTTTTAGGACAATTAAATGATTAAACTTAGTTATTCTAGGTGTTTCTAGACGAATTGTTGTAGTTGCGCCGATATATATATTAGATTAGATTATTATCAGAAGCAAGTGTTTATCGTAGTTTTGTGAGTAAAAATAAACAATCCGAAGGTGCATTCATAATTCCACCTAGTTTGTCATTGCACCCTAAGTAAATTTTCAACTTTGTGTCTCTAATGAAATGAGATATTCACCTGATTGGATCTAGGAATCGGGTTGAAGCACGAGATTTCGGGAAGTAATTACTTTAATAAGTCGAAATAAAACTGTTCGTTTCACTGCGAAAGTACAGTCAATCACAAAATGTTTAGTAGCTTGTAATTTTTACACTTCACAATGCTCATTTATTTAAATAAAACAAAGGAAAGATTAAAGCACGGGCTATTAATTCATAAAAATATTAATATTCTGATCATGCCTTAGACATTTTCATTAAGACCGGAGCTTAACAATATTTTGACAATATAAAGCTTTGAATAAAATTAACAGATTAAACATTACAAGACCGTGACAGTCCAACAATATACTAAATGAACGTTCAACAAACAGTTCACTTTTACTCGCGTCAACTTGACAAGCTAATTAAAAATACGAACTGCTGGGCTTTAGAGTATTAAAAAGACAAGGAATAGGTTAAGCCTCCAGTCTCATAGTCATTTTTGACGCCATCAATGTCATACATTATTTCATCACGCTACGAAAAAAATGTAATAGCTGCAACGCTTCAGAAATAATTAAGGATTTCTCGCTTTTGGTTATGGGTATGCACGGCGACGAATCAAGCAATACAAATCAACAGTTTATGCGGATCTCTCATTGTACTAGAGATCTATTCAAAGCGAGGCCATGTTATACTGGAAATGTATAGCTTGATGTATCACTGTGTCAAATCAAAAATCAAATCAAAAATATGTATTTGCTAAAATATGGTGTATAAGGTGTTACAGTAATTTTGTTTCAGCATATCCTGCCATAACCTGGCGTGCAAATGTCTTCACAATCAGAGATGTGTGTACTGTACTCGCATGGTGCTGGTTTTGACTGACTAACTACGCAGACACATTAATTGTTTAACAATGATTTCAAAGATTTCAAGTAGGTAAGAAAGAAAAATATCAAGATAAGTTTCAAGCCGCCACGCCATCCACCATGATGTATCTTTACTTTGCCTAATTCATACTCAAAGTATTGCTAGTATTTGATTTAAAAGATTCAAGTGCGTAGTTCAAATTAATAAAGCTATTCGAGAATGTATATCGTAAGTACATTGAATAAATAATTAAACTTTGACAGTTGTCAGAATGAAAATACATATTTTTTTAATATTATATGGTAAGCCTCCGACGGACGGCTTTGTGCGCAGCAAAAAACGTATGAACATTTGTTCGAAAAATTGTCTAGGCTCACACAATTTTGACAACTGATTATAATAATATCAAGAAGAGTAAATCATCAAAAAGTTATTTTTATTTAAATTCATCATCATACATACAATACCATATTTAACCTTATGCTGTTGTATCTTTTTATGTGTAGGTAACTAATAAAAATATTCTTGTAGTTGACCATCTCTTAAACTGACATTTGGTTAAAGATTAAACAAATATAAACCAAGATGATATGATAGGTTAATGAGAGAACTATTCATTTCCATTTATTTTTAGCTGTTCCATCCTTTCTACTTACGCCATACATGACCTAGCGTGAAGACGATAATAAAAAATCAAGGACATACCGCAACCTGTTATGATTTATTCGATAAAAATGCAAATGAATCAATAAAAACGTTTCTAAACACGCAATAAATATATAATCTGTGCGCGACTGTACATCACGCAATTAATAAATTAATGTTTGACAGTTAAAATTGAATTGACAAGAGCGTGTGAACCTCAAAAATATTTTATTTTTACTGAAAGGAGTATGGAAATGAAAAGTTTTTAATAATAAAATACTAACATGTCTGTAATAATTGCATTTTTAAATAAGCAAGCAGTAAACCAGTTTAATTAGGTACTTCACATTCTAATTGATGAAAAGGTTTATTAATAAAACGGTTCCGTAAATAAATCATCTTCGTTTTGATCATAAAATAGAAATCGATGTATCAAAAGCGACACATCGATCACCACTCTCTAATCATTGGACCGTCCGTCGGTATTATCAGTCATAAAAGTTCATAGTATCATCACAAAACCCTACATAAAATTATATTAGTAGTTTGCTAATTGAAAAAAAAAAGATTTTTCGCGGCATGGGAACCTGAGCAGTGATTACTTACTTGTTATATAAAATAAAAATATTTGTATGACTTTTAATGAATAGCATGGCAGAAGATAGACAGACGTCTCTATCTGGGTATCTCACTCACAATATTAATTTTTGTTACAAGTTACCTGTGTGTACTAATAAAAGTTTTTGGTTTTGATTCGAATTGTTAAATTCTGACACATATTTCGTACTGCGAAAAGACACGAGTGGACTGCCATTCAACAAAAAAAAACTTAACTAGAGATAACTTTAAGGTGCACCCTCTTGACTAGTCTCGAAAAAATAACAACATCTAAAATAAGGATGTCATCATTCATCAATCGATAAAGTAATTAAAGTCAGTATCATCATTTCAGCCGAAAGAAGTCCACTGCTGGACATAGGCCTCCCCCAACGCCACATTGGCATAAGGGGGGTTTTGCCATAATCGCCACGCTTGGCAGGCGGGTTGGCGATCGCAGTACGGTTGTTACAACACAGAGAACGCTGCTGCCCGTTCTCTGGCAAGTCCCTTAGTCGCCTCTTACGACACCCACGGGAAGATATGGGATGGTGCTATTCTTTACGTCCGACACCATACAGAGCAAATAAAGTCAGTATGAAACTATCTAAATAATAAAATTACTTAGTAAAGACATCGACAGGCTCTCATGCAAAATGTCACGGTTCCAACAAGTTTAAACAGCATCCTGCATTAAACAGGAATTCTAACTAGAAGTAATAAATACACTGAATAAATATTGGGTGAGCAACGTCGCCGACGCAATCAATTTTATGTCCGTAATTACTTTTTGCATCATCTACTAATATTGTCTTTAGTATACGTATCTAATCAAATAGGTAACTTTACAATGTTATGTACAGGTTTTTCGTTACTAAGGCAAAGGATGTTTTAGGCATTTTTTACAAGATATAATTATTTAATATTTTACTGGAGACAATATTATCATTGGTGGCAAAGTACAGGTATGGTTGTAAATAAGACAACCAAAAATAAATTGATTTGATTACTTGTTGGGTTAGTGATAGCATCTATCTCAGTATCTAATTTCATTTAAATGTTTCTTAAGGTGGAAGCGACAGGGTGGCTCGTTAAATTCAATTTTCTTACGTTTTTGCATTTTGCCGGTCAGTTTCAGGTTTTATATTGAATAAAATATGATACGCGGCCGTAAAACGTACTTATTTACACAACTGTAGTCATCAATATCATCAATACAACCCCTTAATAGTACATTACTGCCGCGGTCTATAATGACTACTTTGCTGGTCGCGCTGATTATGGCCGACAGCGCAGCGTAGCGCACCTCCAGGCCGACACAGCGCGGTCAGCGTGCAGCACTTGATGGACGAGCTGAGATAACGGCCGAGACCGTAGGTCGAGGCCTTTACAGCAAGGACAGCAAGGGCTGCAATGATGGCCAAGCTGAAAGGCCTAGAGCGTAGCTAGGCTACCTCGAGGCAATTATAGCGTGACCAGCGAAGTAGTAATTGTGGGCCAAGGTTTGTATAGTGCTTTACTCAAAAATGCAAGTACCTAATAATCTAAATAAAACCAGCAAGTAATTTGAATAAAAAATATATTAATTAAAATTTTCGAACCGCGCTTTTGTTACTTCTTTGTTTTTTTTTAGCAATGGTAGTTGGAACTATACAGCCTAATATGGAATAAAATCTTTTTGTACCTATCTCTATAGATACAAACAGCTGTGTTCTAAATAAAATCTTTTTGGATTTGAATTTTCAAAACGTTGAAACGTCAAAATAGCGGCCGGCAAAACATTGCCGGCCTGTTAGAGCGGCCAGCAAAACTTTGCCGGCCGCTCCTTGAAACAGAACGGCAAGGTCGACTTTGCTCAAACAAGGTTGTCAAAATAATGACCACATTACATGCATTTTTGAGTAAAGTTCATTTAATCCCAATCAATGACTATTTCATTAAAAAGTCATTCTGTAGGATTAAATGAACTAAAAAGGGTTGTATTGATGACTTTAATGATTATAACTCAGTAAAGCCATATTAGTTACGGCCGCGTATCATATTTTATTCAGCATAAAAACTGTAACTGACCGGCAAATTATAAAAAAATAAGAAAATTTGAATTTCGCGGGCTACCCTGTCGCTTCCACCTTAAGTGAAAATCCGCTCATCACTAAAAATAAAAATTAAACGAAAAAAAAACCTACATTTTCTATAACACTTGTGTGCACAACAGTACATGCGCATACGCAAGACAGCGTGCAAATCGATGTCACGACATCCCGGCTGGTCTCGCTGATGGCTCATTAGACGGACGCCATTCATCATCAGAACTGGTCCTGTAGGGTGAAAGGTTACCAAGAGACGTGTTTCTTCGCATGGTAAGTTTTTTACCTTGTGTTTTTTAATTGGAGGAGGAAAGTGACAGGTTTTTGCATACTTTTGTTTTAGTTCTACAACCTTTTATTATGTAGCTTTCTTTTCGCTTTCTTTAATACTAAGAGACGGTATAAAACAGGAATCGCCGATGTGGGCAATAAGCCTGCTAGGTTGAAGTAGGATTGTAAGGGCATGCCTCTTGAATGCGTTGGGCAGATGGGTCATCACGCAGTGTTCGATACGAGACCGAGAAAACGGGTGACTTCGAGCGGTTCGGCGAAGACACCCGTTTTTTTGATCGATTTGATTGGTTGGAAGCCGTCAAATCTCTGCATGCTCTGCATGGTGTCGGACGTAAAGAATAGCACCATCCCATATCTTCCCGTGGGTGTCGTAAGAGGCGACTAAGGGACTTGCCAGAGAATGGGCAGCAGCGTTCTCTGTGCTTTTGTGACAACCGTACTGCGATCGCCAACCCGCCTGCCAAGCGTGGCGATTATGGCAAAACCCCCCATGTTATGTCAATGTGGCGAAACTTGGGGAGGCCTATGTCCAGCAGTGGACGTCTTTCGGCTGAAATGATGATGATGATGATGATGAAGCCGTCAAATAAGCATTATGTAGACCAAACTAAGTAATTAACTACGCAAAAAATATTGCCGAAAAACGACTTTTTTTTTGGGTGTGTATGTAATGCACTCAAAACATTTTGCTGATTCTGATGCACTGAATAATACAGGGGTCATAGAAGTATTTAAAAAAAAAATTGTTGGAATATTGGCCCCTTTTATTTCCGTAACTAGAAGGTTCCCAGTTATAGGCAATGCCGGGGAGTACTAGTGCCTTTCGGTTTCTTTGAGTGTATTTTAACAACCATTATAGCGAAACTATGTAATTACTTATAAATAGTCACGCCTCCAGTCCAGTCCAGTCCAGTCTTCAGTTTATCCGTGATCATGGCGTTTGCAACAGCGCCGAAATATCGGGAACTCAAAACAAATAATAAACATGGTAAATATCCCGTTACTAGTGTTATTGATTGTACCTACTTATAAACAATTTCGAAATTAATTAGATATTTTCAAATATTATTTTGTATCCTATCACAATGTTGCCCTTTTTACCCCAATGGTTGACTGGTAGAGAATGCCTAGTGGCATCCTCTACCAGTGCTATTAAGTCCGCCTATGTATACCACTATTGTACATGAAGTTTAAATAAGTAAATAAGACAACAAACCTATAAGGGAGAGAAAAGTGTAAAATAATATGATGATTTGATGTATTATAAATAAATAAATAAAGAAAACTATCACCAATTCTTTAAACCAGTAAAAACTATAATTTAAGAACTATCACGTACAGTCAAGATCAACAATCAATATGAAAGTGTACTTGGGCCTGTGTCTACGACAATTTCACATGCAATTTTCTTGTTCAAACTGACTATTACTAGCCTCAGATTATATTACTACACAGAATATAAGGTAATGACTTTATTGAAAGCTGAGCTGAACGAGGTTCTAATAAGTTACTGTTAAGCGGATTATTTTTTAATATTTATTGGACTGAATGGTAGATTATTATTGTCTGGAGTTGACTGGGCAAAGGGACAATAGAATAGAATCGAATTAAGCTAAAATTGAATTAGCTATAAAAAATTCAAATAGACCGAACTTTTAATTTTGCATATTAAGGTAATCTTACTGATACATTTATCAAAATTTTATTTAATCGTACTAACCACCAACGAATTTTTCGCTCATTCTTCTTTATATTCTTGGTCGACTTCTCTCTCGACATTAGCCATAACATGTTTTCATTCCTCTAAAACTCCTATTTCCACATTTGCCTTCTACTAAACTGCATACCCTATCTTCACTTTCAAGATAGGCCAAGTGTTGGTAATTTTTGATTGGACAATCTAAATAATTCTCTCTTTTTAAGCTTTAGGGTTTGCTCGTCTTCTTAACACTCGCTCGTGACAAATACGTGTTTAATTTCTCGCTCATTCCTATTTCAACCGTTGTCTTTTATTAAACTGCATTCTGTATTACCAAATCCTCATTCATTCATCTCATTCCTCGCTCATCTTTCCACCATATCCTCACCTCAACAGTTAAATATGAAGGAGGATAAGTCACGTAGTTATCGCCGGCGATGTGTCGGTAATTTTCGATTGGACAATCTCTATAATGATTGTTTGAGACGTGAGGTGTAGGCTTGTTTAGTTTTATATTTTGTTTGAACAAACGACATGGTTGTTGTAATGATGGTGATTGAAAGTCATGGATGTCTGTGTGAATAGGACGGTATTTTTTAAAAGAATTCTAACGTGGTGGTCTTTTCATGTTGCAATTCTGGAATTAAATACTAGGTGCTTATTTGATGAAAGGGGAAAATTGAATGTGTTTATAATTAAAGTGATTTATGGTATGTTATGAGGAGAGCAGTGGCCCAGTGGTGGCAGCCTCGACTTACGAGCAGTAAGCCGTGGGTTCGAACCCAGGCAGGCGCATTACTTTCTGTAATTTATTTCATCACCGCCGCCCTCAAAAATGGTGAAGGAAAACATCGTGAGGAAACCGGCATGTTCTAGAACTTAGAATTCGAAGACATGTGACGTCTACCAACCGTGGATTACAGCCTATTCCCTCTCATACAGAGGAGGCCTGTGTCCCAGCAGTGGGAGCATTATAGGCTGATGATGATGATGGTATGTTACACAAAAACTTTGCTGGATTTTATTAAACTGACTTCATTTATTCATTTTTCATTAACTCTACTGTTACCTTATTTACCTTAAAGGATGCCACAAACAGCCGCAGTTGAAAACAGATGCAAAAAAAAACTTCATATTGAAAGCATGTTAGATATTGCGATTATTCAAATTTTTAAAATACTAGCGTCCCGCCCCGGCTTTGCACGGGTGCAATGCTGTAAAGGGCGATATTGATCTATATTAAATGCACAATGTATTTAAGGTACTTAATTGGATAATCTAATGTTGTATTGCTTAAAATCGCTTCGCAAACAAGCCATTATTTCTCGTTAAAAGTAAAGGATAAAACATGTTTATTGTGGGATATCCCTAAGAGATAGACATATACCATCGCGGACTTTTTCGTAGCCCTTTTTAAGGTGTACAATATTGTAGTACATTATTTTGATCTATCTCGTAGGTTTCAGCCAGCGTTTGCAAAGTAAGCGTAAAAAAAAAGTGTTTATTTACGACATCACATTGGAAACCTCTAAAATTATCAGTTTTTCTCTACTATATTATGCATGTTTTATACAAATAAACCTTCCTTTAGAATGACTCTATCTATTAAAAAACCGCATCAAAATCCGTTGCGTAGTTTTAAATATCTAAGCATACATAGGGACAGACAGCGGGAAGCGACTTTGTTTTATACTATGTAGTGATCGTGATAGTGAAGGGGCAGATAAGTATGAAGATTGTAAAGTTGAAATCAATCACGTTCTGCTGCTGGCGCCACGGAAAAAAGGAACAACCAGCATGTATAAAGTTCAAATGTGAAAAGTAGTTTTAAAAACATCTGAACTCAGTTTCACGTCACATCATCTGAAAGTATCCCAGGTAACATGGCTGGGCACACGTCATGCGCTGAGCGTCGGCGTCAAAAAGCGTCAGTGTCTATTCTGACGTCTGACGCTTGACGCGACCCGCCCGTCAGACGCTACTCAAGAACAGTGAAATTTGTTCTCAGCACGATATATTCAAATATCTAACCGTATGTCACTCGATACGCCTGACATCTTCATGACTATTATATTTAGGCGAAAACATCTGAATAATATCGTAGTTTTGCTGTGCAAAAATCAACCTTAACTTCCTCAGAATAGAGTTTCAGATGCATGGGTTAACTTTCCATATAGCATAAAGGAATTCGTCAAACGACTGTCTGTCATGGCTTTTGTAAAAGACCACCGCACTACCAATTTAATCATTCACCTGAATGAAACTTTAACTAAAGGGAGTAAGGACTATTTTTCTTTGGCTAGGAAAAGTTTAACCCTTGTAATGCTAAGGTGGTCTGATAAGCGCTTCTTCAAAATGACGGGCGTCAAAATGTTTCAAAAGCGGTCATGTGTGATGACTTCTTGTTAGCAAGTGTGTTAGGTATACACGCCAGCACATGAAGCTACAACACTCTGTCAAAATTCTTAAATGGATTTTCAACTTTATAGTTAAAGAATTAGGTTGAAGGTTGATTCCCGGACATTTTACCGTTTCAGATAGCTCGATTTGCTGGCGTGTCTACATGCTGATAATGACAAGATTATGTTTGAGATAAGGATATTCTATTCCTTAGTCAAAGGTTTTTATGATTTGAATTTTGGCCAATGGTATGTTAAAATAATAAAATTACGGTGCAAGTTCATAGGTGATCGAAATTGTAATGTAATAACAAATAATTAATGTTAGCCTTTTCCCAAACTATCTTGGGGTCGGCTTTCAGTCTAACCGGATGCAGGTTAGTACCAGTATTTAACATAAAGCGACTGCCTATCTGACCTCCACAACCCAGTACCTAACTGGGTAAGTAATACGATACCCCCTGGTAAGACTGGATGTCAGACTTTTGGCTTCTGACTCCTCGTAACGACTGTCTAAGATCTACAAATGACAGCCGGGACCAACGGCTTAACGTGCTTTCCGAGGCACGGAGTTTCTATAAGTCATATGGACACCCATCCACGGACCAACCTCGGCAAGCACGGCTTAACCTTAAATACACCCGTGCGGCTGTTATTAATTAGCCAAGAAATCCTCGAGAGAAAAAAAAACCAGAGCCCTAAAATACAGAAAATCAGTTAAGAACTCTCATCACGAAACAGACCCTATTGATAAAGGGAAAAATGATATTGCTCCAACTTAAATTATAACACCATAACCAAATAGTTCCACACATTCTAATGTCAACAAATAAGCATGTAGACCCCACAGTAATCATACAACGATGGTCACGCGCATAAATAAAAAAGATCACGTAGTACTTAACAAGAATTGTTTCTCAACATTTGACATTCCGTCGAAACAAATTGTAGGTTCGATAGCTGTGTAACGTTTTTCTCACACGATTGGAGAGCAAATAACTAGGTGCTGATGATATGGCAATATCGTTTCACGAACTAGGTACTGGGTGTGGACTGGGGGGTGAAATACTGGTGGGAAGGTAGGGCAACGATTTGGACAAATGTTGGGTGGTTGGCGGACAGTCTGAAAAATCAAAATCAAAAGTCATTTATTCAAATTAGGCTGATAATCAGGACTTTTTGAACGTCAAAATAACAAGAGACAGTCTCCCAAAACGCCAGCCCGCTCGCCACTTCCTAGTGTTTTTTCTGGGAAGAAGAAGTGGCGGAACAAAGTTCCCAGCAACACATCTGTCTGTTAGGTTAGAAGAAACAGATTCTATACAATAGATCTGATTTCGGCATCGCTAATTTCGCTCAAGAAGTGTTGAATGAAACAAAGAGATAACGATAACTGGCAGTGGGTGATGACCTGTGTTGAAGTTTATTAATAAGAGAAATCATTTTTGTTTGAAACAGACCCAGTTCAATAATGATAAAGTGTAGAAAGCTGGCTAAACGAAAGTACTGCAGCATGCTCGCCAACCTTAACGCCTGTGTATCACGCGTCTAAGTATAGCTTCGGTCATACTATCATGGGTACAGCCAATTTTCGCCTCTCATATTGGTAGCGTATAAGTACTCGATTGTATCATGATTTCGAAATTGAATTGAATACTGTCGTACTACCCGTCGAGTTTGCTGCTCACGATTTTTTCTTCCCTTTCCATCATTATGCGTATGATAGGGATGGCACTATATGGATGTTTTTTTCCTTTTTGGTTTTGTGTTGAATAGGCTCGCGGTTGTCAGTGTCAATTTTAGCTAGTAGTGAACAAGCTTTGTGTCAATTTTAGCTAGCGAGCGGCGAAGGGTTATCTGCTTCTTTATAAAGCTCATCTTTTGCGGCATTCCTGTCATGATTGCGCACCTATATGTAATTTTAGCGATTGTTCTTAGATTGTTTTTGGTTTTGTGATCACACTGGGAAAATTTTAGATTGAAATTGTGTCTGGGATACCCTACCTTACTTTATTTTAGATTAGTCTTCATGGGAAATGACATGGAAACGTAAGTTTTGTTTGATAGATACTGATACTGTTAGTCTGCGTTATCGCACTGCTGTAAAAAGGCCTCTTCCCATTGATTTCGACTTCCAATTGTTTCGATTCAGGGCTAATGTGCACCACTGGTCGTTCGTCTTGTCCAGCTCGTGGCAGGACGAGCTGGCAGCGACCAGCGGTCGGCGGTGTTTGATGGAGGTCCACAAAAATCACTACCACTTTTGTGGTTCAAAGTAACATGTTGTGCAGTAGCAGATATAACTCAATAAGTGAATGAAATCAACGAATCAGAGTTCGCATTTGCAAGATCACAAATCACACAACGTATATCAACATATCTCTAACAGCCAGCTAGATCGTCGTCCTAAGGTATAATTTTGATGAAATGATGATGTCATTTTTCAGTTCACTTATGGTAAATTTAATTCGCATCTCCTATTTCATATCCTTTTCAAATATTAGCCAGTATGTACGCATATCCATTTATGTAGTTGTCCGCAGCGGTAGGCCCAATTACGACGCTAATTCAGTCGATGATGGGACATTGTGGTTTTCAAACTTTATGGCCCATATTTTTTTTAAACTTTAATCCTTTTAAAATTGCAACCAGACTGATAAATAATGTGATTTTGAGCGAGTTCGTCTTGCACCAAAGAGGTTTTGTATCCTGGCTAAGGAAAAAGAGGAATAAATGGAAAAGGTTTGAGATCCATTGGCTATTGTCTCATCATCTTTCGTACATAAAATACAGGGACTACATGAAAGTCAATGGAAAACGTGAGTATAATCGCAGAGAGAATTCTTAACATCAATTTTAAGATAAATCTGCATATCGGCTTTGAAATTGCAAATATTACAAATTGCATTACATTTAAGTTTTATATGTGTAACAGAATACGTTTTGAGTTAGTAACAAGTACAAGTTTTTTAATAACCCGCACTGGGCCCGCGTGGTGGATTAAAGCCCACTCCCTCTCATTGAGAGGAGGCCTGTGTCCCAGCAGTTTGAACATTATAGGCTGTTGATGATGATGATACTCAAAAAAAACATCCATACTAAAAATATCCGAAGCACATTCTATCAAACTCACCGCAGCAAACAAAATTTTAACCCTCTAATTCCACTTGTCCTCGCATCTGTACCCGTCACTCACGTTCCTGTCCGAGTAATGACAAGAACTACGTGCCCCAATCGTCCGCAATACTGCACGACACTGCGCAAATACGCGTCCCGTGACGGACGCATCACGCAGTCGCCACCGTGCCGCCACTCTGTGACGATCACTTGCGTACGCAATTGTACCTGGTAATGGTGCATTTGCGTCCGATGAGACACGTACGGGTAAATTTTCTCGTAATTGAGAATGTACGCTACCGTCTTGTCTGTGAAAGGAATGTTGGGTTCTGGGAGATTTGTGCACTGTAAGTTGTGCCTAGGCATGGGTAATTATGTGACATAGAGCTTAAGTATTTTTATTTCTTTTGCGAATACCCCACGATATCTCTAAATCTAATGTGATGCCGGTTGTGACAAGAAATAATAATTGCTAGATGCTTTTGAGCACTTAAAGTTTTTAGTTAGTACCTAGTATTTTGGTAGGCCTGTGCTTTAAAAAGGTTGGACATACAGGACAGAAGGTACACTGTCGCGAAAACGTTTACCACGTACTCTGCAGTACATCTTTTTAAACCCGAAAAAATTACTGTGTCGACATGGAAATTTTAAAAGGTCATTAAAGAAGAAATCAGCTGTTTTCTACAAAAGAGCACATCTACTCGGTACAGAACAGATGTTTTAAAAAAAATACCGATGAATAATTTACGTTCCATGCCACCCTAGGTGTGATGGTGGTCGATCAATATGAAGTGGACCATAGATAAACGAAAGCTTGCTTTTTCCTGTGAGGATCAACACAAACTGGCCGTCCTTTCTTTAAGAAAAATGGATCTAGGTAATAATAAGCCATGTAACACAAAATTTAAACAAGATTATTCTTGCACAGGACCGTTTTCATTTTTTTTATTTTTTTTTCAAAATAATAACGCGTTCTGGTTTATGTTGGGACTACCGCGCTTTTGCAGTGCATCGAGAATGTTCGCGAAGTATGGCGTGTCTGATTTTTACGGTCTTATGCGGACACGAATAGCATCCCTGATGAGGCGAGTGCGCGGTAGCTCTAACGGCCTGGTGGGTGTCGTGGCCGACAGGATGGACAGTCCAATAATGTGGCACTAGATGACCATTCATCGTGCGTCTTTCATATATTTAAAATAAGGTCTTAAAATGTAAGTGTGTAGTTTCTAAAATTGTTATGTTTTTAAATATGGACTTTTTCATTATCGTCATCAGCCTGTACTCGTCCACTGCTGGACATAGACCTCTCCCATAACACGCCACTGAGCACGATCTTTGGCCACTCTCATCCAGCTCTTGCCAGCCGCCTATATGGACTTACTTGGTCTGAAATATTTTTTTATTATTATTTCTTGTTCTTTCATTTCTCGTAGTGAGAGAGTATAAAATAATATTATTATTTCATCGTAACATCAAGGTAAAAAGAGAACCCAATATATGGTTCAATAAAAACCAAAATCTTCCGCACCATTTCCCAACAATGTTTAATATTCCACCCTTTACACTGTGACATACCACTCCATTGAAGCGTAACCGTTGATCACTGGTGTGTATCCTAACCCTCTAATGCAATTGCACAGGCCTCCTCAATATGCACGGCGGGGCTAAATATTTGCTAACTGATTAAAAGTCAAAGCTGTCCTGCCTGAGGCCACCGCATGGAAACAATTGCTGCTGGCTTCTAAATAATATTAGTGGAGCGGATCATACGCGTCACAGATCACAGGGACGTTTGTACCCCTTGTGGAGACGGGGGGTTGGACTTAGTGGGGTAAGGAGCGGTTGAAGGGTTTTTGAGCGAGGAAAAGTAAAGTGTTTCTTTAAAGATTTCTACAAAACTGGCTGGAAAAAAAACAGACTTGTTGTTTTTTTTTAGTTTTTTTTTTTTTTTATGAAAATCGGTTTGCCCTATTGGTATGTTTTTATCGTTGAGTAGCTTTTTCTCTGCTGTAGCCCACGTTTGCTCGCCACAACGACAAATCGTTCGATAACCGTTTTTGCGTCTACGTCCCTTCCACCTCGTATACCTAATATCAGAATTACACCTATTTTTTAAGTCTCTTAAAAATGGACCAATTTATCCTTACCTGCTAAACACTGATAATCATCATAATGTCTCTGAAAACAAAACATTTATTTTATATATATTCAAATCGCTCTGCTTGCCAATATGTGCGCACCCTAAATTCCCCATCTCAGAAGCTCTGAGTTGACATTAAAGATTACGCGAGATTTACATCGCAGGAAAATTTCAATATAACCTGTATACATTATACTGGTGATTTTACGAAACACTGTTGTTTCCTATTTGGGGATTTTCTTTAATTTGTTTGAGCTCGGCTGTGCGAGTTATTAAGCTGAATGTTGTTTGCGAATTTTGAGTTATTTGCTCCCCGATTGCTGTTTGTTGTTAATTTTAATGAGGAAATGATACTTATTTATTAATTGAAAGAACAATACGTATTTCCGGTTTTGGTTTTGTAAAGCTCTGTTACATATAGAAGTAATCTACAAGTAATTTAAAACACTTTTGAAATATTATTGATACAATATATTGTCAAAAAAAGGTTGATAGGGACGACGAGAAAGGGGTGTTATTTGCAATGGTACAACCATTGCAAATAACACCCCTTTCTCGTCGAGAAAGAGAGAAACCTGAAACGTGTTAGTTTTATTTTATAAAGTTTAGGTGTCTGTTTGGTGTCGGACGTAAATAATAGCACCATCCCATATCTTCCCGTGGGTGTCGTAAGAGGCGACTAAGGGACTTGCCAGAGAATGGGCAGCAGCGTTCTCTGTGATTTTGCAAAGACCGTACTGCGATCGCAAATCCGCCTGCCAAGCATGGCGATTATGGCAAAATCCCTCCTTGGGGAGGCCTATGTCCAACAGTAGACGTCTTTCGGCTGAAATGATGATGATGAAAGTTTAGTTAGGTATTTTGTTTTCATATCGACGATACGTTTTTACTACTCAGATCCCTGTAGATAGATGTTTATTAGTACGTCAGAATTTAGTAACGTATTTCAGTTTAAATTCTGAAACTCTTCGTTAAGTTTCGTAATGCAGTGATAGCCTAGCGATGTGACCGTCAGACAGCCGAGTCATAGGTCTCAAGTTCGAACCCAAGACACGCACCTCTAATTTTTCGGAAGCATGTGCGTATTTGAGCAGGTGGTGGCCCAGTGGTGGTAGCCCCGACTTACGAGCAGTAAGTCGTAGGTTCGAACCCCAGGCAGGCATTACTTTGTGTAATTTATTTCATCACCGCTGTTCTCAAAACAGTGAAGGAAAACATCGTGAGGAAACCGGCATGTCCTAGAACTAAAAATTCGAAGACATGTGACATCTACCAACCCGCACTGGGCCCGCGTGGTGGATTACAGCCCACTCCCTCTCATTTAGAAGAGGCCTGTGTCCCAGCAGGGGAAACATTATAGGCTGACGATGATGACGATGATGCGCGTATTGCACAATTATCACTTGCTCCGGTGAAGGAATACGTCGTGAGGAAACCAGCATGCCTGAGAGATATTTCTCGACGGCATGTAAAGCCCAAGTCCCATGGGCTGCCTAAAAACTCTGACACCATGTTACGCATTAACCACAAGATAAAAGAAAGAAAGAAATTTAGCTATGCTTTAGATATACTTCGTTACTTAATTCAAAGTATCATCACACCATATCGTCCTATAACCACGCTATCGCCAGAAAGGGGACAGGGTAGGGGACGCGGCAGATGTATTGTTGAACAACACCCGAATGAATCGATATTATAGGGGCTGTTGTGTGTTGACAGGTGTTACAAAGCTTTGTACAATGTTATGGTGATCGATGGTGAAGTAATAATCTTGGTGTACGCACGGCGACCATTCCAGCTATACCTAACCAGTCTATTCGGATCTCTCATTGTACGGAAAATCTGTACAAAGCGAGGCCATGTGGTATTGGAAATGTATAGCTTGTTTTGTCGCCGTGCGTACTGGCTAAGGTAAAGTCAGGGAAATTAAATACTTAGCAATTGACTAAAATTTAAATTGTTGTCCATAGTAACGCGGCAAACTATTTTAAAACTGTCCAAACAGAAAAATGCAACTCAATTTTGGAGAAAAGAATAAAAAATCTTCATCCAAATCATCGTACATGTTTAATTCCAATAAACATCCTCCTAATTAAATAAAATAAACGTGAACAAGTTCTGTCGCCCCCGACATGCCCCGATATCCCCCGACTCGGCCCGACGCGACGCGACGCGACGGCCGGACGGTGGCGACACAGGCGCAGGCGCATGAAACGGCGACGTTTGGCGATACTTTACAATTTAAGCCTTCGTAAGCTTCTTACCAAGAACCGGTCCCAATCGAGCGGCATTTATTATTTTATTAAGCTTTTTAATGTTTACGGACTTGAGATAGGTTGGGGTGTAGTGGAAGCGAAGATATACGAAGGATACAACGTAATCATAACCCTTCTTTTTGCTTCGCCGTCGGGTAAAAAAAATGATAATGCAGCAGTGAAGTTGAAGATAGGCAAGAGAATTCTAGAAATAGGAATTCTTTTGTTAGATCGTTTACTCATAATTAGGATTATTCAAATCTAGAATTGGTTCCACTTTCAATGCAGTGAGAAGTTGCAGGATGGTTATCTTTGACACGGGTGGTTTAGGACCAACTTAGTTGGCGTAAGCCAGAAGAGACTTTTTTTTTTTTAAGGTGGGAAATTATCAAATGACTTCTTCCGCTCTGGGCGGAGCGGAAGGGAGTGTCAGACTTGACTGACTAAAACCAATCCATGTTCCTTCTTAGCCCTTTGTGTTCCAGGGCCACGGTATCTCTTTCGAACAACCCGCAGCCCTGGCAGGCATCGGCCCTCTCGGACCCCTTCCGATTTGCTGACAGAAGAGACTACATTTAGGTACAGACAAAATAAAAGAAACAAAATATGCAAACAATTTGGAGAGGGATACCCTTGTAAATTCTTTAGTTGACATCATTCCTCCTTAAGCAAAATTATACTAAGCCCAAACGAATTTCGGCCATGACTACCATGCGGAGATATTGTAGAGCCCAATTCCCTTTATTATACTGTGCTGTGCTATTGATCATGCAGAATAAGAGCTATAGCATATCTGCCACTGCATATTTATCCTTAACAATAACGAAACAAGTATTAAAACAATGATAATAAGCCGAGCGGTGGATCACTTTATTACGAGAAGGCATCTCTCTCTAATTAACCGAACAATTTCGTTTTCCTTCCTTTTCTTATTTTGTATGTGACAAATTCTTTATGGGTCAGATTCGTTTAGTCATATTAAGGTCGATGGACGCTTGGACAGTCTTCCAATTGTGCTGAGATATGGATCATATTGCAAATCAGCCTCGAATGTGGTAAATGGTGTAGCAAATAACTTGAGACTGCTACGGTAATACCGTCGACAAAAAAATCTACTGTTCCAGACATTTTGACCGTGTAGGTACACTTTTGTAGGAAACCGCTGCTTTTTTTTAACCGACGCAAAATTTATCTGTAAGAAAGGCTCAGAAAGATGTAGTGAATACGTCGTAATCGATTTCGCGTTGGTATGATTCCACTCTGTATAGAAGCGGTTGCATGTAAAATCGAAATCGGCGCATTCAAATCGAATTCATTACAAAAGATCTAAAATCAACTCAAAAAGGGAACAATTCAGTTACCACAAAAGGAGACCTAATAAAGTGATTAGCACTCGACCACAAAAAGAACAAAGTCTCTGAACAAAGAACAAAAAAAGGACAATCATAAGCCTACCGATATAAAACAATGAGACAATTATTGTCGTCAGCGCAACCCCGGGATAGGGGAGGAGTAATAAAAAAGAGCAATCCCCCGGGATTCATGATAAAAGATTTTGGCACGAGGGGAGATACGGGATTAAACGTGTGATACTTTGTCTTTTTAAACGAACCTTTTTTACGCAAGTAAGATATAAAAGCCCCTGTTATGAAAATTTAAGGTGGCATTTTTTAGATCTTTGTGTGCCCGGAGTAATGTTTAAGGCATGCAAAGTCTTTGTGTAATGAGATGTTATGCAGGTTTAAGAA
Organism: Cerastis rubricosa; assembly: GCA_949152445.1. NCBI lineage: Eukaryota > Metazoa > Arthropoda > Insecta > Lepidoptera > Noctuidae > Cerastis > Cerastis rubricosa. Next base: position 14,589,306 of record OX424541.1, read on the forward strand.
GTCTTAATAAAATAACTTTGTTCTTGGTAAAAAGTTTAATAAAAAGATATTCTGTGAAGAAGTTATAATCGATGATAATATATTGTCATATTAGTAGCATAAATTCTCAGTTTTGCCCTTTGTAAAAATAAAGTGTGATTGTAGTTAGTAGGCAATTTATCTAAGAAGGATGAACTGAAAACAATCAACATTAAATTATTATGAGACAAGTTTACACATCAGTTTAATATTATTCCCACAAATTTTGGTAATTGAAATTACAACCTTATTTGATTAATGCAAGACATAATTATTGTGTCCTGCGTCCATTTCATAAGTACCTAACTTTAAAACTTTCCTAAACTCCTTAAAACATCATTAATCACCAATTACACCGTCTTAATCGCCAACAATACAATTGTTACACTCAACTGCCGCTTGACAACAATTGATAAATTAACAAGATTGTGAATATCCCTCGGCTCCCCCTCCTTTGCGGAAAAAAGAAAAAAAAGCAGGGGAGACACGATTACTTGCCCCAAGCGTCCCAAGATGTGACAGATTAGCTGGTAATTTCTTCTAAATTGATATCTCAAGAGGCATGCTCTTTTTCCCCCGACTTCCCCTATTTTTTTTCCGTTTTCCTCCGAACTTTGAAAGATTGCCAGTCACCGCCGTTTATCGCGGTAACTATGGAAATCTTTGACATGAATTGGATGGAGGCTGAAGTTTTAAAAATAATAAGCTTTCGCCAAGAAAATATTAATATTTAGGATAAATTCTGGACTAAATTATGTGGAGGCTGATAAGTAGGAAGGTAGGAAGGTCTTACTAAATAATATTTCTTGTCAAGCAGAAAGAAAAGTCTAGCGGGAAAATGTCAATGTCATCTGCCTAAACTTTTCCCAATTATGTTAGGGTCGGTTTCCACTCTTTTTGGAGGCTGCTGAATACCAGTATTTGACATGGAGCGACTGCCTATCTGACCTCCAAAACCCAGCTAGTACTGGGTAATACGACAACCAAGTAAAAGTGGTTGCTAGACTTTCGGGCCACTGACTACCTGTAACGACTGTCAAAGATCTTCAAATGACTGCCTTGACCAACGCTTCAACGTGCTTTCCGAGGCACGGAAGAAACTCGGTATTTAATGGCTGGTCACCCATCCACGGACCAACCTAGCACACTGCGGTTTAACCTGAATATCGACTCGAACAGATGTTATTATTTAGCCATGAGCAAGACAAGCTAAATATTAAAACAAAAATAAAGATTTCTTCAAGAAAGAGTGAAGGTAGCCTTATTACAAAACATGGCACTTAATTGCGTATCATCAGCATTTGTCGTAAATATGAAGTGATTGCGTAATGGTAATTTAGACGGCATCGCACTGTCATATCGTGAGGCAATTTGTAGCGAATTTGAGTTGATTTTGTCCGCTTGGTACTTGTGATTAGAACCCGGTCTAAAAAAAAGTGAAGTGAAAGTCAGGTGAAGTGTTACTAACATATTTAGTTTTAAGGTTTAATTTACTAACACGGTTTAATTGTATTTTATCATACGTATGTTAGACTGTAAGGTATATATCTATGGGCCAAAGTTGCCTGAAAATAAATGTATGTTGTTGTTGTAAAAAAAACTACTTGCCGTCGAAGAGTCGATGTGTTGATGTCATCAGCCAATAGTGTACTGCTGTAATAATATACTACTGGGACATAGGCCTCCTCTCTATGAGAAAGACTCCAGTGCAGGTTGGTCGAAGTCGAAGAAAAGGCCGAATGTAAAAAAGACACTATCATGCCTTAATCAGGTCACCATTTATCATCATCTGTCTAGCCTTTTCCCAACAATATTGGGGTCGGCTTCCAGTCTAACCGGATGCAGCTGAATACCAGTGTTTTACATGGATCCACTGCCTGTTTAACCTCCACTGTAGTTAGTTAGTACTGGACAATACGATACCCCGTGGTAAGACTGATCCCAGTTAGTGACATAAAATCCATCAGAAGAAAACATGACTAGCTTTAAAATAAAAATCTTCATTAAGTGTCAGTGGATTTTATTTTGCAGCAAAGGAATTATACAGCAGCACACAGCGAAATAAATCAAAACTAGCAGTAGAGCAATTTAACGTTCACTTATACAATATTTACGCAATTTTAACACACCAGCGTAACATGCTCTGTCCACCTGATCCAAATCTTTAATAAACGCACCAATTTGAAGACCAGTGAGAGGTCATGGTAAAACGGTGGTACAGCATGTAAGTATGTAGTCTTGGGAGTCTCGCTCTGTTTAATATAAAGGTTGATGCATCCTTTAAATCGTTGTAATATATCATTTTCTATCGTAATTGGAGATTTTGGACTGTACTCATGTTCAGATTTTATCTAGGACGTCATAATAAAGATTTGTATCTTTTCATGGCTGATTTTTGATATGTGGACGTCCGTCCGGGCATTTTGTTTATTTATAACATTATCAACTAAGTTGTAAACTAAACTAATATTATAAAGAGGAAAGCATTTGATTGTTTGTTTGCATTGAATAGGCTCCGAAACTGCTGGTCCGATTTGAAAACTTCTTTCAGTTTTATATAGCCCATTAATCGAGGAAGGCTATAGGATATACATATATCATCACGCTACGACCAATAGGAGTGGAGCAGCAATGAAAAATGTTGCGAAAACGGGGAAAATGTGACGCAAACGGAGTTGCGCCGGACAGCTAGTGTACATTATTTTTACAACATAACATCACGCTTGTAATCCCCGGAGGGTTAAGTAGAGGTGTACCTAATAGTACACCCACACTTAACAAGTTGTGTTTAAAAAGTCTAATTCAATAGATGATATGAAAAAAAAAGAAGGAGGAGGAGGAGCTCGTGGCTAAATAATAATAACCGCACGGGTCGATCTTCAAGGTTAAGCTGTGCTTGCCAGGTTGGTCCTTTGATGGGTGACCATAATTACATACCGAGTTTCCTCCGTGCCTCGAAAAGCACGTTATGCCGTTGGTCCCGGCTGTCATTTGTGGATCTTTGACAGTCGTTACGAGTAGTCAGAAGCCGAAAGTCTGACATCCAGTCTTTCTAAGGGGTATCGTATTACCCAGTTACTGGGTTGTGAAGGTCAGATAGGCAGTCGCTTCATGTAAAATACTGGTACTCAGCTGCATCCGGTTAGACTGGAAGCCTACTCCAACATAGTTTGGGATAAGGCTAGGCAGATGATAATGAAAGAAAAAGGAGTAAATGATGCCGTTATGTCTGACAGAGGAGAATGGAACAAGAAAACGTGTTGCGCCGACCCCAAGTAGAATGGAACAAGCACAGGATGATGATGATGGGTCTCTAGGTCGTGGCTTGACACACCGTCAGGAAATATCTCTTAGGCATGCTGGTTGAATAAGTACTTGAATAAAAAAAACCGGCCAAGTGCGAGTCGGACTCGCGCACCGAGGAGGGTTCCGTACAAACCCGTAGAAGTTAAAATTACTTAATTTTTTTTTTTTCGGTGAAAGCTTTTCATTAAAAATACGGTAAATTTGTTTGTTGGTATTTATTTTTCCTTTATCTGTGCTATAAGACGTTGCTTCGTACCAAATTTCAAGATTCTGAGATCACGGGAGGTAGGTTTTGATTCCGTTGCGACTGTCGAAAATTTGCGGCATAAACGGCTGTATCTATTGATTGCGTTGGCTTAGAAGTTTGATTTTTTCACAGCTCTAAGGGACAGTCGATTTGAGTATTTGATATAAATTCCAGCTTGATACCTCCACGCGTTCCTGAGAAAAAGGGTCCTGACAGTCAGACATACGTACGGGCGGACGGACAACAAAGTGATCCTATAAGGGTTCCGTCTTTTCCTTTCGTGGTACGGAACCCTAAAAACAACCATTCTATTTTGAAACCCAGCATGTCTTAACACACAGATTGTGCCTGTTCCTCGCCTACGCAATGTTATGAATTTATGATCTCTGCGAGCTAAATGTTCGTTCATTGTCGCAATTAGCATAGGGGCTGTTGTGTTGTCAAACGAAGAGGCTAAAAATAGAAGTATGCGGTTTGAAATGACCAATGTCTTTTTTTTTGTTTTCTACATGGCCTCCCTTAACTGTTGCAAAATAAACTTAGTCAGAAAATGATTTTGGTAAGTTTTTTAAGGTTATATACCTAACTTATTAATCGCAGAAACGTTGGTAGGAAGTAGTCATTGTCAATCCAAATAGTTAACTTCCAGGAAAAACAAGTTATCCCATAGTCAATCACCGACATACAACCATTAGTTGAAAAATACCGGAAAGTCACATTATTTAGAAAAAACATTTTAAGTTGTCCAAGAAAATGATAGAAGAATTGTGCAAAGAATTATATTAAAGAAAAAGAAGTAAATGATAGCGTAACGATTGACAGAGGAGAATGGAAGAAGAAAACGTGCTGCGTCGACCTCGAGTAAGTAACATGTGACTAGGGCAGGAAGATTATCATATCTATTGGATAAAAATACAAGCTGGAGTAGGTAAACATAGCTTTAAACCTAATCTCTTTAGACTTCAGTTAACAAAGCCACAAAAGTCACTTAACCAATTTGTATTGTCTCCTAATTTTCTGTTAAGCCCTAAGCACACGGCGTATTTTAAACGCGCAGACGACGCGCGTTTCGGACACACGCGTTTTCTGCGCCGTAGATGGCCGATTCTTGCGTTTTTATAGAATCAAACGCGATACAAACGTGTGTGTGAAGCGCGTTCAAAACTCGTTTAAAGCGTGTACAAGGGGTTGGAGGAGGGGTAGAGGAGGGGTGAGAGAGGCACAATTGACGAGGAGTTTCTGACAAAAACGCGGAAGCTACGAGCGACTACAGCGCGTCGGTATCGCTGTATCTGCGCGGATACGCGCAGCAGACGCGCATTTCACGATCGCCCCGTGTGCTTAGGTTATAAGGTTGCGTTCAAATCTCGTTTGAAGCGCGTATACGCGCGTCATCTGCGCGTCGTCTGCGCGTTTAAAATACGCCGTGTGCTAGGGGCCTTAAATAAGGTAAACCAATTTATCAAAATGTTTCGTTATTTACCGAAATGCCAAATTAGAAAACATATATTTGTAGTTGTACTACAAATATTTGTAGTTGTACTACAAATATGTTTTTAATTTACTTAAAGTTATTACAACTCCGGCCCCCAAGATACAGGTGCAGCCTAGTTTGGGGACCACTGTTATCTAATTTTGTCAAAATAAAACTTGTTACCGATATCCTTAATGATGTTATACTTAGAAAATTACTGTATGGTTTAATAATTTTATTCTTATTCTTTTTCTTAATTCTCACAAGTTCCAAAAATCTTCATAATTTTTTGGCCTTAAAAATAACCCAAATTCGCAACTACAGGTACCCAAAATTATACCCTTCGCCACTGGTTCGTCGCCCCGGGCAGGAACGCTTGACTTCCGACCATTCACATCCGCATCCGATGATACACACTTTTTTCCACTTTTCGCGTTTTCTGGTGTCAAGCTGTCGTTCGCATGACATTCGCTTTGTTCGCTATTGACAGCGTTTCCCGGAATATAATAAAAATGTTCCATTTTGTAGCAGGTGGTTGAAAAATGGTGAAAATTCGGTTTGGGGAAATGTGTTGCCCTCTATTTTTGTTGTGAATATGATGTGGGAATTGTTTCGATGAGTATAATAAATACTGGTGAAATATCTGACGAGGCTCTCGTTGGGCAGCTGGATCAAGGGCTTGATTCAGAAAGCGGTACTCTTGGACACGGCTCGTATTGTAGTAAGGAGGTTCCTTTCTCTGGAGCCCTAACCGCCGGTAGCTTGGACCCTGTTCCCGATACCGGTGGACTACTATTTTTAAATATTTTATTTTTTATAAGGAATATTAAAAAATGTAGCAAATATGTATATGGAAATGAATAAACTAAAATAATACTGGTTAAATCCTACTATTATGTATATCATACTAATTTTGTAAAAGTGTCAACACCTCATCATTCTCTTGCCCTTATCCCATTTTATTTGGGGTCAGCGCAGCATGTATTCTTCTTCTTCAAAAAAAAAAGTGCCAGTACATGCAACATAATGTTAGAATAAGTACTACAAATGATTTTTTTTTTTATTATTACCGTCCTCTAAGTCATATCATTTCTGCTAGTTATAAAGTCACCATCATCATCTGCCTAGCCTTTTCCCAAACTATGTTGGGTTCAGCTTCCAGTCTAACCGGATGCAGCTGAGTATCAGTATTTTACATGAAGCGACTGCCTATCTGATCTTCACAACCCAGTAACTGGATAATACGGTATCGTATTGGTAAGACTGGATGCCAGACTTTTGGCTTCTGACTACTCGTAACGACTGTCAAAGATCTACAAATGATAGCCGGGACCAACCCAAGGCTTAACGTGCTTTCCGAGGCACGGAGGAAACTCGGTATGTTATTATAGTCACCCATCCACGGACCAACCTCGGCAAGCACGGTTTAACATTAAAGATCGACCCGTGCGGCTGTTATTATTTAGCCACGAGTTCCTCCAAAAGCCTTATAAAGTCACCACTCACCACACCTAAAAACCGGCCAAGTGCGAGTCGGACTCGCGCACGAAGGGTCCCGGACCAATATTTATAAAAACGAACAAAAAAAAACACTTTTTTGTATGGAAGCCCCCTTAAATATTTATTTTATTCTCTTTTTAGTATTTTTTGTTATAACATCAACAAAAATACACAATCTGTAGAAATTTCAACTGGCTAACTATCACCGTTCACAGCCTGGTGACAGACGAACGGACGGACGGACAGCGAAGTCTCAGTAATAGGGTCCCGTTTGACCCTTTAGGTTCGGAACCCTAAAAATCTACTTGAAATAATAATGAAGGCCTACCCGACTGACACCACAATGACTCAACCATTGAACCACAGCTTCTACCAACTGTCAGTTCTACAACCTCACAATATCAAGTCCTACTTACCTCGTGAAGGTAAAAGAGCGTAAAGTTACGCTGTTGGCGCTTGTCAGAATTGTGAACGCACCTTTAAAGGCCCCTCGTATGAGTGACAGGTTAATGTAGACTGCTCGAAAAACATGATTGATCATTATCAGTTACCGTATAGGTGATGCTGGGTACAGTTGCCAGCACATAAAGGTACCCGAAACTGTCAAATGTTCCCAACCAACCTCGAACCTAATTCCTTAACAATAAGGTCTATTATTATACAAGGTGTTGTTTTGCATCCTCGTCAAATTCAAGGAGTTTACTATGCTAATGATTCTCGTCCCGAATCAATAATAAAATGGGTAGGTAATTTTTATCTTATTTACGAAAATCGGTAAGTGTGAACCACCCGTGTTTTAAACGCGGCCCGTCGGACAGTGATGCCAACTTAGCAACTTTATAGCTAGATCTAGCTATTATTTGGTGACAGACAGCTACAATTTAATGAAACTTGTAGCTAAACTTTTTAGCTACTTTTTTTTAGCTACTTTTGAGGCTATCGAGATTCGTAAAGTAGGGTACCGAGTCTCGTAAAAAAATATAAAACTAAACTCGAATCTATGTTCATAGATGCTATGGTAGGTACAGGTCTCAGGAAAAGTGGTAAATGCTGCTATAACTGTGTTTTGCTTAAATATATACTACAAAAAATGGGCACCGCTGAAAAATATTTAAAATTAACGAAAGATACTGAACCCCAGCCATCGACATCTTCTTCTTTAAATAATTAATTTTTAATTTATTTTTTATTCAATAACGTACACAACACATTTTTAACTCTCTTGTTAGAATTAATGAAAATAAAAATGATTGTCAGGAATTAACATTTCATTGTAACCTACTTATCTACTGTATATAACATTTAGCTACTTCTAGCAACTTTTTGGGGTACAAAAAACTGGCAATCTAGCAACATTTTAAAAATTGTCTAGCAACTGGGTAAAGCTAGCAGTTGGCAACACTGCCGTCGGATTCTCGCCCTATAACCGCGATTTCACACATACCAACAATCTCTAACGTTTATTCGATAATTTCTTAGTCTCTAAACCACGTTAAGGGAGTTATTCTGAAATACTGACAAACATAAACAACCAAAAAATCAGCGTTTATTAATAATTAACTAGGAACCGTAATTTAAATTGATTTATTTATGTATTTTGTGACATATTCTCTTGAATTTTTACGAGGTATTCCATGAAGCGCACCCAAACGAAGCGCACCCAGACGAAGCGCACCTAAAGTATTCCACTTAGCGCACCCGTAGGTGCGCTTCAAATAAAAATTTAAAGTAATTAATTTCCTATTCCACGAAGCGCACCTACGAATAACACTTGCATAGTGCGGGGACTAAGAAATACAAATGTCGATAGAAGAAAATATTTATTATTTAAAGGAGGACTAACTTAATATCTAACATCTTTCAGTTTCATTATAATAATGTGACACAATATTTTTCATTTTTGTAATCTTACTATTTTAAATCATAGATAGTTTTATAATTATCTTTCCCAAAAAATAATTATTTTTCAACTATTTTTTTATTTCATGTTCTTAATAAAATCACAGATTGTTTCATAATTGCAATAAAACTTGGACAAATATCAAAAACATTGTAAATATTGTTTTAAATAGAGATCTATGTTGAAGTTTTCTTATAGCTACCTGTTTAGTGAATAATAAAAATACTCTACTTTAACATAAAAATTCACAGATTGTTCCATAATTGCAACAAAAACTTGGACAAATATCAAAAATATTATAAACATAGTTTTCTATTGAGATTTATGTTGATGTTTTCTTCAAAAAGGCAGCTACTGTTTAGTGAATAATAAAAATACTCTACCTTATCATAAAAAAATCACAGATGGTTTATGGATGGTTAGTAAGATTACAAAAATGAAAAATATTGTGTCACATTATTATAATGAAACTGAAAGATGTTAGATATTAAGTTAGTCCTCCTTTAAATAATAAATATTTTCTTCTATCGACATTTGTATTTCTTAGTCCCCGCACTATGCAAGTGATATTCGTAGGTGCGCTTCGTGGAATAGGAAATTAATTATTTTAAATTTTTATTTGAAGCGCACCTACGGGTGCGCTAAGTGGAATACTTTAGGTGCGCTTCGTCTGGGTGCGCTTCGTTTGGGTGCGCTTCATGGAATACCTCATTTTTACGAGGATGCAAAACAACATAACTCTAGCATGAAGTAACTTGTGTAGCGAAAATTAATGATTTATTATTGTTTCCTTTATTAATTTATCATCCTATTTATACATTTTTAAATATTTCTTAAAAATATAAAAAGCAGGTTTCCGCCGATGTCAGGAGCAGGGTCCAAGCTACTGGTGGTTAGGTCTACAGAGACAGGAACCTCCTCATAATACGGGCCGTATCGAGGAGTACTGCCTTCTGAATCTGGCTCTTATTATTAACATCTTGTATATCTATTAAATTTGACAGATTGTTGTAGCTCGGTATGCTGGCGTCTGAACTTGAAACTCTCTCGGGGTTTTAGGAGGAATTTTGTGGTGAGAATCGGTTGATCTGTCATAATCATCTGGTTTAAGTAGCTTTACCAATGCTTGATGGAATTGCGAGCAGGGGCGTCGAAAATCAAAACTATACAAAGCCACCAAACAGATTTTTTTTCGATCAAATAACTTTATCAAAAATATATGCACGGTAGCGGGGTTTTAAAATGAATTACAAAGTTTTATGAAGAGATTGCAACACTAATGCATGGGGCCGTTCTAGAATACAGACATCAGTCAACAGACTCATACACCAAACTCATATCTCCCCGTTGAAAGATACAAAGCCTAGTATTACACCGTAATTATCGACTTCAGAAGAAGTCTATATCATGTCTTAAAGTTCACTGACCCTATACATCAGTGGCTAGACACTCGAAAAGCAGATAGACAACCCTGTCATTAAATTTTGATGTAACTATACTGCCTGCCACACTTTCTTTGCGTCCATTCACAGCCTTTTAAGGAGAATAGCCTGGAGACAGCAATTTATTATTCAGTCAAAAGTAATAATTTGCATATTAATTGTTGTTGTCGATCAATGAGCAAAATGTTTTGGTGGTGTTATGATTTTGGAGATTAACCCTGTTTTAAACTTTCAAGGTGTATAACAAAAACTTATGCTGTCCCTTAACAGATATCTTCCATAATTATCAATTATTGTTAGCTGCCGATATTGTGTCATCCCACGATCATGGCGCTTGCACATCGTTTAAATATCGGTAGTCAGTTTTGGAGACTATTACATACAAACTTGCACAACCACTTATTTTCGGATTCTTCTAAGAGGATAAAATTATGTTCGTCGTTTCTAAAACCCCCATAAATTATGCTTCACCCCATTCTACGTCAATGTAAAAACTTGTTTCACATCATTTTAAAGAAAATGATGTGAAACAAGTTTGCAATGTTTTTGGGAAATGGCATTAAAACCCTAAAACGATTCTTTAATAGACGTTGAAGAAAAATCTCCACAATATTGTATTATTTATCCTTTATCTCAAAGGTTGCGAATTCTTTGTGGGGTTAATGGCGGGATCTATATCATCAACTGCCTAGCCTTTCCCAAACTATCTTGGAGTCGGCTCAGTACGTCTTCATCTTCCGTACTTCTCTATCACTTGTCATCTCATGGGATACCTCTTTTCATGCCATATCATCCTTCACACAGTCCATCCATCGTTTCTTTGGTCTTCCTCTACCCTTATACCCATCCACATTCATACTCAAAACTTTCCTCACGACATTTTCCTCACTCCTTCGCATCACATGCCCATACCACGACAACCGATTTCCAGAACCACACGATAAAGAAAGAAGAAAGCCAGTCTACGCTGAGTAACCTTTATGGATCTCAAGATAATTTCATATAAGTGCTACCACTACTGAACAGAAAATTTAAATAAAAAAAGTTCTATGAAAAAAAAAAATGAAACGCGGACCATAAACAAGTTTCCTTTGAAGGTAAACAAACGCTCCAAAAAAAAAATTCTCCTCACCCGGACGTATGAAAGTCTTGTCCGAAGTAGTCGTGAGGAATGAGTTGATGATGAGAATGATTTGAGGCGCGTAATGATGGCTAAATTAATCTGTCTACTATTTGGAAGCTGGCCTGTCAAGAGGTCAGACTTTTGGTTCGGTTTAATTTTGGAGAGAAGAGCGAGAATCAAATGCAACGATCGACATAATTTCTTATATTTTTGAAGTGAAACTTCTTATGCTACTTCCAACATGGTTGCGTTAAAGTTTAACGATACCATGGAGGGGGTATGAAAGCACTATTGCGTTAAGTTTCATTTTTTCCGTGCGGAGGGACTCCACGCACTATTTTCTCTTTAAGCTGTTAGTTCTTCAGCATTTTCAAAGATTGCTAAAGAAATGATGGGCTGAATTTAGATTGCCTTCAACACACTAAGAAGAAGTTCAGGAGATGGTCGATCAATGCTCTCATAAGTTTTGCATAGGTCTGAAAGAGCTAAAGGGTAATAAAGTAAATGTGTCCATGGGCACTAAAGGTCAAAGAGTTCCGGTAGATGAAAAGGAATGAGTGATCTGGAAAAAGGCATCTTCAACGGTAACATTATGATTATCATTATCATCAGCCTATAATGTTCCCACAGCTGGGACACAGGCCTCCTCTCAATGAGAGGGAGTGGGCTGTAATCCACCGCGCGAGCCCAGTGCGGGTTGGTAGATGTCACATGCCTTCGAATATTTAGCTCTAGAACAAGCCGGTTTCCTCACGATGTTTTCCTTCACCGTTTTTGAGGCCAGCGGTAATGAAATAAATTACACAAAGTAATGCGCCTGCCTGGGTTTGAACCCACGACTTACTGCTCGTAAGTCAGGGTTGCTACCACTGGGCCACCGATGCTCTCAATGGGCCACCACTGCTCTATTATGATTATATTAGCTAAAATAATCCTATCCAGTAGCTCCATCTATAAGTTCATAACTTAAACCAAAACACTAAGTCACGACATAGATCTCATGTGCGTTGGATACGCTAAACAACTTTTACTGTGCTCAGCGATGCTACCCGACGCCCGTCGGCTATGTGTCAACTGATGGCCAGCCGTCTAACTTGTTTGGTTATGTAATCCTACGATATACATTAATTTTATTTATGTATAACATGAATAAAATGATGTGTGTGTTTAATTGCGGATTTTGTTGAGCAATAAGACGCAGTGAATCTTCTTGCGAGAGTTTGTTTTTGGATGATCTGCAGCCGTGACGCTTATCATTAGTATGCAATCTTGTTCTCCGCATGTTTATAGAAATGGTTGCTGTAAATTGTCTACTTATGTGATGCAAGTTTGTCTCTTTAGGCGGAAGAAATAAATCTTGAGGGGCTTTTTGCTGCCAGCTGTTTGGGAAACTATAAAAAAAAGTTTCAGTTTTAGCTCATTTCTTTAATTTTTAACTGCCTCGTTAGACTCGTGGCTGCAACCGTGACTGCTGAGGGTGGAGTCTTGGGATCGATTCCCGAGTCGAGCATAAAGTGGTATTAGTTTTTTCCATAAGAAATTGCTCAGTAGTAGCCCGGAGTTTGATAACCGGCGGCATGATACCCCCCTTTGCTTTGGTGCCTCGGAAAGCACGTTAAGCCGTGGGTCCTGCGCCTGATTTCTCTCCGGTCATGTCAAATTGCCATCCCATCGGACTATGAGAGTGCATCTGCGCCTGCGCACACACTTGTGCACTATAATATCTGCCGAGCCGATGGTTAATCTCCGCTAAGATTTACCGCCGTGACCTACGTCGGTCAGGAGGTTTTTTTAAAATTTTTCTTTTTGTCATTATTAATCATTATTACCGAATTTTACCTGAAAATAAGAAAAGAAAAATGGAAAGAAAAATATAATACGATTCAAACAATCAATTAACTTTCAGGACATGATAGTTTTACAATTTGTTATTAATTTCGACAACTAATTTAAAACATTAATTTTCCTCCAAACTAATTCTCCAAACGACCCTTTAGAACCCTTCTAAATATTAAACTGTATACTGTCGAGATGCTTGCACGTGACAGTTGATACGGAACCCACTTCGCCGCGGGCAATATGTGTTTATGCTAGCGAGTCCATTGATTAATTTGGGCTGATGATAACTTGGGTAAGGGTTTCTCCATACGGGTAATTATTTAAAAGGTTGAGGTACTACCCGTATGGAGGAGTAGAACCTGAAATAAAAAATTCTTTTATGGGACTGTAGCCCATTTTAGAAAACAGATTTATATTTTTCTATAGTAAATACAAAATCACACAAATACAATAAAAAAACCCCGACAGAAAAAGCTTCGGAAAACCAAAAATAAATTTATCCAAGTGTCGTAGCGTCGGGGGTCCGCTTTGTTTTATGCTTGTGCTAAGCGGTCTACTAGCGGTCCTCCGACGCTACCTTCCTCCAAACAGCAGATTTTCTCGAAACATAGCTAAGAACACTTACGACTAAAATACCTTACAAAAAAAACTATTTTATTAAAATCGGTTCATCCGTTTAAGCCGATGAACCGATTTTACAGATACACAGATAGGTACACATGTCAAACTTATAACACCCCTCTTTTTTGGTCGGGGGTTAAAAATAGCAGAGGCAGACGGCAGAGGTGTACCCAAAAGTACAGCCATATTTCGCCAGTTATGTTTATGTTCCACTAGCTGTCCGGCGCAACTTCGTTTGCGTCACATTTTTCCCGTTTTCGCAACATTTTTCATTGCTGCTCCACTCCTATTGGTCTTAGCGTGATGATATATAGCCTTTAGCCTTCCTCGATAAATGGGCTATCTAACACTGAAAGAATTTTTCAAATCGGACCAGTAATTTCCGAGCCTATTCAATGCAAACAAACAAACAATCAAATCTTTCCTCTTTATAATATTAGTTTAGATGTAATAGGTGAACCCAGCTTTTTTTTCTGTAGCGAACCGTAACAGACATTAGCTAACCATGGATTCATAACTCATCATTTGCCTAGCCTTTTCCGAAACTTAGTTGGGGTCGGCTAACAGTCTAACCGGAGGCAGCTGAGTATCAGTAATTTACATCCGAAGGCAGTCGCTTGCCTATCTGACCCGCACAACCCAGTAACTGGGTAATACGATTGGCAAGACTGAATGTCAGACTTTAGGTTTCTGTCTACTCGTAACGACTGCCAAAGATCTACAAACGACAGCCGGGACCAACGCGACGGCTTAACGTGCTTTCGATTGCGATGGTCACCCATCCACGGGCTAACCTCGGCAAGCACTGCTTAACCTTGAAGATCGACTTGTGCGGCTGTTATTATTTAGCCACGAGCTCCTCCATGGATTCTTAACTCTAGCCACAAAAATAGCCTAACATGGATTCTACCAATCAGATAGCAAAACTACATAAAAGTCGAGGTGTTAAATCATAGCTAGTTGGTACTGCTAATTACCAATGACCAATTAACCTCGCCTGACTTATGCCGTTTCGTTAAGAGATGGTGGTTTATTGCTCTCTTGGCTAATTTCTATGGCAGCTGACTTTAGGTTACTCCATCCACAGATAAAGATGTTCCTAGATAACGCAAGAGTACCACTTCACGTGCCCAGCTTAAGCATTTTATGCCTAACGTGGGTATTATCACAGCAAGCTAATTTGTTTAGAACAATAACGTTACAACTCAAGAACTTAATTGTAGACATTTTAAAGAACAAAAACGTTGTTTATTCTGTATAGTAACTAAATAGTGCATAAGACGTCATAGTAGCTGTGGGAGAGCAGCGGTAGGGGAACCAGCGGTGGCCCTTCGGTGGCAGCCCCGACTTACGAGTAGTAAGCCGTGGGTTCGAACCCAGGTAGGCGCATTACTTTGTGTAATTTATTTCGTTATCGCTGCTCTCAAAAACGTTAAAGGAAAACATCGTGAGGAAACCGGCATGTCCTAGAACTAAAAATTCGATGACATGTGACATCTACCAACCCGCACTGGGCCCGCGCGGTGGATTTTAGCCCACTCCCTCTCATAGAGAGGAGGCCTGTGTCCCAGCACTGCGAACATTATAGGCTGATGATGATGATGATGACGTCATAGTATGTAGTCAAAAAATGGCTCCCTATGTTTTCATACGGATCGTGATGCTTGCACTATTTAGATATATGTATTTATATCTGTGACTCCGCCACTTTCTATTTTATGGTCTCGTAATGATTGTGTTTTCTTAAAGAGATTTTATTAAGTAAATTTTGCACACCTGTAAAAATATCCCCCATATTCCGGTAAATAAATAATTTGATTTGATTGATTTTGAAAATGGTACAGGATGCAAAACTGGTCCTTCTCAGGGTCTAAGTGTGCAACCAACTATGTTAGAGCCGACTTCCATACATAGCTGAATACCAGTTTTTCACATGGAGCGACTGTCTATCTGACCTCAACAACCCAGTTAGTACTGGGTAATACGATACCCCTTGGTAAGACTGCCACTGACTACCTGTAACAACTGTCAAAGATCTACAAATGAGAGCCGGAACCAACGGCAATGTGCGGTCTACTGCCAAAGTCAATTTTAGATTTTACCAAAGTTACTGTTCACTTCCACTAGTAGAAACGGACAATAAGGTTGGCCGTTCTGTGATTCTGGAAAAGCTGTCTTTTTTATGGCACTGATAAATCTCTTCATCAAATGAGCAGCTGCTAACTACTACTGGAATAAGCCACTCATACATATCCTAAAATCAGTAAAATAAGAATAAAAAATTAATAACACGCTGCTCCACGAAACTGTAATAATAGTTTTGGAAGGAAAATTATACAAAACTCCAAACATTAGACTAGTGAGGACTAACAATGAGACAACTAATCAACCAGTCAATGCCACTTACCAGAAAAATTACTTCCCACTTTCTGATGAAGATGAGGCTTGAAAATGTATTTATTACTCTTCCATTATGATGCTGTTCTATTCCTAGTAAGTACCTATTATAAGGCAAATTACATAGTACATTACAGAGATCATAACAACAGCCGTTTGTGAAACACGTCACATGTGTGCCTACTGGGGACGTCGTGCTCATGCGCCGAAAGCAACACTACCTTCTTTGAAAACTGATAAAGAGGACCACGTAAAGGAAACTACGCCTTATGAAGTTACAGATAACGTATGTGACGACGGCTTTGGTAACTTTGCTGTGCAAAGTGGTGGAGATGTGAAAGATTTTAAAGTCAAATTAAAACCGACCATATGTGATGATGTTGTAGTTGAATTTTGGCTGTTACAGGAAAAATTATTCATCTAAGAAAATTTTCTCCTAGGTCTTGAGAAGGTTAAATGAAATTGAACTCTCAGAGGTTGTGTTAAGGCTGAATCGGGTAGTAAAATCAAATTAGCGTAGAATGCTCCTACGCATGTCAACGTATTCGTAGTGATCGTATCTGCCCAGGGTGATACTGTCGGCGTAAGACCTATGATTTAAATATGCTTGAGAACTTTGTTTTGTATAACTTGGAATAAATTATCATTGAAAATGTTTAAGTGGATGGATATTAGATTGTAGAACAAAACTTAATGGACTAAAAACTATGAAAAAGAATTTGGACAGCTCACATGGTGAAGAAAGATGATTAAGGTACACCAAAAATAAGTAATAAAAGTTATATTTAGTCTATCTTGCTTTAGACTGGGCTAGTGAATAAAATCTCCAAGCTGGAAATTTGGTGATATTTAAGACACAATTCGACGTAAACAAATCCTGTATTTAAAAAAATGATTTTCTATTTAGAATGTTCCGATGATGTTGAAAACGACAGTCTATAATTAATTTGGGAGATGCTTAGCCAGTATTTTATCCTGCTTGACTGTATATTTTTATCGCTCTATCAGACTGTATATAATGCATGCAGTCGTCGGCACCTAACCAATAACTACACAGGACAAATCAACTCCAACAAATCCCAACATATCTTCATTTCACACGCTATTTTTATGAGCAATAAACTCAACAATACCAGAAGCCAGAACCAAAATAAAGAGTTGAGCTATCCGAACTATATGTTGCGCCCGCGCCGCCGCTCATAAAACGGCGTTCATTATAAGGCTTGTTACGACTCTGTCATCTCCTTTACAATCCTTAATGACAACCCTCCATGTAACGCCGTTTTCTCAGAAGTTGACAGCATGAGACCGTGTTATAAAACTATAAAACTTGCTTATTGTCATCGTAAAATCAGGGGATATTTATTATACTCAAACCACCTGCTTTATCATCTCTATGGCTTTGAAAACAAGGTTCAATATCGCATGGTTCTCGGTCCGAAGGCTTCGACCAACTCGTTAGTGTGACGGTCCATGTGAGGAGTTGGATGGAGGATCAGGGGTTAACCGAGTCTTTAATTGATATTGGTTTGTTATTGATTGCGTTATTGTCGGCTATCTGCTGCTACTGGCATGCTAGGTTTCTAGTAAATTCTAGGTTATGGTGCGTAAATCTAGGAGAAGTGAGAGTTGGGTTAAGAAACAGTTACTTGTATGGTGTGTGAATGGAATTTAGAGATATCCGTTTGTGTTACGATTTGTTTTGCGTTACATGTAATGTGATCAGGTCGCTAGGTTGGAAGGGTTGATATAATACGTCTGGTTGGTTTCATAGTCCGATTCAATGTGTGTTAAAATACATACAATTTATTATAAAACAGTATTGTTGAAGAAGCACTTTAAATAAGAATGTCTACATACATGCTTATTATTACTTACACAATACATTAAAATTTTGGAACACTGCCATCATGACATTGGCTGACTAATAACGACATTGTAATTGGCATAAATATTCATTTTGAAGTTTGGAAAGTTTTGAGTATGAATGTGGATGGGTATTAGAGTAGAGGAAGACCAAAGAAACGATGGATGGACTGTGTGAAGGATGATTATGGCTCGAAAGGAGGTTCCTGATGCGATGACAAGTAATAGAGAAGCATGGAAGAAGAAGACATGCTGCACTGCACCCTAAATAAATTGGGATAAGGGCAGGAGAATGATGATGATGATAACTCATTTTGAAGATTTAGGCCCTGCACGATATTGATTTTTTAATCTTATAAAGTGACCCACTCTTTGACGCGGAAGCGGCTTGAGCCGGTCAGAAAAATGTCATTCACCTCGTTTCCATTCGGTCTTCGCATCGGATTCCGCTTTGATGTCGTGTTGTCACTTTCTTAGTCTTCTAGTTTTTAGGGTTCCGTACCCAAAGGGTCAAACGGGATCGTAATACTGAGACTTCACTGTCCGTCCGTCCGTCCGTCTGTCACCAGGCTGTATCTCATGAACCGTGATACTTGGCCAGTTGAAATTTATAAAGCCGCTATAACAACAAAGTTTTGTTCTGTATGGTGTCGGACGTAAAGAATAGCACCATCCCATGTCTTCCCGTGGGTGTCGTAAGAGGCGACTAAGGGACTTAGCAGAGAATGGGCAGCAGCGTTCTCTGTGCTTTTGTAACAACCGTACTGCGATCGCCAACCCGCCTGCCAAGCGTGGCGATTATGGCAAAACCCCCCAAAATGTCAATTTGGCGACACTTGGGGGAGGCCTATGTCCAGCAGTGGACGTCTTTTGGGCTGAAATTATGATGAATGATGATAACAACAAATACTAAAACCGGCCAAGGGCGAGTCGGAGTCGCGCACGAAGAGTTCCTTACCATTATTTATAAAAACGAGCAAAAAAATTACTTTTTTGTATGGGAGCCCCCCTTAAATATTTATTTTATTCTGTTTTTAGTATTTGTTGTTATAGCATCAACAGAAATACATAATCTGTGAAAATTACGGTACTAACTATCACGGTTCATGAGATACAGGCTGGTGACAGACGGACGGACGGACGGACAGCGAAGTCTCAGTAATAGGGTCCCGTTTGACCCTTTGGGTACAGAACCCTAATAAAAACAGAAAAAAAATAACGGGGGCTCCCATACCAACAAGTGTTTTTATTGTTCGTTTTTATAAATAATGGTACGGAACCCTTCGTGCGCGATTCCGACTCGCACTTCTCCGTTTTTTTACTTTTTTTTTTATAAAATGTCACACCTCTTGCTGCAAACGTTTCCTATGAATGGTTACTATCATAATTATTTTGATGGATTTTTTACTGGTGTGGCAAAATCAGCCATGCCTTTGTCGGCTAGTTTTACTGGAGTTATTTCTCGTATCCAATTTTATTAAATTACCGTTACTGATAGAAAATGCCATCAAGTAAGTTTGCAGCCTTCATTTACCTGATTAAGGACATAAACCTAAGATAAATACGCTTTAAGTAATACTATAGGCGAGTTTACGTCCCTAATATTAAATCTAAACACTCATTGTCTATTCTCGTCTTAAGGCCAGTAAAACAGCGCGCAGCGACTGACAGCAAGTGGGAAGGAAGTATTAAAAAAACACCTTGAAGGCCAAGGGTGTACTATATGGTGTACTAGGGCACCACAACCCTATTGCCATAAACCGGGCACGCAATTAATGAAAAAATATCTTTCAGTTGGCTACTTAAAGTTAGAGCTTCTCTGATATGAGCTAAACCAGGCTACTTATGAGTGCAATAGTAGTGAAAGTCTCATTTCATTGACCAAATGGACCTTGGTCCAGACTTAGTTAAGACTAAAACTTATACCCATACCAACGAGTCAAAATCAACAGCTATTGAAAAATCAAACACGGCTAGACCAGATAATTGGCCTAGACAAGAAGCAATCTCTTTCGAGGCGTTTCGTATTCCTACAAAGACTAAACAACAGCATGACATAAACTTTTTGCTAAGGTACCTTCTTCTTGTTCTTCGTCGTTCCCTCACTGCTAAGGATCGTGACCACATATGATACGTCTCCAAGCCGTGTGGTCTCCTGCAGTGTGAACCTCTCAGTACAAGCTGCCTCCAGCTGCTTTCTTGATTGCGTCTGCCCATCTTGCCGGTGTCCTGCCTTGCGCGCGTTTACCTTCTGTCCGCCCAGTATGATAAGCCTTTCCAGACAATGCCTAAGTGAACGCATAGTATGTCCGAAAAAGCTGAGGGTACGTACGCTCCAGGCAGATTGTGGAAAGCCGTTTGGTAATGTTGAGCTCCTTCAGTATGGATTCATTGGTTCTCATTGCGGTCCGTGGTATACGCAGCAGTTTCCGCCAACACCACATCTCGATGGCATCGATCTTACTGCTTTCACGAATTTTAATGCACCACGTTTCAGCGCCATACAAAAAGATTGAGAACACAAGGTACCTTACTTACCTGTATAGGTTAGTACGGAATACTTGATAACCGCTTCTGCGTCGATGTCCCCTCCATTTACTCATCATCATCATCCGCCTCCTTCATACCCTCATAATTTGTTCACATGAACCATAAGGGACCACCCACACTGCGCTAATAAACGCTGCGTTTTACGATCGTGATAATAAATGCTGTTTACAGTGGTCGGCGCATGATGCGTTGTCAACCACGGGGGTTGCTCGGTTGTTTGGACAAACGGTTATGGTATGGCATCTGTTGAGTCGTGTGTTGGGGCTTTTACTTGGGTGGTTTCGGATATAAAACGCGACGTCCGTGAGGGAGTTATTTTAGGTAAAGTGGTTCTTTTATAGCAATTTACCTTATTTATGAGGGAGTGAGATTGCTTTAGTTTAGTTAGGATTTGAAAAGATTTTGCTCTGTCTACTTGTGATCATCAATTCAATTAGCTTTGTTCTATCCTCTGCTAAGTGTAAGCCTCCTCCCTTTGGTAGAGAATCACGTTGTTATCGCCAACGTGAGTTTCTACTAGGTCTTATTGGCGATCTGCTGATTCGATCCGTAATCTTCTGATAATACACTCAGCAAGTTCGCTGTCTACTTGCAGAGAAAGAGATATCTAGATCGTAAGGCGTATCTGATCGTAGAGATCAAAGCTCATGCCGTATTTGTATGAGAAGAAACCTTTTCCCTGCTGTGGCACAAATATAGACTGGTAATATAAATGAAGATATTCGTGTATCATTTATGATGATTCGACACCTCTAGTCATCAGCTCTAAAACAAACACCAAACCTCAATTTCAACCTTTTACCTAACAATTAAAATAAAACACCTTTGAATCAAACCAATTCAATTGAAGACCACACAATGGGTTAAGGCCTCCCATTCAAGTTATTATAACAAGTGAATGAAGAATAGAATATTTTTATTAAAATCAAGTTCATATTCCAATTGCGACCTCGGTACAACCTTGGTGGTAATCACACACCAATTAATGTCTGTTACAGAAGACAAATGGACTGATGAAGGTACTATTAATCATGTACGGATTGGTGATTGCGAAGTTGGCAGAGTGTAGTGTCTGGGCCTTTGTGTTTAAAATTCTCGTGAAATGGTTTACGTTTGTGGGCAAAATATGATTTGTCAAACTCTCCATTTGTCGTTGTCATCTTTTGCAAGACAGTTTTGTGATTGCTAGTTAATTTGGCACTGCTTTGGGCAGGTAAATACTACATCAGTTACTAGGTATAACTCGTGTAAGTGGTTGGCTAAAAGTTGTGAAAATTGATCACACAGTGGTTGTAATACAGATAGCCATCAGCAATCCTGGAGAAATTCTTTGATAATTTCATAAAAACGGACCATCAAAATGAAATCTTCTTTCGTGTTGATGGTATGTACCACTTGTTTAAATTTCGTGGACCCAGTATGTGGCCACGTTAATAGCAGCCTGTGTGGCGTATTTGAGGTCCTGCAAACTACAGGTGTTGAGACAATTCGGACACTCCAGCAGGTGGGACATCGTCTAGTCTGAATCACCGCATTCACATTGTGCGTTAGAAGGATCTTTAATTTCCCATTTTGCAAATTTGTGTTTACACCGGCCTGAATGCTACCAGTAGGAGAGACCATTTCTAAAGCATTCAACAACAACCAGGACCCAAAAAACCTTAGTGGTAGACAGTCTGAAAGATTTGCTGCTGTTCAGATAGCTGGAGGTGCATCAGCCGTGAAAATATGGTCCCACGAGTATTCTGTTCTAGCTTACTTTTTAGTTAATAGCTGAATATATTAACTAGTTAAGACTTACATTGGCCTAACAATCGATAACGTCGGTGGCGTGCAGCTAAACGATGTAGAGCTTGTACTTGATAGTTGATAGCGTACGTATTTAAATGCTCTAATTACATGTTCAGTAAAGAAGCGCTGAAGGCCGACGTGAGAGCCAACAATCACATTTAGGACAGTGATGAACTATTTTTTTAGAAGTTAACGGTGACTGTAGATTAAGTTGTCAAAGATCAAAAAAGCAAAAAGACTAGTTTTTTTTTTGCTGTTTTGTTTTTTTTCGTAGGCGCCATTTACGTCGACGGCAAATGTGAATGAACCTCACAAACGCGTCGTAAAAAATAATCATTTTCTTCAACCACAAACCAGCAACAATATTGTCACTCTTAAAAACTCTTTACAACATCCATAACTCGTAATATTCCATCATCTAACATAAACTTGAGAGGACTGCAAACTAATAAGTATGTGCTAATGGCCAGTTCAAACATGGCGACGGTTCAAGGTGGCGAATGTAATAGTTTTACGACTGTACGCACTCGTATGGCGCTGTCATTTGTTAATGTGTTGGTTTATGAGACGGTACATGGAGAATTTATTTATTTAGAACAAGAAGGCCTTACAGCTAACAGAAACAAACAAGAATGGGAACAATAGTCACCAGAGAGCCAGTTACAAATCCTCAGATATAGACATAAAATGCAAATTTGTGGTGTGAGCACAGAAACAAAAAACACACCGCTTAAATTTAAGTAAGTAAAGCTAAAAGCACTATACATACTTCGTTTGAAATTATAACTAAAATAATAGAGAAAATAAAAAAACAAAAGCATACAATATAACCTACCACTACTTGAAATATTTGAGGCTTAAGCACCTTCTGGCCGAATTCACACTAATTGTGAATGGATCTAAATCAAATTCCTTGCATAATTTGCATGCATTATGTTCAATGTTGAGATGTATGTTTCTATGTATACAGGGTGGAAACGACATCAACGGGAAATCGGTTACCACATGTTCAATATGTGGACCGTCCATCCATTTTATGACAACAGCCCGTGTCGATGGTGCGTTCGATCGTGTACCACGAGCGCCTCAAAGAGATGTCAGCAAATCAGCAGGGGTCCAAGAGGGCCGATGCCTGCCAGGGCTGCAGGATTGTTCGGAAGAGATACCGTGGCCCTGGAACAGAAAGAAGGAACATGGATGGGTTTTAGTCAGTAAAAGTCTGACTCTACCTTCCGCTTCGCCCAGAGCGGGACCTGCGGTTATTTGATGATTTCCCATCCGTAAAAAGAGACTAAGACTAGCAGAACCAAAGTGCACTGAAACTATTATCCTGAAATATAGTTCCCCCCCCCCCGAACCCCCAGGGACATAGACATTTTTGTTCGGTAACTTAAAACAAAACCAGCTGTTCCATACATTTTGAACTTGTAGGTATTGCACTTTTGTAGGAACAGCTGTCTTTTTTACATTAAAATTAAGTTTCTATGTGTTCAGTTCAGAATGATGTAACGTGGTAACCGATTTTGCGTCGGTCTCCTTTTCATCCTGTATAGTATGGGAATTTCTTTTTTTTTTACGGTTTTCTTTTGGTAATGTTTATTTTCTGCATGGAAAAACTTATTATTTTCTTAATGGAGACTACAGTTTTTAGTTTTACAGACATTATCAATTTTTTTGAAGATTCAATACTTGAATGTTTTGGAAAAATTAAAATTGGGAACTATTCAAGATTGATTATCTACTTCATCGCATTGGAAATGCTGTTCTTCATAGCTGAACAGACAACACATTGGCAAATGAAAAATTAAATCATAATATTCTGCACATGTAAGTGGAACTCTACTCTCAACGGTGAAGGAAAACATCGTGAGAACGGTGAAGGAAAACATCGTGAGGAAACAGTCCTAGAACTAAAATTTCGAAGACATGTGACATCTACCAAACCGCACTGGGCCCGCGTAGTGGATTACAGCTCACTCCCTCTCATAGAGAGGAGGCCTGTGTCCCAGCATTGGGACCAATAACGGCTGATGATGATGAAGTGGAACTCCCAAAGAAACGCAGAAACAAAGAATTAAAAAACATGACGCTCACGCAAAAAAAATGACAAGTTGGTAACGTGTTCGATCGTTCATCTATCCAATGCATTAGGTTAACCACAATTGCTTTAAGGCTATTCCTAGAAAATCTATCCTAACAAAAGACTCAATCAAGTCCAACAACAGAAACTTAAAAACTGACCAAATAAATTGAATACCACCTGACTAGGTATCAAACATACTGTCACTAAAATTACACTCAAGAGCCTTTGACCATTTCCCGCCATCGACAATGATATGATCACACTTACTTTTGAAGCGGTGTCACCCATCAACGGCATATAAAGCTCCTCCCACACGCCCGACAAGATGTTGACTCACGCAGTGTCGCAATGAGCGTGTCGCTGCGTTGGTGCACTGTGGGTGGTCGTCTGATAAGGATCTAATTAAAACCTACTTTTGTCGCCGAGAGAGTTTGGTTAGTTGTCGCGTTTTCTTGTCTTATGTTTTCATCCATTGCTTTAGGTACTTGTTTGTTAGGTTAGTAAGTGTACGAATTTTTTTTTACTTTTCTCTGTTCTTGCTGGGTTCGTGTCCTTCCATCAGCTCTTTTTCCTCCTCAAACTAGCCTTCGCGTTACGCATCCTGATTAGTCTCGCCACCTCTTTCTGGAATTTAATTCAATACTACATGAATAACCTGACGCCTTTTACCCACTCGGGCAGACAGAAATCACAGAACGACATCAGCTACGACCCTCTCATACGGTTTTTGAAATACCTCTTTCAGGTCCTAAATTAATGTAGGTAGTTACTACGCGCGATATGTGTTTGGTTTCAGTAATTAAAAGTTTTAATTTGTTAAAACACTCAGAGCCAAAACGTCAATTCTGTACATAACTTATTTATGTTCTAAAACCTGTATTAGAATATTAGTTGTCAGAATTTACACGAATTTGTAAATCATTATCAAACGACGTAGCAATTCCTAAAACAAATAATATCGATCCGTCTACTATTTTCTTTTGATCTGCAACTAAAAACAACACACATTTATAGTCTTAAAATCGCAAATCCGACCGCGGCCTAAAGTATTATAGCGTTGAAGTGTCCTCCTCACCATAACGGTCCGGTCGACCGTTTGTTTAACGCCTTAAAATGACAACGACAATATCTATTTTCGATCCGCATTTGTTTATATTATAAACACCAAAGTCATCTAAAGACCACGGTCTATTTACTACCATTTGGAATCTCTTAACTCTTATTTTTACTGGTCTAAGGTTGCAATTCAAATGTTTCCTAGTTTGGTGATGATTGATGATAGGATGGTGAACAGTTGTGATGACATGAATGTTATGAATAGAGGTCGAAGACTCGAGCCAAGAGTCAGTAATGTGAGAAAATAATTTTGTGAATTTTATGTGTTTTTGGATGATTTAAAACGGGATGTCGTATTAGATGGTGAATCCATTATTGACGACGAATGTAAATCTTTGTTATCTTTGGCCCGTGGTTAAATTAGTTTTATTAGGTAACTAAAAACCTCGAAGCATTTATTTCAATTAGACCATTACAGGTACTTTTTTCAAAACATTTAACAAAAATTCGAAGACATACCTATAACATCCAACTGTTGGCTTTTTGCCCACTCCCTGCAACAGAGAGAAGGCCTGTGTCCCAGCAGTGGAAACGATGGACTTAGATCTTACTACTATTATAAATGCGAAAGTATGTGTGGATGGATTTGTTACTCTTTCGCGCAATCATTTCCAATCGGGTTTGGACCCATACAAATAGTTTATAACCTGGATTGACACATTGAATACATTTTATCCCGGGGTAGTAGGATCCCGTGGAGAGGAGCTCGTGGCTAAATAATAACAGCCGCACGGGTCGATCTTCCAGGTTACGCCGAGCTTGCCGAGGTCGGCCCGTGGATGGGTGACCATAATTACATACCGAGTTGTCATTTGTAATCTTTGACAGTCGATACAAGTAGTCAGAAGCCGAAAGTCTGACATCCAGTCTTACCAAGGAGTTTCATAATTACTCAGTAACTGGGTTGTGAAGGTCAGATAGGCAATCGCTTCATGTAAAATACTGATACTCAGCTGATACCCAGTTAGACTGGAAGCCAACTCCAAGATAGTTTGGGAAAACGGCTAGGCAGATGATGATGATGATGAGTACGATCCCGTGGGACATTTACCGGAGTACACGCGGGCAAAGCCGTGGCGTAAGCTAGTAGAGACATAAATCATCATTTCAGCCGAAAGAAGTCCACTGCTGGACATAGGCCTCCCCCAAAGGGCGGGTTTTGCCATAATCGCCACGCTTAGCAGGCGGGTTGGCGATTGTAGTACGGTTCTTGCAAAATGCACACAGGACGCTGCTGCCCATTCTCTGGCAAATCCCTTAATCACCTCTTACGATACCCACGGGAAGATATGGGTTGGTGCTATTCTTAACGTCCGACACCATACGGAGACATAAATAAACAAACCCATTAAAATTAACAGGACAAAAAACAATTACAATCTACAACCCCCTTCTAAATAAAACTTAATTCCCATTTTCAAGCTTCATTAATATTAAAACAGTCCTTTTAATAAATAAAGATGTAATTACATGCCCGGGTTACAATAACCATAAATTTGAACAAATCAGAACACGTACTTAAGGTGACATAGAGCCTCCACGGCCGACTTCCGGACAAGTTGTCCGGACCGGAACCGGCCGGCCACCGGAAGTTGTATACAAAGTGCAAGCCTTCGCGTGCTAAGGAATGGTAGGTAGGGGAGTTTCGGTGGAGGGAAATTTATGGGTAACATGATATTTTAATATCATGGAAAAATCGGTGCTAGTATTTTTCCGAACTGTTTTTTCTACCTTTTTCATGTCTGTCAAAATTTTTTGGTAGGTACTACACATAAAAACGGTTATGAAAAAAAAAACAAATTTTAAGATATTTTTAACTAGCTGTCCGGCGCAACTTCGTTTGCGTCACATTTTTCCCGTTTTCGCAATATTTTTAATTGCTGCTCCACTCCTATTGGTCGTAGCATGATGATATATAGCCTATAGCCTTCCTCGATAAATGGGCTATATAACACTGAAATAATTTTTCAAATCAGACCCGTAGTTTCGGAGCCTTTTCAATGCAAACAAACAAACAATCAAATCTTTCCTCTTTATAATATTAGTTTAGATAAAGGTCTAATGCGAGATTTCAACGCACTGATGAGTAATCACAAGACATCTGGGTAAGTACCAGTTGAGGAGCATGCGCTCATGTATTTGGATTCTGGTTTCCACCTTAAAACCCTTTACAAACTATTATATATAAGAAGGTAATAGAAGACCTACATTACTATCAATTGCTACCGTAAGCGTTTCGTGTTTCTATAAATGACTATTACGGGATCGACATAGTCAATCCAACATATTTTTAACCGGCTCCTAAAAAAGGAGACGGTTATGTTTTCGACCGAAATCTTTTTTAACGATTATATCAGCCTTATCTCTGACAAAACCTAGCTCTTTAAACTTCTATCTTTATCATATTGAATAACAACTGACAAGCAACTAACTGAAAGCATATTAAATCCTGTAAATATACCCACCGTAAAACGCGACACACTCTTACCTAACGTTCTCAAAACCCCTCTTATCTTTAATCGTATAATATCCCGACACTGCGATTATTATGCGCCTTTAAGGTGGAAGCAACATCGTGGCCCGTAAAATTCAAATATTCTATTCTATTCTATACGCGGCCGTAAAACGTACGGTATAGTCATTAAAATCATCAATACAATCCCTTTTTAATCCCAATAAATGACAATTTTATAAAAAAGTAATTCTATGGAGTTAAATGAACCTAAAAGGGTTGTATTAAGGACGATTATAACTCGGTAAAGCCATATT
Source organism: Cerastis rubricosa (assembly GCA_949152445.1). Taxonomy (NCBI): domain Eukaryota; kingdom Metazoa; phylum Arthropoda; class Insecta; order Lepidoptera; family Noctuidae; genus Cerastis; species Cerastis rubricosa. The sequence continues at coordinate 14,617,348 of OX424541.1, forward strand.
ATAGTTACGACAGCGTATCATATTTAATTCAACATAAAAACTGTCACTGACCGGTAAATTGCAAAACACGAAAGAAAATTTTAATTTCGCGGGCCACCCTTTCGCTTCCACCATAACTAGGCGTTTAGATCACAATCAGCGACGCGAAACAGTCCGCGATTGTCGCTGTCTGCAGTCGTATTCTGAAAGGGATAGGGGGATTGTATGACGAGAATAGTTTTACGCATTCTGAAAGGTATAGGGTAGATTGAATGGCAATATTAGTTTTCCTTATTATGGAGTTTTGACTGCTTCGTTAATCTCATCATTATCTTCATTTCAGCCGAAAGACGTCCATTGCTGGACATAGGCCTCCCCAAAAAGGGGTTTTGCCATAATCGCCACGCTTGGCAGGCGGGTTGGCGATCGCAGTACGGCATATTCATATTCTCTGGCAAGTCTCTTAGTCGCCTCTTAAGACACCCACGGGAAGATATGGGACGGTGCTATTCTTAACGTCCGACACCATACAGAGCAAAGTAAGTTCATTTAATCCTAATGAATGACTATTTTATGAAAAAGTCATTAAATATGAACTTATAGTGGTTTTATTGAAGACTTTAATGATTATAACACAGTAAAGCAATATTAGTTACGGCCGCGTATCATATTTTATTCAACATCAAAAATGTCACTGACCGGCAAATTCCAAAAAAACCTAATTTAATTTCGCGGGCAACCCTGTCGCTTCCACCTTAACTGGGCTATTAGATCACAATCAGTGACGCGAAACAGTCCGCGATTGTCGCTGTCTGCAGTCGCATTCTGAAAGGGATAGGGGGATTGTATGACAAGAATAGTTTTACGCATTCTGAAAGGGATAGGATAGATTGAATGGCAATATTAGTTTTACATAGTATGCAGTTTTTGAAAGCTTCGTTGGTCTGGTGATCGCAAATGCGACTGCCGAGTAGGTCCTGGATTCGATTCCCGGGTCGCGCAAAGTGTTATGTGTGTGTTGGTTGGGTGATGTGGTTTTCTCATCAGGAATGTAAGTTTTTTTTTTAGAAAGAAGTTTATGACAATCTGATGCTGGCTCACCCTCTAATACAAGAATATATAGAGACAAAATGATCATTCAAATATGTTTAGAGCTCAACAGAAAGCAAGGAGAACTAAATCCCAAAATGTTAATATAATATACCAACTATTCTACACATGTTCATAACCAAAACCTAAGGGGTTAAATTAATTCCACACGAAAAAAGACAAAAACTGCATTTCCCGTCAAAACCTTTTCAGGAAAACAAAAAAGGATCTAGATTTTAGTAAATTCATGCACGTTTAACTGGGTGGTTAGATTATTATCGGGCACCGTGAAACAGGCTGCGATTGTCGCTGCGATTTTAATATATTTACTGTTCGCGTGTCGCTAAGTATCACGGTGTGGTCGACGCTTTATTTTGATCTATTGCTTGGATTTCATTTTATTTTTGTTGTAGAGTATTTGAATAAGTGAGTACCACTTAAGTTATTATACTGATAAAACTGGCAGATTGGTAAAAAAAGATAGATTTATAGCCCTTGGTACCTATCTAGCTAGTATTTTTAGATATAATTTATATGCTTTAGCTAAATAATAACAGCCGCACGGGTCAATCTTTAAGGTTAAGCCGTGCTTGGGTCCGTGGATGGGTGACCATAACTACAAACCGAGTTTCCTCCGTACCTCGTAAAGGACTTTAAGCCGTTGGTCCCGGCTGTCATTTGTAGATCTTTGACAGTCGTTACCTATGAGTAGCCAAAAGTCTGACATCCAGTCTACCAAGGGGTATCGTATTACCCAGTTACTGGGTTGTGGAGTTCAGATAGGCAGTCGCTTCATGTAAAATACTGGTACTCAGCTGCTTACGGTTAGACTAGAAGCCGACTCCAAGATAGTTTGGGAAAAGACTAGGCAGATGATGATGTATATGCTTAAGCTATTTGCTTAAATACAAACAATGGTCAATTTAGCCAGCTTGCCGAAAATATTGCAAGGAGAGAAGTTATGACAAAGAAAGAACGTTTATTTGGCTTAAGTAGGTATTTGCTGCAAGGAACACAAAGTCATTTAGTATTTACTTACGAATCTTCAAAAAAGCAAGTACTACATACAATTAAAAAGGAATCGATTAAGACTCATTATGTCACATATATGTAGATTCTGCTTTAACCACAAGAAGTGTAAATAACCAACTACCAGTCACATTATGTACAGAAATTGTCACCAATCCTCACGTATGTAGGAACACCATCTTTGCAATTATGTCTACTTACACGAGACAACAAAATATATAACCGACAAAAAAAAACAAAATAACGTGTTTCCCTCTTTTTACCACAAAATTGTTTCTCCACAATTCACCTTAAAACTTAATTCAGCCATTTTTGCTGTCAATTTTTTTATAGTCTACACATATTTTCTAGAAATAAAGTCGAAACGTTTTGTGAGACACCTACAACATAAGTACTTAACAGCATATGGTGGGCGACCAACGTTGTGAATACGTCTTTATTTATCCAAACAAATGGGTGCCACATGTCGCCTTATTCAGTGACAAGGCCTCACACGACCAGTCTAACCTTACCTTAACATCCCATACAAAAATCCCTTGAAACTTCCTATTTCTTTAGCAGTGCGAGAGGGGTGGAGGATCCATGTGTAATGGTGGTAGCAAGAATAGGTCTGTGACACAATAAACTTGCGTTATTTATTTATTTACTATAATTATACATAGCCAGATGTGTGAAGTACCAATGCGGTGGCTTTGTGGGTATTTGTGGCTTTTTATAAATTACTTTTGCGTTTAGGTATTTATAGGAATACAGACAGGGACGATTGTTTACATAGGATTATATTATACTCGTAGGTACAGTGCCCTGCACCATTACCTGACCCATCTCACAAAGCAAAATAGAGGCAAATGGGTCAGGTAATGCTGCTCACTGACCTGACCCATCTCACAAAGCAAAATAGAGGCAAATGGGTCAGGTAATGCTGCTCACTGACTGTACCAAGAATATCAAGATGCACATCAAGAGTCGAGAACCGGATTACTACTTATACTGTAGTCTCTACTCTAGTCTCGACTCTAGTCTCTACTCTAGTCTCGACTCTAGTCTCTACTCTAGTCTCGACTCTAGTCTCTACTCTAGTCTCTAGTCTAGTTTCTACTCTAGTCTCTACTCTTGTCTCTACCTTAGTCTCTGCTCCAGTCTCTACTCTAGTCTCTACTCTAGTCTCTACTCTAGTCTCTACTCTAGTCTCTACTCTAGTCTCTACTCTAGTCTCTACTCTAGTCTCTACTCTAGTCTCTACTCTAGTCTCTACTCTAGTCTCTACTCTAGTCTCTACTCTAGTCTCTACTCTAGTCTCTACTCTGGTCTCTACTCTAGTCTCTACTCTAGTCTCTACTCTAGTCTCTACTCTAGTCTCTACTCTAGTCTCTACTCTAGTCTCTACTCTAGTCTCTACTCTAGTCTCTACTCTAGTCTCTACTCTAGTCTCTACTCTAGTCTCTACTCTAGTCTCTACTCTAGTCTCTACTCTAGTCTCTACTCTACTCTCTACTCTAGTCTCTACTCTAGTCTCTACTCTAGTCTCTACTCCAGTCTCTACTCCAGTCTCTACTCCAGTCTCTACTCTAGTCTCTACTCTAGTCTCTACTCTAGTCTCTACTCTAGTCTCGACTCTAGTCTCTACTCTAGTCTCTACTCTAGTCTCTACTCTAGTCTCTACTCTAGTCTCTACTCTAGTCTCTACTCTAGTCTCTACTCTAGTCTCTACTCTAGTCTCTACTCTAGTCTCTACTCTAGTCTCTACTCTAGTCTCTACTCTAGTCTCTACTCTAGTCTCTACTCTAGTATCCACTGTAGTCTCTACTCTAGTCTCTACTCTAGTCTCTACTCTAGTATCCACTGTAGTCTCTACTCTAGTCTCTACTCTAGTCTCTACTCTAGTATCCACTGTAGTCTCTACTCTAGTCTCTACTCTAGTCTCTACTCTAGTATCCACTGTAGTCTCTACTCTAGTCTCTACTCTAGTCTCTACTCTAGTATCCACTGTAGTCTCTACTCTAGTCTCTACTCTAGTCTCTACTCTGTCTCACTCACCTTCAATTTCTACCTACATTCACCACTAGCCTATCACAAGCAGTGTTAGCTTAGTGGCGTAACCATCGGACGGCCAAGTCATAGGTCTCAAGTTGGAACCCAAGACACAATGTGTAAAACAAAATAACCTGTAATTTTTTATTCATGTGTATCTAAATCTAAACCAATATTATAAAGAGGAAAGATTTGATTGTTTGTTTGTTTGTTTGCATTGAATAGGCTCCGAAACTACTGGTCCAATTTGAAAAAATCTTTCAGTGTTAGATAGCCCATTTACCGAGGAAGGCTATAGGCTATATGTCATCACGCTACGACCAATAGGAGTGGAGCAGCAATGAAAAATGTTGCGAAAACGGGGAAAATGTGACGCAAACGAAGTTGCGCCGGACAGCTAGTATTGTATAATTATTACTTGCTTCGGTGAAGGCAAACATCGTGAGGAAGCCAGTATGCCAGAGAAATATTTCTAGACGGCATGTAAAGCCACCCATGGGCCTCTGACACATGACAGAAGCCCATGAGCGGCTTCAAAACCCTGAGACCAAGTTAGACACAAGATAAAGACAGACTCTACTATGTGTTCTTTTCAAATCATCATCATTCATCATTTCAGCCTAAAAGACGTCCACTGCTGGACATAGGCCTCCCCCACGTATCGCCACATTGACATTTTGGGGGGTTTTGCCATAATCACCACGCTTGGCAGGCGGGTTGGCGATCGCAGTAAGTTATAAAAGCACAGAGAACGCTGCTGCCCATTTTCTGACAAATCCCTTAGTCGCCTCTTACGACACCCACGGGAAGATATGGGATGGTGCTATTATTTACATCCGACACCAAACAGAGCTCTTTTCAAATAAGTACTACATTCTGCTTATAAATTCCATTAAGTGGATAAAACTACACAAACAGATTTAGACAATGCACGTTTCTGCAAAATCCCAAAAACTTGATGCATCAATTCGGATCGTTAGTACACTTACCTACTGATTCATCATCTTTCTGTCCTTGTCTCATCCTACTTGGGGTCGCCAAGACACGTTTTCTTGTTCCATTCTCCCTTCTTAGACGTGACGGCATCATTAACTCCTCCGATTGTATTGATTGATAAGCCTTCAAAACGTTGTTGTAAAATATCCGTTCCTGAATCTCAAGAACCTTCCAATGCCTAGGCTCACGTTGTGAACTCACAAGTGAACCTCTCAGATCATGATGATATTGAAGTACTTATAGTCCGTATTGTCTTACCGATTGACACTGGCGAGCTGTTAACAAATCTCACTGATCTAAACTTGTTCATCACGAACTTATAATTAAATAGACCATGTCGACATCGCTGGGTTGCTACATGAAAATAAAAATTATGCTCGTTTTGGTGGTAATTTTTTGTAAATTTGAGGACTATTTCTGAAAAACGGAAGATGATCATAATAATAATACTGGACTTTGGTAATATTGAATCTCAAAATATTAAACAGTGGCTAAGGAGAGCGGGTAAATGATTTTGCCAGATTCTTTTTCTCCTAGTAATGTAACTCTGTAGGGCTTTTAGTTTAATCATTAAACGGGGACATATAAAAAAGTAGAGTCATCATCTGTTGCAAACAAATCTTGAATATCACAATGGAGTAAACTGCAAGATTTTGTTTGCATCCAATGAGTAATGATATGGCTCATTGCGAACAACTCATTTACAACAAATGCATCTTCTTATTCTTTATTGCCTACAAAATAAGTGCATACCTATTAAACAAAGACGAAATTATAACAATATTTGTTGTAATAGTTGTTGTGCGTAATGACAGAATAGGCAAGGGTGGTGGGGGAGTCGCCATCTATCTCCGTGGAGATATTGTATACAAAATCGTTGATGAGTCTCCAAGTAATTATTCCAAATCTGCCGAACACCTTTTTATTGAAATTACATTTAATCACACAAAATTACTTTTAGGTGTTTTCTATAGTCCCTCCTGTCATATTGATTATTTTACTTCCTTCGAAACGAAACTTGAATATCTTTCTTCCTTATATGACCACACTATTATACTCGGAGACTTCAACACCTGTCTGATCAAAGATGATGTGCGCAGCCGTAAACTCAGGTCCCTTGTCTCTTCTGTCAATATGCACATCCTTCAACTTAATGCTACTCATCATGCTCCTCACTGCAATCCCTCACTTCTGGACCTTATTCTTGTCTCCGACCCAAGCAAAGTAGCCACGTATGGACAACTTTCTGCCTCATTCTCTTATCACGACCTTTTATTTATTTCATACAAAATTCGCCCTCCTAAACGCAAATCTAAATACCTCTTGCTTCGCAGTTTCAAGAACATTGATCTGGAGCGTTTGGGAGAGGATGCGGACAATATTGACTGGTCTCCTGTTTATGACAGCAATGACTTGGACACTAAGGTGGCAGAATTTACCAAGATAGTGTTGAAACTTTTTGATGTGCATGCTCCACTTAGGAAGGTCAGGGTGAAGCATCTTCCAGCTCCCTGGTTGTCTGGTGAAATTAAAAACGCCATGTCTATCAGGGATAAGGCGAAAAGGCGTTATAAAAAGGACCCTACGGATGAGAACTGGTGCCTCTATAAGAAACTGCGTAATCGCTGCGGTCGTATGTGTAGGGATGCTAAAAGGCGTCACATACACAACTCAATCCAAAATTCGAACACAGCACAAGTATGGCAATTTCTGAAATCCCTTGGAATCGGCAAAGTTGCGAATGACAGCACGCCTGACTTTGACTTGAACGAAATTAATTTACATTTTTCTAAATCTCCAGTGACTCTGGATGACAATCTTAAATCTGACACTCTAAACGATCTCTCTAATCTTCCTCGGCCAGTATGTACTTCATTCTCTTTTCACCCAGTTACAGAAGGAGATATTAAGCGGGCCATTACATCTATTTCCACGAAGGCAGTGGGTGATGATGGGATCCAACTTCAGATGCTTCTTCCTATCCTTGATGTCCTTATTCCTGTAATTTTACACATTGTAAACTATTCCCTCTTTACTAGCTCCTTTCCTTCTGCTTGGAAGAAGGCCTATGTTTTGCCTCTTCCCAAAGTTGCAAATCCCTCTTCAGTGTCTCAGTTTCGTCCTATCTCCATACTTCCAATCCTTTCTAAAGTTCTTGAGAGTGTTGTTAATAATCAACTGTCTCATTTCTTTTTCTCTAATAGCCTGCTTAGTCCTTACCAGTCTGGATTTCGTCCTGGCCATAGCACTGTTTCAGCCTTACTTAAAATAACTGACGACATCCGATTGGCCATGGAAAACCGGCTTCTTACAGTGTTGGTTTTATTGGACTTCAGCAGTGCTTTTAATTCGGTTGATTTTGACATCCTCTTAGGTATCCTTTCCTCTCTAAACATATCTCCTCCTGTGACTGCTTGGTTTGATTCTTATCTTCGGGGTCGCTCGCAGTCGGTACACTTGAATGAGGCTTACTCTGATTGGTGTGATCTTTCTGCGGGTGTTCCTCAGGGTGGCGTCCTTTCTCCTCTTCTTTTCTCCGTTTTCATTAACGCTATCACTAAGATTTTAACTTCTCATTATCATCTCTATGCAGACGACTTGCAGCTTTATCGCCATTTTAAACTGGAAGAGCTTCCAGAAGCTATCGATGCCATCAATAATGATCTTCAAAACATCCGTCAGTGGGTTAAAAATTTTGGTCTGTTAGTGAACCCATCTAAATCTCAAGCTCTCATTATTGGTGGCAGATACTTCGTAAATTTATTGGGTCATCAGTCCCTCCCGCCGGTTGTGTACGATGGTGTCGCTATAGCCTACTCCAAGAAAGTAAGAGACTTAGGTGTATTCTTGGACTGCAACCTATCTTGGCATGTTCACATTGCTGAAGTAAGCAGGAGGGTTTTTTGTTCGTATCGGTCACTTAAGCGTCTTCAGAAATTCCTGCCCTTTCAAACTAAAATTACTCTCGCTCAATCTCTTCTTCTACCTCTTCTAGACTATGCTGATGTCTGTTTTCTTGATGCAACTGAAGAACTTCTTGATAAGCTCGAACGTCTGCAAAATTTGTGTATCCGCTTCATTTTCGGGCTTCGAAAGTACGACCACGTGTCGGAATTTCGGAAGCAGCTGAAGTGGTTACCTATTCGGCAGCGTCGAGATTCTCACACTCTTTCTTTTCTTTTCTCTGTTCTTCATAACCCTAAAGCTCCTTCGTATCTTCGGGAACGCTTCGAATATCTTGTTCCTCGAGGTAAACCCTGTCGCTCATCATCATCTCTTCTCCTTCGCTTCCCTCCCCACTCCTCAAGTCGGTATGATGGATCTTTTACTGTTCGTGCTGTGCGTCTTTGGAATTCACTTCCACACTCCTTGCGGGATAGCCCTTCGTTAGACGTGTTCAAGAGAGGAATTAGAGAACATTTCCTGTCAACATGATTATAGTATATATGTATATAGTATTTTATATGTATGTTGATCTATATATGTATAGTATGTATTACGTTTATTGTATGTATTAGTTTAGTTTATAAAATTAGTTGAATTAAGTTTTAAAAGTACTGTTCATGCACAAAGCTGTATCCTCTTTGGCAAATACTCCTGTTAAATAAGGTTTGCTGTAAGAAAACCCATTTCTGGGTTAAGCTCGCCGTTGTACATTAGCTATATATTATTTGTGTGTATATCTTTTAATTTTATGTGTGCAATAAAGAATAAGAATAAGAATAAGAATATTTGGACTGACAAATTTTGAAAAAGATTATTTTCTGTGGAACGTCAAATACTATCAATATCAATTGCTTATTAAACCGATGGTACAATGGAATTCTTTTCATCTAAAATAATTTTATAAAGAGGAAAAATTTGATTGTTTGTTACGATTTATTTAAAAACTACTCTACCGATTTAAAAAATTCTTTCACCATTAGAAAGCTACATCTTTACCGGATAACACAGGCCAATTTTCGCGGACGAAGTCGCGGGCAAAGTTCTAGTACTAAATATACAGAGTGTAAGTAATACGAATTTAAAATCTCGAACTAGCAACCCCACGAACCAGCTCTTTAACGCTAATGATAGAACATCATGCCCCTCTAAGTGCCGGTAATGTCCATACAAATAGTGCCCAGTTTTGGCTCTTACGACTGTCCCACGGAAATACATGTTTGGACATGGTTAGACCCTGCTAACTATGTTGGTATTTGTAACGAATCATCTTTGGGAAAATCATGTTTGGCGTTTATTAGATCGATTTCCTTTTGGAGTAGAATGGCGGTTCTTAGTTTCCGCTCTTGTAACGTTGCTTGAAAAGAATCATTTCTTTATCACCGTTTTGTGGATACTAAAAAAAAATGGTTTAAGATAAGGTTGACAATTTAATTATCATTAAGCCAAATCTAATGGGTATTTTTAACAGTTAGCAATATTTAAAAAAAAGATGCCTACATTTTTTCGAGTTACGCGACCAATAGAAGCTGATTTTTTTTCAAGATTTCATGGTCGGTTCGATAGTAAAACTTGTTTATTTTCATGAGTACTACACGCCCTTACAATATTGCCAACGTTTAAAAAAATCAGCTTGTATAGGTAGTAGGTTCTTCCGACTTCTAAAGGATGTCGTTTGGCTATTACGCCATATTGTAGCTACCACCTGCTTGCTATTAAGTGGCACGATTCCGAATATGTATCATTTCTATACAGTGCTAAGTAGGTAGGCTTTTGTTCAAAGCAAGTTCCTAATTTAATTTTTTTCTTATCTCTTTATCATCATCATCATCTTCCTGTCTTTGTCCCATTCTACCTGGGGTCGGCGCTACACGTTTTATTCTTCGATTCTCCCTTATCAGACGTCATGGCAGCATATTATATTTAACTCCTTTCTCTTTCATAACATTCCTCACACACTCCATCTTCCTTCTTTTCTTTTTCTTAAATGATATCAGCCTGAAGCCTGGATTTGAAAAACAACTCGGGATCAGTTTGCATCGGTTTCACTGCTGGGGCACAGGGGCTCATCTGTAAAAAGGAATGGGCTTCATTCACCATAAGGTCCCAGTGTGGGTTAGTACATGTGACATCTCTTCGAAATACAAATAAACATATCCCTGTCAGCATATTTTCTCCACCAAAAAAAAACATAACTCAATACCCATTCAACCAAAAAAATTACCACCATAATCACATTACCACACCACAAAATATCATTACAGACTACTTTTATGGTATTTACAAAATATGATTTAAGTGGCAGCCTCTTATCATTCACCATCGGCATAATAACGGCAATCAACACGTTTTTCATGTCAACAAGTAAAAAAATAACAAATGACATCGCCTTATCGAAGTCTGTCATCTTTACGGGTAATTGCCGTAAGGGGGGTCTTAGGGGTAACGCCGTTTTATGAGGGTAACGTTGGTTGTAACTGATAAGGGGTTGAAACTAGGATTGGGTAATTATTTAAGTTGGTTGGAGTTGTTTTGACTGATTGTAATTTGTATTTTGTTTATCAGATCAAGTTTGTGATAGAATTTTCAAAGCGGTTAGCTCTAATAAGAGCTTCAAAGTATAACATTAATAGCCGTTTTTTAGCACTAGGAGACACCAAAATAATTGTCTTGAAAAACTCGCAATGAACGATTTTCAGTGCTCGTCTTAGCTCGTCTTCCCATCATGCTGTTACTGATAATAATCATTCTCAAAGAACCCAAAGTCTACAATTATTCTAGTTTTGTATTCTTTAAGCATAAAGTTGAAATTCCAACTCTCGCAACAATGTCTATGTATCCGTTTGAGTGTGAATACATGTTGTACACAACTCATAAAGAAACTACCAAATTAATTTTACGAGTCACTTTCTACAGCTATGCGTAACATTTTTTTTTACGGATGGGAAATTATCAAATGATTCCGCTCCGCCCAGAGCGAGAGACAGTCAGACTTGTACTGACCAAAACCCATCCATGTTTCTTCTTAGCAATTTGTGTTACAGGGCCACGGTATCTCCTTCGAACAGTCCCGCAGTCCTGGCAGGCTTCGGCCCTCTCGGACCTCTTCCGATTTCCTGACATCTCCTTGAGGCGCGCGTGGAACACAACGCGTCGTCGGTACGGCCTGTCGTCATAAGACGGACGGACGGTGAGCTAGTTCATTACTCACCGTCTACAGGCCTGCGGAGTTATGCGTACTTAAGATCTTCAGCAGGTATGTACTTAAGTACAGATGACAGCACATCAAGCAACAACAATCTGTCAAATTTTAATCAAAATATTTTCAACTTTATCGTAGAAAAATAAGGTTCAAGGTTGATTTGGAATATTGACAGTTTCGGGTAGACTTAAGTTCTAGCGTGTATACTTAGACAGCATGAAGAAACCTATCTCTAATCACTTAGACAATCTACCCCACTACAACAAAATCCGTTTGACCTCTATAAACCAACCCTATCACTACAATTTCCTATTACCCCATTATCAAGTAACATTAAAATATCACCCCGCATTACAACCCTTGTGATATAATCACCTCTGACCCACTAGTTGACGAAATTGAGTGCCAAGCCTAATCTAAACGACGATCGGCACTGTGTCGGCTTTATGGGCTAACGAAACTGTTTTACCGTGTAATGTGGTACTATAAAGATCTCTAATCGCTGTGTTTTCCAACTAGGTGACATGCTAGGTGGTGATAGTGATGTGATTTTGGCTTAAATATAAAGTATATGAGATTTTGTGTAAGTAAATTCTAAGGCAGCGTGTGCATTGTTTCCAAATGATTACATCTATGGAAGACTGCCATTTGGTAAAACTAACTGTTCATCATTCATTCATCATTTCAGCCCAAAAGACGTCCACTGCTGGATATAGGCCTCCCCCAAGTGTCGCCAAATAGACATTTTGGGTTTTGCCATAATCGCCACGCTTGGCAGGCGGGTTGGCGATCGCAGTACGGTTGTTGCAAAAGAACAGAGATCGCTGCTGCCCATTCTCTGGCAAATCCCTTAATCGCCTCTTACTTTCCCCACGGGAAGATATGGGATGGTGCTATTCTTTACGTCCGACACCATACAGAGCTCCGACACCATACACAGCTAAACTAACTGTTTATCAAAGAAAATTCAGTCCTTTTTTTTCTATTCATAATAACGAATAATGGAAAAAAAAGATCCAGTTCGCATAACAAGGTACACTATTAAAAAGCTAGTAACAAAACACAATGATCCTTATGCTCTAGAATTTTACATATTCCCTGGACTCGACACTCGTGAGGTTAATTATTAAGCCTATACTGTCCACTGCTAGGCAAAGGTCTCCGCCAATTCCTTCTACGAACTTTTTTCTCGCAGTCACACTTACATTTGTTTACGACATTTTGTACTAACGTATTTTTGATAAAACAATAATATGATTCACATAAAAACCGCATATCGACAGGCTTATTCAGTATCTACTCGAACACATACTGGTATGTAATGTACACAATAATGAGTACCTACATAAAGAGATAATAATAGCATCAGTAACTACATAAAAACTGTCACCACGACCGTAATGACATCCACCGCTATTCATATCACATTATTCCAGTCGACAGCAGTCGTCGCGTTCCCGCGCTCCCATTGGCTGGCGCGACACTTTGTCGCCCATTTGTCACCAAACGCCAACCAATCACAACCCCTGACTCGAAAATGGAACACAAATGAAATTGTCACTGCGATCGACGCACATAAAACCTCTATTGTGTTCCGAACTTTATTATTCCGCATTTGAATTTTCAAAATGGCGATGATGCAATTTGTATACGTTGTGTTTATTCAAGAGAATATTTATTCAAATATGACAGCCATGGTAAATTTAAATATCGAACGAAAATAAAATGCGACAATACAAACAATTTTTACACTCATCACGATGTTCGTAATAACAAAAAGGACACAATTTCGCCCCAAATGAAGCGTGACTTTTAACAAAGGGCACTGCGTATATGCAGTACGCAATCGTTTATAACGCGGCCAATTTTAGTAGTCTCTTTGTTTAGAGTGGCACGGAGTATTGCACGGGTGTTGTTACAAGGTCGGTTAACAGCACAGTGTGTCGATTGCCTCGGGTTGGTGGAAATAACACGGCTGTATCATTGTTATACAAAAGCGCAGCTGTTCGCTTCCCTAAGGGTAAAAAAGACGTTTTGTGTGCTTTTTTTCCGATACGGTGTGCGTAGGGCCCTTTTAGCGGTCACCGGGACATGGACGCCTCCTGTTTGTGCGTTTGATACATTGTAAGCTTTTAATTTTTTTCGACTGTCTCTTTTGTTAGTGATGTTGTCTACGTATTAGTTTTTGGGAGTGTGTTGTACTTACAATTTTGATGTTATCGTGATTTGGGATTTGGCTTTTCCGACGTGAAAGTTGTGGAGTTGAGAATTCAAATGTGTTTTGTCTATTGCATTTCACTGCTGGCTATGAACTAAATAATTATTGTAAATGATTGTTTTTCAAAATTAAGGGATGATAATATAGTACCTAATCAATGTTTTTTTTTACATTTTGCACTAAAGGTCAAAATGTATAAACTGAAACTTTGTGCTACCAGCTCATGCTCATTAAGCTTCCTCTTTGCCAATCAGTGTCTAAAATACTATATAGCGTCAAACAATACCAAATTATTATAAATCTGATTTACTTGAATGAATTAGGTATGAAGTACTTATCTCATACACCGGTACAATTAGTAAGAATATAGGTAGAAAAAGTAATTTCGTAAGTATATATTTTATTAAATCACATTCAGTCTTGTTCTCGTCTAGTGGTTGAAAGGTGGTCACTGAGATGGTTAATGTAATTTCAAGTGAAATAAACTAAAATAATGGACTTATTTTAGCCAGTGATCTAACATCATCTCATCAGCCGGTTGCCCGTGTCCCATTTTACCTACTTGGGTTCAGGGCATTACGTCTCTCCTCCATTCTCCGAAAATGATTAAATTATAACACTGACAGGTGCTGTAATTTAATCCTTTCATTTCATATCATTCCTTATACAATCCATAGGTCTTCTTCTCCATCTTTCAAAATTCATTTCCATTACTCTTTTAGTCATGTGCGATTAATGTCTACTCATCACAATCATGTTCATAATAAGGCAGACGATTTTCAACTTTTCTGTAACCGGCGCAACTTTCAATACACGCGTACTTCGTCATCATCATCATCATCAGTATATAATGTTCCCACTGCTGGGTCACAGACCTCCTATCTATGAGAGGGAGTGGGCTGTAATCCACCACGCGGGCTCAGTGCGGATTGGTAGATGTCATATGTCTACGAATTTTTAGTTCTAGGACATGCCGGTTTCCTCACGATGTTTTCCCTCATCGTTTACGCGCGTACACGCGTACTTCATCGTTTCAGCCAAAAGACGTCCACTGCTGGACATCTGGACATAGGCCTCCCCCAAAAGGGGGGGTTTTGCCATAATCGCCACGCTTGGCAGGCGGGTTGGCGATCGCAGTACGGTTGTTGCAAAAGCACAAAGAACGCTGCTGCCCATTCTCTGGCAAGTCCCTTAGTCGTCTCTTATGACACCCACAGGAAGATATGGGATGGTGCCATTCTTTACGTCCGACACCATACAGACAAACACACACAACACACGTACACACGCGTACTTAAATTCTTTTAAAGCAGTTCTTTAAAAATTTGTGTGTGTGTCCCACCAATGTCCCGTTCCCACCCCTTTGAGCACCCAATCCGCCATCTTGAATAATAATGCCTTTTATTAAAGAGTTTAATAATAATCCTGAGACGGATACGGCAGATGTGTTCTTAGCCTTAGGTGGTAGTGTGTACTGGGTGTGCTTAAATATTGCAAACAGCTCTTGAGATTTTTACATTAAAGTTTTAATAATGTGTGTGTTGATAAAATGTGCTTTGAGTGTACTTCAGTTTCATATTAGATTCCACGTGATTTGGATTAGTAGTGTTTTGTGTTTCAAAGAAATTGAAGGTTGTTGTGATTATCAACTGGATGTAAGATCCAGTGATGGTTTTTTGTGTTTTTCTTGCGTTTGGCTGCAACTCGTCTAATGTGAAGTGATGATGCGACCCTGGGGTGGAGCACGCTTGCCTAAATAAACCTATTCACTCGAACTTTGGAGATATCGATTTATTTTCAGGTATGTGTACCTGGATCAGTTAATTAAATTACTATATTGTTATATAACCTAACTCTATTGTGTATCGTCTTGACATGTTTTAGTTGCTCTTGCTCGTTATCGACTTGATTTTATCTGTTTTTTTAACTAAATTCTTTGGATGTGGGATTTTAAATAATTTCTACCGAACTGATGACTAGTGCAGCGTCGGCTCTGTGTTCGAAAAAAATATTTATAACTTACATAGTCAACCCTCACTGGGCCCACGTGGTGGATTACAGCGCAATTCCATCCTCAGAGAGAGAGGAAGCCTTTAATCCCAATAGTGGGAGCATTAAAAGGTTGCGGTTGGGCTGCACCACTGACAATTCTGTCTTATTCTTATATTATTTGCGTATTTGTGATTTCGGTTACTAAACTAATTCGCATTAAGCGTGCTATCTTTTTTTAACAAGTTATAGGTACTCATAAATTGTATAGGAGAGCAAAACTCAGTAATCTCAGTATACTTACACAATTAACAAACAACAAACTCAATTAGTTGACACAAAATACGCGACAACAACGAACGTAAAACCACAAAATCCCTACAAAAATAAAGACTCGTTAATTATTTACGCAACATCCCCCACACCAGCGGAACGTACGGAACCATGGGATATTTAATACCCTCGCGACCCTTCAAATAGGTCACTGTATCGTCTCCCTGATCCCTAACTGTGGCAGTGGGGCACACATGGATCGTTATTATTTCCAGCCATTTGTTTCTGAGTGTGTGTTTCTAGAAAATTTAAGTTTGGAGAAATTCTTTAGTGTATCGTATCACATTTTCTACAATCGATCCCATGGTTTACTTTTACTGAAGTATTGTTACAGGAGCACACTATCACAAAACTTAGCGTATATCTATACTAATAAGATATTGTGTGTATGTAACAGTAAACCATTGGATCCATAGTAGAAAATACAATTATAAAGCTGAAGAGTTCGTTTGTTTGGTTGAACGAGCTAATCTCGGGAACGACTGGTTCGGATTGAAAACCTGATCTTACAGATTTTCTTAAGTATTTTTTACTTGATGAAGTAACTAGCTACTGACTTGTTATCGTTATCAAATCAGTACCTATCCTCGAAATCAACAACAACAACAACCACAACGGAAAAATTCACGCCAACACTTTTCTTCACGACTGTCCAGGGCTGTCACGTTGCTCTTTATCTGATTTATGTGCGGCTCTGAGCAGCTGAAAGTTTGATGTGGGTGCGTTGACGTTGCCAACCCTACCCTTCGGCCATGCGCCCACGTAAGCACCCTATGTACTTATGTAAGTATGTATTGTGCCTTACAGATGTATGAATAAGCAAGTTTGGTGGACATCTGCTGTGGGAATGTGATTACTGTAGTGTATGATTTTGTATGGCCCTAAGGTGTTTATGCTTACGTTCCCAATAGCGTAACAATCACATGAAACATCTTGACATCTATCTTTCTATGTTAAAATATTTTATTTCACTAGTCAGTTTCAGTTCTATTGGGAATGCAATGTCATCATCATCAGCCTACAATGTTACTACTGCTGGGACACAGGCCTCCTCTCTATGAGAGGGAGTGGGCTGTAATCCACCACGCGGGCCCAGTGCAGCTTGCTAGATATCACATGTTTTCGATATTTTTTTGTTTCTAGGACATGCCGGTTTCCTCACGATGTTGTCCTTCACCGTATTTGAGGGCAGCGGTGATGAAATAAATTACACAAAGTAATGCGCCTGCCTGGGTACAAACCCACGGCTTACTGCTCTTAAGTCAGGGCTACCACCAGTGGGCCACCGCTTCTCTCAATGCAATGTAATAATTAACAGTCAAAATTCGCCTCATTCTCGGGACAGCGTGAAAACAAAACATAAATAATAATAATAAATGTCATAGGCCAAAGATATTAAATAGACAGGTAGTGTTTCAAAACACGTTACGAACGGAATCACCGATAGGTAATAAAACAAGCATAGTGGAAGAACCACGAATTACAGATATAAGGAATAACTTGTACCTGTAATTCATAGTTCTGTGCTTTTTTTTTGGGTTTCAATAGTAGTAGTCCACATTCTAAAGTTCACACAAACCTCATCATGTATTCCATTCTTTAGGGTTCCGTACCGAAAGGGTCAAATGGGACCCTATTACTGAGACTTCGCTGTCCGTTCGTCCGTCTGTCACTAGGCTGTATCTCATGAACCGTGATAGTTAGCCAGTTGAATTTTCCATAGATTATGTATTTATGTTGCCGCTATAACAACAACAAGTACTAAAAACAGAATAAAATTAATATTTAAGGGTGCTCCCATACAATAGTTATTTGTTATACAAGAGTGCAAAGTTGCTTTTTAACCGCGTGTTCAATTTTGATGACCGAGCAAGCGAAGGATTCAAAATTAGAATCCTGAGCGTTAGCGAGGAAATCAAAAGAGCACGAGGTGAAAAATCTTTGCACTCGAGTGCAACACGTAACTTTTCATTCCACCTCAGCGAGGAAATGACTAAATGCAAAAAAAAAAACGTTTACAATCACAAGATAGGTACACTTTTATTTCAGTTTAGGTATTAATTACTACATTATGACAGGTAAGTATTACAGAATAATCTTTAAATTATAACAAAATAATATTACGGTATAATTAACAATGACGTGAAAAAATGCCGCGTAAAGAACCGCGTACAAAGCAAATTGAAAAAAGAACACCAAGAAGGTTCCGAGTCTGAGTTTTTAACAAATTAAAAAAAAGTTGTATGATATATTCGGCACCATAGAGGTAGCAGTAAATAGGTTTAATGTTTTTTTTAATTCACAAACTTAGTGCACACGATGTTCTAAATTCAATTTACTTTATCCTCTAGAGAATAAAAACGGCTTTTGCACTCAGATATCGAAGAGTAAAAATACTCTTTCCGAGATGGTGGGATGAAAAAAAGAGTTTTTTTTGCTCGTATTTATAAATAATGGTAGGGACCCCTTCGTGCGCGAGTACGACTCGCACTTGTCCGGTTTTTTATTACCCAATAATCACACTCACAAACTCACAAGGATCTTCAAATAACATCACAATCACAGCCCGCAGCATCACTCACAAATCTTGCCCCATCTAATTACCGAATTAAGAAATCGTGGTATAATCGTGTCTGTGAAGACAATAAAGAGATCATTAATCATTAGGTATTTGGTACAGTCGTTAATGATGATATTAGGTGTTCTGTGCGTGGTTCGTGTGTGGTGCGAGTTAGGAGCTCATTGCAGTAGACATCTAGGACATTTTATGATTGTTTAGGTATCAACGTTACACACAAACAAAATAATGGTGTACATACCTAATAAACCGGGTGAAAAGTCACGTTTAACATCTGGGAAAGATGCAGAGAGGGACACCTACTGTCCAAAATCAACCAGTAGGTAGTCTTCTGATCTTAGGGCAAACGGACGGGACTCGCAAGAAAAAAAAACGGGAATTTATGACCGAATATTAAAATATGGATGTTTAAAGCATAGATTATCTATGCTTTAAACCTCTCTACTTCCACCAACAAACCACTACATCTTACACTTTCAAAAATCTGACAAAAAACGTAAGAAAATCAGAATTACGCGGGCCACCCTGTCGGTTCCATCTTAATAGGCTGAAACCCCTGGAACAGTTGTACTTTTTCCAGCATTTATTTTAAGTATCAAATACTCTATAATCTCACTCCTTGCACCAAGATCTTCCATCGAGATATGTAGAAGGAGCGAGGGCGGCACGATCGTGATTGTGCTCTCAAACGGTGTCTGGCGCAATTGTTCATCATTACGTGTCTTGTAAGGGCTGCAGATTGCGCGTGCGCTCACTAAAAGTGTTGCCAGTCGCCAAAATTATGGGCAGCCATGTTGAGTCACCGAAAATGTTGCCAGTTGTCAAATTATGGGCAACCATTTTGGGATGATGTTGAAATTGTGTGTTTCATTGTTTACTTTGTTTATACGTTTGCATTGTTATCATAAAAAGGCGTTTTGAAGGGTAACATTTTAAGCAAAATGACTGCCATGCCTCGTTAGTTCGGATTCCGGGGTGGGTAGATTGATAGGTTTTCCATCAGGATTTTTTCAGTAGCAGCCACGGAGTCTGGATTTGTGCCCGGTTACTGGCAATAGGCTCGCCCCCTATTACGTATGTATTTTTACATAACTGGCAAAATGTAGGCACACCTCTGCCTTACCCTTCGGGGATAACAGGCGTGATGGTATGTTATGAATGATTTTAAGCAAAATTGTTCAAAGAATAAGATGGCTGATTGCATCTGTTTTCGTGGCCTTGATAATATATCTTTAGGTCACGAAAATACATTTCAGAACAACTGGTGGATGAATACTTTAACGGTCTCTGGATTAATTGCACATCATAACGTCTCTTGTAAGGGCTACAAATATGAAAGAAAGAAAATACGTTTTTTTGGGACATGGCACAAGTGCGCACAGCATAAAAAAAAAACATAAAACTAAACACAGAAAAAAAAGTTTGTCTGTAAATTGCAAGTGTGCGCTCTTCAAAAGTGTTACTAGTCGCCAAAATTAAGGACAGCCATATTTGATTGTGCGTCATCATTTGCTTTGTCTTAACGCTTGCTTAGGCGTCATAAAAGGTGTTGAGATTTTTTCGAAAAATTTATCAATTATAACTGATGCAAGATCGTGTTTACGAGGGATTTTTAGGAGAAGTTATTTCAGAACAGCTGGTGGAGGAATACTTATAACGGTCTCTGGAGCAATTATTCATCATAACGTCGCTTGTGTAGAGGAGCTCATGGCTAAATTAAAACAGCTGCTCGGGTCGATTTTAGGTTACCTAAGCCACACTTGCCAGAGTTGGCCCGTGGATGGGTGATACCAAGTTTCCTCCGTGTCTTGGAAAGCACGTTAAGCCGTTGGTCGCGGTTGTGTTTTGTAGATCTTTGACAGCCGTAACATGTAGTCAGTAGCCCGAAACCCTGAAAACCAGTCTTACCAAGTGTTATCGTACTATCCATTACTAAAGTGGGCTGTGTAGATCAGATAGGCAGTCGCTTCATGTAAAATACTGGTATTCAGCTGCATTCCGTTAGACTGGAATCCGACCCTAGTTGGGAAAAAGCCAGGCAGATGATAATGACGTGACTTTTATGATGGGTGTTCAAATTTTGTATGTCATCGTTCGTTTTGTCTCGACATTTGTCTGTCTAGATGTCATATTATGGGAGTGAATTTTAAAGGATAGGATATATCAACACCAAATTGAACAACATGTTATGGCTGATGTCTGACAACGTTTTATGAATTTGGAATTCATCACATCATCATCAGCTTATAATGTTCCCACTACTGGGACATATACCTCCTCTCCATGAGGGACTGGGCTGTATTCCATATATAGGCCCAGTGCGGGTTTGTAGATGTCACATGTCTTCGATTTTTTAGTTCTAGGACATGCCGGTTTCCTCACGATGTTTTCCTTCACCGTTCTTGGTAACTTGGTTTTCATCCCAAGGTATTACAGAGAATCTGGAGAAGAATTTATAAAAAGTTTCCACCTACCTACTACAACTTAAATCCTTATATTAAAAGTGGTGTAGGTTTACACGAGTTCCTTTAGTGCAGGATGTCGCTCTCTTACACATTTTGTCTGATAACGCAGGGCATTTTGGTGGTTTCAAAGCTGTCATCAACCAAGAAATTGACCTGCATTGAAATTAACAATCAATGAGGACTTACGCTAATCTATAATAATTTATAACGTTTTTGAGACTATAGATCTTAAAGTAAAAATAGGTAGGTAATTAATTAACCGTTGGAAGAGTGGACAATTCATCAATAGAGCCCAATTGCTTACAATAAATTGTCCATTAAGTAGAAATTGAGCAAACATAGCCATATTCACATTTATTAGAAAAAATTTCACCATCACGCTTTCTCATGGGTGTAGGCAAATCTATAGAACACCACCTGTTATAAGATAAGGAGCTCGTGGCTAAATAATAACAGCCGCACGGGTCCATCTTTAAGGCTAAGTCGTGCTTGCCGAGATTGGTCCGTGGATGGGTGACGATAATTACATACCGAGTTTCCTCCGTCCCTCGGAAAGCACGTTAAGCCGTTGGTCCCAGCTGTCATTTGTAGAACTTTGACAGTGGTTACGATTAGTCAGAAATCAAAAGTCTGACATTCAGTCTTACCAAGGGGTATCGTATTACCCAGTTACTGGGTTGTGGAGGTCAGATAGGCAGTCGCTTTATGTAAAATACCGGTACTTAGCTGCATTCGGTTAAACTGGAAGCCGCCCCCAAGATAGTTTGGGAAAAGGCTAGGCAGATGATGATGATGATGACCACCTGTTATAAGATCCTTACATACTCCCTTCGCCTCATCCACATCCATACATCTTTTCATACACGCACGACGGTTGCTAGTATCTATGTATTATACACCTGACCAGTTAAAAACATATCAATAACACTACAAACGGGACATCCATACTTCCATACTAATATTATAAATGCGAAAGTCACTCTGTTTGTATGCTTGTTTGTTACCTTTTCACGACTAAACGGCTGATCGGATCTTAATGAAATTTAGCAAGAAGATGTCAACCTGGGGAACGGCTATATATCATCACGCTACGACCAATAGGAGCGGAGCAGTAATTAAAAATGTTGCGAAAACGGGGAAAATGTGACGCAGACGAAGTTGCGCGGGTCAGCTAAATTACCATATTTACTATTTATTTTGAGTTTCCGAAATTGTAAAAAACATTTTCGAAAGATCAGCCTTAAAAAGTTCTGTCGCATTCAAAACTAATTCCACACGCCAAAACTACCAAACAGATCGCCATAAATTACTCAATTAACTCCAACATATAATTAACGACGAACAAAATTTTTAATAATCAATCTTTGAAACGAAAGTACAGTTAATCATAGAAAAGTATAACTCGCGCAAGATTATGTATAAAAAATAATGAGCACGTTCGAATTCGAACAAGTGGCGCGGTGATGCGACGGGCTATGTGTGGCTGCTAATTCAGCGGGCTGAACCGCTTTGATATCAATGTCAAGATAGATTGGATTTTGACGGCCTGGTTGGTTTTGACGGCACGGTTGGTTTTTGACGGTACAGTTGGTTTTTGACGGTACGGTTGGCTGCTGCGCTGTGTGTCGCGGGTTCAATCCCCGCACGGAATAAATATTTATTTGGCCTACAGATAGTTGTTCCGGGTCTGGCTGTTTGTGTATGTGACTTTAAATGTTTGTAAACGCATCCACGATACAGGAGAAAATCCTAGTGTGAGGCAAACTTTAAAAAAAAAAAGATTTTACTGCTACTGGAAAAGTGTCCCCGTGTCTTTCGCGCAAATATCGGTTCGAGCAAGTCCTGTTGTGATGTTTTTTTTGCCTTTTGGTTTGGAAGGGTCTTTGCGATAAATAAATAGTTTTTCTTTTTTTATTTCAAGTGAATTAGCGCAACATTCCTGAAACCCTGTAAAATTCTTTGATATTGAAATGTTTATAAAATAAAACCTTTAACCTTTTTTATAGCTCTAGTCACTGTTCTAGGGCAGATGTTTTAGATCTAATTGCCAAAACGTTTGCACTATTTGGAGACAGATTCCACTATATTTTCCTGAATCGTTTGGTAATTTTCAGGAACTTTCCATAAGTTTACGAGATAGGATTTTGTTCAACAGCTTTGTAGATACCTACTTATCAAAACCATAGTAAACATACAGTAGAGATTTTCTTTTTCAATGGAACAAGAAAAAATTGTATTACTATTTTTAGAAATCAGGCAATAAGCCTGCATTTGCCAGGAGTCTGTCCCACCACCACATATTCAGTACATCATTCATGGATCATTCTGATCCTCCCACTTAAATTTTTATCGGAAATTTAAAAAAAAATCTTATGTTCTGTACATTTTGACCGTGTAGGATTATTGCAGTTTTGTGGGAAAACGCGGTATTTTTTAATAACTGACAAAATATTTCTAGGGGGGTGTTAGAATGATATGCTTTACATGTGGTAATCCTTTGAGCATCGGTGTGCCTTCCATTAATTTTTACTTAAATATTTTCGTGCCTGTGCAATCTGCCAGGTGCACTCTCTTCCGCTAATTTCATAGCCTCCTAGACAAGTTGCGTACACTGGAGATCGTGACAGATGTTCAGTGGCGATCGTGTGAATTTGATAGTGAACTATTACGATACGACTAGTCGTAACTACTGGTACGGTTAGCTCACCAAGTCATCAGTCGAGAAATTATTTTTAATAATATTTTCAACTGCAATTATAATATTATTTTTTATTAAATTGGTGTAATTATTAGTAATAAGCATTAATCGTAGCATTAGTCGTGTTTGCTACAGGAAGATGGCAGTTTAAGTTACTAATTTTGTCATTTGCATTCGTTAATGATGTGATCGGGCGACCCAAAATAGTAATAATGAGAAATCTTTTGGTTTTAGGTTGCGATCTGAGATTGATATTACAATATTGGTTAATGCACCAAGTAGGGGGCACACAACAACACGGGGGAATTGGAGCCACCAGATAATCCTATTTCAGACCATCATTTGATGAGTCAGTTAATTCATAATATCTGCCATGAAGCTAGTAGTGAATACATCGATGATGATTTTAACATATGTATGATTTGTTGTGAATCTGTAAAATCAGACGAGTCAGACAGGCCCTGCAGCTGTACCACAACAGATGCAAGGCATATGATGAATGGACACATGCTTCATTTTCAGAAAGACGATGTTTGTGATTTTCACTAGGCAATAATTGTTTTAAAAAAAGTACCTACATACATAAAACGAACTGTGATTTAATGTTTCATATGAAAATATGTTTAAGTTATGAGATAACATATATTTTTTTTTATATGAGTTTGTAATATTTTGGCTACCATTTCCCGGGTGGATCTCATTACCCCTTTTTCTGATTCTTATTATCCCGTAGTCTTGGGCAATGGGAGCCAAAAATAGGTTTATTTGTCATATGCCACAAGTGCACACAACATTAAACAAAAGTAACAAGAACAAAACATAAATCTTAACAAAAAAACCGGCCAAGTGCGAGTCTTACTCGCACACAGGGTTCCATAGCCCCAAACAATATCTTGAACTGTCATTCATTAGTTAGTAGTATTAGTTTTACACTTCCACTCAACCGCAGAACTAAATTGGTTTTTCATAGTATGTTAATGAAAAACAAAGTTACTGCTGCAGTTTGATCAAAAAGTCCCATATCTCAAAAACTAAACATCATATCTTATTGAAACCAATTTTCGTTGATAGTTTTTTTTACGTTCTACAAACTTAAATATTTTCAGAATTTTCCTCCTCTTACTTTAGAAATTAGAGGGGGGGGGACACACATTTTACCACTTTGGAAGTGGCTCTAGCGCAAACTATTTAGTTTAGAAAAAAATGATATTAGAAACCTCAATATCATTTTTGAAGACCTATCCATAGTTACCCCACACGTAGGGCTTTGATGAAAAAAAAAATTTTTGGTTTTCAGTTCTATGTATGGGGAACCCCAAAATTAATTGTTTTTTTTTTCTATTTTTGTGTGAAAATCTTAATGCGGTTCACAGAATACATCTACTTACCAAGTTTCAACAGTATAGTTCTTATAGTTTCGGAAAAAAGTGGCTGTGACATACGGACGGACAGACAGACAGACAGACAGACATGACGAATCTATAAGGGTTCCGTTTTTTGCCACTTGGCTACGGAACCCTAAAAAGGGATAATCATTGAGAAGAACTGGAAAGAAACTCCACTCATGTTTTAGCAAAATAAATATCTTGTATCTTGTATCATAGGTGCATTTAAATAGTCTTAGTTTAAATACCATAGAGAAAACTATTTGAGTAGTCAGTTACTTGAATTATCGTACCCTTGTATAAAAAAGAAGAGAGGAAGATGAGTCAAGTAATAAAATGTAAATAAGTACATATTATTTTTCTATATTCTACCTGTTTGTTTACATAATAATATTTTCTAAGAATCCTTTGCATTCACCTCATTATCCATAACATTAACGATACAAAAGGCTTTAAGAAAACTCTATAAAAGGTCTTAAGGTGCTTTCATGCATCAAAATAGCCCGCGAAATTCAAACTTTCTTATTTTTTTACAAGTTGCAGGTCAATTTCGGGTTGTAGGTATCATCATCATCATCAGCTTATAATGTTCCCACTGCTGGTACACAGGCCTCCTCTCAATGAGAGGGAGTGGGCTGTAATCCACCACGCGGGCCCAGTGCGGGTTGGTAGATGTCACATGTCTTCGAATTTTTAGCCTTCACCGTGTTTGAGGGCATGCGTGATGAAATAAATTACTTAAAGTAATGCGCTTGCCTGGGTTCGAACCCACGGCTTACTGTAGCTCGTAAGTCGGGGCTGCCACCACTAGGCCACCGCTGCTCTCGTTTTAGGTATGTTGTAACAAAAATGATTTTACCAAGTTACATGAAATCATGCCTTTTTCACTCCAATGGAGCTTTACTTTCAATGAGTTTTTCATGAAATAGTCATTAAATAAGATTAAATGAACTTAGAGTGTTGTCTTGATGATTTTCATGATTATGATTCTGTAACTACATACGTGATAGACAACACAACAACACAAAAATAAAATATAATAATAGAATAAAATATAATAATAGAAGTGTAGCGAGTAGGCAAGCTAACTCGCACACTAGAACGCAGCACCAAAAATCGCGCCACCTTTTTAACATCGTTTCTGCTGACCATACTAAGCTTCTTCATGCAACAAACTGCCGAACCGAAGACGTGCGTATTAGGACGACGAAATCATAACGTAGACTGTAGGGAGCAAAGTCGTGCGGCAAACGTTTTTAATTATTCTAATGTGTAACGTTTCATATACTTTCTAATCACGAGCCTCCATGTAGAAATTACCTGTGTTATGTGTGCAGATGAGCATACAATATGTTTTGAGCGTCTACCTGTTACCTACATAAATGTTTATAATGGTTAAGCCGTGATAATCTAGTGGAGCGACCGTCGCACTACCAGGTCTTTGGTTCAAACACAAGACACGCACCTCTGATTTTTCGGATTCAAGTGCGTATTGTATAACTGTCACTTGCTTCGGTGAAGAACAACATCGTAAGGAAACCAGCGTGCTAGAGAGATATTTGTCGACGGCATGTAAAGTCAATTCAAAGGCCCATGGGAGGCATAGGAACTTTGACACCGTATTCACAAACACTCGGTTTCGATTTCGATTCGATAAGTCGTATGTCTATCTTGTTTTGGGTTTCCGAAAGCGAGCGAGATAGACATACGACTTTCCGAATCGAAATCGAATCCGAGCGTTTGTGAATACGGGGGCAGGATAGGCACTGACCACACGATAAAGAAAGAAGGGATATCGACGCACAAAATGTTTTTCTTTAATAGGCGAAGAAAATTTTATATGCTGAAGTGTCTATAATTATAGGAACACTCCTGTTGCGATGAATTCAGCACACACATGCACACCTGGTGAGTGAAGCTGCAGCGTATTTTGATTTGATCATCAAAATCAAAATATTTTTATTTTACATAGGCCTACACGGGCACAAAACAAAAAAAATATAATTTAACTGCCAACTTTGGGGCATTTCTGGAAAACGTTATAAATATGTATTGATATTTATATATTGTTATTGTCGTAATATGTTACAAACAACTCCAGGAAATTGCTATTATGCTCGTTTTTCTTATATATTGTTATTTGTAGTTCAATTTTAAGTGTTCCTACTGGTCTAGACGATATCTTTAATTTTCACTTAGGTCAAACTGAACTATATAGCAGAGGAATTGGCTTATATTTACTTTATTAGTTTTGTATGTGAATACAAAAACATGGACATTTTAGGCACAACTGATACAGCGTAATTTTCTTTGAATACAAAATAACAATAAATAATTAACCCTTCAAAATCCCATCCACATTTTCGTCTCCAAGGACCAAAACAACAACCCGAAAATCCCCATCGAAATAGTGTAACCACCCCAAAAACCTTTGTTAAACTGACAAAGATTCACTGAGATGAATATTGAATATAACCTCCGTAATATTTACGTAACCCTTCAACTGCGACGTTGCCCCCGCTTAATTACTGGGATGATGGCGAAATATTAATGAAGTATCTGATACGGACATGTTGGAAGTTGCCACACTTTTGGGACTTACGCGACGTAGGACTAAAAGCATGCGGGTTTTAGAAGTTTAGGGGAGGGGGGGTGAAGAAATTGATATGTAGCAGTTTTAGGGTTAATTTTGTAATGAGTATGTGTATCTTTTGTATGATGGAATTATATTTATAATTTATTCTTCAGAAGGTATAGGTATTGAAGCACTGTTCGTGATTTTGAGAAACATTGTAGTGGAAGACGTACAGATGCTTTGAAGACCACTTGTAAGTAAATAATAAATGAGTATAGTATATCTATCTATTAGGCCCATCTTTTCGAAAAGAGATACCTACATAATTACATATAGTATAGTACATACGGTAATATAAAATGTATAACAAAATCCACCAAAAGCAATAAATAAACATCATATCAAAATTTATCGTCCTCATTTACAATACTTCCACGACCTGTAATATTTTGATATAAAATATATACACATACCCTATACTGCCGCGCTTCCAAAAAGACAACCATAATATTTCATTTACGCAAAACGAGACAACGGGCTCGCAAGCTATAAAAAATCAAGGCGAACCCCAAAACACAAAGGCTTACGCGCAATTTTGTCAAAATTCACAAGCATTAATATCAATATGTAGAGTAAAAAAGGGGCCAGCAATATCCTCGGGGTCTCTCCGCTTTATTTATCAAAGCCGACCCTATATAACCCTTTCATCGTTACGCGAATTAAATTTCTTTTGCCGTCATTTCCCGTGCATTATCTCGGTTAAAATCATAATGGCGACGCGAGCGCCACAATAGCGGTGCTTGTTTAGTACCCGACTTCATTAATGTTTGCTGAAGAATTTTATTAAAATGTAACGTCGCGTTTTAGGGTTAAGGGTTAAGATTAAAAATGGTGGTCGTAGATTATATGAATGAGGTATTTTAATTTAATTTTGAGTTTTTATGTGTTAATTTGTACTAGGTTATATAATTTGATTTGTAACCTCCAGATCAGTGTCTAGAGATTTTTTATTTTGGTTCTAAATAAGTCTTAAGTTGCGGTTGACTTTTCGACTAGTGTATGATTTTGTGAGCATGTAAACTTAACTTGTAATGCTGGCTAAACATAACTAGGTGGGTAATACAGCTTAGTATAACTATACGTAATGATATCCTTAATAGTTATCGTTAGAGGAGCTCGTGGCTAAATAATAACAGCCGCACGGGTCGATCTTTAACATTAAGCGGTGCTTGCCAAGGTTGGTCCGTGGATGGGTGAACATAATTACCTGCCGAGTTTCCTCCGTGCCCCGGATGGCACGTTAAGCCGTTGGTCCCGGCTGTCATTTGTAGATTTACTTATATCTTATGTTTATTTTTTTATTACCGGGTTGTGGAGGTCAGATAAGCAGTCGCTTCATGTAAAATACTGGTACTCAGCTTCATCCGGTTAGACTGGAAACCCATCCCAAGATAGTTTAGGAAAAGGCTAGGCAGATGATGATATCGTTAAAGATTAAGTGACAAATGTGTAGGTAGTGGCTACATAATTTTATGTTTTGAACCCTTTCCTAATGAATTTTAAAGCAGTGGTACTTAAGACCCCTATGCTTTTATTCAACTATTGAATATGAAAGTTTTGACGGCTGAAGTATTTGGTTAAAAACTATTTTACTGTCGGCGTTGGTTGGTGTAACCAGCCGACCAATAGGATTTTTAATTTTATGCCGGAAAATATCATTATAGTGAGAAGGCCTGTGTCTCAGAAGTGGGAAAGCTACAGGCTGATTGTGCTCTAAAATATAAGTACAGTAATTAGGATAATGAAAAGTGATTAGTATGTAAAAATCGGCTTACCATATTACCTACTAGCAATTCACCCGCGACTTTGTCTGCGAAAATTGTTATATAATATAGGCCATATTACTTGGTATAGATGTAGCTTTCTAATGGTGAAAGAATTTTTAAAACCGGTCCAGTAGTTTTTGAGTTAAATCGTAACAAACAAACAAACAATCAAATCTTTCCTCTATAAAATATTAAGTTTAGACAAATTCTGTTGAAATCAATTTGAAGACAATCAAATATAAGGATGAAGGATGGAAAGGCATAACAATGTATCTTGATTAATTTCGACACTTCGAAGTAAGTATTGGTACCATCGATAAGAATGATTGAAATGGTCATCTGACTATGATGACTTCACCACAGTCAGTTGTTAAAGGACAAGAAAATATTCACAAGGGGTAATGTTACCGACAAATGTCATCATCATCACCTGCCTAGCCTTTTCCCAAACTATCTTAGGGTCGGCTTCCAGTCTAACCGGATGCAGCTGA
This sequence comes from Cerastis rubricosa, assembly GCA_949152445.1. NCBI lineage: Eukaryota > Metazoa > Arthropoda > Insecta > Lepidoptera > Noctuidae > Cerastis > Cerastis rubricosa. Next base: position 14,647,175 of record OX424541.1, read on the forward strand.
GTACCAGTATTTTACACGAAGCGACTGCCTATCTGACCTCCATAACCCAGTGACTGCGTAATACGATACCCCTTGGTAAGACTGGATGTTGTCAGACTTTTGGCCTCTGATTACTCGTAACGACTTTCAAAGATCTACAAATGACAGCCGGGACCAACGGCTTAACGTGCTTTCCGAGGCACGGGGGAAACTCGGTATGTAATTATGGTCACCCATCTAAGGACCAAACTCGGCAAGCAGGGCTTAAACTTAAAGACCGACCCTTGCGGCTGTTATTATTTAGTCACGAGCTCCTCCTGTTACCAAAACCCTGCAATTATCACTTCTGTAGTTTCTAGTCCTATAAGTACACACGGCGACAAATCAAGCTATACATTTCCAGTATAACATGACCTCACTTTGTATATATTTCCAATACAATGATAGTGATCCGCATAAACTGGTTTTGTATAGCTTGATTGGTAGTCATGCGCACGATATCGACGTCTTTTAAAAGTTAATAATTTAAACTACACAAAGCAAACTTGGTTAATGAACCAGATACTAATGAGCATTTAATCACATTTTGCGACACCACAACACAAATACAGGGTGGTCTATTTTCTATAAATATTTCAGACCACACACAAATAAGAATGATGACCTACTTCACCAAATGACAGTGGCCAGTTGTAGTTCAGACGTCAGTTCACCTTGCGTCCCCATTTTATATACTTTACCCAAAGCTATTTATTATTCTACAGCTGAAGTTCGCTTGTCTGCGTCATTTATCTATACGGCACTATATTTGTTATAGTCGCCATATTAATTCAGTAAATTGTTAACCTTTTTACTTTGTTTTTTTTGCGTTAATGGCTTCCAAGTACGATGTATATTCATGTGTTACATGTATGTATAACTCGTTGATTGATATGATAGTGTTATCATGGATTATGTCTTTTGTAGGATAGGTTATTGAACATTTTTACTTCCCTTTCTTTCTTAACCTCATTCTTTTTCATGCCTTCGATTGAATTTCGCTTTCTAGTTTAAGGAGGATCATCATCTTCGTGCCCTTGAGCCATGTTACTTCGGGTCGCTGCTTTCTTCTATTCTTCTCTGTCTGTCAACCGTCAAGCTATTGTTTACTCCTTTTTCTTTCATAACATTCCTCACACAATCTATCCATCGGTTTCTTGGTCTTCCTTTCTTTAAGTCACTCTTTTAGTCACATGCGATTCGTCCCTTCCTATCATCATGATGATATTCTGTAGACACATTTAGTATCTTCTACATACACTTCTTACATCTTCCTGAAATGCCATTAGAAAACTGACGATTTCAGACGTCCTAATTTTATTTCCAATAAACCTTTTCATGATCCTCTGGTAAACTTTACATTATTCGACACCGTTCTTTTTGTCTGCTAGAACAAAGATGACAGCATCCAGGGTAAATCCAAAAAAATACAGGAGTACCCACACCTGTATTTTTTTTAATGCTTGTAAATGATAATGACCATGTAAGTGCAATTGGTCTTCGTTTTTCATCTCAAAAATTTCGCTAATCTATCGTCCACAGATTAAAAATATTAAGCCATTAAACAAACACAGCCTCAAAAAGCAACAGCATCTACTAAATAATTTATAAATGTTGCCCACTTAAGAAACTTTGCCGGCCCAACTGGCGACTTACATTATAATAATGACTTTGTCGAACAACAAACAGTTTTTCTTCAAAATTCGCATTAGGGTACTGTGCACAGAAAAATGCAAAATATAGCACCATCATTATAATTTGTTGGAGTTTTACGGAATATTAAAGATGGTGTGTTTTTTCTTGGGCTTAATGTGTTTTTTGCATCGCAGAATAGGGAAGTACGTTTTAGGTACTGACGAATGTAGGTCGTATAAAAATATGTCAAGGATATCCAAAGAGGTTTTTTGTAACTTTTACAGGAAAGCTATATGCCGATGTAAAATGGAATCTTTGACTATCGCGCAGTAGCGCTCTTTGACATCATCTGTCTAATTTGTAAGCGCAGCATAGAAAGTTGGCTTTCCAATCCCCCCTAAGTATTGGACGATTGCAATGGAATCCCAACAACAGATACAACAGAGCAGAAGCAGCTCCTACCTATTTTCTGAAACTTGTAACCTTTCATTAAACCCTTAGGCAAAACTAACCCAACATAATTATAAAACTTCCGTCTACCCTCTAATTTGATTTTACCATTTCGAATTCTATCAAATTGCGAACTCTTGCCCCTAAAAATATTGCAAACAAAGTAATTCGGAGCAACCCTTTCAATATAATTTTCAAAGAAAGCATACCAAAGATTGTTAAAGTAAATACTTGAAATGATTCGTCCAACGGTACTGTGGGATCGAAGTATCTAGCATCCCCCCTCACCCCTCGATGGGGGTGCTTACCCCTGCCTCCACAATCGTTAGCCACCGTCTACAATATTTGCATAACTCATTACGTTGCATCCATATTTACTTAGGATATTTCCTTCTTTAGAACTTTGGGGTCGCGGTAAGGTTTGAGGATTGGATGCTGTAGGATTTTTATTGGATAGTGATAAGATTCAGTTCCTAATAATCAATTTTTCCAATCCTTCGAATTCCACTATAGATTTCTTTTTATCGATTTTGAAGTTTAGATAACACAAATCCGGTTTTCCCAAGTTTCTGAGGTCCAAAAGCTCAGTTCCAGACTCTTTGCCATATGTGAAGTCATTACTATTTAATCCGCGTAGTGTAAGTTAATGTAACAATACCAGTGGAGAATTTATTAATTTTTATCACAGCATACTAAATTAATTAAGTAATAATTTTGTCTTGTCACAGAACCACAACAAAATCTAACATTTTCGCCATAATATAGGTAAACCCACGATCACTAAATCTTGAAATGTCATACTTAACATCAAAACAGTTGATTTCCCAAATTGATTTTTAATGTGAAATTACACATATTTTTTCAACGGCCAAAGCTCTTTTTCCTTAATATCATTGGTTTTTTTTTGTACCTGACATTTTCCTAAATCTCATTTTCTTGTTTTAGGTGTACTGGCCCAAATCTCCCATGTTTAACGCGAGTGCAGTTAATTTTCCCCAATAGCCGGTGCTATTTGTAATCGATTGCCATTTAATTCCGTATCTGCCGAGCCTCTTACAGCGAGTCGTGAAGGCCCCAAACACGGCTAATGGCTGAGTAAACTTAAATCGTTCGTTTTCTTACTTTCATTGTGAAAATTTTACGTTTTAATTTGCTTAAAGAGTCTGTTTGATCAATTTTTTATTGAGTGAGGTCTAATCGGGAGATATTTGGCTTTTGTATTTGGGTTTGTAAGGTTTTTGCCCGGCAAAGCCAGAACGAAGGGTTATTATTTTAGCAGTCTATAGTACTTATATATTTTTTTTAACTTTTGCCCCACACTTAGAATTTCTCCTGTATCGTGAGTGAGTTTACAAACATTAAAACTCACATACACAAACAGCCAGACCCGGAACAACTAACTGTAGGCCATACAAATATTTGTTCCGTGCGTGGATCGAACCAGCGACACGCAGCGCAGCAGTCGATCGCTCAGCCACTGCGCCAACCGTGCCGTTAAAGTGTAAATATGTAGTACATATTTCAAATATTTTCTACGTCTGCTCCTGTGCTAAGCATGAGGTCTGTTCCTTTCCTAGGTCGGGAATAGCGCTATCAGTTTTATCCTATTTCTATCAGCATTTCTTCTGTAGCAGCCTGGAGTTTGGATTTGTAAGAAAAGGCAACTGGTTATGGCAATAAGCTCACCCCTATTAGGTACTTACACATAACTGGCGAAATCGAAATGTGAATGTACTAAAGGAAGACATCTCTGTCTATCCTTTCGTCGTAAAAGAGGCGTGATGTTATGTTATGTTCTGTTATATTGGCAATCGTGTGTGATGTCAGAAGCATTCTGAGGTTCTAGAAGTAGAAGTAAGTTCAGGACTGCTGGTCTGTTCGAAAGAGATACCGTGGCCTTGGAACACAAAGGGCTAAGAAGGAACATGGATGGGTTTTAATCAGTACAAGTCTCATACTCCCTTCCGCTCCGCCCAGAGCAGGAGGGGTCATTTTATGATTTCCCATCCGTAAAAGAGAAGAAAAAAGTTTCTAGAAGTGGAATCCTGCATTCCATTGTCATACGTTATTCTGTGACTTTTGATCATCTTCCTGCCGTAGTCCCATGTAACTTGAGGTCGACGCAGCACGTTTTCGTCTTCCATTCTCCTCTGTCAACCGTCACGCTATCATTTACTCCTTTTTAAGGTTCCGTACCCAAAGGGCCAAACGGGACCCTGTTACTGAGACTTCGCTGTCCGTACGCCCGTCTGTCCTGGCTGTATCTCATGAACCGTGATAGTTAGCCAGTTGAAATTTCTACAGATTGTGTACAAATACTAAAAACAGAATAAAATTAATATTTAAGGGGGCTTCCATACAAAAAATAATTTTATGCTCGTTTTTATAAATAACTAGCTGTCCGGCGCAACTTCGTTTGCGTCACATTTTCCCCGTTCTCACAACATTTTTCATTGCAGCTCCAATCCTATTGGTCGTAGCGTGATGATATATAGCGCCTATAGCCTTCCTCGATAAATGGGCTATCCACCACTAAAAGAATTTTTCAAATCGGACCAGTAGCCTATTCAATGCAAACAAACAAACAAACAATCAAATTACTAATATTCTAATCATTATCTAAACTAATATTATAAAGAGGAAACTCTTTATAATATTAGTTTAGTTAGATAATGGTACGGATCCCTTCGTGCGCGAGTCCGACTCGCACTTGGTCGGTTTTTCTTTAATATCATTCCTTACTCAATCCATTCATCGTTTCCTTGGTCTTCCTCTCCGTCTCCATGAATCAACATTCATATTTATACTCTTATAGTAAGGTAAAAATAATTTTCTTACAAAAGATTTTATATTATTAATATTTTGCCAAAAAGTTCATATTATCTTCTTCTCGTTAAGTACCATCGTAAATGTCTATTGACTCTTTTAAAAACAGCGGACAAAAAATAAACTGTTATTAAAAATCTTCCCATACTCTGATGAATACATAGGCACTCCTCCCTACAACAGTAATAATTGCCCCTCAGTATTGTCAAAGTGCACTTTAGCGTCAGGATTACAAAATGGCAGTCCTTTCCCGGGCAAACTATCAGAACAATTTTGAACTACCCTCCTCGAAAAACAGCACAGGCCAAATTCAACTTTAGCGCTATGAGATAGAATTCATTGTGAGTTTTGGACAGTATTTTAAAGTTTGTGAGCAATATTTGAATAGATCGGTCCGTAGATGTAGGCCCCATAATCAGTATTGACAAGTGCACTTAGCAGGAGGATTACTAAAGGCTATGCATAGTATGTCATATTTTTGTGAATGGTTTTATGCTTGAGTGTACCAAAGAGGTTAAAAGCTTTGCTTTACAAGGCAAGCAAGAAAAATAATTTTGTAATTGCTTTTGTATGAACAGTTTTTCTTCAACTTAAATAATCTTGGATTTTCTGTAAGATATGGTTTAGTTAGGTGCTGTTATATGAAATTTATACCCAATATTTCTCGTAATTAATTATTCGTCATTCACTGGGGGTCTAAAATAAACAAAAGACCAACTACTTGTATTCCTTTTTACGGTTACGGTTTTTTTTTGTTCGTTTTTTTAAAAAATGGTACGGAACCCTTCGTACGCGACTCCGACTCGCACTTGGCCGGTTTTTTTTCTTTAATCATAGTATGTAGGCAATATTGCACATTATTGTTCAATTTTACTACTTACTCAATATTGCATAACAACATCCCCGATGACACGAGATGGCCATGAATTCAATTTAGTCTGGGGTGCTGTCATGGGAATGATGGAATTACACCCCCGTAGTGTTTGTACTATGCTTTCAGTACACATGTACTCACAGGGGGTGAGCACATGGGGTGCTATGTGCGAACTTGCTGCAATTGCGTTTTTGGATATGCAATTTTGATGTCATGCATGGCTTGGATGAACAGGATTTTAGGAATATTGTTTGGTGAGTTTGGAGCATTATTTTCTTTCTTCTCGATACATTTCCTTCAGAGATCGAAGACAGTTTTATCGTTTCTTTGGAACTCGTCGAGGTTTATTGCCTTAGCGGTTAATTGCCACGATCGTGTCAGTTGATTCTAATTTTCGGGAGTTGTGGTGATTATGAATACTGTCGCGGGCTTGACACTTTCAGTGCTGGGAACCAAAAAACTAATGTCAAAAATCATTCAATCAATTTCAATCATCAGTCATTACAGGTAGTCAGTGGCCACAAAGGCTGACAACCAGTCTTACCAAGGTGTAAGGTACCCCTAACCTTTGGTAAACCCAGGATTGGGTACCAAATCCAATCCAATCAAAAAAAAAATCCAAATGGAAATCCAAATGGTTGGATTGGGATTGGTGGGGGTGGGTTTGGGTTGGGGTCAGATAGGCAGTCAATCCGTGTAAAATACTGGTATTCAAATGCATCCGGAAAACTGGAAGCCGACCCCAATAAATTTGGGAAAAGTCTGAATGAATAACAGGAAGAAATTCTATCATGATCCCATAGAATCGTTAGCAGTAGACCAACACCTAAACTTTATGACGATCTAAAACCATACCAAGTAACAACAGGAAGGATCCAACTCAGCAAATAAGACTTACTGAATCTGTTACACTATAACATTCGCAACCTGAGAACAAAAGTGACCTAACCAAAAATTTGCGTTTTGAGAGAAATAACAAAATTGAGTCACACCATCACTTCCATCTACGCCACAAATCCGAAAATCGAACGACTTTCCAATCATCACACTTAATCGCTAAAGCTCCGTTTCTTTTTAATGATATTTTTCAGTTGTGTTTCGTGTTCTAGGGAGTTTTCTATAGAATATGCGACGAAATGTTTTTGCTTTTCCTTTTTACTTTTTGATTCACTAGATAAAGATAAAGATAAAGATAATTTATTTGTTAAAAACATGCGTTTACACACAAAATTGAGCATGCAAGATCTTATTATGTAGGGTAGGTCCGTACATGCTTTTACCTGGTGAGGTGTACAAATTTGTTTTTTTTTTTACAATTATACAGATTAGAAAGTTTTTATTTTAACCATTGTTTTTGTGACTGTATTCATAATGATTGATTGATTTGATCATATTGATTATTGATTGATTGATTTGACATGATTTTATAATAACATTAATAACTGATGTGCATATTATTTTCTTTGAGAAACGTTATACAAATAAAAAATACAAAAATACATATTGTCCAATTGTCATGCAAACAGAACGAACGAACTAGACGACGACGACACTCATCTTAGGAGTAGTTTTAGGTATTTAACGTCATTTTCCATAATTTTGAGTTCAGTCACTTTTGTTCTGACTGTGTGATATTACGACACGAGCAAAAGATATTCTTTAGATAACTAGACGATAAACTTACAGGCATAAAATCATCACATGTGTCAATAGACATCTTAAAGTGACTGAAGTAAAGTCTCCAATGGAAATGAAACCCTCTCTTGAATGTGGATGGTTGGTTTTTGAGTGTAGGGTATCGATAGGCATGTGAACGGTAATCCAGGATCATTTGAGACAAGATCGTAAGCTTTGGTACGTTTTTGAAGTGGAGTTGTATAGAGTTTAAGCAGGAGTGTGATTGGATGAATTTGGTGTGATTGTCTTATAAGTATATTTCGCAGAAAAAAAAATGTGATTCAAATTTTAAAGACGTACGTCTTTTAAGATTTTGCCAAGATTTTTGTTTTTTTTTTAGAGGCTTTAGCCAAAGTAAAAAAAAAAAATGGAAATTTAATGCTACTTACAACAACAACAACATACATTTATTTGCAGGCAACTTTGGCCCATTGATATACAGGGTTGTATTGGTAAAACACCAACAACCTCTTAAGAGGTCGTTGTACTCATCATTATACGTATGTAGGGAATAGCTGTTTGTTTTTCAAGATTTCGGGTTTGGTCTCATAGTAAAAGTTGTTCATAATGATGAGTAAATGACCTCTTAAGAGGTTGTTGTTGTTTTACCAATATACCTTGCAGACAACACAACAAGAACCACAACCTTACAACGAGCAGAATTTGTTAAACAATTTATTTTAATCTTACTATAAGGAAATCTTACTAGTTACTTTTGATTATAAGCCTCACCCCACTCCATAAATCTCTTAGAAATGAGTCTAGATCATTTCGCAATCTCCTTCAGGGCCTCTGTATCGTTTACTCCGCGTTTGTCACTTAAATAATAGTTGGGATCCACTGTTTGTCCCTTAAATAATAATATTGGGCGTTCGATTTCAATCTATTTGATAGAACCAGTATCTTCCAAGTCTATGAAACATTTATTAGAAGTAAACGTAAAATTTTATTCTATGACGGTATTATATAATCCAAAGTAGTTCTTGACTATCACAGTCAGCGCTGATGAAATCCACAAGAAGAAAGGAAGTCAAAAAACTCACCAGTCGGAGAACTATCAGCTCTATATTCATTCTCCTGCAGTCTCAGTGACGCACTCTTGCGAACAAGCTTAGCGAGTGACGTCTGCTCATCCCCCTGTGACTTAACCGCGGTTATATTTAACAGACGCGGCGCCAGCCGATCCGTTACGTCAAGAGGTATAGAGACGCTCTGTGTGTGCAACGTATTTACTTACTTGCGTATGCAACGCGGCGAGCCGAAAGTAAGGAGTAACATAATGATGGTTTTTTTTGACATGTGGGGCAATCGAATATGAGAAAAGGTTTATAATATTGTTCAGGAGTTGTAAGTAAGGTCCTTAAACCTATTTTTGAATCGATTAGATGGTCGGTCGAACAGTCATGTTTCAAGATTCATATTCATTTATTTGCATTTTACATGATAAAAACATGGTGTTAACAAATGGCTTAGAGCTAAGAGCCGTTGTAGACCCTGTCAGGGCACAGCAAAATTTAGGGTAACATATTCCCAAAATTTTAAAACAAAATAATAAAGTGTACCTAATTCGAACATGGCAAAAATAAATGGTAAAGATAATATGCTCGCGCTGCCGATGATTCGACCTTATAGTTATTCGAGATTTTGATGCACGAGGTAGTGAACTGGCGCGCTCATAATCTATCGAGCTAACGTTTTAGAGCAAGTGTTATTCGATCTCACGTCATTCAATTTTAAGTGGGGAACCCCCACAAAATAGGCTTTTACTAAAATACCCATCACCACAAGTATCCATTTCATTTAGGAATCATCTTCTCATTTGCCGTTTGAAAACCTTTTTACGTTACCCTGTTCAGAATAAGCTTTAAAGTTCTCCTTGCATCAATCCTAATATCGAACCTTTCAATCCACGCTTTTATTTTCCATCGCAAAAGCGTCATCGAAAACCTACCCTCCCGACATTTTGAATTAAAAATGCTGACCCGACGAGTTTGGCGCAAACAAAAAACTCTTAATTGGTAAACAGGGGACGGTATGGCTCTGATTTCATGGCTCCTGTGTCTCGTTTTATTAAATACGACGGACAAACCCCTGTTTGTCAACCCTTGTTGTGGCTGTAGGATTTGTGATTAAAATCTGATTGGTAGCTACGATTTTTCGGACTGGTTTAAAAATTAAAACTTTCCGCAGTACACTACAGAACTACTAATAGTACTACTAATAGTAAAACTGAAAGCAGTTGTACGGTTTCTACTACTGCGAGAAAATCTTTTGTGAACTTAATCTTAAAATTGCATCTAGGAGTGAGAGGAGGAGCTCGTGGATAAATAATAGGAGCCGCACGGGTCGATCTCTAAGGTTAAGCAGTGCTTGTTGAGGTTGGTCCGTGGATGGGTGATTAAATTACATACCGAGTTTCCTCCGTGCCTCGAAAAGGACGTTAAGCCGTTGGTACCGGCTGTCATTTGTAGATCTGTGACAGTCGTTACAAGTCCTCAGAAGCCAAAAGTCTGACATCCAGTCTTAGGGGTATCGTATTACCCAGTTACTGGATTGTGGAGGTCAGATGGGCAATAGCTTCATGTTAAATACTGGTACTCAGCTGGATCCGGTTAGACTGGAAGCCGACCCCAAAATAGTTTGGGAAAAGGCTAGGCAGATGATGATGATCTACGATTGAGTAGGTATAGCAGTGTCTATATAATCTGTTCTTGTCCCAAAGTCTATCTCATTTAGAAACGTTAACTAGGTATCTTCTGCTGTCTTCAGTTTGCTGAAACAAATAACCCTCCTTTTAGGCTTTGACGCTGTTGTGTGAAAATAAGGGTAACTGCATTTATTCAAATGTTCTATCAGGATTCATCATCATCATCATCATTTCAGCCGAAAGACGTCCACTGCTGAACATAGGCCTCCCCCAAGTTTCGCCACATACACATAACATGGGGGGTTTTGCCATAATCGCCACGCTTGGCAGACGGGTTGGCGATCGCAGTACGGTTGTCACAAAAGCACAGAGAACGCTGTTGCCCATTCTCTGGCAAGTCCCTTAGTCGCCTCTTACGACACCCATGGGCAGATATGGGATGGTGCTATTCTTTGCGTCCGACACCATACAGAGCAGGATCAGGATTATACAATAAATAATATAGTGTTTTTCTTCGAAGGCATTATATAATTCGAGACAAACAGGGTGTACCTTGTAAAGCGACATCAACTCTACGACCGTTACAGTACCATGAATTCATGATTCCAGAACAAGCAAGAAAAAATACACCAATTCCAGACATTTCAGTAATAACACTAATCATTGACGAAGAATTTTACTAACAAGTTTTATTATTGAGATTTTGATAATTTTGATGATTGTAATAATTTTGATGGTTTTAATGATTTTTAAATGATTTCATTACTGTTTTTACAATTTTATTTATCTCTGATTGTTGTTTAAGGGTATTGCCTGAAATAATATATTTTATTATTTTTATTTTTTACATCGGTGGCTTTACAACCATGTAGTTTTTGCGTCGATGTTCCATACAATATGTAGTGGTAATATACAACTTGGCATGTTACAAAACTATGTCCTCTTGAATAAATTGCTCCCATTTCAACCCTCAAAATTCTGTCAATAGCTCATTAAGCGGGCCGTCTGGACCCTCATGTCCAATCACAACCCCCGCTTATGGGGTAGTTATTATTTTTAATCCCTTAATGGCGTCCCAGATTTCATTACTGGGGTTCGTCTGATTAAAAGGGTGGGACCAATTTTTTCGATGTTAAGGGTTACAGGGTTGATAGCGTGGTCGATTTTATGTGTGGTTGGTTATGTATTCTGGACAGGATTTTAGTGGCTAGCAGACATTATTTTGAGATTGTAATGATATTGAAAGCAGAAATAATATCGATCAGTTATGTGTATTCATACTCACTGAGCATGAATTCTTTTGAAAATTTACCTAATTAGCGAATTTTAGCGAATTTCAACAATGAAACTGAACCCAATAGCATAGTCATGTTAACCGCGTTCAAGACATAGCAGCTATCAGTGTCAATATTCCACAAAAAATGGTGATTTAGGGGTATGAGGAGCAGAGTGTAAAGTCCCTCAATACTCCATCGAAAAGGGAGGATCCTCCGACCAGACAGGTGTTAATGTCTAGTGGCCAACTGCCAATTGTAGCCGGGTTTCTCTATAAAGTCTTAAGTCGATGTAAACTTTGCTAGCGAGATGTAGGAAATTGATGTTAGTTCTTCCGTCGTGTCATAGATGGCGCTGTAGTACTTTTTGTAGTAAGTTGCATTTTGTAGGTCGCTACAGTGACACTAAAAACTACTGAACGCGGTTTAGATTGTGCTGATTTCGTTCAGTTTCTTTACCGAAATACGCCTCTCCCAAGAAATTCAACCCAGAAGATGTACAAAATTAAGCGTAACCATGAAATTCAGTAGCACCCTCAATTTTGACTCGATACATATTACACTTATTTAAAAAACTCCTAGGTCACTTATATATAGCAACGAACAATTTTTCAAACATATACAAAGCCACGTAAACTATCTTCACTTTTTTTCATACATTATAACGTTATTGTTATTTTAAAACCTAGCCATGAGCCACTAATCTGTAAAAGCTTAGGGTGTAAACAGAACACGGTGGTCTCCTCTGACCACTGCAGTCTCTAAACAACATTAGTCCTGTACTTACGTCCTGTGAAATGAAAGGGCGTAAGTGCCAAAGGTGAGTATGGAGATACGCCTTTTGGCACTTGGTGCGCGGAAGTTATAAAGGAGTGTGCATACCGGCGGTGCGGCAAAGCGCGTTTTGTGTGTAGGACTGATTAGAACGCGGTTGGGACCTCCGCTGTGTGGCGCTATGACATACAATGTTGGCTTTTAGATTATTTTTGTTAAGTTTCTTGTGCTAGTATGCGTTGATTTACCTACATTCGGTCACAAAAAGATACGTACTTATAACCTGGATTTGTGCATCGAAATATAACACTAGAAACATTTCAGTAAGGTCCAAAAGTTTTCGGTTTCAACTCTAATATTAAGGATTAATATCCAAACAAAAATGGATTGAAATAAAGAGAGACAATTGAACAAAAATAATAATTGTAACTTTTTACTGGGGGTAACTAGAGAAAACTTCAGTAGTTTAGTGGTCATGATAGTTCTTTATCTCTGATTAATATAATGTGTGTTAGACGGAAATTGGACCTTAACATGAAAAACATACGACTGTAATTTCCGATGGGTTATACAGAGATGGGTACCAGCTAAAATAGATAAAGTACCTAGGTATAGGCCAATCTCAGCTTAATTTCGTAAAAAACACTGAAAACAACTCTGTATTCATAATTTATGTACAGCTTATGTACCTTTATTAATGCAGTTAATCTGTTCGTATCAATTAACCTCCCGTCAATTTTAATTTATGTGAAATAAAACGCGGGCGTTGAAATAATGATGTATTAACACTTTTAAACAAGTAACTATATATTTTGAAAATTTTGTGGCTGATTTTATCAAAGTCCAATTAATGAAATAATGGCTTTTGTGAATTGATGTTTCGAACTTTCACCATAGTGAAGTTTGGGAGCCTCTAGGCACTGTTATTACATTAAATGGGCGGAAATCATGCAAACGAAAATATCATCTTTAAAAAAAAATGCCTGTTACTCTTGAAGATAATGAAACTTATCATTAGAGAAATAATTTAATTTTACATTTTACCCCAAAATTTACCCGCTGTTTAAAATATTAGTATAAAACATCAACTGCACCTTACAACAAATAAAACTTCGCTCACTAATCCAAACTAAGTACAAGCTAGAATTATTTGCAGAAATAAAACAACTATTTCCCACCCCGACGGATCCTTAAGTTCCTTTACTGAGGACAAACATTGACAAAGCCAAGTCCGGTAGCTTTTAAACAGTTTACCTCCACCACGCTAATAGATGTCTCGATAGTGCCACCGCAAACTTCAACGACTTTTTTCGAATTTGGAACGCTAAAAAAATGTTTTGCGTTTTTTCTTTAAGGACAGTTGAAACTTTGAAACGTGCCGCTGCGTTTGACATGCTAATGTGTGAGGTTCTTTATTTTTTGAGTTTTTGGACATTTTTTGGTGCAATATTCAAGTCACAATGTAAAAAAAAAAACTTGAAAACTACAAACCACAACCGCGACTAGATAAACGTTTTCAAAAGTATTATATGTCCTGCTAACTAGAAAACTAACTTTGACTAAGAAGCATTTTCTAAGTAGAAAAAAAAGGTTTTAGATTAAGAAAATTTGATTTCTTTTATTGTAAAAATTTTAAAAATTGTAACCTGCTTGTCCTGCAGTTAACACATTACAGGGGCTGAATTTCGTGCTGGATCGATTTAGATTGCTATCAACACACTAAGAAGAAGAATAATTATGTTTAATAGAACTAAAATAGGAGAGAGCAGCGGTGGCCCAGTGGTGGCAGCCCCAACTTACGAGCAGTAAGCCATGGGTTCGAAACCAGGCAGGCGCATTATTTTGTGTAATTTATTTCATCACCGCTGCCCTCAAAAACGGTGAAGGAAAACATCGTGACGAAAACAGGATGTCCTAGAACAAAAAAAATCGAAGACATGACATCTACCAACCCGCACTGGGCCTGCGTGGTGGATTACAGCCCACTCACTCTCATAGAGAGGAGGCCTGTGTCCTAGCAGTGGGAACATTATATGCTGATGATGATGAATTCTATATTATGTTTTTATGTCATAATAATATGTAGTAACAGTTTGTGCTCCGAAGTCCCTACCCCCCAGTATAATATATTATGTTACTGTTCAAACTTGTACTGACTACAACCTATCCATGTTCCTTCTTAGCCCTTTGTGTTCCAAGGCCATGGTATCTCTTTCGAACAATCCCGCAGCCCTGATCTTTCTGCCTTTATCCCATGTTATTTCGGGTCGGCACAACACTTCTTTTTCTTCCATTCTTCTCTGTCATTCGTCACGCTATCATTTACTCCTTTTTGCTTCACATCATTTCTCACACAATCTATCCATGTTTTCTTTGGTCTTCCTCGCTAAAACTTGAGTAAACTGTAGACTTTCGTAAAAACTACAAAACCAGCCATCATTATTATTTTATTGATTCATTTTAACAACTATAATAGCCACTGAATCATCACAGGAAACCAATGCCATACCTACAACCAAAAGTCGCATGTCCAAAAACCTTTGCCTGCAGTTTTTGTCGTCCAAATAAATCCGGCCACTTTACGACATGTGAACAAACTTACAACTGCAGTCAATAAACAAACAAACACATACAAAATGTTAGAGATGAAAAGAAACTGGAGTCAATGATAAGTTTGTTTTGAGCGGTAAAAATCCGGGTGATTCACTTTGACGCATATAAGTTACGAATTAAAAAAGACAACAACAGACAAAGAGGCCATTTTGCATTGTGCTGTGACAGTCTTCCTTGTGGTGCCGCTTTGGGGAGCTTAGAAGCTCGCAGAGGAGGCAAAAATCTAAACTAATATTATAAAGAGGAAAGATTTGATTGTTTGTTTTTTTTGCATTGAATAGGCTCCGAAACTACTGGTCCGATTTGAAAAATTCTTTCAGTGTTAGATAGCCCAATAGGAGTGGCGCAGCAATGAAAAATGTTGCAAAAACGGGGAAAATGTGACGCAAACGAAGTTGCGCCGGACAGTTAGTAATAAATATAGGCATTTCGAAAATATGGTGGTTCGTCAAGGAAAACTAAAACTGCTAGTAGATGAAAAAACTATGAAAACATAAACGGTAGGAGGGCTCACAATTTTATAAACTTAGATCTTAGTGACATTATGAGTTGATTGTTAGATTACTTTACTGCCAGAGTTATAGTACTGTAAGATACCGGTCTACGAAATACATTAAATAAAAGGGATTTTAGAATATAGACCACTCTTAAACAAGAATAAATCTCAATTGACAATCAGTGCCATCAAAAAAACAAATATTTTCCTATATTACTCTTAAATCAAAATCATTTGAGAAGCCGAAAGCAGCGATAAGCAGCCTGCCTATTTTATCGTTGGTTGTAAGCTATAAGACAGTACAGTACTCAGGGACATTAAAATCATCATCATCATCAGCCTATAATGTTCCCACTGCTGGGACACAGGCCTCCTCTCTATGAGAGGGAGTGGGGTGTAATCCACTACGCGGGCCCAGTGCGGGTTGGTAGTTGTCACATGTCTACGATTTTTTAGTTCTAGGACATGCCGGTTACCTCACGTCACGATGTTTTCTTTCAAATAATTTCTAAGAAATATAAGTGAAATTTCAGATGTCTTCTTGGCCTTCATCTTCCACCGTAACATTTTTTAGAATCTGAGCAAATGTAAAACGAATGCAAATCACGTCTTCTGCCTTCTCTACCCCCATTGAACCCTACGAAAACGCATCAATACTTCTTTGTACAGTACGAGTGTAAATTCGGGCCCTAAGTGTCGCCGCCGTCGTTTTAACACTGCATCGCTAATTGGACACTTAAGCTGCACCTTAAAGGGTTAAAACAGTTTTTATCCGGGGGCCGAAGAGACCGGCACGGAGCGGATGACGGGTTACCACTGATGTTGCCGTCATTTGAATGATTATTGAATTTTTGATTAGACTTTATATATTATTGAGTTTAGTTTATGGCAGGTATAAGCTTTTGATGACATTGAGAAGTAGAGTCGTTTAGATTTAACTTTTTTATTCCTGTTTGGTCCTTTTCTATTACTAGTTTTAAGAGCGTTTACGCCGTACGACATTTCATACAAACTTTCAAGTCCTTTATTCCGTTATTTTTCCGAATTGACTTAACCGATTTTAATGAAACTTCATACGCATAAGCAGTCTGAAAAGTTATTAAAAACATTTTCGAAAAGTCTTTTAAAGAAAACTGACAATACGTCATTTTTATAGACACTTCTTGGGCCAACCGATTAGGAATTCCGTAGCAACTATAGGTACATCCCAACTAGCAAAATAATCCTGGAATGCGTTTTTAAAATGCTAAGTGGACTTATAAAGCTCCGATGATGGTTTTGGTGGTTCCTACTGCGCTTTTAACAGCATAAATACATGCTGTTTTTACTCAAGTACGTTTAATCCTATAGTTTGTACTTATATCGGTATATAGGATCATATTTCCTGGCAAATATAGGATAAAGACTCCTATAAAAGCATGAAACAAGAGTAATTGCACTCAAGAGTAATTACTCCGGTAACTTATACTTATATGCGCCTATAAGATAACATCTGCGGGCCATTTAAATCTTAATACTCCTGTAGGAGTATATACCAGGAATATATGCACTGAGGAGCTCTTGTTAATTTTACTTATAACCCCATATAAGCTAATATTTTACGGCCCATATAAGTAAATTAAGTTAAATTACTGTAAATCATTTATATATCTGGTTTGGTTTTACATAAGCTTAAAAGTAAGTGGTAAATGAATTTCACATCCATGTTTTAAAAATAATAAATCACCAAGATTATAACAGCATACGGTAGGATAAAATGTTCTATACAAGGTGTTGTTTTGCAACCTCGTCAAATTCTAGGAGGTAACTATGCTAATGATTCTCGACCCGAATCAATAATAAAATGAGTTGGTAATTTTCTTTTTTTATTTATTTACTGAAATCGGTAACTGTGAACCACCCGTGCTTTAAACACGGGCCGTCTGATCCCCACTTTATAACGTCGCTTACACACAAACAAAAAACCTCAAACGTTTTTTCGACAATTTTATAATCCCTAAACCACGTTAAGGGGGTTATTCTGATATATTGACAAATTTAAACAACAAAAAAACGCAGTGTTTTTTAATAATTTACTAGGTACCGTAATTTATTTTGATTATTTATGTCTTTAGTGACAACATCCTGAATTTTGACGAGGATGCAAAACAACACCTTGTATATCGATTTATCGTGAGCTGGTTTAAACCTAGACTTATTTATATAGGCATTGCACAGTACTGTTATTGTCTAAGTAATCTCAAACAATCCTGGTTAAAGCTCTTATGAAGCCACTTTTGCTTGTAACGACTAGTACAGGCGAAAACACGCTTTATAAAGTTTTTCAAATTCTATTGTAGGATTTGACATCAGGCATGTTGATTACAACTGTTTTTGTCTACTAATATTGAAAATGGATTTAATAAGCGGAAGCGGTTTAAAAAACTGGATCTTGTAAAAGAGAAGTTAAAAAACTTCTAAAGAAATGTTAACCGCAGTGAGCACCGATTTTTTAATTAAATTGGTTAAGACCATTTCGCAAATTCTAGCCAGGGTTCCGGACAAGATAATTGTAGAACTGCTTTAGATGGAAGAGGTTCGGACTATGAAAGTACCAAATCTTTGAGCGACATTGAAAGTGATAATCAGGAAGAACTTTTGGATTATAACAAAAATTTAGAACTGCGTAATCTATTAAAAACTGGGCTTTAGACTTCAATATTTCACAAGCTGCATTGTAATCTTTACTTGAAATTTTAAATAAGAGAATAAACAATGTTTTGCCTAAAGACATGTTTTTGCAAATGTGTATAAAATTCAAATTAAGTCAAATAAAAACAATGTTTAAACTAATCTTTAACCTAGCACGTAGAACAAACCCTTAAAATATTCCTTTAACTTACTTATTTATAAATATCAATCGATTTTCATCAGGGCATTGCGGAACCCTAATCGGTAAAAATGGCGAATCTTCCTAGGTTTTGTGATAACCCAATATAGAACCAATATACTTATATAGGTACTATATCACACTTGGAAATGCCAAAAATACTTATTTTAGCACTATATCGCACTTGGAAATGCTCACCAAGAAAATGGCAGCTGCCTTCATAATATTTATTTAATATTAATTAATACTAAAATGTAAATAAGCAAATTTCAAGAGGCGCTTTAAAATTTTGATCAAAACCATGATAGTTTTCACAGAAAATTCACGTTCCCCTTACGAATAAGCTAGACTAACAATTTGACAAAAATAAGATTTTGTCTTTCTACTATGGTTGACATTAATAAATTCTGATTCATATAAATACTTAACCTCAAGATATTAAAATTAACAGAGTACAACATAGCTCGAAACACTCATTTCGACTGTTCACAATATATGAGCTTATAGAAGCATTTCTAGGCGCACATTAATCTAATTTTTTACTATAACTTACTTATATTGAGATTCACAGGAGTAATTGCTTTGGCGTAATTCAATTACAGGAGCAATATAGGCGTATATGGCATTTCAGCGGTCTAATATAAATACGTAAAAAATAAAATTACACTTATAAAGTGGGCCCTTTTCGCGACTTATATGCGTATATAAGTCTCATATAGTCCTCGAAAAATTATGGTTCTAGGATAGCTTAAAAACCACTTTTTGCTAGTTGGGATATATTTTTCTGCTTCTGTTTGCAACTTTGCACGGGTGTCTAAGCGGTTGGGTTTCCGCGCTAAATCTTCTGCCAAAGGAAGAGTTGTTAATTTGAGATGAATATATTTTTTGGGTCCTCTGCTTGCAGTTATCAATATCTGCCTAGCCTTTTTTCAACTATGTTGGAATTAGCTTCCCGTCCAACCGGATGTAACTGAATACCAGCATTGTATAATATGCATAGAGGGTCTGCCTATATAACCTCCACAACTCTCTGTTCTGCTGTTGAATCCTCTACTTCCTGTATTCCTGTTAAATAAAAATAAAATACTGTCAAATTTTTGTATTTCAGAACTATGGAAAATTGAAAAAAAAAAAATATTCTAACTGGAACAAACTGTGGTAATTCAAAGTCATAATTCGAGCCTATTGCCATCAACCGGGCACAAATCCAGACTACGTGGCTGCTAGTGAAAAAAATCCTGATGGACAATCCTAATGGATCCTGGTCAATAAATTTGTTGTAAATAATATCTATTATTTAAAAGTCTAAGATTTATTTTTAATCTAAGCAAATATAACTTTAACCGCACTATTGTATTAGGTAAGTCTGTGATGATAGTGTATGTGTTTTTAAATAAATAAATAAAAAAGCAATTTGCCCGACCCGGGAATTAAACCAAGAAACTCTTGCTCAGCAATCGCGATTGCGAACACTGACCAACGAGGCTGTCAATAGATACTACAATGAAGGCAATAACTACCAATTGGCAAAAAAAAACCGCTAACGAAAACATGTAACAATTGTCTATCCTACAAACAAATCTATTCACACAACTACAATAATCGAACAATGATCCATTGCATATTATCAGTACCATTTATGTTACTTATCACTGGAGCTAAGTGACAAATCACATCTATGACAATTGGTAACAATACTTTGTATTTTTCAAAACAACTTCATTGTTACCCAAACACTCCAAAACCAACCTTAACCCATTACACTCACAATTAGATTTTCATTGGAAGAGGTACAAGAGTTATGTCAAAAAAAAATTGACATGAAAATTAGCATAGTCTTTTTCGTGAGGCGGTAATAGGTAAAATAACTAAAGAATAGAATTATCAATGGTATGTCATTGTCGTATGTCCTCTGTTTATTGTGTTTGACGTGTCTATCTATGGTCAATTGTGCTGTCACGATTTGTTTGGCTATGGTATTCCGGTCAGGTGATGGTCTATGGTGTTTTTGAACATGGACTTTGGTTTTACTCTTGCTCTCTATGGTGGAGTTCTATCGCAGTTTTGTATATGTATGTGTATGTCTTCTGTTAACAGCCCCTAAGCTGTTCGTAGTTTGAAGTATAGAGAAGACTTTAGATCTGGAAGATACAAGAAAACAATTTAAGTTTGTTCTAATCATGGGTGTAAAAAAATCTTTAAGGCACTTATTCACGCCGTTTTTGCTATTTTTTTTTTGTTCTAGATTATACCGGGGAGTCTTCTAGTTACGGAGATATTGGAGGTAAAAAACTTGTGAAAAAGTTCCAACATTGCCACAAGTTTTTTATGGTATTTTTAAGATACCTTCATGAAGCCTATTCACTACTATTCAATGCATCTAACAGCACGATATTTTTAATGCGTTACATTGAGTTCTACAGTAAACCGTGATTACTCACTCTGTATGGTGTCGGACGTAAAGAATAGCACCATCCCATATCTTCCCGTGGGTGTCGTAAGAGGCGACTAAGGGACTTGCCAGAGAATGGGCAGCAGAGTTCTCTGTGGTTTTGTAACAACCGTACTGCGATCGCCAACCCGCCTGCCAAGCGTGGCGATTATGGCAAAACCTCCCTTATGTTAATGTGGCGTTGGGGGGAGGCCTAAGTCCAGCAGTGGACGTCTTTCGGCTGAAATGATGATGAATGATGAACAGCACAATGTTTTTGATGTGTTATATTGGTTTCTACAGTACACCGTGATTTCTCACCTAAAAAAATAATAATTTCCCAGCAAAATTTTTGCTTAGATGTACAGCATGCTTGGTTGGTGTCGTTTAGACGTTGTGCATTATGCTGAAAGCCCAAAAGCCAGGCAACCTTGTTTGTATGGATATCGCGTTACCCAGTTACTGGGTTGTGGAGGTCAGATAGGCAGTAGCTCCATGTGAAATACTGGTACTCAGCTGCTCGGGTTAGTTTGTAAGTCGACCAAACAAAATTAGAAAAAGTTTGAGTCTAGACAGATATTGACGACTAAAAATATAGTACAGAAACAGACTTTAATTTAAAAATTCTAACTCTATACAAAGAAAACATCCCACCCTTTCGCGTGAACGACAAAACAAAATCAAAGCCATAGACACGCCTTAAAAACACCATCACTTGAGCACATTCTATTACTACGTCGCTAACCAGTCTCCCAAGACCTGGCACCTTGACCTAACTTCCTCTTTTCATGGAAGGGAGGCAGGTCAAAATAAATTGGTGGCTATAATGAAACTTTTGTATCAGTCTTTGACACGCAATATGAGAATTATGGTGTGTTATGATGTCTCAAAACTTAATGTTTCGAGGTCTTTTGTTGAGTGGTATTATAGTCGCAAATTGAGAGGAGTGTCTGTCTGCGTTTTTCTTTAACATTGATTACTTGTTTCTTGAAGATCTGTAGTACCGAAATCGTTGATCATTTTGCCAGTGTTAAAAAAAAAAAATGATGCTTTCGTCTATGTAGTTCGTTGTCATTTTATAGATATTCATTTTCATGTCGTTATTATTTGGTAGTTTGATTTTTCTCATTTTCATGGCTTCAGCTGACCGTAAATGAAATAAGAAATTCGGTGTCAAAAATTGAAAATGTAATTTATTTGTAACATTTCTGAACATTATGTAATCCCTGAAGGGTTAGGAGAATTAAACTCACATAACGGCAGTTATTGCTTAAGTTTCATGTGAAGGGGCGACCCTATTGTCATCATTTGGGCGTTAATTCAGACTTCGGGCTGTTACTGAGAATGATGTAAAGAAAAAATTTGTACTACTTTCCCTGGTAATCGAAGCCAGGACCTCATTCATGCACAGCGACCATTTGATAAGTGACGCAGTTGTTCTTTGTCAAAACGATACTACTAAAATGCATTTCAGTAAAATTCCAAATATTGAAAGACAAAGAACAATGTCAAAAACATGGCTGTAATTGCGTCTTTCCTATTTTTATACAAAAACAGGCAATGTCCTTCAAACACAACTTGCTTACTCAGATCATATAAGTAACGTGTATAGTTCTAGTTTATAAGGTTTGACTTGTTTAGGTAGCTCACATGTTAGTATTTGACGTACAATTTTCAGTGATATTGAAATAAATATTAAAATTATAAACGAGAAACTATTTATTCACGCCAACTCATCACATTATTATTGTCTAAGATTATTTTGTCTATTTTACCTCCATAGATAAAATACACAAAATAATTTCTCAGTTACTTGATAATAGAATGATTATGATTATTACTTAAAATCAACCCCCTTTGTCTCTATAAAACCAAAATGGCTACCCTTAAACACATCTACATCGAAATTTCTCTATAGATTCTGTCGTCGGTCGTCAAGGAGTGCTAATTTGTTTTGCAAATTGAGGGTGACGCGACTTAGGGGTGTACCGTCGTATCGGGTTACCGGTGATAGGGACCGAATTGATTTTACACTCAGTTGCCTTAACTGTGGTTGAAAATCACAAGTTAAATTTCACTTGGAAGAGAATTGAAGGCTGGATCAATTAGAAGGCTGAAAGAATTGTTTTTGATTCTTGAGTGGTGTCTAAGGAAACGATGGATGGATTTTGTGAGGAGATGAAAGAAAAAGGAGTAAGATACCTTGACGGATGCTAGAGGACAATGGAACAAAAACGTGATGCGCCGACGCCAAACAAACATGGAACAAGATCAGTATGATGATGAGTGGTGTTCAAGTATTTTTAAATGTCATTCAGTATGGTAGCAGCAATTGTGCTATGTAAAGTGATGGCCTGAAACACAGGTTTAAATAAACCTAGTTCGGGCAGGTCGCTACCAAACATCTGAATTGAACTATGATTACTTGCAACTATTGAATATGTTTTAGTTACAAATTACTTATAAGTACTAACTATACCATTGTATGAGAAATAATACTACTGCACCTAAATGTACACTTTTTTGTAATACTTTTTAAATAAATTTATTTCTATTTCTATTTCTATCCATCTAACTATTCTTGCTGGCTAAATTGCTGAATGTATGAGACACTTTAAGCAACTACTCTTTTTTTTTGTTGGTTTTAACCATACAGATGCAAATTTCCAATGTTCTGCATAGCTTCTGTCATGCTTCCTCATTTAAAAAATTTGGCTTTGTCTCGGATAAACTGTTGTTTATCCTTGCCTTCGATAAAGATGTATTGTCACCATCGTGTCACATTAAGTCACTCCAGTATCTGCAACATACAAAATAGGTCTTAGACGGAGTTACTGAGCTGATCTTATAGTCGATCCTATACAGGATGTTACGGAAAGGGTATATACATACTTAAGGGTGTGCTACAGACCATCAAACTGAACATGTTTCTCCACAAACAAACATCGTAATAACGAAAAAATTCTCTGCTGCCCCATACAAAATTTCACTACCTATTCGTCCAAAATGTATGGGACATATACCCTTTCCGTAACATAATGTATATCTGTAAGTTTACACAGTCATTTTATTTTTTTCATCTATCATAAATCACCACCACACCTTATTAGCACCATCCCATATCTTCCCGTGGGTGTCGTAAGAGGCGACTAAGGGACTTAGCAGAGAATGGGCAGCAGCGTTCGCTGTGCTTTTGTAACAACCGTACTGCGATCGCCAACCCGCCTGCCAAGCGTGGCGATTATGGCAAAACCCCTTCTTGGGGGAGGCCTATGTCCAGCAGTGGACGTCTTTCGGCTGAAATGATGATGATGATCATCATAAATCATAACTCCATCAACTGCCAAAATCTTAGACTTCTCTTTCTACATGCATATCCCTTTACATGCAAATTACACCATATTTGACGAAAAAAGTGACTGTACTAAACACCACCGATGCCTGACCCGTCACGAAAAACAGGCGTGAAGTTATGTACTAGTATGTCCTTTCAGCTTTATCACCAACAATCTATATACCATCACAATTTCCATAATAACCTATCCCCATCCCACTAACGAGGTCTCATTAATGGAGGATGCAAATTGCGAGCTGATCCAGTTACCTATTAGTAATACGTAACGTGTATATGTCCCTGTTAATACCGCAAGCGTTAAGTGGGATAGTGTTCCGTAGTAAATTACAGATAGATGATGATGATAGATGGATTGATTAAGTTGTCTTTGGTTGAGATGGTACTACGGTCTGCTTCTTCTTCTTAGTCGTTACGCTCTTGACAGAGCGGTCGTGGTCGTCATGAAGTGTTGCTACTATTTGTGGCAGATGTAATGCGTCTCATAATGTCCCCACCTCGCCCGATTAGATGTCATCTGGGTACATTCGTGCACGGGACCGCCCACAGCAGACTTGATCTGGTCGGTCCAACGCATGGGACCTGGACCTTCCACGCGGTCTAGTGCCCTCCACTTTTCCTTGGATGACTAACCGTTCTATTTACTGACTGTCTCGCCTTGAAACGTGTCCGAAGAAAGTGAGTATTCGGGACTGTACTATTGTGGAGGTCTACTTATGTATATGATGTTCTCTGATTAGATTACTGTAGGTATTCCAATTTATATTACGATTGACACAAAACTGAGGATAAATAACATCGCGCCTACAATCCCCGAAGGGTTAGACAGAAGTGTACCTAATAGCACATCCACACCTCGTCAGTTATGAGGAGCTCTTGGCCAAATAATAACTGCCGCACGGGTCGATCTTTAAGATTAAACCGTGCTTGCCGAGGTTGGTCCGTGGATGGTGACCATATTTACATACCGAGTTTCCTCCGTGCCTTGGAAAGCACGTTAAGCCGTTGGTTCCGGCTGTCATTTGTAGATCTTTGACAGTCGTTACGAGTAGTCTGAAGCTAAAAGTCTGACATCCAGTCTTACCAAGGGGTATCCTATTACCCAGTTACTGAGTTGTGGAGGTCAGATAGGCAGTCGCATCATGTAAAATACTGGTACTCAGCTGCATCCGGTAAGACTGGAAGCCGACCCCAAGATAGTTTGGGAGAAGGATAGGGAGATGATGATCTCTCCAGTTATGTTTAAGTCCCTTTAAAAAGCGAGTCTATTGCCATCAACCGGGCACTAATCTAGACTCAGTGGTTGCTACTGAGAAATTCCTGATAGAAAAACTCAATAACGCTTTGCCCGATCTGGACATCGAACCTACGACCTCTTCCTATCCGTACTGATTATTTTGATAACACCCACACCGGTAACGTCGGATCGTTTGTCGTGTGTTACCTAGATAATAAATGTGCTAACGTAATGGTCGTGGCGTGCGAAACGCCACCTGCCGGATTTGATAACAAAACTCCTTCGGCTAATGTCTTTACGAGCCGAAATATTAGTGTTGGTGAAGTTTGTGGGTTGGTTAGGTGAACTGATATTGTATCGCGTTATATTAAAACAAGTGCGAGTCGGACTCGCGTACGAAGGGTTCCGTACTATTGTTAGTAAAAACCGGCCCAGTGCCTGTCGGACTCGCCCACCAAGGGTTCCGTACCATTATTTATCTTCTTCTTCGTCGTTCCCTCACTGCTGAGGATCGCGACCACATATGATACGTCTCCAAGCCATGCGGTCTCCTGCAGTGTGAACCGCTCGGTACAAGCTGCCTCCAGCAGCCTTCTTGATTGCGTCTGCCCATCTGGCCGGTGCCCTGCCTTGCGCGCGTTTACCTTCTGCCCGGCCCAGTATTATAAGCCTCTCCAGACAATGCCGAGGTGAACGCATAATATGTCCGAAAAAGCTGAGGGTACGCTCCAGGCAGATTGTGGAAAGCCGTTTGGTGATGTTGAGCTCCTCCAGTATGGATTCATTGGTTCTTATCGCGGTCCATGGTATACGCAGTAGTTTCCGCCAGCACCACATTTCAAAGGCATCGATTTTACTGCTTTCCCGACTTTTAATGCACCATGTTTCAGCGCCATACAAAAAGATTGAGAACACAAGGTCACGGACCAATCGTATTTTGGTATTCCGCCGGATGCCACGGTTCCTCCAAATTTTCTCCAGGTTGGTCATTTCACTTTTAGCCATACCAGTACGACGGCGGACTTCCTCAAGGCAACTGCCCTCACTCGTTATCACTATATACCATTATTTATAAAAACGAGCAAAAAAGTCACTTTTTTGTATGGGAGCCCCCTAAAATATTTATTTTATTCTGTTTTTAGTATTTGTTGGTATAGCGGCAACAGAAATACATAATCTGTAGAAATTTCAACTGGCTAACTGTCACGGTTCATGAGATACAGCCTGGTGACAGACGGACGGACGGACAGCGAAGTCTCGGCAATAGGGTCCCGTTTGACCATTTGGGTAAGGAACGAAAAGATGGTGAATGATTGAGGATCAATATACTGCAAAAATAAGAGGTCTACTTCTTTTTTATCGTGTGGTTAGTGCCTGACCTGGTGTCATAGTTTTTATTTTTATGCAGCCCATGGGAATCTGACTTGACTTTTACCCTCCCTCAGGCATGCTGCTTTCCTCACGATGTTTTCCTTCACCGAAGCCAGTAATCATTATTCAATATGTGCAGGACTCTAAAATCAGAGGTGTTTGTCTTGGGTTCGAACTTAAAACCTATGACTAGGTAGTCCGACGATCACACCACTAGGCTATCACTGCTTCATTCATTAATTTACGGCTAATTGGCATTTTATATAAAAAAAAATAGTGTATACGCCACCATGGATTTTAAATGTTGCTCACAACATAAACTCTATACACCCACATTTTAATCACACACCCCCAAAGAATGACGTCATAATACAAAATGGCGCATCTCAGCATAATTACGGTTGACTAAATATGAATCGTTGTTCAAATAATAAGGGTTGTAGGGGGCACCCCTAGGACTTTGAGCAAACATCTCAATTACTGTGCTTATTAATTCAGGGGTGATTATTAATCGGCGTCTTTTGTCTCGAAGGCATGGATCTTGGGTAAAATGTTTGTTTACTTTTTGAGGCTTCTGTCAGCGGACTTTGCTTATTGCAAGGTTTCCTAAATGTACCATCTTGCTTAAAGGAAATCTCGAGTTCATAAAAGTTTTTTGATTCCGTTGCAATTATCAATTGTCGAATTGTCATTAGACGGAATATTCACATTCATAAGTCTCGAGTTCGAAGCTAAGATCTCTGATGTTTCCGATTCATGTGCGTATTGTATAATTATCACTTGCTTCGGTGAAGGAAAACATCGTGAGGAAACTAACAAGCCTGAGAGATAATTTCTCGACAGCATGTCATTGTAAAGCCAAGTTAGCGGCACATGGGCGGCATAAAACCTTTGACACCAGGTTAGGTATTAACCACTAAATAAAGAAAGAATGAATGGGTTATTTCGTTAATCCTTTGTTCTCATCCACATGATTATTGTATAGTTGCCAGTGAATAGCCAAAAACTAGTGTACTTTATCTTCATGTTAGTAATTCCCATCATCATTTGCCTAGCCTTTTCCCAAACTATCTTGGGGTCGGCTTCCAGTCTAACCGGATGCAGCTGAGTACCAGTATTTTACATGAAGCGACTGCCTATCTGACCTCCACAACCCAGTAACTGGGTAATACGACCCGTTGGTAAGACTATGCAGTCTTACCAACGGGTCAGATTTTTTCGGCTTCTGACAAACTTAACGACTGTCAAAGATATACAAATGACAGCCGGGACCAACGGCTTAACGTGCTTTCCGAGGCACGGAGGAAACTCGGTATGTAATTATGGTCACCCACTTATGGAGTAACCTCGGCAAGCACGGTTTAACCTTAAAGATCGACCCTAGTTTCCATTATAAATTAAATTAACCTACCTAGACCAGAACTTTGCCACATCGACTGTAAAAAAGTTTGTGAACTCTTTAAAAAATTAACCATCCTGTAATTCGGGAGCCAAATAGCTATGACAGAGAAGCAGTAAACAAAATGTTAAAACTATGAAATTCCAATAATTCGAAATTCGACTACGAATGAATTCGTTCTGCATTGTGTCGGACGTAAAGAATAGCGCCCATATCTTCCTGTGGGTGTCGTAAGAGGCGAGTAAGGGACTTGCCAGAAAATGGGCAGCAGCGTTCTCTGTGCTTTTGTAACAACCGTACTGCGATCGCCAACCCGCCTGCCAAGCGTGGCGATTATGGCAAAACCCCCCAAAATGATCAATGATTAATGTGGCGACACTTGGGGGAGGCCTATGTCCAGCAGTGGACGTCTTTTGGGCTAAAATGATGAATGATGATGATGACGAAATTCCAACTGCACTTAGAAACTGAATACGTAATTATTTATGTTACTCCATCAAAATAAAGACATGCATTCTCAAAAACCTACTTTAGTAACACAACAGGGAAGCTAAAATTCTATAAAATACTTCTCCAAAGTAACTTGTATAGCAGAATACACGTCAGTCATGCAGTAACGGCAAACGGTTATTTAATCATACTAAATAATAATTTCAATTATGTACTGTCAATGGGAGCTGAGATAACCTCTCGAGCTCTTTGTACGGCTCGCAAACAAAGTTCAAATTTATTTTCTTACAATAATTTTAGTTCTGAGTTCTGACAAGACTGAGAAAGTTTAGAAGTCTTGGCGATCTGACAGGGAACTGAAACAAAGGTGTTGAAAAAGCTTTTTATGAGAACGATAAATTCAGGTACTCTAAGCAAGCGTTTAGGATTTCTTTTTCAAATCATGTTTGAAAGAAAGAAAGAAAGAAACAATATTTATTTGTCGCAGGGACATGACGTGCATATAATACAAAATTAACAAAAAAATTAAATGTTGTATGTGTTTGATGAAATGTTTGAATTCGGAGTCCAAGGGGTATCGTATTCCAGGGCTGCGGGTTGTTCGAAAGAGATACCGTGCCCCTGGAACGCAAAGGGCTAAGAAGGAACATGGATGGGTTTTAGTCAGTCAAGTCTGACACTCCCTTCCGCTCCGCCCAGAGCGGAAGAAGTCATTTGATGATTTCCCATCCGAAAAAAAAAAAAAAAAAAGGGGTATCGTATTAACCAGCTACTGGGTTGTGGAGGTCAGATAGGCAATCGCTTCATGTAAAATACTGGTACTCAGATGCATCATCATGATAGTTTGGGAAAAAGGATAGGCAGATGATGATGTTTGAATTCTGAGTCCGCGTAACTCGTGGTCAGTTTCCCTCACTCGTCAGTTTATTTAATTCCACAGTTTCGTTGATAAGTCAGTTTCGCTGATTGGACAGTGCATGTGATAGTGTTATTTTTAATATCAGAATAAGCTTGCTCTTACAAAACCTAGTTGGCTAAACCTGCTTTTATTGACGAGTCGGCCAGAACTTAGGCCCACTTCATCTGATGAGTCTCAGAGTAAGGTAAACGTATTAAAAATATCGTGCAGTCTCTATCAATCGTTTGAAAATAGACCAAGACCCCATGAACACTTTTAAAGCTGCCAAAGCCGGACAAAATTTGAGTTAGCAATTCGAAAAGAAGAAGAGTATAATCACTTGTGGTGCAAGCAGACCTTAGTTCATGTCATGGTAAATCAACCAGCCAGAGCTCATTTCTTAAAATATTTATTTCTAACTGATTTCTTTCCTTTTTCTGCTATCGCTACGTTCTCAATAGTTAAGGCGTGTACACACGCGGTGCACATCACGCGCGTCGCGTGATCGCAACTGTCTGTCATTATGTTGCGCACGGCTCACTGCACGACGTTGTTCCAATAGTGTGCACTTTGAACACTGTTCCAGTGTTCGTATGTTAGGTATCTATAGTTTAAATTCAGGTTGAATTACGTCAATGTTAGGTAGGTTAAATACTGTGGTAAGTTCTGGGTATGAAACTTAGATAAAGGTGGCAGATCCACAAGGTAAATACACTCCATTGTTAACACGAATAAAGGTCTGAATTGCTCATAAGTAGACAACTGTTTGCGAACGGTTTCTGTGTCGCCTTACTTATAGAGATTTTCTATCCTAGACGAAAAATCCCATCTGAGCAAAAGTTAATTCAAATCTCTATTAGATTTTGTAAGTGACAAATGATTACCCAAAAATCCGAGACTTACCTAAAGGCCAGTATTACACAGAACGTCACACAAGACTCAAGGATTACTTAACACTAGATTCAAGTCATTTGATTGGTTGGAACTAAGTAATGCTTGACAAGGCTCAAGTCTAAAAGTTTTAAATAAGACCATATTATATCCATGGTGTGTACGAAACCAAATCGGCAACCCTCTGACGACATGAGATGACCTGTCATAGTAAGTTCTTTAATGTGAGTCCATAAAATCCTAATTAACCCTCTCAACAACAAACAAACAATCCAACATGCAAACTAGAATCACCATAGAAAAACCCTTTTCAGCGAAATAAGCACTTACCATACATATTTTACTAAACAACTCAAAAGATGGCTAAATGCCTGTCGCTTCACGTAGTACCTTATTATTACCCACTGATGACCCCAGTTCCAACTATTTTTACTGAGGGTAGGAAAAAATTAATCCGCCCACTTTTAATTCAAACCCCGAGTGACAGTTGACACAATGGGTAGTATTAAAGGGTTAACAAAGGGCTGTGAACGGGCGCTTTCGAAGGGTTAATTGCATATTCGTTTCAAATATGGCGGCAGTTTCGACGTTTTTTTTGCTGTCGTGCAGTTTTTATGTTGTGTGTGTATTTACTTTTATATAGATTTTTTGTTGGATTTTTATTTTGTTTACAGTACTTTCACAAGTATTTTTCGTCTGACTTTGCATAAGTGTCAAAATCACAAAGATATTCGTTCTCGTAAGAATAAACATGCTGTAGGCTATTGACAGGTTACAAGTCTGTCAAAATCACAGCTGTGATAATCCATACTAATATTATAAATGCGAAAGTCACTCTGTTTGTTTGTTTGTTTGTTATCTTTTCACGACTAAACGGCTGATCGGATGTTAATGAAATTTGTCAAGAAGATAGATTTTAACCTGGGGAAGGACATATGCTATATATCATCACGCTACGAGAAATAGGATCAGCTCCTATTGCTCATATCGCAGCAATGAAAAATGTTGCGAAAACGGGGAAAATGTGACGCAGACGAAGTTGTGCGGGACAGCTAGTTTAATATACAAGGTATAACATGACAAACGCAAACCTCTTGTGTGATGTCTCAGACTATGGAACTGAACAACGTTAGTTCTACGAGTTTATGAAATTCGCAAAAAAGTACTTTTTATAAGAATTGCCGCGATCAACACCTCATTTCAGCCCAAAAGAAATCCACTGCTGAACATAGGCCTCCCCCAAGTGTCGCCACATTGACATTTTGAGGGGTTTTTGCCATAATCGCCACGCTTGGCAGGCGGGTTGGCGATCGCAGTACGGTTGTTGCAAAAGCACAGAGAACGCTGCTGCCCATTCTCTGGCAAGTCCCTTAGTCGGCTCTTACGACACCCACGGGAAGATATGGGATGGTGCTAGTCTTTACGTCCGACACCATACAGATCAACACCTATGGTGAAAAAAAACGTTATGTATTTTCAAAGGTCAAACAACACTAGTGGTTCAGTATCATGGTCTGAGTCAGCACACGATAGGTGTGCGTTTAATGATACACCTTATATAATCTCGTTTGAATGAGGTATAATGGAGTTGGATAATTATTGTGAATGGACTGTAACTTCATGAAATTTTCGCAAAGTATTAAGTTTACTTCATTTGGTATTTGAATTTGCAGATACTTAAACTTGTTTACGATTATTTTCAGGAATAAATATTTTATTAATACTAAAATTATATTCTAGGAACAAATAATTATCGACAGCTAATTAATTAAAACAAAATCATGGCTTTTAGCTGATGATTGAATGCGGTAGATTAATTAAATGATTAACTAAACAATCAATTAAATTAAATAAATTAAAACTCCTTTTTATAACAGAGTACCTATAACTTAGTGCTATTCTATTCTAATATTAGAAAAAAAGGCAAAGTTTGTAAGTTTGGATATAGTTAGGTTATCTCTGAAACTACTCAGCCCGATTTAAACAAAAAAAAACTTTCAATTATGAAAAGCCAAACTATTAGGTGACATAGAATATGTTGTCACGCGGGTGAAGACGCAGGTAGAAACTAGTTTTGTACGAAAATGACTTATTTATTACATACTAAGACTTGATGTTTACAACCGGTTTTTATTATAAACGGTTTCTTTTTTTGCAAGTAAATAGTTGTTTCGATTTTACTGTTATTATACGTATTATAGTGCACTAACAACAACCTTTAATAGTAATTATTATGTTTGATTGTTTTGTTCTGGCGAAATGTTTGTGTACTATTAGAATACGCAAGAGGTGAGGCAGAGATGTAGGTTACTTACCTCTGCTTAATCCTCTCGGAATTACAGACGTGATGTTATGTTTGTTTGTGTAAAAGAAAACTGAATAATTTATTAGCAACTTTTGTCGTAGGCTTTCCCCGCATAAATTACTGCTTTAAAAACTATATATTTTTGTTACACTTGTGAATGTTTACCAAACTTTATAAAAAAAAAACAACGTTCAGCTGTTAACGCGAGGAAAGGCAGTTATAAAAGAGGAGCAGACAAAGCTACTATGACATTTTTTTAATTAATAAGGATTCTTGGATTCCTCCAGAGTTATTTCATAATTTAATATGCTATCATAGAGATAGATATAATGATATTACATATATTTGGGAAAAAACTGCCGAGATTTATTCAAACGGCACAAATGATTATTGAAAGAGGTGTGCAACTATAAACGTTGTCATATTTAATCAGTCTAAACGGATGTAGCTGAGTATCAGTATTTTACATGAAGCGACTGCTTATCTGATGTCCGCTAGCCAGTAACTGGGTAATACGATACCCCTTGGCAAGACTGGATGTCAGACTTTCGGCTTCTGACTACTCGTAACGACTGTGAAAAATCTACAAATGACAGCCGGTACCAACGGCTTAACGTGCTTTCCGAGGCACGGACGAAACTCGGTACGTAATTATGGTCACCCATTAACGGACCAACCTCGGTGTCCATGGCTTAACCTTAAAGATCGACCCGTGCGTCTGTTATTATTTAGCTACGAGCTAAAGAGAGATCGATCTCGCTCAGTCTAGCCGGATGCAGCTGTTTATAATAGGTATTAATATTTTTACTGGGTGCCATTGTAGTTGAATGTTGTGACTTAGAGCATTGTATTGGACTTGTCTGTAAGTGCAATGTTGATATAATTGGTCATTCCAGACAGAATTACAGATGCACCCAAAAACAAACTGCCAAAAATTGCGTGACACAAACGAAAATCATCGACAGTCATCATTATCGACGGTAATTCGCGTAAATATCGTAAATTCGACATAATTTAACGTACATTGTGGTTTGCGTTTCACAATTAGCGGTCGATTTGGTCGTCGCTCGCGCATATGACGTCATGACGTCATTTCACGTCATCTGGTCGTTATTGTAATCTGCGGTTTGACGGCGACATACGATTGTCGCGTGCGGAGAGAGCCTTATTTTTTAATCAATTTAATATATTTTGTTATTAGGCTTTATTGTGACCTTTTGGGCACGTTTTATGTAATATTGTTGTGTAATTGTCATTATTTTGTGGTTTGACATCTGCGGTGTTTATCGGTAAGTTTAAAATTGCTTTTGCGAAAGTCGTGTAAGTCTGGGTTATATTTAGTTTAATTCCTATTTTCTAAATATTGTTTAAATTAGATTAGAATGACTGCTGAGCATGAGGTCCTGGGTTCGATTCACGGGTCGGGCAAAGTGTTATTGGGTTTTTCCATCAGGATTTTTTCAGTAGTAGCCACGGAGTCTGGATGTGTACCCCACTATTGTGGTTTATCAAGTACTTAGTTGTGAAGGATCAAAGTTATTGAAACATTAAAAAAAAACAACAAAATACACAACAATTTATCCAAGTACCTTTTACCCGTTTCGTAAAAGAATTGTTACAATTTATCTTCATTTTATACATAATTTACTCACAGTTTACATTTCTCATAATAATCCAACTTAAAACGCGATAAAAACCAAAAATAAATAATATTAAAACATCATAAAATATACTCAGAACACTCGATCACCTTAATAATAACTGTATGAAGTGTCCCGTACCGCGTTATTAGGCCGCGTCCACACGTAAGTGACGGTTGTAACGAGAAAATTAACAGTCATCGCATCGCGTCGCGCGTCGCAACTCGCCGAAACAATTACACGCCCGCGCGGTAATTTAACGTTGAATTTGCATAATTGCAGCGATAACAGGCGAAGCCGCGGGCGATGTCGCGTCAACGTGAACCGGCCCTGTGACAATTACAATGTACTTTTTGCTGTGTTTACATGCTCAATTAATGGTAGAATTAATCAATTTATGCTCGCAATATGCAGATGTGGGAGCGAGAAGATTATCGCTAATAGGTTTCTCTTGTGGGTTTATGCAATGAGTGTGAATGATAAATTGGTTAATCATTTAGTTTAAAAATGCTATAAATTACAGGACTTTAATATATTTTGTTTGTTAAGATTATGCTAATTGGTACAAGGCTTTGAGATTACGTGCAGCTGCGTAAGTCTGCTATAGGTAAAACATAGCTAGTATTAGAAACATAAATTAATAATAATGTTGAGCTGTTTCAGTTTCGGGGATGCTTTTATGTGTGTTGCACGGAGTTATCTCACGCATAATAATCAGTGTACAATGTTCCCACAGCTAGGACACGGGCCTCTCCTTAGGCCTTCCTTTCTTTGAGAGGGAGTAGGCTATAATCTACCTCGCGGACCTAGTGCGGATCAGATCTGTGGATGTAAACTAGAATGAATTTATTCCTCCAGGTTTAGTAACATTCATGAATATAACGAAAGATTGTGTCATTGTAATTATTTCCATAAAAAAAAACAATTACCCACTTACGTCACACCAAAAAACGCAACCCATCAGCGTACAATCAATACGTAAATGACAATCACACGCCATAAGGGCTAGTTCACACGACGCGACTGGCACCGCGTGTCGCGACATCGCGACAACGGCGCCAGCAATTAATCAAAGTGTCGCGCGTTTCTCGTCAAATTGCTTTATTGTCGCCCAAATTGGTTGGGACCGGGTGATTTTCCGGTAGATTATTGTTCCTTTATTGGACTTAGTTTGTGTGGGGAAAGTTTGTTTGTGGCTTTATGTTGTTTGGTACGAAGTGTTGATTGTGTTTGGGGATTAAGTTTTTTGAATTGATTTTTATGATAGGTTTGTGTAAAAGTTAAGGTGTAAGTACCTAAATCATCATCATCATCATTTCAGACGAAAGACGTCCACTGCTGGACATAGGCCTCCCCCAAGTGTACATAAGGGGGTTTTGCCATAATCGCCACGCTTGGCAGGCGGGTTGGCGATCGCAGTACGGGTGTTACAAAAGCACAGAGAACGCTGCTGCCCATTCTCTGGAAAGTCCCTTAGTCGGCTCTTACGACACCCACGGGAAGATATGGGATGGTGCTATTCTTACGTCCGACACCAAACAGAACCTGTACCTAATAGCTCACCC
Organism: Cerastis rubricosa; assembly: GCA_949152445.1. NCBI lineage: Eukaryota > Metazoa > Arthropoda > Insecta > Lepidoptera > Noctuidae > Cerastis > Cerastis rubricosa. The sequence goes on from OX424541.1 coordinate 14,682,867, forward strand.
ATATTACGACAGTTATGTTTAAGTTCCTTGTAATAGGGGACGAGCCAATGCCATCAACCGGGCTCCACTCTCAGACTCCATGGCTGCAACTGAGAAATTGCTGACAGAAAAACCAAATAACACTTTACCTGAACCAGGAATTGAACCAAGGACCTTGCGATCGCTAGACCAACAAGGGAGAGCCAGGAAACAGTGTTTTTTAAACACAACTTGAGCAGACTTTCAAACTAAAATGTTTCTTAGAAACAAATAGCGAGTCACCTGTACTTTGTAATGTCCATGTTCTTTAATGAGATCTAATAGTTTCATGTCCTTATCATTAGTCAACCCGCCTTCCAATTTTCTGTTAATTTTAACTTAACTTTAAACATTTTCTATCGGACTAAATAACATTCAACATGGACATCTGTCTGGTATAATAATAAGGATAGGTTATTAGAATTTCATTTTCACTTTTTACAAACGATTTTGCCACTGCACCTTTTATGCTGTCATGTCCTATATTTTTTTCTAGCCTCCACCTGTGACAATACTTAACCATCTATGACTTTGAGCTGCCAACCGCACTTGCAACTTATTGACTGGCTTATCTCTTTGACAAAGCAAGACCTATGCAGTTTCATATTTTAACTTATTTAAACTTATTTTTTATTAGTTGTTACAATCTCGCGTATTTTAACACATACGCGACAATTCATCATCATCATCATTTCAGCCCAAAAGACGTCCACTGCTAGACATAGGCCTCCCCCAAGTGTCACCAAATTGAGATTTTGGGGGGTTTGCCATAATCGCCACGCTTGGCAAGCGGGTTGGCGATCGCAGTACGGTTGTTACAAAAGCACAGAGAACGCTGCTGCCCATTCTCTGGCAAGTCTCTTAGTCGCCTCTTACGACACCCACGGGAAGATATGGGATGGTGCTATTCTTTACGTCCGACACCATACAGAGCAACAATTAACTAGTCTTAAATGACCATATCATTTAAGACTAGTTAATTGTTGTTCTGTCAATACAAAAAATCAAACCTCTTACTTGTAAAGAAACGGAAGAACTTTTGAAACCAACGACCTACCCTAGGTGTGCCTAGGTATACTCTCACACAGGCACACAAACACCCATGCAAGCACAAAACACACGCACACACACCACACAAACTATTCTTGTGCCAATGTTGTGTGTGTTATTTTGTTTAGGCCTATGTTAAATATGTTATATCTTTCTTACTTTTGTTATGGAAGAGCGGAGTCTTCTAATACAGGCATTGTTTAAAAGAAGGCTCCAATCACAAACTAATTATTGTAATCTTGTGGATGAAATAAACAATTATTTTTTTCATAAAAATTACTAAATTTAAAGTTTCATTATGTAACAAAAATAAGCACGATACTTGTTATAAAGCCGATGGTGATCATGAGTAACGAATGCGCCCGGAGTTATCCGAACTAGGTACAGTCACAAGCACCAGTATCTAAACACTTAGCAACTTTAAAAAAAGATTATCTCCTACTGTTCTGATCAAAGTTTCATGTTATTGCATACATAGTATTTTAGAACTCATATTATTATGAAATAGATGCTAGTAAAACAGTAACTGCAAAACTGGTTCATCAAAATGAAAATATTTTATTTTACATAGGCCTACATGGGCACTTATAAAACGTCGACAAAAGAGACACGGTTCGGGTCGGTCGTTTCCTATGGAGAAGAACCGGCAAGACACTCCATGGTTACTCTTTTAAAATCATTTGGTTCTACAATATTTGGATGTTACAGCGTTAGTACTTAAGTATGAGAGGACAGCGTAGGCCCGACAATAAGTCGTCGCTTACTACAAAAGGTAGAAAAAGATAATAGTGAGAAAAAAAAGTTAAAAGGCTACAAGTCAAAGGTAATATTGTGTTAACCTCATTATCCTCTACAGAAGTGATAATCGTCATTTGACAGTTGGAATCCATATTCGCCACAAGCTTCTAACATATCTATGTAAACACCCAAACATAAAACTACATACCCTCAAAAACGCTCCCTCCCGATCTCAAAAAAATCTCGCCGATCAATTAAAAGTCCCCACGAGTAATCAAGGGTCCGCCATTTTGTCTCTGCCGCGTGATCGCACGACCAAACACTGCACCCTCCGAGAATTTGATCGACGCAAATAAAAAGAAGGCACGTGAATAGCCAGCTTTATTAGCTAGGAAGAGTTGATATACGGTTCTCTAGATGTGACATAGTTTGGATTATGTGAGTTTACTGGAGACTGAAGAATAGGCATAGGAAATACAAGGTGTAAGGGTCACCGACGCGAAAACGCTTAAGTCAGTTACACAGTACATAATTTTGAACTCCCACATAGAAATTTCTCATACATGTAGGTACCTACATTCGTACATTTACACACACACAGTACATTTTGACCGTGTATGTATTGCACTTTCTTATGGAATACCTGATTTAAAAAAAATTGCCTATAAAAAATTCTGTGGCCGTCAGAATGATGTTCTGTACACCGACGCACAAACGGCTTCCACGTATTCAGTAGGTACGTACATCATTCTGGCCCACCCCTCCACAAATAAATTTTTCATCGGCAGTTTTTTAAAAAACATTATCTTCAACGGCACGCATCAAACACGGTATATTGCACGGTCAACAAGTATGGAACAGCAGATATATTAAAAAAAAAACCGTTTTTATGTCCGTGGAATTCAGAATAATGTACGACTACATAGTACCCGTTTGTTCGACGGTCATCACACATTGCATCAAAATATCTGTCTCTTTTGCAATTAGTCCGTATCATTAACATAACCTTTTGTAGTGATTTCTTTGGCATAAAAGTTGAAACGCTGAATTTCTTAAAGGGCGTTTTCTAGACAGTCCTCAACAGTTATAAATAATCACAGTTTTTGTTGTTTTATATATCTTTTGAATGCAGCAGAAAACGGGCAGTAACCTATTAATAAAAATTAACAAGGAGATAAGGTAAGTTGGCGTGGGTAGTATTTTATTAACATCAACCCACAGAGAGCCATATCCAGTAGCTATGTGTCTTGACGTTTAAATGAAAGGGTCAGGATACTTGAAAAGTTCAACGTGTGCACAATCCTTAATATGAGTAAATGGCGAATATTGTGGACCGTCATGCAAATATATTATTAAACAGGTTGGTATGTACTAAAACAGGCAGTCTACAAGTGTACTAGATGGTATGTATGAGCGGGTTCAGCTTATGCGTAATCTAAGCGTCAAGCGCGACTATAATAATATGTAAAGTACGCACGGCGACGAATCAAGCTAATACAAAACCAGTTTATGCGGATCTATCATTGTACAGGAAATCTGTACAAAGCGAGGCTATGTTGTACTGGAAATGTATGTCTTGATGAGTCACCATGAGTACGTACAAGAACTGAGATGGAGCCATAATAAAAAAAACCGGCCAAGTGCGAGTCTTACTCGCACACAGGGTTCCATAGCCCCAAACAATATTTTGAACTGTCATTCATTAGTTAGTAGTATTAGTTGGTAAACTTCCAGTCAACCGCAAAACTAAATTGGTTTTTCATAGTATGTTAATATAAAACAAAGTTACTGCTGCAGTTTGATGAAAAAGTCCCATATCTCTAAAACTAAACATCGTATCTTATTGAAACCAATTTTCGTTGATAGTTTTTTTTACGTTCTACAATCCTAAATATTTTCAGAATTTTCCTCTTCTTACTTTAGAAATTAGAGGGGGGGGGACACACATTTTACCACTTTGGAAGTCGCTCTAGCGCAAACTATTCAGTTTAGAAAAAAATTATGTTAGAAACCTCAATATCATTTTTGAAGAGCTATCCATAGATACCCCACACGTAGGGGAATGATCAAAAAAAAATTTTTGGTTTTCAGTTCTATGTATGGGGAACCCCAAAATTTATGTTTTTTTTCTATTTTTTTGTGAAAATCTGAATGCGGTTCAGAGAATACATCTACTTACCAAGTTTCAACAATATAGTTCTTATAGTTTCGGAAAAAAGTGGCTGTGACATACAGACGGACAGACAGACAGACAGACAGACAGACAGACAGACAGACAGACAGACAGACAGACATGACGAATCTATAAGGGTTCCGTTTTTTGCCATTTGGCTACGGAACCCTAAAAACGCATAATAATTGGTAAAATACTGACAACTCTAATAATATATAAGTTCGTTTTGTTAAGAAAGTCTTCCTTGATTTCCAATAAACGGTCAATTATAAAAAATAAAACTTGGATTTACACGTAATCTAGTTTTCCTGTTATTTAATTGATATGAAAACCAAACAAAGTAGGAAAATTGGAAAAGGTTTACGAAGTAGCAACCCGAAATGTCATTAAAATCGTCCATCACGAGCCCATTGTCAAAACCTAACTAACAATCCTTCATACAAAACCTTTTCATGAAAAATTTTAAAACGTCTTAACCTCCAAACGGGCTCTACGTAAAATAAACCTAAAGGACCTTAAGACAGAGTTTATTTTCGTTTATCAACATGTATTTAGAAAACGTTTAAAATGAAAGATGCTATCGTACAAGAGGACGTAATAAATTAGTCAGTTATTGAATTCAATTATCAGGGTCTGTTCAGGGTTATCTGATCGTTATGTTTTGAACAACTGACATAACAACGTTGCTTAATGAAAAACTTTTTCGATTATCGACTGTTTTCGTGAAACACGTGTACTTACCTGTCCTTTGACATGGCTTCTCACATATTTTTAACTAGTTTTGCCCGCCATCTTCATTCGCCTGAAATTATTACAACAAAATAGGTAATCCCTATTTGGATCGAATTTTGTAATTTTTTTTGCACAGTGCCCTACTATTTTTTTTAATAAAATTACTCCTTATATCATCAGCTATCTGCCAGTAAAAGTCCCGTCAAAATCGTTCCAGCTGCTTTGGAGATTAGCCGGAACAAACAGACAGACAGGCACACTGACAGGCAGACCGACGAACTGTTTTGTTTCTTGATGATTTAAGAGAAAAGGAAACACGTAGGAGTTTCACAAATTAAAATCAAAATTATCATTCCCTGCAACTTTCAAAATAACCCTTCAAAATCTCAACCTCAAAAATAATAAAACTCTACACCCAAAATTGGAATCATTTAAACTCCAACGGTCGAACGTCGGCCATATTGCGATTTTCAATCAACGTTCGATGTTCAAATGGCATCCATTCGCGCAACTGTCATCGGGCGGACACGGACGTGACGTAACAGAGGGTTCGTGGAACGGTTATCGGTACATCTCTCTTGCTACATGTGATTTTAATTTACGGAAGATTACTGCTTTAGGAATTGAAATTTGTTTTTGGAATGAGCTCTTTGTAGTTCTTATGGGTAGGAAGTGAACTGGCGTTTAAGGGTTGATGACCTAAATGGCACATTTTAATTACTGTTTTAACTGGACTGATTAATGTGTGGTTTTATGATTGGTTTCTAGATTACTTTTATGACAGAATTACCATTGATTATCTTAATCCAACTAATTTCTTTTTGTCGGTACCTACCACTTTTACGCCTCAACGGCTGAACATGTTTAGATTTAATTGGGCACACATAGACCATAGCCTAGATTAGGACATATAATTTTTATCCCACTAATGCGTTCCCGTGGAATAATTTCCAATATCTATACGAGCGAAACCGCGGGCACAAGCTAAGTAGTAAGTTTATGGAACGACAATCTCTATCAACAAAAAAGGTCGACCATTATGTATAGGACCCATATAACAGTAGCGTACTATATCATAATACGTTATCTATAATCCCCATATTTCCACCTACTAATCCCCACTTCAATACATCGAACCCCACATTATCAAAATGTTGCCAGAACAATAATTCAATATCGAAATGGTGCACATGGCATTACTTGCATCTGTCAGGCGCCCGCTGATTCAAAAAACGAACGCATAATGCGTTGATACACATTTGAAAGCCAGCCAGTTTATATTGAGCTTCATGATGTACGATTCTTTATCATATTTTTTTACAGTCAACGATAGTATTGTTGCGGGATACTCTAGTCTAGTTTTTATAATATAGGTCCTAGAAAAATCGATATTGTATCAAATCCGATAACGATGTCGGAAATCAAAAATGTATTCGATTGACATAGCTATTGAAAAGCTTTTTATAATCCCGTCGAAAGTATTTGTGGAAAGACGAAACGCTTTAAAAGCAAATTGCTCCTTATCTAAGCCCTTAGATTTCTAAAACTTGGGCCAACCTCTTAAGATGCCAAACATATTCCTATCGTAGAAAGAATTCTTCACATTTTTTATTTAAACTCTGCGGATCTAAAAGCTCCTTAACATGCGAATTTAGTCTTGAATTTTCATTAACCAGACATTCCTTTTGTCCTGTATTCAATGTTTCTAGAACGCAATAATTAAACTTAGTTTTATCATCATGTCAGCTCGGAATCACCTACTGCTGTGTATAGGCGTTCCCTTTTTTCTGTTCACTTCCCGGTTCTGTGTGTCCCTTATCCAAGTGTTTCCCGCTACTTTCACGAAATTGTCGACCAAATGACCTTTAATACAGCCCTAATTTCTTTGTCCTATCTAGGCCACCACTCGGTCAAACCTTTGTTGTTTAGTTCCAACTAAACTTCGCCTTATAAATCTGGCCTCCAGATCTCAGTTCAGTCTCCGCTGGGCACTGGCTAGTGTCGCCGCGGGCGGCAGATGACCGCAACATGATTTATGGCGGGACACAACAGTGCATTTACATTGGTAAATGTGATCGGTGTAATTACAGCCTTGTTTCGGCCACGGGCGGTTACCATGGATGGGAACGAGACACTTCTGTGTGTACACATATATGCGATTGTTGATTGGAGGAGTTCGCTTTTGTTTTGGTGATTTAAAACAAGGTTGATGTTATTCGGTAAAGAATAAGCAAAATTGCCAAAAGCCCCTGAAAACTTTTGTTTGACAGTTTATGTGAGCCATGAATGAAGAATCTGTTGAGCTTTTCCAAGTTATAAGAAATTGCATTTGATTGGCCAATTAATTGAAACTAATCTTGTAATAGAACTATCTAAGTTAGTATTAGCAACTAATGTACACGTACCGCCACGCAAAGAAAAACCTCACAGGTGCAGAATCAGAACAAAGCAAGTCATGTAACTTCTAAACGCCTCGAAACTATTCAAGCAAATTACTACTTCCCAAATACATTTTCTAAGCATTAAACACACCTTTGTGCACCCACAACCGGGGCATAACCAATCAAAAATCAGAAACAACATACACACAGCACACAGTTCATTCTGTTTAAAAGGATACCAATAAAGGAACCAATTTCATCCCGTATTGTTTGTCAAAAACTCGATTATGTCCGGTGCTATAAGAATGATGAAAAAATGAAGCAGTATGTCTATAGCTACTCATCGTGAGGTTGATAACTAGCAAAGCCCCCGGTTTTGCTTGTAATGGCAGTGAGATTTGTCTTTATTTTGTAGTTTTTGATGCGACTATGTATTTATTTTCCAGATAATATCTAAAGCAGTCCTGAGTAGGACTACAGACATAATGGTTACGTCATTAGCATTTAATTACAACTATTTACAATCAACTTCGTTTGCCGTTCGGAATACGAAATCCACCATAAATTCAAGCATCGGACTAATTAGAACTAACATTCTACAAATAAACACACAGCGTTCCAGGCAAAGATATAACGGCATCAATCCAAACATGTTTTAAACTTAAATAAACTTTTTTCTGGCGCCCGTTTTAAAAAAAGAACTGCTTTCGTTTATTTTCCCGCGCTGTCGATGAACGAGGCGTGACATTCGAAATTTTCGGTGTTGTCAGCGCACAAAAAACATCGAAATAGAATAGTGTTGTTTGGTGTAATATTAATGCGTCTAACGGACCTCTTTTGTGTCCCTAGGGGATGTATCATTCACGTCATCGCTCATTGAAATGAATAGGTTAATGATATTGGAGCAAAAAGGATTAATAGTTCAAGAGAAATGATTTTATGAATTATTTTTTTGCGTTAGTTTTTGGGTTTCCGGGAGTAACATTTTTTCTATTTCCTTCAAAATTGGAAGAATCTATTTAGGTGTTTTCTATTGATAAACTTACCGGATTTGTAAGTCGCTATTTAAATTGAATTAATAGAGGTTGTTCGCGTACCTTAATCCTTGGCATGAAAATCATCAATCTCATTTGCATTTTAACATCTTGTCGTGTCCCATTCCAGTTATTTATCAAGCAATTAGTAAAAGTGAGGAGGACAAATAAGTAGTTCAATTGACACATTGTGATAATTTAAAAGTTGAAGACTTAATGCAAACACAGTTACAATAGTATACGTTCAGGCAATATAAGGAACAGGGTGTAAAGTTCCTAGATCCGTTAGTAAAGGCAGGATCCTCCGACCAGACGGGTGTTGTGTCTGGTGGGCAACTGCCCGACAGTAGTTGTTGGGTTCTTCTATATAAGTACTCTTAAGTCGATGTAAACTTTGCTTGCGAGATTCAGACCATATTAATTCTTCAGTTCGTTCATAGATGGCGCTGTAGTACTTTTTGTTATATGTTGCTTTTTGTACGTCGCTACAGACGTTAACGGGAATCAGATTAGAATATTGTGCACTTAAAACCGGCCATTGTGTCACAATATGCAAAATGCCAACTTTATTTATGCCTGTAGTGTGTTTGGTGTACCTCATAATAAAGAGTATTTATTGAAGTATCTATTTAACTAAAATTGCAACGACTTATTCGTTTTCAGCCGTTTTCTACCTTTTTTTTTTTAATATTGGTGAGTTAAGGCTTCAAAAAAAGCGACTTATTTTATGTGCACTTTGCTAAAGGAGACTGCCCACTACATATCGTACCATATCATGTTATTGCTGTAAACGTATCAGGTACGGAAATAAACATGGCTTGGCACGGACTACTGGGCCCACTAGAAAGTATCAACAGAATTTCATACCCGTTAATAGTGGATTCAGAAAGGTCAGTAAACACATCTAGGCCCTATTTTATTTGTGCTGAAATGTATGAGACTGTGCCTACAAGTCCGTTCCGTTATCGTGTTATCGTTGCGCACCATACGGACAAAGCCGCGGACATCAGCTAGTTTCCCTATAAAAATAAGTTGTCGTTTTCCGCCACTTTGTAAAGAAATCATTAATTGATCTTCGGTAGGCTAACCTTATCATATTTTTGAACTTTTTATGCACAGGTCACATCACAAACAGCTAACAACCGCTGGGTGTTTTATCGTGTCGTTACCAAACATTATGATTTAGTGATCGCGAGTGTTCCGTTCAGGTGGCGCGCGCGCATCTGCCCCTGTTAATAACCCATTGTTTGATTGTATTGCATATGCCTGTGATGCGATGGGAAGATGTCTTTAGGGGTTATTTTTTTTTGGAGAGTTTATGGAGTGGAAAGTCTTCTAACATTCTGCAAAGCAGTCCATTGCTTAATTTTTTTGCATATGTAATTATGTAGTGGGTGATAGGTCTCATGTTACAAGTAGTCAGAAGCCAAAAGTCTGACATCCAGTCTTACTAAGGTGTATCGTATCACCCAGTTACTGGGTTGTGGAGGTCAGATAGGCAGTCACTTCATGTAAAATACTGGTACTCAGCTTTATCCAGTTAGACTGGAAGCCGACCCCAAGATAGTTTGGAAAAAGGCTAGGCAGATGATGAGTGGATGACAGGTCTCATGTCTTTTGATATCAAAATAGTTGTTGAAATAATGCTTCAAATTATGCACAGAGATCCATTGTTAGATTCTTTCGCTTAAGTATTCTTGTTCTTGAACTTGGGTTTCTTTTGCTTTGTAGGGATAATGGGGAGTTTAAATTGCACGTGTATATATTCAACACAATGTAAATTGTTATATGAATAAATGAAATGAAAAAAAAATGATATTAATATTTGTTGAAATAGAGCATGAAATACTGTCAGTAAAAATTGCATGAAATTGTGTCAGTCAATTATTAATTGATTATGGATAAAAGATCTTGAAGAGACTTGTCCTACTTTTTATGTCGCTTGTACAGCCTTATTGTTAAAATTAAACAAAACAATGATGTACTTTTATACTGGGTAAGAAAACATTTAAATAGGAGAGGTATATTTTGAAATGAAAGTCTGAAGTTTTAATAGTGCTATCTACTTTCAAAAGCCTTTTTTGACATATTAAGGTACCTACCTAATTTTAATCAAAACAATATAGGTACAACAAAGAACACAATAAAAAAGGAAATTCAATCAATCACTACCTGCCTTTACAGAAAATAAAATATAAAATAAGTAGTAGTAAAGATCTCGCAACTTTTAATTACTTTTATAACTCTAATGGAACTTACAGAAGCAAGCAATAAAACATTTTACACCTACTAAGGAAAAGTCTGCTTATAATTTTATTATTTTTTACTTAAATTGTATTTTTATCCGTTACATCCATAAAAAAAACTTTTAACTGATCAAAACCGCATTACAAATCTGTACTGAAAAAAATGACTAGGGTACTTAACCCTTTGAATGCGTGTGTAGTCATTGACTTTTTGTCCTTGTTATCACAGAGAATATTAAAGGAAAGGAGTATGACCTACTTTTCTTGTCATAATCTAGATAAGTATATAATAATAGACAATCTTTACGCAGTGGGTGCCAGAAGACAGGCGCCGTCGCCGAGTGAGGCCTAAAAAACGCTGACGTGATGACTAAAGGAAGAAGAGTGCAAGATTACGGGGAAGTCTAAATAGTCCAGTAGTGGAATATTAAAGATTAAGTGAAAAATAAAATAGGTGTAATCAGTTTGAAAAAAAGATTGCATGCCGTAGAGATGAGAATGTTGAGAAGGATGTGGAGTGACTAAAATGGACAAAGTTAGAAATGAACATCTATGAGGAAGTTTGAAAGTGGCGCCTGTTACAGAAAAGATGAAAGGGAGTCGTCTGTCTTGGTATGAACATGTGATGAGGAGGGATTGAACACATGTGACTAAAAGAGTAATTAGGTATTGAAAATGTGGATGGATGCAGAAAGTCCAAAGAAAAGATGGATGGATTGTGTGAATAATGATATGAAGGAAAAAGGAGTAAATGGTAACATAACAAATGACAAAGGAGAATGGAGGAAAAATCCCAAATAAAATGGGACAAGGGCAGGAAGATGATGACATACCGATATCATACCGATACAGCTTGTAGCCTTTAAAATACTTAATGTTACTCCCCGGTATTAGTCAAGTAAACACCGAAGTTCTAAGAAGCATAAGTATATCTAACTAGATGCGTTCAATGAACTTCGGTGTTAAGAGCTAATTGTTGATTGTAGCCATTACAGAAAGTGACATAAGTGTGATTACTCTCTTTCACAGTTAAACACTTTCATGACAAAATTCGATTAAATCGATTAAGTACTTGAGATTAGGTCGAGTCCTGTTTCATTCGCAGAGAACAATAAATGGAAATAAAACCAGCACTATACCTTAAAGAGTAATTAAATGAATGCTCGGCGACGGATGTCTAATTCGGTTAGTTCCACATTCGGCCGCGCGTCGCCACCGTCCACCTAGACTCGAACCAATTTGTTTTAATGAACTGTTTTATGGTTCAGATCGCAACTTGGATGAGAGTGACACCGTGGGTTTATGAGAACCAGAATAAGGTAAGTAGGAATCTTTCTTGTGCAGAATAATTAATACTTTTTAACTACTAGATCGTTGGTCAACAAATTAGATTAATAGGTTTAGGCCGAATCATGGTTTCACATCAGGCGACTGGTGGCCAAACGCAAGCCAATACAGTATAAACAAATGAAAACTAAATAGAGTACTACCTAATTAAGGGCTTGTACACAAAACTGCGATGCGACGTCGCATCGTAAAAATCTACGAGCTACCACGATGCATCGCAAGAACTTGCGAATTGATTCGCATCGCGCATTCCTGCGCAATACCTGCTGCTTATGTTGCACAACCTAGTTTACAAAATACGTTCAGTAGTTTTACGGTTGACGGTCGTCGAAGGAATGGTCAACCCGAATCGTGGAAGGGGACTCCCCTCCACTGCTTTGCTGATGGATGCATTGAACATAGTACCTACAGGGGTTGTGGAGGTATTTTAAAGAGTACTTATAGCTATAGCAATAAAAAAAAATGTATTGGAACTTTGACCCCCCATATCTCCGTTCCCAATTATGGGCAACGCTGGGGAGAACACTTGTTCTCCCCAGAATTGTCCACGCAGCCCAGCAACCCATTATAATATTTTCAATTAAATAATCTGAAAATCATATAATCGGCTGAACGTCCTAACATACTATATTTGTATGAGTGGACGTTCAACTACATTGATTATTCAGCAGATATTTCATGTGTTCGTCTTACCTTTGTCTTTACTAAGTGCATCAAACATTACCCTACGGTGTGATAGACATCCTGACTACCAGACTTTAATATGTCTTGTCAGAACGAAATTCAATCTTGTTTTACGTTTTTAAAGTTCAAAATATAAATCGTGTATCATGTCCTTTCTGAAGATAATTATGAAATGCGCAATAGTCAACTTTAATGTTCCAAATAATTGATACAGTAGTTGTGTCGTACGGTGTAACTAATGCTTCATAATTTATCTATTTAAAATATCTAATGAAATAAAACAAACCTACAACACACACAAACACACACTCAATTACTAAACACTTTCAAAACACACTAAATTACCACACACCTACCGACCTAGGTAACTTTGATTTTGTATTCAGACGGCATCAAACAATACAAACACGAAGCTTATGGTTTATTCAATATTAATAAGTTAAAGCAGCATACATATAAACATATAGGTAATCTGAATATCGATTATAGGATCAATATTCAGAATAAATCACCAAATGCTTCATAATATTAAATTAGATATTCTAAATAGTTAAATTGAAGAGTACAACCTGCCTCTCTGTTTAGCGTTTGTGGACTATGAGAAAGCCTTCGATTCGATCGAGACTTGGGCTGTACTGCAGTCTCTCCAACGGTGCCAAATTGATTATCGGTACATCGAGGTGCTGAAGTGTTTGTACAAAAACGCCACCATGTCAGTCCGACTTCAGGACCAGACCTCGGAACCTATCCTTCTGCAGCGAGGTGTGAGACAGGGAGACGTCATATCTCCGAAACTGTTCACCGCTGCACTGGAAGATATCTTCAAGGTTCTGGACTGGAGAGGGCTAGGCATCAACATCAATGGCGAGTACATCTCTCACCTTCGATTTGCCGACGATATAGTGGTCATGGCTGAGACCATGGAGGACCTCAGTACAATGCTCGATGACCTCAGTAGAGCTTCCGAAAGAGTGGGTCTTAAAATGAACATGGACAAAACCAAGGTCATGTTGAATGCCCATGTAACACCCACTCCTATCAAGATCGGAGACTCTACTATCGAAGTTGTAGACGATTATGTCTACCTGGGACAAACGGTCCAGTTGGGTAGGTCTAACTTCGAGAAAGAGGTCAATCGTCGAATCCGACTCGGCTGGGCAGCGTTCGGGAAGCTGCGTGGAATCTTCTCGTCCAAGTTACCGCAGTGTCTCAAGACAAAGGTTTATGACCAGTGTGTGTTGCCAGTGATTACATACGGGACCGAAACGTGGCCGCTCACAATGGGCCTCATCAGAAGGCTCAAAGTCACCCAGAGGGCAATGGAGAGAGCTATGCTCGGAGTTTCCTTGCGTGATCAAATCAGAAATGAGGACATTCGCAAGAGAACCAAGGTTACCGACGTAGCCCGAAGAATTGCCAGACTTAAGTGGCAGTGGGCAGGGCACATTGCTCGCAGAACAGATGGCCGATGGGGCCGAAAAGTTCTGGAATGGCGACCGCGAACCGGGAGACGATGCGTTGGAAGGCCTCCCACTAGGTGGACCGATGACCTGGTGAAGGTTTCGGGGATCCGCTGGATGCGAGTCGCACGGGACCGATCAATGTGGCGACACTTGGGGGAGGCCTATGTCCAGCAGTGGACGTCTTTCGGCTGAAATGATGATGATGATGATGATGAAATAGTTAAATTATGAAGCACTAGCTGTCCGGCGCAACTTCGTTTGCGTCACATTTTCCCCGTTTTCGCAACATTTTTCATTACTGCTCCACTCCTATTAGTTGTAGCGTGGTGATATATAGCCTATAGCCTTCCTCGATAAATGGGCTATCTAACACTGAAAGAATTTTTCAAATCGGACCAGTAGTATCGGAGCCTATTCAATGCAAACAAACAATCAAATCTTTCCTCTTTATAATATTATTATTAGTTTAGATTTGTTAGATTTTTTTAATTAGGTAAATTTTAGCAGAAGTACTTTTTCCTACCTACTTTTTCAGAATAACTTCATATGTGGGTAATTATATTTGTGTATCATGTCAAAAATGCCCCAAACATCGGGTATGACTCTTCTGCTTACTCGTACTAATCAACAAAACAGAAGCGTTAAGATATCCCCCTTGTTTGTGGCATGTGCCAAATAAATATGTTTTCTTTCTTTCTTTCTTTCTTTCTTTAAAGTCAGGTATCAGTCGACTGTTCTACGGAATTACCCGGAAATATAAGCCGCTTATAATTTGTTTCTATCTCAAAACACCGTGAGAACTAGACTAAGACAGTAAATATGTGTGTGTGTGTGTGTGTGTGTGTGTATATGACATAAATCTTGCATAAAAAATGGCGTCGATAGAGGACCGTTAGTTAGACTTAGGTGGCTTAGGAACAATTTGTTTTCTTTTTTTTTAGTTTTGATTTTTATCTCCTTTAATGATAAGTGATGTTTGTTTTGCAAATCGGTTTTTAAAAACACTTTAACACGTCTTTATTTTCATTAAACAAGGTGTTGTTTTGCAATCTCGTCCCGAATCAATAGTAAAATGGGTAGGTAATTTTCATTGTTTTTCTTATTTACCTACCGAAATCGGTAATCGTGAACCAGCCGTGTTTTAAATGCGGCCCGTCTGAAGCTCGCCCTATAACCGCGGTTCCACACATACAAACAATCTCAAAAGTTTAGGTATTTGATAATTTCTTATTCCCTAAATCACGTTAAGGGGGTTATTCTAAAATACTGGCAAACATAAACAACCAAAAATATCTGCGTTTATTAATATTTAACTAGGTACTATAATATTAATTGATTATTTATGTTTTTTGTGACAACCTCCTGAATTTTGACGAGGATGCAAAACAAAACCTTGTATATTTATACTAAGTGGTCCCACGCAACTTCGTCTGCGTCATACTTTCCCCGTTTTCGCAACATTAGTCATTGTTGCTCCAATCCTATTGGTCGTAGCGTGATGATATATAGCCTATAGCTTTCCTCGATAAATTTGCCATCTAACTCTTCAAATCAGACCAGTAGTTCCTGAGATTAGCGCGTTCAAGCAAAAAAAAAAACTCTTCAGCTTTATTATTAGTATAGATTATTAGGCCGGTGTTTCGTACTTACCTAACTATTTACCCTGAGAAGAAATAGCCGAAAAAAACTCAGCGGTCACTGTCTCTTTTAAAGTCCAGAAATTGTTTAAGTCATATGAGGACCATGCAGATTAGTGTCTGAGATGATCTTTTGAATGATGATGGTCTTTATTCATTGATCATCTTATTTTATACATTGTTCAATATTTCTTAAAAAAAAAAAACATTCTAAAAAAATTCATTAAAAAAATATTCTAAATTTTTATAATTATTAGGCATTTAGTTGTTTTATTTGTCATGTGTGAGTACAAAAACTACTTTTTCTTTCTTTCATTAGACAAACTCTCATTTTTATGTGCGCTGGTCTGCCAACAATTTTTGGCGGGATTGAGGGTGTCGGGAGGGTTCGCGATCAATACGGCTCCCACCCCGCACCCCGCGGCGACACCCCGTCCTCGCCTGGCGGCGTTCAGAAAAATGGCACTTTTATACTTACGGCGTTTTTTTTAAACGGTCATGATGCGGTGTTTTAGGGTTGGGTCGTTTTGACAAGAGAGCGTGGGAGATTGCGTTTACTTGCTCAAACAGTTGATTAGCTTTAGTTGTGGGCTAAGTCTTGTCTTAAAATTACACTTTCTTTAATACTTGTTCTGTGTATCTAGGTAGGTAGGTATGAAAATCTTTCCGCTGCATACTCTAATGTTTTCTAACACCAAATTAGGGAGAACATAACGCTAGGGAGACGCCACACTAAATTATTAGGATCCTTTGGTATTGTTTATCAATGAATTTGCGTCGTGAACTGGTATACCTATTAGATTTGTAATCAGCTGAAGTGACCGGACGTAAAAAACATTTTCAACATGAACTCTTGAACTACCATAATATTACCTAGTACAAACATGAATACAATCAAAAGTCCATACAGTAAATATCGTTGCGGCTCTATTAACTCTCAAGTGCAAGAAAACTCTCACAGCAAAACAAAACAAGTCACCAACCACGTGGGCTACTATTTATTTTAAAATTGGAACACCTAAGCTCCGCCTACGCAGTGACAAATGCGACCAATAGGCGATGTCGCACGGCCTTCGCGACACTGACGACCAATGGGAAACGTCGCGCGCACCCAATGACATCATGGTGACATCGGGAAAGTTCGTCCACGCCTTTGTCACGTGGTCGGTTGGATACGGGTTTTTTGTAGTCGTTATTCGTAGTCTCGTAGCGACTACGAATCGTAGCAGATTCTTGGGTTTTGTAAATATTGCGCATTTTAGGGGTTAACTTCGAAATAATAAGGTAGGTAGGTAGTATTTTTTGTTATATTTTGAGGTTAGGTTAGTAACATACATACCTAGAGTTTGGATTGGATCCCTATTAGCAAGTAATATGATTTCATAGAGAGCAGCGGTGGCCCAGTGGTGGCAGCCCCGACTTACGAACAGTAAGCCGTGGGTTCGAACCTAGGCAGGCGCATTACTTTGTGTACCTAATTTATTTCATCATTACTGCTGCCTTCAAAAAACGGTGAAGGAAAACATGATGAGAAAACCGACATGTCCTAGAACTAAAAAAAACGAAGAAATGTAACATCTACCAACCCGCACTGGGCCCGCGTGGTGGATTACCGCCCACACCCTTTCATAGAGAGGAGGCCTGTGTCCCAGCAGTGGGAACATTAAAGCAATAAAATATGAATAGTCAGCGCCATCTATTGCAACATGGTTGAACTTTGTAGCAAACAGTTGTGATATTTTTCTGAAACCTATTTATACCTATTATTTTTACAATTTTCCTTTCTTCCAGTACCTAAATACATAGAAACTAAAATTTTATAATGACCTATACTTTTCAATAGCATTAACATAGTTTAAAGTAAAATCCAACATGATACCTACAAGACTAATAAAAAAAAAAAAAATTAAGGGTGTAAACAAAGCCCAAAAGCACTTGTTCTCCCCGTCATTGCGATATTTTTTGTTATGAAGCATACCTGAGAACCTTCTAGATATATGATATGATATGATATGGAGATATTGGAGGTCAAAGTTCCAACTTCACTTTTTTTTGTAAATACTTACCGACTAGTTTTTGGGATTGGACTTTAAACACCTCCATGACCCGTTTACTACTCAATACATCAATCAGCACATTGTTTTGAGTGCGTTACACTGAGTTTTACCGTAAAAATTGATTTGTCAGCCAAAAAAAAAGTCGTTTTTCAGCTTTAATTTTTTCGTAGGTTTACTTTAGTTTGATGTACAGAATGCTTGATTACCGGCTTCGTGAAGGTTTCCGTTTACATCTTGTATACAGGGTGTAACGGAAAGGGTATATACATACATACTTACTGGTGTGCTACAGACCATCAAACTGAACATGTTTCTCCATAGGACAAACATAGTAATAGCAAGAAAAATATCAGCTGCGCCATACATTTGGGTCGAATTGGTATTGAAATTTTGTATGGGATAGCAGAGAATTTTTTCGCTATTACGATGTTTGTCCTACGGAGTAACATGTTCAGTTTGATGGTCTGTAGCACACCCCTAAGTATGTGTATACCCTTTCCGTTACACCCTGTATATGTTAAGTTATACCTATAACTACATAGACATAAATAGGATATAGGTGCCTGCCTATTTATAATAAACAAACAGACAAAGCTCACAGATCCGCATCGGAAGTGGTAACTGCCCGAGGCGCGATACTAAACGGAAGCGATGTACAGCTTCATCCCCGTGCCATGGGGTACTAGCACTAGTGCAAATATTGCAAATAGTTTGGGATAAAATATTCGGGTTTTAGCATGTAGGTAGGTAGGTTTATTTGATATAGGCAGGTAAAATAAATAAATAAATAATAAAATATTCTGGACAAAATGTTTTATAAAATTTCATAAACCCGCACTTTCACACATACAAACAATCATCATCATCATCATTTGCCTAGCCTTTTCCCAAACTATCTTGGGGTCGGCTTCCAGTCTAACCGGATGCAGCTGAGTACCAGTATTTTACATGAAGCGACTGCCTATCTGACCTCTACAACCCAGTAACTGGGTAATACGATACCCCTTGGTAAGACTGGATGTCAGACTTTTAGCTTCTGACTACTCGTAACGACTGTCAAATATCTACAAATGACAGCCGGGACCAACGGCTTAACGTGCTTTCCGAGGCACGGAGGAAACTCGGTATGTAATTAAACACATACAAACAATCGCAAACGTTTATTCAATACTTTCTTATTCCCTAAACCACGTTAAGGGGGCTTTTTTGAAATACTGCAGTCAAACTTAAGTTTGGCAGTATTTCAGAAAAACCTAAACAACAAAAAATGGAGCGCTTATTAATAATTAACTAGGTACCGTAATTGAAATAGATTATTTATGTATTTTGTGACAACATCCTAAATTTTGACGAGGATGCAAAACAGCACCTTGTAAAGATATGACATTTCCTTAGCAAGTTAGCCTTTTGGTAACCTTACAATAACTGAATGATTATAATTTTTACCACTATGGTTCTTATTGTCAACGAATGCAGACACGAGTTTTTTTTTAAAATTAAAACCTAGCCAAAGCGAAAGTTAAGGAAGAAAAAAGCATAACCCTCCGTTTTACTTCACCGTAGTTGGTTAAAAAGAAGCTATTTAATTTTTATCTCGGCACGTTTGGCGCAGTGGCTGAGCGATTGGCTGCTGCGCTGCATGTCATTGATTCGATTCCCACACGAAGCAAATATTTATATGGCCTACACGTTTTGTTTGTTAACGCACCTTATAAGTAGGAGAAATTCGAAAAGTACAAAGAAACTTTTTATTTTCTTAAAACCTTTTGCCAATCCTGTTTATTAAATCTGGGTGACAAACCATTTCAGGAAGTTTATTCATAAAGTACCTATATCTTTCCTACGTTCCTTAGTTCATCAACCTATCTTAGACCTGAAACTCCACGCACTCCAAAATACAACTTTATACAAAAATCCGGCCAAGTGCGAGTCTTACTCGCACACAGGGTTCCATAGCCCCAAACAATATTTTGAACTATCATTCATTAGTTAGTAGTATTAGTTGTTAACTTCCACTAAACCGCAAAACTAAATTGGTTTTTCATAGTATGTTAATGAAAAACAAAGTTACTGCTGCAGTTTGATGAAAAAGTCCCATATCTCAAAAACTAAACATCATATCTTATTGAAACCAATTTTCGTTGATAGTTTTTTTTACGTTGAACTTAAATATTTTCAGAATTTTCCTCCTCTTACTTTAGAAATTAGAGGGGGGGACACACATTTTACCACTTTGGAAGTGGCTCTAGCGCAAACTATTCAGTTTAGAAAAAAATGATATTAGAAACCTCAATATCATTTTTGAAGACCTATCCATAGATACCTTACACGAATGGGTCAGATGAAAAAAAAAAATTGGTTTTCAGTTCTATGTATGGGGAACCCCAAAATTAATCGTTTTTTTTTCTATTTTTGTGTGAAAATCTTAATGCGCTTCACAGAATACATATAATTACCAAGTTTCAAAAGTATAGCTCTTATAGTTTCGGAAAAAAGTGGCTGTGACATACGGACGGACGGACAGGCAGACAGACAGACAGACATGACGAATCTATAAGAGTTCCGTTTTTTGCCATTCGGCTACGGAACCCTAAAAAGCTCCAAAACACAGAAATAAAAATAAAACCATGATTACCTACAATAAAAAAAATAAACACCATACAACCCCATGCTCTATAGCTACACCATAAAAGTGTTGTCATGGTAATTATATTGGTTTTTTTTCTACCTTTTTCTACTTTATGTCCCCCATGTCTTAATTAGAAGATGCCGCTAGAATCAAAGATTTCAATACACCATAAACTATAACAAGTTTTTCAAGACCTGCCGACCCTCTCTTGGAACGTGAATTAATGTTTGATAGAAAGGATGATGAAGGGAATTTGAGAGATCAGGGTAAACCGGTCAGTGATGAAGAAATAGATTTCTTAGAATTTGGTGGTGTTATTGAAGTTTTTTTTGAAAGTATTGTCAGGGCAGTTATAAGTTATTAAAAGGCACAACAGTCAACAGAGTTATAAGTTAGTTTAAGGCTCATATTTTAACTAGCACTTCGCTTGCGACTTCGTCCGCGAAAATTGTGATATTCCTAATAGCCTATGTTACTCGGTAAAGATGTAGCTTTCTATAATGGTGAAAGAATTTTTAAAATCCGTCGAGTGGTTTTTGAGTTAAATCGTAACGAACAAACAATCAAATCTTTCCTGTTTATAATATTAGTTTAGATTAATTATTGATTTAACTAACGGTGAAAAAATCTCTGTAATTTCGAACTATCTGACTTTTTAACTTTCAAAAGCTGGACTCTAAATACACCAAATTATAAACGTAAAATCATCATCATCATCATCAGCCTATAATGTTCCCACTGCTGGGACACACGCCTCATCGCCATGAGAGGGAGTGGGCTTTAATCCACCACGCAGGCCCAGTGCGAGTTGGTAGATGTGACATGTCTTCGAATTTTTAGTTCTAGCACATGCCGGCTTCCTCACAATGTTTTCCTTCACCGTTTTGAGAGCAGCGGTGATGAAATAAATTACACAATGTAAAATCCTATTGTACAATACTTATATGTATAGATAGCTACCTATATATATTCTTTCTAATTGTACAATTAGAGTACCTACTATTCGCTATTAAAATATTCAAAAGATAAGGGTTTGGTCTTAGGGGAAATATATTTTATCGGCAACTTTAGACGAAGCATTGATGCATAACCTAGTTTCCACGAAAAGCGAAAGATTTTGTTAGATGAGATATTCTATTAATTTTCTAGACTTAGGTAGTAGGCTAGCAGCGGTGTGCCAGTGGTGGCAGCCCCGACTTACGAGAAGTAAGCCGTGGGTTCGAACTCAGGCAGGCGCAGCCCTAAAAACGTTAAAGGAAAACATCGTGAGGAAACCGGTATGTCCTAGAACTAAACATTCGAGACATGTGACATCTACCAACCCGCGCTGGGCCCGCGTGGTGGCTAACAGCCCACTCCCTCTCATAGAGAGGAGGCCTGTGTCCCAGCAGTGGGAACATTATAGGCAGGTGATGATGATAATGTGAGGTAGTACCTAGGCGGGCCGTTTCATATGAGTATCCAATAGGAAAATATAATGGGCAAGCGATCCAGTTGGAATTATGATACGCCATAAATTCCAACTTCGTTGCTTGTTGGACGATATTTGTATTGGTCTTCTTTCTTTTCGTGTGGTTAATGGGTAACCTGGTGTCTAGAGTTTTTATGCAGCCCAAGAGAATCTGACTTGGCTTAGATCATCATCTGCCTAGCCCTTTACATAAAACTGTCTTGGGGTTGGCTTCCAGTCTAACCGGATGCAGCTGCGTAGCACTATTTTACATGAAGCGACTTCCTATTTGACCTCCACAACCCAGTAACTGGGTAATACGATACCCCTTAGTAAGACTGGATGTCAGACTTATGGATTCAGACTACTCGTAACGACTGTCAAATATCTACAAATAACAGCTGGAACCAACGGCTTAACGTGCTTTCCGAGGCACGAAGGAAACTCGGTATGTTATTATGGTCACCCATCCACGGACCAACCTCGGCAAGCACGGCTTAACCTTAAAGATCGACCCGTGCGGCTGTTATTTTCTAGCCGCGAACTCCTGACTTGGCTTAGAGGCCGTCGAGAAATAGGTATCTCCCATGTTTTGTTTCCACACGATGTTTTCCTTCACTTAGGCAAAATATTATGAATTGTTACTTTGTGACCATTTTACGAATTGTAATGTAACTTACCTCATCATCAACATCATCAGCCTATAATGGTCCCACTGCTGGGACACAGGCCTCCTCTCTATGAGAGGGAGTGGGCTGTAATCCACCACGCGGGCCCAGTGCGGGTTGGTAGATGTCACATGTCTTCGATTTTTTTGTTCTAGGATATGCCGGTTTCCTTACGATGTTTTCCTTCACCGTTTTTGAGGGCAGCGGTGATGAAATAAATTACACAAAGAAATGCGCCTGCCTGGGTTCGAACCTACGGATTACTGCTCGTAAGCTGGTGCTGGCACTGGGCCACCGCTACTCTTACATAACGTACCTAATTAGTATTAATTATCCTATTATGATTCTGGTCAAGCTGTAATTTTATGCCCCCTGTTGTACACTAAGATACCTATAATACCTACTTGTTTTGTAAATAACCTAATGGCACCATCTTCTATCTCCTATTATTTTACCATATGCGCAAAATCATTCTCATAACAATAGCCACTTCACAACCTTCCCTGCTATCCTCAAAGTCATTTCATGCAAAATTAACGTGCCATCCTTATTTTTTTGTCATCAAACGTGTGAGGACATGCCTTTTTTTTTTTTTAATAACGGTCCTTTGATAGCTTTTATGCAACCACCTTTAGTTTGAAATCGAATAATTAATTGGCAAAGGAAACTGAATCTTATGTTGTTTGCAGAAAGAGCGGTTGGTTAGAATTGAAATGAATCTGCAGTTTGAAAATGAAGATATTCGATTTTGGAACGTCTAATCCAGGGAATATAGTTGAAAATTCAATGGTAAGTGCGGTCGGTAAGGTAGAGGTGTCAAAAATCAGCAATGTCATCGCTTTGGAGATCCTGAAGGAAATTGGAGCAGAATACAAAAGGATTTTTTTCCGTACATATCGCACCCTTAGTAGTATAAAGGGTTAAAACAAAAAAGTAGTTTTTTGGGAATACGTGTTTAAAGATTCTGAATTATAACATTCCAGTTTATTTTTCAAATAAAATGCTTAATATTTTAGTTGTAAATGTGATTTTCTTCAGATTTATACTTCGATACCTAGACTATAAGTAGCCATCAATAAATATAAATAATAATATGAAATTCGATAAATTATAAGTATTTGAAAAAACACTTTCAAGTTAGGCCCATATACTACAAAAAACACACAAAACAATTTACGTACTATATTGAACCATTCAGATATAATCCCCTTCAATATCTTTACATTTCGACAATATAGCGATCTATTATGAATTAAACCCAAAAATATTAGTATATTTTTATAATATAACGGCACAACTACAAATTGTTCTATATAATACAAAATGGTTAGAACAAAACTCTCCTGTTTTATTGTCATAGAAGGGCACAAACACGAATTACACAACGTTTGAACGGTCTGCCTTCGACAAGTATGGACACGTTACTGGTTGCGACCTTATAGCAGTAAGAACGGGAGACGAGCGGGGGGAGTGTGAGAGAGACATAGTTATAGTTACAGAGTCGTTAACGTTTTTTTTCTCTCTCTGTCAGCGGTAGCCGGTAGATAATTTCGTTTTGTGCCCTTAGCATTCAAAATCAAATTTTTCAAAAATTTTGACTTGAGCCCTTATATTATTAAGGGTGCGATATGTCACGTATGTGTGAGAATTAAATGTTCCTTTTTTAAAATGACTTTGGAATCGATTCGAAGAAAAAAAAAACAGTTTTAAAATTAATTAGAGGTAGGTAGGCCAGTTGTCGGGTCTTTTTATTAATAGTCTCAAACGTAGAATTAGAAAATTGATTTATTTAATTAATTCATTTAAAAAGTAAATAGATAATTCGATTTGGTTCTGATTATTACGTTAGAATTAATTAAAATGAGGTAATTAACCTCAATTTAATAGATGCTTATCTTCGGTAACAAGTTTTATTAATAAAATGAAAACCATAACTTCAACACTATTTTGGAACTTTTACTTACATTATCAATTGAATCATTATTAATTGATTAGAGACGAGCCCATAATTGCTATGTGATAAGAATAACGCCAGGAAGAAATCTGTGATTTTATACTCCTACATTTACTTGATAATACATACTAAGTAAGTACAATATGGAAGGGACAGACGCTAAAACGTTTTCAGAACTTCATTCTGAACAAAGATAACTTGGAGGAATGAATAGTGGTTCATGCAATTTATGGGTTACAGGACCTAACCCTTATAATGAACGTTGAATGATATGATGTGTTTGTTTTATATGTGAAGTGTTCTATAGGTAGTTGTAGTCGTATGTAGGTTGGGTTCACATGATTCCCCGACTACAACCAGAACATTAATTCAAATTGTTGTACTTAACGTTACTCATCACCATCCACAGCTACAGCATAGGAGAGTGATTGCACTCTCCTCGATCCTGTCTCAGACTCATTCTGACTTTTCCACCGAGGGCAACAATGTTGTCTACCCATTTCGCTGTCGTTGTCAACGACCAAAATTTCTTTTCCTTGTCCTTGGACGCCATTCGGTCACAGCTTTGCTCTACCTGTCATCACCAGAATATACCTGCACAGCACTCCTACACAGCTGGCAATCACGTTAACACGTTTCGTTTTTCGTCGCTAATATTTAAAGACAAAAAATTTGATGTTCCATACATTTTGACTATGTAAGTATTGCAATTTTGTAGGAAATAGCTGTATTTTTTAATAACCGACCAA
Organism: Cerastis rubricosa; assembly: GCA_949152445.1. Taxonomy (NCBI): domain Eukaryota; kingdom Metazoa; phylum Arthropoda; class Insecta; order Lepidoptera; family Noctuidae; genus Cerastis; species Cerastis rubricosa. Next base: position 14,707,877 of record OX424541.1, read on the forward strand.
AAATTTCCGTGAGGGTGTTCAAAATGATGTACTGGATACGTGGTTAGTGGTTACCGTTTTAGCGATGGTGTCTCTTCCATCCCGTAGGGTATAGACGCTGTAAACAAATAAATAAAGCAAACTTCATTTAGGAAGAAACCATTTGGATGGACAAAAACATAATTGAAACAAAAAAACCGAGCATAAAACCAACATTGTCATTACCCAAACAAAACACGCTTCTCTCAATCCTATGACATGTCATTACCATTTCCAATGATACAAGACTATCAAAGAGTACCGCAAACAAAAGGACGGTCTCATCAAATATCGTGATGTTACAAAACTGATACTTTTTGTGACAACCAGACGACACTAGATGGACACTTCGTAGCAATTAAGATCTGGTAATGATGGGAGGTGCGAGGCGGAGTGATATCAAAGGGATGATGAGTCAGTTTTTTTAGAGGGATTGATTCTGTGAGAACTTTTGTGGATGCTGGAATAAATAGAGGTTGTTGTTAATAAGGAATTTTTGACACAGTGTAATACAATTAGAATTTTTGGCTTATGAACATTATATGTTTTGTATGGTGTCGGACGTGAAGGTTCTGTATGGTGTCGGACGTAAAGAATAGCACCATCCCATATCTTCCCGTGGGTGTCGTAAGAGGCGACTAAGGGACTTGCCAGAGAATGGGCAGCATCGTTCTCTGTGTTTTTTTAACAACCGTACTGCGATCGCCCACCCGCCTGCCAAGCGTGGCGATTATGGCAAAACACCCCAAAAGGTCAATGTGGCGACACTTGGGGGAGGCCTATGTCCAGCAGTGGACGTCTTTTGGGCTGAAATGATGATGATGATAATGAACATTATTACATTCCGTCTATGTTAGTTTTATGATTAAAAACTCAGTAGCTTCTGGATATGCCAAAACATAATTATGGATTTGATTTCCGTGGCCGTTAGATCGTCTACGTTTATCCTTTTGATGAGACTTTAAAGGGCGAATTTCACCAACTTTTTTTAAACTGGTAGCTATTAAACTCAGTTTAGATAAAGTAAACGCGTGTGGTTCCATTAGTGAAATTTTCCCTAACTTGTTTCTCTGTCAATACGTTGAATGCTGATTGATTGAACAAAAAATAGACTTTTTGTGACAACCAAACGACACTAGATGGACGCTTCGTAGCAATTAAAATCTGGTAATGATGGGAGGTGTGAGGCTGGAGATCAAAGGGATGATAAGTCGGTTTTTTTGAGGGATTGATTCTGTGAGAACTTTTGTGGATGTTGGATTAAATAGAGGTTGTTACTAAGGGATTTTTGACGCAGTGGATATTAATTGTGTTGTAGTCTTATGAAGCCTATTATATTCCGTTCATTTTAGTTTTATGATTAAAAACTCATTACCTTCTCACGTTGGATTCGATCTACTAGATACTGTAGCGAAAATAAAAATAAAAGTCGTCACTGCTACATGTTAAAACGTATAATTTTGCTGTTATAAAAAAAAACTAATACAATTTTTTTATAAAAAAATTTAAAAGGATCAAAAAAGGAATTAAATGATGGACGACATGTAATATAAATTTATGTAAAGCAGCGAAATGGGTTGTTCAGAATTGTATAAAATCTGTAATTTTGAAAATTAAAACAAGGTGAGAAAGGGGTTGCAACACCTATTCAGCCCTAGGCGCGATCAAAATGTATACGAGTTTAAATATTACACCGGAAAAAATACATTGCGCGACCTTTTGACACGAATAAGGTTTAAATAAATTAAATGATTGTACAACAAAAAAAAGAGAAACTATACTATTGCTAAAGATTAAAAAAAAAGGATTAAAACAAAATTTGTTCCCTGAAGGTCCGGATCCTCGCTCGAAATCGGATCTTCGCTGTTGCTCCGGGTCTCAGGCGGCAAGCCTCGGAGCCAACCGCCAGTACGCGTCTCCCGACCCCTGGTCGGCCTTGAGTCGCGGCGCCGAAAGTATATGGGTCACTAGATCTTAGCTAGGATAAAAGTCCTAGAACCGATTCTGAGCGAATCTATGGTGAGAAAAATACAGAAAAATTAACACCATGCTCCGAGAGAATCTTTTAAGCAGAAAAAATTTAAAATGTTTCAAATACATACCGGTTCTTGGTGAAATCACTGATAACCGACTATACAGTACAGCACTACAAAATTTATCTTTCTTAGGTCCTTTTTTTACTTTATCAATTAAATTACGAAACGGAATAATATGTCTGTTATTTCCAAAGATTCGTCGTCCATCTGAGAAAAATTTTCCTCCTTGTGACATCCATGGAATCGTCATATTTTTTAAATTTGAACCGAAGTAAGAAAAAGTAAATTGATTAGAAATGAGGTCGACTTACACGAACAGAATAGTTTTTATTCAGCCGAAAACAGCGTGATAATGCTGCAATACCCTCTTTCTAAGAAAAAAAGGACGTAAGTACGAGTGAGAAAGAAGAAAAAAACTGGATCAGGCAAAAACAAAAAAACAGGCATCATATCTGAATCAAACGATATCGAAGTGCAACAGATACTGAATAAACACGGAGGCCACCACATCTAAACGTTATCCGCGCGAACTCGCGATATCTCAATTACATCTATGGAGAATATGAAAGAAAATAACGAAAACCTAAATCTAAATATATATTGTTCAGTTAGAGCCAAATTCTAACCTACCACATCCTTACAATTATGAAGAACAACCAGTGAACTTTAGATCTAAGTAAAACTAACCTAACTTAATATAAGACTTAACTATTACCTATCAACTATAAGAAAAAACTTGGGAATCCCCAAAAATAATTAACGTGAACACGTAAAGTCCGACCTTGGTTATAGAAACAAAAGACAAGTTGGACAAAAAAAACTAAGTTTAAGAAAGAAAAACTTAAGTCAATTAAGTCAAAGAAGAACTCAAGACAGAACTTAAATCAGAGAACCCAAGTCATAAAACTCAAGTTTAAATTCAAATTTAAAATTAAATGTTGAATGTCACGCCATCTGTGTTAAACTAAAAGAAACAAAATAACCTTAGAACACAAGTTGACATAACACAGAAATAAACAGATGTCTCTATTAACAGATAATCTATGAAGTTTTTAATCTAATCAAAAAACTATGCAAAGAAATATTCCAAAGAGGAAAAAGGATTAGAAAGCAAATGTCAATGTCAAAATGGAACAAAGAGAATTTAATCCAATTTATTTTAAGATATCTTTGATATGATATTGTCCGGAGTGGACTGAATCACAATCCTGTAGCAAATAGGTGGTCCTTGAAATGACTCTTATTACACGGCACTTAATAAAACGTGGAGCAAGCTTCCCAGAGAAAAAATCACCTCCAGAAGACTTGGAAAAATTCCTTCTCCATACAGTATCACCAACATTTAGAGTGACAGCTGATCGATTAGAATTATATGCACGAGAGTTACGGAGAAAAGCTAAAGAAAGATTATCAGCAACCTTTGCATAAACTTCGCTGAGAGAGGATAGGTTTGAAGCATGACGAGCCCGACTGTCTGCCAAATTAGAGCTTCGAGTCTGACTATTTACATGACTGCTATCCATAAGGACCTCTCTACCAAGCATAAGAAAGTTAGGCGTAAAACCAGTAGCTAGATTAACACAAGAATTGAGGTAAAGCTTCACTTTAGGTAACATTTTAGCCCAACTTCTTTGGTTTTCACCAACCAAAATACCTAAACATGTTATAACGCTTTGGTTGTATCGCTCAACCGTATTTGCTTGGGGTGTATAATATGGCGTAAAAGTAGGTGATTGAATATGGAAAGATCTGAGAAAATTAAGGAATTGATTACTACGAAAAACTGTAGCGTTGTCACAAAGAATAGTACGCGGAACCCCAAAATTAAAGAAAATTTCAGACTCTAACGCTTTTATAACAGAAAGAGCGTCAATCCTTTTCAGAGGAACTAACCAAACATATTTGGAAAAAACATCTACCATAGAAAGGATATATTTATAACCATAATAAGCGCAGGGCAACGGACCAATTATATCGATAGAAATCATCTGTAAGGGCAAAGAAACCTCTTTAGGGTAACACATCTGACCGCGAGGTTGTGTGTTCGAAATTTTATAGGCTTTACAAACCTCACATTGACTTAACGTCGAAGTAACGTCACGGAACATATTTGGCCAGTAGAACAACTCCCTAAGCTTTAGATACGTTTTAGTAACACCGGGATGTATCGAAGGAAATCTATTGTGAATTTCCCAAATAGCGTCTGGAACCTTTTCAGCTGGTAACACCACACGCCATGGTTCAGAAGATAAAGGACTAGAAACAGGCATGCGTCTCATAAGGATACCGTTATTTATAGCGTATGCTGGGAACATTTGTGGCGTATCTCGAGCACCTATATATATCTTCTTATACCAACGGTCATTAGTATGTTCAGGACCCTGGTCAAATGACACAGGATTAGCATGGATCCTGGAAAGAACATCGGGGACTATATGTTGCGAACCTTTACGATGCACAATATCAAAAGTATATTGGGAGATAATAGTAGCCCAACGAGCTAAACGACCAGATGGGTTGTTAAGAGAGAGGAGCCACTTAAGAGCCATATGGTCTGTTATGACAGAAAACTTCATACCATCTAAATAACATCGAAAATGTTTAATTGAATCCAAAACTGACAAGAGTTCACGCTCTGTAGTACTATAATTGCGTTCAGTTTGAGAGAATAAACGCGAATAATAGGCGATTGGATGTTCCACATCGTCTATCTTCTGTGTCAGTACCGAACCAAGACCAACAGCTGACGCATCACACTGCAGGATGAATGGCTTCGAGAAATCAGGACATGCCATAACAGGCGTATCAATTAGCGCTTGTTTCAACTGAGTGAAAGCTTGATCGGCTGCATCGTTCCAACTTATTGGATCATTACCCTTTCTCTTACCGATAAGGGCAGTAAGCGGAGCAATTATAGAAGAAAACCCTTTAACGAAACGCCTATAATAGGAACACATACCAATGAAACCGCGTAATGACTTAGCTGAAGTAGGAGTAGGATAATCTTTAATAGCATCGAGTTTGCCGGGATCGGTTTGAAGACCCTTTTCATTAACAATATAACCCAAATATTTTAGTTCGCTTTTACAAAACTCACATTTTTTTAAATTTATAGTTAAGCCTGCTTCTTTAAGTCGAGCAAGCACCTTCCTGAGCAGCGCCATATGACTAGAGAAATCTTTAGACACGATTATCAAGTCGTCGACGTACCCAAAAATACAGTCGTCGCTGGTAGAAGTAAACTCGAAATTCACGATCATATCAGTAAGGCGTTGCATCTCCGAAGCAGCGTTCGTTAGACCAAAAGGCATCCTAACAAACTCAAAGAGACCACGTTGTGGAACAATAAACGCTGTTTTCTCACAACTTTCTCTATCAGCGAGTGGAATTTGCCAGAAAGCACTTCTAAAATCCAATGAGCTAATATATCTAGCACCACGAAGGTTGTCGAGGATATCGTGAATACGGGGAAGAGGATATGAATCTCTAACTGTCACACTATTCAGTTTTCTACTGTCGACACAAAACCGAACAGAACCATTTTTTTTTGTCACCATTACCACTGGACTAGCCCATGAAGAACGAGATGGACGAATAACACCCATACCTAACATTTTGTCAATCTCTTCATTGAGAATCTTCAACTTGACAGGGGATAAGGGATAATATCTTTGACGGATAGGGTAACCCGTAGTATTAATTTTATGGGACAACCAAGATGTTTTACCAAGACCAACTTTTTCCGAAGAGATAACTTCGTACTCTTTAATAACTTGTTGAAGACAAGCCTCTTGATCCGGCGATAGGATGTTACGAGGATGAATATAACGGACCTCGCTGACAGAGGAAACTTGAGGGGAAGAGTGCTGAACAGAAGGGATAAACATATTACCATCAATATTTTTATTAAAAGCCTGACTAAAAATAGACGTCAAACCGAATTTATTCCAAAATTCGATACCTAAAATAACAGAAGATGACATCGAACTTGCAACTAAAAACTCATGAATAAAAGTTGTACCATTAAATTTAACTGGAAGGTACACAGAACCAAGAATATCAATCGGCGAATTATTAGCCGATATAACACGGGGACAAGCGTCTTTTGATGTCAAAGAAACACCAAGTTGCTGAATAAAATTATCGCTAACAAGCGACATCTGAGCACCAGAGTCGAGCAATGCTTTAACAACTCTACCACATAATAATACTTCTATAAACGGTCGGTTATCAAATGAATCTGAAGTAAACACTGGGGATACTGTACGGAAAGAAGCGTATCGCCAGTGGTTTATGCATTTTTTGGATTACATTTCGGACATTCCCTAGTAATAAATCCAGGAGTGCGACACTTAAAACAAATCATGCCTGTGATCTCTGGGCAAGAACGGTAAGAATGACCAACTTTGTTACATTTTAAACAAAGCTGAGACTGACTACAACCAGGACAAATCTGAGAGTTACTAGATGTTGGCTGATGGGAAGTTTTGTTCGGCCTAGGTTTTGGTGGGTTAAATACTTGAGAAGTCGACTGGTCGGCAACACAGTCGAGACTGGCTACCGCCTTTGAAGGTTTTAAAAAGGACTCGAAATGAGTAACGGCCTCGATTAAATTATTGACATCATGGAATTTTTGAATAGACAAGCAAGGAGTATACTTTGGCAACATGTTGTGAGTGATAATCTGCAACAACTCCGATTCTTCAATAGGCTTGCTCAGTTTAGCGTTTAAGTAAGAAACTTCGATAATAAATTCTCTTATTAGCTGTTCCGGTTTCTGCTTGAGGTTACGGACCTCCTGGCTTATCTTAAATTCAAAATCGGTCGTACCGAATGTCTGAAAAAAGGCATCTTTGATCTCATAGAAGGAAAGTCCAGGGCGACGGATCGACCTAAAATATTGAAGTGCGACACCTGACAAGACTTCATGAAATCGCTTAACTAAATAACCATCAGACAAATTGTCGGCCTCCCTGCACTCCTCTAAACTCGTGAAAAATTCCCGTACGCAGGTCTTACCATCGAAAACAATCTTCCACTTAGTAAGAGAGAACTGCCTGGTAAATTGTAGGCATTCCTCAGATCTTATTGGGGAAGGAATGATACTCTGTGAAGAAGCGTGAGAAGGTCTTGGCGGAATAGGAGGAGGTGGTGGTCGCGAAATAATGGGACTAGCACGACGTGGAGTCTCAACAATAGGGAACCCCTCTTCTGACATGATGTAACTAGAATAGACCTAATAACGTATGAAAGAACAGACAAAAGGCGATTGAATCCTAGCGAAAAAATAGGCACGGCATGAACAGACGGATAAAAATAATCCAGCAACCAGCAGTCAGTAAACGCCAAGCTATTAAACAAAGATACAGGCTACATAACCGTTCATACTAAGCTTACCTTGAAAACCGACGCCTATAAATTCATACGTCACCATATATACTCTACGGGTTCTAACTACCGCTAGCTAAGGATATGGAATAAAAATCAGGAGACCTATCGTTATATTTGCTGCGATAAGTGGGTAAAATAAAAGACAGTTATGTGTTATATAGTTCACAAAATTATTTTTCCTTTAAAATAAATTACATTTAATGAAAAAATATATATATATGTCAAGGAAAAATGACAGCTTCACAGATCTGAACTGGTGGTAAAAATCCCAGAATACCTTTCTAGAATGAAAGAATATCCGTGTCCTGAAACAAATAAGCTTAAGAATCATTAGCTCCCGGAGGGAGTGACCATCCTCAATAAGGCAAAAAAGATTTTATGTAGAATCATTCAAATTTCAAAGTTATTAGGTAAAAAACACTTACTTTAGTTGTTCGGGCGCCATTTTTGTAGCGAAAATAAAAATAAAAGTCGTCACTGCTACATGTTAAAACGTATAATTTTGCTGTTATAAAAAAAAACTAATACAATTTTTTTATAAAAAAATTTAAAAGGATCAAAAAAGGAATTAAATGATGGACGACATGTAATATAAATTTATGTAAAGCAGCGAAATGGGTTGTTCAGAATTGTATAAAATCTGTAATTTTGAAAATTAAAACAAGGTGAGAAAGGGGTTGCAACACCTATTCAGCCCTAGGCGCGATCAAAATGTATACGAGTTTAAATATTACACCGGAAAAAATACATTGCGCGACCTTTTGACACGAATAAGGTTTAAATAAATTAAATGATTGTACAACAAAAAAAAGAGAAACTATACTATTGCTAAAGATTAAAAAAAAAGGATTAAAACAAAATTTGTTCCCTGAAGGTCCGGATCCTCGCTCGAAATCGGATCTTCGCTGTTGCTCCGGGTCTCAGGCGGCAAGCCTCGGAGCCAACCGCCAGTACGCGTCTCCCGACCCCTGGTCGGCCTTGAGTCGCGGCGCCGAAAGTATATGGGTCACTAGATCTTAGCTAGGATAAAAGTCCTAGAACCGATTCTGAGCGAATCTATGGTGAGAAAAATACAGAAAAATTAACACCATGCTCCGAGAGAATCTTTTAAGCAGAAAAAATTTAAAATGTTTCAAATACATACCGGTTCTTGGTGAAATCACTGATAACCGACTATACAGTACAGCACTACAAAATTTATCTTTCTTAGGTCCTTTTTTTACTTTATCAATTAAATTACGAAACGGAATAATATGTCTGTTATTTCCAAAGATTCGTCGTCCATCTGAGAAAAATTTTCCTCCTTGTGACATCCATGGAATCGTCATATTTTTTAAATTTGAACCGAAGTAAGAAAAAGTAAATTGATTAGAAATGAGGTCGACTTACACGAACAGAATAGTTTTTATTCAGCCGAAAACAGCGTGATAATGCTGCAATACCTAGATGCACGTGAGTAGGTATAAATATAGCATATATTTCATGTTGCGTTCGATCTACGCGGTCGTATGATCGTCTGCCTTTACCCACTTTTTAGGACAAGCTGCACTACAGCTAAACTGCGATTGATGACTTTTAAGGGCGAAATCGCCAATAAAACTGATCTGAACTATTTTCAGAGGCTGTCAGTATCAATATTCTATTACAACCATGACTATCACAGCTCTTAAACGCAGTTTAGATGTACTGAAATTCACCCTAAGGAATACACTTTTTCCCTATTGTATCGAGTATAGGGCAAAACTCCGAATACAGACTTTAAAGTCTTATCCCCTGCTAGTTATATCCTACAGATAACATCCATGCACTTCAAGCTAAAACGATTCCTAAAGGAGCGTTTCACAAATTCAAATTAATCAATTCAAAATAAGAACCGGAGTTGATTGCACCAAATCACAAAACGCCGTTTAAATGCCACCCACGTTCGTTCTAAATTAACCGTTTCGGACGCGCGGACGCCGGTGTCAGCTTGTCACTCTGTCACGTTCACGTTTAAAAGCATTAACCGGGACTTTCACCCGGTGTTGGGTGACCGGGCCTGTGTCGTATTCATTTTTTTTTTTTTCTTTCTCTCATATTTGGCGACTTCTTCGATTGCGGTTGTGAAAAGGTTATTTTTACTTTTCATGTCAAACTCGTTTGGTTTTATGTCACTCTAGCTTCTGCCCGCGACTTCGCTCTCGTCAAAGAAACATATTAGGTATCCTAAAAGTCTTAAGACACTAAGCAGCACTGTAGCTTTATAACTGGGTAAAAAGTTTCATAATTGTATAAGTAATTTCGAAGAACATGCCATCCAAACATACAAACTTTACCTCTTTAAAATAAAAGTGTAGACCTGACATCTATGCTTTTTGTACAAAGACATTTAAGTAAACTTACGGTGAATGGGACAATGCGAACAAAATCATAATTTACTTGCAAGAGTAAAGCTTGCTGTCACCTACGAGTACAAGCTTAGCGTGTCAAACTTTGCAATAATGTCATTTTATTTGAAAGCGTGACTGACACATGTAATATTTTCTATGACATTTCTTCTGATAGCCTCTCTCTCTAATAGTATCTTAAATCTTTTGGCTTTTGTCCATCTCAAGTCTAACCTCAACTGTTCGGCTAACTTCGGCTCTCCTCGGGCACAAAGGTTGCGCCGGCGCCGCGTCCTGCTGATCCGATGAACTAAGCGCCCTCCCCCGCTGACAAGCCCGCTATATACAGCGTGTAGAGCGTGTCAATCTTTTCTTTCTTTCTTTTTGAAGCCGGTTGTTATTTAAGTGGCTCACGAGATTCTTTGTAGCGCCTAGAGATGGTTATCTTTGGTTAATATGTTGGTGTGAGTGGTCAGTGGCAGTTTTGTTGAACATTGGTTTAGCCTTTTCGATCTACAAGATTTGGTGACGTTCTAAATTAAAATTACTTTTAACCAACCAATAAATAGTTCAGTTGAGAGCAGCGGTGACCCAGTGGTGGCAGCCCCGACTTACGAGTAGAAAGCCGTGGGTTCGAACTCAGGCAGGCGCATTACTTTGTGTAATTTATTTCATCATCGCTGCCCTAAAAAGATCGGTGTAGGAAAACATCGTGAGGAAACCGGCATGTCCTAGAACTAAAAATTCGAAGACATGGGACATTTCCACCGCACCCGCCCTGGGCTCGCGTGGTGGATTATAGCCCACTCCCTCTCATACAAACAAAAAACAAACCGAAAACCGTGGAAACGGTTTTGTGGGGCATAGATTTTAAATGAAAGTTTGTAATAAAATTGTATAATAAATAAATAAATAAATAAATAATAATAGAGAGGATGCCAGTGTCCCAGTAGTGGGAACATTATAGGCTGATGAGGATGATGATGATGAAATAGTTCAGTTAAGGCTAAAATGATGGTGAGTTTACGTAGGATTTTATCGAATGAGTTGTCAATAGTTAAGCTAACTAACTGTGGTGCATACGACTGCAACATATAAAGCTGCGAATCCAGGCGAATGCCTAGTTCCGTAGTTCCGTTAGCTTAGGTCTGTTCTTAAAATCTATACATTGACTTAGAATCGACCTTAATCAAACCGAAGTTTCCAGTAACGAACCACAAAAACTTAAATAATTCAACTTGTGTTCTTTTAAACACCCTATACACACCTCTAGGTATCAATACTTCATAATCCCATATTCCGCCTCACACCGTTTTTGTTCGTGATGAAGAAATACCATTGTTTGTGGTCCACACCGATTAGTTATGGGTGACACGGGACTCGAATGTATTGGATAATCGATTCAACTTATAATCGTTTCGATCCTAATCGATTATGTTTTTGTGAACGGCCGGTGCCTTTGTTCTTTTTTTAAAGCAATTATGAAAGTATAAAAATGGTGTGTCCTTCTGTGAGGTATTTTAAGTGATTTCATTTGGGATTTTGATGTTTTTGGCCGAGTTGGATACCTACACTAAAAACGTTTTGCGATACGAATTTGAGAGATTCAAAAACTGCAGTACCTGAACTGATTTCAACGAGTGACCTTGACTCTTTCTACATAATGTTATGTATGTATGTATATTATGGTTTGCACCCCCGAGAGGTTAAGCAGAGATGTTCCTAATAAAAAATACCTAGTATCCTTCGCCAACTACTTATGTTTAAGTCCCATGCAATTAAGGGCCTTGACTCTTTCAGCATTAAGATCTGTTTTTCTAAAAGCAATAACTGACTGTACAGGACCCTATTTCCCATAGAAACCTTTAACCGCCCCTTTCGACATAACTTACTACAAAGGCCATCTTTTTATAAAACAGAGGCCGACTAGCTCACGCCCAAAACGACAAAAGCTTGAACTCCCAACTCAGATAATTAGTTGTAACCTCTTTTAACTATAAATCATCAGGCCGGACGAAAAATCGTAATTCCCAAAAACGGGCGTCCGGAAATTATTTGAAAAACAAAGCGCTGGCTGGCCACGCCCGCGCCGTTTTCAATGCGCGTACGCATACTGTTCCCACGTTTAAGTACAGCGAGCAGACTTCATGAGAAGCTGTGGATAGAAGGTTGAAGGTGAGAAGATCGTGTAAAGAAGATTTGCGTAAGGTAAGAAGACTAGAGACAGTTGTAAGGATGGGGATTTGTCAATCGATTCGAGGATGGTAAGGATAGTTTCTAGTAATTTCGATAGATGGCGTTACTTGTAGCAATTACTTTGATATTGATAGTGATTAAAGGTTAGATGATCAAAATAATTTCAAAATAGTATAATATCATCATCATCATCATTTCAGCCGAAAGACGTCCATTGCTGGACATAGGCCTCCCCCAAGGGTCGCCACATTGACAAAAGGGGGGTTTTGCCATAATCGCCACGCTTGGCAGGCAGGTTGGCGATCGCAGTACGGTTGTTACAAAAACACAGAGGACGCTGCTGCCCATTCTCTGGCAAGTCCCTTTGTAAAACAAATATTTAATATATTTGCAGTAGGTTTTTATCGCATATCGAGTTTAGAAAACGAGTACCTGTTTAGCATGAGGGACTGGGTTCGATTCCGAGGTCGATCAAAGTGTTATTGGGTTTTACCTTCAGGAATTTCTCAGTAGCAGCCACGGAGTCTGGATTTGTGCCAGGTTAATCGCGCATAGGCCTTAAGACGTGGGGCTTAAACATAACTGGCGAAATGTAGATGTACCTACTATTAGGTATTCTCTCAACCTAACTCTTTGCGGATTAGAGTCGTGATAGTGCGTAGTCGTGGTAGTCGTGTAGATGTTATGATGATGTTATGTCGTCCGGTATTGTGTTCCTTAGTAACTAGAGGTCAGTTAAGTAATTTACGATCACAACATGGCTGTTAAAAGGCTATGATGATAAAAAACAAACTTAGGTCCAAATTAAGTATTTCTTTGTCCTCCCAAAAACAACCATCGGTCCAAATTCAGTGTTTCTTTGTCCTCCCAAAAACAACCTTCGGTCGAAATTCAGTGTTTCTTTGTCCTCCCAAAAACAACCTTCGGTCCAAATTCAGTGTTTCTTTGTCCTCCCAAAAACAACCTTCGGTCCAAATTCAGCATTTCTTTGTCCTCCCGAAACCAAACTTAGGTCCAAATTAAGGATTCCTTTGTCCTCCCAAAAACAAACATAAGTCCAAATTAAGTATTTCTTATTCCGGAAAAATCTCAACAGGACTTTGTCCTCCAAATACCCCAACAACTGGTGACCATAGCAGGGAGTCTGTATAACGCGATGGGCGTCACACAAGCTGCTCCGTCGATTATTAAGTCTCATGCGCCGCTTGTTGTAATTTAACGGCCGGTTTGACATTAGCAGGATTGGTCCGCATTTTTCTCATTTATGTGGAGTTTGTAATTTAGAATTTGTTAGTGATTTTTGGGCAGGACTACCCAGATCCCCAAGTTACATGGATGTATCATTGTTTTTCGTCTGTTTTCTGTAGATGATTACTGTTTAAGTGAAGTGCATACAGAATACTTGTTTGAGGAAACAGTTTCCTCCGTATGATAACAACAGAAACCGGGTGCTTTCTGAAGTATGGTGGCGTAACCTTATCACAAGTCGGAGGCCTACCTTCTTTCTATCCTCCTCCCTTCGAAGGACTTGTCTGAAGCCACAGCTAAAGCTGTTAATCTCCAGAAAAATGAAAAACACGACACCGTCACTTCGTGTGCAATAGCTTAATATTTTTTTATAAATATGTATGATAGTCTGTACAGTAAGGTATTTATGCTATGGGTCTTTGTTACCCGAATTAAATGATTTGATTGATTGATTACGAGATATACGAGAAGACGTTATCATAAATTACAAAAAAAAAGGAATTTTAAAATCTCTGGACCAGCCAAAAAAAACATCATTTACCTATCAAAACTACATGCTGTCAAGTACCCAGCCCTTCCACCACGACGGCTCAAAGACACAGGAAGTTTAACCGATCGACGTTCCATCATCGTTCGAAAACCAAAATTATAAATATGGAACACTTACCGGCGGACGTAAAACATTTATTCGTCTAATACGTCGTTATCAAGTGCTGCTATATATGGACGACTTGTCGTGCGCTCTGCGATGATATAGAGAGAACGGATGTGGCTGGCATCATCATCATCTGGCAAGCCTTTTCCCAAATATGTTGGGGTCGGTTTCCAGTCTAACCGATGCAGCTGAATACGAGTTAAAAAAAAAACGGATGTGGCTTGACACATGGAAAAAAAAAATCTTAATTTTTTTAGTTTTTTGATTGAGGCAAAATGTCACAAATGTGTCACCAGATCTGTCACTCAAATTTGAGGAATTATTTAAAAAAATTGCTCTAATATCGGTGGAGGGAAACATCGTGAGGAAACCGGCAAGCCTTGGAGTTGAAAATTTGCAGACATTTTCCTTTCACTGACCTGCGCTGGGCCCGCGTGTTGGATCAGCCAACTCTCGACAACAGAGAAGAGGTTTACGTCCCACGTAAGTTATTTATCACTACTAAAATGATCTTTTAGTAGTGATAAATAACTTACGTGGGACGTTAACCTCTTCTTTTCCCTCTAAATCTAAAAATCCATGCCATCTAGCCATGCACAGAAATTCTTTCACCAGCTTTATCAAAGACACTGAAAACGGGATATTTACCATGTTTACTGTTAGTTAAGACTTATCAGTACCCGATATTTCTCAATTTTTTTATATTTTTTTTGAAATTTTGGTTGTGTTAGTGACCATGCCAGTTTAAAAACATATCCTTCACCAGCGTATCACATCCAGCAGTAACCCTACATCTCTGGTTACATCCACGAGTGCGGGCACTGTGGCCGCTCGCGCACATATTTATTTATTTTTACCGAAATAGACCGAACGGTCGTCGAGTGCGTCCGATTTATAGAATGCCGTGAGCAATTTCAGTGGAATCCGAAGCGTGGTTTATGTCTTAATGTAGTCGCTGAAATTGTTACAAGCTGGCGTTTGTGGCGTTTTCGTTGGAAAAATACGGGCGCCGCGAGAGGGTTAAGCGTTTGTGTAACAGTTCGGAAATTGTTCTTGGAACTGGTAGCGGACGGTTCATTGATGGGAATGTAGTTGTTCTGTTGTTTGGTTTTGAAGTTTTACCTGTTACATGTACCAGGTACTTAGCTGTCTACATTTCCCAGTATTGCTCGTCAAAGTTCATCGATGTTCATCAAGGTTATGTCAATGTAGTACGGATAAATTCTTGAGTAACTAAGGACACCGGACACTTATACACTACAGCATGTGTCCGAAGTCTATACCGGTTTCACCGAAGTCGAACCGCACGTCTGCTCACAGTTTTTAACAAAATCATCATCTGCCTAGCCTTTTCCCAAACTATCTTGGGGTCGACTTCCAGTCTAACAGGATGCAGCTGAGTACCAGTATTTTACCTGAAGGGACTGCCTATCTGCCCTTGGTAAGACTGGATGTCAGACTTTTGGCTTCTGGCTACTCGTAATGACTGTCAAAGATCTACAAATGACAGCCCAACGTGCTTTCCGAGGCACGGAGGAAACTGGGTATGCATTTATGGTCACCCATCCACGGACCAACCTCGGCAAGCACGGCTTAACCTTAAAGATCGACCCGTGCGGCTGTGATTATTTATCCACGAGCTCTTGCTTAGGTATATATTTTTAATAATATATACTTAAGTAACTGGTTATCCTTAACTCAAGTATATTTACAACACTATTCAAATGTAATCCGAGCCGTATATAGCTAAATTATTACCAAAATTGCTGATCCTTTACAAATAACAGCGCGCTTCCATAACCACCTTCATAAAGCCAAAATTAAAAAGGAATTAATATCCCACACATTCACCAAACACTCATTAACCCTGTAATTTGTATGCCATACATAATAAAAAATATTCCATCTATCTAAACGATAAATTTGTTATCCAAAATTAAGTCAAAACCCACCTATCCCATGATCCCATCACCCGTTCAAAACATAACACTAAAATGCTAAGTGTATTCCTGATCTACCGATCGTCCGATCATGTAGGTCACACTTCCGTGTATAAAATAAATTCGGTCTAAAAGCGCTCGTTGGATAGATTTACTGCCAGTTAATTCGGCTAGATGGTGGACTTATAGAGTGGTTTATGACCGCAGTTGTTATGTTTAGCGGACTTACGAGGTACATGATGCGTCAGCTAGAAAGGAATTGTTCAATTAAAAGGTAAGTTATGAAAGCAGTGACAGGTTGTGTAGCCACCTAGGCTCTTGGGAGAGAGTATTGCAGTGAGCTAAGCATGTCGAGCAAGTATGAATAATCGTTGATATTGTGTCTATGGTGAACGGAACTCAAACTTCGTCATGCCATGGTGTTTTACGGTTGATAAGGTCGTTTGGCAATGCAATTAAATCAACCATATTTTGAAATGGTTACTCTGTGTATTCAAAATAAATTATGGAAAACTATCCATGGTGGGCTCTGTATGGTGTCGGACGTAAAGAATAGCACCATCCCATATCTTCCCGTGGGTGTCGTAAGAGGCGACTAAGGGATTTGTCAGAAAATGGGCAGCAGCGTTCTCTGTGCTTTTATAACAGCCTTACTGCGATCGCCAACCCGCCTGCCAAGCGTCGTGATTATGGCAAAACCCCCCAAAATGTCAATGTGGCGATACGTGGGGGAGGCCTATGTCCAGCAGTGGACGTCTTTCGGCTGAAATGATGATGATGATGATGATGATGATCCATGGTGATGAAATCTTACAGTTTTCTATTTTTCACAGACAGTGGGTCCAAAGAGAGGGTAAGGTTTTCTGAAAATTGAGACATGTTTTTTTGGAAATTGTACAATTAAAAGCTTAATTATGCCAGCAGTGATAGGTTGTGTAGCCACTTTTGAGAGAGTATTGCAAGCACTGGGCATGTAGAAGTATTGAGGAAGAGCGACGTACATTTTTTGTGAAAACCAGTTTATCTAAACGTTTGGAATTACAACAAAGTTCATGTTACAATCAATGTCGTCTTTGTTGATTGGAACATGAACTTTGTCATAGCACAGCATTGTAGGGTTAAAAGATTAAGTTATTTGCGAAATAATGTTAAAAGCGGGTAGCAAATTAGTTCGCCCGCACACGTAGAAATCGATATTGTGAAAAATAAAAATTCCAAACGTTTAGCCAAACTTGTTTTTACGGAAAAGGTGCGTCGAAATCTTTCAGGTGTTTTTATGAACTTGAGAAATAAATCGCATTTCCACCAACACCAAATCAACTTTTTCTTTATTTTTATCTGTGTTAACTTCGAAATGGCATGCAAATTATCACGAGACTGACTGTCTATTCAATGCCTAAAAACATTATGTTTTCTGACTCATCTAATCATTGTCAATAACAACTTCTGACTAATTGTCACCCCGCTATTGTTACAACTCATTTGCATGCTAACTTAATTGCTCAAATTATACAAATCTTCGTCTACTGTTAATAAACTTTGAATATCATAACATTGAACTGGCAGCTCTTATTTTGAATTCAGTAAGGATCAAAATGTGTTTTCCTGACTGCATATGTAATTTTGCCGAAGAACGTGACAATCCTTTTCATATTTTATCTTACAATCATGATTTCAGTTCTTACGACGGTGTTTATAGGGTTAAAAATAGACAGAAAGGGTGAAGTAGGTATAGCCATGGCCTCTTCGCCTTAATGACTGAAATTTTTATTGTCATTGCATTTACTGTGCTGCTCATTCAAAACGATTGTTGTGATGCAAATTATGTCAAAGAGAAATTAATGTGATTGGTTTCTAAGGACAAAGATAACGGAATAAAGATTATTGGCATGCAAAGAAGGAACCTTAACCCAGCGATCGGAAAATGTAAATAGAAATTATGACTTATAATATTAAAAATCTATAAACAGTAGTTGTAAAACAAAATCAGGTAAAATATTGCAAAAGAACTAGTTTGGTGACGGAGGTTGAAACGCATTTAAAATTCTATATGTAAAGCATCTTGATTACATTTCAATAGTACTGTTACAGGGAAATTGAAAGGAATTCGTTTTTCTTGGAATGGACATGATGAACCTCATGTAACTAAAATAATGATGGATATAATGATAATGATGTTGTGGCACCGAGTTGCCGTGTCTGGCCTACCACTGTTAAACCCACGATGGTTTGTGTGGTATGACTACGTTTTGTAAAATAATTGTAACAGTGTTTTTGAATAATAAATAATAAAAAAAAAATATAAATGTTGATAGATGGAGAGAGAGAGAAATGCCAAATAATAGATGGATGCATCGTGTGAGGAATCATATGAAAGAGGAAGGAGGAAATCAGTGCCGTGACGTCAGTTAGGGAAGAATGGAAGAAAAAACCTTGTTGTGCCGAGTTGCGCACCCGAAGTAGAAAGGGACATGGGCAAGGGAGACCAGGCAACAAAGATATTTTGGCGCCTGAAATGAAAAATGAAAACACCCTTTTTTACGGATGGGAAATCATCAAATGACCCTTGCCGCTCTGGGTGGAGCGGAAGGGAGTGCCAGACTTGTACTGACTAAAACCCATCCATGTTCCTTCTTAGCCCTTTGTGTTCCAGGGCTATGGTATCTCTTTCAAACAGTCCCGCAGCCCTGGAAATTGAAAACACCTGATGACGGCTTTAGTTCTGGTTTGGTCATGCACCAAAGATACAATAGGTAACGTGTCAGTACTATGTTCTACGTTATATTTTACGGCCTTTTCTATCAAAGCCTCATTCCGCAAAAATTAACAACTTGGGTGGTTAGTAAATTTCAATAGTCGATCACGCAAATTGAAAACATATTCATAATTGGCAGTAATAGGCAGATATACTACAATGTTTTAATATTATATATTTTATTACAGCCACAGTTATAGGCAAATAACTACCCAAACGGCAAAACACTATAATCAACACCATATTTACATAAAAATTATCGAAACAAACATTCATTTCAATGGTATTAATTGCATAGACACTTTACTAAACTCACATTTGTCAGAACTTGATTAAAATTCAAACAGTTTTACCTCAAAACATTAAAAATGAATTATTAATAATATTTTTAATGTCCTAATGTCCGCCCATCGAGGCTTAGGTATGACTGACGCGAACGAATGTTTTTACAAAAATATTTTTATCAACCAAAACTATACAACCACCCTAACTATTACAAGATAAGGTTCATAATTGAATGGCTCCATCGCTCAAAATAAGGTTGTGTACAGAGGAACAGTTTTTACAGTAACACGCCCAGATTGCCGTGGACGCAACAAAATTAAGGCTTTCGGTTAACTGTCACACTAGAAAGTTGTTATTAATTTTATTTGTGAGACAATCTATTCACGGGACTTTTTTTTTGGTGACTGCAAAGGTTTTTGACTGTTTAAAAACATGTTATTATCTACAAAATCAGTTGATGATGATTATGGGTCACCAAACGTTTTACGGAGTTAGCTTAAACATGAAGACTAACATTCCTCACTGAATAGCTCAGTTTTATTTCAGTAAGTCTCTTTTATACTTTTTTTAGGAATCCAAAAGGAGTTTCCAAATTAAGAACCATGGTTGCGGAAATTTTTGTAGACCTACAACGATACCAATCAGAGACGTTAATCAATATGCTAAGAAAGACTCAATTGGTTACTCTGCGTAAAGCTGGTTATGCTGCTAACTTTCCCACTGCTGGGACACAGGCCTCCTTTCCATGATATGTTGCATCTTTATCTAACGGACCTGCTACGGGTTGGTATATGTCACATGTCTTCTAATTTTAAGTTCTAGGACATGCCATTTCCGCACGATGTTTCTAATGCATAAAGACAGCTCATACAATACAAGTAGTTCAATGAACACTTCCTTCCCGGTACTAATTTCAACCAGTCACATTTCCACATTAAATCTCTACCTACACCTACACGACTGTCACCCAAGGCTAACCCTTAATATTTCAGCCTAAAGTCAATTTAATTTAGCTTTGCAGACAAAAAAGGACGATATGGGACCGAGCTCATAACATGTCCCCGCCTCCCAGGGTTCCAGAGAATTCTATAAGGTCAGTAAATGATTAACTTTCGGGACTGCGGGTCCTATTATAAAGTTTGCCATTGGCTATGTTCTGTCGCGACAGGTTTTTTTTTCTTTTGTTCTAATTTTAATTTTTGTGTTCGTTTGTGGCCAGTTAATTTGTTAGCGGCTTGGCTGTGTGTTTTTCTTTTTGTAGTCTGTCCTGTTGAGTCCTTTGTAATACCGTTTCGAATATTTTTAGTAAATGCTTCATCAGCTTTAAAATTTTTCAGTTTGTCATTACCATTTGAGAGCAGCGGTGGCCCAGTGGTGGCAGCCCCGACTTACGAGCAGTAAGCCGTGGGTTCGAACCAAGGCAGGCGCATTACTTTGAGTAATTTATTTCATCACCGCTGCTCTCAAAAACGATGAAGGAAAACATCGTGAGGAAACCGGCATGCTACTAAATATTCGAAGACATGTAACACCGAACAACGCGCACTGGGCCCGCGTGTTGGATTACTCCCTCTCATAGAGAGGTCCGCCTGTGTCCCAGCTGTAGGAACATGATAGGCTGATGATTTTAATTTCAGCACGGAATCATCCGTTGCTTGATATAGGCCACCCTTTTCTTCTGCCAAACTTTCTGCTTTCAGGTACTCTCATCATGTTTCACTTTGACAACATCGTCCTTCCAACGAGCTTTTGGACGGCCCTGGTTTTTTTTGTCCTAACCTAACATCACTATTATGATCTTAAGAAATCAAGTCTGCTAACTAAAAATAGTAGCTTAGCTTACACCACCTAGAATCATGTTGGTAGGTTCTATTGTAGTTTGGAGTAGGATTTTTGGCATAAGACCGTATAGATCGATAGGAGTTTCTGGCTGTTGCGAAGTTTCAGTAGCGGGTAGGAAGTTTTTCAATGCTTCCTCAAATTCTATTTTTACAAGAAGATTGCTTACATCCGACTACTCAGCATCAGCAAGACCCTTTGATGTTTGATCACTGAAAAAATCATAATCTCAATTATCGATTGCGACAGCCCTTCTTGCCTTGGCGTCCTTTCAACCTAAACTGTTATTCTTACGCTTCCAGCTTCTATTCCGCAACTGAACGTCACCGGATATAACGTCACGTCGGTGCACAATGTTTTTGAAATTCGAACGTCCAAGTATTGCTGTTTAGAATGTCGGCACGCGCGTTCTGTCGCACGGGTGGGACAATGTTGCCAGCACTCAAAATAGATATCCTACTCGAGAACGGATGCGGTTGCCAGCGCAAAAGTTGTAATATAGGTAAACATTGTTTGAAATTGTTATTGTTTATCTGTGGAGTGGAGTTCTGGGAACTAACGCTTTTGTGGCTCGAAAAGAACTTTCTTGATGATTTTCTTTGTGATGTGTCATGGGCATTCCTTGTTTATAGACTGTTGTTCTGGTTAATATCTAAACTCGTGTATGTTGACTAATAATGGAAATCCGTGAAATATGTATAAAAGACAAAAAAATACCCGAAGACTGTCACAGAACCAGCGGCGGGAATACATATTGACCATAAATAACTCAGTATGAGCCACGGAGTCTGGATTTTTGCCCAGTTGATGTCAAAGCCACACGGGATTTAGCCTAACTGACCAATGTGGGTGTAGGTACTTTATGGAACACCTCTGCTTAACCTTTACAGGCGTGATATCATGTCATGAAAAGCAACAAACAGTTACAATACTAAGCTTGTTCTAGAACAGAACAGCAACATTTCATAAACAAAAAGGTGACATGTCTTAACACAGACAATACATAAATAAATTTCGGCAAAACAAAAGCCATTCGTGAGAATTCAGAGACACTCAATCACACTTCCAACGTTTGTCAAAATAGATACATATCTACTTACAGTCCATTCACAATTCGTTTACATCTTACAGCAGCCACCCAAAGATAAAACTTTTTGTAATAGAAATAAAGATCAGTGTTATTTGACATACTTGTCAATGGTAGCGACCGAAAAGCAACCTTAATCCAACCGCAATAAAGATCACTGTAACTTCAACAGTGAAGCCCTATCAGAAGAAAACTAACTCTAAAGTACTCATACATAAATATTTCGCAACAGAACACGAAAATAATTCATAAAACTCTTTTATCAGAGGTCGATCTAAAAGGTCAAGCAACAACAATGGTTTTACCCGACCTGTTCGGAAGAAAAATGACGGTACTACAGACCCCGTGGTAGTAATTAAGTATAATTGTTCGCTAGTGACATCTGTCTTCATTATATGCAAATGAATCGCAATCATGCTGTAATTAATTGCTACGGTTTATTATTTAATAGCTGAAGATGGGAATAAACTTTTAGTTGCCATGTTGATGCTTGTACAACAGTATGATAAAGATAATGGAGTATTTACAATTAAGTTTGTACAGACCACATCACTTCAAGCTACCCCAAATTTTCCCAATAAACCTTGAACCTAACTCTTTAACAATACAGTTGAAAATCTATTTTAATTTGAGATTCTTGTTGGTTGATGTGGCTGGCGAGTTCTGTATCGTGTCGAACGTAAAGAATAGCACCATCGCCTCTTTCGACACCCACGGGAAGATATGGGATCATATCTTCCCGTGGGTGTCGAAAGAGGCGACTAAGGGACATTCCAGAGAATGGGCAGCAGCGTTCTCTGTGCTTTTGTAATAACCGTACTTCGATCGCCAACCCGCCTGTCAAACGTGGCGATTATGGCAAAACCCCCCTTATATGTACACATGGGGGAGGCCTATGTCCAGCAGTGAACGTCTTTCGGCTGATATGATGGTGATGATGATGTGGCTGGCGTCAGTACTTAGAACTATTTGCACGACCGAGTCCTTACCTTCTTAAGGAAGGATCTACCAGCACATGTTGTACTACCACAATCCTCGTTGGTCTAGTGGTTGCAACCGCGACTGCTGAACAAGAGGTCCTGGGTACGATTCCCGGGTCGGCCAAAACATTATTGGGTTTTTCCATCAGGAATTTCTCAGTAGCAGCCTCTGCAGCCTTCGGGCTACGTCGGTAAGCTTGGTTCTCTTGCGGATGTCCTATTAGGTATACCTCTTCCTAACCCTTGGGGCATTACAGGCGTGATGTTATGTACCTACTATCACGGGATAATAAGAATAAAAAAATATCATTTCGAGCAGGTAATCATCACACGAAGAAGCATTAGAAGTACTGAAAGCGTAACAAGGTCCCAGACCGTCATTGTCACAATATTATATTACTGGTCAAAGGTCATGTTTTGAATGATCTCGAATCAACAATTCTGGCTGAAGACTTGGTAGGTACAGTCTGCAAAGGAGATAAGTAACCAGGTTCACATACTACTAGTGTGAGAACCTGGTTACTTATCTCCTTTGCAGATTGTACTCGTACTAGGCAAGAAGATGGATTAGATCGGTTGGGTCAGATCGAGTAGTTACCTACGACGGGGTTTGTCGCACACAAACCGTCACTGCTGGGGCGGAAACTGCAATTGTGCTCCCTATACCCCATCCAAAAGTGACGAGGAGGGCACTGAGGACTGACTCACTGAGGAGGTTCGATGCCGACTTCTCGGTTTCCTGATCAGTAAAATCTGGATCTCTTCAGTTGTTGTTGCGTGTTTCACCCTAGGCCGCAGCATCGCTTCACATCAGGCGAGGTGCGGCCAAACGCAAGCCTGTTTTATATAAAAAAAGAACAACGTATGGGTTTAGTCAGTAGGAGTCTGACAGAACCCAGATGACATCTATTGTGAAGTCTAGACGAAAAAAGTGAGTAGAAAAGTGTCACATGCCATCTGCTTATTGTGGAAACTCGAATACCGTTAGCGTGCAATTTTTCTTTTGCACACTGATCTTTTTGGGCAAAACACTTCTAAGTGACTATGACAGACTATCAATGCAGGCATAGAAGTTACAAGGAGGAAAGGACACCGACGGTAAAATAGTAACCACGTATTCGGTACAACATTCTAAACCCCACCCCAAATAGAAATGTCTCTTCAGTAATTTAAATTAAAAAAAAAAAAACAGCTGTTCCATATATTATGATCGTGAAGGTTCCTCAGTTTTGTATGATATAGCTGGTAAAACCAGCTATATCATACAAAACTGAGTTCCGAGGGTTCCGTACCCAAAGGGCCAAACAGGACCCTATTACTGAGACTTCGCTGTCCGTTCGTCCGTCCGTCTGTCACCAGGCTCATGAACCGTGATAGTTAGCCGGTTAAAATTTCTACATAATATTATGTATTTCTGTTGCCGATATAACAACTAATACTACTAAACAGAATTAAAAAAAGGGGGCTCCCATACAAAAAGTGATATTTATGCTCGTTTTTTATAAATAATGGTACGGAACCCTTCGTGCGCGAGTCTGAATCGCACTTGGCCGGTTTTTTTTGTCGTTAACCGTTTTAGCATCGCATACGTTCCTGTATATAAATGCAGAATCAATGCAGCATGGAAGAGAAAAACTATTTTCATCGACCTCACTCCCACCTAATTGGTAGAATAGCTTGCATTTTCCTCATCGTTCCAACAAAATTTTTTCACCCAGCATTTTGTTCACATAATAAAATCATCGCTATTAATTTATTGAGTGATCAATTAACACATTAAAGGCCATGAAAACGCGCGCTCATTATAATAATTATGGCTTATTGACAAACATTGATTTGTAATTTGCATACAATCTGCACTTTTGATTGCCGATTAAAAACCAACTCTACTTTTTCAAGCTTAAGGTTGTAAGTTGAAGTGGGTTGTGTGGAGTAAAATGTAAATGTCCCAGCGTACTTGATAACAGCCATGAAATCGGTTTGTAATGGTTTGTCTGTCATTCTCGCTATCGAAATTGGTCACGCAATGTCTCAAGTTTTGGTATTTAGTGGAATTTGCAGCGTTTAGTTTATTAGATAAGCATGTTTTTAGGTTATCTTCGTTTTTATCCTTGACATTTCACGTGGCTTCATAAGTTTTTGTATATTATGCACTCGTAATACGCACTACGAGGCTACCTGAGTCACAGGTCGGGGATCGTCGGCTGTCTCCGTCGCAATGCGCGCGTTCGGTTTTCTTCTCACCTTAGCCTGTCGCCGTAAAAACCCTTCTTCTAGAACATACCGTTCTCAGTGTCTTTAGACTTTTATTTAATATCTACATATTTTTACCTTTATACAGAATATACACCCACATTTACCCACACCGCCACCAAGTACCAATTTATGTATTGTAAGATGTTGTTATAGTTCATTTTATATAATTAATATTTCAGGAGCATAGTAATTTTGTTGATAAGTCATCCTATTGTTGGGATTAGACCTCCACCCATTACTTCTAGTTCTTCCGATCTGGTCCAGCTCTCTGCTGCAAGCTAATTATCTTTTAATTAAAACTGCAGTTGGTAAATCCCGTTTTTATCAAGTCTAAGCGACGTCTAATTAAATGCCTAAAACTGTATTTTAAACTCTCTGTTCAGAACTGAGAGTTGAAATTTTAACATTCCTATAATATTTAGGCATACGTCCCTCATTCTTTCACAAGACGTTGATATTAATCGACAGTGTCTCCACATATTTCACACTATTGTTGAACAAAGATGACATAAATGTGTAATTATTATTCGGAGAAGGCAGCATTTAGGAAAGTTTTTCAAAGGTATCTAGGAGGAGGAGCTCGTGGCTAAATAATAACAGCCGCTCAGGTCGTTTTTTAAGGTTAAGCCGTGCTTGCCTAGGTTGGTCTGTGGATGGGTGACCGTAATTACATATCGAGTTTCCTCCGTGCCTCGGAAAGAACGTTAAGCCGTTGGTCCCGGCTGTCATTTGTAGATCTTTGACAGTCGTTACGAGTAGTCAGAAGCTAAAAGTCTGACATCCAGTCTTACCAAGGGGTATCGTATTACCCAGTTACTGGGTTGTGGAGGTCAGACAGGTAGTCGCTTCATGTAAAATACTGGTACTCAGCTGCATCCGGTTAGACTGGAAGCCGAACCCAAGATAGTTTGGGAAAAGGCTAGGCAGATGATGATCAAAGGTATCTACGAATATCTTCTACTCCCTCTACTTCTTCTCTCGAAAAGAATCATGCTATAGTAAAAATATAACCTAGTGTCAGCAAAAAAGTAGTAGAGTTGGCTGCCCAGGGAGCGTAGGTAGGATATACTTACGTTTAAAGTTTCAGCATGAGAAACAGCACTAGTATATTATATTATATTTTTACATGTTAAGTAACATAGCCTTAAGTCTCTGAAGATTTAGGCGGAGGACGTGTACTTAATAATACCTACACCCATAAATAATAGTTTGCGAGCGTATTACCACCAGCAGGACACAAATCGAAGTCCCGTGGCTGCTTTTGAGAAATTTCTGACGGAGACACCTATTAACACTTTACCCAACCTGGAAATCAAATCCGGGCGCACATTCTCAGCAGTTAATATACGCTAAGTAACTCCTAAGTTAAGATACAAGATGGATCAGATTAATAGACATAAACACAAATTGTAAGTGATTTTATAATAAGTCATTCACCAATAGTCTAATAGCAGAGTGTCACGAACATAGTTTTTAGGGTTCCGTACTCAAAGGGTCAAACGGGACCCTTTTACTGAGACTTCGCTGTCCGTTATTATGTATTTCTGTTGCCGATATAACAACAAATACTAAAAACAGATTTAAATAAATATATTAGGGGGGGGCTCCCATACAAAAAACAGGATATTTTTGCTCGTTTTTATAAATAATGGTACGGGACCCTTAGTGCGCGAGTCCGACTCGCACTTGGCAGATTTTTTTTGAGATGATATTCATTGCACCATAATCCTCCTGCCTTTATCCCCATTTATTAAATATGGGGTCGACGTAGCATGTCTTCTTCTTCCATAATTCTCTTTTAGTCGTTATCTCAGCAGTCACACACTTCTTTCTCATTTTTCATACAGTCCATCCATCGTTTCTTTGGTCTTTCCCCACTCCTAAACAGCCATACTCAAAACATTCCTCTCAACAAATTAAAAAATTTCTTTATCGCGGTTGAATATCAAATCGTTCCTACTTTCTCAACTTCTCAGTTAACTTGTTCTTGGCCAATCAGAGAGATTACCAGCGCAACTGACTGCTGGGAGAGCTGGTCGCTTCTAAGGATCTTATTTTTGTTTAGTATCGGTTTGAATCTTGAGAAAACTGAGTACGTGATTATACACAGTATAAGACGTCGAAAATTTTCAAAGCTGGACGTTGCCTCGTACTGAATCCCTGGTAAAAAAATGTTATGATGTTCCATACACCGTGTAAGTATAGCTAATCTACAATGACTTAGAGAGGATTCATCTGAAGGAAACATCACATGCTAGGAATAAGTAGCGTATTAGCTTACGATTGTCTAAAATCTATACTAATATTATAAAGCTGAAGAGTTTGTTTGTTCGGTTGCACACGCTAATCTCGGGAACTACTGGTTCGAATTCAATTATTTTATTGTTGGTTAGCACATTTATCAAGGAAGGCTATAGATATTTTAACATCACGCTACGACCAATAGAAGCGGAGCATCAATGAAAAATGTTGCAAAAACGGGGAAAATTGACGCAAAAGAGGTTGCGCGGGTCAGGTAGTCTCGAATATTACCACATCCATTCTCCAAATAAGTAACTTCATCTCATCAAAACGTCGAATCACAGAGGCCTGTCTCTACAACAAGCAACAAATTAAGAGATTTCATTCCCGCCGTTTGTATACAAATTGTTATATGAGACCGTCCATTGTTTCTTCCTTATCGGCTACCTGATCTAAGTCGGCAGCTTTGAGTTCCGTCTTCCATTAATTCTTCATATCATATTTATGTTGACTGTTTTGTGACGTCATGAGATACTTAATGGCTGGTTGTGGTAAGTGGACTGCTGAGAGAGGTTGTACAATTATGGTACAGTTGCTTATTGCTGTTGGTTTCTTTACGTAGTATTTCTGAAGTGATTATTTTTCACTTTCCAAGACACGGTACCTCTGATTTTTCGGATTCATGTGCGTATCGTATAATTATCACTTGCTTCAGTGAAGGAAAAACATCGTGAGGAAACCAGTATACCTGAGAGATATTTCTCGACGGCATGTAAAGCTAAGTCAGATGCCTCAGTTTAGGCACTAATCACACGATAAAGAAGATGAAGGAACAAATATATTTTAAAACTCATGAAAACAAGCAACAACTCGATATCGCTCAAATCCAATTTCACAAAGCAAAACACTTCTTTCTCAATGCACCAAACAAATTGCTTCTCCCAATTCATAACGAAAGACAAAGCAAAATTTTAACTTCCATGGCATTACCAAAAACTCGGAGCTAATTAACTCTGAGGGCTCTTAATTAGTCCCCATTGTAACATGACAAGAGAACCGACTATTTTGGTTCAGCCTCGCGTTTTATACACACGGACGAGTAGGATTACGAACGAGGAAAGATACTTGTAATTAGTTACACTAGTTAGTGTTTTGAATAAAACCACCAAATTATCAGTGAGTAGATGAATGACTTTAAGGGTTCGTGCTCTCGCTGCCCGGGTTAAGTATGGACTGGTTGACACGGAACCTTAAATCTCACGCTACATTTATTAGAATATTACAATTGTTATCCGCAATAGTAAATTATATTGAAAGAGTAGGTGATGAAATTTTATAATACGGATTTGGTAATTCAAAAATAATTCTAAGGTGTTTTTTAACATATTGCATAAGGTTGACAAGCACTCCAACCTGTATCCCCTAAATTACGTACTGTGTAAAAGATACTGTGCCAACTACGGAAAAAAATGGACTTATTTGCAAAAAGAAAACACTCGACAACGTCCAGTATTCAACCACAAAAAAAAAACAATCCACAGCATAAAACAAGTCATTTATACGAGAATGTCCAAACAAATTGTCTTCACAATCCTAAACCCATTTTATTTTTAATCCAACTTGACCGTAACTAATTATCGCCAATATTTCATTGCCAACATGCCGATTTGTTGGCCGATCGATCAACCAGCATGTCCAACTAATGTTTGGGTAACAAATCAAAACAAGATCTTAAAAAACGTTTAACTAAATCATCATTTCTTTCCGAAAACTGTTTCACTTTAGATAATTATAGGCTTCTTTCTGACCGTTCTGTTTCTTCTGAGATAATTCCGTGGAACTAATTATCGCGTAAGGGTTGTGTGTCCCTCTCCAACAACATAAAATTTTGCTATAAAGTTTTATAAATCGACTGGGTTTGTGTATGAGACAGAATATACCTACCTATATTTTTGCTGACTGTCGAGGCAGGTAGGATATTCTGTGTTTTTTTTTTCTGAAACTAGCACCTTCGGTAGAACAAGGGCATAATTGCAGTTTTTGCTATTTTACAGGAGAGCTATTTTAAGATATTTATTGCATTCAGTGAGGTCTTGCTCTGTTAATATTGCTCGAAAGTTTTTCTTCTTTGCATGATATAAACTATATACTATATCCTTTTTAGGCGTATAGTTAACAAGAATTAAGAACTTTTAGTTTTTTTTCAATTAATTTTAATTTTAAGGAAGGGATACATTTGTGCCCTTGTTCTACCAAAATGTATATTATTTTGTAATTAGGACTAAATTTGAGCTTTAATTTAGGATGATTTTCGAATAAAAATACCTTGTTTTTCCGTATAAACTTTTTATTTTCTTATAAAGTAAAAAAAATGTAGTAACTTTCACGAAATATAATACTTAAACTATCATTATAGTCTTACTAATCAGTCGTCAATAATCTCACGTTTGTGTCTCTTTGGAATCACAATGAAAATAGAATTATAGAAGATAACAAAAATAACAGTGACATTATTTTTAACAAGATTCACTGTTATGCAAATGAAATTCTTTAGAATCACACTTCAAAAAATATTAATTAAAAAATATAAAAATATCTTTATAACAATTATTTTTTTCTTACTAACGAATCAGTTCTAGCTCTCTCTCCTTTTCTTAAAAAAGGTTGTTAAAATATTGTTCATAGAACTTAGGAACTATATTTGAGGATATCAATTGACGAATGTCTTCTTTTTTTCTGTGAGGGATTGGTAACTTTTCCTTATAGAGCTGGTTTAGTGTGACATCTTTCACACTTTTTTTATTACCGATACGACCTGTTCGAATTCTCGCTGCTGTCCAATCGTCGGTTTTGTGGCTGCACTTAAATTGGTATATCTCTGAATCTTTCATAAATTTGATCGCTTTCGTATCCAATATTTTAAAAGTATTTCCTTCAACATCCTTGTTTACATTCAAATTAATATCTTCAGATAACAGCTTCATATCAATGAAAGAATCAAAATTCATTTCTTTAACGGTAAATTGAACACCCTTTTTCTTAGCATTTTTAATAAGACTGATGTATTCTGCTGGAGTGTATATAGGTCCAGCCTTTTTAGCTCGCTTAACGTTTTTTTCTATTACAGAATGGACGGCATCAGCTTTATTCTGGGTATGACCCCTAATAAGGAATTTGTGTGTTATTGACTTTATAGGCAATGTGTTGACAGCATAATAATACATTCCAAAAACGAATCTGAAACAAGTAGAAATAATTATTTACATTATAACATTACAACATCAGAATTCTCGAAATCTAGAAGAGGTGACGGTAATGATTCAATAGGTGTATCCGTTGTTTCTGAAATGATGCCTTCCATTGATTTAACAGGACCCTGGTTTTTTATATTCATATCTATCCATGTTTCAACCATGTTATTAGCTGTAAAAAAATATATATTTATATAAAAAACTTAAGTAACATACCAATATGAATTAAGAAATAGCAACAATATACTTACACATTGACGAGTTTTCGATTGAATTTGCTGCTCTGTTAGAGCCCACATCTCCTTCGCGACAAGATCTATTAGAATTTGTGTCAGTTTCTTTGATTTGCAAATTATTTTCGTCATTAAGCATCATTAAAATTTTTTTACTACGAGATCCCATTTTAAATTCTGAAAATTTTATTAAAATTTAAATCATACAAAGAAACTATTCATATCACAATTCACAAATAATGCATACCTACTAGTCGTAAATACATAAAAATACCAATACTAATAAATAAACAGAAAATTTATCACAAAATTTGTATTAAAAAATAATACAAATTTATTTCATTAACTTAAATAACAAACATTAATATTAAATCAAGTCAATTTGGAATGACAAAAACGTAATTGTCATTAAGTCTAGCAAAATAGCATTGCAATTGGAATGACAAAAACACATTTACTTTTAAGACCAAGGAATAAAACAAATCTTGAACGGACAAGGGCATAACTGTCTAAACGACTTTGTCCTTCCAATTTTAAAATTATAAATTAGGCATAAGTGTAATAGATGTGGCATTGTCGCTCCAGAAACCAAAAAATTAAAAGGGCATATTTACCTTTACGACGTTAGCGGTCCAAGTGACGACTGCCTCTCTCCCCGCCGACGGCGCAACTGACCAATGAGACTATGTCCAGCCAAGAGAGCAGTAAAAAGGCACCAATAAGACAAAGTCACTATTTTCGCCTAGCGGATTTTTAAAGGAATTAAATGACTGTCTTTGTTCCTCCAGTTCAAATAGCATTTTTAAGGCATTTCTGTATACTTAACTCATTTTTGCAATTTTTGACAATTGTGCCCTTGTTCTACCGAAGGTGCGCATTACTTGTGATGGAAGGTGATACTGAGGATTTTGACACCATAAGTGCGGTTGGCGGTCAATCAGAAAGTCAGATAGATAATATCTTATCTTAGTTTTAGTATTGGTACGCGATCTATGTTGGTAATTGGGTAGTCCAGAATACATAAAGATTACGAATGTCTTTTCTTATTCTCTTCTTATTTTTTTTCTTTTCTTTTACACTGAGTGTCACTTGTCTCTCTCAGGTCTCTTCCTAATCTCTACACTTTTGACGGTTTTGTGTCATGGCTATCGAGTTTCTTTCAGCTACTTTTATCAGATTGTCTGACCAGTTATAGTCGGTTGTCTTCCGACATACCTCTTGTTCCATCCTTGGTATCAACTCCAGCACTTTCTTCCCCATCTTCCATCCTGTTTACGGCATAAATGGGTCGCCCACAATTATCGCTGTTGCCATGTCCGTAAGTCTTGTTCATCTCGGCATTTCGTTGACTTTCAATGTCTTTTCAAAAAATTTTTGTCCAGTAACATACTCGTATATATTATATAATACCTTTTAGGACGGTTTTTAAATCATCACCCGACCAGATTGGTCTTCACATGACTTAATTCTTGCGCCACGCGGGACCTTCATCTTACCTGCCTTTTCAACCTTTTCTTCAGCGCATCATAGCTTCAGAAAACCTAATCTAAAATTTGTTAATACTTTTATAGGTCACCTCCTGTTATATTTTAAAACTTGATGGGGCTGGTGTTTACCTGAGTACTCTGAGACAAACTCAAAGGTTGGTATTTTCAAAGTCCAAACATTGGTGAAGTCATACGAGGACCATGTAGAATAGTGTCTCAGACGGTCTTTTGAAGAAACAACCACACAGATTTGAGAGGACCTGTCAGTACAAGCATTTGTAATCGTATATCTCTCTCTGACTCAAAACTCAAGGAGTGATGGACAGTAGCTAGAGACAACTGTTAACTTCTTAACTGCGACACACCGGTAAGAACTGGCCGGACTTGGTAGCCCAACCACTCCTAATTCGCGCATTTCACTTTAGCACCACCATCCTTCAACGTCCATCTGTTCCAATTTCAAAACTAGGTCATCTACGTACTTCCTACCTCAACCGTACCACTTCAGGCACGATCCCCAAACGGTGCATAAATAAATTGTTTTGACAGATACACTTTCATGTACAGATTACGACAATATCATAAACATGTGTAAAGTGCTCTTGTATTTATACTGGGACGACTTCATTTGCATTCTGGTCGGCATCTCAAGCACTTAGCGTGAAGATATGGACAGACGTGACGGGCTGACATGCATCAATCTTGTCACGTGACTCGATAATTATTTAGCCAACTGTACTTTTCAATTTGATACAGTTTTTGTGACCCTTGTTTGGATGCAATAAGGTTCTGATTTGCGTAGAATTTTGTTTAGGGATTTGTAGATAGTTTTGGTTGCTTTAGTGACTGATAACATTCTGCAAACTTATGACAATCATCCTTGCTAAATTATAATGATCCTTAGCACTACAACATAAAATGGTTTTTGGTTTACCATAATGTTTTGTAATTTACAGCCGTGTTGCACTATCGCTGGCGACATTCTCACACCTTACTGTATTTGATAAGTGCCGCATATTAATTTCGCAAATAATAATAAATTCGTTCACGATTGGAAAGTAGGTTAAATGTTATAGTTGTAATGGAAGGTAGGAAACTCCCTTAATTTACGGTTCTTCTGACCTAAACAAATGTGTAATGGTTTTCTTCGATAGAAATTCTGGTTGTGCAATCTAAAACGATGAAAACTTTAATGTATAGTAGACTGTTATTATAAGTATGAACCATGAATGAAATAGTGCTGATGCAGTTATTAATTTAGTTTAACATTGCGTAACGCTAGAGTCTGAAGTATCGGTACCTACTACAGAGTGCTATAATTGATATTTATTTTATGAAAGGTATCTTCAAATCTGTACTTAAACATAAAAATGATTACACAGGACATTACGGCAATTACGAAGTACACAGAAAATATTAAAATAGTAAGCAGTGAGTGACTCGAATTAATTTACATTAAAAGTTCGTGTGTGCGTGCGGGTATCTGTACAGTGTGGGTGTCTGTGTATTCTTGATTCTATGCAACTAGTAACTTTGGGTATTTTGAAATGTAAACGTGTCTGTGTATTTTAAGCCCGGCTAGTCCACAGTTGGCCTTGGCTGGCATAAGTAGATATTTGACAATTGTTACGGTGTTAAAATCTTTCCAAGGGAGGGAGTATTCCACTTGGTAAGATTTTTGAGGTTCTGAGTTTTTAACCTATCTGACTTACACAACTTACGAATGTGTTACCTGGACTTATCATCTGCCTGTCTTTGCCTCAAATTTATTGGGGTTGACTTCCGGTCTTATTGAATACAGCTAAACCGCTATTTTACATGGAGCGACTGCCTATCTGACCTCCACAACCCAGTTAGTACTGGGTAATACAGTACCCCTTGGTAAGACTGTTGTCAGACTTTCGGGCCACTGACTTCTAGTAACGACGGTCCAAGATCTACAAATGGCCAATGGCATAACGAGCAGTCGTTTTGTGTAAAATGCTTGTTATCTGAATTTGGTTAGTTAGACCAATCTTCTTCTCAGAGTGTCGATGGCAAATTTTCGTTCAACATAATTGGCCCAAAATTCAGCTATGCGGACTCCGCTCGCTGATGCATTTATAAGATCGTCAAGTACGCAGGAGTCAGAGTATGCAGCGCAAGATTGAAGGTGGGCCATAATGAGTCTAAAATCTCCAATAAATACATACTCCTCTCCTCTTGAAAATTATGGTAGGTACTTAGTTATCTGTGTGACATTTTTAACACCTCCAGTAGGACCGGCCTGTCTCATTAGCAGTACCTAATGCCTGTAACGTTATTTGATTTACTTAACGAAAAGAACTTATCGAAAGGAGCGTTAAATCAGTGAAACATCTTGGCAGGCGTCTGGTTTCTGCAAGACAAGCAAATAACAAATAACGAAAGACGAAAGTTAAATTAATTACAGATGTAACTTACTTAACAACAATTAACAAGCAAAAAAGGTTTAAGTAATCATTTAAAAGTATCAAGACGCACCAGTATGCCATCACTAACTATCGATAAATCGTCACTGGTCGTCACAGCGACACAATTAGTGCGACGGCGACGTTGACTTACTTCCAGCGATAGAACGTTCACACGAACAACCATAAACTTGATAAGTCCACACGCAAACTGTCGATAGTCGATAAAACGTCTTGAATTATATCGACATGCTGTCAGCCCGTCCTTATTTGCATTTAATTACGTGTTTTTATTTAGATAAAATGTAATGGATTCTACTTTATTATATGGAATCTGTTAGTGACGTACGTTTGTGGAATTGAATGAGTAGTGTATCTACTTATTGGTGTTAAGTGGCTAAGTAACTTTATTTGTAGCAGTTAGATGTTTGGACATCCTAAATTTTTTAAACAGTTATGTAAGTGATAAGTATTCTTTTGATTTATCATTTAATGAAAAGTGAAAAATTCTTCACAGAAACTCTAAGACCCTTCTCGTTCCCCATTGGTCTAGTGGTCGCAATTGTGACTGGTCCAGGGTTCGATTCCCGGGTCGGGCTTTTGGGTTTTTCACTAGGAATTTCTCAGCAGCAGCCACGGAGACTGGATTTATGCCCGGTTGATGGCAATAAGCTTGCCACTTGTTTCATGGGCCTTAAACATAACTGGCGAAATGTGGGTGTACTATTAGATACACCTTTGCCTAACCCTTCGGGTATTAATAGCGTGATGTTATGCCTAAAAAACATTGACAAAATAAATACGCAAATTGGTGCTACATTTTCATCACCGCTGCCCTGAAAAACGGTGAAAGAAAACATCGTGAGGAAACTGGCATGTCATAGAATCTGTCATGTCTAAAAATTCGAAGACCCGCACTGGGCCCGCGTGGTGGATTACAGCCTACTCCCTCTCATTGTGAGGAGGCCTGGGTCCCAACAGTAGGAACATTATAGGCTGATGATGATGATGAATAGTGCTTCATACAATTTTGGGTTGACTAGAGACCACGCTTAACTAATGAATAAGTAATTTTGATTGACTGAGTTGGTGTCTCCTGTGCACACTGAAACGAGATAACAGTCAGCAAAATAATAACCACTTATTTCCCAAAGAAAACAACACTCAACCATCTGCTAAAGAAAATAATTAGTGTAACAAACCACGAAAATTCTTAACCACTAAATAAAATGACCATGTATAAACTTTTATACCCATAAAAATATAATAGGTATCCTGATTGAGTGCGATTCGTTCATTATTGGCGTAGCAACACCTGCCGGGTACATCTGCGGTCATTTTATTGTCCAAAATGAATCCACAAAAGGGGCAAAAAGGATAAAAAATATCAAAACTACTAACAAACTGTAAAAAACTCGGGCTACGGTTGCGATTGATTTGGGATGTGTATGTGTCGATGATCAACTTATCGATAGATTGGACATTTCCAAAAGTTTTCATGATTTTGCAAATAAGTGGAGTATTTTATACAAAATTGTGTGATTCCCACAAAAGGTTCAATGAATTATTGATAGAGCCAGGAAATGTTTTTTGGTGAGGAATAGAAAATTAAGTACCAAACATGTTTTAATATCTAGGTTACATTATCTACAGGACACTAAAGTATAACAACGTACTGTCAATAAAAATAATGAAACCCAGATTTTACGGATTTATTAAGTAATTGTAAAATGATTGAAGCAATGGTTAATAAACAACTGTAATTATGCTCTAACAGAAAAATACGAACTAGCCAAATTTTTTTTTTCTTAATCCTCTTCTCAATGCTATCGATAAATTCCCCTCACTACGGCAGATGCAGCTTCGATATGGAGTACACTCGGAAGATAATTCATTTCCACGGCGCTCTTGTAACAGTAAGTCACTGATGAACTAAAAAAAAATAACAACAATGGTCTATTGTTTTTGTATGAACTTGCAGATGTACCCATCCACGCTTCAGTTAAACATCTGGTTAGTTTTATTTATCGGGAGGGCGTTTCTTCTTTGATGTTATTAGCAAAGGTGTTGGGGAAAAGTAGACTATGTAGTATATTGAAGGTTTATGTAATCAGAATCACTTGTGATTTTGAAAGGTGCTTTTTTTCTATAAGGATTCCCCAGAAAGTAAAGAATCTGATTGGTTAATCGTGTCGTTTGTGGAAAGAATTGGGGGAGGCATTTGCCCAGAAACAGTATAGAATAAATGTTTTCATGAGGTTTCTAGTTTATCGATTTTGACAAAATAAACAATTTTGTTAAAGCACGGTCCAGTTCCTGAGAGCATAGACAAGTGAAAATCGATTTCAAACCTAAATCCTGAGAGCAAAGACCAATGACAATCGACTTCAAAACTAAGTTAAGTATTTCTAAAGGATTGCCTTATGCTATCAGTTACCTACTAAGTGAATCATAAACATTTTTTTAATTCGCTTCATCTACTAGAAGGTCACCTTGTATATACCGTCAACTGGTAAGGGGGCCTCCACGACATCTTACACTTCCAACATAACCACACTCATCAATTCCATTTTAGAATATTGAACGTAAAGAATTTCAGTAAAAATACCAATTTGCCTACCGCGTCTAGTAGCTGGCCTTCATGCTTCTTTACCATTAATTAGGTACGGCTAACTTAAACACAAATACATCATACGCAACATAAATGTCACTGGAGTTTTAAAAACTATGTTTTAAGGCTTCTACCCATTAGTGTGCTACCATATTAAATGCCTACAGCCTGAAAGTCCCATCTTCCATTTTACGAGTTAAAAGTTATTTTTCAAATGTTTTCTAGCAATGGTAGGTGGTAAACTGCAAAGGTACCGAGGTTTTGTCATTATTACTATTATAGGTTTCTTATGGGATCGTAAAATTTATAGTTTTAGCGTAATTGTCTATTATTTTTAGTTCTAAATATATCTTTGTTTATGTCAATTGCTCAAGTCTGGGATATTGAGTTGAGGACTTCTGATTTTTTACTTTTAGGGAAGTTAAAAATTAAGGATCCTAACGCTTTTTTTGCAATTTGTATCTACTATTCACTGATGTAAGAATGAATATGAAATAAAGTAAAAAATCTCTTAAAATGGGCTTCGCGCCGTTCTTTCGCTCTTCATTTTCTAATCTAAACCGACTGTACTAACGCTGTAACACTCAAATATTGTAAAACCAAATGATTTTAAAAGAGTAACCATGGAGTTTCTTGCCGGTTCTTCTCCATAGGAAACGACCAACCCGAACCGTGCATTTTTTGTCGACGTTTTATAAGTGCCCATATAGGCCTATGTAAAATAAAATATTTTGATTTTGATTTTTGATTTTGACTTTTGTTTAAAAGTGAAATACTGATTCTTCTTTAAGCTTGTTAGATTCACAGCCAAAAAAATAAAACCCAAAACAATTACGAATCTATCAGCACAAACGAAAAAGACTTACCACACGAACGCTGCGGCGCGTCTCTGAATAAATGCTGGCCCATTTACAAGAGTGTAAGATATGACGTGATATAGATCACTCACAACGTAATAAATAAATAAATAACATAAGAAAAATTACACCGTAAAGCGAATGTTACCGGGGGCGCTACGGCTTCGCTAGGGTAGTGCGGATACGCCCTAACAAAGAAGTGCGTTGAAAAGCATTGTTTCAAAAATATGACAAGTTTCCGGCGGGCATAGACAATGCGATTCTTATCGCGCATCTTAATTTCCACAACAATAATTTCCAACAAGATTCGCAGCTTTTCGAGAGCTAGGTAAATGATCAGTAGGGAAAGTAATTATTTGCACTAGAAGAGCTGTTCGTCAAAACAGTATGGTCGAGGTTATTAGATCAGCCCAAACGCTTCGCATTTTGTTCGGACTTTCGATTCGGGAAGTCGTATGTCTATCTTTTTGGCAAAACAAAAGAACCATACAACTTTCAGAATCGAAGCGTTTGTGAAAACAATCAAAATCTATGATGCCGTTAAAATATCGCCATCAAAAAGCTTGTGTTTTTAGACTTCATGGTAATGAAGATGTCTCAAAATTTAGACGAATACTTACCGAAGTGACGGTAAAATACATCTTCTTTAATATTTTATTTTTTTGCGGTAGCCTTTCACTTTACCAGCTTATGTACCACCCGATAACATAATAAGAGCTATCCTTACTTCGTCATGAGACTTTGTTTCAGGTCACTCAGAAATCACAATATTTTTTCTCTGCTAAATTCACCTAAATGACTACATCATTTTGTAATTGGTAAATTGTTACTTACTTAGACCCTTCTATCTGTGTGATTCTGTTTGATTTTAAATTAATATCGTAATTCATAACAATAAAAATAATTCCCAGTCACATCCTCACTAAGATGCACGAGTTAGCGCCGGGCGCAAGGGAGCGACAGGGACGGATGATTTAGAAACCCCTCGGGAGATGCGCGACGCGACCCAGTATTAATATTGTGACTCCAACCTAGTATACCTTGGGAGAACAGAACAATAGTTGCCATTCAGATTCAGATTCATTTATTTGCCTGAAATATGGTATTTTACAGATGTTATAACATATACATAGTTCTACATATTCCGCCTACTAGATTCGGCATGCAAATTTTGTGACAATAACAATGATACAAATTTAAAACACATTAATTAAATTCCCATGTCATTCAAAAAAAATAAAAGTACTAAATAAAGAATTGTCTAAATTATCAAATTACAAATTAATGTCAAAATAATAATAATAATGATTCAATTACAAATTTTATAAACATCAACTTACAAATGATAACCACATAATTTAAATTACAAAATATGTCAAAAGCTAAAAATAAAAATGTCAAATGTAATTTACATGTCAAGCAATTTTCCCATTTGTCCTAGTATTCATAAATTCCTTAATACTATAAAAACAGTTTTCTATAAGCCATAACCTGAGATGCTTTAGAAATAAGTTGTAACGCAGTTCTCTAATAACCTTCGGAATATTATTGAATATTTTTATTGCCATTCGACTCGTGTTTTTATGGCAGTACGCTGTTCGACATCTTGGCATTGCTAGTTTGGTTGGACCCTTTGACATTTTGCCAACCTTATAAACATTGACGCTATCGGCTGTACTAAATAGGTGAGGATGTTTTTTTACAAATACTCCCATTTCCAGTATGTATAAGCATGCTAATGTTAATAATTTATGTTTTTTAAAAATAGGTCTGCACGATTCCAATGGGTCTGCACCAAACACCGCTCGTAAACATTTCTTTTGCACTATAAATGCCTTATTACTGTCAGTGGAATTACCCCATAGAATTAAACCATATCTTAGCACAGATGAGACATATCCGTGATAAGCCAACAGCGCAGCATTACGTCCAACAGTTTTCCTGAGATTTCTTAGTGCAAATGCAAAGCTGTTTAGCCTATTACAAATATTTTCAATATGTTTTTTCCAATTACAATTTTTATCAATTACTATGCCTAAAAACTTCGTATGGTCAACTTCTTCAATTTCATTATCACCTCCAATAATTTTCATTGTGTCATTGGTCATTTTATAATTCGAGAAATTAATATATTTTGTTTTGAAAACATTCACACATAAATTATTTTGTTTAAGCCATTCTATTACAGCTTCTACTGCAGCATTAATTGTATCCTCAAATTGTTCATTTTCATTATCTTTAGTTATTATCAATGAGATGTCGTCTGCAAACAACACGCACTTGTGCTTCGTCACTTTTGGCAAATTATTTATGTAGAGAAGAAAAAGCAATGGCCCCAAAATACTACCTTGTGGCACGCCATAATTATTGGTCCTGTATTTAGATTTATACGTTATCACTTCTCTGTCTTTATTAACGCCTAAAATTTCAACCCGTTGTTGTCTATTCGTTAAGTAATCTTTTAGCCAATTTAA
The DNA here is from genome assembly GCA_949152445.1 of Cerastis rubricosa. Lineage (NCBI taxonomy): Eukaryota > Metazoa > Arthropoda > Insecta > Lepidoptera > Noctuidae > Cerastis > Cerastis rubricosa. The sequence goes on from OX424541.1 coordinate 14,748,512, forward strand.
CGCTTTTCCTCTTATTCCGTAACTCTCACACTTTTCTAACAGTATATCATGATTTACAAAGTCAAATGCTTTGGTCATGTCGAAAAATATTGCATTGACCGGTAACTTCTTATCTATATTCTCCGTAATCGTTTTTATTAGTTGATAACAAGCTAGTGCGGTTGACTTTCCTCTTTGAAAACCATTTTGTTCCGTACTTATTAAATTGTATTTGGATACAAATGAGACAATTCGATTATACATTGCTTTTTCATATATTTTTGAAATTATAGGTATTAACTTACTTTTCTTCAAAAAAACTTAAATTAACAAGATGAGCTATTATAGGAGACAATATATCGGCACATGATTTTACTAAGTGGGTGGAAATGTCATCATATCCCACTGCGTTAGTATTATTTAGAGATTCAATTATTTTCTTGATTTCATTCCATATTTTATTTTTGTTAGTATTTCAGAATCTTCATAACGTATCTATATGTCGGCGCCAAAAAAAAGGCTTCATATGATTCACGTTGCAAACTAAACTGTGACCACAGACGAGAGAGAAGCGGTCTACAATTCTCTCTGGCGGAACGTCAAGTCGTTGCGGGTAGCCATATTGACTTGGGTAGTTGTGAAGGAAGGTGCCGTAACAAGACGTTGACGGATCGCCGACGTCTGTTTTCTTAATCTAATTAAATCTGGTGCCACATATCATAAGTAATTCCGATGCGGCGGGTAAGAGCCTTTATATACAAAATAACTAGTCTATCGACGATATCATTAACTAAACAATAATAATATAGTGAGGTCACGTAAAAACTGTGTTTCGTATCTTCCTTCATCATCATCGGCCTAGCCTTTTCCCAAACTATGTTGGGGTCGGCTTCCAGTTTTAACGGATTCAGCTGAGTACCAGTATTTTACATGAAGCAACTGACTATCTGACCAAACCCAGTAACTAGGTAATATGATAACCCCTGGTAAGACTGGATGTCAGACTTTTGGCTTTTGACTACTCGTAATGACTGTCAAAAATCTACAAATGGCAGCCGCGACCAATGGCTCAACGTGCTTTTCGATGCATCTTTTTTGCATCTTCCTTATTGTGTAGCAAAAAATGTAGTAAAGGGATGAACAATTCAGAAATAAAACAACGTACTTAAACGTATGAGAAATAGACAACTAAAATATAATATACACAATCGGTTCCGTATTCTGAATCAAGATTCATGTGCAGTGTCTGACTTCCTCTTAAGACATTTAAAGAAAAAAACGCAGCCGGGTGAGGGAAGAAGCAAAAACATTTATTCCCACAAAAAGCCGCAAAAATATTTGACAAAAACAACAGTCCACACAATACTGGCCAACAAAGAAAGATAATATATCTAAGTATTATTTTCACTAATAGTCCATTTCATCTCCCTCTCCAAACATACATATACTACAAAATTATGATCACTCCTTTGCCGGCACTACGTTTTGGTATCTGTCGCCTTACACCTCAAGGTAAATTGGTCCCGAAATTTCAAATTCAAATTCTGTTCTCGTTCCCATGTGTGCCCCGCGGCGCGAGCGCTTTTAACATTGTAATTGGTCCTCCGCCGATTGGGGCCAATGATTATTGCACCCTTTGATGTGGCTTGATTGGTCCCCAAACGGTTTATTACGGATAACTGGGATCTGTGTGTCGGTTATCGTGTGTTGTGTTAGGTCGTGGTCGGCTTCCGAATGTTAATGACATTCGTATGCAGCAGTCCTTTTCGATTCCAACTCCATTTCCATTGAAATCAATTTAATGCTATCAATTTGTTAATGTTTGGAGGAGCTCGTGGCTGAATCAAAACAGCCGCACGGGTCGATCTTTAAGATTAAACCGTGCCTGCCGAGGTTGGTCTGTGGATGGGTGAACATACATACCGAGTTTCCTCCGTGCCTCGGAAAGCACGTTAAACCGTTGGTCCCGGCTGTCATTTGTAGATCTTTGACAGTCGTTATAAGTAGACAGAAGCCAAAAATCTGACATCCAGTCTTACTAAGGGGTATCGTATTACCCAGTTACTGGATTATGGAAAACAGATAGGCCGTCGCTTCATGTAAAATACTGGTACTCAGCTGCATCCGGTTAGACTGGACGCCGACCCCAAGGTAGTTTGGGAAAAGGCTAGGCAGATGATGAATTTGTTAATGTGTGGTCGTGAAATCTACACTGAAATGACATTAATAGACAGACCTTTGTTCTTTAGTGCCGATATTGTCAAACAAGAATTGAATGGTATGGTTCACATTTATTGAAAAGCAACATACTCAGCCGCAGTCTCCACTTTTACTGTTGAGACACAGAGAGTGGGCCAAAATCCATCACAAGGGCTCAGTATTGGCTTGGATGATGTCATAAATGTCTTTGAACTTTCAGTTCTAGATATATTTGTAAAGGAAATATTGACTGATTTTAAAACTTGTGAGAAAACACATGCTGGTTTCCTCACGACTTTTCCCTTCACTGGTTTGAGAACATATGAGCTGAAATAATTGACACAACCTACCTAACTTGAGGATACCTTCCTTCGTGTTCGTACAATATTCCTCGTTTTTGTTAGTAAATAAAATAAATTAAAGTTTATTTCAGACTATAGTCCATAGCTTTGACAGTATTTTTTTTTAGTAACAATTGTGCTTAAGTATCTAGTTTAGTATTGTTAGTGTTTACAATAGTTATTATTTATTAAGACCTATTACTGTCCCCTCCCAGTGTTTCTGGAATGGACAGTCCGATCTGGCAGCAATCATCTTCAAAATGCTGTTGTCACTACTAAGCAGACGCTGCATTAGTTGGTTCCAAATCCATAAACTAGTTATTTCTATTCAACCGTATAACAATCGACTAGCTTTCCGTTACTAGACAACCAGACACATAAATTATGTTTGTAGAAGTAAATCACAATTTGATCACACGTTTAATCCCTGGGTTTAGACAATGCTTCTGATCCAAATAGGTTACGTCATTTGGCAGTTCGATATTATTGTAACCTCTTTTGCTGTTCTGTTTTGAATATAGAATTTGTATTATGTTTATCGTCATCGACATTTACCTACGCTACCAACAGAAGCTAAGACAGGGAGTATGTATTCATTTAGGTTATTTGCTGAAGTTTAAGCAATCTTGACAAGGGTTCCGTCTTTTCAACTGGGTTGTGGAAGCCAGACAGATAAATGCTTATTGCAAAAATATGATGTTTAGCTGGTTAAAATGAAACCGACCGAAACGGAACGAAAGAAGATGATTTTTTTTTAATTCGGGCAAGCAGTCTCCCCACAGCAATGCCAAAGGCATCAAAAGTGTGGGGCCATCCCAAAGACAATCTGACTCATGTGTCAAAAAATGCAAAAAGGAACAGCAACGCTTCTGGCAATATTTATATTCTGGCAATATTTATATTTTATTGGACTTGATTATAAGGAGATCTCCAAAGTTAAAAGTAATCGGTCTTTCTATAAAATTAGAATATCTAACGACATGTTTCTAACTCACAAATCTGAATAACTTACAGAAGGCCCTAACCTTTCATAATTCAACAATTGGGGACCTTCGAAGACCTTGAATTTTAATACTTTAATGACCTGTTAAATATTCAAATCTAAGAAATGGTTTTCCTGCGGCTATGACATATTTAGTAGAATTTATAATTTTATGACTACCAACACAATAGTCCGAAAATACTTGACCCCTTCACAGAACCAAAGTTAGACAATCCAGGGGTCTGAAGAAATGGTTTTAATGAATTGTTTCGATGTTTTGGTACAAATTACTGTCTTTAAGTGTTTAAGCTATTTGAAAAGAATTTCAAAGGCGTATACGATCATTATTTTAAGCGACAAGGGTTAAAATTTAACTTTTGAAATATTTGGTTGTTAATATTTTTGTGGTGTAGAATGAGTGAGTAGTAGTAGTTTTTTCCTTGTTAGAGGCTCACAAGCTTGCAGATGGAAAATAAACTAAATATTACGCAAAGATTTTCTCATCTGTCGTAACTCATAATAAAGAAGCTAACATGGCAACATTTCACAAATTGTAAAAGATACAAGAAAAGAACTATTTCACAAAGGATCTCATAGAAATCTTAATATGTGAAATTGCTTGCTTGATATTATTTTGTAATTATTTTTGATAAATGAATAATTGTGCCAGAAGACGGGCATGGCGTCGTCGCCCAGTGAGGCCTAGAAAACGTTGGCATGACGACTAAGAGGCGTTTGTTAAAGATTGACTAGAGAAAACTGCACGGAGAGAAGAGTGGAAGGCTATGGGGGAAGCCTTTGCCCAGCAGTGGACGAGTACAGGCTGATGATGATGATGATGATGACCCAAAGGGTCAAACAGAATCCTATTACTGATACTTCGCTGTCCGTCCGTTTGTCACCAGGCTGTATCTCATGAACCGTGATAGCCAATTAAAATTACTACAGATTATGTATTTCTGTTGCTGCTGTAACAACAAATATTAAAAACAGAATAAAAAAAATATTTAAGGGGGCTCCCATACAAAGATGTTATTATTTTTCTCGTTTTTATAAATAACCTTCGTGCGCGAGTCCGACTCGCACTTGGCTGGTTTTTTTTAAAAGATATAGGTATCAGTATATTACACAAACTAACACTAAAAACATACAAGGTGGAAGGGACACCGACGAATAAACGATAACCACGTAATCAGTACATCATTCGGAACCACCAATATTTATATTTTACATAAGTAATTTCAACAATAAACAGCTTTGTCCTACAAAAGTGCTATACTTACACGATCTAAATGTATAGAACAGCAGATTTGTTTGTATCTATCTTTAATTCGGGCAAGCAGTCTCCCCACTGCAATGCCAAAGGCATCAAAAGTGTGGGGCCATCCCAAAGACAATCTGACTCATGTGTCAAAAAATTCAAAAAGAAACAGCAACGCTTCTGGAAGCATAGTAGGTATGGCAATATTTATATTTTACACAAGTAATTTTAACAATAAACAGCTTTGTCCTACAAAAGTGCTATTTTTACACGATCTAAATGTATGGGAACAGCAGATTTGTTTGTAATTACCAATGTATAATTTCTATATATATATTTCTGAGAGCAACGGTGACCCAGAGGTGGCAGCCCCGACTTACGAAGAGGCAGGGGCATTACTTTGTGTAATTTATTTCGTCAACGCTGCCCTCAAAAAGGGTAAAGGAAAACATCGTAAGGAAACTGGCATGTCCTAGAACAAAATATTCGAAGACAAGTGACATCTACCAACCCGCACTGGACCCGCGTGGTGGATTACAGCCCACTCCCCCTCATAGAGAGGAGGCCTGTGTCCCATCAGTGGGAACATTATATGCTGATGATGATGAATTCTATATTATGTTTTTATGTCATAATAATATGTAGTAACAGTTTGTGCTCCGAAGTCCCTACCCCCCAGTATAATATATTATATTACTGTTACTGCTAGCCTAATTATCCCACTGCTGGGCAAAGGCCTCTCCCCATGACTTCCAAATCCTTCGATCCAGGGCCAATGTGGACCACTGGTCGTTGGTTCTGTCCAGCTCGTCCCGCCATCTCCTGCGAGGTCTACCGCGTCGCCTTCTGGCTGTGTCAGGGCTCCACATCGTTGTTATTTTGGCCCACAGCTCTATATATATATATTATGGACAGGTATAAAATAATTTATAGGTAAGAATTATCAGAATAATACCAACATTTCAATTCATTATTCTTCATTGTAATTCTCAGACTGTTGTCAGAGTACGTTTTACTAAGTAACTCATTAGTAAGCGAGTTTGTAACATATCTTTTACATCGAGTAACAATGTAACTGGCAAATGAACAGTTTTATAACATGGTGTACTGTTAAGTTTATAAATAATGTATTTTAATTTTAATACATTTCGTTAGGCAGGTGAAACGCTTGTTTATTATAAGAGTGATGGAAATGAATGTTGATGGCTAGAGAGGGAGAAGAAGGTCAAAGAAAACATGGAAGGATTGTGTGAGGAATTATATTGAAGGGAGAGAAGTAAATGATGTCGTGATGCCTGACAGGGGACAATGGAAGAAGAAAACGTGTTGCGTCGACCCCAAGTAGAATGGTACAAGGTCAGGAATATGATGATGTAAGGCAGATGTGAGAAATTATTATCTATCAAAATCAAATCAAAATCAAAAGTCATTTATTCAAATTAGGCTGATAATCAGCACTTTTTGAACGTCAAAATTACAAGAGACAGTCCCCCAAAACGCCCGCCCTTCGCCAATTCCTAGTGTTTTAGCTGGGAAGAAGAAGTGGCGGAACAAACTCCCCCGCAAGCTATAGCTGTACACCGGCGATAAGAAGCTATGCCATGCATTACCAGCACAACTTGGCCTCACTTTGCATAGATTTCCCATTCAATGAGATATGTAGTACTATACTGGTGTAGTGACGCTTGAATTTTGGTTTTGTAAAGCTTGCTTGGTCGCGCGTAGGTACTACTTAAATCTTTTGGCGCGTGGTGCACCTTGTTTTCTGAATCATCATCAGCAACAACAGTCCACTGCTGGAGATAGGGCTCTCCAATCGCAAACCGCGTAACTCGATTCTCGGCACTCTCATCTAGTTGCTGCCAGCCACCCTGCGAAGATCGTCGCTCTAAGCCCACGGCCTAGCCTTACGCTTGCCGATTCGCGGTCTTCACTCAAGAACACGTCTACTCCAATGATCAGCGGTTTTCTCAATACATTTTCACAAATGTTTAACAATAGCCAAAAGTTCCTTGCAGCAATGTGTCTTAACATTTCCAAGGGTTATTACTTTAGTGTTAACACCCGTTTTTTGTTTCTCAATAAGCTCAAGGACTACTTACACTAACAATTACTAAGAAACTTACATAGACAACCTAACACGTTTTCTGAATTTGTTGGAAACTCTGTTTACCAAAATATACAACTTCGTATCAAAACAAACACATTAAAGGTAACTTAATCGCGTTTAAGTGACATTGATTAGTACAAAATATCGTTCCCAGACAGGGTTCCCCCAGGCTCATGACTAAATAATAAAGCCGTTACAAAATTATGTATGTCATAGACAGTTTGTCATGGGTCTGAGATCGAAGCCGGGCCCCTTCGCTGGCGTTAGCATTTGTCTTCATTTTCTTAACGGTAGTGATGGGGTCCGTGTTATGATTGTAGAGTTTTATGTCGCTGGTTTTTCATCGATAATGAAGTTAAGATTCGGTCTGAAAGGTTTTACTTTTATTTGAATGAACTGAGGGACTGTATTAACCTCATTTTTAATTTAGGATTTGTCTGTCAGTCGACAAAGACAGGACAATATTTAAAATATTAACGTACCAACCCGCACTAGGCTCGCGTGGTGGATTACAGCCCACTCCCTCTCATAGAGAGAAGGGCTGTGTCCCAGCAGTGGGAACATTATAGGCTGATGATGGTGATGATTAACCTATCTTACTACTTCTTATTTGTTTTTTTTTTGTACGGTTAAGCTCTCTTGATAGTGCAGGTTTTCAAATCGATATATGAAAATTAAACGACTCAATTTTTATTGTTACTCTAACAAACCACATTTTTGTCACCCATATTTTGTGTGGAAAATGTCAATAATTTATTTATGCATAAAGTGTTTAAATATAAATCATCATCATCTTTCTAGGTTTTCCCAACTGTGTTGGAGTCGGCTTACAGTCTAACCAAATGCAGCTGAATACCAGTAACTGCCAATCTGACCTCAAAAACCCAGTGTTAATAGATAAATAATTCAACAAAATATCGACAAATCCTCAAAACTCCGCACATCCCTTAACCCCTAGGCACAAGAACATTGATATTAATTCATGCTTCCCGTACGAAATCACGTCTCTATATAATTACCTACTGCGACTCGCGACGGGCAAACGCGGGTAAACACCCGGTTATTATTGAGTTATGAAATCCGCGACTTTTGTCTACCCAGGGGAAATAATGTGTGTTAAAAACAAAGAGGGTAACGCCAATTAGGAAATTGTCGGTATTTATGTCGCGGAGTTGTGACATATAAGGATGGTAAGGATATTTCGGGAAGGAGTTATGGAGTCTAAGGTTTTTTTTTAAATATTAAATGGCCCTACTCATGACCTCAATCTTGTCATAAGGACAGATGTGGTAAACGATGGAACGAGTTAACTCAAAAGGAGCCTATTAACTTACGACTTAAAGAGATGAGAGGAGGGATGGATGAGAGTTTCCGAGAGGCGTAAACTACATTTTATAGAAATGTGAACGAAGATTCTATCTCTTGTCTTCCAATTGTACATATCATTGCTATCTTAGAACATGTCCCTCGATTATAATATTACCAGATGCCAAGGGCAGCTATAGCCATAATGCGCAGACACACGCATTCATTGCCAAATAGACTAAGATCTTGGAAAGGCTTATGTTTATATCATCATTTCCCTGATAAATAGTCCATCTTTGTATTTAAAGGCTCTTACCCGCCCCACCGGAACCACATATGATATGGCCCCAGATTTAATTAGATTAAGAAAACATACGTCGGCGATCCGTCAACGCCTTGCTACGCGGCGCCTTCCTTGACAACCACACAAGTCAACATGGCTGCCCGCAACGACTTGACGTTCCGCCAGAGAGAATTGTAGACCGCTTCTCTCTCGTCTGTGGTCACAGTTTGCCATATGAAGCCTCCTTGCAGAGGCGCCGTCATATTTATTCCGTCCATTTCTTTATGCTCTTAATAGTTTGGTAGGACCAAATTTTTCTGTAACCCGTTACTTCCAATCTTATAGGTTCAAAAGATCCCCATTTCACACAATTTAAACGACTTTCAATAATACATTTTTCAAATCTTTTAATTTAGATCTTCAACTTCAGATATCTAATTTCTAAGTCACTGCTAATCAACAGCGTCAATTAAGTGTGAATAGTAGGGGGGTAAGTGGAGGTGGGAGGGCACCAGGCACCCCATGACACGCCACAGCCCATCAACTGGCGATTAAACAACTTTGTCCTAGACTGAGCTTGGGGCATAGAGCTTTAGTTTTGTAGACATGGCAAAAAAAAAATATATCCTTGTAGTACGTCTAATAAAATAAAATAATTTACAGATATACACCTACCACGGTTTGTTTCTGCATCACCCAAAGGTTGACTGGTAAAAAACAGCCTCTGTACATTGTTTTTGAAGTATTAATTAAATAAAAATGGCTGTTGCAAAAAAATTGCCTACGAAAATATCATTTTTCTATACAATGTCTATAATTGCTCTGTATGGTGTCGGACGTAAAGAATAGCACCATCCCATATCTTCCCGTGGGTGACGTAAGAGGCGACTAAGGGATTTTCCAGAGAATGGGCAGCAGCGTTCTCTGTGCTTTTGTAACAACCGTACTGCGATCGCCAACCCGCCTGCCAAGCGTGGCGATTATGGCAAAACCCCCCAAAATGTCAATGTCGCCACACTTGGGGAGGCCTATGTTCAGCAGTGGACGTCTTTTAGGCTGAAATGATGAAAATGATGATACAATGTCTACGAAAGCTGCACGGCTGTCTGTGTATCGATGAATATCCATTACATTCAGAGACCGCTCCATGTCTCGAAGAGTAGGTTAAGCCGTTGGTCCCGGCTGTCATTTGCAGACCTTACAAAGTCCTTATGCAAAGTCACCAAGAGGAACATACGACGATACATCAAACTATGTAAAATAGCCTCGCTTTGTATAGATTTCCAATACAATGAGACATCCGCATGAACTGGCTCTTTTTATGATTTGATTGGTCGCTGTCATACTGTTTTACGGAATGACTGAAGTTTGAGAGTGTCCATGGAGTTTCTTGTCCATTCTTCTCCATAGAGATCTACGCTTTGGAATGGGCAACTACAGTACTTTCACAAGTTATTATGTCTTGTGACTTGGACAGTAGCTTCGCGTTTTTTTCAAAAGTGCCCGTAATGGTTTAATTGAAATATAAATGCTTTGAGTTGAGAGGTCTGCTGGCCTTCCATGACGTCTTAAAACATTATTGTTTTACTCCTTTTCGTGTGTGGGAAAGAGATGGCGCTAGACATCCTGTATAGCTTTGTCTCTTTCCCACACTGGAATAAGAGTTAAACGATACTGCTTTAAGACGTCATGGTAGGCCAGCTGATCAGAGGTCGGTAGTCAAAATCAAAATATTTTATTTTACATAGGCCTAAATTGGCACTTATAAAACGACGACAAAAGGTGCACGGTTCGGGTTGGTCGTTTCCTATGGAGAAGAACCGGCAAGAAACTCCATGTTGGTTTTACAATATTTGAATGTTACAGCGTTAATACTTAAGTGTGAGAGGACAGCGTAGGCCCGAAAATAAGTCGTTGCTTACCAAAAAAGGTAGAACAAGCTAGATAGAGAACAAGATGCAAAAAAAAAGTAGTTGTAATAACTCCATATACAGGGTGTAACGGAAAGGGTATATACATACTTAAGGGTGTGCTACAGACCATCAAACTGAACATATTTTTCTATCGGACAAACATCATAACAGTGAAAAAATTATCTGCTGCCCCATACAAAATTTCAATACCTATTCGACCCAAATGTATGGGGCAGCTGATATTTTTTTCGTTACGATGTTTGTCCGATGGAGAAACATGATCGGTTTGATGGTCTGTAGCACACCCATAAGTATGTATATACCCTTTCCGTTACAACCTGTATAGTTTTCATATTAGTTGCTACCTCATTATTTAGTCTTCTAGAGTCTTCACATACAACGATCAAAGCCAAAATATTTAATGTCCTGTCTACTCCACTGGCTGTCTACACCAACGTTAAGAGTTCTGTCCCTGCAAGTTCCGTCGATTCAATTACAAAAGTTTGACGAGTTCGTCAGGTGTTCACCGATCGTCTGCGTGTAGTCATGGAGATAATCATAGTTATAAAGCTTTAGACTTCTTTATCTGATGGTTTTGTTGTGGTTAATACAGGCTTGAGGGTAGGGAAGTTGAAGTGTGTCCTTATAAATGGGACAGTAGGTGAAGTGTTTTTTTTGGCAGTCAACTGTATTTCAATTTCGGCGGGTTCGATTCGCGTACGGAACGATTATTTGTACATACATACTATACTACTGTTAGCCTATGTCATCCCACTGCTGGGCAAACGCCTTTCCCCATGACTTCCAAATCCTTCGATCCAGGGCCAATATGAACCACTGGTCGTTGGTTCTGTCCAGCGAGTTCCGCCATCTCCTGCGAGGTCTACCGCGTCGCCTTTCGGCTATGTCAGGGCTCCACATCGTGGTTATTTTGGCCCACAGCTCGTCGGGCATACGGCAGACATAGCCAGCCCAGCCCCATTTCACCTTAGCGGCTTTTTAAGCAACGTCAGTTATTTGTGTTTTGGAGCGCAGTGTGGTGTTGCGTATATGGTCGGTTAGTTTGACGCCTAGAATCTTGCGCTCCATTGCACGTTGGCAGACCTTGAGTTTGAACTCTTGAATATTGGTCAAAGACCAAGTCTGGGATCCATAGGTAAAAATGGGAAGAATGCACGTGTCGACGATGATTTTTCTCTTTAGTGACAAAGGAAGATTTCCTTTCATGAGCTCTTTCATGGACCAGTAGCTCTTCCAGGCATTTTCGGTTCGTCTTGTGACTTCCTTTTCTTGTCTGGACTGGAAAGAGACTAACTGGCCCAAGCAGGATGTATTCATAACATTTTGCAATGCGTCACCATTCACTCTATATTACACATTCATATTTGTACAAATTTCGTAAAAATGTTTGAGTCTACAGACAGTTGTTCCGGGTCCTGCCTGTATGTGTATGTGAGTTTAAATGTTCGTAAACGCATCCAAGATTCAATAGAGTCAATTATTAGTGCGGGGTAAAGTTTAATAAAAAAAGCTGTTTTGCGGCTTAAAATAGTGTTAGTTTTCCTCGGAGGGTTATGATTTTTAAATAACCTTCGATTTCAATCAATCAATCAAAATATTTTTATTTTACATAGGCCTACAGGGGCACTTATAAAACGTCTTGATTTGGAAAAGGCACAATCCAGGCATCACACAGTAGGTACTTAAACATTAAATTCAATAAAATTAACCTAAAATAACTACAAACAGATCTCAACAGGTGAATTCCCAAGCTCACGTATATCCTCCGAAATGTCAAAGCGATTACATTTATAAAGCCACGCGAAGATTACCACGGCACAGCACACACGTAATTCGTGGACGTTATTACGGTATAATTGGGCACACTGCGTTCGATACTTTAATTAGTTATGTTCCTTTGTACTTGGATGATAGGTTTGTTATTTGTTAAGCTGAGGACATTAAAATGTTGGTATTTGTTTGAACGGAGATGACTTGGATACTCTTTTAGATGTTTGTGTTCAAATTAGGGTTATCTCTCTTCTCCATCTTAATAAAATAAGGTGCACTTAAAAAACATTACTTATCCATTCATACATCTATGTATACCAATATTATAAAGCTGAAGAGTTTGTTTGTTTGCTTGAACGCGCTAATCTCAGGAACTTCTAGTCCGATTTGAAAAATTCTTTCATTGTTAGATAGCCCATTTATGGAGGAAAGCTATAGGCTATATATCATCAAGCTAAGACCAATAGGAGCGGAGCAGCAATGAAAAATGTTGCGAAAACGGGGAAAAAGTGACGCAGACGAAGTTGCGCGGGACAGCTAGTTCATTCATATTAGTACACAAACATTTTCCCAGTTATGTTTAAAGTCCCATGTAATAGGGGGCGAGCCAATTGCCATCAATCGGGCACAAATCCAGACTCCGTGGCTGCTGCTAAGTAATTCCTGATAGAAAAATCCAATAAGAATTTACCCGACCCAGGAATCGAACCATGGACCTCTTGCTTAACAGTCACGATTGCCATGACTAGATCACAGAGGCAATCAAAAAAATAAATAGAAAAACCGGCCAAATGCGAGTCGGACTCGCGCACAAAGGGTTCCGTACCATAATTTGTAAAAACGAGCAAAAAATCACTTTCTTGTATGGGAGCCCCTTTAAATATTAAATTTATTCTGTTTTTAGTATTTGTTGTTATAGCGGCATCAGAAATACATAATCTGTTGAAATTTCAACTTGCTAACTATCACGGTTCATGAGATACAGCCTGGTGACAGACGGCCGGACAGCGAAGTCTTAGTAATAGGTTCCCGTTTGTCCCTTTGGATACGGAACCCTAAAAAGGCCAACCAAAAATTATCCTCCAGATTTTAACAAGTGTGTGGTTCTCTTTGTTTCGTTCCCACATTAAACTATTACCTCAAACCTACATAAAACAAACACCTCCACTCAAACAACACTACAACTAATAATAGTCACAACTAGTAGTGTATTATTGGGGGTTCTGCATCACTTGCTCTCGCTTCGCTCGAGCGCGTTATGCAGAACGCCCCAATAATACACTACTACTATGGTCTGCCTCAAATTTTGACACAATTTATGTGAAACAAATTTCATTCCCTGGCAGTATCTGGTAGCAATCAATATCTTCTAATGCAGGTAAAACTAACGCACGGGCTGTATCACTCTCCTGATGAAATAAATCTGCTGTTGCTGTCGATATACTACTCCCACTAGTCTTTGACGAACTCGCAATCGATTTTTCATTATCAACCTGTTTGTTGATAACATTAACGAATGTGCGAAGAAGCTCACCAGACTCGCTTTTGAGTATAAGATACTTAGTATTTTTCAATTTAGATTTCTCTGGATCTTCCAACTTCTGGTAAAATAAATCTTCTGTTTGTGTTTTAACATTATCCTGGTGTTTTAATTCACCTACGTCCGATATTTTTTTTTAGGGTGCATATCTTGAATATGTATTATCTCACCCCTAGCATTCTTGAAAATCATTTTACGAATGCCATCTAAATTAGATTTCACTGAGTGAAACATTATAAATAACATCAATAAATGTAATTATTTATTTAAGAAATAAATTTAATATTGAACCTTTGCACTGTAATATTCAAAGTTAAATTGCTGTGATGCACGACGCCTATGTAATATATACCCATAAATTGACTCATTTTTAAGTGCAATGTGACATCCTATACATATACACTTTAATAGGGTAAGTATTCCAAACACTTTTTTGTAATATAGTTTGTGCCCTTCACAGCGTTTAAATAAAAACATTTAGGAAAATGTATGGCATGTTGCGTCCAAGGATCATCATAAATCTCCCAATCTTCAATAACACCTCCACATGAGAAACATGCTGCAATATCATTTATACTATTTCCATAATAAAAGAATCCTGCGTCAGCCATTTCCATCACTAATCTTTTCTTTTTATTAAGTGTCCCCCAGTAATAATTAAATGAAAATTCACGCATTTTAAATGTGTTATACATGTCATATCGAGGCTTGTATTCATTTTGAGACATGTTTTATTGACTTTCTAATTCAATTAGGTACAAATGTATAATGGTATGGTCCAGCTTTTGTCAGCAACATATAAAGACTGGACAGAAGTAGGAGGAAGGGGAAGAAAACTAAGATGCATTTCACCTAACTACAGAAATAAAAACAATAAAATATTTATTTTAGAATTTTATTGTCAACACACCACTTATTTAAACACAATACATTTTTTAAAGCACATACAGAGTCATGATAAATACAGTTATATAAATCTTGAGAATATTTATATTGATCGTATAAGCTTATCAAACTTGAACATCCTTTATCTTCTAAATTGAATATATTACAATGACTATTTCCTAAAATATGCTTTAACCACAACACTTTTTCTAAACCCTTAACGTAGATACATTTATCTCTTAAAATATCTATAACCAAATTCTGATAATTAGAATAGGGAACAAATCCTTCACGCCAGCGTATCTTTCTGTTACGTTCAATCCAACTTACTTGTTTTTTTTCTTGCTTCGTTAATTTTGAAAATGGAAATGGTGGCTTAATTAAAAATATTTGTAATGTTTTATTATACAATATGGCGATTTCTTTTATTATAAATTCATTTGTTTCTGTTTTAAAGCCTTGAATATCCACAATAGCAATCATGATAACCTGCGCACGATGTTGCTGAGAGGTTTGTATTCTACAAGTCGATCGTTTATAATCAAACAATATGCAGTCGTCTTATCTGGTATTGCTGTAGAACATTCAATTTCCAACCTCACGTCCACTGGACCAGTTTTCAGGCTATCGTTTTGTCTTGAACAGTCTAAGATAAAGAGAGGGGCTTTTTCTTTGAATTCCTTTAGGTCAAGCAACGGGTCTACTGGATAGTTGTAATACGACTGACGAAATTTCACAAACATTTCGTATAATATACTATATTTGTTCTCAGAAAACTTTAAACCTAAAGGTTCATAAGGATAATATTGTGAATTCAAAAAGAGCGTAACGTTTGTTACTTCACAATGATCGAATACTGAACTATCTTTAGTTTTATTATTTTTTCGATTAGTTTGTAAACAAAAAATTACATATCTGGGTTTTTCTAATTGTGAAGCAGTTTTAATAGACCAAGAATGCTTTGTTGTTTTAGGTAGTAATGGATACTCATATAAATCCCAATTTCTATACGCCATCTGAATAGGTTTATCTTTTTCTAAATGTTTTAAAAGTGACAGTCGTTCTCGGTCTGATACTTTTATGTGTGGCACCCTCCACTGAACTCTTTGCACATCTATTTGAAAATTAGCAATATCATCAGTAAGGATAATGCTATTTAAATTAGTGTTACTTCTGTTCAGTATAAGTTCATGTTTACAATTTATCACTATTTTATTGTAATCCTCTGCAAACCCTAAAACTTTATTTAGTGGTATCACAGCACTAAAATGCCCATCACTTTGAAATCCCTCTAAACACCAACCCCATAGGGCAGCAACTTTATTTTCTGCTTCATTTAATGAGATGTATGATTTTATTGTTGACGTTATTCCAGAATTTTTTATGCGGTCTATTTCAATACCATTCATTTCGTATCTAATGTCTTGAAACAAAAACATAACAGGGTTGTTAGTGAACGTAACATTTTTCTTGATTGGATTCCCATCTTTACCGAAGAACTTCGCCTGTCCTTCGATGTAAATTGAACTGGCTGATGGTAGCACGTATATGTCTTGCTGGTGGAGGGGAATTCTGATTTCATCGTTTTCTCTAAAGCTGCTATTGTAGGGATTGTATGAATGGACTTCATAACTTTCGATCGAAGTGTCAAAGTGCGGTAATTCAGCAATCTGTAGTATATTCATATTTTAAATCCTAGAGCTTTAAGAAAATCTTTATTTACTTTAGTCAATTTCTTAACTTTTTTCTTGCGTCTTTGCACCTTAGCAATCGCAGAAGAACTAAGACGTTTTTCATTCGCTTGAGTGTTTTTATAATATACTATCATTTTGTTTTTCTTAAATGAAGTCGTAACTGAATTTGTTTCTCTCCAAAGTTAACACAGTGGCCAAATTGATCTACAATCTTAACCGATATTGATGAAATTATATTTTTGTTTACTGGAAAGTAAATAACATTTTGCGGTATTTCAACACACTGATGGCCTGGAGTAGTATCAGACACGAATTCGTGAATAAAATGAGTTGGTAATCCGTTGCAATACGAACTGTGAACAAGATCACATTCGATTTTGATTACAGACAGACCTCTGTTAATAATGGGGTTATTTGGTGTTGATTGTAATACTGAAAAGTATATCAAACCGCACTCATATTGATCTGACAAATGCAGCGGTGGTTGAAAGTATGAAACCAATTCCGATTTATGTCCAGAGATGGTAACCGTAGTAGACATGCTTCTATACTGACTTCTTTCGGCAGATCCTGTTTATTTTATTCTTCCACTACACCAAAAATTGTTCAAAAAGTTTAAACAAAGATGTCCACAATTATAAGGGTGATCACGCTGAATATTATCATAATTATAATGAACTTTGGATCCCAAGTATTTTATAAATTCCTTTGGAGGCTTAAGATTTCCATAACTATCAAAATATTCAATATAATCATTGTATTTTGCATAGGCTACCCAATGAGAACCAAGATTTTTAGAGCTATCTAAATTTATAACACCGCATTCTTTTTTAAAAGGGTGTTTAGGGAGCTTATCTCTCATAAAGACGCCTCTGAAATAGGGAATATTATTCCCATACTTCAAAATGTCTAAATTACTCAAGGCTCGATTGGGTAGCCGATATCTTAGTTTTTTTCTTTCGATACAAAAATTCCGAGTCCACCTTTATATGGTTTAAGGTGTAGTCCTTTTCCGATGCAGAGAGCTTCCATTTTTTCATTGTGTCTCCTCGATTCTATGAATAATTTTTTTGCCATCTTGAATTCATTTATGGTTTTAGCAATACCAGCTGCACCGCCTGCTAAAGCTCCCACCGCAGATAAGCCCGCAAAAATCGGAATCAAAGGCAATACTCCACCAGTTTTTGGTATAGGAATAATACGAGGAAGTTTAACGGATGAATCATCAGCTAATTTTCTGGCAGCAGCCATAGCTAATTCTATTGCCACTTTCTTGCATTTCGGTTTTAATTTTTTGATATGTCTTTTCGTTTTTCTAATAACATTTTTAAATTTGTTTTTTAATGCTTTTTCAGGTTTAATTTTGGGAGAACACTTTTTGCTTTCTTTTTTTAGGCCAAAACCAGTTTTGATTTTTGTTGCCATAGCGCTGCTTACTAAGCGTGCTGACAGTTTTTCTCCTACAGTCGCATCTGAGGCAAGTGCTCGCTCTTTAGCCATATTTAACAAAACTAAATCTGCCTTGTGGCGATCCTTTAGGTTTGAAGACTTGTGATAGGCAATGTCGTGTTGTTTGCAATATTCGTCTAATTTATTAACACCTTTATCTCCACGCGTAAGCCTTTTAATTAATTTAGTGCCAGGCCCGCAATAATTGTATCCCGGTAAATGTAACTCAAATGGTAAATGATTTATAATCCAATTGAGAAGACTACTCTCTTCAATACCCATCATAAGACTGAAACATTTGGACTGAACACTTAATAAATATTCGATTTATCAATCCAACTGTTTTCAGAAGAAGGCAAGCCTAACCATTTTACCAAAACCCTGTTTCCTTTCCTTCTAAGAACTTTTTCAACCAAATATACATGAGGATTTTTTGTCTTTTGAAGCTCTTGTACATAAAATGCACCTAGAATGGGCTGGCCCCTGATTGCATCTTCAATTAAATAGGTGATAGGGGTTGTTTTTTGAATTTTTCGAATTTTAAATATTTCTGTCGACCAGTTGGGAGTATATCCTTTTTCAAATGTCCCCTTATACTTACTAATGCGTACATAATCACCCTCTTTAAACTTGCTTTTTATGCTATCGGTTTTTACCAGCCTGAAATATCTTTGTAATATGCGTTGTTTATTATTATTGTCCACGTTTGCGGGAATTTCATCAATTGTGCGATGATAGGTGTGATTGTATTCATAAATAACTTTATTAAGAGTATTATCGATCCAGTTATAGCTTCCTTTTAGACTAAATTCTTTATAAAGTTTAGACTTCAATGTTCTGATGAATCGCTCAACAATTGAAGCTTTTTTTGTTGAGAAGGTTGAATAATGATTAATATGATAAGATCTCACAAGTTTTTTAAATTTATCATTATAAAACTCTGCCCCATTATCAGTTTGCAGATTTTTAGGCATACGCCCTTTTTCCAATAAAATCTTGAAAGAATTGCATACAACATCTTTGGTCTTACTTTTCAAAGGAAAGATCCATGCATATTTTGAAAATGTGTCAATAACAGCAAGAATAAATCGAAAATTTTTATTGTCTTTAGAAATTGATTGCATATCAATTAAGTCCGCTTGCCATAAATCATCTATATCTTTCATAATAACATGTCTTCGCGGAAAGTTTACCCTTGCATTTTTATGAATTTCGTTTACTACGTCGGCTTTACTCATATCTTTAATTCAGTATATCAACATTTGTCTTGAACCCACCATTGATACTGAATAAAAACCATAGTATCTCCACTATTTATTATTGAATTATGTCAGCTTCTTTTAATTCTTCAACTATCGATAAAATTTCATTATCATGATTGGTATTGCCAGCATCTCTCGAAGCTACTAATAATTTTAATCTCTCAACCAATTCATTGGGATCATCCCAATATATCAAGTCGGTGTTGTTTTTGTACTTCTTTAACTTTGGCAAGTTTCCTCCAAATTTAGTGTGAACAAGTTTATCATCGTTTGACGATTCGGAAAATAGGTGTTTGATTATTTTACAATATTTTATACCTTTGTCACCTCTTATTTGACCTTTAGGATTAAAATCTCTTTTATGTGCATTTGTATAATGTAACATATCCTTATAGACAAGTTTATCTTCGCTCGATATTAACTTTAAATCAGGTTTTCTTCGGAGTAAAAGTTCTTTTAGACCAGCAGTTAAATTGTAAGCTTTGTCACCGATTTTAATTAAAATGGTACTTTCGTTATTCAAACTATCAACTTTAGAAAATGATACTGTTGAATTACCCATGAATAAAGTATTGTTTTCACTTCTGATTCCAAACGGTATACTAATACCATCATAAATACCAAAGATGTCATCACCTTCTAATGAAATTTCTAAATTATCAATCGATTCCTTTTTAGCATTTTGTTCGACTAATTGGGTAGATTTTATTTTTGGATCGTAATAGTCATTGAACTTTATAGATGAACTAGCATTATTTTCATCGGATTCGATTCCTTCGGAATTTTTTAGAGTTGTATTTTCATTTTTATTATTTTTTTCTGCAGATTTATTAGAATTAACTAAAGTCTGAAGAGGATCTGTCACCGGTTTTAGCATTTTATCAAGTGACAAGTTCATTGCATGTTCCTGATTTTTCATATGTTTTATTTTATTTTTTATGGAGTCAACAGACTTCATTAATTCCATTTTAATATTTTTCTCCATATTATGTAACCACAACTGTATTCAACTAAGAAAGGAATAACACTAGCAATGTTTTTTGTATACAATTCATTTATATGTACATGTATTTGCTTTCATTCAAATTTAAAAAAAAAATCAAAATTCTGTCTGTACCTTCCATTATTTAATGATGAGTCTTTGTTAATAAGAAGAAAGTTGTAAGGGTTACTCCAAACACTTTTACAAATATCTTTGAACTGATTCCACGGTACATCAGAGTTGACATGTTCTTCATAGATGTGCTTTAAGTTCACATCATCTTGTTTAAATATTATAAGAAAGTTAGCATTATCGCGTAACAACTGTTTCGGGATTTTTGAGTAGGTTTGCGATAAATAAAAGCAATCAATTAGCTTATGTCTACCCATACAGAAATAATTGCGGATATTTGTTTGATTTTCACATACAACATCATCAAATATAAATACAGAATTTGGTAAAGCTTCACTCGGAGATATGACATCTTTATCGTCATTGAACTCATGAAATTTTATCTGAGGCACTCTTTTTAATACTTCCCGTAAAAAACAATATTTTGGTTGAAAATTAGTCTTCGAGTAAAGGTAAAGGTTTTGAAATTTGAGCCCATTTTCATGCAGTAACAAACTGATCACAACGTTTGTTTTACCACAATTTGAGGGGCCGCAAATTATACAACGAATCGTATTTGGCAACAAAGCGCTATGTCTAATCTCTTTAGGAGACTCACCAAGATTTATATTTTTAACGTTAAGTGATATGGGTTGTTTGATCAACTTCATCTTGTCAATTAATTTAATTATTAACTAACATAAACATATATACTTTATTTGGGGCTATCTTTAGACTTGTCCCAACAGGAATGGTTCTAGTCTCATCTTACAAGATAGGTATGTATATTTAAGAGCTACGTAATGATCCATATTACTCATCGCAAATCAAATAATTTTTGCACGTGTTATAAAAATAAGCGATCACTTCACAGCTGGTGTTCTATGCATAAGGAGGTCGTTTTGTTAACGATTTTATATTTTCAAGGTAAGGTTTTTTTTTTTAATTTAATTAATTAATTATTTAAACTAATAATAATAAGTATGTAATGCATC
Organism: Cerastis rubricosa; assembly: GCA_949152445.1. NCBI lineage: Eukaryota > Metazoa > Arthropoda > Insecta > Lepidoptera > Noctuidae > Cerastis > Cerastis rubricosa. The sequence goes on from OX424541.1 coordinate 14,769,594, forward strand.
CCTTTTTTTTTACAGAATTATGTCACACTCACCATCGTACAGCCCCGTTGTAGATATGACCGCCCCGCAAAATTTAGCGGTATGTAACTAATAAGATTATCTTAAATCAAACATTAAATCCATAGGTCATGCTGTTTAGTTATAATATTCTTAGTATTCTTTCAGAATGCGATAGAAGACTCAGACCCTGTCACCAATCCGTTTTACTATGCTCAAGATGGGGAGAGCTGGTATGCGGAAGTAGCAGCTAAAACATGTGAGGAGAGTCGAAAGAAAAAAATAGAGGAACGAAGATTCAAGAAGAAAAAAAGTAAATCTTTTAAAAACTCTTCTTTTATCATGCGTAAGGAGCAAGGACGTGTTCGCCAGTTAATAAAAATTATGGTTTTTGATTTGGAAGGCCGTGATATGGAAGAAATAGACACTGAAACTGATAATGCGAGTGTGAATGTGCAGTATTTAGTGACAAGTGATTATGACGATATTGTTGACAAAACTGATCATTTAGTTAGTAAAATAGTACAAAAGTTAAGCAAATCTAATGTGTAATGTTTGTTATTGTTATTATTGTAAAAGTGAATTTAATTATTATTTGAATGTATTATTGTTAAATCAAAAAGAAATGTTTAAATTAATCGGGTTCATGTTATACCTGTATAATAAGACAGTATGAATAAATCAAACAACTGCTGTAAGATTACATAATTTATTTATTTCACATATTATATTAAAATATATAATTATTAGTACTTAAACTACAAACTAACAATTCAAGTTAGGTATTATTAATACAAGATGCTCAAATACATGCAATAAATAATATTCGAAAAAATCAATAATTTGTTTTCATTTAAAATATTGTTTTATGATGACCCCATGGTAAGGTTGTTATCTTATCAGCCATTATTTGTCGTTTATCATCGCTGTTTGACAAAATTACTTTATTTATCTTTTGAGTAAAAATTCTATGATTCTTAGATCTAATAATACACATATCATCTCTGAGTATTTCATTGTTCAGTAAAACCTTTTTATATTTTTCTATATTCAGCTTTTTTGTAACACATTTCTTAACACCTTTAGCTTTCTTTAAAGTGGAAATTTTAGAATCTATACAGTATAATTTTGCTCCCAAACCTACAAATTCTGATATAATTTCACCACCCATCTCATCTTTGAAGTAACCAGGTGTTTTAGCATTAACCATTGGTATATTAAATACATTATCTTTTTCAAAGTTGCTAGTATCAAAATATTTTAAATGTGCTTTTAAGTCTTCGTAAAAATCCTTTGTCTGTATTAAATATAGCAGACTGTCAGTGTCTGTATAGCAAAGCTTTAATTTATTTTCGTAAATTCTTTTCATGACCGAATAGTGGAATTTATATAAGTGACATTTTGCAATTTCTAAAATACTAAATCCGATATAGATTGGACGATCTAAAACTATTTTTGTTTGGTTCATTTGAATTGTTACAAGAGATTCTGAAATAACAGAAAAGTTATTGAAATTAGGTGCGCTAACATATTTTTCAGCCCCGTAAAACTTTTTAGTTCGATTAGATTTGTCTCTCCATATATTTACGAGCTTAACATCAACTTGTTTTCTTTTATTCTCTATGGTTTTTCCAAATATAGAATTATTTTGTTTTTTAAAAAAATCTCTTTCAAAATCAGAAGTTGCATTTTGCCTCAGCCCAGTATTTAAAGAAATATATGATTCTAAGAATTTACTTTGGTGAAATGCTAATATTCTATATATTTTTAACAGTTGTAAACCATTATTTAAGCATTCTTTTAAATGAATATAATGAATAACATATCTATGTTTATTGAAAAGATTAGCAATAAGTTTAGCATTTCGACTACAGAACGGAACAAATTTTTCGGGCGCAAATGGTAAATCGGAATGGTTATCATGCAAGTAGTCAGGGTAATGAAGATCTACTTCTAATATAAATCCAATATCAGAATCAGATGATAAGCTCATAACATCAAAATTTAATATTTCCTTCTGAAGGAGAAACCTAAATCCTCCTACTGGAAGCTTTTGCATCATAGCATATCCATATAAATTAACACAATCAAGATAAATTAGAAAACTATCAGGTTCTTCACTATTATAGTCGGTAAGATATTCATTATTTGCCTTAGCATATCTGAGTGAACATTGAGCAAGTCCTCCTCTTATACCCTTTTCTATCATTTGATATATTTCTAAGTCAGAGATTAGATCTAACTTGATTTTAGTATACAATAACATAGCATCCCAACTTAAAGATGGTGATGAAACGTAATAGCAAGGATCCAGACCATAATTATTTAAACTCATTTTCCTAAATTTTTCAAAAACATCGCACAGAAGTAAAACGTCACATTTAAGATACAAATCGGTATATTCACCCAAATTTTTTATATCAAAAGTTTTCCAAACATTTAAGGCATGCTCATAGTCTTTATCAGATATAGATTCAGATGTAAGTTTGTTGAAAAATTTTGACGGTTCTGGTAATTTATTCTCATCATATCGTTCCCAGGAATCTATGTAATCGTAACAATAAATGCCTTTTCTTCGAACAATATCAAATAAAGTATTATTATTAAAAAAAGATTTTAAATGTTTGAAATCTTCAGGGTTCATAGTCTTAACCAATTTGTCCATACTTGAGCTTAAAAAATTATATGAGTCAATAAATTTCAATTTTACAACATTTGTTGCATTGATGGTTATGAATTTTGTAAATGAAATATATTTCTCTTTAGTTCTCGGTATGAGATGAATTCGACCGTTTATCTTTGAAAGTTCATTAATAAATAAATGACTGTCATAACCGGATAAGTTATGAAACACTATGGGTATAAAAGTGCATTGCTTTGCATTTAAATTGCATATATCATGCGCAGGTCCTCTATATTTTCCAGTAAAGTGATCATGGTCCTTAACAATATTATCATTACACGAAAACTTATTTTTACAAATATGGCACTCAGTGCTGTTGATAAAACATCTATGTTCATCCTCAGTAAGCGGTATCATATTTTCACTCTCTAATAATACTTTATATAATCGTTTTACATCATTAGTCAAAGATTTGACAAATTTCTTAGAACAATCTGGCCCTCGGTAAGATACGAAATCATTTAATTCGGGATTTGAATTACAACAAATATAGTAAGCAAAACACGTAGCCTCATGAACTTGAATATTTTCTACATGTGTTGATTTATGTTTGTCAGAATATTCACGCAATAAACTTTCAAAATCACCATAAATCACTATTGGTACTCTTTGAGTTCTTTCATAATTTATGAAACTTATTTCAGTACCCTTCTCAGGTAATATGGTTTGTATTCCGGCACATTCGTGACAATTCAATTTCTCTTCAGTGTGAAAGTAAATAAAACATTCATCACATAAATATATTTTACTTTTATGTTGGGTCAATTGCTTGTGTACAAGTTTTTCAAAGCTTTTAATTAAACAGAAATGACTCTTTCTATTGTTGCTAATGTAAAGCAAATTGACATGGTATAAACGACGTGATTTTGTTTTATATAAGGGACCTGTAACTGTAACATTATTATCTAAACCGTATATATTGATACTGATATTAGAATTGTTTATTTCAAAGCGCTTAATGTCATTGAAACTAGGGGGAAAACTCATGTCAGAAATATTAAATAATTCGGAATAATGTGGATATGAAGAAGTTCTGTTTGGATTGGTCTTTGCCGGAAACATATCAGCTACAATACACCAAAGAAAACAATGTTGGTCTTCATTTTTTATGTTTAGGCATGATTTAGTATTGACAATACGTTTAGGCAATGGTAAATAAGAACCACCTCGCAAAGGATTATATTTTACGATATTAATTTCTAAATGACTGATAGACTCAATTGTCCAACCTGACTCAGACAGTTCAAATTCGGAACATTTACAAATAAGTTTACCACAAAATGATTTATATAAGGACAAAATATCTGTGTTTTGCACGACTACATTATACTTTGTGTTAAATGACTTTAAAGATTTTTCATAATTTTTTGGTAATATATACCAAACAAATAGTTCAAAATTAACTTTTACCGATTTATGTTTTTTCATCTGGTCTTTGATAAGGTAACAAATCGTTTCAGAAATTTGTGTTAAAAATAATTCAAGTGAAACGTTAACCATTCTAGGATTCACTCTATAACTGATTATCCGATTTCTAAAAGCTGTTGCTATTATATGAACATTATCAAAACGTGTCTGTAATAAGCAATTCGATTTGTGTACATTAGTTTTTTTGTGTGCAGAATATTTCGGAACTGAAACGTTACAGACTTCACAGAAAAACATATTTAGATAATTGTAATTGCAAAAACTATCTTAAAGTATTTAAATATTCTGGATTTCGGATATTAATTTCCTGTAAATTATTATTAAAAAACGAAATTTAAAGTGGATAAAGTTTAAATGTAAAACAAATTACAAATCGAATATTATAATTAAAATAATATCGAGTATTCTCAATGTTGAGATTTCTCAGAATCGAGTATTTTTAATATCGAGTATTCTGTTTCTTAGTATCGAGTTTTCTTAGTATCGAGTATTCTTAGTATCGAGTATTCTTAGTATCGAGTTTTCTTGGTATCGAGTATTTTTAGTATCGAGTATTTTTTGTATGAATTTTAAAGTGGATGAAAGTTTAAATGTAAAACAAATTACAAATCGAATATTATTATTAAAATAGTATCGAGTTTTCTCATTGTTGAATTTTTCTCAGATCGAGTATTCTTAGTATCGAGTATACTTAGTATCGAGTTTTCTTAGTATCGAGTATTCTTAGTATCGAGTTTTCTTAGTATCGAGTATTCTAAGTATCGAGTTTTCTTGGTATCGAGTATTTTTAGTATCGAGTATTTAGATTTTTAATATTTCATATATTTGAGCTTCCTGTAAATAAATCACAATTAATAATATAATGAAAATAATATTAATAAGTATATTATATGGATTACATTTGTTTAATAAGTAATGTTTTAGTATAAGTCAGTATCGAGTATTCTAAATATGATATTTTAAAGTGGATGAAAGTTACAAACAAATTACAAATCGAATATTATTATTAAAATAGTATCGAGTTTTCTCATTGTTGAATTTTTCTCAGATCGAGTATTCTTAGTATCGAGTATACTTAGTATCGAGTTTTCTTAGTATCGAGTATTCTTAGTATCGAGTTTTCTTAGTATCGAGTATTCTAAGTATCGAGTTTTCTTGGTATCGAGTATTTTTAGTATCGAGTATTTAGATTTTTAATATTTCATATATTTGAGCTTCCTGTAAATAAATCACAATTAATAATATAATGAAAATAATATTAATAAGTATATTATATGGATTACATTTGTTTAATAAGTAATGTTTTAGTATAAGTCAGTATCGAGTATTCTAAATATGATATTTTAAAGTGGATGAAAGTTACAAACAAATTACAAATCGAATATTATTATTGAAATAGTATCGAGTATTCTTAGTGTCGAGTATTTAGATTTTTAATGTTTCATATATTTGAGCTTCCTGTAAATAAATCACAATTTAATACCTAATGTAAATAATATTGTGGATTACATTCGTTTAATAAGTAATGTTTTAATATAAGTATAAAGAAGAGTATATGAGTAAAATAGGTATCACAATAATATTATTTTATTCCATCAAATAATATTATTTGGATACAGAACAGGCTGCACGCCCTTAAATTCTGCTTTCGCTGCAGATACAAGATTATTAGTGGCGCGCCAAGTCGCTGAATCGGAGTATACAGAGGCCCTATACGTGAGGAGCGCTTGCTTCCATCGGTCCTTTCCGAATTTTTCAGCGTCCCTATGGTTATAAATACGGAGCTCGATATAATAATCACCGCTCCGTGTTAGGTCCTGCTGATAGGAGTTTCCAGAAGCTGTTCTTCTGGACAGGGACGATCGCAGTGCAGCTGCCCTCACCGGTTCAAGATCTCCCTCTTCCTCCTGTAAACATTGTTATAAAATAGCATTAGATAAACATATTTGAGAGGAGCAGAGGAGAGCAGTGGTGACCCAGTGGTAACGACCGTGACTTACAAATTGTAGGTTGTGGGTTCGAACCCAGGCTAGCGATTTACTTTGAGTAAATTATTTCGTCACCACTGCTCTCAAAACGGTGAAGGGAAACATCGTGAGGAAACCGGCATGTCCTAGAACCAAACATTTTAAGATATGTGCACAGGGCCCATGTATCCGCCACCCGGGCCCACTCCCTCTCACGGAGAGGCCTGTGTCCCAGCAGTGGGAACAAGCCGTCAGATTGAAATCCTATAGGTAATTATAAATCTTAAACACATGTTTGATGAAATATATATTTTTTTTACTCACCGAGGAATCAGCCACACAAATCCGCTTGATTTTCTTAGGCCTCTTTGGTGAAGTATCGGTTTCGGAATCAGACTCGCTGCCAAATAATTCTTTTACAGGTGGAGTTGAGGCCGCAGCTACTTTCTTCGATTTGCCTTTGCCTTTAGCCACTTTTATTTTCGGCTTTGTATTTCTTTTTGGTTTAAACGATGTAGAGGGCTCGTTGGGATGCGACTCTACATCGGATTCAAATGGATTCACAAATGTCGACCTAAAATAAAAAGAAATAGTATATAAGAAGTTATACAAATGAACGATTCCTAAAAGGATAGACAGAGTAATAGAACACTCTCTATAACAATTTTCTCTATCTGGAAATCGATCCTTGAATACTTAGAAAATTGAATAAGTCGTTATTTGGTTCTAGAACTCAGCGTCAATACTTCATGTTGTGAAATGGTAGTAACGGTTATTAAACCACTGCACGAGAAGCAAACAAAATAACTCAATAATAAATTTTAATTAGATCTGGAATCGAACCCAAAACTTTGCATTCGACGGTGACACTGATGTTGAATGGGCTACAGGGAACGTAAGAAATAAAAACAATTAACACATTAAATATTTATACCTTGGAGTCGAGCCAAAGATTTTACGTTCAGCAGTTATACTTGTAGTCTACATCATCACTGAGTTACTAGTAAGTTTAAACCCGTAAATAAACAATACTTAAAATTGGGAATCGAACCCTAGACTTAACTTTCGATTATTGCATTTACCATCACTAAATTGCAAGTGCAGTAAGTTATACAAAAAAATAATGTGATACGTACATACTTGTTGTGGAAGATATAAATTTGCACACTTAATCACTGAAGATGATGGAACTCGTCACCAACACAAGAACACCAACAATTCACAAATAACTGATTATGATTGATGGATGCGTCATTGAAGGGACTTATTTATAACACTTTTACGTAAGGTAGCGATTATATTAATATTTGCAACTATTGTTTTAATGTTTCACTAATATTTGACTTGTAAATTATATTTTCATCACTCCTTAAATAAGGTCTATAATCATTTGTTCTTTATTAGACACTATGCACACAGCCTACAATTCCATTTTTGGGGCGGTGGCGACACTCTGTCGCAGCAATCTGAGACGAAAATCTAAAAAGGAAGTTGCATGTACCTTGACCATTCAATATCGGTCTATGAAGTCTCACATTAAAATGGTAGCAAGAGGTTTTGTAAACACTTACCAAAATAAGTTAAGCCTAGACATTACATTTAGGAAAATGTATGGCATTTTACATTCAAGGATTATCGTAAATCTCCCAATCTTCAAAGCGATCCAGTATTTTGTCACATTTTTCGACGACACGTATGGCGCATTGCTTAAGAGCTCGTCTCGCTGCATCACAATGTAAATATTAGTTTATAAACGTGCTGCTACTAAATGTCCCAAGTGTCGCGGGTTCGATTCCCGCACGGAACAAATAAGTATTTGTTCCGGTCTGGATTTTGTTTTCATGTTTTATTTTTACCATTATTTAATTTAATAATAATATTACTCTGAAAAATGAGCAAGTATGAGCCTGGCTCAAAACATTCTTTAGGTACTTACTTAATGGTAAGGAGGTATGATTGGTGCAGTGGTTAGATTGACTTCTGCCCTACGTGTCGTGGGTTCAATTCCCACACAGCAAATATTTGTATGATCTACAACTAGCTCCGGGTCTGGCTGTCTGTAAAATGTATGTCTGTCAACGAAAGAAATCTTAGGATCGTATCGTTTTATTCTTGGCTTTGTGCTAATAGTCTGTTGATATCTATTATTTTTTAATAGCATAAAGTGTAACGTCGGTTCCCATGTGCCTAATGAACCTGCTGGAATTTATCGGGTGCAGATCCAAACTACTCGCTATTAAGAATTACGTTATAGAAAATAAAATAACACTGGACCTTGGAAATCAAACTGGGTTCCTCATGCTCAACAATTGCAAAATTAAAATCGCTAGACCAAAGAATAAAATAGATAAAATGCAAGTAAATTCTTGAACTACTAATTGATGCACTCTACATTGTTTTACCTAACTACTTTAAAAGCATCACACTTTCGTCAAGTAATATAAAATATAGGGACATAAGTTGATCAAACGAGTCGAACTTGATATGGTTGTTTATAAATTTTTAGTACACATCGCACCGTTGATTGAGGCATTCTGCATAACGCGCTATTATTTATTCCAATGTTCGACATCGCACCGTTGAATGAAATAAAAATATTCAGCCCGTATTGCAAATTTGAGGCAGACCATAGTAGTAGTGTATTATTGGGGCGTTCTGCATAACGCGCTCGAGCGAAGCGAGAGCAAGTGATGCAGAACCCCCAATAATACACTACTACAACTGCCCATAGTCACGTGTCGACGTGCTCTCAGGTATGACAATGATTATTTTAAAATCCTCATAAAACAATATTATGGACCGCACTCTATATTTATACACTGTTGGTTGCCAATTATAGGTCGTAACCAAGGGTTCGATCTCACTCGATAATTGCCACTGCACTAAACATACGTAGAAACATGAGTTATAGCTGTTCACTGGTGGATTTGGTTGTTAAAACTGAGGATTCTACACTAATTAGGAGTTATTTTTTCTTGGAGTTGACAATTTGGAATGGTATTGTAATTATTTTCTTTTGAAGTTAACAATTTGGAATGGTTTTGTAATTATTTTCTTTTGAAGTTGACAATTTGGAATGGTATTGTAATTATTTTCTTTTGAAGTTGACAATTTGGGATGGTATTGGGTATCAAACTTAGGGTACACATAGATATAATTTTATCATTTTCCTGTCCTTATCTTAATTTATTTGCGGTCAGCCTTGCAAGTCCTCTTCTTCTATTAGCGCACTTCTCTTTTGTCTCATAAGTCACTTCTTTACTAGCATCAACATCTATATCACGAAGAGCTCGTGGTTAAATAATAACTGCCACTCGGTTCGATCTTTAGGTTAAGCCGTGCTTGCCTAGGTTGGTCTGTGGATGGGACACATACATACCGAGTTTTCTCCGTGCCTCGGAAAGCACGTTGATCCCGGCTGTCAATTGTAGATCTTTGACAGTCGTTACAGGTAGTCGGTGGCCCGAAAGTCTGACAACCAGTCTTACTAAGAGGTATCGTACTCCCAGTACTAATTGGGTTGTGAAGGTCAGATTGGCAGTCGCTTCATGTAAAAAACTGGTATTCAGCTGAATCCAGTAACACTGGAAGCCGTCCTCTATAGTTGGGAAAAGGCTAGGCAGATGATAATCAACATATATATTTTGCTTTCACACAGTTTTACTCTGTCACGGTATTTGGACTAGCCCTTCTCTGATAGCCAAACATTTATACTCAAAACTTTCCAAACGACATAACATAAATTATTGTTTATAATCTTGTATTAAGCTTCTGTGTTCTTCTATGTTCTGCATGGTGTCGGACGTAAAGAATAGCACCATCCCATATCTTCCCGTGGGTGTCGTAAGAGGCGAAAGGGATTTGCCAGAGAATGGGCAGCAGCGTTCTCTGTGCTATTGTAACAACCGTACTGCGATCGCCAACCCGCCTGCCAAGCGTGGCGATACTGGCAAAACCCCCCAAAATGTCAATGTTGCGACACTTGGGGGAGGCCTATGTCCAGCAGTGGACGTCTTTTGGGCTGAAATGATGAGCTTCTATGAACGGGTGCCGATGACATCTAACTTCTTAATTTACTAGTATAAATGTGAAAACCACTCTACGGAATTTGTACGAAATGTTGCACACATATAGTTTTTAACCTGGAATTAACACATAAAACCACGTTTGCGAAGCTAGTTTTAAAAATAATGTAGGTGGTAATCGGGCATCTAGACCTTATCCATCGCCTGTCATCAGTCGCGATCAAGGTCAGGGGCATGCCCACTAGCCAATCAGAAACAGCAGGGTATTCTGTTCTGTACATTGTGGTGTAGATCGAGTTTCTGTGATTTGGATTCATAGGAATATTTAGTTACGGTTCTTTGTTTCTATAATTGCACAACGCTGTTAGGCTTTAAACAAAAATCATAGGCTCCAGTTGGGATCTATTCTCTCATCATCATCATTTCAGCCCAAAAGACGGCCACTGCTGGAAATAGGCCTCCCCCAAGTGTCGCAACATTGACATTTTGGGAGCTTTTTCCATAATCGCCACGCTGGGCAGGCGGGTTGGCGATCGCAGTACGATTGTTACAAAAGCACAGAGAACGCTGCTGCCCATTCTCTGGCAAATCTCTTAGTCACCTCTTACAACACCCACGGGAAGATATGGGATGGTGCTATTCTTTACGTCCGACACCATACAGAGCCCTATTTTCTGCTAAGAAGTTTTTAAAAGGCAATGCACTGATTTTAAGCCTTGATATAGCTGTCTTTACCTCTGCATTTCAGTTCATTAATAAGTCCTCGATCTCTGACATAAATTCAGTGGAGCTCTCACAGATCACTTACCTTCAAAAGCACGACATCAGCAAAACGATTTCAGCAAACTTTATAAACATGCGTAACGGAATACCGTTTTTGCTCACATCTTACGACTAATTTATACGTCTAGTAGACTCAGGAAACAGAAATACAGACACAGCATACAAATTAACTTTTTTCTACCATTTTTTCAACATCCTATTCCATCTCATATACATATACAGTCTATAATTTGTCTACCGTTGGACTTGCTTCGGTCTTCGAACCAAATAATTGTCAGCGCATTTTTATGGCGTTTTCTCATCATTGTATGGGGTTGTGGGTCTAATATCATCTTGCTATAGGAAATTGCGACTTTGTAACACAATGGTGGTTTTAACAATGATATCTTGGAAGCATCTCTGAATGTAATATTGTTTTAGATGAGGAATTGCAGTTATTTTGTTTTGTTTGATGGTCTGATTGTCAAATGTTGTGTTATTCAATTTTTGGGATGTTTTAACTGGGTACTAAGATTAACAGTTAAGATAAGAATAGTTCTGGAACTGCTTAGCGAAAGTATGTTCGGCCAACACTTCGTCTTGTGAATGTGGATTCTGGAAATTGCTAGAAGCTCTACCAAATTATAAAAGGACCGATTTTTTACAAGACTTTATAAATGCCAGCTAAAATGAAAAAAATACGAAGTTACAAGTTAAATGTCATCCTATATGATAGGGAAGGGGCTTTAATCCACGAAACGTTTAGAGTTTGGTTGATGTCACATGTCTTCAAATCTTTGGTTCATCATGGGTGATGAAATTAATTTCACAAAGATTACTTTGTGTACACCTCTGACAGGCGCATTAGCGCCTGTCAGAGCTCGGACCCATGACCGTAGACGGGGTCATCACCACTGGGCCACCACTCATAGGCAAGCTCGGATGCAAAGTCAGAGGTAAAAATAGCTGAGGACAGTCGACGTGTTATTTTGCACCATAGTCTTTAATGTCATATAATGGGTGTAGAAAGACCCTTGTTTCTTTTTTTTTTTAGAATGGGAAATCATCAAATGACTTCTCCCGCTTTGACCGGAGCGGAAGGGAGTGTCAGACTTGACTGACTAAAACCCATCCATGTTCCTTCTTAGCCCTTTGTGTTCCAGGACCACGGTATCTCTTTCGAACAACCCGCAGCCCTGGCAGGGTGTAGAAAGACCCTTATAAAAGCAGAAAGGCACTTTTTCTCCCTATCATTGCGATATTTTATTTGATCTGGAACATACCTGGGACCTTCTAGTTAAGCAGATATTGTACGCCAAAACATTTTTTTTAAAACAAGTTTTAACGTTACAAGTTTATAACTTAAGTTCAAATACCTTTATGACCCTTACTATTCAATGCATCAGCAAAATGTTTTGTGTGCGTTACATTGAGTATTATCGGAAAACATGGAATTTTCACCCCAAAATCTTTTTTCCAGCAGTAACTTTTGCATAGAGTTACTCAGTTTGACCTGACCTGATCAAGAAAGCTACTGACTCCACCATGGTGCAGTGTACTCGCAACGTCTTCAACCGGCAGAAATGGAAGCACATCGCTGAAAGAGCAATCCTAGGGGAAGTCAACTACCCACAGAACATCTCTCCGTGCGCCTCGTCTGCGCAACCACGACCACTCTGACAGGAGTGTTAGAGACTAAGTTAGATGTACAGAATGCTTGGTTTACGGCTTCGTGAAGGGTCTGTTTACACCTTGTATGTCAGCAACCATGTGTTATGTTAGTGTGTTAGTGTTAACACACTCACGTTCCAAGTGACCACTAGTGCCAGATGTGTGACGCTAGGACGGATAACCACTCACACGTGTAATAAAATAAATGCATGACTCGACACGTAGCGACACTGGCTCGGTGTTAGATACTTGTGTAGAGATGTGTTGATGTCGATAGAATTCGTCGCGGTATCGATAGTTTTGTCAGGTCTTTTCATATTCCTACACTTTTTTGTGCCAAGAGTTACCGTTCACGATAGCTGTGCATTTCAACATCATTTATTTTTTTTAAATTTGGAAGTGGTTTAATTGTGTAGTCCACGATATCCACTTGTTCAGTAGTCAGATTTTCTCAATTCAGGAATTTAACTATTGAAAATGTCTTATAGATATTTCATATTAGTAATAAATGGTTGTAAAGGTTGTACTGATCTTCCATTAGAACAAACGCACACCCACTACTAAGCTGCTTTATTTTCCAAGTTCTTAACCATACCAAGTAATAAATTTTCGTTCTGCCCAAATGAACACCGACACCATCGACTCAGTTCCCACGTCACTAGATCGCACCTGTCCTGCGTCCGCGCACCCGTTCATTAGGTCTCGGCGCGTGATTGTCATTTGGCCACGCCCCCCGCGCCCGCTTAGACAATTATTATAATTCGTATGATTACGACTTGCGTACCACTGGATGTTTTGTTGTAGCCTTTTTTTTCTTTTTTTATGTAAGAATTTTGATAGGTAGGTATTGTTTGTTCCTGATTTTTTTCTGCGCTTTTTTCCTTGTTACCTCGTAGGCCTTGTTGGTGGAATGGTCGCAAGCGCAACTGCTGAGCATGGGGTTCGCGGTTCGATTCCCAGGTTGGACAAAGTGTTATTGGCTTTTACCATCAGGAATTTTAAGAGATTTCTCACGAGGTTTGGATTTGTGCCCAGTTCATGGTCATAGGCTTACCGCCTATAACATGGGATTTAAACATTACACCTCTGTCTAGCCGTCCGGGAAAATACAGGCGTAATACTTACCTGAACTTATACTATCAGTTGCAGGATTTCGTCCGTGATTATTGATTTTTTTGAGTTCCGGATATTTCGACAGTGTTGAAAGCGCTACGAGCGCGGGATCACTTTTGTAACAGTAGAAGTTCAGATAAAAATCGTGAATGTTCAAAACTCGTGATACTTTATCATCATCATCTGCCTAGCCTTTTACCAAATTAAGTTGGGGTCGCCTTCCAGTCCAACCGAATGCAGAGTACCAGTATTTTACATGAAGCGACTGCTTATCTGACCTCAACAACCCAGTAACTGGGTAATACGATATCCTTTGGATATCGAACTCTGGATGTCAAACTTTCGGCTTCTGACTACTCGTAACGACTGTCAAGATCTACAAATGACAGCCGGGACCAACGGCTTAACGTGCTTTCCGGTACGGAGGAAACTTGGTATGTAATTATGGTCACCCATCAAAGGCAACCTCGGCAAGCACGGCTTAACCTTAAAGATCGACCCGTGCGGCTGTTACTATTTAGTCACGAGGTCCTCGAGTAAACTCGTGATACTTATGTTATGTAACCGAAAACCCAGTAACCGGTAAAACAGTCCAATCTCTCTGGATTGGACTGTGTTACCGTTTACAAAAACACCAAAAACCTTTACAATACCAGACAGCTTAATTAAAGATTTCACCATGACCCATCTCCTCAATGACATACACTGACAAAAGAACAAAGACTGAACCATTAGGTTGCGCAACCTCTATTTTATATTCACGCACTCCGAGCTATATAATGACATACGAAAGATCTTTAATAGCGAGCAACCAAATTGCTCTGACCGCTCGCCTCTTACACTTCACCAACTTATCTTGCAGACCACACAAGGGATTATAGACTTAGAAGCTTCTCGGTTAAGGTTGGGGTAAACGGTATCGGTTATGATTGCATAAATTCGGTTCTTAGTAGATCACCACGCCTACCGTTGCGACAAATGGGGACAGTTTTCTTTGCTTTCTTTTTACGTCTAGGAAAATTGAATCGTATCGTCGGTATTTAAGGTTGGATTTTCGTTGGTGTGTGCAGAAGAGAGTGTTTTGTCATTGAGCGTATTGTTGTTTTGTTACAAAACGTAACATTTGGAGATATGGAAGTACCTATCTTTGTACATAAATTGTTTTTTTAAGAACAATGAGATTAGGTAATCTTTTTTTATGGTAATTTCCTGTGGATTGCGAGACGTGAGGTCAGTTTAGGAGACACACCTTTGTCTTTAAGATACGTTTACGAAAGTAATCTTTATTCTATGTGTAACTTTATGTGAATGTGTGTCTTAACGGTACGGTTGGTGCAGTTGTTGAGCGATTGACTGCTGCGCTGCATGTTTCGGGTTCGATTCCCGCACGTACTCAAATATTTGTATGGCCTACAGGTAGTTGTGACTACAGGTTTGTGTTTGTGAGTTAAAACGTTTTTAAACGTACAAAAGATACAGAAAAAATATGTAGCTACTGTCTATTTCAGAACATTTATGGTGTTTTGTCTTTTCAACATACTGTGTCTACATTTTCAATCCAACTTTTCTCTCGCAGGTCTGCTGGAAGAAATTTCTTATGAAATAAACAGTACCTTCTTAGATCTTAATGAAAATGAAATAAATAAATATTATACGTACCTAGATATTTTTCTCTAGACCTTATTTTTCTATAATTACCTAAATCAGTTCCTTTTCATCCGTATATTCCTTTTTACAGCATTCTTTCCTATTAAGTTTCAATTTTGCTTAAAAGTAATAGGTAATGTGGATCCACCATGCCGTCAAAGATCTAACAGCTGCCAACTACTACCACTTTATAGTGACTATGATCATATGATCAAAGGATCATAGATAAGGATCACTAGGATCAAAATCAAAAGTCATTTATTCAAATTAGGCTGATAATCAGCACTTTTTGAACGTCAAAATTACAAGAGACAGTCCCCCAAAACGCCCGCCCTTCGCTCAGTAATCCTTCAAGTAAAAACGAAATTCGGCACTGCACCAAACTTTTTATTTACAGATGAGAAGTCATGAAATGACAAACCCATCAATGTTCCTTCTTAGCTAGTCGACTCCAACAAATTTTGGGGAAAAGGCTAGGCAGATAATGATGATGTTCCTTCTTAGCCCTTTGTGTTCCAGAGCTACGGTATCTCTTTCGAACAGTCCCGTAGCTCTGGCAGGCAGCGGCCCTCTCGGACCCCTTCCGATTTGCTAACATCTTCTTGTGGCGCGTGTGGAATACGACCACGCCATCGACACGGCCTGTCGCCATAAGACGGTCAGACGGAGAGCTAACCCATTACTCACCGTCAGGCCCGCCACTGCACCAGCCTACCTTCTCATTCATGATTCACATAATCCAAGCCCTATTTGAACAAAGTACTTAACCCAGATACAGTCGTTTTTCTACCGAATAATGTCACGTCACGATTCAAATGTCTTTAGCCCCAACACTAGCCGACCAAGGCTACAATCCACTTAGCCTTCAGCCCGTGCAGTACCCGATAACAAATCGATACGAAATTACTCTGACATTTGAAACTGTTCACAAATGTCACGACTGGAAGTGCGACAGAGGCATTCTTAGAATTTTCGTTCGTTTATTGCAATCACTGCTTTGAAGGTGGCAAGGTTTTTTATTCTTCTTTCTAGAGTTCTGTACCCAATGGGTCAAACGGGACACTATTACTGAGACTTCACTGTCCGTCCGTCCGTCTGTCACCAGGCTGTATCTCATGAACCGTGATAGTTAGCTAGTTGAAATTTCTACAGACGTATGTATTTTTGTTGTCGCTATATGTATTTCTGTTGCCGCTATAACAACAAATACTACAAACAGAATAATAAGGCTCTCATAGCAAAAAAGGGATTTGTTTGCATGTTTTTGTAAATAATGGTGCGGAACCCTTCGTGTGCGAGTCCGACTCGCAGTTGGTCGGTTTTTTAGCTAACTTTAGTGAAAAATAGTAAAATGTTAAAATAGTAACAAACTTCTCGCTTATACCTAACTGCTTTTGTATTGAGCGGAAGGATACCCATCGTCTTTTTTCTTTCTTTCTTCCATGGGCGGCATGAAAATTCTGATATCAAGTGGCCTACCATGACGTCATAAAACATTATTGTTTTACTCCTTTTCCAACGTGGGAAAGAGATGGCGCTAGACATCCTGTATAGCTCCGTCTCTTTCCCACATTGGAATAAGAGTAAAACAATACTGCTTTAAGACGTCATGGTAGGTCAGCAGTTCAGGCACTAGCCACACAATAACAAAATACTTAAATTATCACATTTTGATAGTTTTGTTTTAAGTTGTATGTAAAAGGTAACCTATTTATTGTACTTAAATAGCAATTCCTTAAGATATTATATCACATGTTGGCTTTTCCTACGTGATATGAAAGAAAAATTAATAATTAACTCTAATTAAAATATAATAATATCATAAGTTTTGTCTTAAGGCTCTGTATAGTGTCGGACGTAAAGAATAGCTCCGTCCCATATCTTCCCGTGGGTGTCGTAAGAGGCGACTAAGGGATTTGCCAGAGAATGGGCAGCAGCGTTCTCTGTGCTTTTGTAACAACCGTACTGGGATCGCCAACCCGCCTGCCAAACGTGGCGATTATGGCAAAACCCTCCTTATGTACACTTGCGGGAGGCCTATGTCCAACAGTGGACATCTTTCGGCTGAAGTGATGAAATGATGATAAAAAAAAACTAATTTAGGAAAACTACGAAAAATAGACAAAAAACAAAGAAAACTGTCAATTTGCTCGCTATAACCTTCTAATAAAAGACACTCATTATAATAGAATAGAATAGAATAGAATGCATTTATTTGTCAGAATATTGTACAAAGCTGTTGTGAATTATGTATTACGATCATAATATTCTGCCGTTTCCGGCGTACAAATATGGAAATAATAATAATATATATATTGATTTAAAAGAGTTCTTTGCTGATCCTATTACTCTAGTCTAAAAAAAAAAAACTATAAATCTAGGTCAAAGCAATCACACAAATAAATACGTACAAACAAACACATCACAACAAAATAAACGAAATTAGTGCGTAATTTAGTTTCGTCTGCACTTTCTACTATAATAACATACTAACCTAAGTTATTACCAAACACAAAATAACAAGCGAGACGAATAGACCGTCATGTCAAGTTACACATTCATCTAAATTAGCTTGAGACATCTTTATTATTGAAGTCCAATAAATGAGCTTAATAATGCCCGAAATTTAACGACATTACAAATTTTGATTGGCCGTTGAATCTGATTTCAAATCATTGTGCGATGTGTGTCGTAATCTAATTAATCATCATCTGCCTAGCCTTTTCCCAAACTATCTTGGGATCAGCTTCCAGTCTAACCGGATGCAGCTGAGTGCCAGTATTTTACATGAAGCGACTGCCTATCTGACCTACAAAACCCAGTAACTGGGTAAAACGATACCCCTTGGTAAGACTGGATGTCAGACTTTCGGCTTCTGACTACTCGTAACGACTGTCAAAGGTCTACAAATGACAGCAGGGACCAACGGGTTTACGTGCTTTTCGAGGAAACTCGGTATGTAATTATAGTCACCCATCAACGGACCAACCTCGACAAGCACAGCTTAACCTTAGAGATCGACCCGTGCAATTTTTATTATTTAGCCACGAGCTCCTCCTCCTAGTGTCCTAATCTATTAATATTGGATTTTAATCTGGTTTGTCAAACTTTAATTCTTTTACAGAAGAAGCATTGTCCTCAATTCAAGACATTTTTTTAGTTAAAGTTTTCTGACGATGCACGATGCACGTTTTTTCCCAATAGTCAAGATTTTCGCGTAATGTTATTTTATGCGGAGGTATTTTCTTCTTTACCATATATTTTATCTAAGCTTTTCTGTTTTCAGCCACAAACTTTTGTTTTGAAAATGAAGTATGTAGGTATAGTAGTTTTTGAGTACATAATGATTGCAGCAAAAAAAAAAGAACAGTCGTTACGAGTATTCACAAGCCAATAGTCTGACATCCATTCTTTCTAAGGGGTATCGTATTACCCAGTTACTGCGTTGTGGAGGTCAGATAGGCAGTCGCTTCATGTAAAATACTGGTACTCAGCTGCATTCGGTTAGACTGGTAGCCGAGCCCAAGATAGTTTGGGAAAAGGCTAGGCAGATGATGATGAATCATTGCAGCAAAAAAAACAGTCGTTACGAGTAGTCAGACGCCAATAGTCTGACATCTAGTCTTACTGAGGGTATTACCAGTTACTGCGTTGTGGAGGTCTGATAGGCAGTCGCTTCATGTAAAATACTGGTACTCAGCTGCATCAGGTTAGACTGGAAGCCGACCCCAAGATAGTTTGGGAAAAGGCTAGGCAGATGATGATGATGATGAATCATTGCAGAGACTACTATAGTAAAAATACGGTAATAAGGTCATAACAATAAAACGGGTGAACTAGACACGTAAGTGCATAAAACACGCTGATTTAAATTGGAAGGAACGGTGTTTGGTAATGCCTAATGCCTTTTACAAGTTGTATAAGTCACTGCTATGGGACATGACAGTGACAAGTCCTCAGTAAATGGATCTGGATAATGTAGGACTCAGGCACAAGATATATGGCAAACATTTGTCATTATAATCATTAGCCTGCAAATGTCCATGCAGTCCTAGTGATGGATTACCTGGCTGGACGAGATATGCTTGTAAATGGTGTATTTTAATACATGCCATTTAAAGAGGTATATTTAATAATATATGGCTGAATTGGTGTAGGTCGGTAAGTATGATGTCATGTAAAATCTAGTACGAATGATTGATGACGCAATATATGAAGCAAATAATAAATTAATAATATGTTTTTTAATGGACAAGAAAGGCTCTGGGCTCCAAGTTAAATTAGTATAGCAATTAGTAGGCCAAATATTTGTGTGGATCATTTATTTAATAATATAAAATATTAAATCACATTTTACTGGTCACACTTTCAAACTCCGGGCTGCTACTGAGTTATTAGAAATAAACTTCTTTTGAGAATAAATTTAAAAAAATATATAATGTTACATAAATGTACATTATTTACGAATAGTTATAAAAAAGTAGTAGGCATCACAATTATAGGGAGTCAAAAAATTCGTCCACATCGCTGTCAACAGGAAGTGCCCAGAAGACTGACTGACTTGTAACGGGATATTTACCATGTTTATTATTTGTTTTGAGTTCCCGATATTTCATTTTTGTTTTTTGTTATTGATAGTGTTAGTGACCATGTCAGTACATTATTCTAGATACTTTAAACTTTTCTGGAAAAATTCGATGGGAGGCAGGAGCATCAAATTTTTTATGTGTAACTGTGTTCGCATCGGTGTCCCTTCCGTACAATATTTATTAAAAACATTTTCTTCTAGTGAGAATAGTAATGAACTAATTTACACCAGCACTTTGTTTCGCACATCCACAACAACAAAAACCCATATTATTATATGCCAGTATTATTAAGTAATATATTCAAAGAATTAGATATGCATCTGATGTTGACAATAGAATACAATAGCACCACGGTGATACACCTTACAAATCATATTACAACATAAACATACCTACATACAATCTGAAAATACAGCATGTATATTATTCTTTTATTCTTTTAATATTTTTTAATATATTAAATAGTATTATCAATTTGTTAGCAAATGTAAATTATATTATAACCAATTTTGACATCAGTGAATCTCATGCAATGTCTAAGTAATGACTAAAGATTTATCTAATTGTTACTTTTTATTTTTCACTTATTTAATATCATCTAGTGTGTTTTTAATTTTAATTAATTATCTTAAACTTTTTTAATATATTTTAATGGTGTTATAATTTTGTTAGCTTAGATGTAAATTTAATTATGCATGCTGTGGTCTTTTGTAAGTGAAGGAGTACACCTACGTGATACTTTTGAAATCCATAATTCATTTCACATGATCTGTGTACATCCTTTGTTGGAGATACTAAATAAATAAATAAACTGTGTGGAATGGAAAAAAAAACATTTTGTGGCGACCCCACCAAGTAGAAAGATACAAGGACAGGAAAACAGACATGTATCTAAAACGTCATTGTGATGGTTTTCAGTCATAAGTCTCGAGTTCGAACCCTCTGATTTTTCGGATTAATTTGCGTATTGTATAATTTTCACTTGCTTCGGTGAAGGAAAAGATCGTGAAAAATCGGCTCCTAAAGCCAAGTCAAAGGCCCATTGGCAGCATAAAAACTCTGACACCAGGTTAGGCATTAACCACAAGATAAAGAAAGAAAGAAGCAGATCACAAAGGAGTTCATAGACCATCACACTGGACAACTTTCTCCATAGGAAGATCATCGTAATCGCCAAACATAATATTTTGGCTGTCTTATATGAAGCAATACCTACAAATCTATGGGGCAGCTATGGGACAGCTCATTTTTTTCGCGATTTTCGTTTGTCCATTGGATAAAGTTGTTGAGTTTGAAGACTTTAATGGTCTATCTGACGCCCATAAAAATTAACAAAACTTTTTGATACATGCTGTATAAATGATGAAACATTGTCTAATACAATATCACTATGCAAATTAAAGGAACAAAGAAACTGCGAGGTGACTTGTATTTATGTGAAAAAATACGGTTTTGTGGTGTAATATCACTTTGTGTAACGTTTACGTTACGTACATTATTTTCCTCCCCATTGGGGAGGATAATGATGAACGTTTGATGGACGTTTTCTTTTTCTATTCCCCCTGTCTTACGTCACGGCATCATTTACTCCTTTCATATTATTCCAACCACAACACGTCCATTATCTTTTTGGTCTTCCCCTCCCTTTCCTTCCATCAATATTCAATTTAAAACTTAATTACTAATACACAAAACTCATTTACCAATATTTCCTCTACCAAAATTGATAGGCGCGTTTCACACGGCTGAATCGACACCTCAGCTTTATGAATAATCGAAACGCGCGAACTAGCCCGCGGTCATGTGTACATAGCCTATGAATAGTGGAACCGCACAGGTGTGAGGTGTGTTCCCTTCGTGTTTATTTTTGATAAAACTGCGTTGTTTTTAGGGTTTAGTTTAGGCTGAATTTGGGGGTGCGTTAGGTTTGAGAGGATTAAAATTGGCGTTAGAAAGTTTAGAACTTCGTATATAGTGACTGGTAATTAGTGATCGATACTTAAACACGTGATTTTACTCATGATAACAAACAACTTTCAAAAAGAAACAAAATTTTAATTCGTTCTCTTTTATCACAATAACACAACAGCCGTAAGAAATTCGGGGTTGTGAGCCGTGCCGGTGATCTGCCTACCCACTGTGTGCGATAGTGACGATAGAATGGCGTCACGCGGCTAACAGCTGATAGGTCATAGGTGCACGCGCGCGCTAATTTCATATGGCTATTTTGTTATTGTGATAAAAGTGAATGAGTTAAAAAAAACGTTTCTTTGAGAAAGGTGTTTGTTATCATGAGTATAATCATATGTTTAAGTATCGGTCACTAATTACCAGTCACTCTATAGATGGAAAGGTTACTTTTTCTAGACGATTTATGCTATTTTGATAACGATTATCATCATCATCTTCCAACCCTTGTCCCATGTTACTTGGGGTTGGTGGATCACGTTTTTTTTCTTTCATTCTCCAATGTCAACAGTCACGCTATCATTTACTTCTTTTTCCTTTTTTAGGGTTCCGTACCACGAAAGGAAAATACGGAACCCTTATAGGAACTTTGTTGTCCGTCCGGCCGTCCGTCTGTCCGTCTGTTTGTTTGTCAAGACCCTTTTTCTCGGGAACGTGTGGATGTATAAAGCTGGAATTTAACAAACTTCTAAGCCAGCGCAATCAAAAGATACAGCCGTTTATGCCACAAATTTCCGCAAATTTTCGACACTCGCAAGGAAATCAAAACCTACAAGGGAATCACAACCTTCTTCCCGTGAACTCAGAATCTTGAAATTTTGGTACAAAGCAACGTCTTATAGCACAGATAAAGGAAAAATTGCGAAAACCGTAAATTTTAAGTTACATCATTTAATAAAAATATTTTTTTAAATTTTATACGGAACCTTCGGTGCGCGAGTCCGACTGGCACTTGGCCGGTTTTTTGATAGGATTTAAATTGGCGTTGGAAAGCCTAGGCCTTCGTATAGATAGAAATGTCACTTTTTTAGACGCTAAGACATTTTCATAACGATGAACTCTGGTAACACTTATTGCAATTGTTTTGTTAAAGATACTTACATCCGTATCTAGTAGGTATGGACAAGTCAAAGTGATTACTTGAGTAAAAATCATTAGTTAGGATACTATTTTTATTCTGTAGTGTAGTAATTGCTTAAAGTTAGAACTGTCAAAATCCATAATTCTTTGACGGTTCTTACTTCGTTTAAATTCTTGTCTATTGCATAAAAATGTTTGCATAAGTAATAACTTTAAACTCGAATTACTACTTTGACTTAGCTTGACTATAGATACGGGTGTTCTAACCAATATTAGCGATACTCGGAGGAGACATTAGTGTCTTCCCTCCTGATGGATCATACATAAACAAGATCATCATCATCATCATCAGCCTGTACCTAACGTTCGCACTGCTGGGACACAGGTCTCCTCTCTTTGAGACCCACGGCTTAATGCTCGTAAGTCGGGGCTGCTACCACTGGGCCACCGCAGCTCTCAATAAACAAGATCCGTCATTCCTAATTCAATAACAATCTGTTGACAAAGTTTGTATATCGACATTGGGGACTGTCCTGATAAGGACAATACATCTCTCTGACTTGTATCATGTATAACATGCCTGGTCTACTCGTGTCATTGATAGGCTTTTGTTTCTATAGAAAAACTAGCTTTAGCATTTTCCCGTTTTCGAAATATTTTTCATTGCTGCTCCGCTCCTATTCAGCGCCATCTACTGAATACTTACTCAATCCAGTCAACAGATACCAACATCTGTTAGAATCGTTTGCAGCTAAAACATAATTGTGACTTAATTTGCAATAAAATAATATTGCGACTATAAATTGAGATGTAAGCTATCCTATATTTCAAGTTGGATCAAACTGCACACGGTGTGCTTTGATCGGTTAAGTAGTTATAGTTAAGAGTCCATCCCGACAAACAACGTGACACGTAATTTATATATATGTATAAAGATAACCTGAAAAAAAATCTTTTAAAGATTCTTTCGAAAGTTTAATGTAATTCATACAAAGTCATTCGGGAGTCCGAAAACAGACAGCGAAAGTGTTAAAAACGAGCTTTGTTTTTCCACTCAAAACGATCACCGTTCCGATTCCAGTCCTTACGAACATACGCTTAACAGATCCCCTGAGGTTACGTAATATTAAAAACATCCCGCAAAACACTCGTCACCATGTAACTCGACTAATAACCGTTTACGCGCATGCGCCGTGGGCAAAGCGCGCGCGCATGAGATTGATGCGTTTATAATTATGGCGCGCTTTTGCGCTCGTTGCGCGGGAAAATATCATTTGCGCGGCTTAATGTCGAGAACGAGTGATTGCGTGCGATGAAGATGCTGCAAGCTATACGTTTTGTAAAAAGTGTTGGGAGGAAATTGCAATTAAGGGGTTCCTTGGGGTCACTTGTGTCAGTTCCTTCCTTGTTTGAAGAGAGTATGCGTGGTATACTAACCCAAAAAAAATCTGTTTAAAAAACAGTTTTTTTTGGGTTAATAAGTCTTAAGTTAGATTTATTTTTATGTACTTAAATTTTCTGCTTAACGTGCCGATTGCCAAAACGAGGAGGAGGAGGAGCTCGTGGCAAAACAAATAACAGCCGCACGGGTCGATCTCTTAGGCTAAGCTGTGCTGGCCGAGGGTGGTCCGTGGATGGGTGACCATAATTACATACCGAGTTTCCTCCGTGCCTCGGAAAGCACGTTAAGCCGTTGGTCCCGGCTGTCATTTGTAGATTTTAGTCGTTACGAGTAGTCAGAAGCCAAAAGTCTGACATCCCGTCTTATTACCAAGGGGTATCGTATTACCCAGTTACTGGATTGTGGAGGTCAGATAGGCAGTCGCGTCATGTAAAATACTGGTACTCAGCTGCATCTGTTTAGACTGGAAGCCGACCCCAAGATAGTTTGGGAAAAGGCTAGGCAGATGATGTGTCGATTGCCAAAAGGCGACGAGTTTGGGGCTTTCAGTAGCGTCTATCAGCTCGTGTGTTGTGAAAACAACAGGCCAGGCTGGACACGATATCAGGTGTCTCATCATTTGTGGGGCAACACCACTATTAATGCCAAGCATGTGTGCTTTCACCAACGGCTCACGCATACGCGTACGACACCGACACATCAGCCGCGAGCGACGATGTTAAGGCACTCGCCCATAGAACGTTGACACCGCCATACGCTTACCTACATTATTTTATTTGTACTTGTGTATTATACTTATATAACTTATATATATCGTATTATATAATTGAGAGCAGCGGTGGCCCAGTTGTGGCAGTCCCGACTTATGAACAGTAAGCCGTGGGTTCGAACCTAGGCAAGCGCATTACTTTATTGTAATTATTTATTGTAATTTATTTCTTTACCGCTGCCCTCAAAAACGGTGAAGGAAAACGTCGTGAGGAAACCAGCATGACCTAGAACTAAAAATTCGAAGACATGTGACATCTACCAACCCTGAACCCGCACTGGCCCCGCGTTGTGGATTACAGTCCACTCTCTCTCATAGAGAGGAGGCCTGTGTCCCAGCAGTGGGAACATTATAGACTGATGATGATGATGATGATTAAACCAATTTAAAATTCCAGTCGCATCATTATTTTCTTCCAAACCGACCATACCCACGTAAAGCTCAGTACCACCGTTTACACCACTTTTACACTCCAGGGCATCTATGAATCTCCGGAACCCCAGGTGGCCTTCCATGACATGGATGAGATGGAGCATGAGATGGAGTTATACAGGTCGTCTAGCTCCATCTCTTACCCACTCTGAAATAAGAATAAAACAATATTACTTTAAGACGTCGTAGTAACCTCCCTGGTCACCTGAACAGGTTTTCCTTGGTTCAGCTGGTTAAAATTGAGTACTAGAATTAAATTATCAGCCAGTGCTGGTCCAGCTGTTACAGCCCCGAACTTAAACGTCACAGCAATGCGAAATCTTGTGGATTTGTATTTATTTATTTGTGTCATAATTTTTCGCGATGAAAACTCAAGAAAACTATGCTTATCGTAGCCACATTTTGTCACCTTTACTGGAGAATTCACACACATTTAATTTTCAGCGAAAATAAAACAGATTTCAGAAAAGTGGCGAAACGGCGAGCCTGATTTTGCGTTTCCTGATGAAGATACCTTACTAAATCAGGACTCAAACTCAAATTACCAATCCATGTTTCACACACTACGGCATGGATGACGCCATCAAACCATCAAATGACAAGTCACCTTTCCAAAGGAATTAGCAATCCGACAGTCGCGTGTCGAATCCACTTCGCTTGGGACGTATAGTCAACGACACAAACGTAAGGTTGGTGGTTTTAGTACAGTGCTGCATGAATCTTTCGGCTCTTTTCTCTTCTCTCCCTCTATGCATCAACATTAATATTCATCACCCTTTTGATGTTATAAATTACCATTTATTTTAATAGGTAGCACAATAAATATTGTTACGTCGTCTACTTTACGAGAATTTTCTAGGATTACGTTCGAGTCAAGAATGATCCAGCATGTCTAAAAGATTCGAGAATAATCCTAGAATGTTCCACGATGGAAATGTCTAGAAAGTTCGAGAAAGTTCTGGACCTTTCTAGAAGGATTTGTTCCATTATGGAGCTATCTAGAAGGTTCAAGAAGGTTGTGGAACTTTCTCGAAGGCTGGGTTTCCCCTAAGGAACTGCCTAGACATTCACGGAAGTTGTAGTTGTAGTTTATATTTTTTTTTGCCCTGGCTGGAGGCTTTTCACTCAAGAAATCCACAGAATAGTCTGGTTAAGCAGAACCCAACGTCATAGGTTGACCTGCGAGATGCCATTAATAAAAAAGACAAAATTTTAATCATCATCATTTCAGCCAAAAGACGTCCACTGCTGGACATAGGCCTCCCCCAAGTCACATTGACATTTGGGGGGGTTTTGCCATAATCGCCACGCTTGGCAGGCAAAATTTTAATAGAATGGTCGTACAGTTGACTGTACCCACGGAATTAAAACACGTCATATGTCATTGGGACGTAACACCGTTCCGCCTAATAACGCGCTTAATTTGTGTGAAGTGCGAAATAAGGTATTTTGCGAAATGTCTATTAAGCACACTAGATGTTTTGCAAGTCGTTTTGTTTCTTTGGTTTTTTTTTTTTGGCAATACGCCTTGTTTTTGCGTCACGTTTGTTGCTTACTATTGTGTCGACTTGAGTAAAGAATTAATCAAATTTGTACGGACTAATTACGGGAATATTCCGGACTAGGCAGGCATAAACAAGGTGCTTCGCAGAAGCAAAGAGAAGTCTATACCCAGCAGTGGATAAAGTCGGCCTTTGGATCATGATGATGATGAATTATGGTCTGGCTGCGGACAGTCGGACACCTCTAAACAAATACTCACTGAAGTTTCTGTTACTTCAGTGAGTCTGGAACTTAGTTGACAATTTGCCCTCACCAGTTTGACCGAACCATTAAACTGGCGTCTTATTACCATAACGAGGACCTACTCGTAATTCAATATCAAATTAAATTTATTAAAACTTTTTTTATTTTATCTGCCGGGGGGAAATCTATGTTAAATATCATATTTGACAGGGCGTGTCACTTGTTTCATCCCAAATCATCTCAAAACAAACTTACAGACCTTTCAATCAATCTCTGAAATCAAACACAACCGCAACATATTAACTTTTCAAACCTTTTCCCACTACACTTCACATTTTCAATAATCGTGCCTTGTATTGACAGGACACTCCAACGTTTTTGAAGCGCCTCTTTTTAAACCGCCTCTTTTCGACTCCGGCGCACCGTTTGATCGCAGTGATTTGACAATATGCGCGCGCATGTTTGACATACGCCGCGCATATCGAAGAAATCTCCATTAACGACAGCCGTGGAAAAAATTGAACACAAAAGACTGAATCGTCAATCGCGAGGGTGCTGGCTACTAATGGGGACCCGTGATTGTTGGTTGAGAGGCGTAGAGACGACTTCGTTTAAATATTTTTGGAGAGATCAGAAAAGTTTTATTGTCAGTACTGCTATGTATTGGGACTCGTTGACCGGTCTAGCTATAACTTGGAAGTCAGAGAGTTCTTGGCAAACCAGTTCCAAAGTCACCATCACCATTTTGTTAGACTGGAGGATATTGGAAGTATTCAACACATGCATATAATAAATAAAAAAAATTAAAACGAGAAGCACCAGAAATAAAACAATCTATGATTATAGATTCCTCTGTCTTTGATTACTCTAAATCTTATTATTTCAATAATTTTCTTCTAGTAGGTTCATAATTGAATACCAAATCAAATTGAATACCCAAAATTCATAGCACCAAAGTCCATTCCACAGTTTTCCGTCCGCCTATCAGCCATCGTCTCTAATGAACTTCCAAATGGAAGCTGCTCGTATCAATGCCAATCAGATTCATATTTATCGAGGGCATCAAAAGGTTTTAATGGTGGTAGCTGGAGCTGTTGACCGCGGCACAACTGCGTTTGACGGCTGTGTGCTACAATGGTAAGAGGTGTAAAAGGTTGACGGGGTTATGCCGTGGTTCCCATGGGATTGCGGTGTAGGTTTTAATAGGATTAGGTAAGTTAAGACAGTTGTAACATACTTCGACTTTTTTAATTGAGTAAAATTTCAAGTAACTTTAAATAATATTACACTAATTTTCCTGGTTATACAGAGGCCAGTTATTATGCACCAAGTAATGTTTCAGTTAGACCATGATCATCCAGACTCCATCCAGGCTCTGTATGGTGTTGGACGTAAAGAATAGCACCATCCCATAACCGTGGGTGTCGTAAAAGGCGACTAAGGGATTTGCCAGAGAATGGGCAGCAGCGTTCTCTATGCTTTTGTAACATCCGAACTGCGATCGCCAACCCGCCTGCCAAGCGTGGCGATTATGGCAAAACCCCCTAAAATGTCAATGTGGCGACAATTGGGGGAGGCCTATGTCCAGCAGTGAACGTCTTTCGGCTGAAATGACGAAAGATGAATGATCCAGACTCCAGACTGATGGGTACTACGAGATGTCTGATGTGTGTTATTAGGTATTTCTTCTCTTTTGTCTTGGATTTCTCATTAGCAGCCCAAAGTATGTTTTTGTGCACGTTTGAAGACTATGTAATGTGACTGGTGTAATGTGGGTGCACCTTTTAAAGGCACGCTTCTGCCTAGCTCTTCGGGTATTAGAGGATTGATGTTATGTGATCCAACAATATGTTACCAACTCGCACTGGGCCCGTGTCGTGGAATACAGCCCACTCCCTCTCATAGAGAGGAGGCCTGTGTCCCAGCATTGGGAACATTATAGGCTGATGATCATGATGATAATGAACTGCCAGCCAGTAAATATCACCGTTGTCAAGTCCAGCCAATAAGTCCCCACAAAATCCCTCTCAAAAATAAATATCAAACGAAACAAAAATAATGACAATCACAAGACCATGATTCTCTCTTTCTACAAACGTAACTAATACATATTTCATGACCAGGGGTCCATGGGACCATCAGACAATGATGCAGGACTTTTTTGAGATATCGTCGAATATCCCGAGATTGTCCTTTTAATTACGGGTCGACGGTAATGATGGACTTGCTGTTAGTTACGATAATTTTAAGGAGAGAAAGATAAAGGCTTTAATTGATATGGAATGTGGGAATCCTCCGGAATTGGTTGATTTGATTGAAATTTAAGTGCAACATATTTTATAAGTTCATCATCATCATCATTTCAGCCCAAAAGACGTCCACTGCTGGACATAGGCCTCCCCCAAGTGTCAAATTGACATTTCGGGGGGGGGTTTGCCATAATCGCCACGCTTGGCAGGCGGGTTGGCGATGGCAGTACGGTTGTTTCAAAAGCATAGAGAAAGCTGCTGCCCATTCTCTGGCAAATCCCTTAGTCGACTCTTACGACACCCACGGGAAGATATGGGATGGTGCTATTCTTTACGTCCGACACTATACAGATACTATACACTATACTATACTTTTATAAGTTGTGCCCATAAAAAGGCAAAAAAAAAAATTGTTTCGGTCGGTATTCGATTGTTTTTATTATTCAACAGATAAATAATAAATTAATTTAGTTTTGATATCTTCCTTTAAATTTTGAATTGAGTAGTTATATCACTACCAACATTAACAATATTTAATTGAATCTGGAAATACCGGAATTACTTTCCGGAAAAATGGCTTATCCATGTTATTCTTTCTGTGTGCATCAAGTACCAAAAATCAATCTACCTACTCCGATCTATGGTTATAATAAAGAGCTCTTCACAAACATCCAGGTTATTTAACAGGTTTATTATTAGATCTTTCAAAAATATTTATTTAGTTCTGAACTGTTACCGGAATCAATATTACTTTGGAATAATACTAAACGTTGGTAGAAAATCCTGTTGGTTTTTAACTACTCATTACATAGAAAGTTGTGTGGTTAATTAAAGTCAACATTTTGCAAAACACCTGTCCGCTGTCTGTCTATCTATGAAATAACTTAAATATCGAATATTAAGACTTGTTACGAGTTCATGGGTCTTAATTTATACTTTGAAAAGCGCAACGAATCGTAAGTGACGGAATTTCTTCGCAGTTTCGTATCTAAATTATAAATGCTATATCTGAATTGACTATTTCTATTTATTTAAAGTGTGAAATGCAAAAACTGTGGTTCTAAATTATATTTGTTTCATAAAGTCAATTTAGAGATGACGAACTTGAACTTGTCAGCAGTGAAAACCAAAAAATATGTGGACATTGCCCTCGCGTTGTGATTCAAACAAATAAAAAAGCATTTTGATAAAGTTCAATCCAAAGAGTGTTAGAAGATAGTGAAGATACCTTTTTAACCGACTTCTAAAAAAGGAGGAGGTTCTCAATTCGGATGTTTGTATTTTTTTTATGTTTGTTTGCGCATAACTCCGTCGCTTGCAAACCGATTTGAAAACAAAAAAAAATTTATGCCAAAGCCTATGCTTTCCAATTGGTCCCATAGTCACCAAGTCGGGATCTGATGATGGAATCTTGGTAAAATCAAGGGAACTCTTCAAATTTTATAGGAAAACGTACAGCGATTTGCGCATTGCATTTGCGTTCAATATGAACCATTCTACCGTTAGATATGATGATGAAGCCAAGAAACAGGTACCGGAACTCCATAATAAGACAATCTATCTTATCTGTGTTTGGGCTTGTTGGAATTGTAACGGTATGTACTTTCCAGGTGTACCACTAACTTCTTGACTTTCCTTATTCAACCTACGTAACATGTAGGTCCTCTGCTTTGACAGTCTGTTTTCGCGTTTATCAGGGTTCTTATTCAAAATGCGTTGAACATTTCTTTCCCTAATTTCTTTTAATCGTTTTTCTTTTTCATTTTCAGTTTCAGTTCGACGCAGTTTTCTCACACGAGAAGCATCTTTACTAGGCCTACCCATATTTTATATTATTCGATTAAAAATTTGTCACTAAAAATCAACAAATAATTTTATTATTTATTTTTTGCAAAAAAAAACCGACTTCAAAACACCCTAAAAGCACTAAAAACTTAAAAATAATACTATAACCTACCTATATTAATGAACCTTACCTAACCTACGAACCTATAATAAAACTTAATATTTTTTTGGAGTCGGTGCCAAGAAATATACGATACCTAAAACACAAAACATAAATCTTACAGCTTCTAAATATTAATTCATTCATTAATTCAAATTATATTGCTTGGCTCCGACTTCTGTTGCATAAATAAAAAAATACTAAAAACAGAAAA
This sequence comes from Cerastis rubricosa, assembly GCA_949152445.1. Classification (NCBI taxonomy): domain Eukaryota; kingdom Metazoa; phylum Arthropoda; class Insecta; order Lepidoptera; family Noctuidae; genus Cerastis; species Cerastis rubricosa. The sequence goes on from OX424541.1 coordinate 14,801,281, forward strand.
AAAAAATTAAGGTGGCTAAAAGAATGATTTGTTTGCTCGTTTTTATAAATAATGGTACGGAACCCTTCGTGCGCGAGTCCGACTCGCACTTGGCCGGTTTTTATCTTCTTATACTGTTTTACTGTTAGTTTTTTTTTGTTTTTGTTTATTATTATAATTTTCTGTAGTAGTTGCAATGCACTGTCTAAGCTTCCACATTCAGATCAATGTAACCGGCGTATTCCTCAGCCCCTGTCATACAGTTGTTCTAGTTCAGGGGTTGAGACCGCATTGATTTAATGTATAATGATGTTGTAGAAATAAATTTATTATTATTCTACCCTTTTGTAAAATGAATGGATTTCAAAAAAACTATTTACAATTTTTATTGTTAGCAAATAATTATATTAATCTAAAACGAGGAAATTGAATTCTATTTTAAATTTATTAATTGTGATTCCTAATTTTATTTATTTACAAAATGTCTTTTATAATGTATTTATTATTCTTAGTTTTAATTAATTGAAAATAATGCATGAATGTCAATTTTTACCTTAATATTTAGTTTTTTTATGTATTAGGAAGAAATATTTGTGTTAGAATAAAGCTATTTTATTTTTTATTTTATTTATTATTCTACCACTTAAAAATACGCAAAAAAAGAACACATAACCAACAAACTTAAGCCCACATACAAACAAACCTTTCACATATATCCCTATCATTCGACACCTAAAAGGTTCCGCGGTAAGCCCGTCTCCACACTACCATTACCATGACGGCTGCGCATGACTTGCACATCTTCGGCTCTGACGATGATGTATGGGGCCAAGTTTGTAATGAGCGCTGCGATCTGTTTGGCGGTTGCGTGGGTGAGAGTGTGGAATAGCTCTTATGTGTGTTTTGGGCAGGGATACTGACACTGGTAGTGGAGAAGAAAATCTTACTTACTATTATAAATGCGAAAGTTTGAATGGATAGATGTTTGTGACTCAATCACGTCAGAACTGCTGAATGGATCTCGATGAAATTTGGCGCAGACACAGATATAGTCTGGAATAGCACAACATTGCATTGCATTTGCACACATATATCTCTGCATTCTCTCACACACTATCGTCTACATTTCTTTATAATTTTTCTTTTCGCAGGTCTGCTGGCAGAAATTTCGTTTGAAATAAGCAGTACCTTTGTACTCAAATATTTTGTCTTGGTGTTGTCTACTGTGTGTCCATAAATAGTAAAATAAATAAATAGGCTACACTTTTTTTCAAACATCCAAATTAAAATTTCCACTCGTATGAAGTGGGGTGCAACAGCTGGTCTTCTATATTCAATTAAATAATCTAAAACAACACAGTATATCTCTTAGTTTACTCTTATCGGCTATACCTACTTTCGCTAAGAAGCTTTTTGTTGTTGTATGTTTTCGATTGCATAGGGTTTCTTCTTTTAAATGCAAAGTGATCTTGAATCGAAGTCATGGCTTAATGGCTGCTGTGCAATCCCGTAAAATAATATTGTATTACAAAGAAGAAAAGCAATTGGAATCTACTTGTTCAAATTTTCGTCTTTTGTAAATTGAATCCGATTTTATTAAATTGCAGCAATTACATAAAATAAGCTTGAACCAAACGATTGGTCACCTCATATTACCCCCAAAGCCAGGTTCTTTAGTGATCTTTTGTACCCAAAGACCACACTGCATAATTCCGCTCACATTTAAGGGTAAAAAACGCAACGCACATCCTTAATCCCGGCTTATGGCAACTAGTCCGTACTATTTGTCATCAATCTTTCAATAGAGAGGAGTAAGTAATGGTATCTCTGACAAATGACGTCACTAATGACGTGGAACCGAACGTGTATTAAACTTAGATTACTTGTCTAATGAAAGGCAAGGATATTTGGGTGGTCGATGGACTAGGTTTTTTGTAAAAAGTATATTTGAATACGAGTATAAGACGGATGCTGAGATGTTATGTTGCTGCAGGTTATACAAAGTTTTGTGCCGTTAAAAGAAATTCTCATAGATGATAGATCTGATAATTTATAATATAATCAACCTATATCGTTCCAACGGCTGGGACACCGGCCCACTATCAGTGTGTGAGCATCTAGGCTTGTAGAAACCGGTGTGTCATAGAACCTGAAAAAAAATTAAAGACGTTTTTTATCCACCTGTATACCTGATTCATCATCTGCCTAGCCAAACTATCTTGCTTTTGCTATTTTGCTTTTCCCAAACTATCTTGGGGTCGGCTTCCAGTCTAACCGAATGCAGCTGAGTACCATTATTTTACATGAAGGGACTGCCTATCTGACCTCCACAACCCAGTAACTGTCTGACTGACTGTCAAAGATCTACAAATGACAGCCGGGACCAACGGCTTAACGTGCTTTCCGAGGCACGGAGGAAACTCGATATGTAATTATGGTCACCCATCCACAGACCAACCTCGGCAAGCACGGCTTAACCTTAAAGATCGACCTGGGCGGCTGTTATTATTTAGCCACGAGCTCCTCTCGTATGTATACCTGATTATGGATGATGAATTATGGGGACGTTGATAGCAACTAATATACAGCGTGTACTAGAAAGGTGTACCTAGTAATAATTCAGAGTGTGATTCAGACCTTCAATCTGAACAACTTTATCCATGGGAACACTACGGAAATCACGATAACATATCGGATTTCCATTACAAAACTCTCATACCTACTCGACCCAAATGTACCCGTACATTTGGGTCGAGTAGGTATGAGAGTTTACAACTCTTTTTTTTTTGTTCGTGATTTCAGTGGTGTTCCCATGGAGAAAATTGTTCTATTTGATGGACTGCATTACACCCTGAAATATGACCCATTATGACCACACATTTCTGGTACACACTGTATGTTGTTTAGCCAATCAAATTAAATTGGATTGTTATCTATTTTATATGCAATATCTACTCAAATAATCATGAAACTATCAAGAGAGAACTATGGAAGGTTAAAACAATGACAAGCAAATATCATTCCCTCAAAAACACTGTCTCCTTTTATAGATGACCACCGAATTTCACAAAAACCAAAAATAATATTTCACAGAGATCACCCATCTTCAGTAATACAGATCTATTTAACACCGCTACCATTTCGACAGTCAGACATCCGACCCCGAATAAGACCCTTCCATTCACTCTCAGGGTGAATAGTGAAAAAGACATTAAACCGAATTTGAACTGCAATTTATCAAGCGATCCTCTTCTTTGACCCGAAATGTTATGACAAGATGATGTATATCTGACGATGATATTCCAAAATCAAATCTTATACTTTTTAAATATTTTTTCTTTTCTAGTGATGCGACATCCGGGACAATTGTTCGAGTGATGGGTCCGCGACGATTTGACTTGCATTGTTCGGTTTTTTTTAAGGAGTTATTGGCTACTGCATGTCATCGTATCTTTAGTTATGATATGCGTTTTTTAAAGGTGGGGGAGTACACAATCTCTAATGATGTTGATAGGGTACGACACGGTCTACAAATTTCGTATATAATCAAATTAAATATAGTTTGTCGAAAAACAATAAAAAGAGACTTCAAAGTGAATCATATTTTATGTCTGTTGTTACTACGAGTAAGTGTCACTGAAATGAAAATTGTAAAGGTGTCAAGAACAAGGAAATAACAACAAAGCAACAATTTTAACAGAATGACGAAGGCACCGTTGAAACCAATATCACACGCGTTGACGATCTAATAATATTATTGTGGATGCAAGTTCTAAGCTTATAGCGAACGCAGATATTTTTTAATTGCAAAGAACAAGACATTTTTACCGGACGGTAACAATCCGTCTTATTATGCATTTTGAAAATAATAATGAAGAAAAAAAAAGGTAGTTGAAGAATACAATCGGTTTCAAGTTAACTGTATTTATGACTGAAATAATTATATATAGATATCTTATTTTGCTAAAGTAATGACGAAGAAAAACGTTTATTTCAGATCATATTAGTTACACAACAATATAAATACACTTTTGTAAAAATAGTTAACAATTATTGATTGATTAATAAATAAATCAAGTTAATTAAATGACATAAAACATGAGTTACAAATGAATTAAAGTCAAATCAAATTAATAAACCACTAAAATTACCTAAAAAAATTCAAGCGCGTTTATACTGTTGTGAACAGAAGGATGAATATAAACAATCAATCGTATCACTTGACCTGCATTTTTAATTATGACACGTCAAGCCATACATTTCCAGTGTAACTTGGCCTGGCTTTGTATAGATTTCCGTACCAGTAATTATCGGACCAGAAACTTCGTGTGTAACACTGATGATCTCGTAATGTATCGCTTATTTGACTTCAATAAAACAAGTGCTATGAAAAATGGACTTTGTGAAAGATGTTATGGCTAGCATGGAGGTGACTGCGGACATGACGAGTAATAGAGAAGTATGGAAAATACATGCTGCGCCGACCCCAAATAAATTGGGGCAGGAGAATATTGATGATGAAAACAGGTACTATAAAAGCTTAGCTTAAAAACGCTTCCTCTTATACCTCAGACAGATCTTTCAACGGCTAAATACAAAGGGAACCGCGATCGTTTGCGGCTCGGCCTTCATTGCTCGCGATGACATTCACAAAAACAATACTTCTATCAGTATATGTGAGGTTCAGATAAAATATATTAATAATTTTGTGTTTTTGTTTCAGTTGTATGAGAACCCGGATTAGTTGGGAAAACTTTGATTTTGGAATGATGGAGGTTAGAAGACTGTTTGTCAAATGATTCTGATGAAATTATGGAGTACCGGAGCGTTTTCTATGGAGCCAAAAGAAGTTTTTGTCTGATTTTTCCAGCAATGGGACATTTCTGAAAAGCTAAAAGGTAATTGGACGTATCTTTGTGACGTTATGTTATATTAAGCTTCTATTTGGAAAATCAAGTGAAAAATATCCTGAAGTATTTGATAACGTTCATTGATCATGGTTGTGATGCTGTACGGCATATGCAATAACAAATTTAATTGTACTGAGCTGTCGAATAGATTGTGTTACGTAGTACCAAGAACTGTTGTTCGGCGGGAGGTGCGCGCACCTCGACTATTCTACACTGCGCGATGTAGAACGAAGGCTGGGGTGCGAGCTCCTCTCCGCCGACTTCTAGAAACATATAACTCACAGTTTATTGATTTTGATATTTTCGCGCTGTCGCAATCTAAATTTAAAAGAATGGTCTCATAATTTCTTGCAAGTCAGCCATAAGACGGATGCCCTCGTCATCCGCTTCCTACGCTTCGTGTATAGTGTTTTTCTTCATTTTTTTTTTTTCTTTTCTCTTCATTTAACATGCGTTCGTTTTCATACTCCGATGTCATTCCGTGGACAATAGTGTGGGTTATACGTTTTTTCGACTAAAATATCACTACTTTTTGTAAATGTTACAATGTATAACCGTTTTTTGTCCCAAATAAATAAAATAAAAATAAAAATAAAATAAAATAACGTACACAAGAATCGAAAACACGAAACGGTGATGTAGGTACCAGTTAACACCGAATATGTACCGAGTGTTTTGTAATAAACAGCGCAGAAGAATATTTTTTATCTACCAGCCATGGATGGTCTACATAAGCTCGTGAAATAAAAATCGAAATTGTAATTTCCTGGCAACGTCTGATCGAGGGACAACAATTTGCGGTCACCGACTGATTACCAATACGAAACCCCAACGAAAACACTAACAAACCACCCACGTCCGAAAACCAACTCAAATACAACGTCAGAAAGTTGGGATTAGGGTGAAATCGTTGACGGATGTAAGATGTTTTAATCGAATAATCGTTAAGTCGAAATTCGTCACGTTCACCGACATCTGTCGCCTGTAATCGAATCGAAGCTCGTTCAAATCGATCGACATCGAGACGATTGCATAATTCCTTACGATGACAATACGAATGGCGAGTTGGGAACGTGATTATACATAATAATGGCCCCCAATCGGCTAAATTGCTTTCGGCGGAGCACCGATGACATTTCGATTATAGAGATCAATAGGGTTTTTTTTCAATTGACGATGCCATCCTTAGTGATAAGTATTTTTTGGTCATTGTCTTTTTGTGGGGACAAAAAATTGATTGTAGTTTGACTGTTTGCGGAAAATTACATATCACTTGTTGTTTGAGCTGTTTTGAAAAAGCAGATCTGGATCTTACAATCCGGATCATCTGCGTATCTTCGAACCCAACAATTCAGGTCTGAATTCCGCACAGAAGGACTTCAAAACAGCAAGATAATGTACCTTCTAATTTCATTTCACTTTCTCCCTACTGGTTCAAGATTGTAAATGTTACTAAATTAAACCATATACAAATTTGAGCCATATTGAGGGACACACACTTTCATCCCAAGAATTTCATCTAAAACCTTCAAAGTAAAACATTGAACCCGAAGAAATATTTACTCAAAACGTTCACTAAATCACTTAAGAATTCATTAACCAAACAAAAGCCTCGTCCTGCAAGTAATCGACGCCCCCAGTTGATTAATAAGCCGCAAATTAAATAAGCCTTCTTTGACAGCATCAATTTTCCCCGCAGTTACACCACTGTTACTGTTAGACCCCCAAAAATCCACTTAGAGAGTCTATTTGAAATTTTGATCGACCCCCAACATGACACCTCGCATCTATTTGGGATGTAAATTGTCAAAGTTAAATTGGTATGGGCTTACATGTGGTGAATTTATAAAATGTGAGAATTTTATATTTGTGGATAGAGTATACTTTATTTAATTTACACCAAAATTGTTACACAGCTCTTTTACAACCCCAACAGAATTCCGAGCTCCATAGTCGGGAGGCATGACAGCCCGTTGGTGAGGTCTCTATTCACCTATACACTGTCTGTGTTTTTAGTTAAGTACTAACATAGGTTAAGAATATCGTTACTAACCCAATGGAGCTTGGTCATCTGAATAAATATGAAAATAGATATAACAATTTTAAATCTATTTGTATATAATATTTTAGAGGTAGCTTCTAAAAGTGGTGTGCCACATGTAAATATCATTATTTTGTTAAAAGTAGTGGGGTAACAAAGCAACAGCTAAGTTGAATTTTAAACCTCCCCGCTAAGGTAAACAAAACAGGTTATTGCCGTGACAAAATTTTTCAAATTTCCCATATTTTTGCACGTCCTAAAACTTCCAAGGCAATACTCATCAAAAGGATTATCTATAAAATCTAAACATTGACACTCCTCTTATTATTATCTAATAGTCAAGACCTCATTGACGACTTTCCAAATATGGACAAGATATTTATATTGAGGTAAACATCTCCTTTTATGTAATAGAAGTTATTATGGAACGATGACAAGCTGTTAGAGTTTGACAGTTATTACTTTAATCCGCTCGTATTTTTTGTTTGAAGCATGAGCTAACTTTTATGTGAATAAGTGCCAGAAGCATCTTGCAAACAATTATTTATTCTGCTAATAAGCATTTCATGAAATTCTTAAACCTGTTCCTAATATTCACGCTTTCTTTCGCTGATAAGTGATATTATAAATACAAATAAAAATATTTTATTTCCATTCTTTAAATCAGTTACTTAAGTTTACTATCTCTGCTGATTAAATCTCTAGATACTTACGCTTAATATAGTTTATTACCCCGTCTGTTTTTCCTGAAGGGTTGCGCCTTTACTACATCCACATTAATTTGACCAGCGTCGCAAAGGCGAGCCTATTGCCATCAACCGAACAGCACGAATCAAGACTACGTACTGCCACTGAGAATGGAAAATCCCAATAAAAATTTCCCAAGTTGGGCCTGGGTATGGAACCTAATTCAGCAGTAGCGCTGGCAACCACGAAAACAGCCTTATCTCTTACGTAATCTGCCTAGCCTTTCCCAATTATGTTGGGGCCGGCTTCCAGTCTAACCGGATACAGCTGAGTACCTATATTTTACATGGACCGACTGCCTATCCGATCTTCAAAACCCAGTGATTGCTGGATAATACGATACCCCTTTGTAAGACTGGTTGACAGAATTTCGGGCCACTGACCACCCGTAACGACTGTCAAAGATCTGTAAATGACAGCCGGGACTAACGGCTTAACGTACTTTCCGAGGCACGGAGAACACTCGGTATGTAATGGGTCCACAGACCAACCTAGGCAAGCACAGCTTAATCTGAAGATAGATCCGGGTGGCTGTTATTATTTAGCCACGAGCAAGCAACCTTAACTCTTTACAATTACGAAAATATTTCCATATAAACTCTTCCTAAAACAGTTTACGCGTCGCCGCCATTTTGCATCGCCCCGGATTGTCTCATACGTCAAATTGTCGCGGCCAGCCGACGTTGATGGATGGATGCACCTGCTGTACCAACCCTTGCTAACTTCATCGCCTGCAACTTGAGAAATGTGATTTATTAAGTCTGTGATGTATGGAGTGAAAGTGAGATAATTTTTTGAAGGTTGTAGGGGTGGATTTGAATGGTGTTTAAACGGTTTTTTTGTTTATTTGATGGTTTTGGGATATCCCAAGCCTGGCTTTGCTCTTTCTACTCTATAAATAACTGACATTTCCTTTGATAAATCTATTAACATCAGCTGTGCCTTTTCCCAACGGTCGATGTTGGGGTTGGGGTCAGCTTCCAGTCTAAGAATGCAACTGAATACCAATATTTTACATGGTGCACCTGCTTAAAGTGACCTCCACAAACTAGGTTCTGGTAAATACAACGCTTCTTGGTAAGCTGGTTTTCAGACTTTTGGTCTTTCTGCAAGATTATGAATTACATTTTTTTTTATTCCAGACGAATATAATCTAATCAAAATAAGGCAAACCAATCAAAACTCTTCACCTTTCAATTACGAATAAATATTCATATTTTTGTAGGGAGACAAAATTAAAATGGAAATCGAAAGATATCATAAGATGACACATTGATTCTTTTGTCAACAATTTAATACCAACTTTGACACTGACACCAACAATTCTCAATCAAATTCAAACCTCACCGCCCAAAAAATAAGGTGTGTTGAAAATAATTTTGAACAGCAAAGTTAAGTTTGGTCATTGATATTCCAATATGCTTGATATTGGACTGAGACCACCCAATGTTGGCTTGAATGGCCTCATTAAAGATATTAAGCTGTTATCAAAGGCTTCGGCAGATGGTGACAGGTGACAGAAAAAAATAAGATTGGGAAGGAAAAGAAAATATTTAAAAAAATATGTCAGCTGCTATGACGTCATGTCGTGATATCCAAGGATTTATGAACAAGGAAAATGTTGATTTTTATGCATTAAATGATTGTTTAGTGACGGAATTAGAATACATTGTCTTGATTATATTTTATCTTCATGCTGTCTGTGTCTCCCTGCATAATTACGGCCAACGAGAGACTATGGACAAATAAAAACAATTTAATTGTTGCACAAAGAGTAGTTTTCGAACGATTAGTATTCAACATTCAAAACCAAAAAAAAAATCCGTACAATTCTAAGTAATTCGTCATAGCGTACTTTCCGACTAACTTAATTCGTACTTGCGAACTTGATGTATACCGTACATCGGTATTTTAAACTTCGGATTTCAGTAATACAGTCATTTTGACCGCGTAGGTATTACACTTTTGTAGGAAACAGTTGTTTTTTTTAATAACCGATGAACTGAATAAGTGGTAACCGTTAGGGCGCCTCTGCTCTCAAAAACGGTGAAGGAAAACATCGTGAGGAAACCGGCATGTCCTAGAACTAAGAATTCGAAGACATGTGACATCTACTAACCCACACTGGGCCGGCGTGGAGGATTACAGCCCACTCCCTCTCATAGAGAGAAGGCCTGTGTCCCAGCAATGGGAACGTTATAGGCTGATGATGATGATTAGTCCGGGGAATTTACGCCGAATATTAGGCTTACTTTGCATTAATTAAAAACAGCGATTTTTTTCATTGAATGTGTAGGGTATAGACAGGAGAGTATATTAAGCTGTATCCCGCGAAAAGTTCACCTCCGCGTATACGTTTTTTTTAAGAAAACGTCTAATATGTATTTAACTTGGTGGAAAAAAATATAAACAGGTATGTTTATTTGGAGTATTTGTAGAACGGATTGAGTACTACAAGTAGGTAGAAAATTAAACATTTTTCGTCCACGGAACATTCGTTTTTTTTTTAAAACTTATAATTTGACTTTGTACTTAAGGCAAAAATATTAACAGGACAAAAATAGTGCTAAAATGGTTTATGTCACCATGTCTAACTATTATTATGAAAATTAAACAAATTCTGCTCCGGACTTCACAGAAAATCAAGAAAATCAAAAAATCTTAAATACTACTTACGGCAAAAATGTAACAGGATTTAAATTCATTTAATAATGAGAAATATATGAATCCAAACCTTAATCCCCCAAAATTAAACAGATTAGAGCGTTAATTAATAATGTCAAAGTAAAAATTAAATTACGATGCACGGTGTCAGCGCTAAGCAGCGTGCGGCGTACGGCGTGTGCCAGTGTGCGTAAACAAGATAAGCGCTGCGTTCATTGTGTGCGAATGCCTGTTGTTGATTGAGAGTCGGTGTTTTATTGAGTTACGCGATTGTACACCTTATTTCTATTTCGGAAAGATCAAATTCCTATGAAAGTGCTGCGCCAAATACAAGAATAAAGCTTGCAGACGTATTTTACGTAAACAATATTTGATTTTTTTTCACGATTTGCTTTAAAGTGTTTAATTTTCGGGCATATAGGTTAGAAATAGCCTTTAGATGAAAGTTAAACTAAATTAAACCCTATTACCTTTTTGCCTCAACCGCTATTGTAAAAAAACTGGTAATAATAACTTCCGGTAGTACAATTTGTTTAATTTTGTATAATGGCGGTGTAATATATTAATTTAAGCTATTTTATGTAAAAAAACCGCTGTTTATATTTTTGCCTTAAGTACAATCCAAAAATTTCGTAAATGTTTTTTTACCGTAATTTCCGTGGACGAAAATGTTTAATTCTGAAAAAATATATTACTGTCACCAATTCTTTACCTAAAGTAAATAAATTTGTCCTGTTAACTTTTTTTCCCATGGTTTTATTCACAAAAACGCGTTTTCGTCTTTTTCAGCTTGATCCGGTCTCGGAAAATGTTTAATTTTTTTTTATTATTTGAAGAGCTAAGATCAAGTACACGATTCAAGAAAAAAATCGCTATTTATATTTAATGCAGGGTTCAAATCTAAAAGCCCCGGACTAGATGTTTGGGCGTAGGCATCCCTTCCAGCCGGTATAAGGATCATTATCAAACTCACTACCTATCTTAAACACAAGCTTGATCATCACCCAAGCGCACAGACTCAAATACCAGCTCTATAATTAAACCACATAGCCGGCTCCATATCGATAATTAAGCCGTAATAATATCGATATCGTCAACTGCGATGACGTCGGCACATCTCAAGGGACAATAGTAAATCAACGTCACATGTCAACTGAGTCCCTTACCATCTTATATTCTTGTCAAAACCACTCTAACCTGACCTTAAAGAAGCCATGACTTTAAACTTTCTCATACAATTTTGTAGCAGACAGCAAGATCTGAGGGATCTGGTTAAATGGTTGATGATGACTTGCGAGTCTTCTGTCGCCTACCCACTTACTCCTAATGATAATATTAATGCTATCTTTGAAAGCAATCGGTAAGATGTTTTAATGAAAGACTATCTTACTTTGATTTTGGTTTGCGAAATGATTTTAGGGAAAGAGTGGTTTGTTATGTCTTTTGCGTAGTCATGTCGTTGATCTATGTCTCAAGTGGGTAAGTAAATTTTGACACCTTTTACTTTACTTTTACTGTTCTGGTTATTTTTTGGTTATAGTGTTAAATGGCGGGAGAAAAGTCTTTTGGTCAGTCCAGTTCCCCATAGTCGGAAAACCAGTGCCTAGAATTTATCAGACCATAAATTGGGTTTAGCTAAGAATGAAGGGGAGAGCAGCGGCGGCCCAGTGGTGGCAGCCCCGACTTACGAGCAGTAAGCCGCGGGTTCGAACCCAGGCAGGCGCATAACTTTGTGTAGTTTATTTCATCACCGCTGCACTCAAAAACGGTGAAGGAAAACATCGTGAGGAAACCGGCATATCCTAGAACCAAACATTCGAAGACATAAGACATCTACCAACCCGCACTGGGCCCGCGTGGTAGATTATAGCCCATTCCCTCTCATAGAGAGGAGACCTGTGTCCCTGCAGTGGGAACATTATAGGCTGATGATGATGAAGAATGAAGTGAGCCCATTCCAAAACTGAGACCAGATACTTCTTCATCATCTTCTATATTTCTAGTCATCTCAGCAGTCACCACCTAAACCAAGTGTAAGTACTTAATTTGCGAAATCATCAAATTAAATATTAAAAATATCCTTTTCGCTATTACAACCTGTCTTTGGATTACAAACTCTCAAAAAACTCCAATCATTTATTTCATGTAGACAGTTAAAGGCACTTTCGAATGCCAATTTCGAATAAACGGATGAAGCTACAGTCCCAGTCACAAGGGGCTTAGTAGGTTTTTCGGTCGCTGACTTTCGTCCGATCCGGCCGAAACAGGAATTTCATTCTTATTAATATTTTTGAATGGAAGTACTGTAGCACATCTTACTCCAAACCTAAACCGTTTACACCAGCCTCAAAAATTTTTAAACCAACAATTTCATAGCCACACTCCAGTCCATTCTGTGGACTCTCCCTCGAGATACCGTATAATGCAGCACACGATCCTAACCGAACATTGTACTATATTGAGACATAAATTTTTCATACGCCGCCGGCCACTTCTGATAACCTCCTTGACCATTTGTTCCCAGAGGATGCATAAAGGACTTCTCTTGTATAAGGAATCACATATTTCATAACGGTGGTAGAATAGGGGTGGGGTTGTGTCGATGGATTTTGGGTTTGGAGTTCGATTCATTTGAAGTAGACGTGACATAAACACATCACTATCATCCATAGCGCGATTTCAGCCACTACTAGGTATGTCTTTGCTTGCCTGAGACCATTTTCACGTTCTTTGCAAGCCTCATGCGGGTTCAAAGTACTTACCTACTATAAAGGACATTTTTTTTCAGAGGATTTGGGTTCTGGACTTAGCGTCCGACCTATAGGCTATGCGTGAACTAAACCTTGTTGTTCAATGCATTATGTATAAGAAATAAAGCAATTTCAGTCCCAGACATTAGAATTTTTCTCGACTTAAAAACCTCTGGATTGTTAAGAAGCGACAACGTTTTTGCAGTGCCGTTTGTACATTAGATAAACACTCCACAATATTTTGCTAAAACTTCTAATTAAAAGCTCACTTCATCGACATTGCACTCGCCATCTTACCATCCCATCCCTTATTTTCGTTCACACCCTCGAAGTTTTTTCCCTGTACCGTCACAAAGGGCTATAGGGCTACCGGACAGTAATAAATATTTTGACGATATCGCATAAATATCCTTCTTTTATGAATACCAAGCGGCCCTGTGCCATCTAAGGGCGGTAATTTCTTATATTTTATGGTCACTCCTTTATAAATCGTAGCTATTTGTATGGTATAGGGTTTCGCGCTGTTTTTTGTGAACGAGAATATTCAAATTGGGAGGGGTGTAAAAGACCTTTATGAGGGACGTTTTAATTTGTCAAAGGGTTCGTTTTTTGTAATGAATTTTTGGTAGTTCTGGTTGTATATCTATCTGAATGAAGGAACCTTGTTGTTGATACCTGAACTCGGCTACGTTGAATTAGATATCTATTAAATCTGAAGGCATGAACGAAGAAAACGTTTACAAAGTTACTGGGTTGTGGTGGTCAGATAGGCAGTTGCTTCATGTAAAATACTGGTACTCAGCTGCATCCGGTTAGACTGGAAGCCAACCCGAAGATAGTTTGGGAAAAATGCTAGGCAGATGATGACTTCTTCTTCATCATCATCTTCTTGCCCTTGTCTCATGTTACTAGAGGTCGGTGTAACACGATTTTTTCTTCCATTCTCCTCGATCAACCGTCACGCTATCATTTACTCCTTTTTCTTTCATATCATTTCTCACAAAATCAATCCATTCCTAGGTCTTCCTCTCCCTCTCCACGAAACAACATTTACATTCATCACTGTTTGTTTCTTTCAAGACTTCGAAGTAGTCAATTTCCAAAACATTTAGGAGAGACTGGTAGACACATAATATTAAACTCGTACTCGCACTACACTTCATGTATTACACACACACACACACATACGCAAACTCACACACACATAGATACTACACACACACATAGATACTACACACACACATGCACACTCACAGTGTACTCACCTCACATCACATACTCACTCCACAAAAAAAAAATCTATAACTAAATCTTGTTTTACCTCAGTACCGTCCACCTATTGTAGTAAATTATGATTAAAAAACTGCTCGGCCGAACACTGTCTCTTTAAATACAGATGATCCTAGTTTAAGAGGCAGGGTTATATAAATTATTGTACAGATTTTGCAACATTTGTATTGTTATATGTATATCTATAGCTTTTGTTGGTGAATAAACAATTTTATTATTATTATTGCATTAGATCTGTATGGTGTCGGACGTTAAGAATAGCACCATCCCATAGGTATCTTCCCGTGAGTGTCGTTAGAGCCGATTATGAGACTTGCCAGAGAATGGGCAGCAGCGTTCTCTGTGCATTTTCCAACAACCGTACTGCGATCGCCAACCCGCCTGCCAAGCGTGGCGATTTTGGCAAAACCCTATAAAAATGTCAATGTGGCGACACTTGGTGGAGGCCTATGTCCAGCAGTGGACGTCTTTTGGGCTGAAATGATGATTATTTCTTGCTAATAAAATGTACAATGAAAGCATAGTTAGAAATCTACTATGCAGGTAGATTGATATATAAAGTATAGGTAGCTATAGTTAAGTACAAGTCCAAGTGTCAGCAGTGTGACATTGCCGGAAATTGCCTGCAGTCTGTGATGTGTCGGCGAGCACGCGACACCGCAAGCCTAATCGCTGTGCCGCTATACTGCGGTGATACGTTTTATATCTAGCTCTGTTATTTATAAATGAGGACAGGAGAACATTGCGGAAATAATATAACTTTTGATTAGGTTATATATAGCTAATATAACTTTTGAGAGCAGCGGTGGCCCAGTGAGGGCAACCCCGACTTACAAGCAGTAAGCCGTGGGTTCGAACCCAGGCGGCCGCATTACTTTGTGTAATTTATTTCATCACCGCTGCCTGGTGAAGGAAAAACGGTGAAGTAAGACATCGTGAGGAAACCGGCATGTTCTAGAACTAAAAATTCGAAGACATGTGACATCTACCAACCCGCACTGGGCCCGCGTGGTGGATTACAGCGGGGTGGGCTATAACACACTGCAGGAGTGGGAACATTATAGGCTGATGATGATGATGATAATGATAACTTATGAGTAGGCTGTGTAATAACGAGTGGCAAAATCATCATATTCAGCTGATTGACTGCCTTGTTTGTCGATTGGGGTTGTGCGTTGTTTCATCGCTAACTGTTTAATCGAATTTCGTTTCACATAAATTGTTTCTCATATTATCATTTCATAGAATAATCAATACGCAGAATACGTATTTTGAAGAAATCTAATCTTCGATTTTTGTTTCAAATAAAGTTTAATGTTAAAATATTCATATCATAGAATTACAAATCAAATATTCTTTATCCACATATTGTTGGTTTCACATAAAACTTATTACCAAGAATAACATTTATTCGAATGAAGTTTTTAATTCATACCTATGATAAAATTAATACCCTCCTATAAAATTACAACACCAAGTTCACAAAAATAATGCGGGAAAATAATCTTGTTATTCTCGCTAATTAGTGTCCATGCTTGTTACATGTTGCATGCAAGATGCATGCAAGCAAGCAACTTGCAGCGTGCAAGCAAGCAACTTGCAGCGTGCAAGCAAGCATGCAGCATCCATGATGCATACAACACGCAGCATGCAAGCGAGCATGCGACATGCAACAGGCATGGTTTTCTGCCACGGCTCCGGCGTTGCGGGGCTCCGGCAGCCCCACGCGAGCTTATCGTCGCAGATGGTATTAACGCTCACCACCGCAGCTTTGGCTTGCTGGCCGCGTTAGAAACCACCTGCTCCTCAGCTCGCGGGCTGGCTCGCCCTCTGCGCCTACGCGGGCTTAAATTACATTCTAGGGGTAGGGCAGACAAGACTACGTGGAGTCGGTTCTGCAGCTATTCATTTCTGTCACTAACTTTTGTAGCTCAACATATTGACTTGTAAAGACAATATTTTAATTTTAAGGCAAAAAAATTCGTTGTAATAAAATACCAAGGAAATATACATTGAACAAACAATATTCGGTAAAAAATAATTCTACTGTTTGAGAAGTATGCTAAATAAAAAAATGTGATCATAAAATTCATTTAATTGTGTTTCTGTAAAATATTTTTCATTCAAGTAAATAGTACTTGAAATAAAAATATTCGACATAAAATACGGGGACCAAATAGTATGTGAAACATTTTCTGCGAAACGAATTCTGTGAAACTTCAGTCTGCGAAACAAAGTGACACCGTCGATTGGTCGCAAGCGCTACTGTGGAGTATGAAGAGGACAAGGTCGGGCAAGGTCGGGTCCTGGGTCGGGCAAGGTGTTATTGGATTTTTCCACCGGGAATTTTCTCGGTGGCAGCCACGATATCTAGAATTGTGCCCGGTCGATAGCAATAAGCTTATCCCCTTACATGGGTCTTAAATACAACTGGCGAAATGTGGGTGTACTATTAGCACCTTTGCCTAACCCTTCAGGGATTAAAAGCGTGATGTAATGTTTGAATATGATTTTATATTTGTAATACAAACACCCGATAAAAAGACTTTGAACTCTATTAGCTATAGTTCTCGACCCCGTCATTAAAATCTTCAAACAAATCACACAGAGGAGAAAAGATGCTTCAAAATGAATAACAAAAAAAAATCTAACAGCCTTTTAATTCTAATGCTAACGAAAGTCTTTGAATAAACTTTTACTTAGAAAATATTCAGAAAAACTGCCCTGTAATTTTCAAATATGAAGATCAAAGATGATAGATTGATTGGAAAGCATATCCCTTCGGACGATTGACCCTTTGATCCTGGCTAGGCTACTTAGCGGATTGGTCCTTTCATGTCATTCGCTTTTCAAACAGAAAATGGATGTTCTAAAAAGGTTGGATAATAAAATGGTTTTACTTTTTTTTTGTGTAGAATTAGTTGGTTATGTTATGGCCAGTGAATATGGGAAGGTGGATTTCTAATAGATTATTAGAAGTACTTAGGAGGAGCTCGTGGCTAAATAATAACAGCCGCACGGGTCGATCTTCAAGGTAAGCCGTGCTTACCGAGGTTGGTCCATGCATGGGTGACATAAGTACCTACATACCGAGTTTCCTCCGTGCCTCGGAAAGCACTTTAAGCCGTTGGTCCCGGCTGTCATTTGTAGATCTTTGACATTCGTTACTAGTAGTCAGAATCCAACAGTTTGAGATCCAGTCTAACCAAGGGGTATCGTATTACCCAGTTAATGGGTTGTGGAGGTCAGAAAAGCAGTCGCTTCATGTAAAATACTGGTACTCAGCTGCATACGGTTAGACTGGAAGCCGACCCCAAGCTAGTTTGGGAAAAAGCTAGGCAGATG
Organism: Cerastis rubricosa; assembly: GCA_949152445.1. Taxonomy (NCBI): domain Eukaryota; kingdom Metazoa; phylum Arthropoda; class Insecta; order Lepidoptera; family Noctuidae; genus Cerastis; species Cerastis rubricosa. The sequence goes on from OX424541.1 coordinate 14,819,007, forward strand.
ATTAGAAGTACTTAGGTAACTCAAATTAAGTTAAGATGAAATGTGGTTAATACTTGTAGACACAGATTTAATTACAATAAATGCCTTGAGATTTTCTTTATTGAATAAACAAACATTGAACAAAAATCCACACAGACGTTTCAGTTTATTTCCATCATTGCTCCACCATTATGTTTTTTATATCACCCAGGTGAACATAGTGGAATAAACTATGGTAAGGTATGTAGGTGATATTAACAAAGAGCTCGTTGCATCTTTTTTGTAGGGTCTTGAAAATTAAAAAAGAAAACGGACGTTTTGAAAATTTGCTTAGCCTTTTCCCAAACATTGTTGGGGTCGGCTTCCAGTCTAACCGGATGCAGCTGAGTATCAGTATTTTACATGAAGCGACTGCCTATCTGACCTACACAACCCAGTAACTGGGTAATACGATACTCCTTGGTGAGACTGGATGTCATACTTCAAACCTAGAGAAATACTTACAAAATACTTAATATCCTAAAGGTCACAATAAATATAAAAAATAAATTATTTCAATAAACTTTACAATATATTTATATTTCCCTCGTTATCACCTGTATGTTATAATTTGTATGTTCAAAATTTTTCCTTGCTAGTATTAACTTTAACGACAAAAAATTACATTGAAATTTAATGATGTCCAAAGGTTTTGTGAAACTACATTCAAAGTGTGCCAGAAAAAATGTTCAAAACAATTAAAAACATGATTGGCTTTATATTAACAAAGAAACGTTTTCATAAAATACTCATAAAACTTTGTAGGCTTATTAAAAAAAATGTTAACGAGACTTGCCAATTACGACCCCTTTGGCCAGTTAGAAAGACCTTCCCTTCCCCTCCCTAAGTACATAATTCCAGAACTTACCGGCTATATTTTAGTGAAATGAAGAGGTCTTTCTAAGTTGGTTTCTTTTGCATACCATCTACTAAAAAGGTGGGCGTGGTCGATTTAAAAATGCGAAAAGATCAAAAAGGTCTTGATACTTTTTTGTTGTTTTTAGACATCAGTCGCTTTTGTTTATTGGCGTGTTATGATAGTATTGAAAGTGGACTTTTGACTTTACGTCGTTTATCGTCATGAGGAAGGAATTCACTAGTATACCACAGAAGTATGGGCCAAGCAGTACTAGTGTATCACTTCAACTTTGATTTACTTAGTTAACACTTTTCGTAAAGTCGCGTTGACATAATCAGAGTACCTATGCTCGGACCTATTGTATTCGTATGAGTTAGCTTTAGGGTGCTTTTCCACCAGAGATCTGCTATGCAGCTATGCTGCGAGGATTTGAAAGCTAAGCTACGATACTATGCGACCGTTTCCACTGATGCTAATCTATGTAGCGAGCTAGTAGGATGGGCTTTGAAGATGCGCCGCTGCGAGGTAACGGGGCGAGGAAGATGCGCAGCTGGTACTGGCATACTGTAGGTACTCCGCTCTGCACATAGCTACACTCGCGGTCAGTGGGTCGTCTTAGGGGCGGATTTGTAGGAGTTGGAGTATACGCTTAGGAGCACTATGAGCACCAACGAAAACAAAAAAAAATGTTTAGTTAAAAAAAATTTTTGGGAATCGGTGGATTTTCTAAAAAAAAAACTTGGAAATTTGAAAAAAAATTGCAGTTTCAGGTTAACCTTGGCCATAGAAACCATTTAGTTTTTTATTTTAGATTGAGAAGTATGGACCGAAGACGCACCGTTTCCGAATTATGGGCCAATTATTTTTATTTAATTTTTATAAAACGATCTATATTTCCAAAATGGCATCTCAGATGATTTTTTTCTGGTAAGATACTGTTGCTCTAGTAGAAAACTAAGAGATGGTGTAAAAAAAACCGAGAATATATTAAAAATTAAATTAATAAAATTGGAAAAATATTCTAAATAATATTCTATTTCTATCTTGGCAAAAGGCCAAATTTTTGGAGGTTTTTTTTTCTGACACATTTTGCCCGTTTTTATTGCAGAACCTTATTACTCTTGTCCATAGAAACCATTTAGGCTCTGAGAAGCATGGCCCTACGACGCACCGTTTCCAAGTTAGGAACTTTTTTTTTCTTGTTTTTCCAAAACGCTCTATATTTCCAAAATGGTAGCTTAGATGAAAATCTTTTCTGGCAAGAAACTGTTGCTTTATTAAAAAACTATGAGATATAGCGCCCCTAAGGCTACACTCCAACCCCACTCGCGATGATCCATAGCAGGCATTCATAGAACGCATCCTTCCATATAAAAAACATATCTTAGTTGAATCCGTTTCCACCAGTGCTAAGCTATGTGAACCAATGAATATGATTCGTGGATATCAAACGCATTCATAGCAACGTAGCATAGCATGTGCTATGCTACGTTGCTATGAATGCTCTGGTGGAAAAGCAGACTTATACGAGTGTACCAGGATAGCTGTATATATAGACATAGTTCACTCAGATCATAATCTCTTGAGGGCAATTCGTTCGTTTCAGCCCGAAAGCCATCCACTGCTGGGAGACACCCCCAAGAAGGGGGGGGTTTACCATAATTGCCACGCTTGGCGGGCGGGTTGGCGATCGATTGTAACAACCGTACTGGTTGTTACAAAAGCACAGAGAACGCTGCTGCTCATTCTCTGGCAAATCCCTTAGTCGCCTCTTACGACATCCACGGGAGTAAATAGGATGGTGCTATTCTTTACGTCCGACACCACACAGACGAGGGCACTGAGTGACAATTGAAATCTATATAAAAGTGTACCGTTTCAAAGAAAAAAAAATTTTGGTCAAGCTGCTGCTGAATTATTAGTTTTATAAGCCCGTTATGTTTAATTTTTGGTGTACAATAAAGTTTTCTTCTATTCTATTCTATTCTGCTGAAAGCCCTTTTTTAACTGACTTCTTAAAGAGGAAGTGATTATGTATTATTTAAATTTGATTATAGCCTCAACATCTATACACCCAGTACAGTCGTATCTCCAACGTACCCTTCACCTAACAAACGAAGACATAAACACGACAACAACCAATGCTTGTCACACTCCACCGCGTTCGTAACAAAAAAGAATTTCCCCAAGTCTTCCGTACAGACGTAACAGTAACACAATTACCGATATTAGGAAGGAGTAAATCATTAATTATTAACGATTTATCGTGGTCATACAACACGGCATATTGTCACGCATGCACTTACCTACTGACTCATATTGATTTACTGGGGTTTTTCATTGATTTCATAATGACTTTACTAATAATTATATCTAATGGAACTTGGTTCTAGTCCTTACTTTTTTGTGTTGCTCGATGTTTTTGCTCTTTACTCTAGTCCAGGTCAGAGATGACAGAGACAAAGTCGACGATGGTACGAGCTTACCTAGAGAAGCCTGTTCACTCTAACTTTGAAGAGATTAGGGTTACTACTATGTTTCAGGTTTTGAACAAAAGAAAAGCGGGTCTTTTATAATCGAATTTCTTGTCCATCTGTCTATCCGTATCCAACAATTAGGTTTTCAAAGACATAAGAACATACTGGCTGATTGCACTTGCACTATTTTGATGGTTGTTCAGTTTGGGGTCATAATCGGTCAAACAACAAAAAACCTATTGTACTGAATAGCAAATCTAAAATCGCAACTGACTTACATGGTTCCGAATAAAACATTTCTAGGCCCCCAAGCTTCGCAAAAATCAGATTACGTATCATGTCAATTAAGTTGATAATGTCATTAAACTCAAGTAACTTAACTGCAAACAATTAAAATAATGTTCTAATGGTACTTTAAACATTAAGTTTGAAGGTCAGAACGTTGTAAACAATTAAAAAACCCAATGTCCTTATCTAACAACAAAATAATAATTAATGTCAGCGTAATTAGTAGATACCAGTTATGGGAACAATTTTTTAACAAAAAACTCGACATGATAATTTTTGTGATGTATTTTTTTTCTACAACCTGTATATCTTGACACGCGGCAGAAATGGGAACTAACATGACATGTTCCATGTTTGACACTTCGTTGACGTTTGTCTATGGTAACTGCGCCGCCATGATGTGTTAAGTTAAAATAGGCGAACTGTAATGGTTTTGTAGAGGAACTTATGTTAAAATGTATGTCTCATCTTGGGAAACTCCATTGTCTAAGTTATTTGCATAATAATAACTATCTTGTACGGTGACGTGAGTTTTTTGATGAATCGCACATTTAAGATGGAATCATTTTTTTGTCTTGTTATAATTTTTAATGGTTTTTCTTAGAATTTTCCTTTACGAAACAATGCTTTGTCAAAAACTAGTCACAAGTTTAACATGACGCTTTATACTACTTTACTAACAATGGTTTTATTAGTCATAAAAAATGCCTCCAGTAGATATTTCTACGCAAACCTAAATTTTTAAGAGCAGTTATATATTAGATACATTGATATGTCTGATTCATAGTCAAGTCAGTAATCTGGTCTTGTCATAAAAACTATGAGAATCATATTCTTAAGTGTTGGTAATGCTTAAGTGTGGAATTTTGCAGGTTTTTATGAGTTTTATACAGCAGCTTATGATTCTTTTCGTTTAGATCAATTTAAATATGTGATATCATCCGTAACAACTAGGAATTACTTCTGGTCGTTATGTAGAATACCTTTAGTACATGGGAAAATTTCAAACTATTAAGTATAACCTTCGGGTCATGGGGCATGTGCGCGTCTCCTTTTTATAAGAAAATCTCTAGCCCACTGGTCGTCACTTCACGTGACCAGAAAGCTGGCTCTTTCTTTAGCCGAATAATTAGCAATGCCATTCAACTTGGCCATGCTGCCAGTCTTCTGGGCACGTTTCCGGATGACAGTAATGCGGAGGAGTACTTTGACACTTTGACAAGTGTCGTTATTGTCCTAACCCTGAAATATACAATGTTACGAACATAATTATGTGTTAGTAGTGACAAGTTTTTAATAACATAATTATGTGATGATTATTGTAATAAAGTATTATCAAATTATTATTATGATACGTTCACGAAATAAGGGTGCGGACTGACCCGTGCACGATGACAGAACATTTCATTCTCTAAGAATATTATTAAAGTGTCTTTAACGCCTACATTACCATATTACTAATGAGTTAAAGTGAACAATTGAAACAAGACACACTTTATTTGACATTGACTGTTTCGGTTTCTTTTATGACATATTTTATGTACAAAACAGCTTTTGACATAACTGACGCCTCGAGATATTTTATTTACAAAGATTTATTAAACGTTGTCCCTCTGTTTAACCATTCAATCTTTATATCTGACTCACTGTTCTAGTAGTGATCGTAAGCGGTGCTGTTGAGCATGTGATACTAGGTTCAATTCCCCGGTCATGTAAAATGTTACTTTTAGACAGATATTTCTCAGTAATAGCTGTCTCTGAATTTGTGCCCGGTTGTGCCATTGACTTAAACATAACTGGCGAAATTCGGATAAACTCTAGGATACACTTAAATCACCTACGGAAATTATAAGCCTTATATTATGTCATAATTTTCTAATAACACATCCTCGTGTTATGTCGTATAAGACATGTGCCGGCGCAAGGTGAGGGTGCGCGGCGGCGCGTGCCCTCCGCCGGGTTTGTCATGCTTCACGACAATTGGTGGAAAAAATCCACCGAGCACACCTACTAGGGATGTCAGAATACAACAATTATGGTTGTGGAGTTTAAAGATTTTGTTATTTTCTTTTACATCTTTTTTTTTTTGTTACTGTAAAAATTTCAGATTTTAGTTTAAACTCTGATTTTGGATTTAAGTTCGAATGAGTTTTGTGTACCTACTTACTACATTAATAGAATCTTTGAACCACAATTTTTGCAAAAGATAAGATCTGATCCAGTAGGTGAGTTTTTCTCTGGGAATTTGAAAGAACAGCCCAACAAAATACCCTAAAACTGAAAACTGTAGTCGTGACTGGTTATCATTTTTAGAGCATCTATGTCGAAGAGTTAGACTACTTCCAATATCACCGCAAATAATAGGTACAACTGATTCACCGTATGCTGATCAGAAAAGAAGCTGTCTGTTAATTTAATTTTTAAAAAAATATTTTAACATGTGTTTGAAAAACAATCAACAAAATAAAAAGTTATAAAATGAGATTTTTATTACTCTTTCCAGGTGTCAACCCTAAACGCATGGACCTGTTACGTGGCGTGCAGTGGACGGATTCACTCGCCGTATAAGTAATCGCGATCTGTTAATAAATACCATTCTTCGCTCACTGCAACGAGTACGGGCTACCTACGGTGAATTATCAGGAAGAAAGCCATATTTAAAAAAAGTTATTCCGAAAATTGTTTCAAAAAATGATAATTGTTTTGAGCAAAGTCTTTAGCCAGTATTAATAAAAATATTTTCAAAATAAACTTAGTATTACAAACCAACAGGCCAATTTGTTGATATGAAAACAGGTATTTTTTGTGACAGTTTTAATATTTTAATTGCTCATAAGTGATTAAACATTACTATTTTAAATAAGAAAAAAAATGGTAGTAGGTAAGATCATACGTAATATACGACTATTGAGAAAAAAGTTTAAGTGCGAGGTGACATTGACTAATGACGACAAAAGTTTTTTGTCAATATTTGCATTTTCATTACATTTGAATAATTAGGAAAAAAAGTTGATTTTTTTGGTATATATCTATCAAAGCCCTTGAACTCACAAAGTCAAAGTAGTCTTGACAAGTATGCTCATTTGTCAAAAAGATATTACTGTGTTACTGTGTAAACATAAACCGAATAAAAAAAGTAAGACCGTTGAAAGAATTGGGAATTGTTTTTGAATTGATTCGTTTTCTTATAAATATTTTTTTTATTCATTCGATCATAATTTTATTCACTATACAAATACAAAATAGATTATTGGCACAATTAGCATCATCATTACATTTATCTCATTTATGGAACTGACGACATTGGCATTGCTTACTATACCAAAGAATACAAAATAACCGTCTTTCCTACATCACAGTTCGACACACCACAACCGCACCTGCTCGTCACAAGTGCATATTGCATTATTCATGCGGTCGGCCGGCCGCGTCGGTCACACCGCGTCCGTAAGAACGGAACCGCTGTGCTTGCGTTGAAAAAACACCGCACCGTCTTCATTCGATTGGGGTTTATCATGCAATTGTTTGTTGACTTTACGTGGAATTGTTTTTCTTTTACGCTCTGTGCACTATGAGTTGATAGAATTGATTTAATTACTATGGCGTTGCCAAGTGTTATTGAATTTTTCTATTAGGAGTTCTTCAGTAGCAGCCATGTAGTATGGATTTGTGTCCGGTAGATGGCAATAGGCTGCCATTATATGGGGCGTAAATGTAGCTGGCCAAAATGTCAGTGCATTAATGCCTAACCCTAACATGATGCATGGATGAAGCATGACATTATGTTATGTGGTACCCAATCTGTCTGCAAAACAATCAATATGTGGAACAGTTTTTGAACAAGATTTTTTTATTAATTGTTTTTTTTATTAACAATTTAATCACACACATAGACGGACTTAATTCCAAAGGCATTTTCAAGTAAGTCTTTTGGAGATATAAAGACAAGCTGTGGTAGGTAATTCTGAAAGTTGACAATTTTTTTGAGCAATTTTTACTATCTATAGCTGGTTTGATGAAACCAGTAGAGCATAAAAAATAATTTCTTCCAGCCCTTTTCGCAGATTTAATTGAAGGGCCCAAATGATTTAAAAAGACGTGTCTTCTACATGAAAGAAGAAAAGTAAATAATTTAAGACTGAATACTACATTGTTTAGTATTTGTATGTCTTTGTTTCTAAATCTATAAACGAGCTTTACCACCAACTTTGACTATCGCCATAACAACTAAAGAATTTCTTAAATTATATAAAGATATTCAGCGAAATTCACCCAACGATAAAGGACGGTACGGTACGCAAAAAAAAATATGCCAAAATTATTTCATAACTCAGTAAATTCGAACTTGGTGATATATAAATTAACAACTTTACTTATGCAAGCAATCAATCTTCAAACACTCGTTTTCTTAGCAGCATAAAGTTTAAAATCGCCTAATTAATATTTTAGTGACGGTATTTTGTGACATGATTTTCCGTTAAATACCTTGGACAGTTCGCGGTAAGGTCGGCAAAACGGTAGATTGGACGATTTAGATGACGATGCGATATTATAAATCGTTTTTGTCAAATGTCAACTTCTGTGGTCGCCTCCGTTTGGGGTTTGGGTCTTTTTTGTGGTCCATAAACGTTACATGTTTACTGTCTACTGATTTTCAAGGACAAAAGATTAACACAGGACAGATTTTAATTTAAAGTTTGTTTTTTTTTTCAAGTTCATCAGCGTGAAACGTGATACTTTGGATAGAATTAAAAAGATTGGACAGCAAAATTATTCAGTGGTTTTACTTTAATTACCTATTAGATTTGTGAGTAGATTTTTGTGTTTTTGCTTTTACCAAAAAAGCTACTATATTCCCATTTAATATTATAGAAAATGTTGCAGAAAATAAGATGCATCCAATGTTAGCTGGATCTGAAACCAAACTGCAGCTGTGTTTGCTACAATGGGGCGTACCTCAAATAGGTGTGTCAAGATTTTCTAATACATTATACATCTATGCATCAGGCGTAGATCAGGAATGTAGAGGCATTTGTGGAAGATTGTCACCCACAGAGAAAAATGGAATGGTTTTATTATCTAAAATACACGTAAAAAAAAAACGAAATTCTTTCCCAACAACTCCAGTGCAGGCAAACATTTTTAGAACTTTTATCGTTGCATTCTTCTAAGCGACTACATTGCGCACATCAAAGGTACAGTCAGCGTCGTGTTTATGAGAAAGTATGACATGATAGGGACAAAGTTAAGAATGTTAATTGAACCTCTCTTTGATACTAAATGTAAACAAGGGGAGTTTTTAATTTGATGCGCTTAAGTTTGTTTTTAGGGAGAGATTAAAATCGTGTAGGGAGATGTGTGTGTTTGAGTGGATATACACATTACACGTTTTTTTTTATGAATGGCATCTCGCAGTTCAACCTAGGAGGTTGTCGTCTGCTTAACCGGACTATTCTGTGGGTGCCTTAAGAGTAAGGCCTCCAGCCAGGGCATAAAAACTTACAAACTAAGCGACTATACGCTGAGGGCACCCCCTGTGGGGTACGAGCCTCGGCTCAGGACGTCGCTGGGGGAGGACTGCATGGGGACAGGCTGGATCTGAGTGATATCATTATTTAGGGGCTGATTTAAAACTACTGGCACAGCATCGCGGGCTGGCTCGAGCGAGGGTCGGGGAGGGCATGGACCGGGACGTCGCGACGGACCTCGACGGCGAGGTCGGAAAGACGGCGGTTTGTGTCTGAACTTTTTAAGAGTGCTAGTCTCTTTGCTACTCTCCTGGAGGAGGGTGATAGCATCATCGGGAGTGACGAGAGTATGCCGAGGACGGCGTACTGTACTAATGCGCGAGGGTTCGTAACGGGCGGCCGCTGCGATCAGGGGATTACGGTGTTTACTGGCGTTATCGAAGAAACGCTTCGAAAGACGTTTCATAAACTGAAGGACGGTGGGCATTCTAAGGTCTACGTGTAGACGGTCGTTACGAACATAAAAAGGGGCTCCCGTGACTCTACGTAAGAACCGGTTCTGCAAGGTTTGCATCCTATGGATGTATTTAGGCTTGGTGTGAGCGTACACGACGCAAGCGTACGTCATAATGGGGCGGATCACCGCGGTATAAAGGCGCAACTTGCACTTGAGTGACAATTTGCTTTTTTCCGAGATCATGAAATGAAGCCTACCCATAGCAAAGGCAGCTCGGTCGCGAGCTGCTTTGATGTGCGCCGCGAAAGACAGGTGGTTGTCAAGTAAGACTCCTAAGTACTTGGCTTGCTTCTCCCAAGGGATAGGCTTACCGTACATAGTGATCGGGCTAAGCGCGAGTGGCTTATTTTTACGCGGTTTAAAGAAAAGAACTGCCTGACTCTTGTCGGGGTTCACCTCGATTCTCCATTTCCGGAACCAAGCGCCTAGGACGTTGGCTGAGGTTTGGAGGATGCTGTAAATAGCGTCGTGACTATAGCCAGTGTAATAGATGGCCGTGTCGTCCGCGAACAGGGCTAGCTGTGCTTTCTTGCTCTTGGGGATGTCACTGGTGAACAGAGTAAAGATAAGGGGGGAGAGCGGGGAGCCCTGAGTGACTCCGGCTCTAATGGGGTGGGGGGATGACAGTGCCTTCCCGATGCGATAGCGGAAGGTGCGATCCGACAAAAAGTCTCGTTAGATGAGCACGAGACGGTCCGGCACTCCCAGTTTGTACAACTTATATAATAAGCCGTTGTGCCAGACTTTGTCGAATGCCTTTGCTATGTCGAAAAACAACACACCCGTCATCGCTCCACGCTGGAAGCCAGCGCTCAAGTGTTCTACGATGCGGTGGGCCTGTTGAATGCAAGAGTGTCCGGTCCTGAAGCCGAACTGTTCGTTGGGGATGAGACTCTTAGCCTCGGCGAAGTCTTTGAGTCGCTTATACATAAGTCTCATAAGTCGTAGATTTTACCGAGTGCATTCAGGAGACTGATAGGTCTGTAGCTCGAAGGCTCAGACTTGGGTTTGCCTGGCTTGGCGAAACCGATGACAGTGGCCTCTTTCCATATTTGGGGAAACGCGTTGTTGCTCAGGGCGCCATTGAAGATGGCCGCCATTAACACGACGAGCTGAGCGGGGAGGAGTTTGAACACCCTATTGGTGATTCCGTCGGAGCCGGGTGCTTTCCGCGGTTGAAGTTTGTTAATGATGTCTTGCACTTCGTCAGCTGTGACCGGAGGCAGAGGATCATCAGGGTCTTCTTCGAAGGGCAGGGCGGCTCTACGTTCGACGAATGCGTTCACCTCATCGAGATGTCGCTTGTCTACTGGTTGCGAGCTGGGGGAGCACTGGGACTCCAGGCTGTCGGCTAGGCATTCGGCCTTCTCAGAGTCGTCGAATGCGACGCTCTTATCGGGTCGGGTGAGGGGAGGCATCGAAGCCTCTTCGGTGGAGCGCATCTTGCGTTGCAGCTGCCAGAAGGCTAGGTGGGTAGGCTCGAGTTCGCTTAGCGTTTTTTCCCATTGATTATTACGAAACTCACTGGTGCGATCCTTTACAGCACGCTGTAAATTACGCATGTGGGCTTTGTTTGCCTCGCAGGGAAAGCTGCTGTAGGCACGGATGGCCGCGTTCTTTTCGTTTATCAGTTCACGTATGTCAGCGGGTAGTATCCAGCGTTGATCGCTCATTGCTGGGACTTCCCGTGAGCAGTCCTTCAGTACGGATTGCACGTGTTCTGTAAACGAGTTGATGGCGGCCGTCGTGTCTGCGACTGAGACTATGTGGTCGGGGATGGCCTCCAGGTGAGGCGACGTGGTGGATTTCAGCTTTTCGCTGACTTTCCTCCAGTCGGTTATCACTTGGGTCGGCGGGGGCTGGCTGGGGTCAGAAGGACCCGAGCGAGGAACTAAGTGCATGAGCACTGGTCGATGATCTGAGTTAAGCTCATGTAAAGTCTCGATGGAATGCAACTTAAGGTTGACATTCTTGAGTAGCGCTATGTCGAGAACGTCCGAACGTTGGTCGGGGTCGTGGGGATAGTGGGTGTGCTCCATAGGAGCGATGGGATCGAAGTTGAGGGACTCGCCCAGGTTATACAAGTGACGTCCTCTGGCAGAGGTCGTCGTGCTGTTCCAGGCGGGGTGTTTGGCGTTGAGGTCGCCCGCTATGATAACGGAGTCGCTCAAGCCAAAGAGGACGGCAAGGTCTTTGGTGAACGAAGTGTGCTCCTCGGACGTGCCGCCGGGAGGGATGTACGCAGAGGCGATAGTGATCGGTCGATGGCCGGTCATGCCTAGTCGACACACTGAGGTCTCCAGTAGAGACTCCATGGGAGGGGGATCTAAGGGGATGCAATGCAGTTCTTTCCTATAATAGATTAGTGTCCCGCCCTTGTGGCAACGTGACCGATCGTTGCGAACTATGCGATAGTTGGCAATTCTCGGATCGCGGTGACTGGGCTTGAGGAAGGTCTCCTGAACGAGGAGGATATCAATTTGATGGTCGCGGAGGAAGGTGGCGATCTCATCACGCTGGCCTCTAATGCCATTGGCATTAAAGTACCCTAATTTTAGGGATCGGGGTTTGGTGCACGTTAATCTCGTATTATCCATTGGAGTTAGTCGAGGTTAAGGTTGCGGAGGAGGTCGCCTAACTTGAGTAGGGACTTGAGGATAATTTTAAGTTTATCGCCACCAGTGTTAGCCGCCCTGAGATCAGCCGCCATGCGGTCTGCTTCGGGGGTGACTAACTCTGCTAGCGATTCTAAAATTACGTTGTGAGAGGGGTCCACGGCCGCGGGGCCGGGTGGCGTGGGACGAGCGGGCGCCGGTGCGCTCGCTTGGGCCGCGGGAGTGGGGACAGGGGCATCTAATAGCCCGGGGATGGGGCTGGACTTTGCTTTACTGAGAGCCGGGAAGGCTTTCTGGTGGTTCAGCGTGGTCCAGGGAGAGGGCCTCTGAGGGCTGAGTCTCTCCGGCATCTGGGCAGAGGGTAGCCTCACCGATGGGCTTTCTCTTTGTTGGCGGGCGTTTGCACGCTTCACCAGGTTAGAAGAGGAGCCTTTGGGGGCTTTTGAGCAGCCGCGGTAGTTGGCCGTGTGGCCCGACTGGCCGCAAAGCACACAGCTCGGTGGCTCCGTGCAAAGCGACTTGTCTTTGGGACGGGGGCAGTCTGCCGTGCCATGGTCGCCTAGACACTTTACGCATCTGTGCGGCGCATGGCAGTTGGCTTGGCTGTGACCGTACATCTGGCAGCGGTGACACTGTCCGACTACACTTGAGCGGTAGGGCTTCTCAATTGAGATGCCTGTCAGGGAGCAAACCGACTTCACTTTGAAGATCGGGTGGTGACCTTCTACTGGGTCACAGATGACCAGTACCATATCGTAATGGTCTCCGCCTCTCGCCTTATGAAGGCGGTGGACGGCTGCGACCGGGATGTCTTGGCCTAGGAGGTCATTGAGGATGACCTCCGTGGGGATTTCCTTCGGGATCCGCCTGATCACCACGCGGGTGGGCTTCTCCTCTGGAAGAGAGTAGGTGTGGAAGGCTATGCGCCTTCCGATTAACTGACGGGTTAGTTCCCTGAAGTCGGTTGTCGTAGGGACCACCACTTTGATGCCCTGCTGTGTGCTTTTTGCGCTTGTATATTGAATGCGGCGCTCATTACACATTTTGGACACGTCTGTCCATTTCCCTTTGTCCTGAATGAACAACGGGGGAGGGGGCTTCAGCTTCTTTGAAGAAGCGGCTGAAGGTTTAGCCTTGGGGCTGACTGGCCTACTGGTATGAGCAGCGGCGGACGAAGGTAAGGGGACCGGGGAGTTGGGACGGGAGGCCGCGTGAGAGGGGGCATAAGGGAGCGCGACAATCTTTTTGGTCATGGCGGCCTGGGAATTTTTGCCCTTCTTCCTCTTGCCCTTTCCGACGACTTGATAGTCGTCTTCAGAGGATGAGGAGGCAGAGCACGCGTCTAAAATTGACTCTGAGTCGGAGATTGGCTCAGTTGTGTCCATGTTCTCGGAAACGGGAACAATGGACGCAGGTGCGGATTGATCCATTGTTTGCGAAACAATGGGTTCGGGATTAGCCGGAATCGCGGCGGCGACGGCTGGCGCTAAGCTTTTGCCCATGTTCCCAGAAACGGGAACAATGGACGCAGGTGCGGGCTGGACCTTTGTTTGTGAAACAATGGGTTTCACAACTTTGGGTCTTGGAGTAGCCTTAATCGCGGCGGCAACGGCTGGCGGTAAGCCTCTGTCGGCAGGCGGCGGCGACAAAGGGCTGTCGAGCGCGTCACTGAAGTCAGTGACGTTATCGCTGGTACACATTACACGTGCCGATTTTTGTGTTTTATTCGCGAGTGACAATTACATACCGAGTTTCCTCCGTGCCTCGGAAAGCACGTTAAGCCGTTTGTCCCGGCTGTCATTTGTAGATCTTTGACATCAGAAGCCAAATAGTCTGACGTCCAGTCTTACCAAGGTCTGCTGGCTGGCTGGCTGCTGGCCTGCTGTGCTAGCCTTTTCCCAAACTATCTTGGATTCAGGTTCCCGTCTAACTGGATGCAGCTGAGTACCAGTATTTTACATGAAGCGACTACCTATCTAACCTCCACAGCCCAGTAACTGGGTAATACGATACCTCTTGGTAAAATTGGATGTCAGACTTTTAGGTTCTGACTACTCGTAACGACTGTCAAAGATCTACAAATGACAGCCAGGAGAAACGCCTTAACATTTAATTGTTTTCCTTCTATGTTATTTAAATAGTTTATTATTTGTTTGTTATTCTCAAATCATCCACTACGTAGATATAAGTATGACACGTGCTAAAACTATATCCATCAAAACATAATCCACAGCACGTTGTAAAACCCAACTCATATTATTACAACGACAAAAATACCTCAATAATTACAATAACTCAAGAGCTCTATTATTAAGCAGTTAAATCTTACAAGCATTAAGTACAGTCACCATCTAAAACATCATACGTAACGACAAAAAAGACGGAATGGTACGCACGTGTATTCTGTATTACGGGTTCAACGTCCGTAAGCTAAATTAGTACACTTCCTTAAAGTAATGTTATAGGTATTCGGTTTATTTTTAATTACGAGTACGTATCGTGAGTGCCCTGAGTGAACGTGATGATCGAAGGAACGAATTATGTGACAGTGTTTTCAAGCGACGTAAAGTCGGCCATTTTGTTTTAGGTGTCAGTTATATGAATTTAGAAGTGTCCAAGAAGTGTCACTTTTAAGCAAAGGTGCAATTGTTTGTAATTTTTTTTTTTAATCTGTTCTGTTTTTGACTTTTTTTGATAAAAAAATATAAATTAAATCAACACAAAATATGTCTTTCTTGTTAAGACTATTTCTTTTTTGTTTGATGATGTGTGCACTTGTGGCGTGTTCCCAAATAAAAATGTATTTTTCTTTCTTTCAATTGTCGTCTATTTAGGTAAATTACCCAAACTAAGTAAGTACCTACTTATCTCGGGAATTAAACTGACAATGACGTCCAAAATGGTTTAAGTAAGTACTTACTTATGCTATAACTTATAACAACATGCATAAATTAAAGCGTTGCCACAACTACACAGAGATGGACAAAACTAACTTAAATAAACTATTTGTTTGGAAGTTCAATTATTAATAATCGTAATTATTTGTTTGAAGAATAGAAAATGTGAGTGACAACGTCCGCCGAGACGGTCACCTTTTTTTTTTTTAGGATGGGAAATCGTCAAATGACTTCTCCCGCTCTGGGCGGAGCGGAAGGGAGTGTCAGACTTGACTGACTAAAACCCATCCATGTTCCTTCTTAGCCCTTTGTGTTCCAGGGGCACGGTATCTCTTTCGAACAACCCGCAGCCCTGGCAGGCATCGGCCCTCTCGGACCCCTTCCGATTTGCTGACATCTCCTTGAGGCGCGCGTGGAACACGAACGCGCCGTCAGCACGGTCTGTCGTCATAAGAGGGACGGACGGTGAGCTAGCCCATTACTCACCGTCCACAGGCCCGCGCCTACGGTGGCCGGGGGCCACTGGTTGCCCCCCGACGCCCGGGGCGTCTCCCGCGGCGGCTGGGACGTGAGGTTCTCTCCCTCTTACGTTCCGCCACCTCGTTCGCTAGCATGACTGCTTCGCAGAAGGAGGCGACGGCTTCCCATTCCCTCTCGCTCCGGACCATGGATTGAACCAGGGCCGGACGCGAGAGGTCGCCGCCGCCAATCGCCGCTACGAGGACACGGCGGTGCTCAGCCCAAGCAGGGCAGAGCTCCACAGTGTGCTCCACCGTGTCCTCCGGCCCCGAGACGGTCACCTTAGAAGGACATTCACTGACAGGGACTTAAAAAAAACACCTTCGTAAAGGTTACAGAATTATAAGTGTTACATGTTGAATCGGTAACAGAATCAAATGTGTAACAGACATGTATCTGTAACAGATATAATAGTGTTAACAGATTTATTCGGTACAACGGCGAGCTTAACCCAGAATATTTAACAGGAATATGTGCCAAAGACGATACAGCTTTGTGCATGAACAGAACAGAGAAATCAGAAATGATGTTCTTCAGAAAGGTCAAGTGCGCAGTATTTGAAACCAGCGTACACGTGTATGACCAGTCACATCAAGCCTCGTATAGACTAAAAAATAAATATAGATATAATAATAGATAAAGATCGTAACATGTTCCATTCTGTTTCTGCCTAGCCCCATGGGGAGAAGTCGTGAGTGTTTGTATTATGCAAGAAAAACATAATTAAATTTATCAGTGCAGTAGAAATGCTTTTTTATATGAAATAGGCTTGCGTTTGGCCGCACCTCGCCTGATGTGAAGAGATGATGCTGCCTGGGGTGGAGCAAATTTTGACTTTAGCATTCATTTGACATTACTTTAAGAGGTATAAAAATCGCATATAGTTTGAGACAATTCATTGACATAAAAACGTTGCAAAACTACTTGATTAGTGTTCACTAAATTGACGATGGCTCTTTCTAGTATACGTGTGGTCCTCTCAAGGTGGAAACGAGTAGGTGGACTCATAAATACGAACCTACTGAGGTGATTCTGTTGTAAGTAGAATTCACTTGAAACCCTTTGCCAACTGCCATCCATACATTTTTTATTTTTTTTATTTTTATAATTGTTTATTTTGGTAAGTGGATCACCAGTTCAAAAAGAAAACCGACATGATTGAAATAGTAATACTGTTACTGTTAGCCTGTGTCATCCCACTGCTGGGCACAAGCCTCTCCCCATGACTAACTAATCTTTCGATTATTATCATCGAAATCTAGGACCGATAAAATATTTGGTATGATGCTTATACGAAATCAAAATAATGAGCGTCAACAGCATACTGACTGAGCACAAGAAGTAAGAAAATAGATTATCTTCTTCTTCTTTATGGGGTTTAGGTTTCCGCACTTAGTCCTTTGAGTGGACCATTGTGCGTGAGAAAAAAAAAGGAAAAATAATTAGATTATATTTTCACAGGTAATCATGACGGAGATCAGAGATCTTCTCTTATCATCACCATACCCTTTTCCCAACACCATTGAAGTTTCCTATATCAACACCACAACTCTGGGTGACGTTTTCTACCATTTGGTAAGACACACACAAATCCTTCGTCTAATGCTACAAACTTGTTACTCAAATAACTCTTATCATTCCATATTTTTTACGTTTTATCCGTGTATGTCATCAATTTTAATTTTATTATTGTTATCTTTTTTATAGTTTTTCGATTTTATCATTTTGCTTTTTATTATTGTCTTTTTGTTATTTTTAATAATGGTCACAGTATTTTAAAAATTTTACACGTTAATTAATTTTACTAATTTTATTATTTTCTACTTTTATTGTTTCTTTATGTATTTATATAACAATATAATTCAATTTGAATTTGTGCAGGGAAAAAATACTTTAAATATGTGTTTGTTTATGTTTTCGAGCGTATGGCACTCGTGGGCTGCAGCTGAAAATCAGCGTCAGGTGGTACACCTTGTGTTGCCATCTGGCATTATGCTGAGCTGAGGCCCTTTTGGCATTATTAGTCTTGTTTGTTCACTTATTTTGAATTAATTTTAAGGAGTTATTAATGCCAAATAAAAACAATTTTCTTTCTTTCTTTCTATCAGAACATCACACCTGTATTCTGCAAAGGGTTAACCCACACAGGTGTGATGTTCTAGGGGGCGAGCCTATTGCCATAAACCTGGTATAAATCCAGACTCCGTGGTTGCTACTGAGAAATTCCTGATGGAAAATCCCAATATCACTTTGTACAACCCAGGAATCGATCCCAAGACCTCATGCTTACTCAAAAATCAGTCTAATAAAAGTAAATTAAAAACAAAGCATCGTTAATCTACCGAACGAGGCTTATTTGTTCGTGTTAGTAACATATTACCCAAAACCGCTGGCCAGCTACCCGTTACAGTGCTGTCATAACGATCGAACCAATTGAAGTACGGGTGGTCTAGTCATAAACGCGAAGTAAGTCAAGACCGAGACATACGGTAGTGTAAATATAGCTTTATATTGTGTATGATGTGGTGGTTAATGCAAGTTCATGTTGGGTAATTATTAATTAGAATAATATCTGCTTCTGAAATGGCATCTTCAGGATGAACTTGGAGAATCTGGAGAGCTGTGTGCAACTCATTCTTGATTCGTATAAAGGTGCAAGCAGAACGCAGTCGACCAGGTAGGTACCTATTGCGACAATTTTTGTGAATCTCTACATAGTAAAAAACAAAGTCGCTTGCCGCTGTCTGTACGCTAACATCTAAACTAAGCAATGGGTTTTTATGCAGTCTTCATCAATAGACAGAATGATGCAAGAAGAAGGTTTTTATTAGGTCTTTACCTATGAAATTGCCGTTTTGTTTGAAAAAAGTTAAAGTATTTTTTTTTTTCGAACTTATTTATTTCTTTTATTCAAAGTAATCACCCCTGCAATCAATGCATCTTTGCCAACGCTGTGGCAGTTTATGGATGCCCTTCTTGAAAAAATCAGCTGGACGGGAGACAACAAACTCTTCAAAGGCGTTTTGTACTGCCTCTCGGGAATTGATTTTTTTTCCCGCTAAAAAGTTGTCCAAATTTTGGAAAAAGTAATAGTCGGAAGGCGCAAGATCTGGTGAGTATGGCGGATGAGGGAGAGCTTCCAAACTCAACTCATGCAGCTTAGAGACGGTCTGTTGTGCAGTATGGGGCCGCGCGTTGTCGTGAAGTAGCAGTGGAGACGACCGATTGACCAAAGCTGGTTGCAGACGTGCGAGTTTCGCCATCATTGTGGTCAGTTCTTCAATGTACACATCTGCAGTAATGCTCTCGCCGTTTTGTAAAAAGCTATGATGAATCACACCAGCACTAGACCACCAAACTGTGACCATCACCTTTCTAGGGGTCATTTTTCGTTTTGCACATTGCTTTGGTACCGAACCAGGATCTAACCAACTTGCTGAGCGCTTTCGATTGTTAAAAAGAATCCATTTTTCGTCGCACGTAACAATTCGGTTCAAAATTCCTTCATTTCTGTGCCTGTTAAGCAGCGTAAGGCAAGTCTCGACGCGTACGTTGCGCTGGCGATCGTTAAGTTCGTGGGGCACCCATCTATCAAGCTTTTTTATCTTGCCAATCTGTCGCAAATGGACCAATATTGTTTTAATGCTAACATCAAAAGCTGCTGCCAGCTCAGCTGTAGATTGACTTTCATCAGCTTCAACAATCACCTTTAATTCATCATTGTTGACCAAAGTTTCCGGACGACCACGAGGTTCATTTTTCAAGTCAAAATTCCCAGAACGGAACCGAGCAAACCAATAACGGGTTGTGCGTTCGTTTGTACAGTTCTCTCCGTAAACGTCGTTGATGTTACGGGTCGTTTGTGCCGCGTTGGTGCCACGACGGAACTCATATTCCATAATTACACGAAATTTCAAAGTATCCATTATGAGGAAAAATGTTGAAATGTAATGAAAATACAACGCTAATCAATAAACAAAAGACTGATTTTGTAAATAGAATGTCATATTTTTAAAACAAAATTAATTTGAATTTAGAACTCATAGCCAATCAAAACTTTTTTTTGTTTGAAAAAGTCTGTACTGCAATACGGCAATTTCATAGGTAAAGACCTATTATTATGTTTAATTTATCCCTTATCAAAATCATCAAAATTTCCACGCGAACAAAGTCTTGGGCTGCTAGTAAGTACATATAATGAGCTGTCACATTATGACGTTCGACTAGGGTCTAGCTGCATCCTAAGGGGTATCAGAGAAACTAGATTAAGGATGCCAGTCAGTGTACTATAGGTGTCTATTGTGACCAATTTTGGAACTTACGATGGAGGGTAACACATTTTGAATCGACAGTTTACCTTTTTCGACCACGGTCTGGTTGCACCGGGTGAATCAAAGAAAATGGACTATATAGACTGGAATCTACAGTTTTACATCTTACTTACAATCCATAAGATATTGTTGGTTGATTCTATCATACGCCGAGAAAAAAGGAAGACCACCCAAGCTATTAGAACTCTACAACCCTTTGATGGGGAACATGGTATGGTCGTGTGGTGTACTCAAGTGTTGTACTGTGGTAAGTGGTTACCGTTGTTACTTTAACAATAAAAAGCTTTCATAATGTATTTTCCTGGTTTTTCAAATGAATCTTTCAAAAGTTCAAACCTTACCTTGTAGACACGTTATGTGTTTCTCGTGGTATCAAAATTTCATTGATCTTAATGATAAAAGAAAATCTAGCAGAGCGGATGACATCTGTAAAACAAAGTTTATCAAAAAACGAAGACATGTCACAGCATTCAAGTTGACGGAACTAACATGTAAACAAATGTATACAACAGAACACGTGTGAAGTAACAAAAATGTCTAAATTTGTCACTTGTGTAATGTCCCGAACGCAGTCACTGTGTCAACAAACATCGTTTGAGATATTTCAGTCCGTCCGTCCGTATGTCCGTCGTTCGTATACATTACGACCAAAAGACATCTGACGACGGACTATCAATCTTACAATAAATACCAGCCGAGACATCACAAACAATCCAAATAATAAATTAACACGAAAGCAGTAACAACTGAAATATTCGAAGCAACTTTGTTTTCATTTACTGTGACTTTAGTGGACATACTAATTCTTTTACGAGCATTTTATATGTTATTCACACGTTTCGACATAGCTCACATGTGTTACTGCGTATTAAACATGTTATGACATTATATGAGACGACTAGTATCATTTTTTAATATGAAAACAGAAGTTTAAAAACTTTTTGGACGTTCGTCAGAAGCTGGTAGGACGTCAAACAAAAAGTTACGCTTTGACAAAAAGTTAATTAGGCAATAAAAAATGTATTACGAGCTCCGTGTCACAGTGAAACTAAACAATATAAAACGTCTCGGTGTTTAGTCGTAACTTCCACAGTTTTGTACATTATTTTGGTTTTTTATTCGCAATGACGTCAAGGGACTTTTAAATGTCGAAAAATCTAAAATAAACTTTTAATTAGAGTATCACTAAGGTGAACACTTTTGGCCACGGATTGGTAATTTGAGAAGGGCTTTGTGTGAACAAGTTTGACTCTAACAAAGAATTAAAAATAGATTGTAATTATCTGTTATAAAAACAGCTCAAGTATATTTTAGTGTTAAAATATTATCATTTTATTATTTATTTTGCAGCATTTATAATTTATGACAAACATTACTATGAGAATCAAAAACTTACAAAGAGATATAAGAACAGCAAAACTTGTTAAAAAATTTGAAAGAAAAGACTTTGGTGTTCAGACAAATTTGCTAACGAGAACCGGTATTTTAACACCTCAAAAGTTACAATTTAGTAACTAGTGAATAAGATAAATTGAATTCACGTTTAGCTTATAGCGAAAATTCAAAAAGGACATAACCGTACTCACATTCCTTAAAAATCAAGACCAACACTGTCACTCATCAAGCAACATAACCCTCAAGCATTCAACAATCAGCGCAAAAAAACCATCACTTCTCAATGACAAGAACACATAACTCGCATCATTTATCATCCCGAGGCATAAACAGCATATAAATTAAACTGGCAATTCACCAAACCGATGCATTAGCATCAAGGCTTAATGAAACGAGGCGACAGTTACGTTAGTGAGTGCTCGGGGCTTTCCATTAGCCCATCTGGGTATATATCTTCATGATGGAAGAAATCGTACACACATCGTTCTCGTTGATGAGCTCGTGGCTAAATAACAGACGCACGGGTCGATCTTTGAGTTGAAGCCGTGCTTGCCGAGGATGGTCCGTGGATGGGTGACCATAATTACATACCGAGTTTCCTCCATGCCTTGGAAAGCACGTTAAGCCGTGGGTCCGGGCTGTCATTTGTAGATCTTTGACTGTCGTTACGAGTCAGAAGTCAATAGTCTGAAATCTAGTCTTACCGAGGGATATCGCATTACCCAGTTACTGGGTTTTGGAGGTCAGATAGGCAGGCGCTTCATGGAAAATACTGGTACTCAACTGCATCCGGTTAGACTGGAAGCCGACTCCCACATAGTTTGGGAAAAGGCTAGGTAGATGATGATGATGGAGAAAATCGTACAGGTAGGGTTAAAGAGTTGCAGGGAATTAAGCGTTTATGTAGATGTTTTTCTTTAAGGAAAAGATATGTATACTTACACGACACTTATGGGATATCTTTCGTGATTATTGTTTATTGTGAGCTCCCGATACTTCTACGCTTGCAAGGGCCATGATCACGCCGATGATGATGATGGCGTCGAAATATCGGGAGCTCACAATAAAATATAATCACGGATATCCCGTAAGTGACAGTGTATGTTTAGAAATAAACCGTGAAAGCCTGAAACAGTGTTTGAAAATATAAATATTTTAACTGTATTGCTGTTCCAAAAAAGATGTTGCACGTACTGTGTCGTGCTTGTCGTGTTGTTTGTTCATTACACAAAGTGATGGACGCCACTTAAGGCGCTGACCTCGTAGACCAGTTCTATGCCGACTTAATTTAGGTTGCCATTAGCACGTGAAGAAGAAGAAGAATATATCAGAGGAAAGTAGAAGAAATAGTGCTGTTAAACTCAAAGGTTTGTTCATTACAGGAACTGATAGATGCTACTGAAGGCGCCAAACTAGTGGCTCAGTGCTGGGCACACATAATTTAGATTGCCATCTAAACGCTAAGAGGAATTAAAACTTAAAGTTCGTAACTAAGATAATAAAGACAAAGCTAACAATGTACATGTATGAACAATGTAGTTTTGACGAAACGGTAATTGCCAGAAAAGCGATATCCTAGCATGACAGCAACAAGGAATTCGATGATGACAAAGTAACAAAACACTGGAGCATGTGGGCGTACAGAAGAGAACATAATTTCCCAACAATAGGAGAAGACAATCGTAAAGTCACACCACGTGCGACAGCTCACACTTTACAACTAGGTATCAACGCCAATAACGTCCGTCCTATTTTTGTCCGGTTATACATCTACTAATTTATAGTGCTATAAAGTTTTACTTGTCACTCACACGGGATTTATGCTCCGTCCGTCCTAAATGTGGTTTCTTCCGCTGACGAATTTGCTCATGTCAACGTCTACTATAAACATCATTTGAAGCGTGCAGCGTAGGCGACAGGGCGCCTCCGAGCCATTTGCCGTCTTCCATCTGTGACGAAACGGCGACGAACAAAGGAGTATGTCTTCTGACGTAAAGTAAACAAAGTCTAATTTCCTGGACATGTATTTGCTGTACTATTTCTATTGCAGCGTCCCGCAAGGCACACACTCGGTCCGCAATATCAGTCTTATTGTTTGTAGTACTGAATTGAAAGTCGTGTGTTATCGATCTGTTAAATGGAACCCTGTCGAAGGTGTGTGATGTAAATCGTGCAGGCGGCGCCGGCGACGACGTCGGGACGCCACTGCTCATACAAACAACCGTCGAAGCGTATCGAGGAAGGATGCTTAACACTTGCACCTCTAATTATATCCATGGAACGCGTTGTAGAAACAAACACGTCTTTCTAGTCTGAAAGTTCGAATGCTTTAGGATTTAAGTCGACTGAAACAGATGATCTTGTTTATGACGTAATATATTATCATGAACAAGAGGAGAAAACGATATTTCTTCTGTTAAAACACGTGCAGTCCTTCAAAAGCCTATATACTTTCCAAACAATACAATGCAGCGTCCTGTAAACTAAACAGCTATTCCCGAATCCCGATACACTTTCGGACAAAAATAGATACCTACAATAAAGTTTAACCACGACACGATCACAGAGCGCCTGAGAAGTGTCTCCTGGAAAAATGTTTTTAAAACGATGTAAAAGTTTCTCGGAACACGATTGAGGGCAGGTTTGTTTATGTTGAGAGAAACAGACGTATGTCATTGGGATGACGAGATGACGAACTTCCTCCGGAATGATAGCCATCGAAATAGATGTGCTGGTCATAAACTTTTGGATTTGGGACAGGTGAGTTTATGTTTATGGCCAGATGTGTTTGCGAAGTTGTCATTGAAATTCTTTTCTTGCTTTGTGTCGGATTTTCGTTACGGCAAGCTGCTCTTTTAAGAATAATTTTCTTTGGAATGTTTTTTGTATTTTAATCCTAACTAATATTATAAATGCGAAAGTAAGTTTGTTTGTTTGTTGCCTCGTCACCCCTAAACCACTGAACCGATTATACTGAAATTATGCATATTTAATTACGAAAAAAACTACGGTTCCCGATGAACATAACAATAGCGTTCTTATGATAATAAATGGCGCGACATGTCCGAGCCGGTTACTGTCAAATTCTTAATTAACGCGAGCAATGCCGCGGCCAAAATCTAGTCTAGTAATAAATTTAGTTTATGAATTCAGTAAGTCTAGCGTTTAAACTGTAGATATTAGTTTGATAAAAAAAGTATAAGTGTTTCCTTCACAGTT
This sequence comes from Cerastis rubricosa, assembly GCA_949152445.1. Lineage (NCBI taxonomy): Eukaryota > Metazoa > Arthropoda > Insecta > Lepidoptera > Noctuidae > Cerastis > Cerastis rubricosa. The sequence continues at coordinate 14,843,610 of OX424541.1, forward strand.
CTACGATTGAAACTAAAATGAAATAAAACATAAACGATTAATTACAAAAATAAATAAATCTTGAAGAACGTTTCAGCAATAACAGTTTAATATTTTTATTTTCAGCGGAACGGTTCTGTGAAGGTTTATGACTGAATATTTTATTTACTAGTTGAGTTTTTATTTATTTTAACTATATCAAGATACAAGACGATGACCTTTATTAGCTAGAAACCTTTTTCAAAAACACACGTTGTTACGTTTTTTATAAATGTAAAATAAAACTTTCTACTGGATTTAGTTTAATCCAAATTACTAAACAATTCGTAATTCAAACATTTCAAAAACCTAACCCTGACAATGTCACCCTCCCCCCAATTTTAAACAAACAAATGACAGACAAACCACATCAAACGTTCAATTTGTTAACGACATGGAACCATTGACAAAATCCATTAATGTCGAGTCGGTATCTCGGCAATTAGTAAACAAATGAGCCGAATGACAGACCGGGCTTGTTGACGGTGTTGGCACGGTGACAAGTTTGTGTCGCGGCGACGAAACGGTTAAGGTGAATGGAGCATGAAAATCGAGCAAAATAATGGAGAATATTCGATGAAATTTTTCAATTTGATGACGTTAGCGTCAGACGTAATTTGAAAAGATAACAATGGAAATTACAACAGAAAATCCATTTTTTTGTAGTTAATTAATAATGAAGTTAGTGGCGCCATTCTAATCCATTAATTTCATGGTGGTCTCGGTGATAAGTAAACAAAGGAACTTCCTGTTTAATTAAATAAAAGAGAAAAAATAAAATTGTTGACAGATTTGGCACTGTGACAAGCTGTGACGCGGTCGCGACGACGACGTGATGAAAGGATATAGATAAAATTTACGAAACAAGATAATACTGTAGAAGTCTGAAAGTGGCGCGGTGACTGAAAATTTGTGTAGTAATGGTATGAAAATGATTGAAAATGTAGTGAGGACAATGTTGAGTATGAATGTAGATGGCTATACGAGTTGAGCAAGACCAAAGAAACGGTGGACGGACTGTGTGAAGATGATAATATGTCTGGGAAGGCGGTGACAGCTGAGATGACGGGTAATAGAGAAGAACATGCTGCGTCGACCCCAAATAAATTCGGATAAGGGCAGGAGAATGATGAAGATGAGCTGTGGAAAAGTTTTGAGGAGAACCTTATTGCAATTTTGAATGAACTTGTACCATTTAAAATAAAGGTAACATTATTAATATTTTGAAAAGTTGTATTTTCAGGACCAAATTGGTAATTTTATAACCCGTTGTTGTTTGTCCACACGTCATCACGCTTGCTTACTTTTATATATTTGCAGTTTATTTCAGGCCATTAAAGAACAGGCTATTCAAATAAATTCAAATAATACATATTAAAAAATGATTGTTTTAGCATGTATTATTTTGTTTTATATAATAAAAACATCAGTCAATAAAAAAAAATATGTTGGTATCTGCGCTACATATTTCGTTAGTAGGTTATTTAACGCAAGGAAAATACCAAAAATACCAACGTTTTGTGATCTCGCCAGTTTCCAACCGGAAGTCGCTTAAACATTTCGTATACCATTAGAATTAAAACAATTCTGGCAACTTAATGAAGTCAGGCGCCATTGACTATCCATTTGTTTCACGGTGGTCCTACAATTAGTTCACCAATGAGATGAATGTCAGATCGCGATTGTTGACAGTGTTGGCAACGTGACAAACTGCGCTGGCGGTAACAGGGTTAAGGCGGATTTATAATGGGCGAAAATTTTCGTGTGAAAAGCTGTAAAAAAATTAAAAGTTTTTAATAGCTTTTACATTATAATGATAATGCAAGAAAAAAACAAGTATAAGGGCTTGAGAAAAAAAAAGTGTTTTGTTAAAAGCTAAATTTCACTTTCAGTCTTTTTCAAAGGAGCTCGTGGCTAAGTAATAACAGCCGCTCGGTTAAATCAATCTTCAGGTTAAGCTGCGCTTGCCTAGGTTGGTCTGTGGATGGGTGACCACCTATTATATATACCGAGTTTCCTCCATACCTCGGAAAACACGTTAAGGTGTTGGTCCCTGAAAGCTGTCATTTGAAGATCTTTGACAGTCGTTATAGGTAGCCAGAAGCCCGAAACTGTGACTACTAGTGTTACAAACGAGTATCGTATTACCTAGTAATAAACGGGTTGTGTAGGTCAGATAGGCAGTCGCTCCATATAAAATGCTGGTATTCAGCTGCATCCAGTTAGACTGGAAGCCAACCCAAATATAGGTGGGAAAAAACGTTTGGCAGATGACATTTCCCAAAATGCAGTGTTTGTTAAAAGCGTTGCAAAGCATAGCATAAGCTTCATCATCATTATCAGCCTATAATGTTCCCACTGCTGGGACGCTCCTCTCTGAGAGGGAGTGGGCTGTCCACCACGCGGGACCAGTGCGGGTTGGTAGCATAAGCTAATACTACTATATTTAACAAAATGCAGTTTTTGGCCAAAACGTTAACGTTGAATTGATGAACTTTTTCACACTCTTAGTATCTTCAATATTTCCTTCATCAACCTAGCTTTAAATAAGTAGAAACAACGTAACTCTGTTCTAGTACAAACAAGGTAAAAATCATGCAGCATCTTAACAAAGTCCTGCATGAAACAAATCATTGCACCCCCCTTAACAAAACGCCTGTGTGGTGACAGCACCGACACATGTCCCACTGTAAAAACACCACGATAAATCCCCAGCCATTCCCTGCAGCTATTTTAGATTAATGACGGAGAACAGAAGACAATCGCCCATTTTACCTCGAATTAAAACTGATTTATTTTTTTAAACCACGTTTATTTGATTGCCTGGAGACTGAATTGTTGTCTGAACGTTTGGTGATTAAGTTATATTTTTGGATGATGTTCTCAGGTAATTAGGTGGTAGTTGGAGCTGATTTGTGAGTGATGGAGAAGTCAATGGATGAGAATGAATGGAAGTTTATTTATTTATTTAATTAAGGTTCACCAACAGTTGTTACAGATATAATACAGATTGGAACTTATAAGTAATTGAGTCTTAAATCTAAATGCACAACCAATTACAGGCAAACACCACATGCAAAATGGTCTTTGTAATTATATAAATTTAATTTTGAAGACTTAACGTACTTAAATTCTAGTTATTAATATAAAATATTAATTACGTCTGACAAACGTCGATATTGAGTCTGCGTGGACGTCAAACAGGTCGCTGCGTTCATTTATGAGAATATATGTAAAACCACATGCGAGGTATAGGTCAATTAGCACCAAACACTGTATGGCGAAGAGGTGGATGGAGCTAAGGGTGTTATAGGTTTGCAACGGGGTACTCTGAAATTGAACTTACATACCAATTGTGGGCAGTAAATGGTGTTATTGAGCAGCTTATAATATGCGAATCTCAAATCAAGGAACTCTCTTCGAGCTTCCAGGTTATTCATGTTCTCTCGCGTCCGGCCCTGGTTCAATCCATGGTCCGGAGCGAGAGGGAATGGGAAGCCGTCGCCTCCTTCTGCGAAGCAGTCATGTTAGCGAAGGAGGTGGCGGAACGTGAGAGGGAGAGAACCTCACGTCCCAGCCGCCGCAGGAGACGCCCCGGGCGTCGGGGGGCAACCAGCGGCCCCCGGCCACCGTAGGCGCGGGCCTGTGGACGGTGAGTAATGGGCTAGCTCACCGTCCGTCCGTCTTATGACGACAGACCGTGCCGACGGCGCGTTCGTGTTCCACGCGCGTCTCAAGGAGATGTCAGCAAATCGGAAGGGGTCCGAGAGGGCCGATGCCTGCCAGGGCTGCGGGTTGTTCGAAAGAGATACCGTGCCCCTGGAACGAAAAGGGCTAAGAAGGAACATGGATGGGTTTTAGTCAGTCAAGTCTGACACTCCCTTCCGCTCCGCCCAGAGCGGAAGAAGTCATTTGATGATTTCCCATCCAAAAAAAAAAAAAGGTTATTCATGTTGTAGCAGCCCAGTTTATCAAGGTAGGAGAGATATTTGAATTGCCTTGCCTATGTGAGGAAAACTTTGATGATTGATGAGTGGTATCAAAGTCATGGAAAATATATCAGTTGAGAAAGAAGTTAACGAATACAATACTGATAAACTAATTGATTTAATACAGACTTAAAACTTTTTTATTTCACGTAGGTCCTAGTAGCTAGACAAGACCAGCGACCAGTGGTCCACATTGGCCCTGGATCGAGACAATTGGAAGTCATGGGGAGAGGCCTTTGCCCAGCAGTGGGATGACGCAGGCTAACAGTTACAGTAGGTCCAAATGTTTCCAGCGTACACATATAACATTAATCAGTAATCAGATATAGAAAACTATCATGTCACTAAACAACTGAAGTTTCCTCTAGTTACCCGCGGTAGAAAGTAATATTTTTATTGTATATAGTCTCCGTTTCATCATTATCATTTCAGCCGAAATACGTCCACTGCTGGACACAGGCCTCCCCCAAGTTTTGCCACATTGACATAAGGGGGGTTTTGCCATAATCGCCATGCTTGGCAGGCGGGTTGATAGTCTCCGTGTGTTTTAGTCTCCGTTTATTTCAATTCATTTTTGTTCGAACTTTAATCCTTAATTTTATATTGCAAGCCGGAATCTTTTGGACCATACCCCCGGGTATCATCACCATCATCATCTGCCTAGCCTTTTCTCAAACTATCTTGGGGTCGGCTTCCAGTCTATCTTCCCGTATATCTCCATGAATTTATAGAACACATTCACGCATAATTCAAATCAAACACACACATTAAACGACGAAACGAGATATTTAAGATTTCCCATATTAAATACACTCTACCCATTTCTCCTAAAACTTTCCCAAACAATTTCATACTCTATCTTCCAAGCCAAAGATTCAAAATTCAATTGACAAGTCCCTAATGGGAAATGTCCCACATTTATCACATCTCCAATACGAGAAATGTTTGTCACAACTGATTTAAGTCAATTAGTGCCTTTTTATTCGTGTTTGGCGTTAAACATCACATTATAAACGTCGGCAAGGAATTACGAGCAGTAAATTAAACTATTTAGTTAAATTAGATAGTGTTTATTTACTTTTCTCGTATGATTTATGGTGTGTTTAGTGTTTAAGTGTTAGTTCTTGGTGTGTGGGTGTTAAAAGTGTTTCTAGGGCAACTGAATTGGTTGTTTAGATGTCATTTTGAGAGTCATTAATATGATTCTTGCATATTAAATGATAGGTCATTATCATCATCATCATCGGCCTATAATGTTCCCACTACTGGGACATAGGCCTCCTCTTTATGAGAGGGAGATGGGCTGTAATCCACCACGCGGGCCCAGTGTGGGTTGGTAGATGTCACATGTCTTCGAATTTTTAGTTCTAGAACATGCCGGTTTCCTCACGATGTTTTCCTTCACCGTTTTTGAGGGCAGCGGTGATGAAATAAATTACACAAAGTAATGCGCCTGCCTGGGTTCGAACCCACGGCTTAATGCTCGTAAGTCGCGGCTGCCACCACTGAGCCACCGCTGCTCTCAAAATGATACTGGCCTCTTTTCTTTAGAGAAGCTCGTGACTAAATAATTATAGCCGCTCGGATCAATTTTCAGGATAACCCGCTCTTGCCTAGGTCGGTCTATGGATGAGAGACTACCCATTACATACCGATATCCTCCGTGCTACGGAAAGCACTTTAAGACGTTGGTCCCGGCTGTCATTCGTAGATCTCTGGCAGTCGTTACAGGAAGTCAGTGGCCTGAAAGTCCGACAACAAGTCTTACCGAAAAAGACTAGGCAGATAGTACTGGGTACCCAGTTAGTACTGGATAATACGGTACCTATCCCTTGGTAAGAGTGGCCATCAAGCTGATAAAACATTATTTTCATAAATTATCTACCTCCTTCCTCTTCTATTTAAGTCTGTAAGTTTACGCGATCCTCAATTAGCTTGCAGGATTGTTATTACCTACCTTTCACTCTGAAAGTGCCAGCACAGCAGATGTCAATCCGTAAACCACTTGAGTGTACTAGTAGACTATACTTAACTTCTTATCTTAAACTTGTAACCTTTGTCCTTGCACTTAGTTCTGTAGCTTTAAAAGCACCGGTGCACTTAGAAAAGCTTCTGTTTGCTGTATAATTCGTGTCAAACTATAGTTTGAATCTTCTTCTCAGCGTGTCGATGTCACTATAAATTGAGAGCCTTCAGTGGCATCCATCAGGTCTTCTAATGTGGAGACAATAGGACAGCCAAACCTTGTATGAATTTCTAGTAAAGGTTATTCGATGTTCATTTGCTCAGACAGACACTCGTAATAATTACAATACTAGTTGAAAAAACTATCTGCTGTACAAAAGCTTCATAATAACAAATGCTTATTGCACTTTAATTCATAATCTGTCTCATTAATTTTGCACCGCAGTGCATTTCATACCGACGTGGCATCAAATTAAAACACTATTCACCTTTAACTTAATTAGAACAATACACTACACATCAGTGCAAAATAAATAACACGCGTGTCGTAACGAGCTCACTTTCTTCTGTGGGCATGACGCGTGAACGGGCTCATGTACACTTGGGTGCATTAATTGTTTCTGCCTGCTAGTGTATTGCGCAAAAACTTCCGTTTTGTGCCTTGTACTGCGGATCTAATAAGGGATTGTTCACGACTGTACTGGAGCAGCCATTTTGAATTTATACACTGTTCCTTTGGTAAGTGTTTCAGGTTAGACGTTCGACGTTAAAGCAGCAATGAATGGGAAATTTTATGATATTGTGGTTTTAACAATTGTTAGCCATTTGTCAATTCACTTGATATAATTATAACAAGTCCGTATAATTAGTGTTACATTATGTTTTCCTTTGATGTGACAGCTGATTGGCCAATGAAATGCATTGTGAGACACGCGGGCTTATAAACGAAACTTATGTGAAATGTCAATGAGACACGTAAGACGGTAATATTGTATAATCAGTATAATTCGTTTTTTTTTAAGTAGTTACTTAAAATGACAATTACCGTTCTTATAAAAGTGACTTTTTACTAAGATAGTGACTTTGTAGTAGCCGCTAATTAGTACGAATACTGACAAGAAACAGGTGATCTGAAATACTAAGAAAATAATAAACCACACGTATTGAAACTCTTCGGTCTCGAATAATATTTGTGTTTGTCTTCAAATTATACCATGGATTTAAATATTCATAGAGGTGATCAAAGCAGAATGTCTACAGTACCTACTACTGAAAAAGCAACGGATTTGATAGTATTGTCAAACACAATGACGTGACAATTTCCAGTGCTAGCGGAAAAATTGTCATCAAAGAACTGCATGGCACACCTGAAACGTTTGCTGATCTTCTTCGTACTTTAACAGCAATTCCAAGAACCATCGATGGTCTTGTAAACAAGATTAATATTAGTGGTATCCGTGACTTCAATATTCTTCAAAGAGAAAAAAGCCGCAACAAAATCCTTACTAAAATAAAAAAAAAATTGGTACCGGTCGAACGTCATGTTACACCCATCAGCAAAACAATTAGAGAGATCAAAGAAATTTAGTAACTAGCAATAAATAAGAGCAGTGTATAAAGACACAAGCCGACATTTTATTCAGATTGTTTAAAATTATACACATGTCGATTGGAAACACGAGTTCAGATCAGATCAAAAAACTTGATGATTTGAGTGTTGATGAAGTTATACATTGTGATGACAACCAGTCTTACCAAGGGGTATCGTATTACCCCGTATTAATTGGGTTGCGGAGGTCAGATCCCACAAACAAACTATTACGCAGTTTGGTGGGTTTATGAAATTTTATAAAGTGTTTGGTACAGAAAAAACTTTTTTTTTTAGATTTGCGGTCTCTCCATTTAAAATACTGGTATTCAGCTGCATCCGGTTAGACTGGAAGTCGCCTCCAACACAGTAAAGAAAAGTCTAAGCAGATGATAAATTGTGATAAAGGCAGTTTGTTGAAGGAAAAGAGCTCATTTCATCGACCGCAGGAGTAAAAGCGTCAGAAAACATACAAGCTAAACTTTAAGTGGTAATTCTTACAGATAACCTTAGTGTAGAAAATGTTTCTGGTCGTTAACATAGCGCCTTGAATTTTGGAAAGAGACTGTCGACCGTCTAAAAAGTATTGTAAACTGTTATGATATTGACTCGTGAAATTCATCCATGAAAGGCCACTCAGCTTTACTGCTATCAAATTGATTTCAACCGCGACACTAAAATCTCAAATCGCACCAATCTTTCAAACCAAAAGAATTACCACACGTCGATAATACCTACACGAACATTGACTCCAGCAGTAATCCAAACAAAAGCACAAATGACAAACGGTACCCCGAAAAAATAACCACTGACTCATACAGCCTGACCAAATTGGATACACGTCAGGATGCTTCAGAATTCATTGGTCTCGATGACCATCTAAATCTGTACGGTTGTCAGCCCACCCGGGCGTGAGAGATTGTATTTGTTTACATTAATTTTTACAGCGGCCGCGACAGAAACCAGAGCGAGAACATCGGCTAATTATAGACGCGTTTAAAACTTACCACGTGGGGTCGTTGACTGTAAATTGTTATAGAAATTGAAGAGTTTTTGAAATGATGAGATTGGCAGCTGGATAACTGATTGGTACTATCCAGAATAAGTATTCTGTCTAATGAAGAAGCCTCTGTGGGCAAAATCTTGATTCCCTCAGCAATTTTTTCTAAATATGTATTTATATAATAATAATAACCTTTTTATTTCTCTTCCACATAGGCAAAAATATGAAGACAAATGTGTCTTCATATTTTTGCCTATGTGGAAGAGAAATAAAAAGGTTATTATTATTATATAAATAAAAATTGCTGAGGGAATCAAGATTTTGCCCACACATCTAATAAACCCTTTGTGGGAGACTGGTATCAGCACTAGGAAAAACCTGTCACACAGATTACCAGCAAAAACAGTGTTTGAGTATTAAATCTGAAGTTAATAGTTACAAATTATAATAACCTTTGTTAATTTTAAATTCGTCGGCTACTTAATTCAAGTATTTTCCATATTATTAACCATAAAAGAGCAACGAGGCAGTCGTTGGTCTTCTGATCGCAAGCGCAACTGATGAACACTGGGTTCGATTCACAAGTCGGGCAAAGTGCTATTGGGTTTTCCCAAGATTTGTGCTCGGTTGATAGCAATAGACCCGCACCCTCATCATCATTTCAGCCCAAATTGATATTTTGGGGGGTTATGCCATAATCGCCACGCTTGGCAGGCGGGTTGGCAATCGCAGCACGGTTGTTACAAAAAAAAAAAGCACAGAGAACGCTGCTGCCCATTCTCTGGCAAGTCTCTTAGTCGCCTCTTACGACGCCATCGGGAAGATATGGGACCCGCAACCCTATTACATGGGATTCAAACATAACTGGCCAAATGTGGGTGCACTAATGGATACCTCTCTGCCTAACCCTTCGGGGATTACAAACGTGATATTATGTTATGTATAGTGCTGCTAAGTATTTGATTGAAAATACTCATAAGTACTTACTCAAGTCTGAGAAATCTCTCAATAATCTTATTACATGGATTTGGTGTCGGAAGTAAAGAATAGCACCATCCCATATCTTCCCGTGGGTGTCGTAAGAGGCGACTAAGGGATTTGCCAGAGAATGGGCAGCAGCGTTCCCTGTGCTTTGGTAACAATTTAACCGTACTGCGATCGCCAACCCGCCTGCCAAGCGTGGCGATTATGGCAAACCCACCCAAAATGCCAATGTGGCGACACTTGGGGGAGGCCTATGTCCAGCAATGGACGTCTTTTGGGCTGAAATGATGATGGATTTGCCTTGTCTACATCAACAAGGTATTTTTGGTATTCTAACTAATCGTATTTCTAAGATAGTTGTAAACTAAATTCCACACTCGGACATCGTCTGTTTTAATAAAAAAAAAATTGTTTTAAGTGGACGACCGTTAAAATGCAAATAATTGTTACTATCAGTTGCTTTTGGTACTACCTGAATTAAGATGAGTACATTAGGTTAAGTAGTAGAAGGAGCTCGTGACTAAATAATAACAGCTGCACGGGTCGATCTTTAAGGTTAAGCCCTCCTTGCCGAGGTTGGTCCGTGGACCACAATTACATTCCAAGTTTCCTCCGTGCCTCGGAAAGCACGTTAAACCGTTGGTCCCGGCTGTCATTTGTAGATCTTTCACAGTCATTACGAGTAGTCAGAAGCCAAAAGTCTGACGCCAGTTATTTTTAAGGACCATGGGGGCGAGCCTATTAACATCAAAAGTCTTTACATCTAGTCTTACCAAAGGGTATCGTACTACCCAGTTACTGGGTTGTGGAGGTCAGACAGGCAGTCGCTTCATGTAAAATACTGGTACTCAGCTGCATCCGGTTAGACTGGAAGCCGACCCTAAGATAGTTTGGGAAAAGGCTAGGCAGAAGATGGCATTAGGTTAAGTTAACTCTTTAGTTCATTTGGATACTTACATTTACAATAATTATTAGCATCAATCAAAATCATAACTCACGGCTATATTAAATCATCATCATCATCATCATTTTCTTGCCTATATTTATTTGAAATCGACGCAGCATGTCTTCTTCTTCCATCATCAAAATCGGAATCATCATCGACTTCTTAATTATTTTTATCGTAGCCTTCTGCTGAGATTAGTTTAGAGGCCCTTTAGCATTGTTCAAGATGTTTGGCTTCGTTGACCATGGTATTTGGCTTAGCAGTGTTTAGTCTATATTTACCAGCTAAGTGTGTCTCATTAACATACCAATTAAATTTTTGACTTCGTTTGATTCACAGATTCTCAACAGGTCAGATTTCTGGCAGCATCCTTACAAAAACCTGCTCTCCCAAAAAAGGAAGCAGAATCAGATACAACTTCCCAATATTTTATTAAATACCTGACATCGTCCAAACAAAAATTTATTCAACAGAGTTAATAATCTAAAGTTCTAAACCCATCTCAATTTATTTTGTATTTGCACAGCATGAAATAAACCTGTCAAGCTAAACGGTTTGCATTGATTTATTTCACAGTAAATATACAAAGTAAGCAAGGCAACGATATGTACTTACTACCACAGATATAAGTTATAGGAGGTGTAGGGTATGAACAACGACAACTATGAATAAGGTTCTTTGTTAGCTGTTAATCAAGATCTGAAACAGTTAACTGCAGAGAATAGGGTTCCTACCCCAAAAGTGTCGCTGCACCTCGCGGTCTAAGACAATAATACGAATTTCGTTACAATTCGTAAAATGGTCACTAAGGGAAAATTCATAATTTATTAAACTGAGTAATAAAATGCGTCTGTGACCATTTTAAGAATTTTAACGTGATCAATATCATCATCATTTCAGCCCAAAAGACGTCCACTGCTGGTCATAGGCCTCCCCCGAGTGTCGCCACATTGACATTTTGGGGGGTTTTGCCATAATCGCCATCGGCAGGCGGGTTGGCGTTCGCAGTACGGTTGTTAGAAAAGCACAGAGAACGCTGCTGCCCATTCTCTGGCAAATCTCTTAGTCGCCTCTTACGACACCCACGGGAAGATATGGGATGATGCTATTCTTTACGTCCGACACCATACAGAGCGATCCATATTATTATTCTGCTAAAGCGGCCTTAGACCCCTAAAAACGGGGCATTTTGCACTCTTTAAAGTCCTCCGGGCTTAATACCACACGGACATACATAGTTACACAGAGAAATGCCCCTATCGGTTTTCATCTTGGGAAATTTTACACTCAACAGCATATTCTCACCAAGTAGATTTTAGACCAAGAATTTAAAGATGATAATAAATCCAGCAATGCCAAGCACTGCATGCCATTGACTATAAGGGTCAAAAATAGTAACATCACCGATGACAACAGTGCCGTGATTAGGCATGCGTAAAACAACATTTTAATCCAGCACTTAGAACACAGCTCCATCATAAGAATATAACGTTTGACGTGCCATAAAAGGTATTAAGAAAAATATTCCCGTTGCACTTTGAATAATATTAATAGAATACCTGTCATCCTAATTACCTTCTCACTTTTTATCGTTTGGTAATTCCAATGAGAACGGTAGTAGCCCATTTGTCTGACTTGCTACGTGATGGTCGTTAGTTCGAACTGAGGCGTAACCAATGTGTTTTTCCAGCGAGCCATGCAGTTTGAATTTATCACTGGATCCAAACGGAATCCCGGTTGCTTGCTGGTAAAGTTCCATTTTATAGAGAATACCTGGTGTGCAACTATTGCTAGGGTGATGCACAGCAATGTTTTCACTGCATGCACAAGTCAAAAAACGACTTTGAAATGTTGGTTGTTTGCAATTATGTAGCTAACTGGGTGGCATTTCCTTGTTCTCAATATCAGACGGTTCTATTTTCTGTACTTCTTTATAAATAAAGTATTACTGCTTCGCTCCTTCATTATTCCTTTGCCCTGTTACCAATTAATTTTTGGCCACGTATGCTTTTTGCCTATTTTTTCTATAAGTCGTCATATCAGGATTCCCTTTTTAGACAAATCATTGTTCACACAGCTAAGCATCTTGGTTATAAAAAACTGTATTTGCAAAAACTAAAAAGGTCTTTCAAAGTTCTGTTTTCGACGTCTCACTATCCTGTATCAACAAAGTGACAATATTCCAAGTAAACGCATTCCGGGACAAGTGGACCGGCAAAGGCGTGGCGTCGTTCTACTGAATTACACGAATTCCCAATAAAGACAGGACAAGTGTCCGTAAAATGGGCGGCCGCGTGTGGTCACCGGATGCGTATGAATGGGACATTGTTAATGAATGGGACGTTATTCGCAATGATGCAGATGAAATGATGGTATCGATGAAGTTTATGATCTTTTGGGGAAATTTTCTATAAGAATAATTTTGTAACGGCCTGTAATTGACGCCAAATTTACTTAAATTTTTTGAAATGCCGTATAAAAGAGACGATCTGATAGACCGCTATAGAGATTTTTTTATTTATTTAATACTTTAACAACGCGAATGTATAGAGTTGGATATTTTTGACCGTGGGTGTTGACGAGGCCAACGATGACAGTTGCAATTCCAAGTGCCCGAGTGCCCACCTTGCGTTTCGGAATATCGCCAAGTGGTTGGTTGACTCTTCACGTGACCAGAGAGCTGGCCTTTTTTTTGGCCAAAGAATCAGCATAGCCATCCAACGTGGCAAATGCGGCCAGCCTTCTGGGCACTTTTCCTGTTGAGAGAGATGTGCACGAATTTTTTGACACCCTGTTACTTTGATACTTGTACATATTTAATGTTATATCTATTTGTAGTTAGTAAATAATGTACATAATTATGTAATGTTATAAGTTCCAAAATTAGAATATTCAATATTCCTTGCTTATGGTTTTTGACAAATGACGACCTCACTTTTAAAGCCATAACGTCAAGTGCTACCGAACGTAATTATTAAAAGTCAAGGTCATCTTGGAATTTCAATATTTTTGACCGGGGGTGTTGAAGAGACCAACGATGATAGGTGCAATTCCAAGTGCCTGAGTACCCACCTTGCGTTTCGGAATATCGCCAAGTGGTTGGTTGACTCTTCACGTGACCAGAGAGCTTGCCTTTTTTTTGGCAAAAAATCAGCATTCCCATCCAACGTGGCAAATGCGGCCAGCCTTCTGGGCACTTTTCCTATTGACAGAGATGTGCACGAATTTTTTGACACCCTGTAACTTTGATACTTGAACATATTTAATGTTATATCTACTTGTAGTTTGTAAATAATGTACATATGAATTATAATAAGTTCCAAAATTAAAAGATACAATATTCCTTGCTTATGGTCTCTTCAAATGACGACCACACTTTTAAAGTCACAACGTCAAGTGCTACCGAAAATAATTATTAAAAGTCAAGGTTATCTTGGAATTTCATGTTAAGCCTCTGGTACAGAGTGGGCAATAACATCACGTAATTCGAAAACAATAATCATGTCACAAAAACAAATATAGTGGGCGGGCAAAAAAAAATAGCCACGCACGTGTAAATTGAAAATGTTATGCTAATCAAATAAACTCGATCAAGTTATTTAACACAAAGGCGTATGAACCTTCAGGTACCTGGAATAGGCAGAGGCACAATTATAGTTCACCCACATTTCACCAGTTATTTTTAAGGCCCATGGGGGCGAGCCTATTAACATCAAAAGTCTTACATCCAGTCTTACCAAGGGGTATCGTATTACCCAGTTACTAGGTTTTGGAGGTCAGATAGGCAGTCGCACCATGTAGTAAAATACTGGTACTCATCTGCATCCGGCTAGACTGGAAGCCGACCCCAAGATAGTTTGGGTAAGGCTAGGCAGATGATGATGCGGGCGAGGCTATTGCCATCAATCGGACTTGTGCCGAATTTTCTGTCTCCATTCGTATCAAGACTCCGTGGCTCTTATTGAAAAAAATTCTGATCGAAAAACCTAGTACCACTTTGCCCGACCAGGGGATCCAAACGAAGACCTCATCCTCTGTAGTTGCAACCACTAGACCAACAAAGGAATCAGGGTCACCCTATTCATAATTATCTACAACGTTAACTCCATGTGCTGTATCACTTCTAGAATAAGATCAATTGTCCAAATCTTTTTTAAAAATACTGGCAACATTTCAAATCAAAAGTTCTGTAAAGATTTTTGCGTTAGTCAAATCCAAACGAATGATCCACATTTCTTAATAAATGTGATTTGTTGAATCAAATCTGTACACGGAACCCCAAAACCCCGATCCAAAACCGCCTGGTCATGCGTCCACCTGCTGTAATTACCTTAATTGAGTTTTTTCAATTAAAATCCGGTCACGGTGGGGATGTCTCTGTTTCTAGATGCTCGTACAATTTGATATGTATCTCTGTAATTGGCCGGGTTTTCTCAATACGTACCAGTATTGCTATGTCGGATTTCGCAAGGAGTAGAAGATTGTGATTGAAATTGTTGGTTTGAAAAATGTTTTGAGGTTATTGTTTGAGAAAAACTGGTGATGTGTGTTACCTTTTATTTCAGTTTCGTGTAAGAATGTGGATGGTTAAAAGAGCAGTTGAAGACCAAAGAAACGATGCATGGACTGTGGCGCCATCACCGAATAATTTGAAGGGCAGGAAAAATATGAAAAGAAATAAATAATGATTCTTGTAATAATAGATTCTGGGCATGGTTGTAGTAAGACTAAAGGACCGCTTAAATCTGACCCGTTTTATTAAAACTATTTCTAAGTAGGTTCTTGATGTTCTTACAATTTCAGTGTGTTCTTTTATGTGTGCAAGTTGCAACAGCAAGACCACAGACTACCTATAGCAAGCAGATTATCGAATACAGATGCAATACATTCAGATTGCCTGTGCCCGAGTCAAGATTATGTCGGCACTGATGCCGAAATAATCTTGACTGAGTCTTCTTGCAAGAGTGGTTTTATACCCCGTGACGTGACTGGTTAAAGGCAATAATAGCTTTGGGTCTGGATAAAGTGTCATGATTTGAAGTGTGATGACTGACATACCTAGGCTACCGACAAGCTTACCTTTTTTACGGATTGGATAGCATCAAATGACCCTTCCCGCTCTGGGCGGAGCGGAAGGGAGTATCAGACTTGTACTGACTAAAACCTATCCATGTTCCTTCTTAACCCTTTGTGTTTCAGGTCCACGTACGAGTATCTCTTTTAAACAGTCCCGCAGCTACGGAACCGAAAAGTTAAATCTTGGTCAAAATCGTCGTAGAATTATAAAGCGCTTTGAAAGCAATTGCCATTAAATCATATAATCTAGGTCCTCAGGTGATAGAAAAAAATATTCTAAAGGTATCAATACTTTTTGTCAATGACTGTTAAACATATAGAAAATGCTGGTAATAACGACGCTGTCACATTTTTTAAGATTGATACACTTGAAATTGCTAACACAAACTATACTTATGCCACAATAAAACCAGCTAGTAAATAATGAATAGGCCATAAAATATTTAGTGGCACCGTCTTACAGAGTTCCAGTGTCTTAATTAGCGACGCAAGACTTTCATAACAAGCTCCTAGTTTCGTTAAATGTCTATTATGATACAAGATTACTTCAAGATTGCAATCTTTGGGGAAAAAACGCTAATGAAGCGCTTTGAGACATTTCGTTCTGTTATGAATTTTAGGGGACCGCACCCTACCGTCAAACTGGTATCCTTTAGAGTTTAAGTCCTTACCATCATTTTAGCTAAATGACGTCCACTGCGGCTAAGTACCTACAAGTACATTTCTCGCATCCATTGGATTCCGGTGGCCTTACCAAGGTCATTCTAGGTCTACCTTCAGGCAGGACCACCAACGTTGTGCCATAGAGTACGTGATCGTCACTCCAGAAACCTTTGGCTCCATCGGCCAGCCATTCTGCAATTTGAAGTGCCAATTCTTCTTCTTTAAGTACGTGGACATAATGAAATGATCAATAGCAACGGTGTTTGATTCAAAAGCTTTAGCAGGTAAGAACAGAATACTAAGCCCAATCTATCTTTCAAATCAAGAACCCAACCTTAAAATACTGGCTGACTTGCCACTTCTTAACAAAAATGACTTCCTTATGTTGAAATTAGCCTGCCTTTATTTCTTACGAAATCATCATCGCTTTCAATTCTTCTTAATTTTTCATCACAATGGAACTTTGCAAACCAAGTGACGTATTTCTTTCCATTACTTAATTTATAATTCTAAAACTAGTCAGCAGTTATTTAGCATGGCAATATCGGTCACTGCCCTTCACTGAATATCTCTCACGAACCAAAACAATGAAAAATTTATTTCGTTTTCATTGGTAAAAATTTTGAGGATCACGACAGATGTCAATTTAAAGTCTTTATTTTCATGATTGCAATTAAGGATGGAAATGAATGTAGGTGGGCTAAGGTGGGTCAATGACCGCTTTTGCCATGTTAAACGACAGCAACCATAGCTATGCATTAGGATTTTCCACGTTTAGGTACTTCAATCACCAAGCGTGAAGAAGGGAAAGACCCAGAAACTGTGACATCGTAAAAACTAATTTAGTATATAAGAAAATAAAACGATAAGCTTTATTGTGGTCGATAAGATAATAAAACTTTTTATTTACCCATTACAGTTTTCATAACTGTTAGCCTTTTTTTAACTAGAACAGAGAATCTAACTATTAACTAGAACGCAAATTCAAATGTTCAAGTAATAAAAGTTGTTATTGAAAACGGATTGAAAAACATTATTTCAGACCTAAATTAGTCTTACTGGTTAGTAATAAATTGTGCTTATATGCTATGTTAGTACTTATTATAAGGTGCGTATAATAATCGGTACGGTCATCTAAGATATTAATGAGCTCTTCCAAAGTACAACACACATTTTAAATCATCATCTGCCTAGTCTTTTCCCAAACAGTCTTGGGGTCGGCTTCCAGTCTAACCGGATGCAGCTGAGTACCAGTATTTTACATGAAACGACTGCCTATATGACTTACACAACCCAGTAACTGGGTAATACGATACCCCTTGGTAAGACAGGATGTCAGACTTTTGGCTTCTGATTACTCTTAACGACTGCCAAAGATCTACAAATGATAGTCGGGGCCAACGGCTTAACGTGCTTTTCGAGGCAACTCGGTATGTCATTGTGGTCAACCATCCACAGACGAATCTCGGCAAGCACAGCTTAACCCGTGCGGCTGCTATTATTTTTAGCCATGAGCTCTACATAAAACACATTTTAAATAATAGATACAATTAACTCGACCAGGTGAATCTTATTAAACACATGATAAATAACAGTACAAGATTAGCTACTATCAATGAAACTTAATAAAGCGGAACCCTTTATAGTCCAAAAATATATGAGCTTGTTACACTTTTTTCTCAACAACGCTTGCAATGAGAATATAAACGAGACTATTTCAAGATACTGACATGTCACTAATGACATGAAAAACATAAATTAAGTCACAAACGGAAGGTGCAAAGGAATTGCCACAAAGACATCCGACATACCGCAAATACTCTGTCATATACCCTCATAAACAGTCCGTCACACGTTTCATCGAATTTCAACAATTATTAAATTCTCTAATTAGACCTTATAAGGGTCCTAAAAAGTGCCGCTCAAAAACTAGCAACGGTCACCTAATAGACGAGTGTCGCATTGCTGTACGTACGAATTTAATCGCGGCGGTACTCTTTGTGACGTTGCGGACACAAGATGGCCGCTGTAGATCAAAGAGGCCGCGCGTGTGAGGCTCCCGCGGTGAAATGTCACTGCGCTCGATCAATTAACGGTTATCCAAAGTTAATGTGTTATTGATATCGGAATAGCGAAGTTCGTATTGCCGTCGCTTATTCGATTTTTTGTATGGTTTAAGCGATAATTGGTTAGCGTAATTGAAATCGAGCCGTTATGTCCCATTGCTAGGGTGTAATTACTGTAACAATGGTGGCATTTGCGTTATATGACACTTAATTATTAGATGTCGTGACCTAGGTTTTCATTAGCTTCAGTTTTATGTCTTTTGAGCGTGATGATTCCGACCTTTTTCAAAGGATGATTGATCGCTTCAGTTTATGGGGGTGATTAGCCTTTGATAGTTACTGATCACCAGCTCTTTTAGCCGATGTTTTATATTAAATAACAACTTAAATACATTTTAAAAAATTTAAGTAAGTAATCTAGTTCTCTAAATAACAAAACAATTTAAATTCAGGACATACCAACGAATCAAAGTGGCATTAAAAGTCAAAACTTCAATTATTTTTATCTATGAACAGTAAAAATACATTCCAAAAAGATATCTCACTAAACGCTTGCTACAGAAGCCCGCTATCGCCTATAACACGCACCACGCTCTATATTTAGCCGTGCATCGTGGAAACTGGTCTCAATCGGGCTACGATGGACAAAATAATAGCCATAACAAATTGTTACCGACATACACAGGCTCAGATGTATACAGGCTAACAGAACTATTAATTTTACTAGTTGTTTTGAAACCGACGCGGTCTACGATGAAGGTAACATTGAGAAAGAAGCCAGTGTTCTAGATAAAATTTTTGAGGATGACGTCGATTTTCTTAGTGTTAGAGAGTTTGGTATTGTGGAGAAAGCGCGTGCCTTTGGCACTAACACTTTAATAATACCAGCCTGTAACTGTCCCAGTGCTGGACAAAAGCTTCTTATATATAGAAGCCCGAGCATTTATCACCACGCTTGCTCAAGACAGGTTGGCGATTTCAGACTTATACAAGGTGTAATAAACAGACCCTTCACGAAGTCAGAAACCAACCATTCTGTACAACAAACTAAGTAACCCTACGAAAAATTATTGCTGGGTAACGATTTTTTTTTCTGGGGTGAAAAATCACGTTTTACGGTAAAACTCAATATAACGCAATCAAAACATTGTGCTGATGGATGCAATAACTAGTAAAAAGGCCATGAAGGCACATAACATAAGTTCTAACCTTAAAAATTAGTATTTTTTTTAAACTTGTGAAAACGTTGGAACTTTGACGTCCAATATCTCCGTAACTAGAAGGTTCCCAGGTATGGTCCGAATAATACAATGATCGCAATGACGGGGAGAACAAGTGCCCTTGGCTTTGTTAAGGGTTGATTTACAGTCTTTACTAATTATGCCTAAGTCCAGATTGATCACGAATCCTCATATCGCGCGGAGATTGGCGGCGGCGACTTTTCGCGTCCGGCCCTGGTTGAATCCATGGTCAGGAGCGAGAGGAAATCAAAAAAGCCGTCGCCTCTCTCTGCGAAGCAGTCATGGTAGCGAAGGAGGTGGTGGAACGTGAGAGGGACAGAGCCTCACGTCACAGCCGTCGCGAGAGACGCTCCGGGCTTCGAGGGCCATCTAGTGGCTCGCAGCCAGCGTAGGCGCGGGCCTGTATAAGGAACTTATATTTTGATGTATATTTATAGTATTTTGATAATTATTTATGGTATTTATACCCACCTCTGTACAACGTGCTTGAAGTTTTAAATTATTAAATAAATAAATACAGGAGTGGTGACTTAAAATGTTACACTTTTGAATAGTCGAATAAAATTATGATACTAATTACAGTTTGGCAGCTATATCTGTATACGAACTAAAAATTAAACAACAAAAAAATACGAACACATCAAGTCCGATCAGTTCCCCAATATATCTTTAAGACTACTTGAAAATAAATTAATGCACCTACATTTCTACAGTATCTGTATTGTATAGCAAGCATTATGTTCGTGTAATGTGATGGCAATATCTTCTGGCCATAGCAACAGCAACAAAAGTAATTCCTTATTGATGGTGGCCGAGATTGCCGCCTCGTGAGGGGACGAACTTATCTACAGCACCTTTAATTACGCTGGGACGTTTATACGATGCGATTTTTGGAGATGATACGATTTGTTATTTAGGGCGGTGAAGGTACCTAATTGAACCGTGCTTTGGGAAAATTACTGTGGTAATACGGCAAGAGATATTATGTTTTTTTTTTACCGTTTTTTTTATTATTTCTGTTCGTTTTATAAAGATTATACTTGCTGTTGTATTGTCCTCGATGATTCAGAAAACGCATGTAGTCAAACACACTCGTCGGTCAATACAACAATAAGGACCTGTATTCTAATGTAACCTTCAATCATTGCAAATAAATGATTTGATTTGATACACGTCGAACTTCACTTACAGGTAAGTTCGTTTGACTATTCAATTTCATAATACTCGTATAATAACTACTACTTTTTAGAATCCTTTTTACTAACCTACCAAAACCTTCTAGACAACTGATTATACATTACGTTTTCGTTCTGATGAGAAAAAGGCAGGAAGAGGTACCTACAACTTTTTAACAATATACAAAACAAAACGCTAGGTTACCTTACGCAATAGTACTTCTTTTTCATTGTCAAGTCACGATTCGCTACTGATATATTCCCAATGGAAAAACCCAACAACAATTTGCCAAATCCTCAAATGACATCTCAATCGAGAAATACTTATACAATGTTTGAAGACCACTTATAATGTATCTACATACTTACAAAGCTTTGTATGTGTCAATAATATCTTATTAAACGTAAGAAGAGGTAGTTTTTTTTATTATATTTGATGGTAATTAAATTATGATTCACAATACTTTACTATTAATAATAAAGGAGGAATAGTTAGGAATAGGGGCAAGAGAATGATGATGGTTCCACTTAGTGAACTCAGATGCAAGAAGTAAATTATCACAAGTGATTCAATCGCCAACATAAACGACCTTACGACAAATCGCATCCCCTAAAACGCTCCAACCACAGTCAATCCAACTCCGACCAAACGTAACCTCTAAAAGCCACAGCTTAGAGACAGATACGAATGTACTATCCATTCACAGTCCAGTTATAGATGCCGCTACAATACGTAGATGGCTGGTCACAGTGTAACAGAGCGGCAACATTTAATGACCGCGTGTGTCCAGTTACTCAGTCGGTATGTATCGTTTCGTCACTATCGTTATGTACAGGAACGGAATTGCGTTTTTGATGCTGTTCAAGCTGATGCAAGAATTTTGTGACGTAATTTTTTGTTAATTAAGTAATTGTCTTGCTTCTGTGTCGGTATGAATCCGGATGGTAGGTCTGAATTAAGTTACTCATTGTCAGTTGAATCTTAAATGTAACTGAAAATAGTGCCTTAATAAAATTTGGTCGGTCAGTGCTTGCCGAGGTCGGTCCGTGCATGGTGACCATAATTACATACCGAGTATCCTCCGTGCCTCGGAAAGCACGTTAAGCCGTTTGTACCGGCTGTCATTTGAAGATCTTTGACAGTCGTTACAAGTAGTCAGAAGCCGAAAGTCTGACATCCAGTCTTACCAAGGGGTTTCGTATTACCCAGTTACTGGGTTGTGGAGGTCAGATAGGCAGTCGCTTTATGTAAAATACTGATACTCAGCTGTATTCGGTTAGACTGGAAGCCGACCCCAACAAAGGTTGGGAAAAGGCTAGGCAGATGATGATGGTCAGTATTTGCATGATGATTGCGCAGAAAGTTGCTATGTGTAGTATGATGGCATAGGAGTCAAATAGCTTTTCTTTCAAAGTCCACCAAAATAGGAAAGTTGTCAATAAATAGCAGAGCAACTACTTTTGAGGATTTAAATTAAGCTCTTATTTAAGCTCAAGACTAAAAAGACGCGTTTTAACATTCCGTAGACACTAGCGTTGAAAAAACATCCTAATCCCCACTTATATTCGTTAACAAACCGTTTCAAATTAGCAGTTTTGAATAACACGTAGGTATCATCACCAAACATTGTAAGTACAAACGTCTATTGCGTCCAAATTCACGCAAACTTGGCTTTTTTTTTTTTTTTTTTTTTTTTATGAATGGCATCTCGCAGTTCAACCTAGGAGGTTGTCGTCTGCTTAACCGGACTATCCTGTGGGTGCCTTAAGAGTAAGGCCTCCAGCCAGGGCATAAAAACTTACAAACTAAGCGACTATACGCTAAGGGCACCCTCTGTGGGGTACGAGCCTCGGCTTAGGGCGTCGCTGGGGGAGGACTGCATGGGGACAGGCTGGATCTGAATGATATCATTATTTAGGGGCTGATTTAAAACTACTGGCACAGCATCGCGGGCTGGCTCGAGCGAGGGTCGGGGAGGGCATGGACCGGGACGTCGCGACGGACCTCGACGGCGAGGTCGGAAAGACGGCGGTTTGTGTCTGAACTTTTTAAGAGTGCTAGTCTCTTTGCTACTCTCCTGGAGGAGGGTGATAGCATCATCGGGAGTGACGAGGGTATGCCGAGGACGGCGTACTGTACTAATGCGCGAGGGTTCGTAACGGGCGGCCGGGCCGCTGCGATCAGGGGATTACGGTGTTTACTGGCGTTATCGAAGAAACGCTTCGAAAGACGTTTCATAAACTGAAGGACGGTGGGCATTCTAAGGTCTACGTGTAGACGGTCGTTACGGACATAAAAAGGAGCTCCCGTGACTCTACGTAAGAACCGGTTTTGCAAGGTTTGCATCCTATGGATGTATTTAGGCTTGGTGTGAGCGTACACGACGCAAGCATACGTCATAATGGGGCGGATCACCGCGGTATAAAGGCGCAACTTGCACTTGAGTGACAACTTGCTTTTTGCCGAAATCATGAAATGAAGCCTACCCATAGCAAAGGCAGCTCGGTCACGAGCTGCTTTGATGTGCGCCGCGAAAGACAGGTGGTTGTCAAGTAAGACTCCTAAGTACTTGGCTTGCTTCTCCCAAGGGATAGGCTTACCGTACATAGTGATCGGGCTGAGCGCGGGTGGCTTATTTTTGCGCGGTTTAGAGAAAAGAACTGCCTGGCTCTTGTCGGGGTTCACCTCGATTCTCCATTTCCGGAACCAAGCGCCTAAGACGTTGGCTGAGGTTTGGAGGGTGCTGTAAATAGCGTCGTGACTGCGGCCAGTGTAATAGATGGCCGTGTCGTCCGCGAACAGGGCTAACTGAGCCTTCTTGCTCTTGGGGATGTCACTGGTGAACAGAGTAAAGATAAGGGGAGAGAGCGGGGAGCCCTGAGGGACTCCGGCTCTAATGGGGTGGGGGGAAGACAGTGTCTTCCCGATGCGATAGCGGAAGGTGCGATCGGACAAAAAGTCTCGTAAGATGAGCACGAGGCGGTCCGGCACTCCCAGTTTGTACAGCTTATATAATAAGCCGTTGTGCCAGACTTTGTCGAATGCCTTTGCTATGTCGAAAAACAACACACCCGTCATCGCTCCACGCTGGAAGCCAGCGCTCAAGTGTTCTACGATGCGGTGTGCCTGTTGAATGCAAGAGTGTCCGGTCCTGAAGCCGAACTGCTCGTTGGGGATGAGACTCTTAGCCTCGGCGAAGTCTTTGAGTCGCTTATACATAAGTCTCTCGTAGATTTTACCGAGTGCATTCAGGAGACTGATAGGTCTGTAGCTCGAAGGCTCAGACTTGGGTTTGCCTGGCTTGGCGAAACCGATGACAGTGGCCTCTTTCCATATTTGGGGAAACGCGTTGTTGCTCAGGGCGCCATTGAAGATGGCCGCCATTAACACGACGAGCTGAGCGGGGAGGAGTTTGAGCACCCTATTGGTGATTCCGTCGGAGCCGGGTGCTTTCCGCGGTTGAAGTTTGCTAATGATGTCTTGCACTTCGTCAGCTGTGACCGGAGGCAGAGGATCATCAGGGTCTTCTTCGGGGGGCAGGGCGGTTCTACGATCGACGAATGCGTTCACCTCATCGAGATGTCGCTTGTCTACTGGTTGCGAGCTGGGGGAGCACTGGGACTCCAGGCTGTCGGCTAGGCATTCGGCCTTCTCAGAGTCGTCGAATGCGACGCTCTTATCGGGTCGGGTGAGGGGAGGCATCGAAGCCTCTTCGGTGGAGCGCATCTTGCGTTGCAGCTGCCAGAAGGCTAGGTGGGTAGGCTCGAGTTCGCTTAGCGTTTTTTCCCATTGATTATTACGAAGCTCACTGGTGCGATCCTTTACAGCACGCTGTAAATTACGCATGTGGGCTTTGTTTGCCTCGCAGGGAAAGCTGCTGTAGGCACGGATGGCCGCGTTCTTTTCGGTTATCAGTTCACGTACGTCAGCGGGTAGTATCCAGCGTTGATCGCTCATTGCTGGGACTTCCCGTGAGCAGTCCTTCAGTACGGATTGCACGTGGTCTGTAAACGAGTTGATGGCGGCCGTCGTGTCTGCGACTGAGACTATGTGGTCGGGGATGGCCTCTAGGTGAGGCGACGTGGTGGATTTCAGCTTTTCGCTGACTTTCCTCCAGTCGGTTATCACTTGGGTCGGCGGGGGCTGGCTGGGGTCAGAAGGACCCGAGCGAGGAACTAAGTGCATGAGCACTGGTCTATGATCTGAGTTAAGCTCATGTAAAGTCTCGATGGAATGCAACTTAACGTTGACATTCTTGAGTAGAGCTATGTCGAGAACGTCCGAACGTTGGTCCGGGTCGTGGGGATAGTGTGTGTGCTCCATAGGAGCGATGGGATCGAAGTTGAGGGACTCGCCCAGGTTATACATGTGACGTCCTCTGGCAGAGGTCGTCGTGCTGTTCCAGGCGGGGTGTTTGGCGTTGAGGTCGCCAGCTATGATAACGGAGTCGCTCAAGCTGAAGAGGACGGCAAGGTCTTTGGTGAACAGAGTGTGCTCCTCGGACGTGCCGCCGGGAGGGATGTACGCAGAGGCGATAGTGATCGGTTGATGGCCGGTCATGCCTAGTCGACACACTGAGGTCTCGAGTAGAGACTCCATGGGAGGGGGATCTAAGGGGATGCAATGCAGTTCTTTTTTATAATAGATTAGAGTCCCGCCCTTGTGGCAACGTGACCGATCGTTGCGAACTATGCGATAGTTGGCAATTCTCGGATCGCGGTGACTGGGCTTGAGGAAGGTCTCCTGTACGAGGAGGATATCAATTTGATGGTCGCGGAGGAAGGTGGCGATCTCATCACGCTGGCCTCTAATGCCATTGGCATTAAAGTACCCTAATTTTAGGGATCGGGGCTTGGTGCACGTTAATCTCGTATTATCCATTGGAGTTAGTCGAGGTTAAGGTTGCGGAGGAGGTCGCCTAACTTGAGTAGGGACTTGAGGATAATTTTAAGTTTATCGCCACCAGTGTTAGCCGCCCTGAGATCAGCCGCCATGCGGTCTGCTTCGGGGGTAACTAACTCTGCTAGCGATTCTAAAATTACGTTGTGAGAGGGGTCCACAGCCGCGGGGCCGGGTGGAGTGGGACGAGCGGGCGCCGGTGCGCTTGCTTGGGCCGCGGGAGTGGGGACAGAGGCCTCTAATATCCCGGGGATGGGGCTGGACTTTGCTTTACTGAGAGCCGGGAAGGCTTTCTGGTGGTTTAGCGTGGTCCAGGGAGAGGGCCTCTGAGGGCTGAGTCTCTCCGGCATCTGGGCAGAGGGTAGCCTCACCGATGGGCTTTCTCTTTGCTGACGGGCACTTGCACGCTTCACCAGGTTAGAGGAGGAGCCTTTGGGGGCTTTCGAGCAGCCGCGGTAGTTGGCCGTGTGGCCCGACTGGCCGCAAAGCACACAGCTCGGTGGCTCCGTGCAAAGCGATTTGTCTTTGGGACGGGGACAGTCTGCCGTGCCATGGTCGCCTAGACACTTTACGCATCTGTGCGGCGCATGGCAGTTGGCTTGGCTGTGTCCGTACATCTGGCAGCGGTGGCATTGCCCGACTACGCTTGAGCGGTAGGGCTTCTCTATTGTGATGCCTGTGAGTGAACATACCGACTTCACTTTGAAGATCGGGTGGTGACCTTCTACTGGGTCACAGATGACCAGTACCATATCGTACTGGTCTCCGCCTCTCGCCTTATGAAGGCGGTGGACGGCTGCGACCGGGATGTCTTGGCCTTGGAGGTCATTGAGGATGTCCTCCGTGGGGATTTCCTTCGGGATCCGCCTGATCACCACGCGGGTGGGCTTCTCCTCTGGAAGGGAGTAGGTATGGAAGGCTATGTGCCTTCCTATCAGCTGGCGGGTAAGTTCCCTAAAGTCCGTGGTCGTAGGAACCACTACTTTGATTCCCTGCTGTGTGCTTTTTGCGCTTGTGTATTGAATACGGCGCTCATTACACATTTTGGACACGTCTGTCCATTTCCCTTTGTCCTGAATGAACAACGGGGGAGGGGGCTTCAGCTTCTTTGAAGAAGCGGCTGAAGGTTTAGCCTTAGGGCTGACTGTCCTACTGGTATGAGCAGCGGCGGACGTAGGTAAGGGGACCGGGGAGGTGGGACGGGAGGCCGCGTGAGAGGGGGCATAAGGGAGCGCGACGATCTTTTTGGTCATGGCGGCCTGGGAATTTTTGCCTTTCTTCCTCTTGCCCTTTCCGACGACTTGATAGTCGTCTTCAGAGGATGAGGAGGCAGAGCACGCGTCTAAAATTGATTCTGAGTCGGAGATTGGCTCAGTTGTGTCCATGTTCTCGGAAACGGGAACAATGGACGCAGGTTCGGACTGATCCTTTGTTTGCGAAACAAAAGGTTTCGAAACAATGGGTCTTGGTTTAGCCGGAATCGCGGCGGCGACGGCTGACGGTAAGCCTTTGTCCATGTTCTCGGAAACGGGAACAATGGACGCAGGTGCGGGCTGGACCTTTGTTTGCGAAACAAAGGGTTTCACAAGAATGGGTCTTGGGGTAGCCTTAATCGCGGCGGCAACGGCTGGCGGTAAGCCTCTGTCGGCAGGCGGCGGCGACAAGGGGCTCTCGAGCGCGTCACTGAAGTCAGTGATGGCAATACTGGGTTGCTGCAAGGCAGCGACATCGGACCCATATTTCTTTAGCAAACTTGGCCAATGACCATTAGCATTTTAACGACGCGACGGGGCGCGCAATAAAAAGTGTCTTGCAAGCAATTATACCAAAGTAACAGTGAGCAGTAGTGGACCAATTGTACCGGCATCGACTAGGTCGTGGGCTCGAACCCGAGTGTATTACTTTGTGTCATTTATTTCATCACCACTGCTCTCAAAACGGTGAAGAAAGGCATCGAAAGAAACCGGTGAGACTGACCTCTGACCTCGTAAGGGCGACTGCTGTGCAGGAGGTCCTAGGTTCGATTCCTAGGTCGGGAAGAGTGCTATTGGGTTTTTCCATTAGGAAGTCAGCAGTCACGGAGTCAGGATTTGAGCCCGGTTGATGGCAATAGGCTCGCATCTATTACATGGGACTTAAACATAACAGGCATCATGTCGGACACTAGGCTACTGGGGGAGTACTATTAGATATACCTCTGTCTAATCCTTCGGAGCTTACAGCTGTAATGTTATGTTATGCGAAACAAGCAGGACCTTGAACAAAAAATTGAAAGACGTGTAACAGCTCCTTCTCATAAAGAAGTGGCCTGTGTCCCAACAGTGGGAAATTATAGCTGATTTATGTGTTAGTATGTGTAATGAACTAATGATACAGTTACATTATACTGTCCGTTCCATATCGGAACATCTGTCCGAATGTCCGTAATAATACAGGAAAGCAGAACAATGCCGTTTGACCTCATATCTTCGAACAAATCTATGTCTCTGGCGGAGAATATTTTGAACGGACGTTTTAAAGGGAAACTCCGGTCGAAATTAGAATTTTGTCGGTGTGGTTGAAGGGATGGGAGCAAGCGATATTCGGTTAGTTGTCCAGGAGGGCCTTAGTAACTTAAATAGTCACCCTATTTAAGTTACTAAGGCCCTTCTGGAAAACATTGTGAGGATTAGTGAATGTCGGTTATTTTTGAGGGTGGATGGTGGTGGATGACATCGACTTACAAACGGCTATACAGTATGTCTAACCGTTTTCATTTTGATTAGCGTATAATTAAGTTGTTTTATTAAAATAGGAGACAATTTTTATCAAGTTGTCGGAGAGACGATAAAAAAACCAAAACATTTAGATGTGTGTTCATCTTTGTCACCTTAATAATGTCTTAATCCAATTTATGAATATGTATATTAACGCTATCGCGTCTTCTAGATTTTCTAATGCATCCTTTTATTTTTATTAAATCCGATATTTATACTAATAATTAGTTAGGATTAGGATAACCGATTACAATGCTGTATTTAAATACTTATCTGTCATTTTAAAAACTAGTTTCAAATGTTAACAAGTTTTTGAGTGTATAATTTGTCACTGTTTGTGCACCTTTCTAAAAGATTTGAAATATCAAGAAGACGATCTATTAATCAAACTTGAAGATCTACCTACTTAGATAAAAGTGCGACTGCTGTTTTTATTAACTGTATAGCTTCTACATTACTTATTTTATTTATTAAACTAACACATCTAGATGACCAGCGAGGAGCAGCGGGAGAGCATCGGAGGCCC
Organism: Cerastis rubricosa; assembly: GCA_949152445.1. Taxonomy (NCBI): domain Eukaryota; kingdom Metazoa; phylum Arthropoda; class Insecta; order Lepidoptera; family Noctuidae; genus Cerastis; species Cerastis rubricosa. Next base: position 14,872,506 of record OX424541.1, read on the forward strand.
AGTGGTGGCAGCCCCAACTTACAATCAGTAAGTCATGGGTTCGAACCCAGGAAGGCGCATTACTTTGTGTAATTTATTCCATCACCGTTGCCCTCAAAAACGGTGAAGGAAAACATCGTGAGGAAACCGACATGTCCTAGAAATAATAACTCGAAGACAGTGACATCTACCGAACTGGGGCCGCGTGGTAGATTACAGCCCACTCCCTCTCATAGAGAGGAGGCCGATGTACCAGCAGTGGGACATTATAGACTGATGATGGTTTTCAACAGCCCAGTTTGCGGATTATACGAGTACTTTGCTGTTTTCATCATGACCCACTTGCTGGAGTATCCGAAGTGTCCCAGCACCTGCACTTTAGAGGACCTAAAAGATGCCACGGTCCACGCTATTACCGTGGCCACATACTGGGCCCACGAAATTTAATTAAATAGTACCATCGACACGAAAAAAAATCAAAATACTTTATTTTACATAGGCCTACATGGGCACTCATAAAACGTCGAGAAAAGATGCGCGGCTCAGGTTCGTCGTTTCCTATGGAGAAGAACCGTCAAGAAACTCCATGGTTACTCTTTTAAAATCATTTGGCTTTACAATATTAGAATGTTACAGAGTTAGTACTTAAGTACGGGAGGACAGGATAGATTCGACAGTAAGTCGCTGCTTACTACAAAAAGTAGAACAAGAAAGAAAAAAAGAAAAAGTTTTAGTACTACTTTTTTCACTACTTTTTCGACCGCTACTCGCTACCGCTTGCAACTCACACCGATACGTCCAACGTACAAGGTGTTATTATGCAAATGATGAGAGCTCCGTTTCGGCTGAGTCAATACGACGGGAAGGTAATCGACAACACGTCCGAACGCCAGTGGAACCGCCTCCTGTGTAGCCAGAAATGAATGACCTTAGTCGACACAATGATGGAAGAAACTTCCTGAACAGTTTCGTTTGGACCACTGCTTTCTAATATGGGTTTCCTCTTTGTAGACAGGCTATTATTTCTGAGGTTGGAGTCCAGAAGCTCTTATGGTTAGCTAGCTGACGATTCGAAAGCGTTTTTCTATTCTTACATGACCGCTCCTGGTGAAAAATCACGTGGATTTTTAGGTGCCAAGTGCCCTCTTTTTAACGTCTCCTCGAAAAACCTATGAGAGATGTCCATTACCCAGGAATGTAGTGACGTTTGACCTGATGACGTAGATATATAAATGGCAATTGCTTTCGAAGCGTTACATAATTCTACTAACTTACATAAGAACTAACATAAGCTTTTCCATAGTTACCTAATTTCATTTTAATTCATCATTCACTTTTCCATCAGCAATATCGCTGATAGGATTTCTATTAGGCTAAGCTTTCAGGTTTTGTATGGTGTCGGACGTAAAGAATAGCACCATCCCATGTCTTCCCGTGGGTGTCGTAAGAGGCGACTAAGGAAGTCCCTTAGTCGCCTCAGTAGAGAATGGGCAGCAGCGTTCTCTGTGCTTTTGTAACAACCGTACTGCGATCGCCAACCCGCCTGCCAAGCGTGGCGATTATGGCAAAACCCCCTAAAATGTCAATTTGGCGACACTTGGGGGAGGCCTATGTCCAGCAGTGGACGTCTTTTGGGCTGAAATGATGAATGATGAAGCTCTCAGGAAGCTCTTGCCTTGAAGCAAATTGCAGAAACACACTAAACAAACAAAATCAATCAAGAATCAAACAAAGACAAGGAATTATCAGATATATCGTAAAAACCAACATTAATCACACAAGGAACAGTAATACCTACGAGTACACCTGTTAATCTATTCAATAGATCTACAAACAAATAAAATCATTTACCTAACCCTTATATAGGCACAAAGTGTCACTTAGGCGCTGCGCAAACGTATGTCTTGTGTTGTGTAAAGTATAAAGGACGTAAAGAATAGCACCATCCCATATCTTCCCGTGGGTGTCGTAAGAGGCGACTAAGGGACTTTCCAGAGAAGGGGCAGCAGCGTTGTCTGTGTTTTTGTAACAACCACACTGCGATCGCCAACCCGCCTGCCAAGCGTGGCGATTATGGCAAAACCCCCCTTATGTACACTGGGGGAGGCCTATGTCCAGCAGTGCACGTCTTTCGGCTGAAATGATGACACAGTTTCTTAGAAACAGTTCTTGAAAACTCTTGTCCTATAAAATTGATCAGCTGGCCTACCAAGCAGTATTTAATTTAATTTATCATTTATTTTCTCTTCACAAAGTTTGCTTAAGGTTAAACTGTACAAAATTGTCTCAGCTGTATTCCACCTCTGTGAGAGACTGGTGCCTGATATAGGTTTTTTGGGAAAAACCTGTGTTACAGGTCGCCAGGCCCCTTCCATGGCTAGAATTAGCTATTACAGAGATACCGTGCAAGAGTCGATGTTAAACAATGTGACAAAAATAAAAAAAAAATAAAAAAAAAATGAAAACAAAAACTAAGTTAGTGTTAAACAATATGCTTACTAATAATAATAATGTGCTCACATATAAAAGAAGAAACAATAAAAATAAAAGAAACAAAAAAAAAAAAAAAAAAAAAATACCTAACTACAATTATGCAGAAGTATTGAGTAGTAATGTAGTGAGACTGTGTGTGAATGAGAGTGTCTTATGTGAAGTGTTAGGTAGTAGGAGATGTAGGTGAGTAGTTCAGATGAGAAGTGTGTGAGTGAAGGTGACTTTTGTGGAGTGAGTGCAGTGAGAGTAGGTTTTCAAGGAGGTGAGGAACAGCTATGTATGTGTGGTGTTGGTCAAAGTTAGCTTTATTTCAGAACGGTCAAAAGATTTTCAGTTTTGTCATAGTCCAGGGTTTTTAAGTATTTTTTTATTGCTTTAATACAGCTTGTTCGACTTTTTGGATATAGGTGTAAGAGTTTGTTTAATTTATTGTAGAGATAATGCCCAAGGAAGCAAAAGAATCTTTTAGGGAGCGTGGATTTGAATTGAGCTGTGGGACATACCCTACCCTTACGTCGGTTGTCTTTGAGTAACTTAGCGTCAAATTGTATTTGAGAGTGTTTTCTTATTAACGTAAGTAGTATGAACGATTGTCTGACAGTGAGAGTGTCCCATTCTTTGTATAGGTCTGTAGTTGGAAAACGAAAGGGGAGACCAGCTCCCACCTTGAGTATCGCACGCTGTGCCCTTTCTACTTCGATGAGGTGAGTTTTAGCGGCACCTCCCCATGATGTGATGCAGTAATCAATAATTGATTGGCATAATGCGAAGTAGACCATCTTAATAGTCTTTCGATCGGCCGAGTATCTTAAGGTTTTGAAAATGTAGATTAGTTTTCGTAACCTGGTCACGAGGGTTTCTATGTGCGGTTTAAATGAGAGATATTGGTCTATAGTGACTCCAAGGTACTTAATATTCTCGGTCCTTTCAAGAGAAGAACAAGAACACTGGATATTTTCAATGCCACAAGTGTGAGCAGTAATCGTCATAGATGAGGGTGGGAGCAAGTTAGATCTTTGAGCAAATGTTATGTACTTGGTTTTAGTGACGTTAAGAGTCAAAACATTGTCTTGCAGCCAGTTACTAACACGATTTAGACCCAGTTGAGCAACATCGAATACCTCCTCCCATCCGTCACCACTAAAGAACAGTGCAGTATCGTCCGCAAAGGTAATTATTTTTCCTTTTAGAAGAGAAAGTTGGCAGAGGTCATTAATATACACCAGGAATAGTGTTGGGCCAATTATGCTGCCCTGTGGTACACCGAATAAGTAGTATTGTTTTACTCTTATTCCAGTCTGGGAAAGAGACGGAGCTATACAGGATGTGTAGGACTATCTTTTTCCCACACTGGAAAAGGAATAAAACAATAATGTTTTAAAACGTCATGGTAGGCCAGCTGGACTTAAAATTACGATTTGTTGCCAGTATATTAATTTTTCGAATGCTATCCTCATGGTGACTATACACTCTCACCGAGACACTCCGAGGCAGGGTTGAATGTGAGAGTTATATTATAACATACATTCATTTATAATCTGGCAACTTGCTCATTGGTAAATACCTTCCAGACTACCATCGTCATCTGCCTAGCCTTTCCCCAACTATGTTACAGTCGACTCCTAGATTAACCGGATGCAGCTGAATTTTAGTATTTTACATGTAGCGGCTGCGTCTAGTCTCGGTGTCCATCGTTTGGCGGGCACATTCTCGTACTCTTCCTGCCTCGGAGTGTCTCAGCGAGAGTTCACAGCCACCTTTAGAGTTGACTATAGAACAGTCCATTATCACCTATCAGATTGCCTCCAAACTGTTTATTGATTTCTTTATTGATATGAGAAAGAAGATCTCAAGATTAAGATGTTGGAAAAAGTCCCCAAGACTCAGACGTCTAGGACTTTACCTTACTAAAAGCCTATAAGATTAACACCATCAATAGAGGTGTTGCTATGTAAATTTTTTGCGCCATTTTTTCCTCAGCAAAGTACGCACGAGTACCTACTTCTTCACAAGTTGTTTTGTATTTTTTTCCTCTTGTTATCTTTTAGAATATCAATGTCCGACGACAATTTCCCGGACAGAGTATCGGTGATATCATCGCGACCTAAGATCAAGGTTTCTTGTTATAATAATGTTTGAATGCAATATCATTAAAAATCATTGTATTTGTTTTTATCATATGTTATTGAGAAACTCTTTATTAAGAATTGTTTGGTGATAAGAAACGAATTTGTTGATATTTTTCCTTGACGTATGTCGGAAAAATCTTCAATCTCTATTCAATATTGAATGAGAAGTAATTATAAGTATGATCATACTAATAAAAGGTATTTCTAAGACCGAGGTAAGTGAATAATCTATGGGACGTCCTAGAAGGACATACACTGACCTTATTGGTGATGTTTTATAGAAAGGTCAGACGTGAAGAACAGCGGCCGTGATAACCAGATGCATATACGTGCATAAAGCAAAAGACGTAGGTATCGCAGGATCTTAACAAGTGGTTTTCAGACTAGCTCGTTGCTTCATTCATCAAACTACAGCAGTCCACTGCTGGACATAGGCATCTCCAATCGCACGCCACTCAACTCCATGTTCGTCAAATCTCATCCAGTTGCTACCAGCCACCCAGAGAAGATCTTCGCTCCACCGAGCCCGAGGGCGTCCCACTACACGCTCGCCGATTCACGGACTCCACTCAAGAACACGTTTAACCCAACGTTCATCGGTTCTACGGATAATAAAGGCGGCCCATTGCCACACATTTGTAAAGAAGTTGTATCTATAGTAATGGAATAAAACTCATCATAAGTGAAAATATGTAGTTTTAATTACCATAAATAATATCAAGCTACTCCTGCTAGTCGAAAACTGTGACGTCAAACTCTTCGGACTTTGACACATTTTTTGTTCCGAACTAGTTACAACACTTTTTAGTCCATTAATGACTAATTATCGTGCTCATGCCGATAGACCTGTCTGAATGGATGGTAGGTGGATGGATGGACAAACGCTTATAATAATTATTGCCAATCTACTGCGACGATCTACGCTTCATCATTGCGTACGCTTTCATCTGTTTGACAACGATGGGTTGTAGGTAGTATATGCAAAATGTAGATCATCATCTGCCTAGCCTTTTCCCGTTTCCCAAACTATCTTGGGGTCGGCTTCCAGTCTAACCGGATGCAGCTGAGTATCAGTATTTTACATGAAGCGACTGCCTATCTGACCTCCACAACCCAGTAACTGGGTAATACAATACCCCTTGGTAAGACTGGATGTTAGACTTTTGGCTTCTGACTACTCGTAACGACTGTCAAAGATCTACAAATGACAGCCGGTACCAACGGCTTAACGTGCTTTCCGAGGCACGGAGGAAACTCGGTTTATAATTATGGTCACCCATCCACGGACCAACCTCGGCAAGCACAGCTTAACCTTAAAGATCGACCCATGCGGCTGTTATTATTTAGCCACGAGCTCCTCAAATGCAAAATGTAGATGATTTACGAAAATTGTTGATTGAGTTGATACAGATTCGTCATCGTCCTGTCTTTCACCATCAATTTTAACCAAAGTTGTCCTAAGTCCTCACCACGGAACTGGTTTTGTACTTCTCGCATCCAGCAGATTCTTGCGATCTTCATTTGGTGCTCTTCTACTAACCTCTCGGGTAATATTATCTTCTAAACGTCTGTATTAGCCGTTGTCTCAGCCTTAATTTCATTCCTAGCCATAGTATCGTTTTTCTTACAGTCAAACTATATTTGCTTTGATCTGCAAATTAAATAAATCATTTGTTTTGGGTGTTTTTTTTTTTTGATGACTGGAAAAATTCGTTGAGTTTATGTTACAGCCTCTACCGTTTCATTAGAGTTTTTCCAAACTCTGTTTTCCTTCTAAAATAAAATATAGCACCAAATTGATGTTCCCAATCTAAAACCGTCCATATACTATAGTGCAGGCGGCACATTTTTTGTCACAGCACCGATAAGATCGCCGGCACCGCGATCCGCTCACAATGGCCCAGTAATTGACAAACCATGACTTGATAAAGTCAAGGCTCCAGCCACACTTGTCTCCCAAGCCCGACTCCCATCACGTTTACGTGCCATTTGAGTGGATTAGTAGGTACCTGTTGTATCACGTCTCGTTATTTTATGGTTTGGTTTGGATTACGAGATCAATTTATTGGCTGATGTACCTACTAGTATAGTCAACCCATTAGTGGTACCTTTTTGACAGTTACAAGTGGCAACACCTTTATGTAGTAGCGATAAAGGCTATTTTTGAAGTGCGAATGTTGCCACAAATCTGCGGTCAAAGAAATAATATTACAAGCAAAAGAAATAGAAGGTTCTAAAGAAAACAGTAAATTCAAATGAGTTAAGTAGAGCATGCGTTGTCAATTTTTGTTAAAACAAAATTTTTGCGACTTTGGAGTCGTAGGCAAACAATAGTGAAGTATAAGTAAGTTTTAATTGTAAATGGGGCTATAACAGATGTGATGGCTATAACAGTAGAGGTCTAGAGAAACTATTTATGGACGGTGTGAAAGATGATAATATGAGAAAGACGGTGACCAATGGAGAAGAAGTTATGGAAGAAGACAACATGCTACGCTAACCATAGATGATGAAAATGTAGCCCACTTGGCAGAAAGTAATATAAATTACACTAACGAAACTCATGACAATAGATTTATCCACTGACTAATTTAAAACAGAAGATCTATTTTCAGCACAATCTAGTCACATTAATATTGAAATACCAAAATATGATATCCAACACTTTTATACTGAGACAAGAAACAGACCACGGAACATTGGCACTCTACACTAAAAACAGCGATAAATCATGAACGTCATTTTAAAATAATCTATTGTATCGATAGAAAAAAGCATAAATACGTCTGCATGTAACTGTTTTCCTACTTTTTGTTGATACAACACTTGTGAGTTTGTACGTGAAAAACTCTTTATTTGAGACAGTTTAACTACAAACGAGAGACAGTTTTGCTTGGCAACCAAATAGTAAAAAAACTGGCCAAATGCGAGTCACACTCGAGCACGAAGGGTTCCGTACTATTATTTATAAAAAAAAAAACCGGCCAAGTGCCAGTCGGACTCGCGCACGAAAGGTTCCGTACCATTAATTATTAAAACGGGCAAAAAAAAACACTTTTTTGTATGGGAGCCACCCTCAAATATTTATTTTATTCTGTTTTTAGTATTTGTTGTTATTGCATCAACAGCAATACATAATCTGTAGAAATTCCAACTGGCCTATAGGGTCCCGTTTGACCCTTTGGGTACGGAACCCTAAAAACTACTGACTAGATCTCGTTCAAACTAATTTTTGGTGGAAGTTTGCATGGTAATGTATCTACATCATATATTTTTTAGTTTTATCATTCACTTATTTTAGAAGTTGTTCAATATCATTTTTGAAGACCTATCCATAGATACCCCACAGGTATGAGTTTGATGAAAAAACAAAATTGAGTTTTATTTCTAAGTATGCGGAACCCGTTTTTCTATTTTTGTGTAAAAAGCTTAATGCGGTTCACAGAATACATCTACTTACCATGTTTCAACAGTATAGTTCTTATAGTTTCGGAAAAAAGTGGGTGTGACATACGGACGGACAGACAAACAGACATGACGAATCCATAAGGGTTTCATTTTTTGCCATTTGATTACGGAACCCTAAAAATTACAGACTGGCTCAGCTTTATGACAAGATGGACATTTAATCGGTTTAATCTATTCATCATCATCATTTATTCTTAGTTAGAGACCATGTCAGTTAAAAAACTGATATCATCTTTTCTGCCTAGCCTTTCCGCAAGTATGTTTCAATCGGCTTCTAATCTAATTGAATGCAGCTTAGAACTAGTACTTTACATGGAACGACTGTCTATTTGACCTCCACAATCATGTTTACAGACTGTAGGGCCACTGTCAACCTACACCGACCGTCAAAAATCTACAAAAGACAGTCAGGACTAACAAATTAACGTGCTTTCCAAGGTACGGGGGAAACTCTTTATTTAATGTATGGTCACTCATCCACGGACGAAATCAAAACCGTGAGGTCTCGCATTGAATCCGGGGTTCGATTCCCGGTTCGGGCAAAGTGTTGTTAGTAGCGTTCTCTGTGCTTTTACAACAACCGTACCTACTGCGATCGCCAACACGCCTGCCAAGCGTGGCGATTATGGCAAGGCCCCCCATGTTATGTCAATGTGGCGAAACTTGGGGGAGGCCTATGTCCAGCAGTGGACGTATTTCGGCTGAAATGATGATGATGATGGAACATAACTTGCGAAATGTGGATGTAGGCACATCTCTGCCTAACCCTTTGGGGACTACAGGCGTGATGTTATGTTGTTCAAAAACTAATTACTCAAAAATATATATTGACATTTTTGAAGATCACATTATGAGAAGAACATATCCTCAAATTAACAGAGATTGATCACGTCTAGCAGAAGTGTTTGGTAACACTACCTACTGATATAATAAAGACGACATTTTCCTTAATTGCTTCTCACAATTTACGCGGGGAGATTCGTTTGACGCTGCACGACTTCACCGCTGTATTTGTAGATACTTAGAATAATACAAAGATATACCAAGAGACAAATACTTAGATGATTCAAGTCTTAGCAATTAATTGAGAAACTTCAAGCAAAAAGCTATTAATATGTATAAATCTATTTGGTTTTACTAAAATTAGAAAGAAGCTCCGTCTCCTTTTCACGGTTAAATTGCTGAACGTATTTCGATAAAATTTGGCACACAAGTAGATTGAACCGTGAGCAAAGACATAAAAAGTCTTTATCCTGGGAGTTCGTTTCCGTGAGCTTCTTCTTCTTCTTCAACCCTTGGCCACCCAATGCTGAGTGCAGGTCTCTTCCAAATCTCTCCACTTCTGGCGGTTAGTGTCAAGGCTATCCAGTTTCTTCCGGCCACTTTAATGAGATCGTCTTTCCACCTAGTCAGTTTTCTTCCCACATTCCTCCGTCACATTAATCCATGAAATTATTCTGAACTAAAGGAATCCGTGAGCAAGAGCTTGTGTTCATCTAACTATTTATAATAAAATACCAAAGTCATAATAAAGGTAAAGCATTGCCACTAAATTTGTTTAAAAAAAATTATTAACAGATAAGTGTTATTATAATATAAATGACTTTTTGAATGACACTATTTGACATATTTTTTCTTATTTTCACATTTATATCTATTTGACATTTTTAGATTTATTTATTTTATAATTATGACCTATCAATGTATTACTGACTATTATGTACGTTTTGAAGTGCCTTTGTTATTTGGTTTAATTTTCTAATTTAATTTAGTATTTTTTATTTTGTATGTTTTATAAATTTGTTCGCCTTGCGGGTGAAACGTGTACCTACGTTCTATTAATATTGTGACATCCTGCATGCTTAATTTGCATGTATACGCTTGTTTAGACAACTATAATAATCTTTATCTTTATAAGTACTTACATTCCAATAACGTTGCACCCGACAGGTCAGCACCCACTTTAAACTAAAAGCACCAAATCACAGTGCACGAAACCTTGTCATTAAATCTGACCAGTTACCACAAATAACCAACTATTATGCCCATTATAGCCAAGACCTTCTGACTAATTTCTGAAAAGCTTACCCAGCCTTCGACACCTAAACGATCAAAAGTCGTGCCTGCGTATCGTTGAAAACGTTTAATCGGTTGCCTTCCGTCATACATACGTTGTACACTTCCGTCATTGATTGCAGCCGACCTCAACATCAGTTATTTAGATGTCACGACCGATTCTCGATTCAAATCACGATCTATAAAGGTCATGGCTAACACATAATAGCGTTGAATACTTTTTGGTAATGTCCACGGGACTCGAACAAGAATCTATGAATGGCACAGAGTAATTAAATCTCATTCCAAAGATAAGCTTTGCTCAAGTGCAATAACGTTTTTGGGTTTTGATTCGTTAGGCTATGGTTGTCTGATGTAAATAAAGACGAGTATAATTTGACTGACATATCTTTTGTGATGACCACAATGTATGACCATTAATCATACTTTTTTGTCACCTGTTCGCTAACATGACGAAATTATGTTCTTTGTGACGGCATTGTAGGGTGCTTCTTGATCATGGGAGCCTAGTCATCGTGACCCATAATTAGTTTTTAAATTGGATGCCGAGCAAAAAACCGGAGAAGTCCCCGTTATTATGTTCTAACGAAATTTTTATTTGAAATTTTTCGTGATTGGATTTGACAAATTACTGCGGACCGTCGATCAATTTATTTGGTCGTTAGTCATTACTGTTTTTCTTGCTATCAAAATTCTTATTCGCAGAAGATTTTCGTACATTTGACGTATGATCACAAAGTTGCGGTTTAGTATTTTGTTTGAATTCACCGTTAATCTTTGTCATGGGTCAAAATAGCGTTTTTCTACTTCAAGTAACTCATATTATTATTTCTAATACTTGATATCATTATTTAAATATTCATCTTGGTTCCGTTATGCTATTTCATCAAACGTTTGTGGTTTTTTGGAAAAGTTGACCAACGCAGATGACACTCCTAATTCGAGGATTACCTAGATGACAAATGTTGTGTGGCAAGATTATTAAAATTTTAATCCATCGTTAAAGTAATTTTTGGAGACAAACAGATTTCACTTTCAAGGATTTTATGTATTGGATGGTCATTAAACACTTGACACCAAAATAACGCTTTACTTTCTAATCCAGCATTAAGATAGTCTTTATAATCATTGATTATTCACCTTTAGCTACTAAATAAAGATCTTTAATACGCACAGTGGCTAGTATGACATCATAAATAGCACCTTGCACTGTAAACTTGTCTAATCTACCGTCTCAAGTGTTACGTTCAATGATTTGCTCATTCACTTAAGTAATACAATCTTCTAGTGACAAATTATGTCTCCCGGATTCTGTAGAGATAAGATTGAGATCCATTAAGTTTAGAGATTATGCAAAGTGATTTATTGTCTTAGTCGCGTTTCTGTTGCTAAATAAAATGAATGTTGCGAAATTGAGTTGGATAATTTTGTGGAGGTTGGGAATGAGAACAAAGCTGACGGAAGCAATATTGATAGTGGCAAAAAATTTATCAAAGAATGTGACGACATTCACAAAGTCAAAATAGACCTACGTGGTGGCTCAATCTTAAACATACAGACTAGAGGAGCCCTGTATCCCAGCAGTGGAAATTTTAAAGGCTAATTAGTGATTATGCTTCTGCTGTGCCATCAAACATCATCATCGTGGTATTTTTGTAGAGTAAACACAAAATGTACATTTCCCCCATAAAGGAGAACACGTACACTGTAATGATCTATTTCAGTCTTGATACACTCTTTCAGGATCAACAATGCATTTATCGTACAACCTTTCTACCTCTTATTGCCTTACCGGGTGGCCATTAATCCTCTTTCCAACAAAAGTAGTACATTCTCATAGAATAATCACCATAAAACTCAGTGAATAAACATATCCGAGCGATACCCGTCGATCATAAGTCATGGAAGAATCATTCGCCTTGAAAATAGAGGCAGCTGAATATAAAACTTAATATGCCAAAGACACCCTTCAGATAAGCGCCATTATATTCAAAGTTCCTCGAACAAGACGTCAATGGGATTTAAATACGTCTCTCTTAGGTATCCCACGTTTTTGGGGCCCTGAAGTTTGTTGGAGAAGAAATGCTTGAAAGTCTTCTGGAACAAGTCTGTAGAAATAGCATCATAGTCGGACGACTATGATGCTTTACACCTTAACATTAATTACTCTCTTGGAGATTGTTATTTTTAACCCCCGACCAAAAAAAAGGGGTGTTATAAGTTTGACGTGTGTATCTGTGTATCTGTGTATCTGTGTGTCTGTCTGTGGCATCGTAGCTCCTGAACGGAAGAACCGATTTTGATAAAGGTGGTGTCGTTTGAAAGGTATTTTAATCGAGAGTGTTCTTAGCTATGTTTCGAGAAAATCTGCTCAGCCGTTTGAAGATCATCACCTCTTTTCTAGTTGATGAAGGGATGTAAACAACTTTCACAGTTAGTCGATTTGAAATTTGAAATATTGTCGCTTGTCACCATGGACATTGCTAAGGGGGGGGGGGGGGTGCACCCCCCCCCTCCCCCCAAAAAAATACGTTTTTACAATAAATTTATATCTTTCCTTGATTTCGTTAATTAGCGACAAGAGACGCAACACCGAGAAAATTGGAAGGAAAGGGGGGAGGCCTATGCCCAGGAGTGGGACAGTCAAGGCTAAGAAAAAATAATATAAGTTTAAAAAGCATGAAAAAAAAATTAAATTAAAAATTTAAAAAACCCCCGACACAAGAAACCTCTAAAAAGCCAAAAATAAATTAATCCAAGCGTCGTAGCGTCGGGGGACCGCTAAGAAGACCGCTTAGTACAAGCACAGAATAAAGCGGACCCCCGACGCTACGACGCTTGGATTAATTTATTTTTGGCTTTTTAGAGGTTTCTTGTGTCGGGGGTTTTTTAAATTTTTAATTTAATTTTTTTTTTATTTGTGGTTTTAGGCAATTTTTGTCGACATATTTCTTTTTTTCGATGTTTTTTTTTCCCATATTTGAGAAAATACTTTTGTGTTGGTATCAGTAGGACTGTACATTTAAAATACTCTACTATATAAAAATATCATATCTACTATATAAATATCTCGTTTCGGCCAAGACGCCTTTCTTGGCGCTATTTTCTCCGCTTTTTTAAGAACCTTTCCCCGCTAACTTTCCAGCCCCAAGTCTTCAGTCAAGAAACAATCGAGCAAGCCGACGGCGACCGTTCCACTGTACTGTCAATCGTATCATTAAGGAACCCCGATGGTGGGTCACACATCAACCAAGCACTTCATTAGCCACTCTTCAAAGTACGTGAGACACATTCCAGATGGATTTCGCAATGCTTAAGTGGATAGGAGATTGATGTATAATGGTGGGAATTAAGCTCGGTGATTTTTATTCTTATTGTGTCCGATAGGACATGATGTGTTCAGATTAATGAGATATTGGTTTAGGGAATTAATTAGGGTAGGAGTTAGTTTTTGAAGGAGAACTAAGAACACCATCCATATGTTGCATATACATGGCAAGGTCCAAAAATTTCCGGCTTCATTGATAAAATTGAGGATAGGATTTAACCAAAAATGGATTGAAATAAAAGGACACTATATTGAACAAAAAAGAAATACTTTTTTTTACTGGACACTAAATTTATTTATTTAGAACATGGAGGCATGTTCTTAGTAAATAAATTTTGTGCGGGTAATTAGAGAAAACTTCAGTAATTTACTGATGTGATAGTTTTGTATCATGATTAATCTAATGTGTGTAGGCCACAAACTTTTGACCTTACTTTTTGATATATAACCAAATAGTATGGGACCGAGAATAGTCCCTTGCAAATCCGCACGATTCAACTCGAATCTTGCATTGAAATGTGTTAGGCATTGGATTGTTCAAACTGATCTGTTTTATCTTGTAGCAATCAGTTATTTTTACAAATGACAGACTATTCCAGCATCAGGTTACAGAAATATAAAAGTTTGTCATCTGCATGCGTCAGTTCCAAATCTGTTTTATTGGAAGTTTACTCACAAACACATTTATATTTTATGAGTTTTTTCATTGCACAGTAAAACCATTTTTAAATCATTTCTAGTTCTGATGTTCTAAGACGGATGTTTCTCTCTTCAGAGATTCATTTCGTATTGGGTTTAATTTGTTATTAAATCGTTTATAATAAAAATAGCGTTTTATATTATTAACACTTTTTTTATTATAAATAACACATGGTTTTCACTTTCGATGTTGATTGTGAAATATAGAATACCATTTCTACTTGTGTTATACTTTTATTTTTATCACCTTTGTCATAAAGTTTTTCGTTTAATCCACCCAAATAAAATTTTAATTAGTTTTATGTCATTGAGATTGATAAAATAAATAATCACCCACTATATTTAACGTTTGATCTTTTATCTTACAATCGTCATGACGAGCAGAATAAATTTGACATGACGAACAACATTATTAAAAATATTTGCATTATTTCTCTACACGGCAAATAAATGAGTCTTGTAAGAGGTGCCAACTTTCTTTTCATCTAGATGTTAATTTAGTAGTATTTTACTTGAATACAGGTAGTTAATCAAGTCTCAGTAGGTATTTATGGTTATGCTCTAAGCCGTTACTCACATACCAAAACATCCAAATTTTTATTGATACTTCATTTATCTCATGACAGTTCGTTATAACACTTTCCTGTGACCCGAACCAAACAAATACCATAAAAATAAATATCTTCGAAAACATGACTAATAATCCTTCAATATCTTCATATTGCATATTCAAAATTGATGTAAAAAAAGGTGTACTCTCATCTCGACCTGTTTGGGCCGTCTATCAACGTATGACGTACTGAGAACCTTCTTTTGCATCGCATAACTTCAACGCTTCCACTACAGTGAACTTTAAAGTCGTGGTCATAAGATCTAATGTTAATTTGCTGGTGTGTATGATGGATGCTTGTGGTGTATGTCGGGATGTCAAAGCGTCGCGAACGAGCGCCGACGCAGGACAGTCTCGTGCTGAGAGTAATCTCAGTCGACCTCGCGGCTAGGGATGTGGGAGATCAGTGAAAGCATCGATATCGAGATTATGTGGATGGTTTAGTGTTGGTTTGGCGTAGGCAATGGCTCTATGCAGTAGATAAGTAATGGAAAGGTTCATTTCAGGTTATTTTGATTTATTGAGAAAGGAAATCCAAACCAGAACAAATTGTGAATCATGAACAGAAAAGAAAAACAGGCAATTAGGTAAATGATTTGTTACCCAACTTGTAGAGCAGAGTATGAAGAGCAATAACTATACTTTACACATCAATGCTACACAAGCTATATACTGCTACCATTGATAGCTTTAACTCAACATCTTTTATCGATATCGAGAATCGAAGTGTTGGGACAACATCATTATTGTCTCAACGGGGCGCTCGGGTCAGAGAGTCGAGACAATCTGTCAAATGGAAAGAATCACACACGAACGAACCGAGTCCCGCAACGCCGCCCTATTAATCATATTTCGACCTTTTTTTACCATTTCCGAACGTGTGTTCTCTCGGATAATGGCTACTATTCTGACGGCGAAATCACAAAGACCTTTGTCACGTAATAGTTATATTTTAAACTCTATTTTTGACAGCATAAAGTCTGATTTCGATTAAACAGTCCCCACGTATGGTGGGCCTCAAACAGCGGTAAGGTCTTTTAGACAATACTTGTCGTTTGATTCAAGATGTCATGTTTTCTGATAAAATCTTGACGAAAATTTCGTTTTGACGGGGTCAAATTTGGTGCGGCCATGTTCTTCAATTACATTTGACATAGTTGAGTCTAAAGTAATGTACGTTTGTTTGTGTATTTAGATCATCTATCTGATTAGTCTGCCGAATTCGAAATGTTTTGACATGGCGAATTGTGACAGGTAATATTGGTTGCGCAAGAGAGCTAGCTGAAATCGGCAGTCGAAAATTCGGAGCTGTATTTATTCTGCCTTCAAATGTCCGTGTTAATTTCAAGATCGTAAGCAAGATAATGAGCTGAAAGTAAATGATTCTATGAAGTCTAAACATGTCAACCTTAATGCGGCAGCACCTCTTGGTTCAGTCAACGAGTAATGTGTTAAAGTCTCCATTGTTTGCCTCTGAGTAAGCTTTGGTCTTTGCACCATGCGTGGGAAACCAAGCAGGTGCTACAGAATCAGAATTATCTATGTCCTCTTTCGATAGGGCATTATCACTATATAAATCTAGTTTGAGTACTGTGGTTTGTTTCCTGCAAATGTCAGTAGGGTTAGTCATTCCTACCATGGTACCCATAAACAGCCAGCACTATAAAGTAGGTACAAATACACCTTCAATTACTGCTTCGGGAATTCAAGGCGTGACTGATATATTAAGACTAACAAAGCATTAATTAAGATATGGACATTAAATCAAGACCATCATTCAAGATCATCTTCATTAAATTCATCAGTGACATTGGATGCGAAGCAATATTAATATTTCGTGACAATTCCGTAATAGGTAATGCTTCCAAAACTCACTGTTAATCATTTGCGTCTTCATTTTATTTACCGCCAATTATGAGAGTAAACATCCTTGTGGTTTCGTCAATAAGGGTTATTATCGCTTGGCTAAATATTCTTGGTGTGTTTGAAGTGTTAATATTGTACTTGACATAGATTTTGGTATGGTGCTCAAGTATAGCCTGGGGCGACATGTGGGCGATTTCGATGACATTTTGTGTGAACTCCGTATTTGAGCTTGCTTGAAGCTAAGAACTTAATGTCTTTTCATTTATCCTTCCTTTGTCTTGGAATAAGGTAAAGGCTAATTAGTCCTGGAGATTTAAAGGCTGGCAGAGAAAATAACATGAAGGGAAGTGTTACAAGTATGCTAGATGAGTCATTAGGAACACAGTTCCTTGTGGCTTGTGATCAATCAAAATCGCAGCTTCTTCAACAGCTTCTATGGAAGCAACGTTAGAGTACTTGAGTTTTTATGATTAAAAAGCTCTCGAGCGTTGTTGTTAAGACGCATTTTTATTTATTACTTTTCCTTAACATGGCAGGTATCTTATAAGTGCTTGACTTCACCTTATATGATTTTTTGAACTATCTGTCTTATTAGATACAACGATTTGTCTTTTCACACAGTGTCTACATTTCCAATCCAACTTTTCTCTCGCAGGTCTGCTGGAAGAAATTTCTTATGAAAAAAGCAGTACCTACCTTTGCGCTCTTCTATCTTAATGTAATGTCCTGTTAAGTATTTGTGCGTATATCATCATCATCAGCCTATAATGTTCCCACTGCTGGGACACAGGCCTCCTCTCAATGAAAGGGAATGGGCTGTATCCACCACGCGGGCCCAGTGCGGATTGGTAGATGTCCTCGATTTTTTAGTTCTAGAACATGCCGCCGGTTTCCTCACGATGTTTTCCTTTACCGTTTTTGAAAGTAGCGGTGATAAAATAAATTACACAAAAAAATGCACCTGCCTGGGTTCGAATCCACGGCTTACTGCTCGTAATTCGGGGTTGCCAACACTGGGACACCGCTGCTCGTGTGTACATAAGTATATAATTTTGTAATTAATCTTTCTAAATCCTTCATGAGCTTTTTCCAAATACATAATATGTTTCTGAATCAAACATTACACATAAGCATACAACTCTGTACATAACATACGCGCCACATCTTATCCTCATCAATCTAATTCCCATACAATATTCAATACATACATAAAATGACAGGTTCTCGTGTGTAGATATGTATGACCCTCAGGTCACCGAGGTCCCCGATAGCATCGACTTAAACCCGTCTAATTGTGACATCACGGATACAATTCATCAGTCAGATATTGTGACCTTAGTGTCACGTTGGAAATGTGGGAAGGAATAGATTGTTCAGTGATGAATTTAGAGATTCATTAATTTTAGTGGCTGTGGTTTAGTATTGTATTAGCTATTATTTAATTTAATTTAATTGATTTGAAACTAAATGTATTAATTTCTTTTTAAATTGTAATTTCTTATTTTGTAATTAATGATGTAATAATATTCCATTTGACATTTATTCCAACTTGACATTTATTCTAATTTGACATTCATTCTTATTTGACATTTATTCGAACTCGACATTTATTATAATTTTACTTTTAATTGAACTCAATAATGTAACTTTGCTATCTGGGATAATCAAGCCGACCAATAATGTATGAGTGGATTTTTATTTATTTTTGTTTTATATGGGTCACGGACCTGAAATAAATGATTATTATTATTATTATTATTCCCTTTATTCATTTATATGTACAAATTTGCTACATTTTTAAATATTCCTTATAAATAATAAAAAAAACATTTAAAAATATAAAAAATTGTAGCCCACCGGTATCGGGAACAGGGTCCAAGCTACCGGCGGTCAGGGCTCCAGAGAGAGGAACCTCCTAACAATACGAGCCGTGTCCAGGAGTACCGCTTTCTGAATCAAGCCCTTGATCCAGCTGCCTAACGAGAGCCTCATCAGATATTGGTCGAGGCTCTTGGCAATTAGGCCATTGGCTGATACGACTATCGGCACAATGATCGCTGAGTCAACAGGCCACATGTCGACAACCTCGCGAGCCAAGTCAATATACTTGATTTGTTTATCTTTCTCGGCCTTCACGAGGTTCTCGTCATGTGGAACCGTTATGTCAACAATCATTGCGCGCCGCTCTGATCGATCCACCACCACTATATCAGGCTTATTGGCTACAATAGTCCTGTCAGTGATGATGGATTGATCCCAATACAGTGTGATATTGCCATTTTCGAGAACTGGGTCGGGCACATACCTATAGTACGGCACTTCCGATTCCACAAGGCTGTATTTCAGAGCAAGTTGCTGATGGATAATCCTGGCTACAAGGTTGTGTCTATGCAAGTATTCTCCGTTAGCTAGACGAGAACACCCGGAGATAATGTGACGGATCGATTCGCCCGGACGGTTGCATGCCCGACATATGTCAACCGTGCCATCCTTCACAATAAATTTCCGGTAGTTATTCGTCATCATAACTTCATCCATAATTGCACAAACAAAACCTTCGGTTTCTCCAAAGAGTTCCCCGGAACGTAGCCAGGCTACGGACGCTGCATGGTCTACATCAGGCCCATGCAGGGCACTGAAGTAGCGTCCGTGAAGCTCCTTACTCTGCCATACTTCCCTGCGGTCATTAGTGTCAAGCACTGCAGGTTTGCGCCAGTTCTCTTTAGCCAAGGAGAGCGGGGTGAGGGCCTTGTCCATCGCGACCACATCTCGATGCATCCCCACGTCGGCTTCTAGGAAATATTCCCTGAGACTGCATATCTCGCGATTGTGGAGAGTCTTGGCGTTTAAAAAGCCTCGACCTCCACAACTCCGCGGGATATACAGTCTCATAACCGAAGAACGTGGGTGATGCATTCGATATGCCGTCAACAATGTACGGACCTTCCTATCCAGGGCGTCTAGTTCTGTTTGAGTCCATTTTAGTACGCCGAAAGAGTACATCAAAACCGGCATGACCCAACCATTGAAGGCACGCACCTTATTTCCGCCTGATAAAAGACTATTAAATACTTTTCTCAGGCGGCCAAAGAAGCGCTCCTTCAACGATTGCTTCACGTCAACAGCATTGATGCCCAGCGCTTCCGACATACCCAAATACTTATAGGTTTCGGTTGCTGAGAGGGATCTAAGATTTATGGAATCTGAGAGCTGGGTTCCCGCAGATTCCACAATCCTCCCTCGCTTTACATGCATGACCGCACATTTGTCCACACCAAATTCCATCCTGATGGCGCTACTGAAAGTTTCTGTTACCTTCAGTAGCTCCATCAGTTGCAAATTGTTGGGGGCAAAGAGTTTCAGGTCATCCATGTAAAGAAGGTGAGATATAACCTGACCACCTCTCCTCAACCGAAAGCCCAGACCTGAATCCTCCAGCAGCGTGCTTAGAGGATTCAAGGCTAAGCAGAACCAAAGCGGACTCAAACTATCGCCCTGAAAAATACCTCGCTCTATCCTTATCGGTTCGCTGTTCCCTTGGATATGCCGACATCCTGGATAGCGAAGGACTGTCTTCCATTGCCCCATACACGACATCAGGAAGGTGCGCAGAGTTGCATCAACTTTATACAATTCTAGCACCCTCATGAGCCATGTATGTGGCACCGAGTCGTAGGCCTTCTTATAGTCTATCCAACATGTCGACAGATCCCTTCGGGAACGTCGAACCTGTTGGTTAATGGCCATATCAATGAGGAGCAGCTCCTTAGTACCGCGGGACCCGTTCCTACATCCATTTTGAGAAGCGGACATGATCGAATTGTCATCAATGTGTTTGCTAATTTTAGCTCTCAAAATGGATGTAAGAACTTTATACACTGTCGGGAGACAGGTTATCGGTCTATAGTTTTTGGGCTCCGCAGTACTACCCGATTTATGGAGCAGGTGAGTTATTCCAGTAGTCAGGAATTCGGGCAGCGACCCTGACTCTAAGGCATAATGACATATGACATACGTGTCATGTAAGAAAAATATCTATCAATAAAATGAAGAAAAGACGATGTTGACCAGAGCAGCAGCTCGAAAAGCACGAATACCGCCTCCGGACTCGTCGCCTCGCTCCGCCTCGCCGCCGCCGGAACCCAGCCTCACTGTGAGTGCTGTGACACCGGCCGTGGCAGTTGCGTCGAGCGACAGCGACGAGTACTTCTCTCCGCCCACGACGCCACCACCTGTTCGTCGACGGGGAGGACGCCGGCCACCGGACGGCTTAGGACCTCGAGGCCCACCGGCTTCTGATAGGGTCCCAGCTCCCGGCGGAAGTGTGCAGCGCATGCGATGGACTCAAGCCATCAACGAGAGCGTCATGCGCTCATACTATGGGGCTACAGAGGGAGGAAACAACCTGACCGCGTACCGTGTTCGGATGCTCTCTCTGTTTCAGGTGCTTGAGCCAGCTGTCAACGTATCGGCGCAACGACTGTCTATTATTATTATTATTATTATTATTGATAAGGAAAAAATTAAATAAATATTCGTAAGAATAAGTTTAATTCATTCTGTATTTGTAAAACAAATATACAAATTAATTGATTGATAATCGAACTAAAATAAATTTCCTAACGCAAATCAGGTTGGTAAACAGCAATTTTTGAACGTCTAAAATAACCGAAAACAATCAAGCCCTAAAAGACCGCTCCTTCACCACTTCCTGGTGTTTTAGTTAGGAAGAAGTAGGGAAACAAACTCCCTAGCAACAAATCTGTCTGTTAAGTGAAAAGTTGGTCAATGCCGTACTTAACATCGCGCGTTGCAGAAATTCGAGCTACGATTCAACGACAGTATTATCATTACTTCAGTGACCGTTATAGCAGTGGCAGTCGGCACTTGTGGCACTTGGCAATCTGACGGTCATAGGTCACGAGTTCGAACCCAAGACACGCACTTCTGATTTTTCAGATTCATGTCCGTATTATACAATTATCACTAGCTTCGGTGAAAGAAAACATCCTAATCGAAACTATACGTGGCTGGGAGATATTTTTCGACAGCATGTTAAGCCAAATCAGACGCCCATGGGCAGCATAAAAACTCTGGCACCAGGTACTAACCACAAGAAGAGAAGAAGTCATCATCATCATCATTTGAGCCAAAAATACATCCACTGCTGGACATAGACCTACCCCAAGTGTCGCCACATTGACATTTTGGGGGGGTTTTGCCGTAATCGCCACGCTTGGCAGGCGGGTTGGCGATCGCAGTACGGTTGTTACAAAAGCACAGAGAACGCTGCTGCCCATTCTCTGGAAAGTCCCTTAGTTGCCTCTCACGACACCCACGGAAAGATACGGGATGGTGCTATTCTTTACGTCCGACACCATACAGATCCAGAGAGAAGAAGTGATTATTGGTAATCTAACTGCAGATGCAGTTAGTGCAAGGAATCAATTTAAAATGGAGCGTGCGCGTGACCGTGAAGGGCGATTATCGTTATACTAGTGTCACCACTAATGTGCGGTCGATTGTACCAATATTTAAGTTGTCTATTAAGAGCGTTCACGCCTTACGATATTTCATACAAACTTTCAAGTCCTTATTTTCCGAAATGACTGAACCGATTTTAATTCTACTACTGAACAAACTCTAAATCATAAGCATATATTGGAACAGCAGCTGCATGAGGCTAGAAGTCATATAACGGAACTTGAGACTACCAACAATAACATCACTGCCTCGCTGAATCACAGTCTGTTCAGTGAATTGGTGCCTATTGCCCCGTCAATGGTTTCTGCCACTAAACCCTCTTTCACCATAGATTTGACAGGTGAGGATGATTCCAACCTATGTAGTTCAGTGAGGGCAGTCACAAGTAAAAATAAAATTAAAAAATATATTAAAATCAATAGATACATTAAAAAATCACAAAAAATGGTTAAAAGGCAGAAATATTTCATTAAAAATGTTAAATTGAATAGAGAAAGACTAAATGTAATAAAACTATTGGATATATATTCATCTAACTTGGAGCAAAGCACTAGGAGGTACAAAATTGACACAGAACACCTGCAATCAAAACTTGACCACCTTCAGGAGAAGCTAAGTTCAATGACTAGCAAATATAATACCTCTCAACATGTTATGAGGGAATATGTGTTGGCGATGAATGATTTGGTAAACTCACAAACAAACAACTGTGAGCACTGTCAATCAACTTCACATGTAAATACACCAGACCACTCGTTGACAACATGTTGTAATACCACCTTACCGCAGCCATGTGTTGTTTTGCATACTCCTATGAATAGTTCCCAGAAACAATGTAAACAAAGTGTAAATAATGACATAGTAATATTTTGTGATGAGATTGGAAAAGACCTAGGTAATTTGTTAACAGATGAATATCCAGGACACTCAGTAATAAACAACTGTATGCCAGGATGTTCTCTAAATCATATTATGAAAGAAATTATAAAATGTGAGTTTAACCAGGACACCATATTATTAATTTTAATAGGTAATAGAGGAAAAGTGAACAAAGGAGAATTGCTCCAGTATTATAGAACTTTGACTAACTTAAATTTAAGAAAAATTTTATTGTTTACATTTCCCTATAGTAACAGTTTGCCACAGGAAGAAAATTTCTATAGATATAATATTAATAACACATTGCATAATTTGACATACAATAGTAATGCAATTCACTTAATTGACATCAACAATTATATTGGCAGAAATTTTTATTTGACAAAAGATAGATATTGTGTAGACAGGTGTTATCTTCCAAACTATTGTAAGAGACAGGTAGCTATGTCGCTATCATATTACTTTTCTATAACAGCCAAGAACTTGGCTAATCCAGTTGCCTCTGTTGATCAATGCAATACTAAGCTTAATTACTCTGCCAATAGGTTGTCAACAATGAATGAATCAGTGAATCATTTAAATTAGAAATTGAGACAACAGAGGCAACCTCTTGCACTATTATAAGGAAGCCAGACAATGAATCGGGCGAATGTTTTGAGAATTTTAATAGTATCAACCTGGTTCATCAAAATATTCAAGGATTTTTGAACAAAGAATTAGAAGTAGAACTTTTCATGAATTGTAAACATAGATATTCTTTGTATAACGGAGCATTGGCTCAAATGTCACCAATTAATGTTCAATTTTAGTAATCACCAGGTTGGTAGTTCATTCAGCAGGGTAAATGCTATACATGGCGGCGCATTAATCCTAGTAAATATTCAGCTTAAATTTAAAGACCGCAAGGATATTGTAAGCCTATCTGTTGAGCGAACAGTTGAAATAGCCTGTATAGAATTGGAGCAGTTTATCATATTAAGTGTGTATAGACCCCCTTCAGGATTGTATGATTGTTTTGAAAAGGTAATGGATGAAGTGTTCCATAAAATCTGTAATTCTAGGAAGTCTTTAATCACTTGTGGTGATTTTAATATTAATTTGTTAGAAAAGTCTGGGTTAAGTACTAAAATTTTAAGCCTGTTTCATTCATACAATCTTGAAAACAAATTTCTGGAGCCCACTAGAATAACCCCAACTAGTGCCACTTGCCTAGATAATATTTACACAGATATTATACCTACCCACAAAAAAATAATTAACTTATTAGATTCAGATCATTGTGGGCAATTGATCACAATTTCAAATGTAGACAAGAAAGTCACTAAAAAGGATATCATTGTTAATCCAAAAACTAAAACTCGCCTGGAAACTTTTAAAACTAAGCTTTTGTCTAAATTACCACTATTATCAACTAATAATGATCCCAACCAACATTATAACGATTTTTTCAGAATGTATTGCACACAGTATAATACCACATTTATCCCTAAGACAATCTCGGTTAATAGTAACGCATCCTTCAACGACTGGGCCACTATTGGTATTCATAAGAGCCGAAAACGTCTTTATGAGTTGTATGCAGAGCGGACCTTTAAAAACACTGTAGAATTTAAGTTATATGTTAAGAATTATTCTAAAATATTTAAAAAAGTTTGTTTTTTTGCAAAGTCACGTTACTTGAGTTCAAAGATTAAAAACAGTAGTAATATAATTAAAATGACATGGAACATTATTAATAGCGAAACGGGAAGGTCTTGCAACCGAAATAGTGACTACAGCCTTGCTATTGGCGACACAGTTTTAAATTCAGACACTCAAGTTGCCACAGCCTTTGAAAATTTCTTTGCGGATATTCCTGTATCGACTACTAAATCGCTAAACTCTTCACCTGCTACTGCCGAGTCTTTACTTAAGGAAAGCGTTTCAGTCTGTGATTCCGAATTTAATTTTCAATATGTCACTTGTAAAGATATAATTAAAACTTTTCACACCTTAAATGTTAAAAAGACCGCCGATCTATGGGGTCATTCCGTGGACGTTGCTAAGTCCATTATAAACATTGTAGCTCCTTCTCTAGCTGTAATATTTAACGATTGTATTGACCGTGGTGAGTTCCCTGATCTAATGAAAAATAGTAAAATAATACCATTGTTTAAATCGGGTAGTACATCAGACCCCACTAATTATAGACCCATTTCAGTACTACCCACATTTAGTAAAATTTTTGAAAAGCTAATTTTAGAACAAATGCAGCGTTTTTTCAATAAACATAAGTTATTACACAACAAACAGTTCGGATTTACAAGGGGTCGTTCAACTACTGATGCAGGTGTTGAACTTTTAGGCCACATTTATAATGCATGGGAGGACAAATGCGATGCTTTGGGCATCTTTTGCGATTTGTCTAAGGCTTTCGATTGCGTTCTTCATGAAACATTAATCAGGAAACTACACCACTACGGAATCCGTAACGCCTCTCTGGATCTTCTTTCTTCATATTTGAGTGATAGGATTCAGAGAGTTGATGTTAATGGAAAAAGATCTCCCGGATCCATTGTAAGAATGGGGGTACCCCAGGGCTCAATTCTTGGCCCATTTTTGTTTCTTATTTATATAAATGACTTGCCTTACCTCATAAAGGATAATCATGACATAGTATTGTTTGCAGATGACACTTCTCTTTTATTTAAACTCAAACGTCAGCAGATAGTTACGGACGAGGTTAATAGCGCCCTGGCAAAAGTCGTTAATTGGTTTAATGTTAATAATCTACTCCTAAATGAGAAAAAAACCAAATGTATTAAGTTTACGATGCCCCATGTAAGACAAGTAGAAACTAGAGTACTAATCAAGGATGAAGAGTTGAAACCGGAAGATAGCACAGTGTTCTTAGGCATAACTCTGGATGCCAAGCTTCAGTGGGGCCCGCATATAGACAAATTGTCAAAAAAACTTAGCTCTGCAGCATACGCCGTTAGAAAAATTCGTGATTTAACTGATTTAGAGACAGCCCGTTTAGTTTACTTTAGTTATTTCCACAGCGTGATGTCGTACGGTATTCTCTTGTGGGGCAATGCCGCCGATATTCAGACAATATTTGTTTTACAAAAAAGGGCAATTCGTTCAATTTATAAATTAAGTCCCAGATACTCCCTCAGAGAAAAATTTAAAGAGATTAATATTCTTACTGTGCCCTCTCAGTTTATTTATGAAAACCTTTTGTACGCCCATAAAAATATCAATTTGTTTAAAAAATACAGTGATATCCACAACATAAATACGAGGAACAAACACAAATTTGTTGTTCCTGCAACGAGGCTCAAAAAAGTAGGGGGTACGTTTAGATGCCAATGTATACGTTTTTACAATAAGCTTCCGAGCCATATTCAAGCACTAAACTTAAATAAATTCAAATCGTTTATAAAAAAGAAGCTATGCTTGAAAGCCTACTATCATGTAAATTACTATCTCGAAGATAAAAAGGCTTGGGATTAAACTGCTCCAATGAAATTTGCTTTGTGAATGTCGAAATTTCGGACTTCGCTTGTTTATTGTTGATTCCTTTGTTTATTGTTTATTCCTTTATTTTATTTTATACACTGTGATATTTTTTATTTTATTTTTACCTTATTTTTTATTATTTTAGGTGACATTTACCGATTTGACATGAATACTTTTCTCAGTATTTGATTATATTTTTTTTTACTTTACTTTTTATTATTTTGATGTGACATTTACTGATTTTACATTTATTGATTTGACATAAATATTTACTTTTTTTATTATTATTGTGACATTTATCGACGTTAATTATTATTAATTACATTTGATTATTGTGAATGTGAGGACCATGTAGGTCACATTTTATTTTTTCGTAATTTATTGATCTTCTCCCACCACTATCTGGCAGTTTGAGTACTTTAAGCGACCTACCCAAA
Organism: Cerastis rubricosa; assembly: GCA_949152445.1. Classification (NCBI taxonomy): domain Eukaryota; kingdom Metazoa; phylum Arthropoda; class Insecta; order Lepidoptera; family Noctuidae; genus Cerastis; species Cerastis rubricosa. Next base: position 14,899,455 of record OX424541.1, read on the forward strand.
TGTCCTTTCTTTGGTATTGTTCGTCGTTTCGTTGAGCTCCTTGAGTTATAAGTCGAGCTACACGATAACTGACAAATGCTTGCACTGACTGGACAGGTCCACTCAAATCTGTGTGGTTCTTTCTTCAAAAGACCATTTCAGACACGTATCTGCATAGTCCTCATATGAGTTTGCCAAGATTTTGTCTGGACCTTAAAAGAGACTGTGACCTCTGAGTTTGTTTCGGCTGTTTCTTCTCAGAGTAGTCAGGTACGAAACACCGGCCCCATCTAGTTTAAAAAAAATGACGTGTAAAAGTGTTTGTAAAAACCTACTTGCAAAATAAACATCATTTATCATTTTTCATTTATCATTTATCATTTATCATAATTAAACTTCATACGCATAAGCAGGATACATAGGTCTAAAAAGTGAAAAAACATTTTATAAAAAATTGTGTTACAGCTAAATTAGACGATTATAAATTATCTATAGAAACAGAAATTTCCAATTATCTTTTTTTTAAATGACATTCCGACCATTTTTAGATCTATTTATCCTGCTTATGCGTATGAAGTTTCATTAAAATCGGTTCAGTCATTTCGGAGAATAACGCTTTGATAGTTTGTATGAAATACCGTAAGGTGTAAACACTCTCAAGTAAGTTCTACCCAAAATATGACAACAATCCTCTCGATATTCTTCCGAAAAAGATGAAGCGGATTCTCCTAGGCCAAGAGTCACCCACTATTGTAATCACAACAAAAACAGTAGGTACCAATGTCCACACAGTACATAATCGTGAACATAGTTAAATAATGATTACTCACGTCTAAACATAATCAAATCTATCAAGTAGGCGTCTCCTTGCGCCCGAGTCGTGAGAACACCGAAATTGATTTCTTATTAAACACTATTTGTCATTGAGGCAAGTTTTTGTTTGTATACGTGCTGTGTATGTAATCATAATTTTGAGGTTTTTCCTTGTGTTGTAATAGATCAAGATTTTCTTTTCTTTACACAGGTTTGAGTGTTCATTTGCTTTGCCCTAGGCCATTCTTCTGATATTTTTAATAGGCTTGAGCTCAACTCGCCCCTTGGATCTTGCCCCTTTTGATTAATATGTTCCACTGACCCCGTTTTTTTATTATTTTAGTGTAGTGATTCGAGGGGAAAATAAACTACATTAGGTGTGCTTTTTTGTCATTACCTAAGTATAGCTTGTTAAACTCATTTAAAATTATAAAATACTTTGTACCATCGTGTTCAACACCGACTCGTTAAGAAAGAAAACCTTATAATGTACTGTATAGAAAATTAAGCCGCTCCATGTAAAATACTGGTATTCAGCGGCATCCGGTTAAAAAGGAAGCCCACCCCAATCGAAAAGGCTAGGCAGATGATTATAGAAAGTAGTATTTCGGATATTGATACTATTTATTAGGTTTAATTTGATCAGAGGGTTTAGTAGTTTATTTTTTGTTTTTAGGGTTCCGTACCTTGAAAGGAAAAAACGGACCCTTCGTTAGTTGTTTGTTGATCACTTTGTTAATTGTCCTTCCGTCCGCCCGTCTGTCCGTCCGTCTGTCTGTCAAGACCCTTTATTCAGGAATGAATTATCAAGCTGGAATTTATACCAAATACTCAAGTCTACTGTCCCTTGGAGCTGTGAAAAAATCAAACTTCTAAGCCAACGCAATCAAAAGATACAGCCGTTTATGCCGCAAATTTTCGACACTCGCAAGAGAATTAAAACCTACAGGGTACTTCCCGTGAACTCAGAATCTTGAAATTTGGTAAGAAGCAACGTCTTATAGTACAGATAAAGAAAAATACGCATATTATGCGAAAACCGTAAATTTTTGGGCACATCATATAATAAAAATATTTGATTAATTTTTGTACGGAATCCTCGCTCGGTGCGCGAGTCCGGCTCGCACTTGGCCGGTTTTTTTTTAGATCTATTAATATTGAAACAATTGGATGTCAGGCAAAAGCCTCTACCCATGAGAGACATTTTCCCATCAGTGGGATGACGCAGACTAACAGTATCATTATAAATATTGATCCCAGATAATGTACTAAAATCTAGTCTTCGAAAAACCATTAGGCCCTAATAAATAATAAACCTAATAAATCACCATATTTTTCCTCATGGTGATAATTTTAGCACGTTTTTTCCTATAGCTGTCATAATTCGTAAGAAATACCATAGGGTTTTTTTATGATTATCGAACAATAGCACAAATTGTGCGGGGACTGTACAGATCAATAATATAATTTAGTCGTACTTGTTTGAGATGTAATGATATCGACGATTTACAACTTTGTAAATAGCAAGTTATAAAAAATACCGTCAATACGTCGTCGATTGGTTTACGCCCCAATGCATACACATTGTTTAATAATGTTTCTCAGTGAAATACTTCGAGTGAAACACAAATGAAATACTTCTATTTTTTATGACTATTGATTTCTGTATCAAACTCCAATTAAATTGGTTTATTTATTAAAGTGTTATATATAAAATTGGTTTATTTATAAAGTGTTAGTATTAAGATTTTACTAACATTTTATGGATCTATGGTCTGAATTAAATAAATAAATTAAATAAATTAAAACGGAGGTACAATCGGAATTCTTTATTATTCTTGTGCGTGCGATGAACTTTTATGCTCTTTCATTAATTAGTATGTAAGTATTAGTTGTACTGCCTAAATTACCCACTATATGCATTAAATTTCACGAAAGCTACACGAACTTCTGTACACCTGGTGACATGTATTATGTGACCACAGAAGCCAAAACTTTCACCACAAACAAACGGTAAATTAAAAAGAAAACTGTAACATCACATTATGCAAATACAACGACAAATAGCTCTTGCTCAATACGAATATAAAATATTCTCAACTTAAAACAATACAGCATTTAAAAATACAAAACCCTTTCTTATCTTAACAGACATCCACGAAATGTTGAAATGTCGCAAGACAAAAGAGCGTGTGAAACTAAATCTTGCTTCATAAGAAAAAAATACGGGCCGATAATTCACTTTGGGAGGCACGAAGAGACAGATCGGTCATTCCAAAAATTATCTAGCTTTAGGCAAGGTAATTAGAGTGACGAAACTCATTGCATAAGTTGGTCACATCACTATTTTTTTTTTACTCTATGTTCATTACGCACGAGACCTTTCTAATGTCTGAGCCATCTTTGTTTATGTTTAAGTAGTCAATTGCTTTAAGTATGTACATTTTAACTTAGTTTTAATTTTTGCTTAGCCATGTAATTAGGAATGCCTATTTAATGTTTGCAGATCACAATGACGTGAAGATCACGAAGTATCACACACCAAATTGAAGCAGGTAATCTTGTTCCGAAGATTTTTTGTCGTCATTGACATGGAGATTTTGATCAAGAATCTTTGAGTCAGGCAGGAAGTAAAGGATGTTTTTTCAATATTTTATAGAATTTATCTACATCCTTAAGATCAAGTATGATAAATGAAGTGATGCAGTTCAAGCCCGCATATTGTTTAAGAAAACAGTGTTTAGACGAAAAACAGTATGAACTAATTATTGATATGGATCACTTTCTTCACCCAACACCAACTGTGTAACATACATGTTAGTATAAAGGATGGAAGGGACACCAACCACAGACTGTTACCAGGTACCCAGTACATCATTGTGGACCTTCCGAAAATTTTCTATGTATACAAAATTTTCACGGTATTGCTTTTTTGTTTTTAAATCACCGATGCAAATTTTCAATTAATATCACTAAGCATTTATGTGCCGATGTTCCTTCCACCCTGTAGATGCCAAACTAGAAGGACCAACAAGATAAACCTTTTGCCCAACAAAAGTCTTATCACAAAAATATAATAAATTTATCCACCCTGAAAATTTCTCAGCGTAGTTCCTATAAAATTTCTCTCTGCTTCCTACAGGATCATACTCGTGATCCTATCTATACTTATGCTTATAGCCTCCACAGTTTCAATGTTCGAAGCATAAGACATTGTCTGGGCTGCGGTGGCGGTTGGACAAAAGACTCCACTGTTTATTTGCCGCCCATACTCTACCTGCGGTTTAAGAGAATTGGTTTGCATGTAAGTAATTTTCTAAGTCAGACCGACGACCGTTTTCTAAAGGATTTTGACGTGGATGTAGTGGTGCTGGATGTGGAAATTACTATATTAAAATGATAAAAACGGTTGCTTCTTATACTGTAAGTTTTATAATGGTTGTGTTGATACTTCTTCGTTAAGTCACTTTCATCTAAAACTTAGATCCACTCCACAACAGCAAAAAGTGGCTGCATTTGTCCACATTTTTTTTTATATCTGATATTAATCGGAGCGGGTATTCTGCAGCATTCTGTAGGATCTGTCTGCCCATGAGAAAAATACTCGAATTTATGTCATGTTAATATTAATACTTAGAATCAAAGATATATTTTTTTTTGTATGCTAGGCAAAGCAATAATAACTACAGTTAGAATGGAAATATTATTTTCAAGTAACATTATAAACAAAGCTATAAATAAGCCTCTTCAAATAAGTTAAAATCTGCAATCTTCTCACTAGCCACAATACCCTACCAAGTTGAAGCACACCGTACAACACAGCTTTAAGACCAACATTGTGTCTTTTGAATTTGGCAGCATCGATTTAGAAATTCGTTTTTCATGTCCATAGATGATTATTTCTTAACTTCCTTGCAGGATGGATCGTTGAGGTTAGATTAGTACGATTACTCCGTAATTCTATTACGGAGAACATTTTGGTCTTGGGAGCCATGGGCTGCGGTCCTGTTGGTTGCCAATATAGGTTTGAATGGCTTGGGCGTTTTGATTGAAAATTACTTTTTTGTTTGTGATTTTTTCTCTACTTGCATTAATAATTTTGATAATGACAAACGAAAATGAAAAGCTTTATGGCCAACACACAGTATATATTATTTATGAACAGTTCATCATCATCATCATCATCATCATTTAAGCCGAAAGACGTCCACTGCTGGACATAGGCCTCCCCCAAGTTTCGCCACATTGACATAACATGGGGGGTTTCGCCATAATCGCCACGCTTAGCAAGTGGGTTGGCGATCGCAGTACGGTCAGTACGGTTGTCACAAAAGCACAAAGAACGCTGCTGCCCATTCTCTGGCAAGTGCCTTAGTCGCCTCTTACGACACCCACGGGTAGATATGAGACAAGATATGACCAGTTGTAGGTAGTATAATATACCCCGCGGTTCACACTGCAGAAGAGTGTCGTTTCTGGTGCTGTTCCACAAACGATGGTGCACTTAATATCGTGTCCTGCTTGTCCTGTTGTTTGTACATTACAGGAACTTTAGTGATGGACGCTGCTGAATTCGCCAAACTACAGCCCAGTTCTGAGCTGTAGTTTGGCACAATTTAGATTGCCATCGACACGCTATAAATAAGTGCTGCAGAAGAACTTGAAGGTGCATCACCAATAACGTTTCCCAACCGTAATAGATTTTCGGGAAACAATTCTGGGCCCAAAAATTGTCAGTAAAGTTCAAGTCACCTTTTTAATTTCCCCTCGGCTTTTCCATCTGTACAATATTAATCTCGGGTGTCAACGGTAAACATTTTCGAGATAGGAACTGTGTGTGGTAAAAGTTTTAAGAATTTGGTTGCGTGAGAGGTTCCTCAGGTATGTGATGGGGAGGAATGAGGAAAATGTCGTGAGGTAAGTTTTGAGTATGAATGTGGATGCGTATAAGAGTAGAAGAAGACCAAATACACGACGGATGGGCTGTGTGAAGGATGTGTCAAGAGAGGAAGTTTCTGATGAGATGCCGAGTAATAGAGAAGTATGGAAGAAGAAGACATGCTGCGCCGACCACAAATTGATTGGGATAAGGATAGGAGAATGATGATTAGAGGTTCCTCAGAACTAAACGGATAGTTTCAGAGAGTTAATAGTTGTTATTTTTTAACAATAATATTAAAGTTAAAGAAATGGTCTCTTTGCGAAGCAAATATTTTTTCTCAAATAAAGAAAGTCTTATTTCCATCAATTGATATTATTAATTTAGCCCTTTTATTACTTTCAATAATAACTGTGTGAGTGCAAATAACAATAATCTCCTCCTTTTTTGAAGTCGGTTATAAAGATCTACCAAATTCTGTGCATAAACAGCATAATTTTCGCTCTTCTGGAACACAGGCTTCTTATTTATTTATTTATTTTATTTATTTATTTATTTATGTACACACAAAACACTTAAAAGAACAATACATTAAGATACAAGAGCACAAAGGTAATGCTTATTTCAAAAGAATTTTCTTCCAGCAGACCTGCGAATGGAAAGTTTGATTAGAAATGTGTGTCTTCTTCTCTATGAGAGAGAATTAAACTTCCAAGATTTATAAGAAATGTCTTGAGTTAAAGATCTTCACCAATAATTTCACCACAAATGATGGGCCACTTGTTATCGTGTCCTACCAATCCTGTTGCTTGCACATTACAGGAGCTAATAGATGCTACTAAAAGTGCCAAACTCGCCGCCAAATTTTGGGTTAACTCAATTTAAATCGTCATCGACACGCTAAGAAGAAGACCAATAATATTGGTTGAACTCTTCCGCTGTCGCTGTCGCTCATGCCTTGGACAGAATACTAGAGATTAGAGCAGGGGGTGCGATTATTAACTGTCGTCTAGCTCTGCGAACAGCTGATCAATCATACGTCCTTAAGTTATTAACGAAAGTAAGCTCCAAAAGTATTGTGGAGAAAAGTATTTGTCTACAATGTTCGTTTCATATTGTTTTTGTCAAATATATGAGGAGAACGATTTATCTATAGTAAAAAAATCAGAAGTCATTTATTCACATTAGGCTGATAATGAGCACATTTTGAACGACAAAATAACAAGAGACAGTCCCCCAAAACGCTCTAACCCTCGCCACTTCCTAGTGTTTTAGTTTTATAGTAACCCGATTTCAATTTCAATTTCAATAAGCCTTTATTTCTGATACAGTACATGCAATTACATTTCTATCTTAAAAAAAAAACAAATTGCGATTTACTTACATTATTACAAGTTTTGCTCGATTTAATTTTCATTACTTCATTCAACCCGATTTACCCAATTATATATTTTAACGATAGGAAATGCGTTGTGTCGTCAAGGTAAATGGATAGAGTACTCTTTATTATTTATAAAAAGTAGGCATTATACTAAGAGTGACACTATAGGCGGTGTGGTCTTATAGCTAAAAGCGATCTTTTCTGACAATCTTTGGATGGATTTCAGTGAGGCTTGGGGGCTTTTTAGAGTAGGTACACTAATGTTTTTTCGTCTAAATACAATTAAATTACGCCTGTAATCCCCTAAGGGTTAGACAGAGGTATAGATGGCACCCACATTTCGCCAGTTATTTATTTATTTATACATATATCATCTATGGAAGACTAACAGCTAAAAAAACAGATTAACAAATTAGTAGGTACGTGAAACGGCCAATGACAAGTCTTAACTAATAAAAAAAAAACAGAATGTCAAAACAAAAAGGAGTGTGAACAACACAGCGCTTCCCACAATAAAGAAAAAGTAGGACAACGTCAAAGCTTAAACTAAAACAAACCTACATCTTAATATTACCATTATAGACACTAGCACTTCAATCTAAATGAGCTAATATTTAACCGCATGATTACGATGTTATGATTACGATGATGTTATGTTTGAAGTCCCATGTAATAGGAGACGAGCCTATTCACATACACAAATCCAGGCTCCGTGGCTGCTACTGAGAAATTCCTGATGGAAAAACCCAATAACAATATACCCGACGCGGGAATCGAACCTTGGCCTCATCTTTAGCAGTCGCGATTGCGCCCACTAAACCAACCAGTCAGTGTTTACAGACATTATGAGATGATTTACTATTTCAACTTTTATAATAAACATAAAAGCTCAGTAAAAAGCTCGTTGTACTGCTGCTACCACTACGTTGATAAAGTTGCATGATTGAGTCTCCACCCTATGTGAATTTGAAAATAGACTTTAAATATATGACTTTGAAGATACATATATTCTAAATATATTATCAGCATTATGAAATGTCAAATTACGATGACAATCTAAAAAAATCACGTCCATACCCCGTGAGAACCACCCAAGTGTTCTCAAGTCCAACGCAGTGATTACACTGTAATGATAAACAGACAATAATAAATGACAATAAATCGATGGACACTCCACTGATAAGGGCGATGGCATGATAAGTGATAACGCTATCTGTGACAAAGTTATTGCAAAATCATTGTGTGATCTGTTCCGACTGACATGGCTGATGAAAGTGGTGATATTTTGAACACGAGAGATTTTGTTTATCTTTCGTTTCTGAAGTAGGCAAAGCGTCAGCTAATCGCTGTGACATTTCAACTGGTTATGAAAAGTTCTAATTACGTTAGGGTTATGAAAGCTCAAAAGGGCATAAAAAAGGGTGCATTACACGGATCATTATTTGAAATAATGTCATTTTATTTGAAATAATGTTGTACATTTGTTGTGATGCATCATACTGTATCACAACTTTTCATGTATGATGTGTGATCATCATACATGATCATGATTATACATGCATCATCTTTGCATGTATGATTGCATAATTGAAAGTTGAATTGAATATATTATTCGTTATGGTTTCACAGTACAATAGAAACCGAAACATAAAATGCTGTTGTGTACTTTTATGAATTTAAAGAGAACACAAACAATTCAAGACTTTTAAAATGTATGCATGTACCCGCTGCATCGGAATTACTTATGATATGTGGCACCAGATTTAATTATATTAAGAAAACAGACGTCGGCGATCCGTCAACGTCTCGTTACGCGCCACCTTCCTTGACAACTACCCAAGTCAATATGGCTACCCGCAACGACTTGACGTTCCGCCAGAGGAGTTGTAGACCGCTTCTCTCTCGTCTGTGGTAACAGTTTAGTTTGCAACGTGAATCATATGAAGCCTTTCTGCAAAGGCGCCGTCATGTATTTTATTAGTATCATAACTTTGTCAAAATTCATGTCTTAAATGTCAATTCTGTTATGCATGCAGTGAGCATGTAAGGAAGGAGCACAAACCTATTGTGATACTTTTATCGTCCATTTATTTTTTTCTCATGATCTGTGTAAATCCTTTGTTGGAGACCCTAAATAAAGACATGAATTGGAAATAATACAAAGTGGCAAACCGAGTTCAAGTCATATTGCTCTCCGTTTCACCAGAGCTACAATAGTATATTTAACTCATATCATACCGAGCATCCTCCGTACCTCGGAAAGCACGTTAAGCCATTGGTCCCGGCTGTCATTTGTAGATCTTTGGCAGTCGTTACGATTAGTCAGAAGTCAAAAGTCTGAAATCTAGTCTTACCAAGGGGTATCGTATTACCCAGTTCTTGGGTTGTGGAGGTCAGATAGGCAGTCGCTTCATGTAAAATACTGGTACTCAGCTGCATCCGGTTAGACTGGAAGCCGACCTCAAGATAGTTTGGGAAAAGGCTAGGCAGATGTTGATACAATCATATAGCAAAATAATTGTACAAGAAATTACAACTCAGTAACGTTCTCCGACAAACCCACAAACACATCAACACAGTAATGCTGTCTGTCACACTAAGAGTATATCTAATTAGTTGGATATAAGGGCGCATGTCACGTGCCAGTCAAGTGGACATTGATTGCGGTCCAAAGACCAGGGAGGGACGCAAAGTGGGGTAAGTCAAGTTAGTTGTGTTTTTTTTGTTGAAGTGCTGTAACTCGTGTAAGAAATGTAACTTATAAGGATCATACAAAATTGAGTGTTCAACAACGCGGTGCGTTTGGTAACTGTGGAAGTCTTCAGTGTGCTTCAGTGTGGTGTGGTGTGTTTTAAAAAGCAAGCTGATATCATCATCATTCATCATCATTTCAGCCGAAAGACGTCCACTGCTGGACATAGGCCTCCCCCAAGTTTCGCCACATTGACATAACATGGGGGGTTTTGCCATAATCGCCACGCTTGGCAGGCGGGTCGCCAGATCGCAGTATGGTTGTCACAAAAGCACAGAGAACGCTGCTGCCCATTCTCTGGCAAGTCCCTAAGTCGCCTCTTACGACACCCACGGGAAGATATGGGATGGTGCTATTCTTTACGTCCGACACCATACAGAGCAAGCTGATATGTGTGAAGAAAAAGGAAACCCGGACTTATGGTTTAAGTAGATTTGAAATCGCCAATCCACCTACAGAAGGTGTTGAGAGTAATGTTCACTCCTTCTCTGTATGAGAAAACGACTTTGCCCAGCAGTGGGACAGTTATAACAATAATAAAACCATTTATTTCAGACACTCGTTCCATAGATCTTTGTTCGTAATACAGCTTACGTAACTATGTAAGTACCTATACTAAATTACAAACGTAAGAAGAAATTAATTCATATATTTTCCTGCAGCATCAGACCCGCAGTTATGCTTACGGGTCCAATACTTCAGGAAAACGCCGTCTGGCCTATTCCCAAACCGATATGTTGGTATTATTGTTATTATATCCAAATAAAAACATGACTATGAGACCACTTCCAATTCTAGTCAGCAGTCACAATAGCTGCCCATTCCAAAGGGTAAATCTCTACGGAGAAAATTGTCAAAAACTCCTTAAACACTTTTAAATAAAAATATTTTTACTAAATCTATGGTTACCCCACTTTCCATCTAAGACACAAAGTCATAAGACGACCGAAGCTTTCGCCCGCACTTGCTCTTTGCCCACAAGAATCCCCCAAACATTCCTCAACGATTAACTTTCGATAAGTGTATTCTATAAGTGCCACTTATCCACTATTAATTAATAAGAAATGGAGTATTGTCAGTGTCAATTTCGTTAATTTTGATGCCTTTTAATTAGTGACTTTATGGCCGTAAATGATAGGTCCCGCTGTGAGAGTCCTTACGTGCAAAGCAAGCAACTGCTCACATGCGGCTGTTACGCGTAAGTACGAACAATAAAATACCATTGTCGTCATAAATTGTCATTGTGACGCCATTATAATATATGCCAGATGCATACTATTCCCAATTTTACTTCATTCAGCTACCTAATCTAATGTTCAAACACTGCTTTAAGCTTTCACGGTTTATAATTAAACCTACGCTGTCACTTACGAGTTAACTTCCTTGATTTTTAGGGTTCCGTACTTCGAAAGTAAAAAACGGAACCCTTATAGGATCACTTTGTTGTCCGTCCGTCTGCCCGTCTGTTTGTCTGTCAAGACCCTTTTTCTCAGGAACACGTGGAGGTATCAAGCTGGAATTTATATCAAATACTCAGGTCTACTGTCCCTTGGAGCTGTGAAAAAATTAAACTTCTAAGCCAAATCAATTCAATCAAAAGATACAGCCATTTATGCCGAAAATTTTCGACACTCGCAAGGGAATCAAAACCTACAGGGTACTTCCCGTGAACTCAGAATCTTGAAATTTGGTACGAAGCAACGTCTCATAGCACAGATAAAGGAAAAATTGCGAAAACCGTAACTTTTTAGTAACATCATATAATAAAAATATTTTTAATAATTTTTGTATGGAACTCTCGGTGCGCGAGTCCGGTTCGCACTTGGCCGGTTTTTATTGTGAGTTCCCGATATTTCGACGCTGTTGCAAGCGACATGATCGCGGGTTGTCTGGAGAAAGCGGGTGGATGGTGAATATAATATAATATAAAAAATAATTAGGAGCAGACAACTCTGTCTACCCTCTTTCTTTGTCTTTTACTACGTGGACTACTGGCTCTCCATACAAAACACACAATATCAATAGGTTTTGTGTAGAAACAGCTGGCATGATAATAAGGACTCCACAAAACCTAGTCTATCGGGACCACAAATAAATAACAATCACGGAAGATATCCCTGAGCGGGTAATCTAATGTAACTTAACTTCTGTGTTTTCGATAGTGATGTACTCAAAACAGGCCAAGTCCGAGTCGGGCTCGCGCACGAAGGGTTCCGTACCATTATTTATAAAAACGAAAAAAAAATCTTTTTTGTATGGGAGCCCCCCTTAAATATTTTTTTTTTCAGTTTTTATTATTTGTTGTTATAGCGTCAACATAAATACATTATAATCTGTAGAAATTTCAACTGGTTAACTATCACGGTTCATGATGTACAGCCTGGTGACAGACGGATGGACGGACGGACGGACGGACGGACGGACGGACGGGACGGACAGCGAAGTCTCAGTAATAGGGTCCCGTTTGACCCTTTGGGTACGGAACCCTAAAAAATTAGTTTAATAGTTTTCCAAAACATATAATATGTAAGTCTGACCTTAGTTGTAATTTCAAAAGACACATTTTACTAAATCAAAAGGCATGACGCAAAACAGACATTTCACTTTAAAAAAATTTAACTGCCACAATAAATTCACCAATTATTTCCACCACAAACTAATTCAAACACAGCCTACAAAAACATCCCCTATCACCCGCTAATGACACCTCCACAATTGACAGACCCTCAAGAAAAACAAAGGACGGTGTGGCAGCAATGCCAATGATTGGCACTGCCCATTATCGGGCACAACACGCGTAAGTTGGGCCTGCCCGCATAAGCCCGGATTACAGGCGATTGACCGGGGGAACGCTCGTTGTGTGACCGATTTTGCCCGGGCTGGTGTGGGGTAATTGCGATATTGAAATATAACGTTGGTTACAAGTAGACTGGGACAGTGAAGTATACAGGGTTGAGGTGATACCGACGCTAAAACGGTTACTACGTATGCAGACAATATCCTTGTGAACACCCCCCCCCCCCTCCCACACACATAAAAAGTTTTCATCAGTTATTAAAAAACCGGCTAAGTGCGATTCCGACTCGCGCATGAAGGGTTCCATTTATAAAAACGAGCAAAGATAAAAATTATGTATTTTTGCATGGGAAACCCCTTTTTTTTTTTTTTTTTTTTCGGATGGGAAATCATCAAATGACTTCTTCCGCTCTGGGCGGAGCGGAAGGGAGTGTCAGACTTGACTGACTAAAACCCATCCATGTTCCTTCCTAGCCCTTTGCGTTCCAGGGGCACGGTATCTCTTTCGAACAACCCGCAGCCCTGGCAGGCATCGGCCCTCTCGGACCCCTTCCGATTTGCTGACATCTCCTTGAGGCGCGCGTGGAACACGAACGCGCCGTCGGCACGGTCTGTCGTCATAAGACGGACGGACGGTGAGCTAGCCCATTACTCACCGTCCACAGGCCCGCGCCTACGGTGGCCGGGGGCCACTGGTTGCCCCCCGACGCCCGGGGCGTCTCCCGCGGCGGCTGGGACGTGAGGTTCTCTCCCTCTCACGTTCCGCCACCTCCTTCGCTAGCATGACTGCTTCGCAGAAGGAGGCGACGGCTTCCCATTCCCTCTCGCTCCGGACCATGGATTGAACCAGGGCCGGACGCGAGAGGTCGCCGCCGCCAATCGCCGTTACATACCTGGTTTACTTCGCCTCGCTTTGCTTCTAATTTCCGTATTTCTGTATATTTACCTGTACACGGTCCCTCCACCAGCTTCCAGCTGTTCCTTGAGCCGCTCCTTGTTGAAGGGTCTGTCGCAGAAGACGAGGTCTTCAGTATCTGTGCCGGCCACTGATGAAGTGGTCTCGCCATCCTCTTCGGAAGAGTAGCGGCGGGTCTCGGCGCTTTGGGTGGCCTGGACAAATTAATATTTGATGTAGAAGAGGGACAAACACAATGTACAATGTTTTATGTGATCAAAGATGCTAATGTATTGTAGGAGTAAGAAGAACAGGGTGTAAAGTTCCACAATACTCCATAGAAAAGAGAGGATCCTCCGACCAGACGGGTCTTGTGTCAGGTAGGCAGTTGCCCAACAGTTAACAGTTAACATTTATAAAAACGAGCAAAGATAAAAATTATGTATTTTTGCATGGGAACCCCCTTAAATATTTATTTCATTCTGTATTTAGTATTTGTTGTTATAGCGGCAACAAAAATACATAATTTTTATAAATTGCAACTGGCTAATTATCACGGTTCATGAGATACAGCCTGTTGACAACGGATAGACGGACAGCGAAGTCTCAGTAATAGGGTCCCGTTTGATCCTTTGGGTACGGAACCCTAGAAACGAATGTTTCGGGAGTTGTGTTTTCTTGGTAACAAATTTTGTGCTTTGCAAAGCAGCAGACTGTAGTAAATATTATATGTAATTTGCTCTTGAAATTCTTCGTCAATATTAATACAGTCTAATAATAAGCACTCTTGAATGGAATTTCCTTCGCTCAAAGCATTACTATATCAGTCATTGTTGAGTACCAAGAAATCTTATCTCACAATGACCATTTCATTTATTTTCGGAGACACAGGAGTCATACCACCTGCACTTGAGATGGCTGAAGCTTTTAGAGAAGCATCAATAGATTCTGATTGGGCCACTTCAGATTATACCACAATTGAAAATGAACCTTAAACGGTCACAGTAAAGTCAAATGTTGATAGAGACGACAATGTTGCTGACAAATCTCTCGAAGTTAATGAAATGGAACGAGTAATGAGTAAAATTGTACTTAATGATGCTCGACTTGCGGTTGAATTTGGTCTGACAGGTGATGATATTGGTAAAATGTAACTAGGTTCAAGGGAAACTGGGCCTAAACAACCAGTGGATAAAGTTGGATTTTGTATAGATATAGATAAAAGTTTCGTGGCGCCACGCTTTGTCATGCCGATACGATCTATATCCGGTGCAGTTTCGGGATGAAAATATTTTTACTTATCTTAAGTGGTTGTATCTGCTTATTAATTACCTTTGGAGGGTACATCTCGAGCTGTCAAATCAAACACTTTGTCGGTACTATTCGATCTCTTAACTAATAGACGATGATTCTTTGAAATTGTGACGTAGTCAATACTTTTAATGTTATGTCAAAACGTGAGTGAGCATTCTTAATGGAAAACCTCTTTAATATATTAGTTAAGTCATATATCTAGCAGACAAGTTTTGTGTTTGACTTTAAAGAGCTGGTTTTTCTAAACATTTATTGTAATAATCTTAGTTAATTTAGTATTATCTACCTAAGTCAGTGGTAGTATTTAATTTGTCAATGTTGGTTGTAGGAGCCGATTGGCGGATTCTTTATTTAACATTCAACATTACGTGGGCAAGCGTCCCCTTCATGATTAATTAAATAGACTTTATTTGTATTTTTATATCTCAAGCCGGCGAAGTATCAATAGAATTCACTACAACAATATTTTTCTTCTTTCTATGTGAGCGTGTACCAAGTCAACCGCTAGACGCTTATTACCAGATTAGTAAAGTTAAATACTCTATGACATAACTTTAATTCCACTGACTAAAAGAGTGATGAATATAAAAAAAGATGGATGGAGAGGAAGAGGAAGACCAAGGAAACGATGGATAGATTGTGTGAGTAAAGCCAAAGTCAAAGTAATTTTTTTGTTGCGAACTAAGTGTACAATGTTGGTGTTATTTTATGTTGGTACTTAAGACTTAGCAGCCTTCTACAAGCATTGCAATTATGATTCGCCTGCTCTTATCGTCCTAAATAAGCATGCATTAAAAATTCATCATCATCATCGTCATCATCAGCCTATAATGTTCCCACTGGTGGGACACAGGCCTCCTCTCTATGAGAGGGAGTAGGCTGTAATCCACCACACGGGCCCAGTGCGGGATTTCCCTTATATTAGTACAATTAAATTGAGATATTATGTCAAAATTATATGAAAGAAAAAGCAGTAAATAATAGCGAGAAACGACAGAGGAAAACACCGAACCCAAGTGTCGTAGGACAAGGCCAGCAAGATGATGATACCCACTACACAACCAGTTCAATTCAGTTCAGTTACAATCAGTTCTATTCCGAGCTTTAGCCACATATACTGCAGTAACATTGAACAATGTCTCCTTACAATGCCTCCATCATCATCATCATCAGCCTATAATGTTTCCACTGTTGGGACACAGGCCTCCTCTCAATGAGAGGCAGTAGGCTTTATTTAATCCACCACGCGGGCCCAGTGCGGGTTGGTAGATGTCACATGTCTTCGAATTTTTAGTTCTAGGACATGCCGGTTTCCTCACGATGTTTTCCTTCACCGTTTTTGCGGGCAGCGGTGATGAAATAATTTACACAAGGTAATGCGCCTGCCTGGGTTCGAACCTACGACTTACTGGTCGTAAGTCGTAGGTTTGAACCCAGGCAGGCGCATTGAGACAGTGCCTCCTTGAGACATGCCCAGACAATGCCTGCACTTCTTTCATATCCTCAAAGCATTCAAATCTTAACCTCAAAATCACACCCAGATAAGAATCAGTCCAATTAAGCGATATCACCGAATCAGACGCTGGTCACCTACCGTTAACGTCTTCACTCCTACTTCCTGCATTACTAAGAGATAATACATAGAAATTGTGTATTAAAGTCACCTCATAAATATGTATATGTTTCGGTCTGTGGTCACCACGACTCTTGCGCAACTGTACTGCGCTGTTGATGGCTGGGGACAGGGAAAATGTGGAGATTGCTGTGGTGTTATATTTTTTTGGTTTTAATTTTGGTCAAATTAATCAATTTTTATTTTGAGGAGCTCGTTGCTAAGTAATAACAACCACACGGGTCTATCTTTAAGGTTAAGCCGTGCTTGCCGAGGTTGGTCCGTGGATGGATGACCATAATTGCATACGGAGTTTCCTCCGTGCCTCTGAAATAACGTTAGGTGGTCATTTGTAGATCTTTTACAGCCATTACGACTAGTCAGTTGCCAAAAGTCTGACATCCAGTCTTACCAAGGGGTATCGTATTACCCAGTTACTGAGTTGTGGAGTTCAGATAGGCAGTCGCTTCATGTAAAATACTGGTACTTAGCTGCATCCGGTTAGACTGGAAGCCGACCCCAAGATAGTTTGGGAATAGGCTAGGCAGATGATGATGAATCAATATTTATTTTCGATTATCAATTTTGAAAATTGGCACCCTAGTCTTTGTTAATACAAGTAAACAGAACCTTCACGAAGCGGTCACCCAAAGTATTCTTTACATCAAACTAAGTAACCCTACCCAAAATGTATTGCTGGGAAACGACTTTTGGGGGGGGGGGTAATCACATTTACGGTAAAACTGATGGATGCATTGGATATTAACGGGCATGGAGGTATTTAAAGTACATTTGGAAATTTAATATCTCTCAGTAACTAGAAGGTTCCCAAGTATGGTCCAGAACAAAAAAAAAATGATCGCAATGACCGGGAGAACAAGTGCCTTTCGGTTTATTTACACCCTGTAATTACTCTACGTATTTTCATAAGACGTTCTGTTATAGTGTTTCTGCGCAAGAACTTATCATGTCAAACTTCCTCTGTGGCTGTGATTACATTATTGGTTTCTCTAAATTCATCATCATCAACAGCTAATAATGTTCCTACTGCTAGGATACAGGCTAGATGTCACATGTCTTCGAAATTTTAGTTCTGGGATTCGGTTTCCTCACGATATTTTCCTTCAGCGGTGATGAAATAAATTACACAAAGTATTACATCTGCCTGGGTTCGAACCCACGGCTTACAACGGCTTCTCTGGATTAGTAGAAGTAAAAGATTAAGATATCTGAAAAGAAAATACCTATTTCGAGCTCTTTGAATCTGAAACCCCTATTTCAACCCTTCATCTCGTTGTCGACTCCTCTCCTTTTCATGTCCATCACATTGGTGGACCAGGGTAATAGAAAAAGTGATAGGTGGTACACCGCGGATCCTATCACCGTTTGTTTGACGGCAAGAATAAAGCAATGTCTCTTGTGTACTGGTTTTTATGCACTTTACAATGGAGTTTTTCGAAGCGTTGCATTGTGGGTTATTGTTTCTTTCTTTGTTTGAAGGAGGCGCGTACTGATGTAGACTACTACTACTAGTTCAATGTTTAAACTAAATGATTTAGTTTAATGTTCATAGAAGCAGTAAATAAACTGAATATTAATTTGTCCACGGAGCACGAGCAAACCGATAACCTTAAAAATGTGGCTGAGACAGTCAGGAGGCTGAAGGCGGAACGTAAGGTATTGTGGCGTTCGGTCAGGCCCATTTCCAGCAGTGGACTGAGATATAATGTAGTTGCAGTTGATTAATTCATGCGAACAGTAAAATGCTGGGGAATAAATGAATACAAATTACGTTACAATTCTTTAAATGGTCACAAAGGGACAATTCATAATATAAGTGCTAACTGCGTCTGTGACAATTATTAGAATTTTAACGAGATTCATAATTATATTATTATCGTATTATGATTCTGCTAATCATCATTTCAGCCGAAAGACGTCCACTGCTGGACATAGGCCTCCCCCAAGAAGGGGGGGTTTTGCCATAATCGCCAAGGTTGGCAGGCGGGTTGGCGATCGCAGTACGGTTGTTACAAAAGCACAGAGAACGCTGCTGCCCATTCTCTGCTAAGTCCCTTAGTCGGCTCTTACGACACCCATTGGAAGACATGGGATGGTGCTATTCTTTACGTCCGACACCATACAGAACGATTCTGCTAATGAATGAAATGAAATGCAAAGAAAAGATGGATGGATGGTGTGAGGAATGATATGAAAGAGAAAGGAGTAAATGTTGCCGTGAAGTCTAACACGTTAGAATGGAAGAAAAAAACGTGTTGCTCCGACCCCAAGTAGAATGAGACATGGCAGGAAGATGATGATGATGATTCTGCTAAACCGGCCATTTTAGATAACCTAGGTGTAAAATTTCTTGTTGTCCTAAACAAAACATAAGCATATGCCACAGGATGTAGGCATTCTGGTCTATGCGTCCCTAACAGGGACGGGTTCAACCAGCAGCAGACATTTTTTTCTAGTAGGTATGATTGATGACTTCTTTTGACATTTAGAACCTTATTACTTCAGTCACAGTGTTTAATTATTTTATTATTGTAGAATCATAAAAGAAATACGCATTGGGCTTATCATTATCAGCAAGAGATCTTCTCACGCTAGTCACAATTAATGTCAACTAAGGGAGACGGATTGTTCTAATGCCAGGGCATTCCCCCAGAGCATAATTACAGACCAGGTACTGCGTCAACAAGAAATTAAAAATCATCATTGTTTTAACTAACAGAATCAGTCACTGTGACAATTTATGTACGTCAGCTAGTTCGTTTTATTAATGTCAACTTTAATTATTGTTTTTCTTTACAAGCTTATTAAAATTTTGAATAATTTTATCGTATCATGACATCTGTGATGAGTTTTAAGGTTAATCAACTCATTAATTTCTACACTTGAGATAACGTTTCAAACATTTTCTTTGCAGCTAAAGTCTATAAGAAAGGTTTTACATAAAAAGAACATAGGATATTTTTAATGTTTTTTTATTATTGTATTTGTACCTTAAAGCTATAAGCAGCATATACCTACTGTTACTAATGCTGGGCTTCAGGCCTCTTCTATATGTGAAGATTAGGGCTTCGGTCCACCGCGCAGACCCAGAGCGGGTTAGTTGATGTCACATGTTAACAAATTTTCGGATCTAAGACTTGCCAGTTTCCTCACGATATTTTCCTTCACCGTTTATGTTCCTGTGATATCAATTTTAATTCGCAATCATTACAAAGCGCTACCTTGTCTTCATTTTCATTTACAGAACAAAGATCCACAGACATAGACCCACTTCCTTAACCCATAAACACGAAATCCCAATCTTTCGCCATAAATTAATGACAAAATATGAACAACTCGCGATAACCATCCGTAATAGGGTCATGCATTTTCGCAACAAGGAAGGACGGGCTCGGTCCATAACACCGGTGGCGCGGAAGGAAACTAGGGAAGTTACCTAACATCGGTCACGCCACACCGTTTAATGCTTCGCCACAAGCTACATGCCCAAGTGACACGAGTGTTGCGACAGTTACTGCGTAGAAACAAATGAAAGAGCAATTGTTAAGAGTACTTTACAGAATGCCACGAGTCATGGAACCATCGCAGTCCAATTCGATATGTAAATTAAAAATTAACCTATCATGTCAGCATAGGTATTTTTTTCCGACTACATTTCGAAATTTTAAGTTTATAAACCTTATTTTTCTTTTTTGAGCTCTTTTTTTTTTATTTATTTATTATTAGGACTTTTACACATTGTGCATACCAGTCCCATTATATCCTAACCACATCTGACTGCCAATAGCTTATACTAGAAATATAAATATAACAATTTACTTCGATGCTATTAATTCAAACAGACACTTTGCTACCTTAGAATTGGGTTGACTAAGAATCACATTGAATGTGCCAACATCCAGTCTGTTTAATTCAAAGGCATTTGCTAGACATGTTCTCCCAGACTCAAATCGGACACATTCCAGCAATAAATGATATACATCCTCACAGACGCCACAATCTTCACAGTTTGGTGAGTCAGTCTTCCTCATCATGAAATTAAATTTATTGCATGGTATGTGTCCAGATCTGAGTCTGTGAGCTGTGAGCTCTTAAAATGATATAAGTAGTGAGATTTTTAACAAAACTGCTTGAAACCGTGTCTTTCATTAACTTCCAAATGCAATGTCATCCAACTAATTTCAAGTTTCTATTATAAAGCAATAAAACGTCAAATTTAGGAGTTGTATTCTTCCAATATCTGTGACAAACACGGATCTCTTCTCTGACGTCATCACGAGCAAAAGTTTAAAAAATTATTACAAATAAAAGTAACTATATCTTGGAAACCAAATATAAGGTAATTAGTTGTTTGAAGTAGCCCAATTTCCGGAGCTATGGAAACAAGTGACATACGCGTGTGTCCCCCACTAATGCAAGTCGAATCATCTGAGGTCGTGAACGCAGCGTTAGAGTTAACTGTACGATACCTACACGTATTTTGTTACTTTTATGATGTGTAGCCGGCTTCGTTTTGTTTGGTGTTCTGTATGTAGAAATATAGTGCAATGCTTTTTGAACTATCGAAGTTGATGAATATTGGCATTAAATATAATGACCACCAAAGTTGTGACACTGTCCACCCGGGGTGGACAAACAGGGGTTGGACAGCGGTAATAATCGATAAAAACGATTACTTTATGATACTAAGTGACGTTACAAAAAAAATACACAAAGAAATGTATTCAAAGACCGAGGTATAGTAAAAGATTACCAATTCTTACGCCAAGGAGAATTTAAGAGCCAAGAGCGAGCGAAGCGAGCTCGGGACATTGGGCACCCAGACTCGGACAGGTTACGTTCGAAGGCGATAGCGGAGTCTAGAGAGCGAGCGAACTGAAGGTTTCAGGTTACACTGTGTGGGGTGTTTATCGACAGGTTTTAGAGGAATATATCGAGGTTCCTCAAACATTTTTTTCTTTAGTCAAGGGTTGATGAGATATTTGCTCCTAAAGCCGTAAAAATTGTTAATTTCTTAACAAATAAGATAGTTGTACAAAAATATGGTTTGATAAGATTTCATATTTGGCTTTTGAGATACTTATGGCACTTTTTCGTGTAACTGCAGCAGTAAGTGTCTTTTTTATTATCTTAATATAATTTTAGTTTTACTGTTGAGTGTAAATAGATAGAATAGAATAAATAGAATAAAACTTTATTGTACACCAAAAATAAAACATAACGGGCTTACAAAACTAACAATTTTATGGTTACAACAGCGATCTTATCGGTGATAGCGATATCTTCCAGACAACCTTTGGAAGGACTTTATGGAATTATAAAATAAAAAAGGGGGTAGTCACTGGTGTACTACACAAAAATTTTAAATAATAAAAGTAAAGTTATCTACTTATACATGTAGGTATAATATAAATATAATATATTAATAAATATATATTTAGATATTAGTGTTTTTAATGGTGACAAATTTTGACTGAATGAAATTACAGAGACTGAAAAGGATTTGAACTAAGCTTTAATTGATCTATAAATGAGCGTCAAAAATATTGTCATTATGTGGTTTGGTGCTACGGAACCTTTGTGTGCGGGTCTGACTCACACTTTGCCGATTTTTACGACACACTTACGTTACTCTAAAGGGACTCTGGTTCCCTAATGTGAAAGCCTCTTTCATCCTGTTCAATACATATCTACTTCCTATAAAACGCCACGGATTAAATCTTATAATAACCTCTAATAAACTTTTTTATAACACCGACAATAATGGCGGCATATCACTCAATCACAACCTAACTTATACCTAATCAGTTTTCATAATAACTTCATCACTAACATTATTAATTTATTTTCTCTTTACCGGATATAAATGCCGACAACATTCGTTGATAATTAGTCATAAAATTAACATGTTTGATTATGATTGATTATTTATTTGGAAACATTTTTAGGCTATGTTACAGTTGCTGACCAGGTCAATGAAAATTAACAACATGTTAGTAATTTGCTCTCGTGGTAATTATTGCTATTCTTGTTCCACCAACAGCCTCCTAAATTTTAATGAAAGAATTTTGCACTTAAATAGGGTGACTGGTAATTAGTGACCGATACTTAAACATGTGATTGTACTCATGATAACAAACCACTTTCGCAAAGAAATATTATTTTTCACTCATTAATTTTTATCACAATAACACAACAGCCGTATGAACTTCGCGCGCACGTGCTCCTGTGAACTATCAGCTATTAGCCACGCTACGCCGTTGTGTCTCATTACTATCGTTCCGTGCCACAGTGGGTAGGCAAAGCACCCACATGGCTCGCAACCCCGAATTTCATGTTTCTGTTGTGTTATTGTGATGAAAGTGAATGAGTGAAAAAAAAAATATATTTGACAGTTGTTCGTTATCATGACTACAATCTTGTATTTAAGTATCGGTCACTAATTACCACTCACCTATATACAAGGTGGAATCCCGACATCGACGCTAATACGGCCAGAATGACGTACTGATTACACGGTTGGTAACTGTTTCAGCATCGGTATATTCCACCCTATATTTACGTAGGTAAATCACCAACTTTCACAAGGATTTCAACAAATTGTCTAGCTATGTATATCCCTAGAATAGGTAGGTTTAACCTAACAAACATGGTTCTTTTAGTTAACAGTACCTCAAACTTCAAATTCAAAATATGATCTTGATAAGTTTTACAGATCCTGGTGATCTGCCATACCAAAAGTGGTCTTCGCATTAGGTGTTACTCGTATCACTCATTTACCACTATCTTTCTTCTTTCAAAGTATTCTTATTTCATGAACAAAATCTTCACTTTTTTTTACTGTAACAAAGTTCTAGAATTAACGCCAATAAGCTGTTAAAGGACACCGCCAAAGCTTTTGTAATAAATTGAAAACCTATCCAGTAAGCCCTAGAAAACTGCCGGCTTTTAGTTTGTAACATCGTAAAACATGCAACTAAATCATAATTAGTGGTACTAGATACCATCGTAAAACTGACGACAGTCACTTACTTTTACTTGAATATGTAAAAAATACAAAGTGCCTGTTGTTAAGCTGGGTGCACACACATCGACTTAGCGTTGCGTGCGTTGCGTTGCGTTAAGTTTGCAGCTGATCAGAGGGCCTCCAAAGTTGAGTCATGGGCGCTACAGCACGTTCTTAATTGTCAAAAATTTATGGAAAGCAGCTTTAATGCGTATTTTTTCGTCTAGAATTAGGGTTTAATAATTAGGTAAAATTAGACCAAGAATGCTCTCTAAACGGTGAAGGAAAACATCGTGAGGAAACCGACATGTCCTAGAACTAAAAATTCGAAGACATGTGTCTGACATCTACCAACCCGCACTGGGCCCGCGTGGTGGATTAAAGCCGACTCCCTCTCATTCAGAGGAGGCCTGTGTCCCAGCAGTGGGGACATTATATTGTAATTGGCTGATGCTGATGATGATGAGACCAAGGATAAAGTACATATCATATCAAAATATTTTTATTCCTTTATTCATTTATCATCTTATTTTAAACAAAAAAATAAAACATTACAAAAAATAAAAAAAACAGGTTTTCTCCGGTTTCGGGAGCAGGGTCCAAGCTACCGGTGGTTAGGGCTGCAGAGACAGGAACCCCCTCACAATGCGGGCCATATCGAGGAGCTACCTTCTGAATCAGGTCCTTGATCCAACCGCCAAGCGAGAGTCTCGACAAATGTTCGTCAAGGGTCTGATTATTACATTATTATTTCCTTTATTCATTTCATTACATATAATTTTTATTTTATTATTAGTAATAATGTTATGATGTATGCTCTATTTTTGTCTGGAAAAAATAAACAAATATGATTTCTTCTTCGGAATGTCCTTAAATGTAAAACATTAAAGGATCTCTTTCAATCATTGTATGCCCAGTCAACAAAGAAAATGACATCCATGTTCTGTATAACTTAACTTACATGAACAAGCTTTTATCTTCACAGCAGTGTGTAGGGTCTCCTATGAGGAGCATCGTAAATCTGTAATGTTACCTTACATTGTAGTTTGTGCAATGCGCCGCCTTTAATACTAGATCAATAATGAGCCTAATCACTTTGTAGCTGTAAAGATAGATAATCGTCTTGGTCCTTAAATCTCTCGTCCTTGACAACCATGGTCCACCCACTGGTTAATAAGTATAGACCTTCTTCACTTTACAATTCTTCGTTTACACTTTTACATTTCAAAATACAACTTGACTGTAAGTTAGTCACGTAGATATGGCTACGTTCAGATTATTTTCGTCTCTGAATATACTCGTATTTGAGTACTAAATATGATTCTCAACAAAAATTCTACGTGTAACAATTTTGTCACATTATTTCTCTGCACAGTTTTTTCGAGTTGACAAAACATAATCAGCCTTTCAAATGAACCTGGGATCCGTGTCCCAGCTGTGGGGATTTTAAAGTTTGGGCTCCTCTCTGTGGGATAGAGCGGACCGTAATTCACCACGTGAACCCAATGCAGTCAATGGTTCTTGGACATGCCGGTTTCGTCACGATGTCGTCCTTCACCGTTTTTCAGTAGAACGGTAGTAGCAGGGTGTGGATGAAGAGCTTTGTCAGAATCTTTGTTTCTCAAGCTATCCTGGTCTTTGCGTCCTACGTGCACACGCATGCAGGCAAATTATCCTCTGCACTGCCCACTACTGTCACCGCAAAAGTGGCGAAATTCTGGACCCACCAAATCTAAAGTCAATCGTGCCAGCAGCATGAAAAAGAGCGCCAATTTTTCGAGTCTGCTCAAGAATCTCAATCGTATCCACAGGACAATGACTATGTCCTTAGAAATGCACTTCGTTGTCCAGTAAGCAGGGTCCAATTATAAACATTAACATATTATAGTGACCGGCGACAAGGTTCTCACAACGCTCGGCTGCGTCTGCGTCGAGACATTTCACTTGTGCGTTTTTACTTCTTATCGCTAAAGGTGGGTTGCACCGAGTACTTAATGTTAATTAGAAGGTATATATGTTGTGGTGAAATGGTAAGTCTTATTGAAGAGTGTGTTATATTATTTCATATAAGAATACAATTGTTAAGATGTTGGTGAGTGCTAACAGAATATAGAGAATTGAAGAGAAATAGAGAATTGAATATAGAGAAGTCACACGATTAAGCAAACTTTATTCTTACAAAAATAACCTTTTAATTTTCCCGTTTTATTCAATCCAAATATTACTTTTAAGAAATATTTCACGCAACTTGTACATCAACTTAAAAACTGAGCAAAAAACACTCTTCACTTCAAAACCACAAAACCCCATTTAACCTCAACTTAACCTACGGTTAAACCACCCACCGTTCTTACGTTTTAATTAAATAAAATCAGGTGAGCTGAACTAATGAATTCAGTCGTCAGCGACACACTAATCAAAAAGTAATTGTGTGACCGTTTTAATGCTAATGTAATCGCTCGATCGTCTTTCCTGTCGCAGGTCATTTTTAACGCCAGTTAAGTTTTTCTTTGTCACATGGTATGGTGGGAACGACCTTTGTGAAGTCTTGAGTGGTCATATTTGCGTCGTAAATTGTTTATTATGATAAATTCCATAAGAGGTTGTGTGAAATGTCCTGCTAATTTTAATTTATCTTTTTCTTAATTATTTGAGAGATTTTAGACATCATCAATGGCTGACTATTGTTTTATGGAAGCAAATGCTTAAAATTCAGCCAAGATGCCAAAACATCTGTTTGAAACAAAGATATACTGTTTCCTCATTATAAAACAATTCAAAAACTGTAACGATATACACTCATCGATGACTCTCGCATCATTTCTCAAAACCTGTAATGATTTGCATGCGTCATACGAGCATGTTGCAGACATTACTTCGGATGGAATTTTAAGTTCTGTATTTACTTGACGATAGTAATAATGATCCATGTCGTCATGAGTATCACCTAACATGGAGTCTTGCATGGTAGGTCCCTTCTAGGATTAGGAAAATTCTATAAATTTCTCAATGCGATACTGTTTTTATTTTTTTTAGATATTGAATTATTTGTTATTAGACTTATAGTGAAGAATGCAATACTGAAGTCGTTTTAGGACCTTTGTTACTAAAATGAGTATTTTTTTAGATAATGCATAGTTTTAAGAGTTAGTTTACTTTAGTTACCAACAATAATGGACACTTGGTCTGATATAAACGTTTTTCTTTTTTGTTATTATTTAGCTTACATTAGAGGAGCCCGTGGCTAAATAATCATAGCCGCACGGGTCGATCTTTAAGGTTAAGCCGTGCTTGCCGAGGTTGGTACATGGATAGGTGACCAAAATTACATACCGAGTTTCCTTCTTGCGTAAGAAAGCACGTTAAGCTGTTGGTCCCGGTTGTCATTTGTAGATCTTTGACAGTCGTTACGAGTAGTCAGAACCTAAAAGTCGTACATCCAGTCTTACCAAGGGGTATCGTATTACCCAGTGACTGGGTTGTGGAGGTCAGATAGGCAGTTGCTTCATGTAAAATACTGGTACTCAGCTGCATCCGGTTAGACTGGAAGCCGACCCCAAGATAGTTTGGGAAATGGCTAGGCAGATGACGATGAGAGAAGTAACAATCCTATCGATTGAACAAAGTTCTTGATGCAATTGCGAAAGCTTTTAGTCAAAGACCTTGTCCCGTCATCAGCAATCATAACTTTTCGAACTGCCATTCTTACAGTAAATCCTAAGCTTAACATAATATACTCAGAACCCGAGTTCACAGGTCAGCTCCCGTGTGAAAGGTCGCTAACATATAATGCCCATGTTACGTTGTAATCGCTAAACGATTGCCATTAATTTTGTTTCTATTTTGCTGTGAGCAATTTGTTTTACATAGACGGACTATTCTTCATCGAGTAATCGTTTGGGACTTTGTGTTAATTTATTATTTTGATGGTATGCTGCCAGTCGCTTCAGTGTTACGTTGGATTGATGGTCACCTGTTTCGTAATAGAGGTAACTTTTAGAAGACTCTGCCACGTCGTTTTACATTGGATCACGTTGGTTTTTTGTTGGTTTGGTTGCTGAGAATGAGGTTCTAGAGAGCAGCGGTGGCCCAGTGCTGGCAGCCCTGACTTACGAGCAGTAAGCCGTAAGTTCGAACCCAGGCAGGCACATTACTATGTGTAATTTATTTCATCACCACTGCCCTCGAAAACGGTGAAGGAAAACATCGTGAGGAAACCGGCCATGTCCTAGAACTAAAAATTCGAAGACATGTGACATCTACCAACCCGCACTGGGCGCGTGGTGGATTACAGCCCACTCCCTCTCATTGAGATGACGCTTGTGTTCCAGCAGTGGGAACATTATAGGCTGATGAGGTCCTGGGTTTGATTTCCAGGTCAGGCAGTGTGTTATTGGGTTTTTCTATCTGCATTTCTCAGTAGCAGCCACGGAGTCTGGATTTAGGCACGTTTGATGACAATAGGCTTGCCACCTTTTACGTGGGCCTTAAACATAACTGGCGAAATGTAGGTGTACTATTATTCAATTACTAAATCCTTTTTCTACGTATGTGCTAATGTAGGTGCTACGACCTTATAAATATTGTGCTCGTTAATTATTAGGCGCTGACGATTATGTTTTAAATAGTTTTTCTGTCACACTTTGACCGTCAAAATATACCAACTATTATATAGCAAATCATGTATTTCAAATGAGATTTAATATTCATTTGCTTCCTTATACCCAAAACTACTCACTAAAGCTTCTAAGAAACGACAACATTTTTTGTCCCAAGATCAATATCCATTTTTATATACCATAGAAAATTAACCAAACAAAGCCTCTATCAACGAAAATACCTCAAGGCACTATCATTTTCGTGGCAATAAATTGTTCTATTACTTATATTTGGCGGTGCCATGATAAATACAGTCCGCGTATTATTTACGGCTTGTTTGATCAGATAACTGTGATGTCCACTACGCTGCTCCCGTAAGCCTAATAGCGGTAACTTAAGAAATTTATGTTTTGAGAAAATAGGAATATTTGAAAATGTATTTTTTCTTTTGGCCTTGCTTTCGTCCACGTAGAGATCAAAAAATACCCCACGGCAACGGCCTACCCGGCATAAAAATTACTCAGGTCGTGATCTATCTAAATCCGTTTAACCGTTCAGATGTGCAGGTGTGACACACAAACTCACTTACACATTTAAATAATTCGATTTTAGACCGTCAAACTATCGAATGCGAAAAAAACTTAAATTTCTTTTTTTTTCAGTTACGTCTTTTTGGCTTACGAGTGTCGCACGGCTCTGGGGCCCAAATTGGTACAGTAAATCATAGCAAAAGACTGATATGAAGACTTTTGATATATGTGGCTTTTTGTTAATCTTGAGAGGTTGTAATTATAAGTGTTTGGCCATGTTTGTGGAGTTTTCTTAGATTTTTTGTGTGGCTTTGTTGTCGTTCAGCCCAAGGGGCAGTTTTTATGCTGGCGTGTACTGGTTGACGCGTTTTGCTGTATAAATGCAAATCGTAAGGCAGGACACCCTCAGGCTCTGTTGAGCGACGATCTTTGCAGGTTGGTTGGTAGCAACTATTTGAGAGTGATGGCTTCTGTATGCTGAAGTATTTTTTTAATATGCTAGTTAAGCTTGCGTTTAGCCGCAACTCGCCTGATATGGAGCGATCGTGCGGCATAGGGTGGAGCACGCTTGCCTAGAAACTGATTCACTCGAGCATTGAATAGATTATTGAATAGATTATAATGATCTGGGAATAGAGGAGCAGGCAGTGAATTCCACAAACTAACGGTTCGCACAATATATGTAAAAACATAGAGAAAAAGAAGAAATGTTTGGTTGTCCTGTTCTTATGTTTTTCTGTTTCGAGTAGTTAGAAGCTAAAGGTCTGACATCCAGTCTTACCAAGGGGTATCGTATTACGCAGTTACTGGGTTGTGGAGGTCAGATAGGCAGTCGCTTTATGTAAAATACTGGTACAGACAGCGTCATTAAGTAGTTACCCCCAGCCCTCGACCGGACTGTAGAGGGGTTAGCACATACTAACGCTGTCTGTACTCAGTTGCATCCGATTAGACTGGAAGCCGACCCCAAGACAGTTTAGGAAAAGGTTAGGCAGATGATGACGTGTATAATCTCCTGTAAGTTCCCAAGTTTGACTAGTTTAGCTATACCCAAATCCTTAGATTTGCCTACGTTTAGAAACAGCCAGTTTAGATTCGAGATATCACTACAAAAACATGAGGCAGTAAAGAAAACTATGTCACATTATTTCTAAGGCTTCTTATACCCCGACAGAATCTCATTAACTTGGCGATGTGATAACAATATCGCATCCAACAATATGACTGATATTAAATCCAATCCACGAAACCACTAACATAATCACTATATTGGTGCCTCGATAACCCCAAAAAGACATCCCTGCCACCCTCCGTAAGACAATAGTCGTAATGAACCCGTCAATATTGCTTAGCCCGATACGATTAATGGCAGGTGACGTATTTTAGGTGTACTGTGAGTTTATTTTGTTTATGGTTTTTGTACTAGCAGAATTTTCTTTGAGGATTACAAAGCCATTTGGTCATTTTTATTTCCATGTTAGAGTTTTGAAAACGGTTGTCTAATAATTCTTACGTTTCTTCCAAAATATCCATTGTTAGGTAATCGTAGAGCGTTTAGAAGTTGTATTTACAGGTATCTATCTAATTGAGTTCAACTCGCAGATGCCTAAAATGCCTATTTTGTTCTGCCAGTACTAAATTGACCTTTCCTACACATTACAGCATATACTTCAGTTGCCATTTACCTTACGACAATAGCAACATAAAACATAATAGCCACAAAATCTCCTCCATTCCTTCAAGACGAAACGAACATTTAAAATCAGATAACACATTACAACACAACTTCAAACGGTGACGAACAATGACTAAATGACCCGTGAACCGAAAATATCTGTCAAAACATCATCCATCGACTGGTTGACGACTCAAAGGGATCTCATTTTGTAAGGGAGCGGCAATGGAACAATACACCTAATTTTCGTACAGCATTGATTGATGGCCAATCCCATTCCTTCGGTGACGTGACAAACGTTGATGCTTTGAATTAAGTTCGGGACACGACAATAGACGATATTAATATCAACTAAATGGGTGTTGAGATAGATTTGGTTTTGTAAAGACAAGATTAATTTGGGTTGGTCAATATTTTGTAAACTGAGAATCAAGAATGATGAGGTGTAATGAGTCAATTTACAAACAAATAAACACGTGAGAATGGACACAAAACATCGACTCTTTTGTTATGGAATGCCTTTAGGAATTCCAGACATCCTATCACGGTCACGTCATATTTAATTTTTAATCACTTTAAAAGATATCTTATATGAATCCAGTTGACCTTGCTGTAAATCGTAGTAGATTCTTCCAGCAAACAAAAAAGAACCCTAATAAAATACATTGCCAGCAACAAACACAATCAATTAAACAATACCTGCAGAAAATCTCGAAATACCTTTCCTCATAGCACAAAAGCCGTTAGTGGACGCAGCTACCGTACCCTTAGAGGTCACAAATAACTGTACAGCTCGTAAACTAGTTGCCGCATTAACCATAACGAATAAAGGCACTAAAAGCACGTCTCAGGTCCCTGAGGGCCGTTTCGGCTGTCAATGCGAAAATTTAAGTTCGCCACACCCATGCACTCTGAAGGGTCGACCTTTACGCCCTTTGTCTCAATCGTTGTTGCTTTTACATTCCAAGAGTCCATTCCAATTGTACTCTGTACGGGATTAAATAAAAGTGTTCGGTAGTTGGCGCGGAAATTTTAGTGCTGCGAATTTGGAGAGAATATTTTTTATGTCATTCGTGTTGACTGCTTTTTCTTGTATTGTTGTTAAGTTTTTTTTTTTTATATCACTGTCAAATGAGCGTATGTTCATTAGTGCATATTCATATTTTATTAGTACGAATAAAGTATTCATAGACGTCAAATCTAGTGTTCATATTCGTAGCCTGAGACTTAAAAACAAAATAAATTAAAACCTTCCTCATTCAAAAGTCAATCAGCATTGAAGATTCATTAATCTTCTCTCATTTGCAACTGTCTCAAATTGCACAACCTCTTTTAAAACGTCTACACTATGACATTGCTTCTGATAGCCTCAGGGCCATATCACATTTGTTTATACTTTATATCTATTTGATTTCCATTCATTTGCTGTCCTATTCAATTGAACAACAGACCTTAATTCCGACAACAGTTTGTGTATGTGTGTTCTAATCTTGTTTTTCAAAGCAATGTGTTACCGACTTTGTGTGGCCATCTATCTTGTTGTAACGACAATGTCTTGATGTATTTTATCACATTTAGCCCCGGTGGAAATATTTACTATCGTCGACCAGTATACTGTGATCTTCCCCGTCTCCCCTACTATCTTTTTCTTCAGAATGATTGGGAGGTTTTGTAAGTTTATCTATGGGTCCCGTGTCATTGGTTTTCGGTTCCGTGACCGTGGTGTTAACGGTCTTATTTGTCATCTGTCAATTTGCCTTCTATTTTTGTTGGGGAATATGAAAGCTTTCGTTTAACTACGCGTGTCGTCGGCGGTGTTTTGTCATCATTATTTTTGGCTCCTCATAATGATTATTGACAGGATTTTGGACGCGATGGATGGCTTGCTGTTTAGTTTGGTGTTTAATTTTAGCCCTTATTTATGACATTATGTCTTTAACAATAAAATGAGTTGGGTTTTGATGTTCCTGTGGTTTCGCAGCAGGTATTTCAGAATTAATTAATTTAATGCTTTTCGTCCATCTTTGAACTTTACATTTTGAGTTTTAAAAGAACAAAAAGGTTTGTTACTCTCAATTAGCTCAATCTCGCCTTTCTTCTTGACTGTTTCTTTGACCGAAACAAAAGCGTTCCCATTGAAAACGAGTAATCAACAGAATTAAAGTCGAATCTGTATCAGGAGGCGAGCCCAATCTCGCGGGGTTTACGCCCAATTAATAATCGTAGTTCTGGGGTTCCTAAAGTTTGATGCATCTCTTTGATAAAAATAATGCTGTACGATTATGGATGAAAATATTATAGGAAAACACTTGTTTAATTTTGCTTATCCTATAAAATCTGAAGGGTTATCGGACTGTGAATTACTAGCGTTTTGTCAATGTTTTTTTTTCACACATTTTTTTTTTATTTTTGATTTATATTGTTCTAGATTAAAACTCTTTTTGACTAGCTCATAACCATTCCGCGTCGGTTATCGATAGTGACAACACCGATGATCGCAATTTTGTTTTTTTTTTTATGGTAACTTTGAGAACCTCTGGTTTAATGGCTGCCTAAGATTTAGATCCGTGGCGCAGGCGCATGATGTTTAATTAACTAACCCCCTTCAAGGTGCAGTCCCTAAATATAGTGACCGAAAAATAACAGCCCTCTTGCGCCTCCGACTTTGGGCCTTTTTTCTTTGCCTTAAATGCATGTAATACGTTTTTTTTAGTGCTATTTTATTTTTGTTAATAGGGTTTATTTTTTCGTACTTAAGTGGATTGAGATGGATCAGGTTTTTATTGTGTGACATATCGTGATTACCATTGTATATGTTTGGAATAAAGCACAATATTTCACTGAAGAACTAGACTCGATAAATCAGAAATTTACTTACTCACTGAGACGAGCTATTTGCTCGTTCTTTTTTTTATATTTTGAAATGCAGAAAGGATGGTGTTAACATTCTACTTCCTTGTGGTAGCTACTGAAATACATTATAATCAGATTAACGCCGTGCTATGATAATCTAACTCTTGAAATACATATTTTATTTATTTCATAAAAGGGACCTAGCCATTTACATTACAACGATTAACAAACTAAACAATTAAATACCTAACTAAAATAACAAAAGGGCGTTAAAAAACTCCTCCTCAACGCTGTCAGCTGGTAATGTGCCCAAGAGACTGGCAGCATTGCCACGTTGTATAGTAGTACTTAGCCTCTGACCAAAGCTTTGCCATACCTACGGTACCAACGTTGTAACAAAGAGTAGATTACTTTTTTTAAGGTTTTGCTGTCGCACAGCTGGGCAAAGGCCTCCTTCAATTCCTTCCCAGAGCTCTTTTCCCCTGTCTCCCCAAACCAGCCCTTGCGTTACGCGTAGATTGCCAGATGATCTGCTGGACAATTTTTTTTTATTATTAAATTTTATTTAAGTATTAAATCAAAATTATAACAACGCCTTGCATAATGGTTAAGTGAGAATATAATTAAAATAATAAAATCCAAATAAACTAGATCAAGTTCTTTTATTTTAAATCCACATTTTTTCAAAAACTATTAATTAAAGGACGAATAACAATTTTGATTAAAGTTCGATTTTTGTCTCGTATTTCGGTTCTATAATGGCGGCTTGGTACCAATAGCTGGTACTTCGTAGTGCCCTTAATCCCTATAATTAGAGTCATCCCACACGGAGTGATTGATAGCTACAGTCTGAAGGTACACGGCGTAGGAATGGGATTCTAATCACTTTTTATAGGGGACTGGGCAACGTTATAGAATATAGACCGTGTGTTATTGCGTGAGAAACTGTTTCATTTTCTCTGAAATTTTGACATTGTTTATCAAATTAATGAGAAAACATGATACAACGTAACCGAAATGAAAAATCGAATTTAAATTGGGTGAAAAAAAAAACGAATTAATTAAATAAAGATTGACCGACCTACTTTAATTATTTTAAGCAATACAAATGTGATGTCGTTTTAATGTCAAAAGAATTAGTTTGATGAAAAGTTTATACTTACATAATATTTGGCTAAACATATGAAGGCTATGCGGTGAACTATGATGTCTAGTTCAAAAACATATTATTCCCAAAAAGAAAAAGGAATTAATAACCAGTCTCTCTCATGTAAGCTTCTTAATACAAATTTCGGTAGAGTACACTAATTGCTACCCTTAACGCCTCCCTCAGTTGCAAGCCCACCTTCTTAATAAAAATACTATATTAGAAACGCCTATTTTGCTTACTTTTATTAAAACCATGTAATTTTATAAAATAGCTACCAATTTATCTACGAAATCGTGAAGTATAATGCTTTTGTAACATAAACGTGCGCGGGAGTCGATTTTTTACAGCCCAACCCCTAACTGATTGTATTTTTTTTCTAAATCGTCTTCAAAGTTAATAATGTTTAATGTATTTAGAGTTTAGTCTGATATTTCGCTCGTGGCAGTTTTTTTTTTTCGTTAATAGGTTAATTATTTGCCTTACCATATTTGAACCATAGAAAAAGCCGATTTATTTTTTAAAAGACTGACAAAGGTCCAGGTCGTCCTATAATGGATCCAATAAATGGATTATTATTATTATTATAATTTCTTCCATGTATAGTTTTTTTTATGTTATCTCATTGTCCAACCAAAACACATGTGGCACACGTCAATTATAATGGAAAAAACAAACCCTTGTAGATTATTTTGAACTTTTTCTGTGCCATAGAATTACACTTTTATAAATTAAGTAATTGTAGTGAAGAACAAGATTCCTTTTACAATTAAATTAGCAGCAACCAATTTATCACACGAATTTGAGTCTATTTCAGACTAAAAATTAGTTTAAAAAATGTATTTTCCGAGAATTGCCACCGGTAATACTTTTTAAACTCTAATTTGACGACTGACGACGACCCGAGCAATTAGTGATGGGCACACAATTTGAACAGAATGTGGCGTACGCGCAACGGATAGAAAGTGTCCTCAATGCATGGATTTATTTAAAAAAAAAAACGAATCAACTCGCGGTCGTTTCATCGCGGACGATCCACATTTTTTCTTAAATAACCAAAAAAAATATCCAATCATCGAATTTGGCGGATCATCATAAAAATGACGATATGAAATATCACAGTGAAATATTTGGAATATCGACCAAATTGCGTCTTTCGGTGGAACAAAAAAACTTTGAAGTCGATTTAGTTCTTTGTGTAAAAAAATAAAGGGCGTAATTACGGTCACAATGCGGTGGTTAGCCAGGCGGCACAATTAGATTTTGACGGGTCCATGATAAATGGTTGTCTTGGGTGCTGTTAACCCATAAAAACTGAGGAGACGCTCCGAGGTCACTTTGAGAAAATCATTTTTAGTGAAATGTAAGATTAATTATTATTTTTGCTCTCGTTTTTCTTGTTAAATCCATGCTAATATCATAAATACAACTGTTTTTCTGTGTGTATGTTACATTTTCAAGCCAAAACAGCTGAACGGATTCGGGATATGTAAAGACGGTTACCTGGGTAAGGACGTCGTTTATAGATTATAAAGGTAAAATCCATCCTCTTACTTGATTCCCAAGGTATAATTTCTGCTATCAAGATTTTGGACTAAAG
The DNA here is from genome assembly GCA_949152445.1 of Cerastis rubricosa. Lineage (NCBI taxonomy): Eukaryota > Metazoa > Arthropoda > Insecta > Lepidoptera > Noctuidae > Cerastis > Cerastis rubricosa. The sequence continues at coordinate 14,935,307 of OX424541.1, forward strand.
CTAGTTTAAAACAAGTAGCTCAATCGCCTGAAATGTCGATATGACGGGTAGGTAGTCATTGTGACGGCCATACAAGTCATTACCTGTGTTTATTTGTTTATTTTTGTATTTGATTATTCCTCCAAAGTCAAGTAGAGACATAATTACTAGGTATAAATTGTTTAAAGTCTAAGTCTGAAGAAACCTAGGTAGTCTACAGACGAATAAGTAAAGTGAATGACTGATGAAACAGAATTAGCATTTTAACTGTGTGTAATTATGACCAATTCAGTATGTCATTAACTTGAAGTGTCCTCACCGTTCGCAATTATTTCTTACAATTAGTACATGCTATTGTAACTTTATTATAGCTATTTATTTACATATTCTAGAGGTCAAGTTGTAATTTGGAAATATATACTTACAAATAAATGAAGATTTTTCAAGTTCGAATGTAATCAAGAAGAAGGTGCAGTTTAACAAAAAATAATAAAATTAAAGATCTCGAAATTTTTCTGTCACCAAAAAATTAATTGGAATAAAGTTTGTAAGTTTCTCCACGCATCTTCTGTTCCACAGGATAATTCACTAACAATAATCGTCCCAACTTATTATTAAAACGATCGTTTCCCTAACCGCGAATTATCAAATTTCTACCATCTTGCCCTAGCATTATCACATAAGTCCAAATGTCTCGAGGTACCATTTAAAACTACCAGTTTTTAAAGATCCTCATAAACCACGAGACCCTGAACATTTTGACCAGTTTTATTACCGAATGGTAAAGTGACGCGAGGTCTTTTGAAACTGGCCACTTTAAACTCAGGCGATTAAGAGAAAATTGCAAAAGATTACAGAGCCAACCGTGATCCAGGAATCTGCTGTAATTATAAGTATTCCTTTAAATTTTGAACATTAATTAGAGCATCAGTGATTTAAGGGGGCCATTTTGTACAATATCTAACATTAAGGTGGTTTCAGTTAATCTATCAAACTTATTTATAGCGTTTACTGGATTTTAATTGTTTTGTAAAGGTATTTTATTTTGTTTTTTTGCTTGTTTTAGTCACTGTCTGCTGTATTTTATTAGTTTCGTTTAGCAGTTTTTCTGTTAGAAATTAAAAACTTACAGGTACATAAATATAACATTATTTTTGACATAAAAATAGCTTTTAGTATAAAAAAAACAATATTACTCTTTAAACAAATCCAAAAACATAACCCATACATCGTTCCAGTAAACTGAAATAAATATGCAACAGGTTTTTATACGCCTGTACTTGCTCCTAAGGTTGTTACCCACTGAAGTGTAACGTCGTAGATTAGAGCAAAAACGTGACGTCACACTCGAGTGTGCTCGCAAAAACGTCCCTTTCTTTGCATTTATTATGCGGACGGTGATAAAATGATCTGTGATGGAAAACAAAGGAGCTTTATAAACAGACAGTGTTTTTTTAAAGGACAATATAAGTGTTAAAATCGCGCAGCGAAAAAATAAATAATTGCTATGCAACTGTTTTTTCGTAAATACACATATATCACGAGTAATTATTTGTATGGTTTTCTAATATCCATAGAAAAGTTTTACATTTCAAAATGTCATTCCAAAGTGCAAAATTTATTTACAAACGGCAAAAAAAATCAAGCAAATAATATAGGAATATTGCGCTTGACATTTAACTTAATGTAGTGTATTTCAAATGCACTTAATGCAATTACAGTGTTTTTCATCATAATTATATTAAATCAGTATTTTCAACGCCACTCAAATTCTTAATGATAGGGCGTTTTTTATTGTTGCAGTGAGTTCATACCTTAATTTTGTTTTCATGAATTACATTTACACGCGCGCATAAATGTCAAATATTATTATGATTAATTTTATATAAATGTTCAACTTTGGGGAATTCTTCATACGTGTGTTAGGAAATTTGTTGTTTGCAATATTCCTGTCATTCATGGTAGGATGCGTACTCCTAAAAAGTCTTCTCTAATGATGTACATAATTATGTCCAACGACAACAGTTTATGATGGAAAAATTAATCTTAAACAAACACTTATTATAAATATGGATTACCCGTTACGATGCACTAATTAAAAGCTGCATTGTTTTAACTCCAAACAAGCTTTTCGCGGAAACACAGCACTAGTAACTAAGACACCCTATACAGCTGCTACAACCAATTTTTTACAACTTTTTCCATCAAACATATCATTTATTTCTTCATTCATTTCTACTTAACCACTCTTTCAACTACCACGTAATAGTAAATCATATATTAAGAAATCCTACAGGAAGGTGTCGTTCTTTTTTACTTGGCAAGACATTTAATTACGTAGCGTATGAATTATTCAATTGTGCACACTGTGGAACGGTCACACACTGTGGTGGTAGCGGTCAACTCGCTCTGCCATAAGATTTCGAATTATGATGACCACTTTTATTATACGTTGCTTAACAACTAAGATTGATAGAAAGATTAGAGTTGAAAAGTTTTCCGACGTCTCTGTGAATAAATTTTTGAGAGTCTCGTACTGTTTTTTTTCTGTAATTATGGGCTGTAAATGTCCACTGTGCTGGCTTTCGTAATAACCGTTGGGTTGTGGATTAGTGATCGCGGCTTGATTGTTATCAGTGTAACAACGGTGCTTGCTGCTGCCTACTTTTTTACCAGACGTAACACCAGAGAGCACTTTATAGTGACAACACACGTTCCAACATAACTAGAGCTGGACTGGTGTATATATACTGGTCAGGTATTATTTGAGTCCATCGACACGCAAAGAAAGAACACGAATTACCGTGTTTATTATATGAATCTCACTACACGTAAACGTCGCAGGGGGGCGCTCCAGAAGGACTTACACTGATCTTATTGGTTATGTTCTTCGGAAAGGTCAGTTGCGTAGAAGGTACTCGTAATCAAACTGTGAGTTTATGACCAGATGTATGAACTTGAATGCGAATGGAGCAAATGGAACTGCAAATGGAACTGGTGTCGTGCTGTTCTTGCCTGGGAATAATTTGTGTATCACGGCACCACAAGTGATTGTTTCTAAATTACCCTAGGTTGAAAAACTTTTGTTTCTTTTTTTTATAATCACGTTAAAATAATATTATATATAGCCGAGCTTATCGGTTATGTTCAAACATGAATTATGCATGATGATGTTTATTGGAAAACTTCAAAGAAGGAAAAATTACAGTTTAAAAAGAAAGAAACCACAATCTTTGAAACAGTACCTACTACTACTCAGACAAACCATTATTTCACAGAAATAGAATCAATCTAAGAAAATAACCGACAATCATTGAAATAATCACACATAACACTGCGTTAGAGGCTGATGAATCATCTTTATAATAATATATGCAAGAAATATTTTCTGCGAAGTAAAGCGTTAAGGCTCGATGTCCCCGGGCGTCCATCGGACTCGAATAACATCAGCGATGGTCACATTTTGAGCAGAATTTTTGACATTCCGTCACCGCCCACGGATGAAACTTCGCTGTGGGTTACATGGCGCGATTTTGTAAGAAAACTTAGTATTTTTGATGATGAGAGATGAATTGAGGAGATCTAAAAACAAATAGGAGAGCAGCGGTGGCCCAGTGACAGCAGCGGTGGCCCATTGGTGGCAGGCCCGACTAACGAGAACAAAAGCCATGGGTTCTAACCGAGGCAGGCGCATTACTTTGTGTAATTTATTTCATCACCGCTGCTCTCAAAAAAGGGTAAAGGAAAACATCGTGGGGAAACCTGTATGTCCTAGAACTAAAAATTCAAAGACGTGACATCTACCAACCCGCACTGGGCCCGCGGGATGGATTACAGCCCACTTCCCCTCATAGAGAGGCCTGTGTCCCAGCAGTGGGAACATTGTAGGCTGATGATGAAAAACAAATAAAATATTTTGGATGTTGAGAATGTTTAAAATTAAATGCTAGTTAGGTATTTAGCGACTGTATAAGTTCTAGACTATCACCTGTATCTATATTTTACGCAATACACAAAAAAGACGACCCACATGATCATGATTTTAAGCGAAATATGAACCGACAAAGCATGCAAAGCTAAGAACTTTTGACAGTTTTAACTTCAAGCAATTACTAAACTACAGGATAAAAACAAGAAAATTTATATTTTATTCTTAAATCCTGAGTTTAAGTAGGGAGGGGGTAGGGATGTGGAGCCCCGTGTCCGTGGCGATGCCCATGGTGACAAGTTGAAGTTGTTTATATCCGTTCATCAAATAGAAAAGAGGTGATGACCTTTAAACGGCTGAGCAGGTTTTTTCGAAACATAGCTAAGAACACTCTCGATTAAAACACCTTTCAAATCGGTTCATTCGTTTAGGAGCTACGATGCCACAGACAGACACACGTCAAACTTATAACACCCCTCTTTTTGGTCGGGGGTTAAAAATGGTAACATAAATCATTAATTATATTCAAGTAATCAGTTTTCATTGTTTAGAACTACGGGTGTTATTGTTAAAAGCTATACTTAAGATAGGTATATAGAAGCTGTTCGTGAAACGTTAAATAAAAATTAAGTAAAATTCGTATCACGAGACGCTTAAGATTGCTTTATACTTTTACTATTTAAAGTATTGACGCCATATCTACTACAAATAACCGAAACACTTGTTGATAGTCAGCGCTGATACAGCATTACATTGTTTTTGAAACCCCCTTTGTTTTGCTGGAGGGCAAATAGGGCTATTTAAAACTTAAACTCTAAAGTTAATGGCCAGTAATTGAATTCTCATGAGAGAGGCATATTTCCAGTATGAGCAAAGAGGCCTATTTCCAGTAGTGTTACCTTTTGGAATGGACAACTACAGTCCATTCACAGTTATTATGCCTGTAGCTGGACTGGAATTAGCTTATTTTTGACTATGCAAAAGTGCCTGTCACAGGTCTATTTAATATAAATGCACTGAGCTTGACTTGACTGTAACAACTATTTATTACTAGCTGCCCGGACAGACTTCGTTCTGTCAAAAGTTAAAGCAATGCACTTTTCCTACCTACCTACCCTACCCTACCCAACCCTACCTACCCTACCCTACCCAACCCTACCTACCCTACCCTACCCAACCCTACCTACCCTACCCTACCCAACCCTACCTACCTACTACCTACCTACCCTACCCTACCCTACCCAACCCAACCCTACCCTACCCAACCCTACCCTACCTACCCTACCCTACCTACCTACTACCTACTACCTACCTACCTACCCTACCGTACCATACCCTACCTACCCTACTTTACCCTACCTACCTACCCTACTCTACCCTACTCTACCCTACTCTACCCTACTCTACCCTACCCTACCCTACTCTACCCTACTCTACCCTACCCTACCCTACCCAACCCAACCCTACCCTACCCAACCCTACCCTATCCTACCCAACCCTACCTACCCTACCCTACCTACCTACTACCTACCTACCCTACCCTACCCCACCCTGCCCAACCCAACCCTACCCTACCCAACCCTACCCTACCTACCCTACCCTACCTACCTACTACCTACTACCTACCTTAAAAAAAAAAAAAAAAAAAAAAAAAAAAAGTATCCTATGTCCTTCTCCTGGCTCTAAACTACCTCCCTGCCAATTTTCAGCTAAATCGGTTCAGCCGTTCTTGAGTTATAAGTGAAGTAACTAACACGACTTTCTTTTATATATATAGATTTCCATACTACACCAGTAATATTGGTTGCTTTTGTAATTTATCTTAACTTCAAAACCTAAGCTATTTAAAGTTGTCAGTTAAATATTTAAACTTAATTGACGTGTCTAGCGTCAATTAAGTTTAAATATTTAAGTTCTTGTCCATTGTGTATTGACTGGATGTCTTGTCAAGGCAGGCGATCAAAATGTCGGCGATAAATTATTTCAAAGGCTAGACATTAGCTAGTTTCCTAGGTAGTTACTGTTCAAGTTGCCAGGTGGCGTCACTGGGCCGTTCTTAATGCATTCAACTTTTATATCCGACTAGCTTATGTCCCCGGCTTCGCCCGCGTTTTGTTCGGTAATTAGTCCCGCTGGATCGTACTGCCGGGATAAAAAGTATCATATGTGCTATTCCAGACTATTATACCAAAATTCATCCAGATTCAATCAAAATCTCAAAAAGTACTTTTTGCGTGAAAGAGTTGCAAACATCCGTCCATCCTCACAAAGTTTAGCATTTTTTTGTGAATGGTTTCTGGCAGTTCAACCAGACTATCCTGTGGGTGCCTTGAGTGTAAGGCCTCCAGCCAGGGCATAAAAAGTACTTACAAACTAAGCGACTACACGCTAAGGGCACCCCCTGTGGAGTATTACCCAGTTAGTACTGGGTAATGGAGGTCGTACCATACCCCTTGGAAGTCTGGGGGTCTACTCTCTTTGTCCGTCAACGAAATTACGGGTCCGTCCGTAACTAGCTTTATACCTCAAAATAAACCCTATTCCCTAATATATTCGCATTCATGAGTTTTTAAAACACATTGGGAGTAAGGACAATTGCCAATCGTGTTACCATACATTTTTATTTCGGGCCCCTAACGAATTTTATAAGTGCTACGGAGTAGAAAACGACCGCAACTTCGGCCGAAACTACGGATTTCGTGCTAAGAGAGTAGACCTCTTGGTTGTCAGACTTTGAGGTCACTAACTCTAACCAATAACGACTGTCAAAGATCTACAAATGACATCCAATGCAATGAAAAACTATACTCTATTATACTACACTATTTTCGTGGTGCTCCCCAACGTCTTTGCAAACGTCCTTGTTCTCCATGTAAGCCTGGTATTCTAAGTCGCCGGTCCCCACAGGCGACGGGGTCGGATCTGCATAATAACACGCTTCAAGCGCCCTAAAGCGAGACAACTCCGCTTTTTTGACAAAATACTTTCCTTTGTTTTATTGAGATTGTTGCAGGCATGTCTACCATTCTGAGTTCGAGTGAGGAATGTGTTTGATTGACATGAATTTTGTCAATTTTTGAAATGAGTCATCGGTTTCTAGTTTCTTATTTTTCAGAGCAATAAAGATTTGTTCATAAATAAACAAAAAATAAAGACATGGATATAAGATTTACATGGATATAAATTACAAATAAAACTAACAAACCTATCATCATATTAACTAAACCAACAGCAAAACGCTATCCGATGACGAGAAAGATACAGCAGAAAATAATAGTTTCTCAACTAACTTGGCTAATAATCTCTAATAACACACAGCATAATTATACACCCGAGTTAGACACACATTACAATTCCAATCAACGAAAATATGATTCAACAAATCTTCTTAATTGCAATTTACGCACTACCAACATAAAAGATGATACAGCGAACGAAATAAAAGAAATATCGCTCAATACGGACTCGGTGCACGTAAAGATAGTCCGTTACACATATCAGTGTAATCATCAACACAGCACATTATCTACGACAGCTTTAGCAACCTCGGTGAAGCAACATGCAACCACCTAACCGTGACTACTGACACTTACTAACTCACCAACTTACGTTTACCATTCGCAAAACAACAAATCCCACCAATGTAGTACTAAAGACCAACACAATAAAGATGACACAATTACGAAACAGATTCTAGAACACGCAATCGAAACTTTGTCGGAACACCCAGCCTTACCACAGAGTAATTACAAAAGAACAAAAGCCAATCACAAAATTGTAGTACTACATATTTGGAGTTCGAATATGATTTACGCTGTGGCTCATACGGCGTGGATGTTACGGTATATGAATTTGTCGCTTCAGGTAATTGACAGAACGGAGTCGTCCAATGGAATATGCGCAATGCGGACTCGTTGCAAGAGACAATAGGCTAGGTACATAATGTACTACATAGCGTACGTGGTTGTTAGATGGGTAATTTTACGGTAAGTGCTTCTGACAATAGCCTCCTACAAGTAAACAAAAGGCGCATCTGACTACACATTGTTCTCTATTTAAATAATTTATAAGACAAAAGAGTAGCGGTCTAAATTCGGAATGATTCGAGTGAAGCTGATGGATTACGTGACGGATAAAAGAAAGCATTGGCTTAAGCCTTTATTGAATAGAATTGGCATAATTGACCAGGCATAGTGGCTTACGATCCCTGATATGACCGCTCCACTAAGAGTCCTAAGAGACTATTCTATGCAAAAAGGAGTGCTTGGATATTCGATGTCGTATTAGCATTTGTTAAGGTTGATTGTCACTTGCACGTCATAGAACTTCAAGGTTTACTTTTGCTTTCAATGAGTAGCCAAAATTTTACAGCAGCATCGAAAAACTGGTGCAGTGCTTGTCATTTTGCCCAATTATTGGTAATTTTTGTTTGAAACAGGTTACTTGAATTTAGCGTCCGGACGATTGCCTCTTAGGAGTGGGAATGGGCATGTGAAGTTTCAACTTTATTTGAAAATTTTTACAAACAACATATTGAAATAATTGTATTCCCTTTTGACATTTAACATAGGAATTTAGTTCATTCCGGGTTTTGTCTCTACCACTAGAATTAAATGGAATGTTAAATCGATTTCAATGCACTATTGTGATTTCAAATGATCTGCTATCATGGTGGTTATTATAGTTATCCTTGGCTGCAAGTGGAATTATTGTATTTCGATTGTAAATGCTTGGAATTTCAGTTCCTTTCATTGAAAATTGTAAGGAGTCACCAACCTCAGAAATCAAAAAGCTCCTGTTAGTATCCCCATAAACTTGACTTCACGCCTGTAATCCCTGAAGGGTCAGGCAGAGATTTACCTAATACAGTGTGTACACCCACATTTAGCCAGTTCTGTTTAAGTCAAACGCTATAGAGAGCGAGCTTATTGCCAGCAACCTATTACTGAGAAATTTCTGTTAATAAAAGAAAATTATAATTTGAGTGACCTTGGAATCGAACTCAGGACCTCAAGCTCAGCAGTTGCGATTTCGACCACTGAACCAACGAGGCAGTAAATAGTAATCTTGTTCTATAAATAAACTGTCAAACCGAAACTTTTGACGCAAAACCAATTGATTTTAAAAGAGTAACCATGGAGTTTCTTCCGGTTCTTCTCCATAGGAAACGACCAACCCGAACCGAGCACCTTTTGTTGATGTTTTATAAGTGCCCATGTAGGCCATGTAAAAAATAATATTTTGATTATGATCATTTATACCTGATTATTTAAAAATTCAGACCCCAGTAAACTTATACTAGTCTGTTAACATGATTATTTTGCCCTTATCCCAATTTATTAGGGATCGCAGCATGTCTTCGTCTTCCACATCAGACACTTTCTTTCTAAACTTATACTCTGCTAACATACCATAAATAAATACGGAACATAATTCGGCGAATTTTATGAATTTTCATGTTTATCCATCACGAATTACGAATAAAATAGAACCACCTTCAATTACCATCGACTTGTTTGTCAAGTAGTAGAACTTTCTACAAATTGGTTTCAATAAACACCAAAACTTAATTGACGCATGACATGTATGTGGATTGCACAACACGATTTCTAATTATTAAAATTTATTAAAAAAAACATGTTTTGATGGCACGATGGCCCATAACGGCTTTACTCATCTTTTACACATGTGCTGTCAAAGGCAATTGCGATACTAGAAGTTGATCTACTCATCACAATCATCTGCCTAGCCTTTTTCCAAACTATCTTGGGGTCGGCTACCAGTCTAATCGGATGCAGCTGAGTACCAGTATTTTACATAAAGCGACAACATATCTGACCTCCACAACCCAGTAACTGGGTAATACGATACCCCTTGGTAAGACTGGATGTCAGACTTTTGGCTTCTGACTACTCGTAACGAGTGTCAAAGATCTACAAATGACAGCCGGGACCAACGGCTTAACGTACTTTCTGAGGCACGAAGGAAAATTGGTAATTAATTATGGTCACCCATCCACGGACCAATCTCGGCAAGCACGACTTAACCTTAAAGATCGCCCCGTGCGGCTGTAATTATTTAGCCACGAGCTCCTCGTAGTATAAGAAGTAGTAGTAGTAGAAGTTGATCTACTATGGCACATAAATCAAGAAAAACTGAAGGTTAGGTAATATCTGTACACAATATTAGATTGATTTCAGCCACTTTGATTCAGTGGTCACATGCGCGACTGCTAAGCATGAGGTCCTGCGTTTGATTCCCGGTTCGGGCAATGTTATTGGGTTTTTCCATCAGAAATTTCACTGTAGCAACCAGGAGTCTGGATTTGTGCCCGGTTGATAAACATAACTGACAAAATGAGGGTGTACCTATTAGGTCCACATTTGTCCCCTCCGGGATTACTAGGTATACTTAAATCCAAGATGTTGTTTTGCATCCAAAATTCAGGAGGTTGTCACAAAAGACATAAATAATCAATTCAAAACACGGTACCTAGTTAATTATTAATAAACGCAGTTTTTTTCGTTTGTTTAAGTTTGTCAATATTTCAGAATAACCCCCTTAACTTAGTTTACGGAATAAGAAATTATCGAATAAACGTTTGAGATTGTTTGTATGTGTGGAAGCGCGGTTATAGAGCGAGATTCAGACGGGCCGCGTTTAAAACACGGGTGCTTTACACTTACCGATTTCCGAAAATAAGTCATTACATACCCATTTTATTATTAATTAGGGACGAGAATCATTAGCATAGTTACCTTCTTGATTGTGACAAGGTTGCATAACAACACCTTGTATATGACTGTAATGATGTTATGTTATATTAGGTGTATGCGTATTTATGGTCTAGACTAGACTAGTCCAAGTTTTATGTACTGACTAAAGATATTAAAAGTGCGTATCTAAATAATTCGTTTAGCTAATTGTAATAAAAGTGGTACTTACTCGTGAAATGTGGGTGTTAGCCCTATGCCCTGGCTGGAGACCTTACACTTAAGGCACCCACACGATAGTCCAGTTAAGTATTAAGTACCCACAGGATAGTACGGCTAATTATTAAGTACCCACAGGATAGTCCGGTTAAGTATTAAGTGCCCAGAGGATAGTCCGGTTAAGTATTATTAAGTACCCACAGGATAGTCCAATTAAGTAGAAGACAGCCTCATAAGTTAACTTGCAAGATGCAAAACACAAGAAAAACGTGTACGCCCTATAGATACACGGTCACTACGTGCCTCTTTGTGGATGGCAGGCGCGCTTTTAGATATAATGTAAGTAAGTACTTAAAAAAAAAACACAAACTAAAAAAAAAACATAGCAGGAACTCTTTGCCCACTAAATAACTCTTTTGGACTTCTCGGAATCCAAAAAAACGTTGGATGGAACTTTATTATCTTTGTTCTTTACTTTGACATACCAACATACCATACAGTACCATAAACGATACAGCCAATAATAATCCAACATTAATAAATATAAAAATAAACAATCTCAAACACTGTAATTTCCCAAAATAAACTGTTAAAATGTCACGACCGTTGTCGATGTTAAGGGGTATATCATAAAAAACAATAGCTTCACCACAAAAAAGACATTAAAATTTGAGTATTTTTCCTTCTTTGCAAGCGGTCGTAGATTTTTATTTACCCATTACTCTTCATTAGCAATCTATTAAGGAAAACCGCAGTGAATAACGAAAAAAAGTAGAAGAAAAACATACGTTGGCACTTTCTAAAAATAATATTCAAAACGAACGTTTGAAACTAAAATGGTAATGGTATATAGTAATGATGCCTATCAATAAAACCTTTATCCACGCACAATTTTATCGATAGTTAAAATCGTTAGGTATCGAGTCAATGCTACTTAATTGCAAGCCTTTCGATTCGGATCATCGTTATAGGGACATATCAAGTAGTTAGGAGATATATCGATGGGTATATAAATATTTTATTAGAAAATAATTATTTTTGTAAAGGTGACGGTGTTTCTATCGAGGTCGATAGATGGAATAACATTAAAACACTTGATGTCTATCACAATAATCGTAACAGATAAAGATGTTGTCACGTTGTGATCGTAAAAATATAGTATTTTGAATAAAATGTCATTGTTATTGATATTTACGAAATCGTAGAAAAAATGGCGATCTTTTTAATGGTAAATCAAAGGCAATCTATTTGATTTTATCTATTAGATAAAAAAATAAAATGCATAACTATTGTATACTGAAAAAGGCTCTTTCTTCCTCGACAATTGCCGTTAATTTGGTTTAGGTATTCAGACAAAAATATAACTTGGAGGATTCTTCATAAATTCGTCTATTTGTAACACTCAATTACTTCGAAATTAATAAAGCTATTAAGTTTAAATTGGCAAAGTGATATATATTGCTAATGGATATAAGTTTCAGATCAAAACATCTGGTCTAAAATTACCTTCTAGGAAAACAAAATTGAACATGTCATAAAATTATAATTTGATCGGATTGGTTCACGGATATTATTTGATAAACTTTTTTATATAATAAATGAGAAACTTTTTGAGTATTGTATTTTAAACTATTCAGGAAAATACAACAAAATTTATGAATTCGCAAGAACAAAATATATTGTTTCTGTAAGAAATAAACAACAAACTAAACAATATGAATGCAACCAAAGTTAAAACTCCCACATTAAGATAAAATCAATCTAAAAACGAAGACACAATGACAAAAACTGCATCCATGCACATCATCTCGACACTTAAAGATCAAAAGTTAAAAGCAGCACTATAAAAATTGTAAACGAACTAAATTATCTGATGACGGAACCTGTTGTGGTCAATTTAAATTAATGGATTTGTCATCGCAATTAATTTTATAGGAATTAATATGCGAGCGGCGAACGCAAAGAGTTATTTTTTATGTATATAAATTGACATATAATGGAGTTTTGGACGATCTATGGAGCGGTGACGGCAAATTGATTGACAAATTGCGTGACGAATTCAAAATAGGTGGATTTCTTTTGAGTGTATATGTTGTAAAAGTCGCTGTTGGGTGTTGGGCCTGAGAGCAGGATGGTAGCAGAGCGAGAGCGGCTTTCTGACTTACTTTACTAAAAAATAGAAAAACTCTGCATCAAGAAGTAAGAAGTAGAGTTATGGAAAAAGATGTTGGTCGACCTTTTGGTATTACTGGCTACGCATAACGTGCTGTTCCACCTCACAAAGGACAAAAATTAATATAAGGAGTTTATGGTCAACCTTGTAAGACAAGACGGCTCTATAGAGTGCATTGATTAAGACAAGGAAGAACATTTTGTTCAGAAGCAGTTTAAATAGATAGAGATCATTATGTCAAACACCTGGATAAGGGACGCACAGAACCGGGATGTGTAGCGGCAAAAAGGGGAGCCCCAACAGTGGGTGATTCCGGGCTGAAATGATGATGATGATGATGTCATTGGGAACATACATATTATGCATTAAACCAACATCTACAATGCTGAAACTACCGGTATCATTAAACGAACCGATATTCAGTTTATCATAAAAAATACGGATACCGACATTCCGATACAAAATAATTGTATCAACACTGATATTACTTTAGGTGATGTCATGATCAGATTTGTCAAGATACTCTTAGCCAATGTACTGAGAAGAAAAAATTGCGATAAAATATCCGATAATAAGATCGAAGTGTGACTCCATCGCTTGAATTAACTCTTGACCTCCGATCTGTATCTAGTTCTTTTAAGTTAAAAATATCTACTGCACTTAGACTGGATAGAGGAGGAAGCTTGGTTTACTGAGCTTATTTTGGATCGAAACAAAAAACTACTAAAGGAATATTTTTTTTAATGTTCGTAGCTATATCTATTTTGTTTTTGTCTGTATGGTGTCGGACGTAAAGAATAGCACCATCCCATATCTTCCCATGGGTGTCGTAAGAGGCGACTAAGGGACTTGCCAGAGAACGGGCAGCAGCGTTTTCTGTGCTTTTGCAACAACCGTACTGCGTTCGCCAACCCGCCTGCCAAGCGTAGCGATTTTGGCAAAACCCTCCCTTTTGCGGGAGGCCTATGCCCAGCAGTGGACATCTTTCGGCTGAAATGATGATGATGATGTCTATTTTTGACTCATGTTTTTATCATTACTCAGTTATTTTACTGTGTCTTTCTTTATTATTTATAAGAACTTATTCCTTGTCTTTAGTACCTACCTCGACTGCCTCCTTGGTCTAGTGATCGCAAGCGCGACTGTTGAGCATGAGGTCCTGAGTTCGATTCCCGGGTCAGGCAAAGTTTTATTAGGTTTTTCCATAAGAAATTTGTCAGTAGCACTCACGGAGTCTGGATTTGTGCCCGATTGATGGCCATAAGCTCGCCCCTATTACATGGGACTTAAACATAACTGGCGAAATGTGGGTGTACTAATAGGTACACCTCTCTTTAAGCCTTCCTAAGGGATTACAGGCGTGGACGGTAAGTAATGGGCTAGCTCACCGTCCGTCCGTCTTATGACGACAGGCCGTGCCGACGGCGCGTTCGTGTTCCACGCGCGCCTCAAGGAGATGTCAGCAAATCGGAAGGGGTTCGAGAGGGCCGATGCCTGCCAGGGCTGCGGCTTGTTCGAAAGAGATACCGTGGCCCTGGAGCATAAAGGGCTAAGAAGGAACATGGATGGGTTTTAGTCAGTCAAGTCTGACACTCCCTTCCGCTCCGCCCAGAGCGGGAGAAGTCATTTAATGATTTCCCATCCTAAAAACTACAAAAAAAAGGGATTACAGGCGTGACGAATGTCTTTACTAGGTACATAGTTCAAAGTGACACTCAATTTTTATTGGTTTTCGTCATTCCTCCGATTCTCGCCGACTTCAAAGCCCCAACCAATAGTTGTAAAAGTCTTAGTTAACGGTTTGAAGTTCTCACGACAGATCGATCCCGATTACCAGCCACGTTCATTATTAGTCAATCTGCCTTATTGAAAACGAATGCCGCCTTTGATCGGCATTATGTCAATTTCTCTATATCGAAGCCAATCGTCTAATGTCTTCCGAACTTTATTGTTTTTTTGGTAATTAGCGGTGTTTCAACCGATGTTTTTAATTGTACACCTCTGTTGAAGTACCTACTACGAGGTTATTAAGGAAACTTTAATGGTGACGCTTTGATTTGAAATTGGTCGAGGATAAAAAGGTGTTTTGTCTATTCGAATGGTTTCAATGTTTTGATGTAGCAGCGTATTTGAAAGATGTTTTAGTTAAGTTTTGTAATATAACAACTAAAATCAAGTATTAACAACACTTGCAACGGGATATTTACCATGTTTATTATTTGTTCGAGTTCCCGATATTTCGGCGCTGTTGCAAACGCCATGATCACGGATAAACATGGTAAATATCCCGTTGCAAGTGTTATTAATAGTGTTAGTGACCATGTCAGTTTAAAAACTAAAAATCAAGTAAACCACCAATAGATGTGAATCAAATAAATATTATTATGTAGGAAAAGTTAACCAAACAAACACGGATCAATCATCTTACATCAATCGCGACATTGACAATAATTGACATTCCTCTACACACGCTACCAAAAAATCAATCTTTTATTTTTTTAATTTGCGCGTCTAATTACACACAATCATCATTGCACGTTATTTTTCGAGACGCCTCTGACTTACAAGGTAGCCTTTTGTACCACCGTCAATGCTTGTCAGACGTATGTTTTGCCCGGTAACCTTTTCAGACACCAGCTTTAGCAGAGCCCCAATCCAACTACACTACACCCCTTTATAACCTAAGTGTGAGTTCAATCAGAGGGACGATATAGTCCTAGATAAAATGGCCGCTGGATACCATTATCGGAGACTAGTAATCAGGCGTAATCACAGAACAACGAATGATTTTTCGTCGTGACTTATTTTTTGTCAAATTATTTTGTTAGGTGTTTTTTTTTTCTTCTTGATTCTTTTTACCGATGGATTTTTGATTCAATGTCAAAGATCGTCGCTCGTTCGATTGACAACAAATTATATGTGATTATGTGTGGTCAGTATAAATACTTGGTAAGTATCGTATGTGTTCACATCCTGTTCGTCTCGTGTCTGCATGGATACATTAGAATGGATGACAGCTAAATTTTGATGGATCTAGACATAAGCAATGGTATCCGTCATGCACTTTTCAGATTTTTTGTTTGTCATGAAACTACATTATAGGTTTAACTGCGCTTTTGTGCAATGAAACTGCAGCAATACAAATACTATTCTTGAATTCATTTTGATTTATAATTTCTGTGAATATTAATTTTATTACCAGTCAGTGAACAATTATTTTGTGTAAACTCCAACAAGTTGTATGAATATCCTGTCCTATATATATCAATAAATGAGCAATATTTGTAATCACGTTATCGAAAATGGCTCTAAAGATTTCAATGACAGTCGATATGGGATCACGGTGGCAAATATTCGTCCTAGCTAGCTCCCATATCTGGGAAAGAGCTTGGTCATCCAGGTACTACCGCGCTCACTCACGGTTGACTACTTTCAAGTGATCGAACGTCTGTGTACTGATGATTATTCAAAAACATGTGGCGTCCACTATCAGCACGAAAATAGTGTGCCCCTCTCACAGTGAAGACTCATATGTCTCAGAAGTAGAAACGTAAAAGGCTGCCATGCTTATGCAATATTCGAACACCACTACCGCAATATACAAAACTCACTACATAGCAACAACCTACAACTCCCAACAAAATTATATACTTAACAAGCGATACCCCCTCCATTGAAACGCAAGCGCAGGTCGTTAGGCTTGAAGCAGCATAAATAATAACATACGATTTAGCAGGAGGAGTGCAACCACTATCTAATGATCAATGCGAGAACAATCGCCATTGTGCACGGCTGCCGGCGGCGCGCGGCGCGTCTTGTCACTGGGTGTGTGCAGTTCGGTGCCGGGTCGTGCATGTGATGTAATGTACGATTATGTTGGGAATACGACATTATTATGTGCAGGCTGAGGTACGGGGTAGGAACTGGTGGTTATGGCTTTGTTCTTTTGGTCTTTTAGAATTTTGAACTTTGTTGCAATATCATGTTTTGTACCTGAAAAAATAACTGTTACTAATAAAGTTTAAGCAACTCATTTTGAAAATCTGTAGGTGGGAAATGTAAGAAGATAGGTTCATGAAAATTATTCCGCAACTTTCCTATGACATTATTTCGTACTTTACATCTCATGGGGATGCTCTTTGAAGAATTATTATAAAAAAAAAACTTGTTAGTTCCCTTCCCAGCTCCAATAACTTGTAGCTATTTTACACAAAATACAAACAGAAGTTTATAATTAAAACTAATGATGAAAATATATGGTGGTGTGGTGGTATATGGTATTTAACCCAAAGGTTGACTGGTAGAGAATGCCTTGTGGCATTAAGTCCGCCTATGTACCACTATTGTACATGAAGTTTAAATAAATAAATAAAATATGTACGTACGTTAAAACAGTTTTAAAAATCTTCACGACCACTCTTCCTAAACGGCTTTGCTCGAAGCCAAAAAAATAACTCTATTAACTTCAAAATACACTAACTCCAAGAGACATTCTTATCACTGCAAACTCCTTTCCGAAGAAGTATTTGAAGTATAAATCTGCAAGTATCTGGAGGCGCGGACGGGTGGTGAAAGTTCAGGCGCGTATCGACGGCGAAGCCTGCAGGCTACGGCCTACGCGAGGGGTGATGCTGAGGAACGATAGATGAGCGATAAAGTTGGGAGGATAAAACGGTTCAGTGAATTTTTATTACGGTAGTTATGCTCTCCTGTTTGGCTAATTTTTTTAAATTAGTCAGTTCGTCTTTTTTTCACTATCTAGGTCCTCACTAAAGCTAGACTCAGTGGCGGAATTACAAATTTTCAAGGTATATATAGGCTGTAAAGTTTTTGCCGCCCTTGCCTCTACAATTTTCATGTCCTAGATTATTTTCATAATCCAACAATTTCGTTGAAATTCACGTAAGATTATTTTTTTCAGACATTTATCTCATCATCATCTGCCTAGCCTTTTCCCAAACTATCTTGGGGTCGGCTTCCAGTCTAACCGAATGCAGCTGAGTACCAGTATTTTACATGAAGCGACTGTCTATCTGACCTCCACAACCCAGTAACTGGGTAGTGCAGTGTTTGCAGACATTTATCCCTAAAACAAAAAAAAAATCTGAGCCTATATTTTCCGCCCCAAAAATCTGGCGCCCTAGGCTCCAGCCTACTTAGCCTGCTGGTAAATCCGCCACTGGCTAGACTAGACTAGATAATAAAAATCAGTAAGGTCAATAAGTTTCCGGCCTGATTATTCTGCCTGTTTTGAATTAATTAGAGATGCAAAGCAATCATGTCACTAAATTACTGAAGTTTTTTCTATTTACCCACAGGAAAAAAGTAATATTTTTCTTCAATAAAGTCTCAATTTATTTTTGTTTTCTCAATTAATAAATGTGGAAACAACTTCCAAGACGTTTTGTGTTAATCGTATAACGAGCTCCAACAAGATTGACATAAACTTTTCGATAGCTTAGGACAAGTCAAAACATTGTACCTTTTCCATCTTCGTTATCGCTGACAGAATATTACTTTATCTAGGCTGTACCTATGGCGACCACTCAAGCAATACAAAACCAGTTTAAGCGGATCTCTCATTGAATTAGATATGTATACAAAGCGAGGTGATGTTATCTAGGAAATGCTCGATGAGTCCCAGTGTTGAGTGTATACAAGTAAAAGTTGACTACGTTCATTTGCATAAATACATACCAAATAAGTAGGCAATACGTGTAATTTCGTATTATTAAATTATAATGGACAT
Source organism: Cerastis rubricosa (assembly GCA_949152445.1). Taxonomy (NCBI): domain Eukaryota; kingdom Metazoa; phylum Arthropoda; class Insecta; order Lepidoptera; family Noctuidae; genus Cerastis; species Cerastis rubricosa. The sequence goes on from OX424541.1 coordinate 14,954,068, forward strand.
CATTCGATACGATAAACCTGACGTCAATGGTGGACTTTGATGACCATTATTTAAAGCAGTTTACGAAAAGAATTATTGATTACTTGCAACAATTAAAATATTAGTTTCAGATAGTTTCAAAGTTGTTTTGTTTATAAATAATATTATAATTTTTAAAATTAATGATATTATTATAATAATAAAACAATAGTTATAATAATTACCTGTTTTCAAATTAATGTGACTTGGATGACAAATATTTAATGAGATATCTAAGTAACTTAAGTTATCATTCGTATACCAAAAATCTTAGTCCATATAACATCAGTGTTAATTATTTTATATTGTTGTAAATACTTAGCTGTATTACAGAAAATTTATGAAATCAATACACTATCAATAAACTTAAGTATTTTTAAGTCTAAATAAAAGTCGATTTAAAATATCAAAATATCGCAAATAGACCGTTTCGCCATCGTCCCACCTGATAGCCCCACCTAGAGCTGCATCACCCACAAGTGCGGTGGACAAGCGATAGGCCATTAACGATTTATAGCCAACAGATTGCTATCATTACTCGCTAGGATTATGTTGTTTGAATACGTTATTAGGACCTTAGACGTTGGTGGCTTCAGTTTTATCGACTCTTTTTTCTAGAACTACGACATGTAATTGGTGATGTTAATGTGGGATAGAAATTGCTAGGTTTGGCGATTTTATGTTATTGATTTCTGTTGCTGGTTGTGAGTCATCGATGTATGTTCTATTACAGCAAAATAAAGTTATATCGTTCGCAAACCTTGGCATCGTCTATGTGAGATCAGCATGTGACATCTACCAACTTCCTTCACCGTTTTGAGAGCAGTAGTGATGGGGGAAATTATGTTTCTTTGTTTCATCGTTCGTTTTCGTTTTGTTTTTCACTCGGCTTAATTTATGTTGTGTGAGTACGTTATTAGGACCTTACACGTTGGTGGTTTCATTTTTGTCGACGTTCTTTTATACAGGGTGTAACGGAAAGGGTATATACATACTTAAGGGTATGCTACAGACCACCAAACTGAACATATTTCTCCTTTGGACAAACATCGTAATAGCGAAAAAATTATCTGCTCCCCATACAAAATTTCAATACCTATTCGACCCAAATGTATGGGGAACAGATATTTTTTTGTGCTATTACGATGTTTGTCCAATGGAGAAACATGTTCAGTTTGATAGTCTGCAGCATACCCTTAAGTATGTATATACCCTTTCCGTTACACCCTGTATAGAACTACGACATGTAATTGGTGATGTTAATGTGGGATAGAAATTGCTATGTTTGGCGATTTTATGTCCGAATGTTATCGATTTCTGTTGCTGATTGTGAGTCATCGATGTATGTTCTTGCATAGCATAATAAGCTTCTTTTTCTTCTTACCGTGTCGATGACAATTCAAATTGAGTTTTATTTGGCGACGAGTTTGGCACTTCCAGTAGCGTCCCTAGCTCCTGTTATGTGGACATACAACAGGATAGGTAGGACACGATATCAAGTGTCTCATCGTTTGTGGTCAAAACCACTATCAATTCAAAAGTCAATACTCCAGGCCAGAGTCATCTATGGGTCTCTACGTGAACAGGTCTTCCTTGGTGGGGCCAACCCGTGTCCAAAGTCTATTTCAAGACTAATAAGCTTATACCGTTCCCACAGCTAGGAACTAAGGCTTCGCCACTGTGAGAACAGCATTTAACATCCGCCAACTCGAACTGGGCTCACGTGGATGTGACTCGAAATAGTGGTTCTTTGACTTTTTCTGTCATGTTTTCCTTCACTGTTATGAAAACTGGAGTGATGAAAGAATATTCTTTATACACATATTGTAATTGGTGCCGGTAATGTCAGATGGTGAGATAGAATTTAGTATGTTTTGGTGTGGATGTGCGAGTTATTAGTTTCCGTTTCTGTTGTGAGTTACTGCTTTGTAAGTTCTAGAAGGATTGGTAAAAATAACTAGAAAACGTATGTCCATTTAACTGTTACGAGAGTTTAATGTTTAAAATCCGATAGTGCAATAGTTTAATAGAATTAAGTTTCTAAAAACTATCGCACTTTCGGATTTTTAGAACTAGAACACTAGCTTTTGCACGCAGCTACGCTCTCGTTATGTACGGAAATTAATCCACGGAAACGTATAAATATAGCACTCGAGGAAAATGTAGCTTCCCGACAGTGAAAGAATTTTTGGAATCGGATCAGTATTTCCGAAGATTACCCCCAATATACAAACTTATAAACAAAATTTACATGTTTATAATAATAAAAAATAACATCATGAAGAGTTTACGTTTTGATAGTTAAACTCAGTTGTTACTATCATGATCCCTTACTACTTGAAAAACCAATTTGAAATCTTTATAGTTTAATCATTTAGGTAAATCTAAATGGTGTCTTTTCAGAAACTCTGCACCAATAGCAAATAACTAACTTTCTTTCAATTTCAGAAACTACAAACAACATGACACGACACCAAAACACGCCACGAAAAATAACTTTTCCCCAAATCGATTGGCGTCATCAAGAATTAGGCAAGTTCTTTCATCCATACTCCCAAACTCCATATCACTTCCGTGGACTTTGCTCTTTTAATTGCGATCCAATGAAGCGCCACTAATTCCCTCCCTTGGCTACCCTGCCATCTCTGGCTTCCTTTTAATGTCCCTTCAGCGTTGGCAGATCCGGAATATTTTCCCTCTTTGGGGAAAAATATCGTTTTTGGGGGAAATGAAATCCATAAACTTTTTTTTTAAGGAAAGTTGCTGCATGATAATTATCACACAGATTTTATTGAAAATCAAGTGATATATTCCCTTATTAGTAATCATCTTCCTCCCTCGTCCCATGATACTTGGGGACGCAAAAAGATTTTTTTATTTACCAATAATTTGCATAACAACTTGAGTGTAATAAATAAATAAGCTAATCGTACACGCAGACACAAAATTAGAGGCAGAGGCAGCTAGCTAGACGTCGATTTTCTGAATAAACATAGTTTAATACGTCTCTATTTGTTTTACTTTATAATAAAATGTTGCAAAAAGTACCATTTTCATTTAAAAAAAAGTTATATGGGGAAAATTCAAAAATTCGATCTTGCAACACTGGGTCACCCCTGGACAAGAATTCGGTCTCTTTAGATAACTGTTGACTATCGATTAGAAGTTGTAGGTCAAATTGTTAGTTCACTTGTCTTGTTTTGTTTTGATCGGATATTGTTTTCGTTTGTCTTTTGTTTATTTTTATTGTGAGACGGTGTGAATTGTTTTTGTTTGTTTTGTGTGTTGTAATAGTGTGTTTAGTCTAAATATGGATTGTTTGTCTTTTTGCTTTAGACCGACCTTTTAGGTATTTATATTATATCTACATAGGGATATTTTTGGTCTTAGATTTGATTCACTAACGACAATATTCATACAGCTTCTAAATAGCTTTTCTAGAGATGCTTTCTTAGAAGAACGACATTTTGACATAGGTCACCTTTAAAAATGGCATTACTAATTTTCATCTTAATTTTTTTATTTAGTAGTAGTAAACTATTTTGTCACAAATTTCTGTTAACTGGTAATTCCTAGCCAATGCGTAACTATTTTATTTAATCATTGCGCACTAACGATAACAGATCCCGAAATCACTAAACTACACTAAACATCTGACATTTCAAACTCAGATTATCTTCAAGCAACCCAATAAAGCGGAGAGTCCTCAGAAATCCTGGGCGCCCGGAGCATGCCCGGAATGCATTCCTGTCACATCGTTTCCTCCCCTACCCCACCCTTTAGTGCCCTGGATTGAAGGTATACCTACCTACAGTACAAGACAATACTACTACTGTCTGTAATTGTTTCTTAAGTTTGTTAAGAACTTGTGTGAAGGGACGAATGTTTTGATGTCATCTAAGGGATGAGGTTTGGTTCTTCAAGGAGATTTTAAGGCATCTGCAACTTGTGAAGTTTTGAGCCAATAGGGGGAAGCACCAGGGTAGCTCGCGACTATTTCATGATAAAGTCATATAATGGAATTAATGAACTTAGTTTGGAAGGTTGTATTGACGATTCTAAAGATTTTAACTCTGTATAGCCATATAGAGTGACTGGTAATTAGTGACCGATACAGAAACACGTGATTATACTCATGTTAACAAAAAACTTTCCCAAAAAAAATCTTTTTTTTTTTAAATAATTAACTTTTATCACAATAACACAACAGCCATTTGAAATTCGGGGTGGCAAGCCGTGCCTCTCGCCGAGCTCTGCCTACCCACGTGGCTAACAGCTGATAGGTTACAGAAACACGCGTGCGCGAATTTCATACGGCTGTTGTGTTATTGTGATAAAAGTGAATGAGTATAAAAAAATTTTCTTTGGGAAAATTGTTGAAATAAAAACTAAGCAAGTGATAATGCTTTGTGTTTATTTAAGCCCATTATTGATGAAAGTAGATTTCTGTTATTGGCTATGGAAGAACAGTAAGTAGATAATTACAATGTTTGACGATTCGATGAGAGATTTTTTGAGATTATGAATATGTTACAAATTATTTTATAAAACAAAACAGAAATACTTCATTTACAACTGTGTCTGTCGCTTTTAAATAAACATCGTCAATGATAACTAGGTTTTATTATACGAGCAAGCAATAAACGAAACTGTAATAATTTTAAATCGTTCTATTTCTATATCTAGGTTATGTAAACCACACAAATAGTGACTCATGTGTTTTTATCATTTGATACTATTTAGGTGATACATTGTAGCTGAAAAATATTTTCTATAGTGCCTAGTAGTTAGATAGTTAGACACTGTGACACTTGCCCCTGTAGGGAGGTTGTCAGCAAGTAGGTAGGTATGGGTTTTTGAAATAATAAGAGTTAGATGGCGAAGAACACTTATTATTTGTTAGCCTGAATTCTTCAAGGCGATTATGGTCCGTCAGACTTTGCCCGCAACCAACAGCTCCAGCTCCAGGTTCTGTATCTGGTAGGTAGGTTCAGTGCTGATATGTGTGAGACAGTCTGCGGCAGAGGATCCTCCCAAGCGTCCCTCACGACGCCGTACCCACGACGTGGTGAAAGGTTCAAGGGTAGACTAGAACAATATTTTATCATCAATAAATAAAGTTTATACCTACATAACTTATTTCAGTAACTTCTACTGTATTCCGTTTTGAAAATTTCCACTTCCACAGTTTTCTTTTCAGTTTCTCTAAATAGTCTACTAATATAATAAGATGCTATGAAAAAGTACCACCAAGAATGTTTGTTCTTTGTTTCCGGTCCCAGGGTAAACTCGAGGTCTTCTACTTTGCTGTTACCATCAAAGGGTCAGGTTAAGGAGTACCTGTAAGTACACACATATTTCGCCAGTTATGTTTAAATACCATGCAATAGGGGGTGAGCCTATTACCATCAACCGATCACAAATCAAGACTCCGTGGTTGCTACCGAGAAATTCCTGATGGAAAACCCAATAACACTTTGCCCCGACCTGGGATTCGAACCCAGGAACGCAGTTGCGCTTGCGACCGAGACCGAACGAGACAGTCAACGACCCATATTTTGATATTTTTGTTTGCCTGTATGGCCATATGCTAATCAACAATAGTCTCTTTCACATCCTCAAAAAGCTCGTACATAACAACAAGTCCTAAACAGTGGACGCTCAACCCAAATCCCTGAAGGATCTTTAGCAAATTAACCTGTCGGGAGGTACTTCCGCACAATTTGGCACAGGCGGTGAAACGTCCAGGAAAACACGAAGAAAACCTGGAGCGTTTGATGTCGTCCGTGTACTCGGGTATCAAGTACTTAGTAGGGTAGGGGCCTTGAGATAGCGGGGAGGATTTGACGTTTGTATTTTATCTTACACGTCTAGCTTCGGACTGCGATTTTATTAACAACAACAACTTCGGTACGGTACTTGGAGATAGTGTATCTTTTTATCAGTGAAAAAATGTTTGAAGAAGGACTAGTAGTTTTAATATCTCTAATATCCAAACCCAAAAACTCTTTAAAATCTTAGTGTGGTTTCAGTCTCGCTATTTTTCTGTGCAATGCACTTTGTTTGACGTAGATTGATGTACGTCCTGTTTCTGAGTAAATCAAGATAATAATGGCTACCAAATAATTGTCAAGCTGTCAGCAAATTTTGTCACATAAGTATTTTTCTTTTTAGAAACCCGTCTGTCTTGGCTACATCGCACCCCTAACCACGATTAGTCTAATAGGCTCTCATTACATAATTAACTAATTAACCAACAAGTCCACCACCACCGAACCAATCAATTATTCAACAATTTTATTCCACAGTTTTCACAAATCGCCAGCACCTAGGCCCCAACCTTTTCCTACAAAGAAATACGAGCATGTCCTTCACTAAGTGATGGGGCGACAAGCCAGGGCCGGATTACGATGACGAATCACTAAATAAATGACGCCATCTTTCTTTCCTACGTGACGAAAGCAACTGTTTTCGTCACGTCTTCAAATCACTTCCCTGTTTTCCTCAGGTGTTATATGGAACAATTTGTAAGATCTATTTTCATTTTTCTCGGAAAATTGCGGTTTCGTGTCGAATTAGTTTCGGGGGAATTAAAATTCGCGTTGTTATTGTGTGGGTAGGTACTTGTCAAAATATTTATGTCTGCTTTTGGAACTGAATTGTTTTGATTGAAATTTGGTTGAAGAGAGTTCGAGTCATGATTATTTGTGTTTGCGTTTAGTTTGCCAAATTGCTTTCAGGATTTTTGCTTAGCAATCAAGTTCTGGTTAGGTTAGGTTATGTGGTACTATTGGTAAACTTTATGATGATCTATAATTTATACAACGAAAGTGTGGACGCAAAGCATGAGTAAGTGTAGTTCTGATAAAAAGTATATAAAGTTTTTTTGGGAGCTTGGCTTACTTGCGCTTAGCTGACTAATAGGCCGCATATCTGAATCAGAATCTTTGTGGCAAATCTCTAATTGGCTCTGTGTTATTATGCAATTTTTATCCATCTGTTATAGCTGTTAGTTCTCCTTCTTATATAAATAAATAAATCAAATTGTCACACAGAAACCTATGTGTGAATGTGCTAGAACTAAAAATTCGAAGACATGTGACATCTACCAACCCGCACTGGGCCCGCGTGGTGGATTACAGCAAACTCCCTCTCAAGAGAAGAGGCCTGTGTCACAGCAGTGGGAACGTTATAGGCTGATAATGAGGATGAAGATGATGTCACTCAGCCCTCTTGACAATCTTAATGACATCGCGCCACAGAGGTCTTGCACGAAGGAGTCTTAAAAATTATAATCTATCATTAATAATCTGTCTCTTGATAAAACACAGCGAATAATTTAAGGACACTTTCTTTTATTTTCGAGGTTAGACGCCGACAAATATTCTGCATTAATTAAAACCGAAATCAGTCCTCCCAAGTCCGTACCCCCTTGAAGGACATATGGCATGACATCGAGAATTCGCCGTACGCCCCAGAAAGGTAATTACAACTGCTTGATAGACAGTCCGACCCTTTCGCTTATACTCCGTCTACTTGGCAAGACACTTACGTGTGCATCGAATTTCTTTATAAATTGTGGGAAATAGTTTGCTTAATGGTTCGTGTTAATGTCGTTGAACTTAGGTCATTTTTATGTGCAATTGAGGATGATATCGCTGTGTTGTGATATAGCTTTGGCTGAAAACTAGGTCTGTGCAGACCTAGTTCCTTTTAGATGCTTTTGTGGGATCAATCAAAGAGGCCAAGAGGGTATGAACTGTACGTAACTGGATGCCGCTTGGTAAAAGAAAAAAATACCAAAACCTTGTATTGAAGACAGCAGAACACTCTCAGGTCAGCCATGGTCTGTTTAAACTGTTTTTTTATGTATTGTTTGCCCAACACTTACCCAGTTCTACGTCGTCGTTGTTGGTAACAAAAAGGTCATTTTGCCTAGTTTTGGAGCTCAGACGGCAGATAAGAGGTTTAACAGAGTTAGCGCAGTGCCACACTCTCACCGATGTTACAGTAGCAGTAGCAGTGTTGCAGTAGCAGTTGCAGTATTATGCAAAACGATGGCCATTTTGCATGGACTTGATGCATATTTTCTCCCAACGAATTGTTTTCTTGTTGTGTTCTATTATTTTAGTGCGAGCAAAACATATTTTCATTCTTCTTTCAAATTAGTTAAATCATGTAATATCTCAGTTAAATTCAAAAGTAACTTACCTGTAAAAGGTTTAAAAGGTTTAAGAAGGAAACTTTTATCATATCAAATCAATTTGATAATATCATGATTTATAATTTCCGCTCTAAAGAGTGAGCATACTGACATATGACAGTCATTTTAAGCATTTCCTTTCGAAAAAACAACAAAGATGAAAATCTTGAGAAGTCCGTATCACATGATGATCGTATGAAGAAATAAAAGGTAACATAACATAACATCACGACCGTAATTCCTGAAGGGTATACATAATGTACTTACACATTGTAGGTAAAGTTTGAGTCCTATTAGGGGCGAGCCTATTGCTCTTCTGGGACTCCAGGCTGCTTTTAAGAAATTCCTGATGCAAAAATACAATATTACTTTGCCCGTCCCGGGAATTTAACCCTAGACCTGAAACTGCAGTCGCGCTTGTAACCACTACACCAACCAGAAGGTAGAAAACCAAGGCTGGAGTCGCGCACGAAGGCTTCCGTAACAATACTTATAAAAACGAGCAAAAAATCAATTTTTTGTATGGGAGCCCTCTTAAATATTTACTTTATTCTGTTTTTAGTATTTGTGGTTATAGCGGCAACAGAAATACATAATCTGTAAAAATTTCAACTAGCTAACTATCACGGTTCATGAGATACAGCCTGGTGACAGACCGACGGACAGCGAAGTCTCAGTAATAGGGACCCGTTTGACCCTTTAGGTACGGAACCCTAAAAAAGCAGTCAGTCAATCAACCTAACAGAATGTGCATTAAAGTCATTGTAAAATTGAACACAGGCCATAACCATGGAAACTATTTGAATCACAGATAACTATCTTAATGTAAAAATTCTTTTACACAGGCAACATGCACATTATGCCTATTGTTGATGCAAATTTCGAAACTGCCTCAGAAGTCAAAGAAAAGACAAGAATAATCCATCAAAGTATGAGCGACCTCGAACAATTAGTTAATAGAGGTTATGAATAAAATATTAAAAGCTACTTTATACATAGAAACAATTGTTGTTTCACAGTAAGATAATAAACATATTTAGGTTACGTTATACCGTGACGTAATGGAAGTGGTATCGTGATTTTGCGTTTTTGCAAAGATGTCTTGCAGACGGATGATGATGGCTTTTAGCAAACGATAACGTGGCCATGACGTCTTGAAACAGTATTGGTTTAATTTCATTACAGTGTGTGAAAGAGACGGAGCTATACAGGATGTCTAGCGCCATCTCTTATCCATACTGGAATAAGATTCAAATAATATTTTTTGAGTGTTTAGTGAGGCAGGTACGAAAAATAAACAATGGAATCGGTTTCCTACGCCTGAGGGCATGAAAAATTGATATTTATCAGCGAAAGCGATGATAAATAAGTCAAAAATGCATTGGATTGACATAAGAGGCCAAAAATCTTATAAAAGCTGTTACAAATTATGACCAATGACATGGGCAGCGTCAGGTGGCAAAGTAGCCACATTTGAAGTCAGTTGTGTCGTGAGATTTGGTGGCTTTATCGCGGCGGTTTTGCAGAGGCATAGAGGGCCTAAAATGGCCACTATTGTAGAATCATAATAGCATAATAATATGACTAACGTTAAAAAAAATCTTAAAATGGCCACCAAGTTACAATTCAATAAATACTGACTACTTTATGAAATTTTCGTGTTTCATATTATAATCCTATTATTATTCTGTTAAAGCGGACATTTTAGACCCCCAAGGACTGCAATAAGGAGTTATACAGCACGCGGTGGATGCACATGTCTTTACTACAGTACTTTGGTACTAAACATTTCGCAACAAACCCACCACGTAGCGTAACCTAACAATGCCGCTACAACAAACGCGTCGTGACGATTACGACCGATACAAGTACTTAATGGCTCACCAGCTTTTAAATAACAATATGGCCACGCCCCCAGCTATTAATGTATTTGTAATCGACGCGATCTTTCTCAGGGATCATATTGTATAGTACAGGAGTCCTTTCAAGGCCTTTACACAATGGTTGTGGATGGTATTCAGATTCTTCGGCTCATCTAGTTGAGGAATGTCTGTGAAATAAGTAAGGTATGGGCTTAGATCGTGGTTGCCTGGAGGTTTAGACAAACCCCCTTAAAGTAGGTAAAGGCTGCGAGTTGAAGAGTCAAGTAGGTATGTGCGAATGAGAGGTGCCAATCTATGAATTAACGAAGCCTATCGCTGGTTCCTGCTCCTTAGCGTTTCGATGACAATTCAAATTGAGTCAGCCCAAAATTTGGCGAGGAGTTTGGCACTTTCAGGATCCTGCTTAGTGGAGACCTCTACTAACAAGTTTTGCCATATGACCCTGATTTGAAAGCAATGTATAGTTAGAGAACATTCATCATCATCATCATCATTTCAGCCGAAAGGCGTCCACTGCTGGACATAGACCTCCTCCAAGTGTTGCCACATTGACATAAGGGGGCGGTTTTGCCAAAATCGCCGCTTGGCAGGTGGGTTGGCGATCGCAGTATGGTTGTAACAAAAGCACAGAGAACGTTGCTGCCCATTCTCTGGCAAGTCCCTTAGTCGCCTGTTACGACACCCACGGGAAGATATGGGATGGTGCTATTCTTTACGTCCGACACCATACAGAACAAGGCGAGAACATTATTGAGTCACAATCAATGTAAATGTAATGTAATAACATCACGCCTGTAATCTCCGAAGGGTTTAAGCAGAGATGTACTTAATAGTACACCCACATTTCGCTATAGTTACGTTAAAGTCCCATGTTTTAGATGGCGAGCCTATTGCCAGAAACTGCTCACAAATTGAGACTCCGGGACTGCTAATGAGAAATTCCTAATGGAAAAACCCAATAACACTTTACCCGACCCGGGAATCGAACCCAGGACCTCATGCTCAGCATTCGCGGTCGTGAACACTAGACCAACGAGGCCGACCAAAAATGACAAATCTGGTGGCCTACCATGGCGTCTTAAGGCAATGTTGTTTTAATCTTATTCCAGAGTGAGAAGGAGAAGCGCTAGATGTCCTCTATAGCTCCGTCTCTTTCCCACACTGGAATACGAAAAAAAATAGTGCGTGGAGTCTCTCCGAACGGAAGAAGTGAAACTTCGTAATGTGGAAATGAGTGCTTTTATACCCCCTCCATGGTAGCGTTAAATGTTTAACGCAACCTTGTTGGAAGTCGCATGAGATGTTTCACTTGAATGTCATTGTAACCCCCCCGGGACGTAATGGTTGAAAAAACAATGCGGACAACGCAAGAAGAAAAGCGTGATGGACAATGTCCTGCAAGCCTCTCTTCTCTTCTTCTTCTTTTCATAGTAAAATGAAATAGGTCTTTGTTCTGCAGCGGGGTAAATAAAAGATGATGTGAAGATGACGTTTGAGACAAGCCCTAATTAACTTGGTAACGGTACATTTAAATTCAACCTTTTCTTATAAAGGTCAAGTATCTTAACTCTTTTCTTCCGTAGGTGTTTGACTTTTTAGGTTAAGATAGGTAGGCCGCTCCAGTAGGTGGAAAACCACCTCTAAATAGCACCAACTTCTATAAAACTAACTTAAATTAAAACTTCCAATTAATAACTCAACAAATCCCTTATACCTAACACCTACGGCTCTAATTTTACACAGAGCGTCCATCATATAATTCATCCTATTTCCAACATATTAATTACCCTCGGCGATCCACTAAAAAGGCCTCGTATGCAGTTGAAAGCAAGTGAAATGCTAGAACAGTTCGCCCGCGGCTCGCGCCCACGTGCAGATGGGCTTATACGTCTCCTGTCTTGGCACTGAACTGGGGGATTAGGCTGGCTGCATGAATAGCGTTTGTTGAGAAGGAAGCTGGTTTGACAGCGTTGCATGGTTTTAACATAAAAGTGAGTGAGCAAAAGTTATTTGTAGATCTTTGACAGTCGTTACAGATAGTCAGTGGCACGAAAGTCTGACAACCAATTTTACCAAGAGTACCCAGTACTAACTGGGTGGTGGAGGTCAGAAAGGCAGTCGCTCCATATATAAGACTGGTATTCAGCTGCTTCTGATTAGACTTGGAAACGGCTAGGTAGATGATGATAGAGCAAACGTTCAGTCTCATAGAAACTATGTAATGGAATAAATACAAAATATATCAGGTTTTAGCAGGAAATGTATATGTATGTACAAAACGTTATGCCTTTGCGCAACATTTCAGGGAATACACATGTGGTGTTTTGTTGTATTAGACCCGAAACGAAACATGTTAATAATGGGTACGACGAGGTGTATTATAGCAAATAAAAAATCACTGGGAAATCTAATATATAAAATTCTCGTGTCGCAATGTTGGTTACCGTACTCCTCCGAAACGGCTGATCCGATTTGTTTGAAATTTTGTGTGAAAAATAGATATTGGCCGATTCTCGGATCTACCATAGATCCGAGAATCGGCCAATATCTATTTTTCATACCCCTAAAACCCATCAAAATTTCCACGTGAACGAACTCGCGGGCAGCAGCTAGTAGTAGTAGTAGTTACAAAAATCATCACTCTTCGAGATCGTACCCGATGCAACGAGTATTTTCATCGATTCCATCGCTTTTTTAGGTAATGTATTGTCCTTAATAATTAAAGGATTATTGGTGACAAAAATAAGAGCTACTAGAGGTTGCGTTCAATGCATTCACAAATATTTAACAATAATTTAAACACAGGCGCTTTATCATTACGTTTTAGCAAACTCTCAGCCTATAACGACTGTTCTGCAACGAGCCTAAAAGCCGCGAGCTGAGACCCTTACGCGGATGCGGCGCAACCTAATAATTTCTTAATGTCATGCGCTCTGAAGGGAATTATTGTTTTGTATTACAATAATGGTGTGCTTAGATTCTTCAGTGCAGATTAAAAGCGGCCATTCCCTCTGACGTAGTGGCTTTCCATTCAGTGTGATGTTGTACCGTTAGTGCTAAAAGGTTAAGCGAGTATCACACACACGGTTTAAGGTAAGTTTTATGCACCTTTACGTTATAAAAGGTGATATTTGAACATAGAAGCTCGTGGCTAAATAATAACAGCCGCACAGGTCGATCTTTAAGGTTAAGCCATGCTTGCCGAGGTTGGTCTGTGGATGGGTGACCATAATTACATACCGAGTTTCCTCCGTGCCTCGGAAAAAACGTTAAGCCATTGGTCCCGGTTGTCATTTGTAGATCTTTGACAGTCGTTACGAGTAGTCAGAAGCTAAAAGTCTGGCATCCAGTCTTACCAAGGGGCATCGTATTACCCAGTTACTGGGTTGTGGTGGTCAGATAGGCAGTCGCTTCATGTAAAATACTGGTACTCAGCTGCATCCGGTTAGACTGGAAGCCGACCTCAAGATAGTTTGGGAAAATGCCTCGTTGGTCGAATGATCGCAAGCGCGACTGCTGAGCATGAGGTCCTGGGTTCGATTCTCAGGTCAGGCAAAGTGTTATTGGGTTTTTCCATCAGGAATTTCATCAGTAGCAGCCATAGAGTCTGGATTTATACCCGGTTGATGGCAATAGGCTCGCCCCCTATTACATGGGACTTAATCAAAACTGGCGATATATGGGTGAACCATTATGTACACCTCTGCTTAACCCTGCGAGGATTACGGGCGTGATGTTTAGTATTATCATTGTAGAAATTGTCGTTACGGCCAAAGCCCTGATGGCCAAAAGCCTCGACGATCATCTTTCGAGGCTATCACTCAATCAAGGGCTTGATTCAGAAGGCAATACTCCTCGATACGGCTCTCATTGTGAAGAGGTTCCTGTCTCTGGAGGCTTAACTACCGGTAGTTTGAATCCTGCTCCCAACAACGGCGGACCACTGTCATAGGTTCGAACCCTTGCAGGGTCGCATTATGCATTTGCATGCATTATGCATTTGCATGCACATTAGGCAGGCATATTATATTACATACTTTGTGTAATTTATTTCAACAGCGCTGCTCTCATAACGGTGAAGGAAAACATCGTGAGGAAACCGGCATGTCTTAGAACTAAAAAATCGAAGACATGTGACATCTTCCAACCCGCACTGGGCCCGCGTGATGGATTAAAGCCCACCACCCACTCATTGCGAGGAGGCCTGTGTCCCAGCAGTGGGAACATTATAGGTTGATGATGATGATCTAAATTAAAGGTTTCCAGTTTTAACAGAATTGGGTCTGATAAATAAAAAAGGCTATTATGATTTTGTTCCGCTATGAAAATTGCTGTTCACTTTCAATAACGCAGCAATTAAATGATGATAATTTAATTAGCGTGAAACAAAGTGCAAAATAGGTTTCACTTAAAATTGCATTTACCTATTTATGTTTTCAAACAGTAGATAGACGCAAATTTGATTGAAGGAAGATGGTTTGTACTCGATTTTCGAAAAATAAAATCTCAACGACACTTTTTGAGCCATTTCAGCAGAGCTTTAAGCAAATCGTGTTTATTTCTCCTTAGCCTTTCTAAGCTCCATAAAATAAGGTCGTTTTTATAATGTCAAGCTAAGCGTTGTGTCACGATGCTTAATTATTGATAGCGTGGCAAGCAGTGGCAAATTGGCCTTATTACTATTTTGAAGGGAAGACATTTTGTAGGGAAACACAGACGTGATAGAGCACGGAGACTTTGTTACGTAGGGATACCGTTTTGTCCTTGATTTTGTACTAGATGTGTTTCGTTTTGAAGAGGAGGTCGTGACTTAATAATAACAGACGCTCAGATCGATCTTCAGATTAAGCTGCCCTTGCCTAGGTTGGTTCGTGGATGGGTGACTACCCATTACATACCGAGTGTGCGCCTCGGAAAGCATGTTCAACCGTTGGTCCCGACTATCATTTGTAGATCTTTGACAGTCGTTACAGGTAGTCAGTGTAAAGTCCGACAACCAGTCTTACCAAGGCTTCGTATTACCCAGTATTAACTGGGTTGTGTAGGTCAGATAGGCAGTAGCTCCATCTAAAATACTTTTATACAGGTGCATCTGGTTAGACTGGATGCCAATGCCAACAAAGTTGGGAAAAGGTTAGGCAGATTAAGACTGATCTTGAATGAAGCAGAATAGTTTTGTTAGGACCAATGTCCTAAATGTTTAGTTAATTTCAGTATCTTTCCAATGAAGGATAATGAAATTACTTAAACATTTGAAATATTGCAAGATTCATTAAAAATCACGGAAGTATTGTAGCCAAGTGTACAATATTTTGAATTAAGAAATTTGTAAGTACATACACTTATCTCACATCAATTCAACTTAACGATATTAGAATTGCAATAAAGCTATCATAATGATTCAATTCACGAACGACACCGAAGGCCTAAATACCCAAATCTGTCAATGAACCAATCAAATCAACCAATCACACTCGTAACACATTTTAAAAATCCAATTCACGGAAACTCGAACCGGAAAAACATGAAGCTGTCAACGCATGTAGGCTACGCCATTTTGTCACATCGGCGTGACGATCGCGTGCGGACAGCGCATGCGCGAACACTGCGCGGTGCGCACGATTCGATTTCGCACGTCCATCTGACACGAAAGATAGCAATTAAGATTTTTTCTTATTGTTAGATAATATTTTTCCGGTCTACGAGTGTTCTAAGAATAGATTGGATTAGCAGAATTATTGATTGTGTGCTGTGTCACGGAATGAGAAGTTATGTTGTATTGATTAAGGATAATTTAATAATAAAACTATGACTGTTTACAAAAAAAAATAACTTAATTATTTCCTAGTAAGCGTTTAGCTCTTGGTTCTGTGCGGTGTCGGACGTAAAGAATATCACCATCCCATAATTTCCCGTGGGTGTCGTAAGAGGCGACTAAGGGACTTACCAGAGAATGGGCAGCAGCGTTCTCTGTGCTTTTGTAACAACCGTACTGCGATGGCCAACCCGCCTGCCAAGCGTGGCGATTATGGCAAAACCCCCCCTTGAGGGAGGCCTATGTCAAGCAGTGGACGTCTTTCGGGCTGAAATGATGATGATGATGAACCGTTTAGCAGATGTTCTGTTATTGATGAAACAAATTCAAATCGAAATTGACATCATAACATCGCGACACCACAAAACAAGATACAAGTGGCAATTTTTTCGACACAAACATAGACACAGAGGAAACTCGGTATGTAATGGGTGGTCACCCATCTACAGACCAGGTAAGCGCGGTTTAATCTGAAGATCAACTCTAGTGGCTGCTATTATATAGCCACGAGCTCCACTCAATAGTTGCTTTTTGTATGATAAACGATCACAGAAAACGTCACCTGTGTCTAAGTTAACTTCCAATGTGAATGAAACTATCATCTTACATTCTATTTAAAAGGATTTTTTTTAAGTGCCCTAGCCATTTTAATGACAGTTTATAATAAATTACCCGAAATAATTATAATGAACAAAAATTTAATTCATTCATAAATAAATTACAACAATTTTTAATAAATGCTATTATACTATTCATTAATACCTAAATTATCGATTTTAAATGAATATGGTTTACTAAACAGCTTTTCTCATATATATTTTTAGGGTTCCGTAGCCGAATGGCAAAAAACGGAACCCTTATAGATTCGTCATGTCTGTCTGTCTGTCTGTCCGTCCGTCCGTATGTCACAGCCACTTTTTTCCCAAACTATAAGAACTATACTGTTGAAACTTGGTAAGTAGATGTATTCTGTGAACCGCATTAAGATTTTCACACAAAAATAGAAAAAACATACATAGAACTGAAAACCAAAAATTTTTTTCATCATACCCATACGTGTGGGGTATCTATGGATAGGTCTTTAAAAATGATATTGAGGTTTCTAATATCATTTTTTTCTAAACTGAATAGTTTGCGCTAGAGCCACTTCCAAAGTGGTAAAATGTGTGTCCCCCCCCTCTAATTTCTAAAGTAAGACGAGGAAAATTCTGAAAATATTAAGGATTGTAGAAGGTAAAAAAAAACTATCAACGAAAATTGGTTTCAATAAGATATGATGTTTAGTTTTTGAGATATGGGACTTTTTCATCAAACTGCAGCAGTAACTTTGTTTTTCATTAAAATACTATGAAAAACCAATTTAGTTTTGCGGTTGAGTGGAAGTTTACTAATACTACTAACTAATGTTCAAAATATTGTTTGGGGCTATGGAACCCTGTGTGCGAGTAAGACTCGCACTTGGCCGGTTTTTTTAAATACTGTCCCTCCCTCTGCCATTCTCCTACTTTGCTGTGCCCTTACAGGGTCCATATTTATGTAGTACCTAGCTTTAAGCCCTTTGTAACATCTTTTTAGGGTTCCGTACCGAAAGGGTCAAACGGGACCCTATTACTGAGACTTCGCTGTCCGTCCGTCCGTCTGTCACCAGGCAGTATCTCATGAACCGTGATAGCTAGGCAGTTGAAATTTCTACAGATTATGTATTACTGTTGCTGATGTAACAACAAATACTAAAAACAGAATAAAATAAATATTTAAGGGGGGCTCCCATACAACGAAGTGACTTTTTTTCTCGTTTTTATAAATAATGATACGGAACCCTTCGTGCGCGAGTCCGATTCGCACTTGGCCGGTTTTTTACAATATGGAATGCAAAATAATATGAATGTTTGATGTCAAATAACAACACAAAAGTTATACATTATAATACCTGCACCTACATTATGTAATATCTGACGCCTACTTACATCAAACCTGGCAAACTCGACCGTAGCACATTATTTAGCCAAATGGCTCCACGTTATGATATTTAACAATATCTAAATGCTGGCATTGTCTTCGGAATCAGACACGGCTGTGAAGCTAAAGCCCTTAGCCTAGCCTTAGCTTGGAGAGCTGCGTAGGAGTTGCATAGATTAATAGTTTTACCACATTTTGTGCCTAAGGGTCGTATGTCGGAAATGGTGAGCATGAGGAAAACGGTTTGAGAAATGAGGTTTATGTAAGATATTCCTCATTCGAACTGACGATTGATTAAGTTTAAAGTCATTAATGCTCTGGTTTCTGAAACGAAAATGCTTGAAGCGTCTAAATTAAACGCTGGTTAAGTGATGCGAAATGATCTTAAATATTTTAATATCAATGGTATTTTTTTAATTTACTTACTTTTCAGCCTGTTATTATGAATTGGTTACTGTTGTTCTGTAAATCTCTCTATTCAGTGTGCCACTTGCAATGGCTTCTTCTAGCTCCTTCCATGGAACTCCATCACAAGCTGCTCTCCTCCAATTAAGACCTGCAGTGAGTTTTGGTTCGTCTTTCCATCTCCTTAGTTGCTTTCCCCTGCCTTTGTCCTTTTCTTTTTATTAAGATAATATTATGTAGGTAGAACTAGTTAAGAATATTGATATTATTATTTTGTTTTTAAGAAATATAAGGGCTACTTTATTACTATATTACATGATGCTATTGGCTGTTGAATATCGTTCCACTGGTAACAGCGCTTGACCTGTAATTCATTTTGACGTGGCGACATTAAAATTGTCGTTCCAGAAACTGGGGGCAAGCCCCATATCTATCATCATCTGTCTAGCCCTGTCCGCGCTATGTTAGGTTGGTTTGTTGAAACAGCTGAATACCAGTATTTTACATGGAACGACTGCCTATCGAGCACATATGAGCAGCGGTGGCCCAGTGGTGGCAGCCCCGACTTACGAACAGTAAGTCGTAGGTTCAAACCCAGGCAGGCGTTTGTGTAACTTATTTCATCACCGCTGCTCTCAAACTGTGAAGGAAAACATGGTAAAGAAACCGGCATGTACTAGAACTAAAAAATCGAAGACATGTGACATCTACCAACACGCCCTGGTGCCCGCGTGGTGGATTACAGCCCAGTCCCTTTCATTGAGAAGAGGCCTGTGTCCCAGCAGTGGGAACATTATAGGCTGATGATGATGACTGCCTATCTGATCTTAACAGCTCAGTTCCTTGGTACCCCTTACCGATACCCCTTTAAAAAAGTGACTGAAAAGTCCCTTCAAGAAAGAAACTTACAAATTAATCTTTAATTCCAATTTTTTATTGGAAATAAAGATTAAAAATTAATTATTTAATTAATTTTAACTAGAATGATAAATGATAACTCTTAGTCAATGATTTAATCAAACCACTATCCGCACTATATTTAAAGTCAACCTAAAGTTACTACTTGATTACTACTTATGCTACCATTTTTATGCAATACTAGATGACCGTCGCAACTTCGTTTGCGTCACATTTTCCCCGTTTTCGCAACATTTTTCATTGCTGTTCCACTCCCATTGGTCGTAGCGTGATAATATATAGCCTATAGCCTTCCTCGATCAATGGGCTATCTAACACTGAAAGATTTTTTCAAATCGGACCTGTAGTTTCGGAGCCTATTCAATGCAAACAAACATACAAACAAACAATCAAATCTTTCCTCTTTATAATATTATATATATAGTTTAGATACAAGAATTTAAACGAAATAAGAACTGTCGAAGAAAGCTAAGCTAAAAATTCTAACTTTTGACAGTTCTTACTAAATTCGCGTCATATGTAATTACTTTTACTCAAGTAATCACTTTGACTTGTTTAAGGATACGTGTGCATAATTTGATTCTAAAACAAATAACACGTTATAAAGTCTACAGTCTACTCAATAATCTATGGCCATGAGCTTAGTCACAGGCAAGGAAACGACGCCCAAGGCGGGTCAAAATGGTCTCCAAGAGAGATCACTTTATGTTGATAGTCTAGCCGTAATTAACTGTACCTATACGTGGTAATATGTGAATATTATGACGGAGTAACCCGAGTAACTGTGCTTGTTATTGAAGATCTGATTTGGGATTTTTAAAAAGAGATGGTGGACTAGTACCCTTTGCCCGTTCAGAATCGAACCCAGGCTTTCTCATCAGCAGTCACGCTTGCGACCACTCGAACGATGAGGCAGTCCAGGTATATTTTATTGAGTATAAATCAAAATTAACAACTAACAAATACTACGGTTTTGTCTGTTAACTAGTTGGTAACAGACAAAACTATAGAATGTCGAACGAAAGTAATATTGTTTTTTAAACTTTCTAATCTCGGTTTTGGTGACAAAAAAATATAATTAATTTATGCGAAATTCTAATGTTATAGACAAGAATGAAAGCTAAAAACAAAAAACTTTCGCTAAATATTAAAAAATTACATTATATTATTATTGAGGACTAATTTATTCCTTAATATCTCATTAGGAATAAATTAGTCCTCAATAATAATATGATGTAATTTTAATATTAAGCGAAAGTGTTTTGTGTTTTTTATTATTATAATACTGCTTGGATGTATCCAACACAAAAAACACAAAACCAAAACAAATGACAGTGTCAAAGCATTCAATGTTATAAAACAAGTTTCCATACAAATACTTAATAATATGCTAGATTAGCAACATAATAGATACATTTATCATAAACATTTTAATATTAATATTTCTATAATGTGTCAATTTTTTATTAAGAAACGTGTTTTCACACCTTACTATACTCTTACAAAACGGCACGTTGAAGCAGATGAGTGAATGTTATAAAAGTATGTCATAGTATTTAATAATAGACAATCAATTATTGTTAGGTGAAATCTTTTGTGAAGTGGTCACAATATTAGATTGTAATGTAATGTATTGTTTGTGACACTTAAATATTGTCGTCATAGTTATTGGCTGTAATAAATTAGATGGTTTTCTATTGATATGTGGAAGGATTTTGCAACTTATTTCATGATCAATTCGACTCCTTTTGTATGACATGATACTTGATGATGTTGTAACTTGAAGGCTTTATTACCCCTCAAGTAACCTGACCCCATCAGTATTAAATTTCATTTATTTGTTTAAAATCTTTTACGCCTTACGACTGTTCATACAAACTTTCAAGTCCTTATTTCCCGAAATGACTGAACCGATTTTAATGAAACTACATACGCAGGATACATAAGTCTAAAAAGTTACTAAAAAAAACATTTTCAATAAATAGTGTTACCGCTAAATTAGACTGATTATAAATTATCTGTGGAAACAGAAATTTCCAATTATCTTTTTTTTTTTTGAAAGACTAGAAGTATTATGTGTCATTTCGAAAAATAAGGACTTGAAAGTTTGTGTGAAATGCCGTAAGGAGTAAACGCTCTTAATTGTGTTGAAGTCATGGGGAGAGTACTTTACCCAGCAGTGGAATGATACAGGTTATCAGTAAAAGTAGATAAAATAAAATACTCAGGCTGAAACTTGATAAAACATAGAAGCCGGCAAATCTTTCGATCAAACCTAAACGTCACCAATGTCACAAAAACAAAAGAATTTCTTGGGCAATATCCGGAAAAAACAACACTTTACCAACACCACAAAAATAACCCTTACCAAAACAATAACCCCAATAAATAAAAATCCTCACCCCTTCGACATCCACGTCCAGCTAACACAATTACAATTCAGCCACGACAAGTAATAAAATAGCCGAAAGAAACGACCATTCGACACTCGAGGCTAAAGAGCTATTCGGTATTCTTCTCACCAACCCTTAGAAGCCACGAGCCATGGAGGGAAAAGAGCAAACACTTTAGCCGAAGGACCCAAGATAGAGAACGTATTGAGTCGCGAAATAAAATAAGGGTGTGTGTGGAAATTCTTGGACTAGGGATGTTTATAGAGCTGTTGGTATATATATTTTTAAGTATTACTTTTTTAAGCCAAAACTTCGCAATCGGGAACCATGGAACGAAGAAAATTTCTGACCGTAAAGATAAGATATATTTATTTGCTTAAACATGTGTTTGTTGTAAAAGAACAGTATATTTCGATCCAAGACCCAAATTGCAGCCGTTTGTAACACAGCCACCAAATTAAAATGGAACTGGGCAGGTTACATCTGCCGCATGTTGCATCAACATCGGCCCAAAGTGGCCACAGATTGGCTCTGAACAACAGAAACCGCCGACGCGGTAGGCCTAGAAGGCGATGGCGTGACGAGAAAGACTCTTACGAAAAGGATTGGGCCCAAATAGCTAAAGACAAAAAAATTGAGAGGAGGAAAGAGGTATTGGTACTGCAGTGGGACACATCAGGCTCATTAAAATACTTAACTTTATCAATATTTAAATGTTATCAATAAAAAATAAAGGTAAAGACTAAACAGCTAGTGTCTTCCAGTAATTAACCAAGAATTGTGGAACTGTTCAACGTATAGTCATTTGAGGGAAGCTGTCAGGGTTTTTTAACTTTTGGTCTGCTAGGTTCTGATGTTTTGATGTGTTGTTTGGTGTTTTCTTCTTTAGTCATTAATGATTTTAATTTTCATAAGAAAAAAAAATCTCCTGATAACCTTAGTTGAATCTGTAGACTTATAAATTTTCGTCATTAAAAACATTTCTTTTGAATACTACCGAAGTGTTTGTGTGTTTTTGGCGGTTATAACAACTCCACAAACATACAGTGAAGTGGACAATAAGCCTGACCGCAGGTGGCGTTTAGATCTCGCGAACTTTTCAAATATTTGCCAGGACTTTCCCATGGATTTGTTCCTTTTTCCCCCTTTTGTCGGAACTAACGTTAACATTTATCTACCGAAGCGGATCAAGTATGCTTTGACACAGAGCCACGAATATCTTTTGACGAAATATTTGTACGGGACCCGAATGTTTGAACTTTTTGTTTAAGGGTATGTAAGCGTGTTTTGATTAAATTATATTTTGTAAATCTGACTTGAATTGTTTTTTGATTTCGTGGGTGGATTTTAGTTTTTTTCCAATGTCAGTTGTTTTTTGTTGTCCATTTTTATAGAATAATGCGTTTCTAAATAGTCAAATGATCATTTAGATTTATGATCAATCTGATTAGGGAATCAGATATAATCAGATGTACTTATATTAAAAAGTAAATTCAACAAAGGGATGTTGAATTTAATTTTTTATATAAGTACATTAGATCAATTCGGTATACTTATAGAATCATCTATTACGTGTTTTCACATCTTGTGTCTGCATTATCCAAGAGAATTTTTTGAGTCCAATTAATACATTTTCTTTTCTATTCTTCTTTCGTTTTCATTATCGTTGTGCATAAACAAATTAAAAACAAGTTCTCAACAACAACCGATATTCACGGTAAAAGAAATAATTATTATGATATCATAACTCTACAATTACCTCACACGAATTCGCGTGGTCCTCTAACCAGCACGCATTACATAATAATCGATTAAAAACAAACTCCGATCGATTCCCGCTCACCGATGGCCATCACTAATCTCATAATATTTGACATTTGGCAACACCGCGATTATACAGTAACACTTTACAAGCAAATCATGATGCACCTGGACTTAAGAAAAATTTCAGTTCCTACAATCAAATTTTTAAGTTTTTTTTGTCTTGTAATAAATGAATTGAACAATTGGATCCCATTATGGCAAATTGATTTCCTCAATGTGTTGAGTATAACGTCGCAAATTGGACAAAAAGCTAACCTGTACAATTAGCACTAAGATAAAGCACTTGTTACGACCGTGGGAGATTGTTTTTTTTATCTGTGGCCCATGAAGGTAATATACAGCGGTGTTTAGCGTGTAGTATAGTATGTTTACAAATTTTATAGCTTGTATATCTTGGTGTTTTTTCTTTTTTTTTGATACTGTGATGGATTATTGTATTGTTGCTACGGCATCATATTCAGTGCGAATAACTGGATTTTATTATGAGTATTAATTTGCAAAAAGATACTAAATAAGTGTTTCGGGTGGTTCCTGCACCGAATCGGGTGGGAAGAAACGGGTGTCGCCACTGCGAGGATCGCCCGGACGACACGGTGGAGCACACCGTAGAGTTCTGCTCCGCTTGGTCTGGGCCCCGCCGTGTCCTCGTAGCGGCGATTGGCAGCGGCAATCTCTCGCGTCCGGCCCTGGTTCAATCCATGCTCCGGAGCGAGAGGGAATGGGAAGCCGTTGCCTCCTTCTGCGAAGCAGTCATCTTAGCAAAGGAGGTGATGGAACGTGAGTGGGAGAGAGCCACACGTCCCAGCCGCCGTGGAAGCCACCCCGTGTGTCGGGGGGCAACCAGTGGCGCCTCAAGAAGATATCAGTAAATCGGAAGGTGTCTGAGAGGGCTGATGCCTGCCGGGGCTGCGGGACTGTTCGAAAGAGATACCGTGGCCCTGGAACACAAAAGGCTAAAGAGGAACATGGATGGGTTTTAAGTCAGTACAAGTCTGACACTCTCTTCTGCTCCGCCCAGAGCAGGAGGAGTCATTTGATGATTAAACATACGTAAAAAAGAAAAAGGCTTCGATTGTATTCTGCACTCTTCTCCATTAACTGCTTCACGGATATGAAATACAAAGGCGTAAATGATGCCGTGACGCCTGACAGGGGAGAATAGAAGAAGAAAACGTGTTGCGCCGATTCCAAGTAAAATGAGACTAGGGCACGAAGATGATGATGAATCTGGTGACGATAAGAATTTTTTCATCGCCGATGCAGTGAAAACCTACTGCACATAAAAAGACAATAATTGTGATGTCTCCAATCAATTAATTTAGAACCATATTTTCACACAGCTTATTGATCACCAAAAATTACATTCACACTGCAAAGGCCGTGACTACACAGTCCATTTCCCACCAAACCGGCTTCTATAACTTAAGCCTTACAGCGAACAATCTATAACAACAAGTGATAATCGTTCGTTCAGTCAACGTTCGTGTCAAAAGCCAAGAAATTAATGTTCGCAATCACAGTTAGAGGCCAAAGTAAGGCCGAAAGCCGAATTTCTCACGGCCGCACCCACTCTACGAGGTGCATAACTAATTTGTCATTTTATTAAGTTGATTACAAGTTGAGGACATGGTATAAGGTGAAGGTAGGGATGCGAAAGATTTCGAAAGGTGATTTCGGCATAGAAATATAGAGTAGTGTAATGGACGAATTAATTTACGTTGCTAGTCTTAATATTATTATGTCAATTTGGTTTGCAAATACTAAGATAGCTTATGGTTGAGTTTGGGCGGGTTTTAATGCATGTACATTTTAATGTAAAGCATAAATGTTTTAACAAAATCTTCAGTAAGCTATAGGGTCATTCTCATCTTTTATTTAAATCTATTCAAATTAATTAAATTTTTAAGTATTCCTTAATAAAAAATAAAAAAAAATCTAAATCTTCAGTTTATGGTAATTATTATAAGGTACGTTTTTTTTTTTTAATAATGAGCAGTGGATTGCGTTGGGTTAGGTAATCTACATAATATTAAAAAAACCCTTATGAAATCACTACCCAATCTTTCGGTATTTACTTAATAATTTATTAACTAAACAATACAATACAACGCCATCACCGTTCATTTTGACGCAAACAATAATTTCGATATAATTATATGGCAATAAATATTCATCTAACAAATCGATATGTGATTGCACGTCACTATTTCTGCAACTGATAGCTTCTGTGACAAAGACGAATATTTGATGATTATTAGACCAACATATTGTGAGACGTGGAGGAGTTTGCCACTGAATTTAATGACGGATATTCGACTTTTTTCTTAAAAAGTACTGCTGCGCTCAGGTTTCAAATAATATTGGTCTAGTTATACTACCACAGGATAATTTAAGATATTCAAGGAATAAATAAACTCACTGTTGTTTACAAATAATATTGTTGGTATTTTATCTCGACTGTGTATAGTCATGATCACCAATATGTATACACTTACCTAAATTGATAGGTGATTTTCTCGTGGAATTAGCGATTGCAAATGAGAGATAAAACCTATTCCATATGGGTCTCAAAATAAGTTACTGTGTTCGTAAAAACATAAAGTTGCATCCAATACAAATTGGCGAAAATCTCTTATAAAGTGATATGGTGCACCGATTTTATCCTCTTGATTGTACCCAGTTTACGATTTGAACCCAGAGTGCGTCATTGCGAATCACTGAGCTTTACTGAAAGTGTTTTTTTAAGGAATGGGAATAATTAGATTGGTATTAGTTACAATATCGTACCCGCATGGCTTTGGTTACTAACCCAATTTTCCACTTGTAAACATGACGAACATGACTTTAGGGAATTAATTCTTAGAAATCGTTCCTTATTGCTACCTTGTGTTAAATAAGAAAAGTACTCTTCTGCTTATGTCCATACCTACCCAGATGTGGCCTGAGCAGGTATAAGTTAGTGAGTGAATTTTATATTTTTAATAAAAGTTTTCACGGTAATTTTTTTTATTTTATAAAAATGGAAAAAAATGATTCCCAATTTATTATACTTTCAAAAGTTTTCTTATATAATTTTGTTAGTAAAAATATTTAAAAATCATCTTCATCTGCCCAGCCTTCTAAACCCAAACTATATCCCAAACTATCTTGGGGTCGTCTTCCAGTCTAACCGGATGCAGGTAAGTACCCGTATTTAACATGAAGCGACGGCCTATCTGACTCCACAACCCAGTAACTGGGTAATACGATACCCCTTAGTAAGACTGGGTGTCAGACTTTTGGCTTCTGACTTCTCGTAACGACTGTCAAAGATCTGCAAATGACAGTTGGGACCAACGCCTTAAAGTGCTTTCCGAGGCACGAAGGAAACTCGGTATATATTTATGGTCACCCATCCACAGACCAACCTGGGCAAGCACGGCTTAACCTTAAAGATCGACCCGTGCGGCTGTTATTATTTACCCACGAGCTCCTCAATATTTAAAAATATGAGTGTGTAATAAAAAATAATAAAGAGGTGACATCATCATCATTACGTTGACCACGCCGATGTCACATGTCATACTGTCTTATGTAGATGTAGATGACCACATTTATTTCCTGCAATCATTGCAAACATGACCACACTCATCTACAAGTGCTACCGGTCATCTCACGGATTGATACGAACTCCTAACCTAATCCGTCATCTTTGACGTCATCCTTGGGAAAAACGATTCGCAGCCGGAACTACACGACTACCGACGCGTCGGTAGTCGTGTGCGACGTAAACTCACGAAGTTAATCTTATTAAAACGAGAATACCATGCGCTTTCATGTAAAGGTCGTTATCGATCCAATTAATTACTTTTAATAGACTTGTTCGGAAAACTATAAAAGAAATCTGACAAATTTTGCAGTCATTTAAATAGTAAAAAAAGATATTTATTACATACAAAAGTCTAGAAAGATTGGACTTTAAATTAATTACCGATTTTACAATGTTTTACAGTTGTTTCTAAATATAATTAAACATTATGGTTGATAATTATGTTCTAGAATTAACGGCGTAATCTATCTAGGAGATTAATTAATTAGTTTGGTATGTACTTATTTTATAAGATCGTAAAATAACCGGTGGGTAAATGAAGGAGATGAAATGACGAATGTATACGTGGAATGGTTTCTAGTTTTTGGGCCCTAATTAAACAATATATGCAGATTAAGGAATACAAGAGTGCAAGTGTGGTGTGGTGTGGTGTGGTGTGGTGTTTGTAAGCCCGTTATGTTTAATTTTTGGTGTACAATAAAGTTTTATTCTATTCTATTCTATTCTATTCAAGTGGTCTGTATGGTGCCGGACGTAAAGAATAACACCATCCCGTATCTTCCCGTGGGTGTCGTAAGAGGCGACTAAGGGACTTACCAGAGAATGGGCATCAGCGTACTCTGTGCTTTTGTGACAACCGTACTGCGATCGCCAACCCGCTTGCCAACCGTGGCGATTATGGCAAAACCCTCCATGTTATGTCAATGTGGCGAAACTTGGGGGAGGCCTATGTCTAGCAGTGGACGTTTTTCGGCTGAAATGATGGATGATGATGATGAAGGGATCCAATAACACTAACTCGTCATCATCTGCCTGGCCTTTCCCCTATGTTGGGGTCGGTTTCCTGTCTAACCGATGCAGCTGAATACCTGAATTTTCATAGTACGACTGCCTCTCCTACCTCCACAACCCAGTTAGTACTGGGTAATACGATACCCCTTGGTAAAATTGGTTGTCAGACTTTCGGGCCACTGACTACTTGTAACGACTGTCAAATATCTACAATGACTCTGACGCTTTACGTGTTTTCCGAATATTTTGAATATAGAACATAGGCATGTTGCTATCAATACGGTAACGTTGTTGCCCGCACCACAAAATCTAGTTTTCTAAAGAACACTCAGAAACTTTAAATATCCAACGATAGACGACGCATGGTCTCACCATGCGTCGTCGCACCGATTTCCTTTCATCACCCGTCCACATCAGACAGTCTTATTAACTCTGAAACCTAGCAATAAATTAGATATCATTTATTAATACACTCGGACGTTTCGTGGGCGGAGTGCTAAAATTTTATGAGCAAAATTCAACCTGATGCAATTTGGTACCATGGGAGATTGTCGCGGGACCAATCCCACGATTTAGGTTGTCAGTTACAACATTAGCTGCTGTTATTAAATGTGTTAATTATTAATTGCTCTGGTAATCGTTTTTGAGAAATAAACTAGTGTTGCACTTGACGGGTTTGTAAAAGAATTACAGTGGGGGTAATATGAAATGGATTGATGAATAATTTTAATGATCAGTTTAAGCAAGTATGCTTGGATAAAATGGATCAAATCGTAATTTTGCTGCTACTTGCTTTAAGTTGCAGCAAAGTTGTGTTATTTTAAATCCATATCATGTTTCCTCAAGATCGCTACAACGATGGTGCTACAATGAAGAGTCTTTAAAACTTGTGTATTTTCAAATCTATTTACTGTCTGTTTTCTATCAAGTTGTCTAGTTTACAGGAAACTCAGACAGCTGACCCTACTCTGAGGTCTAACTCCAATCAACAATCACATCGGCCGATCCAAGCCAGGCATTGATGTAGGTCATGCTGTGCCCCAACTCCCTGTCCTCTGCTTTCCGCAACCAGTCTCTCCTAGCCGGACTAACTCAAGTAAGTCTTGTAATTTTCATTAGCTAAGTCAAAAAAATCATCTGCCTAGTCTTTTTCAACTACACTGGGGCATTGAGATCAGCTTCTATTCCAACTGGGTGCAGCTGCATCGCAGTATTTTACATAGAGCGACTGCCTATTGTAGTGTGCAGCTCACCTAACCTTATATTTGTAACTGCACACACTAATTATGGGCATTATTACACGAATCGTCGAATTGAACAGTTCTCTTTTATTCTGCTTACATCACTCTAATACATGGCGACCCTTAGCCAGCAATTAAAATTTTGCAACTAACGAGCAAAGCGAAAATGTCAGAAGTTGAAAAAAAAATCACCAAGATTTATACTGATGGGAGTTTGTGAAGACGAAGAAAATTAGAAGAAAGAAAGTAATGAAGATTTTAGAAGTTTATAAAAGAAACAGAATCATACCAGAAGAATTTGTTTGAAGAACTGAAAACAACTAAATGAAATAAGAAGTCGGAGTGCCGGGTGCCGGGAGAATGCTCAAGCCTTATGATGAGAGGATATGCAGGGCGCCGGGAGATAAATAGTTCGGGTCCGATGTGGAGCAGCTGGGAGTCAGCTCGAGTCCAAGTCCGTTCACCCACGCCACGTGAGACGTCGTGACCTACATATACGTTGTCAGTAAAAAACGTACCTACTGCAATGTAAGTTTTGCACAGCAAACATATTTATATTTATTGTATTTTTTTTTTATGTTATTGTAATTAGAGTATGCTGTATTATTTAATATTTAGTTTTGGAGAATAGGAATGTCCCAACAATTGCAAGATTTGCACGCAAAATTAAAGTATTTAAGAGAATATTTAGTAAAACTAGGTCCAGATAGGCGTAGACAAGATTTAGCTTATAAGAAACTAATAGAAGCAGAAAAAGAATATAATAAACTGGATTGTATTTTGACTCAGTTGAACCAAGAAGTTAAAGATCGCAAGTTAGACAAAGAAGCTTGTGAGGTTTTCCAAACATTAATTCAGGAGGTTCAATCAAATTTTCAGAAAATAAAGGGTTTACTTTCTTTTGTAGATAGTAGTAGTCAAACTAATTCTAAGGATTTTATAGAACATTCAGATAGTGGTCTAAAAATGGCTGACGCATTCGATATTAGAACGGCAATTTCTCTTTTGCCGGTGATGAATGGCCAGGAGCAGGTGACCAATCAGCTTATTGATGGTATCTTGCTATATAGTTCGCTTATCAATGATGCCAGTAAAACTCAATTGATACAGTTTGTGCTAAAAACGCGTCTCTCGCCTAATGCAAAATTGCGTCTTAAAACTAATTACACAGATGTTGAAAGTTTGGTAGAAGACATACGTATTTATTTATTACCAAAAAAATCGTCTGTAGCTTTACAAACACAATTGTTTAAGGCTACTCAAGGCCGTAGGAGTATAGAAAAATTCGGTACAGAGATCGAGGAGCTGTTTGTGAATCTCACGATTGCACAGGCCAACGACAAGCGCGATGCCTATGAGGTTTTGAGACCACTCAACGAGAAGACTGCAATTAAACGATTTAGCGATGGTTTGGCCGATAAGCGGCTCAGCACCATAATTGCATCACGACAGTTTGCGTCGTTGTCTGAAGCTATTACGGCTGCGGTAGATGGGCAATCCATGTCTGTCCAGCCACAAGACCAGGTTATGCAATTTAGGGCTAACCAAAACTATAAACGTGGAAGCTATAAAGGTTCTCGAGGCCGAGGAAATAGACAGTTTTATAACAATAAAAAATTTAATCAAAACTCAAACAAAAACCATGAAAATAGCACAGGTCAAAGAACTTCATACAGTGTAAATCGAGGCAAACAGTCAGGTAGTCAGCGTCGGCATTTACGCGGACGTCCGGTGCATTGTCAGCGTGTTCAGCATAACGCGCAACATTCCAATGTCCAAGAAAACTTGCGCAATGATGACACAAATAGTCATGAAAGACTAGAATTTTTTCGTACCTAAACCGTACACTCATTCAATTCATAGTTTTAGTAATTTTTGTATAATTAATTGTCAAATAAAAAATAGTAATGTAGATCTTAATTTACTGATTGATAGTGGAGCAAGCTTATGTGTGCTTAAGTATGAATGGTTGTCGCGACATAGGAATTTAATGAATTTAGTAAAACAGGATAAGATAGTTATTAAAGGAATTAGTGGTAATTTAGAGTCATTGGGATATATTAATTTAGATATTATAATTAATAATGTGATTTTCCGACAAAAATTTTACATTTTTGAACACTTATCGTGCGCCGCAGAAGGTATACTCGGGCAGGATTTTTTTGAGCGATATAACGCGGTATTAAATTATAAAAATGGTACTCTGAGTTTAGAAACCCGAGACCAGTCTGTTAGTGTTCATGTTAATAAGAATGAATTTACAATTCCGCCCCGTTGCGAAGTAATTAAACACATCCCGACGTCACACAACAGTGATTGCGTCATTTTGTCAAAGGAAATTTATAAGGGAGTGTTCACAGCGGGTGTAGTATCGAAGCCACATAATGGAATTATTCCTGTTAGGATTTTAAATACAACTGATAGTTCAGTTAATATAAATATGTCAGATTTAATTATTAGTAGCCTAGATAATTTTTATGTTTGCAAGTTTGACCACGATGGTAAATCAGTGGATAGAGTCAGAACTTTGCTTACTACTTTACAACTCCATACCTATTTAAATAAAGAGGAACAAAGAGGCATTGAAAACGTATGTGCCAAATATGTTTTCCATTTGCCAGGAGATAAGCTCACTACTACTAATTTAATAGAACATTCAATAAAACTAAAGGAAAATGCGTCTCCAGCGTACGTGAAGCCTTATCGATTGCCTAAAGCATTGAAAAGCGAGGTACAAAGACAAATAGATGAAATGGTTAAAAACGATATCATTGAAGAGACAATTTCAGAATGGTCAAGTCCAGTTTTATTAGTACCTAAAAAGACAGATAGGTCAGGAGAAAGGAAATGGAGACTTGTAGTGGACTATCGCCAACTCAATAATAGGATACAGGATGATAAATTTCCGTTACCCAACATCACTGAGATTCTAGATTCGTTATCTAATAGCATCTATTTTTCAAAATTAGATCTCAGTCAAGGTTATTATCAACTGTCTTTAGAAAACAAGTCTAGGAAGTTTACTGCTTTTACAACAGACAAGCAGTATCAAATGAAACGATGTCCAATGGGACTTAAGACATCGCCTAGTGCTTTTGCTCGTCTCATGACAATAGCAATGTCTGGGTTAAATTATAAATCATGTTTCTTATATCAAGATGATTGTATTGTCGTAGGAAATTGTCTTGAAACGCATAACAAGAATCTTATAAAAGTTTTAGAATGCCTAAGAAAAGTGAATTTGAAACTAAATCCTCTTAAGTGTGAATTTTTACGCAAAGAAATCGTTTATTTAGGACATAAGATTACTTCAGAAGGTATATTTCCAGATCCATCAAAGGTAGAATGCCTGCAGAAATACCCTGTCCCGCAGAACGTAGACGAAGTCAAGAGATTTGTTGCATTTGCTAATTATTATAGGCGTTTTATTCCAAAGTTTGCTGAAATAGCCTATCCATTGAATGCGTTATGTAAGAAAGATGTAGCGTTCGTGTGGAGTGATGAATGCGAGCGAGCATTTTACAAGCTAAAACAGATCCTTACTAGTCCGACTATACTTGACTATCCGGACTTTAGCGACAATAATACTTTTACTTTACAAACAGATGCATCAAAACTTGGATTAGGCGCCGTGCTGTCTAATAGCAATAGCAAGGTAGTCGCGTATGCCAGCCGTAACTTGAAACCAGCTGAGACACGATATCCGGTGATTGAGTTAGAATTACTTGCTATTGTATGGGCAGTTCGACATTTTAGACCTTATTTATATGGCAAAAAGTTTAAAATAAAGACGGACCATAAGCCATTGATTTATTTATTTAATATGACAGATCCTTCAAGCCGGTTAACAAAGTTTAGATTATATCTTGAGGAATATGACTTTGAAATCAGCTATGTCCCAGGACGGCACAACGCAGCTGCAGATGCATTGAGCCGGATACCTATTACATCCAACAGCTTAAAGGATATGAACAAGCATGTAGTATCGGTCATGACAAGGGCACAGACTCGAAGGTTACATACTGACTGTGACAACAACGACATGACTACTGAGGTATCCTCTACTTCAAGGCCTGATCAACCTAAGGTAGTGGAAATCCTCAAACGACCAATTCACAGTGTTGAATTGATATTATGCACTAATAAAAATACAATAAATCAGATAGAAAAAACAAAACATTTCACAAGCGATAATGGAAACTGCAAATACGTGCCAGAAAAATCAGCAATTTTTGTGATTTCTCGATCGTTATCAACCGTAGGTGTGTTAGCGAGAGAATTACAACGATTTTGTGAGCAAATCAAACTAAACGAGCTCATAATAATCAAAAGCAAGCACAATGAAATTTTTGTAAACAATTTTATAAAGGAAATGAGTCATTTAAATGATATTCCTAAGCTACTTGTTATTAAAGATGTGACAAGAGTTACTGACAAAGACACGAAAACTGTGATCTTAAATGACTTCCACCTGTTACCTACGAGTGGTCACGCGGGGGTTAACAGAATGTTAAATAATATTAGGAAGTACTATTATTGGCCAGGAATGACTAATGACGTAACAGAATTCGTAAAGAAGTGTAGAAGTTGTCAGATTCAAAAGCATTCCAATAGGCATACGAAGGAGCCGATGGTTATCACATCCACGGCATCCACCGCTTTTGAAAGAGTTAGTTTAGATTTAATGGGTCCTTTAGATGTAGATAATTTAAACTATAAGTATATTCTGACATTACAGTGTGATTTAACAAAATATGTCGAAGCTTATCCTTTAGAAAAGAAAGATACTGTTTCTGTAGCTAGGTTATTTGTAAACAACTTTATTCTCAGGTATGGTATCCCTAAAGAGATAATAACAGACCAGGGAACAGAGTTTATGTCATCAGTTTTTACTGAGATTTGCAATTTGTTGCATATAAACAAACTGCATTCGACAGCCTATCATCATGAAACTCTAGGAGGTTTGGAAAATACTCATAAGGTTCTAGGAGCTTATCTTAGGATTCAGTGTGACAACAACAAAACAGATTGGAGCAGTTGGCTTCCATTCTGGTGCTTTTCTTTTAACACTACAATTCACTCTGAGACAAAATACACTCCATTTGAGTTAGTATTTGGAAAAAATTGTAATTTACCATCTAACATAGCACAAAATACATATGTTGATCCTTTATATAATCCTGATTCATACCCTTTGGAGCTAAAATACAGACTTCAAAGAGCACAAGCTGAAGCTAGAAATAATTTATTAGTTAGTAAGGAATTAAGAAAAATAAATTTTGATAAAAATGTAAATCGATTAAAATATAAGAGTGGAGATTTAGTTCTAATTAAAAATCAAGTAGGTAATAAGTTAGATAAAGTTTATTTAGGACCATACAGAGTTATTGAAGATGTATCACCAAATGTAAAAATTTTAAAAGATGACAAAGAATATGTAATTCATAAAAATAATACAAAACTGTTTGTAACTTAAAATACTAAGATAAGATGTTTTTTTTATATAATATTAGGTTTAAAAGTGTATTACTTTAGATGTTGTATTGTGTTAAGTAAAAAAAATGCATTATGTACTCACTATGTAATAATAAATTTTTTTTTTAAAAAAAGGGGAGGTGTAGTGTGCAGCTCACCTAACCTTATATTTGTAACTGCACACACTAATTATGGGCATTATTACACGAATCGTCGAATTGAACAGTTCTCTTTTATTCTGCTTACATCACTCTAATACACTATCTGACCTCCACCTTCCACAACCCAGTTTATACTGGGTATTTCCCTGGGTTGTATTCCACAACCCAGGGAATCGTATTACTGGGTAATATGATACCCTATGATAAGACTGGTTGTCAGACTTTTAGGCCACTGACTGCCTGTAACGACTGTTATAGGACTACAACACATCAGCCAGGACCAACTGCTTAACGTACACGGAGGATACTCGGTCAGTTAAGGGGGATCACAAATGGACAGCCCAACCTAGGCAAGCGCAGTTTAACCTAAAGAACTGTTGTCACTTAGCCACGAGCTCTTCAAAGAATTTCAAAATAATTGAATAAATACTCTCAATTTTAAAAACAACGTAACTAAAAATCTACAATACATCCATTTCACATAAGCATTGTGTGCTAACGCTGTGGCGAGGTAGTGTATCCTCACCAACCCATTCGTTACACCTGCTGAGAGTCTCTTACCTGGTCATGAGTTGCCATGGCTGAGCTGGAAGTCTTTAAATAGACTTCAGACCCAGATTGGTTGCAGCAAGGAAAACCTGCTCAGGTGGACATTCATTAATGACTCTGCCCTGGAGTGTAAATGTGGTGCTGTTCCACAAACAATGTGGCACTTAATATCGTGTCCTGCGTGTCCTGCTGTTTGTTCCTTACAGGAACTGATGGACGCTACAGAGGGCGCCAAACTAGTGGCTCAGTTCTGGGCCGACACAATTTAGATTGTCGTCGACACACTAAGAAGAAGGAGACATAAGCATTATACATACAAAATATTTCGAAATACACTATGAAATGCCAACAATTTATTGACCTCATCAAAACAGGTATTTGCATAAATGTCAACGGCTATTAAGGCCAGTCAATAATTAATTAATTTAAGTATCTAGATAACGTGATAGTTTCCTTAACAGTCTTAAGTATCAGTTAACTTGAGAACGTCCATTAATAATTAGTAAAAGCGGAAATAGAAATATGGAGAGGATAAATAAACAAGAGGAGCCATTAAAGTACTGATTATTTAAAGGTTCCGTAGTAGGAAGAAAATAGTATTCGTTATGTAACACACAACTTATGCCCGCAGCTTCGCTGGCGTAATAGCCTATGAGCCTATTATAGCCTATGACACTTATATCGATTCCGAAGCAATTGCCGGATTCGGATCTGTCGTTCCGGAGAGAAATTCCTGGTGAAAAACCCAATAATACTGCCCGACCTGAGAATCTAACCCAAGGTTGTTGCACGCTCAGTAATGGCGTTAAAAGCAACGTGATATAGGTTTAGTTTTTTTTTGCTAAATGTAAAGGGTGTAAACTGTAAAAAAATCTTTACCGCGAAGCCGAAAGCCAGTTCTTCTCCACATTATTGCGATTTTGTTGTTGTTCTGTACCGTACCTCCAAAGTCAAAGTTCCAACTTTTCAGAGGGTTTCTAAAAAAGGTTATAATTTACTTTAATACCTCCACTCCTCACGGGTTTAGTACTCAATGCATCCATCAGCACAATGTTTAGAATGCGTTAAAATCATTTTTGCGTAAGGTTAGTTAGTTTGATGTACGGAATACTCAAGGCGGTCAGCCTTGTCAATCAACGAATATGCGGCAATCAATGAATATAAAATGGTAGTCTCTGTCGTTGGTCGCCATTTTCGGTCACATAGATCGGACGTGCGTGACAACTAAGGTTTTGACAGATCACAAACTTAACAGGAAGGTTTTGATCTATCTGCAGCAGAACCCCAAAAACTAATTAATTGCCACTTGATTCATTACCAGCTTAACAGAAAGCATGCTTCCTTTGCCGAATTTTAATACCAAACCGTTAAATCCTCTTTTATTCAAATCACTTTAATTTTTAGTATGCAACAAATAAAACACTTCGGGCATCTTCGTCTCCTTTCGACAATCTTGTCCTCGCTTTGCCTAATTACGGTTTGTAAAGCAAAAAATGCTTCCTGGGATGAGTTCTATACAATCTGATATTTTTTGGGCAACAATGGCTCTGAGTGTGTCATGCTTTGCCCACATTAGTCGTAATAGCGTGACCATAGCTATTTGGCGGGACCTGTCATAGTTCAAGGTTATAAAGGGACGTACACAACAATAGATTTGAAATCGTCGCGATCGTTTGTGATTATTAATGATTTAGAGTGTTATCGTTTTAGTGACATTTTTGGATAGTTATAACTGTGCTTTAAGTTAGTAGATTGAGGCAATAGCCGTTTGGGGTGCTGGGTCAGAAAACCTCCTCGTGAGCCCGATGGCGCTGGTCCCTCTCGATACGTCTGGAGGGAACAGTTGCTGTCGGGACGGTGCACCCTGGGCGCCGGCAGTGTCCTTCCCCGAGGAGTGGGAAGAGATTCCTATTCCCCGGGGAATGTCACTGCCGGTGGCGAATATTCTGACGTGGTGGGGTCCAACCCGGACCAACGCGGCGTTTCTCCGCGTGACCCTCTGAAAAGCAGAGGGCACAGCGGAGGAGCAAGGGCGGGCTCGGAGTGCACTCACCCTGCCTCCGAGCAGACAGCGAGGGACGCAGTCCTTCTCTGTCCCCGTCGTTCTCGTAATCCCATCATCGGAGTGTCGTGGATCACGTCTCGCGGCTTCGATCGGGACCGAGGGTCTTGGCTTAACCGCCTGGACCGCGAGGTAGAAAACCTCTATAAAAAGTTACCCCGAATCTCAAGCGGCGGCGCACCGTGAGGGGATGTATGGCTGACGGGTGTTCCATGGAACAATCAGTCTTTAGTGCGACCCCCGCCAGAGTACCAGCCGACCCTCTGGCGGGTTATAAATGTCCAAGGCTTATCCGGGTACAGGGGGCACTGCCCGGATGGACCTCTTATTTCCCCCACACTCGTGGGAACAAAATGGAAAAACCCTGTAATAAAAATCAAGCCGGAGACGGCAAAGAGAGGGAGAGGAGAGATGCGGCGTCGGATTCCGATGCCGCGTCCATTGAGGTGAGCGCGGGAAGCTCGGAGAGCTCCCGCTGCGTGAGGATTGGGGCTGCTGCGGAAGACCGCAAGCGGTCCAGACCGAAAGGCGACTACGAGTCGTCTTCCGAAGGGGAGCTGGTCCCGGCTCCTAAGATTTCCACCAGCAGGCGTGGTGGACTCAGGGGCAAGGGGAGGGGGCTCTCGGCCTCTGAGAGATCGGGGGTGGGCGGGCGCGAGCAGGCCCGATCAGACTCCGGAAAGGAGGTCGATGAAACTGGCAGCTCCGATGCGGAGCGTAAGGCCAGGTTTGTGAAGGAGGTGGAAGCCGCCATTAGGGTCGTGGCCTTGAAAAAGTTGACTTCAACTAAACTCGGGGCCATACCTGCGGCTTCTGCCTCCATCATGGCGGCAGTGGAGGCTAGCTATCCTCCACCAGGGGAGGTGGCCAAACTGCGGGCGGAGGTAGCCCGCCTGACGGCCGCCACGGAGCTTCTCCACGAGGAGAATCTGAAGCTCCGGGCAGACCTGGCCGGTCTGCGTGAGTCCGGCTCTCGAGAGGTGCCCCAGCAGCGGCAGATCCACCCCGTGCCGGTGGAGAACCAGGTCCTGAACCTGGTTCGGCAGGAGCTGGCTGCCTTCCAGGCGCGGTTTTCCGTCTTGGAGGGCATTGTCCTGCGCCCCCCTCTGACGGCAAACAAGGCGGCCGCGGGCCTGAATGCAGCCCCGGGCCCGAGGGTGGTCCCGGGCCCGACAGTGGCATCATATGCAGCTGCTACGGCTGCCACTCCCGGAGCAGGGCAGTCTGGCCAGCCCTCCACCAGGACTAGGCCGGGCCCCGGGAAGTCGGCAGCGGCCCAGCAGAAAGGCAAGGCAGCTCCTCAGGCGGCGAATGTGCCGGCGCCAGCAGCAAGTCGGCTGCAGCCACCGCCGCCCCCACCACCCGCTAACCCCACCGCGGCCGAAGCCGAGTGGCAGGTGGTCGGGGAAAAGAGGAAAGGACGTAAGGCGGCCAAAAATGCCCGGAAGGAAGAGCGAAGGCGCCAGCACAAGGCGCGAAGCGTCGCGGCTCGACTCCGCGCTCCGAAGACCGCAGCTGTAGTGATCACACTACAGCCGGAAGCGGAAAAGAGGGGCGTGTCCTACCGCGACGTACTCGCGAAGGCGAAGGCGACGGTGAACCTCGGAGAGCTAGGGATCACCGAGGGACTCCGGCTCAAAGTCACCGCTACAGGGGCTCGAGCGCTGGAGATCCCGGGTGCAAATAGCGGCCCGTCCGCTGACGCTCTGGCTGAAAAGCTTAGAGCGTCCCTAGATGCGGCCGAGGCCCGAGTGTCCAGACCCGTCAGATGCGCAGACCTGCGCATCCTGGGTCTGGACGACTCAGTGACCCAGGAGGAGGTGGTCGCCGCCGTCACCAGGACCGGTGGGTGTCCTGCCGAGCAGGTCAGGGCAGGCACCCTACGTCCGGACCACACGGGTATGCGAACCGTTGTGGTAAGCTGCCCTGTGACGGCGGCGAGAACAATCGTGGAGGCTGGAAGGCTCCTGGTGGGATGGGTGGCAGCGCAGGTGAAGCTGCTAGAGCCCCGACCTCTGAGGTGTTACCGGTGCCTCGTGGGGCAGCACGTGAGTTGTCGGTGCTCCTCGGAGGTGGACCGCAGCGGCGACTGCTTCCGATGCGGTCAGCCCGGTCACATGGCCGCGGCTTGCTCCGCCACGCCGCACTGCACTGCATGTGCGGCGGCGGGCAAACCGGCCGATCACCGGGCAGGGGGCAAGGCCTGCGCACCACCCAACCGGACCAGGGGCAGGGGCAAGGGAAGGCCTCCAGCCACCAGCTCCACCGTCGCCACCGCCACAGCCGCCGCCACTGTCGCTGTCGCTGCCGCCACTTTTGCCGCCGCAACATCTGTTGCGGGGCCCTCACAGGGGGCCCAGGAGGGGGCTGAAATGGAGTGCCAATAATGGCCCC
This sequence comes from Cerastis rubricosa, assembly GCA_949152445.1. Lineage (NCBI taxonomy): Eukaryota > Metazoa > Arthropoda > Insecta > Lepidoptera > Noctuidae > Cerastis > Cerastis rubricosa. The sequence continues at coordinate 14,993,968 of OX424541.1, forward strand.
ATTACGCCTTCTCCAGGCAAACATCAACCACTGCCGCTGTGCTCAGGATCTGTTGCTCCAGAGCATGGCGGAGTGGTTGATTAACGTCGCCGTGGTCGCTGAGCCGTACTTTGTCCCGCCCAGGGAAGACTGGGTGGAGGACTCAGTGGCCATAATTTCGTCGGCCGCCGCCGGTACCCCGACCCTTGAGAGTGTCAGGAAGGGTCGGGGTTGCGTAGCAGCACGGTTCGGGGAGATCGTCGTAGCGGGAGTCTACTTCTCCCCGAGCCGAACTCTCGCCGAGTTCCACAACTCCCTCATGGAGTTGAGTGTCGTCATCCGAAACTATTCCCTCCCCGTGCTTGTGCTCGGGGACTTCAATGCCAAAAACTTGGCTTGGGGTTCTCGTTGCACAGATGTGCGGGGTAGGATGGTGGAGGACTGGGCTCTGGAGGTGGGCCTGGTCGTCCTAAATCGGGGTTCTGTCCCCACGTGTGTGCGGATGCGGGGCGAGTCGGTGGTGGACATCTCGTTCGCTAGCCCCGCTCTGTCACCGTGTGTCGTTGACTGGCGCGTCATGGAAGGGGTGGAGACGTATTCCGACCACCGGTACATCCGGTTCGATGTCTCCGCCCAGGCCTCAAGCGCGCCGGTCCAACAGGCCCCGAGTGGTCCGCGTTGGGCGCTGAAGCAGCTGGACCGGGAGCTGCTCCTGGAAGCCTCGTTAGTGCAGGCCTGGGTGACATCACCGAACAGGCCTGCCGACATCAACAACGAGGCAGGGTGGTTCCAGGAGGCCATGTCCGACATCTGCGACGTGGCAATGCCCCGAGTTCGGCCAGGAAGCGCCCGGCGTCAGGTGTACTGGTGGTCGCGAGAGCTGACGTCTCTGCGCGAGGCGTGCGTCGCCGCGCGGCACCCGTACGCCAGGCATCGCAGGCTCCGCATCCGCCCTCCGGATGCGGCAGCCATTGAGGCGGAGCTGTACGAGGGATACAGAGCAGCGAAGACCGCCCTCCAGGAGGCTGTCCAGCGGGCCAGAGACCTGGGCCGCGAGGAGATGCTGGAGACTCTCGACAGAGATCCGTGGGGGCGCCCTTACAAGATGGTGCGGGACAAACTCCGCACCTGGGCCCCCCCGCTGACGCAGAGTCTCCGCCCTCAGCTCGTGGAGGACGTGGTGAGCGCTCTGTTCCCTCTGCGAGGGGAACATCCTCCCCCGCCTATGGCTCCGCCGCTTGCGGTGCCGGAAGCGGACCACATCGAGGACGATGACGACATTCCGGAAGTGACCGGGGTAGACCTGAGAGCGGCGGTAGGCAGGCTTAAAGCCAAAAATACCGCCCCGGGACCCGATGGCTTGCCTGGCATAGCCTGGGTCCTGGCCTCGGAGGCTCTCGGGCCCCGACTGGAAGGGCTCTTAAGCGCATGCTTGGAGAGAGGCCAGTTCCCGCTTCGTTGGAAGACGGGGAAGCTGGTCCTCATCCGGAAGCCGGGGCGCCCTGCGGACTCTCCGTCCGCATACCGGCCCATTGTGTTGCTCGACGAGGTGGGCAAGCTCTTTGAAAGAGTTATTGCCAACCGCCTCGCCGGGCACCTTGTGGGGATGGGGCCGGATCTGGCGGAACACCAGTTTGGTTTCCGCAGAGGGCGCTCGACGGTGGACGCCATCATGCGCGTGAGGGCTCTCACGACGGGGGATGCGGTGTCCAGGGGTGGGGTTGTCTTGGCGGTGTCTCTTGACATCGCCAACGCCTTCAACACCATGCCCTGGAGCTGCATTAGGGAGGCACTCCGGTATCACCGGGTGCCGACCTACCTTCGTCGTGTGGTCGGGGACTACTTGACGGACAGGGCCGTCATCTACCCCGGTCGCACCGGAGAATGGAACCGGCGAGAGGTGTCGTGCGGTGTCCCACAGGGATCGGTTCTGGGGCCGCCCTTGTGGAACATCGGCTACGACTGGGTGCTGCGCGCCGACCTCCCTAGCGGTGTCAGTGTAGTCTGCTACGCTGACGACACGCTGGTGCTGGCACAAGGGAGGTCGCACGAGGCGGCGGCCGAACTTATGACACGCGGGGTTGCGATAGTCGTGGAGAGAATCCGGCAACTGGGTCTCGAGGTGGCACTGCACAAGTCCGAGGCCATGTGCTTTCATGGGCCTCGGAATGCGCCACCGTCGGGATCCATACTGACGGTAGGAGGGGTTCCCATCGGCGTCGAGTCGACGCTGAAGTACCTAGGGCTTGTCCTCGACAGCCGGTGGAACTTCGTGGAGCATTTCCGACGTCTGGCCCCCAAACTGGAACGGGCAGGGGCTGCGTTCAAGCGGCTCTTGCCCAACCTGGGGGGTCCAAACGCCTCCTGCCGGAGGCTCTACGCGGGGGTCGTGCGGTCCATGGCCCTTTACGGGGCCCCGGTGTGGGCGCGTTCTCTGAGGCGGCGAGCCGCCCATTACCTGAACGCGCCCCAGAAGGTGGTAGCCGTAAGGCTGATCCGGGGGTACCGCACGATCTCCGGCGAGGCGGCGAGCCTCTTGGCCGGATTGCCGCCATGGGATCTGGAGGCGATAGTCCTCGCGTGCCTGCACGAATGGCGCGCGGAGGCACTACGCCGGGGGGAAACTCCGCTGCCGCGGCAAATTGTCGCTCAGCGGACAGACCTCCGGCGCGATCTCATGGCGACATGGAGGGAGCGACTGTCGCAACCCCGTGCAGGGCACGCCACAATAGTGGCGATAAGTCCCCTCTTTGAGGAGTGGCTGGAGAGGCGCCACGGCGCCCTCACCTTCCGCCTGACGCAGGTCCTCACCGGACACGGTTGTTTCGGGAGGTTCCTGCACCGAATCGGGCGGGAGGAAACGCCCGGGTGTCACCACTGCGAGGATCGACCGGAGGACACGGTGGAGCACACTGTGGAGCTATGCCCCGCTTGGGCTGAGCACCGCCGTGTCCTCGTAGCGGCGATTGGCGGCGGCGACCTCTCGCGTCCGGCCCTGGTTCAATCCATGGTCCGGAGCGAGAGGGAATGGGAAGCCGTCGCCTCCTTCTGCGAAGCAGTCATGCTAGCGAAGGAGGTGGCGGAACGTGAGAGGGAGAGAACCTCACGTCCCAGCCGCCGCGGGAGACGCCCCGGGCGTCGGGGGGCAACCAGTGGCCCCCGGCCACCGTAGGCGCGGGCCTGTGGACGGTGAGTAATGGGCTAGCTCACCGTCCGTCCGTCATATGACGACAGACCGTGCCGACGGCGCGTTCGTGTTCCACGCGCGCCTCAAGGAGATGTCAGCAAATCGGAAGGGGTCCGAGAGGGCCGATGCCTGCCAGGGCTGCGGGTTGTTCGAAAGAGATACCGTGCCCCTGGAACGCAAAGGGCTAAGAAGGAACATGGATGGGTTTTAGTCAGTCAAGTCTGACACTCCCTTCCGCTCCGCCCAGAGCGGAAGAAGTCATTTGATGATTTCCCATCCGAAAAAAAAAAAAAAAAAAAAAAAGGCAATAGCCGTTTATGTCATGAGAAACTTGGAATGATCCTACAACACACGAGTAAACGATTTGCATAAGCTCCTTGCCTTATTTAATTAAATCTTTATGGGTTTATACCACGTCACTGTTGAAATATTTCAGTAAGTGGCTATGCTTGCCATTTATAACCAAAAACGGTGGCGGAAAATATCGTAAGGAAACGGGCATAAACAACAGCCTTTTCAAAGACATACATGTGCCAACTACCGAGCAATGCGCCCACGAGAGAGATCCATGTCATAGAGAAGTGAGCATGTCTCCCAGCCACCGAGCCGTGGCAACATTATACGCTGCATATTTTGGACAAACCAACTTATTTTATCTTATTGTAACATATGAAATTGTAACACTGACTCATCAATCAAAAAAATGCAGGGCAATCCCTTTTACTCCGCACACGTCATCAACACGCAAATAGCCTGACATAACTTAGCGCGTTCATTTACCGTCTAATGTTAAACGCAGCGATCAGTAGGGCAAGTGTGTGCGCGCGTTTATTTGCCTTCGTCGCAATGGTAATAGTGTCCTGAGGCGCTTTGACCACAGATTGAGACAATTACAACTGATTGCATACCAGATTGTGTTACTGTGTTTTTTAGACTGTGTCTTTTATGTGATTTATGCCATAAATTGTATTCGCGTGTGTATCTTTGTGGAATGTAAAAGTATGGGTTAATGATAAAATTGTACAGTTTGTGGTGGTCTACTGCGAAATTTGCTAGAGGCTAGAGGACATTTTCACAGTTCTTATTGTGATGATAATGTGAATAATAGCTTTGAACTTTACGCCCAAATTGCTATACAGATTAGGTGGGAAATTCTGTGGTAAACTCGTTTTTTTGTTCACAAAAAATAATGTAGATGTCATAAAAAGATGATGTCAAGTAACAGAAAAACCCAACTAGGTACTAATGAAAATGATGCTTACGTCTTCAAATCTATATAACGATTTATTAATTAAAATCACATATAAAGACACTGTAAAATTCCAAAAATAGATCACAAAAGCTGCGTTCAAAATAAGGGTCAAGGCCGAACTATGTTAGTCACTCGCTCGCTAGTCCACGCCAGTGAATGAACGAGTAGTGCGTGGGTGTTTGTGTACCTAATTAATTCTATACGCTAATGAACGATAGTACTCATTGTCAATGTGCATCGATAGCTTATTTGGTTACTGTGAGTCACTCGACGTGGGTTTTAGACGACAATTTCGCAAGCGAATTAGGCTTAAAAGCTTTTGAGGTAGGATTTATTCTTAACTGCGGTAACAGCGGTTTTATGTCGTCGGGTAGATGAGCGAAAGGTCGTCAACTCCCAAGTTTGCAATATTAACGTTGATCCATTTGTATCACAAGAATAATTTGTTTGCTTAATAGTTTGAAAACTGTGCAGAAACTATAGTCACTACAGTCTACAGTTACGGCCCATTAGCAAGAAATGCAATGTTAATATTACGATTGTAAAATTGTTAACAACCTGTAATCTTAATAGTGGAGTTTGTAATCAAATTCATAGACGAAACTATGGAAGAGGTAGAGTCTACTTGGATTTAGCTACATCTGGCTTGCAATTAACCCCTACAGTAAAGTAAAGGCTAAGAATATAATAAATGACTTTAATAAACTTTAGCATGAAAATTATTAGAGGTGTCATACAACTACACAATAATATTCAATCTTACAAAATATTATATTGAATAAGGATTACAACGACTTCCTCTGGCTGTGAAGCCCACAAGCCGATTTAAATGACAATAATTTAATTTAATTAAAGCTAAATTGTCACGATCCATTGTGCTTCACACCATATTAGCACTAGTGTGAGTCAGTGACGTGGGCACTAGAAGCCAGTGTTGTAAGATAGTGTTAACCGACACTTGACTTGCCTGTGTCAACACACCCACGGAGTTTGACATCCGATACGTCTTTTTGGTCTCCCAGTCATTAGGATTATTTACTTAGGAATATTCAAAGTTTTCTTCGGAACAAAAGAAAATGTATCTTGATCGTCTTTTGTTTACTTGAAATTAAAAGCCTAATTTTAAAAAGAGTTCTCTTAATTCAGAAATTAGAAAGAGTTTCGTTATTGTGAATGATAAACCACGAATTTAAATCCAATTTTGACTGTGGACTAAGGTAGTACTACGGCTACTCATCAAGCTATCATTTCTAGTATAACATGGCCTCGCTTCGTATAGATTTAAAATACAATGAGAGCACTGCATTAACTGGTTTTGTTTAGCTATAATAACAAGAAATAGGTAAATTGTCATTGTTTTTTTGAAGACTGGAAGCAACAAAATCATGAATAATAAATTTAATTTAATGCGATACTAAGCTTCTTTTGTAGATAAATATCGCGATTCGAGATTTCATATCATGATCTCCAAAAAAGTAATCCCAACACATTGAAACAAAAGAATTTTTACCATGCTAAATCAGTTGCCCATACAACTTCACAGCAGTGTCCAGTACTTACCACACCTTACTTAGCCGATGGGGACACTTAAGCAACATTAACTTAAATCATATAATAAGCTCTGTTTAATAGTAATGAGCGTACTTAGACGCATGTCAATTGGTACTGCGGCGTAATGGTCATGTTATTTTGTTCACGTTTGGAGTTATGTTACGATTTCTTCTATTTCTATCAACAATACTAGAAACGGAATATTTACCATGTTTACTATTTATTTAGGTACTTTGGTAAACGTATCCCGTTTCTAGTGTTATTGAGTGATAATGACCATGTCAGTTAAAAAACTTATTTTTTTTAATTTCCAGTCTTTAAGTTCCAGTCGTTTATTTTCTTAATTTACTGTTTCAAAGCTCATCTTTGTGTATTTGAATGTCATTGTCTGCCAATGACAGTTCTTACGAAGAGCTCGAGTCACTGACTAAATATTTAGTATTTTAACACACTTTTATTAGCCATATAAAAAAAAACTTACAAGTTAAATTTGACCCTCTTCGCGGTTTCCGATTGAGCTGAAATTTTGCAATCTTGTTCAGTTTGGATGACAATGCATAGTTAGCTAGAGCTAGACGTCATTCTAAATCCAATATGGGCGGACTCTCAAATATGTTATTTAGATTGGTTGCTATCCAACCAAAGTTTGTCCAACGTAATTACTCAAGAATGATAATTTTCACAGTTCATTGGTATAGATAAAATGAAAAGGCTTTGCGTGAAGCACCACAATTTTCATAAGGTTGACAATGTAAGAGCAAATTATACCAATGGATGCAAGACTACGGCCTTAACTAAATCCTGAATTATCTGATATTTCATTACAATGATAAAACGTTCACCATCTCAGTTCGGCCACGATTCTAAAGCTTTACGCTTTACTGCCTTGTAGGCCAATGACTCATTTTGCCACGCAGTCATCTACCAGACATTTTGTATGAAGACATACTGTTTAATTACTATTGATTAATTCTTTTTGATTAAGTAATTGTTTAAGATTGAATAACTTTGAATTTGTGGTACCTTGAGCTGTGTGCTTCATTGATTGGTGAATTAGGATTATGCCCCCTTTTCTGGTTGATGGGAGCTGTTTGCAGAGTTGGGTAACAATTTGTGGTTGGTTTATCTCCTTGGAAATGATGAGCAGTTGTGACTTCTGAGCTAGCCCGATAGTGGTCATTGCGTCATTGTGGTGCAGAAAAGCTTTAGCGTTTTGATAGATTTTTACAATACGTCGTTACCATTTACGTTCGGACTACCCCTTTTGCCCCCAAAAGCCTTATATCTGTGTTGTAAGTTTTGTTCCCTTCAGTGGTCTTCCGACAAGTTTTACCAAGGAGTATCGTATTACCCAGTAGTAACTACGTGGTGCAGGCCAGATAGGCAGGCGCTCCGTGTAAAATACTGGTATTTAGCTGTATTCGTTTAGATTGGAAGCCAACTTCAAACAGTTAGGAAAAGCCTAAGCAGATGATGATGGTGTGCCAATTTCTACTCTTGCTTGTGATTTATAAGAACTATATTTTTTTACTTCTTTATTTATCCTTATATTTAATCCATCTATATTATCTAATCCCATCTTGTCCTGAACACTTTTCCTTCCTTATTTATTATCTTTAACAATTATTTAAGTTAATTTATCAATCTTTGTAAAACTGTCATCAAGTACTACCTACTTACCGCGATTCTCAGTAATCATATTATTGAGCAAACATTATATAAGGTTAAAGCTAAATGGCTATCAAAATTAATGACACGTGGGTCGTTATAGCTCGTAATAATTTATATTGACAATTTCACAATAACACTCAGTTCAATGAATATTTTGAGTTTATTAGACGTTTCAGCTGTCCAGTTAATGCGTAATAACTTGTTGATTCTCCTTTAAAGTTAGTTTTACAGTGAATAGTGGCTCTTTGATTGGGTGAGTCATTTAGACGGATTTGTCGTATTGTGTATTCATGTTCTTGTTTCCAACTAATGTTAATTTTGTTAGGTAAATATCAACTTTATGGCGATGGAAATTAAGTTGATTTTAATATTTATAAGTTTACTACAATAACATTAGAGTGAGCTCAATTTAAAAAAAAACCGGCCAAGTGCGAGTCAGACTCGCGCACGAAGGGTTCCGTACCATTATTTAAAAAAGGAAAAAAAAAAACTTTTTTTGTATGTGAGGCCTCCTTAAATATTTTTTTTTCTGTTTTTATTATTTGTTGTTATAGCGTCAACAGAAATACGTAGTCTGTAGAAATTTCAACTGGCTAACTATCACGGTTCATGAGATACAGCCTGGTGACAGACGGACGGACGGACGGACAGACGGACGGATGGACAGCGAAGTCTCAGTAATAGGGTCCCGTTTGACCCTTTGGGTATGGAACCCTAAAAAAATACTGTTTCTAAACATTCATTTCGAAAAAATCATTTATTTCTGCACAAGCTTAACTTTATGCTTCAGTAGAAAAATTATACAGGGTGGACAACATAGAATTATTTCATCGCATCGGCGATGTGAAGAATCTTTTTTTCTTTGTTTACCTGCTTGGAAACTAAATTGCTAACACTGCATACGTGTACAATGATACTAATGCAGGACTTGTCGTGATTATTTGTGGGTTAAAATGTGAATGGCTGATGTCAATATGATTTCGAAATAGGTCTCATAAATTTAAGTTATGAAACTAGGATAGTTTGTGTTAACTGTAATAAAATTTAAGAAGCATACTTAGAAACAAACTAATAAATAATATTTAGATGAGAAGTAAGAATTAAGCAGCGACTGCAGAGCATGAGGTCACGGGTTCAAATCCCAGGTAGAGCAAAGTTTTATTTACTCTGCCTTAACCACCGGGGATTATTCTATGAAAATTAATCTTCACTTCTTCACACTATTCTTCGCTTCAAGTTAACCAAAAAAATCTGCACAGAAAATACTGTAAACAAATCCAAACCTCTAATTGCTTAACTACACACATCAAAAGTGTCTAGGGATCAAGCATTTTTATGCGGATTTCTTGAGATTGAGATGTGGCTTTGTAATAAATTTATGATTTTATAAATTTATATGGATCCTTTTTGGTGCATTTCATAATTTGAATCAGGAACTGTGAATCAAATTCGAGTAAAAGATGAAAATCAGCTGTCAATATTTTCCCTATAAAAACATACAACGCATTGAAGACATTATTAGTGCTACTGTTTCCCTACTACTGATTAAAACCAACGTTATTATGGAGCGGCGACGTCATTTAAGCAGGGAAGAAATGCTCAGAGCCGTGGGAATGATAGAAGCTGGTTCTCGGCAACGTACTGTGGCTTTAGCTCTGAATACAAGTCAGAGTGTTATCAGTCGACTTTGGACACGTTACCGAAGCACTGGTACCGTGGCTGAGCGCCATGGAGGATGGTATCGCTGCACCACACGGAGACAAGACCGATACATTCAAATCTTAACTCGAAGAGCTCCAACAATAACCGCCATGATGTTAGCCGTGAGGCTTCATCACTCTTCAGGGAACTTAATTATCGACCAAACAGTCAGAAACCGCTTGCATGAAGTGAACCTTCATTCCCGAAGACCGCTACGGGTACCACCTATAGCAATGCACAATCGTAGGATTCGATATCAATGGGCTCTTGAACACAGAAATTGGGCAGAAGAACAATGGCGTTTCGTGTGCTTTTCTGATGAGTCTCGTTTTGGTATGAGACCGGATACAAGACGTATACGACACTGGAGAACCCCTGGACGCCAACAGCGATTAAAATCCTGCCAGGAAGTCCATCCTTATAGTGGTGGAACCATCATGGTATGGGCGGGTATTTGGATCGGCGGAAGAACTGAGTTGATTTGGATCAGAGGCAACCTCAACGCTCAAATTTATGCTGAGACGATTGTATCAGACGTCATCGTTCCTCTACAAGTGCAAATCGGTCCCTTATTTCAGTTAATGCATGATAATGCACGACCGCACACCGCAAGAGTTGTAAGACAGACTCTCGCCGCAGCTATCATCAATGTCCTGCCCTGGCCTGCTCAGTCGCCAGACTTGAACCCGATTGAACATGCATGGGATATGCTACAGAGAAGAGCTCTGCCGAATATGGAGGGTATCCAGTCGCAAGAAGACCTTTTTTTGTTGTTGCAACGAACATGGGCGGCCATTCCACAGCGTGATTTGGATGAACTCATTTTGAGTATGCCAAACCGATGTTCTTGTGTTGTTAGTGTTCGCGGTAGAAACACGGATTATTAATTGTTTAAGTTACCCAATAAAATTTTAAAGAAAACTGTTATTTCAGTCTTTTTTTCGAACTTTAATGTTAGTGGTTCAAATGTCAAAAATCCCTTTATTAGAAAATGGCAAATTTCTTTATTAATGCAAAGGTGACTTGGTTTATCGTTACTGTGACAAACGAAAACACTTTATTTGATGAATCCTTAAAGAAAATTTTAATTAATATCAATCAGGAGAAAAGTTATTGCAAAAATATATGTTGATCCCTAGACACTTTTGATGTGTGTAATTGATTAGATCTAAACTAATATTATAAAGAGAAAAGATTTAATTGTTTGTTGTTTGTTTGCATTAAATAGGCTCCGAAACTACTAGTCCGATTTGAAAAATTCTTTCAGTGTTAGATAGCCCATTTATCGAGGAAGGCTATAGGCTATATATCATCACGCTACGACTAATAGGAGTGCAGCAGCAATGAAAAATTTTGCGAAAACAGGGAAAATGTGACGCAAACGAAGTTGCGCCGGACAGCTAGTATTTAATAAAAATACCTTCATAAAATAATACCCACATCATTTTAATAACCAAAAAGCCCCCTTCACTACCGTGGCCATAAAACTCAATCACGGAGCAATCAATTGAAAATTAAGGAAAAATGCATGCGGAAAGCATCACGGCTAATAGCAGCATTACTAACGTATGTAGTTGGAAGTCGTGACGGCGTGGAGGTAGACCTTCAGAACGTGGTGATAAAGTTTTATATCAACTGACTAGCCACCGTCGTTGTTTGACATGATTTGTGTTTTATATGGCTTTGGTATGTTTGTTAGCCATTATGAGTACGTGAATGCTATGGAGATAAACTCGGTATGGATTGGGTCCTTGCATGGGTGGGCCCCATGCAAGGACAATCCATACCGAGTTTGTTCCGAGCATGTCATTATTATCATCATCATCAGCCTATAATGTTCCCACTGCTGGGACACAGACCTCTCTATGATAGGGAGTGGGCAGTAATCCACCACGCTGGCCCAGTGCGTTTTAGTAGATGTCACATGTCTTCGAAGTTCTAGGACATGCCGGTTTCCTCACGATGTTTTCCTTCACCGTTTTTGAGGGCAGCGGAAAGCACGTTAAGCTGTTGGATCTTTGACAGATGTTACAGGTAGTCAGTGGCCCGAAAGTCTGACAACCAGTCTTAACAAGGGGTATAGTATAACCCAGTACTAGCTGGGTTCTGGAGGTCAGATAGGCAATCGCTACATTTAAAATGCGGGTATTCAGTTGCATCCGGTCAGACTGCCGACCCCAACACAATTGGAGAAAGGCTAGGCAGGTGATGATAATGAAATGCTTTGGGGATAAGACATGAAAGAATCTTTCAATCAAGTCAGCCTGTTGCAGTTCACTGCTTGACATAGCCCTCTCCTAAGTTTGACTAGAATACCGTATTCTCTGCTTCCCGGATACAGTCTGTCACAGATGCTATTTGAAAATCGTCAGTTTATCTTGCTACGCCTGCCGATACGTGGTCTACATTCCCGGACTCGATTGCTACTATGCCATCGGCTTTTAGTCAAAAATGGCCACACCACATTGCTTTCCCTGCAAGCCATTAAATGAAAACATCGAAATAACAAAAGCGATTGCTAGGATCTAATCAGAATGCTGAAGATTTTAGCTATAGATTCGGTCGTGCACTAACCAGCATTGGGTTGTTCCCAATGTCGAAACAGCTCACCAGCTTTCAAAACATTAATATCTTCGATCCCGAGTACACATCTTCTGTGTCGAAAACTCTAAAGAAGAAGTTGTAGATAAACGAAGATTTCGGACCATACATCCATTACAAAAAAACCTATAAAACTATTACCAAACAGCTGAGCCAGGGTACAATCACGCGAAACAGTTATTACCTATCATCCTATTAACTCAATCTTGTACAGAACTGTACCAACCTGACCTTTCGCTATACTAAGAGAGTTTCAAGGCAAGAGACGAACATAATTAATAATTTTGTCGCGAATTGCGTAATAAATTATATTATTACTGGTTTAATATTGCTCAACGGTTCATTTTATGTTCTGCTCACGCGTTCACTTGCAATCATGATAAAATATAAAGGTACCTTTCAATTTGTTTATTTATCTATGTTTTATAAGTTCAGTGACAGAACAAGACACTTTTTAAAAAAAAAGGCTTGGCGTATTATTTCCTCTAAAAGTCTTAACTAAAAACATCAAAAGTACATTGCGCAAAAAAGTAAATCATCTTCTTCGATTAATTTAATGTTTTAATCTTTGTTCACTCTGTTTTTGTAAGTGACAATCTTTTTGACCATTTCCACATAACATTGCTCTCAAGCATATAAACATCGTTGAAAGCCATCATAAAATAAAGCTTTACTAATCAAATCAGCACTAATCAAAACAGCGATCCAAATGCAATCTTAACACCAAAAAAATAAAGCCCCATGTCGACCAATCAATCAATAAATCATTAAAAACTGGCACATCCTTCAGAAAGACCATTGACTTCTGACCTCGAATGATCACAATGTTTTTATTATAAAAACCGTTACGTTTGAATCATTGTAAGCTACCGGTATTAAATCTTAATTCTATTAGGAATGATGAAAATCATGACATTTTTATTAATCGTGGGCGAGCTGTGATGAAACTGTGTAAGAATGTGTGGATTGTGGGTCGTTGGTTCGATTTCCGTGTGGTGAAGTTTTGTGTCACAGCTGGATATTGAGGTAATGATTATATCATGCGCTTTTGTTATGACAAAAATATGCAACTTCACCTTTCGTTAGAACATGTGGTTTGTGTCTGTGTAATCAAATTCTAATATTGTTGGTTTAGGATTCAAAATGCCTTCAAATAATCTGCTTAGCCTTTTCCCAAAATATGTTGGAGTAGACTCCCAGTCTAACCGGATGCAGCTGAGTATGAGTATTCTACATGAAACGACTGTCCATCTGACCTCTACAAACCAGTTACTGGGTAATACGATACACCCTTGGTAATAGTATGATCACAGTTGCAAACCATTTTCCAGTAATAAAGGCGAAATGGTTGACTGCAGCAAAGAAAACCTGTTCAGATGGAGATTCATAGACGACTTTACCCTGGAGTATAATGTGTTATAGTTCCACAAACGATGGAATACAGTAATTCTCAAGTTAATATCGTGTCCACATTACATGACTTGATGGACGCTACAGAAACGGTTCGGTCCCACTAGTTCTACTAAACAGTTTTACGGTAGAACTAATAGGAATACGTTTTCTTACTAGTCCTATGATTTAGGGTAGTACAAAATCGTAGATCTTGTGGAACAAAAATTGGGTCGGTCACACTAGTTCTACGGGAAATATTCCATAATTGCCAAACTCGTCGCCTAATTTTGGGCCGATTCAATTAAAATTTCCAAAGAAGAAGAATGGTGAAGTAATAAAGAAATTCGGAACAAAAGCTGTGTAGATACCAGCAACTGAAGAAAGGAGGAGAAAGAATATAAAAGCTTTATGGACCTCCTATCGCTGTTTTATAATAATTTTTAAATTACGTACCTAAATTTTTTTAGGCAATTCCGCGAATACTGGTAGCCACATCCATTATATTATTTTGCACTAAACTACTCAAGACGAACAAGGATATCATATCTCTTCGGTCATCACTATGAATATTAATATCGTTTTAAGTGACACAACTTGCCGCCGATCACATTCATTTCAACCTTAACACAGAAAAATCCAGAAGGCTAACTTTGAAAAGGGAATGGATAAATATAAAGCCACACTGCAGTTTTATTAACTACTACTTCTATTCACCACAACTTTAAAATTGTTAGGAGGTACATAGAACCTATCCAACTACTAAGCTACCTACCTGCCTACTAAGAAGACCCCGATCTTCCTCGTATCACTAATGTTCGGTAAACCGATCAAATGTTGCTGAACAACGTAGAAATAGGACTAAAATATCATTATCTATGTGAATATCCAATCAAACTGGCTGTTTCTTTCCTGTTCTGGTCTTTCTTGGTAAGTTGTCACTTACCAAGAAAGACCAGAACAGCACAGAATTAGCATTAATTTAGATAAGATTACGTTATACTCCCACGTTGGTATATTGACAAATAAATGGCACAGATCTAACCACCAGAGGTCCTAGCAAAAATTTATACGCCGATTTTAAAATTTACAAAACTAAAATAAAACATTGGTAAATAAATACTCGTTTCACATATCATCATTTCTAGATTTTTTTCTTATCTGTGGATATATATATACTAACTGTGCTTATTGCAAACAATTTAACTAAAATGCTATAGGACAATTTTTCGATTCAAAAATCGACGTGTACACCGCGCGCTCGTGCCTCTGTAAGGCAATCAAACTCCGGTTTTCCCAGAAAAGACTTTCTGTTCGATTACCTATTTTGTGACAAAACGAAACTTATCGTAAACATACATATTTATGGTGATCAGACAATCATATTAATGAACAAATGAGGCCAATAATTTATGTTATAAGTTGTAAACGTTACTTGAGAGTCCTTGCTTTTATGAGGATGTTAATTGATCTAGAATTTATATTATGCAGTAGCTAAATGCGAACACACACATAAGTGAGGTTGTGTCTTCTAGCAAATGAAGCTGACACAACATTTTATTATTATTTTTTAATAAAAAATGCATAATATAAACATAACATCACGCCTGTAATCACTGAAGACATAAGCAGAGGTGTAGCTTCATGTAATACTGCCAGCATTTTGCCAGTAACCGGGCACAAATATATAAAAAATGCTTGTAGAAAACCCAGTACTTTAGGTACAGCACCTTGGTTATATTTTTATAGTTTTTATACCCGGGAAGTAAGTACGCGCTCAGATTGGTCATCCCATGTAAAATTTGGTATTCAACGTTTCCACTTTAACTGGAAGCTGACCCAAACATAATCGGGAAAAGCCCTGGTCAATCATGATCTGGTGCGGTATATATATTATATTATTATATTCTGTTCAAACTTCATGGCGGCTCGGAAGTTAGCTGCGAGTGACGGTCTGTGTAGGAATAACGGTTTGAACTTAGTGGCGGCTCGGAACATTTAAAGTAAAGCTGCGCAGAACACAATTTTAGGTAGCAGCGGGGCGCAGAGGACGCTTTTCTTGACTCTATAATGCACAGACGGACATTCACAGCTAACTTCCGAGACGCCATAAAATTTGAAGAGAGATTTTATACGATGTATCAAAGTTACTCACTTCCTTAAAAACAGCTTCTCATCCGGGAGACTGAAAGGTTTTATTGTCCCTTTTTGCAATCGACAATTTACTCATAAAGTAACTAATAACTAGGAAATGTATTTACATACGGTACTAATTCTAAGACCAGCCAATCAAATATTTCTATTGAAGTGTTTATCATAAAGAAGACATTTTAGAATCTCCCTACAAGATTTCCTTTATAAATAGGGAAAAATTACCATCCATACGTCCATACAAAATAAAATGAAATTTTCTGTGTATAATTTCAAAATAACAGCTTTTTACTAAATCCATATGGAAGTATATACGGTACTTACTCGTATAACAAACCTCGTATAAAAAAACCTTTCTGTCTGTCTGTTTGTTCCAGCTAATGTTCGTAATGGCTCGACTGATTTTGACGAGACCTCTACTTGCAGATACCTGCTGGCCTACCATGACGTCTTAAAGCAGTATTGTTTAACTCATATTCCAGGTGTGTGAAACAGACGAGCTATACAGGATGTCTAAAGCCATCTCTTTCCCACACTGGAAAAGGAGGAAAACTATAATGTCATAAGACGTCATGGTAGACCACCAGATGCTATAAGGAGTAACTTTGGAAAAAGTGTTTCTATTCCGTACAAAAAAATGAAAACCCTTGAAGTGGTCAACAAAATGGGGAAGTCATATTTTCATTCACATTCCACGCAAACAAAAGTCGCGCGCAACAGCTAGTCTCGCATAATTTGCTACTCATTTTACGACGCAATCACATATACTTTAACCTTTTAACTCAAAGATAATCCTCACACACATAAATCAGATACCCACAATATGTCTTTTTACGTTAGGTGACAAAAGTTTTATACAATTTATACTGCCTGTCAGTAGTTTGACCTCTGTCTGCCTTTGTGACTTTAAAAGGCCACTTATGCTAATTTGAAAGACGCAAAATGATAGTCACTTCGATTGAGAATATAGTTAAGTAGTAATGTGTGAAGATAATAATCTACTGAATACCTTTTTAATGCTTAATTATAGATTGGTTCCTATTCCTGTTTGTTATATCGCTTTTCCGAAAAGGTGCGAGTATGGCAGACGTTTTATTGGGTGCCTCATTACGTCTCACATAAATAATTTTGTCACTACA
This sequence comes from Cerastis rubricosa, assembly GCA_949152445.1. Classification (NCBI taxonomy): domain Eukaryota; kingdom Metazoa; phylum Arthropoda; class Insecta; order Lepidoptera; family Noctuidae; genus Cerastis; species Cerastis rubricosa. The sequence continues at coordinate 15,010,589 of OX424541.1, forward strand.
GTAGGTATGTGTGTTTTTTTTAATACTCATCATCATCATCATCAGCCTATAGTTTCCCCACAGCTGGGACACAGGCCTCCTCTTTATGAGAGGGAGTGGGCTGTAATCCACCACGCGGGCGTAGTGTGGATTGGTAGATGTCACTTGTCTTCGATTTTTTAGTTCTAGGACATGTTTCCTCACGATGTTTTTCTTCACCCTTATACTCATCTTATCATAATTAAAAAAATAACAATTATTGTAGTCAGTAGGTTTAAACTACAGGTCTGTAAATTTTGCATGTATTCCGTGGAAAATTTTCTTGATAACACATTTCCTTCCACTCGTTTTTTTTAATTTTAATATACAGGGTGTTTGGTGCGTCGTTTGCCAAATTGAATAGGCCGAAAGGAGAGGTCATTTGCTATCTCTTCACGCCCTATAACTCATTCCTTGCCACACCGGTTTTTTTTAATATAACAAATTTTTAATATAATTTTGAAAAATTCCAATATTCAGCATTTCAGCCTATTCGATTTAGCAAACGATGCACCAAACACCCTGTATTATTTTAGGTTCCCTATCCATTTGCATAAAATTTTAAGACCTAATATAACTTAGCATAATTTTGTTTGCCATAATTATATTTTCGCATAATATAATTACGCATAACAGCTTACGCATAATTTTTTTAAGCATATTTTTTCTAACCATAATAATGATTAAGCATAATATTCTAAAGCATAAATTTATTAAGCATAAAGTTCTAAAGCATAACATTTTTAAGCATAATATCCTAAATCATAAATTTATTTGCTCTTGTTTTTATGCTTGCTTTCATGCTGCATGCAAGCAAGCATGCAGAATACAAAAAGCATGCAGCATGCAAACAAGCATGCAGCATGCAAACAAGCATGCAGCATGCAAGCAAGCATGCAGCATGCAGCATTCAAGCGAGCATGCAACATGCAGCAGGCAGGGTTTCTGTCACGGCTCCGGCGCTGCGGGCTTCCGGCGGCCCCACACGTGCTAATCGTCGCAGACGGCTTTCGCTCACCACCGCAGCTTCGGCTTGTTGGCCGGCTTTGCCGGCCAGCCTCCGCCGCGGCGGCTCGCTCGCAGCCGCCTGCTCCTCAGCCCGTTGGCCGCCTCGCCCCTCCGCGCCTACGCGATTTTAAATTACACTCTAGGGGTAGGACAAACAAGACTACGTGGAGTCGGTTTTGCAGCGATTCGGTTCTGTCACTAACTTTTGTTGCACAGCATATAAAATTTTTAACCAACAATATAATTTAATTGTTACAGAAACTATAGCAAATTGGTTTAATTAGAATTATGTATGGGGCACTACAAGTTCACGACCACCATTTCAACCCAAAGTCTCACAACATCTAATATATTCATCAGATAAAAGTTATCTCACGATTGAAAAATCGTTTTAGTTACATAATGTTATGTATAATAAATCATTTTCATGAAAATTGATTTTGTTATTTATATTAATTTTATGCCTAAATATTATTAGGCTAATAGTCATTAGGCCTACTAACGTTGTGCGAATCAAATTTATGCTAAAACAAATTAGTCTTTAAGATGATTATGCCAACATAAAATGTATGCCTATAAAAATTATGCCGAAGTATTATTATGCCAAAACAAATTGTGCCAAAATCGTTATGCCGAAGTATATTAGGACAAAGCATATTATGCGAAAAGAAGGGATCCCATTATTTTAATGTGTGTTTGATGTCCCAAATAAATAAAATAATTAAAAATGTATGAATTTGCAAACTATCGATAACATTAGTACTCCCTTAAATTAATTTATTTTTAAAAATTCATACCATTCCCATACTGCATCACTTTGATCGGTTGTGAATTTTGATCGACCAATGCAATTTGGACTGATTCAATAATAACTTAAGACTTGAAAACCGACCGACTGCGGTGGCTGCAAATACGGATAGCATCATCTGCCTAGCTTTTTTTCAAACTATCTTGGGGTCGGCTTCTAGTCTAACCGGATGCAGCTGAGTACCAGTATTTTACAGCCAGTGAAGCGACTGCCTATCTGACCTCCACAACCCAATAGCTGGGTAGTACGATCCCCTTGGTAAGACTAAATGTCAGACTTTTTAGCTTCTGACTACTCGTAACGACTGTCAAAGATCTACAAATGACAGCCGGGACCAACGGCTGAACGTGCTTGCCGAGGCACGGAGGAAATTCGGTATGTAATTATGGTCACCCGACCACTCCACGGACTAACCTCGGCAAGTACGGCTTAACCTTAAAGATCGACCCGTGCGGCTGTTATTATTTAGCCACGAGCTACTCCAAAACGCAAATACGGATAGCAACCCATATTATGCCCTTATTGGATATAATACTAATGTATTCATTTCTGTATTTACAGTTATCTTTTACTATATTGAATAGCATTGCAAAAGGCATGGATGGAACCTGCTCACTTGCAATAACACAGACATACGTACAAATAATGCAAGCCCTGATGTCACCGTCCAACCGGTCATCATAAATACCATTAGTAGCGTAGGATTTGGAATTTATGGTTGAAGAAATTAATGCACGCTGACATTCCTAGATTATAATTCTTTTACTGTACGAGTATGACGGCACGGTTGTCGCAGTGGTTGCGTGAACGACTGCTGCGCTGCGTGTAAGGCCTACAGATAGTTGTTCCGGGTCTGGCTGTTTGTGTATGTCAGTTTAAATGTTTGTAAACTCACCCACGATTCAGGAGAAATTTCTAGAGCGGGGCAAAGTTTTATTGAGAAAAAAACTTAATCAAAACTCATTGATTGAAATCAGGCGGAAAATAAAAACATTTTGAACACTTTGAATCGAATTTTATTATGAGTGTTCTCTAACCGTACACCACTGCTTAGTTTGAATTCCTTATGAATAATTTAACGAAATCGCTATACGAAAAACATGTATTTCATTGAAATCCTAGAGTTTTCCATAACATTCTAAGAACCAATCTTCATACGTGGGACACTCAGAAAGTTTTGCGAAACTAAAAAAAATTGTTCTATACGTACATATATTTTTATTAAATCTTTTCAAAGTACTTTCCACCAGCCTCTATACAAAGATTCATGCGCCTAAACCAGTTTTCAAAACACTTTTTCCAGTCCGCCGCAGACACCTCGTTTACAGCCTGCTCGAACCCAGCCAGCGCATCTTCCGGCGACGAAAATTGTATCCCTTTGAGCTGATTTTTTATTTTTGGGAATAAAAAGAAGTCACACGGTGCTAGATCAGGGCTGTAAGGAGGGTGACCCAGGAGTTTGACTGGCGTGCTGTCCAGGAAGTCCCTCGTTTTGAGTGCGGTGTGCGCAGGTGCATTGTCGTGGTGGAGCAGTAGCCCGCGGAGCCCTGTGTTTGGTCGCTTGTTGCTTATAACAGAGAAAACTTCTGGCAAACATTTGGAAGTATACCATTCGGCATTAATGCTTCTTTGATCCCGTAAGGGAATTGATACCAAGTGGCCAGTCAAATTAAAAAAGCTAGCGATCAAAATCTTACCCCCGCTTCTAGATCGCTTCACTTTGGTAGGCGTTGGCTCATTTTGAAACACCCAAACAGTCGACTGGCGCTTGGTTTCTGGGTCGTATTGATAAATCCAGGACTCATCACCTGTAACGATGTCGTAAACACGCCGAGACGAGCCTGCTTCAAATTTGTTAAGCATATCACGGCACCATTCCACCCGGGCCTGCTTCTGAGCATCGGTGAGGTTGTGCGGCACCCAGCGTGATACTATCCTCCTCACGCGAAGATGGCTGTGTAGAATCTCGTGAACGCTTCCCGATCCAATCTTCAATATGTGTTGAATCTCCTGATATGTAATTCGCCTATTGTCTTGGATTAAATTTTTCACTGCTAGCACGTTTTCTTCGGTAACAGCCGTCAAAGGGCGACCGCTTCTTTCGTCATCCCCCAAAGTTGGTCGACCGCGCTTGAATTCGTTATACCAACGATACACGGTTGCCTTGGAAGGGCCTTCATCCATGAATGCCATTTGAAGTCTATCGTACGATTCATCCGGTTTCAGGCGACACTTGAAATCGTATAAAATCATAGCTCTAAAATGTTCCCGGCGCAGATCCATATTTCAGTGAGACACAATACTTTGAATTAACTCGCAAAAAATGTGGAGGGAAATTTTGAAATTGGAACTTACTTATTTTTACTTATAAATAATCATATTTTCGAAAAACATAATAACTGGCCAGTCTCCCATATATAAAAACTTTTTTTCGCAATACTTTCTGAGGGGCCTGGTACGGAACAAAATACAAAATGGACACATTACATACATACATTTTCCCAACTATATTGGGGTCGGCTTCCGGCCCAACCGGAGGCAGCTAAATACCAGTATTTTATATGAAGCGACTGCCTATCTGACCTCCACAATCCAGTTAGTACTGGGTATTACGATACCCCTTGGTAAGACTGGCTGTCAGTCTTACGAGGCACTGACTCAAATCAAAGTAAATACCAGTTTCTTAGTAAATACCAAAATCTTAGTAAATACCATATTACCAAATGGATACCTTAAGTCTTTTACACCTTCAGTACCATCTTTTGCATACCAATAATAAATCATAAATTATTGGCTTATCAACAAAAATCTAGACTCAAAATCAAAGTTGACCTCGCAAAAATCTAGCTGCACTACTTTTGATAGATGACCTAAAGTTAAGAAACTTATTTTAGTACTATTTCATAACAATTAAAAGTCTATGGTACATGTACCATTAGCGTGTGTTGCCAAACTCTATGATTCATGATGCTACGCTTATTGTCTCTGGTAAGTTTGTTTATTTTGTTAGATTTTTGGGGTTCCTTTAATGAAATATTAAACTATCTTCAATCACAAAATGATAACTCTTAAAAAAATCCTTTTTAAGAATCAACACTTACAATGTCGCCCTTCGCAGTCTGCAGTCTGAAACTTTTCCGGATTGTATTTCAAGATGTTATGAGATTTATTAGCGAACGAAGCAAATATACTACATTGTAGTTTTTCGTGATTCATATTGGTATTATCGTATTTACATCAACCTTTTGTACTGAGTTTCCAACTTACAATATACATTTTGTGTTCTCAGCACTTGCACCTTTAGCTACTAGCACTTTTCTACTGTCAGAATTACCATCAACTTCATCTTCTACCTACAATTCTCATATTAATTGGCTAGGACCGGTGGAAAATAATGACCACTTCGATTCTCCCTTATCAGCTGCCACATTCAGATCCACTCTTGCATTTTATTCATCTACTCCATTATCATCATCATTCTTGCAGTTCAGTGCAGCTTTTTTTGAGCACATGTCTTATGCTTCCATACTTCTCTACTCCTCGTCATCTCAGCAGTCACCTCTTTTCTAGCCATATTCTAGTTACTCATCTTCTCCATCATGAGCTGAAGTTCAATCAACAACATACGGAACTCTCAATCAAAACCCGAAATTCTCTCTTCACATATTTTTTTTTCGTAATACTGGCCAGTGTTTGCCGTAAGTTTTAATGCAGACGTGTTGATTGAAGAAAAATAGTTCACTGCAACGTTCTGTGAATATGTTCTGTTAAAATAATGAAGTTAAGTTCGTTATGGGAAATTGTGAGAGCTTTCGAGATGTAATTAGTGGATGGTTTTAACAACGAGCGTTTCTTTTGCAGGAAAATTGGAGATTTTGGAGAAGTTCAATGATTCCTGTCAAGTCTGAACAGGACGATTTGGACATGGAAGGTGAAGAATCAGATGCTGTATATTCCACATTTTTCTTCATATGAAAAGAGATCCACAAATTACTCTCCTAACAGGAACATAGGTCGACAATGTAGTATTTGAATTGAAAGCTATAGGCGACGTCGTTTTGCAACTCCGCAGTTAGAATTTATTTAAGCAGTACCTACCTAATTTTCTATCTTAAACTTTGGGCATACCTTTCTTTCTCTTACTATGTGCTAAGAAACGCGACCACTTAAGATGCGTCTCCAAGTTACTCATCTGCAATGTGGACATACTCGAAACTTGTCAAATTAACCTACACACAATTTAATGCTGATTAGTTCCATGTTTCACTTTCACTACCCAACGATGAAGCCCACACGACTACACTCATCACAGACGGACTGATTTCATCATGAACTGATCACTATCTGATAGCGATCAAAGTATTAAACAATAGCAATAACAATGCTTACCTTCAAACAAACGATGAACCGGATTGCGTACGATTAGCGCAATGATCGAGTACTAGGACAGATGAGACGATGTTAAAGCTGATCAGACAGGAATTTTGATTTTTATGTAACTTTGAAACGTAGGTAAGTATTTGTTCATCATCATCATTCATCATTTCAGCCCAAAAGACATCCACTGCTGGACATAGGCCCTCCCCAAATGTTACCACATTGACATTTTGGGGGGTTTTGCCATAATCGCCACGCTTGGCAGGCGGGTTGGCGATCGCAGTACGGTTGTTACAAAAGCACAGAGAACGCTGCTGCCCATTCTCTGGCAAGTCCCTTAGTCGCCTCTTACGACACCCAAGAAGATATGGGATGGTCCTATTCTTTGGACGTCCGACACCATACAGAGCGTATAGAGAGTATTTGTTAAAAACTCTTTATTCACGAATATTCCAGCGTGAGTATGTTCGTAACTGTTACACCAGTTACAGATAGGTGTTTTTTTTTTGTGTACTTGTATAGTAAGTATGCATGGTAAGTGGTGTTGCGAAATTTTCGTGGGTGAACTTCTAGTTATTATAAGACCAAATTATTCGAAAGAAAAAGTCTGAAAGTGGCCCTGGTGACTGAAAAGATGTGTTTTAATCGGTTGTCGTGGTATGGGTATGTGATGCGGAGGAATGAGGAATATGTCGTGAGGAAAGTTTTGAGTAAGAATGTGGATGGGTATAAGAGTAGAGGAAGACCAAAGAAGATGGATTGTGTGAGATACCTCCTTTTTTGCCATATCATCCTATGGCAAAAAATGAGGTATCTCATGAGGTGACAAGTAATAGTAGTATGGAGGAAGAAGATATGCTGCGCCGACCCCAAATAAATTGGGCTAAGGGCAAGACAAATGACGATAATGATAATAGACAATGGTTATTATGATGAAATTCGAAAGAAAACTTCTTGTAACAAGATCCAGAAAATCAAGCTCATTAAATTTTTTCTTGGTTACAAACTTCTGCCAAACAGCTACATTGGCCCTTTGAATAAGTGAAGCGAAGATCTACGCAAGATGGAGTTAAATACCTTACGATCCAGCTGTGAGTAAGCTGCTGATGATGATGAACACGCTAGTAAAAGTATGGCTAGTTAAAAATAAATTACACAGTAACATAGATCATGTCAAGCACTACTTAAGGTTTCATTACTTCACAATGTCATAAAATGTCAAAATTTACTACTACGGAGGTCGTGATCAAGTTCAAACTAATCTATGAACCGCAATTATATAAAGGCAACACACTATATTTTACATTGTACCTAAGTGTTTTTATTGTGCCTTTTTTGTTATAAATTATGATTTATTTCTACTAATGTGACCACGAGCGATGTCAACGTAAGTAAAGCATTTAACGCGCGTAGGACGCATATGACGCGAAAAGTTTTGGCAAGAAGTTTACCCAATTTTTTTTTCATACGACAACGTCCCTATGAGTTAGTGAAAAAGTACATATGAACCTTACCTACATCCTCACTTTAGCTTACTTTTTGTATGGGTTAGTGAGTTTATGATTTATACAGTAGGTCGTGCGTCAAAATATTTAAATATTATTTGCGTTAAAACGCAAAAATCGGCTATCATACTATTAAAGACATCAATCATAAAGACATGTATATCATTCGTAAAGACCCACCCTGCCTGGGAGCTATGAAGTGCACAACGAAAGTGACATTTTTGCAGATCTCCTGCTACACGGATTGGTATTGATAAGTTCTAAATTCAAAACAATAGTTTACTTAACTTTTATAATTCATAACCTTTATCTCAGATTACTTGATTCCGACTATGTTCTGCTTACTTTACTATACCTAAACTGAGTCGTAAAGTGAATGTAGGGGAAACCGGGGCAATGTGGGCACCATAAGGGAAATCTTGAATAAAATCTTAGTCCTAGATCTTTTTCTGAAGGTTTTTCATGTTTGTGGAATCCAATTAGTAAACATAACATAACATCATGCCTGTAATCCCCAAAGGGTTAGGCAGAGGTGTACATAATAGTACACCTACATATCGCCAGTTATGATTAAGTCCCATGTAAAATTGGGCGAGCCTATTGCCATCAACGGGGCACAAATCCAGACTCCACGCAAAAATCCAGGCTGCAACTGATAAAATTCTGATGAAAAAACCCAATAGCAATTTGCCCGTCTGCAGTCACGATTACGACCACTGGACCAACAAGACAGTCCAATCAGAAAACTTAGCTTACATTCATTCAAGAATAAGCTGGTGGCCGTGGAATCAAAGCATATACTCGTAATTCTCTTAAAACTGCCATTAACAGTGCACCTGCCTTATTTACTCTACCCAAGTAGTCTCACGTAAATCGTGATTTTTTTATACCTACGCGTTACGCATCGCACGACCGCGACTTAATCTAGTGTGTGAGGTACCTAAATCGAGTGGAACGTCGCGCAATCAGTTGACAGGCGTGAAGGTTGCAACGCTGCACGCTCGTGACGTCAGCAGCCGTGATTACCCGCAATTGTCATCAGTGGCCTAGGGCTGGTAGAATCGAGGAATTGGCTGGTTTTTGTCGTTGATCGTCCTTTGTTTTTTTTACTTTTTAAGAACTTCTTCGTCTTCAAGTCGCTGGCACTAGTGGCGGTACTTTCATACAAGCCTAAAAACTTGGCTTGCCCTTATACTCTACTACTCTTCATGATGTTAGGGTTTCTAACAGTCTGCTTGCCTGATAGGCTTACCGTCTTGTCGGCCCCCAGGCCCACCACTGGCTGGCACGGGCAGAATTTTAAAATTAATTAACCCGATATTTTGGCACTTCCACGGCGCCGGAAGGTGCGCAGATGTCTCTATATCTGCATGTTTAGGGGTATAGAAGTGGGCATAGTTTACATCTCCAAATGCACTCCTCACTCTGAAAAAGAAGAAGAGAATTATCTCTTCTTCTTCTTTATTAATTATAATGGGAAGTGGTCTGAAAGACAATAGCAAGTACACACATCAAGCTATTATCTCATCATCATCATTATCATCCTATAATGTTCCCACTGCTGGGACACAGGCCTCCTCTCTATGAGAGGGAGTGAGCTGTAATCCACCACGCGGGCCCAGTGCGGGTTGGTAGATGTCACATATTTTCGAATTTTAAGTTCTAGAACATGCCAGTTTCTTCACTATGTTTTCCTGCACCGTTAGCTATTATAAATATTTCCAGTATAACCTGGCCTCGTTTTATATATATTCCCCGTACAATAAAATATCCGCTTATACTTTGCATGCCTTGATTGGTCGTGTAAGTTAAATTATCATCATCATCATCATTCTCCTGCCCTTATCCCAATTTATTTGGGGTCGGCGCAGCATGTCTTCTTTTTCCATACTTCTCTATTACTTGTCATCACATCAGATACTTCCTCTCTTGCCATATCATCCTTTACACAGTCCATCCATCGTTTCTTTGGTCATCCTGTACTCTTATACCCATCCCATAATTAGAAGTAAGTGAAAAGTAAGTGAGTGTAAGTTAAATTATCATTTTTACACTCTCATTCTCACTCGAATTGAAACTAAACAATAGATTCGCACCAATAAATATTACGATACTTATTTTGAAAAGAGAAATAAATGTTACAAGCGAAAAATATTTCACAATGAAAAATTAAAGTTCAATTTGATAGCATCAGTAAGTATTGTTATTTTTGTCAAAATATTTACAATACAATTCAATGTTGCAGACAGACAAAAAATATATCAAAATAATTTCTGGGCCATGTTTGAATAGAGAACCTATCGAAAAGTCTCTCCTATGAAAGGAATCAGACAATATCAAAGAATGGCAAGAAATATAATGATGGCTTGACTATATGAATGAATGAATAATTAAATATCTCTATGGGTAATTTTATACATAATACTAGTACCCCATTCATAAAAAAAATACTTTCACCATAACTCTTCGATCAATAATTGATCGAAGCCATAACTTCAAAATATTTAGCCAGAACACAATTTCATTTAAAAATAATTGATTTCGCGTGATAAGATTTATTAGTTTGTCTAATTGGTAAATTAAATTCAATTAAATAATAATCTGATTATTATTTTGTCTTTTTCATATTCAATATTAAATACTGCATCTATTTTAATGTGTTGTTTTGAATATCATCGACACCGAAGAATTAATTAGTTATTTAAATTTTAGGTGACTTGATACATAAAAGACATATCATTATTCTACATTTCATAGATAAAATAAACTCATCAAGATAAAAAGTTAAAATATTTTCTTATATCTTAAATATTTGATTTCGTCGAAGCTAACTTAGTAAAACCAAATTTAAATTCATTTCTTTAATTAGCTTAACATTGTAGGTTTTATCAAGTGCTCGAGGCCAAGGATTTTTCTTATTTTGCATTATTTTTGAATTCACTAAAGTGGTACAAGATCAATCAGGGACGATTTAAAATATGTATAATCTACCAGAAAAACTAAGTGCTTGCCCTTCTCATCATGATATAACAAATCTAAGGCGGTTATCACAGAACACCCCTCATCCGCGCGGTCGAGAGTTGCTCACCGCCTCTCCGCGCGGTACACCGAAAAGAACAAAATCTTCACCGTTACTTCCCCGTCCGCGCGGACGAGTTGGGGGTCTACTCTCTTTCTCCGAAACGTAACTTCGGCAACGAACGAAGTTACGTTTGTGACCTTATTCTATATCATTTGCGGACGCACACAATAACATTTAATACATTCGTTCACGTTAATTATCTGTGAATTCGAACTTCTTGTGTGCGTCAGCAAACGATATAAATTAGGGTAAAAAACGTAACTACGTTTAATTTTCGTTCGTTGCCGAAGTTACGTTTCGGAGAAAGAGAGTAGACTTCCAATGTCGTGTGAGAATTGCGGAAGTAACTACCCGTCACGAAAATGATATGGTCTAAAAAGTAGCTCAAAAATAAAAACTAAAGGAAAATAATAGCAACTATTCATCCATACTATCACTGGTTACTTAGGAGGCTATGACATTTTTAATGGAGAAACACTGTCTCCCAAGTCGCAGGTGAAAACCTAGCTTGGGAGCCAGGCGACTTATCTGTGGGACATAATGTTATATGATAGAATATATTTATTAGTACTGGAATATATATTTATTAATTTATACTGTCAGCCCTAAACCGCGGATGATCACCGCGGCCTTGGCAATAGTCACGAGTTGACAAAACACCGTCGCTTGTGGATTTGTTTAATTTTAGAGGAAAACCGACCGCCGCCGTGAGCGGCGAGTTAATCAGGTGACGAGTAGTAGTTACTTTGTACAGAATTAAGGCATAAGATGTAGCAGAGAACGGATTACATAATTTCAAAGAAGACACTGGAATGTATTGCAACAAGAAGATTATTAATTGACAGAAACTTGCTAAAAAGTAGAGGAATTTCCTAAAAAATTATTTCAGCCGAAAGGCATCCCCCAAATATCGCCACATTGATCGGTCCCGTTTGATTCGCATCCAGCAAATCCCCGCAACCTTCACCAGGTAGTGTACCATGACGTCTTAAAGCTGTATTGTTTTAATCTTATTCCAGAGTGGGAAAGAGATTTCGCTAGACATTCTCTATAACTCCATCTCTTTCCCACTCTGGAAAAAAATTAAAACAATACTGCTTTAAAACGTCATAGTAACCCCACTGGTTATCGGAAGAATCATTAATTAATAGTAAATATTGAGTCAATGTAACTGTTTACAGCATAGAATTGTATAGACGGAGGATCCTTTTTACAGTTTTCATCTAAGATTAACCTCAGTTAGATAAGGTTCGCGTTGGTAGTGCCCAGATAGGTAGACCAGAAGTAGGCTGGGACAAACTGATTATGGAAGACTGAAGGCAAAGTGTTGTGGCGAAGTTTTACAGAGGCTTATGTCCCGCAGAGGCTTGCGATAAGCTGAGTTTGGAGTAAAGTATTTAGCTAAGAAACCAGAGGGTCTTTTAAAAACAGGTACCAATAATTAAATACTGATATTGCTTTTTGTGGGATACAAAAAAAATATTTTGCACGTCACAAGCTTCTCACTTGCACCACACCAAAACACTGCCTCATCTGTAAATTCGTATTGATACGCGCATTTTCTATGCAAATGTCGATTACTTTAATTGGGATGGCCTACGTACACGATGGAGCAACGGCAAGATTGTTTCAAAACTTTTTATTTATAATGTCGTAGAGCGTCTAATTCACATCGAGGACAGATGTTAAGTGTGGAGATAGATTATTTATGTGTGAAACTGTGAAGAGGTCGTGTTATTACGATTAATCCGTGCAATGATTGGGTAATGTAGTCACATAAAATCGCTGATTTTGAAGTGAAAACTTCTTTAGCTGCGTTGTGCACTTTTGTGATGGGTAAAAAAGTTTAAACTCGCGTCAGGACACGTGACCGTCAGATTTTATTGACATTAGGTTACGAAGGAATTTGAACTTTATGACATCTGTCATTGAGTTAGGGTTTCCAAAACTGGAAAATTCGTAAGACGGATTGACATTTGGTTACGTAGGAATTTGAACTTTATGTCATCTGTCACAAAAGCAAAACCTTCGGTTTCTCCAAAGAAGTAAAATTTGTAAGACGGATTGTAATAGTTCTGAAGTGTAAAATTTTTAATGTAATAAAAACTGTCATAAATTGTGTACGATAGCACAATAAATGAATATATTTTACCACATAAATGATAGTACTTTTATACTGATAATTATAGCAATTCGTGCAAAATTATTCCCTAACCATTCAAAAATATCAAAAATGCATAACGTTAATATTCAAGTTTCCACTTCTGCCGGCACTCCCAGAGTGCAAACCGTTTTTTTTTTAGTCTTGTCCTACTGGCCAGTCATACTGGTCCCAGAGTACGGGCTAATATTCCTCAGTAGTAGCCTGCATTCGTTCCTATTGATGGTAATTATGCTCTCGCTAGCCCCTTTTTCATCATTTTCATCCACAGCCTGAATTCACTCTCTTCTGGGTGTAATCCTCTCTTTTTATGCCAATCTCCGGTCCCGTGCCAGTCTCATCCAGGTTTTTACCCCTTTTAAATAATACTTAAAAATGTCAAGCAAATTGTGAGTGTACTATTGGTAAAATTCTACTTATTACGTTATTTTATGCTACTGTTCTTGGTCATTTAGCGTTCACGGCTAACGGCATTTTATACAAACAATCAAGTCGTTTTTTTTTCCGAAATGACTGAACCAATTTTAATGAAACTTAATACGCATAAGCCCTATATATCGTTTTAGACCTATGTATCCTACATAGGTCTAAAACGATATTAAAAACACTTTCAAAATATCATTAAAAAAAAATGGAAATTTCTGTTTCTGTAGATAATTTATAATCGATCTTATTTCGCTGTAACACTTTTTTCGAAAATGTTATTTAGTAACTTTTAAGACCTATGTATACTGCTTATGCATATGAAGTTTCATTCAAATCGGTTCTGTCATTTCGGAAAATAAGGAATTGAAAATTTGTATGAAATGTCGTAAGGCGTAAACGCTCTTAATGTAAAATAAGTACACTTGTGTCGTTACGATTTTGTTTTATTAGAGAAAGGTGGATTGGATTTGTGATTGCAATTCGCAGATTATACTGACTTGGCTTTGATTAATGATTTATTTCATCATCATCTGCCTAGCCTTTCCCAAACTATCTTGGGGTCGGCTTCCAGTCTAACCGGATGCAGCTGAGTACCAGTATTTTACATGAAGCGACTGCCTATCTGACCTCCACAACCCAGTAACTGGGTAATACAATACCCCTTGGTAAGACTGGATGTCAGACTTTTAGCTTCTGACTACTCGTAACGACTGTCAAAGATCTACAAATGACAGCCGGGACCAACGGCTTAACGTGCTTTCCGAGGCACGGAGGAAACTCGATATGTAATTATGGTCACCCATCCACAGACCAACCTCGGCAAGCACGGCTTAACCTTATAGATCGACCTGGGCAGCTGTTATTATTAAGCCACGAGCTCCTCTCCTCTTTAATGATTTATTTATTAGTAGGTTATAATTAAGTAACGCAAATAAATAAAATAGTACCAACTTTACTCAGTTCTACTTGATGTCAAATATGGGTTAAAAATATCACCTCCGAAGGTAACAAAACCCAAAACCAAAAAAATATTCTGTTTAATATAAGTGTGGATATAATTGAACACGTTATAATCAAATTATTATGATTTATAATTTGTCAGATTACAAAACGAGAATTTGCTAAGATTTCTTCGCTGTCTGCGAAATCACAATAATTATCTAATTAAAATTAATTTATGCAATAAAATCGTGTGACAAGAATTAAAAATAGTGGGAAAACCACCTGAGTCGTCTGTTTATAAATAACCAGACGTCATTAGATATAATAACTTGAATTATATATTGCACAGTTATTTCTAAAGTAAATTAACGTCATATGTACTGCTCGTTCTAGATATGTGTTTGTCAAACCTAATAACGTAGAGATACATCAAGATCATCTCAAGACTGACTGTCTATCTGACCTTTAAGATTGATTGTCAGACTTTCAGATTTCTGATGTAGCGTTGCGAGGGTCTCAGCTGAAATTAGTCGAGTGATTCTAAAATGTCACTATTAGTAAGTAACTAGGGACCTCACTAAAAACGCGGTACAACACTAGTTTTTGACGGGCCGCTATGGCTTGGGCATTTCGTTTCCGCTGGCTTAGCTGAAGGTAGCTATTCTATGACCTCAGGATTCTTTGTGCCCCGACTTAGGGGCTCTTCGCTCAGGCTGAGGTCTGTTACCCTTGCCTACTCCCGCACGCTGTCTACGCGCGCTACTTAGGCACGCTACTACTGCTGTGCCAGTGCGCTGCCCAAGTCTTGACCTGCCTACCTGATGCCTATCCCGCGAGAGTCGTTACCGTTCCGGAGGACTATCGCCGAGCCGGTGCTGACCGGCCCCCACGTCTGCACGCGCTGACAACGTACCCGCGACCTAGCTTAGTGTTACCAATTATATGTATTAACTAGTCCAGCTGTTTCACTCAACTATAACCGTTACAGTCCTTCCTGCCTATTTGTTAGCGGCCTGCGCAGCCTACCCCGCGTAGTCCTAACCGTTACACTGACTACCCTCAACAGCTGTCAAAGGTCTACCAATGACGCAAATCAAATGGTTGACTAATAAACAAAATAAATGCACACTTTAAATCCGTTTATCGTGGCTTTGCTATCGTTTCTGGTGGTTATTTATGGATTATAAAATCGTAGTATGTAAATAATAGAGCAGATGACAACAGGCAAAATTCGAAAATTTCTAAAATCTATCACAATAGAGCGTGCGTGCGCGCACAAAAATTCGCCAACCGTTACGTCACGTCCTTTTCCCGCCAATTGGGGATTCACACGCTTGCACGGTGTCATTGCAATTAATATTAATTTGACATTCGTCTCGCTGTTGAATCTATTAATTTTTTGTTCCATACAATGGATAGTTGTAATCGTAATTGCAAAATTGATATTCGCTGTTGACAGCCACGAATCAAAATAAAATAATAAATATTTTTGTTCGCCATTTTTTTGGCAAAGAGTGACCTTTGCGTACAAAAAATGATCTATTATACCGTATTAATTCACATTAATGACTGCCGCTTTGTTAAAGTAGTGGTTGCAAGCGCGGCTGCTAAGCATTAGGTCTTGGGTTCGCTTCCCAGGGTGGGTAAAGTGCTGTTAGGTTTTTCCGTCAGGAATTTCTCAGTATAAGCCACGGAGTCCTGATTTATGCCCGGTAGGCTCGCCCTTATTACATGGGACTTAAACGTAACGTATTGATCTACTAATTAACTCATCGTCATCATCAGCCTATAATGTTCCCACTGCTGGGACACAAGCCTCCTCTCAATGAGAGGGAGTGGGCTGTAAACCACCACGCGGGCCCACTGCGGTTTGGTAGATGTCACATGTCTTCGATTTTTTAGTTCTAGAACATGCCGGTTTCCTCACGATATTTTCCTTCACCGTTTTTGAGGGCAACGGTAATGAAATAAGTTACACGAAGTAATGCGCCTGTATGGGCTTGAACCCACGAATTACTGCTCGTAAGTTGAGGCTGCCACCACTGGGCCCCCGTGGCTCTCCTAATCACTAATTAACTAACTAAAGTATTTATGCACCTTCGTAACCTGCTTGCATACCATTATCAAATAGATATTATGTTTTTGTATTATTAACGATGTAAATGAAAGGAGTATTACTAATCTTAATATTATTTTTTGTTATAGGAGCTAGGGGCTTAATAATATCCGCACGGGTCGATCTTTAAGGTTAAAACCGTGCTTGCTGAGTTTGGTCCGTGGATGGGTGACCATAATTACATACCGAGTTTCCTCCGTGCCTTGGAAAGCACGTTAAGCCATTCGTCCCAGCTGTCAATTTTGTAGATCTTTAACAGTCGTTACGATTAGTCAGAAGCTAAAAGTCTGACAACCAGTCTTACCAAGGGGTGTCGTATTACCAGTTACTGGGCTGTGAACGTCAGATAGGCAGTCAGTAAAATACTGGTATTCAGCTGCATCCGATTAGACTAGAAGCCGACCCCAACATAGTGGGGAAAAGGTGAGGCAGATGATGATGAAGATTTTAATTCACCAACCCAGAAACGATTGGAAACCATAACCCACCTTCTTTTCAGGATTACTTGGTGGACGAGAGATCGACGCACAAACACCACGTGCTCATCATTCTGAATCCTCTATATAAAACGCGTTTTTTCGTGCAACGGCATTTTTTTTTAAATCTGCTGTTTCCAACAAAAGTGCTATACCTACACGGCCAAACTGTATGGAACATTCAATTATCGGATGAAAAAAATCTATGTGACGTTTGGGGGGGTTCGGATTGATATACTGAATACCTAGTAACCGTTTGTACGTCGATGTCTCTTCGACCCTGTAAAGCATAATCAGCATTTGGTGTTCCCACAGCTGGCCCACTGGACTGCTCGTTCTGAGATGTAAAGGACCATAATCCACCACGAAAGGACTCCGTGTGGGTTGGTGGCTGACACAAGTCTTACGATTTTTGATAAAGCTAATGTACTACAACCAGTTTAAGTTTGCAGTTCAGGTGGGCGCTTAGAGATACCGTGGCCCTGGAACACAAAGGGCTAAGAAGGAACATGGATGGGTTTTAGTCAAGTCTGACACTCCCTTCTGCTCCGCCCAGAGCGGGATATTTGATGATTTCCCATCCGTAAAAAAAGGGCTTGCGAAGAAGGCTCCTTCTGAAGAAAGAATGTAAAAATCTGTCAAACTTTTCCATTACTAACCGATTTCCAAAAGGAGGAGGTTTTCAATAATTATTCGCTTGATTGTGTTTTTTTTTAGTTCTTTGTTTAACCGCCTACATAGATTTATGTTGGTCGAACTGTAGGTTTCTCATGTGACATGTCCATCCTCCATACTTTTCTGCGACACGCCTTACCAGACCCGTGACAAAATAATAATTTCCCCATTCATTCACATGGAGTCAACGCCATTTTTTGCGTGTAAAACATTTTATGCCTAATATCTACTAATTGGTGGCAAGACAAGTTTTACAACAATTGCTTACGACGCCGTAGCGGAGACAATTTGAAAGTACCATCACATGACTTTCCGTGTGTCATGGAATATTTCAAGTTTTTAGATTCGAACAGGTTTTGGAAGAACTTTCATTGATGTGCCAAAGAAGACACTTTACGACACGCCTATTTTGCATGGAGTTAGATAGTATCTAAATAAAGTTCAAATTCTTTCGTAACCCAATATCAATCCGTCTTACGAATTACCATCACGAATTTACCCATCACAAAAGTGCACAACGCCGCTAAAGACGTTTTCACTTCAAAAAACAAAGACACGTGGGACTGCAGAAAAACCTCTATAAATTCATACACATCGAACTTACTTGTTTCGGGCAATATTTTGCAACATGGTGACATTAAATAACACACCTTAACTTTTGCAGGTTCTGGTTTCATTTTTTAATCCACTATTATCTACTAACAATTGGAACCACCGTTATCTACCTAAACTTTTGCCAACTGTGTTGGTGTTGCCTTCCAGTCTAACTGATGCAGCTGAATACCAGTATTTACATGGAGCGACTGCACTATCACTTGAAAATGTTGCTTCAAAAACTAACTCCTTCCTTAAATTATCACCATCATTTCAGCCAAAAGACGTCCACTGCTGGACATAGGCCTCCCCCAAGAAGGGAGGTTTTGCCATAATCGCCACGCTTGACAGGCGGGCTGGCGATCGCAGTACGGTTGTTACAAAAGCACAAAGAACGCTGCTGCCCATTCTCCGTAAAGTCCTTTAGTCGCCTCTTACGACACCCACGGAAAGATATGGGATGGTGCTACTCTTTACGTCCGACACCATACAGACTTCCTTAAATACTGTAATCAAAGCTTGAAACATGGATGTCAAAAGCCTTTGAAGTATTTTGGTGTCCATTGTGTTTTCTATTAATGTGAAAAAGTCAAGGTGCAAAACATAAAATGTGAAGAATATGCAAATAAAAAATAATCGAACAAATTATTTTCTCAAAGTAATATTTGTCATAAATTCTTCAACCGCCAAAACACAAGTTCACATCGAAAAGCCAAGAGTCCGAATTTAATAGTCATAGGCCAAGAACTTCTCAAAATCAATCTTCATTACGAAAAACAGTTTCAAGAGCCAAGTATTAATACCGACACGTTTCTCGATAACTTATTTAAAACATGAGTTATTTCGATAGCATGTTGAGAAAAAACTTAACCAGTTTACAATTTCGGACGACACATCCACAAAAGAGATGAATACAGAAATCCCAATTTGCTTGTTGACAGGTTTATGCTCATGTTAACGACAGCGATTGAAGATAAGGGACTAAGAGACAGGAAAAGGGATCATTAGAGGAATATATGCCAGACATTTGCAGTGAGACAAAATAGGTTATTTAAAGAAAACAGAATAATATCAGTTTTGACAGCATACGATATTTTACTAAAACAACCTTAAAAATCCTACTGGGTCTCTGCATTTAATCAACATTAGTATAGAACTAGAGGTCCTCATGGCTGATATGTGATAACCCCATAGTTAAGTTAGGATAATGATTACAAAAGATTCGGATGAATTGATTCTGAAGTGTTAGAATATGGTGGACTTTATCTCGTTTGCACGAATAACACAGTTCAGAGATGACAAAAGTATTGGCCTTCTGTTTGTCAATATTTGGTGACAGGTCTAAGTATTGGCTACTGTGGGAACTGGGTCGGGACAGGCTTTATTTTGTTGTGACACGGTGGCGCAGGCGCCGGTCGACGACAAACGTGCGTGGTACAAGTGTTAAGAGAACAAAAATTACATTCTGAAGAAAAAAAAATACCAAAAATAAATGAAAGATTATGACTTACTTCTCAACACCAAAATTAAACTAAAAAATATTTTTTGGATGCAATTTCAGCAATTTCAATTTCCTACTATTCAGAAATCCTTGGACATGCTGCATAAGGTCGAAGAACAATAATAATGCTTCAAAGAAAAAAATATAGACTTCCTACTCATAAATCTGTCACTAATTTGAAACTAGTTTGAATAAAACAATTTAAACTCTAACCCTTCGTCAACACGGGCGATTACGCTTTTTTGACACGCTGCGCCCTATAGAATTCTCAATGATCGGCTTAATTACGAGATTTGTAAATCGAATGTTCCCTCTAAATCCTCCCATCGCTTACTGTATGCCTAAGCCAGTCACTAGTAATACTTTCCTTAACCGCAACCGCTCATACCTTACACTCCGTATCGAGACGTTTGACAATAAATAGTTCATTAGAAAGAAGCACCAATCCGAATTCGTTACGTGACTCCATCTCACCAGGATTGATAAAATGACTCGCTGTTAGTCGTGGAGACAATTGATAAGGTGTGTTGACTCGTGATTGTGACTAGTGTTGGCCTGATGGGTTCCCATAGACGGTGACTGTGGAGTAATTGGTATTGGTATTCGTTATGTTGCTGTTACAAGAAGTACCTTGTTTTTTGTTAGGTCACGTTAATTCTCGACTAGATTCTACTGAACCATTTTAAAGTTTGTATTGTAAATTTTAAAGTTGAAAGGAGATTGAGATAATGTGGCGTAACACCCAGTAGCGTTAGGATATATGCTAATGGATAGATCTCTTAAAGGAGTTTTTTTTTTATTACGAGGATTTGTCTCGATTGTTCGTCCATTAGGAGAAAGAGAACTCTAAATTTAAAAAAAAAATACTATTTGTTCTTTGGTAGCAAATAGTATTTCTCCTAAGTTGCTCATTTTAATCCTGTTTGGGGTACTGTTAAGAAATGCAAAGGATTCAATTTATTTTCTCTGGATTTACATTAGGACCTGCTTTCCTTCCACCACGAATTGCCTGATAGTTCAATTCCTTGTGCTTGAAAAATATTTTAATAAATACATGCTCAAATAATCGTAGAACATAGAAGTCTTCAGTCTTTGCAAGACTTTTGTTAACCAAAGGACGAGTAGGTTATCCACTATTTTTCAGGAGCACACCGTCCTGGGACCCAAGACAAACTGATAATTCTTGAGAAAATACAACGGGAAGATTTTGGTAAAGTGACATTTTATCTGCGGTGTCGATGATGGTTAAGCCAAATACGTACTGTAGAGGAATAACATAACGAGCAGCTTAATTCTTTCCCTTTTCTGGGGTTAGCTTCCAGTCTAACCGGATGCAGCTGAATACCGGTATTTTACATGGAGCGACTGCCTATTTGTCCTCCACCACCCAGTTAGTACTGGGTAATCTGATACCGTTCGATAAGACTGGTTGTCAGACTTTCAGGCCACTGACCGCCTGTAACGACTGTCATAGATCTACAAATGACAACCGGGATAATGGTTTGACGAGCTTTCCGAGGCACGGAGGAAACTCGGCGAGTAATGGGAGGTCACCCATCTATTGCCCAACCTAGGCAATAGGCTATCCGAGCGGCTGTTATTAAATACCCACGACCTCCTCCGTTCTGTATGGTGTCGGACGTAAAGAATGGCACCAGCCCATATCTTCCCGTGGGTGTCGTAATAGACGACTAAGGGACTTGCCAGAGAATGGGAAGCAGCGTTCTCTGTGCTTTTGTTACATGCTATGATCGCCAACCCGCCTGCCAAACGTGGCGATTATGGCAAAACCCCCCTTATGTCAATATGGCATTGGGGAGGCCTAGGTCCAGCAGTGGTCATCATCATCATTTCAGCCGAAAGACGCTTCTGAAATGATGATGATGTTACCTGATACTGTTAGCCTGCGTCATCCCACTGCTGGGCAAAGGCCTCTCCCCATGACTTCTAATTGTCTCGGTCCAGGGCCAATATGAACCACTGGTCGCTGGTCCTGTAAAACAACTAACGTAGTTATTATTCTGTCGTTTTCCTTTATCTGTTTCTAGTTGGGAGAATCCTACGCACCGAAGACAAGGCAGTCTATAAGTCGCTCTGCATGCGGTAATACAAAATGAAATTAATACTGTCATTCAATGTCGAAACACCAGATCAAGATGGCGACCAAAAAAAACTTCTGTGAGATGTCATGAATGTAATTGTTTTTTCTATTTAAGATGTCGTGGGTGTCTCTTTTTATTTGTTGATAGACACTGTTCCATCTAGTAACACCGTGTCGATCCTACCTTTGATTGTTTCTTTGGAGAATGTTACACTGTGTTTTACCGTGTCTAGTGTGTTCGATGGTGGGATTTGACGAATTTAATAGTAGCTCCCCTGCTGGTTTCTCCATGTACGATTGATAGATGATACGAAAGTCGGTTTATCGTCCCGCGTTGGATGACTAGGTTTTTATCAAGGGACCTTTTAAGTGAGAATTGTCTTCTTATATAGATTGGATTTTTATCTTTTGTGATTTGTTGGGATTTGATTGGTACATTGTGGAAGGAAGTCGTCGAGTTATTAATTCATTTTTTTTTCTGATAGCTCTGCTTTTAAACTTTTATTTTACATTCCCACTATTGGCTTCTAATTAAAACTCTAAAAAAAAAGATGCAACAGCAAAGATTTTTTTCTCCTAGAAGAGAGGATGACGTACCTGACGGCATAGACAAAATAACATTCTATCGTCGACAGTGAAAATAGAAAAGCCAAAATAATTATATTATGTGAAGGCGGGAAAACTAAAATAAACACTTAACTATCCAAATTTCTTGACAAACAATGCCACCTTTACGCCTTACGACATTTCATACAAACTTTAAAGTCCTTATTTTCATAATTAAAAATAAAAAAATAAAATAATTAAAAACATTTTCGAAAAATAGTGTTACAGCTAAATTAGACCGATTATAAATTATTTATATTAACAGAAATTACCAATTTTTAAAATTACATTTTTTATTTGTCAGAAGTAGTGTTGGGATTTTATCCGGATAAATACTCAAAATGGATAAATACTCAATAAATGTCCGTTTTTACTCGAGTATTTATCCAAAAAGCGGATAAATACTAACTATAGTTTTAGTTACGTTATCTTACGTAAATTTTGTTATTTTACAAGCAAAAGGATTGAAATAAATGAAAATCGGAAAATATCGATTTGTACCGTTCTTTATCAATCACTTTGATAATAACAAAAAGCCTGTAATACTCAATCATGGATATTTTCGTCAAGCACTGTCTAAGTTAGATAAAGTTAATCACAAAATTAGTTACTTAAATAATTGTATTAAGAAAATTACATAATAAGTAGAAAAAAATACTAAAATAACAGCAGACCCATACAATCACTTTAACAATAAGACAATATTGTAATAACAATGGCTTTACTGCACTTATGAATATTCTGCCAATTACTGATATTTTCTTAAATTAACTTCTATTACTATTAGACGCTTGTTCACCCAGAAATTTACAAACTGGAACTCACTTCTCGATTCTCTCAAATCCAATTATTCTTTATCAGTATCTGTCTGTACTGGACATGGTGATGGAAAGTCTTCATCGTCACTGTCGCTGTCTGCACTCGCTTGGATAAAAATAAACATGCAATAATCTACACTGATTGACACAACTGTAAATTGCATTATCATCTAATTCTAAGTTATGTTCGAATTTACAAGTTTCTAGCTCATCGGGAATAAAGCAGGTTACAAATTGGTAAGAGTTTGTAAAAGTATTTTTAATTACACAATAAACATAGGTTTTCAATCACTATTACACTACCCACGTAACCATTTGGATTAGCACAATTCAAATTATTTAACTTACCTTGAAACGTTATAACACAACTTCAAAAATAATAAACAAGCTCGTAGATATTATGTTGTTGTAAAACTTTCATGCGTGAGCGCTCTTTATGACGCAAACCTGGGCGCGTATTGCCAAACTGTATTTTACCACAGACACGGGTTGCTCTGTGCTCGCAGGCTTTAATGAATGAAGAGCATAGTACATACTGGCACAGACAATGTCTGTGTTGAAAGACATTTTGCTTAAGAGTATTAGAGCGAAATACATACGAGTACAGACAACCACAATGTCATTTTAGTGTGAACCAAAAATTGTACATTATGCAATCCTATTAAAGCAAACTCCAAACCACAGCTCCAAACTAAGGCGTTGTCAACGTAGCCCCGCTACGCGGTGCTCCTATTTCTGTGTGCAGGGTTTACAGTAACCTAACACGAAGGGGATGTCGGGGTCTTAATTCGCTCGCTCCGCTCGCTAGACCCCGCAATCCCCTTCGAACCTAACCTGTCCGAGTCGGGGTGCCCAAAGTCCCGAGCTCGTTTCGCTCGCTCTTGCATCCTAAGTTCTCCTTAATGTGTTTCACTACACTGCCAAATCCTTTGCTCTGCACTCGTACGTAGTTTGCTTTGAAAATGACGAGCATAATGTACACTAATACAGAGAATGTCTGTGTTTAAATTCATTTTGCCCTTTTTCATTTTGCGCTGCTTTAGTGTAACGAGCACTAAGCGGTCCAGCACAGACTATGGATGTCTGTGGTAACATACAGTTTGGCATTACGCAACCTGGGCACTACACGGACACTATGCGGCGTGGGGGTGGAGGGCGAGATAAGCAAAACAAAAGAAACGGGACAAAAGGTGGCTGGGATAGGGTATAATAAGAACCAAGTTGTTTCGTTTTGACATCAAAAGTAATAATGTAATAGTGTAGTATTTTGGAAAGCCCAAATGACAATACTAATCATTAAATTTAAAAAAAATAACCATCCGATTTGCAAAAAATATAAATATCCATCATTTTGAGTAAATATCCGATAAAAATGGTTGAAAACGAGTATTTATCCATTTCGGATAAATACTCGAGTAATTATCTTCCGAGAATTTATCCACCGCCCATCACTAGTCAGAAGCCAAAAGTCTGACATCCAGTCTTACCAAGGGGTATCGTATTACCCAGTTACTGGGTTGTGGAGGTCAGATAGGCAGTCGCTTCATGTAAAATACTGGTACTCAGCTGCATCCGGTTAGACTGGAAGCCGACCCCAACAAAGTTTGGGAAAAGGCTAGGCAGATGATGATTTGCACTTTTCCTGTTGACAGCGATGTGGACGAATTTTTTGACGCCCTGTAATTTTGATATTTGTACATATTTTATTATTATTTTAGATATATTTGTAGTTTGTAAATAATGTAAATTTCCAATTATCTTTTTTTTTTAATATACATTTCGAAAATGTCTTTTAGTAACTTTTTAGACCTATGTATACAACCTGATTATGCGTATTAAGTTTCGTTCAAATCGGTTCAGTCATTTCGGAAAATAAGGACTTGAAAGTTTGTATGAAATGCCGTTAGATGTAAACGCTCTCAAAGTAGTCATACTGTGTAGTATGACTACTTTGAGAGCGTTTACACCTAAGCAAGCTGGTAAGCTTATTTATGTCAATCCTGTTGAATGTCATAGTATCTCTACTATGACTTTGACTCAACAAAATCTTTAATTAACTCAATAACATACTTGTGATAATATTTTTTTTCGTTAAAGCATTTCCTTGTTAAGATAAACTTCATGTAAGTTATTTATAACAACAATAACGATACTATAATCGTACATAATCAAGAGCGTTAACAAAACAGAATCTATCAACCAAAAAACCTTACAAATTAAAATAAAAACACTTCAAATTAGCCCTCGGTGTTCAAAACTCTAACCTATCTCTATGAGTTAAAGTTCCTTTTAGTTCAGATGGTGGTTTCTATTGAAATTATAATACAATTTTAAAGCCATTTGTCAAGTATCGGGTCAAAGGGTGCGATGGTGTGATTCGTCTAGTCGTAATCAACGCACAGACAGACAGAGTCATCAATTATTGTAAGCATATGACACGCTACGTGGGCAGGTATACAATAAGTAAAAAAAATACTTATCTCATTAGCATGATGGCGATGTGACTGTGAAGAATACATTTTTGGTTAACCTCATAATAAGTACTATTTAAGGATTAATTCTCAAAAAGCATAACAATTTTCGTGCGTTTGAAGTTTGTATTCATGAGTAGAGACCATGCCAGTACTAACTGGGTTGTGGAAGTCGGATAGGCAGTCCCTCCATGTTAAATGCTGGTATTCAGCTGCATCCGGTTAGACTGAAAGCCGACCCCAACATAGTTGGGGAAAGGCTAGGCAGATATGATGAGTGCAGACAGTGAATCTGATATGAACGTAAGTTAGGACACCCTCAGGTTGGAAAGAGCGTCGAACCTTTCAGGGTTGCTTGAAGCTGTTGGATGAGAGTTATCAAGAATCAAATCAAATGGCATACAAATAAAGAGGCATATGTTCGGCAGTGGGCTGCTGTAGGCTGATGATGATGATGTTAATTTCTTTTTGTAGACAACCGTCGTCAGCTTATATCCACTTCTTATATATCACCAATAGTTATGAAGCTTATCAGAGTATAGTATGAAGTACCTAGTCCTATTCATACAAATTATAACGAGAGGCGACAGCATCTAGTGTTAACACTGTTGACCTACAATCCAATCTACGGCCTTAACGGCGATGGACAAGGACCCGGCCCTTTGATGGACAATGAAGGACATGTGGCAGGTGTATTCCAACTGGTGTAGACCAACTGGACCTTGAGGGTGGAGAAGCTGGAGGTGCGCCATAACACCAATTTGAAGTCGTTTGTGGTGCGCGTTCCGACTCACCATTTGGTGACCTTCCTCAAGGAAGAGTTTTGGCCGAAAGGTGTGCTGTATCGGCGTTTCCGCGGCCAGCTACGTGACACCTCGCAGCGTAACACGACGCCGTCACTTCGTGTGCAGTAGTTATTAAGTTATTTTTGTATAAAGTATTTATTAGTTTATAGTTATTGTTTTTAAACTTATAAATTTATTGTGTTTTATGGGTCCTAGTTGCCTGAAATAAAGGATACTGTATTGTATTGTATGGTATAATATGAAGTACCTGGGACTATTCACGAAGACGTAACATTTGTATTTATGTTCCTATACAGTGAGGAATGACAGCACCTAAGGTCTTCTAGAGCATCTATTGACCTACAAACCAATCTATGCCCTTAAAGACGACAGACAATCCCGTGTCAGATCGATAGACAAGACAGATTCTCCAGAAAACTTGACGTAAACAAGCACTAGGTAACCACAGATTAATGCCAATCGTGCACCAAACGCTGCTACATTATCTACATCTTAAACCAAAAGTAACAACCACAATTTATAATAACAAGCACGAATTACGAATCACCCAGCAATTAGTAGGAAACAAATCGCTATTGCTATCAAATGTTTAGAGATATTTATCAACGAGTCTGAGTTGCACATGACATGTAATAATGCATTCGCTATGCTAATAGCAATACTGTGGATAATGCTGTGAGACGTGCGAATGTCCTCGTTTGGAGTAAAGGACGTGCGCTGAGATGGGACTCGGGTCCAATGTTAAACGATACGATATTTTTATTGAATAAGTACTGTTCGAACGGACAGCGAAGTCTCAGTAATAGGGTCCCGTTTGACCATCTGGGTACGAAACCCTAAAAATGAATAAAAGAGTAATGACTTGAATAGATGACTTTTGATTTTGACATAATACCTCCTCATCATCACCGTTCCACCGGCAGCTGAGTACAGGCCTCCCTCCTTTTGTAATGAATGACCAGGTTGCAACTCGAGCAGACCAGAGAAAAAGTCTTTTGGAATCAACTTCAAATTTCACCACTTTCCAAGTTATCTATGAGGTAAACCAATCCATCATTGCAAAGGCAGATTTCCTGTAACTTGAAGAGATTTCATTAATATTTTAATCTAAGAAGTATGCAGGTGACGTTCTGTAGTTTCTGCCTATCCCCATTGTAAAAAGGCATGAGTTTATATATATATATACACCGTCAAATTTTGATCGTTTTAATCTCTTGGGCGGGTGATTCAACTTTCAAAATACTATTCATAAACAACTTACACAGCATTGTATCGCTTAAAATAAAATAAAAAACTAAAGGGTACCGTTCTTTGCCATTCAGCTACGGAACCCTAAAAATAGCAAGTGATAACGTAATATTCGCAAAATGTGTGTGTGGTCACATCATATGGTACGAAATGAGTTTCAATGGTGGAACTACTAATGGTTTATAATGCTTTTTCACTGATGCGAAAATTGGTTCGAGGTTACAAAAAAGGTAATTATTTTTAATTTTATCACTACAAAGTTGAGTGTTGAGTCTACATATTTGATCCTAATCTTCTAATGCTAAGAAATTAAGATCTGCCTGCTAGCTCTAGTCATAGACTAACAGCACGCTGGAAAATCCAAAGCAAGAAAATAATCACAATTAAGCAATCTGAAGTGCATCAAAAAATCTTTAAGAAACTCCAAAAAAAGAATACTCAGTGATACTTGAAGAAACCGTCCCCAAACAAAATGGAAACAAGGCCCCGATTAGTCACAACACAATCAGCCATTTACGCAAAAGTAACACTCGAAGAGTTCACGACTTCTCAGCAATTATACAACGATCGGGACTCGAATACGTCATCAATTCATGATAAAATCACGAAGTACTGACTAAGTACGTTCCCATACAATCATTGAATAAAAATAAACATACTAATATTCCAGTAAAGCAAAAAGTTAGTGATAAAGTGATCTCACTCAATGAATGAGAAAATGTTATGCGTGAACCGTATTGTTAACAAGAATGGAATCAATTATAATGTCTTTAATGGCCATAAATCTTTTGAAGGTGATGTAATCGGAACTGATTTAGGAACAAGTGTGTTGGTGTGTCAGGTGTTAAGAATCTTGCGCAATCTACGTCCAGTAACCAATAGGTTGACTAACCAATGGTACTTAAGAGCTTTTACGCCTTACGGCATTTCATACAAATTATCAAGTCGTTATTTTCCGAAATGACTGAACCGACTTTAATGAAAATTCATACGCACAAGCAGAAAACATGGGTCTAAAAAGTTAGCTACTAAAAAACATTTTCCAAATGTATTAATAAAAAGATAATTGTGAATTTCTGTTTCTATGGATAATTTAAAATCTAATTTAGCCGTAATACTGTTTTTGGAAATGTTTTTAAGTAACTTTTTAGACCTTTGTGTCCTGCTTATGCGTATGAAGTTTCATTCGAATCGGTTTAGACATTTCCGAAAATAAGGACTTGAAAGTTTGTATGAAATGTCGTAAGGTGTTAATGCTTTTAACTATATTAAAGAAAGAAAGAAAGAAAGAAAGAAAGAAAGAAAAGAAAGAAAAAATATTTATTTGTCGCAGGGACATGACGTGCATACAAAATGAAAACAGTAAACATAGGTACAAAGCATTTAAGATATCATTAAAGATTACCAAGGTGAAATTTGCTAAAAAAGAAGTGTTGCTGGGAAGTTTGTTCCGCCACTTCTTCGCCCCAGTCGATGTAGTAAGGTTGCGTTTTAGGGTCTTACTAATTTTGCGTTTAAAAACTGTTGATTTCTTCATATTCGTTGACTTTTGATGTTGATAAACATAATCACAGAATTTGGATTATTATGAGAAGGTTTCTGACGAAGAAGAGACGACAAAAGAACAGCAGGTAGCAGATGAACATTTTTTAGTAACTTACGGTATTTTTAAGATGATATAATGGGCAATGAACATGCAAATTACAACAAGAAAAAAATATGCAAACCGTCACGAATGCAGTTGGAGGACAAAACCTTACACAATTAGTGACCATCACACAATCTACTATTGTATGTACAAAATATAATAGTGTATAATAGTTAGGATCTCGTGATAAACCTC
The DNA here is from genome assembly GCA_949152445.1 of Cerastis rubricosa. Classification (NCBI taxonomy): domain Eukaryota; kingdom Metazoa; phylum Arthropoda; class Insecta; order Lepidoptera; family Noctuidae; genus Cerastis; species Cerastis rubricosa. The sequence goes on from OX424541.1 coordinate 15,040,171, forward strand.
ACGTTTCCATTAAAATGATCGATTCGCTAACATTTTTATTACAAACTACCGTCTGTCGACGTCTAAGCTTCCTAAATACATTCTTTTTACTGATTGATATCTACTTGTTTGTTATTTATTAAGTATAGACGTGAATTCGTAATCAAATTTAATGTTGGCTAATAAGTAGTTTGTGTGTTAGGTTTTTTGTTTTTTTGTCGAATTAATACACTAAGATTTTTGGAGGAATATTCATTCATCAAAGGTCAATGGTTGTTCTGTATGGTGTCGGACGTAAAGAATCCTATATCTTCCCGTGGGTGTCGTAAGAGGCGACTAAGGGATTTGCTAGAGAATGGGCAGCAGCGTTCTCTGTGCTTTTATTACAACCGTACTGCGATCGCCAACCCGCCTGCCAAGCGTGGCGATTATGTCAAAACCCCCCTTATGTCAATGTGGCGTTGGGGGAGGTCTATGTCCAGCAGTGGACGTCTTTCGGCTGGAATGATGATGATGAAAGGTCAGAGTGTATTTTGTCTGTGAGATATTATATTTCTACGTGTTGTATGTCACGTCGTCATTTTACCTCTACGACTAAATTGTACGCCCTATGCAAGAGATTTTTAGCTGGGGTCCACCCAGCTAAAAAAATTACCATCTGCGTTTCATTTTTTAATTTCTCAGTGACATAATGACAAGAACCTTTACATATCTTAGTCGTACTATCTCCTTTCCTCATGACAAACTCTCCTCTGGTTACCATTAGTTTTTAGGGTTCCGTAACCAAAGGGTCAAACGGGACCCTATTACTGAGACTTCGCTGTCCATCCGTCCGTCTGTCACCAGGCTGTATCTCATGAACCGTGATAGTTAGCCAGTTAAAATTTCTACAGATTATGTATTTTTGTTGCCGCTTTATCAACAAATACTAAAAACAGAACAAAATAAAAATTAAAAAAAGAACAGTTTTTTGTATGGGAGCCCCCCCCCCCCTATAAAAGTGTTTTGGTAAAACACCAACAACCTCTTAAGAGGTCATTCTACTCATCATTATGAACAACTTTTACTATATATTATAAAAAAATCAGCTGTTCCCTACATTTTGACGAGTTATGTGAACATAAAGTACGGCACACCAGTTCTCTTTTTCGCGATTTCGTGTTTGGTCCCATAGTAAATGTTGTTCATAATGATGAGTACAACAACCTCTTAAGAGGTTGTTGGTGTTTTACCAATAACCCTGTATAAATAATGGTACGAAACCCTACGTGCGTGAGTCCGACTCGCAGTTGGCCGGTGTTTTGTATCTTTATTTTGAGGATAAAATAATGAAACTCATCAGGAGAAGATTAGGTAACTGAGATCTTTACGTAACCTACTAAAGTCTTCAGCTCCAGGATCACGGATCCTTCTGTCTTTCTTCATCCCTCTGTGATCTGGTAACCTAAATATATCATTAAAATTGTATTCATACTTATCAGTCTGTTATTTTGAATTGATTCCTGTTGTTGTGAAGTAAATCTCTCAATTTATAGTGCCTTTGGCAAAAGCCTCTTCTAGCTGCTTCTATTGAACACTGTCACGAGCTACAACTCTCCTCCATACAAGACTTGCAGTGAGTTTTAAAATTTTATTCACCTACCTACCAATATACCGTCCTATCTGCTCGCGTAGCATAACCGCTGTTAAAACGGGCTATGCCGATGGAAGAATCGTCAAAATGACACATTGTCATTGTCTATCTGTCATTATGTTGATTCTTCCGTAGACAAAACTCGTGTCTACATTGGCCATGCTACGTGTGTAAGTCACTTTTTTAAGGTTCCGTACCCGAAGGGTCAAACGGGACCCTATTACTGAGACTTCGCTGTCCGTCCGTCCGTCCGTCCGTCCGTCCGTCCGTCCGTCTGTCACCAAGCTATATCTCATGAACCGTGATAGTTAGCCAGTTGAAATTTCTACAGATTATGTATTTCTGTTGACGCTATATCAACAAATAATAAAAAAAGAAAAAAATAAATATTTAAGGGGAGCTCCCATACAATAAAGTTTGTTTTTTTCGTTTTTATAAATAATGGTACGGAACCCTTCGCGCGCGAGTCCGACTCGCACTTGGCCGGTTTTTTTCATTCTCTCACCATAAACCATTCTATATCATCATATTTTATGCGACTTAAGTTGATACTTCATGCTATAATATTTCCTACATCTTCAAAGAACCCTACTCGTAGTCAATACTTCGAAAAGTATCTGTCTTCAAACCCTATCACTAAGGGGTGAGGCAGATAACAATAAATAAATCAATGTCGAACACATATCCTGGCTACTGAATAAAATAGGTGTCTTTGAAATATACCCATATTATCGCGATACATTGCGGCAACCCTACAATGTCTACAGGGTGATGTCAAAGTGAACTGTCAGTTTTGACAGCTGTATGAATTCTGAATGGTCGTGAATTTTTATTTTTAGAGTGTTTGAAGATTGATGATTGGGTAAATTAATAGAATAGGTATGTATGGATATTAATGTGATGTGAAAATAAATTCATACTGTTTCTGTATATTTCTAGAGTAGGTTATGTAGAGGTAAGTAATTTCCAATTATTTTGTAAGTTATTTTGACGTAATAATTGGTTTAGTAGTATTGTGTATTGATAGCCTGAATTTGTTGTAATTATTTATTTAGGCAAGAATAACCGAAAAACAGGCAGGTTTATTTTACTTGGTGTAATCTTACGAAAATAATTGCCTCTATGATTTTGTAGGATTGCGATGCCTATGCTTTACAAAGGAACAATTAGAAATAGTAGTTTCTAGAGGTTTCTAGAGACGAAAGACAAATATAAAAAAAAAATGCTATTCTAAGGAGGGTTCCCAAATTTAGCTTTATTTTGACATTTGTCTTTTCACGAATATTGCGTTTTGTAAGTAAAGAATTAAAGTGCAAAAAAATGTCTACTGATGCCAATTGTCTTCGAAAATGATGAGCTTGTCATGGTTATGTAATTCAATAAATGCATACATATTTGTATGAGCTAATAGCTGTCCTTACTTATTTACTGATGAACTTTAGCCCACCACGTTCCTACTTCATGCAGCTTAGAGCCTTGCTGACACACCTACTGTTTCGATAGCTTGACTCATTGTTTGATATTTGCAAATCACGATGCAATATCTGGTTAGCGTATTTCCAACATAATCACTTTAAAATCTGGTACAAAAAGCAACCATAAACTTTGAAACGTGAAAATCCTGATGGAAAACCCAATAACACTGTGACCAACCTGGGAATGGAACCCAGAATCTCATGCTCTGCAGTTAGCGGTCGAGACCAATAAACATCGAGGCGATAATAATATTTTCTTTTTTGTTTTTGTATAGACTCTTTTTCTTATTTTCCGATTGTTTGTAAATTTGTGGACATTGTACGCCTTATAGATTCCTAGATCCTTGGTAACTTTTTATCTTGTTTTACGTTTTGTAGTAAGCAACGACTTATTGTCGGACCTACGATGTCCTCCCATACTTTAATACTAAAGCTGTAACAGAAATATTGTAAAACTAAATGATTTTAAAAGAGTAGACGTGGAGTTTCTTGCCGGTTCTTCTCCATAGGAAACAACCAACCCGAACCGAGCACCTTTTTGTCAACGATAAGTGCCCGTGTAGGCCTATGTAAATTAAAAATATTTTGATTTTGATTAATAGGCTATAATATTTTCAGTCATGGTATTCGCATCTTCAAGTAAGTAAGTAAAAAAGATCAAAGAATAGGCAATCACATTCGCAACACCCTATACTCAACCGGACAGTCGCAACAAAAAGTGTTAAATCTCCGGAGGTCGCGATTACCATCAGACAGACAAGCTCATTATTTATGTATGGCGACGGACCCCGGAACGTATATCACACCATACAGCTGGGGTTTTAGGGAAATTGGCGGAGGACACTATTTCCTTATTAGATTTTGATAAATCAAGCACCATGAGTCGGTAACCCTATCGTGGAACGTGAGTAAGAATAGAATAGAATTTTCTTTATTCGAGTATCCATGACTCAAAAACTGTTAGTAAAACTTAAGAAAGTGTTTCCTTAACTAATCCATTTGTGCCAACTGCTGAAAATCTCCCACCAGGACACGAGTTGCCATGGCTGACCTGGAAGTCTTTGAATAGACTCCGGACACAGGTTGGCCGGAGCAAGGCAAAGGTGTTCAGCCCCGTATTCACAAACACTTGGATTCGATTTCGATTCCGAAAATCGTATTTCTATCTCGCTCGCTTTCGTAATGCCAAAACAAGATAGGCATACGACTTATTGAATCGAAATCGAATCCGAGCGTTTGTGAATAGAGGGCCTGGTAGAGATTAATAGATGACTCTGCTCTGGAGTGTAAATGTGGTATTGCCCCACAAACGATGGGACGTTTGATATCGTGTCCTGCATGTTCTGTTGCTTGCTCGTCATAGGAGCTGATGGACGCTACTGAAAGTGCCAAACTCGCCTTCAAATTTTGGGCTGACTCAATTTAAATTGTCGATACGCTCTTAGCGTATCGATCGAATCGATACGCTAAGGAGAAGTAAAACTTAAAACTATGTTAGTAAGCACTACACAGTAAGAGAGTATAGATCTAAAAGTTACCAGAAACAACTAGAACAAATTAACACAGCATTCTGTTCTGGAACAATGTTTTTCTCTGCTTAATTAATGTTTTTTTTTTTGAGATTCTCTAATTTAATTTTGATTTTATCAGCCTACAAAGAGCATCAAATTGATGCTTTAGAATGTGCTTTTCCAATCATTGTAATTTTCGTAGCCTTTTTCCTACACTGTTGGGGTCAGCTTCTAGTCTAATCGGATACAGCGTGTAATTGGGTTTTCCATCAGGACTTTGCTACGGAGTCTGGATTGGTGCCCGGTTGATGTCAACTGGCGAAATGTGGGTGTCATATTTGATACACCTCTGCCTACCCCTTCGGTAAATACAGGCGTGATGTTATATAACAATAAGTAAGTGAGTATTTTATTTTGCAAATATGGGTACAGTACCAACAGGCATGCTAAAGTTATAGTTTGAAGCTAAAACAATAAATGCACTAGAAAACACATCAAGAGTTTTAAATCACTACATAGAGCATTATAAAAAAAACAACATCAAAAATAGGATACAGATTAAAAAAACAATTCATTAAAGTATAGTTATTAAAAATAATAAGATCATTACAATTACAGATAAATAATTTAAATAAAATCACTGAATTACAACCACTACCATAAATTAATAAAATCATTACAATCAATTCATTTAAATAAAATCACTACAATAAACCCTACCAGGCCTATATAACAGGTCAGACAAAATAATTAATTAAAATAAGATATTAAATTTCACTAAAGAACAATGCAGAATGGTAATGTTTACACATCCTTTGCACGCTCAATACCAATACATAGGAACTGGTTACAGAGACCGAACCACTTGCCTAGCAGTATTTATCATTCATCATCAATGCAGCCGAAAGACGTCCACTGCTGGACATAGGCCTCCCCCAAGTGTCACCACATTGACATTTTGGGGGTTTTGCCATAATCGCCACGCTTGGCAGGCGGGTTGGCGATCGCAGTACGGTTGTTGCGAAAGCACAGAGAACGCTGCTGCCCATTCTCTGGCAAGTCCCTTAGTCGCTTCTTACGACACCCACGGGAAGATATGGGATGGTGCTATTCTTTACGTCCGACACCATATAGAACAGCAGTATTCATAGCAAAGATTTACGTCTCTTAGAAATTGTGTCAGTTTAGTAACAGTACCTGAGCTTCATCACATGAACTCATCTGTTAGTTTAACCCTTGATTTATCTTCTAACAACTATAATTCAAAATTGTAACAATAACAATATTATTGGCTGACTCGTATGTTTACATGCCCTCTTGTTATACTTTGGTAGATGAAATTATTTGGCACAGTCAAACATGCATAGGAAATGGACAGCCAACATCCTCTTGTGTTCTATGTCAACAATATTCTGCGATCTAACTTAACATTACATCATCACGCCTCTAATCCTCGCAGGGCAAGGCAGAGGTGTTTCTAATAGTACACCCACATTTCACCAGTTATGTTGTTAGTCCCATATGTAATCAGAGGCGAGCCTATTGCCATCAACCGAGCACAAACCCAGACTCGTGGCTGCTACTGAGAATATCTTGATAGAAAAACCCATACCCGTTCTGTTATCGAATTCAGGTCCACATGCTCAGTAATCGCTTTTGCGACCACTAGGCCAAGGAGTTTGGTGGTTTCAGGAATTTAGTTGTGATTTGAAAGCATAGGTGAATTTGGCTCTGTCGCATAAAGACCACTTCTCAAAATGACTACAGGTAGCAAAATGTCCCTTTCTCGCAATGTCTCTTTCGCAAAATGTCTTAGCGGGTCTGGTTCGCTACAGCTTTAACTTTTGAAGGTCTGCCATACAGACCTCTGCTGAACATTTGCCGCTGAATTGGATAAGCTGAAACAAAATCCTTATAAAATGGTTATGTCAAAATGAGTCAGTTTGATCGTTTAAATTTTATTCTACGCTCGTCCTGAAGATTTGTCCCCCATTACAAAACATTCTTAGTTTGTCCCATATCACTATTGAATTGGGACCTGATATAACATCACGCCTGTATTGCCGACAGGTACCTGCTGGTGGACTAATAGCCAGTAAGCAAAACCATTCCTTGAAACTATATAAAAGTCACGGCATGGAATAGTACATTGTGTATTAAGGGCGGTAAGTAAGGAATTACGATTAAGGCTCTAGTAGAAGCCCGAAGTCGAAGACTGAGGGCTTTCTGAGTCGAGGTTCGTAATTCCCGTACCGCCCGTGAAACACACAATATTTTTCATCACATTTGCGAGTAAATAATTATGAATTATAGCTTTAATACACACGACAGCACAACTATTATCACGAAATACGTGAACATTTTTAAGCGGATGGCGGGCTGCACCTACACCACAGATTATACAAATGTTTCGTTCAGAAACGTTAAGGGAGGGCAAATACTTACGTAGGTATACAGCCATGACCGGAGTGTGAAAAATAAATAAAATAATTTCGACGTTTTGATGACAAAAAACTATCGATTAAAACATTAGTTGAGTATTTAAGTAACATGTAGCGAGATTGCAATGAAACTCCTGTATAGATAACATTTTACGACAATTTTTCAATTGCGTGTAAACTCCTTGCTTGGACTTGCATGACGTATGTGCTGTGCCAAAAATTAAAAAAAAAATACTTATCGCCCTAGGGTTTCATGGTAAAAAAATCTCGAGGGTTTTATATGGGGCATTACAGCCAAGTTGACGTATATGTTTAGATACTGTTTACGTGCGAGTGTGCTGTGTAAGTGTAATGAAAATAAAGTTCAACGTCTGTTTTATCTTCCAGTACCTTTATTACATGGGACTTAAAACATATCTGGCGAAATAAGGGTTACACCTCTCCCTAACCCAGTGTTCCGCAAAGTGTGTGCCGCGGCACACTGGTGTACCGTGGTCATTAGTTGGTGTGCCTCGGAAAAATAAGGTTCTCTCCTAAACTTGAAAAGACTGACTGGAGGAAAATAGCGACTCAAACAGCCGCAAAACACGCAATAGATTTTTCCTTCAAAATTTTCAGATTTCCTTGAACACAAAAAGTTTGCGGAACACTGCTGGCGTAACCCTTCCGGGATTACTAGCGTAATGTTACGTGTAGGATTTTTTTATCAAAAGTCTAATACCTCATTTACATTCAGCCCCTGCCGCTGCCCCTCGCGATGCCGGCAATAATTCCCTAAATACTGCTGCAGCAGGATCGAGAGGACCTAGCTATAAAGCAAGCAACTACGCCAATTATACAAGGCAAACATTCCTTAGCAGAATATTTATTTCCATACGTCTAAATTGAGACATGAAGTTAGTCTGAAACGCCGTGTCAATCCGGACGACTCTGATACATTCTTATAAATAAAATCTGCTCCTACATCTCCCAATACGCATCGATCTTCGACTAAGCCCGTGTTATTAGGGTTGTATACATTTTCATTTAGTTTAGCAATATAATTTTAAAGACATATTTTTTTGTTGATGTGAAGACGGGACCGGGGTATCCGCACCAGTAATAACTGGGTTGTAGAGGTCAGATAAACATCACCAAACGGCTTTTCTCAATCTGCCTGTAGCGTACTCTCAGCTTTTTTGGACATATTATGCGTTCACCTAGGCATTGTCTGAAAAGGCTTACTATACTGGGCCGGGCAGGAGAAACCGTACCGGGTAAACGCACGTAAGGCAGGGCACCGGCATGATGGGCAGAAGCAATCAAGAAGGCTACTGGAGGTAGCTAGTACCGAAGAGCGGTTCACACTGCAGGAGACCGCATGGCTTGGAGACGTATCACATGTGGTTGCTTTCCTCAGCAGTGAGGGACGACTAAGAAGAAGAGGTCAGATAAGCAGTCACTCCATGTAAAACTGGTACTTATTTAGCTGAATCTGATTAGACTGGAACTCGACTTCAAAATAGTTGGGAAAAGGCAGGCAGATGATGATAATGTTAGGACTAGACTGGCCGCTGCCTACTTCACATTATTTTCTTACCGAAGAGTTTTGATCAAACCAGTATGAACAAATGTTGAACGCGGTATCGGACACCAGACTCTTCCGAATTCTTTACTGAAGACTGGAGTATCTGGTGTCCGCAATTGCTGTAGCTACGGACAAAAGGTTTGGGTCATCACCATCATCATCATCAGCCTATAATGTTCCCACTGCTGGGACACAGGCCTTCTCTCTATGAAAGGGTGTGGGCTATAATCCACCACGCGTGCCCAGTGCGGGTTCGTAGATATCAGATGTCTTCGGATTGTCGGTTTTCTCACGATGTTTTCCTTCACCGGAAAGAAGAAAGGAAGATCTGCCTGCTTTAAAAAAAATCATTGTGTGACATAAAAGACCGAAAAGTTTGGCAATAAGCCAAACTTTTCGTTCTTTTATATTTCTTTATTTGGCAGAAGATTCCAAAATACTTAACAGCAAATGTACGTTCAGTTGGCAATAAAAGTTGAATGCCAGTCAATTACATCGATGACGTAGAAATCCATTACAACTCTGTAGTAAATAATCCTGATATAACATTAAACGACTTAAACTTAATTCATAAATCTTTGTTTCCAAGAAAATCTGCTTTTGTAAGACCCCATTACCCCAAATCATTTACAAATTCTGTTCCAAACTTTTCATCATCAAATGAAAAAATATGAGAGCAAGATCGTCATCATACTGTATTTTGACAGTTGGTGTCTCAACCCAAATGAATTCCAATAAATTTTAATCTGCGTTTTAGTCAAAGAATCTACGACGATAGATAAACGATGAATTTCTATTAAAATTAAACCTACATAAGGTGGCAGGGTTGTCAAGAAAAAATAAACAAGATTTCGGTAGGCTGGGAAGTTGATACTTATAAATTAACACACTTAGGATCTACATTATAAGTTTTTCTTTTGGTTATTACTAACCGCCTGAAGAGCCGCCCGACGCGCCGCCCGACGCACCGCCCGACGCGCCACCCGACGCACCGCCCGACGCGCCGCGTCTCTATAAATGAGCACTAAGTCAAAAGCTTAGCAGAGTATGTAAAGAAAAGAAAGAAAGAAACCTTGCCTTCACCCCATAATGTCTGAGTGTTAAGTACTCCAGGACTAACTAACAAACCACTACTATACTATATGCAAACCTATAATAAAGGCCATTTGAAAACAACATACTCTACCTCAGTTTTGAATCCACAATCCAAGATACCTAAGATGAGCACAAATCACTTTTTGCTTTGTCTTCAGCGAGCTGAAAGCACGTCATAACCAAAGCGATCTTCGAGATAAAATGCAAATTGTGCGTCAAATTTTTCGGGGAAACCGAACGCTGACATGGTGCCTTTGATTTTTCGAACATAAATGAGTGACACATTAACACGACGATCGCATGCTATCGGTCGTTTTGGTTAGGATGCGGGGGACGTATGCAACTTACACAGCTCGTCAGCTAAAGAAACTATCGCTGAACAGTGCAAGCTACTCATGTCCCATTCACTGCCACCTAGAAGTAATCCTTTACTTATCTTGCCAGCCCATCATCATCTGCCTCTGCCTACCCTTTTCACAACTACTTTGGGACGGGTTTAAGTCTAACCGGATGCAGCTGAATACCAATATTTTACATGGAGCAACGGCCTATCTGAAATTCACAAACCAGTTAGTACTGGGTAATACAACACTCCTTGGTAAGACTGGTTTTCAGACTTTCGGGCACTGACTACCTGTAAGGACTGTCAAAAAGATCTTCAAACGACAGCCGGGACCTACGGATTAATGTGATTTCCGAGGCAACCCGGTACTTAATGTGTGGTCACTCATCCACAGACACCATAGTTTAACCTTAGGAATTATCTGAGCGGCTGTTATCATTTACCCACGAGCTCCTCCCATCCTGCCTATACGAATATGACTATAACATAACGTTGTTGGTAGCCCTAGCCGTTTGTCGAGTGGGCACATAAACGTCACGTATCGACACAAACGCGATACAGCACTTGGCTCGTGCTCAAATTGATATTGAATTTATTTTCAATTTTAACGCGCCCTCCTTAGGTGTGCAGAGTAGTGTAAATGTTTAGAGGTTGTGACTATTGAGATACTGGTTTTAAAAGAGAAGTTTGTAAAGCTAAAGATATGTAGGTTTTAAAAAAAATAGATTTTAATTTTTTTACAGGAAAAGTAAAATAACTTAAAGTGTTATTTTGCTGATTTTGCAAAAATTAATGCTTTTGGATAACCTTTTGCAACCGTTTTGTTGAAATTATAACCAATTATGATCTTAATTTCATACCTACTAGATCCACAGCACCAAATTAAAACTACCAGTATAAATAAAATATAATTTATATAATGAACAAATATAAATTATTTAAGTAATTTGTCTATTTTCCTTTGATAGAGGGCCTTTGCTGATTGGCAAACAGATCAGAATCTAAATAAACGGTTAAACTAAAATGATTATTTTTTCTTATTTCCCGGAGGATTTACGCATACTTAAAATAACCCACAAAAACAAAGACCATCATTCCATCACATACTTTCAAAATCTTACCTTCCCTGAAAAAGTCAACCAAACTCAACACCTCTCTCTGTCCCTCACACTACTCTGTAAATGTTGACAATGAACAGGCGCCACCGCGGATACAAACGTCAAACTCTATTTCTGTTGCGACTGTGGTGTGCCCCCCTCCCTCCCCCTTTCACAGCTCCCTCCCCCTCCGTCGCCATAGAGTTTGTCCCGTAAACAAGTGCGCAATGTGTGTGCTTTTGTATCTATGGATTTTTCAAAAACTATTTTCGATTTAGGTTAAGACGCGCCGCGGGATTTGGTAGCTTTTTGAGGTTATTTTTAGGGCCAAAGTGTGATGTTGGTTTTAATGTGGAATGAATTTGTGGTTTACTGAGATTATTAAAATATGAGTAGTCTTTTAATTTAAATAGGTTTTGGTACATAAATGAAATTACGCTTTTCTACTATTGAATTAAAGTTCTCTTTACTCATTCTTGATAATTTCGAAAACCATTTTAGTAAACTAAGTAATTCAAATTACTAGTTAGTCAGTATAATAATAAAAGGGCCAAGGTTAAAATTAAATATTTGCACACCATATGCAATGGTAGAATGTAAAGGGGCCACTATTAGTTTTAAGATCACACCACCGTGTAAACCTACATTCTGGCAAATAAATGGATTTGATTTGATTTGATTTTTAGTTTTAAATCTTAACCAATAGGTACAATATGTAAAAACAGAATCGCCTTTTAATTATTTTCTGCTTTTGATACGTATATGTTTTTTTTTAATTATTAAATTAGGCCTTTATAATTAGCAAATAAAGTATGTATATTTTGTAAAATGCTTCATAAAAATATAGTATTATCAAGTCCAGCGAAAGCTTTTCTTATTATTGTGTCGATGGTTTTGATTGGTTAATAAGTTGGGCCTAATAAGTGGCTAAGCCAAAACCAGTGCCCGTGGCGTTCATTTCCTAAGTTGACAATAACAAAACCATTTTTTTTGTAGAACAATCTTAGTACCAAAAACACCTGCTATCTCATCCCGACACTATCTCATCCAAAAACATCTAACTTTCGAAAGAAAGTCACTTAACAGATATTTGATTACTCAAACAAGAAACACGCACGCGCCGAAAAAAAAAACAAAAGAAAAAAAATATAAAGACCCCAAGTCACGAGACAGAAAAATAGAGATGTTTATCTATGTAACGATCACGATGCTTCGCGTCGCAGCGCAGGCGCAACCGTGACAGATCGCGACAGATAGGTAGTGCGCGACAAAGGACCTAGTTGCTTTGAAATTGATTGATACTGTGATAGGGTAGCTTTGTATTCAATTTAAGCACCGTAACGAGAATATTGGTTAACGAAAATGGTAGTGGTAGGAATTAGTATTTACTTTTAACATGCAATTTTATATCAAACTAGTTGTCCCGCGCAACTTCGTCTGCGTCACTTTTGCCCCGTTTTCGCAACATTTTTCATTGCTGCTCCGCTCCCATTGATCGTAACGTAATGATATATAGCTTATAGTGTTTCTCAATAAATGGGCTATCCAACACTGAAATAATTTTTCAAATCGGACCAGAAATTCCTGAGATTGCAAGCAAACAAACAAACAAACAAACTCTTCTGCTTTATTATTAGTATAGATATAGTCTATTGCAATTAAGCGCAAATGTCCTGTGGTTAAGACAGATTTTTAGCACATCGTAATGCATCTAAGTTCTTTCGGTTTAATAGTTAAGACACTATCAAAGATTAATAAATTTTCGATAAGGAAAATCCATTAAACTTTTTCAAAGTTTTGAATATGAGCCTTGTAACCCAGTAGAACAAGTTTGTTTTTAATTCTGTTATTAACAGGCTTTGTATTGTTTGCACATACATAACTAAGGAAGTGGGAAGTCTTCTGTTACAGATATATCCCTGTAAAAACCTGCTGATTACGAAATAAACTTTATTTATTTATTTAACAACATTATAAAACTCATCAAGAACAAAATTAATTGCTTAACAGCGATAAAGCGAGCTTTTTTAACCAAAAATACTTTGTAAACAAACCTTTTACCTATGCGATTTTTAACTTATATTAAACAATGTCAAAAATATGCCTTCAAATTATTCATTGATGGTAGTTTAGTTCTCAATACTACCTACACGCCATGATTCATTTTCATCATCATCATCCGTACCCTTGCTGGGTAGGCCTCTCTTTTCTTGAGCCAATCTCGTGCCAGTTTTATTAAGGTTTTTCCCCCGACGGCAAATAAATGTCGTGTGCCGATCTCGCCGCCGAACGACACACACTTCTTTTTAGGGTTCTGTACCCAAAGGGTCTAACGGGACCCTATTACTGAGACATCGCGTCCCGTCCGTCCGTATGTCACCAGGCTGTATCTCATGAACCGTGATAGTTAGCCGGTTGAAATCTCTATAGATTATGTATTTCTGTTACCGCTATAACATCAAATACTAAATACAGAATAAAATAAATATTTAAGGGGGCTCCCATACAAAAAAGCGATATTTTTATAAATAATGGTCCGGAACCCTTCGAGTGCGAGTCCGAATCGCACTTGGCCAGTTATTTTTACAGTTTTGGGACGCAATTCGGTGATGGCCTTAGACCACCTGTTATTACTGCGCTTGCTTAGTCTCCTGCCCAACTTCATTTGAGTTCCGTAACGCGATCTCGAATATCGAAAATCTTTGTGCATCTTCGGATTTCGACGTTAGGAACTCGATCTATCAGTTTTATTTATTTGTATAGAAGCATTTATTTAGTGTTAGTATGAACGGCCAGATATCCTTACCGATACAACGACACTAAAGCCCCTATCTCAGAATCTATGCGTTCCAACGTTACTCTGACATTATCGTCACCTGTCGATCTAAACAGCTAGACTTTAGAATATCATAACATAATATAAAATCGCTAAAATACTTAGGTAGAGGTGTACCTAATAGTGCACCCACATTTCACCAGTTATGTTTAATTCCCATGTTATAGGGGGCGAGGAATAGGCTCGCCTCCTATGATGCCCCAATTGATGGTAATAAGCGATCAACCGGGCACAAATCGAGACTCCGTGGCTGCTACTGATAAATTCCGGTTGGAAAAACCCAATGACATTTTGGCTGACTCGGGAATCGAACAGGACATGCTTGGGAGTCGCATTACGACTACTAGACCACGAGACAGTCATATCCAGATATCGGATGCATATTTAGCTAAAGTTTGAGTGTTGACTTGTATGGAGCGCGCGTCAGTATGGGAAAAGAAGTTTATCAAAAAAAACTAATCTAGTTACTTTTAGTGTAGCTCCAAATGAATTATGCCCAGACATAGGTACTTACCATTTTGTTTTAGCATTCGACATTTCAGCACAAAAATACGAATTCAAATACTTGTTGTATTTCTTTCCTTGTAATTTTCAACAAATTTGCCAGGTTTTAAATAAATTTAAAATATTTGTTACGATATTTTGATTACTACATTTTATAATAACTAAAAAATTATGAAATTTCGCAATACCGCGACAAAAATTGGCATTTAAATAGCCGCTTCCATACTTTTTACGTTTTGACAGGAAAAACGTACTTTAGGTAAATATGCATCCGAATATCCGATCACTAGTCATATCATATCTAGAATATCATAACCAGCGGATTAATGTTATTTTTGGCGACCACGCCACCATCTCGTAGGCAATCGCACAAAAATATTCACCGTTGCATTTTCGTGCCAATAGTAGTCTGTCATTCTTTGCCAATGTCATGTAATTTTAGCGTTGGTTTTGTTTATTGATATTTGCAAGACACAATGGTGAATACCTGAAGGTCAGGGCGTAATTTAAAACGTTAAAAATCCAGTCGCATCTCATAATTTGGGTGTTGGATAGAATTGAGTGTATATAGGTGAAGATCGCAGGTTATAAATTGTTTTAAGCTCAGAATTTTGTTTGTTGCTAAGAACTTAATGGTTAATTTTTGTTATACCTCTTTCCCTAAGATATCACGAAACGTAGTCTTCCTGTGTCTGAAGACAAAAAAAGAAGTTAATAATTTATTTATCCTTATCTTCTGCCTAGCGTTTTCCAACTGTGTTGGGGTCGGCTCTCAGTCTTGTGCAATGCAGCTGATTACCAGTATTTTACATGGAGCGACTGCCTATCAGACCTCGACAACCCAGTCAGTACTTGGTAATACGATACCCCTTGGAAAGACTTTTAAGACTAGTACTGTTGAGTAGACTCCGTGGCTGCTACTGAGAAATTTCTGATGGAAAAACCCAAAAACCCTTTGTCCGACCCGGGAATCGAACCGAGGACCACATGCTCAGCACTCGCGCTTGCGACGGGTGCGCCAAAGTTCACCTAAATTTTCAACTCCGATAATTGGAAATCCGAAAATGTTCTTCCTAACATTTTTCATCCTAACAATCGCAATTCCTAACTACTCTGTCTCTAATGTTCATAATTCCGAAGCATTCAACTTCATAATTTCAGTAGCAAAAAACATCTATTATACTTTTATTTGTTTTCCTATATTTTCTCAACATAACCATCTTTTGCACTATTATTGAAAGTCATATCTTTTTTGTTAAGATATCTTTTTATTCATAATAATCAGTATTATATACATTGATTTTGCGTAACTTTTTATTTATTGCGGTGTGTACCTGGAAAGATATCCATAGGTTAGGTTAGGTTAGAACTGTGACCAACTACGCGCGAGCCGAGCGAGCGAAGCGAGTGGTGCCGCGGTAGCGGCCGGCGAGCGCTACCTCGACATTGGTCGCAAAATTTTTCTAAGTATTTTTTTCATAGTGCCCCCAAGACGACACTCTGACCTAATTAAAACTATAAATATCATCTTCTACCCACATATATTTTTATTACACTTGGTAAATGTTTCTATCTGAGTATCAGTGAAAATATTATGGTAAGTTTAGGGATAAAAGAGTTATGATAAAAAACAGTAGGAGTTTAAATTATGTACATTAATTATATTATTAATTACAATTTTCGGAAACAAGAGTGTTATGAACATCGCCGCTAGCACTACAAATAGTATAAATGAAAACTTTAGGATGAAAAATTTTAGGAAGAATGATCATTCGGATTACAAATCGTTAGGAAGAACAATTTCGGGTAAAGAACTTTAGGTGAGCCAATATGGACCCTCTTGCGACACCTCGGCCAACGAGGCAGTCAGTAATAATATTATGATTGCAAAAAAGGTTTTCAAAAAGGAGTTTCATCATCATCATCTTCCTGCCCTCATCCCATTTTATTTGGGGTCGGCGCAACACGTATCTTTCCTCCATTCTCCTCTGTCATTCGTCATGCTATCATTTACTCCTTTTTCCTTCATATCATTTTTCACACAATCCGTCCATCGTTTATTTGGTCTTCCTCTCCCTCTCCATCCATCCACATTCATATTCATCACTCTTTTAGTCACATGTGTTCCATCCCTCCTCATCACATGTCCATACAGAGACAGACGACTCCCTTTCATCTTTTCTGTAACAGGCGCCACTTTCAAACTTCCTTTTATATACTCATTTCTAACTTTATCCATTTTAGTCACTCCACACATCCTTCTCAACATTCTCATACCTTCTGCATGCAATAATTCATCCGTCTTCTTCACTGCCCAGCATTCCGATCCATACAGTTTGCTAAGTGTAAATCTAATATATCTATTCAATTACATACAGACGAATTCCACTGCTTCACATCAATGATCGAATGTTTTACCTCATTCAACGCACAAAACCCTCGATAGAAACTCCCCTCGATCCACCCTCACATATCTTTCAAACCTTCAAAATAATGTGACGACACCAATTCACTAAAAAGCATAGAAATTTATACTCTATGGGGCAGAATGTGCACATGTCAAAAATATCACTTCCGGGTGTCAGGGTTGCCTCTAATGTTCGGTGAATTTTGCATGTGAATACCCTTCTGGCGGGTCGGTAATGTGACAAGCGACAACCTTGTTTGTGTGGACTGTGTATAGAATGTAGGTCCGTCTGTCTGTTTTGTTTCGTATTGTTTAACAGGATGTATTGCAGGAAATACGTGTACCTAATGTTCTCTGTTTGGTTGACGCCTCATTAAGTTGGATTGGATGAGGTTACGGGTTTGTCTCTGGTTCTGGGATGTAGAAATTTTAGTTTAAGTTTAGTCTGTTGCAATTCGTCGTCCATTACTCCATCATTCGTACATAATTGCGTTGTACGAAAGTCTTTGGATTGTGATTAAAAGTGTGAAACGCAATTGGTGTGCGGATCTCCAAATGGCATAGGAACCTTAATAAATTCAGGTGATAAGTTCTGTCGACAATGATCAAATCGAACACCTCATCTACTAGAGTAATACATACCATCACGCCTGTAATCCTAGAAGGGTTAGACAGAGGTTGTACCTAATATTGCACCCACATTTCACCAGTTATGTTTAAGTCCCATGTAATAGGGGGCGAGCCTTTTGTCATTAACTGGGCACTAGTCCAGACTTCATGGCTGCTACTAAGAAATTCCTGATGGAGAAACCCAATACCACTTTGCTCCACCCGGGAATCGAACCCAGGATCTCGTGCTCAGCAGTCCCGCTTACGAGCACTGGACCAACCAGGCAGTTTACTGAAGTACAGCTTTAATTAATAAAAAAAACAAATAATTTTATCCCTGTTAACAAGAAGATGTCCTTAAAAACCAAATTCAAACAGCCCTCATCTTCATCAACATAATCTATCACCACATCACATGCTCACATTGCTCACCTACTCGACTCATGAAAACCCCATAACAATAATATCCTAACACTCATCCTACAACCCTATGCCTACTAACGCTACGTTTATGGGATTTATCGCGTTCACCCCTTGCTGTATGGCGTGGTTTTATGGTTATCTGCATTTTATGGAGATTTTCGGCTGATTTTAGCGGTCACCCTTTTTTTGGAAACGGTACGTACCTTTTTTTAAATAGAAAAGTTGTGGATAGATTATGTACTTCTTAATGTTTTGTTCGTTTAGTTGAAACTAATATTAAACGGCACGAATAATAATTTGCTCGTAACCATGTTCGCGCCAATGTTGAGAGCAAATGCTCGCACCACTGTTGGGAGCAAATGCTCGCGCCACTGTTGGGAGCAAATGCTCCCGCCAGTGCTGGAAGAAAGTGCTCGCGCCTGTGCTGGAACCAAGTTCTCGCGCCAGTAATTGTGGTGTGCTTTAAATTTGAATTATAAACCCTACTTACATCACATACCTATGCAATTGATGATGTTGATTCGATACAAAAACAAAACAAATGGTTCTTATAATTCCCCCCGCATTCTGGATACTAAGCTTAAATTTCAGAATTAGCAAGAAAATGCCAAAACTAACAATAACTCTAATACATTTATTTAAACGGCTAAACATTAGTTAGAAAATCTTGTTTTCCTTAAATTACGGCTGCAACAGGATTCGGATATTCTATAGTTTCACAATTAAAGTTCCTTCTTTAATTCCTAAGACAAGAAAATCTTAAGCAATACCTAAGTACAGCTTAGTTCGAGTGGGATACCACGAAAATATTGGTGTAAATGTTGTGCAACAAATTATGTGCATTGTAAACGCAAATAGAGCAATTTGAGTTCTAATTAAAGGAAGTAAGCGTCAAATTTGGTCGATAGATCCGGTAATTTGGGACTAATTAATTATTTATTAGGGCTAATATTTGTTGTCTAATATGGTTATTACAGCTGCAACCAATTAAGCTAGAAAACATTGTGAGGAAACCGACATGTCCTAGAACTAAAAATTCGAAGACATGTGACATCTACCGACCCGCACTGGGCCCGCGTGGTGGATTACAGCCCACTCCCTCTCATAGAGAGGAGGCCTGTGTCCCAGCAGTGGGAACATTATAGGCTGATGATGAAGCTAGAAACTGACTCCAAAAGTCTTAGAAAAATGCTTGACTAGTGATTTTTCATCATAGAAAACCTTTTCAGCTTTTGTAAAAACTGAAATTAAAGTTTCAAAACTAGATTAGTTAGGTTTTTTTTTTCATATGATAACTTTTAATATATCTTTCGGTTATTATAAGTCTTAGACACATGATAATTTTCAAGAATAATTACAAACCTCGAATAAAAGGTATCAAAACACTTAAAATTTTTGTCCTACAAAAAATGCTTCTTTAACTTCCCCATACAATGTAAAGAAACAATAGGAACACACTCATATGCGTAATACCCATACCACAGTTCTCACGACTGACCCAGTGGAAAGTGCGAGTCTAGTGAGCTAGTCGCAAGCAACTCGCCTGATAGCGTCTAATTGACGGGCCGCGTTCAGATACACGTCAATATCTGTCGATTTGCGAGAGTAGATAGTAGGGGATTCTCACGGTGTGCTAAACTTTCAATTGTTTTTTGGGAATCATAAAAAGTGGGGCCGAAATGTGACGATCGTTGATCGTGTTTTGTTTTAGTGTTATTGAATGGAAATGATGTTGTTACTTACTTGTTGTAAAATGAGCTCAATCAACTAAACCTAAACCTCATTTCTGATGAAGTATTCCAGTAACACTAACATTTTACGAACAACCATAATATAATTTTCCTAAATTGGAAAGAAAGTCGGAAGCTTTGCTAACTAGGTAAAAACCTGTACGTCAGGTATAAGCGCTTTCTATTATTTATATTATCTATCTTAATATGTCAAACATAAATATTACAGAGTATGTTCATATTGTAAAACTGACCTATAAAAACCGGCCAAGTGCGAGTCGGACTCGCGCACGAAGGGTTCCGGATAATTATTTATAAAAATCACTTTTTGTATGGGAGCCCGTTTAAATATTTATTTTATTCTTTTTGTTAGTATTTGTTGTTATAGCGGCAACAGAAATACATAATCTGTAGAAATTTCAACTAGCTAACTATCACGGTTCATGAGATACAGCCTGGTGACAGACGAACGGACGGATAGCGAAGTCTCAGTAATAGGGTCCCGTTTGACCCTTTGACGGAACCCTAAAAACAAAGATATTTCGAGGATGCAGAAATTACAGATAGTAGAATAAATTAATAGACGATAGAAATACCTATTGAAAAGCCTCGTGTTTACAAATAAAATTATTAGCTATCGTAGCATAACATTCAGGAAAATCA
This sequence comes from Cerastis rubricosa, assembly GCA_949152445.1. Lineage (NCBI taxonomy): Eukaryota > Metazoa > Arthropoda > Insecta > Lepidoptera > Noctuidae > Cerastis > Cerastis rubricosa. Next base: position 15,060,484 of record OX424541.1, read on the forward strand.
AACATTTAGTAAAAGTCACACAAATCACGATCTTTTGTCCAACCTTAATACTCCTCACAGAGCGGTAATTAATTAGTCAATGATTTTAGCACACATTACACATCATTTTACATCATTCACCTTGAGAAACCACTTCTAATCGCAAACATCAGGAAACGCGGCATGACAAACATATACCGTAGCGAAATCTATCCTCGTACTTGTTTCTTCAAAATTATGAGTGACTAGGGATGGGCTTGAAGCTTTCAGCTATCGATATTTTCGCTTACGTAATATTTTTTAAATAAATTCACTCAGTCTTAACAAATAACATGGCGTTTGTAATCTCCGGAGGGTTACGCAGAGGTGTACCTAATAGTACCCCCACATTTCGCCAGTTTTGACAAAGTTCCGTAAACAATATCATCATCATCATCATCAGCCTATAATGTTCCCACTGCTGGGACACAGGCCTCCTATCTATGAGAGGCATTGGGCTGTAATCCACCACGCGGGCCCAGTGCGGATTGGTAGATGTCACATGTCTTCGATTTTTTAGTTCGAGGACATGCCGGTTTCCTCACGATGTTTTCCTTCACCGTTCCATATAATCCATCCATATACTGTCCATACAATATGGTGCTACCCCATTGCCACAAACCAGTAATAAACAGCAAAAAATGGTTTGGTTCAAAATACCCCAATAGAGGACAAATAATTATTGATGGACACAATTCCACAATACAGCATTTCTAAACAATGTGTCAAGTGCATGATTTATCAGTAGGTAAGGTCCAAAAGTTTCTGGCTTCAGCTATAAAATTACGGCTTAATTTCCAATAAAAATGGATAAAGGGAGACTACATATATTGAACATAAATAACTAGAGAAAACTTCAGTAACTTAGTGACATGATAGTTTTTTATCAGAATCTAATGTTTGTAAGGTATTGTGTTGTTCTGTATGGTGTCGGTCGTAAAGAATAGCACCATCCCATATCTTCCCGTGGTTGTCGTAAGAGGCGACTAAGGGATTTGCCAAAGAATGGGCAGCAGCGTTCTCTGTGCTTTTGTAACAACCGTACTGCGATCGCCAACCCGCCTCGCCAAGCGTGGCGATTATGGCAAAACCCCCCAAAAATGTCAATGTGATCAAAATGACACTTGGGGGAGGCCTATGTCCAGCAGTGGACGTCTTTTGGGCTGAAATGATGATGATGATGAATGTTTGTAAGGTCTGAAACTTTTGCACCTTATCACGTATAAGGTCTGAACCGAATTTTATCGTTGTCCCATCCCTACCGTTGTTGACCAGATGACCATACCAGAACTAAGTTCACACTATGAATAACTCACCTCGACATTTAATTCTACGTGACCACGGTAATTAATATTTACTAACACGAACTGTCAGACGAATTCACAAAATTCTAAGTATGATTGATCACTACAGCTGTTTAAATATTTAGAATGTTTATTACCTTCATGTATTTTTTTTCGTTGTTTTCCGGTATTAAAAATATTGAGATACCAACATAATCATAACTTGAGAGGACAAACTCAAGCTCAAAGCATTTATTTCAAATAGACCAGTTAAGTACAGCCACTTTTAATAAAATTGTCAAAACAAAAAGATGAAGCTACAGTTAAAGTCACCATACATAATAACTGTGAACTGAAGTTAAGGTGAATACGTAAACTTACAGATACGTAGACGTAGATATATACGATACAATCCTCACATACTCCTTTTGCTCCGCCTATCATCAACCTACAACAGTCCACGGCTGGACATCATCATTATTATTTCAGCTCAAAGACGTCCACTGTTATATGTACATGGGCCTCCCCCAAGTGTCGCCACATTGACCGCTGAACATAGGCCTCTTCAATTGCTCGCCACTCAACTCGATTCTCGGGAACTCTCATTCAGTTGCTACCAGCCACTCTGCGAAGATCGTTGCTCCGCAGAGCCTGAGGGCGGCTCACTTTACGTTTGCTGATTCGCGGCCCAGCGCGCCGTCCACGTCCATATATCGCGTCTAATAGGTATAACAGGAATTCGATAAAATAATTCTCGCAGATGACGATTTTCATACCACAAAATACAACGTCAAAAATTTCCCTACAAAAATTCAAAAGTAAACGTGATCCAATATCTAGAATATGTAAATCCTCAGCTGACAGGGCTGCCAACATAAAAAGCGTGACGAGACATGTGACGGTTGGCAGTACCGAGCCCAACACTTGACGGCTCAATTGTCTTTGATCACAAATACGTGAATTATTCAACAACTCCCCTCCCTATGAGAGTTCATAGATCAGGCACGTGGAAAGAATGGCTGGAAGCGTCTTTGTGTAGATATTGTCGCATTGTAGAACTTTTATAAGCCAACTAGAAGTCAGCACTAACTTACTTAGGTGACTGAAAGTTTCAGGTTGCTTTTACCCAAAAATTATTGCTGGGAAAAACTTTTGGGGTGAAAAATCATGTTTTACGGTAAAACTCAATGTCAATGTCACTGGTGGAAGCATTGAATAGGAAACAGGTCATGGAAGTATTTATAATAAAGTAACCTTAAAAAACTTGTAAAAAATTGGATGACCTCTAATAATTTCAAATTTTTTATTCTCCGTTTTCCATATTTTACCGTTTTTAGGGTTCCGTACCTCAAAAGGAAAAAACGGAACCCTAGGATCACTTTGTTGTCCGTCTGTCTGTCGGTCAAGACCCTTTTTCTCAGGAACGCGTGAAGGTATCAAGCTGGAATTTTTATCAAATACTCAAGTCTACTGTCCCTGGAAGCTGTGAAAAATTCAAACTTCTAAGCCAACGCAATCAAAAGATACAGCCGTTTATGCCGCAAATTTTCGACACTCGCAAGGGAATCAAAACCTACCGAGTACTTTCAGTCAACCTAGAATCTTGAAATTTTACATGAATCAACGTCTTATAGCACAGATTAAAAAAAAATTCGAAAATCGTAAAATTTTAATTACATTATATAATAAAAATATTTTTAATAATTTTAAACTTACCCTTGTTTTGCCCTTTCCTCATGAACGCGTAGAGGTATTAAATTGAAATTCATATCAAATACTCAGGTCTATAATACCTTTAAGCTGTAACAAAATCAAACTTCTATGTCAACGCAATGAAAAGAAACAGCAATTTAAGCCGCATATTTTCAATTTCGCAACTACTCGCAAGGGAATCAAAACCTAAAGGGTACTTCCAGTCGACCTAGAATCTTGAAATTTGGCATGAAGCAATGTTATATAACACATACATAGGAAAAAATCCGAAAACCTTAAATTTATATTTATAATTACAAACTTATTACCCTTTTCCTCATGAACGCGTAGAGATATCAAGTTGAAACTCATATCAAATACTTAGTCTAATTGCCTTTACGGAACCCTCGGTATGCGAGTCCGACTCGCACTTGGCCGGTTTTTTTTAATTCTCCGTAATTAGAAGGGTCTGGTATGGTCCACAACGAGAAACTATTGCAATGTCTTTCGGCTTCGTTAGGGGCTTTCGACATTGTGATGTTAAAATATTACTGATACAAAAAAAAATCTGGCCATATAACACTCATCGTCGCTCCCAAAACCACCATCTAATTGCCATCAACTGCCTAGCCCTTTCCCAAACTATCTTGGGGTCGGCTTCCAGACCAACAGCAGCAGAGTACCAGTGTTTTACATGAAGGGACTGACTATCTGACCTCCACCTCCCAGCAACTGCGTAATACAATACCCCTTGGTAAGACTGGATTTCAGACTTGGCTTCTGACTACTCGTAACGACTGTCAAAGATCTACAAATGACAGCCGGGGCCAACAGCTTACCATGCTTTCTGAGGCACGGAGGAAACTCGGTACGTAATTATGGTCACCCATTCATGAACCTGTGCAGCTGTTAATATTTAGCCACCAGCTCCTCCATCGAGTAAACCGTTATGACATAAAAACAAAAGAAAAACCACGTCTAAAAACACGTTCGCTTCTGTAAACTATACATCCGTCACTTCACCGTCAAAGAGATCTCGGTGAAATCGAATTCGCATCATAAGGGCACCGCGACAAGTGAAACTCGTAGCCACCATTTTAAAATTGAAATGGCATGACCCGTCATTTCTAGGTGCCTCGGCGAGTGAAAAGGGCGATCACTTTTCTGCGTAGGAATAAGTGTGAGACAGCAGTGTTATGGTTTTCTATTAAGAAATTCTCAATGGAAACTGTAAATCTAGATGGTTAATTTAACCCTTGCCCTTCTTAAGAGCGTTTACACCTTACGGCATTTCATACAAACTTGTTGTTCAAGTCCTTATTTTCCGAAATGACTGAACCAATTTTAATGAAACTTAATACGCATAAGCAGGAAACATAGGTCCAAAAAGTTACTAAAACATTTTCGAAATGTCTTAAAAAAAACCGGCCAAGTGCGAGTCAGACTCACGAACAAAAAAATCACTTTTTTGTATGGGAGGGGCTCCCATACAAAAAAGTGATTTTTTTGTTCGTGAGTCTGACTCGCACTTGGCCGGTTTTTAAAAGGGCGATCACTTTTCTGCGTAGGAATAAGTGTGAGACAGCAGTGTTATGGTTTTCTATTAAGAAATTCTCAATGGAAACTGTAAATCTAGATGGTTAATTTAACCCTTGCCCTTCTTAAGAGCGTTTACACCTTACGGCATTTCATACAAACTTGTTGTTCAAGTCCTTATTTTCCGAAATGACTGAACCAATTTTAATGAAACTTAATACGCATAAGCAGGATACATAGGTCCAAAAAGTTACTAAAACATTTTCGAAATGTCTTAAAAAAAACCGGCCAAGTGCGAGTCAGACTCACGAACAAAAAAATCACTTTTTTGTATGGGAGCCCCCCTTAAATATTTATTTTATTCTGTTTTTAGTATCTGTTGTTATAGCATCAACAAAAATACATAATCTGTAGAAATTTCAACTGGCTAAATATCACGGTTCATGAGATACAGTCTGGTGACAGACGGACGGACGGACAGCGAAGTCTCAGTAATAGGGTCCCGTTTGACCCTTTGGGTACGGAACCCTAAAAAAGATAATTGGAAATTTCTGTTTCTATAGATAATTTATAATCGGCCTAATTAAGCTCTAACACTATTTTTCGAAAATGATTATTAGTAACTTTTTAGACCTATGTTTCCTGCTTATGCGTATGTAGTTTAATTAAAATCGGTTCAGTCATTTCGGAAAATAAGGACTTGAAAGTTTGTATGAAATTTCGTAAGGCGTAAACGCTCTTAAATACCAATGGATTGACTTTAAGCTTAAGTTAATCATCATCATCAATAGCAAAATCATCCACAGTCCGACTTAACCCACTGCTGGGTATAGGCCTTAGTTTGTCTCATCTAGGATATTCTCGTGAAGGCAACAATGTCTTCTGCCCATCTCGCCAAACTGCAGTTACTTACAATTAAATCTGAATTTTGTCCTCAATTGTGACGTTGGTACAAAATGACCAAGGATAATTAAATGCAGATACCTAGAAACATAACATCTAAAAATACCCACAATCCACACAAAGAACGATAATTAAAAAAACAAAATTCCCTATTAAATAATACATAAGTAAGAGCATCAGCCCCGGAGCGTAACTGAGCTAATCATTTATCCGTTTGAACTCCTTTAAGAATTCTTAAAGAGATTAAAAGAATCATTATATATTCTCACTTGAGGGACGAGCCATTTGAAAAAGACAGGGCAGATTAAAGCCACGCTCCAGGCATTTGGTTTCTTCAGAATATTTCATGTTTTCAAGAATTTTCCGGATAAGTTAATTAGGTACAGTCGGTATCAGAAGTCGGTTAACACTTATCAATATTACACCAACTTTTGTGATAATCAGTGCGATCTGATTTATTATTGTTTGGTGAATTTGTGTAACCATTGATGAAAATATTGTTATGTCTTTTACTTCAGTCTGTTAATATGGATCGTTTGAAAACTAAGACGTCTTATAATTTTCAATATGTTTAGCGAATTTCGTTGCTGACCGTACGCGGAGATGTAGATTTCTCAGAAATTTTTGATGCTTGAATTGAACGACTGGGTAATGGAGGTCAGATAGGCAGTCGATCCATGTAAAATACTGGTATTCTGCTGCATTCGGTTAGACTAGAAGCTGATCCCAGTATGGAGTTGGGAAAAGGCTAGGCAGAGATGATGACTGACATATTATGGCTGTCCTCTCATATTTAAGTACTAGCTGTCCGGCGCAACTTCGTTTTCGCCACATTTTCCCCGTTTTCGCAACATTTTTCATTGCTGATCCACACCCGTGATGATATATAGCCTATACTCTATAGCCTTCCTCGATATATGACACTGAAAGAATTTTTTTCAAATCGGACCAGTAGTTTCGGCGCCTATTCAATGCAAACAATCAAATCTTTCCTCTTTATAATATTAGTTTAGACTAACGCTGTAACACTAATTTAAAAGGCAAGGCCGATGATTGTGAGTGAAACGACTACATAATGGGTAGGTACATAAGCGGCCACTGCTGGAGAAAGACCTCGTTAATGTCACACACATTATGAAAACACACTTTTCGAAAATATTTACTTTTTAATTAAACACATACTATTGTGCCATGTTACAACTCTTCTGACAAGAATATCTGCATCAATTTAAGCTTCTTAAAGAAAATCAACTAAAAAAATACTATAATATGTACATTTAATAATGTACATTTAATAATGTAGGACTTAATAGATCTCATTCTTCTACATCTAGTGTTCAATGCTTCCGAAAGCACATAGCTACCTCCACCATAATATTTACCCCATCATCCAAAAAGCACATTCCTTTACCACTTAAAATTACCCTGCACAATTACCCCGCTGCTAATTTTTACCCCTCTTCACCCCGCATAAATCCCTAAGATCTCTACTTACCCCCCGGCGCGTCTTTGTACATTTTGTCAAAACGTTAATTAAGAAACTGTGTACCTTATACTGTAATCTGCGAATGAGAGATTATCTTTGATGTTAAGTTGTACTTATACTGTGTTATATTTTGAGATTTTGGTTATTAATAATTTAGTTAAACTTCTCTATGTTAATCCCAAAAAGTAAATCGTGTATGCTTTTACAAACACTCTTCTCCAGATTCCCCACTCAACAACTTTTACACTACACGAGAAAATATACAGTCAAGATACACATTACGTCATAAAAATAGACTAAACCTACCGAGCTCTAAGCTCAAAATGCACTCTACAAGTGCCCTAGCCATGTCAATAAAAGTTTATCATAAATTACCCCAAATAATCAAAAATGAACAATAATTTATTATATTCATGAATAAAATACAATAATTTTTATTATACAAGGTGTTGTTTTGCAACATCGTCAAATTCTAGGAGGTAACTATGCTAATGATTCTCGACCCGAATCAATAATAAAATGAGTAGGTAATTTTCTTTTTTTTATTTATTTACTGAAATCGCTAACTGTGAACCACCCGTGTTTTAAACACGGGCCGTCTGATCCCTGCCTTATAACGTCGCTTACACACAAACAAAAAACCTCAAACGTTTTTTCGATAATTTTATAATCCCTAAACCACGCTATGGGAGTTATTCTGAAATATTGATAAATTTAAACAACAAAAATATGCAGTGTTTTTTAATAATTTACTAGGTACCGTAATTTATATTGAATATTTATGTCTTTTGTGACAACATTCTGACTTTTGACGAGGATGCAAAACAACACCTTGTATAAATGCTATTATTGAATACCTAAATGACAAATTTTTAAATTAATATGTTTCACTAAATAGTTTTATTTTTATTGTTAATTTTTGCATACCAACTAATTAGTAAAATTAAAGCCCTCTCCCAGTCTCCAACTTTGCTGTGCCCTTACAGGGTCCATATTTATGTACCTAGCTTTAAGCCCCTTGTAACATCTATTTTTACAATATGGAATGCAAAATAAATGAATATGAATAACTTTAGGTCATACAATTAGAAGGTCTATGCAGCTTCTTCATGAGACCGACAACCAAACATTCTATACATCAAATTAAGTAATTCTACACAAACATTTTCGGGAAGGATTTTTCGTTTGGGGTGAAAAATTACGTTTTACGGTAGGGCTCAAAGCAACGCACTCAAAACATTGTGCTGATGGAAGCATTGAATAGTAAGGGGGTCATGGAAGTATGTAAAGTAATGATAAAGCATTATAAGCATATATAAAAAAAAAATCTTTTGAATAATTTGGAACTTTGAAACCCCATATCTCCGTAACCCGGTTCTCAGTTATGGTCCAGAATAAGATAAAAATATCGCAATAACGGAGGAAATACATGCTTTTCGGCTTCGTTAGCCCGATTTTTTTTTTACATACATTATACTTTTGCAATGTCGAAACCGAAACCTATAAACAGTACCTTACACGTTTATTGAAATACTTATTCAATTGTTTCTTAAGATCAGTCATCTACATACTTGCCAATCGACTTAATTAAACTATTGTTGAATTCATCCCATGCATAAAAATTTCTTGAACAAACACAACATTGGCCCGGAATTCCGGTCTAAGATTTTTTTTATTTTTTTTTAGGTTCTTGCAATGGTATCCGAAGCGATAATAATAATCAAGTGACCAACATAAACCAATTAGGACCTTCTCCAAATGTAAAGTTAAGCAACTGACAATCGCATTCAAGGCGTTTCGTTTATCAAAAATATCCGCTATAGCAGAATCTTAAAATGCAATCTTAGAATATTACAGTGAATCATGGTAAAATTCGTAAAACGGTCATAGACCATTTAGGCAGTTAATACTATGAATTGTCACTTTGTGGTCATTTTACGAATTGTAACGGAGCTAAGCAGAAATGATTCTTAATGATTTTAGATGACAGGGCAGAAGCCCTGTCATCTAAAATCATTAAGAATTAAAGCGGCCATTTTAGGTCCCCTAGGACTGACGCAAAGTATTGAATATATTTTTAAGTGTTCTTCATAATCCTCACTATGTCACCATATTAATACCCTCTACAAGGTGTTGTTTTGCGTCCTCGTCAAAATTCAGGAGATAGTCACAAAATAAATAAAAAAAGAAAGAAATAAACAATCAATTAAAATTACGGTACCTACCTAGTTAATTATTAACAAACGCTGACTTTTTTGATTGTTTCTGTTTGTCAGCATTTCAGAATAATCCTCTTAACGTGGTTTAGGGAATAAAAAATTGTCGAATAAACATATGAGATTGTTTGTAGGTGTGGAAGCGCGGTTATAGGGCGAGAATCAGACAGCCCGCGTTTAATACACGGGCTGTCACGGCTGGGTTCACACTTACCGATTTCCGTAAAAAAATAAAAATTACCTACCCTATTATTGATTCGGGACGAGAATCATTGGCATAGTTACTCCTTGAATTTGACGAGGATGCAAAACAACACCTTGTATAGTAAGAACTTAGATTCTATGTGTACCGCAATCACACTAAGTTACCATACCTAATACCAACAACTTGATCTTAATACAGCAGTTTAAGCAATAGACAGACACCGCCGCGGGCCGACTTAGTTTGTTTGTGCACAGTTAACTGTAGTTTATTAATTAGGGTTTGACAAACTGTGCGGTTGAACCCTCCGTCTAACCTTTGTTTAGTTATGAACTGGGGAATTAAATACTGTTTATGTGGGATGACAATTTTGGGAGATTCTGTGAGGAAATGTGTTGTGATTGCCTTAATAACGAAGATAATTGTATCTTGTCACTTTTAATAAAATTTATAAATATCAGGGTATTTAGTCTGAACGGCCCAAAGCGAATGGACTGCGAGGGATAAAATCGAAACTAATATTATAAAGAGGAAAGATTTGATTGTTTGTTTGTTTGCATTGAATAGGCTCCGAAACTACTGGTCCGATTTAAAAAACTATTTCAGTGTATAGCCCATTTATCGAGGAAGGCTATAAGCTATATATCATCACGCTACGACCAATAGGAGTGGAGCAGCAATGAAAAATGTTGCGAAAACGGGGAAAATGTGACGCAAACGAAGTTGCGCCGGACACCTAGTAGTAAAATAAAAAACATTTCTAGGTTTCGAGCTTGACGAGCTTTAAAAGCACATTCCGTTTCACTCCGATTGGTTTTATTTAAAAGTAAATATCGAATTCCTCACTAGTGTTATAATCAAAATGCCGCCTCGTGGACACTTCGCGTGACTGTTCTTTGGCCTAAGAATTCTCTTAAGTCTTCTGGGCACGTTCGCGGATGACAGCAATGCAGAGGAGGAGTACTTTGGCGCCTAAGCGTCCCGATCTAAAATATGTGCTTAATTAGTAATTTTATTAATTATGAGTTTATAATATTATTTATACAAGGTTATGTATAGTTTATAAATTACGTAAATTTCATATTAAAACTAAGTAATTTAACATCTTATTCGAATTCCAGAAATCAAAGGTTTTATTATTTAATAATAAATAATATATCGTTATAACAGATATATGCTTATATAGATTTCAGACGTCGCCATTATTAGAAATTAATAATAAACATTTCTAAAATAAAACCGCAAATGATCGTATTAACAACATCATTTTCAATGCTCTGCGTTTCAAGCCTCACGTGCCCAGTGGCGCTATCTATTGGCGCTCACCGAACTATAATGTTACGGTAACAAGCAAGCAGGAAAGTCTGAATTTATAACTCACTGTATTTTGAAGTATTGGAAACGTAACATAACGCTTGTTTTTCACGAAGGGTTAGGCAGAGGTGTAAACCTTATAGTATACCCACATTTCGTCAGTTATGTTGAAGTCCTATGTAAAAAGGACGAGTCTATTGCTATCACACACAAATCCAGACTTCGTGGCTGCTACTGATAAATGTCTGATGGAAAACACACTTTGGCTAACCTGGGAGTCGAAACCAGGACCTCATGCTTAGCAGTCGTGCTTAAGCCAACGAGGCACTGTCACTCACTGTACTTTAAAGCAGCGTTTCCCAATTGGTGGGTCGCGACCGGGTACCAAGCCATCAAAATAAAATACCCGGTCGCACTTCTGCATTGTCAAAAAAAAAAAATTAAAACTTAACAAATAATGGACTTAATGTCCAGCAGTGGACGTCTTTCGGCTGAAATGATGATGATGATGGACACAAGTAATAAACTGTATAAAGGCGGGCTTAATGCCTTGGGTATTTTCTACCAGTCCACCTCAGAAAAGAATGCTCCATTCGCCCAAAATAGGCATTACCGATCTATTTTACTTAATGTAATCAGCAGGGGAAGAGGTTTTAAAGTAATGAGTGGGTCACTAAGGGCCAGTGTGACATTAACTGGGCCATGGCAGAATAATGTTTGGGAAACACTGCTCTAAAGTATATTTCTTATAAGAAAAAAATCCCTCTTTAGGATTAAGAAAACTACTAACTACTATTAAAGAAATGGTAGCACGACAAACGTCTGCTAATTATTTCCCCAAAAAGAGCTTCCAAATAAGGTATACGAATCTTGTTACCTCATAAATCAAGATGAACTTAAGAGTTTTCTACAAAATGTAGTAAAAACCGCATGTTCGTTATAATGTTTATATAGAACTCACTAATTCATAACACACCTAATAACGTAAAAATAGTTCTAAGCATCATCTGCCGAGCCTTTTCCCAATCTATCTTGGGGTCGGCTTACAGTCAAACCGAATGCAGCTGAGTACCAGTATTTTACATGAAGCGACTGCCTATCTGACCTCCACAACCCAGTAACTGGGTAATACGACACCCCTTGGTAAGACTGGATGTCAGACTTTTAGCTTCTGACTACTCGTAACGACTGTCAAAGATCTACAAATGACAGCCGGGACCAACGGCTTAACGTGCTTTCCGAGACACGGAGGAAACCCGGTATGTTATTATTGTCACCCATCCACGGGCCAACCTCGGCAAGCACGGCTTAACCTTAAAGATCGACCCGTGCGGCTCTTATTATTTAGCCACGAGATTCTCAACGTTAAAATAGCTCTAAACAGACTAATTAAAACTTTTCACAAACATTTTCAAGGTAAACCATTAAAAATATTATCTAAAACTGAACTTCCATAATTATCAAAAACACTTTGTCCCTAATTTCCGTTGCATCCATATCATATAACGCGCACGCAATCTACCCAAATCACGATCCCTTGTTAGGGAACCCTAAAATATTAAATAATGAATATTCATCCGCGTGGCCCTATTATTAAATCATGGAGGCTCGTGCAACAATTATTAGTGATGTTCTTACACCGATGGACAGTAACTACGGTCATTATAATTGTTGGAATAAAGGAATATTTCGTAGATAAAACGTTGAAAGTAAATTGTAGTGCAGTTTGGAAAAAGAAACGAAATTATGTGACGTGCATATTGCAATATCAGAAAGACTAATAAGTTCTGCTAAGGATGAATCACAACAATGAAACTGAACGGGATCAGCAGATAACTAAATCTCGTTCAAAGCTCATCAGAGGCTCTAGCACGAGCGTACGGTACAAACGTAACGAAAATACGACGATTTTATATCGAAAAGACAATTAAAATTATTATCTTTATGGCGTTTTAGTAAAGATTGTTAGCAAAAGCACAATCAAAATAATATCCAAGGATATGAATATTTTCTTAAAATTATGAAAATATTATAGTATAGTTAATTTTTAAATAAATATACTAATCATTATTACTGTAACCCGTGATCCCATTCAGTTTCTTTGGTGAGATTCAACCTTAGCAGAACTTATTAGTCTTTCGGATATCGTAACATGCACGTCACATAATTTCATAGCTTTTTTTCCAAATCGAACTACAATTAACTTTCAAAGTTTTAAGGTTCAATATTCCCTAACAATGATACCTTCAAACCCCTGAACGCAGTTTAGATTTGCTAATCGTATACGGTTTTATTTGTGGAATTCGCCTTAAGAATTAGTACGTATTATTATGTGTGCTATTTGTTTTCCATAGATGTACATTAACAAGTATTATTAGTACATATATTGATAGATAATTAAGTTGATATATTTTAGTGTAGTCATTGTAGCTCAGCTGCTTAGCACCTCTCCTGTTAGTAGCTTCCGCACTCCTCAGATTAGTTGTAGATCTAAATATATTAGTATTTACAGGACCAGCTATGAAAGATACCTATCATGAAAAATAACAGCTTCTGCAAATCTATTTAGGTACAGTATGAATTGTAACTATTGACTGGGATGAGAAAAATTTCTTAAACCAGAAGATGATAAGATAAGGCAATCTTTAAACATAATAAACCTATAATCTTCCCTGCTGGAACACAAGCCTCCTCGATATGACACGGAGTGTGCTGGAATCAACCACGCAGGCCCAGTATGAGTTGGTAAGAGTAAAAAAAAAATGTCACATTTTAGTCTTAGATTTTTTTTTTGTTTCGTGTGCAAGTCGATGTTTCCTGACGATGTTTTCCTTTACCAGCAAAGTAATCTTTAGTGATGTTAATAAGATTGAGGTATTCTTACTTTTGCGCCTGAGATTCATCAGACACTTTTGTTATCTCTATAAACGGGTACACAATCATAGCTCGCCCGCCTATTTACATATTCTGTTTGGTTTTTGTAAGGGTTGATTCAAGCGCATCTTGTGACGAAATATCCACTTTTGTCAGGTAGGAACTTGATAGATTTTTAAGAATGGTTATTTGAGAATCCATTTTTGTTGAAAATTTATGTTAATGAAAAAAATTCTAATTTAAACTTCTATTGTTTCATAAATATCGAAACAATGTTTAAAAAAAAAATAGTATCACAACAAGCTCTTATAACTGATTTCATATTATAAAAAGTCGTATCGACTTTTAGTTTTAAAACTGATTGCAAATTATCAGACACGAAATATTTCTCAGTCCAATAAACTAATAAAATAATAAAAATCTTTCGTCTAATTATTATGAAGTCAGAAACATCATTCAATAATTCTTTCAAATATTTCAAATGGTCACCTAACGATACATAATTACTTTCTCCGTAATTAATAATAACATAAAATAATATTAAAAATATTAATTTATTCATATGGCTACTGTGAATTTAGACGTACGCCATTACACAAACTAGTTTATTGATTTATTCATAGCTACAAATTAAATGCTAACATTATCATATAGTTATTGTATTCGAGTTAACGGATTTTCAAATCACCATCTATTGAAGTTAAAAGCTCAAGAATTAGTAAAAGCTTCGGTTAGTCAATTATCCGATCAAGCATCAAAGGCAACTTTTACTTAAAACCCGAGCATTGTTAACGTGAAAAGGAACAAAAACTGTGTAGGCAGATGCTTATTATGTTTCCAGTTGAGTAATTCCCCAGTGCCCACAACCGACTCCATGCTATTAACAAGCGTAACCAGATTATCTCGTCAATAATTCGGCACACTCACCACACAAATAAAAACAATTGTATATTTTTTCCTCAATGAGTTTATTGCGGCAGAACAATAAATGAAGCTGATCATATAACGTTTACTTTCAACATCAATTACGAATACTCTACACGATATCATGTCGTACGCCAAGTCCATTAATATTTATAATATTCGAGTCCGTATTGCACTTCGCTTCACAAACGCCAACTCAACACTCAAGCGGCTATCCCTATTAACTTACAGTTCGTGGGATCGATAATTACGATATATTTGTCTAAATATCACAAGAAAATACAAAAACGAAATACGAAATAGAATTAACACAATTAAAATTATTAACAATTAAATATACAGAGTCTGTGTCGCTTCAAGACGTGAGGTATCACCAGGGTGAGCGCGGGTGGCGTGAACGTCATGACACCGGCACGTGGTGCTGGTACAGTTGCTCCTGTCGCTCGCACAGAGAGGTCATCTTCTTGAACGACTCGGAGGTCTCGCGAAAAAGCAGGTTGGCATCATCGCGGGGCCGCGCGTGCGCCGCGTCCAGCCGCCCCGGGGAGATCACCGGAGGGGACGACGCAGACAACGGCGACAGCGACTCCCGCGCCGACTGTGCACCCGCCGGCGCCCCGTACGGCCCACCACCTGCCTGAGGCACTCCGTTAGCCATCAGAAAAGGGGACGGAAAAAACCCCCGCTCACCGAACTGTGGAAACAAGCCAGCTTGCAGAGCAGTCAAGTTCCGACTGTAGAATTTCATAGTTTCAGTCACGTAGCTGGGGAGCTGAGATGCTTCCTCGTTGCCACCGTATCGCAGGCTCTCTAACGTTGAGGCGAGCCCTTTTATGTCTGCGTATAATTTATTTAGGAGTTCTGCGTTGACTTCAAACGCTGGTTTCTGTTCCGGCGAGCCAGTGGACAACAGCCGCCGATGCAGGTCAACGTTCGAGCTGTGTCGGTCTCGACTCCGCCGAGAAGGGAAGGCGGCGTCACAACCGTTCACCTCGCACGGGTGAAGCAATTTCAAATGATCGTTTCTGTAATGCATGCGCAGCGTGAAGTGGTTCTGAAATACTTTCCTGCAAGCGGTACATCTGTCGGGGTTCTCGTCGTCTATGGGTATTTCTAGGTCGTTGATGTCTGACCTGTCATCTGTCCTATCGCTGCTGGCTGACGGCGAGCGCGCCCTCGCTAAGCGCTCTTCCAGTGCATGCAAGTCACTCCCGCTGTCACTCGGGGTATACAGATCGGATCGTAATCTCAGCCCTTCGCGGACAACGCTAGGGGCACTCGACTCATCGTCCGACTCACTCTCACCCTTCACACGCGTCACCGATTCCGAGTCCACAGTCGCTTCCTCACCGTTCTGAAATGACTCAGTACTTTCAGGCTTTTGTTTTTTAAGCGATAAGGGTTCCTCTTCAGCGCGACTCGAACTGGGAGTTGACAGGTTTCTAAATAAATCCGCTTGATATTCTTCATCGGACACGTTGTATTCATTGTTTTGTGAACACCGGGTGGGATTGCCGCTCTTCCTCTTACGTTTGTTAGGAACGTGGGACGACGTCTTATCGTCCGAGGCGGTGGGGTCAACGCGGCTGTTTACACTATCAGGTTTCACAACAACGGGTTTGGTATCGTCTCTGTTTTTATTCACACTTAAATCTTCAGGTTCATCCTCGTATTTCAATCTTTCTACAACCGGAGATGTAGTCCGTTCATCAGATTTATCTTTATTATCATCATCGGAAATTTCATCATTAATTTCACTATAATAATTAGACTCTTCTTCATGCATAATATGAGGTTTGGCAAGATCTAGTGCACTGCGGTGATGATGTTCGTCCGAATGTGGAAGCTTTCTGTACATTTTCTCAATTTCACTGAAGTTGCGGAGGTCATCAAGTGGCACACGCGGAGGAAGTGGAGTGGGTCCTGGAGGACCGCTGAGCTGAGGCGGCAGGCGCGCTGCCAGCTCGGGCGGCAACAGCCCGGGAGGAGGTATAGGCAGCCGCGCCAGTGCAGGCAGTAGCGGGAACGGCTGCGCTGAGCGACCGTCGTGTGCCGATATTTTGCGTCTCACGTGCGGCGAATGCAGCTTCGGATTTGGGTTAGCACTGTGCCGGTTCCTCGACCGTCGCGAACTGAACATCATGGTGCATCCTTCCACTGTACACTTGTGCATCTCTCGCAGGTGCACCGCCGAAAAATGAATTTTTAACGCGCCTTTATCGCAGAAAGTCTTGAGGCAGACGTTGCACTGAACTCTCTTCTTGCCAGTCGCGGGGTTGACGAACTGGACGCCGAGGCCGAGAGGCCACGGGGCCGGCGGCGGGTCGCGCCTGTCCAGCGGGTACTCGGGCGACCGTCGCTCGTCGCTCTTGTCGTCATCTCGGCCGCTGAAGCTGGCGCCGAGCTTGCGGAAATCGAACTGAGGCGCAGGTTGAGTCACTCGAGGCATCATAAAATAGTCCAGACCGGCCGGGAGGCCGGGAACCGCACCGTACTCTTTGGGTTCCATCACGTCACTGTCATAATATGCGCGCGTAGTGCGAAGCGGGTGGCGCGCGTCGCGGCCGCTTTGCGACTGAGGACGTGCGACACAGGTGACCGAGCGCGGGCGGCAAGCGACAAAGGCCAGCAGTGCGGGGGTGTGAGGGCGGCGCGGCGGGCGTGCGCGGTGTGGGTGCGGGGGGGGGCGCAGGGGGGGCAGGCCGCAGGTGGGAGGAGCGAGCACTGGGCGGAGCGGATCGATGCGGTGGGGACACGCGACACTCGCGCACTCCGCCACTGTAAACACTGGAGAACTAAAGCATCGCACGTTACGTAACGACGCTACATACGCCACGGTTGCACATAGCCATACTCGAACGATTGCATACCGACTCAGTTCCGTGTTTAATTATAGAGATGTCGACCGAAGTGCTCTTCGTGAAGGAACGACCAAGAAATCTTACTTCATTTAATTTTAATCTCTGACCAACCTCAAACAAGTCAATATAACCGTAACATTACTCCACACGTTAGTTTGCAATTAAAGGCAGAAAAAATAGTTTTTTTTTTTTTTTTCATTCTTGAACTTCATATTCACAAAAACAAACGAAGCGGCTCTACCTGTTTCTACGTAACACGTCTGCCGGCGCTACTAAAACGTAAAGCGTTTCTTGGAAGCTCCAAATTGAACTCTTGAATGGAGTATGCTTGAGACAGCTGAAACTCTTATAATACGAAGAAATGTGTGTAGTCTACTAGTAGATACTTTAATTACTTTTTATATTTTATTTTATTACCTACTCTGAAAAAATCATCAATAAATAGGTACATAGTTAAGTTAAGAGTTACGCTTCTCATTTAGTATATCGGACGGTTAATTTATTTTTTAATTTTTGAAATACGCTGAGATTGAACCTTTAACAGTAATTAGGGACTTAATCAGTTATTTGATATTTTCGTCATATTCACATCCTAGAGGTGGCCTAGTTTAGGTGGCCGCTACCTAAGAGCCTTAGATTCTGGGTTCGAACACAAGCAGGCACTTTGCTTTATCGAAATAAAAAAAGCGTTTCTCTCTAAACGTCGAACAAAAATATCGTAAGAAAACTAACATATCTTAGAACTAAAACTTCGAAGACATCTGAAGTCCACCAACCCACATTTGGACCCGCGTAGTACATTACAGTCCCCTCCTTCTCTTAGAGAGGAGGCCTGTATCCTGAGGAGTGGGAAGGAGATATGCTGATGATGCTATTACGCAAGCTATTTTAAGTTCTATTGAGTACTTTCGTAGTGGGCTCTTTTGGGTCTTCTAATGGAATTTTCTTTAAGTGCTCTACACGGCGTCAGTTAAATTAGGTACTAGAATCACAGCCACTTGAATTTGTTGAGCAATGTAATATATAACATACAGAATAGAATTCTTCTTAAGTTTATTTATCATTACATATTTACATTATTAAAAAACTACAAATATATCTAAAATAATAATAAAATATGTACAAATATCAAAATTACTTTTCTTTCTACACTTTTATTTCTAGTAAGGATAAATAAAATTATTATAATGAGTACTTACTACACATGCAAAATAAAATACGATCCTTTGCAAAACATAAAAAAAAACAAACATTACACAACTCTGCCTTTATAGTTGCGCCTGAGCTTTCATACAGCTAACGCCATCTATATTTACACCAACAAACTAAACAACACGTCGATGAAAACCCTCAACTTCAGATCACGCATATCAATAAATCATTGTTCTATATTTAAAAACGTTCGGGAACGTGTTAAATAACAAAGCAAGGCGGTTGTAATAAAATAACGGATTTTCTTTATGGTTTTTTTCTTTTTTGTTTGATGTTCAAGTCTTCAAGAAGGTTTTATACAAATCGAAACTTATTGTTTTGAGTTAGATCATCAAACAGGTTGGGCAAACGGTTTTCAGTAGTGAGATATTTATGATTTTAACAGTATTGTTTGGTAGGTAAATTAAAAACATAGATTAGGATCTCTTCTGTTCCTTTAGTAATCAAAGAATACAATCATTTATGTAGTTAATTTGTATTTCAGTATGAGTAAGCTCTTTATTTGCATGTAAAAATTGTAATTAATTATTTTTGTATGCCTACAATAGGCTGATCATAGCGCACATTAACCTTAAACATGTCCAACCACTGTACCTACCTATGTATCACAAATAAAGTATATCTGTATCTGTATCTGTATCTTCACAAGCAGATTCTAATCAGGATGTGTTATCTACGTTCGAGTTAGACTTGAGCATTACCAACTGGACTGTTCTAAAGTATGTGAACCATTCAGTGCTATTAGTAGTTTTAACCAACTTTGAAAAGTTTACATGCCGTCAAGAAATATCAGGCATGATGGTTTCTTCCAGAAACTGGAATGAATCCGTAAGACCAGAAGTGCGTGTCTTGGATTCGGACTTCAGACCTATGACTTGGCAGTCACACCACTAGGCTATACTAGGTAGTGTAATGGACGAGTATCTTTACTGGCACAGGAAGATGTATTTTCCAACAAAAACACACGCTATGAAACAGATTTTCTCCGTCATGCCACGCCTTGGTCCACTTTCCCAATGTCCTCCCCATTTAAAATTCGAAACATTCTTTTAAAAACAAACCAAATCGTATTTAAAGCCGGGATCGTTCCAATCCCTCTCAATCTCGGGATATAACCGTCAGATGCGTTCCATGGTCTGTTAGATGTCGTATCGCGCTTGCCCGATTATTCTCCATCTCGGAAACAGTTAAAATCGACTATCGTTCCGCGGTTCACGCGTAAACAGAGCTCTTTTATTGTGTGGTGTAAGGCATAAGAGAGTGATATGCAAGAAAAATGAGTAAACGAGCCGTTGACAGAGAAGAATGGAAGAAAAAAACTTGGGACAATAGCAAAAAGACGATGATGAGGACAGTCATAGGAGAGTGAGCTTAACATAAATCCTTGGATTTGTGCCCGGTTGGTGACAATAGGCTCGCCCCCTGTTACATGGAACTAAAAATGTAATTGGCGAAATCGGTACTATTACGTGCACGTGTGCCTAACCTTTCGAAAATTTATGAAAGGTAGCTTAACAGCTGACAGTACCTACATAAACATAAAATCAATTACAGCCGTTATGTAATATTATTAAGCCTGTTATTCCTTATGAGAGGATAATTATATGACTAACTTTTAAGACCAGAGGAGAACCAACAAGACTTCAATCTAGTCGTGTTTTATCAATTGTGTTGCGACAGTTAACTGCTGCGCTATCACAATTTACTACTACCTATTTCTTCTCAATTGAGCGGCAGCATTCATCTAATAACTTTCTACACGGTCAACTAGTACCGTCAATAAACAAAAAAAAGAGGAAAATGATGAGTAAGTTTTGTCGTGCATCACACATTTCAGCAAACCAATAAGTCTTAGACTAAATACTAATAAGACACATAAAGAAAAAACAGCAGCGACGTAGTTTTCCAAAACCGCTATCGCTTATGTCATAATCTAATCACTTAATTCTACAACTCGCTGGTCGCTAATAACTTGTACCGGAGTACAGTCACCCATATAATACTCTCAGTTTCGCGGTACGTAACATAAACAAGATCTCTTTTTGTCCTAAGTGATCCGGCTCTGGTCAACGTTGATTTTTATATCGGCTTGAGATGAGTTCACACTTGATTTGATGGTCGTCGGGATAAAGTAAGTTTAAGTTTTTCTAAGTACTAAGTGATTTTTACTAGAAAAAATATTTTAAAGTGACGTTTCTTACTGTAGGGTTGTTTCCTATACTAACAAGACATTTTTGGTATCAAATGCTATTTGTTTTTTTTTGCCATATTGAAAGAAGACTGCAATACCTTACCACAAAATAACATATTATTTCGAATCTTCTTACGTATATTAACTTTACCAGTTCTTTAAAATATTGTTTATCATACCTACTTGCCAAAAAAAACTTCTGTAATACGATAAAAACTTAATATGAGATACCAAAATGGTAAAGTAAATTTTAATCAGGCACTTACCCATTAAAATGCTAAGCGAGTGCCACAATTATACAAGGTTATAATTTGTTTCCGACAGAACATCAAAATAAAAGTGAATCTGCAAAACGATTCAAAACATCCACGGCGTAGTGAGGTACAGGTAGCGCCATCTCTTATGATTTTTTGGAACTAACCTTTTAAAGTTCTAAGTAGCGTAGCGTTTATTTTCCAATAATACCTGTTCGATTCTTGTTTGTGTGTTTTTGTATGTAAATGGTTTTTGACTACGTATTGGAGGAGTGATAACTAGTTAGACATCTCATTTTGGCATTTAGCCCTAAGACGACCCACTGACCAATTCCTTCAGTTGTAATTTAGTTTTGTTCCTCTTCCTAGATCCAGCAACAATTAGCATAGGATTAATAGGTTTCCTTTTACCTCGCTGATACCAGAAACATCAATGGAATGTGTTCTCAGTGGATAATTCAAACATACCTTTTAGGTGTAACGCTGAAAAATGTATACCTACATACTTATTTATTTTCCTCAATTAATTTCACAACAAGATCATCCTTAGTACCTACTTCCAATTACACTTACAACCAGAATAATGTACACCCCTCCTAACTCGATCCGACCGACATATTTATTTTGAAGAGCGCCGTATTTTGTTTGGATTAAAAATATTTCTGGCTACACTTGCACACGACACTGTACGAAGTATCGCCCTGTACACTGGCAAACAAAATTATAGACACGTGCCCACATGCTGTATACTTTTTCGTGGCATGACGCACATAGGTCGAGTGGATTCTTGAGACGATTTTTCTGAATGTCATGTACAGATTGAAGGTTGGTATTTCAGTGTATTTGCAATAAAAAGTTTGGTCTGTTTGAATGGCATAATTATGTTTGGCGTTTGGATTGACGAGCTCTGTGCTGTTTATTTTGAGAGGTATGTGAATGATGTCTGTAATTACGTTATAAGCGATGTCTCAGGACATTGGTAGTGCATTAAGAAAACCTTCTCCACACTCCGCCTCGTCCAGGTTAACCCGCGATGGCTACAATGTCCACTGCCTATCTCGCTGCTGGATGACCAACACTTATCTTTCCTTTTCTTGGACGCCACCAAATAGTCATAGTATTATCCGAGTTCTGCGCACCATGGGTTTGTCAGTCCCACTTTAAATTTTGATGACTGGATCAGACCATTATTACGATATGAGCTCTCATAGCTCTTGCCACCGAGGATAGATTTGTATTGAGATTGGGATCGTTGACTGATTTTCACACGAAAAATATTCCTATCATTATGAATCCTACTCCAAAACTGCACTTTAATCAGAAGCCGAATTCTTATACTAACTTAAAAACATTCAAATTGCAACCTTATTTCAGCGACAATGAAGGGCGACGTTTCAAATATTCGTATGCAGGTAAGTGAATTAGTGATATTATGTCTAATTTAGGCTTTGACAGGTTAAGACTGAACCCAAAATACGCAAGTCCTAAAATATATAGGTATTACTAGTTTAATCGATTTCTCTTTCGACAACATTGATCGATCAACTTCAAGGCAGCACTACAGCACGCGTAGCATGACCACTGTAGAAACTAGTTTTGTCTACGGAATAATCGACCTAATGACAGATAGACAATGACAATGTGTCAGTTTGCCGATTCTTCTGCCGACATAGCCCGTTTCTACGGCGGTCATACTACGCGTGCTGATTTACATTTCCTTTCCTCAACTGTTCATTTGTTCAACGAGCATAGAAGTGTCTTTAGTGAACATGTAAGCAATACCAATACATAACACTTTCGTTGCGCACGCCTGTTGGGCACAGATCGCGTGCTTCAGCCACACATCCGGCTGAACAAACGGCCACCGGAAGTTGTTACAAGTACCTGCGTTTTTTTTTATACTAATATTAATATAATATTATAAATCCATACTTAATAATATAAATGCGAAAGTCACTCTGTTTGTTTGTTTGTTACCTTTTCACGACTAAACAGCTGATCGGATCCTAAT
Source organism: Cerastis rubricosa (assembly GCA_949152445.1). NCBI lineage: Eukaryota > Metazoa > Arthropoda > Insecta > Lepidoptera > Noctuidae > Cerastis > Cerastis rubricosa. The sequence continues at coordinate 15,083,461 of OX424541.1, forward strand.
GAAATTTGGTAAGAAGATAGATTTCAACCTGGGGAAGGACGTAGGCTATATATCATCACGCTACGGCCAATAGGAGCGGAGCAACAATGAAAAATGTTGCGAAAACGGGGAAAAAATAACGCAGACGAAGTTGCGCGGGACAGCTAGTAGTATTATAAATGCGAAAGTAAGTTTGTTTGTTTGTTACCTTTTCACGCCTAAACCACTCAACCGATCATCCTGAAATTTTGCACATACGTTGTTAGATGTACAGAAACGGACATAGGGTACATTTCATCCAGAAAAAAAGTACTGTTCCCGAAGAAAACAACAATAACATTCTTATGATAATAGATGGCGCTACATGTCCGAGCCAGTTATCGTCAATATCTAAATTAACGCGGACCGCGGGCAAAACCTAGCCTTCAAATATTGCTAGTATCGTGTTTCATCATCTGCCTAGCCCTTTCCCACATCTTAGGGTCGGCTTCCAGTTTAACCGGATGCAGCTGAGTACCAGTATTTTACATGAAGCGACCGCCCATCTGACCTCCACAACCCAGTAACAGGGTAATACGATACCCCTTGGTAAGACTAGATGTCAGACTTTTGGCTTCTGACTACTCGTAACGACTGTCAAAGATCTACAAATGAAAGCCGGGACTAACGGCTTAACGTGCTTTCCGAGGCACGGAGGAAACTCGGTATGTAATTATGGTCACCCATCCACGGACTAACCTTGGCAAGCATGGGTTAACCCTATAGATCGACCCGTGCGGCTGTTGTTATTTAGCCACGAGCTCTTCAAGCTAGTATCGTGTTTATTGTTATTAAATCGATGTTTCCTCAGATATGTTTGTTAATCTCGTGGAAACTATGAAGGTTGCATCAAAAACGGTGGAACTGCATGAAAATCATGAAAATATTTGACGTTTCCGCCAACGTAACTGGCAGGTTGTAATGATTTGGGTGGGTTTATGTAATTATGAGCAATTTTCTGTTTTTAAATTTGTATTGATTTTAATCTTTTTTTTTTGGGTAAATTGGTTGTCTAATTGATTGTTTGTTTTTGTGGTATTGGCACCATTCATATTAATTTTGATTGATCATACATCAGCGTATGCGAGGCTAAGTTTCACTATTAGCTAAGTACCATTTTATGATTGCTGGTTGATGGATTGGTTTACTCGATAATTTGCTTAGGATAATATTGCCTAATTTGAAACATGACCACAACAGTTATTCCAACGAAAGTAATCTCCCAAGAAACTATGAGTTTTCTCTTATCTTTACAGTCTGATTTAAAGGACAATAGAGGATGCCTTTTCACAAAATCTTTGTAAATTCCAAATTCATTTCTCAGCTAAACCTTTTCTTAGGTTATCGAGTTCCGTGATAATACCTCGATATGATGTCCAAGTCGTCTTCTAGTTTAATCGTATTCTCCTAATTCCAAACATAATACTATGTTTGTTATTAACCCACCGCACCCAAATTCGACATTACCATAAATTACCTTTTAAAAAACATCAATTAAAAACACGCATTACGCTAACAGCTTCATAAATCCGTAATTCTAATGTAAAACACGAATTTTCAAGATGGCCGCCGCCAAAATCCGTACCACTTGACAATTAGAGCGTTGTTATCGTGCGAGGTGGCACGCGAGGATGTATCCTTGACTTGGTTGTTCGAACAAAGAATAATGAGTAATCGGTGTATCATTGGTACTCATTATATTGGTTGGTTGAAGTTGATTGGCGTAGCAAAGGACTGTATCCTTTTGGCCATGAGCTAGAAGCTCAAACGACACGCGTCTTACGACAGATCCTGCGAAAAAACACGCGGTGGTAGACCTGATTTACAAGCAGTAAGCCTATTCCGAACCCAGGCAGACGCATTACTTCGTGTAATTTAATTCATCACTGAAAAACTACACAGCTACACAGCTACTGACTGAAAATTGTGAAGGGAATCATCGATTATGATTTTGATTTTTTTTTTATCGTAGGAAACCCGCAAGTCCTACAAATTCAAAGACATATGAACATCTACCAACCCGCACTGGATTGCGCCCCCGTAGTGGATTACAGCCCCCTTCCTGTCATAGAGAGGCTTATGTCCCAGCAGTGGGAACATAATGGTATGATTATCCTTATACTGCTGAACAAATAAATGAAAACAGTTGCTTAGTAATGCATGCCACGAGGTACAAACACAGTATGTACTAGCCCCACAACACTAGCGGGGTAACTACTTGAAGAAGCTATGTGTACCACGACGCGACTTACGGAGCGTCAATACTCAGTAGTCGCAATTCACAAGTCACAAATCGCCTTTTTCGGGCTCGTAAAAGAGGCATAAGTGAGTTGCCAATGTAACTATGCCATGAGCTAAAATATATGCTACTCATACTCAAACTGACTAACTTGTGCTACTTAGCGCACAGTGCGAGAGTAGGACACGCAGGACTGATCTTTGTGACACGGTTTTAATGTTAAAAACATCAACCCGAATGAAAAGCTCGCAGAGAACTACTGCTCCTCACTTTGGTTTTGATTGCAGGCATAACATAGTGTATTTTCCCCGATGGGTTAGGCAAAGGTGTACTCAGAATACACTCGCATTTCGATAGCTATGTGTATCTTAGTAATAGGAGTTTATTGCAAGGTGATGCAATATTTTTAATGCTGGCCTACCAGATTATGGATGTCTGAATTAGTCTCCATTTACATAATTATTTAATTAACATGTATATAGGTTTACTGAAACGCAAAACAAGCATAAACTACACACGTCTCAATTAAATTTTCAACAACACATCTACATAATTACAATAATTACAAACAATGTTTAGCTATAGGTACTTAGTCATCGTTCTTACAGTCCACTACTGTAGCTGTTCACAAAGCCCTGACAAAATCCGCCGACGTAGGAAATAATATATCACCCAAGTATATCAAACTGGTGTTACGAAATTATCGAAGGAAAAACGGTGCCAAAGAAACCGTATCCTCAGCCACCAGACCTCCAAATATAATGACAGGACAATCCGCCCAACTTAAAAACTGCATGATAAAACTGAAAACAAACCAGCCTTATTTCTTAAGCATTAAGGTTCGTATGATTTATTAAGTAATTCGGTGTGTTGCGCGGGAGTTGGTCCGTGTAACGCTCGTGCGGATGCTACAAGTAAAAGCAATGATACATCGCGGATTTCGTCGCGTTGTTGTTGGGTTCTATTTGGGGCTGTTTATTATTATTTATTTATTTATCAAAAAAAAACGTTCACAAAAAGTACATACGGACTATGTCCCACAGAACCAATATTGGATTGGTATAAGTTTCAATAAGAAAAGTTAAGCAACTCTGTGTAATATAGCTGGGTCGTATTTGGAACAAAGTCAGTACCTATAATCTCTATGGCCTTTTATTTCTTTGAAATTGCACTACGCTACAAGTTCAGACTGACGTGGCCCAGCGGCGCAAACATGCATAAAAAACAATTAAACATATAGGCAAGGCTTCAAAATTGTTCCGGCTGCCCTCGTATAAGAATCCTCTTAGTCTTATCCATTTAGGAAATCACTGATAGAATTCGTGAGATAAATCAGACAGCAGCTAAGTTTCTCAGTGTAAATTCCCAAATGTGTGCAGTGGAGCAGCAGTGCTACTTCACCAGACTGGTAATGCTGTCTCTTTTTAAATGAATCCTAAAAAACGAGGAGGTAAAAGAAGAGAAGAGGGGCTGGGTAAAAGAAGAGGTGTGCATAATTATAAGATAATATGATTTTAATATTAATAATTTAGTTGGATCAAACCACCACCTCCCAAGCGGAGTAAACCGTCGGCAAGGCGAGGACGTATGTACACACAGAGGAAGTGATTCAGGCGAGGCCTGCTTGTGCACCGAAGCAGTGCGCCGCTTGCGCAATAACCCGCGAGCAACTCCCGCGCAGCTCGCACGCGATCCACAATGTATGTCCACTTGTCTTGGCGATTTGTGTATAAAAACTTAGATGTAGAATGTAGCTCTGTTTTTTGGGCTTGTCGGTTGATAGACAACAGAGTACTGCTATACATTTGTGTGAAATGTATTGAAAAAAAAGCGGCGCGGCGTTTGGAAAAAAAACTATCCTTATTATTACCTACATGGCTTTCTCAGATTCTTTAACGTTAACTAGAGACATTTTCTAATCAGAAAACCGTCTTAAAATAAAAAATAAAGCTTTTTTTACAACGCTTCCCATTTAATTTTCGAGAAACTATAATTCGAATCAAAAATCGCGGGACATACAATATGTGGTATTTTTCGGATACCCCTGGGCATGAGGAATCTATTTGTTTTTTATGGAGTCCCCATTCTGACCATCCTATACTTGGATGTAGCTTTCCCTCCGCAGAAGCGAATAAACAAAAGATAAACGACCAGATGTAGAAAGACATCTTCGACGCAATGTCAAAAGAAGTGCCACTTTAGATAGAAAGAGATAGATTCTTATTCTTCATATTCATAGTAGAATAGAGATAGAAGTGATCATAATATGAGACGCTTGCATATACGCTTGCGCAACTAACCCGGGAGTAAATCCGGCGCACGCGATCCGTAATAGTATTTCCACTTGTTTTTTGGATTTAGTTGTAAACTTTTTAGTTATGACGTAAACGTTTTATAGATTTTCTTCATGTTCATGAAAATCTTTCTTCAATCTGCCGTTTCGTCTTTCGTTTCTTCCTTTTCTACTATGGTTGTGTTCGTCGTGCTGGTCATCGGATTTTTCGTCATCATGCGTCTAGTCAAGGTTTAGTTTTCAAAGTTTTTTTAAATTGTATCGATCGCTTTGAACACGTAACACAAAATTGCCTTAAATACATACTGCGATTTGTCTTATCTTTTGATTCTGTTTTGCTATGGCTGTGTCTATCTTTGCACTTAAAAAGATCATTGACTTTCTTCAGTAACCATTGCATAATCCCGCCAGACTTTAAATGTGCAAAAAACTAAGTGCTTTCCATTTCACTGAAATTTCTAACATTTTCAAACCCTCTTGCTAAAAGCAAGTTTAGCATATAATTCATCAGTAATGCAACAAATTACCGCCCTACACAATGACTGTGTTCGATGTGCCGACGCACTATGGAAAATCGTAGAACAACTGCTGATTAAAAATGGGTTTTGTCAATGTCGCTACTGGCATATTTTATTTATTTTACTCAATAGTTTAAGGTCCAAACTAGAATATAATATCAAAAAATTATACATATTATTTGAAATGTTTTTTTTACAACTCTACAAACTTTATAGTTTTGACGGACGTCCATGTTAAGCCCGTTCACTTCATCACTTTCAAATTGATTTTATCGTTATACATTACAGGAAAAGGTATAATGTATTATATATTTCTGGAAACCTCGTTTTTTGAAGAATGTGAAACACCTATTATGTACTTAATATTATATTAACGTTTACCTTAAAATAATTGCAAAATAAATAATGGTAAAAAAAAAGTTTATTTAAAGTTCATCGAGACTTTTGACAGTTACCCATGTTTACCCATGCTTTACATTTAATGTTGATTTGTAGCCTAGCTATCCATAAACATGATCAAATAAATAAAAGTTGCGAATATTTGCGATTTTCGGAGTCATTTGTAAAAATGTGATAAAAGTCAGGCAAGCTCTTTCATCGGGTATAATGATAAATACTGAAAAATTTGGCAGTTATGATATGGAGACTGCCAGAATCTATGTGAGCAATTATGAATGGTACTACATGCCATCTTCCGTTCACAAAATTTTGATTCATGGAGAAAGTGTCATAAAGCATTTTGCAGTACTTCCTATTGGTCAACTTTCAGAAGATACACAAGAATCTCGTAATAAGGATTATAAAAAATTTCGTCTACATCATGCTAGAAAATGCTCAAGATCCGCTACAAACGAGGATGTATTTCATACTCTTCTTTATACTTCAGATCCATACATAACCAGCATTAGAAAACCGTATACTAAAAACGTGAAGGAACTTGACGAAGACACCTTAGATCTTTTGAAAGTAAACGAATTAATTTCAGATCCCGAATTTCATCAAGTATAATTAACATACCTAATATTTAGTAAAGATAATTAACTAATCATAAAAAAAACATTTTTATGAAATATTACGATTAAAACCGATTTTAATCATAAATATTAAAAAAATATATATATTATTATTTAAATTGATATGTATTTTGATGTACTATATGATATTAGGTTTTCGTAAACATTAAAATAATAGTATACATTGTTAAAAAATAAATATTGGACATTTTTTTATAATTTTGAATTTGTTTTATTTTTTAATGTAAAGTTTTACATTCAATCATAATAAATTATATTAGATTTGAAGCCATATACACTATTCTATATCTGTGCAAAATTTTAGAACATAATATTCAGAAATAAAAAAGTTATTGATTTTTAATCAGAAACAGACCTTTATTTTCCACCGTGCGACGGCGTGAAAATTTATGGTTTCTGCTTGTGCCTTTTAAGAGATGGTGTGTCGTAAATGTTGGAGACGCGAAAATAGGTACGGATCCAGTGGGAGATATGCCAGTTTCATAGATCGGCGTGAAAATGAAAAGCAATCCCTTCTTTTTTTTTGGAATTGCTTCAAAAATTTATAATATAAGACCCGATGGTATAAGAACATTCATTCCCCATCAAAATTTAAGAAAACTCTCTCCTCTCTATTAATAGAAAAATGTTAGTATACTGTTCCAGATTTTATAAATGATAGTTTTTAATATTTTTTAGTTTATGCTTCGTTTTGTCTCTATTGTTTGTTTTATCTCAAGTATTTTAGTTTTTTAATTACATTTTATTTAAAATTTGTATGCCTTCGCGGCAGAACATATCGCTCAAATATGTTAACCTAACACCTTTTTGTAATATCTATGTTTAACGAATAAAGATTCTGATTCTGATTCTGATTTCGTGGAATCTAGGAAAAATGCGTAGCTACAGCATATGGCTGTACCAAGATACTATGTTTTCATTTTAGAAACTCATAAGTCATAACATTCAGATACACAATAAAAAATACAGATTTAAAAACTCTGTGTCGTTGGTCTAGTGGTCGCAAGTGCGACTGGTGAGCATCAGGTCCTGGGTTCGATTCCCAGTTCGGGCAATATTATATTCGGTGGGATTCCCCGATGATGCGGAGGTGGATACGGCTCCACGCTAATTTTAACTGTGTATTTTTCATCTTTCTGTAACCTACTAACACTAGAATTTAAAAATAATTTTTACTAACCCTATGGACTCTGGTTCTGTATGGTGTCGGACGTAAAGAATAGCACCATCCCATATCTCCCCGTGGGTGTCGTAAGAGGCGATTAAGGGACTAGCCAGAGAATTGCGTTCTCTGTGCTTTTGTAACAACCGTACTGCGATCGCCAACCCGCCTGCCAAGCGTGGCGATTATGGCAAAACCCCCCTTATGTCAATGTGGCGTTGGGGGAGGCCTATGTCCAGCAGTGGACGTCTTTCGGCTGAAATGATGATGGAGTCTGGTCTGAAATAAAAAAAAATCTTTTCTATTCTATTGGGTGTTTCTATCAGGAATTTCTAAGCAGCAGTCACGGAGTCCGATTTGTCCCCGGTTAATAGCAATAGGCTTATCTTTTCGCTATCATGATGTCAACAAAAAATTATCACAAAGAAATCTTGACATTACAAAAACTAAGATTCTAATACCAAAAACTTGCGATAAACCAACCCTTTATCGCTACACGTAGCAACACTTTTCACATCTTGTACTACACAACTTACCCCAACTTCATTAAAAGGTTGTCGTTTAGCAAAAGCTCAAGTCACTGTCATCATTTATTTTGTCGCACTTACTCGCGACATTTCGACTTTTCATTTCGACTAGACACATTTATTAACTAAGTCGTTAACTCATTTTATTTTGTGAAACTTTGTCTTTGACTTAAGTCTTTAATCATTAGATGTTATGTGTATGTGAACGGGGTTTTAGTTAAATAGGAAAGTTTTTAGTATTCTTTCGAATATTAAAATAAGCTTTGGTAGGTACTTGGAATTTTCTAGTATCACATTTTTAGGGTTCCGTACCCAAAGGGTCAAACGGGACCCTACCTATTACTGAGACTTCGCTGTCCATCCGTCCGTCCGTCCGTCTGTCACCAGGCTTGTATCTCATGAACCGTGACATTTAGCCAGTTGAAATTTCTACAGATTATGTATTTCTGTTGCCGCTATAACAAGAAATACTAAAAACAGAAATAATAAATATTTATGGGGGGGGCTCCCATACAAAAAAGTGATTTTTTTTCACGTTTTTATAAATAATGGGTCGGAACCCTTCGTGCGCGAGTCCGACTTGCACTTGGCCAGTTTTTATATTTAGCTCGTAGCTAAAGGCAGCTGCACGAGTCGATCTTAAGTTGGTCACTAAGCCGCGCTTGCCGAGGTTGGTCCGTGGTTGGGTAACCATCATTACATACAGAGTTTTCCCCGTGCCTCCGAAAGCTCATTAAGCCGTTGGTCTCGGCTGTCATTCTTAGATCGTTGACAGTCGATAGGAGTAGTCAGAAGGCGAAAGTCTGACATACAGTTTTACCAAGTGGACCCAGTTACTGGGTTTTGGAAGTCAGGCAGTTACTTCATGTTAAAAACTGATACTCAGCTGCTGCTGCATCTGTTAGTTTGGGAAAACGCTAGACAGATGATAATATTTCTATAAGACAGCGATTTATGTATAGTTAATATAGATTGCTATTTGTTCATTTTATTATGGTAGGGACTACTGTAGCCTCTTTATTTATAGTTACTTTTTTCCGAGTTTCATATGATACAGGAACTTGTTTCTGTGAAAATCTCTGGAAAATCTTTCACCTTTCCCTCTATGTTAAGAATCCAAGAATGATTTCTCTTTCTAAAACAAAAAGCGAAAAAAAAACTCGTTTAAGGGTGGTATCTACTGACTCGAAATAAATGTTTTAATGACGAACATTATGCAAACACATTAAGGGTATCACCCTCGTTGACTATCGGATTTGATTGTGGTCCAAGTTTATAAGTGAAGCGGATAAACAGCTGACATGTAAATTGCACTATAGATACAATGACAAAAATGATTCATGCCTATTACTGATTTTGCGAAGCAAAGGAGAACATCGTAAAAAACGAATTGTAGATGGCGCGACCATAGCCAGTTCTCAATCTGAATCTGACCAATGAGGTCAAACTAAACTTACACTGTGACTTACAGGATACCTTCCGTGACTTAAATTATGAACCGTGAAAGCTTAAAACAGTGTTTTAGGTCAAGCTATTTTGAAATATAAAATTACATTACCAGATTTTCAACCAGTCACGATGCTTGGAACCAGCTATGCTAGCGCCTGTAGTTCGACAGGATAATTTTGTTGTATTTATTTTACCTTACTGGGAAAGAAGAAATCCTTATGCATCGTTGAAGCTTGCACGCTACTATCGTAGTTGTGGTTTTAATTTTCACTAAAATATTTCATGAGACATTCAGTCTCTTACTGGTAAAATACTGGTATTCAGCTGCATCCGGTTATACTGGAAGCCGACCCCAACAAAGTTGGGAAAAGGCTAGGCAGATGATGCTGATGGTTCAGTCACCTGCTTAAATTGACAAGAAATAAAAATGATGATTGTTTCTGGGTTTCAGGGCTGCAGTGGTTTAGGAATAGAGTAGAGGGCGTGTTCCAAAAAAAAATGAAAATGGAGGTGGTGCCCGCTATCCGCTCCGCTAATAAACCCGCCTCTCTCCTATCACTTGTCCTCCCAAACATTTTTACTTGCCATCTTGCCCACTAATGCGTTCGGAACACAGCAGTTATGACGTAATGTCTTACGAAACGTCGTAATACCGTGACTAAGCCGGATTAAGGGCATCTAGGGACGTTTAAATTAAAACGGCTAATTGATTACGGAAACATGGATATATTTTTTTTTGTTTGATAGATGTTGGTTTGTTTGTTTTCGGAAGTTTGCGAGGAAAGAAAATCTTGTGATTATTGTAAACTGATACTTGATGAGTTTATGATTGCATCAGTGAACAGAGTTCGCGTAGTAACCCAAGGCCAAATCTGTTGTCGCTGTCTTGAATTAATTTTCATTTCGACCGCACTATTGGCGACCGTACTATCGGCCATCTTCGCCCCGGAAAACCATGCAAACGACTCCCATGACAAAAATGTTAAAATCCGCCATCTAGTAACTTCATTTCGACTTCAGATTCCATTAAAGTTCAGATTGACACTAAATACACGACTTACCTACAACAGAAATCATTAAGAGGCTAGAGGCTAAGTATTGCCAAACAACGTGGCAATGCTGCCAGTCTCTTGGGCACATTACCAGCTGACAGCGTTGAGGAGGAGTTTTTTGACGCCCTTTTATAGTTTACTGTTATTTTAGTTATTTACTTTTTTTATTTGTTAATCGTTGTAATGTATATAGTTAGGTTTCTTTTATGAAATAATAATAATAAGTTGCGAAACAATTTCCCTAAAAAAATCTACGCTATATTAGCCAAACAACCGCTCTCTCTTAGCAACGCAACACTGTCAAAAGCCCAGGCTAAAACTGGGATATAAAAGACCTTTTCCTGTTTTTATATGAAAAAGGTTCTCCTTTAACAGCGAAGGAAAATACAAATGTAACTTTCAACCTTTTCATTAAGCATTTCCTGAAAGGAACAGCGCCCTTTTTCCACCCTATATTTTCCAACAAAAGTATTGTGACTGAAAGTTTCAATTCACTGGCATTGTGAGGTTGACGTGTCGACAATAACCAGACTTGTCGCAACAAAACCGATCAACAAGTTGTTTAAACCCTTGTTATGCTTGTCACCACGTAATACTGACAAATGTGAGTTTATAGAATATTAAACTTTATGTTGAATTTGGTAAGGTTGTGTATCACTTTAACTTATGTTACAGCTTAAGCCACAGACTGATAGGTATAACTTCGTACCAATATGAAGGAGTATCCGCAGTATGGCAATGATGACGTGTAAAATTTTCTACTCTATGTCAAACTCAACCCTCCGTTCGCAAAGGGTCAAACTAGAGGGGAGCGAAAAAAATCTTCGCCGAAAAAAATAATAATAACACAGACTTATCGCCTTTACACTGCGGTATCCGTACATAAATAATGATAAAAGGAAATTAAATCAAAGTCTTATTAGAATATTAAAAGTTTCGTAGGCGTTTTTTTAATGTCTCTCGCGGCGTTTGGGGATACATATTTCACTCAATTTGGTAAATGGAAGATGGTGTTTTAGCCATAGCTATTAGAGGGCTGTTTAGTTGGTTTTAATATTTTTTTACGGATATTAAAATGCATTTATTAATTAGAAATTATGGCAGTTATGGCTTGTCGTTAATTTTTATAGTTTTGTGTGTTGTTTACGGAGAAAGGGAAATTAATAGCATTCACGACCAAAGACAAAAGTATTAACTGTTTAAAAATGTTTGTTCTTACAGTTCAGAAAGTATTATTAATTGTTTATTTTTGTATGATGAAGCCGCGGCATACGCATCGAGAATTATTGTAGCATAAAAATAATCAGTATTATTATAAACTAAGAAAGAAAAATTGGTATAATTCCCTTGAAAACACGTACACGACCACTTTTTGTCGGGGCAATATCACCTTATATTACCAAGGTACATTAGCAACTCCACATTGCATTACCAACTAAAACGACGGATGAACTGTGTGAGAAATGATAATAAGAAAAAAAAGGAGTATGATAACGTGACGGTTGCCAACTGTAGAGAATGGAAGAAAAATACGTGTTGCACCGGCTTCAAGTAACATGGGACAACGACAAAAAGATGATGATTGCGTTACCAGCTATGACATCATCATCATCATCAGCCTATAATGTTCCCACTGCTGGTACACAGGCCTCCTCTCTATGAGAGGGAGTGGGCTGTAATCCACCACGCGGGTGGATTGGCCCAGTGCGGTTTGATAGATGTCACATGTCTTCGAATTTTTAGTTCTAGGACATGCCCGGTTTCCTCACGATGTTTTCCTTCACCGTTTTTGAGAGCAGTGGTGATGAAATAAATTACACAAAGTAATGCGCCTGCCTAGGTACGAACCCATGGCTTACTGCTCGTAAGTCGGGGCTGCCACCTCTGGGACACTGCTGCTCTCTAGTCGGGACTGCCACCACTTTGAAATACCTACTTAATAACACACAAAACCAAACCCCGTATCACTCCAGTCCAGCATTAACACTTAGTAAGACTGGATGTCAGACTTTTGGCTTCTGACTACTTGTAACGACTGTCAAAGATCTACAAATGACAGCCGGGACCAACGGTTTAACGTGCTTTCTGAAGCACGGAGGAAAGTCGGTATGTAATTATAGTCACCCATCCAAGGACCAACCTCGGCAAGCACGGCTTAACCTTAAAGATCGACCCGTGCGGCTGTTATTTTTGGCCACGAGTTTCCTAACACATAAACCTTTAAACAAAATCTAGCACATCTGCTAGCTAGTGGTAGCTGTGTATCCCCGGAGTAAAGCCGCTGTGTGCCGGCCATGCGTCTTGTCTTTACCGGCGCGCTCCCCGGATGTATCGTGTCGTGTACCGGGCATAAGCGTTTTGATACTTGTATAATATGCATTAAGGAGAAAGTCGACAAGTAGTGCTTTTAAAGCTAACTACGGACTCATAAATACTGTGATACTGAGAAAACCCTTTTTTTAAACCGCTCTTAAATATACTACATATTAAATGTATAAAGCTGTTTATATATTCCAAAAGCAAACTTCATCATCATCTGCCTAGCCTTTTCTTTTATTTTTCCCAACTTTATCTGGCCTGCACAACCCAGTTGGTACTGGTCAATACGACACCCCTTGGTGAGACTGTAACGACTGTCAAAGATCTATAAATGACAACCGGGACCTACAACTTAACGGCTTTTACTCAAAAATGTATGTAATGTGGTCTGGTATTTTGACAACCTTGTTTGAGCAAAGTCGACCTTGCCGTTCTGTTTCAAGGAGCGGCCGGCAAAGTTTTGCTGTCCGCTCTATCAGGCCGGCAATGTTTTGCCGGCCGCTATTATGACATTTCAACGTTTTAAAAAATCAAATCCAAAAAGATTTTATTTACAACATAGCTGTTTGTATCTATAGAGATAGGTACAAAAAGATTTTATTCCATATTAGGCTGTATAGTTTAACTACCATTGCTAAAAAAAAAACAAAGAAGTAACAAAAGCGCGGTTCAGCGAAAATTTTAATTGATATATTTTTTATTTAAATTACTTGCTGGTTATATTTATATTAGGTACTTGCATTTTAGAGTAAAGCACTATACAAACCTTGGCCCACAATGACTGCTTCGCTGGTCACGCTATGATTGCCTCGAGCTAGCCTAGCGACGCTATAGGCCTATCAGCTTGGCCATCATTGCAGCCCTTGCTGTCCTCGCTGTAAAGGCCTTGACCTACGGTCTCGGCCTTTATCTCAGCTCGTCCATCAAATGCTGCACGCTGACCACGCTGTGTCGGCCTGGAGCTGCGCTGCCGGCCATAATCAGCGCGACCAGCAAAGTAGTCATTATAGACCGCGGCAGTAATGTACTATAAAAAGTATCAAGATCACTACACAAACTACACCACAGTCAACCATTAGGGAAATCTGCGCGGCAGCGAGTACTGTTTAATTTATACGCGGGAATATTCTTAAACTATCGGTTTTGTGGTCACTGTGGCGATTCGGCCTTTATTTATGTTCGGCCTCGGCGTCGGCCGACGTGGAACCGAATTAGCGGACGCTCTCAAGGGATGGTACCGCTCTATTTTGTATTTGGAATGCTAAGATATAGTTTGGAATAAAAGTAGTTTTATCTAATTTAAATAAAGAATTACCCTCAATATATTTGTATTACCGATTTCTACCGAGCATCTTGAAAAATAAATCGTTCTACTTTTATTTTCATGACTGCGAGTCTGAACTTGTTAACTGAAACGCTCATAATAAATCACACTAAACATACATACAAGGATATATTCTTATGCCCCATATGATTGGGCAAAGGGCCATGTGGCCAAGGGCGAAGTTTCCTTGCGTGATCAAATCAGCAATGAGGACATCCGCAAGAGAACCAAGATTACCGACGTAGCCCGAAGAATTGCCAAACTTAAGTGGCAGTGGGCAGGGCACATTGCTCGTAGAACGGATGGGCGATGGGGCCGATGGGGACAATTTCTGTAATAGCGACCGCGAACTGAAAGTCGATGCGTTGGAATTCCTCCCACTAGGTGGACCGATGACCTGCTGAAAGTTTGAGGGATACGCTGGATGCGAGTCGCACGGGACCGGACAATGTGGCGACACTTGGGGGAGGCCTATGTCCAGCAGTCGACGTCTTTTGGCTGAAATGATGATGATGATGATATGATTGGGGGCGCTTATTAGATGAAATTTAAACGTTACTAGCGAAATATGGGGGAAGCACCTACTATAGGTACAGTGTACAAATCTGCCGAATCTTTCGGGCAAATATGCGTGATGTTATGTTCTGCTGTATTATTCTTATCCCGACTTTTACTAACAACACTGAAACACCAGTAACCAATAGGCAATCAAGCTCCATTAAACTAATCTACCAACATTATCCCCACACACAAAAACTTAACCAGACACCTCTCCCAAACTCATTACGCGCCCAATTTACACATTTCGGTCACATTTCATATTGGGGGCATAAAAAACCAATTTTTGGCGAAAAAAAGGCATAAAAGCCAATGTGTAACATACGAGGCATAATATCAATTTGCCTCTCATACAATATTCATAACACATCCTACGAAGTCATATAATTTATATGTTAGAAACAAATTCACGAACGATTTGGCTGAGGTAAGAAGCGGAATATATTCACGGCGCGCGGTCTGGTGGGCAAGCAGAGGCAGTATTATGCATGCGAGGTGTATGCCACTCTAGGGGGCAGTTACTTATGCCACGCATATTTGAATTTGTGAATATTTTTGGTGGAGGATTCGTGAAGGATTGTAACTCGAAATTTATTTCAAGACTTTTTCTTGAATGTATTGGTTGTATTGTTTGTGAGAATGAGAGTTGTGATTTATGTTTGATGAAAACTGTTAATAGTTGCCTAGTGCACATAAAATTAATAGTTTTCAAAGAATTGTACACTAAACTAAATGTACCTAATATTAAAGATCATCCAAAATGAAATTAAACCCCAATCCATGAAAAAAACTATTTTATGTGAGTGTCAAGGGTTTGCCCTTTTTTTTAACGCCTTGGTCAAGCGTTAATAGAGCTTCATTCCAACAATGTTGAATATATTTTAGTTATAGTTTACTTATAAGTACTAATTATACCATTGTATGAGAAATTATAGGTACTACTGCGCCTAAATGTACACTTTTTGTAACACTTATTTTTAAATTCTTCTTCTTAAATGAACAATTCATGTTTCGTTTCCCACTCCTTTACTCTTCTCGAAGAACACCTACAGAAGAAGTTACAACACTTTTCGTGCAACCCTATACAATTTCACGTGGATTTTCCTGTTCATTATATTTCGCGACATACATCATTCGTGTCAAGGTGTCAAGCTCATGACTTATACAGAGTGTGACAATACAGGAAAATATAGAGGCAATTTTCTTCTTGCAAAAGTACCCACGTTAGACTATATTTTTTTTTTGTAACAGTATGTCTACGTCAATTGGAGTAAAAGGTCGAGCTGGTAGAATAATTCCGGTTGCTGTTTTATTTTATTGTATGTTAGTCCTGACACAGCCAGAAGCCGTCGCGGCAGACCTCGAAGAAGATCGTGGGACGAGCCGGACCAAACCAGCGATTAGTGGTCCACAGTGGCCATGGATCGAAACGACTGGCAGTCATGGTGAGAGGCCTTTGCCCAGCAGTGGGATGACTCAGGCTAATAGTATCAGTATTTACTATTTATTAGTTATAGGTTTTTATAAAGTGTTCAAAAGTTTACTTATTTTTCATGAACTACAAAGGTAAGCAGGAAATGCTAGAATATGTTCACCATTGAATAGACAAAAATTAAATAAAAAAATTACAACACCAAAAAAATCCAAAAAAAAAAGCCAAGCGTCGTTGCGTCGGGGGTCCGCTTTTTTGTGCTTGTGCTAAGCGGTCTACTTAGGCAAGCGTTAAAAGCGAGCGTGTTTAGGCGAGCTCTTTTTAGAGTTCACCTTAAAAGTCGCTCATATGTACAGATGCTGATTTTTGGTAGGATCCGGTTTTCTCGGGACAAATATAGTAAATGTCTAAAGCATACATTTTCTATCTTCCAACCGATTCTCTTAGATATTCCATGTTCCTATTACAACAAAATCACAATCGCAGTATCAATTTCTAACTCATAATTAAAATAATAACGTAGTAGTGTATATCAGCGATGGATTCTGATTGGTCGCCCCGAGGCGGCTCGGTGATCGAGCGGTCGCAAACATTGACCGCTCGGATCCTTTGACAAGGATTGAGTAAACGTAAATATAATTTAAACTGGCTAATAGAAATCAGGCAGATCGATTTTTTGGTTAATACTGATTGAAGCCAGGGAGGTTGTCTGAAAGGTTTCAAGCACAGAAGATATAAAGGGTTTAAATAGAAGCTTCACAAAGCCGAAAGGCAGTTTTGCAGTTTTGCAACTTGAAGTAAAGTTAGGTATGGCCCAGAACAAAAAATAATTGCATTTGCAATTATTTTTTGTTCTGGGCCATACCTGGGAACTTTCTAGTTACGAAGATTTTGGAGATCAAAGTGCCAACTTTTTTACTAGTTTTTTTTAGGTAATAACTTTACTTCAAGTACCTCAATAGAGCAGAGAGCAGTGGTGGCCCAGTTGTGGCAGCCCCGACTTACGAGCAGTAAGCCGTGAACTAAAAATTCGAAGACATGTGACAACTACCAACCCGCACTGGGCCGCGTGGTGGATTACAGCCCACTCCCACTCATAGAGAAGAGGCCCGTGTCCCAGCAGTGGGAACATTATAGGCTGATGATGATGAGGTACTTCAATGACTCGTTTAATACTATCCAGTGCATATGGATGCACTCACGCAATCACGGTAAAACTCAATGTAACTAACTCAAAACATTGTGCTGCCATCAGCACAATGTTTTGAATTAGTTACATTGAATTTGAGTGATTTTAAACCCCAAAAAAACAATTTCCCAGCAATATTTTTTAGCGTGGGGTTACTTAGTTTGAGTTATAGAATGCTTGGTTGACAGCTTCATGAAGAGTCTGTTTACACCTTGTAGGTATACCTGGATTATTCCCGCTGGCCACCCCCTGCTTGTCCACCCCGGGTGGACACGGGCACAACTTTTAAAAATAATTCCCGCTGGCCCCGGGGGGTGGCCAGCGAGAATCAATATTAAAATATTTTACTATAGCCACCCCTGGTGGACACGGCCACAACATCTTTAAACATTTACAATGGCCACCTCTGGTGGACTGCATCACTATCAAAACCAAACACTCTCCTTATCCAACTCTGGCTGATAGACAATTCAATGCATTTCATGTAGAAGAATTGCAAATTCCTCAAAAGTACAAGCAATTTCTTTTAGCGGATTTACTATTGTAATGGCAATCGTATTACTTATAGTATATTGTTTTGGACAAGCTAAATGGGTTATTTGTGAGACTCGTGATTTTTATTGTGATGGTACCTTTAAAAGCTGTAGTGAAGCTATCGATACATGGTTATGTTATAAAAAGCGATATAACAACAACATATAAAGATATGTTTAAGTTTCACGATCCGTATGAAAACCAAGCGTACCAGTTTTTGACTACCTTCTACGACGTCATAAGCACTATCCAGTTACTATACAAACAAGTTCTATACAAAAAATATATAATCTGTAAATTACAGATTTTGAATGATTTATTTATAATTAGGCTTCTCAACAATGAGTACCAACACTGTTTCATAATAATTTGTACATTGTGTACTAAATCTAAGCGCCTCATCACTTACAGAAAAGCACCGCATGCACTACATTAGGCGCACATAATTGCATAGTTAAATTATCAAGAAATACAATGTTTGAAAAACATAAAAAAAACCTAAATTGATGACACTGAGTAAAATTAAATTAAATAACATAGATTAAATAAGATTAAAATAAATTAGATTAAATTAAATGATTAATTACCTGTTAGATGCTTCATTCTAGCTGTCTGTGACCACCATTTTCTCTCCACATTTTCAACTTCCCATACACAAAATAAAACCCACTTCTTCTTCCACCATAAAACACAAAATAAACAACACTTCTTAACTACGTGCTACTAAATTAGCAGTAAAGACTGGCAGGGTCCCCCTGGTGGGGTCTGAATAAACCATGTGAGGTATTCCCATGGGGGTCGGGTAGGAATGAGTGTCTAATGGCCGAACGACAAATACTCATTATAGTTTCGTTGTTAAGGTTCTCGTGGCCATATACACAGTGGACGGTGATGGACAAAGTTGGAGATTGATAGTTTAGTTTATCCGTATTTTTAACAGGCTACTTAAGAAGGAGGAGGTTATGTGTTCCACCATCATCTTTTTTTGCCGAGTATGTACGCCGATTTCTCCGGATTTCTCCGTGATTACTGTGCTCCGATTTTCGTGATTCCATTTTTCTTTGGGTAGTAAAATGTACTGAACCCGATGAATGCATTTTTAACAAAAGACGAGCGTCATCAGCATAGCTAAAAAGAAAAGTCGTTAAAGCTATTAAGACTGCCGTCCACTCCCTGGGAATTAACCACATGCTTTATTCAGACACCCCTGACTTCAGGCCTGAAGTTCACACTGCATCACAACCTTAACAGTTCTAAAGTTTACAAGAATACTACAGTAGTATTGTGTAACTACAACTGGGTACTAGGAAATGATTTCACAGTTGGAGGGTTTAGTTCTTGGGAAGTTTAAGTCAATGAAAACGTGCTTTTGATAGATATTATTACAGATAACGTGTTCTTTGTTTCGTTTGTGTTCAGTCAGGAATGAAGTCAACAAACATCATCATCACTAAATGACTCCTCCCGCTCTGGGCGGAGCGGAAGGGAGTGTCAGTCTTGTACTGACTAAAACCTATCCATGTTCCTTCTTAGCCCTTTGTGTTCCAGGGCTACGGTATCTCTTTTGAACAGTCCCGCAGCCCTGGTAGGCATCGGCCCTCTTGGACCCCTTCCCTTAATTCTTAATTCTCCTGCTCTTATCCCGATTTATTTTGAGTTGGCGCAGCATGTGTCCTTGGGCTAAATAATAACAGCCGCACGGGTCGATCTTTAAGGTTAAGCCGTGCTAGCCGAGGTTGGTCCGTGAATGGGTGACCATAATTAGCTACCGAGTTTCCTCCGTGCCTCGGAAAGCACGTTAAGCCGTTGGTCCCGGCTGTCATTTGTAGATCTTTGACAGTCGTTACGAATAGTCAGAAGCCAAAAGTCTGACATTCAGTCTTACTAAGGGATATCGTATTACCCAGTTACTGGGTTGTGGAGGACAGATAAGCAGTCGTTTCAAGTCAAATACTTGTACTCAGCTGCATCCGGTTAGACTGGAAGCCAACGCCAAGATAGTTTGGGAAAAGGCTAGGATGGTGGTGGCAGCATGTGTTCTTCCATACCTCTTTACTCTTCTCTCTATTCTTCTTTGTACTCTTTCAATTTTTACAATTTTTCTTTCTGCGCGTGCAATAGCTAAAAGGTAGTTATTACATTTGTTCCAGTAATTTCCTCAATATTTTCTCAATGAACAATATTTAAAACCTGAAGTGTAAATCGTTACTTTCCGTATAAGTAGGTACTTATGGTTACGAACCAGATGCAGAGGTCGACCATGCTCCAGATGCTAAGATGAAATAAAGGCAATTGCAGGCAAGAATTGGATTGAGAGAGCGAAAGACAGGGACATTTGGCACTCTTTGGAGGAGGCTTTTACCCGAGAGGGGTATAGGAATTAACTATTTATTTTCAATGTAACTAGTAATCAATTTCTAACTATCTGAATTACATTATTAATTCATTTACAATAATTTATTATCTAAGGCATGTGAAAATGGATTTTATTTTATTATTATTTAACAATTAATCATTTTAGGTTTAAAATGTTAAATTTAAATTTTGATTTTTGTGTTTACTTAGGCATGTGAAATTGATTTTATTTTATTTAATTATTATTTAACAATTAATCATTTAATTGTTTTAAATTTTGATTTTTAGGATTATTCACGATTGATAATTTTTAATTAGGTTTTTGATTACTTGCTGTTTATTTTATTTTAATTATTGTGATTAACTACAATTGAGTACCTACTTTAAAGTTTACTTCTAGTGATTATGCATGGAATTAATAAAGCTAATTTTGATTTTGATTTTTTGACTTTATGATTACCCATCCACAGACCAACATATGATGCAAGCTTAATCTAAAGATTGATCCGAGCGATTCACTTAAACCTACACTCCAAGTAAAAAAGAAACAAACTGAAAATGAGTACCTACACTACAGAACCTCGAGTCCTCTATTAGTCCCCAGTAGTAGCTGCCGTGAAAGTAGTGAACAACGCGGGAACACTTTTAAGCTCATCACAACATGTTTGTAATTAATTCCGGTGAGCGAGCATAATACTCGGCTGAACCGACTACCATATTGGCGGGAATGGCGGGGGACGGAGCCACGAAATGTGGGTGGACAGTGCTTTTTAGGGTTCCGTACCCAAAGGGTCAAACGGGACCCTATTACTAAGACTTCGCTGTCCGTCCGTCCGTCCGTCTGTCACCAGGCTGTATCTTATGAACCGTGATAGCTAGCCAGTTGAAATTTCTACAGATTATGTATTACTGTTGCTGCTATAACAACAAATACTAAAAACAGAATAAAATAAATATTTAAGGGGGGTTCCCATACAACGAAGTGATTTTTTTTTCTCGTTTTTATAAATAATGGTACGGAACCACAGTAATAGGACACCCACACTTCACCAGTTATATTTAAGTTCTATGTCTTTGACGGCTGCTGCGCTGCGTGTCTCAGTTTCGATCCCCGCATGGAACAAATATTTGTATGACCTACAGGTAGTTGTTCAGGGTCTGGCTGTTTGTGTATGTGAGTTTAAATGTTTGTAAACGCACCTAAGATACAGAAGACATTCCTAGTGTGGGCATTTTAAAAAAATGATACGGGCGAGCCTTTTGCCATCGACCGGGCACGAACTCAGACTCCGTGGCTGCTACTGAGAAATTCCTGATGGAATAACCCAATAACAATTTGCATGACCCGTGAATCGAACCCAGGACCGCATGCTCAGCAGTCGCGCTTGCGTCTACTAGACCAACGAGGTAGTCCACAAGTTTCCTTTCTTCAATATCGTAATAAACTAATAACAGATTGTTGGTGTACAAATTCGGATGATGGCTGAGGAAAACATGAGCAGGGACGCCCCACATTTCAAAGAAAATCATTGTAACCAACCCGAATTCGTCTTCAAATTTTTTCAGCAGACTATGGTGAATGCTCAGCAGATTTATAAACAAACCTTGTGATGCCTTGTGGTGTGACCACCAAATGCGACTGCCTAGTCATAGATCTCGAGTTCGAAGGTTCGAACCCAAGACGTGCACATCTCTGATTTTTCAGATTCATGTGGATATTGTATAATTTTCACTGGCTTCGGCAAAGGAAAACATCGAGAGGAAACCAAACCAGTATGGCTGACAGAAATTTCGTGACGCCATGTTGAGACATGTCATGTGGAGCAGTTGTGGCCCTGTGGTGGCAGCCCCGACTTACAAGCAGTAAGTCATAGGTTCGAACCCAGGCAGGTGTATTACTTTGTTTAATTTATTTCATCACCGCTGCTCTCAAAACGGCGAAAGAAAACATCGTGAGGAAACCGGCATGTCCTTGAACAAAAAATTCGAAGAAATGTGACATCTACCAACCCGCACTGGGCCCGCGTGGTGGATTACTGCCCACTCCCTCTCATAGAGAGGAGGCCTATGTCCCAGCAGTGGGACTATTATAGGCTGATGATGATGATGTTGAGCCAAGTGAGCAGTCGGCATAAAAACTCTGACACCATGTTAGGCACTAAGAAGGAATGGATAAAACCCTTCAAAATAATGCCGACTCGTCCATTTTCCTTCGTGCCTCGTTGTAGTAGTCGGATTACAATTGAAGCGTGTGTTCCGATACATTTTCACGTTCGGGGTAGGAAAGTGCCCTCCGTGGTGTTTTAAACTAGAACTAACACGTTAGCCAAAGCTGCTATGAGCTTCACTTTACTGGTATAGTTTGCCCTACTAACCGAAACTATGTAATAGTCACTTTTCATGGCTTTTTAACTAGGGTTGAATAAACTATAGTTAGTTAGAAATAACAACATGTCTATAGTTTTACTATGAAAGGCCAGCATCAGTACCTTCGCGTTCAATAAGATATATACAGGATGGAAGGGACACCGACGCGAAACGGTTATCACGAATTCAGTACCGACGGCACGGTTGGCGCAGTAGTTGAGCGATCGACTGCTGCGCTGCGTGTCGCGGGTTCGATCCCCGCACGGAACAAATATTTCTATGGCCTACAAATTGTTGTTCCGGGTCCTGTTTGTGTATGTGAGTTTATATGTTTGTAAACACACCTAAAATACAGGAGAAATTCCTAGTGTGGGCATTTTAAAAAAATGATAGGGGGCGAGCCTATTGCCATCGACCGGGCACGAACTCAGGCTCTGTGGCTGCTACTGAGAAATTCCTGATGGAATAACCAATAAAAATTTGCACGACCCGGGAATTGAACTAAGGACCGCATGCTCAGCAGTCGCGCTTGCGTCTACTAGACCAACGAGGTAGTCCACAAGTTTCCTTTCTTCAATATCGTAATAAACTAATAACGATACAAGAGAAATTCCTAGGGTGAAAGAATGTTTTTTTTTTTTAAAAAAAAGCACTTCTTTCTAAACCCAACCCACATCGAAATGTTCCATATATTTTGGCCATGTAGGTCTTGCTCTTTTGTAAGGAACAGTTGTTTTATTTTTAAACTAGCTCTCCGGCGCAACTTCGTTTGCGTCACATTTTACCCGTTTTCGCAACATTTTTCATTGCTGCTCCACTCCTATTGGTCGTAGCGTGATTATATGTAGCCTTCCTCAATAAATGGGTTATCTAACACTGAAAGAATTTTTCAAATCGGACCAGTAGTTTCGGCGCCTATTCAATGCAAACAAACAAACAAACAAACAAACAATCAAATCTTTTCTCTTTATAATATTAGTTTAGATTACTGATGAATAATTTCGATGTGGCGGGTTTAGAATGATGTTCTGTATTCCGTATGGTGTCGAACTTAAAGACTAGCACCATCCCATATCTTCCCGTGGAAGTCATAAGAGTCGACTAAGGGATTTGCCAGAGAAATCGCATCAGCGTTCTCTGTGCTTTAGTAACAACCTTACTGCGATCGCCAACCCGCCTGCCAAGCATGGCGATTATGGCAAAACCCTCCAAAATGTCAATGTGGCGACACTTAGGGGAGGCCTATGTCCAGCAGTGGACGTCTTTTGGGCTGAAATGATGATGATGATGAGGTTAGCTGGGCTGTGGGCCTGTGGATGGTGAGCGGGTATATGGATGGTGAGTAATGGGCTAGCTCACCGTCCGTCCGTCTTATGATGACAGGCCTTACCGCGGCGCGTTCGTGTTTCACGCGTGCCTCAAGGAGATGCCATTAAATCGGAAAGGGTACGAGAGGAACGAGTACGAACACAGGCGGAAAAATGGTGGACCTCGACACCAGGGTGTAGGCAGTCCAAGGAAGCTATGACGTCCCTTGACGCAAAGCTGACCAGGCGCCTTCTGCGTCTGGACAGGGATTTCCTGCGTCTGGTGGCGGGGACCATCACTGGACACTGCTCACTGAATAAACACTTCCATACTCTAGGAATCACCGACAGTCCCCTGTGCAGAGCATGCATGGATGCGGAGGAAACGGTGGCGCATGTGTTGCTTGAGTGCACCGGTGTCACCAAGATTCGCGAGGCGACCCTGGGAACACCAGGATCCCTTGCGGATGCCCTGAGTAGACCGGGAAGTGTGATCTGCTTCTGGAGGGAGGTGGGCTGGTTGGAGTAACGGCCACTATGGCTCACGCACAATGGTCCACTTAAGGGACTAAGTGCGGAAACCAAAACCCCATAAAGAAGAAGGGTACGAGAGGGCCGATGCCTGCCAGGGCTGTGAGACTGTTCGAAAGAGATACCGTGGCCCTGGAACACAAAGGGCTAAGAAGGAACATGGATGGGTTTTAGCCAGTCAAGTCTGACACTTCCTTCCTTCCTTCCGCCCCGCCCAGGGTTATTTGATGACTTCCAATCCGAAAAAAGCTGGGCTCTTTCCACACTTAGCCCCTTTATTGGGCCATTGTTCGTATGAAAATCCTCTTGTTACTCCAACCATCCCAGGTCCTCTCAGAAAGCTAGCAGCCTTTTCAGGCTGCTGCAGGCTTCCGTGTTTCTTCCGCCTCCATGCATCCTATGCACAGAGGAAGGTATCGTGTATAATATCATCTTCAGCGTACAATCTACTGCTGGACATAAACTTTCTAAATCGCAGGCCATTCAACTCTATTCTCGGCAGTTTTCATCCAGCTACTTCAAACCATTCTGTATAATTCGTATACCTTGCCTGAGGGGATCCCACATTACGTTTGAAGAACATACGTCTACCCCAACGGCCTACGGCTCATATGGCCAGCCCATTGCCACACCTCCACTTGCTTATCCTGTGAGCCATGTCGACTTCTTTGGTTATCTGGCAGATAATCCAGAATGAGGTGATCCGGCAGATTATATGTGCCGGATCTGGATTCTGGATTCGAAAATAAGGTCTGTTAAAAAAAAAATCTTGGTGTGTCTAATAGGTTAGATACGCCAAAATGTTACCCCTTGTAAAATGTTTTTCGCCAGCTTACCTTCAAAACATTAAACTTTTTGCCGAAATGACAAGAATTCGGATCTAACACAAAGTTCTCTGCATCGTCTTTTCGTGTCAATTTTAGGCGGCCAGTAAATTTCTGGGAAACCTCGACATCTGAAAATCAAATTAATGCATCATGTACATGTAATCGACTGTCTAGTTATATCCTCCAATCGAAAACATTCATATCTATCTCATTTAAAACCTTTTAAAAGTTAATTTCACATCACCCTCGCCAGACAATACAAATAATTTTAAATAAACAAATGAACCATCTGCGAGTACTAACAACTCAATCATCCATTCATTCATTCACTCCCCGCCATGTTGAACGTATTGAATGAACGATACTATTTGCGAGCTATCGCCTGTCGATCTTCTGTCGTTGATCTACAATTATTGGCCATTTATGCAAAGTACATTCTACAATGGGCTCAGAACTTTATTACAAACTACCTTCTGCTCGCGGCTTCGATCGCTTTATGGTTGGAACTTATTCCATGAGAACGATTTAAATATTAAACCTTTTTGAGAATAGGACCAGTAGTTCTGAAGATGTCTATTTCTATATATTTGGTTCCTGAGGAAGGTGACTTGTAAATGTCAGGCATCGTCCTAATAGAACGCGAATGCGCGATCATCGTAAGTTCGCGCGAATTTTACTCGTACGAACGCGCGATTAAACATATTGAACTCGAATAAGTGTCCTAACTGACAATCGCACGACGCGGTCGCGCGACTCAAATGTTTGTAAATCTATTCGCACGAACTTAGTTCGTACGAACGCGCGATCAAACATATTGAATTCGAATAGGCGTCCTAATTGAAATTTGCGCGATAATTGCGTCAGCGGGCCGCTGTGCCCGCGCCCCTCGCTCGCTCGCGTCGTCAATTCGCGTGATGATAGGACACCCAGTTTTGCCATCGCGCGAACACACGATGGTCGCATCGCTTACTCGCGCGATGATCGCGCATTCGCGTTCTATTAGGACGATGCCATACACAGATACCTACATGTACTTAAACATTCAGTAAGTGGAAAAAGTAGGAACAGAAATGTACATGCAATAGAATATAATTATATTTTACTTATTTTTATAATTAATTGCTAAAATTAACTACAGATCTCTACTCATGGGGACCTAGGTGGCAGATGATCAATATAATTTTGAAATTTTAATAAAAAAATGCGAAATATTCCATCACTAAATCAACTTAAATTTACAATTTTCACCACAAAACAAGTCACCACCCACTGCTACCAACCCATATATAGTACCTTACCACATAAAATTTGCGACCATTATAGAACGGGCATTGTCAGTAATCCCTAAAACACCCACGCAATGAGATTGAGACGTCAAGTTAACCTGTGCTGTACAAGTATTGTAATTTGCAAGAACTGTGGTATTGTGAGCAGCCTTATAATTATGAGCTGAGTCAGCGTGAGAACATGATAGCTGATTAAGATAAGTATGGCTAATTTGAGGTTTATTTTGGGGCCAAGTTGACATTACATACAAATACATACCATCATCATTTCAGCTGAAAGACGTCCACTGCTGGACATAGACCTCCCCCAACTCCACATCATTGACCATAAGGGGTTTTTGCCATTATCGCCACGCTTGGCAGGCGGGTTGGCGATCGCAGTACGGTTGTTACAAAAGCACAGAGAACGCTGCTGCCCATTCTCTGGCAAGTCCCTTAGTCGCCTTTTACGACACCCACGGGAAGATATGGGATAGTGCTATTCTTTACGTCCGACACCATACGGAACAAATACATATAGCCGAAATAAATACCGTCCTTCCCAAGAGACCTTCTTTTGAGAGCAACTAAATCTTGGTTTGTAATGAGCATACTACTATGATCTTTCATACTGAACCTTCACCATCAGCCTACAACAGTCCACTGCTGGACATAGGCCTCTCCAATCGCACGCCCTTTTTTGAATAAAATATAGTCGCATCTAAAGTGAGAAGCCTAATCGAAAATAAAGTCGCACTTTAGAATAAGATATAAAAAGTCTTAAATCTAAATCCTGGATTCTAACGAAGCTTTCATTTCAAGCATTTAAATCGCTCTATCTCCAAAATGAAGTTATCAGGAAACCTTAACAAAAACAAACAACACTTCATTCGTTTCTAAATCACCTTTACGACAAAACTTCATTCAAGGAAACTCAATATTTATTTAGAACTCGAAAACACCTTCCAAACTGCGGGGGTTTTTCGACCCTCGCGCTCAAATTACCTTTAACCCTTCATGGAGAAAGCTTTAAAATCTCGAAAAACTCCCAAAAGACGTCTCGAAGACAATATCAAGGACATAATTCATAATGAAAAAGTTAATTTTCACGGAGCGAAAACTCATTTACATATTTTTGTGTACAATGTTCAATTATTTGAGTGTGCGCTCACTCTTTCGTACTGAACCTTAATGGGGGTCCTTTGGGCCTCGTTCGGGACAGGGAACCCTTTCGGAGTATTAATTTTTCTTAGCCAATTAGCGAGCGATGTTAAGAGGATGTTTTGCTATCGATCTGCATCTTTGTCTAACTCTTTCATTTTGAGAATTGTTTGTCATTATCTGCCTAGCCTTTTCCCAACTTTATTGGGGTCGGCTTCCAGTATTACCGGATGCAGCTAAACACTAGTATTCTAATTGGAACGACAGCCTATCTGACCTCCACAACCCAGTTAGTACTGGGTAATAGGATACCCCTTGGTAAGATTGGTTGTCAGACTTTCGGGCCACTGACTGCCTGTAACGACTGTCAAAGATCTACTAATGACAGCCGGGACACACGGTTTAACGTGCTTTCTCAGGCACGGAGGAAACTCGATATGTAATAATGGTCACCCATCCACAGACCAACCTTGGCAAGCGCGGCTCAGCCTTGAAGATCGACCCGTCCGGTAGTTATTATTTAGCCACGAGCTCCTCTCATTTTGAGAAAAATTGTTTGTCACCATATTATTCTAATAACAAAAAAAATAACTCGACTACAGCGAAGCAAAAAGGATGGTTATCATCTCTAAGTACTAATATTTTAATGAGGTAAAATTTGTTTTTAAGTTTGTATGTTTGGTAGGGGTATTCTTTACATATAAACCTACAAACTCACAAACATCTTCGGAAACCCTTTTTCGATTCCGAAAATTCTTTCACTAACGGGAAGCTACATTATCCTTGAGTGTCCTATGCTTCGTTAAAAATTTTCTTGTGGGTTAATTTTTGTACACAAAGGGAGCGTAGCCGCCAGCGAAAGCGTCTTCTTTAAATATCTATAAATTACTTGTCACATTGTTTGTCGGGGATGGACTTCTAAACTGCTTAACCGATTTTAATCAAATTTGCACACCGTGCAGCAATGGAAAATGTTGCGAAAACGGGGAAATGTTACGCAGACGAAGTTGCCACGGACAGCTAGTGTTCAAAAAAATGATAATGATGAAAGTCTTTTGAACATTGCCCTTTTGAAATATTATTTAGTAACAAAGTAGTTTCCTAACCTACTTTGACTGCACCTTTTAGTACAAAATTTCCATAACAGACTAAAATAACGATATTCCTCTACACCGTATCTATCCATTTGTCACACCCAATCATTTTAATGTAGGCGCGTGCCTCAAGCCATCAGGTCACGATGTCTTCTGAGAATGGGCCAATTGCGACCAGTGTGTAGCTATCATGGGCCATAGGACCAGGCTTTACGACCGTGGATAATGTCTTACTTGTAACCGAAATCAGTAAGTAGGTACTTCATTTCCACGCTGAATTGAAAATGAAAGTCAGTCTGGTTAGAACTGAAAGTGGTGGTATATTCATTGCTAAGTATACTCGACTCGTTTATATCATAATAATCCCACGCCGAGTGAGAGATACTGCATATCAGTTTACACCAAGTAAAAAAAATATTAAAAACCACTAGTATAGCACTAGTGTAGCGTTTTTGTCGTCTTAAATACAGAAATACTATTGTTTAAGAACCGACTAAAACTATCATTTAATTCGATTTCAGTCTCTTTTTATGTTTCGTGATAAATTGAACAAAATTTAACACTTCAGAACTATTACAATCCGCCTTACGAATTTTACCTCTTTGGAGAAACCGAAGGTTTTGTTTGTGCATAAGATAATTATCCAGTTTTGGAAACCCAAACTCAATGACAGATGTTATAAAGTACAAATTCCTATGTAACCTATTGTCAATCCGTCTTACTAATTTTCGATCGATCGAGGTTAACATTTTTTACCCATCACAAAAATGCACAACGCCGCTATAGAAGTTTTAACTTGAAAAAAGAATTCAGTGCAACATTTATTTTCAAAGCACCTTTTCACTTGAAAATAGTAGGAGACTGAAAATAGACACGATGAATTTTTTTACTCGTAATTCCGCCAAAATAGATACAAGTAACAAAATCCGAGACATCGCATACACAAAAAACTCTATTTGAAAAACTCTGAAAGGGCTCTTTTGACCCAGCACGGCACTCTAATTGAGACCTGTCTACAACGTCCCACTCAGACGGTATTCAAGATCCAACACGTATACATTTTAATAAATGTATCGTCAGTGAATGGATCCTTTTATCAAAAAGGAGCTTGCTTACATAATGTAAAAAATATACAAATTAAGTGTAGGTGGTTGAATGGGCCCCGAGCGAAAATAAATGAATGGTTCTGAGCGAGCAGTTGGAGGGTTAAGTACACAATATTGGCGCATTGAATTGAGATGTTACTTAATAACACTGTAAGTGCTGCCCGTAAAGAGGGTTTAAATATTAATTTTTGGGACTTCTTGATTATGGTCGTTGGAGTTACTTAGCGGGTCGTAAGTTATGCTAAATTAGACCTTGTATAATAAAGTACTTTTTTCACTTACCAGTTTTTTTTTATCAGGAGTTGTAGTGTTTGAGAGTAGTAAGTACGGGACTCCTAACA
This sequence comes from Cerastis rubricosa, assembly GCA_949152445.1. Classification (NCBI taxonomy): domain Eukaryota; kingdom Metazoa; phylum Arthropoda; class Insecta; order Lepidoptera; family Noctuidae; genus Cerastis; species Cerastis rubricosa. The sequence continues at coordinate 15,113,463 of OX424541.1, forward strand.
TCGCTCAAATAAAATAGTTTTTATTTAACTTTAAAGACAGGTTTCTTATTTTTTTTCTTTGTCCCACACTTGATATTTTTCCTGCATCGTGGATGCATTTACCAACATTTAAACTCACACACACACACACACACACACAGCCAGACCCGGAACAACAACCTGTAGGCCATAAAAGTATTTGCTCCGTGCGGGGGACGAACTCAGGACACGCAGCGCAGCAGCCAATTGCTCAGCCACTGTGCCAACCGTGTCGTCGTCATGGTTTTAAGTAAGATGGCATTGTTATATATTATATTACAAACACTTAGAAGTTCTAATGCACATATTATCAAAATTTAAAAATTTTAAAAAATTGATACAACCTACCTTATGGTTAATACAACATGATCTTAATAATCTAATAACATAAAACATTATTGCAAGGATTCGCTCCCAACCTACGTCAGTCAACTCCAACTTCACCTATAAAAAAATCGCCTTCACAAAAAAGCGCCTGACCTGAAACGGTTGAGCTTCAATACTTTTTCAGGGAAGTGAACAAAGGCGAGGTTAGTAAGGAAGGCACCCCCTCTCACCCCCTTTTTACCCCTAGTAGGGGGTCAAGATGCGCCTTGCCTTGTCGTTTATACGTCATTATGGTTTTATATTGCTATATACCGCTTAGGGAGAGACGGTGGATGAGGCTGTAAAATACTTTTGGGAGGCAAAGGATGGTATGCTAATTTCAGGTACTGTTTTTGTTTGGAAAGTTAGAATAGATGGTAGCATGTATCGGTATTTAATAATATAGACTAACAAAGTTACAGGAATAAAAGATTGCATTTGATCTGCCAATGATTTCGTCTTCAATATCATCATCATCTGCCTAGCCTTTTCCCAAACTATATTGGGGTCGGCTTCCAGTCGAACCGGATGCAGTTGAGTACCAGTATTTTACATGAAGCAACTGCGTATCTGACCTCCACAACCCAGTAACTAATACGATACCCCTTTGTAAGACTGGATGTCAGACTTTTGGCTTTTGACTACTCGTAACGACTGTCAAAGATCTACAAATGACAGCTGGGACCAACGGCCTTAACGTGCTTTCCGAAGCACGGAGGATGAAGAATCTATTGTCCTACTTGTCCTACAAGTGGAATATTCTTAGAGCTCCTACCGCCTTTCATACAGAATTATCCTAGTACAGATATCTTACACTGTAAGTCTCACATTGTTTAATTAATATTAATTTTGTATTTTAGCCATTTTTGGTTCACAATTAATTAAATAAAATCAAACTAATGCATAATCAAAAAGTTGATGAAAATACTGTTATTCTTTCAAAATACCAAGTCAATGATCAGCAAATTACTTTCTGGTACAAAATCTTTAATATTATACCGACCATACGTTGACCATACTACAAAGTAAAAAGACACTAGAATTCAACAGCGGTTTTCTAAATCCAAAAATCGTATCGCAACTTAAAACTGTTTCTATGCAGTGAAGTTTCATTGCACACTTTCAGCGAACATAACGGAACAGTTTTCTTGGTGTGGTAAATATACCAATGTCCCAAGACTACTTCAGTTTTGAGTATGAATGTGGATGGGTATAAAAGTAGAGGACGACCAAAGAAACGATGGACGGACTAAGTGAAGGGTGATATGGCAAGAAATGAGGTGTCAGATGAGATGACAAGTAATCAAGTAAGTAGTAGTAGTAGTAGTGGTAGTAGTAGTAGTAGTAGTAGTTGGTAAGTGTGTAAGTAGTGGTAGTAGTATGTTAGAAGAAGACATGCTGCGCCGACCCTAAATACATTGGGATAACGGCAAGAGAATAATGACTTACCAACTACATCAATACGCTAGTTCTATACCATAGTAGGTACCTACACACCGTTATAGAAAAAATAAATACCAAATTATCTTTTCAGAGATAACCAAGAAAACACATACCATCACGTCTGTAATCCCCGAAGGGTTTAGGCAGAGTAGTAGACCCTCATTACGCTAGTTATGTTTAACTCCCATGTAATAGAAGGCGAGCCTATTGCCACCAACCGGACACAAACCCTGATACCGATTCAGCTACTGAGAAATACCTGATCGAAAAACCCAATAACACTTTGGCCGACCTAGGAATCGAATCCGGGACCTGAAGAAACCAAGAAAACTATCCCGTAGTATTCCACCTCATACAAAATCCGTATCCCTTGAGTACCTCACTATGCCAACATACTATCTTTATATATATAATTCTACTGTGTGTATGTCACTGAACTCCTCCTAAACTGCTGGACCGATTTGAATCAATTTTTGTATGCGTTTCGGTGGCGCCCTAGATAGTTTAGATTCACAAATCAGCAAGCTACGACCAATAGCATCAGAGCAACAATGAAAAATGTTGCGAAAACGGGGAAAATGTGACGCAGACGAAGTTGCGCGGGACAGCTAGTATGTATTTATAAGGCTACATTAAACTATGTCATATATGTATGTATAAGGCTACATTAAAATTTCCATTAACTTAGCCAAGTCACCACGCCTTTCAAACTTTTTATCTCCACTAAAGCCTCCCACTTACGCAACGTTGACATAAAAAACTTTTCAGTCTCTCCCCTGATTGGTGGAAAGTGTCGCCTTGGGCGTGGTCTCAGGTTTTGTCGCCAATAGGCGTGGCAGAGTGAGACAAAGTCGGGTTGTCACTGCGGGGCCTTTAAAAAGCCTCCGTAGGGTGGGCATGGGATTATGTACCCAATCTTATGTGGTTTAAGGCTTTTGAGGAGGATATAGGAGGTATATTAGCTATATGGACATATGGACACTGAATCTTTCCATAGATCGTTATGCTATTATTTTTGTCAAAGCTCGAATTGAACCAAGATTTTTCATGAAAGTTTCGCTAGTAGGCAATGAAAGCATTATAAACTTAATTGTCCTTACAACAAGGTTGCATACTTACTCGAAACTAATTACCAACTAAAACTAACACGAATTGAAACAACTATCCTATAACTTAAAACAATATCAATTATCTTCAACCTCACAACAATGAATACTTCAGCCGCGTTCATTCACACTTAAACTATCGAATCTTACCTTACAATTCACTTTCCGGATTAAAACCCACGACAATCTTCCATAATCAGGCTCCCAACCTAAATAAAAGTAAAATAAACATAAAAATAGCAACATAATATCACCGCCCAAGACCGGGCGGGGTGGTTAGGGCAGGCGGGCGCGGGGCGGGCGGGGAGTGGTAGCAAAAAGCTCAAGTGCAGGAGGCTGTATCGATCCACGGACGGCGACCGGCGACATGGCCGGGTCACATCGATGGCGCTGGGTTTTGGTGATGAGCGGAGCGGACAGCGATAAGCGGTAGCGTGGAGCGGGCAGAAATAAGTGGTAACCTGGAGCAAGGTATTAGGATTTAATGTAAGTGTATTAGTGTAAAAGTTGCATTATGGTTCGAAACATTACACAAAATGTTTTTTAAGGACCATAATCTCATCATAAATTAAAATTTTTCATTACATATCGTACCTACCGTTTTATATTTTTTCATCACGTTCGTTAGTGATCAAAAGATTTAAAAAAAAATACACTGTCTCCCACAAGAACCTGCAAGTTCTGCGAAACGAATTGAATGACTAATTATTCAATTCGTTTAATTATAGCTGGTGGTTATCCAGAACTGTAATAATAAACATGACTGGACATATTCATTGGGATTACCGTTTGCTTTACATCTCGATAATTTAAAAAGAAAACAAGTTTTTTTAAACAAAAAGAAAACAATTTTTTTTAAACAAAAAAAAAACATGTAGGTTTACAGGCACATTAAGCAAATAGTCTACGACAGTAACTAATTTAACTTAGTCCGATGGGCACATGATTGACTTTTAACTAAAAATGCTCTAGCAGCACCACAAGCAATGGAAAAACTTAAAGTTTCGTTTCGAGCAGCTAGGTAGGTGGATCCCCGCCCCGCGTTTTTATTTTATAAAGGTTTTGTTTGTTTTAAGCTCTAATTTAAATTTTCCTGTTTTGTCCTTTCTACACATTGTCTGTGTCTTCATTTCTAATCCAACTTTCCTCTCGCATGTCTGCTGGAAGAAATTTCTTTAAAAAAAGCAGCACGTTTGTGCTCTCTTATCATAATGTACTGTCTTTTTAAGTATTATTTAAGTATTATTTGTGTGCATAAATAAATAATACCTGGCCAACAAGCTAGTGAATAAAAGGGCTGCGCAAAAAAAAGATTAATTCTCATCAGACATCATGTGATATAAGTGTGTATGGGTGTGTGTGATTGAGGAGACCTGTGTTTCATCACTGAGCATATCATAGGATGATTATGCTTTCGTCACCAAAGCTTTTTTTAACGCAGAAAGTACAGGAGAGCTCGTGATAGTGCAATTAAGAATGCGTCCTAAGGAACTTAACAAACCTCCACAAACCAGTAACTGGGTAATACGATACCTCTTGGTGAGACTATGGATGTCAGATTTTTGGCTTCTGAATACTCGTATCGACTGTCAAAGATCTACAATGGACAGCCGAGACCAACGGCTTAACGTGCTTTCCGAGGCACGGAGGATACTCGGTATGTAATTATGGTCACCCATCAACGGACCTACCTCGGCACGCACAGCTTAACCTTAAAGATCGAACTTAACAAAACATCACAAATAAAATACCCACGTCTTAATATTCACAAGACAAGACAAGTCAACAAGCAATGAGATAACAATCCCTAAACAAAGAACAAAGCGTTAATACATTCAAAACACAGATAAAAGAGGCTGTCACTCCGCAAAATAAAATCCAACGACACCAAGGGGAACCAAAGAGAATATTAACTTAGAATAGCTAATACACGACAGTAGGATGTCTTCTAAATCATTCAGGGCCACCATTTTGTACGGGAATGATATTAATAACTGTTTTCTTCGTCTCTTCGGCAATTACATTGTTGTCCGTATCACTGCGCGCGATTGGCATAGAGTAGGTATTTCGCAGAAGCGACATTACTCAAAAAAACGAATACTTATAAAAAGAACCTCGAGTTCTTCTTCTTCTCTATTGACTTTACTATTAGTATCTATCATATTATTGCTTTATTTTTAACTAGATTTTGACCTTTGACTTTGACGACCCTACATTGACGGCACGGTTGGCGCAGTGGTTAAGCAATTGACAATTGCGCTGCGTGTCGCGGGTTCGATCCCCGCACGGAACACATATTTTTATTAATTTAAAAAAATCACATACACTATCATTACAGTGTAACCTAATACAATAGTGCAGTTATGGTTACATAATAGATAAAACAAGAAACGTAATATACATAAATCTTAAACTAATAATTATATGAATAAGTAATTAATAACTAACAATTTTACAAAATGCGGAACGTGTGAATTCACTCAGAGTACAATTAAAGCAATCAATCTGTTGTGACACCATATTGAGTGCAAGTAGCGCGCGCGTCAGCGGCGCGTCCTGCAGGAGGTTGGTGCGAGCGGGCGGCACCAACAGCAGCGGCGTATTAGTATGGCCTATAGATAGTTGTTCCGGGTCTGGCTGTTTGTGTATGTGAGCGTAAATGTTTGTAAACGCACCCACGATACGGGAAAAATTCCGTCCTAGTGAAGTACGCCGCTTAACAAATGATCCTTCAGTCAGCTATAAGCTGACAACTTTGGTCATATGGTGTTTTAGTTCGTCTTTCGTCGTCCTTTCTAGCATATGGTCATTCAAATAGTCAATCTATCGTTTCTTAGTTGTTTATACTCTACAACTATTTACATTTATATACAACGTTTTCCTCCTCATTCCTAATCCTCACACGCCACTACTAATAACAACCAATGACCACACACCTTTTCATTAAATAGTATCACATTCAGAATACGAGTCACCTCTGTTAGATAGCAAGAAGATAGTCAACACAAATAGCACCCTTTCTACCTAAAAGTCCCTTCACAACAGACAACGATCTGCTACTCTGTGCCCCTGCCTCAAGAGAGGCTAATTTGACTCGCGACAACCGGGCGATTAAATTTTAATATTTGAAAAGCTAAGTCGAGACGCGTCGGGACTCCGGACTCGATGGGGCTTGTCGCTGTTTTTACGAGTACGACTGTACCGGTACAACTCGCTACGCTGTGCTCGCCATTACTTTTTACGTTCCTTTTTCATTCAAATTATCTATGGAAACAGGTGTAATTTTTTTTTGCTTTTTTTTTGTTATGTTGGTACTAGGGATTATAAAAACATAATTTCATGCCTGTATTTTTCCGAAGGCTGAAACAGATATTTGACTAAAGCAACTGCATATCACCAGTTCTCTTTCAGTCCCATGTAAAAGGCAGGACGTATATTGGGAATTATTCAGTGGAATAGTCACTATCTGATCTAATATATAAAATTCTCGTGTCGCGGTGTTTGTTACCAAACTCCTCCGAAAAGGCTGGACCGATTTGCATGAAATTTTGTGTGCATATCGGGTAGGTCTGAGAATCGGCCAACATCTATTTTTCACACCCCTAAAACCCATCAAAATTTACACGCGAACGAAGTCGCGGGCAGCAGCTACTAATGATATAAAATTATGACATAACATTTTGATTCAAAAGACTTAATTTTACCGTCAAAAAACTCAAGTACTTGAGCTTCTTACAAAACCATAAATACAAAAAAAGGACCTAATCAGCAACAAACACCCCTAATTCACTGCCGAACGGTAACAGTTCAGTAACAAATATTTGGTAATATTTCGCCAATTACTCCAGGCGAGGAGCCGAACAGGCATGGGGTTCGACTCCCGTAATAAAGAATACCAATCGGGAGGTCCCTAGGGGAGGCCCTGACCTCCTCAGAAAGGGGTGAGATAAAATACACGTTCGATGGCAACGCTTTAGTATTTTTTCAATTAACTAAATAGGGTTTGCGGTTAAGTCGAAGCCTTTAGATGTGGGGAAATAGAAAGCTTTGAACTGATTTGTAATAAAAAAGAAAAAAGGGTTTGTCGATGGTAAAAGGATTGTAGTGTTTGTATTATAGCTGAAGGTAATAAAACTGAAGTCTCATAATTAAAGGTGTCAGTCAATTTGCTTTTGTGATTTTGTTTTCTACTTTCTTCGTTAATTTCAGCATCTGGTAAAATATTGAAACTTTGCTTGTATTATCCGACGCCATTTTAATTAGACTTTGATAATTTTTTCGACGTTTACGTACTAGAAAGAGGGTAACTGCTAAGATAAACAGTAATAGAGGAGTATGGAAGAAGAAGACATGCTGCCCCCAAATAAATTGGGATAAGGGCAGGAGAATGATGATGATGATGCTGATGTCATCATCATCATCATATCAGCCCAAAAGACGTCCTCTGCTGGACACAGGCCTCCCCAAGTGTCGCCACATTGAAATTTTGGGGTGTTTTGCCATAATCGCCACGCTTGGCAGGCGGGTTGGCGATCGCAGTACGGTTGTTACAAAAGCACAGAGAACGCTGCTGCCCATTCTCTGGAAAGTCCCTTAGTCGCCTCTTACGACACCCAGATATGGGATGGTGCTATTCTTTACATCCGACACCATACAGAGCGATGCTGATGTACATACACATTATCCAATAAATGATCTAAATAGTGTTAGTAACTGCATCAAAATCCTTACGTGCATTAAAAATACAACTAGACAGACTCAAAAGTACTAAAGCGTTTAAGTTTTATAAAAAAATATTATATAACTAGACATAAATGTCATCATCATCATCATTTCAGCAGAAAGATGTCCACTGTTGGACATATAGGCCTAGATAAAAATGTGACCCAAACCAAAAATAATAACAATCGTGAGCCTTTAAAACCAAATCCTAAACATCAAGGACCACGCTAAAGAAAAGCATCCTAAACAATAAATCAATACTTTCACTCTACCATTCACTGGCAACCCAAGAGATGATAGCTAATAACTCTTAAATATAATGTTCAGTACATTTTAGGATGCCCCGGGATGCTTAGTGCGGTTTAGCATGCGATACGCATCCCCGGGCAGACAGAATAAAACATATCCTTGGGCGTAAAACAGGTAGCCGGCAATCATTTAATTTGCTCGCAACCGCAGGGACTGAGAGGTTTTGATACTTGTGAGGCAAACTATTGTAGGAAACTAAAAGTTTTTGAGCTTTTTTCAGGTTTTGTTCCAATGTGTTGTAGTATTGGGTGTCCGGATTTTCTTGGAAAATATTGTAGATAGTAGAAACTTACTCCTACTATTAGAAATTGAATGAACAAATACACAAAGCTAATTTAAGAAAAAAACATAATAGGGAAAAGCGATGGGGTATAGTTTACACACACAATACATCATTACAGTATTTGATAATTATAAATAAAACTGTCGGTTTTACCTTTCAACTGTCATTTAGTCTTAATAACATATTATAAAATCAGTAATTTTTACGCATAATAGATTGTAAACCTTTGCCTTACCAAGGTTTTAGTCTAATACACAAGTTCATCCGCAAGTATCAACCACATTGCATTTATCCTACCATAACAACGCGAGCAACCAACAAATGGTTGTTTATTGAAATTCGACGATTATTTTAATAGGACATCCGGTTAAAACGCGATGCGTAGAGATCATGCATTAATAGCAATACACAGAAAAACCGCCAAAATCTTCAGGTATTAGAATAATAACATGTTTTTTGAAAATCTCGGCTTTGATTCTGCTGTATAATTAAGAAATTAGATGTTTTGAGCACTAATCTCGTATGCTAATGTACAGGTGGATGTGCGATACGCACTTTTGGTAATAATCAGATGATATTAAGGTATTGTTTCGCGAACTTGATATGATCGGTTGGTATAGCTCCTAAGTGTAATCGGATGTGGAGAAATTCTCCAAGTAATGATTAGCTTTGATTCATTCAAGGTTTCAATTCGTTACGCTTCGTTTTTTTTCTACCTTTGTTCATAACTAAAGTTTCTGAAGAAAAAAATACATTTATTGGCTTGTATCTAATAAAAGCTGCAGCGTTGAAGCTTTCTGCTAGATAAGCTTTATTCTTTTTTATTTCTACTTTTCACTTTGGCGTCCATCAGTTGCTGTGATGTGCAAGCATGCGGGATGCAAGGATACGGGCAGGACACGATATCAAAAGACCCATCGCTCAACCCACTTTTCAATTTGAAATCTTAATCTTCTTAAACCTTGCGGTCAAGTGCATTGCAGTGCACATTGCACTGAAAGTTACTGAAAAAAATATTAAAGGAAAACAAAAAGAAAATCAACTAAAACCACAACACATATCCTTGAGAAGCCGTACATATTTGCAAAGCGTTGAACCAAGGATTTTTCCCACCGTGCCCAATCTTCCCCAACAGGACTAGCCCCGTCCGGAGAATTCCCAAAACGCCCGGACGTGTCCGAGATCCTTGAGAGAGGGTCTTGAGACCCTTTTCTTGTATGTCACATACGAACAGGACGACTGGCTAGCTTTCTGAGACAACTTCCTAATCCAGCTGAAAAAGAAATCGTTTTCGAAAGCACGCATAAATTTTGCGTTCGCAATCAACAAAGAAATTTAACAATTTCACAATTTGCTTTAATGGTATTTAAAAAAAATATGTCATTTTTAGTTTATTTCGCATTTGCTTTTGAAATAGCTTATGATATTTTTATTCCCATGGTCTCTATGCTATATTTCTTACCATAAACAATATGCTGAAAAAGATCACTGTGATTTATTTAACTCTGTTCCACAGAATTCTAAGTGATATATTTTATTTTCCTTTGCGTTTTTTTTTTTCTCTGATCTGAAAATTAGAAAAAGGACATACATTCTCCTACAATATGCTTTCCTCAAATAAAGGCTATCCATCCCACTCAACCCTGAATCCCACCCACGGAACCCACGTATATGTCACCCGTCATTTAGATTGTCGCTTTTCATCACACGCGAAGGGGACTCACAGAATCCACATTGACCCTTAGAAGTGGCATTTTGTTCCAAGTGCCCATTATTTTTTCTTTACCATAAAGGTTATGGTAATGCCATTTGGATGGGGTTGAGGGTTGAAAGTCGTGTACAACAGATGTTCTGAGCCGTTTGCCAGTTAGCTTGGCCTTAAGATTGGTATTTGAAAGACATGTCGTGAATAGAAATGGTTGTAGTATTTGGGTTTGAATGGTCGGAAGTGTAAAAAATAGTTTTTTTTTCCAGTGAGGGTTTTCTTTTCAAACTTTTGGTGACGGTCAAAGAGGAGGAGGACTTTGAGATGTTATTGTTTCGATATTTATTTGAAGTCACCCAGTACTTCTCTGTCTTTAAGTTTTAAAGAAAAGTACTCAGTAAAGTTGTCGGTATAGATTTTGTATTAAGAGCGTTTATGCCTTACGACATTTCATACAAACTTTCAAGTCCTTATTTTCCGAAATATCAGAACCAATTTTAATGAAACTTCATACGCATAAGCAGGTTATATAGGTCTAAAAAGTTACTAAAACATTTCAGTCATACTTTTTTTTTATATATATTTTTTTTTTGCGCTTAAGGTGAAAATCATTGTTAAATATTATGTTCAGTTTGTTTCATAAGAGTAAGAATATATTTAATTCCATAAAAACACGGTATTAACATGCAAATATTCTGGTATCTTCATAAACGTTATAATTATGTCAATGAAATCTTGAATACAATTGAAAAGTAATAAAAGATATAACCATGCATGCAATTTAATTTTGGAATTAATTAATTAATTAAAGGTTAAAAAAGAGGTTTTATTCTTTTCAATCTTACAGTTTTTAGGGTTCCGTACCCAAAGGGTCAAACGGGACCCTATTACTGAGACTTCGCTGTCCGTCCGTCCGTCTGTCACCAGACTGTATCTCATGAACCGTGATAGTTAGCCAGTTGTAATTTCTGCAGATTATGTATTTCTGTTGCCGCTATAACAACAAATAATAAAAACAGAATAAAATATATATTTAAGGGGGGCTCCCATAAAAAAAAAGGATTTTATTGCTCGTTTTCTATATAATGGTACGGAACCCTTCGTACGCGAGTCCGACTCGCAATTGACCGGTTTTTTTAATGTTGATTAGGCTTGCGTTTGGCTGCTCTTGCTACTCGCCTGACGTATTGCGATGACGCGGTCTAGGGTGGAGCACGCTTGCCCAGAAGAAGTGTTACCAGCTAGACGAATGTATTATCGACTCGAAAAAATAAACTTCCAGTTTAGTTTTCCTTTAATCAATTTTCCTTAAATTTTGCATCATTCCTTATCCATTTACCCAAAAACCACGAATATTACGTAATGTCGTCATACAATAAGTGTATTTTCTCCAAGGGTCTGCAAGTTTTCCACAAGTTATTGTACAAACTTATCTCTTGCATAATGGATATGCCCTGATAGGTTTCCGTAAGTGATTGATAGAGTCCGTCGTTTACTGTACTCTGGTTTATGTGGGTGGATTTGATGCTGAGTATGTTTAGTTGGGAAAAGGAGGAAGTGGAATCCTGAAATATTAATTAATTAAAGAGAATTAATTAAAGACAAAAAAAAATCTACAAAACAAAGATCTCGATTATTCTTCTTCTTAGCGTGTTGATGGCAATCTGAATTGTGTCGGCCCAGAACTGAGCCACTAGTTTGGCGTCCTCAGTAGCGTCCATCAGTTCATGTAATGAACAAACAGCAGGACACGCCGGACACGCAGGACACGATGTTAAGTGCCGCATCGTTTGTGGAACGGCACCACATTTCGGCGCGACATTATCTGCGTTCAAAAGACCAACCGAGATGTAAACCAAAGTCGGCACCACATCGATGGACTTACGCTTATCGCTGAGATCTGTCTCGATTATTTGTAAGTTTGGAGTTTACTCTAACTCAGTTTAAAAGTTTCACGGTTTATAACTAAACTTACAGTCACTTACGGTATATCTTCCGAGCTCACAATAATTGAAAATCACGAAAGATATCCCATAATTGACAGTGTCACTATAACTCTTTTAACGGTTTAATATTTCAGCTAGTCAACGGAGTAATTCAAAGTCGTGTAGGTTTACTTTCCCTGATTTTCAAGTAGTACTTTTAAAGCATGAAACATTCAAGCTCTAATGACGGCACGGTTGGCGCTGTGGCTATAAGCGATTCACTGCTGCGCTGCGTGTCACGGGTTTGATCCCCGCACGGAACAAAAATTTGTAAGGCCTACATATAGTTGTTCCGGATCTTGCTGTTTGTGTATGTGAGTTTAAATGTTTGTAAACCCACCCACGATACAGGAGAAATGGCGAGGCCTTCTGTATAAATATAAAGATACTATAATATTGTAATAGAATGTAATTTGATCAATCCTTCAGTTTATGAAACATCTTTCGAAGCGTTTCTTCGATAACGCCATTAAACACCGTAATCCCCTGATCGCAGCGGCCGCCCGTTACGAACCCTCGCGCATTAGTACAGTACGCCGTCCTCGGCATACCCTCGTCACTCCCGATGATGCTATCACCCTCCTCCAGGAGAGTAGCAAAGAGACTAGCACTCTTAAAAAGTTAAGACACAAACCGCCGTCTTTCCGACCTCGCCGTCGAGGTCCGTCGCGACGTCCCGGTCCATGCCCTCCCCGACCCTCGCTCGAGCCAGCCCGCGATGCTGTGCCAGTAGTTTTAAATCAGCCCCTTAATAATGATATCATTCAGATCCAGCCTGTCCCCATGCAGTCCTCCCCCAGCGACGCCCTAAGCCGAGGCTCGTACCCCACAGGGGGTACCCTTAGCGTGTAGTCGCTTAGTTTGTAAGTTTTATGCCCTGGCTGGAGGCCTTACTCTTAAGGCACCCACAGGATAGTCCGGTTAAGCAGACGACAACCTCCTAGGTTGAACTGCGAGACGCCATTCCCAAAAAAAAAAAAAAAAAATTTTGGTCAATGTTTTTCAGATGATTTGAAAAAAAAAATCACTTCCCGTATCAAATCCCCCAGCCTCAACAGTCCTACCATCTGATCAAAAGTACATCTCCATTAAAATATATCAGTAGTCATGGCATGACGGATCGGTCCGCTTTGTTGTGCTAATGTAGCCAGTGTTGCCATGTTGCCCGCCGAATATATGGAAATAAAGTTTTTAATGTATCGGCTGTTTGGACTGGAGGACCAGTGGGAGTTCCTGGTGTTACGATGAGGAAATTGATTATAATCCAAGAACCGTTGTTTTTCTTTTCAGCCTGATATTTGCGAAGCTAAATGTAACTATCATTAACACTAAAAGCGGGATATTTGACATTGTATTCATCTTGAGTTCCCGATATTTAGCGCTGTTGCAAGCACCATGATCACGGATAACCTGAAACACGTGATGATGGATATGGTAAAGATCCCGCTTTTAGTTTTAAAATGTAACTGTCAGTATATTTCGACAATGCTATTTACTTTTTTGCGATAAAGCCTCATTGATCGTATAAGGAACACCACACTGCGCTCCAGAACTCAAATTGCTGACGTTGCTCTTAGAGCTGCCAAACTAAAATGGAACTGGGCGGCAAAGCTGTGGGCCCACATTTCACAAAACTGGAGCCCTAAGACAGCTAGACGGGGTCGCGGCAGACCGAGAAGGAGATGGCGGGACGCTTTGGCTTTATCGTTGATTGGCGAGAAGAGGCAAAAAACAGAGAAAAGTGGAAGGAATGGGGGAGACCTTTGCCCAGGAGTGGGAAAGATCAGGCTAACAAAAAAAAAGCCTCATCAGTGAACCGAAAGGCAAGCCGTTCAAATTAGCCGCTTTTACTTCGCCATAGTACGTAGTATGAATGTTACACATACAAGTTATCTTCAACGTAACTGCCTAAATATTATTACTTGATATATTATGTAAGAAGGAATAAAAATCAGTTCCAAAATCAACCCCAACAATTCACCACTCCGCTATCACTGCATTACAATTAAAGCTGCCATCTTGCAACGTCATCGCGTCACGATTGTCTATGACAAATGATCTGTCACCGCGACTCCGCGAGGGAGGTCTGTAGCAAAGATTGTAGACGAAATTAATGTTCTCCCTCACGCCTCGTTACTACTGGCACGTTTGGAAAGTGACGACTGTTGTTTTTCGAAGATTTTGAATTTGGAACAACTAGAACAAGATGGGCAAACGTATTTTGTTGTGTATGGCAATGATTCGATGACAATGGTTAATATAAATAACCATTTTTTTTTGTATAGACAAGAGTATATTCATTTTATACTGTCATTCAAAAAAGGCGAACCGACTTTTTTTGAATGTAAGAGAAAAACAGACTCAACAAACACAACATAAATGTAAATATGGCCACAAAATTGCTTCCAGATGCAAATAAAATCAAATAAAAGACCTCGCCGTGCGGCGCGCGGCGTCACAATTCTAATCCGCCAAATAGCAATGCAAATTTGATAGAGGTAAACAATTGACACCAAATGCTACAAACAAAAAGAATCGAACCGCAACATAAACAGATTCCGAAAGTCAATTTCCAAATTGCACCGAGTCGCGACTATAAAGTCAACCCTCCTTAATCCAATCACACCCCGTCCTTGTCAACGTTTTGTTTCCTCTTTTTGATAACCCACCATTGTAACAAGAACCCTTAACAAACAAACAGGACCTCCTTTATAGGACCAATAACTTGTGCGAAGAGAAACGGGGCAGGTCAAGACAAAACGGCCGCTGAAATAAAGGAACGCTCAAAAAAGGTTGAAGTTGTTTTTGAAAAAAGAACACACGAAGAAAATAATCCATTTAGTCGCGCGGCGCAAATGCCTCCGCCGTTAAGGGGATGCAACACTAAAAAGATCAAAAAAGCCATTCTCGTTCGAATCGGGATTCTATTATTTGGGCCAGTCAAAGCCGGGGGTTCGTTTAAAATGTACTTAAATTCAATTCCTATTTCCGTTTCGAAATGTTTTACTTTTTAATTTTTCGCATTCGGACTTCGTGGGTTGTTTTGGTTCATTCATAGTTAACGTGAGTGATCTTTTGTAGGGGCTCTCTGTGAAATTGGAGAGCGCTGTTTTCGACCTTTTTGCGAGATCAAAATTGCCTCTCTTGTGTGTCCTAGTGTCTCTGATCGCTGTACTGTGAATACTGCCTTTTTATTTTTAAGCAAAAAAGTTCAATGCTTCACTCGTATTGATTTTACGTATCGCAAATGGATGACTGGAGATTTGGGCTTGCTTTTCGTAGAACTGTTTGTTTTAAATTGAAATAAGCGATTTCCACGTATCAATTTTATTGAAATTTATTTTCACTGATATAACATATTATCACGCTTGTAATACTCGAAGATTGAGGCAAAGGTGTACCATATTACACCCACATTTCGTTAGTTATGTTGATCTACTATAAAATTATTTTAATCATACCTAACACTTTTACAAGTGAGTTAAGTTATAAAGAAGGAAAAGTATTTATTGGTCTCGCACAAAACAGAAAAAAAAAATGGTTAAAAACAAACAAAATTACATAAAATAGGAAAATAACAAAGAAATTCTGGTGTCTATTTCTTAGGTACGCAAAAAGTACCAGGAAAAAAGAAATGAAAGAAGGCATATTAAATAAAATACCAAACATTTTCCGGTACCTCTGACTTTCAATTCCCATAACATTTGATTCAGAGCTCGTTTCCTGAGATCCGGTATCAGTGGGAAACACTTTAAAACCCACTCGATGTCCCTCCCCTCGTTGGCGGTGAAATGTGGCTTGTCGACCGCCGTGACATACATTCTAATAGTTTTATTGGGGTAACACCATCTTGGGAGGACTCAGAAGTAACGGTTTTAAAGTCTGAGAGAAAAAACATAAAATTACTGTTATTTTTTTAGTAAATATTTATAAAATAATTGAAGAAAATACATGTTTTATTTAATGTTAAATTAAAAACAACCACTTTACAAATTCTATAAAAACTTTTTAAATCTTTTCCATGGCCAGGTATAACACATACCTTTTAGGACTACATTTACACTGCCTTTGTAATTTTACCTATCAGTTGCATTTGCTTTTTTTTTAATTGTAATATGTAGTGTTGATTCACGGCCCCGTTTCGAATAAATTAGTAAGTTAGAAGTGGACGGAATTTAATGGAGGAGAGTGGGACAAAATTGACTTACTAAAAAAAGCTAGAACCAGTTATTTAAAATACTCCTGTTAAACAAGTAAAAATTCCAGCGGCAAGTCTGAGTCAAGTCAACCCCGCGTCTAATCGAACGGAAACCATTCGAAAAACATCACTTAAAGGAATTCCCAGTTCGGGAGAAAATCCGGAAATTTTTCAATTGAATTTCTTAGCAACGTCACACACGGTAGATTAGTGGCGGTCCGATCTCGATACACTTGTGCGGCCAACGTTAAATCGTGTGTGAGTTGATAGGGGACAGAGGTCAGACGTCAAATTGAGTAAGTTGGAGGATTTTCAAGATGGCGGTGTGTTGAAATTACGGCTGGGAAGTCGATGAGTTTTCTTTTTGCTGCATAAAGTTTAAGTTCCTTTTTCACTGAATTGATGTAGGGAGTCATTTTAATAGTTATTTATGACTGTGTTGTTTGGGTCTGTTGTTATTTAAAACCATACTATTATTGATTTAGGTGTTTTTAAGAAAGGTACACACATTGCTCGAATTCGGCCGTCAAAAACAACAAGTAACTAACAATCGTTCGCAATTTTCCATTGTAGTCTTCAATAAATTTTCATTATCTAATAACAAAGGCTAATGAAAAATCCAAAATATAACATTAATTTCGTGTTAACCCGAAAAATTGTCCATAAATTTATTAGTATGGCGACGTCAGCGACGCTGCGAAAACAAATTGCCATAAACAGGACTTTGTGTCTGCCACCTATATTAAAAAAACACCAAAATATACAATTTTACCACATTAATATTGCAGTTCATAAAGCAACATTAAAGTTAATCCCGCCCTTATGAAAAACATCAAAGGTTTTCTTTTGAAACGCGTCACGTTTAAGCAACAGCATCAATAATATTGTATACATTTTAGGGTGAATCGCCCAGTTGTAGTCGCGCGGGTAAGTATTCATCTTCGCGACAGGAGGCCGAATTTCCCGCGCCCACCCACGGGAACATGCAGCTAATATCGGGTGTACCCACCTTCCTTACACAAGGTTTACTCGCGTTATAGACAGTTCATAAAATATAATAATTGTGAAATATGTATGCGTTTAATTTCGTTTTGAACAGTAATGTAGGCACGACAGATACCGGTTTTCTGTGGAGGTTTCAAGCAACTTATTCTTCTGGAACTACTTTCTTCAGGTCTCCTCCAAGCAAAAGTTTCATTTTAGGAGTAAGGCATCGAAAACTGGTTTCGGTCCCTTAAGAAAACCCATGAAAACCGGGTTTACCTATGGGGCCGAAACCGGGTTTCGCATTGAGCCATTACGTGCACTTACTGAAACTACAATTTACACCAACAAAATCGATTTTCACACTAAAACTCACAGTAAAATCTTACAAATAAATCTAAAATCTCTATCCCCAGTTCCATTTACCATAACAAAAGTACCAGGAAGGCAGACAATAAAGGACTTCTTTCTTCCCCTGTCAAACGTTTGTCTGGCATCCCGCAAATGTCGTGGCTTTGCTCCAAAATGTCGAAATTTTCACCACGTAAACTTTTAAACAGATAATATTTCATACTTCATCATGCTTGTTTACCAGTGGTTGCTAAACTATGGGTTGTCATACATTGGGTAGAATGCTTTGTTAATGCAGAAAATACATATACAAGCAGTTGTTTTGCGTCCTCGACAAATTCAAGGAGGTAACTATGCTAATGATTCTCGACCCGAATCAATAATAAAATGAAAAGGTATTTTTTTAACGGAAATCGGTAAGTGTTAACCACCTGTGTTTTAAACGCGGCCCGACTGATCCTCGCCCTATAACCACGTTTTAACACATACAAACAATCGCAAACGTTTATTCGATAATTTCTTATTCTCTAAACCACGTTAAAAGCGTTTATACCCTACGGCATTTCATGCAAACTTTCAAGTCGTTTTTTTTCCGAAATGACTGAACAGATTTTAATGAAACTTCCTACGCATAAGCAGTATACATAGGTCTAAAAAGTTACTAAAAAACATTTTCGAAATATCTTTTAAAAATGAAGATAATTGGAAATTTCTGTTTCTATATATAATTAAAAATCGGTCTTATTTAGCTGTAACATTATTTTTCGAAAATGCTTTTTAGTAACTTTTGAGACCTATGTATACTGCTTATGCGTAGGAAGATTCATTAAAATCTGTTCAGTAATTTCGGAAAATAACGACTTGAAAGTTTGTATGAAATGCCGACATAAACAAAAAAATAAACCAGCGTTTATTAATAATTAATTAGGTACCGTAATTTAAATTGGTTATTCATGTCTCTTGTGACAACCTCCTGAATTTTGACGAGAATGCAAAACAACATTGTATATTGTGGTTGCTTGTTAGAAATGTGTAATGTGCATATGTGGTAATCGGTTGTTGCTTTCAGGGTATATGATGCAGAGGAATGAGGAGAATGTTGTGAAGAAAGTTTTGAGTATGAATGTAGTTGCATATAAGAGTAGAGGAAGATCAAAGAAACGACGGGTGGACTGTGGGAAGGATGATATGGCTAGAAAAAAGGTGTCTGATGAAATGACAAGTCATAGAGAAGAAGCAGACATGCTGCGCTGACCCCAAATAAATTGGGATAAGGGCAGGAGAATGATGATGAGCAGTAAGAGAGCAGCGGCGGCCCAGTGATGGCAGCTCCAACTTACGATTAGTAAGCCGTGGGTTCGAACTCAGCCAGATGCATTACATTGCGTAATTTATTTCATCACCACTGCTCTCAAAAACGGTGAAGGAAAACATCGTGAGGAAACCTGCATATCCTAGAACTAAACTTAACTTGTCTTGTTCTACCTTTTGTAGTAAGCAACGACTTATTGTCGGGCCTACGCTATCCTCCCACAGTTATGTACTAACGCTGTAACACTCAAATATTGTAAAACCAAATGATTTTAAAAGAGTAACCATGGAGTTTCTTGCCGGTTCTTCTCCATAGGAAACGACCAACCCGAACCGTGCATCTTTTGTCGACGTTTTATAAGTGCCCATATAGGCCTATGTAAAATAAAATATTTTGATTTGATTTGATTGACTAAAAATTCGAAGACATGTGACCTGTACCAACCCGCACTGGGCCCGCGTGGTGAATTACAGCCCACTCCCTCTCATAGAGAGGAGGCCTGTGTCCCAGCAGTGGGAACATAATAGGCTGATGATGATGACTATATAATTTAATTTGAATAATACCACTACTCTCACTCTATGTATTACTAACACACCATGGATCTTTTGTTTCTGAAATAAAATTAATTCATAAATTTGTAATAAAGCAAGCTAACATTTAGCTTCGCTCCCATCATGCCCTGGAGTTACATCCTAACATTAAAATAACAGAACTTCCCCAGTCTTTTGTTTGTGGCATTCTTTGCCAGCGTTGTGCGCATAAATTAATTTTAATTTTACATCTCTGTCACAGCCATCTTGTTTTTTGTTTTCTTCTTTGTTGATGAGGAATGTTTTGTCAACTTGGGATTAAATCTTTTGATTGTTATTTTGCATTCTTTTGGTTAAATTGTTGAGATGACTAATAACTTGTTCTTATTTGTTGGACTAAGTTTTGATTAATGTTTGTAGGATGAAAACAGCAAATAATTTCTTCTAACACAATTATGAAAGTCAGCATTTACGCTACTCACCTTTAATTTTTCCAACCATTAAGCATTCTGCTTGCGAAGTTTCTATACTCTGCTTCTTAACATCTTAGAAATTTTCAAATAAAAAATGCTCAATTCAGAATCCTTACCAAATCAGAGAAGACAACCTCATGGTGTGTCACCAAGTAGCGACATTGGTTCTTTCTTTCATCACCGGTTTTTTAATCAAGACAAAAGGCTCGACCCTATATATGCTCTGCCTATCCTTTTGGGATTTCATTTTGTTTTTTTTTTTAATTTTCTTCCGTGACTTTTAACACCTTTTTTCTCTCACGCAATTTTATAGCCAGTGTGCCAAAAATCCATCAAATTGTTGACAGCTATTTCACCATCAACTAATCCGTAGTGGCGCTACGGTGGCGACATCCGGCGGGGATGCGACCGCTCGCGTCATTTCCACTTCCGCAGGGAGGATAGAGGATATAAATAAACGGAGCGAGCATCACACTTTGCGTGAAATCAATCGCCTGGCTAATATGCGACGCGATTTATTTGTCTTTTACTCGTGCGTGCAGCTGGCAAGACGTGTGAAGTCATCTTTATTTTTGGGGCATACAGTGAGCTGTCATTTTGTTGCAATGTTGTGGAATTATTTGGGTCCTTCATCATAAAAATGTTGTGCTTTCTTGAAAGTTTCTAATTTTGTAAAATGCAAAACTGTAAATGAAACAGAGTCAAAGTCAATCTCACAGCATTATTTCAATTAGACCGTTACAACCACTTTTTAACGTCAAACAAACAAAAGGTTGAAACTATAATACCAGTCACATACATGTTCATTCTTAAGCGTAGATCTCTATGGAGAAGAATCGGCATGAAACACCACGGTGTGATAAGATAACCACTAGCTACAATACATACATATAAGACCTTTATCAGTAACTAGGACATTGTCTTACAGACACTCAGCTTCTCCTAAACTTTAATACACAGACAATTTCCTTGGTGACAAAGGAACCTGCCGAACTAAGCTTACTCTAAATCGAACAGTTAAATATACCTAATCAAACTAGATGCTGCCCGCGATTTTATTCGTGATTTCGTGGAAATTTTGATGTTTTTTTGAGGGATAAATTGTACATATATACCTTTTTCTTGAATTAATTATTTAGTCTATGGATGAAAACCAAATCAAAATCCGTTGCGTACTTTAAAAGTTCTAAGCGTACATACAGCGGAAAGGGACTTTGTTTTATACGATGTAGAAAAACAGCATTACAAGTCTCAGAAAACATCTCAATCAAAACAAAAGCGACACACCAACACATCTACCTACAAGCCCGCCAACACAACACCACCTAATCAAGCAAAACGAATTCTGCCAAAGCTTTCGTCCTTCGCAATTTTATTTCCTCGTTTGGTACAAAATGACAGTCCATTCCATCACCCTGGAACAAAAATACAGTAATGTGTAGTTTCCTTGTCCTCTGTACCCCGGTGACCCCGGCGGCCCAAGGAGGTCGTTTGGCGGGCTAGCTAATGAAGCAGCCATATTGGCAGGGCGCGACCAATAGGGTTACCGGATGTTGGGTGGCTGGATGTGTTGTCTAGAACCTTTTTTTGTAATTGCGTCTGATTTTAACCAAATAAGTTATTACTGATTTTGAGAGACAATTAGCCTCGGGTTGCTGGAATATGGCTTGATCATGAAATTGGATGTTTTGATATTTTTTTCTATAGTAAGGACTAACGCTAGATTTGGCGGTGATTAATTACCATTACATGATACCGCCATTATAAACCACGTGTAAAACGTTTCATAAAAATATTATGAACTTGCAACCGACTCGCTAGAAATTTGATCTTCTTTTCTGGGATTGTCGATTGGTATGGAAAATTCAATATAAAAATCAACAATTAAGCCTTGACAAAGATTCATTCATCATCAGCATCATCATTTTCAGCTCAAAACACGTCCACTGCTGGACATAGGCCTCCACCAAGTGTCGCCACATACGACATTTTGGGGGGTTTTGCCTTAACCGCCACGCTTGGCAGGCAGGTTGGCGATCGCAGTACGGTTGTTACAAAAAGCACAGAGAACGCTGCTGCCCATTCTCTGGCAAGTCCTTAGTCGCCTCTTACGACACCCATGGGAAGATATGGGATGGTGCTATTCTTTACGTCCGACACCATACAGAGCAAAGATTCATTATTTTTTTCATATTATTTTATTCAGAGTCATTTCTTTATCACAGCCCCACTTCCAACTTCCATGACTGCATTGGAGTTGGTAGTGGGGCTGTTTAATTGGAACCTGCTAGGTTAAGAAAGTTTTTGAACTCCTAGACATGTCACATCTAGTCCCCCAACCTCCCTGTATGCGGAGACGGTCGGACATTGGTTAATTACGTGCGATAGTCGGCGGCTGCTCACGAGAGAATGATTGCCGCTCTGTAACGACGCTCCTAGCATAGACCGAGACGATTCAGGCTTCGAAAACAGCGGGGTTAAGAAAATTGTGGACTTCACCCCTAAGAAAATTAAGTCTACTGAGATTTGATTTACTATACGATAGTCATCCTGATGGACCCTCGTGTTTAGGAATTCTTGTGTCGGATTAATCCAAGAGAACTAAAAACAAAGCTGTGTGCAAAATTTCAGCTTAATCGGTTGGGGGAACTGGTTTGAAATTCAATGGCAATATTTGACCAATACGTACTAACAAACAAACCAACAAACAAGGCAAGTTAAACAAAAGCTTATAAAACAGATTACAAAGATCTGAATGAAATTGTACCATCACTAATAGTTTGGTTTGGCCTACTTCGCAAGTTTTTTTTTTATGAAATAATTATTGTTTAGCCATATTCTAGGCAAGAGCTGGCAATACACAGTAGTATTTGAGTTGTTGCTTTATACTTGTAGGGTTGCCTTGATCTTCGTCAAAAACATCATCACCTCCCTAGCCTTTTTCTATTTTTATTTTTTCCTTTTCCCAACTATGCTGGGCGGCTTCCTGCCTCACTAGATGCAGCTATATACCAGTATTTTACATGAAGCGATTGCCTATCTGACCTCCACAATCCGGTTAGTACTGGGTAATGCGATATCCCTTGATAAGACTACCTTGATCTTCGTAAACATAAAAGGTAGAAATCCTTATTGCAATGTTACCGCACCAAGTGAGGTATAAATGCCTGAATATCATATTCAGCTATGGCTATACCTATTTCATACAAAAAAACTCGCGAAGTAGGGATAACTAAACTATTTAGTGATGTTACAACTTCATTCAGATCTTTGTAATCTGTTTTATAAGCTTTTATTTAACTTGCCTTGTTTGCTGGTTTGTTTGTTAGAACACACAGCATAGTTAAGTACTTACCCCCCCGGCCTCCACGGCCTGATTGTTGAGGGATTAGCAAATACTGACGCTGTCTGTACGTATTGGTCAAATTTTGCAACTGAATTTCAAACCAGTTCCCCCAACCGATTGAGCTGAAATTTTGCACACAGCTTTGTTTGCTGAAGAAACACGCTACTCTAACATGTTTCGTTTACCCACATAAACAATATTTCTTAGAGATTCCATCCCCCGCCATGGCAATGGCCGCACAATGGAGGCACGTACGTCGGTAATGTCATTCGGCAGTCGGCACAACAACTAGTTTACGGTCCATTTTGTTGTCCTCTCGCCATCTCACACCACACTCTGTTCCCACATATATTTGTACACGCGTACACACATCATCTTCAGCTGATTACATAACAATATACTGGCAGTTCAGTCTCAGATGATATAGTCTTCCGTCGGTAGTAGCGAGCACTCTTAGAAAAATATCGAGTTTCCTCCGTGCCTCGGAAACCACGTTAAGCCGTTGGTCCCGGCTGTCATTTGTAGATCTTTGACAGTCGTTACGAGTAGTCAGAAGCTAAAAATCTGACATCCAGTCTTACCAAGGGGTATCGTATTACCCAGTTACAGGGTTGTGGAGGTCAGATAGGCAGTCGCTTCATGTAAAATACTGGTACTCAGCTGCATCCGGTTAGACTGGAATCCGACCCCAAGATATTTTGGGAAAAGGCTAGGCAGATGATGATGACCTTCCTCTTGAATCATTCTATCTATTGATGAATACCGCATCAACATCCGTTGCGCAGTTTAAAAGATATTTAAAGCGTACAGACGGCGGGGAGTGACTTTGTTTTATACTTCGTAGAGATAATGAAGTAAAGATTTGGTGATGGAGAAAGGTGTAATTATAAAATTAATCGTTAAATTAACTGTTGCAGCTGTTACTCTGTTTTCACCCCTTTTTCAGAAAACTTTAAGAAATACTAACCTCCAGTGAGACAGTAAAATATAGCACAAATTGGAACTTTTAAGAAGTTAATTTTAGTATATTTTACGTCGCTAGTAAAAACGTAACATGGGTAGCGACTCATGTTACGATTTTTGAAACAAAAAATTCCGTGTAGTATGCTAAGGGAAATTATTTAAATTCACCCATAACGACCCTTAAGAGCGGAAATTATAGGTATTATCAGATTATGGCGGTCACATTATGTTACAAAACTTTTATGTTGCTATTATTTTTTTAGGTTTCATTAGGCGATTTAAACGTTGACAGAAAAGTTGAAGAGCAGAAGTCTCATACATTTGTGTATTCGAGATTCTACCAGTGACCAACAATGCTATTATATCCCCAGTAACAATCTTATCTTATACTAGCTGTCCCACGCAACTTAGTCTACGTCACATTTTCCCCGTTTTCCCAACATTTTTCATTGCTGCTCCACTCCTATTGGCCGTAGCGTGATGATAAATAGCCTATAGCCTTCCTCTATAAATGGGCTATCTAACAATGAAAGAATTTTTCAAAGCGGACCAGTAGTTTCGGAGCCTATTCAATGCAAACAAACAAACAAACAAACAATCAAATCTTTCCTCTTTATTATATTAGTTTAGACTAGCTGTCTACGTCACATTTTCCCCGTTTTCGCAACGTTTTTCATTGCTTCTCCGCTCCTTTTGGTCGTAGCGTGATGATATATAGCCTATAGTTTTCCTCAATAAATGGACTATACACTGAAAGAATTTTTCAAATCGGACCAGTAGTTCCTGAGATTAGCGCGTTCAAGCGAACAAACAAACAAACAAACTCTTCAGCTTTATAATATTAGTATAGATTATAGTGTAGATTATGTTTGTCTCTTCTTCTTTATCGTGGGGTTATTGCTTAACCTGGTGTCAGAGTTTTATGCCGCCCATGGCCCCCTGACTTGCTTTACGTGCCGTCAGGCATGCTAGCTTCCTCACGATGTTTTCCTTCACCGAAGTGATAATTATACAAAGCGAACATGAATCCGAAAAGTTGGAGGTGCATGTGCTGGGTTCGAACTTGAGAGCTATGACTTGGCAGTCCGACACATACCACTAAGCTGTCATTGTTTATAATATGTTTGTGATTTCATAATAAAAACCAGTCTCAATTTACATGTCACGTCTTTATGTACACTAGCTGTACCCAGCATGCGTTGCAATGCCCTTTTTACTACCTACCCTACCCTACACTACCTACCCTACCCTACCTTTCTCACCTTTTAAACATTCCCGGGACTACGACAAACATTTCAAAACCAAAATTAGCCAAATCGGCCCAGCCGTTCTCGAGTTTTAGCGAGACCCACGAACCACTATTGGAAAAAAAGATACAAAGATTTCGAAGTGGTCCTTCGAGCCGGATACGAACTAGCAGCCATCATCATCTCATCATCTGCCCAGACTTTTCAAAACTATGTTAGCGAAGGTTTTTAGTATATTTAAGTCTTAAGGATGCAGCTGAATACCAGTATTTTACACGGAGCGCCTGCCTATCTGACCTTCTCAACCCAATTACTGGGTTTCATCATCATCATCATCAGCCTATAATGTTCCCTCTGCTGGGACACAGGCCTCCTCTCTATGAGAGGGAGTGGGCTGTAATCCACCACGCGGCCCAGTGCGGGTTGGTAGATGTCACATGTCTTCGAATTTTTAGTTCTAGTCTGTTTCCTCACGGTGTTTTCCTTCACCGTTTACTGGGTTTACTTCGCTTTAAATGTATTCTGTCATACTCCAGTTGTAATGTGTAACTGTTAAATGTTCCCAAATACAAATCCCTTGGTAAGTAACAAGGGACCGATTAACGCATTTATAGAAGATGCCATCAAGTCGATTCTAGTTCGATCGAAGTTCAGACACAGCAAATGCATTCTATGGTTTAAAGTCATTGTGGTTGGGCTTGCTTCGAACTGCTGCTTTCTCATGTGTTTTCATATGACTAGCATAATCCTATACACCAAATTATTGTTGCTATAAGTACACACTTATCCTTCTGCTACACGCCTCTTAGTTGAAGCCAGTATGGACGGGATGCTGTGACGAGGTCCCCATCAATAATGAGCGCAGGCCCACGTTCGCGGGACACACTCCAAATTATTCATCGACTTTGTAGGGCTGATACTGTTACTTAAAAATTGCTTATTTAACAAGGGTAGGGCGTAATAAAACTGTTAAAATTTTTTTTGAAAGACTCTTTTTATGTTTTGATTGTATGGAAGAAAAATTAAACATGTGTGCAGTTGTTTGCAAAAACTGAGTTCAATATTTTAATTTATGTTACATTTTCTTTATGAAAACGAAAGAATTAGCACTACAGTTTCATTTGTTTTTGAAATAATTGAAGATATTATTGAACAGGATTTATTTGCAATCATTTACAAAAGTCTGTTCGTTATCTAAACCTCGACTGCCAATGCATCTCTCGCCATCAATTTTACTGCTAACCCTATTTTAAAGCGGTGTCAAGAGTGACCGTACGTAAATTATTTGTTCAAATTTAGAACGAGATCGGTTAAACGTTTCGGGGCACCAATAAGTAATATGAACACCAGATTTGGGTGATCTACCCACCTCCCCCGACCGCGTAACAAAAGCTTACAAGAAGGGTTGATTGGTATGAAATCTGGGGTCTGGTGTTTCTGGTGGGTGTGTAGCTGGATCGCAATTACTCGGACAGTCCGTTCAGTGACAAATGTTTATGAGTTTGTCACTTGTACGCTGCACTGAGGGTATCCTCGTTGGTTCGTTCCCCATACCTGCCCCAGGGGTACATATGAGTTTCAGTAGAACTCAGTTTAATGATGTTTTAGATTGATGTACGAATATTTTGTTCAAGTTAATTGTTCGATGTTATTGATGGCAGAGTTGTGCTTTTAATTTAATTTTGACGTGCGTTTATGCCGTTAGTGTTTGGGCGGTGCGTCTGTCATTTTGTTGGAGTGGAGGGTTCATGAGTCACATAACGGTTTTAAAAATTAAATTAAGAGAATTTATTTGGTAGTCAAATAAAGTTTAATTTCTGGGGTAATTTGATTAAATACTCTTAAGAAAGAACGTACCTAGACTATCTTGTATAAAACGTTTCTTTTGGATCGTTTTTGTCATTTAGTATTTTATATTGTTGTTTTGTTTGTTATTTGAGATTCGCTGATGATTTAATACTTTCCTCCGAATGCCCGAAGAATTTGGAAAAAATGCTACAGAAATTATCAGATGAGAGTGCAAATGCAGCAACGAATATAATAAAGACAAAAGTAATGAGTAATTCTTGACAAAAAACTACTATTACGAATAATAATCAGCAGTTAGAATACGTAGAAGAGTACGTTTATTTAGGACAATTAGTATCACCGACAAAGAGTATGCAGAAAGAAATTGAAAGAAGAATAGCAAACACTTGGAAGAGATTCTAGTCGTTGAGCGAAATAATGAAAAATAAAGAAATGCCTGTGTTGGAGAAACGAACAGTTTTTAATACAAATTTGGGCCTTAACTGAACAACAACAAAATATATTTTAAATATCTCAAATTGGAATTTTGAGAAGCGTATTGGGAGTAAGGAGAAGGGATAACATACAAATGAAAAAAAAAACCAAAGGAGAGACTAAGTTTGGAATCAGCATGCAGAAAAGTGAAATGGCGTTGGACAGGATATGTAATTATGGTCACCCATCCACAGACCAACCTCGGCAAGCACGGCTTAACCTTTAAAGATCGACCTGGGCGGCTGTTATTATTTAGCCACGAGCTCCTCTCTGATTCAAGAGGAAGGTTTACATGTATAATTTTTTTATTAATTTTCAGGGATAAATTATGTATCCCTGAAAAACACATCAAAGTTTACACGCGAACCAAGTCACGAGCAGCAGATAGTTTCTTTAATATATTTTGATATGATGATGTTTAAGTTTTGTCATAGCTAAAATAATGCACATTTAGCCTATTTCCAAACATTTGACTCCGGCAATAAACTGGATAACCACAAGTTAACTATCTCCTTGAAACTAAGAACAAATATCATACTCAACAAAAACAAAACAAGCGAAAGATTGCCACGTCCGAATCTCAGCGCAGGCTGCCAAGATAATTAATGTGAAGACGTCGTTACGTGTCTTGTGGACCAGCCCCCCCCACCGCACTTCACCCCCTTCCTCCCCCTGGGAGACCCGGGACGCTGACCACAACGTGGTACTAGGAGTTCATAACATTAACTATGGAGCTAATTACAAATGGTACGGTTTGTTTTGACTGAATTCTGGAATAACGGTATCAACTGATATCAGAATCAGATTTAATATTTTGTTCTTTTAAGTTAAAGAGTCGTCGTCTGTAGGGTGTCGGACGTAAAGAATAGCACCATCCCTTATCTTCCCGCGGGTGTCGTAAGAGGCGACTAAGGGACTTGCCAGAGAATGGGCAGCAGCGTTCTCTGTGCTTTTGTAACAACCATACTGCGATCGCCAACCCGCCTGCCAAGCGTGGCGATTATGGCAAAAGCCCCCTTATGTTAATGTGGCGTTGGAGGAGGCCTATATCCAGCAGTGGACGTCTTTCGGCTGAAATGATGATGATGATGAAGTTAAAGAGATTTAAAAGGCGTGTAGAGCGGAAATTGGGAATTTTTTCATACAAAAATGTTGATGTCAAATCAAAGTCAAAATTTTCGATTTTGACACAGGAATGACAAGCGGGCGTATGACACAACACAAAACGATTTGGTACTAAGAAGTACCAAGTTTTGTATCACGATTTTGTTCTTGTCCCGCCTATCGCTCGTAAATATGTATTTGAATGTTTTGTTTTTGAATATTGACACGCATTTCTGTTTCTGTTCATCTTTTTGAAAGGAAATTGACTTCTGCGAAAGACTAGACTTCTACTATAACTACTTAATATTACCAGTCCCTGTGATTCAAGCAACATTGCAGTGTACTCTTGCAATCGCCTGTTGGTGACTTAAAGATTATCCAAATCATTTATCTTGTTTGGCGCGATCGTGTTAGACATGCAACTGAAGGATAAATTTTTTGGAATCTATATCAGATTTTTTGTAACCATTCGAGCCATTTTCACTACTAAATTTACACAGCAACGCGATTTTTCAAAACTAGTCTATAAGCGTCAACACCGGAATAAAAAGTTTAATTTTCCATGTTCAAGGAATCTCCCAGCAATACCTCTAATTACGAAACTTTTCTCTAAACGAAAAAAGATCACGCGACACCTACACACACATATCTCCCTACCCTCATGCGTGTACGAGGGACCTCTCAGCAGGACCTCCGTCTGTCCTCCCAGTAATTACAAGTACGATTGTCTTGCGTGACCGATAAATAACCGCCATATTTATTTGGGGCCAGTGACAATTATTTGCGACTGGCAACCTTTAAGAGACTTTTTTTTTCTTTTGTTTTTGTGGCAAAGGATGGAATTTGCGTTTGTGATGTTTTTATGATTGACGCTAGAACTAATATTGTTTTAGGAATTGTAAATGAGTATTGATTTATTCGGTTTTCAGAGACCTTGCTATTTTTTTCACAGAACACGGGAAAACAATCTTGAGTTTCGGGTTTAAGTATAGAATTTCTGCAAACCACCAAAGCAAGTATGGTAATTAGTAATAATTACTGATAAAAGACAATACCAACATACAAATTATTTCGCGAGTTCTAAGCCATTTGAGTTTAGCCATTTGGGTATAGGTGATGCTAACGGCAGACGTACTTAAAACCTTCTTCCTTTGTCAAGAATTGAAGAATGGTCACGTATTTTGCCGTATTGCTCTCAAATAAAAAATCGTCAATTTCATGGTATGAGGGAAGTATGAGCCCTGGGCTTAGTCATTAAACAACACAGACACAGGACCTCCCAAAACAAAAATGATGACCATCAACACCATAAAACACCTGCAGTAGCCTTAATGTTAAATTAGGTGATCCATCTAAGGACAAGGGCGCTGAGGGTCCAATAAATTACTTGGGGACACCGGGATAATAAACACGGCTACGGAATGGCCGTGCCGAATAACTTGTTAGGAGTTGCCCTGTCTCCCCTATTGACTAATTACGACACTTTGTTTTAAGCCACTGGTGGGAACGAAAACGGGAATTAGTTACAGAAGTTCTCGCAGCTGACGAATTGTAAATACTTTGCTGTGGAGCTCGGATAAAAGTTGGAAAAGTTTTATTTGTTTTAATTGCGTGATAATTTGAGGGGTGAGGAAGACATCCATCTGCAGAAAGCTTTCTATTTGCTACCCGCAATGGAAAGTAGCGTTAAAAAAATTATGCTTCATACTTTGGACATAACATTGATAACCTGCATGCTGGCTATATGTGAATATTGTTAAGTCTGGTCGATTTTCTTTGGATTTATTCAGAAACTAGCTGTCCGGCGCTACTTCCTTTGCGTCAAATTTTCCCCGTTTTCGCAACATTTTTCATTGCTGCTCCACTCCTATTGGTCGTAGCGTGATGATATATAACCTATAGCCTTCCTCCATAAATGGGCTATCTAACACTGAAAGAATTTTTAATCGGACCAGTAGTTTCGGAGCCTATTCAATGCAAACAAACAAACAATCAAATCTTTCCTCTTTATAATATTAGTTTAGACGAACTAGTTTACTTTGAAATCCGAATATTTTGTTCAGGCTCAAAATTGCAACATCGCTGGAGCAAGCACCACACCATCACGTTAATGCCCCACAAAATGCACAACTTGCAGTATTGTCACCTCGCCGATAAGATCCGTGCCCAATATCTGCGCTGTGTGCCCATCCTTGTTTGACAAGGTGACAAATGCTTCTCATAGATGAAAACAGATGACTGTCGTCTTTGCTCGTTGAAACTGACTCTCATAGAAAAAACAAATGAGCGTCTAGTCATCATGATACTTACGAAGATGGCAGCCGTTTCTATCAAATCTAGGTTTCCTCATACGGTTCTTAAACTCAGTTGTTTCTATAGCTAAGCTTAGAACATTTTACATGGAAAACACATGTTAGTTCCAGCCGGATTTATGTCCTTACTTTGTTGAATCAGTTTATTATTATTTGTAAAAGAACGACCAACCTATTAAATACTAGCTGACTCGCGCAACTTCGTCTGCGTCACATTTTTCCCGTTTTAGCAATATTTTTCATTGACTCTCCGCTCCTGTTGGTCCTAGCGCGATGTTATACAGCCTATAGCCGTCCTCGATAAATCGGCTATACAACACTAAAACAATGTTCATTTCGAACCAATTGTTCCCGAAATTAGCGCTTTCAACCAAACAAACTCTGCAGCTTTATAATATTAATTTATATGTAGGTTTAGAAGATAGATTTTAGCTTTCGAAACAGACTAAACAATACTAAAGGTAAGTCTAAGTCTATAAACCCATACATTAATTCCGTACACAATGCACAACTTGCAGTATTGTCACCTCGGCGATAAGATCCGTGCCCACTATCTGCGCTGAGTGGCCATCCTTGTCCGACAAGGTGGTTACTTTACGCGGCGCCCGCGCCGGTGTGCCCTGAGGATTTATGTGCGCAATGCTGCAAGCTACGTAGATTAGTACTGATAGATGCGATCCAGAGACTTGTTCGAAGATAAGCCTTAGATAGTTTTTTTTTAGATGGTTGTGATTATGTTTTAATTCGGTATGGTTTTAAAATCAAAATCATTTTTTTTAATTTTACATAGGCCTAAATAGGCACTTATAAAACGTCGACAGAAGAGGCACGGTTCGGGTTGGTCGTTTCCTATGGAGAAGAACCGGCAAGAAACTCCATGGTTACTCTTTTAAAATCATTTGGTTCTACAATATTTGGATGTTACAGTGTTAGTACCTAAGTATGAGAGGACAGCGTAGGCCCGACAATAAGTCATCGCTTACTACAAAAGGTAGAAAAAGCTGATGGTGAAAAAAAAACAAAACAAAAAGAAAAAAAATATTACAAAGCCTACAATGTCCGCACATTCACAAAAAATATGAATGAAAAAGAATCTATACAAAAGTAAAAATAAAACTAAGAAAAATTAATTAAATAATTGACACAAATGTAGTCATCAGTACTGTAACTATTCTGCACAATGAATAAACGGTGCAATGATTTGAAAACTATTGTAAAACATCTGAGAAAAAAAGAATAGAATAAATAAAATTCGGAATAGTTAGAGACATCCACATATTTGTGTCGTTTATGAGCTACTAGGGAAGCCGCATGAGCAGAAGGAACTACAGCCAAACTTCTTTATCTTCAACATAGTCCTTAATTTTGTAATATGCTTTTTTAATAAGGACACGTTTGATGCAATTTTTAAACTTTCCATCGGTCAGTTCTATAACTGACTTTGGCAACTTATTATAAAAGCGTATACTGTTTATAAGAAATGACTTACTAGTTTTTGTTAATCTAAATTTGGGTATTACAATTTCGTGTTTACTGCGTGTGTTTATATTATGGAAGTCGCTTCTAATTTTCAAAAGCCCTCGGTTTTTGCGGACATATAAAATACATTCTAAGATATAAAGTTAAGGCAGAGTCAGTATATCGATCTCTTTAAATTTTTCTCTGTGGGACTCGCGAGGACCCATTTTATAGATCGCGCGGACTGCCCTCTTTTGCAATATAAAAATTGAATCAACGTCTGCTGCCGATCCCCACAGCAGAATTCCATAAGACATAATACTGTGGAAATACGCGTAGTATACTAACCTAGCTGTGGCTACATACAGTACAGTCAACTGCCTTATTTTCCTAACTGCATAGGCGGCTGAGCTTAACCTCCCCGAAAGAGTTCCAATGTGCGCGCCCCACTGTAGTTTTGAATCGATAGTAATTCCTAAGAATACAGTTTCCGCGATAACATCAAGTTTTTTGCCGTCAAGATTTAAATTAAGGTCACGTTGAGTTACATTTGGTAAAGAGAACTTTAGACATTTTGTTTTGTTCGTATTCAGTAAAAAATTGTTAGCTGCAAACCATTTCGAGAGAACAGTTAGACTTTCGTTGACATGTATGACATCCGTATCTTTCCTATGAATTTTAAAAATTAGCGAAGTGTCATCAGCAAACAGAATTATATCCGATAATTTGGCCATCATATATGGGAGATCATTAATATAAACAAGAAATAGGAAAGGACCAAGAATTGAACCTTGGGGCACACCCATCCTGACTATAGACCCAGAGGATGTCGCCCCATTTATATTTACTTTTGCTGCCTGTTTGATAAATAGGAAAGAACAAGATCAGCAGCTTGTCCACGAATTCCGTAGTGATGTAATTTACAGATCAGCGTGTTGTGGTCGACGCAGTCGAACGCTTTTGAGAGGTCACAAAAAATTCCAATAGCGTCCTGGGACTTCTCCCAGGATTCCAGAATGTGACTGGTGAGTTTTACTCCCGCGTCCGTTGTCGACCTACCCTTCGTGAAACCAAACTGCTGACTATGCAGTATCCCATTAGAGTTGAAGTGAGACAACATCTGGTCCAGCATGATTTTTTCATAGATTTTACTCAGTGCTGGAAGCACAGATATCGGTCTATAATTAGAAGGATCACTCTTACAACCCGATTTGAAAATTGTTACCACTTTACTATGTTTCATCAAGTCAGGAAACTTGCCGCTGCCTAAACATTGATTGAATATGCCTATTAGGACAGGCGCAATTGAGTCAATAATGTTTTCAAGAACCTTGACCGAAATCCCCCATAAGTCTTCAGTATTTTTGATATTGAGACTTTTGAATGCGTTTTTGATTGTGGCAATACATACTGGTTTAAATTTGAAGTTTTTTTTTAAGTCATATACGTGGCCGCAACTTTGAGAAAATATTAAAATGGCGGATGTTAGGCAGGCCACTCTTCATACAAAATCTTCCAACCCCTTTAATAATAATTAATCAATCCATTACTCCTTAACAATATCCTGCACAAACTTTAATAAACACGCACAATTCAATGTACAACAAACTCATAAAATTATAGTAGGGTGACAATATTGTCTGCATTTCTCGGTACAGTCCCGCGTTATCGAATTACGATTTACGATGTTGACAAT
This sequence comes from Cerastis rubricosa, assembly GCA_949152445.1. Classification (NCBI taxonomy): domain Eukaryota; kingdom Metazoa; phylum Arthropoda; class Insecta; order Lepidoptera; family Noctuidae; genus Cerastis; species Cerastis rubricosa. The sequence continues at coordinate 15,147,660 of OX424541.1, forward strand.
ATCTGTTGAAGCTCATGTCGCCTTCGAGTATTTTTATCTTTCTCACATTGTCTCATGAAATATCCTTCGTGGGTATACGGGTGGACAGTGTGGATACCCCAGGGTTTTGTTACAAGCTTATTTAAGATGTTTAGTTGACATGTTTACTGGGCATACGTTTAACACCGGATAATTTAACATTCAGATGGTTGGGAGTCTTTGAGCACGATGAGAATGTTTATTCTTGTTTGGTGTTTTACTATTTATAATACCCAATATTGGTGAAGCGTTAGTAAATGGTAAATACCTTTTTTTTTTAAATAAACACGTACGTACTGTAAAGATGCTTTTTTTTAAATATTTCATGTTAAAACCAAAAAAAAAGTCAAAGCGGAACATTCTCCTCTTATGGATTCATTCTGTAAGCACACTTGTGATAATTAAATATGCACTCTATTTTTACGCGTTAGAGTTCTTCATTACTACCCCAAAGAACAATATTCTATGGTTTTCCTTAAACCCAGCAATTAAGAAAATACTTTCCATTTATCTAACAATTTCCTCTACACTTCAAAAAGATCATAATCAAAAACAAATGAAAATCGGGATCGAACATACATAACATAAAAAACAAAACTGCCCGTACTTATCAAAAAATCCCCTACAGACACATCAAACTTACGGTTTTTGGGAGAAAAACCGATAACCATCGGTAACTTTAACGGTTGGTCCGTAAAAGGCGGTCCAATCATAACCGTGTTTTAAGCGCAACGTGTCGTTAGCGTGAATGTTTCAGTAGCTGATGTATGTCGATCATGTCGTGCCACAGAAACGTACTGATATGTCCTGTAGTAGGTAGGGGCGGACTTGGGACTCGATGAGAAAAAAAAAATGTGGAAGGTAAACAAGCAACAAACACAATTGGGGACAGTAAAAAAAAACACTATATAATGTGGCGTTTTAACAGAGAAGCAGCCTTTTTCCCACCTGTGGGAACTTTATAGGCCGATTATGCTTATGCTCAAATTCATAATGACTTACTAATATTCAATATAATTTCGTCAAACAATCAAAACAGCTAACTTGAGATTTAAGAGCAGATCTATTTTGTGCAAGATTTTATTACCTATCCGTTTACAACACTACCATATCTAACATCTCTAGCATAATTTTACTATTAAAAGCTTTCATCGTCTGCGCAAATACAGTCCATTAAATAAAACTGAAAATACAAAACTGCGAATCAAAAAATAAATTCTTAATAAACCATACATTTTATATTCTTACCTCTTCCCTAGTCCGTCACCACTCCAAACCATCAATACTAACAGTCCCACCCCAAGAGACTCGTAGTCGCAACGAAAAATCATTCCAACGCTAAAATATCAATAAAAAACAAACGCCAAGTACCACGCTCGCGCTAGGGACTCGTTCGCTCCCGGATTACGAACGCTTCCAAGTGCGGCCCTGCCCTTTAGTAGGACACTTTATTTTTTTGTAATGGCCATGTTGGTACGTTACGAGACTTACATTCACTCATGTTCTTTTTATTGGCGGGGAGGAAACATCGTTTTGTGCGTGTGAGAAATCCTTGAAAAGCTTGGCTTGTGGGGTTTTTAGTTTTTTTGGTTTTGATGTCATCTCTGAATAAAATTTCTATTGTTCATCTTAGCGATGTGCTCTTTTCAGTGCTAGTTCAAATATGATGATGCAAATATTGCAGTATCCAGCCGCTAGAGTTTGTGTGCCTCAAATAAACCCCCTTATTGCACAATACACACAGTCTGGAATGTTGCCTATGCAAAGTTTTTTTGAGACTAAACCGGTAGCACACTGTAGTTTCTGCTTGCCATGGAAAAGGGAGTGCGTTGAATTGAAGTTCATAAAACCCTGAAAATAATAGCTTACCAATACAACAAAAAATAACTGCTTATAAATAACTCATAACATAACATCACGCTTGTAATCCTCGAAGGGTAAGGCAGAGGCATGCCCATAGAATACACCCACATTTCGCCAGTTATGTTTAAGTCCCATGTTATAGGAGGCGAGCCTATTGCCATCAACCGGGCACAAATCCAGGCTTCGTGGCTGCTACTGAAAAATTCCTGATGGAAAAACTCAATAACAGTTTGCCCGAACCAGGAATCGAACCGAGGACCTCATGCTCAGCAGTCGCGCTTACGACTACTAGACCAACGAAGCAGAAACTAAGAAATAAGGACTTTATTGATCACCTTTTCATTACTCACAAAGCCACATTATCAAATTTACTCCATAACTCAGCCTCTACCTTCCCACATCTCTCCGGAAGCAATAAAAGCTTCAAATCCGTCCCTGTTTTGTAATGGGACACTTTATTTCTGTAACGACCATCGCAACCACATTGGAGTTACATTTATCCGTGTCGTTTTATTGCCATAACATTATGGTGGGGCACGGGAAATCACTCGGATCGTGTGAAAAATTCAGGAAGTGGTCTCTGAGTTTAGGAAGGTTTGTTGATATGACGTAAAGTCAAGATGTTATTGGGATTGGCGGCTTTAACTTTGAGATGATTTTATTTTGGAGAATATAGTCTTATTTATCTCGTGGAGTTTTATTTATTTCGTGGAACTCGTGGCTACATAATAACAGCCGCTCGGGTCGATGTTCAGGTTAAGCCGAGCTTGCCGAGGTTAGTCTGTGGATGGGTGACCTCCCATTACATACCGAGTTTCTTTCGTGTCTCGGAAATCAGGCCTTTGGTCACGGCTGTCATTCTTTGTCAGTCGTGTGGTACAGTGGCCTGAAAGTCTGACAACCGGTCTTACCAAGAGATATAGTATTATCCAGTACTAACTGGGTTTTGGAGGTCAGATAGCCGTTCCATGTAAAATACTAGTATTCAGCTGCATCCGGTAAGACTGGAAGCCGACCCCAACATATGTAGTTGGGAAAAGGCTAGACAGATGGAGACGAAAGTCTTATTTAACATCACACGTAGTAAAAACAGAAAAAAAAATCTATTGCTATTAACTTGGTTTGCCTTTACGTTTAAATCACACCTGTCATTCTTGAAATGGGTTTAACACGGCAAACTAACACTAGTGTGTCGATTTCAATATTATTCATTTCGAAGCGAATAGCTTAATTTAGACAAGAACTACGATTCAGAGTTTTGAATACAATACAATTCCGTTTTTTTTAACGCTTCAATGACCTACTTGGTAAATTTATTTATTTATAGTTAATTAAAACGGTATAACACCAATTACAGTTATTAACATGGAAACAGAAAAAGGTAGAACATGAACTTGACGACATTCAATAAGTTGAACTAAAACTAACTCGGAACACTGGACACTCTTGCATAATTTTTCTCAAAGAACATCAGACATATACGCATTACTTTATTCCATTCAACCGCAAACACATCACATTCAGGGTTGGCAGTCAGAAGGGCGTTGAGCATCTCGAGAATACGATACACCGGCGAATTCGCTCTGGCGACAGTTTTGGAGAAAGGTTGGGCAAACAGATTGCAAAGGCTTCCATATTTTCACAAGTACATTTTTGGTGCCACCTCAAACCAGCCTTCGCACCGCTCATGCATATCATCTTGCGACCTTTTCTAGGACCATCCCGGCATCAATCTTCACTTCAATTCAAATAACTAAACCTTAGTGCAATCAGAAAAAACAAGTACACAACAATAAACCTATTGTATACCTTATCAAAAACCCCCAGTTTATTTTCCCATCGACCAGTATCATTGTAAATCGAGGCACAGTGTCCGCGAGCGGTGTCCCCCTATCTTAAATAGCGTCGGGCTGCTGAGTGGCTATTTATTGGAGGTAATTAAAAAGAAAACAGACAAAAGGCTCGCAGCTGACTGGAACGTGCTCCGAACACTAAGTAATAATAGTGAGGGGAGGATTGATTGGGAAAATCGGAGTTTGGTTGTCGATAGTCGATTGATTTGTTGGTTTTAGTCACAGTCAATATGGGGTAATTCAACGATTGACGGAACAACATGAACAAAATCGTATTCTGCATTGAGCTCAACGTATCTAGTTAGGATTAGACAGTCTGTGGAATTCAATGCTGGCTTCTCTGTTTTACGACAATTATAATCCAGATCTCTTCAAAGTTCGAGTGCATCGGTTTCTTCTAGACAAGTGTGCTTATACCCTAGGCCGCTTCATTGCTCCAGATCAAGCGAGTTGTAGCCAAACGCAAGCTTATTTAGGATAAAAAAATCGAGCAAGCAATATGGCTTTTTGTGTAAAGTGTTAAAATATGCAATAATTATGCATCGAGACATCTATTATAGAGATACCGTGGCCCTGCAACACAAAGGGCTAAGAAGGAACATGGATAGGTTTTAATCAGTACAAGTCTGACACTCCCTTCCGCTCCGCCCAGAGCAGGAGAGATCACTTGATAATTTCCATCCGTTAAAAAACGGCATATATTATGCCATTTTTTTCTGATCACAGCAGCTTAAATCCCTTTGGTTACAGTAGACCGTTTGGCCTATCCTTAAATTGTTGTCTAATTCTACACGACTAGAAACTATATTTTCTTGAGTACTGATAACCAAAACGTATGTGATTGAATATGTTCACAACCTTAGACCCAAATTTTAAGTTTGTATTCGTATATTTGATTTTATCGATAACCCAAGAAACCAAATGCACATCACTATCAAAGATCACAAGTCGGTCGTGCGAAAGAGGACTTTTATCAGTCGCGACCGATACCAATACTCCTAGATTCCGACACCTTATTTATTGCCACCCTATCCAACACCACCTCAGTTATATACCCTCCATCGCTCTTATTTTCAAGTGATACGATCTATTTTAGCCTGCATCAACTCTTGATGAAATTTGCGATAATTTGCAAAGTCTTTTATTGCGTTAAAAGAATTCTTATTCTTAATGCAGCAAGATTGATATTGCTTTGGTAGATAGTACAGTGTTTCTTTACTGAAAGTGACCCTTGGTTCTGGTGAAAAGTAATTGACAAATAAGTCATTTTTCATCGTCAAAGTGCTATAAATGGTAGAGTTTGACCAATGATTGATTATATTTTTAACACTCGGATTGAGTTTATCAATGTGTGTAATTTGTGAATCAACCAATTGCTGGTAGGGGTCAGATAAGAAATAGCTGTAATAAAAAATGCTGAAAAGCGTTTAAGAGCGTTTACACCTTACGGCATTTCATACAAACTTTCAAGTCCCTATTTTCCGAAATGACTGAACCGATTTCAATGAAACTTAATACGCATAAGCAGGATACATACGTCTAAAAAGCTACTGCAAAAACATTTTACAAATGTCTTTTAACAAAAAAAGATGATTGGAAATTTCAGTTTCTAAAGATAATTTATAATCGGTCTAATTTAGCTGTAACACTATTTTTCGAAAATGTTTTTTAGTTTTCATTTCGGAAAATAAGGACTTGAAAGTTTGTATAAAATGTCGTAACTTACGACATTTCATACAAACTTTAGCTTAGCGTTTACGCCTTACGACTCGTAAGGCGTAAACGCTCTTAACGGTCATGTCAATCACCAAATAGCTTGATTCTGCAAGACTATCCAAGTTTATGTAACTGAGGTTTTAGTCTGGAGTTCATCATCATCTGCTTAGCCTTTTCCCCAGTATGTTGGGGTCGGCTTCCAGGTTCACCAGATGCAGCTGAATAACCGTATTTTACATGGAGTGACTGCCTATCTGACCTACTGACCTACTAGTACTGGGTAATACGATGCCCCTTGGTAAGACTGGTTGGCGGGCTTTCGGGCCACTGACCACACGACTGTCAAAATGACTTCAATGACAACCGGGACCAACGGCTTAACGTGCTTTCCGAGGCACGGAGGAAACTCGGTATGTAATGAGTGGTCACCCATCCACGGAACTAACCAAGGCAAGCGCGGCTTAACCTAAAGATCGATCGGAGCGGCTGTTGACTATTTAGCCACGAGCTCCTCTGACTCCGACTTTTGGCTTCTGAACTCATTATAAATCAGGCTACGTTACAAAATCGTACCTCAAAATTTCTTTGCTTGTCGGTATCCATATACATTTACCTAGCTCTGTTCTCCTACTAAACATGGAAGAAAGTGAAAAGATATGTATATCTCACTCCTCCACTGTTCTTTTCATATTAATTTTGCTGCCAAATACAAGGCTTGAATAATTTCTCTGAGTTTCGTCGGGCTTCATCTTCTCGGCGCTTTTCTAGTAGTTACCATTGTTGATTCTAGTTTTCAGGAGTTACAGGGGTTGAAATTGGGGAGGGGAACCAATGTGTCTGATCTAATCCCGAAGAGATAATATATACTGAAGAGAAGCTGTTCAGTTCAGTTTATTTATTAATAATTATCAAAATTACATGTCAGGTTTAGCAAAAAAAAAGAAAACACAAATCAGTTTACATTTAAGGAGCATAAAATACAAACTTTCACACATTAAGAATTAAACTACAAATTATCATACATTAAGAATAATTCGAGAAATACAATAAAAAATGTAAAATAAATAAAAAATATATATATTACCTAAAACCATTGTTTTAGATCATATAATGCGTGTTCGGTTAGCCAGCCTTTTAGTTTACGTTCGAAAACATTGTCAGACGTCTCGCTTATAATATCATCTGGTAGACGGTTGTATACCGCTGGACCCATTAAATGTATAAACTTTCCAGACTTAGATAGGGTTTGTGGGCAACCAGCTAATTTACTTCTACCATGAGTACAGTAAACATAGATAAACGATGATCCAGAGAGGCCATATACTACAATACATAGCTAATCTTTGTCAACTTGTGGAATCCTATAACACACTCTTCATGGACATAGATATTTTCTCTCTTTCTAGTAAAAAAAATAAAACACTGGCTATAAAATATTCTTTCACCACTATCTTAATCTAAAATAATTTAATTAACTCATTCAAAAAAATTCAATAAATTTCCGTTCCATATATTTTGTTCATTTATTAACTCGTGGACAATGGTGTGGGTTATATGTTTACATATTTTCTAAAGACACTTAATTTTAAACTTGAACATGTAACTGTTTATTTGTCCCTAATAAATAAAATAAAATAATGCCTAATATTATAATGGCCAACTTTTACCATCTGTAAGTTGCGTAGATAACGATGTTGCTATCGCTATAACACATCTTTTTTAAATATTATACATTTCAAAGCCTTTTTTTTCAACTCAGTTTATTGGGGAGTATGACAAATATAAATAAACCAATACCTACCCAGTACTCTTACCACTCCAGCTCCAATACCCAGCCAGAATATAGAGCAGTGAAACATGATGTACAGCACATTGGGGAGCTGGCATATATCAATAAGTTTTTCCCCACACCTGAGCAACTTTGGCTACCGACTGCAAGTTACCAAACTGTTTGACACGCCAACTGAAACTTGGGAAGTTCCTTTGATTTATGTGTGCTAGGATTATTTGGCGAAGAAGACCTGAAAATATGATGACATCCTCGGAGTACTTACAGAGCTTTGTCCAATCTTTGCTTTGACGGCACGGTTGGCGCATCGCCTGAGCGATTGGCTGCTGCGCCGCGTGTCGCAGATTCGATTCCCGCTCCGAACAAATATTTGATTAACCTACAGATAGCTGTTCCGGGTATAGCTATTTGTGTGTATTTGAATGTTTGAAAACGCACCCACGATATAGGAAAAGATCCTGGTGTGAGGCAGCCTTTTAAACAAAAGAAACTATGTTTTAATAATAATAATATCTTTTTTGCTAAATATCTAGGTCGTGTTACACAATTTGTGAAAGGCGTACAAATTTATTAAACCCTGTCTCCTAAACTAGGATACCCTGTGTCTTAGGAGTCAGTGTTATACTGTCGCTAGGACTTTATGTTTCGGTTTAGGTACTTCTTAATGGGTTAGCACTCTAATTTAACCATCACAACTTGATCAGCACCACAAACGAAATTAGGTACAAGAATTAGCCTAAAGATCCATGTCATAACTCTTACGTGCTAACCCGGCTCGTTCTTTGCTTTCCAATTCGGCACAGTTTCCAACGTCCACGAACAACTGTGCGTTATCAAAACTTATCGATAGGTATATCTAGCACAACGTATGAATGAATCAGAACCTGTCTCTCCGACTATCTTAGAAATTATTGGAGTGAATACTATCTTTAAGATATGGCTAAAATTGAATAGATTAGCAATCGAAGAGTCTGTTCGGTTACCTCGATACATGAACCACTGGATAATGGAAAGACAAGGCTTAGACTTAGGGAAGGCCCTTTTGCAAATAGGTAGTGACGGACATTCATCAAAAAGTGTGCTGACAATGTCAGACATCTTATAATAATCGCCATAGACAGGGTTTCAATTTACTTAGAAATAATGATCACAGTACGCGTGGCATGACCACTGTAAAAATGAGTTTTGTCTACGGAAGAATCGACACAATGACAGATAGACAATGACAATGTGTCATCTAAAAACTCCTCCTCAAAGCTGTCTGCTGATAATGTGCCCAAGAGACTGGCGGCGTTGCCACGTTGTATGGCAAGACTTAGCCTCTGGCTAAGTTTGGTAGGTTCAGCCAGTCCTTGGGTGATGGGAAACGTCAACTAGGCGTTAAGAAATTACCTTAAAAGGCTGTGAGCACTCGGACCCCACGGCTCCAGAGTTGTACTCCCAAACGGCACGAAAATATTTACAACACAAATATTTGACAGCAGATTTAGAATAACAAATTTCTTGGAATCGAGAATTGGTCACTTAATGGGCATTAATTCCCTTCTTAATCATAAGAATCACACCAAAAACACCCATAGAAGTACCAAGACAAAATCTTTAAGTACAAAAATCGAATCCATCTCCAAAAAAAATAGTCCACCGCACCGATAAAATCTTCACACGTGAAATGTTGCACATAAATAATAAAAATTGCCATCATAAAGACAATTGATACGTTATGAGTGGAGCCGTGTTGGCACGACACATATTTATGGTTAGTGGCCCTCATCGAGACGGGTTCGATACCCGGTTCACGCAAAAACGCGTCCGACACATCGCGAGCGTAATATAATGTGAAATGATCGTTCGTAATGTGTGTACGGTGCAAAATATTGTAGTGGATCTGAATCGCGGAGAAAAATGCTCTACTTAGTACTTTAGCAAACTCAAAAACTTCGTAATAACTGCAAATAAAATATTGTAGAAAGTTATGTTCAGTTTTTAACAGAAAATCAGCCAGTCCTTGACGAAATGTCAGGCACCCCATGTGATGTTGCCAACTCGATCAAAGTGAAAAGTGTGTGCCATTTCAGACTAAAAAACCCGCTAAGAAATTATAGGTTCACTACTTTTTTGTTGGTTTTTCCCGGTTCCTGAAATCTACGAAGTAATTGCAACATAATTAATTAAAATTGAATATTCAAGGAATATATCGTAGTACCAAGGTCACCATATCATCCCAAAATACCTAAAAGCAAGTCTCCCTACCTCCCTCCCTCCTTAATTATCTTACACAAGATAAAAACCTAACACAAAGTAGAGCATCTTTCCCGCCCAGCCGCCGTCATCGTCCCACGGTGAGGTTACTTTATAGTCATGTCATATCAGTTAATGGCGCGCGCCTTTGTCGTAGCGCCGCCGGCTGCCGGTCCCGTACATCAGCCGTATCGCCGCGACATCGGACGACACGGGAAACCGAGTAGAGCAACATTCGTGCTGGTTGATTTTTTGTTTTGATTTTCGCGATTTTTGAATTTGGAAGAGATAAGAGGTGTTAAATGTTTGGTGGTTTTTGATTAGTAGAAGGCACGGAGGTTTAAAGTTCGTGACATTGTTGAATTGGGATACTGCATTTCTTTCGAACGTCACCATCATTTAGCCGAAAAGCGTCCATTGCAGAGCAAATGGCTCACAAGCAGCGCTTCATCGCTGCATCGGTCGGTTCGCTCATTTCGGTCGCTCTGTAGACCCCGCCATCCCCTTCGAATCTAAACTTTCCGAATCGGGGTGTCTACGTCCAATGTCCCGAGCTCGCTTCGCTCGCTCTTGCTTCCTAAGTTCTCCTTAATGTGTTTCACTACCCTGCCAAATGCTTTGCTCTGCACTCGTACGTAGCTTAAGCTTTGGAAATGACGATCATAATGTATACTAATACAGAGAACTTCCCCTCCGTCCCTTCTACACTACTAAATCGCACTACTGGTAGTGTCGTGGGTAATTTTTTTCCCTTCTACACTACTGGTCCAGTGGTACCGTGAGAATTTGTAAAATACTTATAAATATATTTTGCTCTTTAGTTTAACGAGCACTAAGCGGTCCAGCACAGCCTATGGATGTCTGTGGTAATATTATAGTTTGGCATTTCTCTTCCCGATCATTTTAATCTATTTCTCTTCAAAGCTCGAGTGAATCGGTTCCTTCTAGGCCAGCGTGCTCCACCCTAACCCCATCATCACTGTACATCAGGCAAGTTGCAGACAAACACAAGCCTATTTAGTATTAAAAAATAATTCCTCGCCACATTACAAATTAATTTAAAAGTTCTGCTATCATCGATATTCGATAATACTGGTTTATCCCAGCAGACAAATTTTTGGGCATTGAGAAAACATGGAAACACTGTCTGTAGGTATTTCTTTATCCCCAAGAAAACATGTTCCCGAACCCATCATCATCTGCCTAGCCTTTTCCCAAACTATCTTGGGGTCGCCTTCCAGTCTAACCGCAAGCAGCTGAGTACCAATATTTTACACGAAGTGACTGCCTATCTGACCAACACAACCCAGTAACTCAAACGTCAGAGATCTACAAATGACAGCCGGGACCAACGGCTTAACTTGCTTTCTGAGCCACGGAGGAAACTCGGTATGTAATTATGGTCACCCATCCACGGACCAACCTCGCCAAGCACGGCTTCACCTTAAAGATCGACCTGTTATTATTTAGCTATGAGCTCCCGAACCCAACTTATTCAAATTAAAGACCAACTCCAGGCCCTAAGTCAATAATTTGAAAGTCTTTTATTTTATCTGTAAATCAAATTTTAATATTTTTAGCCCAGGTAGGTCATAAAACACTAAAATTAATAATAAAAAGCTATAAACAGGGGTGTCACCCAATAAATTAAGTGCGACATTCGCGACAATGTAAAATCGTGTTCTTAGAACCGGAGACCAACAGGCTGTGGGTTAGGGTCATCAGGTTTTAAAAAGTTAGAATATTTTATTTATTAGTAACCGTCATGTCTTGATCGAGACTCAAGTTTTTAATACAATTTTTGGCTAAGAAAATAAGGTAAATTAAAAAAAAAACACCTTTTTTTATTTTACATATGCACATTATTTACAAACTACAAATATATATAAAATAAAAATAAAACATGCACAAGTATCAAAATTACAGGGCGTCAAAAAATTCGCAACGCATCCTCATCGCTATCAACAGGGAAAGCGCCCAGAACGCTGGCAGCATTGCCATCGGTTCATGCGTTTCGGAGGAGTATGGTAACTAACATTGTGACACGAGAATTTGATATATAAGATTATGACTGTTTGTGTATGTGAGTTTAAATGTTTGTAAACGCACCCACGATACGGGGGAAATTCCTAGTGTGGTGCAATATTAAAAAAAAAAAACAAGTTTTTTTAATTGTTAGTTTCTAGATAAGTTTGTTATTGCAACTCTGTTTTACATAAAATTACTCATCCGAGTTTCAAGTGCAAAATCTTTCCAGGGAAATGTTATGAAATTATTTCATGTGCTGCTGTTTAAAACATCTGGTACTTAATATGCATTGTAGACAGCCGACCATCGATAAGAAGAAAATATCGGAAGAGGTGGAATGCCAAGGAATCGGAAGACATGGAATGCTCTATTTTAAACCTCAACACCTGATCAAAACAAACAATTCACCTAAAGACGCATTACATAAGAAATTAGGTTAGGATCAGCTAAGAATCAGCGGGTACAGAAGAAAATAATGTCATAGACCTGTCGTGATTCCATTTCTCACTGACACCATTGCAAAATGATATACAGTATGACCACTTTAAGAGCGTTTAAGCCTTACGACATTTCATTCAAACTTTCAAGTCCTTATTTTCTGAAATGACTGAACCGATTTTATTGAAACTTCATACCCATAAGCAGGATACATAGGTCTAAAAAGTTATTTAAAAACATTTTCGAAAAATAGTGTTACAGCCAAATTAGACCGATTATGAATTATCTATAGAAACAGAAATTTCCAACTATCTTTTTTTTAAAGACATTTTGAAACTGTTTTTTGGTAAGTTTTTAGAACTATGTATTCTGCTAATGCCTATGATGTTTCATTTAAATCAATTCCGTCATTTCGGAAAATAAGGACTTGAAAGTTTGTATGAAATGACGTAAGGCGTAAACGCTCCTAAGTGTATTTAATTGTCTCTGAATTTACCAAATAAAACACAGTTGTCAACCCTACCAATATCTTCTGCCCGGCCAACTTACTCATACAACTTTATGTGACACTTTATTAGAACCTTAAGGACTTACAACAAAGGGAATATTCGGTTTCTTAGAAGAATCTCTGTCGTCGAGTTATGTGTACAATTATGTTATGTTTGCATACTTTGTATTATTTTTATGTTTAGTATTTAGCGGTGACACACCTGGAAAGTCATTGGTGAGTAAGTTTTCGTGACGTCATTAGAAAAAGAAAAATTGTTCTCGTTTTATTTTTGACCAACTACATTCTTAAGCGGACCATAGACGATATGAAGGTTTTAATCATAAAACCATAGAGGACACATACGTTGTGCACGGTGTACAAGCCTGTCATTTGGGCTTATTTGCAAGCATGGCATCACTGGCAGGTAACACACACATGATTCAGCAACCCTTCTCCTAAGACCGATTCGCCATTGGACTGTTCGTCAACAGGATGATCCATTTATTTCCGTTTCCCCAGCAGGGTCTTTCACCTATATATGGTTTCTTTAGGGTGTTACCACACCAATCGATCGATCGTCAATCGATGCCATCGATCACTGGTAGAATGGATTAGTCGACGTCGATCGATAGTTTCTACTAGGAACACCTATCGGTCGATATTCGATTTTGTTGGAGTTTATTACTTGTCATAAAATAATCCCCCAAAACCCATAGCCTTGGACGAGTAGAGATACGGCGAAGTGTCACCGTTGTAAGGTTGAACAATTTTCCGGCTTCTCTATTTCTCCTATCATTTTAATCTGGTTCTCTTCAAAGTTCGAGTGAATCGGTTTCTTCTAGGCAAGCGATATCACCCTACGCCGCATCATCGCTTCACATCAGGCGAGTTGCAGCCAAACGCAATAGCCTATTTAGCGTGATACGGCTAAGGTTTTAGTCGTTTTGAAAGAAAACTTTTTGTGGAAAATGTTTCTTCTATATTCAAGTTTAAAACACATGCCTAAGTACGCGCTAAACAGCCGACGCAACACAATTTAAACTGCTCTATCCCGCTAATCCTGAAAGCCAAAACGAGCTTAAACATAAGTCAATTCCCAAAACTAATTAAGTAAATAGAACCCAAGTCCGGCAAACTATGGCAATCCCAAACTATCAACCTTCACATATTCAATCCAAACAACTTTAGAATTAATTCTGCTGATGGGACATAAAGGGGACAATGGCTAATAAATATTAATTTCGGTCAGGATCATATCTTGGACATGAATAAATAATTGTATGACCACCGTGTAGTGAAAATTATCAATTTCCCGCGCGGGAATGCGGTCCGGGTCGGGACAGACAACCCTTAACTTTGGGACTGTTTGACTTTGTAGGGTTGTCGCTGTTATTGTTGAGTATTATTATTTTTGTAAATTATTTCGGGGTAGAAAAAAGTGTCGAAAAATTTATAAAACATTGTGGAAGTTTCTAGCTTGGTTGATTTTTCAACTACCGCGGAAATTATAGTAGTTCTAATACACTTCATAATGTGCAAAATACCTAATCGTTTTAGATCCACAGTTCCAAAACTTAGAACATCGGTACCATTAGGGCCCATTATCAGAAGTAGCAGACTATCGCTTTGCAAGCCTCTTACTGTCATGTCATCACTGGCTTAACCCTTTTAAATTAAGTTTACTTGGAAAAACATTAGACTTTGAGAAACATTATGCTGCAATGTGTATTACCACATATTGTAAAGTCAATCACTTATAAAATCATATTTCTTATTACAAAAGTTATTTTATTTCAATCACAAAAATATTCGCAAGCCTATGTGCCAACCCTATTCTCACCCCTTCCCTTCGGGCCTCATATCAAGTACAACATAAAAGCAATTCAGCAAATTGTTATTGACATGTTAATAGTTTGAACGTCGTGATGTCGCTAGCGTCGCCCCGGAGTTGCCATGTTAAATATTATGACATATCTCGCGAAGGGTTTATGAGATATGGCAACACTGTACGTAAGGTTAAGTTGTTTGTAATTATTTTAATTGAATTGTAGGTAATTGTGTGATGTTGTGATGTAGTTTGTATTTTGTTTGTGCTTAGTTTTAGTGCACATTGTGTGGTTAAATTATATTTAGAATAGGGTTTATGAATACTAGAATAAGCATTATCTAACGCTCGAGCAAGCATCTATTGTGCTTGTGGCTTATGGTCCTGTGGAGCACATGATATTTAAAATCAAAAGTTTTTTAATTTTTTAAAGGTTTTTTTTTGTTGTTTAATTAAATAGTTGTGATATTAATCGCAATCACGTGAAACTATTTCATACAAGTTTACATAATGTGTACTTTTAATCTTATTTTATTTGCATATTCAATGAAAACCTTTAAGCGCAGTGCAGTCTGTAATTTCGTATTCTTAGTTGTGCTTGTGCACATTCTTACTTGTGCTTAGTTTTAGTGCACATTGTGTGGTTAAATTATATTTAGAATAGGGTTTATGAAAACTAGAATAAGCTCAATAAGCATTATCTAACGCTCGAGCAAGCATCTATTGTGCTTGTGGCTTATGGTCCTGTGGAGCACATGATATTTAAAATCAAAAGTTTTCTAATTTTTTA
The DNA here is from genome assembly GCA_949152445.1 of Cerastis rubricosa. NCBI lineage: Eukaryota > Metazoa > Arthropoda > Insecta > Lepidoptera > Noctuidae > Cerastis > Cerastis rubricosa. Next base: position 15,162,708 of record OX424541.1, read on the forward strand.
AAGGTTTTTTTTTGTTGTTTAATTAAATAGTTGTGATATTAATCGCAATCACGTGAAACTATTTCATACAAGTTTACATAATGTGTACTTTTAATCTTATTTTATTTGCATATTCAATGAAAACCTTTAAGCGCAGTGCAGTTGTAATTTCGTATTCTGGCAATTGTTTAGGCTGTGTACTTTATCTGAGAGTACACAGAATCTCTTAAGAGAGAAGAGAAAAGTCGAGTCAACAGCTATTCTTTGTAATTAACTATAGGTACCTAAAGCAATATCCAAAAATAAACTGTACCTATGAGATACCTTTTCTATCTAAATACGTATCGTACATATTCAGCCTCTGGCTTTAACACAAAGCTGGGATAGCTCCGGCACAAATTAACAATAACAAATACATTTTTCGATACAAAATCAAATTATAATGTAACCCTTTATCCGTTTACGTAACAAGCTTCCAATTAGCGACGTAACCAGCAACTCTGTACCTCCTTTCTCCGCAAAGCCGGAATCCCGGGACCCCGGGATGTTAGACAATTTTGAAGATAATGAATATCGCCTGAGGACATCACTACTGTTTGTGCTACGTGCCATCTGTCACAGCCCTTTGATGTAGAGTGGCTAGGATTTGAGCTTAGTGCGTATGCTCTCATTTTTACTGAGCCCACAGTGTAGTGTAAAATGTATTTGTGTTTTTTTACGTTTAGTTTGATTTTCATATTTTATTTCTTTATCTTTTATCAAAACCAATAATTAGCCGATTTTGGTAGGGATTTCTTTTCAATTTACTACAGGAAAAATATGAATATGAAAGTAAAGGTTTACTAGAACACGGATTAGCTTGCGCTACCGTAGGCTAATGGCCAATAAATTGCATACGTAACATGAAGAGTTGACGAAGATGATAGCATTAAATTACCCTTCTAATGTCATTACACCAGGTACTTACATATCTGTCCCCAATAGAAGACAATTATCCGCAATCAACACAACGCTTGGTCACCGCGGCGACTCTGTATAAATAATTCAACTCATCAAGGGTCGATTGTGACCACACTTCAATCTATAGTTTGTGTATACAAAACAACATATCTTGGTATTTTTGATGTTATACCAGCAAATATAATTATGTGAGTAGCTGTTGAGTAAAGTTGTCATCATTAGAAAAGGGTGAAAGAAGAGACACTATTTAATTCAAACTATAGGACGGCTAGCAACGAACTGCTTGCGCTTCATGGCGCACTATTTAAATGCAAGATATGATGAAAAAAACAACCAATAGAATATCTATCATCATCAGCCTATAATGCTCCCACTGCTGGGACACAGGCCTCCTCTCTATGAGGGGAATATCTATCAACGATAACGAAGATCATGAGAAAGTTCAAATTGATATCATCATCACCATCGCCCTTTCCCAGTTGTGCTGGGTTCACCGTCTTAACGAACGCCGTTAAATACCAGTATTTTACATGGACTGCCTATCTGACCTCCACACCCCAGATAGTACTGGGTAATACGATACCGTTTGATAAGACTTTTAAGACGGTTGACTGCCCATTATACCTCCAAATTCAAAATTGAGATACCTAATATACTGAAACGCATACCTATCAATCTTTTTAAAAGTTGTTGTATAAGAAACGATACGCAAGCAATTCCCACTCCTAAGGAGGATTTTTAAACAGTTTCAGACAACAACACCGTAAGAGTACGTAAAATTAAAACGATTTGCAATATACAACATACGTAATTAGAGCTTTAATAAGTCCTGTTACATCTCGACATAGGATTTAGAGATGATAATAGAGCTTCAGTGGTAATCTCCAATTATCCGCCTTTGTGCGCGTTCTAGTCATTTAACTAAATAACCCATTTCTCTAAGCTGACGTTTACGGCTTATTGTCTGGTATGAAACCAGTCCTCCTACTAAATGGAAATTTAGTGCATAGCATTCGTACCAGTAAAAAGGTTAAATTACCTAGAATATAGTACCAAACTATATGGTGTAAGAGAGCTAATATTTTACATATTACCTTTGTATATTACCTACCGCCAAAATACAAACAACAGGAAAATCTGTTCAAAAATGATTTACGCAGACAAAATGGCGCTTTCAAAAACCTCAAGCCGTCGTTTAAACCCCAAGACATTTAATTACCAGTAATTTATCGCCGACACTAATCCGCGAACTTCTGGCCAACAAGAAAAAATATAAAAAAAATCTATCTCCTTGATTACAAGCTGTCACGTCGTAGGATTTTTCCCAAACCCTCATTTTAATTAGTCACGTCGGTTTGTACGCGTTCTCGAGTGGAGAACATCCATTTTCTTAACTACTGTAATTGCCCCCACCTCGCGATGTTGCCAGCCACAAAATTTATTGCTTAATTACCTCAAGAAAACGCGTCGCGCTCAACATCCCCGACAGATGTTTTTTATTCGCCGTGGAAAAACAAGAACGGTTTAAGAATGACATTAATTAATTCTTAATGAAATTCATCTTCACCCTCGGTCGTGTTTTAAATTAAACGCTCGATTTATTACTTGTACAATTTGTCGCGAACACCGCCCTCGTAATTAAACACGGCCATCAGTTATTACGTTTATTAGCGTCACAAAATAGTTGTAAAATCTCCATTTTATATTACCGGTTGACTCTAAGAATAAATACTACATCGATATTAAATGCTCTTGAAAATTTATATAGCTAAACATGTTGCGTCGTTTGTGGCTATTTTTACAAATTGGTTCTTTTGAAAATCGAGCCAGAAACGACGGTTTTCTTATTGATAGGTTCAATATTTTCTTTGATACGGTTCATCGACAGGTCCGTGGAACAGTGCATCATCAAATCGAAGGTATCCATCGTCCGGTCGAACTATGTCTGGATAGCTCTTATGTGCAATAGGCTCATGGTAAGTATCAGCGCTCTCATGGTACTGGTGACTGTTAATAAGATTTCTGTTAGCGTTCATTGCAGTCTTGAACTTGTCTTCTTTCTGTGGCAGAATTGGGGTAGGTGTAACTTTATTGTCTATTTGCTTATCCTTGGCAACTGTGCCTGCTCCGGCAAGATCTCTGTAGTTCCTTTCATCTTTTCTAAGGGGAGCGTATGGGTACCTGCTTCGGAATCTATAGTCGTACCTTCCAGTCCTCGCGTTCGCATACATGTCATCATCAAAAGGACGCCTGTAAGGATCTACAGAGTACCTGTACCTTAGATCCACACTAGGAGGAGTGCGTACCACTTCGGGCAAATGCGCGTAGTAGATAATTCTTTTCGGTTTCCTAGGTACCATGTTATCATAGTTCTCGTCAAATCTATCAACTCTTGGACCGTAATATGGGAAGTAACGTCTTCGGTCAATCATATCGTAGTAAGGATCTCGTCTGTAAAGATCATCTGGGACTGGATAGTACCTATCATCGTAGAAGTACCTTCTAGATTCTTCTGCAATTGGTGGATTATAAACAGCCTGTCGTGGGAACACTGGCTTGTACTTTCCTCTATCTCTGTCTTCATCAGGTCTTACAAATTCTGTTCGTAGTTCGTCGGTTCTTGTCGCTCTTTGCACAGATTCTTTATCATTGCGAGATTCTGAAGCTTCTAGTGCTTTGTTTTGAGTGATAAAGTTGACTCTTGGCATTCGAGAATTGATTAGATCGCCTGATGGTTGAGGTGGGGTCAGAATATTGTCTCGTTGATCCCTTTGGTCTCTTTGTTCCCTCTGGTCTCTCTGATCTCGCTGGTCTCTCTGATCTCGCTGGTCTCTTTGATCTCTCTGATCCGGTAAAGGCAATTTGATCCAGTTTTCATTAGAGGCTCTCGCTCCCCGACCAGTAGGCTTGTCAGTCACTCTCTCTGTAGTTTGATACAGAGGCAGGACTTCCTTAACCTCATTGGTGATCGATATCTTGGTCGTAGGATCTTCGGGCGGCAACGGACCTGGAATCCACGGATGGTTCAGATTCATGTTTGTTTCTTGGTGATGGGATTGCATGTTGTAGTATTTTTCTTCTTCGATCACACCTCGTCGTCCTCTTACGGAGTCTGACTCCACGTTGATCTGGAATTATAAAAATTGAAATCATTGTAGATAAAGTAGAGATGTTAACGTGGACAGCTGAAAATGTAGTCTGGACTCGAATTTGGATTAATTGTAACTTTCGCTACAGTTTTGATTACGTCAAGAAATTCCACATTTTCCGATAAGAATCCTATTTTCGTGCCATGTTTAGTTACAGCATCGCATTTTTACATTCTGTAGACAAATCCGTGTACTAACTCTCTTCGGTTTTGTGTAGGTTATAAAACAGCTGTATTAGGTGGGTTGCGAAGAATCTCGTAGGTGGTAACGCTGTGACCTGTCTGGGTGCACGTAAACACTGAGTCACGAGTTACTACGCCTAAATTGCAGTGTTATTCTGTACTAACTCAGGCTATAAGTACATGACATCACGCCTGAATCCTGGTTGACAAGTGAAAATCTGGCAAACAATTTTCGGGAAAAGGCAGACATCCGCTAGGCAGAGGTGTACCTAATAGTCCACGAACTTTTCGCCAGTTATGTTTAAGTCCCATGTAATAGGGGGCGAGCCTATTGCCATCAACCGGGCAGAAATCCCAGCTGCTACTGAGAAATACCTGATGGAAAAACGTAAAAACACTTTGCCCATTGTAGTCAATTTTTTTTTTTTTCTTCCTCTGTTTTTGAACTGTTTTGGATCATCATCATCATCATCATTTCAGCCAAAAGAAGTCCACTGCTGGACATAGGCCTCCCCCAAGAAGGGGGGGGGGTTGCCATAATCGCCACGCTTGGCAGGCGGGTTGGCGATCGCAGTACGGTTGCTACAAAAGCACAGAGAACGCTGCTGCCCATTCTCTGGCAAGTCCCTTAGTCGCCTCTTACGACACCCATGGGAAGATATGGGATGGTGCTATTCTTTACGTCCGACACCATACAGACGCTTTGGATCATACAGTTTCAGAATACCCAGCCAAAAGTTTCACTGCAAAACACTTTTAATTGCAAACAGTAAGATCGACAGTAACTTTCAGAATAACACCGCAGAACATTTTGTTTATTATTAAACCCCGGGTTAGGTTATGCGGTCGCGACTGATAGAAGCAAGAAGCGAGCAGGTGTGAAGAGCTATGTTAGGACAAACGGTTTATTTATCGCTAATCTATTCGATAAAAGCTTTACATTCGTGTCAATTAATACTTTATGTTCTCTCGTTTCCCAAGACTTATTGGGTGAATTGTGAATCAAAGGATTTTTGTGGGTTTGTTTGGTTTTTGTGCTGGGAGATTTTCCACAGTACGGTTTGACTAACCGATGTTGTTTTTTGTTTTCAGTGAATACAGCTGGATGTGGTTGAAGGTAAGTGCATATCAAAAATCGGTTTCTTGCGGTCGTACTTAATTAAAATAGTAGTAGCATCAGTATTAGGATTTTACAACGGCTAGATACCTACTTCAATTGTAGATTGTGTGAGAAATGATACGAAGGGAACAGGTGACCTACCATGACGTCTTAAAACACTGTGGGAAAGAAATGGCGCTAGACATCCTGTATAGCTCCATCTCTTTCCCACACTGGAATAACAGTAAAACAATACTGCTTTAAAACGACATGGTGGACCAGCTGGAGTAAATTATAGCGTGACGCAAGACAGGGGAGAATGGAAAAAAAACGTGTTGTGCCGACCCCAAATTACATGGAACAAGGGCAGGAAGATGATGATGATGTCTTGATAACTTACTTCGGTATGTTTCTCGAAGCCGTGCTGCTCCTCCATTGGGAAGACGACGCGGATGAAGATCCCGCACCACAGCAGGATCGCCTTAAAATGTCTCATGGTTGATGCTGGTGGTACTCACTGAAATATAACACACGATACATGAAAAGTGCGATACTACGAGACTCGTTACGAGTGGCAATTGTAGAAGTCTTGTTTCACTCTTTACAGATAATTTTATGACCTGCTTAACCCACAAGAAACTGAACTTAATAGCAGCTTAATCTTTTGGGCTGAGGTCATGTTTTAATACTGTGACATAATTAACCTTCTTCCTATTAAACCCCACCCACGAATCGTGTTTAATTTAGGCATTCATTTAGTTGTCGCCTAATATTAAGAAAAGCGTGCATAACTCCGGTATACATGGGTGGATCTCTGAGAAATAATACACGTTGAAAGGGGACAATGACGCACAAACGGTTATCACGTCCTCAGCACATAATTCTGAAGCCCACTATTTTGTTTTTCTTTGTGGAGGTTTTCTTAATTTTGTACTGAATACGTGTTAAGTGTGCTTCGATGTCTCTTCCACCCCGTACAAGGTGTTGTTTTGTAACCTCGCCAAAATTCAGGATGTTGTCACAAAAGACATAAATAATCACGGTAAAAATATAAATTACGGTACCTAGATAATTATTAAAAAAAAAACAGTTATTCTTTGTTGTTTAAATTTGACAGTATTTCAGAATAACCCCCTTAACGTGGTTTAGGGAATAAGGAATTATCGAATAAACGTTTTTTGGTTTTTTGTATCAAAATTCATTTTTTTTTTTTTGTGTAAGCGAGGTAATAAGGCCAGGATCAGTCGGGCTGCGTTTAAAACACAGGTGGTTCACACTTATCGATTACAGAAAATAAGAAAAAAATACTTCCTATTTTATTATTGATTCGGGTTGAGAATCATTAGCATAGTTACCTCCTTGAATTTGACGAGGATGCAAAACAACACCTTGTATATGTTCATCATAAAACAAATCAGTCTAGATCATGCAGCTTCAGTTCCCATGGCCTATTCAAAACCTACCTAAATACTCTTCATTCTACGGCAAAAAAAAACACATAAAATATAATATAAAAGTAAATACAGTTGGTGCAGTGACCGCGGGCAGTCGGAAGTGTGATGAAATCAGTCGGAAGCGCGCCGACGAAGCGTGACCCTTATCTGTACTGCGCCAAACATTCGAGCTGGTTGGACGACCTCGCCTACCGGCATTTCACTGAGTTTTCCATTGGAATATGTTGAAAATTGATAGAACATTGAAATTCCTGTGATACGTTTTTTGTTAACAGAGTTAGTAAGATCTTCCCGTATAAGGTTTTAGAACTCCAGTATGAAAAATTGATACCCGAAATTAATTTGGCGGCACTGTTGCCGCTGTGGCTGAGAGATTGGCTGCTGCGCTGCGTGTCTTGGGTTCGATCCCCGCACGGAGCAAATATTTGTATGACCTGCAGGTCGGCCTGTTTGCGTACAGGAGTTTTCCAAGAGTGGGGCAAAGTTTAAAAAAATAAATAAAAAAAAAATGTGTTAGATAAGTACATACCAGTGTGTTCTCATAAAATAGGACGATAATAATTAATGCTGTACGTAGTCCGAACCTAGCACTATGCAGGGTAGGTTAATGTTAGTAAGTAGGTGTCCTTACAAACTTGTTCAACGGCGGCATTACTAAGAAAATTTCCATTTTTTTCTGTTTAAGACTATTTTTACCTTCCACATTCAATATTATACATAGGTTTAGTTACTTACAAGTCTTCGATAATCAAGGGAAAATGGTATTTAATAGGTTTTACATGTTAAAGCATAGAGCTTGATTTGCAACAAACACGTTACAATTCAAAAATAGATCATATGCCAATAGCGTGATGGGTAAATAATGATGACTATCATTACAAACCAAGGACATAGAAATAGTTAAACTACTATTATTGCTACATAATACATATGTAGGTAGGCCCAAATAATTGGAGGTTAATCACAATATCGCACTTTTTGATAAATGGACTATACTTACCTACTGTGTCGTATTGGTAACAGCTTAATTATCGTTGACCTATCACATTAATGTGCAAAATATGTAGGGCATGCTTGGGAGGACACGACATTAGCGACCATGTAAGTATAACAAGTTGCCAGTCTGTTTTTAATCTAGACACGAAAAGAAAGAATTATGGACGCGACCAAAGACGCGAAACTTATGGATAAACACAATTTAGATTTCCACCAAATAGATCATCATCATCATTCATCATTTCAGCCCAAAAGACGTCCACTGCTGGACATAGGCCTCCCCCAAGTGTCACATTGACATTTTGGGGGGTTTTGCCATAATCGCCACGCTTGGCAGGCGGGTTGGCGATCGCAGTATGGTCGTTACAACAGCACAGAGAAACCTGCTGTCCATTCTCTGCAAATCCCTTAGTCGCCTCTTACGACACCCACGGGAAGATATGGGATGGTGCTATTCTTTACGTCCGACACCATACAGAGCAAATAGATAAGAAGAGAGAATTGCATGATAATAAATCTGGGAACGACGCGACGTTAAGATCTTCTAATATATACAATTTTCGTGTTGCGGTGTTTGTTACCAAACTCCTCTGAAAAGGCTGAACCGATTTGTATGAAATTTTGTGTGCTTATCGGGTAGGTCTGAAAATCGGCCAACATCTATTTTACATACCCCTAAAACCCAACAAAATTTCCACGCGAACGAAGTCGCGGGCATCAGCTAGTAATAATCTAAAAATGCAATAAAGAAGTAAAAAAAAGGAATAGCTCAGATAGACCTACAAAGTCAAAGGAAAAACTTCGCACTCATGAATGGGAGGTGCAACTTCCATGAATAGAGTATACCTACCTACACAAATTCGACGAACCCCGAAAATCGAACACAACTAAAGAAAATCATCACAATAACCTCTAACAATAGTGCACTGGGATCCCACGACATGACAATTTGGTGACAGACTGATGTTCCGCTCCACAAAGCTGACAATGGTATCGATGCCGTTATCCTGCCCATTGAAGGCACTGACCTAGTTAAGGGTATGGTCCTTAGTCTGTGTGTCATGATTATCAGATCATGCTATTCAAATTAACGCTGGGAACGGTTAGATCTGAAGTCTTGGCGGGTTTGATATTTATCGATTAGCTAAACAAAGGGATTTTTGTAATTCTCCTGCCCATATTTCAATTTGTTTGGGGTCGGTGCAGCATGTCTTCTTCTTCCATACTTCTGTATTACTCGTCATCTCATCAGGAATCTCCTTTCTCGCCATATCATCCTTCACGTAGTCCATCTATCGTTTCTTTGGTCTTCCTCTAGGTACTCTTATAGCTAACCACATTCATACTTAATAGTTTCCTCACGACATTTTCCTCAATGCTCCGCTGATTACCTACCACACAACCTTTTAGTCATCGGCGCTTGATCTTGAACGTGATCAATCCAGTTAAATTGACCACTCGTTAAGTAACAGCCACCAAACAACACAACGTCATCATCACGCTTGTAATCCCCGGTGGGTAACGCAGATATCGTCTTTTTTTTTAAAAAATGTTGCCCCACACTAGGATTTTCTCCTGTATCGTGGGTGCGTTTACAAACATTTAAACTAACATACACACACATCCAGACCCGGAACAACTACCTGTGGGCTATACAAATATTTGTTCCGTGCGGGAACAATCGAACCCGCGACATGCAGCGCAGCAGTCAATCGCTAAACCACTGCGCCAACCGTGCCATATGAGTGCCATTGTTCACCCAAATTCCCCACGAAAAAACCGAATTCTGCCTTCTTCATCCAGAAAAAAGGGTGCACCAAAGTTCACCTAAATTTTCAACTCCAATGTTTGGAAATCCGAAAATATTCTTCCTAACATTTTTCATCCTAACTCTAATGTTCTACTCTGTCTCTAATGTTCATAATTCCGAAGCATTCAACTTCATAATGTCAGTAGCAATAAACATCTATTATACCAGGCCCCTCAGAAAGTATTGCGAAAAAAAGTTTTTATATATGGGAGACTGGCCAGTTATTATGTTTTTCGAAAATATGATTATTTATAAGTAAAAATAAGTAAGTTCCAATTTCAAAATTTCCCTCCACATTTTTTGCGAGTTAATTCAAAGTATTGTGTCTCACTGAAATATGGATCTGCGCCGGGAACATTTTAGAGCTATGATTTTATACGATTTCAAGTGTCGCCTGAAACCGGATGAATCGTACGATAGACTTCAAATGGCATTCATGGATGAAGGCCCTTCCAAGGCAACCGTGTATCGTTGGTATAACGAATTCAAGCGCGGTCGACCAACTTTGGGGGATGACGAAAGAAGCGGTCGCCCTTTGACGGCTGTTACCGAAGAAAACGTGCTAGCAGTGAAAAATTTAATCCAAGACAATAGGCGAATTACATATCAGGAGATTCAACACATATTGAAGATTGGATCGGGAAGCGTTCACGAGATTCTACACAGCCATCTTCGCGTGAGGAGGATAGTATCACGCTGGGTGCCGCACAACCTCACCGATGCTCAGAAGCAGGCCCGGGTGGAATGGTGCCGTGATATGCTTAACAAATTTGAAGCAGGCTCGTCTCGGCGTGTTTACGACATCGTTACAGGTGATGAGTCCTGGATTTATCAATACGACCCAGAAACCAAGCGCCAGTCGACTGTTTGGGTGTTTCAAAATGAGCCAACGCCTACCAAAGTGAAGCGATCTAGAAGCGGGGGTAAGATTTTGATCGCTAGCTTTTTTAATTTGACTGGCCACTTGGTATCAATTCCCTTACGGGATCAAAGAAGCATTAATGCCGAATGGTATACTTCCAAATGTTTGCCAGAAGTTTTCTCTGTTATAAGCAACAAGCGACCAAACACAGGGCTCCGCGGGCTACTGCTCCACCACGACAATGCACCTGCGCACACCGCACTCAAAACGAGGGACTTCCTGGACAGCACGCCAGTCAAACTCCTGGGTCACCCTCCTTACAGCCCTGATCTAGCACCGTGTGACTTCTTTTTATTCCCAAAAATAAAAAATCAGCTCAAAGGGATACAATTTTCGTCGCCGGAAGATGCGCTGGCTGGGTTCGAGCAGGCTGTAAACGAGGTGTCTGCGGCGGACTGGAAAAAGTGTTTTGAAAACTGGTTTAGGCGCATGAATCTTTGTATAGAGGCTGGTGGAAAGTACTTTGAAAAGATTTAATAAAAATATATGTACGTATAGAACAATTTTTTTTAGTTTCGCAAAACTTTCTGAGTGTCCCACGTAGTTTTATTTGTTTTCCTATATTTTCTCAACATAACCATCTTTTACACTATTATTCAAAGTCATATGTTTTTTGTTTAGATTTCTTTATTTTTATAATAATCAGTATTATATACAACTTTTACTTTTTTATTTATTGCGGTGTGTACCTGGAAAGATATCCATAGGTAAGGTTAGGTTAGAACTGTGACCAACTACGCGCGAGCCGAGCGAGCGTAGCGAGCGGTGCCGCGGCAGCAGCCGGCGAGCGCTACCTCGAATTTGGTCGCAAAATTTTTCTAAGTATTTTTTTCATAGTGCCCCCAAGACGACACTCTGACCTAATCCCCACCCAAATTAAAACTATAAATATCATCTTCTACCCACATATATTTTTATTACACTTGGTAAATGTTTCTATCTGAGTATCAGTGAAAATATTATGGTAATTATGTTTAGGGATAAAAGAGTTATGATAAATAACAGTAGGAGTTTAAATTATTAACATTAATGATATTATTAATTACAATTTTCGGAAACATGAGTGTTATGAACATCGCCGGTAGCACTACAAATAGTATGAATGAAAACTTTAGGATGAAAAATTTTAGGAAGAGTGATCATTCGGAATTACAAATGGTTAGGAAGAACAATTTCGAGTAAAGAACTTTAGGTGAGCCAATATGGACCCCAGAAAAAACCCTAATAGGGTAAAAGTTAAATAAACCAGGTTTATATGATGATAGCGTTCCTCTTAGAGCACGTTATGAATCTGCGATGGTCTGACCCAGATGAGAGTCATTCAAAATTGTCAAAAAAATTGAAAGATCTGGTTTCATCCAAGTATTGAAATGCTAGATTCGCCCTACCGTGTCAAAAAATTACGTTGCTCTTTCATTGACCGTTGCCATGTCAGTGCCATTATCAACGATAGAATAGTAGGTATTGACTCCACTTGCTAATAGTAAAAATCGTATAGATCGTTGCGACGGGGATCTACGAGCTCACTGTTCTTAGTTTTGACACTTTTTCCAGCGACCTAAAGACGGTGAGGGTCCATCTTTCAATGAATTCTTTTGTTTCATTTTATCTTTTAGATTTCCAAAATTTTAAAACCAAATGATTCATAGTTAGGTATCTTAGAGAAGCAGTAGAATTGTAATCAGTTCAACATGTTAACAGTCTGTGCAATGTTTTAATTAACAAAACGACTCAATCCATCTACCTAAACAAAGCAATAAAACCTAGGTTAGGTATGAGAATAACAATAGAGCATCAGTATCACAGATCCTAACTGAATTGCTAATAGATAAAGACGATAAAACGAAGGCGAAGAGACACTTCTAACATGCTAAGCCCTAGCTCAAACCTTAATTTATGATGATATTTTGTAACTTTTCCGAGAAACAGCTGTAGTGGAGTAGTCCCTTCTACGAGTATTGTTTCGTGAGTCTTTCACAAGTTATTATATCTTGCGACCGGGACTGTAGCTTCATCCATTTGTTTTGGACCTTCAAAAGCGTATCTAACGTTCTAAATGAAATAAATAGTTTGGGTTTGGGTCCAGCACTTTACTTTGAGAAAGTGATATTACCAGTACCACTGCTCCCAAGATGGTGGTAGAGAAGGAGAGGAAACCGGCTTGTCCTACAAACAAAAATTCGAAGACATTAGACATCTACCAACCTGTACTGAACCCACGGAAATTCTCAAAAGAAACTAGCCTGTCTCAACAGTGGGAACAATACAGGCTAGCCTATTATTTATGCTTATGGTATTAAGTATGCCAATGTCTTGGCACCACCTTTCCTTAGTAGGTATGTGTTGTTCTACATCACTTGTTTTTAATTTGCCTTCTCCATAAGTTCATCGGAAGTATCGGCAGTTACGCCCGTGTTCACCAACATTATGCCACATCCATGACAAAATATTGTATATATAAAAGTTCAAACAGTTCAAAATGTCAATTTAAGGTGGGTTCAGTCATAGGTAGCTTCTCGTACCTAAATAGTATTAACTCATAAATATGCTACTCTCTAGCTAACAGATTGAAAAAAAAACATCAAAATCGCGGACAAGTAACAAGCATTTATAACGCGCATTTATAATCTCCATTCCATCATGATCATTATAGAACCGTTTCGGATGAAATATAGTATTTTTTTAACTATGATCGAGAGCATGCCGCACAACCAAAACTGAGATTATTTCCAATTTGGGACCGAGAGCATGCCAAACAAAACTGCGATTATTTTAGCAGCCAGTCAATTCACTAACTCTCTGATTGCAGATTAATTTACACATGTAACTAGGCTACGCCACTACGCCAGGGATACCTTAAAGGGCACCCAAAGGAAAAAACTGTAGACATGCACTGGGCATATTATTTCCCAGGGTGGCCATACCACTTGGGACTAATGCCACGAACTCGAAATTCCTGACTCCAACCACTACCCTACATTTTGCCTGTTTACCTTTACATCAAATTGGACAACAAATTCTTGCGACCACTGGAGTTGACAGAAAAACAGGTCTCAATAGCCGGTGGTGCGGCCTACCGGTAGTGTGCGATGACTCTTGTAAAATTTACTTACAAAAGTGAAGAGGAATATGGCCATGCGGTGCGGGCCGTCCCCATCCGAATGTGCTTCAGCTATACTACATTAACCTACGTACCCTGCAAATACAAATTTAAGCTTGAAAATCGTATCCACCAAGTCAAAAACATCCAAAAATAGTGCAATGGATCCATCCATTGCACTAATATTATCCCGGCTGATAAACGCAGTGGCTTGAGGCTCCATTCTTGCACGGATTTTTTTTTCACAAACTAACCCTAAAGGTCTAGTTTAGGTTAAGACGCAAATAGTAAATAAAACCCGCATATTTTTCATCCCGGAAAACAAAGAATATTTCCAGAATCAATAATTAATATAATAAAGCTTACCTTATCATAATCTGGTGAGCAGACAGCAGCCTTGTCGAAGTTCGGCAGGGTAATGCCGGTAGGGTCCGTCCGATCAGCGGTCACGGCAGGCGACCGCATTGTTTGTCCACACAATTGGACACCGTTTCCATTGTGAGCCACGAAAATCTATGTGATACGGTTCATGGGAAAATTTGGCTATGATTACGGTTTGTTCAATTTGGGAGTTGACAGAGATCATCAACATCTTTTTGGCGTTGGCTTAAACAGTGATCTAAGATTAGTTGGCAATGTTGCCGTTTCCTGGCCTAGGCTTCATTGAGTTCCCATATCTTCCCGTGGGTGTCATAAGAAGCGACTAAGGGATTTGCCAGAGAATGGGCAGCAGCGTTCTCTGTGCTTTTGTAACAACCGTACTGCGATAGCCAACCCTCCTGCCAAGCATGGCGATTATGGCAAAACCCCCAAAAGTCAATTTGGCGACACTTGGGAGAGGCCTATGTCCAGCTGTGGACGTCTTTCTTTCTTGTCTTCTGGCTGAAATGATGATCTTTAGATCATCATCATCATTTCTAGACCTTTGCTAGTAGTAGTTTACTAGGAAAGGAAAGGATAAGGATATTGTGGTTACTTGTTTGCTACTAGTACCTGCCTATTTGTGCTTTTAATTTGATATAACTCAAAATTCCAAGTAGTAGTCATCCGATACATTACTATGATAGGTATTTTATATTCGAGACTTTCCTAGTAAAATGTTGTTGTTTGTTCCTTTTGCGCGCCATGGGAATTAACCTAGTTGTTGCTGCCCAATAAAGCAAAAAAACAGCTGATGGCATAAAGATTTTACTAAATTAATGACCAACGTAATTCGTAATATTAACAAAACTACCTTTCAGCCAAAATCATCAATGGAAACGCATACAAATAACTGTAGATACATTTGAAATGTCCGTAACAATGTGCACGAGGAAGCGTGTCGCCTGTCGCACAGCCGCGCTCTCTGCCGAGCCCCATCTATGATCGGCGCGGAGATTATCTAACATTTTGGTCAAAAAACATTCCCTGTGCATCGCGGAAGTATTATGTGATAATACTGTGATATTTTAATGTTGTAATCTGGATTGTTTTTATTGTTCACATACTTGATATGTTTAATTCCGAAGTCCGGGCTGGATTAGGACCCACTCCCTCATAGATATGTCTGTGGGCCAACGGCAGGAACATTGAAGGCTGATTATGCTAGGCTGGCAACTCCACAAATACACATTGAGCTCATAGAATTACCCAGAAAGTATTATCAATTAATTTAATTAACCCTTCCCTTAGCAGTCGGGTAAAAAGTTACATTTACTAAAAAAAAATGAAACGACTACAACAAACTACAATGGGTTTTAATAAGACATAGAAATAGAATCAATATTATTTCTTAGCAGTAAGGTTTCCATGATTGCATACCAAAAATATATTTAACATAATAGTTTCTTTTAAATATATAGTTTGAAAAATAAAATACATAGATATTGAAGAAAAAAATAAAACCAAAACATAAGATATATAAACCTTTTAATACTATTATTGTTCAGTTTTAAAATAGCAATTAATGAACGTAAATGCACTCTTCTGTACAGACGAAAAAATGCGATAAATAATAAGAAATACGTAGAGTAACATTAGAAATTATTATATTTTAAAGTGATGGAACGCTATTAAATAAGGCATCGTTAGCACTAGATTATGCGAAAGCTATCAATACCATAAATCGCAAAACTGGTCTTTTTTAAACTCCTTAGTTTCACGATAACTATAAGCTTAAAAAATATTTTTAATACAGTTCCGAAGTCCAAGGACTAAATCTGTAGAGAATACTTTTTGAAAATACTCCTTTAGTCGTTCATACCTTACAAAATAGATTATAAGTAACATTTTTGGATAGATTCGAGTTAACTAAGGAGTGCTAAGGCGCTTCTGGGTGGGCTAGCATTCTATTCGTGCAACATTATAGCTAAAACTGGCCTATGAGCAACATCGTCTTACCAGCGTTACCTATGTTTATAATAAGAAATCTTCACTTATTGTGAGTATTGTAGACAGACAAACAACTAACTCCATGCTTACATAAAACTGAGCCATTCTTTGGAAAAAATACCGCCAAAGCAAAAAAGACGGCCTACTTTTATTTTTATGTCATAACGCAGTCTGCGTTGTGAAGAATATTGTTAAACAATTCATTGATAGCATGCTTAGATGGTCGCCTCATATTTTTAAAGGAAATTGTCTCTTGTGTTGTATAGTTTTTGAATTCTTGTTTACAAGGAGACATATTTTGTGTAACAGCTTCAAACAGCTACTACGTTTAAAACTTACTAATTATGAGTTAGTTACAAATCCACCTTTTCTTGCAAACTATTCAATTGATGGACTGCAAAAAGCTATGATTGAAAATATTCTCAAAATAAAAGCTAACCCCATCTATTCTGAACTTCGGAGTACTACAGATTTAGTCCTTGAGCAGGTGAATTAGAATATAATAGCTAGTCTAGCGTTACTCCATGGCGGCCATCTGTGAGGGCGCGGCGGGCTCGTTGCCCTCCTTCTTCTTGGATCCGGACACAATGTCGTCGATTCTGAGGAGCAGGATCGCTGTTTCGACTGCTGTTTTGTATACCTGGAATTTAAAATAATCCTGTTTTGTAGTTTAGATTGAGCGAGTTTTAAAAAAGCTTGATGTAAACCTAACATTTAAATCTAAAAAAAAAAACGTGACTTTATGAAAGTTTTTTTTTTTTTGACACAAACCTCTATTTCTCAGTTATAAATCACTGCAAATCGCAATCGTGAGTCAACTTTCACAGATAAATTTGCGAAACTATACTAAAACGCCCTATAAAATAGCACATCACTACTAATATTTGGCGATACATAAACGTCCCATGCATACCGACACGTAAGTCCTTTTTTCAACGTACTCTCTGCATTGCATGCAACTACGTCTGCATTGTTTTTTAGGGTTCCGTACCCAAAGGGTCAAACGGGACCCTATTACTGAGACTTCGCTGTCCGTCCGTCCGTCCGTCCGTCTGTCTGTGACCAGGCTGTATCTCATGAACCGTGATAGATAGCCAGTTGAAATTTCTACAGATTATGTATTACTGTTGATGCTATAACAACAAATACTAAAAACATAATAAAATTGATATTAAAGGCCCCCATACAAAAAAGTGACTTTTGTGGTCGTTTTTATAAATAATGATACGCGTGCCCTGCGTGCGCGAGTCCGACTCGCACTTGGCCGGTTTTTTTTATTTTGACAACAGCATAAGATTTTCATTATCTTTGTCAAAAGGATCACCCAGACATATAATCCAGCACGGATCAAAGTTGCCTGGTGATCTTTTTGCTGATCCTATTTACATTGTTTAGCACCTAAAAGAGATGTAAAAATTTAATCATATATGAAAGATAAAAAAGTAAGTAGTAAAAAAGAGTTGACAGAGAACGGAAGATAAAAACGTGTTGCGTCGACCAAGTAGTAGATGATTAGAGAAACACAGCAGTTCTCTCATCAGCAGAAATCCACTCAGTTCTCACACATCTGGCTATACACTTTCTGAAGGGCATTATTCTGAAGGGCATTAAGTATTTTGTCTATGAAATGGTCACCGAGCTGTGCATACCTGCAGTTTAACAGCGAGCGGTTCCCAGATGCCCTTGATGGCCATGTCGACGATCTCCCCGCTCTCGCCGTCGATGCCGGCCGAGCTGGCCGCGCCGGCGTGGCGCGCGCGCAGGGCCGTGAGCGTGCGGATGGTGTTCGCGCCGCAGTTCTGTGCCAGCGTGCGCGGGATTATCTCTGTGGAGCAGCAGACACGGTCGTTAAGGGCTTTGATACTAGATTCACTTTATTGGAATCATAGCAGTGACAATATACAAGACAGGGGGGTCCAAACGTCTCCTGCCTCCTGCTCTACGCGGGGGTCGTGTTGTCCATGGCCCTCACGTGTCCCCGGCGTGGGCCGCGCGGCTGATCCGGGGGTACCGCACGATCTCCGGCGAGGCGGCGAGCCTCTTGGCCGGATTGCCGCCATGGGATCTGGAGGCGATAGTCCTCGCGTGCCTCCACGAATGGCGCGCGGAGGCATAAGCCGGGGGGAAACTCCGCTGCCGCGGCAAATTGTCGCTCAGCGGACAGACCTCCGGCGCGATCTCATGGCGACATGGAGAGAGCTTTTGGCTTCTGACTACTAGTAACGACTGTCAAAGATCTACAAATAACAGCCGGGACCAACAGCTCAACGTGCTTTCCGAGGCACGGAAGAAACTCGGTGTGTAATGGACGGTCACTCAGTCGCGGACCAACTAAAGAAAACGCAGGTTAAACTAAAAATCGATCATCATTATTTTGCCACAAGTTCCTCTTTATTTGGTACGCAACCGATTTCAGATAATAAAAAGACATATTTTCTTACCTAACGCCTGTGCGACCGCACGGTAGGGTGTATTGTGCGCAGCGTTAGCGGACAGAGCTTGCGACACCGCCATCTCTACGGCACCACCGCCCGGGACCAGGCGTGGGTTCAGCACCTACAACACACAGGTTTACTTAGAAAACTAATAATTAAAAAGTATTCATTTCAGTAAGGTCCAAACATTTACGGCTTCAACTATAAAATTAAGGATTATGGATATTGAACAAAAATACAAGGTGTTCTTCTGCATTCTCGTAAAAAATTCAGGAAGTTGTGACAAAAGACATAAATAATCAAGTTAAATTCCGGTACCCAGTTAATTATTAATACACACTGATTATTTTGGTTGTTTAAGTTTGTTAGTCTATCAGAATAACCCCCTTAACGTGGTTTAGGGAATAAGAAATTATCGAATAAACGTTTGAGATTGTTTGTATGTGTGAAAGCGCGATTATAGGGCGATGATCAGACGGGCCGGGTTTAAAACACGGGTGGTTCACACTTACCGATTTCAGTATTTAAGAAATAAAAATACCTACTCATTTTATTATTGATTCGGGTCGAGAATCATTAGCATAGTTACCTTCTTGAATTTGACGAAGATGCAAAACAACACCTTGTATAATGTCTTACTGTGGGTAACTAACAACCGGGCCGGAAACTTTTGGACCTTACCATGTATAACTATACTGCCTCGTTTGTCTAGTGCTGAGCATGAAATCCTGGGTTCGATTCCCAGGTCAGGCAGTGTTTTTGGGTTTTTCCATCAGGAATTTCTCAGTAGCAGCCATGGAGTCTGAATTTATGCCCGGTCGATAGCAATAGACCTGTCCGCTATTACATGAGACTAAAACATCTCTACCTAACCCTTCAGGGATTACAGGCGTGATGTTAAATTATGTTTATGTATTCATATAAAAGTGTATATAACTATGTTTCCAAGTAAGGGCTTGACCACATCACCACGTCACGACGTCGGTAACACGGCACGGCATCGTGAAGTGCATTTAAACGACACGGCAACGTAAATTAGACACCGCACCGTTTCATCGCATCAGACGTCGTGGCGTGGTGATGTAGACAAGCCCTAAGTCCATGTCTAGTATTTTGCGTTTGCATGGTTCATTATCACTTTGAGCTTTCTAACGTTCCTGAAAACTACAAAGTAGATAACTGATCATCCGCCTAGCTGTTTTTGAGCTTTGTTGAGTTTGGCTCCCAGTTTATCCGGATGCTTCTGAATACCAGTTTACATGGAGCAGCTACCTATTTAGCCTCCATAACCCAGTTTTTGGGTAATACACCTCTTGGTAAGACTAGTTTTCAGACTTTCGGGGTTCTCTTGTAACATTTTTGAAGTTGAATAAAACTCTTACCAAATTCTTAGCAACGTGCAGGGCATCCTGAAGATTCCTCTCGATCTCGTTAAGTACGTCCTTTGAAGCGCCGCGCAGTAAGATAGTACACGCCTGAAATACGTCTTGATTTTATTGGTAGTGAAAAGGTTAAAATCAATTGTTTTGTTTTGCAATCTGATGGCAGTTATTTAGGGAAACAAATAAATCATAATTATTGTTCATCTTTTGGGCACTATACCTCACATGTCTACTGAGAAACCGATATTAAAATTAAAGGCCTTTTGCAATATCAATGAAAATATTTTTAAAAGCGCAAGTAACTCTCTATCTGTCTGTCTGTCTTTCAGCTTATCACGGCTTAACAGCTGATCGGGTTTCGAAATGAATGATGAAATAACACAGGCAAACAATGATCTGGGTTCCGACATAAGATATAATTTATCCTGGTAAAGGAAAGAACCAGAGAGAAAGAAAATTCTGTTTATTGGCATTAAAAAAACAGAAACACCATAAAATTAAACAAAATATTATTTATTTTGTTTAATTTTATGGTGTTTCTGTTTTTACAAAACTATTAATGCCGAAAGGGTCTCGCCTAAGCAAAATACCAGATGGAACACAAGGTATACCACCTGACGCTATTTTCTGACCTATTTTCAGCTGCAGCCCACGGTAGTAAGTTCTCGTGGAATAACTTCCGAACACCACACGAACGAAGTAGCAAGCAAAAGTAATAGTTTAAGGGTATACCTTAGGGTTCTTGCACTCAGTAACGAAGGTGAAGTACTCGTCTCCGATCTTCTTGATCTCGAACTTGCCGGCGCCGGTGCCCACGTCAGACTCCTTCAGCTCTTCAGTACGGTTCACGATGGTCGCACCGCAAGCGCGCGCCAGACGGTTGTTGTCGGTCTTACGCAGTCTGAAGGAAGAAAAGAGGTTTGTTCAGCTGGTGAATCATCATCATTCTCCTGCCCTTAACCCAATTTATTTGGGGTTTCCACAGAGTGTCTTCTTCTTCCATACTTCTCTATTACTTGTCAACTCATCTGACACCTGCTTTTTTGACATATAAACCTTCATACAGTCCATGTAGTACTTATATTGGTATTTTGCCGGAAGACGTTGACAATAATTTACGTGAAATAATAAAAAATCAGAACTGACGCTGCGTTCTTGTCCATAGACAAGAACGTAGCATCAGTTCTGATTTTTGGTAACGCGCCTAAATATCCTTGTACAGCTATACAACTATTATCAGCGACATCTAATAATAATATCACGTACGTCTTTGCAGCAAGTAAGAGGAAAACGGATTGTACTTTGGTAACCTGGATTGCATCGGATAAAGCTAGTATTTCAAAATGACGCGAGATGGCGCTGTTCGCAAAGCAATATAACTCCAACAAGAATCTTCATCTTATGACATTTCTTTGAAACATCAACTGGAATCATGTCGAACATCATACAGTTCACCACACTCTGCTACTCAACGTATGTGCCGATCTGAACATCTGTTGCACCCCTTAAGCCATACAAATAAATACAGTTGAAAACCAGTGTCGGGCACTAGTTGTCCGCCATTTTGCTGAACTGGGCCTATTTGGTGCAGCCGTGAGTCACACAATATTTTTTGTTTAGTATTTTTTTTATATTTCCCTTTTTTATACTGTGTGTACTTATGGCATATACCAATAAACGTTTTTTCTTTCTTTCTTTTCTATACACGCAAGGGTGCACCACCTACCTGTATGTTGCAAAACTGCAGGTTTTCTCACTTGTCAGCTCAAGCTTACCTGACGGATGTACCTGTACAGATAAACCTGTTAGGTGCACCCTTGCGTGTATGGCTACCTTTACAGACAAAAATCGATATGGTAGAAGTTCCCTCTTTGTCATTTGTTTTACACATTATCAATCGTTACCTGCGAATAGCAGTAATGCCAGCCTTGACTAGGTAGTGCTGTGCGAGGTCGGACACTCCCTTCTCTGTGAAGACGATGTCGGGCTTCAGAGCGATGATATCTTCGCACTGGCGCTGCACATGCTCTTCTTCCAACTGGAGCAGCCTTGTGAAGTCCTGGACAAGGGAAGCGTGAATTTAGAAACAGTATCATTAGCCTAGTATTTTCCCAGCTATGTTGGCTCCCAGTCTAACCGCATGCAGCTGTATACCAGTAGTTTGCTTGACACATCTGCCTATCTGACCATTAAAACCCAGTTTGTTGTTGTTTGTTTGTTCCAACATTACATATTGTAATTAAGAGCGTTTACGCCTTACGACATTTCACAACAAAATGTTTTTAGTAGCTTTTTAGACCTATGTATCCTGCTTTTGCTCATTATGTTTGATTAAAATCGGTTCAGTCATTTCGGAAAATAAAAACCTGCAAGTTTATATAAAATGCCGTTAGGTGTAAACGCTTTTAAAGAAACATAAATAAATACAGGACTATTAGTTGATGGTACACATGGCGACACATCAAGCAATACTTTCCAGTATAACATGTCCTCGCTTTGTAAACATTTCCCGAACAATGAGAGATCCGCATAAACAGGTTTTGAATAGCTTGATTCGTAGTCGTGCGTACAAATGGCACGACACATACTAAATATTTTTACAGCAGAGTTCCCTCTTTGAGGTCACAGTTAAGCAAATGCATTGATGTATACCGATTCTTCCAAGATCTCAATGTTGGTCTGGCTCTCTCCCTTCTTGTACTCTAGAGAGCAGTCAAGAAGTACAATGCGCGGGTTCTCGATGTAGCGACGCATCTTAGGATGGGTCACGTCCTTGTTGAACATGACTCCGTTGAGGACACGCGATTCCTCGATGGTACCACCCGGAATCTTCTCTACTTTGGCGTAGCTGGAAGATGGAAAGGTGTTAGTTAACTTTCAGGCTTAATTTATTAATTTTTATGTGACAGTACCCTACATTACTTACAAAGAATAGGAAAACATGAGGCAAGTAATGTTGGGCAGTCTATGCAATACAAGCATAATAATATACATATTGTGAATATTTTGTAAGAGCTAATTTATTATAACAATCCTTACTAATATGCACATTACACTGACATTTTGTATGTCTCAGAGCTTCTAGCTTTGGAAAGTGATGAAAAATAGTTGGAAATCCCAACAAACCTTCTAATCAACCTTCTAATGCTAGCAAAGACTAGGTTACAATAGATGAACAGAAACTTACTTTTTGATGTCAACCTCAATGCGCCCGTTCTCATTGACTGTGACAGTGTTGACGGCATCAAGAGAAATGTCTACAGCAAGGTCGGCCCAGCGACCAATGTACTTTGTGCCCACGCATGAACGAATCTGAGGAAAAATTTAATAAGTCATTGTTTTAGAAACCACTCTTTTTGTGTTTTATCAAAAAATCGCTTTTCTATTATAAAATATTACAGAAGCATAAATAATGCATCCATTACCTAGCATTTCCGAAACATTATGATCTCATATCAACAAGCTTTGATCTACATTGACTTTAGACTGGAATACTTGTAAGTCATGGATTTGCCCTATTCTAAGATTATGCTGGCTGGCAATAACCAGCACCAGTACCCAGTATGGCCATAATCAACTTGTATTAACATATATGTAGATTCATTCACATGAATCTTCTCTATCTTCTAATTTAATATTATAAAGAGGAAAGATTTGATTGTTTGTTTGTTATGATTTAACTCAAAAACTCCGACCGATTTTAAAAATTCTTTTTTAATTTCTTCACCATTAGAAAGCTACATCTTAACCGAGTAACCTAGGCTATATCATATAAAAATAATTGCGGACGAAGTTGCGGGGAGAAGTGCTAGTCTAGCAATGAGTCCATAAATTAGGGTTTACAGTTATGCTATACATGGAAATCCAGAGCTTCTTAATTTCGAAGGGGATGGCAGAGTCTAGTGAGCCAGCAATGTGAGAGGAATAAGACCCCGACATAAAGCTGTCTAAAAAGGAAACATATCCAAAACAATACTTACAACATCCTTCAACTTCTCTCTATCATTCAAATCAATGGGAATGGAGATCTTATCTTGCAGCAGTTTGACAGCATCCTCGAGTGCCTGGCGGTACTGCCTGATGATCACTGTGGGGTGGATGTTCTGGGTCAGGAACTGTTCAGCTACGGCTAGCATCTCTCCAGCCAGGACAATAACTGATGTTGTGCCATCACCAACCTGGGAGGACAAGGTATTAATATTATAAGCATGTCAATGACTATTCAAATTGGGTCAACACAAAATAATGAAATATGAAAATAATGTTAAGATTTTTTATATACAACTAGGCATTGCAACACTGTGCCCAGTGTTGCAATGCCCATAGATAATAGATATAGATATGGTAACTCTAAATTAGAAGGGTTTGTTAATGCAGATTGGGGAAATAATATTATAGACAGAAGATCTTACACAGGTCTATGTTTTATGTTAGCTGGAAGTGTGGTATCATGGGAGGCAAAAATAAACAAAAAACAGTTGCCCTGTCAAGCACAGAAGCAGAATTTATGGGTATGGCTGATGCTTGTAGGGAAGCTATTTATTTTCATAATTTGTCCAAAGGAAATTGCTAATGAATCATATACTATTGTATTATGTAATGATAACCAGGGTGCACTTAAGTTGTCTTCAAATAATAGTTTTAATAAGAGGACCAAACATATTGATATATGTTACCATTTTTGTAAAGAATGTGTGGTTGATGAAATTATTGAACTTAAATATTTGGATACAGCTGAAATGCCAGCAGACCTACTTACCAAAGGTTTGGGTAATACCAAGCATTATTATTTTATGCAGTTGTTAGGAATACAGGATGTAAGACTTGTATAATTATTTGTTTGATTTAAAGGGGTAAGTTGCTATGTGTACCTATATTATTTTGATAAGTGGGGGTGTTAATATTGTATCAAAATAAGACTTGTAACAACACCTATTGTGTATTTTGAACATTACCGTACTGAATGTAAGATAGACAGAATAAACCATTCACTCTCGTCACTCTCTCACAAAAAACCGTTGTTTGATTTATAATTACTGTAAGCACTAATAACAGTTAGTAGTTTACTTTTTATCCAGATATTTCAGTAAGTATTTTGGCTATTAGCCGAGTGCCTAGACAAATTTTGCATTTTGCCCATGATATGAATCTTGCTAGAACCTCTTTTGTAACAGGTACTGTAAAAAAAAACCTACACTACACTACACAAATTCCTGTCATGTATTTTTATTTCGAATGAAGATTTGTTTCATAGTTTGGGAATTTTCTTGTTTTTAGTAAGCTGAATGTAAGTAAAATTTTAACCGCTATTACAGTGAGTAACGGATAGAAGAAGTACTTTGTCTTTTAAATGAAATCTAAATTTTACTCCCACATAATAAAATACAAAATGACCTACCCACAAAACAAACCTAGAATAAATTAATTATTTATATCTCCGAATTCCATTTTCCTAAATTTGGAATTAAGTATCTGTTGTAATCTGTAGAAGATAACATTCTACAGATGTTTATACTTATTGATTGAGTCTTCTCATTATGACAAAGCCATCAAAGACCTACTCATTCGTTGAGACATTAATTTTCTAACCTCTTCGTCTTGTGTTCTGGCGATTTCAATCATGGATTTAGCGGCCGGGTGTTGCACGGTGATCTCACGGAGGATAGCGTTGCCGTCGTTGGTCATCACGATGCCTCCCATCGGGTCCATCAACATTTTCAACATAGCCTGAGGCCCGAGGCATGTTCGAATAACATCGGCTATTGTCTAAAATAAACCCGACAAAACATGTTTTAGTATTCTATGTGACAGATTTCAGTGAAAATATTCCATTAAAAGTAACTTTTGAATCAATTCACCTTTCCAGCGTTTATATTTTCCAGTTGAACCTTCCGGCCGGACTCACGTTTTGTGTTTTGGCCTGCAATAGTCAGTTGAATTAAATCACGGTTTACAACGACAAAAACACAGAAAATAAGTCTTAATACTTACTGAGCACTAATATAGGTTGGTTTCCGTACATTTTGATAGTGCTTTTAATAAACTAAATTCCGTGAAACAAATTATTTCTTCCAGAAAATCTAAGAACTATATGCGATTCACAAAAATCGCGTGGTGAGTGAAATGTTGCCACAATAAAGAATTCAGTCATATGTTTTTTTTATTGATCAGAAATCTTAAAGAAGTAAGAATATTAACAAAAATGAATATAAGGATGAAGAAACGTTTTCTTTTTTACTTTTTTTTCATTAAATCTTAGCAATTGCACTATTAAAAATAAAAACAAAATATTTTAATATTTTTCATAATTTATTTTCATCGTTTTTGTGACTGGTCATTTTTAACCTTGGCTGTCAAATCTCATAATTGCCAATGCTAAAATTAAATATTATTTAAATAATTTAGATACTTTATTTTGAAAACAAAAGTGTATGACTTTTCTTCTCAAGCATATTCGACATAACTTTCTTGGATTCATATCAGATGGGTACACCGACACCGACACCTCTCTCGGTGTTCTACTAACTACCAATAGATGGCGGTAAAAACTTTGAAATACATAGATGACTACCGTGATGAGTCCCACCAGTTCTTTACTGAACAAGGACCTAATAGTTCTAACAATATTATTGAACAAAGTTATAATGTGGTTTTAAATTAATCGTTTCTCAGTAGCAGACCGAAGTCTGGAAGTTGCTAGTGTGATACTCCCTTGCCTCGGAAGCCGTTGGTCTTACGCCTGATCTCTCCCCAGTCGTATCGGAATGTTGTCACATCAGATTCTGTGAGTAAAGAAATAGAGACCTGCTGGGTTTGCTTCGGGGGACACACTTGCACTATGATAATTCCTGCGTACTTGACTGACACAGCCAGAAGGCATTGCGGCAGACCTCGTAGAAGATGACGGGACGAGCCGGACAAGACCAGCAACCACTGGTTCTTAGTGGCCCTGGATCGAAACAATTGGAAATCATGGGGAGAGGCCTCTGCCCAGCAGTGGGATAACGCAGGCTACAACAACAGAACAGGGTTTTACCATAATCGCCACGCTTGGCAGGCGGGTTGGCGATCGCAGTACGGTAGTTACAAAAGCACAGAGAACGCTGGTGCCCATTCTCTGGCAATACACATAGACATATGACCTAACGAATCGAAATCGCATCCGAGCGTTTGTGAATACGGGGCTGTACTTGACTAATCTCCATTGAGATGGCATACCATGGCCGAAATTCGTGAGGACAATTAGTGTTATTCTTTCTAATACAACTAAAAGTATTGGTCGCTGAAGAAAGATTGGCATTTCAGAAAGGATGTTTCATGCAGCAGGGTGTGCCGAGACATTTGATTATTTTCACCACTGACTATCCAGAAATAAATTGCGACCTGTTTGTAGGTATCGAAGCACAGCAGGTGATTGTTTTCTTTTTTTATTACTGCAAGAAATAAATATCACCACTATTCCTTCCCGTTCAGATACAGATATTATGATTGAGACAGAATATTAATGCAATACGGCTACTAATCTTTCTTTATCACGATGCGAAAAATAATGGGATGTAGCACTGAAATATACATACCTAGGTAAGTCTTGTATAAGACTTGTTTTCGACATGACCTATGGCATATGGCTGTATGGGTACCTACACCTCACCCGTCTGCTCTAGATTAAGCTTAGTACATGTATGGCTCCATTCTAGCAACTCGCTGGTCGCAGCGGTCCATGCCATGTGCAATATGTGCATTGTTGGACACAATAAAAATCGTCTCCAAATCGGCAGGCCGACTTTTTTATCCTCATTATAAGTCCGAAGTAGGTAGTTAAGTTTAGTATTAGCACAGAATACTAATAACTAAAAAGGTTTCTTACAACCGAAACCAAAACTACCTACAACAACTTGTCTGACTGTCTAAACATTAGTCGATATTGCTAAAAAGTGAATACAATCACTACGAGAATATTTTAACTATGTTTTTTCCTGATTACTCGGAAATTAGGCAGGTGCCAGGCAGTAAAGGTTCTCAATGAAACACAGGATTGAATACAAGGATCAATTTAATATAATACTCTTAAGTAGGTACAACATTTGCATATTTAGGTTAAAGAATTATCGTAAAACGTTATAGCTCATTAATATACAGACTAGACACTGAGATCAACTTGTTATAAGTTCTCGCAAAGGAGAGGATATTTCAACATTTATCACATAAATAATAATTTAAAGCTAAACATTTTAAAATGGGTTGTAAATAATAAATGTAGTTTTAATCTATGATATCATCATCATCAACGTCAGACGATTCAGCTTTGGTATCATCATTTTTGCTCATCTTAGCGTTTTCCTTAACATCTTGCAAATTGTGAAGATCCTCATAAACCCGCTTCAGATTCCTCATGATATACGAAGTCCCGTTGACTTTGCCTGCTGGTTTCGAACCAGAATTATCAAAATACTTCTCTGATTCAGCAGCCATGTTGCCTGAGCGAACAGGCACGGAGAAAGCCGACACATGCCGGGGCCGCTGCCCGAAATCTCTGCCAAGCCTCTTGTCTAACCCCGAATCTTCCCTCGTCTCCTGGTTATTCTCCATTCCTTCGGCTAAAGCCCGTTTTCTATCATAAATGTGTCCAGATACACGCAGATCTATGAAGAAGTTTAGAGGGTCTACGCCAAAACCTCCAGGGTTGTATAGAGGCGGATACCACATCGGCGGTGGTGGTGGAAGAATTAAGTTTGATTGTGGTACTGATGAAGACTCAGGGCCGCGTCCGACGCAAGGGGAAGGTTTAGGCAGTTCTTCTGTTCCAACGTCTACATAAGTAGACTGTCTACCAGGCGGGCCAGGGCTACTACTCGGCTTCACTTGTTCAGCCTTAGGCGATAACCTCCTTGGTGACGGCTCACGAACCCTAGAATGCTTGTCCACAGTAAGTTCCAAAGGAACTTCTGGTCTTGTCTCTGGCTCTTTCTTCTCTTCCTCTTGTTTGGGCCAGTCACGTCGCCAATCGTTTTCGTTTTCAGCGAAGTATTTGTGAGTGCGGCGCTTGAAGCGACGATGGTAGTGTGGAGGCCTGCAGCCGTGACGAGCGTTGACAAAAGACCTGAGCATTTCGCTGAAGAAGAACGCATGGGGCTGAAGCGGCAAAGCGCTGTAGAGGTACGGTGGAGTAGCAGCAAGGAGGCGGGAGACCAGTTCTGTATTCCTCAGTTCCCTTACATGAGTTTTGTTCGGTCCCTCGGCAGGAGTTTTCTCCTCTTGCACAGAACTCATCCTGTAACAAAAAAAATCGTGTTAGAATGTAAATCAATTCGCAAATGAGCGAGTGAGCCCTGCCGGGGATCGTGATGTGAATGAGATGCGATGCACTTGAATGAGGGGTGTTTGGACCGCTTTATAGTGTACGATTCGACTTTTGCAATTATGTAATATTTAGAATAGATCGAAACGTCTTGTTTTTGCAAGGGCTTTCTCACAAAACATAGGGTGGGTAGCTATTTCATCATTATACCTATGCGTCTCATAAAGCCAAGTATACAGTACCGAGTAGTATTTTCCCAAAATATAACATATTTTATGAACAGATTGCGGACTGGAGCTAATATCGGATGTTTACAGAAAAGGCACTGAAGTATCTGTCATAGTCCGGTGTCCACCGCCAGTTGAGAGTCCGGGCCGGTAATTTTAACTGAACCTTAACTACTGCTCAATTAAGAAACAAACCCATTTCTGAACACAAATCGTAGACCATTTTCAGAAACGCAGTTATCCATTTCACGATACGATTTCCCTATCCCAGAGATAAAATCGTACGCTCTAAACGCGCCAATCTCGGCTAAGCGTGCTGAGTGCAGAGTGAACGACTGTCTCGTTCACTCGTTCTCTCGTACAGTCGGCCGGTGATTATCGCGGCTCCTCGTCCGCGAACAATGCGTCCGACGCTATTATGTCTAAGTACTGCATTTGTGTTGATGAGATACCCACTGCGACGTACTTGCAAGTAAAGGATACGCTTTGTCTGCTGCGGACTGCGAGATAGAATTTATATTTGTAAGAGTAGTTATGCTGATGGAAATGGTGTCTTATAGACGGGAAAAATTCTGGTTTAAGTGCTACAATCTACTTAGTACTTAAAATCATTGATAGCTTAAAATCCCAGCCCAAACCACTGGGTCTAGAAGCATGACATTTTAGGATGGATTTTTGAAAAGCATCTCCTAAACTAAGTAGTTAAAATATAGAGTATATTTTTATGACTGTTCAAAGTACTCATTTTGCCGATAGGCAATCCCTCTAACTCTAAAATCTCTCATTAATTTTAATTTGTAATGTTATTTTGAGAAAACCACTGACTTAAGCAATATTGTTTGCACTCCTATTAATTACCAACATGTTAACTAACAACGCGGTGACGCATGATGTCACAACACACTATTCAAAAATAGAACAAAATATTCCAAATTCAAACTGCCTCTACCGTTGCGAGTGATATAGTGACGTTCTACATTCGCGGTGTCGGTTCGTCTGTCCACATCGATTTTTCAGCTCATCGGTGTTTTATTGGCAATATTCGAATGACGATACATCCGCATTCCGATAGCTCGCTGCGGATTTGTTTTTGGTTTCCTTTTTCGATGCGGCGAGCGACGGAATATAATTTGAAATCTCTTTTAAACGGAACTTTAAAATTGGAAGAATTTAAACTTGGTTTTTCAGTCATTTTTATTTTTCTTTTTTGAACTTCCGATTACCCGTATTTAATTGATTACCTATATGAAACCTATACCTATTCAGCTGACTCAGTAGAACCTCTAGCCACAGCCAGTATATTAATTGCAAATCCTTTAATCGTAGCACCGCACTATTAAATCAACAACAAAGGACTTCTCTAATAAGGGTGGCATAGGAATTAAATGTCACATTACCATATCACTGAGTTTGAAGTGAAAGCGATATATCGGATTTGCCACAATAACGCGTGGGTGGGGAGGTTGGGGAGATGTTCACAATAAATTCAGAGTGGTGTATCTCTATTCAAACAGTTGATACGGAGCGTGAATCTTACGTTCGCGACGATGAGCAAACATGACGGGGTATACCCCAACTCCCCAAGTCTGCGTTTAAATGTTCGTAACGTTTTTAATATTGACGACTAGGGATTTGTTACTGTTTCTTTTGTAATTTATAAGGTTTGATATTGGCTGAATGTTGTAGAAAACTCTTGTGTGGTTGATGGTAAAAAGAAAATAACTTTACTTCATTTGGGCAGAGACGTTACGAGATGCTACGAAAACGCTACGAGACAGTTATGAGACGCTACGAAAACGCTACGAGACGCTACGTATTAGAAGAAGGAACTAATATACAATGTACTTTAGCAATAATTCCTATCAAAGTTTATCACACTCTTATAAAACAATGCACATTAACGTGTACGAATTTTTTCTAATTTTGGTATGTTTACGCCCCAATTTTTTTTTAGACTATCTAAGTAAATGAAAATGTCGGATTCAAAACATAACATTTCAAAAGGTTTCCAAACATAACGAATACGTAGGCATATGGTTACACGATACGCGGAACAAATGTAGACGGGAATAAAATTGGAATCGTTTCATTTCTGTACCCATGAATATTCTGAATAGGATGAAATTGTATAGCAAACAAAAATAAAACATACTGACGTGTAGATAGACTGTTGTTTGATATTGGTACTGATAGTTATTTTTATCTATCCTTTTATTATGGATTTATGAATGTTTATTATTTTGCATACATTGATTGGTAGAGCGATACATTCCGGGATATTAAACGAATATTTATTTTTTAAAAATCCAACGATGCAGTTTTAGTATTCACCAAATTCGGGCTCAGCGACTCCTTTGAGTTTTATTATTCGCGCTTCCTCATAGTTTTGGATTTCGACGTTCACGCCCTCTTGAAAAAATCCTGTTTGTAGTACCTACCTAATAATTATGTTCAGCAAAAAAGATTTTATTTGATTACATGTTTATGGTTATGTGGAAAAACTAAAAAATGGATGACGTTTAACTATAAAGTCACGTATGGTGATTAAGCAAACTTAATTACAATTTCCTATTATGTGTAGACACTTGAAAAGTTACATAAATACAAAGCTAACAAATAAACCGACAGCAACGAATTAAACACACGAATTCACAGCCAGAAAAAAAATCCAAGCCACTGCAAAAGTACATAAAAAATTCAATTAGGCAGCTCACAGCTACGCGTGGATTTTAGCGACAAATTCGCCCAACGTTGAGCGGTAAAACCACATTTTTAAACAAGGAAAACTCAAAGGAAATTCCACTTTATGGCTTTGGGATAAGGGTATTAAAGATGTGTGTGGAGTGGTAAATAATATGGTTGTGGAGGTGTTTCGTCACACGGCAGCGAACGTTAATTTCCATATTAAAACCGTCACAAAGGAAGCAGATTCAAAAACCGCTCCGCGGGCGGTGAAAGAGGAGCTAGGATGTAGGAGGAAAATATGAGTTGGAAAAAGGATGCGGTATGTTGACGAGGGAAATGTTTGGATGAAATTATTTATAACCACTGATGGAAAAAGAGTTGTTCACGAATTTCGAATCGTGCAGATTATTGTTGTTACAGAAAAAAAAATGTATGTGACAATGAATTTATATTATAGCTGCTGCCCGCGACTTCATTCGCGTGGACAATTTTGAAGTGTTTTTCAGGGATAAATTATACTTACATTAAAAACATCCTCTTGAATCATTCTGTCTATTAATGAAAACCGCATCAAAATTCCGTTGCGTAGTATAAAAGGTCTAACCGTGGAAGGAGGAAGCGACTTTTTTATACTAAGTATGTGAAGATAAAAAACGTAGTGTATAGACAACAACATTTTAAACTAAAAAAAAAAACCTAGAACAAAATAACTGAGCCATTTCTCCCACTGCAGAAATCCACATCCAAACTTTCCCACCTCTACAACGCAAACAATATTGCGCGCAGATACCGTCGGGGTATGATAATCGCGTCAAAACGCACGTGAAGTGCCTCCACCGCGGAGGGGTGAGGCGTGGGGGTGCTAAGCCGATGACGGCTTTAAAACGCACAGATTATCCCACAAGTGCGCTTTCAAAGAGGTATGATTTATTGCTACCTCATTGTATGCGGATTCATTTCTATAAGACGATTTTTATGAGGGATCTTCGATGTGTTTAAGTTTTGGGTAATTGATTGATGGTTAGTGTTCGGTTCGGAATGTTTTGTTTAGTTTATTCAAATAAACTCTGGAAATCAAAAGTTGTCACTTTTGATTTCTTAAGTTTCGCTCGGCACGGATAATTTATTTTTCGATCTTTTTTGCTAAAATCTGAATATCCCCGATATTCAGATATTTTTAGATACCCGATTGCATGACAAAAATGCAATATATTCTTAGCCAGTTTCAAAAATATTACCTGGTTAATTTTTCCATGCATGCCACTGATTTGACAAAAAAATAGAGGAGTAAACGACGTGAATACGTCGATATTTGCATAAAAAATTCAATTATCCTATATAATTTTAGTTCAAATATCAACCAGCACAATCATTGAATATAAATATGAATACTGATGTATTCATATTTATATTCAATGAAAAAATTCCTAAAATTATGATTTATGAAAAGCTAATTTTTAATTTAAAAATCGACGTATTTACGTTACTTTTACTTGTGCCAGGGGCCTCGGGTTTCATTTCATACGTACATCATACGATTGAAAGCTTTTCTCTTGTTCATATCCACACAGACATTATTTTTAAACGGTAGGCAAACTTGTCCATTTTCAGAAGTCCCTCACCGGTATAAAAAAAAACAAAAACGTGCATGTTAGTCTGGCATTGCTTTTATGCCGTATGTGCACTATAGAGCACCGTCGAATGCGGTTCAGAGGATTTAAAAGGCACGCAAAATAGAGATGTTTTTAAAGTACGACAGAATGGTTTGGTTTTAATTTTTGGTTCTAAGGTACTTCAGTTTTATAACGCTAAGTGCTGCCTAAAATAAGCTATCTCTATGTATTTAAGAGGACAGGCTAGCGACGTTGATCCCATACAAACGTATTTCCTTGTTTTTTCCCTGGAAAATAAGATTAGAGCTGAGAACTGGTAGGGATGGATATATAATATCCTTTTGCAAAATTATAAAAAAAAAATGCTCTAGTTTTACTATAGCCCGTTTCAAATAACAAATAAATGAATTCACCAAAATACTGAATTATTTGGCACCTATTTGTGACGTTGCCCACTTTTGTCAAGCGATTTACTGTTGTTAATTCAGTCAACAAATCACTGCATTCGACTTAAGACTTGAAAGTGTTTTTAGTTATTTTTTACTATAATTAATTCGATTTTCAGACCCGGAGAATAAACGCCGACATTCTCATTATCATTTCAGCCATTGCGGTTTTCACGACCCTTTCATTTCCAATTTATCACATCCCCGCTTAAAAACTGGCAAAAAAGGCAAAAATATCCATTACCCGCTCTGGCATCGAACCCGGAACCACGGCACAGTAATCAAGCAGCCCAGTCGACCAGAAATCTGAATGTACCCAATTTCCTAACCAGATCCATCTCCAGATACCGAGTGAATGTAATGAACGAATGAATGTAATGACGCTTGAATGAACGATTGTGGATCGTTTTGAGGACACTTTTTGTGGTGAGTTGTGACAATGTTTGGAGAAATTATTGGTAGGTGTAATATGTTACTTTTTCTTCTTATTCAAAGGTTGGTTTGGTGCTTGCTTGTAAAGATAGTTTTTAGTTTCTGATTATTTTAGTTGCTTAGTGATATTCGACTTGAGTAACCTTCTGATCGATTTTAATGTGTCTTTTGAAAATAACTTATATTTCGCAAAACCATCCGGAATTTCTCAGTAAGAGTTACGGAGTCTGGATCTGTGCCTACATATACACATTTTTTGTCACATATTGGTGTCGTTGGCGTACAGTGCACGCGCTTGCTTGTCACGTATATGTGACAATGGCGTTCCAAAGTTTAATAAACAACTGTATCACCAAGTAAACCACATGAAAAACTTCATCGATGAACATACTCCCCCCCCCACACGCGAGTGCGCTAGCGAGACATCGCTAATTGTGTGTACTTAGTGTAATATTAATTAATGAGTTCGCAACATCTTCCCTCGGCTTAATCAAAGACGTTGTTTTAAGACGTGACTTGTTATTGTAGCAGTATCGTGTGTTGTTTGTGGGTAATGACATTTTTAATTATGTAGATTTCATGTTTCATGTTCTGGTGTTCATGGTGTCGGACGTAAAGAATAACACCATCCCATATCTTCCCGTGGGTGTCGTAAGAGGCGACTAAGGGACTTGCCAGAGAATGGGCAGCAGCGTTCTCTGTGTTTTTGTAACAACCGTACTGCGATCGCCAACCCGCCTGCCAAGCGTGGCGATTATGGCAAAACCCCTCAAAATGTCAACACTTGGGGGAAGCTTATGTCCAGCAGTGGACGTCTTTTGGGCTGAAATAAATGATGAATGAGGTTTCATATAGTTTTCGCCAAAATCTAATTTGAAGACAACATCTAAATATCACGCCTGTAATCAACGAAGGGTCAGGAAGAGCTGTATCGTATAATATAATAGTACACCCACATTTAGATAGATAGATAGATAAATCAGTTATTCAGTGCACACGAAAGGCATAGCACAATACACAGAAGCACAATTAAATGATACAGATTACATGAATGAATATTATACCTATATAAAAAAGGTCCCAATATACAAAAAGAAAAAAAACCGGCCAAGTGCGAGTCGGACTCGTGCTCGAAAGGTTCCGTACCATTATTTATAAAAACGAGCAAAAACAACACTTTTTTGTATGGGAGCCCCTTAAATATTTATTTTACTCTGTTTTTAGTATTTGTTGCTATAGCGGAAACAGAAATACATAATCTGTAGAAATTTCGACTGGCTAAATATCAGATACAGCCTGGTGACAGACGGACGGACAGCGAAGTTTCAGTAATAGAGTCCCGTTTGACCCTATGGGTAGGGAACCTTAAAAAAACATATTTACGAAACAGTTATAGCCAGCCATTTCGCCAGTTATATTTAAGTTCCAAGTAATAGGGGACGCCCCCTATTACTTGGGACTTAAATATAACTGCTATAAACCAGGCACAAATGCAGACTCCATGCTTGTTATTGAGAAAGTCCTGATGGAAAAACCCAATAACACTTTGCCCGACCTGGGAATCGTACCCAAGGACCTAATCCTCAGCAGGTGCAGTTGCGACCACTAGACCAACGATGCTAAGTTGAAGAGTCATATTTAAATGATATGGCAAATTAAGTCTTAGGTTTTTATGAAGGGACACCATTAAGAGCGTTTACACCTTGCGACATTTCATACAAACTTTCAGGCTTTAATATCCGAAATGACTGAACCGATTTTAATGAAATTCATACACATAACCAGGATACATAAGTCTAAAAAGTTGCTTAAAAACGGCTGCATTCAGAGATTATCTTAAATACATGTTCTTAATGTTTAAGTGATAATTAGGACGCAACTTCCGTTTTTTACGAACTTTCATGGATCTCTAGCTAATAGTTCCAAATAATACGCAAGGTTAAGTTCATTAAATAAAATCCAAGAACATATCTACCGTTCGACGTTGACAATCATTATGTGACAATAATAATAATTATCTACCATGAAACCGCCAAATTCATGTACAAATTGAAGACAGAATTCTTATAACTGTAGACTGTCTCAAAATGATATCGCAAACTTGCTTTTCAAACACTACCTTTCAGAATCTGTTATTATGCTATGTTTTTATGATGTGCAGAGTACTGCCTACCCCACGGCGCGCGGCGGCTAATAATAATAAAAGCGTTATCGTATCGCTACACAATGCCACGCCGACGTTTACATTCCGTCAAAGCAAGGGACTAGGAGCTTGGAAGGGATTTTGATAAGTTATCTGGGTGTTTAATAAAATTAAATGTTTATATTATCTGTTTTCAAAATACTACGTAAAACAAAATGGCAATGCGATTACCGACAGAGATTGCCACACAAATATTGTTGATCGAAACTTTAAGATAGAGATTACAAAAACCCCGCGACATAGAAATTATAGTATATGCGATTTTTATTTCGCTACTATCTACTATCTTGTTTATGTTTCAGTTTCTATCCATATTGGATAGAAACTGAAACATAAACAAGATTCAAGGGAATAAATGAAATGGCGTTTTAAATTCCCTACGATACTATAATGTATTATGTCAAAGTTTCAAATACATAATAAAAATTTTACTTTCAAGCTTTTACAAATATATAATATTTGTCACCTCCATTTTCTAACATGATTCCTACTTCCCTGTATTTTCTATTCAAAGCCACGTAGCGCTGTTTCTTTGTGTCGTAGTCTCGTTGGCAATAAAGGTACGTGCTATGCTGCTACGCCGTAGCGGCGTAGACAACAACGCTCAATGATGCCGGGAGTTGGTTTGTATGTAAACTTTTTATACATTTTGTTTTGCATGCAATAAAAATACATGATATACGGAAATAATGTGTTTTTATTTATACATAGCTGTTTCATAAGACGCTTTGATAACTCTTCTTTCAAAATCCTACTCTGATATCACTTTGCTTGTTAACGGTGATATTTATTTGGTCATCATTCTGGACCTTTTCTTGTATTTAGAAAGTTTTCATAACGCATCGTTTTTCTTTTCACATAGTATAAAAGGGATGATTTTTGGTAGCCTATGTCAGTCGAACGCAGAGTTATGAGGTTCATTGGCGACGTAAAATTGGTGGATGCCAAGCTTCAAAGCTCGGCTCATCGCCGCAAGGTTGCCTGCTTGTCGGTCTTCTACATGTTGTACTTCGGTGACTGTGCCAAAGAACTCCACGACTCCATCCAACCGGCCCCCTTCTACCATCGGACATCTAGAGGCACTGCAAGTTATCGTCCCTACCTTGTTGCTATTCCACCAATTCGTACTAAGCGTTTCAAACGTCTTCCATAATGCGCACAGCAAAGGAGTGGAACTCTATGCCTGCGTCTGTGTTTCCGAATGCTTACAATCCTAATCTCATCAAAATTAGAATGTGTAGGCTTCTTCTGGGTAAACTCGTATAATCATCGACTTTGCCTCTGTCATCTCTGACCTAGACTAGAGTCAAGAGTAAACCTATGTCAAATAA
The DNA here is from genome assembly GCA_949152445.1 of Cerastis rubricosa. Taxonomy (NCBI): domain Eukaryota; kingdom Metazoa; phylum Arthropoda; class Insecta; order Lepidoptera; family Noctuidae; genus Cerastis; species Cerastis rubricosa. The sequence goes on from OX424541.1 coordinate 15,200,781, forward strand.
AAAAGGGCCCTACACAGAACAATTAGTTTCTACAACGAAAACCTTTCACATCCAAATCACAACCGAAACCAAACACAATTTTCAAATCCGTAGCGAGAATAAAAATGGCGTTCGCTCCGCCGCGGGAGTATCGCGTTTCGACAGCGCGTCACTGCAACCCGATGGATGTAGGCACGATGAACACGCAAACCCACTCCTGGATTTAAATATTGCGAGTCGTCTGATTCCGTATGCGTATCGTGTGCCTATTAGGACACGGGAGATGCTTGACACATCATTTTGTGATATAAAATCGAAGAGAATGTTACATAAGTAGAAGCTACCCACTAAATAGTTTTTTTTTATGTATAACGTTAATGAACATTTGTGTTTGTAAAAGGAATCTTTTAACATGGTGTAACGAAGACACCGTTATCATGAATTCAGCAAATGTTCCCTATATCAAATTTTCGTCGATTAAGAGCGTTTACACTTTACGGCATTTCATACAAACTTTCAAATCCTTATTTTCCGAAATAACTGAACCGATTTTAATGAAACTTAATACGCATAAGCAGGATACATAGGTCTAAAAAGTTACTTAAAAACATTTTCGAAATGTCTTTTAAAAAAAATTGTTTCTGTAGATAATTTATAATCAGTCTAAAGCTGAAACACTATTTTTCAAAAATGTTTTTAGGAACTTTTTACACCATGTGTCTTTTAAGTTTCATTAAAATCGGTTCACTTATTTCAGAAGATAAGGACTTGAAAGTTTGTATGAAATGTCGAAAGGAGTCAACGCTCTAGATAAAAAAAAAACCAATAGTGTTTCACACAAGAGCACAATATTCAAACGGTAAAAATGTATAGAACATTTTTACTTTTGCAACCATGTAAATTCATTCTAACAGATCACGCATCGACGTATTGTATCACCGTGTATTTTTTATATAGTAAGCTTTCCAAGGCACATGTCATCCATTGAAACATGTCTGTCATTTGAGTCTATTCTAGGATTGCATGACTGACTACTATCTCGTCTGCCATCCCAAAGTCAGCCTTTGAAACATATTCGTTCCTTATTCGACTTGTTTGTCAAGCTTGGCACAAAATACGTTTCGATCGCACGCACGGCGACCAACCAAGCTATGCAAGACCAGTATGCGGATCTTTCATTGCACGGGAAATGTATACAAAGCGAGGCCGTGTTATACTAGAATTTACAGCTTGATGTGTCGCCGTATGTACATTGGTAGCAGACGCATGTCATGGTAAATATTCCTCTTTGTAAGAGACATGTTCCATTTCGTGTCGATTGGAGATCGGAGATACGAGTACGTGCTCGAATGCGTATTTGATTCGTATCAAGATATATTCAGTACAAACAAATGAAGTGAAAAATACAAAATATTTTCCGTACAAAATTGTAATTGTATCCAAGGATTATTATTTATTTTGGCAACATTTACTAATTACGTTCATTTGAGTGTGACGAATGTGATGTCATACTATAATAATGTTATTCTTTCGTATTACCCAGTTACTGGGGTGTGGAGGTCAGATAGGCAGTCGCTTCATGTAAAATACTGGTACTTGGCTGCATCCGGTTAGACTGGAAGCCGACCCCAAGATAGTTTGGGAAAAAGGCTGGGCAGATGATGATGATGAATAATGTCATTCTTCTTGAGTTTTTGATGTCCCTTTATATTTTAGTTTGTCGTTAGTTTATTTATTAGTTTTAATAGTTAGTGAGTAAATAGAGGAGAGATGGAATGAGAAAACATGTAGAGCCGACTCAAAATAAAATGAGACAAGGGCATGAAGATGATGAAATGTTAATAAGTAAACGATAATAAATGTTGAGATTATCTGTTTTTCTTCATTATAACCTTCATAAACAATGTAATGAAACAGTTTTTTTATTAACTTCAATTCAATCATTTATTGCATTCCACATGTGTTTTTTTCATCTTAAATAATAATTTAGTTCACATGGACCTGTCTTCCTTGTTCATCACCACAAAAATCTATTAGGTTCCCTATGATGACACTTGCAATTGAAACCATTCCATTTACTCTTCATCTGCTTTTCTAAAACTTTATCACACACACACACACACTCACACACGAGCTAGACATTTAAACGCCGAGACTGCCGCAAATTCAGAAAATCTAATGAGCAAACATCGGAAACGAAATTGAGACTTGGTTTACCTAAGGGACTTTACCTGTCTACGGATATTTGACTAAATTATAAGAAGGAAATATTTATGACATCCTAGGCTGATCATGTCGGAATATTTCTTCTATTACTCTTAAGAGCGTTTATACCCTACGGCATTTCATACAAACTTTCAAGTCGTTTTTTTCCGAAATGACTGAACAGATTTTGATGAAACTTCCTACGCATAAACAGTATACATAGGTCTAAAAAGTGACTAAAAAACATTTTCGAAAAATAATGTTACAGCTAAATTGGACCGATTTTTTATTATATATAGAAACTAAAAAAAAATCTTTTTAAAATACATTTCTAAAATGTTTTTTAGTAACTTTTTAGACCTATGTATACTGCTTATGCGTAGGAAATTTCGTTAAAATCTGTTCAGTCATTTCGGACAATAACGACTTGAAAGTTTGTATGAAATGCCGTAGGGTATAAACGCTCTTAAGTTTGTTTGGGTTTTAGGTAAGCACTAAGTGGGCAAAGAGCAAACATTTTTTTTCTTTCGTTTCCCGAATTGTCTAAACTAATATTATAAAGAGGAAAGATTTGATTGTTTGTTTGTATGTTTGTTTGCATTGAATAGGCTCCGAAACTACTGGTCCGATTTGAAAAATTCTTTCTGTGTTAGATAGCCCATTTATCTAGGAAGGCTATAGGCTATATATCATCACGCTACGACCAACAGGAGTGGAGCAGCAATGAAAAATGTTGCGAAAACGGGGAAAATGTGACGCAAACGAAGTTGCGCCGGACAGCTAGTGTAAAATATTTGGGAATGGCCTCGTCGTCGTAAGTACTTAGTGTAGTGCTCGCAAACGCTACTGCTGAGCGTGAGATGATCATTCGATAACCTAGCCCCAGCCCCCACAGGTTGCCCAGCACAGGTTGGAAAAAGTGTTATTCGGTTTATTATGAAAAAGTTCTCAGTAGCAGCTCGGATTCTGTATTTGTGTCCGGTTCATTGCAATAGGCTATTAAAATTTGTGTACACGTTCACTTCTGCCTTATCTTTCGCGGATTACATGCGCAATGTTATCGCGACATGTAGCTGTTTTTAGGGTTCCGTACCCAAAGGGTCAAACGGGACCCTATTACTGAGACTTCGCTGTCGGTCCGTCCGTCCGTCCGTCCGTCTGTCACCAGGCTGTATCTCATGCACCGTTATAGTTAGTCTGTTGAAATTTCTATAGATTATGTATTTCTGTTGCCGCTATAAAAATAAATACTAAAAACAGAATAAAATAAATATTTAGGGGGCCCCCATACAAAAAGTGTTTTCTTTTTGCTCGTTTTTTGAAATAGTGGTACGAAACCCTTCGTACGCGAGTCCGACTCGCTTTTGGCCAGTTTTTTTATAAACTAAGATCGATGAAAAAAAAACCTTAGTCCAGTTTCCTTTTACTTTCCCTTCAACACTCTCATTTGAACAGCGAACGATTCCTTCGAGAGATACCCACGTCTCTAGGAAAAGTGTACTAACGCATTTAATTTCCCGCTAATGGTTCCGTACGCTTTTTTTGCAGCACTTCACTGACAGTACGTTCTGTGTGAATTTGTGGGTCGATCTCATGGTGGTATTATTTTATCATGCATCAAGTGTTGTTTCAACACAAAGTTTTAACTTAACAGTTGAATAAGATTTTGTAGAGCAACAAGATTATCCTAAGTCCCAAGTACAATTAAGGATTTTCGGAGTCTGGATTTGTGCCCAGTTGATGGCAATAGGCTTGCCCTCTATTACATGGGACTTAAACCTAATTGGCGAAATGTGGTTATACTGTTACACCACACCCTGCCTAACCCTGCAAGGATTACAGGTGTGATTTTATGTTATGTAGGAATATGTCCCAAAGAAACGTATAACCGGCACAAAAGTATCACATGTGCTAACTCCTCTAGTCTATATGGTCTCATTGTATTGTCTAAAAATAAATCTTAATCGGCCTAGAAGTGCAGATGTACCAGAAAAACTGACTGTCAGAGTTACTTCTGCATTGATAACAATTAATTGTATCAAAATCAACGATCACTGCGTTCAAACTCAACAAAACAATTCAACTTTTTATCTCCATCATCCTCCACATCCACATCAACATACAGAGCCGTCAATCAGCATCCCTAAGCCCCGGGTACACGGTCCCTAGCGGATGAAGCGGCGCGACGCGGCGACAACGCGACAATGGCAGCGGCGACGCGCGGGAAACGGTTGAAGCACGCATTGTTCTCGCGATGTGGAAATAGACACACATTCGCCACGACTTGAAAAGAAAGCAGTAATGAATTTTACTTTTAGATTGTAGAACGATGTAGGGCTAGGTCTGTTCCTATTTTTAAATGAAAAAGGAAATTTATGTTTTTTTATGAAAGGCGAATAATGCAGATGCAGATATCAATTAAACCTGTTCAATAATAATGTCACTTTTCATACTTAAAACGAAATAATCCTTTTTGGGGCAGTTGTGTAAAAACATTATTTTGTGACCACCTGAACCGCTACTTATCCCACTAGTACTAGTTCCACTTAAATCCACACTTAAAACTATTGGAAGGCATTTCGAGTTGTTACTATAATGAATAATGATAAACGTAAGCCTAAAATTCAAATTTATCTAGGACTACTTATTACCACGTTTAATTTGTATCTAATCCTCTACGCTGTTTTCACTTACGGCTACAAATTGGAGGCCCTAGCACGAACGCTTGAGGAAAACATATTTGACCTATTGGTGAATCGAACATTGTTAAAATTTTTGCGGCAAGCTCAGTAGTATTCACGCACAGAATATGAATAAAATTAAACGAATATTTTCAATTTCAATATCCATTAATACGGTACGTTTTCTCCGTACGTGCGATGATGGAAGAATACTAATATTTCTACGTTTAAATCCGTCAAGACACGGTCTACGTTTTCCGCCGATTCTCACTCAACTGCAGCGACAAAATCGCAACGGCGCGGCGGCGCGCGGTGTCTTGGAAAGCGGTAGACGCATTGTTTGGCGTGCGGCGACGCGTGTGCAGTGTGCGTGCGCCTCTATATGTTGTGTGTACCTGGTTTTAGTGTGCCTCAGAACTGTGATACGGTTTAAGGCTGATTTTAAAAGCCATTTTATACTGTTTATTGCAGCGTCTGAGGTGTTATTCAGATTATTGAAGGTGTAAAGGCTTCTTAGCGTGTCGATGACAATTTAAGTTGAGTCAGCTGAAAATTTGGCGGCGAGTTTGGCTCTTTCAGTAGCGTCTATCAGCTCCTGTGATGTGCAAACAACAGGACAGGCAGAGCACGATATCCAATGTCCCATCGATCATGGGCAACACTACATTTACAGTCTAGGGCAGAGTCATCAATTAATCTCCACCTGAACTGGTTGTCTTTGCTTCAGGCAACCTGTGTTCAGTTGTAAGTATATGTATAGTCAAGATTACAGTCAAGTTGTAAGTATAAGTAATTTCTTACGTTAAAAATAAAAAAAAACACCGAGGTGCCAATAAAGCAAACATCCTTGAATCAAATGCTAATTTCATGAGTGGCAATAAGCTGTAGTAAATGCCTAAATATTATTGTCATTTTATCTCGAAATCCCGATTTTACTCAAGCATAAATTTAGGTGTTACTGAAAAAGTGAATAAGTTTCCCAAATATTAGTTTTTATAACATTTACACTGAAAAAGAAAGAGTACGTGAATATTGCCACCCCATAGCGAAAAATATAATATTGTCAATGGGAAGCCTGGTTTATGCACCAGGGGGCGCCACACACATAAGAAATGGAAGAGATCGTCATAACGCCGCCGCTTTAAAATGGTCGCGAGGATTTTAAAATTGCACAGTCAACAAACCTCCCATGGTGAAAAGGGATGATTTAAATATAGCTATGGCAGTAGGATCCATATTTTTATATTCCGATATTTTAAATTAAAACCAAACTTCGAGTAGTGCCCGAAAAACGAAGTTTAAGAATACAAATCAAGGAAAAAAAACACAGTTATCAGATTTCGAAAAAATAAAAATTTAGCCTGTTTGGTCCGACTGCTCGCCAAAAACCATACACTTAAATTGTCCTTATGTTTTGCTTTCTTCAACCCATCGGCTATGAACGACTCCATTGTATCCCGCAAAGTCAAAATCGAAAGCCATGCTAACAAACATTATATTAATATTTCCAGTTACCAGTAACAATTTTTTCTTAGAGAAAACCCCAAATAAACGAATTAACATTTCCTTCATCGTGCTGATTGGCGTCTTGACTGCTACGAAATTGCTACGACACGGCTACGACAAGACTACGACAGTGCTACGCGATGCTACGACTATATTGCTAGCTCGTAGCACTTGTCTACGAGTGTCATTGTTTGAAGTATCATGCAGACAAGGGTTTAGAATGGAAACTCGGGACATAATTGTTATTACGTAATGGATTCTGTAGTTCTGAATGTAAGTCGAATGCATAGTAGGTCTAGGTAGGTATGTCTACTTTACGATTGTTGCAGTGTTCTACTATGGTCCAGTCAAATTGGTATAATTGCGGACTGGCTGCGGAAACCGGACTCTGACAGCTATACTTCAGATTTTGGTGTCCGAACCACGTCCATGTCTATACCAGTATGAGCCAATCTGTAATGTTCTCCAATCATAAGACACATTTTTCTCATAAATTTCTCGTCTTTATTTCTAAACCTTGAAATAATTGAAACAAAAGTAGCAATCCATAACAATATTCCCCTACATTTAATTCATAAAATACCAATCAGTCTTTGGGCAAAATTAGCGTCGCTCGCAGACAATAGGGATGAATGCGACAATTCTGAATACCTTTCAAATCTCATCTGCAAATATCTGGAGTAAATCTTAATCCGTACCCGTTCATCTCACCCCCTCTACACCCCCTGACGAGGACACCCCTCCCGGCTTTTGTCTACCGTTAATAACGTGATATTAACCACTATGCAGACAAGTTTTAGTAGGATTGGGACTAGTGACAACTGGCTTTATGTGATTCGTTTAATATTGCAGATGCAAGAAACATGAGTCATCATCATCATCATCTGCCTAGACTTTTCCCAAACTATCTTGGGGTCGGCTTCCAGTCTAACCGGATGCAGCAAAGAAAGATGAGTATAGTGCTCGATGACTCATGAATGTTGTATGGTGCCTAACTGTGAAAAATGTAAGATTGCTAAGCAAAGGTTGGTTTGAATCATACAAATTAAACTCAATCGTACTTAAGTCTTTTTGAGATAAGTTAAATTTCTATCATCATATCAACAAAAAAAGATGGTAAAATTACTTCAGAATCTTCAGGATTTTCAAACATCAAAACAATACTTTCACTGTCACTAACGCGATAATCTTCCATGTGTATTATTTATTATCAGCTCCCGATATTTATTATGAGCTCCCGATATTTATTATGAGCTCCCGATATTTCGACTCTGTTGGAAGCGTAGTAACAGTAACAGTGTAAGTGTTTTTATATGTTAGTTTAATGGCTGTAATTGGCTGTTTGTGTGTGTTAGTTTAAATGTTTGTAAACGCACCCACGATACAGGAGAAATTCCTTGTGTTAAACAAAACAAAACTTTAAGATCTAGTTTCAAACAAACCTAACCTTCTGCAACCTACTCATCCAACATCTAGCGACATCTTCAGATATTAATTTAATGTAATGGTCCCTCAGTCCGTTCTTAAGACAGACACAAGTGCCCGCGGCCGGTGACGTATGCCGTTGATTTATGTTTCATTGTCTATGATCTAAACGTCACCATGCACCTCGGTCACTGCTCTAGTTTTCAATGTGTTGATTTATTAGTTTGACAGAAGTAAAGGGTATGATAGAGAGATGAATAGAATCCCTGCACACTACAGAAATTGATGCATTCTGTGCCGACTCATTACGATGGTTGTAAAAGTACCCTTTACGATGCCAAGAGGTGCTTGTTCCTCCCTTCATTGAGATATATTTCTTTGTTCTAGAGCATATCTGGAAACATTTTAGTTACGGAGATATTGGTGGTCAAAGTTTCCATTCTTTCACAAGTTTTGGGTTAAATACTAGTTTTTCGGCCCAGTGGTGGCAGACCTGACTTACGAGCAGTAAGCCGTGGGTTCGAACTAGACACTGCTGGGACGCAGGCCTCCTCTCTATGATAGGGAGTGGGCTGTAATCAACCACGTGGGCCCAGTACGGTTTGGTAGACGTCACATGTCTTCGAATTTTTAGTTCTAGGACATACCGGTTTCCTCACGATGTTTTCCTTCACCGTTTTTGAGGCAGCAGTGATGAAATAAATTACACAAAGTAATGCGCCTGCCTGGGTTCGAACCAACGGCTTACTGCTCGTAAGTCGGCACTGGGTCACCGCTGTTCTCCTTGATTGATGTTGATTGGTGATTGATTAATTGTTGCAAAATATGAATACCTAAGTTTTAAGTTAACCAAAGGCTAGGTAAAGGTACGCCTTACAGTCCTTCACAAAGGCCCATGTATTCTTACGTGTGCAGTTAATTTATCTTTCACTGTCCCTAGTCTTACTTTACAACTTCGTTCACTGCTCCAGTTTTCAATGTGATTTCAAAATCTGACGGGTGAGATGAGGGCAGATGGAGGAGCAAAAATTGATCTTAGGTAAAAAGGTAAGTGAGCTTTGATGTTATTCAATTTCATTGTTATTTAAAACGAACATAAGCTAAGTATTTTTTGAGAGAGGGTTATGTCCATATAATCTAAATAAAAATGTGTTAAAAAAGTGTGTTAACCAGAGTTTAAAATAATAGTCTTATAGTAATAGTCTGGACACCTAATTAATTTTAATTGCAAGCATTGCCTACATTTTCTTGTAATTGTGCTTTATTTACGAAAATCAAAAGCTGCCTTCTTTAAACTTAACTTTCTTGTAACAATCACAAGAAAATTACAACGTTTACTTGTTGATCCTCCCCTACCGAGAAAATAATCAACCCTATCCCCCGAAACTCGTCGCCAACAATTTATTGTCAAGCCATAAATATTAAAAAGTTGGCGCATAAATCTCTGGTTTTATTAATAAAGGTTCTGTGCAAAGAGGTAAGTTTGCGGTGACGTGTGCTGGCTGAGGCGATATTCTTGGTTACTTGCCGGCGCCATCTTTGAAATAAATCAAAGATTTCATAATTCATGCGCTGCAGGTGTTTTCAAACTGTTTTAGTAAAATATTGTTTGGTTAGTGTTTGATACTTTCATTGGAAAACTTGGCTTAGGAAAAGCGGAAATTGATTTCAAACTCAAGACGTTTCTAACAGGATAAAACAGACTTCCAATGTGCATTTTTACGTGGCTATAAAAAGTATTGTAAGTTTCTGTTCAACAGCAACCACAATCATCATCATCTGCCTAGCCTTTTCCCAAACTATCTTGGGGTCGGCTTCCAGTCTAACCGGATGCAGCTGAGTACCAGTATTTTACATGAAGCGACTGCCTATCTGACCTCCACAACCCAACATGTTGTGGTTCAACAGCAACCACAATGTTTGCAAAAAAAAAACAAACTGTCGTGATAAGACTTAATTATGATAATTTGTTTTTTTTTTGTTTGTGCACTGCTACTTAATACTAATTGCCTCACCGAAAACCATCAAATTACCTACAGATCGACAAAAAAACTCATCTAAACCACCCTAAAAATCCATGTCAATACCCAAGTAAACATAATAAACAACGGATTAAAACTTTAAGGGAGGCCCAGCCCACAATAGAATCGTCGAGACGCAAAACAAAAATTCAATCCCAAACGTCTTTACAAAGGAGACCATTAGCGGGATAAACTTCGCGGGAGGTAATAAGTCTATGGAAAAATTCTCTATGGAAATCAAGGGAAGGCGACTTTTGATTAATTAGCGGTATTCTTTTCGCCAGACCGTTGAGACGACGCTCCCGCCATTAATCCGCGGAAAACAATATGGCTGCTTTATTGGGCCATATCCTGTTGCAAGAAGTTTCGGTTGTTAAGTTTATTAAAGGGTTTTCTTATTGGATGGGTTGAGGAGAATTTAAATGTGGTACAATATTGTGCTTTAATTTTTGACCGCGGCGTGGATTTATGTTCAGAATCTTACAAAATTAAATTACTTGCCATAACAGTGTTATTGTAACTGCATAGAACTTCAGGAAACGTCTTTTCAGAAATCCTTTGTTTTTTTTCGGCATTTAACAACTGAAATAAAACAATCTTGTACAATCTTACTAAATAACTAAGAGCGATTTTCTCTGATGAAACTTAACGCGATCAAGACGTTTAATCTGCTTTTAAGAGATGTCTGTCAATGCATCATCTGTGTGTCATCATTGTTGGCGGTCAGTAATCCGTTTCAATGGTGAAATCTACCCTAGATGGGTAATATGAATAAACACACTCAAAACTAAACCGGTAAGTAATCGAAATCTTTGAAATTTCGTCGATATTGCCTATTGATCTAATATTCCAAAAATAATCTCTAACTTGTGAAGTATCTACCTACAACACGCCTTGTCCAAGTCGTCAAAACCAAAGAGCTGTTGGAAGTATTATTTGTTCAAAAGAACATTACACCACCGAGACGCTGAGGTAATCAAAGAAGGGGAGGAATTAATATCAGTCACCGTCGGCTCCATGCTAATTAATGACAGAGAACAGTCCGGATCCCTTCAATTACGTTATAATTGTTTTTAAAAGATATCCAGCGAGATTGCACCGTTTGTTTTAAAGTTTTGTTTCGAAAATGTTTGCTTCGGTTAAAAAAATAGACAACCATTTTCTAATTGCAGCTGAAACTAATGAATATTCACGACTGAGAAAGACTGGTTTGTCAGACCTAGTGTCAATAACTTGCTTAAAAGAAAAAAAACGGATCCCCTAAACTTTAGGGGATCCGTTTTTTCCTTTTGAGTGATCCTTTAGGGCCTAAAGAATCACTTTGTTTTCCGTCTGTCTGTCTGTCAAGACCCTTTATCTTGCGAACGCGTGGAGGTATCGAGTTGAAATTAAAACCATACACTCAGATCTAGAAACTGTGAAACAATCAAACTACTAAATTACCGTTAACAAAAAGTTATGGCCGTTTATGCCGCAGAAATATTTCGACAATCTCAAGGGAATCGAAATGTATAGGGTACTTTCCGTTGACCTAGAACTATGAAATTTGGCAATTAATACAAGTAGGTACAGCGAAAAATCTGAAAACTATTGCACTACTATTACATTTGTAATAAAATTATTAAAAAATCATTTTTTATGATTTAATTAACAAATGATTGAATTTTTGAAATTAGATAGAATTGAATTAATGAATTTGTACGGAACCCTCGGTGGGCGAGTCCGACTTGCACTTATTTTTACATAACATAAAATCTCGCCTGTAATCCCTGAAGGGACCTGCAGACCTGCACCTAATAGTACACCCGAATTTAGCCAGTTAAGTTTAAGTCCCATGTAATAGGGGGCGAGCCTATTGCCATTGCCATCAACCGGGCAAATCTAGATCCGTGGCTGCTGCTGAGATATTCCTAATGAAAAAACCCAATAACAATTTGCCAAACCCGGGAATCGAACTCAAGACATGCTCAGCAGTCGCCATTGTGACCACTAGACCAAAGAGTCAGTTATTTTTTTAAGTATATTGTAAAATGACTCATCTCATAACTATCGTCTATGTACTCCGTAGGTTTATCTCTAATCAACAAAGCAATCATCATCTGCCTAGCCTTTTCCCAAACTATCTTGGGGTCGGCTTCCAGTCTAACTGGATGCAGCTGCTCTAAGTACCAGTATTTTACATGAAACGACTGCTTATCTGACCTCCACAACCCAGTAACTGGGTAATACGATCCCGTTTTGTAAGACTGAATGTCAGACCTTTGGCTTCTGACTACTCGTAACGACTGTCAAAGTTCTACAAATGACAGCCGTTGGTCCCGACCAACGGCTTAACGTGCTTTCCGAGGCACATTTTTTAGTAACTTTTTAGTCCTATGTATCCTGTTTATGCGTATGAAGTTTCATTAAAATCGGTTCAGTCATTTAAGTCAAAATAAGGACTTGAAAGTTTGTATGAAATGTCGTAAGGCGTAAACGCTCTTAAGATTTAAAAATATAGTTTTCATAAAATGTAACCCTCAGTACGTCAGTGGTTTTTTTTTCAGCCGTCAATTTTGATAAAGAGTATCCAATAACATTTTTTGAAACAACTGACCACCACAACATCTGCGGGAGTAACACGACTCTGCCATACATATGTCGCACAATGATTATTACATTATTATATTCTATTCGTCAAAACGTCAACCTTCGTCGAACGAAATTATTAGGTGCAGACTGACTGGGCGCAACTAACTATGTATAAAGGACTATTCACATTATACAATCGCAATACAAAAGTACGCAGTATTATTTAAAACAGTTGTTAAATAAAGTTGCTGTTCACAAATTCACACAACCAACCAAGAAATCAGTCATGTTTAAACTCCAAAATGATTCCATTTTGGAGTTTAAACATGACTGATTTCTTGGTTGGTTGGTAAGAATATGAGTTCCAAGGTAGACGCATATGGAGGAGAACAACTGTGTGGAGGATGATATGGCTCGAAAGTAGGTGACTGCGAAGATGACAAGTATAGAAGGTATGTATAAGAGAATGATGATTCTTGCACTTAATTAATAACCATTTTGTCATCATGCTATTTCGCACTTTCCACCGACAGTTGATTTGTGGCTGTGGTCGCAGTTTAAGTCTGCAATAGCCTTAACACACGAGGGGTGAATGGTGAATGATTTCAACCCCACAGTAATAATGATATCAGTTGTAACCCCGTATTTAACGCAGGGGGTGTGGGTTGTCCCCGGGAATTTTATTAGAAAACTAGACAGTGTGTGATTTTAGACATGTGCTCTTTGTGACTGTTGTAATGCAATTTTAATGTGGCTGACGTCAAGACAAGCAGTCGCGTCGGGTCGCAGAGTACTTAAACTGTCGGTCTCGGCTTCCTAATACAGCTACTTAATTAGAATTACAATGACTTGGCATAGCAGTCGTCAAAAGAATAGAGAACTCAACTAGCCCCGCTGTGCTTCTATTTCTGTCTGCAGGGTTTAGAGGCACCTAAGCCCTAGCTCTCGTCATACCATTCGAATCTAACCTATCAGTGTCGGGGTGCCCTAAGCCCCCTGTGCCCTATGTTCGGTTACTTGGCTTGTTCGATATTTTAACTAGTAGGAATTTTTAACGTAAATATAATTTAGGTGTAATAACTGTTGACATTTTGAACTTAGGTAAAGTGGTTTTCGATAGTTTTAAACATTCGTATTTGAATCACTCGGCATTTCAATCTTAGACATTTTAAGCGTAGGTATAACATTTTTCGATCTTTTGTTACAATTGATATTTAAATTTTAGATGTTTTGAACATTGACATTTTAAGCGTAGCGTGATTTTAATTTTCGAAATTAAAATATGTACCCTTCTTCGGCATTATTATAAGGAACTCTACTATTAGCTGTTTAATTAAAAGATAAGTAAAACTGGTAATGATAAAGCTAAAGTGTCATCATCAATCATCATCTAAGGTTTTACAATCGCGGATGGACCTTTGCCGGTTCGATTATATTATCTACATGCACATTAATACAATTTTTCTGCATCTATACTTTGCAATGGGCGTTGGAAGGGGTCGGTAATGTCATATCAGAAGTCCCCAAACCACACAAATGTCAGTGTCGTGGTAATTGGCGTAACGAGCGCGATCCGTCGCGGTGTGTCGCGGGCGACGAAATGTCACACGGACGACAATTTGCACGTTCACCCTATATAAAAGCCACATTTGTTTTGATTATTGAAATATGAAAGAGAAAAAAATAAGTACGAGATGATGCTTTCCAAGTTACTCGATAGTTTTTCTGTTCCTATGATATCGAATAACTAAACTAACTAACTTACGTCGAAATTTAGATCCGGCGCACAAATCAGTAGCGCCGGATCTAGATTTAGAAAAATTGTTTCCTTGAAAAACTGTAGCTGTTGGTATCACTTTATCAAAGAGATGCTCAGATGCTTGACAAGAGTTAAGATTGCGCAGTTTCTCTGTCTAATCTAGTTTATTATGTGTCAAGATTGTCATTGAACTAGGCTCATTATTTCTTTGATGATCTTATCTTACTTTTCAGTAAGTTAATCTTGAATAAGATACCCAAATGAAAATACATTAGACAAAAAAGCACTTCATGGTTGAGTCAGATTACATAATTAACTCCAAAAATGCATTTTCTTTAACGCCTTGATAATTTAACCATTTGATGCAGCTAAAAGCTACCTTAACAGCTTTGGAAACGAAAGATTGAATTGTAGTTTTAAACCACTTCATAATTTTACTTATTCTTACAGTTAATTCAAAGATTGTCAAGGAAGAGGGAGGTGATGTGATAACACATCATCACATCAACTATTAAACAGTTGATGGAGCTGAATAACAGTAGGTGTAACTTCTACAACCCATTGGGTACCACGATACACCAAGGTAGAACGGGGCGATCATTGCATCACGAAATGCTTTTATTTCAAAACGACCAAAACATCATTTTTTAAGTTTAACCGGATGCAGCTGGCTGAGTATCAGTATTTTACATGAAGTGACTGCCTATCTGACCTCCACAACCCAGTAACTGGGTAAGTAATACGATACCCTTTAAGACTGGATGTCAGACTTTTGGCTTCTGACTACTCGTAACGACTGTCAAAGATCTACAAACTCACCGAGGCATGGAGGAAACTCGCTATGTAATTATGGTCACCCATCCACGGACCAACCTCGGCAAGCACGGCTTAACCTTAAAGATCGACCTGTGCCACTGTTATTATGTTTAGCCATGAGCTCCTCGAAAACGACCAAAAAATAATTCCTTCATTAAATTTAATCAAAATTATACTCTCATCTGTGACAAACACGGTATAAAGTTACACGGCAACGTCATAATGCAATACATGAATGGATATCTGTGCTACACATTGTACGAGAAGACAGGTCACAACTATGGACAATACCCCTCACACAATGGGCGCCAGTGGCATCTGTATCAGATAATATGACACGCGATACGCAACTAATAATACATTATACAACACATTTACTAGCATTACAACCTTAAAAAACTACGAAATAAGGTTTAAATTACAATGTGCAATGTGAATTTATTTTTTTGGTAATGGCAACATTGACAGGGTCGGGATATGCGTGAAGGGGGAAGTGCATACGCTGATTCTGTGCATTCATTCCGCTCGGTTGAGAATGATTGGATTAAAAGTTTTTTTTTCATGAACAGGTATCAAATGAGCTGTTAATAGATGGTAATTATTTACACTCGTATGCCATTTCCATCTCCAAAATCTGAGCTGATTAAAATTAAAACGCCATCGATTATCATGCTAGGTAGAAGAAAATTTCATCGTCTGCCTAGCCTTTTCCCAAACTATCTTGGGGTCGGCTTCCGGTCTAAACGGATGCAGCTATGTACCAGTGTTTTATATGAAGCGACTGCCTATCTAACCTCCACAGCTCAGTAACTGGGTAATACGATACCCCTCAGTAAGACTGGATGCCAGACTTATGTCTTTTTATTTTAGTAACTAATTAACTATGGATGGTTTGCATAGTAGGTTTTTTTCCTTTTTAGCTTTTCACTCATCATCATCTGCCTAGCCTTTTCCCAAACTATCTTGGGGTCGGCTTCCAGTCTAACCGGATGCAGCTGAGTACCTACCAGCATTTTACATGAAGCGACTCCCTATCCGACCTCCACAACCCAGTAACTGGGTAATACGATACCCCTTGGTAAGACTTGATGTCATACTTCTGGCTTCTGACTACTCGTAACGACTGTCAAAGATCTACAAATGACAGCCGGGAACAACGTGCAACGGCTTAACGTGCTTTCCGAGGCACGGAGGAAACTCGGTATGTGATTATGGTCACCCAACCTCGGCAAGCACAGCTTAACCTTAAAGATCGACCCGTGCGGATATTATTATTGAGGCACGGAGGAAACTCGGTATGTGATTATGGTCACCCAACCTCGGAAAGCACAGCTTAACCTTAAGATCGACTCGTGCGGATATTATTATTTAGCCACGAGCTCCTCAAGTAGAAGAAAATAAGGTTAATAAATCCATACAAGACTTTTAGGTTAGTACTTCTCTACTTATTTATATAAGAACTTGTAAAATAATTAAAATGTCTGTTGAAGAATCTTTATCACATTACGGACGTCATGCATGTCCTGTTCCATTTCAGAAGTCAAGAAACTCGCACTTTTGCAAAGAGCTCGACGTATTGAAACACATATTGCGATTTGCGTGTAAAAGATGTTTTTTCACTGCTGGTTGACATAGGTACTGTATAGACACGATGACGACAATTGCAAAAATAGACAGAAAAAAAAGCAAAGTTCGGTTAAACCACTCGAGAAAATGGAAAAAATTAAAAAGTAATAAAAACACAAATGAGGTGCTTTCAATCATCCCTCTGACAACATTGTCGTGTGAAGGCGGAGAGGAGGACGGGGCAGGGAGGGGGTGACGTCACATGAGATTAAAAAGTTTGACGGGCTCTCTCACGGAAATTAGCATTTTGCCCGTGGGCTTCATTTGCATACTGTCCGATCTAATTTTTATCTTTTGTTGTTATTAATACTGAGGGGAATACGCATGTGAAGAGCTTTTCTAATTGAGTTGTGGCTTTGACAGTTTTGTAGTGTATTAAAGATAGTTTTCTCCCGGTTCTAGAAACAACATAATTTCCAAAGCAGAAACAAACATAAAATGGGCCTGCAGTTTATATGATTACAAACTGCATAATAAAAATAGTAAAAAAAGAATTGTGGCCAGGGCCACGTCAAAGCGGTCAAAATATCAAAAAAATATTTGGAACTCTATTCATTCGTTTTTCCTTTTATTACACGGAAAAAAGATTTCGCAGTGGCTGGCAAAAATATTTAAATAATTATTTTGTACCCATATTTTTTGTTTTAAAGAACTTTTTTATTTTATTGATAACGTTTTTATTTTAATATAATTTATACTTGTTTTTTTTTTATATGGCTATAAGCAACGATATACAAATCAAATCAATGAAAACCAGCAATATTTAGAGTAAAATACGCATCATTTTTCCCGTATCAAAGTCTTTTCAATTCCTGCTACAT
The DNA here is from genome assembly GCA_949152445.1 of Cerastis rubricosa. NCBI lineage: Eukaryota > Metazoa > Arthropoda > Insecta > Lepidoptera > Noctuidae > Cerastis > Cerastis rubricosa. The sequence goes on from OX424541.1 coordinate 15,218,191, forward strand.
TATGCAGACAAAAATTGAAAAGCCTAATTGTAAAATGAGAAGCAGCGTTGGAACCATTGTCGACGAGGACAAAAAATATGGAAAAACTTCCCCGGAGACTTCAGAAAATAAGTAGAAAAGTCGCTGCGTCATTTTAAAAGTAACTTCACTTTTTCCCCTTATGTCTGTGACAAAAGAATTTTTGAATAACCTATCGAGTTTCATGGATCTGTCAGTTATTTGAAAAAAACAATACAATATTGAGAGTAAACTCTTTGTGAACTACCTTTATGAAAACCGTCAACCGTCAGCCGTTTCGTTGCGTTCTGAAAATTGCTATGTATTTAACATTTTTGTGACATCATTTTGCAAACAGAATTGCGTCAACATGGTTATGGTATGATTTATTCAGTCTTGAACTTAATATGCCAACTAATTACTTACTAACAAAACGGCAATTTTTTTTAAGTCAAATCGTCACTAATTTACCATTACAGCCGCCATAACTCACACTCCAATTAACATCAATCAAGAAAATACTTCTACAAACAAAAACCCACACTATTGAATTCCTCGACCCTGTAATCGAACCTCGACCGACCGCTCTCTAACCGCGAAACCGCGGGGCTCGCCACAGCTGTCACTTAATAATTTAATTGTGCATTTCCCCCCTTTTTCACGGCGGCGGCCGCTTGCTGGCGATGTTCTCTCTATTATTATCGGGGCTGTGTGTAGGTGGTAATTTTTTGCTGCGTGAATATTTCATAGCGGGGTTCTGATTTTTTCATTGTGCGTCCATTTAGTTTTATGGTTTACTATATAGCTTATGCCCACGGCTTCGCCCGCGTTTTGTTCGGTAATTGTCCCACAGGATCGTACTACCGGGATGAAAGTATCCTATGTGCTATTCCAGATCTATCCCTGTGCCAAATTTCATCAAAGAGTAACAAACATCCATCCTCACAAACTTTTGCATTTATAATATCACTAGCTGTCCCTCGCAACTTCGTCTGCGTCATATTTTCCCCGTTCGCAATATTTTTCATTGCTGCTTCGCTCCTTCAGGTCGTAGCGTGATGATATACTTATAGCCTATGTCCTTAAATTGGAAAGAACATCTTGAAACCTTAACCAAAAAAATTAGTAACTCTTCCTATGCCCTACACAAGTTAGTTCCTGTGCTTAACATTGACGCATTGCTAATAGCTTACCACGGCCTAGTTTCATCGCATCTAAGGTATGGAATTATCTTTTGGGGCAATTCGACTGACAAGGATATACCTTTCAAAGCCCAAAAACGGTGTATTAGGACAATGTTTAAATTAGATTCGAGGGTCAGTTGTAAACCATATTTCATTAGGTACAACATACTCACGTTACCGTCTTTGTACATCTTCGAAGTTGTCATGTTTGTAAAATGTAATCGGCAATTATTTCCACGCATGGCAGACAAAGTCAGTCGCGTCAGACGCGATAACACTATGCTTTGCTCACATGTCTCTAAAACAGCATTAATGCGGAAAAGTGTATTTTGCATGGCACCCTTATTATTTAATAAACTTCCAAAGGGATGGAGGGAACTAAGCGCACACATCCTAAAAAAGCGGCTAAAAGGGTATCTAGTTGGGAAAGCGTACTACAGTATTTCAGAATTTTTAAATGACAAAGTGTAATATTAATATTTTTATAATTTTTGCAATTTATAATTACAATTTAATTCAAGTTTATAATTTATTGTTTGAATCTAATTTTTATAGTTTGCGTGAGAATTTAAAATGTTTGAAGCTCTGTTTTTTGTAATAACTTTTACTGTATATTTGTATGCCACAAAGGCCGAACATGATGGATCTTTTTTGTTTATGAACAACCTGCATGCCTTGTATGTATACTCATGTTTCCACAAATAAATGTCTTGTCTTGTCTTGTCTTCCCCAGGTTTAAATCTATCTTCTTGCCAAATTTCATTAAGATCCGATCAGCCGTTTAGTCGTGAAAAGGTAACAAACGAACATGTATACAGACAAACAAACAGAGTGACTTTCGCATTTATAATTTTAGTATGGATATTACTAGCTGCGCCTAGGGCATGCAAAAACTAGAGATTCGAGTCTGATATTATGTCACAGGTAAAAATCATCGATATTTTAAAATCATTTTATCATGCAATGACAAAGACAAAATCATCAATGCTTTTTTAAAATCATTACTAGAATGAACGCGAACTTCGGTGATTCGGATCGGACAGTCCCGCCGCCGTCTTGAGCGTGTGAATTGCGACGTTTCGAGGCCGTGCGATCGGCGATTCTGAAGTCACAGAACTCGCATATTTCGATAAAATCACCTGGACTAGATGCAACTGCAATAATGCTTTCACTTGCGTTGTTTACGTTTGCGTGCGAAATGCGCTGCCTTAAAATACCCTGCCATGAATGTCACAAACTAAGAAACAATTAATTACGAGCGCTAACTGACAAACTTGACCGATGCCTACAAAAAAAACGAATGATAATTTCACTCCGTTCCGCGATCATTTGAGTATCTAGTGACAATTGAAGTGACGAGATCTAATACTCAAATAGAAATCATTGATGATTTGGTCATTGTTCCTGTCATCGATATTTTTTTGTCATTGTCATGCAATCATCGGTACAGAAAAATCATCACTCAGTCCATCTCTAAAAAAAACCGGGTTGTTTTACAAAACCGTTTTTTTCGGGTTACTTGTTTTCAAAACCGTTGAAACCGGTTAACTGGTTGTTTTCGGTTTTTTTTTCTATCTTTATTTAAAAAATGTGTAGAAATAAATGAAAATGCTAAAGTCTAATCAAAATATGTTTTTTTTTCGTTTATCTTACCTATGTTTATAATAATGAGCATTTTTTGGATAAGCTACAACTACTAAATAACAATATAATAAGTGCCTTTTCTTTATGCATAACATAGAATAAAGCTTATTATTTAGGTAAACAACATTAGTATTTTGTTAACTTGTGAATGTACTGTAGTCAGTACATTCACAAGTTATTATGCCTTGTTTCTGGGACTGTAACTTTGCGTTGCGTTCTGTTTTTTTTTTTACTTTCAAAATTGTCTATAATGATCTAATTGATTAAACGCTTTGAATTGAGTTTGACTCTTAAAATGTAAGGTAAGGCTAACATACAAAATTAGGATCAATTGGTAGGTACACAAAGGTTTCAAATCAAAGAATATTAAATAACAATTTAACTGTCATAAAAGACAAACAGGCAAAATCAACAGTACGTAAAATGAAATCAAAAATTCAAAATAATTATTAATATATCGCATAAAATATACGTCTAATAGACGTCTTATTCCTTATTTACTAAAACAAAATATATCAGTCATTCTTATTTATGTTTATGCGTGTACTCGTCTCACACACGAGATATGACGGCTCCCTGTCTCACACCTGATCACAACTCGCTGTAGAAGGATTGGTTCCGAGGTCTGGTCCTGAAGTCGGACTGACAGTCAAAACAGTCGGTTAACCGGTTTTTTCGGTTTCCGGGTATCAAGGTTTGCATGCCCTACTGCGCTCCGCGGTTGCACCCGCACAGACCGGGATAAAAAGTAGGTATAAGCTACTTCTAAATCCGTTCAGCCATTGAGGCGTGAAAAGTGACAAACATACAAACACAAACACACTCACTCACAAACTTTCGCCTTTATATCTAAACTGATATTCATCATCATCTGCCTAGCCTTTTCCCAAACTATCTTGGGGTCGGCTTCCAGTCTAACCGGATGCAGCTGAGTACCAGTATTTTACATGAAGCGACTGCCTATCTGACCTCCACAACCCAGTAACTGGGTAATACGGTACCCCTTGGTAAGACTGGATGTCAGACTTTTAGCTTCTGACTACTCGTAACGACTGTCAAAGATCTACAAATGACAGCCGGGACCAACGGCTTAACGTGCTTTCTGAGGCACTGAGGAAACTCGATATGTAATTATGGTCACCCATCCACAGACCAACCTCGGCAAGCACAGCTTAACCTTAAAGATTGACCTGGGCGGCTGTTATTATTTTGCCACGAGCTCCTCCCAATACAAACTGAATCTGATCTAAACTGATATTATAAAGAGGAAAGATTTTGATTGTTTGTTTGCATTGAATAAGCTCCGAAACTTCTGGTCTGATTTGAAAAATTCTTTCAGTGTTAGATAGCCTATTTATCTAGGAAGGCTATAGGCTATATATCATCACGCTACAACCAATAGGAGTGGAGCAGCAATGAAAAATGTTGTGAAAACGGGAAAAATGTGACGCAAACGAAGTTGCGCCGGACAGCTAGTTACTTTATAATATTAGTGTGATAGTGTGATTAGTAGGTACAATTGATGTAATTCATGGAGATTGGTAGCTGATGAAGAAGAATCGTTTTGTGCACTGACATAACAAACTATAACGAACTGGCTTTTGTCCTCGTTATCCCAGGAACGCAGGCCATCGTCTGCGTGTACTTGTTTCCGTTCAGGAATTAGCTTTGGCGTTATACAGGGTGATTAGATATACGTAGGCAATACTCTAAGGGAATGAAATAGTACTCATACATATGAGCAATTTTTACGATGGGACTAAATTTGAAATACGATTTGCAGCAAGATTGTGCACTTGATTGATACTAATTTAAATATGAACTGAGATAAATTGATAAGTCTAAAATTTACCAAAAAATATAGTAGTACTAATTTAATTATGATAAATCGATAATCCTAAAAGTTTTGAAAGAGAACTTCCCTTTCAAAAATTCAATTGATTTCAAACGAAATCAAAACTAAGCAGATAAAGACCTCAAGAATATGCGATGGATAGTAGGTGCCTACACGGACTATTTTCTTCCAAGGGAAAACCAGAGCCGATTAAAAAATTTAATATATTTCTCCAAAAAGTTTTGGTACGCGATCACCAGCTATTGACAAGAGGTCAATTCACAATTGCTGGTGATAGCGTACCAAAACTTTTTTGCAAATTGTTTTGATTGGTATTAACCATCTCTTGAGAGAAGAAAACCTCAAATAATTTGTTGTTGGTATTGAATTAGTAGGTGCCAAATTTTTTCTGGAAAATTACAAAGTAAGTTAGTACCACTTGGGTTTTATTTGCTTTCCCGAAATTATTACGCTTTCCACATACGAACTCCTGCTAGTTGTTTTGGGGAAATGTTTATATTCCCTATCGTTTATTTTAAAATGTCTCAATTATGAAATGTTCACAAAAAGTAAAAACAAAACAAATGAATGTTTTAAAACCAAAACAAATAAATAAAATAATACACACCTGTTTCCAGCACCACCAACACCGCGTACACACATAAACTAAAATACGATAACTGACAATTTATCGGTGCGTTCTCTTCGACGGCTCAGTGCATACTGGCAGCAAATCCAGGATTTGGCGACAGCCGCCCAACAGTGTAGGCGGGGCCACGGCTGGGCGGGACTGGAAACCCGCAAATCAGCTTCGTTTCAACTTCTTTTCTTCCCATGCCAAGATGTCTTGGTCAGCTGTAAGTGGGCAATACAGATGGTAGTTACCGCGTTCTTAAGTTGCGGCGTAAGTACGTAGATAGTATGGTTATTCGGTACGTTAAAATAGGATGATAGAATGAGATAAGTTTATCTCTTTAGTTATGTTTTAGTGGGAAATTAAAAAAGAAAGTTCGGAGTTTTGTTCAGATTTTAAATAACGGTTGTAAAAAGACTACGAGAGTGATAACTGGCAAAATGCTAGAGTACGTACTGTAGGGACATATCTGTCTAACCCTTCGGGGAGAACAGTCATGATGGTATTTAATGTAAGTTTTTGTAATGTACTCTATCTGTTCATATTGAAGATCAACGTTGGTTTATTTTTAGGGTTCCGTACCCAAAGGGTCAAACGGGACCCTATTACGGAGACTTCGCTGTCCGTCCGTCCGGCTGTCACCAGGCTGTATCTCATGAACCGTGATAGTTAGCCGGTTGAAAGTTCACTTAGTTTCCGCTATAACAACAAATACTAAAATCAGAATAAAATAAATAATTAAGGTGGGCTCCCATACAAAAAACGTTTTTATAAATAAGGGTACGGAACCCTTCGTGCGCGAGTCCGACTCGCACTTGGCCGGTTACTCATCTATCACATTTTTTTTAAACCTCTCTAACTGCTGCACCTATCGTTGCATGCACAATGTTTTGCGAGCGTAACATTGCTCGCTGATTTCCCGTAAATTAACAGCGAGTTTTCACAAAAAAATAAAATTCCTTTTTTCAGCAGTTATTCCATTCTAACTGCAACACATACCAATTGGAGCATGTTGGTTTATGTTAATTGTTCTTGAGCGTACGGTATTTTAGTTTTTAGATTACAAACATGTCTTTGTCCATGTCCCTGCTCTAAAATTGTAGGTAAAAAAAGCCCCGAGCACAAAACGACAAACAAGACAAAAAAAGTTGACGAACCACAACAAAATTATTCTTAACTAGGAACACGCAGTGATCATCATCAGTCTTCATTAGGTATAATATATAATACCGGTAGGTACTTATTGTACTCGTAGCGACAGCCTATCTGACTTCCACAACAAAGGTTACTGGGTAATACGATACTGCTTGCGAAGGGAAAGGAATTACCTTACCAAGGGGGTAAGGTTGTCAGACTACTCGTAACAACTGTCAAAGAACACCCACTGAAAACAATCAGAAAAATTAACTCGGAAGGAATCTACCCACACTCCGTTGCTTGTTCTCTGACAGGTTCCTGGAAAGCACGTACGCAAGTACCTACCTACAAATAATCCATTTTTATTTGTATGCTGAAATCTATAGCTACGTTTAACGACGACTGGAGGCGGGTTGTGCGCACACGAACGAAGTTTTGTTCGATCCCTATGCTGGTTGCTTAGCACCGAAAGTGTTAAAAACCGTTGGCCTCAGCTAACATCCATCTTTGACTATATTTCCTCATCCTTGTATTCCTCAATACTGAGGGTCGTAACCTCCCTTCAGTATCACCTTCTTTCGGATGATCTTTCTCCAACTGTTTCTGTCCCTGGCAGTGTGAAGGGCGCTGTGGACTGTGGAGTCAAGGGCGGTGCGGATCTGGAAAGACCAACGTATCTTTTCCCGTCCACCTTGCCGGTCACGATTAACTTTTCAAGTTTGCCATCATCTTTCCTCGCAATGTGACCGAAGTATTCCAAGACTCTGAGCAGGCACTCGGATGACAGCCGCAGTAACTGCAGTTGACTATTACGGGTAAGGAAAAGTCTAAGTCTGACAACCTGTCTTGCCAAGGAGTATCGTATAACCCTCTAAAAGGGCTGTTAAAATCAGATAGGTAGTTGCTCCATATAGAATACTAGCTGTCCGGCGCAACTTCGTTTGCGTTACATTTTCCCCGTTTTCGCAACATTTTTCATTGCTGCTCCACTCCTATTTGTCGTAGCGTGATGATATATAGCCTATATCCTTCCTCGATAAATGGACTATATAACACTTAAAGATTTTTCAAATCGGACCAGTAGTTTTGGAGCCTATTCAATCCAAACAAACAAATAATCAAATCTTTCCTCTTTATAATATTAGTTTAGACATACACATAAGTACCTACTTGTATTCAGCTGCATCCGGTTATTAGTGAAACCGACTCAAACCTTGTTGAGAAAAGCTTGGGTGGATATTAAATGCTTTTCACAAGGTATCAAGAGTATACCTACCTAGTCATCATCATCACTCATCATTTCAGCCCAAAAGACGTCCACTGCTGGACATAGGCCTCCCCCAAGGATCACCACATTGACATTTTGGAGGGTTTTGCCAAAATCACCACGCTTGGCAGGCGGGTTGACGATCGCAGTACGGTTGTTACAAAAGCACTGAGAACGCTGCTGCCCATTCTCTGGCAAACCTTGTACCTAATCTAAAATTAAATTAATGCATAAAAGTCAATTTCAAAATTTTATTGCCAAAAATATTAGGTAGTTTTTTTTTTACATTGGCCTATTAATACAGATCGAGAGTTTATCAATGGAAAACATTAAATCATATTCGATGGCAAAAAAATAAATATTTTGGTCAGATTGACGTCATTATCATCGGCTTTAACGTTTAACAACGGACATAGACCTTATGATCCCTCTACTAATCATACAATTGGATGGTTGTCATTTCTCGGCTGTTCTACAGACTGTAACAGGCTGCGTGCCTGAAGACGAATGCAGAGCAAAACTCGCGTCACATTTCATTATTGCCTTTAAAACTTTCTTGGGCACAATCGGCCTCCACTGTTACTTCTGCTGAGACACGTATGCTTCCTCTCTGTTAGAGAGAGAAAGGGCCACAAGCCAGCATGCGTCTTGGTTCTAAAAAAACATGGGTTATTAGCCGTCGGTTTCCGCTTTAGAGGTTTCCTTTTGCCGTTGAGACGGCTGCGGTGAAGATATAAAAAGCATTTCACATCACCGTACGAAAAACATATCTATAAACTAGGTTTAAATGACATAATGTAATTAATGTCACACCTGCAATCCCCTCCAAAAGGTTAAGCCAGTCTGTGGAATTCATTGCCGGCTTCTCTTTGCCCTGGTCATTTTAATCTGGATCTCTTCGAAGTTCGAGTCAATCAGTTCAAGTAAGTTCGGTTCAGATAAGTAGGTTAGGTTAGTTTCTTCGCCTCATCATAGCTTCACATCAGGCGACTTGCGGCCAAACGCAAAACTATACACACACACATCAGCAGCGGACGTCTTTCGGCTGAAATGATGATGATGCAAAACTATACAGTAAAACAAAAAAAAACCCTCGGCCTGGCCTCAATGTCAATGTGGCGACACTTGGAGGAGGCCTATGTCCAGCAGTGGACGTCTTTAGGGCTGAAATGATGATGACACTTTAACCACGCTTCGGTTCTCACTAAATTGCTCACGGTACCAGTTAGTCTATGTAAAAGCTTGTTGACGGGCTCTGGGACAAAATATCCACGGAACCGAATTTCGACCACGGTTATACCTCAGGGCCCCACGCGCAGCAGTCATCCTTGCGACCACGAAACCAACGGCAGTAAAAGCCATTTAATATGTTTGTCAGGTGTGCATACATTTTTACTAAAATAAATACCAGTGCATTGTTGTACCAGTTACATCAGGATACTTACTCCGTTTTGACAGTGACGACATCTGCAGTTACCAAGTAGCAGTCCCGATGCATGCCCCCTGTTCAAGTTACGCCTTAAGGGCCGCCTTAATCTTTCATTCCCAAACTATTTTTTATTTCTGTCATCAAACCGGGTGAAAAAAATGTTTAGAGAAAGGTCTTTAAAAATGACATTGAGGTTCCTAATACCATTTTTCTCAAAGTCAATCGTTTGAAAGATAGACACAAAGTGGTAGGTAAAATGTGTGCCTCCCCCCTCAAATTATTAGTAAGAGGAGGAAAATTCTGAAAAAATGTAGGTTTGTAGAACGTAAATAAAACTTTCAACGAAAACTGGTTTGAATAAGATTTGTTTTTGAGATATGGAACTTTTTCACCAAACTGCAGCAGTAACTTTGTTTTTCATGAACATACTTTTGCCGTTTGTGTCCCACTGCAGGGCAAATACCTCCTTTCCCTTTTTCCACTTATCCCTATCCAGTGCTGTTGTTCGCCAAACTTTGTGGAAAGAGTCGAGTTCGTCCAGCCATCTCCTTCTGGGCCTGGGGCGTTGCCGTTTGCTGGTGTTTGGCACCGATTGTGGTTCCATTTAGCTTTAGCCGCCGCGCTAAAGCTAGTACCTAATGCATCAGCATGAGGTATACCAGGGCTAGAAAGATCTGAATTGTCTACCCACCCAAGGTGCCTTATACGAGGTATGTGAACGGACCCTTCACGATGCGGTCAACCAAGCATACTGTAACATCAAAATAAGTAATCCTACGCAAAAATAATTGCTGGGGAAACTACTTTTTTTTTGGGGTGAAATATCCGCCGGCAGTCATATATGTATATGGACTGCCGTCAGAAGTGAAAACTCCAAACAATGGAATTACTGTGTTCTTTTTTCGAATTTTTAAACACGTTGTTAGTCTGGCGAAATACGCCACGAGCATGTCAGTCACTGAACGCAAAGATTTTTCCCCTATCGAAAATCTCTCAACGCGGCTAAAGTTTTCAAAACTTGGGAATAAGTTAGTACTTCGACCCACAATATCTCGTTAACTAGAAGGTTCCAAGGTCTAGTCTAGATTCTACTCCATACCTGGGAACATTCTTGTTTTGTTTTGTTTTTTGTTCTAGACTAAAGAACAAAAAAAAATATCGCAATGACGGGGAGAACAAGTACCTTTCGGTTTCTTTTCGTTATGGGTCATTTTACACCCATTTTAAAATAACTATATTATAGCTCTGCAGTGATTATGTTACTGTTAAATCGTTGAAGTTAGTATGTAAAACAAGGCCAATGGCCAAAAATAAAAAAAACTTACACAATTGAAATAATACCGTAGTAAAGGAAATAAATACAATGCTGTGGTCAGAGCCCTCTATTGCCCTATTATAGTTACCTTATGTAATAATAGACAACCAAAGAGGGTTTCGTCTTGATGCGTCACATTTACTTCCCGCTGTGTGAACACCGCTGTGTAAAATTAGAACGCGCGTTATCAATAAGTTCGTGAAAAATTCCGTTCGTCGCAGATGGCGACACTATGCAATTCTGCGCAGCCATGTCAACTACATTTACTGAAATAAAATATATTAAGTCACAGAATAACAACTTTATATTTTTCATATAGTTTATTATTATATAGTTATAAGTTACGTGGTGAAAACTTTTTTTTTCTTGTGAAAAATAAGTTGGTGGTAATTATTATGACTACATAACAGTACTCGACCAAAGCGTCAAACAAGCTTCGCTTTTCGTATTGAGGCCGCCGCTGTACACCGCCATCTTACGTCCACCGTGTCAACTTGTGTTGAATTTGGTGCAGTAATTTTGTTTGATTGTGACGAGAGCAAGTTAACGAAATACGAACTATTCTGGCCGATATCGGTAAGTTCCATGAATAAAACACTTCGTGTGTGTGTGGCGGAAAATTCAAGTGCAATGTTAAATGTGAAACGCGATGGAAATAAAGGGTGTTAATAGCATCATTCCTATCAAACTAACAATGCTAATACAATGTCAAACGTGTCCTGGATCAATAGTTGCCGCATTTAATCGCGCGTGTTTGTTGTTGCTCATTTCTAACGGTGATGAATTTCTGTTTCAGCGCCCGTATGCTGCTTACATAGTCGGAATTATGGCCAGTTAAACCGCAAAAATGTCCGACGTGAAGCAAGTGAAAGTTGACAACTGGGGAATATATTTTCTCCAAAGGCTGAAGCACTTTTTCAACCGGACGGACTACTGTGACCTGACGCTGCAATTTCAAGACAATGCCCAGCTGAAAGTACACCGGCTAGTGCTCAGTGCGTGCACTGAGTACTTCGAACTCCTGGAACGAACATGTGAAATGTATGAAGACTGTCTCGTGATGCCGGACGACTTGCAGGCGGATGTTGTCGTGCCGATTGTGAACTTCATGTACACGGGACATTTAGAATTCAAGATGGATTTACTAGAACGATTGTATCAAACATCTCAAATTCTCAATATGCCAGTTTTAACTAAACTCCTCGAGTCACATCGCAACTTGGCGCCAAAAGCACCTGCGCACAGTTATAGTGCTATCAAAAAGGTTACTAAGCCCAGTGTCCAAAGTGAACCCAAAACTATGAAGACCCCTTCTGCAGGCTCCAGTAATAAACGCTCCTACAGCAAAGCGTTTGACAATAATATAGTATACAGAGATAAAAAGACTTATCAAATGGTTGCTAAAACTGAAAATGTCAATAACAGTGCATATCATCCTCCATCTCCACTATCAAAAGACCATTTTACTTCTCAAAAACTGGTCATAGGCGACCCACGTCCAACAAGATATGAAGTGCCAGAGGAGCTAGATACTGACAATATCTTCGACAACTCATTCTGTAGTATATCTTATACTTCCCAGCCTTTAATGGTCCACCCTGATACGGTCAAACGCTATAAAGCTAAACGAAGCAATGTATTCAGTGAAGCATCAGGCTCAAAGAAAAGGCCTGGTTTGTCAACAATTGACATAGTTGAATGTAAAAGGATATCTAAGCCAGAAAATTTATTTGATGATACCAACACTGAGCATCATTTCAATGAAGATGCTGATTTGTTTAATACATCGTACAATAACAATGATAATAATACAGACCAGCTTTTTGATCAGATCTTGGATGCTAATGAAGGAAATGGTGGTCCCAAAGTCACAATAGAAACTAAGGACAGTAAAGCTGCTTCTAACCTAGACCATGCAAGGATAATAAGTGAAGTCTTAAAGAAATATCCTCATTTAGTTAAAAGCAATAAAAATATAAAATTGAAAATTCTGGATCCTGTGCCTAGTAAAGGTAAAAGACAGCAAAAACAAGCTGTATCTCCTGCATACACAGAAGATAAACCATTAAAGCTAAAAACAGAAGATGATGATTTTACTTATGAAACAGATGTTATAGACTCTAAGCAAGCAGCAAAACTTATTGCAATGGGTGCTGATAATACTAAAGGTCCTTGGATATGTTTAATATGTGGCACACCAGGAAAAGCTTTACATTTCAACTCATATTTTAAATTTCGCCGTCATTTAGTTGAAGTGCACAATGAGAAACCAGTGGTTAACATTTGTGAATACTGTGGCCTTAGATCTTTGAAGAGAAACTATCTTATGCACCACCTTTATTCACAACATGGTGTACAACCACCACCACAGTACCACTTCCCAAAATGTAACAGGTGTTCTTATATTGCATTAACTGATGCGCTGCTTACAAAACACAAACTGAGCCATAAAGATATTAAGAACTTCCGCTGTAATGTATGTTCTTCAGCATTTGCTTCCTCTAGTCAGCTTCTACAACACATACAAAACACAGGACACAAGTACAGTGCTGAAAAGAAAAATAATTTGCAATGCCCCTACTGCATGAAAGTGTTCTTGCGGGAGATAAATCTTTATTCTCACATAAAAACGCATCACAAACAAGAAGCAAAGAGTGACTGCATCATTGAAGATTCAGATGATGAAAAGGAAGTTGAAGTTGAAAGACCAAGAGCCACTACTGCTGCTGCCAGAACTGCTGTCAAGTTTGAGCCTAGCACAAGCTATGACAATGAGTATACAGAGATGGATTCACAGTATTCAATCCTGCAAAGAAAATCCATTGAAAAACAAATTCCAGCTAGAAGACAACATAATGCTATCTCCAATGCGAAGCAAAAGATTTTAAATCCTGGCTTTGATACACCAAAACCAGCATTAAAGGCAAAGCCCAGTAAAAATACCAAACAGAATCAATCTGTACACAATGATTATTTCCAGGATATTAAAATGCCAATCGCCACATTATCCAATAATCAGGAAGAAGAAATTGTATTAATAGACAATAATGAATATATCATGAAAGATCATCAACTTATTCCTAGAAAGCAGAAGCCAAATAACAGAGACTATATGATTTCAGAAATGGTTGAAGCTAATTCCTTACAGACAATTCAACCTCCTACATCTGTGGGATACACTCATGTTCAAAGTACAAACATTGAAGAAAATGTCCAGCAACAATCCAGTATGGTTATAAAGAAGTCGGCAAACCTAAATCAACCAATACAAATTGTGGTATCAAATGAAGAAGAATACAAAGCTTTGATGGCTTCTAACCATCCCATTATATTTGATGATGGTGGCGCAAACAAGACCCTGACTGTATTGAGTGCACCACACCACAGTCAGGCATTAGAGACAACTGCTATAGACTTAGATAATACTCAAGGTAATGAGATGATGATTCTACCAAATGAATATCCTATGAATGTCACTGAAGGTGTAGCTACAGAAAATTCTAACATTGTAGTTGTATACAGTCACCCTGTAGATGATCAAAACAAGCAATTCCAAATTATAACTACAGGAGGTATAGGAGCACAATTTGTGCAGTCTTCTGCAATTATAACACAAAATTATGAAACTGTGACTACCTCAACATCGGCAATGAATACACATTGTATAGAAACAACAGGCGAACAAACTTGGCAAGAAAGTTTAGGTGATCAGCAAATACAGTTACCGCCACACACAGTTATGCTGGATTCTAATCAAGTAGTAACTGGCCCAATTTATAGTGCAACAGGTGATCTAGATGAACTTCCACAGGTACATTTGGTGCCTGAACCTCAGAGAGGGCTGTCTCCAGAAACTGATGTTACAATAAATCAAACAGTTGACCAAGAGATTGTAGAAGATAATGTTTCGGACATGAGTTTGATTGAAAAGGAAACAACAATTTTAACTGTAAATGAGACTGTTGAAACTCTTGCTAGAGATAAATCAATGCCTGACCTCCAAACTAACCACGAAAACATTGTTGAACAAATGGAAAATATGCTAGAGCAACCACTAGCCTCAGAACATGTAATGGAACAACCAATGAGAACAGAAAATGAACTAGAACAGCCCGTGGGAGCAGAAAATGTAATAGAACAACCAATGGAATCAGAAATTGTAGAACAACAGTCAATTCAAACACAAAATGCATTAGACCAACCAGCAACAGAAGCAGAAGTTGTATTAGACCAACCAATGGAAACAGAAAATGTAATAGACCAACCAATTGAAACACAATATTTGGTAGAACAACCTTTAGTTGCAGAAAATGTAATGGACGAACCACTGGAAAACGAAATGGACCAAACTACTATTAATATGATGGAACAATCAGTAGATACGAGAAATATAATAGAACCAATGCAAACCGAAAACATTATACAACAACATCTGGAAACTGGAAATGTATTGGAACAACCAATTGAAACCAAAGGTCCTATGGAACAGCATGGGGAGTTGGAAAACATAATTGAACAACCAGCAGAATTCGAAATTGTAACGGGACAACCAGTAGAAATGGAAAATGTAACAGAACAATCAATTGAAACAGAAAGTTTAGTGGAAACAACTCTTGCCCAAAACATGGACAGCCAGCAAGACCACACTGTTGACTCTGTGACTGTTAACAGATTCTCTGAATTTAAACCCGAAAATGGCACATCAGAAGGCCAACAACCAGAACTCATGGAATCACAAGCTTATGATGATATAGTTGCAATAAGCCAAGCCACTAGTGATGAACCTATATCTCCTAAAGTATCTGAAAAAACTATCAAAAATTTAACTTTAGATTGGTCTGACGATGAATATGATATTGCAGAGGGCAGTGATAAAATAACTAATTCTGTTTCAAATGAAGGTTCCCAAAATCAACCTTTAGTTGATGATATACCAATAGTAGAAGAATCAATAGAAAACATCCAACAAGAAATGCAAAAACAAATGGCTGCTCAACTTGAAGCAGAGGCAGCAGAATCCCAGGCGGAAGCAGAAGCTCAGGTAGCAGTGGAGGTAGAAGCCGCTGCAGATGTTGAAACCGAAGAAAGCGCTATATCTTCACAAGAAGAAGACTCATCAAGCCAGGAATTGCAACTGCCTCCATTGATAGATTCACCCATCCATACTGCTGTACCAAATCCAGTTGTACAACAGAAATTATCATCGCTACTAAATGATTGGGAGGATAATGATTCCCAGGAGGAAATGCTTTCTGTTACTGAAAATGTTGTTGAACCCTCAGACAAGAAAGATTTTAGTTGTAACCCAGAAAAAATCCCAAAAAATGACAATATCAAAAGCTTGGTTAGTGACTGGGATGATGATGAAGAAGAAACTAAAGAATGAATAGCAAACACATTCTAATCAAGATTGTACTACTTCAATAATCATGCCTATGGAGACATCTTCAAGCAATATATATTCTGTCTATGTATACTAATAGCTATATAACCTTCAATGGTTAATATTTAAAATACTTAATTGTAAGTAGTACTATTAGATTTTTAAGTATATGTTTAAGTAAATATAGTTATATATATCATGTAAAAATCAGTGAATTCTTGGTGGAATGTAAAAGAAAATTTTCTTTTTTATATGAATTGCTTAATAAAACAACAATGGATGACAGCATACATGTATGTATGTGATAAAACCTCAATATTTTACTGAGGTATAATTATGGTAAATAGGAGCAGATTCAGAGTGTTTTTTAGTATATATCCTAACAGAATGCATTGTATACAACAATAGTATATAATTCTGTCTTCAAAACATTTTCATACAATTACTGTAACATTAAATTATGGAAATGATACTGATTATGTAGATATATTACCTATTGAACATAATAAAAATAAATGTGTTGATAACTAATTATATTTTCATTTGATATCCCCCCCCCTTAAATAAAACAACATTTCATAGAAAAATTACTATTTTACTAGATTTGATTCAATTTGCAGTTGCTGAAATCAACAGTAAATATAATGATTATAATCACATTTGTAGTGCAACATTACATGGTAAAAGTATATATTGGCCATACCTATACTGTATTAATGACTTGTGTAAACATTTAGATAGTCCAGGTTAATAACATGAGCGTGATAGGTACTTCAAGACTAAATATATAAAGAAGTTATGTAAAGGCAATAAGGGAGAGAATAACATATTCAACTTAAGTACTTTTATTTATATAGACATAAGATCAAGAAATAAAATAAGAGATAGGTTGAGTAAAAACATGTACAAAATAATAAATCTTAAGCTTGCATTTCTATAATGAAATTAGTTTCATATTTCCAATCACTTTATTTCTGTAGGCATAGATACATTATGTAATATAGTAATACAGAAATGTTATACTGCCTTCATGGCTAAACATAACAAAAGCCACTATACACATCTTAAAAATTAACAATAGTGTTCAAAGGCAAACAATTTTATTTCTAACATATTCCAGTTTAAATATATTCAATATATATATATATATATCATAACAGCTACAGGGGACAACACAATTTAAATGCAGTAGTAGGCTCCATATAAACATTACACATTTTCTAATGATGATACATGATTATCATTGTTAGGTACTATGTCAAATTAATGCTAGTTAAGATTTGATAAGACATGAAATACTTTTGACGATCATATTATTTGGAATAGTAATATTTACTTAACAAATAACTGACAAACATTCAATACAAGCAGAAATACATCAATGTTTGTTGAGATTACTACATTTACTTGTTATAGTTACTTTATAAACTTGACAAATTGATTTCACACTATAAGCTATTTGCAATCTTGACAGAATACTTGCAAGAGTGAAAAACAATATATCACAATAAACTACATTCTTCTCTAATTTGAAACACTACCTAGCTATTCATCACAAAGAATATCTAAAAACTAGGATATTGTGTATGTTTTGAAACAGTTAATAATGAAAGTGCTTGACCACATTAACCATCCATCATGTGCCTATTATAAATTAAATTGATGCTACAATCATTGTATTATTTAATTTACATTGTATGAACAGCAAAAAGGTGAACTAGCACAAAGGATATCAAACTGTGCCTTCTTAGTAAAATTTAAAATTTAATTAAGATTGATAACAGAACAAAATGGAGTTTAGAATTTAAGTTGTTATAAAACTGGTAACTATGCACATGTAACATACCTATATTGATTAGAAAATTGTATCAACTTAAAAAATAATAACACAAACATTTTGTTGCAAAGAATTAGAAAAACAAAGCTTGTTAAAACAACTGTTCCCCTTGCTACTCCAGCCAATATAGGAATCACTAATTCAGAATGTCAATAATTTCATGTTCATGCATTTAATGAACAAGTTTCATAATGCATCAATCTTGTATGCTTAGCACAATGTCAAATTAACTTCAAAATTTGCCTCTAATGGAATAAATGTATTTACAAAATAAATTACAATATTTACATTAAAATAAAGCATTTAAACTATTTGCCTAATCATTGGATATTGAGACTAATACATATTTGACCATATACGCAAGGAAAACAAAGCCTACCAACACAAATAAATTGGTCATAATATAGTACATGTTGGACTGTTGCTCCATTATCACTTCACCTTCAGTGGTGTTGGTGTTCTCTGCCTGCAGTATTGCCTCATTCCGCTGCTTCAGTTGCAGCTCAATCTCCTCAACATAATCGGGGAACAATTCGCAAAACATTTTGTTTTTAATATTTGTCTCCAGAGATTCCGCCGCCAAGCAACGCTTCTGGTAATCTGAAGTTTCAACAGATCCCAATGTCGGTGTCTTCTCTAACATGAAACTTAGTAGACCAGTGAGGATCGTCGATATTGACCATGCTGGGTTCCATGTATCAGGATGAAAGTCCGTGATGCTAAGGCACAGTCGAGTATTTGTCTTGAACCGACCATTTGGTGTGATCATGTAAATAGATGGTGGTTTGAATGGAAACTCCCTTGGAAATATGATCTTTCCATGATAGTATCCGCCCTCGTACGGACTCTTTTCTGGTCCTTTAACCACGTAGTGCCATTCTAAAATATTAGACGGCACTGGTTCCGCCGTCACATATGGAACGGGGTCATTTTTAAGCCTAAGGTAGTCTTGCTTTAGTCGGCTCGTAGCTCCTGTAACTTTGGTTTTTGCCATGACTTAACACAAAACAACGATCATAAAATACTTAAGTATGCAATTAAAATGAGTTTCACTGCCGTCATACACTATTAATCCTTCATTAAAGTTCGCAATTCTTATTTTTTGGTCAAACGAGAATCAATCGCGAATAAATAAAATAATACGTCAAATGATTTGCAATCATACAATACGTCATTCGAATAGAGGTGTGACATGACAAATAGTAACAGCTAATGAAAAATCGACTAAGAACTTTATGACAATCAGCCTAAAACGTTACTACTGCTGGAGACAAGCTTTCACTCTGGTTTTAATATCATAATCAAATGATATCACTACTTGGGCCCAGTACGGGTCAATTGAGCTCTAAATACCATATCGTTCTGTAAAAGATGCAAGTCAATATCAATCTAGAACGTCTCGCGTCTCATGATAACTCATCTCGTTTAAAAGAAGCATGACCCACGTAATAAATACCGAGTTCTATGCTACTACTACATATGAATGAGAATGATAAATGATAACACGCAGCATCTTCGTGAACTTGTTAGTTCCGAACGGGAAATATTGCGGTTAACTCTGACCATTATATATTCTGTAATTATTTTAGAGGTATGTCATTAAAATCAAATCAACAGTACCTATTTTCTTTTATTAGATAACAAATTTTATTTTTACATCAACATCAGTCATATTTTAACAAATCCATTAACAATACCTATCAACGAAACATGATTATAAATAACATCAACCAATTGTTCTGACATTGGATTCTAATTGAACTAAGCAAGCCTATAAGGGTGCTTACACACGTACAGTCAACCGAAACAATGAAAATGACATTTACTAGTACGAAATAAAGACGCTATACTTTATAGTTTATATTGACCACAATGTTACTACGTTAGTCGGTTAAAAGTATGAAAACACTATTTTAGTCATACGGACCACCCCTATACCACAATATCCAAGTCAACCATCATCATTTGCCTTACTTTGCATCATTATTATTTAGCCACTTCTCAACTATGTTGGGGTTAGCTTCCAGTCTAACCGGATGCAGCTGAAAACCAGTATGTTACATGGATCAACTGCCGATTTAACCTCCACAGCCCAATTATTACAAGTAATACGATACCCGTTGGCACTCGTAAGAGCGGCTGTAAGACTTTTGGGCTACTGACTACCTGTAACATCTGTCAAAGATTGGCGAAACATTCACATAAAACGTGCTGAAATCTTTTTCTCTCCTTCTTCTCTTAGTTAAATATTTTATCTCATCAGATTACCTACATGTTTCAGACCGACGAAAAAAAAAAAGAGAACGTACTATACTACTAGTATTACTACTAGTATTATGAATGTGAAAGTAACTCGGTTTGTTTGTTACCTTTTTATGACTAAACAGCTGATCGGCTCGTAATGAGATTTGGCAAGGAGAGAGATAGGCTATTTTTTTCTCACGAGGTAAACAGCAATTTTTTTATATGTATGACCTTGCCTAATTATGTGAAAGTTTAACTATTCATGTGAACCACTGCTTGCACAATATTTAATCGCTACGATATGGTGTGCCAGTGATAGTGATGGATATAATGATATGATGTTAATATACATGTAAATGGGCCCTTATCACATAATTGATAAGGCGTTTTAGACAGGGCCACTGCGGCTACAGCGCAATCTGTTACCATGAATTTAGTACCAACGTCATTCTATGAAGATCAATCAGGTAGAAATGTTTCGTCATACGTCGATCATTGCGAAAAAAAAAGCTTTTCCATACATTTTCACCGCGTATGCGAATAATTTTTTGAAAAAGCTGTATTTTTTCAAGTTTAATAATCGGCGAAAGGTCTAGGGGGTCTAGGATCATGTAGGTACCGAATTCATGGAAACAGATTGCGCGTTGATAACTCTTACACCACTTTTACTAAATGGAAACGATAATGCAAGTCGATTTTCAGTTTCCTCCCTCACAAAGAGGCCACGCCCATTGCATGTATACAAGTAGAACATTGTAGTTGCAAGGGTCATTCGTGGTACCAGTAGCTTCGGCAAAGATCGTGTTTCAGACTGCAATCGATTGATAGACGCCGTAACTTATGACCTCACTGGAATTGACATTTCGGGGTTAATCCTAAATGCTGCTAGTTTATTTAAGTTTAGAGACTTTAAAACATTTTTTTTTAATGATTAGCGACTCTTTTATCATATTTTTTTAAAATGTTTGAACGTCTTATAACTTCAACCGGCGCGGGGTTTATGAATTAACCCCTAAAAACTCGGCTAAATGCAGCTTTGAGAACAGATTCCTTCTCATTGATCGTATCTGCCTAGCCCTATCACAAACGTTGTTGGGGTCGGCTTCCAGTCTAACCGGATGCAGCTGAGTATCAGTATTTTTTCACTTTTTGATACCGGTGCTAATTGCAGTTAGCATCCAACTGCAAATGCGTTTTGCACTGCAATTGCAACCAAGACGCTTTGCTAAAGTAAAGCGTCTTGGTTGCAATAATTAAAATGTATTCTTATGATTTCTCTTATGGCTTCTTAATTGAAATCTAACACGTACTACTACTACGTACTTTTGAAATGTGGGTAGCATACCCACATTTCAAAAAACATCAAAGTAGATTGAAAATTATAGCAAAAATAATATAAATAGATAAAAGGAAAACTATAAAAGTGCAAAAGCCAACGTCACGCGGTGTTCCCAGGCGGTCACCCATCCAAGTACTGACCGCGCCCGATGTTGCTTAACTTCGGTGATCGGACGAGAACCGGTGTATTCAACGTAGTATGGACGTTGGCGAATGCTAAGCCGAATTTGGCGTTTCGTATCATAAGTGTATGACGTCATTTCATTACAAGGCACGACGTGTGTATGTAAAATAGAACTTTGTCGTGAGCGTGACTCATTCCTACTTTTTTATTTTTTTAGACAGTTTCGTTTTTATGAAGATTTAATTAATTTACATTTGTAATGTAGGTAGGTACACATACGTTTTAGATATCAGTAAGTACCAGCTGGACAAGATATTAGGAACTACAAAATGCAAAAAGCCAACGTCACGCGGTGTTCCCAGGCGGTCACCCATCCAAGTACTGACCGCGCCCGATGTTGCTTAACTTCGGTGATCGGACGAGAACCGGTGTATTCAACGTAGTATGGACGTTGGCGAAAGCAATTTCGAATTTTGGGTTTACAATAATAAATATGTATTACGTCATTCTGTTAGAAACACATGGTGATGTAAAACGGAACCTTGTCGTAAACTCGAAAGTGTGTCATTCCTAATTTGTTTAACAAACTGATTGACTGCGAGAAGAATGTGTATAAATTGAACCTCCAGACTACGCTATGTACGATTATACGGTATTATTGGGGGTCGTGATGGCAAGGACGGATCATCTAGTGATCCACACGATTTAAATTATCGTGGTGTAGAAGCGTTTTCAGACCCTGAAACTGTTGTAATTAAGGACATCCTTCTGTACGCAGGAACGCCGTTCAAGATATTCCTGAAGTTTCACGCTTACAGTGAAGCTATTGCTTTCCCGTGGTGTCACCCAACAGATCCTTGCTGACTATATCACTTTACTAGAAGGAATTGCAATGGCTAAAGGGATCTTGAAGACAAGTGGTCGCGTGTATTACGTTGGACACTTCAGGGATCTTATGTCTTATGCTGTTGGTACGAGTATCGACTGAAGCTATGGAACAGCTCGCATTTCCTACTCCTATCTCTATGAACTGAGAAGTAAACAGTATGCATTCCTTCTACCTAAAGACGAAATATTCACCCATTGTCAAGAAGTACTAGACGGAGTTACAGCTCTCATGAAATTTGTTGATAAAAAACACAATGCATGAATTGTGCTGTTAATACTATAAAACTCTGACAGTAATTTTATTTTGTAGTATTGTTTTTAACAGAATACATTTAAAGTTTAGGTATTCAATCCTAATCATTGGAAATCTATCACGATCATTTTAAAATAATACCAATAGGCATACCTATTACCTAAATATGATTTTGGGGTAAGTATGTATTTCAATTTCATATTGTTCATCATAATGGACAATATGAAATTGAAATACATACTTACCCCAAAATCATATTTAAACGTAAATATCAAGAAGTTATCTTATAAGTAAAGCCAATTTCATGGATATTCCATTTTTCTGTATCCAGTTTAAATTTCACCACGGAGTCTAAATTTATGCCTGGTCAATGTCAAAAGGCTCAGCCCCTATTACAAGGGTCTTAAATATAACTGGCGAAATGTGGGTGTACTTTTCTTACCTAGCTATAACCAGTCTTACCAAGGGTTATCGAATTACCCAGTACTAACTGGGTTGTAGACGTCAGATGGGTAGTCGCTTCATATAAAATACTGGTATTTAGCTCCATCCGGTTATACTGGAAGCCGACCCAAACATAGTTGGCTAAGGTTGTTGACTATAAGGGGTGGTACACATGGCAACACATGTCCAGTATAACATGGCCTCGCTTTCTATAAATTTCCATGACAATGAGTGATCTGCATAAACTGGTTTTGTATAGCTTGCTTGGTCGCTGTGCGGGCATGATGTCATGTGCCACAGTTAAGAAGCAAGCTTCGTATCTCATGGTTCAGTTGTTTCAATAAGTCTTCGTCCGGGCTCTCTTGCTGGACGAGTCGGTCGCGTTGAGATATTAGTTCGTTGATTTTTTCGTTCATCGGATTTTTTGGGGCGTTCCTGTAAGAGTAAGAGGTTGTGTTAGAACTGTTTTTAGGCGTAGTTTTGTGTGTTGCCCAGACTGCGGTGTACTTCAAAAGGGGGGGTCCATTCATTACGTGAGGTCATCTTGACGATTTTTCGAACGGCTCGCTTCCCCTTCGTGACATATCGTGAGATTTGTCGTGATATTTGCGGTTGCTCTCTCCTTCGTGAGATTGGGTCCTCCTCCCCCTAAACACTTCACGTAATTAATGGACGCCCTAAGAAGTGTTATGTTAAACTACGATAAAAGTGTATGAATGGATTCTGGATAGCTGAGCTGATGCTCGCCGATAGAAGAAGACCGCAGAATATATTTTTATGCCCTCAATTAGTTTATTAGTTTTACTCACTTCAATTCGTGAAACATGTCTAATTCATCGTGAGCATCAGGATCTGAAACAAAACAGTATTTCTTTACAAACTTGCTATTATATAAACGACAAGTGTGAATGGTCCCTGTATTCACACTTGTCGTTTCAGAGTTAGAAATCGTTCGCACGGAGCGATTTTTTATCGCGCACGGGATTTTACACTCTTTGTATTGAGCCTAGCATTAAAATTCCAATAGAGCGCCGCCGCGTTAAGATTTCGATTCTCGACACAAAGCATTGGGTTGAAATCCAGTGCGTGACCAAAAATCATCATCTGCCAAGCCTTTTCCAACGATTTTGGTCGACTTCCAGTCTATCGGGATGCAGCTGAATAACAGTATTTTACATGGAACAACTGCCTATCTGACCTCCACAACCCAGCACGAGCATGACAAAGCCCGTTTCTACGGCATGACCGCCGTAGAAACGAGCTATGTCGACGGAAGAATCGACAAACTGACACATTGTCATTGACTACCTGTCATTTATCTGTTTTGTCCATAGACAAAACTCTTTCTACAGTGGTCATGCTACGCGTGCAGTTAGTATTGGGTAATACAACCCTTTCTAAGACTGGTTGCCAGACTTTCGAGTTACTAACAACCTGTACTGTCAAAGATTTACAAATGGCAGCCGGGACCAGCGGCTTAACGTGCTTTCCGAGGCACGGAGGAAACTCCGTATATACTCGGTTGTCACCCATCCACAGACCGACCTAGGCAAGCGCGGCTTAACCTGAAGATGGACCTCGAGCGGCTGTTATAAAAACAAAATGTTTTTTCTTTCTTTCTTTTCATTGTTTTTTAGCCACAAGCTCCCCTAACCAAAAATACTCGACTAAAAAATCACCAGTGCCTATAACGATGGGTAAGACTTTCCTGGCTGCACCATAATTGGGTGTGGAGTGGACAGAGCTTTATGAAGTCCTACTAATATCATAAATGCAAAAATTTATGAGGATGTACCGACCATGAGGTGCTATGTGATATGTCCTAGAATTAAAAATTCGAAGACATGTCACATCTACCAACCCGCACTGGGCACGCGTGGTGGATTACAGCCCACTCCCTCTCATTGTGAGGAGGCATGTGTCACAGCAGTGGGAACATTATAGGCTGATGATGATGATGATGAGGATGTATGGATGTTTGTTACTCTTTCACGCAAAATCTGCTGACCAGATTTGAATGAAATTTGGCACACAGATATTTTATAAACTGGATTAACATGTGTTAATCCAGTTTATAGGATACTTTTTGGCAGATTTATTTAGATCAGCATTGACCCAGTGGTGGCAGCCCCAAGTAACGAACAGTAAGTCGTAGGTTCGAACCCAGACAGGCGCATTACTTTGTGAAATTATTTCATCACCGCTCTCAAAAACGGTGAAGGAAAACATTGTGAGGAAACCGGCATGTCCAAGAACTAAACATTCGAAGACATGTGACATCTACCAACCCGCACTGGGCCCGCGTGGTGGATTAAAGCAGTAGGCTTTAATCCACCACGCGGGCCCAGTGCGGGTCCCTCTCGTAGAGAGGATGCCTGTGTCCCAGCAGTGGGAACATTATAGGCTGATTATGATGATACTTTTTATTCCGGTCGTACGATTCCGTAGGTCAATTACCGAAGTTTACGCGGGTGAAGCCGCGCACATAAGCTAGTAGTTTTTAAGGAGTAACTGACTTATCATAGAATGTGTGTTGAGTGCAGGCGTGTTCGCAAGAATGTCCACATAGAAGTCATCCTTCAACTTCTTCAAATCAACTGGAGTTTGATTGACGTTGTTTTCTTCTTGTTCGTCCATTGGGTCCAGTCTGGAAAAAAATAAAATGATTTAGTTTAAAGCAGATGATAAGATAATAATTATTGCTCTGTATGGTGTCGGACGTAAAGAATAGCACCATCCCATATCTTCCCGTGGGTGTCGTAAGAGGCGACTAAGGGACTTGCCAGAGAATGGGCAACAGCGTTCTCTGTGCTTTGTAACCGTACTGCGATTGCTAACCCGCCTGCCAAGCGTGGCGATTATGGCAAAACCCTCCAAAATGTCAATGTGGCGACACTTGGAGAAGTCCAGCAGTGCACGTCTTTTGGGCCGAAATAATGATGAATGATAAGATAATAATATATCGTGTCATCCCAAGCGCTCGTGGCTAAATAATAACAGCCGCACGGGTCGATCTTTAAGGTTAAGCCGTGCTTGCCGAGGTTGGTCCGTGGATGGGTGACCATAATTACATACCGAGTTTCCTCCGTGCCTCGGAAAGCACTTAAGCAGTTGGTTCAGGCTAATGTTAATGGGTGGTCACCCATCCACGGTTTAATCTAAAGATTGATCCGAGCGGCAGTAATTATGTAGCCAGGAGCTCCTGTCTACGTATTGGTAGATTATAGTGGTTACCCCATCTCCCCCAGTTCCCTCCTGTCCTGCTGCAGCTGCGTGAGCATCTGCTTCCTGGTGTGCAGCTTCACGAGATGGAGCTCTCTCACAGCGCGGCCCCACTGCTCCTTGAAGAACGCCTTCGACTGCACCGCGCTGTCCAACTTCTCCTCTAGGTAACGCTGGGGACCGATTACAAATTGATTTGGCGATGAATTTAGGGTAATCCAATTGGGTTTCCAGTTCAGTAGAGTCAGATGACTCTTTATTTATATTGTACTAGTTGCTGCCCGCGACTTCGTTCGCATGGATTTGATTGGGTTTAGGGGTATGAAAAATAGATGTTGGCCGATTCTCAGACCTACCCGATATACACACAAAATTGCATACAAAGCGATTCAGCCGTTTCGGAGGAGTTTGGTAACAAACACCGCGACACGAGAACTTTATTAGATTTAGGTCTGGTTTTTCAATTGCCAGTTAACTTTAATCCGACGAATAAGTTTGTCATTTTGACAGTTTTCTTAAGGATGCTCTGTGAAAACGTCACATTTACTCGTCAGGTAAAAGTTATCTAATGATATAAAAATCGGCCCTTATTCTGGAGAATAAATACGTTGGGGGTGGACACAACAGAACGCCACCTGCTATCTATTCTTACAATACTCTCTTTTGCCTCCTCCACGCTGATACATCTGGGCATACACGCACGCCGGTTGCGAGGTCTGTGGTTCGTGCCTACCCCTATAGGAAAAAGGTTGAGCGCGAGTTTATGTAAATACGTTGGTTTGAGATATTTTCAATTCAAAATATTTTTTCTGGTGTTTAGTAAATCAGCTCCAAAAACCCGAAGACGAAATTTAAAAAAAATATATAATTTGCAGGGATGTTATGGAGCTCCGTAACCGTAACGATCATCCGAAATAAAAATATATCCGTAACCGTACACGTTTCACAAGTTTCGTATAGTTTTTTCGTATAAGGGCGGAGTCTAAATAAAACGTAAATAAAAATGTTTCAACAGCTTTTTGTTTCACGTAATTATTATAACATACCATCTCTAAATAATAACTTACCTATATGACTGATTATAATACCAAATGATAACATACACTAGTTAAAACCTATAAAAAAAACCAAATGATTACATACTACACACATCAAAAGTGTCTAGGGATCAACATATATTTTTGCAATAACTTTTCTCCTGATTGATATTAATTAAAATTTTCTTTAAGGATTCATCAAATAAAGTGTTTTCGTTTGTCACAGTAACGATAAACCAAGTCACCTTTGCATTAATAAAGAAATTTGCCATTTTCTAATAAAGGGATTTTTGACATTTGAACCACTAACATTAAAGTTCGAAAAAAAGACTGAAATAACAGTTTTCTTTAAAATTTTATTGGGTAACTTAAACAATTAATAATCCGTGTTTCTACCGCGAACACTAACAACACAAGAACATCGGTTTGGCATACTCAAAATGAGTTCATCCAAATCACGCTGTGGAATGGCCGCCCATGTTCGTTGCAACAACAAAAAAAGGTCTTCTTGCGACTGGATACCCTCCATATTCGGCAGAGCTCTTCTCTGTAGCATATCCCATGCATGCTCAATCGGGTTCAAGTCTGGCGACTGAGCAGGCCAGGGCAGGACATTGATGTTAGCTGCGGCGAGAGTCTGTCTTACAACTCTTGCGGTGTGCGGTCGTGCATTATCATGCATTAACTAAAATAAGGGACCGATTTGCACTTGTAGAGGAACGATGACGTCTGATACAATCGTCTCAGCATAAATTTGAGCGTTGAGGTTGCCTCTGATCCAAATCAACTCATTTCTTCCGCCGATCCAAATACCCGCCCATACCATGATGGTTCCACCACTATAAGGATGGACTTCCTGGCAGGATTTTAATCGCTGTTGGCGTCCAGGGGTTCTCCAGTGTCGTATACGTCTTGTATCCGGTCTCATACCAAAACGAGACTCATCAGAAAAGCACACGAAACGCCATTGTTCTTCTGCCCAATTTCTGTGTTCAAGAGCCCATTGATATCGAATCCTACGATTGTGCATTGCTATAGGTGGTACCCGTAGCGGTCTTCGGGAATGAAGGTTCACTTCATGCAAGCGGTTTCTGACTGTTTGGTCGCTAATTAAGTTCCCTGAAGAGTGATGAAGCCTCACGGCTAACATCATGGCGGTTATTGTTGGAGCTCTTCGAGTTAAGATTTGAATGTATCGGTCTTGTCTCCGTGTGGTGCAGCGATACCGTCCTCCATGGCGCTCAGCCACGGTACCAGTGCTTCGGTAACGTGTCCAAAGTCGACTGATAACACTCTGAGCCACAGTACGTTGCCGGGAACCAGCTTCTATCATTCCCACGGCTCTGAGCATTTCTTCCCTGCTTAAATGACGTCGCCGCTCCATAATAACGTTGGTTTTAATCAGTAGTAGGGAAACAGTAGCACTAATAATGTCTTCAATGCGTTGTATGTTTTTATAGGGAAAATATTGACAGCTGATTTTCATCTTTTACTCGAATTTGATTCACAATTCCTGATTCAAATTATGAAATGCACCAAAAAGGATCCATATAAATTTATAAAATCATAAATTTATTACAAAGCCACATCTCAATCTCAAGAAATCCGCATAAAAATGCTTGATCCCTAGACACTTTTGATGTGTGTATTTGTGTTTATATTTTACTTCGATATTCGTAACCGTAACTATCCGAAATCAAAATCTATCCAAAATCTTATCCGAAATGTCATATCCATAACATCTCTGATAATTTGCAAACGAGTTGAAACATAATTATTACTTACTAGTTCCTGTATCAGACTCGCAGTTTGATCTTTGGTCAGGCCGGAATAACGGCTCTCAGATTCCTTTTCAGTGTTCTTTATATTGTTCTGAAGTAGAAAGAAATAAATCAATTATTAAAAACGCCTGCGGAAGAAAAGTGTAGGAAGTTGTCAATGATTATGATGATTATTTGTTTATTTATCTGATATCTGTGTACATCACATCATCCTATAATGTTCCCACTGCTGGGACACAGGCCTCCTCTTTGATGAAGTGGACCGTAATCCACCACGCGGGCCCAGTGCGGGTTGGTAGATGTCACATGTCTTCGAATTTTTAGTTCTAGGACATGCCGGTTTCCTCACGATGTTTTCCTTCACAGTTTTTGAGAGTAGCGGTGATGAAATAAATAATACAAAGTAATGCGCCTGGGTTCGAACCCACGGCTAACTGCTCGTAAGTCGGGGCTGTCACCACTGGGCCACCGCTGCTTTTGTGTACAACATATCTTAAATATAGGTTTTTGCAGTCTTGGATTTACACAGCCACCAATTACTAGTCAGCTAACATTCACAAAAATAAGTATAAACATAAAAAAAAAAATGTCTATGATTATTTTTTATAATGAATCTGGTCATCTAACAACATACTGCGATTCTCATTGTTTCATTTGTCAGGAAATTAATATTAAATACGTGTAGTATTTAATATTGTCTGCGCTACAGTTTATACTTTTGCAACTACCATCGGTTCCCTTGTTTTAGTTAGTTCTGTGTTTTTGTTCCAAAATAAACTTGCATGTAAACAGTATCTAAACATACACGATATAAAACCTTCGAGCTTTTTTTGCCATGAAACCCTAGGGCGGTAAGTAATTTTATTTTAATTTATGGCACTGCACATAGGTCATGCAAGTTCAAACAAGGAGTTTACACGCAATTAAACAATTGTCTTAAAATGTTATCTAAACAGGAATTTCATTGCAATCTCGCTACATGTTACTTAAATACTCAACAAATGTTTTAATCGATAGTTTTTTGTATCAAAACGTCTAAATTATTTTATTTTTTACACTCCGTCATGACTGTATACCTACGTAAGTATTTGCCCTTAACGTTTCTGAACGAAACATTTTAATAATCTGTGGTGTAGGCCGCTATCCGCTTAAAAAAGTTCACATATTTCGTAATAATAGTTGTTCTGACGTGTGTATTAAAACTATAATTCATAATTATTTACTTGCAAATGTGATGAAAAACATTGTATGTTTCACGGGCGGTACGGAAATTACGAACCTCGACTTAGAAAGCCCTAAGTTTTCGACTTCGGACTTCTATTACAGCCTCGATCGTAATTCCTTACTTACCGTCCTTAATACATAATGTACTATTATTTTCTTGTCTTATGGACATGAAATACAAGGTGTAAGGGATACCGACGCGCTTACCACGTACTCAGTAAAGCATATTGAGCCCCTTCCTATTTTACGGATGTAAGTTTTCAAATGACCCCTCCGAGCGTAAGAGAGTGTCAGACTTGTACTGACTAAAATCCACCCTTGTTCCTTCTTAGCCCTTTATGTTCCAGGGCCACGGTATTTCTTTTGAACAACCCGCAGCCCTGGCAGGCATCGGCCCTCTCGGACCCCTTCCGATTTGCTGACATCTCCTTGAGGCGCGCGTGGAACACGAACGCGCCGTCGGCACGGTCTGTCGTCATAAGACGGACGGACGGTGAGCTAGCCCATTACTCACCGTCCACAGGCCCGATTCTGAACCCCCTTGAATAGAAATTTTTAATCCGAATTACCAAATAGTTTGTGGTAAGCATTTCCGCGTCGGTGTCCCTTATACCCCGCATATGAGGATAGCTCGTGCTATTTTAATTGACCTAGAAATATTTAATTTACTTTATTCATTCCCACCTTGAGCAATTCCACTTGTTTCTGCAGCTGTTGTATCTTGGCTTGCAACTCTTCGACCTTCATATCTTTGAGTTTAAGCTGATGGTTCATGTCATCCTCCATTTTCTGTGAAGCTTCCCGCAACTCCTGGTATTTGGCTGTGTAGTGGGATTCTAAAGCTTTCTTTGCGTCAAGTAACTGAAATATACGATTTATAAAATAATGAGTGCCTAATAATATAAACGTGATAAAACTGCTTTTCGGTCTGTTTGTTACCTTTTCAAGCCTTAATGTCGGAACGGATTTGGATGAAATTTGGCAGAACTAGGTGACCATGACATGCTATAAATAGGCTTTTATTATCCCGGTAGTGCTTTACCGCGGAATAATTTCAACCTAAACGCAGACGAAGCAACGCGACTTTGCCTGCTTTTCGGAGTATGAAAGTGTCACACATTCAGGAAAATCCTGATATCTTGGAAACTTCCCGACATGCAGAGTGGTCGCAGGCGCGATCACGAGACAAGGCCAACGGCAGCACACTTCTGCAGTTGTGATCAGGTTTTAAGGAACAATAAAATATTAAAATTCAGTGCTAAGGCTCATACATTAAATATTTATTTTTCTTCACTATAAAATTTTATTCGTATCTGACCTTGGCATCAGTTTGGACCCTACCAGAATACCAGTGCTGTCACTTTAAAAAAAAAGTTCAGCAGCATGCTGAGATAGGGGTCTTTTGGCCTCGTACAGGACCAGTTTAATTTATTTTATTTTTAATTATGTTTTTTTTTTGTTATTTTTAACCATTCATCTTTTTGTTCTGTGTGAGACTAATAAATACTTTTTCTTACTTTCTGTCAGACATACCTTTTTCTCCCTCTCTGTATTCCGGTATCCCCTCAGCCGGAAGTCCTCTGTGGCGCGACTGAGATCCGCCGCGAGGTTGCGACACTGCTCGATGCCCTTGCTGAGCTTGCACTCCAACTCCACTTGCTTCTTCGCCCACTCTTTAGCTAGGAGTTCTAGGTGATATTCTTCTTTGCGTTTTAACTGGAATTGTGATAAACGATATCATAAATATGTGGAATATTTTTCATAGGAAGGCAGTAAACATCCGGTTTGTTATCGGTGTATGACATATTGCATGCAACATGTTTGCTGAAACTTTGTTGTGCAACATTTGTTTCCATGAATACGACGGGGTACAGTTTTTTCGAAGCATAGTACTCATCATCATCAATATCAGCCTATAATTATCCCACTGCCGGGACACATGCCTCTTCTCTATGAGATGGAGTGGGCTGTAATCCACCACGCGGGTCAGCGGGTTGGTATATGTGTCTTGGATTTTTAGTTCTAGACAGGAGGACATGCTGGTTTCCTCACTTTTTTTTCTTCACCGTTTTCGAGGGCAGCGCTGATGAAATAAATTACACAAAGTAATGTGCCTGCCTAGGTTCGAACCCACGGCATACTGCTCGTAAGTCGGGGCTGCCACCACAGGGCCACCGCTGCTCTCAGTATCGTACTAGTGTCAAGTATTCCTCGAAACTAGAGCATTATTCCCTTTCTCTTTATTTACAAAATTATCATTCTACGTCGGCTCAAAAGCAATACATTTCACGATTATCATAATTATAACTAATACATGCTAATTTGAATATCATCCTTTCACTAAAGGGTGTTATTTTGGAAAGTATGTACGTTTTTTGTTAACTTACTTGACATTTGAACATTTCCTGTTGTTTTTCTTTCCAGTCCTCGAGCTCGTCGACAAACCTCTGCATTATTGAGTCACGTTCTGCAGCTGGGATTGCCGTAGTCACCATGTCTGTTCATTGCAATTATTTGATTTTATTTGACAAAAAATTACAATAAAAACAATAAATTAGTGTGGATGCAAAACAAAAAGATGTATGTTAGGTGGCATTCTATTCCGTCCGTCTTATGACGACAGACCGTGCCGACGGCGCGTTCGTGTTCCACGCGCGCCTCAAGGAGATGTCAGCAAATCGGAAGGGGTCCGAGAGGGCCGATGCCTGCCAGGGCTGCGGGTTGTTCGAAAGATATACCGTGGCCCTGGAACACAAAGGGCTAAGAAGGAACATGGATGGATTTTCGTCAGTACAAGTCTGACACTCCCTTACGCTCCGCCCAGAGCGGGAGAGGTCTTCTGATGATTTCTGATACGTAAAAAAAAAAGTGGCATTCTATAGTTCATGCCTACCCCTATAGAAATAAAGCGTAAGTTTATGTATGTACTTCAACAAACAAAATGTACAAACAGTCCCAAATTATCGTCATCATTTGCCTAGCCTATCCCAAACTATGTCTGATTGGCATCCAGTCTAACCGAATGCAGCTGAATACCAGTATTTTACATGTAGTAAAACCCTCTGTCTGCGTCTATGTATCCGAACGCTTACAACCCTAATCTCTTCAAAGTTACGAGGGAACAGGCATCTTCTGGGTAAGCGCCTACCATCGTCGACTTTGTCTCTGTCATCTCTGACCTAGACTAGAGGCAAGAGCAAGCCCAACGCAAAGCAAAAAAAAAACGAAAAAATCTGACCTCAACAACCCAGTTAGTACTAAGCAATACAATACCTTGGTAAAACTACTTGTCAGACTTTCGGGTCACTGACTACCTGTAACGACAGTCAAATCTACAAATGACAGCCGGAACCAACGACTTAGCGTGCTTTCCGACCCACGAAGGAATTTGGTATGTAATGAGTGGACACCCATCTATAGATCAAACTAGGAATGTGCTGCTGAACCTTGAAGATCACGAGCTCCTCCATCATCATCATCATCATCATTTCAGCCGAAAGACGCCCACTGCTGGAGATAGGTCTCCCCCAAGCTTCGCCACATTGACATAACATGGGGGGTTTTGCCATAATCGCCACGCTTGGCAGGTGGGTTGGCGATCGCAGTACGGTTGTTACAAAAGCACAGAGAACGCTGCTGCCCATTCTCTGGCAAATTCCTTAGTCGCCTCTTACGACACCCACGGGAAGATATTGGATGGTGCTATTCTTTACGTCCGACACCATACAGAGCTCCTCCATACCCAATATATATATAAAAAATATATAGAAAAGTACTAACCTTTTTCAGTGTATTCTTTTCTTTCGGTTTGTGCGATGTAGGTATCGCTTTTGCTTGTCCCTCTGTCTTGTAATGGTATAGCTCTGAAATACAGAGAAGAAGCCTTCAATAATTGATTTCGGATAATGTTTATCCTTTCAATTTCAAATTTCATGATTATCTTTACTTAGTATTTACAAAAAAAATACTTTTTAAAAACATTATTTATAAAAACAACAAAAAAAAAACACTTTTTGTATGGGAGCCCCTTCAATATTTATTTTATTCTCTTTTTAGTATTTGTTGTTATAGCGGAAACAGAAATACATAATCTGTAGAAATTACAGGTCTCTAACTGTCACGGTTCATGAGATACAGCCTGGTGACAGACAGACGGACAGCGAAGTGTCAGTAATAGGGTCCTGTTTGACCCTATGGGTACGGAACCCTAAAAAAACTGCTGTTTCCTACAAACGTGCAATATAGTAAAGGATAGTGTGTGTGTGTGTGTGTGTGTGGAACAGCTACCCTGGCGCTTTTACCTTAAACAATAACCCAGTAATATTCACCTCTCCTCCCGCTCCCCCGCCCCCTCTGCCCCCGCCCCGCCCCCCTCTCCCCCCTCCCCCGCCCCGCACTGCACCTGCATGTCGGCCGTGCGCGGACGATCTCGCGCTGCGAGTAACTTCTCCTGGCTCAGCGTGAACGACTCGCACATCCTCTTTATAAGTTCCGTGATCTCGTTGGATTGGAGCACTGAGTCGCCGGACGCTGTTTTATATCTGAAAGATTAATTATGATTGTTTAAGTTAGGAGAAAGGGTATGGATTCAGAAATATGATGATAATCATCGGGAACGATCAAGTCTACTTCCCAGAATGATCATGTTTTAATCGCTTCTTTTAATTCACTGGTCGTACACTTGTACAGTCTGCAGTCAAAGGCACATGGTGATGTCCGTAAATCAATCATCATTATCATCATCAGCCTATAATGTTCCCACTGCTAGGACACAGGCCTCGTCTCTATGAGAGGGAGTGGGCTGTAATACACCACGCGGGCCCTGTGCGGATTGTTAGATGTCACATGTCTTAGAATTTTTAGTTCTAGGACATGCCGGTTTCCTCACGATGTTTTTCTTCACCGTCGTAAATCATTTATAACTATGTATTACGGTTGACCGTAAGTTAGGTACACCTAGAAATTCGCATCCACCATCACCATCCCAGGATACAATTGCATTTCTCTTCTTCAACTTTGACCCCTCAAAAGTACTACTAAATAATGTAAGCAAGTAAATTTATTTATTTATTAAGTGAGGCACACCAACGACATATTTACAATAATTTTCACAAAGTAAGTTTAAGTAAATGATGTGATATTTGCATATCTTTGAAAGACACCACTTTCACAACAGAAAAAGAAAAGTTTGCCATCAAGGGACTCCCGGCACATTGGAAGCATCTACGTTTTTAATAGAATTCATTAATCATTAATAAAAACTATAACGAAATATGGACTAAAAGAAATAAAGAAAAAATTAAACGTGGAATTTTCAAAAACAAAACAAGATCAACAATCAATTCAAAACAAACTTAGGACTTACTGTAGGATCCGGTCATTAGTACGGACAGAAAATGAATCGGCAAGCGCGCCAAAGGTAGCACGCGACCTACTTACCAGTCTACCCACACCTAAG
Organism: Cerastis rubricosa; assembly: GCA_949152445.1. NCBI lineage: Eukaryota > Metazoa > Arthropoda > Insecta > Lepidoptera > Noctuidae > Cerastis > Cerastis rubricosa. Next base: position 15,253,865 of record OX424541.1, read on the forward strand.
CGCGCTTCTACAGAGTCGTGATGTTTCGAGCTCGCTGTGAGGCGGACAGTCTGTGTCTGACCGCGGCGGAGTCAAGACGTCCCGAAACTGTTCCCCGATTCATGGTGCCTAGTTTTATTGTGTTGGATTGTAATTGTGAGTATTAAGTGAGTTCGACAAAAGCAGTGTACCTCGTGTAGTGTGTGTTTTCATAGCACGGAACCCATGTTCTGCCCACATGATGACCGTGTCTAACGGAATAAATCAAGACAACTGCGACAAATGGAAAAAGGTTGATTTTGAGTGGCATAGTGTGTAAAAACTGCTTACATTATCCCAAAATGTACTCACCTAGCAGTATTACTAGCAGCCATATTAGTATAGGCCACCCTTCCTACATCTTGCGGCAGATTGGTGCAGCTACCAGCGCGGTAGTCCAGGATCTGTTCCTGCGGGACGACGCTGTGACGGTCTCCGCTCTCCAGGTGAGTCGCGCTGCGGGCTGTTAGGTTGCTGGGCTTCTGGAAATGGGTTATTAGGTTTTAGTATTATGGAGAGCTGTTTTTCCGGAGACGATGGGGTACTTAATATTATGTCCTGCTGGTTATTAAGTACAGCAACTGATGGACGTTACAGAGGGCGCTAGTGGCTCAGTTCTGGGCCGACACAATTTAGATTGCCATCGACACGCTAAGAAGAAGATGGAGAGGTATCTGATGGGATGACGAGTAATCGAAAAGTATGGAAGAGGAAGACATGCTGCGCCGACCCCAAATAAATTATGATAAGGGCGAATGGTGATGATATTTTGGAGAAGCTTCTTGCTTAGTAATAACAGCCAGTGTCGATCTTCAAGGTTCAGTAATGCTAGCTCAGGTCGGGCAATGAATAGGTGACTATTCATACGCTTTAGTTGTTGGTCCTGTGTGTAATTATTATCTCATCCGACAGGTAATCACATCATTTTTTTTTCCTTTTTTTTATTTAGATTTATGAAATCATTATGACATTTTAGGAATCTGTTTTAAGCGAAACGCTTTGAATGTTTATACATTCAAAGGAACTGATTGGACTTGGAACTGGTTTTAATGGCCACATTTAGGACGTTGAATAAGTTTGACATACATTAATAACTAAATTATTAAAACATTTTGGTTTGGCTTATTTAGGCAAAACTCAAGTTCAACCGACATCGGTATGGTGGAAAGTCGGATGCAGAAGAAAGCGAATTAACCAATACCTGTGTCTCATTCTTCATCCCAACATACTTCAAACTCATCTCGACATCCACAAAGGGTCGTCTCCTATACTCTGGCGCTTGACTCTCGTCACATCGCAATATAAAACATCGCTCATGTATTGTCAACGCTCCGTTACAGTTACAGAACTTGTCTATGAAATGAGTTATGTCGTCCGTCGGGATTAACTTGCGGAGATCCATGCTGCAGATTCCTGGAAAGTAAGTCAGATTATGTAATCTGGTGATGGCGTGAAGACAAAAACGGTGACTTTGACGTATGATGAAAAAAATAATGCTGATCGAATACATAACCACCTCCTTTGTTTGAAGTCGGTCAAAATTAGAACTTTATTGTGAGCGTGAGTCATTCCTACTTTATTGAACAAAAAACTGTTTGATTTTTAATGTAGATTTTATAAATTTTGTATTCGATCGTACTGCAGATAAGTATACCTATATATCGAGATATCAGTAAGTAACAGCTAGACAAATAATACGAACTACAAAAAGCAAAAAGCCAACGTCACGCGGTGTTCCCAGGCGGTCACCCATCCAAGTACTGACCGCGCCCGATGTTGCTTAACTTCGGTGATCGGACGAGAACCGGTGTATTCAACGTAGTATGGACGTTGGCGAATGCCAAGCCGAATTTAGCGTTTCGTATCATAAGTGTATGACGTCATTTCATAAGACGTCACGATTTGTTGTGTACAATAAAACTTTGTCGTGAACGTGACTCATTCCTACTTTATTAAACAAAAGTCTATTTTTATGAAGATTTATTTAAGTTACATTTGTACTGTAGATAAGTTTTAGATATCAGTAAGTACCAGCTGGACAAAATAATACAAACTACTAAAAGCAAAAAGCCAACGTCACGCGGTGTTCCCAGGCGGTCACCCATCCAAGTACTGACCGCGCCCGATGTTGCTTAACTTCGGTGATCGGACGAGAACCGGTGTATTCAACGTAGTATGGACGTTGGCGAAAGCAATACCGAATTTTGGGTTCACAATCATAAATATGTTTGACGTCATTCTGTTAGAGGCACATGGTAATGTAAAACGGAACCTTGTCGTAATCTCGAAAGTATGAGTCATTCCTAATTTGTATAACAAAAAAAAAGGTCGGCGATTGACATTAGTACTTTATATAAGTTTGAAACAGCAGTAAGTATTAATTAGATAAAATAATAGGAGCTACAAAAAGCCAACGTCACGCGGTGTTCCCAGGCGGTCACCCATCCAAGTACTGACCGCGCCCGATGTTGCTTAACTTCGGTGATCGGACGAGAACCGGTGTATTCAACGTAGTATGGACGTTGACGACTGCCATACCGAATTTTAGTTTCACCTTCATTGTGTTAAGAATTTTCGACTGAAACAGCCAAGCTTTTATAAATGAAAATGCTCGCATGACGAGGAAAACAAGTGCCTCTCGGCTTGAATAAGGGTTTATTTACACCCAACGTTAGGGATATTTTTATACCCATTAGATATTCAGGTACCAGGTCTACATACCGACATCCTTCTCCCCGGCAGAGACCCTGATGACAAGATGAGGACACTCGGTGAAGTACCTCCCCAGCGAAGCGAGGTCAGAAACTAGTCGTAACGATGTGCGTTGATTAAACTGGACATTGTAACCGCCATTATTGCTTGTTGTTAAAGACATTCTGAAACGAATTTTTCATAGATCATTATTGTGTAATGTAATAGGTAACTGTTATAGTTTGTTTTGCGCATAGCTTTGCCTGCACCGGGATAAAAACCGGCCAAGTGCGAGTCGGACTCGCGCACGAAGGGATCCGTACCATTATTTATAAAACAGGAAAAAAAATCACTTTTTTGTATGGGAGCCCCCCTGAAATATTTATTTTATTCTGTTTTTAGTATTTGTTGTTATAGCATCAACAAAAATACATAATCTGTAGAAATTTCAACTGGCTAACTATCACGTTTCATGAGATACAGCCTGGTGGCGGACGGACGGACGGACAGCGAAGTCTCAGTAATAGGGTCCCGTTTGACCCTTTGGGTACGGAACCCTAAAAAATAGGTTAATTTCTGACTGAACAAATAAAATTATTTTATCTTATCCTTAACTCTCAAGCCTAAAATGGCCGCTTTAACAGACTATACATAACACAAACATACACATTACATTAATATTAATTACTATTGACAAAAACTGTTAAAGATCTGTTAAAGGTCTTGGGGGGCCTGGTGACCCGTAACACAGGTATTGTATGCCTATTTCGGGCACCAGTCTCTCACAAATGTTTGCCTGTGTCTTAGATTAAATAATTCCTGTTCATTGTAATGTTTGTGATGAGAAAATATTATTATTTATCTGCAAATGACAGCCGGACAAACTCGGTTTATAATGGGTGGTCACCCTTCCACGGATCAACCTAGGCAAGTGCGGCTTAACCGGAAGATCGACCCATCATTTATCATTTCAGCCCAAAAGACGTCCACTGCCGGACATAGGCCTACCCCAAGTCACTTGACAGACATTGACATTTTGGGGGGGTTTTGCCATAATCGTCACGCTTGGCAGGCGGGTTGGCGATCGCAGTACGGTTGTTACAAAAAGCACAGGGAACGCTGCTGCCCGTTCTCAGGAAAGTCCCTTAGTCGCCTCTTACGACACCCACGAGAAGATATGGGATGGTGCTATTCTTTACGTCCGACACCATACAGAGCCAAGAGCCAGAAGATCGACCCGAGCAGCTGTAATTATTTAGCCACGAGGTCCTGCATTCCTCATTGAATCATACGTACCTATCTGTCATAATTTCGTGCGTGAAAACAGAATAGCTGACGAAGCAGTCTACGTCTCTTGTTGCGTTCGGGTCTGGTAGCAACTGTAAAATATATGGAAACACATTAAGTATTTTAACAGAATATCAACTTTAGCTATGGAAAACTAGAAAGATGTCGACTAGAGCTTGAAACTGGATTGTAAGGCCCGTATCTCAGAATCATTTTGGGTGGATTGTCTCAGGCATGATATGAAAGAAAAAGGAGTAAATGATAGACTGACGGTTGACAGAGGCACATCGAAAAAAAACGAGTTTCTCCGACCTAAAATTAAAATTCTACTTAAAACTCAATTCAGCCAATCAAATGGCTTTACGCCTCTGCCTAACACTTCGGGGATTACATACCAGGCCCCCTATTCACAAACGCTCGGATTCGATTTCGATTCTATAAGTCGTAAGTCTATCTCGTTTTGGCATTACGAAAGCGAGCGAGATAGACATACGACTTTCCATATCGAAATCGTAATTGTTTTACTCCTTTTCCAGTGTCGGAAAGAGATGGCGCTAGACATCCTGTATAGCTCCGTCTCTTTCTCACACTGGAAAGGGAGTAAAACAATAATCTTAAGTTATGGTAGGCCATCACGTGATGTTATATTTAGTGATTCTTACCAAGTCCACATTCTCAACAGCGCCAATAACGAAGCTGAGCACAAACAGCTGCTTGCCTCTACCAACTTGTATGAGGCCCTCATCACACAGCAGCTTCGGCAGGATATCCGGCGATGACACAGACTTCTTACTTTCTGTTATGTATTCCTCTGCAATAAGGATTATAACGTTGGTAAACCGACTATAGTTGGATTCCCGGGTCGGACAAATCGTTAATGGAATGGAATTTCTTAGTAGCAGCAACGGAGTCTGGATTTCTGCCCGGTTGATGACAATAGGCTCGCCTCCTATTTAGCGATGGGCGATTCCGAGATGTTTTAACAATCGAAAGAATCGGAGTCGTTAAAATAAACCATCGACTCGCGGTTCTACAAAATAATCGACATGTTTTTTGATTGTTTCGAGTCAACAGAATCGACTGCTAGTTTTAGATTTTTCGAATCAGTCCACTCACCGAGTCTCGCTCGGTCACCGGGGTCAGTCGAACCATCGAGTAGTTGCATGCATCGAGCCGTGGTGCATGTTAGTTAGAGGCGAGAGCGTGCCAGACTCGAATCGAACGAGCAACGCGTAATTTGTGTACTTACGATGTACTGTTTTATTTTATAAAAAACAGAACCCTCGATATGTTTTATTTATTTTTATGATTCCTTATATCTAAGTATTCGTACGTAAGTTAAACTCCTTACATCTTTTTACTGTCGCGGTATTGATTATTTTTGATTACTCTTGTTGAAAGAATTAGTTAGAAGTCAAGAACACGCGAAACTCTAAACCATCGAGAAACAACTCGCGAATGAACGCGCCATGCGCTAGTCGCAATAACAGACCGAGTCGGACTCGAGTCCAAGTCGAAACAATCGAGAACCATCGAGATGTTCGAACAATCGAATATCGCGCATCGCTACTCTTATTACATGGCACTTAAACATAACTATTGAAATGTAGTATTATTACGGTACACCTGCCTAAATAAAGGCATGATGTTTTGTTCTGCATAGCTCTAATGAATCTGACCATTTCCCTGTCTTGTATTGTATTATACATATAACGGGCTGTTGTCCACAACTCCACGTCCAAAGCACGTAATTTCATCATCATCTGCCTAGCCTTTTCCCAAACTATCTTGGGGTCGGCTTCCAGTCTAACCGGATGCAGCCGAGTACCAGTGTTTTACATGAAGCGACTGCCTATCTGACCTCCACATGTCATGTGGATGTCAGACTTTTGGCTTGTGACTACTCGTAACGACTGTCAAAGATCTACAAATGACAGCCGGGACCAACGGCTTAACGTGCTTTCCGAGGCACGGAGAAAACTCGGTTAACTCGGTATGTAATTATGATCACCCATCCACGGACCAACCTCGGCAAGCACGGCTTAACCTTAAAGATCGACCCGTTCGACTGTTAATTTGTGGGTGGGAAAATCAATCATTCGATCAACCTCAGTTCGACGAGAAAGGCCTTGGTGTTCAATTCCTGTTTTGTATTGTAACTTTTATCTTAAATCTCTAAAAAATAGTAGACAAATATACGTACTCAAAGTCATCAACATAGATTTGCCAGAGGACAGATTTGATGCTGAAACGGCAGAAGGGTACGCTATCTCATTGCTGTGGAACATCCGGAGCTCATTCCTCTGTAATCATAACAAAATATAATATTTTATAGCTGAAGAGTTTGTATGGTTGGTTAAACGCGCTAATCTCGGGAACTACGGGTCCGAATTGAAATAGTGCTCTGAATATCCCATTTATCTAGGAACGCTATATAACATCACGCTACGACCAATAGAAGCGGAGCATCAATGAAAAAGGTTGCAAAAACAGGAAAAATGTAATGCAGACGAAGTTCCGCGGTCCAGCTATACAAGGTGTTGTTTTGCATCCTCGTCAAAATTCAGGATGTTGTCACAAAAGACATGAATAATCAATATAAATTACGGCACCTAGTAAATTATTACAAAACACTGCGTTTTTATGTTGTTTAAATTTGTCAATATTTCAGAATAACCCCCTTAACGTGGTTTAGGGATTATGAAATTATCGAAAAAACGTTTTAAGGTTTTTTGGTTGTGTGTAAGCGACGTTATAAGGCGGGGTTCAGACGGCCCGTGTTTAAAACACGGGTGGTTCACAGTTACCGATTTCAGTAAATAAATGAAAAAAAGAAAATTACCTACTCATTTTATTATTGATTCGAGTCGAGAATCATTAGCCTAATTACCTCCTAGAATTTGACGAGGTTGCAAAACAACACCTTGTATATAACATAAAATTATTACCATGATGTTAATCATAACCGCTACCTATACATAAATCTGGAACTAGTTTTCTTGATTTTCCAGGGATGTCATAAAAGATAGATAAGAATTATTAAACAAGCCATGAGATATTAGCTACCAAAGATAGATAGAATGTCGTTTATTATGTACACCATACAAATTTAAATTTACATAAAAAAAACATTTACATAGGGTGACACAATGGGCGGTCTTAACGCTAAAAAACAATAATTTCCAGACAACCTTTGGATACATAACAGGATGAGGGAGAACAGCTAATGCAGGTGGTTACCGAACCAGCTAACTGCAGCAGGTGCTAGCAAAATAAGAAAAGGAGAACAAAGTCACCCAAATTTTGTACTATACATATTCTAAATCCTAAAGGAATTAAGATAAGAAAAGGTAATATTTATTTGCATAATCATGTGTCATACATGTTATCTTATCATATCTTGTCTAATTATAAATCATCATCTGCCAAGCCTTTTCCCAAACTATCTTGGGGTCGGCTTCCAGTCTAACCGGATGCAGCTGAGTACCAGTATTTTACATGAAGCGACCTAACCGACCGACCTCTAACCACGACCTTTGTCTAATTATAAATATGATAATTTATTTTCCTAAACCTGACCTGACCTGACACCAAAGACAATCTACGCCAGTTCATACAATAATCATTATTAAAACCAGGTGGCCTACCATGACGTTTTAAAACATTATTGTTTTACTCCTTTTCCAGTGTGGGAAAGAGATGGCGCTAGACATCGTGTATAGCTCCGTCTCTTACCCATACTGGAATAAGAGTAAAACACTACTGCTTTAAGACGTCATGGTAGGCCAGCTGGTATTATACCGTACTTAACGGAACTGCACCAATAAATCAAAAATAACCAAAAACACTATCTTCCACATTCGTATGTAATTAGCAAATTAACTTACCTAACAGTAAATGCAGCATTTTACATAAACAATATTTGTTTGGCCAGTTAATAACTGATCAAATGATTACAAACATGCAATACCAAATTAATTACGTATGAATAAAGATGAGGGTTTTTTGCTAGTTTATTTCTGTTTCCTGACTTCATTTCAAATATTTGTTAATTATATCCAGCATGACAAAGGAAATGATGTCTGAATCTATTAGGTATTGAATAGACAGGTAGGATTTGTGAAGTTACATCTCGTTAAAACCATCACTGCATCTTCATTGTCTCAAGTTCAGCTATATTGATTACAGAAGGATATTTTTTTTTTCAATGTCTTAGTTCCCAAATTACATGCGAGCTACTGTCTGTCAGACCACAAAAAGTCAAATAGGCATTCTCTCATGTACAATCATCATCATCATCCTATAATGTTCCAACTGCTGAGACACAGGCCCCCTCTCTATGAGGACTGTAATCCACCACACGGGCCCAGTGCAGGTTGATAGATGTCACATGTCTTCAAATTTTTTGTTCTAGAACATGCCGCTTTCCTCACGATGTTTTCCTTCACCGTTTATAAATTACACAAAGTAATGCGCCCGCCTGGGTTCGAACCCACGGCTTACTGCTTGTAAGTCGGGGTGCCACCACTGGGCCACCGCTGCTCTCATATACAATACTGCTTCAAAGACCAATTCAACAGATATATAGCATTAAAACTCTCGACACCAGGATAGGCACATAAAAGATAGAATATGCAAAGAAAGACAGTATATGCAAATATAAAGAAAGACAGTATTACACAAATAGAAATTGCACCACATAACCTTACATCCATAATCTTCGAAAGATTAGCCAGAGGTAAAAGGCACTAGCGGTATAAAACCCCATGTTGCAGTTAGTTACTAAAATGCTGCACTTGCTTTGAAGACAAAAAACCTGTTAACTTTAAGATTATTTACTTACAGGAGTTGGTGTATTGATCCTGTCTTCAATTGAAAGACTCATCATCAATTGTGGATGACAGCATTTTCCTTCCGACTTCACTCCAAGCAGTCTATGCCATGAGTGTTTGATCTGAAAACATAAAAAACCTGTGCATTTTTGGTTTTTAATGTTGGTATTGGGGTATTCCAGGGTTGGAACAGGTTTGCATTTGACAAGAACCTCATGATGCTGTTAAGTAAATGGTTAAAGTTCCAGTCACTTTACTTGTATTGTGATTTCTGGAGGCTCTCAGATTATAACTAAGTATTCGGAAACACAGCAAAGAATGCCTGTTCTTAGAGATATACAGAGTTTAAGCTATAACACCAAGATTAATGTGAGTAATACAAAGCAGGGAGAGATATGAGCAAAGAATCCACTAATAAAATGATGGTATTAACATTTAAACGAAGCCTAAGATAGTGTTATATGTTCAGGTGGACCAAATTTAATTAAAATTAATACAAGTAAGAAGAAAAACATACTTCTACAATCTTATTAGAAGGACATGGCTGGGCTCCAAGCAAGCTCAGCAGTAAGTATCCCACTTTGTCCTTTCGCCCCTGCGTGCTTGTTGTGAAAACCTCCACTTTGATTGGCACATTCTGAACTCGTAAACTGCAATTTTATTAAGAAGGTTTTGAGAATAAAAGCTCCACACGAATATGAGGGAAGTACTTTAAAAGATGCTCAATTAATTTAAAGCAATATTGGAATTGAGATTCTTGATATTAATGATAGGGTTTGCTATTTTAACTAGCTTTAGTATTCAAGGTTTTAATGATGCTAGTAGACAGGACACAATTATTCGTATTGGAGAGTGGCTGTTTTATTATGGTGTAATCTCGGTGTTATGCATGTAAAACAAAAGTTTGTTTACCTTCGAAACCTTCTTTTGTCTGCTTCCCACACAAGTTCAGCATCAAAAATAGGAGCATGTGAAGGTACAACAGAGTCCGTCTCTAACATATACCCATTCAGAGATCCACTTACAATAAATGGGGCACGTAAAAATCCAAATCCAAGTCCTAAAAACATTCGAAAATTAGAACTATGTTCATGCAAATAATGCTTCATGCTGCCGTAGGTTATACTCGAAATCAGATATACCCTCTTTCACGTGTAGGACTACTTGAATGTTTGGTCCTCGTAACTCGTCCATCAATATTTTATTTGAAATATATCAAAATTTTGTAAAAATTCAAATCAAACTCAACTGTAAACATTGCTTTCCAAAATCAAAGATGACAGGCATGACAAAACAACATCGGTGTTGCAAGTCCATTATAAAAGTAACGAAAAGTAAATTGCCAAACCTAAAAATATTAATTTTTCGGTCGTAAAAATATCCTATAAAACGATTACACAATTTGTTAATCATAGATTTTTATTAAAAGTAGTGTTTCTGCTTCCAACCTTATGCTAAACTCGTCCACAGAAAAGATTATCTTGTTTACGGGAAACTATTGTGATACCGGAAGTAAAGAAACATGAAAATAAAATAGATGGAAACTTCTAACTATTATTTTATTGTTAAGTTATTACGCATTTTAAAAATACAGCAATATCGATAAAGAAAGTTGAATTGTTTATTTACCCTGCATAAAGCCTACGGCGCATTACTGGAAAGAAAATTTATTAAGTTATTGAATTGAATTTGTTTTGTTTCCGTATTTCCGTAAACATGACAGCAGTACTTTCAACTTGTCTTCTTGGATGATTTGCAATGAATGTCGTTATTATTAATAATAAATAAACCTACCAGAAATGTGCCATTAATTTTATTGTGTGATATTAAATTAGATTTACCCTAAATAATCACAATGAAGAAGTTTTTATATGAGTACAAAGCGAAAACTACAAAAGATCGGATTAATCGGAGTCAGTCAGAAACTAACACTGCAATAAGGTAAACAATCGTTGCCAGACTTTTTAGTTGATTACATTTCTAACTACCCTAAAAGTATTACTTAAATTCGAATCAGGTATTGTACGGTAGTAAATGCACACTGTACGGTTGACGAGCCGTCTGTGACCGCAGCAGACTACGAGCTGACGGGGGCCGACGCTCGACAACGCGCATGAAGTGGATCACCGGAGCGCAACGAAAAGTAATTTGTACAAAAAACCAAATTCAACTCATTGCGAATGCCGCGTTGTTCGTGATGTTTTGTCTGACCGCACAATATATCGGCGGTCATTGTTGCTAGTCGTTTTTTGTAACGATCGGACTTCTAATGCGCCGGTAATGTTCCGCGTGTTCCTCGCAACGACGGACTTTCCGTTTTAGTTTATAAACTTATTTAAAATCGATAAAAGTTATTTATTTGCTAAATGCAGACGGCTTGTTAACTGTGCTACCGTTTTTGAACAAAAAGTGGATTCTTTGCAGGACATGGGAGTTTTTAAGTGGTTGCGCCGGTAAGTACGTAAACTTTGTTGTTTTTTAAATAATTATCAACCTATTTTACGTAATTTTCTGTTCAGTTTGTGTAAGAATTGTTTTGTTTCTGTATTACCTGCATCTGAAGTTTACTACAGATAGAATTAATAACTATTACTAAACTTCTACACAACTGACTTGAGTTGGCGATGATAAGTAGGTATCTACAAATCGATCCTATTTTCTTTTAAAATCGTAAACATAATATTTAAAAGTCAGTCCAATCATACCTACATCCGATTTTCGTATCAGATGATTGCACGAACAGTTACATTTGGACCATAAAACTACTACAATAGAACTGGTATGCACAATGTCCCAGGATGATGTAAGTGGTCCACCTAACGTTGAATCATCGGAACTGTATCCACAATAGATTTGATTTCATTCCTCTATAGAGGCCAAAGCTTTGTGTACTATTGCCAATACAAATCACAGGTGAATGCAGTTAATTATTGCAACAAAATCTAGTTCAACCATCATGACTAGTTTAGTCATTTTCTGTACTTCAGGACAGGTGTATCTTTGGTACCTGACTGGTGAATATACATTCTGTAATTCCTAACTATTTTGTAAAAAAAAAGTTTTCACAAATAAAATATAATAGGCTTGCGTTAGGCTCAACTTAAAATATCAGTGCCTGAATTAGGTCGAAAATAAAGTTCATTGACTTTTCGAAATAGGTTTATTCGCGTTTAGTCACCTTTAGCTATGCCTAAAGTTTTATATAGAACGAACACCTATCAAAATGTATAACGGTTCGTGGTGTCAAACGCTCAATGATAAGTGATAACTTTATCATATTGTTTTGTGATTTTGATTATTAATTCATTAGCAGTTGTAGTCCAGTTAGGGTTATGATAAGAAAAAAATCGTGTGTGGTTTTCGTCTTTAGCTCTCTTCTTATTATAATGTTTTTCTAGTCTGTGCTCCTGACCTACACCAAACAGGTGCAGTAGGAACTGCTCTTGCTAAAAGTATGGTTAAAATTGGCCATTCGAGATTTCGACCGGCAACCTGGATAAATCGAGATTTCGAGCCACTTTTGAACAATTTAAGCCCTTGAAACAAATTCTCGTTCGCGGTCTCGAGCAGCCAAGATTACGTAGGCTTCTGAAAACTAGAATCGGCGCAGGCCCGTCGCGTCGTCATAATTACCAAATAATGCAAAAAAAAAACAAAGAATTCTACAGATTCTCTTTCCGTGTCGATTGACCGAACGAACCTTTGAAATGGAGGGTAGTCGACAATTCGAAATAGTCTTCGCCTTGTCCACCTCACTGGCGGCAGATCGCTTTGTCCTTGAAATTTGGACAGTTTTCTTTAGTCAGGCAATAAGCCAAAACTGTTTTTCACTTTACTACAAAATTACTCAATTTTCTGTCGTTACTTTTCGGGGCCGATTCCAGTATTCAGTCTCCCAGTCAGTCTCCAGTCCCCACAAAGTACTTAGGCACGTCTTCTTAGGATAATCATCTTATGGACATATCCTGACATGTTGCCCATTAAGCCTTTGAAAATAAGTGAATAACATCCACCACGACAATCATACTCCATCAGTTCGTCCTATTGTAAAGTCCCTGCCCAGTTTGTAAAGCCTGCCGATTTTTTACGAGACCAACTAGCAATCCAGTAACAACAAAGTAAGTACATACATAATTCGTTGCTACTTGCTACCACGAAGCAGCGAGACATCATCATTGTCATGTTTTCCATAATTCTCTACGACTCGTTCCCTCGATACTCCCCTTTACAGCCATTTAATCTTTCTTTTCTTTGATCGTTGATTTTCTACAAGACAGTTCAGAATTAACCAGTGATGGTAATATTTCATGATTTACTAAAGTGGCTTCGAAAAAACTGTTGGTAAGATGATGAACTTATGTTATTTCTTCTAGTTTCAAGAATAATATTTCGTTTCGTTCTTAAAGCTCTTATAAGCCTGCTCAATGATACCAAGCGTTCGTAGAGATGACGTAATTCGACCTCAAGGGTCGAAGTCGTGAATTATCAAAAGCTCGAAAGGGAAAGTGCACCACTTTCCTGCAAGATTATAATTATCATCCCAATCTAAAAACCTTTGTTGCCCGTTATCTGTTGAATCGGCTACTGTTTTTCATAAAACAAGATGGTCTTACAATATGTATGAGGAAAGTTCAGGGTGAACGGCGCTTATAAACTTATTCACCCAAAACATTTTCACTCTATACGACGTCACATCGTGTGTAGGTACTGGTGTTTATGTGTCATTGGGCTGAAAACACGGAGCCCCAATCCCGAAGGGGTTCCTGTAATCTGAATGTTGAAGCACCTACAGTTTTCCTTACCACCAGTTTCGTCTTGTAGTACGTACCTGTTGAATTCAGACTATCTAGATGAGGGTTTATCTAGATAGTCTGAATTCAACATACCAACCACAGCTGTAGCCACTTTGAATGCGCGACACAGTTAGCTGCATTATCTTTTAACGAGATCATTAATCTTAGTACTAATCTGAAAGATCCATTGCAGCAAATAAATAGAAATATAAGTGCTTTCTTTCAAGCACTATTCCTACATTAAGGCTCACAATGCTTTCGTTTATTCAAATCACACACATAAGAACTTCAAAAAAGTTGTGTCCATGTTTTTTCATTGCTTCATTTCGTTCATTGCGCACGACTGAGTAATTTCGAAAAAGTAACTACAAAAGAATGCCTCCTGGTACTCAGTCGTGATTGATGCTTCCATTAATTACTAGTTCGATTCAATCTGAAGCCTTTCAAAGGCTCTAAAACAGTATTATTGAAATTTCACTTTCACCAAACTTATTTATAGCCAAGCGTTGTGGTTCTCTTATTGCTTTACAAATAACCAAAATTGTTGGGTAGATAGCTTCATATTTATGTAAGCATTATCATCGTGATACCAGGTATGGGCTACTGGGACGTGCTTTCTAGCTTAATTACAATATTACGTAATGTATTGTTTGTATCGAGATTATAAAATAAAGCTTTGTTATAACTTCCGGCGTATCGGAGATTACAATGGATGACTTTAAAATTTTCTGGGTGTAACAAAGACTTTGTTAACAAAGCAGAAATGTTGCTGTGTTGCTGAAACTGTTTTGTATGGCAGAGGCCACGAACTGGAAAGTACTGTTAAGTGGTTTCCAATAGGTCACATCATCACATGAGACTTAAGTGCCTAAATTAATGAAGCACTTTTACTTTTAGGTTAAAACTGATAGATTAAAATACAAATTTAGTAAAAATGGACGCTGTCCAACACTTGTTAAACTTCCGTAGCTGTCGTTCTTGATGCCTTTATGCAGCTATCAATAGTATTTTGGAAATCTTACTATCATTGGTCTAACTCTAATTAAGAAAAATTGTGCACCACTTGAAGCTTTAAAAGCTTATTACACTTTTTAAATGAATTTTAAATAACTTCTCAATATAAAGGAAATAAAATTCCTTTCTCCATTCGCTTTCGTTGACAAAAACTAGAAGCGTGACAAAATAAAGTATCAAAGTGCCAAATGGCAATATCTAGAATGTCCGAATTTTCTCTTTCAAAATTTTAGTACTAGACGTTTCAATGATATAACTACGATTCATACGAGACACAATCTATCAGTTTATTGAATCTAGGAGCTGTTTCTCAAGAGATCAAATTGATGTCAGGTGTACAATGCCTGGGAACAAATTTGCTAGCCTGATCAAATTGTTAATCGGTAAAAGTGTATCGTTCGTCCCGCGTTGGTTGGTACCCGTGATTATGATCGCCTCTTACTTTGCTCTCTTATCTGTAGAGTTCATTGTTTTTTTTTTGCTACCAGGTGTTATTTAATCGAGGCTTTGTTGCTAAGACTGGCAAGAACGGATTTACAAGACACGGTGGTAAAAATAAGTCAAGATCTTTGATAAAAACAATTATTTAAGTACCTATCTGTAGAAATAAGCTAGAGCAGCATTAATATTCTAAAATTGAAAAATTTGTACAGCGTTAAGAATGCCTTACTCCTCTAAAAGATTTGCATTCAAATTCAATACGAAATTCCACTTATTTCGAGTAGATCTCGTCGCGCCGGTGACCCGCGACTGTCCCACGCTTTTGCTGCCTCAATGACGTCCGAACTACCATTAGTTGCTGTTATTTGTACTTTATATTGTTGAGATTTTTTTCTCAGACCATTGTTGGGTTTAGCGCCTTACATAAAAAAGATTCGGTGTATGGGCCTCATTGAGAGACAACCGTAAAAGATTAAGTTGTGATGATTGTAGAATAATTTCGTTGTTTTATTCGATGACAGCTTGAGTGTTTTTTGGTAATCAAATGACCACTTTCCCCTTAGGAGCATGCGGTTTGGAGATGGGTGTTTCCACACACTTTTTTTTACTTGTTGTTAGGAGACACTTGCTCTATTGGGGAAGTCTACTTGTTAATGTGATTTTTGATGTTTGTTGACAGGGAGCGCGTGACTGTAACGACTCACCACAGCGCGAACCCAAGCTCCACAACACCCGAAGCGCAGTGCCCCCAAAGCACGACACAAATTGGCACTATTCGCACAGAGGAGTACAAACGAGATTTAGCGGAGTTTCAAGCGAGAAGATCCTCAATAAACAAGGATCCACCAGAAACGCCTGTAAAGAAAAAATGCGGTAGACATTCTTTACCCGTATCTTGTACCGACTGCACCGCAGACCACGATAACACTTTCAATTATGAGAAGAAATCAGCCGTTAAATACAAAAAGAAATCGCATAAACGCGCTCGAAGTACGACCCCTGAACGAACAGTTTACGGAGGTGTTCCGAACATACAATTTTTATTCCAAAACCAGGTGTTCATGCCCGGTAATTTGCACCCGACGACGTCGTCATTTTCTGAACCCCAAAAATACAAACGTATTTCCCGCCATAGAATAAATAGATCTCCAGATATGGACTTCTTGGTTCAACATCAAATTGATTTCAAAGATGACGATCAGGGGAACTCTCCGCCAGCGTTCTACAAGAGTAACTCTCTTCCTTTTGATGTGAAAAACTTCTTAGAACATCATAAGAGTGAGTCAGATGACGTCGATGGTAAAAGAGCAGCGGGCGACATTAATTTATCTAGTCAAAATAACTCCACAAGTCCTGGAAAGGATGAGCCCGATGATAAGCTATGGGAAGTAATGAGTGAGTTGAAAAACTTGGATCAGTGGGCGGACGAGCAACTGCAGGTGCGGTCGCCGAACACAAGCAAGTCCGATGACAGTAAAGTATGTTTGTTAGGGCAACGCCCCGATCGATCCATTTATTTCTTACTTTTGTTTGCATGATTGACTTTAGTGAATTCAGCAAAACGGAATCAATTGCACTAGCCACGCTTTAGATAGTTATAAACTTTGTTGCAGATGAGCGATCGCGATTGAGTTGGTATTGTGAACTTGTTTTAAGTTCACAGTACCAAATCTCTGAGAATATTTTTCTAAAAAAGTTACGTTCGAGTCATTCACTTAGTCTCAAGTCGGAAATGATATCACCACGATTTCCTGTCTTAATACCTACTTTGGTGCCTAATTTTAGAGCGATACGAGTGCTTATGGTTTGCCGATAGCAAGCGCAAGCAACGTCGATGTGACGGTAGACAGGAACAAAACATGGAACCTGGGGAAATGGGGCGTAGTTCCCGTTCAGATAAAGAAACTTATTTCCGTCACCATAGAACATGTTAGGAAGAAACGGAACATGGAGATAAATATATTGAGGTAAAGTTCTGACATCATTCTTTGAGATCGTAAAGCCTTTTTAGTGCTTCTAGAATTGTGTTTTTGGATGTCATTGTCCTTTTAATGAAATGAGGTGAGATTTAGATGTCTCATAAACACCCGAGTTCGAATAAGTTATAGCTGGCCTCAAAATCATAAAGGAAGTTGATGGTGCAAGAAACCTGAGTTATTGAGTTTTTCTTTGATTTCAGAAAGTGTCGCCATCCTAATATAATACTTCTGATGGGAATATATCCGGACATTCACGGCAATGTGCACTTGATTTGCGAAAGATGCGTTGATTCCCTCTTCGGCATACTACATGTGCAGGTAATATTTCAATTATTTGTGTTATATGAGTAAAAACAGGTCATAATACTTAATTGCATGCCCGCGTCACCAATTTGTTCCTCTGCCCTATGATAACCTACTTCTAATAAAATAATTCAATTCTGGGTTAAGCTCGCCGTTGTACATAAGTTTTTATATTGCAATTTGTGTGTATATTTTTCTTTTTTTTTTTGTTTGCAATAAAGAATAAGAATAATTATACTGAACTGATAACCTTTCAAATACAGTTTGCAAGGATTATATCTGGGTAAGTCAGCCTGTACATACCGCCACACTTCGACCTACACATTTCCAATACAACGTGGCATTGCTTTGTATAGATTTCCCGTTCAATTTGGGAGATCCGCATAAACTGGTTCTGTGTAGTTTGATTGGAAGCCGTGTGTACAACATAAAATTAAAGGCACCTTCGTCCTTATTATAAAACGCAACGACTATACCGTTTTTTTCACACCTTTAATATTAATGCGTTCATATAAACCGATGTTGAAACGGCTTTTTTACAGGGTCGCATTCTAAGTGCGCAAACAGCAGTGCAATATGCCCTCGACATAGCGAACGCTCTCGTATTCCTGCGAATGCAAGGTTTCCTTCACACAGACCTGTGCAGTACTAGTGTGATGATCACAAGCCATGATGCGGCCAAGCTGGCTGATGTAGGATCCTGTGCGAAGTTGGAGAAACCGGAGAAGAGAGTGCCGAAGGCGTATGATATTTATTCGCTGGAGCCGCAGTATGTTAATATTGAAGGTGAGTGAAAACCTGGTTTACCTACCTATAGGAAATCCGTTGGATTTGTCTGTCGCGTAAAACTTTGGGTGGTGGCAACCAGCTTGCGTGTATGACTAAGTATGAACGTGGACGAAGTAAAAGGCGTATGTCGCGTTCTGAACTTTGCTACCCCTATATGAAAAGGACGTAAGTTATGTACGCAATGAATTAATTTATAATATAAGTATATTTATTTATAAAAAACTAGCACAGAAAATTGTAATACATATAGCCTATTTTACTCGGTAAAGATTTAGCTTTATAATGGTGAAAGAATTTTAAAAATCGGCCGTGTTGTTTTTGATTTAAATCGTAACAAACAAACAATATTTTTTTTTTCTCTTTATAATATTAGTTTATATTAATGACCTAATAAATAGTGACAGATTGTAATAAAAAACCGGCCAAGTGCGAGTCGGACTCGCACAGGAAGGGTTCCGTACCATTATTTATAAAAACGAGCAAAAAAATTTTTGTATGGGATCCCCCCTTAAATATTTATTTTATTCTGTTTTTAGTATTTGTTGTTGTAGCATCAACAAAAATACATAATCTGTAGTAATTTCAACTGGCTAACTATAACGGTTCATGAGATACAGCCTGGTGACAGACGGACGAACGGACGGACGGACAGCGAAGTCTCGGTAATAGGGTCCCGTTTGACCCTTTGGGTACGGAACCCTAAAAAGAAAAAATATGAATAACGTAATTATGTTATTGGAAAACTTTTGGATTCGTTGTCCAATATGACGCCCGGTTTGTGAAAAAAGAGTCTCAACCCAAAACAACAAAATGTCAAGTGCGTGAAAACGATAACGATTGGTTAAATATCAACAGGATCGCTTGAAATGGTTAAATTCTAATAATGGCACGTTGATTTTCGTTCTATACCATAGGGGGTGTTGAGAGTGGGAAAGAGACGGAGCTATACAGATCGTCTAGCTCCATCTCTTTCCCACTCTGGAATAAGAATGAAACAATAATCTTTTAAGACTTCATGGCACTTTTCACCATAACAGTAATGGTGAAATAGTAGATTGTTGCATCGAGCGCAAAGTGAGTCATTAATGCACGAGTGTTATGTTGGTGCCCGAGCGCATGCGAGGGCACTAAATTATCACGAGTGCATTAATTACTCACTTTATCGAGGTGCGTAATCTGCTTTTCTTTCAACTACCCTGACAAAATATACCTACTCAAAATAAAAACTCAAGTTAATGAAACAAAGTTTAATTCATCTTCCCTTCAAACATACAATTATTAAAAGTGCAGTTATTAAAGGTTATGAACAACTTAATTTGCAGCTGTTTTATATTTTCTGGAATTGAATTCATATCGCTATCGCTGTCAATTTCCATGATTTTTTACCTTTTTATTTGGTAAATAAGAAGTATCAAAGTTTTACAATTGCCCAAAATGCGCGCCATTTGTTTTTTTTTTCACCAAGTCAGTTTTATTCAGCCGAGTTTTACTTTCAGCCAGTAATCTTTTTGATCTAATGCATACATTTTATTAACTTAATAGGAGACATTACACCTCTGTGGTAAATTTAATTCCAAATTTAAAATTTAATACAGTGCAGTAATGTAAAACAGTGCAATAATGAGATTTCATATAACTTTTCTGCACTGTTTTGGTTCTAAGCAAAAAAGACATCCTTTGTGATCAGTTTTGTAGTGATTAATGATAACATTACTGCGTAGTTGAAAGAAAATGTATTTTTCTGCCATCAAGCATCATTGTGGTATTCCGGTTCGGTAATATTCACACTAGACATTTAAACTTGGATTTTAATACGCTTATAGTAGCGTATAGTAACACATCAGCAAACCTCTTTGATGATGCAGCTTAGACAGCTGCATCATCAAAGAGGTTACCGACCGTTTAGACAACAATCGGTAACCATTTTACGTCAAGCGAGTAGTATAAATAAAGTACTATTTGCCAACTTATTAAGTTATTACAAACTAGCTGACCCGCGCAACTTCTACTGCGTCACATTTTACCCGCTTTTGCGACATTTTTCAATGATACTCCGCACCTATTGGTCGTACCGTGGTGTTATATAGCCTATAACCTCCCTCGATACATGGGCTATGCAACACCAAAGTATTTTTTTTATTCAATCCAGTAGTTCCTGAGATTAGCGCGTATAACCAAACATACAATCAAACTCTTCAGCTTTATAATATTAATAAGTATAGATATAATTATATAGGTCTAGTTCAATGTTCGCCGAGTTCTAAGTTGAATGTTCTTGCAAGGTACACTGCCTTCACAAACTAACAATGAAAGCGAGTTTTATTACAATTTAGAGATTACGTACAATATACTTTATATGCACTATACATTAGGCATGTTGCAGTAAACCACAGCTTGTTAACAAGCTAAAAAAAGGCTTAGACCAACATTGTTGTATCTAAGAAAAGATTTAAAGGAAGCATCCATGCGTAATTGCCGTACTTAATTGTGTTTCAGTTTCAAGGCTAAGCATTTATTTTTGCTAGAATTATATCTCACATATTTTAGAATAAAGCAGTCATTACAATAGACTTCTAAAAATTATGCGAAATCTTGTCGCTCGGTTAAATAGAAAAAAAACCGGCCAAGTGCGAGTCGGACTCGCGCACGAAGGGTTCCGTACCATTTTTTTTATAAAAACGAGCAAAAAAAATCACGTTTTTGTATGGGAGCCCTGTTAAATATTTATTTTATTCTGTTTTTAGTATTTGTTGTTATAGCATCAACAGAAATACATAATCTGTGAAAATTTCAACTGGCTAACTATCACGGTTCATGAGATACAGCCTGGTGACAGACGAACGGACGGACAGCGAAGTCTCAGTAATAGGTCGGGACCCTATTACTGAGACTTCGCTGTCCGTCCGTTTGACCCTTTGGGTACGTAACCCTAAAAAGCACGTTAGTTTCATGCTATCAAATTAATACAAATTACTATATTGTCTTGGTGACCATATCAGAACATTATACGGTGTCGTAAAATTAATTTTAATTGTAAGAGAAACGTGTGTAATTGATGAAACGCTCGTAAAGATGTATGGCTTATAGCCGTATATAATGGTTAAATAAAATTACATTATATGCCCATAATCGTCATTTCAACCCGGAATTATTTACTTTCATTATTTTTGTTGACATCTTTGATGAATGTAGAGGGAAAGGAAGGTACAAACGAAAGTTGGACGGAAATATATAAATGAAAACCCACCAAGTGCGAATCGAACTCGCGCACGAAGGGTTCCGTACCATTATTTATAAAAAAGAGCATAAAAATTAGCACTTTTTGTATGGGTGCCCTCTGAAATATTTATTTTATTCTGTTTTAAGTATTTGTTATAGCGGCAACAGAAATACATAATCTGTAGAAATTTCAACTGGCTAGCTATCACGGTTCATGAGATACAGCCTGGTGATAGACGGACGGACGGACAGCGAAGTCTCAGTAATAAAGGTTCCGTTTGACCCCTACGTTACGGAACCCTAAAAAAGGAGTAGAATAATAGCGTTTCGGTTGACAGGGAAGAATCGAAGAACAAACAGGTGATGCACCGACACCAACCCTAAGTAACATAGTACATACAAGGGTAGGGGATGATTGACCTCTTTTCCTTTGTGCCATTGTCTACTGTTTCGTACAACCCTCGTTCAGCACCGCACTAAGATGGTGTATGGTGTTGAAAAACCTTACCAAATCGGCCATCCCTACGTCTAGATGTACTACAAATAGCCCGTGTATCAGTCCATGCAAAGAATAAAATGAATGAACAGTTAGAAATTTTAGCAACGTGCTGCTGAATTCGTTTAGGTTATGAGAAACGTTTGTTAAAAAAATACCCGCATTGCATTCATGTATGTGTGTGCACAATGTAAAGATAAAAACATTATCATTTATTGGTGATGCCGAAATGGCGACATATTTATTGTTAGTGTCAATAGTGTCTGAAAGCTTTCTCCGACTGAAATAGATTTCTCTTCTTTTTTTATTTGCATTGATTCTTTTTCATAGTCTAGTTAACCAGAACGGTAACGTAAGTGCGAAATTATGTTAGATTCAAATACATGTTGCACTAGGTGTCTCATCTATACTAATATTATAAAGCTGAAGAGTTTGTTTGCTTGAACGCGCTAATCTCATTAAGTACTGGTCCGATTTGATTTGATTCCTTCAGTTTTAGATAGCCCATTTATCGAGAAAGGCTATAGGCTATATATCATCACCCTACGACCAATAGGAGTGGAGCAGCAATGAAAAATGTTGCGAAAACGGGGAAAATGTGACGCAGACGAAGTTGCGCGGGACAGCTAGTTACCAATATATCGTGTAGAAGAAATCGCTTCTTGGCTTCTTGTGCTTCATAATCGTAATTAGGATACACTGGATGTCTCAAAAAGATGTAGACATATAGGTTGTGATAAAGAACATCGTAGCGGTATGAAGTACTTCAAGTACTTACACTTGTACACACTTGTTCTTTTATTCTTATTATGGAGCCTCTATGCGTCAAGAAGTAACATTTTTTTTTTGGTTTTATCTGAACCGACATAAATTCAAAATCCTAAAGTATTCGGTACCTACCTATATTCCTAACTAATTCCAAGTTTGTACTAACGCTTCAACGCCGAATGAACACCGTTTTTACAGTTGGTTCAAAGTTCGCTGATTTACAAAACCAACAAAATAATTGATGGTACCGTTTTTTCATGAGTTGACGTCATGATATTGCTAATGGACGTACAATTCGGTATAGCGTATGCCAACGTCCATACTACGTTGAATACACCGGTTCTCGTCCGATCACCGAAGTTAAGCAACATCGGGCGCGGTCAGTACTTGGATGGGTGACCGCCTGGGAACACCGCGTGACGTTGGCTTTTTGTAGTTCTTATTATTTTGTTTAAATGGTACTTAGTGATGTCTCATACATAACTACATTACGAATGTAGATTCATCTGATCTTCATTAAAACAAACCCGGCTTTTTGCTTAAAAATGTAGGAATGACTCACGATATTAAAATAACCGCTTTTTACTAAATGCATATGAATGTATATACGGTACATATAACAAAATATTTTTTTTTTTCAATTTTTGTCTGTCTGTCTGTTTGTTCCGGCTAATCTCTGGAACGGCTGGACCGGTTTTGACGGGACTTTCACTGGCAGATAGCTGAAATAGTAAGGAGGAACTTAGGCTACTTTTATTTTAGTAAAATTCTAAAATTTGTATAAAAAACTTTTGTTTTTTTGTTAAATTCCACGCGGGCGAAGTCGCGGGCACAGCTAGTTTCACATAACACACCGTGCCTTCTAATGAAATTGCGTCATACATTTTATGATAACAAACCCATAATTCGGAGTAGCATTCGCCAACGTCCATACTACGTTGAATACACCGGTTCTCGTCCGATCACCGAAGTTAAGCAACATCGGGCGCGGTCAGTACTTGGATGGGTGACCGCCTGGGAACACCGCGTGACGTTGGCTTTTTGCACTTTGTTTAGTTTCCATAATTTTGTCTAGCTGGTACTTACTGATATCTCATACTTATCCTTATAAATTCATGTTATCTACATAAAAGAACCTCTTCCTTTTTGGAAGTCGGTTAAAAACCGACGACTTTTTGTTTAATAATAATAGGAATGACTCACGCTCACGACAAAGTTCTACTAAACGCACACGGCTAGGGTTCCCAACCATACTCTTATAAACAGAATAATATTTTTTTTCGCTCGTTAACACTTTTTACTGTTCTATCAAGTGTATACAAAATACTATTTTCATGACTGCCAGTTCAGCCTTCACACCAAGAGTGTTTTCGGTAATGAATTCAAAGTAGCGGCAGTAGCGGGATGACAGAAATAGAGCTTCTATTGATTTTAATCAAAAATTAATTCCTCTTTTTTTAATATTTACTTAAATCGTGGAGAGGCTTATGAAAATTTTAAAAATTATTATAACTTTTTCGGAACTCCAAAAAATATGTTTTTAAAACGTCAATAAAATAAAATACTGTTTGCTTTTTACCCGACTGCGCCAGAAGGAGGGTTATGTTTTGTAAAATACTGTTCATTTGACCTCAATATACTTTATTTCTCGCATAAAAGTTGGGGATCTTATTCACACACCGTGCCTTCTGATGAAATGACGTCATACATCATACATTATTATCATAGCATACGCAAAATTTGGTGAATCCTTCGCCAACGCGGTCAGTACTTGGATGGGTGACCGCCTGGGAACACCGCGTGACGTTGGCTTTTTGCCGCATTTGAAAGTACTTTTTACAGTGTTTTCTTTACATTTAAACGATCTTATCTAACAATAAACTAAATAGAAAATCCGCCACTTGCAAATGTTGTCTTTTCTTACTACTTGACTCAGCCAGCGGCAACGCGCGCTAAAAAGCGGCAGAACGGGAGGCTTAATTTATGTCATTAAAAAATCCTATTTATTTCAGTGCAATAAAATGCAAAACAAGGCGTTCTTTGCATAGCTAACCTCCTAACTGAAAATAAAGCGGCTTTTTATTTATTTTGCTTTAAAATATAGTGCAACGAGCGCACTGAAATTTTCACCTTCGTCTTATGAATCTTATCACAATAATTTTTAACATAATCTTTATGTTTTTTACAGATACCCGCGAGTCAGATGTCGCAGAATTCGAGCCCCTACTATCAACGCATCCATCGGAGACTTACATATCATCAAATGCTTCTGCAAAAGACTACAAAATGTACCAGAACTCTGAAAGATACAGATGGCATGCACCAGAGTTGTTTGTACCAGATGAGAAAGGGTTGGTGTATCCGTGCTCGAAGAGTGACGTGTATTCTCTGTGTCTCGTACTATGGGAGAGTTGTAATGGTAAGTCAAATTATATTCTAGAATATACGATATAGATGGCATGCGCCAGAGTTATTTGCGTCGGATAAGGAAGACGACCATTTTTAGGGTTCCGTACCCAAAGGGTCAAACGGGACCCTATTACTGAGATTTCGCTGTCCGTCCGTCCGTTCGTCCGTCCGTCCGTCCGTCTGTCACCAGGCTGTATCTCATGAACCGTGATAGCTAGCCAGTTGAAATTTCTACAGATTATGTATTTCTGTTGACGCTATAACAACAAATGCTAAAAACCGAATAATATAAATATTTAAGGGGGGCTCCCATACAAAAAAGTTATTTTTTTTGCTCGTTTTTATAAATAATGGTACGGAACCCTTCGTGCGCGAGTCCAACTCGCACCTGGCCGGTTTTTTTGTTCTGTACCGAACCTGGGACCATTCTAGTTACTGAGGTAGGTATTGGTGTACAGTGCCCTTCACCACCAAGTTCCAACATTTTACATAAAAAAAATATTTACTATTTTATAAGGTTATAACTTTAAACACCTCCATGACCCATTTACTATTCAATGCATCCAATCAGCACAATGTTTTGAGTGTGTTACATTGAGTTTTCCCCTACAACCTGATTTTACACCCCAAATAAAAGTCGTTTCCTAGCAATAATTTTTGCGTAGAGTTATTAAGTTTAATGTACAGAATGCTTGTTTAAAACACATTAATAATTATAACACATTATTTTTATTTATTTTCACCAGCCGCCTTGCCATGGAGGAATTTCACTTACGACAAATTGAAGGAACAGTACACACTATGGAAAACAGCCATACCTTTGCCAAAAGATGGCACCTACCCAGGATGCTTACTGTCCTTACTGCAATCTGGACTAACACTCCAGAGGCATGAGAGGAAAGATCTGGAAACGCTGCAGAATACACTACAGAATGTGAAGGTAAATATTTCATACACCACATATTCCAGTCGGAAATTCTTAATACAATTATTCTGAAACTAAAATTCGGTTTGGCTATCGCCAACGTCCATACTACGTTGAATACACCGGTTCTCGTCCGATCACCGAAGTTAAGCAACATCGGGCGCGGTCAGTACTTGGATGGGTGACCGCCTGGGAACACCGCGTGACGTTGGCTTTTTGTGGCTTCTATTATTTAACCTAATTAATTCTTACTGCTGCCTTAAACTTATCTTAAGGACCAATGTCAAGCAATGAGTTTTTTTTTTGTTAAACAAACTGGGAATGACTCTTAATTTCGAGTTTACGACAAGGTTCCGTTTTACATTACCATGTATTTCTATCAGAATGACGTCATACATATATATGATTGCAAACCCAAAAATTCGGCTTAGCATTCGCCAACGTCCATACTACGTTGAATACACCGGTTCTCGTCCGATCACCGAAGTTAAGCAACATCGGGCGCGGTCAGTACTTGGATGGGTGACCGCCTGGGAACACCGCGTGACGTTGGCTCTTTTGCTTGTTGTGGCTTCCATTATTTTATCTAATTTATTCTTACTGTTGTCCTAAACTAAAGGACTAATGTCAAGCACTGACTTTTTTTGTTATACAAACTAGGAATGTCTCAAAATTTCGAGTTGACGACACGGTTCCGTCTTACATTACCATGTGCCTCTAAAAGAATGACGTCATACATATTTGTGATTGTAAACTCAAAATTCGGCTTTGCATTCGCCAACGTCCATACTACGTTGAATACACCGGTTCTCGTCCGATCACCGAAGTTAAGCAACATCGGGCGCGGTCAGTACTTGGATGGGTGACCGCCTGGGAACACCGCGTGACGTTGGCTTTTTGTTTTTTTTTTATTTCTTTTTATCTATTTTTGTTTTAAATTAATATTTTTAGTCCGCCAGTTACAGAGAAGTTGAAAGGGAATTGACTTTCTTGTCTTATCGACATGTGTTGAGGAGTAACGCATGTGAATTTAAGATTGATGAATTTAAACTTTAACTATAATGTTCTGTTAATATGGGGAATGGTAGCGTTAGTGCGCAACCTAGTTTTTCAATCTCTTATCCGCGAAATCCAATCAAGTTCGCGAGTGTAAAAAATAGACTATTTCTATGCCCACCGGGATAAGATTTAATTTCGGCATTTTCAGAAGTGACATGAAAGAATATATTTTACAATCAGTCGTTTAAAGTTCAAATTAGTCTGTGCTGAGCCTGGCCCTCTGACAACTTTTATGGTTTGTCAGACGCGCCTTTCATAACCGCAGCTGTCCTGACTGACACAAACATTTTATGAGGACAGTGGTGACTACACGTTTTCTGTCTAATCCCCACGAAAAAATAGCGGTTTTGTTTCGCTTAGAGTTGTTCCTAATTTAAGTATTGACAACTTAATTTCTTATTCATTTATGCGTTCACCTCTAATAGAGTGAAATTTATTTATACATTTATTTCAACAAGAACTCTGCTCACTCCTCAATATTTAAATAGCTACTATATTTGTTAATTGTAAAGTCAAGTATATCTTTCAGTAGTCTTAAGTAATGACTTGAAAATGTTGATTTGCATGTTAAAAGATTTACCAATACATTGAGGTACTTAAGGAATTTATGTACTAGACTAGAGAATGTACTTTATAAAGATAAATTAACAATTGGATGTAGTAGAGTGCTAAGTTAGTTCTTAAGTAAACATAAAATATGACCGTGAGCATTTATAATATAGCAGCAGCCCGCGTCTTCGTTCGCAGCTTTTTTTCTATGGGTATGAAAAATATATGTTGGCCGATTCTTAGACCTACCCGATATGCACACAAAATTTCATACAAATCGGTTCAGCCGTTTCGGGGGAGTATGGTAACTAGCATTGTGACACGAGAATGTTATATATAAGTCTAGCTGTCCCGCGCAACTTCTTCTGCGTCACCTTTTTCCCGATTTTTAAACATTAGTCATTGCTGCTCCGCTCCTATTTGTCGTAGCGTAATGATATATAGTCTATAGCCTTCCTCGATAAATGAGCTATCTAACACTGAAAGAAATTTTCAAATCGGATCAATAGTTCCTGAGATTAGCGCGTTCAAGCAAGCAAACAAACTCTTCAGCTTTATAATATTAGTATAGATATGAAAGTATGTAATACCTGCGGATTTGCCCGTATACAGATAAGAAATTATCCCTCTTGAAAGTAATACTAGGATAAAAAGGATCCCATATGAATGTCCTAATCTAGGTCAATGTAAAACATTTCAATAAAATTATTCATTCTTCAACCGTAAAGGCGTCAGTAAATACCGGAATTACAGTTAGACAAACTTCATGATATTAGCAGGGATGTGACAAACAAGTACTAGGCCTAGATAGTTTAAATTAATCGAAATAAATACATGATTGCTTTTATCACACCACTCATGATATCAGCTGTCTAGTGCGAGGAGGATGTTGAACTGTAATTTACTAACTGCTTTCGCCAACGTCCATACTACGTTGAATACACCGGTTCTCGTCCGATCACCGAAGTTAAGCAACATCGGGCGCGGTCAGTACTTGGATGGGTGACCGCCTGGGAACACCGCGTGACGTTGGCTTTTTGCACTTTTGTAGTTCTTATGATTTTTTCTAGCTGGTACTTACTGATATATCTCATACTTATCTACATTAAGAATGTAAATTCATCTTATCTATATAAAACAACAGCCCGTTTTATTGCTTAAAAATGTAGGAATGAGTCACGTTCACGACAGTTCTATTTTACATAACACATCGTGCCTTCTTATGATATGACGTCATACACTTATGATAGGAAACGCAAAATTCGGCTTAGTATTCGCCAACGTCCATACTACGTTGAATACACCGGTTCTCGTCCGATCACCGAAGTTAAGCAACATCGGGCGCGGTCAGTACTTGGATGGGTGACCGCCTGGGAACACCGCGTGACGTTGGCTTTTTGGATTTTTTTATCCAACTTTATTTTTAAGTACATTTTTATACTTAATTCTTTTATTATTTTATGTTACAGCGTGATCTGGACGAACTTGGCTATATAATAATCCCAGCGCGTCTACAAACCAAAGCATCCACATTCAGTTCTACAGCCTGGGACACCACATCCCCAACCGACTCCGAGTGTCTCAGCCCACAAAACGTCGAACACAAAGCTGTAATCCACAACG
The DNA here is from genome assembly GCA_949152445.1 of Cerastis rubricosa. NCBI lineage: Eukaryota > Metazoa > Arthropoda > Insecta > Lepidoptera > Noctuidae > Cerastis > Cerastis rubricosa. Next base: position 15,283,060 of record OX424541.1, read on the forward strand.
TTCGAGAAAGTTCTACCGAAAGCGAGAAAGAATGCAGCAAGAGCGACGAGAGCCCTCTATACGAAACTATAAGAAATTCCCGAGCCAACTCCATGGGTGTCGCAGAAAAGTGCTTTATTTCCGACGATGATCAGAACGACCATACACCGATTATAAGATACGAACATTTACCCGATAAGGACTTTTCCAGTGCCTGTTCTACCCCAATTGCCAAAATAAAAGCTAGGATCAAAGATATGGATACTCCAGGCAGCTTACATAGAAGTGATTCTACTGAATATTGTAGCATTTTCAGTCCGAATCGCACTGTTAACTTCACAAACGACACTACGACCGACCAAAGCGTTGAACGCCCAAACACAAAACTCAGTAGAAGTTTCACTCCTAAATCTTACAAACCACTTCACATTACAGTTCCTGAGTTCAACTTTGATTCCATCAAACCGTTATTAAAAGACAGAAACAGTAATGAAAAGTCGTCTTACAATTTTGATATAAGGAATTACAGTTTACCAAACACGCCTATTGCGCGCAGTAATAAACTTAGGAAGAATGCGTGGTTGTCCGGAGATTTGAATACCACAGAGAAATCTAAAAAATATTCTGTGACGCCTGAAAAAGGAGGTGTAGATTTTTCGCTGGAAAAAGAAGGTAATGTAATTTTACAAGTTCTTTATTTTCAATAATCTAATTCAAGCTCAAAAAGAAAAGGTGGAGCAATAAAAATAATCAAAAAACCGTCTCCACTCTTGTTACGTTCGTAAAAAGACACCTGGTATGTGTTTCCTGCAACCGAATATAGAAACACACCTAGCGCAAAAACCCGCGCTGGCGTAACGCGCAGCCGTCACAAGTGATGCGTGTTCGACCGCACGGTCGTCTCTTTGTATGAAAATACGGTATATATGCATATTATTGTGCTGCCAACACACCATGACATGTGTGTAGATAGCCTGCCTTGCGGGTCTAGCAATCGCAGCGCTAGTTTTTCTGCAGTCAAGGTGTTAAAGCTTACGCTGCAAATTTTCATGAAATACTGACTTTATCGTGGCTTCGGCTTGCGTTATTGTCGGAAAATATCCCAGGGGAACGTTTTAGATAAAGCCCATGACACTTGGGGATAATGTAGCTTACGAGTACTGTTATTTTTTTTGGTTTTCAGTTCTATGTATGGGGATCCCCCAAAATTTATTGTTTTTTTTTTCTATTTTTGTGTGAAAATCTTAATGCGGTTCACAGAATACATCTACTTACCTGAAAGAATTTTCAGAATCAGATCAGCTTTCCGAAAAATAAATCCAAACTTTATTATAAAACTAGCTGTACCCGGTATGCGTTGCATTGCACTATTTCCTACCTACCTACGTAGAGTGGGTAGGTAACCTTCCCTACCCTACCTACCTACCTACCTACCTACCTACCTACCTACCTACCTACCTACCTACCCTACCTACCTACTTACCTACGCTATCCTACCCTACCCTACCTTTCTCACCTTTTAATCCTTCCCTGGACTACGACAAACATTTCAAAACCAAAATCAGCTAAATCGGCCTAGCCGTTCTCGAGTTTTAGCAAGACAAACGAACCACGATTGATTTTTATATTTGATGAAAGTAAAGTGAAAAGAGAAGATAACCGATTACCATTTAATTTTTAGATCGTAAAAACATGACAAGTTCATCACTCGACGAGACTCCAACTACGCCAGTGAACTCGTCGTGTGACAACACTGCACACAATTTGGATAACAACAACGACACGCAACATCCAACAACTCCAGTTAACAGTTCTCCAGAGAGTATCGATACTGTTCGAGACAGCATTACTGGATTGCGGAGGTAATTTTATCATCATCAGCCTATAATGTTCCCACTGCTGGGACACAGACCTCCTCTCTATGAGAGGGAACGGTAATTTTATATTTAGTATTATTTATAAATAGCTGTTGCTCACGACCTTCGTTCGCGTGAAATTATGCCAAAAACATATTACTTCCCTATTTGAATCGGATTTTGTAAACAATTTCAAGAAACTCCTTATAACATCAGCTATCTGCCAGTACAAGTCCCGTCAAAATCGGTCAAGCCATTTCGGAGAATAGTCGGAAAGTCGGAACAGACAAACAAATTTGAAAAAAAAAAATGTTCTATTTACAAGTACCGTTCTTAGATTCTTTCATATGCGTTCAGTAAAAAACTGTTATTTTGACACAATCAGTCACTTCAATTTTATTATTTGTATAGGTGTTAATGACTCATTATCTTAATGATAGTATTCAGCTAATTCAACCTTGAGATTGTCAACGTCCATACCATGTTGAAAACACCGGTTCTCGTCCGATCACCGAAGTTTAAGCAACATCGGGCGCGGTCAGTACTTGGATGGGTGACCGCCTGGGAACACCGCGTGACGTTGGCTTTTTGCTCTTTTATTTGTCCATTACGATTGTCAAGGTAAATTAATTAGAAGTAAAAAAATATTTACATCTTAATTTTTTTTTTGCTTATTTTATCTATGAAAGTTCTTTGGCTCGGGGCCTTTAATTTAAAGAATTAAAAAAAAAACTCGGTTCAAAATTATTAAGCCAGTTAAAGTCGGCAGCAAAAAGCCAACGTCACGCGGTGTTCCCAGGCGGTCACCCATCCAAGTACTGACCGCGCCCGATGTTCGGACGAGAACCGGTGTATTCAACGTAGTATGGACGTTGGCATTTGAAGTATTGAAGTTCAAGCACCCTATCAGCTTTTGAGATTTAGTTTTCTTTATACTGAAGCAAATGTAAAAAAAAAACGAATGATAAAGTTAATTACTTAAACAGGAAGCTAAAACAACAAAATGTTGTTGTTGCTTTTTTCCCAATTTGTTTTTAATCATAAAAATTTGACCATAGATTGTTTGTTGGTTTGCAACATTTTTAGTCAATTCATATTCTCTCAAATAAATCTATCAAATTATTTATTAGCTTAAAATTAAAGATAGGTAATACATTCATAATCTCGCAAATAAATGAAACAACAATAATGGTGATAACGCGCGCAAGGCTCATAAAACAGCACATCGACTAACGCCCGGTGCCTCTATTTACACAAGAAACTATTCGTTTTGCTTACGGATAGTAATGTTCTCTACGAGGCGTATGTCAAACCCCGGGTTCACTGTTCCACGCGGCAACGACCGACGACTCGTTTCCCGAGCTCTGAGTACTAGGGCAGCAGAAAATATGAGGAGATAGATCGATTTGCCGTTACACTGTCGGCAGCGCCACTTCACGTTACGGTCGAATGTAGAACTATCAAGGCACCTATGTTGCATCGTGTCATACGTGTTTCGTATTGACGACGATAGATGGCGCTATATTAAAAGATTAAGTTGGCACGCAAAATACGCGCTTCAGACGTGGAGTTTGCGGACACCATCCCGATTTACTATACATACAATAACAAATATTTATTGATATTAAAACGATTTGTTTTAATATCAAGTAATATGAATTACCCATGGGTTTAAAGCATGAGTCCGCCTTTGGACAGTGTTTTTACTTATGCATAAAGTTTAAATAATAAAATCGTTTTTCTGTTTTCCAGGATAAATCCCCCTCAAGATTTCTTCTCGTCGGAATGTGACGATGTGAGAGACCGCATGAGTTCATGCTCTCTGAAGTCAAACAACCAAGATCGGAACGTCCTCAAGTATAAAGTGGAAGAGGATATCCTTGCCAACGTAAATGTGAAGCCTTTAGTCGCAATACACGAGAGGTGGATCTATGAAGCCAACCGAAAAACCTGCCGGTCTATGTCGTTACCTGAAGATAACAGGTCAGTAATAACAATGACGTCACCGACAACACAAATATTGAAACAGATCGATTTCGAGTATTCCTGTCCTGACCTATAATTGGACTTTTTGATTGAATGACGTCACAAAATTGATAGTAAAATCGAAATTCAGCATAGTATTCGCTAACGTCCATACTACGTTGAATACACCGGTTCTCGTCCGATCACCGAAGTTAAGCAACATCGGGCGCGGTCAGTACTTGGATGGGTGACCGCCTGGGAACACCGCGTGACGTTGGCTTTTTGCTTTTTGTAGTTCCTAATATGTTGCTTATCTAGTACTTACTGATAACTAAAACGTATCTATAGTACAAATGTAATTTAATTAAATCTTCCTACTACAGACTGTTTTTTTGTTTAAAAAAGTATGGATGTGTCTCGTTCACGGCAAAGTTTAATTTTACATAACACATCGTGCCTTCTTATGATATGACGTCATACACTTATGATAGGAAACGCAGAATTCGGCTTAGCATTCGCCAACGTCCATACTACGTTGAATACACCGGTTCTCGTCCGATCACCGAAGTTAAGCAACATCGGGCGCGGTCAGTACTTGGATGGGTGACCGCCTGGGAACACCGCGTGACGTTGGCTTTTTGCTTTTTTTTTAATTTTTATATTGTAAATACTGCTTACCAAAACAACGGGTTTTTGGTTGACGATCTTGTATGTTTCCTATGCTTTTAATATAATCGACTAAAGAATTTACGTTTCTGCACCCTCTGTTATTTATTTATTAATACTTACTTCATAGTAAATTCTTTAATAATATATTAAATTCTATAATAATTTAGTAGTATGGTGGTGCCTAAGCAGAGACTTACAATAACTTAAACTCAAGTAATAACTTTAACTTGACTAAAGATACAAGTGTTAATTTAATGCCACAAGGCATTCTTCGGCAATTAACCTTTATGGTGATATTCGCCGCACTGAAGTATGTGCTAACATTCAGTTAGCACATACTTCAGTGCGGCGAATAATACCAAAATTAAGTATATTTTTGTAGACCTGTTTTGCGGTCAAAATCAACTTTTTATTCGAGAAATTGGTCTTAAAGTCAAAATCTACTTTAATGGCGAGATAAGACTTCTCACGTTTGCTCAAATCCGCTCTTGGAATATTAAGTTTAGAACAGCTGTGTCGTAGGTCCAGAATTCGCAAGCGCTGAGCATGATGTCCGATTCCCAGCCGGGGAAGTTTTTCCATCGCGATTTCTCAGTAGCACCATTGATTTTAGGTGTGTACCCGGTTGATGGCAATAGACTCACCCCCTATTAGATGGGACTGAATAAGACTGGCGAAATGTCGGTTTTACTATTAGGTACGCATCTGCCGTATCCTCCGGCGATTACAGGCATGATGTTAAGTTTTAGCATAATCCTCGCTTGTTGCACACTAACTTTTTATAACTGACTCCGCCATACGCTTTTTACTAGCATTTAGGGGCGCATTGGAGATCGGAGAAGATTTTTTGATGATTTTGTAAAATACACTGTCTTGTCATTTTCATAAGGTGTCAAGTTGTACAAATTGTGACCCAGGCATCAATCGTCCCCTTTCCGTCCGCCAAAAATGGATCATGCAGGATTATTTGCGCTTTAATGCTCTATTAATAAAGTCTGAATTTCAATGATAAACACACAATTTTGGGCTCTTTCCTTTTAGATATTCACTGGTAAATTCGGTGTAGTTATCGCCAACGTCCATACTACGTTGAATACACCGGTTCTCGTCCGATCACCGAAGTTAAGCAACATCGGGCGCGGTCAGTACTTGGATGGGTGACCGCCTGGGAACACCGCGTGACGTTGGCTTTTTGCTTTTTTTTATTATTTTTGTATAGAAATCAATTTTTATCGGAACAAGGGGTTCTTGTCGACGTTCTTATTTTATTTTTGTGCTTTTGATGTCATTTACTATCCCATCATTTACTTTTCTGTGCCAACGGTTAAGATGTTATCTATTGATATGACTTGTATTCCATAATGCTTGACTCGTAAAACATAGGCTTCTGGCCTAGTTTAGGAGGCAGAAGTTCGCATTTTAATATGTCTTCACTGTGTGTTATATAAGTTTTCATTTTCCTTGTGTACAAATGAATTTGATTTAACATTAGGCGGACTTATTGCCCCAATATATACGGCGCCAGAAAGAAAATTATGTCTTCATTTGCGAGCAAAACTTTAGAATTACTCTCAGTCTTAAGTCAAAAGCGATTTCATGAGGCATTTATGGCGTACCTACTCATGCTTGGTCAAATCCGCCCTTTGAAGACTTATTTAATAACGACATTACCCTCGCGTGTTGCAAACTAACTTGCGAAACTAACGCATGACACCGCTAAACGGTTCAGGCAATCTAGGGATGCTTGAGAAGATGTTGTGATGAATTTGTAAAATACACTTTATTGTTAATGTCGTAAGGTGTCAAGTTGTACAAATTGTGACCCAGGCATCAATCGTCCCCTTTCCGTCCGCCAAAAATGGATCATGCAGGATTATTTGCGCTTTAATGCTCTATTAATAAAGTCTGAATTTCAATGATAAACACAAAATTATGGGATATTTCCTTTTAGATATTCACTGGCAAATTCGGTGTAGTTATCGCCAACGTCCATACTACGTTGAATACACCGGTTCTCGTCCGATCACCGAAGTTAAGCAACATCGGGCGCGGTCAGTACTTGGATGGGTGACCGCCTGGGAACACCGCGTGACGTTGGCTTTTGCATTTTGTAGTTCATAAGATTTTTTCTAGCTGGTACTTACTGATATCTCATACTGTACATTACGAATGTAAATTAGTCTGATCTACATTAAAAAACAGCCGGTTTTTGCTTAAAAAAGTAGGAATGACTCACGCTCACGACGAAGTCCTATTTTACAAACACACCGTGTCTTCTAATGAAATGACGCAAAATTCGACTTTCCAACGTCCATACTACGTTGAATACACCGGTTCTCGTCCGATCACCGAAGTTAAGCAACATCGGGCGCGGTCAGTACTTGGATGGGTGACCGCCTGGGAACACCGCGTGACGTTTGCTTTTTGTTTCAGGAGCCAGATATCAGCGGTGAAGCCGGCTTCACACTGCGTGGATACGCTACAGAAATCCTTACCTCACTTGAATATGAAGAAACCAGGACCTAAAATTTATCGGACGCGTCCCGCTTCGCCTAGCAACGGGAAAAATGGTCAGTCACAACTAAATCATACCTTTTAAAGTACTAATTACGGGTTTAAGCATTTCTTGTATATTACCTCTAGGTATTGAAGATAAAACTTTATTTTAACTAAGCATCCGTTACTAACAAAATGATATACATATAGGTACTTTATTTCTATTGTATTTGTGTAAGTAGGTATGTTTACAATTTCGTGATTGTATTTGAAACTGTTTCTCAAAACCTTGAATAATTTGGCGCATCCTATTATTTGATTACACCCCTTAGGGGTCGTCCTTTCACTAACGTGAGGTTTCAACAGGGGTAGGCCATAGGGGGTCAGGAATAATCACTGTTAATCACGGTGGGGGAGAGGAAAAATAATGTAATCTCAGAAATGTACAATATTTTATGGCAAAAATTAATTAAAAACCGTAGCAAATGTATTTGCCTAAAAATTCCGGGCAAGCTAATTGTTATCTGAAAATCCTAGTTTTTTTTATTAAACAGATTCTAAAACTATTTGATCTTTGCTATTGTAAAAACTACGCATGAAGCTGGGAGGAGGATATAAAAGTGGCCTATTAAACCTCATGTGCTGAAAAGATGGCCCCTTACCAAAAACGACATCGCCGGTCATATATTGAACACATGATGGGTTTGAAAATTCTCGATCGTTCCCTTTTGGTGAAGCACAAAAAAGGAGGTTTTTGAATGCTTATTGTTATGAATATGCGCTTGCATGGTGTTGGTAATACAATAAAAACTTAAAATTGCATGCGGCTTTTATTTCTAAATTGTAAACTAATGGTATACAAGGTGTAAGCGGAGGTTTTACGATGCCCTCAACGAAGGATTTTGTAGATCAAAATAAGTAACTTTACGCAAATTATATTGCTCGGAGATGACTTTTTTGGGTAAAAAATCACGTTTTACAGTAATGCACGCAAAAGTTGGAACTTTGACTTACAATATCTCCGTAACTAGAAGGCTCCCAAGTAAGGTCCAGAACAAAAAAAAATACGATGGCACTCGGGGACTGCGGCGGTAAAGCTATTGCATAGCATTTTTTATCAACTTATGCAATTATAATATTTATGCAATATTTTTTTTTCTTTGATATTAATTCAAGTTACACTTTTTGAGCGTGGTGACCGATAAGAAAACAAACATTTTGCCATGATTTTTTTTTTCAAATTCGGGTTGTTGGATTTATTTAGTTACGGAATTTCTTGATTCGGTCGCCGCGCTCAAAGCCCGCGATGAAAGCTATGCAATAGCTCAAAAATCGCAATGACGGGGAGACCAAGTTGCTTTTTTTGGCTTTGTAAGGGGTCTTCTACACTCATTATTTCTTTCTGCCCTACTAACATGTACAGGTTTTTTAAAGTAAGTACTATTTGTTTGACTTATTTTTCGCCTTCGTCCTTTAACAATTTCATGTTGCAGTACCTATTGATAATTTCTGACCGTTTTAGACAACTGAGTAACTGTTTTATTTTCGTTTTAACCAAAATAAAAGGAGATTTATGCCCCGTTTCTGTTTCTATCACTAGTGTTTTACTTCTAGATCGATTTTTGTTATTTATATTGTCCTGGTTAACAATACGTAGTTTATATTGAATTGATGCTGTACGATAAAATGTTTTCCAGGGAACCAATGGGAGCAATTTTGTCAAGCGCGGGATACGATCGCGAAGAGCGTCAACTTTTCTCGAAGCCCTGAACTCCGACACCGGAGCCCTGAACTGCACTGGCGATCTGAATCGGAACGAGGGTAATTATTTTATTATTGAAATCATAATAAATAGCTCATTAATTTCAATGGAACATAGGTTACGTTAGCTGGGCTTTTTCCGCACTTAGCCAAGAGGCTAATAGAGGGATTTTTTATACGTACAATGGCCCAGGGTCCTCTCAGAAAGCTAGCAGGCTTTTCAGGCTGCGGCAGGCTTCCGGGAGCGATGCCGGCGATTGAAGAGTCCGTCCCCGTTGATCTGCCACGCTTCTGCACTCCATGAGCACGTGCTGTTCTTCCGCCGCCATACATCCTCTGCACAGAGGGCTGTCTATCACACCTATGATAAATAGGTGTTTGTTTAGGGGACAGTGGCCGGTTATGATACCCATAATCTTGCGAATTTAGTCCCGTTTCAGTCCAGTGATGCTGCGGGCTAGTCTCGTTGATGCTTCCAGAACTGCAGTCTTTAAAATCCTTTTTCCATTTCAATGGAACATGTGTTTCATTTAAATCTTAACTTTTTACAACATTGAGGATTAGGCAGGCATGCACCGCGTGACGTTGGCTTTTGCATTTTGTAGTTCCTATGATTTTTTGTAGCTGGTACTTACTGATATCTCATACTTATCTACATTACGAATGTAAATTCATCTGATCTTTTTTAAAAAACAGTCTGTTTTTTTAAAAAAATGTAGGAACGACTCACGCTCATTACAAAGTTCTATTTTACATAACACATCGTGCCTTCTAATGATATGACGTCATAAAAATTTCACGATAGGAAACGCAAAATTCGGCGTAGCATTCGCCAACGTCCATACTACGTTGAATACACCGGTTCTCGTCCGATCACCGAAGTTAAGCAACATCGGGCGCGGTCAGTACTTGGATGGGTGACCGCCTGGGAACACCGCGTGACGTTGGCTTTTTGGTCTTCATTTTATTTATTTCTTTAGAATACTGATTTCTTACTTTAAATTAATAATTCTAATAATAGTTTTGTTACATTACAGACCACTAACCGATAAATCCGAGCTAATGATCGACCAATCAACTGACACGAGAAGCATCGAAGAGTATATCAGAGACATGATACGCAAAGAGTTCCAACACTTACTGCAAGAAATATCCGACGATGCTTCAACTACGTCTAAAAACGAAGACATCGTAAACAAAGGAGTCGCCAATATCATAGAGTCTTTAACCAATAACGAAGATACACGATCCACGAAGAAAGAACCAATTAAATCGTTCTCCCGAGTGAAAATCAATGGGAACAACAAACCTCTCTTACAAATCACTTTCACCCGTTGTGGGGAGAACAGTCTCCAAGTTCTAGACAACTGTGTGAATGTTACTATCTGTGATGGTAGCAACAGTAACGTTAGTACGAACACTGTGACTTGTTCTAAGGACAAGATGAACCAGTCAGTGGAAGATACGCCGACTGAGGATGGTCATGTCAACGCTTTGAAGAGGTGCCAGGCTTTCAATGCTTTACAGGTGGGTAGAGGAGTCTTAGTATAGTACGTGGAAACGGTACACGAGAGTTTTTGATATAGATCCGTGGTCGTCAAACTGCGGCCCCCGGGCCGCATGCGGCCCGCGACAAACCAATTTTTTTTTACAAATACTGATTTATGAAAATGACATTTTTTTTAAACAAAAATCGCAATCGTTTTTCCAGTCATTTAGACACCATGAGGATTGCATGTAGTCCCAAAGACGTCAACATAGAAGACATAATTTAAAAAATACAACATCTTTATTGGTAAAGTTTACCTAAATTTTCATTTTTCATTGTTAGTATTAACGTTGTCCTTTGTCAAAATCTCAAATAAACATTTTTATTTACAATCATTTGCACTTGCGTTTCTTGTTTACACATGCAATTCACAAGTGTGCGGCCCTCAGTACTATCGCAAATTGTCCCATGTGGCCCTTGACCAAAAAAGTGTGACGACCGCTGATATAGATATACACAGACTTTGAACGTCAGAGGCGGCCCAACTTTTAAGTACTATATTTACACCCTAAATTATTTTTTTTGTTTTTCATTGATAAAGAACGTGTTTCTAATTTTTCGTTTTCATTTTCAACAGGAAGCTAGAAGTACCGAGGACTTATACATAGACGACGACCTATCGACGATGCAAGATAACTTCGGCGGTAAAGTGAAACTGATACCGCTGCACGGATCCTTGCACGAGATCCTGTGCGAGAAAGAGGACGACTGCTGCCTCATCAAGGTGAAGCAGGAGAACGGCTGCGACACCATCTACTTCCGCTGCGACAACTCCGACGCCGAGTCACGCGACGCCATCGACGGCTGTGCGCACGACTCGCACCCGAAAGACACCGTAGTCTTCAAACGAAGCATATCACTCGTCGAAGAGAGATACCAGCGCATTTTCCCGAAAGAAAAACGCACGCAAATCCCCCTAGCACGCAAACTGAAACCTCCCAACATCAGAGTTCGACCAAAATCCGAAATATTCCCACCAGCAACACAGGGACTGAGCAGAATATCGCGAACTCTTAGCAATAGTAGCCCATCATTGCCTACATGCGACAGAAATGATGAAGTTGAGGTGAACATTGAGAATGTGCTGAGCTACCAGGACTCTTCATCCGATGAATGTCTCAAGTGCAAGGCGGAGAATGATGACTTCGAGTTACTAGAGCGAAAGATAGAACAAGACCTGATGAACAGCTGCAAGAAGCCGAGATCTCCGATGTCGAGCGGCTGCTTACCGAAGATATCCGAAGAAAACCTCTTGAATCTGAACGATGAAAAGGACTGATTAATTCTGTTGATCCAGAATTAAGATTTTTGTTTAGTTGTTAACACTAAAATTGAAGCCATAAGTACAAATTACGATACTGCATGATGAGGAGTCGGATAAACTAAATTTTTCCTCACCTATTTGTATTCGAAATGTCCAATTTGACAAGTACAAAGTTGTTAAATTTTTATATGACGCTTTTTTTGTGAATCGTAATTATGTTTCTAATTTTGTTACTATCACAATTATGTTACTCATCCGTCCAATTTGTACTCGCATTTAGAAAACCCAAAGATATTTTCGTAGGTTTTCTTGTATTTTTATATTATTTCCGTGTTTTAATTTGTATCGTTTTTAGTGATTACAGTGCAAGGCTATGTGATTTAGAGTAAGAGGCACCAATACATTCCACTGTTGTGATTTTTAGAATAGATGCACCTTATGAAGGTTTTGCCTTGTTATACTATAATAGTAGCACTTTTAATCTACCTTAAATATTTTAATCTTCGTTTCTATATTTTTAAATTGTATTGAATACACCAAAGGTTAATTAGTTGCCTGGTTACTTTTCTATAATCATTTGATTTTCTAAAGTGTAAGTTGATTTATAAAATGAGTATTATGTGATTTCTAAAGTTTCCATTTTAAATGCTATTGTTACTTACTCTGTGTGGTTGATTTCAGATTTAACTGTTAAAAATAAAACTTTGTACTTATATTGCAGTTTTTTATTTAACAAAAAGTAAGGTAGAAAATAAGCAACAATAAATGGCACTATACAATAGTAAGTTCATATACATTGGGCTTATTATAATAAATACGTGTAACGCATAATGGAAGACATTTGGAATATAATTTCTTGGTTCTATTTTTAAAGCTTTCTACAATATTCTTGTATGTAAATGCACAATATTCAATTATTTCTCACCGTCTAACATAACATCTTAAACGTTAACTAGGTATATTAACGAGATATGTTAGAACTTAAAATATAAAATGAGTAACAAATACAGGTAAATGTTTAAATTGTATTGTTGCTATTAATCTCAAAACAATATGGCAAAACCGACCTTAAGATGAAACATAACTAAAATAAGCAGATGGTCAGTCTACAAAAGTTTTGCGTATTTTCATCACTATAACGCAGGGAGTGATAAAGTTCTTTTATTTCTTAATCTAATTTATGCAAATGACATTTTTTTTTTAACTAATTGAAAACAGAAATTCAGACAGTTCATTTAACTTTTAGCACTTGATATGAAAATAGCCTAAAAACAAGAAGTAGCAAACGGCTTACTCATACGATTTTACTGAAAAATGACAGCGCAGAGCAAATTCGTTATTATTCGAGCTGAACATCCACTCATACAAATATAGTATGTTAGTATTTATGGAAGTTCAAGCGTTTAGTGACATATAATGCAAACTAGCTTACCATGCTCGATCCGTTTGATTCGGCGTCTATGTCCAACCAAACAAACTTCCACTTTACGACAATGAGAATATAGTTATAATTCAATATCATCAGAAAACTCAGCTCTTACAAAACCCTGCTGCATGTCCTACTTTCCGTTTCTATTAATTTATCATTTATGAGGTCTTATCAGTAAGCTTAGTGATTACGGCCTTAACTTCCGTGTAGTTCTTAATGCCGTAGGGTCCATTTTCGCGACCGATGCCTGACTGTTTGTACCCGCCGAAGGGAACTTGGTTGCTAAGGACGTTGTAGTCGTTCACCCATACCGTGCCGGCGCGGAGTCTCTGTAAATGAAAAAGTGGTATAGTTTTCGCAATAGAGTGATTAAAAACATAGGTCATTTTTCCTCGGTATAGTATTTATTCAAGTTCGGTGAATGTCGATATTTCATCAACAAATCTACAGTCTGTTATCATGAGATTTTGATTTACTGACCAGAAGTTTGATCAAGCTTTTATTAACCGAGGAGAAACCAATTAATCAGGCTAAGAGGTTAACTGGTTAGACCAACCTTAAATATTGCTGATTAACCAAAATGAAAAAAGAAAAATCACTGAGCACTTTCCAATACTTTCATGCATCTCTTTTGTGTACAAAAACGAACTCTGTTCGTGAACCTGGCCTGATTGTCCTTTAATACAAGTTAACCTTTACTCTAGAGTTTTTCACCTAATCCTAAAATATAAACCGATTAAAACTAAAACCCCTATACGGGTAACTTTTAAGTGCTAGCTAGAATTCCGTTGATATATCATATAGGTACTGGTATTAAAATTATCAGCTGGACATCTCAATCGCATAGCATACCATTTATTTCGGCGAGTCATTTAGCTGCTGCCAGCTATCCTGTGAAGAGCATCGCCCCAACCTACTTACATAATTAAGTCGAACCTAAGTCGGGGATAAAGTCCACTGCAAATAGCACAAAAATTGTAGAAGCATAAATAATAAGAGATGTATATTCCCCACCTGCACAACATAGTTAGCCTTGTCGATGTCCTGCGTGAAGACAGCGGAGGCGAGGCCGTACTCCGAGTTATTGGCGCGCTCGATCACCTCGTCCACCTGCGAGAACTTCAGGATCTGCTGCACCGGACCGAAGATCTGGAAACGGAAGAAAACATGGTATAGCGCATTTATGGCGTAGTTGTAAGGGGACGTACGCACTGATAGGTTGCATGGCGTATTCCGTGCGGTCGGATGCGAAAATAGGCATGATTACTGGGTAGAGAAATTCTATACAAAAATATTACCAACGTATTTTCTGTTTTTATCAAATTAACAAAAAATAACGTATTAGTTGAAGAGTGGGGGCTCACTACGTCACAACTAGGTATAAAATTTACTTAACACTTACGCTGCTAAGTTCAAATAATTAATTTTTACTTGTGTGCTCACCATTCACAAATCATCTATAGTTACGTATAACAACTACTCGGGAAGCGGGTTGTGTGCACACGAACGAATTATTGTTCGACCCAGATCTCGGATGCTTTGCACCGAAAGGATTAAGTACCTCAGTAGTAGCGATATCCATGTTATCCTTGACATCACTGAACACGGTGGGCTCCACGAAGTACCCAGCATCAGACGCGCGGTTCCCGCCCGCGACTAGTGTGGCGCCTTGCTTCTTGCCTGACTCGATGAGGCTCAGGATGCGGGTCTGCTGCTCCAAATCGATCTGCAAACATTGATGTTAGGTTACTAGCTTACGCTCCCGGCTTCGCTCCAGTTATGTGCCGAAATTAACCCACGGGAACCTATGATACTCAGGCAGGGATAATGTAGCTTCCAGTTAGTGAAAGAACATCACATCATCATCGGGAACAGTAGTTCCGAAGATTATCCCCTACATACTGTAATGGACGCTCAGGAAGACCACTTCAAATAACAACGTCAGTTATCGTTTTCACAATTTACTTTAATTTTCACATTCACTCACATTAAAATAATTCAACATTAAGTACATTAAGCACTGAACAGTTCTAATAGTTAGATGAGACAACCTTTTAGTTGGGCCGCTGTCGAACGAATGTGTCGCCCGCTATTCGAGTACTCCCCACTACGACTCCCACTCTTAATCGCCTTACTTTGCCGCTAAGGCGGTTGTTTAATGTGCGAGTCAATACAACAACTCGTAAAGCGTAACAGCTCGGCCATCCGTTCCACAACGAGTCCCTTCGTTAGAGGTTTTACTTTAGTATAGCGAACATTAAATAATTTACAAGATAATCATATAAGAATATTTTTCATAGAGATAACTATCATAAAATATTTTTCATTACATTTTCAATCATGAAATATTTCTCACTAGCTTAACATTCAAAAATTATTTATACAGTTTTAACTAACCAAAACAATAACAATTCAAGAAATATAACAATTTAAGAATCACTTCTTAGCATACCTTTACTCGAGTCTACGTATAGTCCATGACATTGACTAATGTCTTCACGTTAACTAATCTTTCACTACCACCAGTCCATGACCTTGACTGGGGTTTTTTAGCATCATAACATTTACATTGTTCGGTTACCTTGACCAATGTAAAATCTGTCTTTTAGTATCATCATCAAACTTTCGTACTTTCACTCAACTTAACGTGTGATCCATGACCTTGACCAACACCTTCACGTTGATCAGAGTCTTTTACCTACCACCAGTCCATGACCTTGACTGGGGTCTTTAAGTATCATAACATTTACATTGTTCGGTTACCTTGACCAATGTAAAATGTGTATTTTAGTATCATCATCAAACTTTCGTACTTCTACTCAACTTAACGTGTGGTCCATGACCTTGACCAACACCTTCACGTTGATTAGAGTCTTTTACCTACCACCAGTCCATGACCTTGACTGGGGTCCTTAAACATAACGTATACATTGGCCGGTTACCTTGACCAATGTATACGGAACTTATGGAGACACAATGAACCATGACCCAGTCATTGTGAATCCCTTTATATAAAATACTTTGAAACTTCGCTTTTTATAACTCTTGTATGCTTTATTTATGTCTCTTACTTTTTTTTTTCCTCACTACATTCATCTTTTTCACTACATTCGTCTTTCTCACTGCATTCGCCTGTCATGCAACATTCATCCTTCTCGTTACTTCCATCATCACTCGATGGATCACATGGGTCAGAAGCAGGATCAGTAAAACCAAGCCACGGAGATATCTTGTCTAGGGATACTACAGCTTCATAACATCTACCTCTTTTCTAATAAATTGTTTTCCGAAGTTGGGGCAGAATATCAGACGATTTCATTTAATTTACCTTGAGGTGGGTTTAAGACATTTATACCAAATAACAGTTAATTAAAAACCTAACGTAAATTGTCCTTATCGATTATCCGCTAAATTCGTCAATTTTTAATTTTATAATTATTATGTATGTCAGCCATCTCTTTAGTTTTAGGATCGTTTAGAATTACAGAAATACGTTTAATCTCATCGTCGGCCTGTTGGACAGTAGTTATCCAGTCTTCTGAATTAATAGCAAGGGCATCTAAGATATTACTATCGTTATTACCATGATCGCTCTCGGTGGGGCCCTACTAAGAGCATCGAAATCTGCCATTTTAGTTGTTATAGTAAAACCCAAGTCTTTTAAATGCGAAGGAAAGCAATCTTTATATTTGTCTAGTAATTGTTTTAGAATTTGTATTTGTTCAGAATTAATAATAACATCACACTTAAATGGTGATTCATCCAAGTTGCCTTCATGAAATTCCAGACTGGTATTAACCTGAAGCCATCTGTCTAGATTATGGCCACGTTTTACTAATTCGTCTTTTCGAATAACTATATTTTTTTATTAGTAATATTTTGTATAAGGATATATATTCCCAAGACAATTGATATTCACCTGGCAATAAATAATGTTCTGAACCGGGACAACCTCTAAACGTAATGTGAATATAAACTTGACCGGTATAATCACACGGATACTTTATAGGGATTACTTTAAGATCACCCGGCGCGATATTTGTATCTGAGAGGCTAACTAAACTTGACGCTTTCACCGAGTGGAGTTTCCACCTTTTGAAATATTAAATCAGTGGCAGTCTTATGTTTAATTTTATAATTTGATTTTTAAGTACTATTAATTTGCATGACAGTTTAAATCTAAGCTTCGGGAGCGTCACTCCTGTCCTTTTTATTTGGACAACTTTTCTCCAAGTGGCCTAGCCAATTACATTTGGTACATTGTATTTTAGGCTTAGTGCATTTAAAGAATGGGTGCCCTGTTTCTTTACAGTTGTAGCATACAACGCGATTATACCTAGAACTCGATTGGGCATTATCAGGGATAAGTAATACATTTTGTGTGTTTTCAGTAACTGTACGTTTGTCTTTGTCCTTATTCTTTGAGTTATCAGGAACAACTTTATCTTGGCTAGTTTTCAGTCTTAAAAAAATTTAAAACTTGTTCAGGTTCCGCAAACTCAACCGCTTGAGCACCTAACCTAACTCCACGATCGTCAATACCAGCTATTAAACAATCAACGGCAAGTTTTTCAGCAATATTACACCGGTTTAACAGGTTCATTTTGGAATAATAATATAATTCTAACGATTCCCCGTATCGAACTCTCAAACTTAACATTTCGTTGAGTAAATCCGCATAATTTTCGCGGGTTGGAAAAGATTCTTTAAGTTTGTTTCCATTCCGCCCAGGAGAACAGTACTGTAGGTAATCCTTGATACCAAGATTTGGCTACACCACTTAACTTTGGTAAAGCATAATGGATCAACTGCCTATCATTCCATCCATAAATGTGAGCACATTCTTCAATCTTGTTAATCCATGCATCCATCGTCTGTTCTTTGGACATTGGGTCGTATTCGGGAATAACATTATGGAGAACAGGAAACTTATCACATTCACCAACATTCTTCACATCTTTCATAATTTCAACAAATTGTTTTAACAACATGTTTTGGCTACCGTACCTGCAAGAACGTTTTGACCTACGTTCACTTCCAGTAGAAGAGCTACTACTAGGCTCCCGCCGCTTTTCCTGTCGCCGGCGACTTTCTCGGTGGCGACGGGATGCTCGTTCGTAATTGCTGCTACTAGAGCTGCTCGGCGGGCGTCTACTTCTTTCATGGCGACCCCTTTTTGAAGCCCTCGGTAACTCCGGTGTGCCACTTCGGCTTGCTTTACTTCTTGGCATATTTGTCTAGGGCTCACACAAAAAAATGCACTATTTAGAATTATCTCTGAAATGGGTAGACCAATTTATAACATTAAGGATATTTACCTTTCCAATTATTAATTATTACGTAGTTAAATAAGCGTTCAGATATGCTATAAATTCAATTATTCAAATTAAAGCGTTCACATAACGCTTAATGTTAAGGGTGGGTAATCAATAAGGTTTCAAAAGAAAAAAAATGCTAATACGACATGTAAAATAATTCATTGCTGCGTAGGGTATATAATTTCCAGTTTTAAAACATGGTATCACTAGCTTTATCAACCGTAGATAATATGTTGTGAACCGTTGTCATTAGTCCGTAAGTTTAACGGTTTTTTTTTTCTCGCACAAACAAAAAATATAAAATTCTTATAGTTCGATCAATAACGGGCTAATTATAAAAAGCAGAAAAACTTACGTTTTATTAGGTTACTTTTGGCGCAGGGAGGGCAATTTACAGGTGTAATTGCCCAATAATCCCACTTCTGAGATGTAATGGACGCTCAGGAAGACCACTTCAAATAACAACGTCAGTTATCGTTTTCACAATTTACTTTAATTTTCACATTCACTCACATTAAAATAATTCAACATTAAGTACATTAAGCACTGAACAGTTCTAATAGTTAGATGAGACAACCTTTTAGTTGGGCCGCTGTCGAACGAATGTGTCGCCCGCTATTCGAGTACTCCCCACTACGACTCCCACTCTTAATCGCCTTACTTTGCCGCTAAGGCGGTTGTTTAATGTGCGAGTCAATACAACAACTCGTAAAGCGTAACAATACGAACTTACAAACAAAATTTTACCTCTTTATAATGTTAGTATAGACGTGATAAATATCAAAATGAACTGACCACGTTTGAGATTTGGACGTAAGAGTTCATGCCATATTCTTAAAGTGCTTAATGTTGAGTTCGTCAGCAACAAAGTTATCGCACACAGGTTTACACTTTTGAAATCTCTATCCTTCCGTCATATACGAATGAACCCTTAATTTCAATAAACACGACAGCATTTACATTCGGCTTTACTATTCTATTCTATTTTTAATTATGGCAAGCAGAGCCGATGTCGACTATTCTGCCAATGTCGAAAGTGGCTTGGAAAAGCAAGTGTGTATACAAAAAGTGTTACGAGAGAAGAATTTAGAAAATAAAAATAAAAAAAACTTTGACGATACAATGGACTTAATGTAGATCTTGAGGGGTTAGTACTGGACTGAAACAAACAAAAAGTATATAATTAAATAAATAATATAGGTGTTAAAACATTAAAATATACGTAGGCCATATCCACACACAGAATAGGGGTATACAAATATTATAATTTTATATTATTGTGACGGATGAAAATCATCAACGCCACAAGCAGTTCAGGAGTGGAATATGTTAAAAGAGAGGGGAAATTAATGGGAAG
The DNA here is from genome assembly GCA_949152445.1 of Cerastis rubricosa. Taxonomy (NCBI): domain Eukaryota; kingdom Metazoa; phylum Arthropoda; class Insecta; order Lepidoptera; family Noctuidae; genus Cerastis; species Cerastis rubricosa. Next base: position 15,302,703 of record OX424541.1, read on the forward strand.
AGGGATTTTAAATCTAGGGAGACGGCTATACAAGTCTAGAGGTGGTATATTGTACGAGCATTCAAAAAATATGTGGTCTAGGGTGCCCTCCTCCAACCCGCACTCGCAGAGAGAGGAGTCACGGATATGAATTTTGTGTAAAAAAACGGGAGTGCAACAAAAACCTAAGCGGATTCTACATAAGACAGAAACAACAGCTTTCGATACTTTTTTGTGACGAAAAAACCACGGTTTTGGTTTTATGGTCGGTTGTACTGCGTAAAAAAAACTACCTTTCTTTTTGCTGGACATATTCCACTGCTCCTGCCAGGAACACTGTAAATTCAGTTTTGGAAGGGACAATAGGTCGTAACCCTGATGGGTGTTGTGCGAGAGATCTGACGATGAAGATGAACAAGCATCTTTAGCCATGGCATCAACACATTCGTTACCCGTAATGCCACAATGGCTAGGTATCCAAACTAACTGAACATCCTTTTGACTACTAGCGCAGGACAATAAAGAGCTTTTAATTTTTAAAATAAGGGAACTGTGCAATTTACTTTTAAAGGGATTTTGAACTAAGGCTTGCAAACAACTAAGGGAATCTGTAAAAATGACGGCTTTCTGAATATTGTGGTGTGACTCTATGAAAAGACAAGCTTCCAATATAGCCACACATTCGCCAGTAAATACGGAAGACTCCTTAGGGCATTTAAACTGTAGGATAATTTTGGAGCTTTGGTAGTAGACCGCAGCGCCAGTATGACTGAGTTCGGTTAGTTTCGAGGCATCCGTAAAAAACAATTGAAAACCGTTCCATCTCTCGTCCACCACCGCATTGAAAGCCAAATTCGCTGACGGAGATTTTTTGAATATACCAATATCAAAGAAAATTTTTGGGTTATAACTAAGAACTTCATAAGGAAAATTAAAAAGGGGTAATCTAGGATACTGGACGATCGGGTTTACTAAATTTAGAATTAGTCGAAAGGATTTTAGGATTAAAGGAGATTTTTTATTTTTCCAGTAATTTGAGCTTCTGCATAAGGCATTTAGCTCGTTCAGTTTGCCTATAAGAGGATGGGAGGATTTACATATTAGTCTAGACACAAAACGGGAGGCCAGGTATTGTCGTCTAAGGGTCAGGGGGGGATCGGCACATTCGACCTGCAATGCGTTAACGGGCGAGGATTTCATACAACCAGAGATGATTCGAAGGCACTTGTACTGAACTCCATCCAGCCCAGCCAAAGCACCTTTGTTGCAAGGAATCAGAAGAAATGTTCCATAGTCTAAAACACTACGAACCAAGGCATTATAGACTAATTTCATGGTGTAGGGGTGAGCACCCCACCAAACACCCGCAAGAACTCTTAAAATTGAAATAATTCTTTCACACTTTTGTATAAGAAAATTTATGTGATGTTTACCAGTTAATTTTGAATCTAAAATAACGCCTAAAAACTTTGCTTTACTAGCTATAGGAATATTTTGGCCTAAAATGTTTACTGAAATATGAGGAATGAGTCTTTTACGAGAGAAAATAACTGCCGAACTTTTTGGTGCAGATAATGACAGTCCATGGTTTAAAAGCCAATGGTTCAAAGAGTCCAGAGAGAGGCATAAAGATGACGCTGCGTCAACTATGGAGGAATCTGTCACATACAAAACAATATCATCGGCATATTGCAACAACTGACAATTATTATTTAAGCAGGACCCAATATCAGCCGTGTATAAATTGTAGAGTATGGGACTGAGGACATAGCCTTGTGGGAGTCCTTTCCATGTCTGCCCTTCATCGAACTCCTCACCCTGGACTCTCAGAACCAATGAGCGGGACATCAGTAGTTCGCATATGCATTGTATCATCTTAGCCGGAAGACTCAGCTGTTGCAGTTTTTGCCTGAGTACAGGAAGAAGTACATTGTCATACGCAGAGGAGATATCAAGGAAGGTAGCAACAACAGATTCATTTCTAGAAAAAGCTATGTGTATATCCGTAACTAAAATACCAACACTGTCCATTGTACTAAGCCCTTTCCTAAAACCAAATTGGTGGTTCGGTAGTAAGTCCCTCGATTCGACTATCCACTCGAGACGATTTTTAATAAGGTGCTCCAGTAATTTGGCTAGGACTGAAGACAAAGCGATTGGCCTAAGGCCATTCGGATCATCTGCATGTTTGCCTGGTTTCAATAGAGGAATAATAAGCTGTAATTTCCATTGATCTGGGACCCAACCATTACTATAACAGAAGTTTAAAATGTTTAAAAAGTAGATTTTAGCCTTTTCGCCAGAATGGGTTATAAAGGAATATGGCACACCATCAGTACCAGGAGCTGAGTCCCGAACATGTTTGAGTACCACATTCAATTCCTCCAAAGTAAATGGCGCATCTAAAGGATCCTCTGTAACATTAAGCAGGGGCGTGTTTTGGCATTCTGTTGAGAGTGGAACATAAGATGGAGCTATTTTGTCAAAAAAATGTTCAGCTGTTTCTCTATTGATTGGTGAAGAGTTTGATGGGGAGCATCCACGTCTGAACCTATTTATATTTTTCCAGACAACTGAAACTGGAGTGGAGGGAGATAATGAAGAGCAAAATTTAACCCAACCTGAACGTTTCTTTTTACGGAGGAAGCGTTTGGTTCTGGCATTAAGGTGGCAGTATGTCATCAGATTTTGTGTGCTCATATCTGTATTGTAACACACCTCGGCCTCATTCCTATCCCTGACTGCCGCAGTACATTCGGGATCCCACCAAGGGGGTGAAGGTATTTTATTCCGGGCACTGTTCTTTAAAGGAAAGCAGGAATCTGCACTGGAGGTAATAGCTGTTACAAAACCTTCATAACAGCTCTTGGCATGGCAGTGAAGAGAAGGATTTGATAAATTTGAATTTAAATTTGGAAGATCATCAATTTTATCCTCCAGTAATGACACAAATTTTGTCCAATCTGGTTTGGACAGGTTATACTTCAAAAGTGGAGGGGCAGTTTTCTCTAAATAAAATTTGTTAACCAAAGAAATGACTATAGGGTAGTGGTCACTACCATGCGACAAGGTTGTGCATTCCCAGTGAGTTGATGCTGCTAATACGACCGAACAAAATGTAAGGTCTACGCAACTCTTTTGCTGCCCTGGAAGAGATCGTCGTGTCGAGCAACCGTCGTTTAATACGCAGAGATCCAAGTCATCCAAAATATCGACTAGAGCTACACCAAAGGCATCACAGCGTTCAGACCCCCATCTATAATGATGGCAGTTAAAGTCGCCCATGACCAGTATCGGACCTTGAACATTAGCAAGTATTTCCTTTAGAATTATTAAAAAATCTGGACGGGGATGTGCAATATAAATGGAAAACACTGTGATGCCCTCTACCCTTCCTGCGGCAATGCTCATATCACCCGTAAGTGGAGGTAAAGTAAAGGGTAAAAGTGGGACCCGGTTGTTGACTAAGAGGGCCGACCCTCCATAGCCATCTGATCTGTCACATCTGACAGTATTAAAGTGTGGCATACGGAAGCTAAGACTTGGAGTAAGCCAGGTCTCAGCTATGGAACAAGCTAAAGGCTTGTACTTGTTTAAAAGGAATATGAGGTCGTGCTTTTTATGCCACACGCTCCTCACGTTCCACTGAAGGAATACTTGGCGAGACGCCATTTCTGATGTCTAAAAGTAGAGTTATAAGGTGGTCGGCAACGTTGGACGGTGATTGAGTATTAACAGTAGAAGAAGAAGAAATAATAGGTATGAGTTTTATAAGTAGATCAATAATAGCAGAAGTACTATTATTGGAAGGGATATTGTTAGAGTTAAGAGCGCAGCCATTAGGCTGTGAGGTTTGAGGGGAGTTAATAATCCGTTGATGAGCAGTTTTGTCATAAGACTGGGAAAGAGGGGCATGGGATTTAGGCTTTAGGGTTACTGTCTTGCGATAAGACTGAGAAATCGGAGTTTTAGTGATGTTGGCGTAGTTGCAGGAAACTGTTGGAATAGATTTACTAGCCTCAGCATAAGAAATGGATTTCTCAGCCATAACGGTTTTAATGGCTTTCTGTCTACCATGCTCGGGGCATGACCTGCTATTCGCGAAGTGACTCCCCGAACACAGAATACAGAAGGCCTCGCTCTCAGAGATATTGCAGCCATCACCTGGGTGATCATGACCACATCTGTTGCAGCGGGGTTTTGACCTACATGCATTAGCCACATGTCCAAATCTACAACATTTGCGACATTGAATAGTGGGAAATATGTACTGTTCTACAGGAAGAGATGTGTAGCAGCAGAAGATTCTTTTGGGTAAGACTTGTCCATCAAACGTGATCACACAAGTTTCAGTGGGTTTCCACTCGCTATCCCCATCTCTCTGAACTTTCCTATTAATTCGACGAACTTTAAGAATATGCCCACATCCTGCAGGCACAGACAAATATGTGAGTGCTTCATCTTCTGATATATCAGAGGGTATACCTGTAACTACTCCCATCCTAGTGATGTTGAATGTAGGGATAGAGGCAGTATAACTGTACTTGGCTAACAGGCTATTGGTCAAGAATGAGTTGGCATCCTGAGGGGAAACAAACTCTACAGATACGCGATTTCTACCAATCCTATTAACCCCACCACGAGCTATGTTCGCGATGTTGTTATTCATTAAAAACTTTCCAAAATTAACCGGGTGTAAGGTAGTGCCTGAGTTGGGTTGGGTTTCTACACGTGAGACGTGGACGATAAAGGGAGCCTTATCTATTGCCGAGTATTTGGCACGTCCAATTTGGCTTTTCTGTTGTTTGTTTGGGGGGGTAGATGTTAGTAATGTGTCTTCATTGTTAACGGGGCGTTTACGGGAAGATTGGACTTGGGATTGGGATACATCCATCTCTGTAATGCTACAGACAACATCCGCGAATTGTGCTAAAGGATTTGGGATTACAGGAGGTGGATGAACTGGAATATCAGGGGGATCAGGGTCGGGTGGATTATTTGGATCCATCTTTAATGAGAGAGATTAGATAAAATAATAACAAACCTGTTTACGAACACAAGGACAAAACACTTATATACTAGCAAGTCACAAAAATATCAACAAAAAATAAAAACACTCTAGAACTCAAAACACACGTGCTAACCAAGCGCGCTCAAGCAGAAAAAACATTCGGCTTTACTGAAACTATCTGCAAATTCAACCAAATCTATCGTATTAGCCAATCATCACCAAGATTAAATAAATATTATTTGTTTTGTATCAATATCCGGAATCCATCTTGAGTCAAGCACCTGTCTTTCAGCCTGTTGACAGCGATTTCCTTTGCCTCTCCGCTGGTCGCGCCCTCTATGCTTACCGTTGGTACTAAGTATTTCAAGCGCGTCTCGGGTGATCGCCCGATTTATCGTCATTATAGCGTCGTTTTTCGCGACGTTCGGTTGATAGCGTTATTTAAACTTCGCGAAAAAGTAACTACCCGCTTATTTTAATTAAGTTTGGTAAAACTATTATAGTTTAAATTCGTGAAATTGTACCTCTCCGTTGTTATTATGGAAAATCCAAATAATAATTTAGAGCCAGAAGACTGTTCACCATCGCGTAAACGTGTTCGTTCTCCGACGCCGTGTGCAAGAGATAGTGATAGCAGTTCCTCTACAAGCAGTGGACCCAGCCCTGAGAAACGAAAGTAAGGAGGGACTCCCAAACCGTGAGTTATGCACACTTCGAGTTTTTGTCACAACAAGTAGCTTATTTAACAAACCTCATTACGAAAAATTCCGTTATTGAAAATAATACCACATCAAGAAGTGCTAACATTAATACCGTTTCCGTAACCACAAATGAGTTAAATCTACGACGACCTGAAAACATGTCTCAGAACATACTTCAGATTTTTTCGAAAGTCGGTACAACAGTAAAAGATCCGATTTACCCTAGAGCAAACGAAACATACCTTAAAAAAATAACGGAGCTACAGCGTTTTAAGTGTGATGATTGGAATGCGGTTCGGTTTTCGGATGCACAAAACAAATATTTAGCTACCCCCGGTTTTTTCAAATTAAATGATAACGACGAATTAATGCGTTTTGAATCGGACATGTTGAAAGAAGATTCGCGCTCATATTTATTGGAAAGATCTTTTGCTGGATTAACGAATGCTTTACTTTTTCAAAAAGACGAATTGCACAAATCTTTACAATCGTCGTCGTTGAAACCCAACTCGTTATTCGAAAAAGTGGAATGTTTGCTTTGTTTTCGAAAGAATCGGCGTGTAATACGGTTACTGGTGACTTATTACAAATAGTGTGTGGCCGAAGAGCTGATTAGATAAATATAAATCGAGAGGCTGTTTTGCTCCAAATTTCCGAAGGTTTTCATCGTGATGTCCTACATAAAATTCCTCCTAGTACAGAATATCTTTTTAATGATGAGGCAGTTCAAACCTACCTCCAAAAAATTGGGGGGGGGGGTGGATAAACTTACGGTATCAACTAAATCAATACCACAAACATATTCTAAGGAAATTTTTTATCAAAATCAAATCGACTAGTAAACAAGCTGACGACAGGTTTTTTCGTGGAGATAAGACAAAGACAGGCCTCAAACGCTTCACACCAAAACAAAAACCGAACAATCAATCAGCGACATAAACTAAAGGGTAAGAAATCGCAATCGCAGGCTATCCCTAACAACAAGCGTCGCGAATGACTGTCGAACATTACAAGGCGGCTGTCTAAGGCAACTTCAATATAAGCATATTGAAATTGCCTTAGACAGCCGCCTTGGAGCAATCTGGGTGCGCCAGACAAAATATGCCGACTGTTGAACGGGGCACGCATACCCTTCATACTCAAACCGCCGCTAATATTTCCGAGTCCCACAGTTCTGATATTTTACAGAACCAAAACCTCTCCCATTATGACCATACAAATCCAATCTATGCTCGAGTCAGGGGTACTAGAACCTGCAGAACTGACACCCAGTTACCTTTTCACGTTCTTTCTGGTACCCAAGGCAGATCAGACCTACCGTCCTATTATCAATTTGAAAAAATTAAACCAGTTCGTAGTAGCGAAGCCGTTTCAACTATTCAGTCACTTCCGTGTACCAATTTTTTTACAACAACAAGATTGGATGGCCAAACTAGATCTGAGCCAAGCATATTTCCATGTGGCCATCGCACAGCAGCATCGCAGGTTCCTGAGGCAAAATTATCATCAAAATTCACATCAACATCAGCTACTCCAGATGACGTGTTTACCGTTCGGCCTCTCATCGGCACCCAGAACGTTTGCCTCGATAACCAATTGGGTAGCAGAATTCCTGAGGAGTCACAAGCTCACCTGATCTTGCGTAGTTTATTTAGACGATTTTCTTTTGGCCAGCAAGTCAAAATCGCAGTTGGGAGACGATATCGCATCGCATTCACGATCAAGATACTCCGTTTACTAGGTTGGATAATCAACTACGAGAAGTCTGTACTGGTTCCGACACAATGCCTCGAGTTTCTCGGCATTACATGGGATACAAAACGCAACGCAAAGTCCCTGTCGGAACCAAAGTGCCTAACGCTACGCAAAGCACTTCACCAACAGCTTCAGTTAAGCAAGTGGTCCCTCAAACAGTACCAAACTAATGGGGAGACTCAACTTTGCAACGTTCGTGACTCCAAGAGGTCGCCTTCACTGTCGTACTCTGCAATACTACAGTCGACAGCTGTCGGTGAAACACCCGTGTCGGTCGATCACTGTGCCACAACCAGCTCGATCAGACATGGAGGGGTGGTGTCAAGCCATAGGAAAGTCGATGCCGATACACTTGAGCTCAGTGACGTCACAACTATTGACCACAGACGCATCAGACATCGGATGGGGGGCTCAACTCGGCGACACAAATATTGTGGGAACCTGGACAAGATTCTCAAAAGACTTGGCATGCCAACAAAAAAGAGATGTTTGCCGTTTACGCAGCTATACGTCAGAACCAGCAGCAACTCCAAGATGCACAAATACTGCTGCAAACCGACAATCAGACAGTAGTCTCGAACATAAACAAGGAGGGCGGCACAAAATCCAAGAAACTGCTTCATCAAACTCGACAACTTCTTGCTGTTCTAGACAAGCAGAACATTCATCTGATAGCACATTATTTTCCGGGCAGGTTCAATGCCGAGGTAGATGCTCTTTCTCAGCAGAAGGCTTGTCCAGAATAGCACCTCACGAGGTCAGCAACGACAAACATTTTTCGAATGTGGGGTACGCCGGAGGTAGACCTCTTCGCGTCGAGAACAGCCCACATAGTACCAAAGTACGTATCGCTGGACGTCAACGATCAGGAAGCCCAACATCACAACACGTTCTGTCATCAGTGGCACTACGACCTAGCTTGGTTGTTTCCACCACCCAATTTGATGCCCCGCATTCTCCAACACCTGAACCAAGCCGGCGGAGACTATATATTGATTGCCCCGAAGTGGAGCCAGGTATTTTGGCAGGCAGATGTTCAACGGCGTTCGCAACATCCCCCTTATCTGATTCCAGACCTAGCCTGCTCTCTAATTGACACCAGAACAGGGACGCATCCGCCGCAAGTGCAAGACCTACAGTTGGAAGCATGGCTGATTTCGGGTGGCAAGATATTTTGACGGACTGGACAGATAAAGAACAAAAATTATTTGTCAAGCTGGAGGGGCTCCACAATCAATACCTACAGACCAGTGTGGCGCCGATGGAAGCAATGGTGTGAGTCCCATTTGATAAATTTAAAATACCCTGATGCGGATCAGGTAGCTCGATATTTAGCACATTTACACTGTGATATAGGTCTTGCATATAGATATACAACTATTTTGGTACACAAATCTGTTATCTCAACTTTCACACACATAACATCTAATATTGATTTGTCGTCAAATTTCTTTATAAAACACATATTAAAAGCTATTTCTGTAGCAAGAGAGAAATCTGCTAAACCACCTATTTGGAACCCTAAAGTTTTATTGCAACACATGAGTGCTTATGATTTTGATGAAAATAACATATTTCAAGTATCAAGACTTGTGGCTACTCTTTTATAGTTAGCATCAGGGCGTAGGGTCCACGACCTTACTCTGTTGCGAATTGATAGCAGTAGCTTAGTTGATGAAGATTCGTCTATCGTATTGTGGCCAGCATTTGGTTCTAAAACAGATAACCATAACCACAGACAGTCTGGATGGAGGCTTGGAGAACACCCTGATAAAAAATTAAATCTGATTTTTTGGTTGAGACAGTTAATATGCATTACTTCAAACTGTCGAGGAAATATAAAGCATTTGTTTATTACAGCTATGTGTGAGATCTCTTTTAAAAGCTGCTGGTATTGATGCAACTCCAGGTTCAGTAAGATCCGCAGTTGCTTCTCTCAATTTCGTAGAGAATTTTCCTATTGATCAAATTCTTGCCACCGGTAACCGGAAAACTATTCATACCTTCCAGAATTATTATCAGAGACAACTGTTACATCACATGATTCAAATGTTCTCAATTATTCTACATCTTTGTCTTATTATTTTGATCCTGTTCATTAAGAATTATATTTTTTATTATTATTTTCGAAACCATTTGTTTTGGTATATTATTATGACTAAAAGTAGTATGTCATACCAGAACAATTATTGTAATACATTAACATAATTTTGACGATGTTTTTTACTAACCCAATATTTTACATCATACGACACATTATAGCGTCTTTGGGTTTAGCGCACCAGGTGATAACAAACACATCACTCAAGATGGATTCCGGATATTGATACAAAACAAATAATAGAGAGTTTTACATAAAATAAAACTTACCTATTATTTTTTCATCAATATCCGGAATCCAGGTAAGGTCTACCTGGTGCATCATGAGTTCTATAATGACGATAAATCGGGCGATCACCCGAGGCGCGCTTGAAATACTTAGTACCAACGGTAAGCATAGAGGGCGCGACCAGCGAAGAGGCAAAGGAAATCGCTGTCAACAGGCTGAAAGACAGGTGCTTGACTCAAGATGGATTCCGGATATTGATGAAAAAATAATAGGTAAGTTTTATTTTATGTAAAACTCTCTATTTTACTCTTTTTAGTTGTGGTATCTCACACAAATCCTTATCAAGTATCAATATGGCATTGTAACTAGAAATTATTATCACATCATTCATAGAAGAAGAAGAAAAAATGCATATTATTGAGGATAACTCATAAAATAACTAAGCAAAGTCAAAAAATAATTCTCCGTATTAAAAAATAAATAAACAAATGGTACCTGTGGCCCCTGCTCAGTCTCAGGTTTGAAGGGGTCACCGACGACGCGTCTCTTGGCGCGCGCCGCAGACATCTCCACGAACTTATCGTAGATCTTGTCTTCAACGAATGTGCGGGAACCTGTAGCCAGAGTTTATTAGTATGAAAATTTTGAATGGGGTGCAAGGTACTGGGGCAGGGCTTCCAATCCGGAAGGTTAATGTGCAAAGAAGTGCATTTTCATTCGGGTCGCTCAAATACTAATAATAAAATATAATGATTATAAAACATGTATTTAGGTTATTAATTTGCATGCATTTTTCAACAATCTGAATTTTCATATAATTTGGTCTCTAGCATAACATACCCTCAAATTCACGCCAACTACTTATGAAAACCACCATTCCCAAGAAGTTGGCTGAATTTGCTATGGTTTAACCAACCAATCGAAAAATCCTTATGTTATAATCAAACCATGCATGCATGTAGGATAGTTACATTTTCACGGTTCTTCAAAGGTCCGTTTCAGCAATGATCATTTAAAGGCCCACTAATTAAAATTATCATTACATTGCTATGTATAGGTTAGATTATTCGTAGCAGCAAAACAGCCGTTCCATGCTGACAAACAGCGTGTGTTTGCATTTTTTTTTGTATATGAGCTGCTTTCACTACTCGTTCCAGGTTGATGTGACTTGCCTCATCATTTTCCTGCCCCAATTTATTTGGGATCGGCGCAGCATAGCGTCTTCTTCCATACTTGAGCGACTTGCCTACTTGCACTAAATACATGTGACCAGTCCACTCTACTCACCAGCACAGCAGCACTGTCCCATGTTGAAGAACAGTGCAAAGTGAGCCGCTTCGACCGCTCGTTCCAGGTCGGTGTCGGCGAAGATGATGTTAGGCGACTTGCCGCCCAGCTCCAACGTGATGCGCTTCACTGTACCCGCAGAGTTGCGCTGGATTATCTTGCCTACTTCTGTTGAACCTGGAAAGGAAAAAAATTGGTGCATTGTATATTATTTTGTGTTGCCTTGCGATCCTTACATACTCCTTTTGTTTTGTTAAAATAACAAAGAATAAGCACGCCACGTTCTCAGTTGCAGCCACGGAGACTGAATTCGTGCCCCCTTGATGGCAATAGGCTAGCCCCCTACTAAATGGGACTTAAAACACAGGTAATACAGTTCTGATTTTATGTTAACATAGAATAATTGATGGCATACCTTAAACACGCATTTTATCGGATCTTGGTCTTAACAAAAGCTAATTCCAGGGTCAACTGTGGACTACAATATACTTAGCTGCCCAAAATACATTGCTCTAAAGACTTAATATTGTCTTCGGGATTTTGTTGGATTATGTGTTATGGAAATTATTAAAACCATAGCTAATAAAAAAAAACATAGGAAATCTTTGTTGACTCCTTTTAACTTTGGCTAGGTACTTGATTTGCCAACCCGCACTGGGCCCGCTTGGTGGATTACAGCCCACTCCCTCTGATAGAGAGGAGTCCTGTGTCCCAGCAGTGGGAACATTATAGGCTGCTGATGATGATGAGGAACATGATACTACCGAAATATAGCACAGTCTATTTATTTGATATTGATAAATAATGCTACCGTTATCCCTTCTCAATTGATATCCTTTATCGTATCAGATTATTTAACAAATACATAAACATGCTAACTCGATGATAAACTGATAATACTTGCATAGTAAATAAGACTTATCTGCTATTTAAATTAAACTTCAAATATGTTATCAGTTGCATTCCAGCTAGCGATAAGTGGTTAAATCAACGTTTGCCAAAGTTGATACATGAGTGTACTTCGTGTGCATTCTGTCTCATAAGAAACTACTTTTTCGATTTGATAGTAATGCTAGTTTTTAAAATGTGAGGTTGGGAATAATCTAATGACACTATGCCCTGCACACTTTGAGAGCAGCGGCGGCCCAGTGGTGGCAGCCCCGACTTACGAGCAGTAAGCCGTGGGTTCGAACCCAGGAAGCCGCATTACTTTGTGTAATTTATTTCATCACCGCTGCTCTCAAAAACGGTGAAGGAAAACATCGTGAGGAAACCGGCATGTTCTAGAACTAAAAATTCGAAGACATGTGACATCTACCAACCCGCACTGGGCCCGCGTGGTGGATTACAGCCCATTCCTTCTCATAGAGAGCAGGCCTGTGTCCCAGCAGTGGGAACAGTATAAGCTGATGATGATAATGATTACTTTGCCCGACCTGGAATTCGAATCGAGGACTTCTCAGCAGTCGCGCTTGCGGCCATTAGATAACGAGGCAGTGTAGACGAAAAGAGAGTCAGACGTAAGTTTTTGTATGTACATATTTATATTTACCGGTGAAGGCGATCTTGTCGATGTCAGGATGGTCCACCAGAGCGGCGCCCGTGTCGCCGTACCCAGGGAGCATGTTCACCACGCCCGGCGGGAAACCGGCCTCCTACAGAATGATATACAGTTTATTAAAAAAATGTTTGAGGATCACATTTACTGATTTGTGACTTAATGTGTTTAGCACTTCATTCAGTTTCTGTCAATCAAAATCAACGTAATTATTTTATTTCACATAGGCATAGGTGGGCACTTATAAAACATTCAAGTATTTAAAAAATAGATTCCAATGTGTAGATGTCAATGGCGCGAAATCTTCCGGGCTACCTGTTCAGCTAGGTGTACCTCAAGGCTCAATACTGGGACCGTTTTTATTCTTGGTTTATATCAATGACTTACCATATTATTTGAAGGGTATTTGTGATGTAGTACTGTTTGCTGACGATACCTCTCTTATCTTTAAAGTAGATAGGAATAGACACGATTTTGGAGACATAAACAGCGCTCTATCAATGGTCACAGATTGGTTCACAACAAATAACCTTGTTCTTAATGCCAAGAAAACTAAAGGTATTAAATTCGCCTTACCAAATGTTAAAAATCTAGGTCCCAACATTGTTCTCGGCAATGAGGAGCTTAAAACTGTTGACTCAGCTGTGTTTCTGGGTATAACAGTAGATTCAAAATTACAATGGGGTCCACACATATCAAGCCTAGCGGGTAGGCTTAGTTCGGCCGCATATGCCGTCAGAAAAGTTAGACAATACCCTGACGTTGATACAGCACGGTTAGTCTATTTTAGTTATTTTCACAGTATTATGTCCTATGGTATTCTGCGTTCTTCAAAAACGAGCGGTTCGTGCAATTTACCAGCTGGGTGCACGAATTTCTTTGAGAGATTTTTTTAAAGAGATTGGTATTCTCACGGTGGCTTCACAATTCATCTTTGCAAACATTTTATATATTAAACAAAATATCCATTTGTACCGTAAAAACAGTGATATTCACAATATAAACACTCGAAATAAGCATAAACTACGTGCTCCCTTTCACCGGCTTCATAAAGTTCATAATTCATTCGTAGGGCTTGGTATTACCTTTTTCAACAAGCTACCATCTTCCTTTCTAGATTTGCCATTTAATGCGTTTAAAGCCAAAGTAAAATCTAACCTTTGTTCAAAGGCCTACTATTCCATTAACGACTATTTAAATGATAAGAATAGTTGGTCGCTGGGTTGAACTCAAGACAATGTTTGTGTTCTTTCTCCAAATTAGCTTACTGAAATGTGATATAACTTCATGAATAGATTCTTTTTTTTTTTATTTATATAATTTTTTTTTTTTACTTTATTTTATTTTTTTTCGTCGGTATGCACGTGTAAGCGGGCACGCCCTTTAGTCTGGAGGCTTTATTTTTTTTTCTTTATTTTTTTATATTTTATTATTGGTGTGTGCTAGCTGACATGTGACATTAATTAGATTCTTTGTTTATATGAACTTGAACACTATTGTGTAGAATCTGGTTCTTCTAACCTAACAGACAGATGTGTTGCTGGGGAGTTTGTTCCGCCACTTCTTCTTCCCAGCTAAAACACTAGGAAGTGGCGAAGGGCGGGCGTTTTGGGGGACTGTCTCTTGTAATTTTGACGTTCAAAAAGTGCTGATTATCAGCCTAATTTGAATAAATGACTTTGATTTTTTTGATTCAAGAACGGATTGGTCCTTCAAGGAAGAAATTCCATCGTTAAGCAACTCCATGGTGCAAGAAACTCAAGAATTAGAGGATGATTTAACCTGTCTCTATAATTAGAAGTAATTATTGAGACAGAGTGATGTTTACAATACGTCTTTATAGTTTCACCTTCTTATTTTCATCACAATGAAACAAAATGAACATAAGAAGTTTATGAATGAATTAATATAACAGAACTAGCTGTCCCGCGCAACTTCGTCTGCGTCACATTTTCCCAGTTTTCGCAATATTTTTCATTGCTGCTCCGCTCCTATAAAGCACCATCTATTGAATACTTACTCAATCCAGTCAACAGATACCGCCATCTGTTAGAATCGTTTGGAGCTAACAGATAATTGTGACTTAATTTGCAATAAAATAATATTGCGACTATAAATTAAGATGTAAGCTAATTTATCTTTCAAGTTGGAGTAAACTGCACACGGTGTGCAAATTTGATTAAAATCGGTTAAGTAGTTTAAGAGTCCATCTCGGACAAGCAACGTGACACGTAATTTACATAGGTATATATAGATATACTCTGAACGGTATATTAACAATTGTTAACTCATTGGCAACATGGCTCTCTCTTAAGAGCATATTATCACGGTACTCTACCTTGACGAGCTGAGCGAGGTAGAGCGCGGTGAGCGGGGTCTGCTCTGCGGGCTTCATGACCACAGTGCAGCCGGCAGCTAAGGCAGGGCCCAGCTTCCACGCGGCCATCAGAAGCGGGAAGTTCCAGGGAATAATCTGACCGCATACTCCTACGAACAAAACAACACTCTTTAAAACAAAATGAAAATCTTTGAAAAGCTCTTTTATCAAGGCGTGCGTTTCAATCGCGAGGTCGTGGGGTTTTTTTAAAAAAAAAAAACAATGCCATGATTTTGTAATAATAGCCCGGTCAAATAGACATAAAATAGTGATCAAAGTGAGAGCAAAGAGTTCTGTATGGTGTCGGACGTTAAGAATACACACATCCCATATCTTCCCGTGGGTGTCGTATGAGGCGACTAAGGAACTTGCCAGAGAACGGGCAGCAGCGTTCTCTGTCCTTTTGTAACAACCGTACTGCGATCGCCAACCCGCCTGCCAAGCGTGGCGATTATGGCAACACCCCCCCAAAATGTCAATGTGGCAACACTTGGGGGAGGCCTATGTCCAGCAGTGGACGTTAAAAGGGCTGAAATGATGATGATGAGTGATCAAATAACCAAAACTCGGATCGTGCTGAATGTTGATTAAACCTTGGGTACACCTGTAGAAATAAAGTGCCAAATAGTCCTCATCGATCCCAGGTGTGCTAAAAGAGTTATTCGCGGTCTAAGGTCATTAGTTTTTACGGATTTTGTCTCGAAAACAGTAAGTTTTAACAAAAATGTAGCACAGACAAAATTGTAGATCATAAAATTATCTACAAAAAAGGTCTTATACTTTTTCCTAAGAATCAACATTCGTATGATATCGCGATTCTAAAAGTTGAAGGAGTCAGACGTAAAGATATCAAGAATCGATCAAAAACAAACTTTATTTTAATGGAAATGGCTGAGTTTTAAAGATGCAAAAAATCAACGAGCCATGAACAAGATTATATGGACACAAGAGTGATGAGCTCAATTTTGGGCTTATTTTAGGTTTTTAATGTGAAAGAGCTCATTTACGGAGCCTCCTTCCTCCTCCTCATCCAGGGTTGAAAAAAAAATTACGTAGGCCATCCCTATTTTTATTTTTTCATATTTGTGTAGTGGTTCATAGAACGCACCTAGTCTCCAAAAAACTGTGTGTGTGGTGGCAATAGTCTTGGAGTAAAAATTTTGTGGTATATGGTGCATATGGACGGACAGACAGCCTTAATTCATAAATGGGTAACTTGGTGTGATGCCTACTGTACCCTACGATATTGTAAACAATGAAATTTTCAGTTATAGACAGACATTATGGGTTTGAATTACATTTCAAATACAGGAAAACAGGTTACAGGAAGTTATCTTATTATTGGAATGACGAATGTTGTGCAAAATTATTTGTTATGGTACTCAGAACCACATTATTTTCAGCTATCAAGCAATGGACCCCTCCATTGCTTGATAGCTGAAAATAATGCGCAACTAAATAATCTGTGTTTTTTAAAGATATAAAAAAATAAGTTTATTGCATATATCTAATCGTATATTTTAATTTAATTTAGAACACTTGAGACTTTTCTGTAAACACTAACCCATGGTCACCCTTCCGAAACTTTCAAAACGGTTTTATATTATGAAAAAGAAGGATTTTTTTCTATTATCGGTAGTTCTACATTAATATGATATTTACGAAAAAAAAAAACTCGCTATTACTTTTTTCGATAGATAATGACAACATATTTCTATGCGATACCGTACTACAACAGCTTCTAAACGACAATTATGGCGTAGGTAAATTATACCGAAACAAACAATACACTACATAAAACTTTTGACTTCCTATACATACAACAACAACAACTGTTTTTTTTATAAAACTTATTTAGGAATGAAACAGCGCGAAACAACTGACGCTTAGCGCCATCGATCGACATTTCTATAGAGTTGTTCGAAATTTTCGAGTTAAATACAATTGGTCGACTATTACTCGTAAACTTGTAAAGCCCACTTAAGTGTGATAGTTTTTCTTTAAACTTCGTTATATATAAGTACTACTGCCGTGATATTTGTCAACCTTTAGTAAACAATTTACAGGGGGCCTAAAATGGCCACCTTCCTACGTCTGTTTCCTGCACTCAAACACAACCTGCCACCATACTTACATCTTATATTATAAATACGTTTCTAGTTAGTCCAAACAGAGCAGAGCAGACAGAATGATTGATAAATTTTACTACTGAACATTTATTTGTTATTATGCAAACCACAACAATAAGTATTTATGAGGAAAAAACTATAACTGGCGACACGATTATGGTTTTAAATGAGATTGTAATTGCTTTTAAACATAACCGAGACACGTAGGGAAAAAGATAACATCACACAAATGTGGGCTTAACGAAGTTGCTATTAATAGTGTCAAGTGGTGTCAAGTGTGTCCCGCGCAACTTCGTTTGCGTCACATTTTCCCCGTTTTCGCAACATTTTTCATCCGCTCCTATTGGTCGTAGCGTCGATATGATATATAGCTTATAGACTTCCTTGATAAATGGGCTATCTAACACTGAAATAATTGTTCAAATCGGACCAGTAGTTCCTGAGATTAGCGATTATTCAAACAAACAAACGAACTTATTATTAGTATTAGATTAGATTGTCCGACACTTGGAACTTTTCCTGTATCGTGGTTGCGTTTACAACCATTTAAACTCATATACACCAACAGCCGGACCCGGAACAACTACCCGTAGGCCATACAAGCATGAATTGTTCGGTGCGGGGATAGAACCCGCGACACGCAGCGCAGCAGCCACTCGCTCAGTGACTGCGTGCCGTCATTTTATAGGTCCTCCCTCACCGCATTCTATTTGGTTATGTTTTTTAGAGATTTGTAAGGAAAAGTAGGTACCTACTTTGTTTATTTTTCAACCAATTAGGAAGACCTTGTTTATTACTTACTAACCATGAACCTTAGAAAGTGCGATAAATTAATTATAAATAGATACATCGTGAGGAAACTAGTGTTAACTAGTGTTCTAGAACTAAAAAATCGAAGACATGTGACATCTACCAACCCGCACTGGGCCCGCGTGGTGGATTACAGCTCACTCCCTCTCAGTAAGAGGAGGCCTGTGCCCCAGCAGTGGGAATATTAAGGCTGATGATGAAATAGATACTTTCCTGAACAAAGCATAAACAAAATCACAAATGTCAACATGCAATCATACCGTAACAATGTTTTCAAATGATCTAACATGAATACATGATACAGCAGAATGCAATTTATCAGAATGTCTTATCAGTAAACAGTCATATGTTTATTAGCTTCTTATAGGGCATTGTTATCTAATATCGTCATTTACGCACAGATGGTAGGTAGCAGTTTTCACACGACTCATATAATTTAATTTGCACTAGACAAAAGGGAGATAATATATTCGAAGCTGTAGATCAATAAGGAATTAATGATACATAAATTTTGATCGGAAACATATTGATCGCGAGTAGTCGATATTCTACTACAAGGTACAATATTGGCAAATATCATACATCCAAATATTTAACACGGCACTTATTCAGCTGACGAATGCGTGGTTTGTTTAATTTTATAATATTTATGCTTTGTCATGTTGTTATAAAATATTACACAAGAACGATAATTCATTTAACAACTTTGTAGTATTAAAAGCATACGAAGGTCAAGCACGGGCGAAAATTATATCACAATACGTTTTAAAGATGTTAGGGTTAGGTCTCTTATTTCGAACGAATCACATACCTGCAGTATCTGATCCCACTTCGGGTAACGTTATAAAGGTGGAAGGGACACCGACAAGAACACGGTAACCTTGTATTTAGTACATGATTCTGAACCCCCCTAGAAATATCTTTTTCATCGATTGGATTGGATTTTTTTTAATAGCTGTTTCATACTTTTTGACCGTGTAGGTGTTGCACTGTTGTAGGAAGCTTTTTTATAACCGATAAAAAAATGTCTATGTGGGGGAGTTCAGATTGATGCTCTGAATATGTGGTAATCGTTTTCGCACTGGTGTCCCTTCCAACTTGTAAATGAGAGCAAAACTAGCGGAAGCCGCTCATCATCATCAGCCTATAATGTTCCCACTGCTGGGACACAGGTCTCCTCTCAATGAGAGGGAGTGGGCTGTAATCCACGCGTGCCCAGTGCGGGTTGGGAGATGTCACATGTCTTCGATTTTTTAGTTCTAGGACATGCCGGTTTCCTCACGATGTTTTCCTTACCTTACCTTTTGAGGGTAGCGGTGATGAAATAAATTACACAAAGTAATGCGCCTGCCTGGGTTCGAAGACACGGCTTACTGCTCGTAAGTCGGGGCTGCCACCACTGAAGCTACGCTACTATAGAATTAGTCTGTTTACAAATTAGAAAACAATAGTGCCTAACTATGAGCGCCCATATCATCACGCCTAGGTTAGTATGAATAGCATCATTCCAGTGAGTCATGGGTTTACCATCCTAATCACAATAGTCGTAACGATTGACAATGGTCGATACACCAACCCGTTTTTTTTATCTTATAGCAAATGTCGTCATACGGAGGATCAGCGGCTAGAAAATCTCCTTAATCTAGACTCGGTTGCTTTCATTGCTTAACTAGGTTTTCCTTCGAATATAGGTATGAATGTACCTATTTTATTAAAATAAAATATAGTTAGGTAGATAGGAGGGGTTCTAAGCAGAACTCCTCGGAGACAGAACATGATTGCCTCGTATAAAACCAAAGTAGGGGTTTTTTCATCAGGAGTTTCTCAGTAGGAAGTAGCCTTGGAATTTGAATTCGTGTCCGGTTGATGCCTATAGGCTGCTGATGCTGATAGGCTGCTTACATGGGAATTTCACAGACGAAATGTGGGTGTTCTATAAGGTACACCTCCGTGAAGTTATACGTAAATCAATGTTAACACATACCGACAGGTTCATGGCGGGTATACGCGAAGTATTTCCCATCAGTGGGCAGCACCAGACCGTGGCTCTTATCAGCCCAGCCGGCATAGTAGCGCAGGTTCTTGATAACAGCCTGAACGTCGCCGTAGTAAGCCGCTGTGAACGGCTTGCCATTGTCCAGGGTTTCCAAACTCTAAGGAAAGATATCAGAATTTGTTTAGGTTTGGGAAGTAAAAGTTAAGAGAATGAATGCGGATGGATATAAGAATAGGGGAAGACCATAAAAATATTAAAAACACCGGGTGCCGATACATTTTCAACTACACGCCATATCTCCGTTGTCGTACTGATATCTATGGAGAAGACTAAAGAAACCATCGATGAACTTTGGGCCAAGCCCGCTACACCGTTCTAAAAAGTCAAGTCATATTTATTAACATGAGTTTTTGTAATTACTTTATTATATTATGTTAGTTTATAAGGTATATATCTATGGGCTATTGTAGCCTGAAATAAATGATGTTATGTTAAACCTCTGCATCTCCTAAAAGCCAGAATCAACATTGACGACCGCCAGAAAAGAAAAAAGCATTAAAGCTCGACGAGTGTCGAAGAAAAGATTCAGCTGTCTTGGTTCCCGCCACGAAATTAATCTGAAAAGTACATGGAGTATGTAGGTGAACTGTGTGGAAGATGATTTGGCTAGAAAGAGGATGAATACTGAGATGACACCTTGAGCCGATCCCAAATGAATTGGGATTCGGGTTATCAATCATCTATCAATGAATTACGTTTAAATATGGCAAGCTTCACCACCTGTGGTGTTCACTAGGTACACTAGTTAGGGTTTAGAATAAAACCACCAAATTATCAGTAAGTAGATGAATGACTTTAAGGGTACGTGTACGCCGTGCCCGGGTTGAGTGTGCACTGCTCGACACGTAACCCTAAAGCTCATGCTACGTTTATTAGAATGCCACATCTCTTTCTTTTTATATGAAAATACATTATTTCAATTAGGCATATTTAATTTCCCATTCGCTAAGGTAGTTTGTATGGAGAAGAATGGGCAAGAAACTCCATACTTACTCTTTTAATTTGTTTTACAAAAATGTATAGGTACTTATATTAATTGTTGCAATATTTATAATATTAAATTTATACATCTAGATCTGATCAATTGCTATATATATGTTACCATTTAATACTATGCTAACATAGGTGGATAGTTTTAAAATTTATACAATGACTGATAAATTAATAATGTTAATAGACATAATTCAGGTGCAAATATTGTAGGCATATACATTTCATCTTTAATTTTATATAAAAATAGTTTTAAGTACAATACTTACAATATTTAGCATTTTGAAATTCGGTCAATAATACAGTACTAATATTTCTACTTAGAATTGAATTACATTTTAGGTGAGTACATTCAGTACTTGCACTATTTAGCATGAAAGTTACTTTATTACATTATAATTAATTTTAACCTATGGTACGTAACTTTGGTCTTATGTTTTGTGATCGATAACTTTCAATTGGCCAGTTTTCATTACCGTTATTTGTACCTTCTTTAGGTGTATGCTGTTTGTCATGTGTCGGTAGTTTTTAAGAGCTTCGTTATACTTTATGTTTAAGTACGCTGCGGTGTGTATTAAGTTACGGAAGTACTTAATTTAGATTCATCTTCTTCTCCACATGTACTTTTTCTCCAATCCCAATTCTCAATGTGCAACATTTCTGTTGCAACTTTTCTGTTGCTATCTTCGTTTAATAAATTTGTCTTACTTTTGAATGGTTGTATCAACTTCCAGATCTGACTATAGTTACTATCTCCACTTCACCTCTGAACAGTTTTCTATAAAACAGCTCTGATGGCGAGTTTTTTCTATGTTGTTGTCGTGTACTATTCTATATTAAGTACTTTAACAGATCATCCTTTCAGGCTGATTTTCGCATTGATCAATTTTATTCTCAATTGACTAAGAATATTTCTACTGTGCGTCCCCATCTTAGCTCTTTAATGAGTAAGTACTTTTTCGCTAGAAAAAGACCTTGTTTATTCTTTTTTTGATATAGAATGTCTCGAACTATTGAGACTACATAAATTGTCTGTCAAACTCAGATTTTATACTTGCAGGATTTTGGTTTATGTTTATTTGCTCAATACTTATACCGTGTCCTGTATATGTAGAGAGAAAGATTAATTCATTATTTCAATCTCTCAATCACAAAAAGATTATCTCTACTTGGCAGTGGATCATTATTCCTACCAGCTTCTGATAGAAGTTCAGGCCTCTTAACTATACTTGAAGATTTGGGCTTGAGACTAGACCTATTTACGGCGTCTTTATTTGCCTATCTCTGGCACCAGGCCTTGTATATAGCCTAGCCTTCAATTTCCAAAAATAAACTGCGTAAATTTTTAATTAAGAAAGCATACAACAAGATCCAAGATTTCTTGAATCATTGATTGAATTGTTGACCATGTATTAATTTGACTGTATATTGATATTTTGACATTTACAAGAACCAAATTAGACATGTGAAATAATTTAAATGTAATGCCACCACTTAAATATTGTATGCCTAGTAGACAGGAAATATTAAAACTTTAATTTATTGCTTAGCCTGTAGCTAACATATGCCCACAATAAAATATTTTGAATTTGTCCAAATGGACAAAGCTTGAGGCCACTCAGGCATGAAGAGCTTCTAATACTTATTTTGTTCTCATTAGTAGAAGAGTTTGTTTGTTCTTAATAAGACGGTTTCATGGGTTTCATGTTACTTAAATTCATGTTTAATTTTCATGAATTTCATGTTACTTAAATTCATGTATAATTTTCATGAATTTCATGTTATTTAAGTTCATGTATAATTTTCATGAATTACTTGTTACTCAAGTTCATGTATAATTTTCATGAATTACTTGTTACTCAAGTTCATGTTTAAATGTCATGTTTAATTATTTTTATTGAAGGGTCGTCGATTAATTTGAACTTAATATTCGATGTTGCATACCTCATTTTAAGGATATTATAGATCAGCTTCATTTTATTATTATTTTACGTTTGTGTTTGAAAACCCCTTAAGTCACTCTCAAGGTTTAAATTTTGTTCGAGACTAACCTAGATTAAGGTTTATGATCTATAAAAAGTTCATATTTTCATACCCAAGGAAATTATTGTTTTTCGTTGAATCAGTAATGTTTTTTCAACGAATACTGTAAATTATGCTGAATTAGTACAGTCAGTACTAACAGAACGTGTATCAGCCTTTGCTCGGCTTCGATATTTTGGGGCATAATACCCAAAAGTATGAATTTAATTCGGGAGGTATAAATCGTTGCTAGCGCAACGATGTTCAGTACAAACTATGCTACTGCTCTCTTATAGTCCTTCAATGTTCTTTATTACCGTTTGAATAAGCTTGCTGTTCGGTTGCAGGACCTGACAAGTCTGTCAATTACTACCGATTTCTTTATTCTGATTGCATTATGGTTGTTGTTGGGTTGGTGTTAGATGAAAACCCATTGTGTGCTTGAACATTTCAAAAAATATTACTGACCACTTGTTTGTTTGTGGTCAATTTTACTTTTAATTGTATCGGTTCACTTTTGTTGCACTTTGGATATGCACGGTGTGCTCGTGTAGGCAACTTAACCTTTCATTTTTATTTTAATATTGTAAATATTACACAGATTTTTTCTAATACGGTACTTTTTCAATATAATGTCAAGTTTCACCAACATACTGTCATGTCTAACTTGTTATTTATTAATTATTATTATTATATTTTTTTTTGTTTTTTTTTTTGCCAAAATTCAAATTGGTATTTTTGTGCAAATTTTTGCTCTATTACTTTTAGTAAATTTTTTACTACTCGGGCTTTGCCAACGCTCTAACACTTTGAATGTATTTCTCAAGTGGTTTTGCCTGATTAGCTACCACGGTTTATTTTAATTGCTTTATTTTTGAATGACTGATTCAAAGTTTTACTCTGGACGCTCTTTACGTGCCCGTATTTCTACATTATTCTTAGAGATCTACGCTTTGGAATGGGCAACTACAGTATTTGTACAAGTTATTATGCCTTGTGACTGGGACTGTAGCTTCGCGTCTTTTTTTTTACTTTTAAAGGTGCCTTTAATGGTCTAATTGAAATAAATGTTTTGAGTTTGATACCAAAATTACAGAAACAAAACGGTTTTAAAAATTTGGTTTTGTGTTACATTTTCTCTTTGAACACTTTATATTTGGCATTATCAATGACAATTATGTTGTCTTGATACAGGTGGACAACTCGTTCGCATTGTGATAACATTTACTCCATGTAGGTATATTGGTACCATCAGATAAACCCTAACATGGTTTACTAAATTGGTACCATCAGATAAACCCTAATATGGTTTACTTCTAGGTTCAATGATGTCCATTTTACCAGTTCGTCTTATTTATTATTTTACTTTGATCCCCAAAGAATTGGAACTAGTCTATAAAGCTGATAACTGGAGGAATTGTTTCATAAATAGTGTTTTTTAATTGAACATCTTTGAACTTTGGTATTGATTTTAATTGAACATCTTTAAACTTTGGTATTGATTTGATAACAACTTTTACTCGACAATTAAATAAAATGAACAATTTATTTCAGCGTATGTTTGGCAGCCATGAATGTTTTGTCTGGAGTCGCTTGTTGGTTGCAGACTGCAGTTTTGCTTCGTGAACAAAATTCATGAGTTGAATTTTATCATTTAAAATCTACAGTCAGAATCAATGAGCATTTTATGCAAACCTCGTTTTCCGTTTTTTTTTTTACAACGGTTCTGTTTATGACATTTCATCATTTTTTATGCGATTTATATTATTCGCAGAGAGCCACTGACTATCATTTTATAATCTTTACTCAGCCCTAAAGAGTAATATTCTTTTAGTGAGATATTTGGTTTAATTTGTTGGCATTTTTTCGTTTGGTTAGGTAACCTGGTGTCAGAGTTTTTATGCCGCCCATGGGCTTCTGACTTGGCTTTACATGCCGTCGAGAAATATAACTCAGGCATGTTTGGTTTACAACTTTATTAAGGCGGGCTCTTGTTGCATTTGTACTGTCACTATTGTGGAACTAGCTTATTGGCCTTTCTTACAGTTTTTGGGAGACTTCTGCTGTTTTATTTTCGATTCTTATTGTGTCAACGAGAATTGACATGGTCTTTCTTAATTCAGTCGTGATACTATTGTTGTTCAAATAATTTCAAGGTTGTCACAATTAATAAATATTATTTTGAATATTTTCACTATAAAATAAGTATTTTGTGTAATAAAGTTGTAAGTATGATAAATGTTGAAGTTAAGATAATCAAACTGGTTAACTTATTATTTTGGCTTTAACAAAAGAAACAAATGGGGTCTCAAGTTTTTTTTTGTCCTTGTATTGGTCGTATCCGGCCAATAATAAAAAGTTCTGTGGGTGGTGATAACACAGCACTTCAAATACTTCAACAAACTATAGCTTGCAAGTCTCACAAAGAGTTATTTTATAAGTCCCCGTTAAGTGTCAACTGAACAAAGCGGCCACTTGAAATTATACACGTCGGAGCTAGGGATGTACGATACTTTTATCGATATTTTGGATTATCTGAATCGTGACCGTACGATACGATTCTACGATCGTATTGAATGGCGTTGATAGATTCACAATATACCTGAATTTTATCGTATTTTTTCCTTATTTTATTTTTGTTGACAGTACAAAATGCATTTTAGATTTAGTCAAAAATCATTAGCCTTAACTGATTTCATGACACTTGTTCACTTTTAGCAATAGGTGTGGTGATAATTACTTCCATTACTTCGAAATTATCGAAGGAGTACTTTGTTAAAATTGTATTAACGAGAAAATGATCTCGGAGGTTCATTGATTTTATCGAAAATTTCTTTCGATAGGCAATTTGTTTTGATCGAAAATTTATTTCGATAGGTACATTAAGTTTTGATCGAAAATAAATTCCGATTAAAACTAGTATTTACGACAAATTGATCTCTTTTTTAGAAATTATCGAAGGAGAAATTGGTTATATTATATTTGCGAGAAATTAATCTCTTTCTTCGAAATTATCGAAGGCAACTTGTTTATAATTATACTTACGAGAAATCTTGATCTCGTAAGTTAATTATTTTTTCGATAATGTTGTTTGCAAACGGATTTGGTCAACAATACATAGGAACTAAGCCATTTTATTAATGTTGTAATATAGAGTCGAATCGAAATGTCGAAACTTCATTCCGACATTCAGTTCTGTTTACGAGTTAGTGACGTAATTACTCAGTTCATCGATATATGCTGCACATCTCTCAGCTTATCACTGATGCCGATCGCGCATAGGATATTATTTAACATGTAACAAAATAGCTAATAACAATTGTTAATCAAAATAAGAAACAATGACGGAAATAATAATGAATATTCGTATAATATTTTGTATTGTACATAATATTATATGCTTCGTGTAGGTACCCAAGAATAGTTTTTTTTTTTTTTTATGTAGGTGCACCGTACAAGTAACATTCATAAAGTAAAACATTTCACATTGGGTGACACAATGACGGTGTTATCTCTAAATCCGTCCATTTCAAGACAACCACAGTAATTATTAAGTGAAATATTTACAAAATAAACAGGAAGTAAATCACGGTTACTGAGTTTCGCAATAGTAATAGGTTCGCCCCTATTCCGTACTTGGGACTTAAACAGCGAAACTAGCGAAATGTTAGAGTACCTACTAAAAGTACATTTTTGCCTAATCCTACGATGATTACAAGCGTGATTTATGATGATCTTTGTCACTCAATTTCACTTAGATCACCGTCGGGATTACAGGCGTGATGTTATGATAAGGCTTGTTACCACTTTTACTGAGATCACTGTCACATTCTTTTTATAACACTTTTTTTATTAATTTAATTGGATAGTTTTATCGTTGACCAATTTCCGTAAACAAGTACATAATTTCACTTACTGCGCGTTTACTCGTCGCCAATGTGGTGTTCACTAGGTACACTAGTTAGGGTTTAGAATAAAACCACCAAATTATCAGTAAGTACACTCGCGAGCAACCAAATCGACTCAAGCCTAGACGGCGCACATATACATTGATTTTCCTAAAACGATAAATGGTAATTACAAAAGTGATATGTCATTCGAAAGCTGAAGAATTAGGCTTTCAATTAACATCAATACCTTAAAAAAAAACTAAGCGCTGATTTATTGACACATTTTAATTGGCCGTCAGCGTAAATTACCTCTTTAGGAATCCACGACTTGCGCTACCTGCTCCCGCTATAAAACCCCCCCACTTCCGGTTTATCTTATCAGTTGCTTGTTACAAGTTGACCGGTACACATCTCCGTAAATTGCATTCCTTGTTTTCGCTAACCCATGGATACCACACCAGAAGAAGCCGCTCAAGTTGTTGCCTTGTTGCAACAAGGGTTAAGTCAGCGAGCAATCGCTGCCCAGCTCCACTTGAGCCAGTCTTCTGTATCCCGAGTATACAGACGGTTCCAAGAGACTGGTGCCTTCAATCGGAGACCAAGAACGAGCCGCCACCGGTGCACATCAGAGAGAGACGACCGCTTCATTGTCTCAACCTCGCTGCGCAATCGACACCTTACGGGCGTTGATGTGCAGCAAGAACTGAGACGTGTACGACAAGTGGCTGTCAGCGAGTGGACAGTGAGAAGACGCTTGAAGGAAGCCAACTTGACGCCAAAAAGACCTGCGACGGGCCCTAAGTTGACTGCAGGCCACCGACAAGCGCGCCTTCAATTTGCTCGAGAGCATCTCAATTGGAGCGTTGCGCAATGGCGATCGGTCCTGTTTACTGATGAGTGCAGAATGTGTCTGCATGGCAGTGACAGGAGAGGCCGAGTCTACAGGCGTCCGGGAGAACGATTTGCCCAATGTTGTTTCGCTGAAACAGTGGCATATGGCGGCGGTTCCTGCATGATGTGGGCTGGTATCTCTTTAGAGGGAAAAACCGAACTTGTTTTCGTGCCTGGGGGCGGCCGAGGAGGCGGGCTAACAGCTGATCGGTACATCACCGACATTCTACTGGATCATGTTGTGCCCTACGCAGGGTTTGTCGGTGAAGACTTCGTGTTAATGCACGACAATGCCCGCTGCCACACGGCACGAGTCACTCGACAGTTTCTGCAAGAGGTCGAATTACGCACGATGGACTGGCCTGCGCTCAGTCCTGACATGAATCCCATCGAGCACTTATGGGACGAGCTTAAAAGAAGAGTTCGGGCCAGAAATCCAGTCCCTTCAAGCGTAGACGAGCTAAAGACAGCATTATTAGAGGAGTGGGACGGCATTCCTCAAGAAAATGTCAAAAAATTGATAAGGTCCATGAAAAACAGACTGCGGGATGTAATTAGGGCTAGAGGGGGCAATACGAAATACTGATTTAAATAAAATAATTTTATTTTTATTTTTTTTTTGTTTAATTTGTCAAATACGAGACACATACCCTTTTTCCTAAATTCCCGTTTTTCCTACTCTTGCATTCAGACATCATTTATTTCAAAAATGATGGATGGATTTCAATGACAATGATATCAAATTAAAGCTGACATCTTAAGCTTTCGAATGACATATCATTTTAATAATTTCCATTCATGATTTTAGTTGTATCAATGTATGTGTGCGCCGACAAGGCTTGAGTCGATTTGGTTGCTCGCGAGTGTAGATGAATGACTTTAAGGGTACGTGTACGCCGTGCCCGGGTTGAGTGTGCACTGCTCGACACGTAACCCTAAAGCTCATGCTACGTTTATTAGAATGCCACACCACCCCAGTCCCCGACTCATCAATCGGTATTTTACGGATTGAAGAAGCTATGAATCGTAGAAGAATAGATAAGAATTATCCTATTTTTAGATCAAAATCTGCAAGCTAAATCTGTCGTTTAAGTACATCATGTATCCGACGCATACGACTGCTCGATTAGGTCGCCACTATCTATTATCAGTTATCATGTCTTTGTGGGAATCATGAACGTCATCAATATTCCAATCGATAACCTGCTAGGTTCGAAGCTTTACAAACGAGTGTACAAACGAGTTTACGAGTGAGTAGCAACAAACTGGTATTAAGTACTAGAAAACCTGCTAACTCCAAAGCTAATTAGGCCGTCATACAATGTTGCGACTTGGGAGTAATAAACTTGGTGGTTGCACTATCACTGTAAAAGAAATAGTTACTTATGGCTCGCAGTTGCCTCGTACTTGTACCTCGTAATTGCCTTACCATCCTAAGGTTGAATGTCTCTTGCACTAGATAATACTTCAAGTTGTAATTTTGTTTTAAGAACTAACCAATGTCTCAGATACTGATACTTGTGTCATCCTACAGCTGGGCAAAGGCCTCTCCCCATGACTTCCAATTGTTTCGACCTCGTAGAAGATGGCAGGACGAGCAAGACAAGACAAGACCAGCGACCAGTGATCCACATTGGCCCTGGATCGAGACAATTGGAAGTCATGTGACAGATATTTTCATCTATTCTTATTAAAGTTTCAATTTACTGGGATGGGGGAGATTTTGTAATGTAGTAAATAAAAATTGCGAGGTCGATTACACTTGTACCTACTTACTCTATATTTTACAGCATGCACAATGTGAGGTTGAATGAACGGGCAACGGACGCTTGGCGGAGCATTAGTTTTGTTGGTACATACAAATAATAAGTACAAAAGCGAATACAAACTAAGTATAGGTCTATTGACCAGACATCACCGAGAGTACACAGCATGTTGTATCAAACGTGTGGGAAGAGTAGGTATTAATATTTTGTATAGCACAGCTGATTATTTTTCCGCGATAGAAAGAGCAATACTGTTTGTTTTATGACTAAAACCATTGTTTAGCTGACGTTCGAAGATAGGCATCAGACGCGAAGATTATTATCCTGTATCCTGGGCAGTTTTCATAGCGTAGCTGTCTTTATTACCGCAAACCAGTTTCATACAGAAGAAGGCAGCATGCAGTTTGCTGGGCCCGCGTTGTGAATTCCGGCCCGGGCCCTCTTACAGAGAATAAGCCTGTGTCCCTGTAGTGGGAACGTTATAGTCTGATTTTGAATGTAATTTTCATAAACCATAAGCCTAAGATACCAAAAATGTTTGGAAGCGTCTGTTAGGTCACAAATTATCAGAGGTTATGATAAACAGAGATAATAGGTAATAGATATGTTTGTTTGCTTTAACATATGTAAGTAAGCCGCTTACATAATTTTATCTTGAATAGCAATACTTTATATTTGACGCGCTGTGCAGAGAAACGGATCTTTGATTACTACTTAAATCTAAGTAAAATTAGGAAAGGATTCGATTATGCCGTAATTCTCAAGGGTAATTAGATAGTATTTTATCCGATGGATAGCTAAGCCAAGCGACGTCGACTGATACGTATATCAGTAGTAAGAGTAACGGACACGGTACGGTACCGAACGATATCTACAATTTAGTATGTCTGTTAGCTGATGCGTATAGAACTGTTGAAAAGTACTTTCTCTCATGCCCGTAATTTCAACTGCAACTTTATGGCTGTGGTTCCACTGAGGCGGAGTGGAGCAGAGCGGAGACGAGCTGTGTCGCGATTCACCAATCACGTAGCTTGAAATCCACATCTCTTCTCCACTCCGCACTCCGTTTATGTGCGAACCATCCAGGATCTTGAAGAGTTAAGCTTCCATCTTCAACATTTCTTTCAAAGCTTCAAACTGTCCGAATCTGTTGTAATAAGCCACTAGAGCCTTCCTGATGGCGATGGCGCCTAGATATTCGGGCAGCATGATGTTGTCAAAGTCCTCCATCACTGGATCCAGATTGCACCCCAGTAGCAGGTTTCCCTAGTACAGTTCAGCTCTATCGTGAGCCCATGTTTGGCGGCATGCTGCATGTGGTAGACAATGCAATAGTGGTCCTCCATCAGCTCTAGATCCTTTCAAATGGTCCACAGCATTTGTTGGTTTATTCCACTTTCACTATGAATAAACTAGATCTTTTGGTGTCCTCATTTCACGAGATACCAAAAGATCTACTTTATTAACCTGGGTGATATCACCCAGGTGAACATAGTGGAATACCTAAACCCATTTGTTTATACAATTTTATCTGGTCTAACAAAGATAGGTGAAGCCTTGCGCCTGTAAGTGTTCCTTTGTAACTGAAACAGCTCATCTTGTTTCTCTTTCAGCCGCAGCTACACCTGCTGTATCTCTTCTTGAAGGGATAAATGCCAAAGAATGAATGAACAAAACTGAAGTCGTCACCAATTCCAATTTTACATTAGACAGTGCCAGATTTGACAAAGTAATCAACTGCCAGTAAATCGATAGGATTCTATTAGATTCTATCTATTCATGCAGGGAAACACTGCAGTAGGTACGAAAAAAGAAGATAAAAAACTAAAATTTCCGCACAGCTATGGTCCGCACTCTCTTCCCAAATGTCCGCCGCGGCTTTTAGTCGTTTAGTTCTTTTGGAAGATTGTCCAAAATGCTTCGATTAAAAAAAGGTTAGGAATAAATACTTACAGCCAGGTAATTCCTGTCTCTCTCGACCAAGTCGGCTAGTCTGCTAAGGAGATAACCCCTCTCTGAGGCGTCCATTTTCCTCCATGGTGAGCCCAGCCTGTTGAAAAATATGTTTTTTATTACTTATAGCTGTTTGTGAAAAGAGGCAAGTAATAGACAAGTATGGAAGAAGAAGACATGCAGCGCCGCGACGACCACACATAATTTGGGAGAATGATCAGATAGTACAGACAGAATCAGTATGTGCTAACCCACTCTGGCCGAGGAGGCCGGGGGGGTAAGTACTTAATGGAGCTATGTGTAACTCCGCGCGACCGTTTCCTCTACCAAATGAAAAAAGAATTACGAAGATCGGACCATAAATCACAGAGACATCAGTGACCATACATGAAAAAAAAACATTATAACCTAATCCTTTTCTAAAAATCGGTTAAAACAAGCTGGTGTTCATTTTATGGATCTTTTCTTTATTTTATGGCTCAGATTAGAGAATTATTATAAAAAGTTATTATTTATTTAGGTAAGTAAGGTTGCACATACCTGAAGGCCTCTTTAGCAGCTTTGACAGCTATATCCACATCAGTCTTGTTAGCCTGCTGGACCTCAGCAGTGACCTGGCCGTTAGTGGGGTTCTCAGTCTTGAAGGTCTTGCCGTCT
The DNA here is from genome assembly GCA_949152445.1 of Cerastis rubricosa. Lineage (NCBI taxonomy): Eukaryota > Metazoa > Arthropoda > Insecta > Lepidoptera > Noctuidae > Cerastis > Cerastis rubricosa. The sequence continues at coordinate 15,334,864 of OX424541.1, forward strand.
GATGACTTCACCCATTCATTGTTGATGAACAGCTGCAATGGAACAGACGGTTAAGCTGACATATAAATACCTTCTTTCTACAGCTGTAAACTGGATGGAAAATCATAATCTAGAAATAAACTTTACCAAAACAAAATTATTTACTTTTCACCCCCATCAAAACTCCCCACTACAAAATTTAATAGTTATAATAAAAAAAATCCTCGGTTTGTCCAATGGATACCCACATATATTGGAAATACCATATACAAAAAGTAAGGGCAAAACTAGCAAAATTTTCATATGCCTTACGCAAAATTAAAAAAACCGGCCAAGTGCGAGTCTTACTCGCACACAGGGTTCCATAGCTCCAAACAATATAATAACAATATTTTGAACTGTCATTCATTAGTTAGTAGTATTAGTTAGTAAACTTCCACACAACCGCAAAACTAAATTTGTTTTTCATAGTATGTTTATGAAAAACAAAGTTACTGCTGCAGTTTGATGAAAAAGTCCCATATCTCAAAAACTAAACATCACATCTTATTGAAACCAATTTTCGTTGATAGTTTTTTTTACGTTCTACAATCCTAAATATTTTCAGAATTTTCCTCCTCTTACTTTAGAAATTAGAGGGGGGGGGGAACACATTTTACCACTTTGGAAGTGGCTGTAGCGCAAACTATTCAGTTTAGAAAAAAATTATATTAGAAACATCAATATCATTTTTGAAGACCTATCCATAGATACCCCACACGTATGGGTTTGATGAAAAATTTTTTTTTGGTTTTCAGTTTTAGGTATGGCGACCCCCTTAATTTATTGTTTTTTTTTTCTATTTTTGTGTGAAAATCCTAATGCGGTTTACAGAATACATCTACTTACCAAGTTTCAACAGTATAGTTCTTATAGTTTCGGAAATAAGTGGCTGTGACATACTGACGGACGGACAGACTGACAGACAGACAGACAGACAGACATGACGAATCTATAAGGGTTCCGTTTTTTGCCATTCGGCTACGGAACCCTAAAAAACTACCAAACTGCATTTGTTACTTACTATGCATATGCCCAGGCATGGCTCAGCTATGGGGTCATGCTTTGGAGAAACAGTACAGACTCACAAACGTTATTTATTTTACAAAAGAAGTTAATTCGAATAATAGCCAAATAGAACAAACAGAAAAAAAGAAAAAAAAGCTCCAAACCACACTTCCAAAAACACAAAATACTCACACTTCCCTGTTTATATATCTTAGAATTATATAAATTTGTCAAAAAACACCCAGGTTTATACACAACTTGCGAAGAAACACAAACAAGATAAACTTTTAGACCCAACAAAAACCAAATAAACATACCTCAATCACGAATCATAATGCACTCAACCAGCCCTATATTAATATGCACAAAAAATTACAATAAATTACCAAATGACATTAGAAAAGTAAACACAACAAATATATTTGTTAATAAATTGAATTTCTGAAATACAAGGCATACTACTCAGTAAAGGAGTTTTTAGGTAACAAAGTGGTTGCAAAATAAAATTATTTTCTCTACATTAAATATCAGACATTATGAAATTTATATAATATCATATGGAATTAATTATATCGGAAACCAAATAAAAATATGAATACATAAATAATAACATAATTTATTAGTAATGAAAATACTTCTAGGAACTTCTTAGTTTTTTTTTTTTTGGTTAATTAAGTAATTCGTTTTACCATACCTATATAACTTCAAATTTTTAAAATATTTATGTATAATGAGCAATATTAAATTAGTAATAGAGTAGCAATTCCACTGTGTATAATTTTTCAGATTGTTTGTTTTTTTGATTGTGTGATCAATTGATCAGCACAGCAATAAACACAGGGGCGCAGCTACGGGGCCCCCGACGTGTTAAAACTAAAGTCATCATCAGCTATAAATGATTTAATAAGTCAGTTTGCCGAAAAGAAGGCAAGGAGAGTAAGTGACAGATAGATAATTATGATGAATAAATAGTTCTTCTAATTTTATGCAATTTTTTTTTTTCAATCGTATTTTTATACCGGGCCCCGCCAAGGCCCGCTAGGCCACTGAATAAACACCAGTTGTAACTGGTGTTTATTGTGTCATTCATGAAACCTGAGTCTTATCAACATAGCCTTACTTACAGTGTGGATTAAATGTTAGAACTATGTAGTTTCAGACATCATATGTCTGAAAGTACATAGTTCTAAACTTTATTATTTTTTATGAACTAATACAGTGATAAACAGTGATCGGATTTACAGGTAGATTGATTTTTGGTACTTGTATCATTTATGCACACAGAAAGAATAACATGATAAGCCAATTTTTGGGAAAGTAATTCCGGTATTTCCGGATTCTAAATTTTTTTAATATTGGTTGTGATATTATTACTACTCAATTCAAAATTTAAAGAAAGGTATCAAAACTAAATTAATTTATTTTTTATCTCTTGAATTTTTTTTTTTTATAATCAGCCAGTTCCGGAGAAATGTCCATATTAATACATACGTTTCGGATCAATGACCCCAATTCAATCTACCTACTCCGATCATTGGTGATAAATGTTGATGTACGTATATTATAGCATATTTTATCTTTCAACTTCTTATTTTTTTATTATCTGTCTGTACCCTATTTATATTACTAAGTTACATCAAAAATATTTTTCTATAACAATTAGAATTTAAAAACTAAAATTGTATAATTTTAACTAATAGCTAGTCCAATCCAGTTTAACAACAAAAAAAGCAGCATTTATTAATAATTAATTAAGTACCGTAATTTAAATTGATCATTTAATATTTATGTCTTTGTGACAGCGTCCTGAATTTTGACAAGGATGCAAAACAAGACCTTGTTTGAGGTCATAATATTAAATATAATTTAATATGATAATATTTGCATTGCAATATTCTTCTTTTTTTTGTTTTGATGATTGCAAGAAGTATTAGGTAAATATCTAGCCAGAGTTATTTTACTTGGGTGTCTTTGCTATGAGTATGTAGGTATTATAAATGTTTTTTTTTGTCTGGAGGTAGATAACAGCCATAAAAATAGGAACCTGTTTTAATCTGAATGGTTAAATTTGGATTCTGAATGAAATTAAATCACGCATACAACGCCTGCCTTAGTTATTATAGCCTTGACCGGCAAGCTCATTTAAGTACCGGCTAGTTGACCTTGAATAGTGATAATAAAAAAATGTAAGAAACACCTTAACTTCTTGCATCGAATACATTACAACAAAATCATTTATTACCATTACCTACTACTCCACAATTAGAATCGTGTTAAATGGCATATTATATTCTTATATGTACATAACATACCCATCACAACATTTTATAAATTGAAACTATGTTTACATTAATTTGTTATCTGATTAAAACGTACGTACCCCTGTATATAAAATCTCAGGCTTCGTTTGCGGTGCAGGGGCAGCAGCAGCAGCTGAGGCGAATCTCGCCTTTTGTTGAACCGATCTGCTTAATTGTCGTAACATTTCGATAAATACGTGTAAATCCTACTGTTACGGACAACGGACTAAAAATTTGGCAGTATTCCAAGTTCCCGCGCGACGCGTGCTCAACTCAACTATGGCTATTGGCTTATGTATGTTATCACTGTCAGTGTCAGTGACAGTCTGAGTACCTGACAGTGACAACCATTAAACTTTTTTTTTATTTGTTACTATCGGAACAGGCTAAGGTCTGAGACGATGCTGCCTAGTCTTCAGACAACCATAATACAAAATTCAATTCAGCCGGTTATTTTTTTATGGCTAACTTTTCTAATGTCTGTGACTATCAGGCTTAAGTTTATACACCGAACTTAGATGATAACTGAGAAATTCATGAAGGATAATCAAACTACAAATCTGCAGATTTATTTAAAAATGTGCTGAGCGCATACCTAAGTCACTTTACTTACTCCGACTAATATATAGTTATCTGTAACTCATTAAACTAACTCTCACGGTAACACTCAGTGCCATTGTCATTTCTAGTGTCATTTCAATTCGAGTCGATGGATGTCAAACTCAAAATGTCAATTTACTGTCAGTCAACGAAAAACCTGAATTGTGACTTGTTTAAAAATATTTTTTACTTTTAACTTTTTAAATTACTGACCAAATGGATAGAGAAATAGCTGAATCCACTCTTTATAAGAAAATATATAATTCACAACCAGTACAAGTACTCATATCTGTTGATAAGCAAATAACGAAAAATTTAATAAGTGGTCAAATTGCTACAAGGTGTGTTGAACTTTGAACATTGTATTAAATCTGGGTTGTTTAACTTGTATCTACATCTTTAAAAAACTTATGAGATCCTATGTTTTTTTCAGACCATCAGGTTCAAACGGAATATGGTGTTGTGTACTTCTACCAACAGTGCTTGTGTTTTATTCAATCTTGCACCAAGTCTCAGAACTATACACCTTTTTGGCGTACATATCTGTTGGATTATTATCTTATTGCTTTTTATTTACTGTCTTTTTGTCCTTATCAAACTTGGTCTTGAAGGAGCATATTTTTGGAGGATGTGCAGCATCAAGTCTTGTGGCTACTTTGTTCATATATGCAATTCAAGGATATGGTAATATATGAGACACAACCTGAAATAATTTTTGTGTGAAAATTCATGCATTTTGATCATGATCCTTTTGTTCATTTCCAGGTATAATATTCTCTCTTATGTACCCCATGATAGCCGTTTACTCATTTAGTATATTGTTACGAGAGGTCCTCTCAAAATGTCCCCATACCTTCACATTAGGGGAGACAATGCTTGTTGTACAGAGCATTGTGCTGTTCGTCATCATGGCCATCTGCATGATTTTTCACAATATGTGTGAAGAGGCAGATGCTGAAACAAAATTAATAAATGCTGTTATTTTTGTAAGTATTCTGAATGAATGATTAATATGTTTTTGTTGTTAAAATAAGCTTTTTAAAGAAATAACTGGAACTAGTACTGTATTGGCTTTTCGTTTAATTTTATGCCTGTGACTTTTTTGTTCACTTTTATTAATTTCTGTTCTTTTTTGTCAACTTTATTTGTTACGGAGCGTTTACACTTTACGGCATTTCATACAAACTTTCAAGTCCTTATTTCAGAAATGACTGAACTGATTTTAATGAAACTTAAAGCAGGATACACAAGCCTAAAAACATACTAAAAACATTTTGGAAAAACATTGTTACAGCTAAATTAGACCAATTATAAATTATCTATAGGAACAAAAATTTCCAATTGTCTTTTTTTATAAAAGACATTTCGTATTTATGCGTATGAAGTTTCTTAAAAATCGGTTCCTTCAGTTGTTTTGGAAAATAAGGACTTGTATGAAACTTTGTATGAAAAGTCGTAAGGCGTAAACGCTCTTAAATATGGCAATCTAACAGCCATGATTGTTTGCCATAAATGATGTATTAAGAAGTTTTTTTATCCCCAAAAAATATTCCCTATTTTCAGACCATATTATCATCAGTGGGAATTATTGTTACAGCATTAATGGTTTTGGATGAAAGACTAAAAACTGTTGCAACACTTGTCTACATAACAGGTATTGCAGGGACATATGCACTAGTGATGTTACATCTTATAATTGGCATTGATTGTACAATTAGAATAGTCTCATATATCATTCTGGATTCGAGAAAAGTGAGTAATTTAAAATAATATAAAAAAAAAAAAAATGTAAAGTGTTTGATGAAATGGTCCATTAATTATGTGAGGCAATTTTGGCCCCTTTCGTGAGATTTGACTTGACAACCCCCCCCCCCCCCCAACTCACGTGAGATTTATCTAAATGCGTAGTTAAGTGACCGGAAGAAACTGGATAGCCATGACAAGTGGAGAGATTTGGAACAGACCTACCCTCAGATTTGGGTGGCCAAGGGTTGAAGAAGAAGTAGTTAAGTGTAAATACGAATCTATGCTTCATTGCTACATTCCTCACGTAATTAATGGACTTCCCCAAAGCAATTCTGCATTTTGGTGGACATCCCAACCCAAACACACGGATCAATTTGGAATCTAATTCAATGAGTTTAAAACTCATGAGAAACTCTTAACCGGATCCTATGTTACTCAATAGCTATACCTGTCACCTTGATGGCATTGAATCTGACTGACAGCCTTGTTGCTCCAGTGGTTACAATCACTTCTGCTGAACATGATTTTAGGTTTGATTCCAAGTTCAAAAGTTTTTTCTTTATTGTGTGTGTGCCTAATCTGGTATCAGAGTCCGCCCATGGGCCTGTTTTGTTTGACTTGTTGTTACATGCCATCGAGGAATATGTCTCAGGCATGCTGGTTTCCCCACAATGTGTTCCTTTACCAAAGCAAGTGATAATTAAGGTCAAAGTGATATTGAGTTTATCCATATGATATTAGCAGCTTGGAGTCTTATTAGTGCCCAGGAGATAGCTGTTATTTCTATATGTTATTTATATAAAATTACCAACAGACACATCAAATTTATTTATTTGGATTCACTATAAACTTGATATTTAATTATTTTCAGTGTAAACTTGCCGCGCTGTGGCTCTTCCTGGTCCTTTTAGCAGTGTTTGTGGTACTAGGCCGTACCAAACTCAATATTAAAGCAAGCACTGTAACCCGCAAAACATTTCACATACTTGCTTCAATTGTATTCCTCACTGGCATCATATCTGACATCGAATTGATAACCCTTGCGGCTGGTATCGGGTTTAGTATTATGATACTAGTTGAGGTGAGTAATAGAATTTTGCACGCAGATATTCCTAATTGCCCCCAATGGGTTGCACCTGGGGAAAATTCCCAGTTGCCCCGGGGTGGCTACTGTGAAGTTAATGCCCCTTCAAATCGCTTTACATTGCGGCGTGGATCGCCAACATCGCTGTCTGTCTTACGGCCGCGACTGTTTTGTTTAAGTATGACCCTAATAAAATTATTAGTAGTTTTATTAGTAGGTAAGTGATATCACTTACCTACTAATAAAACCACATTGGAAAAGTCTGACCGCAAACCAACATTCGCGGTCGAAAGACAAACATTCGTCTAAAACGGTCACACTTTTTTTAGCTTTAAAACACATGGTTGGTGCAGTGGTTGAGCGATCGACTGCTGCGCTGCGTGTCGCGGGTTCGATCTCCGCACGGAACAAATATTTTCAGAATCAGAATGTTTATTTGTAAACATAGGTTACAGATACACAGGTGTGTGAGATGTTACATTTTGGTTAGTTCTCTATGTTTTGCCATTAGGCGTACAAATGTTAGTATCATCAATTACATATATTATTATTATTCATGGCCTACAGATAGTAGGCCATGAATCTTCGGGGTCTGGCTGTTTGTGTATGTGAGTTTAAATGTTTGTAAACGCACCCACGATACAGGAGAAATTCCTAGTGTGTGGCAAAGTTTACATAAAAAAAAGATCCTTTTACGAAAATGTTTGCTGTGTTTCAGGCTATTAGGAAATCTGGAATAGAAAGAATATCACCAGCACTCCAGTCTGCATTTGAAGTGTATAGTGATGAAAAGGTATGTTTCCCTTAGTGTTGCGTTATTTGTTATGATAACTATGCCTGGCGGTGCTCGGAGGAGCTCGTGGCTAAATAATAACAGCCGCACGGGTCGATCTTTAAGATTAAGCCGTGCTTGCCGGGGTTAGTCCGTGAATGGGGGACCATGATTACATACAGAGTTTCGTCCGTGCCTCGGAAAGAACGTTAAGCCGTTGGTCCCGGCTGTCTTTTGTAGATCTTTGACGGTCATTACGAGTAGTCAGAAGCCAAAAGTCTGACATCCAGTCTTACCAAGGAATATCGTATTACCCAGTTACTGGGTTGTGGAGGTCAGATAGGCAGTCGCTTCATGTAAAATACTGGTGCTCAGCTGTATCCGGTTAGACTGGAAGCCGACCCCAAGATAGTTTGGGAAAAGGCTAGGAAGATGATGAACTGTCTGGGGGTAAGTTAGGTATTTTTGAACTAGAAACTAGAATTATAGGATGCTTTGTACCCATTGCAACAAATTAGCAGCATTCTGTTTGACAAAATATTAGCTCACCTTTTTTACAAATAACCAACTTAATATAGTACAGTCCTAACGCAGTAAAATCCATAATAAATGTAAAAAAATACTTTAAAAGGTTTTTTTTTTGCACGGCACCTCTTCTATTAAAATAAAATCTATCCTTTTATTAAAATAAAAGTATGGTAAGTTAATCTTTATAACATCAGTTACCTGCCAGTAAAAGTCCCGTAAAATTCGGTCCCGTTGTTTCGGAGATTAGCTGGAATAAGCAAACTGACAAACTTTTTCTGTTATAAGTACCTACCAGAAGTAGTGAATTACGCGCTTTGTCCGGTTAAGCAGTAGCCAGCCTCAGAGGCTGAACTGCGAGATGCCATTAAAAAAAAAAAGGAATTATGCGCGGGTTCGCGAGAAATGGAAAGAGTAGAGGGAAGCCTTTGCCAAGGAGCGGGACAGAACAAGCTTTAAAAAAAGTTCCTTTTTTTAAATTACAAACAGACACTTAAATTTTATACGTATAGATGTAATTTTGACGGTTTTATAATTTTCCAGGATGTGGGTTGTTTCGCGATGACGCCGATTTACCTGTTTGTAGGACTGGCTTGCCCGCTCATTTTGGTGCCGGAACATCCAGGGTACGAGTTGGAGTTGCTTAGCGGAGTCCTGTCCATAGGAATAGGAGACACTGCCGCCAGTTGGTTCGGCTCCAAATATGGAAACAACAAGTGGGCAGGTGGGTTTAACATAATTATGGAGGTACAGTGCTGCCAAGAGACCTGTCATCAGTTTACCTTTATCCCAATTTATTTGGGGTCGGCGAAGTATGTCTTCTTCTTCCATACGTCTCTATTACTGTCACCTCCTTTCTTGCCATATCATCCTTCACACAGTTGAGCCATCATTTCTTTGGTCTTCCTCTACTCTTATACCCATCCACATTCATACTCAAAACTTTCCTCATGCCAAAAGAACCTGCACTATACAGGTCTCCTCCACCCTCCATAGTGCAGCTGTTTTAAAATTTTGTAAAAGAACCTTTTACAAGTGTTTTTTAGTCTCGAATTCATTATTCTCTATGCTTGAGATTCAACCTCTGTGGTCAAGCAACTAGACCTGTTTTTACAGATCCAAATTGATAAGCAATCTGAGAATAACAATAGACTTACAATTTAAAAGCTTTCTCGTTCAGATGCCTATGCGCCAATGCGATATAGCCAATTAGCCTACTTATACAGCCTGGTTTAAACATTACAGACTTGTGTATTGAAACGTTTTCTGTTGCAGATGGACAGAAATCGATAGAAGGCACAGTCTTCAATATTTTATCACAAGTGGGTGTGATGTATGCGCTCCAGTTCTTTGGTGAGTACATACTTAAGACTTTCTTAAATCTCCTCTTTCGAACAATAATTCGTTCGTGTGCACACAACCCGCGTCCTGAGTCGTCTTTATACGTAGCACGTGATGACGCGCATACTAATAACGATTGGTTGAACTTAGCAGCGAAAGTGTTAAGCAACGCCTGCCGAAGTCGGTTCGTGGATGGTGATCGTGATCCGTGTGCAGCCGCTCCATGTTAAATACTGCCATTGAACTACAATTTAACGTTGCAGATCGACCCGCGTGTCTATTCTTATTTAAAAATGAGGTCGAGGGTAGCCTCTCAGTTCTTAAATAATATTGATTTTATCATTGTCCTCATCACCCACAACTCAATTTCATCCACTGGTTATTTACAAACTTTTTTGCTTGTCCCAATCTAGCATGTTCCTATTTTCCGGCGAAGAAAATGTCACCGCGTTACCGTATGTGGGGCTCGCATCCACTAAAAACTCTGCCGTCTTTGGCAACTTCCCGCTTTTTAATCTCGCATGTTCCTGTCCCAGCCTCACCCAAGTTTTACCTGCGATGGCAATAAAGTCGTCTGCCGAATAATCTATCTAATATTCTATTATATCATTACAGATATTATGGCGGCCAGTTGCGCTTTGTTTCGGGTCGCAGTCACAGCAGCCATCTCAGGCCTAGTCGAGGCAAAAACCGATCAAGTGGACAATTTGGTACTACCCTTAGTCAGCATCATTGCATTTCAATTAACTACGTTACTTTCTTATTAGCTGATATTTTTGTTTATTTTTGGCCAAACGTAGAAAGAAAAAACTTATTAATGGCGTTTGGCTATTCTTGTAAAAAACAGTCTAATATAATTTTTGAGCTGTTTGTGATAAAAAAAAGTGAGTTTAGTTAGGACGCTTTTATATTTAAAAATAAGAGTATCATTTGTTTGGTTGGTGGAAAATTGGGTAGGTAGTTTGATATTTTTATATAGATTTTTATACCTGAAAATGAGATTTTAACAACATTCCAATGTTACCAAAGAGTTGCCATAACATTTTGTAAATAAGAAGATATTTTTATAAAAATAAATTATTTATTTTACTGTATTAATTAAAGTGTTTTATTTGTTAAGGTGGAAGTTTAATCGCGCTTTCCCATACATTGTTTTTTTCTCAAATTCTCGATACTTATATGCTTTTTGTAGAAGTAATGAAACAACATGATGTTATTACGAATTAGTGTTGTCGCAAATCCCTTCAAACATAAAGAAATAACAAGGTTTGTAGGATTTCCAGGGCCGAAAAAAAACGAAAAATCTTTGCTAGTGTGCGTGCTTGGAGTCACACCATCTACCGGATATCTAAAGAACTTCTAAAGAACAATCGAGCCCCTTGCATAACAAAACTCGAAATAATTATCTGTTGATACTAGATGGCGTGGCGTTGTCATTGTAAGGTGGTGACAGTAAGTCTTAGTGTGTGCGTGACTTTTGATTTCATTCTTCAAACAAGTAGGTAGGTAGGTAGATAAATCTAATTTGGGTAAATTAGATTTATAATTTCATAAGAATGAAGTTAAATATTCTTAAACTATGTCAAGTTGTTCACCCAAACCAATGTTTGAAAGTACCTATTAGGGATGAAATGTGTAATTCGGAGTTGGTTAATGGTTGGCTAATTTTATTGCGTGATAGCTAAAACTTATTAGTTATTAACAAGTAGGTATTCAGACATACCAAACATTCGTTATGAAGCCACAGCTTTTTGTACGTGGACTTTTCGCGGTTTATCTAATAAACTAATAATGTACTTACATTATATAACATTACATTCATTCATCACACTATTTACATTCATGAATGTAGGTAAGTACTACCTGCTTACCTACTAAAACATACCGACGCAGTCAAGGTTATGTTGGGAGAAAATTAAGCGTCGTAACTGTTTCTAATAATAATGATCACAGTGAAAAACACAAACCTAACTGTCGTTTTTGCTTTTAATTTCATTCTTATGTCTACGGAATAGAAGTCAAAGTCGGTTGACCGGACTGTAAAAAAGGCGAAGTGGTAACTGAACTAGAGCTATTCGTGTTATTGTGCGATTTTCCATCATGCTTTAATCTAGGCTTAGGACTAGCAGAAAAGTTTCCAAATATGCATTAGTATTTAATTTGGTTGAAACTACGTAAACTTACAAACATTAGGTATATACATTCTTTCTATTTCCAAGAAACATTGAAGCATAAAACAAAATACATCAACGTTTAATCTCGAAAATGTAGTCTTTAAATGCTTGAAAGTAAAGATTATATTGATCGCATTATAATGTCTGTTAGATTTCCGAGAACCGAAATCTAAATCACAAAATTCGCGCTATCCTTTTTACTCCGCTATGTTACCCTTAGTTAGAAAGAGAGAAAGCGGATTTCTAACTACGTTTGGATTTCATTTGGTGATGGATTTGATTGTCGATTCGGTTGGTGGTAGATCGTTAGCGTTTGGTTCGGATAGGTAGATTATTAGAATCAGATCTTCAAGTTTGAGAAATCTATACGAATCGATTTTCTAAATTAAACTGCATATAAGCGCAGACAAAATTAGCGTTAAATAAATAAAACAAAGATTTTTTTCCAGTCTCTGTGTCAATTTGATTTATATTTGATTAGGTATACAAAATTATACATTATGATTGCAGACGAAAATATTAGGTAAAAAAAAAATAAGCAGCCGTCGACCTCCTATGTTAAAAATTGCTCAGAGTAACAGGCTTTCCAAATGATCTAAAAACAAAAAGTTTGTTTCATTACCTACAGTCAATGACGTATCACTACATAGTATAAAACAAAGTCGCTTCCCGCTGTCTGTCCCTATGTATGCTTAGATCTTTAAAACTACGCAACGGATTTTGATGCGGTTTTTTTTTAATAGATAGAGTGATTCAAGAGGAAGGTTTATAAGTATAATATATGCATAATATAGTAGAGAAACACTGATAATGTTAGAGGTTTCCAATGTGATGTCGACAGACATTCTGTAGTATATTTAGTATCTGCATTGCACCCGCGCGAAGCCGGGGCGGGTCGCTAGTTATAAATAAAGCGATGTTGGCGGGCACGGGCCGTACCGCCGTACGGGAGAGGAATCAATGTCAAGAAATGATTATGTAGGTATTAAATTTATAATTTTGAAATTGTTGTGTTATACCTGTGCGAAGCCGGGGCGGCCTGCTAGTTCGATAATAAAAATAAGTAAAGCCAAGGATACACTAGGGGACAAATGTGCCACGACATGTATCGGCGACATGTCAAGCGAAGCCGGCCGATTTCGCCTGACAAATATGGCGACAACGCGCGACTTATGTCCGCAGCGACGTCAGACGAAATCGTGCGACTTCGCGAAACTTCGCCTGACATATCTAGCGACATCACGAAGTTTCGTTTCACAAGGCAGGCGATATCCAGCCACCGAGGTAGTGTTGTTGGCTGCGGCGTACACAATTATTATTAAAAGTCAAAGAAAAAAGACGAGAAGATGGTGGGTTAGAAAGTACTATGTAAAGTATGAATTCGAGCAATGTTACGACTCGGACAAAATAGGTAAGTTTATGTGGAATTATCATGTATGTTCACACGGCGACACATCAAGCTTTACACTTCCAGTATAACGTGGCCTCGCTTTGTCTATATATTCTATACAGTGACAAATTTGCATAAACTGGTTTTTTCATACCTTGATCAGCGGTCGTGCGTACCTACTGTTATAATTACATATGTACCTACAATACAACGAAAATGTCACAAACCGTCGCAGCGTCGTGGACACTAAAAAGTAACATTACTCAAGAATGCATGTATTGTGGTCATTATTTTGACAACCTTGTTCGAGCAAAGTCGACCTTGCCGTCAACTCAAACTAACTAAATCGCAAACTATTAGTAACTAGCACCCCGCCCCGGCTTCGCACGGGTATTTAACAATACACAAACATAAATAAACCCTTCTATTTGCGTCAGGTAACTAAAAAAAGTCTCTGTGGTGTGAAAATCTGTATGGACACCATACAGAATTTCACACCACAGATAATTTTTTTGGTTCTGTATGGTGTCGGACGTAAAGAATAGCACCATTCCATATCTTCCCGTGGGTGTCGTAAGAGGCGACTAAGGGACTTGCCAGAGAATGGGCAGCAGGGTTCTGTGGGCTTTTGTAACAACTGTTCTGCGATCGCCAACCCGCCTGCCAAGCGTGGCGATTATGTCAAAACCCCCCTTACTTATGTCAATGGCGACACTTGGGGGAGGTCTATGTCCTGCAGTGGATGTCTTTTGGCTGAAATGATGAATGATGATGAACTAAAAAATAATAATTATAAACAAAGTTTGAATATTCCCCTCCCGAACGGCCCGTACTCCAGTGACGCCTACATCGTATTAGGTGATGCCTAGCCAGCTGAGCAGGGTGAGCGGCGACCACGCAACTTTTTTCTAATACTTACATTTTTAAACTCGTGATATCTTTCGAATGGAATGTTCGAATTGAATAATTCAAACAGTTCTATAAAGGTATTGAAACAGTCTTGAATATGAAGTAATTTATTTCGATAAGGATTAATACCAAGATACAAATACAGAGCCTTTTCTAACGGCGGCATTAAAATATATTTTTTTAAATAAAAGAACACTTATTGTGGCATAAATATAATAGTTAGACATATGCTGTCGCGACACTTTTTGTAAATAATGATGTGTTCTGCAAAGTCGTAATACATTATTTTATTCTATCATCAATAGTTTTCGCAGCGCACGCGATGTAAAGAATATTTTAGGTAATTTTTATACACCTTGGGTTACATAATTGCAGTTTTAGTAAGGATCCCTAATTTTTTTGAAAATAAAATATTGCTTATGTCACCCGCGGATAGTGTAGCTTCCCAACAGTGAAAGAATTTTTCAAATCGGTTCAGTACTTTCGGAGCCTATTCAATGCAAACAAACAAACAAACAAACAATCAAATCTTTCCTCTTTATAATATTAGTTTAGATTTAGACACAGATTAGGACAGATACTTCACTCAGTAGAAAACATCCAATACCTATTACGATAATTGCCTACTCCCTCGCGTCAACAACCACTGTATGCTAAAATGCGCCTAAATGCTCAAGCGTACAGCAGTGATTGCTTCGCACCGCGCGATTCCACAGTAATCGCAGGGCTGCCTCTTCGATAAAATTAAATTAACATAACTTTTTATCTATGTTATTGAGAACTGTGAATATGTTCTGACTTTTATGTGGCAGGTAAAAAATGTATCATTTATAAAATATTTAACCAACTTAAAAAAAAGGAGGTGATCAGACATACAGGCCAAACTGAGAAGTTTGACTTGTATGGTTTGTAGGTATGTATGTTTGTGCGCGATAATCTCGCGTTTGGCTAAACCGATATCGATGCGGTTTTCAGAAAAGGATTTGTTACATTTAGGAGAACGTTTTAAAATAAGTATAATAAATACTTCTTAGTTTGATGATGATCTTCGGAGATGTTCACTAGAAATGAAAAAAAAAGCCTTAAAAAAAGAGAACCGACTTCAAATAAAGCACTAAGCCCGTAAGAAATAATTTTTTTTATGGTAGTGCTAACAGCTGGTAATTACGAATCGAAAAAGCACCGACATCAAAGAAAAAATTATTTCTTACGGTTTAGTGTTTTGAAGTCGGTACTCTTTTTTAAAGTTTGTTTTATTATATTTGTAAGTTTGTTTTGTTTTATATATTGGTGCTGACTGTGGAAGAAACCTAGATAAAACATAATTATAGGCACCACACGGCATCGTAATACGCGTACGAACGAACAGCACTATTAAAATTGAACGGCGTGCGCGCGCTTCGCTTGCGAGGCGAAAACCGCACTGAATTTGATAAGCCGGCGGACCGAGACCGCTCGGCTGGGCGGTAGGCACTTATAGCGCGCAAGTACATGGAGTGACGGAGGCCTGATTTAGATATCAAACCCGGAAAGACGGTGTTGAATTTTAGTAACTGTACTGTTGTCATTTTAACTAAAATTCTAGTTTATTAATATATTTTTTATTTAAATTACTTGCTGGTTTTATTAGGATTAGGTACTTGAATTTTTGAGTAAAGCACTATACAAACCTTGGCCCACAATGACTGCTTCGCTGGTCACGCTATGATTGCCTCGAGCTAGCCTAGCTACGCTCTAGGCCTTTCAGCTTGGCCATCATTGCAGCCCTTGCTGTCGCTGTGCGCTGTCGGTCATAATCAGCGCGACCAGCAAAGTAGTCATTATAAACCGCGGCCGTAATGTAGGTACTATTAGGTACGTGCGTAGTAAGGTAATAAGAAAACAAACTTGTATTGATAGTACCATTATTACCTCAAAAATTTAAGAAAACAGGTAGGTAAGTAATTTAGAAGAAATAAATATGTTGGTAGAACTAATTAAAATTTTTATATTTGGTATCCACTCGGACATAAGACTAACCCGCACTGGGCCCGCGTGGTGGATTACATACAGGCCTGTGTCCTAGCAGTGCGAACATTATAGGCTGATTACGCTGCTGCGGAATATAATTAATCGGACATAAACTGCGATGAATTTTCAAGTAAGCATGCGACGGCACGGCGGCGTGAAGTCTGAAGACTCTCTTGAGCGATCGCTGCATAACCACCCGGGGAAAACTAAACATACTTATTTAATAAAATAAGCAATCCATATTAGGTATCTACAGAGCCCTTCAGCTGACCAGGTCATGACCTCCGACCCATATACCTATCAGCTGGCCAGGTCATAACCCCTGATCTTAGTACGAACCAGCTGATCCATGGTTACCAATATTAATTCTTCGATCGGAATTCGATTGTTTTTATTATTCAACAGATAAATAATAAATTAATTTAGTTTTGATACCTTCCTTTAAATTTTGAATTGAGTAGTAATATATCACTACCAACATTAACAATATTTAATTGAGTCTGGAAATACCGGAATTACTTTCCGGAAAAATGGCTTATCCATGTTATTCTTTCTGTGTGCATTTATGATACAAGTACCAAAAATCATTCTACCTACTCCGATCTATGGTGATAAGCATATTACCATCATTATGTATTGTTAACAATGTTGTTGTATTACAACTAAATATGGATTAAAAAAAAAATAGAAAAAAAAGTGAAAAATAACTTTTCTTTCAACTACACAGTAATGTTATCATTAATCACTACAAAACCGATCACAAAGGATGTCTTTTTTGCTTAGAACCAAAACAGTGCAGAAAAGTTATATGAAATCTCATTATTGCACTGTTTTTCATTACTGCACTGTTTTAAATTTTAAATTTGGAATTAAATTTACCACAGAGGTGTAATGTCTCCTAATATGTTAATAAAATGTATGCATTAGATCAAAAAGATTACTAGATTATTATGATGATATGATTATTAGATTAGTAAAAATCGGCTGAATAAAACTGACTTGGTGAAAAAAAAAAACAAATGGCGCGCATTTTGTACCATTGTAAAACTTTGATACTTCTTATATACCAAATAAAAAGGTAAAAAATCATGGAAATTGACAGCGATAGCAATATGAATTCAACTCCAGAAAATATAAAACAGCTGCTAATGAAGTTGTTAATAACCTTTAATAACTGCACTTTTAATAATTGTATGTTTGAAGGGAAGATGAATTATACTTTGTTTTATTAAATTGAGTTTTTATTTTGAGTAGGTATATTTTGTCAGGGTAGTTGAAAGAAAAGCAGATTACGCACCTCGATAAAGTGAGTAATTAATGCACTCGTGATACTTTAGTGCCCTCGCATGCGCTCGGGCACCAACATAACACTCGTGCATTAATGACTCACTTTGCGCTCGATGCAACAATCTACTATTAGTTTCAGAGAAGTTGGTGGCAAAAAAACTGAAAACAAACATGTCACAGACTTCTGAAGCTAAAGTTATTTTTCACTTTTTTGCTTTTTGAAGACAGTTTTTTTTTGCAAATAGTTTTAGTTTTTTCTTAGGTGACACTAACGAGCATGGCAGTTGAGAATTTGTCATGGTATGGGTCGCTAATGTTGGCACGTGTGTTGCACTTGCATCATACAGCTTCTTTACAACTGTTTGAGCAGAATGGCCGCCGTTATTCGAGACTGGTCATCTCTTAACTGCTAGGTCACCTAGTTAATCTTTGTAGGTATTAAATTGTTATACATTGTTCTCGCATGTAGAAGCAAAAAAAATAATGTAACCAGGATTTTGTAACAACTTGTTTTTAAAAAGAGTGTCCATGGAGTTTCTTGCACCCCTAAGACGACCCACTGACCGTACGTTCTTCTCCATAGAGAGACTGAGTCTTTGACAATTCAAAACTGCCTGTAAATGGTATTTAAATAAATGCTTTGAGTTTGTATCAATTGTATTTTTTGCCTTATAAGTGCTTATATGATTTGACTTTGATTGTTTTTATAAACAATTTATTGTATTATGTACCTAGTTGAAAAGGGGGGCAGTGACAGCCTAGTGGAAATGGCCTTGACTAATGAATTGTAGGTTGTATGTTCGAACCCTGACAGGCTCTTTACTTTGGGTTAATGAATACTAATACTACTTGAATAAAAAGCATTACTTACAATAGTTATATAATTTGTGTAAACACAACATAACCACATTCATATTTTGTTTGAACAGAACTTCATTGCGGCATTGAAAACGGACACAATGCTTTTATTAAATGGTACACTTACACAACACATAGACAACTAATTTGAGATTCCAGAACCAGAACATAAGATTCTCTTGTTGATGTGTAGAAGCTGATGTATAAAATATAATCTCCCTGTGATGTTTACATACCGTACCTAGAAGTTTAGTCCCTACAACCATGTCTGCTAACTTTCGGTAGATTCGAGTAGAGAAAATACAAAAGATTTTCGCACATTGAATGTTTATTGTTCCCAACAGAGAAAACGTCAATCAAACGAGAGACATTCCGTTTCAAGTTAGGTAGGTACTTTAAAATGGTAATTATTGTAAAAAAAATAGTAACTAAAATAAAAACGTTGCAGTGGCCCTTCTTGTATGTTTTTTTTTAAACATTTTTGTCACAAAATATTGATAAATATGATATCAGCATGTTTCCTAATTAAACGTTTTTGATGACAATGCCATCTAGCGGTTCAGAAATTAACCATTTACGTGTGCATGTGTGTGTGTGCATGGTGTGTACAGGTATGAAGTTGAGACGGCTGGTGGAAATTTCGAAAATCTCCGTTTGAGAAGAGTTAACAAGTATATGTATATGTGGAAAAATCAAGACAAAAGGCTAGTTTACGCAAATAGAATATTGTCCATCAAATATATTTTAGTTATGCGTAATCATAAATAATACCCAAATGCAAGACTACAGCGCCATCTATTGAAAAAACGGCGGCGGGATGATCAACGGGACCACCTTAAACATAATCAAATCATTGTTCTTACATTTGTATTTGTTCTGTTGTAAATTTTTCTTAACATTTATCTATTGTGGAATGATTTGTGGGTCATCCTTTCTCCTTACAATTTTTTTTTTTTTCTGAAACATGGTGTAGAAGAGCCAGTTAACATTATCAATTATTATCATAAACTAATGTTCAAGTGTTTCGTTGATCAATTAAAAATACATTTTCAAATTAAAATATAAGTTGTAAGGAGCATACAAAATACGCCATTAATAAGACTACTTGAGCAAACCTGCTGCTCGTTCTGAGTTAATCGACAATAATACTATCTACAACCTCAGGCTTAATTTCAACACTCATCATTTTGCTGTTCCTTAACTTCTATGCAAACACCATTTTGTTCCTCCTTAACTTCTAATTTGATTATTTTTGCTTTATCGTCAGCCACACCATTCACTGAGCCAACTTCAGTGCTATTTCGTTTACTTTTTAATAATATCCTTTTTTTCTTAACACCTTTGCATTTGGCTTTAAATGTTTTCTCTAATTGTAAAACGTCGCGCCTGTCGATGGTCCATTCTAGGGGTCTTTGCAATGCTTCTAGTGTGGGGTTCTCGTCTTTACAATATGTTGGTATTTCTAAGCAAAGTATGTCCATTACTTTTTCTAGTACCTCGTCTACATAGTAGTTTATTACTAAATCTGCTTTGTTGTCCTGGAAAGAAAGTTGGTATTTTAAACATGTCATTCACACTTCAGACTTGTTTTGTCTTTTTATGGGCATGTTATGCGGAGGAATGAAGGAAACGTCGTGAGGAAAGTTTTGAGTATGAATTATGGTGGCTGTAAGAGTAGAGGAAGACCTAAGACGATGGATGGGCTGTGATGATGAAGGACGATATGGCAAGAAAGGAGGTGTCTGATGAAATGGCGAGTAATAAAGAAGTATGGAAGAACATGCTGTCCCAACCCCAAATAAATTGGGATAAGGTCAGGACAGTGATGAAATTGTAGAATACTCACATGTTTGGTAGGTTGTAAGTTGCAAATGACTAGTTTTCCACCATACTTCACTGTCTCTAGAGGTAGATTTCCACTTGGCACAATTTGAAGAGTTGTTCCTAAGCAGATGCTTAGATCTGCAATACTGAAATAGAAGTTGAGCATATTATGAATTTGCAAAAAATATAATCGTAAAATTACAAATATAATGAAATACACTAGTACCAAAAACTTATATAGTTAGAGGTATCAGGTAAAGTAACTGAAAGCTGGAAGGACTACTATGAGGGCCACAGAGCTTTGCATTCTGTAATTGCTATCTCTACAAAAATACAATTGTTACCTGGAATGTAGCTCAGCCATGGTCAGATCATTCTCAGGCAGGCTGTGCTCCCAGTCCAGCACTCCATCATATAGCTTGCCCCTGCATGGTCTGGATGAGGTGTATTCTGCTGGACATGGATTTCCACTGCACTTCTTACCCACTGTTTCTACCGGGAAACCTCGAATAAATTGCCTGAAAGTAATTTTAAGATTTTTGTAATGAAGTGTTTAGACAAAGAAATATAATAATATTTATTTAGTGTCCGACCAATGCTTTGGCTTCCGCCATCTTTGGTTTCGGTCGAAGTCGAAGGTTTCTTACAAGCGACGAAATTGAACAAACGCGAGTAAGCGCGATGGAATAGGCGACGCGGCTTTAGTGGACCACATTTCGAATTGTTATTAATATTATTTCTGACAAATTGTTAAGTAATTTTAATCATCTCATAAAGTTGATTATACAGGGTGGCAATTTAAAGTCAAAATAAACTTTAAATTAAAAAAAATACATTCTATGTTTTAGAGGGGACTGCGTACGCGCCGTCCGCTCTACCAAAAATCAAACATATAATGTTTTTTTTTGTTATTTTTGGTTTTAGCCAATCTTGAAGAGAATTTCTTAAGGTTACTAAATTTTCGGTTTCGGCTGAGAGTTGTGGCGATAGCTGAGTAATGGGCTTTGGCCAGAAATTGACCTTGGGTTGGACACTAATAACATGGTAGGTACTTAGCAAGAGAATATTATAGTTCTTCCTAGTTAGCGGCCATGTATACCGCATGCCCAATGATCTGTAGGCCAAAATAACCACTTTCTGGAGCCCTGACACAGCCACAAGGTGTTGTGGTAGACCTCGTAGAAGATGGCGGGATGAGCTAGACAAGACCAGCGACCAGTGGTCCATATTGGCCCTGGATCGTGACAATTGGAAGTCATGGGGAGAGGCCTTTGCCCAGCAGTGGGATGACGCACGCTAACAGTATCAGTAGTTAGTGGTAGTAGGTAGTATCTAGAAAAAATGGTATCCACCTGGAAGAATTAAGCAGGCTTCTCAGTAACAGGCATAGTTATTGTCTTGCCCATGAAACGGGCTTATGAAAGATGTATAGGTTGATAGTGTCACTGTAACAACATAACAGTTTTATGAGTTTCAAGTCACCATGGTGCTGTTATTATTATTTTTTTGGCTGTATAGCCTACCTTTCAAGAAAACATACCTTTTACACAAGTTACACTCATCAACAAACATGTTCCCATGTAACTCAGACAAGTACTTTCTTGGCAGACCAGACTTTAAGTGCAGACCATCAATGTTCTGGCTGACGATGTAGTGGATTTTGTTGCATTCTGTTAACTTCTTCAGTATCATGTGAGTCTTTGTGGGTTCAGCGTCATCAAAGGAGATGTTTATGTTCGGTTTTTGGCCTTTTTTCTCTAAAGTCCACACTCCATTGGGGCCTCTGGAATGTTAACTTGGTTTTTATAGGAATTTTTGTTACAGATCAGGGAAGTATGAATCATTTGAAGGAGAATGTATTGCTTGCAGACCAAAAAAAGAAATGAGACTGAAAAACCAGCCCATTATGTTCCCACAAAAAATGTAAAATATGTTTTTGATATAGTAGTAGTTTAGTTTTGTATACTTTCAAGCATTCAAAAAAAAGCTGTTATTTTGAAATAACAAACAGACACTTCAATTTTATTTATTTGTATAGATTTACTGTTCCCATTGTTGGAAGGCCTCTCCTATGTGAGAAGAAAGTGGAGGAAAGACAGAAAATTACGGCTTTGATTGACATTGTCCCAGTTTTGTTTTTAAATCTCAGTTTTTATATGTCAGAATTCTCTTAGATCAATAAATTATCACAGGCAACATTGCATTAGGAACATTCTGCAGCTTCCTAGTTGAATATTAAAAATTTCCTGAATAAAACTATACTTAAAATTACAAAGAGGATTTATTTACCTGAAGTCTGGTATTCCAGCTGAAGTACTAATGCCTGCACCAGTGTGAACCACCACATGCTTAGCTTCGAGTATCAACTGAGCCAACAATTTACACTTCTTATCAAACTTCTCCAATGAGTCGAATTTCTAAAATCATAAACCGCAAGAAAATAACGTAAAGTAAAACTTTTCTTCCATAATCGGAAAACAACATGTGAGCAAACTTAATAAATTTCGGCTTGTATACCTCCGGTACACCTAGTACTCCTTTATTTTCGTACGCGGATAATCCTTCAGCGTAATTGCAAGACATTCTAATGTGTACATAGAAATTTAGCGAGTCTACTCATTTAAATTCAATTTTGGTACACAAACAACCCTCAAGTTATTTATTTTGACAAATTGACATAAATGACAGTTGTTTGGAATTAGGGCAAGAGAAAGATGAATGGCAAAGGAATTCAACGATCGATTGTTCAGTTACGTTCAGAAACAGCATTAAAAAAAATTGGGAATCGACTATACTTTTGTTTCTAATTTATCATCTTCCTGTCGGTGCAACACGTTTTTTGCTCCATCCTTCCTTGTCAGACGTTACTGGATCATTTCTTTCCTAATATTCCTCATACAATACATCCATCTTTTCTTTGGGCTTCGTCTTCTTTTCCATCTGTTTCCGACAACTTTTAGTCACATGCGTTTTATCCCTCCTCACTCATTACATGTTTTATTTTTCTAATTAGGTTGCTTAAAATTCTTACGTAATGCTGATGATGATGATCTTCATACATAATGTTATAGTTCAAAATAAAGAACCAGATGGAGAGTGACCATTTTAATTATAAGTTTAAAGTCGACTAAAAGGAGAGCCCTTTAGTCGACTATATAATTTTACACTTGAAGTGAGCAACTCCTGCAACACTAGTGTAGTAGTGTCAAGCAAGTCAAATTCGATTTTGTTCGTCGTTCATTGACTTGTTTGTTGGCGTTTTAAGAAAAATTCATTAAATAACTGCATTATTACAGTGTTTGAAATTCTTTTCGTGCTCCCCAATTTCGAAAATGAATCGCAGAAGGGCTCATGATGATGAAGATGGATACGGTGAGCTAAAAATATTTTTTCTCTTTATTTTATAGGTTAGATTCTGTTCGTTTGATGACCCTAACTTTTGTTTTTAGAGCGTCTCAACCGCAAAAGACGTCGTGTATCCGAGAACCAGGAGATTGAGGATAGGTTGGAGTCGCTGATACTGAGGGTCGGAGAGAAAAGTAGCTCGAGTTTAGAGAGTAACTTGGAAGGTTTAGCTAGCGTATTGGAAGCCGATTTGAGTACGTTTCGTGTAAAAATTTTACGTATTCTCACTGACTGTGCTATTCGTATGCCGGAGAAATGCACTATATATGCTACATTAGTGGGCCTGCTGAACGCTAAGAACTACAATTTTGGTGGTGAATTTGTTGACTACATTGTTAAAACTTTCAAAGAAAACTTGAAGATTGGTAAATGGAACGCGGCCAGGTACTGTCTCAGGTTCATAGCCGACTTAGTGAACTGCCACGTACTGGCTGCTTCCTCTTTGTTGACTCTGTTGGAGACTCTGGTGGACTGTGCCAATGAGGATGGAGTACCTCAAGTTAGAAGAGATTGGTTTGTGTTTGCTGTGTTATCAGCATTGCCATGGGTGGGCAGAGAGCTCTATGAGAAAAAGGAATCTCAACTTGACCACTTGTTAACTACTATTGACATATTTTTAAACAAGCGCAGTAAGAAACACTGGCCGGCACTGAAAGTTTGGTCTTCTGACACTCCACATCTTCAGGAAGAGTATCTAGATTGTCTTTGGGCTCAAATTAAAAAGTTAAAGCAAGATAACTGGTCTGAGAAGCACATCCCTCGGCCTTACCTTGCGTTTGACTCTATCCTGTGTGAAGCTTTGCAACATCAACTTCCCACTATACAGGTAAGATTGATATCTTTATTAGTATGTGGTCTCAGTATGTTATCATTGAGTTTGAGAAATAAAATCCCATACAAATAAGCAATTCTCATAAGAAATTTTATAGTACTTTGTGGTGTAATAATTTGTATAGACTGTAAAATAAATAAGCTGTCTCTACTTTTATGTTTATTTTGCACAAAATGGTTTTTCTTTTGGTTCGTATTAAATATGTATACTTCATCTTTTATAATGACTAAATATATATGTTTTCAGCCACCACCCCACAATGACACTGACACCTACCCGATGCCCAGGGTCATATTCCGCATGTTTGACTACACGGACTGTCCCGATGGTCCTGTACTACCAGGAGCCCATTCCATCGAGAGGTTCCTCATTGAGGAGCACCTCCACAACATTCTAGAAGCATACCATGCTGAACGTAAAGAATGTGCGGCACAGTTACTCTGCTTTCCCTACAAAGCGAAGATCCCGTTAGAATACTGTATTGTAGAAATCATATTTGCTGAATTGTTCAACTTACCTAGACCTAGATACTTGGAGATTTGTTATGGGTCTGTTTTGATTGAGTTGTGTAAGCTTCAGCCTTCGACAATGCCGCAAGTGTTGGCTCAAGCTACGGAGATATTGTTCATGAGGATTGATACCATGAATGTTGCCTGCTTTGATCGGTAAGGTGGTAGCCTAACTTTTTTTCATAAAATAATTAGAATAAATATAGATAACAATTGATTTTCCCTTGTAATAATCTATCAGCGAATTGTTATGAAGTTTAGTCAATGTATACTTCAATTTATAATCTCAGATAATTAGCATTCTTTCTCCTACTACTTATTCAGCTATACTATAAAGTAACTTATTCAGCTATACTTTAGCTTTCTTTTACTCTAAATTCAATTTTAAGTTCACCACATGTTGCATAAATGAACCTAAAACAATCTGCAATGGAATTAAACTTAGTTCTAAATAACTATGGATTGTGTTGGTTGTACCCATTGTAACTTATATATTTTCTTAATTTCAGGTTTGTCAATTGGTTCTCATACCATCTCAGCAACTTCCAGTACCGCTGGTCTTGGGAAGATTGGGAAGCATGTACCCAGTTGGATATTGATCATCCTAAACCACGATTTGTTAGGGAGGTGCTTGGAAAATGTCTTCGGTATGAACTTGGTTATTAATTATCTAACAGAATAGACTAACTAAATCCTTTTTGAAAAAGGAGAACTGAAAATTTAAGTTTTTTCAAATGTTTGAAATTATTTATTTGAATGAGACTTTATAAATTTGAATCATATTCGGCACTTTGTTACATCTCTAATCTCTTTCTTTTATTGTAGGTTGTCATACCACCAGAGGATAAAAGAAATGGTACCAGAATCTTTTGCAGCATTTGTGCCTTTGAAACCAGAACCTATCTACAAGTATTCCATGGAAGGGGCAGGTGAGAACAAACCATTAAATAAACCGTATTTATAATAATTTATCATAAAAAAATATTAATAAACTTAATTTTAACTTAACTAAACTTAAATATTTACATTCCGGTAACACAGAAAACAGGATTCATGCAAGATTCTAGGCGTCACATAACCCTAAAGGCGCACTCGAAACTCTTGTTTTCGGCAACGATTTGATTTTTGATTCCTGTGTGAACATTGCAGTCGAGTCGAGTAACAATTTACGAAAGCATTTTAGGTTTTACAAAGTTTCCAGTGAATTTCGGCGCTAAATGCTTCTAAATTATTTGTATTAAAACACTCCACTTTTAATAAATAGCTTTCATTGGTCACTGTCAGCGCTCAGAGATCAATGACTGACACAGCATTTAAAGCTATAACACTGAGTGTGAGGTTAGGACAGATTCAGTCTATTCCATATCCATTAATTCTAGTAAGCTAAACGGCTCGTCTTGACTTTCATGAGTTTCTTCGTAGTAATCGTCTACAAATTGCTTACTATCTTCACGAATATTGTATGGTGAACTTGGTTCTTTTCCATCGTCGTATTCGTAGTCTAACTTATCATCATTTGGTTGATTATTACTTTTCTCATCGAGGGAATGCAGGAAGTCTTCAAGGTCGTCGGCGTCGTCGATGTGTAAGTAACGTTCGTGGTTCTCGCTCTCGCTTGGACTTTGTTCGGGCGCTGATGTCGAGTGTTCCTTCATAAGTTCTGTAGTATCGTCCATCGTGAACCCAGAGAATAGTTCGCTTAATATGTCAGGTGTTACTGGGCTGGCTGTCGTCATAGAGTTGCTAGAAGTCTTAGGTTGTACAGGCTCGGTTGGTGCTCCTTCAGTAGTCGTAAGATTGTTATGTTTCTTCTTTTTACATTTCGTCTTATTCTTTGTAGCTGAATATGGGGATGCAACAACTGTCAATTCGGTGGTCGATACTTGATCTTTTAGACCGATATACTCTTTGACTTCTTGAATTACGGATGCAGTCGGAAATATGTATTCATTGTCGTCTTTTGATTCCTGAACGTCCATTTTACTTCCTCTATGCTCGTCCTCCGCTTCACTTATGTCTTCTTCTTGTTCTGATTCATCATCGTCGTGAGACCATTCAGACGGTGGTTCGACCGTTACTTCCTCCCTTTCAAAAGTCGGTAGAGTACTTTTTACTGTCATGTCTTCTTCACCTTTCTCTGTTGTGCTGCTACCTGCATTTATCTTATTAAAATTATAAGCGTGATCTCTATGATCCTCTCTCTCCCTCTCAACTTCTGGACTTCTAGGAGTACTTGCAGGCATGTATCCTATGAATTTAGATGCTTTTCTTCTTTGTAGGTTAGCATGCGATGATGGAGTATTCGTTCGGTTTTTGTCGAGTGTGCTTGTTGACCATTTGTCGTGATTCACCGATGTGCCTTTTTGCATTAATGTGGATTGTCTGAAACGGTTTTTACTCTTCGGTTGCGTGGTCACAACCGGCTGTTCGGTGTCCACGGTGGTGCTCGTTGTACTGGTTGTGCTAGAAATACTCGTTGTTGTGAGATTAATGGTCGTCGTAGGTCGTGGAGTGGTACTACTTGTAGTAGTACTTGCAGGCGCCTTGTCTGTCTTCGTTTCCCAGATAGAGTTAGTTGGGCTGGTTGCAGCAGAGCTCGCCTGTGGCGTCAAGTCATCGGTTGGTCTTTTTTGAGGGTACTTGCGCGTTGGTTTGAGTGTCGTCGTTGTTATTAACGGCACTCGTTTATGTTTTTTTATCTTTTCTGTTTTGTTGAACTTTGGTGGCGGACGTGTTCGCTTCTTAGGTTTAGGTGTGGTTGTCGATGGGGTGTTAGTGGTAGTACTCGTTGATGGAATGTCTTCATCATAAAAATTCGCTATTGCGAAAGCTTCTTCTGTTGTTGTTGACAAAGGCGTTGTTGACGTAATAGGTTCAATGTTTTCCTTTGTACTCGGTTCTTTGTGTGATGCCATCGGAGTAGTTTTTGTAAAAGCTCCCAAAAGATTAGCCCATGACATTTCATCATCATCATCATCACTGTTTTCAAATATTAGACTGTCACTCTGAGCAGTTATTATTTCGGGGCTTACAGTATTAGGACGAGTAGATTTTATATTTTCATGCTTTTTAACCGGTTTCTTAGTTTCACCGGGCTTTCGGATGTTCTTATTATTCTTTTTACTGCTAATATCATCTATAAAATCGGAGATTTCCGTAAAATTCATAGTTATTGGTCTAAAGGCAGTGTCGGCTGTCGAATCTAGTTCAGAGAATTGCGTGTCAAGTACTTGCGGGCTCGGACGGAAATCTGGAGGCACAGCTTTCTGTGCTTTGTTCATGTGAGAATACTTCAGCGGCGGCATCGGTTTGAAAGGCTTCTTATCCATAGTAACGAATATACCTGGCGGGGCGTTATACACTGGCGGTCTGATGTGATCGCTCACGTAGCTGATCTTCATTGGTGGTTTCTGATGGTGGTAGGTGTTATAAGTAGTTACGACATCTGGTTCTTTTGTTGTATATTCAGTGCCATTCAGTTTAGTCTTGACAGGTACCTCGATAGTTGACTCCATAAAAAGTGGATGATACGTGACGGGTGTCGGCAAAACAGCCGGCCTAGTTGTCTTTATTACGTTCGACGGCAGAAATCTGTTGTCCAAGTAGGGCTGTACGTATGGGACGTTCGCTATAGAATCTCTGCTAAAGTATGGTTGCCGTATATAGGACTCGATTGGAGGTGCGACTGGGGGGTACGTGTATCTATGCGATTGAGGCTTCGCCAGCGGGTAAGGCAGCAGTTTCTTCTGATAGTATGGGTCTCTGTCGTCTACGTGTAATGGTTTAGCATGCTGAGGGTAAAGGTTAGGCATGTAAGTCTTCGGTTTATATTTGTACCCTTCCTCGTTGCTATCTTCATCAGAGAACAATGACGAGAATATTCTGTCTAACCCGCGTGTGCGCGATGTTGGACGCTTTTGCAAATTCAGGACAGGATTGATATTCTTGTGAAACCAAATGGCCCTTTGAGGTCTTGTGTCGTGGTGAAAGATAGTCTTTCCATGCGGATTTGCTATTTGACGCTCAGTGGGTGGTATGCTCTCTTTAATAGTGAAAGTTCTGGCAGGGTTTCCGTGAGGCTTTTTTATATTCTTAGTGGTCTGCGATGTCACTGAAAACGTTAACTCATAATGATAATTCCCGGGCGACGTCTCTCCTTGCCTCATCCGTTTTACTGACCATAACGCTTTAACTCCTTTTGCACAATAACTGTCACCACAATTGTTCTGCGACGCATCATCTTCAACAAATCGGTACCCCTGTTCATCTTCGAGCAGTCTACCTTTTGCTAGTATAGTGACATCGATCGGTGGAATCGGCTCTTCCTTCAATCTGTCAAAGCGAGCTGTTTTAATTTTATCCCAAAGGTCGTAATCGTCGAGATCTTTCGTGACTTGGTTATCCGGTTTCCTGTCCGGCGATATGTAGTCCCCTTGCGCAATTATCTGATCTATTTTGTCTCTGACCAGAGTAAGATACACACTATGCCTGAGCGCGTCTTCCCAGTAATGTGCGGGCACCGCAGCCATCGCCGGAGGTGCCTCAGTCTTGATGATCCCTTGTAAGGTTCCTGCTGCCTCTAGTCTCTCGCGTGGCCAGGCGCCGAGTGGGATCGGCGTAGGTTGGAATTCTTCCTCATGTTCAGCGTTGACCGTGATACCTTCGTCTCTCTGCACCTGTAATACGAGCAATGGTCTTTTAATAAACATGAAGCGACAATCAAACGAACGTTAATTAAGTGCCAGCGACGACTATCATTAGAATTGTATTTGACGAAAAAAAATGTGGATATTTCAGTATGCGTTTGAAAGTAAAATGGCGGTGGGCGGGAAAGTGCGCCGGAGACGTTGGCGTGTTACAAATCGGTTGCGTGCCGGACGATCCAACCCCTCCGCGATGAGTTTCCAATTGAATAATTCCAGTACAATCCGATTTATTTGACTCGAATCTTACTACTTATTCGTTCTTTCTATTTTATATTACTAGGATTTTCTCAAAATTGTTCCAATATATGTATATTGTTAGTGTTGGTAATTCAGAAGGTTAATTTAAACAAGAATTGAAAGTCAATATTTGAGTAGATGAAGTAGTTATTCAGATGCAAAATAAAATGAATCAATCAGATTTTAACTGGGTAATTCAATGACTCGATTGTCCTGAGTCGTAATTGAAATAAATGCTTTGATTTTGAGATTGTCTCATCTTATTGTTTACCATCTAAGATGGATGACACGCATTTATAAACACACCCAAGAATTTTCTTAAAAAAGGTTTTAACCTCACAATAGAACAATCAATTCGAGTTTAAAAGGGCAGAGAGTAAAATGCAATAATATCGAGCATTTTGGTTGAACAATCGTTTATCGTTCACACAATCATATTGTCCGCACGAGTCTATGAGATTTCGTAACGTTACAAGGCGATCTTTATCTTACGTTTAGCAATTTCTTTGTATCTCCTAACAATATATGTACGGCCGGATTATAAATGGCTTCTGTGCTTGATCTAGACCTAAATATGCAATCACCGTGGAGATATGGATATTTAACTTTATCTAATAGATGGTTTTAAAGAATTCGTGATATTTTAATGTTTATTTATTAAAGAGTTAGGTTACGCTTTTCACTTCTATGGTGGATGGTATAATTAAGATTAAAACATTTCCCTCTATGATGGAGTATTGTAGAAATCCTTAATTTTTCATAATTAACTTTACTCGCGACCTCGTTCGCGTGAAAATCATGATGTGCACGTGTGAGAAAAAGTTAAAACAGGCCAAGTGCGAGGTCGGATTTGCGCGCGAACGATTCCGTACCATTATTTAAAAAAAACGACCAAAAAAATTTTGTTTTGTATGGATTAAGAACCCCCTTAAATATTTATTTTATTCCGTTTTTAGTATTTGTTGTTATAGCGGCAACAGAAATACATAATCTGTAGAAATTTAAACTGGCGAACTATCACGGTTCATGAGATACAGCCTGGTGACAGACGGACAGCGAAGTCTCAGTATTAGGGTCCCGTTTGACCCTTTGGGTACGGAACCCTAAAAAGGAGCTTATGTGCTATTCCAGACTATAATCTATCACTGCGAATTTTCATCCCGATCCGTTCAGCTATTCTGGTATGATTGATTAACAAATATCCATATACAAGGTGTTGTTTTGCATCCTCGTCAAAATTCAGGATGTTGTCACAAAAGACATAAATAATCAACATAAATTACGGTACCTAGTAAATTATTAAAAAACACTGCGATTTTTTGTTGTTTAAATTTGTCAATATTTCAGAATAACCCCCTTAACGTGGTTTAGGGATTATAAAATTATCGAAAAAACGTTTGAGGTTTTTTGTTTGTGTGTAAGCGACGTTTTAAGGCGGGAATCAGACGGCCCGTGTTCAAAACACAGGTGGTTCACAGTTACCGATTTCAGTAAATAAATAAAAAAAAGAAAATTACCTACTCATTTTATTATTGATTCGGGTCGAGAATCATTAGCATAGTTACCTCCTAGAATTTGACGAGGTTGCAAAACAACACCTTGTATTATACAAACTTACTCATTTATTATATACTAAGTAAGATGGATTTTTTAAGACTTCCATAATAACTTTTCTCCCTAGATAAAACACTGGGAAGTGGTAAATGGCGGGCGTTTTTGGGGGATTGCCTTATGCAATTTTGACGTTTAAAAAGATTCCAATTTTGTCATTGAATAAATTACTTTTGCTTTTAATAATTCTGGCATGTCACCTTTTAAAATTACTTTGCAAAGATCGTAATTACACCTGTTCGTTAAGACGTTATAAGGTTCTCAGTAACAGCTTCGGAGTCTAGAATAGTGCCCCGTTGATGGCAATAAGCTCGCCCCGTATTACATGGGACGTTAAACATAACTAGCGAAATGTGGGTTTACTAAGCTATTAGTTACACCTCTGCCTAACCCTATGGGGAGTACAGGCGTGATGTTTGTGTAAATATAGGTTGCGTACTTTTGTTTTTGTCCCAAATAAATAAAATATCCATAATAGAAAGTCCAGGTGAGACTATTTTTAACCCCCGATCAAAAAAGAGGGGTGTTATAAGTTTGACGTGTGTATCTGTGTGTCTGTCTGTGGCATCGTAGGTCCTAAACGGATGAACCGATTTTGATTAAATTGGTTTCGTTTGACAGATTTTTTAATCGAGAGTGTTCTCAGCTATTTCTCAGCGGTTTCGAGAAAATCTGCTCAGCCGTTTGAAGGTTATCACCTATCTTCTAGTTGAAGTTTTATCACAGGTCTGGTCTGATTCGAAATTTGAAATCTTGTTACTTGTCACCATGGGCATCGCCGACGGGAGGGGGCTGGGGGACTGCACCCCCGCTCCCATATTTTTTTTGAATTATAACTTTCCTTGTTTTCGTTAATGTGGAGGCAATGGGGGACGAAAATGAAATAAAAAAAAATAAAAAACCCGCGACGCAAAAAAGTCTAAAAAACCTAAAATAAATTAATTATTATTAGTATTTTTTCTAAATAAGTATGTAGTGTAAAACAAAACAAATACCTCGTTACTGCTTGGAGCTCGGTTTAATTCACATGGCTAACCATTGAGACGATTTGACTACTGATAGTCTGGGACTAAGGTGACTAGTTTATCATTAATTCATAACTGCATAGTTTTATAGACGGTCTCTGTGTTCTAGGCATGTTATTATGTTTTTTATTTATAGAAATTGCCCCTGTTTTTCTCAAGGAGTGGTTAGACAAGGTCTTTAAGAGCGTTTACACCTTACGGCATTTCATACAAACTTTCAAGTCCTTATTTTCTGCAATGACTGAACCGATTTTAACAAAACTTAATACGCATAAGCAGGATACGTATGTCTAAAAAGTTACTAAAAAACATTAAAAAAGAAGATACTTGGAAATTTCTGTTTCTGTAGATAATTTATATAATCGGTCTAATTAAGCTATAACACTATTTTTCGAAAATGTTTTTAGTAGCTTTTTAGACGTGTGTATCCCGCTTATGCGTATGAAGTTTCATAAAAATCGGTTCATTCATTTCGGAAAATACGGACTTGAAAGTTTGTATGAAATATCGTAAGGCGTAAACGCTCTATTACTTAAGTCCGTTTCGGTCATACGGTAGCTGTCCTATTCCTGCCGTTGTTTTTATATCTTATCTTCTCTAACTCTTTCCAACTTTTTCATCTTTCGCACAATACATACATCGTTGCCTTGGACTTCGTCTATTCCTATAGACTCCCATTTTCACAGGCAGAACTTTGTGTAATAGGAGCAAACAGTTCAATGGCCACATTTAATTTGTTTTTTTTTTTTCGATAAAATGGAGTCACCTTACCCAATCATAATTGCCCGATGAACATGTAAATGTAATTAAAAGAGTTTAAATAAAATTCAGTATCCTATCAGTATATTTTCTAACCTTTTTAGCATCTGAAAGTATATCACACAACTTTTAATGGCCTTATAGATGCGTTACGAACTTTTGTATTAAATAATCTCCATACATAAATACATAATAGATTAGCTAAGTATATGGTAATGTGTTTGAAGAAAGTTCACGTAATACTTGATGCTATCCTAGATATGACATAATAACGAACATGACGATTAAAAGTGTGTATGTCATTAATGGGATATGAATTTGGTATATACCCAAATTTTTATTAGCATCTTAGATCCTAACTTAATGTACATTCCGCGATGCTATAAAAACTGTTATGAATACACCGTGGGACTAATGATAATAATAAACATATTCCGAAATCCGATTAGCTATTTATGGAAAGGAACAGGATTATTTATTAACTTATTAAAATATTTACTTTTTGCACGACATATTTTCAATTGTCTATGTCAAAGCTGGCAAAAAAGGCGGCAAAATCCTAAATAATAACACATTCCTGTCAGTTATGACTTTGCGAGTGAGGCCATAGACAATCTAATACCATTGTCTGCACCACATATTTAATTAAAACCTTATGAGACCTTGAGTAATGTCAATCAAAACTTCACACTTAAAGCAACAAAAGTATCCAAAAAATCCCATTAACATTCCCAGGCCGTGACTAAAATGAATTCCATTTCCATCGACTTTAAAGTCGCCATTTTGTCTATTTTCATTGAACATTATTGCATGTTCTGGTATGGTTTACCACACAAAAATCGCTCATAGTGTTAGATGTAGTTGATCGCTCCATTTGTGTGTGAAAATCTCACCTGTTTACAATAGAGTAACTAGCTCTAGGTCATTGTTCATTACGTTGTATCATTTAATAATATTGTTATAAAGTAATGAATAATAGGAAACGACCAACCCGAACTGTGCACCTTTAGTTGACGTTTTATAAGTGCCCACTGCCCATGTAGGCCAATGTAAGATAAAATATTTTGAATTTGAATGTGGTTTATGATGTCGATTGGCAGTGTCGTTTTTGGGCTAGTTAGTTATTTTCTTTTGAGATGAATTAATGTTCTTCCATCAGTGAAAAAGTATTAAGTACATCATATTACCATCCGGTAAGATTTTTGCTAAGAGGTGTCTATGAAATATTTTTTAATAAAATTAATAAAACAAAAAACAAAAACCGACTTCAAAAACCTAATAAACACTAAAAACTTACAAATAACATTAAATTGAATAACTATAATCAAGAATTATTAACTTAAATAACCTTACCTAACTAATCTACACTACATATATTTTACATTTTAACAGTTTTTGGAGTCGGTGCCAAGCCAAGTGTATCTATTTATTTATTATTATTATTTTTCAGTTTGTTTTATTGAGCCTGGATTTTTTTTTGTGTTTAAGTTTTTAGTGTTAATTAGGTTTTGAAGTCGGTTCTTGTTTTTTTTTCAAATTCATTTTATTTTCTAGTTTTTAGTTTAAGTTTGTGCATAATTCATAGTTTTGAAGTGAAGAGCTTTAACAGAAATGGCCCGGTTGCGTAATCTTTCCAACAACTAGGTTGGTTTTAAGAATATTTTATGTCTAGCTTTCCGCCCCGCAGTCGCCCGCGGAAACTTCGATTTCCCGTTATTTCCTATCCGTTGGTATTTCGTTAAATTCTGACTTAGTTTGTTCTAAATGGAATGCCCATGCCAAGTCGATTTCACTTTTTTGTTATCATTAATTTTATTTTTCTTAATTTTTAATGTCGTAGATGGACAAGTATTTCAATTATACACAACACATCTACTTACAACTGTAACAAAAATGTAGATGAAATAATGATAAATTACACCTTTACTGTATTATTGTTACAATTTAAAAGCGCCCTTAAAAGCGAACTGGCGTAATGTTATGTTATGGTATGGCGTAAACTATGCATACACAAACAATCGCAGCAATCGCGAGACATGTGCTGTCGTTTTTTGAAGATTTCTATCGTCTATGGTTAGTCCATCACCTCCTGACCTGATGATCACGAGACCAAAATGGCAAACGCTCTTTAAAACATCGAAAATATAATTTACTAAATCAGTCGATGCCTACTCCTTACTGTTAAGGAGTTGTATCTTCCATCATCAGCTCAGCTACATGAGATGATGATTACCACACGCAAAAACTTAAATTACTTCATAAGATTTGTGAAAAACGATGTGTAGGCCCATATAATTTGAGGGTTGCCCTCGATTTCTCCAGGATCCAATTATCAGATCCTGACTTGGTGACTATGGGACCACTTCAGAAGTATCTCCTTTCGAACAAAAAAAGATTTTTGAAAATCGGTCCACAGTTGGCGGAGTAATCGCGTAACAAACACACAGACAAACCTTTTTTGAAGTCGGTTAAAAATAACTTGCATTGGATGTAAAACCTACCAATAACACGTTCATAAACCTAGCTTGGCAAAATCTGTTAGTCAGAGTAAATATCCCTAACCAAACAGTGTTTACACAGCGAAATAGGATAATTTTACTTTTTAACACATATTCCTGAAACCTAATAAGTAAATAAAGCACAATAACAAGATACTACATATCAGAATGTATTAATAAGAAATGCTGCAATTACCGACCGAGAAAATCAGTCACATAATATAGAGTCGCGCGTTTTGGTCAATTAATTCTTAGGATCGCAGGCCGGTTTCTAATCTAAAATATTTTATTCTAGTCCACTAAACTATCCTTTGGCAAAACTTTCATTTTTGAAAATTATTTATTTAAACTTCATGTACATGAGCGCTACATAGGCTGACTTAATGCCATAAGGCATTCTCTACCAGTCAACCTTTGGGTCAAATAGGACAGCATTGTGATAGAGTACAAAAATATAAGACAAATATATAATTTTGTTAAGTAGCATAAATAGATATACTTACACAAATAAGTACGCACTAATACATATACCGATAAAATAAAGTAATATACATTTATTATAACAAATACTCCAAAATACGAGAAAGCTTACAAAAATTACAATGACTACTAATGACTAGATTGTGAGCAATTCAGTCTGACTATAAATTGTGATAACATATAAGCATAATCAGCCTATAATGTCCCCACTGCTGGGACGGCAACATCTCTACGAGAGCAAATGAGCTATCTATCAAAATTAGTTTGATAGTAAATTACCATCAGGCTTCAAGGGCATTTTTTTAAATTAAAGAAGAACAACGTTGTTGTATCATCAGTGTAAGCATAATTATCTTAGTTTGTATACTCACAACAAGCGTAAAGAAAACGCATATCAATGCGGATCTCATGATTCACTGTCTCACGGCACTGCACGATAGTTTCCCACTGTTTTCGACCACTGGTGTGTCGCGGGCGCACTGGCGGCGCTTACTGGCGTCTATCGTTCGAACGGTCCTCGTACCACCCACCCTTACCACGACACATCTCTTTCGCGGATAACTGAAATCAACATTCTTTATTTAGTTCCAATTATTATTGCCCTACTTTTTTTTGTGTGGGGTTAAATGTTGTTAGAATACTACCAAGATTTGATTTTCGATTATTTTTATTTGTGGTCTGAAGTTGAAAACTTTATAGAAATTAATAAGTTCTATCAATCGTGACTTTCCGGGTAAATGTTGTAATTTTACCAATCCCCAAAATCTAAGATAAAGGCAGTTGCGAAAAAAATGTTAAAAAATGAACTAAATGTTTTGAATGTTAAAATTTCTCGAAGTTTTAGGTACAGGTATCCTCTGAATATCGAACTCCACACCCACTGGATACACTACACACACACACAATAGCCACTATAAATCAAATTTTTGTAGAAAATTTTCTCTTTGCACTGTTTTCCTCTGGATTTCAGATTTTAAATTACTTTTTATTTAAAAGGGCCGCGAGACTTAAGAGTACCAAAAATATTTTATCAATTTGAAAGCAATTCACTTTCTTTATTCACCATTCACCGCTGTGAATTTTAGATGTTTCTGTAACGGGTCGATAGTCGATCGATGGTCTCTGTATTGTGAACTGAAAATCTGTTTCAGGCAATAATACAATAGATATGATTACACAATCATTTTGAGTTGGCGCTTGAATAATACTGACGTTTGTGTTTTGGGAAATTGTTTCGAAAAACATGATGGCGGGGCGTAGTTCCGATTTTAACTTCACGCCAAAAGTGTCTCTCTATTAAAAACGTTCCACAAATTGTACAATTGTTGTTGTTTCAGTTCTTTTTGTAAGTTGCTTACGTTTGTTTACGTTACGTTACGTTTGTTGTTACGGTAGTATTTTTTTGTATACTGACCTTTGTTTACATACCAAATTTCGGCTTTCTAGCACTTGAGGAAGTACCCTAACATTTTGAAGTCTCATACAAACTTCCACCCCCCTAGTTTAGGGGATGGGGGGCGAAAGTTATAAGTTTATAATTTTTATTTGTTGGTTGTATACTAAACTTAGATTACATACCAGCTTTCTAGCACTTCAGGAAGTAGCCAAACATTTTCATGATCATCAGTGTGTCAGTGATGAAATCGTTGCATTTTAGATATCAATAAAATCTAAAGTATTAGAGCTATTAAATTGAGACTTTGTATGTTTAATTAGTCTATTATTGACATCATATCCTGAGAATACGAACTATCTGGTATATCGGAAACCAACTCTATGAGGGTTCAAAAAAACGACGAAACACTTCGAGAAAAGGTAGGTAATGCCCTTGCGCTTCGCTTGGCTCGTCTTGGCGAGATAAACTTTTTAGCATAATAATATGGACAGTAACACGTTAAATTACGTGTAACTTACGCGATCAATATGAATTACGGGCCGGCAGTAACTATGGAACGCATTCGAAAGTGTCGCATTGAAAAAATATAACATTTCCATTTCAATGTTTGCGTTATTGCGTAGCTTGCACGACTAGACGTCATGTTATATTGAAATGAAAGCTTGCTCTATTATTCTTCTTCTTTGTATGTCCTTGTTTTAAACTCGATTTTTAAGTATTTGTCACATTTTTTCATCAAATATTTTAAGTCCTAGAGTAAGATACAAAGATGTCAACTTGCATCCATATTATTTTCATCTTTATGTCTTAAACCTAGTTTTTTTTCTGTAAAGCTCTCTGCAATCAACCTCAAAATATTACGTTGATGCTAACTAGTTTGTCATCATATCATCTTTACGGCTCTCTGCCTTTTCCCCGAAAATTGTTTGCCAGATTTTCACTTGCCAGCCAACGTTTCGCAGAATTTCATTTGCCTTACTTATCATACAATTTTGTTTTATTTCCCAACCTCACAGTTACCAACTGTACGTTTGGTCTGGTTTTCATAATGACACTTTTTTAAATGCCAACTTTCTCCCCTTGCACCACCTCCATGAAAAGGTAATGCACCGTTCCTGAGAAAACGAATGAATGTAACCTAACTTCAAAACATTTTATATTCGCCTAAAAGCGTAGTCGACGTAGCAGAAATACAAAATATAGACAAGTATAGACAGAAATAGGGGCTCCTATTTCTGTCTGCAGGGTTTACAGTAACCTGGGGTCTAGTGAGCGAGCGGAGCGAGCGAACTAAGACCTCGACATCCCCTGCCAACCTAACCTGTCCAAATCGGGGTGCCCCAAGTCCAGAGCTCGCTTCGTTTGCTCTTGCATCCAAATTATCTTGGTAGCAAAAGTAACATTGCCTATTGTACACACATACAGTCAGTGGGGCTACATGTTTAAGTTGTTTTATAAACGGAATGTTTGACAAATGTCCCAAACGTTTTGTGTATATGTATAATAATCAGCTTAAAAATAATTCTACCAAATGAAACGTTGTCATACAAAAATTTGCTAATCGTTAGTTGTCAAAGTGAAACATCGGCGAAACGTTGGTTGGCAAGTGAAAATCTGGCAAACAATTTTCGGCGAAAAGGCAGAACACCCATCTTTACATAGTATACAGCAAAGTCGCTTTTCGCCGTCTGTACGCTTAGATCTTTTAAACTACGCGACAGATTTTGATGCGGTTTTCATCGATAAACAGAATGGTTCAAGAGGAAGGTTTATAGGTATAATTTAAAATGTGAAAAACGCATCATAATTTCCACGCGAACGAAGTCGCGGGCAGCAGATAGTTTACAATATAAAGCTTGGAATCCCCGCGGTTTTAGCGCACTCATGTGCTATCTGGATTCCGTATATTATGTTGGTAAAACCTGAGGGGTGCTCAGAGCTAATCACACGTTCGGTTCGGCCTGAAGATTAAGCACATGGCGACTCGAATAAATGTGTGTACCTCTGGTACCAGATCATTGGTATTACTGAAGGAAGTACAATTTTATTTAAAAAATCTTTACACTATCTACCTTTTGTCGGCAGACGAGGAAACTGACGTAACATTAACACAACGTCCGCGCGTTAACGAGTTTTTAAATACGACATTTTTATTATAAATTATCGATATTCATCAAAATCGTGTGCTGTGCCGTAACTTGCAGAGGCTTATGCCTAGTTGTAGATTGCGATGAGAGCAGAGGAGATGAGGCTGTATGATTGGTCAAATCTTTTTCTTATGCCATTAAGAACTTCAATATTTACAAGAGCATTGCTAATTAAAGGATGTCTTAAATTGTCTATTATTATTTATATGTGTGTATTATAATTTATATTTGTGCGAAATAGTTTTGTTTGTCTCTTCATAGTCAGTTAGTCAAAATTACATAAATTAACGAAATTGAATGTCTTTTTGTAGATTTTTTTAATTCAAAAAACTAGTTCGTTGTTAATAAAGATGTAACTTAATAGAATAGAATATTCTCATTAAGTACCCCATTAACATAATTATAAAAGGAGAGAGGCTAACACTCAGCCGTTTCCAAAAATGGTCGTGTATTAATGAGGAGTAATTAACATATTGCCAAACTACGTCCCCACTTTTCCAATCAACAGTATATCTCATGGTAGTTTTTACAAACAACGACGTCCGTTGAAAAACTATCATCTTCCACGCGAGGGGTGGCCGACTGAAATTCCTACTTTGCGTGCAAACTTTCCATCTCGTGGACTGATCGCCATTTTTTATACATGGCTCGCGATCGCACACGGAACGCTAGTCTGGACTCTACCTTATAAAGCGTTCTCTTAATTTTAAAATCTTTGGTGAAATTGAAACTAAATGTGTGCACAAATAGGGTTGTGAATTGTTTGTTGATTTCTTGAAATCAAGCGCACATATTACTTTGCCAATCATTCTTATTATTGGTTCGCGTTGAATAAACAACAACATGAGATGTTATGCATGAACGAATAGGGAATCCGAATGCTTTCCTTGTTGACTGTGTAATTTATGTTTATTTGACGAAATATCATTTATTTTTCTTTAATTTATGATCGTTTGATTAAAGGCATAAAAAAATACACGCTCGGTGACGAAATAAATGTATGCATGCTTCGAAGTCTTAGTTATACGTATGAGGTTTTATCGTAAAATTACGACGCTTTAGCGATTAGATTTAAAATACCAAGTAGGCGGTCTAATCTCTATAAAGTTTAAGTTATAGGAGGCAGTTATCTGAGTTATTTAACAAATAAGAATCATCATCTGCCTAACCTTTTCCCAACTTTTATTGGGGTCGGCTTCCAGTCTTATTGGATGCAGCTGAATACCAGTATTTTAAATGGAGCCACTACCCATCTGGCCTCCACAACCCAGTTTGTACTGGGTAATACGATACCCTTTGGTAAGACTGGTTGTCAGACTCTCAAGCCACTGACTGACTATACCTGTAACGACTGTCAAACATCGATCTGTCTAACAATTAAGAATGCTGGAATTTAAATATTTGATTAAATCTATGATATTGAGTAAAATTTGAGGACTTCGCGTGGCTGTTCTGGGCCCATCACATTATGATTTTTTTGCCACAGATACGCTAAGAAGTAAAGTGTTGCGA
This sequence comes from Cerastis rubricosa, assembly GCA_949152445.1. Classification (NCBI taxonomy): domain Eukaryota; kingdom Metazoa; phylum Arthropoda; class Insecta; order Lepidoptera; family Noctuidae; genus Cerastis; species Cerastis rubricosa. The sequence goes on from OX424541.1 coordinate 15,375,827, forward strand.
AATCTATGTTATTTATTTTCATAAAATATTTTATCCATATGAGATTTTCTTCAAAACCGATAAAAGGTATTCTCAGATTCATATTTTCCTGGGATATATAATTATTTATTATACTTTAGACTAGAGACTCCTTTGTCTAAATAAGGCTGAGAAATAAAATAACAAATATTTATCTAAACGCTGCGCTAACACTGCTACCTAATCTCAACCAGTTCTCATGATCTCCGTACGCGCGATAACGGTGCGTTTGCGCAACCGGTATTGTTCGTTCGCTATCTCACACAGAATCTACTTTAATTATCGCCATATTGCTCTTAGCGCGCCCCTTATTATATCGCGGTATCGCTCGAACTAGTGAGGAATTGCATGGTGTTGTTGGGCAATTTTTGTAGCTGTGGCGGAATTAGGTGGAATATTTTAATGTACTCACAAATCTTCACTGAGGTGATATAGGTAGAGACTGAAGAACCCACGTGCTACAATCAATTACTTATTTTGCTTCCTTGATAGTTTTGGTAATATTGTTGTGATTTCTTTTTATATTATGATGTTTTCCTGTTTCTCTAATGGATTTTTCTTTATGCAATTAATGTGTAGAGTCAGTGAGCAGCATTACCTGATCCATCTCACAAAGCAAAAAAGAGGCAAATGTGTCAGGTAATACTGCTCACTGACTGTACTAAACATAGTGCATGAGAGAATTGACATGTTTTCGTGGAATCTGTGTGAATTCGCAAGAGTTTTGATGAATTATGTTACTTATATTTAAATATGAAAATTCTGTGTTGTCTGATTTTATATTTAGATGGTTTTTTTTAAGTATTAGCCGTAAGTTTATTTTTCAATTTATTTGGTGTGTGTTTGCAAACCACTATTGTATTGGGGTTATCCTGTTAAGATAGTGTGTGTAACGTAAATAAATAAATGACTAGAAATAAAAACTGAAAAACCTCTGCATTATTTATAATATTAAACAAACATTACACACTGTTCTTTTCTTTCGTCCATTAGAATAGAATAGAATTTAATTTTGCAAATACGGGAATACACATAGTTGTTATGAAATATCAAAGCTCAACCATATTTTGGTCCGCTGTCTAAACTAATATTATAAAGAGGAAAGATTTGATTGTTTGTTTGCATTGAATAGGCTCCGAAACTACTGGTCCGATTTGAAAAATTCTTTCAGTGTTATATAGCCCATTTATCGAGTAAGGCTATAGGCTATATATCATCACGCTACCACCAATAGGAGTGGAGCAGCAATGAAAAATGTTGCGAAAACGGGTTTCCCCGTTTGTGACGCATACGAAGTTGCGCCGGACAGCTAGTAATTGATAAATCTTTTATATTTATACTTACAGTAAAACTTACACGTTTGCCCCAAAAACGACTCTAAATTATACTACGATTATATTTGTGTTTACTACATCAATACTTTTCTCATTTTGACAGCTGCTCTTCCCGGCACCGAAGCTGCTCACCAGTTAGTAGTCTGCGTCCGAAACAAGTGCACTCCTGAGGAAGCCCTAAACGTTCTCCGAGACCTCCCGAACCCTCTTCGGGAAGGCGAGCCGTCGGCGGCCGCGCAAGCTGCGTCGTATAACCCGCTGAAGATCGATGTTTTTGTGCAGACGTTGTTGAATCTCGGAAGCAAGAGCATATCGCATAGTTTTGCTGCTATTTCCAAATTTCATTATGTTTTTAAGGTTTGTTCAAGTTTGTTTTTGTGATTAACTATTCTTTTTTTTTTAATTTAATATTAATATAGTTTTTTATCCACACGGATACGTCAACTCTGTGTGATTAACAATGTTAAACGGTGTTAATTTAGTGACCATTTTGTAGACTTTCAAAATCAAAAAAGAAGTAGTTATTCTACATTTCTAGATGTGATTTCTACGAATGGAGTACCACTCGATGTCAGTTAATACAGCTGAAACTTTTTTCTTTAAAATAATACGGCTGTGAAGCTCCGCTTTATCGATACACATAGATATTATAGAAGGTGGAAGGGACACCGACGCGTGAACGCTTACCACATACAGTACATCATTTTGAACCGCCCCCCACATAGAAATTTTTCATAGCAAATTTGAAAAAAAAAAACAGCTGTTTCCTACAAGAGTGCAATACCTACACGGTCAAAATGTGTTGAACAGCTGTTTTTTTTTGCGCCCGAAACGTCATCATCATCAGCAGCCTACAGCATATGTCCACAGCTGGATATCATCATCATCATCATCATTTCAGCCCAAAAGACGTCCACTGCTGGACATAGGCCTCCCCCAAGTGTCGCCACATTGACATTTTGGAGGGTTTTGCCATAATCGCCACGCTTGGCAGGCGGGTTGGCGATCGCAGTACGGTTGTTACAAAAGCACAGAGAACGCTGCTGCCTATTCTCTGGCAAATCCTTTAGTCGCCTCTTATAAAACCCACGGGGAGAAATGGGATGGTGCTATTCCTTATGTACGACACCCTACAGCCTTTTTTTTATGTGGCTTTAACGGGTCTGGTTTTTTTCACTAAGAATTGTTTGAAGGAGCACCAATACTCCTCTTAATAATATGCAATAAATTCACAAGACTAACTGAACACATCTCTCTTCAGATCCTAGCGGAATCCGAAGAAGCCCAGATCTGTATCCTGCGCAACGTATGGGAGCTCTGGCAGCGCCATCCCCAGATGGTGTGTGTGCTCGTCGACAAGATGCTGAAGACGCAGATAGTGGAGTGTAACGCAGTGGCCACGTGGCTATTCTCCAAAGAGATGGGGGCCTACTTCACGCACAACTACCTGTGGGAAATCCTGCATCTGACCATTGATAAGATGAACAAGCATGTCTCCAAACTGAGTGAGTAGAAGTTTATTTGAAGATTCTCATGGTATGGTTATTTCATGAGGAATAATGATAAAAATTTCGTGAGGAAAGTTTTGAATGTGGATGGCTATAAAAGTAGGGAAACATCAGCGAAACGATGGATGGACTGTGTGTAAGATGATATGGCCAGATAGGGGGTGACTTCTGATAACACGACCAATAGTGGGGTTTGGAAGAAGACATTCTGCGTTAATGATGAATCGTCTTGTTTTGATGATTTTGTGCAGCAATTGGAAATACGGGGTCGGGATCGTTCTCGCACTTAAGAACTCATCTGTTAATAATATCATAGAATAGAAGACAACTTTATTGTACACCAAAAATGAACCATAACGGGTTTACAAAACTGCAAATTTTATGGTTTACAACGGCGGTCTTATCGCTGCAGCGATATCTTCCAGACCGCCCCTAAGACGACCCACTGAACCAACTTTTGGATGGATTAAAATAAGAAAGGCGATAGTCACTGGTGTCTTACACAAAAATTTTAAAGAACAAAAGTAAAGTTATCTACTTCATATATGTACATATACATGTACATAACACATAAATAAATAAACATACATGTATACCATACATGTATACATAAATAAATATATTTGTGTTTTATAACATTAAATGGCAAAGATAAAACTAGAATGATGACAAATTTTGACTGAATGAAATCACCAATCATCATCCGGGAACTTGTGTGCCTCGTTGGTCTAGTCCTATGTGGTCGATTCCCAGGACGGGGAAAGTGTTATTGGGTTTTTCCATCAGGAATTTTTTAGTAGCACCCACGGAGTCTGGATTTGTACCTGATCAATGTAGGCTCGCCCCGTATGGGACTTAAACATGACTGTCGAAATGTGGGTGTACTATTCGGTAATTAGGGACACTTCTGCCTGTGCTTAACCCTTGGGGGATTACAGGCGTGATGTTATTTCCATGTGTTTTAAACAAGTTTTATTGCATTTTTTTTATAAAAATGTGTTTAACGTTATAGGCGGTGAGCTTCAAGAAGCGAGGGAAGCCTTAGCCCGAGCTGATTCTAGCAGTTCAGATTCGGAAGACGAAAACAACAGCAAAAAGAAGAAGGACCAAGACAAACCAACTGAAGAGGTATTATCATCTTACTATTAGCCTTTTTTTAAGAGTGTTTACGAAATTTCATATAAACTTTCAGGTCCTTATTTTCCGAAATGACAGAACCGATTTTAATGAAACTTAATACGCAAGCAAGCAAAGGTCTAAAAAGTTACAAAAAAACATTCTCTCATTCTCCATCTTAATTTCAGGCCGTAGAACGTATGGAAGAACGCTTAGAAGCAGCCCACATGGACCAGAAGCGTCTGTTCCTGATCGTGTTCCAGCGCTTCATCATGATCCTGTCGGAGCACCTCGTGCGCTGCGACACGGACGCTCGCGACGCCGACACGCACTGGTACCGCAGCACGGTCGGCCGGCTCAGGCAGGTCTTCTTGATCGTGAGTACCAACTGACTACATTATACACTTAGCATATCATCATGATCCTAAGTACGACATTATGGACTTGATACCTTCCCCGCTTAAAGGTAGTGCTGGGCACAAGATTAATCTTTACATCATCATCATTTCAGCCCAAAAGACGTCCACTGCTGGACATAGGCCTCCTCCAAGTGTCGCCACACTGACATTTTAGGGGGGTTTTGCCATAGTCGCCACGCTTGGCAGGCGGGTTGGCGATCGCAGTACGGTTGTTACAAAAGCACAGAGAACGTAGCTGCCCATTCTCTAGCAAATCCCTTAGTCGCCTCTTACACCACCCACGGGAAGATATGGGATGGTGCTATTCTTTACGTCCGACACCATACAGAGCGTATCAATAGCATATCAACCGCCTTCCGTAAGCTTAGATCTTTAAACTACGCAACGGATTTTGATGCGGCTTTCATCAATAGACAATGATTCAAGAGGAAGGTTTATATGTATAATTTATCCCCGAAAAATACATCAAAATTTCCATGCGAACGTAATCACAGCAGCTAGTAAAAAACCGGCCAAGTGCGAGTCGGACTAGCACACAGGGTTCCATAGCCCCAAACAATATTTTGAACTGTCATTCATTATTTAGTAGTATTAGTTAGTAAACTTCCACTCAACCGCAAAACTAAATTGGTTTTTCATAGTATGTTAATGAAAAACAAAGTTACTGCTGCAGTTTGATGAAAAAGTCCCATATCTCAAAAACTAAACATCATATCTTATTGAAACCAATTTTCGTTGATAGTTTTTTTTACGTTCTACAATCCTAAATATTTTCAGAATTTTCCTACTCTTACTTTAGAAATTAGAGGGGGGGGGGACACACATTTTACCACTTTGGAAGTGGCTCTAGCGCAAACTATTCAGTTTAGAAAAAAATGATTTTAGATACCTCAGTATCATTTTTAAAGACCTATCCATAGATACCCCACACGTATGGGTATGATTAAAAAATAATTTTTGGTTTTCAGTTCTATGTATGGGGAACCCCATAATTAATGTTTTTTTTTCTATTTTTGTGTAAAAATCTTAATGCGGTTCACAGAATAGATCTACTTACCAAGTTTCAACAGTATAGTTCTTATAGTTTCGGAAAAAAGTGGCTGTGACATACGGACGGACAGACAGACAGACAGACAGACATGACGAATCTATAAGGGTTCCGTTTTTTGCCATTTGGCTACGGAACCCTAAAAATATAAGGCATGACGGTTACAGAAACCTCTCGCATTGAATACTGCCGCCTGTCGTGAGTCTAAATCCTTAATATTGTGATAGCTCCTTTAATAAACATCCTATTAGAATAATCCGTAATAATTGTTTATGAATCAATGTAAAAGGACGTTGACTAAAACAGCCAATGCAATGGAAAAAACCACAAACCAACTAAGAGTGTAATTTACTATTGTTCCTTATTTTTAACATAGCCAACAATTATTGATTTTTTAATAAATATTATACATCCCATGGGTATGTTACAGTGATACAATAAACTAATTGTAAGATCTTCTGTTTACCTGTGACAAACAATAAATAAATGAATTATTTTAAGTAGGCCATCCGAGCTTCTTCAGGTCTCCTAAGTATATGAGAAAAACTTTTTTTTTTTCGACCTTTAAAGAGCCAAACTACATAACTGATTTTTCCGGTCAAATAAAATGTGGCTCAGTCATGCTAAAACGAAAGCAGATCCAATAGTATATACCCTTACTTGTACACTTATTCTAAAATGAACCTTATTCCTTTCAGCACCACGAACAAGTCCAGAAGTACAGCAGCACGCTGGAAACGCTCCTGTTCACACAAGACCTGGATCCACACATCTTGGACGTGTTCCATCAGTTCATCGCTCTCACGGCTTAGATATATGATACGTTATGTAGAGAACAAACTGAGTTTCTAATAAGTATAATATGACGAGGCGTTGTCCAGTATAACTAGGATAGGGTTGGCGAAACTACTGACTATAAAGGAACTAGTTGAGCCCCGCGGCTTTACCCAACCGTTCTCTTTTTGGTCGGCTCCTAAGGGTTATAGTGTGATGTTAACCACTATGCCCGAAAAGATTTTGACACATGACACATCAGTTGAATCGGCGGGGTGATTTGAATTGTCATGAAATTCACGAAATTTTCATCAACTTTCAGCATTCGATTTTATTGTGAAAAATATGTCACGGGATCGTTTACATACGATAAATTTGAGATTAATATCTCCAATATCGTGTTGAGGTCTGTAAAACGGAGTCAGTCTATTGCAAAATATGTGTAAAATACATATTACTACACCCTTCGAAAAAGTAGGTATCTTAGATGCGCTGGAAATAATGTACATAGGCAAGCTTCTCGTTTGCTAAAAGCATTCGAAAAGGCAAAATAACAACAGTAACATTCTAACTGCGTTCTTATTTTTGCCATTATTCACACTCAATTTCATATAAAACACAATCAAAGTCTTGACAAATATTACTGAAAACTATGTTGTAACATAACACTTCTTATTGCTGACCGAAAACCGATTAATAAGTTGCATTCAGCCTAATCGATAATCGCAATTAAATCGGTTTGGGAAAAAAAGAGTTGAGACTGAACAAAAACTCATTGGTATAATTTCAAATAAATTTTTAATTTTGAAATTGGTCGTTTAATATAATACTATCTTTTTTAATAATTTCATTAAGTCTTGTAATTATTAGATTAAAGGAATCTTATTAATAATTAATGTTAAACGTTGAATTCAAGAGAAGAAGACTTATTACTAACTAGCTGTGCCCGCGACTTCGTCCGCGTGGATGACGGAACTTAACAATGTGTTTTTTATTGCGAAGCACTGACAGTGGGACCAAGCAGGGCTTGTTAACGTTACCAACTAACAAAATAATAACCATTACTTAACGTTAATTCTAATGTGATATCTAATTAACGTTAAAAAATATAACGTTAATTGATAACATTACCAGTAATTTAACGTTAAATACAATTAACGTAAAATACGAGAATAACGTTACTTTTACCGTTAATTTAGCTGCAACCCGGTCACATTCAAGGTTGTTAGCGCGGCGTGGTGAGGCCGAGCGGGAGGGCAGCATCGCATATTGAAATCAAGGCTTATTTTACTTATGTTTAGTAGTACGCACGGCGACAAAATCGCATTGTACGGGAAATCTATAAAAAACGAGGCCATGTTATATTGCAAATGTAAAGCTTGATGTGTCGCTGTGTGTGCACTACTACCTATTTATATTTTAAATCTTTTTGTTCCTTTAATTTAAATAGTTTATACAATTAGCGACTAAGCACATATTTGTTTTTTAAAGAAGACTAAGTTATAAACGAGTGCAATCATGTACCAACGAAGCATATGGGACGTAAATGAATTAAGCTGTAACGTCTCCAATTTACCTCCGTTGGATTTTAAGCAAGACCAACCACGACCTAGCGACCCACGAAATGCGGCGTTCGCAACACTGGTCGCTTTTGAACTGGATCGTATGCCAGAAGAAAAACTTAGAGTAACTTATGTCGATTTACTCACTATTAGAAAAGTGCGACAGGAAAACGACTTGGATATCATAATTTTGCCAAGTTACGAAGAATCAGAGTAATAATTATAAGTAAATTGATTCAATTCTTTTAAATACTATAATTATAATTATGTAAAAATATTATAACTACGTAATGAAAATTAATAAAGGAAATCCCTTTATTCATTTTCATTACGTAGTTATAATATTTTTACATAATTATATTAAAAAAAAAACATTACAAAAATATAAAAATAGTAGCCCACCAGCATCGGGAACAGGGGGACCCTGTTCCCGATGCTGGTGGCTAGCTAATAGCTACCGGTGGTCAGGGCTCTTGAGAGAGGAACCTCCTGACAAAACGTGCCGTGTCCAGAAGTACTGCTTTCTGAATCAAGCCCTTGATCCAGCTGTCAAGCGAAAGACTCCGCAGATGTTGGTCGTAGCTTTTGGCTATTAAGCCATTGGCCGACACGACTATCGGCACAATGGTTGCTGTTGTCAAGTCCCACATGTCGACAACCTCGCGAGCCAGATCTAGATACTTGAAATGCTTATCTTTCTCTGCTTTCACGAGGTTCTCGTAATGCGGGATCGTGATATCAACAATCATTGCGCGACGCTTCAATCGATCTATCAACACAATGTCAGGCTTATTGGCAACAATAGTCCTGTCAGTGACGATAGATCGATCCCAATAGAACGTGATATTACCATCATCGAGAACTGGGTCGGCCACATACTTATAGTATGGCACTTCTGATTCCACAAGGTTGTTTTTCAAAGCAAGTTGCTGGTGGATAATCCTGGCAACAAGCAACTACAACTACTCTCCAACTACTATGCAACTACTCTCCATTAGCCAAACGAGAACACCCAGAAATAATGTGTCGGATCGATTTTCCCGGACGGTGCCATGCCCGACATATGTCAACCGTGCCATCCTTTACTATGTGTTTCCGGTAGTTATTCGTGAGCATAACTTCGTCCATTATTGTACAGACAAAACCTTCAGTTTCCCCGAAGAGGTCACCAAAACGAAGCCAGGATACAGACGCTAAGAAGTCTACATCGGGCCCATGTAAGGCCCAGTAAAAACGTCCTTGAAGCTCCTTGCTTTGCCATACCTCCCTGCGGTCATTAGTGTCTAATACTACAGGCTTACGCCAGTTCTCGTTAGCCAAGAAGATCGGGGTAAAGCCCTTGTCTACTGAGACCACATCTCGGTGCATCCCCACGTCGGCTTCTAGGAAGTATTTCCTGAGACTGCACACCTCACGGTTGTGCATGATCTTAGCATTTAAGAAACCACAACCCCCACACTTCCGCGGGATATACAGTCTCATCATCGACGACCGTGGGTGATGAATCCGATTTGCGGTCAGCAGTACGCGGACCTTCCTATCTAGGGCATCAAGTTCTGTCTGAGGCCATTTGAGTATGCCGAAAGAATACATCAAAACCGGCATGACCCAACCGTTGAAGGCGCGCACCTTGTTTCCTCCTGACAGAAGACTGCTTAGCACCTTATTCAGGCGGCCAAAGAAACTCTCCTTCAACGATTGTTTCATGTCAGCATTATTAATGCCTAATGCTTCCGACATACCCAAATACTTGTAGGTTTCTGTTGAGGAGATGGATCTAAGGTGTACGGAATCCGAGAGTTGAGTTCCCACGGATTCCGTAATCTCCCCTCGCTTCACAGGCATGACTGTACATTTGTCCACACCAAACTCCATCCTGATGGCGCTGCTGAAAGTTTCAGTTACCTTCAGTAGCTTCATCAGCTGCAAATTGATGGGGGCAAAGATTTTCAGATCATCCATGTAAAGAAGGTGAGATATGACCTGACCACCTCTCCTCAACCGATAGCCTAGACCTGAACCTTCCAGCAGTGTGCTAAGAGGGTTCAAGGCTAGACAAAACCACAATGGACTCTAGACTATCACCCCGAAATATACCACGCTCATCCTGGATAGCGAAGGACCGTCCTCCATTGCCCTATACACGACTCAAGGAAGGCGCGTAGAGTTATCTATCTTGTACAACTCCAACAAAAAAAATCTATCCAACATGTAGACAGATGCCTTTGGGAGCGGCACACCTGTTGGCTAATGGCCATATCAATGAGGAGCAGCTCTTTAGTACCACGGGATCCGTTCTTACATCCATTCTGAGAGGGAGACATGATGTAATTACTCTTAATATGTTGGTTAATTTTAGCTCTCAAAATGGATGTAAGAACTTTATAGACCGTTGGTAAGCAAGTGATAGGTCTATAATTTTTGGGCTCCGCAGTACTACCTGATTTATGGAGCAGGTGGGTAATGCCTGTCGTCAGGAACTGGGGCAGCAACCCTGACTCTAAGGCTGATTGAAACTGGGACGCCAAGCGAGCTTGCGATCTTTGGAACCATTTGATTCAGTAGTTGTGCAGTCCATCCAGTCCTGGAGATTTCCAGTTAGGTAACGGACGGACTGCACGAGCTACTTCTTGGGGGCTGATGATAATTGCCCCCATTTCTGGTTTTGGATCACACGCTTGTTCAACCTCCCGGGTCCAACCGCCCTCAGTGTGACTGACAGGCACCGACCAAGTGCTGCGCCAGAATGAACACAAGGCGTCATCATCCGGCAGACGCGTGTCAGTCACCCCTTGGTCTGGTCGTTCCCAAGCCCCATATACCCACCTTTCATCACTTCGGAATGTGCAATTCTGAGTGTATCGCTCCACTCGCCGCTTGTAACTACGAATACGACTTGCCCATGCACAGATCTTCTGCTTCACGAAGTCGATACGCTCTGTGACTAATCCAAATGATCACGAGAACTAATGTCAGTTCCCGAGAACGCCTCACAAAGCGCATCACTCTAGGGCGAGTATTGATTAACTTGCCGATGAGTACTCTAGCCTCACCGATACGCCGCTCAATCCTGCACTGCCAAGCTGGTACAGCTAATTTTGGTCGTTTAGCTCGTTCACTGTCAGGACATTTGACATGAGCTACACGACATACCGCTACGGCTGTGCAGTATTATATTGAGTGGGTATCAGCAAGGTCTTCGCTGTTGTCAAAGCAGTTTGAAAGCTGCGAATCTAGAGTACACACCAGCGCCTTGTTTTTCTTGTGCATGGGCAAACGAGTTAAACGTGGTCTAAGTTCAGGCGGTGTGGAGCGATATTCCCGGAATGCACCCTCCAAAGCGCTCCTCAATTGTGCGTGGCCAGGGTACTCACGGTTATAACTTCGTCAACATCTTCTTCACCACCGCGATCGGATCGCGGCGAAGCACTGGATACATTCTGCATCTGCGCCGCGATCATTTGCGAAGCAGGCGTAACTAGGTTACTCCGTGAGTCGAGGCGTAGTCGATCAAGTACAGTGTCATCCAACATATGGTTACGTTGGATGACCCGCACCTGATCCGATAGTCGCTGCGCCGACACGCTGACAGCTGGTTCAAGCACCTGAAATAGAAAGAGCATCCGACCGCGGTACGCAGTCAAGTTGCTTCCCCTCTGAGTAGCCCCATAATATGCGCGCATGACGTTCTCATTAATGGACTGAGTCCATCGCATGCGCGACACTTTTCCACCGGCAGCGGGGACCCTGTTCGGGGCCTGTTGGCCTCGAGGTCCCAGGCCCGCTAGTGGCCGTCCTCTTCCTCGTCGTCGTGGTGGTGATGGCGTCGACGGCGGGGAGAAAAACTGCGTGCTTCGTTTAGTCGGGCTCTGCGTCTCGTCAGCATTGATGACAAATATGACGTTACATTTTCATAAGATTATTGCATTTTTGTTTAATTAGATCCGGTTTTGTGTATTAAGTAACTTTTATTTTTTTTTCCTTTTAATTATTTTCTTGGTTTAATCAGTGTTCTGCGTTATTTTATATTAATTAAAGTAAAAAGTGTGAAAAACTTGTCCCGTCAGTTTGACACTCGAGCCACAGATTTATGATGATTATGATTATTATTTACTATGTCCCATCCCTACTCGCATGCGAGGAAGTTGGCAAAAGTTTAACCGTTTAAAAATAACGATAAAAGTAACGTTACTAAACAATTAACGGTTATAAAGATTAACGATAAAATGTTTCAAAAATAACGTTAAATCTATTAACGTTATTCTAATATTAACGGTAACTCTGTCAAATGAAGGTAACGTTACGAAATTTTTAACGGTATTTAAAGCCCTGGGACCAAGTACACATAACCCTAATTTTACTTCTGGCACACTTTAAATTCAAATATCTTTTGATAGAGTGAACAAAATCAAAATCAAAATATTTTATTTTACATAGGCCTACACTTATAAAACGTCGACAGAAGAGGCACGGTTCGGGTTGGTCGTTTCCTATGGAGAAGAACCGGCAAGAAACTCCATGGTTACTCTTTTAAAATCATTTAGTTCTATACAATATTTGGATGTTACAGCGTTAGTAATGAGAGGACAGTGTAGGCCCGACAATAAGTCATCGCTTACTACAAAAGGTAGAAAAAGATGATACTGAAAAAAGAAAAAGAACCGATTGCAATGAAACAAAAACTAAATGTTACTTCAAGTTACGCACAATTGTTGTGTATAAAAGTTGTCTATATTGAACAAATAAACAGACAAAGACAATTTACATCGGTCGAGTGTTTAGCGAAGTAGATAAGTTCAGTAAGTAAGCACAAACCCACTACCTACCTACCATGGCCTCACCGCCATTATGTCATATGGGCGGAAACATCAAGGAGACGATTCCGGATATAGCCCGCCTAGATGGACAGTCTCGTAAAACGATCCGACAGTAACAAGTAAATAGTCACTGTCTAGATACTCGCCACTGCACTTGTAGTCGCTACTCGCCACTGTCTTTAACCAAAGTAAATCGGGCTTCTATAGGCGCTCAAGAACTGTTCCTGGGAGGGCTGATTTGTTTCTTGGGGTTGAACTCGAAGTAGGCACATTCCATAAAATCCTGGCTCAACCAAATGGCGATAATGCGAAGAGTCTGTTTAGTTTCATGGCCCAGATGTGAGAAATGTGTATTTAAGGGTACGATGGGTATGACATCCGCATTGCGATTATAAATGTCCCTAAATACATAAAGAACAGAAAACATTATTCGAGACACTGACAGATGTTCAACGCGGTTTAAATGTGTTGATTGCGTGCAAACTCATTGGTGAAGTTTGCCCTAAGGATGAGGTATAAAGTTGTAATAAGTGTGAGATATAGAACACATGGCGACACTTCAAGGCATTCATTTCCAGTATAACTTGGCCTCGCTTTGTATAGATTTCCAGTACAATGAGAGATTCGGATAAACTGGTTTTGCTTAACTAGACTGGTCGCTGTCCTAACTCGATTAGTATCAGCAGTTTCGCCATCACCTAATATCTCAGGACATGTCACTTCTATAAAGGAATATAGACTATAATATAGTTAAATACAAGGTGTGATTAATATTTATAAACTTGCTACAAATTAATGGTGCGTTAACAGTTATGTGATAAGTGTTACGTGGTTTAAGACTACTATGCCAGTTTTCAGGAATACTAAGTGACACTTAGATGAATGCTGTTGGATTTTGAACGCTAAGCTCAGCGCCGAGAGTTCCAATTTCATCGGAGCAATTAAGCTTAAGCATCCATTTAGGTGTTGCTTACTGTTAGTGACAACGGGCATTATTATTATGATGTATTCTCCCATTCATATTTAAAACCACAATCAGGCTATCAAGTTGCAAGAACACAATGTCATACACGACCAACTTCAAATTTCATTGATACGAAACCATGACCTTTATTATGCAGGGTGGAATGACTGCGACGTACAAACGATTACTACGTATGAACATTGGATACATAATAATATTAAAATATATTTTTTCATCGTTCATCAATTTAATTCCAAACACAAAAACCTTATTCCATTTTGATTCGTTTCATTACTACGTATTCATTACATCATTCTGAACGCCCCACATAACAATATTTAATCCGTAATTTAAACAAAATACCGCTGTTTAATACATTTTGACCATGTGGGTTTTGCACTTTTGTAGGAATCTATTGTTATTTTTAATTCCGTGTGATGGTTTTCCCTTCTTCCTTGTATTATAACTGGCCACTACTCAATGTATTAATTCAAAAATGGAACAGAATTTGTATAAAACAATCTATCAAGTAATTCAACGGGAACAAAAAATAATTGTAGGTGGTAAGTTCTTTTTCATACATTTTGTATTGGACACACAGTCGGCGACTGAAAGACTATTTTCATGTATCAATTACGACCACATTACAATATCGAGTCAAGACTGGATGTAGAACCTTTTGAAACAACACTAAGCCAAGTGTCTAAGTAATGTATTATTATTCTGATGTAAATAAATAATAGTTAAGTTTAAATAAAGTTCTGAGTTTTAATTTGCTTACTTTAGTCACGTAAGATTATAGTTTAGAAGCATAAATGGGCGTTCTGAACGCCGATACAGCGCTGTGCGATCTCTGGCCAGGTATTAACAAAAACACTGCGTATCAGTCTTCTTACATATAATATAATAATCATAACAAAATAGTTAACATCTTATAAAACATCACATACACAAAATCGTTCCGCATATCGACGGTGGAACTTTGAAATGCCTTAATAACCGTGCTGCTGGAGTTTCAACTTTCGGCACTAAAACCGAACGTTGCAAATTCAACAGAAATTTCCATTGTCGATATTTCGGAACCTGAGAACAAACTGACCTAAAACGAAATTTACGTTTTCTGGGAAATAACATTGTGTTGTGTTGTAGAGAGTTTCCAATAAAATATGTGACGAAATGTTTTGTTTTGTCCTTTTCTATAGGATATCCTCACTTTTCATGTGTAACGTAACTAGGTACTTAAGCACCATTGTTATTAACAATAAAATACTAACAAAGCCCAAAATAAATTTAAGTTTATTTCAGACTACAGTCCATAGACCGTAGTCTGAAATAAACTAAAATTTATTTTATTAGGAGTAGTTTTAGGTATTTAACGCAATTCTCGTGTTTGGTCACTTCTGTTCTCAGGGTGCGTTTTCTAGATTTTCTTCTACTTCAAATAGGTGAGTAGTTCTTCGACGTCCTTCTTAGAGCCGAGGTAGCATGGCGCTCGCTGGTGGATGGCCGTGGGTACGATGTCCAGGATGGGGATCAGACCATTGCTGGCCAGCCCCCCAGCTTCCGTCACTATGAACGACATTGGGTTGCATTCGTAGAGTAGACGTAGCTGGAAAGAAGATTTACATGTAATTGAAGTACCTATTTTGCAGAATTGAAGAAAAAACTTAATTTATTTGTAGTAGGAATATTCTGAAACAACCGGTATGTTCTAGAACTAAAACACGGTATTCCTAATTACGAAAAAAAAATTTAATTACGGCATTTCATACAAGCTTTCAAGGGTTAATTTGAACCGATTATAATGCAACTTCATACGCATAAGCAGGATACATAGGTCTCAAAATTTACTAAAAAACAATTTCCCTTCTTAGGGCCTCAAGCAAAATGGGCTATCGTCTAATGACGCGTTTTGTTTTCGTCTTATTCTGATTCTTTATAGTGTTTGATCACAAGAATAGGCAACGATGCGCGAGTGAGATTAGTACCTATATTTTTCTTAGTTTTTATGCGGTCTTCCTTAAGAATCGAAAGAGGAGGACGCGTGGGTTCGCTAGTAGTGGAAAGATTTGAAGGAGGCCTTTGCCCAAGACTGGGACAGAGCAGGTTAAAGTTAAAAAATGCGCTATTAAGAACATTTTTCCTTAACATAATCAAAAAAATATAAAAAACCGGCCAAGTGCGAGTCGGACTCGCGCACGAAGGGTTCCGTACCATTATTTATAAAAACGAAAAAAAAAAACTTTTTTGTATGGGAGCCCCCCTTAAATATTTATTTTTTCTATTTTTATTATTTGTTGTTATAGCGTCAACAGAAATACATAATCTGTAGAAATTTCAACTGGCTAACTATCACAGTTCATGAGATACAGCCTGGTGACAGACGGACGGACGGACAGCGAAGTCTCAGTAATAGGGTCCCGTTTGACCCTTTGGGTACGGAACCCTAAAAAGGATAAAAGTTTCGTATAAAGAAACCAACAAACGTGTCGTCATTGTTTACCATAGCCACTAATGAAACGCTGCCCTTAGAGATAGCCTGCCGATACGGGGTCACGATTATATCGTGTCTGTTGCAAAGTTATCACTTTCGCTCCATTACTCAGACTCAATTTAAGTTCACAGCTATGTTTGGATCCTGTTGTGTAAAATGAAATTCTGTCTGTTTGTGACCGTCTAAAGATTGATGATGGCAGTTCGCGCCTCCCTCTTTGCGTACCCAAACTGCTCGATATGCGCCCACAGCCCAGGCGATCAATTTGCTAAACGCCCTGATTGCTCAGGAACCGGATCTCGATGTGTTTACGAGCAGCAATAAAGCTATACTTAATTATTGCGTAAGTTTTTTCAGTTAATGTTATGTTGTTGGCTTGGCTGCACGCTTTGGTGCAAACTGTAAGTGCAGCAAGATTTGTATAAATAAATAGTCGTTACTTGTTAACTTAGAGTCAATCTATGCCAGTGTCCACCAATTTCGGGGTCAACACTTCCATTGGGCCGGCCTGTATTAGCCTCGCTCGGTGACAGATTTTCACACAAACTTTCAACAACACCCGTTTTGGGGCAAAAGTGTCGAAAATCCTTTCTTGGTGGAGGCCTACGTCATAACAGCTATTGTTATGCTTAAATTTAGCCCGATCTATCTAGTGGTTTAAGCTGTGCGTTGAAAGTCAGAGAGGTTAAACGATTTTGAAAGAAGTTTAGTTTTTGATAACTGATCAGAAGTCAACTTATGGACGGTTTTTATTTTACTTAAGTTGTTAGAGGGATATTGCAAATGCACACTGCCCGCTGAGCCCCAAAATATGGCGTCATTTTGCGAAGTTGGCGAAGTTTGAACCCCTCTTTGGTATGCACAATATTTGTGTACACTGTAGTAACAAGTTAATGTTGAATACTCACTTTTCCGTTGGGCGCCGTCTTGGTAGCGGGATACATGAAGATTCCTCCATACTTGATGGTCCTGTGCACATCAGCTACCATGGATCCCACGTAACGCGCTCCGTACGCCTTGCCAGTCTTAGGGTTTTTCTTATCTTCTATGTATTGGCGGAGACCGGCCTCCCATTCTGCGGCGTAACCTGAAAAGTTATAGGTACTTTTGAAAAATGCCTCGAAAAATAATAGATGGGACGCTCTTATAGATGGGACTTAAACATAACTGGTAAAATGTGGGTTTACTATGATTACAACTCTGCTTAACCCTCTGGGGTTTAAGTAAGTCCAATGATAACATACATCGCGAGTCAACGACCTTAGAATTAGAGATAATGACAAAAATAACTACAAAGGTTATTTTTGTCATTATTTTTATAGCAACAATCCAATAAATTATCTCATATATATACTTTAGATAAACGTGTATTGTTATCCATACTAAAATTATAAGTTCGAAAGTAACTCTGTTTGTTACCTTTTCACGACTAAACGGCTTATTGGATCGTTATGAAATTTGACAAGGAGATAGATTATATCTTCGAGACATAGGCTATTTTTTATCCCTGAATAAAACATCTAAATTTTATTTGTAATAAATAAACTTGTTTTCCATGTCCGTTAAAAGTAAATGCAAAGGTCAGTTGTTGAACTTCATAAACTCGTTTTGACACACCCACAGCAATGTAAAGAGATTTTAGATTTACATTTTACGTAAGTACTCATATCCTGAATCCCATAGATTAGATAATGAACAATACTCATCGATATTTTACGAAGAATTTTGTACAGTCAGCAACAACAGTCGGATCAAACTTTTAAGTTTTTTAACATGATAACTGAACAGTGTTCCATATTTCTAAAATGGTAAAAGATGCATAGACCGTCTTCATAACAAGGACATTAGTCACAATAGACAATTAGAGCAAAATCTTAAATAATAAAGCTAGCTGAACTCTATACTCTTTTTCTGCAAATAATCTAATTCTGAGGAAGGCTATGTAACAGGGTTGCAGCTAATTAAAAAAAAAACTATACTAATAAAGAACATCCGAATTGAAAACCTCCTCCAGGTTTTCAATTCGGATGTTCTTTATTAGTATAGATTTTTTTTTTTAGTAGTCGGTTAATAAAATTGAAGTTTCTGTTTGTAATATTAAAATAACCGCTTTTTTACTACATGCATATGAATATATATTATATGAATACGGTACAAATACCAAAATAACATTATTTAAATTTTTTGTCTGTCAGTCTGTCTGTTCCGGCTAATCTCTGGAACGGCCCGGCTGGACCGATTTTGACGGGACTTTCACTGGCAGATAGCTGATGTAATAAGGAGTAACTTAGGCTACATCTATTTAAAAAAAAATCTAAAATTATTACTTATAAAAAGTAATGACAAAAACGAAATAAACGAAATATTTTTTTTGTTAAAATCCATGCGGACGAAGTCGCGGACACAGCTGGTCAATATATAACCGACTTAAGTTGCTGACCGTACCTACATGTGCAAAACTGTTTGTGATATAAAATGACTTTGATCTACCTTTTATCGTAGAGTGCCTTTTAAGGCATGACAAATAGTGATAGAATCAGTGCAAGATACGCTCGTAATAATGACTTTCAATACTTTACATTCCGTGATAGATTTTGATGTAGTACCTACTTCATTATGGTATGGTAATGAGATGATTAAAAACTGTAATCTTTTCTAACGTGCTGAATGCTTGGAGTTTTATTAATACCTACATGCTGAAGCGTGTATTTTCAGCTGCTCGCGGTAGCCCCGGCAAGTGGGTTTCAAAGCGTTTTCTATAAGCCTATAGGTAGATAGATAGCGGGTACCAGAAAGTAATATTTCAGGGTGTGTTACAAACTATCAAACTGAACAACTTTATCTACGGGACTAACATTGAAATCGCGAAAAAAACCGGCCAGGTGCGAGTCGGACTCGCGCACGAAGGGTTCCGTACCATTATTTATAAAAACGAGAAAAAAAATCACTTCGTTTTATGGGAGGGCCCTTAAATATTTATTTTATTCTGTTTTTAGTATTTGTTGTTATAGCAGCAACAGTAATACATAATCTGTAGAAATTTCAACTGGCTAGCTTTCACGGTCCATGAGGTACAGCCTGGTGACAGACGGACGGACGGACGGACAGCGAAGTCTCAGTAATAGGGTCTCGTTTGACCCTTTGAGTACGGAACCCTAAAAACTATTAGCTGTCCCATACAATTGGATTAAGTAGTTATTGAATTTTGTATGAGACATCTTAAATTTAATGGAATAGGATGTTGATTCTCCCCAGCAACGTGTTTGTCTGTTAAGTAAAATTCTTATGAAATTCATTATAGCTTTGTTAACTCATGTTCGCAAAGGCTAAGGTTATTGGGGTTTTCCATCAGTCAGTTCTCAGTATATAACTCTGAGCCTGGGTCTGTGCCCAACACGTGAAAATAGGCTGGCCCTCTGTAATGGGTCTTGAAAATAACTGTCGAAATGTCGGTGTACTATACACATACGTCTGCCTATTTAACCGTACAGGTTGATGGACAGTGTTCCGTATGAGTCTGGGAGAAATGATTTGTTTAGGGTCTTGAAGTAGGCACATTCCATAAAATCCTGGCTCAACCAAATGGCGAAGATGCGAAGAGTCTGTTTAGGTTCATGGCCCAGATATGAGAAATGTGTACTTAGGGTACGATGGGACTGCCATATGCATTGCGATTATAAATGTCTCTCAATAAATAAAGAAACAAAAAAAACCGTCCCGGGATGACAGGGACAGCCGTGATGTTACGTTATGCAAATCATACGGAATTTATGAATGAATGAATGTTCTGTGTCGAAATGTGTATGTACCGCTCGATGACCAATCAAGCTACAAAAAACCAGTTAATGCCGATCTCTCATTATACGGGAAGTCCATACAAAACGAAGCCATGTTATACTGGAAATGTATAGCTTGATGTGTCACCTTGTGTACCTCTCTGCCCACCTTTCGAGGAACACAGGCTTGATAAATTGTTATATCAAAATCTTACCTTCATTAATAGAATAGATGTTCCCCTTCTCAGGTATCCTCATATTAGGGTCTGTGAGGATGAACTCTCCCAGCGAAGGGTCATACATGAAGCCATTGACGCCGTATCCTTTGCCGAGTGACAGGACCAACATGGTTGCGGAGCCGTAGAGGGCATAGCCAGCGGCCACCAGCTCGCTACCTGGTTGTAAGGCGTCGGCTAGCACGGGGTCGCCTTTCGATTTCTTTCTGGATGGAAAAGAAAGGAAATATATTTTATTTGTCGCAAGGAATTTATGTGTCGTGCATACAAAATAACAATGAAAACAATTAACGTACCTACAATAAGATAAAATATACAAACAACAAGATTAAAAACTAACAAAATAGAATGCAAAAAGTTGAAAGCTTGCACGTCGTGACTGCGACAAGTATAGGTTACCTAAGGTTACCCACTCAGCATGATGGAAAAACTAAATGTTGTTAACGATACCACTATTGTACATGTAGTGCCACTACAAAAAGCTACTTACAACATAAAACTATCAATAACAACTTGTGACGGGATATTTACTGTTTACATGGTAAATATCCCGTCACAAGTGTTACTGATAGTGTTAGTGACCATGTCAGTTAAAAGAAATATATTACAACACTAGCTGTCCCGCGCAACTTCGCCTGCGTCACATTTTCGCCGTTTTCGCAACATGCCATTCGCTCCTATTGGTCGTAGCGTGATGATATATAGCTTTCCCCGATAAATGGGCTATCTAACACTATACATATATATAGTTGCATGTCCAGATCGGAAGATCTAACATGGCCTGCATCTCGCAAGTAAAGTTATTCACGACTTAAAGACTACATAGGAAAACCCGACAACAACTGTCGAGCAATAGCCCACCAGACATAACACCTGTCTGGTCGGAGGATCCTCCATTTTCTATGGAGTATTGAGGAACTTTGCACCCTGTTCCTCATACCTCTAAAGACATGAAGTTTACATTAATTAAATGTCTATAGCTATCTTATGTTATAATTTAGCTGCAATGTTTTAATCTGATTTGTCAAGATTCAAAAATTGATTATGTCTGGCTTTTTCTTTTTCAGGCATGGCCCACGCGTCCTTTGAAATAAGCCGTTGTTAACCAGCTGGGGCTAATATAAAAGGCCGCGTACACAAAGGTTAAATTCTTCATTGATGTAGTATCATCATCTCCCTAGCCTTTTCCCAAACTATCTTGGGGTCGGCTTCCAGTCTTACCGGATGCAGCTGCGTACCAGAATTTTACATGAAGCGACTGCCTATCTGACCTCCACAACCCAGTAAATGGATAATACGATACCCATTGGTAAGACTGGATGTTAAACTTTCTGCTTCTGACTACTCGTAACGACTGTCAAAGATCTACAAATGACAGCCGGGTCCAACGGCTTAACGTGCTTTCCGTGGCACAGAGGAAACTCGGTATGTAATTATAGTCACCCATCAACGGACCAACTTTGGCAAGCACGGCTTAACCTTAAAGATCGACCCGTGTGGCTGTTATTATTTAGCCACGAGCTCCTCTCACGACCGGAAATAAAACTTATAAGTATTCCATTTCCTGGCGGTAAAATAATAAAGTACATACTTCTCCGTTTTGCTCTAAGTGAGGTTAGAAAATTTCGGAATAAACGATGCGGTTTTCCTTCACGAAGTTCAGTTATGTATGACGCTACATTTATCGTAGCATCACAAAAGATAGCCCAAGGTTCGGACATATTTATGGTTTTTATTAGGGTGTTAAGGTGCAATTACTCGTATCTAATCTTATATTATAAACCTTTAAAAATCAGTGTATTTGATTATTATTGTATCGTTGGCTGTCAGTTAATGGAGTATTTACGGATAAGTTTCTATTCATAGAATAATGTCACAGAGAATCTTATCATTCTTATTGGAGACCTGGACCTAGGGCTCAGTGCATAATCTCGAATACGCTATCATGAAAACGGTTTGGGTTGGTCGTTTCCTATGGAGAAGAACCGGCAAGAAACTCCAGGCTACTCTTTAAAAATCATTTGGTTTTACAATATTTGAATGTTACAGCGTTAGTACTTAAGTATCCCATACTTAAGTACTAACGCTGTAACATTCAGACAGCGTAGGACAGCGTAGGCCCGACAGTAAGTCGTTGAAAGTAGAACAAGATAAAGCAAAAAAAAAAAACAGAAATACGCGTCTAGGAATTTACAAGGCCTACAATGTCCACACATAGGCATACATTCACAAACTATCGATAAATGAAAAATAATCTATACAAACATAAAATATTAAGAAGACTTTGACACAAATGTTGTCATCAGTACTGTAACTATTCTGAACAAAGAATGAACGGTGCAATGATTTAAAAACTATTGTAAAACATCTGAATAAAAAGAATGGAGCCGCAGTTTCCATTATTCTTTGGAAGAAATGTTTGTAGAAATGTGAATGTGACTGCCTCGGTCTACTGTTCACAAGCGCGAGAGCTGAGCAAGAGCTCCTATGTTCGATTCCCCGGTCGAGAAAAGTGCTGAAGAGTTTTTTTTATCAAGTTTCTTAGTCGCAGCCACAGAGTCTGGGTCTGTGCCCTGTTGACGGCAATAGGGTCGCCCTATGGGCCTTTAATATCTGGCGCAATGTGGGTCTACTATAGGGTACACCTCTGTTTAGCCCTTCGGGGCACAGGCGTGAAGTTATGTATAGATAGTTTGTACTTACTTGAAAATAGAGAAGATTGAACCAACTGACACTAGACAGTCGATGTTGGAGGAACCGTCGAGCGGGTCGAAGCACACCACGTATTTACCACGCCTCTCACTTTCGACCTGAGGAACACATGTAGTATTAATATGAGGTCCAGGCAGATGGCTGATTGGACTGAATTCATATCTATAGCAGGAAAGGCCGATGCCCAGCAGTTGGAAGATATAGGCTGAATTACTTTTGTTTTAGTTAACAAGATTTGAATCAGAAAAGTAGCTGAGCTCCGCGACCTTCGTCCGCGTGAAATTATCATAAAATTATTACTTCCTTATTTGAATAGGATTTTGTTAACATTTCAAGGGTTTATTTTTTTCAGCGGACCGTAATACTTCTTCTAAAACAAAAGTACCTAACTTAAGTTGCTCCTTTAATAACTAAAATATCAGCAATCTGTCAATAACATTAGAATTGAATTACATTGAATATTATTTATGTTATGAATGAATTTATTTTTTACTATTGGTTATTTTAAATGCTACTAATATACTTCATAAAATTGTTTTGCTCGCCAGAGTGCATGTGAACTATTTAAGATCTTGTAAAACACATGTTACATTTGTTTTTTCTTTTTTTGGAAGTATTGCATATAATTTCTTGTAAAAAATTATGTATTCAGTAAAAAGCTGTTATTTTGAAATAACAAACAGACACTTCAATTTTATTTATTTTTATAGATGTAAAAAAAAAACATTCAGATTAATTGAATCCTTTTAAACGAAAACGATACTAGTTCGACCAGGCGGTATTGAAATTAAACATTATTCTGGTTATACTGGATTTACTTATTTTTGTATAAAAGTCAAGGTAGGCGAGGCGACCTTGACATTTTTAGCAAAAGAATAATTAAGCAAAAGTGGCGTAGGCTCAGATTTATCTGTCATGTGATCTGGCGTAAAAGTCTCACAACTTAGGTTGATGAGAAGGCTTGAATTAGATACAATTACTATTATTTTAGACTAGCAGTCCCGAGCAACTTCCTCTGCGTCACATTTTGCCCGTTTTCGCAACATTTTTCATTGCTGCTCCGCTCATATTTGTCGTAACGTGATGATATATAGCCTATAGCCTTCCTAGATAAATGGAATATCTAACATTAAAAGAACTTTTCAAATCGGATCAGTAGTTCCTGAGATTAGCGCGTTCAAGCAAACAAACTCTTCAGCTTTATATAAGTATATAGATTCATTAAATTCTTGGCAGTTCAAAAATAAAACCTTGTTTATACTCAAGGCAGCGGCGTATCTATCGTATCATTCTTAGCGCTACATTTGACCCTGACTGATAAAATAATGTCGAAAGAACTTATAATAATGTAGTCACGAAGATATGGCGAGAGAGCAGCGGTGGCCCAGTGGTGGCAGCCCCGACTTGCGAGCTGTAAGCCGTGGGTTCGAACCCAGGCAGGCTTATTACTGTGTAATTTATTTCATGACTGCTGCCCTCAAAAACGTTGAAGGAAAACATCGTGAGGAAACCGGCATGTCCTAGAACTAAAAATTTGAAGACATACATGGTCACTAACACTATCATCAACACTGGAAACGGAATATTTATACATGTTTAATATTCGTTATGAGTTTCCGATATTTCGACGATGTCGCAAGTACCAATATCGGCAACTCAAAACAAACAGTAAACATGGTAAGTAATTATTGCCTTTTCAGTGTTAATGATAGTAACGAAGAATTTTTAGAAATATTAGTTCGCTTGAATGCTCCACAGACCTAAAAGGACTTAGTGCAAAGGGCAAGAAATAAAGAGGTCAACATGAGATACCTAGAGGTATCTCATTTTGACCTCTAGCGCTGTCTGTCCATTTAAGCGGAGCGAGCCAGCGGAGCGGAGAAACGGAGAAATATTAACCAATAGGATTGTATAAAATTTCCGCTCCGTTTCTACTCCGCTATCCTTGGTTAATATTTTTCCGTTTTTCAGATCCGCAGCCACGCTCCGCTTCAATGGACAGACAGCCTTCTACGTATGTTTATAGAACTCCAACTGTCTCATTATCTACATTTCTGTTGATTAACGCTGTGGTTAATTAAAACCCTATACTAGTTAAGTGGGTTTAGCTGCGTGCCTCGTCTAGACACTGTGGTTTCTATATTATCAGGCTAGGCGATTTCTGGTTGAAATAAAACAATTTTGGCTTGGCTTAGCGCAAAAATTTTTGAACTGATTTTTTTGTACGTGCTTTCATTTCATTATTTATCTCATCATACCAAGGTATAAAAAAATAAATTTACGTTTTATTTTCTCTGTATTAAGAACAAATAAATCATCACGATCTGCTTAGCTTTGTCTCAATTATTTTGGAACTAGGTTCCAGTCTAACTGGATGGGTTAAATACCAGATTTCTGCAAAAGTCTGAATGCGACAAACAACAGACAACAGCGACTCTCAAAGATCTACTAATGAGAGCCGAGAAACGGAGGGGGTTCGTTTTTTGCCACAACGTTGTCCCACACTCGGAATTTTTCCTGTATCGTGGGTGCGTTTATAAAACTTTAAATTAACATTCACAAACAGCCAGACCCGGAACAACTATCTCCGTGCAGGAATCGAACACGCGACACGCAGCGCAAGCGCAGCAGCCAATCGCTCAGCCACTGCACCAACCATGTCGTCAGATATATTAGGGACGGTCACTCATACGCCTACGGCAAGCTTAAACGAAAAATATCTAGAAAATTCTATGTTTTTCAAGATACTTACTTCTATAACAGTAGGATTCTCCTCTGAGACCAGTAGACAGGCGGTGAAGGAAGACTTCAACATATTGATGAACAGATCATTGGACAGCACATCCAACTTCTTCACCTGTTCGCCTTGCACATTGGTGTCGCCTGATATGCCATGGCTGGTGACAAATAAGGTAAATAGTTAGTGAATTTTTTGGACGTTAGTGTCCAGTCATCTAAACCATATGTCCAAAACTGGACTGTTGGGCAGAAAGTGTTAAGCCAAGACCGTCTGTCTTGGCTTAACACTTTCTACAGCACAGCAGTCAGTTTCGATCATCATCCGCCTTTTCTCAACATGTTAGGCTCGGCTTCCAGTCTAACCGGATGCATCTAAATACCAGTGTTTTACTTGGAGTGATTGCCTATCTGACCTCAACAATACAGTTAGTACTGGGTTATACCTATGATACCCCTTGGTAAGGCTGGTTGTGCGGCTTTCGGGCCACTGACTACCTGTAATGACGGACAAAGATTTACAAATGTCAACTGGGACCAACGGCTTAACGTCTATACTGCGTTAATATTAATATTTGGAACTAATGCAATGCATGGACACGGACAATACCGCATGTCATCATCATCATCATCATTTCAGCCGAAAGACGTCCACTGCTGGACATAGGCCTCCCCCAAGGTTCGCCGCTTTGACCGATCCCGTGCGACTCACATCCAGCGGATCCCCGCAACCTTCAACAGTTCATCGGTCCACCTAGTGGGAGGCGTTCCAACGCATTGTCTTCCGGTTCGCGAAAGCCGTACCGTATGTGTAGCAAACTATTGGATGGAGACTGGTATTCAGATCATGTCCAGTAGTGGACTCTGTACTGCTGCAGTCGACGATGATGATGGGTTTATAGGCAAAACTTTTCGATGTTTTGCAAGTCAATTATGCTCCCATTGCCGTCAAAACGCCAGAAATAGAAAACGTTTTATCGGCTGTTAAAACAAACTCCAAAAAATGGAGTACACGGACTTGTGCAACTTCCGGAACTTTACCCAACTAGGCCACCTAGTTTTTAATGAACTTTCATTGTGAGTTATTTCCTTGTCTATAGATAACAACATTCGATGTAAGTTTAACTAGTTTTGATTACAACTCGTTAGTCCGGTTGTGGGTGTGTCTATTACGTATTGGACTTTGGAGGTGTGGCAAATGCTGCGATACCAAACAGCGTTGAGCAATATCAATGAGAAATACTATTTGAATGGTTTTGCAATAGTTTTTTAAATGTCTCGGCGGTATGTCCAAGTGTTTATTTTCAGAAGCAGCATTAATTTAAATGTCATTGTTTGAATACAACCAAGTTACAAGGTCAAGATATTAACATTTGCATTTATATCGTAAAAATACATACATTTATATGAATGATAAACTTTCTGTTCGCCTAAAGGTATAGAACGAACTTTATCTGACTTATACCAAATAAATACTGCTCTGAAAGATAAGTACTTACTCGGCTGTACCGGGAAAGTTTTATAATAAGTCCACTTATTTACTCTCACACAGTTTATCTGTACGAGATTAACTTAACACTATTGATAAAATCTTCGTAAACATAGGAAGTTAGCATTAGGATCTTCAGGATAAAAATACATACAATTTTGATGTGCACACCAAAAAGTAACAGTAATAAAAAATACGAACAGTTTAGCGATGCCGGCTTTCCTCACGGCCGACTGAATAGCCTTGACAGCCGTCTGTATGGAATTCAGGAGCTGGGTCAAGTCACCAGTCGCCGTCGGTGCCGTCCTCTGTTGGTGCAGCACCCATCGAGTCAACGTCATCGCGTTGACGTCAAACGCCGGGCCTTGCTCAGACATTGTTGACGTGGGAATGTAGAACAGTTTAACAAGATACACGTGTTTCTCTGCCAACTGCCGGCAACCAACTGAAGCTTGTCGCTGACAGCCGCTGGCCGGCCGTGCCTCCCAAGAAGGTTGCTAGTTTTCGGAGTCCGAAGTAATGATGTAATAACCAGCTAGTTTTGTGATATTATTTTGTTTACGAACTTGTTATCACGTCGAATTGGGGGCGTGTACTCGGCGATGCGTGATTGTGAATATCCGATAGTTACCTATCAAGGACGCAAAAAGTGCTATTTGGGTATGAGTTTAGAATTTTCGGTTCGAAAAAAATGAAGAAAACTAGTTAATTGAAAAGAACTTTTCTTGCGACTATTTCCAAATTTTGCTTCAGATCGTTCGTAATAATTATTGAAATTTTATTTTGGATCTATTAAACGATTTGGATTAGAATCTTGACTTCGGCTTAAGATTATTGAGAAACTAGCTGTCCGGCGCAACTTCATTTGCGTCACATTTTCCCCGTTTTCGCAACATTTTTCATTGCTGCTCCACTCTTATTGGTCGTAGCGTGATGATATATAGCCTATAGCCTTCCTCGATAAATGGGCTATCTAACACTGAAAGAATTTTTCAAATCAGACCAGTAGTTTCGGAGCCTATTCAATGCAAACAAACAAACAAACAATCAAATCTTTCCTCTTTATAATATTAGTTATAGTTATATAGAGTTAGAAGTTAGATTAGATTAGATTAGAGATACTGATTAAGGCCTATGGATGGACAGTCGTGAGCGGTAGTCAGTGGCCCCAAAGTCTGACAACCTTGACAACGATGAGGATCGTTGTGGAGGTCAGATAGGCCGTCGCCCGTCGTCGTCCATGTAAAATACGGGTATACAGCTGCATCCGGTTAGACTGGGAGCCGATCCAAATATAGTTGAGAACAGGCAAGGCGGATGATGATGAGATATTGTTTCGGCCACCGAAAGAAATATGGTTTAGGGTGATAACACACCAATCGATTGATCGTCGATCGATGACATCGATCGATAGTTTCCACTACACCAATCGATCGATCGTCGATTAAGGCTATTAATCGACAGTCATGCTAGCGAAGGAGGTGGCGGAACGTGAGAGGGAGAGAACCTCACGTCCCTGCCGCCGCGGGAGACGCCCCGGGCGTCGGGGGCAACCAGTGGCCCCCGGCCGCGTAACGCCAAACTGTATGTTACCACAGACATCCATAGTCTGTGCTGGACCGCTTAGTGCTCGTTACACTAAAGAGCCAAATGTATTTCAATACAGACATTCTCTGTATTAGTGTACATTATGCTCGTCATTTTCAAAGCAAACTACGTACGAGTGCAAAGCAAAGGATTTGGCAGTGTAGTGAAACACATTAAGGAGAACTTAGGATGCAAGAGCGAGCGAAGCGAGCTCAGGACATTGGGCACCCCGACTCCGACAGGTTCTGTTCGAGCCGGTCCTTCGGTTCCCCTTCGTGTTAAGTTACTGTAAACCCTGCAGACAGAAATAGGAGCCCCGCGTAGCGTAGCTGGATCGAAAGTTTCTACAACACCATTCGATCGATCAAATGTTTATCGCCTGGTATCAGCCGAAGCTACCACACCAATCGATTAACGTCGACCGATATCGATCGGGGTATCCGTCGATCGGCCAAAGCTACCACACCAATCGATCAACGTCGACCGATGGCATCTATCACATATCAAGTTCCGTTGTTAGCCTTCTGACTACTTCGGTATTTTCCGACCTTTTGATTAGTGGTGATTTCGGTTGGTAAATGTTTGTCAAGTGAGGCGATGGCTAAATACACTTTTGGACGAGGTATTCCAATGAGTAAATAATCTACCACTGAAAACAAAAGGGTGGTTTTGTCGTCTGGAACAACGTACCTACTTGGAAGCAGAGAATAAGTCCTCAAACTTGTTCGCAAGGCCTGTACGCAAAATACGCGCTTTAGACGTGGAGTTGCGGACACCAGCCGTTATACTACAATCTTGTTCGCGCTAGTTATTTTACAAGCTATATGTTCTTGGCCGTAAATAACCTCGTTTACACAAACGGTGCAAACAGCGAGGCGCAGAAACTTGTGTAAGTAAGTATAAACAGATGCGTACAGAATAGGTGGCGTATTTCGAATCTCGGGTCAAGTTAGGGATGAGACGTATTTACGCAACCAGGTTTTGAAACCAGGGCTTTGCTTCCAACCAGGGCACCCTGGTACGCGTGGGAAATACTTGCAAGTACTAGACCATTAGACGGCAACTTTTAAAATAAATAATAATTAATTAATTCTATTGATTCTTGTTGTCCATCCGAAAACGTAATTTTATCAGCGAACAAATGCATTTTTGTCTGATACTGGGCGTTAATTATTTTAAGTCATGTTTATAATTTTAAGTCAAGTTTATAATTTTAAATGTATGTATGATAAAAGAGCGCTTCTCGCCATCAAACTGTAAAGTTTGGCGAGTAAATATTGTAAAAATATTACTTGTATTTTATATAAGATTTAATAAAAAAAAAAGGTATGAAAGCTTTTGTCAGTCGCGGCCGCGCAGACAAAGTTAGAAGAAACCAGACTCGAAAGGTACTTGCATAGGAAATTAACCCATGTCTTCATATAAATAAGGACCACAATCGTATTTGCGAAAAAAAAAACTGGGATGTTAAAAGTATTTTTTCACAAATACGATAATGATCCTTATTTGTAAGACGTCATGGATTTTTGTCCTATGCAAGTATTTTAAACCCTGGAAGTACAGGGCGCAGCGCGGGCGGCGCGAGTCTCGCGGCGCGGGTAGCGGGTGCAGGGCTCGCGGCGCAGGCGGCACAAGGCTTGCGCCGCGGGGCTCGGGACGCAGTCCGTGCAAGGCTAGCGGCGTGGGTGGCGCAACCACTTTGTAGACTTTTTCCCGCCATTTATCCATACTTATATAGAAATAAGACACATAATAGCGTGAACGAAAGTATAGTATAACTAAGTTACGTTAAAAGTCAAGTAAATATTTTGTATTAGTTTTTTTTTGTCAGTTGTCGTTGAACTGACCGAGACGTATTTTATACTGACCGAACTCTACCAAATACTTTCAAGTATTTTAAAACCTGGTTTTCGACCCTGTTTTTTTTGCACACTCGTACTTGGAAGCGGTGGTATTGAATGTTGCAAGTAAATCACATGCCTAGGACAAGTACCTGCTTTATTCTGAATCTGGCGAGGTGCTAAAAAGTCTACAAAAAAAGGTACCTACCGAAAAAGCTGTATAACTGAAAAAAATAATGCAACTTTTTCATTTAGCAGGTACTGTTTTTTTTCAGTCAAACCAAAGAAGATATTTTTATAAATGTACTCACCATATAGACTAAATCAAAAGTCAGTAGAGCAGACGAAGGCGAGGCGACTGCAAAGCTATTATATATATTGGTTCTAGCTTCTGAATACAGGCAGCCTGTTTGGAATGATCTATTGACAACCCTTGGTGCTCTTCAAACATTGCGATTGTCTCAATGAAAACTTGCAGGTTCCTTTGATATGTCTTCTTTGAGTGTTCGGCTAATGCCACAAATCTGGTTGTTGGTCCATCAGGGTTTTGGTAGGCGGGCAAGCAACCGCTAACCAGCATTGAAATCGCTGATCTGTTTAGAATGGCAGTACAAGTAGCAGTTGCCTGTATAGAGGCATTTTCAGCCTGTTTTTAGACTAGGCTATGCTATTTCAACCTTTATTTTGTCCTTCCTCCTTTTCTTTACCCTCATATTGTCCTGATTATAAAGAGATTCTGGATCAGATGAGTGTTTAATTAATTTAACCAATAATTTTCTTGTCAGGATTTCTTTTCGATTGGGAAAATTATTAGTCTATACCCTAAGGTAAAGACTAATAATTAAAGCCTTCAGCTTAGTGCTTAAGTGTAGTGTTAAGCTCTAAAGCTTAACCACTAAGTGTAGTGAAGGCTTTTTGTTTCCATATTTCAATAAGGCATATAGATCAATAACATTATTGTATTCTGTATTTATTTGAAAAGCAAACATCTGATCATAGTTTCAGATATTAACTAGATTTTTTATGCATCATTTCAGCAGACTATTAGCCCAGGTGATCTACCTGTGTGATTGCAACAATATTGCTGGACAATTTCTCACACATACTCAGTGGTGGTCAGTCTAAAAAGATTTGTTCATTCCATGTTATGTTCGCCGATTAGTTCGCGGTATCAGCTTCGGTCACCCATTGCTGCTGGTTGCGTTGCGCATTTATTGGACGCCTATATGATGGGAGGCCCGGTGTCTGCATCGGAACGATAATATGCCGTTTTTTCGCCACCGACATCCCTTTCATCGAGAGAAATTGCCTCGGCATAGTTCCAGAGGCTATTTTCTATTGAAAGCAGACATACTAATTAACGTAACAGGGCAGGTACGTAACTAGCATAGCGCAGAGCAGAAGCTCCGTCAAGAGGCTCATTTCTGGAAAAAACTACAGTTAACACAAAACAATAAAAAATATTTACTACTTCGGCCAACTCAAGTCGAAAACTTTTTGAATTTCGCATGACACTTGATGACCAAATTTTATTTTGACAGAAAAACACTGCTGCCAACCCTATGTAACTAAAAAGTTCATTTTCATGCAATGGTTCTTCCTGTTAACCCCTCGCCAACCATACGTGTGCACCCCTAGAGTTGAATTTTCATTAAATATCGTACCAAATACAGGGTGTTTGGCAGAACGTTGAACATACGAAAATGGTGGGTAGGTGGGGTCATCTGCTACTTACTCAGCCCTAATTTATTTGGCCCTGGCCGACTGGGTATTTTAAAAAAAAAAAAAAGTTTTTTTCTTGTTTCACCACTTTCCTAACTTTAAAGTGTATTTTTTTTATTAAAAATGGGCAATAAAACAGGCAATTTTTTTTTTAATCTTTGATGTTGGCAGATTCTTATAAAATTATTGCTTTGTTCAGATGTTAGCTAGAAAAAAAGTTATGAGTCCTCAAACTTACAGAAAGATGTAAAAAATACTTGAATGTTAATTTAAACTTGCATTTAAAAAAAAAACAAAAAATGATTGAGGAGTTCCAATTCTAGCAAAACATCCCTAGTGTGTGAGCTTTCTAATGGTATGTAATTTGCTTTTATAAAAAAAAACTTTAAGAGTTATTTCATAATTTTATCAAGTAGGAAATTTTTGACTAAACTCTACCTTTACGGAAAGTTAAATGTTTTGCGAAATTTAATACTGCAAAGTTGGTAAAAATTATGGATCGACGGCTTGCCAGTAGCAGTGGTGCAAATTGACATTCACTATTCCCTTGAGATGGTTACACAAAGCAGGTAGAAATTTTGTTTCACTCTTGCGCAGTCATAGCGTATTTTTGCTCTCTTTCGCTCTCGTGGCACCGTGACGCGTCAGAATGAATTCTTGACGAAACTCTACCTTTACGGAAAGTTAAATGTTTTGCGAAATTTAATACTGCAAAGTTGGTAAAAATTAAATGATCGATTGAAATTATGCTGTACCAGTTAGGCGCGTTAATGAAACAATTAAATAATTTTAAATAATTTATTTAAATAATAAATCATATTAGATGTTCAAATTGACGTCGGTAAGTACTCGCAAACGTCTGATGACTGGATACTCGGCGGTTGGAATAACGCTCTTGATAAATTCTTCGCGCTTCACGCGAATTTGTATTAGCGCTTCCATACGCTAACAACATGTCCGCATATTCCTCACTGGTAAAAGCAGCCATTTCTTTACCAATAACAACAGGTAACAGTAATAACAAAAAACTTAACAAACTTAAACTTAAACTTAACTAGTGATAACAATAAAAGAAAACGAAGTGAACAAAAACAAACGTAAGCGTAACGGGCACGTGAGATCGCAGAGGCAGTTAAGTCTCGACTGAATAAAAGAAAAGAATTCATTCTGAGGCGTCACGGTGCCACGAGAGCGAAAGAGAGCAAAAATACGCTATGACTGCGCAAGAGTGAAACAAAATTTCTACTTGCTTTGTGTAACCATCTCAAGGGAATAGTGAATGTCAATTTGCACCACTGCTACTGGCAAGCCGTCGATCCATAATTTTTACCAACTTTGCAGTATTAAATTTCGCAAAACATTTAACTTTCCGTAAAGGTAGAGTTTAGTCAAAAATTTCCTACTTGATAAAATTATGAAATAACTCTTAAAGTTTTTTTTTTATAAAAGCAAATTACATACCATTAGAAAGCTCACACACTAGGGATGTTTTGCTAGAATTGGAACTCCTCAATCATTTTTTGTTTTTTTTTAAATGCAAGTTGAAATTAACATTCAAGTATTTTTTACATCTTTCTGTAAGTTTGAGGACTCATAACTTTTTTTCTAGCTAACATCTGAACAAAGCAATAATTTTATAAGAATCTGCCAACATCAAAGATTAAAAAAAAAAATTGCCTGTTTTATTGCCCATTTTTAATAAAAAAAATACACTTTAAAGTTAGGAAAGTGGTGAAACAAGAAAAAAACTTTTTATTTTTTTTTAAAAATACCCAGTCGGCCAGGGCCAAATAAATTAGGGCTAAGTAAGTAGCAGATGACCCCACCTACCCACCATTTTCGTATGTTCAACGTTCTGCCAAACACCCTGTATAACGTAAGTTTTACTGTGAAAGCTATTTTATTGAACTTAATTTCAGTTTGATTACATGAATTCGATGATATTTTGAAAGTGTTGAATCGCGGTCATGTTTCCGCCTCAGAATCGACTAAATTATTAAGAAACTAACCTAACCAATGGTGTAGGCGAACCTACCACAGATAAGTAAAATTAGTTTGACAGTCGCAGCGCTGTCCGTTGGCAACACTGGTCCGTCCCGCAGCCATTTATAATTACTGTCTTGATGTCTTGTCTGCTGGTGCTGGTAAATAAATAAAATATGGCACCGAAGTTAAAGTTTGCTGACGGTAAAGATATTGTAAATTATAGCAAGAGAATCCTACTACAGAGCAATGCTCATAGATTAATGTATTGTTTAATTGATGATAAATGTTGTAACATTCTTTTAAAATTTTAGGTGAAAAAGTGTTATGTTTTCATGGCCCTCTCATTTACGAGGCAAAATGCCTTAAAAGTTCTGTGACAAAGGATAAGCATGTAAGATATCTAATACATTACGCCGGCTGGAACAAAAAGTAAGTTGTTTTTAGCGTTTGGCGGTATGTTTTCCTCTTCTGCCAATTGTATAACCTTCGCGGTAGTAAAAAGATGCTATGATGTAATTTCAGTTGGGACGAGTGGGTTCCTGAAAGCCGTGTGCTGAAATACAATGAGGCGAACGTACAGCGGCAGAAGGAGGTCCAGAAATCACACTCTGCCCAACCTGCTAAGACTAAAAAAAGTAAGTTGTTATCTGTAATAACTCAATCATTGATTTAGTAGCCAAACATACTATATTCTTGTTCTCCACTAATACTGGGTCAACCAAGTTATCAACTTCAAATAATTAAAGGTTGCTTGCACCACAAATTGTTAACACAAAGGGATTGCTGACACAAAACTTTGCTCCGTCTCTGCGATCTTCAAATGATTGCCAGAAGCACATTTTAAATTAATTTAGCTTTAAATGTATTAAGTGATTGATGGACAAGCTCTCTTGGTGATTTACTCACATTTTAGTTATCTTGAAGTTTTTAATGACCTATTTGTTTTGGCAGGCTTCTTATTTGAATAATTTAATCACAGGTAAACAAATCACTTCTTTGAATGTTATGAACTGGTAGATCTTATCTATGTGTATATATTTCAGGTTATACTACCAATTTAATGTCAACATAATTAGTAAAAAGCCGGCCAAGTGCGAGTCGGACTCGCGCACAAAAAGGGTTCTGTACCATTATTTACAAAAATGAGCAAAAAAATCACTTTGTTGTATGGGAGTCCCCCTTAAATATTTATTTTATTCTGTTTTTAGTATTTGTTGTTATAGCAGCAACAGTAATACATAATCTGTAGAAATTTCAACTGGCTAAATATCACGGTTCGTGAGATACAGCCTGGTGACAGATGGACGGACGGACAGCAAAGTCTCAGTAATAGGGTCCCGTTTGACCCTTTGGGTATGGAACCCTAAAAAGCTAGGATGTTATGATATCTAGAATATCATCATTAAATTATGCTATCTTACACCCAGTCCATCAGATACAGAATGAACCCTTGGTATGCCCAACTTATTTCCTGTACAAGTCTAATTATATAATGTCTCTATGACTGATTAAACCAATAACTTCAGAGTACATTATTAACTAGCTAGCTCCCGTGCATGCTGCAACTTCCCTTATCACCACTTATTAACAATTTTATCAACTTTAGTCATTATGCACTTTGTACTAACTTGTCAACCTATTATAATGATTTTTATTTCTAAACTTTCCAGCTCCTGCTAAAGGTCGCAAGTCTGAGACAGCGGCTAGTTCCACACCAGCAAGGGAGGAGTCCAGAGCTTCTACACCTGCTGGTAAATTTTTTTTTGTTGTATGTTCAAACTCAACAGGTGTTTTTTACTTTGTGTTTTATTTCATCAACACTTTCATGTTTCATCACACACATTGTGAGCAACAATACCCTGAAGGAAAGCCAAAATATGAACACATGTGACAACCACCAACCTGCACTGGGTTCCTGTTGTCTCCCTGCAGTAGAATATGATAGGCGTTAAGTGGCTGATTGTGAATGTCTGACAGTCAAAGTCTTTTAATTTTGATTAAACCTTTTTTCATTCTTGTCCTAACTGGTCAATAATGTCACAGGCTGGCCGGCACAGGCTTGTGATCTTCAAAGCCAAACAAAAAAGTTTCCAACTAGTCTAAAATTAAGTATTTCCAAAAAACTATTGAATATTTTTGTACAGATAATAAATGTTGAAATTTCACATTGGGTGACACAATAGCCGGTTTTATTTTTTAGGTAAAGAAGTGGAAGCAACGCCAGCACCAGCGAAAGCCACCAAGACTCAGAGTAAAGATACAACAGCAGACTCAGGATCTGATCAGCCCAAGTAAGTTTTTTGTTATAGCTGCACTGTCTTGTATGGGAAGCATGTTTAATGGAACTGCTGTGTGTGTGATAATACTGCTTTTTTAACTAATAACACGAATGTGAATGTGAAAGCACACTTTCAGGTTGTCATATTTGATTCAGCAGTATCTGTTGAACGACAAGGTCTACTTAACATATTCGGTTCATGTCAATCCACAAATTCCCTTATCTACCATAGCTGAATTATGTTTGGGTCGGCTTGGCATAATTTGAGCTAAGCCACAATTTTTCCATGACCATTATATTTCATTTTGTCACCCCGCTGTGCCAAATAATGCTGATCTGAACACTATGTAGTGTACTTATAGCTCTACCACAGTTTTTTGAAGCTTAATTGCATTTTGTGTTACATTACTTTATTTTTTCTTTCTTTCTTCAATAAAGGGCGGCCGAACAAAAGTTAGTTGCTTTGCCTTTGTGAGGGTTATTCATACGACGCACATACATAACTTATAAGATCGTATCCTACAATGGCTGGTGAAAAAACCCTACTTCTTAATTTGTATATGCAGTTTGCGCGTGATTTTATTAGAAACGCCGGAAATGTTGGAATTTGTTTATCATATCAAGAATATTCTATTTTTACCTACTCAGGTTTTAATATTTTTGCTGGATGTCAACTATATTTTTGTATTTAAATAATTATTAGTATATTATATAAACTACTCGGGATTTAAGACCCCCGCATCTACTATTATTAACACTAATAAAACGGGAGCGTGTACTGTTAGTAAGTTGTTCCGGGTTTGGGTTTTTTGTGCATGTGTGTGATATTTGTGTCCGTAACTTGCATCCAACATAAAAAAAATAACAACGAGGTTGAAGATCACAGTGTATACAGTTCAACAGCTTAATATGTTAATTTTGTGCACTAACTTCCATAAGGTACTAACAGATGGCGCTAGTGGTATCGTTTTGTCAGCACGATCTTCTGTTCATGCCAACGCTCTGAAGGCATTTAAAATGTTAAAGAATGATTCTAATTGATGGGCAAGTGGACTGTATCTAAAGGGAAAGGTAGAAGGGACTCACCGAAGCTCGTTGAAGAGGGCCGGCTGGCTCCGAATCCCTGTGATTTTATGCTGTGGGGCGCCCCAATTCTTGGTTCTTGATGATTTGGATGATGATAAGTTGATGGCACACACAATTACTGTCTTTGATCACGCTTGGTTGCTGTATTTCACAATAGTTTTTACGGAGTCGACGAGTTCAAACGAGATATGGCGGGGACTGGTTGATGAGGTGAAAAAACATTAGGTGGCGCTATGCGCGCAGGAAATCGTAGGGATGGAAAGGGCGGGAATTCAAATTATGCTTTATGGTGCTTTAACATTATCTTCCCCCCCTGCTGGCGAATTGATGAGACTGAGAAGTCTGAAATTAATATTTGTTCACAACAACCATTGCTTTGCTTTGATATTATGATAGGATAAATTATGATAATGCTGATGAATATATAAAATAGAATAGGTAATTGAAATGTTTTGATCACAATATGAATGTATGAAAAAATAAGACATGACTAGTCAGTCATATCTGGCAATGGGCACAACTTCACAAGTGGCCTTTTGAGCATGCCTTGTTGTGCAGTCCTGACCGTAGCTGAACGAGAAATGCCATCGCGTCCTGGGTGTAATTCTACAATTCTACCTAAACGCCATCGCAGTGGGTGAGTAGTCTCGTCTCTGATAATAACGAGCTGGTTGATTTTTGCTGGAGGTGAATTCACAGTCCATTTCAATCGCTGTGATAAATTTGTGAGGTATTCACTATGCCATCTAGTCCAGAAATCCTGATGCATTTTCTGTAATAGATGCCAACGTGTTAGCCTATTCATTTTTGTGTTGGAATAGTCTGGTGAAGGCACTGATGTTAGGGGTGCTAATGTTAAAAAGTGCCCTGGTGTGAGTGCTGTTAAATCTGATGGATCTGAACTCAGTGCTGATATTGGTCGCGAATTTAAAACTGATTCGACCTGTGTCAAGAGTGTGTTTAACTCCTCGTATGTTAGGATTTGATCACCTATCACACGATATAGGTGAGTTTTTACGGACTTCACCCCAGCTTCCCAAAGGCCCCCCATGTGTGGTGATCCTGGGACATTAAATTTGAAGTCAATGCGCTCCGATTCACAAGCTGAGCGCATGATTTCTGATAATTGTGACTGCGCACCTTTGAAATTGGTTCCACAATCGCTATGGATGATGTTGCAACGACCGCGTCTAGCAATGAACCTGCGTAGAGCAGCCAAAAAGCAAGAGGACGATAAATCGCTGGCAAGCTCCAGATGGAGAGCTTTTGTTGAAAAACACACGAAAAGACAAAGGTATGCCTTTGTTGAACGCACACCTCGATAACGTTGAAACGTAATGTTGAAGGGTCCTGCATAATCACAACCCACAACCTGAAATGGTTTGATTTGATTGACGCGAGAGTGTGGTAAATCTGCCATTACTGGCTGAAAGTTTCGTGGCTTCATACGGAAACAACGATAGCATTTTGAAATGATCTGATTGATGGCTCGCCTCGGTGACAAAATCCAAAAATTTTGAAGTAACAGATACTGCATTGTTTGCAGACCGGGGTGTAAGTTTTCGTTATGTGTGCACTGGATGATAAGTTGCGTCAGACGATGCTTGCGAGGAAGCAGAGCTGGATGTTTTGTTTCATAATCAAGGTTTGACTGAGAGAGCCTACCCCCCACACGCAACACCTGGTTTGAATCTAGAAATGGGCTAAGTTTTCTGAATGATTTTGACAATACGTGATTTGATCTCAAATTTTTGATTTCTTCACTAAATTCGGAATGTTGGGTGTGTTTCACAAGTACCATGAGGCTATGATGAAGTTCTTGTTCTGTTAAATGACCTGTAGGCTTGTTTTTGCGCAGGGCGTTGATAAAACGATTGCAATATGTTAAAATACGTTGAATCTTCCTCAATGATGAAAATCTTGTTAATAATTGATCGATTGGATTAATTTCTACTGCGTTTGACACGTTTAAAACGCAGGCACGTTGCTCACAATTCACCTCTGGATGTGGCGTCATGTTTGAATGTTGAGGCACTTTAGGCCATTGATCTTGATTTAAGGATAGCCATTGAGGGCCAGTCCACCACAGGTCATGATTGATAAGCTCGTCGGGTGATAACCCACGACTCGCGGCATCCGCAGGGTTTTGCTTTCCTGGGACATGATTCCAAATTGCTTCTGGTAATTTACGCTGAATATTTGATATGCGATTGCCAACAAACGCCTTAAAATTTGATGAATTTGACTGGATCCATGACAAAACTATCATAGAATCAGTCCACGCACGTACACTCTCTATGGGAAGAAGTTTGCTGTACATGTTGATGATGTGTCTCATTAGGTCTGCCAGCAAAGAACTGCCACACAACTCAAGCCTTGGTAACGTTCTGCGTTTCGTTGGAGACACACGAGACCTCGCACTAACCAGGACGACCTGGTGTTGATGATATTGATTGGTAGCACGAAGATATACAGCAGCTGCATAACCAGCTTCACTCGCGTCTGAAAACCCATGCACCTGATAAGTCACAGTGTCGTCGGATGTGATGCGGCGTGGTATCTTAAGCTGAGCTAGGTGAGGCAACTGCTGAACATACTTTGTCCAAATTTGATTGATGTCGTCGGGAACGGGTTGATCCCATGATGAACCGAGCAACCACAAACGCTGAATTAAATGCTTGGCTAAAAATGTTAATGGTGTTAAAAGACCAATGGGGTCATAAATACGTGCCAGCTCTGAAAGCATGGTACGTTTGGTACACTCACGATTGATTTGGTTCACTTGGTAGTTGAATATGTCCTCCTGGGAATTCCAGGCTAGACCGAGAACCTTCACAAAATTACCATTACTATCGAATGTTTGATTGACGTTTGGCACTGCTTTATGTTCTTCTGGTATGTTTTGTAATACAGCCGCATGATTGCTGGACCACTTTCTCAGCTCAAAGCCTCCAGTTGCCATGATGTTAATCAGCTGCTGCTGAAGAGCGACCGCCTCTTCGATGCTCTGACACCCTGTAACGACGTCGTCGACATACAGGTCCTCCAACAACACCTGAGCTGCAGCTGGAAATGAGCTGCCTTCGTCGCGGGCCAATTGATGTAATACGCGAATTGCTAAAAATGGTGCTGATGATACACCGAAAGTCACACGATTGAGACGGTATTCTTGTATTGGCTCACTAGGGGAACACCTGAACAGGATTCTCTGAAAATCCAGATGTTCTGCTGCTATTCGGATCTGCCGGTACATTTGCCGGATATCCGTACAAAACACAATGGAATGAAGCCTGAAACGCAAAAGAATGTTGGTGATGTCAGCCTGAAGTTTGGCGCCTGTAAGAAGAGTGTCATTTAAGGATACACCTCTTTTATCCTTCATTGATGCATCGTAGACCACACGAAGGCTACGATCTGATTTTGATACGGCATGATGCGCCAAGTAAAATGCTGTAGAAGATTGACACTCAACTGCAGGGACCTTCTCCATCTGACCACTTGATAGGTACTCCATAACATGTTGATTGTATTGTTCATGAAAAGCTGGCTTCGCCATGAGTCGTTTTTCCAGCTGCACAAAGCGCCGATGAGCAATTGTGTAGGCATCCTCAAAGGCCACTGATGATTGATCACGGAATGGTAACTGGACAATGTATCGTCCCTCACTGTCACGTTTGTGTGTTGATTGGAATATTTCTTCACAATGTATGTCATCCACCGAATGAGATTGTTTGTTGTCTTCACATGGTATGCTATCCAACTCCCACAACTTCTGAATGGCAATATCCAGATTGTCGTCCATTGATACATGATTGATTGATAGAGGAATGGAGGATGATGGCTTTGATAATGTTTTTCCCATGAGAATAAATCCAAATATGGTATTGATGGCAGTTGCTGCATGTGGACCACCATCAATTTTCCCTGGTAAAAGAATTTGAGGGAATATCTCTCCACCAATGAGGATATCCACAGGACCAGAAGAATGATATTTCTCATCAGCCAATTTGATATTTGATAAATGTTGAAAATTGTTGATGTCCACTGGATGAGTGGGCATGTCACTACAAATTTTGTCCAAAGTCACCGCTTCTGTTGTAAAAGAGGGCTCTGGTTTCCCAACTGGTCTGATTTCTAAAAAGACTTTGCTCAAGGAAAATGCAGGAACGTCCCCTATACCTGACATAGGAGTTTGATTTTTATACTGTGTCAACCCTAAGCGACGGACACATACCTTGGTGATGATGTGACTTTGACTACCGGGGTCCAATAAGATACGGACCTTCTGAAAGGAGCCTCGACCGTCCTTGACCTCCACTTCAGCAGTGGCAAGCATCACAAAATGAGTTTTTGATGATGATCCTGTAGTTGTGTTTGATAATGATGTAACGGGTGTGATCACATTTTCCTTGGAATCAGAAGTTGGTGCTGGGCCTTTCCCTGTATGAGAAAAGCCTGGTTGTTTATGTTGAGAATTGACTACACCACTTGTCTCTGTCTTTTTTGTAAAGTGTAGAAGACTATTGTGCTTTTGTCCACATGATTTGCACGTATGTGATGAAATACAGTTGGCTGTGATGTGGTTTGACCGTAAACAGTTGAAACACAATTTGTTTTGTCTGACAACTTGAGACCTCTCATAAGGAGTTTCTGCTAAAAACTTTGAACATAAGTAGAGAGGGTGATCCTCTTTACACACTACACATGATTGATGAGGCGCTTGGGCCAAAAGCGTTGTAGGCTTAGATTGGTTGTTTGAAACCACACGCTTGTTATTTTGCTGTTGCACCGCTGATGATGATGATTGATAGTTCACATTTAATGTTGAGCGTTCAAGGGCATTACACCTGTCTACCAAAAATGTGGATAATTCCTTGAAGCTTGGAAAATCACTACTTGTATTGGCCAGCTCAAAAGCTTCCCGAGATGCCTTATCTAATTTTGTAAGCAATGAGTGAAATAACACAAAATCCCACTGTGTTGTTGGTAGCCCTAAAGATGCAAGCATTGATAAGTTCTCACTATAAAGGTCTAACATTGTACGCAAGCTTTGAGCAGAACTGGAGTGCATTGCCTTCAAATTGTTGATCTGTTCCCAACACATGAACGCCAAATACCTCTTATTGTTATAACGATTCACTAATGCTTTATATGCACTGATGTAGTTACCCTCACACACAGGAAACGCACGAATGATATTGATTGGATCTCCAGATAAGGATGTGATTAAATATTGAAACTTTTCTACATTTGATAAGTCATTTCTGTTGTGCACTAATGTGTTGAAAAGGTCAATGAACCCAGGAAAATCTTTGAATTGCCCTGTGAATAATGGCAGCTTCATAGGTGGTAACTTAGCTGTTTTATTTTTTGACTCACTGGACGACGAAGAAGTCTCCACTCTTGCCGACAAGTGTTTACGCTTGGCCTCTAATGTTTCAAAGAACATATCATCAGCCTGTTCTTGGAACTTAAACTGAGCTTGTTGCACTTCCTTTTCGTCCATACCTGCCTTTTTGTACTCACATATTACTTGAACGTGGGCTTCGTTAAATGTTTCGAATATTTGATCTACGCGCGAACACCAAGTTTCTAACCTATTTATTTGATTTGGGTCTGTGTTGCAATTTCGAGCGCAAATTACAGCATCATGAAGACGCTTAAGCGCCATGTTACGCTTAGATTCATAATGTGCGATCAATGCTTCACTCATTTTGAGAATTAGTTACACACTTTGTTAAATGAAAGCACTATTGTTTACAAAAGTTGTCTATATTGGTAAAAGAAATCACGAAATGATTGTATTTGAACTGATTTGAACGAATGAGTGAACACAACACACTTGATTGTCAATGTCACTGTCTGAAGTTACACTAACGTCACTATGATGTCACTTGTCTAAATTGTACAGACACAAAATAGCCTGTGGAATGAATGATAATAATTATGTTGGCAATAATTTTGGCAGTGGTACCAACACAATAAACCTGAATGATACGAGAACGAGAAAATGTAGGTACAATACCTACCTGACAATGAGGATTTGAATAAATGACAATGATACACAATGAAATCCTAGTGTTATATGTTGCACCAAGGATTCCAACACAAAAATGATAATGTTAGGCGCTGTATGTTACACCTAAAACACACGATTAAAATGAAAATGACTGACAAAACAACTCACTCCCGACTGCGAACAAGTGAGCGTTTGGTAGGTACGTTGCTATGATGACTACCTACCTACCACACTATGATTATGAACCTCTTACGAACACAAAACACTGGCACAATTTGATATTAATTGCGTTTATGTTTTATTAATGTATGTTAAGTTTGTTTGATCGAATGAGCTCCCGCGATGATGAATGATAACTTCGAAAAATGATAAAATACACTTGTTATGTTATAGAACAATAGACACCCGTAATTAAAACAAAAGTTATGTTCAAAAGTGAGGTTAGATGATAAAAATATGTTACGATTATGTTAAATTGAGTGATTGTTGTGTTGCATTTGGTTTTTGCGAACAAATATGGCTGACCCCACGATTTTCACAATAGAAAAATAGGATTACTGATACTATTTCAGCAATCCGACTCGACAAGGACCATTTAAAATGTTAAAGAATGAT
Source organism: Cerastis rubricosa (assembly GCA_949152445.1). NCBI lineage: Eukaryota > Metazoa > Arthropoda > Insecta > Lepidoptera > Noctuidae > Cerastis > Cerastis rubricosa. The sequence goes on from OX424541.1 coordinate 15,419,964, forward strand.
TCTAATTGATGGGCAAGTGGACTGTATCTAAAGGGAAAGGTAGAAGGGACTCACCGAAGCTCGTTGAAGAGGGCCGGCTGGCTCCGAATCCCTGTGATTTTATGCTGTGGGGCGCCCCAATTCTTGGTTCTTGATGATTTGGATGATGATAAGTTGATGGCACACACAATTACTGTCTTTGATCACGCTTGGTTGCTGTATTTCACAATAGTTTTTACGGAGTCGACGAGTTCAAACGAGATATGGCGGGGACTGGTTGATGAGGTGAAAAAACATTAGGTGGCGCTATGCGCGCAGGAAATCGTAGGGATGGAAAGGGCGGGAATTCAAATTATGCTTTATGGTGCTTTAACATATCAAGAATATTCTATTTTTACCTACTCAGGTTTTAATATTTTTGCTGGATGTCAACTATATTTTTGTATTTAAATAATTATTAGTATATTATATAAACTACTCGGGATTTAAGACCCCCGCATCTACTATTATTAACACTAATAAAACGGGAGCGTGTACTGTTAGTAAGTTGTTCCGGGTTTGGGTTTTTTGTGCATGTGTGTGATATTTGTGTCCGTAACTTGCATCCAACATAAAAAAAATAACAACGAGGTTGAAGATCACAGTGTATACAGTTCAACAGCTTAATATGTTAATTTTGTGCACTAACTTCCATAAGGTACTAACAGATGGCGCTAGTGGTATCGTTTTGTCAGCACGATCTTCTGTTCATGCCAACGCTCTGAAGGCTCACAAAAGGTCGAAGGCAGTTTCTTCTGGCGGACGATGAATTCTTTTGTATGCTTGTTTTCCTGCTTCATTGCTTGTTTGCATAATTTTAAAAGTTTGCATGCTTGCGTGCTTTTTGACATGGCGTCATCTATTTTGTCTGTATGCTTATTTGCATGTGCGTGGTGCTTGATTTCTTACTTGCATGTTTCTTACACATGAATCTAAATGAATTCTAAAGTTGTTTTTATATTTATTCGGTTTCACTTCATTGAGTTGATTATTTTTGTTCTTTCAATCTAATATTTTGACTATGGAATCCTGATTAATTTTAATGCAGATAAAATCGCATATATTCTCATCCTTAGACTGGATAGTTAAGTTGATTATTATTATACTTATTATTTTTAACAGGAAAAAGCGCGGCCGTTTGGACTTATCAATCGAATCTGAAGAGCAATACCTAGCAAAGGTGGAAGTGAAGATCAAAATACCTGAAGAACTGAAAGTATGGCTCGTAGACGACTGGGATGTTATCACGAGACAACAGAAGCTGGCCATTCTGCCTGCCAAGCTCACTGTCTCACAAATTGTCGACAACTATCTAGCTTTTAAGAAATCCAGTAAATCTCACAACCAAGCGAAAGAGTCAGTATTACTTGACATCACAGAAGGCATTAAGGAGTACTTCAATGCGACGTTAGGCTCGCAACTGCTGTACAAGTTTGAAAGACCTCAGTACAGCGAGATTTTATCAGAATATCCAGATACGCCAATGGGCCAAATTTATGGTTCTATACATTTGTTAAGATTGTTTGCGAAAATGGGACCAATGCTAGCCTATACCGCCTTAGACGAGAAATCGCTGCAGCATGTTTTACTGCATATACAAGACTTTCTCAAGTATATGGTGACTAATAGATCTACATTATTTAATTTGCAAGACTACGGTAATGCGACGCCTGAATATCATAGAAAAATTCAGTAGATAAAGTAATTTTAAGTTGACTGTTTGAAAAAATATAAATGACTATTATACACTTTTTGTTTTGTTTTATTTTTTGTACTTAACTTGATTGAATGCCATTATTATGCAAGTGTAATTATGCCACTTAATTTTCTGTTAAAAAAATACAGAGAAAAAACGTTAATTAATTTTAATGAGAACGTAACTGGATTGCATACTTCAACCTTTATAACGAGATCAATTTAGTAAATCGTAATAAAATTTATAGGTTTTTATTAAAAAGAAAAACCTCTACAGTTTTTAGGGTTCCGTACCCAAAGGGTCAAACGGGACCCTATTACTAATTCGCTGTCCGTCCGTCCGTCTGTCACCAGGCTGTATCTCATGAACCGTGATAGTTAGGCAGTTGAAATTTTCACAGATTATGTATTTCTGTTGATGCTCTAACAACAAATACTAAAAACAGAATAAAATAAATATTTCAGGGGGGCTCCCACACAAAAAAGTGATTTTTTTGCTCGTTTTTATAAAAAATGGTACGGAACCCTTCGTGCGCGAGTCCGACTCGCAATTGGCCGGTTTTTAAATATTACGTTTTAATTGCAACAAGTTTATAAATGCCATACAAGACTGGTAGCAGGTTGTGAGTCAGCGCGGGAAAAACGACCGCGTCAAACATGGCCGCACGACCCTTGGCCATAATAAGTAGCAGTTTTAAAAGTTTTGATGACATCGTAACTGTTAAATTGGAATAAAACAATTTCGTGGCTTATTAAGCTCTTGTTATGTCTGATATTTGTTTTGTCATAAAAGGCTAATGAAGAAGTTATGAAAATAATTTAATTCGCACTCGGATTTTTTATTTTAATACGTAGCCGACCTTCAGACTTAAGATACAGAAGTGTTGCTGGGGAGTTGGTTCCGCCACTTTTCCCTAGCTAAAACACTAATGCTGATTTTCGACCTTATTGGCTTTAAAAAATAAAATAGCTCATTAGGCGCCACACTAGGAATATCTCCTATACTACAGGGTGTTTGGTGCATCGTTTGCCAAATCAAATAGGCCGAAAGGAGAGGTAATTTGCTATCTCTTCACGCCCTATATCTCATTCCTTGCCACACCGGTTTTTTTATAACAACATTTTAATTTGAATTATGAAAAATTCCAAAGTTCAGCATTGGTCAAATAAAAAAATACCAAAATTGCTTAGACTTAAAATTTCGATTTAATTTTGATGTTTACTGTTGTATGATTCTACAAAATTCAAAATTACTTGCAAGTAACAATTATTTTCTTTTTTAATAGCTCGAAAATTTTTTGTAAAAGAAAAATAAACTTAAAACTCAACTTTAAATTGCTATAAAAAAAAAAAAAACTAAAAGCGATCGGAATCTTCGAATTCTTTTAAAAAGTTCTCTAGTCTGTCCCCTTTCCAACGGTATGCAATATGCCATAAAAACGTTTTATACCTTTTAATTTTTAACTAAATTTGTAATCAAGACACTAGGCTGATATTCGATATTACAGTAAGAACAGTTAGTTTTAGCATAATTAACACACACAAAGACCCAGACCCGGAACAACTGCTTCGACTATCGAAAGAGTGCTATTCTTTCCTATCTCTTTGGTGAGATAAAACCAGCCGTGATTATACATTCACTAAGATAAAGCACGTAGTCCTAGTCATAGGCCATTACATCAGATTCAAAAGCCAAAGTATCTATAGGCCGAAGGATAATAGAAACAGAAAATATTTTCTCCGCTTAGTCACCAACTCGTCTAATGATTGGCAACTGAATGCGCCACATGCCTAGTTGACCATACCCGTACAATAATACTAAATTAACTTTATAAAGCATTACAAGGCTCTAGAGCATATGGCTGCAATGTATAATGTGTTGCAAGCGGCGTTGAGATGTTAACAATATGCTTGAGTAAACAGGATACGAATTAATGTGTAATTACGTAAGTGAGAATGACAACAATATGGTAATTATATTGGCGCCGCTATATGGGCAAAACTGAGATTCTTTGCGTGGTGCCTAATACCAGCCCTATTGACTGATTTAGCACATATATAACTATTTGGTTCGGTTGTCTGAATCTTGAATTCAATTAGTAGGTCCATGTTTCGGCCAGAGTAGACCCAAATCAATCACAATCAGGCCTTAAGAGCCCATAACCTCTTTCCGACAAGACTAGCTTCACGGGTACCTCTTCGGTCGGTCTAAGTAGAATATTGTTGTTGTATTCGTCTGTAGAAAGAAATGCTGTCCTCTCAAAATGAGGAGGACAGCACAGCAGCCCCTTTACGAAAACTGATCCGGCTCGAAGGACCACAATTCCCATAGAAATATATCCCAATACGTCAATAAAACAATAATTTTCAGAGCAAGACTTTGTGGATTAAACATAATAGCTGTACTAAGCTACGTACTGTTTCGAATCGCCAGGCCTTATGCAGCTATGAGATAATAATTTCGATTAAAACTCAATCCGATAGCCGTTAACACTCCGTACATACTTGTGAAAACGTTATCAGGGTCTGCGAGTTCCATAAATGGTAGAAAACTCGCCGTCGAGTTTGCGCCAGCCGGTCGGAGGTCGGCGCCGTTGCGGCCGCCAGCCTGCCCGCCATTAATTGTCACTTGCAATATTATGCATTGCCCACTGCACTTTTATAGCACTTTGTCAGTATCGTGGCAAGGTCTGGATGAATTATTTATGATAATAGAGGTGTTGTTTTTAGGTTTGCCTTTTTGAGAACGGTTCCGGGACATGTTTGTTGAATGATATCAATCTATTCAATCATCAGATCGCTAGATTTACCTACCTACCTCAAGGAACGTTGAATTGGCGTGCTAGGCATTCGGCACGAAATCCTAATGATGCGGCAGTTGTCTTTAATGCATGTTTATATCATTATTACAGCATTTAGTTGCGCATAGCTCGACTCATAGCTTATAAGCTCATGTCACGTTTGTAATCGGATATTGGTCAAAATGTAACCCTAAACATCACTATGACCATAGGGATGTGTAAATAGACTTCTGAAGGTATTGTAAAGCCAGCAAATTATGGATGCAAGAGAGATATATACTAAACTCATCTACGAGTGCTACTAGCTTATACTGTCCACGTCTCTCTCTGTGACACGTCTCGTTCCGAACAAATTCCTCTCTAGAATCGAATAGGTGCACAAACGAAACTGCGTTACGACGAAATGGACTAGTAGATTACGATCTACTAGCCCTTTTCACCATTTATAAGTCAATTTTGTTAGTGTTGAACCTCTGTCTACTTTTTAATCCATCAACAAAAAAACTCCCTCTCAAGAAGGTCCTACGACAAATATTTCTTCATTCACTAAGCTTCAAATCGTTCCCCTGCTCGTTTTTTAAACCGCCAGAACGTAAGGTATGAAAATAAAAAGCTGTAGGCAAGTCGATTGTGTGTTATGATGAAACCGAGTTATTTCAGGCATGCGCCCGAGCACGCACGCGGACCGAAATAGTTGTATGTTACATGTGTGATGTGCTGTATTGCTTTCTCTATTGATGAGTTGCGATTTGATAAAGTTTTTGAAACGTGTTTTAAATGAGGGTAGGGAGTTTAGACAAGGTCGATTATCCTGGAATATCTATGGATAGGTACCGATTCAGATTTTATTGACCTACTTAGATACTAGTTCTACTTTTTGTCGGTAATATTACGGGAACAACTTTAGCCTCATTTTAATAAACACGGTAATTTTGCTTCTATCTAGCAAACTAATGCTGAACATGAGGTCCTGGTTCTTTTCCCGGATTCAGCAAGGTGTTATTGGGTTTTTCATTCAAGATTTTTTCAGCAGGAACTCAGAGTCATCTAGACTCCGGGTCCTCCGGTGTATGCTTGTGTTACATACACATTGGGTAATTACACCTCTTCCTAATCCTTCGGGATTGCAAACGTGTTGTTGTGATGAAAATATTACCAAGAAATCGGGCAGAAACTTATTATTCTGAGGAAGTAACATATCCTGTAATGCCAACATATTTTATGTTCGCAGCGCTTCATACACATGTCCGTCTAAAAGACGTCAATGTTCTGCTATAATACGTATTTCTACTCCGTTTCAAACAGTTACAAAGTGAAGATTTATGAATGTATTCCGGTCGATAGTTTCTTGTGAAGACGTAATGCTTCTAGCTACATAGATACTTAAACTAAACAAACTATTTACCTGCAGTGCTATGTTAAGCTGGTTTCAGACTACGCTATAATATAATAGTATATAGCTCATAGCACAACAATATCGCGCACCATACATTGTTATGGACACGTTCACACTGTACTGTATATTATTGGCTTACTAGGCTAGGTCTGTCTTTGCTATACTATATGGCACTATAGAACCTATAGCGTAGTCTGAAACCAGCTTTATGCTCGCTAAGTACGTCTATCTATATTTACCTACATTTGGGTACGAGTTTCTACAGTTGCTCCTACTATGGTACGGTTAGGTACTCCTCGTTTTTCTAGTAAACTAGGCGGGACCTATCCATCCCAATTTATTTATGGTTGGTGTAACAAGTTTTCTTCTTTCATACATCTTTATTAGCCGTAATCTTAGTGTTCACTCCTTTTCTTGCTTAGGTATCATCTGTCACAATTATCCATCCATATTTTCTTTGAATATGTATCTTATGGCGAAGCACATTCATACTTGCCACTCTTTTTCTCACAGTGCAATTGTGGCCTATTGCTTTGAGTATTAATTAATTAATTTATTTATTAGGTCTACCAACAATTGTTTACACTAAACTACAAACAAATATAAAACATGGATTTAAACTTTACACAGTGCAACTAGGGTTGCCAGGTCTTCAAACCGAAAAGCCGGACCGTCCAGCTAGTTTAGCCTGACATTTAGTTAAAAAAGCCGGCAACAAGCAACAGAATTAAAAAAAAAAAAAGTTAAACAATGCTTTTCAACCATTTACCATAAAATCTAGTTAAATTCTAAAGAAACAACAATAAAATTTAATGAATCCGCCTTATTTATTATTAATCAAATGTAAAAACATGACAAATGTAACAAAAGTGCCCAAATTTAAAAAGCCTGACAAAAGCCGGACAGGGTGGACATCATCTAATTTGGCCGGACACGCAACCGAAAAACCTGACTGTGTCCGGCTTTATCCGGACGCCTGGCAACGCTAAGTGCAACAATTACTTAAAGGTAAACACCACATGAATTAACTTCTATTATCTATATCCTATGCCTACTTAAACATATTGAAACTGAAATCACCGGAAGAAAAGTTGTATACGTTCAAAATATTATGCCACGAAGTTGAAGAAATGCAATGTTTGTGCAATTGAATTAAAATGCCTAATCAAATACTTTATAATGCGCACAGCAAAGGAGTGGAACTCTCTGCCTGCGTCTGTGTTTCCGAACGCTTACAACCCTAATCTCTTCAAAGTTGGAGTGAACAGGCTTCTTCTGGGTAAGCTCGTTCCATCGTCGACTTTGTCTCTGTCATCTCTGACCTAGACTAGAGTCAAGAGCAAACCCATCTCAAATAAAAAAAATAGTCGTGGATTTGAATTCTTCAGTTCCAGTTATTTGTTATTACCTGACCTACTGTCGCAGTGCTGGCGAGTTAGAAGCCAAAAATTCTGACCGACAGTCTTACCAAGGGGTATCGTGTTACCCAGTAACTGGGTTGCCGAAGACAGATAGGCATTCTCTCAAAGTGAAGTACGTACTGATATTCAGCTCAAAGTGAAGTACGTACTGATATTCAGTTGCATCAGGTTAGACTGGGAGCCGACCCTAATACAGTTGGAAAAAGGTTAGGCAGATGATGACTATCGAACTGGGTGAAAGGACTTCCTTCATTCCTTCCGGTCGGTCAGGATTCTATGACAATTTTAAATTAAATATATTTTAGTTTCAGATTGAATAGGTCAACAGTGTAGTGTAGTTGGATAAAAAGTTTAAAAATGACAACATAAAGACCATTAAAATTCTGAAACACGTGTTGTAAACTGGAACTTCGAAATACCAAGTCGATGCGTCCGTGACGAGTTGAGTAACTTCTTTCCGAAATCACTTCCTATTGTGAGTCAAAATGTTCTTCATTAACCCTCTTATGAATCACCGTCTTTTGGTCATGTGTCGAGGTACAAGGTACCATATGTTCTATCCTTATTTATATCAAAAATATTGCGTAAATAGGTACAGTTTCCCAATCAATCTGGAACCTAATTCTTTAATGATAAAGTTGAAAATCTATTAAAGTTTGACAGACTGTTGTAGGTAACAGTTTTCAGAAAGTATAGGTAATTATCTATAACAGCTGTTCAACAAAATGTTAGTAGTTTTGTTAAGTTTTGTTTACTTTGAATATTGTGGCTAATTACGCAGTTGTTGATTGTCAAATGGTAGGTACTTGTTTATAGTATGTAAAAGGTATCTGTGTCCTGTGCAGTCGCGGTTTAAAGTACTGGGTGGTCCAAATAGTGACGTCGTCTAGGGCTACGCCTATTTCTCTTGAGGTGGGCATAAATTAAGACTTAATGTTACTGCTGCGTACAACATAGTTTCTTCTGGAATATTTAAGAAACTTTGTTACCTGGGAACAGCCAAAATAATCAGATTTTTTCTTGGTCTTTTAAGATATTGTAGTGATATCGTTCCCGCGGAGCATTTTGCTGTGTGGCAAGTTTCTTGTCACAATTGTGCACCTCCCAATGTTATTCCATGATATAACTCTATTGTTTTTATTTTATGATCTATCCATTCCAAAATATTTAATGTCTCTATGCACGTGTCTCAGTGATTATCAAACCAATGTTTATCTTCTATTTATTCAGCAGTTGATTCATATCGATTATATCTTGAATCGACAAGAGGAACTCGCAAATTATGCAAAAATGCATATTTCGTATCGATGCAAGCCGTTAATTTATGCCTGCATTACATAATCCACTTCAAAAGAAATTTAATATTGATGTAATGTAATGTTTTACATATTATATTTATACAGATGTTGCATGTCGCTATGTCGGCCATGAGTGGTAGTAGGTCACAAGCTCATAAGACGAAATATGTTTCAGTCTTATTGATCTCTAAGTTCATCAAAACACACACGAGTACATTTTGCTGTACAATAAAGTATATTTTATTCTATTATACATAGAATACTTATTATAAACCTACATCGACTTATTTTTATTAATTGAGGTAAATAAGGTTAGTTTTGTGTAAGTATTAAATGTCATCCATAATTTCTCTTACTTCTCTTTTTTTCTCCCGACTGTTTATCTTGGAAGGGTTCGCCTTACTATCTTTACTTCTCTTTGTCCTGTCTGTGCTCCGTCCTTAACTTCTGTGTCATTCAATATTTTAGCATCTGTTTTATATCTTTTCCATTTGATCTTCAGGGATAAATTATTAATGTGGATTTTGAGGCACTTGTCCAGAGAGATTGTAGTTTTCAATTAGCAGTACTAGGACTCTACTCTTCTAGAACTCTAGAAGGTGGTATGTATTAGCTGTTATAACTTTTACTCTGTGGCAAAATAAACAGTTGAAGGGCCCTGAATATAAATAGGCTGTCTGTAGCCAGATGATAACAACAACCTTGTAGAATCGATAGAAAAAGCGGTAGCTTATGGATACATAGTAGGGACTATCAACTTGCGGGCCGCTTGAATTTCTTGTAATAATAAGTAGGATAGGATGGAGTTCACCCTTAAGAGCGTTTACGCCTTACGACATTTCATACAAACTTTCAAGTCCTTATTTTCCGAAACGACGGACCCGTTTTTAATGAAACTTAATACGCATAAGCAGGATCATCATTTCAGCCGAAAGACGTCCACTGCTGGACATAGGCCTCCCCTAAGTGTCGCCACATTGACATAAGGGGCTAAATCGCCACGCTTGGCAGGCGGGCTGGCGATCGCAGTACGGTTGTAAAAATGCTGTAAAAATATGAATAATGAAAAATTTACTATAGGTAAGTATTTTCGAAATGATGATGAAAAAAAGATATATGGATAATTTATAATCGGTCTAATTAACCTGTAACACTATTTTTCAAAAATGTTTTTAGTAACTTTTTAGACCTATCTATCCTGCATAAGCGTATTTTTAAGTTTCATAAAAATCGGTTCAGTCATTTCGGAAAATAAGGACTTGAAAGTTTGTATGAAATGCCGTAAGGTGTAAACGCTCTTATACCCTATACAATTTGCGTGACAGTAATGACCAAAAATATTGAAGTTGTTTGTTCTAACTAATTGCATTAAGGTTGTTGTCGGAGTTAGGCAATTCCTACTCTATCCTGTGTTGGCTTTACTGAGTCTTTCAAGCCGTAAAGTCCTTATATTTGGCCTTCCAGAGTTTTTTTGAAAACAGGCCGTCTCTAGTAGAGCCAACTTCATGCTCGTATTTATGCGGCCCGTAAAAGAAACAAGTTGAGTATCGGTAATCAGCAACCTAGACCCAGTAACAGTGTGTTCGTTGGCGAACATGCGCTCTTGTCGAGCCAACTGCTGGCTCCTCAGACTGGCTTGATAGATAGCCTACTTACTAACTGGTTCTAGGTTTAATGGAGCGAAGAGAACTATTGATAACAGTAAATAAAAAAACAAACACTGCGTAGCTAGATAGATTCAGTTGTTGAGGTCTCTAGATGCTGAGTTGAGTACATACATACAGTTGTTGAGATCTCTAGATGCTAAATGCTGATATGAATGCTAATAGGTAATTATGGCATTATGGCACATTTAATTTTATTAGTTTTTTTTAGTGAAGTACCTCGTTGATCGAGTGATCTCAAGTCCGACTGATAAACATAAAGGTCCTGGGTTCGATTCCGGGGTCGGGCCAAATGCTATTGGATTTTTCCATCAGGAATTTCTAAGTAGCAGCCACGGAGTCTGGATTCGTGCCCGCCGCGGTTGATGGCAATGGTTAGCCCATTGCTATCGCCCCGTATTACATGGGACTTAAACATAACTGGCGAAATGTGGGTGTACTATTAGGTACACCTCTGCCTCACCTTACAGAGATCACAGGCGTGATGTTATGTGATTTGTTTTGTTTTTTGATTGGTTTTTTATTTTAACGATGGCACTCTAGCGATTGCAGATTTTCACTAGGATACATACCTACTTTATGGTTATCTATTGATCCATTACAGATTGATTCTCCCGGCTTTGTTTTGTTAGCTCAAATCTTTCAATACAGTTTCAGTTAAAAACAATAAAACTGCGACGTAGGACAGTTAAATTATGATGCCTTTGTGTCTCCTAGAAATAACTTGTTAGAACATAATTCTATATTAAACTCATGATACAGTTATTCTTTGAAGTCCTGAATTGACGTTCGTTCGTTAAGAGTTTGTGACATAAAGTACCATTTTGATGTCATCACTAAGTAGGTAGGTAATAGTATTTCCTCATGACCTACCACAGCAGGAATCCCGTTTACTCAATCTTTTATATAAAAAAACTGACGTTATACACAATCCTTACTTTACGCCTAGTTACCCAAACCGTATTCATCTTACTATGAATGCGTAGGATAACCTAGGTGTCGGCTATCGTGGAAGGAGCTAGTTCCCATGGAGTTGTCGGCTGCTATCCTATGGGTACCTTGAGTGTAAGGCCTCTGGCCGGGGTATAAAAGCTTTGGAGTACGAGCCTCAGGGAGGTCAGCTAAGGATAGGATGGATCGCATCAAGTGTCCACGATGAAAGTTCAAGTTCCTTAAATATGTAGGTAGGACTACCAACTCACAGGGACGAAGTATAACGAAGTATTGTAAGTGGGCCGTATTCAGAGACCGTATGGAAAGTATTGGGTATAATAGTCGAGGAAGGCCAATGAAACGATGGATAGACTGTGTGAAGGATGATATGACAAGTAAAGAGGTGTCTGATGGGATGACAAGTAATAGAGAAGTATGGAAGAAGAAGACATGTTGTGCCGACCCCAAATAAATTGGGATAAGGACAAGAGAATGATGATGATTCAGAGACCTCCAAAAATTTACAATATAAAAACAAAACAAACGGATTTGGACATAATAGTCTCCGATGTGTAGATAAGTCAGTTAAAGCCTATGACCACAATGAAGGTCAGTTAATTGTGGTAGTACACTGGTACAGTCACAAGCGCCAATATGTAACTCATGGCAACTTCTAAAAGTGATTTTCTCCTACTGTTTTGATTGCAATTTCATGTTATTACAAACATAATACCTATTTACCTCATATTACCTATAGTTATTAAAATATGTCCTTTGAAGTTGCAATCGGTATCCCATGCAAAAATTGCTTGTGAGATTTGGTAAGTGGATATATATTTAAGCTTGTGAGTGTACTGTGATCTATATATGGTCAGTTGTAAGCTATGTAACACTTCTTCGGAGCCATCTGGGTCAACAGTTTACATAAAATGACACGTACGCGTTGACTCATCGACATACGGTGAATTATTTCGAAATTAATTATCATTGACGTGGTTTCTTTATAATTTTAATTTAGGAGGCCGTCATTCAATTACTTGGATTTGTTTTTAATTGGCTTTTTGTATGAACGTCGACGGGGCAAAGGTAAGGATCGTAACAACCAACAGGTGCCAGTTCTGTGGTTTCCGCCTTCGCCCATGAGAAAAATCCCATGAAAAACGCGTGAGTATACAGGGTTTTGTTTTAGAATTTAACTTTGTTTTGGTACGTGCCTAAGCTCATCACCCATTTCATAAAACCCTAACGGTATCAGGTAGACAGTTGAATTAAAAAAAAGCAATAGAAAAGCGTTAATATAAAACAACACAGGGCTAAAGAATTGTGGGACAAATCAGTACAACACTTCGATAATTCTCCTTTCTTCTATTTTATTTCTTCAGTTAGCAGCTAGTCTTTTACCAAAGACTCAAAGAATTACTGACGACTATACAAAAGAGCTGTAAAGGACGTATTTTCAGAATTCAGGTCAATATTATTAGGATGTTATCAGTCCACGGCATGACGAATTTGGACCAAGGTATTGTTGCGGTTACAATTAACGTTAAATAGTTATCTACTAGGAAGGTGCCTGGTACCAGGGACTGCACAATGTAGTAGCTGAAGTTACCTACCAGTATCATCATCTGCCTAGCGTTTTTCCCAAACTATCTTGGGGTCGGCTTCCAGTCTAACCGGATGCAGCTGAGTACCAGTATTTTACATGAAGCGACTGCCTATCTGACCTCCACAACCCAGTAACTGGGTAATACGATACCCCTTGGTAAGGCTGGATGTCAGACTTTTAGCTTCGGACTACTCGTAACGACTGTCAAAGATCTACAAATGACAGCCGGGACGGGATGGGGCTTAACGTGCTTTCCGAGGCACGATATGAAATTATGGTCACCCATCCACAGACCAACCTCGTCAAGCACGGCTTAACCTTAAAGATCGACCTGGGCGGCTGTTATTATTTAGCCACGAGCGAGGTACCTCAGGTACCAGGTACCATACTGGTAGGTACTTATACCAGTATATCAGTGGCACATTAGGTAGGTACGCGTTTATGGTGTTCATAAAAACTTATTCATTATTGTTTATGCCATTATGAATTCAATTTTGGAATGGGCGCAAGGCCTCATAACCGCACCAAACGATGAATCGCCCTACTTAAGTGGTATTCTTACAAAAAAACGTATGTGCCAGGAATACCCATATCTCATACCTTTATCATAGTTAGAGTTTTTCAGGGACCAGTTTGAAGCCGCTACCACCGCCATCGAGGTGGCAGAGTTTTGGTAAAGCCAATCATTTACATGGACAAATAAGAAGTACCATAGTTATAAACGTACACGGCTGCTGAAGACCGAAGTTACCCATGGAATAGGCTAAGGGAATTAAAAACCCCGTAAAATCAAGTCCACTGTTGCAGACACCTGTGATCAGGTAAAACACAAAAAACAAGTAAAACTGCACTAATTAAAATCTGATTCTAATGTTTTAACGACTGACGAAGGAGCTTTCGCATTTCGACAAAACGATTCTAAAAATGTAAATTTGGTCCTATCCGTACATAAGTACGCGCCAAGATAGCCGAGATGCTTACCAGTATATCCTGGAAGCTCTAAAACATAGGACGTAGTTATCTTTTTCCCATCGACTTTTTTACCCTTTCATGACTTATAAATCTGTCACCAAGGTTGCCCATAATTATCTTTTTTCTCCTAACAGTTTTTATGCCAACCATGGCGATAGCTTTACCACTTATGAGCGTTTATACCCTACGGCATTTCATACAAACTTTCAAGTCGTTATTTTCCGAAATGACTGAACAGATTTTTTTTTAGTAACTTAGAAAAGTTACTAAAAAACATTTTCGAAAAACAATGTTACAGCTAAATTAGGCCGATTTTTAACTATCTATAGAAACAGAAGTTTCCAATCATCTTAATTTTTAAAATTTCGAATATGTTTTTAGTAACTTTTTAGACCTATGTATACTGCTTATGCGTAGGAAGTTTCATTAAAATCTGTTCAGTCATTTCGGAAAATAACGACTTGAAAGTTTATATGAAACGCCGTAGGGTATAAACGCTCTTAAGTATTAGAAATCTGATAACAAGAATACAAAGAAGTAACTATGTAGATACTTCGGCCACAAACTCGTGAAAACGACGAACAATAATAATTAGCTATTCCACAAATGCTTCTCACTAAAATGACACCTTATTTATCAACATTGGTCTATGATTTAATGAGAAAATGCGCGTTTGCAAATTGCTAATCATGAATTTGCCAATATTTGTCGTCTTCCACAGGTCTGTTTAGTTTCTAAGCTGCTGAAATCGAGAGGAATCTAAAACGAAACTGCAAAACTACGCATAGAAAAGCTTATTCTAACAAATCAGTCCGGCCATCAGCACCTAACCGACTGACTTCATGAAATTGACAAGCTGCGCTGAAATATACTTCTAGAAGCAATCACTTAAGCATTCGTATTGCATCTTAAAACGGGTCAATTACTTGCATATATGCATATCGCATGACCCCGTCAATTGCATTCCATCACGGCCTTTGAAGCATCCTTTAATCATGTTCGAAAATTAAAGTTTTCGAAGGCTTTTCCCCATCAGCTGTATTCTTGGAGCGGGGTGAGACGGCTGCGCCTCATCTCCTTTCGCGGCGGTAAGGCGACACCGCGAGAACTCCCGTGACTCTCGCCAGTCGCACCACAGCACGCGTCGACTCGACATGTAAGTACGACTACGCTCTGCCAGTGCCTCATAGTGTTCAAAGTGAAAAAAAAAATACAAGTGTTTTTTTTTTAATAAAGCCAAGGTCCATTGATCTTGCCTCATCCTTTAATCGATTGTCCGTTCTGGTAAGTAGGGTGGTAGTGCAGTGCTTATCGATGTTATGGTGCATTTATCGGTAATTTGCAATAATGTGCTCGTAATTCTTCAAAGTTAATTCTGCTGAACATGTTTCATGATGAGATTAAACGTTAAGATAAAATATTTTTAAATGCGGAGCTTTTGATTAAAGCCTTGCGATTTTTTATCGCACTTTCGTTCAAAATTATTGGTGTATAAATACTTTTTAATTCGACCTACGATACGTGTCCTAACATGCAAGTTTTGTAATCATGTTCCATTTCTATTTTTGAATATCGCGGTGCTCGGTTTCATTTTCGGTTAGCCAATAAGAGCGGGCTACGCTGAATTTTCCCGCGCTTTTGGCAGGTTGCCAGTTGCCAACCAATAGCGTGGAAGCGCGGGATGTGTGGGCGTATGACGAGCATGCGCGGTTAATCGCGGGCTGTCAAACATCTAACTTGTCTTTTTTATTTTTCTATTTTATATTTAGACCAGAAATAAATTTCTAGCCAGCTGCTGCTCTAAATATTTTTTTTTTAAAAGAGAGCGCGTACTGGAGCTTCCTCTTTCAATAACGCATGAACTTTGAAAACTGAAACATGTCACAGACTACTTTTATCTTAAAGTGTTCTTGTTCTTAAATTTTATTAAAGAAACGCGTCCTACCGTAGGTACACTTAAGGCAATAATTTCACAATAAACAGTGAAACACTTGAAATACCGGAAAATTGATGGCCGCCTTGAGACCGAGTCGATTGTAAAGAAAGCCAAGGTCATGACGAATTGTATTTATCGACACCATAAGTTGGGAACTGTGTAAATCTGTCAAATTTACTGTATCAGTTTACGAAAAGAAAGATATGTTGCCCTGATGTAGCTCATAGGCCCACTCCTGCCACAACTAGCAGTCGAGTCCACCAATCCCTCATAAAATATTTGCTACTAAAGCCAGTTGGCCCAAAAATTCCGAATCCTCTGATGGATATATTCCTCAAGAATGGATTACCTAGAGCGTAAACTTCTTGTGCCAATAGATATTTAATGTTGTACCATCTCCTGTTTAGTCTAGACATCTAAAAAGTTGGCATAAGTCAGGGAATTTGACTCCTGTATAATCAAATAACAGCTTTGGAAGTTTGTGAAGCAGTTTATTTTTAATTCATCCAAAATTTTATGCTTCTTCAAATCTTTCCATGATTGTATTAAATAGGCCAAGATTCTTTGTCTTATTTCGGTTGGAAAAACTCTCTATAAATAATGAGTCCTAGCATTGTAGGACTCATTATTTGAAGTTATAAAATTGGTTGGTCGTATCCCAATTCCTCATAATATGATACTCTGGTCGCCAAACATGATGATGGTGTATCAACGTGATTTGGGGGCAAGTAGGCCGACATACTATACATCTAATGTTCTTGGACCTGCGCCAAAAACTGTTGTCTGACGTCACCCACACTTCTAAACAATAGCACACATAACCTTAATATTCTAATTAAATTGTATACAATGAGCTATATATTATTATCGCTCAATGCTACGAAAGACATGCTTCTAATCCTTAATCTTGTTCATTTGTAAGGTTGTCTGTGGTATTGTATTTTCCAGTGTTTTGCGAGAAACTATAATTAACATAATCAGCCTGTAATAGGCTATAGGCCTCCGCTGAGAGGAAGAGAGAAGAGAGGGAGTGCGTTGTAACCACTATGCGGGTTTAATGCGGGTTCGTAGATGTCACATGTCTTCGGGTTTTTTAGGCTGGGTCTTTACCTCTGGGCTTCCAACAAATCACATTAAAAAGTCCATTTATCTGAAGTTTCCGACCAATAGGATCACCCAATACTTTAATAAGTCTTTCGAGACCAATCAATCTTTATTACTTGCCCTTTCAAATGAAGAATGAATGTCCAAATAATGTGGCACCTCTCAATTTTGCATTATACGAGTATGCGCTCAAAAACGAGCTTGCATGGAATGTGAACACTAACATAAACATTACAAACTTAAGTCGATTATAATGTAGGAAACAACATAAATGTCTGTATTATCTTGGGAATGCAAATATGGCGAGAATGCGTTTATTTGTTCGACGCGTGCGCTTGATATCGTGACAACTAGTTCGATAGATACATTATGAAATACTTTTTATTGTATTGTAGGATCATGTGTATTCATGATCTTGGCTAGCCGTTAGCTATGATTTCTGCCAATCGAGTCGTGAATGACCCATTCGATCCACAAAATACCTAAGATCTGATTAGATTTCTCGATAGCTCTTCATCAATCTAGCTAGGAAACGTTTAATTTATAATCTAACTACTTAAAAACAAATTACAATGCTGGCCCTGCATATATTTGACATGCCGTTAGAATAATAATAATAGAGCTACTGGTCATCAAATAAAAGTAGATTAGCCCGAATTCAATCAAAAGATACATCCTATTGATGTTTTACCAAAACAATAGCTACCGCGGACTATTAACATAATATCCTAGAATTTAGGTACCGGTTTGAGGGGCGTAGGTCCATCATTTCACAAGATTATAGTGGCATAAAGAATTTAATGAATGTCGCTGGTCCATTGACCGCTGACTGGACCCTTTGAAATGTATCGCGAACTGTGACTCACAAGCAAATGCTTTTCTTTTGAATCACACACGGCGCAGGATTTTGCGAGATGATGTTGATTTAGGTGCGCGAATGAGTAAAACAAAGAATGTTTATTGAGTAAGTTTTATTGTCGTTTGTATTTGTTATATTGGAATTTGAGATATAATCAAACTGGTTTCTCCTTCGGAGATGTTTTCGTGGTTGCTATCTCAATGTAATGAGTTCTATTTGACTTCTAAGGGACTACTAACTCCTGCAGGTTCAAGGATAGGCCTTTCTCCTCTCGTTTCACGTCTCTCTTCCTAGCTAAAGATCAGTCACTAAGGCGAGTTCATCTACATATTTAACAATTGAACCACTAAAACACGTATCATAATCGATTAAAGTCTATCATGTTTCTAGTCCGAAGGTTTTACTGAATCCGAATTATCCCATAAAAAGGAATATTCCATGTAAGGAGAACGATGACCTCGTAATGAAGATTTGGAACACATAGACAATGGGATCTATCGGTACTTTTTTAAATCGCGTGTACTATGCCGTTCGAATTTTAAATAGTATCCCAAAAATTCTTTCCCCTGTTCGCCTAAGCTGGCACGGCGTAAATATTTTTTATGACGACTAGACTAAATGTAGAATCTAGTGACAGGAAAGATAATAAATGTGAAACATGACAGATATAGATAACACACGTTCTCGCGTAAGACACATTTGCATGTACAGCATTTAATAATACGTGACGGAATTCATGATCTGCCCAATAATATTAGAATAGTATCCATAAATCCATTCGTAATTGTGTATTTAAATGCATCACAACAAAATAATACGAAATGGTGAAAAACGTCGGTTCTTCCATTGGTTTTTATTTTTTATCGGCGCGAAGCATTACCGTTCCATCGGTTGCCTGTAATTTATTTAGTGGAAGAGGTTTTTAACCTTTGTCTGTGGTAATGACTAGAAAAAAATTAATGACTAGTTAAGTCGTTTTGATAATCGGTGCACTAATTTCAGATTATCGGAATAACTCTGTGCGGTCGTTTACTGACTGACTTGTTCACTTTTCAGTTACACATGAGATTTGTTATCATTCAGTTGGTATTATGTATTTAGCATAACTTAGACATATTTTTCTAGTCAGTTTGGTTCGAGCGATTTTATGAGACACATGATCATCATTTGGGTAAACTATTTATGGTAAAGTTGAAACAGATAAAAGCTTAAAGTACGTAAATGCAAAACAAAGTTCTTCAATGAACTTTCAAAAGGATGAGCATCAAAGCAAGAATGAAACGGTACCAAACACAACTAAACTAAAAGTAAATCCCTGCACTCAAGATCAATGCACCCCGCCCCGGTTCCATAAATAGCTAGCGCTGTTCTACAAACTTATTGACATATAGGCAGTGGTACACAAATGCATAATGCCTTTGCTTTTTTCATTTTCGTCGACGAGGCACAAAGCAGGTCGCAAAACTTGACTTATTCGTGATTTTTACACGTTCCAATGAAGGTTGTTTATTTTTGTGTAACTCGACAATTCACGTTGAGGTTTTGCGTTAATTTTGTAAAAAAGAATCGTGGTTTAAGAATATCAATATAAATCAGATATGTTGTGCCTACTCATGGGTAGTGCTCCTTTTCAAAGCATTTGTTGGGCGTTTAAACACTTAAAACCTAAAGCCGTGAAACAATTAAAGTTACGATATCGACATGCCTGAAAATATAGACTTCAAGAGCCATTAGGAACCCATACTGCCTACTACCCTACTGTCCAGATAAGATGACTAGCAAAAGAACGTACTATTCATTACTTACAACCTGTCTATTACAATAAATATTCACCAAATTGTTTCCTTACAGCTTTTGCATCTAGAGGAGTAAACAAACACAAATCGCCAAAATGGACGCGATCAAAAAGAAGATGCAGGCGATGAAGCTGGAGAAGGACAACGCGCTTGACCGCGCCGCCATGTGCGAGCAGCAGGCCAAGGACGCCAACCTCCGTGCCGAGAAGGTACGCGACACACTTCACCGTTTATGGTTAAAGGGCACCGTGTGCACATTACTTTATGTGTAGTTTTAATAGTCGATTATTGGTAACCCAGTTACATCTCTATCATGTTATTAAAAAAAAAACACCAGAAGCTGTGTTCCAAATTTAAATTGAAGCAAAGACTTCCATGGTCAAGATGAAAGAATCATTCGTTTTACGATTTAATTTGATTGTCAAGAAATTAATTAATTTCAAAATCGATGCAGTAACAGATAACATAATGAGTCTGATATTCATACAACATTAACATAATAATGATGAAACAGACAAGGTATCGCAAACAAAATAAGTAGGTATTTAATTGCAGATCTATACTTCGTTTTTTTGCTGTAAAACTTTTTCAACGAGTTTTTATTACTTTGTGTCAAGCGTGAAAAGTCTTTTGTTTTTACAAGTGCAATGCAGGACACTGAACTTTGTAAAAACATTATTCATATACTAATTAATTGTAAATTCAATGTCACGTTGAGATCTAATTTCAAAGTAGGGTTAGTAGACATCCATTACAATTTACGTATTCTTGACTTACGATACATACAAATAGGCACACAGTGGATATGTTTGAGACAATACTGGCTGCATAAAAAAAAAAATGTTAAGAAGCTGTATCTTAAAAAAAATATTCGTTAACAGCAGTAAATTATGAAATTCTTAAGTGATTATTCAACTGCAAGGCCAGTTGTAATTATTTAGTAATAATTAATTTAAAAAAACGAACGATAATTTTTCTCTTTTCGTTTCGCCGTGTGACAGGGCGAAGCCTTGACCACGGTCGATGTGTCAGGGCAGGGCTAAGGACACCAACCTCCGACTACTTAGATATATGTATGTCACACAGACGTGTGTATGTTTCTTATTGCATTATGCGCTTATTCTTGCTATTGTATAAATATAAGAATTGCCAGAGTGTATGTTCAGTTATATTGGTTATGAATATGACTTCACATTAAAGATGCAAGAAAATAATGTAATCATTAAATATATAATTTAGATATGCCGTAGGTATATTTGGGATTTTGACTTTTAAAGTTATACCAGTTATCTGGGTTGTTATTCATGAATATCTCTAGAAAAAAACCGGGCAAGTGCGAGTCGGACTCGCGCACAAAAAAATCACTTTTTTGTATGGGTTATTTTATTCTGTTTTTAGTATTTGTTGTTATAGCGGCAACTGAACAGAAATATATACCTACTCTGTAGAAATTTCAACTGGCTAACTATCACGGTTCATAAGAAACAGCCTAGTGACAGACGGATCGACGGACGGACAGCGAAGTCTCAGTAATAGGGTCCCGTTTGACCCTTTGGGTACGGAACCCTAAAAACAAAACAAAACGATCGATGGTCAATAGGAAAACTCTACAACAAGCCTTTGATCTTTGGCCTACTATGCCCAAATTATTATAAAAAGTAAAAACGATTTTAAATCGGATAAATACTGAGATGCAACGTTTGGAATACGAGCTGGATGGTGATAATAACCATGAAACCCTTGATCATATTCAACCAGCAACTACTAATATCCTTGTAATATTATAAATGATAGTGTGAGGATGCATGGATGTTTGTTACTCTTTCACGTAAAACTACTGAATGGATCTGGGTGAAATTTTGCACATGGAATAGCACATAGAATACTTTTTATCCCGGTAGTACGATCCCCTGGCACAATTACCGTACAAACGCGGGCGAAGCCGTGGGCATTAGCTAGTTGATAATAATTTTCTTCTAACCTTCTCATAGGCCGAGGAAGAGGCAAGGCAGCTTCAGAAGAAGATCCAGACCATTGAGAACGACCTGGATCAGACCCAGGAGGCCCTCATGCAGGTCAACGCCAAGCTGGAGGAGAAGGAGAAGAATCTTCAGAACGTGAGTACTTTATATTGCCATGCTATTGGTTTAGTTTGTACGGCTGATGTTGGAGTCCATTGGTTTATTGAAAATCGGGATTTAAAAAAAGAATTCTAAGTTTTTCATAATTTTATTTCGCAAATGAGCGAATTTCAATATTGGAACTGAACGCGTTCATTTATCAGAGTCAACATTCTCTAACAGGGGTGACGCTAATAGTTGTTGAACGCGTTCAGTTTTCAGGATGAAAACGGCCTTAAGGGCGGGATATACGCCAGTGACCTTGGTCATGTGGACGTTACGACGAGAAAGCCCCCCGCGTGCGCCTCCCACCCCCCCGCGTGCGCCTCCCACCCCTAACAATAATTTCGTGCAACGCGAACTATAATTATATTGCATCGCAGCGCCCGGCGCCCGGCCCTCGCCGCCCGCCGCACAGTGGACGATTTGACTAATCTAGGGGGACAAAACTCGGGAACCTAATTATTATATTATATGTAAAAGTATTATATTTATTGTATACGAGTATATATGAATGTTGTAGTAAATAAAACGCAAAACTAAATGTGTAACATATTTTTTTAAATCTTTTAATAAAATTCTTATATCTATGGCTCGCTTAGATATTTGTTTTCGAGGAAGTTTTCTTAATAATGATATATAAGGGTCTAAAGATATTAACAAATGTTTAATTAAATCATAATAAGTTCTGTGTCTTGATGTCTTCAATGTATGTCCCAATCTGGCTTTTCTGATTTATTTATTTTTAGCCTCTGAAGCCACCTCAGACATTTTTCCTATCGGTAGGTATCACCGAATTTTTTATTAAATTTGCTCCATGTAACTACCAAAATTTTATGCACTGTTGCATAAAAATTGTATGCATGTTATATCATGGGTATAAACTTAAATATACTTAGGTATCTCCCTGGTCTCCACACAGTAGTCATGAAATTTTTCGGTATTGATTTCATAGCCTGAAGCTATGGCTGCAAGAATTGTCCCAAAACGATGAATAAGGTTTTTATTGAGACCAGTAGTCCGCGCTGTTGTGTCATAATTATAAAAAATGCTTGTACGGTATTTCCGTCATTGCTTGTACCAAATCCTTGTTTAACTTTGTCGATTATAAGACCAATTTCTTTAAACTTTATCTTTATTTCTTCTTTAGTTTTTTTTAATGTGTCTTTATTTTTGTCTCCTATGACTTCATCATCATCATCATTTCAGCCCAAAAGACATCCACTGCTGGACATAGGCCTCCCCCAAGTGTCACATTGATATTTTGGGGGGTTTTGCCATAATCGCCACGCTTGGCAGGCGGGTTGGCGATCGCAGTACGGTTGTTACAAAAACACAGAGAATGCTGCTGCCCATTCTCTGGCAAATCCCTTAGTCGCCTCTTACGACACCCACGGGAAGATATGGGATGGTGCTATTATTTACGTCCGATACCACACAGAGCCTCCTATGACTTGCCACTCTCAAATGTTCATGCGATGATAATATTTAAAAGACATTCCATTGTACGAATGTACGCTTGTAAACTAGAGATTCCAAATTGGTACATATTTTCATCAGGGTCTCAAACCATTGATGCCGAATTCATTTCCGTTGATGTTGCCTTACAGATAAAACATCTTTGAGCCGACTTATTTTCAGCTAAAACGTTACAAACTTTACCATCAATCATTGAAAGAATCATCTGGTGCGTGATCGAAATGGACACACCTCTGACTTCCACGAGAATCGGCGTTAACATCCGTATTTGATTTTCAATGCCTTGGCATTTTTCTTTGATGCGTTATTTGATAATTCTATAGAATCTTGGTGATGATGGCCGAGGATTTTCCCATATGAACTTCTGTGCATTGTTTACAAGTCTTATTGGAACTAAAGATATGATAAACATAATTATATTCTTCTGTGCTATCGGTATCTTTAAATGGTTGCTTGTATAGCCAGTCTTACTTCAGCCGATATTTCGGTTACTGTTATATTTTTAACTTGAGGATAGCACTGCTTCCTCACCTGTGCCACGTGATCATAGCAAGGGTATACATTGAATCCCCTTTTTATGACTTCTTGTTGAACATTTTTGTATTTCTGGACAGTGAAATTATTTGATAAGAAAAAGGCCAAAGCTTCGTCAGGAGTATAAGGTCTTTGTTCTTTACCAGTATTAATAATTCTTCGAGCTGTCTTATATGTGGTGGCTCGGTTTGGCGAGGCTGTAGATAATACATAATTCTTCAATCAATATAGCAGTCATTGAATAGTAAACTTCCACTCAACCGCAAAACTAAATTTGGTATGAAAAACAAAGTTATACTGCAGTTTGGTGAAAAAGTCCCATATCTCAAAAACTAAATATCAAATCTTATTCAAACCAATTTTCGTTAAAAGTTTTTTTACGTTCTACATGCCAATATTTTTTCAGAATAATTTCGGAATAAAGTGGCTGTGACATACGGACGGACGGACAGACAGACAGACGTGATCACATACCAATCTATAAGGGTTTGTTTTTTGCCATTCGGCTACGGAACCCTAAAAACACTTACAAGCACTCAATACACCAAGGAACAAGGGATTATTTGCCTTTTGCTATCAGTTAGAAGATGTAGGTACCTATTCGAAAGTGCAACAAGATTAAAAAATTACCGGCCAAGTGCGAGTCTTACTCGCACACAGGGTTCCATGGCCCCAAACAGTATTTTGAACTGTCATTCATTAGTTAGTAGTATTAGTTAGTAAACTTCCACTCAACCGCTAAACTAAATTGGTTTTTCATAGTATTTTAATGAAAAACAAAGTTACTGCTGCAATTTTCGTTGATAGTTTTTTTTACCTTCTACAATCCTAAATACTTTCAGAATTTTCCTCCTCTTACTTTAGAAATTAGAGGGGGGGGGACACACATTTTACCACTTTGGAAGTGGCTCTAGCGCAAACTATTCAGTTTAGAAAAAAAAAATATTAGAAACCTCAATATCATTTTTGAAGACCTATCCATAGATACCCCAAACGTATGGGAATGATGAAAAAAAAAATTTTGGTTTTCAGTTCTATGTATGGGGAACCCCAAAATTTATGTTTTTTTTTTCTATTTTTGTGTGAAAATCTTAATGCGGTTCACAGAATACATCTACTTACCAAGTTTCAACAGTATAGTTCTTATAGTTTTGGAAAAAAGTGGCTGTGACATACGGACGGACGGACAGACAGACAGACAGACAGACATGACGAATCTATAAGGGTTCCGTTTTTTGCCATTCGGCTACGGAACCCTAAAAACGTAGTTTTAAACATTTCATTTAAATACCTATTATTCTGCTAGATTGGTCAAATCGCACACTGTGCGCCGCATGCTATCTACTTATCGCTTCCAGTAGCTGTCTCTAATGCAGAGGTGTAAATTACGTACTAAAATAACCTAATATTTACACACACTATATTTAAACCCAAAAAAATATATAATTGGTTGGGCTACCGACAATAATTTTGTTTGCGGAGAAAAGTGTCACAGGTCCGTTCAGCACAGCGTCTCGTCCCGCACTGATTTACTGGACGCCGGAGGGGTGGCTGTACGAATTGCGAGTAGCGATTACGTAAAAAAAATCCGTAAAAATAATTAAGAAAGTTATTGGTAAAAATAAGCTAAAGGTCCCCTCGGTATTACTAAATTTAGTATATTGGTGGCAATTAAAAGATCCTGTGACTGATAGTTTAGGAGAAAAATGGTAGTAAGTTACAAAAACAGAGGCCACTTTGCATATTTATTTATGATATTTCAATTATATTTTTAATTTTTTTGAAGCCAAGAGGACCTGCTCTATATTGTGTAGATTAATATATATTATTTTGAAAAAAAAATCTTGTAAGGGTTACGGAAAAAAAAGGTTCCAATGTATCTCATATGAAGCCCAATTCACGTATATCCACGCCTTAAGGGCGTTGTCCGACATTTTTTTCTTGATTCATTGCAGTCGTTAATATTGTTGTTAAAGATTTCAATTGCGAAATCATTGAAAATACTGTTTTTTGACTCCAGTTTTCCCTTTGTTAACATAACATACGCCTGTAATCCCCGAAGGGTGAGGCAGAGGTGTACCTAATAGTACACCCACGTTTTGCCAGTTATGTTTAAATCCCATGTAATACGGGGTGAGCCTATTGCTATCAACCGGCCACGAATCCAGACTCCTTGGCTGCTACTGAGAAATTCCTGATGGAAAAATCCAATAGCATTTAGCCCGACCCGGGAATCGAACCCAAGAGATCAGCAATCGGGCTTGCGACCACTCGATCAACGAGGTAGTCCACTTATAAAAACATTTTTTTTAAATATGGCTTTCACTTCAGTCTAAGTCAAAGATGACAGACAAAGTCAACGATGCAACGAGCTTACCCAGTCCGGTCTATTTGTTTCTTAGAACCTCATCAAATAGTATATCTATCTACAAGCAGAAATCATCGACACACATGCTAATCAAATTGGATAAGTATTCTTTCCACTTGGTTACTTAGAATCGTGACCGCGACCCACAATCTCAGGCAATGTTTTAGCATAAAACGTGTCGATTTCACCTTCATTGACCATTGTGTGCACTAAGAAAACTAAATACTGAGATATACCTAAGAGATATGCGATGTGAGATATGCCAAACTTAATCGGAATTGAAATCTGTATAACTAAGAATATGATCCTTTCTGTCAAGTCCCATTAATGTGAAATAAACATGTTAATGAGGATTACTTACTTGTAGTTGCTTACATGTTTCTGCTGGGTCCAAAAGCTTTTTAGATCAGTTTGAGCAGAATTGTCTTATTCTTATTCGCTGGATGCGAGTCGCACGGGACCGGTCATTGTGGCGACACTTGGGGAAGGCCTATGTCCAGCAGTGGACGTCTTTCGGCTGAAATGATGATGATGATGTCTTATTCTTCTCGGACTGACTCGGTGGTGTAGTAGTCCCAAGCGCGACTGCTGAGGATGGAGTTCCTGGATTCAATTCCCGGGTCGGGCAGTGTTATTGTGTTTTTCCATCAGGAATTTCTCAGTTGATGGCATTAGGCTCGCCGCTATCAAATAACTTACTCACTTAAACGCAACTGGTGAAAAGTGTGTTTCGGAGAAATGACGTCTCCATGTCTCACACCTCGCTGCAGAAGGATAGGATCCGAGGTCTGGTAGATAAACTCATAGGAAATGTGTTTTTTACTTACCTGTATTTAGTAGCGAAAATAAATTTGGAAGCGTATTAGGGAACCCATATATATGTATTTTACAATAACCCACGGTGCCAATGGACCAGTAGTGTAGAAGGGGAAAAAAATCCCCTCGACACAACTAGTAGTGCGGTTTAGTAGTGTAGAAAGGAAGGAGGGTATTAGGTACAACTCTGCTTAACCCTTCTGGGATTATAAGATAGATGATCTTATGTTGTCTTATTCTTTTCGTTTATTGCTGTCGAAAGTTTTAGACCAAAGATTTGTAGTTAACTGCTGTTTTCCGTCATGGGATATTTTAATATTCCTAACTCAGAAAATAAATATCTAAGAACAAAGCAGAATCCTACTAATTAGTTTCTATAAACAAATTAATTGACATGTCGACTGTACACAATGAAATGATTACATCGCTATAATTAGCAGAGAAAAATCAAATCAGATCACGCATTTGTCAATAATGTAACAAATGAATAAATATCAGAACGCGAGCCAATAACCTTGGCCGTTTGGCAGAGACAACGAATGACAAGCAAATCAAAGTAATGAAGATGCCGATCAGATTAATGGTCTGCGATGAAAATAATCATCGATTGATGAAGATAAAATATCATCGTAATGTCGCTCGGGTCGCTCCTCCAAAATAAACGAGGAAATACATCATGAATCATGATTGTCAATCATTTTGGAGATGAAACAGATTAATTAGGATTTATGTGATTGTCTATCTTTATGACTAGTCAATCTACTGATTCAAATAAAATACATATAAGTATTATGTGATGCATATCTCTTATAAAGTTATTAACCAAAAATGTGATTTAGGAAGGTATTATAAACGAAAGCAAAAGTCAAAGTTACATAGACCCTAGAATTTGATTTGTTGCGTTTTCTTCAGTGTCTTTTTACTCGCCAAGATTTTGACCGTCGACGACGTCATATTATTCTAATAGAGTTTCAATAGAACACGTGTAATACCAGATGCCCTGTATCCGGAATCCGGCGCTGTAGGGGGCTGCGTTCAGTGCGCACCGAGTTATTTTCAGCGCTCGCCACCTAATATGGGCGCGCTGCCCAATGTTTCAGTAAAAATAGACGCTGGACTCACCCGATACGTCAGCATCCTACATTAGCTAAACTAAGGAATTTTTCGAAGTTTTAGAAACAATTAAATATCGATACAGGAATCCATCAAATAATTTAGTAAGCTTACAGTAGGAACATTGAATTAAAATATCTTTTAGGTATTTCAATTAAGTTAAAATAATCCCTGGAGTTCAAAACAAATAAGAGCTGTTATTTGAAATACCAAAACATTTAAGAAGCATTTAAAATTCCCGCGTCTAACGATAAACAAATGGGTGCAGCTCGGTGGGTAAAACAGTGCTACAAAAACAAAAAGATGGCAGCAAGTTAGGTGCGACTACAGCGCCACAGTGGTTCATTAGGCGAGTCAGTCAGTCAACATGGCCGCCGGCGCTGCGCGGCCGGACGGACCGCGCCGAGCGTAGTAATGTCCGCGTCCGCGCCCCACGCCCACGGGCGAACCCCCGTGCGGCGCAGGGGGCACCAACACCACCCGCGCCTGAGGGGCGACCGCGCACCAGCCCCCAGTGCGCCCGCAAACACTGATCCGTCCAACCAAGTGACCTTACAAACAGCCGATGTTGTGCCTTGTGTCAATAGTGTTAGTGAATCTCAAGCAGTGACAAGGACGAATAGTGACGATGCACTTTCGAATGAGAATAATAAATTCGAGGACTATGCGAATCTTGACGATGAAATTGATTTTGAACCTAGAATAAAAGACCCTGAGTCTCTTGATACCTCGGACGATGAATTTTCGTTCCGGGAAGAGCGAACGGCGGGAGACGGCGCTGAATTAATTACGACTGTCGCCTCAGATATATCAGATGATGACCCTGAGACGGCAGAACTTGCAAAGCTCAGGTGTACTAGTGAGTGCACGGAGGTTCTGGCAGAGAGGGAGAACAGGCGGAGGCGAAGATGCGCCGATTATCCTGGATTGGCGTTCGGCAGTTCCATATTCTCTTCGGACACTATGATGAAATTTTCAATCATCAAGAATGAGTTGCAGAATATCAAAAACACTGCACTGAAAAGGGTAATGTCCTATGTTATTTAAGCTTCTGTTCGGTTGTGTGAGTGAGGCAGGCGTGGGCCAAATGCGCACAGAACTATTTTTAATCGCGTACCGTCGGGAAAGCGTTGAATCTGCTCCACGAAGCGAGGCAGAGGCAGCACATCTCGCGCGTGGCGATCAGCTGAGCCACTGACATTCCATTTGACATGTTTACTCGGACGATTACACACAACGCCGCTAGATGTCGTTGCTGTCGAAAGGCGCACGTGGCTTTTTATCTGGCAGCCCTTGCCCTTATTTTCGAAACAACTTAATTTTTTTATCGAGATTATCGCCTCTGACATTTTTTTTCTGGCTTGCCAATGTGTAGATAACTCAGCTGCTTCATGTTGTGATTATCCTCACTCAGATATTATGTGGTTTATCTAATTTTTTCTTACCTATATTATCTGACTACTTTAACAAAAATCAAACTAGAATCGCTGGATGATAAGTTTGTGTGTAGTTCACTACAATGTAAGAGGGAAAAATTTTTGGAACCGTCGTTATCATTTCTATCTAAACTCGTTAAGAAGATAGGTACAGTCTATTAGGGGTCGTTAGTAGTTACTCAATTAAAGTAAAGTATGACGTAGGTACATATATCTACATTCCGCATTACATTCTATTCTTTACAACTTTCTAAATTATTCATGAACACTCCGTTGCGATGGGCAATCGTATTTACAAGGCGTACAATTTCGAATTTATGCTAGAACATATCGACTCAATGTTTCACACAAACGGATATGAAATTGTTTGAAATCTGAAGCTTATTAATCTATCTAGCAACCAATTAACATTTGCAACAAATTACCTATCAAATTATAATTAGATGTGATGTTAGAATATTTCTATCTAGCTTCTGCACCCGACGTCGCTCCCGTATGTACGGAAATTAACCCACAGGAACGTTTTAAATGTAGCTTATGATACTCGGAGATAATGTAGCTCCCCGTTAGGGAATGAATTTTCGGAATTGGATCAGTATTTCCGTAGATTACCCCTTACATACAAACTTACCCGTTTGTAATATTAGTATAGATGTTAATACTTAGGAATATAACCTATGCAAAAGTGCAATATGAATAATATTATAGGATAGAAAACCATGATCATCATCAGAATATTTTAAATTACCATACTTATAAAGACTTAGTCAAGCCTGAAACACAATCACTATTGTATGAAAAAGAAATCTTGATTTAAGATCGTTTACACCTTACGGCATTTCATACAAACTTTTAAGTCCTTATTTTCCGAACTGACTGAACCGATTTTAATGAAACTTCATATGCATAAGCAGGATACATAGGTCTAAAAATTTACTAAAAACATATTCGAAATGTCTTTTTTTTTTAAAGCTACGGGTACATTTCTGTGGTAAAATTTTGCTGTAGCACTATTATACGAAAATATTTTTTTGTAATTTTTAAGGCTTATGTATCATGCTTATGCGTATGAAGTTTCGTAAAAATCGGTTCTGTCATTTCAGACAATAAGGACTTGAAAATTTTTATGAAATGTCGAAAGGTGTAAATGCTCTTAAGTAATACAAGTTTGTAAGTCTGCACAACGATTACCACAATGAATATTCCAATGAATGTGGAGTGCAAACGAAAATGAAAATAGAAAGCAAGCATAGACTAAAACTGAGACGAAAAACACTTGAAATGGCTACATAAACATTAGCAATTACTGCCATACCAACGAATAGACACATGTCTGTTATTTAACCACGCTTTTTTTTGTGATACAACTGACTTGGTAACACATTAACTTAGAACAATTGTAATTGTACTGTATTTCTTGTAGAATCATATACGTTTAAACCTAAATTGCGCACTTTATAAAAGTCAAGAAATCACTTTACTACGCTAACAATGACTGCCAAGGAATTTGTTATTTTTATGCAATGAAAGAATATTATCTAACTACTCGTACATATTGCCGTAATATACTTTGGATTCAATGACGATTTCATAAATTACTCCTTAGGATGAGCTGAAGCTACATAGTCTATTTGGAAAAGTCTTGTCTCTTAACTTAAATCACGATTTTGTTGTAACAAACTCGATATGTTTTTTGTTTGTTTGTTGTTTTTAGGATTCCATGTAACCCTAAAAAGTGTGATTCGTGTTCAATGCGCATTTGGCCAATTTTTCCTTAGTTGCGTGTGTGTCTAAGGTATTCTCAAATGGTGCGATTCATATCCGATATTGAACTTCATACCCCGTTAAAGTCAAAACAGCTGTATGTATGCTCAGCCGCTATGTTGACCAAACCAAATAACATGAGTTTAAACTATTGTTTTTTTTAACAATCTGCAGACGTACTTTCACCCGGGTTCTTTCTGCAGCTCGTTCTAATGGTAGCTAGTTTTTCAAATAGAAAAAGAGGTCTACAAAGTAGGAGTATTATCTAGGGTTACGTAACATTTCTACTGTGAAGGCTTTAAATTATCAATAACACTTGTAACGGGATATTTACCATGTATGTGTTATCATATGAGTATTATTTGTTTTGAGTTCCCGATATTTCGGCGCTGTAGGCTTTAAATTGTATACTTGGGGTAACCTAGTGATCATCAGCACTTCCTATTCTCAAGTATTGCTCAAAGGGTTCTGTATCAAAAGATACGGGTAGTAGGAAGTCATGGGGACATGACCTTAATCGAGTAGAATAGAAAAAGGCGTAGTTTTTAAAAAGAAGTTTGTCAAGACTTTTATTGTGTGACTAATCGAATTAAAATAACAAACAAAATTCTATTAATAAATTATTAAACGCGTTAAGCTGATTATGTTTTCGCCTACTGTAATGGTCAAACCATTACACTAGGCAATTATTGCGTTTGCTGCCAAATTATATGATTTAGCATGTTCTGTTCTGTAGCACATTGTGCCAAAAAATCCACAAAGATTGTTGGAATTTTACAGAACAGAAATTGTATGTTTAGCTTGAGAGTTTCGCAAAATGTAATCTCAATAAATTTGTCGTATAACTCCATAAAGACCTCAGTGATTTATTAAATGTCGTGATTTATGTAACTCAATTACTGGTTCACGTCGCGTAATCTCTCAAGAGTCGACATATGTCCATGTACACACACATCACACAGCTATTCAGTATCTATGTATCATAATAACAGAGTATGTAATTACATTGCGTTCGACCGTACGGCCATGTCCATGTATGTACGCTATAACCTTCAGGTACTTCAATAAGTTATTACTGACCATATGGCAGCGACAGATGGATGACCAACTTTCTACCAACCATTAATATGGACGCATCTCATATTGGGAAAAGGATCCTTGACTTTTATAATCAAGAATCGCAATCAGCTGAGGAGAGTGTTGATTAACACTGATATGATGAAACTTTTAAAAAGTTTACCAAGAATGGCTAATGATGTCATTTCTCTCGAATTTCCTTAAAGATTTTTTGTAGAATAAGAAGTGGTTGGTGTGACCATTTTTTATCAAATCTAAATCGGAGCAGTTGAGCTCGAGATTATTTCGGCGGACATTAAAAAACAGACAGATTCCACTGAGTACAAGATACCGTGTAGCTGAAAACTGACAAGGTCAATAAAATTAGTGCACATATTTTGCGCTTATTCTCTGATGTAAAATGAGTCACCTTTGCAGAGGTTATTGCTCAGTTAATGTCGCATAAAATTAAAATAACAATCGAGTATTAGAATCATCTATTCATATCCATTGTATTCAAAAAGAATAACGAATGCTACCTAAGTGTCGGTCGGTTATTGCTTCTGCAAGAAGTAGATCCGAGAGACAGAAAAAAAGTTTACAATATTACAAAAAAACTCGTCTACCTGTGCAGTGTAAAAGTTAAATTCGACCGTGTATATTACCTGAATTTCACTTTAGTTATCATTGGCCTCGTGGGAGTACAGTTTAGCTGCTTTACCGACAGATTTTTTGTTGCAATCGCTCGGTTACTTAACGGAATTTAAAACAGGCACATACTTTCCAAATGACGTCATTTAATTTCGGCAGTCTTGTGTAAATTGCTGTTCACTCGTCTGTTCTATCATTGGCTGCAGACAACTTCCTTTAGTTGCGAAATTTAAACTAGATGGCGCTGTTTATTTCATTTCAATCCGAGTTTGCAAGTTTATATTGCAGTTTATTGTTTAAATCATTTTATTTATTAATAGTTATTAGATCACTCATATTTTGTTATCCTTTCCTCAATCTGTTTCGAAATGAACAAAATGACCGAGTTCATCCTATTCATGGTAGTCTTCGTATTTCCCATGATTCGAATACAAAAGCGGTAATAGCCCTCTACTAAATCTAAAAAATTCACTTCCGTAGTGTTTATTGTAAAAGGTCAGTCTACCGTTTCGCCCATCCCACATTTTTGGGTTTTCTTCCCAAACACCGCTTGTGACCCTACGGATGTAGTTTCCGACAAATTCAAACAGGTGGAGCTAGTTGCCTTGCAGGCAGTACGGTCGATTGTGCTTATCGCGATCGTCGTGTCCGCGCGGGTGACGTTTCTTTCCATGTTTCGCTGTCAAAGTCATTTTGAGAATGTCTAATTGAGTGAAATATTAGTTGATATAATTCCAATTAATTCCTCGTGATCGTTTACTGATTATTTAGTCAGTGGTATAAGTTAGAAACGCAGCTAATTAGCGCAGTTCCGATAAAGTTGCAGCGTCTAGGTTCGTTGGCGGCCATTTTATTCGCCGGCTGTGTTCATTCGTGCCGTGCCCATCTCGACGATACGGGACAATAACGAGCGGGGCCAGTCAGTTGGCATTTTCGCGAGTAGAGCGGAGGTGTTTCTAGTTTTTAGCATTTAAGCATTCCATTTAAACACCAAAGTGCATAAAAATGACGACAAATATGCAGCAAGGAACGATCCTAGACGTTCTGAAAAGAAAAATGCGTCAGACGAAAGAAGAAATGGAGAAATATAAGGACGAGTGCGAGGAGTATCACAAACGTTTACAAGTGGAAATAATGCGGAGAGAAGAAGTAAGAAAACGTGTTTTTAGTTTGTGATGTGAATTTTGTGAAATGTTGTTCCCTAAGTGTACCTGTGTTGAGTTCATATTGGGTCATAATATGAGAGTTATCAGTCTTGTACTATCTACCTATAGTGAGTAATGTCCGGCCATACTTAGGTGTGCAAGCAACGTACGCATATTGACCTCTCTTTCGGATTCATCTCAGCTTAATCTCTCAGAAAGAGAAGGCGAATAATTATTCTTTTCGTTGAACACGATTCCTTTCGTCGACTTGGGTATAGTTCCCAAAAAGTGTTGCTTCTCAGATCTATGCAGGGACGTGAAGGTTTTCTTGAAATGTGTCTTTACATAATTTTATTGGTGCTTGGTTATGCGCCGGTTTCTGTTACACGTAACAGGTTTCGTTGCGTTGGAGGTCGTATACCGGTCTTTTGTGGCACATGTAGAGCGAGCCGGCTGGATTCGTGAAGCTTAACACCCTTTAGTACATTCCTGTTGTTCGGACGTCCTCGAAGGACCGCGGGCGCCGCGAAGGCGTGTCCGACTTGTTCGCCGTTATCGTTGTATGACGTAACTCCACAAGTCAGTAATGCTCCTATACATCATAAACACCTGCAAATAGACAAGAATTGACAATTGCACATTTTAGTCCACATTTAATCCCAAATAAGTGATGACACGCTTTTAACGTTCCTTGATGAGTGGCCCATAATCTATGCTAGGCTATGCTAGTGATATCTCGTAGAACATTACATGTCTTATCGTCTTAAGTGTATCAAAACGATGATAAGAAAATGTTAAATTGAGATAGCGTGAAAGAGTAATTAAATTACTAATCGAGGAAAAAGGCGGACATTACAAATAATGTTTTTTTAAGGAGTTGTAAATGGAAAACGTTTAGTCCAAAGTAGGTACGAGATAGACAATTTTAGTGACACGACGTGGGCGTGTACTAACACTGAGAGCTGACGCTGTTTAAACATTGATAGTTGAGGTCAATATAAAATGCTGCTCATAGGAAACAGTTGGAGGAAATAAAACTGTTTCAAAACAAAAAAAAAAAACAGGCAGCAAACCTGCTGATATTAATAACAATCGTAATAAGGAAATTAAAATAGACAAAACTTATTACAAGTTCATCATTTTACACTCCTTCAGACAGTGATGTGTTAAACAGTTATCAAATTAGAACTCATTAACTTCCACAAGGCATTGAAATTCTCACTACAAGAACCTTGTACTAAATCTTACTAATTTCAAGAATGTAACAATGTTAAAACGAAAATTGTATGATGCCAGACAAGTGCAACAGGAACTAACAACGATAATGAATTCGTTTCATTGCACCCAACATGGCATCCGAAATTAGGGGCCCTTCGCGTGACGGTGTTGTGTTACAATTTATTGAGCTTGCAAAGGCTAGTCTTTTGTGTTCTACATTCAATAGACACAATGCCATCGCCCTAACCGATCCCACAAAATTTAAACAATGTTTTTAGACTAACGGTGAAAGTAAACCGTGAAAAGGTAATCTGTTTGTGCACCTGTAGAGTTCAAAATCCATAAGCACCCAGTAATTGATTAAGTACAAGAAAATGATGTCCAACGCTCTCCGAATTCCATTGATCAGAAGGTAAAGGTCGACGAACTTTCCATAAGAGGCTTAACTCATCAATTTTAAAATAGACTCAAGTAAACGTCAATTTGAATTATTCTCCAAGTTCAAGGTGAGGCTTGGCTACTGATCTCTAAAACATAGCCTCGACTAAGACTCGACACCTATTTGTCTTGAGTTCTTTGAACAAAAAATATGTATCGAACTTTACCTATCGACTGATTCGCTAGAAATGGAAGTCTTTTTTATAAAGACACACTCGGTGACTTTGTTAATTGCTGTTAATATCGCGTGCGAAGAAAAGTATTAGAATAAAACTGATTTAGTTGGCTAGTCCCGGCACGACTATTATTAGCATCCACGCACTGATGACGACACAGGATAAAAGGAGGAGAAACTGGGACTCGTGTGTGCTTCCTCGCAGCAAGGACGCGTGATGTCATCAGCATGCAGTGGCTGAATGTAAATAACGTAACGCAAAATGTTCCTATGTCTTATGGTTAATTCTTGACACGTATAGTGTTCCAACGTTGAACAATGTCTATTGTACATTGACATTCTTACGACCAAAACTACCTGTGTATCGGTCGCTAACTTTGGAAACCAAAAATATCAGAGTATTCAACTGGTTGCGTTGCTTGCACCAGCTTGGAATTTGTCTGCATTGACTTATTTCGAGATTTCTGCAATCCCTTATTAAATTATAAGAAACTCGTTATTTTATAGGTCAGCAGTACTTTTGGTATTCCAAAATTATCGAACTACAGTTGACTAGCTACAAATGTTCTTGTAACTGATTACTTATTCCAATATAAACTAATCCATTTCAAGATTAATTTTACATCTAACGTAATGAACCGACATTTCAGTTACATAAGAATCGGTAGAATAACGTGCATCACTATAAATAGCAGTGAGCATGGGTTTACTAAGATGTGTAACCTTATCTGCGTTGCTAAGCTAAGCGTTGAAAATTCTTGGAATTTGGGAGACCCACGGCTTTGCCGCAATTCTTTATTGGAGCCAAAAGAGTAGAAGTACCTTTTTTAAGCTGAAACATACCTTGAAAGTTATTTTAAAATTGCCACATACGAACACTGCTGCCATATAGAAAAAAAATGTAGTTTTAAGCATTTTGACACCTTTGGACTCCAACATAGGCTTTAGCATAAGATGTACATTTTTACAAAGCTAAAACCGTGTTTCATAAACCAATCTTGGTACTATTAACAAGTCACCAGCGACAACTTTCCAAACAACTTCTAAGCATATTTCTTTTTAATCCAGGCCGAATCTGAAGTGGCTGCCCTCAACCGACGCATCCAACTGCTGGAGGAGGACCTCGAGAGGTCCGAGGAGCGTCTCGCCACAGCCACCGCCAAGCTTTCAGAGGCTAGCCAGGCCGCCGATGAGTCGGAACGGTGAGTCCGCACCGTAACAGACGACCACTTAGCTTAATGGAGGTTAAAGGATGTTATGCTCATTCCATATCACCATAAAAGTCCATAAACAAACAAATATATTGCTAGGTTCGAAGCCTAGTTTCAATAGCCACGATATTTTGTAGTTTTATAGCGATTACTAGTAGAATATGAGTTTTATATTTAAAATCACTGATCGTAAAGAGTTCAATCTTGTTTTGAGATTACATGAATTTGAAGATACCATTTTGAATAGTTCAGATATAATGATTTAAGTAAAAGTATCGGAAGTACATAAAATCTCTTACAGATCTAAACGTTATCTTGTGTCGTGTGAGGTACTGATAAATTCATGTGAAGAGGATTTAAGTATCCGTCCGTAGTACAAGGCAACGACATTGAACCCACATACATACATACCAACCTATTGAGTGGCTTCTTCAAATTCAAAGCTAAATTGGATTACCAATAGAGTATTGAGTTCTATTTTTATATATTGTTGTAAATATTTATCCTTTTATATAACTGTGTGCATGATTGTTTCTATTGTTTTTATTTTTATGCCCATAACCACCATATTCTTGATTATTACAACTGTTTCCACGATTTCTGTCTTTCCTAATCTGTTTTCTGTTTAAATCCATGACCCTGTTTTCGTAATAATTTTGGAAGTCGTTTATTTGCCACTGAAAATAAATGATTTTCAAAACGGTTTATTTAAGTCAAAATAGCCACATACCACATAACGAGTGTTTTATCGATGTTATAACACGCATGTGTTTGACCCCGCACTAACCAGAATACGGAAGGCGTTGGAGAATCGAACCAATATGGAGGATGACCGCGTCGCCATCTTGGAGGCACAGCTGTCGCAGGCCAAGCTCATCGCCGAAGAGTCCGACAAGAAATACGAAGAGGTGAATGCTTGTCCAACGTCCAACTCGTTATACAATCCGCCAATCAAAGTTCCTTCAAATGTTCTCATTCCATTACGGTATTTCAGTGATGTCAGAATATAAATACACCACGCGTAGCTACGATGGAATGTGAAACTGAAAAAGAAACTTCTGTTGGTATCAGTGACGTGTTATTACGAGCATTGTCCCCTGTACCACCGAAATTAGCATATTTTAGCACCGCAGTCGTGCCGTGATAATTAAGTTAAAATTCATCAGTGGAGAGGGGGATGTGTTCCATATTCAAATTACTGTGACACCACAACTTATGAACCGTTAAATGTTAGGTTCCATTAAAAAGATAGCAGTGGTTTTCAAATTATCTATAACATCATTAATCGCTGTCGAAAGACAAAATGAATACGAAATTGATTTATAATAAACTTCGGTGAATAAATTGAAGAGTTTTGGTGTCATGTCGATAAGAATATTAGTAACAACGCAAACTGCATTAGATTTATGGCATTTTAAAACTTGATAATCTAGTTTTGAATTTGTAATTATTATAAACGCAATATATTCACGTTAGCGACATAAGAGAGACCTAGATTATTGGTTTTAAATGTTAATATTCCGAATATTGCAGAAAGCGACGTTTTGTACAGTCCATTTCAATCAATTTATGAAGACTAGATAATAAGGACAAGCCTAGTACGTAATGTTCGGAATACTCAAAATTACGTTTGCATTTTAAAGCAAATTAAAATCCTGCCACGGGTTTTTATTTGACACTTTATATTGAAACGGGTAATAAACTGTACATCGCACACACACGGCGATGAGCTCACTATTGCTCGGTTCACTTTATATTTCAGCTGTCCGGTTCCAGGTTGTTTGTCGCTTTATATGTTCTTCTCTAGCGTGTTCGTTACTTGCATGTCTTCTAACAAATGGGTTACCCTTGACTACGCCCCCACCTACAGATAGCACTCGATCATTTACTAAAGTTGTGTTTCGTGGTCCAGCGCCCGTAAGGTCCTCGAGAACAGGTCGTTGGCCGATGAGGAGCGTATGGACGCCCTGGAGAACCAGCTCAAGGAAGCCAGGTTCCTCGCCGAGGAAGCCGACAAGAAATACGATGAGGTCTTTATATGGGAGTTTAGATGTCGTTTGGTTTGGCTTGTCTTGCTTGCAATACGCATGTAATGAATATTTCATAAAGATGCCATCTGTTGCATCGTCTTGAATAATCACATCGCTATCTTTTCATATTTGGTCAATGTGTTTCAGTGTTTACCGAAAGGCTGCTGAGTTCATTTGAACGAGTCGCATTTCCAGTGTTGAATTTGTTTTCCTACTTACTGACATTGTTTTCTCCTTCAAAATACCAGGCCCCTCAGAAAGTATTGCGAAAAAAAGTTTTTATATATGGGAGACTGGCCAGTTATTATGTTTTTCGAAAATATGATTATTTATAAGTAAAAATAAGTAAGTTCCAATTTCAAAATTTCCCTCCACATTTTTTGCGAGTTAATTCAAAGTATTGTGTCTCACTGAAATATGGATCTGCGCCGGGAACATTTTAGAGCTATGATTTTATACGATTTCAAGTGTCGCCTGAAACCGGATGAATCGTACGATAGACTTCAAATGGCATTCATGGATGAAGGCCCTTCCAAGGCAACCGTGTATCGTTGGTATAACGAATTCAAGCGCGGTCGACCAACTTTGGGGGATGACGAAAGAAGCGGTCGCCCTTTGACGGCTGTTACCGAAGAAAACGTGCTAGCAGTGAAAAATTTAATCCAAGACAATAGGCGAATTACATATCAGGAGATTCAACACATATTGAAGATTGGATCGGGAAGCGTTCACGAGATTCTACACAGCCATCTTCGCGTGAGGAGGATAGTATCACGCTGGGTGCCGCACAACCTCACCGATGCTCAGAAGCAGGCCCGGGTGGAATGGTGCCGTGATATGCTTAACAAATTTGAAGCAGGCTCGTCTCGGCGTGTTTACGACATCGTTACAGGTGATGAGTCCTGGATTTATCAATACGACCCAGAAACCAAGCGCCAGTCGACTGTTTGGGTGTTTCAAAATGAGCCAACGCCTACCAAAGTGAAGCGATCTAGAAGCGGGGGTAAGATTTTGATCGCTAGCTTTTTTAATTTGACTGGCCACTTGGTATCAATTCCCTTACGGGATCAAAGAAGCATTAATGCCGAATGGTATACTTCCAAATGTTTGCCAGAAGTTTTCTCTGTTATAAGCAACAAGCGACCAAACACAGGGCTCCGCGGGCTACTGCTCCACCACGACAATGCACCTGCGCACACCGCACTCAAAACGAGGGACTTCCTGGACAGCACGCCAGTCAAACTCCTGGGTCACCCTCCTTACAGCCCTGATCTAGCACCGTGTGACTTCTTTTTATTCCCAAAAATAAAAAATCAGCTCAAAGGGATACAATTTTCGTCGCCGGAAGATGCGCTGGCTGGGTTCGAGCAGGCTGTAAACGAGGTGTCTGCGGCGGACTGGAAAAAGTGTTTTGAAAACTGGTTTAGGCGCATGAATCTTTGTATAGAGGCTGGTGGAAAGTACTTTGAAAAGATTTAATAAAAATATATGTACGTATAGAACAATTTTTTTTAGTTTCGCAAAACTTTCTGAGTGTCCCACGTAACTCCATTGAAGATTTTCAACATGTGAACCCCAGTGAACCCCTTGTAAAATTCAAAATCTTCCCTACTAAACCTTGAGGTGTGAATTTCGAAGTGATATTAACCAAACCCCGCAAATTAACTCGTGTGAGCTTGATTTCGAGTTCGTTACGTCATTAAGCAAATAGTCACGAAATAAAGAGCGATGATTCTCGAAAGCGACGTATTAGCGCATCACGATTAGATACTGCTATCCATCTACGACGTGTTTTCTTTGACGAAGTAGTCACCGTGCTTCGATGCCAGATGGTGAGCAGAACTATAATACGTCCTAATTTCCCTGACATATGACCCTGCGTGGTGAAGTGAAGGCAGTCGTAAAAGCCAGCGTCCCAAGAAGGAATCGTATCGCGCCTGATCTTGCTCCGTTCGCCTTATATGGTGGACTAGCCTCCTTCGTCGCACATGTTGTTACATAAGCATTACTTCCATATATGTAGGGTGTACTTGGTCAAGACTACGCCGTGACAGACATTAAAGCTTAACGAATGACATACATGTTTGTTGGTGTCAATAAAGTTGTGTTTACTGGTTGTATAACGTAGTGTGGTATCTCC
This sequence comes from Cerastis rubricosa, assembly GCA_949152445.1. NCBI lineage: Eukaryota > Metazoa > Arthropoda > Insecta > Lepidoptera > Noctuidae > Cerastis > Cerastis rubricosa. Next base: position 15,461,157 of record OX424541.1, read on the forward strand.
AGGTTGCTCGTAAGCTGGCCATGGTTGAGGCTGACTTGGAGCGCGCGGAGGAGCGTGCTGAGTCCGGCGAATCGTAGGTTTCCAAGCCAAAGCGCTAACGGACCATTGGCGCGTTGCGATGCTGACTTGCGCCGAAATAACAAAGACATGAAGTAGTTTCCCTTGCGCGTCTCAGTCGACATTGTTATTTCGGCGTGTCACGCGAGACTAGTCGTTAACGCGGTGGTCCCGACGCGTTGTTTTACAAGTTTTCGCCTCCGTTCTGCATGGTTGTTCATTTGCATTCTTAACATTCTGCACAGTAACCCGATTTACCTCCATAGGTATTTCTAACATCGGCTCTCACTGTTATTCTTATTGCATGCCCCATTCTAGGTCGCGTTCCAGACGGAAGCTGCTCAACAGGACATTTAATTAATTTGCATTGTCATGACATTAATACGGTGCTGCCGGCTCACGCTGTTGATTGAACCGGCAGCACTGCTTAATTATAAGGACACGGTGCAGATCAGTGACCCTCGACGTCGCACTCGAGCGTCGCTGCTCTCTATCAGACTAAAACAAGGGTTGCCCCATTTCATGGATATTTCTTATTTATGCAAATGTTAACTATCATGTCCATGTGTCGACTAAACTTCTGTCTTCAGTGTGTGTATAAATCTTAAACGTGGCTATAGGTTAGGATGTCAGGAAATATGTGTGGTATAGGGCAATTTTCGTTTTCAGATATGCACCGCATTACACCAGAATTACTGGCCGTATGCGTGCCGCACATATGCAAGCGCACACATCACCTAACGAATACGATAATGCACTAGATAGCACTTAGATAATTAATAATGTTTTAATGAAAAAAGTAATATTTAGAACTAAATGTTTTGGGACAACCCTCGTTTATTTTTTAATTATATGAGTTCTGACACCGCTCTCGACTCCCCCATGCTTTGTGTGATCCTTTCTGACATTGTTGTTTGTGTTTTTGCTCAAGTACCACTGCTTTGCTTTTAGTTTTAGCAGGACATCACCAGGATATTCATTTCTTCACTTAACTTACAAATGTCTGCACTTGATAAATACGTGCACCTGCTACGGACGAAAGTCCATTAACATAAAGTACGAGTTTCGAAAGAGCTCAGTAAACAGTAAACACTGGTATTAAGGTTTCATTTTCTCGAGTACTTTCTACTGTCACTTAGTACGTAATTTGTTGTAAGCCATCTGGCGTCTTTAAAAAAAAAACTTGTAGCTGAAACATGAAACAGAATCATGTGTGCACTTCACCTGCATTTAAACACAAACGTTGTCGCAAAGTTGGACACTTGTACGTAGTGCTGCACTGCGAAGCGCGTCGAGAGCGGTGCCCGGCTCGGTAGAGTAGTATTGTGTGTGTGTGCGTTGGCGTGTACTAACGCTCGGCTGGTAGGTGGCGCGCAAACTTGTGCTGATGGAGCAGGACCTCGAGCGGGCCGAGGAGCGCGCCGAGCAGAGTGACTGGTGAGTACTGCTTGAAGACTGGCGGAGACCGGACCACGTGACCACTGTTAGCTACCATGCGTGTATACTGCTCCAGATTGCAATCAGTGTGAATTAATCTTTGAACGCAAACTGAAATTCTAAGCATATATTTCAAATAGATGAGTTACAGGCACTTGTTGTCGAAAATAAAAAAAAAGATGAAACTGAAGTCCAGCTACAAGGTATATTAACTGAAAGGACTAGTTACCCATATTTCAAAGTGTACATCTCTTAGGATAAGAATGGGTTGCTTAAAACAAATAAGTGTAAAGATAACAATTTGGAGCCGACTACACGAGTAGTTTAATACACTGAAGCAGAACACGTTGTCGACTCTCCAGCTAAGGTTTTCTCTTGTTCATGATCGACGATGGTGGAGTTAATGATAGTAATTGGAGCTATACAAAACTAAACAAACTGAATGTTTTAAACCCATCACATTTCGGGTTTCTTAGAACAAGAAAAAGCCTTCTGTCGTTAGCAGATTAAGAACTGTAGGCATCCACAGGAGACCTGTAGATGTCGATAGTTCTACACGACATTGTTGAATTCCATAAAGAATTTGACGAAAACATCGATGCACGAGATCATGCTATAGTAACAGTACGAGTCAGTGAAAACGAGAAAGTCACAGCTTGAAGTGAAGTAATTAAATTGCAAATTAAACACGTATCTGTATGCGTTTGAATTTTCACTGATACATACTGATAAATTGTATACAATATTATATCGTTAGTTGCTGAGGCGATGATAATTGTATCGCGCGCTACTCAAGGCTTGCCCACTTCAGATTTGTGATTAAAAGTTGGATACACCTAAATTCATCGTCTTTGCAACATTGCATGATTGTGTTGTTTGATAGCTGCTTGAGTTTCTTATCATTACTGTTGTGATGACTAATAATCTAATTTTAGAAAATTAAGCAACTACCCAAATAGCAAAGTTCATTTAATTTACTAACCTTAATCAGCACGCTTATTTTTTTTTTTGTTTATTACTCTTAGAAATAGATGTAAGAGGACACGATTTAAATTATCAAATATGTCGGTCACTGATCAAGTGGCCGGTAGTTAATTGATATTGATTAGAAGCTGTTAAAATTTCAAGTTAAATAGAGCAAATAGTTAAAAATAATGACTGTATTTATCTTGTCGAAATACTTAATTGGCGTTTGGAAAAAAAAACTGAATTGCAACTTGCCATATTAGTACATCAGAGAATTGCAAAATCTTGTTCTAGAAGTTTCGATAGTAATGATTGATTTGGCTTTTATAGTACAGTAGAAGTTGATTGTTTCACTTTCTGTTCCTCAGCAAAATCGTCGAGCTTGAGGAGGAGCTCCGTGTCGTTGGTAACAACCTGAAGTCCCTGGAAGTCTCCGAGGAGAAGGTATGTTTCTGTGATTTTTTATACTTTTAAACTTATTTAGGCTAGAAAAAATTAAGCTAGCAATCCAATTCAAGGGATGATATCGAAATCCCTAGGAATCAAGAAATTTATGATTATTTTAATGGTATTAATAGTAATGGATAAAATACTCCGAATGATGCACCAACCTTTGTAATCAATAACGTATCGCAGTAAGTTCCCTGCTTAGTCTCGAACTTCATTTAATGAATAAGGCTAGGACGAAGCAGTTAAACTTCCAAGTAATGATAATGTATGTATGATGCAAATGAACGCGTGTATGAGGTGTGTGACTGTGATTGTTGTACCCGACATAATGAACGCCAAGAGTAACCAAGTGACATTCTATACAGGCCAACCAACGCGAAGAGGAGTACAAAAATCAGATCAAAACCCTCACCACCCGCCTAAAGGAGGTGTGATATCGAACGAGATCAGTTCATATAGCGAGTGTTTATGTTAGCTTGCCTAACTGCATTCTGCTGCACTCCTAGTCTAGTCTCTGTCTGATTTACCATTCTATGTACCAGTCTTCCGACTTTGGTGATGGTAAATAGGATTTAGAGAGTAGTGCGTTCGTAATAACTCGTGTTCAGTTTTGCTCCATATTGATACTTCCCTCTTGTTTGCTGTTTGAATGTTTTCTTTCTTTAACTTTAACGGTTATGACGCTGTAATATAGTTTTAGCGTACTTTATCCGTTTATTTTACTTTAGTATCGTGCAGCGTTGTTTGTTGTTTGTAGCAACTGCAACTCTGCGCGATGCAGCATGACTCAGTTTTCGCTGTTTTGTGTTTTTTTTTCGTTAACAAATAATACTCGCAGGCTACGCAAAGAGAAGAGACATACGAGGGTCAAGTAAAAGTGCTGGACGCTCAACTCAAAGAGGTAAAAGGATTGCCGGACCGAAGGATTTACGTAGATAGACGGTTTCGGTTGTAGTTTCGTTTCATGCTCATAGCCATTCAGTGTTTTGGGATAGTACGAGTACGATGGGCCGTGGGCTACAAAAATTTCAACTTAACCATAAACCATTTTCAACTGAACATCTTTAGAATCAGTTTAAATTGTTAAGTTGTCATTTTTGTGTTCATGAATCAGCTTCGTTAAGGCTACGTTCGTTGGTGTAGGTCCTAGTGTCGAGTGGCTGATGGCGGTTGGTGCTTCATCTATGTATCTATGTACAAGGCTCTCTCCTATATCTGTACCTACCTGTGTATTAATTACTTCTATATTATCTGTAAGAACTATGCCTGTGTTGTGATTGTACGCTTTATTAGTTTGGGGTTCTGTATTTGTATGTGATGGGAAAACTTTTGCTATTTTTGTCCCTGCTTTATATTAGTCCGGTTCTTTGATAACCGCTTTATTATTTAGGTTCTTAAAATACTTCGGAATTGCACAGGACTTCATATGAATATTTTTTCCTGTAGTTACATTTTCAATTAAGTACTTCTGATGCACAGTTAATGCATCGTTTTTCCTGGTATTACAAAGATTTGATTCTGCCAAAAAATTTGCTCTTACGCCGGTTTCCAAGACTTGTTATTCAGTTTTACCAGATGAAGAAGAACATATATTTTTGGGGATTAACAAAGCCATACCTCGCCTTCAACTTCACAATAATCGGGCATGATATGGATCGTACCGTTGCATTGATTTCGGGTAAAGAGTACAGTCACAACATGGCGGCGGCATGTCGGAGGCTTGCCGTTAGTAATCCGTCCTGTGTGGCTAGGCGATGGCGACTCGTGATCACGTCGAGGATAAGATACACAGCCTCTCGCAGAAACTATCGCAAGTAAGTTGTGCTCGATACAGGGGGTTCTGGTCGTCCTAACAATATATTAGAGGAACATAAAATAGGGAAAAAGGTTTTTGAAAAGGAAACACTAACGAAAATTGGGAACAGTAAAAGTAATAAAATAAAATTTTGGAAATTTAAATTAAATAAAAATTGAGAAAGATACAAACAAACAAGAATAATATATAAATAAAGAATAATCGGGAACTCAAAACAAATAGTAAATATACCGTTTCCAGTGTTATTGATAGTGTAAATAAAAACGAATTTTCTAAAGAAAAAGTAAAAAAACAATGTGGGGAAAAAAATAAAAAAAGAATTTTGGAAAAGAACAGCAAAAATAACTTGCATGCCATTGACACATAACTAAGGTATGAGTTATATTTTCAATAAAGGTGATTGTATTAGTATTACTCATATAACTAAAGGACAATTTTATCAACTCAGATTAATATTAGTCATGATGCTAATATTTGCTATTTAAACATATATAATACAAGGTATTTCCAAGTCTAAATATGCACTTGAAAATATAGATTCAATACGATTTCTATGGACGACCAGAGCACTTTGTTGGTTATGTGTTTTTATATATATTTTCACGATCATTTATTTTTTATACTTTGGGTAAAATGGTATTTTGGTATCTAGTGTTGTAGTTTCACCACTCAGCACAAAGCCGCTTTCGGTAAAGGTAAAATGCATGGTGATTGTGAGGCTTTAATTGTTTATAACATAGTTGTTTCTTTTTACTACTAAATTTTTGTAAATATATATTTTTTAATTTTGGTTATGAAATCAAACATTAAAAAAAATAAGAATTTGAAAATAACTGAAAAGTAAATTCATTGCATGTCTAATTGTGTAGTAAAACAGTCTATTTTCTGATGATTTGAAATATTTAACATCCCTACATGAAATAATGTTGTGAAATAGTGTTGCAACATTTCAAAATGATATTAATTTTCAAAGATAACGAATTATTATTAATCTTAAATTAAATATTGTAAAAAAAAGAAAGAGAAAATAGGCTGTTTACTTCAAGATCAGAAGTTAAAATAGACATTAAATGATTTCAGGCTGAGGCGCGCGCTGAATTCGCTGAGCGCTCCGTGCAGAAACTCCAAAAGGAGGTCGACAGGCTTGAAGGTAATCTATCATTTCGTATATTTACAAAAATATACCATATGACATTATATTTGTCCCAAGAGACACTATATAAGTAATATGAGAAACAATTGTAGCCAAATTTTATCCAGTGTTTTTTAGAGCAAGACACAAAAGTCAAAATTATTTATTTAATTACATTTATTGATGCTAGTTTTCCAAGTTTTCAAGGGTCTCCAGATATATTACAACGTACAGCAGTTTGGTTAAGTTTGAAATTCAAATATTTCACAAGTCAAGTTAAAATAACATGTTTGAAAATAACAATGCTTTGGACATTCCGCACTTAAACGTTGCCATCTCAGCCGTCATTAGATCTGGCTTAACGAGTTATAATGCTGTACAATAGATTTGTAAGCTTTTTTCTGTCATTTCTGCTACAATCTCAAGCTTATTTTTATCTTAATTTCATAGTAACAGTGTTAGAGTTTTTTTTTTTATTGTGCACAGAATTGTTTTTGGTAAATTCACAAACAATACACCAAAATTTTCACCTCACTTTTTGGTGCTTGTGGCTCAAATTCAATTCTGTGCAATATTTTGTTGTTAGCATGTCTTTTAAGTGTCTCCTACTAGACTGCTCGATCCTTCAATATGTTTTTTTCTGTAATTTTGGCATGGTTTTATATTGATGTTGTTTTTTGCCTGTGCTGTTTGGTTCAAATGTCAAAATCGGATTTTGTGTCAAAAAAAAGTAGTCGTCAAGTATCGCTTATGAATATATATGATTATTACACTCCTTTTCGGAATAGTCTGTCAAGTATCTGATTTGCAATGACAAACCTCACGAAAGCTGTTGCAATTGTTTGATGAATCCAGTCAATTAAATTACTTGACAAATTTGATTAAGTGGAAAAGTTTCTTCAGAAACTTGGGTAATTTTTGTATCCGATGATTAAACGTTTGGACTAAACGGTGGTTTGTTGTGTGTCCTACTGACCGTGGCCACGTCGCCCTTGCAGACGATCTGGTGACCGAGCGCGAAAAGAGCAAACTCCTGCAGGAGGAGATGGAGGCCACGCTGCACGACATACAGAACATGTGAACACTCCCGCACGCGCCCGCTCCACTCACTCACGTCGCCTCACTAGCTTACTCGCACTGACAGTGACACACAGACATATGTCACTTTAGAGATGCCACCGCGAAAATATAAGAGCACCAAAATTGTAAGCAGTGCAGTGACCTAGAACGAAAGAAGTTTTATTTAATTGACACATTTTCAAACTTCTTTTTATTTAAAGACTACGCAAAGTGAGCCGAGCGGGCGCTTAGATGTTATTAGCTATAGAGTAATTGCCAGCCGCTTTTTTAATGTATCTTCAAAATCGAGTGTTTGCTACGAAAGCACTGCCATGTGCAATTTTTTTTATTTCATCCACAAATAACTAATATTTTTGTCCGTATAGTTGAAACGTGTAATTTGTTTTATAGTCATTACTTTACGAGCGTGCCTGTTATGTCAATGATCGATATTTATATGACGTATGCAGTCGCTTCTATAGCACTCTAGTGTAAGGTATAAAATGATAGTATCGACATTCCAAAAGGGGGTCCAAAATGTTATGCATTTTACACTCAACTTAAAAAAGACATTATTTGCATTATTTATAAAGAAATGCACATAGTTTTTGTACAATATTTAAATGTCTATGTATTTGTAGAACAAATTAGTCGCTGTATTCTGTTTCGATAATTTAATATTTCTCTCGAGGGGATAGTGCATACAATACGTCGTATGCTATATTTTTCATATGCACTGTTTGCAATTTATTATGAACTTAATTTACTTAATGTTAGTGAAGAGATTAGATATTTTTATTCAAGAGTGACGGTAATACAATAAATAATGATATTTATAGGAATATTCTTGCTAAATTGGAAATAATTGATATTCTATTATGTTTGAAGGATGATTTTCTCGTGTCATAATTGAGTTTGTTGTTATTTATTTAAATTAATCGATGAATAAATGGCGACTATTCCAAGTTGTAATCTTCGCGCGTTTTCGCTCGCGCTGGCAATACCGCGGTAATGCATGCTCACGCGTTTGACGTGTGACGTGCACGCTCGCGGGACATACGTCCGTACGAACGATACAGTAACGAAGGGAGTCCGTCTTATTAATATTATCGATTAATGAATTGATAGATAAGTTCGTGAAAAATAATTTAATGATTTTTAAGAGTATTCTAATAAAAGTGTTTATGAATATATATTATTATTTTTAACCCGTTGTATTTTTTTTACTAACTCGTGTGTTACCCTGTGGTTTCCTTTCGACTAACGCCCCGACGACGATTCTATCAGCTATAACGTCGATCATTACTGTATTATAAAGTCATCTTCATTATCATTTTAATTTAATCCGGTAATCACTGCGGGAAGTTCGGGGCGAACCAAAATTATTCGCACAAAAAGAAGAAGTGCTCGATGGCGAGCGGGGTCATGAACTCATGAGTCACGAAGCATTGTACATTACCATGTCGGCGGCACGAGGCATGAGAGGAGCCTGCGACCTGCACGTCCCCGTAGAGTAGCGCCGTGCTAACGACCGCATGCGAACACACCGCTCTCACGCGCCGCCTGATGCAGATGACCTCATCAACGAGATCGAGCGGTACAACGATATCGGCTACGACATCGACGACTCCTTCGTGGAGCTCATCCCCGGCGTCGACCCCAACGAGCGGCAGGTGGTCGCCATGCGCGAAGCCGCGCGGAAGGAGTTCGAGCGACAGCACCCCAAGGAGCCCACGCCGCCGCCCAAGCAACCCACCCCGCCGCCGCAAGAGGCCGCCGCGCCGCCGCCCGAGGGCGCAGCCCCGCCCGCCGACGGAGCCGCGCCTCCCGCTGACGGAGCACCCGCCGCTCCCCCAGTAGATGGCGCAGCCCCTCCAGCTGAAGGTGTCGCGCCACCCGCTGAAGGTGCAGCTCCTCCTGCCGAAGGAGCAGCCCCACCCGCTGACGGAGCTGCCCCTCCGGCGGAAGGAGCACCCGCAGTTCCTCCCGCCGATGGAGCCGCTCCTCCGGCGGAAGGAGCCGCTCCTCCTACTGACGGCGCTGCCCCGGCGGCCCCGCCAGCAGAAGGAGCCGCTCCTCCCGCAGAGGGTGCCGCCCCCGCTCCCCCCGCCGACGGAGCCACACCTGCTGCTCCGCCGGCAGAGGGAGCCGCCCCCGCGCCGGCAGCAGCACCCCCCGCGGAAGGAGCCCCCGCTGCGCCTGCAGCAGAAGGAGCCCCCGCGGTAGCGCCGGCACCTGACGCCGCTGTAGCTGTCGCCGCCCCCGCCGCTGCAGCTGCCGCCACCACCCCCGCTGCTGCACCCGCTGCCGCCCCCGCCGCAGCGCCCGCGCCGGCCGAGACCGCCCCGGCCCCCGCGGCGCCGGCGGCCGAGGCTGCCCCGGCCGCACCTCCGGCAGAAGCCCCACCTGCGGAAGCCGCACCGCCATCTTAAATACGTCGACCTTCTGCTCGTTACTTTCGGACTCTCTATTACTCAGTAACCGCGTCCCGGGTCGTGGTCCCGGTGGAACCTAGTGCGACACCCCCCCGGAGATTTATTTTTTATGTTGACAATAAACGTCTGAAACTATAGCTGATGGAATTTCTGTCCCCCGTTGTGCCCCGCCGGGCCCGCGTGCATGCGTGTGAGTGTGGCGACTAACTCGGAGCCACTGCGAGTGACCGCGCCGCTGTCCGCAGACGATCTGATCGCCAGCAAGGAGGTGTTCCACGAGATCGGCGGCGAGCTGGACTGCGCCTTCGACGACCTCGGGCTCCGCACGCCGGCTGTGGCGCCGGCCCGCGTGTGCGACCGCTGCACCTGCTGCCACTGACGCGCCGCTCTCCACGCTCATGCATTTACGTTACACGACAATCGTGTCTTGATATTCTAGTCAATCATTAAACCATAACAAAACACCTACCGAAAGCTTTCTAACTGAGTTTGCATGCAAGTCTTCGACGAATCGGAACCTTACACTGACGACGCAAATCAAACAAGCTTTATAACCCAGCGAGACCGACGCATGGCTTCAGAGTAACAAGGATCTAAACATGTAAGCATTTAATTTTTATTACTACCACTGCGCTGCTCTTATCGCGCTTACAGACGGATGAGTTGCAGTCAGTATACATATAAGGGCACATCATGTTACGCTGAGCACTGATACTCAGATCAGATCATCGGCTTACAATCATCAAGCATGAGGCTTTGAGAGAATGCGCTTGCGCAGCACAGCAAGTCGCAACCATACAACACGTCGCACCGTCTGTAACCGCCATTACGCTGAAACTAATTTTCCTAACGACTTGACTTAGGAAAGAGAACTATCTACACAAATAGAATGAAATTTAAGACAGGATGTAATAATAAGTATTTGAGATAATATTGTATTATAATGTTTGGGCAAATGATATATAATGCTGTGTCCAATGCGCAGACGAACTTGTCGCCGAGAAGGAGAAGTACAAGGACATCGGAGACGACTTGGACACCGCTTTCGTGGAGCTCATCCTCAAGGAATAAACTGGCACTTTCGGCTAGGTTCGGTAATGTTCGGGTCCCGCCACGCGGCTACTACCACCTCCCGCCATTCAAATATCCGAATACATGTATTTTACTTTATAATTTTTTACTCCTAATTTAAAGTATTAAAATCCATAGTTTTATGGCGGTATTTATTTTCGAGTAATATAATAAATTAATTTATTACTTATGACTGGTTTTATTTTGAGTTCCTGTAGATAGCACCTGCATTGCCTTGTATGTACGAGTATATTGGTAGATGTGAATTTTGTAGAATCTGCTACTGCTGATGTGTAGAAATGATGTTAAGTGCAATACAAGCTGCTTTGGCTTCAAACAACTGTATTTTACCTGCAATCAAAACAAGACTTTATATACCAACACTAGTTGCACTATTTTTGATTGATAAAACTTCAATAGTTAGGTGGTAGGTAATTGATCCGTCTCCACTTAATTGTTTGATCCACAATTTCATATCCTGCCTAGGTACCTATATTAGATATTTTTTGGTAAACTAGTTAGCATTTAACTAGTTTTCCAGAAAGAAACTTAAAGTATGACTAATTTGAAAGTTATACTTAATTTAATTTAAATAAAAAAGTACTTTAAATTTAAATAAAATATTGCTTAGATGTGGTAATACACATTTCTGCTAACCTACGTTATTTGAGGACCTTGAATAACATTGAAATTGAATCCTGTTCTAAGAAATGAAATCAAATGAAGGTAGAATACAGCACCTGTTGCCAAAGCCATGCTTGAAGACCGGTCACCATGCTTTCTCTGACTAGAATCCAGTAGATAGAACCTGTGACAATGCTTTTGTTTGGTAAGTAAGTAGCAAGTTTCTTATTGAAGTAGATAATATAGTAAATAGAAATCTATTTTATTTTTGTACTTTAAATAGTTGCACGCACTGCTAGACTTTTCAAAACAGATAGACATCATAATATTATAGAAAATTGAAAGAAAATGACCAAGAGCTGATGAAAAATTTATATTTAGTTCTTCGCTGGATTGTACCCTTAAAACAATAAACCAATTAATTACTTACTAACTTTCTATTCACGCCCTGAATGTGTAACTAACCAACTAATATTACTAACAGACGAGGTGATCGAAGAGCGCAGTAAATACAAGGCTATAGCAGAAGAAGTGGACCAGACATTTGCTGATCTGTCAGGATACTAATCGGCCATGTTGTGGCCGTCGCCATCTTGATGAAAATGGCGGGAGAATGCGAGCGCACGCGGTGGATATTGCTTCGAAAACGTGCCTATTATAAAAGAACAACACATGAAGCCGTACAAAATAATACTCAATTTGATAAAATATAAAACAAAGGAAAGTTTTCATGTATTGTACTTTTTAATGGACTCCATATTCTTTGCACAGAGCTCACGTTGAGAAATGGACAAACTACTTCAACGATAGTTCACTTAAGATTGGTTGCATCTGATGTTTTTTAGGAATGAACAATAGCTATGTAAATTAGCTAGACGCTAGGAAAAAATGTGAATTCTATTGGTGTAAAATGATGTCATCGATGATCATAACACAAAATATACGTTTACATTGAAGACTTAAAGCTCGAACGAAGTGTAGGCGCAAAATAAATAATGTGTTAATTAAAGCTAAGTATGACTGTACCGTTCTTTGGCTAAAAAGAGTTTACGCTTACATAAGAGATTTTCTCGCCAACTGTCTTATGCCTTACTTTTTAGACTTCTGGAAAATACATTTCCTTCTATGATGTCAAATAATTGTAGTGTATTCTCATTCAGACGCCTCATTGCTATAACTGCGATCAGGGGAAAAAGTCACTTAAGAAATTTAACTTAATGTTCAAGTTTAAAAGCCACGTTACTTTTTTGTTAAAATTATAGAAACAGTTGCATAATTCAAAATAAGGATGTCCAGAATTATCGTTGTTAACAAGATGTGTATTTGTATAAATATTTTTGAGAATTATACAAAATGTAATGTACCTAGTGTTGATAAAACTACCTATCATTCAAAATAACCACGTGTACCTAAAATCATTTAATCTAAATTGCTATTATTTGCCAGATTAATTTTAATTGGGATGTCCAGAAACATTTTTGGGCTTTTAATTTGGTCTAAGTAGTTCGGACCTACATTATTTTGTCTATGGTGGAATGCGAAGTCTTAGTTACACAGTTTCATGTTATTAATTATTTAATTTAGGATCATCCGGTTGCTGTCCAAATATAAGCAGTTGAATCAACGTTACAGTGTTGAATACAGAATACCAAATCATGTAAATTAAGTAGGTCCTTTTAAGCTCACGGGAATTATCTTACTAAGCAATCCGAACTCTTTTATGTGAAGTTGTAACAAATGAGTGTATATCGGGTTGAATAAAATAGACAAGAATGAACATTCGTTTTCATTCTATTCTTAAAATAAAATTTAAAATATCTGTGGGAAAAATTATAACATGTAACCTGAAACTATTGCTTCCGTTCCTTGATAGTCGTCTTCGGAGTAACGCGCTCAAACGCTCTCGTAAACTGAGTTTGTGCAAAGAAAATTATATCTAATAGATACGGCTATTTTATTACTTCAAAGCTCACTTTCACGTAGCATTGAATGCGCCTAAAAACACTGCCGAAATTTTGTGTATCTTCAACGCGAGTTTTTTACGAGAATCGTTTTTTATGATGTGTAAAACATAATCTTATGAAATATGTAACGAGTTTTTGTTTGAGTTAGGCACTATATTTATGTCTTGGTCACACTTTGAGATACATCGAAGATAGAATTTTATCAGCCATCCGTATGTATCATTTTGCTTTGCAACAAAGAAAGCGCTATCACAATAGGTTAAGATTTTAAAAGTTTATGATCTAGAAATCAGTGTTTTCCATCCAATCAAAGTGTGACTAAGACAGCGTATTATACATAGTCATATAATCAGAAATAGGTTTGAGAATTTTGTACTTGTTTGTACTCGTTTAGCTTAGATTTTGTACGGCAATATGATTGTACTTTCGATTATAATTGTACCTTCTATGTCTGCTTCATACTTTCCGTAAGTCCCTTTTTCATTGCAGTAAGTCTTTCTATGACAGCTTCTGAGGAAGTGTACCTATCAGCGCTTTAAACTGTTCACTCTTGTAAAATAAATTTATATTAAAACTATTTTGTGTTTTATTTTCGCTAGTAGAAAGATCGAATAGGTGTTGATATGATCGTCTCCATACTCATTATCAGTATCGATAACTGACTTTTAATAGAAAGAGGGAAAAGATGTTGAATCAAAGCGTGCATATTAAGTAAATAAGGTATTAAAACGTCGAGTATTAGGTAGTAGTTTGCGTAGTACCTCTACGACAAGAGGTGAAGTTCAACAATTCAATGGTGCCTTATATTGTATAACTAATAGTATAACTAGATGGACTAACCCATAATTCCGGGTTAATGTGCGTTTACTTAGGTGTCACTGACTCTGGCAGGGCCACCATCACGAATTTTAATTTTGAAAACACAAAAAAAATGTCGCTAATTAGTCGAAATTTGTCGCCAAATATCAGAATTTGTCGGTCACTGGTTCAAAAGATATAAGGGTTTATAGGTGGCCGATCTGGAGAGAGTCTCACCAGCAGGGCCACATTTATATCTCAAAAACTAGGGCACCTAGCAAAGATCTGTTTTCTCCCATATTTTGTCGCCAATTAGTCGGAATCAGTCGCCAAATATCAGTATATGTCTGTCACTGGTTCAAAAGATATAAGGGTTTATAGGTGGCCGATCTGGAGAGTCTCCCCAGCAGGGCCACATTTATATCTCTAAAACTAGGGCACCTAGCGAAGATCTGTTTTCTCACATATTTTGTCGCCAATTCGTCGCAATTTGTCGCCAAGTCATAGATTTAATCGGGTCTTAGTCTAGGAGATATAATGAGTTCAATTAGTAAGGTATAGTCCAAGAGCTAGATCGAAGAGTTCACGAAAAATTACCAAGAAAAAAAAAATCTATTAATATGTGTAATATACTTCTACTTTTATCGGTCTAAAGTCTTTAGAAATGTCCGAGAGAGATAAATTCTTAATTAAATTCATGTTTTTATGTTTTAAATTGCTAGGTTAGAGTGGCTTAAACTTCTTTGAAAACATTAAACCTTGCTCTTGGTCTATTTGGTGTCAAGATGTACAGTCGCATGAGACTGTTTTACCAATTTACAATGTTAAGCTATGAGAATACCGTACCTTTAGTAAAATGTTTAAAATACTTAAACGTTGAAAACGTATTGTCAATTGTTATCAAATTTTATTATATGTAATATAAATTTTTATTATATCTCGCTCTTTTCTCCCGTTTTTGTATTTTCGGAATACCTAGATATAACAATACTCGAGTTCGTAACTATTCATAATAAGTTCCACTTTAATTAAACTGGCTGACTTAAACTTACGTGACGGGCAACTCGTTCTAAGCCTCGTCTGTACAAGCGGATCTATCTCTTTCTTACTTACCGTAAATGAAACGGAGCGCAGCCATCTATCTGCCTGCGACTAAGTGGTAAGTGCACATTGTGTTAGATAAATAATTACGTATATTTATTGTAGATTTGTTTATAGGTAATGAATACAGCTTCCCTATGATGGGTTGAAATTATAGAATAAGTTTATATTTATTTAATTCGAAACAAACATTCCTCCATAAGACGGCATAAATACTGTCTAGAAACTACATAAAGTATTTTGTACTCGCTTGTACCACTGTATGGGGAAATTGAATTCTTTAATATCTTTTTAATTACACACCGACTAAATCTGTAACTTGGCGACAAATTACGTCGAATTGGCGACAAAATATGGGAGAAAACAGATCTTCGCTAGGTGCCCTAGTTTTAGAGATATAAATGTGGACCTGCTGGGGAGACTCTCTCCAGATCGGCCACCTATAACCCCTTATATCTTTTGAACCAGTGACCGATATATTCTGATATTTGGCGACTGATTTTGACTAATTGGCGACAAAATATGGGAGAAAACAG
Organism: Cerastis rubricosa; assembly: GCA_949152445.1. NCBI lineage: Eukaryota > Metazoa > Arthropoda > Insecta > Lepidoptera > Noctuidae > Cerastis > Cerastis rubricosa. Next base: position 15,476,603 of record OX424541.1, read on the forward strand.
ATCTTTGCTAGGTGCCATAGTTTTTGAGATATAAATGTGGCCCTGCTGGGGAGACTCTCTCTAGATCGGCCACCTATAAACCCTTATATCTTTTGAACCAGTGACCGACAAATTCTGATATTTGGCGATAAATTTCGACTAATTAGCGACAATTTTTTTGTGTTTTCAAAATTAAAATCCCTGATGGTGGCCCTGCCAGAGTCAGTGACACTTTACTTAGCTACCATGTAGGCCCATGATGGCCTATAAACAGGTTGTAACTCTTGGCAGTAGCTTCAGTTGAAGCACTTCAAATAAGAAGACAATGGGTCTACGTTAGCGCTGTAAGGGTCTGTGCTACGTGCTACGCCACTATTATTTAGTACAGAATGAAGTTCTATAAATATAATCATAAGATATATAAAATGAATTAAGTAGGTACATAGTTACTGTTCCAGTTTCGCTATCAATTTTATAGCATTTAAGCAATAACATCATGTGAGCATATTGTTTCTAAATGAACATCTTGAAATATGTAATGGAATGGATTGCGAGAAACACGTCATTATAATCTTATGAAGTATCAGCGCCACCGGATGCATTAGAATTGTCTCCATGAATGGTAATACTGGCAACCAGTCTTACCAAAGATTATCGTATTACCCAGTACTAACTTGGTTGTGGAGGTCAGATAGGCAGTCGTTCCATGTAAAATACTGGTATGCAGCTGCATCCGGTTAGACTGGAAGCTGGACCCCAACAAAGTTGGGGAAAGGCTAGGCAGATGATGACTGCGGATACTGAAATGTAGGTACGGCGCACCGTGGTCCAATAATTTTATATAGTTCGTAACGAGAGATGGAGCCCGTAGGAAGGCTTACGTGATAAATGAGTAGAATTTACAATATTTCAGACTGAAAGTTGAAACGAAAGGTTTTTGTTAGTTTTACACATAAGTAGCGATAATTTACCAGCTTCTGGCCATTTCTGTCGGTCTAATTCCGTGATATTGAGTTCGTTGAACAATTTTTTACTGGTCTTTCGATGTTTGCAGGGTCATTATTTCGCATTTACACGAAATCAAAGCCAAACTGCTATCGATGAGGAATGGCATGGTTGTGCATTCTCGTCTCGGTTTTGGAGACGCGATCGGTTCTTCTACGCGGGCAATTTCCAGCGTGGCAACTCTTAATGACATGCGAGCGTATAGATTGCCCTTCTGATATGATCTCCTGGTAGTTTGGACACTGATCACAACTTGATACAAGGACTGGAGACTTCCGAATAGCTCGCGAACCGAAATTTAAAGCTACTTTTCAATCGGCGGCGACCTGTCGCGTCCGGCCCTGGTTCAATCCATGGTCCGGAATGAGAGGGAATGGGAAGCCGTCGCCTCCTGCGAAGCAGTCATGCTAGCGAAGGAGGTGGCAGAACGTGAGAGGGAGAGAGCCTCACGTCCCAACAGCCGCGGGTGACGCTCCGGGCTTCGGAGGCCACCCAGTAGCCACCGTAGGCGTGGATCTGTGGACGGTGAGTGATGGGCTGGCTCAACGTCCATCCATCTTATGACGACAGGCCGTGTCGACGGCGCGTTCGTGTTGCACGAGCGTCTCAAGAAGATATCAGCAAACTGGAAGGGGTCTGAGAGGGCCGATGCCTGCCGGGGCTGCGGGACTGTTCGAAAGAGATACCGTGGCCCTGGAACACAAAGGGCTGGAAGGAACATGGATGGGTCTTAGTCATTACAAGTCTGTCACTTCCTTCCGCTCCGCCCAGAGCGAGAGCGGCGGGGTCATTTGATGTTTTCCCATCCGTAAAAAAAGGCCACCTTTCAACATACCTTACACATCCCTAGGCATCCCTCCCTGTGTTAAATTACGACGTGACATAACGCTCCGAGTTACAAAAATTACAACAAAGAAGCAGTCATTTCTTTGTACCTGAAAAAACAAACGAAACCTACAAAAATCAACTTTTACAGTACAAATTTTAGTTTTCCTTCCATATTTCAAAAATGCTTATGCATTTTTTTTTTTTTGAATTTCGGTATCTTTATTCTTTTAACCTACATTTAACTTTATTTTTATTTATTTTTTAAATAATTAGTTATACTTTGCGTGTTGCTGCTTTTTTGATGTTTAAATTAAATAAAAATTAAATAGCTGTTTTTAATGACTAAACCAAGTCCTGAAGTTTTGTAACAAGATTCTCATTTAAAAGAGTGTCCATGGAGTTTGTTGACCATTCTTCTCCATAGAGATCTACGCTTTGGAATGGGCAGCTATATTTCTTTCACAGTTATTATGTCTTGTGACTGGGACTGTAGTTAAATTTTTATTGTTGTTTGACTATTCAAAAGTGCCTGTAACTGGCCTAGTTGAAATAAATGATTTTGATTTGATAGCTTATTTGCAACCAGCTTGCGAGCTGCTAAGCTGTGCTGTCGACACGCACTAGTGACATTGCTGTCGCTGCCCTTGAACGGGCTGGGTATTTAGGGGACAAGTTGATGTTTATCTCGCACTCCATCGATCGTCAGAGCCGTGTAAGTGGTGGGGTAGGCTAAGATAATGTATTGAGGCAGTTACACAACTAAGTAGGTACAAATATCATTCCCAAGATGAAAGGAAGATAAAATAAAGTTTTCAGGACAATCAGTTTTCCGGTAGTTTTGTTTGGGATAAGTAAAAAAAATTATGTTAACGAAGATCGTAACATATTGCGACGTCATCGGTCTAAAATCTTTGGCTGTGTGGGTCTTATGAGACCCACGCTCAGAAATGGACATTCAGATGGTGTAAACCGTCCGGTATCTTATTACCTCTGTCGTCTGTCCTATTTGAGATCTCCGGAATCTAATGAATGGAATATGCCTAGCAATTAGTACCCAAACAAACATGAATCATTGAGTGGACCAATATGCAAATAGTTTGCTGTTATTAGTTATAGCCAGATGAAAGCCACGTGTCGATCTCAATGAGTTCGGTATTACGCTAAATATAGTAGGGGCGGCCAGCCGGAGCTAGCCGGATGGCGCTCGGAATTTGGGAAATCTGCAACACGAATGTTAGCGTCGCGCGAGAAGGACAGTGCCACCTGATCGAATTAGCCGGCATTGACAGCGAGCGTGTTTTTATATCATCGATCTATCAATCTGCTCGATATTCACATCCGCCGACGTCGTCACAGGTTCGTCTGTTAGCGATCGTGGCAAAAATAGTGGAGCAACCGTGTGTGGGAGCGTGACGGGTGGTGGTCGGCATGTTCGCTGCGATTGCTATGCTGGATCGGAATCCTGGATTTTTGGCACCGAAAATAGTCGGGTGGGAGCGCGGCGAAACCGCGAGGGCGGGCGCGGCGCAGTGCGTGTCGCTCCGCCGTTTGAACAGCCCGCTCGTGAGGTGAGTGCAGGCGCGCACCGCCACGCCGGCAGCTTGGATACTTCATCAGGACCACACCCAGCGCGGCCCAGGACTGTGCCAGTGACACATCAGTGCCATCATGTGTGGAGTATCCAAGCTCCTGGATTTTGATTCCGGCGGTTCTGTGCTTTCGTTTTGTGATACGTTGTTCTGTATTTTCTGGCTCAGCTTGGCATATCTTGTGTTAGTACGGCAGTACAGTGTGTATTGAGTGTCAGTTGTAGCGAGTAAGGACGGGCGGTGTGCGCGCGCGGTTCGCGTTTTCCATGGATATGACTCGGGTTTCATCGCGCGCGCGTCCTCGCTGAAAATAGTGAGTCCCCGCGCGCCGCCCACGCCGCGCTCTCACACCGCTTGTAACCTATTTGCGGCATGCCCGAACATCAGTATTTATTTAGCGAGATGAGGAAACTCGTCTCAATTTTTATTTAGCCTCAGTCGTGGCCCATATATCGTGTAATTAGGACGTTCGGTCCACAACTCTGTTGTTTACCGATGTTCGGTTTCCGATTACAGCTCCCACTGTCCAGATATTTGGACCTAGTTGGGAAGTCACTGACATGTTGTATGTTAATGATAGTTTAAATTACATAGCTTTTAGAAAAGTTGTTATATTTTATTAGTCACGTAAACACCACACATGAAAGTTAAAATACGCAACCACCTAAGACATTCGGCTGTTACAAGAAAAAACTTAGTTAGATCCTTACTTGTCCAACCAAACAAAAGCAGTCTTAAAAAGATTTTAATAACAACACTACATCCTTATTAATAGATACTTATTTACAACTGTAACATTTAACATAAGACACAGAATATGAAAGCTACACCTCAAAAGATAAATCATCTTGGGATTAAAGTATGAGAGATGACGGTTGTCACTTGGACACGTCACGATTACCGGCGCGCCTGGAACCCTGAGTGTTGGCACCTCATCAAAGCGCCTACTATTACACACAAGCTCAACTATCCCTGAAATTCGGGAGATAGTTACAGTTATAGCTTTCATATTAACAATTTTATACTTTGTGACATAGTCTCGTATAATTGGATCATCTCTTTTATACGTAGTAAATTTTAATCAATCTTCGTTCTTGGCATTGGCACTCGTCGATACTTTAAAAATTTGTTGGTCTTTGAAAGTTACAAGTTTTTTTTAAGAAAACCCATGACTTTCCTTCTCCAAAGATATTCATAATTCGTGGATATTATTTCGCTAGGCTGTCCGCTGTCTTAGGAATCCGCCCTTACACAATGATTAATTACCTGCTACGAGAAACTAATGCCATCCGTCTTGTTACACCTGTTCGACTACCCACTCACACTCAACTCACCATTACTTAATCCATACCTTAGCTTAGACCATCCAAACTAGATCCTTCGTAACTTCTGTGATGCCTTTTTGTCAGATCTATTCCATTAACTCTGTTATGTCTTTCATTACTTTAATTTGAATAATTAATGACTTAACATTTGCTTTTATAACGGTGAAGGAAATTGTCGTGAGGATGTCATGTCCCAGAATCAAAAACTCGAAGACAAGTGATTTCCACTAACCCAAACTAGACCTGCGTAGTAGATTACAGCTCGTTCCTACTCATATATAGGAGTCCAGTGTCCCAACAGTGGGAATACTATAACTATAGGCTGACAATGCTATGCTAACATTTTCTTAATGATACAATACAACAACCAAGTTATTGTTTACATTAAGACGCTGCCAAATTTTGTCGATGACGTTGACTTCTTGAAACTAGAAGCTGGTAATGCGGATACAATTATCACTAACATGATTCCCCTTCGGAAAAACAGTTTTGAATAAACTTGAAGCCATTTAAAGTAACTTTAACTTTGAATAATATGTTGTTCTTCAAATGTTGAGGAACTTACTAAAAGTTGAGAGTCAGGTACCTTGGGGATCAACAACCGTTCAAAAAGATGCGTTCAATGGAACTATTTGATTCGAGATTTATAATAACATAGATTAGTCTCAAGTTCATTGAATTGGTACTTGTCGATACATCGATTAATTAAGTGACGTAGTCGGTGACGCATTTTGTAGGTACTCTGCCCTTGACTTAAGGGTTTGTATTAACACTTTGGACTTAATTCAATTAGACATCGTGAAATTCTTTACAATTTAATTTGAAATGAATCTTCTTGTCTCAATATTCTTTCAATTTTCTTTTGTATTATTTAATGAGAATTCCTAAAACGTTTAAAATTAAAAAGAAAATAGTTTCAAAGAAGTCTTCATTGACTCTTTTGTTGATTTTTCATTTAAATTCTTGATAAAGTAAAGTTTAAGCTTGTGACCTAAGATGAAACATTTTTTTTAAAGAATTAAACGTAACACTGGCTTTATTACCTACTTGAATTGTCGATAATGGTTTCCAATTCTGTAAAATGTTTCTTAGTGAAATATTTGATACAATCCAAGTTAGTTAATAGAAACTGTTATTAGAAAGGAATGAAACTATGGGTTTCCAAAACATTAGAATTATTCATACTTACAAAAAGCATCAGAAGAACCCCACAATTAAAACCAACTTTCTCATTTTATGTAGTCGTATAGTTACTGCTTTAAATTCTATCAAAACAGAAAGCTTTTCTTCTTCTGCTAAAGCTTTCGTTCAAGAACGAACTTAGTAAATAATGACACGGTAATAAGGTTTAAATCCGACAAACAGAAGTACAAGATCGGACAATAATACCTATAAAATCTTACACTTTCCATCTGGAAAGTATCTACAATACCTTGTAGAAGAATGAAAGCAACGAATTTTACTTTTTAAGACCGGGTTTCACCATAAGTACAAACTGAACCCGATCATGTAAAAGGCGTTCAATAGCTGTCAATGCCAATATTCCATAGCAAATAAGACACTGACAGCTTTTGCACGCGGTACAGATCTGCTGATCGCGTTCAGTTTTATCTTAAATCTCTCCTTTAAGGAGTTTAGATATTAATTACGAAGATAAGACTCATGTAAGCCACACCTCCGTTCGACTGAATCAACTCGAAAAGCTGTGCCAACCAAGTTAGGTAAAAGCGTAAACGATACATAAATTAGCGTTCGTTCTAAAATTCCTGACTTATATTTAGTCTCCGGCCTGCAACAGCTGTAGAGATGTGAAAACACGGTTATTTTCGTGAACAATATGTCGGTGGCGTTGTCAGATCGCCAGAACTACGTCACCGCGTTATTTTCGCAACTTCGCCGGTTCACCATCGGTGGCGGAGTTTGTTCCGTTTCGTTTAACTCGGGTTTTATAGCGGCAAGCAATGGTTGTAAAATATTGATGGATGATCGTTAAATCTGTTGCTAGGTGTTCTTGTGAAATGATTCGATTTTCCAGAAGCTTTTTGGGGATTTGGGACACGCTACAAACAAACATTACAAAGTACACAATAATTTATACACGAAGACAAAATACACACCATTCACAAAACAGTAATTCCACCCAGAATAAGACGAAATTCAAATACTTATAGAGAAAATGCAAAAAGCTCAAATTTCATCATTTACGTAACATTCGCGAATAAAATGCCCTTCAAAAACTCTCTAGCGTGTTATTTTAGTCCACACATGCATACATGCACTGAGCTACATTTCTTTTACATTTTGTAAACAAACTAAGCTGTCGATGCTCTCACCATGAAACCAGTCAATACAAATATGGTGCAGCTCGGAAAATATCGGCCACGGCCGTTCTACGAAAAAAGTAATCATAATTCATGCTTTCATAAACAAAAACATGAGATTATGTAAATGTTTTTTCTACGTATCGATTTTCAGAATATTGTTCCGATCTTTATGATCAAATTGAGAAAACAATTAAGTCTATGGGTAAACACACATGGGAGTAAACTCCGTTATTGGAAAACTGTGGGTGGGTGTATAAAAGTTCATATAATAACGGTAACTGATATACATATAATAATGGTAGCTGATATACCTACTTACTGTAATGAAATTGAGTACGAAAAAAATACGATTTACGAGTTTCTATGAACGACGCCGACGTGATAATCTATTTCTAAAATATTTCCCAACGCAATACATTCTCACATGAAATGTGTAAACACAGACGCCATTACTGATGTAGTGACGTCACACCATAGCTTCGCACCCACTCCGCTTTACACCCACCCATAGACTAGTTACTAATATTTTTAAACCCTGCCAATACTGTGGAAAGCCAAATTAGGTAAATCAATAAAACGCTATTAGCACATCCAAAGCATGTTCAAGATTTGTCAGTGTTATAATTCTTCTTCTTCAAAGTTTCTATGGCAATCTAAACTGAGTTAGCCCAGTACTAGGCTAAGAGATTGGTGCTTTCAGTACCATTCATCAATTACTATAACAAACAAACAAAATCAAAAGTCATTTATTAAAATTAGGCTGATAATCAGCACTTTTTGAACGTCAAAATTAGAAGAGACAGTCCCTCAAGACGCCCGCCCTTCGCAAACAACAGGACAAGATACTAATTGTCATAATTGGATTGAACTGCCTCGTTGCTCGAGTGGTCGCAAGCGCGACTGCTGAGCATCTTATCCCGGGTTCGATTCCCACGGGGGGCAAAGTGTTATTGGGTTTTTCCTTCAGGAAAACCGGTACTTTCAGTAGCAGCAATGGAGTCCGGTTTTGTGCCCGAGTGATGGCAATAGGTTCGCCTCCTATTACATGGGACTTTACTGGCGAAATAAGGGTGTACTATTAGGTTCCACCTTTGCTTTACCCTTCTGGGTCTACAGGCGTGATGTTATGTTATGTAATTGCATTGGAATATTGAGAGCAGCGGTGGCCCAGTTGTGGCAGCCCCGACTTACTAGCAGAAACCCATAGGTTCGAACCCAGGCAGGTGCATTAATTAGTGTAATTTATTTCATCACCGCTTCCCTCAAAAACGGTGAAGGAAAACATCGTGAGAAAACCGGCCTGTCCTAGAAGTAAAAATTAGAAGACATGTGACATCTACCAACCCGCACCGGGCCCGCGTGGTGGATTACAGCCCATTCCCTCATAGAGAGGAGGCCTGTGTCCCATCAGTGGGTACATTAAAGGCGGATGATGATTGTAATATTGACACTAACAGCTCTTGAGCGCAAAATGCGCGAAATCCACTGATTGCGGTCATTCCCACTGGTGAAATCCGTTCTCAATCACTTAAGCCAAGCCATACCAAAAACAAACAAGTATCTATTCCCTGTAATATAAGTTGGTCCCAAAACTCTTGAAACAAAGTATATTGAATTACGTCAGAGTAAAGGGTTAAACATTCTACCACAAGTCGCAAGCAAGGGTTGAATTATACGGCCGATATCAAATTAAGTTCTAGCAAATAAAATTATAACTTTATTGTCATTTGTCTTTTGACACGAACCTTGGGTTTAGGAACGAGTTCAGCGATTTGTAATTGTGTTGGCTTGGGTATAAAGTTGCTTGTTATTTGTAAGACGCTAGGCTGTCGCTCCATGTAAAATACTGGTATTAAGACTCTATTATATCATAGCTAGGAAAAGAGTAGGCATAAGATCATTTATTTTTAAAACGGTACAGCAAGATGCTTTTTATAATACCTAAGAAAAATATTTAATAGCTGTATAATAGCGCAGTGAACTAGAAATAAAGTAAGAAATAGCAACTGCATCATGCGAAGTACTGTTAGGTGTAACTGCTTAAATTAAGAGCGTATGCCTTACGATATTTCATACAAATTTTCAAGTCCTTATTTTCTGAAATGCACGCACCCACGATACAGGAGAATTGACTGAACCGATTTTAATGAAACTTCATACGCATAAGCAGGATACATATGTAGGTTTAAAAAGTTATAATAAAACATTTTCGAAAAATAGTGTTGCAGCTAAATTAGACCGATAATAAATTATCTATAGAACGAGAAATTTCCAAAATCTTGTTTTTTTTTTTTAGATGTTTCGACAGTTTGTATGAAATGCCGTAAGGCGTAAACGCTCTTAAAGGCGAAAACAACTGCTTAATTTAAGCTTAATGTCATATGTGTTATGTTTTGTATTACACATTCCATAACATACATACTTTACAAGCCCACTTCCTCGTTCCTATTCTCTCAAGGGTTATGAACCTTTCGAACACACCCCGTGTTTAGCACTAATATTTCAGCAAGCCAAGTGTGCCATAGCCCGTTCGTAATTAGGTTGGAATATAATTTAGTATCAGGAACGTAGACCTAATAATTATGCACTGCCACATCTGGCAAGCTGGCAGAGTGCCATATCGAATGGCAGAGTTAAACTTTTGAAATTGGAATAGTGTGTGTTTTTAAATAACTTTACAGGAATGTTTTAGCTTTTAATCCAGCGAAGTTATAGCTCGTGATACAAGATTTATGAACATAAAATGTTTTGTACTTGTAGGATAGACACTAATAGATTTTGTTTACTCCATTGAATATAAAGTTAATATCATCATCATCATCATTTCAGCCGAAAGACGTCTACTGCTGGACATTAGGTCTCCCCCAACGCCACATTGAAATAAGGGGGGTTTTGCCATAATCGCCACGCTTGACAGGCGTTTTGTCGATCGCTGTACGGTTGTTACAAAAGCACAGAGAACGCTGCTGCCCATTATCTGGCAAGTCCCTTATTCGCCTCTTACGACACCCACGGGAAAATATGGGATGGTGCTATTCTGTACGTCCGACACCACACAGAACAAAGATAATATCCAATTATAATTATTATATTCGCTATCTCAAGAACCGCTCATCATTTCAAATGAAAATGAATCACGAAATCTGACGACATGAATAATGACTAAAATTATCATAAAAAAATCCGACGAATTGATAACCATTTACTTTTTTGGAGAATTTTGTCACTATCTATACTATTTCCGCATGAAAATAGAGTGAGAGAGAGAGGCCTGAAGTTAAATTGTTTTCCAAACAACAAACGCAATATCAAGAATTGAAACCCCGATTTGATGAGTTTCCCTTTAAAAGCAAAACTCAGTACCGAGCATTCCAAACTGCATTGTCACGATTTCAAATAACTTCGTTACCACATCTGTAGTACCGTAGTAGTGGCTTTATTAACACCCTGCTTCACTTTAGGTTATGTCGGATACAGAGAATAGCTTACTGAAATTGATCCGATCAACCACTGGACTGTGTATTTCCTATTTTGTAGACGGACTTCTTTGTGTAAAAGGAAAATGAAAAATATTGAAATCCTTTCTAATCTTTGGGAAGCGTTCAGTTATTACCATAAAAATAATCAGCCTATAATGTTCCTACTGGCGGGGCCAGCGCCAATCTCAATCTCAATCAGAGTTGTAATTCACCTCGAGGGCCCAATGCGGTTTGGTAGATTTCGTATCTTTGAGTTTTTGGTTCTAGGTTTTGTTGGATTCCTCGCGATCTAATCCTCCCTCATTAAGTAAGTAATAAAAACCAAGTTTTAAAATACACGAGAGGACATGTCATCCCGAGCCATTGACCATAATAATTCCAATCGTCTTCGAAAAAACCTCTTATTCAAAATGTTTTTGTCTTTTCCAGGCCGTAACTGGCGTATTTTTTGACCGGACCGTAGAAGACACAAAGCCGCCACCATGGACGCGATTAAGAAGAAGATGCAAGCGATGAAGCTGGAGAAGGACAATGCCATGGACAAGGCCGACACCTGCGAACAGCAGGCTAGGGACGCCAACCTCCGCGCCGAAAAGGTAACAGGACTTACAGCACCTATACATCAACTAAAGGCAACTGACAGAAATCTAGGTATCTAGCAGTCGCTTCATGTGAAACACTGGTATTCAGCTGCATCCGATTAGACTGGAAGCCGATCCCAACAAAGTTGGGAAAGGCTGATGATGTCGGATTAGACACAAATCTTTCATGAAGTAAGCAAACATTGCTCATTGTCAAACCATCTTCTATCTCTAAGCCAGCAAGAGTAACCAAGTTGGCCGATCAGAATACACCGACTTAAGTATTGCCACTAATTGAGGTTCTTTTAATCCATCCCTATGAAAATCGGACAAGCTTTATATTGCCCTGCTGGATTGCTTCCAAATTTATTCTAGTTAAAATGAATTCACAGAAAAATACAGAATGAAGGGTCTCAATAAAATTCATGATTTCAGCGTAGATCCTCTTACACAAGTACTGACATGAAATTTGAATACAAAACCAACATTCCGTAATCTGCTTTTCTAAATTGGTATTTAGATAAGTCCGCAAGATCTCTTTGGTATTATCGAGGTCAGAGGGTCGCGTTTGATGTAGTCACTCTTAAAACATTAGAACGAGAGAGAGACGAGAATACATAACTGTAAGCATATACAAATATGGGTATATTTCTATATGCTTACAGTAATATGTTATTATACGATTTTCTAGACCTCTTTAAACATTCAGAATTGCTAAATCTATTCCAGTCCTTAGAGACTTGTCCCATTTTTACCCACGCTTAAAATTATGTATTTTTAGTTGGTATTTATGTGAATGAAAAGAAATAATTCTCGATTCTTTGGAATAAAATTTTATTGGAAGGGATTGGAATTAGCATATTTATTGTTTTCAAGGAACTCGGTTAGAATGGGGTGGTATTTCTTAGGGGAATTCGCGTCTACCCCTAATTATGCAACCTTCAGAGGGGCGCAAACTGCTGGAAAATTCTTCACCGATCTTATGGGTCCACAAGAGACTATTTTAAGCCCGATACTAACTCCAAAATCTGTTCTCCATTCCAGGTCAACGAGGAAGTCCGTGAGCTCCAGAAGAAGCTCGCCCAGGTGGAGGAGGACCTGATCGTCAACAAGAACAAGTTGGAACAGGCCAACAAGGACTTGGAAGAGAAGGAGAAGAACCTCACCGCCACCGAGGCTGATGTCGCCTCCCTTAACAGGAAGGTGCAGCAGATTGAGGAGGACCTCGAGAAGTCTGAGGAGAGGTCCGGCACTGCCCAGCAGAAGCTGCTCGAAGCACAGCAGTCCGCTGACGAGAACAACCGGTAAGATTTACAGCTAATTATTTGATTTAAATACTAAAATATGATCAAACATCTTTATGACCTTGTCCCACGTTACTTGGGGTAGCTACGCATATCACGTTATTATCATCCACTTCACACTTCATCAGTCACTTCCACGTTCCAGGTCAACCATCTCTATCTCTCTCTCTCTATACTCCTAAAGTAGTTTTTTTTTGTTGTAAATATACACAATCAGGAGTTAGATCCATAAATCTATAAAAAGACCTTGAGGTTGCTTCGGAAGAGGATCCACATCCTTAAATTTAACGCTTAAAGATTTAAAAAGAGCGATAAATAAGATTTAAATAGACGGGAATGTGCAGTTACCTAAACTGCTTCAAGACAAAGTAAATTTTGACTATTTCTTATTATAATATATTTTCTTAATTCCGGAATTAGACGAAGGTATTTTCCGGTCTCATAAGATTTATTAACAAAGCAACAGTTGGATTCCGTGCCGCCCTATAATTAGAAACACGGTGTGAATTAGAGATTAGCTCATGAAATATTATAATTTCGTGAAACAACAAGAAACAATTCCGTTTATGTAATTCTATTTGAGTTATGTGTGAATTATGAGACTTAAACATTAACTCAAATAATGTTACGTAGCAAAGGAAATTTGTACGCAGAATGTAGGTATATAAATTCCAGTGAGCGACTACTGACATCTATTTATATCCAACATCAACCTACATACACATGCGTCTTGAAGAGTAGATAATCTTATATATAATCTTTTGATATAGATAATCTTTTGTTCCAACATTAAGCTGACCCACATGCAATAATATAATGATGGTTGACGAAATTACAATCTTATAATTTAGTTTCACTTCAGGCAAGATAGTGTTAATTTAGCTTATCATCATTCTCCTGCCCTTAACCCAATTTTTTTGGGGTCAACCCAGCCTATCTTTTTCTTCCATACTTGTCTATTACTAGTCATCTCATCAGACACCTCCTTTCTTGCCTTATCATTCATATTTTATGCCTATCAATCTTCGCATAGTCTATCCGATGTTTCTTTGGTCCTCCTCTACAGTTTTAGCCATCCAGAACTTCTCCTGCCCAGGCCCCATGAGTTGGTGCACCATCCTCTTATCCATACTCTCTCTATTAGTGTTTATCTCATGAACCACGTTTCTGGCCTTATCATCCTTCACACAGTCCTTCAATTATCTCTTTAATTCTCCCATACTCTTATAGCCATCCAGATAAATTCTCAATCTTGCTTTACTTTACCCGCATACTCACCGTCATATCGTTTGTTCCAGTATGTGCAAGGTGTTGGAGAACAGGGCACAGCAGGATGAGGAGCGCATGGACCAGCTCACCAACCAGCTGAAGGAAGCGCGTCTGCTCGCTGAGGACGCCGACGGCAAGTCTGACGAGGTAAGCATCTTCAACTAGGTCTTTTGAATTGTGTTGTTTTTCTTCACATATAATTTCATCAGCATCTTCTTTCCCATCACAATTTCGATGTAGAATGAAATATACTCTAGCATTTATCTTGCCCTTTTTTGGGATTGCCACAGTATGTCTTCTTCTTTAATCCATCTCTATTGGCGTTACCATGCACCGTAGTAGTACATCTGTATAATCATATCGTCCATGTTTTCTTTAGTCTCCTTTCTTTTATAGCCATTTAAATTCGTGCTATTGAATCTTTTTTCCGGAAATTTTCTACGAAACAATTTTTTTTAGTTACGAGGTTACTTGATACTTAATATATACTTTTCATTTGTATGTGAATGAGTATTACAACCTCGATTTCAAAACTAACGCTATATATCCTATCAAAGAAATCACGATTTAACACTAAAATGAATGCTAAAATGATAACGTTTGATGTCCAGGTATCCCGCAAGCTGGCCTTCGTTGAAGACGAGCTCGAAGTCGCTGAGGACCGTGTCAAGTCTGGAGACGCCAAGATCTCAGAACTTGAGGAGGAATTAAAGGTAAATACCGTTTTATCTTTATAATTATCTTCACGCTAAGACGAGACAACATACATGGTGGAAGAGACACTGACGTACACAAACATCAACAAACATCATACCGAAACCCCTTAATTTTTCACAGGTAATTTAAAAAAAGAACTGTCTTTTCATATAAAAGTGCATTTACTCACAGCTACACGGTATTTTTTTTTGCCTGTCTAAGGAACCCAACCTAAGGTGTTCAGGGGTAGTTTAAGTAAGAGGTCAAAAGTGATATAAAGAACCATTATACAAGAATATCCACTAACGAATCTTATCACCCAGGTCGTAGGTAACTCCCTCAAATCTCTGGAAGTATCGGAAGAGAAGGCCAACCAACGTGTCGAGGAGTTCAAGAAGCAGCTGAAGACCCTCACTGGCAAGCTCAAGGAAGCCGAGGCCCGTGCTGAGTTCGCTGAGAAGACCGTCAAGAAACTACAGAAGGAAGTCGACAGGCTCGAAGGTAAGACTCTAACCAACATCCACTCTAATCAAGTAACATAAGATCAACTTAAATGAAAAACTAAGAAAGTTTTTTTTTAATGATTTCTTAAAACAAATCTAAATATCAAGTAACGACATCTTCTATAATGATAACTTATCTAACAAAACGAGAATGTTATGGCTTCTCTCAATTGCAAAAGCTTTTTAATCAAAACTTTTCTAATAAAAACTCATTTTTCTTTACTACTCTTTAAGTCCAGAAGCCGGGATAAAAGTTAGTTCGTTTCGTAACGTTGTTATCAAATCACTAAATTTTCCAGACGCATTATTCAGCGAGAAGGAGAAATACAAGGCGATATGCGATGACTTGGACGGCACATTCGCCGAGCTGACAGGATACTAACCAGCCCTTACAGCACATAGTTTAAGTCAAAACTTTCCGAATCACTTCACCCTTAAAGTCCATTTTGATACGTCATCTTGCATTGCCTTTGACCTTTTACAAAGTTCATCGTTTAGCCCGACTGTAGATTAGCTGTCTGTCAAGATCGAGTTCCATTTTTTTCAGAGTATCTAAACTGTGTCTTCTAACGCCTAACCTCTTGCTAGATGTTTGAAGGATTGTCTCTGTATTGCTTATATGTGAATTTACCTATTTACGAAGCGTTTGCGACAATCCTTCACACATCTCGTGTTGAGCCCTGCTTTTTTTGTTTGTGATTAACATGTCTATCGCTTTGCTGCTACCGTCACGGACCAATGCTTCCAAGGTAATGTTGGTTCTTTCTTAATCCCTTAATTTTTTCTCTCTTTAAAACGATATATAAAGCTACCCGCTTTGCCATAAATATGTATTAAAGAATTTCACTAAAATATAATCAACAGTGGTATTAAAAGTAACAATCCTAATTCTAATGACGATCTATCTCCAACATTATTTCTATTTATTTGAGTCAACTTGTGAAATTCCATGTCACACCTTTAGTTAAGTAGGTTATACCTTTCCTTGGTAGTCCTCCATAGTTGACTGTAGCAAGAGCCTAGCCATCAATTTTACTGCCATTCATTTACCAAATGCAACATCATCACAAGTTTTCGAACTTGTCTCTTCAATTACCTACTGTCATTTACGTAACGGATCGCTCAGTCTTCAATTCAATAAGCTTGAAATTTGATGGCATGGCCTCTGATTCTTTTCCAAGTACTAGCTGTATTCTAACCTCGTTATCTGTTAACAGATGAGCTCGGAATCAACAAGGACAGATACAAGAGCTTGGCAGACGAGATGGACTCGACCTTCGCCGAACTGGCCGGCTACTAGACACCACTCTTCCACACATTCACACACACACGTACACACACACGCAGCCTGCTGCCTACGCCACACACAACACAACACAACAAACAATACGTTTGTACACGTGATGTAATATTTATTAATATTTTATGTAAATTTATTTACGATTTTCAATAAAATTAATTTATAACAAGTTAGTTTTGGATTTCTTGTTTGTCCTTTGAAAAATATTCTCTATAAACAGAGGGTTTAGCTACATCAGGGATTTATAACGAAAATAATTGCAAACTCTAATAAATTGAATTGACAGGCTACCAGTCTAACCGCTGAATAATCAGAAAATGATTAATAAGTAGACTGAGGGAATAAATTGTCTTCATGATTACCCACTGAATTCCTCAAGTAACTGAAAACAGATTTATACGCCCTACGCAAAAGGCTCTAGGATGTGGCTGATAGTTTAAAATACTTTGCAAGTTCAGAATAAAGAATTATGAGGATCAAATAACACTCCGCTCTAAATGACAGTCTAAAGGAATGACATGTTAACACTAAAACCATGACAAATTGAATTGAAAAGTTTACCTCCCAGAAGCAAATTGTTTGAAACTACAGATTACGCTGAACAAAGTCCAAACAATGTATTACAATAATATTCTATTACAAAACAGCCTTATTTTATCAATCCGTTTTTCTACTGGAAGCTGGATAAACGCATTAGTCATCGGAAAATTTGATTGCACGTCAATTATTAACAGCGGAAACGCGCCTTAAAACAGTCAACTGTCACATGACGTCTTTCCGGAGTAACATGGCGGCTGCCGGCGAGCGCATGCGCGCGAAAAGGCGCCTGACGCATGCGTGACTACCCTCAGAACTCAATCGATAGTGCAGTGTTGAAACAGCCTGTTGGGCTCCAGTTATTTTCCCTTATTTTCCCGAATAAGCGTCGTTTTTCGGTGAAATTGTGAAGTAATCCGTCACCGTGTCGGTATCAAGTAGCGTGCTACCTGGAGCCATCACTATGAAGATGCTAGCGCCCCACGACGGCCCTGATATAGCGCCAGTCGACTCAGGTCAGTGGAAAACAATCATTAATATCACATTATAATTGCACATCATGAACAATGTGTCTTATACCTACAAATTTGAACTGTTTTTACGTTTGGGTTATTAAAAACTGATATTACAAGTCAAATACATGGTGCGTAATACATAACTTATAGAAAAAAGACTTTGTTATGTCGACCGACACCCTATAAATAAATAACTAATCATTAATAATCATCGGAAATTATTTAAGGAGAAAGGAGAAAAAAGAGGGAGATCCAATACATGCGAATTTATCTAAGTTAGAATTAATCTTAAGTTCGAGATGATACGTGTACGACTTAATATGGATTGATGTTTTCATCCTTTATGATAAGAAACTACGCAGAAGACTTACGCAACTTCCTTCCTATAATGGACCAGTATTTTCTTCTTCTGACATTTTAAGATGCATAATTATAAATATAATGTACTAATATATTAGATCCATATGGTCCAATTAGTGCCACGAAATAGATAATATTATATTCAGGTCTTTGTCCTTGTTATGATCTCATATTGTTTGAATATTATTAAAATAGACATATCAAAGGATAATAATATAACGTCAAAGTTTATAACACACATAATATATTTATGTATCATAATATTATTGTGCCGTTCAGAAGATTACGAGCCATCATTTTTCCGGCCAGTGAGTGTGTCTTTACTTTTGTTATTATTGAAGGGTTAATTTTTTGATAGGCAAAAGGCTTCTTCAGTGACTCATTAAATTCCATTTCTGTTAGTTAAAAATTATTCCATTTATATATATGCTAACTTTACATGAGGGCCTCGGTTGGTATGTGATGCGGAGGAATATGTCTTGAAGAAAGTTCGGAGT
Source organism: Cerastis rubricosa (assembly GCA_949152445.1). Taxonomy (NCBI): domain Eukaryota; kingdom Metazoa; phylum Arthropoda; class Insecta; order Lepidoptera; family Noctuidae; genus Cerastis; species Cerastis rubricosa. Next base: position 15,494,694 of record OX424541.1, read on the forward strand.
ATGAATGTGGATGGGTTTAAGAGTAGAGGACTGTGTGAAAGATGATATTGCAAAAAAAGAGGTGTCTGATGAGAGGAAGAGTAATAGAGAAGTATGGAAGAAGAAGACATGCTGCACCGACCCCTAACAAGTTGGGATAATGACAGGAGAATGATGACGATGGGTGCCATTTCAGTTAGCTAATTATAAAATGATCACAACAGGAAACACCTTTATTATAACTATAAATAATGTTTCATCAATGTTTATTAAAGCTTTAGATCTATTTTAGACAAGGAAGGAAAATTATTCACACAATTTGATGCACCAGTGTGTTTTGATTGGTTTGTATTGCAGTCAATGATGGCATAGAAAATCAAACAACATTAATTTGCAATGTAGCATGAATTGTCAGTCAGTCTCATTGAAAAGATTAAAAAAAAAATAACCAGAAGACTACCAGTTTTAGCACTAGCTGGGTTGTTCAGGTCGGAGAGGCAGTAGCTTTATATAAAATACTGGGATTTAGCTGCATCCAGTTCTTGAGGCCGAGCTAATGGTAAATGTTAGGCCGATGATGATTACAAAAAATAACGAGCTGAGCTGAGGGTCTAGTTAAGGGAAAGAGGCTTGACTGGCAAAATGTGGGTTTTCTATAAACCTGCCTTCCCCTCCTGGAATACAAGTGTAAATGATAGTATGCAATCTAATAAAAATAAGAAAATCATGCAGGACGACACGTGTTTTTACCTATAAAAATGTTATTGTTTCTTTAGAAATGTCACCGCCTTTGTATACCTCATATTAATACAAAAATAATCTGTTATCCAAGGGGAAAAATGGCACACAGTTTTCTTCTAAAGATCAAAATAATTAACAACGCTTGAGGCGCTTTTCTCTAACATAGCTTTGTTATTTTTAATTGTCCGCTGAACAAGGCATCATTAGGAGCTGCTACCCACTCGAGCACAGATAGATACAGACCAGATAGGTTTTATTAAACTCTACCCTCTTCCCTCTAGTATTATATAGGGCTCCGATTTGAACTGCTGCGTAGGTATTTGCAGTCAGCATTGTACCTAAATGGTGTATGAAAGCCCAATTTGGCAACAAAGGCCTTATCCAGAGACAGTTTTATATGGAAGTGGTCATCTGCCTAGCCCATACCCAAATATGTTGGGGTCGGCTTTCAGTCTAACCGGCTATAGCTGAATACCATTATTTGATATGTCATCTATACCTCAGAACCGAAACAAGAAAGATGTCTGTAGTAGGAAACTACGGACATCTTTCTATATAAGATTGTACATTTTTGAAACATCTGAGAGCAGCGGTGACCCAGTGGTGGCAGCCCCAACTTACGAGCAGTAAGCCTTGGGTTCAAACTCAGGCAGCCGCTTTACTTTGTGTAATTTATTTCATCACCGCTGCCCTCAAAAACGGTGAAGGAAAACATCGTGAGGAAACCGGCATGTCCTAGAACTAAAAATTCGATAACATGTGACGTTTACCAACCCGTACTGGGCCCGCGTGATAGATTACAGCCCACTCCCTCTCAGAGAGAGGAGGCCTGTGTCCCAGCAGTGGGAACATTATAGGCTGATGATGATGATGTTGAACCAGCGCCTGTAATTCTTTGTCGAGTTGAATAAAGATTTATGATTATGATTATATGGAGCGACTGCCTATCTGACCTCCACAACCCAGTTGAAAGAAAAACAGTTCATTTCTTTACTTACAAATTTTGCTATTATCATGCGGGATGTTGAGTAAGTTTTCGGTTAAGCTTCTAAGTAAACAATAACATGCAAGGAAACGTCGACTTGATATATGTTGTGGCAATGACTTGCACTCTGTCAACCCTCGTCCGTTTTGCAGTCGTCAAAGTTTAGCAGTTTACTAGAAAATACATATGTATATGAGGATAGTCGAACTAATTAATTGAAAGCTCGCTAAGCCGTCTCGGCTGTCGTTTGTTCTTTGACAGTCGTTGCTGGTCAGAAGCCGGAAAGTCTGACAACCAGTCTGACGAAGAGTTATCCAGAAGCTGGATTGTGGAGGACAGACAGGCAGTTGGTCCAAGTAGCTGCATCAGGTTAGAATGAGAGCCAACCACAACATAGTTAGGGAAAGGGTACAAGCAGATGATTGCTACGCACACGAATCCATTTCTTTACGTAGGTACACTACACAATGTTGTCCTGTTTGACCCAAAGGTTGACTGGTAGAGAATGCCTTGTGGCATTAAGTCCGCCTATGTACCACTAATGTACGTGAAGTTTAAATAAATAAATAAATAAACTGTATTTCTTTGCCCTGAACTAAAAAATAACCTGATTTCTAGAATCAGCTTAGCAGTGATAGCTTAGTGGTGTGACCGTCGGACTGCATAGGTCTCAAGTTCGAACCCAAGACCCGCACCTCTGATTTTTCGGATTCATGTGCGTATTGTATAATTATCACTTGATGCAGTGAAGGAAATCATCGTGATTAAATCAGCATGCCTGAGAGATATTTCTCGACGGCATGTAAAGCCAGGTCAGAGACACATGGACGACATAAAAAAGTCTGACATCAGGTTAGGCACTAACCACACGATAAAGAAGAAAGAAAGAATAGTTTTTGGAAATGAAGGCAGTATTAGTACTGCCTTCTTTTACAAATATTATATTTATGTGATATTATAAAGCGGAAGAGTTTGTTTGTTTGCTTGAACGCGCTAATCTCGGGAACTACGGGTCCGATTTGAAAAAATCTTTCAGTGTTAGATAGCCCATTTATCGAGGAAGGCTATCGGTTATATATCATCACGCTACAACCAATTGGAGCGGCGCAGCAATGAAAAATGTCACGAAAACGGGGAAAATGTGACGCAGAAGAAGTTGCACGGGACAGCTAGTATTTTATAGTTATTAAAAATATTATAAGGTTAACAGTTACCTACCTAAGAAAAAGAGGCACCAAAAATTCAATTATCATCATTCATAAACTGTAGAAAGAAAATTCACATTGCAGCTCGCATTCATAAATCTTCATGAAGTTCACAAGTCGTTAGTCAATTAACGCGATATAAAAGCCCCGGATGCACGACACCCTGTTACAATTAAAATGGACGGCTATCGAGTAACGAGGATGTTTTGTGTTTTATCTGACAGATATGATGATATTGTTTGCTTTTAACCCATCGAGGGTTAAAAGCAAACAATATCAAACAGTTATAAGTTTGAGTGTATCTGTGGCATCATAGCTCCTAAACGGAAGAACCGATTTTGATAAAGTTGGTTTCGTTTGTAAGGTGTCATATCAAATCAAAATGAAAACTTCCACAGGTCTGGTCGATTCGAAATTTGATATCTTTTCACTTGTAACTATGGGCATTGCCATGAGGGCGAGCTTCCGCTATGTATTTGTTTTGCGATGGAAGGAAAAATAAATAAAAGTAACTACTCAATGAATGCAATATTAAAACCTGGGCTGCAGACGATACCCGTCGGCTATCGGGTAACGAGGATGTTTTGTGTTCTTATCTGATAATTAATATGAGTTTGTTCTTGGAAAATATAATATTTGAGCTATTATTAGGTGTTCGTTTAGTTAAAATAATGTAGCAGGATATAATGTCTAGATTGATGTAAATTACATGCTTTTATTTAAAATGTATGTTGTGTTTCAGTTGGTTTTAAAGCCAACTGAAAGTCACAGTTTTAGGGCTAGTCATTTTGATGTAGAAGTAAAAATAAACGAAGTTTTATACATTTTCGTTAACTTTACTAGTCAATTAACGCTTATTTTGTGTTAATGACTAAAGTTAAGAAAAACGTTGAAAATTGAAGCCGAGTGGAAGGGACTCGACAACTATCGCTTAAGAGCGTTTACACCTTATGGCATTTCATACAGACTTTCAAGTCCTTATTATCCGAAATGACTGAAAAGATTTTAATGAAACTTAATACGCATAGGCACGATACATACGAGTAGGTCTAAAACGTTACTAAAAACCAGCCAAGTGCGAGTCTTACTCGCACACAGGGTTCCATAGCCCCAAACAATATAAGAACAATATTTTGAACTGTCATTCATTAGTTAGTAGTATTAGTTAGTAAAATTCCACTCAACCGCAAAACTAAATTTGTTTTTCATAGTATGTTAATGAAAAACAAAGTTACTGCTGCAGTTTGATGAAAAAGTCTATCTCAAAAACTAAACATCATATCTTATTGAAACAAATTTTCGTTGGTAGTTTTTTATACGTTCTGCAATCCTAAATATTTTCAGAATTTTCCTGCTCTTACTTTAGAAATTAGAGGGGGGGGAGGGACACACATATTACCACTTTGGAAGTGGCTCTAGCGCAAACTATTCAGTTTAGAAAAAAATGATGTTAGAAACCTCCGTATCAATTTTGAAAACCTGTCCATAGATACCCCAAAAGTATGGGCATGATGAAAAAAAAAAAATTTGGTTTTCAGTTCTAAGTATGGGGAACCCCAAAATTTTTGTTTTTTTTTCTATTTTGTGTAAAAATCTTAATGCGGTTTAAAAATACATCTACTTACCAAGTTTCAACAGTATAGTTCTTATAGTTTCGGAAAAAAGTGGCTGTGACATACGAACGGACAGACAGACATGACGAATCTATAAGGGTTCCGTTTTTTGCCATTCGGCTACGGAACCCTAAAAACAATTTAAAAATAAAAAAGGCGTAAACGCTCTTAACGAGGATGTTCTGGCAGATTTAAGGATATATAAAATGAGTTTGGTTTTGGAAAATAAGTGTTATTAATAGTTCATTTAAAACTTGAGATTAAACAATGAATTGGAGCGGCCTCCATCGTCATGTCGCTAATTGTGACGTTAAACTTAAAACAAACGACAATTGTTTCAACAGCCTCTTATCAGCAAGAGGGGGTGTTGTTGGTATTTCGAAATTGTTATTACAGCATTCTCTGGCCCTTATCCCAATATATTTGGGGTCGAGAGGTATTTATTTCTTGTTTAATCGTTGATGAAGCAATAATATTTCTGGTATCTACGCGATTGTTTATATATTTTCCAAAAACTATAACCTACACCCATTTCTTTTTTTTTTTGATCATTAGTATTGACTAATAATATTCTTGTAACGCGATTCAAAAATTCCGACTGCTTTGGACTAACAAGCAGTTTTGTGTCCAGCTGATATGGTGATATTATGTGTTCGTTTTTGGAAAATACGATGTTTGTTCTTTTATACAAGGTGTTGAGTTGCATTCTCGTCAAATTCTAGAAGGTAACTATGCTAATGATTCTCGTCCCGAATCAATTATGAAATGGGAAGGTGTTTTTTTTTCTTATATGTATAGGTAAATCGGTAAGTGTGAATCACCCGTGTTTTAAACGCGGCCCGTCGGATGTCAAACGTTCATTAGATAATTACTTATTCCCTAAATCACGTTAAAGGGGTTATTCAGAAATACTGACAAACTTAAAATACCAAAAAAAACAGCGTTTATTAGTCATTAAATAGGTACCGTATTTTTTATTGATTATTTATGTCTTCTGTGACATCCTCTTGAATTTTGACGAGGATGAAAAATAACACCTTGTATAATTTTAGTCATTTCCTCGCTGAGGTGGAATGAAAAGTTACGTGTTGCACTCGAGTGCAAAGATTTTTCACCTCGTGCTCTTTTGACTCTTTTTCTCGCTAACGCTCAGGATTCTAATTTTGAATCACTCGCTGCGCTCGTGATTCAATTTTAGAATCCTTCGCTTGCTCGGTCATCAAAATTGAACACGCGGTTAAAAAGCAACTTTGCACTCTTGTATAACAAATAACTATTATATTATAGCTCTGTATGGTGTCGGACGTAAAGAATAGCACCATCCCATGTCTTCCCGTGGGTGTCGTAAGAGGCGACTAAGGGACTTGCCAGAGAATGGGCAGCAGCGTTCTCTGTGTTTTTGTAAAAACTGTACTGCGATCGCCAACCCGCCTGCCAAGCGTGGCGATTATGGCAAAACCCCCCTTATGTCAATATGGCGACACTTGGGGGAGGCCTATTTCTAGCAGTGGACGTCTTTCGGCTGAAATGATGATGATGATTTAAAACGAAAAAATATATATTTTATTTTAATAGTACTGTATTTTTTCTTTAAATAATTATTAAGCTTGGTATTGTCCTTCAATAGCAGTTAAAGAATATCGTATACTAATATTATAATGAGGGAAAGTTTGTAAGTATGGATGTTCGGGTAATCTTCTGAAGTACTGATCCGATTCAGAAATTATTTCATTAATGGAAAGCACCATTATATTCTCGAGTATCATAGGCTATATTTCAAACGTTCTAAAGTGCTAAAGCCAAAGGCTAAAGCTAAACGTTAAAGTTAAAGGCTCAAGCTAAAGCCTAAAGCTAAAGATAACGGTTAAAGCTAACGGCTAAAGCTAAAGGGTAAGAAAAGTAAGAAAGTTAAGAGATAGCCCGAGGTGATAGTAGATGTGAGTCCACATTTCGTCGCTGAAGTTCAAACACAACGTGAAAAATAACAACTTTACAGGAGAGTGAAAAAACTGCATAATTATACCTAGGTAACAGTACCTACAACACCACTTTTATATCGTGTAGGTACACTTCAAATTAGATGAGGCGTTGCTTGTTTCTGATTGGCTGAAACAACGCTTCTTCCGATTTTCTAGCGAACGGCATCAAAATGTCAAATCCGGCAAAATTATACGCGGTGATAGAACTTCAACGATTTTTTCAACGATTTCTCCTGTTGCTTTTGTGTCCATGTAGGTAATAGTGTCAATCCAGACTCCATGCTATTACTGAAAATATTCTACTATGTTAAAAAAACACGTTTCTGGGATTTATCATTAAACTTCTGTGTTTCGGAACGCTTACAACCCTAATCTTTTCAAAGTTAAAGTGAACAGGATTTTTCTGGGTAAACTCGTAACATCGTCGACTTTGTCTTTGTCATCTCTGACCTAGTCTAGAGTCAAGAGCAAACACCCCGAAAATAAAAATAAAAACTTAAAAAAAAACCTTTTAAAACTAACTTACTAGCAGGTAAATCTAGTTGAATAATATTTAAAGCAAAATAAGGTTCTCTAATGGCTTTAGTATATACCCTAATTAAGATAAAGTTTATAGATTTATCGTTTAATTAGAAAATCCTGGAGGATCGTTAATAGGCTCTTAGAATTACAAAACCGGTTGTTCCGTCAAATTGTTTCACATTTAAATATTTCGGCCCTCTTTATATATTTTACCAAGGTGATTAAGCTTATTTTATATATTATTAAATTTTATATATCGTTTAATTTAACATATTATTTCATTTAATTTGATTTATTATTTTATTTCGCTTACTATCGAGATTATGCTCAGTGATGTCTTGCTGCCGCATTGGTCTAGTGATCGCAAGAGCTCTGCTGAGCATGAGGTCCTAGGTTTGATCACCGGTTAGCACAAAGTGATTTTGAGTTTTTTTTACAGCCTTTTTTTTTTTTTCTTTTTTTTTTCGAGTTTGGATTTGTGCCCCCGGTTGAAGGCATAGGCTCGCCCCCTACATGGGACGTAAACATAACTGGCGAAGTGTAGGTCTACCTAATGGTACACCCTAACCCTTCCCTTCGATATGGTTGAGTTGAATGATGGCTGTTACATGCGTCATGTTCGTGAACGGGCGCTGTCAGTTGTGACTGGTCATCTCTTGGCTGCCACGGTATATTTTTATTACCTTACTTTTGAATTATTGATTTAATCTTTTACTCTGGACGCTCTTAACTTGCACGTATTTCTACATCGTTCTTACATATTTGTAATTCTCAACATGAATGATGTAACCAAGATTTTGTAACAACACTTTGATTTAAAAGAGTGTCCATGGAAATTCTTGCCCATTCTTCTCCATAGAGATCTACGCTTTAGAATGGGCAACTACTGTACTGTCACAAGTTACTATGCTTTGTGACTGGGACTGTAGCATCGCGTTTTTATTTTGTTTTTTGACGTTTTAAAGTGCCTGTAATAGTCTAATTGAAATAAATGCTTCGAGTTTGAGTTTGATTATGTTATGTTTCCTCGGAAAGCACTATAAGACTTTGGTCGCGGCTGTCATTTGTGTGGTGTTGTTTCTGACAACCAGTCTTCCAAAGTGGTATCGTGTTACCCAGTGCTAACTGGCTTGTGGAGGTCTGTTAGGCAGTAGTTCCCAGTAAATACTGGTATTCAGTTGCCTCCGGGTAGACTGGAAGCCCCTATGGTTGGGAAAAGGCTAGGCAAATTATGATTATTATATTGGTCTTAAACAGAACTGGCGAAATGTTAGTGTGCAGTGTTAGTCAGCCTTACTCTTTGGAGATTACAGGCGAGAGGTTTTGTCTTCTGCTGGCCTACTATGACGTCTTAAAACATTATTGTTTCATTCTTATTCCAGAGTGGGAAAGAGATGGAGCTAGACATTCTGTATAGCTCCGTCTCTTTCCTGCACTGGAATAAGAGTAAAACAATACTGCTTTAAGACGTCAAGGTAGGCCAGCTATTCTGTTTAAAAAACTATCAGACTGTCGGATCACATAGACATATTACAAGGTGTAACATAATAAACGCAAGACCTCCCGTGTGGTCTCTCGGACCATGAAACTGAACAACTTTTGTTCTATGACTTTTGGAAATGCATACCTTTCTTTTTAGTTTTAGCATACATGTTGATCAGCTGATCGCGTCAGTTTCTATGGAAAGTCCAATTTTTTTTGTGAATTTTTCTCGTAGAACAAAAGTGGCTTAGTTTCATGGTCCGAGAGACCACACAGGAGGTCTTGCGTTTATTATGTTACACTTTGTATAACTTACTGCTGCCCGCCACTTTAGATGTGTTGTTCAGAGATGAATAATTCGTATAAACCTTTCTCTTGAATCATTATGTCTATTGATGAAAACCGCATCAAAATCTGACGGTAGTTTAAAAGATCTAAGCGTACATATGGCGGGAACTAACTTTGTTTTATACTATGTAAAGATACGTCGCTTAACCTCCACCACATCTACAATGCACCCCAGATGTATCCCCGCTGTTGCACGTGCCCTGTCCAGGCTCTAATGTAATTGATTGACTGACATACGTCCCCAAGATTGATGAGGTCAGGCTTGTAACACGCGCACCCGGCACGCGTCACGTGTAAACCTTGAAACCTACTGTGTCTATCGCATATCGGTTTCAAACATTTAGTATTAGAAACAGATTAGGTAGCGCTGCAAGTGGCAACACTACACACTGTAATAATTTAGAACACGGTCGTGGTGGAAGAAAGGAAACGTGTTTAATAACATACATAATACATATACCCGTAGGTCTCTTAAAACTTATACAATAACATACTAACGTAAAGGATAATGCCAGATACTGATTAATGCTGATTTTCAGCTTCAGTCCAGGTCAGTGCCGAGTGGCGCTCGAAATCGTTAAAAAATAATAATGCTTAAAGGTTCATCATCATCATCATCGTCATCAGCCTATAATGCTCCCACTGCTGGGACACAGGCCTTCTCTCTTTGAGAAGGAGTGGGCTGTAATCCACCACGCGGGCCCAGTGCGGGTTGGTAGATGTCACATGTCTTCGAATGTTTAGTTCTAGGAAATGCCTGTTTCCTCACGATGTTTTCCTTCACCATTTTAAAGGTTAAATAGTATAAAATAGTTTGGAGATTTTAGAAAAACAAGAAAGTAAAATCTAACTGAATATACGATGTATGCATGTAGATGTAGACGAAGCACAAAAACAGCCATATGAGAAGGGTAGCACGTGACGTTCTCTCGTCTCCGTTCTCATGGGAAATAGGTGTGAGTTTATGTACCTATGAGTAAGTTCTCGATAGTGTCGTGAACTGTATGTATGTCATTCCCATAGGCTTCACTGATGTGCTACTTCAGTCTTTGTACTGTCCTGGCATGGCAAACAAAATATAAAGCAGAATTTCTCTCGTCCGCATTTCAATGCGCGATTTTGGTGCGCGACCGCATATAAGTAACTTAAGACCCTTTATTCCGATTTACGTGATTTCAGTCTTGTGTAATAGATATATATACTCTGGCAAAGTTTTATTTAGTAACTAGCTGTTTCGCGCAACTTATGCGTCACATTTTCCATGTTTTTGCAAAATTTTTCCTTGCTGCTCCACTCCTATTGGTCGTAGCGATGTATATCGCCTGCATGTATATAGTGATGATATGCCTTCCTCAATAAATGGGCTAATACTGAAAGAATTTTTCAAATCGGACCAGTAGTTCCCGAGTTAACGCGTTCAAGCAAACAAACAAACAAACTCTTCAGCTTTATAGTATTGGTATAGATTTTAGTGAATTAGGATTCCTACTAGACCTATATTTTATACACTAGCTGTCCGGCGCAACTTCGTTTGCGTCACATTTTCCCCGTTTTCACAACATTTTTCATTGCTGCTCCACTCCTATTGGTCGTAGCTTGATGATATATGTATAGCCTTCCTCGATAAAAGAGCTATCTAACACTGAAAGATTTTTTCAAATCGGACCAATAGTTTCGGAGCCTATTCAATACAAACAATCAAATCTTTCCTCTTAATAATATTAGTTTAGATTAAAACACAAGATTCTTAACATCTTTCCACCTTCTTTCATGTTTTATGACACTCATTAGCATAAATGAGATATCATAACATAACATCAAGCCTGTAAACCCCAAAGGATTAGGCAGAGGTGTTACCTAATAGTGCAAACACATTTCGCCAGTTATGTTTAAGTCCCATGTAATAGGGGGCGAGCCCATTGCCATCAACTGGGCATAAATCCAGACTCCGTGGCTGCCACTACGAAATTCCTGTTGGAAAAACCCAATTTTAATTCACAGATTACACATACACTCATGGGATGACCTACATAAACTGGTACTTATCTAGACAACTGAGCTAAAATTGGAAACTCATTAAGTATGCTGAATGCACTTCACTCCAGTTAATTGAATTCAATCATGATTGCAAATGGTTTCATCTGACGTACTCGCTTTTAAAATGTCAAACCAATTTCATAGAATTTGCGTTGGGCTATAAAATTGAATAGAAAATGATAGAAAATCGGGAATTATTTTTAGTTTGTCACTATGCTTTGGAGTTTTATGTATTCATTCAATTGATTTTCTCTCTGTATGGTGCTCTGTGATGTCGGAGCTCTGTATGGTGTCGGACGTAAAGAATAGCACCATCTCATATCTTTCCATGGGTGTCGTAAGAGGCAACTAAGGGATTTGCCAGAGAATGGGCAGCAGCGTTCTCTGTGCTTTTGTAATAACCGTACTGCGATCGCCAACCTGCCTGTCAACTTGGCTTTATGGCAAAACCCTCCAAAATGTAAATGTGGCGACACTTGGGTGAGGCCTATGTCCAACAGTGGACGTCTGAAATGATGATGATGATTCAATTGATTTTGGGATTTTATTCTGATTGGGATCAATATTCATTGACGGATTATCCTTAACCCTTCGCACTTTATATCTCGATCATCTCTGCATGGCCTTTTCGTTGGGTTCGGCTTTCAGTCTAACCGGTTGCAGCTGAAAATGCAGTAATTTACATGGAGCGACTGCCTATCTGACCTCTCCAACCCAGTTAGTTCTGGGTAATACCCCGATTCACCTTGGTAAGACTGGTTGTCTGGCTTTCGGTTCACTGACTTCCGAAAATGTTTTTTAGTAACTTTTTAGACCTATGTATACTGCTTATGCGTAGGAAGTTTCATTAAAATCTGTTCAGTCATTTCGGAAAATAACGACTTGAAAGTTTGTATGAAATGCCGTAGGGTATAAACGCTCTTAAGACGTAACTCCTCGTCCTCTACATTCATTCAATAACTATATATTCATGACCGATTTATGTGTGTCTACCAATGCACCCGGCAGACGGATTACTTGTGTGATCCTTAGCTTACAAACGTTTGCGGAGGCTTTGAGGCCCAATATATATAATAATACCTTGTCAGGCCGCTCACTGAGACATAGATGGGGCCATTGAGAGGAAGTGAGATAGAGAGATCGTTGAATATATGCAAACTGTTGGGAATTGCATATCATATTGAAAAACCCAATACTATTTAATGCAAATTTCACTATACATTTTGGCAATTCAATAGTATGCAACGTTGCAAGGAGGCGAATTTTCGTCAAACATATGAAGACTTCGAATTTCCTTCTAAAATCCTTCAGATTCTGATATAAAAGTGTAATAAGCAAGTGCAATTGGGGTCTGAAAATATTGATTCTGAAACGGAAACTTGGTTGTGTCATGCCTACTTAATATTCATTATAATTCCATCCTATTTTAAATAACCATCAATTGAAGTATACATGCATGCATGGCATGCTGCATGGTGTCGGATGACTCTGCATGGTGTCGGACGTAAAGAATAGCACAATCCCATATCTTCCCGTGGGTGACTAAGGGACTTGCCAGAGAATGGGCAGCAACGTTCTCTATGCTTTTGTGACAACCGTACTGCGATCGCCAACCCGCCTGCCAAGCGTGGCGATTATGGCAAAACCACCCCTTCTTGGGGGAGGCCTATGTCCAGCAGTGGACGTCTTTTGGCTGATATGATGATGATGATCAATTGAAGATGTGTTATGACAAGAGATTGGTATCCGAATGCATATTTGTCTAAAGTTTGAGTGTTGACTAGTACGGAGCGCGCGTCACTACGGAATAGTCACAGTTTTATTTTAATAAACAGTTAATCTCACATTTGATTGTTTTACTCCAAATGAAATATGCCCCAGCCATATTGACCATTTTGTCCTATTGGATATTTCAGAAGTAAATTTTATTTCAAATAGTTGTAGTATTTTTTTATTGTTATTTTCAACAATTTCTTACCTGGTTTCAAATATTTAAATTCAAAATATTTATTTCAGACTTTTCGGGCCATAGAGTGTTAGTAGTACATCAAGATGATTTATAGCTATGTTAGTAATTCAAAAATACACAATTCACAAATACAACATATAAGAGACAAAAAGAGAAAAGAGACAAGACGCCAGTCAGCCTACAAAACGTGCAGCCCAATCCAATGCCTCCAAATAGGACTATGGCTCCAAGTAATGATTATGCCTGTAAGTAGAAGAATAAAGAAATTCCATGATCCCGGGATAAAAATTGGCATTTAAAGAACCCGATTCCACAACTTTGTTCTCCTTTGTCGAGAAAACGTACTTTACGTAAATATGTATCCGAATATCCGATGTCTAGTTATAACACTCCAATAATGTGTACTTACATTCAGACACCATCCATGCATGTTGTTACAGTTGCAAATGACCGAAGTCAATAAAAACGTATCCATTTATTAATTTGTTGCGTTATTAAAACACAAAGAACACATCTTCTAAGGAGCTTTTCTATACTTAGTATCGTAAGCGTTCTGCATGTCTTCGATAATTCAGTAGCTATAATTGCAAATGTCATGCAATATACACAGCCTTGTACAGTTGTGATTAAGTACACAATTGCGTAACAGTATTTACAGCACGTGATTGTGGTCACGTGTTTCTGATGTCGTCGACGGCGATTGAAGTCGTTTCCAGAACTATAAATTATATTATAAACAGTTTAAAGAAAGCGTAGGAAAGGTTTTCAATGCGAAACGTGACTCAGACCTACCTATTAATAAAGTTAGCCGTACGCAGTACCTGCTTCCCTTTATCTGACAACCAGTCTAACCAAGGGCATCGTATCAACCAGTACTAACTGGGTTGAGGAGGTCAGATAGGCAGTCGCTGCATGTAAATTACTGGTATACAGCTGCATCCGGTTAGACTGAAAGCCTATCTCAACATAGTTAGGGAAAGGATAGGCAGATGATGACGTAGTACGTGCTTCTCATATCGAGGTTCTGTAGATTGTTGAACATCAAGAGACTACACACAGATAGACTATACTATACTATACACATAAAGCATGATTTTTTAGTCACCGTCCAAATTTAGACATTTTAATCTTTGGCGAAAACCATTGAATACTTGTTTTTTCTTTTAGTATCACTCAATACAAAAATATTGAGATATCATGGACACCGCCGCGCCGTGCGTAGGTACGCGCTGGGTAACTACGCGGGCTGGCGGCCCCCTTTCCATTGAATGTTTGCGCGGCAAGTGTAGTATTTTTAACGTTTAACTTAGTGACCAGGCAGAGCGGATAATTTTTTCGAGAAAATGATTTCATATGAAAATATGAAAATTTCACATATTGTTTTTTTTTCAAAAATGGAGTTAGTGCATACATAATGCCTAGAAAAAATTTGGACACCGACTAAAAAATCTTGCTGTATATACTAAACAAATTACAGATATGCCAAAATATACATTGAAAATTTTATAAAGTGAGACACAATTTGCGGTCTTATCGCTAAAATTAATATTTTCAATACAAACTTTGGAGAGACAATACACATACATTTTCTGTTTAAATTAAGTAAATGTGGTAAATAGATAACTTTCAGAATAAGGGCATGTCTCACGATATTCGAATAGCTGATAGTCATTGAATAAAATAATAACAAGAGGGGCAGAAGTGAAAACTCAAAACAATTGAATTACTGTGTTCTTTTTTTAATTTTTAAATCATTCGCGTCGCTAGTCAGCGCTATACGTCACGAACATGTCGGTGGTGATCGGTGATGCGTACCCATAGGTTTTTCCTCTAGAAGTTTTCACTTCAAAAATGGAATTACTGTGTTCTTTTTTAATTTTTTAAATCATTCGCGTCGCTAGTCAGCGCCATACGTCACGAACATGTCGAGGTGATTGGTGATGCGAACCCATAGGTTTTTCCTCTAGAAGTTTTCACTTCAAAAATGGAATTACTGTGTTCTTTTTTAATTTTTTAAATCATTCGCGTCGCTAGTCAGCGCCATACGTCACGAACATGTCGAGGTGATTGGTGATGCGAACCCATAGGTTTTTCCTCCAGAAGTTTTCACTTCAAAAATGGAATTACTGTGTTCTTTTTAGGGTTCCGTACCCTAAGGGTCAAACGGGACCCTATTACTGAGACTTGGCTGTCCGTCCGTCCGTCTGTCTGTCACCAGGCTGTATCTCATGAACCGTGATAGTTAAATTTCTACATATTATGTATTTCTGTTGATGCTATAACAAAAAAATACTAAAAACAAAATAATATAAATATTTAAGGGGGGCTCCCATACAAAAAAAGTGATGTTTTGCTCGTTTTTTTAGATAATGGTACGGATCCCTTCGTGCGAGTGTCCAACTCGCACTAGGCCAGTTTTTGAATTTATAAATCAATTATATTCTGAATGATTAAAATGTCATAATTTGAAAAGTGAAATTATTAACATTAGTCTGGTTTTCACATTTATTAACACTCCAGGCAATAATTTTATAATGTTTACTATTTGATTAAACGTGATGGGCTATCTGGCTTCTATATTACGCGTCGCTAGTCTGGCGCAATACGTCACTTGCATGTCGATGTCATCAGTGATGCGAACCCAAAAATCAAAAATTTTTCCTCGACCAAAAATCGCATCGCGGCTAAAGAAGTTTTCACTTGAAAAATGCAACAGAATTCGTATGAAATGACCTGCAAATGAACGGGGATTTAATCGTAGGCGGTGAAACGGACCCTAGACCGTTAACGTTGTGTTTTCTTTTCGTTGAGTCTCAAAAATAACAATACATCAACCCCAAAAATGGCAACCATTTCTTTCTATAAACTAATTACGGTCCTAATAGAATTAGCAGAAAGATCTAATAGTCAGTAATGCGGACCTTTTTGCTTCCAAATTAGCTAATTTAGTTACGTGTGGCGACGCCAGATGGCAACACGTCACTAACACAATTAGACCTCGTTTATCCTCCTGAGGTCGAGTATAGGTATACCTGTATTTATTACAAGTATAAAAGTATTGACGAATAGAGTTTTATGTGTCTGGTTAGACCGTAATGCCGACAAGGCCGATATTGCCAAGGCATGAGCCATACGTAGACGGTGCTTATATAAAGAAAAAGCGATGAAATGTTGTTAAAGATGGCTTAGAAGTATCGACACTAATGCTACTAGTTGATAGTCAATTTAATCATCAAAATAATATTATTATTCTCATTTATTTATTTCTGTACATACATATTACATTTTAATTTTTTTTTTAAATATTATTATTGTAAGCCTAATATATTGTCCCACTGCAGGGCAAAGGCCTCCCTTCCTTCCTTCCACTTTTCGCGATCTAGTGCGATTGTAGGCCAATCCTTAGAGAACGAGTCCAACTCGTCCCGCCATCTCCTTCTGAGCCTGCCGCGTTGTCGTTTCTTGCTCTCTGGAATCCATTGACTGGTTATTTTTGCCCATTGCACCTCCGACATGCGGCAGATGTGACCAGCCCAGTTCCACTTCAATCTAGCAGCTGTAAAGCCAGCATCCGATATTTGGGTTTTGGAGCGAAGTATGGAGTTTCTGATGCGGTCCGTAAGTTTGACACCCAGTATTCTTCGCTCCATAGCTCGTTGGCAGACTCCAAGTGTGAACTTCTGACGGTTTGTAAGCGACCATGTTTGTAAAATAATATGTTCATATTCAAATAGTATGGCTTGTTTCCTTTTAGTTAGCCATGATCTATTTATTTACTAAAAACAACGTGAAGAGATAACACGTTGCGAACTCATTGCGACATCAACCGGAACCGTCGTTACCTGCAGTTGGCACTCCCTACTTCCGTTACACAATAAGCTTTAGACACTTGTGTAGTGTTGTGTTTCTATTAATATTATAAATACAAAACAATACATTCATTAAGGTCACGGTGGAAGAAAGAATGCAAGGAGGTATAATATTATAATTGCAGCTGCACCTAAAAGTGTTTTTCAGGTATATGATTTTGATGATATACCTAAGTTTTTAAACTGAAATGGCCCCTAACACTATCGTTAACACTGATAACGGGATTTTTACCATGTCCACTATTTGTTTTGAGTTCCCGATATTTCAGCGCTGTTCTCCTAGTTAATCCGTGGTTTTTCCCGTTTTCAGTATTATTGATTCGGAAATGTATGCTTTTAAAAGCAGCGCTCTACTATAAATGGGAAAGTGGGAACTTTGGGTGGAGGTTCGCTGCTCTATAGATTAGCAACATTAAAGACATGTAGTGTAAAAAAAAAACAAAAATCAAAAATGTTTATTTCGTTATTACACGTTATACAATGTTATACAGTTGGTGGCGTCTCCTTTTAAGCATATATATGCCTGTAACAGGAGGCGCCGCTCTTTTATATCTTACTAGCTGTCCGGCGCAACTTCGTTTGCGTCACTTTTTCCCCATTTCTTTCGTTTTTTCAACATTTTTCATTGCTGCTCTACTCCTATTAGTCCCAGCGTAATGGTATATAGCCCATAGCCTTCCTCGATAAATGGGCTATCTAACACTGAAAGAATTTTTCATATCGGACCAGTAGTTTCGGAGCCTATTCAATGCAAACAAACAATCAAATCTTTCATCTTTATAATATTAGTTTAGATTGCTATCTAAACTAATATTATAAAGAGGAAACGCTTCGCACGGGTATTTAACAATACACAAACATAAAAAACCCTTCTATTTGCATCAGGTAACTAAAAAAAAAACTCTGTGGTGTGAAATTCTGTATGGTGTCGGACGTAAAGAATAGTACCATCCCATATCTTCCCGTGGGTGTCGTAAGAGGCGACTAAGGGACATGCCAGAGAATGGGCAGCAGCGTTCTGTGGGCTTTTGTAACAACTGTACTGCGATCGCCAACCCGCCTGCCAAGCGTGGCTATTATGTCAAACCCCCCCCCCCCCCCTTATGTCAATGGCGACACTTGGGGGAGGTCTATGTCTTGCAATGGACGTCTTTAGCTGAAATGATGAATGACGATGAACTAAAAAAAAAATTATAAACAAAGTTTGAATATTCCCCTCCCGTACGGCCCGTACCCCAGTGACGCCTGCATCGTATAAGGTGATGCCTAGCCAGTTGAGCGGGGTGAGCGGCGACCACTCAACTTTTTTCTAATACTTACATTTTTAAACTCCTGATATCTTTCGAATGGCATGTCCGAATTGGATAATTCAAAAAGTTATATAAAGGTATTGAAGCAGTCTTGAATAGGAAGTAATTTATTTTGATAAGGATTAATACCAAGATACAAATACAGAGTCTTTTCTAACGGCGGCATTAAAATATATTTTTTTAAATAAAAGAACACTTATTGTGGCATAAATATAATAGTTAGACATATGCTGTCGCGACACTTTTTGTAAATAATGATGTGTTCTGCAAAGTCGTAATACATTATTTTATTCTATCATCAATAGTTTTCGCAGCGCACGCGATGTAAAGAATATTTTAGGTAATTTTTATACATCTTGGGTTACATAATTGCAGTTTTAGTAAGGATCCCTAATTTTTTTGAAAATATAATATAGCCTATGTCACCCGCGGATAGTGTAGCTTCCCAACAGTGAAAGAATTTTTCAAATCGGTTCAGTAGTTTCGGAGCCTATTCAATGCAAACAAACAAACAAACAAACAATCAAATCTTTCCTCTTTATAATATTAGTTTAGATGAGTATTAAGTTACAAAACAAAAGTAAAAGTATAATAATAATGAATAATTAATAGTAAATAGTCTCGTTCTAGTTTTTATCATTAGTCTGTTGGTGTGTGTGTGTGTGTAGTGTAGGGTAAATATCTCGGATCCAAGGCCCACAGGTCTTCTATGAAAAAAACCAGCCAAGTACGAGTCGGACTCGCGCATCGAGGGTTCCGTACAAAAATTATTAAAATTATTTTTATTATTTGATTTAACTAAAAATTTACGGTTTTCGCAATTTTTCCTTTATCTGTGTTATAAGACGTTACTTCGTACCAAATTTCAAGATTCTGAGTTCACGGGAAGTACCCTGTAGGTTTTGATTTCAATGCGAGTGTCGAAAATTTACGGAAATTTGCGGCATAAACGGCTGTATCTTTTGATTGCGTTGGTTTAGAAGTTTGATTTTTTCACAGCTCCAAGGGACCGTAGACCTGAGTATTTGATATAAATTCCACCTCCTACCTCCACGCGTTCCTGAGAAAAAGCGTCTTGACAGACGGACGGACAACAAAGTGATCCTATAAGGGTTCCGTTTTTTCCTTTCGAGGTACGGAGCCCTAAAACACACATCTGACAGTAAATTTATTCACAAACTAGCTTTTGTTATCGGCTTCGCTCCCATTATGTACGGAAATTAACCCACGAGAACGTAGGAACAACGTTTTAAATGTAGTCTACGATACTCGGGGATAATTTAGCTTCCCGTTACTATTACTGTAAATGTTAGCTTATGACATCCCACTTTGGGCGAACGCCTCTCCCCATGACTTCCAAATCCTTCGATCCAGGGCCAATATGGACCACTGGTCGAAGGTTCTGTCTAACTCATCCCACCATCTAGCCAGGGAGATCTGCCCGCTACACATCGTGGTTATTTTGGCCCACAGCTCGTTGGGCATACGGTAGACATGGCTAACCCACTTCGGCTTAGCGGCTTTTTGAGCAACGTCGGTAAACCTGTTAGTTAAAGAAATCAAAAGAAAAAAGTTAATCGAAATCAGATCAGTAGGTAGTAGTAGATTAACTCTCTACATACAAACTTACAAACAAATTTGACCTCCTTATAATATTGAACAAACAGCTGGTGAGTTTGTTCCACCTCTTTTTTCCCGCTAGCTAAAGCAATAGATACTGGTGACGGTCGGGCATTTCGGGGGACTGTCTTGAGTAATAATTTTCGTCATTCAAAAAGTGCTGACTCTCAACCAAATTAGGATAAATTACTTTTGATTTTGCTTGCTGAGTGAGAAACTTATAGGCGGATATAGGCCGGCGATAGGCTTATAGTAAAATATAATTTTCTTTCTTCCCATTTGGGTAGCATAAGGAGACCACTCGAAGAGTATTTCAAGGTTATTCTTGATACTATAGCCAGACGAGAGACAGACAGACGACAACCTTCAGTGTAACAGTGTAATACAATCACCCCTCGCGTGGAATCGGCATGATAGTGTCAATATCACTGAGTGCGGACGGTGCGTTCGATCTAATCCGATTTAGTTTAAACGTCATTAATTACATTCAATCAAGTCGGCCTATTGGGTAATATATGTAGATGGATTAAGACTAGAAGTAATGACCTAGTATTGATTTAGTTTGTATCCAGCTCGTAACGTTGCCAATGCTGGGACCTGGGACAGAGCTTCTTCCATAATTCCATAGTGATGGTGGACGCCATGACCTCGTGCCTTAATAACTGCTTAACGTTGAAGATCGGCCCGTACGGCTGTGTACGGGCCGATCTTCAACGTTAAGCAGTGCTTGCCAAAGTCGGCCCGTGGATAGGTGACCAATCATTACATACCGAGACTCCTCCGTCCCTCGGATACCATTTTAAGCCATTTGTGCCGACTGTCATTTGTAGATCCTTGACAGTCATTTCAGTTAGTCAAGTCTTACTAATGGGTAATCCATCGTATTAACCAGTACTAACTGGGTTGTGGAAATCAGATAGGCAGTGGCACCATGTAAACATTTTGGTATTCAGCTTGTTGGGATAAGGCTAGGCAGATGATGTTTGTCAAAATCCTCAAATACGGTGAAGGAAAACATCGCGAGGAAACCGGCATGTCCTATAATAGAACTAAAAATTCGAAGACATGTGACATCTACCAAACCGCACTGGGCCCGCGTGGTGGATTACAGCCCACTCCCTCTCATTGAGAGGAGGCCTGTGTCCTAGCACTGGGAACATTATAAGATGATGATGAGATGATGTTTGTTGATGTCACATATCTTGGAATTTTGGGTTCTAGGATATACTGGTTTACTTCAACGTTTTGAGAGCGTGGTGATTTAATACACAACATGACCTATGGACACGTAAGTCTATGAGGTAACCACTGGGTCATAATTGCTCTCGTGATGTTTCTCCCCCCCTTTTTATAGAAGAGTTTTGGCTTTAGACGACACATCTTTTAAGATGATAAAGGTAATATTTCTGTAGTTTTAGTAAAGTAAATATTTTAGTTTTAATTATCTAGTTTTATGTTTAGTAATTAATTTAGATTTAGAAATTAGTGTTTTTTTCTGTAGAACAGTAGGATCCCTACAGAATATCTTCTAAAGAAACTCATAAATCAACTTAATACATACAACAGATGTACAGACATATTTACATACGCTTATGTACCTTCGTGTTGCTATAACACGTTACAACAAAAAGTTTTAACATAAAAATACATATTTATGATTTTATGAAACTCTTGTGTATCGTAAAATATAAGCACATCACACGATGTAATATTTTTTGTAATATAATGTTGAGATAGAATGTTCATTTACTAGCTCGTTGGTGTTACTTTTGCAAGCGCTATAGCTGATCATGGGGTTCGATTCCCAAGTTGAACAAAATGTTATTTGGGTTTTCTATCGCAAATTTCGCAGTAAGAGCCCAGAGTCTGCACTTGTGCCCGATCGATGGCAATAGGCTCGCTCCCTATTAAACACGACTGGGATATGGACCTGGGACTTAAATATAACTGTCGGAATGTGGGTGTACTTTAAGTAGGTTCACCCCTGCCTCCATCTTTGAGGATTGCAGGTGTGATGTTATATTCTATTATTCATTTTAAGCAAGCTGTCCGGCGCAACTTCGTTTGCGTCACATTTTCCCCGTTTTCGCAACGTTTTTCATTGCTGCTCCACTCCTATTGGTCGTAGCGTGATGATATATAGCCTATAGGCTTTCTCAATAAATGGGCTATCTAACACTGAAAGAATTTTTCAAATCGGACCAGTAGTTTCGGAGCCTATTCAATGCAAACAAACAATCAAATCTTTCCTCTTTATAATATTAAGTTTAGATGTACGTTTAAAATGCTCATTAAAACCTAGGTAACGCTTTGAATATTAAAACCTAGGTAACGCTTTGAATATTAACCACATAAAATTTTCATGTTTAAAATCAATGTGAGCGTATGATTGAAAATGGCGACTGCCTGTAATATATTCAAGCGATTACAGTTAACTAATTTGCATGAAACCTAACCTACTAAGGTTCCAGGACTTGATGTATTTGCTGTTTTAAATATCAAAGGCTTGTTAAATGGATGTTATCTTAAATGGTTAATTAAAGGTTACCTAACTATCTATTACTTTGAACTCTAAAACTAACCTACTCTGTATCTTTTGTCTGATAGAAACTGTTATATTGTTTTAAAATAGATACTATCGTCAATTATTTCTGTTGTGTTATCTTACTTGTGAGTTCCAAGGTCGGTCCGTGGATAGGTGACCATAATTACATACCGAGTTTCCTCCGTGCCTCGGAAAGCAATTTAAGCCGTTGGTCCCGACTGTCATTTATAGATCTTTGACAGTCGTTATGAGGCCAAAAGTCTGATATCTAGACTTACTAAGGAGTATCGTGTTACCCAGTTACTGGGTTGTAGACATCATATAGGCAGTCACTTCATGTAAAATACTGGTACTCGGCTGCATCCGGTTATACTGGAAGCCGACCCCAAGATAGTTTGTTTTTTCCAACTGGGGTTTCTCAGTATTAGTCACAGAGTCTAGATTAGTGCCCGGTTGATGGCAATAGGCTAACTCCCTATCAGAAGGGACTTTAACATTACTGGTGAAATGTGGGTGTTCTATTAGGTAGGTACACATCTGCCTATCCCTTCGCGATTATAGGCGTGATTTTATGTTACAATGGTTTTCATTATAATAAGGAAAACATTGCTCAGATACCTAGATCAAAAAAACTCGGCTGTAATGAAATGGGCCAGAGTATTGATCGGTGAACGACCTGTGCGCATTACACTAAACGAAATCCTATACTATTAGAATAATATTATGTTATCTGGGTTACGTACGTAGTTACATTCTGAGATTCTGACTGGCTGCCAAAAGATATTAGCTGGAGTTGAAACGTTTCGAGAAATCGAAAAACTGGCTTTTGTGTTATCTGTAGATTATTCCTTTGTTTTGAAGTTACAAATAAAGCTATTTCAATAGTTTACGGAAAATAAGAAACCAAAGACTTTGAAGCTTTGTCACCAGCGTATTTCTTGTCATACAAGGTTATCACACAAAATGTTTTTCATAAAAACTGAAGGAACGATAATTTATTTATAATTATTTTTAATTTGCTTGTATTATGTTTATAAATCGTAGTAGGTAATACATGAATATTTTTGTTACCATAATATAATACGCCGGAAAATATCCAGATAATAGTCGTACCTTAATAACACTGACATTCTGTGTTCGTAGCAGTGCTACGGCGTAGTGGTGCTACGGCGTAGCAGCTACGGACTACTACGCGGAGTACTTACGAGTACCTTCGATTTCGTTGTGTATGCTATTTGATACCAAACGTATCAAATAGAGTAGTCTTTTGTCTTCCACACTTAACTGTTCATTTAGTAAATGAATTGTTGTAACATACATTATATATAACACGCTTTTATTGCCCGAGGGTAGGCAGAGAAGTAAAGAGAAAAATTTGACCAGTTTTTGCTAACATCAGCTACAGATTTAAAAAAAAAACACTGCCTTTATTTCAGTCACTGCCTTTAAAGCATTACGTCATCATATCCCAGTGACACAAACCCTATTGAATCTCGCTAGCCCGCAAACTAAAGCACTTACGGACACTGTCCGGAGTCGTGTCCAGATGTCTCGCATTGCTCGGTGGAGCGGACATTATTCTATTACACTGACTGTAACTGGAGTGGGACAGACCGCATGGCTTCAAACCGCTACACGAAGTTTGAAAGCCTATTGTGTTGGCGAATGGGCCGGAGTATGAGGAATTATAATTGTTGTATTTTATACTTCAACAAACAAGGCGGTTACTATCACGTCTTAAGTAGTATTGTTTAATCTTATTCCAGTGTGGGAAAGAGACGGAGCTATAATCGATGTCTAGTGCCATCTCTTTCCCACTCTGGAAAAGGATTAAAACACTACAGCTTTAAGACGTCATGGAAGGCCACCAGGGTACCTAAACTGACCGCTTTAGCAGAATCATTTTAGTAAAATAATATTAATCGCGTTAAAATTATATACTAATTGCAACATAATTCATATTACTATCTTGCTTAAGCGGCCATTTTGTTGCGCCACTTCTTCTTCTAAGACAAAAAGTTTTGGAGGACTCCCTTATGTTTTTGACGTTCCAAAAGTGCTCCAATCAGCTTAATACGAATAAATTAATTTTATTTTTTTGTAATATTACTGCTAGAAATTAAAAACAATGAATAAAACTGATCGTTTTTACCATAACTTAAGAGTTTTAAACCGGAAGGTTTATAATAATAAGCTATTATTTCGAAGTGTCATCAAGTCGTTAAAGATTCACGAAGCGGGGCGGGTCATCAGTAATGTAAAAGAACAAATTTAGCTTACCTAACTCATGTATTTTAAATATTCTCGACTCCACTTATATGTCTGCTCTTACAAAAGGGCATATTTTTATAACATAACGAACGAACCTAAAGCGAGGGACTAACCACACAGGCTTCAACCGCTACTTGTATTTGAAAGCCCTCCCTTTGAGTTAAGGGTAGCAAAGAGGATTTATAATGACATATTTTCGTAGGGAGAAAAGAAATACTGAATTTCCACGTCAATTATATGTTAACATGGAATAACATTACGCCCATTATCATAAAAGGATCGGGCAGAGGTATTGATGACTTGTACAGTCAGCCACATTTCGCTAGTTTGAAATACTCATCATCATCATCTGCCTAACCTTTTCCCAAATTATCTTGGGGTCGGCTTCCAGTCTAACCGGATGCAGCTGAGTACCAGTATTTTAGATGAAGCGACTGCCTATCTGACCTCCACAACCCAGTAACTGGGTAAAACGATACCCCTTGGTAAGACTGGATGTCAGACTTTTAGCTTCTCATTACTCGTAACGACTGTCAAAGATCTACAAATGACAGCCAAACACCAAATACTCAAAAAAATACTCTACAGTTAGTCTCTATAGTTTGAAATACTCTACCAATAAAATAAAATACTCTTAAATAAAATACCCTACTATAAAATTGCGATACGTAATACTTGAATGCTCCCTAAGGCGATTGCTATTAACCGGGCAAAAATCCAAACACTGAGCTGAGAAATTAATGTGGGTAAAACAAAAAAAAAACAGTTGTACTCTTAATAAAAAAATCTATCGTATTTTATATTGTAATTAATGGAAATTTGGATAAGATACAATTTTAGAAAAAATAATAAGCCTCGTGGCCTAAATGATTCTCTTTAGAAGTCTAAGTTTTCTTACAGCAAATACACAGACGTACAAAAAACCTGACCTTACTCTTTAGAAGACATTCATAAATTTTCATAATTGAACATGTTACGAGCAACGAGACCTTTGTTGCCAACTCAACATCGAAGCCCACGCGATCCGAACGGACCTAATTTTATTACTCCGTGGTCGGGGGCAGACGTGACCACGAAATGTGACCCGAGACCACAAAACTCCCCTTTTGTATAAACAGGACAGACACAGCTGTTTTTAAATGAGATCATTTTCATTGTTACTTTTTGAGATTATTTTTGGGAGCTCGTGTAACTTCAGGTGTGGTTTGCATAATGATATAGTGTACGTGTCTTATTGTCTTACCTTTGTTGTTTTATTTTTTTGTTAGGAACTTTATTAATTTATTATAATAACTTTTTTTTGTGGCCTACATAGTGTCCCACTACTGAGCAAAGGCCTCCCCTTTCTCCTTCCATACCTCTCTATCCTGTGCGATCTCTGGCCATGTTATCCCCGCAAACAGGACTAGATCATCACGCCACCTTCACCGTGGTCGACCTCTACGGCGCTGTCCTTCCTCAGGCCTCCAGTGTGTTACCATCTTTGCCCATCTCTCCGGGTGGATCCGTGCTACGTGGCCTGCCCACTCCCACTTCAGCCTGGCTGTTTTTTCTCCAACATCAGCTACTAACAATAACAAAAAAGAACTTTACTAATACCCACATTTCGCCAGTTATGTTTAAGTCCCATGTGATAAGCTGCAAGCCTATTGCCATCAACCGGGCACGAATCTAGACTCCGTGGCTGCTACTGAGAAATTCGTAATGGAAAAATCTAATAACACTGCCCGACTTGGGAACCAAACCCAGGTCCTCATGCGTAGCAGTCGAGCTTCTTACCACTAGATCAACGAGTCTGTTTATTATAATCAAGCAACAATATCAACTTTATTAAAATTCATACTTAATATTATAAATTCCAGAAGTTACCTTGTCCGTCTTTTTCCTTTCCCCGAACAGCTGAGCATACAGCGAGACCATGACCTTCGTCAAGACCAAGGATACTTTCATACCGACAGTAAATTCTTGTGGCATACTCACTGACTTTCACGCGACCGAAATATACTTCGTATTCATCTAACTTGGCTCTTTTTCTTCTAATATAAATGGCAGCTAGATTACTAGATGATCAAAAAATAATCTTTAATCACTTTTTGTTACATTATATGTCACTACAGCACGCGTAGCATGACCACTGTAGAAACGAGTTTTGTCTACGGAAGAATCGACATAATGACAGATAGACAATGACAATGTGTCATTTTGTCGATTCTTCCGTCGACATAGCCCGTTTCCATGGCGGTCATGCTACGCGTGCTGTTGACTTTACTTTCTATGTTCTTTACGTGGTATATGAAACAAAGTCGCTTTTGGGTGTCTGTACGCTTAGATCTGTTAAAGTAAACAACAGATTTTGATGCGATTTTCAACAATAGACACAATGATTCTAGGCAGTGCCGGATGAACCACGTAGCAAGAGTAGCAATTGCTACGGGCCCCGCGCGAAAGGGGGCCCCGCATATTTAAACCCACCCATCTCTGCCTGAACGTAATTTTTTAAGATGTGGTATGTTGATTTTTTTTGATGTCACAAAAACGTAAAACGTTACAACTTTTCCTACTTAAACAATCCACGACAGACACTCGGTACCCAACTATTTCCTAATATTATTCCTATTTCCTTCGCGTAAATAAATCACCGAATTCCATACGGTAAACGCACAAGTTCTACAAAAAGTTGCTTGTATAAACGTGTAGAATTTCAGTCGGCCTGATAATCATCATCATCATCATTTCAGCCGAAAGACTGCTGGACATAGGCCTCCTCCAAGTGTCGCCACATTGACCGGTCCCTTGCGACTCGCATCTAGCGGATCCCCGCAACCTTCACCAGGTCATCGGTCCACCTAGTAGTAGAGGCCTTCCAACGCGCACGGTTCGCGGTCGCCATTCCAGAACTTTTCGACGCCATCGGCCATCTGTTCGGCGAGCAATGTACCCTGCCCACTGCCACTTAAGTTTGGCAATTGTTTGGGCTACGTCGATAACCTTGGTTCTCTTGCGGATGTCCT
The DNA here is from genome assembly GCA_949152445.1 of Cerastis rubricosa. Taxonomy (NCBI): domain Eukaryota; kingdom Metazoa; phylum Arthropoda; class Insecta; order Lepidoptera; family Noctuidae; genus Cerastis; species Cerastis rubricosa. The sequence goes on from OX424541.1 coordinate 15,522,180, forward strand.
CTTTTTTGATTTGATCACGCAAGGAAACTCCGAGCATAGCTCTCTCCATTGCCCTTTGGGTGACTTTGAGCCTTCTGATGAGGCCCATTGTGAGCGACCACGCTTCGGTCCCATATGTAATCACTGGCAACATACACTGGTCACTGGACTTTCGACCTCTTTCTCGAAGTTAGACTTAACCAACTGAACCGTTTATCCCAGACATAATCGTCCACTACTTCGATAGTAGAGTCTCCGATCTTGATAGAAGTGGGTGTTACATGGGCATTCAACATGACTTTGGTTTTGAAGACCCACTCTTTAGGAAGCTCTACTCAGGTCATCGAGCATTGTACTGAGGTCCTCCATGGTATCAGCCATGACCACTATATCGTCGGCAAATTGAAGGTGAGAGATTTACTCGCCATTGACGTTGATGACTAGCCTTCTCCAGTCCAGAACCTTGAAGACATCTTCCAGTGCAGCGGTGAACAATTTCGGATATATGACATCTCCTTGTCTCACACTTCGCTGCAGATGGATAGGTTCCGAGGTCTGGTCCTGAAGTCGGACTGACATGGTGGCGTTTTTGTACAAACACTTCAACACCTCGATGTACCGATAGTCAATTTGGCACCGTTGGAGAGACTGCAGTACAGCCCAAGTCTCGATCGAATCGAAGGCTTTCTCGTAGTCCATAAACGCTTAATAGAGAGGTAGGTTGTACTCTTCGGTCTTCTGTATAACCTGTCGCAGCGTATACGTATGTGGTCTACGGTGCTAAACCCTTTTCGGAATCCGGCTTGTTCGGGAGGCTGAAAATCGTTAACCTGCGCGCGAGACGTTTCGTGATGACTCTTGAAAACAACTTGTAGACTTGGCTTAGAAGAGAGATGGGCCTATAGTTCTTCAACCGGGCACTGTCGCCCTTTTTGAAGAAGAGTTCCACCACACCCCTGCACCATGCCTGTGTCGTTTTCCCCTCGAGTATGACGGAATCAAACAGCGTCCAGAGGGCCTTATGGACCGGTTTTCCACCCGCCTTCAGAAGTTCGGCCGTAATTCCATCATCACCCTATAGATAGCAAATAAACGTATTGAGTATTGAATTGTTTTTACCACTTTATACTTAAGGACCCATAACAGATCAAGGGCTCTTTGAAAGAATTTGCTACGGGCCCCGCGCTTGCTTAATCCGGCACTGATTCTAGGGGAAGAAATGTAAAATATAATTTATCCCTGTAAATCACATTAAAACTTCCACGCGGCGAACTCGCAGGCAGCAGCTAATTCTAAATAAATTTCACTCGTTGGCATTTTGAGTCAATCAATTTGCGTCCACGATCGTCCGTCCAAGATAGTCACTTTCAAACAGCTCGTATTATTCCTTAACCTTTTCACCATTCAAAGGCAAAATCAACGTTATGAAATATTAATAGTTTCCTACAGTTTCTAGAAATAATTTTCTTGCAAAAATTGGGGGCAAACTTGCATGTCCTAGAATGAAAACAACTAATATACAGAGTGGAAGTGACGCCGACGCGAAAACGGTTACAAACGTATTCAGTTTATCTATCTGAGTTACAACCTAGAAATTATAAATCAAATCAATTTTATGTGCATGAAACATGGTGTACAAAGCTTTTTTCAGACATTATTAGAGCACACATGTTTTGCTTATATCACAGCATGCAATACATATTATAGGTTAAATGACAAAGTTTCCCGTAGTTTACGTATAAAAAAAAACCCTTAAAAATATGAGTGCTAAACCATGTACTTATGTAGTTTTTTTTAACGCCTTTGGAATTTTGTTAAATACCCGAAAACACAAGGTTAAACAGTTTTTCTAATAATATATTTAGCTTGTCTTGGTCCGTAGATCATTCAATATTTTATAAGTCTGTAAAGTAATGATGGCAGTTTTAATGTTTGTTATGTATTTATAGGTAATTTAAAAAAAAAATGCTGTTTCATATATTTTCACCGTTAATAACCGATGAAAAAATTCTATATTGTGGCTCAGAATTATACGTACTAAATACACGGCTACCGTTTTCGCGCCGGCGTCTTTTCCGCCCTGTATGTGAGCTCCCGCACCCATACTGGGCCCGCGTACTGGTTAAAAGCCCACTCCTTTTTACCCAAAAAAGGTCTGTCCCAGCAGTGGGGACGTTATATTGCTTACTGCTTCAGCTAACTAGTCGTAAAATTCATGTTTCATACTTGACCTTTAGAGGTCTGTTTTGATCCCATTTGAACCTTCCAGGGGACAACTTCGCAAAGTATATATTTAGTAAAAGGCCTTAAGGCCCTCGGAATGTTTAACATGTTTTTAGTAAGTGTAACAAATATTTTTTCTTGCCCAAACGACCCTTGAGTTTGTTAGTATTACGTGCGCAAATGTGGGGTGTTTAAGTAAGATATTTTTAGAACGAGGATTATCTCGTTTGAGAAATGGTGTTGTTTTGTGGCCTAGGGTGACTGTAACTTAGAACGAGCTTATGTTTTCAGCTAAAGTTAATAAATACAATCTTGTTCTTTCTTTAAATAAATTCTGTGAAATTTTAATTACGGTATACCGAGGATCCAGTAGTTTTTTCTTTATTGCAAACAAAACATAAAAAACATACAAATTTCAATATAAAAACTTTTCTACAACGGCGAGCTTAACCCAGGATTGGGTTTTCATCCGTCTTTAATTTAGCTTGGTACTAAGTCTATTTTATATTTTTGAAATCTGCTTTTTTTTCAGTTTCAAAATCATCAAATTTTAGCTCATCATCATCATCATCAGCCTATAATGTTCCCATTGCTGGGACACAGGCCTCCTCTCTATGAGAGAGAGTGGGCTGTAATCCACCACGCGGGCCCAGTGAGGGTTGGTATCTACCAACCCTCACAGGGCCCGCGTGGTGGATTCCTAGAACTAAAAATTCGAAGACATGTGACAGATGTCACATGTCTTCGAATTTTTAGTTCTAGGACATGCCGGTTTCCTCACGATTTTTTCCTTCACCGATTTTGAGAGCAGCGGTGATGAAATAAATTACACAAAGTAATGCGCCTGCCTGGGTTTAGAACCCACGGCTTACTGCTCGTAAGTCGGGGCTGCCACCACTGGGCTACCGCTGCGCTCCCAGTCCCACCTCTCTCTCAATTGTAGCTATTTACCAAATATTTAACAATTTAAATAACAATATAAAAATTGTAAGCCATAATAAAACTAGCAGTAGTGCCAGTTTAAGTTATTCATAAGCTCATAGGTCAGTCTGTATAAATCATATCCACAGCTACGGCACAAAGTTGTCTATGAATCGTATATGAGGTCCATCAAATATACACGAAGGGTAGTTGCAAAGGGTTCTCTGCTTGCCAACAAAGGGTACATGTAGGGATGTAGGTAAAACTATGAATAACAAATCTGGATTCCTCTGGCTCTTGAAAATTGTTTCTAGTATACTTTTCTTTACTGAGTGCTGGAGTATCTTTCGGAGATTTTGACTGGATTTTATAGTTCTCTTTGTTTAAAGATAGTTGTTTTTTTTGTTAGATTTTTGGGTTGTGTTGTATTCTCATGGGTGAGAATACAACACAATATTCGAACGTTAATATAGTAAAGTGAGCGGCGGTGGCTCAGTGGTGGCAGTCCCGACTTACGAGCAGTAACCTGTGGGTTCGAACCCAGGCAGGCGCATTACTTTGTGTAATTTAATTAATCACCGCTGCCATCAAAAACGGTAAAGGATCGTGAGGAAACCGGCATGCCCTAGAACTGAAAATTCGAAGACAAATGACATCTACCAACCCGCACTGGGCCCGCGTGGTGGATTACAGCCCTCTCATAGAGAGAAAATCTGTGTCCCAGCAGTGGGAACATTATAGGCTGGTGATGATGATGATGATGATGATGATGATGATGATGATGAGCTTTGGAAAGAGACACATAATGCTGACGAAGTGTGGTGTAGTGAAGTCTTTGAACTGCCTTGTACTGTGTATTCGTCCGCGTACTGTACAAGGTATATGTTTTTCTCAATCTCTGTGTGCCACATTTAACTGTATTTATTTTTAAACTAGGTATTTATTTATTTAAAACTTCAAACAGAGGCAGACAGAGGCAGACTTAACGTAATTAAGGCATTTTTCTCTTTTTTTTCTATTTTCTTTTTTATAAAAGCAGCTTGGATTAAGTGAAGATACACTAGTGTCACGTTAATCGACGTTAAAACAACTACTACTCTTACAAAACTACTACTCTTGGTGTCAACCAAGAGTAGTAGTTTAGTCATGTTTCGGAATGTGCTAAATAATCAGTTTCAGCTTTGATTCATCAAGTGATCAATTTAGCGACTGCACTAAATTCGAAATCAAATTGATCGCCGATTCAATACCAAAGAAAAGGGCCAAGAAAAGTGCCAAGGAAAAAAAGGGTTTCAGTTTCCAGAAAAGTTCAATTAAACAAAGGAGAATATTAAGTAGATTCTAGTCTAGAATGACTGAATGAATAACCAATATCGTGTACAAGAGGTGAATTGGCGGCCATTTTATGACGTCATTGTCTAGTACGTAGGTACGCCATTACTTTTTGACGTATTAACTACTATTTATTTCTGTTTCCATGTTGAATACATTATAATTATAGACATGTGTGTTGGTTGATTGTTATTTATGTATGTAGGTCATTTCCGGACAGTTTTATGTTACAAAATGTGGTGAAACTGAATAGATAAATGTTTTGAGTTTCTAATATGTTATTTGGAAATGGTTTTCATTTAACGAAGTACTTGAAAACAATTCAGTAAGTACAATTTTTGTTTTTTTTTTTTACTTTAATAAACATGTTCAACATCAACATGGTAGTTAGTGGCCCGAAAGTCTGACAACCAGTCTTACCAAGGGGTATCGTATTACTCAGTACTAACTGGGTTGTGAAGGTCCGATAGGCAGTCGCTACATGTAAAATACAGGTACTCAGCTGCATCCGGTTAGACTGAAAGCCCACCCCAACATAGTTAGGAAAATGTTAGGCAGATGATGAATTAACATGTTTCCCGGATATAGGGAAGAGTCACCTATAAACTTTATAGGTTTATAAACATTGTAGGTGACTCTATATATATTATAGGTTATAGAAGCATAGCCCTACCTTCCTTTGGGAATAAAAGAAAGGTATGTTTAAAGTAAATTAAATGTCCATCATTCGTATTCCCCTAACACGTGTCATTTTAATTAAAAACAAGTAAACAGGAAACAATGTCTTGACTACCTACTTAATTAATAGAACTTTCATCTCTTCATTATGAATTTCCTTGACAATTAAACGTGTACTTGTATCTGTTTTTTTTTTTTTTAATTTTAAAAGCTAGATAGATATTCAGAAGCTGTTATTAAAAACCAACATAATCTGAAACTTATCAATTTCTTAGTTGAGTTCAATACAAGCTGGCTAATTACTCGTGTCTATGGAGTTTTATCTCGTTCATAAAGGGGTCTTCTTCTTCTTCTTCTTTATAGGGTTTTGGTTTCCGCACTTAGTCCCTTAAGTGGACCATTGTGCGTGAGCCATAGTGGCCGTTACTCCAACCAGCCCACCTCCCTCCAGAAGCAGATCACACTTCCCGGTCTACTCAGGGCATCCGCAAGGGAACCTGGTGTTCCCAGGGTCGCCTCGCGAATCTTGGTGACACCGGTGCACTCAAGCAGCACATGCGCCACCGTTTCCTCCGCATCCATGCATGCTCTGCACAGGGGACTGTCAGTGATTCCTAGAGTATGAAAGTGTTTATTCAGTGAACAGTGTCCAGTGATGGTCCCCGCCACCAGACGCAGGCCATCCCTGTCCAGACGCAGAAGGCGCTTGGTCAGCTTTGCGTCAAGAGACGGCATAGCCTCCTTGGACTGCCTACACCCTGGTGTCGAGGTCCACCACTTTTCCGCCTGTGTTCGAGTGTGATCCTTTAACCAGTTATGTAGCTGCTTGAAAGGAATGGGCACAATGGGTTCGGGTCCGTAAGGTTTTGTGCTGGATCCTCTTCTGGCAAGTTCATCCGCCGCATCGTTCCCCAGGGATCCACTGTGTCCTTTGATCCATTGTAGTGTTACCGTGTTGTGGTTTAGTACCGTGATTCTTTCTAGGGCATTATGGCATTCTAGTATTAGTCTCGACGTGATCTGATTACTGTTTAGGGATTGGAGAACTGAGGCACTGTCGGAAAGTATTCGAATATTGGTATTCGTAACCTCTCTGGCCTCTATAGCGTGTGCCGCTTGGATTATACCTACACACTCAGCTTGGTAAACAGAGTTGAGCATTCCAAGGGGTTTGGATATTTTTATGTTTAGGTCATCGGAGAACACCCCGAAACCTGTCCCGTCATCGGTTTTTGATCCATCAGTGTAGATTCTTAGTTCCTTTGTACCTGAGTAGTCACACAACTCCGCTGTCAGTACGATGTTGTAGTGTTTTTGGAAACAGTGGGACTTCAGGGTTCTGTCGATGGGAGATGCCATCATAGGTTGTTCTTTGATTGCATCTAATCTGATGCGTGTGTGTTTGATTCTGGAATCATTACTTAAGGTGCCGGATGCTTCGAGTCTGAAAGTCGCTTTTGCCGCCTCCTCTCTTACGACGAGGTGTAGAGGTGGGAGCCCCAGCATCACCTGTAAGGCGGCAGTGGGAGAAGTTCTCATGCTACCGGTGATTGCTACGCAGGCAAATCTTTGTAGTTTCTCGAGATCCTTTTGTGTCGTACTTAGATTGGTCCTGGGCCACCAAACTAAGGAGCCGTATGTGATGATTGGTCGGATAACTGTGGTGTATAGCCAGTGGGTGATTTTGGGGCTTATGCCCCAATTTCTTCCGAGTAGTCTTTTACATTGCCATAGGGCTATACTGGCTTTTGTGGTGATGTAATCAGTGTGTTTCGCCCAGTTTAGTTGTTTATCCAAGAAGATACCCAGGTATTTGGTTTCACTCGATAGGCTTAGTGTGGTTCCAAAGAAGCTTGGTAGCTGTAATGTTGCCAGCTTCCTTTTCTTTGTGAAGAGGACGAGTTCGGTTTTGGTAGGGTTCACTGTTAGTTTGTATTCCTTGCACCAGTCTTCTACTATCCTCAAGGCTTGGCGCATAAGATTGCATAGTGTGTTTTCGTGTGTTCCATTTATTATTATGGTCAGGTCATCAGCGTAGCCCACCGTGTAGTAGCCTCTGCTATTGAGACGTTTGATGAGGCTGTCCACTACAAGGTTCCATAGTAGCGGTGAGAGGACACCGCCTTGGGGGCAGCCCTTCGCAACCACGGCTCTAGTGGTGTCGTTTACCGTAACTTGTACGGCCCTCAGTCGGAGCATGTTTGTGATCCATCCACGCAGGGTCGGGTCCACACCGTGTTCCTCGAGGGCTGCGTTGATACTATGGAAGACAGTTTTGTCAAAAGCGCCTTCTATATCAATGAAGACAGCTAGTGAGGAACATTTGTGGTCCACTGCACATTCGATCTTGGAGATTACACTGTGCAGTGCAGATTCTGTTGATTTTCCTGTGGAATACGCGTGTTGTTGTTTATGAAGTGGCCGCTCCCGAAGAGGTCCGTCCCGGATATGTCGATCACAGAGTCTCTCGAGAGTTTTCAGTAGGAAGGATGTCAGGCTTATTGGTCTGTACGCCTTGGGTTGTGTGTAATCGGGTTTGCCTGGTTTGGGGATGAAAATGACTTTCACCTCCCGCCATGCAAGTGGTATGTAATTCTGTGCTATGCAGGCTTGGAAGATGACGGTCAGCCACGGCGTTAGGACGTCTACTCCCCATTGTAGCAGGGCTGGGAAGATTTCATCTAAGCCTGCGGATTTATATGGTTTGAAAGTCTTTATTGCCCATTTTATTCTCTCTGCAGTCACTATGGTGTGGGCTCTGGCCCAGTCTTGGTTATTTGGTGTGTGCCTGGGCTCGCTTGCAGGCGTAACCCACGCCGTACCAATGTACCCGGCTACAAACGGCTGCTGGCCTCCCTACTAGTACAGCACCAAACGCCACAAACACTAACGGACCCCAAACAACTAGAAGACACTGTAACGAAACTTTCTGAACTTATTATCGAAGCCTACCACGCCTGCTGCAAGCTAAGAGATCCAAACACCAAGAGCAAGGGTAGCCCCTGGTGGAATGCGGAACTTAGTAAGCTCAGGCAAACCATGCGCAAACAATTCAACAGAGCTAAAAACTCCAGACTACCAGAAGACTGGGACTCATACAAGAAAACACAATACACCTTCAAGAAACAAGTCAGGAATGCCAGTAGGGCAGCCTGGCGGAAGTTCTGCGAAGAAATTGAATCAAACAGTGAAGCCGCGCGTGTAAGGAAGATCCTATCTACTGATCAGGATCGCACCCTCGGCTCACTGAAAACCTCAGACAACACCTATACCAAGTCGGACCACGAAACAAGTAAAGTCCTTTTGGAAACCCACTTTCCAGACTGTAATCATAAAGGGGTCTAAAATGACCGCTTTAACAAAATCATAATAGTTACATAATTCATATTATTATCCATATAAGTTATGTAACAATTCTTAAAATGACTATTTATGATAACTGCATCAGTGTTTGGTGAGAGCAGCGGTGGCCCAGTGGTGGCAGCCCCGACTTACGAGCAGTAAGCCGTGGGTTCGAATCACATCAGGCGCATTACTTTGTGTAATTTATTTCATCACAACTGCCCTCAAAAACGGTGAAGGAAAACATCTTGAGGAAACCGGCATATTCTAGAACTAAAAATTCGAAAACATGTGACATCTACCAACCCGCACGGGGCCCGCGTGGTAGATTACAGGCCACTCCCTCTCATTGAGAGGAGGCCTGTGTCCCAGCAGTGGGAACATTATAGGCTGATTATGGTGATGATATGTCACCATTTTAAGGATTTGAACGTGGCAGAGGACCCCAACATAGTTGTAAAAAGGCTAGACAGAATTAATGATGATGATTATGCTAAAGCGGCCATTTTAGACCACCATGTTTATGCTTTAGAGTAGGAACTAAAGCCCGAAAGGACTTTATTTATTTATTTTACTATTTAAGTACACACAGTAGGCAACACAGGAAAAAAACATAAAATATTTGAGTACAAAGGTACTGCTTATTTCATACGAAAGTTCTCCCAGCAAATCTGCGAAAGGAGAAATGAAAAAGAAATGTAGACGATAGTGTTTGAGAGAATGAACAGAAAAATGTGATTATGTGCCTTACCTAACTTAACCTAACATATTTCTGAAATATGAATACACATATAACTAAATATAGATACATAATGCAAAGATAATATAAACAAATAAAAATACATGTATATATAAATCAGAATTGAGAGGAAAGGTAATGCTCTCGCACTCGGTTTTTGAACAGCTTACTCGTACTAGCCGAAAGAACTTTTTAAAAGGACGAAAGTTTCCTTTCACAGTCAATATGTCGCTGTCGGGCTACGGCTATCGGGGGTGCAGTGAATGTGAATCGACTGTAGTTTCATCTTTTTTTTTTTCACAGACTGATGTTTTGACAGTTCAGAAATGCCTGTACTTAAGATAGAAGCGACAGAGTGGCCCGTGAAATTCAAATTTTCTTATGTTTTTTGCAATTTGCGGATCAGTGTTAGGTTTTATGTTTAATAAAATATAATACGCGGCCGTAAAACCTACGTATTTACATAATTGTAGTAATTTAAATCATAAATACAACCCCTTTGAGTTCATTTAATCCCAATAAATGACTATTACATGAAAAAGTCATTAATTGGGAATCTCAGTAAACCCATATTAGTAACGGCCGCGTATCATAAATAATTTATTCAACATAAAAACTGACACTGACCGGCAAATTGCAAAAATTGCTTTCGCTGCCACCTGGCTGAACTGGCTTACCTATTTAAATTAACTGCTTTGAGCTAAGTTTGTTTGCAAAATGCGAAAAAACCTGTTTTTTCTAGGCTAACGAAAGCTGAGTGTGTTGGGAATAATTGGACCCCCACTACGTAACAGGAACTGACGTCAGAGTTAAGTGCTTTCAATCGACGGAATTAATTTTATCGTTTCGCAGAATCGTAAGGTTTCGGTTTCATTAACGCGATTGAGAATTTCATAATATTATGTCCAGGTATGAACAAAATGTTCCTTAGAATTTATTCATTTTGTTCGGATAATATTACTTTCTGAAATTTTCCTGTTGACATTCGTAGAACGTTAGAAATGTTGTTACGTTAATATTTATTGCTTTGGCGAATTTCCGAAATTTGATATCCTTTATATTATTATTTATTTAAGTAATGGTTGACCTTTTAATCTTCTATTCCAAGTATTGTTAAAAAAGGTAAAAAAAGAAAAGCCTGTTTTTCTTTGCCTGTTTTTTTTGTGTCTGTTTTAGTGATCGCAAGCGCGACTGGTGAACATGACGTCTTGGGTTCGATGCCCAGGTCAGGAATTTCTCATAAGCAGTAAGGAAGACTGCATTTGTGCCCGGGTGCCGGTAATAGGGTCGCCTTCTATAACATTGGACTTGAACAAACCTGGTGAAATGTGAGTGTACTATTCGGTACACTTCTGCCCAACCCTTCGGAGATTACAGGCGTGATGTTATGGTTATGTTTTCTCCGAAGGATTAGGTAAACGGAAGGTAGGAGAGGTGATCTAAGTAAAGCCACTTTAAGTAGGGTAGGCTAGGTTAGGTTTTAAGTCCCATGTACTTACCTATTGTATAACGTACTAGCTGTCCGGCGCAACTTCGTATGCGTCACATTTTCCCCGTTTTCGCAACATTTTTCATTGCTGCTCCACTCCTATTAGTCGTAGCGCGATGATATATAGCCTATGGCCTTCCTCGTTAAATGGGCTATCTTAAACTGAAAGGATTTTTCAAATCGGACCAGTAGTTTCGGAGCCTATTCAATGCATACAAACAATAATAATAACAGCCGCATGGGTCGAACTTTAAGGTTAAGGCGTGCTTGCCGAGGTTGGTCCGTGGATGGGTGATGATAATTACATACCGAGTTTCCTCCGTGCTTCGGAGAGCACGTTAAGCCGTTGGTCCCAGCTGTTATTTGTAGGTCTTTGACAGTCGTTAAGAGTAGTTAGAAGCCAATAGTCTGATATCCAGTCATACCAAGGGGTATCGTATTACTCAGTTACTGAGTTGTGGAGGTCAGATAGGCAGTCACTTCATGTAAAATACTGGTACTCAGCTGCATCCGGTTGGACTGGAAACCGACCCCAAGATAGTTTGGGAAAAGGCTAGGCAGATACCTTTTGTATAACGGGCTAGTGTCCGCAACTCCACATGGAATCTACGAACGGTCCCATGTATATATTAAGGGCTGAACCTTTTATCAACGACCCGGCACAAATCCAGACTCCGAGATATTCCTGAGAAAAATATTCCATTTAAAGAAAACCTTCATTCAATGAATATTTATCATCAAAAAGATCTTCAAACCCCAAGCGAAAAAATATTCTAATACTGTTTTCCAACAAATTAAAATTACGAAAGCAGTTCAGTTAAAAATCACTAGGTCTTCCTTTTCATAATAAGTCTTCATCAACTTGAGCGTGAGAGGCCAGGGGGGTGCTGGTAAGGAGGGGGGGAGAAGGGACGCTGAGAAGGGCAAGGACGCACTTCAGTAAGTGCTGCCCGAGATTTATTGCTTCAAGTTGTCCGTCAGTACTCCCTGTTTATTGACTAAACATTAAAGATTCTGTTAAATAAAGTGAACATGATTTATTGTCACTTGCCCTTTTTAAGGTTCCATATTGAAATTGCAACTCATGAATGTTTATAGTTTTTTTATGTCCGTATCGTCTGTTTCAGTCACTTTATTCGTAGACTGTATTAGCAACTAGCTGTCCCGCGCAACTTTGTCTGCGTCACGTTTTCACCGTTTCTGCAATTTTTTTATTGATACTCCGCTCCTATTGGTCTTGCGAGCTGTTATTATGTATAACCTATAGCCGTCCTCAATAAATAGGCTATCTAGCACTAAAAAAAAATTCAATACAAAACTGTACTTCCCGAGTTTAGCGCGTTCTTCAAACAAACTATTCAGTTTTATAATATTAGTAAGATTGAAGAGAAAAAACTGTAGTAAAAGTACTCCTTCCGAATAGATACCAACTGTTTAGCGGTGCACATAATGCATTTCGTATCACCTGGAAACGGGGGAACCGGTTATGGCCGGTTCTAACTGCATCCCAGAACTGAGTATCAAAGATTTGGAACCAGATACTGTTCTGCATACTCTAATCTCGAATCCGAAACTCTTCACTTTGCCAGTTTTAGATTCTCTATTGATTAAGATTGTTACTTTGTAGAATTACTAAAACTTGAAAACTTACGCTTTTATCTTTAAGGATAAACTTTGAAGGAAAGTGTCTAAACTTTTACTGATATACAGTAAAACCCACTCGGTTTCCTAATAAAGGAAAATTTAATAGTACCTAGGTATTCAAATGTATCGTTTCATAGTCTGCGTTATTTGAAGGATAGGCAGAAGTATATAAAAGGTGCCAATAATCAAATTTTACTAATCATACCTAACTAAACTACCTGGTACCTTATAAAGAGAGACAATTAAAACTTAGTATTAAGGTAAAACTTAGTATTAAGGTAAAAAAGCCACATGTACATTGTACATCCACATTACTGAAAATATTAAAGTGCGTTTCTTCTAGGGAAGGTCGTACCATCGTCGACTTTGTCCCTGTCATTTCTGACCTAGTCTAGAGTCAAGAGCAAACACATCACAAATAACAAAATAAAAGAGTAACTGTCTGGTTCAGTCAAACATCAAACTTTCATACCCTGAACGGCTGCTATATTTAATTACATTACAGGCTTTGATGGACTATAGGGTCCTGTGACCTACGTCATAGTACCCTATAGTCCATCAAAGCCTGTCAGAGAAAGAAACAAAAGGTCATAGGAGCTTTTGTTTATTTCTTTATCTGTATCTATGTCCGTACGTGAACATAGAAATAAAGAAAGAAACAAAAAGTATTTATTAGTCTTGCAAAGGACAAACCAAAGTGATTAAATTAACAACTTTACTATAGAATAGAATCATTTATTTGAATTGCAACCGATCATAAAATTTAACAAACAGAAACACATCTCAAACAACAAACACGCAGATAAATAATACATAATTATTATTATGAAATATTTCATAATTTAATCTAACAAAATAATCATAATTTCCTAACTCAAATAATTAATTGATCTCTAAATAAATGTCATAAATGGTTAGTTCATTAATTGACTATGCAAAAAGAAAAGGTAAGAAAAAACAATATTAATAGAAAGTAAAGTAGTGGACGTTGTTAGTACGTGGACATAAGTGCATTATATATGAAATAACTAGCTGTCCCGCGCAACTCCGTCTGCGTTACATTTTCCCCGATTTTTAAACATTTTTCATTGTTGCTCTGCTCCTGTTTGTCGTAGCGTGATGATATTATATAGCCTATAGCCTTCCTAATCGATAAATGGGCTATCTAACACTGAAAGAATTTTTCAAATCGAATCAATAGTTCCTGAGATTAGCGCGTTCAAACAAACAAACAAACTCCTCAGCTTTATAATATTAGTATAGATAAAAAGGTTATGTGAGTCAACCTTAAAAGATAGACATATGCTGTCGCGGACTTTTTTTTAGAACTTGTAAAGGGAAACAATTCTGTCGTACATGATTTTTGCGAAACTTTAACCGTTTACGCAGCGGAAGCTCTCAAAAGGAAAATAAAACCCCCGATTTCGAAACATTTTTCATAGCTGCTCCGCTCCTGTTTGTCGTAGCGTGATGATATATAGCCTATAGCCTTCCTCGATAAATGGGCTATGTAACACTGAAAGAATTTCGGATCGGAAATTCAAATCGGATCAGCAGTTCCTGAGATTAGCGCGTTCAAGCAAACAAACAAACTGTTCAGCTTTCTAATATTAAGTATAGATTTCCGATTTCTATACAGTTAAAACCACAGGCTAAAGTTAATGCCAAATAAGCAAAACTATGATTTAAGAAGACATAATTTTTCCAGCATCTTCCTTTCCATTTTCCCCTAAATGAAACTCTCAAAGGAGGTGATTGCAAACAAAACAGCCACTTTCGTGCAAAAGAAACAGAACGCGGTTCTTTCATGTAATCCCGCACGTCTTTCCCGTCGACAAAATAACTATTTCCTGTGGAAATGTGCCTCTCACTCAGTATATTGTGAACGATGACGGTGAGAGTGGGACGTGATAACTAGCCGAGTATGATGGGTGTGCGTGTATGAGGTGATGTCAATTTTACATTATAGTATAATCAGCCAATGTTCCCACTGCTGGGTCACAGGCATCTTCACTGAGGGAAGTGTGAGAGGGAGGAGGCAGACCATGGCTTAATACAAGGTGTAAACGGATCTGTATGGTGTCTGTATGGTGTCGGAAGTAAAGAATAGCACCATCATATCTTCCCGTGGGTGTCGTAAGAGGCGACTTAGGGACTTGCCAGAGAATGGGCAGCAGCGTTCTCTGTGCTTTTGTAACAACCGTACTGCGATCGCCAACCCGCCTGACAAGCGTGGCGATTATGGCAAAACCTCCCATGTTATGTCAATTTGGCGAAACTTGGGGGAGGCCTATGTCCAGCAGTGGGAGTCTTTCGGCTGAAATGATGAAACGGATCCTTGATGAAGTCGTCAACCAAGCATTCTGTACGTAGTAAGTAACTACGCAAAAAATATTGTTCGGAGACGACTTTTTGTTTTGGGATGCGAAATCACGTTTTACGGTAAAACTCTATGTAACGCATTCAAAATATTGTCCTGATTGTATTGAATGGTAGTCGGGTCATTAAGGTATTTAAAGTAAAGTTCTAACATTGAATATATGTATTTAAACTAGTGAAAATTTAGTTATGATCTAAAACACAAAAATTATAGCAATGATGGGGAGAACAAGGTCCCTCTCGGCTTTTAACACCCATTATAATGGATTATTTTGGATTCGGACCTAAAAATAATTAGTTCCTTATACATTATTCAAGGAATTTCTGAAAATCAGTATTCATCCCTCTTAATTAGAAACATAGACCTACCTAGGTAATCATTTGCCAAATTAATTGAACTGGGCCGAGAAACTTTACCACCTACGGCTGTCTACATCACCAGACGACCGTAACTTTTTTATCAGCTTTCTATGAAGGCAGTAAATTCCTAAATATTTTGACCTTCGTCTGGGAAACTTTATCTCACCAAAATCTACCTATAAAACAAACGAAACCATGTCACGTTTACCCCTCTCTCCTCTAGTTAACCCGTCTGCCAGTAAAACAGGGTATTTGGTCCGTCACAGACAATGTTTACGGAAAGGGTGGAACGGGGCTTATTGGAAATCTGCTCGTTCCATGGTCGAGGGGAGGTGGGGGGGTTATAGCCAATGCGTGCGTCACCGGTAATGCAATTTGATCCCTGAATTAAGTCTGAATTGGTTACGTAGGTATCTGAATGTAATCTCTATGTTAATTATATTAGAATTCATTGTAGCGTTTATTTTAGAATGATGTTTCAAATGTTGAGAACGATTGTTTAGTTCAAAAGTTGTCAACTCGGGGCGTATGAAACTGTTGTCTTCATCTATATATATAAAATTCAAAGTTCTGAAGTCAGTCAGTCTGAGTGACTGACTGACTTCAGGACTTTAAATGATGAACTATGAATGAATGAACTATTTTCAACATTATTTTGCGGGGGTGACGCACACTTGGGGAATTACCGAACACCACGCGGGCGAAGCCGAGAGAAGCCGGAGAAGCTTTTAATATAATAATCTATTGAAGAGTCCGTTAAGCAAAGACGAAAGGATTAAAAACGACTGCGATTAGCAAAACCGAATCAGTGTCGAACGGAAACGAAAAACTCATTATTTTATTTTCTTTGGAATTTCAATAATTTCGTTTCATTCTGCGAGCGAATACCCTGTTTCACATTTTTCTCATACTGGCATAGTAAATTGTAAACGTCACTTACCACAGTCAGGTGACATTTCAAGAAAAACTTCTTCTCAGCAGGTCACGGATAAGCTATGCTCTTGTACTTAGCTTCGCTTTGTTTGAAATGTATGCGAGACCGTTCATTGCGTTCATGAAATTAATGAAGCGTAAAACCTCATCGCGAAAATCCTACGTAGCAGTGGACCGTTCGTTAGCAATAAGCTCCAGAAGTGTTTGTTCTTATCTATGAGAATACAATTGAGGAGTAAGCTGGCTGGCATACTATTATTTCCTCTGAGGAAGGTGGGATTAAGGTTTAAATTTACAACTACATCTAAAACCGTCTCTGTCCGTCTCGTATCTTTTGTTATAGTATGTATATTTAGGCTAAGGTATTTATCTATGGGTCTTTGTAACCTGACAATAAATGGATTATTATTTATTATTCCCTTTATTCATTTCTATATACAAATTTGCTACATTTTTAAATATTCCTTATAAATAATAAAAAAAAAACATTTAAAAATGTAAAAAAAAAATTGTAGCCCACCGGTATCGGGAACAGGGTCCAAGCTACCGGCGGTCAGGGCTCCAGAGAGAGGAACCTCCTAACAATACGAGCCGTGTCCAGGAGTACCGCTTTCTGAATCAAGCCCTTGATCCAGCTGCCTAACGAGAGCCTCATCAGATATTGGTCGAGGCTCTTGGCAATTAGGCCATTGGCTGATACGACTATCGGCACAATGATCGCTGAGTCAACAGGCCACATGTCGACAACCTCGCGAGCCAAGTCAATATACTTGATTTGTTTATCTTTCTCGGCCTTCACGAGGTTCTCGTCATGTGGAACCGTTATGTCAACAATCATTGCGCGCCGCTCTGATCGATCCATCACCACTATATCAGGCTTATTGGCTACAATAGTCCTGTCAGTGATGATGGATTGATCCCAATACAGTGTGATATTGCCATTTTCGAGAACTGGGTCGGGCACATACCTATAGAACGGCACTTCCGATTCCACAAGGCTGTATTTCAGAGCAAGTTGCTGATGGATAATCCTGGCTACAAGGTTGTGTCTATGCAAGTATTCTCCGTTAGCTAGACGAGAACACCCGGAGATAATGTGACGGATCGATTCGCCCGGACGGTGGCATGCCCGACATATGTCAACCGTGCCATCCTTCACAATAAATTTCCGGTAGTTATTCGTCATCATAACTTCATCTCGATGCATCCCCACTTCGGCTTCTAGGAAATATTCCCTGAGACTGCATATCTCGCGATTGTGGAGAGTCTTGGCGTTTAAAAAGCCTCGACCTCCACAACTCCGCGGGATATACAGTCTCATAACCGAAGAACGTGGGTGATGCATTCGATATGCCGTCAACAATGTTCGGACCTTCCTATCCAAGGCGTCTAGTTCTGTTTGAGTCCATTTGAGTACGCCGAAAGAGTACATCAAAACCGGCATGACCCAACCATTGAAGGCACGCACCTTATTTCCGCCTGATAAAAGACTATTAAATACTTTTCTCAGGCGGCCAAAGAAGCGCTCCTTCAACGATTGCTTCATGTCAACAGAATTGATGCCCAACGCTTCCGACATACCCAAATACTTGTAGGTTTCGGTTGCTGAGAGGGATCTAAGATTTATGGAATCTGAGAGCTGGGTTCCCGCAGATTCCACAATTTCCCCTCGCTTTACATGCATGACCGCACATTTGTCCACACCAAATTCCATTCTGATGGCGCTACTGAAAGTTTCTGTTACCTTCAGTAGCTCCATCAGTTGCAAATTGTTGGGGGCAAAGAGTTTCAGGTCATCCATGTAAAGAAGGTGAGATATAACCTGACCATCTCTCCTCAACCGAAAGCCCAGACCTGAATCCTCCAGCAGCGTGCTTAGAGGATTCAAGGCTAAGCAAAACCAAAGTGGGCTCAAACTATCGCCCTGAAAAATACCACGCTCTATCCTTATCGGTTCGCTGTTCCGTTCGATATGCCGACATCCTGGATAGCGAAGGACTGTCCTCCATTGCCTCATACACGACATCAGGAAGGTGCGCAGAGTTGCATCTATTTTATACAACTCTAGCACCCTCATGAGCCATGTATGTGGCACCGAGTCATAGGCCTTCTTATAATCTATCCAACATGTCGACAGATCCCTTCGGGAACGGCGAACCTGTTGGTTAATGGCCATATCAATGAGAAGTAGCTCCTTAGTACCGCGGGACCCGTTCCTACATCCATTTTGAGAAGCGGACATGATCGAATTGTCATCAATGTGTTTGCAAATTTTAGCTCTCAAAATGGATGTAAGAACTTTATACACTGTCGGAAGACAGGTAATAGGTCTATAATTTTTGGGCTCCGCAGTACTACCCGATTTATAGAGCAGGTGGGTGATTCCAGTAGTTAAGAACTCGGGCAGCGAACCTGATTCTAAAGCTGACTGGAATAGGGCCGCCAAGCGAGCGTGCGATCTCTGGATCCACTTAATCCAGAAGTTGTGCAGTCCGTCCGGCCCTGGAGATTTCCAGTTAGGCAACGGACGGACTGCACGAGCTACGTCTTGGGGGCTGATAGTGATAGCCCCCATTTCTGGAACTGGATCCCATACTCGCTCGACCACCCGAGTCCATTCACCCTCGGTGTGGCTGACAGGCACCGACCAGATGCTGCGCCAGAACGAGCACATGGCGTCATCATCCGGTAAGCACGTGTCAGCCACACCTTGGTCCGGTCGTTCCCAAGTCCTATAAACCCACCTTTCATCTCTTTGGAATGTGCGATTCAGAGTGTATCGTTCCACCCGCCGCTTATACCTACGAATACGGTTTGCCCATGCATACACTTTCTGCTTCAGGAAGTCGATGCGTTCTGTGATACGGGACATATAGTCTCGAGGACTAATATCAGTCCCCGCAAATGCCCGCTTCACAAAACGCATCACTGGAGGGCGATTGTTGCCCTCCCTGAAGCAGATTAGTTTGCCGATGAGTGTTCTGGCCCCACTAATACGTCGCTCAATTCTGCATTGCCAAGCCGGTACGGCAGGTTTAGGTCGTGTAGCTCTGTCATCAGAAAATTTGACATGAGCTACACGACATGCCGCTACAGCCGCACAATACAGAATTGAGTGAGCATCAGTGAGGTCTTTGCAGTTATCAAAATAGTTTGACAACTGCGAATCCAAAACAGCTACCAGCGCCCTATTTCTGTTATGCATGGGCAAACGAGGTAAGCGTGGTCTAAGTTCGGGCGACATGAACCGATATTCTCGAATCGCACCCTCCAAAGCACTCCTCATTTCCTCACTGCATTGGATACTTACATTAGTAACCATGTCACTACTCACGTCGTTAGTACTATTTTGTGTTGTGTTAGGTTGTGGTGGTACCACAGCCTGCACCGACGGAGTAGTGACATGGCTACTCTGTATTTCAGTTCGCAGGCGATCAAGTACGGTGTCGTCCAACATATGATTACGCTGGATAACCCGCACCTGATCCGATAATCGTTGTGCCGACACGTTGACAGCTGGCTCAAGCACCTGAAACAGAGAGAGCATCCGAACACGGTACGCGGTCAGGTTGTTTCCTCCCTCTGTAGCCCCATAGTATGAGCGCATGACGTTCTCGTTGATGGCTTGAGTCCATCGCATGCGCTGCACACTTCCGCCGGGAGCTGGGACCCTATCAGAAGCCGGTGGGCCTCGAGGTCCTAAGCCGTCCGGTGGCCTTATTTATTATTATTATTAAAACTATCAAAAAAACCGTCTTCGTTTATCTTTTGTAGAACTATCGCTGTATGCTTTTCTAAATCGATATTTATAGAGATACCTGGTCTAGACAGCGAAAAATGGCCTAGGTATTTTTATAGACCCGATGTTTGTTGTATACAGATCAAGTGGGCAGGGAGAATTTCTTCTCCGAAGACAGAAAGCATCTTTACAATAGCTATGTATAGTTTGAAGATGATCTTCTCGGTAAAAATTGCCTCTCTTTGAGTAGGTATGTGGCGTGAAATTCTAGTTCAAGAGTCTATTCTAGAACTTTAAAAGGATACGTAGCAATATGTTTTGGTTCGGGATTGTCAATACGATTAGAAGAAGATCGAATTAAGAAATTTTTGTGGATATGAAAGTGGGATAGATTTCACAAAGTTTTTTTTATGTAATTAAAAAACGTTACGTTATGTAAAAAACGTAAGGTACAATATACATTTTTGATCTTATTTATCTCCCTGTTGAGAGGTCTGAGGGGCTGCGGATCACGTTTTTTTGTTTCATTTTCACCTGTCAGCTGTCATTCTATCATTTGCTCCTTTGTCTTTCATATCACACAATCCATCCATCATTTCTTTAGTACATAAAGTCTCGATAAAACAATAGCTAGGATTTTTTAATCCTAAATCCTAGGGTTGGTAGAGGTCACATGTCTTCGAATTTTTAGTTCTAGTACATGCCAGTTTTCTCACGATGTTTTCCTTCACCGTTTTTGAGGGCAGCGGTGATGAAATAAATTCGACAAAGTAATGTGCCTGCCTGGGTTCGAACCCACGGCTTACTGCTCGTAAGTCAGGGCTGCCACCGCAGAGCCACCGCTGCTCTCCTGATTAAATATTGCATGGCTATTTAAAAACAACTGACAATTTCCATTTTATTTTTTTAAATTGTATTTTCTCGTTCATTTCTACAATCTATATTACCTACAATACGACACACTGCTATTGCGTCATTCGACATCACAGACGTACTCGGTTCTGTCTAAAGCTCAAAAGTTCTAAACTCAATTTTAAAGACCTACTTTAAGCTTGAACTTAGGAAATTGGCACGCCATTCGCTTTGAGTCTCAAGCTAAATACAACTTGAAATGGTTAGATATTAAAATACATACCCAAAGGATGCTTTTAAGATCTCTCTGACCTTCACTAGTTTAAAGCTTCAATTTTTAAGCTTCTTTGTTTATTTAACCTAAATTGACATAGATCTTCCTCCGGATGCCGGAGAACATTTTATTACCCGACTCTACATAGATCTAGCCGCTACATAGAGTTCTTATAAAAAATGTATAGTTTCCAGAAGTAGGGCGCCGACGTCTCTTGGCTTTTCTCTATAAAACTATTTCTTTTTTGTGAAAGCACTGCGGACTCTATGTAGAGATACGATGTACTTTATATATTTATGTCGTCTTGTTTCTTTCTGTATCTTTTGAGGTTAAGTAAGATGTAGTGAAAGTATCTGATGCGATGTAATTTGCAGTTACTAGAACCTAAAAAGCTCTATTTTAGTCTTACTAGATGTATGCTGGCTGGTAGGCTCTGAATCATTAGAAAAACATCAAACAAAATTACATATCTCTTTAAAGATGTAATGGTTGTCACGACCACCGCACTATTCAATGCATTCATCAGGACATTGTTTTGAGTGCATAACATGAAGGCCTACCGTAAAACGTATTTTTTTATTTGCGATAGTTTTGGTCTTGAGTCTAGTCTAGGTCAGAGATGACAGAGACAAAGTCGACGATGGTACGAGCTTACCCAGAAGACGCCTGTTCACTCTAACTTTGAAGAGATTAGGGTTGTAAGCGTTGACACCCTACAAACAAAATCGATTCCCAGCAATCATTTTTGCGAAGAGTTACTTAGTTTGATGTAGGTATGCTTGATTGACCGCTTTTTGAAGGATCCGTTTACACCCTGCATAAATATATTGAAGCACCCTGTATATGTATTTGTATTACAATTGTACATTTGTACCATTTGTAGATCTTTGACAGTCGTACACAGGTAGGCAATGGCCAAACTGATTGACATCCAGTCTAACCAAGGAGCATTATATTACCCAGTTTTAACCGGGTTGTGGAGGTCAGATAGGCAATCGCTCCTTGTAAAATCCCGGTATTCAGCTGCATGCGGTTAGACTGGAAGCCGATCCCAATATGGTTGGAAAAAGGCTAGGCAGATGATGATGATGATTATAGCTATATTAAAACCACAAAACATACTAATAAAGGTACACATACACACAATACATACCTTAAAAGACATCCATACCTTGTTCTGTGGTAAAAATACATAAATATAATTTCCTTAAAGCAAATGTTAAGAGCGTTTACACCTTACGGCATTTCATACAAACTTTCAAGTCCTTATTTTCCGAAATGACTGAACCGATTTAATGAAACTTAATACGCATAAGCAGTATACGCTGGTCTAAAATTTTACTAAAACATTTACTTGTATACATGTACAAATGTCTTTAAAAAATAAAAGATAATTGGAAATTTCTACTTCTATAGAAAATTTATAATCGGTCTATTTTAGCTGTAACACTATTTTTCGAAAATGTTTTTTAGTAAATTTTTTAGACCTGAGTATCCTGCTTATGCGTGTGAAGTTTAATTAAAATCAGTTCCGTCATTTCGGAAAACAAGGACTTGAAAGTTTGTATGAAATGTCGTAAGGCTTAAACGCTCTTAATGATAAAACATAAACCACCGTCCTACCTAACAGCATTGCTACTAGTATCAAATTAGTTAGTTCCTACCGCAGACGATAGACCTAATGTTGTGTGTAAACAAACAATTAGTGAACACGATAGTTGCTACGCCACGTTACTAGTACATTATGTACTATGTAGAATACACAAACACGTAGAACACATAACGACGTGAATTTATTGAAATGTTTGTGTTTTTCCGCGTCCAAGCGATGAGTCATATTTTAGAAGTATCAGACCCCGTAGGTAGTTTGGAAAATGAAAAGGGTTGCAGTTTCCTATTGTTCTGCATGACAAAGTTTTCACATATGCTTTTATCATATGTTGTGTAGGTGTCGTTAGCGTAGTGATTACTATTATATAAAATGTTTATTTTATCAAAAACGAGCACTTCGCTCTGTATGGTGTCGGACGTAAAGAATAGCACCATCCCATATCTTCCCGTGGGTGTCGTAAGAGGCGACTAAGGGACTTGCCAGAGAATGGGCAGCAGCGTTCTCTGTGCTTTTGTAACAACCGTACTGCGATCGCCAACCCGCCTGCCAAGCGTGGCGATTATGGCAAACCCCCCCTTATGTCAATGTGGCGTTGGGGGAGGCCTATGTCCAGCAGTGGACTTCTTTCGGCTGAAATGATGATGATGATGATGAGCACTTCGCCCGCGGCTTTGTCCGCGAAAATTGTGATATTATATAGCCTATGTTACTCGTTAAAGATGTAGCTTTCTAGTGGTGAAAGTATTTTTAAATCAGTCTAGTAGTTTTTGAGTTAAATCGTAACAAACAATCAAATCTTTCCTCTTTATAATATTAGTTTAGATCGATGAGGTCTGAATAATTATGGCTGGTCGAGCTAGCCTGGGACATGGGATCATGAACCCCATGACGCTCTCCTGGAGTCACACAGTAAAGACCGAACTCATCGTCATCTATCCTCACTGTTTTATTTTATCAATGTGTAAAAAATTGTACAAACCATCTTACAGAAATAAATATCTTAATTTGGGTGACTGGTTATTAGTGGCTGATACTTAAACACGTGATTATAGTCATGATAACAAACAACTTTTCCAAAGAAACATTTGTTTTATACTCATTCACTTTTATCACAATAATACAACAGCCGTATGAAATTCGCGCGCGCGCCTGTGGCCTCAGTGATCAGCTTGTGATAAAATGGACAAGTACAAAAAAAATATGTTTATTTAGGAAAGTTGTTTGTTATCATGAGCATAATCACGTGTTTAAGTATCGGTCACTAATTACCATTCACCCTATATAGCATTTTCTGTCTCTTGTTTCCCTCGTAGCTGAAATACTATTACTGTCAAACTTGGGCAATATCCCTCTCCAGCTTCGCAATAACCGATAATATGAATATTAAATTGCCCATTGATCGGTTATTGGATAGTGTTTCTCATTTCGTATGCGAACGGCTCATCAAATCACGGTAACAGACCATCTACGTATCAATGAATAGATGGAATGGATCGATGAACGGTAACGATATTATGTGCGTATAGTGTGAATGTGTATGATGTGAATGTTTTTTCCACTAGGTTTTAGTATCGTTTAGGCTTTACAATAACAATAAACAATAAACCCTATTACCACCAACAGGTGGTAATAGGGTTTATTGTTATTTAATCATTTAAATAGTTTAACGAGAACTGTATAAGCAAATTGCACTCTAAACGACAGTAAATTATCTGTCTAGCCCTGTTCCATCTATGTTGGGGTCAGTATATAATATGTACATACATGGTGGGGTCCAAAAGTTTCCAGGCTACACACATTACATTAATCAGAGATACAAAACTATCATCTATATTTATATATAATAATATAATATATATAATAATATATTATAATATAATATTATTAAGCTGAAGAGTTTGTTTGTTTGCTTGAACGCGCTAATCTTAGGAACTACTGATCCGATTTGAAAAATTATTTCAGTGTTAAATAGCCCATTTATCGAGGAAGGCTATAGGGTATGTATCGTCACGCTACGACAAATAGGAACGGAGCAGCAATGAAAAATGTAGCGAAAACGGGGAAAATGTGATGCGGACAAAGTTGCGCGGGACAGCTAGTGTCATTTTCTTACTAAAGTTTTCGCTAGTTACCTACAATATAGTCTCCCTTTGCTTCAATCCATTTTTGTTTGGAACATCATCATCATCATCAGCCTGCAGCAGTCCACTGCTGGACATGGGCTTCCTCAATCGCACGCCACTCAACTCGATTCTTGGCAACTCTGTTGCTACCAGCCACCCTGCTGTTTGGATATTAATTATTATCCTTAATTTAATAGTTAAAGCCTTTAGGACCTCACTGATATTTGTTAAAACCATGGAGCTCTTACGAACACGGGTTTGGATTGTAGGCAATCAGCTGACGGATTTATTGATTTGACTAGTTAATTTTATACGAATAAAATGATAAAAAAAACTGACAGTCGACCTTGTGGAAATTACCGCTGCCTCTAGCCACAACATTACGAAGGGATTTGGCTCATTGTTAACCCCGAGACGAAGTTGAAGTTCATAGCTCGTAAAGTTCCGATTTTGTTCATATCGGAACTTTCCTGGATGAGCCATGTCACAAAGAGCCCCAGTTCTACAGAACTTATGTTTATAGGTCCAGGTAGGTAGGTTTACATTTTGGCAGATCACTATTATCGACAATCGCAGCTATACTAACGTCCACTGCTACGTAGGATGTGCGATGTTAGTAGCAAGAATTGATTGATTAAGCCGTGGGTTGCTGTGGACGATCTCGCCTACGTTATCAAACAAAGGAAAGATACACGTGGTTAGCTTAGCCTTGGATAGGTGTGGAGCGGCACCTTTATGTCAACATTTGTGTTGTTTTTTTTTAATCCCTGTGGATTACCTACGAGAGAACACGAACGAACGAACTACTCGTTAATATTTTAGACTTTTTAAAATATGTGTTTTTGTTTTCGACCGTATGACACTCGTGGGCAGCGTCAGATGGTATAAGTACCTTGTGTTGCCATCTGGCAGTATGCTGGTTCACGTAAATAATCAAAATGAATAATCAAAACTATTGGTGCCAAAAGGGTCACCACCACACAAAGGGCCTTTTGGAATTAATAGTTTTGATTATTTATTTTGTTTAATTCTAAAGTGTTTCTGTTTTTTACAATGCCAATTAACACAATTTTCTTTCTTGCCGTCGTTCCAGAGTTAGTTCTATAGTAAGAGTTGATCATGAGTAGTGTACCCCTATACTTTGGAGTTGACTGTATATCCCAATAACAATATTTTCTTCTACCACAGCTGGCGAGCTGCATGGCGCCACGCTATGGCTGGTGGTGTGCGGAGCTGCGGCGCTGGTGGCTGCCGCGCTCGGCGCACTGGCCTGCTGGATCGCTCGGCGCAGGAACTCGCTCGCCCACAAACTAGGTACGTATTCCAAAAATTTCACGATAGGCTGATGTCAGCAGCAAGTACACGCCTGCAGACTGTGTTAGGATAGTGTTTTTGGTCCGTACCTGTAATCCTTTCGCTGTAGCATCGTGCAGGTGATATTAGATGAAACGTTCCTTTTCAATCTTGAGGATGGTTGCGAAACTGATCTACGGCGAGATGCGATATCGAAAAAAAATCTTACTGTGGCAATCGATAGCTGTACTGTAAGCACTGTAAGATCATTTTCAATCAGAAATGTATTAAATAGGTCCAAAAGTTTGAGACATGGATAAATCTGAATTATAAAACTATCATGTCACTAAATTACTGAAGTTTTCGCTAGTAGCTAGCAAGTAAACAATAATAATATTTTTGTTGAATATAGGCTCCCTTTATTTCAATCAATTTTCGTTTGGATCCTTAATTTATATTTGAAGCCGGAAACGTTTGGACCTTACCATGTATCTTAATGAGTTTTCTTCTACGCAGGCGGCAAGCGTGGCCCAGACAAGGCGCTGGTGTTCCAACCTCCCCGTCGTGCCACCGCCGTGCGCTCACCGGGCTCGGCCACCCACTACCTGCGCAAGTCACCGTCACCGACTGCGCCCGCGCCGCCTGCCGCCTCCAGCCCGCCGCAGCCCACACCGCAGCCGCCGACTGCCAATGCTGCTACCACGGTAAGTTGGAAGATACGTAACTTCAACTTGCAGATGTTTTCCATAAGCTTGTATCCATCATCTTCCTGCCCTCGTCTCATTCTACTTGGGTTCGGTGCAACACGTTTTCTTCCATTGTCCCCCGCCAGACGTCACGACATCATTTACTCCTTTCTCTTGCATATCATACCATCCTTATACAGGGTGTAACGGAAAGGGTATATACATACTAAAGGGTGTGCTGCAGACCATCAAACTGTACATGTTTCTCCCCAAACAAATATCGTAAAAACGAAAAAATTATCTGCTGCCTCTTACATCAATACCTATTCGACCCAAATGTATGGGGCAGCTGATATTTTTTTCGCTATTACGATGTTGGTCCGATGGAGAAACATGTACAGTTTGATCGTCTGTAGCACACCCTTAAGTAAGTAAATACCCTTTCCATTACACCCTGTATAATATCAAGACCAAAGATAATATGTATAGGTAGATAGTGTGATACCTGATACCTCACACTATTCATCCATCTTTTCTTTGGTCTTCCTCTCCCTCTCCATCCATCATCATTCCATAAGCTTGTATCCGTAAAACGAATTATGAGACTAGGCGCCTGAGCAGCGATAGATATACTTGTTCGAGTCAGCTCATCGGCACTCGGCTAAAATTCCGCACGGTTCGGCAACATTCGATGCAGCCTTGTCCCACACATGTTGACCCCTGATTCGTCACAGGCCGGACTGCAAAATTGAATTTATATTAATTTCATTTACTGCTCGGCCTGTGCCGTGAAATCAAGCCAACCAGAACATTGTACTGCATCCGCAAAAAATTCATTAACCATTTTGATTAAAGTATACATGGCCATTTTCTGAAGTACCTATTCCTGGCCATCTTACTACTGTTATAAATGCGAAAGTTTGGATGGATGGATCGGTGTTTTGTTACTCAATCACACCAGGATGGCTGAACGGATCTGGATGTAATTTTGGGTCAGAATTAGATTGTAGTTTGTAATAGCACAGATGTTCCTTTTTTTCTCACACATTCACACCAACTTTTCACCAGAATGAAGTCGCGGGCATCAGCTAGTAGTTTTTATAATTATGTAGATATTGCTTGTATAGTTCTGACTCATATAACTGTTTACGCTACGATTCTTTTTTTTTTTGTCTGTAATATCAACTACACGCACTTGACTACAACGAGTGAGTGTTCCCAAACTTTTGTCGATAGCAACGCGATAACGGTTACAGGATAACTTCATTTCATGTGCGTGTTCTTTACTGTCAGGTGTAGTTAATCCCATGGTAGCCCTCAATAGAGTGTTAGGTCATCATTAAATGACACATTAACACCATGCTTTGAAGCATACTAGCAACCTCTAATTATGAAAGTTTCATGTAATACCTTAACACCATAAGTGCCAGGAGTCTTCCCGGAGGGCTCATTATTAAATGTAGTTTAGCAAATATACCGTCATGAAATGTGATAATAAAATTAGTTGGATTTTAAAACTAATTTTATAGCATTCCTCAATCCAAGATTATCCCTTAACTACCCGACTCGCACTAGCTTCGCCCGGTGAAGGATCTTTGCACAAACTTTCAAGTTTCAACCCCTCATTGTGGTTGAATTTTCCAAAATTCTTTCTTGGCGGATGGCCTACGTCATAGTAGTAATCTACATGCAAAATTTTAGCCCCATCCAGATGTTTGAGCTATGTGTTGATAGTCAGATAGATATTAATGTATCAATCTAAGATCTAACCATTCCTACATGCACTGGACCCGCTTGATAGCTACGGCTTACTTCCTCTTTCATAGAAGACAAGTGAGTCCCAGCAGCAGGAATATTATAGGCTTATCGGTACTAATAATCTCGTATTCCGACACAGCCAACTGGCGGCAACAGCCCGCACTCGCCCACCGCTCCGACCGAGCCGGCCCCGCTCAGCAAGGAGCTCGCCGATGCCAATGCTACGGAGAAGACCAAGACTGCTGAGCCTGAGATCAATGACGGACGTCTCGGAGATCTGCACTTCAAGTTGCGGTGAGTGATTTTAAACTATGCAGATCAATTACGTAGATATTTGATCGGTAGTTTACGAAGTTACGATGAACATATAAACACAGTCCACAGTTTCATCACTGCCCGGGATGAGCATCACCTTAATCGGAGCCGTTTAGCATTCTTTCTATGAAACACTATAGGTACTGCATAGAATTGTTAGACTTCTTATCGGCACCCCCCTCGAATACTACAAATGAGGTAAGGTGATGCCAATCCGAAACAGTTGTTACAAGTTGACTATGAGCATTAGGTATACAGAGTAGTTTAAGGATGAAAACTGCGATAATACTTTTCCGAAATATTTTATCCAGGTTTTGCTTGCGAATGTTTCACTTATTATTTCAAATTATACTCTAAAACTACCAAACAATGTAAGAATATTTTTGGCGCAGAAATGTACAATGAATCAACTTTAGGTTTTGGACACGCTCTATAATAACGCAATCCAATCAAGATTTATCCAATTTACAAGGTACCTATTTCCCCGCTCGCAAGGATCGTAAGTCTTCAAAACTCATTAACAGAAAGTAAATAGACGGCTAATATAATTCCCAACGGTAACAAAGTTTACACCTACGAAGCTAGTCGTAATCTCGTTCATAATACAGTTAAACCCGATCAATCCTTAACTCCAATGTCAATAAGTGCTTCTATTCATTCGTCCCTGATCTAATCTACTCCGCAATTTATCAAAAGCAGTCTTTTGATGGAATCAGACATCTTTTTATAATGTCGGAAAACGACAGATTGTGTTTGCTCTTCGTGAAATATTAAATTAATATTCAATTTGTCCGGATGCCCGCCGGGAATTTGCATGATACGTCAAAATGTAATCAGTTTCCGAGATTTTTCGTTTTATTCAAGTAGGCTTCTATTTCTTTTTCGTTCATGTACGTACTTTGTGTAAATATTGTTTTGAGGATCGTTTTCATGTTTTAAATGAGATTATTACCATACTTTACTTTGTCTACTTTCTATTTTTAGGTGTAGCCCCTTTTCCAAAATGTTAAAATTGTTACTACCCTGGCAATGTGAATTTGGGTTCGGTATAAATATCTTCCAGTATTTTATCGGCTACCCACAAACATTACAATTGCAATGCTTGTAAAAGGCTGCTAAGTCTTAAGTACCTACCAACATAAACCAACACCAACATTGTACACTTAGTTCGCAATAAACATTTTGACTTTGACTTTGATTATAAGATTAGTGACCAGACCATTACGCCCATAACGACTCCTAATTAGTAAACTGAAACCTCATCGAGACTAACTAGGGGTCAGCGCAATTATAAAAGTGTTTTCTTAATTAACTACTCCACGGCCGGCTCAAGGCGCCATATAATGTATCCGCCATACTTAATGACTACGTACGAAGAATAAAACTGCGGTGGAGTAGTGCAATTAGCTGTGAGTCATGTATTTTTTCTGGTATCCTAACACGGGTTCTATTTTGCTGTAGGTACCTGTAATTAGTTGCTTTTTAGGGTTCCGTACCCAAAGGGTCAAACGGGACCCTATTACTGAGACTTCGCTGTCTGTCCGTCCGTCCGTCCGTCCGTCTGTCACCAGACTGTATCTCATGAACCGTGATAGGTAGGCAGTTGAAATTTTTACAGTTTATGTATTACTGTAGCTGCTATAACAAAAAATACTAAAAACAGAATAAAATAAATATTTAAGGGGGGCTCCCATACAACGAAGTGTTTTTTTTCTCGTTTTTTATAAATAATGGTACAGAACCCTTCGTGCGCAAGTCCGACTCGCACTTGGCCGGTTTTTTAGAAAACAATTTGTTTACTTTACAACTAATTTGGTTTTTCTATACTTTAAATATCGGAATTAAAATGAACACGCACAAGATTTTATTAAATTGACATAATGTGTACTACTATATGTAGGCTTTCCACGAGTTAGCGAATGTCTTTTGTTTATCATATTATGATTAGATTATTTTCTTTGAGAACATGAACGGGTTTAGTAACAGCATGACGACGTTGTTGTGCAGGCTAACTTAGGATTAATAAAGTAGTTATAAGTTAGTAAATATTTATAACTTAACGTTATTTACTTATATATACTCGTACTTACGAAAGCTACATATTCAATATCTTCACTACAACACACACACAAAATACAAATTCATTCTACGCTCTAGCATTCCTGTTTATGACTCATATCTCATCAGGCGATAACATCAGCACGGCACACAATTTCACTTAGTACTTCATGTCGACAGGTTGTCACAACAGCCGAGTACTCACAAACCATGCATTACAAAGCCGATATTCCCACATTATCGGCACGTCACCACTCAATGTAATGGGAAAGTCTACGAATCAATAACTACCCCTGCCCTGTCGCCCACAATTACGTCGCACGCTTTCACACGAGACCGTACGAGACCGCACGAGCTCACACGAGACCGCACGAGTTCGTACGAGCTCGCACGATTTCGCACGACACAGGATTTGTTTTGTGTCGCCGCTTTGTCATAGGTATATTACCTATGTATGAAGTATGCCTTTGTAAATCCAAGTCTTTGTATAAGATAAATTGTACTGTACCTACCTTTGTAGAACCGGCTTCTGAAGCCTTTGGCTGTGTCCTTCAGGAATATAATAGTTTTCTGTAAACGGCAGGAATTGTGTTGTCGTGGATTAGTACAAGGAAATATTTGCTAGACGTTGTCGGCGTACTTTGGAAACAAACAAACGAAGTTAAGTTTTCGAAAACATGACAAAAACGAACTGATTGTAATCCCAGAAGAGTAAGGCAGAGGTACACCTACCTATAGTAAGTACTGCCACTTAGTATTTTTTACCGGGTTACCGGGTATGAATCCAAATTCCGTTTAAAAAAAACATACATGGGACACAAACCGAGAGAGTTGGAAAAGAATGGGAGAGGCGTGTGCCCAACAGTGGGACAGAGCAGGGTGAAAAAAAAAACAGGCCAAGTGCGAGTCGGACTCGCGCACGAAGGGTTCCGTACCATTATTTATAAAAACGATATAAAAATGAATCAAATCAATTATAGCGGCAACATAAATACATAATCTGTAGAAATTTCAACTGAACCATCACGGTTCATGAGATACAGCCTGGTGACAGACGGACGGACGAACGGACAACGAAGTCTCAGTAATAGGGTCCAGTTTGACCCTTTGGGTATGGAACCCAAAAAAGAATATCTTGCTCCTTTATAGATTGAGATGGATGTTTTTGATATGCAATGTCTGTCAGCCAGTAATACATGGAACAGTTAATGACAACTAACTCCAAGATTTAAAACGAAAAGAATTTTCTTTCGTGTGTTTCAATTTTCGCAAAACAATTTTAATGCACTTAGCTAACACAGATTTGGCGTGTGATAAACCGAATGAAATGCCAGCGGAAACCGCTATGCGTCCAAGGTCTTCGGCTAGACATGCACTCCTGGCACGACCACGGCCGGAGGCTGGCCTTGACTTGTAACCTGTGTATGTGAAGGATAGTGGCTGTACTAACTACAAGCCTACAAGCTTGGGTTACCCTAATAACTCTTCATGATGATCGCGTTTCTGAACAGTCTGCTTGCCTTTCGGGCTTACCATATTGTTGGCCCGTAAGCACGCCAGTGTACTGAAGGATCCTACAATGTTTTTTCCCTAGCCTGTATTGTCCCACTGCTGGGCAAAGGCCACCCCCATACCCTTTCACTCTTCTCTCCGTGTAGTTTTCCTATTCAAATTATAAATGCGATGTTTGTTTCACCTTCACGCGAAAACTAGTGAACGGATTTGGATTAAATTTGGCACTCTTTATAAATTACCCGTGTACCAAATACATTTTTTTTTTGCATTTTAATCCCGTTAGAAAATCCCGTGGGACAACTATCGAACTCCATGCGTGTAACCGCGGCCATAGGCCATAGTCTAAATCTAAACTAATATTGTAAAGAGCAAAGATTTGATTGTTTGTTTGCATTGAATAGACTCCGAAACTACTGGTCCGATTTGAAAAATTCTTTCAGTGTTAGATAGCCCATTTATTGAGGAAGGCTATAGGCTATACTTCATCACGCTACGACTAATAGGAGTGGAGCAGCAATGAAAAATGTTGCGAAAACGGGGAAAATGTGGCGCAAACGAAGTTGCGCCGGACAGCTATTACTTATACTATAAATGAAGTCTAGTACGGAACGACTGCCTAGCATGAACGTACGGTACTCAGAACATGTTTGTCGATAGCGAGCTTACATGAAACTCGATAATCGTCGGAAATATGTTTCTGCCACCAATTATGTTAATACTAGCTTTTCCCTGAGGCTTGTGAAGGTCGTAAATCGTCTCACGGCAACGTATAAACTAGACTGGGATAAAAATTATCCTATGTATTAACCCAAGGCCAAGGCACGGTCTGACGTCATAATCACACATTTGTTTTTAATTTAAGTTAATGTCTATTAAGTAGTTTAACTATTTTTTTTTAACGCTTTTGCTTTCTGTATAACACGTCTTGCTATGAAAGAGCGGACTCTCCTAATACAGGCACTGTCTGCCTAAAAGGAGGATCCAATCAAAAATGTGTTTGTGCCTAAACTTGTTTTTACCAATAAACTATTTTATTATTATTATTTTATTATAATAATTACTTTTAAAATGGTTTAAAATTCCTACACATTTCACTAACCCCAAAAGGGGAAAAAAAATATCGTAAAATAGAATTTAGACTGACTAGGTAAATTACTTAATAAATTATGTTAGAATTATGTCAACTTCACTACTGAACACTCGTCAAATACAATTATTCGGATCAAATGCATCACAGCTAGCAAGCAAAATAACCACATGCTAGAGACCGCAATCGTAATTACGGTCCTGGTTAAAACCCTTTTGTCCATGGTCACAGCGGTCTCCTTTACCCGTACTCTCAAACGTAGGTAGGTATACGTCCATAATCCCCCTCTTTTCTAGGAAAAATCCCGACTATGTCCATCTCTGCTCATTAATACGGGCACGATCACAACGGGAGCCGTACTCGTATTATCTACGAAATGATTATACGGGACGAGATAATAAGAAATAATA
The DNA here is from genome assembly GCA_949152445.1 of Cerastis rubricosa. Lineage (NCBI taxonomy): Eukaryota > Metazoa > Arthropoda > Insecta > Lepidoptera > Noctuidae > Cerastis > Cerastis rubricosa. Next base: position 15,555,921 of record OX424541.1, read on the forward strand.
AAAACGGAATATTGGAATAACGAGAGATTATTTAAATAGTTTTCGGTTGGAAGATTTCTTTTATGAGATTTTGAGATATCTCTAGGATTATTCTTAAGTGGTTGCTATCCTGATTTCGATTTCGAAGTAAATTAGTAGTTTGTCTAGTTACGTTAGAACCTACCTAAATTCTTCGAGATATAAGATACATCGGCCGGAACTTCGTCCGCGAAAATAGTGATATAATAATAATATGTCACTCCGTAAAGTTGTAGCTTTCTAATGGTGAAACAATTTTAAAAAAACGGCCGAGTAGTTTTTGAGTTAAATCGTAACAAACAAACAATCAAATTTGTCCTCTTTATAATATTAGTTTAGACAGGCCAGTACAAATGCTACACTGTAGAATAAAAAAATAAAAAGTTACTAACCATTGTTGATGATCCATACTTCCAGACTAATATTATAAATGCGAAAGTCGCTCTGTTTGTTTGTATGTATGTTTGTTACCTTTTCACGAACGGTTGATCGGATCTTAATGAAATTTGGCAAGAAGATAGATTTCAACCTGGGGAAGGATATAGGCTATATATCATTACGCTACAACCAATAGGAGCGGAGCAGCAATGAAAAATGTTGCGAAAACGGGGAAAATATGGCGCAGACGAAGTTGCGCGGGACAGCTAGTACATAATAAAGATAGAACTTAAGCCGTAGTTACTACAACCGGCTGAGATCGTCTTCAAGGGTGTTCCAGCGTATAACCTTCCGAGGGTCAAGCTTTCTTCAGTCTCAAGTACACAAGGTCGATAATTATGTTGCTTTTGACCTAAGATTTGTCTCAGATTTTTCTCGCTATATTAGTTAGCTTAGTTATTATCGTAACAGAATTGGTCTTGCGCAATTTGATAAGAAAAATATACGGCCACACTTGGAAAATACTGGGCAAAAAATTACGGTATGAGATCTATACTGGAAATATTTCCACATTTTGTAAGTTTTTTGTAAGAATGTAGGTATTTTTAGATACAATTTTCTAAGTAGAATACATAAATTTTGTTACCAATTCTCCCTCTCTATGTAGCTTTGATGTGTCTACGTATATTTCGTTGTCTAGGTAACGAAACGTATTTCATTATTCATTGTTTAGTGCCCGAACTTTCGACTTTTAATTGGACATTACTCTAAAAAGTAAAACTCACACGTCCCACATCACAGAACATATTCATGTGTAGGTAACGGGTCCAACATACATTAGCAAACTCTTAACTTTTTACACAAAGTTTAAATTGTTTCGATTGTTTACGCACTAACGACTCGACGACGCGACCGCGACGGGGCGTTTTGTTCGTTACTCAGGATCTCCGGAGCTCCGGAGTCTACGAAACTTGCGGAGTTCCGGAGTTCCGGTAATTTGCGGACTTATAACAATGTTTGTGTGCGGTCGCTGCGGGCACCCCGCGGTCATTATAATGAGTGGAGGACTTCCACGCCGCCATCAAATTGAGTTGATGAGCTTCCAGCTTTAGTTTACTTAGTTAATGTTTTTGTTTGAAGTGATAATTAAACTGTAGTTTTGACAGTGATAATGAAGTGTTTTTTGGTAGGCTTCGACTTTATTTATTTAACAGTTTATGTACACACTACTACAGAAATTGATATTGGGTTACAAGGTTATTGGGTTTTACCATCAGGAATTTCTGAATTTGTGCCCGGTTGATGGCAATAGGCTTGCCCCCAATTACATGGGACTCAAACTTAACTGGTGAAACGTGGGTGTACTATTAGGTAGACCTCTGCCTTAGCAATACACACACACAACTTGACACTTAAGATGTTTTCTTATTTATTTATTTATAAAATTATATTAAAATTATTGTTGTACAAAGGTTATGAATGCTTTTAGTTTTTCAATAATCGAAAGAAACTGAAGAAAGTAAAGACAGTAGGCCAATAAACCTAATTAAATTAGTATATAAGTATGCACTTTTCAACAATTATTTTAGCAAATTTAAACTTTAGTTTCCCGGTCTATGGGTATTTTTTGAAATATTTAGAAATCATACCCCAGAAGGTATATTAACCAAAAATAAAAGAAATAAGCTTATCAAGTAAAATTAAATTAAATACCCATTTCTAAGGTAAATGCCCTAATAAACCTTCCAAAGCGCTTTTCACGGAAGAATTGCTCAAGTAAAGCGTTATCTCTTAAATTATTTAAGCTTCCTTAAGCTTTTCATCACATTTAGAAAGCTATTGTACCGCTGAGCCGTACAGAGGGATTTGATCGCATTACATAAACTGCGGCCCCCGGTTAATATTAGATAATTATCCTTTTTAAAACGGATGAGTTACAAATACAGTCTGAGTTGTAGTCTGGATTGGTTGCCCGGTGGCAAAAGGCACCTCTATTACATAGGACTTAAGAGCGTTTATACCTTACGGCTTTTCATACAAACTTTCAAGTCCTTATTTTCCAAAATGACTGAACCGTTTTTAATTAAACTTAATACGTATAATCAGGATACATAGGTCTAAAAAGTTACTACAAAACATTTTCGAAATGTATTTAAAAAAAAAAAAATGGATATTTCTGTTTCTATATATAATTTAAAATCGGGGTAATTTAGCTGTAACACTATTTTTCGAAAATGTTTTTGTAACCTTTTATACCTATTAATCCTGCTTATGCGTATGAAGTTACATTAAAATAGGTTCAGTCATTACGGAAAATAAGGACTTGAAAGTTTGTATGAAATGCTGTTAGGAATAACTTGCGAAATGTGGGTGCGCTTTTACCTACGTACACCTCTGTCAAACCTTTTGGGGATTACAGGCGTGATCTTATGTTATGCATGAGTTTCAAATAGAAAGACAGGTGTGACAAAAATGACGAACTTTCGTTCTGTTCTGAAGGTTTTTCCTTTCGAAAATCCTTCCTCAGTGCCCTTGGTTATAAAATATTTTTTTTGTGCAAAATATAGTATAATACTTTTAGACCCCGAGCAGTGTACGGTTACGCTGCCTGTCAGTGAATTGTACTCGCAAAATTGTTTAACTTTAAAAAGTTACATCGCTTAAAACAATACATTTTAAAATAGAACCCAGCTCTTTAAAAATACGGTGCGTTATTAAAGCAGCCGGGACTAAGATGATATGAAACTCGAGCACAACGGTAGACTTAACCGCTTTAAATAAATATTAAACTCAAGTTTTTTACCACTATGAGGGTTCCTCCTCGTCATAACTTACCTCTCGTATCGCTTGCACTAAAACCTTTCGAAATACTCTAGTCTCACTAAAAAGTAATCCATTTGTATAACCCTAGGGGGTGTTTTGTAACACGGAACATAAAAGCCCTTAATGGTATCTAAGTCTTTTACCGTGTTTTAATAATAAACTGTCGTATCGTCTGTCTGAGGCCGTAAACTGGAATATATTCGTTTTACGATACTCCGTCGCTCGCAAAATGTTCCCCTTATCAGGTACAAATCAACTATTTTCAGGATTATTGTTGTTGTAAAAGTTTTTACGGGTTGTTGTTTTGATAACAAGTTTGATAAATTGAAAGTAGGTAGGTGTACTTTTGCAAAAGTTGTTGATTATGTACGTACTTCGCGGTTTTCATTTCGGGATCTCGTTCTTATTTGTTTTCACGAAACGGGGTGAAGTACGTGACTTTCTGTATGTAATGTTGGTTGTTTCGTAATGCTCAGAAAAGGCTGACAGATTTTTGCATAGGAAAGCGTAACGAGCCTGTAAAGTTCCCACTGCTGGGATACAGGCTAGAAGGAGTCGGCTGTAATCCACCACGCGGGCCCAGTGCGGGTTGGTAGATGTCACATGTCTTCAAACTTTTAGTTCTAGGACATGCAGGTTTCCCCACGATTTTTTCCTTCACCGTTTTAAGAGCCGTTTTGAGAGCAGCGGTGATGTAATAAATAACAGAAAAGACAAATTTTCATTCATCATCATTTCAGCCGAAAGACGTCCACTGCTGGACATAGGCCTCCCCCAAGTGTCGCCACATTGATCGGTCCCGTGCGACTCGCATCCAGCGGATCCCCGAAACCTTCACCAGGTCATCGGTCCACCTAGTGGGAGGCCTTCCAACGCATCGTCTCCCGGTTCGCGGTCGCCATTCCAGAACTTTTCGGCCCCATCGGCCATCTGTTCTGCGAGCAATGTGCCCTGCCCACTGCCACTTAAGTCTGGCAATTCTTCGGGCTACGTCGGTAACCTTGGTTCTCTTGCGGATGTCCTCATTTCTGATTTGATCACGCAAGGAAACTCCGAGCATAGCTCTCTCCATTGCCCTCTGGGTGACTTTGAGCCTTCTGATGAGGCCCATTGTGAGCGGCCACGTTTCGGTCCCGTATGTAATCACTGGCAACACACACTGGTCATAAACTTTCGTCTTGAGACACTGCGGTAAGTTGGACGAGAAGATACCACGCAGCTTCCCGAACGCTGCCCAGCCGAGTCGGATTCGACGATTGACCTCTTTCTCGAAGTTAGACCTACCCAACTGGACCGTTTGTCCCAGGTAGACATAATCGTCTACAACTTCGATAGTAGAGTCTCCGATCTTGATAGGAGTGGGTGTTACATGGGCATTCAACATGACCTTGGTTTTGTCCATGTTCATTTTAAGACCCACTCTTTCGGAAGCTCTACTGAGGTCATCGAGCATTGTACTGAGGTCCTCCATGGTCTCAGCCATGACCACTATATCGTCGGCAAATCGAAGGTGAGAGATGTACTCGCCATTGATGTTGATGCCTAGCCCTCTCCAGTCCAGAACCTTGAAGATATCTTCCAGTGCAGCGGTGAACAGTTTCGGAGATATGATCGCTGCAGAAGGATAGGTTCCGAGGTCTGGTCCTGAAGTCGGACTGACATGGTGGCGTTTTTGTACAAACACTTCAGCACCTCGATGTACCGATAGTCAATTTGGCACCGTTGGAGAGACTGCAGTACAGCCCAAGTCTCGATCGAATCGAAGGCTTTCTCATAGTCCACAAACGCTAAACAGAGAGGCAGGTTGTACTCTTCGGTCTTCTGTATAACCTGTCGCAGCGTATGTATGTGGTCTATGGTGCTAAAGCCTTTACGGAATCCGGCTTGTTCGGGAGGCTGAAAATCGTCAAACCTGCGCGCGAGACGATTCGTGATGACTCTTGAAAACAACTTGTAGACATGGCTTAGAAGTGAGATGGGCCTATAGTTCTTCAACCGGGTATTGTCGCCCTTTTTGAAGAAGAGTACCACCACACCCCTGCACCATGCCTGAGGCGTTTTGCCCTCGAGTATGACGGAATCAAACAGCTTCTGAAGGGCCTTAAGTACCGGTTTTCCACCCGCCTTCAGAAGTTCGGCCGTAATTCCATCATCACCCGGTGCCTTGTTGTTTTTAAGCTGTTTCAGAGCCATCCTAATCTCGTACAGGCTGATGTCCGGGATGTCTTCGGTGTAGTGTCGGGTCAGTCTAGCTCTTGGGTCATTCGCTAGATTTACAACGGGTTTCCTGGTTGACGTGTACAACTGCCCATAAAAACTCTCGATCTCCCTCAGTAGCTCCGGTTTGGCGGATACGATTCTGCCATCGTCGGTCTTCAGTTTCGTGAGCTGGCTCTGCCCAATAGCCAGATCTCTTGCAAATACCTTTGAGCATTTATTCCGCTCAATGGCGTCTTTAATACGCTCGGTATTAAAGCGGCGGAGGTCGCTCTTCAAGGATTTAGAGATCTGTCTATTGAGCCGCCGGTATTTCCACGCGTCTTCTGAAGACTGCAGGATCATCTCACGCGGTTCCTTCATGAGCTTGAGAGTATGATCAGAGAGTTTTTTGTTCTTGTGTGTACGACGCGTCTTGAAGAACTTAGACCCTGTCGTATGGACAGTTTCCACGAATCCATCGTTGCATTCGTCCACTGAGCTTCCTAGGCACTCGAAACGATTCTGGAGTTCAAGCTGAAAGCTCTCGGGGTTTTGGATCTGGATTTGTGCTGACACACACATGACAGACACATTTTACCTGAAACCAATCCGTCTAGATATTTCAGCGAGCAAACAATGTGCTCCCACGTCTCTTTAGAGCCAAGTGACATAAAGTTTGGTATGTTACCGTTGTACTGAGCTCGACAGCACCAAGTTGTTTCTTGCAAGTAAATATTGGTTTTGTTCGCGTCGTCCCGTCTATTGGAAGTTTTAAATGTCTTAGGTCCGTTACAAATTTTACGGTTCAAAATAGCCAGTACTCGCAACAGGCGTGCGTGTGTGACCATTTGTATGAACGTGGACGGGGCTGAAGGAGTATGTAAGCCGTATCGTAGCAAGTGGAGTTCTGTGGTTGTGGGTTTGTTTCTGTCTACCCCATGCGAAAAAAGCGTGAGGTTATGTATGTCCATATTGCACTAAGGGGAAAAATAAGGGTGCTTGGAAAAAACTAATTTGCTATTTGTTGACTCAAGTTCCAGACGTTTCAATCCATACTAATATAATAAAGCTGAAGAGTTTGTTTGCTTGAATTTGTTTGTTTGCTTGAACGCGCTAATCTCAGGAAAAACTGATCCGATTTCAAAAATTCTTTCAGTGTTAGGTGTATCATTTATCGAGGAAGGCTATATATCAGTACGCTACGACAAATAGGAGCGGAGCAGCAATGAATTATGTTTCCAAATTGGGGAAAATGTGACGCAGACGAACGTGCGCGGGACAGCTAGTATCTGATAAATCCATAATCTACCCTCATTCGGGTAGAAAATCAAAGTTAAACCGAAAATATTTAGCAAACAAATAAAAGTGTCATAATACGATCATTCAAATACTTAGAATGAGGATAAAACGCTCAAACGTCTTTCATAATGCGCACAGCAAAAGACATACAGATAGTTCTTCCGGGTCTGGCTGTTTGTGTATGTGAGTTTAAGTGTTTGTAATTATGCATCCACGATATAAGACAAATTCCTATTGTGGGGCAACGTTTAAAAAAAATGATGTTTTCTAACAGTAAAGCTGACGAGGTTTTCCTGTCATACTTTTAATTGGATTTGCCTTCCTACGAGAAGTTGTCTTTATAAAGTTTCTTGTTCAGATGGTCTAAATATATAAATAGATAACGTCTTCTTACACATATTCTGTCTTATTTTATTAACTAGACACCATCAGGACACTTTTTTTGTAATTTACCTACGCCGCCGGTCGGGCAATTGCGATTTTCCATCAGGAATTGCTCAGTAGCAGCCATGGAGTCCGGTTCTATGCCCCGTTGATGGCAATAGGATCACCCCCTATTATAATGGGACTTAAACATATCTGACTTAATTTATGTATACTATTAGGTACACCTCTCCCTAATACTTCAGGCATAACAGGCGGTCTGGTATGTATGTTATGATCATCTTCCTGCGGTTCAGCACATGTATTTTTAACCGACTTCTAAAAAAGGAGGAGGTTCTCAATTCGAATGTTTGTATTTTTTTTTTTATGTTTGTTCGCGCATAACTCCGTCGTTTGCCAACCGATTTGAAAAATTCTTTTTTTGTTTGAAAGCGTATACTTTCCAAATGGTCCCATGAAAATTTTATCGAAATCAGATAAGCCGTTTCTGAAAAAATCAACAAAAATTAAATATTTCTAACTTTTAGTTTACTCTGCATTGCGGTGTTTGTTCGCGCATAACTCAGTCATTTACGAACCGATTTGGAAAATTATTGTTTTATTCCCACTCCTATCAAGATCGGAGACTCTACTATCGAAGTTGTAGACGATTATGTCTACCTGGGACAAACGGTCCAGTTGGGTAGGTCTAACTTCGAGAAAGAGGTCAATCGTCGATTCCGACTCGGCTGGGCAGCGTTCGGGAAGCTGCGTGGTATCTTCTCGTCCAACTTACCGCAGTGTCCCAAGATGAAAGTCTATATGACCAGTGTGTTTTGCCAGTGATTACATACGGGACCGAAACGTGGCCGCTCACAATGGGCCTCATCAGAAGGCTCAAAGTCACCCAAAGGGCAATGGAGAGAGCTATGCTCGGAGTTTCCTTGCGTGATCAAATCAGAAATGAGGACATCCGCAAGAGAACCAAGGTTACCGACGTAGCCCGAAGAATTGCCAAACTTAAGTGGCAGTGGGCAGGGCACATTGCTCGCAGAACAGATGGCCGATGGGGCCGAAAAGTTCTGGAATGGCGACCGCGAACCGGGAGACGATGCGTTGGAAGGCCTCCCACTAGGTGGACCGATGACCTGGTGAAGGTTTCGGGGATCCGCTGGATGCGAGTCGCACGGGACCGATCAATGTGGCGACACTTGGGGGAGGCCTATGTCCAGCAGTGGACGTCTTTCGGCTGAAATGATGATGATGATGATTCCAAAGCCTATGCTTTCCATTTGGTCCCATAGTCACCAAATGGGAATCTGATGATGGAATCTTGGCGAAATCGAGGGAACTCTTCAAGTTTTATAGGAAACTTACAGCGATTTTGGTATTTTCTACAACAAAAACGAACTGATTGTAATCCCAGAAGAGTAAGGCAGAGGTACACCTACCTATAGTAAGTACTGCCACTTAGTATTTTTTACCGGGTTACCGGGTATGAATCCAAATTCCGTTTAAAAAAAACATACATGGGACACAAACCGAGAGAGTTGGAAAAGAATGGGAGAGGCGTGTGCCCAACAGTGGGACAGAGCAGGGTGAAAAAAAAACAGGCCAAGTGCGAGTCGGACTCGCGCACGAAGGGTTCCGTACCATTATTTATAAAAACGATATAAAAATGAATCAAATCAATTATAGCGGCAACATAAATACATAATCTGTAGAAATTTCAACTGAACCATCACGGTTCATGAGATACAGCCTGGTGACAGACGGACGGACGAACGGACAACGAAGTCTCAGTAATAGGGTCCCGTTTGACCCTTTGGGTATGGAACCCAAAAAAGAATATCTTGCTCCTTGATAGATTGAGATAGATGTTTTTGATATGCAATGTCTGTCAGCCAGTAATACATGGAACAGTTAATGACAACTAACTCCAAGATTTAAAATGAAAAGAATTTTCTTTCGTGTGTTTCAATTTTCGCAAAATAATTCTAATGCACTTAGCTAACACAGATTTGGCGTGTGATAAACCGAATGAAATGCCAGCGGAAACCGCTATGCGTCCAAGGTCTTCGGCTAGACATGCACTCCTGGCACGACTACGGCCGGAGGCTGGCCTTGACTTGTAACCTGTGTATGTGAAGGATAGTGGCTGTACTAACTACAAGCCTACAAGCTTGGGTTACCCTAATAACTCTTCATGATGATCGCGTTTCTGAACAGTCTGCTTGCCTTTCGGGCTTACCATATTGTTGGCCCGTAAGCACGCCAGTGTACTGAAGGATCCTACAATGTTTTATTCCTAGCCTGTATTGTCCCACTGCTAGGCAAAGGCCACCCCCATACCCTTTCACTCTTCTCTCCGTGCAGTTTCCCTATTAACATTATAAATGCGATGTTTGTTTCACCTTCACGCGAAAACTAGTGAACGGATTTGGATGAAATTTGGCACAGATAAGATAAGATAAGATAAGATAAAAATTTATTTGCCCAAACATGTGTATACATACAATAATAAAAAGTGCATGCAGGATAACATAATGAAAAATTGGTTCAGACATGTTTGCCATACTACGGCGTGCAAATGTTTAGAATTACAAGTGATTTTCTTAATAATTATATCCTTCAGTCCAAAAAAAGGCAATTTTAACAAAAAATATACATTACAAGAATAAAAGAATTAAATAAAACAAAATTTAATCTATAACTGCAAAATTTGCAACTAGTAGGTAATAAATGTCAAAAGTAAAAAAAAAGAATTGAAATCATAATTAAAAATAAAGAGGAATTAATAATTCATGTCAAAGTATACAGTCCTGTCAAAAGTAATTAATAAAATCATAATTGAATCTATAATAATCATATAAAGTCTTTCAGAGTCAAATTATTCAAAAGTTGTTATGATTATTTATATAATAAAACATAGAGAATAATAGATATGTAAAATATTATCAAAATTTCTCATCTAAAAACTCATTCAAATTATAATAAGCCTTATCTGCTAGAAAATTATTAACTCTCTTTTTGAACGCGGCACTCTTTATAAATTACCCGTGTGCCACATACAATTTTTTTTTTGCATTTTTATCCCGTTAGCCAATCCCGTGGGACAACTATCGAACTCCACGCGTGTAACCGCGGCCATAGGCAATAGTCTAAATCTAAACTAATATTATAAAGAGCAAAGATTTGATTGTTTGTTTGCATTGAATAGACTCCGAAACTACTGGTCCGATTTGAAAATTTTTTTCAGTGTTAGATAGCCCATTTATTGAGGAAGGCTATAGGCTATATATCATCACGCACGACCAATAGGAGTGGAGCAGCAATGAAAAATGTTGCGAAAACGGGGAAAATGTCGCCGGACAGCAAGTACTTATACTATAAATGTAGTCTAGTACGGAACGACTGCCTAGCATGAACGTACGGTACTCAGAACATGTTTATCGATAGCGAGCTTACATGAAACTCGATAATCATCGGAAATATGTTTCTGCCACCTTTCCCTGCGGCTTGTGAAGGTCGTAAATCGTCTCACGGCAACGTATAAACTAGACCGGGATAAAAATTATCCTATGTGTTAACCCAAGGCACGGTCTGACGTCATAATCACAAATTTGATTTTAATTTAAGTTAATGTCTATTAAGTAGTTTGACTATTTTTTTTTAACGCTTTTGCGTTCTGTATAACACGTCTTGCAATGAAAGAGCGGTCTCTCTTAATACAGGCACTGTCTGCCTAAAAGGAGGATCCAATAGAAAATGTGTTTGTGCCTAAACTTGTTTTTACCAATAAACTATTTTATTATTATAATTAGTTTTAAAAAGGTTTAAAATTCCTACACATTTGACTAACCCCAAAAAGAGAAAAAAATATCGTAAAATAGAATTTAGACTGACTAGGTAAATTACTTAATAAATTATGTTAGAATTATGTCAACTTCACTACTGAACACTCGTCAAATACAACATTCTTAGCATGACAAATATTTGGACCAAATGCATCACAGCTAGTAAGCAAAATAACCACATGCTAGAGACCGCAATCGTAATTACGGTCCTGGTTAAAACCATTTTGCCCATGGTCACAGCGGTCTCCTTTACCCGTACTCTCAAACGTAGGTAGGTATACGTCCATAATCCCCCTCTTTTCTAGGAAAAATCCCGACTATGTCCATCTTTGCTCATTAATACGGGCACGATCACAACGGGAGCCGTACTCGTATTATCTACGAAATGATTATACGGGACGAGATAATAAGAAATAATAAAAACGGAATATTGGAATAACGAGAGATTATTTAAATAGTTTTCGGTTGGAAGATTTCTTTTATAAGATTTTGAGATATCTCTAGGATTATTCTTAAGTGGTTGTTATCCTGATTTCGATTTCGAAGTAAATTAGTAGTTTTTCTAGTTACGTTAGAACCTACCTAAATTCTTCGAGATATAAGATACATCGCCCGGAACTTCGTCCGCGAAAATAGTGATATAATAATAATATGTCACTCCGTAAAGTTGTAGCTTTCTAATGGTGAAAGAATTAAAAAAAAACGGCCGAGTAGTTTTTGAGTTAAATCGTAACAAACAAACAATCAAATTTGTCCTCTTTCTAACATTAGTTTAGACAGGCCAGTACAAATGCTACACTGTAGAATAAAAAAATAAAAAGTTACTAACTATTGTTGATGATCCATACTTCCAGACTAATATTATAAATGCGAAAGTCGCTCTGTTTGTTTGTATGTATGTTTGTTACCTTTTCACGAACGGTTAATATCGGACGGATAATTATCTTATATTAAACGGGGGCCGTAGTTTATGTAATGCGATCAAATCACTCTGTACGGCTCAGCGGTACAATAGCTTTCTAAATGTGATGAAAAGCTTAAGGAAGCTTAAATAATTTAAGAGATAACGCTTTACTTGAGCAATTCTTCCGTGAAAAGCGCTTAGGAAGGTTTATTAGGACATTTACCTTAAAAATAGGTATCTAAGTTTAATTAAAAAGCTTATTTCTTTTATTTTTTGTTAATATACCTTCTGGGGTATGATTTCTAAATACTTCAATAACTACCCATAGATCAGGAAAAAAAGTTTGAATTAGCTAAAATAATAAATTTCAAAAAGTGCAACGTGTCATGCTTGGAAATTAAGTTTATTGGCCTCTCTATACTTTCTTAAATTTCTTTCGGCTATAGAAAAACTAAAAGAATGCTTAACCTATGTAATGTACCAATTTTTCTGTCCCCTTCTTCTTGTCTGTATTTAACATAAGATAACATCACGACTGTTATCCCCGAAGGGATAAGGCAGAGGTGTACCAAATATTACACCCACATTTCGCCGTTTTTGCTTGAGTCCCATGCAATAGGGAGCGAGCCTATTGTCATCAACCGCGCACAAATCCAGCCTTCGTGGCGGCTACTGAGAAATTCCTGATGACAAAACCCAATAACACTAACTCCAATTTCTGTAGTAGTGTGTACATAAACTGTTAAATAAATAAAGACGAAGCCTACCAAGAAACACTTCATTATCACTGTCAAAACCACAGTTTAATTATCACTTCAAACAAAAACATTAACTAAGTAAACTAAAGCTGGAAGCTCATCAACTCAATTTGATGGCGGCGTGGAAGTCCTCCACTCATTATAATGACCGCGGGGTGCCCGCAGCGACCGCACACAAACATTGTTATAAGTCCGCAAATTACCGAAACTCCGGAACTCCGCAAGTTCCGTTGACTCCGGAGCTCCGGAGATCCAGTGTAGCGAACAAAACGCCCCGTCGCGTCGTCGAGTCGTTAGTGCGTAAACAATCGAAACAATTTAAACTTAGTGTAAAAAGTTAAGAGTTTGCTAATGTATGTTGGACCCGTTACCTACACATGAATATGTTCTGTGATGTGGGACGTGTGAGTTTTACTTTTTAGAGTAATGTCCAATTAAAAGTCGAAAGTTCGGGCACTAAACAATGAATAATGAAATACGTTTCGTTACCTAGACTACGAAATATACGTAGACACATCAAAGCTACATAGAGAGGGAGAATTGGTAACAAAATTTATGTATTCTACTTAGATAATTGTATATAAAAATACCTACATTCTTACAAAAAACTTACAAAATGTGGAAATATTTCCAGTATAGATCTCATACCGTAATTTTTTGCCCAGTATTTTCCAAGTATGGGCGTATATTGTTCTTATCAAATTGCGCAAGATCAATTCTGTTACGATAATAATTTAACTAATCTAACTAATATAGCGAGAAATAGCTGAGACAAATCTTAGGTCAAAAGCAACATAATTATCGACCTTGTGTACTTGAGACTGAAGAAAGCATGACCCTCGGAAGGTTATACGCTGGAACACCCTTGAAGACGATCTCAGCCGGTTGTAGTATTTACGGCTTAAGTTCTATCTTTATTATGTACTAGCTGTCCCGCGCAACTTCGTCTGCGCCACATTTTCCCCGTTTTCGCAACATTTTTCATTGCTGCTCCGCTCGTATTGGTTGTAGCGTAATGATATATAGCCTATATCCTTCCCCAGGTTGAAATCTATCTTCTTGCCAAATTTCATTAAGATCCGATCAACCGTTCGTGAAAAGGTAACAAACATACATACAAACAAACAGAGCGACTTTCGCATTTATAATATTAGTCTGGAAGTATGGATCATCAACAATAGTTAGTAACTTTTTATTTTTTTATTCTACAGTGTAGCATTTGTACTGGCCTGTCTAAACTAATGTTAGAAAGAGGACAAATTTGATTGTTTGTTTGTTACCTTTTCACGAACGGTTGATCGGATCTTAATGAAATTTGGCAAGAAGATAGATTTCAACCTGGGGAAGGATATAGGCTATATATCATTACGCTACAACCAATACGAGCGGAGCAGCAATGAAAAATGTTGCGAAAACGGGGAAAATGTGGCGCAGACGAAGTTGCGCGGGACAGCTAGTACATAATAAAGATAGAACTTAAGCCGTAAATACTACAACCGGCTGAGATCGTCTTCAAGGGTGTTCCAGCGTATAACCTTCCGAGGGTCATGCTTTCTTCAGTCTCAAGTACACAAGGTCGATAATTATGTTGCTTTTGACCTAAGATTTGTCTCAGCTATTTCTCGCTATATTAGTTAGATTAGTTAAATTATTATCGTAACAGAATTGATCTTGCGCAATTTGATAAGAACAATATACGCCCATACTTGGAAAATACTGGGCAAAAAATTACGGTATGAGATCTATACTGGAAATATTTCCACATTTTGTAAGTTTTTTGTAAGAATGTAGGTATTTTTATATACAATTATCTAAGTAGAATACATAAATTTTGTTACCAATTCTCCCTCTCTATGTAGCTTTGATGTGTCTACGTATATTTCGTAGTCTAGGTAACGAAACGTATTTCATTATTCATTGTTTAGTGCCCGAACTTTCGACTTTTAATTGGACATTACTCTAAAAAGTAAAACTCACACGTCCCACATCACAGAACATATTCATGTGTAGGTAACGGGTCCAACATACATTAGCAAACTCTTAACTTTTTACACTAAGTTTAAATTGTTTCGATTGTTTACGCACTAACGACTCGACGACGCGACGGGGCGTTTTGTTCGCTACACTGGATCTCCGGAGCTCCGGAGTCAACGGAACTTGCGGAGTTCCGGAGTTTCGGTAATTTGCGGACTTATAACAATGTTTGTGTGCGGTCGCTGCGGGCACCCCGCGGTCATTATAATGAGTGGAGGACTTCCACGCCGCCATCAAATTGAGTTGATGAGCTTCCAGCTTTAGTTTACTTAGTTAATGTTTTTGTTTGAAGTGATAATTAAACTGTGGTTTTGACAGTGATAATGAAGTGTTTCTTGGTAGGCTTCGTCTTTATTTATTTAACAGTTTATGTACACACTACTACAGAAATTGGAGTTAGTGTTATTGGGTTTTGTCATCAGGAATTTCTCAGTAGCCGCCACGAAGGCTGGATTTGTGCGCGGTTGATGACAATAGGCTCGCTCCCTATTGCATGGGACTCAAGCAAAAACGGCGAAATGTGGGTGTAATATTTGGTACACCTCTGCCTTATCCCTTCGGGGATAACAGTCGTGATGTTATCTTATGTTAAATACAGACAAGAAGAAGGGGACAGAAAAATTGGTACATTACATAGGTTAAGCATTCTTATAATTTTTCTATAGCCGAAAGAAATTTAAGAAAGTATAGAGAGGCCAATAAACTTAATTTCCAAGCATGACACGTTGCACTTTTTGAAATTTATTATTTTAGCTAATTCAAACTTTTTTTCCTGATCTATGGGTAGTTATTGAAGTATTTAGAAATCATACCCCAGAAGGTATATTAACAAAAAATAAAAGAAATAAGCTTTTTAATTAAACTTAGATACCTATTTTTAAGGTAAATGTCCTAATAAACCTTCCTAAGCGCTTTTCACGGAAGAATTGCTCAAGTAAAGCGTTATCTCTTAAATTATTTAAGCTTCCTTAAGCTTTTCATCACATTTAGAAAGCTATTGTACCGCTGAGCCGTACAGAGGGATTTGATCGCATTACATAAACTACGGCCCCCGGTTAATATAAGATAATTATCCTTTTTAAAACGGATGAGTTACAAATACAGTCTGAGTTGTAGTCTGGATTGGTTGCCCGGTGGCAATAGGCACCTCTATTACATAGGACTTAAGAGCGTTTACACCTTACGGCTTTTCATACAAACTTTCAAGTCCTTATTTTCCAAAATGACTGAACCGTTTTTAATTAAACTTAATACGCATAATCAGGATACATACACACACATTTTCGAAATGTCTTTTAAAAAAAAGATAATTGGAAATTTCTGTTTCTATAATTTATAATTTATAATCGGGCTAATTTAGCTGTAACACTATTTTTCGAAAATGTTTTAGTAACCTTTTATACCTATTTATCCTGATTATGCGTATGAAGTTACATTAAAATCGGTTCAGTCATTAAGTACGGAAAATAAGGACTTGAAAGATTGTATGAAATGCTGTTAGGAATAAACGCTCTTAAAACATAACTGGGAAATGTGGGTGTCCTATAATGTACACCCCTGCCATACCCTTTGGGGATTACAGGCGTGATGTTATGTTATGTATGAGTTGCAAATAGACAAGTTTATAAGGCTGAACAGACAATTGTGATTAAAAGAGAGGTGTGACCAAAATGACGAACTTTCGTCCCGTTTCAACGCTTCCGAAAATCCTTCCTCAGTGCTACCCTTCGTTATATATATATTTTTTTTGTAAAATGTCATTCGCTTAATGTTATTCACAAAATTGTATAACTTTAATTATTACATCGCTACATTTTAAAATAGAACCCAGCTCTTTAAAAATACGGTGCGTTGTTAAGGCAGCCGGGACTAAGATGATATGAAACTCGAGCACAACGGTAGACTTAACCGCTTTACATAAATATTAAACTCAAGTTTTTCACCGATATGAGGGTTCCTCCTCGTCATAACTTACCTCTCGTCTCGCTTGCACTAAAACCTTTCGAAATGCTCTAGTCTCACTAAAAAGTAATCCATTTGTATAACCCTAGGGGGTGTTTTGTAACACGGAACATAAAAGCCCTTAATGGTATCTAAGTCTTTTACCGTGTTTTAATAATAAACTGTCGTAGCGTCTGTCTGAGGCCGTAAACTGGAATATATTCGTTTTACGATACTCCGTCGCTCTCAAAATGTTCCTCTTATCAGGTACAAATCAACTATTTTCAGGATTATTGTTGTTGTAAAAGTTTTTACGGGTTGTTGTTTTGATAACAAGTATGATAAATTGAAAGTAGGTAGGTGTACTTTTGCAAAAGTTGTTGATTATGTACGTACTTCGCGGTTTTCATTTCGGGATCTCGTTCTTATTTGTTTTCACGAAACGGGGGGTACGTGACTTTCTGTATGTTATGTTGGTTGTTTCGTAATGCTCAGAAAAGGCTGACAGATTTTTGCATGGCAAAGCGTAATGAGCCTGCAAGTTCCCACTGCTGGGATACAGCCCAGAGGGAGTCGGCTGTAATCCACCACGCGGGCCCAGTGCGGGTTGGTAGATGTCACATGTCTTCAAATTTTTAGTCCTAAGACATGCCGGTTTCCCCACGATTTTTTCCTTCACCGTTGAGCCGTTTTGAGAGCAGCGGTGATGTAATAAATAACAGAAAAGACACATTTTTCTTGAAACCAATCCGTCTAGATATTTCAGAGAGCATACAATGTGCTCCCATGTCTCTTAAGAGCAAGTGACATAAAGTTTGGTATGTTACCGTTGTACTGACCTCGACAGCACCAAGTTGTTTCTTGCAAGTAAATATTGGTTTTGTTCGCGTCGTCCCGTCTATTGGAAGTTTTAAATGTCTTAGGTCCGTTACAAATTTTAAGGTTCAAAATAGCCAGTACTCTCAACAGGCGTGCGTGTGTGACCATTTGTATGAACGTGGACGGGGCTGAAGGAGTATGTAAGCCGTATCGTAGCAAGTGGAGTTCTGTGGTTGTGGGTTTGTTTCTGTCTACCCCATGGGAAAAAAGCGTGAGTTTATGTTGGTCCGATTCGCATTAAGTGAAAAAAGAAGGTTGTGTCATAGAAACTAATTTGTTGTCTCAAGTTTCAGACGCAATATCTGATAAACCCATAAATCCACCCTCAGTCGGGTAGGAAATCAAAGTTAATCGGAAAACATTTAGCAAACAAATAAAAGTGTCATAATACGATCATTCAAATACTTAGAATGAGGATTAAATGCTCAAACTCAAACTCAAAGCATTTATTTCAATTAGACCATTACAGGCACTTTTGAAAAGTCAAAGCACAAAAAAAAGAACGCGAAGCTATACAGTCCCAGTCACAAGACATAATAACTCAAACGTCTATATGTGTTATATATTTAAGATATCGCGACTCCGGCCCCCAAGGTACAGGCGCAGCCTAGTTTGGGTACTTACCTCTGTTTTTTTTTACTATATTAAAATATAACTTGTTACGGTTACTCATAGCGCTAAGTTAGAAAATGTTTGTAACAATGGCTTAATAAATTTATTCTTATTCTTATAATGCGCACAGCAAAGGAGTAGAACTCTCTGCCTGAGTCTACCTGACGGCACGGTAGGCGCAGTGGCTAAGCGATTTACTTCTGCGCTGCGTGTCACGGGTTCGATCCCCGCACGGAACAAATATTTACCTGCTGCCTACAGATAGTTTTTCCGGGCCTGGCTGTTTGTATGTTAAATGTTTGTTAACGCATCCACGATATAGGAGAATTCCTAGAGTGGGGCAAAGTTTAAAAACAAAAAAAAAATATCGTGCACCTGACGAGGTTTTCCTATCATACTGTAATGATTTTGTAAACTAATAGTAAATAATAATTATAATTCTTCCCACGAGCGACAGATGGCGCTAGTGGGTGTACGAATAAATATCATCCATTTGCGATGGACTAGTTAAATATAGATATAAAGTCTGTTTGTATTTTATAATCACTAAATCATTATTATTTGCTATTAGTTTACAAAATCATTACAATACTTTCAATTGGATTTGTTTTCCTACGAGAAGTTATCTTTTAAAAGATTCTTGTTCAGATGGTCTAAATATATTATATAACGTTTTCTTGTTTACCTTATTTTATTAAGTAAATACCATCAGGACACTTTTGTAATTAATCTACACCGGTCGGGCAATTGGGGTTTTCCATCAGGAATTTCTCAGTCAGTCAACTCAACTCAAAGCATTTATTTCAATTAGACCATTACAGGCACTTTTGAAAGTCAAAACACAAAAAAAACGCGATGCTACAGTCCCAGCCACAAGACATAATAACTTGTGAAAGTACTGTAGTTGCCCATTCCAAAGCGTAGATCTCTATGGAGAAGAATGGGCAAGAAACTCCATAGACACTCTTTTAAATCAAAATTTGTTACAAAATCTTGGTTACATCATTCGTGTTGAGAATTACTAGTATGTGAGAACGATGTAGAAATACGGGCAAGTTAAGAGCGTCCAGAGTTAAAGACGAAATCAATAATTCGAAAATAAAGTTTTAAAATAAAATAATTAAAATAAACCGTGGCAGCTAAGAGATGACCAGTCACAACTGACAGCGCCCGTTCACGAACATGACGCATGTATCAGCCATCATTCAACTCAACCATATTGAAGGGAACTAAATGACCCGACCCGACCCAGTCACGGAGTCCGGTTTTATGCCCGGTTGATGGCAATAGGATCGCCCCCTATTATAATGGGACTTAAACATAAATGTCAGAATGTTGGTATACTATTAGGTACACCTCTGTCTAATTCTTCAGGGGTAGCAGGCGTCCTGGTATTTATGTTATGATCATCCTCCTGCGCTTCAGCACATTTTTATTTTTTAACTTTAGAGTTCTTATATTCCTTGAAAAACACCATCCATCTTATCTATTTCCTGACTCGACCAATTTTCATGTCATCATTCATATTACCCAACATTTAGGAGGACATTAATTGATTGATTCTCTGCCCCACGTAACGCGACACCCTCTCACATATATATTTGCCAATAAAACGTAAACTAAACCCTTCCCTAGAGGGTTAATCCTAAAATATCGGGAAAGTGTCACCCGCGCCCACTCCACCGCCATCTCTATAAACTTTGTAACGTGTTTCTTTCGACCCCTATTCACTCACGTAGGTACAGGCAGACGCAGATAATATGCAACAACAGACGGTTCAAAACGCCCTTTACCATTAAACCTTTTTTTTTGTTCATAGCCTATATCGTGTCCTACTGCTGGGCAAAGGCCTCCCCTTTCTTGTTCCAAACCTCTCTGTTTTGTGCTTACTCTGGTCACGTTTGCCCCGCGAACATGATCAGATCGTCACACACAATAACTGAACAACTATAAAAATTAACTATATCGTACCTAATTGGACAATAATATAAGTAGAATCTAGTTAGAACGGCAACCCTCTCGTATACGTGCAGTGTTCACATTCCAAACAAAACCATTTTTTGTGGCATTGACATATATCAGGGATTGTCTTATTTATTTATTTATTTAGGGAAAACTAACAAATGGACTATGTATGTTACAGTAAATATTACAATATATTTGGAGTAGGCTAAGCTAATGTACAGGCAGCGTCATAAAGTAGTTACCCCCCTGGCGTACTCGGCCGGACTTTAGAGGGGTTAGCACATACTAACGCTGTCTGTACAATCCACGACGTTTCCACAGATTAGTTAAGTTAGCGATGCAGTGCACAAACAATATCTCTTGTCTTATTTGGTAGTAAGATCCAGAATAATATGCAGGGAAGTTCAAGCGCAGGACAAGTTAAGCTGACAGTCATTATAGCTCCACTGCTCATATTGGCATAACATTTTGTCAAACAATTATCTGCCGCAAGAATGTTTGGTAAGTCCCCTAGTCATTTTGAATCGTCAGTGGATCCGTCTATGTGTTTTTGACGCTGACTGTAGGTACGGATACATTTACAGGAGTATGGAGCATCCTTATCTATTTGTGGTCACCAAATAGAAAGTTTATTAATTTTCGGGTTGTAGTGTAAAGGACACTCGATTACGACATTGTGTTTTAGAAAAAAACATCAACAGTTATAGGTTTACTTACATGAATTGAATTTGTTCCTAAAATAATGAAGATCAGTTGTTTTTCTTACTTCGTTAAGAACTAAGAAAAATTTAGAATGTCCTGAGGAAAAGAGTATGATTGTGGATGGGTAAACAGTAGAGGAAGACCAACGAAACGATGGATGGACTGAGTGAAGGATGATGTGGCAAGAAAGGAGGTGACTGTTGATATGACAAGTATTACGGAAGAAGAAGACATGCTGCGACTCCAAATAAATTGGGATTAGGGCAAGAAAAGATGATGATGAGTTAAGAACTAAGTTAAAAAGTCGGTTCTTTTAAAGTGTATGAAAAAAAATGTTTGAAAAACAGTAGTTTCGGAGCGCATGGGCATAACCCCTAAAATAACCAACATTGTATTCCTCATTAATATGCCTGAGCAGAGAACAATAGAAAATAGAACTTAATAAAAAGAAAACAAGTTACAGAAATAGCCAGAAATAACAATTCTTCGTAGCTCGCCGACGGAGCCGAAGTATTACTAACAATATTGCTTGTATTCGACCTAGTGTCCCGCTATGACCTGGTTTACGTCTAGAGCCTAAAGCATATCTACAAGGGGTTATTGCCTCTGTTCACGACGGGGTGTAATCGATAACAAATGTCAGACATAATTTTGGTAAGTAGTAAGTACTGAATATTCGTGTATGGGACTATCGGTTTCCATGCAACTGAGCCGTATTGGCAAACGTATACGAAATGAGTTTCTATTTGTGTTTTCGTGTATTGATTTGTATTACGTATCGAAAATCTTGTATTCGTTGAAACGGAGTTGATGAAAAACTTTTCAATTCGGAATCTTGATGGCATGTAAGCACGTTTAAATTACCGCTGAAAGCAGAACTTCAAAATGTAGAGTACCTACTTAACTTTGAAGTTAACGTGTTCCGGTTTCTCGAATAGCAATAATAATCTACATTCCCGGGTTTAAATTCAGGGTTTTTCCTTGAGGAATTTCTCTTAAGCAGCCACGGAGTCTGGATTTGTGCCCGGTTGATGGCAAAAGGCTTCCTCGCTATTAGATGGTAATTAAACATAACTGGCTAAATGTGGGTGTACTATAAGGTAAATCTCTGCCTACCCCTTCGAGGATTGTAAGCGTGATGTTATGTTATTATCTAGATTTACATAAACGGACTTCTTTTGCCTTGGGAGAAGACCGAAACTACAGAATGCCACCTACTACGATCCTTACATCCTTTATCTTCGTCCACATCTAAACTAATATTATAATAGGTCTTTACCTATGAAATTGCCGTATTGCAGTACAGACTTTTTCAAACAAAAAAAAGTTTTGATTGGCTATGAGTTCTAAATTCAAATTAATTTTGTTTTAAAAATATGACATTCTATTTACAAAATCAGTCTTTTGTTTATTGATTAGCGTTGTATTTTCATTACATTTCAACATTTTTCCTCATAATGGATACTTTGAAATTTCGTGTAATTATGGAATATGAGTTCCGTCGTGGCACCAACGCGGCACAAACGACCCGTAACATCAACGACGTGTACGGAGAGAACTGTACAAACGAACGCACAACCCGTTATTGGTTTGCTCGGTTCCGTTCTGGGAATTTTGACTTGAAAAATGAACCTCGTGGTCGTCCGGAAACTTTGGTCAACAATGATGAATTAAAGGTGATTGTTGAAGCTGATGAAACTCAATCTACAGCTGAGCTGGCAGCAGCTTTTGATGTTAGCATTAAAACAATATTGGTCCATTTGCGACAGATTGGCAAGATAAAAAAGCTTGATAGATGGGTGCCCCACGAACTTAACGATCGCCAGCGCAACGTACGCGTCGAGACTTGCCTTGCGCTGCTTAACAGGCACAGAAATTAAGGAATTTTGAACCGAATTGTTACGTGCGACGAAAAATGGATTCTTTTTGACAATCGAAAGCGCTCAGCAAGTTGGTTAGATCCTGGTTCGGTACCAAAGCAATGTGCAAAACGAAAAATGACCCCTAGAAAGGTGATGGTCACAGTTTGGTGGTCTAGTGCTGGTGTGATTCATCATAGCTTTTTACAAAACGGCGAGAGCATTACTGCAGATGTGTACATTGAAGAACTGACCACAATGATGGCGAAACTCGCACGTCTGCAACCAGCTTTGGTCAATCGGTCGTCTCCACTGCTACTTCACGACAACGCGCGGCCCCATACTGCACAACAGACCGTCTCTAAGCTGCATGAGTTGGGTTTGGAAGCTCTCCCTCATCCGCCATACTCACCAGATCTTGCGCCTTCCGACTATTACTTTTTCCAAAATTTGGACAACTTTTTAGCGGGAAAAAAATTCAATTCCCGAGAGGCAGTACAAAACTCCTTTGAAGAGTTTGTTGTCTCCCGTCCAGCTGATTTTTTCAAGAAGGGCATTCATAAACTGCCACAGCGTTGGCAAAGATGCATTGATTGCAGGGGTGATTACTTAATAAATAAGTTCGAAAAAAAAAATACTTTAACTTTTTTCAAACAAAACGGCAATTTCATAGGTAAAGACCTAATATTATAAAGAGGAAAGATTTGATTGTTTGTTTGCATTGAATAGGCTCCGAAACTCCTGGTCCGATTTGAAAAATTCTTTCAGTGGTATATAGGCCATTTATTGAGGAAGGCTATAAGCTATATATTATCACGCTACGACCAATAGGAGTGGAGCAGAGTGGAGCATGAAAAATGTTGCGAAAACGGGGAAAATGTGACGCAAACGAAGTTGCGCCGGACAGCTAGTTGTACATATTTTGGTCATACACTCATGCCAGCAATGAGAACAGAACACTTTAGCCTCCTTCCTTCTTTAAAAAGTATTTGCGAAGCAGGACTTTTGTTACCGATCGCAATAAAAAAAGGAAAAAAGTGACCGTCTCCTAACGTTATTTAGAAGCAATTTATTTTGTTTTGACCTCCACGGCCAGGTAAATGAAATTTTTTTTTAATGAAAACGAAAATTGGTTCTGGAAAAGTTTCTGCTGTTGCTGTTTCAAGAGAAATAACTGATACCGTGGCTAGAAAGTTACATCTATACTGTTTGTTTGTTTAGTTGAACGCTCTAATCTCAGGAACGACTGGTTCGAACCGAAAAAATCTTTGAGTGTTGGATAGCCCATTTATCGAGAAAGGCTATAGGCTACATAATAAGTACACGGTGTAACGGAAATTGACAGACTTAAGGGTGTGCTACAAACCATGAAACTGAACATGTTGCTCCACCGGACAAATATCGCTCCATACATTTGGTTCGAATAGCTACTGAAATTTTGTATGGGGCAGCAGATAATTTTTTCGCTATTACGATGTTTGTCCACGCTGTATAACATCACGCTATGATTAATAGGAGCGGAGCATTAATGAAAAATTTTGCTAAAACGGGGACAATTTATTCCTTTTGACAGCTTCGATTACGCAGACGACGTTGCTAATTGGGGCAGCTAGTTTACTGATAAGATAGTGACAGAACAGACTCTTTTGGTTAAGACGATCCCACCAAAAACATTTCATGTAAAATGTTACTAAGACGTACTACTACGACGACTATACTAAACTTAGATTACATACCAAATTTCAGTTTTCTAGCACTTCAGGAAGTAGCCAAACTTTTTGATGATCATCAGTGTGTCAGTGACGAAATCGGTGTATATTAGATATCAATAAAATCTAAAGTATTAGAGCTATTCAATTGAGACTTTGTATGTTTAATTAGTCTATTATTGACATCATATCCTGAGAATATGAACTATCTGGTGCATCGGAAACCAACTCTATGAGGGTTCAAAAAACGACGAAACACTTCGAGAAAAGGTAGGCAGTGCCCTTTGCGCTTCGCTTGGCTCGTCTTGGCGAGGGCACGGTAGTGCAGATTGTGAGATAGGTACTGATGTAGGTAAATTACTACAACAATGGCAGATTACTCCTTGCAGTGTGAAAAGCCTTTCCCCGTGTTCGGAGTTTGATAAATAGCCTATGTAATTGTTATTATGTAAGTAAATACTTATCGCCTATCTGCTCTTTACTGGTAGAGGATATGGTTGACCTTCAACTGTTTGTTGACCATCTAATAACGTCTTATTTATGAATGTTGGCCGTCAACTCTGAATATTTCTTGTGAATCTCAGCAGCAATCGTGTCTCCGGACCATTCGCGAATGTTTTCAACTAGAACTACTTTCGAGAGGCAACAACATGTTTTCATGCTACTTATTTTAGCTTTGGCAGTTGTTAGATGTAAGTTCTGACCTCGTACAGGATCAGTTCAATTTTCAATACCTAAGTCTAATTTTTTTAATTTATTCTTTTGTTTTTTTTTTATATAATTTTGTTTTTCTGTCGTGTGCGAGACTAATAAATACTTTGTTTTTCTTTCTTGGAATTTTAATAACGTATTTATTTCGCCCACAGCTATGAGAACGAGAAGAACGCGTTGGTGGTATCGGTGGTGTCGTGCCAGAACCTGCCAGGCCGCGAGCCCGCCGGCCCCGACCCCTACGTTAAGCTGCAGCTCCTGCCCGACAAACAGCACAAGGTTAAGACCAGGTCAGTACCACAGCTCCGAGTTTCACTAGTATAATACGCTGGTGGTCTCGTACCACAGGGTCTGCCAGGCCGCTAGCCCAGGTTAACACCAGGTCAGTACTACACCTACTGAGAAACACTAGTACACAGTGCTGTGCCTAGGGGCCAATAATACGCCAAGTCCATGGCAAGCAAACGGTCCAGAAACCCTAACATCATGAAGAGTAGAACGAAGAAACACACAAAATTGATTGTAAGTTTAGGGTAGTTATTACCTAAGTTCTGAGATCGATTACCCAACCGACTTTTCTATCAATCTCAAGCAAAATAGACCCAAATAAAAATATATGTGTGTTATTCACAGAGTTGTTCGCAAGACACGCTGCCCAGTATACGATGAGGACTTCACTTTCTACGGCATCGCCCCGCACCAGATCGCTGCAATCACCCTGCACTTCGTCGTACTCAGCTTTGATAGGTACTGAGCATAACTTAACCCACATAGCAACCTTACTTTATCATCAACAACCAACGAACTTGAGACCTATGACTTGGCAGTCCAACGGTCATACCACTAGGCCATTGGTTACCCAAGACGCACCTCTGATTTTTCGGATTAATGTGGGTATTATATTCAGGCGCATTACTTTGTGTAATTTATTTCATCACCACTGCTCTCAAAACGGTGAAGGAAAACATCGTGAGGAAACCGGCATGTCCGGTTTCCTCACGGTGTCGGCACTAAGAATTCGAAGACATGTGACATCTACCAACACGCACTGGGCCCGCGTGGTGGATTAAAGCCCTGTCCCTCTCATTGAGAGGAGACCTGTGTCCCGGCAGTGGGAACATGATAGGCTAGATGATGATGATGATGTGGGTATTGTTTAATTATCACTTGCTTCGATAATTTTGCAGTGTGCCCAAAGATGACCGGCTTCGATGTGGACTGTGGATTAATATTCCTCCGCCAATAATGTTTTAAGGCTTGTACAGTGTCAATCACAAAATTCCTAGCCGAACTTTAGAGACTTTTGAAAATAGAGTAATTGGGCTTCAAGTTCTTAACTTTATGTTCCAGATATTCCCGTGATGAGATAATTGGAGAGGTGGTGTCCCCACTGACGAGCCTGCAGCTGCAGAGCGGCGAGGCCATGGCGCTGTGCCGCGAGATACAACCACGTAGTCTCAAGGTAAACAGCCATATTTATTAGACGTCTAGAAGTCGTTTCTGCGATAGCCATTGTCCTTCAAACACAGAACAAGGGATTTTGGACACAAAACACGCAATAGGAATTCCAATCATTAAATTGGAGTTTGAAAACGAGCGAATAACTCACGATTTCATCGCTGAACGCGTCTCCTATGGTGCCATACTGGATATGGATATAGCTTGGCGGGATATATGGGTATCAAGACCTAGCCCTGGGCTGGGTCTAGGTGGACTGTGATCATGTTTCTGACCTCATTACGTTATACACTCCATTGATTTGATGCTTCACTCTTACAGAAGCAAACTAGATTTCATCATGGTGCCTAATTTTCATTTGAAGATCTTAAAGATTACTTAGTTACAAGTAGTCAGAAGCCTGAAAGTCAACCAGTCAACCACACCACCAGTCTTAAAAACAGATATCGTGTTACCTTCGGTTATGGAGGTTAGATAGACAGTAGCTCCATGTAAATGAAGTCGGTAAATAGTGGTATTCAGCTAAATCCAGTAAGACTGGTTGTCAACCACAACACTCTGGTAGGAAAAACCTAGGCAGCTGATGATAAATTACCTTAATTATTATCAACATTCGATTTGATGATGCCTAACTCCTACATCCCACTAGAACCACGTTAATGCAAACTGCTAATCAAAGCATCATTATCAGCCTTGCCTTTTCCCAACTATGTTGGGGTCGGCTTCCAGTCTAATTAGATACAGATGAATACCAGTATTTTAAATGGAGCAACTTCCTATCTGAGCTCCACAACCCAGATAGACTGGTTAATACGATACCCCTTGGTAAGACTGGTTGTCTTTCGGGCCACTGACTACCTGTGAAGACTGTCAAAGATACACAATTGATTGCTTTCCGAGGCAAGGAGGAAACTCGGTATGTAATGGGCGGTCACCAAACCTAGGTAAGCGCGGCTTTATAACCTGAAGATCGACCCGATGTCAGCATAACCTCATGGTTGTAGATGCGCAGCGTGGGTCGCGGCGAGGTGCTGGTGTCGCTGTGCTGGCAGCCGGCGGCGGCGCGGCTCACCGTGGTGCTGCTGAAGGCGCGCAACCTGCCCAAGATGGACGTCACTGGACTTGCTGACCCGTTAGTATTACATCATAAACTCTCGCTTTTCTAATAAGGGTAGGCACAAGCAGAAAACTATAGAATGCCACTTGCTATGGTCAGAAGGCTTGCTAACTCGCTTGGTTTTTTTTAACGCGTCTTTTGTGCACTACAATTGATACTTAGCTTTTATAATTCGCAAATATTTCGGTGCGGTCCAGCAATTGGGTTCCTATTCTTTATTCGTCGTTACACCAGTAGTCACCCCCTTTCTAGCCATGTCATCTTTCACACAGTCCATCCATCCTTTCTTTAACCTACTCCTAATCTTATAGCGTGTCAACCACATAATATTGTCTCAATGAAAAATACGGCCATATTTACAGCAGCTACTAACACTTAACCACCTGGTCCTCCACAGCTACGTAAAGATGTACCTGCTATACAACGGCCAACGCATCGCCAAGAAGAAGACCCACGTGAAGAAGCGCACCCTCAACCCGGTGTTCAACGAGTCCTTTATCTTCGAAGTGCCGGCTGCCCCCAACGCGACCCTCGACCACGTTTCGCTTGAACTGCTCGTGCTGGACTGGGACAGGGTTACTAAGAATGAGGTGAGAGGCTTGTTATCAGATGTTATTTATGTTATGGCGTAGTTTTTACACTAAATAGGCTTGTGGTTAGCCGCAACTCACCTGATGTGAAATGATAAAGGGGAGGCGATCCAGATTATAATGATCAGGGAACAGAGAAGCCAAGTGAATTCCACAGTCTGGCGGTTCGCATAATAAATGTGGAAGCATAGCGTTTCGCTTTGCTTTTTTTTAGTTCCACGAACTCCGCGTTCCTGACAGACCTCTGAGGACTGTAACTAGAAGAACTGAAGTTTAACTAATATGGAAGACTAAGACAAGCTATCAGGAACATCTATCATCTATGATCAGATCAGATTTTCTTTAAATAACTAGGTATAACATAAATAACGTTATTTAGAACATCATCAATCATCATTAAAGACGTCCACTGCTGAACTATGTCCAGCAGTGGACGACTTTCGGCTCCCCCAAGCCTAGCCTAGGCCTCCCCCAAGTGTACATAAGGGGGGTTTTGCCATAATCGCCACGCTTGGCAGGCGGATTGGCGATCGCAGTTCGGTTGTTACAAAAGCCCAGAGAAATTCAGCCCATTCTCTGGCAAGTCCCTTAGTCGCCTCTTACGACACCCACGGGAAGAAATGGGATAGACCTATACTTTACGTCCGACACCATACAGAACATAGTATTAAGAACATTTTTAACAATTTCTAGGTATTTTACTCAATTATGGCTATGTACCAGTAAAGTTAAACAAAGATGGAAATCCCTCCTCCGGCAAATCTCCAACTCACTTATCTTTACTTGTCACACACTTATATAACTATTCGATTTAGGTTCACATGTTAGTTATGTATGAGTATTAACAATAGTGCATGTTGACCCGCAGGTGATCGGTCGGCTGGAGCTGGGCGCGGTGGGCGCGGGCAGCGCGCGGCACCACTGGCGCGAGGTGCAGGCGGCGCCGCGCCGGCAGATCGCCGACTGGCACAAGCTCAAGGAGTGAACGCAGCACCACTCACCCACTCCCACACACCAGCCCCCCGTCCCCGTTCATACTGCACTACTCTACTGAACTGGAACCCTGCCATGTCATCTTAAAGCAGTTTTGTTTTAATATTATTCCAGAGTGGGAAAGAGATGGCGCTAGACGCTGCTTATAGCTTCGTCCCACACTGGAATAAGATTTAGTAACCCCCCTGAAGCAAATGAACATAACTTGCCGTGTCAATCTCTTCGAAAGCATTTTCAAAAGTTGAATATCTACCTAACTAGGAAACCAAAATGGCTTGCTTTCGAACTTTGAATCAAATCGAAATTGATATTAATCTGTTTTGATTGATTAAAACAATATTTGGATTTACTTCGATTGATTCATCAATGACTCAACATAAAAAATAAGATCATTTTACCATCTACGATCCGTTGACCAAGTCTCTAACTTTATAGATCATGTCGCAAAGCACCCACAGCTATTGGCGATGCACGATGGTTGCAAAATACGTTTGTCGTAACAGGGAGTCAGAAACTCCAGAATTTTGCAAGCAGATGTAAGATTCTACTTTCGGCTGCTTGCAAAATTAAGAGAAGGGTTGAGACCTTTGTATAAAATACTCATATCTATCACCGTATCAGCAAAATATTTTTTTGGGAAAACACAGATCAAGATCAGGAATCATGTGCAGTATCAACAAGGACCTCACATTTCCCTTTCATCCTTATTTTTTTTTTATTAGTCCTAGATGCGCGATTCTTCCCGAGTTCAGCGAGTTGGGTGTAAGACTAGGTATCTCAAAAGAGTACAACAGCAAATTGTACAGATTTTAACTCTTTTAAGTATTCACTCAATTTGTAGAACTGGGGAGTTTTCTAGGAGCATGTCTGAGTCTACAGCTGATTAGAATTCCATCTAATTTTAATGTAGAAGTTAATCAATCATTTTGTCAGAGAAACTTGATATGAAGTCACAGCTGTCTTACGTTTTATTTCCTACGACCGACCATAAACGTTTGGTTCATTTATTTTCTCACTTATTATTATTGCACAGAGTACGATAAGAAGTAGGAAGGCAAAGCCAAAGTCCAGTGGAGGATACGAAGAGTTTGATTTAGTATTAATTTGTAAACTAAAAATGATATTGTATATTAGATAGACGAAATTATTTGGAATTTATTCGCGTGAAAATATTTTGTGTATATGTTTGAAAGCGCACAGCGTCCCTTCCCCTACCCTTTGTAGTAAAACATTAATGTATTAATGTGTAATCACAGAACACAGTGCGAACTCGTGTTTATTCGAATGTAGATTAACTTAATCATTTGAAACGGGAGTGAAATTTTGGCGGTTGAGAAGAAGAAAATAATCTGAACAAAAGAGTAGATTTACTTATCTGTTTTTACTAAAACTTTTTCAAACTTCTTCAATAGTCTGCTGAAAATCGATTGCGAAACGCTCAAAACTATTCAAGAACTTGTCATATCAATGAACTTGACAGTTGAACAAATAGTTACATATGACAACTATCTCGATGACTTTACTGCCTCGTCGGTCGCAATCGCGATTGCTGTGCATTAGGTCCTGGGTTCGAATCCCGGGTCGGGCATAGTGTTATTAGGTTTTTCCATCAGGTATTTCCCAGTAGCAGCTACGGAGTCTGGATTTGTACCCGGTTCTTGGCAATAGCCTCTCTGGGGCACAACGTTACTGGCCGAAATGTGGGTGTACAATAAGGTACAATACAACAACACCTTTCGACAACTATCTCTCCCGTTTCAATGTCTTGTAATTACTCTACATATCTAAATGTAAGAACACTTGATGTAATGGAAATTCACTCGTTATGGATATATCAAAATCTAGGTTTACTGTCTAATAATATTTTAGAAGGAGGATCACTGTAATGTTACCAAGACTTTAGATTCTGTTTAAAAAAATTCTGTCTTTATAAAACTTACTGGATCCACTGACTTGTCACCTTGTGCAGTCATGCAAGGTCTTTTTGAAAAAGGTGGGTGAATTTTAGCTCTAAACAATTCTAGTAAATCTCAAATAAGGAAATTCGATTTTCAGTCTTTTTTGACTATGACATCAAATGTTGTATTTTTGAGCAAGATTAAAAGATAGTTAAGTTGGTGGCTCACCATTATCATGTCACCAATAAATGCTTAGTTAACGTAACTAGAGTTGATTAGAGTTAATTTTTATTTACACTAACCACACACTGACAGTTAAATACTTAACTTTTGATAGAAGAGTTTAACACCAAAAAGTCGAGGTTATAATCATTCACCTATGTAGCTTTCAATACTGTTCATGCTTTAAGCGGGAAACTAACATTCGATTTTTAAATGCAAGCATGCACAGGATTGGACGGAAATAATACTCATTGGTCGGCTAGAACGTAATATGTATAGTTTTATAGGTTAGAGAAATAAATCTATTTTATACCCTAAAATTACTTTGATAGTTGTTTAGGTATGTGTAAGCTCAGGACGAAGATTCGAGCTTTCTGTCTCGTAATGTACTCTCATAGTGTCGTTGTGTCACCATAGATGGCGCTTTCAGAATAAATCTCATTTCATTGATATACATATTTTTGAAATTGTCGGATATTGTAGGGAATATATTATTTATTCATTGGTGATGTACTTTATAATGTCGCAGAAATCGTAGTGACAATATACGAATTACAGATATAATAAGTATTTCCAGAATATGTACTGTCACTCACTCAACGTACCAATACCGAAATAATTGGCATCAACGGTTGAATTAGTTGACTTCGTTGTCGTAGTGGACTTTGAAGAGTTGTAGCTGTATGTTCTAACTCCATACTTAAACATTCCAAAAATAAAAAGTAAAATTGTAAATAGTCATTGCTTTGATCATCGATAAACGCTTTCTCATTCTAATTGTTAAAATAAGAAATTATAATTAGATGTAAGAACTTTACTATCACTAAATGTTTCTGTTTTTTAAAATCTTATGTGTTTTAATTTATATAATTTCATAATAATTGTTCATGTGTAGTAGATGAAGCTCATTCGAAACTGGTTCTTATCGCTAAGGATCTATGGTCTGTTTTATTACTAGGATATGCTGTAAGTAAGTAATTCGAAAGATGGACGAAGTATGATTTTTGTATGAGTTTGTGTAAGCAACGAAACAGATCCTAGATTTTAATTATATATTATAGGCCATTCTTATCAAGACATTATGAAACAAGCTGATTGTTGCAGAAAATATAAGAACAAAAATGATAAAGGATGGTAAAGGGCACAAACATGTCAGAATTAAAATGAAAACGTCAGAGTAACCCGCTAAATTTAAAATTTCTTTCGTTCTCTGCAAATTTGCACGTCAGTGCCAGTGAAGTGCAGTATGTTGACAAACATAGACCAAAAAAAGAATATTGTTGCATTTGCAAAACATATTTTGTTCAACATACAGCCTGACAGTAAACTGCAAATCGCAAAAAACTAAAGAAAATTTGAATTTCGACTGCTACCTTGGCGCTTCCCCTTTAATGTAAAGAGAAACTAAGAAAAAGAGACACAAACAGAAGCTGAGCCAATACGTGCTCAGGCTTTCACACGAACGACTAAAAGAAAAAACACCTTTCAAACTGTCAGAAGCACAACTGCTGTGGCTTGTGATTGGTTAACTAAACGGTCAAGAGCCAATCAGATCACTGTAATAAGATCAGGTGTCCTATCATGACGTCTTAAAACATTATTGTTTCATTCTTATTCCAGAGTGGGAAAGAGACGGAGCTATACAGGTCTTCTAGCTCCATCTCTTTCCCACTCTGGAATAAGAATGAAACAATAATGTTTTAAGACGTCATAGTAACGCCCCTGATTACTGTGATAACACCAGTTTGTGACAGAGTATTTTAAAACAACGCTAAATTTTGTGTCAGAAACCGGGTCGGACACCGTGACATGGTGGGCCCAATTTGGTTGGTCGTCTATCTGTGAATCAAAAGGTGTCAAGCGTTTCAGCTAAATCATAATGTCTTGGTAAGAACGGCAGCCGATACCAGATGTACCAGCACTTGTAGTATAGAGACCACGTCATCCACATCACCAATATCAGATTTGTATACTAAGGGAATTTTAGTGAATAAAATTTATTGACTGGTGCTTTCACAATAACCGTTCGTTTTATTTATAACTTTTTCTAAACTGTTTCTTTGGTACTGTTGAAACAAGCGTTACCGCTGAGCAAAGGGTCCTGTCAATTTATCGAGTCTGGATTTGTGCCCGCTCGATGCCAACAAGCTGTATCACATATTATGGGACTTAAGAGCGTTTATACCCTACGGCATTTCATACAAATTTTCAAGTCGTTATTTTCCGAAATTACTGAACAGATTTTAATGAAACTTCCTACGCATAAGCAGTAAATATAGGTCTAAAAAGTTACTAAAAAACATTTTCGAAAACTAATGTTGCAGCTAAATTAGACTGATCTTTAATGATCTATAGAAACAGAAATTTCCAATTATCTTCATTTTAAAAGACATATCGAAAATGTTTTTTAGTAACTTTTTAGATCTATGTATACTGAATATGCGTGGGAAGTTTCATTAAAATCTGTTCAGTCATTTCGGAAAATAAGGACTTGAAACGTATGAAATGTCGTAAGGCGTAAATGCGCTTAAGAGCGTTTATACCCTACGGCATTTCATACAAACTTTCAAGTCGTTATTTACTTACGAAACTTTTTACGCATAACCAGGACAAAGTTATTAGAAAACATTTTCGTAATATCTTTAAAAAAAATGGAAATTTCTGTTTCTATGGATAATTTATAACCGGTCTAATTTAGCTGAAACACTATTTTTCGAAATATTTTTAGTAACTTTTTAGACCTATGTATCCTGCTTATGCGTAGTATAGAAGTTTCATTATTAAAATCGGTGCAGTCATTTTGGAAAACAGACTTGAAAGTTTGGTTGAAATGCCGTAAGGTGTAAACGCTCTTATACATAACTGGACATGTGGTTGTACTAGTAGGTACAGCTGTGGCTAACCGTTCTAGTATAAATTACAGACATGCCTTGGTATCAGACATGCTATAAGAGCTATGAAATGTATGGAGCTAAACGAGTAATGCATGACATTATTGCCTGTCTGTGTCTTTTCCAGTAAAGAGGACGACAAGAAGAATGGAAGAAAATAAATCATGTTGCGACCCGAATTAGATAACATGGAACCAGAGAGATGATGCTGAATCCAAACTAATATTAGGTCTTTACCTATGAAATTGCCGTTTTGTTTGAAAAAAGTTAAAGTATTTTTTTTTCGAACTTATTTATTTCTTTTATTCAAAGTAATCACCCCTGCAATCAATGCATCGTTGCCAACGCTGTGGCAGTTTATGGATGCCCTTCTTGAAAAAATCAGCTGGACGGGAGACAACAAACTCTTCAAAGGCGTTTTGTACTGCCTCTCGGGAATTTAATTTTTTTCCCGCTAAAAAGTTGTCCAAATTTTGGAAAAAGTAATAGTCGGAAGGCGCAAGATCTGGTGAGTATGGCGGATGAGGGAGAGCTTCCAAACCCAACTCATGCAGCTTAGAGACGGTCTGTTGTGCAGTATGGGGCCGCGCGTTGTCGTGAAGTAGCAGTGGAGACGACCGATTGACCAAAGCTGGTTGCAGACGTGCGAGTTTCGCCATCATTGTGGTCAGTTCTTCAATGTACACATCTGCAGTAATGCTCTCGCCGTTTTGTAAAAACCTATGATGAATCACACCAGCACTAGACCACCAAACTGTGACCATCACCTTTCTAGGGGTCATTTTTCGTTTTGCACATTGCTTTGGTACCGAACCAGGATCTAACCAACTTGCTGAGCGCTTTCGATTGTCAAAAAGAATCCATTTTTCGTCGCACGTAACAATTCGGTTCAAAATTCCTTCATTTCTGTGCCTGTTAAGCAGCGCAAGGCAAGTCTCGACGCGTACGTTGCGCTGGCGATCGTTAAGTTCGTGGGGCACCCATCTACCAAGCTTTTTTATCTTGCCAATCTGTCGCAAATGGACCAATATTGTTTTAATGCTAACATCAAAAGCTGCTGCCAGCTCAGCTGTAGATTGAGTTTCATCAGCTTCAACAATCACCTTTAATTCATCATTGTTGACCAAAGTTTCCGGACGACCACGAGGTTCATTTTTCAAGTCAAAATTCCCAGAACGGAACCGAGCAAACCAATAACGGGTTGTGCGTTCGTTTGTACAGTTCTCTCCGTAAACGTCGTTGATGTTACGGGTCGTTTGTGCCGCGTTGGTGCCACGACGGAACTCATATTCCATAATTACACGAAATTTCAAAGTATCCATTATGAGGAAAAATGTTGAAATGTAATGAAAATACAACGCTAATCAATAAACAAAAGACTGATTTTGTAAATAGAATGTCATATTTTTAAAACAAAATTAATTTTAATTTAGAACTCATAGCCAACCAAAACTTTTTTTTGTTTGAAAAAGTCTGTACTGCAATACGGCAATTTCATAGGTAGACCTATTATTATAAAGAGGAAAGATTTGATTGTTTGTTTGCATTGAATTGGCTCCGAAACTACTGGTCCGATTTGAAAAATTCTTTCAGTGGTATATAGCCCATTTATCGAGGAAGGCTATAGGCTATATATCATCACGCTACGACCAATAGCAGTGGAGCAGCAATGAAAAATGTTGCGAAAACGGGGAAAATGTGACGCAAACGAAGTTGCGCCGGACAGCTAGTAAAACATAAATAGCGAAAGGCTGTGTGTGTATTAATAAAAGGAACCACCTGCTATTGCTACCGACTGCAATAAAATCCAGATATCGAGCTATTGCAAAATAACGCAATAAAAAAATTGGTTGTCTGTAAAGTTGGTTTACGGACAATAGTTTAACGTGACAACGTCATAACAAATCTGTAGATATAAGTTGTGTGCTGCCGCTGCCTTTCTTCTCCTCGGATGCATAGGCCAATCGAGTGGAAGAGAGATAGATGCGGCGCAAGCGTACAATGAGCGTAACGGGACAATGAGTAATCCATTTTCGTGCTTGCAGCCGGCGTGTATCGATTTATTAGACGTTGTCACGTCAAAAACGAACCGATCTGGGGATCGAACATTCGTTCTCACGCTCTGTGTTCGCATATTTAGGATGCAAGATGACATCCTAGGTCGAAACGGGCCCTTCACGAAGCCGGAAACCAAATATTCTGAACATCAAGCCATAACTCTATGCAAAAATTATTGGTCGGAAACGATTTTTTTTTAGGGCGAAATATCACACTTCACGGAAGGACTTAATGGAACGCTCTCAAAACATTGTGATGGTGGGTGGATTGAATAGTACCGGGGTCATTTTAAGTAAAGTTATAGTAAACAAAATGACAAAATGAATGATAAGACGGCACGATTGGCGCAGTGGTTGAGCAATCTAATGGTACGCTGCGTGTCGCTGGTTCGAACCCCGCACGGAATAAATATTTGTGTAGCCTACAGATAGTTGTTCTGGGTCTGGCTGTTTGTGTATCTGAGTTTAAATGTTTGTAAACGCACCCACGATACAGGAGAAATTCCTAGCGCGTAGCAATGTTAAAAAAAAAGAAAACCTGTAACTAGAAGGCTCCCAGGCATACCTGTCAACATTACTGATTCTAAGATACAGTTATAGTACTTTAAGATACTGTTGTATTTTTAAATAAATACTTATCAAAGTTCTGTATGGTGTCGGTCGTAAAGAATAGCACCATCCCATATCTTCCCGTGGGTGTCGTAAGAGGCGACTAAGGGACTTGCCAGAAAATGGGCAGCAGCGTTCTCTGTGCTTTTGTAACAACCATACTGCGATCGCCAACCCGCATGCCAAGCGTGGCGATTATGGCAAAACCCCCCTTATGTCAATGTGGCGTTGGCGGAGGCCTATGTCCAGCAGTGGACGTCTTTCGGCTGAAATGATGATGAATGATGACTTATCAAAGCCGAAAAGCTTTTGTTACCCTTCTTGTTCTTGTTGTTGAGTGGACCATAATCCAGACCACAAACATGATCGCAATAACTTGGAGAACCAGCCTTTCAGCTTCGACAAGTATAATTAAACACCTATTAATGTATTGATTCTGATTGGTTTTTATTTCTATTGCATGAAATAAAGTCATGCCATTTTTACGGAAGTAGGTAGGACGCCTGCCACGACCTTGCAAAAATACTCGTTTTGCTTCGTTCACTCATTGCGCGAGTTTAGATAAAATAACAACTATTTACTCATCATGTGTTATCGGTCAAATGAGTGAAAAATACATACAAAAAAGGTAATTTGTTTCATTGTAATCATAATAAAAGAGATAACACCTACGGGACGTGTGAAAGAGACAGCGGTCACGCGTTCCGCGATACGTGTTCAGCGCTCTCTGTCCTGCAAGCGATATCTAGAAACTTCGCATTTTGCGCAACGCAAGACGGCACGGCAGTTCGACCGCGGCGGTCACTGGGAACGCTCGCCGTTCGCGTTCTGACCTTTTTCTCGCTAACATCATCGCCGCCATGTGTGAAACAGAAAAATTGATATATCTCGTTAGAGAAAGACCTTTCTTATATGATATGAATGATCCGGATTACAAAAACCGGACAAAGAGACAGGCAACTTGGAAGGAAATCGCCGTTGAAATGGGCTCTGGCAATGGTAAGCGTAATTACATGCTTTAATACAACGCCATCTTTGTATCAATTTTAGGACTAATAAAAGTTATTCGTACGTTACGATGCGGAGTTTAATTCGACGCGATTACCGATTTGAGTGGCAAGAAAATTATGATTACGAAATTCCGACGTGTTCTGTGCTCTCTATAGCTAGCTTCGCCTGGCCCGGGATCGAACCCAGAACACCATGCTTTACTTGGACTAGTCAGTCACTCGTTGGTCCCACTACTCTCGTTGGTCGAGCTTCACTTAACACCACGTTATTAGGAAACTACCAGTGTCCCACTTGTGATTAAATTCAACCTATGGTAGGGGAGCCCAGAGGGTTTTTCGGAAAACATATTCAGCAAGAAAACTTGATGGCAGAGCCCTTCGGGCAGGTGCCCATTTTCAGTTTTCAATAAGTGCCCGAAACATTGTATAATTTTATCGTTCTCTCATCATGGCCTTCCTACATACTGTGGCCTTCCCGTTACACGTTACCAAATACCGTCCTCAAAGTCTGTCATGTTAAATTAGATAACATCACTCAACAGTATTAATCAAATTTCTCTTTCAGGGGACATCTGGAGTGCCAAATGGAAAGGCCTAAAGGACAACTTCGCTAAATACAAGAAGTCATCGGAACCTCCATATGACGAAAACTACAAGAAGTACAAAAACTGGCCCTGGGTTGACCAGGTAAGGTTTCTAGACGAATGCAACTTTACCAGCGGCAGAAGAATGAGATATACACCTAGCAGGGGAAGTAATAACATTGCTGAAGCTAACTCGGAAGAGTCGAATGACGCGGAACAAGAATCAACAACAAAAAGATCTACAAGGAAGAGACGTCACAAGGAAACACCTGAAGTAGACCAAGAGAACATTAAACCTAAAACGTATGGCATTTGTACACGGGACGGAATCGACGAATTTTTCCTAAGCTATGCGCAAACTTTCAAGAAGTTACCAATAAGAATGCAGATAATGTTAAAACTAGAGATAGCGACGCTGTTCTCTCGGTACGAATTGCAGGCTGACGGAGTTACCTCTGAGGCAATTGATAATATTCCCAGGGTCGTACCGCATCCAGTGAAACTAGAATATGATTTGTTTAATACCATTGACGATTAATAGTACATTACTGCCGCGGTCTATAATGACTACTTTGCTGGTCGCGCTTATTAAGGCCGACAGCGCAGCGTAGCGCAGCTCCAGGCCGACACAGCGCGGTCAGCGTGCAGCACTTGATGGACGAGCTGAGATAAAGGCCGAGACCGTAGGTCGAGGCCTTTACAGCGAGGACAGCAAGGGCTGCAATGATGGCAAAGCTGAAAGGCCTAGAGCGTAGCTAGGCTAGCTCGAGGCAATTATAGCGTGACCAGCGAAGCATTCATTGTGGGCCAAGGTTTGCATAGTGCTTTACTCAAAAATGCAAGTACCTAATCTAAATAAAACCAGCAAGTAATTTAAATACAAAATATACTAATTAAAATTTTCGCTTTTGTTACTTCTTTGTTTTTTTTTTTAGCAATGGTAGTTGGAACTATACAGCCTAATATGGAATAAAATCTTTTTGTACCTATCTCTATAGATACAAACAGCTATATTCTAAATAAAATCTTTTTGGATTTGATTTTTTTAAAACGTTAAACGTCAAAATAGCGGCCGGCAAAACATTGCCGGCCTGTTAGAGCGGCCAGCAAAACTTTGCCGGCCGCTCCTTGAAACAGACCAGCAAGGTCGACTTTGCTCAAACAAAGTTGTCAAAATAATGACCACATTACATGCATTTTTGAGTAAAACTATGTTATCTGATAAGACATAAGACATATTATTCATACTCATCATCTTTATTATCTTACCCATATCCCAATGCATTTGGGGTCGGCGCAGCATGTCTTCTTCTTCCATACTTTTCTATTACTCGTCATCTCATCAGACACGTCAATTCTTGCCATTTCATTCTTCACACTGTCTATCCATCGTTTCTTTGGACTTCCTCTACTCTTATACCCATCCACCTTCATACCCAAAACTTTCAACATTACATTTTCCAAATCACATATTATTCATATTATATATCCTTGTATTGCTTGTTTTGGTAGTTGGACTCCCAACAGCGCACTTTATTTCGACGTTCATTCGTGGTGCCATTTGAGTGTCGAAAAGTATGAGTGAAAACTGGCATTAGTTTCTTCTCGCCATAATATAAAAAAAAAAATATAATGAAAAGTGTGCGATCGCATAACGTCGCTTTTGTTACTTCAAACAATGTTTGGTGTGTCTATAAGAGCCCATTCACACGTACAACTGCAAACACTGACGGTCGAGAAATTTTCACTCTTAAGCCCTGAGTTATAAGGTTGAAAACCGGTTGACCGTCAGTGTCTAGGGTAGTACTTAGCACAAACACACCACATCTCAGGGACAGACATTTAGAAAAAAATCCCTACGTGTGAATTGTCCAACTTGTTATAAACTAGCTGTGCCCCACGGTTAGACCCACCGATTCTCTTTTTTTTGGCTCCTATGGGCCATAGTGTTGCGTTACGTGGGAAAGCGCCCTTAGTGTGTTTATTATTATATATTGCTAAAATCAATAAATGTTTATAGGTATTGAAAACTGTCTTGAATTATTTTTTCCTTAATTGCATTGGTAATTTTGTTAATTAAAAAAAAATCCTAAAGACGGCGATGATTCATTTCAAACTCTGCCTCGGCCATTATAAAGTTTCAAGTTGCTTCGGCTTAGTAGAAGCAAATCATAAAGGGTTTGTTCTATATACTTAAAATAAATACTCAAAAATTCTTATCAATTGTATATTTGATATCAAATCTTATTACAATAACACAGCTTAACAAAAATCATTACATTTAAGTTTTCGGATCCACCCGTCTCAAACGCAAATGGCGTTCTGAGAAATAAGATGAAATAGATCTAAGATCAGTAAAATGTCATGTACGTGCCATTATGTGCTCGGTAATATAATTATTAAGACTTTAAACGGTATTGAAATTGATTAAAAAAAAAACATCATCATCTTCCTGTCCTTGTCCCATTTAAATGGTAAAAAAGCATTCATAAAATATAACTAATCAACAATAAATAAATAACGACATAGACTTTACAGATTTTTATTAGAATTAATTTACAAATTGATGAAGAAATTTTTTAATTTTTGGAAATAGGTACCACTTCCTCCCATAGAGAAGATGCCTGTACTGTGTTCCTTTTCTACAATTGGAATCGTTATAGACTTATTACACTTTAAAAAATAAAATATTCTTAATTCCAATACCGTTCAAAATTGTGTCATAGTATGCTTAACTGTCATTTTTGCATTTAATGTGTATTAAAAAAAAAAAGTTGCAATGTGAGTCTCTATTAGAACATTTAACTTGTTTAATTTATTAAAAACACTTCTTAAAGATTGCGATGTTTCATTATAAAGCCTGAATCAATCATAGAACTTGATTCTAAACATTTCGTTCATTGTGATTTCGATATTGTATTGAAATCTTATCAAAGAGGTGTATATAACAGATAGGTTTTTCCTGAAGAACTGACGCTCACCTCGACTGTTTCAAAGTAGAAAACTTCATTTAATCAGGATCAGGAGAAACACATCGACTGACATGATTCATCACCTGCTTAACCTTTTCCAAACTACATTGGAGTCGGCTTCCAATCTAACCGTGTGCAGCTAAATACCAGTATTTTACATGGAGCGACTGCCTATCTGACCTCTACACCCCAGTGAATTCTGGCTAATACGATACCCTTTAGTAAGACTGGTTGTCAGACTTTTGG
Organism: Cerastis rubricosa; assembly: GCA_949152445.1. Taxonomy (NCBI): domain Eukaryota; kingdom Metazoa; phylum Arthropoda; class Insecta; order Lepidoptera; family Noctuidae; genus Cerastis; species Cerastis rubricosa. The sequence continues at coordinate 15,597,579 of OX424541.1, forward strand.
GGCACTGATATCAGCCGACATGACTGTAGAAGAAAAATAAAATCAACGAGGTGAACGTTATCTCACAAAGATTTACATTAAAACATTCAATTAAGAAACTAACTCCTAACATATAGCTAACATATAAATCACACCAGTTTTTTGTAAAAACAACTAACTTTATACATTCATTTCACACCAATCCAGTAACACCTCGTAGAGAGTCGCCTAGGAATCAACATTTATTATATTACCACATTGATATTGTCTTTTTAATACAATCCCCACTTGGACGTCTCTTTGATTTCATCTAGCTATGACATTTGGTGGTTTCCATTTAGAGATTCACATACGACGATACGACATTTTAATTCGAGATTCTTTAAAACGACTAGATTCACAAAGACTTCATATTCATGGCAATTGATTTTTAAAAGACCACATTTTATGTCACTCTAATCAAACAGATTTTGGTTTAGTCAAGGGCCATGACGAAAGTGGGCAAGATCCTTGCTCTTGAACGCTTGAATGAATTAATTGGGGAAGGACTTACATTCTTTTTTCAAATCTCATTGTAGACGGCGTGTCTATGGCTAGTTCTCGAATCTGGCCAATTAGGTCAAAGTCTATTTTGACAAATAAAATGACATTAACAGATTTTCAACATTCATTAATTCATTCATTTTCGTTTTTTTTTTTTGTTGTTTGGAATTAACCTTCCCAATTAAGTATATGAATCCTCTAAATGGAAAACGCCATAACACCAACACAAATAGTATAAAACACCAAACAGTGACGATTAGGCAAGAGAGTTATAGATGTGCGTTCTATGTGTGAGTTTCCGCACTACAACTACAAATAGTTATACAAAACAATATAGTTACAAATATGACTATACGAGTTTATTGCTATTAACATAATTAAGATATGAATTCTAGTTCAGATATGTTAGAACTGTGTAGATATTAAAGTTTTGGTCCAAAGTATTTTTATAAAATTTTGCAAGAATTGGATTTTTTAAAGATAAATATGTGTTTTGTGTTTGATCGAATACTTAAGTATCAGGTACCAAACAAGGTACTGCCAAATTATAATTTAAGCATAGTATACAAAACACTTTAAACATAAATACATGGTTGAAATATTATAATTATACAATATATCCGAATGTGATTATAGTTTATTAAAATGTGACATGTACCAAAAAAAATATCATAAATACAAGACTTAGAACCAATACATATTCTGAAAAGTACAAACTCCAAATGACCAAGTTATAGATGACTTGATTTTATTGAGTAACGCAATAGGGCCTTAGTTTGATAGTTTTCGTATATTCGTACATATGTAGGTTTAAATATGTTTGTTTAAGTCTATTTTTTTCGTTAAAAGTATATAGATTACGGTTCTCTGCCTTTTCGCCGAAAATTGTTTGCCAGATTTTCACTTGCCACTCAACGTTTCGCAGAATTTTATTTCGCCGAATAATCATTAGCCAACTTAACATATAATTTTGTTTTATTTCCCAACCTCACAGTTACCAACTGTACGTTTGGTCTGCTTTTCATAATGACACTTTTTAAATAAAATGCCAACTTTCTCACCTGGCACCACTCCCATGAAAAGGTAATGCATCGTTCTTGAGAAAAACCAATTATTGTAACCTAACCTCAAAACATTTTATATTCGCCTAAAAAGCGTAGTCGACGTAGCACCGCTAGGCGGGGCTCCTATTTCTGTCTGCAATGTTTACAGTAACCTAACACGAAGGGGATGTCGGAGTCTTAGTCCGCTCGCTCCGCTCGCTCACTAGACCCCGCCATCACCTTCGAACCTAACCTGTCCGAGTCGGGGTACCCCGAGACCAGAGCTCGCTTCGCTCGCTCTTGCATCCAAATTCTCCTGGTAGCAAAAGTTTCATTGCCTACACACATACAATCAGTCGGGCTACATTGGGGATTTATAGGTTGTTATAAAAACGGTATGTTTGACAAATGATAAATGTTCTAAACGGTTTGTGTCATTATAATAATCAGCTTAACAATAATTCTACCAAATGAAACGTTGTCATACAAAAATTTGCTAGTCGTTAGTTGTCAAAGTGAAACATCGGCGAAACGTTGGGTGGCAAATGAAAATCGGGCAAAGAATTTTCGGCGAAAAGGCAGGACACCATAGATTACATTTCATGATTTACAGACAGATCCGTTTATTAATCCATTTATAATTTCACAAGGCGATCTATTCGTTTTAAGAAATTTATTGACTCAATAAAATATCTACGAATCTGATTACAAAAATGTTTAAAACCACACAATTATTGATATTTCATCGGAACGACTTACCTAACTGGTAACTGTCCTCTTAACGTCTATTGCGTAAAACTAAAATTAATTACAAAATTAAACTATTCGAGTATACCTTAAAATATATATTATATACAAACTATTAAATGCATTCTAAAATAATAATGCTGTGTAATAATCTTAAAAGTCGTAAGGCAAGGTAATATGTTTTGACATAGTCATGCATGCTAACATACTGTTTACTTCTTCAAATTGGCAGAAATACGGCAGGCAAGTATATATTGGAAAGAAAGTTTACGAATATAAGCAGTCAAAATTACTGGCATCATAATTTTTATAAGACTTTTAAGAAACTGCTGGTATTGGTAAAATACTAATGACATTAACGATGAATAGAGCGATTTCATTCTTGAAACCTTACAGTCATCAATTTAATAAAAATCCCTTAACCTATTTTTAATGTCATCATTATGAATCATTGGTTTCAAACCACAGACGGTGACCATAAAGTTGTACAGACAGCGTCAGTATGTGCTACACAGTACGGCCGAGTACGCCAGGGGGGTTACTACTTAATGACGATGTCTGTACCTGTGTTCATGCTTACCAATAGTATTCGAAATCTGTAGATACATATTTACGCAAACCAGTACAAAATACTAAAACACTGGCATCTGGTGGTAGCATGCAGTAAGATCCAAACACAATTCCAGTAAAAAAATATTGCAGGTAGGTCACAGTACATCAAGCTGTCAACTGTCAAATTTTCCCAATCAACCTTGAACCTAATTCTTTAATGATAAAGTTGAAATTCTATTATTGAAACTTAACTGATTGTTGTAGATTGATGTCCTGGCGTCTTTACGCCAAGACATCAAGGCATCACGCATATACCAGGCATATACATAAAAGAATAATAATTTAATGATAATAAATATATTTCAACATAAACTCACTGAGTATTCATAGAAGTCTTGTAAATTGCCACTGACGCGATGACGCCATATTTAGATAGGTACGTCTTCGTGGAGACTTGAGAGAGCTTTTCAATGGCATTTTGCATAAAAACATTTTGTGTGCATTTAGCGAAACGAATGCTGAAGCGATAATGCCCTACATCGCAGTGCCGGCTTTGATGCTATTTCTGTCACAATTATCTTATCAACATTTTGTAGTTATATTACTTTATTTTAAACTTATTGAATTTGATATTTTTATGTCCAATTATTATCTCTCACAGGATTTAAAACATAAAAATTGTTCAAAAATGTCTTATTAGTGTGTTGAGTTTTATTTGCAGTATTAAAACAAGCAGAACTCAAAGCCGGCACATAATCGAACCACCGACTGTGCAAATTGTATGTACCGACATACAATCTAACTAGAAATATTTTTAGTAATAAAAAATCAAATCTCCATTTGTGGAGATAACGATATTGTAAGTGTTCCCATAGTCGAAGTTTCAGGGACGCAAGTCCCTACGACACGGAGCCTCGTTTGAGGAAAATCGTCCAAATACGTTGGTACGTCTAGCTTTGGTTAAGGACGGCACAGGAGGTGTGGTACTGTGGGATTATAGAAGGCCTCTGTCCAGTTCTTTGCGCAGCATCCTGGATAGTTTAAGAACGTCCTCGTCGACCTGGCCGGCGAAGAGTGCGTCGAGGAGCTCGCCTCTGGAGGCAATGGCGAACACACCGGCCAGCCTGGACACTGACTTGTCTGTGAGGTGTCGCTCTACTACGGCTCTGTAAAGGGGAAAATAACAACATTGTCAATAAAAAAAATCTAGTAATTACAAAACTTTTGGGTCAAGATTCTCAAAGCACCTTTACATTTACAAAGATCCAAATACAACCAAATGTCCTAGAATTTGTGGCTTTTCGTAAATGATGAGGTACTTACTTGAGGGATTGATGAGATTCACGCAGCGCGTCCTGTAGGAATCCGCGGTCGTATGAGAAGTCGACCTCGCAGAAGGACACCACGGCCATCAGGACAGTCTGTAAGATGGAGAATATAGGTTAACGTAGTTAAAGGAACTGGAAGTAAGTTTCAAATTAAAATTGAATCAAGTAAAGTATTGAAACATTTTAGATATTAGAACGAAAAAGAACAACAGACACAATTTTACGTTGCAATAAAACTTTAAAAACTGTATTTCCTGAAAGTGAGAACAAACTGAAAACATGGGCTACCTATCTTCCGAATCGGGGTTTAGTTGTAAAGTTTATTGGGCTCCACCCACTCTAGGATTCCAATACTCATCTTCTCGAGTGACTAGTTCTTTCTAAAGTCTCTAGATAAATAATAATTATTAATTACGAACTTCGTTAGGAAGCAGAAAGGAGAGGCCTTTGCCCAGCAGTAGGATAAAAGACATGCTAGCAGAAAAAAATACGATCTTCGGTATAGACTCAAGCTCAAAGCATTTCTTTCAATTAGACCATTACTCTTACTATAGTAACTTACGTGGAACTTAGAGCGGAAGGCCGCAAGCGCTCGCTCATCGGCCGCGGACAGCTGGCCGTGCCGACGAAGCACGCCTAGCTTCACGGCAGACTTAATCACGTGCTTCACCAGCTTCTCCGCCTCACGCTTCTCCACGCGTTCGCGGAGTACTGTCAGGAACTGGAAGTGAAACGTTTATATGTAAGTAAGGTACACTGGCCGCATGTCCTAGAACTAAAAAATCGAAGACAAGTGACATCTACCAACCCGCACTGGGCCTGTGTGGTGGATTACAGCCCACTACCTCTCATTGAGAGGAGGCCTGTGTCCCAGCAGTGGGAACATTATAGGCTGATGATGATGATGATGAAGGTACACTGGATGAGGCTGGCACAGGACGTTGGAAATTGGCACAAGAAATGAGAGGCGTATACCCAGCTGTGGGTTAATTCAGGCTGTGGATGATGATGTTGATGATGAAGGTAGACTGGATGCAGAAAGCACAGAACGTTTTGTGGAAAACTTTTGACATGAGACAGGCCTGCATTTTGCTAGACTACGTTATATAATTAAAAAAGGAAGGCAGCTGGTGAACAAGTTACTCGCGAGCTAAGTACTGAGGATTGGTTGATAGGTTGATTTCAACAAACCCAACTCAGCTACTTACATACGATAAAGAATCTGACTCCTGGGATAACATTTACCGTAGTTATTACGCAATTTTGTGCTAAGACAGAAATATGCTAGGAGCTAGTTTCGCGGTCTCCAATGAATGGCTTAGTTTTGCAATAGGACATGCTCTGTTTTAGGAGGATAGCACCATAACAGTAGGTACACAACAGGTGGCCTATGTTTTAATTTTATTCCAGTGCGACAAAGAGATGACGCTAGACGTCCTCTATAGCTCTGTCTCTTTCTCACACTGGAATGAAAACTGCTTGACGTCATACACCCATATTCTCAGTCTTTCCAAATCCATTTTTGTACTTATGTTGCCATGACAACAGTTGAAAGCTCCCACCAAAAAATATTCCTAGAATTTCTTGGCCGCAATTAGCGGATCCTCGAATAAGGTACCTCCTCGGTAATTTTTTTCATTCATTCACATTCATTTTAATCAATGTTAAAGATGTATGTAATTATTAGTTTCCCGGTATTTCAAATTTGACATATGAAAAGTAGGCGTTTATGTGTCAATGTATAAACAAACTGGGCAGATTGTAGGCGTGGTTAAGTCCGACTTAGTTCAGTTCAAAACTAAGAATACCAGTTATATTTAGTTACCCAGCAGGTACTAACCTGGTCCAGCAGCTTGGCAGCATGCTCGTCAAGCACGAGTGCACGTGCACTGGCGGCGCCGCCGACGCGCGATAGGAACTTCTTCTGAGCGCGCAGCGAAATGTCGCGAGCGCACCACGCGCCGCCCTCCATTGCTGTTGACAAACAAAATCGTTAATCGTGACATCGTTAGCTAAGCAAGTGTCGAGTCTTAACATTCTTGCCAAGGGGTATCGTGGTACCTAGTAAATGGGTTGTGGAGGTCAGATAAGCACAGGTTAAATACTGGTATTCAGCTGCATCCAGTTAGTCTGGAAGCCGACCTCAACATTGATGGGAGGAGTGTTGCCAGATGATAGTTTAAAGATATATTCGTGCCTAATAAATCCACTTTAACTATTCATAATAACCGTCTACGTGTAGAATAGAAGAAGAGAGAAAGAATGGAATAAGAAGATATGCTGCCGACCCCAAATGAATTGGGATTGATTGGGATGGGTATGATGATGATGATATAATATCTTGGTATTGCGAACCAACGTGGTAATTTGGTGTAGATTAGAAGGTTAGTTGCGTCGATAGAAGCTATAAATAATGGGAAGGCACACTTCTGCCTATCCTTTCAGAAATTGAAGGCGTAAGGCGCGATATTAGGTATGTTGTTGTTAATAAGAAACTATTAATTGAAACCCTAGACAAGAAATAAACAATCCTAACAGACGCAAACAAAAGAATGCTTCAGACGAAAGAAAATACGAAAACAATTTCCAACGTAGCAAAGACAAAAGAAAAGCATTTAATGTAAACGATTTGAAGATAAGTAATACCACGCCATTACTAGAGCATTCCAACGTTCCGTGCTCATAAGAATAAAGTTTTTGCATTTTCACCGTCCAATAGCTCATGATTATTCCTAATTACCCTCGAATCAAAATCTGGACTAATAAATTGGAAGCAAACGAAGAAGAAGAAGAATAAATTAAATTGGAAGATCGAGAAATCGATACTTATTATTCTAAAATAAAACAGTGACCTAGACCTAGATTGCTGTAATTAGATTAGGTAATGATGAACGATATACCAATGCTAATGCAATTAGTCAAATAGATCAAACAATTTTGCTAAACTATGAAACAGTTATACTCGCAATGAATATTAATTTATGCAATTTCGCATCTGCCCATAACATTCGGTTGTTTACAATTGCCTAGAAGAATCTGTTTCAATTCTGTGCAATGAATGATTTTTTCAATTGCATCTCTGGTAACTAGGACATTGCATTGTGGGCTGCTTGCTTTTATTGCGTCTGTTTATCGTTCTAAATCTACATGAATCATATCATGTGATATTATCGTAAGTGCATTGTTCAAGAGGTGAACAGTGTTTTTGGAAATATTTGTTCATCTGAATAATTACATACCTACATACACACTGATAGATTATTTATTTATAAGTAAGAGAACCAACAGCTACAAAAGATGGATAACAATTGCATAGTAACACAGAGCCAATAACTATAAAGATTTTCCATCAATTTCTGGATTTATTACCATAGGCACACAAATATATTTTACTGCCAATGAGGAAACATTATTAATCAATTAATTATTATTTTAGAATACCAAACAGTTCCATCATAGGAGCTTATCAACTTGACCAATACTGTTTCAAAAACGCAACTTCAATACCAAACTTTTTAGATCCAAAAAAACAAATCTACCACCCAGCTACTCGGGTGTCTGTAAACAAGACAGCTGAACCCTTTGTAGTCGGTAACCATGGCAACCGACGCGACGGTAGCAGACATATCGTCGTCGGATATTCCGATCCTATCTGGGGGAGGGTTCGGTTCGTGACGCAGGCAACCTCGCTTGAACAGGTGAGCTTCGACTTGTGAATGGCCAGGCACATAATGAGCCCCGAAACTATTTATAGATTTTAGTTGGGGAGTGTTTGAAAGAAGAATTCGACGGTGGAAACAAGAAAGGTCGGAAACGTGAGTGTGCTGCCTGATTTTTAACATTCGACGATGAGCTGGAAGTAGGAAATCCAACAACGCGAAAAGTTGAATCGGTTGTCAGAAATGTTGTCTTTGTTCAACTTCTGCGTCACTCATAACAACTCGGTGTCTCCTTCTCAAACCCTGACAAATTAACAGACAAGTACTTTAGTAGGTACCTAGTTTTCTACTGAACATCAACTCTGTATTCGATTATTGCAATACGTCATCCTATGTTGACCTTAGAGCAGCTGCATGTTTTTATTAACCAGCTGACATTGCAGCTGCTGAAACCCACAACTGGTCTCTCTTATAATTGCCCCGTACAGTCATATCAATTTCATTAATTGCTTTGTCACTCTCTAACAACCATGAAAATTACAGAGCAAAAAATAAACTGTCCGCAATAATAATTAAGTTTTTTTTATGACCTCATCTATGTCAATAATTACTCTGGACAAAAATAACTACTGTTCACCGGTGCTCCATAAAACAAAGCTCCAAGAAACGCAAGATGTCTTTAAAAGTAAGCAAGACAATATGAATAGATGGAATTGGAAACTGAACCATATTAAGTAGGTGCATGCAGGGTCAGATAGGCAGTCGCTCCATATACAATTCTGGTATTCAGCTGCAATCGGTTAGACTAGTGTCGATCACAACATAGTTGGAAAAACCCTGGATAGATTATAGTAGTAACAGTTGAAAATTATTAGCTCTTTTACCACGTACTCAAAATCAGAACGAAATAGGGCCCAGAATCACCCATTTGAAGTGTTGCCAAAACCGATACAATATTTTGCTCTGGTAGCACTGGTTACCCGTTGGCGACTGGTTACAGCTGCGAAATTCCGACTGAATGTCCAACGAGATCGTTTAAACGGACTCTGTCATCTGTTACAGGGTTTCAACTCCTTACGACATTTCATACAAACTTTCGAAGTCCTTATTTTCCCAAATACCAAACCGATTTTAATGAAACTTAATACGCATATGCAGGATACATAGGTTTAAAAAGTTACTAAAAACATACTAGTGCAGTGTGTTTTTCAGAAAAACAATTGTTCAAGAAAACTTATATGTTTTGTTTCTATTTTCATTGAATTGTAAGGAAAAGACGACTGCTCATAATGCCACCAGTTAGTAAAACCATTAGTTATTCGACCATTTTCAGCCAGTCACTCCACCATTGCTCAGTCACCTGTATTATTCACAAGTTCATTGTCAAAAATACAACCAAGGTCGGGCATAGCTATCGATTTCATTGCCACGCATTATTATCGTTTAATGATATTTGTCATCCATAGTTAATCATTGGTTTCAGTCTGAGTGGTAGTGGAGGGGGTTTTTAAAAAGTTATCACCTTTTGAGGTGTTGGGAAATTAGTCGAAAGCAGACGAATTTATGCAAAAGAAAGAAACATGGCATGGCATCGTGAAGAGCCGAAGATTTTAAACGTGGCGTCTCGATGCGAGTAACTGAAACCTGGGAGTTGTGGTCAAGCAGTAGAATTTAATAAACATGCTAATTCATTGAGACTGTTTTAGTCCTCCGAAATATGAGATGCGAATCAAATACTTAAAAGCAAGGAACCATGTGATGAAAGCCGTTTTAAACAGTTTTCTCGCTACAAACTAAAATCATACAAAAGGCAAAGGTCATAAAGTTAGAAACTACTTGGAAGTTAGGCAGTGAGTGTTAGGTTTTATGACTAAGTCTGCTCCATTTCCAGTAGTTTGCATGCAGATTATGAGATTACTCGTCGAAACTTCTTCAAATTCAGTTTTTAAAGTGGTTTAATAACGGTTCGTTGGAAGTGCATGATTTGCATGATAATGTTGCTGCATTGCTGAATATACTCATTTTATTTTAGCCTCGGTTTGCCTCTTCGCTCAAGTATTGTTAATTCAGTAAAAGAATATTAACAAATTCTAATCTTAATATAAAACATCTTGATCTCTCTGAGTTTTAGTCAAGATTTTAAATTGACGAACCTGCCATTGTTCTTTATAAATTTAGCCTGTTTTAAAAGGTCTATCGTAGAATTTAAGGTCCCATTCAATTCTTCTGAATCAGATTGAAGAATTATCGTTAAAATTCTAAGCGTGACGAGTATCTAGCTGATTGAAATGAATCACGTTCCGAAGTTGGCCAGCTGAAAGTTAAATTAACCTGTTATTTTCCATTTAAATATCTGGATTGTAGAAAGGTAAGATGGTTATGGTTATAGCTAGGGTCGTTTGATAGTCGACACCAATATTGTCCTTTTTCTTGATTGGGTTTTTAACGAGGACTATAATTTTTAAGTGTTTAAAAATCAATACATTGGTTTAGGTCTAGGAAACAATTCATGAAAATGAGAGTTTTATTTGATTTTGCTATATACCTACGCGTCTATTTCCAGATTTAATCGAAACCCTGTGTCTTACGATTAAAACACAATGGTCAATAGAAAAAATAAGTATACCATGACAACAGCATGTAATATTTACAAAGCCTATTAGACAGCTGTTTGTAAACCACATGACTCAGAAGTTAAATTAAAATTCTAAATACTCAATCAAACAATGACTCACCTTGGTAACAGTGAATTAGTATCTACTAATTATTGTACTTACATAAAAATAACCAATTTGAAAACCTATAACAACGAAGTAAGGTTGAAAGTTGCAGAAGACAGCCTTGCAACTGGAACTTAAACTGATGACTAAGCGAGTAATTTTCAGTGTATATTATGTATAAAAATGGCGCGCCCATACAGCACTTTCCGCCGGATTCTGATAAGGGAATATTACCAAATAGCGTGCTCCACAAGCCTTGAAGATTGGAGGGGTGCCAAACTTTGTACCTACACCAGTGTGGAGTCATTTACAGTAGTTTAGGTCTCGCTATAAAGGGGATGACACATATGCGGTCGTCTGCCCGAGTTTATGACAATAAGTATGTGTGAACCTTTCTTATGACCTGGGCTTTAGAGGGGACGTAGATAGGACCAATGTTGTTTTGTTATATCATTTTATGAGTGCGTGCGAAATATGTGCGGGAGAAAGGTGTAGCAAAATTATGTATAACTAGAACTTTTCTGAAATAGACATCGAAGGAAATAAATTTAAGATTGCTAACTTAGTTGTTGCTTTAAACACCACAGTAAATGGTGTATTCCCGCTGTTCCCACTGACCTTGTCCCCACTGGTGGGGCGAAGTAGTGGGGACAACGAAACGTCAATTTTTAGATTTCCCGTTGGCTTCACTGGTGGGATATCTTAGTGGGGATATCGGGAATACACCTAATAAATTACCTTATTATCATCATCTTAACCTTTTTGATCGGCTTCCAGTGCAACCGGATGCAGCTGAATACCAGTATATAGAGCGACTGCATATCCAACCTTCATAACCAAGTTACTGGGTGATACCCCACTGATTGACAGATTATTGGGCTTCTGACCACCAAATTTACCTAAGCCGACAACAAAGACTGACCAAACTGAACCCACTGTTTCCGTTTCTCGCATTATGTGCACAATGTCAAGTTCTATCCGCGCCCCTACAATGTCAATGTTCTGATTTAGCTGGCCCAGACCTTGGGGCGGTCATCTTGATTACGGCTTTACGTAACACAACCCCTTCCAACCTTCTATCCCGATGGTAATGGGTTTCGGCGACGGTGGATTACCGGTATGACGAGAATTGAGCCTTTTTTTCGGTCAAGTTCAGATTAGAAAGGTCTTGGTCGTGTTTATGTTGGTAGAGTGTAATTTAGTCTAGCTTGGAAGTTGTATACCATGTATACAACCACACAAATACATGATGTACATACCTATGTATGTACCTACATCTATGATAATAATTAAAACCTATCTACAAGGTGTTTTGCATCCTCATCAAAATTCAGGAGGTTGTCGTAAAAGACATAAATAATCAATTTAAATTGCGATACCTAGTTAATTATTTAAAAATGCTGCTATTTTTTGTTGTTTAAATTATTCATGTGTTTTAGAATAACACCCATAACGTAGTTTAGGGAATAATAAATTATCGAATAAACGTTTCAGATTGTTTGTATGTGTGAAAGGGCGAGGATCAGACGGGTCACGTTTAAAAAGTGGGGGGGTGGGTGGTTCACAAAAGAAAAGTACCCTTTTTATTATTGTATCGGGTTGATAAACATTATCATGGGTACATGGGGCTTGTATACATATACAGAGATTTTAAATAAGTAAGTAGACTCAGAAGAACGCGCGAAGCAAAAATTAAAATCAAGAAATAGGTTATACCAGATGTATCAAATTGAAGGTACATGTACAGACCATATTCTGCCTCTTTAGGGCATGCAAACTTATACATTACATAGTACAGTCATTGCCCTTTATTTGACCCGTCTTTTCCTATTCTTCTTTGTAAGAGAAAGCAGATATGCAAGGCACTGGCTGTACAATAAAACCAGGTAGTTTTAATAAGAAAAAGAAGAGCAGTTAGTTTAGTTCTATTATTTTTATAAAAAAGCTAGTCAGTTATCCTGAAGTTTTTCAGACTTTCTTAGTTCATGTAGATAAAACTCGAAGACAAGACTGTGCATAAAACGGGATAACTTTGCCAAAACTTTCAGCCATAGACGTATGTTTTACAAACTACGTATGTAGTTTACAGTTCTATTATACAAAGAATAAGTTACAAAAGAAAATTGGAGGTAGGAGTATGCCGTACATCTGTCACGCACCACAACGTGATGTGGTTGCAGATGGATTGGCAACACACCAGTGTACTCGAATCAGTTGATTTATGGTCTACAAACATTATGTATTGGGTTTTGTTTTTCATGTAATCTACATACCCACTCTAGGCAGTTGGCCTGAAATCGAATGAACCGGCTTTTATCCCTTACTATGTCCTGAATAGTCACATAAAGGTTGACGTGATTGATGACACCAAATGCATGCGTTTTGTGTGTTTTACTATCAACCTTTTTATGCAGCTTTTAATTAAATAAGAACATATTGATGTGTTTTTACAACCAAATTGAATATTTCGCTTTTAAGGACAACACTGTTTCATCATCATCATCATCGTTTCAGCCCGAAAGACGTCCACTGCTGGACATAGGCCTCCCCCAAGTGCCACATTGACATTTTGGGAGGTTTTGCCATAATCGCCACGCTTGGCAGGCGGGTTGGCGATCGCAGTACGGTTGTTACAAAAGCACAGAGAACGCTGCTGCCCATTCTCTGGCAAATCCCTTAGTCGCCTCTTACGACACCCACGGGAAGATATGGGATGGTGCTATTCTTTACGTCCGACACCATACAGAGTTACAACATTGTTTACATATATCAATTTCAGAAAAAAAAAATGGATGCTGGGTTTTACAATTATAGATTCATTTGGGAAATCTTTTGTCAAAACGTTGTAGGTGTTTTAGGCACCTTTGGTTGAGATTTTGCTTTTATACAGGGTGTAAGCGACGCTAAAACGCTTACCATATTCTCAGTACATTATTCAGAAACGCCACATGAAAATTTAAAAAAATCTGCTGTTTCCTACAAATGCGCAGTACCTACACAGTCAAAATGTGGCAAAGCTGTTTTTTATTTTAAATTGCCTTTGTAAAATTTCGATATGGGGGTGTTCTGAATGCTGTACGGATTAGGTGGTAAGCGTTTTCGCTGTCCCTAACACCCCATATAATAGAAGGTCCGAAATCTTCACTTGTACTTAGGACACTGTACCAATAGCTATTGCAGGTAAATTACATATTAGTAGGTATGATTAGGTAGTATTGAAAGAGTTTTATGTGGTTCAGAACCCAAAAGTCAATAACCTCATTAACAGCAAAACCTACCCTTCATATATTAATTATATTAAATGTGTTCACAGACCTCTGTCCCCAATATCGCCCTGATTTTTATCACAGCCCAAAAAAGAACAACGTTTTAGTCTAGATTTTAAGTACATTATTTTAATTTATGATAATGAGTTTCCCCACGAAAACGCGCAGCAATTGCTGGTTATAACATTAAATCATTTTTAAATTAAAATAAAAAGAATATCAGCAATTTTCCGATCCACAAAATTTAATGAAGGTTTTAAGTATCCAATATTTCGACTATGACTGAAGTAACTGACGACCGCCACGCTGACACTGCTCTTTTCATAGTTAAGAAACCGAAATGTTAACACCATAAGATTTAATTTGCACCTCAATATTTTTCCGCCCGGAGAGTTAGATCACCGATAGTGAAGAGAGTAAAAAGAAATTAATTGATGAATGAAACTTTAAATTGGGTGGCGCTGTTCGAAAGAGATAGCTTGGCCCTGGAACACAAAGGGCTAAGAAGGAACATAGATGGGTTTTAGTCAGTACAAGTCTGACACTCCCTGCCGCTCCGCCCAGAGCGGGTCATTTGATGATTTACCATCCGTAAAACTTGGTGCGTTTATTTAAGTTCTGTGTTTACCCGCCTGCACAAATAAATTGGTTAAAGTGAACAGTATGACCACTTTAAGTTTGCAGTTCAAGGTGAAGCTGCTTGTCAAGAAAAATGCATCGATATGCGGGCAAGAAAAGTATTTGAATACGATAGATTTTCGCTCCTTGACTGTACCTACTACCTATATACTTTTTCCTACCTCAACCTCGACTACGGACTACGGGACTATAAAAATTATTTTACCACATTATTGTACCTATATTCTGGCAAATAAATTAATTTCATTTCATTTCATTTACGGAACTGGTCGGATTTGGAAGTTGTGTAACAGCACAAGTGCTTATAAATTTATAGCCCAATGTCATACAATCGCGTAATCTGGAAGCCGGCACAAAGCCGAGCCACTGGCCTAAGCTACAAGCCGCATGCAACAGTATAGGCAGTCGTGCCGCGTCGGTGAAAAAGCTTTTTATTCAGCCGACGTTTTAATATGAAAAGCTTTGAATATAATTGCATAGGGATATTACATTGATTTCAATTTTTGTCTAAATTACCACTATTATCAACTAATAATGATCCCAACCAACATTATAACGATTTTTTCAGAATGTATTGCACACAGTATAATACCACATTTATCCCTAAGACAATCTCGGTTAATAGTAACGCATCCTTTAACGACTGGGCCACTATTGGTATTCATAAGAGCCGAAAACGTCTTTATGAGTTGTATGCAGAGCGGACCTTTAAAAACACTGTAGAATTTAAGTTATATGTTAAGAATTATTCTAAAATATTTAAAAAAGTTTGTTTTTTTGCAAAGTCACGTTACTTGAGTTCAAAGATTAAAAACAGTAGTAATATAATTAAAATGACATGGAACATTATTAATAGCGAAACGGGAAGGTCTTGCAACCGAAATAGTGACTACAGCCTTGCTATTGGCGATACAGTTTTAAATTCAGACACTCAAGTTGCCACAGCCTTTGAAAATTTCTTTGCGGATATTCCTGTATCGACTACTAAATCGCTAAACTCTTCACCTGCTACTGCCGAGTCTTTACTTAAGGAAAGCGTTTCAGTCTGTGATTCCGAATTTAATTTTCAATATGTCACTTGTAAAGATATAATTAAAACTTTTCACACCTTAAATGTTAAAAAGACCGCCGATCTATGGGGTCATTCCGTGGACGTTGCTAAGTCCATTATAAACATTGTAGCTCCTTCTCTAGCTGTAATATTTAACGATTGTATTGACCGTGGTGAGTTTCCTGATCTAATGAAAAATAGTAAAATAATACCATTGTTTAAATCGGGTAGTACATCAGACCCCACTAATTATAGACCCATTTCAGTACTACCCACATTTAGTAAAATTTTTGAAAAGCTAATTTTAGAACAAATGCAGCGTTTTTTTAATAAACATAAGTTATTACATAACAAACAGTTCGGATTTACAAGGGGTCGTTCAACTACTGATGCAGGTGTTGAACTTTTAGGCCACATTTATAATGCATGGGAGGACAAATGCGATGCTTTGGTCATCTTTTGCGATTTGTCTAAGGCTTTCGATTGCGTTCTTCATGAAACATTAATCAGAAAACTACACCACTACGGAATCCGTAACGCCTCTCTGGATCTTCTTACTTCATATTTGAGTGATAGGATTCAGAGAGTTGATGTTAATGGAAAAAGATCTCCCGGATCCGTTGTAAGAATGGGGGTACCCCAGGGCTCAATTCTTGGCCCATTTTTGTTTCTTATTTATATAAATGACTTGCCTTACCTCATAAAGGATAATCATGACATAGTATTGTTTGCAGTCCCAGATACTCCCTCAGAGAAAAATTTAAAGAGATTAATATTCTTACTGTGCCCTCTCAGTTTATTTATGAAAACCTTTTGTACGCCCATAAAAATATCAATTTGTTTAAAAAATACAGTGATATCCACAACATAAATACGAGGAACAAACACAAATTTGTTGTTCCTGCAACGAGGCTCAAAAAAGTAGGGGGTACGTTCAGATGCCAATGTATACGTTTTTACAATAAGCTTCCGAGCCATATTCAAGCACTAAACTTAAATAAATTCAAATCGTTTATAAAAAAGAAGCTATGCTTGAAAGCCTACTATCATGTAAATTACTATCTCGAAGATAAAAAGGCTTGGGATTAAACTGCTCCAATGAAATTTGCTTTGTGAATGTCGAAATTTCGGACTTCGCTTGTTTATTGTTGATTCCTTTGTTTATTGTTTATTGTTAATTCCTTTATTTTATTTTATACACTGTGATATTTTTTATTTTATTTTTACCTTATTTTTTATTATTTTAGGTGAAATTTACCGATTTGACATGAATACTTTTCTCAGTATTTGATTATTTTTTTTACTTTACTTTTTATTATTTTGATGTGACATTTACTGATTTTTACATTTATTGATTTGACATAAATATTTACTTTTTTATTATTATTGTGACATTTATCGACGTTAATTATTATTAATTACATTTGATTATTGTGAATGTGAGGACCATGTAGGTCACATTTTATTTTTTCGTAATTTATTGATCTTCTCCCACCACTATCTGGCAGTTTGAGTACTTTAAGCGACCTACCCAAATGTCCTTTCTTTGGTATTGTTCGTCGTTTCGTTGAGCTCCTTGAGTTATAAGTCGAGCTACACGATAACTGACAAATGCTTGCACTGACTGGACAGGTCCACTCAAATCTGTGTGGTTCTTTCTTCAAAAGACCATTTCAGACATGTATCTGCATAGTCCTCATGTGAGTTTGCCAAGATTTTGTCTGGACCTTAAAAGAGACTGTGACCTCTGAGTTTGTTTCGGCTGTTTCTTCTCAGAGTAGTCAGGTACGAAACACCGGCCCCATCTAGTTTAAAAAAAATGACGTGTAAAAGTGTTTGTAAAAACCTACTTGCAAAATAAACATCATTTATCATTTATCATTATCATTTATCATTTGAAGTTTAGTAATGTAGGAAAAGTGAAAGAGGCAGATAAAAACCGGAGTTTCTTACCGGTACTTCTTCATAGGAAACGCCCAACCAGAGTCGTGCCCAGGTGGGCCTATGTAAAATCAAATAATTTGAATTTGATTTTTGCTGTGTAAGTGTAATTTATATATTGTATTTATAAGGTGTTGTTTTGCATCCTCGTCAAATTCAAGGAGGTAACTATGGTAATTATTCTCGACCCGAACCAATAATAAAAATAGGCAGATTTTTTTTCTTTTTTATTGAAATACGTGTTTTAAACGCGGTCCGTTTGATCCTGGCACACATACAAACAATCTGAAACGTTTATTATATAATTTCTAATTCCCTAAACCACGTTAAGGTAGTTTATATTCTGAAATACTGACAAACTTAAACAACCAAAAAAATAAGCGTTTATTAATAATGATTTAGAAACTGCAATTTAAATTGATTATTTATGTCTTTTGTGACAAGCTCCTGAATTTTGACGAAGATGCATTTCACTGCTAGGCTATGTCAGGTAGGTAATTTGGGCAACAAAGCCGTCTGTAATAGGATCTCTTTCATGTATGATAGATTTTCAGCTGAATTTTCCTTAAACTGCCAGATACGTCCATAATATAGTCGTAGGTATTCTAATTTACTGAATTTGTTAACCCCTCAGTCATAGATAAGATCGCTCCTTGGATCGGCCGCGTGTATTGTGCCCGTGCTGCAATGACACATGTATTTGAATAACAATCGCCTGCGCATACGCACCAATCAATGGGCACAAACAGGAAAACTGTACAGATACTTACAAAAGGCTATCGAAATGACTATAGATGGAGTTTTTGGTAACGGTTTGAATATTAGTCAAAGTACTGGAATATAGATTCTGAAAATCAAAATATTGTTGTTGTAGTGACAATGAGTTTTCGGAACTTTCGATTTATGTATACTTTCGGTACAACAATCAACATAACATTATAATCCATTGTACTGTTTATTTTACTTTCTTATTTATATCATCAAATATTTGACGGCGCCTTTGCAAGGAGGCTTCATATGATGTGAATCATATGAAGTCTCCTTGCAAACTAAACTGTGACCACAGACGAGAGAGAAGAGAAGCGGTCTACAATTCTCTCTGGCAGAACGTCAAGTCGTTGCGGGCAGCCATGTTGACTTGTGTGGTTGTCAAGGAAGGTGACGAATCGCCGACGTCTGTTTTCTTAAATCTAATTAAATCAGGTGCTACATATGATATGTGATTCTGATGGGGCGGGTAAGAGTCTTTATTATGAGGTCTTGGCTTAACGTTTTTTCACGGGTGACCCAACGTTGTGCTGCGGGCCCCCCATAGCACAGCACCATGCTGAGTGGTAACCTGCTTGTCGGAGTCACGACGTGAAAGCTATCAACTTTTTTGTTCAGTCCTGTTTGATTTATAAATATTAGTTATGCGATGTTTGTTTATTTATTTCTATGTCCTTTTTATGCTCGTCCCAGTGACACATAAATATTTTTTCTTTCTCATAAGCAGAATGACTCAACTTCTTGAATTTACACCATAATGATCTGTATTTTTCTAAAAATTATTTATTCAGACCGCTAAATAATCGAACATTGTGTACACTATCTGCGATAAAATCATTGATTTTCCATAGCATCTATTGTACTAAATAGGTACCATCATATTGTTGTCAACAATCCTACCTGATGTGGAAGTTACCCAATAAATTGTTTACATGTGAGGCGGATGTTTTGCATCGGCCAGTGTTGTGACGATAGTCTTCTGTTTATTCCTTATTTTCATACCGACAGAGATGGCGAAGGAAAAACTGTATTTGATTGTTAGTTTTGGTTATACAGGGTTATTGGTAATCTTATTATATCGGCAATCCGTTAAGGGGATCATCAGGGTCGTTGGCACCCAAACGACCCCTGTTTTTCTTATTCATTTTCAAAGCAGATTTCTTTAAATGTTGTCAAATTACTCAGAAATTTATGACGTTTGTTTAGGACATATTACTAATAACCCTGTATATCAAGGCTTTAGACGTTAAACTCAGAATTCATTATAGGACAGGTTTTCTAGTGGGTGGGACCCATGAGTAATGCATGAATGTTTTTTGTATCTTATGACAAATTTAACCAGATACGTGATGTACGTCACGACATACTGTGTCCGGCAAGTTGCATCGCAGTTTATTATTATTTGGACTTGACAGTTCAACCTCAGTTTTTTGTAGAAAAGATTACTACTGCCAACGGGAACCTTCGTTTAACTATAGGGAGAGATAGCGTTGGCGAGCTTATCAATACGAAAAAAAAAACATTGACACGTATTTTTTTACACCCAAGCTTTTATTTCCGCACTCACTGGTTCCAGCAAATAGCCTGGAGTCGTGTTAAAGGCAAATAAAATAAAAGGTCGCCCCTATAAACACTTGCTAGTACAAATATTGAGCAAAATAAATAAAACGTGGTCAAATTCCTGAGTGGCTTCCCTTCCGCGTTGCTTTTCATGTTTTCATTGTAACTTTGTTAACGTCTAATAAAGTCATCGACAGTTAATTGGTGTTTTAATGAAGAACGATGTTTGTTTATTGGTGCTTTTATGTTTTGAAATTGAAAGCAATTAACCTTTGAGGCAATTTAATATTTGTGTGAACATTCTGGTGGCTGAGAAAGTATTGGTTAGCTTTGGATAGCAAAACAGAATGTGCCTATTCAACTTCATGTAGGTTATTTTCATTGATGTCAGCTTAAGATTGATCTCATTTAATAAACATAATTATAAGCTTCATGACTTTGGCGCGTGGCCTTAATCGAAACTAAAGCCGCCATCTTAAAAGAAAACAATCACACAACAAAACAAAACACACACACAACAATTCATCACATCTCAAAACAAATACCACACAATTTCACAAAAATTATTGCACTTTTGTAGGGAACAGCTGTTTTCTTTTTTAATTACCGGTTTTTTTAGATGTGGGGGTTCAAAAGGATGTACTGACTACGTGGTGCCCGTTTGTGCGCCGATGGCCCTTCCAACATATATTGTACTTACATTTATATAACTTAGCCTGAACACATGAATACTTTAGCTATTCATTCGACGTGATGGGCAGTTGGCAGCTACCGTAATCCCTAGCTCAACGTCTAGTCGTGCCAACGTTTCAAGGCTCCTTGGGTTCCCTGGTAAGCTTTCAGAGCCTTATTTGTGCTAAACACGTGTTAGACAATGTTTTTTGGCCGTAGAATATATCGTGTAAGGGTTAAGATCACCGTTTTTGCGATTTTAAAGGCTGAACAAAAAAGAATAGTGCCTGCGTTGAGCTTAGGTAGACTCCTACCTAAGCTCAACGCAGGCACTATTCTTTTTTGTTACCCAAATGTTTTTTTTTTCAATCATATTTTGCCAGTTAAACATTGGTGAAATGTAACACAAATGACCCGTCCGAACTTATGCAATGCAACATCAAATGTAACACTGTCTAACAAGGTGAATTTGTTTCAGTGTCACCAATCAGAATCCGGCATTACGGTTGCTACCCTAGTAGAAACAATAAAGGGTGTAATTAGAGTCTTAACGAAGCCAAAAAGCACTTGTTCTCCCTACCTTCAGGCTTCGCTTTAGTGTTTCGAATTTTCCTCGATTTTAGTCAGATTCAATAGAACTTTGAGTTTTAATAAAATTCCTGTTCAAATTCATTGAAGCTAAATATCGGTCTGCTTCACTTCACAATTCTGATTTTAATTTAGAAATTCATCGGCTGAGGCTTTTGCAGTCTCTATTTGAGCAAAACCCTCTAGTCTTCTGAAACCTTTTCTTTTTATTATCAGTTGAATGGAATGGAAAGGTGTTTGTACCTATCTATACAAGATGATGTTTTGCATCCTCCTCAAAATTCAGGAGGTGCGGAGGTGCTAGGTATCGTAATTTAAATTGACCATTTAGTCTTTTGCGCCCCGCGGTTTCACTCGCGCAGAACGGGATAAAAAGCCTATTTGTTAATCCAGGGCATAAGCTATCTAGATACCAAATTTCATCCAAATCCGTTCAGCCATTGAGGCGTGAAGAAGTGACAAGCATACAAACACACACACATACTCACTCACAAACTTTCGCCTTTATAATATCAGTGTGATAATTTTTGTCACTCTTTGTGTCTTATTTGCGCCTGTTTACTGTACAATTGTATGACCATTAATTAATATCGTTATTAATTTTCCTTTAATGGTTTACTACTACATTGTTGCATTATCACTTAATATGGATAAATGAAATACATACTACCAATACCTTATATGGCAGTACAATAATTAATAATCCAAGTTATTCTTGAACATAATTATATAAATACCTAACTATAGTAGATAATATAAAAGTTGCTCCGTCGCCGATATATCAAGCATGAAAACAGAATAAGATAAATCAAAAATCAAAATCAAAATCAAAATATTTTATTTTACATAGGCCTACATGGGCACTTATAAAACGTCAACAGAAGAGGCACGGTTCGGGTTGGTCGTTCCCTATGGAGAAGAACCGGCAAGAAACTCCATGGTTACTCTTTTAAAATCATTTGGTTCTACAATATTTGGATGTTACAGCGCTAGTACTTAAGTATGAGAGGACAGCGTAGGCCCGACAATAAGTCATCGCTTACTACAAAAGGTAGAAAAAGATGAAGCTGAAAAAAAAAAAAAAAAAAAAATTACAAAGCCTACAATGTCCACACATTCACAAAAAAATATGAATGAAAAAGAATCTATACAAAAGTAAAAAAAAGAACAATTAAATAAACAATTGACACAAATGTAGTCATCAGTACTGTAACTATTCTGCACAATGAATAAACGGTGCAATGATTTGAAAACTATTGTAAAACATCTGAAAAAAAATGAATAGAATAAATAAAATTCGGAATAGTTAGAGACATCCACATATTTGTGTCGTTTTTGAGCTACCAGGGAAGCCGCATAATAATTTGAAGAAAACTACAGGGTCGTTTTTTTTACCAAACATGTTTTGCCTTCTAGTTATTTTTCTAGCAGACAGGGCAAAGCTTGGTCAATATTAAATATGTGTAACACAGGTACATTAAGTTCGTCCATTACACTCAGTTGACCTTGGTGGCTCGCCCAGGAAATTGTTCCCTGGGGTAGCTGTTAACCCCTTTATAACCCAACTGTCTGCTTATTGAACCAAAGTACCGTTTTTGTGCGCAATTTAATAATTTAAGTTGTGATTTAAAAAATAAAAGAGCCACGTCCTAGGACTCAAGTTCGAACCCAAGACACGCACTTTCGAATTTTTCGGATTCATGCGCGTATTGTATGTCACTTGCTTCGTAGAAGGAAAACATCGTGAGGAAACCAGCATGTCTGAGAGATATTTCTCAACGGCATGTACAGCCAAGTCCATGGGTGGCATATAAACTCTGACACCAGGTAAGGCACTAACTACACGATAAAGTATGTAAAAAATAAAAGCCGTTCGAATCCTACACCTTTAGGGGTTTATTCATAAACGCTGGTTAAAATTTTTAGACAACATGAAGAAAACGTATATTTTTACTTTAACTTACTTAAGAGCGTTTATACCCTACGGCATTTCATACAAACTTTCGAGTCGTTATTTTCCGAAATGACTGAACACATTTTAATGAAACTTCCTACGCATAAGCAGTATACATAGGTCTAAAAAGTTACTAAAAAACATTTTCGAAATTTCTTTTAAAAATGACGATAATTCGAAATTTTTGTTTCTATAGATAATTAAAAATTGGTCTAATTTAGCTGTAACATTATTTTTAGAAAATGTTTTTAGTAACTTTTTAGACCTATGTATACTGCTTATGCGTAGGAAATTTCATTACAATCTGTTCAGTCATTTCGGAAAATAACGACTTGAAAGTTTTTATGAAATCTGTAGGGTATAAGCGCTCTTAAAGCTGCTTCTAAAAATAACCCCGTACTCGATTTTGTTTGATCATATCTTGTCCTGTCGATTTGAATACCGTACCGAATATGTCAGTGAAGGAAGACAAAATAAGGTCTCGATAATTGTTTTCGAAAGTACGCACATTTAAGGAGTTTGTTTGGTGAGTGTATACGCATGGTAAAAGGTGTTTCGTTTAAAAATATTAACAAACAATACCTCCTAAACCTACTCACAAGTTTTCTCATAAAATGAAACGAAGTAAGCTTATACATCCTTAAAACGGTAAGCGCTCTAGGCAAAAAGAATCTTGTAGTAAAAAGGCCGAATTACTTTTTTTTACCTTCAAAAGAAAAACGATAAAGAAGGGATTTATCGTTATAATTTACAACTGGTGGAAGAGAAAACTTCTTTTTATGTTGTTCAGCGGAGTGTTAAGGTACCTTGTTGCCTAGAGATTTTTCAGGTCTTGAAATTTTTATGATTTTTTTCACGGCTCCTATAGATTAGTTTTCATCGGATTTAAGTGGTGTATACTCGTATCACTTCATCATCATCAGCCTATAATTTTCCCACTGCTGGGACACAGACCTGCTCTCTATGAGAGGGAGTGGGCTGTAATCCAACACGCGGGCCCAGTGCGGGTTGGTAGATGTCACATGTCTTCGAATTTTTTAGTTCTAGGACATGCCAGTTTCTTCACGATGTTTTCCTTCACCGGTTTTGAGGGCAGCGGTGATGAAATAAATTACACAAAGTAATGCGCCTGCCTGGGTTCGAACCCACGGCTTACTGCTCGTAAGTCGAGGCTGGCACCACTGGGCTCTCCTATCATTTACTACTGTTAAATACAGTGAAAAAGACTGCCTCATTGGTCAAGTGGTCGCAATCACGACTGCTGAGCATGAGTTCGATTCCCGAGTCGGGCAAAATGCTATTGGGTTTTAACATCAGGCAGGAATTTCTCAGTAGCAGCCATGGAGTCTGGATTTGTACCCGAATTATGGCAATTGGCTCGCTCCCTATTACATGGGACTTAATCATAACTGGCGAAATGTGGGTGTACTATGAGGTACACCTCTGCCTAATCCTTCTGGGCATTGAACTTACAGGCGTGCTGTTATGTTCGTGTGTCATCATACATTCATCATTTCAGCCAAAAGACGTCCACTTCTGGACATTGGCCTGCCCCAAGAAGGGGGGGGTCTCTGTTTATTCTTCTTTTTTAATAGATGCGTATAATTTATTGTATAACTTAATGGACATTACATAGGAACTTAATAATATCATGAATATCACGTTCTATTTTAAACAGCTACTATTATGTATTCCGTGCAGGTACACGTTAATCAGAGGTATACACTATATAAGACCACGTTACCATGGCAACGCCGGTGAACCTGTAGATAGTTTCTCGATATTCAATATCACGGATATTGAATGCATTCACACAGTTTCAAACTCGTGCTGGGAATAATAGGGGTTCCATGGTAACAGGTAGCGTTTCGAATTTTCCTCGATTTTAGTCAGATTCAATAGAACTTTGAGTTTTAATAAAATTCCTGTTCAAATTCATTGAAGCTAAATATCGGTCTGCTTCACTTCACAATTCTGATTTTAATTTAGAAATTCATCGGCTGAGGCTTTTGCAGTCTCTATTTGAGCAAAACCCTCTAGTCTTCTGAAACCTTTTCTTTTTATTACCAGTTGAATGGAATGGAATGGTGTTTGTACCTATCTATACAAGGTGTTGTTTTGCATCCTCTTCAAAATTCAGGAGGTGCGGAGGTACTAGGTATCGTAATTTAAATTGATTATTTACGTCTTTTGCGCCCCGCGGTTTCACCCGTGCAGACCGGGATAAAAAGCCTATGTGTTAATCCAGGGTATAAGCTATCTACATACCAAATTTCATCCAAATCCGTTCAGCCATTGAGGCGTGAAGGAGTGACAAACATACAAACACACACACCCACTAACTCACAAACTTTCGCCTTTATAATATTAGTATGATTGTACATTTCGTACCACCTCTGTGCTCTACAAAATAAACTATAGCCACACTGCAATGTTTAACATCGTTTCACAGTTCGGAAAAGCCGCATTTTCATTATAACTATGAGGAAAATTAAATTTGATACTCAACTCAACCTCGAGCGAGCAATCAGGGTTAGTTTTGAGCTTTAAGCTGAAAATGATATGAAAACTTTGCTTCTATTGTTGAATCAATAATTCGCTTGTTTGCGACAGTCGAAAAATTAAGAGTCAGGACAGCTTGTTTTTAAACTAGACGAAAAATATTTGCATAGAAACCTTTTATCAAAGATAAAAGCTTTATTTTGCGTATTTCGTTACTTCATTTAATAATTACTCACGTAAATTTTATATTCATCTTCAAACAACATCGAAAAATCAAAATTCCTGAGGTCATCCTTGTCGCAAACGAGCGAATTATACTAGGTTGATTTGATTAAAAATGGTGCAGAGTAGGTATTTGACTCTATTGAGTTTCAGTTGTTAGATTATGTACGAACTAGAATAGGTACGTCAATTGCGTCACACACATAATCCATAGGATTTTGACGGTAATTCCTAATCCATCGCTTTATATGTTGTTGCCTCTTGTTGCGTTGACAACATAAATAAAGCAATGGATGTGTTTCTTATATTAAAAAGAAAGTTATTGCCTTGTGTCTAGTGTCTTACGTTGAAATAAATAAAATTAATATTTTTAGTGTATGAAAATCTCTCCCAATATTGATGTGATTATTATAATTGACATTACTTAATTCAATAAAACAATTTTAATGGGATTTTCTGTTTAATAATTGCATGATTTTTATCAATAATTAATTTAAATAAAATTTGCAACTTTATGTTATATTTGCACGCCGAAATTAAAGGCAGAATAAGAGAACAATTTTGTACATTTTACCAACCTTCTGTCTCATGTAATAATTTATTTGCAAACAAATGTTTTTTTTTTTATATAATACTATGTCTATGGTGTGGACCATACACATATTATTATATTTTACTAGCCTAGCCTAGCTCTCCACTCCTGGGCAAAGGCTTCCCTCTACTCACTCCACCTCTCTCGAACACGCGCGTCCTCCGTTCAGTTCTGACGGAACTTAACCAGTTCGTCCCGCCATCTCCTTGGTGGCCTGTCGCGACCCCAGCATAATATTCTACACCACCCACACAAATTCAAAACTAAAATTGATTCTGAAAATCATTCTTAACACTTTTCTTCTCTACAAATATCTCGGGGTCTTTGCCGCCAGTACTGTTAACATTGAGAACTCAGACACAACTTTGAGTTCAGAGACCCGATTGCTAAACCTACAAGAGTTTGGTTCTGAAGTTTATGATATGTTTCATTCTGTACCAAACTCAAACTCAAAGCATTTATTTCAATTAGACCATTACAGGCACTTTTGAAAGTCAAAAAAACCGAACAAAAGCCGAAGCTACAGTCCCAGACACAAGGCATAATAATAACTTGTGAAAGTACTATAGTTACCTACTTGTGTACCTACTTATCACATAACATAAATTAACATCACGCCTGTAATCCCCAAAGGGCTTGACAGGTACCTAAGTACACCCACATTTCGCCAGTTATGTATAGGTCCTATGTAAACGGGGGCCTATTACCATTAACCGGGCACGAATACAGCATCCGTGGCTGCTACTGCGAAATTCCTGATGGAAAAAGGCAATAACAACTTGCCCGACCTTGCTCAGTAGTCGCGATCGCGAACACTGGACCAACGAGGCAGTACCTATTTGTACTTTACATAATATTTAGGGATCAGTCAGAAACTCTTTTCAGTAGATCCCTCAGAGCTCCCTGTCATTTCTGGCTTAACATCCGGTAAACCGGTTCCGATATCAGAATCCCCTAGTGATTAGAATGTTTAGTTACAAATAGAGTTCCTTCTTTTATTCATCCTTCAAGGAAATCACAAAACTTTGAACTAGGGCCTTGCACATGGCAAGAAATGGTACCATAATTTTACTCTGGATGCTCTTCACTTGCACGTTTTTCTACATCGTTCTCACATAGGTATTTGTAATTCTCAACATGAATGATGTAACCAAGATTTTGTAACAATATTTTGATTTAAAATAGTGTCCATGGAATTTCTTGCCCATTCTTCTCCATAGAGATCTACGCTTTGGAATGGGCAACTACAGTTCTTTCAGAACTTATTATGCCTTGTGTCTGGGACTGTAGGTAGCTTTGTGTTTTGTTTTGTTTTTTTTTTTACTTTCAAAAGTGCCTGTAATGGTCTAATTGAAATAAACGGTTTGAGTTTTAATTATTAAATCAAACGTAAGTTTTTTACAAAAGACTTTGTTTTCTTGTTTTTTCCAGTGTTTTGCTATTTTATTATTTCGAGACGAAAAAAAAATAGATCTTAAAAATAGCCATCAATTAAATAGTTGATGGCTATTTTTAAGATATTTGGGATATTCAGTATCACATTTATCTAAGTAGTGTAGATAAGCCCTATAAATAAGTTTTTAAACTGAAATTGTCACTAAGAGAAAGAGAGTAAACCAATTAGTCTGCTCATAAACACCCACCCGCAATAACTTCAGTTTATCCGTAATCATGGCGTTTGCAACAGCGCCGAAATATCGGGAACCCGAAACAAATAGTAAACATGGTAAAAATCCTGTTACAAATGTTATTGATAAGCCCTATAAATGTTGTAACTACGTTGTAAAATGTCGTTATTGTTGTTGTTGTAAATAGGCATTATCCAACGTAAAAATAACGTTGCAATTAAAGAAAAAGCATGAACGCTTTGCAATGTAAAATATTGTATAATGATGACTATTACTGAATCTCTGAGCTTTCACATAAAACAGAGGAGGATTCAGGAGCCATCCCACCATCGCAAGGTCTAACGAGACCATCATTAACGATATACAAAGATGAGTTATTACGGAAATTAACACTGTAGGGTCATCAAACCCTTCCAGTAGAATTTATGGAAACCATTAATAAATGTGTACGACTGAACGTTCATCTTTTAGGGTCTCCAGCCCTTTCTGTATCTTTTTTCTTCGTTATTGTTATAAATCTTTCAATACGGCAGTGTAATGTCATTGCTGGCCATTATTGCAACATTACTATCTCATGTTACCTGTGTTTTCATTTAAATCTATGAAACTCATCATTTGTCAAGCCTTTTCCCAACATTTTGCGGTCGGCTTCCAGTCTAACCGGATTCAGCTGAATCATCATCTGCCTAGCCTTTTCCCAAACTGTCTTGGGGTCGGCTTCCAGTCTAACCGGATTCATCTGAATATCAGTATTTTACATGGAGCGGCTGCCTGTCTGACCCCCACAACCCAGTTAGTACTAGGTAATACGATAAACCTTCGTTAGACTAGTTATAAATCTACGAAACTATTGTCTTTTATTACGAGTATTAAACTTTAGATCATAAAAAAATGTATGCAAAAAGCTCACTATTTTGCTTTATAAGCATCATTAAAACGGTTCAGTGAAAAAGAAGTGTTTCTTTCCCAAACAAATATTCCAGTACAATTAAAAGTTTGTTCGCCAAATCCTTTGGAAGTTTCCCAAGCTTCGTTCCAACTTCACCTTGTTATCGATAAACAATCGTTATCTACGCACAAAGACATTCGAGACTTGGAGTGCCTACACACTAGAGACCGACCGAACCCTCGGCTTCGGCTAAAAGGGGTCGAATTTTTGGCCGAAGTCGAAGCAAGCGCCGAAATTGAACGAAGGATTTCGAATGCGCAAGAGCGCGAAGAAACAGGGAGGCACGGTCGCACATTTCGAATTGTTATTATTTTTTACAAATTGCAAGATCACCTCTTTGAGTACTTTTTGCAATTAACATGAAGTTTAAATTACTTTGAGCCAATCTTCAACTTCACATTTCTTAGGGTTATTTTTGGCGATAGCCAATCGGTTTCGGCCTTGGTTTCAGCCAGAAGTCAACCTTTGGTCAAACACTGCACACTCCACTCGGAACAAGTCTGAACAAAGGATCATTACGGTACAGCCCTAGGAAGAGGGCTAGGTCAACGACCTCAGCCGAGAAGACAATTAAGAACAATGTTTTGTTAATTAGAAGGAATAAGTGAGACTTTTGAAGCTCAAGTGGCCGACGCTGATGCAAGTGATGAAGACGGAGACGGGATATATCAGTGATAACCAGAGGTCGGAATTAGTTAGAGTTTTTTTTGTACTTGCCCCAAAATTTTGAAATTTTAATATGGATCTTCACTTGCGTGTGCGCATTGGAATTTTGCAACTACGGACAATAACTTTTTTATTTACTAAATCACGGGATTTTTCTGCCCTCTTAGAATTAATCTCGGGATTTGAGGCATATCCATTATTCTTTCGCTGTATGAAATCAGTGGTACACAAATAACTCTACCTAATTCTGGCCTCTGGTGATAACGTTGGTGTAAAAGTCGAAAATGTACCTATTGGATTTAGTTACCGAAAAATGTATATCTATCATTAAAAGTAGTGGCAGTTCTTTCGTACAAGCCTAAAAGCTTGGTTCTCTTCGTGATGTGAGGGTTTCTGAACAGTTAGCTTGCCTTATGAGCTTGGCCTATTGTTACCTAGGCACGCCACTGTGCACTTGCTTGAATGTTGAAGAAAGACGAAACGCTTTGATTGCCACTTGTCTATGCCTTTACGAGATGTTGACGCGTTGTTCAAACAAGGTTTAGAACGGAAATTCGACTGATGTTTAAAGATTAACCAAATTACTAATTTTTGATGCGAATTTTCCAACTATGGTATAATCTTCATCAGGGTAATATGGCTGCAAGGCGTTTAATTTTCCAAAAAAGAACTTTTCAGACAAGCCTCATTTGTATCGTACTTCAGCAACAAACTTAAAAAAAAGTTGTTCAATGTCAATATAATTAAGGTACTTTCATAAGTGAATAACTTTTAGTCCATAACTTGGAAAAATCCGTCACTCCCCATTTCCCTTCGAGCCGGATAGCGAAAGTTTTCGACGAAACTTAGCGAAACTTGTTGTCAAGTGCTGTAAGACAAGAGTGGCTGTTGATATTGTGATTTACAAGTCCTTTTCTATACAAATTCATGAGAAACTATGAACATCTTAACGGCATTTTCTACCGCTAAACTTAACAGTAATTGGACATAATTCAATGTTTGTTAGTCCCGTTTGAGATCTAGAATTCAACTGATATGGCGCTTAGGAAATTGTAGTTTCTAGTCCGGTACCAATTAGCTTAATACGATACAACTTGTTCGAAGATAAATCTTGTCTAGATTTGCATATATCTAACTAGCTTTGATAGTTTTGTCCGCGGCTTCGCTCGCGTTTATTCAGAACTAGCTGTCCCGCGCAACTTTGTCTGCGTCACATTTTCCCGTTTTTGCAACATTTTTCATTGCTGCTCCGCTTCTATTGGTCGTAGCATGATAATATATAGCCTATGTCCTTCCCCAGGTTGAAATCTATCTTGTTGCTAAATTTCATTAACATCCGATCAGCCGTTTAGTCGTCAAAAGGTAACAAACAAACAAACAGAGTGACTTTCGCATTTATAATATTAGTATGGAAGTATGGATTTGACAATAACCGGCTCGGACATGTGGCGCCATCTATTATCATGAGATCGTTATATTGTTGTTTACAACTTTTGTTCGGGATTTAAGGTATGTACCCTATGTCTATGTTTCTGTACACTTAACAAAGTACTCTTATATGCAAAATTTTAAGATGATCGGTTCAGTGGTTTAGGCGTGAAAAGGTTACAAACAAACTTACTTTCGCATTTATAATATAAGTAAGGATTTGCTACGAAAGATATTCTTGTTCAACATATAAATGATTAAGAAGCTATCGTTCGCAGAATCGAGACTTTCGTAGAGTACCTACCTATTCAAAATTCATGCTGAGTCTGGGATCCTTAACAAAAAAGTGTTTAGGGCCATTCCCATTTAGGATTTGTAGGCCGTACTCCTGAAATGCGGGGCAGGCAATAAGCAAACAATGAAGACTGTTCGAAAGTGGAAACGAAAACGATATTCGTTCAAACCTTTTATCGATTTAGCAAAAGCTTACGATCTTGATCCCAACCTCTCTCTAAAACAGGAGATGAGAAATCAAATGTTGAGATTATTTCATTCCTCATCTCCTGTTCAATAAATCAGTATTCAATTGATTGAAGTGTTACTGCGAAGGTAAGGTTTCTGTACAAGGAGTTCATAAAGTAAATATTTACTGGAAAATGTCGGTGTTTATATCTCGCTTGTCAGACGAGTTGCCATGAATGGTGGAAACTAGTTCCTGACAGGGCCTAGTTTTATCTTATTCATCATGCTTCGTAAACAACTCTCGGGTATTAATGTTCCATTACAAAGATATATCTATAAAATGAAAGAGAAAGGAGTAAATTATGCCGTGACGTCTGACAGTGGAGCATGGAAGAAGAAAACGTGTTGTGCCGACCCCAGGTAGAATGGCACAAGGGCAGGAAGATGATGCTAGAAGAGATATTACTGGTTTGAGAGTCATCTATCTGAAATTTGGACCCGGATTGATATACGAAACAGAACGATAAAAACATAGTTTGGCGCTTGAATGTCATTGTTCGCTGCTAAACATTTGTGAAAAAGTAATCTTTCACACATCATCATTTCAGTGGAAAGACGTCCACTGCTGGACAAAGGCCTCCCCAAGGTTTTGCCATAATCGCCACGCTTGGCAGGCGGGTTGGCGATCGCAGTACGGATGTTACAAAAGCACAGAGAACTCTGCTGCCCATTCTCTGGCAAGTCCCTTAGTCGCCTCTTACGACACTCACGGGAAGATATGGGGTGATGCTATTCTTTACTTCCGACACCATACAGACGATTTATCACTCAGCGGACATTAAATTCAAAAAACCCAATCGCGGTGTTAATTCCGTCCAAGGTCAAGCAGCAAAAGCACTATACTAATATTTCATTCATAAACGTCATTTAACGTAATAAAGCAATTTTATTTTGTATCGATAGATACAAAATAAAATTGCTTCATAAATGGTTGATGTATTGACAATTTTGGACGACGACGCCTCTGAATAATAGATGACAAAGAACCATCGAATCAATCTACGTTCGCAGCTTATGATCGAACGAAAAAACTTTATAACAGAGGACGGGCCTTGTTTCAAAAGTTTCCGGTACTCAGTTTACGTAACAAAATATATATTTCTATAACAAGCAAAAAAGGCAAGAACTCTTGGGGCATGAATGATTCACAGAGTATGTCCCTGACAGCGCTTAGATATTTATTATTTTGTATCGTCTCAACTGTCCTTTACACGCTCTTAAGGCTGCCAATAAAGTACCATTCGCAACTGCCTCTAGTCATCTTCTACCTAGCCTTTTAATATTTTCTTTTTTTTAAAAAAAAAACGCCCCACACTAGGAATTTCTCCTGTATCGTGGGTGCGTTTACAAACATTTAAACTCACATACACACACAGCCACACACAGCCAGACAGATTATGTTGGGGTCAGCTTTCAGTCTAACCGAATACTATGTGTGACATGGAGCGACTGCCTATCTGACCTATTCAACCAGTACTAGTGACCAGAAACAATCACTTTTCAACACTTCTTCTTTTCACCGCTGTGGCCAATGGCATGAGTGACCATCTTGAGTGCCCCGTGAGCGAGTGCCCTTATTGTCCATTTCCTTTTAAAAATAGATTTTCGTTAGTCCTTTCCTGTTACTCGAATACAATTTTTCACGGATTGGTTGTTTATCTGACCTCCACAACCGCCACTAGTCAGCCACAATCAGTTTTCAACATTTTTTCATACATTCCACAGCGGTGGTCAATCGCTTTTAAAAAGTGGCCTTTCTTTCTAGCAGTTCCTTTTCTAAAAAGCTCAATCTATAGAGGAAAGTTTTTTTCCTGTTGCTTATAATTTTTGTTCATGAATAATAGAATATCAGGCAAATGTGGTATTATTTTGTTCTCGTTTGTATTCTATTAGCGTTCGGAGCATAAAGATATTATTTCGTGCTCTTGTACGTCTTTATGTCTGCCCCTATCAGGTCCCTCGATTCTTTCTTATTATTCATGTAGGATGATTTATGTTTTCTTGTATTATTGAAATATTTTTATTAGGAATGTTAGTATATAGTTTTTTCAGTATAGGGTATGAAGACCAGGGAGTAAAGTTGCTGTAGTATCTTTAGTAGTACACCAGTAAGTTATTTTGTGATAGTTGCCAAGTTTACCAGCTTTTCAAGCATAAAAAGTTCTTAAAAGCTTTTCAAGCTTTTAAGAACATTTTATGCAGGACAACAGCAGTAAAGGAACTTCCTCATAAATTGTATGAACACATGAAATTCGACAACAGCGTAAATTAGAGGCGTCCACGGTAAGGTGTCGTCCAACGGTGTTAGAAATAGGGATGGGACAGTGGACCGTAAAGCTAAATCCGCAGATACGAGAATTAGCGTGTTTAGTGTAAAAAACGGCTTGTAACGTAAAGAAACTTGATGAGATTCCTTCAAGAGGCGTTCGAAATTGTATCAATTTCAGGACCATCATTTAGTATTCTGCGATACTTATAATAATAGTCACTACTGAGTACTGAGTCAGTAGTATTTATTATTAAGCAGTCATGTGTTGAAACTTTTCAAATTAATCTGTTTAACTCGTACCTAGTCTATCAGGAAAAAAACCAGCCATGTGCGATATTTACTCGCATATACAGGATTTCGTAGCGCCAAACAATATAATAAATATATTTTAAACTGTGATTCATAAGTAAATTTACTCAACAGCAAAACTAAATTTGTTTTTTATACTATATTAATGAAAAACAAAGTCACTGCTGCAGTTTATTGAATTTTCCTCCTCTTACTTTAGAAATTAGAGGGGGGGGACACATTTACCACTTTGGAAGTGTTTATCTTTAAAGGATTGACTTTGAAAAAAATGGGTTTAGGTACCTCAATATAATTTTTAAAGACCTATCTATGTATAGACACCTCGCACGTATAGGTTTGAAGTTTTTTTTCTAGTTTTAGTTCCATCTAAGTATGTATCTTTTTTTTTTCGTATAAAATCCTAAAGCGGTTCACAGAATACATCTACCTACAAAGTTTCAACTGTGTAGTCTTAATAGTTTCGGAATAAAGTGGCTGTGACATACGGACGGGCAGACAAACAGCCAGACATGACGAATCTATAAGGGTTCTGTTTTTTGCCAATCGGCTACGGAACCATAAAAAACCTAATCCCGTACCGTAAATAAAACGTTGTACAAGAAACTGATACGAATCTCAAGGTATTCATCGGATATCCGTTGATACCCGCGGATATGAATATCGAATTACGGATACTAGGTACGTCTACTACAACACTAGTTGCGTGACACACGCCAACGTATCGATCCACGTGCTTCCAGGGCGTCTACTCTCTAACTCCGTCAACGAAGACACGGGCCCGTACTAAAGACGTCCGTCACTAAGAAATAAACCCTACTCCCTAGTGACAACGGATTCATGAGCTACGAACGGGACCATAGACAATATTAGTGAACGAATGAAAAATGGCGATAGAGTTGGGCTATTTTACCGGTCCATTACCGGTTTACATATTTTGTGGTTTTCAAGCTTTTAAACGGAAATTATTATTGTTATTGATAAAAAACCACCACATTTTTAACATTATACTTTTTATTATGTCGTTATTTATAGAATTTAACTATTTTTGCCATTTTTGTACGGATTGAGGCTTTATACTGTTAATACCTTTGCCTTTTTTCTTTTGACAGCAATGTTGTTTTACTGAAGTGTCAATTTTTTGTTTACAAATTTTGAAATAAACATAATTCGCTTTATTAATACGACACGGGAACTTTCCGTAATAAATTGAACGATTACACATCAACACCGGGACGTGCTTAATCGGCCGCCGTTATTGCAATATCAGCGGCAACCAAAACACACCAGGGGTGCCAGGGTCCTCGGAGCGCGTTGCCACCAGTATCAAGCCGAGGACAGCCTGATAAAGAAGACTGCATGCGTGTTTATACGAGGAAGAAGAAGAAGCCTACTCGCATCAGTGCGGTACCGCATTGACAGGTCCGATTAGTTGCTGCGTCCGGCTATTCCATCGACGCAGCTGTACGTGTCCCGTCTACATCACACCACGACGCCAGAGAAGGTCGTGGAGTATATAAGGAGCAACACCAAGTTCACTTTAAGAGTGGAAAGCTTATAATCGTGCCTCAAGATTAACTTCAAGTCTCATGTGGTGCGTGTCACAAGTTCACAACACTCCATCTCAAGGCTTTTATGCAGGAGGAATTTCTCAACTCAGCGCAATATGTGGCCGACCAAGCTACAATAGTTTTTTGTAAATGTGTTCAACATGTATTAGTTTAGTAATCATAAAAGATTATTTTGTAGATTGTATTTATGGCCCTTTGATGCCTGAGAATAAAAGTGATTGATTGATTGAAACTAAGTTTGTTGCAATCATTTAAGACTTCAATAGTCAAGTTATTGGTGGTTATAAAACAGCACTACTTAGAAAAAGTGTTTTTTGCATGGGTCCAATAATATTAAATAAACAAACAAACAGCATAAAAAATTGAAAATAAACTCAATGCTTTTTTGATACAAAAAATATTATTTGTAATGTGTTTTCTGAATATGTATGTCATTTCATCAGTAAAATTTTGTAATGTCATTCTTTGATATCTACTATTGTGTATAATCTACCTTGTTAAAATAATTTGATAGTATTGTAATCTTATAATTTCATAATCTTATTGATACTGACATTTGTTAAATATTGCATGCCAAAACTCAGGCAGAATGTACCCGGCTCACTGTATTTCAGAAAACTTTTTTGTACAAAATCTACATTCTATGCAAATAAATGATTTGATTCATTAATTTATAATAATACAGTTGAGTGAGTTACTGAGAGAAAGAGG
The DNA here is from genome assembly GCA_949152445.1 of Cerastis rubricosa. NCBI lineage: Eukaryota > Metazoa > Arthropoda > Insecta > Lepidoptera > Noctuidae > Cerastis > Cerastis rubricosa. Next base: position 15,633,955 of record OX424541.1, read on the forward strand.
GCTATCCTCTCTCCTAATGTTGCTGTGCCAGACAGGGTCCAAACTCTCTTATTTAATAACATCTTTGTACACATATGGAATGCAATAAATAATTGAGTATTGAAATATGTTTTGCTTGTATTAGTGTATAATCTATCTTGTTAAAATAATTTGATAGTATGGTAATCATTTTATTTCATAATTTTACCCATAATCTTATTGATACTGACATTTGTTAAATATTGTAAGCCAATACTCAGGCAGAATGTACCGGGCTCCCAGTATGTCAGAAAAACTTTATTGTGTCTATTCTATTCTCTTCTACAATACATACATTCTATGTAACTAAATGATTTGATAAAGGAAATATGTTTTGCTTGTAATAGTGTATTGTTGATTGTATTTTCTTTTTCAATTTTATTGGTGTCTAATAAAAAAAAAGTCTCCATTTATGAAAAAACTATGCTTTTATTGTGTAAATCTTTATTTTTACTTATATCAGAATCTTCCTCCAGTCCCAACACCCATTATGTCCTGTAAGCAAAATAAACAGTTTGTAAAATATTTATTATATGTAAGTACCTATCAAAATCAAAATGTTTTTATTTTACATAGGACTACACGGGCACTTATAAAACATCGACAAAAATATGCTTGGTTCGGGTTGGTTGTTTCCTATGGAGAAGAACCGGCAAGAAACTCCATGGTTACTCTTTTAGAATCAATCAATAATGTAAATACAAAGTTATTGACATTTTATTATTAGAAGTGTGGTTTTCTTAGAAGACTGCATAAGTACTTACCTATTTCCATAGAATACATAGTCTTTCACCTATTTCCATAGTCCTTGTTCAGCAATTGCACGAATATGTCTGTCACTCTTAGCCCTTGCTAAGGAGTTTGATGAAAATTGAGAGCAGCAAAGACCTAAAAGTAAACAAAAACAACAGTAAATAGGTGGAACTGATTGGTAATACAACTCAATAATTTGCAGAGCTTAGTCCTTGATACTTGGATCAAACCACTACCTACCTTCATTCTTGGAGATGATAGACCCTCCCCTAGATGTTTCAATATTTTCCGTATGAGCCATTAGTTCCCGTGAATTCAACATCGGGAATACTCGCCAAATGAAAGTTTTAGTGTAAGATAATCGACGGCATCGCCTTCGATCTTCCTGTAGAGCTTCTTCGAGCATTAAAAAGCACCCACAGTATCGATTTTCTCACAAAACTTAACTTTCGTCGACAAAACGATAACTATTTTCATGTCGTATCAAATGACATAACAATCCGTCGTAACAACTGTCAAATTCAATATTACGAACGGACAAAAACACTTAGCGAGTAGGCACAACTGTCAAATCGAGTTGTCATTCATTCTTAGTACGGGCCCCGAACTAATGTTATGTCCGTTGGTGCTGCGGAGTAGGAAACGCCCGAAAGTTCGCCCGTGACAACGGGTTTCGTGCATAGAGAGTAGACGCCCAGACTCTAAGTATGTAAAATGAATTTGCTTATAAAGTCCGGTAAGTTAACCGTAGAGTGTTTTAAAACAGATGCCATTTAAAAGCTCCAATCAGAGCCATACATGTACCTAGCAATAGCCTTCAAATCGTGTAGTGTTTCTGCAACGACTTCCAACGGTGTTGACTAAGTTCTTTAGTAGCAATCACTACTTAGTATAAAATTAAGTCGCTTTCCGCTGTCTATCCCTATGTATGCTTAAATCTTTAAAACTCCGCAACGGATCTTGATGCGTTTTTTTTAATAGATAGAGTTATTCAAGAGGAAGGTTTATAGGTATAATACATGCATAATATAGTAGAGAAACACTGATAATTTTAGAGGTTTCCAATGTGATGTCGACAGACATTCTGTAGTATATTTAGTATCAGCATTGCACCCGTGCGAAGCCGGGGCGGGTCGCTAGTTAATCATATAATAACATCACGGCTGTAATCCTTGAAGTGTTAGACAGATATGTTCTTAATAGTACACCCACATTTCGCCAGTTATGTTCAAGTCCCATGTTTTAGGGGACGAGCTTTTAGCCGTCAACCGGGCACAAACGCAGACTCCATGGTTGCTACTGAGAAATTTCTCATGGAAAACCCAATAACGATTTGTGGATTTGCCCAACCTGGGAATCGAATCCAAAGCTCATGCTCAGTAGTCGTGCTTGTGACAACTAGACCAACGAAGTAGTTAGCAAAAATCAATGCCTTAAAATTCATTCTTACTATTCCACCAACATTATCACTGATAGAATGACACTCAGACAGATTTTTGTAAATATACTGTTGGCTAATAAACCATAATTGCAACCTGAGTTTCCTACGTGCCTCGGAAAGCACGTTAAGCCGTTGGTCCCGGCTGTCATTTGTAGATCTTTGACAGTCGTTACGAGAAGTCAGAAGCCGAAAGTCTGACTCTCGTCTTACCAGCGAGTATTGTATTACCCAGTTGCTGGACTGGAAGCCGACCCCAACATAGTTTGGGAAAAGGCTAGGCTAGGCAGATGATAAAAACTGAGTCGTGGTTTCAGATAATGCAGTTAAAGAGAATTTAAAAGCTCTGTTCTATTACATACTTTTTCTGATTCCACGTAGAAAATATGACGAAGTTTAAGTCCAAAAAGCTTTCATTTGAAAAACTCACTCACTGCTTTTACTAAGTTATAATCATATCGCTTACATAAAGTTCAATTTCCATGAAAACGTAAAGCTTCGGTACTGCGAAGCACTTTTTATTAATAATAATAAAGTTCTGACAAAACACTTCACTTCTAATACTTTACAAAGAGATTTCCATGTAATTCTAGTTATATTCATATTTACGTCAGAAAGTAGTTGATAAATATTTATTTTTAATAAAAATAGCTATACTTAGAAAATGGTAAAGGTTGTATGTGTAAGCTACATTACTTAGAGTATTAAATGTCAAAGTTACTAGTGCTAACGTCATTCTATACTATAATTACTTTAATATGACTTTTATGTAGACCGACATATAATTAAAGCTAAAGTTGGAGGAGGCCACTTTGTGCATACGGACAAGTAGAGAACTTATTATGTTATTTATAATATAAGTCATTTATTCAAATAGTTTCGAATCAGCTTTTTTTTTAACATCTAACTTACATAAAACTGGCCCCTAAAAACGCCTCTCATCATTTCCTAGTGTTGAATCTAGGAAGAAGTGGGGGAACAAAGTCCAAAGTGACACATTTTTTCAAATTCCAATACTTTATTGCGATTGCGAACTAAGTGTAGTCTTGGAGATGTTGACAATCTGCTCTTACAACTTAGTTGCAATTTAAATGGTTTTAAAACATACACAATTCAAAAAATATATAAATACACTCAATATTACAGTTGTTTACATTATCTTATATTAAAAAAAATTATCTTTATTCATACATTTTATATTATATCATACTTTTCATGATCTTATTTTATATATCATTTTTTTAAGTATCACAATCATTCCAATATCGCATAATTATTTTTCTTCAAGAAATTCCTTTACTGAGCCTGATGCCTTTTTAATCAGGAAGTCTTTTAGCTTCTTTTTGTCTGTTAAGTTAAAAGAACTGGATTTGCCAGATTCTTGATCATCATCATCATTCTCCTGCCCTAATCCCAATTAATTTCGGGTCGGCCCAGCATGTCTTCTTCTTTCGTACTTCTCTTCGTTTCTATAACTCGTCATCTCCGCAGTCACCTCCTTTCTAGCCAATAGCCATAATATCCTTCACACGGTTAATGATAATGTTCTCTTTTCAAAAGGTGTCGCCATGACAGGCAAACTGTCAGCCTTAATTATCCGATCCGATTTTGCTTCTCGACAAAATGTGAAATCCCCTTTAGCTGAATATGACCCTATACAACGACATTGCTTTTTATTACACAATATTTCAGGATCACCCTAGCTATCATATTACTTGGGATATTTCGTATTAAAGCTTCTTGTTTAGTTTTATGAGGTGTATAATATTAATATTACTTTTTTATTATTGTTCAGTTGGCAATAGGACGACTGTGTTCCAAACGATGCCCAACACTATAATTAATTAGTGTTATTTATTAATGCCTATGTTTATTTCTGTAAGAGGTAATTTATAAATAAGGATAGTTTTATATAACATCTGCACATCATCATGTTTACTACCTTACTTGAGTCTTGAGTCATCATTAATGCCTTACAGGCGTACGACTTGGCTGTGTGAAAAATCACTTGTATTCGAAAAATTTAGAAACCTGATAAGTATGGTGAATGCAATCATTCCGTAAAGCATGCAGGTGACAAAATCAACACCCTTTTTAAGTGTGTGTGCAAAAATGTTTGGATCTTGAACTACATATCTTAATACAATAATGTAGGGCGTTTGGAGGCAAAATTTAATTTTGTCAAATTATTATGTAGAATTGTATTAGACAAAACAAAATGGCGCCGCTATTTCAGATGTTAAATGCCTCAAAAGATCCTTGTGAGATTATTGACAGCTATGTAAAGCGGGTGATACATCGGCGTTTCGCCCTCTTTCTCAGTAAACCCTTAAAACAAATTAAAAACCCGCGCATTCTTTAAACATACAAACAAAGTGAGCGATAGGTGTGCGTCAAAGTGACCTATTACCTACGTTGTCGTCACACTACTAACCTAATTGGAGTGGACATAGACTTGCGGACCGACGTAAAATACTCTTTGACTAATGGATTAACTATTATATAAGTAACTAATGCCTGTTTTAACTATTACGAAGCAAAAGTTTGAATATTGCCTAACAAAAAACGTAAGTTCTGCGTAGTGTAGCGTTGACTGTATTGTTGGTCTAGTGGTTGCAATCGCGATTGCTAAAAATGAGGTCACGGGTTCAATTCCCTTGTCAGACAAATTGTTTTTGGGTTTTTCCATCAGGAACTTCTCAGTATGTTTATGCCAAAAGGCTTGCCCTCTTTTACATAGGAATTAAACATAACTGGCGAAATGTGGGTGGACTATAATTGGGTACCTACACCTCTGCCTGACCCTTCGGGGATTAGAAGCGTGAAACAGCACCGAGAGTTGTAATTCCAACTGTAAATTATATAATACTAGCTGTCTCGCGCAACTTCGTCTGCGTCACATTTTCTCCGTGCTCCGCTCCTATACAGCGCCATCTATTGAATACTTACTCAATCCAGTCAACAGATACCGCCATCTCTTAGAATCGTTTGGAGCTAACAGATTCTTGTGACTTAATTTGCAATAAAATAATATTGCGACTATAAATTGAGATGTAAGCTATCCTATCTTTCAAGTTGGATTAAACTGCACACGGTGTGCAAATTTGATTAAACTCGGTTAAGTAGTTTAGGAGTCCATCCCGGACAAACAACGTGACACGTAATTTATATATATAGATTTGGGCATTCATTTAAAACGATCATAAGGCTAGTAATCATGAAAGAATAGTATACTCAGAATTTGCCCCTCAACTTTACAAACCATCTTTGCTAAAGCTCTGTTTGGCATTTGAAGTAAAAACAAAAGATTGCAGGTCATTTTGTTAAAGCACTCCTAAGCCTTACTCACATAAAAAATAACATTACTGGCAAAAAAACAACATCATTAACCGAATAGTTTCCGATAAAATCGCAGTCATGCGAAACGGATATGGAAAAAATATAAAAGCTTGCTTTCTATCAAGAAAATACAAGGTGTTTTCATCAAAAGAACCGCTTTTACTTTCAGGCGAGTGATTGACCTCATGGTCGTGACCGTGGACGTCTTTCATGTTGCCTTTAGGGAGGGAAATCATTACTTAACGTTTGTGTACTGTAGAAAGTATTTTCCGATTATATACAGTGAGTAACGAAAGCCATTTTGTTTGCCTAGCGTTTTTGCGTTCATTAATTTAGTGATTGGTGTAAAGTAATTAAGTGAAATTGATTTTTTTTGAGTGCCGCGTTGGTTTTGTGGTCGCAAACGCGACTGCTGACCATGAGGTCCTGGCTTCAATTCCCGGTTCGGGCTAAGTGTTATTGGGTTTTTGTTTATTATTTATTTTATCGCTTCAAGCACAAAGTACAGAGGCGGATGCCATAGGCATTTTCTACCAGTCAACCTTTGAGTTTTGGGTTTTTCCATCAGGAATTTTATTATTAAGAAGCATAAAATTTTCTTCATCATCATCATCATTTCAGCCCGAAAGACGTTCACTGCAGGACATAGGCTTCCCCCAAGTGTCGCCCATTGGCATTTTTGGGGGTTTTGCCATCTTCTTCTTAGCGTGTCGATGGCAATCTAAATTGTGTCGGCCCAAAACTGAGCCACTAGTTTGGCGCCCTCAGTAGCGTCCATCAGTTCCTGTAATGAGCAAACAGCAGGACACGCAGGACACGATATTAAGTGTCGCATCGTTTGTGGAACGGCACCACATTTACACTCCAGGGCAGAGTCATTAATGAATCTCCACCTGAGCAGGTTTTCCTTGCTGCAACCAACCTGGGTCCGAAGTCTATTTAAAGACTTCCAAGTCAGCCATGGCAACTCATGTCCAGGTGGAAGACTTTCAGCAGGAAAGTTTTGCCATAATCGCCACGCTTGGCAGGCGGGTTGGCGATCGCAGAACGCTGCTGCCCATTCTCTGGCAAAATTTACTTATTACTACTTTATTTTTATACTTTTAAAATGTACCCACGTTTCACCTACTTACTAAGTACTTGTTAGGTACATCTCTGCCTAACCCTTCGGAATAGACTTCGGACTTTCCGATCATACTGCTCAATTAATAAAGATAAAAGTAAATAAATCGTGCGTGATTAAAACTTGGAGAACTAAGATTCGAGATACCTGTGAAGAAAATCTCATTAAGTTCAATAACTATCTGCAAAATCTATTGTTTTCTGACGTATATAACACAGAGGATTCGAACACAGCGTATGACAATTTCTTTGAAATATTCAAGCTTATACATGACCTATGCTTTCCTTATAAACTGGTAACAATAAAATCAGAAAAACCAATTAAGTGGATGTCGCATACTGCATAAGATTATGCAGTAAAAGGCAACGGAATTTACTTTGGAAACATAGACTAAGGCCGTCACCAGGAAATAAAAAACGCTTTCGTTAATTACTCTAAAAGGTTTAAAAAAATAATTAAATTAACTCGAAAGGCCCAAAATAACTACTTGATCAAGAACTCAAAAAATAAATCAAAAACCTCATGGCAAATCATTAATAACAACAAAATAAATAGAGAACCAATTTCACAGATAACAAATAATAATCAGACAATAACAGATCCGAAAGAAATAGCTGAATCTTTCAATAATTTTTTCATTGACCAAATTACTAATGTACCCAATAACCTAATGCACGACGTTAAGAAAATAGACCATAACCCTAACTCAATATTTGTGCCACCAGTGGTACCTCAAGACGTAATGACTATAATTAAATCGCTAAAAAACAAAAAGAGCTTAGGTTATGATGGAATTTCCACTCGAGTCATAAAATTTGTTGCTAATAGTATAGCTGGCCCTTTAACTCATATTATTAACGTTAGCATTTCATCAGCAACATTTCCTGAAAACTTAAAAACTGTAATTGTAAAACCAATCCATAAAAAGAACAGTAAAGATGATATGTCGAACTATAGGCCGATAGCTTTAATTCCCGTTTTTTCTAAAATAATAGAAAAAGTCATATGTGACGCAATAACATCTTTCCTGACTAAATTTAATATACTTTGCCATGAGCAATACGGGTTCAGGAAAAATAGGAATATAAACATGGCAATTTTTGACCTGCTGAATAATATTATGCCGAATGTTGATACCAAAACACCTATATGTGCTATTTATACGGATATGTCGAAAGCTTTCGATTTTGTCAATCATAACATACTGCTACAAAAACTAAATGCCTATGGCATTCGAGGTAATATCCTGAATTTAATAAAAACATATTAAACCGGTCGCAAACAGATGACAGAAATTTACAAAATATGTTTAAAGTCTAAATTAGAACAAAAGTACTTGTCTTATCATAGAGTAATTAAATTCGGCGTACCACAGGGAACTTGGGCCTTTGTTATTTTTAATCTACATTAACGACCTCCCACGCCAAATCCATCATCCCATGGTACTTTTTGCCGACGACAGTACAGCACTCTTAAAATGCGACAAAAATGAAAATTATGAAACCGAAATAAACGACACCATTAAAATTATAATAAATTGGCTAAATAATAACAACCTGCAAATAAACTTACAAAAAACAAAGATAATGCATTTTTACCAAAGACTTCGTATCAATGAACTAAATATTAATTATAATAGTCAAAATGTAGACAGAGTAGATGTAATAAAATTTCTAGGAATTTTAATTGACAGTCAACTGACATGGAAAGCACAGGCAGAAGCAATCTGTAAAAGACTTAGCGCATCTGCATATGCACTTTATAATCTTAAAAAAAAAGTTAATATCAAAACAGTATTACTAGCATATCATAGTCTTGTTGTTTCAATTTTAAGGTTTGGTATTATTTTTTGGGGCAATTGTAGCGAAAGAGAGAGTATTTTTAAGGCCCAAAAACGCTGCTTACGAGCAATATTTGGCTTGAAAGTTACAGACAGCTGTGTTCCAATTTTTAAAAGTCAGAATCTATTGACATTTCCGTGCCTTTACATTTTAGAAGTTGCTCTTTTTGTTAAATGTAATCGGCAGCTTTTTTTAACTTTATCGGAAAGCAGATACCGAGACGTAACTTTGCGATCTCAATACAAAAATTTGTTACGCACAGGTGGCTATAGGACTGCTTTGTTGAGAAAGAGTGTTTTTGGTATGGCACCGGCTATTTTTAACCACATTCCCAATGCCATAAAAGAGGAACCAGTAACAACATTTAAAAAGAAACTAACTGAACTTCTATTAAGTAAATGTTATTATTCCGTATCGGATTTTCTAGCTGATAATTTTTAGTTGTATGTCAATTTTTGTACGTTTGATGATGAACTGCATCAATGTTTGCATGCCATAATGGTAGAATGTAAATGGATTCTTTAATATTATTGTAACCACCTTATTGTAAATACCTACATTCTGAGCAAATAAATAAATATTCTATTCTATTCTATTCTAAGAAGAAAAATCTGAATTTCGCGGGCTACTTTAGCGCATCTTTCCTAGATATAGGTGAGACACCTGGTTATCAAACCCAGTACCTACCACTACACAATATTAAATACAACGTCAAAACCGTACATCAACAACATGTTCGTTCACTCGAACAAGTTAAATATTCAAAGGTGTGTCCCGTCTGCTCATTTATTAGTCTGGGCCCATTTGTCGCCAAGCAGTCTGCGTGATGGATGCGACACCTTCGTTTATTGCTCTTTCTTAACTCTTTATTTGTACGGAGGAAAGAAAACAGATGGGACATTAGGAGTGAGATCTTCTTTTCAAACATAAGTTTTTTCTTTATAGGCGCAGCGACCGCTGTTGTGGGTGACCCCATGACCATGACCAATATGTCAAGAGTGAACGGCTAACAAGAAGAGAGGCGAAGAAGTTGGTCTGCGGATGATGATGAGGTTTTGTGTGATCTGTGGTTTTTGAAATGGAAACTTACAGACGCACTAATAACTGCCTGGAACCATCACACTAATGATATAAAAGGCGAAATTTGTGTGTTTGTATGTTTGTCACGCCTCAATGGGAGAACGGATTTGGATGAAATTTGGTATGTAGATAGCTTATACCCTGGATTAACACATAGGCTTACTTTTTATTCCGGTCTGCGCGGGTGAAACCGCGGGGTGCAGCTAGTAGAAATATAAAAATCATCTATGTCTGGAACTAACTAATGTCCTAATTACGGATGTTTTTAATAAATTCTACACATGTACATATGAATGTTGGACATAGAAACACTAAATTAGTGCGACATTCACCACTTTCCAGAACTAATTTATATTATTGTTTAGATACTTGTTTCCTATTCAATAAATATCTGTATTTGTAGATACGTTTCTGACATGAGTGTTTTCGACAATGTTACCATAACTGAGAGTCCCTTTCGTAAATATCGGTAACGAAACCGCTGTACAGTAATCATGCCATGTCCAGTATGACTCAATACATTATTATGATATCGTTATATTAAGAATACAAAAGAAACCACTGTACCACTGTAACCACTGTAGTAAAAGGTATTTTATTTCTTTTGTTTAAGAACTATTTGCTATACCGAGTTCTTAATGCAATAGGTATTCAGGTAAGCTTGAATTTTCAGCCTCTATAGATTCTTCAAGAAATCCAGATGTCCCCAATTATCTCTCTCAAATCAAAGCAAACACTCTAGAGCCACCACAAAGGCTTTAATTAAAGCCCCAAAGGTCTGAAATCCTCTTCAAAAAACTCTCTCGACCCACATTTCAGTCCTGAAACATCCGTTCCGATTGACAGTAGCATTCATTAGAGCGCTTCATTGAGGCAAAAAGCGTAAACAAACGGTCGTTCTCATTACTACATCGCAAAAGTGGTTATAACGAACGACTTGACATTTTGTACCACCTGCTGGACGAGAAAACATGGGGGTTTGTATTCATAACGTTATTTGAGGCTTTGTTTTTACTTAGCATAGGAACTACAACGAATTTAACTATTATTATGATGGTGAAACTTTTACCATGGATCTGACTATATTCAAAGACGACATGATTCCTAGACGCCTAGCGTTGAAGTTTTACATCAAAATTAAAAAAAAAAATTGCTATGAGTATGAAATCCCATACACTGCATTTAGGGATCTTCAGCCTCTTCAGTCTCTTCTATACAAAGTCACCGACCGGCTGGCTGTTACGAACTTCCGAAGAATCCAAGGACTTAAAAACATCTCGTAAGCTATTAACAGCCGAAAATATTGTCCGCTTCAATGATAAATCTTAAGGAAAATCCTACTACTATCATAAAAAATGGGAAAGTTTGTGAGGATGTTCGGATGTCTGGATGTTTGACACTCTTTCACGCAAAAACTACTGAATGGATCTGGATGAAATTTGGCACAGGGATAGATAATAGTCTGGATAGCACAAGGATACTTTTTATCCCGGTAATACAATCCCATGAGTCAATTACAGAACGAAACGCAGGCGAAGCCGTGGACATAACTAGTTACGAATAAACAAGCCATAGCTAAGTTCAAGCAGTATATGAAAAACTTTTTAAGTGCTAGACAATTGCCATGTTGAGGAGGTGTTCTAAGTTGCGAGAAGGATATATAATAATATGAACTTCCTTCCTTATTCACTGTCCAATTTGCCGATGTTACCCAAGAGAATAGTAAACAAACAACTGACACTTCCTGAAGACTTCAGTAACACTTAAATCCAATTCAATGTACCCCAAAATGAGGTTTCTTTTACTACTTGTAGGCATGTTAAATTATGTCGTATGTTTTTTGCTAAAAATAGAGAATACCCAATACATTTCCCATGGGCGATATAAAAGGCTGGCGGGGTTATGTCGAGAGGTCGGGCATACCTGTGTACTTGTTACTAGGACATTTATGTTTGTCTAGTGTGGTATGGTTCATGTTAAGGCTATGTTTGTAATTATAAACATAACTAACTGTCCGCGTTTCTTCCTGTCTGCTCCGACTTTCGGTATCTCGGTTCACTCGTGCAAAGCGATGGCGAAATAGATCGTAGTGTTAAGCACAGAATAAACATTGGATGGATGAAATGGCGGCAGGTCACGGGAACTATCTGCGAGTCCCGCATTCCCCTTAAACTTAAGGGGAAGATTTATAAAACAATGGTTAGACCTGCTGTCTTGTATGGGTCAGAATGTTGGGCCACAAAAGGGATGAATGAAAGGCACTTGCATGTGGCTGAGATGAGAATGCTAAGGGGTATGTGTGGTGTTACGCGAATGGATAGAATAAGGAATGAGTACATTAGAGGAAGTCTGAAAGTGGCGCCGGTGACTGAAAAGATGCGTGGAAATAGGTTGTCGTGGTATGGGCATGTGATGCGGAGGAACGAGGAAAATGTCGTGAGGAAAGTTTTGAGTATGAATGAGGATGGGTATAAGGGTAGACGAAGACCAAAGAAACGATGGATGGACTGTGTGAAGCATGATATGGCAAGAAAGGAGGTATCTCATGAGATGACAAGTAATAGAGAGCTATGGAAGAAGAAGACGTACTGCGCCGACCCCAAATGAATTGGGATAAGGGCAAGAGAATGATGAACTAGCTGTCCGGCGCAACTTCGTTTGCGTCACATTTTCCCCGTTTTCGCAACATTTTTCATTGCTGCTCCACTCCTATTGGTCGTAGCGTGATGATATATAGCCTACAGCCTTCCTCGATAAATGGGCTATCTAACACTGAAAGAAAGTTTCAATTCGGACCAGTAGTTTCGGAGCCTATTCAATGCAAACAAACAAACAATCAAATCTTTCCTCTTTATAATATTAGTTTAGATAGATATAACATCACGCCTGTAATCCCCGAAGGGTTTGGCAGACGTGTACACAAATATAGTACTTCCACATTTCGCCAATTATGTTTAAGTCCCTTGTAAAAGGAGGGGTGAACTATTGCCATCAACCAGGAACAAATCCAGACTCCATGGCTGCGAAGTTCAGAGGTTTAAGTAGTAATTGTAAATTGATGTCTAATACGGAGTAAGTATATTATTATTCAGCCTACAATGTTCCCCACCACCGCAATGGAGCACAGGCACAGAGAGAACTCTGAGAGAGGAAGCATGCCATAATCCACGACACGAGTCCAATGCGAGTTGGTGGCTGTTACAGGGCTTATTTTAGTGATTGTAGAAAATCTACAGCTAAGTATACGAAATATAATACTAGTGCCATGTGTATTATTTCATAGCAAACACTATTAAGTTCATAATGATATGATTTAAACCCTTACATAACATAACGTATTCCCTGAACGGTTGGGCAGACATGAGGTGAGACCTATTTATGTTTAAGTCTCATGTTATAGGGCGAGCCCATCGCCATCAAACGGGCACTAATCCTGACTCCAGACTGGCGACTGTTATTTTTTTGTGAAATATCAAATAACCCAGCAATACTCGACAAAGGAGTTGAACCCAGGACCTGAGGCACAGCAGACGTGGTTACGCTCACCTGACTGACGAGGATATCAACCGATAGCAGTCGGATGAACGACGGCTTATCTTCTTAATTGAATTAGTAACACCCACGCCAAAAACCCGGTTACAATAATCCTTACCGGGTAATTTATATCTCATAATGTTCATTAATTCTTTCGTCATCCAATTTCTGATATAATTACGGAACTATACCTACGTAAACGTTAGAACCAAACTTATTACTTATTAGTATGAGGTAGTTGCGTGCGATAAAGCCTATACTCTGACCTTCGTGTCAATCACCCTTGTATCAGATTCTAGGTAATCTATCCTATGACCCTTGATGAAAAAATATAGCGATACGGGCCTTTAGAAATATATCTGGGCGAATATTTTGGTGAACGGGTTTTCTCTACTGAAGAGGATTTTATTTCGAGCTTTAGAAAGTATGAGAGGACACATAAATACTTTCGGTTTTTTTGGAGAAAAGAGAAACCACTGAATACTTGTGAAAGCTTTTTTATGAATAGTGATTGGACAGACAGAACATTCAACAGGCGATAGGAAAAGAAAGGCTGAGACCAACGACCCATAACCAAAGTGAGACAAAATGGGATGTAGATGATGACGTTAAAAAGATTTTGGACATTTTTAACAATTAAACAAAGTAAACTATGGTTTGCTTTTAAGAACAAGATCAAGAAGATCCTGATGGTTACAGAAACCATTTGAGAATGCTCCCAGAATAAAATGATGAATTGTTAGGCAAAATTGGAGACAAAATAACAAAGAGTCAGCCACTGGCATGTCCGTAGCTGTCGCGCCTGTTCACACGTGTCAGTTTGGAAAACCCCCGCGACCCCTCCCTCAACGGGCATGCAAGTAAATCAAGTGCTGTGCTAGCTACTTGTATGCCAGTTACAGGCATGCCAGTTAGCGTATACACATAACAGTAGCTGGCACGTGCAAGGAGCAGGTATGCTAGTGTGCAAGCTACGGGCATGTGTATCCCCAGCTTTAAACACAGTTAGTATCTTCTATATAGAATATAGATACTACGTGAATTTGCTTCCACATTTATTGTGCGCCAGTCTGTGGAATTCACTGGCGGCTTCTCTGTTCCCTGATCATTTTAATCTGGATCTCCTAAGAGCGTTTATACCTACCAGTCTAAAAAGTTAAACATTCCGTACGCAAAATACGCGCTTTAGACGTGGAGTTGCGGAAACCAGCCCGCTATACAATACAATACTAAAAAACATTTTCGAAAAATAATGTAACAGCTAAATTAGACCGATTTTTAACTATCTATAGAAACAGAAATTTCCAATTATCTTCATTTTTAAAAGACATTTCGAAAATGTTTTTAGTAACTTTTTAGACCTATGTATACTGCTTATGCGTAGGAAGTTTCATTAAAATCTGTTCAGTCATTTCGGAAAATAACGACTTGAAAATTTGTATGAAATGCCGTAGGGTATAAACGCTCTTAAGTTCGAGAGAATCGGTTTCTTCTAGGCAAGCGTGCTCCAGCCTAGCCCTCATCATCGCTTCGCATCAGGCGAGATGCAACCAAACGCAAGCCATTTTGTATTAAAAAAATAAAATTAGATTTTTATGTGGCTGTAGCTATAACAAAGAATGTCATTACGCCAAACAACGAAAAAAGCGTTATACAATTTAAAGCTCTCTCATCGAATTTATTTCGTCGAGTAATGGGACCCGGGAAGCGGGTACAGGGAATAACGCCAGGTCAATGACCTGAAATACTCCTTTCTCTGATTTACCCCAACGAGAACCATTCCTGCTGCTGTATAAACGATTTTATCAAAGTACTTATGTAGGTACCCTACTCCGCTGTTTACAGGAGGTTTATTATTTATTTATTTCCAATTTAACTCGTTTTCCTTTGATTTCGACAATTTTAAAAGCGTTTAATTATTTGCAAAAGGTTTTATGTGTAGGGTATTTGGAGCGTTCATGGAAATTATTTTGCCTATTGAAATTTCAAGTAGATCTGATTGTTTGCGTATTTGAGTTAGCATTGGCAGTATGGCATGAATGACTGACTAAAGGAGTGGTATATGGAAATGTCGACCATCTAAGTCCAACAGTGGTAGTACAGTTCGGGGGTAGAATGAAGGTATATGACAACATAACATAATCAGACCCACTGTTAGGGCACAGAATCTCTTCTTTGTAACCCCGTGGGTCCTAATCCAATTAAATTATTGGTTCTAGGACAAGCCTTCTTCTTTTTCCTGTGGTTAGTGTGGTGTTGCGTGGGTAGGGGTAACCTGGTGTCAGTTTTTATGCTGCCCATGGGCCTCTCATGGGCCTCAGTCAAGACTTGGCTTTAAATGTTGTCGAGAAATATCTCCCAGGCAACCTGCCAGGGATTCGAGGTTCGAAAAAGATACCGTGGCCTTGGAACACAAAGGGCTAAGAAAGAACATGGATGGGTGAAAATGGTGGTGGGAACAAAATAAAAAATCTCAGTTTTCCGTCAATAACTCAATAGATATGTCATACCAAAAATTAAAAAAAGATCCTTAAAAAGTTATAGTGGTTTTTAAGTAGGTGAAAAAATGAGGGCGCTAAAAAGTTTTATTTTTAAAGTGGGCAGTAGACAAAATAAGTTTGGGAACCCCTGGATTACAGAAACTACATAGGTATTTTTGACTCCCTATCCTCCCTGTAAAAAAGATTTTCTACATAAAAGTGCCAATGTTTTCAGGGGTTGTTAACCTTTGAAACTTCTTCACCAAATTGTATAAGACAGGTATTCTTTCTTGGCACTTTCCAGAAACAATTCGATTCAACGAAGTTAAGCCACTTTGATCCTTACTTACGTGACGGTATAAAATTCAATTGTGTTCCAAGACAGGTGCTATTAACGTAGCTCGACTGTGCCACAGGAGAAATACGAAATTCTGGAGTCTTAGGTAACACTGGCCAGTTAGATGAAAAGGACTTTATACAAACTGATTCTCAGTTGTTTTTAAAGTGATAAAACCTTTGTTAAGAGAAGGAGTCAGTTGGGAGTCTATAATGAATTTGAAATGAGATCATTTGCGCTGCCATAGCAATTAAATAAACGAACTATTATGGAATGTGTCAATGTATGAAAGGTGACATATAGTTGGAAAGAGGTCGAGACAGATGGAAATGAGAAGAATACATGCAGCGCATTAGTTTCCTCAAAAAAGGAGATAAAGGCTTAGAATATGATGATGGTAATTATAAAGACTAACAAAGTACACGTGACTTAAAACATCTATCAATAGCAATGTTTATGTCTGAAAATATCAAGAAGCACAACAAAGAAACAAAAGGCAGTACCTACACATTACTGGTGCATTTTTTCACTAACAACATCCAAGAGGGTTTAACAAGTTATAACAAGATAAAGCCAAAGAACGAAGACGGGCCATTCATGATCCAGCATTATGATTTATCTTCGAACCAATTAAAAAGTTAATAAAGCCTTGCGAAGTAAACAAGAAAGGCGGATTTGTAGTCAAGTCGTGCTTGACTACGAATCCGCGGAAAACGCTATTAAAATTCTACGATGAGTTATGTTACAATACTTTGTCCAATTTATGCTCTGGAGAGATTTATGTCCCAGTCTCCGTTCTGCATAGCTAAATAGCCTTTTGTTTTTTCACCATTTAAAAATAAAATAAATTTTTGAAAATATTGATGCAACTGAGCATATTGCATATTGGCTGGGCAATATGCTTACCTATGACACTATAATCAGCACTGGCCTGGGCAATATGCTCAGGTAATAATGTGTTACTAATGTTATATTAGTATTAATATGTCACTGTTTGTTTTCCCCAATAATTAAAATAAAATAAACAAATGTGAATCTATCTATATATATCTCTTGGCGCTGAAATAATGAACAACATTGCCAGAAAAGGGCTGTTGGTAAAAATTTCCAAAATTGTCTTTGGTAGTCGTATTGAAAAAACAAGATGGCCGCGTTAGTTCCGACTATGAACGCGCCAAAAGAATCAAGTAGAACTCTATTAATTTACAACATGGATCTATAGTTAGATTTTACCTTCATTTGTTTAATTTCGTGGTTTCGATAAGTTTTGCCTCGTTCTATTATTTCTTTATCAGGCGTTTGAAATGTAATTTAGTCATGAATAGACGGAAACATCAATATTTTACTGTGCACACGCGTTTGCTACTAATATGCTACCAATTAAAAACCAGACTATACTTTAATCGTACTTTGATATACAAAAAAATGATATAATGAATTAAAAGAACGAAATTTTTTAAGTGTCATGTCATTTACTCGTAGAAAGTATTGTAAGAACAGCAGCATTATATTAGTCCATACAATTGTAGTTTATAACATTTTAGAGAAAGGTTAATCACAGATCAACTTTCCTTCTCTGTAAGTGTACCATATCCATAGACACGATATACATTGTGTACATAATGTTCTGTCTGAGTGTGTGTATGTCTATGCTCTAGGTCTATGTCTATGGTTGTCCGTACCTGATGCAAGATAAATCACGTAGGCAACATCACGTCATTTAAGAGTTTGTTATAGCAGGCTTCGTTTTAACTAGATAAATGGCGTACATTGTAAATTGTACGCAGGACGACCAATCAAGCTATACATAACCAGTTTATGAGGATCTCTCATTGTAGGGAAAATCTAAATAAAGCGAGGTCATGTTATACTGGAACTGTATAGTCCGATGTGTCGCCGTGTTACCAACCGTCATAAAGGCCGTCTACCAAGGTGACTGCTTCTTTTCACCCTTACGCCCTAAGTAATAAGGTTGAAAACTGGTCGACCGTCAGTGAACTCGGTAGCATTGTGGGGTCAACATTTGAAAGGAAAATTAGTCACTAACAAAAATCACGCATATAGGTAAGCCCCGAAACGTTAGGCAGGAGTATCTCTTTAAACCTCTACATTGCTCGATATATTTAAGTCCTATGTAATAAGGGCAAGCCTTATTGCCATTTACCTCCACTAGACCAGCGGGCAGCCTGGAAACAGGAACATTAGTCATAGCTAAAGTTAAAAATAGTATTTATGATTCTAGCAGTCAATGTCCTATATTGTGGTTAACGTGAGGTCAGGCCATTTATCACTGCATGTACGAATAGGTGTGCAATGAGTATATAAAAACCAACACTGTTCACTATTAAAAGAAGGATAGACTTCATATTTCATTTACCTATACCTAGGATTGCCAGGCATTTAAAATAGCAGTATCTCAACAGACAGAAGTGGACCTATAATCCATCAAAAGTATGTCTATTGCCATCAACCGGGCTCAAAAACAGACTCTAGGTCGCTATTGAGTAATTCCTGGCGGGAAAGTCTTCAGTCATCATCAGCCTATAATGTTCCCACTGCTGGGACACAGGCCTCCTCTGACAGAGAGAGAGTGGGCTGTAATCCACCACGCGGGCCCAGTGCGGGTTGGTAGATACATGTGGTAGCCACATGTCTTCGAATTTTTAGTTCTAGGACATGCCGGTTTCCTCACGATGTTTTCCTTCACCGTTTTTGAGGGCAGGTCTTCAGTATCTATGAATAATTTTACTATCTAAAATTATTCATTTCAGCTAAAGACAAGAAAGCAGTAAAGCAAAGCTAATCGCAAACCACCATTCTTTCACTTCACGATCCTTTCCAGATAAGAACCAAATACCCAACCCTAAAAACGCCACATTTAATTGAATCCGCTGATATCCAGCCATAAAAGCCTTATCTAACCCTGCACGACCTGGCTCCGAGGCTCCGCGTCTCCAAGGATACCCTAACGACCTGCCAACAAAGCCTTATCATGTTCCACAAGATATTTCGCCGAGCGAAGAGAATATTATATGTACACTTAATTTTTTCGGATTATATTATAACGTAAGAGGAGAGCCGCCCTTTATTTTGCCTGCCTCATAAAAAACTGCTCACATTTTTCTACGTGCGACGGGAATATTAAAAGCAATCTTCTGTGAAATTTTATCCAGGTAAATTAAATTGGTAAATGTTGCCTCTGAGCTCGGAGTGTGTTACAAGCAAGAAAAACAAAGGCGTTTCTGTTGTCGATTGAAGTGTGCATTGCATTTGCAAACATAACTTTAATTGAACAGTTTTGCTTACACATTGTTGGTTTTATTTTCTTAGTTAATATTCAAAGTTCAAACTGGTTCCGTCAGTACTCTAACTTAAATTTAATATTATACATGTGAAAGTAAGTTGGATGGTTTGTTTGTTCCCTTTTCACGTAAACCACTGAACCGATCATCCTGAAATTTTGCATATGCTTTGTCAGATGTACAGAAACGGACATAGGATACCTTTCATCCCGAAAAACAATTCCCGAGTAAAACAACAATAATGTTTTTATATAGATGGTGCCCGAGCCGGTTATTGTCAAATTCTAAATTAACGCGAGCGAAGCCGGGTAAAAAGCTAGAAAATTCCGAGAACTGTTGTGGTAAGTTTTCCCATACATTCAACGGACGCTGCTAGGAACCCAAAACAAATATTTTATCGTATATTTCATGAACAAGTCGTTTTATAAACCTTGGTACACAAGTTATCTTACCATTGAAAGGAAGACTGAATAATGTAACAAAAAACCTTCAAGTTAACATCACATAAATACAGTACAAGGTAAGATCCTGTATAAGAATAACCTTTTAATCAGCTGCTTATCTGATGATCCACATATTTGTATAAATTGCAACTTGCAATGGAATTCAAAGTCACTCAGGCAGATATTGATATTGCAAAGGATGGCTACTTGGTAGTATCTCTGAGGGATCTGATGTGAAATGAGACGATAAAGAATAAAAGAAAAAATATTTATTTGTTGCAGAGATATCTCAAGCAAAAAAAAGGCCAAAAAAAAGAATTAACACACATTGCAACTAATAAAGTTGACAGCTTGCAAGTCGTGACTATGACAAGCCACCACACAGCATGATGCTGTGATATGGGCGGCCCACAGCACTACGATGGTTTTTAGTGGTCACCCGAGTAAAAACGATAAATACCAGTTTTCATTATTTTTTTTAATAAATAAGCAAGCTAAAGTGGCAATCTTTGGGGTTGGACAACTAGTACCGTGTGGTTGTTAGGCTGGATCAGAATACCTAACCGAGATTTGAAACACCAATATCAGCAGTGTTTTGCTACAATACTGCCAAGTATTAGTTGGCAACACTAATATTACAACAAATTCCTATAAGCCTTCATCCATATCAACTTAAATTTCCACTAATCTACGAACTCAAGAAACAACGTTCCCCTAGAGAACCCTAAAGCATGTTTAATAAACCATTTACCATATCAATGTTTGCCGTACATTTCCTTCGCACATGTGATGCGGTCACCTAGGGTAGGGCGTGTCAAGGGTATGCTGCTCCAGTTACTTCAGACCTTCGGATGCAAGGACTATGCTAAATGCGCAGAAAATTTATAATTGCAGAATGGGTATTCAAAGAAAGGGG
Organism: Cerastis rubricosa; assembly: GCA_949152445.1. Classification (NCBI taxonomy): domain Eukaryota; kingdom Metazoa; phylum Arthropoda; class Insecta; order Lepidoptera; family Noctuidae; genus Cerastis; species Cerastis rubricosa. The sequence goes on from OX424541.1 coordinate 15,654,559, forward strand.
TAACTATTTAAAAAGACTAGGAACGATTTAGACGGAACAAATTGCTTTGTAAATTAAAATTTTATTCGAGTCCTTGGCATATTGCTTCGATCTCAGTCCGATAGTGCAGTATACGTACTTTTTCAGAATAAATATAGAAAGAACACTGGAAACGCAGCTATCAAGGCAACGAAGTATCTATTATATAATGGAAATGTTATTGTATCTTGTACAATCTATAAGGTCACGTCATAACGTCTTTCAGGGAGGGAGTCAACATACCAAGATCTTATCAAAAACAGAAAGAACTTATGTATAGAAGTTTCATTACCGCATAAGCATAAGCCCTCTAAAATGTTTCACAGGACACGCACACTCACACACACACAGACAGAGGACTCCTCTCCATGAGAGAGAGTGGGCTGTGGAGGCTACCCACCACGGGGGCTCAGTGCGGGTTGGTAGATATATCCCATGTCTTCGAATTTTCGAGGGGTTAGGGTCTCGGAAATGTAACATACATTTCCGAGACCATTCGAACACGAATGGTTGTCATTCGGGCACGAAAATTCCTCACGATGTTTTGCTTCCTCGTTTTGAGATAAAAAAAAGAAGATGAACCTGCTTGGGTTCGATTCCACGACCAATAACTCCTGAGGCGAAGTCGTAACCTCTAAGCCACCACTGATCTGTTATTTGTCTCGTCCCTAATGAATCACTTTAACAACGTAATACATAATTATGTAGGTATGTACATGTGAAATGTCGTGAGGAAAGTTTTGACTATGTATGTGGATGGCTATAAAAGTAGAGGAAGACCAAAGAAACGATGAATGGACTGTGTGAAGGCTAACATTTTAGAAAGGAGGACATTGCTGAGATCACGAGTACTAGAGAAGTATGGAAGAGCAAGACTTACTGCGCCGACCCCAAATAAATTGGGATAAGGGCAGGAGAATGATGATGTAGGTCTCTTCAACTCCAAGCAGGTCTCTTCAACCCAATATTAACAACTATTTATTATTATTAACTATTTTTTTTTTCTATTTTACTCAATAAAGGCACAACTCGGTTACGAGACAAACTAGGGTGGTATTACGAGTTAATTGCTTCCAGAAGTTTCGCGAGGGAAACCTCTTTGACAATCAGATACTTTTGCGAACAATGTTAGACAATCAGTGGGGTGGTCTAAATAAGAGGTTTGGTATTGATTTTTATTTTATTTGATATAAAGGAGTAGGTATGGAAATGGACGGTTTTTTGAAGTGGTTATATAATGTTTATGGAATTCGGTAATAGTCCTATGTATTAATCCAAGTTATAAACTATCTCTGCTGGGGTATATGTGGAGAATGCAATTGTGTCCCCGCACCCCAGCCAGGAGCGACGAGGAGGAACATCTTGTAGTTTTAGTCAGTAAGACAGATTCAGAGAGTTCAGTAGTATTTTCGTCAAAAAGTAAACATAAAGTAAAAACACATAGTAAACATACTCACAAACTTTTTCATTTACAGTAAGAAGAGTTGAAGGGTAGCTGAAAACGCAATAATGTTGCCTTTAAGATAAATCAAGAGTTATTTTTCACGTAAACCAGTTCTAAGGTACTCGCATCCGGTACAGCTTCATCAAATAATGACATACTATATAATAAGGAAAAGAAAAAAACTTCCGGTCTATACAACCTAGCAATTACTCACAATTTCCGACCGATAAATCATGCGAATAACTTTATACCTTTTTCTGAGGAAGTACAGTCAGGAGTACTAATATCGAGGTACCTACTGTAAGTAACTGTTTAAAGTATTTTTTGTTTGTTAGTGTATGTTCACTTTAGTCTAAACTAATATTATAAAGAGGAAAGATTTGATTGTTTGTTTGCATTGAATAGGGTCCGAAACTACTGGTCCGATTTGAAAAATTCTTTCAGTGTTAGATAGCCCATTTATCGAGGAAGGCTATAGGCTATATATCATCACGCTACGACCAATAGGAGTGGAGCAGCAATGAAAAATGTTGCGAAAACGGGGAAAATGTGACGCAAACGAAGTTGCGTCGGACAGCTAGTCTTTAATAATATTTTAGGTAGCTGTAGGAAACCTACAGCAAGAGGACAGCAGCGGTGGCCCAGTAGTGGCAGCCCCGACTTACGAGAAGTAAGCCGTGGGTTCGAATCCAGGCAGGCGCATTTCTTTGTGTAATTTAATTCATCACCGCTGCCCTCAAAAACGGTGAAGGAAAACATAGTGAGAAAACCGGCATGTCCTAGAACTAAATCTTCGAAGGCAATATGTGACATCTACCAACCCGCACTGGGTCCGCGTGGTGGATTACAGCCCACTCCCTCTCAAAGAGAGGAGGCCTGTATCCCAGCAGTGGGAACATTATAGGCTGATGATGATGAGGCAACCTGTGTAAGGCTATAGTGCTAGTACTGGGTGGCTGAGGGTTTCTTTCGTGAAAATTCTGGCTTTGGTCCGAAGCCAAAGACGGAAGCTAGTTGGTTATAGATTATTTATATTATAGATTATTTTTATATATTAGAAGAACGTAACTGAAACCATGACGTCTTAAAACATTATTGTTTTACTCTTTTTCCAGTGTGGGAAAAAGATGGCGCTAGACATCCTGTACAGTTCCGTCTTCTTCCCACACTGGAATAAGAGTAAAACAATACTGCTTTAAGAGGTCTTGGTAGGCCAGCTGGTCTCATGTCTCTCAATAGTTATTCGACGAGACGGTAGCATCTGAATATAGCTAAGTGTACCTATACGTATTAGTGCTCATGCATGACTGTATATCACAATACTGCAATGACCTTGGACCTTCCGGGTGGATGCCGGTTACCTTGGTATCCGACGAAGGAGACCTTGAAATTGGGAGGTTTTATGGTCAACATAAAATGTTCGCATTTACTGAACGCTTCCGTATTGCTTCTGTCATGCAAAGGAGTGTATGGACCTTTTTATTTATATTTCACTTTTTCATGACGCTTGTGTTTTATTTCGTTTCATTGTAGGAATAGAATTGTTTTTTCGTTTAATTAATTAAGGCGTTATTCAATTAGCAATGGCCTGAGAATCAAATCACTATCTGACCTCCACAACCCAGTTACCTACTACTGGGTAATACCCCTTGGTAAGACTGGTTGTCTGACTTCCGGCCCAATGACTACCTGTAACGACTGACTAATACCTACAAACGACAGCTGGGACTAGCGGCTTAAGATGCTTTCCGAGGACCGGTGGAAACTCGGAATGTATGGGTAGTCACTCATCCACAGACCAACCTAGGCCGGCGCAGTTTAGCCTGAAGATTGATCCGAGCTGCTGTTATAATTGAACCACGAGCTCCTCTAGCGCTTGATTAAAATTTAAGAAAAAAAAAACCTTGTATTTCATAATATCCTGAACAAATTCATCATCATCATCATCATTTCAGCCGAAAGACGTCCACTGCTGGACACAGGCCTCCCCCAAATGTACATAAGGGGGGTTTTGCCATAATCGCCACGCTTGGCAGGCGGGTTGGCGATCGCAGTACGGTTGTTACAAAAGCACAGAGAACGCTGCTGCCCATTCTCTGGAAAGTCCCTTAGTCGCCTCTTACGACACCCACGGGAAGAATTGGGATGGTGCTATTCTTTACGTCCGACACCATACAGAACCTGAACAAATTATTACCTTTTAATTAAGGCTTGAATTTTAGGAGCTCGTGGCTAAATAATAACAGCCGCACAGGCCGATCTTCAAGGTTAAGCCGTGCTTGCCGAGGTTGGTCCGTGGATAGGTGACCATCCTTGCATACCGAGTTTCCTCCGTGCCTTGGAAAGCACGTTAAACCGTTGGTCCCGGCTGTCACTTGTAGATCTATGGCAGTCGTTACGAGTAGTCAGAAGCCGAAAGTCTGACATCCAGTCTTATCAAGGGGTATCGTATTACCCAGTTACTGGGTTGTGGAGGTCAGCTAGGCAGTTGCTTCATGTAAAATACTGATACTAAGCTGCATCCGGTTAGACTGGAAACCGACCCCAACAAAGTATGGGAAAAGGCTAGGCAAATGATGAAAATTATGAATTAAGACTTGATTTTATTTGTTCCTCTTTGATTCTAAACTACAAGTAATGTAGCGTTACAGTCAATACCAATATCGCGAATTTGCGTGTCAAAAGTTGGACCAACTATTTCATATTAAAACGTATTGTCCTTACCTTTCAATATAAACATGAAATTGTTTATTCCTCTTCGACTCTAAGCTATGAGAAAAGTTTTACCAATAACCAATACTGCGAATTTGCGAAGCTTCATAAATCCTAAATTCCTAAAACATATTTCAGCGAACTCTAAAGAAATCTTCCCGGAACCCGGGCTATCCCAACCCTGTAGATAGATTCGAATAGCTGAGATGCCGAACCCGGGAAACCCGGGCTACCCGGTTTACCGGATTATTTTTACGACATTTCACGTCACGATGAGCTTTATGTGAAACATCCGGAAAAAAACGTCAAATTGAATTGTACCGTCGTCCTGTGCTACCAGGGACATGTCCGTTTTGCGGAAATGGAAAAATTCCGGGTGACATGGCCCGGATTTTGAGCATAAGGGTCTTGTGTTACGTTATGATGATATTATATTGGATTATGAATATGGAAGATTGAAGGACAAAAAAAAAGGTATTTATGTTTGTGAATTATCATTATCTGCGTAGCCTTTTCCTATATATTTTGAAGACGTAGCGAGCGTCCTTTCTTATCCGATGCAGCTTCTTCTTTTCGAGACTTATGGTTAGTGCCTAACCAGCCCCCGTATTCACAAACGCTTCGATTCGATGTCAGTGGACAAGTCGTATGTCTGTCTTTAATTGACATTATGAAAACGAGCGAGATGGACATACGACTTTCCGAATCGAAATACATCGAATCGAAGCGTTTGTGAATAAGGGGCCTGGTGTCAGTCAGAGTTTTTATGCTGCCGATGACTTGGCTTCGGAGGCCGCTGATTATTGTGTTTACTTAAATCTTAAATGAACATCAGCATTTTACACTAACGTGCCCATCCAGATTATATTGGTAAATAATGTTAATAGAAAATTAGGTTCTGTGGAAAAATGTGTTAGTACACGAACAAAAAATAACATAAAAAAACCAAAAAAAAAAAAGAACAAAAAAATATACAAAATAAAATAAAACTTACATGATACCATGAAGGAAACTTAAAGAAACTTGTTTTGAAAAAAAATAACAATCAGCTACACATCCAGCTCCTGTAAAGAAAAAGAAAAAATAAAAATTAACAAAAAACAAAAATGAGATTAGTAAATAAAATAAAAGTATAAGTAGTTTTAAATATTTTGGATAGATGTGGGCGCGTTTTGTTAGACACATTTCTTTGTAATAAAAAAACAACAAAAAATAAGGGCTAAAACAAATTAGTTTTTGAAGTTAATTTCTAGCTACTCTACATTCATTAACAAAAGGTTTAATTACACAGACAATCTCCATTTCAACGTTCAGTTGAAACGTAAACAACTCTAACGAAAATATAACAAACAACAAACATGATTCACAAATGACTTTCATGTGTTCGGTGTTGCCACAAATGAAAACAGACATTAATAAGGCAAATAACCATGTGTCAGGGATTTTGGACTATCAAAATATCGGCTATTTTCCGTATGTTCAAATCTCAACTGAAATTCCATATCACTCGTATCGTATGTAATGGCTGTATGATAACCTCACGCCGGAAACTCCGAAGGGTTAGACGAAGGTGTACCTAATAATACACCCACATTTCGCCAGTTAAGTTTAATGTAATAGGGGCGAGCCTATTGCCAGCAATTGGACACAAATCCAGACTCTATGGCTGCTACTGAAACTTAATAACACACAGACCAGACACAGAATAACAGAACTTCATGAAATCATACCTAGCAGAAGCTCTGGCGGCCTCCAAAAAGTAGCATTGTCTTTAGCTGCTAATATATCTCCCTGATTATACTTAGTATGTTCTCACTTGCACCACTTCAAAAGAGCATATTGCGGTAATCCAAGCTTTCACTAACAAGCCACATGAGTAACAAAATAGCCGTTACATTTTCCCCGTTCTATATTTAAAATCCTTTTATCTCGCACGTCGCCAGTTGCGTCCGGATGCCGTGGTCACGGAATAAAAAAAAAGAAAATGCACCCTGCGGTCGATGCCATATGCGACGCAGTTTCTGACAAACGCCTAGGGCCGCTTAATTGCTTTATCGTGTTAACCATGTATATACGTAGTACATGAAATATAAAGCGCTTTTTATGCTACAGTGGGAAATTGTCAGCTTCCGGTACCATCGCATGTTTGCATAATATTCATAGGTTATTGCCATTCACATGTTCGTATTCTGGTTTTATGTATCCTCGATGTATCGTAAGGTTCATAACAATTTAGTTAACGGCACAACGTGTGTTTGTACTTTTAATAGTGTCTAGCCATCTGGTGTTTTCAATCTCTTCGTTATTGCCCTTTATAGAATTTATATTTGTCTGTGGCAAATGAGACGACAAGCTCATATTTCGATTGGCAATCACGTATCATCTGGAGTCACTTAACCCCTCAATGTAGATACGGATACGGATACATACTTGGTTTCCAGGTCTGTTGGCCGAGTAACTGAGGAAAACGTTATCAAAAACTGTGTTTTAATGGGTGTCAAAATATCCTTAAGGAAGCCGAAAGGCACTTGTTCTCTCTGTCATAGCGATATTTTTTTTGTTCTGGACCATAGCTGGGAACCGCTCTAGCCACAGAGATATTGGAGGGCCAACACTCAATATGGTGTTCACTAGTTACACCAGTTAGGGTTTAGAATAAAACAACCAAATTATCAGTTAGTAGATGAATGACTTTAAGGGTACGTGCTCTCACCGCCAGGGATAAGTGTGGACTGCTCGACACGTAACCCTAAAGCTCACGCTACGTTTATTAGAATATCACATCTCTTCCTGCCACAAGTTTTTTTTTTACAAATTTTTAATGCTATATCTTTACTTAAAATACATCCATGACCCCCTTAATATTCAAAGCATCCATTAGCACAATGATTTGAGTGCATTACATTGAGTCTTACCGTGACACGTGATTTTTCAACCCAAAAATAAAATCAGTTTGAACATTATTGCTGGGACAATAATTTTTGCGTAGAGTTACTTAGTTTGATGTACAGAATGCTTGACTGACGGCTTATTGAAGGGTCCGTGTACACCTTAAACCTTGTCATCATCATCATCATCATCATCATCATTTCAGCCGAAAAACGTCAACTGCTGGACATAGGCCTCCCCTGAGGGGGGGTTTGCCATAATCGCCACGCTTGGCAGGCGGGTTGGCGATCGCAGTACGGTTGTTACAAAAGCACAGAGAACGCTGCTGCCCATTCTCTGCTAAGTCCCTTAGTCGCCTCTTACGACACCCACGAGAAGACATGGGATGGTGCTACTCTTTACGTCCGACACCATAAAGAACACCTAAGAAACCTTGTATACGAGCTCATTTAGCACGGAACGTGTCAGTTCTAAACTTAGGAATATTATTACGTGCGCGTCCTATTCTGTTTACCTACACCCCTGCTAATACCTGCTTGGTTAAAGGAGCACGTTTAGGTACACGTTAGGAGCTTGACTTGAATTTGAATATTTTATGTCCTATTCTCGTCTAAGAACTTAATGGAGTACAGCACGAAATAGGTGAGAACACGTAGACTAAAGCAGGACTGATTCAAAAGATATAAGCTAATGTTGATGAGAGCAGCGGTGGTCCAGTGGTGGCAGCCCCGACTTACGAGCAGTAAGCCGTAGGTTCAAACCCAGGCAGGCGCATTACTTTGTGTAATTTATTTCATCACCGCTGCCCTCAAAAACGGTGAAGGAAAACATCGTCAGGAAACCGGCATGTCCTAGAACTAAAAATTCGAAGACATGTGACATCTACCAACCCGCACTGGGCCCGCGTGGTGGATTACAGCCCACTCCCTCTCATAGAGAGGAGGCCTGTGTCCCAGCAGTGGGAACATTATAGGCTGATGATGATGATGATGAAAGATCTTTTCTTTTGGTTAGTGCCCAACATGGAGTCTGAGTAGTTTTATACCGCCCGTGGACCTCTGACTTCGCTTTACATGGCCGTCGAGAAATCTCTCAGGCATGCTGGTTTCCTTTCACCAAAGCAAGTGATAATTATACAATACGCTCATGAATCCGAAAAATCAAAAGTGCGTGTCTTGGGTTTTAGCTCGAGACCTATGCCTTGGCATTTGATGTACAATGATATGGCTAGAATTGAGGTAATTACTGACTTGACGACTCATAGTATGTAAAAAGGAGAAATTCTGTGCCAAAATAATTAGGAGAAAGATGATGTTAATGAAGAACAGTTTTTGAAAGCAAAAGAGCTCCTTCAACATATTGAAGCTATCATTGAACTTCACAACACAGAACAAACAGACGAAAAACGCAACGATATAAAAGTGATGACCCAAAATTCTTTCGCTGATTGAATGTCTAAAAATACGATGGAATTCGAAAATGTTCCTGAAGCCCACACCATAATATTTCATCAGAAACATTTAAATGCATTAGCGAACTCCTGATAGATTTATGTTGGCAAAGTTTCATCCGTGTGCACGACAATTTAGCCTCATCTGTATCATGGGATTATACGTGTTATACCAATGATATAAAAGTGAGAGTAATGTTTCAGACGTGTGAAGTGTCATCCGAACTTTTATATTCGGAGCAGAAGTTTGGAGTTCACTTTCGTCTTAAATATTTATCTTTCATGCAGAGCGTCTAAAAAGCTGTGTGTTTTAAGGACTTATTGGCTCAAGATACAGGAGAAATTCCTAGTGTAGGGCAAAGAGGTATTTTTTTTATCTTAGGAACTACTGATCCGATTCCGAAAATTCTTTCCGAGTGTCATTGTGCCTATATTTAAAACGTTCCCGTGACCATACGCGAGCCAAGGCGCGAGCAAAAACTAGTGGCATTATAATGGCACAAAGAATAACACAAACTACCAGACGCACACTACTCTCTCTTTAGTATCATTGACTTATAAAATACCACCAGTCCAAAATAATAATGATTGACTGATGCTGTTTATAGTTAGATATTCAGGACCGATGAAAGACGAACTATAAAGGCGTCTCAGATGACTGGACACGAATGTATTTATAAACATACACGAACAGACAAATGCACTATGATTCAGAGTCATCATCGTAACGGAATGCTTCATTCTTTATTTAAAAACAATAATTGGAGATTAGGAAAAAGGTTTAAAACAAATGACGATTGGTCAAAATTGGATTGGTAAAACAATTAATATACAGACAAACAAAAAGAAGACATCTTCACTTGCTCTTTGTGTAGATTTAAAAGCCTCGTCCACCGTTCTTTATTATAATATTAAAACTTGTGAAATTCAATAATGACATTATTTACTGTTAAACTTTACGGTTAAATTTTACTGTTATGTTTTTTTTTACTGTTTTGTTTTTTTTTATAATATTAGTTTAGATTACTGCACGTACTGCTACTAAATTTCCTAGCGATTAGATTTTATATATTTTTTTTCTTTAAATTTTATGTCTACCTGTGGATAGTGTTGTGGGTTTCATTAAAGACTATATAATTATTCTGTTAAACTAGTTGTAAGTTCTCATAATGTAACTGATTACTGTCGCTTTCAATAAAAATAAAAATAAATCTGCTGTCCCGAACACCAAACCCTACCGATCATCGACCAATATGAGATATTGAATTACTTTTTTCGCGATTTCGAAGGAGAAATTAGTTCAGTTTAATGGACCGGTTGACCTGGTGAAGGTTGCGGGGATCCGCTGGATGTGAGTCGCACGGGACCGGTCAATGTGGCGACACTTGGGGGAGGCCTATGTCCAGCAGTGGACGGCTATCGGCTGAAATGATGATGATGATGATGATGATGGTCTCTCAAGCACACCCTGAAATATGACCACACCTTTATGGAACAGGCTGTATGTGCATATGGTTCGGAATGATGTACTGAACTCGTGCTAACAGTTTGTGCGTCAATATCCCTTCCAGCATGTAAAAGACGCTTTAAAAGCGATTGTGAGTGGTCTCGGATCTAAGGACATCCGATTGGGTTTGAATACTCCAATCCGTTCACAATGATTCCTTCAAACTTTTAAACTTTTTACAATACTATGAGTCTAAGAATATTTGCCGTAGTACTAACCAAGCCAGTCATGCAACAAGATTTCACGGTACTCAAGACTCCCAGCCTTCAAATACACGCCACCAGTCAAACGAACACACAAATTCTGACTCACAGCAGCACAGACGGTTAACGGTGACCTAATCATTGTTTACACCATCCTTGAATTGAACATTTATCTCGCACTATTGCGTTCTGTTGTTATTTTTGTACGGTTTAACGTACGATGAAGGCTATTGGGGTCATCGTTTTCCTCGTCAAGTATAATTGTAACGTGTTTTAGCAGTTAATTAATACAATGAATGAAAATAAAAACGTGACCACTGCGAATATGGACTCACTGAAAGCCGTAGTAGGTAATTCTGTCGGACCGGCCCTCTTCGAAGAACCATACTGTATTATTACAAAAGGTATACCTGAGTCACATCGTAGTAATTTCACCAGAACCAGAACCTCGTTTATGCGTAACTGAACAATTTACATACGAGCAATAGTTCGTAACAAGACGAAAAGAAAATTTGCATCCGACCATCCAACCTCGGTAGTAGCTGCCCGGTTTGCGACGCAATACAATATGATTACAATAAGGAAACTATGTTGGTATTACTGGATATACATATGTAGGTACTATTTCCCTACACATCATTAATTCTATAAGAGCTACAATAACATAATATGATGTATTCTTAAGCAAATATGTACTTATTCCTGGTAGAACGATACCTTACTGTGCCGATGATGATGATCATGCTATCGAGCTCATTTTGGCCCCAGTGACTGCATTCGATGAGTTTTTATGATGATTGAGAGCTTTGGTACGCTGCTCTGTACATAGACATTGTGCCATGATTACTTTGAGGTAATAGGACTAAGCGTCTAAGTCTATTGCCATCAATGGGCTACTACTAAGAAATCCAAAGAATCAGCAGTCGTGGTTGCAACCACAAGATCATCGGCACTGAAAGCTGACCGTCTCGATGGTCCTGTGGCGGTGTGGCCTTATTAAATCCGTTACAATAAGGTCTCCATCTTATTTTACGTAATTGGTCATTGCCTGATAGAATCACGGTGTTTGTATAAATGTTTGAACAACTTCGTTACAGCCGTGCTGCGGTTTATTCTTTTTCTTAACCAGCTCTTGTATCGTTTTCACATCACTGAGAGTTGAGACGGTCACATGGATCTTCTTATTGTTTTATTTAATTGAGTAGCGACCGCCCCTGCTTCGCACGGTTATTACATCAATATACATATTTTTGTAAATATGGAAGTTTAACTGTATCTAGTAAACCTTCCGGAATAAGTTTTCTAAAAGAAGGTGGAAACCCTGTGTGGAAAACGCATCTAAATCCGTAGCGTAGTTAAGAAGTATTAAATTAAAATTTAATAACACATACTGATAAACCTGAGCCCTGGCAAAAATAACACAACTGATACGAAGATAAAACACGCATAGGTACGTCAAAAAACATATAAATTCACAATAAAGGACCAAAATAAACTCGAAAATTGTTAACACAGGAAACGTAACAATGAACAGAAAAAAACGTAAAGACCAATCCGAATACGAGGTACAAAACGATCAATACGAAATAACAGAGCCTACAACAGGACCCAATAAGGCACCTGAGGAAATCCCTTCGCCCATAGACACATAATACCAACCCAACGGTATGGTTGAATGGGGCCCATCCAATTACATAGGCATTCCTATTCCTTTGATCACGTAGGATATGGCGCCCTCTTTTGACACATCATAAACTGACAATAAACGGAATATTCACAGTTGTGGAGGTTTTGATCGACTTTCTTGTGAACGTGGAGAAGCTTTATTTGAAAAATTGTAGCAACGTGTTGATTTATGTGCTAATTACTTGAGCTTAAAGTCCTTAATAATAGAAGTATAATATAAGCTGGCAACTCTGTGTGTCAACACGTTAAGTCATCCATAATCTTTTTTGAAAATAAAATATTTATTTTGATACACAAATTGTTTACTACAGTTATTTAAATAGGTCGAAAACTCATTTTACTACAAATAATTTGGAAGAATAACACAAAAGAAACGAACAAAAAGCCAAAACCCAACCACCAAAGACCTTACAGATATGACATCTGTCATCATAGTGAAAACGAAGACGAAAATGAAAAATGGAATGATTTAACTAAATGAAAACACGAGCAGCTTCACGACGTGCACTCCCACCACCCCCGGACTCGTTGCTGAGCTCCGCCTCGCCGCCGCCGGACCCCGGATCACCTGTGTCACCGGCAGCGGCAGTCGCGTCGAGCTCCAGTGACGAGTATTTCTCCCCGCCGACGTCGCCAACACCTGTACGTCGGCCGGGGCGAGGCCGGCCACCGTCGAGCTTCGGACCTAGGGGCCAACCGGCCCCGAGCCGGGTCCCCGCTGCCGGTGGTTGTGTGCAGCGCATGAGATGGACTCAGTCTATAAACGAGAACGTCATGCGCGCATATTACGGGTCTACAGAGGGGGGAACTAACCTCACTGCGTACCGTGTTAAGATGCTGTCTCTTTTTCAGGCTCTTGAACCAACCGTCAATGTCTCAGCCCAACGACTGTCGGATCAGGTGCGGGTCATCCAACGCAATCACATGTTGGACGACGCCGCACTTGATAGGCTGCGCTCAGAGGTACCGAGCAACCACATCGACTTGACTTCGGCGCAAACCGCGGTGCAAGCGTCATCTATTGACGCAATACCACCGCGGTCCAATCTTGGTGCTGTAGAGGAGGATGATAGGGTTGCCACGGTAAGTAGCCAGTGCAACGAACGCTTGAGGAGCGCTCTGGAAGATGCGCTTCAGGAGTATCGATCAACTCCTGCCCAACTTAGGCCCCGATTACCACGGCTTCCCATGCATAAGAAAAATAGAGCGCTGGTGTGTAATTTGGACTCGCAACTCAAGAATATTTTTGAGAGAAGCGAGGACCTCGTTGATACGCACTCGATACTGTATTGCGGGGCTGTAGCGGCTTGTCGTTTAGCTAACGTCAAATTCCCAAATTTTGACGTAGCTACTCGACCAAAACCAGCCGTACCAGCTTGGCAAAGCAGGATCGAGGGCCGTATCGACGGGGCCAGGGTACTCATCGGCAAACTATACTGCTTCAGGGAGGGCAATACACGACCACGTGTGATGCGCTTTGTGAGGCGGGCATTCTTGGGGACTGGAATCAGCCCTCAAGAATACATGTCCCGAGTCACAGAGCGCATCGACTTCCTGAAGCAGGAAGTTTATGCATGGGTGAACCGTATTCGGCGGTATAAGAAGCGTGTTCATCGGTACTCGCAGAATCGCATGTTCCAGAGTAATGAGAGGTGGGTATACAGAGCTTGGGAGCGACCCAAACAAAGTATGACGGACGTGTGCCGCCCAGATGATGCTGCCACGAGTTCATTCTGGCGCAGCATCTGGTCGGTGCCCGTCTGTCATACGGAGGCTGACTGGATGCGAGATGTTGAGCAAGTGTGTGAATCAATCCCTCAAATGGAAGAAATTACAATAACACCGTTAGATGTTGCCAGGGCAGTTCGTCCGTTGCCGAACTGGAAATCTCCGGGACCGGACGGACTGCACAACTTCTGGCTCAAATGGCTAAGTAGTTCACACACTCGCCTGGCATCTCAATTCCAGTCATGCTTAGAGTCTGGGTCGCTACCAGAGTTTCTAACAACGGGTGTTACCCACCTGCTCCATAAGTCAGGTAGTCCTGCGGAACCCAAGAATTATAGACCGATCACGTGTTTATCGACGGTCTATAAACTTCTTACATCCATTTTGAGAGAGAAAATTAACAAACACATTGATAGTAATTCTATTATGTCGGCCTCTCAGAATGGATGTAGGAACGGGTCCCGTGGAACTAAGGAGCTACTCCTCATCGACATGGCCATTAGCCAACAGGTTCGTCGATCCCGCAAGGATCTGTCGACATGTTGGATAGATTACCAGAAGGCCTACGACTCTGTGCCACATACATGGCTCATGAGGGTGCTGGAGTTGTACAAGATTGATGCAACTCTACGCGCCTTTCTTGAGTCGTGTATGGGGCAATGGAAGACGGTTCTTCGATATCCAGGATGTCAACAGATTCAGGGGAACGATGAACCTGTATGGATTAAACGGGGAATATTTCAGGGCGACAGTCTGAGTCCACTTTGGTTCTGTCTAGCCCTGAATCCTCTAAGCACATTGCTGGAGGATTCAGGTCTAGGCTACCGGTTGAGGAGAGGTGGTCAGGTCATATCTCACCTTCTTTACATGGATGATCTGAAACTCTTTGCCCCTAACAAATTGCAACTGATGAAGCTACTAAAAGTAACTGAAACTTTTAGTAGCGCCATCAGGATGGAATTTGGTGTGGACAAATGTGCAGTCATGTATGTAAAGCGAGGAGAGATTATTGAATCCGAGGGAATCCAACTCTCGGATTCCATTCACCTCAGATCTCTCTCCTCATCCGAAAGTTATAAGTATTTGGGTATGTCGGAAGCGTTAGGCATTAACGTAGCTGACATGAAGCAATCGTTGAGGGAGCGCTTCTTCGGTCGCCTGAAGAAGGTATTAAAGAGCTTTCTCTCAGGCGGAAACAAGGTGCGCGCCTTCAACGGTTGGGTCATGCCGGTTTTAATGTACTCTTTCGGTATACTCAAATGGACTCAGACTGAACTGGACGCCCTAGATAGGAGAGTCCGTACATTGCTGACCGCAAACCGGATGCATCACCCACGATCATCGGTGATGAGACTGTACATCCCGCGGAAGTGCGGGGGTCGAGGCTTTTTAAACGCGAAGACCCTCCACAACCGCGAGGTGTGCAGCCTCAGAGAATATTTTTTGAAAGCCGAGGGGGGTATGCACCGAGATGTGGTCGCAGTGGATAAGGTACTCACCCCGCTGTCCATGGCTAAAGAGAACTGGCGCAAACCTGTGGTACTTACTACCGATGACCGCAAGGAAGTATGGCAAGGCAAGGTGCTTCACGGGCGCTTCTACCAGGCTCTTCATGGGCCCGATGTAGATTTTATAGCGTCCGTGTCCTGGCTACGATTCGGCGACCTCTTTGGGGAAACTGAAGGTTTTGTCTGTGCGATTATGGACGAAGTTATGCTGACGAACAACTACCGGAAACATATTATGAAGGACGGGACGGTGGATGTGTGTCGGGCATGCCACCGTCCGGGTGAGTCCATCAGACATATTATTTCTGGTTGTTCTCGTCTGGCTAACGGCGAGTACTTGCACAGGCATAACCAAGTAGCCAGGATTATTCACCAGCAACTTGCCTTGAAATATGAACTTGTGGAATCTGAGGTACCGTACTACAAGTATGTGCCCGACCCAGTTCTCGAGAAAGACCATGTCACGCTGTACTGGGATCGGCCTATCATTACTGATTGGACTATTGTCGCCAATAAGCCTGACATAGTGGTGATAGACCGATCAGCGCGCCGCGTAATGATAGTCGATGTTACCATCCCGCATGACGAAAACCTCGTGAAAGCTGAGAAAGAGAAACAAATAAAATATCTCGACTTGGCTCACGAGGTTGTCGATATGTGGAATGTGGACTCGGCTATCATTGTGCCGATTGTCGTAACGGCCAATGGCCTTATGGCCAAGAGCCTCGACGACCATCTGTCGAAGCTCTCACTTGGGAGTTGGATCAAGAGCCAGATTCAGAAGGCAGTACTCCTCGATACGGCCCGCATTGTGAGGAGGTTCCTGTCTCTGCAGCCCTAACCACCGGTAGCTTGGACCCTGCTCTTGTTATCTGTTTTTTGTAAAAAAAAATTTGTAAGAAATATGTAAAAATATAAAAATAAGATTATAGATGAATAAAGGACATAATAACTATACTTATTGGAGATTTCCAAATTTTCATCTAAAGTGTCGAATTCGGATGTTGTGCTTGTGTAGCAAAATATGAATGAAAATAAATTAAATGGCGAAACGAAAACGATTAATCAGGAGAGCCTAACTTGACAAAACCGGATTTATATACCATTGACAATTGACATTTACAACGATTAAAAAAATTGCAAATTAAGTTAAAGCGAAGATTCTAATAAAAATATCCAAGTTATGCTTACAGTCAAAATCTGCAAGAGCCAGTGCTGTTCCTTCCTGCCCTAAACACTACACTGCCTATTCAACTTCGAATAACAATATTCTTAATCGTTCGGTGTAAAAGCAGCGGGGTGAGCTAGAATGCGGTGCGTGAGAACATTCGATACCATCCTCGTCTCACACCGTTCCGGTTTCATTCCCGGCAAATATAGATGTTCTGTCCTTAAGATTAGACTGCATATTTAATTACGACATTTTCGTTCGCGCGGTCATTGCCTGATGTGGAGCAAAAACTCGTTCCACTGTATGGGGAGTGACAAGTTTCTTGCAAGCGTCCGGTTGTAATTGTAAGCAAATGAAATTAGATACACATTTGAATATTGTGTTGTGTTGCGATGGTGGTTTCTGATAGAGCGATTGTTTTTAATTTATAAATCAATCTTACTGTAATAGAAATCTTACATGAAGAAAGTACAAATTAAATAATAAAGGAAGCCTTGAAAAAGATGAGGAAAATTTTGCTATTACTTTCAGAATTTAATTGACTTCCAGAGGTAGAGTACCAAGCCGTACCAATTTCAATCCAAGTCGAAGTAAATAAACAGTTATTGCCATTTAACTCTAACAATAAACCTCAATCTAGTCAATTAGTTGGTTACAAGGAGATCGTATCGAAAGCGAAGACGCAGTCTGTCAATTAAATAACAGAGGAAATACTGGGGAGTACAAACATAATAATAAATGAATCATTTCCCCTGACTTTCGAGAAACAAGTAAAATCGTGAGAGATGTTGAACAATAAGCATTCGACGCCGCTCATATTACGTCTCATAAGAGCATCGCGGTTGCAATTATAACAGACATGAATACGCTTCTTGCCAACATATGTTAAATAGAACGAGACAGTATCTCTTCTACTTTTTGTTAGCTTACACGTTTCTCGCAAACCGAATCAGACCATAATCGTCGAGGAATTTATAAACTTGAGATAATAAATATAATTGTAAATGTATTAACAGTAGTGGCAAATAGTCATAAAGATAACTTTCAAATGTCGAAACCAATACAAGATTAGAAACGAACGCTATTAAGTATAACAGTAATTGAAGATTAAGTTCAATAAATCGACAATATCATAAAATCCACAGTGGAAGATAACATCAAGGAATGACTCAAACTACCAACCGTATTTCTCAGAACACTACAGGCGTCTGACAAGCTACACATATCTGCACATGTACCTATAAAACAGAAATCACTTAACCTAAAATAAGTGGCAGTATTACTTGTAAATCACTTTAGTGATACTCAGAATCGTGACATCGACGCAACGCAAATATTTCCCTCGACATCCTGTCACAGACTTAAAAGCGTATGAAAGCCAGTCTACCGGTAAATAAATACGATGTTAAGCGCCCTATATGACTCTAATGGACTCCCTTTGTACAAAGAATAGCCCAACACACAAGGTCAGACCCTATTTCATTATTAAATATTACATCAGAAAATTGCCTTCTTAGGAAATAGTTATCATAATGCGCTAGTTTTATGTCAGC
This sequence comes from Cerastis rubricosa, assembly GCA_949152445.1. Classification (NCBI taxonomy): domain Eukaryota; kingdom Metazoa; phylum Arthropoda; class Insecta; order Lepidoptera; family Noctuidae; genus Cerastis; species Cerastis rubricosa. Next base: position 15,672,428 of record OX424541.1, read on the forward strand.
AACAAAGTGTGCAAACATATTCAGTGGCCCAGCGCGTACAACTTTATAGCTAACAGATCTTGAGAGATATACATACAAGGATGTACGTTCATTCCGTCTGTTAAACGATTTCCCGTTTAATCAAAATGTAACAAGAAAGAAACGTGGAAAAGATGACAGGGATTACTGAGGAGGACGAAATGTACTGGCACTTAAGTTAAAAGACCAAAACAATTTAGGCCCAATTTGTTTTGAAGCAACAAAAACGTTTGCTCTTGTGCAAATTAAAGCTCGACATCTCGTAGGCTTTTTTCATATTACGGATTTAATTGATCTGACTAACAAACTGGTAACCGCAGAAATTAAATTTGAAGTTGACGTCATTGTGCAGGACCGAGGGGACAAAATCGAATTATTTGAGCGAAGAAACCGGAATGGGGTCATTGGTTGGCTAATACTTGGACCGCCAATAAGAGTAAGGAAAATTATTAACGCCTATAATAAAGTGTGTCCACAATAAACTGAAGAATTTACAGTAAAATTTGTCATGAATATGGATTATAGCATAACGGAAGATTAAGATAAACATAGTTCAAAACTGAATAAAACGCTGAACGGGATGTTAATGAACCGTCGTTGAAAAACGATTAATGTTTTGTTTCGGAAGTGTGTCATGGATCGGCAACCCGGAACAAGCCGGCTAGTCTTACAGTATTGTAATACAATCTTTCACATAACAAAGGCCAACATTGTGGTGACAATGGAGCTATCAAGTATCCCAGTATGTTATGTAATGTGGATACAGGGCTAGTTCAGACTCGCAGACAATGGGTAGTTTGGGATACAAGCTTTCTAGAGAGGATGTTTGATATTACAAATGATCGGCGTTTATGGGTGTTGAATAGCTAAAGTTATACAAATGTTAAAGACAACTACTAATCATATTACACTCTCAGTCACTTTATAAATGTAAGCAGCAAAGCTTCTTTAGTCGTGAATAAAATCCATTAATCATGAACATGATTACGTGAAAGTAAAATTCAACTGATAAGTACACCAGGCGCCAGATCACAAAAACAAACCAATTAAAACCGAAAATGTGCAAGTATTAACAAAACAAAAACACAAGACACTCGAATTCAGGCGTCAATTTCACAGAAGCATCGAAACGGTTCCTGAAGCGGAATAACCAATTAAACAGATCAACGCAGGCGCAGAGCGGTCCAAAATTACCTACCGTTACCATTACTGTTACAGAATCTTGTTTACAAGCAGAACGCGACTCACATTTAGAAAACCAGTGTAATAAAATTAATACCTACTCAATCACAATGACTTTTTAAACTTTTAACTTGTACACTTATACTTGTGTAATAATGTCTCTACACGGCTCAGCGCTAAATGTACCGCTAATATTTATAACTCAAGCACAAGCTCATATCATTAAAGCTGGCAAAACAGGCTGTCTGGAGGCTAGACTTAACGACCTTGTCAGCCTAACCTCACCTCAGTCTACGCATTATAGCTTCTCAGTAAGTAGTAATAAGGACCACAATTTCTCTAGTGATAGTCTGAAACATTGCAAAATAATGCCTGTATTGTATGCAGGTGAGGACTATTATTTATCACTTGAATAATTGACAAGCCATTATAGTCTTTGTTGCATACCACTTAAGATGATCGACGATGTGAAATAAAATATGGGCAGTCAGAAGATATGATACTAAATGTTGCAAAAATAATTGGAGATTTGATTTAGTTTGGTACTTTATAATCGTGGACAGGAAATTGCGTAGAGCTGTTTGTGATTAGTCAGTACAGTGTATAAGCCTAGCTTCTTCAAATATGAACGACGAGTATAGTCATTGTTGGTTAATCATTAACATCTCCCAAATTAGTCAGCTCGTGACGAATTCAAAGCAGGTTAGTAAATAGACATCTATGAAGCTCCTATGCACAAAACTGAAATTATGGGTATCAAGGAATAAGAATTCCCTTAGACATGAAAACACTTAACTACTATAATAAATACAGGTCATAACAATATTGAAATTAATCATGCAGGTGGTAGACCGCAACAACTGAAGCCAGAAAAGCCATGTATAGACACAATTCTAGGTAAAACAGAAACGACTGCTGTTCATTGGACAATTGAATATTTCATTCAGTAAACCGTTAAAACTGTTACCTACCAGCAAAGTTGAAGCACTAAAAACTTTTCAATCAAAAAGGATCTAATTTTACGATGGACATTTATAAATCACAAGCTGTCCGGCGCAACTTCATTTGCGTCACATTTTCCCCGTTTTCGCAACATTTTTCATTGCTGCTCCACTCTTATTGGTCGTAGCTTGATGATATATAGCCTATAGCCTTCCTCGATAAATGGGCTATCTAACACTAAGAGTCTACACACTAACACTAAAGAATTTTTCAAATCGGACCAGTAGTTTCGGAGCCTATACAATGCAAACAAACAAACAAAAAAAAATCAAATCTTTCCTCTTTATAATATTAGTTTAGATAATCCTCAATTCACCGAGAAAGACACAGCGACTAAAATAGACTCCTTCCATTGTGAGTGCAAAGGTTAACAACGGTAGTCACCGTATAAAATTGATCGGATCAAGTTTATGCTAGACGAAAAATGTGTGAAGAGTATTCATAAAAACGTTCGTTAATCGGTTAACGGTTAGGAGGTATACGTAGACCGCGCATTAGTAACATTTTACATTCGTCTTGGCATAGTACGGAGTTTCGATGATGAGGAAGATATCGTGATGAAGGCTTTGAGTAAACATCTGGATAGGTTCTTATACCCATCCAGATGCTTACCTACTAAAGTTAAAAAGTAGAGGAAGACCAAAGAAACGCTGGATAGAATGTGTTAAGGATGATATGGCAAGAAAGGAAGTGTCTCATGAGATGACAATTAGTAGGGAAGAAGACATGCTGCGCCGACCCCAAATAAATTGGTATAAGTGCAGAAGAATGATGATAATGAGTACAGAGTTTCGATAGAATACAAGGTCAGCTAAAACTCGTTTACCCACAGACGTTTGGACTACTATTTGGATTCGTCTGACACTCCTTTAAAGATTAATGTGAAGTAGACGTCCCGAAAACGAATCGTTCATAGCTAGATAGGTACGCATGACGAATTTGTTAAGTAGTAAAGATCCGTTTATTGCGGTAACAATTTGATTGCGTCTTCATATTTGTTGTTAGAGAACAAATAGAAACAAGACAGCAGAACTATTATAAGCAAAGTTACTCGCAGTAACATCTTGACTTCAGTTTGCAATAAAGGCTCGAGCATCCGCGGTTTTGTTATGAAACTTCGGTCTTACAAGGACTCATATAACATAAGTATTAGATATTTGTCTTATAATAATAACTATTTATTTGTACGAGCAGAGGGTACTCTCGGATGAAGAAGTCTCGTTGGTGAAGTAGGCCTGCAGATGATGATGCATGACTAGCTGAAGTTCGTAAACTAATTTATCAATAAAGAAACCTGTATTAGTAATTCTCTATATCCGTTTTGTGTGACTGGTTAGACACTCGTTTTTTCTCAGATAACCGAACAAATTCACCATTATTGTACAGTTTGTCACTTGTATAATGAGTAATACAGATAAGACGTTTCATTCAGTAACATTAGCATGCTTTTATTATCTATGTATTAGTAGTTTGTAGCAAGAACAGAATTCACTTAATCCATCCAACAGACATCCAAATACAGAGTGATACACTGAAAATGTTAGCTAAAATAAATAAAGAAGCATCTTTTTTATATCCAGTCTTGACAATCTTCAGAATAGCAGGGTACCAGTCAGTATCTAAAAGTGTTTTATTTTAAGCTGCAAACAATAATAGTCTGGCAAGAATAATGATGAAAATAATAACCCAAATGATGTCACTACGCAACCATTCTCTTTTGGTATTTTCGCAAAAAGATTATTGTGATAGTACCAAACGTAACGCAATTGTTAATGCCAAAACTTGCAAGAACAATATTTTGTAATACAAGAAAATAACTGAATGCGTGCCCACTCATATTACTTTTCAAAATCAGTCTCGTAGATTGTGAAAATGATTTAATAAGAGAGAAATATCGCCCAGTTTGTGGTCCACATTGGCCCTGTATTGCCGAAACAATTGGAAGTAATGGGAAAGGCTTTTGCCCAGCAGTGGGATGACGCAGACCAACATCAGTATGTCATCCTTATCAAGTCTTAACGCTTTTCGTAAACCTGTAGATTTTTGACGCCATTATTATCAAAAGGAATCGAGAACATGGAGCTGAAATCCTGTAGTCACAATACGCTTTGAGTATTTAAAAGAAATCAACATCGCCGGGAACTCATTTACCTATTCAAATACTACTAAACAAAACTTAAGTGGAGTATCAGTTAGCACTAAAGATAGTTCAATCACGTTCTTAAGTGCCGAAAGCTATCTGATCTGATTGCTGAAGTTAAGAACTCGTCAAGAAACTTATCAAACTTTTTGTTTGCGAACATTGAGTTTTGAAATATCTTTCCAGAAAGCCTTATTTTCTCCAAGAAATTGTGTTATTGGTTTGTGTCTCCGTCTATTTTGAGCTTGTTTTGAATAATTAGAAGCAAAACAGGATCCACAAATTGAAAGTCATCAGGTCAATGTTGAGAAAATAAACAATGGCCGATCGAGGAAAAGATGGGATTTAAATTCAGCAATACGTTCGATGTTTTCTTTTTTTTCATCGTGAAGTCCGGAAAATTAAATAGTGAGACTCGGGGCAACGAACAAAAGCCACCTAACGAGGAGGCCTTGCCTGGGGATGAAAATAAGGATTCATAATTTACGCTCAATTTAAAATTCATCTACTCCGCTTGCACCTATTTGTCGTAAAGGATCAGACTGTTGACTTCGATATAATTAAACCTTCTTTCCTATACATATAAAAAAACCCATTTGAGAATATTATAAGTATCGTGTGCAAATATGAAAAAACCTTTCATTAATGAATACCTCGAGGACCATGCCGTACTTGACATATTTTTAAGGGTCATTGCTTTGGTAGCTGAAGGGCGAAGAAATTTTCAAAGAAAACTGGACCGCCCACGTAAGTATTTGATCTAAATTCTTTAGTAGGAGGTCAATGAGGTAGTAACATTAAATGGATCGGCTGTACCCTGTATCATATCGATTACCAATCAACCTGTCTAGAAGTTGTATTCATTTTTCCCAAGGTTAATTTGTTGGTATTTATTTTTACTCTGAAGGATCTATCAGACCTTAGTTCTAGCCATGACTTTTACTTACAATCAATGTCTTTCTTGCTAAGAAAGCCCTTGGTTCTAATATAAATTACCAAGACACCTAAATACTTTGGAAGTCCACATGGCGATTTTATAATGTACACTTATTTGACCATTTCTTACTGCATGGAGTCGAGTCTTGCATTCAACAGTGGAACTTTCCTGTGTATAACCATGATCATCTAAGAGAGTCACGGCTTGTAAAAATAACTCCCCCGGAACATTTGCAATTTGCTTACAGATAATAATATAAACATTGTCAATATGTAGGTAGTATTGTCAATATCGCAAAACGTGCACAGTGAGTTCGTTCTTAATCATTCAATACGAAATATTCCATACACGGGCACGTGACAATGAATTTATTATGTTCCGATACAGACGGACACAAGAATTTTATTTATATGGAGAGCTGGCGCGCCGTTCCCTCGTGGATTTGTTGGCATTTCAAATGTAAATTATTGTTAGTTAGTCTGGAGCTGCAGTTACATATGTTTTTTAGGCATTGTAAATTACATACTTCAAACATAGGAATATGCCTGTTTTGCATTAAAAGTCATCATCATCATCATCATTTCAGCCCAAAGACGTCCACTGCTGAACATAGGCCTCCTCCAAGTGTCACCACATTGACATAACATGGGGGGTTTTGCCATAATCGCCACGCTTGGCAGGCGGGTTGGCGATCGCAGTACGGTTGTTACAAAAGCACAGAGAACGCTGCTGCCCATTCTCTGGCAAGTCCCTTAGTCGGCTCTTACGACATCCAGAGGAAGATATGGGATGGTGCTATTCTTTACGTCCGACACCATACAGAACCACTATTTAAAGTACTCGTATGTATAGGCATCGCTAGGAAATCTTCTTCTTCTTTTTTATTCCTGACGATGTTAATTTTTACATGAGTTAGGCCCAGTATTTGGCCTCGTAAATATGTAGTAAGATCAGTGGTCTTTAAAAATTGACGTCTATGGACACTTGGAAGACTCCAGCAAGTCACACAGTAGCAGTACTAACAGTGTTAAAAATAGATCTCCCCTATTGATTTTCATAAGACCATTAAACGGTATTAGGCGACCGTGACCCGCAATCATTATTGGGTCATGAAACAATCTACACACGTTTTATTTTTGTGTTGCCAGGTCTTACCATAGACTTTTTTTAGTTTTAAAGATTAAAAGCAGGATTTTGAAAGCTGCAGAAGAGAAAGGTAGAAGCTAGAGCTCTAATAAAGGGTTTGGAACTTTGGACAGAAGGACTAAAATTTGAACTCTGAAATGACTTTAGAGTCGGATTCAGTGTCTACGAATAATCGATCATTATACAGCCTCCATATTGGACCCCAGTATTAATGGTCTAAACGACAGATGGACGAGATCTTAGTTATTTAATTAAGGATACCAACTTGGCATGGTTCGGATTATATCTGGGCACAATAGAGATTCTTGACTTTCAGTTGGATCGAAAAGATAGTTCCAATTTCGAAATTGCACGGATTCTTGTCTAGCTGTAGGATGGGCTGGTTGTACAAGCCAGAAACATTTTTAATGACTAGAGGGACATCAAAATAAGTACCCTCTCTTGTTGGTACCTAGATGGAGTTATTTGCTCTTTAATAGCCGTATACGGAGAATAATGCGTTTAGTTAAAAGGGTACTTGCAGTAACAGTTAAAGTGAAATGACAACTTGCGAGTCGGCCCTCGTTTACTACAATGGCATTCGTGAGAAATTGGGTAAGTAGCGTCTAGTCTTTACAACTTTAAAACTTTAACTTGATGATACTTAAAGGGAAAATGTTGAATCAAAAGAATAAACTTGTTTTGAACACAAGAGGATGATGAAAACCGACTTTACGTTACTTAAATGGTGAACATAAAAGATGCCAAACCTTTACCAGTGTCGAAAACAACTTAGTGGTTTGGTATGTAGCAACATGCCATAAAATATCCTATAAAATATGAAAGGAATTTGAACATATCAACATGCATTATAATTGTCTTTTTTCTGTTTTGATTAAGAGTAGGTATTACAAAAATCTTAATGACATTCTCGAAATTATAAAAATGGAATGACTTTTGCTTCATCGGTGTTAACTTTAAATAAACTCATTTACACAAGTATTTTAAAGGTAAGCAGAATCCAGATCGAATTCTAAACAATCCACAGTTTACCGAACAAGGTTCGCGAGACAGCCATATTCCAATTAAAATTCATACCCGCTTAGTCATGGTACTGTCGCAGTGCCAAGAGAAAAAAAAAACAAACCTGGCCGTATACAAAGTAGAAAGAACGTTTCACCTTTGTACTTTTTGCGAGCATTGAATCTTTAAAAGCAAACAGTTTCTCGGTTTGAATTTGGAAGAGGCCGCACACGCCGGCGACCGTTACAACGATGGGAAGGGCAGCTGCGATCGCACCTGCTACGCAACAGCTGAGCAAGGAACCGACCCATTATTTAGTTCCGATAAGTATTCTTGTAGACGAAGGGGAACTTTGAACGAAGAAACATTTTTACTCACGGTTTAAGTTCGATGTCATTATGATACTTTCAACCAAGGAGTTTAATAATTCCATGCTTTCAACTTTTTTCTCCGTAATTAACAAACTTGTCGAGGTGAGTCTTTTAAAACCGAGGACACAATAAAGGTGAGACAATTTATCTGTTAATGCAATGAAAAGGAACTGAAATAAAGCCATTCAGGGACCTTTTGTGCCTAAATAATCATGATAACACTTGGAATGGTACATTAAACCCACCGTTAGGGAATGCAGGTCTGCCATACGTGGCGATATTTCCATGTGCGAATACTGGACAAAAGCTTCTGACCTTCGGGCTCCACTCCACATTCCACACGTGGAATTCAGAGTAATCCTTGGTCGAGCACTTTGGTAAATTGCGGTCAAGCCACTGAACTGTGATATTCATTCAGCGAAATCTCGCGTTTTCGTAGTGAGGAGTCGGGAAACTAAAATAAAATTTAGTTTAGAAAAAAAAAGTCCTCGATGCAATGCATAGAGTATATGCAATGGGTACGCACAATTTGGATATTTGTAAAAAAGGTTTTTTGTACAACACCTACACTGTTTCTTATTTCTTAGCTCCTCTTCACTTCCTTTGCAGCCATTACACGAAGTACATACAAAAAATACTAAGAAATATTTCATGCTCAATCTTTAGCATGGAAAGAATATGCGCTTATTTTATAATATCATGCACCGCATCAGAATCAGTCCTCGCATGGTTGAGTTTTGTTGGTATTGCCACACCCAATTACACCTTGTTGTCCTAATTAATTTTAATGGACGAATATCACAATGGGTCTGCGGTAATGAAGGTAACATTAAACAAAATATTGTTTTAAATAGCAGAAAAATAATGTTATATTGAAAACACTCCCCGGAGCTATAAAGGAAGAAGATATAAACCAAAAAATGCTGGAGGCATAAGCATCTTTTTCTTAATTGATTTAACACAAGACACTCTGCAAATCCTTAATCATTTCAACCAAAGAACTTCTAATCAGTGTCTTTGCAAATGCTCGACGAAACTACATTACATTTCCGACGATTATATATCCATTTGGGTTACTTTAGAAATTAATGTATCTTATAGACCCAATTTTGGTAGATTTAAGTACTTAACTGTGAAGTTTTAAGAGTTAGTTTTATAAATCCTCCTACAGTTTTTGGCGAGACGTCTATGGGTCCTTTTATACCCTGTATTTTGGTTCTGAGGATGAGGTTTCATAAGGTCTGTTAAGTTTTTAATTCTCGAAATGTAGAGCACGTTTTTCGGTTTAATGGATGTAATGGCTCATTTCCAAAGCACATAAATTGAGTTTCATTATATTTTTCTTTCTCTTCTAAGAAACCGCAAATGTATGCTATACCTGCGGCACCGGTTTTATGAGTTTCCAGTGTTAAAAATAGTTTTATTAAATATTATGGCGGTCACGATTTTTCCTCAACGGCTTCAACAAAATTGGTAATTTAATATTGAGTTTGTTACCGTCAATAGCGCCTATAGAAAAACCATTTCAAAGGTGCTGTTTGCAAATTACGTTAATATTTGTAGAAAGTATGTAAAGTAAAATATTTTTTTTTGTCTCAGCTTCGGCAAACTTCTCGGATTTCTAGACGTTCTAGATTTTTGTAACAAAATTGAACGATGTTATTAGGTCTCGGCATGAATCTTGTAACATAAGGATCGCCTATAAATCCGGTATGTTACGCAATAGACTGGATTTATTCCATAAAGTTCCTCACGTAAATGTCTTTAATTATTTTGCAGGATAATTAAGTTCTCCATTAGGTTTAAGTATCGTTATTATTAGGCGGCGCTCCTTGATCGATGTCGGGAATTCCTACTTTGAACCGCAGCTCCTATCCGAGTCAGATTTTATACAACTCGTTTATTTTCATTGAAAACATTTTCGTTAAATGTTTTGGCAACTTTGTAACACTAGCAAAAGAACATCAGTCGGTATCTTCAAGTAACATTCTTCCGGTTGGTAGTACTTACCAACTGCTTTGAGAAAAAATGTGAAATCTGGAGTAAAAGGAAGGAAACACCACCCGGCACAACGCAGTTTCTTACCACGATAGAGGAAAATGCGTCACATCATGGCTGTAGGTATTCATTTGAATAACACATTGTCAACAGTACCAACAAAGGGGTGTGTCTGGAAACGAAGAACGGAGTAATAACCTGGCGTATTTATTGAGTACGCAGTAAACATAAAACGCGATATACTTGTACAAGTTCCTTGTTGTTCGGGTCGTAAAGACCTGGCCGGTGTCAAGGCCGTGTCCTTTGTAGAGCTCCTGTGTGTCATGAAGACTCCATCGATCAACAGTTTACCTTCAAATTTTATGTAGACAACAGAGTAGCCCGTGACACTTTGATAACAAAATGACATGAAGTCTGCGCTGGACTATTTCGCAGTAACGACGACGTTGGTATCTCAACTATAAACGAGAAATCCTTTTGCTTTGACTTCGAAAACGATCCAGCATTCGTAGATTTTGTTCGAATTCGGATTTGTAAAGTGGTTTTAGGAACTCAATTTTATTTGTTAGACAAATGACTACATCAAAACAATGAGTGTAATAGGAACTATAGATCAATGATAGGAACTAATAGGAAGTTGCAACGTGTTAGACATCGAGAGCATGTTTCTGATTGGGATCAAACGTGATTGGTGCCGAGTAAAACGCTCTTCCGGGCAAGTTGTTCGTGTACTTGTTGCAAACTGTTAACAATCTTGTTTCTTATCTCAGCCTTAATTTAATGCTCCGATATGTAATCCATTTTCGGATCAACTTTTGAATCTTGTGGAAATTAGACAATGGAGTTTATTTCCTGTTCATTTTCATAGGAGATACTTAGGAAGTATCGACTTAAATCTTTTCCAACTTTTAGACCAACTAACTGATAGATTTCTTGGAAATTCAAAATTCATCATTATCAGAGGTATGATGATGACTTTGATTCAAATACGGGGTTCTCTTTGCGCACCACTTCTTCTTCTTCATTTCAACTACATCAAGAGCCGTCGGTCATCATCACCCTTCAAAGCCATATCTTTACAAACTCTACTATGTCATAAAATACTCCCAAAAGACAGTACCTTACAAAAATATTGTATTACAAGTATAATTAACAGCACGCTTCCAAATGCCCGCACGCGCCATTGAAGACTAACAGACACCGTTTCGGACAGGGCATGTGTTCGTTTATGAAGATAGTACGCAATTAACGTTAATTAGGGGTTCCGTTCGAGCGTTCACGATTACCCGTGATCGGTACTTGTTTCTAAGAGACGCTGTTTTCTGAAGAACGATTCAATGAAGATTGTTTATGGTTCGTTTTGTTATTGGAATTGATTTGTTTGTGTCGTGATGATTTTTGCGACCATGCTTTTGTTTGAGTGCCGTTTTATAATTTCATGATATGATAGCTAGACTTTTCTTATGCCTTCTTGGAGACTGACTGCTGTAAGCAAAATATCTAAACACTATTTAGTTATTCTGTCCCTGTCAACATTGAACTAAAGACAGAAAACTATAACGATATTTTAAAAACGTTTAGCGCTAAATCCGTTTAGTGATTCTTAGTGCAAGTGGATCTAGAATATCTTATTACTCACTAAGGTACATTTTCGGAGACGCAGGTATTTCTAGACGTCTGTCTAAAGGCACCTGGTTATCAATAATTGTGGCGTAAGAGACACTTCGCATAAAACCAGTAAAACATTAGTGTACAGAGCAAGGACCTTGCTGAGCGCTTTTACTAAGAATAACAAAAATTCACGAAGACGTTACGAAAATCACTCGTTCACTCTTTCCTTATTAGGTACTAGGTTCCCATAAACACCCAAGCTTAAGTAAGTACCTACCTGGTTTCCATACCTTTAACCTGGTTCTTTCTCTAATCTTCAGTTCGTTCGGACTAGTATCTGGTCGTAAAAATGTTTATGTTGGGTTTTACAATGTCAATGGCCGAAAAGAAGATGTTATGCCTATACGAATAAAATTAAATTCCAAATTCAATTAATGCATTCTATGCAGGTGTGAGTCATTGGACGTAATTCCCAACCTGCCTGTACCGTGTAAGTACTTATTGGTTCAGTCATACGAGTACAATCTTTTTTTTTAAACACGTACAAGAAAGAACCAAGAAAGCTGTTTTCAAAACGTATTTGATGCGATATTAAAATCGAAAGTCTTTTACATTCCGAGTATGCTAACGTTATTGTTTGTTTAAATTACGTAGTTATTTAAAAATACATTAAAAATTATGTTTTACATTTTATTTAATTTACCAATAAAATAAAATAGGAACATAAAATTGCTTGTTTTTAGAGATACGTTAGTACAAATTTTGAATTGTTATTAAAGAAATAATTGGATGTGTTTATTCAATAAAATTATCAACTACTTACATCTGTAGGTAACGGAAAAAGGAACAATATAAACAGAAATAAATTGAGGAAACTAGCTGTTTTTATTTAATAAAAAAATTAAATACCCAATTACAAAATATTTGACGTGATTAAACACGCGCTTTAGCGTGTGGTGGTTGACTGATGAATTAATTAACATAATTATTGAAACAATTACTACTTACAGCTGCTGGACACATGGCATTCATTCAGCACACACTGGTAGATTATCCAGGATTCCAATTCGATCATCGTTGAAGCGGTCATTTTCGACACAAAATATTATTCGCACACAGTCAATAAATCGAAAGTCAAGCCTTATTGCGACAAATACCACTTCAATATATCACTGCATCTCTGTAAATGCTAAAAGCTAAATATTTTCAGTCAATGTTTTCAATTTTGAATTTGTAAATAACACGCGCGGTCTACAATACAGAACGTTGTTTTGATAAGTATTGCCCACATAGGATCGCGAGCTGAATGATTTGATTGGACCTTCGAGCCATATCGGCCCGCCCGACAGGAACCCGGAAATTTAAAGCGGTGTTGCCATTTTATTTGTCAATCTCCCCAAAGTGGCTGTCAAACGTCAAAATTACCAAGAAATTTTTTTATGTGCGAAATGTCAGTCTGAAAACGTCTAGTATCGGGGTAAAGTAACGATAGCGAAAATTTTAAAACAATTCTTAACTGATACTGCAAAATGCCTTAGTAACTTCCTATATAAAAATTACATCCTAGTAAATTATTATTCTATACTTGTGGCTTTTATTTTTGGAGTTTAACTTTAGGAATTGGAGGTGTGGTGGCAAAGACTAGAGAATGTTGGCCTGAAACTCAGTAGACCAAAACGGAACATTTGTTCTGTGTTTTCGGCGGTCTCTCCAGTCCTGTGCCTAAAGCCCTTGCCGGAACGACCATACCGATATGCTCCGATTTTCGGTACTGTCGCTTGTCTAAGGAGATGGCGATATAGACCGGGACGTAACGCACCGGATCAACTCAGGATGGATGAAATGGTGACAGGTCACTGGAACAACTTGTGACCCACGGATGCCCCTCAAGTTAAAGGGGAAAATATACAAGTCCGTGATACGACCTGTCATACTGTATGGATCGGAATGCTGGGCAGTGAAAAAGACGGATGAAAAAAGATTGCATGCAGCAGAGATGAGAATGTTGAATTGGATGTGTGGAGTGACTAAAATGGATGAAGTTGTAAATGAGTATATAAGTGGCGCCTGTTACAAAAAAGATAAAAGGGAGTCATCTGTCTTGGTATGGACATGTGATGAGGAGAGAAATAAATGTGGATGGATGGAGAGGCAGAGGAAGACCAAAGAAAAGATGGATGAATTGTGTGAAAAATGATATGAAGAAAAAGGAGTAAATGATAGCATGACGAATGAAAGAGGAGAATGGAGGAAAGAGTACGTATTGCGCCGTCCCCAAATAGAATGGGACAAGGGCAGGAAGATGATGACTCGTTGCCAAAAACATCTTGCTTTGGATGTATTTGGATTATACTTTTGATGTATAAAAATATGCTTTTGATGTATTTGGATTACACATCAAATTGAACAAGCAGGTAATAATTTTATGATAATTATTAATTAACACGTTGTCTGCCAGACAATAGACACAATTGAAAATGTATTTTTTGAGGTCACCAGTGCCCGGAGCGGCAGTGAAGATATTAATAATAATTGAACAATTAAGTTAGTTATCAAGTAATTTTATTATATTTAATACATGCCTCAAATTTAATTTCGTTACCCTTATATATGGAGAAACATTTAACCTGGCAACATATTTTTCATAGAGATTGTGCTGTGACTTATTCTAAGGCTGTGACATAGACGATTCTAAAATCGATTTAGCCGACTAATTGATTTGAATTCATTTGAACAATGTCAAATCGGAAACCACCCCTATTGTAATTTCCTTGTTAATAATTTGTTATTTACCTGAACGATATTATTTAGTAGTTGCAAATATTACATACTATTAATGCCATGTCTTGTGATCCGCTGTAACTGATATACATGTAACTAATAGATCTGCGATGCATAATTCTTTTTAAAAATTAGTTTTCGAAGTTTGATCTAACAATTGATAATTTATGCCTATCTGTCAATTGTCCTCTCAACCTCAAGTCTCAACACTAGCCACCCAGCTGTCAGTGCGGTCAGTCTACTTTGTTTTTGGTTTTTATAAGTGCTGCGCGCAGTTAGAAAGTGGTGTTTATTTGTAAATATTGTGGAATTGTAAATAAATAATTTTCAGTGTTTTATCATTGTATTTGTGATATAAATCGAAGTGAAAGTGTTTTATGGAAATACAGACCGTAATAAGGACTTTTTGCGTTTTATAGGGTGAGTTATTTGTAAACGATGATCAAACACCTGTCGTACCGTACATAATTATAATGCAAATGCAATTCATTGTTAAATATAGGGTTATTTTATTTTCGTAATGAGTTTTAATTGTTTTTAGTTGTTTTGTCTGGAACGTCGGCCAGTTGCGTTGTTTCGTATAACCTTGAGCGAGCGCAGCGGAGTGTCATCGTCTAATTCGGCCTTAAGCTTGTGCCCTACAAGTATATAAGCCAACGTAAATACTTCGGCTATGTACTTGTAGAGAAAACAAGCAATACACGCATCACGCACGTGTTGTAAAACGTTTTCTACGTGGGTACTTGCATTTTTCTTTAGTTTGTCAATAGAATACAAAAATATGTTTTAAAAAGAGATGGTTACTAATAAATAACTTTATTTTATGCTAGCATTGCCTGAAAGTCTTTGTACGTTAAGGATGAGAACATGTTTTTTTTTAATTTTGCTTACAACGCTCATGCTATTGATATTTTATACTAAAACTGAAACAAAAGAGTCTGTACTACCTTTTAATTCTTAGAACAACTGTTACTGTGTATTATTCAATACTCAAGAGATTATCCTCATTAGGCCACCTACAGACCAAATTGTTCACACCCCCATAAACAAGTAGACTTTTCTACCTTACTGCACCTCTTTGGTACATTATCATTTACCAGTGTAGAACTAAGTAGGTTGCATGAAGATTTGCTAGGTTGATCTATTGCCTATAATTATTTTTACATCTGCGTTAAAGCCTGGTGTTACAAAACCTAGGGTTTGGTAACTAGTTTTATAGACATTGTTTACTAATATTGAGTAATGAATGTTAACACAGTTTCATATTAATGATAAGTATGTCTTTCTTTTGTTCAATCCAACACAGTCATGTAGGTCTTAGAAGATTAACTTAACAGCCATTTTAATTGTGTCTGGAAGCATCCATCACTAAAACCAAAGTGTATCTAGTAATAAAACATGGTTGCTTGATTGCTGCAGAACAGACTGAATATATTTTATTGTATGCAGTTGACATTAAAACTAGAGCATGTGGAACCCGGTTTCCATCCCTAACATATTTTACTTTGGGACCCAAACCAGGTTCCCGAAAGCTCAAATTACAACTTAAGATGGCCAGTTACATTTATTTGATATTAATTATAAACTAATACTCCCCCATGACACTGAATACATTTAATAATGCAGTTTACATTACAACGTTGGATGGGAAAAAATATTTATGTTGATAATAATATAGTTTCTAGGCATAAATAAACAAATACTGGGATAGTATAAAAAACTAGTAGTATCAATAAATTAATACTTGGATAACATTGAATACATTTTTATAAATCTAGTTGACATTACAACTCTTCATGGCCAGCTACATTTCTTTTCATACTATAAACTAACATGTAGTTTCTAGGCAGTTTGCAATTTCTCACTGGCCAGTAACATAATACATGATATTGATACTCTGTGTAATTCTGGAATTTATGCTTTGAACACCTCCTTTGTTGAGTGGCTTTTGTTATGTTTAGAATACCTGGAAGAAACAAGTTTTACTTTTTTGAGGCGAGGATGGACCAAAATAAATTTCCATTACTAGAATGATATTATGCTATGCTAATACTAGCAGGTTTTTATTAGATATGCGTGTATATTTTTTATCAAATAATACAGCTGTTATTTGTTTCTGTTTCAAACTGGTTTTTATTAGTGACCTTGTTATGTAAATATTGGAATACAAAAATGGTCACTTTATTTCAAGTTTAAGAACATATCACCACTCTCTATTATTGATAAAACATAAGAAATACCAAAAAAAAATCCTGCTTACAATATCTTAGTATCAGGGAAATACGGAAAATAGGGTATTTTCCTGATAGTAATATATTTTAGGTGGTTAACAAAACTTCTATTCTACAAATTACATTACATATTTCACTTCAAATTAAAAACCGGTGTTTTGTCCATACACAGCTGTAAAGATAAGGCTTCTAATCAGGCAATGGTACGATGCGTCATGCATGTGTGTTAACCCATCACTCACCTGATCTAGCAAATAAAGTAAAAAGTAGTACACAAATATTAATACCGGGTACTGATAAGCTTGGTTAAATATTATATTATTACAAAGATAAATATGTCAGTATGTATGACTGTTTCGATAGTATTTATTAAGTAACGTTGGATACTAGCTGATCCCAACATGCATTGCGATGCACTTGTTTCTACCCACTTACCTACCTACCACCAACCAACTACCTACTTGTCTACTAATAAAATCAGTTAGGTCATTCTCAAGTTATGGCGTGACCAAGGGAAATAGTAATTCTAAATATATAGATTAAATAGTGAGAGGTCACAGGTCAGACTGGGTGTCAGACTTTCAGGCCACTGAGGACCTGTTACAACTGTCAAAGATCTACACATGACACACTGAAACACTGTATGTAAGAGCTCCCTTTACATACAGTGTTTCCTCCGTGCCTCGGAGAGCACGTTAAGCTGTTGGTCCCCCCTGTCATGTGTAGATCTTTGAAAGTCTGAAACCCAGTCTGACCAAGGGGTATTATATTACCTAGTACTAACTGGGTTGTAGAGGTCAGATAGGCAGTCGCTCCATGTAAAATACTGGTATCCAGCTGCCTCCGATTAGACTGGAAGCTGACCCCAACATAGTTGGGAAAAGGCTAGGTAGATGATGATTGGATAGTAAAATGTACAAACACCAGTATTATTTGAGCAGTTTATTTATGCAGAAAAACCGGCCAAGTGCGAGTCTTACTCGCACACAGGGTTCCATAGCTCCAAACAATATAATAACAATATTTTGAACTGTCATTCATTAGTTAGTAGTATTTATTAGTTAGTAAACTTCCACACAACCGCAAAGCTAAATTTGTTTTTCATAGTATGTTTATGAAAAACAAAGTTACTGCTGCAGTTTGATGAAAAAGTCCCATATCTCAAAAACTAAACATCACATCTTATTGAAACCAATTTTCGTTGATAGTTTTTTTTACGTTCTACAATCCTAAATATTTTCAGAATTTTTCTCCTATTACTTTAGAAATTAGAGGGGGGGGGACACACATTTTACCACTTTGGAAGTGGCTCTAGCGCAAACTATTCAGTTTAGAAAAAAATGATATTAGAAACATCAATTTCATTTTTGAAGACCTATCCATAGATACCCCACACGTGTGGGTTTGATGAAAAATTTTTTTTTGGTTTTCAGTTCTAAGTATGGGGACCCCATTAATTTATTGTTTTTTTTCTATTTTTGTGTGAAAATCCTAATGCGGTTTACAGAATACATCTACTTACCAAGTTTCAACAGTATAGTTCTTATAGTTTCGGAAATAAGTGGCTGTGACATACAGACGGACAGACAGACAGACAGACAGACAGACATGACGAATCTATAAGGGTTCCGTTTTTTGCCATTCGGCTACGGAACCCTAATAAAGGAGAGTTGTAGTAAATACATGCAATATGGCATGTGGCTCACTCTGTTAAGAGCTAAGGTTAAATAAATACAAAAGTTTTTGTAAGTTAGTTCATAGTAAGTTAGTGTTAACCTTGAGTCAGTTTCAAAACATGTCCAGGTACTCAAAACAATTTATGAAGTGGAGGGCAAACGAAAAGGTAAACATTTATTTGTGTATTAAATTAATGATAATTTTATTATAAAGTATTCGTTTTTTTATTGGCATCCTTAAGATACCAAACAGCCAACAACATGACCAAGTAAACAAGAACCTTTTTTCTTATCTTGTCTAAATACATATCTTACAACAAACAAAGAAACAACTGTGTCAAAAATAAGCAAGAGTATTGTATCAGTTCTGTTTTTTCATAATCTTCATTTTGTACTTTGTGTACAATCTTTCATACGACCTGACGTCATTATCACTCGTTATAAAAGTGTCTTGTGATATCCTGATTCCGAGTCTGTCAGAGCATATTTTTAAAATCATTTTTATATTTGGACACTCTTTGTCATCAATTGTTTATGTACTAACGTTCATTTTTATTTTTACATTCTTGTAAATGTTTAAATATAGCTTTTGGGTGTTAATATTCTTCATTTTGTTAATGTTCTCAAATTAACGCGTATATTTACATGGTACGACCAGTATTTTACATTGGAGCGCCTTCTATCTGACTTCACACCACAATTTTTAATAAGATACCCCTTGGTAAGACTGGCTGTCAGACTTTCGCACGCTAGAGTATTAATGTTTGTTCTGTAGACTTTCGGGATTTTTCTACTACCAACTATCATTAAATCAACTACGATTTCTTCAAGTAGGCTATATTATATAATAGTACCTATTACAGTACCTTGCCAGTCTTCGCTAGCACCCCACTCCAGTCTGAAGCATTTACATGTAGAAAGGAAAACCATAGCTAAAGTATTTACACAGGAGATAAGAAATGACGCTACACGATACGAACTAGCCCTTTTTAATCGTTTGATTAGATTATTTTATGTTTATTCTTATTTAATCGTTATTATCTATCACGTTTTTCGTCACGAGTTAAGTTTTATAATGAGGCATCAACATGAGGGTATTAATTTGAAGTATTAATTATTATAAGCACGTACATACCTAGTTTTGAAAGGCAGTTTTCCGGCTATGATTTCTTGTCTTTTTTTGACTCCCTTTCTAGTCTAGAAGTCGCATGCGTGACAGCTGAGCTGGAGATCCTGGGTACGATTCCCAGATCGGCAAAGTGTTATTGGGTTTTTCATCAGGAATTTATCAGTAGCAGCCACGCAGTCTGGATTTGTGCCCGGTTTATGGCAATGCGCGCCCCCTGTAATATGGGACTTAAACATAACTGGCGAAATGTGGTATGGGCTATTAGTACCTACACCTCTGCTGAAACCTTCGGGGATTACCTACATGCGTGATGTTATGTTATGATTTCTAACAATTAATAAGTTAAAAGTTTCGGTTTGGAAACTGATACGGACAGATTGCGAAGCGGCAAACACCGGATACTAACAAAGGCTTCAGAACATTATCTGGCAGAGTCCGGTGTCTGTGGGCAATTTGTCCGTACCCGTTTGACCTTTCGTTAATTCTTTGAATCGATCAATAAAATCAGCTCTACGTCTAGCAGTAGCTGGACCTGCAATACGTAAACTTAGAGCTCCCAAATTGCGTCAAAACACCCGACCCGGCTCGGCCTTGCTTGAATGTTGACCTTAATACTGACAAAGAGCAAAAATCCCAGAACGACAGCTAGACCGTGTTTTACAAATCCCTGACACTCGACCGCTTGAGCTTCAAGATTTCTTCATTATGTGTGTCAAGGATGAAGCCACAGAAGGAAAAGAGCCCTTTGCATCATAAACATGAGTAAGATTTGAGAGATCTAAAAGTCTGCATCTACGATGAAGCATTTTGTAGATAAGATGATGTACCTGAATGAAACAATGCTGATTGATATCAGGCTGGCTCATGTTTATATTCGCGTCTAATCGCCATTCACGAAAGAAGCTATAGTGATGTGATTATTACTGATGGTAAAACACCTAATTAAATATAGATTGGCTGTATAACTAAGAGACTAGATAGTTCAATGAAACTCACTAGGCCGGATTTCCATTGTGTTCCGAAAATATGGATTTAAAAAGGAAATTAGGAAGAATTCAAAACTGAGAGCTAATAGTGATGTACGTAAGTATTTGTGAGAGAATAAGTGGTCCTGCTGATGGAACCCAAATTACAGGACCCAAGTACAGAATTCCAGTGCCTCAACTACCACACAAATACATACTCTAAGAATGAAAAATATTAGTTAATTTACAAAATATACCTTCTCGTATTTTAACGGAGTTTCAGTAGAAGTAACAAGAAGGTAACCACGTTCGAACTGCCGCATACCAATACCTAATACAATAAAACTTTCTCTCGTACAATGACATGTGTGGAAATACGATTCGGTTCGCTATAAGTTATAACCATCGCTCTTCACAAAAACTCCACGCGAAAGTTGTTCGATTGATACGTCGTTGAGGCTTTAATATGGATTGATTTTGCACACTTGTACTGGCGGTATGTGATGGCCAACCTGTACTTAAATGGAATTAAAACCTTTCGCTCCTAAATCTTACTCCGCTTTGCTGTGAATTTGATGACTTGTAAGGAGTTTTTTTTTAACGCAAGTAAGGAGATTTGTCAAATAGTAAAGCCAGGCAGGTTCTGTATGGTGTCGGACGTAAAGAATAGCACCATCCCATATCTTCCCGTGGGTGTCGTAAAAGGCGACTAAGGGATTTGCCAGAGAATGGGCAGCAGCGTTCTCTGTGTTTTTGTACTGCGATCGCCAACCCGCCTGCCAAGCGTGGCGATTATGGCAAAACCCCCCAAAATGTCAATGTGGCGACACTTGGGGGAGGCCTATGTCTAGCAGTGGACGTCTTTTGGGCTGAAATGATGATGATGAAAGCCAGGCCATCTGACAAGCCTGCCAGGGCTGCGGGTTGTTCGAAAGAGATACCGTGGCACTGGAACACAAAGGGCTAAGAAGGAACATGGATGGGTTTTAGTCTGTCAAGTCTGACACTCCCTTCCGCTCCGCCCAGAGCGGGAGAAGTCATCAGATGACATACCATACTAAAAAAAAAAAAAATGCCCTTCTGACAAAGCTGTCACACCAAAATACTTGTATCGGTAAATTGGCCAGTCAAATTGCACCATATAGAGACTGCATTGAAAATCAAGCCAGATTTCCCTTCTGAAGATCTGAGTGCTAATGCTCCAAGGGACAGTTTAGCAACAAACGATTGTACTTTAGATAGATAATTCTAGCGTAGATTCATTGATTCGCTAGCCCTATGTCCTAGTTTGCAGGACTCGAAACAAAATTCAGCCGTGACAAGCCATGCATAATAAGGTCAAAGATTCCTTCAGTGCGATCAACCAGAACACTAGAAATAAGACTAGCATGTGTATTGTATTGCTTTTATCTGTAAGTACTTGAAGTGTTCTCGATTGCATGATTTTAACCAATAAGTATAGGCCATTATTGAACTGTGAGAATGAAAACTGCGTGAGATTTTAAAACAAAAACGCGAGAAAGTATTAACGCTGGTACCGATAAAGAATTAAATAAAACACGAGTACGATCGATCAAATGACTCGATGACATCGAAATATCTGAAAGTCATGATGGTTATTGACATAAAATTGGTGATGGAAGTTTGGCCCAGCGCCAAAGTTTACAAGATACTTCCCGAAGTGATACCGTCCAAAGTGAATAGCGTCTTCGAGTTTTATCAAGCATCCTTTTTCATTTCACAAGTTTTATGTATTGACATTGTGCTTTAATCGGCTTTGTTCTAAATGAATGCCTGAAAAAGTAATTTCATTAACTTTTTTAGAAGGCATTCACTTGTTCTTTGGTACGTTCACAGCAAATTCGTCGACCCTCGAGCATTCATTAAGCAAGGTTGAATTGTTGTAAAGCAATTTGCTTACGCACGCTAAAAATCAATACTTACTGCTAAGTTAATTAAACATATAGGCAACGTAAGGTCACCAGACTTAGTTCCTAAATGCTCTAACAGTCTCATAATGAGTTGAGCTGAAATAACGTTTTTAGGAACACTATACAGAACAGATCTTAAAAATAAACAACCGTACATCATTGGTGTTACGTACGCCACTACCCACGCCCTCCTTTCCCTCTACAAAAGGGCCAAAAGTAATTTTATTCGGCTGGAAGCTGGAACAACGGAGCGCTCTAAAAATAAAACAAAACCAAACGCAGACAATAAAAACATCCTCGCTACTGTAGACAGTAGACACGCAACGGATCCAAAAGGATAAAAATATACTCCTAGCTTCAACCAAACACGTGGTGTGTGAATGTTTGATCCTGAAGAGAAAACTTTCCTTTCCCTGTTCCCACATTCGTGGATGGCGTCACTGAATCACAATATCATCTGCATTGCATTAATATTCAAAGTACCACAGCACCATATAAACTAATATCCCGCTCGGCGTCCCGCATTGTGAATTCAATGTCATCCCCATTCATGGGTTGACCGCTTATTAATCTGGCCGTGACGTATCCGGCGGTGTACATACGTCATCCCGCTCAATATTTTATTGTACGGGATTACGGTTATCGAGTTCCGACTACGTCAGAATATAATACCATAAAGGGAGACTCCGGGAGACAATGCCGTGAAAAGAATCGATACATTCATAAGTATAGACGGTTTTAATATAAGTTAAAAACCAAAACTAACATAACCTTGCTTAGCTACTAGCAAGGCCTGCTAGTTTAGACTTAACTTCTAACAACAATTTTAGATATGCCGTATTATCAATGTTATTGACCACGCATTATTGCAATATTATATCTATCAAACTCTTTGAAAAATTAATAACAGTGAAGCGGTTTCTAGATTTCCTACATGTGAAGCCAGACTGCTTACATAAGTGATAATGTTCTAACAGCCACATTCTTAGCACTTAAGTGTTAATTAAGTAAACAAAAGCGTAGTCAGGACTGCCAGATTACTCAATTTGGGAAATATATATCGCTTTTAGTTTGAGCAATTAGTAAACCTGACCTCCATATTTCCTCCTTTATTGGTTTGTTTTTTTTTTATTCTTCAAGGAAGGCATTGCCGGTTCATTTCCTCATGTTTTGATAAGTCGAAACGAATACAAATGTGAGTCATCGCTAGATCTCAGTCGGCCTTGTTTCAATCGTTCTCTTATCTACAGCGTCCTATGTTTCATTAGAATGCGAAGTTATCGTTCAACTGCGGATAAAAACCTCAAATATGTTAGCGGTGCATACAATGCAAGGGCTTATTTCTGTTGAAACAGCTTTATCGTTTCAAAACATGCACGAGTCATGCTTACATTTATATGAAAAGCAACTGTTTTCAATGTATCCTTATCAGGTATGAATAACCATTAGTAAAACGAAAACAACGATAGACACGGAGACGTGATACCTACACAAATCTCAGCCAAGATCTACTTTTATGGTCAATCACAACTCCTTATGTATGTAGGTGTCGTTTAGTGTAGGATGTTGAATTGCTAACGTATCAGAAACATGTCATATCTTAATTTGGGACTTATTCTGTAGCTGACCTTTGACTGTAACAAGTTCAAAGCAGTTGCTGTTTTCGTCGAAGCATCTCTGAACAACGCAACCATGACTGGTGGTGTTGAAGGTGTCTCTACTTTACTGTCTACTCGTTATAGCGTAATGGCACTTCCAACGATGTATGATTTGTTAGGCGTAGATCGTGAAGGTATAATAATAAATCACGGTACTTACATAATTCGCCTACAAATAATCCGAACGCTATAACAGGTTTGATCCCAGATTCGATAAGTAAACATTAGTGGCCGTTTACCTGTTCGATTAAATATTCTAATGAGATTTGTAGTTCGTTATCGTCACCATATTCATCGTCAGATGTAAACACAAGAGACACCAGTACACAAAGACCTTCGTCCTCGTCTTGTTGACTTCTAAACAAGGCATCTTAAGTCATATTATGTGTTTGAACAAGACCACAATTAAATTGACGATCAGATCTGGCAATTTAAATCTATTTAAAATCCTGTGTGGGTGGTGGTACGTGTTATTATTGCTCATGTTGATATTTCAGGACTTATTCGTCATTTTACACGCTGGCAAGTCTCGCTGTAAACACTGTTTTGTGTCCAATAAATAACGAAATATTATTTTACTTGAGTTTTTGTGTGCATGTTGTTAACGCAGTTGATTTGTTGGCAAGCGAGGTTCTATCGATTCACATAGAAGCTCGAACGAGGACTATTTTGTGGCATTGTTGTCGTAGCATTCCATTTACAAAACAGTTGGATTTGAAGAACTTCTTTTGTTACAGGGTAGGCAAGCCGGGATGGTGATGGAAGCCGACCCAATTGCTGGCAAACATACTGATGGTAAATATGAAAAAGATCATTCTTTAATAATTTTGGCATCACGTGTTTTATTGCGTCGAAGTTTATTGAATTTCTGAATGAATAACAAACTGAGGTCTGTAATTGAATTGTGTCGAGGTCTTTGACTGCCAGAAAGTAATTTATGGAGCACTACTGCAATAACGCTAGAACTATTCAGAATTCGTAGCTTTATACTTCTAGTTGTAGGCGTGTTCATTTACATATTTTTACCACAAATATGTAAATGCTTGGTTTATTTCGTGATTTTCTTTTCGACGCGTTTAAATTTGACTAAATCCTACTTAGAGTTGATTGCTGTGTCTATAGAAAATCGAGCCGTCGTTTTCAGTCGTTGACCGTGTTATAGCCCCAATATCATGTTGTGCTATGATTTATTGTGTGATCTCGCGTTGCCATGTGACTTACGCTGATTAATACCTCGTGTTAGGCACGTCATGTCCCGTTTGACGCCTATCGTCCTATTTCCTTCCCTTCCCATTTTCTACTTTCGCTCACAAAGTCGTTGGCCCAAATTTTGTCTGCCTGATGCCTCGCTATAAATACTGGGCAGTCTGGGCACGTCCCTGTTTTATCTCAATGTCTGGCTTAAGTTATAAACACGAATTTTTGACGCATTATATGTGTCATGTTTGTTTATGACCACAAAACTAGATTATCATTATCACTAGTATTGATCGACGCGGCTGTTCGATCGTTATCAATTCAATTACGACTGTCGTTGAAAGTATTTCCTAGATTTATTATTAGATTGAAATTTGATAAGCCTCTTTTTTCTCGCGTGTGGAACGTGTCGATAAAATCTATTTTTGATTTCTGTAAACCTGTAACAATATTTTTAAACTGTCTCAGGTTGATTTCGGGCAACCTATCGTAATATTCTTTAATTACCACGAATACACGGACGAAGTATCCAGACTTTTGGAGGAAGTTCACTCACGCTTTTTATCGGTATTTGTGGAAAAATAATATACTTTTTTCTTGTAGGCATGGAACCCGGGATCGGTGGGTAAAAATATGAATTAATTTTTCGTTACAAACGGATCCCGAGATCGGGAGATACAAATCGGCGGGATCAGTTTCCAGTTTAATCTGACCTCAGGATCGGTGGCGACAAACCCAGACTAAAGTATTTGCATTTTTTTATAGTAATTTCGGCGTCTTGATCTTTTCGGTCACCAGGCCTTTGTACGTAACCTAGCCTTAGTTAATGTAAAACCCAATGTGCCAATTGCTTGCCGGCTATAAACCCATAAAATTCTGTTGGAATCACCTAATTTGCGGGAACGGAAACTAAACTGCCGGGACACAAATCAGAGCCAGACATAACGCTTCTTTGATCTTTCAACGTGATTTGTAGCGATTGTACCCATTGGCTGGCTCCTTGAAACCTTCTGTCTAGTGTCTTGGTCTTCCAGTAACCAGTTCACTGCATAGTTATTTATAGCTTCATAAATAAACAGTTTGTTGATGTCTACATCCAGAAATGTTAAAGACTGCAAGTCAATAATCATGCTTGTTAATACGGTATAGGTTTATTTGAAGCACTCTCTTGCTTGCTTTCAATGCTAATTCTTTTAAATTAATGTTATTGATCATTGATCTCTCCTTATCATTTAGACACAAACGTGTGCAATGTTTCTATAGTACATATTTCTCTAGTGAGATTTGCTACAGTTTTATCTTACTACAACTCAAAAGTTCGGTGTCTGGCAAACTTACGCTATTCATCATTCCAACTTGATGGTTATAATCTACTTTCCTCGAGATTTAACAGCTCCTAAGCACAACAAACAGCAATATCGCGTAAATTTATAGTTAAAACGGAAAAAGTTGGACGGAAATGTGCAAATTGCATTTTAAATTGAAACAAAGATTCAATGTAGCGTAACTTTATCCGATGGCTTTGAATGGCGTCCATTATTCAGATTGACCATTGATGTTGTCAATCGAATCGTACGGTCTTGCTCCGTCGCGTCTATTGTGTTTGATTTTTATTTGAACAAGAAACATCGCGATACGGAGCCGGAGATATATCAATTTTGGTTTTGTTAAATTTGTCCTTTTGGGGTGATTACGGGTTATAACATACTGCCATCGAGCAGTAATCGTTCGGAGAATCAGAGGTTTGGGACGATATAGGCGCGGCTTTACTCATCATCTTCCATATCTCTCTCTTCTTCTAAAATGATGAGGTGCTAAGGTTATAAATCAAGGGTTAGAAAACAAGCTAAAGTTCGAGGTGTTCCTTTAATTTATTCTAATTCTATTTAAAAGTTCCATAGGTATTTATAATCGGGAATATCATTGTCTGCTATGTTAATCATTTCGACAGGATGTGGCCTCAATCATCAAAAATGTTTCGGATACAATGTTTCCAAATACTGCATTCCATAATGTCTCCAGTTGAAGGACTGTCCCCAATCAAGCGTATTAAGTCGTACCCAATCCATTGTTCGTGGCACACTTCCCTTCAGGAAATCGAAATAGTCGTCATTGCGATATATTTTACGTGACCGACCGTAAGCTTCGGCCATAGTTATCCTCAAAATAAATGATTGAAATAACCATAAATGGCGATATCCCTGGTTTTTTTTTCATCTATGGATTCTTTGGGTTTTTAAATTAGGTGGCATTTTCCGTTACAGTATGACGAATATTAACTTATTTAGTATTCAATGCTTAGTTCAGTGTTCAATCAGTCACAGCATTGTGCATTTGAGTGTCGACACGTATTGTCAAACAAACTCCCTAAGAGCCACCTAGTTTTACAATACGGTCAGAATGAGACAAGTATTGTATGTCTAAGTTAATTGGATAAGTTAAACGCAATTAAGCCTCGATTTAGCTCATGTTTGTTAGATCGAAACTCGGGCATTCTCAAAATAAACCCATGTATGTATACGTAGACGCAGATGCTAAAATTCATAATATGAATCGTGTGTGTCTGTTATAAATAGTTCTACGTAATACTGAATGCGTTATATTATCACGGATTGTCTCTTTCAGAGAGAGTGCACGGCGCATCGCTAAAGGCGCGGGCAGGCGGTGACGTCATTTCTCCGGAGCGCTCCGTCGGTACCCTCGACCTCAACATGTCTTTCACAGCTCCTTCCAACCTGGTACTCACACCTGCACCTGAATGTAAGTTCCTCTGCATTATTAGTTGATTGAGGTCAATTAGCTTCTAAGACCCGGAATGCCGCCAAAGCGAAGACATGCGGGAGTTATCCAGTCGCATTGAAATCCGCATCGCGACCCTCCTGATTGGTCGAATCTTGTAAGTCTCTGCGCCGCTCCTTTGGTCTCCGCTTTGGTGGAAAATGGACCTGGAGTAGTTCAGATAACGGTTGAGCCTTAAGGATTGATTACATAAAATGGTCGATAAAAACACAGGTCTAGTGATCTGGTTGTTGTGGCGATGCTTGGGGGAGATTATGCTGTCTTTCAGCTGCACTATAACGAAACTGCTATCTGATCTGATCATCATCACTTCAGCCGAAAGACGTCAAAATCAAAAAATCAAAAGTCATTTATTCAAATTAGGCTGATAATCAGCACTTTTTGAACGTCAAAATTACAAGAGACAGTCCCCCAAAACGCCCGCCCTTCGCCACTTCCTAGTGTTTTAGCTGGGAAGAAGAAGTGGCGGAACAAACTCCCCAGCAACACATCTGTCTGTTAGGTTAGAAGAACCAGATTCTACACAATAGTGTTCAAGTTCATATAAACAAAGAATCCACGTCCACTGCTGAACATAGGCTTCCCTCAAGTGTCGCCACATTGACATAAGGGGGGGTTTTGCCATAATCGCCACGCTTGGTAGGCGGTTTGGAGATCGGAGTACGGTTGTTACTAAAGCACAGACAACGCTGCTGCCCATTCTCTGGAAAGTTCCATAGTCGCCTCTTACGACACCCACGGGATGATATGGGATGGTGCTATTCTTTACGTCCGACACCATACAGAGCGTATCTGCTCTGATTCCAGGCATATATTTAATGCAAACTGTAAAAGTATTTACATCAACACAAACTTCTAAACTTTCTTTTTCTACCAGGTCGGAAGCTATCCCGAGGCATCTCCCGTGCGACGGACAACGAGGGTCTCGTATGGGCTTTACGCAACAATACAGAGCCAGAGCCAAACACAATTAACTCCGATCACATTCTTCTGCTTCCAGACATTTCTGTCTACCCACCTGATTTTAGGTAAGCATTTAATCTTGGTAACTTAATATTATGAGAACTGACTAAGGTCGAACTACTTAATCTGGTTCTAAAAGTGGATTGCCTTTTAGCTATTTTCGACGCAAGGCCAATGTGGTATGTTCAAGAAAAACATGTCATGACAGCTCATCACTGACAGCCTAAAATTAGGAGCACTCTGCATGCGTTTGTTTTGATTACCAAATGGATTTCCGCAAACCGATGTTCGATTTGATTTATCGTTTGGTTATTAACAAACCCAAACTCATCAGGAGAGCATTTGGTGGATGTTAGTATAAAAATATGGCAGTGACTTGCTAGACAGAAAAATAAAATGATGACAAAAAGCGTGTGCCCAGTTCGTTACTCTTGGCATTTTGTTTTTTTTTTTGGATTGATGCCCTTCAAATTAGTCACGAATGACAAATATAGTGGACGGTATACGTGAATATGACCGATGTTGGTGCGTACGTACGGTCGGCATCCAGCCAATATTCATTATCGTTGCACACGCAATCAGACCGTTTGTTGCCGTTGAACTTTCTGTTATTGTTTACCGTTCTTTAACCTTTTCGTGTTTCGGACACATAGATTTTGGCGTAGGTGGAACTCTGGCAATGTATGAAAGGAAATACCAGGTTTCCTCATGGTTATCGTCAAGGAAAAGCCAGCATCCGATTACAATCAGTAAAAAATAATGAGTTGAAATTCCGTAGTAAATTAGGAATGGGCTGTAATCCTAATTAAATAATTTCGGTAGCAAATACACTTTATGGTTTAGTTAATAACTAACTTGTAAACCGAATACAAAACAAAAAGTTTTCCCATGCGAATATTAGTCGAGTGCAATTAGACAATAGTAGTGGTCGTAGTGGTGGTAGTTGTGGTCGGATTTTTACTACAAAATGAAATGAATGAAAATCCGACCACAATAAACTTCGTTCCACTTCTTGTTTTTGTCTATTAAAATTGCACTCGACCATATCATTATCACAGAAAATTAAAGCCAAAATCTCCTCACCTTTTCCAGAACATTCTTAGAAAAGGACCTCCTAGAGACTGCGACGCTAGTTACTCTAGAGTCCGCCAACATACTGAACTGGTGGCGCCACGGTCGCGTTCCGGGTGCCCCCCGTCTATTGCCACTTGCCACCTCGGGTGATGGCAACTGTCTACCACATGCTGCTTCATTGGCGGCGTATGGTTTCCATGATAGACTGCTAGCGTTGAGGACCAAGGTTCAGGCGCTGCTGTCTGGAGAAGGTGGTGAAGTACTTACTAGTAAGTATTATTCACCAATAATCTTTAGGATATTTGGAGCGACCATCTTCGATCGATGGCTGATAAAGTATGGATGAGGAGAGATCGAAGATACCAATCAGTGACGTGAAAAAAAGAGCCTAAAGTCTATCAGCGGTTTACCTACTAGAGTCTGATATGACCCTATACAATTTTAAAACGTTCTTCTTCTTAGCGGGTCAATGGAAATCTAAATTGTGACGGCCAAAAACTGAGCCCCTAGTTTGGCGCCTTCTATAGCGTCTATCAGTTCCTGTAGTGAACAAACAGCAGGAAACGATATTACGTACCAACCGACCAAAATACACCTCAAAAATATTTTTCAGACGCAATTAAACGCCGCTGGCGTTGGTCAGAGAGCATATCCCTGCGCTCCGCCGGCCTGACTCCTTCGGAAGCGGAGTGGGAGCACGAGTGGGCGCAGTGCGTGACGGCGGCGTCGCCGGAGCCGGCGCGCGCCACGCCCCAGGCGGCGCCGCACTACGCCGCGCTGGAGCACCTGCATGTGTTCGCGTTGGCGCATGTCATGCGGAGACCTGTCATTGTGTTCGCTGATGTGGCTTTAAGGGTTGGTACATACATAAACTCTCCGCTTTTTCCCCCAAGGGGGCAGCTAGAAATTTTGAGAACGCCACATTCTACGATCCTTAAAATTATGGAGTATTATTATTATGATGTCGCTCTGAGGGTTGAGTAAGCGTTGAGAAGGGCTTTTAAAAAAAAAGTATTTTTTGTTTGCTCTTTGTAGGCATCTTATCTCGACCCATCGATTATGACGATATTGAGTAAATTCTGACATAACATGAAATCATCAAACGATGTAAAGCAGCTAGGTAGCAAATTTGTCAATGCCATATGTCTAGCTTCGTTAATAGAGCAAACAATGCCTAAGGTAGATCCTGTAAATATTTTCGCGGAGCGTTGCTAATTCAGTAATTTACTAACAAAATAAATATCTTATCGCTTGCAGGACTTCAGAGGCGACCCAATAGCCCCTATCCCCTTCGGCGGCGTCTACTTACCCCTCGAGCTCTCCCCGGAAGCTTGCAGCAAAACTCCCATCCTTCTGGCGTATGACGCGGGACACTTCTCTGCACTAGTGCCTTGTGAGCCGCTGCCTACAGATGGCGCTAGGGTACCACTAGAAGATCATGCAGGGAACCCTATGCCTATCAGGTAAGCTAAAATGCAGTTACTTTACCTGATAAAACAGTCTTTTCGCCGTAGGATGGTGCGTGTGACATAAGATGAACCCTTCAATTTTTCTACAGTTATTACTGATTCCGTATTTAGATTGACTTCCTATGGTATTCAGGATGCAGCTAAAATAATCAGTCATAGTTATAAATCAGGGTAACGGTCAAAATTGAACAGGAACAGTTCATCTAATGTCACCATCCTACGGCTAAAGGACTATAGCCATCTGTCATGAAGTTATCATCGCCAACTCCAGCTTGAATACCAGCACCAGATGCATGTCAGATGCGTTACTATCTTCGTTGGCCAGTAATTAAATCAGCCCCATACCCTTTCGTAGTGAGGCCTTACCACACAAGCAAGCTCAAACAAAGAACCAAATACTAACTCAACTTTTCAGATTCAACGTAGACCCCGGTGATGACTTCCGCTGGGACGTCGAACCTGACCAGAAGACAATAAACAACATCCTACCGGACGAATACCAACGATCCTCCATGCTGGCAGCTTACTTAGACCTCGAGCCGATCGAATGCATCTCCCTGAGCCAATCGCCCGAAGAACTGCGAAGATCACTCGACGCACTCTCAACGAAGAGTTCAAAGCAAATGAACTCAGTGGCCAAACAATTCGGAAGTATTGGAAGGTCTATGAGTAGCAAGATTAAGAAGAATTTTGGATCTATGGCGAAATTGGCTGGGAAAAGTAGTGGGAGTCATAGCAATCCTGAAGAGAGTCTGATGCAGACGCAGTCGACGTGTGAAGTGTTGTGTTGTCGAGTGTTAGCGGCTAGGGCGCCTGTGCAAGAGGAGATGGTCAAGAATTATCTTAACGAGGCTTGGATTGGGTAAGTTTTATTTTAGCTTTCATCATCATTTCATCTTTCTGCCCTTGACTCATGTAGCTTGGTGTCGGCGCAGCAAGTTTTTTTCTTCTATTCTGTCCTGTCAGCCGTGCGCTATCATTTACTCCTTTTTCTTTCATATAATTTCTCACATAATCCATCCATTTTGTCTTTTACGCTCCACTGCTAGAATTTCCACTTTACTCTCATGTCTTTGTTGCCTGTCTAAGAATTTCACCGTCCAACTTTATGCATCTACTGCTGGACGCAATTGGCCCATCTCATGCCATAACTTATGCGTTTGTAAATGTTATTTTACTATTTCGGTTATTAAAATTTCCGCATACGATCCAGGTATACAGCCGAAAAAAATCGCAAAGAACAACCAGTCGCGCCTTCCCAGCCTCGCTACGGCACAGGCCGGTCCCAGTTCTACGCAGAAGCGGAGAGACCCGCGCACGACGTCGCCCGCGCGGCCAGCAGTACGTCCGGCGGTAAGACGTCGCGGGTGCCGCTGGACCGGACGCTGTACCTGAGCCGCTCCACGTTCTACGACGACCGGCCGCCGTCGCCGGCGCCGTGCCGCGCGCCGCTGTGCATGTACTACGGCAGCGCGGCCAACGGGGACTACTGCTCGCGATGCTCGCGCCTCCAGTCACCGCACTGATAAACTCTTAGGTTAGTCCGGCCCCTGAAGCTCTATGTTTTATCAAGTTTTAAATAAAAAAACGTTGATCTAATCTTAAATATTTGTCAATGTCGAGCGTTCTGAATTTTAAGTTTGGAATTTTGTAAGTTTTATTTTTGACTATTTTTGTCTCTCATACTAACGATGCTAGGTTATGTTAAGCGTTAATTTCGTTTGAATTAGGCTTATTACTTTAATAATTATTAAAAAAAGTAATACTATCGTTTGCGTGGGTGATATTTTTTTTTATTGTTACTTAGATTTAGTAAGTCACCTTTGTGTTTGCCCCACCATTAATAATAATGCATAATATGTAAGTAAGCACAGATAATATCTGTGATTTAATAATTGTATAATAAGTATTACTGTCATACCAGGATAACCAACCATAGGCGTTTAAGGGTGTTTTCTGAATGTAACTAATTAAAATATTAATGTTGTAAACTAAAAGATTAATGACCAACAAATGTTGATCTCTAATTTTCATACCAAATAAGGGTAAAACAATATCCCAGAAATAAGTTAATATTAATCACCATTTTCTTCTTTAAACATAATGCGCCTGTGGTCTGAATGATCTATACGACTGTTAATATATTATCAAGTGCCAAAAAGTGGCTTCTAAACGTATTTTACAAAAGTATTTCGAGAATGTAACTGTCTATGAGTGTTAAAGTAACAAATGTGTTCAAAATTCAGTGCCAGGTTCGAAACGGGAAGTAAATTTTGGACAATACGGCGACATTGATGTTTCATACATTTGTTTAAAAAATAAAATGTATTAAAATTTTTACAGTGTATAAAACAGGGTTAAATCTGTTTAGACACCAACAGTGTATACATTAAAATTATGTTGCCTTTATAAATCGTGTCTTCTCGCATTGAAAAAATGTACGATGAGTATTTTTATGTACTTTAAATTGAAGATTATATTAAATTTAGAGTGTTAGTATTTAATGTTTAAATATATTCGCGGCTAAACTTTTCAGACTTATTTAACTACATAAAAAGGAAGATAAAAAATATACTTAAAAAAAGATATAAAATGTTATAAATTATATTTATCATCTGTATTACCATTATAAATGTTTAGGAAGAGTTTATTACTAAAATAATTATCATAGTGATATACCTACCTGCTGAAAGTAGGTAATACTGCAGCTAAAATTCTGACCATAGACTTTTGGAATTGTGATTTAGAGGTTATGTACAAATAGACACAGATGTATATTTTTTCATTTAAATCATCCGTCTACCTCATTGATACAGCAATTTAGTGCTAAAAACAGAAAACGAAAGGCAAAACAATGGCTGATTGAAATACTATTTATAGAGCTTCCAAAGACATTTTGCCAATACCTTTTAATACTACTTTTATAGAAGAAATTGAGTAACTTAAACATATTTGTACCTTTTAATTAAAAAAAAAAATGTTTATGGTTATTAAGTTGAGACAAAAAGTTTTTCAAGACTGACTCTTTTGGTGAATTTCGGTATCCTTTCTAATAGGGTATATTAACATTTGGTATCCTAATCAGCCATATTTTCCTGATATATTTTGGACTCAGGGTAAAAAAATTGGATGCAGTAAAATTCGTAAGAAAATAACTAGAAATTATATCCTCTCCAATATAAAAATAACGAGCTTGGGAGTTCGTCTCCGTCCTTAATTTGCTGGTTTAAGAATAAAAATATTAAGGCTTTATTTTACCACTGCTGAACTGTTTCTTAACCATGTAATCAACAATCCATGTTTTAAATATATCATCGATGTGCTTTTTGGTAGTGGTGGAACCCAGCCTTTAATTATAAAAAAATTGATCTTCTAGTCCCATATGATAGAATACTTAGAAGTTAATGTGATAGTAATAAGTTCAGTGATTAATCAATTACTGGTGTTATAAAATGATTAAAAAATCTGTTTCATAGTGTGATCATATTGTTTATGTTTTTCACTCTAATTGTTAATTTCAAACTTCTTATCCTACTAATATCTGTTCTCTAATATAAATAAGTATCTATTCCTTTTGTATAACTTCATAGATCTGTGAAATTGTAACAGAATTGTGAGAAATCATGACAAATATAATTCTTTCATATTATAATTATAAGTAAAAGTGTATTCAATAAATCATGTTGGAATCAGAGGTAACATTATATTTTTTCATGTATTTAACAATAATTATAGAGACGCATATCATGTTTTGTAGAAATATAAATTGATATTACTGCAAATTTAATATGACTGCATTTTATTTAAAACCCCAATGAAATCACAGTGTCCAAAGTATTATAAGTATTAACTTTACTGTTCCAGTTCAACAATAAATAAAAAACATACTTACTGAAAAGCAAAAATTAGAAGACATGAGATATTTTGCAACCCGTGGTGTGTCCACGGGCCGCTAAGAGCTTACTGATAGGCACCCCACACAGTTCTATACTTACGTAGTTATTTTTTTTCAACTCTCAGATCCAGGCATATTTATATTATTTAATTATTTCACATCATATTTGTGTAGCGGTTCATACAAGGCACTCTCCTCAAATTTCAACTGTGTGGTGCTAATAGTTTCGGAGTTAACATGTGACATACAGACGGACAGAACGCAACCCTAAAAATTGCGATTCCTAGCTGCCAGATAAGGTTCAACCCTCACTCAACAGATAAACAAGCTTACCGTAACACAAATCTCAAGGTACAAAGGTTTTTTTTACTAAAACTTATCCATAGTGATTACTTCAGACGGCTAGGCTCTATTAGGCAACTTAAGTCGAATGTCGATCAGCAATCCAACAGCCTGCATACTGTTGGATTGCTAATTGACACTCGTCATTCGTAATGCTTTTTTTACACTACAAATGATCTATTTGATGTACAACATTGTTAAAATAAGTAATCCAACGTGAAATTTACCCGCGCGTGTGCTGACATCTGTACATTGGTCATGGCATTGGTTTATATTAAATGTTATTTGGGTTTTTATTTTAGAATACGTTTATTGATGTAATGTGTGCATCGTTTACTTGTTAAGTTAGTGATACAAATAAGAACCTTAAACACTCTACGCAAAGTTAATATTTCTATAATTGAATAGGAATTCTATTAGTATTTGTTTGTTGACTCATTTTTTTTTAATTCTTTTTTTATAATTAATTATCATGTATACTGAATTTAGAGAAATTAATGTTCTAAATTCCCGTTTTATAATAAAATAAATATCAATGACTTTTCTGTTTCGATACGGCAACGAGAATAACCACCTTGTGATTTTTCGTTCAGAAACGATATATTTAATTTGAGCGTGAAAACACAAGTTTAGCTTGTTTTTAGTCATTATTAAATAATTTTTCTTGATATATAGAATACTAATAAAAGCGCTAAACAAAATGCAAGTAAACACTGCCAAGCAGTCTTATTTTAAATCAATAGAATATTTATAAATCTTAAAATATTTATGGCTCTTAAAAATAATTAAATTGTTTTGGACGAAAGGCATAGTGTCAAAAGCGCTTTTTCTCCTTCTTGTGGAAGAAAGATGCTTTTCTCTAAAATCACTTAAAAGCTAAGAAGTTCCTTAGAAAGTGATTATAAATGATGTCCGGTGGTCTTATAGATAAAGTTTTTATCGGCCTGGATAATGCGCCGGCCGCATTTGATATAAAAGGACGTATTTTGGGACCCGTAAGTTTTGCATCTTTGGACTTGATTTTCTCATTCTAAACCAGCTAAAAAACAATTTAATCAATTTTGTTTCAGAATGGCACTAACTTGGAATATATCAGGTCAGAAACTGGAGTAATAGCTGTGTTAAAAGGTGATAAATGTGAGCCCCTACATTTGGCTTTGCATCATACAAGATCTGAAGCTTTGGCAGGTGCGAGATCACTCGCACAGAACTTGATAGAGACTATACGGGCTGAGTTGGCCCAATGGAGTGCGGCGCAGGCTGGGGGTCCGCCGCCTGCGCTGAATGTGCCCCCGCCGACGCTAACGACTAGTGCGACGAGCGCGCCTCCTGCCGTGCCCCCGCCTGTCGTGACGGCGGCACTCTCGACACCTCCGACGTTAACGTCCGCCACCATTCCCCCAGTGGTCAGCGCGGCGCCGGCAACGACTCCTCTCATGACAGTTCGTCAACCCACAATGTTACAACTACTGCAACCTCAGCAGCAGTATGTTTTGAACCAAGAGAATGGGCAGCTAATACCTATAGTACAACCTGGGATGCAAGTTTCAAATGCTAACTTTACATCTCTGCCTCTTGGTCAAACATTGAGTTTACAGCAGCCAAACTTTGGGACACAGATAGTAGATATATCAAGTATGCAGCCAGTGAATGTGACACCGTTGCGACTGAGCGGTGTGCCATCGTCTATGTCAATGATTTTACCGAATGGTTTATCATTTCCTCAAGCGAGTCTTTCAACATCAGATAGTACGACTGTAAGTACAGCTACTTCTACTCCTGTAGTTTGTGCGGCTCAAAGTACTAATTCTTGTCAGAAGATCTTGTACAGCACAGACAAAGGGGATAAAGATGTCAAGTATCACATACAAGGGGCCGACACGGTCCAGTGGACAGTGCCGGGCTCTCAGACAATGTTGATACCTTACCAACAGCTGCAGGACATAGCAGCAGGGCAGCAAGGACTGACCAACTTCCAACCTCAGCAGTTTGTATCTGTAAGTGATTCTATCATTTTACTCACAACTGAAAGCAAAGGTATAAAAAGCTTCACTTAAAACTAATCAAGTAATAGCCTCAGCTTGAGGTCTGAAATATAATTAAAATTATTATTTACCATACTTAAGCCTGGTTTTCATCAAGTCAGCAAAGATTGGTAGTAATCCACATGACATCTCACGTCTCTTTTGTAATTGCTCCTCTTTGCTCAGGTTATCTCTGCTTTGGTGAAAACCGGGCCTTAGTGTGGTTGTCATGAATATTAAATAAGATTTTTTTTACATTTACAGATAGCCCCTGCAGGTGGTCTACAACAAACATCTCTACCTCTGACAGCCGGTCAGTTGCAGCAGCTACAAGCCACTGGCACTTTCATGCAGCTTAATCAAAAGGTAACATTTTGTGTTAACTACCATGGTGCTCATTATTACTATGTTACAAAGTTAGATATTATTTTTAATACCCACTTAATTTCTATGAAATTATAAACATTATTTATTATGATTTTAAATACAGATAATGTTTTCATAGGATATGTTTTTAAAATAATAATATAAGAAGTAGTTCAAGAATAGAATTTTTTGTGGTTACAAAAATGTAGTTTACAATGAATGCAAGACAACTAGGACATGAGGAACCTGCAACATCCTATGGAATGTTGCAGATTTTACTGGGCTACCGGGTTTGACTATGGAACAGAATTTCTCAAGCCCTAAAGACAACCAAGTTACATAAAGCAGACTAACACAATTGTTAACTGCAAACATTCACACAAACCAAACATTCTATGAGCGTAAATGTTATGTTTACTAAGTCTACAATAAAGAATAGAATAAATTACTCGACACAGGGCTAAGACATATCATTGATAATATTTTAAATTTTCCCAACAGCCGATAGTGAGCAGTGGTTCTTTGATAAACATAATATCAACCGGACAAGCATCATCACCACAAATTATCACTGTGAGCATTATGGTGGTTTTAATACTAGCACATACTAATATATATGATGCTTAACCTCACATGCCTTTGGTGTTTTGGTCTTAGGTTTTATGTTCACAGATTATTTTATCCATTTCTTTTTCGTCATCCTAGCTGGAACCTGCATTTTATGTACTTTTCGTTTGTTCATTCGGTTGTTTGTTAGAAATGTTACTTTTCCATTAATGTTTTAACATTTTCTGGTGGTGTAGCTATGATAAAGAAACTATTTTATGTAATATACCTTCAGCTTATAACAGAATCCCTATGTATTGAAATGTGCCGAGGTATGTACTCATATGAATACTAAAACCGATAGACAATTTAACCCTTTGAACGCCATGGTCACACATACGTGACAAACAAGCGCGTGCCGTGAACGCCAACGTCACAAATATGTGACAAAAAATGTGGTGCACTGTAACACGAAACAATGAATTTAAATCATTACTTTCGTGTGTGTTTATTTATATAATTATCTTAAAAAAGAGATCTATAAATCCTAAATATTAAATGTCTTAACAAGAAATAATTTAAAACAATTTTGAAATTCCTTTTTTTGATTTATAAGTATTTGAGGTGAATTTATGGCTTGGCGTGGAGAGCACGCGCGTGCGTTTATGCTCTGGCGTTCAAAAGGTTAATCCCAATGGAAGAATCTATCTAGCTACACCACTAACAATTTCATTTGCTTCTTTAATTTTCTTAATTTCTCCCATGTCCTGTTTTTCAAACTAAATGAATAAAATAACAATTGCTTCTGCCCTTATTAGCGCCCATTAACCCGTCCCACTCAAATAACAAATGTGTCAATAGTACATTCGTTTTTCAGAACACGTCGACTCCTTCAAAAAGTGTTGGGCAAGAATCTCGAGGACAAAAGAGGTTGTCTGATGGGACACCAAGCCAGTTGCAGCTAAGACCCATAGCTCCCGCTGTGTAAGTTAGAATAGAATAAGGATAATATTTTAGATAAACTAACTTTGACTCACTTTCAGCATTACTTTTATGATTGGAAAAGATATTTTGCTCTGATCATTCAGTGACTATGGAAGTCTGATTTTTAATATTAGACCATTTGTTTTCGCAATATAGCAACTATCTTTTTTACAAGATTTTAATATTCGCTGAAAACGCATGACAACTACAATACTTACACACAAAAATTTGAATTTTGTTCCTGAACCTGACCATAAATTGGAGAATAAGAAGTTTGCTACAAAATTGAGGACTCTCGAAGAATAAACAAATTTTATTTTCGTAGCTTCTTTTTTTTGTTTTATTACTATTCTGACTGTTATTTTTGTTTCCTAAATAAGTATCCTTTGATTTACCTACGGTTTTATGAAATGTAATATGAATAAAGCGGTGACAAAACACTTACCACTTGTGTCACAATAGTAATAGAACGCGCTTTTTTACCGACTTTTGAAAAGGGGGAGATTTAATTTTCGAAGCATTTCCCGTCATTAATTCAAATCAGCCAGTTCTACAAGAAAGAGGAACCACGGAAGATATTCTCGTTACAGACAATGAATTCTTCCTTCGCTTTTTTGAAGAACTCGTTCCGTCTGTTATTCTTTTTTTTTTAATGTTTTATTTTTTTACTTGTGTATGTGATTGAAACAATGTGATGCTCCAGGTCACATGTGAGCCATGACAAGAACTCCACGAGAGATTCGCGCACCTGGACCGCGGCACCAGGTACATTGAAGATTATCTGCTGTTTTTTCGAGATGACTTGAATGTGGCACTGCCTTTGGTCTTATTTCACTCGAAGCGCGTATTAAATATGCATTTGCGTAGTATTGTATAGCGACAAAGTACGGCGACGGCGTAAAAAATGGTAATCTACAGGCAAGCGTCAGGGGCATCCATTTTTTAGCAGTTGCGGTTTTTAGGGTTCCGTAGCCGAATGGCAAAAAACGGAACCCTTATAGATTCGTCATGTCTGTCTGTCTGTCTGTCTGTCTGTCTGTCTGTCTGTCTGTCTGTCTGTCCGTCTGTATGTCACAGCCACTTATTTCCGAAACTATAAGAACTATACTGTTGAAACTTGGTAAGTAGATGTATTCTGTAAACCGCATTAGGATTTTCACACAAAAATAGAAAAAAAACAATAAATTAAGGGGGTCCCCATACCCATCATCAAACCCATACGTGTGGGATATCTATGGATAGGTCTTCAAAAATGGTATTGATGTTTCTAATATCATTTTTTTCTAAATTGAATAGTTTGCGCTAGAGCCACTTCCAAAGTGGTAAAATGTGTGTCCCCCCCCCTCTAATTTCTAAAGTAAGATGAGGAAAATTCTGAAAATATTTAGGATTGTAGAACGTAAAAAAAACTATCAACGAAAATTGGTTTCACTAAGATATGATGTTTAGTTTTTGAGATATGGGACTTTTTCATCAAACTGCAGCAGTAACTTTGTTTTTCATAAACATACTGTGAACAACAAATTTAGTTTTGCGGTTGTGTGGAAGTTTACTAACTAATACTACTAACTAATGAATGACAGTTCAAAATATTGTTATTATATTGTTTGGAGCTATGGAACCCTGTGTGCGAGTAAGACTCGCACTTGGCCGGTTTTTTAACATTTACACCATTGGTGTATTTCTTCACTAGCGCTTCAATTTCTTGAAACTGCTGTATCGTGGGTGCGTTTACAAACATTTAAAGTCACATACACAAACAGCCAGACCCAGAACAACTATCTGTAGGCCATACAAATATTTGTTCCGTGCGGGGATCGAACCCGCGACACGCATCGCAGCAGTCGATCGCTCAGCCACTGCGCCATGCCATTTAGTTTTAACTGGTTTACCAATGGCAGCTAGATCTTCAAGTCATCTCGTGTATGAAATCTGTGTAACGTAACCAGCACCTGCTTACTTAAAATAATAAATTAAGGCTTGAGTTGTGTATTAATGTTCAAGCAGTTAGCGTTTTATCAAGACTTACGCGAGGAAACTGCGTTGGCATGTTGCGAATAATCATTGTTCTTTAC
This sequence comes from Cerastis rubricosa, assembly GCA_949152445.1. Classification (NCBI taxonomy): domain Eukaryota; kingdom Metazoa; phylum Arthropoda; class Insecta; order Lepidoptera; family Noctuidae; genus Cerastis; species Cerastis rubricosa. The sequence goes on from OX424541.1 coordinate 15,713,940, forward strand.
CAGCATTTTTAGAGCACGTTCTCCTGTGACCTGGATCCTGAAGTTGGCATTACGACATCACACCAATCAACTACTGCAACCAGTCATCGTTACCATGTTTTTATAAGCTTTATTTAATATTCCTGGACATGAACCGGCAAGAAACTCCATACATCATAAAGTGTCTGGTGCAAGATGGAAGGTGTGCCATTTTCTGCTGTGACATTGCTGGTGCCTGCTAATTGCACCAAATACCCGGATTACTAAGTTGGCGACGATTCTTTTATTCTCTTTTTTCTTGCATTTGTAGATTGAAGGAGCTGATCTTGATGAAGTTTGTTCTCGGGACATATTGTTTGAAACTCTTACTTATGGTGATATCTTCCGTGATTATTATTTATTATGAGCTCCCGATATTTCGACGCTGTTGTTACTGCCATGATAGCGGCCGTAAGTGACAATATAAGTTTAAGGACTTATTGGTTTTATTTATCAATGTTGCTTTAGTAGTGCTCTTCTGTGGGTTTAGCAAACAGTTCGCCGCAGCCAGGTGAATCTTTTTGATGTTTTACTGGTACAAAATCTAGACATACAAGGTGTTGTTTTGCAACCTCGTCAAATTCTAGGAGGTAACTATGCTAATGATTCTCGACCCGAATCAATAATAAAATGAGTTGGTAATTTTCTTTTTTTTATTTATTTACTGAAATCGGTAACTGTGAACCATCCGTGTTTTAAACACGGGCCGTCTGCCACCTTATAATGTCGCTTATACACAAATAAAAAACCTCAAACGTTTTTTCGATAATTTCATAATCCCTACACCACGTTAAGGGGGTTATTCTGAAATATTGACAAATTTAAACAACAAAAAAACGCAGTGTTTTTTAACAATTTACTAGGTACCGTAATTTATATTGATTATTTATGTCTTTTGTGACAACATCCTGAATTTTGACGAAGATGCAAAACAACACCTTGTATTACCTGTATAATAAGATATTACCGACCCAGCACTACTTCATGTGGGTGTCAAGGCAAACATGCGTAGGAATCTGCAATGAGAGCAGCTGCATGAGACTCAAACGGATACGATGTTTTATGGGTACATAAATAATCGGGTTTTTCTCCAAGTGCAGCAAAGGAGCCTACAGTCGTGCATTTTTTTCCTAGCTGTTTATACTTCAGTACTTCAGATGGACGAAGTCAAAAACCAGAGGTCTAGAATACTGGTTCCATATTTTAGTTTTTTCTTCACGCTTCCTTGGCAGTCAAGTCAGGTCATCAAGAGCGCAGGTGTTAGGGCATGCAGCGCAAGATGGAAGGTGGTCCAGAGTCTGTGGGGAGACGCCGCATACTTCAGATCTGAGTCGTCCATGAACTCCCATCGTTGAATTTACGTCGTTTAGACTTTTTTTTTAATTTTGTTTTCAGTGGACACCAGCATCAGCATTTTATTAGATAGGTACCCTTTTCAAGTTTAGGTTTATCACTACTTATACGAAATGCGTTATGCTTAGGTCTCATTAGTGCGTGGCGTTGCTTCTTCGCTGCGACAACGATGCATTGTTTTACATATATTTTAGTGGCTTGCCACATTATACGTCGCGACGTTGCAACGGATCGACGGACGAAAGACGAAGCCGAGGGAGAATTAATTCGGACGATTGATTCGCTGCACTATCGGAGCTCCGGGGTGACGACGGACAGTGTTCCACTGCTAGAGGGGCAAACTAGACGCGTCCACGACTGCGATGGTTTGCGTCGCCCTCTTGCGTTACGACGACGTAACGCAACGCACTGATGAAGCCTCAGCCTTATTCTTTAATAGCTTTGCGATCCGCGGCGCTTTTCAATCGCTAACATATCTGCGTAAAATTCATTTGAGGCGTAAACGCAAAAGCGTCCGCACTTTTACCTTAAAGGTGCTTGATTCCAGGGTTTTTTGGCGTCATGCAATGCGTTAAATAATTACATCATTTTATTCCTTGTCCTTTTAGCTAAAACACCCACCTCCCTGACTGAATTCCTGTAAGAATCACTAAAGAGGACTACGTCAAGCTTTTTTTATTCGATTTGTACCAATTTCAACCTTAAATACCTTGTCCTTTGCAGAATATCTACAACGAATAACGATGGCAAAGTATACAGAATCCAGTTCATCCACTCAGTGTAAGGAACTGAAGAATTGTCTTCCAAATACCTGTTCTATTACTAATATATGCCAAGCGTAGTTCAGCAGTCGACTGCGATAAATTGATTCGATTTTTGCGTCAAATCGTATATTTTTTTAGTTTGTGTGTATATTCACCTCAGTCCTTATTTTATTTTTGTTATTTTATCCCTGCTGGTACAAAAGTCTAAAAACATGAATGTTGTGGAGGAAGCATGTACTAGATTTGAAGTAATAACGTAATTCTTTACAGATTTTGATGGAGACGTTCCGAGATTCGACATATTTGGCAATGCGTAATTTACCAAAAATCAATGTAGCTCTTCCACCTTTCAAGCTATTTCGCTTACAGCTTAGTAGAATCTCACTCTTGTATAGCCAAAGCGTAGAAAGCAAAGCGTAAAAGTAAGAAACAGAATTAGCACTATAACGTATTGTTACTTTACAGCTAAGGAGAACACCATTGTCAGTATGGGGATGAAAATTAACCCGGCTCACGGCACCATCATACAAGTGTCTTCGGGACAACAGACGAAGTAAGAAAACACCATTTTCGCTTTTAATTAGAAATTATAATACATACTTGATATCTAACAGAAATTATTCCACAGCAAAGCAGCGCTCACCCTTTTCAACTAACTTATACAGTCACTACTTGTACAGCCAGTCTTTTCCATAGAAGTCAAGCTCGTAAAAAGTGTACTAACTCTTAATATTTCTTTACAGTGTCTCATCCCCCGGATTGGGCCAAGACGGTACAGGAATGTACATCCGCCAGATCGACAGAAACGCGATCCAAATCCAGACCAGCAAAGATGGACAGAAGCAGGATCTCAGCAAAGTTCAGAATACGGCGCAAAACGTGCAAATGATCACAGTTCCTCAAGGCATGACTGTGTTACAGAACCCTTTGAACATAAGCCAGGTTCCAACAATGCTTGGGCAGCACAACAGCCAGGTCTACATGATACCTGCGAACCATCCCAACCTCATGCAAAGCGCGCTTCCTCCAGGATTCCAACAAGTGCTCCAACCCGGTCAGAATGTAACTGTGATGCAACCCAACCAGTTAGGCATGCCGGGCGGAGTTCAATACAACGTACCTTTGATGAACATGCCAGCTACCTCGCAATATATGCCTACGGGACTCAACTTTAATACGCAGCTATCTGCCCAGCAACTAAACGCAGCTCTTGCAGGACATCAACTGAACCCTAATTTAGGAACGATTCCTATTGTGCAAGCTCCCCCACCGTCGTCTCCTATGACGAATCCTGGGCAAGCGATCCCTGGATCGCAGACACCTGTGCACCAAATAGTGCCGAATTCGTTCCTTACGCCTACATCGCAGTATGCAGGAATGCCCCAACAGTATATGATGCAAGGCAACACCGGCACGATCACTGTACCGACCAACAATCCGACGGTGCAGTACACTATACCAGCCACTCAGAACACCTCCAATAACGGCAATGGACAATCTACATCCACAGATAACGACTCAAACGGGGCTAACAACCAAACTAATTATATAACGTCATCATCACAAGATAACGGTTATTCATTGACGGGTACAGTGCAAAATCAGCAAACTTTTACATCAGACGGCCAATCAACGCAGACTACAGGTTTTACGCAGACCAATCAGAATGGCACGTCGACATACGGGTCATCAAATGGCAGCCAGACCGCAGCTTACGTCAGTCAAACGACGACTACACAACCACCGCCGACTTACAACCCTACAAACGGGTCGAACCAGGCATCTAATCAGACGTACGCGCCTCCAAGTACGCCAACATCACAAAACTCGCAGACTAACTTCTCTCCGTCGACGACGCCAGCGCCACAGACGTATCCTACTGCCAACCTTCCGAACATGCCAAATGTGGCTTTCGCGCCGAACCAGACTCCGCAGAACCCTTACCCAAACGCTACTGGACAGAACTTGGCAGCTTACGCGAGTAACCAGTACCAATACACAAGCAGGCCGTGGTTCAGGCCGAGGTATGGATCTCCACAAGGATCGCCCTACAGTGCGGGGACAGGACCCCCACCGAATGGACCCCCCATGCCTGTCCCCCCTCCCTCGGGCAACTACAACTATTGGCCAGATAGCTGAGAGTTAGATATTATTATTGGGACTGAATTTGACATAATAGAATAATGTAAAATAAGAGAGACTGCTTTTTAAAGATACATTTATAAAATGTAAAGAAATATTTTAGAATCTAGATGAAATAATGAGTATTTCCTATATTATTTTGTTTTATTATAGGCATGTCAAAATTATTGCTTTTTATGAATGTAAAAGTGATGAAATAATTGTTACTATGGTGGGGCCACAACAACGTAAATGTAAACGTTAATAATGCTGAAATTGTAGCATTGTTTACAAAAATGTATTCTTGTATTGTAAAACCGTTGAATAGTTTGATTATAAACACAGATTCCTAGAATGAGTAAGTCGGAGCGGATCGGTACCGATCGATGCGGGTAAAAGCTGCATACTTTCTGTATGAGCTAGAAATGTGTTAATAGTAGAATAGTTTTTTTTGCGGGTCCCCACAAATCGGTGCCTGTCTTGGCACCATAATGTGTGTCAGTATGGCTCCCCCAGTGTTGTACATATATATATATACTATAGGATTTATTAAATCCTATAGTTATCATATAAACTGGCACGTCATTGTTCACGCACAAATTTGCAAAGAATTTAGAGTTAAACAGTAAATGTAAACGATGCAAGTTTGTAAGAAATGTAAACGATGCAATTTTGCAAGAATTTAGTATTAAACATTAAATGTGTACACAATACAATTTTGCAAGAATTTAGAATGAAACAGTAAATTTGTTAACAATACAATTTTGCAAGAATTTAGTATTAAACAGTAATAGTAAACGATGCACTGCCACGTGCACAAGGTATAAGTATTCTACACTTTGGTGCACAACCCCGAATAAATTGTGACATATTTCATAATTTTTATTTCTTACTAGCTGTCACGCGCAACTTCGTCTGTGTCACATTTTCCCCGTTATCGCATCATTTTCATTGCTGCTCCGCCCCTATTGGTCGTAGCGTGATGATATATAGCCTATAGCCTTCGTCGATAAATGGGCTATCTAACTATGAAAGAATTTTTCAAATCGGACCAGTAGTTTCGGAGCCTATTCAAAGCAAACAAACAAACACAATCAAATCTTTCCTCTTTATAATATTATTATTACTTTAGATATACATCATATATATATATATATATATATATATATATATCTATATTCGGCTGAACGTCCATACATACTATATTTGTATGAGTTGAGAGTTCAACAATATAAATTACGTGTCATGTTGTTTGTCGGGGATTGGACTCCTAAACTATCAAACTAACTATATAACTAACTGCACACAGTGTGCAGTTACATGTGCAATATTTATCTGTTAGCTCCAAACGATTCTAACAGATGGCGGTATCTGTTGACTGGATTGAGTAAGTATTCAATAGATGGCGCTGTATAGGAGCGGAGCAGCAATGAAAAACACCCCCATAGCAAAAAGGCGTGAGTTTATGTAATGTTACGACAATTGCATTTGGTGGATAATACTTGATAGATTAAATAAAAGTGGTATTCATAAACATTCCAAGTGGATTGGATAAAGTACGTAAGTATGACTAATTTAAGCTTGCAGTTCAAGGTGGCGCTGCTTAACAAGAAAAAAATGCACCTAAATGTCAAACTTGGTACATTTATTTTAGTTCTGTTTTTCCGCCTGCGCACATAATTTGGCTGAACTGTAGAATTTGATGGCAGTTGCTTGTAGCTATTTTACGTTAGGTTTCATACAGTAGGTCCTGTATGCCAAGATCTTAACATTTTTCACGAAATTGCAACGAAAAAGTTTTTTAGTAAAAAAAAGTTAGTCCTATCCTATGCCCATTATCTTTGACAATCTGTCTTTGACTTACTGAAGCCAATCTTAAAAATCAATTTTCAAAACCAGTTCTAACAAACCCACATCAAAATGAATACAGATAACAGATACCAGGTGACGGCTTCTCTCTTCATGCTGAAAGAAATAAAACATAGACAGGAGCAGGTAAACCGCGGATACCAACTCCTCAAACGCAAGGCCGAGGCTCTACGTTTCAGGGGCAGGCAAACTGCCATGGAGTTGGGCTCCACTCAGCTTGTATTGGGCCATACTCTGAAAGAAGCTTACATTAGTTTGGCAGCTATTAAATTTACCAATGGGGACTCAAATGCGTTGATGCTTGAGAATATTGGACAAGTAAGTTAGTTTTTTCGACTGTTCTCATCACTCATTCAGTCTAACAAATCTAAAAACATGACCCGATACGTAGGTACTTTAATGAAAAATGCGTGCCTGCTGTCTGGACTTTGCAAAAAAGTAAGAATTGAGTTCCGCTGCATATCTGCTTCATAATTTAGGAAACTCCCTTATGAATCGAAATTTAACATATAATGCACACCAGAAAAAAAATATCATCAGCCTATAATGTTCCCACTGCTGGGACACAGGCCTCCTCCTCTCAATAAGAGGGAGTGGGCTGTAAATGTAATCCTTCACCGTTTAGAGAGCAGTGGTGATGAAATAAATTACACAAAGTAATGCGTCTGCCTGGGTTCGAACCTACGACTTACTGCTCGTAAGTCGGGGCTGCCACCACTGGGCCACCGCTCCTGCTCCTACAAAAAATATCGGAACCGAAAATTCACGACTATTATCCCATACTGATACAGGCTCAAGTTCGAGTTCAGCGTATTACAGAGAACATATCCGGAGTTTCCACAGTATCCCTTCAAGCTATAGAAGAGACTGATAATATCGGTGACTGTAACCGCTACGCGGGCCTCGGCTCTGGAGGCCACCGCACCGCGCAAACCAAGAAAGCTTTCAGAGAAGCCGTGCGCATACTCGTCAAGTTTGCGTCATTGAGGAATACTTGTATACTATTGGACGGAGCTATTAGATCCACATTAAGGTAGTGTCATTTCAATATCTTTCAGAGATCTCGCCCACCAGGACTGGTTTTTTCTAAAAATAAATCAATTCCTATTTATGTTTATGTAGTAACGGCATTGGCATTAGGTACCATTATTGCCTGTGACAACAATCGAAGATGGTGTAGCGTATAAAAAAAGATACTTGTCCCAACACCCAGAAAATAACAAATTTCTTAAAGTAGTAGGTACTTTAAGAAATTTGTTATTTTCTGGGTGTTGGTATAAGTATGGACATGATTCGGCTAAAGACAAATTCTAGGCGACAATGTTGTTAGTCCTTTAGGGTCATGTGCAACGGAGACGACCACGAACTTTTGGATGGTCGTGCTGTGCCAGACCGAACCATTTCCTCAAATTCCTTTTTAGCCGACCTCAGTTTTTGAGGAGCTAGACGGCGAGGACGGCAAGAAGTAGGAGGCCCGTCCGTTGTCTTGATGAAATGCACAGTATCGTGTTTCATAATCCTGGGAAGGCCAGGTGGACGAGTTATTTCAGGGAATTCTGCTAGCACTTGTGCGAAAGCAGAATTCGACGGGGCTACGGCCTTGACACCTGTGATACGTCTACAGGCAAGCCTCGCCCTTACTTGACCCCTTCCTTCCGAAAAACAACGTTCGACAAGCTGCACAATTTAAGCCACCCCGGCGCTCGAGCTACCACCCGTCTCATAACCGATCGCTACGTTTGGCCCTCTGTCAATGGGGACTGCAAAAAGTGGACACGAACATGTTTAGCGTGTCAGCGCGCTAAAGTATCGCGCCATAATTCTTCCCCTCTAGGCAATTTCGACCTACCACCTGGTCGTTTCAGACACGTCCATATCGACATCGTCGGCCCCTTGCCGATCTGCAACGACTATCGGTACTGCTTGACCGCCATTGACAGAGTCACTAAATGGCCCGAGGTATGGCCAATGCGCTCCATCACCGCAGAAGAAGTAGCAGAAACCCTGACACGGGAGTGGATTGCCCGTTTCGGTGTGCCATCAGTCATTACAACAGACCAAGGAACTCAGTTTGAGTCTGATCTTTTCCGCCGACTTATGACACACTTTGCCACCACCAAGACTAGGACAACGGCTTACCATCCCTGCGCTAACGGCATGATTGAGCGCGTCCATCGCCAGCTTAAAGCTGCGCTCATGTGCCACCAGGACTCGTGGGTCCGCGCACTGCCCCTTGTCCTCCTTGGCATGCGATCAGCTTTCAAGGAAGACCTGAAATCCACTGCTGCCGAAATGGTGTACGGGGAACCTCTGCGGTTACCCGGTGAATTGCTTGTCGCGGCTGACGGACCACATAGTTTAGATGACCCGGCAGATTTTGTTGTACAGCTTCGGCGTAAAATGGCGACTGTACGACCCATCCCGGCATCTCGGCATACACAGCCATCTACCTTTATCTTTAAGGATCTTTCGTCAGCAACGCACGTTTTTCTACGGGATGATTCCGTTAGACGGTCTTTACAGCCACCATATTCCGGCCCATACCAAGTTGTAGATCGGGCCAGTGATGGCAAAACTATGACTTTGGACATCAACCGCAAAACTGTGACCGTTAGTGTAGATCGCATCAAACCAGCACACATGGATCACATAATCCACACCAGCCATGACCTCCCAAATAGGCCCACAGAAACTGCGACACACACGACCCAAGACCTCCCAAAGAGACCCACAGGGCCTGCCAAATACACAGACACTGCCCCAAAACTGCCGTACACCACGCGGTCCGGTAGACGAGTTAAATTTAAGGATCTCTCCGATTTCGAGTAATCGGTTCGTCCTTCTCCGTGGGGGGGTGGTGTGGCGTTTATGAACGCACCCTTAAGCGTTGGCAACACAGGGCGTTATGAACGCACGCGTTGGCAACACTGAAAGTGTCAGATGAAAAAATTGGAACCGTTAGCCGACAACACGGATTATTACTTATTTTCACAAGTCCATGCTTGCATTTAGTGATTACATGTGGAATTAATTGTGCATTAAACTATTGTATAACGACCGTCCATGCAAGTTTTATTCGTCCTCGTCCTGCAATCTTTTAACAAGGGGGAACGAGCATCTTCTACTCGTGTTCCCCAAAGTCCTGTGGCGTTCTCCAAATACAAACCGTGTTTGGAGAACGCCACCGGACTAACAACGTGATAGAAAGTTGGCACTCTCAACTTAGTAAGGAGTAATGAAGCGATCTCCGATATCTATTTAGCGTCTATTAAAAGTTATACCAGTGAAAGAAAAAGACAGGTGAAGAAGCTGAAATCAGATGCAAAGGGCATCGGCCGCGTGACAATTGCAATGAATTGCCAAACGGAACTTACACAAGGAGTAATGAACTACCTATAGGATTTTATTTGGTAATTATGACTAAATACGAAAATCCTGTCTAATTCCTTCCATTTGTGCAGAAATGAGAGTACGACCACGAGAACATGTATACCCTCGTTGTAATACTGCTGGTATGACGGACTAGTATGACCACGAGGAAACTGCGGGTGCGCCTTGAAAAGTTTTATATTTACTTACGTGTCCAAATCTTTACAGGAAGGTAAATGGTATCGAAAAAGTCATCATGCCGAAGTTACGTAACACCGAATCTTATATTATGACGGAAATGGATGAAAGGGTAATTGTTTTTTTTTTCTGTCACAAATGCCTAACCTTAACCTTTCTGTGATATTTCCCTATGTAGAATCTTATGTTAGTACCTAGGTAGGTACTTTATAATCTTTGTAAACAGGAACGGGAAGAATTCCATCGTTTGAAAATGGTAAAAGCGAAGAAAGTGAGGACGAAAACGCGCCTTCTATTGCGGCAAGTCCATAGCGCAGCTAGTGCCGGGATATCTCTGGGTATGTACCTACAGAGTACTAATAATATCTAGGTACTATTTTATTATTCTAGCCAGAATTTCTGAAATGGATTAATACTGGCTTGCGAAGCTGCGATTTCTCCAACAATAGGACTTGCAAAAGAGTCTGTGTTGAGTTCTTGTTAAGGACACTTACGCAGTTCGCAGCTTTCTTTACCTTCCTTTATAGCTTTGGTCGAGGTTCTAAACCTACAGGCAGCATACTGATCGTGGCCCGAATGCGTCGACTTAGATCTTTTTTTACCAGTTGCTCCAGAAATTAATCATTCCAGGAATAATCTGTATTTTCGTTTTATAGAGGGACTCGAGAACCCACCACCGTTGCCCATTAGCTGTCGTTCTATCGAATGCCTCACCGGCATCCTGACGTGTGGCTCAACATTTTCCTTGTCCTCGAACTCTGGTGACTACGGCAAGCCTATTTGTTATCCTCATAATTGGGAAGACGATGACCTGCTGTTTAATTAGGTTAACTTCTTATAAAACTTACTTGTATCTTCATGTATTGCTTTACTTGTGGTGTGTTAATGTATTCCTATTTTCTTCGTTGTGCTAATAAAATATGTGAGAAACGGAACTAGTAAATTTTGAGTTTGAATAATAGCCTGCGCAGACGACGGATTATTATCCACTGACTTTTATGTCCGCTATAATAGATCGCTTACAGCTGTATCGAGTAAAGCAAACTAGGGATTAAAAGTACTGCGTAGGTACAAAAAGTTCCCCGAATAACCGAGGACATGCAGAGAGCGGACCGGACAAAAGTAATGGGGAGTCCCCGATAAAAATAGAACTCGTGTGGCTAGGCGAAGCAACGCACATGCAGTGATGCCAACTTAGCAACTTTATAGCTAGATCTAGCTATTATTTGGTGACAGACAGCTACAATTTAATTAAATTTGTAGCTAAACTTTTTAGCTACTTTTTTTTAGCAACTTTTGAGGCTATCGAGATTCGTAAAGTAGGGTACCGAGTCTCGTAAAAAAATATAAAACTAAACTCGAATCTATGTTCATAGATGCTATGGTAGGTACAGGTCTCAGGAAAACTGGTAAATGCTGCTATAACTCTGTTTTGCTTAAAGATATGTTACATAAAATGGGCACCGCTGAAAAATATTTTAAATCAACGAAAGATACTGAACCCCAGCCATAGACATCTTCTTCTTTAAATAATTAATTTATTTTTTATTTAATAACGTACACAACACATGTTTAACTCTCTTGTTGGAATTAATGAAAATAAAAATGTTTGTCAGGAATTTACATTTCATTGTAACCTACTTATCTACTGTATATAACATTTAACTACTTCTAGCAACTTTTTGGGGTACAAAAAACTGGCAATCTAGCAACATTTCAAAAATTGTCTAGCAACTGGGTAAAGCTAGCAGTTGGCAACACTGCGCACATGGCGGACTTTAGTCCGCATTGTACGCTCGAGAGTGACGTACGTATGCACGACGATAAATGATGACGCAGGAAATCGACTGTAAAATTTTACTAAAAGAAGTTGAAAAAAGAAGTTCTTTATATGAACGTCAAAAAAAGAGTACCACGACCGGTGTCACACCGTGTTTTGCACACCGTGTGCGTTGAGTTCGCGGCGGACTTTTTATTCGCGGAGCGTACTTTTTTCTCCACCGCGGAGAAAAGTCCGTCGTCTGCGCGGGCCTTAAGATTTTTAAGTAGGTACCTAGGGACAGGGCAGTATAAGTAGGTACTCTTTGTTTCAATAAGACCAACGCCCCGGCGCCGGCGGGCGAGGTGGCAAGTCAATTGAATGCGTACAAAGTTGCCGACATACCCGAAGGCTTTGGTGTCATGCCAAATCCGCAAAATATGGTCCGCAAATAATAGTGTGGGATACGTTTAGGGATGGAGTGCTTAACAAGGGCGTAGCTACCGCCTTATCTGCCGTATCAATCATACATACCAGGCCCCCGGGCCACGGGGGCCCCCGTCGTACGTAAGCAAAAAATCTAGTCATCGAATCAGTTATAAATGATTTAATAAATCAGTTTGCCGAAAAAAAGGCAAGAGAGATTATTGATCGAAGCAAGAGAGTGTATATTTAATTTGAATTGTTCTTAAAAATTTTGGAAAAAGTGACAACATTATTCTACGATGAACGATATTTTACGATGAATAAATATTTCTTTTAATTTTATGCAATTTTTTTTTTCTTTTGTGGTAAATCTTTACCCTTCATAAGGGCCCCCAAACAAATTTATATATGGGGCCCCCCGCCAAGGCACGCTACGCCACCTGGTGGTTAAATATACAAACGGCGATTGATATTGTAAGCCTTTATTAAATTCAACATAATTTTAGACAAAAAAATATAAATAATCTACAAAACCCAGCCATCGTCCATCCTTTCCTCCATAGGCCGAGTAAAGTATTGGCATCTACGGAACTTCTCCAAAATCTCGCCCTGTGAATTCATGCATGTTAAATAAAGGCTTGTAAAAACGGGCCAAGTGTGAGCTGGACTAGGCACACAGAGGGTTGCACAGAAGGCACCTACTTTCCAAGTCTCTAATATGTGGTGCCAATAGTTTCCCTATCCAGACGGACGGACAGAACGAATCTATAAGGGTTCCGTTTTTGCCATTTGGCTACGGAGCGGAACGAAATGGGGTCGATAAAAAATATCGCAAAACTGACTTTCCCCACTCATCATTTATATATATATTATTATTAGGGGTTTCCACTAATCAGAAGGCATATTCGTAACAAGGCCATGAATTACGTGGGCTAAACGGCCCTTTAAAATGGAGGTATAATAAGTTGGTATTACTTACAGGCCCGGTTTTAGTGGTAGTTTCGCTGTAATAAGTAATAGCGCTAGATCCAGTGCCATATAACGGATACTTAAGATGCATCTGAAACAAGAGAATTATTGGTAAAGACAAGGTCAACAGGAAAACAGAACGAAAACCATTGGACAAAACTAAACTCTGCAAACCAGTACCATATGATGTTCAAAAACCTGCTGAGTATAAAAAGACCCATTCTGTTAGAACAAATTACACCGGTCGGCAAATCGTCGGCTTTGTCTTTAGTCATTTCTGACATGGACAACACAAAAAAAAAAAAAAAAAATTACGTTTTTATCAGCAGTTACTTCTAAATTGCGAGGCTCAAAATCCTCCTTCACGTAATTGGCGTCATATTCCGTGCAATACTCGGAGACTGGCTGGGATGTCTTCAGCTCTTCAATCACTTCGTCCAGCATTTGTTCCCAAAAGAAATCTGTTAGCATTCGTTTACGAATACCTAGAAATATAATGGAAAATTTAAAAATCCTGGTTTTACTTACTGGGAAGACTATTATGTATAATATTACGACGAAGTCCAAAAAATAAAGTAGAATTTAATACTTGGACTCATTGAGCTTAGGCTGACGAATGAATATATAACAGAAGCCCATAATAAAAAAACAAAGGGCAGATAATTATTACCAATGCCGTATTTTGATATCTTGGGGACTTTATAGCACCGGCGCATCTCGCTCCCTTTATCAGGAGCTTCGCGTCCATCTTGTAGAATCCATGGACGGCTGAAATTCTTCCCTTTGCCATACGCAGACGGTTCAGGAGGAACTTTGGGATGGAGCTTGATTCGCTCTAGAGGTCTTATCTTTAATGTTTCTTCTTCATTTTCTGGTTCCGGAATATCAGCTTGAACACCAGCATCGGTGGCTTCTGGATTCATTTTTTGCTAAAATTACTATTTACGCGAAAAATAAACTCAAAAGCGAAAGCTTGCAATGGTTGTTATAGAAACGAATAATATCATAGACATATTATTCTAAACAATATTGTTGGTTTTAAAATCTTTATTTAAAACGCTTTGGTGAATTGGAACGCAAGCGTAAAAAAACGAACGAAATGTCAGTCAGCTGTTGGTGAACAAAAATCGGTATTTTGTCAAATCGCAAGATGTCTGGTTGTCAAATAGTCCGTAAACAAGATTTGCCCCCTCCGGGGGGCTACCAACCGATTGCATATAAAAGAGTACCTGCTAAAACATTATTTAGCGGTAAGTAATATATAATTTTTACTCATTTTGTTTTGCATACAAGACTAATACCAGATTATGTAACTGACGTTTATAGGTTAGGTTGTTTTGTTTTCTACACACATAAGTTCTTTCTACTGCTGTTAAAAGCATAAATAAACCGTACTCGTTATAATATGTTCGAAAATGTAAAGAAAATATCAATTTTTTTGATAGTACTTTCATTGTAACCCATGTTACAGATTCACTATTTATGAGCTCTATAATGTATCGATTATTTGGTTATATCTAAGCATAGACCAGTTTAAGGATAAATAATAAAGGATAATATCAATTCTCAGGCTGTATTGCATACTAAAAACTTACAATATGAAGCCACTCTACACAAATCACTTGGTTTTCAGGGTATACTATGTTTGCTGGCTACTTTGGTATCACAGCGTTTGCAATGTATATGTATGCTAAGAACTACAGGCAAATAACCAAAGACCAGATTGAGATGCGGTCTTGCAAGATGGCAATATTCCCCATGTTGCTGGCAGAGAGAGACAGGGCATATTTGAAGCAGCTTCGTAAGAACCGTGATGCTGAGTGTGAGCTCATGAAGGACGTTCCCGGATGGGAGGTAAAATATTAATTATTAAAGTTATCCCCCTTTTGCCTAACTCTAAGCAAAGCTGTTGTCCACTGTTGGATTACCTCACTTGGCTCAGCACCGAGATTTGAAAATGTAACAAGCAATATTTAAACACACACGCATCTCTATTTTTCACAATAACATTTAAGTGTCCCCTAGCATTCGTGAAAACAGATATTATAGTTAAAGGATTGTGGTATTTTTTGTGGGGATTTTAAATTATGTAAATCATAATATACTACTTTTAACAATCCTGCCATTGCTGGTATTGAAAGTTTTTAATTCTAGTCTTGTTTAAACAATGGTGATATTATATATGTATCAAACAAAGGTGATATTATATATGTACTTGTATAATTAGAAATACGCTAACAACTCTTGAAGTAGATGTTAAATTTTAGATTTACAAATGATGAGTAATTCCTCTTTGCATTTACACTAGATGTCACAGTAACCTTCAACTTGCGGCACCGAGCCCAGAATCAAAATTGGATAGTGCAGTTTTATGACTGGTATTCAGCTGCATCCAGTTAGACTGGAAGCTGACCCCTACTGCTGACCAACAGGGATGATAATGAGTGTAGTTTTATTCAGGCATTGCATAAGTTAAGGTGTCCAAGGAAAGGAGGTTGTTCTAAAGGCTCATTCATAAATATTGTAATCTACAGCAATAAATATTTCCAGGTTGGCACTTACTACGGCGAGAAGATATACAACCTCGTGCCCGAAGACACCCTGGTTGAGCCCATATACCATGAGTACTATGCCCACTCCAGGCCCTGGGAATGGTTCCAGCGCGCTAACCTCAAGCTGTGGACCTAAAAAGCAAAGGCAAGGTGCTCATAATGCCATTAGAGACCTATACAACCTTCTTGGTGTGAATTATGCGTTATTAAAATCTGCTTGTGACACAACGTGCGGTTACTGTGTATTTAGATAATTGTATTTCAATAAAGCATAGTATAAAGTGGCGATTTTTATTTGTATGGAAAGAATTCAGGTTATAAGGATAAACGCGCACAGTACAAGGATAGGGATAAATTATAAAAAAAACCGGCCAAGTGCGATTCGAACTCGCGCACGAAGGGTTCCGAACCATTATTTATGAAAACGAGCAAAAAACACTTTTTTGTATGGGAGCCCCCCTAAATATTTATTTTTTTCTGTTTTTAGTATTTGCTGTTATAGCAGCAACAGAAATACATAATCTGTAGAAATTTCAACTGGCTAACTATCACGGAACGAGACACGGACAGCAGTCTCAGTAATAGGGTCCCGTTTGACCCTTTGGGTACGGAACCCTAAAAAGAAATCTCATGAACAAATATAAAATTATTCAGAAAGGTCAGCTGCTCAGTACTTGCAACTGGAGTGTGTGTATGAGCAGATATTATATGAATGTGGACGAAGCGAACGGAGTATGTAAAAGGCGTGTGCTGGCTACTTTGATCCTATCAGGTCATCATCTGCCTAGCCTTTTCCCAAACTATGTTTTTTTGGGGTCGGCTTCCAGTCTAACCGTATTCAGCTGAGTACCAGTATTTTACATGAAGCGACTGCCTATCTGACGTCCACAACCCAGTAACTGGGTAATACGATGCCCTTTAGTAAGACTGGATGTCAGACTTTCGGCTTCTGACTACTCGTAACGACTGCCAAAGATCTACAAATGACAGCCGGGACCAACGGCTTAACGTGCTTTCCGAGGCAAGGATGAAACTGTATGTAATTATGGTCACCCATCCCACCCATGGGCTAGCTCACCGTTCGTCCGTCTTATGACGACAGACCGTGCCGACGGCGCGTTCGTGTTCCACGCGCGCCTCTAGGAGATGTCAGCAAATCGGAAGGGGTCCGAGAGGGCCGATGCCTGCCAGGGCTGCGGGTTGTTCGAAAGAGATACCGTGCCCCTGGAACGCAAAGGGCTAAGAAGGAACATGGATGGGTTTTAGTCAGTCAAGTTTGACACTCCCTTCCGCTCCGCCCAGAGCGGAAGAAGTCATTTGATGATTTCCAATCCTAAAAAAAAAAAAGACTCGGCTTCTGACTACTCGTAACGACTGCCAAAGATCTACAAATGACAGCCGGGACCAACGGCTTAACGTGCTTTCCGAGGCAAGGATGAAACTGTATGTAATTATGCTCACCCATCTACGGACCAATATCGGCAAGCATGGCTTAACCTTAAAGATCGACCCGTGCGGCTGTTATTATTTAGCCACGAGCTCCTTTCACTTTGATCCTATCAGATAAACTACAAAAAGATGGGAAGTACTTCATATAAAAAAACAACTCCTCCATTTTATAAACAAAACATTTATTACTTTCACCATTCAGTATACAAAAATGTAAACAATGACATAATTCTTATAAATAATCATTTCATACAAGTTCATCATGTATTTATTGACATGAGAATCCACAATTTTCATTTCAATAAACTTACAACAATTTAAAATAAATTATTCACATCACCAAAAAAAAAAACCAGGTTTTGCAAAATTTATGCAAACAAGCTCATCCGTAACCTATGATAAAAAATTGCATTTCAGTAATACGAAAACTCCTTGCAGCTTGATGACACTAACATAAAGTTCAAATTGAAATGTACAAATATCATATCAAGTTTATTATATTACTGTGTGTAGTACTTATCATCTAAGAACACAAGGGGGATATAAGACTGTTTTATCATAAATAGTTTTTTTTTTTATAAAAGAACAAATAATAAATATATGCCTACCTTTTATGCTGCAAACATAATTGTGCTTCGAATACGTACTTGATTTTATATGTAATCTGCATAATATAATAAGAAATTTCTGAAACGGTTTTGTTCCTTAGTGTAGAACTTTTTTTTAAGTAATGGCTTTTCTGTGTCTCGCCCAAATGCTTTATAATAAATTAATTCCTAATGTTGGGTTGTTCAAACCAAGGCGATCGTAGCCAACCCCCGTATTCAAAAACCCGTTCGATTCGATGTCGATCGACAAGTCGTATGTCTATCTTTTTTGGCACACGAAAGCGAGCGAGATAGACATACGACTTGTCGATCGACATCGAATCGAACGGGTTTGTGAATACGGGGACTGGTCACGCGACAGCCGAGTTCATTTTGTTCGGCGAACTCCTGGGTCGCGTCGGCCACAGAGCGCCTTCAGGTTTTCCCAACAAATCCGTGACAAAATGAATGCGGCGAACGTGTGCGACACCAATAGCTCTGGTAAGGAGGGTAAACCCGTCGGTACTTCGAGACATCATTGGTTAGTACTGGAAATTATGCTTACGTAGACGAGGGCATGCTCTCAGAAATTCAATATTGTAAACCCTTGCGGGGTAGCACCCATGCCCATTACTCAAATCGACTTCAAACATACAATATTATACTAACTGCAACTTGGTTTAAAATTGCATGCACAACGATCAAAACGAAATTCTGACGAACTGCTGTATTTTACAAAGCTAGGCGAATATTGTGCTATTGATTGTACTTATAAAAAAATTTAGTCATGGCAGGACAAATGGCTGAAACATAACCTAACTATTGAGGTATAGTTATAAATGTAAGTAATATGCGTATTTATTACAGAATTTATTCTGCATTCTTTGGTTATTTAACATTAATGTGGGTACTTTATATAATGGTTTGCAAAAACGCATTTTGTGCATGATGCATATTTGAGTAAGTATACAATCAGATTTCCTTCCCGGTAAATGCTTCATATTTCTATTTTATGAAAAAGTGGACTTAAAAGGGTTTCTTTCACCCCATACTTCATAGAATTTCACACCGTTTCTCTAAATATTGGTGGGAAACATCTCAGCCTTACTTATTTGGACTTCTTAATGATAATCTTTGGCTTCAGCTTGTGGGTCCTGAGTTTATGCATATGACTCATGACGAAGTACATTCCTGGGAACGTAAGGAACAGTAGGTAGACCCTCAGGAACGTTGGCATATGGAAGGCGAAGTTCCATTCATTTGGCAACCCGACTGTGAACTTCAGCGTCTCTTCAAAGTATGGTATATTCCGGAGTATGACTATAGCTTCGCATATAATGCCTATGGGGTAGAGAGGTATCCACATTGTGTAGCGCAGCCAAGTTAGGATGTAGATCTCCTTTTTGTATAGCTGTGAGATGTAGTATGGGTACCTGTAATAGAATGTAATTAAAAATTAGCTCTTGAAACACTAAAGCAAACCGGCCAGTAACCAAAGAATTAAAGTTCTAGTAATAACTAGGATATGGTATCAATTCCCATGTTAGTTATTGTGGTGGGTAGAACGAAACCACAAATCACTTGAGATTCGACAATGCCTTATACATACCATCACGCCTGTACGCCGTAGGGTTCAGTCAGAGGTGTACATAATAGTACCACATATCGCCAGTTATGTTTAAGTCCCATGTAATAGGGGGCGAGCCTATTGCCACCAACCGGGCACAAATCCAGACTCCGTGGCTGCTTCTGAGAAAATCCTGATGGAAAAACCCAATAACACTTTGCCTGACCCGGGAATCGAACCCAGGACCTCATGCTCACCAGTCGCGCTTGCGACCACTTGATCAGGGATTACGGACGTCAAGGTATGGTATGAATAAAATATGATACGCGCTCGTAAAACGTACGTATTTACATAATTGTAGTCATTAAAATAATCAATACAACCCCCCTTTAACAACAACATACATTTCTTGCAGGCAACTTTGGCCCATAGATACCTTACAGACTAACATACATACTATTAAATACAATTTATGTTAGTAAATAAAATCTTAAAGCTATATTTGTTAGTAGCACTTCACTTGCGCACTATGTCACTGTGCGTTCATGTGGCACTTGCCCGCGGAAGCGACGGAACACCACTCCCTGCGGCCAAAAGTCCTCTTCCAAGACGAGGTGCAGATAGCACATAACATAACTTTAAGTTCATTTAATTCAATGAATGACTATTCTATAAAAAAATCATTCTATGGGGTTAAAGGGATTGTATTGATGACTTAATGATTATAACTCGGTAAAGCCACATTAGTTACGGCCGCGTATTATATTTTATTCAACATAAAAACTGACACTGACCGGCAAATAGCAAAACCGTAAAAAAAAAATCGCGATCCACCCTGTCGCTTCCACGTAACAAGGCATTCACAGGGAGCAGTCGTCAAAAATAATGTATAAAGATCGCATTACCTGACAACTTCAATCATGCTCCACATGACGAAGAGATAGAAGACGACAGGTTTCGAATGCATGCGTGGCTCGGCTTCAATCATCACGAACAGGACAAACGCTCGACCGCTCACTTGCAAGAAAGGCACCAGTACTCCACCCTGTAATCATGTCCAGGGTAATAATAAGGTCAGATTTTATAACAAGAACTTTAATTGATGGAAGCATGGCTATTAATTAGCAGATTATTTAAAAAGAAACTGCTAGATGGTGTATTATACATATTTATTTATTTATACAAATACTTGCTGCACTTGCAGTTTGCACCAAAGCGTGCAGCAAGCCAACAACATAACATTAGCTGAAGAAATTAACGCAATAAAAAGCATGGCTTTATAGCTGCTCGTAAACACATCGAGGTCCGGTTGCTGAGCAATCAGGGCGTTTAGGAGATTGATCGCCTGGGCTGTGGGCGCATCTCGAGCAGTTTGGGTACGCACAGAAGGAGGCGCAAATAGGATAACACAAAGAGCTTGTTCTTACACCTCCAGATTCAGATAGATTTAAAATTCTTCTTAATATTGGGCTAGTCCTCAGAAAATGTATACTACGAAATATTTTCCAGGTTTCATGATGACTGATAGTACCCCTGGTGTTGGGATCAATTCCGACCTCCACACAGGCATTGTCGAGAACAAAACTTAGACCTACTTAGTGTTAACCTTTTGAACGCCATTGTCACATATACGTGACAAGCAAGTGCCTACCCTGTACGCCAATGACACAATATGTGACCAAAAATGTGGTGCACTATAACACGAAGTAAACAATTAAAATCATTGCTTTTGTGTCATCATCATCATCATTTTAGCCGAAAGATGTCCACTGATGGACATAGGCTACTTTGCTCCCCCAACGCCACATTGACATAACATGGCGGGTTTTGCCATAATCACTACGCTTGGCAGGCGGATTGGCGATCGCAGTACGGTTGTTACAAAAGCATAGAGAACGCTGCTGCCCATTCTCTGGCAAGTCCCTTAGTCGCCTCTTACGACACCCACGGGAAGATATGGGATGGTTTATTGGAATGCTTTTGTGTGTATTTATTTAAATATCTTAAAAACATTATCAATATTATTATTTTTTTGTTTTGTTTTATCAAGAAATAAGTTAGTAAAACTTTAATAAGTTGTACCTCCTACCTCTTGAATAAAAATAAAATCAAATAACTTTTGGAATCCGTATTTTTAATTGTAAGTATTTGCAATGAAATTCGGGCTTAGCGCGGAGGGCACGCGCGTGCGCTTATGCTCTGGCGGTCAGTCAGAAGGTTAATACAGACTTCAACTCACCCTAGTATACCCAAACAGCGGATGCATAACTTCAAGATACTGCAACAGCTGTAGGAACTTCATGGCAGGTCCAACATGCTCGTATGTATCAGCAACGGAGTCATAGTCCAGTTTGGCGTATCTGACGGCCATGACACTCAGTACGTAGGTGTACCCCACAAATTGGAAGAGGTTGTATAGTTTCAGGTAGACTTTCTTGAGGTCCTCTGGAATGGAAAGTGGTATAGCATTTCAGATGTCAGTAAACCATATTGTAAAGTACCCTTAACAAAGCCTAGAAAAGGTAAAGGTACTAGTTCTACCAGCCATTGGAATCATTTTTTAGGGTTCCGTACCCAAAGGGTGAAACGGGACCCTATTACTGAGACTTCGCTGTCTGTCCGTCCGTGTGTCACCAGGCTGTATCTCAAGAACCGTGATAGTTTGCCAGTTGAAATTTCTGTTGCCGCAATAACAACAAATACTTACTAAAAACAGAATAAAATAAATATTTAAGGGGGCACCCAAACAAAAAAGTGTTTTTTTTTTTGCTCGATTTTATAAAATAATGGTACGGAACCCTGCGTGCCCGACTCGCACTTGGCCGGTTTTTTTGTTATAGACCATACCTCCTACTTTTTAACCCCCGACCAAAAAAGAGGGGTGTTATAAGTTTGACGTGTGTATCTGTGTATATGTGTATCTGTGTGTCTGTCTGTGGCATCGTAGCTCCTAAACGGATAAACCGATTTTGATAAAGGTGGTGTCGTTTGAAAGGTATTTTAATCGAGAGTGTTCTTAGCTATGTTTTGAGAAAATCTGCTCAGCCGTTTGAAGATTATCACCTCTTTTCTAGTTGATGAAGGGATGTTAAGAACTTTCACAGGTAGTCGATTTGAAATATTGTCGCTTGTCACCATGGACATTGCTGAGGGGGGGGGGGGAGCATCACCCTCCCCAAAAAAAAAAACTTAAAAAAAAAATTAATGTCTTTCCTTGGTTTCGTTAATTAGCGAGAAGAGACGCAACACCGAAAAAATTGGAAGGAAAGGGGGCAGGCCTATGTCCAGGACTGAGACAGTCAAGGCTGAGAAAGAATAACATAACTTTAAAAAGCATGAAAAAAAATTAAATTAAAAATTTAAAAAACCCCCGACTCAGTAACCTCTAAAACGCCCATAATAAATTAATCCAAGCGTCGTAGCGTCGGGGGACCGCTAAGAAGACCGCTTAGAGCACAAAACAAAGCACAGAACAAAGCGGACCCCCGACGCTACGACGCTTGGATTAATTTATTTTTGGCTTTTAGAGGCTTTTTGTGTCGGGGGTTTTTTAATTTTTTTTTTTTTTTTTTTAATAAAAGTTATGTTTATCTTATAAATTTATTTTTAATACCTCAATAACCGCCTTACCACCCTTTTTAGGGTTCCGTAGCCGAATGGCAAAAAACGGAACCCTTATAGATTCGTCATGTCTGTCTGTCTGTCTGTCTGTCTGTCCGTCCGTCCGTATGTCACAGCCACTTTTTTCCGAAACTATAAGAACTATACTGTTGAAACTTGGTAAGTAGATGTATTCTGTAAACCGCATTAAGATTTTCACACAAAAATAGAAAAAAAAACATAAATTTTGGGGTTCCCCATACATAGAACTGAAAACCAAAAATTTTTTTTTAATCATATCCATTCGTGTGGGGTATCTATGGATAGGTCTTCAAAAATGATATTGAGGTTTCTAATATCATTTTTTTCTAAACTGAATAGTTTGCGCTAGAGCCACTTCCAAAGTGGTAAAATGTGTGTCCCCCCCCCCTCTAATTTCTAAAGTAAGAGGAGGAAAATTCTGAAAATATTTAGAATTGTAGAACGTAAAAAAAACTATCAACGAAAATTGGTTTCAATAAGATACGATCTTTAGTTTTTGAGATATGGGACTTTTTCATCAAACTGCAGCAGTAACTTTGTTTTTCATTAACATACTATGAAAAACCAATTTAGTTTTGCGGTTGAGTGGAAGTTTACTACCTAATACTACTAACTAATGAATGACAGTTTAAAATATTGTTTGGGGCTATGGAACCCTGTGTGCGAGTAAGACTCGCACTTGGCCGGTTTTTTTTGCTACAATACATACATCAGCACAAATGCACAATGTTTTCAATGCGTTATATTCCTACCGAAAACTGTGATTTTTCACCCAAAAAAAAAATGTCGTGACTAATCAATAATTTTTGCGTAGTCACTTAGTTTGATGTACAGAATAGTTTGTTGACGGTTTTGTGAAGAGTCCGTTTAGACCTGTATACTTTCATATTATTATCTTCATCATCAGCCTATAATGTTCCCATTGCTGGGACACAGGCCTCCTCTCTATGAGAGGGAGTGGGCTGTAATCCACCACGCGGGCCCAGTGCGGGTTGGTTAATGTCACATGTCTTCGAAATTTTTAGTTCTAGGACATGTCGTTTTCCTCCCGATGTTTTCCTTCACCGTTTAGTCATGATGAAATAAATTACACAAAGTAATGCGCCTGCCTGGGTTCGAACCCACGGCTTACTGCTCGTAAGTCGGGACTGCCACCACTTGGATACCGCTGCACTTCATATGCATTTTCAGTAAAAAGCTGTATAGATGTTTAGATTTATATTTATTATTAGGTGCCAAAAGCAGGTTCAAGTTTTTGTATACTGTTGTTCTTACTTCAGATTAGTCATTCTCTCAAAATATTTTTGACAATAGGATTAATTTATTCAAATAGAAACAATATAAATAGAAACCGGCTAGGAATATTCCTCCTGAGATTACTACAGTAGATAGGCAACACTATTCATTCATTACGCTATTCTATTCAAATGAGGTGTAGTCACATGCAAATTTCAGGCGACGCAATAGTTCAGTGAACTTAAATAATAAAGTGTTTTTGGAACACAATTTATAATGTTGTTTACAATGATTAATTTTTCATCATCATCAGCCTACCGCAGTCCACTGCTGGACATAGGCCTCTTCAATCGCTCGCCAGTTAACCCGATTTTCGGCAACTCTCATCCAGTTGCTACCAGCTACCCTGCGAAGATCATCGCTCCACCGAGCCTGAGGGCGTCCCACCTTACGCTTGCCGATTCGCGGCCTCCACTCAAGAACACGTCTGCCCCAACGGTCATCGGTTCTACGGCTAATATGGCCGGCCCATTGCCACTTCAGCTTACTTATTCTGTGGGCTATGTCGACTACTCTGGTTCTCTGTCGGATCACCTCGTTCCGGATGCGATCCCTCAAAGAGACTCCAAGCATGGCCCGCTCCATAGCTCGCTGAGTGACCTTGAGTTTATGGACCAACCGTACCGTGAGTGTCCACGTTTCGGCCCCGTAAGTCATTACAGGCAGGACGCACTGATTGAAGACCTTAGTCTTCAGGCTCTGTGGAATACGCGACGAGAAGACCCGACGAAGCTTCCCAAACGCTGCCCAGCCCAGCTGAATTCTTCTGTTAGCCTCTCTCTCAAAGTTGTTCTTACCAAACTGCAGAATTTGCCCGAGGTAAACATATTCTTGAACAACCTTGAGAGGAGCGCCATTGACAACAATAGGTCCTGGGGTGACGTGTTCATTGAACATAACCTGCGTTTTGTCCAAGTTCACCCCGAGACCAATGCGTAGTGAAGAATCAACTAGGCCATCCAGCATCTGCTGCAAGTCGTGCAACGATTCAGCCAGTATGACGATGTCATCTGCAAATCTCAAGTGTGAGATGTACTCGCCGTTGATGTTAATGCCACGTCCTTCCCAGTTCAGCGTCTTAAACGCATCCTCCAGTGCGTTGGCGAACAATTTCGGGGAGATTACGTCCCTTTGCCTCACTCCCCGACGCAATGGGATACCCCCTGTTAGCTGGTTCTGGGTTTGGACGGTCATTGTGGCGTTTTCGTACAGACTTTTCAGCACTTGGATATATCGCCAGTCTACTTGGCATCGCTGCAAGGACTCCAGAACTGACCAAGTCTCGATAGAGTCAAAAGCCTTCTCATAGTCCACAAATGCAAGACACAGAGGCCGATTATACTCTTCGGACTTCTGTATAATCTGCCGCATTGTGTGAATGTGGTCTATGGTGCTGAATCCTCCTCGAAACCCGGCCTGCTCCGGTGGCTGAAAATCGTCGAGTCTTCGCGCTAGACGATTTGTGACGACTCTTGAAAACAGCTTATATACGTGGCTAAGGAGCGAAATGGGTCTGTAATTCTTTAATAGGGTCTTGTTCCCCTTTTTAAAGAAAAGAACGACCACGCTCTTTCTCCACGCTTCTGGAGTTCTCCCAGAGAATAGGACCGAGTTGAAAAGCTTCCGAAGCTCTCTTAGCACAGGACTTCCTCCCGCTTTCAAAAGCTCAGTCGTTATCCCATCCTCACCAGGGGCTTTTCCATTTTTAAGCTGTCTAAGAGCCGCCTCGATTTCATCTAGGCTGACTTCAGGCAGGTCTTCTGTGAAATGGCGGGTTAAGGTGGCTCTGGAATCCTCATTTTCGGGATCAGGTCGAGAGGTATGTATTGATTAATTTTTGCCTCGTTACAATTCGTTTTTTAGACTTTCGACTACAAATACATACATACCTTGGGGCACGGATCACATGAGGGTTTTTAAACCACTCCCCCTTGGTGATACGTCATGAGGTTTTAAGCCACCGCACGTCCCAGCATCACGTCGTGTATTATTTTATTATTGACTAGCTGTGCCCGCGACTTCGACCGCGTGCAATTTAACAAAAAAAGTTATTTAGGTTATTTGGTTTTTTTTTCGTTTTTATTGTTATTATTTTATTACAATTGTTTTTTCTAAAATAGAAATAGCCTATGTTACTCCTTATTACAGCAGCTAGAGAACCAAGGTTACCGACGTAGCCCGATGACCTGGTGAAGGTTTCGGGGATCCGCTGGATGCGAGTCGCACGGGACCGGTCAATGTGGCGAAACTTGGGGGAGGCCTATGTCCAGCAGTGGACGTCTTTCGGCTGAAATGATGATGATGACAGCAGCTATCTGCCAGTGGAAGTCCCGCCAAAATCGGTCCAGTCGTTCCAGAGATTAGCCGGAACAAACAGACAGACAAAAATTGAGAAAAATGATATTTTGGTATATGTACCGTATATAAATTCATATGCATGTAGTAAAAAGCGGATATTTTAATATTACAAACAGACTCTTCAATTTTATTTATTTGTATTGTATGTGCTTATTGAAAAGATCAGAGTTTTAGAAGATTAGAAAATTAAAAAAAAAAAAAGTTTTTTTTTTTTGAGGCACGTTTTGCCATTTACGTAACATGAAGCAAGTCAAGGATATCGTTTTATTTTTGTTACCAAGAACAGGATGCAACTTTGATCTTTAGCACTGCATTACAGAACCATCTTTTCCATATTATTACTTACACTTTTAATTACTTTGACTGAAACTTGACACCTAGTTTCAGTCAGAGGCCAGAGCTAGAACGCCATGATGTAAACGTTACGCCGGAATTACTGTAGATAGACTACAGTCATTCCGGCGTAACGTTTACATTACTTTTTTACAACTTAACATCCCACATTTTTCACCATCATCACTATCTATCTATTTTTAATTTTTTACCTATTGTAATCGAAAATACAATTATTCTATAAATTTTTTGTTTTGTTTTTTTGGTAACAAGTGTTATGTATGAGCGAAGCGAATACTTTTTATTTAAAAAAAATGTTTGAGTTTATGATACGATATGAGGAGCTCGTATTTAAATAATAACAACCGCATGGGTCGGTCTTTACGGTTAAGCAGTGCTTGCCGTTCCGTTGTAGGGTGACCATAATTACATACCGAGTTTCTTCCGTGCCTCGGAAAGCACGTTAAGCAGTTGATCCCAGCTGTCATTTGTAATCGTTACAAGTAGTCAGAAGCCGAAAGTCTGACATCCAGTCTTAACAAGGGGTATCGTATTACCCAGTTACTGGGTTGTGGAGGTCAGAGAGGCAGTCGCTTCATGTAAAATACTGGTACTCAGCTGCATCCGGGTAGACTGAAAGCCGACCCCAACAAAGTTTGGGAAAAGGCTAGGCAGGTGATGTTTGAATTTATGATACGTTTACATGGCGCGTTTGTGCTTAGCTTGAGACTGGTCTACTTCACTTATGTTTTAATTTACATAACATGCCTGTAATCCCAGAAGGGTAGGTAAAGCACAGGTGTACCTAATATTACACCCACATTTCGCCAATTATGTTTAAGTCCCATGTAAAAGGGGGCGAACCTATTGCCTTCAACCGGGCACAAACCCAGACTCCGTGGCTGCTACTGAAAAATTCCTGATGGAAAAACCCAAGAACACTTTGCCTGACCCGGGATTCGAACCCAGTACCTCATGCTCAGCAGTCACACTTGGGAGCACTAGACCAACGTGGCACTTTTCATTTACATGGATTGAAAATCAAGTAAGCGTAGGAATTTAACCTTTTGAACGCCAGAGCATAAACGCACACGCGTGCCCTCCACGCCAAGCCACAAATTCTCCGCAAATAATAACAAGGTAAAAAAGGGATTTGAAAAGTATTATCAACTTATTTCTTGATGACATTAAAATTTAATGTTAAACAAATATAGATCACATTTTAATGTATAAATAAACACACACAAAAGTAACGATTTAAATTGCTTATTTCGTGTGTGCACCACATTTTTTGTCACCTATTTGTGTCGTCGGCGTACAGGACACGCGGTTGCTTGTCACGTATATGTGACAATGGCGTTCAAAAGGTTAACAAGAATAACGTGTTACCTCTTCTGTAGCCCATTTCTTCTTTATGTAGTTTGTCGTACATGCCTGGGTAGTCCTTCATGATGTCACGTTTTTCTTCCTCACTGTCCGCAGCGTCTTCTGACGTCCAGAGGTCGAAGTTTATCTGGAAAAGTCACAAGCACGTTAAGCCGTTGGTCCTGGCTTTCATATGTCAATCTTTGACAGTCGTTACAGGTAGTCATTGGCCCAAAAATCTGTCAACCAGTCTTACCAAGGAGTCTCGTATTACCCAGTACTAACTGGGTTGTGCAGGTCAAAAAGGCAGTCGCTCCATGTAAATTACAGATATTCAGCTACATCCGGTAAGACTGGAAGCCGACCCTAAGATTATTGGGAAAAGGCTAGGCACATAATGAAAATGATTGTGATTTCTATGTGATGATAATG
The DNA here is from genome assembly GCA_949152445.1 of Cerastis rubricosa. Classification (NCBI taxonomy): domain Eukaryota; kingdom Metazoa; phylum Arthropoda; class Insecta; order Lepidoptera; family Noctuidae; genus Cerastis; species Cerastis rubricosa. The sequence goes on from OX424541.1 coordinate 15,742,367, forward strand.
ATTTTTATTTTAGGTTGCCAAATTTCCAGTTTCCCCACGCTGATGTTGACACAAAAAAAAAAACAATGATTGACATATGGATGCTGTAACTTAATGCATATATTATTTGGTCACACACACTGCCTAATTATGTTGGAGGTAGCTATACTCAAAATGGCCTAACTAAGAATGCACAGAAGCATAATTATTACGCATGTCAATCTATGCTAATATTATAAAGCTGCAGAGTTTGTTTGTTTGCTTGAACGCGCTAATATCAGGAACTACTGGTCCGATTTGAAAAATTCTTTCAGTGTTAGATAGCCCATTTAACGATGAAGGCTATAATAATATGCTATATATAAGCAGGAAGGAGCAGTAATGAAAAATGTTGCGAAAACGTGGAAAATGTGACGCAGACGAAGTTGCGAGGGACAACTAGTTTTACATAAAAATAAACTTATGCTCGGGTTCGCTCGCTTTATGATGGGAATTCATTACCCCACGGGAATATTTTAATTAGCTGACACTCAGGGATAATCTCGTATAATGCGAATGGATAAAATAAGGAATGAGTACATAAGAGGAAGTCTGAAAGTAATGACTGAAAAGTCCTGTGGTAATCGGATATCGTGGTATGGACATGTGTGTATGAATAAGGATATAATGGCGTATCCACACATGCCGCCGGCTTTCAGACCGCCTTGCCGCTGAATTTGCAGGCCGCCGGTTGCAACAACACTACCACTACGTATCGAAGCCGCAAGCAAACTGCCGCCGGCAACCAAAAGCCGCGCGTGCCGCAGGTAAAAGATGCATGTGCAGGCGGCATGTGTGGATGCGCCACAAGAGTAGAGGAAGACCAAAGAAACTATGGATGGACTGTGTGAAGGATGATATCAAGAGCACGAAGGATGATATAATTGAGGATGATATGGCTTGAAACGAGGTGACTGCTGAGATGACAAGTAATAGAGAAGTATGGAACAAGACATGCTGCGCCGACCCCAAATAAATTGAAATAACGGCAGGAGAATGATGATGACTCGGGGATAATGTAGCTTTTCATTTGTATTAGTGAAAAATCGTAATCGGATCCGAAGATTAACTACACCTAACATACAACCTAGCAAAATCTCTTTAAATAATTAAATTAAAAATTTAAAACATCCCCGACTCAAAAAGCCTCTAAAAAGCCAAAAATAAATTAATCCAAGCGTAGTAGCGTCGGGGGTCCGCTTTGTTCTGTGCTTGTACTAAGCGGTCTTCTTAGCGGTCCCCCGACGCTACGACGCTTGGATTAATTAATTTTTGGCTTTTTAGAGGCTTTTGATGTCAAACATGTCCATACCACGATATCCGATTACCACAGGACTTTTCAGTCACCACTTTCAGACTTCCTCTTATGTACTCATTCCTTATTTTATCCATTCGCGTTATACGAGATTATCCCTGAGTGTCATAGGCTAATTAAATTGTTATTTTTGGCTTTTTAGAGGCTTTTTGAGTCGGGGGTTTCTTAAAATTTTATTTTTTTTTATCATGCTTTATAAGCTTATACTATTTTTTCTTAGCCTTGACTGTCCTACTCCTGGGCATAGGCCTCCCCCCTTTCCTTCCAATTTTCTCGGTGTTGCGTCTCTTCTCGCTAATTAACGAAACCAAGGAAAGATATAAATTTAAAAAGAAATGAAAATTTCGGGGTGGGGGGGGGTAATCCCCCCCGCCCCCTTCAGCAATGCCCATGGTGACAAGCGACCACATTTCAAATAGATAGCAGATTTTCTCGAAACATAGCTAAGAACACTCTCGATTAAAATACCTTTCAAACGACACCACTTTTATCAAAATCGGTTCATCCGTTTAGGAGCTACGATGCCACAGACAGACACACAGATACACAAATACACAGATACACACGTCAAACTTATAACACCCCTCTCTTTTGGTCGGGGGTTAAAAATATTAGTGTAGACTAGCGAGCAGCGGTGGCCCAGTGGTGGCAGCCCCGACATACGAGCAGTAAGCCGTGGGTTCGAACCCAGGCAGGCGCATTACTTTGTGTAATTTATTTCATCACCGCTGCTCTCAAAAACGATGAAGGAAAACAACGTGAGGAAACCGGCATGTCCTAGAACTAAAAATCCGAAGACATGTGACATCTACCAACCCACACTGGGACCGCGTGGTGGATTACAGCCAACTCCGTCTCATAGAGAGGAGGCCTATGTCCCAGCAGTGGGAACATGATGATGATGAGACTAGCGAGCCGCCCCTACTTCACCCGGTTTTTACGATTTGACAAAACAACGAAATTTCTATAAAATTTGCAAGTTAATCCATAATATACCTAGGTTTCGAAATCAATCCTCTAAATTATGGTAATGTAGTAAATATGAATACCGTAATAAAATTCGTTACGTAATTTGGAACCAGAACAAGGACATATGGAGACGGACACAGCAACTTACATTCTTTAATATAATAATAAGAATGTAACAACAATGAATGAAAAAATATATTAATGTCCCATTGTTATTTTTCTTTTTAGACCGTAAGTTCAAGGGTAACCAGTATAATAAAATAAAGAGGATATAAAAAATAATAATAAGGCAGTCTTACCAGATTATAATTATTATTTCCACTAAATTTACTTTTTAGGTTTACATTCACAGCTCAAGCTCATTTGTTATAATCTGTTCTTTTGAAACATTTTATGATAACTTATAGATTTTACAGCACTAATCTTTAATAGATAAGTTTGAGTATGTATTATTGATAAGGATCATAAAAGAAATATTATGTAAGTAACTGTGGCGTGCGACCTTCGTTCCCATTTTTTTTAATCTGTTATTTCTATCTTCAAAACGGCTGGACCGATTTTGATCAGATAGCTTATGTTATAGGGAGAGACTTAGGCTATTTTTAATTTAGAGAAAGAATAAGGGCTCTGCGCAAAAAAATTGTTGTTGAAATAGTTAACAAAATAAGATTCAAATACCTAATCTCCGAAACGGCTAGACCGGTTTTGACAGGATTTGGAGATAGCTAATGTTTGAAGTAACTTGGGCTACTTTTATTTTAGAAAATGAATGAGGGTTAATAATTTCACTCAAACGAAGCCCACAGGCAACAGCCAGTTTATTTATATATAGTTATGTTCTACCTTAAGCCATGCTGGTTTTTGTGGCTGAGCAGTCAGTCGGGGCCACCAAGCAGGTTTCACCTTTTGCAGGATAAGTTCCACTCTGTTTTCAAACACACGGACAGTGGTGATGTGGTCATTTTCAGCCTGCAAAAACAAAACAGATTTTTTGAGATCATTGTTAAAATCAGTTTTTTGTGACATGGCCTGTCACTTATTTTTAAAGGTAATTAAAGTTGTTATTTTACATTTACATTTTAGTAACACTATGCATAATGTCGCTCCTGTAATGTACGACAGAGATAGGGAGAGATGTGCCTATACCCAGACTTTACCAGTTATGGTTCATCATCTACCTAGCCTTTTCCCAAACCATCTTGGGGTCGGCTTCTAGTCTAACCGGATGCAGCCAAGTACCAGTATTTTACATGAAGTGACTGCCTATCTGACCTCCACAACCCAGTCACTGGGTAATACCCCTTAGTAAGACTGGATGTCAGACTTTTGGCTCCTGAATACTTGCAACGACTGTCAAAGATCTACTAATGACAGCCGGGACCAACGGCTTAACATGCTTAAGTCACAACCAGGCACAAAGTCAATTAATACAATCTCATCAACTTAAAATGTAAATATACTTAGTTTTGAATAAATTCTAACTTCAGCTTTAATAATTGTGTAACCTTCAATTATTATAATATACCAGTTTTCCATGAAGACAGGGACCTTAATAATAACTTTAATGTTTTATACAAAAAATAGTTTTACAACATTACCCGTTACAACATAAAATTATTAAAAATACAACACTGATCAAAAACTTGTGACATACCCAATACTAACTAGGTTGTGGAGATCAGATAGGTAGTTGCTTCATGTTACAGTGGTACACTGGATGCTTCTTGTGGTCTCAGCGAACCCAGAATTATTTGCAGGTAACATTGGAAGCCTTGTGTACTAGAATGCTTGACACGAAACAACCTCACAAATTGAGTTACCACACGCATGATTAGGTGTTGATCTAATTCAAATAGATGGTTCTATTCGAATAAATAAACTATTTAAAATCACATAGTAACAACTGGCTTAAAGGTCACAAATACGTAATTATATCCTATCTTCCATAAGATAGAAAGAATTTATTAAGGCTTTACGATATCTTTCGAAACTCGATACAACAATTACTTTAAAAAGTGTACTTACCGTTTTTACAGGTGAAAATAAATCTAAATTAAATTCATAGAGGCTCTCGCCACGGGCACCGACGCCTTGTGCCGAGAATTTCAAGTTATTTTCGAAAACTTTCACATCAGGTTTTACAACATTTTTCAACTCTATCTTCAATGAAATAACACTCTCAGTTTGTGCCCAGTAAACAAACGGGCTTGGGATGATCATTATTTTATCTCTCACACAAACTCACTGCACAACGATGTAAATACTGTCCCAGAGCAAACAAATTGTATTGAAATCAAACTGGAATTGATATTCCCAAAAGCGAACTACAAATCGTGAAATCGTATTTTGACCTGTCAATCCACCCGACCGCGACCGGCTGGCGGCTAGGGATGAGACGTATTTACGCAACCAAGTTTTGAAACCAGGGCTTTGCTTCGTACCAGGGCGCCCTGGTACGAGTGGGAAAGACTTGCAAGTATGAAAGTTTTTGCCAGTCGCGGCCGCGCAGGCAAAGTTAGAAGAAACCAGACTTGAAAGGTGCATAGGAAATTAACCCATATCTTGGGTTAATTTCCTATGCACCTTTAAATAAGTAGCACAATATAAATAAGGAGCACATTCATATTTGCGAAAAAAATATACTTGGATGTTAAAAGTTTTTTTTTGCAAATACGATAAAGATCCTTATTTGTAAGACGACATAGATTGTTGTCTTTTGCAAGAATTTTAAACCCTGGAAGAACAGGGCGCTACGCGAGCGGCGCGAGTCTCGCGGCGCAGGTGGCGGGCGCAGGGCTCGCAGTGTGGGCGGCACAAGGCTTGCGTCGCGGGGCTCGAGGCGCGGTCCGTGCAGGGCTAGCGGCGGTGGCGCAACCATTATGTAGACTTGTTCCCGCCATTTATCCATACTCATATAAAAATAAGACACATAGTAGCGTGAACGAAAGTATATTTTAACTAAGTTACGTTTATCTAATCTAACTAATATCTAACTAATATTATAAAGAGGAAAGATTTGATTGTTTGTTTGTTTGTTTGCATTGAATAGGCTCCGAAATTACTGGTCCGCTATGAAAAATTCTTTCAGTGTTAGATACCCCATTTATCGAGGAAGGTTATAAGCTATATATCATCACGCTACGACCAATAGGAGTGGAGCAGCAATGAAAAATGTTGCCAAAACGGGGAAAATGTGACGCAAACGAAGTTGCGCCGGACAGCTAAAACAATAATAATTATAAGACATTTATTTCAGACTAAAATTACATGGACTGCCCATGTAATTTTAGTCATATAAAAAACTTTATAAAGTTATTGTTAGTAAGTAAATACAAAATCAAAATCTATTAGTGGCACCGCACAGGAGTACCAGTTTATTTTATTTTATTTTGTTTATTTGGGAAAACAAACGGTTACACATTACAGTATTACACACAACACAATTACAACTAGTTTGAGTAAATGTGTATCCAACGACATTTTCCACGTATTATAAAAATAATTAGTTATAAAAACAATGCGACGTTAGCTTACAACTCAATGCTTACTATAAAATTACATAATGTGTTTACTTATTAAACTAAACAGGCATGCAAATTAAAAATGAAAAAAGCACAAGTTAAGACGGTAGGTACAAGTATTTCAGTAATAGAGATGAAAGAAAAAAATTAAATAATCAGTGTTCAATCCTGAATGATTTTGCGAACAAGGCCTTTAAATTTTCCTATTGGTACAGCAAAGATGTCAATACTTTCAAAAAGATTATTATATTGACCAGTTATGCGGCGTAGGGGTGCTCGTAAGCCCGCGTTCGTACGACTAGAAGATACAGCAAATACGGGTCGTGCGCGCACCCCTCGGCTTATAGTTGTTCTAGGTACAACGTAACAAATTTTATTAGTGATATCCATACAATCACATGCGTTATTACATAAGTCATACAAAAACATTGTCTCTAAAATAATACGTCTGGCTTTAAGATTATGTAGATTATACTTATACAAAAGGTCACTATAAGAAGCATAAGTGCGAAAACAACGGAAATGCATGGCTCTTAAGAACTTGCTTTGGACTTTTTCGATAGCATCTGAGTACTTCCTATAGAAGGGACTCCATACCGCAACAGCATACTCTAACTGGGACCTGATCAACGATTTGTAAAGGTACAAATATGTAAATGGGCGGACAAATTCAGTGGCTGATCTCATAACAAACCCGTACATACGGAAAGCATTATTCACGATTTTACTAATATGAACGTCAAGGTGTAGTTTTTCGTCCAATAGAACTCCAAGATAGTATTTTTGTTTTTAGTAAAACTTATACAGCAACATTTCGATATGCTAAGCTGTAGTTTATTACTTGAACAATATGCAGAGAATCTGTCTAGGTCTTCTTGTAGGAGTAAACAATCTTGCAAATTCCTAACTGGCCTAAAAATTTTGAGATCGTCTGCATATAGTAATATTTTGGAATTTAGAAAGCATTTGTTTATATCATTAATAAATATGACGAATAAAAGAGGTCCCAATATGGAACCTTGAGGTACACCAGAAGTAACACTCAGAGTACTGGAAATGAAGCCATTTATCACAACCCTCTGAGTCCTATTAGATACGTAAGAAGAGAACCATCTCAGAAGGTCTCCACGTATACCATTGAATGCAATTTTACTCATTAGCAGCTGATGGTCTACCTTGTCAAACGCTTTGCGGAAATCTGTGTATATAGTGTCAATTTGAATACGGGAGTCCATGTTGTTGAACAAATAGTCCACAAAAGTCACCAGGTTGGTTGTAGTTGACCTTCTTTTGACGAATCCGTGTTGTTGTTGAATTATTATATTGTGCAACAGAGGGTATATTTTATCGTGAACTAATCTCTCGAAAACCTTTGACAACGCTGACAGTATTGATATAGGACGGTAATTCTGCACATCCTCCTTAGGTCCCGACTTATAAACAGGTGTTACGTTTGCAAGTTTCCAAGCTTCAGGAAAGCATCCTTGAGAGATAGATAGATTGAATATAATGTGCAGGGGTACACATAGGTTAGCAGCAGTATGTTTTATAAAAATTACTGGTAGACCGTCCGACCCAGGTCCTTTAGCGGGATCCAATGCTTTGAGCGCACTAAGTACTTCATCAGTAGTAAACTGAATATCACTTAGCAGAGCGCAACTTTCAGAACATTCGTCATCGTCGTACGTGGATTGAATATTAGCAGAGGTGGATGGTTCATAAACAGATTTAAAAAAGTCTGAGAACAGATTACAAATGTTTTCGGGGTCGCTAGTTGACTGATTGTTATAATTCATAGTTGACGGAATGCCAGCTGCAGATTTTTTCCTATTAGCAATGAACGTCCAGAAATGCTTGACATTGTTCCGAATCCCATCCTCAACAGAATTGATATATTTATTATAACAGTTCGTGCATTCGTCTTGGAATCTAGATCGGTAAAGTGCAAACTGCTCGTAATCTGATAAGTTGTGGTACATTTTCCATTTAACCCAGGCCTTGGATTTATTTTTAAAAATGTGTATAAGGGGCTTTGAGAACCACACGGGAAACTTAGAGGTTCTACAAATAGTCAATGGTACATACTTTTTAATAATACCAAAGATAATGTTATAGAATGTGTTTACAGATTCGTCAACAGATTGGTTGTTTAGGGCATCTTTCCAATTTATTTCCTTTAAGTCGTCATTAATTTCGTCATAACTTGCCCTGTAGTAATTATACTTTTTTATAGTTTTGCGTACCATTGTGTTGTGAGGTAAACGTAGTGATATGAATACACAAAACGGGGGATGGTGGTTGTCAAGTTGCAGTAAGTAATTTGAAGGTGTAAAAATTGAGCATTCATCATAACTTATGACTAAGTCTAATATCTTCCCGTTTAAGTTATTTATCGTATTAAATTGGTAAGCATTTAAGAAGGACATAAATACACTCAAGTGACTACATATAGGAGAATTACCTCTACATAACTGCGCAGAAATTGAAAAATTGTCTGTGCTGGCAACCCAGTCGACCTCCGGCACATTATAGTCTCCCAACAAATAAAATTTTTCGACTTCGGTGTCATCAAGAAGCCTTTGTAATGAGTCAAAATATTCAACATAAACAGTCTCGGGTGTCTTAGGTGGAATATAAACTGCCGCAATCAATTGGAACTTACCTCTGGCTGAGCTCGGCAACTGTACAAGGATCTGTTCGATGTTTGTGTGCATAGATGAACGCGGTATTACTCTTACCGAACGCAGTCCCTTCAGTATCGCCACGAGAACACCACCTCCATCTTTTTTATTAGTGCCCATGCGGTCACGGTCACATCGATATACTTCATAACGTTCATCAATGAACTCATTGTTAAATATTTCGGGCGTTAACCAAGTCTCAGTCAGAATTATAATGTCGTAGCAATTAGCTAAGACATTCATATATAGAATATGTAATTTGGTACGGATTCCCCTGCAATTTTGGTAATATATTATAAGGTTATCAGTCATTGCAGCGTAATATTCTACGAGAAATAGTCATACCAGCATTATCCGCTATAAACGCAATCTTAACTAGCAGCATAGATAATACACAATATACTAACAAGGCAATAAGAAACAAACGAGATTTAAAGAAATAGACTAAATTGATCAACCGCAACAAGCAACATACTAGCCAGTACCCACAATGTTTGACTAAAATTATAAATACATATATTATATTTGCGTGGCCGCCTGGCAAAAGACTCACAGCAATCATACTTGTATGTACATAATTGTTTACATAGTCGATAACCACACAGGGAATACAGTATTTCGCGACAGTACCTAGTAGTAGTTCTACCTTGTGAAATGAATTATACGAATACAGAGAACCAATAACAAAGTTAAATGCAAATCTAAAAGCTTCTACGGCGCCAAAAACATTGAATATGTTATTCAAAAACTCGTGAGGCACCCTGGTTGTCAATCGGCGCCGCGTAACCAACCTTGATCTTAGCGATGTCTTGCGGTCTTGCTTATGTCCAGCCCTGGACGGGACCACCCGCAGTATGAAGTCGCATCCAGTGCCGCCACATCAGCGAGTCCCAGCGGCCCACGAACCAGCTCAGAAGGCTGTTCGAGCTGCCCCGCATGCGCTTCATAAGAGACGCACAGCGCTTCCGCATGATGGCATGAAAACCATCCACACTTTTCATTGCAAACATTGCTGAAGCGCTGCAGTGGCATGGCGCGGCAGCCCGAACAGTACCCTGAACGCGTCATTGTATTGTACTCGCAGAGCACTGTATTTACGCTGCGTGTTCTTAGTCCACAGGCTGCAGGTGTAAAAAGATTGACAGAAGGCCTTAAATAATGTCACTAAACTTGCTTGGTACACCGTACAAACCTGCGCGCCAGCATGTTACACCGCACAGACAGCGCCCTGCGCTCCCTCTCCAAATTCTGTCACACATATCCCCTGAGACCCAGTGACACAGATACTTAAAATTAGACACTCTTGCTGTGAAATTATATCTAACTTTATTTGATTTTCATTATCTTGACAAAATTTTACTCGAGATTTAAAAAGTCGCCTTGTTTGGTACGTGCTACCGTAAAAAGGTCCGCATTTTTGTTTCCCACTCAATAACCAGTTTTGATAACATAATCGGGCCTCTCTGTGAGCACCGCTGACGTGCTTGTTCCACCCTGGCATATATTTGTTTCCTGGACACAGGACCAAAATAGCTGTCTGCCGCCGCCTTACCAAGTATTTGCACAATATCGCTATACATTTGTTTTAAAATGCGCTTGTGACCCTCATTATAACAACAGTGATCGGCGCAGTGTGTTAATTCTACAGGAAAATTAATATTTTGCAGTTGCGAGTGACAACTTTCAAGAAACTTTCCGGTCTGTTCACTGTTTCTTTCTCCCCAAATTACTTTATTAGATTTGTTATCCGTCGCAATAATTTTCGGCCTTATCAAATTTAAGTTACAGTCAACCAACAAAGGATAAAGATCAGACCAGTAAGTATCGTGTAGAACGGACACTTTACTTACTGAGCGTCTCGCCGCACTGGTCGTCACACAGTGATCGAGCCAGCGCAGACCGCCATGTGCTTCACTCACAAATGTATATGTGTCTGTAGGTAGCAAGTCCATATCTACGCACGACCATGATTGTTCGTTACAAAAGTTTAATAGTTCACCTGAAAATAACTCACCTGGGTGTGCATTAAAGTCCCCAAGTACAAAAACAGACTCCACGGCACTATTTTCAATCAACACATTAACTTCACAGTGAATTCAACTAAATTATCGACACTCGCGGTAGGCATGTACACTGATACGACCATAATAGAACTGTCGATGAGCACTACCTTAATGGCCGCAATACGCACATTATCACTGTAACGCACGGGAACGCAGACTTCCTCCAGAGCAGGGCCACACCAACGTACGGCCTGCCCCTTATTACCCCAGCTGTCGTATCCACGACTGAGGTGCCCGTAAATGCAAACCCGTCGTCGATAGTACCAAGAAAAGGTACGTCATGCGGAAATTTAAAAGAAACTTACAAATTTCATTGGCGTACAATCCGCTTGTTCCATTAGTTTTTGTCTTGAAGTTCACAAAGTAACGGTACGCGACGCCTTCTGGCCATAACTCATCATTGAAAAACATTTTCAAATTTTGCTTTCGTACCAGTACTTTATCCGCATCGTACTGTTTTGGTAACTTCATAGTCATCTTTTCTATGTGTACCTCAACATCAGTTTTACCCGCAATATAACTTAGAATGTCACACACGGGTACGTCCTTCGCAACGTTATAAATGAATGGAATGGGAATCTTTATGTCCGCAGCTTTGAAGTTCGCATTCGGCCCCAAAACTGCTTTCCCTCTGTTTGCAACAAAGCGATTCCTTAGACGTCTCCTCTGAACTACGGTCCATTCTGTGTCTTCTTTGGGTATTTTCCACTCGCCAACGCGTACAACATCAGCCAACGATTTCTTTTTGCCGAAAACGTCACTGCTTACGTTCGGAGCCACCGTGTCTGGTCTCGCTGGGTACGTCGATCGCAGTAATTGCGCGTGAGTCACCGACTCGGGCTCGTCACCGGCCGCCGTAAGGCGCATACCACTCTCGTTAAATAAGTTAATCTCACTGCCGCTCACAATGTTTCGCCTACCTTCATTTTTGAAAGATGATTGAGCGATATCCCGATAACTGGTATCTGCGCGTACCTCGCTAGGTTTTTTGGATGGAGTTTCTTCATCTGCGTCCATGTATGCAAGTCCCCTAGGACCGCTGCAGTAGTCGTCGTGACTATCTAGCAAAAATCCACCCCGTTTGATATTTACGTTACTGGCGGTACTTCCAAAGTTGTACACCATAGATGCCTTTTTTTAGGTTTTCAAGATCAGACTTAACATCATCTAGGTTTTCCTTAGTGACATACGCCTCTTTGATCTCATTCATCTCCTGCTGCATACGCACCAAATCCTTTAAAATCCGAGTGACATCTACATAATCGAAAAGTACCGGTGGCAGCTTGTGTAGATCACGGGCAACAAACACCGGTAAGGCCTCAGGGTCGGTCTCCTTCAGCATGCAGATGGTGTCATTTATTTCACGAAGCTTCTTCCCGTCTCTTTTTTCATTGCCTTCTTACGCTTCTCTACAGGTAATGATTCGCACAGAAGATTTTTAGCACTGTGAATGTCCTCGTCAGAAAATGCACTCACACAAATGTAACTGATGCTCTCCTCGTTCATCACATCTATTTTATTACTAACAAAGGCTAGAACCTCGTTGATAATTATATTGCAACTCGAACATTTTAACAATTTAGAGGCCATGGTTGGTCTCGCACGTCCATGCGACAAAGAGTGCGCGTCACGACTGTCAGTTAGGCATGGGCAAAAACTTCGTCGATACTTTTAATCGCGAAATATCTATATTCGATTATTCGAATTCGATATTTCGATTTCGAATTCGTATCATTTTCGATATTTTTTAACGCTACTTTAGTTTCGTGTTTAATGTTATTAGAAACTCTTTGTATACTCCTCGCGTATCGTTATCTTAAAAAAATCCCGCCACAATATTTATGAAATGCAATATAACAGTAAGACTAATATATTAACGAAAGTACTAATACTATTAATCATATAATTCGGTACGGGCCCCCAAAACGGCTCGACGCGCAAACCTCTGCTGGCTTGGTATCGACCCCGAAAGCAATTATGTCATTCGTCATCCTCATTATTTATGTAAATATTTAATATTCCGATTATCAAATACTATGTTAGGTTAGGTTAGCGGGGCTGTTTCCGCACTTAGCCTCTTTATTGGGCCATTGTACGTAATAAATGAGACATCCTCTGGTTACTCCAACCATCCCAGGTCCTCCCAAAAAGCTAGCAGCCTTTTCAGACTGCTGCAGGCCTCCGGGAGCGCTGCCGGCGATTGAAGAGTCCGTGCCCGTTGATCTGCCACGCTTCTGCACTCCATGAGCACGTGCTGTGGTGTTTCTTCCGCCTCCATGCATCCTCTGCACAGAGGGCTATCCGTCACACCTATGGTAGATAGGTGTTTGTTCAGGGGACAGTGGCCGGTTATAATACCTATAATCTTGCGGATTTTGTCCCGTTTCAATCTAGTGATGCTGCGGGCAAGTCTCTTTGATGCTTCCGGAACTGCACTCTTTGTTTGCCTGCAGGTTACACTGTTTCTCCATTCCATTTGGTGTGTTTCCTCGGTTTTTTTACGCAGCCATGCTTTTATTTGGGCTTGGGGTATGGGTAGCAGTGGTTCCGGCCCGTATGCTATTGTCTCCGCTCCCCTTTTGGCCAGTTCATCCGCTACGTCGTTACCCAGTGAGTTGCTGTGCCCTTTTATCCATTGCAGAGTTACTCTGTTTGTGTTTGCAATGTGTTGGAGTGCGTTGTGACATTCCAGTACAAGGGCAGTGGTTAAAGTATTGTTTTGTAGCGCTTGGAGCACTGATGCACTGTCTGAGATGACTTTGATGTTAAGATCTCTGACGTCTCTGGCTGCAACTGCTTGAGCCGCTCTGGTGATTCCAATGCATTCTGCTTGGAAGATTGTGTTTAGTTTGTCTAAATTGGTAGATATTTTGATATTTAAGTCATTTGAGAAGACGCCAGCTCCAGTACCGTTTATGGTTTTGGAGCCATCTGTGTATATCCTGACTTCATCGATGCCAGAGAAATCTTCAGCTTCCGCTCTGAGTCGGATATGGTATCTTCGGTCAAAGACGTGGTGACATGGCGTTCTGTCCATGGGTGCATCCAGGAGTGGTATTTCCTTTAGAATCCCTTGCAGAACTTTTGAGTGTGGTGTCTCTGCGTTTAGTTTCCACAAACCGTTCGATCTTAGTCTTAAGGCTGCTATCTTCGCCTCTTCCTGTATGCTAAGATCTAGAGGCCTCAAATTTAAGAGGTACTCTAAAGCGGCTGATGGGGTGGTTCTCATGCATCCAGTAGCTGCTAGGCTCGCTAGGCGTTGTAGCCTCTGGAGTTTTGTTTTTACTGTGGTCAGTTGTGTTCTGGGCCACCATACAACTGATCCGTAGGTTAGGGAAGGTCTGATAACTGATGTGTACAGCCAAAGTGTAATCTTTGGATTGAGACCCCATTTTCTACCAACAAGTCTTCTGCACTGACCAAAAGCTATACAGGCCTTCTTTATTTTTGCATCGATGTGACTCGCCCAGTTCAATTTATTGTCAAGTATGACGCCCAAGTTCTTGACTTGTGTTGATAGGGAGAGTTTGGTGTTGAATAATTTTGGTGACTGTAGTTCTGGTAACTTCCTTTTGTTGGTGAAAAGGATAAGTTCTGTTTTTTTCGGATTTACTGACAGTTGTTGTTCGTCACACCATTCTTCTACAATCTGAAAGGCAGAACGCATTACTTTACATAACACATTCTCTACATTGCCGTTTATCAGTATTGTTAGGTCGTCTGCATAACCAATAGTAGTGTATCCTCTATCATTTAGCCTTTTCAAAAGGCTATCCACTACTATGTTCCATAGAAGAGGTGATAGGACTCCCCCTTGTGGGCATCCTCTGACTACCTTAGCTCTTGCTGTAGTGTTCATCTCTATCTGGACCGCCCTTTTACTTATAAGTTCAGTTATCCAGTTTCTCACAACTGGTTCTACCTTAAATTTTTGAAGGGCGTGGTTGATGCTGTTGTGCATTGTTTTGTCAAAAGCTCCTTCTATGTCTATGAAGGCCGCAAGTGTTGATAATTTGTTTGTGATAGCCGACTCTATTTTGTGCACTACCGTGTGTAAAGCCGACTCTGTTGATCTGCCCTTTCTGTAGGCATGTTGTTGAGGGTGTAGCGGTTTATCTTTTAGGGCTCCATCCCTTAGGTGTCGATCTACTAGTCTTTCCAATGTTTTCAGGAGGAATGATGTTAGACTAATGGGCCTGAAGGATTTGGCGTGGGTGTAGTCGTCTTTACCAGGTTTTGGTAGAAAGATCACTTTCGCTTCCCTCCATGCTTAACCTAGTAGATTGAGGTCACCCTTTGCCAGGATTTTCTTTAATCTTGCGGCTTGGTTTGTGGCGTTTATGCTACTACAGAAATTGCGCCAGGCTTCCGTTCTTCGGAATCTGATCCGTTTCTTGTAGTGTTGTTGTGCTGTTTTGTATTCATCCCAGGCCTCAGTGGTTCTGGTATTTTTTGCCCGGTTAAAAAGTGTCCTCAGTCCCTTCCGTAGTCGTTCAAGCTCTGGCCTCCACCAGGTGCTTTTATCAAATACTATGAGCGTGCCTTAATAAAGAGAGTTGGAGAAAAATCACATAATACAACGCTAACAACGCCATCAAAACTTCTGTATATAGCGCGCAAGTTTCTTAATTTACCCTTATAAAATTTAAGAGCATAAATACGGTCATAGCCATTTTGACGGTAGTGCTGGTCGAGGCTGAAAATCATAAAAATTGTGGTTTTCGAACATTCGAGCAAGCGATATATCGATATTTTTCACTCGATACGTCGAAGATAGAGAAGTCTGGCCTTAGCCCCTTCGCACATGTGGCTTCCCTGGTAGCTCATAAACGGCACAAATGTGTGGCTGTCTCTAGCTATTCTCAATCTTAGTTTTTTTTTTCCTTTGTTTTTAATCAGATGTTTTAGAATAGTTTTTAAATCATTACAGTTTTTGTTTAGAATAGTTACAGCACGGATGACAACATTTGTGTCACTTGTTTTATCTCGTCTTTTTGTGATATTTTGTTTCATTTTTGTTTTTGTATAGACTCTTTTTCTTATTTACCGATTGTTTGTAAATGTGTGGACATTGTAGGCCTTATAGATTCCTAGATCCTTGGTAACTTTTTATCTCATTCTACGTATTGTAGTAAGCAACGACTTATTGTCGGGCCTACTATGTCTTCCCATACTTTAGTATTAACGTTGTAACAGAAATATTGTAAAACCAAATGATTTTAAAAGAGTAACCATGGAGTTTCTTGCCGGTTCTTCTCCATAGATAACGACGAACCCGAACCGAGCACCTTTTTGTCGACGTTTTAAAAGTGCCCCTGTAGGCCTATGTAAAATAAAAATGTTTTGATTTTTGCTTTTGAAAATTATCGATACTGTTTAAAAATATCGATACGATAAATATCGATATATTTTTTCACTTGCCCATCCCTACTGTCAGTTAAAGTCAAATAAATATTTTATTTTCTTTTTTTTGTCAGATGTCCTTGTCGTTAAACTGACCGTGACGAAAATAAAACTGAACTTTTTTTTGTGCGTATTCTGTGTTTATAAGTTAGGAATTGTAAATATAATATTTTTTTTCGCAGGTTTATAGAAAGACGATTTTTTAATAGTAAATAATAATTAATATCGAGGAAATAAATCTCTAAATCCAATCCAATCTGTAACACACATGCTTAAGCAGACAGTCTAAATATATTCTGGCACGGTAGGAACTAGACCGAACTTTACGAAATACTTTCAAGTATTTTAAATCCTGTTTTTTTTGCACACTCGTACTTGGAAGCCCTGGTATTGAACGTTGCATGCAAGTATATGACATGCCTACTGGCGGCTACGGTGTTGCTAATGTTGCTAACCATAGAGGAATAACCTCTAGACTTGGCAAAGTTGGACTTGCCCCTCTGCCAATGATT
Source organism: Cerastis rubricosa (assembly GCA_949152445.1). NCBI lineage: Eukaryota > Metazoa > Arthropoda > Insecta > Lepidoptera > Noctuidae > Cerastis > Cerastis rubricosa. The sequence continues at coordinate 15,758,849 of OX424541.1, forward strand.
GGGCACTTGATCATGGACGTTAGGTTAAACGAGTTCACTCACCGACAGATGCCATTGTGTATGTCTGCCAGAGAGCAGTTGTTTGCAACTTAAAACGTTAAGTCGCAAACGGTTGCTCTCTAAAATTGGTAAATTCTGCAGTTTACTGTTGTAATATATAAAAAAACCGATCTACCACCTCAAATCTACAAAACTATAGTGTTTCGTATAACATCTATTTATTATATGTATATATGAATTACGTGTCATGTTGTTTGTTGGATTTTAATAAAATTTGCACACCGTGTGTAGTTTGATCCAACTTGAAAGTTAGATGGCATACAAATCTCAATTTATTGTCGCAATATTGTTTTATTGCAAATTAAGTCACAATTATCTGTTAGCTCCAAACGATTCTAACAGTCACTAACAGATGGCGGTATCTGTCGACTGGATTTAGTAAGTATTCAATAGATGGCGATGTATAGGAGCGCAGCAGCAATGAAAAATATTGCGAAAACGGGGAAATGGGACGCAGACGAAGTTGTGCGGGACAGCTAGTGTAACTATAAGTATTAAATATGCACTAACATGGTTTTATTTAAGTACTACTTCATTCGAATACTTTTTAAGCCGTTACTAAAAAGTCCTTGTTCGTTGGTTGTTCAAAAGTAGTACGCATGGCGACTAATCAAGCTATACATATAAAACCAATTTATGCGGATATCATAATGTACGGGAAATCGATACAAAGCGAGGCCATGCTTTACTGAAAATGTAAACTTTGTTGGGTCGCCGTGTGTACAGAGGCTAAGTTTAGTTCTGTTCAAACTTTATGGTGGTTCGGAAGTTCGTCACGAGTGAAGGTCTGTGCATTATATGTACAATCAACTCGATGTGTCCTCTGCACGCCGCGGCGCTGATACCTCAAATTGATTACAGCAGCTTCACTTTACATGTTCCGAGCTGTGTCTCTGTGAGTGATGGTTAAACTTCCGAAGTGTGCTGTATGTGTTTTCCTTGCCTCTCGCACATAATGGCAACAGAAAATGTTGTTCGCCATCCGTATTTTTTTGAACTCTAGAGCCTTTTCTTCTATGTTGCTAACCCGAGCCAACTCTCAACGAACAAAATGGAAAGCGGTGTTCAGTTTAATATTACTAACAAACGACTATTTGAAATCAAATAAGTTTGAATTGATGAGCTTTTAATAATTCCTGCTTGACATTGCATTGTTCCTGATGGTGTTCGTATGTAATTATGTACCATTTTGCAAACTAGTTCTAGAATTCTTTCATTCTTTACAAACTGAAAAACATACTACCATCGACTAAAACGTCATGGATGGGACATCTCTAAATAGGCGACTTTATTCGGCTGACTTTTTCATCACATCATTCTGTAATTCTGTATGTCTGTCAAAAAGCCGTTTGCTGCTGTTGATGGGTGTCGAGTTTCTATAAATTTCTCATTTTAATCGTCTTTCTTTGTGATTCAATATATTCCCCGTTAACTAAAAATGGTTTAATTATTACCTCGCGTTATAAATTACGTACAGTGGTTGTTCTCTGACTCTGGTAGAAATTGTAAACAAATCCAAAATGTCCGTTCCTAGCTCTGGATTGAGCAAGTTGAAGAAGAAACACATTCGTGTAAAACACCAAAAAGTGAAACTGTTTCGTGCAAATGAACCATTACTATCTGTGTTTATGTGGGGTGTGAATCACACGGTAATTACTTCATATTTTAAGCACTAATTGCAGTACTATGGCGGGTGTATAATCCTATTTGAAACGATCTCGGCGAACGAAGCATCATTATTATGTCATTTCCCACACAACTGGTTTGTTGTGGTTCTACAATGTTTACATTTAAATTTGCCTTAATGAAAAAACTTTTTCATCCAAATCTTATTGTAAATTCTGGCACATTGTCAATTCATTATGATTTTATATGTCTCCTTGCCATTGAATATAAATAGACTAATAAGCTTTATTGCGTTGGACACGGGTCCAATACTTTAGCACGTTGGTTAAATCAACATTAATTTGCATTTGTACTGAAAGGGAAATAACTAGTATTTTTCTTTTTTTTTTTCAGATAAATGAGCTAAGTCATGTCACAATACCAGTCATGCTTCTCCCGGACGACTTCAGAGCTTACTCCAAGCTCAAAGTTGACAACCATTTATTTAACAAGTAAGAGTTCACTAAGATTATCCCCTAGTTCTAGTTAGACACTAAATTCTGACTAAAATCTTTAGACAATGATGACATGATTGTGCGCATGTCGGGAATGATCCTACTGAAAGTTACAGGTATAGAAAGTGTCATAAGCAGAGGTCGGAATTAGGTAGAGTTATTTAAGTACTTATACTGATTTCATACAGCGAAAGAATAAAGTGGATAAGCCTCAAATCCGGAGATTAATTTTAAAGAGCAGAAAAATCCTGTGATTTATTAAATAAAAAAGTTATTTACTTTTACACAATTTAAACCATCCAACATCGGATGTCCAAAGTTGCAAAATTCCAATGCGCACGGGAAGATCCATATTAATATCAACATTTTGATGCAAGTACAAAAATAACTCTACCTAATTCCGACCTCTGGTCATAAGTCACACAGCAGTTTGTTTGGCACCCATGTAGACCATGGCCCATTTTAGGCACAAGATTTCTATAAAGAAGAGCTGCAGGAAAACTGCATTCAGCTATGAAGAGACAGAAATTTTTAATATTAGACAAGCAGACAGACTTCCTTTCACATAAATTATGTTAGTATGTATTCAGAAACCTTTGTCTCCTTTGTCATCTCTGTGATGAAGCTAAAAGTATTTTCTGTAACAATATCACAATAGAAGTCAGGGTTCAAATCTAGAATGCAATCACATATTCCCATTGTTACATTAGACCAAATAATTTATTAACATAATATAACATTGAAATATTTCTTTCTTAAATAAAATTGAGAGTATTCACAATATCTGTGAACAAACAAATACTCAAGGACAAATTGGTTTTTATGCTATAATTATTGAAATTTTTTAGCTTATGTGTTTTACAATGTATTGCAACATAACATAGATTTTCCTTCAAGGAAATAGTCTAGTGCAGTATTAGTCATTTGTGATAAATTGAGGATAATGTGTTTCAAATGTAGGAAATAAAAATTGAGGTGGAAAAATATTGAGAAATTGGATAAATATCTGCAAATGTTGATATTTGCGGTAAATAAATCTTTTACAGGATTACAAATTAACAAAAACATAAGCAAAGTGCGAGTCGGACTCCCACACGATGGGTTCTGTACCATTATTTAAAAAACAAACAAAAAAACACTTTTTTGTACGGGAGCCCCCCTTAAATATTTATTTTATTCTGTTTTTAGTATTTGTTGTTATAGCATCAATAAAAATACATAATCTGTAGAAATTTCAACTGGCTAACTATCACGGTTCATGAGATACAGCCTGGTGACAGACGGACGGACGAACAGTGTAGTCTCAGTAATAGGGTCACGTTTGACCCTTTGGGTGCGGAACCCTATAAATCACTATTATTTTACAGACAGGTAGCTAACTGCTCTGAGAATCTGAGTGGATGCAGGGCCAGGTTAATGAGAATAGACTCGCCTCCATAAACAGAGGTGTGCACATTTGCACACAAGCGTCATGCTAGAGATCGGATATTCGGATGCATATTTACCTAAAGTTTGAGTGTTCACTAGTATGGAGCGCGCGTCAGTATAGGAAAAGGAGTTTAATTAAAAAATAAAAACTAGTCTAGTTACTTTTTCGTTTAGCTCTAAATGAACTTTTTCGTTTAGCTCTAAATGAATTATGCCCAGACATATTTACCATCTTGTTTTAGCATTCGACATTTCAGCACAAAAATACGAATTCAAATAGTTGTTGTATTTTTTTCCTTATTATTTTCAACAAACTTGCTAGGTTTTAAATAAATTTAAAACATTCGTTACGATATTTTGAGTACTACATTTTATACTTACTAAAGAATTATGAAATTTCGTAATCCCGCGACAAAAATTGGCATTTAAATAGCCGCTTCGATACTTTTGTACCTTTTGCCAGGAAAGAACGTACTTTATGTAAATATGCATCCGAATATCCGATCACTATGTCATTTTGTGTGCAATCTAACAAAGATTTAACCTTGAATTCTACATTAAATAAAGTTGCAGATCTTTGAGTACAAAACCCTAGTAAATGTGAACTTATAATCAGTATTACTCATATTATTTTGATAAGAAAATTGTTAGAAGATTATAAGTGTAATGTCTTGCTATACCATCCAATATAAGGATAAAAGTAGTAATTGTGACTGATAACAGCAAAGTTGTTACATCTAGTTTCCCTATATTATTCTGATTATCACACTCAATCAGGAAAGTATTGCACTTTCAGAAAACCCAAGATTATAAAATTACGTAAACAACATTTCTTTAGCATGACTTTTTTTGGCACACGTTTTTCGGTTCTCGTCTTAGAACCGAGTGCATTTTTTCAATCGTCGGCTTAAGTTACGTCTTCAATAAAGAGAGTAGGAAAATGAATTGGAAAAGTTACTCCCTCACTTTTTCATGAAAATTTGCATCAGTATCATAGCCACCGTTATTCTCATCTTGCTACTATTTAAAAGTTCCTGAGGATAAAGGCAAAAACTACTGAACGGATATGTATCGAATTTGGCGCACAGATAGTTCATAACCTGGACTATCAAATAGGATACTTTTGATTCGGATAGTACGATCCTGTGGGACAATTATCGAAGTTCACGCAGGTGAAGCTGCTATATATGTATAAGCTAGTCGGTACTTCGGCAGTATGTTTTTGTGGGTGGAACTCGTGGCTAAATAATTTAACAGCCGCACAGATCGATCTTAAAGGTAAAGCCTCGTTTGCCCAGCCCCCATATTCACAAACCCGTTCGATTCGATGTCGATCGACAAGTCGTATGTCTATCTCGCTCGCTTTCGTAATGGCAAAAAAAGATAGACATACGACTTGTCGATCGACATCGAATCGAACGGGTTTGTGAGTACGGGGGCTGGTTGGTCTGTGGGTGGCTGAACTAGCTGACCATCCATTACATACCAAGTATCCTCCGTGCCTCGGAAAACAAGATAAGCCGTTGGTCCCGTCTGACACTTGTAGATCTTTGACAGTCATTACAGGTAGTTCCCGAAAGTCTGACAACCAGTCTCACCAAGAAGTATCGTAATACCCAGTACTAACTGGGTTGTGGAAGTCTGATAGGCAGTCGCTCCATGTAAAATACTGGTATTTCTGCTACATCCGGTTAGACTGCAAACTGACTCCCAACTTAGTCGGGAAAAGCCTGGGCAGATGAGTATATTTTCGTTGGACATTTCCTAATGCAAGCGGTCGGAGCGGCAGGCTTCGCTATTATATTTTCTTAGTCACCTAGTTTTAATTATACATAAATAGCAACGCCACGCCATCATACAGACACTAATCTGTAGACTATTAAGATCTATTAAACCATTTTATAATCTCGTGGCATATAAACGACTATGGTACGTCAATGCTAATTAAATTGATAGAGCTAAATGACTCGTTTAATGGTATATTAATAGCTTTACACCATTTATTGTGGTACCTATCTAAGTAGATGAAGACATTATGAGGAAATCGGCATGTCCTAGAACTTAAAATTCTATGAGGTGACATGGTGACATCTACCAACCCGCAATGGAACCGCGTGGTGCTCCCGTCCTCATTAAAGAGACACCTTTATCCTATCATCATCTGCCTAGCCCTTTTTCCAACTATGTTGGGGTCGGCTTCCAGTCTAACCGGATCCAGCTGAATACCAGTATTTTACTTGCAGCAACTGCCTTTTTGACCTTTCAACCCTAAGACTGGTTGTATTTTCGGGCCACTGACTACCTGTAACGACTGTCACAGATCCACAATTGACAGCCGGGACCAACGGTTTAACGTGCTTTCCGAAGCTCTGTGTGAAATGGGTGGTTACTCATCCACAGACCAACCCAGACTGCCTGAGCGGCTGTTATTATTTTGGCACTCCATCCTAGCAATGAGAATGATAAAGGCGACATTATTCTTATGCTAGGTAACTAAATTAAATATACAAGGTATACTTTGTGTACTATGTGACACTATTTTCATCTAGATTAGACAAAAAATGCAATCAATCTTCTGATTATAAATATGTAATTTATGTAGTTATCTTTTCTCCGAAATTACTTTTCTTATTATCTTTATGGATTTATGGTAATAAAATGATGAAGCGAAAAATTCTATGTAGGTGTTTTCCCTCAGAACTGATAGGGTTGTGCCTTATAAGAATGAATTAACTAAGTAATTGAGTATATTGTTACTGATACTGTTGGCCTGCGTCGCCCCACTGCTGGGCAAAGGCCTCTCCCCATGACTCCCAACTGTCTCGATCCAGGGCCAATGTGGACTACTGGTCGCTGATCTTGTCTGCTCGTCCCGCCATCTTCTACGAGGTCTACCGCGACGCCTTCTGGCTGTGTCAGGGCTGCATTAATTGAGTGTATTGACAAAAGATTAACCAAGCAACTGATTGTTTCAGGGAAAACATGCCATCTCACTTCAAAGTCAAGGAGTACTGCCCTCTTGTGTTCAGGAATCTACGAGAGAGGTTCGGAATCGACGATATTGACTACAAGGAATCACTCACAAGGTACAACCCCAACTATACAACCCAATCATAGACAATACCGAAGTCAAACTCGACTGGCACGAGTGATACGCTAACGTTAATATTATTTCTTTATTGATTATGTATTTATTTATGTTTATTTTTATCCCCATATTGTATTATCTGGCATCCTCGATCCCACATCCCATCCTGTGGTCCCTAGGTTTAGAAAGCCAGATAACTACCTGTGCTCGAGGGCTCAGAAGAGGCCTAGCAGCATGCTGCGACGCTCGGCGACGGCGCCCACCGGGGTTGCCAACATGAAAAATGAAACACATCAAGAGAGCATATTCCACGATGCAAGCGAGTTCGTCAAACGAGGGCTGACGATAAAACGCCTGAGGTCAGCGGAGTTTTACTAAGCAGCTGTACGATTTTTTTCAGTTTTTAATTTTTTTTTTCTCAAAATAACAGTATGTAGTGTGCCTTTCGAACTGACACGGCGAACATAAGCATTACCACGATCACTGGCTGTATTGTGAAGTCATTTCCTTTGTCTAACCGCTTGAGAGAGACCTCTATGGAGAGATGGTTTCAAAAGTTTGGATGAAATTGGATTTTTGTTGTATTTGGATTTTGGTTTTTGTATGCCTACTGTCCGTTTGTCCATTCTAGTTTAGGTTAAATGGGTGTCAAGAGTGCCTCAATCCTTAATTGACCGTGACCTCCATTTACGTTCCTTAGCCTCCGCAATTGTCCCGTATGTCTCAGTTACTTAATATATGGTATATATATTTTTTCTTTAACATTAACACTACATATGCACATTAACGCTGTGAGCACATTCATGTGCACTTTCACCGGTGGGTAAGTATTATGTGAATATGCGCATCTCTTTCGCATGTAACACGAAATAGAAATGAATGAGGGAGACGTTACACGAATCAACTTGCATTTATGATATGGAAAGGATATTCAAGGACCTAGATAATCATTTTGACATTATGGTGGTTGAATTATTTGGTTGACCTTTGTGGTACGTCCGCGTGCTTTGATTTTTTTATGTTCTAAGGGTCCACGCAAATGATAGACACTTAATTACTTTTTTGTCCGTCAAAATATTTCGAGACTCATAAAAAGTATGTACACCTTGCAGACTTTTTGGACGTCAAAGATCTTATAGTCTGTCATTTCCGTTGCCCCTGATTCTAAGACCTGTAATTTTCTTTGAGTGTCCTTAATTTGTTGTTTGTTAGGGTGTGTGCAATAACATCACGAACTCACTCACAAGTCACAAATCACTGTTTATTGTAATTACATACACTTTGACTTCATAACCATATTCTTTGTATAGTTACTAAGTTTCACCATGTAATAGGGCCTTGTATACTACATTAAGGAAATATTAATTTGTCAACAGTAAATTGTTGATGTACCTATCTGGAAAAATAAACACTGAGGAAAATCCGGCGTATTATACGCCCCTTCTACGCCTTGTACGTTTTCGGATATTTATTTATCATTACGAATAATATTCTAAAAATTATCTACTGACTCTAACAACAGTCGTATTCCGTTAGACTATAAGCTGATCCTAACATAGGAAATGCCTAAGCAGATGATGATGGCGTACTGGCGACTGGCGTCTATAACAATAAGGTTTTCAAGTGTTCACAATACCGCTATCGATAGGTACCACTTTGTTCTTTAATTTCAATTATTAGGACGGTCAAGGCAAGGTCGCTATACGACAACCATTAAGGTCTTTTGTTGTCAACTCGTTAAAAGAAGAATTTTATCGTTTCAATATTACCATTACCTATCTCTTTTATATACTGAGAATAGCTTATTTTTCCTTTTATCGATAATATCATACAAGTATTTATACACCTGACAGAAAGAAAAACTTTCTTGGTATTCAAATTTTACGATAAGAAAATGACTGACTAATGTCGAAACGTTCTTAGATTTGTAAGATTATTATAATATTTGCGCAAATCTTTGTAAGCTATTGATAAAATTGTTCTTTGTTTACCAACTATGTTATAAAGGTGTTGAGAACTCGATCCATTTTCATGTTTAATTAACACCTTTTGTAAACTGACAAGAACGTAGAACTTATAGAAAAAACAACTTTGTAGGTAGATAACTCCTGGTTTCAGAGTTGAGGTTATTCTTGCTGAGTAGCTCGCGAATACGCAAGAGCAATGGTGCTCCAGTGGTAAAGTTACAGGCCACCTCACTCATCACTACTGCTCTTAAAACGGTGAAGGAAAACATCTTTTTGAGGAGAGATACAGGAGAAATTCCCAGTGTGGGGCAACGTTTGTTTTGTTAAAATGTTACCACACACTAGCAATTTCTCCTGTATCGTGGGTGCGTTTACAAACATTTAAACTCACTTACACAAACAGACAGACTCAGAACAAACTACTGGTAGGTCATACAAATGTTTGTTCCGGGGATCGAGCCCGCGACACGTAGTGCAGCAGCCCATCGCTCAGCCACTGCGCTTACCATTGCGCCATTGTGTAAAAACTGGTCTGTCTTAGAACTAAATATTCGAAAATATGTGACACCGACCTCGTGTGGTAGAGTACAGCCAAACCCCTCCCAATACTGGGAACAATACTTCAGAATTCCTCTATGATTATGCTTATGCTAAAGTAGCGTTTGATAAGTTCTAAATTTAAAATTCTCAATTCAGTAACCAGGCTAACTGCTTGCAATAGAGCCATTTTACCCGGACCTCATGTATAAAAAAATCTTGTCCGAAAAAAAAGTCTGAAACACTTAGCTTTTTTTTGACAAACAGCAGGTTGCTTCCTTTTTTGTAAACATCAACTTTTCGTGCCAAAGTTTTTCAATTTCTTCCTAAAGGTCGGAGATTTTACCCGGACCTTTTATAATAAAAACCACCAGGTCTTTCCCCGGACATCCTGATAAATAGGTCATATCCGGGAAAACCGGTAAACAAAACAAAAACCTCTTTGTTAGAAGTAGAAATAAAATTATAAGTACGTTGTTGTCGCCAGCACTTAGTCCTTCGAAAATAAAAGCATTAGGAATACATTAAAATAATGATACAGAACCGTATTTTGTTTAGTTTTCGTATTAACGGAAAATTATTTTCGTATCAGTATAAGTTCCGATAATACCTATGTACTAGCTGTGCCCGCGATTTCGTCCGCGTGGAATTTAACAAAAAACAAACAGATTTTTTCGTATTTTTTTTTTTATGGAAGCCTAGGTTACTCCTTATTACATCAGCTATCTCACAGTGAAAGCCCAGTCAAAATCGGTCCAGCCGTTCCAGAGATTAGCCGGAACAAACATACAGACAGACAGACAAAAATTGTAAAAAATGATATTCTGGTATCTGTACCGTAAATACATTCATATGCATGTAGTAAAAAGAGGTTGTTTTAATATTACAAACAGACACTTCAATTTTATTTATTTGTATAGATATTATGTAGGATATTGATTACCTGCCATATCTTCATGTTAACAAAATATTAGAGAAAGCCTGAGTGTTCTGTATCCACATTTTTTATTTTTTATTATTATCTATAGGCCCGCGCTTGACCACTATCTCGCGGTCTGATGGTAAGCGATGATGAGGTCGACGGTGAAGCACGCTTGCCTAGAAGAAATCTTTAAGGAACCTTTTATTGTAAGCTTTGTGGCAGTACTTACACACGGCGAGACATCAAGCCATATATTTCCAGTATAAAATGGCCTCGATTTGAGGAGCTTGTGGCTAAATAATAAGAGCTGTACGGGTCGATCTTTAAGGTTTAGCCGTGCTGGCCGAAGTTGGCCGATGGGTGACCATAATTACATGGGTACAGAGTTACCTCCGTGCCTCGGAAAGCACGTTAAGCCGTTGGTCCCGGCTGCCATTTGTAGATCTCTGACAGTCGTTATGAGTAGTCAGAGGCCAAAGGTTTGACATCCAGTCTTACCAAGGGGTATCGCATTACCCAGTTACTGAGTTGTGGAGGTCAGATAGGCAGTCGCTTCATGTAAAATACTGGTACTCAGCTGCATCCGTTTTGACTGGAAGCCGATCTCAACATAGTCTGGGAAAAGGCTAGGCAGATGATGATGGTGGCCTCGATTTGTATAGATTTCCCGTACAATGAGACATCCTCTTCATTTGGCCAAGAATAGACAGAGATGGCGAATCATCGTCAGGGAAAACATGTTTTCAAGGGTGGATCACGATCCTCATTAATGAGTAGTAGTACTACTTGAGGAGGAGGAGAGATCCGCGTAAACTGATTTCGTAAACCTTGTTTGGTTGTCCTTTGTACCTACACCATAAAAATTTTGTATCCGCATTCAATGTGATAACAGCCGGCGGCATATGTCCTTTATCACAAACTTCTCCTAAACAGGAAGCATGGCTATCAATTTCCTTTAATTCTCTAACAAATTATGTAAAAGGAGGTAGACACCATGACATATTAAGCTATACATTTCCATATAACTGGCATCGCTTTATATAGATTTCCCGTTCGATAAGATATCCGCTTAAACTGGTTTTGCATAGCTTGATTGGTCGCTGTACGTACTCCCCTGGTAGCAGTACTAGTAGTCCAGTAGTCATATCCGACACGTTTACTTCGTTCGTTACGTGTGCTGTAACATAGAAATATTGTCAAACCAAATGATATTAAAAGAGTAACCGTGAAGTTTCTTGCCGGTTCTTCTCCATAGGAAACTACCAACCCGAACGGAGCACCTTTTAGTCGACGTTTTATAAGTGCCCATGTAGGCCTATGTGAAATAAAAATATAATAATATTAAGGATCTCATGGTCACAAGCAGCAGGCCTGTGGCTTTGTTCTGGCACTGGGACCATTCTAGGCTGATTATGGCCTTCACAAGGTGATCCATGCTGAATGTATGTCTCTCGAAACAGATTCTAAGTCAATTAGACGGTTGGACCTCCTATAACATAGGACCTATATTATTATTATATTATACCTAACTATACCCTATAATGTGATCGTCAATGGTGTTCTGACATGTCCGCTTTGTGGTCGGAGTTTTCCGGCCAAAGTTTGATATGCTAGCTACTTGAACACATCAAAGAACAGCACACCAAAGCTCTCGTCAACCACACAAAGCCATCGTGTCGCGGTGGCAAAAATCGGCTAGATGGCATCATCATTATAACGACTATAACACATACATAAATATAAATTCTACAAGTGCATAGGTATTCATATCACTACCAATCAGCATAAAATTCTTAACCCGTATTCTAGATCAATGCCCAGCCCAGTTTAAAAATAGTATCCATCTCATTCTCTGCCTAAAAGAGATGCTTGACTGGTCATCGGTCTAGATTCCCGATCTTTTGGAACACTCCATTGTATGGATTTTGCGATTTACTATTTATAGCGATTTAACCATTCTTCTTTTTGGACAAGAAAATAAAGTACTGTCGCATTTGGTACACAAACCTGTAATGATAGTTGTAATTTTGTAAAGAAGATTACAATGAATAAGTTTTGATAGGCTGACATAGAACTAGCTTTTATGAAAATTGTTGTGATTATCGACAAAAAAATTCAAATATTATCTGACTGACTTAACTTAGGGCGAATTTCACCAAAGAACTTGAACGGGGTTCAGTGTTTCATCACTGGATTATTGAGCTCTTGAGATGTGCTGATTTCTGAGCGCGTTTAGTTTCATTAAAGAAATTCGCCCTTATGATTTTACCATAGAGGGGTGTAATGGTATCGGCGGTATATTGGTTGTTATAAGGTACCGGACAATTGTGTGGAAATGGTGGTAAAAGGGCAGCAAATGTGTTGATTAAGTGCGTTAAACAAAAACTGGTATTTGTTGACAGATCTCAGCCGATCCCCGATGACTCCTCCGGCAAGTCGGGGGCGAAGTTCTACCAGAGCTACGACCGCCTGTTCATCCTCAAGACCCTGACTTCGGAGGAGGTTGAGAGGATGCACTCGTTCCTCAAGCATTACCATCCCGTGAGTATTACTAGTTTCTGAGTTGTAGATATGTTTTTTAATGTGTAGAACACTAACACTTCGCCCGCGACTTCGTCCGCTAAAATTGTGAGATAATATAGCCTATGTTACTCGGTAAAGATGCTTTCTAATGGTGAAAGAACTTAAAAAATCGGTCGAGTAGTTTTTGAGTAAAATCGTAACAAACAAACAATATTTTTTTTTCCTCTTTATAATATTAGTTAAGATGATCGCCAGATCACAAGTCATCGTCACCCTAGTGCAAGCCATTCAACTCACATGGCAACGCTGATCCAGTTGCTAACAGCCAGATTGCGATGATCGTTGCTCCACCTAGCCTGACGTTACTCACACCATTATTAAATGGGTTTACGACGTCACAAAATAAGGGGGAGGGGGAAGTTGTTGGATCGTATATCTCGACCCAATACAAGCGTGTAAGTATGTTATTTTCGGACGTTATTTAAGCTGAAAATTATGAAACTGCAGAGGAAACGGACTGGTACAGTCTAGTCCTCATTGTATTGCTGATGTGCCTGAGGCTTCAGTCATATGTGTATTTTGTGGACGCAGAGTTATGCATTATGTCATTATGACGATTATTCATGCTTTGCAGTCGTAAAAGTCACCTGACAAATAAAGTGTTTGAGTCATTTTGGTAGCAAACAAAGATCCAACGGAATACGTGCAGGTTTCACGTAGGTAATTTTAAAACCACAAAATTATCTGCAAGTATTAGACAGTATTTTGAAGTCTTACAAAAAAAAAAAACAAGATTTGATGACGAAAAAGGCAGTATACCTAGTATACATATGTAACCTTTTTCGAAGCCCAAAGTTTGACAGTTTATTTAGATAGGTGGTATACCATATAAAGGTTCGGTCAAAAAGGACAAAGGAAAATTTCAAAATAATTTTGCATAGTGTTATCTGTTTATCACTTTTCCGTATCCAAAGCCTTTTATCCTCTACGGGCCGTGCGCTCGATAGGACTTCCCATAGTCAAAAATATATAATCTTTCATTCTGTATTTAACCTCTCTGCTTTTTTTTCTTATTTTGGTGATTATTTCGATCAGCCTCATTTAACAATGGAGGTCTGATATGTGTAAAATTAAATTCAGCAAGCCATATTGTCGCCATGCACTCGAATTTATCGTTATTCAAATTTAGAGAAGATAACAACATCATTGACAAGTTATCAATATGTTACATGTAAACAAAAGATTGTCTCTCCCTATCTAATCGTAGAAAGTAATGTGTTACTTCCGATAATATGTAGAAGATAGCGCGATTTTCACTCTGAGTAATTTATAATTTAGAACAATTCTGTGTAAATTTCTGTTTGTTTTAAATGTAAGGCAGGTTATCTCAGTTTTAAGACAGGTTGGTTTACGTATGAGAAGAATATGGGGCGTTGCTATTTGCGTTTTGTTGCTGAGTGAAAATAGTTTGCAAAGAGGACGAGTCAACAACACACTAATTTATTACTTTTGGTTGTTTGCATGGTTAGAATAATGTGGCCATAAGTTTTCAACGTTAAAAGCTGCAATAATCGATTTAAACTTAATCTCAAAAATATTATAGAAAGATCATCTAATTATTTCCCGGCAGATATATTTAAAAAACTTGTAACTGACTGGTGCACACTATCACCGTTTTCCGGTTCGTAGCCCAATGCAAAAGCGGAATCCATAGAATTTTGACAAGAACCAACATAATGACAATATGGACTTGTGGAGTCCCTTCACAGGATATGTCCCACCTCGTATTCTGCCCATCCTGCAAAACGAACTGCACCTTCCAAGTTCCAGGATTTAAACAGGCAGGTGCAGATGGCTACATACTGGTAGGAGACATGAGACTGAATCATCTGCCTCGCCTTTCCCCAACTATGTTGGGGTTAGTTTCTAGTCTTACCGGATTCAGTTGAATACCTGTATTTTACATGGAGCGACAGCTTATCTGATCTCCAAAACCCGATAACATGATACCCCTTGGTTACTCTGGTTGTCTGACTTTCGGGCAACACTGTACTTACCTGTAACAACTGTCAAAGATCTATAAATGACAATCAGAGCGGCTGTTATTATTTAGCCACGAGCTCCTCTGACTCCATGAGTACACATGAGACTAAATAAAGTTCTTCTTATTTCCAGTACATAGTGGAGCGTCACGGCAAGACCCTGCTGCCTCAGTACCTGGGCATGTATCGGCTGACCGTGGACGGCATCGAGCACTACCTCGTCGCCACAAGGAACGTGTTCTCCAACCATCTCAACATACACAGGTATTGTATTGGTTAGGAGGAGGTTTCCCAGAATGGGCAGAGGATTTTGCACCAGGAATTTCTCAGTTCTCAGGCAATAGGGCCCACTTACAAATGATTTTTTATGGAGGCTAAATGCTATATAAATAGACAACGGGTAAGCGGAAGTAGTGAGTCTTATTTCTACTACGAAACGAAGCGATCGAAGTGAACTACTAGTGCGATATCTAAGTGAATAGTGATCATTTGTGTATTTGTTATTAAGTTTAAGTGTTTAGTTTTGAATAAAGATTTTTAATGTTTAATTGGTAGTGTGTTAATTTATACTGTACCCAGCTCGTAACAGTGTTTAAATCGAGTTGTTACTTAATCTAATGTCAATCACTATGGTTAGTGCAAATATATAGTCACTTGCGTGAAATTGCGTTTTTTTTTTATCGGAACATTCTCGAGATCTTTGCGTCATAGAATGAAACAAAAAATAATTGGCCACGTAGGATCTTTAATCATACATATGATACGTAGAAACTTTAGTCGATGTAGAATCATTCTTTGTGATCTCTTTGAGACTTTGGAAGGAGTTTGTGGCCAAATAAGAACAGTCGCTCTGGTCGATCTCCAGGTTAAGCTGCGCTTGCCTAGGTTGTTCCGTAGATGGGTGACCGCCCATTACTCACCGAGTTTATACTCGCTTTGCATATGATTCTTCATCCTTTCTTCGTCTACACAATTTTGGTCTGTTCTTGATCTCCATATTTGCACTAAGTTTACAAAACCCGATTTCCCAAGAACTCCTAAATGTACAGTAATAAGTTCTATTTTCATTGCAGGAAATACGACCTAAAAGGCTCGACAGTGGACCGTGAGGCGTCAGAGAAGGAGCTAGAAAAAGACCTGCCCACACTTAAAGACAATGACTTTATCAAGCAAGGAGTTCGCATTGATATCGGTGACGCCGCCAAAGAGAAGCTGTTGGAGACCCTTACTGCTGATGTTGAGGTGATGATTAATTTTTATTGCCATTTTAACTAAATGATGACTATACCACCTACAGTCAACATATGTAAAATCGCCTTTCAATCTAGCGTAAGTGTAACATATTTATGCTAGTGACTGTACTTATATATTTTTATTCCACGTTTGTAACACACTTACAAACAAAATGTAGCCTTATTGCTTCTTCTTAAGAGCGTTTATACCCTACGGCATTTCATACAAACTTTCAAGTCGTTATTTTCCGAAATGACAGAACAGATTTTAATGAAACTTCCTACGCATAAGCAGTATACATAGGTCTAAAAAGTTACTAAAAATATTTTCGAAATGTCTTTTAAAAATGAAGATAACTGGAAATTTCTGTTTCTATAGATAACTAAAAATCGGTGTAATTTAGCTGTAACATTATTTTTCGAAAATGTTTTTTAGTAACTTTTTAGACCTATGTATACTGCTTAAGCGTAGAAAGTTTCATTAAAATCTGTTCAGTCATTTCGGAAAATAACGACTTGAAAGTTTGTATGAAATGCCGTAGGGTATAAACGCTCTTATGACTCAATTCACATCATCCGACATAAACAGCGGAGTGTCGGGGCCTGTTGCTTACGTAGTGGCGATGGCGTGCTAATACAGGGGGTCTCATTATTTCATTGATGGTATTAAAATACGCATTTTATGATAGATCTTATATTCCATCTTTCCAAATAAGTAACTAAAGGGGGGGTTTGTTGGAAGCTACGCGACGAAAGAACGCTGACCCATCTACAAGACCCCAATTTGTCGGCCATCTTCTCCCTTAATAAAACATGCATCATCTCATTGCAGTTCCTAACAAAACTGCACCTGATGGATTACTCGCTGTTGCTCGGCATGCACGAGTGCGGGCGCGGCGAGGCGGAGGCCGAGGCCGCCAGGCAGCGCGACGCGGAGAACGACAGCGATAACGGAGACACTGATACCGACAGCGATACTGATAACAGGCATCATGGAGACCGGTAAGCATCAAAAGACATTTAGAAGTATGAAGAACAGAGGGGTAACTATGACGTTTTAAAGCAGTCGTCATTCCAATGCGAGAAAGAGACGGAGCTATAGAGGACGTCTAGCGCCATCTCTTTCCCACTTGGGAATAAGATTAAAACAATATAGTTTTAAGACGTCATGGTAAGCCACCAGGTGTAAAGTTCCTCAATACCAAAGGCGCGGATAAGTTTAACTGCGCGATGTAATTTGATGTTAGTTCTTCATTTGTATCATAGATGGCGCTGTAGTACTTTTTGTTGTATGTTGCTGTAGAACTTTTTGTAGTGCCGCTACAGACATTTATTCAAATCTTGATAATTAGCATTTTTTGAACGTCAAAATTAACAAGAGAAGGTACACCCGCCCTTCGCCACAGCCTAGTGTTTTAGTTGGGAAGAAGAAATCATTTACTTAGATAATGTACCCACTGCTGGGACTCGGGGCTCCAATCTGTGAAGGGAGTGTGCCACTTCGACGTGGGCCTTTTTTAGAGCAGTAGTGACAAAATAAATTACACTGTCAGACAGCTCACTATCTGAAACGCTCCGCCTAGAACCTCCGTGTCTCGGAAAGCACGTTAAGCCGTTGGTCCCGTCTGTCATTTGTAGATCTTTGACAGTCGTTACAGGTAGTCAGTGGCCCGAAAGTCTGACAACCAGTCTTACCAACGGGTATCATATTAGCCAGTACTAACTGGGATTTACAGGTCAGATAGGCAGTCGCTAAAAGTCCCTTTTCATAACGAAAATGTGCATTTAAAACGAAGGGTTATAGATAATTCTCACCCCTGTTTTAACTCGTCTAGGGTAGACACAAAACACGCTTTACAGGCGGGGTATAAAAGTTAGTCATTTATGCCGCTTTGGATTATGGGTTGGGTAAAGTGCTATTAGGGGTTTCCATCAGGAATTTCTCAGTAGCAGCCACGGTGTCTGGATTTGTGTCCGATTGATATCAATAGGCTAGCCCCCTATTCATCATCATTTCAGCCCAAAAGACGTCCACTGCTGGACATAGGCCTCCCTCAAGTGTCGCCACATTGACATTTTTTGAGGTTTTGCCATAATCGCCACGCTTAGCAGGCGGGTTGGCGATCGCAGTACGGTTGTTACAAAAGCACAGAGAACGCTGCTGCCCATTCTCAGGCAAATCCCTTAGTCGCCTCTTACACCACCCACGTGAAGATATGGGATGGTGCTATTCTTTACGTCCGACACCATGCAGAGGACTTAAACATAACTGCCGAAATATGGGTGAACTTTTAGGTGCACCTCTGCCTAACCCTTAAGGGATTACATGCTTGATGTTATGTTATGTGGTAATTCCATCTTTCAATAACGTTTTACTAGCATTAAACTCGTATTTATCCCCCCCCACAGATGGGGCTACAACACTCCACCGGACAGTCCGCGCGGCTTCGCTCGGCAGTCGTCGCTGCGGTACGAGGGCATCATACCAGAACTCGACATATACGCCATACCCAGCCAAGAGAGTAAGTTATGAATTGCAAGTTTTTAAGAGGGGACTCTAGTCGGTATTTGAAAGTATTAGAAGGTATTTGAAGAAACTATTGCCGTCGCGCTGCGCCCGACCAAGCCCCCGTAAAGTGCGAAAAGGACAACTGCAGCTCAGGCTGATTTTACTTACATAAATCTTGACCAAAAGACGTTTTGTATTCCGCTGTTTTCTTTTTCAAAACTAAACTGATCTTTCTTATACCAAAATTTAGAGGAAAAGTATATCTATGCTTCTATTATTTTCTTTTTTGTTAAAAACTTATCTAAGTTGTCTGATAGTCGTCTGAACATGGCGGTAAAAACGGGTGTTTTTTCGGGTTTTTGGGTTAAACCAGCGGAATAAATTTGTATGGAGAAATACGGACTAGAATCCCCTCTTAAGCACTGTACTTAGTTATATCAGACCTGCAGGTTTTCTCAAAGAAAGAGAGAATATACGTTTATTTAGAATCTACTAAAAGACATTTAGTCTGGTAATCAGTCTTAACAAAAGGTATTGTATTACCCAGTACTAACTGGGTTGTGGAGCTCACATAGGCAGTCGCTCCATGTAAAATACAGTTGCAATTCAGTTGAATCTAGCTAGACTGGAAACCGAACCTGACGTAGTTGCTAAGGCTAAGCAGATGATGACACTAAAAGACATTCAACATATTTTGCAAAATAAAAAATACAAACATCCGAATTGAGAACCTCTTCCTTTTTTAGAAGTCGGTTAAAAATAAAAGAAAATATATTCTCCATCGGCCAAACATCGCAATAGCGAAAAAAAATATCTGCTGCCCCATACTAAATTTCAATACCTATTCGACCCAAATGTATGGGCAGCTGATATTTTTTTCGCTATTACGATTTTTGTCCGAAGGAGAAAGATGTTCAGTTTGATTGTCTGAAACACACCCTCAAATATGTATATACCCTTTCCGTTACACTCTGTATAGGCTAGAATTGAGCTTCACTTTTGCGCCAAAAAGTCTATTTCAACTGAACCTGGTATTGTGCTATCTTTTACTGTTACTAACCTATTTGTTTATACTTATTTCTGTGTTTTATTGTCATTTCAGGTGCCCCCAAAAAGGAGATTTACTTCGTTGCCCTGATTGACGTACTGACACACTATGGTGTCAAGAAACAGGTAAATAATAATGCATTTGTAACGTTTCTGTAAATCAAGATGTGGAACAATACGGTTACAATCGAAGCCCTCAGGCTCGCTCATTTTATTCCATGAAGCAATTATGGCCATTGACATCATCAATAATCACTTTTCAGAGTCCAGATAAATATCATATACATTTGTCAGGATCGCTAAATAGTGATTACCACCGTTATACTCAATTTTCAGGCGGCGAAAGCAGCAAAGACAGTGAAATACGGCAGCAACGTCGACGGCATATCGACCTGCGACCCGGAACAATACGGGAAACGGTTCATAGAATTCGTAGCTAAAGCCATCGAGGGCAACTAGACGCCCAGCGCACAGCGGTGCTTCTTTTAGTACTTATTATACGTCACGGAGTAGTTTGAAATTGGAGGGCTAATGGCAGAGATCTTTGAAATGCCTTTACGGACATACACGCTGTTGGATTTGCAACGTTAGACTTAGCGCCGAAAGTTGAAAATCCAATAGTTGTTGGGGTGACTGCCGCATACCGAAACAACTTGGCTACTACTCGACTAAAAATAAATCAATAACATTTGTGTCGAGGTGGTGTTGAGTTGTTCCTATGCCAACGGTCATATCCATGTGTAAAGGTGCGTCACTGAATGCGACGTGATCGGTTTTTATGTAACTATGAAAACCACCGTATTTATGGATTTACATAGAAACGAGTGTTAGCGTCGCTGCGGTCTCATTAGAATTTGGCGACTGTCGACTGTCTGTGTGTAATTAAGCACCTTTGGATCGCAATAAAATGAAGTGCAACGGAAAAAAACTGTATTATATTAGCGCTCCATTTGATAACTATTCTGTGTTTATACTACTTATAGGTGGCGCTACTGTGTCTTAAGGTTTTGGAAACTTTGCCTAACGTTAAATTTTTTTAATTTTTCAAGATTGGCTGAAATTCGCACAATTTTTTATTTCTGTGACAGATTCACGGTTAGACATCAGCGTTCTCTACTTAAGAAGGTGGTTATCCACATGCTAAAAAGGGCAATAGTATTCTTGTTATTTTTTAAGTATTGAGACATTTGACTCAATACTTATAAAACAAGAATATATTTAAAAAAAAATTAACCTTAGAAACTGTAGCGTCGCTAACGAATATTTTGGTCTGAACGTATACAATTTTTTCTAGTTTCTCTTTCCAAGTTTTTTGATAAGTATGGATACAACTTTCATATGAAAATAAACATAGTTACGTGTATGAACGATTGCACTAAGTTTCGAATGTTTTCGCTATAGTGCTGGATAATTCTTTTGGCGTTTGAATGACATTGATGACATTGGCAGTTTGTGAAATTGTCTCTGGAAAAACAAGATGGCGACGTTAGTTCCGAACATGGCCACGCGCCAAAAGAATCTTGCACCACTTCACATTCATTTAGTTCCCGCTAGCTCATTTATTAGACCTAATTAAGTTCGCTCAGGTTCCTTTGTTTTTTAATAATTGGAGTTTACAGGGTGACGTAGATTATAAAAGGGCTGGTAGTTTATTTAGACGCGTTTTCAGTTACGACATGAATTATTGAATTAACCCGGTTAATGCCAGTGTTGAATATAGGGGAGAAATCAAGCAGGGAGTTTCACTCTCATGTGCATAGAAACTGCTATTACGTACAGTTGAGTGACCTAAAGGGATAGGCACAATGAAAAACGCAGTCCCTAAAACCATCTCTTACGGTGGCAAAAAAGGTGAAGCTTTGTAGGACGTTTCGCTTGATGTCTTTCATACTGCTACGAGCGGTGTGGGTAAGCCCCCTGTGAGTGTAAATGTGATGGGTACACCCCAATGTTGACATTACTCGAGTGATTTCGATAAATTATAGGTGTACTCGGCTTTCAACGTTTATTATGTTCACGTAGTTACGTACTGAAAGAAGCACCGCATTAATGTTGTTATGTCTTGTCCAAGACAAGTCCCACGATACAGTAAGTGTAATAACGTCGATTCTTATTGAGGAAATAAATGCAAAATAAATAAAATTTTCATAAAAAAACATGTTAAAAAAATTCGTAGTAAGAAGGCATGTAATTGATATTAGCGATTATGTGAAACTATCGGACAGTTTGGCGAAAAGTTTGTCGTTTTTATCAAATTTAATAAATCGTATTTTATTCGCTTTGCGT
This sequence comes from Cerastis rubricosa, assembly GCA_949152445.1. Lineage (NCBI taxonomy): Eukaryota > Metazoa > Arthropoda > Insecta > Lepidoptera > Noctuidae > Cerastis > Cerastis rubricosa. Next base: position 15,780,610 of record OX424541.1, read on the forward strand.
GCGAATTAACACAGTTGTGCAATAGACACGTTTAAAATCTGATTTGTGCTATATCGTGGAAAGCGTGACTCTAGGAAATGGAGAAAAAATTCGATAAGGTAATATGGACTTTGTTTGGTATACTATAGTACCTGATTTAAGGTGGCACAGGACCGCTGTCTTGTGTCTGTCACTACAGATGCTGTACTGAAGTATTGGTCAGTGTCCGGTGTCCATAATTTGTACTTACAAGGTTGATTGATCCTTTTGAAAGACGTAAAATGCTTTGGAAAGAGGCTGTCATCCAGGTCCAAAACGTATCATATATACGGTCGGGTTCCGTAAATGATTCCGTGATCTCCTTAGGTCGCGGCTTCCACGTTCTAGCACGACTCAAGTTCCGTCGGTCATTGTCCGAAACAGGGACGGTTACGGGTTGAAAGGGACCCATATTTTTACAATTATAATGTTCTACACTTTCGTCTTGATGTTTGCAATAATAATAATAATAAGTGGACCCTTTTTGACAATATTTCACGTTTATTCTTACACTTGACTCCCTGTTTTGTGCTATTTTGAATCTTATTGTATTGGTGAATTTGTGGCTGCCTTGTTTGAATGATTGGTATAAGACTGTTGTCCTTTGCACACAAGTTACAATAGAATTTCTATTGTGACTCGCGTATAACCGCGGACATCACTCTTTGGACCTTATAACTAAGGGCATAAGAGTCAACTGCCATTGTTCGCGGTTGTACATCTATGAGTAAGATTAACTAAGGGTTTGGTTGAAAAACAAGTAAGTGACGGAACAAATGAGGCGTTTAGAGGCAGCCTCAAATTCAGTAATAAAGCTACTTCGCACTGTCTCCCAAAACCTAATGGAAAATATAATTTCAAGATAACTATAGTTCAATTTATGAATCGATCGCGTCTTATAGCTAAATTCTCTAGCATTCTCGGTGATTCTGATCAATTAATAAATTGTAAAGTTTTTAAAGTGCGTGGACGTTGGCAAACACGAAAGCTGTTGTACTCAAACTGGCCATTCAAGCGTTGTCAATACGGGTCAGCCATCTCACTGGACTTTGACATATGTCTTTGTGAGAGGTCACCGTAGCCTATAAAGTGTCGTTCTCCGGTCACAGGGATATTGAATAAATATCTTGTATAAATAAACCAAGAGAACGGCAGGGTCGTATTACTGTCCCTACAGCAATTCTACGACAAAAGTGCCTTAACGGCACAACTTGTCACGGATCGCCTTAAAGCCGATTATACCTCATTTATGTTAGTAAACGGTGACACTCTTGAAAGTTGAGGTGTGCTCTGTGATATAAGCCGTTGTGTACATCGTGAGGCGGAGGTGTTGCCAACGTATACGTACCAAATTTTGTGTACAGACTGCATTTGCATTTGACTACTAGCAAACTGCAAGAACCTGTTATGATGCCATTGTTGCTAACAAGTCTCCAGAATGCAATTTTAAGTCAATGCAGGAGGTCTACTCTCTTTCTCCGAAACGTAACTTCGGCAACGAACGAAAATTAAACGTAGTTACGTTTGTGACCCTAATCTATATCGTTTGCGGACGCACACAAAAAGTTCGAATTCACAGACAATTAACGTGAACGAATGTATTAAATGTTATTGTGTGCGTCCGCAAATGATATAGAATAAGGTCACAAACGTAACTACGTTTAATTTTCGTTCGTTGCCGAAGTTACGTTTCGGGGAAAGAGAGTAGACCTCCAGGGGTTCTAAAATGGCCGCTTTGCAGGATCACAATAGGAAAATAATATGAATAACGTTAAAATTCTTAACATGTTTAGGGACGCAGTTATGAATGACACACACGCACGCAGTGATGATATGAATTCACTTTTTAACCATCTTACGAAACGTAAGTAGTTCATATTATTAACCTGTGTGTGTTTTGCTAAAGCGGCCATTTTAGGCCCCCAGTTATTCTGTACACATTCTCTTATAATAAAAACCTCAGCACGTTCGCAAATAATTTTCATAACTCGTTACTAGCTTTTTATAATGTTCCGCTAACGTAGTTTAGTATTGACAAATTATAATGAATAAATAAATAAATAAAAATGTTAAATATCATTGAATTAGGATGTTGACGTGTTACGGTTGGCCAATTTAACTTTATCAATGAAATTACATGTATACTATAATAATTGGCCGTTGTATTATATATCTTATTGTAATGCCTTCGATATATTCTATATTGTTTGAAGTACATACATGTTTTGTTCATAAAGTTGTGAGAATATGCCCCTGGGGAGTATGGATCGATTCGAAGTGAACTAACTTATGAAAATGTCAATAAAACGATTTATTATTAAAAAAAACAGATTTGTTTCGAAAAATTCTTTGATTTTATGAGGAGCATTGTTGATGAAAGTATTAAAATATGCATTGACATTGTCAGTCAAGATTATCCCAAATATTGAGTAGTCTGAAGTTTACTACTCATGGACCTCATAATCTTCGATTCCCAGGGAAGACTGTTATCAAGTATATTCGGTATTGTAATCGTTAACTAACATTTAACTATGTATTCTATAACAAGGACAGTCCAGTCCAAAATTGTATAAAAGAAACGGCCATTGTTAAAGAGCCGGTGTTATCACCCATTACATAATGACGTTTATGCCAATATTCCCATAGCTAGTTCGCTTAGTTTCAGTCTAGAGTAGTGTTTTTAATAGTACGATGTAAGATTTTGTTATTTATTATTCTATATTTCGAATAAGACTTGGATTGTTAAGAAGTCTTCGTGATTTATTCTGTGAAAATTCATGTGCCGTTTACGGTGTACTAATACTATTGGTAAATTTTATACTTTTTAGGCGTTTCTTTCGCGCCGTCGACTAGCGTGATCGAACACGCCATATCGAATGTTTAGCTGACCTCAGAGTAATTGTATCGGTCTTCATATATAATTCTTTTTAACTTTTGACTGTTTATCGGGAAAATATTACAAGTTTTATTCATGGAAATCAGTATTCAGGGCTCCATTCGGTACGCCTTCGATTTGAAATAATTTTGTCAGACGTTTTTTTTGTGATAGATATTGTTTACTTTTAGATATTAATTTTATATTAGATTTCAAGTTGTCCGCTTCATGTTTCTAAATTAAAATGAAGAACTATTTTGTTACGGGGTGGTCATCTTTAGTAGAGTTTAGAAATCCTTTGTTACCCTCTCAGTGAAGAGGATTTTTTTTAATTTTATGCCAACCCCCTGTCTACATATTCCTGAACAATGTGTTAGTCATGAAATGATTCAAATTATGTCATATGTGTTGCCATTGTTTAGGTCGGTAATTGTATTTTAATTTGTAGTTATGTTATTTCGAATAGGTTTTATCTTGTTATCGGTGACGGTTGCAGCCACGAGCCCACAGTGTACGGAATATATTTATTAAACGATAGCTTCGCTACATACAAACATATTCGGCATGTAAGCAACACGGTTGAAATGTTAATTCTCTAGTCTACTACTCTTGTAAAGACAAAAAAAAAATGTGTATGAAAAATTAAAACTTAATTTTTTAAATATTCGGTTTATAAAGATTCTGCATTATAAAAGTATTTTTCTTTATTTCCCTTTCTTTGTAACCCTTCAATTTATTTTGGCATAGTCCGCATAGTGTGGCGTAATGATTATTATTGAAAATGCATGAGACATCTGAATAGTGAGCAACTAGTGCATTAATTAAATTATGAAAATTGTGTACATACATACATTTTGTAATTCATGCACTATTTTACTGACATTGAGTAGAGTATTTTCAGAATCTCATGTATCTGTGTAACATTTGCTTTTATTCATTCAAAGCACACAATGCCACGCGATTTTAGATGCTTCATTTCCAAACACTAAAAAGGTTGTAGTTGATCATGACTGTGGGAATGGGGTAGAACCTAAACTCAGAAAGAAAACACTCGTAAAATTTTAAAATAATTTTATTAGTAAAAGCTCCCAGACCACAGCATATCTTACAAACAACTAATCCATCCTCGTCTTGACGTGCTTCTCGGTGATCTTGTCTTTCTCGATGATGTGCACCACAGCGCCCCAACCGGAGATCGCGTCACGGTCGGCGGCGTTCACTAGCGCCTGACGGCAAATAGTTGTGTTAGGTACAAAATAGTTGTTTGAGAGACAAGTGTCTGCCACATTGACATTTTGGGGGGGTTTTGCCATAATCGCCACGCTTGGCAGGCGGGTTGTCGATCGCAGTACGGTTGTTACAAAAGCACAGAGAACGCTGCTGCCCATTCTCTGGTATATCCTTTAGTCGCCTCTTATGACACCCACGGGAAGATAGGGGATGGTGCTATTCTTTACGTCCGACACCATACAGAGACTAACATTGTAAGACTAACATTGTTTAATTAAAATTTATTTTATATTTTACCCATTTTTTGTTCTGGATAAAGATTATTTATTTATTAGCAACTGTTGAAAGAATCCTAGAACTGTTTCTAGTCCTAAACCCAGATCCTACAAAAGTCGAGACGATTATAGCGGTGCGAAGATTGCAAGATTCGGCCAAACAGTAATGGAGAGGGGGCTATGTGCATTTCAACCAATGTCATTGTTTGATTTCTGCACACGTCGGTCTGTGCTTGCCTTTGCTATGGTGGACCAGGAAAAAAACTAGGCCTTAGAATTAATATAATAGTGTTCAATCTTAAGTGTATGATGGAGTGGTTGGTATCACTTCCCTGGCAAAGCTTAGTCATACTAAGCCAGTTTAGCTAAGCTAAGAATATGTCCCGTGCACACCAAAAACTAATCGAAAGTTCAGTGTAAGTGTTGCGAAGTTCAATTCAACGGATTATTCAACTAACATAGCTGCACATATTTTAGTTAGCTCACATAGCTTAGCTATGCGAGCTAAGCTAAGCTAAACTAACTTAGTTTAGCACTTGGTCTGCAACTCGCGTAACTCCTACATACTACTTTTGATTCTTTTCAATACTATCTTACCTGTGAGATGGTTTCAAAGAGCTCATCAGGTGACAAGTTGGGTTCCCACAGAGCTTCACACATACCATACAGCTGTTCTGAGCAGGTTCCCGAGACCACAAAGTCCTCTGGCTCATTGGGGCAGCCAATCTATAGAGCAAAATAAGTAAAAAATTGTCAAAGCTGATTGGAGTCTAGCATTGATAATAATGGATTTAATGGTAGACAGAAAAGAGGCCTATCAAGTGGAATAACTGAATTTTGCTGAAATGGCATTAATACTTTCGGTGCTGGCTCAGCATACAGAGTGAATATTAATTTGTTTGTGTGCCCACAACCTGTCTTCTGAGTCATCATTAAGTTACTGATTTCAGAATACAAGTAAAAAGCTTGTAAAAATGGATGCTTTGAGCTTGGCAGCGAAAGGGTTATTGCAGATATAGGAATGTTTCTTTATGGAACAAGAAGGATGGAGAATCCTTCTTGTTCCATAAAATTCAAATGGTTTTTTTTTTAAATTTGCTTAATTTGTCAAAAGTGAAATTTCTTATGGGAAATAAACACAACATCTCAAACCCAAAATGGTGGTTTTGTTTTGCATACTACGGCTAAGAGTTGTGGAAATCTGTAGTAACACACTAAGTACTAACATAATTGTGGATATCTCAAAGTAAACTTCTTTTGAGATGAGGGTTTTTGGTTTTCTACTACTGAGTTCACTGACCGTAAACCATTTATCACTCTTATGCCCTGAGTAATAAGGTTGAAAAGTGTTTGACAGTCAGTTAGAGTGCTGGTACATTGTGTATGTAAGAAAGCTTACCAGATCCATATTGCACACATAGGGCTGGTTATCATAAGGGTCCAGTCCAGCAATGACAGGCTCAATGAAGTAGGGACCGAAACGCCTTTCATATAACAGGTTGGACAGCATCGCGGAGAATGTCTTGGGTCTCATCATTCTGTTCTCTTTCAGCTCGTAAAGGTTCATTCTGGGAATACAGATAAAAATCTTGTTTACACAAAAGAATTTCTTCAAGAAGATGAAGAATGTGGTATTGGTGTACAGGATGTAACAACTTTTGAGTCGGAATTCCTCAATTTCAATAAAAGTTCTTGAGTGTTGATGAAGCATTTAGTTCTTCTACATAATTAACTACATTTTTCTGTAACTGACAACACAGCACTTTTGCTATGTTGAATATTAGTTCCACTTTTTGAATTGTCAATTATATTCTGTGCAAAAGAGTTAAGCAATGGTTCCTTACCTAAACTTTAGTCTCTGGAATACAGTCTGTGTATCAGTGGCTAAGCCGGGGAGTCCGACGTACAGCGTGGGTCCCATTGGATACACCTTTGGAAAGTTGGTTGACACAGTCTGCGCCTGAATACCATAGCGTTTGTCTGTAGCGATAGCCACGCAGTCCTTCCCCTTCATTGCCACCACTGCGCCTCCATTGTAGGCTAAAATAGACTGAAAACAAGCGGGTTATTAGAAAGGGGGAAGAGATTGAGAACGCACTAAGAGCAGGATATTTTTCACAATTAATACCATAAAATGGTTGAAAAGACTGAAGTTATATGAATTTCTAGTAGGTTTGAGCAAATTAGAACTGTGAAATACTTAAAACGAAGTCCTTTTACAACATAATACAAATTATGCTTCGTAATGTTCATGACGCTATCATAACCAATTTTCAGACGATTTTGATATTAATAGCCCCAGAACAACTGTAACGAGTTAAGCAGTGTAAAATATACTTACCATTTTGCTCTATGTAAATAAATCCAGCTATTTTCTAGTAAAAACACAGAAATAAACTTTACACGGGAAACCGAAAAAGTGACAATTCATCGGCGACAATTTGAATCACAGATTAAAAATTAAAACGAATACTTGTCATTGACATTTCTTGGAAGACTTCTTGTTGTCTTTGGGTAAACTTTGGTTGCAGGTTGAGTAAACTAAGAGCTCTTACACACGAGCGGCATGTTGCTAACGGCAGAGGCAACTGCAGCCGTCGACACGTGTCGGCGGCAAACGTTGACGCGTCGACGGCAGCAGTCGACCTATAGCGACACTTGCAGTTGTAGCGTGCCGCGTCCACCACTTTGTCAGTCGACTGCAAATAGTTCAAGAGTGCGCAATGCGCATGCGTCGCAAATTTGTAAAATGAGTTCCAGTGACGAAATTGATGTTGAATTGCTAACTTACTTACCTCAATGTCATAGCGAGCCATTGCTCAGCTAAAATGCTTTTCCGCATTATGGTATCTTGGCGTGATATTTAACTTTTTAAAATAGCCGTTAGCTCATCAAAAGAAGCAATGGACATTCGAAAATAATTGAAAAACTTTGACAAAGTGGGGGACGCGGCACACTACAACTGCAAGTGTCGCTATAGGTCGACTGCTGCCGTCGACGCGTCAACGGTTGCCGCCGACACGTGTCGACGGCTGCAGTTGCCTCTGCCGTTAGCAGCATGCCGCTCGTGTGTAAGAGCTCTAAGAGCCCAGGGATAGATGTTGCACATAAAACAGCTCTTGCGAGGTTTGTAAACTTGAAAACAAATGGGCTTTATAACAATATGTAGTGGACTGTTGTGCAGTGTTAACCGAATCTCAAAAAGAGGTTCACTGGTAGGGAAGAAAACAATCTTTGTAAATTGGGTTTCTGCAAAATTTTAAGTAATTAACTTAGTGGATCACCTAAATATTTTATGATTTTATACAATAAATGAAACTTCGAAAACATTGGTAGCATCTTGTTTATTTTTTAACAAACAATTAAAAGCATAGTTTTTTCTATTTCATGTTCGTGGCAATGCAGCTTGTAATTCTTTAGCGTAATCATCAAGCCGTGCTGTCATATTAAATCCCCAATGATCTTTTACTTGACGACAAAGATTTAAATCCATTTCAACAATGAGAAGACCGTCTTTGTCTCTTGATAGGCCAGGAGTTCTAAACCCATTTGGAGCTGCAACGTAACTCGAACCATAATAACTCCTAGATACATTTTTCTGATTGATTTTGGTTGTGAAATCTTCAGTACCAACTCTATTCAGGCTACAAGTAAAATAGCTATTAGCGATCGCTGCGTTGCGGGCTTCTATCCCCCAAAATGATTCTCCAAATTCCGAAATGGTTGCTGCAGGATTGAAAACAATTGCTGCTCCATTTAGTCCAAACATTAACCAGTTTAAAGCATGATGACGGCCGTAGCAAATATTAACAGAAATCTTAGCGTATTTCGTTGCGAAAACTGGATGACCAGTGTTGCCAGGCAAATAATAAGACGTCTCACTGAAACTCCCAACACTAGGTAAATGGTTTTTGCGATGTTTTCCCATGCTTTTTCCATTTGCATCTATAACTACTGCAGTATTCCACCACACTCCATTGTCATTTTCCAAAATAGGTGATACAATAACCATTTCGTATTTTTTTGCCAATTTACACAGAAACTGGATGCTTGGACCATTTTCTGCTGACTCCGCAAATTCTTTCCATTCTTCTTTCTCTCGCGTACATAAGAAAAACGGCATAGACCATGCTTCTTGTAAACACAGAATCTGGACACCTTCCGAAGCTGCAGCATCAATTAACTTTTCAACTTTAACAAAAATAGCTTCTCTCTGCTTGTCTATGGGCGCATTAGTCGGCAAAACAATTGAATGCTGGATTAAACCGACCTTGACAATTTTCGGAGCTCTAACCTCTTTTGCAGCATCGAAAGCAAAGGCTGCTACTTCAAAACCATGCACCTTACCTGCTGCAAAAGTAGAATCTTGAAGTTTTAGCTCACAATGGTCCGTCCTTCCATAGTGTATTCTATTAAACTCCTTTAACTGATCCACGTTCAAATTGTTTTTGACGATTTCGTCCAAGCTTCGCAGTTGGGATTCCATGTTTGAAGGAAAATTATATAAATAGTTCTGGTATATAAACAAGAGATAAGTTGCGTAATGTTAGGTGCGATGTAAATAAGCGTGGCTTGAGTAACTAATCGATGTTTAACATATCGGCTCGCGACTCGTTATGTATTAACACTTGTGGTATTATTCGAGATTGGTAAACATTTGATTAAAGTTTTGGTACCTACCTACTTGAGCCGTTTTTGATATCTGTTAGTTGCCTTTTAGCAACTATAAAAAAAAAAAAACTGGTTTTGATTGCTAAGTAATTAGGATGGGTAGTTAACAGAATGTTCAATATTTTTTGTCACTGCTTCTATGCTGCGATGCATAGCTTACATAAGTAATAATGTTAATATTTTCAGGGAAGAGTATTTTTAACTCTAGTTTTATTAGTAAGTTAAAAGAAAATTTCCAATGAAATCAAATCATATACAAAATCGATTATTTCAAGTAGGCCAGTTACAGGCACTTTTGAAAAGTCTTGACAACAATAAAAATGAAGCTACAGTCCCAGTCACAAGACATAATAACTGTGAAAGTACTGTAGTTGCCCATTCTAAAGCGTCGATTTTTATGGAGTAGAATGGGCAAGAAACTCAATAGACACTCTTTTAAATCAGAATCCTGTTACAAAAACCTTGGTTACATCATTCATGTTGAGATGGTACATCATGTGAGAACGATGTAGCAAGATGTGCCCGTTAATAGTATCTAAAGATGGGAACACTTTTTCCTTCGCGTGCCCCTATTTACTAACGAAATATATGGCGGGCCAAGTTGTTGCATTTTTGACTATTCATCATCATCATCATTTCAGCCCAAAAGACGTCCACTGCTGGTCATAAACCTCCCCCAAGTCACACTGACATTTTGGGGGGTTTTGCCATAATCGCCACGCTTGGCAGGCGGGTTGGCGATCGCAGTACGATTGTTACAAAAGCACAGAGAACGCTGCTGCCCATTCTCTGGCAAGTCCCTTAGTCGCCTCTTACGACACCCACAGGAAGATATGGGATGGTGCTATTCTTTACGTCCGATACCATACAGAGCAATTTTTGACTATTAATATAATCAATCTATATATACCCAAACAAAAAAAAAACAAAGCCATATATTTCAGCATATAATTATACTGAAATAAAAATATTGATATGGGTTTTTCTAAAAGTGCATTGTACAATATTACAAAATAACTATTGTAATAAGAAAAAAATGCAAATAGTATTAAATTAAACTTTAAGCTAACTGGGAAGTAGAAGGTTGAAGAATGCTGGTCTTTGTGGGGACATGACGTGACATGTGGAACTGTTTTTGTTTTCTGCATGATTTCATCACAAGCCGACTCCATCTGTGATGCTGAAATTTTTAGCAGTGAAAAAAGGTGGTCATCCGAAAGCCGGACGGTTGGCGCAGTGGGTTCGATCCCCGCACGGAACAAACATTTGTATGGCCTACAGATAGTTGTTCCGGGTCTGGCTGTTTGTGTATGTGAGTTAAAATGTTTGTAAACGCACCCACGATACAGGAGAAATTCCTATTGTGGGGCAATGTTTTTTTTTTTTTTAAAAAAAAGCCTATTACGAAGACAATGTTTTCTTAGTTTCACTTGAATTTTGTTTGATGGCCGCGGGCTGGTTTTCAACGCTTCGCGGGCTGGAGATGGCCCGCGGGCCGTAGTTTCCCCATCCCTGGTCTAAAGTAAAAACAAAAAAGACAATTCAAAAATAAAATAATTAGTTCGAAATTAGCTGTGGCAACTAAGAGGTGACCAGGCACAACTGATACCGCCCGTACACGAACATGAATCATCAGACAAACCCTAAAAAGGTTTAAGTGAAATAGCTAGCAATAAACTTGTAGTATGGACGTTTGATCATTTTCTCAAATAACAAACATAAAATACTTTTCTTTTTGATTCATTGTGTTTAGATATCGTTATCCATTACCTACGTCCGTGGCGTTTTGCTAGCTAATCTAATGACATCTTGTATTTTTCGTTGCTTAAGAGCGTTTATACCCTACGGCATTTCATACAAACTTACGAGTCGTTATTTTCCGAAATGACTGAACAGATTTTAATGAAACGTTCTACGCATAAGCAGTATACATAGGTCTAACAAGTTACTAAAAAACATTTTCGTAAAATAATGTTACAGCTAAATTACACCGATTTTTAATTACCTATAGAAACAGAAATTTCCAGTTATCTTCGTTTTTAAAAGACATTTCGAAAATATTTTTTAGTATCTTTTTAGACCTATGTACCACGTTTCACTTGAAAGTTTGTATGAAATGCAGTAGGGTATAAACGCTCTTGAAGCTGGTTATAGCTCGACTGCGCTTAGCAGCCGCGGATTCTGGATTTATGCCCGGTTGATGGCATTGGCCAAAAAGGCATTTCTCATAGGTCCCTCCCTATTACACGGGACTTAAAACATAACCGTCGAAATGTGGGTGTGTACTATTAGGTACCTATATTACCATCATCATCAGCGTATAATGTTCCCACTAATGGGACACAGGCCTCTTTATGAGAGGGAGTGGGCTGTAATCAACCACGCGGGCCCAGTGCGGGTTGGTAGATGTCACATGTCTTCGAATTTTTAGTTCTAGGACATGCCGGCAGGTTTGCTCACGATGTTTTCCTTCACCGTTTTTGAGGGCAGCGGTGATGAAATAAATTACACAAAGTAATGCGCCTACCTGGGTTCGAACCCACGGCTTACTACCTTAGATACCTACACCTCTGCCTAACTTTTCTGGGATTACAGGCGTGATATAATATTACCTCACTTACACTGCTACATCTACTGTGATTAATTAATATAAGTAAGATAATATAGAATCAAAACAGTATTCTAATCTAGGGCACCCTGTGGTTACTGTATCGCATAATATTGTCGTATAAGTTGCCATTACCGCAATATTTGATACTCCGTTCTTTTCGAAACCTATAATTAATAGTTTCTTAGACGACTAAATTATATAGAGGGCTAGATAAACAATCCCCAAAGGATGAAAATCAAGGATAATTAACTCTATAGGAACGGCGTTTTTAAGAATAAGGAAACCTCAGTCCCTGATGCGATCATATAACTTCACTAGCTGTCCGGCGCAACTTCGTTTGCGTCACATTTTCCCCGTTTTCGTAACATTTTTTATTGCTGCTCCCCTCCTATTGGTCATAGCGTGATGATATATAGCCTATAGCCTTCCTCGATAAATGGGCTATCTAACACTGAAAGAATTTTTCAAATCGGACCAGTAGTTTCGGAGCTTACTCAATGCAAACAAACAAACAATCAAATCTTTGCTCTTTATAATATTAGTTTAAATTACACATGGCGAATTTTCTGATCGTGAGAGTCAAGCGTAGTGGACCAGGATGGTTGGACCAGCATGTCGTAGAACCAAAAATTGAAAGATGTAGGTATTTTTTTATTACTATTCGGACTTGGCCGGCCGGCGGATGGCTAAAATTAATTTAATTGTAAACAAAATCACATGATAAAAGTATCTGTAGGTATTACAAACACTCTTATCAACGCACAAAACACTAAGAAGAAGATACACAAACCTCAAAAATAATAAACAAACAATAATTCAATAAACAAGAGTAATTGCCAATGTGATGTTGCAATATATATCTAGTATTGGAACATCAGAATTTATTTTCACATTCTACTATCATCGCCCGGACACCCCGGATAGCTCTTATTTCTCCGGTCACGTAGCCGGCAAAAGATAACCAAACATTTTTCAGAGTCGCTTCTAAACTTATCTGGAAGGGTCGAAGGTCGCCCACAACAGCCGGACCACACAGATAAAACAATCAAACCTACGGCCAATGCATCACTAACAACCTCAAAGGTATTTAAGCGCCAGCGCAGGCTGAAAAGCGCAGTCGTTAACTGGTTATCCAAGGGAGCAGACATACAAACATAAATATTTCAAAAATGGAAAACGAAACTCACAGCTTAGAAGCCATCATCAACAACAACCTCAGTGGTCGTGATCTTGAAGAGTTTAACAGAATCCACTATGGAAGAATCGACAATCATGAAGTTAAACTGAAGGAGTCTTCGATCGCAGCGGCAAAGGAAGCAGATTTCGATATCGCTGCCTACGCATTCCCCGCCAATAAAGAACAAACCAGACCTCCAAGGATTGTAAAGGTGGGTCTCATCCAGAACTCCATCGGCGCCCCCACCGATCGCCCAGTCAACGAGCAGAAGAAAGCAATCTTCGATAAGGTGAAGAAGATCATCGATGTCGCCGGACAGGAAGGAGTCAACATTATTTGCTTCCAAGAACTATGGAACATGCCTTTCGCCTTCTGCACGAGGGAGAAGCAGCCATGGTGCGAGTTCGCTGAATCGGCTGAAGACGGCCCTACCACTAGATTCCTGAGTGAGTTAGCTGCAAAATACGCAATGGTATTCGTGTCCTCTATTCTCGAGAGAGACGAGAACCACTCCGACATTTTGTGGAACACCACTGTGATCATCAGCGACACCGGCAGCGTCATCGGCAAACACCGCAAGAACCACATCCCGAGGGTAGGAGACTTCAATGAATCTAACTACTACATGGAAGGCAATACTGGCCACCCAGTCTTCGCTACCCGGTTCGGCAAGATCGGGGTGAACATTTGCTTCGGCCGTCATCATGTGCTGAACTGGATGATGTTCGGGCAGAACGGAGCGGAGATTGTGTTCAACCCGTGTGCTACTATTGCTGCTGAAGCTGGCAGTGAGTACATGTGGAACATCGAAGCGAGGAACGCTGCTATCACCAACTGCTACTACACGGCGGCTATCAACAGAGTTGGGTACGAGGAGTTCCCCAACGAGTTCACATCGGCTGACGGGAAGCCTGCCCACAAGGACTTGGGTCTCTTCTATGGATCGAGTTATTTCACCGCTCCTGACGGCGTGAGGTGCCCAGGACTGTCGCGTACGAGGGATGGTCTGCTGATCAGTGTGTTGGATCTGAACAAGAACAGGCAGATTAAGGACAGGCGCAGTTACTACATGACCCAGCGTCTGGACTTGTATGTCAACAGCCTCAGCAAGGTACTCGACATGGACTTCAAGCCACAAGTCGTCTACGAAAATGAGAAGTGAAACTGTGGTAGTAGCTTTGAAATCCGGCGATAATAACTTGTATTGAAATAAAGCCGAATATTTATACAATACCTAGCTAACCTCGTGTATTGAATGTCAACATAACAACTTTGATTCCCCGTGGAAATATTTTTTTAATAAAATATTTACAAACATTCATTATTGTTTTTTTTACATAATTTAATTGATTTACGAGTAGGTATCACATACCTACTGTGATTGACTTTATAAGTAAACATTAATTTGTACCTACCTATTATTGCATTAACATTGCCCTGTGAATTTTTTGGCTTACAACTATTGTCAATGTTTAAACAGTGGGCTTTAGTTAGGTAAATAGTGTACCTACCTACGATGTCCGTACATCATCTGCTTAGCCTTAGCTTAGCTTAGTCACTCCACAACCCAGTTTACCTACGATCGCGATGGACCCCAGTTAGGTACCTAAGATGTACTTACGCAATTTACTTAACTTTTTTTTACATAAATAAAGTTCGTGTGTGTGATGTTCATAGATTTTAGTTCATCATTTTCATCATCATCATTTCAGCCCAAAAGTCGTCCACTGCTGGACATAGGCCTCCCCCAAGTGTTTGACATTGACATTTTGGAGGGTTTTGCCATAATCGCCACGCTTGGCAGGCGGGTTGGCGATCGCAGTACGGTTGTTACAAAAACAAGGAGAACGCTGCTGCCCATTCTCTAAGTCCCTTAGTCGCCTCTTACGACACCCACGGGAGATATGGAATGGTGCTATTCTTTACGTCCGACACCATACAGAGCTTGAGAGAGAGAGAGATTTTAGTTCAACTTGCCAATATCACCTTCAAATAATTCTTGGGTAGGGTTTATTGTTGGTCGCATTTTGTAATATTTATCCATTTATTTTATGTTCCTACATAAACTCATAACTTTTTTCCATTAGGGTGTGTAGGACCTACAGAACGTGTCTATTGTCACACTATATCTAATATATAAAATTCTCATGCGGAGTTTGTTACCAAACTCCTCCGAAACGGCTGAACCGATTCGTATGAAATTTTGTGTGCATTTTTGGTAGGTCTGAGAATAGGCAAACATCTATTTTTCAGACCCCTAAAACCCATCAAAATTTCCACGCGAACGAAGTAATAATAATAAGTCTTTATTTTCAAAACACAAGTATGACACATTAAATACACATAGTAAACAAAAGGGAACAAAAAGGGAAGTCGCGGGTAGCAGCTAGCAATATTTATAATATTATATAAACGCGAAAGTTTGTGAGTGTGTGTGTGTTTGTCACTCCTTCACGCCTAAATGGCTTAACGGATTTGGATGAAATTTGGTATGTAGACAGTTTACCGTATACCCTAGATTGGCTATCTTTTTTGGCTTGAATTTAGCTTGAAATATTGGCTTGATTGATATACTTTTTATTCCGGTCTGCGCTGCTGAAACCACGGGGCGCAGCTAGTATGTTTAATAAATAATAGTCTTCATAGAAGCGATATAAATACTGAGACTAATCTTCATACAATAAACAATCCCACACACAGAGGTGATTAGAAATTATCGATAAACCCTTATCACATTTTTTTATTGTCTCTCAGTATTAGCATAATTGCTTCATTAAGAAAGCTTTTAATGAGAGTACCATCTTTAATCGCTGCGTATCTTAGGTTATTAAGAGATATCATAATAGGGTCATTATGCTTTTTTTAATAAATCAATTATTCTGATACTAAATAATAACAGCCGCACGGGTCAATCTTCAAGGTTAAGCCGCGCTTGCCAAGGTCGGATGTGGATACTGACCATTATTATTACATACCGAGTTTCCTCCGTGCCTCAGAAAGTACGTAAAGCCGTTGGTCCCGGCTGTTTTTTGTAGATCTTTGACAGTCGTTACAGGTAGTCAGTGGCCCGAAAGTCTGACAACCAGTCTTACCAAGGGGTACTGTATATGCCAGTACTAGCTGGGGTTGTGGAGGTCAGATAGGCAGTCGCTCCATGTAAATTATTGATTCAGCTGTATCCGGTAAGACTGGAAGCCGACCCCAATGAAGTTGGGAAAAGGCGAGGCAGATGATTATATTCTGATAATATCTAATAGTCAGAGCGCACAAGCATTTCGCCAGTTTTGGTATTTAGTCCCATTGTAATAGGGGGCGTGCCTATTGCCATTTGCCATCAACTGTACACAATATAAACTCCGGGCGGCTACTGAAAAATTCCTGGTGGAAAAACCCTTAAACACTTTGCCCAACCCGGGAATCGAACCGAGGTCCTCAGAACTCGTTTGTTTTCTGTGTATTCAGTTAAGTTTATAATATTCATCATCAGCCTATAATGTTCCCACTGCTGGGACACAGGCTTCCTCTCGATGAGAGGGAGTGGGCTATAATGCACCACGCGGGCCCGGGTTGGTAAATAAAGCTTATCCAATCAAATTGTTGGTTTAATTAAGCTTACTTCGACGATGATCGGCTTGATGTTTGCCTTGCACATCGAAAAATTTGATACTCGGAAAACCGATGCCTTTGACACTGCTCCATATTAATATGAGGACATATGAAAAAGTGGTTTGGCTGCTAAAGAAACAAGTTTTTCTTTCTAGTTTTATAAAACCTTGCCCCACATTAGGAATAAATTAAACAAACATTTAATCTCACGTACACAAACAGACCCGGAATAACCTGTAGGCCATACTAATATTTGTTCCGTGCGGAAATCGAATTCGGGATAGGTATGCAGTAAAGCACTCGGCCACTGCGCTAAAAGTGCCACTAGAGATTCTTAATCATTATCATAATCATCGTTTCACCGAAAGACGTCCACTGCTGGCCTCCCCCAACGCCACATTGACATAAGGGGCATTTTGCCATTATCGCCACGCTTGGCAGGCGGGTTGGCGATCGCAGTATGGTTGTTACAAAAGCACAGAGAACGCTGCTGCCAATTCTCTGGCACGTCCCTTAGTCGCCTCTTACGACACATAGGGAAGATATGGGAGCTTCTTGATAATTCAAATGAATTTGTGATATTCACCTTCAGGCTCGGTGGAGGGACGATCCTCGCAGGGTGGCTGGTTGCAACAGGATGAGAGTTGCCGAAAATCGAGTTGAGTGGCGTGGGATTGGAGGGGCATAAGTCCAGCAGTGGACTGTTGTAGGCTGATGATGATGTGGGATTAAAAACGATTGGAAGGATTCCACTGGCTAGTTGAATCTTTCCATACTTTAAACCCGGAAAGGAAACCATGGTTGACATGACAATAGTGTGTGGAAGATTACCATGACATAACCATACGTGTTATAATTTGAAGAAAAACACCAGAGCTATAATAAAAATCACATTAATTTTATCTTGATCTGCGCAGTTTATATGCATTTAACAACCCGTATGATTGATGAATTTTAATGTTTATGGAGTGGGCCTAGCACGAATGCGAATAAAATATATTTTCTCACATATAGTTCATATAAAACATCGTGAGGAAACCGGCATGTCCTAGAACTAAGAAATCTAAGACATGTGACATCTACCAAACCGCACTGGGCCCGCGTGGTGAATTACAGCCCACTTCCTCTAATAGCGAGGAGGCCTGTGTCCCAGCAAAGGGATCATTATAGGCAGATGCTGATATAGATCACCTGCCTATCTTTTCCCAAACTATCATGGGGTAGACTTCCAGTCCAACCGGATACAGCTGAGTACCAGTATTTTACACGAAGCGACTGCCTATCTGACCTTCACAACCCAGTATCTGGGTAATACGATACCCCTTAGTAAGACTGGATGTCAGACTTGGCTTCTGACTACTCGTAACGACTGTTGAAGATCTACTAAAGACAGCCGGGACCAACGGCTTAACGTGCTTTCCGAGGCACAGAGGAAACTCGGTATGTAATTATGGTCACCCATCCACGGACCAAGCTCGGCAAGCAAGGCTTAACCTTAAAGATCGACCCGTGCGGCTGTTATTATTTAGCCTCGAGCTCCTCTAATAAAAAATAACACTATACAGGGTGCAAAAATTCACTCAGGACATGAATTCAGACCGGCTGGTCAGTATCAAAATTTTTTGTCGGTTATGAAAAAAAAACTGTTTCATACGAAAGTGCAATACCATTACCATAACAAAGTATCTGGGGCAAATTGAATCATTGAAGTGGAAGACAGGACAGAGTGTCGAAGTCGTGGCCTGGTTATGTATTCAGCTAGCATCTTTTTAGGGTTCCGTACCCAAAGGGTCAAACGGGACACTATTACTGAGACTTCGCTGTCCGTCCGTCCGTCCGTCTGTCACCAGGCTGTCTCTCATGAACCGTGATAGTTAGCCAGTTGAAATTACTACAGATTATGTATTTCGGTTAATGCTATAACAACAAATACTAAAAACAGAATAAACTACTTAAATATTTAAGGGGGGCTCCCATACAAAAAAGTGATTTTTGTGCTCATTTTTATAAATAATGTTACAGAACCGGTACGGTTGTCCTAGTTTCAATGTAAAATTAATGTTTGACAAGGATTTGTGTGAGACACCAAAACTAAAAAAAAACTTCACTGAAAGCAAAACAGTCAATGAAATAAACAAAAGTCAGACTTCCGAATGTTACGTTATTTTCCACTTTTATTATTAGTCTTTTTCTATGGAAGTCGGTTATTTTTAAACGGTTTTATTTTTGTATATTTTTTTGGCATTAAGAGCGTTTATACCCTACGGCATTTCATACAAATTTTGAAGTCGTTATTTTCCGAAATGACTGAACAGATTTAAATGAAACTTTCTACGCATAAGCAGTATACATAGGTCTAAAAAGTTACTAAAAAACATTTTCGAAATGTCTTTTAAAAATTAAGATAATTGTAAATTTCTGTTCCTATAGATAATTAAAAATCGGTCTAATTTAGCTGTAACATTATTTTTCGAAAATGTATTTTAGTAACTTTTTAGACCTATGTATACTGCTTATGCGTAGGAAGTTTCATTAAAATCTGTTCAGTCATTTCGGAAAATAACGACTTGAAAGTTTGTATGAAATGCCGTAGGGTATAAACGCTCTTCGATTAAAATATCGTTCTTTATATACGCCGTTTGTGCTAGGACCTCAGTTAGCCGGTCTAATCGGTACCTGCGCATTTAATAATAGATTAGTAGTCTAGAAAGGTTCGCGTTATCTGGGACGCATTCCTTGTTTGTTAGGCGTTAGATGAAGGACGAGGACGGGCACTGCTCTTCGAATGTACTTAGGTACTTGTATCTCCCGGATCCCGACATGGTAGTAGTAGGAACAGTGGGTTTTTGTCGGTTAGAGTCCGACATAATCCTCCGCGCGCCCCAGACGGTAGGTACCCATGAGGATTTTTAGGGCTTTGCTCTCATGTAATTAATGTGTTATGTAGGATTGGATCCTACCTATAAAAAACTGATATGAGACGCGTCCTTTTATTCATTTGGCACCATATTATTGATAGCCAGAAACATAAATGGGTGGACCCGCAATCGCGTATTATTCAGGTGGTCAATCAAGCGCGTTGGTAATTTCTTGAATTTAAAATACGATACACATTAACACAAACTACACCAATAACTATACACTACTATTATAAAGCTGAAGAGTTTGTTTATTTGGTTAAACGCGATATTCGCGTTTTTTTTTGTTTTTTGACTTTCAAAAGTGCCTGTAATGGTCTAATTGAAATAAATGCTTTGAGTTTAATCTCAGGAAATTGAAAAATTCGTAATATCATAGATAACCCATTTTTGCTAAAACGGGGAAAATGTGACGCAAACGAGTTGCGTGGGTCTGCTAGTACAAACATAAACTCAGGTCTTTTGCCATGGGGGTAGGCAGAAACCACAGAACGCCACCTAACTTATTCTTTCGCCATGTCCACGTACGAAAAACATGACATCAAAATCTAACCAACACTTGTCTTTACTTCTTTACGACCATACAACGAGGGTGGCACTTAAAAAAAGAAACTGAAGTACAGTGCATGCTTCACGCTGAAAGCTTCGACACTCGCCAACATCGTAATTCCTCTGTAATTTTCTCACTCGCCGAGAGATGTCGCTAATGTGTTGCTCTCGCGATTGTCGCACCATCTAGTCTTGGAAACTGCAAACTTTGTGGTGCTTTTTATTTGCAACTTATTCTGTGGGACGTAGAGTTGGTTCTTGTGTGTGTAAGGGAACGGTTGTTGGTAAAGCCACTACTTTCTAGAGCACTTGTGGAGTTGCAGCCCGTGACATCCATTACAATAATGATGTCTTTGGTTTAGGGTTGACGCTTGCTTTCATGCAGGAAAGATACCTAGATATTGCGGACAAAATTAAAAAAAATTGGGACTTCACGAACTGCTGTTTATTATTGTCTATTTCGTCGGCTTATTGCAAGAACTCACTAATGGCAAAAAATCATTAAGTACAGTTATTATAACAGTTATACTCGTCTCGATTAGCTCTATAAAAGGCAAAAACTCATTTATTTCTAGCATTTCAAATTTGGCCGTTATGACCCAGACATAAAGTCGATAATTACCATTTTGGATTATCTGGTTCTTAGAAACTCGATAAAGTACTATAATAGTTTTTAGTAAATAAAAATAAAAACAAAACGGCACTTTTTTGTAATATAAATATCATTAAAGTAACATAATAACTTTTTAAGATACGCGTTACGCACATCGCTTTTGAACAGCATTTGGTTAAAATTCATTAAGTGCACATAATTACTTCTTTAGATCTATGATTTATGACAAATACAACATTATACAATTTTAACGACTTCTGTTATAACGAGTGACGGTCATTGTTTACAGTTTTAGTTCGGTTAAAATTAATTATTGTATCTTGGCGATTATTTGTTTTTCGAGGTTTAAGCAATCTATTTATTTTTGTACAAATTAAATGCAGTTAACTACTTTTGATAGGCTCCGGTTTCACTCTTTTTGACTTTTAATGAATTTGTCGTCGGCTGATTGCAATAATTTATTAAGTGACATAAATAAAACTTGTCTGTTAGGTTTTGGTACCAGTGATACAGCTCCGGGGGTATAATTTTTTCTGAGCACATTTTTGAGAAATCTTTTTTCTTCGCTTTGGTTATAGGAAACTTTTTGTTGCAAGCTGTTTTTAATGCATAAGCGGAATAACCGGCGGAGTGTCAGACTTGTACCGACTAAAACCCATCCATTTTCCTTCTTAGCCCTTTGTGTTCCAAGGCCACGGTATCTCTTTCGAACAGTCTCGCAGCTCTGCCAGGCATCGGCCCTCTTGGACCCCTTCCAGTTTGCTAACATCTCTTTGAGGCGCGCGTGGCACACGAACGCGCCGTCGACACGGCCTGTCGTCATAAGACGGACCGACGGTGAGCTTGCTCATTACTCACCGTCCACAGGCACGCGCCCGGGATGTCTCCCGCGGTGGCTAAGACGTGAGGCTCTCTCCCTCTCACGTTCCGCCACCTCCTTCGCTAGCATGACAGCTTCGCAGAAGGAGGCGACGGCTTCCCATACCCTATCGCTCCGGGCCATGGATTGAACCAAGGCCAGACGCGAGAGGTCGCCGCTGCCAATCGCCACTACGAGGACACGGCGGTGGTCAGATCAGGCGGAGCAGAGCTCCACGGTGTGCTCCAGCGTGTCCTCGGGCCGGTCCTCGCAGTGGTGACACACGGCCGTTTCCTTCCGCCCAATTTGGTGTAGGAACCTCCCGTAACAACCCTGTCCGGTGAGGAACTGCGTCAGGCGGAAGGTGAGGGCGCTATGGCGCCTCTCCAGCCACTCCTCAAAGAGGGGACTTATCGCCACTATTGTGGTGTCGCTCTCTCTATGTCGCCATGAGATCCCGCCGGAGGTCTGTCCGCTGAGCGGCAATTTGCCGTGGCAGCGAAGTTTACCCCCGGCGTAGTAATATGTGCAGGCACGCGAGGACTAACACCTCCAGATCCCATGGCAGCAATCCGGCCAAGAGGCTCGCCGCCTCGCCGGAGATCGTGCGGTACCTCTAGACTAGCCTTACGCCTACCACCTTCTGTGGCAAGTTCAAGTAGTGGGCGGCTCGCCGCCTCAAAGAACGCGCTCACACCGGGGCCCCGTAAAGGGCCATGGACCGCACTACCCCCCGGGTAGAGCCTGCGGCAGGAGGCGTTTGGACCCCCCAGGTTGGGCAAGAGCCGCTTGAACGCAGCCCCGGTCCGTTATAGTTTGGGGGCCAAACTACCGTCAGTATGGATCCCGGCGCATTCCAAGGCCCATGAAAGCACATGGCCTCGGACTTGCGCAATGCCACCTCGAGACTCAGTTGCCGGATTCTCTCCACGACTATCGCAACCCCGTGTGTCATAAGTTCTCCTCCCTTGTGCCAGCACCAGCGTGTCGTCAGCGTACCAAACTACGGTTTTCGCTTTCGCAGATTTATAGTTTGGGTGGCTGTTTCAGTTGCTCCCATTTGACAAATCCAGTTCTTTATAGTCTGACCTATGGTCATATCGATATTGAACGATGTTAGGCTTCTTTTTTTCAAACCTAAAACTTTTAACTTTTAGCCACTGTATGTACTCTTTCTCCATCAGGCCCAAGAGATCTATTCAACCTCAAATTATTTCTGAGATCTTTTAGATCTATCTATTTCATTTATTGAGTGCCATGGTTACTTTTTTATTTTTACTGATTTATATGCCGAAGTGATTTTTTTGAGTTCTAGATTGTTGACGTTTTAAGAATTTGTTATGAAGGTAAAGAAGACTGTTACGTTAACTTTTAGGACTGATTAATACCAGTTGGTTCCTTTGAGAAACTAGTCTAGTGTTAGTACTTAGCCTTATTAAAGAACTGTTTAATTCACACTTAGTGTAAACTTTCAATGACAAGAAGTCACTAACTTGGCTTTTAAGCTTTTAAAAAAATATCTCTCTTTATTTTTAACTGCTTATGTTTGATTTTATTAATAAATATATTTAACTTTCTAGTGGTGTTTATTTTTTTTATAAACATATAAAATATAAGATTTTATAGGACATCCAATGAAATCAAAAGTAATTAATTGATTTCTCAAAGTTTTGTTTATGTCACGTAATGAGTTCTTGCAATAAG
Organism: Cerastis rubricosa; assembly: GCA_949152445.1. Taxonomy (NCBI): domain Eukaryota; kingdom Metazoa; phylum Arthropoda; class Insecta; order Lepidoptera; family Noctuidae; genus Cerastis; species Cerastis rubricosa. The sequence continues at coordinate 15,803,716 of OX424541.1, forward strand.
CCGACGATTTACTAAACAAGTTTAATTCAAACTTTCATTTAAAAACTATGCCCCACAAAACCGTTTTCACGATTTGTCAAGTCATGCTATTCTTGCTGTCAATTACCATGCTGAACCAGCCAACTTGCAATCAATAGGTTCTTGTACTTGTAGATTGATGGTAATCTCCTACTCTTTGCTTGGTGCTAGAGGTCCATTTGTTAGAGTACCTACAGATGTAAACAATTTTGGGTAATAAGATGCTATTGTTTGATTGTCAGTTTGAACAAAAAAGTAGGTAATTCAGACCGATAGACATACAGAGTTACTTTCGCATCGATAATAACAATAACATAACATTAATTTATTTTTAGGCCACTTTGGCCCATAGATACGTTTACTACCTGTACCTATATGTACATAAGTACATAATTATGATAAAATACAATTTGTGTTTTATGTTAGTGGTATGGATAATTTTTTTTTCGGCCAGCTATTGAAACCAGCTCAATACCATTAAGTTTTGATACGATTTTCTTTTTCAGTATTTTTCATAATTTTTCGGTCCTGGCAACCCTACGCAGTAACTGGGTTGCGTGTAGTGACATCGCGGTGTCGTCGGAAGTCACGGGAGCACTCGCGACTCGTACCCGCACAAAATGCACTTTTATTTACACCTATCTACCCTCCAAATTATTTTTATTTTATATTATTAAGTACTCTAGGTAAAGGGTTCAATGGGAATGGAATGGGAAATAGAATAAATTAGATGTTGTTATCCGGTTTGGAACAGGCACATTATATAGTTATTTTTTTCTTCTAAAACATGTAACTTAAGCATAACTGGTGACATATGATTGTACTAAGTATTAGGAACACTTCTCCGTAATTCTTCAGTGATTCCAGACGTTTCCGCAGCCGGTGTTGTGTTGCGGGCGACGGCGGCGGCGGGAGACGCTTGCTCAGCATTATCAGCAGCTGGTGACGCATTTGTGTTCGCCGATTCAAAACTGCCGATTGATGCATTTTGCGCCCCTCGGCGTTTGTTCACCTTTGAGGCCTCAGGTGACCCAATTACTGAACCCACTTTGCGCAATAATCCTATTTCTGCTCGAAGTTCAGTATTGGTTTTTTCCGAAACTCAATTCGGGACTGCATCTTGGTCACCTCCACTTTCAAGGTAGTGATGTCCTTTAGCAGCCGTGTAACGTCGACGTTATCGAACGACGGGAGGCAGCTTACCTTTGGTAAGACTGGATGTTAGACTTTTGGCTTCTGACTACTCGTAACGACTGCCAAAGATCTACAAATGACAGCCGGGTCCAACGGCTTAACGTGTTTTCTGAGGCACGGAGGAAACTCGGTAAGTAATTATGGTCACCTATCCACGGACCAAGCTCGGTAAGCACGGCTTAACCTTAAAGATCAACCTGTGCGGCTGTTGGCCTTTGTTGTGCTGGCGATTGTTCTATCGAAGTATGTTTTTAGGGTTCCGTAGCCAAATGGCAAAAAACGGAACCCTTATAGATTCGTCATGTCTGTCTGTCTGTCTGCCTGTCTGTCTGTCTGTCTGTCTGTCCGTCCGTCCGTATGTCACAGCCACTTTTTTCCGAAACTATAAGAACTATACTGTTGAAAATTGGTAAGTAGATGTATTCTGTGAACCGCATTAAGATTTTTATACAAAAGTAGAAAAAAAAACAATAAATTTGGGGGGTTCCCCATGCTTAGAACTGAAAACTAAAATTTTTTTTTCATCAACCCCGTACGTGTGGGATATCTATGGATAGGTCTTCAAAAATGATATTGAGGTTTCTAATATATTTTTTTTCTAAACTGAATAGTTTGCGCTAGAGCCACTTCCAAAGTGGTAAAATGTGTCCCCCCCCCTCTAATTTCTAAAGTAAGAGGAAGAAAATTTTGAAAATATTTAGGATTGTAGAACGTATAAAAAACTATCAACAAAAATTGGTTTCAATGGGATATGATGTTTAGTTTTTGAGATATGGGACTTTTTCATCAAACTGCAGCAGTAACTTTGTTTTTCATTAACATACTATGAAAAACAAATTTAGTTTTGCGGTTGAGTGGAAGTGTACTAACTAATACTACTAACTAATGAATGACAGTTCAAAATATTGTTATTATATTGTTTGGGGCTATGGAACCCTGTGTGCGAGTGAGACTCGCACTTGGCCGGTTTTTTTAATACAAAATAAGCTTGTGTTTTGCCGCAACCGGCCTTATGAGAAGCGATGATGCGGCCTGTGGTGGAGCACGCTTGCCTAAACGAAACCGATTCACTCGAACTTTGAGGAAAAGCATAAAAAGATAGTTTTAATAACCATGTCGGTCCATGGATGGGTGCGCACCCTCCGCATCTAAGAAAACTAACAGAACCAACTAAGAAAACTAACTAACTTCGCGTTGCTCCCAGATCGGATGGCCGATGGGGCCGATGCATTTGAGGCCTGCCACTAGGTGGACCGACGACCTGGTGAAGGTTATGGGGATGCTGGATGCGAGTCGCACGGGACCGGGCAATGTGGCGACACTTGGGGGAGGCCTACGTCCAGTATGTGGACAACTTTCGGCTGAAATGATGATTATGATGAGGATAAATTTTGACCGTGTAGGTATTAGGTACAGTTTCGTATGTAACGTGGTAACCGTTTCAGCGTCGGTGTACCTTTCACCTTGTATTAATTGGGTATTCCAACAGTGAACTACTTCTTGAATCATCATCATCATCATCATCAACCTATAATGTTCCCACTGCAGGCCTCCTCGCAATGAGAGGGAGTGGGTTTTAATTAACGTCTTCGAATTTTTAGTTCTAGGACATGCCGGTTTCCTCACGATGTTTTCCTTCACCGTTTTTGTGGGCAGCGGTGATGAAATAAATTACACAAAGTAATGCACCTGCCTGGGTTTGAACCTACGACTTACTGCTCGTAAGTCGGGCTGCCACCACTAGGCCACGGCTGCTCTAACTCCACTCTACTTCTTGAATGCCAAATTGGAATACCGGTACCGAATAACAAACTCAAACCAAAAAACAATACGCCCGCAAATCCAAAGCCGAAGTCATTTTTAATTCGATCAAAAACAATAAATGTTTCGTCGGTTTGTTTGTCGCCGTAATTAAGGCCGTCCCATGAAACATGGCCGCGCTTCCGTATCCGGCGGGACTTTTTTAATTTTTCATTTACGAATGGTCGTTTCAATTTTTCCTTCTAATTTCTCATTAAACTTAGATGCACGTTTGGCCTGGGGGTTTTGAAAAATGTAAATTAGTGCTACAGATAATTAATGTGGTGGTTTGTTTTTATTTTTTGTAATTAGTGGTTTTGAATCTTAATTTGGAATGTGGTTTTCAGTTGATGATGTTGGCAATAAATAAATCCTGAAGCTGATAAATAGGAAAAAAAAAATACTTTTAAGTTTTTCGGGAACCTGTCCTTTTCAGTTATGGTTCAAAACGCAATAAAGGAAAGGGAAATTCGATTTTTTCTAACATGTTTTATGTACAAATACTGCTTACTTACTTTAAAACTTATATTTTCTACACAAAACAGGTTGTCTCCTCCGAATGTCCCCATATTTATTCATAGAGCTTACATAACTATGAAAAATAAAAATTCACAAAGAGCCTCTTTTATTTTATGTCGTCAAAGAAATCAGCATTTTACTATTGTCTGTGTACTCTCGCACTCTCGCTCTCTTGAAAAGAAAACGTTAAAGAAAAAAATATTTAGATCTATGTATATAGACGATGCCGATGTAAGAGCTGGTAGCTAAATAATAGCAGCCCCTCGGGTCGATCCTAAGGTTAAGCCGCACTTGCCTAGGTTGGTCTGTGGATGGGTATCCATTACAAACCGAGTTTACTCCGCGCTTTGGAAAGCACGTTAAGCCGTTGGCTGTCATTTGAAGATCAATTACTATGGTTGCTGTAAAATTAACACAATAACAACTCTGTAACCACTATCTCACAATAAAGATCTTTAAAAAAAAAAAAAAAATTGACAGTCGTACACGTAGCCAGAGGCCCGAAAGTCTGACAACTAGTTTTACCAAAGGGTATCGTATTATTCAGTACTAACTGGGTTGTGGAGGTCAGATAGGTAGTCGCTCCATGTAAAATACTGGTATTCAGCTGCATTTGGTTAGACTGAAGCCGACCAAACATAGTTAGGAAGAGGTTAGGCAGATGATGTCTAAAGACGAGGGATAAAAAGAGTTTGATACAGCAACCGTAGTTATTGGATAAACAATACAAGCTCGATTTATACAACCCAGTTGTTTTTCTTTGACTGAATTATTTATGTATTACTAATTTGTTTTATCTAACTAAATAAATTAGAATGGCTAAGGTCTTTGCAGACCCTACAGAATTACCTGTCTAAAGCGTAACTACAAGAATACTGTATAATAAAAGGATAATTTAGGTAACTTAGGTACTTTATAGTTTACGGTTTGGCTACCAACTTTTAAGCATTTTCATTCCATTTTCGATGTTATCAGATGCAAAAAAACATTCCAATTTCATTTATCAACACAACGTTCTTTATTCAGTATACGTTTTATTTCACCACAACAGCAATACAGGTGCGTTCCTTTTTCGATTGATGACGTTGATATTTTTTTCTAAATTCCCGCCACGTTTGACAAGTGTCGTTTCGTTCGGGAACGTGGGCACAGGACAATAGTTCGCTGGCCGATTTCATCGACACATGCTCCGTTTCATTTCCGTTGCACTCTGTTCGCGGTGCGAGAGGTTTTTGAACGGATCCATTGTAAAAAAAAGTTTCACTATTACACGAACTTGATTTGACTAAGAACAGGAAAAACTGAAGAGGTGTTATAAATAATTAAATATATTTTGTATTTATGTTTATAGAACTTTGCCCGAACAGTCTTCTTTGTACCTAAGTGACTAAAACGAATGTAGAGTATCGTTCCAAAAGATCTTTGCCGATGATATTACGGCATTGGGCTAAACAACGATTTTAGCTTCGCTTTTAATATAACTGGCCATTCTTGTTAAGAAGAAGCTATTATGTTAGAAAGATAGTCAAGACAGATAATAGTAGTAAAGATGTCGAGTTCCTTTTTGATTAATTTATGATTTTAGTGCCGCCATGTACCTAAACTGTATAAGTACCCACTCTCTAGTAGCTCATTTCGGTACTCAATGTAAGTTAAAAAGGAGTTTCTGGCAAATAAAGTATCTTTATCTTTATCTTTATCTGGTTTCCGTAAAACCTCTTTGTGTAGTGATACGGGAATTCTAATTGTCAACATACAAACTTAACAAAATTTAAAACCACAAATATAATACGATAATATTTGATAATCATCATCATTCCCTTGCCTGGTTCCACGAAATAAAAATATATATTGTTAGAATTGCAATATTAATCAAATGAGACTCAGACGATTTCCCTGTCCTACTCGCCTGAGGCAAATTGAAAAGCACACTCGAAAACCCCTTTAGTGTCATGTGAAGGCCGCACAATAGAACACACACCACCCTCGCACGAATTCAGTCTCTGAACGCGTTTTATCGTTTAAATTCAATGTAATATTATTATATTCTTTAAGTTATGAAAGTGTTTTTTCAGAAATGGAACGCAAATATTTTATCTGTACCGCTGAGAAGGAAATAGTAGAGTTTGAATTTCGAAAATGAAATTCTGTATTTTCAACGAGAGCGATTCACAAATGGAACCTCGACTTGAGCTTGAACTGAACTTGAGCTAGGAGTAGAACGACATCTGTTATGTTTAAATCTGAAGAAAAAGCTAGGATTGCCATTAGCTAAAGGATAGGAAGGCAAAGCATAGTATATATTTATAACAGCGCCTTTCTTAGGGGTGTTCGAGTCGGCATTCGATTCAAATCGGACTCGAAGAAATTTTGTACTAAACATCCGGCTTAACAGCTTACGTTCGGTTCGTGTCGACTGCCAAACTCCAAAATGCATTTATTATAATTTAGACATAATTTTGGTCAACTTTGAAAAATTTTAAGTTTTTCGTTTACATACCTACGTATAATTATGGGATTCTGCTGCCCGGCCCGTGCTGAATAATGCAGTTTTTTCATCTAAACTAATATTATAAAGAGGAAAGATTTGATTGTTTGTTAATTTATTTGCATTGAATAGGCTGCGAAACTACTGGTCCGATTTGAACAATTCTTTCAGTGTTAGATAGCCCATTTATTGAGGAAGGCTATAGGCTATATATCATCACGCTACGACCAAAAGGAGTGGAGCAGCAATGAAAAATGTTGCGAAAACGGGGAAAATGTGACGCAAACGAAGTTGCGCCGGACAACTAGTACTATAAGCTAGCGTTTGACCGCAAGTCGCCCGAAGTAAAGCCATGATGCGACCTAGGGTGGAGCACGCTTGCCTAGAAGAAACCAAAGAGAAGAGATCCAGATTATAATGATCAGGGAACAGAGAAGCCGCCAGTGAATTTCAGACTGGCGGTTCGCACAATAAATGTCGAAGCAAAGCGCTTTGTGTAGTACTGCTTGTACTTCACTTGTTTCCAAAACCATACAAATCCAAAACTACACCATAGACAAAAAACCAGCCAAGTGCGAGTCTTACTCGCACACAGGGTTCCAAGCCCCTAACAATTTAATAACAATATTTTGAACTGTCATTCATTAGTTAGTAGTATTAGTTAGTTAACTTCCACTCAACCGCAAAACTAAATTTGTTTTTCATAGTATGTTAAAGAAAAACAAAGTTACTGCTGCAGTTTGATGAAAAACTCCCATATCTCAAAAACTAAACATCATATCTTATTGAAACCAATTTTCGTTTATAGTTTTTTTTTACGTTCTACAATCTTAAATATTTTCAGAATTTTCCTCCTCTTACTTTAGAAATTAGAGGGGGGGGCACACATTTTACCACTTTGGAAGTGGCTCTAGCGCAAACTATTCAGTTTAGAAAAAAATTATATTAGAAACCTCAATACCATTTTTGAAGACCTATCCATAGATATCCCACACGTATGGGATTGATAAAAAAAATTTGGTTTTTAGTTTATGTATGGGAAACCCTCAAAATTTATTGTTTTATTTTTTATTTTTAAGTGAAAATCTTAATGCTGTTTACAGAATACATCTACCTAACAAGTTCCTACAGTATAGTTCTTATAGTGTCGGAAAAAAGTGGCTGTAACATACGGACGGACGAACAGACAGACAGACAGACATGACGAATCTATAAGGGTTCCGTTTTTTTGCCATTCGGCTACGGAACCCTAAAAAGGCCATACATTTCACACGTAATAACCTCTCATCTCAACTAGTCTGCGGGTGCGATCCATCATACCGTTTTATTGAATTACTTACTACCCTCTGACGCAGCCCGGAGGAAGGCCCTCGGTCCTCGCGACCCATCCAATTATTGCCAGTAATTATAATTATTGCACTTGATACTGTTTTGTGTTCATTCTCTTATGTTGTCGATGAGCTGGCTGTTGTTTTTATTTTGTTAGGAGATTCTCTTTTGTTTTTCTCATTTTTACATAGATGAAGTTCAAAATGTCTGCAGATGCCGACAATATTCAACTTTTGATGTACGGAATAGATATTTAAGATTTATTATAACGATTCTTAGCTGAATTTACAAATATGACCAAGTCGATTTTGTATGATTTAAGATGTAGCACAGGCTTCGATTTTATGAGAATCTAATTCCACAATGTACAAAATATCAAGCCAATCATCGTTGAAATATGCTTAAGAGCCGATTTTAATGCACTTCATACGCATAAGCAGGATACATAGGTCTAAAAAGTTACTAAAAAACTTTTTCGAAAAATACTAGTGTTACAGTTAAATAAGACCGATTATAAATAATCTATAGAAACGGAAAATACCAATTATCTTTTTTTAGGAACTTTTTAGACCTATGTATCCTGGTTACGCGTATTAAGTTTCATTGAAATCAATTCAGTCATTTCGGAAAATAAGGACTTGAAAATTTGTATGAAATGTCGTAAGGTATAAACGCTCTTAAAATAAGCAAAATTCTGATTGATTATGATTTTAAACTCTGGCAGTGAACCCAAGAATAAGAAGAAACGAATAAGTGGGCCTGCTTCGTTGGTCTTGTCTAGTGGCCACAAGCGCCACCGCTGAGTATGACTATGAGGTCCTGGGTTCGATTTTCAGGTGGTGCAAATGACCATCAATTTCTCAGTACCTAGCAACTCGAAATCTCAATTTCAATGGGTGACCATAAGCACGTTAAGCCGTTGGTCCCGGCTGTCATTTGTAGATCTTTGGAAGTCGTTACAAGTAGACAGAAGCCAAAAGTCTGACATGCAGTATTACCAAGGGGTATCGTATTACCCAGTTACTGAGTTGTGGAGGTCAGATAGGCAGTCGCTCCATGTAAAATACTGGTACTCAGCTGCATACGGTTAGACTGGAAGTCGACCCCAATATAGTTTGGGAAAAGGCTAGGCAGATGATGTTGATGAACAGAATTGGCGAAACGTGGGTCTTGTTGAGGCACACTCCTGCCTCAACTATATCTCAGAAGAAAGATGATAGTGATAGTGTAGTTGATAGTTTTAGTGACCATGACAGTTTAAAAACTTATATTTACGAGTACATCTCAGAAGGTTTACTCCTCTGGGGTACCAAGCGTTACGTTACGACATCATGTTCCAAAACCGGATGAATCTAAAATACCAGTATTTAAATTGAGCGACTGCCTATCTCGCTAGCTAGTACTGGATAATACGATAACCCTTGGTAAGACTGGTTGTCAGACTTTCTGGCCACTGACTTCTTCAGTCCAAGAACGACGTGAGCGGCTGTTATTATTTAGCAACGAGATTTTATACTACTTCCTATTCAGGTGCTATATTTCCAAAACGAACGACACTAGAAATGGAACGTAAATATTTTAGGTATCTGTACCACTGAGAAGGAAATAGTAGAGTTCGAATTTCGAATTCTGTATTTTCAACGAGAGCGATTCACAAATGGAACCTCGACTTGAGCCTGAACTGAACTGAAACAACATCTGTTATATGTAGATGTGAAGAAAAAGCTAGGATTGCCATAAGCTAAAGGATAGGAAGGCAAAGCATAGTATACATTTAGAATAGCGCGTTTCTTAGCGGTGTTCGAGTCGGCATTCGATTTAAAGCTGACTCGAAGAAATTTCGTACTAAACATATAGCTTTTGTACTTCTTCCTATTCAGGCGCTACGTTGTCAAAACTGAAACAGTCAATATCCAAGTTTCAGTGGTTGAAACGTTCCCTCAAAACAAACAGAACAACAGATTAATGTTCTAAGCCCACAACACTTGTTCACTAATCCCTACATGTGACTTTCTCACCCACCTACCGTACACCACATTAATAATTGCATAGCTCCTTGACAGTACAGATTCGTCATACAACAACTTACTTGCCAATATTTAATACTACTTAAAAACACCTTAATCTAACCGAATAAAGTCTATTATAAACGCTTTTGACGGTAATGTAAAGTTGGCAATCTAGAGTGGAGTTGATCACCCCCGCGGGTGCCATACGTCATCGGGGTTAGGGACGACATTGGACAGTTTAAATTTCGAATTACACGCAATCCATTTTCGAAATTGTGAGGTTTTCGGTTCATTTTGTGTATTGTGTACGGTCACCTTTTCATTAGGAGAGAGGTCCTTTGGAATTAAAAAGTAGACGCCATAGCATAGAGCATTTTCTTCTCTTTCGAAGAACTAAATGGATTGAAGACGCCGTTTCTTTCAGTTTTTCTTGGGTACAGTTTTCAAGCCATTCTCAACAGGAGACAGACCTTTCTGGGTGCGGAATCTAAAGAAGGTCTGTCAAAATGTAATCACTAGATGTTTGATGATAAAGTGATAAACTAAACAACACTCACTCGTGTTCGGGAGCTCTTAAAATGCAAACATAGATTAAAATGATCCTCGAATAAGTCCATAGACAAACATACAGCCCACACCAGACTTTCGCACAATTGTGTTTAGCGGCGATGTTTATGGTATTCCTATGGGGCCAAAGCGCAAAGGGCGCGACATTTGGCTATGGGGTCGCGACCTTTCAGACGATATGGTGATGATTCCGCAAAGGGCGCCAAATACATAAAATCTATGCGGTCTCTTTTATAGTGGTGACATTTTTGTCAACTTATGGGGAAAAGTGGTGCTTGTCTTGCGAAATAGAAATGGGTCATGGCTCAAGAATTTGTATTGTTTGTATTCGGTTCTAAAACTTTTATACATATTTTCTATAGAGTAACACTTTTGGAGCCCAGAAACAGCAATAATTTTAACCTACCTTAGCAAGAAGAAGCGCAGAATCGTGATTGATGGAAAGACCTCTTGTTACCGTATCGATGGCAAAAATCTTAAATATGTCTGTTAGTTAGCCCAAAACTCAGCCACGCGAATTCCGCTCACTGATCCAGTACAGACTCGTCTATAATCTCGTAAGAACAGAATTAAATTTTTAATTGATACAGCTCCAGTTTTGATTAGGTCTAAGATCTGCCTAAGTACCTATATGCTTATTATGTATGGGCCATACGTAATCAAGTTAGGCGTGATTCAGTCCTTATGTCCTTATCAGATGTCTTGGACCTGTGCCAATAGAGCTATAAATAAACTTGAAGTCTTAACTCTGCAATATTTAGCAGTCATTCGCTAACAAACCGAGATTATGAACATAAAACCGCGGTACAGAAGCGTCATTAAGTATTTACCCCCCTGGCGTACTCGGCCGGACTGTAGAGGGGTATTAGCACATACTGAGTATGCCTGTACCATTATTACGAACACCGCCACTCTGTGCTATTAACTTAAAATTCGTACTTACGTTGCTATGAAATACAAACCATTTAATAATGATCCCCCTAACCCCGCTATACATAAAAAAAAATGACCTGAAAAGGGTGATTAGATGATCTATGATAGATCTTACCACGTTGGTTATGTCAAGAATCAAGGATTGCATCAGAGAAATTTATGATCAGTGGAATAATAAGCTTTAGTGCTGTTCAGAATAAGGGTGGTTATAATAATGGATGGTTGATATTGTAGGGATCATGAAAGAACCCTTTCTTTTAGATAATTACGGACACCTGTGGCAAAGTCAAGGAATGAAATGGGAAAATACGGCACTTTTGTTTTACTGCTGTTATTCCTTTTGTTATTTAAGTTATTCTTAATGCCACCACACGAAGTCCTGCAGCATTATCACGCTGTTTTCGGCTGAATAAAAACTATTCTGTTCGTGTAAGTCGACCTCATTTCTAATCAATTTACTTTTTCTTACTTCGGTTCAAATTTAAAAATATGACGATTCCATGGATGACACAGAGGAAAATTTTTCTCAGATGGACGACGAATCTTTGGAAATAACAGACATATTATTCCGTTTCGTAATTTAATTGATAAAGTAAAAAAGGACATAAGAAAGATAAATTTTGTAGTGCTGTACTGTATAGTCGGTTATCAGTGATTTCACCAAGAACCGGTATGTATTTGAAACATTTTAAATTTTTTCTGCTTAAAAGATTCTCTCGGAGCATGGTGTTAATTTTTCTGTATTTTTCTCACCATAGATTCGCTCAGAATCGGTTCTAGGATTTTTATCCTAGCTAAGATCTAGTGACCCATATACTTTCGGCGCCGCTACAAAAATGGCGCCCGAACAACTAAAGTAAGTGTTTTTTACCTAATAACTTTGAAATTTGAATGATTCTACATAAAATTTTTTTTGCCTTATTGAGGATGGTCACTCCCTCCGGGAGCTAATGATTCTTAAGCTTATTTGTTTCAGGACACGGATATTCTTTCATTCTAGAAAGGTATTCTGGGATTTTTACCACCAGTTCAGATCTGTGAAGCTGTCATTTTTCCTTGACATATATATATATTTTTTCATTAAATGTAATTTATTTTAAAGGAAAAATAATTTTGTGAACTATATAACACATAACTGTCTTTTATTTTACCCACTTATCGCAGCAAATATAACGATAGGTCTCCTGATTTTTATTCCATATCCTTAGCTAGCGGTAGTTAGAACCCGTAGAGTATATATGGTGACGTATGAATTTATAGGCGTCGGTTTTCAAGGTAAGCTTAGTATGAACGGTTATGTAGCCTGTATCTTTGTTTAATAGCTTGGCGTTTACTGACTGCTGGTTGCTGGATTATTTTTATCCGTCTGTTCATGCCGTGCCTATTTTTTCGCTAGGATTCAATCGCCTTTTGTCTGTTCTTTCATACGTTATTAGGTCTATTCTAGTTACATCATGTCAGAAGAGGGGTTCCCTATTGTTGAGACTCCACGTCGTGCTAGTCCCATTATTTCGCGACCACCACCTCCTCCTATTCCGCCAAGACCTTCTCACGCTTCTTCACAGAGTATCATTCCTTCCCCAATAAGATCTGAGGGATGCCTACAATTTACCAGGCAGTTCTCTCTTACTAAGTGGAAGATTGTTTTCGATGGTAAGACCTGCGTACGGGAATTTTTCACGAGTTTAGAGGAGTACAGGGAGGCCGACAATTTGTCTGATGGTTATTTAGTTAAGCGATTTCATGAAGTCTTGTCAGGTGTCGCACTTCAATATTTTAGGACTATCCGTCGACCGGGTCTTTCTTTTTCTGAGATCAAAGATGCCTTTTTTAAGACATTCGGTACGACCGATTTTGAATTTAAGATAAGCCAGGAGGTCCGTAACCTCAAGCAGAAACCGGAACAGCTTATAAGAGAATTTATTATCGAGGTTTCTTACTTAAATTCTAAACTGAGCAAGCCTATTGAAGAATCGGAGTTGTTGCAGATCATCACTCACAACATGTTGCCAAAGTATACTCCTTGCTTGTCTATTCAAAAATTCCATGATGTCAATAATTTAATCGAGGCCGTTACTCATTTCGAGTCCTTTTTAAAACCTTCAAAGGCGGTAGCCAGTCTCGACTGTGTTGCCGACCAGTCGACTTCTCAAGTATTTAACCCACCAAAACCTAGGCCGAACAAAACTTCCCATCAGCCAACATCTAGTAACTCTCAGATTTGTCCTGGTTGTAGTCAGTCTCAGCTTTGTTTAAAATGTAACAAAGTTGGTCATTCTTACCGTTCTTGCCCAGAGATCACAGGCATGATTTGTTTTAAGTGTCGCACTCCTGGATTTATTACTAGGGAATGTCCGAAATGTAATCCAAAAAATGCATAAACCACTGGCGATACGCTTCTTTCCGTACAGTATCCCCAGTGTTTACTTCAGATTCATTTGATAACCGACCGTTTATAGAAGTATTATTATGTGGTAGAGTTGTTAAAGCATTGCTCGACTCTGGTGCTCAGATGTCGCTTGTTAGCGATAATTTTATTCAGCAACTTGGTGTTTCTTTGACATCAAAAGACGCTTGTCCCCGTGTTATATCGGCTAATAATTCGCCGATTGATATTCTTGGTTCTGTGTACCTTCCAGTTAAATTTAATGGTACAACTTTTATTCATGAGTTTTTAGTTGCAAGTTCGATGTCATCTTCTGTTATTTTAGGTATCGAATTTTGGAATAAATTCGGTTTGACGTCTATTTTTAGTCAGGCTTTTAATAAAAATATTGATGGTAATATGTTTATCCCTTCTGTTCAGCACTCTTCCCCTCAAGTTTCCTCTGTCAGCGAGGTCCGTTATATTCATCCTCGTAACATCCTATCGCCGGATCAAGAGGCTTGTCTTCAACAAGTTATTAAAGAGTACGAAGTTATCTCTTCGGAAAAAGTTGGTCTTGGTAAAACATCTTGGTTGTCCCATAAAATTAATACTACGGGTTACCCTATCCGTCAAAGATATTATCCCTTATCCCCTGTCAAGTTGAAGATTCTCAATGAAGAGATTGACAAAATGTTAGGTATGGGTGTTATTCGTCCATCTCGTTCTTCATGGGCTAGTCCAGTGATAATGGTGACAAAAAAAGATGGTTCTGTTCGGTTTTGTGTCGACAGTAGAAAACTGAATAGTGTGACAGTTAGAGATTCATATCCTCTTCCCCGTATTCACGATATCCTCGACAACCTTCGTGGTGCTAGATATATTAGCTCATTGGATTTTAGAAGTGCTTTCTGGCAAATTCCACTCGCTGATAGAGAAAGTTGTGAGAAAACAGCGTTTATTGTTCCACAACGTGGTCTCTTTGAGTTTGTTAGGATGCCTTTTGGTCTAACGAACGCTGCTTCGGAGATGCAACGCCTTACTGATATGATCGTGAATTTCGAGTTTACTTCTACCAGCGACGACTGTATTTTTGGGTACGTCGACGACTTGATAATCGTGTCTAAAGATTTCTCTAGTCATATGGCGCTGCTCAGGAAGGTGCTTGCTCGACTTAAAGAAGCAGGCTTAACTATAAATTTAAAAAAATGCGAGTTTTGTAAAAGCGAACTAAAATATTTGGGTTATATTGTTAATGAAAAGGGTCTTCAAACCGATCCCGGCAAACTTGATGCTATTAAAGATTATCCTACTCCTACTTCAGCTAAGTCATTACGCGGTTTCATTGGTATGTGTTCCTATTATAGGCGTTTCGTTAAAGGGTTTTCTTCTATAATTGCTCCGCTTACTGCCCTTATCGGTAAGAGAAAGGGTAATGATCCAATAAGTTGGAACGATGCAGCCGATCAAGCTTTCACTCAGTTGAAACAAGCGCTAATTGATACGCCTGTTATGGCATGTCCTGATTTCTCGAAGCCATTCATCCTGCAGTGTGATGCGTCAGCTGTTGGTCTTGGTTCGGTACTGACACAGAAGATAGACGATGTGGAACATCCAATCGCCTATTATTCGCGTTTATTCTCTCAAACTGAACGCAATTATAGTACTACAGAGCGTGAACTCTTGTCAGTTTTGGATTCAATTAAACATTTTCGATGTTATTTAGATGGTATGAAGTTTTCTGTCATAACAGACCATATGGCTCTTAAGTGGCTCCTCTCTCTTAACAACCCATCTGGTCGTTTAGCTCGTTGGGCTACTATTATCTCCCAATATACTTTTGATATTGTGCATCGTAAAGGTTCGCAACATATAGTCCCCGATGTTCTTTCCAGGATCCATGCTAATCCTGTGTCATTTGACCAGGGTCCTGAACATACTAATGACCGTTGGTATAAGAAGATATATATAGGTGCTCGAGATACGCCACAAATGTTCCCAGCATACGCTATAAATAACGGTATCCTTATGAGACGCATGCCTGTTTCTAGTCCTTTATCTTCTGAACCATGGCGTGTGGTGTTACCAGCTGAAAAGGTTCCAGACGCTATTTGGGAAATTCACAATAGATTTCCTTCGATACATCCCGGTGTTACTAAAACGTATCTAAAGCTTAGGGAGTTGTTCTACTGGCCAAATATGTTCCGTGACGTTACTTCGACGTTAAGTCAATGTGAGGTTTGTAAAGCCTATAAAATTTCGAACACACAACCTCGCGGTCAGATGTGTTACCCTAAAGAGGTTTCCTTGCCCTTACAGATGATTTCTATCGATATAATTGGTCCGTTGCCCTGCGCTTATTATGGTTATAAATATATCCTTTCTATGGTAGATGTTTTTTCCAAATATGTTTGGTTAGTTCCTCTGAAAAGGATTGACGCTCTTTCTGTTATAAAAGCGTTAGAGTCTGAAATTTTCTTTAATTTTGGGGTTCCGCGTACTATTCTTTGTGACAACGCTACAGTTTTTCGTAGTAATCAATTCCTTAATTTTCTCAGATCTTTCCATATTCAATCACCTACTTTTACGCCATATTATACACCCCAAGCAAATACGGTTGAGCGATACAACCAAAGCGTTATAACATGTTTAGGTATTTTGGTTGGTGAAAACCAAAGAAGTTGGGCTAAAATGTTACCTAAAGTGAAGCTTTACCTCAATTCTTGTGTTAATCTAGCTACTGGTTTTACGCCTAACTTTCTTATGCTTGGTAGAGAGGTCCTTATGGATAGCAGTCATGTAAATAGTCAGACTCGAAGCTCTAATTTGGCAGACAGTCGGGCTCGTCATGCTTCAAACCTATCCTCTCTCAGCGAAGTTTATGCAAAGGTTGCTGATAATCTTTCTTTAGCTTTTCTCCGTAACTCTCGTGCATATAATTCTAATCGATCAGCTGTCACTCTAAATGTTGGTGATACTGTATGGAGAAGGAATTTTTCCAAGTCTTCTGGAGGTGATTTTTTCTCTGGGAAGCTTGCTCCACGTTTTATTAAGTGCCGTGTAATAAGAGTCATTTCAAGGACCACCTATTTGCTACAGGATTGTGATTCAGTCCACTCCGGACAATATCATATCAAAGATATCTTAAAATAAATTGGATTAAATTCTCTTTGTTCCATTTTGACATTGACATTTGCTTTCTAATCCTTTTTCCTCTTTGGAATATTTCTTTGCATAGTTTTTCGATTAGATTAAAAACTTCATAGATTATCTGTTAATAGTGACATCTGTTTATTTCTGTGTTATGTCAACTTGTGTTCTAAGGTTATTTTGTTTCTTTTAGTTTAACACAGATGGCGTGACATTCAACATTTAATTTTAAATTTGAATTTAAACTTGAGTTTTATGACTTGAGTTCTCTGATTTAAGTTCTATGTCTTGAGTTCATCTTTGACTTAATTGATTTAAGTTTTCTTTCTTAAACTTAGTTTTTTTGTTTTGTCCAACTTGTCTTTTGTTTCTATAACTAAGGTTGGACTTTACGTGTTCACGTTAATACGTGTTCACGTTTATTATTTTTGGGGATTCCCAAGTTTTTTCTTATAGTTGATAGGTAATAGTTAAGTCTTATGTTAAGTTAGGTTAGTTTTACTTAGATCTAAAAAGTTCACTGGTTGTTCTTCATAATTGTAAGGATGTGGTAGGTTAGAATTTGGCTCTAACTGAACAATATATATTTAGATTTAGGTTTTCGTTATTTTCTTTCATATTCTCCATAGATGTAATTGAGATATCGCGAGTTCGCGCGGATAACGTTTAGATGTGGTGGCCTCCGTGTTTATTCAGTATCTGTTGCACTTCGACATCGTTTGATTCAGATATGATGCCTGTTTTTTTGTTTTTGCCTGATCCAGTTTTTTTCCTTCTTTCTCACTCGTACTTACGTCCTTTTTTTCTTAGAAAGAGGGTATTGCAGCATTATCACGCTGTTTTCGGCTGAATAAAAACTATTCTGTTCGTGTAAGTCGACCTCATTTCTAATCAATTTACTTTTTCTTACTTCGGTTCAAATTTAAAAATATGACGATTCCATGGATGACACAGAGGAAAATTTTTCTCAGATGGACGACGAATCTTTGGAAATAACAGACATATTATTCCGTTTCGTAATTTAATTGATAAAGTAAAAAAGGACATAAGAAAGATAAATTTTGTAGTGCTGTACTGTATAGTCGGTTATCAGTGATTTCACCAAGAACCGGTATGTATTTGAAACATTTTAAATTTTTTCTGCTTAAAAGATTCTCTCGGAGCATGGTGTTAATTTTTCTGTATTTTTCTCACCATAGATTCGCTCAGAATCGGTTCTAGGATTTTTATCCTAGCTAAGATCTAGTGACCCATATACTTTCGGCGCCGCGACTCAAGGCCGACCAGGGGTCGGGAGACGCGTACTGGCGGTTGGCTCCGAGGCTTGCCGCCTGAGACCCGGAGCAACAGCGAAGATCCGATTTCGAGCGAGGATCCGGACCTTCAGGGAACAAATTTTGTTTTAATCCTTTTTTTAAATCTTTAGCAATAGTATAGTTTCTCTTTTTTTTTGTTGTACAATCATTTAATTTATTTAAACCCTATTCGTGTCAAAAGGTCGCGCAATGTATTTTTTCCGGTGTAATATTTAAACTCGTATACATTTTGATCGCGCCTAGGGCTGAGTAGGCGTTGCAACCCCTTTCTCACCTTGTTTTAATTTTCAAAATTACAGATTTTATACAATTCTGAACAACCCATTTCGCTGCTTTACATAAAATTATATTACATGTCGTCCATTATTTAATTCCTTTTTTTGATCCTTTTAAATTTTTTTTTATAAAAAATTGTATTAGTCTTTTTTATAACAGCAAAATTATACGTTTTAACATGTAGCAGTGACGACTTTTATTTTTATTTTCGCTACAGTCCCCTCTAATAATGAAAGCAGTGTTTCTACCTATCTATCTCATAGCTGTCAAATATTAAGATTGAAATAATTGTGTCAAAAAACAATCATGCTGTAAATTCGAAGAAAATGTTAGTCTAAAACTCTAACTCATGACTAGTTGAAAATTTAAAAATACTCTATGGATTACGACCATTCAAAAAGTTTCAAAAAACATCGTGAGTAAACTAGCATGCCTGTGAGATATTTCTCGACGGCATGTAATGCCAAGTCAGAGGTCCATGGGTGGCATATAAACTATACAATATATATACAATATATATACAATCGCTTTACGAGTCGCGAGACTAAGCGGACGTGTTTTTGTACTTGCTAAAATGAAATATCTTTAAACAATTACGACAAAATATATCAATAATTATTTGCGGCGTCAGTTCAAATCAAACTAAAGTGTGTCACGTGTGACTTGTGCCATACCAACTTTTATGTGCAAGATGAACTAAATTAGATTTATTTGCTATTAACAATAAATAAAGTGTTGCGGTTAGCATGTCTAACCTAGAATCGAGCCCGTTTGGTCGTAGCCAAATACTACGACGAAGTCCTCCGCCAACGCCTACCGAACAATTGCCCCCGAGTGAACCAGCTCCACCACCACCTCTACCAGCACCTGCGGAGAATGTTTTGCCGAGTGACCTTGTCAGCACGCCAGAGATCCAGAAATGGTTACTGTCTATAGATGGCATTCTGAGTGAAGTCTGCTCTATTGTTGGTGAAGGAAAAATGAACTCGGACCAGAAGCAGCGTGTCTCAGCCCTTTGCCGGAAGGTCCAAAGTGGGACTTCTCAGATGGCTGTCCTTTACCAATCAGTGAAGCAGAAAATGATCCAGTCCCACAGTACCATTCAGCACCTACAGCATCAGCAAAACATGGCGAACTCTCTGAACCAGTTCAAAGATGTTTTTGAGTCGAAGCTGAATTCGTCCAACAATTCCTATGCTAGCATGGTGAAGAAAGGCTCCGACAATTTCATCCGACCTGCAAACCTGAGTTCGATCGCCATTTATCCCAGTGATAAGACAAAAACAAGTGACGACACCAAGACCCTTGTCCAAAAGTTAATATCTCCCGAAGAACTGAAGCTCCATGTCCGTGCCCTGAAAAAAGTGAAAAATGGGGGAGTACTGATAAGCACTGAAAATAAAGGCGATATCGATAAACTAAAAAACTCGGAGAAGATATTCACCTCGGGCCTAACAATAGAAGAGCCATCTAAGCGTCGCCCTAGAGTTACTGTTATTGGTGTTCCCGTAGCTCTTACTGAGAAGGAGGTATTCGACTGTATTTACGAGCAAAATCTTTCAGATAAATTGCCGAATACAACTCGTGAATCCTTCCTTGAGACCATTAAGCTGAGCCATAAATCGGGTAAGAAAGGCCTTCCTACATGCAACTACATTCTTGAAGTACCCGCTGACATAAGAAAAATACTAATCAACCAGAGCAGAATTTTTATTAATTGGACTTCATGCCCGGTGAGAGATTTTACGATAGTCACCAGGTGCTACAATTGCCAGCAGTTCGGCCACGCAGCTAAGTTTTGCCGTGAAACTAGTCCTACTTGCAACCACTGTGCAGAATCCGGACACACCGTGAAGGAATGCAGTAGGAAATCTTCTCCCCCCCAGTGTGCGACATGCAAAAGATTCAAGAGGAAATGTGACCATCCAACCGGTGATGTAAACTGCCCGGCACGTAAATATGCAGAGACCAACTACATTAACTCCATAGACTATGAAGGCGCCTAAGAGCGCCACAGAATATTTTATTAAGTAGGCACACAAACAGGTAGCTCTTCGCTTATTTGTATTTACTTTTATTTATTTTTTCTTTTTTTCTCTTATTTTGTAATTACCATGAGCAATCACCTAATCAGTGATCTAGATAGTTTTTCTGTGTCTGAATCTAAAATCTGTAATGTTGAGGACTGTAAATACCTTCTTCGTTCTGGCGACAAAACGCTTACCTTACTTACACAAAATATTCGCAGCATAAACCGAAACATGGACGGTTTTGAAGTCTTATTACAAAGACTTGACATCAGCTGTGATATTATCGTGCTAACAGAATGTTGGCTGTCAAAACAGACAGACAACTTACCATCTCTGGACGGATTTTATTCATATAAAACTGACAGAAACACCAACCAAAACGACGGAGTAGTAGTTTATGTTAAAAATAATTTGCGAACTATTAAAGAAGAACCACTATTCGAAGATAGTAATTGTTTAATCATTAAAATTATTCCCGATACAGTGGTCATGGCTATTTATAGGCCTCCCTCTCATAATATCGATAGATTTTTAGACTCACTTGACAAAAACTTAAAAAACATAAGTACATTCAAAAACATAATACTTTTAGGAGACATCAACATTAATATTTCCTCCGTGAAATTCGATACCCATACTCATCATTATCTAAATATTTGTGCATTTCATGGGCTTTTACCTGCTCACTATTACCCCACACATCAAAGCGGTTCTTGCTTAGACCATATCATTTTGAAATCAAAAAATCCATCCAAAACATTGGTTACTAACTCTTCGCTCACCGATCATCAAGCTGTTTTACTAACAATGCAAATAACTTCACCTAGAAAAAAATGCGAGCGTAGCTATACTAAAGTCAATATGACAAACCTTGAAAGTGACATATGCGGCATTAATTTTAACCCTATTTATGATTCTGTTGATGCAAATATTTCTTTACAATATTTCATAAATTCTATACAATCTGCAATAAGGAAGAACTCTTTCACTAAGATAATCCCGAGAAGGTTTAGTTGCATTAAACCGTGGATAACTCCTGGTCTCGTACGTTGTATAAGACACAGAGACAAACTGCACCTAAAATCCAAACTTGCACCGGATGACGTAATACTTTCTGTTACCTATAAAAGATATCGGAATTTCTGTAATAATCTTTTGAAAAAACTAAAAAACCAGTACGATAAACATGAACTACAGAAGGCGGGAAAAAATAGTAAACTTGTGTGGAAATTTATAAAAACCAATACATTGAGGTCAAAAAATTCCGAACCTCCGCTTGATTTACTATCAACAGAAGTAAATCCATCCGAAGCAACAAATGTGGTAAACCACTATTTTGTCAACGTTGGTAAAAACTTGGCTGAAAAATCCTCAAATATTAGTCGTCTTCCTACTCAAAACCCAAGGACTTATTCCACATTAAATTCGTTTGTTTTACTAGATACTGACGTCAACGAAGTAATTAGAATAATAAACGGGTTAAAGGAAGTCTGCGCAACTGGGTGGGATGATATACCCAATAATATACTTAAGAGATTTAAACACCTACTGGCCCCTCCCCTGACCCACATTTTTCAGCTATGTTTATCTAAAGGGATATTTCCAAAATTATTGAAAAAGTCTGTGGTCACACCTATTTTCAAGTCTGGAGACAAAAGGAGTGTGAATAACTACAGACCCATTTCAGTACTAACGGGTATTTCAAAAATTTTAGAAAAAATCATTAACAGTAGATTGATAAAATATCTGGAAGATAACAAACTACTTTCAGATAATCAATTTGGGTTTAGGCCTAAAAAATCAACAAGCCAAGCAGTAAACAATTTGACTAATTACATTTCTACAAATCTGGATAGTGGAATGCACACAGTTGGGATCTTTCTAGACCTTGCAAAGGCCTTCGACACTATTTCCTGCACTACTCTTTTGCAGAAGCTTGAAACACTTGGCATTAGAGGAGCACAGCTTCTACTCTTGTCTGATTATCTAAGTGATCGACGGCAATCTGTAAAAATTGGCCCACATACAAGTTCTGACCTTTCAAATACTCGTTTTGGAATTCCACAAGGCAGTATTTTAGGTCCTACATTATTTTTAATCTACATTAATGACCTGTGCTGCCTGCCACTCCAAAATGGTGTTATTATGTCTTATGCAGATGATACTGTTTTGTTATTTGCAGCTAAATCAAGAGCTGAGGCCTATGAACATGCTCAAAATGGCTTTAACATTGTGTCAAATTGGCTCCAGAATAATCTTCTGACACTAAATGCTGAAAAAACCAAATACATTTTATTTACAATGAGAAATACTAACACACCGCTTACTAACCTAAACATTTACGCGCATAACTGTAGCACGTACGCTGACACTGCATGTTCTTGCCCTACTTTAGATAAAGCTGACCACTTGAAATATCTAGGTGTCACTATTGACTCCAATCTTAATTTCCGTAAACATATCGAGTTACTGTGTACTAGAGTGCGCAAACTTATATATATTTTTAAGAATTTGCGTAATGTAGCCGACTATAATTTAATAAAACAGATTTATTTAGCGCTGTGTCAGTCTATTCTAACATATTGTATAATATCCTGGGGGGGCGCGGGAATTTCAATTCTTCTCCCTCTAGAACGTGCTCAAAGAGCAATTCTAAAGGTTGCGACCTTCCGTCCTTTTAGATTCCCTACACACCTGCTCTACAAAGCATGTAATGTACTTACAGTACGGCAATTATTTATTCTGCACATAATACTACACCAGCACTCTACACTTCCCTATGACCCAGTTCCTTCTGATAGGAGAAGGAAGGACCTGGTTTGCACAAAACCTCAAACTAGACATGCTTTTGCGAATCGATTTTATGTGTTTCTAGGACCTTTTCTTTATAATAGACTTAACAAGATACTAAACATCTATAGTTTAAGTTATAAAAAATGTAGTTCTGTAATGTCGGATTATTTAGCGATACTTAATTACATAGACACAGAAAAACTTCTAGAAGTTGTAGTATAAGTATGTTATCCTCTCGTATCTATTTGTACATATGTATTTAGTTAATTAGCTAGTTTTAGTGTTTTTCTTTGGAACCAATTTGATTATACTTGTAGTTGTTAATATATTAATTTTATTTTATAATTTTAATGTCCTAATTAAATTGTGCTATGTAAAGTGATGGCCTGAAACACAGGTTTAAATAAACCTAGTTCGGGCAGGTCGCTACCAAACATCTGAATTGAACTACATATTTTTACTTGCAACTTTTGAATATGTTTAGTTATAGTTTACTTATAAGTACTAATTTTACCCTTGTAAGATAAATAATACTACTCTGCCTAAATGTACACACTTTTGTTATACTTTTTAAATAAAAAATATTATTATTATTATTCCGTTTATTCATTTACTTAACATACATTTACATTTTTAAATATTTTTACAAAAAGATATAAAAAAACATTTAAAAATATAAAAATAGTAGCCAACCGGTATCGGGAACAGGGTCCAAGCTACCGGTGGTTAGGGTTACAGAGACAGGAACCTCCTCACAATGCGGGCCGTGTCAAGGAGTACTGCCTTCTGAATCTGGCTCTTGATCCAACTGCCAAGTGAGAGCTTCGACAGATGTTCGTCGAAGCTTTTAGCCATCAGGCCATTGGCCGTAACGACAATCGGCACAATGATAGCCGAGTTCACATTCCACATGCTGACAACCTCGTGTGCCAAGTCGAGATATTTTATTTGTTTCTCTTTCTCAGCCTTCACGAGGTTCTCATCATGCGGGATGGTAACATCGACTATCATTACGCAGCGCGCTGATCGGTCTATCACCACTATGTCAGGTTTATTGGCGACAATAGTCCTGTCAGTAATGATAGGCCGATCCCAGTACAGCGTGACATGGTCTTTCTCGAGAACTGGGTCGGGCACATACTTGTAGTACGGTACCTCAGAATCCACAAGTTCATATTTCAAGGCAAGTTGCTGGTGAATAATTCTGGCTACTTGGTTATGCCTGTGTAAGTACTCGCCGTTAGCCAGACGAGAACAACCAGAAATAATATGTCTGATAGACTCACCCGGACGGTGGCATGCCCGACACACGTCCACCGTCCCGTCCTTCATAATATGTTTCCGGTAGTTGTTCGTCAGCATAACTTCGTCCATAATCGCACAGACAAAACCTTCAGTTTCCCCAAAAAGGTCGCCGAATCGTAGCCAGGACACGGACGCTAGGAAATCTACATCGGGCCCATGAAGAGCCTGGTAGAAGCGCCCGTGAAGCACCTTGCCTTGCCATATTTCCTTGCGGTCATCAGTAGTAAGTACTACAGGTTTGCGCCAGTTCTCTTTAGCCATGGACAGCGGGGTGAGTACCTTATCCACTGCGACCACATCTCGGTGCATACCCACCTCGGCTTTCAAAAAATATTCTCTGAGGCTGCACACCTCGCGGTTGTGGAGGGTCTTCGCGTTTAAAAAGCCTCGACCCCCGCACTTCCGCGGGATGTACAGTCTCATCACCGATGATCGTGGGTGATGCATCCGGTTTGCGGTCAGCAATGTACGGACTCTCCTATCTAGGGCGTCCAGTTCGGTCTGAGTCCATTTGAGTATGCCGAAAGAGTACATTAAAACCGGCATGACCCAACCGTTGAAGGCGCGCACCTTGTTTCCGCCTGAAAGCAGGCTGTTTAATACCTTCTTCAGGCGACCGAAGAAGCGCTCCCTCAACGACTGCTTCATGTCAGCTACGTTAATGCCTAACGCTTCCGACATACCCAAATACTTATAGCTTTCGGATGAGGAGAGAGATCTGAGGTGTATGGAATCCGAGAGTTGGATTCCCTCGGATTCCATAATCTCTCCTCGCTTTACATACATGACTGCACATTTGTCCACACCAAATTCCATCCTGATGGCGCTACTGAAAGTTTCAGTTACTTTCAGTAGCTTCATCAGTTGCAATTTGTTAGGGGCAAAGAGTTTCAGATCATCCATGTAAAGAAGGTGAGATATGACCTGACCACCTCTCCTCAACCGGTAGCCTAGGCCTGAATCCTCCAGCAATGTGCTTAGAGGATTCAGGGCTAGACAGAACCAAAGTGGACTCAGACTGTCGCCCTGAAATATTCCCCGTTTAATCCATACAGGCTCATCGTTCCCCTGAATCTGTCGATATCCTGGATATCGAAGGACCGTCTTCCATTGCCCCATACACGACTCAAGAAAGGTGCGTAGAGTTGCATCAATCTTGTACAACTCCAGCACCCTCATGAGCCATGTATGTGGCACAGAGTCGTAGGCCTTCTTGTAATCTATCCAACATGTCGACAGATCCTTGCGGGATCGACGAACCTGTTGGCTAATGGCCATGTCGATGAGGAGTAGCTCCTTAGTTCCACGGGACCCGTTCCTACATCCATTCTGAGAGGCCGACATAATAGAATTACTATCGATGTGTTTGTTAATTTTCTCTCTCAAAATGGATGTAAGAAGTTTATAGACCGTCGACAAACACGTGATCGGTCTATAATTCTTGGGTTCCGCAGGACTACCTGACTTATGGAGCAGATGGGTAACACCCGTTGTAAGAACGTCTGGTAGCGACCCAGATTCTAAGCATGACTGGAATTGAGATGCCAGGCGAGTGTGTGAACTACTTAGCCATTTGAGCCAGAAGTTGTGCAGTCCGTCCGGTCCCGGAGATTTCCAGTTCGGTAACGGACGAACTGCTCTGGCAACATCTAATGGTGTGATTGAAATTTCTTCCATTTCTGGGATGGATTCACACACTCGCTCGACATCACGCATCCAGTCACCCTCAGTATGACAGACGGGCACCGACCAGATGCTGCGCCAGAATGAACTCGTGGCAGCATCATCTGGGCGGCACACGTCCGTCACACTTTGTTCGGGTCGCTCCCAAGCTCTGTATACCCACCTCTCATCACTCTGGAACATGCGATTCTGCGAGTACCGATCAACACGCTTCTTATACCGCCGAATACGGTTCGCCCATGCATAAACTTTCTGCTTCAGGAAGTCGATGCGCTCTGTGACTCGGGACATGTATTCTTGAGGGCTGATTCCAGTCCCCAAGAATGCCCGCCTCACAAAGCGCATCACACGTGGGCGTGTATTGCCCTCCCTGAAGCAGTATAGTTTGCCGATGAGTACCCTGGCCCCGTCGATACGGCCCTCGATCCTGCGTTGCCAGGCTGGTACGGCTGGTTTTGGTCGAGTATCTACGTCAAAATTTGGGAATTTGACGTTAGCTAAACGACAAGCCGCTACAGCCCCACAATACAAGATCGAGTGCGTATCAACGAGGTTCTCACTACTCTCAAAAATATTATTGAGTTGCGAGTCCAAGGCACACACCAGCGCCCTATTTTTCTTATGCATGGGTAACCGTGGTAATCGGGGCCTAAGTTGGGCAGGAGTGGATCGATACACGTGAAGCGCATCTTCCAGAGCGCTCCTCAAACGTTCGTTGCACTGGCTACTTACCGTGGCAACCCTATCATCCTCTTCTACAGCACCAAGATTGGACCGCGGTGGTATTGCGTCCATAGTTGACGCTTGCACCGCGGTTTGCGCCGGAGTCAAGTCGATGTGGTTGCTCGGTACCTCTGAGCGCAGCCTATCAAGTGCGGCGTCGTCCAACATGTGATTGCGTTGGATGACTCGCACCTGATCCGACAACCGTTGGGCCGAAACGTTGACAGTTGGTTCAAGTTCCTGAAACATAGACAGCATCCTAACACGGTACGCAGTGAGGTTAGTTCCCCCCTCTGTAGACCCATAGTATGCGCGCATGACGTTTTCATTAATGGAATAAGTCCATCTCATGCGCGGCACACAACCACCAGCAGCGGGGACCCGGCTCGGGGCCGGTTGGCCCCTAAGTCCCAAGCTTCTTGGTGGCCGGCCTCGCCCCGGCCGACGTACAGGTGTTGGCGACGTCGGCGGGGAGAAATACTCGTCACTGGAGCTCGACGCGACTGCCGCTGCCGATGACACAGGTGATCCGGGGTCCGGCGGCGGCGAGGCGGAGCTCAGCGACGAGTCCGGGGGTGGAAGGCGTGCGCGTTGTGACGCAGCTCTGGTTATCATCCTAACATTCTTTTAATCATGCCATTTTCACTGATTTTTTTCCTTTCGTCTTCGCCGGTGTAACGTTGACAGATGTCATTGCTGTTTGGTCGGTTTTTAGGTTTTTGTTGTTACTATTTTCAGTTTTTTTCCAAATATTTCCAGGTTTATTGGTTTTGAGATCAAATAAAATCACTGTTGTAAACAATTGGGTGTAAAAATAAATATTTTATAGTTAAAAAAGTTAGGGATGATTTGTTGACGTGTTGACACACAGAGTTGCCAGTTTATTATTATTATTATTATTATATATTATTATATTATATTATATATTATTATATATTATATTATTATTATATATATTATTAAACTCTGACACCAGGTTAGTCAATAACCACACGATGAATAAGAATTAAAATTTCAAAACCGCCACAAAGGAGATGTTCCAGAAATGTATGGAGCCTGGGCTAGCACTATGTACATTATATGTAAATATTGCTAAATAATACAGTAACCGTTTTTTATTATCAATTTTCTTTAATTTCACTTCGTTTTAATGTTCATTCAAATTAACTTGATCAAACAGAGCAACAAAACATAAAAATTAAACATGGTGGATCAGATCAGCACGTGATCAGCAGGCGAAAAATGTCATTGTCATAACTGCTTTAAACAACAAAACAATATCGGGTTTTGGTTTGTTTTGTTTGGTTTGGTTGAGCAAAACAACAAGTTCAATCCAAACTCAATGCAAAGAAAGACTCAAAGACGGCACTTCTTAAAATGTCAAAGTCGTCAAACGTCAAACAATTGTCATGGCTGCCCTAAAAATAGGGTTATCGTAGTAAAAAACTTTTCAAATGATAATTATTGTACGACTATACCCTTCTTCAAATTATTTTTTTATTATTTTTATGATATTAGTCTTTTTTTTCCTATTTATCTACGTAGTGTACATAGTGGTAGCCCAAAATCAAACATCTCCAAATTAATACTCGACATTGAAAGGAAATCAGGTAGTGTGATCTAATTTTATTTGCAGAACAAACATGATCAGAGATCGTGAAGTCTAACGTAAATCGTCTTCTCTCATCAAGAGATCTTTCAGTTACTGCTTTGAATTTCAATTTTATTTGAAAGTTAAATTTTTATTTGTCAAATCAAGTAAGTATATCCACTCATGGTGAGGAGCAAAATAATAACAGCCCGTATCAATCTTCAGGATAAGCCGTGCTTGCCTAGGTTGGTGTGTCGATGGGTGACCACCCATTAGATACCAAGTTGCTCCGTCTCCCAGAAAGCACGATAAGCTACGGCTTATCGTGCTTTTGTGGTCAGCTTAGTCCGTGGCCAGAAATTCTGACAACCAGTCTTACCAAGGGGTATCCAGTACTAACTGAATTGTGGAGGTCAAATAACAATAAGCAGTCACTCCATGTAAAATACTGGTATTCAGCTGTAACCGGTCAGACTGGAAGCCGACCCCTACATAATTGGGAAAAGTCTAGGCTGATTATGATAGTCGCTTTCGGTTACTGTCATGTTTTTTTTTTTTATAGAATCCAGATAAGCAGTAATTCTCCAAATAAAGTACAACCACCTCCAAAACTCCAGCTCAAAATATTTTTGCTCGATTAATCCACAATACACGACGACGAAAAATTAACATTGAGTCAGATCGAAGCGGTGTGCTCCGTCTAACTGATTGCACACAAAGGGGTAAGGGGGTTGTGAACAAATCGTGTACTCGACTGTACATATCAAGCGGCGTCGACTTATAAAAACAGCGAATAACACTCAGAGGTATTTTGAGGGGAGATTGAAGAATTTGATAAGGCGTTTTGTGTTATTTGTTGTATAATGATGAAGTTGAAATGATAGAGATTTGGCACATTTAAGTTTTCCTATTGTTGAACCTAATTTTGACAAAGCAGAACAATTATAGATTAACTTTAATCCTAGTTTCTTACAGTCCAGTTACAACCTAATAGTAATACTGTAATTGTGTTTCTGGAGTCGCGCCGCAACGTCAACTTCAAGGCGTTCGTGGTGCGAGTACCGAGTTTTTATCTGCCCATCGTGATGCAGTAAGACTTTTGGCCGCAGGACGTGGTGTTCCGTTGCTTCCGAGGTCAAGTTCCGCTGGTCAGTCAGCACATATGAAGTGTGAACAAGTGAAGTGCTACTAGCATAGTTTTAAGTCATATTTATTAACAAAAGTTTTGTAATTACTTTATATATGTTAGTTTATAAGGTATATATCTATGGGCCAATGTACCCTGAAATAAATGATGTTATTTGATGTTAATACGAATCGCTCGTGCTTATCACTATAATCTGCTGATAAGTCTCATGTTTCTACTTTCATTAGTTGATAACTGAAAACATCTCATCATCACCATCATTTTCCTGCCCTTATCCCCATTTATTACGGGTCGGTGCTGCATGTCTTCATCTTCCTTACTTATCTATTACCTACTCGTCATCGCAGCAGTCACCTGAAGTCATCTATCAAAGATTAATTAAGTGAATCGAATGAAAAAACCTCCTTTGGCATAAAAAAAAACATTTTCTGAAGCATTCTTAGCACAAAGTATACATTTCTCAAAAAGTCAATTATAAACCTATCCTACTAACAAGAGTAATTGTTCCTCGTCCCTCGATTTACAAAGCGCCTATAAAACCTCTCTTAGCAAAACATTCGCTCACAACAAAGAGTAGTCAAATTGGCATAAGTAAAAGATCTGTGACACTCCCAAATTGACAAGAGAGACAAGGAGACAGTATAAATATAAAACTGAATAAAAAAACTCACTTCCGACATTCTACGAAGTCGTTGACTTTGCTTTGCGTCTTGGGGTTTTTTTACGTCACGCTTTTGGCGGGAAAATCATGGAAATGTCACCTGTGTGGCGGAGTAGAGAGGTTTTGATACTTGTTTAAAAAAAAAAAAACATAATAGATGCTATTCTAATTTAAAATTTGTCGACTATTGTTTATTACTGTAGTTGTAATTAAAACTATGAGGGACTTCAGTAACTTGACTGGTAGTGGACATATTATTATATCCTGCGCGCTTTTACAGACCAATAAATGATTGAAAAAACTCATTGCAAGATGTATTCTAGTGTCCTTTCGGGTAATCCAGAAATCATCCTGTGTTCAATAGGTACCCAAACAAACAACTTAAACAATTTATCTTAACAAATTCTCAATTTGTCAAAACCTTTCACTCCTACTTCACAACAACATCGCAATGCAAATGGCCGCCGAACAATAATCACGAAAGTAAGTGATACGAATAAAAATATCGTCTCAACCGCCTCACATCCCCCCGAGGGCTGGGATTTAACATACCTAATGCGATTTACGTGTCGCATTCCCCCTTCACACCTTGAAGACTGTCGGTAATCGTTTTAAGACGTTGTTGACTCGAGAATATCAGATACGTACCTCGTTCCTTGTTGGTATTTTTTTAAAGAGGGTTCTTTTTTATCTGTGGATTAATCAGTTTAGAAAAATGTAAATGGAGCATAGATAATTTTTCGCGCGGCTGATGTTGCGGTTAAGTAGTAAGTTGTTTTAGTTTTTTAAATATTTTGCAGCGCTACGAACCGTTGCATAAAGAAATAGTTACGTCTAGCTTTATTTCGTTGTTTAGAGCTCCTCTAAGCTTCTGTTTGCCAAAATAACAATAATAATAAGCCAACTTCCTCGTTTCTATCTAACCTTTAAAAACTAAATTGTCTGAAACTATTGTTTATTTCAGGAGGCTCGTGCATAGGTTACGTTCACGATTTCGAGACAGGAAGCCATTACATTATTATAATGGGAAATACCTTGCTAGGTAAGATAACATTGTTCTTTAATGTCAATGAACTTTTATCGTAATGGCTGAAACCATAGGCTAAAACTGTCAAAATACGCAATAAATTATTTAAAAATATTGACATTTACCTAGTTTCTAGATAACAAATTGAAATGTCTCAAACCATTTTGAACACCGGGTTATCATTTTCCTCGTACCTGTTACACTATGTACAAGGTACTTACCTAATTCTTTCTTTATTGTCTTGTTAGCGCCAATCCTGGTGTCAGAGTTATTATATGCCACCCATGGGCTTCTGACTTAGCTTTACATGCGGTTGAGAAATATCACTCAAGCATGCTGGTTTCCTCACGATGTTTGACTTCACCGAAGCAAGTGATAATTAAACAATACACACATGAATCCGTAAAATCAGAGGTATCTAGGGTTCGAACTTGAGACCTATGACATGGCATTCGGACGGTCAGACCACAAGTCTATCACTAGGTTCCTACTATAAAAATGACCTACCTGTTCAGTGGTGGATTTACAAATTTTCAAGGTATAGGCTGTAAAGTTTTTGCCGCCCTTGCCTCTACAATTTTTCATGTCCTTGATTATTTTAACAATCCAACAATTTCGTTGAAATTGGACGTAAATTAAATTTTGGGTTAATTTTTAGGGTTCCGTACCCAAAGGGTCAAACGGGACCCTATTACTGAGACTTCGCTGTCCGTCCGTCCGTCCGCCCGTCTGTCACCAGGCTGTATCTCATGAACCGTGATAGTTAGCCAGTTGAAATTTCTACAGATTATGTATTTCAGTTGCTACTATAACAACAAATACAAAAAACAATATTAAAAAAATATTTATTTAAATAAAAATATTTAATTTATATTTAAATATTTAATTTTTATTTCCCATACAAAAAAGTAATTTTTTGCTTTTATAAATAATGGTACGGAACACTTCGTGCGCGAGTCCGACTCGCATTTGGCCGGTTTTTGAGCTAAACAAAGCTCAAAAATAACATGTATGGGTTGATACTGTTGATAATGCGATGAGAGAAATACATTTTCTGCAATTTCGCTCTTTTCACTCATACAAAGTGTGGGCTATGGTCGCAGATAACTGGTAGGGGGGCGGCGAACTAGCTGTTTTACTTTAGAATATGGCAGTTTGCCACACCAAATGTACAATGACAAGTGAGAGAAGAAATTCATCCACAAAAAATTGTTGCAGACTTTTATCTGTAAAACATCAGAAAACCGCCATGCAGAAACCTTTAGATTTCTACGAAATAGCAAAAAAAAGAAAACAACTATATTCGTTCCCAAATTTGCCGCCCCAAAAATCTGCCGCCCTAGGCTCCAGCGTACTCAGCCTGCTGGTAAATCCGCTACTGTATAAAATGAGTATTGTTAATGTTCTTATTGCACATTCAGCTTTCGTGACTTTTAAACTGCAAGTTACACAGTTAAGCTCACAACATCAGCAAAAAAAAAAACCTAAAATATAAAAGAAAACTCTATTATAGCTTCAGTCTCAAAAGCTACAGTGAATTACTCTGGAATTCTCTTCTTCGCAGGTGTTTATTAAAATAGCTTGCTAATTGTACAAAGTGCTCATAAGAGTTGCCAATGCGAGTCTGCAGAGGGCGCCACGTTTTAAGCGACAGACAATGGCAGGTGTAGTTGCCTAGGCTGTTATGCATAGTGACTTTAAGTAATTGGCCTTAAGATAGGGGTGGCGAGAGAGTCAAGAAATAGGAAAGTTTAAATCGACGTGTTTTGAACCTTAACATAACGCCTATTATCCCCGTAGAGTTGGGCAGAGGTGTACTATCGGGAAAGTAGGAATAGGCACACTTTTCAAACAAAATCCCGTGCACACGATGACCACATCTGTTTAATATCCTTACTCCTATTGGTCCGCACAAATAGTTTGCCGACCAATAGTAGTAAAACAAAAAAAAAGACGTACTTTTTAGGGTTCCGTAGTAAACAAGGAATCCTTATAGTTTCGCCTTGTCCGTCTGTCTGTCTGTCTGTCCGCGGTTTAGCTCAAAAGCTATTGGTACTAGAAAGTTGTAATTTGGCATGAGTATACACGTTAATGGCGCCGCAAAAGTGGCAAAATAAAATTTTGAAATAAAAACAATTATTTTGGGTACCTCCCCTACATGTAAAGTGGGGATGATAAATTTATTTTGAATAAAATATGTTTTGTTTTAAAAAAATCTCAGGCTCTGTTAATAATCTGATCACCGTTTTTCGATCAATAGGAATAAGACAAAAAAGGGACCAAGGAATAGAAAGTTTGTAACTGTTTTAACGCTGTAAGCAAGGATAGTCCTTACTGTGGTCATATATCCATTATCCAGTTAGTTGATTCTCGTAGTACCTAATTGTTACCCCCACATTTCGCCAGTTATGTTTAAGTCCCTTGTTATATGAGACGAGCCATCAACAGGGCACAAATCCAGACTCCGTAGCTGCCACCTGCTGAGAAATGAGAGATTCCTGTTGGAAAAACCTAATAACAATTTGCCCGACTCGGGTATCGAACAGAGGACCTCATGCTCAGCAGTCGTGATTTCGAACAAAAGACCAACGAGGCAGATAGTTGTCTTATGACATCTACAAAAAAAACTTATAACGCGGTTTTAGAAGGCGGATTCCACTAATAGATAAAATAAATATTCTTTTACTTACGTTTTCCATGATATCTTCATCTGCGTCTTTCTGAAAAAATAAGCTAATTTATTTATTGATACTTTATGGAGGAAGTCGTGCAAATTCTTTTACCAATTCTTTAACGGCCTCGACAAACAATTATCTACCTACGTTTACTTATAAGAAGTTCATCAATTGAAAGCATACCTACATATTGCTTGATCTTGATAACTTTCAGCTTAGAACGAATTTTTAACAGCTTAGAACGAATTTTTTTGCCTATTCAGCCCCGATGCTTAGACTGAAATACTCATCACCTAAACCTCAAATTAAATAAATTATCTGTAAATCGGGGGATAAACCTGGATGAGGCTGATGAAGAAATTAGTGGCCTGTACCCAGCAGTGGGTGAAGTCAGGGTGTGGATCATCATCATCATTAGCCTATAATGTTCCCGCTGCTGGGACACAGGCCTCATCTCAATGAGAGGTAGTGTGCTGTAATCCATCACGCGGGCCCAGTGCGGGTTGGTAGGATGTCACATGTCTTTGAATTTTTAGTTCTAGGACATGCCGGTTTCCTCACGATGTTTTCTTTCACCGTTTTGAGAGCAGCGGTGATGAAATATTTTGCACAATGTAATTCGCCTGCCTGGGTTCAAACCCACGGCTGTATTCTAATAAACGTAGCGTGTGCTTTAGGGTTACGTGTCGAGCAGTCCACACTTATCCGGGGTAGCGAGAGCACGTACCCTTAAAGCCATTCATCTACTAACTGATAATTTGGTGGTTTTATTCTAAACCCTAACTGGTGTAACTAGTGAACACCACATTAACTGTTCGTTAGTCGGGGCTGCCACCACTGGGACACCGCTGCTCCTCCAAAGGTGTGGATGATGATCGTAAAGCCCCAAATTGACTTTCTGCTGTAGTTGTACCTCTTAAGAAGAAGCATGTTAAATTTATGATCGGAATGTAAGTCTCAAGATCAGGTGTAGCCAACCCTGTGCGCAGGGGTGTGGTTAGGTCGCCATCAATGGGGCTTCAATCACAATGAGTGGCGCCTTCATTATTTACAAATGAGCGTATAAATCTCTCGCGAACGATCCTGTTTCATTGTCGCGCAAATTACAAGTGCTCCCATCTCCTTCTCTCCTGTGATTAATGGGTTTGTTAGAGAGAGATGCAAGTGTTAAAAATTAACAGACAGAACAAATAAGTTAGGATAAGGCTTCACTGATGCAGACAGCGGTGAACTGTTTTATTTTTTACTTTGATAAGTTGATCGGGATTCCTTTGCTTTGGTGTATGAATTATGAGATTTATTACTGTTAGCTTTATGGTTGATGACCCGTATTTTTTCAAGGAATGAGTTCGTTAAAAGATGGATTGCACCAAAAATCTCATTTTCAGCAAAATAGTGTTTCAAGTTCCACCATTCTGGTTCCTAGATTGACAGAAACTCAATGTCTGTTCGACGAAAAATTGCTTCGTGTCCCCGTATTCACAAACGATTCGATTTTGATTAGAAAAGTCGTATGTCCATCTCGCTCGGTTTCGTAATGACAAAACAAGATAGTCAAACGATTTATCGAATCGAAATCGAATCCGGGAGTTTGTGAATAGGGCCTGGACAAGTGGACATCTCAATCATTTGTCTCTTAATTAAAGCCAGTTTGACCATGGAGAAGATTAAAGAATTCCTTCCATAAACTGGAATATTAAACATACGAGTTCACAAATTATTGCAGTTCGACAGTGAGACTAGTCCTTATATCAATTACGATTGTTCTTCAAAATTTATGAGGTCACATCTCAAATGATTACGTGACGATGACACTAACATCGCAACATCATCGCAATGTGTTTAGTATTCCTGCGACGGCTGGGCCATCATTATTCATATTTGATATACAGTCAGGACTAATTGAGGCATATATTAAGAGCATAACGGAAGGTGGGCCACACAAGTCAACGTCTTGAATGAAAACACTTCATTCATTCAGAGCGATTATTGTTTTGTTATAATGAATGGCATTTGAATAGGAATGAGTGAAATGTTTTGTGCAATTCGTTTAAATCTAACGATTACGTGACCTATTAATTAAATTAGCTGTGTTAAATTAATGATACCGGTCCATATGTTCAAGTTTTAGCGCAACCTTCTCCGGAGATAGGAATTCTTCTTGCTGATTTGTTTAGTGAATAATGATAATTTGTGAATAACTATAATTGTGAATAACTATATAGTTATGTGTAATGAATTGTGAATAATTATAATTGTGTGGTTTAGTTTAGAATAGTTTATGATGAGGCTGACTTGCGTTTGATATTTTTTTTTAATTTTAGCTGTGTTAGTTTTCGAAAGACGTCACGTGAGATCGAGTTCCAGATTTGTCAAAGTTAGTGTCTTTCTATTGTGATTAAAAAACTGACAGCTCTTGAACGTAGTTCCAATATTCTGATCGCTTTCAGTTTCGCAGTTGAAACCCACAAAGACATGCACGACTTTACGGTGCAATTAATAAATAGCTAAACTTGCAATTGGGCGGTTCAGTGTCACATTTTTCCTAGAACCACACTCCACAGAGTTTCCTTTGCACTCTCATTATCCCACAGATTTCAGAAAAGAACAAGATCGTAAAAAATCGAACACTGTATTAAGCTTTCACGGTTTAAAACTAAACTTACTTAAACTGTCTCTACGGGATTCTCGTCAAAATTCAGGAGATTGTCACAAAACACATAAATAATCAATTTTAATTACGGTACCTAATTAATTATTAATAAACGCTGATTTTTTTGGTTGTTTAAGTTTGTCAGTATTTCAGAATAACCTGATTGAATAACGTGGTTTAGGGAATAAGAAATCGAATAAACGTTTGAGATTGTTGGTATGTGTGAAAGCGCGGTTATATAGAGCGAGAATCAGACAGGCCGCGTTTAAAACACGGGTGGTTCACACTTACCGATATTTGTAAATAGGAAAATAAAAAAATTACCTACTCATTTTAATATTGATTCGGATCGAGAATCATTACCAGAGTTACCTCCTTGAATTTGACGAGGATGCACAACAACACCTTGTATATCGGGAGCTCACAATAATTGCAATTTCGGAAGATATTCCGTAAGTTCCGAGTTTCGTCAAAAATTGCTCTAAAACTATCTTCAACAAAGCCACAAAACACGTTGTATCCCATCAGGGTGGCTAGTTATCCAGCTAATTGTTTAGATGACAGTGGCCTGGCCTGCCCCACCCCGGGCCATATAACCCGGGAATTTCATTATCACCAGCAGGCCACGGATGCCCGGCTGGATTAGAATGCTGCCTATTGTTCATTGAGTTATAGCCGCTAGTCGCTGGACGTACGGTGAGGTTGTTGGCACTATTAAGGATAGGAGAAAGGTGTAGGGAGTTTTGAGAAATGGCTGGTATCCTTACGAAATTTTCGGGCGAAGTGATGAAGTTAAGAGCGTTTACGCCTTACGAATTTTATACGAATATTCAAGTCCTTTTTTTCCGAAATGACTGAACCGATTTTAATGAAACTTCTTAGGCATAAGCAGGATACAATGTCTAAAAAATTACTAAAAACCTCTTCGAAAAATAGTGTTACAGCTAAATTAGACCGATTATAAATTATCTATAGAAACAGAAATTTCAAAATATCTTGTTTTTTAAAGACATGTCGAAAATATTTTTAGTAACTTTTTAGACCTATGTATTCTGCTTATGTGTTTTAAGATTCCTTGAAATCGGTTCAGTAATTTCGGAAAATGAGGACTTGAAAGTTTGTATGAAATGCCGTAAGGTTCTTAATGAAAAAATATCATTTATTTTTAGGATCTAATTTTTTGATCTCTTTTCATTTCACTAGCGAAACATTGTTTATAACATTCCTTTTTTGCAAGTTCTAATTGAAGGTTTATAAACGGATACTTAGGTAAGTACTGACAAATACCATACAATAGGCAATTTTCAATTCACAATGATAACTTTACTTCTTAAGCAAATCTCAGATTTAAAAATTACGAAATTACCTTTCCGATCAGTTGTCCTTCTTTCAGGAAATATTCTAAAAGTCCAACTGCCCACAACTCCATGCAACATGATGGCGGTCGTCGAGGCTCAAATTGGCCGCGATTGGCCCGTCTAATTGTTTGAAATATGCGCTCGGTGCCATAAGGAATAGTTTAACTGCCGCTCCGTACATTTCACACTCACATAAAATTAAGCATATTCCGCAGACGGCTCTGGTGCTAATTGCTTGTTTTTATTATTAATTAGACTGCTAATTACTAGTTTATTTTCTTTCTACAATTCATTAGGAGAAGACATAAAATAAATGAGAAGAAGTCATTAGCAATTAGCACTTCGTTTCAGTTTAAAAAAACTAGTAGTTGTTCAGTGTTAAATGGGATGTATGATGATCTATTTAGCTCTTAAACTTATTAGTAGAGATGAAACGGATATCCGGTAACTATCCGATATCCGGCCTATCTGGCCTTGTTTACACTATTCGGCCGGATACCGGATAGTAATACAGTATCCGGCCGGATACCGGATAGTAAAAT
Organism: Cerastis rubricosa; assembly: GCA_949152445.1. Classification (NCBI taxonomy): domain Eukaryota; kingdom Metazoa; phylum Arthropoda; class Insecta; order Lepidoptera; family Noctuidae; genus Cerastis; species Cerastis rubricosa. The sequence continues at coordinate 15,841,868 of OX424541.1, forward strand.
TTTAAAAAATCTCATTATTTTACACAAGGCAAATGATACTCCAATAGGTTATGGACACCGTTTATTTTAATAATCGCACATCAAAAACGTTTGTTTTATTAATTATTAGTTTAATACTCAAAATTAACAAGTGGCAAATTGTGATGAATAAATACCAAATTTTCCGCGTTTGTTGGTAACAGGCGACTCCGCTTGGCTTCGTATACCAGACCAGCTTCTGAAAATAGCCTTTCGCTGTAAACGCTACTGCCAGGTGCTTGCAAACTAATAAGTTATTAGTTTACAAAAGTGTAACCCTTCAATATCATAGTTTCAAATCAACGTATTCCAAAACCATGCATGTCATCATCATTCATTTCATCAATTCAGCCCAAAAGACGTCCACTGCTGGACATAGGCCTCCCCAAGTGTCACATTGACATTTTGGGGGGTTTTGTCATACTCGCCACGCTTGGCAGGCGGGTTGACGATCGCAGTACGGTTGTAACAAAAGCACAGAGAACGCTGCTGCCCATTATCTGGAAAGTCCCTTAGTCGCATCTTACGACACCCACGGGAAGATATGGGATGGTGCTATTCTTTACGTCCGACACCATACAGAACCATGCATGTGCATGGTGACATCTATGTAATTTTTTGACTTTATTAAGTGTGTGTAATACCTACTTACTCGAAATATTTGCACAACTGATAAGTCGAATATATTGAGTCATTTAATAATTATTTTACCACGTTATTGTGTATATTCTGGCAAATAAATTAATTTCTTTTCGTTTAATTTCATACAAAAATCTATTCTCGCCCTAGGGGTATACAATATGATACAGAGATCCTTTATGTAATTATTTTGACGGCTCCTGTGGTCTAGTGGTTGCAATCGCGCCTGTTGAGCATGAGGTCCTGGGTTCGATTCTCGGGTCTGGCAAATTTATATTAGGTTTTTATAGCAGCCACGAAGTCTGTTTGTGCCCGATTGATAGAAGTAATAGGCTCGCCCCGAATACACTGGCGAAAAATGGGTATACTATTACACCCCTGCTTAACCCTTCGAGGATTACAGGCGTGAATACATGATACCGTTATTTTACATCTATATTCTATTCTCTACTACAGATACCTCTGCCTAGCAGTTTGGGACCACAGGCGTGAATTTTGTCTGTGTCTATGTAATTTTTAATTTGAATGTATTTCGTTGTTATTTTATTTTTTTATGAAATCGTTAAAAAAAAAAAATTATTCAATTTAACATAGTTTTTTTTTAAGTCGTTTTTACTAACACGAATTGTGGATCAATGTCTGAAAAAAGAAAGTCTTTTTTTATTTTCTTTTTATTCTTTTATTCAATTGTACCCTCAAACCAGACGCCACATTACGGATTCCAAAATCTCTCTACCACTTTAAAAGTAACAACCGTTTTTATCTCCCAATGAATTATGATACTCCAGCCAGCTTCTCAACTATCATATCTCTATTAATTTGTTTATCACTACTTTAGATTTATGACCACTCTTACTATCACTAATCCACTACGTTTGAAGTTTTAAGTCTTATCTGTCGCACTTTTGAAAGCACGCTTCGGAAAGTTTTTTAAATGGAATGGTTTCTTATATTTGGATTTTGAAGTGTAAAAGTCGATTAGTAGAGGTGAAGTAATGTTACGGGAATATACAATGTGTTTGATGGCACGGTTGGCGCCGTGGTTGAGCGATCGACTGCTGCGCTGCGTGTCGCGGGTTTGATCCCCGCACGGAACAAATATTTGTATGGGCTACAGGGAGTTTTTCCGGATTTGGCTGTTTGTGTATGTGAGTTTAAATTTTTGTAAACGCACCCACGATACAGGAGAAATACCTAGCGTGGGGCAAAGTTTAAAAAAAAAAACATAGTCAAAACATACACAATGCAATATTGCATTGTATATGTTTTGACAACCAGCTGTTTCTGAAAACGGAATAATCTAGTTTAAGTTCCTGTATTTACACTCACTACAAGTCTAATTCAATTATTTTTTTTAGAATAGCTCTCTCATTCTTTTGGATACCTAAAGTAGTTATAAACGGGAAAGAAAAGAGGAACATCTAATTAATTTTCCCTTCAATCAACAGTCACCCCCTATCCATTTAGAACAATTCCAATTTTATCAATATCAAAAAACAAAAGTAACTAAAAATAAATAATAGCTCCCTAAAAACAGAGGGCTATATTATGACGTCACGTCACGTGAGTGGTCACCTTAGGGTGTGCCCACCCTCACGTGGGGTGGGGTGGGGTCAAAGGTGTCGGCCAATGGCAAGCGGAAGCGGCTACCAGAGCGGAACTTACTTCCGGTACGATATTTTTTTAATTATTGCATTGGTTGAAGCACTGACTTCCGCCAGGTGCGGTAAAAAAGTATTTGGTTTTGATTTTTTGATGTCATTCATATATTTGTTGAGATTGGACGTTGAATTTTGTTATTATGTGTTTTAATAAAAATAAAGCTTTACTTCACCCTCAAATTGTAGAATGGTTATTGAAATGATTGGTGTTTCTTATGCGACTTCCAAAAAGGTTGCGTTAAACGTTTAACGCTACACACAAGCTACCATGGAGGGGGTATGAAATTACTGTTGCGCGCGGAGGGACTCCACGCACTATTCTTTACGTGAAATCAGCAGCAGTCTGATCGGCTGATCCAATAGCTACTTTGTGGTTACCACGAATGAAATATACAATCAGATCTTATCATCACACCTTTCAATCCCTGAAGGGTTAGGCAGAGGTGTACCTAATGTGTCCACCCACATTTCTCCAGTTACCTATATATTTATTAAATTCCATAGACTCCGTGGCTGCAGAAATTCCCGATGGAAAAACACAATAACACTTTGCCCGACCCAGGAATCCAACCAGGAACTAGACCAACGAGACATGAAATGATCTCATCGGGTCGATGACAAAAATTTGTCCGCCTAGTACGTAACGACATGGACAGCTCTGTCATTTGCGTCACATTAAATTATTATCTGGTAATAAGGTTTTGCTCTGTGTGGTGTCGGACGTAAAGAATAGCACCATTCCATATCTTCCCGTGAGTGTCGTAAGAGGCGACTAAGGGATTTGCCAGAGAATGGGCAGCAGCGTTCTCTGTGCTTTTGTAACAACCGTACTACGATCGCCAACCCGCCAAATGACAATTTGGCGACACTTGGAGGAGGCCTATGTCCAGCAGTGGACGACTTTTGGGCTGAAATGATGATGATGAATGATGAATAAGGTTTTAGTTTTCACTAAATCCTGAACTTATAATTTGGTAATTGCGACTAAGACTCCATAATTGCAAGCTCCATAATAGCAAGCTCGAGACACTGGAACGAATAAGTACTAAACGATAGATATACATGACTTCTATTCGACAAACAACTGAAAAAGTTATGACAGTATCAGGTCATTTGACATTGACGCTAATAGCCAGCATCAAATAAGCTTGACTAATACAAACAACACCAACATCTTAACAAAAGCGCATAAGCAGGAAATACAAATTAAGCGGGTCTTATACGACAAGTCAGTTTTATAGTAACGCGGTGACAATTTCAAACAGGATGAGCGCCATTACCGTCAGACTTGGCTTGAGTAGTTGGAATACAGATTGGTTAACTTACTTATGAGAAAGCAAGATAAATAAAGGGGGTAAAAGTAAAAAAAATACAAAATCATAATATTTTATTTTACATAGGCCTACATGGGCACTTTTAAAACGTCGACAAAAGGTGCACGGTTCGGGTTGGTCGTTTCCTATGGAGAAGAACCAAAGTACAAGAGGAAAATATATTAAAGAAGCTGAAAGGTACTTTTTTACCCCGACATCATTGCGATTATTTTTTCTAGTGTATATTCGACCATATTTTCTAGATACTGAGATATTGGGGGTCAAGGTTCTTCTTTCAGGTTATACTTTCAGTTATTGTATTTTTAAAGCTAAGGGTTCAGGATTCAAAAGCAAGCATTAACGACACTGTTATGATAGCACGATTGGCGCAGTGGCTGAGCGATTGGCTGCAGCACTGTGTGTCCCAGGTTCGATTCCCACTGATCAAATATTTGTCTGGCCAGCACGTTGTTGTTCCGAATCTCTAGTATTTTATATTTGTGAGTTTAAATTTTTGTAAACGCACCAAAGATACCTGTATCTTTGGTGCGTTTGTCGGTATTAAAGATGTCTTTAATACCAAAATAATAAAAATACTGAAAATATACGTTACAGTTATTTAACTGTAATATATATATATATAATATTTTCAGTATTTTTACCCACATTGTTCTTGCCCTGTTTGTGTTTGTAATTCTCATAACGCCACCTGCTATCATCCTTACCAACTAATTTCGCCTCATCCATGTTCATACATCTGCTGGCCTACCATGACGTCTTAACACATTATTCCTATTCCAGTGTGGGAAAGAGATGGCGCTAGATATCCTGTATAACTCCGTCTCTTTCCCACAGAGGAATAAGAGTAAAACAATACATGTTTAAGACGTCATGGTAGGCCAGCTGGTCATACTCGGACGCCGGTTACGAGTCAAGAGTACAACGCCTGACCTTTCTGAAGAACATCAATGGGGTCAGTTTTTTTCTAGGGTGTCACGTAAACAAGTTTAGTGTAACCAAAATGTCTTTAGTTTATTTATTTATTTAACACTTCAAGTACAATGTACAGAGGCGGACTTAATGCCATAGGCATTTGCTACCATTCAACCTTTGGGTGATGCAGAGGCAAACAGTGGTAGGTGTCTAGTTTCTTTCTAACTTTACAAGAAAGATATCTCTCACTCTAGTACTTACAAGGAACAAGTATGTACCTCCAATTTTCTTAGACAGTTTTCAATTTATCTCGTCTACGAGTACAGCACACTCGACATGGTATACCATGACAAAATCCGACCATAATATCACCCCACATTGTTTTCCGCTAAATTGGACTCCGTGATTAATTTGTTTAACTCCCCCACCGTGTAATTTGTCATCAACAACTATTTCCTGACCCACCCTGCCTCTCTCTCCACCAAAATATTCTACATGAGAAAACCCAAGGTGTGGTTAAAGAGGGGTCTTGTTAAAATGGGCAGCGTGATCCTAAAATTCCTTGCTTATTTGGTTAGTTGACATTGGGCGCTCAATAAATAGTGGAATTCATGAGATGTTTGCAGAGAAGTAATTATATGTGTTTGTTTCTTTTGCTTCGTTGACTGGAGCTGGTTTATTGAAGGAATCTGATGAAATTATTTAAGGACTAGCTAGCTCGCGGCGGCGCTCTTGTAATGTACAGAAAAAACCCACGGGAACGTTTTAAATGTAGCTTATGTTGCTCGGGGAAAATTTAGCTTCTCGTTAGTGAATTATTCTTCTTGTGAAGGTGAATTTTCGGAATCGGCTCATTATTTCCAAAGATTACCCCCTACATACAATTTTTTCTCTTTATGATATTAGTATAGATGACAGTTCATGAAAAATGAGAAGGTTAACAGGGCTGAACGGTGATGTAAAGTTAACTTTTGTATTATGCATTAACAAGTTGTCTTGTTTTCTTTCAATGAAAATGGGTATTCATAGCAAAAAGTACCGTTAGCCCCAGTAGACATTGTATAGAAATGGGTTTCGTATCTAACTATACTATGTAATCGTAGAAATTTTAGTTTTCATTCATATTAAGTTGGCATGTATTGTATGAAGTGGACAGACAAAACATGTATGCAAGGATTGCTGTAGGTGGCTTCTGTAGTTTTTATCAACCTCTAAAAAAGCGCGAGTTTAGGAATGTTTGCACTGCTCTGAAAATCGGTAGCATCAAGAAAAATCTCTGTAAATGTTCGACCTAAAATTTCAAGTTTCAACTCTGAAGAGGTTCTAAGACAATTGAAAATGCAATTCTCCCGACCCTTAATTCCGTATTTTCCTAAAACAAATCCGAGGTTCGGTCTACGTGACCGTTTTATCTTACGGTTCGTTTTTCACACAGCATCTGGTAAGGGTACGGTATCTTGGCGGTATCGCTACCGTCCCTAGGGAGCTTGTTACACCGCCGTAATTACAGGGACACCTATCTGCTTCAATTAGAAACTAAGAGTTATTTGCTTACTGGGATTGTAAGCGATGTCGGTGTGAATGGCGGTTTGTGGTTTACTTAGATTATGGTAAAGCAAGATTGGGATTATTATAAGATAGATATTTTCTTTATTTTAGTTAAGAATATTTTAGAGGAAGTTTGAAAGTTGCGCCAGTTACAGAAAAGAAAGTTGAAAGGGAATCGACTGTCTTGGTATGAGCATGTTATTAAAAGAGTAATGAATATAAATATTGATGGATGGAGCGGAAGAGGAAGACTAAGGAAACAATGGATGGATTGTGTGAGGAATGGTACGAAAGAAAAAGGAGTAAAGGATAGCGTGACGGTTGACCTAAGAGAATGGAAGAAAAAAAACGTGTTGCGCCAACCCCAAGTAAAATGGGTCAAGGGCAGAAAGATGATAATGACAGCCAAACATGTTAACTGACTACTGAGACTGATCAGGTGGCCTAGCTACCATGACGTCTTAAAACATTATTGTTTTACTCCTTTTCCAGTATACGAAAAAGATGGCGCTAGACATCCTGTATAGCTCTGCCTCTTTCACACACTGGAATAAGAGTAAAACAATACTGCTTTAAGACGTCATGGTAGGCTAGCAGTTATCAGTCATGTTTAGCCGATTATTAAGTTGTTATGTTACTTTTTCATATTCAAGTGAAGCAACACACCTTGTTCTTGGGCACATTCTGGTGAAAAACTCAGTAACCTTCATATCTAACTTTTCTGTTGTTATTATTAACTGGAGGTACCTACTCTTACTGTGTGGTACCAACAAAGGTATTGAAACTAAAACCAGATTATTGACTAGATACTTATGACCAACACAACATCTTATATTAGAACCTCTGACATGATTTTAAAAGAGTAACCATGGAGTTTTTTGCCGGTTCTTCTCCATAGGAAACGACCAACCCGAACCGTACGCCTTTTGTCGACGTCTTTTAAGTGCCCATATAGGCCTACGTAAAATAAAATATTTTGATTTTGAAACTTACAAGCTACCTTGTTTTCTGTATCTAATCAAGCAATTTACAAAAACAAAAACCACCTTTTCATATCCTCCCTGACTCATTCCGGGGTACTCTCCATCAGCTCGATAAGGGGTTACAGAGCGGGGTATCAGTTCAAAATCTTGGGTTCCTCTGAACAAGGGGTTGTCTAAGTTATGGCCCTAAGTCGCCGACAGGGGTGGTCGTGGGGTTGTCAACGGGTTCATTTAAGATATTCTTCTTCTTTTTGTGCGGCTCGATAAGAAGTTCATAAATTAATTGTGTTTTTTATTAGGGATTTATAAATGCTATTTGGGTTTATTTTTTCTTACGTTTTTGGTAATTAGTTACCTATTCACTACTTAGGTAGATTTTCGCGCCAGTTCCATAATCTTCATGTATGAGATAGTATAAAACAAAATCGCTTCTCGCGGTCTGTGCGCTTAGATCTTTTAAACTATGCAACGTATTTTGATGCGGTTTACATCAATGGACAGAATGATTCAAGAGGTTGGTTTATATGTGTAATTAATCCAGCCTTTTTAAGGAAATTTCGAAACGCCTAGTTGACGCTTCCCGTGACCCAAGGGCTGGGTTTTACTTTGGCCAGAGGCTAGTATTGCCATTCAACGTGGCAACGCCGCCAGTCTCTTGGGCACGTTACCAGCTGACGGCGTTGAGGAGGAGTTTTTTGACGCCCTTTTATAATTTGTTGTTATTTTAGTTTTAATTATCTAGTTTTATGTTTAGTAATTAATTTAGATTTAGAAATTAGTATTTTATATTAATCCTTGAAAAACACATCAAAAGTCGAGTGCAGCAGCTAGCCATGTATATGATTAAATTGTAAGATTTAACTATAATTGACCTAGATGGCCTATAGCCCATGCTCCGTGTGGAGGTCAGATAGGCAGCTGCTCTAGCATCGCTATAGCTCGCAGAAATAAAATACTGGTATTCAGCTGTATTTCTTCAAACTGGAAGCCAACCCTAACGTAGTTTTGAAAAGACTTTTCATTGATCTATGGCCATTAGGGTTACTATGACGTCTTAAAACAGTATTGTTTTTTTCTTATTCCAGTGTGGGAAAGAGACGGAGCTATAGATGACGTCTAGCGCCATCTCTTTCCCACTCTGGAATAAGATTAAAACAATACTGCTCTAAGACGTCATGGTAGGCCAGCAGGGAAGATTATTTTTGTAAATATAATTAAAATTAAAACCAACCTTTTTGCCAAAGAAGCACATACATAATAGCAACTCATACATTCTTTTCTCTGATACCAAGGTAATCCCCTTGTAAACTCCACATTTTTTATTTTACACTTCATCCCAGAAAAACAAGCCCAGCTATTATTGTTTGTCATACTTTTACAAAACGTAGCGAAAGCACTTTATCAAGGGGATTAGCGTTGGACATTATAAACCCGGGCCCGTGGTCCGTGGTCCGTTTGAGGACCCGTTATAAATCAGAACTGAACTTCGACCAGGCCTGAAGTATTATGTTTATTTCATTTGGACGTATTAATCTCTTGGTATTAAGTGTTTCAATTTATGTTGAATTGATTTGAGGGTATTGGGTTGTGTTTTGTTGTTTTATATGTCACTGTGTATATTTGATGTTTGGAAAACAGTCAGATTTCAAGTATTTTGATGGGCAAAAGGTGCAATAATAAAGTAACCAAACGTATACACTTTGCCTATTGCCTGTTTGGCGCAGTGTTACACGTTTTGTTTAGTTTTTTTTTTGTTTTATAATGTGTGCAATTGTGTCAAATAAATGTATTTTCTTTCTTTCTTTCACATGGCATGTCTCTTACACTAACCCGCACGGAGCCCACGTGGTAGATTATGGCCCATTCCTCAAAGAGGAGGCGTACGTATGTGTCTCAGTTTTGGGATCGATACAGGCTGATTATGGATCCTCTGGTCCATTTTATGTTGCAATAGAAGGTTCTCTTGGCTAAATAATCACAGCTTGGCTCAATCTTCAGATTCAGCCGCGCTCGCCTAGGTTGGTCCGTGGATGGGTTCATTACATTCCGAGTTTCCTCCGTGCCTCAGAAACCAAGTTAAGCCGTTAGTCCCGACTGTCATGTATAGATATTTGACAGTCGTTACAAGTGTCAGTGGCCCGAAAGTCGGACAACCAGTCTTTCCAAGGGGTATCATATTACCCAGCCAGTGCTAACTGGGTTGTGTAGGTCAGATAGGCAGTCGCTACATGTAAAATGGCATTCAGCTGCATCAGGTTAGACTGGAAGCCAGCTCCAATATAGTTGAGAAAAGGCTAGGCAGATGACGCTGACTACACTCGTTGGATCACAATAGGTTTTCCTGCCATGAACTAGTATAAAGAACTAATGTGTAAATATTTTGGGCTATTGTGTGTCCTAATTCATATTCAAACAAAACAAATCATGGTTCATAATCCACCGTCATTACTTTATTTCCCAAACAGATGTCTGCAATCACCTCATACCCATTGACCATAAATTAGCCAAGAACAAGGACAATTTGTCCGATAATCCCTGTCGATCGGGGATTATCCGGACAATTGGTGGTAAATGTGGTAATCCCACAACAGTGTACCAATTTACTTGGTCCAGTATTTATTGGGGGTTGGTCACCCTACGCTATTGGTCTTGAGGAATTAAATATAAGTACCTACCTACGTAGTTATAAGTGATTTCAGATGTTTAGATTTTCTTGCGAGGTGTAGCAAGGTAAAAAAAATAATGTAGAGATGAGGTTCGCTTCTCATGAGAAGCGAACCTCATCTCTAGATTTTTTTTTAATTAGCTAAACAATTAATTAATACGTTCATATGTCATGACATATGAACGTATTAATTAATTGTTTAGCTAATTTACTAACTCAAACTATTCGTTAATCCTAATCAAAACCTTTTTAGACAGTTACTGCTGTATGGATAAGTTATTAACAGAGCAAATCGACGTGGTGTGTAAGAAACACAAAGTTTCAATAAATAATTAAACATTTTTTTTAGTTTAGACTCTAGACTCTACTCAACTACTTGTAAAAAATTATAAACCAACAAAATAATAGTAAACTAAAGTCTGTAAAATACTTTATTTTATACAAAAGCTGCTTCTTAAAAAAAAAGTTCTTTTACGGCGTAGTGATGTTGTCAAAAGAACTGACCTAATTTTGTTCCTTATTTTATGGTAATACTTACTTTTGTCTAAACTAATATTATAAAGAGGAAAGATTTGATTGTTTGTTTGTATGTTTGTTTGTTTGCATTGAATAGGCTCCGAAACTACTGGTCCGATTTGAAAAATTCTTTCAGTGTTAGATAGCCCATTTATCGAGGAAGGCTATAGGCTATATATCATCTCGCTACGACCAATAGGAGTGGAGCGGCAATGAAAAATGTTGCGAAAACGGGGAAAAAGTGACGCAAACGAAGTTGCGCCGGACAGCTGGTCGTTATATAATAAAAACCGTGTAATCTACTCTACAACCCACCTAAAAAGATAAAATGAGACAAAAAGGCGAAGAAAAAACATGAACTGGGTTTTTAAATTTGGCCGTAAGTGTACTTTTTTAACCGACTTCTAAAAAAGGAGGAAAGGAGGTTTTCTCAATTCGGATGTTTGTATTTTTTTTTAATGTTTGTTCGCGATAACTCTGTCGCTTACCAACCGATTTGAAAAATTCTTTTTTTTTGTTGGAAAGCGTATACTTTCCAAATGGTCCCATGAAAATTTTATCGAAATCAGACAAGCGGTTTTGAAAAAATCAACAAAAATCTAAATATTCTAACTTTTCGTTTACTCTGCATTGAGTTTTTTGTTCGCGCATAGCTCAGTCATGTACGAACCGATTTGGAAAATTATTTTTTTATTCCAAAGCCTATGCTTTCCGTTTGGTCCCATAGTCACCAAGTCGGGATCTGATGATGGAATCTTGGCGAAATCGAGGGAAATCTTCAAATTTTATAGGAAAACGTGCATCGATTTTAGTATTTTCTACAACAAGTGAAGCATTTGCGTTCAATAAGAACCATTCTACCATCAGATCTGATGATGAAGCCAAGAGACAGGCACCGGAACTCCATAATAAGACAATGTGTCTTAGCTGTGTTTGGGCTTGTTGGAATTGTGACGGTATGCATTTTCCAGGTGTACCATAGACTTGACTTTCCTTATTCTCAGGTCCTCTGCTTTGACAGTCTGTTTTCGCGATGATCAGGGTTCTTATTCAAAATGCGTTGATCATTTCTTTCCCTAATTTCTTTTAATCGTGGTCCTTTTTCCTTTTTCTCAGTTTCAGTTCGACGCCGTTTTCTCATACGAGAAGCATCTTTACTAGGCCTACCCATATTTTATTACTAGATTAAAAATATGTCACTAAAAATTAACAAATAAAATATTTTTTTGCAAAAAAAACGACTTCAAAAAACCCTAAACGCACTAAAAAGTTAAAAATAATACTATAACCTACCTATATTAATAAACCTCACCTAACCGACGATTAACCTATACTAGAATTTAATAATTCTTTGGAGTCGGTGCCAAGCAACATACGATACCTAAATGACTACGAGTATATACAGATTAAGGCCAGAAAAAACAAAATTAATTCAAATTATATTGCTTGGCACCGACTCCAAAGAATTATTAAATTTTATTATAGGTTAATCGTTGGGTAGGTTAGGTTAATTAATATAGGTAGGTTATAGTATTATTTTTAACTTTTTAGTGCGTTTAGGGTTTTTTGAAGTCGGTTTTTTTTTGCAAAAAAATATTTTTGAATGTTTTTTTTTTCAAAGACACCAATTTAATTCTTCAAATTGATCTCAAATACTATAATGGATATTTTCGCAATATGTCTTACCTTTTCCTGTCCATAAAGCACACAATACTCACAATATTAAACGCAAAACCACAAAAGATCTGTACGTAGACACACTCAATTCGCAAAGTGGCAAGTGGGCCGCTGTAATGACAGATTAGTGGGCCGGCCGGCCACCTGAGCTGGCCAAAATATGCAATAACTCAGGATCCCCTCTAATTCACCCGGATCGAGCCAATAAATTCGTCACAGTGATTAGCGTAGTACTCAGGGAATTGTGTAGAGAGGGATCCTCTGTTGAGAGAGAAATATTTAGCATTGGAAGTGAAATGGAATGTTTTGATGTGAGCTCAGCTCCTGAATTGGAGAGAGATCGCATTTGCAAAGAATGTTGAAAGCATAGCACCGCAGTGTCCAGCGACTAGCAAGCTTAAGAAAAAGGATTACAAATCATGTAAGTAAGTGTTCCTAATGTGTTTTAGATCAATTACAAAAAAAAATGTCATTTCAGGAGAAAAATTAAAATCAAACGTATACTTAAAACAAATTGTATTAATAACAGTATCAAATTATTATAATAAGGGCATAATAACTAAAATTATAAAGTAAAATATGAACTACAATAAAGCTAATATCCTTTTGAAATAATAATATACTAATTAGATATGCTGAATCATTTTGAAACATTGGAAAGTAAATTGTCATTAAAATGAACCGTTTAATTTGTTCTCCAATGTTTTTATATGTTGGCCCGGTCCCACATCCATGTCATCGGCAGTCTTCTTCTTGAGCTGAGGAATTAAGCTTTTGTGCTTGTCTGGAATTGCAATCGTGGTCTGTTTTCCTGAAACATAAGGCTGTATGCTGCAGGTAGCCAGTTTAGGAATCCTGCTGGGCCTGATCTGCGAATAATGTCTACATTCGGTCATATCTACAAATATTTCTGCGCCAGGCCTATCAATTGTAATCTCTAGGTAAGGTTTGACAGTTGAAGGTATCGAGCCGACTTTCCCTTTTGCCTTAAATTCTTTTGTCACTTGAAAACGTGTGGATTTTGTCTCAACTTGTTGTTCCAGCAGATATTTTACATCGGTTAGACTTATGTTACAACAAGTCACAGTTGACTCAACTGATGATTTCTGTGCTACGCATGCGGTGCATGGACAAATTCCTTGACAAGTTTCTTGAGAACAAACTTGTCTGCAGCACATTGGTTCGTCATAATCAGCGTCGTCGTAGTTGTCTTCATTTTCTTGCCCCGTTTCTGTATTGTCATATTTAAAATGGGTAGCTGAATAAGAATCAACAGTATTTACACTGACACATTCTTCGAAATCTCTATTTTCACAGATTTCGGGACATTCAATGTTATCGGAATATTCGTTGACTTCTCCGGGTTCATCTACTTCCCTATATTCGTCAACTTCTCTACATTGATCGAGTTTTTGGAGTTCCTCGGATTCTCTACATTCGTTGAGTTTTCTTTTTTCTTCAAGAGCCCTATAGAACTCAGTATTTTTGCGCTCTTCTACTTCCCGGCGTTTTTCAAATTCCTCATATCTCCTACACTCGTCAGGTTTCTCATGTTTTCTATTATCAGGAGATTTTCTACTAGCAATAGATTTTCTACTATCAGCAGATTTTCTACTATCAGCAGATTTTCTACTATCAGCAGATTTTCTTCGCTCATCGATTCTATAATTGTCGTATTTCCTGCATTCCTCAGCTTGTCTCCGTTCTTCGAGTTGTCTACATTCTTCAGCTTGTCTCCGTTCTTCGAGTTGTCTACATTCTTCAGCTCGTCTCCGTTCTTCGATTTTCCTACATTCTTCAGCTTGTCTCCGTTCTTCGAGTTGTCTACATTCTTCAGCTTGTCTCCATTCTTTGAGTTTTCTACATTCTTCAGCTTGTCTTTGCTCTTCGAGTCTCTTACATTCTTTAGCCTGTCGTTTCATATATTCTTCAGCAAGTCTTAATTCTTCAAGTCGTCTACATTCTTCCGCCTGTCTCAGTTCCTCAAGTTTCCTACGTTCTTCAGCTTGTCTAAATTCTTCAACTATTCTCTGTTGTTCGAGTTTCTTGTTTTCTTCCGCCTGTCGCTGTTCTTCGAGTTTCCTACATTCATCGGCTTTTTTCAGTTCTTCACGTATCCTACATTCCTCAGCTTGCCTAAGTTCTTCGAGTTTCCTACATTCATCGGCTTTTTTCAGTTCTTCACGTATCCTACATTCCTCAGCTTGCCTAAGTTCTTCAAGTTTCCTACATTCTTCGGCTTTTCTCAGTTCTTCACGTATCCTACATTCTTCAGATAGCATAAGTTCTTCAAGTTTCCTACATTCCTCAGCTTGTTTACGTTCTTCAACTTTCTTAAATTCCTCAGCCTGTCTACGTTCTTCAAGTTTCTTACATTCCTCAGCTTGTCTACGTTCTTCAAGCTTCCTACATTCCTCAGCTTGTCTACGTTCTTCAAGCTTCCTACATTCCTCAGCCTGTCTACGTTCTTCGAGTTTCTTACAATCCTCAGCTTGTCTACGTTCTTCAAGTTTCCTACATTCCTCAGCTTGTCTACGTTCTTCGAGTTTCCTACATTCGTCAGATTGTCTACGTTCTTCGAGTTTCCTACATTCGTCAGATTGCCTGCGTTCATTCGGTTTCCTGCCGCAGTCATCAGTTCTTTTACGGTCATCGCATCTTCTACATTCATCGCTATCCCGTTTCTTTTTATTTTTTGCCAGCATGTCTCTATCGGATGGAAAGCAAGGTCTAGATCTGATTGTTAAACAACTTTTTGTACTTTGTTTTGAAGCAAATGTTTCATGACTGGACATGCCTATCATTTGTGAAGAGTTACATGCTTCTAAAGACATTCCAGATGTCTTTTTTAGTGAAGATCTTTTCGAAATATAACACAGTTCAGGGCATTTAGGTTCAGTAGTTACACAGACACAGTCTGATACCGTTTTGGAGGCACACTGATTTATACATGGTACGGTTCCAGTTTCCATGGTATTCGTTTGATGTGTCGAGGGACATTGGCCTCCGGTACTGAACAATGATTTACGAAATATTTTTAGGTCGCCTGGAGTATTCTCTAAACATACTGGACAGTTGGCATCATTGGATTTTCCCCCCCCTTTACCCTTTTTTTCATTGTCTATGAACAGATAGACATTACTGCTACAGTCTCTCTGTTGAAGCTTTTTAGAGCATAATACAAAAAGCAATGCTGGTACACACCAGGCTATTTCCACAAGCAGTATTATTATTAAAATCCACATCTTCTTGCTTGAGATATCACATGGCATTTTCACAATTTTCTTTTTGGATTTGCATTTGAGGCATTGGCAATTTTTGCCGCATTTGGTCACATATAAGTCTAAAACGTTATTGCAAATGTCTCGAGTCCTGTTTACTAAAGTTAACACACTTCCCAACGCAAGATACAAATTTTCATCTTTTAAGTGCGGCACAACCTCATCTATCAGCCACTTTTGGAACCTTTCGTCAAAGTTGTCCTGTTCTTTAGGGTTACTGGTTTGAATACAACTTCTTGCTGCGTCGTAGTATTTAATTAGATTATGAGATGAATTTGGAGTGTTCATCGATATTAAGGATACATTCTTAAGAGGTACAAACATAGTACTCAACTTGTCATTCCAAATCACGTTTGGTATTGGTATACCTAAACCTGTAGGAGTCTTTTCAAAGTAAGCTAAATGATCACAAGGGTCTTTCATACTTCTGGTATTCGATATTAATTGAAGAGGGGCCACGTTAATTGTCATAGAATTGAGGGTTTTCTCTTCAGGTCTGTGCCATCCTTCGCCATCGGTGTCTAAGTATCTTTTTATTTCATTGTAAAACTGGAATAATTTGACAACGTTGGCTTGTGAGATAGTGCCTCCATAGAAGTCTAATTTGGCGACGGGTAGGACCCATACCTTGAAGTAGCCTCCGATGGCATCCGAGAGAGCTGTTGTCATGATAGTGTCAGTTTCAGGATCTTTTGCTTCCTTTTTGATGGCAGCGTAGGCATCTTTGAAGTATCCAAGTAGAATTTTGACATGATCTTCATTGAAAGTGTTTATGAAGATTGGCGGTGGGAGAAGATTTTGGAAATACTTTCTTGCCTGCAGCAGACCTACTTCGCTCTTGGTCCACTGCTTCTTTTCAAGATCTTTAGCAGTGAACAATACTGTGCCTACATTAGTTGTGTATTCTTTATCACGCGTAGTGGTTTCACACATTACTGTAGCAAAAGTTATCAAGCAAGCGTAGATTAATATCATGTTTGTATAACGATTACAAAATTTTACAAAATAAATCATTATAAAATACACGCGACACAAAAGGACCACTTTCTATGCTTTTCGTTAGTCAATTTGACAGTGACGCTTTCATATTTCAGAAAAAGAAATTAGAAATAAAGAAGAGTTTTGTAAGGTTTATGGACATGATACGAACATAAAGCTTGGTGTCCACTAGAAGGCCGGGGAGAAAACGAATTCAACTAGGCATGGCGGGAAAGAGATCGTCGGAATCCTGCGCTATCGAAAAATTAATTGTTCTTTGCTCCGATTTTCTTGGACATCCAGGTTTAGGATTATATATATATTTATAATAAATCCGATCTTAAATAGTTTAGTACACTAACATTAAATAAAATATTCTTACCGAAAAAATCCAATTACCAACATTTATTTGACCAATTCTTTTATGATCATATGTACGTGCGATTTGTTCAATACATCCCAGCATCCAGGTGTCTGGGCAATAAATCACAGGCGCTATGCTACGGGGAGAGAGGTACGGGTGTACGGGGGGGAGGGGGGACGCTACGAGACCGACACGTTAAATTGTTTAATTAAAACCAGTATCAAATTAGGGGATTACACATATGTGGGGTACGGTGTCTTTGGGAGCTTGGGGGGTAATGACATCGGTGCAGAATTGATTTGGGGAACAGTCTTTTAGGTTGCTGTTGTGTTAAATAGTTTAAAGAAATGACTGTAGCCAATTAAAAATAATAAGGTACAACATAATCGAATATCATTGGGATTTCTGCAATCCCAATGCCATTCGATTGCTGTAGGTACACGACCCTGGTTCGAAGCAAACTCGAGTCTAGTGCCTGTGTCTGGCATCCCTACGCCGCTACCCAAACACAGATGCTCGAAAAGGTGCAGAAAACCTTTCTGAGATGCTATTTCCAAAGGCTAATATTCCTTTTTTTTCCCTTCAGTTACCCTACCTGTTAGGGTTGTTGGGGTTCAACTCCTTGGAGGTGAGAAGAGGCTCCGATAGCTCACGGTAGCGTGTAAAATCCTACGGAGAATAATCGACTGCCCAGAACTCCGCAGCCTTTTCTGCCTAGTTATTTGTGCCCGACAAATACATTGGACACCGTAGGAGTCGCCGGCACAATCTTTTTGCACCACCGTCGTCGTCCAAAACTGTCGCCAGAGCTGAGTCTCTAGTGTGTCGTAGTCTTATGACGCTCAACGCCCTTCTGACTGCCAACCCTGAGTGGGATGTGTTTGCGGATGAATGGAGTAAATTAAGTATGTGTCTGGCGTTCTGTGAGAAAAAGTACGCAAGAGTGTCCACTGTTCCGTGTTAGTTTTAATTTAAATTTAATTTAACTTGATATAAACAATTGAATGTTTTCAACTGGATGTATAACTTTTGTTTTCTGTTTCTATGTTAAAAAAAAAATAACTAGCTGTCTGGCGCAACTTCGTTTGCGTCACATTTTCCCCGTTTTCGCAACATTTTTCATTGCTGCTCCACTCCTATTGGTTGTAGCGTGATGATATATAGCCTATAGTCTTCCTCGATAAATGGGCTATCTAACACTGAAATAATTTTTCAAATCGGACCAGTTGTTTCGGAGCCTATTCAATGCAAACAAACAATCAAATCTTTCCTCTTTATAATATTAGTTTAGAAATATAAATAAACACAAGCCACATCCTACTCCTCCGATATTCTTTTCTGATTAATTTCTTTGCGGGGTCCAAGATCGTTAAATTGTTTCTCTGGGACTTCGTTAAGCTTCATTGTCGGCGTTTTTCTGATAGTGGCCACTGTTGATTCTGTCTTTCAGGAGTTGCAGTGGTTTGGGAATTGTGTGACGGGCTTGTCCTACAAAAAAAAAAGCCACATCTAGTCTAAAATATTATTTATATATTTTTAAGGTCACTCGCCTTTCGATACTATAGTTGTAATAAAAATCATTTCAGCCGAAAGACGTCCACTGCTAGACATAGGCCTCCCCTAAGAGGGAGGGGTTTTGCCATAATCGCCACGCTTGGCAGGCGGGTTGGCGATCGCAGTACGGTTGTTACAAAAGCACAGAGAACGCTGCTGCCCATTCTCTGCTAAGTCCCATAGCCGCCTCTTACGACACCCACGGGAAGATATGGGATGAAGCTATTCTTTACGTCCGACACCATACAGAACAACTTGAGACAATAACAATATGAGACATTAAAACATTTCACAATTAATAGCAACATATAATGATAAACTACATAACTACTAACTGCAGCAATTTTTGATAACTACTCAACATCTTCGTCGTTATTATTATTTATTTATTTATCAAAACAAGGTTTATACAATGTATGTATGCGTACAGTAGGTACTGGACAATTAATGAACACACAATGTGGATCATGGATGACTTTTTGTTCCTTGTAGTCAATAATTAAATCAGGACGAGACGGGTTACCGTCTCGTCCTGATTTAATTATTGACTCAATAGAAATCAGTATTTTCAAGAATGTAACTCAAGCGCAGTAAACTAATCCATATAATCAGACTTATCTATTGCAATGCAACTGATCACAAGACGTTCGCCTAAGTTGGTCTAATCACCCAGTCTTCTTGATACTGTGTGTTTGGCTATCATCATCATCTGCCTTACTTTGTCCTATACTTGGGGTCAGTAGAACACATTTTTTTCTTCCATTATTATGTTAACCGTCACCCCATCATTTACTCTTCCATCTTTTCTTAGATCTTCCTCTCCCTCTGTATTTATTCAGCAGCTTCATGTAAGTCAACAATAAACATGCACGACATAATTAAAATCAACTTAATGCCGACATCGGCTCATAATATCACCCGTTTGTGGCCACTATCAACCCTCCGCTGCCGTGTATTAATTGGTGGCTCTCCAAACAACGGAGCGATAATGTATGATTGATACCGACGATACCGGAATACCGGCCGTAAGGGGATGGTCATATGGGCCCAACATTGGTGAGATATTTATGATAATACGATTTAAGTTTGGTTTTTAGTGTTTAACTTGTTTTAAACAATAATGCAGTTGCAATGACATTCTACGCGCATTGTTTTACGTTCGTCATATCACTATCTCAGGTCCAGTTCAAAACTAGCGTCGGGCACTAGCTGCTCGGAAGTTTGCTGAACAGGGCCTATTTGGCGCACCCGTGAGACACACAATAAGTAATATTTTTATTTTCTGTTTATATTTTTTTATTTTTTTTATTGTTGTGTGTACTTGTGACATGTGCCAATAAAAATAAATATGTTTTCTTCGTCTTCTTCTTTTATGCTTTGCTTTTTAATATCAAACTAACATTTGATACATAGAATTGAAATTATAAGAATAAAAGGTCCTAGAGAAATACTATAAATTAAGGGAACCAATATTCCCGTAAAACCAGTTTAACTAAATCACCAAATAGCAAGAAAAAGCCTCAAAAAAGTTTAAAAACACTTTGATTCTCTTAACAGTTTTTTTTTTAAATGCACGAGTACCTATGGATTATTAGAAAATGCTTGAAAATAACGATAATCCTGATCTAAGCGACCACTGATAACAGAATTCACAACTTTGGACCCCTCGATCTTACAGAATACCAATTTCTTTATTGTGTAAGTATCAGAAGGTCCAAAACGGCCGGCCTTTTTATTACTTTCGATTAATTATTATAGATACAAAACTATCATACCATATTAAAACACTGAACTAGGTCACTAGTTACTTACCATGAAAAGTGTAATGAAATAAAGGCAGATTATATTGAAAACTAGCTGTGCCCGCGACTTCGTCCGCGTCGAATTTAACAAAAAAGTTATTTAATTGTTTTTTTAGTTTTTCATTTTTATTTTTATTATTTTAGAATTTTTTAAAAAAAAGAGTAGCCTAAGTAGCCTATTACTCCTTATTACACCAGCTATCTGCCAGTGAAAGTCCCGTCAAAATCGATCCAGCCGTTCCAGAGATTAGTCGGAACAAACAGACAGACAGACAAAAATTAAAAAAAATGTTATTTTGGTATATGTACCGTATACAACATGTAACGTTAAATGCGCAAAACCTGAAAATAGTTTGATCAGAATAACGAGCAGAATCAATTGAACCACATTTTAATATAGGTCACATTTTTTCAAAAAATCTTCATTAAAAATGTTGCCCTGTCTATTTGTTCATAGGTCAAGCCATAACGTGCGCAAACCCGCCAAAATAGGTAAACAAACACAAATGTTTGTCGTCCAATTTAAATTTTCTCATACGCGGGAAAAAAAGAAAGAAAGAAACAAACGATCGGAATTTCCAGTAAAACTAAAACAGCACATAAAACCTTCACGTTTTTTTAATGATTTTTTTTCTCTCAGAATTAGGTTAACTGAATTAAAAATCATTTGGGTTGTCTGAGGTTTTGCGCATTTAACGTTACACGTTGTATACATTCATATGCATGTAGTAAAAAGCGGTTATCTTAATATTACAAACAGACACTTCAATTTTATTTATGTGTATAGACTAATATTTTTTTTAGGAAATTTTATTATTAATTTTAAATTAATTTTATTATTATTTATATTTTTTTTTTAATTTTTTTTAGCCTTGATTTTATAGTTCAGGAATGAAACTTTTGGACCTAACCACTTACCACACCTGATACCAAATATTCTAGCAACCAGAGAATATGTCTTGCGACTTTTAATCGCACCACCAACAGTCCAGCGTACACGCGCCCTAACCCTCTACAGCCACAAGGATATTCCGTTACACGCGTCATTAAGGGTTGGTAAGCGTTACACAGCGGCGGAGGGTTATCGGCAGACATACTCTTTGATTACCGATACATAATCAACTATCATGTCGGATTAGTGTGTATATAAATGTTAACGGGGCTTTGTTTATAATAGTTGTTAGTGAAGATGGTGAGACTTAGAGTATATGCTTAGGGTATCAAGATGAAACGGGTGTTACAGTTAGAATTTTGATTTTAGAACTAGTTTTTTTTTTTAATACTAAATATAGTCTAAGATCCCGGTATACAACGACCTTCACCGAGCTGGTTAATGGATGAAACTTATTTTATATTTAATTTAATATGTCCATAAATATATTGCATATATTGTCTAAAAAATTTCAGTCCAGGATATGATTAATGAAAAATGAAATGTTTTTTTTTGCTTGTCATTTCCCCGGTTTGGTTAGGTTGCCTTTTTTTTTCATTAACCAGACCGGTGCAATGTACTAGTACTGATTTACCTGTTTATACCTGCCTACCCGAGAGTTGTGACAGGAAAAGAAAAGGCAATCTAACGTTTGCATATTCTATGGGCTTTCTTCTTTCGATTGGTATGGAATTTGTCTATTAACCAAACAGGAGAAACGTTAAAAAAAATACTAACTGAAATTTTTAAAACATATGGGTATATGCAATATATTTATTGACATAATAAATTGAATATAAAATACGTTTCATCCATTAACCACTCCCGATATAGAACGACCTTCACCTCGGTGAAGGTCGTTCTATATCGGGATCCTATACTAATAGGCTTGCTTTTGGTCACAACTCGCCTAATGTGAAGCGATGATGCGGCCCTGGGGTGGAGCACGCTTACCTACATGAAACCGATTCACTCGAACTTGAAATATCCGGATTATAATGATCCGGGAACGGAGTAGCCGACAGTGTATTCCACAGAGTATCTCTATCGGCAAAAAATATGGCATCCAGTTAAAGATTCAAGCACAGAAAGTTTTTCTTTATACATTTAACTGGCGTTTAAATTCATCATTCCTTGCTCTTTTTACTTGGAGGTTACCTAAGCTGCGTGGCCACCAATAATGTCACCAAAACAGTCATCCAAGCCGTCCGGCTATTTTCTCCTCTGTCTGCTGCGACCCCATCTAGCTGTCAAAATAAAATGGAACTGTGCAGGCCATGTCTGCCGGATGCCTGCAAATCTGTGGGCCCCGCATATCACAAAATTTGAGACCTGAGACAGCAATACTTAATTTAATATTGATAAATACTTATACAGGGTGTTTGGTGCATCGTGTGCCAAATTGAAATGGTCGACTGGGGGGGTCACCTGCTATTCTTTCAGCCCCCTAAACAATTTTCATACCCTGTGGATTTTTTTTCATCGACTTTTTATTGTTTTGTTAAAAAAATACCCAAATTTTACATTCAAATACAAATTTAAAAAAAAGTATAAGTTGTAGACTCTGAATTTTAATTTTATTTAGATTTGTATTGTACTCCAGTACTTTTAAATTCAAAATTAGTGACATTAGCCACCTAGTTTTTTTTAATTAACTCGCAAAGTTTCGGACTTCAATTAACGCTGTCCATGTTACAGCTATTTACATGGCTATAAAAAAAAAACTAAAAGCGACCGGGATCTTCCAACTCCCTCAAAAATTCTCTAGTCTATCAGCTTGCTAGTGATGTGCCACATGCCATAAAAATCTTTTTACAACTTTGTGAATTCGCTAGAATTGCGAATCAAGTCACAAAAAATTAAATTCCAAATTATGATTTAGAAAAATATTTTTGCTTAAATGATACCTGAAAAACTTATTAAATTTGTTATCTCACTCTTACAAGGTAAAATCTGTATCGTATTTCTCTTTTGGGGGAGAAAGGGGGGTTTTAGAATTAAAAATAAAATGCATTTTAAACATTTAATAATTTTGTATGACGATGTGTTCCCCAATGCGTGGATTGGTTGCGATGGCCCTATTGCATGGCCGGCACGTTACCCAGACCTAACTCCGCTAAACTTTTATGTCTGGAGACGTGCCAAAGAGCTGGTATACGCCACGGAGGTTCCGACTAGGGGGGTACTAATTCAATAGGGCCATCGCGACCAATCCATGCATTGGGGAACACAACATCAAACAAAACTATTAAATAAATTAAAAAAAAGGCTTTTTTTTTATTTCTAGATTCCCCCTTTCTCCCCCAAAAGAGAGATACGAGACAGATTTTACCTTATAAGAGTGAGATAACAGATTTAATAAGTTTTTCAGGTATCATTTAAGCAAAAATATTTTTCTAAATCATAATTTGGAATTTAATTTTTTGTGACTTGATTCGCAATTCTAGCGAATTCACAAAGTTGTAAAAAGATTTTTATGGCATGTGGCACATCACTAGCAAGCTGATAGACTAGAGAATTTTTGAGGGAGTTGGAAGATCCCGGTCGCTTTTAGTTTTTTTTTATAGCCATGTAAATAGCTGTAACATGGACAGCGTTAATTGAAGTCCGAAACTTTGCGAGTTAATTAAAAAAAAACTAGGTGGCTAATGTCACTAATTTTGAATTTAAAAGTACTGGAATACAATACACATCTAAATAAAATTAAAATTCAGAGTCTACGACTTATACTTTTTTTTTTAATTTGTATTTGAATGTAAAATTTGGGTATTTTTTTAACCAAACAATAAAAAGTCGATGAAAAAAAATCCACAGGGTATGAGAATTGTTTAGGGGGCTGAAAGAATAGCAGGTGACCCCCCCAGTCGACCATTTCAATTTGGCACACGATGCACCAAACACCCTGTATAACACAAGTTTTCCTCCCCAACATACCGCGGTCATGACATCGTCATCTGATTATTCTTTTCCCAAATTGATTGGGGTCGGCTTTCAGTCTTAGCGGAAGCAGCTGAATACCAGTATTTTACATGGAGCGACTGCCTATCTGACCTCCACAACCCAGTTAGTACTGGGTAGTAGAGTACATGGTGAAACTAGTTGTCAGACATTCGGACCACTGACTCCCTGTAACGACTTTCATTTCAAGGACCTAAAAATGACAGCCGGGACCAACAGACTCCCATCAACCGACTTTGGCAAGGGCGGCTTAACCTTGAAGATCGACCCGTGCGGCTGTTATTATTTAGCCACGAACTCCATCACACTACCATTTAGTTACATTTTCAATTCAACAAGCATGTCATTTGTCATAATAACAGCAATTAAAGTGACATGGAGGACTGAAGTCACGCTATCCTTGACTATCAGCCTTAATATGTTAATTTGACTATTAATTATAATATGAACATGTTGGTCGACGAGCCACGCGAATTTGTAATTAGTGGGTTCAGTAATTGTGGTGCTGGTATGTGGGCATTTCATCTTGAGGGATTATGTCTTTGTACTCTACCTACTAGCAAATGTTTTTGGGTCCTCCATTTGTAAGGTGTTTCTGTGCAGTAGGAATTTGTCGATGGTGAAGATTTGTAAATTGTGGAATACAACATCCCTTATTTTATTTACTATCTGGGGGTCTAAAATACCCGCTTTACCAGAATCATAAAAGGATTGTTTCTTATATGAATTACGTAAAAATTCGTTTTTTACCATTTTAATTATCGTGATTATTTTTATTTTGAGGTGGGTCTGGACTGGCCACGTCTGCCGCATGCCCAATAATCTGTGGACCAAAATAACACCACTTTCTGGAGCCCTGTCACAACCAGAAGACGTCGTGGTAGACCTAGTAGAAGATGGCGGGACGAGCTAGACAAGACGACGACCAGTGGACCACATTGGCCCTGGATCGAGACAATTGGAAGTCATGAGGAGAGGCCTTTGCCCAGCAGTGGGATAAAACAGGCTAACAGTATCAGTATTTTATTATCTTATCGTGATTCGGTTGAAGCAGCCATTTTAGGCCCCTTGATCTCAAATGAAATGAATAGCATCAAATAAGGAGTTAATTAAGTTTTTGCATCTATTCTGCACCTCTCTATTTCTAAAATTAATGTGACAGCTAGCGATTCTATATAATTTTCGTCTCATAAAACTCATGTTTATTGAGACAATAATTAATACGTAGCAAAGAAGGGTTGAGTTTATAGCTGCAACAAATGACTGATATTAAATACGAATATAAAATCATTTAACTGTCTTGTATGTGGGATTTGTGTTAATTTCTGGCCGTATTACTTGGGACACACATTTGTCTCATTAATATTTTATTATCTCTTTACACTTTTGATGGCACATGAAATTCATGTTTATTACATCACTCATTAATGTACCGTACCTATGTATAGGGTTAGCTGGACTGGCTGGAGACTTTCAAAGTTTCAACGTATAAAAGAAACCATAGTCAAGATTTTTTGGTAGCCTAGATTTTGTCCCAAACAAGACTTTTGGGACACAATACGAAAATCATAGACGATAAAAGTAATTTTTCCGCTGGCAATTGAATAATTGAAATACTACCATTTTTGTTATTATGTTATGGTTGAATATCTTCATTATTTTCAGCCCAAATATGAAGTTTCAGTGTTGCAAGGGTCTTTTAGCACATGCATGACATTGACAGTGGGGCGTCTTAGTGAAGACACGTGGAATTGTAATTGTATTGAAGAACCAATTAGGCGGCTTTAGTACCAGTTTTGACCACCACGCGCTAAAAGATTATTACTATATCTCAATAAGAAATGAACACAGCACCACTAGAAACATGACGGGTAATTATTTTTACCGCTACCCTTAATTAGGGGTAGCTCAGTGTGAGTTATAGTGAAGGCACTTGGATTTATCGCCGCGCGCCTGTGCCCAATGAGCGCCTTATGATTAGTTACGAGTGTGTGGATGTAGAGGATATGGAAGTGGCTGGGTTTCATGCTCTCTGAGTGTAGTTTGAAGTTACAATATTTTTGAGGCGTTCTCAATGTAAAACCAAGCTTAGACAATTCTAATAGATTATTTGGATTTCAAGCCTGATTCCGGAATTGCAAAAAATCTACCGAATATTTTGTAAAATTCTTCTTTGGTAAATGTTTTGCTGCTCCTGAGCCTGGCACTAAAACGCAAACTATAATTTGACTATACTCACACTTAACCTTATTAACCCCATCCGAATCCTTTGGTCCCGTTTGAGGGCCCCTTTTGGGCATCGCGCATTACGTGATCGCTACGACATTGATCCCTACTTCACGTACGATTAGAGTTTAAATTTGCCGGTATGAGTGTAACCCATTTGGGTTCCTCGGGGTCTTAACGGCGGATGATGTAACTAACCCATATGGGTTCCACGGTGCCGTGACATTTAAATGAAATCACAAAAATAAATTATTTTGATGGCTACAGGTGCCTAGTCTTTTTTCTAAGTTTACATCTGTTCTTGGCCCAAATAACACTTTTCAATCCCTTGTTTCAAATAAACTAGCACTTTCAAATATCCATGACACTTCTAGTCGTTTGACATCTACGTTTTCTGACAGATTATCCGTCGGTCGGTCTGTTTGGCGCGTAAAAAGCTCTCCACGTAATGGTATGATGTTAATATTGTATGCTGAACGATAACGGTGGAACATTTATGTTAGTATTCTATTTATATGGACTTACTGCCAGCCAAAGATTTTTTAAAAGATAAGGACTGTACAAAGCAGGCAATCTTTCTGATCGGTACAAAAATATTAAACACGTCTTATTCCCATGGGGTTAGACAGAAACTACAGAATGCCACCCATCATCATCATCATCATCATCAGCCTATAATGTTCCCACTGCTGAGACACAGACCTTCTCTCTAAGAGAGGGAGTGGGCTGTAATCCACCATGCGGGCCCAGTGCGGGTTGGTAGATGTCACATGTCTTCGGATTTTTAGTTCTAGAACATGCCGGTTTCCTCACGATGTTCCCTCACCGTTTTTGAGGGCAGCGGTGATGTAATAAATTACACAAAGTAATGCGCCTGCCTGGGTTCGCTGGGTTCGCCGGCTTGCTGGTCGTAAGTCGGGGCTGCCGCTATTGGGTCACCGCTGCTCTCAGTCGGCGCTGCCACCACTGGGTCACCGCTGGTCTCAGAATGCCACCCCTACATACTCCTTTTAAATAATATTCAGTGGTCCAAAAAGGCAGTTTGGAGGTGCTGGGATTTGAACCCAGGACTTTCAGCATGCGAAGCAGACGCTCTACCACTGAGTTACACCCCCGACGAATATGAAGGTGATTTTAGTGGTTCTGTTCCTCTCTAAAATATTTCGTGGCTCAGCGCTATTTATCATTTTATTTTTGAGAATAAATTGAAACTAATTAGTTCAATCGATGAATTAAACATTTGCTATTATTTTTTCAGAAGGCGCTTAGCGCATTCATAAAACCATTTTCTTTGGAAGATTTAATTAAGTTTTGTTCTTTTTAAAGATATGTTAACAAATATTTTGTTTTAAGTATTTAATTTAAAACAAGATGATAATGCCAGTGCCAAATTCCTAAAAAAAACAGGCAATTGATTTATCGATTCTCTTCGAGCAATTTTATAAAATATTTCTAACCATCATAACCTATGTTCAAAAGCCATAGCTATTCCTATGACTTCACGGAAAACCCATGGGGTGTAGGGGACAAATTGTGCGCCCCCATGGGAAATCTGCGGTTATTAGCTGTCAATCATAGACAGTGGCGCCCCCTATCGGTAATGCACAAACGACGTGCTGAGATTTCTTTGAGAGACATTTTTTATTTGTGTTTGATAGAGTTGGTGAATTTCTTAAAGTATTTGTCATGGTTGGGAATCTTGAATTTGATGTGTTTATTCAACTTGCTGAGTAAATATTTTGTAGGAAAATATTAAATGTTTATATGTCAATGAATCAAAGAATCAAACTTTGCATGTCGCCGAACAATTTAAATGATTGTCAAAAACAAAAAGCCTGGAGGTGCTGGGGTTCGAACCCAGGACTTTCAACGTTAGAAGCGGAAACTCTGCCACTGAGTTACACCCCCGATGAAAAGATGCACGTTTTTAGCGAGCTGTTTGGAGAACCTGGAAACACAAAAACGGAAGTCAAGGATAAGTCAATAAATTAAAGGCATTGGTATTGTAAAAAACGTTGTCTAAGAGCGATAGCGTCCAGGGCTGCGGGACTATTCGTAAGAGATACCGTGGCCCTGGAACACAAAGGGCTAAGAAGGAACATGGATGGGTTTTAGTCAGTACAAGGCTGACACTCCCTTCCGCTCCGCCCAGAGCGGGAAGGTTTACTTGATGATTTATCATTAAAAAAAAAAAATAAGGACGATAGCAGCGTAATGTAGTAGTTAGGGATCAGCATGTATTTACATGATCTTTACCAGGAAAGACAATTCTAAGTTTGCTGGGGAGTGGTTCCGCCACTGCTTCTCACAAACTAAAACATTTTTGACGTTCAAAAACTGCTATTCTCTGTAATTTATTCAGAACAAAACGTGCATCTATGTTTTTGGTGTTTGCAGTAAGTGATGAATTGTCTATATGCTTGCTGAAATATTTTAAATCCACATGAACATGCAAAGCCACCACAATTTATTAAACACTGAATATTGAAACAAGATTAGCACCGACATAAAAATCCCCGTGAGCGCAGCAAGTGAAAAACTTTGCTCGACTCAGGAAATGAAGCTGCGACTCAATTTCCACAGCTCCGGGCAATCCGAGCGCAAATCTAACGCGACAATATCACACCTTCTGCCTTTTTGTTATTTTATATCTGCGGACGGTTTTTTTTTAAATCAGTAATGGTGGCTGTGGGGAAAAAAGGTGGACAGTGAAGAGGTGTTATCTTTGTAGGGTTTTAATTAATATTTGTGCCAGCTGCAGATAGCCTGGTAGTAAAGTATTGAAGATAGCTTATGTTTTATATAAGCTTTAAGATCGTTTATGCCTTACGACTTTTCATACAAACTTTAAAGTCTTTATTTTCCGAAATGTCTGAAACGATTTTAATGAAACTTCATACGCTTAAGCAGGATACATAGGTCGAAAAAGTTAAAAAAAAAAAAACATTTTCGTAAAATAGTGTTACAGCTTAATTAGATCTAATAGAAATTGTCTATAGAAACAGAAATTTCCAATCAACCTTTTTAAAAAAAAGACATTTCGAAAATGTTTTTAGTAACTTTTTAGACCTTATGCATCCTGCTTATGCGTATGAAGTTTCATTTAAATCGGTTCAGTCATTTCGGAAAATAAGGACTTGGAATTTTGTATGAAATGCCGTGAGGTGTAAACGCTCTTAATTCGTGTGCGTTCGCGCAGCGGAATGTTGTTGAATTTAAAGATATTAATTATGCAGATATTTAGTGTATGACGTCGTATAATTGTGTATGGTAAAAAAAAAATTGTGTACGCAGCCATTGTGGAGAAATTCACCAAAAACTGATTCCGCTGGGCGAACGTTGTCCTGGCGGAACTTATTTTAATCCATAGACTTTAGAAGAAAAGAGGTGTGTCCAAAAATTAGTGTGTATTTGTGTGTAATTGTGTATGTATGAATAAAATGAGTGCATGCATAAACTTCGGAGAAATTCAAGTTTCCGCTACGCGAACGTTTGGCCATTAGCTAGTTTTCATATAAAGCGCTTACATAGAGAGCTGTAGATTTTTACATACGTTGTTTTGAATTTGTTTATATTTGTTTAAAAAACAGATTTAGAAAAAATCGTAGGGCTTAAAAGATAAAAATATAAACGTAAAATACACTTAATAGGTCTTAGTTCTTAAAGTATGCACTTTGGGGTCTAGATTTTCACGTTTATACAAACCTTGTAAGTATCTGAAACATGTTGCCAAGTATCAATGATGTTCCGTTAGTAATTAAAGAGTTAAAGGACAATTTTACCATGAATAGATCACTGTTTACAAAACAGTCAAATATCACGACGTTCTAAAGGAATTGCATGGTAAAATGTATGCCAAAAATTAGTTTATTCATTCAACTATTCACATGCAAAATTTCATGTCATTAAATTTAGTAATTAAAGAAATCAATTAAAATACTGACGAAGCATCGAAAACCTACATAACCCGACCAAGTTCGGATAGCTACAAAAAAGCGGCCCAGCCATATATCTAAGAGACGTTCTTAACCTTCCAATATAGTATTTACTAATATGGTACAGTTCCGTACACAAGCGTTAGGAAAAAATAAAACAATTGCATTTCTTGAATTAAAAATATTTTTTTAATAATAACCCAACTATCTACGATAAAAACAAATCTTCAATTAACAAGTACTTTTCTATTTAAATATCCGTGTACAAAAATTTTTTTTATTAAGTACATACTTAATTATGTTTCATTACACACTTTAAAGCCATTATAATATGTCTAGTATAATTTATTATTATGAATTTAAATTCTAAATAGAATTAGATCAATCTGTAGATATTAACTTGGGTTTATGGTGTCTGTCCAATGTTAACGTAACACAATTATTATAATTTATATGCCTCATAAACTACGTAAATGAATAAGTGTATAGTTATTAATTTATTATAAAATCTTACCTTATATCTGTGATCAGCTTCTCACTATCACTGACTCAATATTCCTACTACATAATTATGTTAAGCTTCACTGTTACACTATAACATTAATAACACACTTTGTCAATATTATTATTATCGAGAATTGGCGATGCATAGCAAAACAACAGCGCATACGCACATTGTCCTTGACTGCACATTTCTTTGTGACTGGGGATAAAAAACAAAATCAGGTTCAAGTTCAACAGCAAAAACGAATACGCGCGGGCCGCGGCCAATGAAAACATATTATTGCCCTCTCTTTTCTTCAAGGATGGAAGTACCGTTTCAAGCGGGAAGCCGCGCGCGTCCCAGTTTGTGGAATATTCCACAGACGTTAAATTACGTGCGTTCACAAGAATATAATTAAATCAAAATATTAACTTTTAAAAAATGTGAATACCTATCGGAACTCCGGAATTATTCCAGTCAATTCTGGAGCTGAAAAATCAGAACAATTGAACAAAAATTTGGTGTACAAAAATAAATGACCTTTAAATTATATCGAAACAACAATTGTGTTATCACCTATACCAATTCAATACCGGTATTATACGGTAAATTTTGGGATGTTACCTAAATATATTGCATGGACGCTTTTTTGTAGCTATCCGAACTTGGTCGGGTTATGTAGGTTTTCGATGCTTCGTCAGTATTTTAATTGATTTCTTTAATTACTAAATTTAATGACATGAAATTTTGCATGTGAATAGTTGAATGAATAAACTAATTTTTGGCATACATTTTACCATGCAATTCCTTTAGAACGTCGTGATATTTGACTGTTTTGTAAACAGTGATCTATTCATGGTAAAATTGTCCTTTAACTCTTTAATTACTAACGGAACATCATTGATACTTGGCAACATGTTTCAGATACTTACAAGGTTTGTATAAACGTGAAAATCTAGACCCCAAAGTGCATACTTTAAGAACTAAGACCTATTAAGTGTATTTTACGTTTATATTTTTATCTTTTAAGCCCTACGATTTTTTCTAAATCTGTTTTTTAAACAAATATAAACAAATTCAAAACAACGTATGTAAAAATCTACAGCTCTCTATGTAAGCGCTTTATATGAAAACTAGCTAATGGCCAAACGTTCGCGTAGCGGAAACTTGAATTTCTCCGAAGTTTATGCATGCACTCATTTTATTCATACATACACAATTACACACAAATACACACTAATTTTTGGACACACCTCTTTTCTTCTAAAGTCTATGGATTAAAATAAGTTCCGCCAGGACAACGTTCGCCCAGCGGAATCAGTTTTTGGTGAATTTCTCCACAATGGCTGCGTACACAATTTTTTTTTTACCATACACAATTATACGACGTCATACACTAAATATCTGCATAATTAATATCTTTAAATTCAACAACATTCCGCTGCGCGAACGCACACTCTTAATTCACAATAGCGTTTGGAATCTTTACGATTCTAGTCTAGACCAATTTGATCGTATAGAACATCTAGTCCTGCCCAATTTGTTTTTTTTATACTACTACTACTTGGGAATGCACGCAACTAAACTTCATCTTCTTTTACCATAGACACCCGCAATCGTCAAGTCTACCAGAGTAATAATTGACGTGGCATCCTCTAATTCGGATGAAGTCATTCGTATTACAGTATCATCATCTGCCTAGCCTTTTCCCAAACTATGTTGGGGTCGGCTTCCAGTCTAACCGGATGCAGCTGAGTACCAGTATTTTACATGAAGCGACTGCCTATCTGACCTCTACAGAACTGGGTAATACGAAACCCCTTGGTAAGACTAGATATCAGACTTTCGGCTTCTGAATACTGGTAACGACTGTCAAAGATCTACAAATGACAGCCGAGACCAACGGCTTAACGTGCTTTCCGAGGCACGGAGAAAACTCGAAATGTAATTATGGTCACCCATCAACAGACCAACCTCGGCAAGCACAGCTTAACCTTAAAGATCGACCCGTGCAGCTGTTATTATTTAGCCACGAGCTCCTCCCATCTCTATCCTCTCATCCGTATTACAGTATGACCACTTTAAATGTGCAGTTCAAGGCGGCGTTGCTTGTCAAGAAAATATGCATCGATATATCAAATTTGGTACATTTATTTTAGTTCTGTGTTTTTCCGCCAGCACAGATAATTTGGTTGAAGTGTATAGCTAAATGTACCTAAGCAACGGCTAAGAATTTTATTCTACACCTTTTCAATGGCAATCCTTTAGCTTTCAAAGGGACATCTTCATAACAAAGTCGGCTTCGGTCTTGACGCTCATTTCCACGTTGTGGCAGATGGGTTTCGTGGCAGGTTATAGAAAGGAAACCCAAGGTTACTTTACACGTTTATTAGACATGAGACACAGAAATATCAGGGAATGAGTTCTTAAGGTCTCTAAGCACTTTGCACTGGTCACTTGCAAGATAGAAAGAAGGAAGTTACTGCCCTGGGCTTAGGCACGTCGCAGCACGTGGGCCGGCGTGAGGTTGCAGGGCAGGCAGCGGAGCGGAGAGGCGACCCCAGAGGTCACCATCGCAGTGCGTGGGCAGCAACACGCAGGGAAGAGAACGAGCGCACGTCAGTCGCGCTCGCTGGCAGGTAGGCAGGCAGGGTCTTCAGCTTGGCACTGGGTCAGCAGAGGCAAGTAGCCTCAGCACGAGGTAGCGTGGGCTCTCGGTACCCACGAACACACGTGGCTGCAGGCACAGGCGGCGGTAGCGGCCGCGTAGGCAATGCGCGTGTCCTCGACTGGAGCTGTAGCCCTAACCTTGAGGTGTAACCCAAGACTGGAACCCTGGAATCAGCGCGTGGCGGGTGCATCCGTAAGCGTTGTGCCAGAACATAGCAAGCCTCCGTCGATGCGTGCGTCTCCCAGCCGTAAGCCCATAGCAAGGTGGATGGAGGAAGACTCACCCATCGTGGCGGCTTACAATAAGAGGTTATGCGCGCACATGCCCCTCAAGCCTTTAGAAGGTTCCTTGCCGCGCGGTCAAGCGATTTAAGCGAGCAGCTAGGTGCTGCGCGGCGAGGCAAGCATGATGCAGGATGGAGAAGCATGTGAGCGCATTCACAGTGAGGTGCAAGGTGGCAGTTAAAGAACATAGTTTATCTCGACAGTCATAGCGAGGCTGCCGAGAAGTATTAATGGCTGCCGGACTGCGCCGACAGACATACATAGTTAAAGAAAGCAATACATAGAAAACAAATAAGAGTTACAATCACACTGAGCACTTACCCGTTTATCTCGGGGTTTAGTATTTAGACGCCTGGGCTGGAGTTGGAGAAAGAGGTCGTGGAATGACTTGCATGAGCTTATATAGTACATTACGACGGACGCCACTCCTACTCAAGCAATGACGTGTTCGTATTTGAAAGATTTAGGAATGTCACTCGTTTCTAGTGATGTGCGTTTTAATCGGTTTTTTAGAAAATCGACTACAACGCTACAGTACCCCGGCTGCTATGAAAGGATTTTCCCTAGGGGAAATCCGCTAGAAGGCCTGAACCACTAAACTGACTACTGATACGTTCATACATCCCATTCATGTGCTTCTATTCCATCAATCATTCATCTACTCATACTATGTCCGTCATTGACTTGGAAGTAGTCCTAAGTCAGTGACTTACTGTAGCATTCAAGAGGTAAACTAATAGTTGCTAGTTTAACTCAAGTCAGTCAGTTGGAAAAACAACAAGATATCAGCAAGTGTTCCTCCATAGGGTTAGGTAATCAAGGTTTTAAAACGCAGGGTAATGTATCTATTTGCTAGGTAAGAGTTTAATCCGTTGTTGATTGTTGTACGTTAAGACGCATGTAGTAAAGTTGAAGTTCGATTGAAAAACTACAAAATTTAAGTTTTATTCAAAAGAAAAAAAAAACTAAGTTTTAATTATATCAAAGGAATACATTTTAAAGATATTTATCTTAAAATAATATTTATTTATTTATTTAGCAATTGCTTAAAAGAATTAATTTAATTTTAGTTAAAGTTTTAGGAAAACAAGCTTTATTTTAAAAAAAAATTTGAAGCTAACATTGATCTAAGTCTCGGTCTAAGATCAACGTCTATGGTAAAATTATTCTAAGTATAAGATTCGGTACAAGTCCTATGTTAATGACGAAGTTGTTGTGTGCGAATATCCGAACGTAATTGACGACGTTCAAAAACCAATAGTCCATGACCATGACAACTGTCAAAGTTTAGTTAGTGTCAGTTGACAGTCAGTTCTTAAACGTCATCTGTCAACAACACCGGAATTACTTTAGGTTATCTTAGGACATGCTGACCGACTAATTTATCTAGATATTTAGCTTAATAAGGTTATAGGTATTAGTTAGTTGCAACTAAACTTACGCCCATTGTGTTATTAGTAGTTGAGCGAAGATATAGAAGTAGTAAGCAACCTTTTTGTTAGTTTAGTTTTAAGGTTATGTTTACAGAAAGTTTAGTTTCGATAGGTTTAAGATACATGCGTTCAACAATCATACGAAGTGAAAAAGTTAGATTAGGTGTCAGGTTGTGTGCTTTGGTGAAAGAACTTTAGTTAATTATCGTTTTTAGTGTATGAATATTTTTTGATAATTTTTAGACAATAGTTAATTATTAGGAAGTTATACGCAGTAGGCTATTTTTTTGAGTTGCGATCCGCTCATAGTTAGTTTGTTTATAGTTACTAGTAGTAGTTTATGTAAATACCATAGTGATATTTACCAAGGAATGGTTTAGAGCCAAATCCTTTAGGACTTATTACCAGGGTAGGCTGGTATAAGATATACTGGGCAGCTCCAGTTTACTAGTAGTTTAGGTAAATACCATGTAGTGATATTTTCCAAGGAATGGTTTAGAGCCAAACCCTTTAGAGCTTATTACCCGGGTAGACTGGTTATAAGATTAACTGGGCAGCTCCAGTTTACTAGTATTAGTTTAGGTAAATACCATGTAGTGATATTTACAAGGAATGGTTTAGAGCCAAATCCTTTAGGACTTATTACCAGGGTAGACTGGTTATAAGATTCAACTGTGGTATGTAGTACCTACAGTTGTTTGCATAGTTATTTTAGACTATGCCATTTTAGAATTATTTTATAGTTCATGGGAATTGAAGTTAGAAGTTTTTGATAGTTTTAGGTTGTCTATTCTAGTTTAAAATCCCATTAGTGAATAAATGCAGTTATTTAATTTGATTATTCCTGCTTTAATCTGTTTGTAGTTAACCGTAGGAAGACAACACAATACTACGGGGTAGTATGCTATACGGAATTACTTTGACCTCCAGAGTAGCCTTGGGGTCAACAGTATCTCTCTATAGGTACGCCTTTACTGAGTAAAAGTTATAATATAGCCCCTGTAACCCTTGTGGCATAAGCCATTAGAAAAATAAAGTAAAGAGTTACTGGATAGGCTGGATGAGACAGAGTATCTATGTGATGTGTAGTGTGTGTGTAAGTGTGTGTGTGTGTGTGTGGGTCAGCAGATAGTTCTTGACTAAAGTGGCTTACAACCATGCAGACCATGGCAGTACGCTAAATAATTTAAGTTTTGTCAATTGATAGTAAGTTATAGTAGTTTGTTTTAGATTTAGTTTTAGTTACTTAAGTATTGAAGTTTATATATTCATAATTAGATATGTAGTTTATTCAGCTATGTTATGATTTTCTTTTGTCATGGCTGGGGAAAAGTTTTGTTGAGTTAGGTTTTGATAAATATTCAAAAGTTTTCTTAGTATAGATTAGTTAAATGGTTTCTAAGTTTGATGTATTTTATTTAAATTACATTTAATTTGATAGTTTTTAGGCTTAATTAGTCTAGTTTATTTTAAAAGTTACTTTAGTCTTTTATATAATCTCACACAGTAGACAGGCAAATGGTGTGCCATTAGTATAACTATAAGAACGTTATAGATATCTTAGGTAGATGGCGAAAGCGGTAGAGCTTGTACGCCGGGGACTAGGGTGACCTAATCTCTGGTGCAAGTTGACCTCCTACAACAGATGGAGTAAAGTTGTAGGTGTGTCGTTCCCTTGGCATCGTCTGACCCAATATTGAGCCAGACACTAGGTAGTATTAGCTAGGCCTACGGGATTTATGATGGACAGCTCCACCTTAAATCCTTGGCATGCCAAGTACCAAGAGGTTTTCCCTGCATGTCAACCAGCTCATAAACAATTGGAGAAAGTTTGGCAGATATTTTGCATTTAGCATATTTAGGTGCTAGTTTTTTACTGAAGTACTTATCCTTATCGCTTTGATAATAAGTACGTTTCCAGACTACATCCCCTACATTATATTCTACCTTCTTGCGACGCAAGTTGTAGTCAGTAGCATTTCTAGAGTGAGCCTTCAGCAGGGCAGACTGCACTTGATCAAATATGTTAGATAGGAAACCTAAGTTTTCTGCATATTGATCTCTAGGTTGAAATACTATTTCCTTGATGTCAGCGTTTTGGTAGAAGGACCCGTCAGCAACTAGCTCTCTACCAAACACTAGGAATGCAGGAGTGAAACCTGTGACCTCACTAGTCGAACTATTTAAAGCAAATTGTACTGCAGGTATATGTAGATCCCAAGAACGTTGGTCATTATTGATGTAGGTAGAAACAGCTGTTATGATAGTTTTATTATACCTTTCCACAGTATTTATCTGTGGTGCATACCTAGGAGTGTAGTGTATGCTAGGTATTTTATATTTAGTGAACAAGTTTTTAGTTTCATTAGATGTGAACTGAGGGCCATTGTCAAGTATTACACATTGTGGTATTCCATGTACTAAGAATAAATTATCCTCTAGTAGTTTGCTGATTGTTTTAGCAGTAGCATTTCTCATTGGGAAAAGAAGACAATATTTAGAGAAGCAGCATGTGACTACGAATAAATAAGCATTCTGGCGTCTAGAAACAGGCAAGGGTCCAACAATGTCGATGCTGACCATCTGGAAAGGGCGAGAGCATTCCTTAGGCTTACCCATAATTCCCAGTGGAGCATGGTTTACTTGTTTATGTGCTAAACAGATTTCGCATGAAGTTACAGCTGTTACTACGTCCTTGTGCATACCTGGCCAGTAGTAACGAAGAGTTAGTCTTTTATAAGTTTTATATATGCCTAAGTGACCTGCTGTAGGTTCTGCATGGTTGTCAGCAATCACTTTAGACCTGAATTCAGACGGTACTACCTCCTTCCAGTCAAACTCATCAAAAATAGCGAACTTACTTTTCATGTGACGGTATAGTTTATTATCTTTTATTAAATAGTTAGGAAGTGATGTTGGGTTCTGTAGACAGCCATTATAAATGTTTAGGTACCAAGTGTCGTTAGTTACCAGAGGAGTGGTTTGAGAAGACAATGCAGCCACTGGTACCGCGCGGGATAAAGCGTCAGGAAGGGTATTGTCGGAACCGCGACGGTGTTTTATATCGAAGTTAAATGCAGAGAGTCTAATTCCCCAGCGGGCCAATCTACCTGTAGGATTCTGTAGCTTTAGGAACCACTTTAGTGCAGAGTGATCAGTGTAGACTGTAAATTTTAGTCCGTTTTCAAGATAACAACGCCAGTGTTCTAGTGCCAACAACACTGCTAGAGCTTCCCTTTCAGTGATGCTGTAATTTTGTTCTGGTTTCGACAACGACTTACTCATATATGCAATAGGGTGCTCAACACCATCTTTTGTTTGTGTGAGCAGTGCACCAATACCGTAATTACTAGCGTCAGTGTGCACTTCAAAAGGTAAACTATAATCTGGACATGATAATACCGGAGCTGAGATTAATATCTTCCTGAGCTTGTCGAACGCTTCTTGACACTCATTAGTCCATGCAAAAGGTGGAGCTTTTTTGCTGGAACTGGTAAGTTTGTTTAGAGGTGCTGCTAATGAACTAAAGTTAGGGACAAATCGTCTGTACCAGGATGCTGTACCCAAGAATCGTTTTACTTCCTTTGGATTTGTTGGAATTGGGAAGTTCATAATCGCCTCGACCTTCTCTGGGTCTGGGTGTAAGCCCTTTGAATTTACAATGTAACCCAGGTATTTCAGCTCATCACGGAAGAATTGACACTTATTTTGATTAATAGTTAAGTTAGCTTCTTTAAGTTTAGTAAGTACTTTTAATAGAAGTGATATGTGGTGATCAAATTCTGAAGAAACCAGAACTACATCATCTAAGAACGCAAAAACTCTGTTTTCAAACTCCGGACCATAGAATAGTTTATCAACCAGCCTCTGCTGAGTAGCTGGGGCGTTGGTCAACCCAAAAGGTGTAGTTTTAAATCTGTAGGTACCGCGGCTCGGAATGTAAAAAGCAGTCTTGTCTTTGTCCTCTTGATTTAATGGCAGTTGCCAAAAACTTTTATAAAGGTCTAGGCTAGTTAGGTATTTAGCATCTTTTAGGTTATCTAGGATTTCTGATATGTATGGTAGATTATACGCATCCTTTTTAGTTATTGAGTTTAGTTTTCGGCTGTCTAGGCAGAACCGCAATTTGCCATCTCTTTTAGGTGTAAGGAGTACCGGTGATGACCAAGGACTTTCACAGGGTTCAACAACATCTAGCTTCAGCATTTCGTCCAATTCCTCACACAGAATGCGCTGTTTTTCAGGCGACATCCTGTAGTAACGCTGCCTAATAGGAGGCGAGTCACCTGTATCAATGCAGTGTGTGATGAGGTTGGTACGACCTAAACCTTTTTTGTCCGAGGATATAGTTTCAAATTGTTTAATAATATTGTCCGCTGTTAGCTGCTGAGCCTCTGAAAGCTGAGCAAAAGAATGGAGGTGTACGTCTGTATCAGCTTCTTTAATTAGTTTGTTATGGCTCATAAGGAAGATTGATTTAGTATTTTTAGGAAACAGTTCAAAGAGATACCAAAAATCGATTCCCAACAGTATAGGTATATCAACTGATGGAATTACATAAGCTTTTAGTGTGTGGATTTTGTTTTCAAATGTTATAGGTAGATTTAGGGTACCTATTGGTGATAACATTTGTCCCCCAGCAGCGACAAATTTTAACGAGTCATCGCAGGACTGTAGGGTTAGGCCCAGGTCCTTGATAAGACTTTTATGGAAATTATCACCAATAATAGTGACTGCGGATCCAGAGTCCAGAAGTCCACAAGTAGATATGTTATTAATAGAAATCAGGCCCGAAGGCACCTAAGAAGCCGATTCCTGCCGGCTTACCTTTGAGAACAAGGCAATGTACGTAGTGTCTAGTGTCTACTGTAGTCAATTAGTAAATTATGTACACATCTGTGGTTATCACATTACAGTATAGGCATTAAATACATCGGATTGAAAAAAAAGTATACCAACATTTTTCATGTCAAGCTACATGTGGCGCCAAAAGTAAGCCGGAGCGCGGGTGTCAGAATTCAGAACTAAATTCGTATGAACGCGAACACGTGACTTCGCGGCTATCAGCAGCGTTTTGTAGGGACTAGGTAAGCCGAAGTTTATCGAGTTACGACAGTGTTTGTATGTATAGAAAGTTAAATTATAACCACTTCCCGACGTCGGATTGAGCTGAAATTTTCCACACACTTTTGTGTCTAAAATCAATACATTCTTATGACAAACATAACTTAATCTTGCAGTCAGGATCGTCTCCTCACGAGGGAACTCCTCAACGTTTAATAGCACAGACACGAAACTTTGCATACAGGTTCATAATTGATGGATAATCACAATTTGTATCATGAACTTATCCTGCAGCCAGGATTGTCTTCGCACGAGGGAACTCCTCAACGGTTAATAGCACAGACAAGAAAATTTGTATGCACGTTCATATTTGATGGATAAACATGAATTCTATCATGATCTCATCCTGCAGCCAGGATCGTCTGCTCACGAGGGAACTCCTCAACGTTTAATAGCACAGACATGAAATTTTGCATACGAGTTCATAATTGATGGATAATCACAATTTGTATCATGAACTCATCCTAGCGCCAGGATCGTCTCCTCACGAGGGAACTCCTCAACGTTTAATAGCACAGACATGAAATTTTGCATACGAGTTCATAATTGATGGATTATCACAATTTGTATCATGAACTCATCCTGCAGCCAGGATTGTCTTCGCACGAGGGAACTCCTCAACGGTTAATAGCACAGACAAGAAAATATGTATGCACGTTCATATTTGATGGATAAACATGAATTCTACCATGATCTCATCCTGCAGCCAGGATCGTCTGCTCACGAGGGAACTCCTCAACATTTAATAGCACAGACACGTAACGTTGCATACTAGCTCAAATTTGATGGATAATCACGATTTGTATCATGAACTCATCCTACCGCCAGGACGAGGGAACTCCTCAGCGGTTAATAGCAAGGATATGAAACTTTGTAAATTTACGCGTTCACTTTTTATGAATAAACATAATACCTGAAGCTTGTCGCGTGAATGGTAAATGCTATAAAAACTAAACGCGACAAGCTTAAAATTAAAATTATCCTACATCAGTTTAATTTTTTCAAAGATTTGTTTTCTTCTTTTCAGTTCATATTCATAAAAGCTTGTTTCAAAAAGGTTTTTTATATTATTTTTTTATTTTTTTATACAGTGTTTTATGTAGTTCTTGTGCATTTAATCATTCCATTACATAAGTTATGAAAAAAAGATCAAGTTGGATCCTTCGAAAATTTTTGGTACTTTTATCATGGGTGACATTTTCTTGGTTTTCGAGGTCGCTGATAAAGACACCAAATTTAAAAATAGGGCCAACGCGCGACGTAAATTTCTGTTTTTTTCGTCATGAGTGTTTTTTTCGGGGTTTTCGGGTTGGCTGATAATTAAAACGAAAATTGAAAAATGCGATGAAGAAAAACAAAATTAAAATTCTCATTTTTTTCTTCGGCTTCCCCTTTCAATATTTTCAGCCTTCGCCACTGATAGAAATAGTGGCATAAGGCCTAGTGTCATTTAACGGCTTATTGTGGGTTGTCGTGACCGCATAATGAGTAGAGAATTGTTTCACGTGTGATATCCAATCCGCCCACCCATTCTCGCTACTGTTTTTTATTATTTTACAACAACCCACTGCTGTTAGTTTTTTGGCTGGCATTTTTTGCATTCTGAAAAAATGACACCTTTTAGACCACACTTAAAACAAATTGGGAACCGTTTTGCTTTGCACTGTTTCAAAGAATGATTATTTAACCTACACCTAGGACAGAAGGGGCCTCCTTTAGAGGGAGACTTTTTAGAAGAAGATTCTTTTTCAGGTTTGATAGCTGACACCTGTGCTGAATCTGACTGACCCGAGTGTTTTTTGTTGTAGTTATTAGAACTTGTGGTACAATTGTTATTTGCCCTACTTTGCCTGTGATATGCAAACTCTGGTGCGAGAGAGTTAAGATTAGCTTTGCTGGGTTCATGGTAGTGAGAAGCCCTGGCTTTATATGTCTCATAGTTTTTACATATTGTTTGTAGTTGTACCAGTGTTTGCACATCGCTTAAGGCCAGCACCTCCGCGTAGATTGGTTTAACATTATGGGAAATGATGTCAAACTTCTCCTCCTCAGTTAGATTTCTGTTGAGGCGGTTGAAGAGACCACTCATTAAGGAGATGTAAACAGTTATATTCTCTGTTTCACCCTGTGTACGCTGTCTAACTTCGGAGAGAAGTCTATAGTCATAGTCCTCGCTGTCAAAAGCAGACTTAAGTTGATCAATCAACTGGTCCCAAGACAAAATGTTTGTTTTTATATGTCTATACCAGTGTAAGGCATTACCCGTGAACATATCATAGGCAAAATTGAGCATGTCATCTTTAGTGATTCGTTTACATTGTCTGTACTCTTCAATTTTTTGTATGTATGCTCTTACACACGAATTCCCGTCGAATTTGGGTTTATTGCCTTGGTGGCTTGGACAAGTGACAATTATATTTGTAGCATTAGAGGCACTTGTTTCCACTTGCTGACTACTGGCAGCGCTATCAGATACGCAGGAGCTGTACTTATTATGAAGGGTTTTGAGCTGTGTGTCTAAGCTATTAAATAGTGACTCTAGTTCTTTTTTGAACTTGGTGGCCTCATGTGTTGTTGGTGATATTCTACCCAACCTATAGTAAATATGGTTCCTACTTGATTTGGCTACTCTGAGGGTACGGTCTGAGTTTACAGTAGATAAATAGTTTTTGAAATCTGTGATAGTTTGGCTGACATTATTTAAATCATCCATCTCATCCATTCCTGAGAGTAGAATATCGTCACTGTCATAGTGTTTAGCGAGCTTATTTATTTGTCGTCTTAGCTCTATGACAGTGCCCTTTTCGCCGCCTCTGATAGTGACCTCATACTCGAGTTCGGCCTTTCTAAGGTGGATGAAATTTATTGGGTGAGTGCCCATTGTGATTTAGCAACTAACTATAAATACAATTCACAGACCTA
Organism: Cerastis rubricosa; assembly: GCA_949152445.1. Classification (NCBI taxonomy): domain Eukaryota; kingdom Metazoa; phylum Arthropoda; class Insecta; order Lepidoptera; family Noctuidae; genus Cerastis; species Cerastis rubricosa. The sequence continues at coordinate 15,884,768 of OX424541.1, forward strand.
GCAGCAAATGTTAGTGACAAATCAGGATGTCTGCACCTCGAGACCTACAGGTAACAGACGGAAGATAGGGAGGAACAAGGTAGAAGGAAATAGTTTACTCACTGCCGGTCAAGCAGACTCACAAGACCGTGGTTAGGCTAAAGGTGTCTTGGCCGCAGTAAGGGGATAGCACAGTTTACTGGATTAGTAACAACAAAAGGTACTTACCGCCACTATGGAGAGTATAGGAAAGAGTAACCAGTGCAAGAACCTAGAGAACCTTTACCGAGTGGGCGCCACTGTGGCAGATGGGTTTCGTGGCAGGTTATAGAAAGGAAACCCAAGGTTACTTTACACGTTTATTAGACATGAGACACAGAAATATCAGGGAATGAGTTCTTAAGGTCTCTAAGCACTTTGCACTGGTCACTTGCAAGATAGAAAGAAGGAAGTTACTGCCCTGGGCTTAGGCACGTCGCAGCACGTGGGCCGGCGTGAGGTTGCAGGGCAGGCAGCGGAGCGGAGAGGCGACCCCAGAGGTCACCATCGCAGTGCGTGGGCAGCAACACGCAGGGAAGAGAACGAGCGCACGTCAGTCGCGCTCGCTGGCAGGTAGGCAGGCAGGGTCTTCAGCTTGGCACTGGGTCAGCAGAGGCAAGTAGCCTCAGCACGAGGTAGCGTGGGCTCTCGGTACCCACGAACACACGTGGCTGCAGGCACAGGCGGCGGTAGCGGCCGCGTAGGCAATGCGCGTGTCCTCGACTGGAGCTGTAGCCCTAACCTTGAGGTGTAACCCAAGACTGGAACCCTGGAATCAGCGCGTGGCGGGTGCATCCGTAAGCGTTGTGCCAGAACATAGCAAGCCTCCGTCGATGCGTGCGTCTCCCAGCCTTAAGCCCATAGCAAGGTGGATGGAGGAAGACTCACCCATCGTGGCGGCTTACAATAAGAGGTTATGCGCGCACATGCCCCTCAAGCCTTTAGAAGGTTCCTTGCCGCGCGGTCAAGCGATTTAAGCGAGCAGCTAGGTGCTGCGCGGCGAGGCAAGCATGATGCAGGATGGAGAAGCATGTGAGCGCATTCACAGTGAGGTGCAAGGTGGCAGTTAAAGAACATAGTTTATCTCGACAGTCATAGCGAGGCTGCCGAGAAGTATTAATGGCTGCCGGACTGCGCCGACAGACATACATAGTTAAAGAAAGCAATACATAGAAAACAAATAAGAGTTACAATCACACTGAGCACTTACCCGTTTATCTCGGGGTTTAGTATTTAGACGCCTGGGCTGGAGTTGGAGAAAGAGGTCGTGGAATGACTTGCATGAGCTTATATAGTACATTACGACGGACGCCACTCCTACTCAAGCAATGACGTGTTCGTATTTGAAAGATTTAGGAATGTCACTCGTTTCTAGTGATGTGCGTTTTAATCGGTTTTTTAGAAAATCGACTACAACGCTACAACGTAACCGAGACAGTTTAGCGTCACATAGCCAGAAGGGATTTGTTCGACACGAATGTTAGTAGTACTGAACCGTACGCATGACTGTCAATTGTTTACGAGTATTGCACTTATGTTGTTATCTACCGCTTTTAGTTCGCACTTTGGCAGAGGAATGGTGTACTACAAGTTTATAAGCAAAGCTTATTAAGTTATACACAAAAATCTGTAATGTACAGACACGGTAGGTCTACGATCTTACGGTTACCACGTAATCCCCTCCATTCAATGTTTTTCCGTCCCTGTCGTTACTCGATAATCTTCGGCTTTCCTAGTTCCTATAAAACGCTGCTGATTGCCGTGAAATCATGTGTCCGCATCCTTACGAATTTAGTTCTGAATTCTGACACCCGAGCGTCGGCATACTTGGCACCTACTGTTGCTTTATTTGTTGACATGAAAAATGTTGGCATTTTTGTAATGTTCTCTATCCTATTATGTATTCAATGCCTGCACCGTGATGTGATACCAGCAGATGTGTATATAATTTACTATTTTACTACAGTAGACACTACGTATAGTGGCTTCGTTCCCAAAGGGAAGCCGGCAGGAATCAGCTTCTTAGGTGCCTTCGGGCCTGCAACGTCTTCAGTACATCACACTGGAACCCCCACATAGACATTGTCTGTATGTGTAGATGACAGCTAAAGGTTTTTTTGGAGATAAACTTGTCTTTCTCAGCTACGCTTTTGTTAATGATATCTCATGAGGTACCTGTATTTCTATGTATTGAATAACTAGAAAATCATATAAGATGGATTATCGAGACAGGGCATAAAGGGGCACCTAAACGTGGTAGCTACGGAAAAAACGTTCTTAAGCGACATCCATGCATTTTCAAATATAGAAAAACTGCTCAATTTGTTGTTAGTCAGTAAGATTATGCAATAAAACTATTTTGAAGGTAAAAAACATATAGATTTCATCTTTATGCTGCAGGAGTAAACCAATCTGCCTTATTAACTTTTTTTCAAAAACCACACTTGTCTATACCAACTGACCATAGATCAGGAAATCCATAATCATCACTGAAATATTGATCAACATTTCGTCTGATGAAGCCGTCCCTCATAAGTTATTCCATTTGCCCTGACATTTTGGGTGGCATCAACAATTCATTTAGGCCGCTGTACCTTCTTAGTGGGGTTTACCTTTAGGAATGGTGGTGGCCACCATGTTGCCATGTTGTTGATAGCTGACCTTTGAGCAGTGGTGGCTTTTGATTGCTTTCGCGTTGTGTTAATAGCTTGGCATTTTGTTTGGGATTAGGTTTTCTATATTTGGTTTAAGGAGTACGTCACAGTGAGAATTCTTTTCACCCCACTTATTAGGTAATCTAGCTACCTATTGTATTTCTTCCCCATCATCATCATTCTCCTGCCCTTATACCAATTTATTTGGGGTCGGCCCAGCATGTCTTCTTTTTCCATACTTCTCTATTACTTGTCATCTCATGAGATACCTCCTTTCTTGCCATATCATCCTTCACACAGTCCATCCATCGTTTCTTTGGTCTTCCTCTACCCTGACACCCATCCACAATCTTACTCAAAACTTTCCTCACGACATTTTCCTCACGTATTTCATCCCCATATTTTATCGAAAAGTCCCATTATGTTGAACAATCTGAAAAACATAGACACTTAACCGTGAAAGTCAACATTTTGTAGAACATCCAAAAATTTGCTTCCATGCAAGAGCGTTATACATAATTATGAAAGCTCAAATTGAATGGCGTTCTTAGACTACTTAAGTAACAAAATCTACTCTATCATTCTCTTCTGCAATTCTACTATCCCTTAGAAGCATCCTGAAGTCGTTTACTACGAAATTTCATACAAACTTTCAAGTCCTTATTTTCCGAAATGAGTGAACCGATTTTACTTAAACTGAATAAGCATAAAATGTTACTAAAAAACATTTTTCATATGGACTTGAAAGTTTGTAAGAAATGTCTTAAGGCTTAAACTTAATCAAATCAAGTTGCCACTGCCAGATATCCATCAAATGATTTACAATTATCAGCACAGATAAGGACAGCTGATCAGGGTCAGTAGTTATTGGGCAACAATACACTCAAAACCTATTAATATAAATTACTAAAGACATCGCCACATTACCAACCACGGCACGTGCTAAACTCAAAATAAATATCGCACCAATTCGTCAGTCATTTGATTTGATTGTCCAATGTCCAGGTGGGTGCCAATCACAGATTCTCTAATAATAAAGTGTGTATGTCCACGTGTCAGTCGCGGTTTTTCGCTCTATTGGCGCGTGAAGACATTTTATGGACAGACGGGTAGACAGTTGTGATTGTATATGAATAGTTTGTGACGTGGGATTAAGGCGTGACGTCATTAAAAGTTATTATTGCGTAGAAATATGTATCAAATTGTAACTAATGTCGATAGATAAAGTAAAAAATCGAGATAATAATTAGAAGAAAATTATAATTGTTTTGCGTAATAAATAAGTTAAGAAAACGTGAGAAAAATGTTGACAATGAAAAAACAAATCGCAAAAAGATACGTTTGGAGATGCTGGGATTTGAACCCAGGACTTTCAGCATGCGAAGCAGACACTCTACCACTGAGTTACATCCCCGATGACAAAACGATCGAAATAGTCGACTACAAACTTCGCATGTGACATCATCAATATTATCTAAACTAAGTAGGTGTTCAATGCTCAGTGTTTGTAAGTTTTTTAAGTGTATTTGGTTAGGTCTCAATTAATATTTTTATATGCTGTATCTATATAAATACTAGTCAAAATAATATAATAAAAGTGGGTACACCATCAATTAACTCTAATTAATAATAAATTATTATCCTTGTTATTTTGCTCTCATATAATCCGATAGATGGCGCTCTTCTCAATTTTAACCAGTCCTCCATTAAAACAGCCACGGGTTTCCCGCGCACAGTATTATCACGCCGATTGTTTTTACAGAGCTTCCCTTTTAATTAACTAGTGAAAATATTAAAGATTCAGTATGAAATTATATCAGCATAAATATTGTTGAGTAGTTTTTGGGTGCGAAAATATTATGAAAAGCTTTTCACGCCTACGTTACGAACTTTTGTTTACTTACATGAATAACTTATTAGCTTTACTCTACTAAGATGAACTTGGGTTCACAGGATTCTAGAGAGTAATTAAGAATGTGACAGGTAAGTTATACTTACTTGGCCCTACATTTTTATGTCTATGTACTTTCCGTTTTTGTTCTCCGATCCAAAGGATAAGGATCCCTTATAGACACAGTAACCCACCTTATAATTTATCAAAAATTCAGCCTCATGCATGAATTTAATAAAAACATAATAAATTCATTACGGCAAAAAAACAAACCACAAACAATCATTGGCATTACAGTGTTTCCTGTGCCTGGCCGGCGATGCGTAAAAATCACATAAAAATCATTGCGCGCCTCTTTTGTTCAAAATGGCATCCCCTTTTCAACCCTTACGTCAGTCAATGACGATAATTACAATGGTGTGCACCAGGACTGTCTCATTATAGCTGCCACAGTTTTAAATAGGAGTGGTATTTGAGTGGTTCGATTTTTAGGCTCTTTTCTTTGATAAATGTATTGAAAACTTGATTATACAAACTGTTGTTTTGCATTCACGTCAAATTCAAGGAGGTAACTATGATAATGATTCTCGACACGAATCAATAATAAAATGAGAAGGTAATATTTTGTTTTCTTATTTACGGAATCGGTAAGTGTGAACCACCCGTGTTTTAAACGCTGCCCGGCTGAGCCTTGCTTTATAACCGCGCTTTCACACATACAACCATTCTCAAACGGTAATTCGATAATTTCTTATTCCCTAAACCACGTTAATGGGGTTATTCCGAAATAAAAAACCGGTCAAGTGCGTGGCGGGCCACGCGCAGTGTAGGGTTTCGTAGTTTTTATAACAAACAAGTGCGGGTCGTATTCGCTGACTGATAGTTTCGTACCATGCTCTAACTAAAAGCCAAACATGACTACCTACTTAATTTGACTTCCTATACAAACAACAACAACAACTGTTTTTTTTTATATAAAACTTATTTAGCAATGAAACAGTGCGATACAACTGAAGTTTAGCGCCATCGATCGACATTTCTATGGAGTTGTTCGAAATTTTCGAGTCAAATACAATTGGTCGACTATTACTCGTAAACTTGTAAAGCCCACTTAAGTGTGATAGTTTTCCTTTAAACTTCGTTATATATAGGCCGTGACATTTGTATTTCTAACTACAACCGTTTAGTCAGTAGAGGGGGGGACACTTGACCCTAACGAAAATTGGTACTTAAAAGCTTGATAAGTCACGAACGGTTTACTTAATCAAAAAAACGGTCTTCCCAAATCCCTAATATTTTGAAAGACCTATCCAACGATATGCCACACAATGGGAAGGACGAAAAAAAAATTATCGTCCCCACTTTACATGTAGGGGAGGTACCTACCCTCAATAATTGTTTTTTTCAAAATTTTATTTTACCACTTTTCGGCATCATTAACGTGTATACTCAATTACTCATGCCAAATTACAACTTTCTAGTACCAATAGATTTGAGCTAAACCGCGGACAGACAGACAGACGGACATGGCGAAACTATAAGGGTTCCTTGTTGACTACGGAACCCTAAAAAAGTAGCGTTTGTTAATAATTAACTAGGTACCGGTAATTTATGTCTTTTGTGACAACCTTCTGACTTTGAAGAGGATGCAAACCAACACCTTGTATCTTTGGTCAGTTATTATTATAACATAATCACGCTTGTAATACCCAAAGGGATGAGGCAGAGGTGTACCTAATAGTTCATCCACACTTCGCCGGTTTATGTTTATGTCCCATGTATCATAGGGCGCGAGATAATAAAACAACCGATAAGTCATTTTTCATAAGATTCTATATTTCGGAGTTCATTTGCTGTCAATGCACACCTCACCACCACCACCACACCACCTCTTCGATCTTCATTAAAAGTCAATGATTTTAGAACGTATTAACTAAATTAAATATCGCTCATATTCGACTATTTCTTTCTACAATAATTAGGTTAACTTATCATAAAGCTTTAAGTATCTTGAGTTTATGATCAAACAACAAGTGGATAGGTCACTTCTAAACTGGCCTGAATTATCGTCGACCGCAACTACACTTAAAATCATGTGAGACAGCGGTAAAGCAAGTATTTCTGTATTTCAAAAACTGCGTTGAACTGTCTGCGACTCTCTGGTAAACTAAAGAGCAGCCAAACTGGACTAGCATCATCATAATTCAACTGCCCTTCCCCACTCTTACCCAATTCTGTCCTTTCACCAACTGTTCTAACCGAATTCAGCTGAATACCAGTATTTTAAATGGAGCGACTGCCTATCTGACCTCCACCACCCAGTTAGTACTGGGTAATATGATACCCAATACCCACAGCAATTTTATAATACTAGTAATGTTTTTTTTTTTAATTTTCTTATTTATGTTAAGTATCAAATATTTATGCTATCACGGCTTCCTTATGTATGTATGTTTACTGTTTTATTTTTATTTTTGTGTTTTTGTATGCACGTCAAGTCCGTGAGACATTTTTTTTTCTTCTTTCTTTGTACCGCTTGGTAGGACTGGAAAACCATAAAATAATTAACCATCCAATACTCCATAGGTACCTTTACTAGTACATCTTCTAGTAAATATAATAAGTACCTAGTACAATGTAATAATTGTACAGGTATGTATAAACTGGGTGTACAGTTAATATATTATGTATGTACATGTGTGTGAGCACCGAGCGGTAAGAGCGTCTTCAGTTTTGATAGTGACGCGGTACACTAGTTGATTGTGGAGGTTTCGACTTTGGTCGTGTAGTTGGAATATGAAGATGAAGTAGATTTGAATTCATACATGAAAGTACAAAATTCCCAATACACTGGGCTAAAGAATTAAAGGAGGCTGAAGCTCAGATAAATTAGAAAATTCACGAGAAAAACGAATGTGGTAGCAGTACTTTCAAAGGATAAAAACAAGTTCAGCCAGTACGCCAGTTCATATAGCTTCTATGCTACGTTTGAAAAAAAAAAACAATCATCAAATTCTCATGACTATCGCAAACCCAAGTCGAAGAGGTAAGTAAGACAAAGTTAATGAACAATTTAAAACCGAATTCAAACTTCATAAAATTAAAATAAAATCCTCAATTCTTGTACCGCGCAACCAACTGCAATTCTGAGGATACCCGGATCCACTCGGATCGGATCGTGCACGGCGGGACAAGGACAGCAATACCCACGGCAGCACGAGTGTGTGCGAGATGGCACACGTCTCGAGATGACCAGAGGCAGTTAGGGGTCAGGGGTGAATGCTCTCGGGTGAGATGTTATGGGTTCATAGAGACGAGCCTTAGGCAAGTCTTTAGGCTATGGGTTATGCTCTATGGTGTTTTTGGTGATCGGTCACGGCAATTCAGAAGTTGATGAATGTTTGAATAGGGGAGTATATGGATTGGTTTAGATGCAGGCGAAAGAGCAAAAGCAGTTATGGTGGGCTGTTTTTCTTGAGGTGTTCAGGTGTCTAGAAAGACAATGCTTATAACATGTTAATGCTAATAAGACAATGCATAAGGCAATGGCCTAGGTGGGGTGTAGAATTACTTAGGTACTTTTTTATCTTGATAGTAGTAAATCTGGTAAAGTTAATAAGTTCTAAAAAACATGTTGTTGTTTTGCATCCTCGTCAAATTCAAGAAGCTAATGATTTTCGGATCTCTCTGACTCTGACTTTAATGACTCTCTTATTTACGGAAATCGGTTGGTAGGTGTGAACCAACTTTGTTTTAAACGCGGCCCGTCTAATTCTCACCCTAGAACCGCGCTTCCACACATACAAACAATCTATCAAACGTTTATCCGATAATTTATTATTCCCTAAACCACGTTAACGGGGTTATTCTGAAATACTGACAAACTTAAACAACCAAAAAAATCAGCGTGTATTTATAATTAATCAGCTGCTGTAATTTTAATTGATAAGTTGTCTTTTGTGACAACCTCTTGAATTTTGACGAGGATGCAAAACAACACCTTGTATAATATTTAAATAAAAATACGAGCCACTGTCGCACTGTCCCACTGCTGGGCAAAGGCTTCTGCTCAAACGCACGAGCATTAATACCATAAGAATATCTTCTAAAACCACTTATTAATTCTTATTGGATTCTTCTGATACTATCTGGTAAGCAAATTGGATAAAAACGGCGCAAACTATTATGGAAGTAAGATGATATGCGCTGGCTTCATTTGGCACAGAAATGAATTGAAAGACTGCCTCGTTGCTTAGCACGAGGTCCTATTTTCATTCCTAGGTTGAGCAGAGTGTTATTGGGTTTTTCCATCACGAATTTTACAATAGCAGCTGGTAGGCAGGCTTGTATCCGATAATGACAGTACTTCCACATAAGCCTAAAAGCTTGGCTTGCCTATACAAGGTGTTTATGTGCATCCTCGTCAAATTCAAGGAGGTAACTATACTAATGATTCTCGACCCGAATCAATAATAAAATGGGTAGGTTTTTTTACCACCACCCGTGTTATAAACGCGGCCCGTCTGATTTTCGATCTATGACCGCGCTTTCACGCATACAAACAATCTCAAACGTTTATTCGATAATTTCTTATTAAATCACGTTAAGGGGGTTATTCTGATATACTGACAAACTTAAACAACCAAAAAAAATCGGCGTTTATTAATAATTAACTAGGTTTCGTAATTTTAATTGATTATTTATGTCTTTTGTGACAACCTCCTGAATTTTGACGAGGATGCAAAACAACACCTTGTATAACTAATCAAGATGTTGGAGTTGTTGAACAGTCTGCTTGCCTTACAGTACAGGCTTACAGGCTAGCCGTATTGTTGGCCACTAAGCACGCCACTAGTGTCCGGTTGATGGCAATAGGCTAACCCCCTATTTCATGAGACACATACATAATTGGCGAAATGTGAGCATACGTTTACTTATTTTTTCGGGCATTACGAGCGTGACATTTTAATTGTTCTGTATGGTGTTGGACGTAAAGAATAGCACCATCCCATATCTTCCCGTAGGTGTCGTAAGAGCCAACTAAGGGACTTGTAGAGAATAGGCAGCAGCGTTCTCTGTGCTTTTGTAACAACAGTACTGCGATGTCCGACCCCCCCCCAAGTGTGGCGATTATGGCAAAACCCCCATAGTGGGGGGAGGCCTATGTCCAACTGTGGACGTATTTCGGCTGAAATTATGATGATGATTTTAATTGAAATACCAATAAGACCACAATACTAACACAATACTGAGCCGAAATACCAACCAACAAAAACACTAATTGTTGTTAAAATCAGGAACAGAGTCCATGCTACCGACGTCGAGCAGGACTCCAGAGAGAGGAATCTCGTTACATTATAGCACCAGTTAGGTTAAAGAATTCCAGGTTTTATTATTGCGAGAAAACGTTTTTATTTCCCTAACCTTGCATTCGACCCCGAAAACGTACACGCAAACTAAGCGGTGACAATTTTACTTTATGTCGTTGCAGTAAGAGTTGTTTTCGTATAGCTATACTGATATGCGGTTGATTGTACCTTGTCAACTTGCCATAAATATTTTTTTCTAAAAAATAAATAATTTGATTCCAATCAGAAATTGTTATGGCTTTCCTTTGGCTCGCGAAACATTATTTTGGCCACATTAACAGTTCCGACGGTGCGTGAAATGCGAAGTTAGTTCCACGACATTAGTGCTTATACCTCTGGTGATTTACGAGCGGTGTCGCGGCTTCGATTCCCGGCTGTGTAAAAATAGCCTGATGACTGGATGGTGGAAATGTACTAACTACATGTTTTATGTAAGTATGCGAAGTGGATTTGATCACGTTACTTCTGTTAGAAAGCTACTTGTTATATAGTGATGTAAGTATACAATTTTTCAGATTCATCTTCCAATTAGACTGTTCCATATAACACGGATTAATTGGTTTATCAATCCAAATAGATATGGTTACATTAATATATCAAGGATTTCAGGATCTTGTAGAAATCATGACAGAAAATTTACAAATATCACCACCAGATTCCACAGTTGATACATAAATACAAGTCTACATGAAACATAATAGACATCTAGACTCACAAAAACAATTCCCGAAAAAAATCAGCGACCCAAGACATCTTCAAATGTAAATCACATCTCATCTTCCGCATAGACAAAAAGGCAGACAGACAGACGATGCCATTGTTTATATTCCGCTAGATTAGGACGCCTCACAGAATCTTACCAGCCATTTGTACAAAGAAAATGATATACTAGTCATCCGTGCGTGTGACTACACGCACATCATTTACAAACATAGAACGAACCCCGAAAATTCAGAAAAGGAAGCTCTAAGTCCTTATTTCAAGGCAGTAAGAACAACTGGATTTAAAAATCAGGAGTTGATGACGGTAAATGAAAAGGTTGTTGCAAATCCACAAAATTCCGAGTGGAGAATAAAATATGACATGTGTGGCCCCGGATGCAATAAAATAACAATTTTTGTGTCCACCCCTCAGGCATAGTTCCAGTTTTTCGAATAGTTTGGGAGTCTTTGAGTAAGTAATTTTAGATGGTGTAAGTTCTTGGGGGATTTTGGGCTGTTTAGCGTATGCTTAACTGTGAATTCTTTGGAGTTTTTTGTATTAATTCTAGTAAGAATGTCTTTGTTTTGTGTTGCAAGACCAAACAGTTATTTTGTGAGATTCTTATTGGGATCTATATTTATTGGAACGCTTTTGATAATGCTGAAACAATTACTACCAATATTGACTTTATAACTTGACTACGAACAGCAGTCCAAAACAAAATCGAACCGTCTGATACAGAAACAGCCGCCAAACGCACTGCTCACCAACTTGTATACATAACAGTGCAGTCGTATGAATAATTCAGAGACCATCGAATCACACGCAACAATTAAAGAGGGGCAAATAGAAATCAATTAGCGGGAGCCGCGGGCTATTGATCAATTATATCATTTACATGTAGAGAGGGGGCGAAGGGGGAGGTGGGGGCAGGAGATGTGGTTAATTGTTTTATTGAAGTGTCAAGGTTTGGGGTTGAAGATGAGAATGTTAATGGTGGTGGTATGTTTGATGATATGGGAAAGGATTGGGAGAATACAGTTTTGAACTTATGAACTTTTTGGATAGCAAAGTTGTAAGTTGAATAGTAATAGCTATAAAAATTTGACGAGCAAGGCAAAAAATCATTATCGGTTTTAAATTGATCGATACTTGAGAATTTCATACCAACCATTTGTGTAATTAGGTAGTTGCGTACGATGTTTCTCTGTATGGTGTCGGACGTAAAGAATAGCACTATCCCATATCTGCCCGTGGGTGTCGTAAGAGGCGACTTAGGGATTTGCCAGAGAATGGGCAGCAGCGTTCTCTGTGCTTTTGTAACAACCATACTGCGATCGCCAACCCGCCTGCCAAGCGTGGCGATTATGGCAAAACCCGCCACAATATGGTGACACTTGGGGGAGGCCTATGTCCAGCAGTGGACGTTTTTTGGGCTGTAATGATGATGATGATGATGTACGATGTTTTGTTAACACTAAGGTTGATCTAAGAGAAGACAGGCCACTGTTTAACAACTTAGCTGGCCTTTGGTCAAAAGGCTCGTGCAATATAAAAGGCTTTTGGTGAGCTCAAAGCCAGCAGAAAGATACGTTAGAATTGGAGATTGAATATTAAAAACTCATTCGTAAATAATGCCCATAAGCAATGGTCATCAAACTGGACAGATGTTAATAAAAGCGCGCCCTGTAGATTAATGCCCAGCAAGAGATTCCATTGAATAATTGAAAGTGCTGCACTGTGTGAGGGTGCAATAGCATTTATTAGCCATGCATATGACTAATGTAATAAATCTGGAAATATGCACTGCATTGGGCGGGTTTGGGAATAATCATTTGAATGTTCGTAATAATTATAAAGATATATTGAAGGATCTTATGACTGCATCAGCGAGCGGAGTTTGCTTAGCTGAGTTTTTGGCTAAATATATTTAGCGATTTGCCGTCAACACGCTAAGAAGAAGGTTATAAAGATGATAGTGTAGGTGTTCATCATCATTCACGATTCTACGATACCTCTCTATTACTCGTGATATCATTAGTCACCTCCTTTCTAGTCATATCATCCGCCACATAGTCCATCCATCGTTTCTTAGGTCTTCCTCTACTCTTATAGCCATCCACATTCATACTCAAAACTATCCTCACAACATTCCCATGATAGTGCAGGTGTTATAGTAGACAAAACTTTACAGTCCATATCAATGAGGTCCATAATTGTTGTAAAAAGAACGATGTTTTATAAATAGGTTTATTGTTTGAAACTGTTCTCGTTACCTTAGGGCCTAGAAGACGTGATATTCAAGCAACGTTAACGATGACGGAAAAGACAAAGATGTAGAGGTTGCCATAAGCTGCCGAAATAATTACGCCGATCCTGTTCATAATCTTAGTAGAAATATAAAACACTTACAAGTCGGTTATCTCTAGGTGCTCACGACTTTGCTCATTGGTTGTTCTATGAGCTATATTACTTTTATTTATGTTTTTCTTTTCACAAAAATTACTAACGGCAATTCCATTTACGACCACAACATCTTTACCATCAACTTTTGTATCAACCTTTCACAAAGCTCCCATTCCGACCCATTTAGCATCTGAACTGCCAAAAGATCACCATCCTATTGCCAAATACCGTCTTCCCACGGTACTTAAATAATATTTAAAGACATCGGGACACTAATCCTGCGCCTACGACAACTAATAAATCGCGGCTGACCAAAGACCGACCCTTGGAACAAAACCTACTAAGCATGTGTTTGGACTACTACACGAAGCAATACAAAAGAGGTTTTGTTGTTCACAAATATACTTTTACAGCTGCACAACTCCAAGTCGTGCAATTCTGGGGTGTAGTCCTTTTTGATAAGGATGTGTAGGAGTGTTTCTGAGTGTTTGATAGTTTGGTGATCTTGGTGGTATTTTTGAGACAGTTTCCAATTGTTTTGTGGGACAATGTCGTGGGTCATGGGAAGTGAGGGTGTGTTTTCAGTGTTTAAGCTTGAATGTATTATTGACCGACGGACATTGTCGGTTAGTTTATAACGTGGTATTTAGCGGGTGTGCTTGGAAAGAGAAGTTTTGATACTTTGATTTATTTTGTAGAGTGTATGTCTCGAAAAATAAAAAGTAGTCTTTGATAACGCAATGTATAGAATGAAATGTTTCTAAGTTGCTGTTTGACACTTTGATGTTTTTAGGTATTTTCACTTGTCAAGTCACTCGAGCACGTAAAGTTTGTTTTCTACACAGTCACAGACCAAACCGTTTAAAAGTAGAATGAGTTCTACTTTTAAACGGTTCTAGACTAGTTTCTGCCAGTTAAGGTTAAGTTGCCTCTATCTACAGCCATACTTACATTAGGTATTTCTGTCATTTTTTCCTCCTTCTTGTTAATTTATTATTAATCTATGCAACTACACACAAGTAGAGAAAAATGTTTAAGTAACAAAAACCGATAATAGATCACAAAAACATATCTCCAAGTATCAAGACCGCTTCTTCTCGCAGACTATGCGCAAGCGCCGGCTGCGGGCGCCATTGTCCGGCTCGCCGCGATGATATACAGCCACAAACATTCATTGTACGAGTATTGTTCCACTCGAATACTTGATAAACTCGAGTTCGAGTCGATCCCGGAGTCCGAGTGATGTTGTCATGTAAGAATGCCGCGTTTTTGTAAATGGGGAATATATTTTTGGTGATTTTTGCGGGTAAAATGTTTCTTAGAGATACTGGCGTGCCTAAGGGCCAACAATACGGCCAGCCCATAAGGCAAGTAGACTGTTCAGAAACTCTAACATCATGAAGAGTTGCATCATCATCAAGAGAACATCATAGATAGTGTGTTGTAAGTTTAAGCCAAGCTTTTAGGCTTGTATGAAAGTACCGCCCCTACTTAGAGATGATGAATTCATCCCTAAGAAATAGGTATCACTAATTCATTGTAAAAGTTACTAGAAAACGGACAAACGTGAAGCTAGCAAACTTGGCATGAATGAGGTAGACTAAACAGGAAATTAAATGTACTAAATAAGAATAATGCCAAGACCTTTACGAAGCTTTGCTATAGTATAATAACCATATTAGACGTTCAGCAAAACATAAATGGAAAAGCAATTCATCGATGAAATGAAAGCAAAAACATTCGCTGGAGGTGCTGGGATTTGAACCCAGGACTTTCAGCATGCGAAGCAGACACTCTACCACTGAGTTACACCCCCGATGAAATTAGCTCCAAATTGAAAGGATCACAATCTAGAACAAACTTTATGTGACGAACAAACTGCTTATTTTGAAGGAAAATGCTAGGCATATAACTTTAACCTAAACTTTGTAAACCCAACCAATGAAAGCTTCGTTCTTGACTTTCAGGAAAGAACTTTTACATTTGAACACGCCTGTAATTCTCGCAGATTAAGCAGAGGTGTACCTTATAGCTGGTCCACATTTCGCCAGTCGTATTAAAGTCCCATGTAATCCCATTACAACAATAATAAGGGGTAATTAAAAGTGTGCGCCCCAAAAAAAAAGTAACTGCCTTTCAAAAGGATTACTAAAAAGTAGAAAATAACTTTACTTTCGGCAGTCGGTTATTTTTTTGTAATAAAGTTTTATTTTACCCGTTTTAGTTGTGTTATCTCACATAAATCCTAGTCAAGTATTAATTTTACATTGTAACTAGCACATTCTCCATACTATACGAATAAATAAATAAAAAAGTGTTCATAATCCATACCATACGAATAAATAAATAAAAAAGTGTTCATAATCCATACCATACGAATAAATAAATAAAAAAGTGTTCATAAATTATTAAAAAAGTTATGGGACCAAATGGCAACTATTCCGCATCAAACTAAAGAAGAATCACGTAAATCGGATCATAAATCTCAGCGTAATCGGTGTACTATACATAAAAAACTACTTTTTGAAGCCGGTTAAAAAGGCTTAATCTAAGGGAACAAATAGAAGATAAGAGCAAGTAAAGGATCTTTGCTTAATTACCTCGAATAAGAAATATCGGTAGGTGAACCTCTGCTTTACTTTACAGGCAACAATTACCTACACGTATGTAGATTCCCCAAACAAAGTCACACTTTTAAAATTCTAATTAAACTCAGTGAATCGAGCCGCGAATCGATATGCAAGTCAATCGGGACATGGGGCGGGGGCTCCCATGTTTTTCATTACCGTTCGCCCGCGCCCCTCGCCGATGTCGAACAAAACCATGTCGCCTTTGTCTTCTAACCATTGCGGTTGGGTTTGTTCGCGGTTAGGTTGGCGTATTAGAACCTTATAATATGACTACACAATTCAAAAATCGAATGTAAAAAATTCGTTTGTTTTTTCACTTGGAATTGGATCTCATACAACAGACCGCATACCTTACTACCTTTTCGAGCGGCAAATAGTGAAGTACCGACTTAGCTAATGATTTTAGAAACAGTTTTTTATTAATTTCAATTACAATTATTAGTCAGACAAATAGAATATCCATAAATCATAACTTGAACACAACATAAAATATTAAATTTCATAAATAATAAATCACAATAAGTTACATACAGCAGATTAAAAGAATAATTTAAAATAACAAAAAAAAAACAAAACAATTTAAACATAAAAATTTAAACATAAAAAAACAATTTAAACAACAAAATATAGAAATTAATTATAAATACGTAATCATTTAAAATAACATAATCAATTAGATTTAATAAAAAAATAATGGAAAATAACAGCAAATAATCGTATACCAATGTTTTTCTCTTCGGGTTTACTGGTATCCGAAGATGAAGAAAGAAAAGGAGTGACAGAAGTTGATAGGTCACATCAATATAGTTGAGTCGAGTTGGATAAATGTAGTTTGTTTTCCCAAAAGATTTTTCTCATTTGCAAATCCCTCTCATAGAGACGAGGCATATGGCCCAGCAGTGGGGAGATTATAATTATGCTGATTAAGAATGCTCATTATGAAAAACTAAGCTATGGTTTTCATTTCTTTTAACCTTAGATAAAAATCATGACAATACTTTAACCGTAAATTGTTGATAGGCTTTATTGAACATCATTCATTAGGTACATACAGTAACCACCACAAGCTCAATAAAAACAAAAAAAACACATAGTAGTTATCATTTTACGATGTGACACCAATAAAGTGGTGTGACCACAGCTGACCACATCAATGTCCCCGTCGACATTATACGCCGATGGTCGTTTATAGCACTTTTTGCGTCCATTAACTGTGATTGATTTACACTGCGCCGTCTAACTATAATTTACTTATCATAAAAGTGATTTTTGATATACTGTTGTTTTGTTGTTTTAGAGGAATTCAGAATATGCAAGTTTGAAGATCTAATGTTTGCCAGGGACAACTGAATTGGTGAATTATGGCACCGAAATGTTTAGAAATGTGTGTACTCTCAGATCCATGCATTTTTTTGCTGCTTCACCCGTGGTGGTGTCGGAAATGGTCATACAGGACAACTGGGACTACTGGGATAAAAAATATCCTATGGCGGTACTACTTCAGTCTGTGCCTAAATCTTTATCCAGAATATGTTGTAAGTGTGTGACAAATTTTATCGAAATCCGTACAGTCGTAAAGGTATGAAAAGTTATTACACAAACACATTCATTTTATTTATTAAGTTAGTAATTAAGGATTAACGCCATAAATGCTGGTGAATACCTAATTTTTCAAGATGTACCAATTGTTGAAACCGTTACTTAAGTTACCAGACGAAGATTAATTTCCAAATGCCAACAAATATTTTATGAAAATTAGAAGACGGAAGAATACATTTTTAAGAGAGCCGAATGTCTTTACATTTATGCGAACCCTACTCCACAAAATAAAGTTTTCCCTGCGATTAGGAAGGAGTTCAAAGTAAGAGTTTTGTCATCGGCGCATTGTGTCGTGATGGGTTCTTTAATAACGCGCGTTTTGTCTGAGACGGCATTCAGCCAGCAATAATGTGGAAAGTACCTTATGTTTCGCGTTCCTGTGCCACAATTTTTCGCGGTTGATTAACTTTTATTCGATTTTGCTCTGGTATTTCTCAATTTGTTCGGTTTTGTCGTATATTTCGTGTTGTAATAACCTGTATTTAGTGTTTTGTATCAAATAACATAATCATCATCAGCCTATAATGTTCCCACTGCTGGGACACAGACCTCCTCTCTATGAGAGGGAGTGGGCTGTAATCCACCACGCGGGCTCACTGCGGGTTGGGCTGTAGAAGTCACATGTCTTCGAATTTTTTTAATTCTAGGACATGCCGGTTTCCTCACGATGTTTTCCTTCACCGTTTTGGAGAGCAGCGATGATGAAATAAATTACTCAAAGTAATGCGTCTGCCTGGTTTCGAAACCACGGCTTACTGCTCGTAAGTCGGGGCTGCCACCACTGGGCCACCGCTGCACTCAAATAACAAACATTTTCTAACTTCGCCTTTAAAATAAAATAAAACCCACTTGTTCTGTTCAAACAAGTCAGATGAAGCGAGCTTAAGAGCGTTTACACCTTTCGGCATTTCATAAAAACTTTCAAGTCCTTATTTCCCGAAATGACTTAACCGATTTTAATTAAGCTTCATACGCATAAGCAGAATACATAGGTCTAAAAAGTTACTAAAAAATATTACCTATGTATCCTACTTATGCGTATGAAGTTTCATTAAAATCGGTTAAGTCGTTTCTGAAAATAAGGACTTGAAAGTTTGTATGAAATGCCGAAAGGTGTAAACGCTCATAAAGAGTTCATACTTTTGGATTTTGGTTTGGATACCTCTGTAAAGTAAAACACAATCAGCATATTGAAAGATGTGTCATGATAATTGTATAATACTGCCTGGTTTAGTGGTCGCAAGCGCAGCTGCTGAAATTGAAGTTCTGGGTACGATTCCCGGGTCAGGTAAAGTCTTATTGGGTTTTTCTGTCAGGAATTTCCCAGTAGCAGCTACGGAGTCTAGATTTGCGCCATTTGATGGCAATATGCTCGCTCCTATTATATGGGACTTTAACATAACTGAGGAAATATGGCAGAGCTATCAGGTAAAGCTCTGCTTAACCCTTCAATAACCGAAGGATTACGCAGGCATCATAGGTTGAGACAAGCGTTATGTAATTTGCCTACACACTCCACTACGGCGGAGGACATCGTGGAGTACGTGCGTCAGAATTTCAAGTACGTGGCGAGAGTGCAGCAGCTTGAGTCGCGCCGCAACGTCAACTTTAAGGCGTTTGTGGTACGAATACCAACTTGTTATCTGCACCTCGTCTTGGAAGACGAGTTTTGGCTGCAGGGAATTGTGCTCCGTCACTTCCCCGGGCAAGTGCCACATGAATGCACAGTGACGTAGTGTGCAAGTAAAATGTGACTAACATATGTAGTTTTAAGGTGGTACACAAATTGTATTTTATCATATGTATTTATTTATTTATGTACACACAAAACACTTAAAAGGACAATACATTAAGATACAAGAGCACAAAGGTACTGCTTATTTCAAAAGAAATTTCTTCCAGCAGACCTGCATGTAGCAGTAGCATGTATGTTAGACTGCAAGGTATAATATATCTATGGGCCAAAGTTGCCTGAAAATAAATGTATGTTGTTGTTGTTTTTGTTATAATATTCCCGCAAAATAGCGGTCTTTTCTGTTCTACTAAAAACAAACCGACATCACAGATAAACACACCTACAGCTAGATCACAAATATCAATTACACACAGAATAGGTGTAAAAAGTTAATATAATTAAATACGTCCGAGACGAACCTGGTACACACAACACCCATCAATTAGCGGCCAGTGATCCATTAGGGGGAGGCTTCAATGTTTTAATTAAAGAATCCACCCTGGTAACGAGGTGGTGACAATATTCACCCTTTTTATGAGTAATGAACTGCTGCAGTCCTGTGGATACGGATTGTTAATCTATGTTTACTTACCTGCACCCCAACTGTGTAATTCCCAATCCTTTGAAACATAACCTCAAGATTTTTCATGGAAAATCCTAATCTATGTGTTTGGAAATTCGTGTGTCGTGCAGTGCAAATAATGCAACAAACACTTTTTTAAAAGCTTTTATTTAACTTGCAATGTATGTATGTATGTATGTATGTATGTATGTTTGTTACGGTGAAATCTTGGAAGCTAAATTAGCACCACTTCCCGATGACCGATTGACCTGAAATTTTGCACACTCCTTTGGTTCTGAAGACAATATATGCTCATGACAGACATAACTTAATCCTGCAGCCAGGATCGTCTCCTCACAAGGAAACTCCTCAACGGCTAATAGCGTGGACACGAAACTTTGCATACGAGTTCATATTTGATGCATAATCACGATTTGTATCATGAACTCAACCTGCAGTGAGGATCGTCTTCTCACGAGGGAACTCCTCAACGGTTAATACCGTGGACACGAAACTTTGCATACGAGTTCATATTTGATGGATAGTCACGATTTGTATTATGAACTCAACCTGCAGCCAGGATCATCTTTTCACGAGGGAACTCCTCAACGGTTAATAGTGTGGACACGAAACTTTACATACGAGTTCATATTTGATGGATAATCTTGATTTGTATCATGAACTCAACCTGCAGCCAGGATTGTCTTCTCGCGAGGGAACTTTTCAACGGCTAATAGCGTGGACACGAAACTTTGCATACGAGTTCATATTTGATGCATAATCACGATTTATATCATGAAATTAACCTGCAGTAAGGATCGTCTTCTCTCGGGCCTGTGGACGGTGAGTAATGGGCTAGCTCACCGTCCGTCCGTCTAATTCATATTTCATGGATAGTCATGATTTGTATCCTGAACTCAATCTACAGCCAGGATCGTTTTCTCACGAGGGAACTCCTCAACGGCTAATAGCGTTGACACGAATCTTTGCACACTAGTTCATATTTGATGGATAGTCACGATTTGTATCATGACTTCAACCTGCAGCCAGGATCGTCTTCTCACGAGGGAACTCCTCAACAGTTAATAGTGTGGACACGAAACTTTACATACGAGTTCAAATTTGATGGATAATCCTGACTTGTATCATGAACTCAACCTGCAGCCAGGATCGTCTTCGCGCGAGGGAACACTTCAACGGCTAATAGCGTGGACACGAAACTTTGCATACGAGTTCATATTTGATGCATAATCACGATTTATATCATGAAATCAACCTGCAGTAAGGATCGTCTTCTCTCAAGGGAACTCCTCAACGGTTAATAGCGTGGACACGAAACTTTGCATACGAGTTCATATTTGATGCATAATCACGATTTGTATCATGAACTCAACCCGAAGCCAGGATCGTCTTCTCACGAGGGAACTCCTCAACGGCTAATAGCGTGGACACGAAACTTTGCATACGGGTTCATATTTGATGCATAATCACGATTTGTATCATGAAGTCAACCTGCAGTGAGGATCGTCTTCTCACGAGGGAACTCCTCAACGGTTAATAGCGTGGACACGAAACTTTGCATACGAGTTCATATTTGATGCATTATCACGATTTGTATCATGAACTCAACCCGAAGCCAGGATCGTCTTCTCACGAGGGAACTCCTCAACGGCTAATAGCGTGGATATGAATCTTTGCATACGGGTTCATATTTGATGGATAGTCATAATTTGTATCCTGAACTCAACCTACAGCCAGGATCGTTTTCTCACGAGGGAACTCCTCAACGGCTAATAGCGTGGCACAAATCTTTGCATACGAGTTCATATTTGATGCATAATCACGATTTGTATCATGAACTCAACCTGCAGCCAGGATCGTCTTCTCACGAGGGAACTCCTCAACAGTTAATAATGCGGACACGAAACTTTACATACGAGTTCATATTTGATGCATAATCACAATTTGTATCATGAACTCAACCTGCAGCCAGGATCGTCTTCTCACGAGGGAACTCCTCAACAGTTAATAGTGTGGACACGAAACTTTACATACGAGTTCAAATTTGATGGATAATCCTGACTTGTATCATGAACTCAACCTGCAGCCAGGATCGTCTTCGCGCGAGGGAACACTTCAACGGCTAATAGCGTGGACACGAAACTTTGCATACGAGTTCATATTTGATGCATAATCACGATTTATATCATGAAATCAACCTGCAGTAAGGATCGTCTTCTCACAAGGGAACTCCACAACGGTTAATAGCGTGGACACGAAACTTTGCGTACGAGTTCATATTTGATGGATAATCACGACTTGGGACACGAAACTTTTCATACGGGTTCATATTAGATGGATAGTCAAGATTTGTATCATGAACTCAACCTGCAGCCAGGATCGTCTTCTCACGAGGGAACTCCTCAACGGCTAATAGCGTGGACACGAAACTTTGCATACGAGTTCATATTTGATGGATAATCTTGATTTGTATCATGAACTAAACCTGCAGCCAGGATCTTCTTCTCGCGAGGGAACTCCTCAACGGCTAATAGCGTGGACACGAAACTTTGCATACGTGTTCATATTTGATGGATAATCACGATTTGTATCATGCACGCATCCTTCAGCCAGGATCGTCTCCTCACGATGGAACTCCTCAACGGTTAATAGCGTGGATATGAAACAAAGTGTTGAGATTGAGAAAATAATGTGTCCAGAAACGATTACGGCAAAACTAAAAATGTTAAAATAAAATTATAAGTAAAAAACCTTTTTAAAAAAAGCTTTTATTTAAATGCTCTAAAAAGTAGAAAAATAAATTTTTCTTTTAATTTTTAACTTTCAACTTTTAACCTCATTATACACAATTTATATGATCATAAAAGCTTGTCGCGAGGTTTACTTGTATAATTAAACTAGTACCTATTTAATTGAGTAACTTAAGCTGCTAAGTTTAAGTTTTTTAAATTTCAGTTTAATTAAATTCTTATAGGTATTTACGCAAACCTCGCGACAAGCTTTTATGATCATATAAATTGTGTATAATGAGGTTAAAAGTTGAAAGTTAAAAATTAAAAGAAAAATTTATTTTTCTACTTTTTAGAGCATTTAAATAAAAGCTTTTTTTAAAAAGGTTTTTTACTTATAATTTTTAAAAATAAAAGGCATTACGATTAAAAGTGTTATGAAATCACATTTCCTACGTGTGGATTATAGACAATTTGATGGCACGGTTGGCACAGTGGCTGAGCGATTGACTGCTGCACAACGTGTCGTGGGTTCGATTCCCGCACGGAACAAAATATTTTTGATTCATTATCAGCGTGTCGTAGGACCAAGTACGCCTAATACTACACGAAGCATGTGATGAAGTGGTAATGGTCCGGCCATATTAGCCGTAGAACCGATGACCGTTGGAGTAGACACGTTCTTGAGTGGAGGCCGCGAATCGGCAAGCGTAAGGTGGGACGCCCTCAGGGTCGGTGGAGCGACGACCTTCGCAGGGTGGCTGGACGCAACTGGATGAGTGGTACCGAGAATCGAGTTGAGTGGAGTGGTATTGGAGGGGCATAAGTCCAGCAATGCTCTGTATGGTGTCGGACGTTAAGAATAGCACCATCCCATATCTTCCCGTGGGTGTCGTAAGAGGCGACTAAGGGACTTGCCAGAGAATGGGCAGCAGCGTTCTCTGTGCTTTTGTAACAACCGTACTGCGATCGCCAACCCGCTTGCCAAGCGTGGCGATTATGGTAAAACCCCTCAAAATGTTAATGTGGCGACACTTGGGGGAGGCCTATGCCCAGCAGTGGACGTCTTTTGGGCTGAAATGATGAATGATGATGATGAAGTCCAGCAGAGGACTGATGTAGGCTGATGATGATAAATACATGAAGCTAGTCTTTCCCATGACATTACCTGTGTAAATGAAAGACCTTGGAATTAAATAGAGAGATCTTTTAATGTTTCCCTCTCAGCGGTAATCTCATCATTGTCTGTTTGAACCGTCCTTTCATTATACAGAAACATAAAATGTTAATTCCGAAGATTTCGACGAAAGTAATTCGACCTAATTAAGCCTTATTCCAAAGACAAGCGTTATCTTTGAACTTACCTGCTTTTGGATGCTTTTCTACCTTCTGCTAGAGATTTAGCTGGGTTTGTAAGTGAGTTTGAATCTTGGGGCTTGAGTGGTAGAATTGGATTTTGTGTGTTGATGGTTGAGAGTCGAAGATTTTCAAGATTTTGTTAGGGTTACCTGAAATAGAAAGTATTACAAAAAAAAAAACAAAAAAAAAATTACACTTCTATTTGTCGAGCCTCATTATCATCATTCATCATTTCAGCCGAAAGACATCCACTGCTGGACATAGGCCTCCCCCACGTATCGCCACATTGACATTTTGGGGGGTTTTGCCATAATCACCACGCTTGGCAGGCGGGTTGGCGATCGCAGTAAGGCTGTTATAAAAGCACAGAGAACGCTGCTGCCCATTTTCTGACAAATCCCTTAGTCGCCTCTTAAGACACCCACGGGAAGATATGGGATGGTGCTATTCTTAACGTCCGACACCATACAGAGCCTGCCGACAGACAGATCCAATTGAAAGATCCTGAATCAATTGTCTATTTAATTATTGACCGATATTCACATAAATGCCAAGATGATACCTATTCATTTTGTCTGAAATACATTCTCGATATGGTAGATTGCCGTCATAATTAACCATCACTTTAGTACCTAGTACCTAGCACTTTAGTACAGTTTCCTTAACTTTCTCTTTAACGCCAAGAAAAATATGACGAATTTACGTATGGATATCATGTATGTTCTTTAGCTAACAAATATAATCCTCCCTCTTTCTTCATTTCATTTCTTAAACTTGTAAAATCTCCAGGTAAACGTTCACAGCCCTACACAACCCTCCTTGGCCAACATTAACAAGGAGAATTAAGATTAAAATGATATTAAATTTTGATATTGTGTTGTGTACGGATTATTTCGAAGGAAATTTTAATATGGGCCTCGCTCTTTGAGTCCTTTGTGGCCCGGGCAGGCTCTCTGTTTGTTCTGCTTAGAGGTATTATGGGTACGAGGTGGGTGAAAAAGGTAAGTTGAGGTACTTGCTTACGTGATTGCTGCATGTAGAAAGAAGGTGGATGTAGGTTTCTTTTCTGTAGGTTGTATTTTATCGTAGTCTGTAAGGTTTTATCTGTATGGTGTCGGACGTAAAGAATAGCACCATCGCATATCTTCCCGCGGGTGTCGTAAGAGGCGACTAAGGGACTTGCCAGAAAATTGGCAGCAGCGTTCTCTGTGCTTTTGTAACAACCGTAATGCGATCGCCAACCTGTCTGCCAAGCGTGGTGATTATGGCAAAACCCCCCAAAATGTCAATGTGGCGTCACTTGGGGGAGGCCTATGTACAGCAGTAGACGTCTTTTGGGCTGAAATGAGGAATGATGAAGGTCTGACATCGATTTCTCTGGAAAATGCCAGCAAAAAATCAATCAGAATTGTTCTGAAAAGGTTTGAACCACTTACGACCTGACCATGCAACCTTATGGCAAACGGTCTTTGATTTTCACAAAAATAAACTTTAACAACATAAATAACACAACATCAAGCTTGTAATCCTCGTAGAGTTAGGCAGAGGTGTATACCTAATAGTACAACCCACATTTCACCAGTTATATTTAAGTTCGATGTAATAAGGGACGAATAAAAGTCTGTCAATGAATTCCTAATAATGTTTTACAAAAAAGGCCAAGAACACCAGTTAAGAACAAACAGAAGATAACAGCATGTAAAGGATCATCGCTGAATTTGCTTGAACAAGAACTAGGCTCACCCCAACCTATTGCCATCAACCGGACACAAATCCAGACTCCGTGGCTGCTACTAAAAAAATTATATATAAATCTTTCCTTTAAAAATAAATATACTTATTGTTCTAAAGTTTAAATATAATATAATTAATAAAAAAAAAAATTAATAAAAAAATTATGACTAACATAAATTTTTATTAATATTTTTTTTTTTAATATTTAAGTAATATTTAAATTTTTATAGTAGTAATTAATATTAAATTATTTAAGAAATTAAAAACAATTCGAATAACGAAAACACCTAAATTGCCCTAAAAACAGTCCTTCTTCCTAATAATCACATTACAAACCCTCAACAACCTAATTAGAAGCCACCACCACCATCAGCATTGCAGTCACATCAAAAATGTAAGAAGAATCTCACAAACAATATCTTTAACAAGTCTTTCGTTGGGACATACTTTGAATAATTAATTTCTATCGGGTCAGTGCCCTGCAGGACTGGGTTGGGACCAATCATCGCTAATCAATTCTTATTGTGCTCGGCTTTTTATAAATGTGTTGTAAGTGAGCTTGTGTTGAAGTGGTGATAGGGTATCTGTGGCTGTGAGTGGAACAGGGTTATATACCAGCTTTATCCACACTTATATTATAAAGAAGTAAAAAAATTAAGTTTGTATGAAGCAGGTTATATCCGAAACTACTCATCCGATTTCAGAAAAGCTTGTACGGTATTGCCGAGTGCTGTATGAGGGATATTTTTGTGTTAAAACAATACATTTTGCACGAGTGAATGGAAGCTATAGTTTTAAATAATTTATGTCAGGAATTAGTTCACCCTCGCTAACTAGTTAGTTAAATAAGTATTAGCGAGGTTATTAAGTAGATACTGAAAAATTAAAGGGGAAGCTTTGAGTAGCATAGGCAATTTTTGTGTAATAGTTTTCAAAATCTTGAAGAACATAGTGTGTCACGCTTTTTGGTGTAGGTATTCACTATTATCATTTAAAGAAGGACACATTTTAATGACTCTCTGTCAGGTTTGGACTTAAGCTACTAAGCTTTAAGGTCACGACTTTTCGTTAAGATATTTTTTCTTGTTTTATCAAGGGAGCTTGTACAGTTTAAAGATGTCGCCCAAGATATCATATTTACACAACAGCACGTTTCAAAATTTATAATTCGAACTAATATTACAAATTCCATCGCAACCATAGAGAAAACGATACATCCAATCTCATAATAAATTAAAGCCAAGAACACATTAAATGAATCCTCATGATATTCTCGTACAGCTATCATCTGCTTTTGACAAACGAGGTGTTATTCAAAAGATAACATAAACATATACAAAAATAAGATGAATGTTGGCTTCGTTTAGTTTTATGTTTTATTTCTATGTTTATGCAAATAACAACGTGTTTTATTATGCACAATGGCTTGCTTTGGATACTATTCTTCTTTTCGTTATGAATTTATTTTGTTTTCTAGGAAACATTTTCGTGATAAACTTGTATTTTTTTAACAGTCCATTTACATTTTTCTTATCCCAATTAACTTGGGGTCGGCGCAGCATGTCTTCTTCTTCCATACTTCTCTATTACTGCTCGTCCTCACTACACTTCCTTTCTTGTCCATTTTATCTAATTCTTCTTAACATCCGTCAGTAAACGCTGTCTGTTTTACAAGTGACCTTGGCCAGGTTGCGCACCAGACCCACCACCGCCTTCACTAGCCGCCAGCGGGACGGCAGCTTCACTATCACCTGTGAATATAATATTTTGTGATCAGCTGATCTTGTGAGTTAATATAATCCTTCCCAGTTGCCTTGCCTTCATCAGTTTGGCAATTCTTGGGGCTCCGTCATCTCATCATTGATTCGAGCACCCGGACATTTTATGACCGCGTATATTATGTTATAAGGTAGGCAGACATAGCTTAGTGGTGTGACCGTTGGACTGCCAAGTCATAAATCTCGAGTTCGAACCTTAGACACGCACCACTGATTTTTCGGATTCATGTGCATATTCTATAATTATCACTTGCTTCTGGGAAACAAAAATCGTGTGGCAACCGGCATGCCTAAGAGATAATTCTCGACGGCATGTAAAGCCAAGTCAGACGCCCATGGGCGGCATAAAAGCTCTAACACCAGGTTCGGTAATGTAGCTTTTTGTCACTCTCTACAGTAAGCTGAAGGCAAAAGACGCGCGTACTCACACGCATCCATTAAGCTTTCTGCGATAATTTGTTTAGGTGGTAGCTATTTGATGATACAAGTTGTTGAAAGTGAATTGGTTTCTTCTAGGCAAGTGTGCTCCACTCTAGGCGGCATCATAGCTTCATGTCAGGCGAGTTGTGGCCGAACGCAAGCGTATTCACTAAAAAAATAAAAAAGTAGAAGTTTTTGTGATTGTTAGTGAAGTAGAGCAAGTAGAAAGCAAACACCGTAATCAAACCGTCCAGCAAGGTCAGCCGTTGGAATTAGTTTTTGGCAAATTCCAGTTTACATCCTAGTTCTTTAAATGGCGTCCTCTTTAACTTGGAAATGCCGAGTTTTTAGAGCGTTCGCACGGCGACCAATCAAACTATACAAAACCACTTTATGCGGATCTCTCTTTATACGGGAAGTCTATACAAAGCGAGACCTTGTCCTGCTGGAAATGTATTGCTTGATGCGTTGCCGTGTGCACCAAGATGTGAAAACGAATTGTGTACGTCCTATTATTAATAAGAACCTTATCACTTAAGTAATAAAGTACACTTACATTCAATTTAAATCGGCTACCACTTACCTCTCGATCCCTATAACCCTCACATGCAAGTCCGCAAGCGATCGTTTAGTCACCAAGTCACCGACGTACCGAGCCAAAGTGACGCGTCGTTGAATGCACTATTAATCATTTACACGCGATTTATATTGCTATCTATGCTTACTGTCCGTCTGTATGTCCCTTACGTTGCACGCCTTAAACTTTCTGTTGAGAACTTTTAGGATGCTGGAATTGTGCATTTAATTAATGAAACGTTTTTCTTCTTTGTTTTTAGGATCAAGATTCAGAAAGTTGGTAGTGTCGGTATGTTCTTAAAAAAGTTTCCTACAATACAAGAGTCTAATAAAAGTAAAAAATATATTCGATTGTCACATCTTATTTTAATCTATGGATTGTCATGAGGTACCGAAAAGATTATGACACGTATACAGGGTGTAACGGTAAGGGTATATACATACTTAAGGGTGTGCTACAGACCATCAAACTAAACATGTTTCTCCACAAAGAAACATCATCATAGCGAAAAAAATATCAGCTGCCCCATACAAAATTTCAATACCTATTCGACCCAAATGTATGGAGCAACTGATATTTTTTTCGTTATTACGATGTTTGTTTGTGGAGAAATATGTTCAGATTGTTGGTCTGTAGCACACCCTTAAGTATGTATATACCCTTTCCGTTACACCCTGTATATTGAACACAATGTAAATTGTTTTAATGAATAAATGAAATGAGACTTGTGTTGAAAGTCGTTGAGCTTTAGTATAGGTTAACCAATCACTAAAGCACTGATATCTTATCATGTTTTACGTTTTTTGCTGTGTCGACGTCATCCAGCGGATCCCGACATACCTACTTAAGTAATAATGCTGTAACATAATAATATTGTAAAAAAATCATTTTAAAAAAGTAACCATGGATTTTTTTGCCGGTTCTTCTCCATAGGAAACGAACAACCCGTTTCGTGCAACTTTTGTCGACGTTTTATAAGTGCCCATGGTGGCCTATGTGAAATATAGTATATTTCATTGCGAGTGCGGAAAGCCTGTCATTGCAAAGAGTTCCGACAAATGTCTACCCGAGCCGAGGCGCATCCGAAGGTGAGGGTTGACAGTCGGAACAAGTTGCAATGACGGTTCTGCACGTGTACTGAACAACTATTTTTAATACAGTTGCGAAAAAATGAAGCAATTTAATAAAGAACATTTATGGAAAATGGCGCCAACCGTAAAAGAATAGAAGCAGAGATTTTTTTTGTTTTCTTCACCCATTCTGGGTAGGCAAAGGGAACTATGCCCATACAGCCAAGTCTTCAGTAGATTTTTTTTATTGATATGAAATGAAAATGAAATAAAACCTAACCTAACTCATTGAATCAAATCATTAAATCTGATATTGAAACAAATTAGTAGCTTCTTTTTAGAAATATTTGCATGAATCATAAAAACTTCTTTGATATATTTTAGTAAAAACTCCGTGGTTGGTTTTTTTCTTTTTCATAGACATTATTTTGACAGTTGGGAAAGATAACGCACGATTTCGGGAAAGGTAAAGAAAAAGCTCGAGTGTGTAATAGCCCACATCCCGAACGCTATACGTCCCTGCAATACGCCACTTTTTGAGCAACTGTATTAAAAAAATATTTTTATTCTGATAGCAATGACTATAACAAACTCCTATCTTCAACATTTCCAAACCAAACTTTAAAATCAAACTTGTTATAATCAACGCCACCACAATCTTCTTCACACATATCAAATTAACATTTCAATTTGATTTTTTTGCGGTCACACGAAACCCTTCATTAATTGGGTTACAGAGGGTTACCTTTGGGAGGGAAGGGTTAACTCCTCAGGGATGAGGCTACAATTGATTGAGATAGATGTTGTCAGCGGACAAATTCAGAGACAACTTTTTACTCTACTTTTTTCTCCCCCTGTATTGTTTTTTAATCTATTTGTTTTTTAAAAAAGGGTGGTTTTCAACCAGCCAGTTATATACGAGTAGCTAATTGTTTTTAACTTCTTGAGTGGTTTTACGATTGGTACTAAGATGTTCTTTTGTTTTGTTTTTCTGTTTATGGGTTTCGTGGTTGGGGGGACTAATTTCAAATTTGGAAGTGGTTATTGGTTATGGTTGATTTAAAAAGAACGAGGAAATTTACGTTACTACTTTTTAAATCGGCTCAGTTTTTTGTGCAATAAATTGATGTAACTTGCCAAATTTAAATAAATTGCAGCAGTATAGTACATTGTGTATTAAGGACGGTAAGTAAGGAATTACGATCGAGGCTCCAGTAGAAGCCCGAAGTCGAAGACTGAGGGCTTTCTGAGTCGAGGTTCGTAATTCCCGTACCGCCCGTGAAACATACAATGTTTTTCATCACATTTGCGAGTAAATTATAAACTATTATTACGATTTACGAAATACGTGAATACGTAATATACGTTATACAAATCTTTCGTTCAGATACGTTAAGGGCAAATACTTACGTAGACCTACAGCCATGACGGAGTGTAAAAAAAAAATAAAAAATTTCAACGTTTTGATACAAAACACTATCGAGTATTCAGAACATTAGTTGAGTATTTAAGTAACATGTAGCGAGAATGCAATAAAATTCCTGTATAAATAACATTTTAAGTCAATTTTTCAATTGCGTGTAAACTCCTTGCTTGAACTTGCATGAACTGTGTGCTGTGCAATAAATAAATAAAAAAAATAGTTACCGACCTTGGGTTTTATATGGGGCATTACGGCCAAGTTAACCTGTATGTTTAGATACTGCAATGTATGTTTACGTGCAAGTGTGATGAAAAATTATTTCCAGCAATATTACGATGTAAAGAGACATGAAAGAATTGAAAATATCAAGCCAAATACCTTACTAAATGACGTATGATTAGTGCTACTATCCAAATATCTAACTGATGACTGCTGGTCATGTAGAAGAACCGTTCGAAATTGATATGCAACCTTTATCTTATCGGAGATGCTGCAAAAGAAGAAATAAGTAAAGACCTTGCTCAAAAAACAAAAACAAACCGAAAATCAAGAAAACGGTACCCGATATCCGAATCCTACATCAACAAAAATATCATCGATCCCATCTGCTCAAAGTCTAAGAGTACATTGAACAATGCCAATAGCTCCCCAGACAATGTTACTATCGAAACGTTCGATCTGTCCGGACGATACAGCTTTACATAAATACCTTATGTAACTAAGATCACGCTTCCACCGTCCTAATCTTTTGCAAGCGTTTCGAAGACACCACACACCGACGAACGTGAGAAATTCAGAATACATTGAGAGTTTATTCGGAGTTTGGAACTTCAAGAGTCAAATTGGGAACGCAATGGATTGGGAGCTAGAAGTTATGGTCACTGGAAGTAAAGCAATGTTGGTTGGTAAGAGACAGATGTGCGATAACCCAAGATAATCCTGCGATAAAATCTTATACGATTTGCCTCAGCGCACGGTAGTGAGGTTTACGTCTAAAGTCCGAGTTGGTCGGTAAGTCGGGATCGACGGCTGATATTTGATAGGTTTTACTTTTACGTAACATCTGTGCTTTGTTCCGTTTATGAAGAGTTTTGGACTGTCTTGTTGTATTGGCAAATAGAATAGATAATTAGCAGATAGTAGCAATGTTAGTTTGTGCATCCTGAATTACGTATAAACGTTATTGTAAATTCTTCTCTTTTATTTGACGGCAAAAATGCATTATGTTAGATGTGGAAAAGAACTGTCTATTGACTCTTATTAAATTGTAACTCTGACTAATTTTAAATCTGATTCGAAGATTAATTTTATTTATCTTTTAGAAATTACAAAGGTATAACAAATAAGTCATAAGAGAAAAAAAGCAAACAAAGAAGACCAATCTATACAAATATTATAAAGCTGAATAGTTTATTTGTTTTCTTGAACTCGCTAATCTCAGGAACTGCTTATCCGATTTGAAAAATTATTTCAGTGTTACATAGCCCATTTATTGAGAAAGGTTATAGGCTATATATCATCACGCTATAACAAATACGAGCGGAGCAGCAATGAAAAATGTTGCAAAAACGGGGAAAATTTGACGCAGACGAAGTTGAGCGGGACAGCTAGTATTTAATATTTAGACTAGCTACCACTGATGAAGATAACAACACTTTTGTCACAAAGAAGAACCCCAAATCTAAAGTAAATAAACAAAATTCCATAGCACCATCAAAAGAGCCAATCAAGCCAGAAGCTGTGACAGCAACCACGATCAACTGGTTGACAAATGACACTACTCATGACACGCTAATGAAAGTATTATACAGCATTATGCTGGTACATACTGATGAAAATCAGACGCTTTGTGATGCTAAGAGTTCAGAGAAAGATGGTGCCTTGTTTTGATAAAAGAAGAAAGGCCGGGTAATGCAGGAAAGAATAAAGAAGATGGAGCTAACGCTATAGAAGGCTTGTCCAAAGATCTAGAAACCAAATAATCGAAATCATTTTAAGAGGTTCTATCAGCTAAAAAGTTTTATACTCTTCAAAGAAAATTGGAAAGGTTGTTTAACTAAAGCCAAAGGTCAAACAAGAATAAGATTGAAAAATATCCCAAAAGTTATTAGCAAAATTAATCAAACAAACGCAAAGTAGCTACTAGCTCCTACATTACTACCACACATTAATAATAAAATATTCGAATTGTTAATAAAAAGCATAAAAAAACTAAATATATTCGACTAATAAGTTTAATAAAAGACGCCAATATAAAAAAATCAGTAAACATTCCAAAAAAATTGACATCCCACAAATAGTCGTCGAGTTCATCGTTTTAGCCGAGTATAAATTTAACACTAGCAATATAAGCTTTGACACTTTTATAAAACGTGCATATTTATCCAAGCCTTGTTTACTTTCTATTTAAATTTTACTATCCGTCACCATGACTAACGGTCATTGGGAAGTGTTTACGTGTAATAAATTAACGGACGGACAATCCGACCGGTCCGCTTTGTGGATAATCATTAATTTCCATGCGACATTGAATTCTTTGGGATATCTGTCTGAAGCATTAATGCACGCTAAATTTGTTTTCTCATTACTGTCTCCGGTTGATTCATTAATTTTCTTTTGTGTTGGTGACGACGATGCATTTCTTGCAACTAGTATTTTTGTTAAATTTTACTATCAGTGTTCGTAAAAGTTCTATTACCTCTTCCAAAGTACCGTCTAAGTTAGACATTTTATTTCCATTCGATTTTGTATAAAATAAACTTGTGTTACATGTAAATATTTACCAAGAAAAACATCCCGCTACAATAAATATTCAGAAACGTCGAGTATCATTACCATTTTACAAATCGCAGCATGCAGCGTTCAAGTTATGCTAATGTCAATCTGTTATAATTCCGGCATCACATACATTTTACTTTTAAATCTCCTATAATTCGTTCATCTCCCTATTTTTTACGGCGCCTCGTGTCCACTGTCACTACTGGACATTAAAAAACATCTTAATTTCTATGTCATCCCCAACTTTATTGGGAATTTGTAAAGAAAGCGTGTTGGGCTCGTGGCACCTGTCTAACGCTGGCCTTTGACCCAGGGATGCTGTGGTCATCTCGCCTTTTTATACTGACCCTACATTGATATGTTAATTTTGATGGTCTTCGCATTTTTTACGCAGTTTAACTCTGAATGAGAGGTATTGATTGTAAAATTTGTAGTCGTTATTTATACTAACTTGACATGTTTAAACTAAATTAGGCTGTTTGAATAAATTTCTTCGTTCATGTCATAATTTTGGACACTCATTTCATTTAGATTTACGGTCCGTTATTTTCAAATTATGCAAATTCACGAACATTACCTGAGGTCCGAAAAAATAAATCAAAGTAATAATATTTTCGAAGACTGACCCTTGTCCAGCGCTGTAAATACCATCACATAGATTTTATGGGAACCCGAAATAGCTAATAATTCATAAATATCGGACACCGGACTCCTGTGTCCGGTGCTCAAAATCGCTAATACCAAAACCCGTTGGGGCCAAATACGTCATTAATTTGAACAAGTCCGGACAAAGGGCGAAGACTGCGCCCTTTCAAGACTAGAAAGACTACACGGCGAAGGATAATAGTGGAGAGTCTCCTCACTCGTTTAAGAATGATAAATTACCTAAATGGAGTCGGTATGTCCATTCCCACAGATATTAAAGTGGAGGACAAAAGAAGGACCCCCGAGTAGTTGGAACCATGCTGGGGTATTGAAAATATTGCAAAATACACCGTTCATTGTGCGGACCTCATGCAAATCTCTTTGAGGGCTTCTTTCGGATAGAAATTGGAAAAGTTTTTTGATCGTGACTTTGATGTTCTTTGTTTTAAGAAGGCTAATCGCTGATGATACGCTTGTATACTGCTTGGAATCCGATGCTTATGTGTACTGGGATAAAGTCAAGTAGGTAAAGCGCAGTCACATTGGTAATGAGAGTCCGACTATGAAAGAGCTTATAACGGTTTTTTCTTCAGAATATTCCAGATAGACCACAAACATTGTTTGCGAAATTTACCTGATTATTAGAATAACTCGTTGTTCCATGCTTTTTTCTTAAATAACCGTTTGAAATTACAAACAGATAATATTGAGTGGCAGTCACAATAAAAATAATAATTTGGTATCCTAAACAAGCCTGACAGGGATGATACATTACCTGCCACTGAATTACCTCATCATAAAAAATAACATCAAATGATTATTCTAATGTGCTATGAACTTTAGTCTAATCGATTCTACAGAGGTAGATATGATCTAAGTTTACAAATTAATTTAAGCAAAAAATTAAATGCTAAAAAGTATACTTGAGGCTTCCTGAAAATATTACCATGTGTGCCTTTCCGAATTTACTGAAAACCAATGAAAGGTAAACCTTTACCACGACATTTTCCAAACTGACCACCTCATAAAACTATAAAGCGAAAAACCACCCATGAAATTGTATCCCTTCATTTGCGGTCTATTATCTATAAGCCCATTATTGCTATAATATAACACCTGAGCAGTTCCGATTACACATAATGAGTACAAAACCCTTTGTGTCCATTCAGCCACCGATATTAATAAAAAGGGATAGTGACTATGCCCTTTTGTGTCGACTTGTTTATTCTACAGAATGACATGAATGTTTAGAAGCAAAAAAGGGAGATACAGCGAAGAGAGTTCACAAAGATAATGATGCGGCTTGGTAAGGTTAAATTTAAAATTAATGCTACGGGATAAAGAATGGTATTGCTTGATTTATAATTTTGTATGGGTACTCAGAAAGCTGGTATATTTGTAGAAGACGATGATCGGTGACCTCTGCCACCCAGCGCGGTTCGTGATTGACGTTTCTATGACGTGCGCGGCCGGAGAAATTTGGAGAATTCCGAATATGTTTTCTAATTGTTATGGATGTTTATAAACTACTGTAAAGTGTTTTTGGTAATTCATTAATATTAATAAGCACATTTTTTGTTTGTTTTTCATGATAACAATAGGTGTGAATATGCAAATCATTAATGAATATTTAAAATCACTTTAAAATATATAAAACTTGAAGTGTTTTGTATAAATTACAAGACTTTAGATTAAATACTGTGAAATTTGAGAAAATGGTTGTGCCAAAAAAAACAGTGTTTCACAGCTTATATCCAGTTAATACCTTAACTAAACCCCGTAATTGTTTGCAACTATGGCTAGATAAACCGATTTCTCTGGTGCTTGATAATTATCATATTAAGGGTAACAAAGATCAAAACAGTATTGGTATACATACATAAAACTACAGACAAGGAAGACCCCTGGTTTAATAATAACATCCGCTCGAGGAGAACTTTGGGTAAAGCCGCGCTTCTCTAAGTTGGTTCCTGGATGGCTGATCATACATTACATACTGAGTTTCCTCCGTACTTCTAAAACCACGTTAAGCCGTTGGTCCCGGCTGTCATTTATAGATCTTTGACAGTCGTTATCGGTAGTCAGTGGCCCGAAAGTCTGTCAACCAGTCTTACTCAGGGGTATCGTATTACACAGTACTAACTGGGTTGTGGAGGTGAAATAGGCAGTAGCTTCATGTAAAATACTGGTATTCAGCTAGATCTGGTTAGACTGGAAGCCGATTCCAACATATTTGGAAAAGTGTAGTGATGCTACAGAAAAGCTTGTGTTAATTCGGTTGAAAGTATTTGCAGTATTATAAATAACCGTCTTGTAAGTAAACGTCTTGTAAGCGCCTGACACTTTCCACGCCCCCTGAGCATAAGCAGAAGCTCATGCGCAACCCAACTTCACAAAGGGATTCTTTAAGCGAGACATAACATAACATCAGAACATCACGCCTGAAATCCCCGAAGGGTTGGGTAGACGAGTACCTGAAAGTACCACATTTCACCAGTTATGTTTAAGTCCCGTGTGGGGGCGAGCCTATTGCCCTCAAACGGGCACAAATCCAGACCCCATGGCTACCGAGAAATTTCTGATGAAAAACCCAAGCGCGACAATATGTGAAAATCCGAATCTATAAGATATACTGGGAAACTTTCTTAGGAAACTTAAGCTCTTTTTAATTTTTGGATTTCGACCATATTGTCACATTTAAAAGAGTCACTTTTCATAAGTAAGAGTCCTTTAATTAACCAACAGTAGCATCATACAGCCGCACAATTTCAGTTGCCACACAAAAGGTTACAAAAACATGTCTACAATAGTCCACAAAGGTGACAATGAACACAATAGGGCTATGGGAAACAGTACAAAAGTCCTCCGTATTTATGCATTGTTTGTTTTACTAAGAAGTGACGGATGAAAACAAATAGCCCTTTTTAAAATAAGTAGCAACCCCATCTTTGTCTCAACCATTATACTGAAACCTCTTACAGATCCCACTATTATTGATTTTGCAGTTCTTGTTATACTGGCTGTCTCGTCCAGTATAACATAGTCTGTATCGTATTTGGTGTTGAGAGCTTCAACAAGGTCATGGGTACCTGGTAGGTAATGTTGTTCTTCACAGTTCTAATTGCCTATTATAATGATACTTGATACGTCTCGACTTGTTCGCTCTTCTAGTAGTTAGAGATTACTTTCTTTTGTATTGGATATTGGTTCCTTTTGTTTTGTAGTTTTATTTAAATCTTCTTTGACACGTACAATGGGTAAGTTTTCTGCTTTTGATGGTTTAAAGAAGATACTTTTCTCATTTTGGAGGTCCCAAGCGGAGACTTGTATCAAAGTTTGATACTTTCACGATGATAAAAAGCACGGTTTACCAATCTGTGTTGCTGGCCAGGAGCGCCTAGAAGCGGCAATCAACTACTTTCTCATACTTCGACTTACAGCAGGATTGAGGACTAGTAGTAGTTTATGCCATACCAATCATTTTAGACTTTATCACCATAATTTCGCTGATAGACTGGCACTTCATCTATTTGTTAACTTCATCAAATAATGTGTAATGAGGAGCTCGTGGCTAAATAATAACAGCCGTACGGGTCGATCTTTTGGCGAGGTTGGTCCGTGGATGGGTGACCATAATTACATACCGGGTTTCCTCCGTGCCTCGGAAAGCACGTTAAGCCGTTGGACCCGGCTGTCATTTGTAGATCTTTGACAGTCATTACGAGTAGTCAGAAGGCAAAAGTCTGACATCTAATCTTACCAGGGGGTATCGTATTACCCAGTTACTGGGTTGTGGAGATCAGATAGGCAGTCACTTCATGTAAAATACTGGTACTCAGCTAAGCTAAGCTCAAGATAGTTTGGGAAAAGGCTAGGCAGATGATGATGATGATCAAATAATGTCCAAGGCTTTTATTTGCGAGGAAACTACGCAGTAGCTAAGTTATTAATATCAGAATCTAAAGTCACATAATTTTACCCACGTAGGTATACCACAGTCCATATTTGTACAGCATAACTTTTTTAAATAACGATAAAAGTCACACCTCAAAACAATCAAAATCGGCGTAACCGAATAAATCCTTAAGCAAAACCAAAGAATAAGATAATGACTTAAACAAACAACTATAAAAGTTACCGTAATGGACTTAACACTACGACGTTCGACCGGTCTAACGGACCCCGCATGATTCATCTATCGCATTAATATTGCTTTTTATACGTTACCTTTTGTTTAACCCTTTTGTGCTACGCAAGGGACATCCCATTAACTTCTTGAGGCCGCCATTGTTATTTTTGCGTATGCAAATCTTGGTTCCGGGTGAAACTGTGACTGATTGGTCCTGAGGTTCTCATGGCAGGGTGACGGTCAGTAATGATGAGAAACTCCTGTTGTATGACTTGACAAATTTTCGTATATTGTGTGCTATAAACCTGTTCAGATGTGAGAAGAAAAACCATTAACGAATTCTTCTTGGGCAAGTATTCGCCATAACAAGGTCATGTGCGAACAGATTTATACATATATAAACATACCTACATATAAATTGATAAATATCACACATAAATCATATATAAATGGACACAGAGATTGTCGTCTCTGTAAAGTAACGAGATTTGGTGAATTAATATTGAAAAGGAGGACGTTTGTTATTCATTTGATACGGGAAAAGCTATTTTAGTTAGGACATGAAAAAAAGTACTATAGTAAGAAAACAGTTCTTCAGTAACTATGGTTTCAAACTATTTTCAAATAAGTAGAAACTCAACGCAATTATTCAACTCAAGTCGATTAGGTTCTTATAAAACACTTAAAGCTAAATGCATGCACCCTTCAGCAAGTTTTACAAGCCACATTATGTCTAATGCATTCAGGAGTAACAAAGAAATTGCCTTGAACGCGATACATTACTCCACACTAACACGTGTATGAAGGAAAACGCTACAAGATCGAGAAATGGATTGTAAAAAGAAGGAGGAACGGAGTGAGGAAGAACGACACGTGTCTGCAAGTCTCTCAGCCCTTGTTTAAAACCACCAAAACGACGAGAGTTGTCATCAAATACGCATCCTTGAGGGCGGGAATCAGTTTTAAAAGCCATTAGAGGACGAGGGGGACGGGGGTTGTAATTAGACTGCGTTAATATTTAACAAGTGCGACGCCACACAGATTAGCGTAATGCCATCCCAGCTGCGTCCAAAGCCCGGACACCTTCTGTGACTCGGGCTTTTAAAAAAGCCACTCTGTCAACGGGATCGTCAAAAATTAATTACGTTATGTCCTGGTCTGTAAAAAGGAGATTTTGAGCTAATGGATTTGTGATAACCTCCAGTGAAGCGAACACTGAAAGAAAATCAAAACCATTCTTCGTTCACAATTTAATTACTTATTCTGGGAGAAACATTCAATGTTTTTCTTTCATTACAAAAGATTCAAAGTTACACCTTTACGAAAATATGGTAGCTAATTAATTCCCAAAAAGTAAGGTACGAAGTTAAAACAGATTCGGGCAAAATCGGGCAAGTGTAATCCTTTCACCCTTTCTGTGCAATTAGAATTAGAGGCAAGACGGTACGGCATCTGCGGGTTAACTAATGGCGAATGCATTATTAAAGGACGGCAGTGCGCGAAGGGTTGGGGACAGATTATGTTATTATAGATTTAGGTTCTGTTTTATATGCTGATGTGTTGATGATGGATATGCAAGTAGATGTACGTTTGCAACGACTTTGAAATAAATGAAAAATTATTGAAACAATCAGCAACTTGTAGAATGTAGACGTATTGAGTTATCGAATAAAGAAAATACAATTGATTATTCAATTCAAATAAAAATTATTATGCACTCATTTTAATGCTAAAAATTCCAGCTTTTACATAGCAATAAAGGTATTTCTGACAAATAACATCAAAAGGAAGGGTGCTAACGTATCTTACACAGCCGCCTACAAATCCGTGCGAATATTGGTTAACAAAGCCAATAATTAATGATGTCGCGACAGCCATGTTTGTCCAACTGGCGATCCTAAAGCAAACAGGTCATTCTTAAAGGGAACCGTTTATTTCGCTAATGGTTCTAAACAACAATTACTTAGACCCATTACATGTATCATTAGTACATGCATTTGTTTTCTTAGCTGGGGTCTCGCAGACCCCGCGCGCGGTGGCGGGTTGATATCATTAATCAAAAGATTTCGGAGCTCGGACGGTATCTTGACAAAAGTTTTTTTTGGGTTTAAGCAAATATGAGAATGTGGCGACGAGAAATGACTTCAGATTTGATATTTCATGGAGTTTTTAGTCTTATTTCTTTGAGTTGAAAGGTCATAATGGTGTGAAGGTCCGGTACCGTTGTCGTCTGTTCTATTGTGTGCAGGAATTTATATTTGGTTTGATAGACATAATAGTTTTGTGTCGATCTGATATCGTTGTGTGGGAAGATCCTGTAGGAAATTGTGCTTATAAAATAATTCATAATGTTTTCCGATCATCCATCAATGTTATATCCACTATTGACTTGACGCCTTTATGATATTATCAAGATTTTATTAACATAATGGTTTTAGATAAGAAGGCAGGGCAATGAAGACTTCTTCTACTTCTTCTTCAACCTTTTGCCACCCAATGCTGAGTGTAGGTCTCTTCCAAACCGCCAAAAGTGGAGAACTTTTGGCGGTTATGTGTCGTCATGGCTATCCAGTTTCTTCCGGCCACTTTAATGAGATCGTCTGTCCACCTAGTCGGTTGTCTTCCCTCATTCCTCTCCGTCCCTTCCGTGGTCTCCACTCCAGCATTTTCTTTCCCCATCTTCCATCCAGTCTACGGCATATATGGCCCGCCCACTTCCACTTTCTTTTTGCTATCACTTCCGCTATGTCCGTGAGTCTCGTTCGTAGTAATGAAGACTAAAGTTCACATAAAATCCTAACAAACTAAAACAGTACCTAAATACAAATCATAGCAAAGTACAGTTCCAAACTTATATCGCAAGAAATATTAAAACAATCAAATCAACAACTTACTCCAGCGTTTTTTATCGCCGAAAGAAAAGTTACGATAACACAACTTTACAACTGACAATCGCTTGTTTTACCCAACGAACACGTGATGATGTCGCTCACATCTGTCAAGACTTGACATGTCTTATCTTTGGGGTGAAAAAAAAACCCCTGGGGTCCCACCCACCCCACGGCAAACCTCAAGACAATGCAATGTCGGGAATCAAATATATTTATGACTATGTAAATTGGCTCAATTCACCGCAGAATTCAGAATTTAGCTAAAAGGTTGGTTAAAGTAAAAGGTAAATTTTATTTTTTCGCACCAGCTGCCTTTGAGTGGGGTCTTTTTGATTTTCTTTGTTTTTTTTCTTGAAATTGTATTTTTTTACGTTCCGTTTTCCACTTTATTAAGGTGTGAAGTGATCGGAATGAAACGATAAAATCGAATATTTTGTTATTGGCTTGTGGCAATAACTTTGGCAGTAGTGACTGAAAGTCAGGATTTCGTGACATCCGCGTCTGTTGATTTAATTCAATATTTTTATTGTGAAACTTCCTAATCTACGTTATATTAGATAATAGGTAATAGGTACTCACTGCCATATTATTATTTTTAGGTAATCTTGCTGCGCACTAACAGGGTCCTGTACTCATTAGTTTTAAGCATACTATGATTGTGTACATTGTGCATTAAACAAATAAATGAATAATTTAGACTAAACATAAGCTTTTTCTCTTGTAGTTATGATTACTCATGGCGTTGTCTGTGGCCAATCATATCTTCAAATTGAATAACTCTGAATAAGCAAACATTGCGAACGTAATGAAGGACTCCTTACTTTAAAAATCTATTAACACCATTTCTCATATTGCAGGGAACGGTATAGTTATCCGCATGCAAGTATTGATTCTCAACTTCTTCTTAATCTTGGTACAGCTAAACTGAAAAAAATACCACAGGAAAAAAGTTCCTATAGCAAACTTCTATAGCACCGACTCTCCCACATTATCGTAAGTGGTAACAGTCTCAAGCCACAAGCCAACAGGTTTTCCTTATTACCGCCGTAAAAAAGTGCGGATATATTTTAACGTTAAGTGGATGACGTCACGGATGTCCGCAGTGTCCGCAAAAAGTGCGGCTGAGCGCACAAGGGACGAGACGTTTGTTTTTACACGTCCGCGCCAATTCTTTTGGATGTGATCGGGTATACACGAGGGAGGAGAATTAAGATAGGATATTTTTTAGAGAAAAGTTTTTTAGTGAAAATACAAACAGTCGAATTCAGAACCTCCTCCTTTTTGGAAGTTGGTTAAAAAATATGATTAGGCCTAATTCTGCGAACTTATTTACCGAAACATGTCAAAAGGAGTTTTATCGTTTCATATTATTTGTCCCTTCCTGCTGAAATGCAGAACAAACAGACAGACAGGCAAACTTTAAAAAGAAAATGTTATAAGTACCGTATGCACTTTCATCTGCATTCAGTAAAAAGCTAGTATTTGAAATTACAAACAGACACTTCAATTTTTTTTACAGATTTATTACGAAAACTGCTTTTAGCACTAGAATATTTATGTCCCATCAGGACTCATTGTACTTCATAGCTAAGTATTATGTGAACCGGTGGCGCGCGCGTGTGGCAAACTGCCCGAAGGCGCGAGCTGTCGATACCGAGTTATTGCATCATGAGAAGCGAGGAACTTGGAATAAATCTAGTTTTACTGTTATTTTAGAGGATGTTTTTCTATATGGATTCTGGATTTGTGACCGGATGATGGCTATAGTTCTGCATGGTGTCGGACGTAAAGAATAGCACCATCCCATATCTTCCCGTGGTTGTCGTAAGAGGCGACTAAGGGACTTTCCAGAGAATGGGCAGCAGCGTTCTCTGTGCTTTTGTAACAACCGTACTGCGATCGCCAACACGCCTGCCAAGTGTGGCGATTATGGCAAAACCCCCCTTATGTCAATATGGCGTTGGGGGAGGCCTATCTCCAGCAGTAGACGTCTTTCGGCTGAAATGATGATGATGATGGCTATAGGCTCGTCCCCTATTACATAGGACGTAAACATAACTGGCGAAACGTGGGTGTACCTACTAAAAAAATTTCAAAAAAGTGTTACAGCTAAATTAGACCGATAATAAATTATCTATGGAAACACAAATTTAAATTACCTCTTTTTTTAAAGACATTTCGAAAATGTTTTAGTAACTTTTTAGAACTATGTATCCTGCTTATGCGTATGAAGTTTCATTGAAATCGGTTCGGTCATTTCGGAAAATAAGGACTTGAAAGTTTGTATGAAATGCCGTAAGGTGTAAACGCTTTTAAGACGATGTTGACTGTATAGTTGTGAATGAGTTATTTAAATGTTGTTTGTTTAGTGATAAAATTAAGGTATAATAAGGGAATTTGGATTAATCTAACCTACAATTCTTACCTCTATGATTTTGTAAACACTCATTTTTTAAAGTTCACTTTCATCATCTTCCTAGGCTTTTCCCCACTATGCTGGGGTCGGCTTCCAGTCTAACCGGATGCAGCTGTTTACCAGTATTTTACATGCTTGCCTATCTGACCTGCATATAAAATACTGGAGGTCATATATTTTATTTCCTCCTTATTTATTTTTAAGTTTACTTTACATAGTAAAAAAAACGCTTTTGGATATTCTATAACTGCTTCGATGTATTTGTTGATCTTTTGTGCAACTAAAACTGTTTGTAATGGAGCCCACACACCAAAGCTTAGGATACTGTATCGGCGAAATGTCAACTGTACGCTGCCACGCTGAAGCTGGAAGTTGCTGACATGGCTTTAGTAAATACTAGGCTCCATTAAAAAGACAGTGAAATATACTTT
Organism: Cerastis rubricosa; assembly: GCA_949152445.1. Lineage (NCBI taxonomy): Eukaryota > Metazoa > Arthropoda > Insecta > Lepidoptera > Noctuidae > Cerastis > Cerastis rubricosa. Next base: position 15,928,735 of record OX424541.1, read on the forward strand.
GCAAAATGAATACTCAAATCTTATGTCTACAACTTACCTTGTTCGTTTCATCTTCAGACAAATCTTCGGATACATTTCTCTTGTGTACCACAACTCGTCAATTTCATTAGGGTCGCGCGTCGCAGTAAACCGACCAGGGCGGGTGGCGTAGGGCGGCTAGGGCGGGAGAGCCTCTCTATAAATTGTCACCGTCGATAGTGCTCTGGATTAACTGTTTTATTGTTTTTCCAAAGTGTTTATTGTTTTCTTTGGGATTTTTTGGCTGTAAGGTAAATAAATTTGTGGTATTTAGTGAATGTATGAGAGGATTGTAATTTAATGTACGAGAACCAAGGTTACCGACGTAGCCCGCAGAATTGCCAAACTTAAGTGGTAGTGGACAGGGCACATTGCTCGCAGAATGGATGGCCGATGGGGCCAAAAAGTTCTGGAGTAGCGACCGCGAGCCGGAAGACGATGTGTTGGAAGGCCTCCCACTAGGTGGACCGATGACCTGGTGAAGGTTGCGGGGAAACGCTGGATGCGAGACGCACGAGACCAGTCAATGTGGCGACACTTGGGGGAGGTCTATGTCTAGCAGTGGACGTCTTTTGGCTGAAATGATGATGATGATGGTTAGAGGATTACTGATCGATTACTAAATCCAGTGTTACAACTGTACGTAACTACGTACTCATCATCATTTCAGCCCAAAAGACGTCCACTGCTGGACATAGGCCTCCCCCAACTGCCGCCACATTGACGTACGGAGGTTTTTGCCATAATCGCCACGCTTGTCAGGCGGGTTGGCGATCGCAGTACGGTTGTTACAAAAGCACAGAGAACGCTGCTGCCCATTCTCTGGCAAGTTCCTTAGTCGCCTCTTACGACACCCACGGGAAGATATGGGATGGTGCTATTCGTTACGTCCGACACCATAAAGAGCGCGACACCGTACAGAACCACGTACTGGTCAGACATAATTTTAGTGTAAACGTCCACTGCTAGACACTGACTTCCTACTTACTTTAGAGGGTGTAAAAATACTCTTAACGAAATTGGAAACCACTTATTCTCCCCGTCATTGCGAATTTTTTTTTGTTCTGGATCATACCTGGGAACCTCCTAGTTACGGAAATATTGAACGTCAAAATTCCAACTTATTCACAAGTTTTTAATCTTATAACTGTACTTTAAATACCTCCATGACCCGTTTACTATTTAATGCATCAATCAGCACAATGTTTTAAGTGCGTTACATTGAGTTCTACCGTAAAATGTGATTTGCCCAAAAAAAAAGTCGTTTCCCAGCAATAATTTTTGCGTAGGGTTACTTACTTTGATGTACAGAATGCTTGCGAAGCCGTCAACCGAGCATTCTTATAAAACTTGTATGTTTATATTAAATAAAAATAAAGACCCAAAGTCTAAGCTCACCAGCATGTGGTTGGATTGCGTACCTAGGGAGGAAACGTTAAGAGCGTCGACACATTCCGGACATTACAAAAAAAAGCAATAGTATTCTTTACATATAGTTACTAGACTGGACTGTACTGGCCATGTCTGCCGTATACAATGAGCTGTGGGCCAAAATAACCAACCTTTATGGAGCCCTGACACAGCCAGAATGCGTCACGGCAGACCTCGTTGAAGATGGCGAACAGTGGTCCACATTAGCCATGGATCGAAACAACTAGAAGTCAAGGGGAGAGGCCTTTGCTCAACAGTGGGATGACGTAAGTATCAGTATAGTTATTAGAAACACGGCACGATTGCCGCAGTGGTTGAGCGATCGACTGCTGCGCTGCGTGTCGCGGGTTCGATCCCCGCACGGAACAAATATTTGTATGGCCTTCAGATAGTTGTTCCGAGTTTGGCTGTTTGTGATCGTTCGTGAATGTGAGTTTAAATGTTTGTAAACGCACCCACGATACAGGAGAAATTCTTAGTGTGGTGCAACTTTAAAAAAAAAAAACGTGTATCGTAACGTCAGGTAATATGGGACATGAGCAGGAAGACGCTTACAACATAACTCCAAAGAAAAGGGTAAGGAAAAATGGCTAACCCGCAGGCAACACACACATTGCATGTCGTTTACTCCAAATAGAGCTGGATCACAGACAGCTCCGCCGCTGTACCATTGTGTTCCAAATTACAGCTTGTGTTTGTAAGATCACATAGTATACACTTCAGTTAAATTCGTGCCCATGTTTGGTTAATATCTTTCAATCGTAGGTCATTCACTTCCTAACCGCTTACTTTACTTCGAAACATGAAACCAATTGTATTCAATTCTCTCTACTTCTTTTACACACTATGTCTACATCTCTTTTTTTAATATCTCCTTTCGCAGGTATGCTGGAAGATATTTCTTTAGTAATAAGCATCACCTTTGTACCTATTTTGTGTTCCTTTCTTCTTCTCTGTATTAAGTGTATAAATAAATTAATGAAATCTGTTCTATAATATTTCTTTTTTTGACGTGTGGTAAGAGCCTATCCTGGTGTCAGAATTAGCTTTACACGCCGCCCAGAAATATCTCTTTGGCACGATGGTTTCCTCACGATATTTTCCTTCACCGTAACAAGTGATAATTATTCTTACAATATAGTCGACATAAAGGGAAATCGGCGTAGCGAGAGTGATTCACATGAGAATCTTGAATCCGAAAAGTTTCCTTAGTTAAGGTACGTAGCTATAAATGTATGTACTTAATAGGATAAGCTATATAATGCAATGAGCAGGATTCGAAATCAATACTGATCTCTCGCTTGCAAGTTCGACCGAGTCTGTGGTTCCGTCGGCACACAACCCGAAACACATCATCATTCATCATTTCAGCCGAAAGACGTCCACTGCTGGACATTGGCCTCCCCCAAGCAGGGGGGTTTTGCCATAATCGCCACGCTTGGCAGGCGGGTTGGCGATCGCAGTACGGCTGTTACAAAAGCACAGAGAACGCTGCTGCCCATTCTCTGGAAAGTCCCTTAGTCGCCTCTTGCGACACCCACGGGAAGATATGGGATGGTGCTATTCTTTACGTCCGACACCATACAGAACCCCGAACCGAAACACATACATATTTCTTATTCTATAAAGTATATTAAGTATAGCACTCACTAGGGAACTCTTTAGTCTCACTGACCTGTCAGGCTCACGCATTACGGGACCGACACTTTCAAGAAACCAACATTCAAAAGGCACATTTGAAAGCCTTCTATCGTCTGAACAGCCATTTATTTATCAACCAAAACTATTTCCACAACATACATTGCTGAGTTTTTTACCAGCCGTAAGTTCAAGGTTGGTTTTGGAGTGGTAATGTATGGTGTGTTAAGAGGTATTGTAGGGTGGTGTTGGAGTGAATGCGTTGCTGTGACGTTGTGTTGTCAATCACAATCAAGCTCGACCACCCGCACGATTAGGCGCGGGATAGTGAATTAGAAAACTGTGGAGTCGACTTTAATTTTTCCTTTTATCCATAAAAATATTACTGGTTTTTTAAATAGTTTAGTATTTAATTTGAAAAATCATTTAGTCTCAAATATATTCATAAAGAATATGCGCAACATAAAGTATAATGCCGAGCGATGTAGGAGAGGTGACCTGACGCTGCGTGAGCGAGCGTTATCCACCGCCGCTGCCGGCCCGCGGCCGTTCGAATGATGATGAAGATCATCAGCTGAATATGTTTAGTTATTTTTGTACTTCATTGGTGTAATTGCTTAGAGTGGCGTTCCAGTGTAACATGTAAATAAATAAATAAATAAATTAGCTAGCATAGCTTATTTTTGTTTTTTTTTTGTCACATAACCCGTCTTTCTGATGAATTTCGGTGTAGGATCCAAGAGTTGAATTCTTTATCTGGGACTTTGTTGAGGGTCATTGTCTCGGCGCTTTTCTGGTGGTCACCACTGTTGAGCCTGGTTTACAAGAGTCGCAGTGGTTTGGCAAAAGTGAGGCGGGCTTGTCTCATAAAAAAAAACCGCCTTTCCTGGTCATATTCTTTATTGCATTCCTAAACTGCTGTAGTATCCAAAGAGTCCCAGATAGTAGCTATAAGATAAGTTTTTTTTTTACTTTAAATAGGCGTTTGACCGCAACTCGCCTGATGTGAAGCGATAATGCCTAGGCCTAGAGTGGAGCACGCTTCCGTATCCAAAAATTAAAAACCAATTCAGTTTATTTATGCCTATTTATAATCAAGACAATAAGGCAAAAAAAAAATGAAAATAATTACAAAACCTATAAAATTGCATTTATAAGCACTGTTTGAGATAAAATTATACCTCTTATTTATTCTATTTAATTTAACGAGCTACTAAACAAATACATAGCGACTCTACTCCACCTCTATTCCCAATCATCTAGGTGTACAAGCAGCACGTTTACCAGATATCTGTCTGTCTGTCCGTCTTATCGCTCCTATCTCCACACCTCACAATGGATGGAGAAAACAATATTTTTGATTTCCACATTATACTGTTTGGGTTACCGTTAACCGTTCGTAGCCAGGTATTGTTTGCCGCTGGTATGCTGATCCGGGTATGGTAAATGGGGTGATGGTTCTCACATTGTTTTGTGCGAAATTGGAGTTCTGAATGATTTGCGCGCTTTTGCAGGTGTCGCCGACAGCTTATCGGAGAGGGAAAGAGGGCATGCCGCCGCTCACTCTACCCGCACCAGAAGGGCACCCGGACGTCGAAGAACGCGTAACGATCTCCGGCCACCATAAAAAGGGGCCAGCGGGCGGCGACCTTAGGTCTGAGATGGCCACACTTGGAGATGGGGCCCGCTGGGCACGGCGGGCTGGTACCAGCCTGGGGCGCGCGTGAATGTACTCGTATCTCCCAGGCCCCTGGCACGTGGTCGTGAGTAGTAGTAGGAACAGTAGGTTTTTAGTCGGTTATAGTCCGACATAACCCTCCGCTCGCCCCAGACGGAATCCATGAGGATTTCCCCACTAAAAAAAAGGTGTCTCCGACGGCTTGGGGGAGAACTGGGCTATCAAAAGATCAATAACACTGGAAACGGAATATTTACCTAGTTTACTATTCGCTTTGAGTTCCCGATATTTCGGCGTTGATCCCGTACAAGTGGGACCCGCGGGATCAGTCGACCCAACGCATTTTTGAATTTTTGTCATTTGAAGAAGAAAAGTTTTCTTGATATGATAACGACCACGAGCTTAATGATAACAGAAAAATGTATCGAAAACAAGGATTTGACCTTTCATCTTACTCGTCAATATCACACACTGGGTACTGTAGTTTTATTTCTACAAGTTCAAATCCAAGTCCTTATCAAGATACTAAGTTTTGCAATTGATAGATATAGATTTACCTTCTTCTGCTATAATCTTGACAATGGAGTATGTTTTACAAAAACTACACAGTGTCGTTACAATAGGAACAAAAGTATCTGGTCATCATATCAGATCACAGTATCGGATCAACTGTCTTTGTGAAGTCTGCAGGGAAACTGGCAATGACAGGAGATTCAAGATGGCTGCCATATGGGTGCTCTGTGGATATTAAAGTTAGTAGGTTAGCGAACAAAGTAGTAATATTAAAGTGGTTTGTAGTGTTGCGATTACAAGCTGGTGAGCAGTACTTCTACTGCTGATGATGAGCATAAACTAGGAATATGCGTGGTAGTAACAAGATTGTTCAAACAATGGATGTCAAAGATTGGATAAGGTTGGAATGGTCGATTTTCAACCATTGTATCCATACTAATATTATAAATGCGAAAGTCACTCTGTTTGTTTGTTTGTACCTATGTTTGTTTGTTACCTTTTCACGTGTAAACTGCTGATCGGATCTTAATGAAATTTGGCAAGAAGATAGATTTCAACTTGGGGAAGGACATATTCTATAATTCATCACGCTACGACCAAAAGTAGAGGAGCAGCAATAAAACTGTTGCGAAAACGGGGAAAATGTGACGCAGACGAAGTTGCGCGGGCCATGTATTAAAATTAATTAAAACATGATGGCAGAAACTTAATTTTTGTGGGATTTCGTTTGAGCACTTTCCGGAATGATAACAGGAGCAGGTTACATTTCTATTTTCTAACCAATAATTGCTGGAAGTAACGAATAGAACCATTTCATTAACTATTTAAGAAAAACAGTAATTATAGTTATTCCCTTCAGCGACAAACCACCTTAAACTGCGCAGCTGCTAAGCTCCTAATCCATACCTACGTATTTACAGCCTAGTACAGGGGCGTCAAACGAGGCACGAATCAATCGTACCACGGAGGAGTATGCGCGAACTCGCGGGTCGTTTGGAGGTCGGGGGTCGCGACCTGTGACCTTATTGGGCGACCTTTGACACGCCCCCCGCCCTCAACCTCCCTGAAACTCGCTGAAAGCACAGAAGAAGGACGGTAGGAGGACAATTTCAGTATATTAGGTGTATGTTTAAGATTAGAGGTAATAAGTTTACTTAATTTAGTTGCAAACTAGAGACAATAAAACTTAAAGCCCTTCGCAAGCTCAAATCTCTGTTCAAATCAAATTCAAAAGTCTATTATATTTTTAGCTATATCTCCTTCAAACTCGCTGAAACGACTGAAAAAGGATGGCATGAGGACAATTTCAGTAAATTGTGGTTTTGTGTAGGATTCGAGGTAAATGGCTACTAAGTTCAATTTAAAACTTAGGGTATTTAAACATTAACAGTCCTAGAAGATTATATCGCTGATTAAAGACTTAAAAGCCTCACATAAGTTCTAGTCATCTTCTTAACTGTAACAATACTGTTAGTTAACACGTTAACTGTATGGTTAAATATCAGTACAGTAAGTAATAGTAGGTATAGTAACAAGGACAATCAGTTTTGTCGCAGTTTTCCTGTAGAACTTGCCTCAATTGTGTTTGTTATTGGTTAGCGTATTTTGTAGGCAGATTTGGAAGAATAATTTATTGGATTGTGGTCCTATGGGTGCTGGAATTGTGGTTTCTGACTAAGCAAGTAAGCACCATCAACCTATGTGTGCAGATGGGTATTGTTGAAGGTGAAAATGATCATCGCAATGATGCTGTTACCAATGATTTTCAAGTGTGGTGATTGTTATCTTTATTCTGAGATAGCAATAACAGCCGCACGGGTCGATCTTTAAGGATAAGCCGTGCTTGCCGAGGTTGGTCCGTGGATGAGTGACCATAATTATATACCGAGTTTCCTCCGTGCCTCGGAAAGCACGTTAAGCCGTTGGTCTCGGCTGTCATTTGTAGATCTTTGACAGTCGTTATGAGTAGTCAGAACCCAAAAGTCAGTCTTACCCGTAGGGTATCGTATTACCCAGTTGCTGGGTTGTGAAGGTCAGATAGGCAGTCGCTTTATGTAAAATACTGGTACTCAGCTGCATTCGGAAGGACTGGAAGCCGATCTTAAGATAGTTTGGGAAAAGGCTAGGTAGATGATGATCACGGATTACCGAATGGTAGGCCCCGAACTCAGATTTTGGCTGCCTACTAAGACGGCTGAGTTTAGCGGAAAGGAACGGCAAAGAGGGAAGCTTTCTTTCAACCATGAAATTATTTAACATCGTTAAACAAACACACCAATAATATATATCAGAAGTAGGCTCTAACTTGATATAATAATATCAAGTTAATGATAGCCTACTTCTGATATTAATAATAATTTTTGTAATCATTGCCATAACCATCAGATTGTCTAACAAAATCGCGATCGTACTATCTCTACAACATATACAAAACCCAACATAAGTAACCTGGTTCAACAAAACGCCAGTTCCACTATCCCACTGACGGTTAACAATCCGTTAGTCGCGTGACCAACAGTTGGTGACATCTGACCTCTTGCACTGATTGCCATGCACCTGTTATCAACGGAAGGTAAGTAATGTCTTTTCATCTTTGATCTTGCAGTAAAATGACCTTTATTATCGTGGAAATAAGGTTTATGTTAAAAGTAAAATAAGTGTGAAAGAATTGTACTTGATGACTTGATAGTTTTTTGTTAAATGACGTTCTGCTTTAAAGGTGGGTCACTGTCATGCTGCGCGTGTCAAATGTCACTTTCATTTGTCACGCAGCGTGTTAAGGTTGGTGTTTCTATTGGTTTTTGAGATTTCGGCTTAGTTAGCGTAGTAACAGGCAGTGATGAAACCAGCATGTCTGAGAGATATTTCTCGCCTGCATGTAAAGCAAGACAGGGGCCCATGAGCAGCAGATACAAATTCTGACTCCAGGTTATAGGCACTGACCAAGCGACAAAGAAGAAAGAAGTATACTAAAGCTTGAGATTTTTAGGTGGCCTAGAATAGGATATAGGAAGCTAAAACACTATGTAAATAAAACTATGTATTTCATGAAGCCGGCTTGTTGGTCTTGTGGTCTCAATTGCAAACGCTTCAGCTTACGGTCTTGGGTTCGTCTCCCAGGTCGGCAAAAGACTAGGACAAAACTCAGTAACATCACGAATGTCTCAGAGGCAGTCCGGTTGTTGGTAATGGCAATAGGCTTGCCTTCAGGAACTTAAACTTAACTGGCGAAATATCGAGCTAAAAATAAAGAAACAAAGTCTTGATGGTAAAGCTGAAATTAAAGAACAAAAATTGAAATTATAGAAACAAGCCAGAACTCAAACTTATCTCTGATGTAGCGGAGACGTTATGAAACAAACCGACCTCATTAGCTAAACGAATTATACTCTTTTTTTTAAGGATGGGTAATTACCAAATAACCCTTCCCGCTCTGAGCGGAGCGGAGTATCAGACTTGTACTGACTGAAACCCATCCATGTTACTTCTTAGCCCTTTGCGTTCAAGGGCCACGGTATATCTTTCGAACAGTCCCGCAGCCCTCTCGGGCTCCTCATTACATCAATACATTTCATTCAATACTTTAATAACTCCAAAACCGTGAAACCTCCTGCAGCGTACATAACATCTCTAACACATTAAACTTACATATACCCAATAAACAAAACACACACATAATAAACAACCTTGTTTTACAAATTACTAAAGCGTTTAATTTACAAAAAAACATGCATTTAAAATGAAAAGGCTCACCTCTAGTGATTTGTATCACAGCTCTAGTGATAAAAAGTTGGTCACGTCATAATGTGTGGGCTGCAGGTGTCAGTTGCGTGATTGAACAGACTACCCGCCGTGACGGAATAAAAATAAATTAGGTTGGTATGGAGTTTATGTGATCATGTAAACTTTTGTGGAGAAAAAAGATGAATTTTAGGGTTCCCAAAGGGTCAAACGGGACACCATTACTGAGACTTCGCTGTCCGTCCGACCGTCCGTCCCTCTGTCACCAGGCTGTATCTCATGAAACGTGATAGTTAGCCAGTTGAAATTTCTACAGATTATGTATTTCTGTTGCCGCTAACAACAAATACTAAAAACAGAATAAAATAAATATTTAAGGGGGCTCCCATACAAAAAAGTGACTTTTTTGCTCGTTTTTATAAATGGTGGTACGGAACCCTTCGTGCGCGATTCCGACTCGCACTTGGCCGGTTTTTTTATTGCTTCATGGATGGTTTTAGGTATATTGCAGAGGAAAGTGGGTCAACAGTTACGGAAAAATGGAAAAACTGACTGGAAATCCAAACAAACAGTCATTTATTCCAATTATTTCAATGATTCGGTTTCTTCTAGGCAAGCGTTCTCCACCTTGGGCCTCATCATCGCTTCATATCAGGCGAGATGCGGCCAAACGCAAGTCTATATTGTTTATTTAAAAAAAAACAAATTAAGCTAAAAATAAGGACTTTTTGGATGTCAAAATTAATTATGACAGTCCCTCAAAACGTGAAAGGCTTCACTACATCATGGTGTTTTAACTGGAGATAAATACCCTATATGAACCTATTTCTGAATTTGTATAAAATCGAAAATAGCTCGACTGATGAATGGGATGTCGAGTACATAAATATCAGTTCAGATGGCCTACCATGACGTCTTAAAACATTATTGTTTTACTCCTTTTCTAGTGTGGGAAAGAGATGGCGCTAGACATCCTGTATAGCTCCGTCTCTTTCCCACACTGGAATAAGAGTAAAACAAAACTGCTTTAAGAAGTCATGGTAGGCCAGCTGTTAACAAAGCATCACCGCGTTTCATATAAAAGAAAATAGGTAAGCCAATCCTAGGATAGCGTAAAACACATCAACTAAGCTATTCGTAAACAAATAGGTAGTTTAATACTATTGTAAGCGTGATCTGTGGTAACAGAATAGTACATTGTGTATTAAGGACGGTAAATAAGGAATTACCATCGAGGCTCTAGTAGAAGCCCGAAGTCGAAGACTGAGGGCTTTTTGAGTCGAGGTACGTAATTCCCGTACCGCCCGTGAAACATACAATGTTTTTCATCACATTTGCGAGTAAATAATTCTGAATTATAGCTTTAATACACAAGTCAGCACAACTATTATTACGAAATACGTGAACCTTTTTTTAGCGGATGGCGGTCTTTTTGCCTACACCACAGATTATACAAAAGTTTCGTTCAGAAACGTTAAGGGCAACTGTAACTTGCGTAGGTATACAGCCACGACGGAGTGAAAAAAAAAACTAAATAATTTTGAAAAATATATTTTTTTTATACATATCTATTATTAGGAAAATTAGTTGAGTATTTAAGTAACATGTAGCGAGATTGCAATGAAATTCCTGTTTAGATAATAACATTTTAAGACAATTTTTCAATTGCGTGTAAACTCCTTGCTTGAACTTGCAAGACATGTGTGCTGTGCTATAAATTTAAAAAAAAATACTTACCGACCGTGGGTTTCATGGGGCATTACGGCCAAGTTAACCTGTATGTGTATATACTGTTTACGTGCAAGTGTGATGAAAAGTATCATATACAGGCCATATAACGCCTGTAATCCCCGAAGGCTTAAACAGAGGTGGACCCAATAGTACACCCACATTTCGCCAGTTATGTTTTTAAGTCCCATGTACGAAGGGACTAGCGTATTGCCATCAACTGGGCACAAATCCCGACTCCGTGGCTGCTACTGAGAAATTTCTGACATCAAAACTCGTTAAAACTTTGCCAGATTCTGGAATCGAACCTACGACCGTTGTCTTAGCAGTATCATATCTACACATAAAATCTGAAACACAAGATCAGACACGACAAAAGTTATTCGCAAGAATGATAGTCGTATTAAGCAGCTGTATCATCCCGCAGATGTTAGTATCACTAAGAGCTTGTTTTCCCGTTCTAATCTACTAATCCTACACACACACAATATCATAATCTTTACAATAAAATCCATACAGTAAACCCCGCACTTTAGCGTGGGAGTCCCCTGCCGTGTTTCCGCATAACATTCCCGCAGTGACAACCCTGGAACAGGTGTGAGGAAAGGGTTTTTACTTCGGAAAAGATTAGGATGCAAGAAAATAAAAACACATGAAATTGTTAGCAAAAACCGATTTAAATAAGATCTCCTCCGTGCCTCGGAAAGCACGATAAGCCGTTGGTCCTGGCTGTCGTTTGATAGTCGTTACGAGTAGTCAGAAACCAAAAGTCTGACAACCAGTCTTACTAAGGGGTATCGTATGACCCAGTTACTGGGTTATGGAGGTCAGATAGGCAGTCGCTTCATGTAAAATACCGGTACTCAGCTGCATCAGGTTAGACTGGAAGCCAACCCCAAGGTAGTTTGCGAAAAGGCTAGGCAGATGATGATGATTTTACGTATAATTTCACGCGGACGAAGGTCACATTCTAATTTTCTACTAGTTGTTGCCTGCATCAGCTAGTATAAGTAAGTCTTATATGTTTATCAACAGGGTTAAATTCTGGTTTCTTAGGGCAATATCGGAATTTCCCTGAGGGTTTATAAAGCCATAATTTGAACACAATATACAGTCGCCTTTACATCGAACCATAGAACATTCTAAGGTCTAAAACAGGCATTACACAAATACACTGTGGCGTGGGAGCCCCCTGCCGTGATTCCGCACAACATTCCCGCAGTGACAACCCTAGAACAGGTGTGCGGTAAGGGCTTTATTATTGACTTCCGTAGAGCAATTGTGATTTATAATTTATGGGAATTTGATATTTTTTGTAATTACTTGTTAATTGTTGTGGGATAACAGTTTTTGATATTTATTTTAGTAACGTGGTTTACCTCGTTAGTTATATACGAACCACGTTACAAAAGTCAATCAACATAAGGCCATAACTACTGCATTAAAACTGCTGCAGCTCCCAGAGCTCACTCCTCACAGTAACTGTTTTATGTCATTCGACCACAGTGCTAGTTTGGGCGATCGTCACAAGTCCCTGACCACGCCGCGCACTGCCTCAAAATCCTTCGCCGCCTCCGCCCGACCTCGCAGACGAGCGAACTCGTTTGAGAATCTTTGTACGCTACGTGGTTATAACCAACGAATTTTATAATGGTTCTAACGGTTAGACAAAAGTCGATTTCTGCATTCAAATGCTATCATACCTACCTACTCATCACTGAAGAGGTCATTCTTTATAAATCCGACATAATTATATGCTTACCGAGTATACTTAATACCTACCATCAGCTTACTACCGGACATCTCACCTCTCCAGCCTAATTTCACTCTCTAAGTCTCAACTAATGAAGAGCACCAATCAGCGCCGAGCTAATTGCCGACAAGTGCACATTCCCACGTAACAGAGGTATCGCGTGCGCTGCCCACCTGCGCCGGCGCATACGACGGACGCTACTCTCACGCGCACTTACAGTTTCACACGGTGACAACGAGAAGCAAATATAGAGCAGAAGGACCACTGAGTAAGTGAGTACGTAAGGAGGTTATTTGGAAAGTATGGTAGTGTTTTTTTTTTTCAATACTAAATAAGCTTGCTTTTTGCCGCAACTCGCCTGATGTGAAGCGATGATGCGGCCTCGGGTGGAGCACACTTGCCTAGAAGAACCAGATTTACGTGAACTTTGAAGAGATCCAGATTATAATGATTAGTGTTAGCCAATTTTAATTGTACAACGGACAATTTGAATTGTTAGTACGGGTGGCAATAATTAACATACTGATGAATTTGATCCTCCTGCAAGACATGGCCATTAACATCTTGGTGTTATTGACGATCTCATAGAAAGTGTCAGGGTTACCGAAGTACTTTGCCCTAGTAGTCAATTTACTAGTAGTCAATTTACTAAGTTATCATCTCAGTCTGGAAACTAGAGCAGTGTGAAAAGTAGACTACCGACTGGTAACTTGGCAATGCTCTTTGATGTTTGTCGTGTATTTCTATGTTGTGTTTTTGGCCAATAATCTAAACTAATCGTTCAGGCATACAGAATTATTTTAGAAGCACGGAGTAGTTTTCATGCGGTTTTTAGTATTCATGACAAAACATTATCTTTTTGGGCTTAGGTGGAGGCATTTCTATATTACAACCACATTTTGCCAGTTTAGCAACCTATTCGCATTATCATGCCTTATGTTATACTAGTGCTTAAGTCTGATAACCAGTCTAACTAAGAGGTGTCGTATAACCCAGTACTAACTGGGTTGTGTTGGTCAGATAGGCAGTCGCTCCATGTAAAATACTGGTATTCAGCAGCATCCAGTTAGACTGGAAGCCGACTGCAACATAGATGGGAAAAGGCTAGGCAGAGATTGATAATGTTACGATAGAGCTTATGTTTTCGTTCGCTGTTTTTTTATTACTGGTAAGATTGTAAACCAGTTGCCTACTAGAAGAACCTTACGCAAATATTAGCAACTAGCTGTCTCGCGCAACTTCGTCTGCGTCACATTTTCAGCGTATTCGCAACATTTTTCATTGCTGCTCTGCTTAGCATGATGATATATAGCCTATGTCCATCCCCAGGTTGAAATCTATCTTCTTGCCAAATTTCATTAAGATCCGAACAGCCGTTTGGTCGTGAAAAGGTAACAAACAAACAAACAGAGTGACTTTCGCATTTATAATATTAGTAATGATTAGTATGGATTATCTCTTGTAAACTACACAACGGTCTGGAGCACTTTCTCCTTCACAAAATTATCAAGTTCTGTTCAAACTGAGTTTTCTGTATACTCCTGCCATTCCACATGAACACCGTCACCGGATAGACTCCTGTTTGTTATAATTGGGTGATTAGTGTAAATGACCGCTTCCGTGTGCCGCGATGTGATTTGACTTTTGATTTCGTCGAGGGGAGGGTAGTTCGGTGTTTACTGTTTATATTGATGTTAGTGATTTGGTTGATAGTGAGTGGTAAGTGATTTGTTGATAAGATTATGTGAACTTCGATTTCTGCAGACGCAGCAGATTAATTTTTGTTTTTATGTAGAACACATATTTATTCCAGTTTATAATTCATGTTGTACGATAGTATAGGTACAGGTAATTTTATAGGACGGTAAAGCTATTAAGGGAATTTGAATTGATACAGTGTAGATACTGAAAACCACAGGGACTTACTTCTCAGAAATTGTCTATTTAACTCTTTTTCATATCTCATCTCTGTTTCAACCCCTTTCAAAGGTATATGATATTGTGTTTTGAAAAAAATCGTGGATAATAAAACAAAATTAATCAAAATCCAGAGAGACATCTTTTATTCCTCATTAATATTTATTTTTTTATACAACTCCATATATTCTCATACACACACCGACATTATTTTACAACAGTTCACTGTACATTTTATTGCGAATAAATACATTGCTTCTCTTTTACTAATTGTTTATATTTTTCTTTGTCTTGTTGTAAATTAAAACAATTCCTCGTGTGTAAACAATTGATTGTAACGTAACATTTATTTTGTTTGATTATTAGAAACAGTACATTTAAAAGATTTGTATTATCATTGAAGATTTATATAACAGCTAAATAATTGGTCTTACCCACGCGTGGACTGCGATAGACTGATTTAATAAATATTACGTTACAATCAAAAGTTTTAGTTTTCAAACTTATAATATTACCAAGAAAATTCCAAAATAATTCGTAATAATTACAAATTCAAATATCTAAAATGAATGACTGTGGTCATACGAAAAAATAAAATTAAAATTTTAATAAAATAATTGTTGCGCTAAAAATTAAAAATTATAAATAAAACATTTCTGTATATTTACTATTCTTATATAATTTGTATTTCTCACTATTGTTTATACATATAGACACACATAAGTAAGAGAACAAAAACAATTTTACTCAAACATGTTTTACATTTTTACTATAAAGAATAAAAATATTTGTAAAAGTTGTTTTTTTTTAAAGGAACGATACATACCTATAAATGCTTTACGGAATCAGTAAATAAGAAAATACGTATAATGACGTAAATATTTGAGTTATTACAGCACCAGTCGAAAATAAAAAAGAAAGAACCTCGTCCAATCGTATTTGCACATCTGTTTTATTTATGATTTTAAACTGGGAATGTTATCCGACGAAAAAGATGTAGAAAATAACCTGCACATAGACAAAACAAAAAGTTTATGTACAAGAAGTCTCATTAGATCAACTTGGATAAGTAAAATATATTTAACACAACTTTCTTTTTTTTGATATGCCCTCGGTTCCCACTTCCAGTTTAAAAACATTATGGGTGCTTCGTACCTACTTAGCCGTATAAAAAGATTTCTCAATCTTCGAAAAACTTTATCTATTTCTATACATAGAACTACACACCAACATTGCACGACCAATGTACATATTATTGCGTTATCAATCAAAATTGCTTTTTATACAACTTCTTTCTACACGAGAAGAATTAGAACAAATAATATAGAAAATAAAAAGAAATCCATCCATCATCGTAGAAAACTCTTAACTATAAATTTACAATAATAAAAACATTTTTTATTTACAATATTAAATAGTAAACTATTTTTACAGAGGAACAAAAAAACTTGAACTAATACACTACGGACCCCACTGAACAACGTTATTTCATATCCGGTATGCTACACTCTTGTCGTATGTTCAACAAATTGTCTATCATCAGGGATTTTTGCGCGTTTTTCTGATTTTCCGAAGTCGTTTCGAACTCCTCGTTCGATTTCGGAGCATAGAAAGCTGATATGGGATCGAAGGTAGGATCGGCTCTCTCGCTTTCCCTGCTGGTTCTTGACCCGAAGTACTCTTCGCTTGCTTCTGTTTCGTGGAATTCGCTTGAGGAGGTCACGGCATCCTCAGGCTGGGCTTCGCGCTGGTACCTTTGGAAAGGGTCGAACCGCTGGCTGGGCAGGTACGGCGGGAAGCCGTAGGGCGTGGATCATGCCGCTGCCAGCTGCCTCCACATCGTATGTCACATGGTCGCCATGTAGGGCCATGAAAACGAGCTCCCTGAGAGAAGCATATCCCTGATAAGGGTCTCTATAGGGGTCTTGCCGACGAGTCGCACGAAGAACAGCTGTTCTATGACTTGTGAGCTGACTGTCCGGAGGGAGGGCAGTCGGAGCAGCAGCTTGCCGAACCTGGTGGGCTGGTTGGGGTACTGACTCCGGCAGTACTCCTCGAGGGCGCACTGGGACTTCTCCTGTAGACTCTCTATGTGTGGCACGTCTGATAGACCGCACGCGTCTGGAACCAAGAAAGGAATAGGTTAGATGTTGCACTGATTATATTACTGTTTAGATTGGACTTTGAATGGCTTCATTTTGTCTCTTATTAAGTATGATAGGCAAATTATTTCTTGTGACTCCTATGCTTCATACATAAATCATCTGTGAAAATACTGTATTCATTTTTTTTGTATTCGCTCTCCCGAGCCACAAGGTACGACTTCAAAGTGATGCTTAATTTGTGGCTCACCAATTTTTGTCATACTGTCATGTTACTTGTATGAATAATAAACTTAATTACTGTTCCTATTATTTATCGCAACGAAAAATTTCGGTTTAATGATCTCCAACTTTTTGTTCCTCTCCTTTTCCCCAAGTTTCCCTTTTTCCTGTCTGTTATACCTTTGTTTCTTCAAATTGTCGTCATAATCTCTTATTATTGTTTTTAATGCGTCATAAATCTATTTTATTCCCCTCTAACGCCGAAAATACCTGTGCTTATACTAATGTTGCCATCAAAAAAAGGTTTAATGTAATAGAAAAACGTTTGCTACATTTAACTTGGCTATTTTCGCTTAATATTACTTTTTGTCAATAAAAATAAAGGCAAAGCTTTAAGGGTTCTGGCACATTGGACAACATTTTTAAAGGCACGTTTAAGATAAAAAACAATTTTGAGATATGTTTGTTAAGGTAGTTTTGGTTAACTATGGAATATTTTGGTATCACTTAATTGTGTTTGCTTACCGAGTTTATACTCAATTGAATATCGCAATAATTAGCAGTTATCACCACAACCTAAATTGCAGTTGCATACATTATCATTTTAAGTGTTGTAACAACTTCTAAAGAATCCTAATTAACTGTTAGTCAGAGTTTTAAGCCTTTTATTAACTGTTGGTTTCGTCATGTTACCGCAAAAGCTTTGTATTCGTACTATTAGCACGTATGTGTTAGATTCTTGCACCAAGGCGTTAGAAGTATTATGTTTTTTCTTAACAAAGAATTCGCTGAATCCAAGGGATATAAAGTAGCTTATTATTGTGTTTTAATCGCAGAAATGGTGTCATAATGCAGGTAGAAAATATGTTTTTTTAAATATTTTAAGAGTTCACTATACATAGTTAAATAACTATGAATTATTTATCAAAAGAAGTTTTGCTAACACTTAAAACTACACATGGAATATGTGGTGCTCCAAAAAGTGGACTGTGTGTCGCGCAAAAGATCCTGTTACATCTATATTCAATACTTTGAAAGTCACAATAAGCGAATTCTTCATTTGGTACCTAGTTATATATACTTAGAAATTGTTGATTTCAAGGAAATCGCTAGAAACGCGCGTATTCGCGATTTTACCATCTATCATTCGTTCAACGCGCGATTATTTAGTCGCGTGTTATCCAATGTGTTTATAACCTAATAAACCTATGAAGCAAACAAATCCATGATTTATTGTGCTATTTAATAGCGAGGTGAAGACGTTGGGTCATCGTACCAAGATTTGTGTTTGTCGTAGAGATTAAACATGATAAACATTGTGTTGAGTCATTGTTGAAGGAAAGTCTAAGTTACTGTGTGATTGGAAAGCCTACTGAATAGGTTTCTGAATGAATCGAGAGAGAATCATGAAGCAGATGCAATACAACCTGACTGACGGACAAAATAGAATTACTTTTTCTATACCCAGTCATTATTCTTTTTCATAGGCAAAACAGAGATCTTTCCGAAAAAAAGTTCCGTATAATCAGTGCAAGCATTCAGTGTCTCTTTGCAATAGCAAAACACATGACAATGATTTGTAGTTATAATCACCAACCCTTTGCCAAAATGTAACCGTTCCTTCCTTCAAATCTTAAAGGAAGCTTCGGAAGTAACCGAAAACAAAGACAAGATTAATCCTTACTACCCTCAAATAAAAACGAATAAGCATAATAATCCGTGAATGGTTGCAGGACTACCCTACGTCCCTTGAACTCGAATGTAGGGTTACCATTTTCGGATTTGAAATCCTGACAGAACGTGGGACAGATGTGCAAAATAGTAGGATATTTTAGCTTTTAAATTTTCTATTTTCAGTGATCATCTCTATCTACCTAGTCTTGCCTAATTATGTTGGAGTCGGCTTTCGGTCCAATGGGATGCAGCTGACCAGTATTTTACACGGAGATACTGTATTTTTGTCTTCATCGACCCAGTAACTCTCAAAAGTCTTACTGAGTAATACTCAGTAAGACTTTCTGGCTTACACAAGCTTTTTTTTTAAATCGGACAACAAGACCAGACAAAGTCCGACGAGGGCCAAAAAGTCAAGACAAATAGGGAGTGATGGTAACCCTACTACCCCAGGTCGTAATACGATTAGGCCCCCAGCACATTGGCGCGGCACATTAATATTTTTTATTGTTATATACTAAGATATGGCTCGGTAAACAACAACGTCGTTATGAGCTCGACCAGATGTCTGCTTCAGTGGTTCGCGGTAAGTGTTATAAATGTCGGGGCTGATTAGTAGTGATCGCCCTTTGTTTTTGGAAGGAGAAAGATATGTGATATGTGTACGATAGATAGGCATAGAAACCAAATGAACGTCGCACCACGGCTAGGCAAGTTGTCATTGTTCTGGGTTAAGAAAAATGTTAAGAGATGATACTTGTAGCATAGACACAACTCGGTCTTTCCGAGACTTCTTCGAGGAATCTCTTTTTGGAGGAAGAACATTTTGAATTCAATGATGTTTCAGTATATTAAAGTACTCGGGGTAAACCGGTATGACAATTAAGAGTCTTAGGACGAAAGATTAGTTGGAAAAGAATACGCGGAAATAATTCAGGTTCTATTGCGTAGACGTCCTTGTGATGTGATAGATTTATAATGGCAACTCTCCAGTCATATAGATCGCGAACGTAAAAAATAAATAAAATAAAAATACAGTTGTCTAAATGCATGAAGATACAAGGACCACATCAGGAAGCTCAATTTCGTAAAGACTACAATCTAAACATCGACCATGGTACTAAAAAAATTTTTTTTTTACAAAAAAAGAAACCGACTTCAGAAAACACTTAATGCACTAAAAAGTTAAAAATAATACTATAACCTACCTATATTAATAAACCTCACCTAACCGACGATTAACCTATGATAAAATTTAATAATTCTTTGGAGTCGGTGCCAAGCAATATAATTTGAATTAATTAATGAATTAATATTTAGAAACTGTAAGATGTTTTGTTTTTCTGGCCTTAGTATGTCTATATACCTAGTCATTCAGGTATCGTATATTGCTTGGCACCGACTCCAAAGAATTATTAAATTTTATCATAGGTTAATCGTCGGTTAGGTGAGGTTTATTAATATAGGTAGGTTATAGTATTATTTTTAACTTTTTAGTGCATTAAGTGTTTTCTGAAGTCGGTTTCTTTTTTTGTAAAAAAAAATTTTATTTGTTAATTTTTAGTGACATATTTTTAATCTAATAATAAAATATGGGTAGGCCTAGTAAAGATACTTTTCGTGTGAGAAAAGGCGTCGAACTGAAACTGAGAAAAAGGAAAACGATTCAAAGAAATTAGGGAAAGAAATGATCAACGCATTTTGAAAACAGACTGTCAAAGCAGATGACCTACATGTTACGTAGGTTGAATAAGGAAAGTCAAGAAGTTAGTCTGTGGTACACCTGGAAAGTGCATACCGTTACAATTCCAACAAGCCCAAACACAGCTAAGATACATTGTCTTATTTTGGAGTTCTAGTGCCTGTCTCTTGGCTTCATCATCAGATCTGATGGTAAAATGGTTCTTATTGAACGCAAATGCTTCATTTGTTGTAGAAAATACCAAAATCGCTGTACGTTTTCCTATAAAACTTGAAGAGTTCCCTCGATTTTGCCAAAATTCAATCATCAGATCCCGACTTGGTGACTATGGAACCAAATGGAAAGCATAAGCTTTGGAATAAAAAAATAATTTTCGAAATCGGTTCGTAAATGACTGAGTTATGCGCAATGCAGAGTAAACGAAAAGTTAGAAATATTTAACTTTTGTTGATTTTTTCAGAAACGGCTTGTCTGATTTTGATAAAATTTTCATGGGACCATTTGGGAAGTATACGCTTTCAAACAAAAAAATAATTTTTCAAATCTGTTGGCAAGCGACGGAGATATGCGCGAACAAACATAAAAAAAAAAAAAATACAAACATCCGAATTGAGAACCTCCTCCTTTTTTAGAAGTCGGTTAAAAAGGGTAGGCAAGATTAATAATTATTTCCCTGACAATACTTGAAACAACGACGAGCAGCGGTGGCCCAGTGGTGGCAGCCCCGACTTACGAGCAGTAAGCCGTAGGTTCAAACCCAGGCAGGTGCATTACTTTGTGTAATTTATTTCATCACCGCTGCTCTCAAAACGGTGAAGGAAAACATCGTGAGGAAACCGGCATGTCCTAGAACTAAAAATTCGAAGACATGTGACATCTACCAACCCGCACTGGGCCCGCGTGGTGGATTAAAGACCACTCCCTCTCATTGAAAGGATGCATGTGTCTCAGCAGTGGGAACTTTATAAGCTGATGATGACTTGAAACAATATACAGCCAAGCCGTCAACCAGCAACAAGGTTATAAAAACGCTAATCAACCTACGTACAAGTAATGAAACAAGTTGTATGTTCAACTAACATTAAAACTGACAACTAATCATCGCGGGTAATTATAAATTAACCTAGATGCGCGATGAGAATGCCTCAAGTGGGTAAGACAATTATCTGTTTGTTAATTCAGGTTTATACTGAAGATATAGTATAATGTTGGAGTATGCATGTTCATCGTTCTGTATGGTATCGGACATAAAGAATAGCACCATCCCATATCTTCCCGTGGGTGTCGTAAGAGGAGGGACTTGCCCGAGAAGGGCAGCGTTTTCTGTGTTTTTTGTAACAACCGTACTACGATCGCCAACCCGCCTGCCAAGCGTGGCGATTATGGCAAAACCGATAAGCCAATATGGCGTCGGGGGAGGCCTATGTTCATTAGTGGACGTCTTTCGGCTGAAATGATGATGATGATGCTTGTTCATCTAGTGGTCACAAGCGCGACTGCAGGCTGAGCATGAGGTCCCAGGTTCTATTCCCAGGCCGGGAAAAGTGTTATTGAGTTTTCCAACAAGGGTTTTTCGGTTTGCCGGGTTGTCGGCAATTGCTTCGACCCCTATTACATGGGACTTACCTAAACAGAACTGGCGAAATGTGATGATGATGTTATTTTTTGAACATGGCAAGAAACGCTAGTGCATAACAATAGCGAGGCTCCTGAGAGCCGACGAGTCGTTACTAGACTAAATTATTATTACTGAGACTAAAAATGGTAGGGTTATATTAAACTGCATATAAGTTTCTGTCGATGCTGCTAAGTCCAAGACAACTACAGTAAATACCTAACAAAGATTAAACTGATGAGCTCACTCCAAAACACAACAACACCCCACTATATCATGTTATCAACTAAAATGACGTCACAGGAGGCCCGAAGCTCCAACAACCTACATTTTCATTCAATAAAAGGCAACTATTAATTCTAATTCGTGTGTCTACGCTTCACAGCGTCTTGGGACAAGATGACGCAATCCTGGGACCATAATTGTGGTCACTTGTCCTAATTGTTCCAGCGATGCCACTAAATGGTGACAGCTGCTTGATAATTGATACACTTGGCCCACACAAAAGAAACTCTACCTTATCTTTAATAAGCCAAAGTTGGTTTTCAGTTGAGAGATCCTAAAGAAAAGGACAGAAAAATCTGTAAAAACGATTTTGGGGTTTCAGTTGCAGCGTTAAAGTTGAAACTTGAATGGAGTATTTTAAAGCTTATTGAAGGATGTTGTGAGGCGTTTGTTTGAAAGCTGGACAATAAGTTGTGTAATTTGCATTTCCGCAAAACGACGGAGAAAGATGGCTTAAGTGTGGCAAATGAGTAGTTGTAAGATAAGGGAAGGAGTTTAACATCTTGTCTTGCTATCTCACTTGATGGTCTTTATAAAAGTTAATAATAAATGCATTAGAGTTGACGTTAAAGAAATTCATCGGTATTTGTATTATATGACGAAGACTAAAATGTCTATGGCTAAAAGCAAACCATGCTCTGTATGGTGTCGGACGTGAAGAATAGCACCATCCCATATCTTTCCATGGGTGTCGTAAGAGGCGACTAAGGGATTTGCCAGAGAATGGGCAGCAGCGTTCTCAGTGCTTTTGTAACAACCGTACTGCGATCGCCAACCCGCCTGCCAAGCGTGGCGATTATGGCAAAACCCCCCAAAATGTCAATGTGGCGACACTTGGGGGAGGCCTATATCCAGTAGTGGACTTTTTTTGGGCTGTAATGATGAAAAGCAAACCAAACTAGACTACTAGGTAGTCTAGACGACACGACGCGCGACGGTACGGGCGACAGGTTACGTATCTATACTAATATTATAAACCTGAAGAGTTTGTTTGTTTATTTGTTTGCTTGAACGCGCTAATCTCAAAAACTTCAGATCCGATTTGAAAAAAAAAACCAGTTTTAGATAGTCCTTTTATCGAGGAAGGCTATAGGCTATATTATATCATCATGCTACGACAAATATGAGCGGAGTAGCAATACAAAATGTTGCGAAAACGGCGAAAATGTGACGCAGACGAAGTTGCGCTGGACAGCTAGTTTGTTATAAAACATACACAAACACTAGAAACTTAATGGTAGATTCTATGAATTCGCCATTCGTAGATGACAACCTTTTTCACGACCATAAGATCAACGAACCAGTTTAAAGGAAAGGACTAATAGCTTAAAATTATTTCGGAACCAAACCCTACCCAACTGTTACACCTTCTTTTAACAAAGCATCTCTCTACTAACTAGTATAGTTAACTACGAAGATTGAAAGCCACAGAAAGGAGGTCAAGAGTAGGCAAGCGGAGCAGGTGGCTGCTCAGTGCTTAGTGCTCAGTTCAACCGAGTCTTAATGGCTCTAATAGAGCAATCTTCAGCCGGCGTAATGCTAGCTTTCAAGCAAATGTTTGAGGTTTCTAAAATTGTAGGAGTAAGTAAGGTAGAAAACCAGTCCTAGAAAAGAAATTCTTCAATGATATTAATCATATGATTGAACATCATTTATTTTAGGATCAAATCAAAGTTGAAAAAAGTAAGTAAGGTAGGTAGGAAAGTGAGTATATTAGGTCCGTCAGTATGGTGGGATTCTAGAGAAGCTAAATTCTGCCTTTAAGAATACAGGAATAGGAGTACAGGTTGAAGATAGAAAGTTTACTGTGCATTGATACCTGTATTGCAAATTATCAGAAAAAAAACAGAAATACAGGAAAGTGATTGCTATAGTATAAAAGCTAGCTAAGCACATAGCTCAAAAAATTCTAATGACACCAAAAAAACCATTTAAAAAAACAATTGAAAGCACGAACAGAAATTCCAATTTCTCCAAAGAATCCAAGGGCAGGCAATCTCAACCCTGCGCTATCAAATCGAAAGGTGTACGACAATAATCCAAAAGACCAAAGATCAGGCAAAGACGGTGCAATAGCAATTAACCCTCTGCCCGCTGGACATCGTAACAATGTAATATATTTTAATTGAAACGACCCCGCCGTAGATGCAGTAAATATTGGTCGGAATGAACCTAATTAAATGGATGAAGGAGTGTCGTGTTAAATTTTAAAGTAGGTTCTGAATGAATGACGTCATTCGTTAGTTGTGTAATTGTTGATTGTCATGATGTTGATGTGTTTAAGGAGATTGTTTTGGTCTGATATGTAACAGATGTTTTGGATATGGTCCAAGAATTTTGCACAGTTTATAAGTAAGTATTTGCATTCTTTGAAAGGCCACTAGCACATAGGTGACGAAGATTTCCGAAGATCACAAAACGAATTAAGAAGGATTAGTCGAATATTTTACGACTAAAACAGATTCTCAGCGTCCAAATCTCTGTTCTTACTAACAGAATAGCAAATCCGAAATCGAAATCCTAAAAATTACAGTGAGTATTTCTTTATGAATCCTCCCAAACCATAACAAGTATCTTTTAAAACGAACCCAGTAGGTACAGACAGCGCACACTAATAAACCCTGCATGAGCATGATTCGAAGCCCGCTCTTAAACAGTATTGATGGTAGTGTCAACAGATTTGACCCAGTGAATCAATGTTCTATCATGACCAATGAATGCTTATAAACTTATAAGTTTGCCTCTTGGCGCCGATGAGTCGAGGGCTTGGTTTGAAGTACCTAATGATAGCCTGGGTGAAGTACTGTAAATAGGTATTGATAACGAAGAGGATGAGATTGAGAGTGATGAATGTGATTATACAATAGTTTTGGATGGAGAAGATATTAGCAATATGAGAAAGGAAATAGTCCAGAGGTCTGTGAGACAGAAAAGGAGTGTTGATAAGGTGTCGAGATAAATTAAACAGTGCTCTGAAGAAGCTCAGGATTATAACTGATGTTACCAAATCTGTGAAAGAAACGATGGATGAACTGTGTGAAGGATGATATGGCTAGAATGGAGGTGACCGCTGAGATTACGATCATAGAAATTTATGGAAGAAGAAGAAGAAATGATACGCCGACCCCAAATAAATTGAGATAAGGGTAGGAGAATGATGTTACCAATTTTGTGAATAAAGAAGTAAAGATTAATCTAAGGACAGTCTCTGTACAGTGGATAGCTATCGATGTTGTAGATGATGATTTCAATATAGAAAGTTGAAATCAGGAGGTAGTCAATATTAACTTAAACTATGATATTATTAAGGGATTTGCCAGAGAATGGGCAGCAGCGTTCTCTGTTCTTTTGCAATAACCATACTGCGATCGCCAATCCGCCTGCCAAGCGTGGCGATTATGGCAAGACCCTCCAAAATATCAATTTGGCGACACTTGGGGGAGGCCTATGTCTAGCAGTGGACGTCTTTTGGGCTGAAATGATGAATGAAAAAATTGTTGTTGTCTACTGGCTAAAATTTAGAGTAGCACATACAGCAGAGGTCGTAACAATTGTTTGTTACCGAGCCAGATAGTCGAGTAATTTAATGTATCAATCATCATTAAACCAGTTGTTTGTAATTTGGTAAATTTTAGTTTCGGTATCATTATTTGTTGGTTCATTTACAGCTGTGACATTGTTTGCATCCTTTATTTTAAGTTTATTAGTTATATGCTTGTTATGAAGGTTTTTTATAGATACCATAACAGCACGGCTGACTTTAAGCAAAGGGTAGGTAAGGCAGAGGTATACCATAGTTCACACACATTTTGTTTAAAATCCCATGCGATGGAGAAAAGCCTATTGCCATCAACCGGGCAGAAATCCATATTCCCGTGTACTCCTGACGAATTCTCTACACATAACATACTTCCCATGTTTTAAACATATTTTCTTAATTGTATTTTATTTTAGAGCTTCCTTTATTCAAAGCTGTCTTCTGTCAGAATATCCCATAATGTTACCAGCTAGAATATAAACAAATCGTTATTCCACAAACCGATTGCCCTCCAGATTTCAGTGTGACGAATCTCATTGACTCTCATTAAATACTCGACTAAAGGGTGATAATCGAGAATTAAATCGATGGCCCGCATCGATGGCTGTGCATCGTTTATGAAAATAAAATAATCGTCGCTCATTAGTCGATTTTCGGGTTATGCGGGTGTTTATTGTGACACGCTTTTTATATCAATGGCTTTTAACTTTCATTCCTCCGTTGATTGTATTTAATTTGTACTGTGTTTTCTTTTTGGTTTATTTTCTTTAGTGATTGAAGCTGTTTTTATCATTTGGAAGTTTATAGTGATTGTAATTGGCCGTTAAATGATGATTTTATTGGACGTTACTAATTGTACTGTACGCTCGTTTATGTTAAAAACTGTACGAATTACTCAAGAATGTTAAGCATTTGATATTTACTTTACCAGTATCAAATCGGTTATAAGCTTACGTATAATCGCAATTAAAAAAGAAATAAACTTCATAATCCGTTTAAAAACCAACAAATGTTTATAATATTATAACAAAAAATATCTTTTAATCCTAACAGACCATAAACATATTAAAGGCCACAAAATGAAAGAGCAAACAGCCGTCTTTACAAATCTATAATCTTTTGATGCAAGGAGGCGTAACTGCAAACTGTAGGCGGCTGAGCAGATGTTTGTTCAGCGGCCGAGGATGGACGAAGAATGTCCGCGTATAAACGAGGAATTACCGAATATCGAAGAATAAGGTCCGAAAATAGCCGAAGCGGTAGGTACAGCAATGGTTCAAGAATTTGATGAACTTTATAGTACTGTTTTCTTGGCAAATGTAACGTGAACTTTTACGTGGACGTGAATTTAGTTGGATTTGGGCAAGATGTCCCGACGGCCCCAAAAAAGTGGCTGGGTCAGACTGGATGCGGATGTCAAAGAACAGGGTGTTGTGACACAGCTTGAGTGATCTGCCCAGGTTAATTGATTAGTTAATTGCTCTTTGATTTGAACCATGTCCTGGAGTTGTCCAGTCTTTTAAATTTGTTATTTTAATTTTTGAGAAATAAAACACCACAATATTTTCTTGCAGTTGGATCATAGTTGGATCATAGTTTTCAAAATTTATCCCAAATGTTATCCTGTTGTCGTCCTGTACTGTTTATTTTTTTAAATCTTATATTTTGTTTTTATTAAAAATTAAAAAATAATCTAAATTAATTACTTAGAACTTTTAGCATAAAACATCATTCCATTATGTATTTGGGAAAGGGCGTTGTTGGCTGCGCCACAGTTTATACTTTTGCAGCTACCATCGTTTTACTTGTTGTACCTAGTCTAGTGTTTTGTTCCGAAATTAACTTTTATTATTTATTTAGTGACAAACAAAGATGAATATATTTCATATCCTGATAGTTCAAACGTAACCGATACTCTATGACTAACCGTAACCCATTTAAGACATCCAATTTTGTATTTTAGGGCACGCTCCAAGCGATACAATCTCGAACGGTTTTACAATAATAAAATAATCTTGTAAGTAGATCGGAAATAGCGAAGCAAATTTAGCTACCACAATAGGACTGTGGTGTTTGTCACCAAGATTGGGATCTTCAGAATAACACCCTTCTTCTTGTTATCTGGTATCTACGAGATGTTTATTTACGTTTATAATGTGTTGTAAATATAGCTATGTTATTTGCGTCTTATGTTCGATGAGTTTAGTTATTTTTGCAATTGGAAATGTAAAAGAAAATTTTCTTAACTCGGACAATTTTTTTTTCTTGGTTTGTTTTTTTTTGGAAACGGTCGGTGTGTGCCTTTTAAGACATTTACAAACTTGTCAAAAATTGTAGTTTCAGTTATTAGTACTGAAAATTTCACGAAAATGTGGGAAAATTCTATAATTTGTTAGAAACTAGATCTATCCAAACAAAGTTTTTATTAAAATTTTACGCAAGTAGGAGCCTACCAAGACTATTGGACATAAGAACATTTTAGCACTGTAACCACAATGGGAACTAGGCACAGTAAATCAATAGCTATTACTGAACAGTAGCCAAATGTAACGGAAAAAAACCGTAAGCGCACCGAAAACGCAATTACAGCTAAGTAATATTCATTCGTTACAGCAGACATTTAGCACATAGACGTCAGCAAAATGATTTAATGAATAAAAGAAAAAATACATTCAACTTTTATGACAGTTAATAATAATGAAAAGTCTTAAATTCAAAAGATTCCTAACAATAGATCAATAGACACAAATTGGACGTCCATAGGTACCATAGACACGTGTCCGAAAGAAGAAAAAAAGAGACGACCAGTCTTATCGATCTACGTTGTATTTACGGGTATGTAAATTGAATATCGAACTTAGTCATGCTTATAACGTTAGAGGAAGGATGTTATTTCTTTGGCAAATTTTTCGAGGAGGGCATTGTAAAGTTTGTGATGTCAAACAGCATCAAATGGCGCGAAAAGTGAAAAAATGTGACATTTTAGCATTGTAAAATAAAATTTTAAATAAACACCTTTTGAGTGGGCGTTAGCGGAGTATTTGTAAATAGGTTTTTGTTGATATTACAATGGTATTTTTAACAACGGTTCCCTGCGGGGGTGTTGTCAGACAATCTCGTAATGTTGCCACGTGCTTTTAATATTGGCATTTGCATTGTTGCCTTGACAAAAAATAATAATTTGTAGTTGCAGTTTACCCGGATTTTGTGCCCACATACGATCGGCTAAACATTTTTTTCCTTTGATTCACTTGAGATGAATTTAACTGGAATCGTTACTTTTACTTAGTTCCCTTTAAACACGTTAAGCTTATCCGACCAAATTCAAAGGAGATTACTCCAAAAAAATTAGTAATCAAGCATGTGGGATGTCAACTCGGCTATCATTGTGCCGATCGTCGTAACGGCCAATGGCCTGGTGGCTAAAAGAATCGACGAACATCTGTCGAAGCTCTCACTTGGCAGTTGGATCAAGAACCAGATTCAGAAGGCTCCTGCCTTCTGAATCCTCGATACTCCTCGATACGGCCCGCAATGTGAGGAGATTCCTGTCTCTGCAGCCATAACGACCGGTAGCTTGGACCCTGCTCCCGATACCGGCGGAAACCTGTTTCTGATATTTTTCTTTATGTTTCTTAAGAAATATTTAAAAATGTATTAAATAAGATGAAAAAATGAAATAATAGTAATAAAAAAACTATAATTCAAATACTTTTTCTCCTATTTCACACAGTGATATTAAAGCAAGATCAAATTATAATAAAAATGTCGTCAAATTAAACTTGATAGGTATTAAGCAGACAAAAACCGTTTAATCTTGGAAGCTGGAACCGTCTACGGAAAATTGATATGTAAGCATTCCATAAATAAAACTAATAAGGCATTTATTGTCCATGGTCAGCGATCGCATACCACTTTAGGCGCGAGATTGTATAATAATTTACTCGGCTACGTCATAAACGAGAATACATCTCATACTGTAAATTAAATCTGAAAATTAGATTTACCTAAAATGGATTAAGAATAACTTATGGCAAATCGCATTTAACTTCTAAGGCACGTAACATAATACCATAAAGGTGCGTGCACATAACATTGGCGCGATAACGCACGATCGCGCGGCATAAACAACGCGGCGGGTGGCGCTACCGACGCGCCGAGGTACCAACACTTTACGACCTCACAAAAATGCTCGCTACCGTACCGAGCTTTACGGTACCTACACTGTTACCAAGTACAAAATATACGATGAAGAAATTACAAAAATAGTTGGAGACTATTTTTTGGCTTTTATGTGAATTCTTTATACATAATGATATTGTAACGGCATCTTGAATGACATACCTACATAATTCTAAGATGTATATGCAGAGAATGCGTCGCAGTTATCGTGGAACTGTCTTTTTAATAGAGTCATGTTGTAACGGGATTTGATAATTTTGAGGAAAATTCAAGTTCTTGTCTGTAAAGTTTAGTGCGTAACTACACGACGTAGTGTTACACTATAACGTAAGAACTTAACTGTGCGTTCAGAACGTTTTAAGTTTCCAGTTAACAGCAAAGGAGCTGGTTGCTGGTATAAGTTTACGGTCTTGTGTTATTTAAAGTTCTCAAATGATTGCAACTGAGTTTTTTCCTTTCTGTATATACTCCTTAAACATCATTTATTCCAACTCTATTCGATAAGAAAATTCACGATATTTCCCTCAAACCCTTACCTACTATCTAAAGGGGTAAGAGGTGACCTGTCAGGTTACACGTGGCGTCACAATACAAAGCGCATCCTCCACAAAAGTCATTTGACTGACAAAAGAACAATACTGTTTGCAAGTGGGTCAGGGAGTCGTTCGCAACACTAGCCCGGTGTCACGTCACTGATAGCGAGGTCCCGAGTTCGTCCCGGACAAAGGCACGCTGACATTACGCAAGACGGAATGCGGTCAGTGTGTATGTAGCTTTACTTCGGCGCGTTTTCTATATGACATCGAAGTTGGTTGGCTAATCGATGACCACCTTTATGGTTGCAAAAAGTTAAGTACTGTGGAGAAAATGAAACCCGTATTTGGCCAATAGATTCCAATGTATCAAAGCAGAGAATGTTGCCATCGGAAAAAAATACAAATTATTCCTATTCGTAATTGGAAAAATCGTGAACACACAAGATAAATCTAGAGATCCCTTATTTGTCTATAGATCCAAAGATTAGATGCTATCTTCAAGAAAACATACACATACAACGACCTGTCAAATTCATTATTAACCTTTCAGCTCTGCCGCAATCGCGTGAAAGAAAAACCAATAAGATTATAATGGTATTTATTGATTGGGTATTAATTAGTCGAGCCATTTTATTAAAATAATTAATTGTGTTGTTTATAAACAGATGAAAGGTTAATCAGTAGTTTTCGTTAATTGGATCTGATTGATTTGATTTTTGTGAAGATTAGAATATTGGAAAGATTTTGAGATTATCGGATGTATCACAGAAGTTATAGTCAATTATAGAAATGGTTGTCAAATATTTAAAGACCATAGTTTATGACAAATTATGTTTTTACTTTTGTCATCATTTTTTAAATTATGATATTTTATAATTGCAACGGATTCCGGTATAACAGGCGAGTATATCAGCCTAATATATTTGAGTTGATTCATTATTCATAAGTTTTGTAATAAACCAATCAAATAATAAAAATAATTTCACAACGTAGTATCGATAGTATTTTGCGACAGCGTTTTTCTATAGAAAGTTTATTACATCACTAGTGATAATCATGGTATTTAGAATAACCCACTTCCAGTTTTATGATACGCAATATAAAACCTTTTTTCTTTTATACTCCATCAAAAGGAAGTTGTAAACACCTCATATACATTCAAATAGCTCCAATCAATTTGAAAATGAACATTAAATTACATGTTTCTCTTTAATTCCGCTTTTCATTTTATTAAAAAGTATAACTGTTATCTTTAATGATACGGAACGAATAGAAATAGCATATAATCAAACAACACTACGCTGAGACTATAAACCGGGCTATCGTTTTCGCATAAACTTTCAACGAGCGGTGTCACAAACCCTACGTCTTTTACTGTAGGACCAATAAACGGAACACGGATTAAGTTACGCTACAAATTCCATTGCTAGCACCACACCGATTGCAATAACGTAAATTTTGTAACAAGGAAAAATGCAGCAATGTACGACAAATCCAAAATAAGTATCATAACATTATTTCATAGTCGGACGCCAACTAACGCAAGTTCCGTACGCTGTGAGTTTGTAGCGGCGTGCGGCGTCCCATCGCATCGTTGTGATAACATTAATGACGTCGTAAACCTGCCCCGCATTGCGAGAGCGAGATAGAAACAACGCAGATACGCGAGAACGCGGAAGAATTAGCCTTCACTAACGATGGAGTAAATCACCTGTTAGGCTGGATCCTAGCTTTAGTAGTGAGATTAAATTTAAAGTAAGCTTAAATCACACCACGTATAGACAACTTGTTTTATGTCGGAGATTCGTGCGTAGCTCACCGGTCATTTGATTTCCGATATGAATTATAACTATATGAATATGAATTATAACGAAAACTACTGATTAACCATCAGTAGTTTTCGTTAATTGGATCTGATTGATTTGATTTTTGTGAAGATTAGAATATTGGAAAGATTTTGAGATTATCGGATGTATCACAGAAGTTATAGTCAATTATAGAAATGGTTGTCAAATATTTAAAGACCATAGTTTATGACAAATTATGTTTTTACTTTTGTCATCATTTTTTAAATTATGATATTTTATAATTGCAACGGATTCCGGTATAACAGGCGAGTATATCAGCCTAATATATTTGAGTTGATTCATTATTCATAAGTTTTGTAATAAACCAATCAAATAATAAAAATAATTTCACAACGTAGTATCGATAGTATTTTGCGACAGCGTTTTTCTATAGAAAGTTTATTACATCACTAGTGATAATCATGGTATTTAGAATAACCCACTTCCAGTTTTATGATACGCAATATAAAACCTTTTTTCTTTTATACTCCATCAAAAGGAAGTTGTAAACACCTCATATACATTCAAATAGCTCCAATCAATTTGAAAATGAACATTAAATTACATGTTTCTCTTTAATTCCGCTTTTCATTTTATTAAAAAGTATAACTGTTATCTTTAATGATACGGAACGAATAGAAATAGCATATAATCAAACAACACTACGCTGAGACTATAAACCGGGCTATCGTTTTCGCATAAACTTTCAACGAGCGGTGTCACAAACCCTACGTCTTTTACTGTAGGACCAATAAACGGAACACGGATTAAGTTACGCTACAAATTCCATTGCTAGCACCACACCGATTGCAATAACGTAAATTTTGTAACAAGGAAAAATGCAGCAATGTACGACAAATCCAAAATAAGTATCATAACATTATTTCATAGTCGGACGCCAACTAACGCAAGTTCCGTACGCTGTGAGTTTGTAGCGGCGTGCGGCGTCCCATCGCATCGTTGTGATAACATTAATGACGTCGTAAACCTGCCCCGCATTGCGAGAGCGAGATAGAAACAACGCAGATACGCGAGAACGCGGAAGAATTAGCCTTCACTAACGATGGAGTAAATCACCTGTTAGGCTGGATCCTAGCTTTAGTAGTGAGATTAAATTTAAAGTAAGCTTAAATCACACCACGTATAGACAACTTGTTTTATGTCGGAGATTCGTGCGTAGCTCACCGGTCATTTGATTTCCGATATGAATTATCAAAGCGATGATTAATACTGAAAATATTTACACACCCACCTGAATACATTAAAGCGTTTTTGATTCACAATTCCGATGCTAAAATGTTGCCATTTACGCCGAAAAGGGGATTTTTAAAATACATTAGTTAATTATTCCCCCGTGCTCGTCTGTCCATCTGGGCGTTTAATTTGAATAACAAAGAGGTCTGACCGCACGCTCGTGGCGGAAAAACGAGAGATTGACACACACTCGTGTTCGGGGGCGAGCCACCGATTATGATATGTGGCGCGAATCAGAATAAAAGCATTAAAAGCCAGAATTTATTAGCTCGTAATGGATAGCTGTTTGGAAACACGTTCAATGACAGGCAGCAGTGGATTTAATGTCTGTAAAATGCATTTTAAGCCGAATCACAAGCTTACATTTTAGATTAGAAAGCATTAAAAGATATAATTATGTAATTGCGTAATAATTACGAAGGCAATACCAAGTTATGGTAGCTATTTGATTTCTGATTTATCTTCTGTATTTCGGCCACCTTGCAATCATGATAAAGTAACGTGCGCATCTGCACGCGTGCGTACGTGTGCTTTAAAGTCAATGACCAACAATCACCCCCAATCACCATAGTCGGAACTTTATATTTTCAAACAACGATTTCCGAAGAAAATTAATAAACATAGATTTTGTTCCTTGTATTAAAACATAAATCTTTCCCCAACCTAAGTATTCATAAGTTTCCATTAAACCCCTATAAAATACGTACATATTACTTGCCGCGAGCAATTTTTTGATGAATGAACACATCAGTACGGGAAGCATTGACTGATGGGACCGCAACAAAGGGCCGATCTTTGCACTTTGACATTCGCGGTTTAATCACGTACTACACCGCTTTGTAGTGGCGATCGACGAAGATCAGTGCGCACTTGACACCGACGATACCTCTTGACAAAGTCACTTCGAGCGGATCGAAAGTGCTCAGCTTAACGTATTGTTTAAAACGTGTTACACGTGCTTCGATTCGATCTTTATCGATACTTTTGTATCGTCTATTAAGGCTTTTAATTTACCAACAAAAATGTTCTATCTATTGTTTTCTTGATCGGAGATTATCTCGGTTCAATAACGACATAATTGTTGCTCAATTTTAAGATTAAACGCGATTATTGCTCATTGGGCTTTAACTTTTGTGTTTTTTTAATGGAATTAACAAGTGGATTGTCTTTTTTGTGATGTAACTTGAACTGATTACGTGCGTGAATGGTGGTTTACAATCGATTCCGTTCGGTCTAGTTACGAACTCGATTATTGATGACATTTAATAAGTGCCGTTTTGAATCTGGAATGAAGATTAAGAATGAACGAGTTTAATGATCTGCCAGAGCTTTAGTGATTCATTTTCAGTAACTAACCCTTGCCAGCAAAATTTTCATAGCGCAAAAAGCAATATAAAACTAGTAATATTCGACTAGTGTGTACAGTAGCGTTCAGTTTCATTTGTGACATTGGCAACACTTAGCGTTTAGCTGGACACGACTGTACTACACGGAACGGGAGGCCGGCTACTGTCCAAGTTGGAAACTAATGCACGGTTAGGGTTACCAATAATATTATTCCCTATATTTTTGTTAAAAAGTATAACCTAGTACTCCAAAAAACTTGTCCACGAAACTGACGTCTCCTTTTTTTAAGTGAGTACTAACTATGGAACAGCTTTAATTATTTATGGTAATTCCAAACTTTACTTTTGTCGACAGTGATTTATTTATCAGCGAAATGGTTTTCCGAGGCACATTTTGTAAAAGTTGGAAGCAAAATAATCTCATGAGTTGTTGGTCGATGTGTGAGTTTAAAAAAATTTAAAATGTCGCTTTACATGCATTTAAAATTTGCATATTTGTGCAGAAAAAGAGTTGTTTTTTAAATCTTCCCATTACTGAGTTAACTGAATCAAAATCGAAACTAACCTTCAAAATTCAGATCATACGAAAATTAGCTCCGTATCTTTCTCAAAATAAAATAAACAAAATTCTACCAGCCCTAACCGCTGACGGGGTGAAATAAAGCTCTCCTGCCCGTCGAGCGAATGGAGTGAAAAAATTCCAGTTCAAAAAGCCACGGACGCGCGGACGGACCGACAAAAAGTCGCATTGTCCTACTACACGATGCATGTAGTGCACGATTTTTTCGCCAGGCTATTCAGGCGGTTTTGTTCGCTTTTTCGACCGTCTGTCTAGTTTTAGACGAGATGTTTATATTGTATTGTTTGAGTCGCAGTGTTAATGAGAAATCGTACGAACGTGCTTTATCGGAAAACAAAAAAATCTTCGTTTTGTAGCTGTTTTATAAATGACTTAAGGAGAGAACACATAGATTGGCAATATGGCATAATAGTAGGTTTTTTTACTGTGAAAAAAAGTCCTACATATAAAAACCATGTTCGACAACAAAGAACACACTACCAGCTGTAAAACGATACAGCACTGATAACCGATAATTAAAACGAGGGACATTAACAATGAGAGTTGCCCTCAGGCACCCTCAAAAATCGAATTCTATACAACGAAACACGACACTGGCCACAACCCTCATTAGAGTTGCCACTTAATTAAATAAAAAATAAAACCAACCGTATCACAGTTCGAATTTTGAAAATTAATAAAAACGTCAAGCGTGAAGCAATGGCGTCAGTAGACCAATGCGGGCTCGTCGATTAAGAGGCGGTAATACAATCGCAGGACCGTGAAAAAAGAGAAAAATGCCGGGTCTGACGTCACACCCTCGCCCCGTGGCGGTGGCATGGGGTGTCAGTGCGATTCAGCACTTTCGCGGAATAAGCTTAAACGTTGAAAACCCAATTTGACGGCTCGATTAGCACAGTCGGGTTTTTATTCACGTCTCATGATTGATTTTCGTGATACACAAATCGGTGTAAACGACAGCGACTAGTATATCTAAAAGTGAAAAATTACGAGACTGAAAAACTATACAAGCTTATGGCAACCTTGTTGAAAGTCAAACACTTTGAAAGCTGTTATCAATGTAAAGGCGCCCTGAATACTTATGCAATAAAATTGACGTTTTTAATAAAACTAAACGAAAAAAAAAATTGAACAGCGAATCGTCACAACTCCTCAACGTCCGACTCAACAAAAATCATCAACCCTTCCGACGCGCGCGTCAAAAACCACACTAATTTCAAAATTAATTTCGCCAAACAAACGCGTCTTCCGCGTCGGACGGCTCGCATTTCACGCGGGAACACGGACCGGGCCGTGTTCGATCCGCCGTACGGCGAGCATTCTGTGTAAGTCGTGCACAGGACGACCATTGTGCTCAATTCGGGTCCCAGTTAATTGTTTTTAATTCGCCAGTACTGTATTGTAACTCTTTTAATTACGCCCACGTTGCAGCGCTAATGGCGGCTTCGTGAGCGCTTGCGCCGATCACGAAAGTCCTTTTGTTTAATTGTACAGTTCTACCCAGATCGGTTTCGGATAAGCCCCTGTGTGGGCAAACGCATTAGTTTTTAGTACTAATTATGGGTTTTATAAGGTGATTTAGTGCCATGTGAGATCATGTTTCGTTTTCATCAATAAAATGAGAAATGTTTTTTTTATTTGTTTTCTGCTCGTGATTTTGTAGATTATTTTTTATTTTTGGAGTTAATGAACTAAGGGATCATATTTTATAGTCTTATAATATTTCTTATTTCCTTATAAGAAATAGTCACTATTAATATTAAAAAAATAATGAGCTGACTACCGAAACTTTACATCGAATAAAAATATGTATAATTATCATAAATTAGCCTCAAGATCTAGCGGACGAAAAGCAACAAAACGCAAGCGGCATAAAACCCAATCATAGTCTAGAAAACAATTCTGACATCCCAAATACGGGAGAATATTTCCAATTTTGTGCTAAGCAGACTCCCTTCGATTGTACTTGGGCTAAGGAGAGCAGTTACAGCAGTGTATCAGCCTCATTTGGTTAATTCGCCGTGTGTAGGTCCACAATTAAACAGCACAAAAGAAGAAGTTCGTTCACAACGGAAATCACGACTCGATATTACTCTTGATACTTTTAATGAGCTTTTTAGGCAATTTTGTTGTAGTTTTTGGTATAAATTGGGAGTTTCAAAGTCAAATATATTGGGTTGGATATGACGAAGCTGTATTTAAGGCTATGGTTTTTGGGTTTTGGATAGACAAAGTGTCGTATTTCTTCTACATCCCAAAAAACAGATTTTGATTAAAACTGTAAAATGTTTAAGTATCGAAGAAACTATTGTTGAACTTTTCTTAGGAAAACTGTCAGAAAATCCCCAATAAATTAGCATCTCCTATACCGAAACGTACCTCTACTGTACAAAACATCTCTGTTAACCCTAAAATAGCCGCAAACCTCATTCCTCAATAGGATAAACCGAATGCCTAAAGTGTGACAAGCCACAAAACTTGTAACCCTAACACGCGGGGTGCGACCCTCGGGTCTAAACGACCCGCGGTCTCCGCAATCTCGTATCAACCGCGACTTTTGCCTCTAAAATCCGGTGGGTTGACACATGGGTGTTACAAGTGGGATAAATCTGATGATTGTTTGAATAAAAGATTATTTAGTATTAAAATTTAGTTTTCGTTAAAAAAAAAACAAGAAAAATACAAAGGGGGATGAATAAAAAGGGGTGAGCATCTCTAGACTTCATCGTCTTTATAAGGCCTATATTTTTTCTCTTAAAATGGGTCTCCATCAATCGCCTTTTTAAATCCTACATGTTTTGGTCAAAACAAGCACAAAAAATTCGAGAACACGTTTACAAAAAATGTCGTTCTGCGAATGAAAGTCAAATATTCGTGAGTAATCTCATCAGATTTATCCACGACCTACGCATGCACGTATGCAGTTTTTTATCCGTCACCCCTCGGGGTGTCGGGGTGAGGATAATCATATCTGCACACACGTCACTTGAGTCGCGACACGTCGAGTTGACACCCCTACAACCCTGACCACTAATCATTGATCAAAAAACTTTTACAAAAGCATTTCAGATAACCATTATTAAGTGTAAAATTGAATATTGCGAACTGTAGTATTACCGACCAAAATTCAGTAGGGGAACTGTAACTTATAACCACAACAAAAAACTACGCAACCAGTGATCAAGTAACCCTACGCTGCAGGGCACGCGTCAAAACGACCGCGCGAAAAAAATAAAATTACAGCTTCCCATTTACTGTTGATTACACTCGAGACAAAAAACCATGTGATTATTTTCACAAGGTATTAATCTCACGCGTCAAATGCGCGATTAACTTATAAATCCGCCATAATTGCGGGTACCGACAGATGTCGCTGCCGGCGCCGCCACTGGAATTGCGCGGG
This sequence comes from Cerastis rubricosa, assembly GCA_949152445.1. NCBI lineage: Eukaryota > Metazoa > Arthropoda > Insecta > Lepidoptera > Noctuidae > Cerastis > Cerastis rubricosa. The sequence continues at coordinate 15,967,438 of OX424541.1, forward strand.
CGCATGCTTTATTATGTTTTTGTTCGGACAAAGAGTACCGCCTACGTTCACCACTACTGTTTATTATTGTGACACATTTTAACTTCGATATTATTAACCTGTAATAAAAATACTTTTTCTAACAGAGAGATAATGTAATCGACGATATAAAACTTGGAACTTTTATGAGCTGAGATTAAAAATAAGGCTTTTTATCTATACGTAATGGCAATTTTATCTCGATAGGACACCATCATTTGTGCACATTAAGGAAACTTTAATATATATTAAAAATGATTACCGAGATACTATGAACGAAGTTATCGTTACTTTACCGTAACTTTCTAAAATTAACTACTTTTAGATTGCCTAGATGCCACCTTCGCAGTTTAAAAGACAGAGAGAATTTGCAGGCGTAAATTAGGATAATACAACTGTAACAGTTTGTGATATCTACAACTTCTTAAAAAATCTACAATCAGTAACAGGTGTTACTATTCTATTAGCTTTGTCAAATAAATAACATTTCTCCTTAATAATTGTCAGTTAAGACTAACGAACATAATCTTCGCGCGCCATTACTGTTTCCATTCCAAACAGTTATTCAACTTTTAAACCCTCTCAATTACCCACAATTTTGAACAAAAATCCGTTTTTTAACTCCGATACTCGCTAGGTGTGGACAAATTTAATTAATTCGTCCTTGTAGCGCACGACCGCAGACCGCTGCATATTCATGGCGGTCGCAGCTCGTTAGGTCGTGGATGGTCAGTATTAACAATCTGTCGCCGAGGGGTACAGGAGACCCCCGGATTTATTTGTTGCTAGAGTTTTACACCAGAGCTGTAATATATACCTATGTTGGGACGTAATTTGCATCTGGGTTGAAAGTTCATCGGATGACGGAGTAACGATTTGTAGGAAGGAAGAGGTGTGTTGGTTTTTTGTTAAGTGAATGAAAGAGCTATGCGACATTAAGGTCAGTCTCGGAAATTAATACAAAATAAAAGTTGGAGAATATGGACTATAAATCATTTTACAATCTGCGTTTTGGACGCGAAACCAATCCAAAACCTTTAAAGTTGACTTTTAGCTTAGGCACACTTTAAACCATGCCAAACCTCTGCTGCAATTACTCTACTATCTATTCTTACGAAAGCAAATCAACTATTCTATCAAACAGCATACATCCTACATCATCAACCCTAAAACACCTACCATGTAATTCCACTTATCAATCAACTATTCATACATCCACAGAGGTGACAGTCTCGGAGTAGCAGGCAGTGACAGGCCGATGCTCCCTTGCCTGCCTTTAATGAGCAAACAAGCTCAAACGTGGACATGGCACATGCATCGTATGGTCTACCGCACTCTTGCTGTTTGCTTTGCCGGAATCCGCTTTGATTTTGCTAAAATTGCCAAGTTTGTTTTTCATTTTATTAGTGGTTAAGTTTTGTTCATTGATTTAGTTTTTTGTAGCGTTTAGTGTATGTATAATTTATCTGGCATACGACTAATTTTGGGTTTCCATTTAATAATAATATAAAGATTTTTGTACGCTTTTTGACTGCGTTTATTTTGGGTAAAGTGTTTGACTTATCTTTTCGTCATAATTTATGCTTAAAATAATGAACCCTGAAAATATTTTCTTATCTCCGAGTACAAACTCAAGTGCCAATTAAATTCACTTCACACTTACAGACAGAAACCCCGTCAAAACACTTCAAAACATCTAATCTTACACTAAAACTTCCTTACTTCAGAACGAACGAGATTAACGGGAACGAATGAACGAATGGAATAACATAATCTTGTTAGGCACCGTCACCTTCCACGGCGTGGTGCGAATAATTAGCAAGCCCCTTACAAAGTAAGAGCGTTGAGCGAGATAACTGAATCTAGGCTTAACAAGTTTCACGAATTACACGATAACCTCCTCGGGAGATAGGGCCTGGTTTGATAAAAACCATTAAGTACAAGGATTGCTGATACGTTGGTGAGATAGCTTCGAGTTAACACCTTGTGCCCAGAGTTTAGTGGTAAGACTAACTAGTAAATAATCTATAAGTGAACTTATGGGCGGAGATAAGAGTGTCGTGTGCTGAAGTGCCTGTTTTGAGTTTTCCGTTGTTTAGGGGCTTATAATGATCATTTTGTTGTATATATTTTCTAAAATTAAAAAATCTATGGATTTTTGAGCGAAAATTGCTAATCAAAAGCGTCTTTTTTTTTCTTCTTGAAAAGTCTTTTCAGCCTAAAAAACCTTCAAAAAATAATAAAAGCTAAACACACTTCATATTCATAGATATATGATGCAAAATAATTAGAAGGCCGTCATCCCTCGACATTTGGACAAACAGTGCCCCGCAGGGAACGGCGTCTTTTTATCGGCGGGGGACCGCAAATTTTCTATTTGCATATCTGTGCACTCATAAATCTCTGTTTCACTTATTAGCTGCGTCTCCCTACCCGGGGTCCGGTGGACCCACGGTCGGAAAATAGGGTTAGTTTGATGTGTTAGTATTTTAAGTAAGTACGATTTTTAAATGGAACATGGTTTTTAGGATGAGTTGGCACAACACAGAGTAATTTAAAAAAATGCAACTAATAGAAATAAAAAAGATTCTAGCATAAAATAAAGTACTTAACTACATTAATTTCAATAATAATAATTAATGCAATCTGCAAAACAACTTGTTTAGTTAAAAAAACCGGCCAAGTGCGAGTCTTACTCGCACACAGGGTTCCATAGCCCCAAACAATATTTTGAACTGTCATTCATTATTTATTAGTATTAGTTAGTAAACTTCCACTCAACCGCAAAACTAAATTGGTTTTTCATACTATGTTAATGAAAAACAAAGTTACTGCTGCAGTTTGATGAAAAAGTCCCATATCTCAAAAACTAAACATCATATCTTATTGAAACCAATTTTCGTTGATAGTTTTTTTTACGTTCTACAATCCTAAATATTTTCAGAATTTTCATACTCTTACTTTAGAAATTAGAGGGGGGGGGACACACATTTTACCACTTTGGAAGTGGCTCTAGCGCAAACTATTCAGTTTAGAAAAAAATGATATTAGATACCTCAGTATCATTTTTGAAGACCTATCCATAGATACCCCACACGTATAAGTATGATTAAAAATTTTTTTTTGGTTTTCAGGTCTATGTATGGGGAACCCCAAAATTTATGTTTTTTTTTCTATTTTTATGTGAAAATCTTAATGCGGTTCACAGAATACATCTACTTACCAAGTTTCAACAGTATAGTTCTTATAGTTTCGGAAAAAAGTGGCTGTGACATACGGACGGACAGACAGACAGACAGACAGACAGACAGACAGATAGACAGACAGACAGACATGACGAATCTATAAGGGTTCCGTTTTTTGCCATTTGGCTACGGAACCCTAAAAATGGTTTATTTGTACATATAACTTGATTCTGTTTTAAAAGTCTACATCCAGTATAATAATGATGCTATTAAAAAATCTTTTACAAAACTAAGAAAACATTACCGAGAACCATAATTACATAACAGTATTGCAGATTGCACTTAAGGTGGAAGTTTAATCGCGCTTTCCCATACATTGTTTTTTTCTCAAATTCTCGATACTTATATGCTTTTTGTAGAAGTAATGAAACAACATGATGTTATTACGAATTAGTGTTGTCGCAAATCCCTTCAAACATAAAGAAATAACAAGGTTTGTAGGATTTCCAGGGCCGAAAAAAAACGAAAAATCTTTGCTAGTGTGCGTGCTTGGAGTCACACCATCTACCGGATATCTAAAGAACTTCTAAAGAACAATCGAGCCCCTTGCATAACAAAACTCGAAATAATTATCTGTTGATACTAGATGGCGTGGCGTTGTCATTGTAAGGTGGTGACAGTAAGTCTTAGTGTGTGCGTGACTTTTGATTTCATTCTTCAAACAAGTAGGTAGGTAGGTAGATAAATCTAATTTGGGTAAATTAGATTTATAATTTCATAAGAATGAAGTTAAATATTCTTAAACTATGTCAAGTTGTTCACCCAAACCAATGTTTGAAAGTACCTATTAGGGATGAAATGTGTAATTCGGAGTTGGTTAATGGTTGGCTAATTTTATTGCGTGATAGCTAAAACTTATTAGTTATTAACAAGTAGGTATTCAGACATACCAAACATTCGTTATGAAGCCACAGCTTTTTGTACGTGGACTTTTCGCGGTTTATCTAATAAACTAATAATGTACTTACATTATATAACATTACATTCATTCATCACACTATTTACATTCATGAATGTAGGTAAGTACTACCTGCTTACCTACTAAAACATACCGACGCAGTCAAGGTTATGTTGGGAGAAAATTAAGCGTCGTAACTGTTTCTAATAATAATGATCACAGTGAAAAACACAAACCTAACTGTCGTTTTTGCTTTTAATTTCATTCTTATGTCTACGGAATAGAAGTCAAAGTCGGTTGACCGGACTGTAAAAAAGGCGAAGTGGTAACTGAACTAGAGCTATTCGTGTTATTGTGCGATTTTCCATCATGCTTTAATCTAGGCTTAGGACTAGCAGAAAAGTTTCCAAATATGCATTAGTATTTAATTTGGTTGAAACTACGTAAACTTACAAACATTAGGTATATACATTCTTTCTATTTCCAAGAAACATTGAAGCATAAAACAAAATACATCAACGTTTAATCTCGAAAATGTAGTCTTTAAATGCTTGAAAGTAAAGATTATATTGATCGCATTATAATGTCTGTTAGATTTCCGAGAACCGAAATCTAAATCACAAAATTCGCGCTATCCTTTTTACTCCGCTATTACCCTTAGTTAGAAAGAGAGAAAGCGGATTTCTAACTACGTTTGGATTTCATTTGGTGATGGATTTGATTGTCGATTCGGTTGGTGGTAGATCGTTAGCGTTTGGTTCGGATAGGTAGATTATTAGAATCAGATCTTCAAGTTTGAGAAATCTATACGAATCGATTTTCTAAATTAAACTGCATATAAGCGCAGACAAAATTAGCGTTAAATAAATAAAACAAAGATTTTTTTCCAGTCTCTGTGTCAATTTGATTTATATTTGATTAGGTATACAAAATTATACATTATGATTGCAGACGAAAATATTAGGTAAAAAAAAAATAAGCAGCCGTCGACCTCCTATGTTAAAAATTGCTCAGAGTAACAGGCTTTCCAAATGATCTAAAAACAAAAAGTTTGTTTCATTACCTACAGTCAATGACGTATCACTACATAGTATAAAACAAAGTCGCTTCCCGCTGTCTGTCCCTATGTATGCTTAGATCTTTAAAACTACGCAACGGATTTTGATGCGGTTTTTTTTTTAATAGATAGAGTGATTCAAGAGGAAGGTTTATAAGTATAATATATGCATAATATAGTAGAGAAACACTGATAATGTTAGAGGTTTCCAATGTGATGTCGACAGACATTCTGTAGTATATTTAGTATCTGCATTGCACCCGCGCGAAGCCGGGGCGGGTCGCTAGTTATAAATAAAGCGATGTTGGCGGGCACGGGCCGTACCGCCGTACGGGAGAGGAATCAATGTCAAGAAATGATTATGTAGGTATTAAATTTATAATTTTGAAATTGTTGTGTTATACCTGTGCGAAGCCGGGGCGGCCTGCTAGTTCGATAATAAAAATAAGTAAAGCCAAGGATACACTAGGGGACAAATGTGCCACGACATGTATCGGCGACATGTCAAGCGAAGCCGGCCGATTTCGCCTGACAAATATGGCGACAACGCGCGACTTATGTCCGCAGCGACGTCAGACGAAATCGTGCGACTTCGCGAAACTTCGCCTGACATATCTAGCGACATCACGAAGTTTCGTTTCACAAGGCAGGCGATATCCAGCCACCGAGGTAGTGTTGTTGGCTGCGGCGTACACAATTATTATTAAAAGTCAAAGAAAAAAGACGAGAAGATGGTGGGTTAGAAAGTACTATGTAAAGTATGAATTCGAGCAATGTTACGACTCGGACAAAATAGGTAAGTTTATGTGGAATTATCATGTATGTTCACACGGCGACACATCAAGCTTTAAACTTCCAGTATAACGTGGCCTCGCTTTGTCTATATATTCTATACAGTGACAAATTTGCATAAACTGGTTTTTTCATACCTTGATCAGCGGTCGTGCGTACCTACTGTTATAATTACATATGTACCTACAATACAACGAAAATGTCACAAACCGTCGCAGCGTCGTGGACACTAAAAAGTAACATTACTCAAGAATGCATGTATTGTGGTCATTATTTTGACAACCTTGTTCGAGCAAAGTCGACCTTGCCGTCAACTCAAACTAACTAAATCGCAAACTATTAGTAACTAGCACCCCGCCCCGGCTTCGCACGGGTATTTAACAATACACAAACATAAATAAACCCTTCTATTTGCGTCAGGTAACTAAAAAAAGTCTCTGTGGTGTGAAAATCTGTATGGACACCATACAGAATTTCACACCACAGATAATTTTTTTGGTTCTGTATGGTGTCGGACGTAAAGAATAGCACCATTCCATATCTTCCCGTGGGTGTCGTAAGAGGCGACTAAGGGACTTGCCAGAGAATGGGCAGCAGGGTTCTGTGGGCTTTTGTAACAACTGTTCTGCGATCGCCAACCCGCCTGCCAAGCGTGGCGATTATGTCAAAACCCCCCTTACTTATGTCAATGGCGACACTTGGGGGAGGTCTATGTCCTGCAGTGGATGTCTTTTGGCTGAAATGATGAATGATGATGAACTAAAAAATAATAATTATAAACAAAGTTTGAATATTCCCCTCCCGAACGGCCCGTACTCCAGTGACGCCTACATCGTATTAGGTGATGCCTAGCCAGCTGAGCAGGGTGAGCGGCGACCACGCAACTTTTTTCTAATACTTACATTTTTAAACTCGTGATATCTTTCGAATGGAATGTTCGAATTGAATAATTCAAACAGTTCTATAAAGGTATTGAAAGTCTTGAATATGAAGTAATTTATTTCGATAAGGATTAATACCAAGATACAAATACAGAGCCTTTTCTAACGGCGGCATTAAAATATATTTTTTTAAATAAAAGAACACTTATTGTGGCATAAATATAATAGTTAGACATATGCTGTCGCGACACTTTTTGTAAATAATGATGTGTTCTGCAAAGTCGTAATACATTATTTTATTCTATCATCAATAGTTTTCGCAGCGCACGCGATGTAAAGAATATTTTAGGTAATTTTTATACACCTTGGGTTACATAATTGCAGTTTTAGTAAGGATCCCTAATTTTTTTGAAAATAAAATATTGCTTATGTCACCCGCGGATAGTGTAGCTTCCCAACAGTGAAAGAATTTTTCAAATCGGTTCAGTACTTTCGGAGCCTATTCAATGCAAACAAACAAACAAACAAACAATCAAATCTTTCCTCTTTATAATATTAGTTTAGATTTAGACACAGATTAGGACAGATACTTCACTCAGTAGAAAACATCCAATACCTATTACGATAATTGCCTACTCCCTCGCGTCAACAACCACTGTATGCTAAAATGCGCCTAAATGCTCAAGCGTACAGCAGTGATTGCTTCGCACCGCGCGATTCCACAGTAATCGCAGGGCTGCCTCTTCGATAAAATTAAATTAACATAACTTTTTATCTATGTTATTGAGAACTGTGAATATGTTCTGACTTTTATGTGGCAGGTAAAAAATGTATCATTTATAAAATATTTAACCAACTTAAAAAAAAGGAGGTGATCAGACATACAGGCCAAACTGAGAAGTTTGACTTGTATGGTTTGTAGGTATGTATGTTTGTGCGCGATAATCTCGCGTTTGGCTAAACCGATATCGATGCGGTTTTCAGAAAAGGATTTGTTACATTTAGGAGAACGTTTTAAAATAAGTATAATAAATACTTCTTAGTTTGATGATGATCTTCGGAGATGTTCACTAGAAATGAAAAAAAAAGCCTTAAAAAAAGAGAACCGACTTCAAATAAAGCACTAAGCCGTAAGAAATAATTTTTTTTTATGGTAGTGCTAACAGCTGGTAATTACGAATCGAAAAAGCACCGACATCAAAGAAAAAATTATTTCTTACGGTTTAGTGTTTTGAAGTCGGTACTCTTTTTTAAAGTTTGTTTTATTATATTTGTAAGTTTGTTTTGTTTTATATATTGGTGCTGACTGTGGAAGAAACCTAGATAAAACATAATTATAGGCACCACACGGCATCGTAATACGCGTACGAACGAACAGCACTATTAAAATTGAACGGCGTGCGCGCGCTTCGCTTGCGAGGCGAAAACCGCACTGAATTTGATAAGCCGGCGGACCGAGACCGCTCGGCTGGGCGGTAGGCACTTATAGCGCGCAAGTACATGGAGTGACGGAGGCCTGATTTAGATATCAAACCCGGAAAGACGGTGTTGAATTTTAGTAACTGTACTGTTGTCATTTTAACTAAAATTCTAGTTTATTAATATATTTTTTATTTAAATTACTTGCTGGTTTTATTAGGATTAGGTACTTGAATTTTTGAGTAAAGCACTATACAAACCTTGGCCCACAATGACTGCTTCGCTGGTCACGCTATGATTGCCTCGAGCTAGCCTAGCTACGCTCTAGGCCTTTCAGCTTGGCCATCATTGCAGCCCTTGCTGTCGCTGTGCGCTGTCGGTCATAATCAGCGCGACCAGCAAAGTAGTCATTATAAACCGCGGCCGTAATGTAGGTACTATTAGGTACGTACGTAGTAAGGTAATAAGAAAACAAACTTGTATTGATAGTACCATTATTACCTCAAAAATTTAAGAAAACAGGTAGGTAAGTAATTTAGAAGAAATAAATATGTTGGTAGAACTAATTAAAATTTTTATATTTGGTATCCACTCGGACATAAGACTAACCCGCACTGGGCCCGCGTGGTGGATTACAGGCCTGTGTCCTAGCAGTGCGAACATTATAGGCTGATTACGCTGCTGCGGAATATAATTAATCGGACATAAACTGCGATGAATTTTCAAGTAAGCATGCGACGGCACGGCGGCGTGAAGTCTGAAGACTCTCTTGAGCGATCGCTGCATAACCACCCGGGGAAAACTAAACATACTTATTTAATAAAATAAGCAATCCATATTAGGTATCTACAGAGCCCTTCAGCTGACCAGGTCATGACCTCCGACCCATATACCTATCAGCTGGCCAGGTCATAACCCCTGATCTTAGTACGAACCAGCTGATCCATGGTTACCAATATTAATTCTTCGATCGGAATTCGATTGTTTTTATTATTCAACAGATAAATAATAAATTAATTTAGTTTTGATACCTTCCTTTAAATTTTGAATTGAGTAGTAATATATCACTACCAACATTAACAATATTTAATTAAGTCTGGAAATACCGGAATTACTTTCCGGAAAAATGGCTTATCCATGTTATTCTTTCTGTGTGCATTTATGATACAAGTACCAAAAATCATTCTACCTACTCCGATCTATGGTGATAAGCATATTACCATCATTATGTATTGTTAACAATGTATTTACATTCATAGCAAATAATTTATTAGGATATTACAACTAAATATGGATTAAAAAAAAAATAGAAAAAAAAGTGAAAAATAACTTTAGTTTCAGAGAAGTTGGTGGCAAAAAAACTGAAAACAAACATGTCACCGACTTCTGAAGCTAAAGTTATTTTTCACTTTTTTGCTTTTTGAAGACAGTTTTTTTTTGCAAATAGTTTTAGTTTTTTCTTAGGTGACACTAACGAGCATGGCAGTTGAGAATTTGTCATGGTATGGGTCGCTAATGTTGGCACGTGTGTTGCACTTGCATCATACAGCTTCTTTACAACTGTTTGAGCAGAATGGCCGCCGTTATTCGAGACTGGTCATCTCTTAACTGCTAGGTCACCTAGTTAATCTTTGTAGGTATTAAATTGTTATACATTGTTCTCGCATGTAGAAGCAAAAAAAATAATGTAACCAGGATTTTGTAACAACTTGTTTTTAAAAAGAGTGTCCATGGAGTTTCTTGCACCCCTAAGACGACCCACTGACCGTACGTTCTTCTCCATAGAGAGACTGAGTCTTTGACAATTCAAAACTGCCTGTAAATGGTATTTAAATAAATGCTTTGAGTTTGTATCAATTGTATTTTTTTGCCTTATAAGTGCTTATATGATTTGACTTTGATTGTTTTTATAAACAATTTATTGTATTATGTACCTAGTTGAAAAGGGGGGCAGTGACAGCCTAGTGGAAATGGCCTTGACTAATGAATTGTAGGTTGTATGTTCGAACCCTGACAGGCTCTTTACTTTGGGTTAATGAATACTAATACTACTTGAATAAAAAGCATTACTTACAATAGTTATATAATTTGTGTAAACACAACATAACCACATTCATATTTTGTTTGAACAGAACTTCATTGCGGCATTGAAAACGGACACAATGTTTTTATTAAATGGTACACTTACACAACACATTTATGACAACTAATTTGAGATTCCAGAACCAGAACATAAGATTCTCTTGTTGATGTGTAGAAGCTGATGTATAAAATATAATCTCCCTGTGATGTTTACATACCGTACCTAGAAGTTTAGTCCCTACAACCATGTCTGCTAACTTTCGGTAGATTCGAGTAGAGAAAATACAAAAGATTTTCGCACATTGAATGTTTATTGTTCCCAACAGAGAAAACGTCAATCAAACGAGAGACATTCCGTTTCAAGTTAGGTAGGTACTTTAAAATGGTAATTATTGTAAAAAAAATAGTAACTAAAATAAAAACGTTGCAGTGGCCCTTCTTGTATGTTTTTTTTTAAACATTTTTGTCACAAAATATTGATAAATATGATATCTGCATGTTTCCTAATTAAACGTTTTTGATGACAATGCCATCTAGCGGTTCAGAAATTAACCATTTACGTGTGCATGTGTGTGTGTGCATGGTGTGTACAGGTATGAAGTTGAGACGGCTGGTGGAAATTTCGAAAATCTCCGTTTGAGAAGAGTTAACAAGTAAGCTGTATATGTGGAAAAATCAAGACAAAAGGCTAGTTTACGCAAATAGAATATTGTCCATCAAATATATTTTAGTTATGCGTAATCATAAATAATACCCAAATGCAAGACTACAGCGCCATCTATTGAAAAAACGGCGGCGGGATGATCAACGGGACCACCTTAAAAGCAATTTAACAATGACATAATCATTAAAAATCGGCCCAGTGTTCATTGAAGCGAATCATATCTTCACTCAAAGCAATGACATAACCTAAGAGATTGAGGACTTAAGACAATTATTTTCTTGAAATAAATATTTTAGTACGCCATATTTGTTTACCAAATAGAACAATTAAATAAAAACACAATAAACATTATCATTGCTCTCAAAACAGTGAAGGAAAACATCGTGAGGCAAGTGGTAAGTCTTAGAACAAAAAAATCGAAGACATGTGATATCTACTGACCCGCACTGGGCCCGCGTGGTGGATTACAGCCCACTCCTTCTCAGAGAGGAGACCTGTATCCCTGCAGTGGGCAGCATTATAATGTTCCAACTGCTGGGACCCTATTAGGCTTATTAGTGTAATGCTATTATGCTAACAATGATTCGCTTCAACCAACCCTGTTTTACTGAGTTAGTACATTTCACTTACCGTGTTATTCCTGGTCGTTTGTACCCCTTCTTCTCCATTGGTGAATTGTTAGTGACAGTATGGTTGCTACAGTGGACTGGCTACTACAGTGTACTGGTTACTTTAGGTGAATATAATGCTCAACAGAAAGAAAATGTGGTTAGTATAGTGTTATCATTAGGACATCGAAACCCGGTTTCGTAAAACCCGGGAAAAAACGGGTTTTACTATGAGAGTTTCGCATGCCCTAGTTATCATTATATTATGACAGTTCACCACCACCAAGAGTAACCGTCACCACATTTATGACATGAACATGCAGAGTGAATTAAAGTTCGATCAAAGTGGAACGGATAAATTGCGGACAAGACTCTGGACATGGAAACTTCCACTAAATCTGATCTGATTCTTTCTTTATACTAGGTATTACAAATGCAATAGTTTGTGAGGTACGAATTTGAATGAAATTTGGCACACAGATAATTTATAACCTCAATGAACTTATATTAATATTATATCGTTTCCTTGGGACAAGTACCTACCGAACTCCACGCGGTTCGACCCGCGGGCGTAAGCTAGTATTTACTGAAGTATCTGTGAAGTGTCAGTGTCCATTGTCCGTAGCCAGTTCACAATTTGTCTATAGGTACCAGTTTGACTGATCCTTAACAGAAGAACAACAGAGATGACATGGAAAACGCATGCAAAAGCAAAACAAAAAAAAATCCAATAAAAAATTAAAAGTACAAGCAGCCTTGTGTAAAAAGGTGGCAGTGATGTTTGTTATGATAGCTCGCTTAGCGAAAACTATGTGTGATTTTCTTTTAAAAACAAGTGTAAGGTATTACTTATTTAATTAATTTTAATAATGCTTGGCACTAATAATGGCACAAAATAGATAGAGATACAAAAGTTCGTTTTTTAACGAAAATAGTACTTTTAGTAATTTCGGTGACTTATGGTTTTGAATAAAATGAATTCATTGATTTTCATCTTTATACACGCAGCACGCAGTATTTAAAATTAAAGTTTTAAATATAATTGAATTGTTCCTGTGAAAAAAATCGGCGCAAAGCACATGAAAAAAAACATGTTTAAAAATAATGTCAAAACACTACCCCAACACCAGTTTTCTAGTAATAAAACAGTTTCAGTTATAAGAACTGAAAGTATGAAAAGAAAAAAAAAAACAGAGCAAAGGCCCAACCAAAGGAAAATAATAGCTTTCAAACCGTTTCTTAAATCTACGACGTCCTAGAAGTAACTTCTGTCAGTCCAATACATTTTTAGACTTTAAGTGTAACGACCATCGAAACTTAAGTACCTACCTTCAGAATAGCACTCGTACACTACAACCAACTTATGTGTGCGGGTAGGAAAACACAGAACTAAAATAAATATACCAAGTTGACATATCGATACATATTTTCTTGACAAGCAGCTCCGCCTCGAGCTGCATACTTAAAGTGGTTATACTGAATCGCAACTGCTATTTCATCAGGTAAGCAATAATTGTTCTAATAACCTAATATTCTAAAACATACTGTTTATAATCAATTACTACCTTTTTAGGTAACATCGCTTATCATGACGATCTTACGTCAACCGTGAAATTCGGCCGTGAAAATTATCGTGACTGATAATAAATCTGTGACTAGGTACCAATTTTTCACGTTACGTTTCTGCAACGCGATTGGTCATGAACGCCATATTTCCACTAATGGACACGCATTTTCCGTTGTAGATTAGATAAGGAAGATGCAATGGCCGTTACAACCCAATTGAAACCTTATTTTGGCGGAAAAGAGGCCATTTGTGATTTTGACAGACTTGTCAGTGGTGACAATACTAAAATCAACCTTAAATGTTATAAAATAAAGATTTGTGATTTTGAATGCCGCAAAATTAGAGGTAAAATAAACATGAAACGATTGTAGAGGTTATTTCTTATTTCAAACTACACAATAATTTCAGTTGGTGATTTTAATAGACCATAAATTAACTAAAGAGAATAACGCACAGGAAATAACAAATTAAAAAGGATAAATAGATTTTTAGAGAAAAAGGAATATAACCGGTTTTCTCATCGGTTTTATTTTCGTAAAAAAACTTTTTTCTGACTAATTTATTCAATATGCTTGAATAAATATTCAATATTAATCGGTATGAATTAATAATTAGAAATTATATAGACAATAAATTGAGTAAATATTCCTATATTTACTCAAAAGGAGACTTAATAAAATCGTTTCCATGTTAATATCACTAATCGAAAAATAAAACAGCAGTATTTTTCATTCTATGTTTATTTTGACATTAATTATGTTACTTTTAAATATTTTATTGGAAAGTTCTAAAATATATCGAACAAAAGCTTTTTAAACAGAATAATTCTTCGGAATAATTCGTTATCAGAAAATTTAGGATATAAATTATAGAAAGTTAATTCGTACGCTTATTTGTAATACATATAGATATGTTAATTAATTGAATCGATACAATCGTTGTTGGGTATCGTATATCACAAGGAGACGCCCTCGGCGCCGCCTACGTCGTGTCTGTAATGTTTATCTTTGGACGAAATCTGTTAATGTTAACGTTGCAACTTTTATCGTAGCAGCGAACGGGTTGAATCGACGGACTTTGATTGTGAATGAGTTTATTTAACGTTGGCAACGTTTTTATAAGTCACTAAGAGAGCTGTATCAATCGCCGGCATTGCAGTAATCCCAGAGTTGATACCTACTCGCAACATTCTAATCATTGCAAAGCCTGCGATTTGCCCACTTATTTCGGTTTAGTCCCATCTCAGCACCTTCCCGTATCGGCACCCATGAATTTATTTATCATGCCCACAAATAATTCCCGTCTCGGCACGCTGTCGTAAAGCATTGTTAGGTGCACATGAAAAAATGGAAACACGTTATCAGTAAAGTAAATACACTTGATTATTAATACTTAAATAAAATTAATATTTTTCAAAAAAAAACAAGCTTAATTTAAAATACTACTAGTGTACAGTGGACAAAACCGTCCATACTGGTCTACGCCTGCTGTTGATTTTTGTAAATGATGTTTTTACATAATTGCTGTAAAGATTTTAAAATTATTATTCATACGAACCGTCGATTTTTCATATATTTTAAGATTTGTCAAGTTACTGCCAAGGCCTTGGGCTTGGAGCCTCTAATTAGAGCGAGGCAAGAGCTTGTCTGTGAAATTTCTTTTACAATATCTTTTACTTTTTATCTATTATACATTAGTACGTATTTTAAATTAAAGTTTATTTTTATTTTATAAACGGTAATTTTTGCAAAATAATTATAATAGAACAAATAATCTAGTTGATTTACTTGCTATACTGATACTGGGATTCCATTTCTTCACGTGTGCAATGCAACAGTGTTTTTTGACAGGGTGCCGAGATGGGAATTTTTCGTGGGCATGATAAATAAATTCATGGGTGCCGAAATAGGAAGGTGCCGAGATGGGACGAAACCTTTATTTCGTATATTCGAGAAGAAGAAAACTCTTACTTAAAATAGTAATCTACACCCTCTTACCGACCAAAAAAGACAATTCAATTCCAACTTTTATATTTTATCAACTATGACGGTCCCCAGACCTTCTTACTAATAATATTTCTCAAGCAATTGGTACCAGGCGTCCTGGAGCCTCGAAGAAAGTGCGCGGTCAAGCTTAAGAACACCATTTCACCAAGACCTTTCTCACTTTTCCGGATATTCCATGTTCACCTATTGAAAATCGGACCAGAGGGGTCAACCAATTTTGGGCATAGGTTATGCGGCCAATATGTGTCTGCGTGCGAGTTTTACTAACATGGTTTCTATTCCATTGTGTTTAGAGTTATTTGAAGTGTATTTGGCGTTGGTGAGTGATGTATATCAATTTCAGCAATGGGCATAGCGACAAGTGAGGGCGAACGTGACGCGAATGTCCATTGGTGGACCTTTTTATTGACTGACCATATGATATTTGAAAATTTGATACCCATATCCCGGGTAGTATTACTTACTTGTTTTTTTTTGAGGGGGAAGTCCGTATAATGCAGTTGAAATAACTATTAATGTACATTAACACTACTTTAAATTAAAAACGCACATGTTCATTTCGGCTAAACACACCAACTTAGATCGGTAGATAGATTTATGACTTTTGCAAACTAAAATAAGTCAATTCTACGCCATTCATTATGAATTAAGCCAAAACAAATGAAACGCTAAAATTAATTCCATGTTTAAATGTGACAGCTGCTAATGATCTGTATAAACACTGCTCCATTTTCAAACCAAAAAAGAACAAATAAAATTTAAAAGCCCTGTTACACGAGTCAAAACGCACATCAACGCGAATTTATTGGATTAATTGAGCAATAAAAAATCTGTGGCTAAGGAAAAAGTGAAGAAAAAACCAAAGGGGGAGGGAAACACTTCATTTCACGCGTTTTATACGAAGAGGGCCTATGCTGTGAGTAAGGTGGCCTATAAATCTTCTGCCGGAAACATTTTTTTGTTCGACGAAAATAGTTTCCTCTTGTTTTTCGGAATATAGTTTGGGGGAGTCGCGGAATGTGAGGGGGACATTATATTTTCACTTAGTTATTAATGTTTTTCGGTATTGCAGTTTTAAAAATGTTCTTTTGATGAAATATAGGCGATCTGCCAACGCCATTTATCATTTTTGTTTCATAAAAATCTGCGGTTCTTTTCGTATGTGACATTTTAAATGTATTTTTTATGTTGGTCACATTAGCGACACTGTACTGCAAATTGCGAATAAAACAACATGGCAACTTCTCTTGTTTTCCAACGCTGTGTCCATTGGCGGCGAGTTTTCTTACCAGTAAATAAAAACTCCTAAATCTCGCATTTACCATAAAGGATAGAGACGAATGGCCGCCCGGGGCCGTTAGTTCTTTATTCATTCCGGGGGTTGGCGCGTATAAATCAATGGTCGCGCGTCAATGGCAATGGCGCTAGTGGACTTAGTCCCGAGATGGCAAATGCTGTAGATTTTATAGAGGCTGGATGTAGCAAACTTTAGTCTCTTTGTCTTTGTAGATAGAAAGTGTAAAGTGTATTGGATTGAGGCAATAGGAAATGCATAATCAGTAAAGCAAGCGAGAAGGATCCAGATTTGCAAGACTGTTTTCAAAATGACAATGTCTGTTTTGGGATGCCAGAGTTTTATTATAAATTAAAAAGATAAATGTCTTGTTAATTTTATTATTTAAAAATGAACGCTAGTGTACGAACACTAGCGTTCATTAAGTAAGGGTCTAGTCACACCAGACAGATAGATTCCGGACATGATCCGGAGGGTGGACTTTGACAGATACTTTAGTACAACATTATGCGGACCGGACACTGGTCTTTGACAGATAATATTTTATTAAATAACCCCGTTCTTAATCTATAAAGAAGGTTAAGACTGGGGTTATTAAATCAACTTATTAGCTGAAATGCTGCATACACCACGTACTTAGTTCCCAGCTCAGGATGTAATAAATAGAAACTGGTAATTGCAAAGTTACATCCAATTGCCAATTCAAATTAAATGATGAATCCGTGAAATATGATATCACAGCCGCTTTTAAGCAGGCTTTCAACTTATCTAACAAAATTAAACTTTATGACACCACATGGTTATTTTGGCGCATGAATGACATTGACAGGTGGTCGCTGTTGATAAACACTTGTCAAATTGACCGTGGAAATTATATTAAAAACAAGATGGCGTCGTTAGTTCCGACAGTGGCCACGCGCCAAAAGAACTCTACTGTAGTATTGTGTTATTTTTCTCCGGAAAAGATGTTAAGTTAGTCGCATTAAAGTATTAAACACAATGAAAGGACTGCTATAAGAGCTGAGCTATTCATCAATATTTTCTCTGGCTCGAGGTCTTACATTCAAGAAACCTACAGGATAGTCCAGTTAAGCAGACGACAACCTCCTTGGTTGACCTGCGAGATACCATTCACAAAACAAAAACAATGTTTTCTTCTTTCTTATAAATTCAACACGTTTTTCTCAAGCTGTTGACATTTTAAATTGTTTTGTGACAAGATCTTGAGAATCTTATACAATTTAAATGATAACTTAATATCGTTACTGCTGATTAATTTATTAATTTTATGTAAAAGTAAATTAGTTGTAAACAGTTTTATGTAAATTTTGTAAAGTAATGGTATAAATAATTATACAAACTACGGCGGCCTATACCTTATGCCACCTTCATTAATACGTAATTTGAGATTTTAATTTCATGGGTTATTTTTGGAATTATAATGTTTGTTTTTAAGATTTTATAATTTTGATTTGGTTTATAAATAAATTAGGCTAGAATTTTTAGTTAACTGTAGTGCATAGTAAACACTCCCTGCTGTGCAGTAGTTGTAAAAATAAGCTCACAAAAGAAAATCACAACAGTCTTCCATGACAATCTCTTAGCGAATAATCTAATACCTTGCAATAAATAACTCGAACACTTGGACAAAGTAAAATGGCGGCTGGTGGTAAAAAGCCGTAAGGGTGCATAAAGAATTAGGCTTTTAGTGCTAAGTGCGTTCACACTGCATGTATAAGTCTGAAGGGCTCTTTCTTAAATTGTATTAAAATATTAGTATTATGTAGGCTGTATAAATCATAATCTATGCCTTAAAAGCGTAAAATGAAACAAAAACATAGAAAAAAAATTGACAGGCAGGATTTTGGCGGGTAATAAATGATTAATATTTAGGAAAAAACATATTTGTAATGCTCAATTTTAAACTTTTTTAATGAATGTTTGTTTATGGGTTGTTAGTAAAAGGTTGTTCAAGCTTTTCATGTTAACGGTTAGGTTTTTGGGAGGATTTTAGCCACGAACAAAAAGATCCATTGATTTATGACAACTTAAAGTATGTTGAATATTAAAAAACTTAGAAAAAGAAGTTGTGTTACTTCATTTTAACTTTTTCCATGTACCTATCTAAAGAAGATGAAAAATCTAACGCATTTTTTATTAAGCCTAGCTGACATCTTGAGAGGATGATATTTAGTGCATCTTTTAGCACTTAATCTTTCTGTTAGTTGCAGGGAATATGTTATGAAAATGCAGGGCCGTATTTCACCTGTGTTTGCAATGCTTTGATTAAGTAGCGTATCAAGTAGCCCTTGTAATGTGTTTCGTTACTTGAAAGCGTTTAAACTTTTGTTATAGTCAAACACCATCTTACATCGATATTACTATAAAACTAAGACGATATCTCTCTCCAAATACTTAAAAATCTTATAGGGCCATTGGGATACAGATCTCATTTTGAACTATCATATGTAAGTATGATTTGCGTAGTATATAGTAGTATGTAATATAATAAAGTTTCATTCATTCATTCATTTCAGCCGAAAGACGTCCACTGCTGGACATAGGCCTCCCCCAAGTGACATAACATGGGGGGTTTTGCCATAATCGCCACGCTTGGCAGGCGGATTGGCGATCGCAGTACGGTTGTTACAAAAGCACAGAGAACGCTGCTGCCCATTCTCTGCTAAGTCCCTTAGTCGCCTTTTACGACACCCACGGGAAGATATGGGATGGTGCTATTCTTTACGTCCGACACCATGCAGAGCGTATAATAAAGTATTTAACACTTAAAAATATTTGATTGTTTTGTGGTGGCAATAGGCTCGCTCCATATTACATGGGACTTGAAAATAACTAAAATAGCAAAATATGGGTGTAGGTACTCTTAAGTATACCTAAGAGCCTCTGCCTAAATCTTCGGGGATTTCAAGGCGTGATATTATGTTATGTTTAGTAGTCTTAGATCAGTTTTAAAGAAAGATTTTGATTATGGTTTAGTTAGGTACTATGTAAACCATGTCAATAAATATTGTTTGTATCAAATCGAAGTCATCATTTATTCCAAATATAACGAAGTAAACTCTGCCATTTACAGCTAGATTTATAGCTTCATAATATCGGGCAATTATTGCCTATAATAATCTGAGACCGTAACGAGGTCAAAGTGTAGGTACTTGTAATCAGGTTTTAAGCATCTGCCAAGTCAATGAGTACCTATGTAGCTAAAGTTAGTAACAGACTTGTTACAAGGCACAAGAGACATTAGGATTTAAATTTGAACTTGAGAACAAAAACAATAGAACCAAGGACGGTAAGTGACTATTGAATTTTCCGTGGAAAGTGGCAAAAACAACATGGCGGCGTTAGCCAAGCGTCAATCCTTGTACAAGTCTAGCCAGGTCGATAATAAGACGATAAAGATTTAGCAGAGGAAAATGTTACAAATCTGTTACTAGCTTTGCTTGTAACAAAGTTGCTAATGATTACAAACATCTTGAACACTAAAGATCGTTGTTTGAGAATGTCGAACAGTCAAGAAAGCAGATTGTTAAGGAAATTAAATGTACCCATAGATGACTGTGCAGTGACCGTCGTCATTTGAAAATTAACGTGGCGTCTGCTTAACAATACAATTAATTGTCTGTAATAAACATTATCACATCCAGGTTTTGAACTAAAACAAATAAATGTACTTTATTCTACCACAATCATATTGATGAAAAATATCTAAAGGCTCTTACCCGCCCCATCGGAATCACATACGATTTGCAGCACCAGATTTAATTAGATTAAGAAAACAGACGTCAGCGATCCGTCAACGCCTTGTTACCGGCACCTTCCTTGACAACCCCCCAAGTCAATATGGCTGCCCGCAACAACTTGACGTTCCGCCAGAGAGATTGTAGACTGCTTCTCTCTCGTCTGTGGTCACAGTTTAGTTTGCAACGTGAATCATATGAAGCCTTTTTGCAAAGGCTATATCTTTTAGATTGGCATAAATCTAGGTTCTCGCTGTAGACAATTTGGGGGAGGTTTAGCAAAAACTGAAGGCTGATTGCGAATAGTTAGTATTTGAGTTTTCGATGTCTGATTTCAGCACGTTTTCAATCACTTGAATATCATCAGAAGAACCCCAGATTGCTGTCAGTTATAAGAAAGTGAAGAGAGATTTGAGAGTTTGTCTCATGAATTATGTTGCATCTCAAGAAGGAAATAAGCAAACCTAATTAAATCTTCAGTTTTCTCTACACATGTCTTGTTGCATGAAAGTGCAACAGTATAAACATTTAGCCGTACTCAGTAAAAACAGATTGCGGTAATGATGCTGCCTTTAATTGACTCGTTGTGAAATGCATCAGCCCTTGGCTTGGGGCGGGGTGCCAGTGTGAGCGGGAGCGGTTTTTTAATAGCCGCTTGTGGGGAAAAATGTCCTACAGACTAACCGTAGTTGTTCAAAATTTTGATCATTTTGTTGTTGTTTTTTTGTCAGATTTTCAGAGGACAACAGAACAATTTTGCGTGTGGAAATTAATGTTTGGAGAATGAATAATTATAAATTGAATGCCAAGTGACAATGATAATATTTAAATACAAGAACACAAAGTGTAATATTCTGTTACTTGAATTAAAATCTTAATAAATAATAATCTTATAGACAACGTCGTTTATTTTCAGCTCTTTCCCTCTAATTTCCTATAACATAAGACAAGTATGTACAAGAGAGCTTCTAGACTCGGAGCACGCCCGCCGCATGGCCGTGCTAGCCGACACAAATTTATAGGTAAAAGTTCGCGACCGATCCAACCGGTTCGCGAACAACCACACATACAATAACAACCTTACCTCCTTCTAATACAGTCCACATTCCAATCATACATTCGGAGCCTTATTGGATACTTTCTTAATTGTGTTTTAAACATCGACCGTGGGAATGTTGACCTTATTACGTGTCAGGTAAGTTTCATTTTAAATTGATCGGTTTTCTCGGCCTTGCCGCCGGTGGATCGCTCTCACCTTAGGTTCACGTGTGAACTTACATTAACCTGCCGTGTTATGTTGGTGTGTCAGGTGTACTATATTGTTTGTTTGTTGATGACTATTTCAATCGGCCGCGTTGTAGATGTTAAGATAGAGTCATTGGGCGTGCAACGTCTAATTCCTTAATGTGGTTTTATGATTATTCATATTGGGTCACGCCTTTTGTTCTACGTTTTAGAAGATGGTATATTATTGTTTAAATTGTAGTGTATCATCGGTTCTGTGGATTACACGGCTGTTTGTGAGTCGTAAATCAGTTCTTGTAAGAGTTTTGTATGGGCATTTGGTCCATAAAATTATTTATTATTTTACTTGGTAGTGTATCGTAATATTTCACGGCAATAATTCTTGAAATTTTCAACAAAACAAGAAATATAAAGTCAAAACATCTGTTGGAGTCAGGGGCTCGGCCAGCGCCAATGTTTCTTCGTATCGCGTGACAGACAGACAGACTGTACTGTAATACATATACGGTGGACATTGATTTAATAGGCAAGCAGCGTGAATGGATGCCCTACGCTCAGATATGCTCATTTGATCTACGCTTTATTGGTATAAACCGTTAGGCGGGTGAAAATCTTGCGCTGTTTATGTACGAAGACATGAAGATATCAGTTTCATCGTAAATTAAGGAAACGGTGTTGAAGGGGTTTATTAATTGAGGAACAAATTGGAGATTATAGAGATGGGCTGAGATGAAATAGGAGAAGATTTTGATTTTGACGTCAAGCTTAGTGAAAACTTTAATGAAATTCAACAATTGCATTAGTTACTAGAATGAGATTATAGATGACTAATTAAACCAGAGTTAATGTTAAATTAAAGTAACCCTCTAAAATTTTCCAGAAAGCAATAGTTAGGAGCATTTTTTGCTCATTACTTCCTTTGGCAACGGGAAAACGTTGTAAGGAAAAACGTGTTTTTTTCGACGATAAACGATTTTTCTTCTAACATTAAAAACGCTAGTCCGAATCACCAACCAACATTCCCTTACACCATGAAACCAAGCTACAGTTCGTATCCAAACAGGTATTACTTAATAGCCATGACTCAACTAATTGCGATGCGTACGCGCACCGCTCTGCGTACGATTTAACACCTGTCAACGTTGCTCTGACAGACGGACAGACGCGGCGTGTGGTGTGTCCAGTGCAAGGGTACAGGATTTTAAAGGTTTTTTTGGTTTTGTAATGTTGATGGTTTAATAGGAGAAATGTATTTTTTTTTAATTTGGAAATTTGAAAAACTTGGTACATATAATTTGTTTGAAGCTAGAAGTAAATGTTTTAGGTGGACATGGTGATTGTCCAACTTGCACTGGGACCGTGTGGTGGATTGCATCCCACTCCCTCTCATAGAGAGGAGGCCTGTATCCCAGCAGTGGGAATTTAATAGACTTTTTAAATTAAATAGAACTACTCTTGGCCTCAACCTTGTCGTGAGGCTGATTATGTTAGTGCTTATGTTTCGGTAATATTAAGACAGACAGAGTTGACTAAATACGTAACCGAAACTAGAAGACGTTTATAAAGATATTAATTTGATTTGGTAGAGTCCAGCAATGGATATATTGTGACAATCCTCGACCCAAGAGAGAACTTCAGAAGACTTAAATATTTAATTCTCTAAGACTGAATGCCTCTATTGAAATATTCTACCAAAATATTTCTTCATCCTGGCATCGCATTACCTTCCAATCTGTCGTAAACGATAACTTTTGATGCGCATGCACATACACGGAGCAATTTATCTCTAGCTTTCGAAATCATGATACCGGGATAGGAATTATTTGTTGTGTACTTGGGCTATAAAATTACAAGTATAGGCTTATTTTCCGCGTTGATTTTACAATTACTTCAGGTTTGCAACATACTTGTTCAGAAGTATTAAAATTTCTGGTTCCTACAAAGTCTTTAATGAGTTGGATCCAGTTTTACGTGAATTGAAAAATGATTTCGAGACCTATTTGAGTGGCTAACGAACTAAACAGATCTTGTAACGATGTAGACACGCAGAAGTCGTATTTTTCATGATCGAGCATTTTACCTCGCATTTTGAGTTCATTATTGCAGCTATTTTTTACGTCAAGTTAAAAATATGGCGGGCTGGCTGTAGTTTTAAGTCGCAAACGCGAAAAAGCCAAGTACCCGTGAAGCAAAATCGCTCCCGCTCATACGTTGGACCACGCCCTAAACCAAAACTATAAAACATGGGCACTATGCGCTGATCTAAAAGATAACGTTGTTTTTTTGAGTAATTAACTTGAAGTTATCTCAGAAATTCGGTACGTATTTTACAATATGTCGGCTCTGTCAGATGTTGGTACACTGATTTTATCTTGAAAGATAGGTTAGTAAGATGATGACATTTTTACGTCAGTCAGTTAGGATATAGAGCATACGACATACAAATTACATAGGGCGCTAGATTCTTACATCATTTATGCGCGTTTTTTTTTTAAAGGTTAAGTACTTTTCTCTTTTAGTTCTTTCTTTAACATCTTTGATAATAATCACATCGACTGCCAATCATTTTTATTGACCATTTTTAATTACAACTGTCATTTATTTTCCTTCATACTAAGTTGACGTAGTGTCAGTTTGCTCGACAATTAAGTTTCTTGTCTGTACAAGATATCTCCTTATAGTAAGTAATAGCACGTAATCGTAATAGTTTATTATACATCAAAAATAGGCAAAATTCCATAGCAAAATATCTCAAATCCAGATAATATATGAAGATAATAATGTAAGATCATCTTTCCCACGCTCTAATATATCTCAGGATTCTTTCATTGTGTCAATTTTAAGAGGAACCTCCTATGAGGTTATGTGGATTATAATTTATTGTGTAGCTAGGTAAAAAAGAATAAATTTATACTAGGAATTAAAAAAATATATAACTAATTTTATTTCTCACAGATAATTGCAACAGCTAAAGAATCAGATATGTACTATTTTTATTATTTATTTTAAATAATTACTAAACAAGTTTAATACAAACTTTCATTTAAAAACTATGCCCAGGTTAAGGTTAAGTAAAACTAGTTTATGTATCTACTACTATCATAATATTTTTTATAGAAATATGGAATTTCAAGAAGAAAAAATACTATTTGGAAAGTCTTTTTTTATATTTGAAGTTTTAAGTTTAACATTTTACTAGTTTATGCTGTTTAAATATTCACAATAGATTTCAATAAATTTAATAAAAATAATTAATAAACTCCGTATATCACAAACCAGACCAATTACAAATAACAATTAACAGCATAACCTCCCCTTAACAAGACATGTCCCCACACTGAGTGTTCGTGACAAATGCTGTATCGATAAGTTTTGTTTCGATTCAAACGACTCGATAAACGTGCATCGATAGATTAGATCGATATCTCGTTATCTGTAGGGTGTAACTTATGGCCTAAGATACTCGATGTCGAGGCTACTTGGGTTTAACATACAAATGAAATTAGGTTCAAGTGTTTGGTTTCGATTTTGTGTGGAAGGGAGTGAGATTTAAGTAGCGAAGACTAGCGAAGGGCAAGTTTCACCAATGACACTGGACGCGATTAGCACATTTAAACTGCGTTCAAGTGGTGTCATTGTCATCATTGCTAAGAAAAATTGACTTAGATAGCTCTCGAACGCAGTTTAGAAATGTGAAAATGTAAATAAATGAAAATGAAATTAAATTATTAGACTTATTTTCTGGAGATTTTTATAGGATGTAATTGAAATGTACGACTATTACTTATCATGAAAACTTATATTTTTACCAAGTGCGATTTT
The DNA here is from genome assembly GCA_949152445.1 of Cerastis rubricosa. Lineage (NCBI taxonomy): Eukaryota > Metazoa > Arthropoda > Insecta > Lepidoptera > Noctuidae > Cerastis > Cerastis rubricosa. The sequence goes on from OX424541.1 coordinate 15,992,794, forward strand.
TATCCGATAGAAGTACAAAAAACTTTGAAAAATTAGCTCAATTTTTGCACGTATGCAGCCACCCAAATATTAAACAATAAAACAAAATTAAACGTTCAGTGCCACCAAAAGCGAAACCATAACACTACCAAAACAAAGATTAATTAAAACAAAACTGTAAATTAAAATATCAAAAGCGAGACTGATAAAGGAGACATTTGCAAAACAAAAATCGTGTTCCCCAGCAACGGATTTTAAACTCTAGAAGCAAAGTCATAAAGTTCAAATTGATACGTGTCATGTGTTAATTTCAGGGGGGTGTTGGAAAACTGTTTTGACCTGATAAGAAGATGATTTGAATAATTACGGCACACGAGAGTAAGTCTTACAAGATGAATGGCGCCTACGTCTTAAAATTAAGACAACATCGTAATTAATATCACTGACAATTATTTATGGCTCGTAAAGATGGCGGCCTAGAAAAAAATAAAATAAAATTTGAAAGGTAATATTTGGAAGGTAAAGGAATATGTAATTGTGATGGTATTGGATTTAATTCTTTCGATAAGTTCTCTCGGGTTAATTGGACCTCCAAGTTAGCGGGGTGATACCCTGTACGCACGAAGACCAGTCAAGCAGACAAATGGCAAATTAGGCTGATCTCTCATTCTGCAGAAAATCTAAACAAAGCGAGGCCTTTTTATACTGGCAAGGGATAGCTTGTTGTGTATAGTATGTGTGCTGTGAAAAAATATATTTTTCCCATGAAAAAGACCAACGTAAATTGAGGTATCTTCCTGTTAAAAATTGTTTAATATTTTAGATCTAAAATTATGCCTAGTCATCAACTTCTACTTAAAACTAGCTTTGAAGAGAGATAAGTAACAAGTAAGTTTGTAATCGATATTAAATTCCAGACTTATAATACAGGCTAAGCTAGACGTATATATCGATTTCGGTTACTGAGATATTTTATAAGTACTTCTTCTCATTCAGAAGAAAATAGGTACCATAGAAACCCTTAATCAAGATCATTTGAATGTCTCCAAAACATAAAATAGCATATAAAGACAATTAACAATAACATAATCCTCTCAAACGTACTCAAAACCATCATAACACTATTACACATCCACCATCTTGTAATACACATCAAAATATCACATCTCAAACTACACTTGGGGACATTAAAATTCATCCAGCGCGTGTAAGGGCCAGTTAAAACATGGCCTGACGTAGATCCCGCCGATAACCATTAGGATCCCTTAATTTGTTCGGAGCCCTTCACCCTATCCCTTCCGTCTCCCTTAAGGCCTTTACAGATCGTTAAGTAAGGAATTACTGGAGCTGGATGAGCGAGGAATATGTTAGTTTTGTCGTGGTAATGGTGCACTGTAGTTAGTTATAATTGGGCCACTGAAAGCGTGAAAAGTTGGTTAAGTTCGATTTTTTTTTCGAATTACGATTAGCAGTTGTAAACTGCGTTCAAGACCTGTCGGTGTCAACAATGGTGTTTTGTAACATAACAATGATGACACTGACAGCTCTTGATCGCGTTTGAGATGTGATGGCGTTTAGTTTTGATAGTGGAATAGGCCCTGCCTTTAGGTCACATATAAATTGTCAAAAAGGCCGTTTGTTTTCACCATAATACTATGTTTTCTGGTCGCAGAGAAAAATGGTAGAACAACAAGGATTTTACATTAAAACGAAAAAATCATTTTTTTCTTCAGATTATTTCTTTTAAATTTTATTGTTCTGTAATAAAACAAAATTGTTTAATTCCTATTTTATTTGTTAAATTAAATTTTTCATCAATTTTAATTTTCAGAGTGCCAAAAGCTATTTAAATTCTAATCTTTAATGACATGTTAAATAATGTCATTTCCAGCCGTAACATTAGACTTAACCCTTACTTATCGCGCTGTCGCGAAACCCCCTTAGTTTAGCCATTTAGCCGATATTCTAATGTTATTGTACCCGAGATTGAATATCTCACTGATTTGTGGCTATTCTTGTTTCGTGCGGGGCTGTTAACCCTTTAATGGTCGATTACGTGGTCAGAGTGGTCAGGTACTGAAATATTAGGACAGCGGTTTGGGGTTAGAGAAAATTGTTTTTAACTGATGTGCGGTAGTTTTGCTTATTTTGTGTTTTAAGAGCTGTTGTGGGTTTAGTAAACAATTGTTTATTTAGCTAGGACTATGTAAGTGTATATAAATAAATATTTAATCTATTTACTATGTCGTGCTGATAGATGTTTTTTTTTTGTTATATCCTTCGATGGCCACTAAACACTTGCACACGTAGTCCCATAAAAATAACTTTAATGTGGATGCTCATTTTGAAAAAATATACTTACTCTACGTACTTGATTCTGATCTGTTCTGATATGATAATTGAATGACCAAACTATTTAATAAAAATAAACAAAAATGTCAAAGACTGAGTGCAGTCTTTGACATTTTTGGTGGCAAGTGTGCCAAAGAACCATGGTGTCTTTATTTACACACAGCGCAAAAACGTACTAAACATTAACCCAACATTTCCTAACGAACGAACCCTAATTCTTAATGAACATCATTAAAGCGATAAGCACAACTATCATTTGATTAGCTCGTAATGACGGTAAGCTGTGTTTAAGCCTGACACAAATCAATTAGGGGTCAGCTAAACATTGGACCTCGACCCCAGTGAACAATGCTGTGTTGTGCAACTGCGAATGGACTGAATATTGTGTGCTACAGGGGGTAGTCGAAAACGTGAAAGAAAAAAAATACTATGCCCGGTAATTTTGTGCCCGGTTGATGGCAATAGGCTCGCCCCCTGTAACATGGGACTTAAACATAACTGGCGAAATGTGACTGTACTTTTAGGTACACTTCTGCCTTACCCTTCCGGGATTGCAGGCGTGATGTTATGATGTTAAATTAACACATTAAAATAATATTTTTGAGAATTCGACACTATAGAAATATATTAGTAGGTAAAGTGTTGAATTCTTAAAAATATTATTTAAATGTCGATGAAATTAAAACTTTTTAAAAACTTACTAACCTAAACACCTAAGTCCTACAATACTACGCGTAATACTACGACTGTTTTTACAAATAGTAAAAAATATTCCTACTAAGTTAATTAACTTGCTTATTCTTTCTGGAAACCGTGGTATTGTTTAAAACTTGGTATTCATTCTTAAATTCTAGGACAAGAAAAATGATTTCAAAATTTAAAAAAAAAACGGGAGTGTATTTTCACTACTTCACCGCGTAAAACAAACGCGCTCTTTACAAACTCAAACAGATTTAACCCGTCGCCCGCGGGCCGGTAGTTTGGTTAATATAATCTCGACGCATTAATACGAATACACCGCGATAATAGTAATATCGGTGTTAATGCGAGCCCCGGGGTGCCGTCATCGGACACATTCGTAAACTATCCCACTCTTCACTTTTCACCCTTTTACGACTCAAAACCAACTTACACAAGCATTTTACGAGAATATTACGAGTTTTCAAGACATTTGTAGCTATTTTTACTATTTTTTGTCACATGTGTACACCGAATCCAATTATTTTTCTAATTTATTTTTAACCGACAAGTGTAAAATGTCGTTTTGTAATTTGTCGTCTTCGATATTACAAGAAATGAAATTCGGCGTCGTAAAAATCGTGTAATTTACGGAGACATTTTGATGTTACAAGTTCTGTCAAAGTAATGCAACTAAATTCATTTATTTATAGAATGTAAAATTATTCCGACGCCTATTTAACTGGCAACAAAGAATAAATTCGAAAATGGAACACGTAGGTAAAACCAGAAACGTCGAGCGCTTATTCTGAATTTATCGGAGTAAACACAGATAAGCAAAGAAAAGCGTTTCACGGTTTCACCTGTCGCTTTTGCAACGTCTAAACGGTTTCAACGGCTTTTCAAATCCCCATGTTAACAAACTTGGGACCTATACATTGTGGGCCCATCTCCTTATCAGACCCGAACTTCGGCGGTCGAAGACAATGGCAAGATACAAGTAGTTGGTGACGTCTGTCCTTACTTTGGGCGAATTATTCCGTTCCGATTGTTTGTCGCGGAACTAGTGGGGTGGTAACACCGTACAATCATTTAATCGGTGTGAATTAAAAGGGAGTTTGCTGTCAAGTGATAGGAAAACAGCTTATTCTTGAGAGTTGTGTGAAATGGTCAGGATTTTACTAAAGATTTTGGGTAATTATGATTCATTTTGTAAATTATTACTATACTATTATATTACATTAAAATGTTTTATCTATCAAGAGCGGTTTTTGCTCAGATCGAGATTAATGCTTTAGTTTTTTAACTATCTTTGTAGAATAAGGCCTCTAAAATTTTCTTCATCGGCGTAAAGTTCCCTCACAACTAAAGTGCCCACTGATAAACATAACACTCTGCAAGTAGGAAAGTTCTTCCACCAATTTATGTGAGTAGTCATAAAGTAAACTCAAATAGTCTACCCGACGGCCATAATGTGAAGCGACACGTAATTCAATTAATGTGGTCACCCCCCTATTACCCCTTACCGGAGTGATTTGAACAAACACGAGCTAAAAAGTTATACGGCTATCATTGTGAGGGGTATTTACATTTCCTACTGTGGAAAGGGTTAACTCAATATGGGATTGGGTTTTACTTTGAGGTTTATAAGTAAAATATTAAATCTATGTATGTTTTTGATGTAAGAAAAAGCAGCGTTAGTTGCTTCTTTTGTAACTTAATTTAATTGGCATGTTGCACCACCTACGATAAAGTTCCTGTTAACTTACTTGGCAGATAATTTCAAACAAATTCTGTTCCATTTTTGAACTTATTCGGTACGTAGTGGCTATCCGGACATCGTAAGATAGGTCCTTTAAGGCAATAACTATAATGACTTCAGCTATGGCTTAACTTCTACTTTTAAAGACTTTAGAAAACTTGACCAAATACATTTGAGTGCTATTACAGGATTATTTAGACAACGAGGACAGTATTTTCACAGAAGAAAACAACAAGACTACTTTTAAAAACCAATCAAATTCATTAACCGTTTTCGTAAACACAACCCTCAAATGCTAGGAGGGTTAAAGATTAGGCGCGCGTCCGATAAACGACATCTGTGACCGCAACCCTACGCCATTGTCTCGGTCCCGCGGACCCCTTGACTCACTGTTTTTAGCTTCCGATTTATCGATCGACGTTGATGGGTTATGGATAATTATTATGTTCATTGCTGTTTGTGGTGTCTTATTTAAAAAGCACTAGCGGTTAGATTTGTTTTGTTTTGAGAAATGGTGTTTTTTAGAATTAACTAGCTGTCCGGCGCAACTTCGTTTGCGTCACATTTTCCCCGTTTTCACAACATTTTTCATTGCTGCTCCACTCCTATTGGTCGTAGCGTGATGATATATAGCCTATAGCCTTCCTCGATAAATGGGCTATCTAACATTGAAATAATGTTTCAAATCGGAATAGTGGTTTCGGAGCCTATTCAATGCAAACAAACAAAGAATCAAATATTTTGTCTTTATTATATGTATTACAACACTTTTATTATAAAGATGTAACGTTTGCAGGTTTAAAAGAACCCGAAAATAATCTAAAATCCTTGCAATGATAGAAAACTAGACTATTACTTATCATGTGTTTTGGTAATAAAGCTTTAGAAACTCAAGAATTTGCTTATATGTGTCTTTACCGTCTCTTTTTTTTCAATTATGGAAATAAGGCCAGTATTAGAAAAACATGCCTAAAGGCCCAAACTACAATGACACGTTGACAACAATTGCTTGATTTACATTTTAGGTGTTCCAAAAATAAATCGCAAATTTCTGACGTTTTACGTCAAAGATACGTCACTTGACATTGGGTGCTACATCGATAGTCACAGGTTAAAGATCGAACAAGAACAGGCAGGTTACTAACCTGTCACGTACCGAGCGCTATTTAGGGTTAACCGAGCAGTAATTTATTATTATTATAGTGTGGTTAACTGTCATTCATTATAGGGTTTATTGCTGTTAAGTCAATCTGAGATGGATAAAAGAGTGACATTGAAAAAAAAATGAGGGTCGAAATATCGATTACGTTCAATCTGATATTCAAGCAGTCACTTTATTTTCTTTAAAATAAAAATAAAATACAATAATAATAACAACAAATTGTCCATAATATTACTGACCTGGAAACAATGGTCGATAAAATATTCAATATATTTCACTTTACGATCACCTTGCCGTGTCCAATACGATTACATTTTGTTTGTAGTTATATTTTATAAAATTAATTCGATGCACCAATGTTGGATCGATAAAATATACAAATATTGGTAAAAAATCCTGTTCCCTTGACATTTTGAGGATGCGTAAAAGTGTTTTTATTTTAGGTTAAACGCAACGAAATTTTAAGCGATGCTGATTTTAATCGCCTCGTGATGGTGAAAACGGACCTACCGTTTTCACCATCACGAGGCGATTTAATTTAATAAATAATTATTGCTTATAAGAAAACGAAGTGCTCGATTCAATACAAAAACTTGAAACAACAGCTCAATTTTATATAGGCATGTTTTGGTGTTGCTTAGTTAACGTGAAACAGGCCTAACGCCATAAGGATTGGGTAAAATATCGTCACTTTTTACGTTTTTTTTTGGTACCAACTATTAATGAAAATTTATAATTATTCATCGTGGGTCCAAAAGTTTCCAGCCAACAGACATTAGATTACTCAGATATACAAAATCATCATGTCACTAAATTACTTAAGTTTTCTGGTTACCTAAAGTAAAAAGATTTTTGTTCAATATCCCTTGTTTCAATCCATTTTTGTTTGAATATTAATCCTTAATTTTATAGTTTAAGCTGAACCTGAACCTCTTGGACCTTACTGATGATTTAAAAAAAAACACAGGCTATATCGGGGCGACCAAAAAATTTTAAGTACCGATAAGTTATATTTTTCGATTCATACATTAAACAGGGTGTATCAGCGAGACCAAATGTCACATACTTGCAATGAATTCATGACATGGTTCTAGACACCATAATTGTAAGTAGTAGGAATGTGCAATACACAAAATAATAAAATAGCCTTCACAAAATATCTACCCAACAGCAATTTTTTTTCAAAGTGATGTAATGATTAGGTAACCATACATTTTTGACGCTCTAATGTCTCTTAACTTTATCCAGCGGCTATGAATAAATGTGCTAAATTCATGGTAACAATTTGCGCGTCGATATCCCTACACCATATATTTTTCATCCTACCATCTCGGAAAGAGTATTTTTAATCTTCAATATCTGAGTGGAAAACCCGTTTTTATTCTCTAGAGGATAAAGTAAATTGAATTTAGAACATCGTGTGCACTAAGTTTGTGAATTAAAAAAAACATTAAACCCATTTACTGCTACCTCTATGGTGCCGAATATATCATACAACTTTTTTTTAATTTGTTAAAAACTCAGACTCCGAACCTTCTTGGTGTTCTTTTTTCAATTTGCTTTGTACGCGGTTCTTTACGCGGCATTTTTTCACGTCATTGTTAATTATACCGTAATATTATTTTGTTATAATTTAAAGATTATTCTGTAATACTTACCTGTCATAATGTAGTAATTAATACCTAAACTGAAATAAAAGTGTACCTATCTTGTGATTGTAAACGTTTTTTTTTTGCATTTAGTCATTTCCTCGCTGAGGTGGAATGAAAAGTTACGTGTTGCACTCGAGTGCAAAGATTTTTCACCTCGTGCTCTTTTGATTCCCTCGCTAACGCTCAGGATTCTAATTTTAGAATCCTTCGCTTGCTCGGTCATCAAAATTGAACACGCGGTTAAAAAGCAACTTTGCACTCTTGTATAACAAATAACTATTTATGTTGTAGTTCTAAAGAAAAAGGTCCAAGTACAAAACGAATTCGAACTTTCATCAATTTAACGCAACGTCATTGTGTGCGTGCCAACACCAAGTTGTCGTCTAGACATTTTGTATTTTACTCTATGGTTTAACCCTCTAGCCGCTAGCGGTATATATGACGACCTAGGCAGGGTCAAGCGGACATGCTCACGGCAGGCTCTAAATAAGACGAGATAAACATCTGCTAATTAATATTGGTTGCACGAACTAATGTTCTGCTTTATTTGGTTTCGAGTGGTCGCTTGGGTACTGGATACCGATTGCGTTATCTTAGAGATTAGAGGGAGTTTACGGGATGAGCATTTGATACGGAAATAGAAATTGTAAGATGTATTTTTGGCAGTCAAAAAAATACTTGTATTTTATATCAAGTAAAAAGACAATGAAAATACAATGAATCATTTTAATTACTTACTTCAATTTTATTTCAAGAATACCTTGTATCTAATTTACCATACGTAACTATTTTTTGTTCATAATTAATTAAATTAAATAAAATCATGATTTATGGCAAAAATCCCACCCCATACCCACAAGTTCCGAAAGACGCAAAAGAAATTTAAAAAAAAAAATGAAATATATCCCTGTTTAACGAGGTGAACAAGATGAATGAATTCAAACAACACCAAAAAAAGTAAAAAGTTCTTTTATTCCAAGCGTTGAAGCGAATTATCTCTGGTCACTGATAAAACCTTGCACGTGTTATTGTTACAACCCTTACCAACCCGTCACGATGTCATCAGATAAACAGACAAACGCAATCCGAACAAGACCCCCACACTTATCATCCTGATTAATATTTGCATTCATCTTTTTAGGGTTAACACTTTTCTATCATTCAAACTGCTACCTTATAAAGTGTAAATAAAGTCTTTATCTAATTGCCAGTATTAACAGTTACGGCATTATTCGATTTATTGATTACGTCCATTTCTTTCAATAAATTGAGAAAACCAAAATTGCATTTTGTGCTCCAGAAATTAGAGTGCCTTTTCTTTTGCCTAGGAAATTGCATTTGATTCTTTGACACGTGACGAGGGTCCAATTGGAAAAGGGCGAATATCAATTTTTCGTATATTTGTTGTGTTTTTTGGTGTATATTATTAATATTATGCAACGAGTGCGACCTTAGGATTCGGTACGCATCTGTGTATGTTTTATTGCTCGTCTCCCTTTTGTTACATTTCATATCGTTTATTGTGTTCGTCGCGAAAATTGTTTGTGACTGCACATATTGGGTTTGTGTCGCAAAGAAAATTGTGATTTTCCATGCAACTTCCTTTACTAGGTGACAAAGAAAATGTTACTAAAAGAGCCAATTTTCAGGATAGGTGCTAAAATATTTCCTGCTTGAATATCATTACATAATCAGTACCAGATAGCTAGGAAGATACCAGCTTCTCCACATTGCATCTTAATGCAAATTCTCATTATTTTCTATGTATATTAATATTTATTACGATGTCTGCATATTTGTACTGGCCAACTGTATGTAAAGACAAGCCAAGAATAATGGTCCTACAATCAATTTCTCAATAAATTCCTATCAGACATCGTGTAACTGACGTTTCAATCATAAACTGGATAGTCATAGGAAAACCATATATCTTGACCACAAAACCACATGTTGGGCTACCGTTATTCAATTATTTTGTCGTGTACTTTACATTGCGGGGTTTCTTTACTTGTACTTTACAATGCTTGTAAAACACAGTTACAACAGATGCAATGGTTGTTAAAAATGTTGGTTCCGCGAAAATTTCTTCGTTATATTTTAATAGAATTTGCAAGTAATCTGGCCACAATAGGTTGGTGATTGGCGCGGTCAGGAAGCGTTGGATGGCTGGTCGCCATCTTGGATCCAACAATAAACCAAATTTGGACTCGGCAAAAGTTATTGTTGAGGTTTAAAAGTTTTTGATTTGTCATTCAGATTGTGGGCGAGTTTGTGTGCCAGTGTTATAATATAAAGAGGTTATTAGGCTCACTTTGTAATATTAACAGATGCAAATAATGCCGTTTCATCGGTGGTTTGAAGTGAACACCCTGTTTGTTATAGAAACGTTTTATAGGAACAAAAGTTAGATTTAGAAGTGTCAGTAAGAGAGTGGCAGTATATGAGGATATCTAGCGTAGTTTTTAAGCCTCTTTATGATTAACAAAAAAAGGTAATGATTATACATTTACCATCATATTGTAGCTATAGGTACTAACATCCACATTACGCACAATGAAAGAGAAAATTTTCCAAAAAACATTTATCTAATCCATAGACACCCTCTGTATTAACATTTTTAAAAGACAAATTAAAACTCAATATCTTTAATATAAAGTTTGATTGTAAGTTTGTATGTAGGGGGTAACCTTCGGAACTACTGATCCAATTCCGAAAATTCTTTCACTGACGTGAACCTACATTATCCCCAATTGTCATAAGCTAAATTTAAAACGTTCCCGTGGCTCAATTTCCGTACATGACGGGAGAGAAGCCAGAGCAAAAGCTAGGCAGTACATTCTTGCAATTTGTTAAAGTTCGCCACGGGAACAGGTTCCAGGGATCGGAGGCTATCGTCCGGGCTAGACATGTTCATACACCATCGGCTATCGGCTAAGTGGTGACATGTTAAGGACTATTGCTGTTATGTTACAACGTACTGTTGGACTGCGTAGAATGAAGTGTTGCCTAAGATGCTTCACCGAGCACGAAGACGGTCTTTGGAATCGGTAAGATTTAGGTAGACTGAGGATATTGCTTACGAAGTAACTAAAGTTATGTAGGTTCCTAATTTATGAAAGCTTCTGAAAACACAATTGCTGAGCAGCTAACATTTTCACCACTAGCTTGAGCTGTCATAAGAGTAGGCAGGTATTGTACAAATTTACGTATACAGGGTGTAACGGAAAGGGTACATACTTAAGGGTGTGCTACAGACCACCGTTAAGTATGTATAATCCCTTTCCGTTCACCCTGTATACATTTAAACTCAAAACTTTTCTCACGAGGGAAATGTCGAGAGGAAATCTTGGGTATGAATGTGAAAGGGTATATGGGTATATGGTGAGAGGAACACCAAAGAAACGATGGATGGACTGACTGTGTGAAGGAGAATGTGGCAAGAAAGGAGCTGTCTGATGGGATGACAAGTAATAGAGAAGTATGGAAGAAGCCGACCGCAAATAAATTGTGATAAGAACTGATGATTGAGATGAAGAGAATGATGATTACTCCAAACACATTTTGCCTGCGTATGTTATGGTGCCTGTCCTGAGCAAGGGCGAGGTTATACCACTAACCGATCACACGCACTAAAACCCGCACCTGCTACTGACAAACTCTTAAAAGAAAAATCCAATATAATTTTGCCCGACGAAATATAGAACCGAGGACCACAATCTTAGGTTTTGTGACCACTAGCAAGAAGAATGCGGCAGTCACTTTAACACAAAATATCTTCCTGTACCCCTATCTTCAGAGGAACAAGCAGAAGTGGGCAGTTTGCAGTAAATTTCCCTAAGTATACATGTTGGGAGCGTCTCATGTATTAAAGTTTCGCTGATATAAAGAACGTGTAATACTGTTGCAGTGTGCAGCTCGGTTTGTGTGGTCTAAGTTAGAGGGGGAGGCGGGTAGATGAAGAAAATGTAAAATTTGGTGGATTTTGGAGTTTTTTAGTTTTATAGCTTTGGTGTCCATGAAGGGAGTGTTATGGGTCCGAAAGAGTTTCGTATGTCAAACCGCTGTAATGAAGACTTTCTAATATGATTTTGAATTTTATAATGTATACCTTATGGCGCAAAAAAGGTAGTTCCTAAGCAGCTAGGGTTGGTCGTTTAAACTTTAACAGCACCCAGGTTTGCATTGGCTTGAAATCAGATTACAGTGAAAGTTGTGCTAGAGCGAGTGGTCAAAATAACTTTTGAAACTAGTGAAAATTAATGTTTGTGAACAGGCAAATTAATGCGTCTTGATTTTAATATGGACCAAGGGGTAAACTAGGGGGATCAACCCAGTACTAACTGGGTTGTGGAGGTCAGAAAGGCAGTCGCTGCACGTAAAAATCTGGTATTCAGCTGCACCCGGTAAGATTGGAAGAAGACCCTAACAAAGTTAGGAAAAGGCTAGGCAGATAGTGATTTTCATATGATCGTTAAGCAAAAGCTCACGGTTTCCCTCCTGTCTGCTTGTTTCTCAGGCATTTCATTGGCACCTTATGATGCCGAATACGATCATAGGTCACCATGGTTAAAATCCACAAAGTATGTATTTCAGCCTACGTCTTGCACCAAGCAATATCATCTCGGAACGCAGGGACTTCGTCCCGTCGGCCCGACACTTTTTCAAATCGTGACTCGACCCGCGGCCTCGGCGTCACGAACTGTGTACCGTTACCCAGACATATACACTACTCACACTAACCTGCTGCACCTAGTGCTAGAAAGAGATAGTTATATATTGTCACCAACGCCTTTAGGCTGAAGGATATGCTTGAGAGAACCGTCTTTTGTTTTGATGTGTTAACGTATTGAAATAGTGGATGTTCAATGCGGAACTAGGTTTGAATTAAGAATAGAATGAACTTGGGAATCGGGGTTTCCCTAAACCTAAATTAGGAATATCCACCTACATGGGTTCATGGATCATAGTCATCGATGGGAGGGAGTAAGTTACGGGAACAGTGATAACCAGGAATCGTATGGCTCGTTAGTCATTGTTTGAAATAGTGGATGTTCGATGCGGATGAATTAAAAATAGAAAGAACTGATTAATTGGGGGTTTCCCTAATTTAGGAATATCTACCTACACGGGTTAATGAATCATGGCCATCGATGGGAGTAAGTTACGAGAACAGTGATAACCAGGAATTTAATGCTTCGTTATGACATTATTTTATTATTTCTGTGTAAGAGTGCGTGGTTTCTAGAAAAACAAATTTATTTCAGGAATTTGTGTTTTTGTAGAATTAATTGTTATAGAAAAACTAACATTGGTTTGAACGGTAAGAGAATGCTGGTAGTGTGTTCATAATTTACCTGAACACTGTAAGACATTAAAACATAAGCAGACATTTTCAGGAAATGTCTAGAAAATATTTCTTTCGCAATACCTAAAAGGTGCAAGGGACATTGACATCAACGCATGTACTTCAATCAATCTTCAAATTGTACATCAATTTTAATAATGTATGATAATTTTATAAATTTATGAAATAACAAAATAATTTATAATGTAATTTTGTTAATTGATTGATTGATTGTTGATGGATCTAATAATTTATAATAATATTATTGAGTTGTTACTGTTACTGATAGAAAGAGGGCTATCCTCTCTCCTAATGTTGCTGTGCCCGACAGGGTCCACACTGATCTCTTATTTGATAACACCATCTTTGTAATACATATGAAATGCAATAAATAATTGAGTATTAAATTCTAGTAAAAGCGTACATAACTTTAACACCGTGATGAAGCAAGAAATTCAAGAACTAACAAAATAATGATTGTTCGAATCTATTATAGCTAGACAAAGGGACAGTAGGCGACAATCGTAACCTAATTTTCTAACAAAATTCGTATGTTAAAGTGTACAAATAAATTAAATAAAACCACACGCATCATACGTGACTATGCGTAAACAGAATTTAAAGAGTCAGTAATAGTAGCTAGAAGTAGTTTGCCCGTATTCTATTGCCAAACCCAGTCGCATAGAGATGCGACTGGATTAGCCAATAGAATACGGGCAAACTTGTCGGTCTAGGTGTCATGAAGAATGGATTTAGTAATAACACAACATCACGCCTGTAATCCCCGAAGGGTTGGGCACAGGTGATCCTAATACTATACCCACTTTTCGCCAGTTTTGAGTCCAACGTAATAGAGGACGAGCCTATTGCCATTGACCGGGCACAAATCTAGGGAAGACTTTTGGCCACAGGACGTGGTGTTCCGTCGCCACCGCGGACAAGTTCCATAGGTCAGTCAGCACAAGTGAAGTGCTACTAACAAAGTTTTAAGTCATAATTATTAACATGAGTTTTGTATTTACTTTAATGTTAGTTTTTATGGTATATATCTACGGGCTATTACCAGAAATAAATGATGTTATGTTATGTTAAATCTAAAATCCGGGACTGCTACTGACAAATTACAGATAGAAAAATCCAATACCAATTTGCCTGATCCGTTACAGGTAGTCAGTGGCCCGAAAGTCTGACAACCAGTATTACCAAGGGGTATCATATTACCCAGTACTAACTGGGTTATGGAGGTCAGATAGGCAGTCGCTCCATGTAAAATACTGGTACTCCGCTGCATTCGGTTAGACAAGAAGCCAACCCCAAAATGGTTGGGAAAGGGCTAGGCAGATAGATCTATCTTATATAAAAATCAGAAGTAGGGAGGCGAAATAAAGCAGAGTATTACTTTTCCTATTTCTTCGTTGTATTTTTCTCAACAGTAATTATTGCAATGCTTATCACAAAAACAATGTAAAAACCGCTCAGGTCAAAACGCCCGCCATACCATAGACATAGACATATTCCCTTTTCCCGCCATTTTTTTACTTTTTTTATTTTAAAAACGTAAACTGTCACAGATAAGATATAACACTTTTTAGCAATTGAGCAACTGATACTAAACGTGAAACAAATAAAATATAACACTTAGTACTGATCCTAGTACTACAGGTCTGTCAAATTCGTGAATCTTCTGGCTTTTCTAAGACTAGTGTAACAAAGTGATTGCCCAGAATCAAAATCTCAAAGAAAAGGTGTATGAGGCCCTCTTAACGAAACTCAATGGACAGTCAGGCACTTAAAAAATTACGTAACCTCTTATAAATTGTATGGGAATATCTATGGTGGCCGGCTATACGAATAATTATATTGATTTGTGTCTTATAAGTTGTAATTGTGATTTCGGTTACAGAATGCGTTGTCATGGTTACGGTGCACTGATAGGTCGGGTTTGTTTCATTGTAGACTATAGAGAACGAACCTCTTATGTAGTCCCATTTGGCGTACTTTATACAATACAATACAGACTACATTGTATTTTATCATTTGTATGGAGATATCACTTGTTAACCTTTTTTTTTTTCGAATAAAGAAAACCTCGTTACTTACATAATACGAAACGAAAACCAAAAATAATTTATTCTATTGCACCTTGAGAAATTGTCTTGAGAAAAGTTGTGGTAAAAGATAAGAATATTTAAATAAATTGATGGTGTTTTCCAATTCCAATGCATTTTTTATTTAAAATTTTATTGATTACTAAGTGTTAAATTGAAGCGTATCGATTTAGATTTATTTAATCAAACAACCCATAAATTATCGGCTCAAGTATATTAATAAAAACTCGTTCGATATGCTGTCACGAAAAAATAAATTAAAATTCTGCACGACGCAACATTTTACCGGCGCGCGGCGTTCGAATATTTCGCTAACTGTTTTATTACTAGACAACATGAATGATCACCTAACACGTTCTAAAAATAAATTAATAGTGATGTGACAAAATTTTAATGCATATCCTGTTTTTGGCATGACAACCGATTTTTCTCCCCGAATATTTAGGACTACGATAATACTTTGCTTTTTATTTATAGGTACGGCTTATCAAGCTGAAATAAGGACAATCTGGACAATATTTCCTAAAACAGTGCGCAATTCGTCTAATTTTAAATACAATTAGAATTGTGTTAATAAGTTAGTCACGAAAAATATGAAACCATTCACATGTACAACCAACCTACATATTTCTTTGCATATTAATTATTTTGCTACAGAATATAATATTGAATTCTTAACGGATTTTGACGTTTATGTTCATTTTAAAATAAATTACCTTCGTTTGTTTTCTATGGAAAAAATAATTGATAAGCTTGTTAAGCGTTGCTCAGTCTGTAATAATGTCGTATCTTATAATTAGTTGATTTTCCTGTTGTAATAATAATAAAGCCAAGTCATGCAATAAAAACACTGTTCATTCAGTTTCCAACATGAATTGTGGCTTGCAATATTGTAATACAAAACGAATATTCTAACTATGTTTAGTTCTGGAGGTGTGCCTAGGTACAATATTGCCAATAGGTAAGCTGGGCCATTTTAGTCGAATCATATATTGATAGATTACGACGTCGCCATTTTGTAGAAGATAATAAAGCAATGGATGTGAATTAATAAAATGTTTCCCTAGTAGAAGTTATTATTTACTAAAAATGTGTAAAGATTTAAATGCATGATTAATTATATTGCAAAACACGATAATTATGTCATATTCAGATTTATTACAATATTGGAAAATGTACCGTGTGTCATACTAACAAATTACATTTCTTTGGCTAAATTATGACACATCAAATGCTAAGAGCTTTTTTTCTTTTTACATACCCACTGTACCTAATAATAATTAGGTATCTCATCTCCAATATACAATAATCCAACTACATCACAAAGTTAGTTCGTACAACTATTACCCGACCAACTCGAGTTGGGCCCGTGGACGGAGAAAGTTAGCCAACGTGGATAAAACTACATTTATTGGTGTTGCATATTCATCGTACCCCCAGGCATAATACCAAACCAAAGACACTAGACCTCTCTATGGAGGAACAAAACCTTCCCTAGATATAGGAAGGAGGAAACAAGGCAGCTCAAGGTAAAATGGTCGTTTAGTACTTCCTAGTAACTAGTTTTATATTCAGTTTAGTCTACTGACAGTGTTGTGTTTAGGTGTCGTATTTATATCTGTTAAGTTAGATTGTGATAAGGATCAGGAAAAAGTACGGCTTAGTTTAAGGAGGTTTGTTCATGTCAACAAGACGCTGGCATTATCTGCCCATTTTTTTTATCCCATAAAATCAAAAAAGGATCTGGTAGTAAACATAAAGTTGTACCCTTGTTGGGTACAAGTTGTTGTTTAAATTTCCCCTTAGTGTAAACTGTAAGTAACACTTCTTTCCATAAATTCTGGTCTACTAAATCACGGCTATTTTCAGCGTTATTGTATTTATAGGAAAAGTAGAGTTCAATAACATTTCAATTTTAGACTCAGTATTAAACAGTGACCAGACAGCCAGTAAAAAAAGTTCAGTTCAGTCACTCAAGAAAACTTAAATGAAAATGACGAATCAATCTTTCTAATAAAAATCAGAGTCACGACACGACACCTGTCATGCTGGGTTTAAATTACACTATAGGCCCACATAATGCCCAAAGTATACTATACCGTCACATTTTAACGTCAATTGCTTTATTCGTATACAAGAACTTCATCTGACGCTGGCAGATTCGACATCGGCTCAGTTGCCGAAGAAAAAAAAAACTTCTTCGAAGAATTGGATTTGGAATTTCAAATTCCAAGCATTACTACTACGGACAATAGGTTCTTCCGTTAATAGTTTTACGATTTTTATACTCAAAAGAAACGGCTTCTGTCTTTATTAACCTGTATCTAAAACCAACTAATAGGTTTCTCATTAGACACTTAAAAATACAATTACAATTTGTGCATGGTCTTAAGCGGAACTATTTCCGCCATAATGTTTAATAGGTAATTCAAATTTCCATAGAAAATCTCACAATAAGTACAGCAGCGACCTTCTGTCAAACCATGGAGCACTGTGCAACTTTACTGGTAAAAGACGTCCTTCGAAAATGTCAAATCACATTCAAAATTCGAATCATACACTCCGAGCCCAACCCTCTCAACGCGATGCCCATTTGACAGCCTGATATATCTCGGATATATCCGAACTTGTAATATCCTTCAATCACAGGCTGTCTGCGAACTTTACGCATTCAACTGTTTACTACCGTTGGAAGTCACAAACGACCACTGAAACTGTGATACACCACTAAATTATAATCATTATTGAAGTGGTGATGTCGAATTTTAGTGAGACTTTGCCATACAATCCGGACAAGTACCTAATTGAAATTGACATTTGATTGTAATTTGTTTTGGGTTGTTATATTAGTACTGGTTAATATTACCTACTTAGATATAGCATTAAAGTAAGTAGTAGGTATATTTGGTACAAGTATTTTAAAGGTAGTCTTTGAGGTCTTAGTAAAATTCTGTTTAAATTAGACCCCTAATCTAAAGTGTAAAAGTGGAGAAATATTTTTAAAAGGCCGCCTATCCAATAATACAGATCAACACAGCAAATAATAAATTATCTACCGTCTACTATTACTGGTCTGCTATCTAAAGTCTAACAGTCCGGTGTGTGTGGCGAAAGTGTCGTCGACACGTCGGAAGCGTCTCGTCACGCGCTCGAGAGATTATCGGACGACTAGCCGACGAGTGCGGGACGAGTTTTGTGCGGACAATTGTAGGGGACGAGTCGACGACGGTACAAAATACGGTAAAGTTGAGCGACGTTGAATAAAACACTGCATGTGAGAATGTAGTAGGTGTGTTTAATTTTTCTATGGCACGTGTTTTCAAACAAAATGTTCGTTCTAAAGATTTTTAGCTTTACCATTAAAGGGTTGAACTCGACTTGGTGACTTGGTGCGGATAAGGACGTTCTTGGATCACTCTAGTCTGACTATCGATGTCATATCGATAGCATGTAACATTTTCTCAAGGTGTCAAATAAACAGCCCGGATTTTTAATGTGTCCGCGCGTGAAATGTGATCTTGTATAATTATCAGTTTTTAATAATAAATACAACCTTATTAATTATACGAAACATCTTGTTTTACGAATTTGTTTACATCTTATTTGAGGCCTTAATTATGATGTTTTAATGTCATCGAGCTACCAGTAGTCTGATTTAGTATCACGGAAATTATATTTACGGTTATAGAGTTTTAAGAAGTTATTTGGTTAACGCTTAAATAAGTTACTTTTTCTAAATAAATTTCCACTGTCATCCATATGTAGAAATCTATTCAATCTGTTAAAATAACCATAAAACATTTAAGTTTATGCAATTTTAAATAGGCCAATTAAATGATACAATTAATCTGAAATAAATAACACACTCCTTCAAATAATCAAAATAAATTAAATAATTCACTCAAAATATCTGCATTACGGTTATGGATGGTTTTGTATTCAAATAAGTAACTAGAATCTACATAAATGCGAATGAAACCACAAAGTACCCGTTTTTAGAGCACTATACTGTTAAAACTACAATCCCTAAAATATAAAAGATTTCACTCATTTAAATGGCCAATTAATTTCCGAAATTACACTCACAACTCCCAACTTTAAAATATAATAAAAAAATAAATAAAAAATCCGCGTCTATTTCGCGCAAAATATCCGCATTATACCACGACTACAACCCTAAAAGTTAATGTTGGATAAAATTATACAAGTATCCATTAAAATTTGTCAAAGACTTTTAATATGTTATAAAACTGGAAATTTCGCGATCGTAAGCCTGGGTAAGAGAAAGTTTATTACCTATTTCTGTATTAATTCTAGCTAAGTTACTGTACAGTACTTACTCGTTTAATAATATGCAGGCTTTACAATGATTTTAATTTTAGTGAAGTCCGTGAGAATTGCTTTCTTAATTAGATATTTTAGATTTCTTTCTTTTACTTACTGAATAATTCAGTGTAGTTTTCCAAACTTAACCTAACCTACAATATAAAAGTGTAAAATCTATTTTTATTTTATTTTAATTATTGTTTGTAATGTATTATTATGTTTGTAATGTATTATTAATTGTAATAATGAATGTATGTGTGTGTCTATGTGTAATGTTTTAGTGTAATGTGTGTTTTATATGTTTAAATTAAGTAAATAAATAAAAGTGAATTATTGGGGAGATATAGACCGCACCTACTCACCTTTTAAAGATTTACTGATTGACTATTTTAAAGATCTGTTCATTATGGCAAAAATATCACGAAACTAACTAACTACTATCATAACAAAAACTAAGTTAAAGTTATTTTTAAACACTGATTCATTTCTGATTGCACAATATTTACGCAATCATATTAGACCACATTCCATACCAGAAATTTCTTAATCAACTTCCTTATTATAGAGATTAAATTAAAATCTACTTATATATTTCTCGAAAAACTGTCAACTGAGACACATTTATCAACAAAGACATATGAATTGTAACTTCGGTAGTCGACTAATCCCCGAAACGATGTATAGACTCCATAAATCTGTTGCCAACGAACCATAAACACCAAAGTAATTTGATTTATAATTCATCTAACCAATAAATTACTGTTAATTACGAATATTTTTGCCAAAATCAACATATTTATAAAACATCGTTAATCCGAATTTATCATCGAAAGCTTAATTAAATTAATAAAAAGGGTTAAAGACATAAAATGAAAATAAAACGAAAGCAGTTGGTAATAAATTACGCGCGTGTATTCATATTAAAAGTAGTTATCTACATGAAAATAAATTAAACTTAATACGTTAAGACGTCTCGACGATATTGGTAATCGTTTTCAACGAAGCTATGCCTATATATTACATATTTTATATGTAATATTTACAATAACGCGAGAAACGCGAAGAAATCTTGGAGAACAATAAGTCGCGTTCTCCCCGGACGAATGGAGTCCGACCGCTTCGGGGAGCGAGAGTTATTATCCCCGCATACAAACATATTCTAGTAATACGCCAACGGTTAAATACGCGAGTGATTCCGACCGAACATACGCCAAGCGTTCCGTCATAACCCGACACCTCAGTTCCGACCCGTAACCGATACGGTAACACGTCAACCTCCTTGATCCGTCTTCGGAAGCTTCCCACTTCCCTCCCATAGTTTGAATGGCGATAAATGTGATGATGTACTAGCCTCAGGTATTCTAGGACTACTAGTGTAGTTAGGTGGTAATCTAGAAGGTGTTGATAGGAAGCTCCCGTAAGACAGCGAGGAGTTGACGCCTAAAGACGTGTCCAAAGTGGAATAGTACCCGGATGAAGCAGCAGACGGCTGCGGAGCCGGCGGCTGCTGTATCTGCACGCGCGCCGCCTCGGCGTACGCGTCCAGATGCGTGCGCACCAGCACAAGCAGCTCACCGTAGTTAGTGACAGAGCCGCCAGCTCCCGCCACTCTGTAAAGCAACAACCGCGCCTCCCCAAAAAGACTGTCTAAAATTTTACCTGTCGTGAAGAGGACGATGGCCTTCAGACAGGAATACTCCGCCGAGTCGACGTGGAGCGCTTTCAGCTTCTCCACTTGCTCTTGGAAGATCCTGATGTGGTCCATGAAGGCAACGACTCTGTCGGCCGCCATCGGCGACGCGTGGAGCCCCGCGGCCGCCAGCAGTGGTGCCACGTGTAGGGGCATGGAACACTGAGACGCGTTCAGGACGAACAGCTCCGACCAGACGAGTCTTAGCAACGCGACCTGGTCGGTCACTTGTAGTTCGGGGAAGAAGGGGATGTTCCGCGCCCATTCGACGGCGGAGAAGAGTAGCCTCGCGGCTAGTTCGCAGATATTGTCTATTCCCATGACGTTGGCAGGCTGGACGCACTGGCCGTACCGGGAGGTGGGGTAGGGCTCTGCTCGGAGTAGCAGAGATATGTAGGAGGAGAGGTATGGGTGGCTGTTTAGGCCAGCAGAGGGGTCGCCGTTGGCCAGCGCGTACTGGCCAGGCAGGGCGAGCCCCGCCGGCTGCGTCGGCGGTACTCGACCTCTTTGTACAGCTGGAACAAAAGAAACAAAAACACGTTAGGGATTACATTCTAAATTTAAAAGCAGAAAAGAACATAAATCAAGCAGTAGACCGAGAAGTTCTCACACCATGAATTCTACATGAAACGACCAGATTATATTCACACAAATCTCAATTACATTTCGCTGAACTCGAGTTCGCACCCAATAATTCAGTACAGTAGTAACGTTCGGTATAACATTACCAGTTCCTCCTTTACAAATAATTACGATATTATAAATTAGTCGGCTCATTACTTCTTGTTTACAATTAGTAGTTGAAGCAGTGAATAAATAGTTTGCACTAAAACAGCAGGCGGCTCTGTTGTGGCTGCCTTTTATGACTGGACCTTATATCCAATTACTACTTTAATAGAATGCTACCAGTAATCAGGATTTAAAAATAAAGAATTTTGTGTCTAATAAGAGATGGCCAGGTACTTCTAAATTTGGCTCTCAGTAAGTATAACAATTAGAAAGTTGGATTCGTAATCTAAGAATACGTACTTCAGTGAAGCAACAGAACAACCTCGAGCAAATGTAGACCTTTGACTGTTTGTGATAATAGAATATTTCTATATTATTATTATTATTATCTACTAACTAATTTTGACGGTCACACACACAATTACCTATTTAACTAGTCAGTGGTCTTATTTATAATAATTCCTATAGTTTGCGAAAAAATATAGACTAACAACGTCAGTTAGCAATGCAGTCCGGTTGCCTATGTTGCATCTGTGGTACACACCCTTCCAACATAAGAAAAAGCATTCTACCAAGGTGAAAACATCAACCTGTTCCAAAGTCATTAAAAGACATGGAAAATCTTGAACAAACAAACTCAAATTAATGTCTAAAACAATAATAACATGACAATTATGATTGATGCACTAACAGACTATTATTAGCTGTGAATTACTCGTAAATAGTTACAATGGTATGTACTTATGTACTACTGGTATTTCTGCATATATTTTATCGATACTTAGTAAATACCAGTTGTTTACAACACTTTAACACATGTTTTACACGGATTTGTAAATCGAATTGATGCATTTGTAAATTCTATTTGATGTTTTTAAACGTTTACGAAAACGTCACAATGACCGTCCAAACTCAGAACTAGTTAGCAGAGGGTATCCTATTGCGTCGGGGGGTGAGGCAAGGGGACATAATCTCCCCAAAATTGTTCACAAACGCACTGGAGGATGTACTTAAGACGCTGAACTGGAAAGGAAGTGGCATTAACATCAACGGCGAGTACATCGCACACTTGAAATTTGCAGATGACATCGTCATACTGGCTGAAACGCTCCACGACTTGCAGCAGATGCTGGAAGGCCTTGTTGATTCTTTAATATGCATTGGTCTCAGGGTCAACTTGGACAAGGCGCAGGTTATGTTTAGCGAACACGTCTCCCCAGGACCTATTGTTGTCAATGGCGGTCCTCTCAAGGTTGTACGAGTACCTATATGTTTACCCCGAGCAAACACTGCAGTTTGTTAAGGACAACTTTGAGTGGGTGGCTAACAGAAGCATTTAGCTGGGCTGGGCAGCATTTGGGAAGTATCGTCAGGTCTTCACGTCGCGTATTCCACAGAGCTTAAAGACGGTTTTCAATCAGTGCGTCCTGCGTGTTATGAATTACGGGGCCGAAACGTCGACACTCACGGTACGGTTGTAAAACGTAAAGATTTCTAGTTTTCTCATTTTTCTTTAATAGGCCATTATTAAAGTGTACTACCATACTATAATATACATGTACTTTTTGTTCTATATTTTACTCACGACATCATATCAATTTGCTTACCTACGTGTGGCAAATTTTTCATATTTAGTGTTTTTTAGCAAACGATTTCCGGTCGACAAATATTTAAAATTTAAGTTAGATGTCAATAAACTTGCAATGTCAATTAGGTTCTTGATTAAGTTCACATTTTTGTAATGAAATAATTATGCTAAATGACTGCTTGTGTTAATTTAAAAGCTTTATGTTCTAGGTTGAGATAAGAATGAATTTAAGTCTGTTGAATAAAAACAAGTTTATCATAGTGCATCAAATTAACTAAGATGTCTGGTCATAATATTAAACTCGTCTCATTATAGAAAATTGAGACGAAGAAGTCAAATACTTATTTGAAATCATCATCATCATTCATCATTTCAGCCAAATGACGTCCACTGCTGGACATAGATCTCCCCAAAGAAGGGGGTGTTTTGCCATAATCGCAACGCTTGGCAGGCGAGTTGGCGATCGCAGTACGGTTGTTACAAAAGCACAGAGAACGCTGCTGCCCATTTTCTGGCAAATCCCTTAGTCGCCTCTTACGACACCCACGGGAAGATATGGGATGGTGCTATTCTTTACGTCCGACACCATACAAACGGCCGACACCATACAGACGTCCGACACCATACAGACAATTACTTGAAATATTGACAGTAAAAATTTTAAGATTAAAGTTTTCTATCGCAAAAGGAGACTTGTGAAATGATGATTTGTAAACGCTTTGAAAAAGTAATAATAACGTCAGTGTCGCCTTTTCGCTGCAAAAAGCTTTTAATTCATGAATCTTAAAAAGCCATTGACATTTCCAAATTCAAATACCCGATGAGAAACCGCAACAAGCAGTAAAAAAAAAGTTCTATAAATCGGTTAATTTTTTTAGGTGTCACGATCATGATTTTGCCAAACAGGTGAATAGCATGCTAATAAGTGAAGCCTACTGTAAATTTAAATAAAAAAACCTCACGTAACGGCATATTTTTTCCAAAACAAACATAACAAATCGATAGCCATCAGACAAATGCAAAAATCTCGATTCCAAAACCTAGTATCTGTTATGGTAATAGACAACATTTGTTTTAGTCGATTCTAAATTACGAACAAGCTTCACAGACGTAGACGTTAAAGAATTAACCTGTTGTTTCTCAGTACAACGAGGCATTTCAAAGATCGTGACGCCACAAATCATCGATACGATCCGAGACGAATCGACGTGAAAACGCGGAATCGTCGCTTCTAATCGTTCATTCGGAAATGCTCACAGGGGAACAAAAATGTATAGCGCGCTAAGCATTCGGAGCGCGCCACGTTTTTTGGCGGGAACGCATCGCAGGCCGCGGCCGGCGCGAATGCCCGCGCACGCGCGTACCGCCTTTTTATGTCTTGTCTTGTCAGTGCAGCAAGAAAAAAACAAAACGCGTAAACAGGTTGTATTATTATTTTTTCCTTGAATGACAAGATGACTGGAATTCGCCCCACGGTTGTTTCGTAACGAGCGTTTCCCACAGTAAAACTGACTAAATTCTGATTCTTATAAATTGTTATGACATTTGATTTCGTCTATTCGGGTTATTATTACAACGATTACATACGGATTCATACCTTCGTCCAGTATCGATATTTACCAACCAAATATCACGATACCAATCATCGAAATAACACGCATTCACGAATTACGGCTCGCATCAACAATTCAATTAAAGTGTTACATCGCCGGAATAATTCCGTTTGAATTAGAGTAATTGCGCGCGTGATTAGCCGGTTTCAGAAGGAAATGTAGGCCGCGGGCTCTCCCACGCCGCGCCGCGCGCCGTCGACACCTAGCCTAATAGCGCGTCATTACACTATCTGCCGATACATCTCCGGTACGTCTCGACATCGACGGAACATCACTATCTGCTCGTATAATCGATGACCACTCGGCGCAACTCCAACAAAGCGATTGTCCGATCGCGCTCAACACTAATTACGATTTGGATTTCGAACGCGCGAAAACGTCATTTAAAACTGAATATTTTCTTAATTCGCTAAGAGAATCAATTCTGGCCATTGACAGGTGTAAGTTTATGAATGGAAATTAATGTAAATTAGCGTTAATATGAGTGGGCTTCCCGTAAGGTTAATACAACTAGGTCCATTAGCTCTGATTTGCATAAGACTACGTCTCATTTCGGATTTCTCTTGTATAAATAACATTGATTAAATCGTTCGGCACCCACGGCGCATACTTCACGGGATTAAGTGAAAATTAGCGAAGTGTTTATTTTAAATTAAATAGCTACTTGATAACGGTTCAGTTAATAACGCGCCAGTTTGGTAAATAAAAAATAGTTATTACTTTTTATTAATGTGAAAGGAAAGAGCTTATTATAATTGTTTATGGTCAGACGTGAGTCATGGAACTCTTGGACAAAAATTCTGTGTACCTACTAGCGACAGCGGCGCGCGAAAACATCCTTGTTTATAAAAATATAATTAAAGCTAATTTGAAAAGAGAACATTGTTATTGTTTTGGATCTTCTTTATTAGGGAAAGATGTAGAAACATCTAAGAAAATTGCGACACAAGCTTCAGAAATCATGACACGTCCAACCTATTTACGTGGAGACCACACTAAATGATCTCTTTACGTTGTTTTTATTCGAGATCCGTACACAGATCAAAACAAAGTTATTATTTTCGTTTTATTTAAAGAATTTTCGACCTTATGGCCTTAAGATAGGGGTGGTTGGAGATTGAGCGTGATTGGCCAAGTGTGATCTTGACACAGATTGTGTTGAGGAAACAATATGTCATGTCATTTCTGAGATCCGACGGCCGCGAAGTATGGTAACCAAGAACAGTCATAGGCAAGTTTGATTTGTTTATTTATGTAGTAAATTACGACCGTATGCGTATACATAACTATTTATAGTCATTCATAGTGCTCTTTCTTTTTCTACAAATAAATAAATAATTAGATGGACAGGAACAGTTCTCTCATGAAAAAATCATCTCATCAAATCCAAATGAAAATACGTAATTTAAAAAAAAAAATTAGCTTAGCATTTCTTTCAAACAAAAACACTCTTGTTCATTTTGACTGACGGCTTGACACCTCTTTTGTAAAAACTTTGATATTAATAAATACTTCACATAACAAAAAGCATGCATATAATGTTAGCTTTGACAACATTTTACTAGTTAAAATTATTAATGGTCATCAACTTCGCACATTATTTTAATAGTTGTCCTGAATGTTTTTCCAAGAATAAAATTAATCATTCTTGGACAAAAAATAAAAAGCTGTCTTCCTTTATAGGGAAGGATGGCACTAAAGCTTTACTTTTTACCTTTTTTTTTGGAGTAAGAACTCCTTTCAGTAAAAAGGTATAATAGGAGTTTAAACAGCACCAGTATCAGAAACCTAGGAAATTGGTTATCAAACGACCTACTTAAAAAAAAAACTAAAAGTTGTTTATTTTTTTAAGAATGCGGTCAACAATGCTGGCAGCCTAATGTGAAAGGTTATCGTTCTATCCTCCTTAGGGCTTAAAAAAAATGAATATAAATAACCGGTTTGATTATCGAACTGGCGCCAATATAACATTAATAAAAAAGTATTACTTAAATCATTTTCGCGCCATAGAGAAAAACGGCTTTATTCTCGTAGAAATATGGCCTTTTCACACTATGGCTACACAATTAAGAAAATTTATTGGAATTTCCGCGTGTATGTTAAAGACATTAACGCTTTTCTTTTATTTATTCCTAGATTTCTTTTTACGAAATTTTGAGTATGAATGAATGTGGATGTGTATAAGAGTAGAGGAATATCAACACAACAGACTGTGTGAAGGTTCATATGGCAAGAAAGGAGTTGTCTGATGAGATGACGAGTAATAGAGAAGTATGGAAGAAGTAGACATGCTGCACCAACTTCGAATAAATTGGGATAAAAGCAAGAGAATGATGAGGATTTCTGTTGAAAAACAAAGTCCTAGTATATATAGGGACATAGGGACTCTTTTCCGTACATCAATCTATCATCATCATATCATCAATACCTACAAAACCCTCAAAATCATTAGTTAAACCATGATTATCAAATTTTGTGTACGGTGCACTGTACATGGGTTTTAAAATATTATTTATTACAATGAGTTAGCCAGTAGGCTCGCGTATTTGCACTTTGGACGTAACCTACATTTGGCAGTGCATTGACACTGACATATTGCATTGTTCTATTGATTTTATGTATATTACATTTTTTAGTGTTCAATTAGACGTGGTTTGAGTCGGACAACTTGCATTTTTATTTAGATTCATCCCGTTGAGCATTCACTGACATTTTCTGCATTTAAGTTTAAATTTGACATTTACATCTGCACTGACATTACTTATGTTAGGGAAGCAATCTACATAGTTGCACCCTACATTTTGTAACAGAATCTCCAAATGCAAACCTTAACAGGGTCTCCCTTAAAGGTGATACTGCTGAAGGTTGCTCTGGACCTGCGAGGTGTTGATTGCTGAGCCAGTTCAGCCAATCTCGCTCCTGCCTGCCACCAGCTTACGGCTTCTTATAACTAAGTAGTATTTGGAATAACTTAGACGGGTCCATATTGGCTCACCTAAAGTTCTTTACCCGAAATTGTTCTTCCTAACGATTTGTAATCCGAATGATCATTCTTCCTAAAATTTTTCATCATAAAGTTTTCATTTATACTATTTGTAGTGCTACCGGCGATGTTCATAACACTCATGTTTCCGAAAATTGTAATTAATAATATCATTAATGTAAATAATTTGAACTCCTACTGTTTTTTATCATAACTCTTTTATCCCTAAACTTATTTACCATAATATTTTCACTGATACTCAGATAGAAACATTTACCAAGTGTAATAAAAATATTGTGGGTAGGAGATGATATTTATGGTTTTAATTTGGGTGGGGATTTAGTCAGAGTGTCGTCTTGGGGGCACTATGAAAAAATACTTAGAAAAAATTTGCGACCAATTTCGAGGTAGCCGCTCGCCGGCCGCTGCCGCGGCACCGCTCGCTTCGCTCGCTCGGCTCGCGCGTAGTGGGTCACAGTTCTAACCTAACCTAACCTATGGATATCTTTCCAGGTACACACCGCAATAAATAAAAATTAAATTAAAAATTTAAAAAACCCCCGCCACAAAATACCTCTAAAAAGCCAAAAATAAATTAATCCAAACGTCGTAGCGTTTTTTTAAATTTTTAATTTAATTTTTTTTCGTGCTTTTTAAACTTATATTATTTTTCTTAGCCTTTACTGGCCTACTCCTGGGCATAGGCCTGCCCCCTTTCCTTCCAATTTTCTCGGTGTTGCGTCTCTTCTCGCTAATTAACGAAACCAAGGAAAGGAAAAATATAAATTTAAAAAAAATGAACATCATGGGGGGAGGGGGGTTGTACCCACCCCCCCTCAGCAATGCCCATGGTGACAAGCGACAACATTTCAAATAGACTACCTGTGAAAGTTGTTTATATCTCTTCATCAACAGAAAAGAGGTGATGATCTTCAAACGGCTGAGCAGATTTTCTCGAAACATAGCTAAGAACACTCTCGATTAAAATACCTTTCAAACGACACCACTTTTATCAAAATCGGTCCATCCGTTTAGGAGCTACGATGCCACAGACAGACACACAGATACACAGATACACAGATACACACGTCAAACTTATAACACCCCTCTTTTTTGGTCGGGGGTTAAAAAAGTAAAAGTTACGCAAAATCAATGTATAAAATACTGATTATTATGAATAAAAAGAAATCTAAACAAAAAAGTTATGACTTTGAATAATAGTGTAAAAGATAGTTATGTTGAGAAAATATAGGAAAACAAATAAAAGTATAATAGATGTTTATTGCTACTGACATTATGAAGTTGAATGCTTCGGAATTATGAACATTAGAGACAGAGTAATTAGGAATTGCGATTGTTAGGATGAAAAATGTTAGGAAGAACATTTTCGGATTTCCAATTATCGGAGTTGAAAATTTAGGTGAACTTTGGCGCACCCAACTTAGACACATATGCAAAATAATCATAACCTATATTTACGTTCTCATAATATTGTTCTATTCAGGCTTTTACCCGACTTGCGGAGGGTAAGTGTCATCATCATCATCTGCCTAGCCTTTTCCCAAACTATCTTGGGGTCGGCTTCCAGTCTAACCGGATGCAGCTGAGTACCAGTATTTTACATGAATCGACTGCCTATCTGACCTCCACAACCCAGTAGCTGGGTATTACGGTACGCCTATATTTGTAT
Source organism: Cerastis rubricosa (assembly GCA_949152445.1). NCBI lineage: Eukaryota > Metazoa > Arthropoda > Insecta > Lepidoptera > Noctuidae > Cerastis > Cerastis rubricosa. The sequence goes on from OX424541.1 coordinate 16,022,450, forward strand.
GTTTGTTCCTCTGTGGCACTCTACCTTTTCCGTTTGTATTCTCATCTTATTATCTGTCTAAAAACTCTAATTTTCTTACATTTTTAACATTGATTGTTGGATGATTGCGACCTATATTTGAACCTTGGAGAATCAATCAGCCTTCAAAACTGAGAGATTTGTATGTAAGGGAAGGGTTCTATAAACAAAGAACGATAGTGTGTTTCAAATCATTCACAAAGCTTCAAAGAATTAAAAAAAAAAACCGGCCAAGTGCGAGTCGGACTTGCGCACGAAGGGTTCCGTACCATTATTTATAAAAACGAATAAAAAATACTTTTTTGTGTGGGAGCCCCCCTTAAATATTTATTTTTTTCTGTTTTTATTATTTGTTGTTATAGCGTCAACAGAAATACATAATCTGTAGAAATTTCAAATCGCTAACTATCACGGTTCATGAGATACAGCCTGGTGACAGACGGACGGACGGACGGACGGACAGCGAAGTCTCAGTAATAGGGTCCCGTTTGACCCTTTGGGTACGGAACCCTAAAAAGCTTCATTTGCTTAGATTCCTTGGGCACTAGAGATCATAAACAAAACCGGTTTAGTTCTAGTGATCGTTGTTTTATTTATTTATTGATTCAATGACTCAACACCGATTGACGTTCTTAATACAAGTTCTAAAGTATAATTTGCTACAATTAACGATTGTCATAAGGATAACGTAACTACAGTTACTGTATCGTTTATAACTATTTAAATGCCTCACAATTATGGCAGGGCTGTCGAAATGCACTCATGGTCGAATAATAAGAAACTTAAAGGTCTTATGGCCTAGACAAAGTAAGATTCTATCAACGATACCCATGATGGAAAAGTAAAAATGTACATACAGTAAGCTACCGTGCAGTTTGTCAATCTTGTTTAAAGTCATTATAGTATATAAGAGTAGAGGAAATGATGGATAGCTGGCTGGAGGAGGCGACTGAAGAGATGACGAGTTGTATAGTAGTATGGAAGAAGAATAGGTACCTAGTTACAAGCTGCGCCGACCCCAAATAAATATGGGATATAATATGATGATGATGTGAAATATGAAACTTGGTCTTGTTAGGGCGTCGGAAAATGTCAGATAATCTACCAATTTCTGTTATAAAGCATTTATTCAGATTATTGGGTCATTTCGGCCAATGCCAGTCTCAAAATATCAAAATGCTAAACGCGTTCATAAAAACAACTTGTAAATAGCTTTGACGACATTAAGATTTTGCCTATAAAATCATCTGAACTATGAAAAGGGTTACTTGCGAACATTTTGATATTCGTGAAGATATAAAAGCTTTAAACAATAAAGCTCGCTGAGACATAGAAAACGAGTATAAATGAACTTGTAATATTACCTCAGCTAAAGGGAAAGGTTACTAATAGAAAGGAGATGCGCTGGCTTACTAAGTGGGATATTTATCAACTTTGAACTTCAATGTAATGAACAACTATGTCCCGTAAATTTCGTTCCCAAAGACTTTAGGATCAAAATAAGAGCGTCTAGGCCTTACGGCATTTCATACAAACTTACAAGTCCTTATTTTCCGAAATAACTGAACCGATTTTAATGTAACTTCATACTCATAACCAGAATACATAGGTTGGTCTTAAAGTAAAGTACTAAAAACATTTAGAACAGGTCTTTTAAAAAAAAATTGTCGAAAATTTCTGTTTCTATAGATAATTTATAATCCGTCTAATGTAGCTGTAACAATATTTTTCAAAAATGTTTTTAGTAATTTTTAAGACCTATGTATTCTGCTGCGAAGTTTCATTAAAATCGGTTCAGTCATTGAAAGTTTGTATGAAATGTTGTAAGGCGTAAATGCTCTTAATGTTTGTTCTAGATTTCAGGACTATAAATGTGGATGGGTATAAGAGTAGAGGAAGACCAAAGAGACGATGGATGGACTGTGTGAAGGATGATATGACTAGAAAGGAGGTGAATACTGAGATGGCCAGAGAAGTATGGAAGAAGAAGACATACTGCGCCGACCCCAAATAAATTGAGATAAAAACATAATTCAACGCTATTGAATATGCAGGTTAGTAACGAGTTGGCATTAATACCTAAAACGTTAACTGAATTGTCGGTAGGTAAGTTTACTAAGTTGAATACTTTTATTTGTTCACTTTTGATCGCATTTTCCTCTTTAAGTCGCAGTCTCCGTTTCCGTATAGTGGATTGGTTTCTACAAAGTTAAATGGAACTGCTTTAGCGTTTTTTTCATGGCTTGACAATAGCTGGGTAGTGAAAAATCAGCCGATTTGTTCTTTACCTTGGGGAGAAAGTCGTACTGCTAAGGTGCAAGTGAAATTCGTATGCGATGTGATTTATAAGATATAGAATAGGCAACAGGAGTGCTACCTCAAAAGAAGTTAACCAGTTATGGCAGAATTACCTACGTTAAAAAAGAGATTAATAAAGTAAGTAAATACATGTATATTCGATTACCGACTCGTAGTCACACCAGGTTATCACACCAGTATGACAAACAGGAATTTTTTTCTCGTTTGTCACACCACGAATTTTTTTACACCATTTATTCCTAACTAGTGCTGTTCTAGTTATACTACATAGTTAAATTAAAAACCTTTCTAGGACCGCATCGATACCATTGACAAAATCGTACTAAGTTTTGTCTAGTAAACACAACCCTAAATTACCGGCCCTGTACTAATTCTTTACAGTGAACTGATGAATGCCACGAAGAATAACTATTAAATAGATTCGCAATAAACTTATATTTGCATAACAAATATTAATAAAACTAAAGTGGTAACCAATTTGGATTCCAACATTTTGATACCACGCAAAATCTATACTTAGAATTAAAACATCCTAAATCCATAGACGAGTATTTGAAGTTTGAAAAAATGACCCATAACTAATATTATTAGGATTGATAGTTCAAAATCACGTGCTTGTAGTTATGTCCTTTTGTTTCTAAAGATGTGTTTTTAAATAGGCGTGTTGCCGTTTATGCTTTTTAAATTAACAGCTTTAGCAAAAACTTAAATAGAGATATATTATGTATTAAATTACAGTGAAATCTTTAGGATAATAATTATTTCGAATGCTGAATGAGTTATTTAAAGAAGGTGTAGCCATTAATTACATTTTAAAAAGATGATTGATTCGGGGAAATGGTAGACAATGCTAGAATCAAAGCTCATCCATGATATCAGGACAACCTAGAGAATGCAGGAGCTGGACAGTTTGTACCCTCCAGGACTTAAATGAGGCAAAGAACAGAGCTAAGTTGCAACGTGCTAGTCGTACATAACTTAAATCATCGACACGAGAAGAAGAAGATTTTCCATCCAATTTAATCGTAAAAAGCTGTTTAAACTGAAAAAAAAATTCAGATATGCAAACTTTTTTAAAGGAACTATTACTTGACATCAGGAACAGCCAGTGATATGAAAGTGTTGGTCAGTAAATGTCACGACTGTGTTTGAAACTGACAACCGGGTCATAGTACTACGACTAGATGTGACAGCGTAACGAGTGCTCCAAGGTATAATGCCATATTCAACAGAGGAAACTACACAACGAGAGGGAAATACCATAATCAGAATGCTTTAGAAAACATAAGTCGAAATACTTACTTACTGAAACTACTGTCAAACATTCTATTATCAAAGAAATAGACAAACCCATTCTTACAAAGGTTTTAAAAGCATGCCATAAAGTAGACTATAAAAAAATAAATCTTGTAGTAACTGTTGCCATTGGTTTTTGTAAAGTTGGTCAACCAATCACATACGATTTGACAGTACATCTACTGATCAGTTTTGATAAGATTAAAGATAAATGGTAAATAGGCGCTGTGCACTATATGAGATTTCTGCTGATCTCCTCAGAGCTATAGCATGAGTAACACGTGCCACATGACAATACGAACTGACAAGGAATGATTTACATTTTAATCGTTATAGAACCATGTTAATTACTTCCCAAGAAATAGCAGTAGTTATAGCATAATTCTACGTAACAATTTTAATTCCTTTAATAATCAAATCGGAGCTGTTTTATATGTTTGCGAATATACAGAAGAAGAACTCGGTGGAGAATTAAGTGTTACAGATTATTTACTTATAGATGCTTAATGTACCAAAGAAAAAATATATGCGTTCTGTAGGTCTCGTTATTCGAATCTGTACTGCTCTACTGTGAACGAGGTGCACTGGATTCTAATTGAGAAAAATATATATGAGCAGGCAGAGAACCCTAAATGTAATTCTAAACCAAATGAAGATCGAATCCCGACGCTCCTAGAATCAACAAAAACAATTCACAAAGAAGAACCATTACAGAACAAAACGACAACTGAAGACCTTAACGTCATCCAAATAAGTTATCTCGTCCATCAATACATAAACACGATATCAAATCAAGATAACATTTCACTGCTAATGACACACAAAACGACCAACAACGTATAAATATCCAGCCATAAGTTGTAACATTAACGAAGGCAACTCACAGTCGTTACTTACTTTAAGAGATACATATTATACATCATCCGTACGTTTTAAATTGTAAAGTTTGGTACACAACTTCATTTACCGTTCGCCTATTTATTTTAGTTGTTAGCCACTATCTCGTTACGACTCGATACAACTTGATAATCCGTTATTTATGTCCGACATTTTTCAACAAGAGCCTCGCACGCGACTTGTCGCCCGGCTCTTGAACACCGACAAATGTTCGACCATCCACCTTTTGTTGCTCTAACGGTTGTGTTTTGATATCATTAGGAAATTCTCGGGTTTTACGACAGTGAGAAATATTGTTTCTAATATACAGATTAGAGATTTGTCTGTTACTAATGTAGAAAGTCGTAGACGCAAAGTCAGTGACGGATGGGACACCCGATTAGAACCTCGATTACTGCGACACGGAACGATAAACGTACGATTTTGATTTGTTGCACCCAGCGGTAGATATAGATTCTCTTAAGCGAATAGGAATGTCGAAGACGATATCGAAGTTCTATAGAAAGTCTTTAACTCTCTGGAATGTAAACAAAGCCGCCCACCGAGAACTGCATATCTAAATGAACACTAAAAACCGGACACGGAAGACATCAAAACAGTACCAAATCAAATAATTAAAGTTATCGTAAAGATAAAGGCGGTTGGGAAACGTTCAAGATTTGTATAATAAAGCTATTGGGAGGCACGTGCTGGGAATTAAGCGCATTCCTGTTGAGCACTCCACAACCCTATTAGCTTGCGTCGGCTTTTTGTAATTATCGACTTATTAAATGCCGCGAGAGATTTATGTCAGGCCGGCAACAGGTAAATCTGTTTCGTTACACCCATCTGCTGATAAATGAACGTGCAAATGTATCGGAATCTGACGACGACATTAATGCGCATATTACTTAACACCTTACAAACGAGATTAACCCTAATTTAATCCATATTTACTTATGTCTGACAACAAAAGAGCATTCATAAATCAACAAGAAGCTTCTAAGACATTATGATAAATTTCCATGATATCTTAAAGCAAATTGTGCATATAAAATGATGTTAGAGAGAAATAAAACGAAGGCAGCATGCACAGAGTCACTGACCACAACAACGTACGAGCGACGAAGACGAAACGAAGCCTTGCGATAATCATAATACGCTTGCAGATATGTGATTAGCTGTGGGGTCACGAAACGGTCGGCGTTAGACAGAGAAGACATCCCGTATCCTTTTCAAGCACATGGACAGTTGGATGGCGCCGTCTCTGTCAGCCAAACGACCGCAGGGCGCCTAAACCGCTATAGTAAACTGTGACCTCACGAAATTCTCAGCGCACGATACCGAGGATGATTCACGTGTAATGACGGACGTACAGACGGACTGACATATAGAGATGCAGACGCTAGATGAATTCCAAGCGACAGGTCGGGAGAAAAAGTTGTTTCAATTTTAAATACGGTCATGATTATTATGGACTGTTATCGTTAATTTTATTGAGCCATCACTGACATTAACATATTAAATTAGTTTTTGTTTTAAGATATTTCGATCTGTTGTGTTTATTTGTTCGTAATCTATGATTTTGATGGGAGCTTCACTATTCCATTAAGCTGTCAGTGATATATTATTTAAAGAATCCGCATTTGTTAACATTCTGTGACCTTGATTAGTATCTGGTCGAGAGATGGAAATTTCGAATTCCGAAGCAGACTCTGTTGAATGTGAAGTTCATAAAATCATAAGCAATGAGGTTTATATATAAAGTGAAACTATAATGTTGGATGCAGATGTGCTATAGCTGGATACGGTACAGAGGGCACGACCAGACGGAACAGGTTTGCTGAGACTACTAACGTAGTAACCAATATACATGCGGACCGTGCATTACTCTCAAGTATTCAAGATTATACGACGTTAGAACGGAACGAGTTGGCTGTGAGAAAATTTCACCTGTAGGAGCCCTATCAATGTTGATTTAGACGACCTTTCACGTGGCTTGCTATGAGCAAAATGTTTTGCGAGATTTTCTGCAAGTATTGTTGGAGTTTTTGAGGTTGAAAATTATCAAGTTTGAGTTATAAGATAGGTAATGTTACGGAAGATGACGTACTAGAAGTATATATAGAGAGCAACAACTAATTTTAACCCAATAGAATTTAATTGAAACTCTATTGATCTTTTGACAACCGGCAAATTTAAAATTGTTTTTTATATAGTAATTTGTGCCTCCATTGATGCTAAATTAAATCTTGAAGAAAAAGAAGAACCAAACTAACTAAAATAAATGCTGATAAACGTAAATTAGATATTAAATCTGCCGCAGATATATTTCATGAGCCAACATCACACGTCGTAAAGGAATTAGTATCGAGAGTGTGAGAGTACGTACAGATAAATCACCTACACAGTTCGTTAGGAATGGGCTGCGCGCCACGGGGGTCCACGTTCGATCCCGTGCCGGCAAGTGGAACGCTATTGAGGAACCCCCTGTAGAATATTTTGACGGGCCATACAGTGCTATGTTCGGTACAGGTTGATGAATGGTGAATTTAAGATTCGTTGCTCTTTTAACAACTTCGGAATTTCTTTCCAGTTGTGCTGCTGCTTCAAAATTGTCATCAGCACTTTCGTTAACATTAACTCCTTTTATGGTCAAAGAATTCTTCTAATTGAAAATTAATTCGTCTAATAAGGATATGACCAATGAATTATTGATAATCTTCTACGTACAACAACTAAGTTTAAAGATTACATCACTTGACAGGTCAGTCAATCGCCTTTGATCATTCAATTGATAACGTTAATATCAGCTTTCACACCATATCAACCGACAAAAATGTGGCAATTAATTAATACAATGCGAATACCACGTAATATTCATAATGTATGACCATATTTGAATAATTAAATAACAAAATCTATTGTTGGCGCCATTAGAAATGATACCACAATCACATTCCGCATACCAGTGTGTTTGTCGTGAGCAACAGGTTTTTTCATCATCTACAACACAGACAAAGGAATTTCACAATCTGCCACATTCGGCGATAATACTTGTTAGTCTTTTTACACCAAAATAAAAGGTTTATTTCCCTGACCGAGATGAAGGCGTCCGTCAAATTTTAAAAAGTTAATTATCGGATACTTTTACCATTTGGTGTGGCTCGTCCGGCGATACATCATACGGACGAATATAAATCACCGGGTGATTGATAGTGGAATACATCTCACGCTCGTTCGCTAGCTCCTTTTTTAATCCGACACAAATGATTTTACACTTTGATTCCTTTTTGTGACGCCATTTCGCTTCGGAGTTTACGATTTGTTCGGAATGGATATTGTACACCTGAATTTGTTGTGACTTTATCACCTTTTTATGTTAAAAGAGCCTTTTGATCATACTGAATGGGTTTAGATTTAATAAAGGCTGTGTGGAAGCGTGCCGTCGAAGCTAGCCTTTATATTGTAAAAGTAATTTTAATACTGTTAACAAATTCAATGTGTAATTCTACGCCGATTTTATGATTTTGTAAAAGTCGTCCACTGCGAACGGTTCCAACGATTGTCAAGTTTGACCCGAGTATTTGTGTACTATGAATTGGAATCTTTAAATCCAATATCTTCGTACGTGACCACATGCTGCCATGTTCTGTTTGGCGTTACTTTGGAGTACTCCATGAGGAAAAGTGCACGAACATGTCATAAAGACGGTGTTATTTAAGTTTAATCTATTCTAAGGGCACAATAACTCGATGAAATCTCCTTTCATCGCAATGTGAAATTTAATATTCACTACCGTACACTGTAAAGCCAATGTTTATAGTGAAAACCTATCAAGTTTCTAACAACTATTGAGCGGGAGACCCGTCCGTACCTGCGTACAAAAACCTTTACTAGAAGAGATTAGCGTGGCGTTTTCTATTGTAGTTGTACCCCGATTCTCATGCAAATGTCTGATGAAACGTGCGGAAATATAATTAGCTTAGGCGATATCGAAGGGTCGTGCACCTTGCCAAAAACTGGTTTTATATTTCGCCTTTTAATTAATGTTTTGGTAGTGTTGTAACTTTTGACCAGTGTCCACAGGGGATGGGGTGTTTTCGCGACGCTCCGTGGGAAAGCGTCTGTTCTGATTGTATCTTTATGTTGGTCGGTAAGAGTCTGTTTTTCCGAGAAAGAGGCCATTACACGCAGTATGAGAGCGTCGTAAGACATGTCACAGTTATTATGCTCACTAGAAGCGATATAATCTTTCGGCTATGACGCACACAGAGGCGGTCTGCTTGAGAGGAGTTATTCTCGTCCAAAGCGTTTGTACTGATTGTTGACACGATTAACTTGGATCAATCTGTGGGTAAAACCGTACAAAACGTTATTTGTAATGTTTCTTTCCGTTTCGGTAAAACAAAGTACTAGTAGTATGTTTGTCGAAATTGCATTTTACGTTTTCAACAAAATTTCGCATATCAGTAAAGTTTGACCTCGAATTTACCCATTGAAATCAATTTACCTTTATTATTAAAATAACTTACAAATACTTTATTCTTTTCATCAAAGCATAACCTAACCTTCTCTTCCTCGTTCCCATTTCAACCAAAACTAAACCCATCAGTTCCAGTCTTCAACCCATAATCCGCATCATAAATCATAAACCACAATCCATTAGCAACGAAAAGCAAAAACGTTACATTTCTCACGCTACAATATTTGCAAAACTAGGACTGGTCTAATGCAAACAAACCCGGTCTTACGGTCAGTTGAGTCACAATAACCAGGTGTCCAACCCACCCCCTAAGAATAAGAAGCTACATCATTGTACTTAGAGGCGTGTGCAAGGCGTAAGGGGAAAATATTGCGAATTTTGACCCTTCGATCGTGGCATGGGAACGTAAAGATGACATTTTTGACATGTAAGGAACAAAGGAGATTATTGTGTATGGTCAGTGGTCATTTGTGCTTGGCTTCGTTCTTGATGGTATTGCTAGTGAAAGGTTAAGGAAGCTTGAAAGTTTTGTTGCCAAGTGAACTGTGTTTATGGGTTGAGGAATTTTGGATTTGAGTTGACATCTGTGTAATGTGCCAAAAAATGTAATGGAACGATACAATTTAACTTGAAAACGTCAACATCATAGTACCAATTGAGTTTATTATAATGGTAAAGGACCAGACGATATTTAAAAGTCAAAAATAATGTTGATCAAAAAACCATCCATGAAGTCAAAAACTGCTCCTTGCTTATTGACGAAAATTATTAAAAAATACCGCTCATCGTTTCCAAAAACAACACGGAAGATACTTTTCAATCTACCGCAAAAATCGCCCATTAAAATTCAAGCCTGGGGGACCCGGAATCTTTCTAAATGACCGGCCTAACACAAAAAACTTATTAAGATATAGCAAACAATGAGAAGTGATTGATGCGACGTGAACAAAAGGTGCTTGTTCATTGTTCCACTGACGAGCAAACCCGAGGCACACTACATGTACACGTTCACCTTTTATGCACTTTTTTAATAAACCGGTCCACTAATGCGTTTAATTAATCAATCCATATGTAAGCTTTGTTTCATATTTGCATTTGCATAGAGTTCATAACTGTACTGGACCATTTATGCCCCATTCGGTTGTGATAGATTAATAATGTACCAGGATTAATAGCTGAAATTGAATGGACTGAATGTAATAATAATCGACCGTTAATAGTAAGTCCTGGTAATTAGAAAAGGATGTATAGTCATATTGTACACGGAGATAGCGGAACAGCTAAATCTGAATAAGAAGACTATTGAGCATGAGTTGCTCAATAGTCTTATAATAATATTGATATCTCATATCATGACGACAAAAGCTCGCTCAAATTTCACACCCAAACAAATAACTAACACTGTACAAAAGGTTAAAAGCAAAACTGACCACTCATTTACAACGGTTACATAAACCAAAGAACGGACATCACAAAAAAAACGTATCTCTTACATCAAGTTCTATCACAATTAAACGTATTAGGTGGTAGCTCCATCCTCAATGGACCTTTTCAAAGCTAAAACGTTTTACAAAACATCCACCAACTGAGAAACAATATTATAAAAAAAGTACAAAAGATCTTCTCTAATCTCCGCATCTACCAGTTTGATATCTAAGACGATTACAAAGCGACAAAAGGGGCACACTTACTTTTTTTTCTATTAACAGTTAATCTCGAATAAAAAGGAGACTGGAGTTCGCACCTTTCTATTGTTCTCGGGGCAAACAAATCGTTTGTTGCCCAAAATATGACGGGGTCGAGATACTCAGTGTTGTCCTCAAGGGTTGAATGAGAGCAGCGGGTTACCGTGTCCTTTCCGGTACGGTCTGGCCTCTGCATTATCAAAGGGAACGACCCTAATGATGCAAAGGTGGGACTCGTAAAAAGTTTTGTAGCAGACATAGATATAGAGAACGTTAATGAAGTCGGTGATCATATTTGGAAAATAATAAATGCTATAGATGGCAATAACGAGGTCCATATACCAGCAGGTGTCGTTAAAGCTGCCGAAATAGTTGACAAAGAAATAAATGATTTTAGAAACAAAAATTTTATGCGAGAGGTCGTCAAACGGGTGCCCTTGGAGGCTATATGGGTTATAATAAGCGCCTCAGCGGGTGTTCTGTCCACGTTATGAACTCTTCAACCTCGGTGCCCTACGTCAAGATCGTTTCCTTTATGACATGAGGAAATTACATCGGTCGCGTGTTATCTTTTAAAATGTGCACCTGTGCCGTTCGAGGTTTGGGTAAATAATATTTAGCTCCACTCGAATTTTTGGACATGTAATGTTTTGAAGTGATCAAGAGCTCAATAACTTTTTTGTAACGCGCAACATACATTTTATTATTTGATGGACAATTTAGAAGCGAAGTTCAGTAGTTATGGTGTGTCTAGTACTTTTCCATTGTTTGTTAAAATGAAAGAAACACTTGAAGTCAATGGTTCCACATTGTTGTATTCAATGGGCTATTAAAAGCAATATTGTCGCACATCATACAGCTGACAGTTCGTCAAGGTTCATTCATTTCTGAACAACCATGACCCGCTACTAGATAATATTACGCATTAGAGTAAACCAAAGAATACCTTTTTTCCATCATCTAACAAACTATGAATCATTAAGTTTGTAGTTCGTTTCAAAATTGTTTTCACTACTTCTTGAAACGTACGAGGTCACACAAATTCCTGAATACCATCAATCACTGCGCTGTCTTTAAAACAATAACCGGCCATATTAATTCCATCGTAATAATAACCTATTACAGCCCATAACTTTATATTAACATTGATCGTCAACAGTTACTTAGAGTTGTGCCCTTGGGCAGTCTCTCCACTAATGACTCGACAAGATTAATGATTTCACTAATTATACTTGTGACAATCAATGTATCTTTAAAGCGAGCTTTTTGTGTTAGTTACACCGCATATTCTAGTATTATTATTGTTGTATTATGTAATTTATCAGTAGCAACTAATAATTTTGTTGTATTTGTAACAGTATAAGGTCGTGATACAATCAAATTAATTTCATCTAGTAGGTTATTAAATATGAGATGTAGATTTGTTTAAAAATAATGAAGCTGTAGATCAAAATAATAGAAAAAATAAAAGGGAAAGTTCAATAAAACTTAAATCTAATGGCAGAGCAAATTATAATAAAACTTCTACAAAATACGGAAATGTAAAGGATTTGGTGTGAGAGCTTTCATAATTGTCAACATACTAAAGCAAAAAAACTTGCGAATTTATAGTATCTTATCACCTAATACTTACATACTGACAAAAAGTACCGGTGAACAAAAGAAAATTTCAGTTTAAAACGCGTATGAAATGTCTCAATATAGGCATGGCTGTTAGTTGCTTTTCTATCTACGTTGCCAATTTTGTTAGTATGTATTTACCAATAATTTGGACCTGGTAAACAATTTGGAAATTTCATGCTGAATTCTTAAAAATTTTATAGATTTTCTCAAATCAATTTTGACTCACCTTCTCTCCTCATGCCCATTTTGAGACATTTTCTTAGCCTGCAGTACTGGCATTGGTTTCTATGGTGTTGGTCGATAGGACAGTTTCTATTTCCCCTGCAGGAGTACGTCAGGTTCCTTCTCACGGACCTCTTGAAAAAGGATTTGCAACCTGTGGGAGAGATTTCATAATTGTAATGTTAACCTCTTTATCCTTTCGCGCGAACAGTAAAGCCCCGCGTGTAGCCCTTCGGGGGCCCCTTGATTACGCCATCGCGTGAGTCATCCGATATCGTAAAGATAAACACTTATAACTCGAGCTATATTAGCTCTAATCTTAAACGGTAAACAGTGTCGGGTTCGTGATGAACGGGGCCATTTATTAATAATAAACAACTCTTTTAGAACTACTTGAGAATTATACATATCCCATATATATGAGAGAGGTCGCAGTAAATACGTCTGTTTTCGTTGCTTATTTTTGTTTGGTAAAACTACTCATTCAATTTACACGAAAATTTATATCTAACATCACAAATATACAAGTAATCTAATGACAGTGTTTTTTAGGAGTCCTTCATACATTATTCTTATAAGATCCTAACTCAAACTTCTTGTTAGAATCGGCCATTTTAGAATTCCGCTGTTCAAAGCATGAAAATACTTGAAATATCAATAAATATGAATAGATATGCCTCGAATACATGAAATAATGAATTATCACTATTTTTTCTTTGCTACTATTGTTTCCAAGACCATTTTACATGGTTAAAGAGTCAAATTATTTTTGTTAATTTCGACTAACAAACTTCACAACAAAGGATTTTTTGTTGGCTCAAATCATAATTTTTTGTTATTTTTTCAAGCAAATGACTATCTAAAAAGTTGCATTATACACTTATAACATACTATACATTTACTTACCAAAGTTTTACAACGTATATCTCACAAAAACAACACTTTTCCGAACATAATAACACGGGTTGCCATTGTCGTTTGACATTCGACATAGACGAGTTTCTATATTTTTTTTAATAATGTTGTGCCGTTTAGTATTACTAACGATTGGTTTTGTTTGAATCGACTACTAGTTGACCATAGAGGTAAATTTTGACAGAACGATTTAGAAATTTACTTTTTTTTATATTAGCGTTTAAGTTTGCTGGTGCGCCGTTGATCCTCGGCGTACCGAATTCGGTACGGCGAGGATCAGCGGTAACGCCCGCGCGTACCGAATTCGGTACGCGCGGGACGGAAAGGTTAATATTTACACTTTCACTTTAATCATTATCAGTAGAAACATCGTTGTGAATAATTTAAAATGTTTTGATAAGGTGGTTCTGACTTCTATTGCTATTTACGATATAATCACTTCATAAATCTGGCTTTGATGCGACAGAGTGTTTAAAATTCGGAAGTCTGTTCGTATATCATCATCAGCTTGTAAAATATTCGAGACTGTCAACAAGCTTCCATATTTTGTGATAGTATGCAAACTTGGGGATATCCCAATAATTTACAATACTTTATGATTGTCGGTAGTAATTACTTGTTAGCCTATTTTGTTAATATGCTTAAACCTATTTGCATAATACCATATATCAATGGCTACCCGATATCGAAATACGGCGATTTGTATGGACGCTTCAAATATATACGAATTTATAAAACAGTTAAAATACCAACTTAACGATCTTAAGACAGTTAAGACCAATCTCATGAATATATTATGCGTAAATATTAGAATAAGAAACAATTTGCTTTAAAATGCGCTACGTGGCGCCTTTAGTCAAAACACAATGAAGTATGCTGGAATTTAGAAGTCAATAAGGTCGACAATCGTATGTTGTTCCACAAGGAGATGGTAAAACATAGTTTGACGTTTATGAAAAGAAGTCGAATTTTCAATAAAGCTTATGGTCGAATCGTAATAAATTATTAAGAAAAACATCTTGGTTGTCATATGAACGCAATCATTTATGGGAAATTAACACGTAAAGGTACTATATTAGCTTTAGATATGGTTAGTCGAAACTTAGAAACATCGGTGTTCTTGAAAATGTTGACACAATTGGGAGGGTGATTTCTAATTAAATCACATTCGTATGCTTTTTCTGAATTCAGAGAAGAAGTAGCATGTTCACAAGCTATTAAATAAATGAATAAACTACCGTGATTGGACAACTCCGTGCGTTTGTAAGGAAGTTATGCAAACATCTAATCATTAAGTATTAGAGCATTTAAATATCAAAGACATTTATCCATGTTTATCTACAAATGAAGGGCCTGTATCGGTTACTTATTGCCTCAGGAGGCTGTGAGAGCCTGCTTGTTTGGGGTACCTACTTATCTAGGAGTAGCTTAGCGATCTTGTGGACCTAAATTGTGCAAGTACAAGAATGCGAATATGGTTTTTCGAGGCAAAATATTTATTACAACAAGCAAAGGGCACAATAAAGAGGTTTATATTGTAAACAAATTGAAGAAAAGAATAAAAAATGTGATGTATTGAGTTTGAAGAATGGTATCGCTAGAGAGAGGGGATTACTACTGAAGTGCCTACTAATAGATAAGTATCAAAGAAGAAGAAATGCTGCGTCAACTCGTCATAAATTAAGATACATAAAGTCAAGAGAAGGATGATGAATAATGATATATTTAACATCTGTATACAAATTTGATACCAATAAACAGGTAGATGTACTAAAATGTATTATTCTGTGAAATACCTGTTATTGGAACCCAGTAGGAATTATACACAAGACTTGTCGGTCCCCATCAACACTTCAACCTTATAGTTGTGTCAAGTTACATTAGGCACCCATTTTCTTTTATTCGAAACTAAAAGAAAGTCGATACTTCTACAAATCGTGCACAGAGTCCCATCTATCGATTTGAACCAAAGATCTTAGATTACAATCAAATGACTATCGATATCTTAAACGTTTTGACTTCCGAAATAAAATCAGAGCTATAAAAGATCTCGTTTCTTTTAAAACTTAAACTACTTCATTTTAATTACTGTTCATTTAATTATGGCTATCATGTTTCTTTTATATGGAGCTTGATATGGTCATTAAATTAGAGTATTTTTAAGTATCTGGTATTTGTTTCTAAGGGACCGTAAAATATTGCTACTGTTGAGTGGAATGTTTATTCCTCGACTTTGATAGAATAATTGTTAAGTTTATTACTAACTGCAGGACTGACTACAAACTAGGAACTGTAGCTATAGTCAGTCATCTCGTTTAAGGATATGCTATTTTATTTAATGACTCAAACCTTACAGCTACAGATAGTGGTAATTTTAACAATATTGGGTGTACTAACTTCTTTTTTTTTATCTTATGATCGAAACACATAATCTTGGATAGTATTAACTAAATTAATAGCGCAGTCTACAGTTTTTCTTGTTTTTTGTACCCACCCAAGTAGTTCCTTATACAAAATACGCACATTATGATCTTTATACAACATTTTTATCTGCGAAAATTATTCGTGCTTACATTAATGCCAAAGTAAGAACACTGTGTTCCTTATAGAGCCAGTTGTAGTAAAATGTTTAAAGTGTCTTACGTCTTGAAGGACAATACCTTGTTTTTTTTTTCTACGTACTCATTCTTGTGTAAATATTTACTGAGTATTTTTATATTATTATTATATTGTTCTTAGTTCCAAGGCTTTTGTTATTCAGAATGAATAATGAGGAAATAGTCTTTCGAAACTATTGTACTTGTACCTATAGTTGGAACTAGCCAATTAACGTTGAAAGGAAATTTTGAAGAATTAAACTAGAATTCTGTATTTGTTTGATATTTTATAGATCCGGTTCGATATAGGGGTTTAATTGAACGACTTGTCTTTGTTAAAGTGTGCTTAGCAATTATAATTATCTCACAATTCAAAATCGTGACCATAGATTCGAAGATGTCTGGGGTACTAAAGGCGACGGTAAAATTGTTCTAAATATACACTTAGGAGCCTTTAGAGACAGAAAAACAGCAAGAAGCATTGAAATCATTTGTATTGAGGACGTTGATGGCAATGATTTTTTAAATAGATTTAGGCAGAAATGATGTTTTAACAAGTTGGTGAATCCTGGCAAGTCAGGCAGAGGAAGATGATAACATTAGATTTGACAACAACCTTTTTGGTGTAAGTAAGCCAGTTCCTAAGACTGTCCCAAAAATAACAAAACACAACCAACATTCCTATTTCAAAAATATCCCTAAACAGCTAACTAGCCAGACGACGCTAAAGTATAAGCAGGCAAATGAAAATTCAGCACATTTAGGCAACAAAGCGCAGCTCTCGCGAGGTTTCTAGCTAGTTGCGATACCGTTAGAGGTTTGCTCACGTACCCAGTGTGCAGATAAGCCGCTGTGCGGTTAGCGCAGGCTGTTAGTACGTGCAGCGGGTTAGACGCTCGTTAGGAAATGGTTGAGGTTTTTTGGATGAATTTTCGGGTTTTGGTAAAATTTTAGTAGGTTTAATGTTGGTGTTGGTACTTCGTCAGACATTGCAAACTTAATTTTGATTTTGAATAAAGTTCGTAGGTCGAGCTTTGGGTATTCCAAATCTTTTAGCCTCTAACGGCACTCTATTCTGTCTTATGTTTCATCATAAAATGTTACGGTTAGAATTTTAGAGCATCATGCGATTTAAGTCTGTTATTTCGAAAATAACACATCCTGTATTCTATAAACACTTTCAAACCTACATTATATGCTTCTATGAACAGATTTCTGCAGAACACTTGGTACGTATCTTTCTTTACCTTCCTTCTTGTCGGTTCATACACCGTTAAATAAATAAATAAACTCTAGTCCCACATCCGCGTTCCAACCGCAGCGTTTCCTCGCTAGCACCGTACACCACCTCTCCGGGAACACAGCCTCCCAATTACCACCTATCGCTGGGAACATCAGCAGTTGCAAATTGTATTCCACGCGAGATGATAAAGAGTGCATCGACACAAAGATTTGAAGTGAAAATAAAAACAATGGTACAGGCTTAGATTCTTTGACATAAATCCCGAGAATTGTTGAGAAAGTGAACGGGGAGGAAATAGATAGTGCATCGCGGCTAACCAGAGTATGGCTGGAGTTTATTTCTTGAGAAAAATTTATAGAGTTAACTTTTGCGAAGAACTTAAGGTAATACAGGTGTGGAAGTATGCAAGCTTAGAGAATACGCGATGGAACGTCTATTTCTGATTATGAATGGGTTAAAAGACTTAGGAGAATAAGATTCTTAATGTTTAAAAAACAGAAAACAAGTAACGCTACTAAAACGAAAGTTCAACAATTTTTACACTTATCACCTTAGCAACCATCATTACATTACAAGAGTAAGTAACTTTTAAATTCACATGAATTAACAAGACCAATTAGCAAACTAATATAAGCTTAATCCCAAGTATAAGTTAACATTATTTTCTAACCTAATAGAACTAACTGTTTAATATGAAATGTCATTAAAATCATTGAAATACTGGTCATAATTTAAGACTAGAGTTACAAAAGGTAGAAATTTTATGTAGCTATCGTGCTTTCATACTTGTGTTAATGGCTGGAAAAGGTTTCTGTACCAATGAACTTGAAATTGAAAGACTCCATAGTTCACAGCATGGTTTTCTTTTGCAAGATGTAGAGAAACATGTATACTTAAAGGTATATGTAAGATAAAACAACTTGTATCCTAATTGCACTGTCTGAACTGACCGGGCATTTATCAGGAAATAAACACGATACCAATTGAGCTAAGGAGAAGAGGACTATTCAATATATTAAAAATCGAAGCAGATTAAAAATCTCAACAAAACTTAATGATATAATTGAGCATTGTGACCAAGGAGTCAGTATCTAAGGAATTGATGTTCGTATTGTCATCTAGTAAAAGTTAAACTGCCAAAGACCTTTCAAAGACAGAAAAAAAACATCAAAATTTTTGCTAAATCTTCGACAGGTGACTAATAGTAGATAAAAATAAAGAACTAGGTATGTTAATATGATTAAACGCAATCGAAATGTGAATAAACCGACTGGTTGCTTGAATGTCAACCTGGCAATGCTACGCATTATAAAGAAATAAACTTGTCGAGCGATCACTGCTGTTGTAGTAGGTTCCGTATAATGAAGTTGAAGTATTGAAAGATACTCATGAAGACTTAGAATAGCAAGAAATGAGAATAGAAAATAACTTTAAACTCATATCAGCATTTGACGATTTATTAAGTGCTAATTACATTGAGGAAAGAGCTGCTACATTAAACGAAAATGAAGAAGTCTTTCTAATAGGAGCACACATCTTAAGCTTAGTTCAAAATAATGAAGAAATTATAGAAAAAGGCAAGAGTTGTATGCGAAAGACCCACGAAAGAGTAAGGTGGATTGCAATGGAGGAAATCTGCACTCAGCATAGGATAAATACGGGTTGAAGAAGAACAGTTAAAATCGTGATACAAGAGGAAAATTTCACAAAAAAAGCCAAGATTTTCAAAACTATTTTCAATAGTAAACCAGCTGACAATAATAAATAATTTAAAAGTTTAAAAGCCAATAACAGATGCGGAACTCCATCGGCAGTAAAGTGTGGTGTTCACAATTATTAGCGAACTAATGACACCTAGATTACAGGTTACTGCTGACCCACATATAGCACGAGAGGTGACGTAACACCGGCTGGACCGTAATGGATATGGATAGATGATGGATTCGAGAAAATTTTGGTGAGGATGATTGCAAATGGGAGACTAAACGGCTTGGAATATTAGTAAGACAATAGAGAGATGGTGGCAATTGAAAATGTTGTTTGATCAGGTATGAAAGACAATATTGAAAACGCTATTGAGACTAATTTGGAACTGCTTCAAGAATGAAGAAGAGTTAAGATGTCTAGACATAATGTGGAAACTAATGTCAACGGACTACAAATACAAATGGGCTCTTTGTATTTCAAGAACTATACTGTTAATTTTTGCAATCAAACTGGTTATTTGACCATCTTAATGTCGAACGATTGATTTAAAATTGGTGGTTATTTGAATCCGCACGTATATTACTTAAAACGTGGCAATCTCTTTATTCCTACCAACCTATTGATACTGCAAAAACTAAAGATCGTTGTAATTTTATTACCTTTAGGGTTCAAAGTTCGAAAAAGTGTAAGTGACAGGTTGGTATCCCATCGCATGCATCATGCATCACATTTACGACTTCACTAGCGAATATTATAGCCGCAATGAGTTATCACCGCAATAAAAGTCGCAGGGCTGTTGCGCAATGCGACTTGCGACTGACCGGGCATACGTGCGACATTATTGTACCATAAACACAATTGAATATTGCTGTTCTTGCTTATATTTATAGAGGAGATTCATTGAAGAATTTCGTTTCATTAAAATTGCAATTATGCGCATATGTTGTGTTGTGATTTATGAATGGAACTTTGAGAGAAGGTAACGGATGGTTTTGTTCGCGTCTTCGGGAAAGCGGTAATGTTATTTACTGCCTGTCAGTTTAGAATGCTCTACGGCTTATCGAGTGCCGCTCGACATGGTGCGAGAAACTGAAGTAATGGTTTTAGTCACTACAGAAGTGGCTTGGTGGATTCAGGATCAATGTTCTACAAGCATCTTTTATTAATAAAGATTATTTTGTTGACTAATATTAGCAAAACACCCAAATAATAACATAAAGGGTGACTGGTTCCTTGAAATAGTAAACACTAGATCCGAGAGATCTACAAGCTTTAGGAAGACTAATCGCTGTTTTCAAGATTGCCAGTGAGTGGTTAAAAATCTTTAGTAGTAAAGGAATTTGAAGAAGGTAACATTGACATGACTGGAATGCACACGACACGCTATGTGGCTCCTAGTAATTTAAGAAAAAAACCTCAGATAATAAGGAATCTCCTTTGTACTTCGAGAGATAAACAAAAAATCAAATGCATAGACGAGCGTAACACTATTTTCATAGCTGATGCATCAGGTGGAATTTTTAATTTATAGGAATCCAAGTGTTTTGTAGTGTGCCATAAAAATCCCATCAGAGTGATTAGTCATAAATATCAGTCATCTACTCAAATGCCTTTATTGAGAACATGACCTCGGAATGTATTACTAGCAATTTTGTAACAGGCAACATTAGTATTTGTGACAAACATTGCCATTCTAATGGTGACAAAGTTAAAATGGAACATGTTTCGTACGGAAACCGAACTTAGTAATAAGATTTAAATGATTTAGAAAACGAAAATTTTATCAGCCTAGGGTAACTAGGAAAGTGTCGCATGTGTTTTGTATGCCAAAATTACATTACTGGTAGTCAGGAGTCTGACTACTTGTCTTGCAGTTACTGGGATGTGGAGATCTGATAGGCAGTTGCTCCATGCAAAATACTGATATTCAGCTATATCCAGATAAACTGGTAGCCGATCCCCACATAGCTGTGAAAATGAAAGGTCTCTGATGATACTTTGGCCATAATTAGAAAAAAAAAACAAATCAATGGAAAATCTATTTAGCAAAATAAATACTCATATTACCATTAAAACTAAGAAATAGTTCGACACTTCTCAAAATATTGAAATTACAAACTTCATAAAAACAAAACAATATCACCTGTCAAAAGTCCAAGTGTATTATTTCAAAAGCTAACAATATAAAAATAAAATAAAAGAAGTCTAATTCGATATAATAGGTATTTACAGCACCTATCGGTGTTGCCAGTGTAATAAATAAATCTTCATTTAGTGGCCAGTGCTGTTGTCTTGTAAGACAAGAGTTTCCGCTTTTCTTCCAGATTTATGGATTTGTGGCAGCAGTGGAGATAATTGATTGTAGATAGTTTTAATGTTCTTATTTTATTAGGAAAAAAAACAGAGTCTTTTTTTACTACCATAACTTTTCTGTTTATCTAAAGAAAAGATGTCTTAATCTGTTTTTTTTTAGTTTTGGTTTCTTCAAATCTCAGAGAATCTCAGTAAATTTATTTGAAATCTTAAACTATTAGATGATCAAGATTTGTATTTGTAATTACGTTATCGAAAACCGCTGTAAAGATTTTGATGACAGTTTTATTAATGGTATTTACGGGAGCGAAAAATCGATCTAGCTAGCTCTCGTATCTAGGAAAATTCTATTTGCTGTCTTTTCTTTTCCCTTTTTCTCTATTTTTACCCTAGCAGAGCTCGATCGTATTTTATCCTAGCTAGATTAAAATGCCATGATTATTACAGCATACATTTGTAAATTAAAAACATTTTATACGTCTCTTAAGCTTAGGCTCTTATTGATCAAATTCGTGGGAAAGTGTGATTAATTACAAAACAAAATACCTACCTAGAGAATTAATTAGTGAATTAAGATATCTCAGTCTCTCTCAATAGATATTATTTCTCGTACTTAATGAAGGTACAAAAGTTGAATTAAAATCGTAACGATCCTCAAAATTGAATTAGAAGTAAATCAATTATTCGAGCTGGTCATTAATGGAGATCATCAATCATTGAGTTAGGACTCAGGTCGTTAGGGCCTTCGATTAGATATAAGGCCAAGATCTTGATTCTAAGGTAGGTTTGGCCTTGACATCGTAATACAGGTGCGATATAATATGGCATTATGGAAGAAAATGTCTGTCAGTTTAGGAGGTTTAGCTAAACGAAATAACAAACGTTGACATTTAAAATTAATACACGAAAAGTGATAAAAATTGTAGTATACTGCTGATTATGTAATTAACAGAAGTCTGAATTAGGTAGACTTATTTTTTTTTGGAATTTTGCAACTTCGGACATCCGATGTCGGATGGTTTAAAATGTGTAAACGTAAATAACTTTTTTTTTTAATAAATCACGGGATTTTTCTGCTCTCTATAATTAATCTCGGGATTTGAGGCATATCCACTTTATTCTTTCGCTGTATGAAATCAGTGTAAGTACACGAATGTTGAATAACTCTAACTAATTCCGACCCCTGGTAATTAATTATACAGCAAAAGTCTACAAAGAAAAAGGACTTGAAAGATTCTATTATCTCCTAGGTCAGAAAAAAAACGACGGACGTAAAGAATAGCACCATCCCATGTCTTCCCGTGGGTGTCGTAAGAGGCGACTAAGGGACTTGCCAGAGAATGGGCAGCAGCGTTCTCTGTGCTTTTGTAACAACTGTACTGCGATCGCCAACCCGCCTGCCAAGCGTGGCGATTATGGCAAAACCCCCCTTAAGTCAATGTGGCGAACTTGGGGGAGGCCTATGTCCAGCAGTGGACGTCTTTCGCCTGAAATGATGATGATGATGATGAAGAAAAAAAATAAAACAATTAAGTACGTCGCAAAAGTAATTGCAAAAAAACTAAACATGCATTCGAAATAGTGATGCGCACATACACGTATAGCCATCAATATACATATCGATACACAACTTCCCTTAATCATTTCATTAAGACACGAATGCACAAAAGAAGGAGTCTAATGAAAAATTACTCGCTTTAATGACCCATCGGATCGCCTTAATGATCTAGGTCCTGTTCTTGAGAATGTATCGGCACACACACGGACAAGCGAGCCTTGTGTTGGCGAAAATTGTTATTAATTTTAATGTATTAACATGGACACTTGACCAGTTTCAGAAGAGGTTTATAGAAATAGGAACAAAAGAGGAATGTAACTTGAAGTGAATTATATTATGCTTATTCTTTTATTTTAGGTTAAGATTTGGATTCTACACAATAATTTGGTTATCGTCAAGTGCATCAGTATTTAAATATAAATCAAAATTGCAAATTAATACCCTTTGTTAGCTGTCGAAATTCGTTTTTAGAATGAATCGGAAATAGATAACAATACATTTGGTTGATTAGATTTTTTCATTGCTTGCATTTCCTTCACAAAAGCACCACAGTTTTAATTTATGTTACCCTGAGGCGCTTAATGAAGCCAATAATGAATATTAATTCACTTTAACAATAAACCATTTAAAATGCAACGTAAAGGGCTGATGATTTACATATAAATGTATCGACAAACGGACAACGATATCCATTTATAGTAAAACTCGAATACCTACCTACATAATTTTCTTAATCAATCAACTTTATGCATCAAACATTTTTTTTAAATAAACAATAAAATTAATTCACACTAAATTCCCAATAAAACTACTCGCGTTAATCGAGAAGAAAAAATATAAATTTTGGATTTACGATGTGACAAACACGTGTACTCTTTAACAGTATGGCGGCTTTTAAATTTCGAAAATGGTCGTTAACGTCACACGGTCGAATGTTTACCTTATTAAGGCGTAGCTAGTACTTGTTTAATTCACATAAATAATATATTAAAAAGAGTCAAATTTTCATTAAAAGGCGACATGATTCAAGACGTTCGAGCGTTTTATTGACAGTTTTAGTGGAAAGAGGAGAACCACACACGCGCCGAACTTGGATTCAATTTAAAAAGTGGAATGAGATAAAAATAAATAAGTTCGGAAAGACACTTATGTTTAGAGTCGCTCGTAAAGATAGGGTTAACTGCCACGGTATCGCCGGACAAAACATACCATAAACTGACCGGTTGTAGTGGTCGATAGTGATGCCACCGCTTGTCGATAGCGCGACGGCGTTATTCATTGCTGCGATATTTATTTTGTATAATGAAATTTAAATAATAATTTATAGCGTGTTTTGCGTCATGTTTTCGAAATAAGATCTACGAGGTGTGTTATCAAAGTAAAGGTAATAAAGTAAATGTTTTATGATTTGAAATCTAGTCAAGTATTTACGACATTTAGTTATCTAGCAATGCTTTAAAACGTAAAGTCAATTTGCAGCATTTAAGAACTGCAATCAGTTTTCTTTTCTAAAACTGTAGGTAGTACATTCGAAAATTCAAAAAATATCGGTAAACCAATTCATCGACGCTCGACATCACTTCACCCAGGTGTCAACTGCGATCACTATTGTCGCTCACGGACGCGAGCATTTAAGTCAAAAGAAGCGCTTCGACCAGGGACTTTGTCGTTATAACGCCTATAAACACTTTTAGTACAAGTTGACCTCAGAGACTGCTTGGTCTCACTTCGACAGGGTTCTAATTCCATCAGCGGGGGGTCCAAGCGCTAATAAAGTGGATTTGTCGACATCAAAATAACACTTTATGAGCACAACACTAATGCGCTTTATCGATACACTCTTAGGGAGTTATCGTGTGATAGCGCAGCTGAAATATTGTTCAACTTATGTAGATTTGTGGTATATTAACTTACGCATTTAGTTGGATTTTTACATATTTAGTGGATAAACAAATCTTATTATTTGAATGGTAGCCATCGTGCATTAATGGTGTTTAAGACCGCATAATGCATAATTTCACAATGTCTTAGATATCAAAATGAAAAGAAAACTGTTAGAGACATGGCGCGCGGCGGCGGGTTCTACGGCAGAGTTTTTGAATAAGTCAAAGCTTTACGTGGGAGTTCAGAAGATATCAAACACTTTAGAATGAATGTAAACAAGAAAAAAAAAGAAGCAGAGGACTATCCCACAGATAACATTATAGGTAAGTCCTGCAAAAATACTAAAAGCAGTGGTACACATTATAGCATAAATCAGACAACAGAAGAATTCAAAAAGATGAACAAGAAACAACTTGGGTTGTGTAGGTCAGATAGGCTCCATTCATGAGTATCCAGTTAGTCTGGAAGTCGACCCAAACATAGTCGGGAAAAGGAAGGCAGATGAAGAAAAAACAACTCATCTTGCTGGTAAAAAACTAACAAAGAATTTTAACAAAATAGACCAAAAATCCAGATCAATTTCATTCACAACACAAATGAAATTCAGAAATTACGTAACCATATCCCGATGACAGACAAAGTATAATGAAATTTTCTAGATTAAATTAACGTTATCAGGTCGGAGGCGTTTGATATCAAAGGTCGGGACCTCAGTGGCGCCAGGTCTGCACGATAACATAACGAAAATAGTTTGCGACCAATTAGTTTCGTAAAAAATACACCGGATACTTGGCTTTATTTTGAAATAATTTAAGCTTGAACTCTGCTGTGGAAAGATAAAAGGGCCGAAGTGAATGGTGGAGTGAAGCTAGGTAGTTGATTAAATTAGAATATTTTGTTGATAAAGGAATGAATGGAATAAATAATAATTTGAGACACAGTTTGTTATTTCAGTTGATACTACTCGAAGGACGAAATAAAAATAACAGTACCTAATACAGTAAAGAGATTTTGTGAAGTAAGGAATGACCGCTTGCGAGAAATAAATTTGACAAAGGCTATGAGTGTTTTTAATTTCTAGAGGAAGCAGAAAAATATTTTTTTAGATATACAGCTACCACTGTTTGTCTCTGCATCAACCAAAGTTTGACTGGAAGAAAATAGCTATGGAATTAGGTCCGCCTCTGTACTATGTGATTGAAGTGTTAAATAAATAAATAAAAATTACAGCAACCAATGATCTATTGTAAGCTTAATGAAGTTACCAATATTTAGAAAACGTTAGAACGTGGATGAGGCAAATTTACTATATAAGGATCGGATCAGGTCTCTGTCTGTCTTCCCCCTTGAGATAAAGGCGTGAGGTCACGTATGTATTACTAGAAAACTTTTAAGTAAGTGCCTTCATTGCAAACTATGTCAACCAAGAAAATAATATGCATGCTAGAAGAAAATAAACAAGGAGAAAAAAACAAAAAATAGAGTAGAAAAAATAGGGAAGAGACTAAAGCTGTTACACAGTCACACTTCATACTCAAACAAATTACCTGTAACCCGACATTCAAAATACCAGCTTCTATCACTTCTAAACCTTCAACAATATCATCGATAAATATTTCCTTTATAATCTCCACCATACTTACTTACAAAATCCCTTATACATTTCATAACCTCTTTTGAAAGTTGACTGACAACCTGTAAGCCAGCTAACATGATTGCGTAACCAACAAAAGCTGAAATACCAGCGGCAACACAAACTATTGTGTGAATTAACAATTTTAATTCTGAGTCTGACACGATAGGAAGACAATGCAATTGTTTTATGAAGTATGTGCTTGGTAGATGTACTGACGCCAGAACATCAAGCTGCCCAAAACTGTAAAATTTTCCCAATCCATCTTGAACCTAATTATTTAACGATTAAGTTGAAAATCTTATAAAAAAATTTGGCAGATAGTTGTAGCTTAATGTGCTGGAGTATGTACTTAAGTAGGAAGTTTCTAGTTTGTTATGTGAAGATGGGATTGCATACTCTCTATGTCCACGCAGCCATGGTGTATGGATCTGTGCCCGGTTGTCGGCAATGGACGCCTACATGGAAGTTAAACTTGACTGGTGAAATGTTGTACCTACTGTAAGCTAGTTCTTAAAATGTACCGTCGCAGCTAAGATATAACCAGTCACAACTGACAGCGCCCGTTCAAGCACATGACTTTTGTATCAGCCATCATTCAACTCAACTATATTGAAGGGAACTAAATACAGAACAAGAACATCTTTGGCACACTTCAACAAATAAATGCTATCATACATATAAAACGCATGATTTACATGATGGCATTTTCAAAAAAATGTTGAAAAATTTGAGACTGAATAGTGTGTCTGTTATTTCTCAGAATGCAGAATGGTTGGTGAAGAAAAGGCTCCTTTAGGTTAAAACGAGGGAAAATTATGTAGCTACCAAGTAAAGCAACTCTGTGGTGGGTTATCTATAGACAAATTAGCAAAACACAGAAGATGATTTAAAAGCTCTTCGACACTGTTTGGATCTTAATACGCTGTTTATGCAAATCTTATAGCTGTGCCGTACGTATAAATACACCGAGTGCATTTTAAAAAGATTGTATTTTTCCTAAACGTCTTTTTAATTTGACACTGACATCTAAAACCAGCACGACATCTAAAAAACAAGTTGCACTCTGTTTTATGAATGCCATATCAGCTAAAACTAAAATAACAAAAAAAAAAACGAGTTTCCTAAACTAAAAAGTAAAAAACGGATTACAAAGAGAGCGTCCCTGTTGAAAGCGTTTTGTTTACAAGCGCATATCACGAAAGTATGGTTCATGCAGGTTGGCCCCGAGGACCGAGGGTCAAGGCTGAGAGACCAATGTAATGACTACACTTGATGCCAACTATTATGTCATCAACGAGTCGGGTTACTATCGCGGGTTTGGCGACTTTTCAATTTAATTTATGCAGTATTTAAAAATATTTTGTAAATTTTTATTTTTAGTATTTTTGTGTTAAAATTATAATCTCTAACTTATTTTAAAGTTGTTATGATTGTGTTCGAGTTTCTATATCTTGAAACATATCCAATTTAAAGTCTTCATGTGCGTGATTTATAATATTTCTTAAGAAAAGAAAGCTGAATGTTTTTGCAATAAATCAATTTCTTACAATTAAAATCAGCCACAAGCTGTCGATAAAGCAAAAATAATCATCCATTAACAATAAGTATCTATTTTATTTAAATTCACATCGATTCTATCAAGCATAGCGAAAGTACTATCAAATACAAACTACCAATTAGAACATTATCTAGGAAAGCTATTTCTAAAATAACATAAACTAACATCACGCCTGTAATCCCCGTAGGATTAGGCAGAAGTGTATCTAATAGTACTCCCACATTTTGGCAGTTATGTTTAAGTCCCATAAAATTTGGGGCGCACCTATTTCTAAAACCCACAATTTTAAACCATTTTAAGAGAAACCTCGTCATAGAAAATAGTAATATCTTACTAGTATGATTAACAACAGTCTTGGTTTAACAAAGTAATCAGATTATGTATAGAAAGCAGTTTTTCTGAAACAATGAGGTGTAAAGACTGCGTTCCCAAGCGCATCGTTTGCGGTCATCTGCGCCACTTGAACGTAATTATTTGGTGACATGCACCCGTAATTGTGGTTTACGGAATACGGAGACACGTTTCACTTGCTGTTTGATGTTTTAGTTTTACTGTTGTTCCGTTTTGTGTTTTTATTTTTGATATTTTTAATTTTAGTTTTTCGGTTTTTGTTTTGTTTACTTAAATAATTTTGTTAGAGTTTTGTGTTTTAACTTTTCTGTTTTTTGAATCAGTTTATTTATTTAAATTAATTTCTAATAAAGTTTTAATTTAATAAGGAGTATTAAATACTTAGGAATTAATAATTTAGAGGTTTAGTTAAAAATAATGAATTCAACCGAAAAACCTATTAATAATTACAATTTAAAATGCAATTAAACAAATTCTACAATGAAAGTGTTCTTATCACCGAATTTTCGCACAAAACCAAAACGGCACAAGTCAAAAAACAGCAATTTAAATAATTTGCATAAAAGTGAGGAACCCCTTATCTTTAGAGGCAGGCACTTTGTGAAAACTTTGTCTTATTGCATTCTGATTAGAAATGTTTCGAGCCGAGTCCCGGTAATTGAGATTTTAAAGGTCAAAGGGGGAAGAAATTACCTTACTTGATTTATTTATATAGCCCTTATCAAATTAAACTCCACAGGATTTGTAGAGTTGTTTGTCAAAATAACATTTGGAGGAAAATAAGTAATAATTAGGTAGGACAAAATACCTGAGTGCGTGATAGAGTATGTGAAAATTAACATATAAATTCATGGCAGTTTTAAAAGGTACAAAATTGGGAAGAATGTGTATTATACAATTTGTTGCAGCGGCTAAAATGGTCAAAATCGTAGTTATAATTCCATTTCATTCGATAATTGGCGTTACGTTGTATCATCAATTCATCAATCATGTTAACCAATAGTCCGGTATCGTAACTTGTTTTGTTTTTAGTATCATGTGATTTACCATCGACGGACTTTTTAATTTGACGAATTTTCAATATTTCTCATTAAAAATTGTAACTTTAAAAGTTTTCTCATAAGTTTAAGCCAACTACGCACCATTTGACAGCAACTTAGAAACTTTTGGTTTATCCGACATTTTAGGATGTTTTTAGATTTTTGTCCCATTTCCTTTAACTTAAGTTACCTAATTCTGCCCTAACTTTATTATAGATCTTTGCGAAAACTTCTGTCACGCACCAAAACCATAGAACCAAAGTCGTCGATCACTCTTATCAAAGAGACACCGCACGGCACACGCTAATTCCCGTCGCTAAGACACTAGTTCACTTTCACTTCACACAAGATTACGTACCCTCACAAGTGAACTGGCCGTAGTGCTTCCCCGACGACTTGTCTCCGCAGACCACACACTCCACATTCTGGCCCTTATCCGTCGCAGAGGAGCCGCTCTGCGTCGACGCGGCCTGGCTCGCGGGCGTAGACGGCAGAAGCTCGTCTTCCCGCCAGCTGCCGCGAAAGCCGAGTTCGAGAGGCGGGAGGTCAGGGGCCCTCGGAGGACAAAGCCCCGGGCCTCCGACCCCGCCGTATACTAGCGCTCCGTGCGTGATGATGCCGGTTGCCGTCACAGGGCAAGAGACCGCGCGACGCGCTTGTGTGTCAAGGGTCGCGGTTCAGGCGCGACTGAGCCGGGTCGGGCCAGGGCGCGCCGCTCCGCCATTGGCCCGGTGGCCTGCAGGGGCAGGGAGCGAAGGCCCCGCCACCTCGACCGCGGCCCCCCTCCCCCCGGCGCGGGGTGGAAATCTTTCAGCCGAGTACCGTCGGTAAGAAAATCTGTTGGGCGGTTATTGTTCCGAGTTTATTTGTGCAACGTTTTTAGAAGAGACGCGTGTTATTATGCCATGTGTTACTGTCTCTTTCTAGCTCTGTTTATGAATAGAGCGAACTTGTTTGTAGAAGTTTCGACGATGGAATTGCGATTTTATCGTTTGTTTCGGTATTTTTTTTACATTCGTTATTTACTCGC
Organism: Cerastis rubricosa; assembly: GCA_949152445.1. Lineage (NCBI taxonomy): Eukaryota > Metazoa > Arthropoda > Insecta > Lepidoptera > Noctuidae > Cerastis > Cerastis rubricosa. The sequence continues at coordinate 16,052,807 of OX424541.1, forward strand.
CTATTTCTTCTGCATTATCAGTTTCTTCTTGCCATTTAAATACAAAACCACTCGACAGAGCTGTATACTTTATCCCACTAGACGTTTCAAGCCACACAACAGATTATCATTCACATTTAAATCCAGTATTCCTTTGTCTCTCCATATTCTCCCCCAAAGTGTTAATAAAAATAATCTCGCCCACATTTCAGTGCTTGCGGTGCGAACGGTACCTGAAAATCCTACTTTGTATCAACTTTCGCGCTGCCTCCATATTTCTGCGGGCTGATAGGCACTCCGTATACTTAACTATCCACATACAGGTGATCAAGTGGCTCTCCTTTTAACTGTAATATGTAGGTATTATTATGGCGGTTATTTTCACTTTGTGTTGCTGCGAATTTAGGTTACGTTTTTGGTTATGCTAATAAAGGTTAGGATTATATTTAAAGTGGAAACGTGTACGAGTAGATAAGCTGATTCTTTTTTCTCCATGTATTGTATTTCGAGTCAACGCCCCAATAAAAAACAAATAAATTGAAAACCAACTAAATCCTGAACTAATAAGTGTTCACTTCATTAAATGAATATTTGTGTTACCACACATGTAAAGCACAATGGCTCACATTGAGTCGCAAGTTACGTTATTTAGATCTAGATCAATCTAGATGGCCGGTAGGAGGCGCGTGCGCCGGGGGCGTGGCCTCGTGCGGGTGGCGGGGGGCAGGGGGAGCACTCCCGCGCACTTGTCAGCGTGACGTCGAAGCAGTTTGACGCATCGACGACGCGACACTATGATTCGACAATTTTTTTGTTAATTTTACGAGTTGCGCTGTTTTGCTTTTGAGGTTGAATGTTGTTGGTGGGTTTTTTTATTGGTTTTAGCGTGAGATAAAATTATGTAGTGTTTGGAGTTATGATTTTGATTTTATTGTTTTCTTATTTAAACATTTCAGTAGTCAATCACCAGATTTTTTCAGACAAAAATGATAGCGTAATCGCTTCAAATCTTTTCCTCATTTACTACCTTTATTTACCTTTATTTAAAGAAATAGATTTGGCTACCTAGTAATCTTTCAACGACTGAAACAATAGGCATTTTACATGTAGCACGTAGGACGTATTTAATGATGTATTCGATGAATAAATTCTTACTTCTGTTTCTAATTAGATTTCAGTACGTCACGACGTTAATTCTAGTACGAATAACATTATTCTTCTTGTAACGGTTGCCTTTCTGATTTCATTTGGAGCATCATCATTATCATCATCGTCCTATACTTATGCAAGTCTATTTGAAGTCAGCGCAGCATGTTTTCTTCTTCCATACTTTCCTATTACTTGTTACATTTTGGTACATTGCTACAACATTTGTAGCTATTCTCCAATTAATTTAAGAAGATTTTGCAAAATATAAATCAATACTGCGTTGATTTCAACAAAATAGACATAAGTTACCAACACATTTAATTGCATCAAAAATAGAGCTTTTAGATATATTCCTTCATTTTTCTTTCTTTCTTTTCTTTAGGCAGATTATAAAATAATAAAATTGAATACCAGAACCAATCAGCATCCAAATTACAAGAATCAATTTAATTAAATTGGTCTGGCTACAAGAAACAGGCATGACATCAACATCGATAAATTGATCGGGATCAAATTACAATAGACAATAGTTTCTAGGTATTCTAATGAGAACAAAATTAAGGCTGGTATTTATCGTTTATGGGCGCATGTGATACGGAGGAATGAGGAAAACGTTGCGCGGAAAATCTTGAGTATGAATGTGGATGGGTATACGTGAAGACAAAGAAACGATTGAAGGATTATATGGCAAGAAAGTAGGTGTCTGATGAGATGACGAGTAATAGGGAAGTATGGAAGAAGAAGACATGCTGTGCCGACACTAAAGGAATTGGGGTAAGAGCAAGAGAATGATGATGATTTATTACGATGATGAATAAATGGAGTTTCTCGACAATTTAGTTCCTATTGGACTAATTCATGGCTACGTCCCTTATAGTAACTTTCCAATTTCGACAACTAAACAAAATACCATCACAAAAGTTCCGATTCGTAACTATTTTGGCCTTCATACATTGTTTTTCGTTTCGTAACCTTTTGAGTGAGAACGACCAAATGGAATGTACTCTAATTTACATTATTTCCTACCATTTCCAAATTTTACCCAAATTCGAATTGTTAGGACCTAGTTATAGAATTTACAGTTTATTGCTACCTCAAGACTTGAAGAGGTACCGTAATTAATATAAAACAATAAAAGTACGTTGTACTACAGTTCCAAACGTTGCCTCACCACCCCAATCCAACACCTATATAACCAAGTACATATCCAGACCAGAACATTACCTGTAAGTAGTTAGCTACCTATTGTAGCTGTTAGTAACTTGCTCCCAAGTTCAGGAGTCTGCAGACACAGGCTATGTCCGGGCTACGTGATAACGTGACAGATGTTGATACGACAGGGCTGCCTCTTGATGTACAGGATTTTTTTATTAGAGGCTAGCAATTTTTTATACTAAGTCTTACTTGGACTTGTTTATCGATACGTGCATCTATAAAAAAGTCAAAGTAATTATTTGATACGATTTTTATTCTGTAGTTTAGTAATTGTTTGAAGTTAGAACTGTCAAAAGTTAGAATTTTTTTCTTTGTTTTCTTTGACTGTTCTTACTTCGTTTAAATTCTTGTCTATGGCTTAAAAATTAACTAAAGTAATTACTTCAACTTGACCATAGATATCCACGGGTTTTAGGATGTCTCGTCAAAGACAAGGTTAACTTAGCCAACGAGTAGTAGATACAAAGGCTGGGTCGTTATATAATCAAGTTTATGTAAGTTAAGCTGTGGTGTAGATATTTAAATAGTCCATTTGACTGTCGTCGGGTTGGGCAGAGGTTTACCCTATGCAATATTCGTCGACACAAATCTCTTAGACGGCTTCAACATGTAATTCCAAACATCATTTTCAGGATCTCATCAGGCAAGAAAGTTCACTATAGGAATAAGCTAGTCTTAAAATGGATAACAGGAAAATTAATTCTCGAAGTGTAGAGATTAGTTGGTTTGGTTGGTTGGTTGTATTTAATAGTATGTATGTTAGTCTGTAAGGTAACAAAGGCAAAGCAAAGGCAAAGGCAAAGGAAAAGTAGGCAAAGTTGCCTGCAAATAAATGTATGTTGTTGTTGTTGTTAACATAACTTCATAAAATATAAATATGTTAAAGACTTCGGAATTTTTCTACGTCCATTAAACATGTCTACTATATTAAAATGCTGTGTCCCATTTCTTATTTTCTGTCTCCCCGTGCACGGATACACCAACCGTCATCATTATTAACCAAGATGATTTTCCAAAACCACCTTCTCTCTCACCCACCCTTACTGCAACAAAAACCTTTTACGTCTATACATACCATATAACCAGCTATTTACCGCTTCAAAGCCTCAAGTAAATTTCCCTTTAAAAATAAATAACAAGAAAGCTTGGGACTTCACCCCTGAGGTGAAAGAGCGGGGGTGAAGTGAACGAGGTGAGGGGGTGGTTAGGGCGGGTCAGAGGTCGACCCCGCCCAGCACACCTACACATATCTATGCTACGTATTCTCACTTAGAGAGAGGAGCTCGTGGCTAAATAATAACAGCCACACGGGTCGATTTTTAAAGTTAAGTCCGTGGATGGGTGACCATAATTACATACTTACATACCGAGTTTCCTCCGTGCCTCGGAAAGCACGTTTAGCCGTTGCTACCGGCTGTCATTTGTAGATCTTTGACAGTCGTTATGAGTAGTCAGAAACCAAAAGTCTTACATCCAGTCTTACCAAGGGGTGTCGTATTACCAAGTTACTGGGTTGTAGAGGTCAGATAGGCAGTCGCTTCATGTAAATTACTGGTACTCAGCAGCATCCGGTTAGGCTGGAATCAGACCCCAATATACTTTGGGAAAAGGCTAGGCAGATGGTGATGATATAGTCTATTGATAATTGTTCCTGTATGAGTAGAATCTTTGATCGAAGAGACCTCTTCGAATTTTAACTTTCTGCGTTATGAATAGTCAACTGTATTTATGCTTAGAACTTTTTAATAATAACATAAAATCAATAATTTCGCCTGTAATCACAACAGAGTTACGAAATTAACCTAATAACACAAATGACGGAAAGATTGGCGCAGTGGCTGAGCGATTGATTGCTGCGAAACGTGGCACGGGTTCGATTCCCGCTCGGAACAAATATTTGTATGGCCTATAGATAGTTGTTCCGGGTCTGGGTACTACTAGTTTTTCATAGCTTGATTGGTGATCGTGCGTACTTCCAGTAAGTAGTAAGCATAGCTCAATGTCTAAAACGTTGGCTGGTTATCAAGAAGCCGGGTGTTTGATTCCGTTACAGATGAGTTGCTGGTAGGAACCCACGAGGAGTGTCCATTTGGCTGAGTCGGTATGTTAATACGGATATTTGTACTCAATTGAACACTGCTATTATTTTATTTCACTTTCCATACATTTTTACCATGCGTCAACCCAAAAGTCTGGTTAGAATTTTTAACCGTCAAAATGTATATTATGATCTGGCCTACGTACTGCCAGTTTCTACTTATGCTTGCAAGCATCAAAATATATTTCTCTTTGATCCTGATAGCTGAAACATTGCAGAGTTTGGACTGCTTATCGTAACCATCATCTGCCTAGCCTTTTCCTAAACTATCCTGGGGTCTGCTTCCAGTCTAACCAGATGCAGCTGAGTACCAGTATTTTACATGAAGTGACTGCCTAACTAACTTCCACAACCCAGTAACTGGGTAATACGATACCCCTTGGTTTGACTGGATGTCAGAGTTTTGGCTTCTGACTACTCGTAATGACTGTCAAAGACCTACAAATGACAGCCGGGACCAACGGCTTAACGTTCTTTCCGAAGCACGGAGAAAACTCGGTTTGTAATTATAATGACCAATCTACGGACCCACCTCGGCAAGCACGGCTTAACCTTAAAGATCGACCCGTGCGGCTGTTATTATTTAGCCACGAGCTCCATCGTAACAAAGAAAAATCTCACATGATAAAAAAAAAACATACAGTACCTTTACAGATGGGTAGGTACAATAAATTCAAAATTGATAACTTTAATGTTATCTAATAAAAAACCGAGTACATATTCAGACCTAGACTACGTTACAAAAGCTATCAAAAGTCCTTACAAAAAAGACCTATTCCCCAAATAAACCATATTCTCCTCTCCTTCCAAGGCGGTTGCCGCAGTAAACTTATCTCCGGACTTATCATCGATCGTGACAGCGGTGTCTGTATGTCACCCCCCTCCCCCCCATCCCTCCCATTTGGGTGACTGAGTAATTGGGTGCAGGTACCCGGTGCCCGAGACGTCCCCCGACCGCGCTGTTCTTTCTTTCTTTTTACTTTTTTTTCTTTTCAGGATATTTTCGTGAATTTGTGAAGTCGTTTGTGCCAAGTTTGAGAGCTAGAGCTTTATTAGGGGTAGATTATTTGAGGTCTGTAAAGGTTAAGAAGAGTGTTTTCTAGTGAAAACAAATGTTTAATTATGTATAGGTACTGTTCAGTAACTATTTCGGATACAGACAAAAAATCCATGATACGAATTTCTTTCTATTAATTATTTCGCTTGAAATTGAGTATTGATGAAAATGATAATGCGCTAAAACGTCTGTAATTCTGAATAAAAACTAATCTCCAAGAAAAGAGTCGTTACGCATTTAATCGTAGAAATAGCTATCCCAAGCAATTGCTTGACCGTACACGCCAATTGAAATCTTTAAATCCGAAAAAAGAAACCAACGCATCGCCGCTCCAAGCCGTAAGCGGTCCCACCGAAACGACATAGCCACTAAAAATTTCACTTACCGTAAAAAATAAAAACTGTAAGACAGTCACATTACTTCAAAAGTACTTTACGTTTTGTGGGACACATAAATTGTCAAATAAAACCCAGAGAAAGACTTGTCGTATAATGTCACATGTATCAATCGTCAGACTTTGAGATAGCTTTGCCATTCAGCGACTCCGCCACGGAATGTAATGGTAGCAGAGACATTTTGTTTGGAAGAGTATTTTAGAGCATCTGTTTCTTAAATACCTTAGAATTAACTGGTTGTCTTCTCTAAGGACACGCACACAATTTCATAAATCTAATAGGTATTGAACCTGTTGGTAACCATGTATAATATTTTAGAAGTTTCGATACGATATCAATTATAGACACTTTCAAAGATGCATCAATAAAACAAACAGGTAATAAGTTAGAGCGATGTCAATTAGAAACAATAAGGTGCTCAAAAACATCCGGCATGAGCATAATAATAATAAGCTTGAAGCAAAATAAAAAGAATAACAGAAAACTTCTAAAGATGAAGAAATGCATGTAGAACTTAAAAGACTTGAAAGACCTGACGTCATCAACCTGAAACGAGCACTAACAAACAACCCTAAATATACCTTCAAGAACAATTTAAAATATTCTCCGTAAAGCTCTAAATAAATCAATCAGTCCCCATTACAATTTACACTAAGATCGATACGATAAAAAGTCGAACAAGAAACGAGTATGTCAGCGTTAAATCACGCGTTTGTTGTTTTGTCTGTCTGTTTGTCCGCTTGCCTCTTTGTCTGTGTGCTACTGGATAAATTAAGAACGTCTGCCAATGTGTCTTGTCGGGTCTTGTTTGTAAAAATGATGTATTTATCACCTTTTATTCTGTATTTTTGGCACTACATCCGTTAATGTTTCTGTCATGTGCAGTTTGGGGTTGTGTGTGTTTAATTTAAAGCTCTCGTTTGTTTCAACATTTGTGTTGTCTTATTCACGATACTACTACATATATAGTAAATGGCAGTGTACTTATTTCATTTTCAAATTATTCAATATATACATCTTAATTCATTCAACAAATTGGCAAAATGGTAGTTATAACTTTTTAAGCTAAATATATTATCACTGTGACGTGTTCAAAATGTTGTGTAATCTGAATTTCTATAACATTTATAATTGCACTAACATTCTATACTAAACTTAAACTCAAAGCATCATCATCAAAGCATTTATTTCAATTAGACTATAACAGGCACTGGGGTACGCGGGTACTTTTTTTTACTTTTAGTAAATCAAAGTACCCGCGTATCCTGCGCATGATGGAGGCGCATCGGTCGCGCATGATGGCATGAAAGCCATTGCCTCGTAAAGCTGCAGTCCCAGTCACAAAGCATTACTTGTGGAAGTACTGTAGTTGCCAGTTGTTGTAGTTCCAAAGCGTAGATCTCTATGGACTCTCTGATGACATCATTCTAAATTATAACATCATCTATATTTCTACCACTGCCCTTGGACGTTCCCGGTTGTACCATTACTGATCCAGAAATTGATATACATTTTAGATCAAAATTAATAAACTTATTTCAAAATCATGTAACAAAATATTGATACTAATATAATTCCTTATTAGTAGAACTCGGTCGGTTATTTTTCTTCAATGATAAGACGAGTCTAAGGTTATCATCGAGTCTCACGTGGCGACTCCATGCAAGCTTTATCTTAAACGTTGTTGTATGTTCTTCCCTATATGTTTAATATTATATTATAGTTATAATTAATAAGGAAGATGTTTTAGCTCTTAATATTTCTATACTGTGTCGCAAGCATTTGCAAACAAATCAATGTTTGGTTCATTATTATAGCATGATTATTTTTTTTCATTTCTTTGTTCATTCTTTCTGCAAATTCATTATATTTCTTAAAAAAACATATAAAAAAATGTGTCAGGAGCAGGGGCAGGTACTGGTTAGGGCTCCAGAGACATGAACATCCTCACAACACGCGCTCTTTATTTATTTATTATTATTTAACATCATCATCATCATTTTAGCCCAAAAAACATCCACTGCTGGACATAAGCCTCTCCCAAGTGTCGCCACATTGACATTTTGGGGGGTTTTACCATAATCGCCACGCTTGGCAGGCGGGTTGGCGATGGCAGTACGGTTGTTACAAAAGCACAGAGAACGCTGCTGCCCATTCTCTGCTAAGTCCCTTAGTCGGCTCTTACGACACCCACGGAAGGATATGGGATAGTGCTATTCTTTACGTCCCACACCATACAGAGAATTTATCAAGAAACATAATATGCACACTTAAAAGAGTTTTTTTCACAAATTTCCGAAAAACAAACACATTCGTCATTTTTGGCCGGAAATCCATAAAGGCTACACGGAAATCTAGCCACGCTTTTACGCGTCGCGTTAAAACTCCAAAAGTTTCCCGGAAAAAAGTAATTCTAAAATCCATGGTTCGGTCAGGGGCTCTCAACTATTGGTCGCGCTCGAGTAACTCGTTCATGATCCGATTTTACGCACGGACGCCCGGGGCCTGACGACTCGCCGCGTCTGCAATGCGAAAAAAATTGCGATAAAAATAGCCGGTTCACTTTTTTGTTTCAGTTCCTCTGAAAGATAGGCGGTCTGAAATAAATCGGAGTTAATCTAAACTGTAAGAAATCTGAGCTTAGGGTCTGTTTTCCCGGAAATTTGGAATTTATTGACTCTTTACTGAGAAACTTTTGGAAGCTATTCAGTTGCAAACAATACAATAATTAATCAGAATCTGATTAAACTGTTTCGTATAAACACAACAATCACTAAATGTGCATCCGCGTATTATCATTTATTCAATTCGTGCATTATTAGTTTCGTAATACCCTCAATATTAATACCTCAAATATGCTTCAGTTATAATCCTTCAAAAAAGCGTCATCCCTCACAATCCGTCTAATAAAACCGTAGCGAGTTGTATACAATATAGTAGCGCGGCGCCACCGTCGCTTTGTGCAGAGGCGACCAATTGTGCAGAACCCCTGGGCTGATCACTTAATTGACTAGCGAGCGAGAGCTTTTGGGGGAAACGCTATCCATCAGCAACAATTTCATTGTACCCATCATACATTACCGCATCTGTTTAACTAGAAATTCCTGTCTACAGTTTTGACTCAGCAATGGTTGTGGTATGAAAAATTATGCAGATTTCATAGTACAGGTAGTGTATAGGATTAAAGTGCAGTAGAAATGAGATTTGTTGGCAAGTGATGGGATTGTGTGGGAGCGTTAATGCCACTTAATCTGAACGATTAACCGGGGACTGTTGATTCGTGCGTGGCTGAGCACAAAGTGAAGTAGTCGGGTGCATCGAGAGGTGCTAGTTAACGCGGTTATTGGATTTCGGATGAGAACCTCCTTTATTGAAAGATTGCGTGGCGTTGGAAATTCCTTCTGATGATAAATGAGGTTGATCTAAGAATTTGTGAGTAGGTAAGTCTTCGAGAATTGTCATAGAAATAAGTAATATTGAAAATATAATACTATGACTGTTGCTGTTAAGAAAATTTATCTTAAAAACGTTGATTAAAAAACAGCTTGTAATGTAAAATGTTAAGTCGTCAGAGCCTAGCAACACACAATTGACACAGACACTTCTCTTATGCTGGCCGTGTTGGCATACACTGAACTTAGGAATAAACACGTAGGGTAAACTTGCCTAATTCGTACCCCTTAAGAGAAAACCATTATATTTAAGAAATTAGGAAAGATAAATTAGTTTTAATTAAAAGCAATTTTTGTTTGCTAAATGCTTTATTGTTTCTATAATCAAATTTAACATAAAACTTAAAAACTACAAAAAAATAAACAATTTTAAAAAATCTAAAAAATGTACGATTTAAGATCATTCATCCCAAATCGTACTGCTATATCCTTAATTCGTACTTTGAGATCTATTCATTGGTCATACCGTATTGAGAATCAGCATCATAATCAACAATGTGTTATTAAAGCAAGTAGTAATTCATAACAAATTCGAAGGATGGTCTCGCAAATTCTAGGCAATCATCGCAGTTATAACTAAATCGTACCAGTACGTTTTAAGAACTTGTACGAAATAGGAGCAAGAGCCAAATAAATTTTAAATTTACCCCCAAAAAAATTGACAACAGTTACGCGTATGATAACACGTCAGATTAAATCGCAAAGATACACAATAATACGTGTCAAATCGTAAAATAGGTTAACACGACCTAATTTGAATAAAACTCTTACGAAATGTATAAAAATATTACAGCAATAGTTGAAAAAAACTTGCTTTTTCAATATTTTTGTCGAGAACGGCTTCCCAGGTGCCATCTGTCTGGTGGTAGAATGGCCGACTGTTATATCTATTTTTTGACACTAGAGGCGCTGCTAGCTGTTACCGAAGCCGAGTTTTAAGTGGAGTACGAATTTGGCGTAAGTACGAATTAAGCAAGTTTACCCTAATTAATCCAAAAAGACACTGAACCTGAAGAACCTCCAAGTTTCATAAAATTTAACTTTTTCCGGCTCAATTTTGTGGGGGACATAAAAATCAAGGAAAGGATGAGCTCGTGGCTAAATAATAACAGCCGCACAGTTATGTGAAGGATGATATTATGACAAGAAAAGTGGTGTCTGATGAGATAACGAGTAATATATCAGTATGGATAAAGATATGCGGAGGCAGGAGGAGCTCGTAGCTAAATAATAATAGCCGCAAGGGTCGATTTTTAAGGTTAAGTCATGCTTGCCGAGGTTGGTCGTGGATGGGTGACTATAATTACATACCAAGTTTCCTCAGTGCCTTGGAAAGCACGTTAAGCCGTTGGTCCCGGCTGTCATTTGTAGATCTTTGACAGTGGTTACGAGTAGTCAGAAGCCAAAAGTCTGACATCCAGTCTTACTAAAGGGTATCGTATTATCCAGTTACTAGGTTGTGGGTCATATAGGCAGTCGTTTCATGTAAAATACAGGTACTCAGCTGCATTCAGTTAGACTGGAAGCCGACCCCAATATAGTTTGGGAAAAGGATAGGCTGACGACGACATAAAATCAAGGAAAATCTTTACTATAAGAACCATAGATACTGTATTATCAGGAGGCCAGATATAATCCCAATCGTACAGATCACCCTTGACAACATCAGATTTCCCTTGAGACAGGATTAATCAATGCAGAAGTTATTGTACTTGACCACTCTATATTGTGATTCGATCCTTTTCTGGGTTTCGGAATTATAAAGGTACATAAATCTGCTTATAGATACTGCTGTAATATGTTCCAAAATTCAATCAACTCAGCGATGGAAAAAGGCCTCTCCCAAACTGCGCCACTTATATGTTCCTAATTATGGTCAAAGATTTTTTAAACCTGTATCCGACCAAATAGCAAAATTCTTTAAATTAACTTAGAATTACGTTTAAAAGGACTAGGCAAAATTAACTGAAACTTAACGATTAGGTACGTCGATTTAAAAAAATATCCATCATGGCGAACTTATTGCTATTTATAATTTTGGACTAGAATTTTGTTTTTTTTTATTATCTTATTTTATACATTATTTTCTAAACACAAGACATGTGTAAACCAATCAAAATCATACGATTCACTTTTCTTCAGCTGACAAAGCATTATCTCTTAGTTATCCAGTTTAATCCACTTCAATAAGAGCAAAAAAAAAACAAGAATTCCTACCTACCTTACCCCATAAAAAATCTCATAAAGATAAGTTTAAGTAACAATTACGTAAAGTCACCCTTTCTGTCATCTTCACATTTTTAACTTAACCCTCATCTCGGCACGTGGATAAGGGTTACGGTTGTCATTACCATTATTAACCCTTAAATGGTTACGGATGCTGCAACTTTTTATCGTTAAGAACTCGTTTTTTAGAGTTAAAAGATTAGGGCGGGGTTAAAATGACGTAATAATAAAATAAAAACGGTAAGTCACAAGAATTTAAGAAGGCTATGTACTTCATACAAAAATAAAAGATTCGAGAACTTTCTTGAAGTTACCAACTTGAAAATAAACGACAATCTTACACCAAGAGTATAAACATCTGCGGAAACCGTAACTGACGTGTCACAAGCATACAAAGTTAATTTATTTTAAGCCCCTTACACCTACATTACATGTCAAAAGAAAATATTATTACTTGTCCTACAAACCTACTAAAAAAGCTGTCAAAAAACGGACTCATCAAAATTCATAGCCACTGAAAGCTTGAGACATCAACAAAAAACATTCAACAATGAAGCCAATCAGCCTCTAAGAAACTTCCAAAAACGGTATTAATTTTCAATGAGATTATTTACAAATCCTCGAACTCAACGTCAAAGCTTCAACGGGGCCTGATCTGTCAATATTGTCACAAAACATTATGAAAAAAGGTAAAAAAGATAAAGAAAAAAAACTTCAAGAAAAAAAGCCATGAATGTGGCCTAATTTTCGCTCTCAATACCCACTTTCTGCGTAAGCATCGAGGCGTTACATAAATTAATTCTTACATACTCGGACCTTTTTTTTACTAAAAAAGAAACACGGAAGACCGTTACCTTTTATGTTTTTTTTTTCTTTTTATTTATGGTGTAAAAATTGGGTTACTTAACGGGAGCGTAAAGTCTATTGTGTATCGTAGAGGTTTTGTTGCAAAAAAGTTTTTAACGAAAATGTTTTTAGTTTTTTTTCAAGTTTGGAACACGTGATACAAAGAGGCTGTTGGCACGAGTATATTGCGATTAGAAATATTATTAATAGATCTTAGATAATTCGCAGTTATTAATGATGAAGTCATCCCGAAGTGTGATCGTGGTTAGCACTCCCATCTTTTTAGCACTATGTAGTTTTATTTTTTCATAAATCCTTAATCTGTACAAATGTATCACTGTAAAAAAAAGGACATGATTTTTACAAAAAAAAAATGTTGACTTCTTTGTTACAAAGTGATCAACTTTAAACTATGCAGTACCTATGTCATACAAAAACATTCTGTGTAAAACGTTTCATATATTATATTTTAAAAAAATTGGCAGGACGTTACACGACTTATATCTTACATAAATACGCTGTTACATAAAGACTCTGTCGTCCGTTCGTCACATAGGTGAACGCAAACTGCCCCGACCACATACAATCAGTCCTGGACATGTATTCACTTCTTTGTGAACATCGAACAAAACAGCAAGACACGCTTTTTTCATACAAACTAGATTTCAAAACGTTCAAAGGGTCCTGAGGTCATGGGTCACCATCGTATTTTTCGACCAAAGAAAAAAGACGTTACGAACACCCTTATAGAAAAAAAGATAAGTAAAAAAGGGGCTTCTTCTAATATTGTGAATATTGATGAAGAAAGGAATCTGGTTTTTGGATATTGAAGATTGTAGAAGTTTCATTCAGAGCGCATGTGTGGTCCCACGGGGTGACTTCACGTGTTCCATAAATGCTCTGAGAATCGCGGATCGCGCTCCAAACTTGATTTGAACTGAAAGTTCTTTAGAAAACTGGATTATTTCATTGGGAAGTTAGACGTTGGGCGCTACTATTTTTATCACTGGGAATTGGATTTATTATTATTAAAAAAAAATAGATTTGACAGTTGAAATACAAAAAAATATATAGGGTTACTTACAAAATGATACTTTTATTTAAAAAAAAAAAAAAACAAACTATACCCAATAAAAGATAAAAACTAACTGTTACGTAAAGAGGCAAAAAAGTCTCCGAAAAGTAAGGGTTACCATCTTGTTTCCATCTTAACAATGCCGCACGCGATAACTACAGAATCCTTGCGCACGATTCCTGTACCCTTTAGCCATGTAAAAGGGATAAAAAGGGATTGTGCCCGAGATAAACGGGTACAATAGGGGTTGAGGTATCTTGGAGCTCGGAGGTGGGTCGTATTGATCCCGGCACGCGTTCCCGGGTTAAAGGCAGCAGCGGTAGGGTTGGGATGCTGCGCGTAGGCACGAGGCGACGGGTTTAAGAAGTGGTTCAAATCTGGTTTTGGTGTTTAACGGGTAACTTTTTACTCCTTTTGTTGATTTTTGTTAAAGAGTCAGGTCTATTATACAGTTCTTTGATATTGAATTATTATCCTACTAATAAATTATATTATATTAAACAAGCGACAGATTTTGAGGATGTATGGATATACGGATGTTTGTTACCCTTTCACGAAAAAACTTTTGAATGGATCTGGCTGAAATTTTTCACATCATCATCATCATCATTTCAGCCCAAAATACGTCCATTGCTGGACATAGGCCTCCCCCAAGTGTCAAATTGACATTTTGGGGGGTTTTGCCTTAATCGCCACGCTTGGCAGGCGGGTTGGCGATCGCAGTTAGGTTGTTACAAAAGCACAGAGAACGCTGCTGCCCATTCTCTGGCAAATCCCTTAGTCGCCTCTTACGACACCCACGGGAAGGTATCGGATGGTGCTATTCTTTACGTCCGACACCATACAGAGCTCAAATTTCTGCTCAGAGATGAAATTTTTCACATAGGATACTTTTATTCCGGTAGTACGATCCCCAGAAACAATTACCGAACTACCGCGGGCGAAGCCGTGAGCATAAATTAGTTTTTAATATGAAACGTATTATTTATGATAGCTCTTTATTTATTTATTTAGTTATTTGTATTAACAGCTTACACCACACCTACAACATATTGGTTGAACAAAAAAATCAAGAAAAAAACTACATAAAAGCAGACAGAATAATACTTAAAATTATGATTCAACAAGTTTGTCAGAAAGTGCAATAATTTATTTTGTTATTTATTTGACGTTTAAAATATTAAGTATAGTCAATATTGTTAAAAATAACGGAACGGAACACTAGTTAGTAGAATATAATATTTAATTTCTTTGACAAGTTTATGACTTTCATGTGACCTTAACGTCTACCATGTGAGGTCACTAATTAACTTACGAAATAGCGAAACACGTCTGAAGGTCATAAATATAAGTTTATGTGTCAAAAAGAGGCTCCTGTTATTACTTCTGCATACCCAGTTGAGTATTAAGTTTGACTATTTAGATTTGACAGTTTTTATGGAATAGAGGATTTTTTTTTTGGTATTTGAGCTGATTTCGAGAACTGTTCGAAAATTACTTACAGTTTTATTTATGAATTAGGTTTCTGCCCTTTTAATGGAAGAAGCTTCAGTTAACAGGTAACTTAGTTTGGTGCTTAAGTGCTTTTCAATTACGAGGGCAATTTTCTAATAACGCAAAAGCAAACTCGGTAGGTATCCATCTTAAAGTAAAGACTAAAAATATCACCATTCCAAAAATAAACCAAAGCTATCAATATTGTTTACACTCGAAGAAATTAGTTATTTATCACGAAAACCTGTCAAGTCCGAACCGGGTCTCCGATAAGATTGACTTAACACCACAAGACAGGTTGATAATCTTTTAAAACAAAAAACTTGCCGCAGAACCGTTTGCCACTTACAGGAACTATAAAGTTTTGGAAAAAAAGGGCCAAAATTAGCAAAAACTGTCGTAAATTTGTCAATATGACCCCGCCTCGCATCGAGAGGGTTTGTTTTTACAGTTAGTTTTAAATTATGAGTGGCATTTGAGACGTTAGCATCGGAAACTTTAGCAGAAGTGTTGGTCGAAAGATAGCTTACTTTTTTTTTAATATTGCATTTCTAACACGAGAGAATACTGGTTGGTACTTCTCGCAGCCCCCAAACCTAAAAACAGGACCTAGACTTGTCCCAATCGCTTTCAGCGCATTTTGTATTTAGAACAGCTTTTCAGTAGTTTGTCAATCCAAAACATTTTTGACCATTGTATCACCGTTATGTTTTTTACAATTATTCCGATTTGGCTAAGCTCAAATGTTAAACCTGGAAATGGTATTAGAAAAAAAAAACTTTGTTGTAGTATCTTTTGCTTTCTAGGATGATTACATATAATTTAATCATTACAACTATACTATTTGCGACACTTAATCAGAATTCCTGACCTCGTTCTATCAAAACATAAAGCAAGACCTTTGCACACTATTAGACATAATACTGAGTGTTTATAACTGAACTGGCTCCAATCAGATGACCCGACTAACAATGTACATCTACATACAAACGTAACATGATTATTAACCCTGAGATTAATAGATTCAATTATAATTGAATTGTTTTGAATTCATTTTAATTAGTTTGTGTTTGCGTGAGCAAAATCTGACTTCAGTCATTTCACATCTATGATACCGGTGACTACAACAACCTGTATAGTGGTATTGCCAAAAACTGTGACTTTGGCAGTATTTTTTGACTGTTTGTTGTGAGTTAGGTAGTTTTTAAGTTTTTTTTTTACTAACACGAGTTGTATTTTTACGATATATATTTTAGTCTGTAAGGTTCGCGTTTTATCTATGGGCCAAAGTTGCCTGAGAATAAATTAATGTTATGTTAGTGTTAGTGACAACAAACTTATTTTATTTTTAATTTATAACAATAATATACAGGCTGGAAAGCGCGAAAACGGTTTTTTTTTTAATAAAATCAAATCAATATATTTTTATTTTACATAGGCCTACAGGGGCACTTGTAAAACGTCGACAAAAAGGTGCTCGGTTCGGGTTGGTCGTTTCCTATGGAGAAGAACCGGCAAGAAACTCCATGCCACGTATTACTAATTTTTAACAGCTTTATTATTTTAATAAGCTATGTAACCAAAATGATCTAGGGCTGCGGAACTGTTCGAAAGAGAAACCGTGACCCTGGAACACAAAAGGCTAAGAAGGAACATGGATGGGTTTTAGTCAGTACACGTCTGACACCCCCTTCGGCTCAGCTCAGAGCGGGAGGGGTCATTAGATGATTGCCAATCCGTAAAAAAAAATTGGTGGTCGGAATGATGCTGAATATATGTGGTAACCCTTTTGGCGTCGGTTTTCTTTCCACCTTGTATTAAAGAATAAACAAAAAAGAAATACAAAATTAAAGGCACAATAACTGTAAAACGTCTTCGAAACTATCAGAAGAAATGTCATAAAAATAGACACTTTGTATCAAATAGATTCATTACGAGTGCGGAAAGCCTGTCATTGCAAAGAGTTCTGACAAATGTCTACCCAAGCCGAAGCCCAGCCGAAGGTGAGGGTTGACAGTCGGAACAAGTTGCAATGACGGTTCCGCACGTGTACTGAACAAGTATTTTTAATACAGTTGCGAAAAAATGAATCAATTCAATAAAGAACATTTTTGGAAAATGGCGCCAAGCGTAAAAGAAAAAATAAGCAGAGATTTTTTGTTTTCTTCACCCATTCTGGGTGGGCAAAGGGAACTATGCCCATACAGCCAACTCTTCAGTAGATTTTTTTATTGATATGAAATGAAAATGAAATTTAATAGCTTCTTTTTAGAAATATTTGCATGAATCTAAGTTTTTTTTTTTGTAAAAACTTCTTGGTTGGTTTTTTTCTTTTTAATAGACATTATTTTGACAGTTGGGTAAGAGAACGCACGAGTTCGGAAAAGGTAAAGAAAAAGCTCAAGTGTGTAATAGCCCACATCCCGAACGCTATACGTCCCTGCAATACGCCACTTTTTGAGCAACTGTATGTAATGTAACATTACACACTGTAACTACTTGTCACTGTACTAATTGTCAATTTTGACGTTTTACTTGTACCGACACGTAGTACGATTTTGTTCGCGTCGTCCTGTTTTTCGTTAGTTTACTTTTTAAATGTCATCGGTTTGACAATCTCCTGACCAAATAACAAAAAAAACAAAACCTGACTGTTATCCGAGTATCTATGGCATAGTGAAAACCAGAATATCCTGCATTTTCCAGCATTGTATGCTGCATTTTTTTATGTTTGAAAGATGACAGTCGTTCCGTGAAAAATATTGATTTTCAGGAACTGGTTTTGAAAAACTGTTGAAATCACCAAGATGAGTTTTATAAATTATTTTGTCAGGCCCGGTACAGTGCGCTCTTGATAGTTTAATAGATGATAGTTGAGTATTTTATTTATTAAATTGATGAAGGTTTTGTTATACTTACAATTTTTTTATCTTATTAATTATAATAGCACTGCATAGAAAATGTGGCACTCGGTTATTCATACTCCTTTATTTGGTCTCAAATGAAGTCCTCACTAATCTCCCTATTAATCAATCAACAGAGGGTTGCCATATAAAATAATCTCGCCCCAATCAAGGGTAACATAACATATTCGCGGTTCAAACGCTGGGAAAACAATATCGCTTTTGTGTTGCTACATAAAAGAGCTTCGTATCAATTTCTTGGTTATTTAAAAACTACGTTAATATTTCCAATTCGAAAAACAAAACCTTCGCGAAAATCATCCTCATGGAACAGAAATTAGGGTTGATGGAAATGGTTCAAGCAGTAAATTTAAGTTGGGGGCTTGGGGCATAATTTCGATATGGAAAAGGATACTTGAGCCAAATTAATAGCTTATCTGTGATCTGTAGTTTGGTTATTATGTCACTCATTGCGTGGGCTTTCAGTGTAGTCACCTTTTGTGGGAATAGGGTTGCCAGCTTAAAAAAAAACATTTACTTAAAATTGTTGGTCATATTTATTTCACTTATAGATTATTTATTATTAGCTGTAGGCCTATTGACATCATTTTTTGCTAAGGAAAAAACAGTATTACTTTCCATTTGGTTATGCAGGTAAAACCAAACAAGTTGATAAGATAATAAAAAAAAAACTCAACAATAATATTCCTTGAATCAACTGCAGAGAGGAAAAAACATTGGCAAACTTGACAATATTTACCATTTAGGTATACATATTATGTGTACCTATGTTTTGTTCAATTTGTTACCTACATATTATGTTTGTCTGTTTTCTCTACAAAACGCTAAGCACGCTGTTGAGGTATTCTTGGCTTATCAGTTATCATAGAAAGCTAAAAATCCAACAGCAACCTATAAGCAGACTGTCGACTAGTGAACGTATAGATAATTTTATTAAAAAAAAAAAAAAAAAACTTTTTACCAAAGGCACAATTCGAATTAGAGCAGACCAAGAAAAATGCAACACATAAATTTTACGTTCAACCCTACTTCATCCTGGGGGTATAATGTACCCCAGTGCAGGGTTATCTGGCACATCTAGACTTTTGTTGTCGACGTAATCAGAGCCATATCGATGAGGATTATTAACTGATGGGGTCGTTTTTACCCACACGCGGTTTTCTATATGTTTTTGAAATGTGAAATATTCTTTTCTTATGAATATTTTTGGAAGTGAGTTGTATAACTTTTAATGCATATTTTTAAAATTATTGTCCATGAAATTGGTAAGTTCTTTCGTCATTGTTATTATCTTGGTACGAAATATTGCAATCTCCATCTTTAGCACCCATATCAAATCAGCCCTAAAAATTTGTCATAAAATTCTTTCTTAAATTCCTGCATCTGTCGGAATCCATAAAAGAATTTCACTTGGTGTCCAAGCATAAATGGGTCAACATACGCAAATTCCCAAATGCACACTTCCCTTAATTTAAAACTGTATTTTTCTAAATAATAAACATGCATCGATGCATTCACGGAACTAATCCGCATCGCTTCCGAAATAACAACAATGAAGATATGTCGTCCAGAAATACGTAAATCGTAAAAATTATTCGAATATAAAATTTAGCCGTCATGGGAAACGTCGGCGACTTCACGGTAGCGCTAATAAGGATCGTCCAGATGCAACAATGGGCATATCGATACAGAAAATGACATATGTTTTGAATACGAAATGTCATCTCAACTTTATTTCTATAAACTTTTTTTTTAAATCCCGTAATGCGTGAATGGCCGAGGGGGCCAAGGCAATTATATTTTGTACCAAGTTTACGCAAGGAGCTCGGACAATGCATGCCTGCACTTTTGTGCGGTCGTCTGCACCGTCTTTATTATGCCGACGTGTTTTGCTTTCAAATTTGGAACATAAGATCGTTATCTTTTAAAATTGGAACTTTGGCGGCGATTGGAGAATGTTTATTTGAATTTTGGATTAGAGCTAGGTAGGGTCACGTTCTAAAATACGGCGCGTTCGTTGCCCTTATTTAAGTTACTAGACAGCAAATCTATTATACAAACGCAAGAGACGATTATTTGACCTACTTCATTTTAAATCCTGCCTAAGAAACTAAACGATGTTAAAGAACAATTTCCAGCCCAACATAAAAAAAATGGACGAAAAATGTTTGTCGTAAAGTTTTATGCTTCTACGTTAAACTATGACGCAATTTTGATTTATCATAACTTTAGCACTTACCCAAGAGACACGTTCACAGCTGGCACATTTTTTTCTGCCACGGTCAAGCAATTTAAAAGGAGAAAAAAAACTAAGTAAAAATAGGGAAACCGTTTCAAAATTCTAAGGGCGTGAGATGCTCTCTTTTAAATAGAGCTTGTTAGTGGTCACTCCATATCTTTATATAAAAAAAGTTTCAAAAGATAGGCAAATTGGTTAGCTATTCACAGTGAGTGGCTGTGAAAACATTTTTTGTGTATTTTTTCTTAGAAGTGAGTCTACGGATTAAATATTTATGGGGCTTTTTACAAAAAAAAAATGTTTACCGGCCATGTAGTCAGAAATGATTAAATTGGGGTAGTTAGATGTCAAGATTTTTGGCTACTTTTAAGATTAAACATAATGTTTTTTTTATTTTTATGTTTTTATAGTAGGTATATTTGCAAGGGAAAGTGTTTAAGTATTATTTTTAAGAAGTTGTTTCGTTTGATGTTTTGTTTATTTTTTCGAGTTTTTGTTTATAGAATACAATGTTGATTAGTAATTCAGAAATTAGGGTATCCCAAGTGGTAGGTACCCTAATTTCTAACTACGGCGATAACAGCTGGCACTTTTTCAAGGAATCAAAAAAAAGGACATTCAAAAAAGAAAATAGAACTTGTTAGTGGTCACTCCATACCATTTATAAAAAAAATAGGCAAATTGGTAAGCTAGCAGTGAGCGTCTGAGATTTTTTTTTAAATTGTTTTCTTAAATGTGCGTTTTTGGATTAAATATTTATGACGAATTTTATTTAAAAAAATGTTTACCGGTCATGTCATGTGTCAGAAATTATTAAATTTCAGAAATAATAGTATTGGATTAAAAAAAAACAATGAAAAGGATTGTTTCAATTTATTTTAGATTAGAGTTATTTTTCTATTAAATGAGTTTTTAAGTGTTCACTCCACATCATTTCTATAAAAAAGATACTATCTTTCCTTCACCTTTTTTCCCAAAAACGGAATCTAAACAACACACCGTTGACTCACCAATTTTCGTCAAAAACTCTTAAAGCACCACGATGAATATATTAACCCCAAAATGAGGCATTTTAGTGCAAATATTATTATATATTACATCAATATCGTACCCCTATCCATCAAAGAGGGTTGGAGGGAAACTATTGACATAAAATTTACGAGATTAATATTTACAGAGATGACCCTCTTAGTATCTATACATCATAGAGGTATGCATGCATAAGTCTTACGGTTTCTTTAGAAAATTGTTCAAAGAGAGCTTTTTGGAAGACATTCTTGTTGGAAGACCTTTGCTTTAGAGAGCCTAAACAAATTGACGTTAGCCTCAGACATCTACAATTATTATGATGAAAAGACAAAAATCTATCGAATTTATATAAGCCCACGTATTCACAAACACTTCGATTCGATGTCGATCGACAAGTCGTATGTTTATCTTTTTTGGCATTACGAAAGCGAGCGAGATAGACATATAACTTTCCCAATCGAAATCGAATCCGAGCGTTTGTGAATATGGGGGCAGGTGTCCTACCATGACGTTTTAAAGCAGTATTGTTTTAATGCAATTTCAGTATAGGAAAGAGACGGAGCTATAGAGGACGTCTAGCGCCATCCATTTCTCACTCTGGAAAGAGATGCTGAAATACCCAATGGTGTTGAAAAGCTTTTGACAATTCTGTTGAAAGATGTTGCTGTTGAAGCTTTGAAAATGATCGCAACTTGTCGAGGCCCTCTGGTCTAATTCAATCAATAATAGCATTACCATTAACATTCCCTTTTCTTTTTTTAAATTAGGAATAAACGTCATCTTCTATATCACATAGACGTGGACGTAACCTACTTACAGACATATTTATTTATAGAACAGCCACAACGCACTTCTATTATTAAAACATTAAACATAATCTTATAAATATTTAGTTTTAATTATCCTATAAGTATTTTTAAATAATTAATGGATTTATTTATTAACTACACGAAAGAAAATATCTTGTATTTTTGATAAACTTGTTGTTTTCCAACACTACACTAATTTGAAGATACAAATATTGTATTAGACGTTATGATTAAATAACGCATATGACCTTTAAAATTTACTACCACAGACAAACCTATAAAACTATAGCGAAATAAAAACGAAACCAAAAAAAAAAAAACGATCGCCCTATCATAGCGAATCTCCCTATTTTTTTTTTCAAACTATCGGGTGCATTATTCAAATGACCTAAAATCTATAAGAATAAGCCGTTGTCCGGTTTCCCCGATGTCCCCGCTGTATGATTCTCACGGACATAGCCACCACCGTATAATTTTGCCATAAATAAAATTGCACTGTAAAATTTCTTGGACATACGCGGTACTTGAGGGTTAAGTTGGCAGTGGAATCTTTCACTATGTTTTTTTGGGCTGTTTTGAATAACAACAACAAATCCAGATAATTTAAAATAAAGCAAAGAACTGATTAACAAACATAACTGGGAAATTTACCAGATGTGTTAGAATTTTTTGAATGTTCGTTGTGGGTGTATATTAGATACTCCTCTGCCGAACCCTTCGGTGAATAAAGGTGTTACGTTATTTTATGTGATTTCCAAGGTTTAACATGCAGTAAAATCATATGGAATTTTGGCTCACAAATCAAAACTACACAATCAAATTGATTATTACGAAAAAAATATTTCAACACAAAACTTTTTCGCAACATAAAACAACGCGTTCTTTACCAAAGACAAAATTTAAAAAAAACTTCTTCAAACTTTAACTTGCTTTAAAAAAGCCCGTTCCACAGCTGCCATTGATCAAGTCCGTTGGATAGTAATCGCGGTAGCTAGCCCTCAGACCTCGTATGGATATCAAAATATAAATCGTGAGGGTCCACCCATCGAATACCGCTAATACTTCCTCTATGTGAATTTTATACAATTTCATTTCATTTCCACATGAATAAAATTGTAAGTTATTCCTAGTATGTTTACTTACCTAAATGTTTGTTTGAATTAGAAATATGATCTACATGACAGAGGTGTTCTAATGGTACAGCCATATTTCGCCAGTTAATGTTTAAGTTCCATAATTATAATATATGTTTTAGTTCCAGTTATTTATAATGAGCACTGTACTAAAACAACACGCAGCACTTCCATACAGCACTGAATGTACTAAAAGGAGACGGAAAGATATAGTTTGTCCTCAAAAAAGTACAAAACATGCTTTCACAGCAAAATTTTATATGTACCTCGGACCAGGCTAAATGAAAATGGGAACATGTACTCCCTAAATTATAGTACCTAACTGCAAAAAATTCCTTTTAAGGAAACTCTTCAAGCTATGTCCTATGAAGATACAGAGAAATTATTACTTGTGCTAAAGTAAATATTGATAGTATTTTTGTTCTTTTTTTATTTTTTGTATTAGTTAGTAAGTTAAGATATTATAATTTTATACACCTTTTTTCACATGTATCAATAAGATTAATATGATATGTGATCATTTAATTAATTAATGTTACCTCCAATCGCCTGAATCACAGGATTACCTAGTTCAGGCACAAACCATGAGTGAACATGACATAGATTTAAGAAAACTTGTATTTAATGTTTACCTTATATTTTTTGAATAAATTATTATATTATATTTTATTATATATTATATTATTATTATAATAAGGGGCGAGCCTATAAACACTTTAGCTTGCTTATTTTTTGAGTTAAGTTGTGTCCGTATTTGGGTGTTAGGTATGTCTGGATATTTATTTATTTATTTTACCATTTATGTACATACAGGAAAAAAGATAAAATATTTGAGTACAAAGGTACTGCTTATTTCATACGAAATTTCTGCCAGCAGACTTGCGAAAGGAAAAATTAAAAAGAAATGTAGACGATAGTGTGTGAGAGCAAAATGTGTTTACGTACCTTACCAAACTTAACCTATAGGTACTATTTCTTAAATATAAATACACATTTAAACTAAATATAAATACATAATGCTAAGATAAAATCAAAATATTTTTATTTTACATAGGCCTACATGGACACTTATAAAACGTCGACAAAAAGGTGCTCGGTTCGGGTTGGTCGTTTCCTATGGAGAAGAACCGGCAAGAAACTCCATGGTTACTCTTTTAAAATCATTTGGTTTTACAATATTTATTTTATAGCGTTAGTACTAAGTATGGGAGGACATCTATAAACAAATAAATATGTCACAACGAACTATTAAATTTCAATAAGAACTGTTTATAAATGAATTCCAATATTATTTTCCAACAATATTATTTTATGAATAGCTTTTCAAAATCGTTTTGACCATAAAGTATTGATAAGCCTAACTAATCCATGCCATAAAACAGACGACTTTCTGGCAACTGGCAAAAAATCCGCCAAACTACGTAAGTGGCATTAATGTGGCATAAATATGGCATGTGTTATCTTCACGCCATCGCGATAGGAGGCCGGCTCAATGGATCAACGGGCAACCCTTTGACTGCAAGGAAGGGGGTTCGAGTCCATTGTCTATGGTAGAACTGTTTATACCGTAAGTCATATTAAAAGACAAAAATAAATGAATATGGTCATCATTGTTATTTATACAAATACGTTTTAGTTATAATAATTTATCACGAACTGTGAATCTAATTTTAAACTCTTTGTTTTTGCTGAATCCATATCATCATCATCAGCCTATAATGTTCCCAATGCTGGGACACAGGCCTTCTCTCTATGTGAGGGAGTGGGTTGTAATCCACCACGCGGCCCCAGTGCAGGTTGGTAGATGTCTCATGTCTTCGAATTTTTAGTTCTAAGTCATGCCGGTTTCCTCACAAGGTTTTTCCTTCACCGTTTTTGAGAGCGTTTTTGAATCCGGATAGTTTATCATTATAAAAGTAGACGTAAGATGTGATTTAGCACTCTTAAGATATCATGATAACTATAAATAAATACTCAATACTTTTATTGCATTTCACATGTTTTTCTTAGATGGTAAACTTATAATTAGATCATATGGACCCTGTCGGGCACAGCAAATAAGTGAATTTGGAGAGAGAAAGCATTTTCATAAATGATATAATATTAAAACTACTATAAAACAAACAAACTACTTTACAAAAATAATGATGTAGGTACTTTTTGAGGGAAACTAATAGTTTAAAACTAAAATATAGTCTACACTAATATTATAAAGAGGAAAGATTTGTATTTTTGTATGTAATGAATAAACTCAAAAACTACTCGACAGATTTTAAAAATTCTTTCACCATTAGAAAGCTACATCTTTACCGAGTAACATAGGCTATATATTATCGCGCTAATAACTTAGGGGGATGAGCAATATTGCATTAAGTCCACATTTCTCAACTGTTTAACAACTGACAACTGTCATGACAAGCTTTAGAATAAACCGGCTATTTTAAACCATTTGTCATCGAAGTAAGTAGCCTGGCGGTTCTATGACCGCCCTGCCAAGCAAAAGGTTTCAAGTTCGTATCCGCAGTCAGTATGCATTTTTTGTGGAATTTTTTTAATGCTATAAGTTTTCCAAAACAACGCGAGTTCGATCCCCAACCGGTGTTCACTTTTTGTAACTAGGTATTTTTTTTTTTAATGCTTTATGATTTTCAAATCATTACAAAATAGTTTTCGTTCTAATTCAAATTCGCGCGATAATTGCGTCGGCGGCCCGCGCCACCTCGCTCGCTCACGTCGTCAACTCGCGCGATGTTAGGACACCCAGTTTTTGCCATCGCGCGAACACGCGATGGTCGCATCGCTTACTCGCGCGATGATCGCGCAAACGCGTTCTATTAGGGCGATGCCTAATGACGGTAGTCCTGCACACCCCGTTGAATTTTTCAACTCCCTGGAGATAACGGGCGTACCGTTCTCATAAGATGAAGCTTAAACTTGGCGTTTTAGTTCTGCTGATGCGAAACTTCGATGTACCCAGACTGTGCAACGGCACCAGGCTTCGTATCACAAAGCTTAGCAGTAATATTATAAAAGTCACTGTAGCGATCTACAAAAAGCAACTTACTACAAAAAGTACTACAGCGCCATCTATGACGCGACGGAAGAACTAACATCAATTGCCTACATCTCGCAAGCAAAGTTTAAATCGACTTAAGACTAAAGTCTTAATTCGATTCGGGTTTTCAGGTTTCTCTATATGTATATAGAGAAACCCAACAACAACTGTCGGGCAGTTGCCCACCAGGCACAACACCCTTCTGATTGGAGGATCCTCCCATTTCAATGGAGTATTGAGCAACTTTACACCCTGTTCCTCATACCCCTAAACTGGTGACCCCGAAATGGACGTCAGCGCAGCCTTCGAGCAACGTGACGTCATCATCATCACTTCTCTCAAGCTTTCGAGCAGCGAGTCTCACAGCCAGCCAGCTTCAAATGGGTATTTCTGACCACCAGCATGCAGCCGGAGCGCATTCCTGGTCAGCACCCTCAGCCTCTCATCAAGCGACCTTGGCACAGCACACTGCATTTTCGGCCGGTCGAGAGCTTCTACCTTCCGGTCGACACCTCTCTAACTGTCTGCTACATCGCAGCGCTGCACTGCATCCGACGCAGCGCCAGCCCCGACTCACGGGGGTTCGCCTCACCACCACAGTCTGTTCCGACTCACCGTGAACAATGCGGCTACGAAATTCCAACTGGCACGGCATAATACTACAAGCTGACTCATTCGACTATCGACTCTCCGGAGGAGAGTGATGTAGCGACCTACAAAAAGTACTACAGCGCCATCTATGACGCGACATCAATTGCCTACATCTCGCAAGCAAAGTTTACATCGACTTTAGACTATATAGAGAAACCCGACAACAACTGTCGGGCAGTTGGCCACCAGACACAACACCTGTCTGGTTGGAGGATCCTCCCCTTTTCAATGGAGTAGTGAGTAACTTTAAACCCTGTTCCTCATACCCCTAAACCACCATTATTACAGGAGTTGCTAAAGGAGAGAGCGTTGTAATTCGACGCATGCCAAGTATTCCAAATAACTTGCCATTCCAATTTTAATTAACAGGTAGTAATTTCCCTTAAAATAAGCTTTAGCAATGACGATCAACAAATGTCAGGGCCATACCTAAAAAGTGGCAGGCATTCTTTTGGGTACCTACTCCATGCTTCTCAGACGGTCAATTATTTGTTGATTGTTCACGTGTTTCATGAAGCCAACACTTGCACGTGGTGACGGTCATTATTACGACATTTTTTATTTCATACAAAACTATTGGAAAATATAAATAAATAGTGGCCAACAATATTGTTCACTTGAAAAAAAGTATGTTCCAGCTTTTAAGCCATATTTATAGTGTCGCTTCAACGCCTTTTTGTTTCGGACCTCTGCCGCCCAGAATTACACCACCCTAAAGCATACCCTTTGTAGTCATCACCTACATAATCACATTACGATCAGACCGTCAGTTCTCACACATAGCAACAAAACATCACGCCTGTAATTCCCGAAGGTGTACTTAATCGTACATCCACATTTCGCCAGTTATGTTGAAGCTCTAGGTAATAGGGGGCGAGCCCCATCAACCGAGCCCGACATTAAATCCAGACTTCGTGGCTACTACTGAGAAATTACTGATGGAATAACCCAATAACACTTTGCCCGACCTGGGAATCGAACCCGGGACCTCAAGCTCAGCTCTCGTGCTTGCGACCAATCGACCAACGAGGCAGTCTCACACATACACCTTAAAATTTCCGCGCGAACGAAGTCGCGGGTATCAGCTAGTCAGGTATATATTGAGAGATAGTTCTTATATTAGGAAATAAATACATCCACGGTGCACTATTGTCTAAAACTCGTGTTTCCTGAAATATTACCTGTACAGTCCTGACTAAGTAAATATCATCACGACTGCAATCCCCGAAGGGTTAGGCAGAGGTGTCTACTAGTACACCCACATTTCGCCAGTTAAGGTTAAGTCCCAAGTAATAGGGGGCGAGCCTATTGCCATCAACCGGACACAAATCTAGACTCCGTGTCTTCTACTAAGAAATTCCTGATAAAAAAAAAACAATTAGGTACATACATTTTGCCTGACCCGGGAATCGAACCCTGAACCAGCTCAGCAGTCGCGATTGCGATCAACGAGGAACATAAAGAAAAGAAAAAAATTGTCGCAGGGCCATGACGTGCATACAAAATGAAAACAGTAAACATACAAAGCATTATGTAACATTTGTAAGTACAATAACATAAAATGTACAAGAATAAGATTTGAAAACAAAATATAAATAAAAGATTTGTCAGCTTGCACGTCGTGACTGCGTCAAGCAGGTTACCACTCAGCATGATGCTGTGCTATGAGGGGCCCACAGCACAGAGCCAGTGCAGTGCACAGCATATCGTACGTATGCTAAAAAGCCATAACTTGACGTCAAAAATACCGTCCATCCAATCTCTATAATGGAAACAATCCTGCGCTTGACTGATTCCTTCCCTCAAGAACTCGTAAAATTTTATCACTGACGCTTAAACCAAAGCTAAACACTCCCCCTCAAAATGGTAAGAATGATGCTTATAAAAAATAGGAAGTAGGTGTTCTTGATAGAGAGGAGTGTATCGGTAGTTATTTTAGAGTAATATAATCTTAAAGAAAGGAAGGAGGAGAGGAAGGGATTGTCAGACTTGTACTGACTAAAACCCATCCATGTTCCTTCTTAGCCCTTTGTGTTCCAGGGCCATGGTATTTCTTTCAAACTGTCCCGCAGCCCTGGCAGGCATCAGCCCTCTCGGACCCCTTCCGATTCTTGCCGTCGACACGGCCTGTCGTCATACGACGGACGGAAATACTATACTTGTGAGTGACTTTTGCTTTGGCATGGAAATGAGAGCGAAAGACAAAAAGGCAAACCAACATAACATGACAATAGATATTAATGTCATAACTTTCAAAATTTTCATTGATCAAATATCAATGAAATAGTTATTCTAACTATTTGAGCAGCAAGAAAACGACACAGAAAAAAACTGCCATAGATTCTTTGTGTACAGAATTAAAGACAATAAGTTTGTAAGTCTAACAACCAGTGTAACCAACCATGTTACCCTCATATTACCCTATACTAATTCGGTAATGGAATTCAGATAGGCAGTCATTCCATGTAAAATACTAGCATTTTACTGCATTCGGTTAGGTTGCAAGCCGACTCCAGAGGAGGCTGATGATGAATTTCGTAAGTACGATTACAAAGCCACCACGCATTGCGAATACAATGGCTGCAACAGCTAAAAAGTACGTATATGAACTGCAAATGATTAGAGCAATACCAAAAGATATCATCATCTGCCTAGCCTTTTCCCAAACTATCTTGGGGTCGGCTTCCAGTCTAAACGGATGCAGCTGAGTACCAGTATTTTACATGAAGCGACTGCCTATATGACCTCCACAACCCAGTAACTGGGTAATACGATACCCCTTGGTAAGACCGGGTGTCAGACTTTTGGCTTCTGACTACTCGTAACGACTGCCAAAGATCTACAAATGACAGCTGGGACCAACGGCTTAATACCAAAAGATATCAACCCCGATTTATTCACAAAGCGGTCAACTAAAATCAGAAGAAACCACAACAATATTCTGGCCAGAACATTTTCATATTCCAACGTCCACTTGAATCCTCGAGGGTATAATGATTAAAATAGCGATCGTCCGGTAATTCTCATTGATTGATCACCAGTCCGATAGCCGAATATTCCCATTTTTTCCCCAAATCTTTGCTAAACAGGGGCGGGCATAATAAGTAGCGAACTCGGAGTGGATTGATGAATTATGTTTGCGATATGAGATTTTTGTGGTATTGACTAAATTGAGGAGTGGAAATTCAAAAAATATTGATTATTGATATTTTTGAGGGATTTATGTAATGTGTTGTATGATGATTCAATAAATACAGACCGTGTATTTGTTTAATAATGTTATGTTTTGCTCTTAAGAGCGTTTACGCCTTATGGCTTTTCATACAAACTTTTAAGTCCTTATTTTGCGAAATGACTGAAGCGATTTTAATGAAACTTAATATCCGTATTAAGTTTAATTAAAATCGCTTCATAAGTCTGAAAAGTTACTAAAAACCAACCAATTTTTGGTGTTTCAGACCATGAAATTAACAACTTTATCTATGGGACACGGCATCGAAAATTATTTAAGTTACAAGCGGGTTTTATTTTTCAGTGTCAGAGTCATTCTTAGACATACGATAGTCTTCAAGACAATGATCATTCGTATCTACTTCCGAAACGACCAAAAGGAGAAAAATTACAAAATTCGAGAATTTTGAAAGTATTCCATTCTAAATTCCATCTTCAAAATTTTAATAATACAAAAATTCAAATTCACGCAACCCAATAATTGTGTATTGTAAATAAAAATTTACTGCAAAAAAAAATAGCCATAGGTCAGTTCTGTTTGCATCACCTGCTCAAATTTGAATAATAATACGATGACACTGCACTGCGTTACAATGGCTGACCGATGGCTCACAATGCCATGTTTTCTTTCACCGAAGGGCATATTCAAATAGGGTCCTTTGAATCGAACGCATTCTCACGCACAAGACGTGACCTCTAGTCATTCGCGAAGGATTTATAATTAATGTTCTTGCATGTCCGAATTCGCGGATAATAGTCGCGGCGAAATTTATGCGTGAATAGAAAAAGTTGAATTTCTTGAATATTGATAAGGGGCCCTTGAGAACTGTCCACTTGTTGGTCATTGTGGACTCGACCTTCCGGTTTGTTTCGTTTTTGTAGTGCGCAGTGGAAATGATTAATTGCCTATAAGTCCGTTAGATTTGAATAGGATTTTCTTATTGTTAGCTTGACCCCGGGTGATTAAAAAAACCCTGCATACAGAATGTAAGTGCAGACGATGACAAATTCTCAGGACATTTTAAATATAGAACTGTTACCACTGGCCGTCATGCTAGCCATATAAACTTAGTTTTTTTGTTTCTCTGAATCATAGAGAAGGAACAGGCTTTTGTGACTTAATCTTCGTTCATAGGTTCCTATTTTAAACTCATTGGTTATCCCAGCGCGCCTTCCGTTCAATTTTCTCCACACTGCTCGACTGTCAAGCCCTCAAAGGCGGCACCGTCCAGCCAATCCATTGTAATGTATCCAGCGCTACCTTTAGTGAGACATGTAACACCTTCGCAGCTATTGTCGTGTGTATAAGTTATTTTCAAATATGGATCCATCGATATTTCGACGATATTTACCGGTCCAAACTCAGAAGAAAGAAGGAGCTTCTATATGTTCGACTGTTTGTACTTTTTATAAATGTATTTTCACCGATTTCTCCGTCAAATGTGGCCTGACTTTCAAAATTATTATAATTATAATATTTTTCGATAATTTTGTTTACCGTGCCTTCTTGCTTCCTTTCATCTTCTACTTTAGAAGGAAGGTAGGGTATATAAGGCTCTAAAAATGTAACAATCTTTATCTTTTAGGTTTTTGAAAGTGGGTTTACAGAAGGTATAAACAAAACGGCTCATCTGTGTTTAAAAAATCATTCACTGATTCAAAGGTACATTATTATCGATTGCCACGACATATGTTTCGATGACGTGGATGGAATCGCGGGCAAAACGTATCTATCATAAAAGTATCGTGAGTTAACACCATAATACTAGTTTTTCCAAACCCCCTTCAAAAAAGTACAATCACGCACAAACCAATTTTAAACATTTAATTATCTAGGCAAAAGAATGAAGTACAATCGTGAACAAAACGTCGTTAACGCAGCAAAGCGCGTATTTGTCGGAAATGTCGCGGGCACGATTTATGTCGACAGAAACTGTGGCGAGGATTTGAAACCCAAATAAATACAATGAGGTGGATATGTGGACAGACCCGGGCGTTTTCGATAACGATAGTTCTTGTAAAAGTCGTAAAAAATATGGAGTTGGTAGGTACTCAAAAATAATATTTTGGATGTAGCTAACGAGATAAGATGTTCTTAAAATTAAGTTTAATTTTAAGAAAGACTTTTCTAAAAGAAACATATAACCAAATGTTATATCATGTCTAAATATACCTAAGTAGGTTTTTTTATTATCAGAATCTGAGCAGAAAAAACTTCGATTTTCAATATAATTTATGTATTGTACCCAGAAAAAAAAAATGAATTATCGGCATACTAGGAGGGTTTTATTTACAGTAATGGAGCAGTTAATACGCCCCAATTTCAGGACCTACGCAAACCATTACTTTTATAAGATTATTCGATGAAAACAACACAAAAATCCGAAGCGAAAGCTTATCGCTTCAACTTTCGACTCCCGGCACTTTCGTCACGAACTCGAAACACCCGGTCGACGCTAAAAAACCATTCAGGAAGATGTATCTCAAAAACTTTAGTCGAGCGCAGAGTATTTATGGAAATCTAAATAACTGAGAGCTTTTTTTAATTGTACGGAATGAGTTTTTTCAGTTTTTTTCAATGCGTATTTTATTTATTTTAGTTTCTACAGTGATTTGTTCGACAGTAAATATTGCGGGGACTTGGTTGCCAGTTGACTGTGATGGGTAAATGAAGTGTCGCCTATAAGCGTTTGAACTACTAAATATGGCTCACTGGGGACAGATTTTTTGGTGAAATATTCGAAATGAGTATACGGATTTAGATTTGAGAAAAAAAAACAAACGAGTTTTATTATTGGTTTTTATTTTTGATGGTCGTTGATTGACGTTCGTGAGTGTCAAGAATAGTCCTTAATCGCTTTACTTTCTGAGTATGGTATCAGATGGATTTACTATTGCAAATAAGTTGAATTTTTTAGACTGGAACTTTTGTAGGCTGTAAACCGAGGGTATTACCTAAAAACATGTTTCATATTGCAAACCTAAGATATTATCACGCATTAACACGCTGAAGTGGCAATGGGCCGGCCATATAACCCGAAGAACCGATAACCGTTGGGGTAGACGAGTTCTTGAGTGGAGACCACGGATCGGTAAACGTAGCGTAGGACGTCCTCAGACTCGGTGGAGCGGTGATCTGCGCAAGGCGGCTGGCAAGAGCTGGATGAGAGTGGCCGAGGATCGTGCTCAGTGGCGTGTCATGGGAGAGTTCTATGTCCAACAGTGGACGAGTAGAGGCTGATGATGATGATGAAGATATTATATGTCGCTGTTTTAAGTTGTCACGGTTTATAACGACACTTATACAGTCACATAGCTCACATTAACTAATAAGTGATACTGTAAATTTTTATTATATGTCTTTTCAATGTAAAGTAAATCAGTAGAAACGAAGCTGAAAAGCCACTTCAACTTTGCAACATAAAACCTAGATCTGAAAAATAAATCGGTCAGAATGTATCGGAATCAGAACCGCCTATATCATTGTCACGGCGAATTTCCTTCTTGGTATAACGTCAACGTTATATGCCTCTGATACCTATGTATAGGCTATAAGCAAAACAAAGTCTGACAGTAAGTACCTATGCCGACTCAGAAGCTCAGCGTTCACGTGCAGTCGACGAGAATAAAACCATGTAGTACTGACGCATGCAAAAGTGTTCTCTGTGAACTATACTGTTATATTGGAGCGAGACAAAAAACCACTCCATATCCGGTCATATATCTTAGGTCAACTTCTGTCGGCAGCTGTACTGGGCATATGATAGGCCTCTTCCAAACTCAGTCAGAACATCTCAAATATATCCTGTAAATATTATAGAGGACATTTTTCAACAGTGGCGAGACAATTCTTGTGCCGATCCTAAAAAATAAACTGCGGAGCATTTTGGGATTCATAATTCCACATAAAAACGGAAGCCGTCCATCCAGCAAGGGAATTAATATCATAATCGTACTTACTACTGCCTCGGAAAGCCCGTTAAGCCGTTGGTCCTGACTGACATTTGTAGATCTTTGACAGTCGTAACAGGTAGTCAGAAGCCAAAAGTCTGGCATCGGGTCTTACCGAGACATATCGTATTACAAAGTTACTGGGTTGTGGTCAGATAGGCAGTCGCTTCATGTAAAATACTGGTACTCAGCTGTATCCGGTTAGACTGGAAGCCGACCCTAAGATAGTTTGGGAAAAGGCTAGGCAGATGATGATGAAATACTACTGTATCAATACTTTATCCACAACAAGGCCTTTAGTTCAAATTATTATATTTAAGTGTGCTATGGGTACACTTCAGCCTCAGTCCTTCGGAAACAAGCGTGATGCTATGTAACCTATTAGCCTACCTATGTTCCAATTTTCCATTACCCTATACCAAATCCATTTCCAAAATACCCAATCAATTTCCCCACGCCTGTACCTCCACCAAACGATCCAAGAATAGAATATCTACCATCCCACTCTATCTCATTTCTTTATCTGCATGACGTCACGCACCGCCATTGGTCCGTCACCTTTAACCCCTCCCATGCACAAAAAATATCTCCCATTAAACTGAAAGAGATCTTTCAGCTTCAGATAGGTGGTCGAGGTGCTATTAATGGTACATCTTATCTTACGAGGAAAATAAACTTCGGGTTTTAGGAAAGCGACCGGATAATGTACGGTTCGTGACTTTAAACATATGGGGGCTATGTATTTCTGGAGATACGGGTTTTTGGGAGGATTTGGGCAGAAAATATACGGTGTAAGAGCTAGTGAAGTCATCAGAGAACACGGTGTTGTGGCGAAGCATGAAAGAAGCCCATCTCCAACTATAGACTTCAATAAGGCTTTGGGAAATATTTATAAGAAGAAAACTTTAGTGAAATGAGTTGATAAATATTTAACGACAAAAAAATAACAAACCAACTGTAAAATAAACCTTAAAAACTAAGAAATTAATAACTTTATCAGCACCCTGAAACGAAAATAACATACTTACCATCTTCTTTTCACTTATCAAAGACATATTGGTGTTTGATCAACTAAAAAATTCGTCCGTTAATAAAAAAACCTGCTGTTAAATATAAAAGACAAATACACCTTCAAAATGTATAGAACAGCAAATAAATTACCGTCGGAAGTACGCTGAGGCAGATTTTCATGTAAGTGGGTACCTACTGAATTTAGTAAAAAGTTTTTTTTCACGATCCATAACACAGTGTATTAGCAAGGTCTCTTAGATAGCTGGTGTGAAAGCAGAAGGGTCTTTCGCTGTCTATTTCTGATTGGGCTCGTCTTGTAGATTGCCAAAACAAAAGAACACACGAAAAAAATCACAGAGTTTGTCACCGCTGTCTTGTGATGGTGTCTAACCTCGTGTTGTCCGCTGAATCCCTGTAAGAAGACCTTCAAGATGAAGGTGATGTGAGGCAGCCCGGACGACTCTCCCTCAGCTGTTATGGTTACAAACGAACGACTGGAGATGGTTGATCATTATGTTTACTTGGGACATTTTGACAAGAAGCATTCCAACAAGGAGATCTCTAGGAGAGTACGGCTCGTTTTGGCGGCCTTTGGTAAACTAAAACATATTTTTCTGTCTAAAAAGATCCCTCAGTGCCTAAAAACCCGCCATTTCAACAAATGTATCCTGCCAACAATAACCTACAATGCCGAGACATGGACGCTCACAAAGGAGACTGTCCACCGAGAACGAGTGGCACAAAGGGCCATGGAGCGAGCCATGCTCAGTATATCCCTCTTAGATCGAGTGCGTAACACCGAAATCCGCCGTCGGACGAAAGTCTACGACGTCGGGGACCAGGCGGTGCGCCTTAAATGGACCCGGGCAAGACATCTGGCTAGATGCGGATATGGCCGATGGAGCAAGGCTTTGACAGAGTGGTGGCCAAGGTTAAGCCAAAGAAGCCAGGGCCATCCTAAAACTCGTTGGGTCGACGATATCGTCAAAGTCGCGGGAAACACCTGGACAATGGACGCACAGAATTGGGAAGTGTGGCGGCAAAAAGGAGAGGCCTATACCCAGCAGTGGGTGATTCCGGGCTGAAATGATGATGATGATCAGGGACATGACGTACATACCCTACCCTACTCTTAAGCCCTATACTCCACAAAAGCACAAATGAATCTACCATAATTTTATTAATGTAACTATGTTTCCACGTTTTAAAAAATATCTTTATTAATTTCAGAATACTCATTCAGCCGACCCATTGATAAAAGACACTGGCAAAACACCACTCATTCATTCTAAATTTAAAAATAAACCGCGCAACTGCCAGAACTTTCGTCCATGACTTCTGACCGGAGTTAATGGATACCGAGTACTGATACCGGCTGTCAGAAATCTGAACTTTAGTGCTATTTTCTTAGTGAATGTTTTAAGATACGGGTAATCTTATCGGAGCTTTCGGCTCCTGCAGTTTGTGGCGTGTTTCAGACACCGTCTTCGTTGAATATTAAGTGAATTGTGTCTGGCTGTCTGTATTTGGGTTATTTAGAATACAGCTGGCCTTAATTTTGATTTCGATTCGTAGAACTTGACTATCTTTGAATCATTATTAAGAGAGTGATAGCGATAGTATTGATACAAATGGCGAATGACACACAGGGACACTATATCATAACAAGTTTTGAGAATTTGATCCAGTAATTTTGACACATGCACAAATAAAAAATACCAGAGTATTATACCAGTTTCCACCGGACACGGTGGACAAAGCCAAGAATTACGACATTCTTTTTTCAATAAATCTGCTAAAATTCCGCCAATTCTCCACGGTGGGGGGAGACAAAAATATTTGAATTCAGAAACCGTGCAAATATATGGCAATAAATTGTAATAAGTTTAAAAATGGAACGCAGCCCCATTACAAGTATGGATTAAATGCGTTCCGCAACATTGAGCGCGGAACGCGATATATTGCGCATGTAACTCGATTTAATGCAGCCGCTTTGCTAGGCTTGAAGCGCTTTTTAACTGATGTAACTTTCAAGCTAAATCGGTCGAGCAAATCGGAGTACCTATGTGCTTTCAGCGCTGCAAACTTCGGTTTTTCCTAGAGACCACAAAGTGTGAGCATCTTAGTTTACAGTATCATTTTACCCCCGGTAAATCTAGCTCCGAATAGCGCTCTATGTTTCAGCCCAATTCCAATAAGAAAAAGTAAGTACCGTATGTCTGTTAGAAACGTGTGAATTTAAAAGCTGTAGGCAAAGGCGGACAAATTACGGACGTGGCTTCAGAAAACTTAAAGATACTTTAAGTATTGTACACAGTGTCAGATGTCCGCAACTGGTCCGCATTTTTTATGTGCCAGTTTAATTTACTAATCCTATAATGATTATGAACGCCTTGTGTAACAGTTCAGACCGATTCGAATTTCAAACTAGTACTGTTTATTTTTAAATCATGAATAAAACAAAATGAAGTATATTCAGGCCAGTATTATTCCAACTTCCCATAACCACTATGCCCGACAAGATTTTGACACATGACACATCAGCTGAATCGGCGGGTTGATGCGAATTGTCATGAATTTCACGAAATTTTCACCAACTTTCAGCGTTCGATTTTATTGTGAAAAATATGTCACGGGATCTGTTACATACGATAAATTTGAGGTTAATATCTTCAGTATCGTGTTGAGATCGGTAAAAGGGAGTCAGTCTATTGCCAAATATGCGTAAAATACATATTACTACACCCTTCCAAAAAGTAGGTGCCTTATATGCGCGGGAAATAATGTACATAGGCATGCTTCTTGTTTGCTAAAACAATTCGGAAGGGCAAAATAAAAACAGTAACATTCTATCTGCATTCTTAGTTTTGCCATTATTCACACACAATTTCTTAAAAAAACCCAATCAAAGTCTAGACAAATATTACTGAAAACTATGTTGTAACATAACACTTCTTAGTGCTGACCGAAAACCCGGGTTTCTTATTTACGATTAATTAGTTGCATTCAGCCTAATCGATAATCGCAATTAAATCGAGATTTAAAAAAAAAAGTTGAGACTGAATAAAAACTCATAAGTATAATTTTAAATAATTATTTAATTTTGAAATTAGTCACAATAACCATCTTTTTTAATAATTTCATTAAGTAATTCTTAGATCAAAAGCATCTTATAATTAATTAATGAACGTTGACTTCATGGGAAGGAGATTTATTACTAAGTAATAAGAACGACAGAAGCCCGTAATCCCAAAAAAAAACAAGTCAACATTTGAATGATTAGGCTTAATTCCCGACGATTTTTTTCGATTTCAAAATTTAAATAAAGAATGCGCTCGCAATTCTCATTATTTAAAATAAGTATTTTAATTTTACAAGATAACATTTTAAGAATTTTATTGTGTAATATTCAGATATTACACAATAAAATTCTTCTTCATTTCTTTGGTTAAAGTTGGTTAAAGAATGCCCAAGATCTTGGAAGGCATAGTAAATAATTATTATGATCTAACAAGATAAATTATATTTATTCTTCCAAGATTGTGTATCGTGATGGGGTTATTGTTATGTTACAGCTAGTCAGTGGCCCCAAAGTATGACAGCCAGTCTTACCAAAGGGTATCGTACTACCCCATACTAACTGGTTTGAGGAGTTCAGCTAGGCAGTCGCAGGTCGCTCTATTTAAAATACGGTTATGCAGCTGTATCTGGGTAGACTGGAAGCCGACCCCAACAGTTGATGATGATGGTTGACGATCGGCTATTCATAAGCCGTTTCAAGGAACATTAGTTTATTGTTTCAAAGCGGTTCACTGTCCAGTCTAAAAAGGTTTTTGAAGTGATAACTTCTTATGGGAGGGTTAACCGCTTCGTAACGTAACGCGTTACGGCACCACTCTGTGTGGCTTCCCTTTCTCTCACGCATACGGCAGCAGGCTTAGATTAGTTTAAGTTATCACTTCTGTCGAGCCTCCCGAGACGCACACGTTTTTTTTAAATCTGCCATTTTTAGGTTATCCATCAAAGGCGAAGGGCCGAGTCACTTGAATGAAGCCATGAACAGATATGAACCAGACCCATGAAGAGTCTACAAAATATACGAGTAAGACTCTTACTCGAGAGTCTTACCGTATACTTTGGATAGTTTTGTTTAAAATGGTTTCTTTTTCATTTTTGGGGTAGCTATCCCTAAACCTAGCCTATCTAAGTAGGTGTAAAAAAATATTGTCGATTAAAAGTATTGGACGGTGTAGGCAAAAGATAAACTAAATTGGAAAGACATGGGCAGGCCTTTACCCGCAGTGGGACAGAACAGGCTGATTAATAAAGTAAAGAGTAAATATCCATTAACCAACCCAACGTCCTAACCATAATCAAACTACATAATTCTTTTCTAATATTCCTACCGAGATCCTGTGCATTCTACCAATCTTCAGATAGTTCAAAACAAAATTCACAATAAATTATCTATAATAGTAAATTTGAATGCCTACAATATAAATTGGAACAGCGAACGAATTCCAAATTTAATTTTGAGATGGAAATAAAATTGGCGCGAATTTAGTCATAATATCAGTCCGTGCTGTTTATTGTTGGGTCGGAATGTACGAAAAACAATTAAGATTACCATTATAAGAGCCTAAAAAACAATATAATAAATATTTACTGTATTTTACGGTTAAAATAAATTTATTTTAATTTTCATCAATCGATTTCTTAAATTTCTCAATTTAATTACTCGAGTTGATCGAAGATTACGAAAAAATAATCGATTGGAATAATCGCTTTCACACATCACAATAATTAAAAAAAAAAATGGTCGACTATTTCAAAATACTTATTGAGCGGTGGTAATGAATATTATGTGTTATTGGTCCCGTATTCGTAAATAACGCTAAGATCTGGGCATTTTCATGCGGTTTATAATATTTGGAATGATATTTGTCATGTTTGTTACCGAATCTATACGCGTGTGTGTGTTATATGTGAAAAATAAAAATGTAAACAGGCACGATTGGCGCGAAACTTCGACTTTAGATTTCAAAATTCATCATTACCACTGCTTATTTAAATTGAACTATGGATGAATTAGCCGCATAATTAAATGACGAGTTGATTATTGTCCATATCGTCGGCTTATTGCAAGAACTCACTAATGGCAAAAAATCATTAAGTACAGTTATTATAACAGTTATACTCGTCTCGATTAGCTCTATAAAAGGCAAAAACTCATTTATTTCTAGCATTTCAAATTTGGCCGTTATGACCCAGACATAAAGTCGATAATTACCATTTTGGATTATCTGGTTCCTAGAAACTCGATAAAGTACTATAATAGTTTTTAGTAAATAAAAATAAAAACAAAACGGCACTTTTTTGTAATATAAATATCATTAAAGTAACATAATAACTTTTTAAGATACGCGTTACGCACATCGCTTTTGAACAGCATTTGGTTGAAATTCATTAAGTGCACATAATTACTTCTTTAAATCTATGATTTATGACAAATAAAACATTATACAATTTTAACGACTTCTGTTATAACGAGTGACGGTCATTGTTTACAGTTTTAGTTCGGTTAAAATTAATTATTGTATCTTGGCGATTATTTGTTTTTCGAGGTTTAAGCAATCTATTTATTTTTGTACAAATTAAATGCAGTTAACTACTTTTGATAGGCTCCGGTTTCACTCTTTTTGACTTTTAATGAATTTGTCGTCGGCTGATTGCAAGAATTTATTAAGTGACATAAATAAAACTTGTCTGTTAGGTTTTGGTACCAGTGATACAGCTCCGGGGGTATTATTTTTTCTGAGCACATTTTTGAGAAATCTTTTTTTTCGCTTTGGTTATAGGAAAGTTTTTGTTGCAAGCTGTTTTTAATGCATAAGCGGAATAACCGGCGGAGTGTCAAACTTGTAACGACTAAAACCCATCCATTTTCCTTCTTAGCCCTTTGTGTTCCAGGTATCTCTTTCGAACAGTCTCGCAGCCCTGCCAGGCATCGGCCCTCTTGGACCCCTTCCAGTTTGCTAACATCTCTTTGAGGCGCGCGTGGCACACTAACGCGCCGTCGACACGGCCGGTCGTCATAAGACGGACGGACGGTGAGCTTGCTCATTACTCACCGTCAACAGGCACGCGCCCGGGATGTCTCCCGCGGTGGCTGAGACGTGAGGCTCTCTCCCTCTCACGTTCCGCCACCTCCTTCGCTAGCATGACAGCTTCGCAGAAGGAGGCGACGGCTTCCCATTCCCTATCGCTCCGGGCCATGGATTGAACCAACGCCAGACGCGAGAGGTCGCCGCCGCCAATCGCCACTACGAGGACACGGCGGTGGTCAGATCAGGCGGAGCAGAGCTCCACGGTGTGCTCCAGCGTGTCCTCGGGCCGGTCCTCGCAGTGGTGACACACGGCCGTTTCCTTCCGCCCGATTTGGTGTAGGAACCTCCCTAAACAACCCTGTCCGGTGAGGAACTGCGTCAGGCGGAAAGTGAGGGCGCTATGGCGCCTCTCCAGCCACTCCTCAAAGAGGGGACTTATCGCCACTATTGTGGTGTCGCTCTCTCTATGTCGCCATGAGATCCCGCCGGAGGTCTGTCCGCTGAGCGGCAATTTGCCGTGGCAGCGAAGTTTACCCCCGGCGTAGTAATATGTGCAGGAACGCGAGGACTAACACCTCCAGATCCCATGGCAGCAATCCGGCCAAGAGGCTCGCCGCCTCGCCGGAGATCGTGCGGTACCTCTAGACTAGCCTTACGCCTACCACCTTCTGTGGCAAGTTCAGGTAATGGGCGGCTCGCCGCCTCAAAGAACGTGCCCACACCGGGGCCCCGTAAAGGGCTATGGACCGCACCACCCCCCGGGTAGAGCCTGCGGCAGGAGGCGTTTGGACCCCCCAGGTTGGGCAAGAGCCGCTTGAACGCAGCCCCGGTCCGTTATAGTTTGGGGGCCAAACTACCGCCCTCATACCGTCAGTATGGATCCCGGCGGTGGGGCATTCCAAGGCCCATGAAAGCACATGGCCTCGGACTTGCGCAATGCCACCTCGAGACTCAGTTGCCGGATTCTCTCCACGACTATCGCAACCCCGTGTGTCATAAGTTCGGCGGCTGCCTCGTTCGGCCTCCCTTGTGCACCAGCGTGTCGTCAGCGTAGCAAACTACGGTTTTCGCTTTCGCAGATTTATAGTTTGGGTGGCTGTTTCAGTTGCTCCCATTTGACAAATCCAGTTCTTTATAGTCTGACCTATGGTCATATCGATATTGAACGATGTTAGGCTTCTTTTTTTCAAACCTAAAACTTTTAACTTTTAGCCACTGTAGGTACTCTTTCTCCATCAGGCCCAAGAGATCTATTCAACCTCAAATTATTTCTTAGATCTTTTAGATCTATCTATTTCATTTATTGAGTAAAGTGCCATGGTTACTTTTATTTTTACTGATTTATATGCCGAAGTGATTTTTTTGAGTTCTAGATTGTTGACGTTTTAAGAATTTGTTATGAAGGTAAAGAAGACTGTTACGTTAACTTTTAGGACTGATTAATACCAGTTGGTTCCTTTGAGAAACTAGTCTAGTGTTAGTACTTAGCCTTATTAAAGAAATGTTTAATTCACACTTAGTGTAAACTTTCAATGATAAGAAGTCACTAACTTGGTTTTTAAGCTTTAAAAAAAATATCCCTCT
Source organism: Cerastis rubricosa (assembly GCA_949152445.1). Lineage (NCBI taxonomy): Eukaryota > Metazoa > Arthropoda > Insecta > Lepidoptera > Noctuidae > Cerastis > Cerastis rubricosa. The sequence goes on from OX424541.1 coordinate 16,095,517, forward strand.
TTATTTTTAACTGCATAAGTTTGATTTTATTAATAAATATATTTAACTTTCTAGTGGTGTTTATTTTTTTTATAAACATATAAAATATAAGATTTTATAGGACATTCAATGAAATCAAAAGTAATTAATTGATTTCTCAAAGTTTTGTTTATGTCACTTAATGAGTTCTTGCAATAAGCAGACGATATAGTGGAGCTCGAATGTTCGAAAACCACAATTTTTATGATTTTTAGCCTCGACCAGCACAGCCGTCAAAATGGCGATGACCGTATTTATGCACTTGAATTTTATAAGGGTAAATTAAGATACTTGCGCGCTATTTACAGAAGTTTTAATGGCGTTGATATATGAAATTTTTATTCAACTTTCTTAATTAACGCACACTCATAGTATTTGATAATCAGAAAATTAAATATTTGCATAAATTATGAGGATGACGAATGACTTAATTGCTAGCCCCTTTCGGGGCCGATACCAACCCAGCGGAGGTTTGTTCGTCGAGCCCCTTCGGGGGCCCGTACCGAACTATATGGATAATGTGGTTATAAAACTGACACATTTCGTCTACGCCCCCGTCTTCGCGATTTTGATATCGCAACACTATCACAAACTTATATTTTACCCTGGCATAAACTGAAATTTACCTTATAACAAGTGTATAAGAACAATATTCCATCAATTTTATGTTTTTGGAAAGTATTTGTAACTTTGTCGTTGTGTCTGTAAGTATGGAAATAATACGGCGGGAAGACTACGAATTGTCTTGTTATAAAAACGTGTGTTGCCAATTTTGAAGGATTTTGCTCAAATTTAGGATATAGGTCCATGTCATTCCTTGTTCAGCATGCTTACAAACACGAATGATTTTGTTATTACTTACTTAGGTATAAATTGTACTGGAAAAATAAAACTATTATAAAATGCAACTTTCAAGGTATGTAAAATAGGTATCAAGTTCAGCATCGTCAGTCTTGCATCATTCTCAGAACCCAACAACCTTGAAAATTTACCTTGTTGATGCATAAGCATAATATATCATAATTCTAGTATTAAGTAAAAGTCATCTGATTTTATTAAGCGCATCACCACCACTAAACTTGCCTACAGGGAATTTTAAATTCTATAACTGGCAACTCAGTAAAAAGGGAAATATGTTCAGCAGCAATGAATTTTAATGGCAGCTTATAAGACAACATTTATTACGAAAGCGTTGCTATTTCTTTGTAGGATTCTTTTTTTTATTTTGGAACGATTTTATGTGATTTTTATAGCTACTTATGTGGTTTAGAAAATCATACACATTTATTTCATTAGGTAGGTATTTCATTCCTTATGATTTTATGGGACTTAAATTATAAAATCCATGGTATTTTGGCATAACTTGGTATCAATTATTTGAGAAAACCAGATTAATTAATTCACATGTGATCATTAAAACACGCTATTAACTTTATTTTTAATGGATTTAAGATAAGAGACTACTAAAATATAAAAAATAGGCAAATTCTTCGGGCAGAAGCTGTTTAGAACAGTTAAAACATTAATTTGGCAGAGATGACCTGAGTAGATAATTTTTACTAAACTGAACAGTAAAAATTATGAAATAGTCAAAAATTTTTCTTTCAACTACGCAGTAATGTTATCATTAATCACTACAAAACCGATCACAAAGGATGTCTTTTTTGCTTAGAACCAAAACAGTGCAGAAAAGTTATATGAAATCTCATTATTGCACTGTTTTTCATTACTGCACTGTTTTAAATTTTAAATTAAATTTACCACAGAGGTGTAATGTCTCGTATTAAGTTAATAAAATGTATGCATTACATCAAAAAGATTACTGGCTGAAAGTAAAAATCGGCTGAATAAAACTGCCTTGGTGAAAAAAAAAACAAATGGCGCGCATTTTGTACCATTGTAAAACTTTGATACTTCATTTACCAAATAAAAAGGTAAAAAATCATAGAAATTGACAGCGATAGCGATATGAATTTAACTCCCGAAAATATAAAACAGCTGCAAACGAAGTTGTTAATAACCTTTAATAACTGGACTTTTAATAATTGTATGTTTGGAGGGAAGATGAATTAAACTTTGTTTCATTAACTTGAGTTTTTATTTTGAGTAGGTATATTTTGTCAGGGTAGTTGAAAGAAAAGCAGATTACGCACCTCGATAAAGTGAGTAATTAATGCTCTCGTGATAATTTAGTGCCCTCGCATGCGCTCGGGCACCAACATAACACTCGTGCATTAATGACTCTCTTTGCGCTCGATGCAACAATCTACTATAATGGATTGACATAAGGTACCGAAAAGCTTAATGTCAATACTGTTGACAGTTGATGTAGAAATACGACATGCGATTACGAAACGCGTTGAACGCAATTACTACTTATCTATGACCGCAAAAAACCAGGATCGTTTTTGCACGGAAAACAGCTCTTGAATATGACATTAAAATAAATTGATGTGATAATCACGTTTAAATTCTTGGTAAAAACTTGGAAAAAACATAAAATATTAGAGTACAAAGATACTGTTTATTTTATAAGAAATTTCTGCCAGCAGACCTACGAAAGGAGAAATGAAAAAGAAGTGTAGACTATAGTGTCTGAGACAAGGAAGAGAAAAAAGTGTAATTGTGGCTTACTTAACTTAACCTATAATATTACATAAATAAATACAAATATCACTAAATATAAATACATAATGCTAAGATATATAAACAAATAAAAATATATATAAATCACTATTGAAAGGAAAGGAGGACTTTCACTCTGTTTTTGAACAGTGAAATGGTCTTCAAATCACATATGCGTTTTGATATTAAGATGAAGTATGATAGCCAGAGATACGGCCGAGACGCAGAATACTGGCCACTAGTAAGCTACCAAAATAATGAGATCTGCAGAAAAGCTTAAACCTCTTAAACACGCAACACACTCAATCAAATGTTCGACCACAATTCTTCATCAACACTTAAACCGATAAAATCAGATAATTAGCCCCACAGATACCTTACCACGGACTTATGGTGAAGTACCCTTGGCCAGTGGAAGTGGTCTCAGTTCTCAAGTGTCCTGTGAGGAAGTAGCACGTGTCCGCTGTGGTGTTGGGTTACCGATGTACTTCCGGGGAGTGTCTTACTTGCATTTCCTTTAGTTGGTGACCAATTATTGATGTTTGTTCTTCTTTAGGAAGTTTGTAGCAACCTACAAAAAAAAGCAGCTTATAACAAAAAGTACTACAGCGCCATCTATGATAATGGTCTGAATCTCGCAAGCAAAGTTTATATCGACTTAAGGCTATATATGTATAAATAAACCCGACAGTAACTTTCGGGCAGTTGCCCACCAGACATAACAACTCTCTGGTCGGTGGATCCTCCCTTTTCTATGGAGTATTGAGGATCTTTACACCCTGTTCCTCATACCTCTAAACTGGTGCCCCGAAATGGACGTCAGCGCAGCCTTCGAGCAACGTGACGTCATCATCAACATCACTTTCTCAAGCTTTCGAGCAGCGAGACTCTTGACTCGACTGGGAAGCACGGCTTAACCTTGAAGATCGACCCGTGCGGCTGTTATTATTTAGCCTCGAGCTCTAGGAAGAGTTATGGTTCAAAAAAATTGAATGATGTTGCAGTGGTATATAAATAATTCCTCTTCTTAAATCTTTATCTTATCTGTTTCCTGAAAATGATGCATTGTTAACATAATAATATTTAATTACCTAATATGTTTTGGTAATCTTATCAACATAATCGTCTTCGAAACAGATGCGTGTTTTAACACACTTCTGACAAAACATCCCACTATTTTAAACCCTACCCGAATGAAAATACGTACCAAAATCCTTTTAAAAGAACTGCATCTACAAATACTATTACCAATAAACGATTTTAAGCCTTATTCCCACTGAAACTTAAGTTCATTTTTTTCATATCGATTGTCTTAACAACACTCAACGCAACTTTCAATTCTAACAAAGACATAAAAGGTCCAAAATCAAACGAATTTAATTTTAAAGTGATTTATGAAGAAAATGAACTGAAACTTATGAATAAACTAGAAGAATTTAAGGGTGGAAGTGAGGTTAGGGGTGAGTTCCGCCATTAGGGTGTTTGAACATGTCTAATGGTTCCTGAAAGATATACCTTGGGGGTTAAAGGTGACGTCACATTACCCTTGGAGAATACCCATATGCTGAAATGTGGGTTCCGTGAGTTACAGGAATAGGAAATGCAAATTGTGAGAGAATGTTCCGGTATGGACTAAGTAACCCTAATTAACAAACTACTACATAGTGACTATGGAACTAGAGGAACTTGTGGCTAAATAATAACAGCCGCCCAGGTCGATCTTTAAGGTTAAGCTGTGCTTGCCGAGGTTGGTCCGTGGATGGGTGACCATAATGACTTACATATCGAGTTTCCTCCGTTCCTCGTAAAGCATGTTAAGCCGTTGCTCACGGCTGTCATTTGTAGCCCCAAGTAACACGTAATCTGTATAATCACTGAATTAAAGACTTATTTACGTTTTAAAGTCAGACTGTCACTTTAAATCAGTTTTGACTTAGTTTAAATGCTTTTGAGTAGAATGTGGTAAAATTTATAATGCATGAAGCTATTCTATGGTCTAAAAAATAAAGTTAATTGGCTTATAATCATACTAAAACATTAATTACTTTTAATATACAGCACCTAAAACAGCATTTACACTAACACAAAGGTTAAGACCTTATATTAGTAAATAAGAAAACCTAATACATTAAATAAACGTTGTCGACATATTTTATAGTGATCTTAGATTTATAAACACATTTTTAAGATTAAATGCATTATTATGATCTTTTCTTATGTTTATTTACAGCTAAGCATTAGCCAAACATTTACTAAAGTTTTAGCTCTGTTATCTTCTTATTTTATTGTTACTTTAAAGCTTTCATCACTATTTAGATAAATAAAAATGTAATTTTATTACTATACCTAGGTCATAATTTGGCCATAAAACAATGAGTATTATGATTATTTTCATTTGTGCGTTAGTATATACTCATTAGTAAATTTATGTCGCACGTGTCACGTTGTTGTCATGAATAAACAGTGGAAAAAGACTAAGAGAACAGGTGGAGTAAAGAGAAAGATAAAAACGGAATATTCAAACTTTATATCTGGTTTAAGTAATAAAAAACGTGTTCCAAACAATGATACTCTTGATACTCAAAATACAGAACAATCGGTAGTTGTGTGTGAGCCAAGCACTAGTCAAGAAGTTCCATCAAGTGGTTCCGTAGTACATTTAAGATTTGAAAATGAAAATTATTTTGCAGAAGTGTTATCAGATGGTACTACTTTCTATAAATATATATAAAATAAAATAACTTATTATTTAAAATATGTATATCTAAAATAAAATAATCAGTTATTTAAAAAGGAGGAGGTTCTCAATTCGTCGGAATGTTTTTTTTTATGTATGTTACTCGATTACACGAAGACGGCTTGACCGATTTCAAAAATTCATTTTGTGTTTGAAAGGTTGTAAGTCCTAGTTGGTCTCATTGTCACCAGGCCAGAATCTGATGATGGGATCCTGGAGAAATCAAGGAAACTCCTCAAATATTATAGGCACACCTATAGGGATTTGGGAGTTTTCTTTTGAAGCTGGTGCATTGCCTGCATGATGAACTAAAAAGAGTTAAATAAAAATATTTTTATAAAAAAATAAAGCAACTTCAAAAAAAACCACCAAAAAGTAGTGCTTACATTATTTGGTGTGAATGCAGTATTAGAGGCATTATTTCTTACTTTTTGGTCGCCCTTTTTTCTTTATTCATAGAATATAAGTATTGCAAGAATAATAAGTTCAAGTGCTTTGATATAAATAACAACCCTAAGTGCAAAAAAGAACTGATTTGTCGTAAAACTATTTTTTTTTTTATAGTTTTTTGTATAAGTAATGTACCTCATTCGACATACGGACTGTAAGAAAAACAGTACCAAATATTTAGGAGGTTATTGTACAGTCAGCGTCAAATTCATGTTAGCTAATAAAGTCAAAATGATTTGAAAAACACTAAATCAACTTCATATACGCAGTTCAAATTATATTGTTGTAAATTGTGTTCAAAATTATCTTTTTATCATTACATGTAACCTGCCAGGGTAAATGCTTAGATATATTGACTACTCTGAACACATACAACATTATGCATACTGTAACTGCCAATATTTATATGATATTTCGTCCATTAGATATTTTTTTCTACAATGCTTACATCTATGTGATGTTTTCTTGAGTTATATTCCTTTAGCGTAAGGTATATTTTTATTTGCTTATATGAACTGTCAAATGTTACCTACCTATTAAAATGACTCCACGCACGTCCCGTTCGTTCTATTCGGGCACATGATTCAGGGAATTCCCCAACTCATTTATTGTGATAATGATTTTATACTTACACTTGTCAAATTACCTAACAACATCATGGCATCAGGGCATCATGTGATTAAGGGATTCTAAGTTATTGTTTCGGTACCCTGATTAACACTATAGCAATCAATTTTTATGACGTTTAAGGGTAATGAACATTATAACATGCCTAAAAAGTGTTACAATAATGCTAAAGATATCACTTAGATATTTTATATGTATGTTGAATGACTTAAGCTATTTTTTTAAACTATAATAAGATTGACAACATTAATATACACTAGTTGAAAGTTTAAAACATTAATATTATATGACGCCATTTGCTTTCTGTTTTCTCTAACATAAAAAAGGAAATTATAGCACACATATGAATGAAATACTACTTATTATGTTTTTCTTATAAGCGAAGTATCGATAGAAGCAATTTTATAAACTAAAATTAATCAAATCGTTACAAAAATTACAAAAGGTGTCAGATGTCGATTCTAAATTTGTCCCTATTTTTATTAAAAAAGCATTTCTGTGAGGGCGCGTGAATTATAAGCCACAAACATATATATATTTTCACATAAGACTAATACCCCCAGCTCATTTGCATTCAAAACAAAATAAAATTGATGATTGACTTACCTTATGATAAATTATTTTCCATGAAGACACATAAAAACATCTCCACACAACACCAATGCACTGCAATACACTAAACGAAATAATCAAATCGGACATAAGTTTCGATAAGTTTTTTCAAATACTTTTATACAAAGAAGATAAAACGTTCAGCCTTAGAATAAAACGTAACTTTGGCATAGTAATTCAAAAAGCTGTTTAAAAGCCGTACTAACGTCTAAAAAAATGCTTTTTACATTAGAATATGCTGTCTCACAACTTTACTAATGTCTGTCTTCAATAACATTATAAGCGCTGGTTAGCAGCACTAATAATATTTAATAATGCTCAAAGCCGTATTATTTGGGGCCCAAATTGAGCTTACAAGACACTTATAAACTTTTATACGGCTAATATAGTGCAACATATGCTGCTCATATACTGCTTTGCACGTAAGTCCATGCTGTTGTACGCTTCTTATAATGTTGTTTTGTGTTACTTGGCTAGATCTTTGACATATATCCCTTGGACTGGTTGTCAGACTTTCGGGCCACTGATTACCTGTAACGACTGTCAAAGATCTATAAATGATAGCCGGAACCAAATAACGTGCTTTCCGAGCCGCTAAGGCAACTTAGTCCCATCCACGGACCAACCTAGGCAAGCGCTGCTTTATTGTGAAGAGCGACCCCCGCGGCTGTTATTATTTAGCTACGAGCTCCTGCCGTTACATTGGAATACGACGGCACGGCTGGCGCAGTGGCCAAGCGATAGACTGCTGCGCTGCGTGTCGCGGGTTCGATCCCCGCACGAAGCAAATATTTGTAAGGCCTACAGATAGTTGTTCCGGGTCTGGCTGTTTGTGTATGTGACCTTAAATGTTTGTAAACGCACCCACGATACGGAGAAATTCCTAGGTGACAATCTTTTCTTTTTTAAAATGTCTAGCTGTTAGCATTGACCATTTAAAAGAATGAAGAATGCCTCATCAGCATAAACATTGAACCCACACCAAATCTTTAAAAAATAATGTTCGGGCCGCCACTACACCCAAGGTTTGCGTGAATCCTTACAAATGGCGGTTAAAGACGGACAAACGTAAGGCGGGTGGGAGGGGAGGGGGGGGGGGGGTAAGAGGATTGCGTTTGACATGTAATACTATTGCGGTGACTACTCCAGTGATTGTGAGGTGACCAGGCATCTTCTGTTCCGTTCTTCGTTGGACACTATAGAAAACAAAAAAAAGTTTTGCTCTTTACTCAGTAAAGGTAACGGCATTCGTTGACGCAGACATTTCATTTATTCAATAATTGTATCTATTCAGAAACAATTCATTATTGGGATAAATGAAATGCAACAATTGTTTACAAAAATTATATTTAAAGCTAAAAACAGTCATCAGCCGGGCCTTTTCCCAAACTATCTTGGGGTCGTCTTTCAGTCTAACCGGATGCAGCTGACAACCAGTACCAGTATTTTACATGAAGCGACTGCCTATCTGACCTCCACAACCCAGTAACCGGGTAATACGATACCTCTTAGTAAGACTATACACACATATAGACATAGTTTATCCGTTTTCCAAACTACTCCAGACTATTAGATCTTGGTTTCTATGACTTCAATTCTTAACTGGCATCGCAACTCCAACAAGTAAAAGAACAACGAGTTAAGAGCGTTTACGCCGTATGATATTTCATACAAACTTTTGAGTCCTTATTTGCCGAAATTACTGAACCGATTTTAATGAAACTTAATATGCATAAGCAGGAGGTCTAAAAAAATTCTGTTTCGATAGATAATTATTTATAATCGGTCTAATTTAGCTGTAAAACAATTTTTCGATCTGTTTTTAGTAAGTTTATAGCCTTAGTTATCCTGCAGAAGCGTATGAAGTTTCATTGAAATCTGTTAATAATTTCGGAAATACTCGTAAGGACTTGAAAGTTTGTATGAAATGTCGTACGGCGTAAACGCTCTTAAGATGACTTCTTCCGAGTAAATAAGCCACGATGGTCAATCGTTTTGGTCACCCTACTAAGAAGCCTCGAAGCAAACGGAAGTTAAGTCACGAAAGACGGAAACGAAATTGTAACTTTTTCTATTGTAGAGATAGTTACGAGTAGGTAAGTAGCGAGTACCATGCCCTAGTGATCGCTACTAGGGCTTCGCTTTAATTAGATTCGGTCTTTGAGTAATGCCATCATATTTTAAGGTGGTATGGTGGCAAGGTGCTGTTTTTTCACGAGGAAAAGATTACTTAACATAACATTACGCTTGTAATTCCCGGAGGGTTGGGCAGAAATCTACCTTATAAAGTTCTAACTCACATTTCGCCGATGTTTAATTCCCAAATGCCTCCATGGGCGAACCCATTGCCGTCAACTGGCCACAAATCCAGAATCCATGGCGGTTACTATAAAATTCCTGATGAAATGATTGATTGATTGATGTAAAGATTACTTTTACTATTATAATAAGTACTTTTCTTCTCTCTACTTTCTTACTACTACTTTCTCTTCTGTTACTGTTAGCCTATAAACCTACTTCGTCCCACTGCTGGGAAAAGTTCTCCCTATGAGTGATGGTTGCTTCGATCCAGGGCTAATATGGCCCATTGGTCTTTGGTGTTTTCTATCTCGTTCTCCCATCTGCGAGGTTACACAAAACGGAACCGGAACCAAGAAATAAGCTTAGACAGCACGTGACAAGCAACTCATAAACAAAAAACCATCAAAGATAACCGTCATTCGAAATTAAACGCCTATCAACGTTTGCACAATATTCCTCTACAATATAATAATGACATTTCAATACAATCCACAATAGAAAACCATTAATGACCATGTAATATGCCCATAAAAAGTTGGTCGCATGCCAAATGTGGGTGGACATCGTAAATCTGTCAAAAAAACAAAATGGCTGACCGCAGCTGTCAATGAGTATTGAGACGTCAAAATTCGGACAACGTTTTATTTGCGGCCAGTCTTTTCAAACATTGACTTTTATGCTGTAACCCTACAGGGTACATTTTAATGTTCTTTTGGTTTTTTGTCTGTAAAAGTAATTTGGTAATTTGAGATAAAAGAGACATTGGTCATTACGGGTTGTGTCACGGTAATTTCTGGCGGTGTCTCGTGTGAAAGTAAAGTGCCATTAGTAACAATTAATTTTATGGATATTTCTGTACAATTGTCGTGGAAAACCTGGATATGTGGGTGGGTTGTGTTCCGGTGCTTTCATCTTTTGACGTCTTGGCACGGAAGTCACTTTGTATTAACGAATGAAGTGTAGAGAACTGGCTTTTGGGTTCGTTACAAACTAATTGGATTTTGGTATACTAATAAGATGTTTTGAAAAAGTTTAGTTTATGAACTTCTGTATATTCCAGTGAATTTGATTTTTTTTTTGGAAAAAGGTCTGAGTATATTATTGTGATGAGTTTTTTTAATCGCTTGCATGTCACCTACGCAAACGAATGGCCGTGTTCACTAACACTAAGCGACACTTATGAGTAAATATCATTGTACTGTTGTAATTTAAAAAGAAAACTTAAATTTAGGTGTCGTTTTAAATTACTCAAAACTGGCTGTAGGATCTATATGATACCTTTCTTTTTACCTTCCCGCTCTTTAAAATGACTATCGAAAATTACATGAATTCCCTAAAATTCGACTTTAAAACCCGTAGTTATTATCCCTGAAAATTAGTACGACCAATTCCACAGCAATCCGTGCATTTTAAAAATTGTCATTCCAACACGATCCCATTGTCATTTTGCTAAAAGTTCGTAATCTGCTAAATTCATAATGGTCGATCATTGGTCTGTCAATGGTCTCGTAATAGAATTGTGTTATAATGACATTAGTGTATTGCCATTATTATAAAACCCGTTAGTGGGCGGATTACAGCCCACACCCTCTCAATGAGAGGAGGCCTGTGTCCTAGCAGTGGGAACATTATAGGCTGATGATGATGATGATGATGAAGACACCTCTGCCGTTCCCCTTGGGGCTTACAGGCGTGATGTTATTCTAGGAGTTTAAACTTCTCTAAATTCTGCGTAGTTCTATAGCATTAAACTTTTATCTTAGTTTGTGGCCTGTTAATAAACTGCCTTTTAAACATTTCAGAAATTATGATTTCAAGTGTTCATAGAAAACGTCGCAATAAATAAAGTTTTAACAGCCCTTATCAGTAACAAACCACCTTGTTTAAGTTTTATGACTTATTTTATTGAAATATTGGAAAAACACTTAAATACATTTTGTGGGCTATAAAATATTTAATGGCAAAAACTTTACGGTGAGAATTTAGAGCTTCAAAACTGAGTTGAAATGGAATCCTGTCTTTATGGAATTATTAGGAATTAATTGGGGACTTGTTACATACATACATAGTTATACCTACGTACTTCATCAAAGTTTATAACAAATTTGCATCCTCGTCAAATTAATGGAAGTAACAAGTTAGCCAGTGATTCTCGACCCGAATGAATAATAAAACAGGTAGAGCAGCTATTTTTTATTTCTTATCTCTGGATATCGGTATGTGTAAATCACCCGAGTTTAAAACATGCCCCGTCTGATCCTCGTCTTAAATCCGCATTAGATAATTTCTTATTCCACGTTAAGGGGGTTTATGCTCAAATACTGTCAAATTTAAACAGCTAAAAAATACCAGCGATTATTAATTATACAATGACCAGATGGCCTACCATGACGTCCTAAAACATTATTGTTTTACTCCTTGCACAGTGTGGGAAAGAGATGGCGCTAGACATTCTGTATAGCTCCGTCTCTTTTCCACACTGAAATAAGATTAAAACAATACGGCTCCAAGACGTCATCGTAGGCCAGCACGTCATCATCATTATCTTGCCCTTATCCCAAAAGATTTAGGGTCGGTGCAGCATGTCTTCTTCATCTATATAATTACCAGGTACCGTAATTTAAAATGATTATTTATGTCGTTTGTGAAAATCTCCTGAATTTTGACGAGGATGCAAAACTGCACATTGTATCTATAAAACAATAATTTTTTGGCTTAAAAATGTCTACACCCTGAACTATCATTGACCCACATTCGAAATCCGAATGCGAAACCAATTCAAACGTAAAAACAATGTAAGAAAATTCAAATAATCGAATTCTATGCAGATTTTGTAATTAGAACACATGTGACCCAAATCGTGGGAACCAGCGAACAGGTGTCGTTCGAAAACCAAATGTTTTCGCTGACAGCGTACAAATCACGCATCAGGAAATGGAAAAAAAGTTTGGACAACATTCCCATAGACAAGCAAGTGGCTAAGGGGTGGCGATTGTTATGGGACTTGTAATTATTGGTTATGGTAATTTGAGTGTTTAATAGTATTTTTAAATTATTGGTAATGTATTGGTTCTTGTTGGGTTCAAATAGATTCTGTTTGGCCCAATTTATGTTCATTGAACCATTTACATTATAAGCAGACTTACTCGTACTGTAGATACATTGTCATGAGTCATAGAAAAAAATCATAGACAGCTAGAAATTTTAAAATAATTTCAGGAACCTGTTTGGAGGACTGATTCCCGTACAAGACCGCGAGTTCCATTCCACAGAAAAGTATACTCATATGATTTACTCTCCCCGGTTCGCCAACAAAAACAGTTATTTCCTGGTTAAGGTATATTGGTAGAAATGATGCGTTTAATGCTCCCACGGGATCGAGTTGCCAGATACAGGTTGATACTGTAATGTTGATAATGATTTTTTTAAAGTTTTAAGTGTAAGAGGAGTTTTAGTTACTTATTGTGATAGAGAATATAATAACAAACAAATAACAAAACATTATTTATGCTCAGTTATCTCTGACCCATGAATAAACATACATAAGATAAAATACAATTTGTGTCGGTAAATAGATCCTTAAAACTACATTATTATGTTAGTAACACTTCACTTGTGCACTATCTATGTGTTCATGTTTATCTACACGATACTGACATGAGTTACTATTACTTTTGAAACTGAGAAAATGTTCCGTGTTCCGTTTTTAGCTAATGTCGAATTAATTACAGAGATAAAATTTTAGGTAATACAAAAATTACAACAAGAAACCGCGCGATATCTTTTTTGCTAGTATCATATCTTAATGTATCTCTTCTTATTTGAAAAAATATGACACTATTCTATCAAGAACCAAAAAAAAATACTACATATTAATCTTATTTTACACTGGTCATACCAACAAGAAAAGAAAAAACATCTAAATTCAAACATTTCGAACCGGCCTGTACCATAGAGCCGTGAAAGTATGCGGATTATGCACAGGTGGTTCCGCCCCACGGAATTCCGTACTTTTTGTGTGAATACCACTCTGTGGAGGGATTTCCGAATTGAAAATAAACTTTCTTTAATTTTGACGTTCGGTTCTAGCACGAATGTCGCTAATTGCAGTTTGGGAGAAGTTGTGTGTGCTGGTTTGAGCTCTATGCTTAATGTGATAGGGATATAATTTCAGTAATAATATACGTATTAGCAGTAGGTGTGTCAATTTTACCGAGGGGTGCTGTGTTAGCCAGTACGTTGGTTCTGGAGGTCAGATAAGCGCTTACTGCATGTAAAATACTGGTATTCAGATGCATCCGGTTAGCCTAGACACCAACCCCAGCATGGTTGCGAAAAGGCTATGCAGATAATGATGATGCTGTAAGAGTAGGCGTATTCGATAAATAAGACGATAGTGATTTGACTTTGATCTGTCTTTTAGTAACTAGGTCCAGACCCTGACAAATGAACCCCAGAAAAGTAACAGATACACAACATAACAACACTTTTTTTTCTTACTTTTGAATCATCATCGTCTGCCTGGCTTTGCCCCAACTTCTCTTCTTCTTCTAGTCTAACCAGATGCAGCTGAACACTAGTATTTTACATGAAGTTACTGCCTATCATGTAGTAGTCGTGTGCCGTAGAAACGGGCTAAGTATGTTGACGGAAGAATCGACAAACTGAAACATTGTCGTTGTCTACCTGTCATTAAATCGATTCTTCGAAAGACAAAACACGTTTCTACAGTGGTCATGCTACGCGTGCTGACTTTCACAACCTAGTTAGTCCTTAATACCCTCGGTAAGACTGGTTGTCAGACTTTCAGACCACTGACTACCTGTAACGACTGTCAAAGATCTACAATCGACAGCCGGGACGAACGGCTTAACGTGCTTTCCGAGACACGGAGGAAACACCATATTTATTGGATGGTCACCCATCCACGGACCAACCTAGGCAAGTGCGGCTTAATCTGAAGACTGTCCCGACCTGTTTTATTTTATCACTAAAAAGATTAATTCCAAAATAGTTTCTGTGCAAAATAAAAAAAAGAAAGTTGCAGCTTCTTTATTTAAAACTTACTGAATCATTCTTTAGAAGCTGTCATCACGAAGGGTTAAGATAAGAAGGGCTTACTAACTGCTCCCCCGAAACGTTTGTTGAACAGCCACTAATCTACGGATTACAAGACTTACACTATCACGCAAGTAAACGTCGTGGGGTAAGCACAGATCGGTGGAATGACATTTATTTTGCATAAATAAAGAAAGAATACGTTGTATGAGAATCTGGATAAGCTGAAAGGTTAATTCAACAAAGCCTAGAACGTTCCTACACAATAAAATTCTACACTTCTACCAACTTATCTTTTTAGGCGGGCAAACACGGAACTAAAATAAAAGTACCTACCAAGTTTGACATATCGATGTATTTTTTCTTGACAAGCAGCGCCACCTTGAAAGGCAAACGAAGTGGTCATAGTATGCCTTTCAGCGACAATGATGATAACAAAATCAAAGTAAATACTTGTGGGATTGACATATATGCTACCGAAAACCATAATATGTCCATTCAGTTGAAAGCCGTTAAGTACAGACAAAAAAAAAAAAACGCTTTGAAAACAACTGTCTATCCCTTAGCTAAATATGAGTATTTGATCTATTCATTCAAATTGAAGACAGAATTCGGAAATAGAAATAGAAATTGTTTATTTGCCAATAATGTAGGTATACAGAATATGATCATCATTTTGATGAGCGTCCCGATACATTTTGCTTTACGGCATGCAAAATTATTAAATGTCAATAAATTAAATTGAAGAATGGCAGAAAAATCAAAACAAAATGTCAATAAATTAAATTAAAGTATGGCAGAAAAATCAAACACAAATGTCAATAACAGAAAAGATCAAGTACAAATCTCAATAAACATAAACTACAAAAATGTGAACAAATTAGGTTTGAAATGTCAGAAAATTCAATTACAAATGTCAACAAAAAGGCAAAAAAATAAAATAACATTAAAATACAATTTATATTATAAAAATATATATTATATATATAATATAATTTATATTATACAAAATACAATTTATACTATCTTTAGTTTTTATTGCATAAAAACTAAAGATAGAAATGTCACTAAATTGTTGGAAAAGCATGTTCTTCTTAGACAAGTAACAACACAATGGTTAGGTACTTCATCCACCCAAATTTTCCCTAACAGAACTTTACAAACATGATCACATCATCACGCATTAACACACACACACAATCAAACATAAATGCACAAACACAACACAGGCAATCCGATCGCATTACGAATAATCCCCTCACTATCGAAATGCAAACGAGATCCGAAAAAATCGCGAGTCCCATCCCTATTCGATCACTGATGCGATTTTCTACCACTCGAAGACTTGACAATCCGAGTCGTAATCACAACCATTTTACCATGACCCCCCCTGACCCCCCTACTATGCAATTTCGAGGAACTAAAGAGGTAATTCAGTGGCTTGGTGGAGGTCGTTATATAACGGTTATGCTATAATACGGGTTTTACACCACTTATCGACACCCCGTTCCGATTTGTTATCCGATCTTTATTTGTGCTTAAAATGTTTGGATTTCATTCCAGTTATGTTTGATTACTTTTTGGGTTTTTAAATTGAGCTGTTTTCGTGAAAGTATTAGGTAACTCTAGAACGATTTAACGAATCCGCGAAACGGTTTCACGATAAGGTTTCTTGTCTATATCCTGTCCAAGTCTGTTGGAAGAGAATTCTAAATGAAATGCGGGTCTGTTGGAAGAGATTTCTAAATAAAATCCAGTGCGGGTTGAAAGAGATTTCTAAATAAAATCCAGTGCGGGTTGAAATATGTCAAATGTCAATTAATACTTAGTTCTAGGGCATGTCAATGAATGTTTAGTTCTAGGGCATGTCAATGAATGTTTAGTTCTAGGGCATGTCAATGAATGTTTAGTTCTAGGGCATGTCAATGAATGTTTAGTTCTAAGGCTTGCCAAATAATTTATGGTCAAGTTCTTTATTTACAATTATTATAATTTACCGTTTACTTGGATTGATTACGAGCAATAATCAGTCACAAATTAACATCACAATAAAGAGTTAAAACATTTCGTTTAATTAGTAGTAATTTGTGCTGATCGTTGACTGGGAAAACTTTGGAATTCGTTTTAAACAAAAAAATATATATAATAATGTTTCCATGTGGGTTATGATTAAATAATGCGACAGTCATATGTGTCGATCAACAAAGTAAAAACTCAAACTCAAACTCAAAGCATTTATTTCAATTAGACCATTACAGGCACTTTTGAAAGTCAAAGAACAAAAAAGAAGAACGCGAAGCAAGCAAAGCCTGTTGAGTTTCAAATTCCTGGATGAAAACGTCGTATGTCTTTGTGTCAAAATTGAAGATGAACTTGAATGTCCCGTTGATGACGATAGGCTCGCCTTCCTATCATATGGGACTTAAACATAACATGACGAAAAGTGGATGTTACTGTACTATGTGCTCTGTCCTACATTGTGTGTTAATCAATACTTAACTAAATTTAAAAAAATCAGAATGAAAAAGGAGTGGATAGCCTAGTGGTATTACCGTCGAACTGCCAAGCCATAGGTCACGAGTTCGAACCCAATGCACGCACCTCTGATTTTTCGGACTCAGGTGCGTATTGTATAATTATCACTAGCTTAGGTGAAGGAAAACATCGTGAGGAAACCAAACATGCCTGAGAGATATTTCTCGACGGTATGAAAAGCCAACTCAGACGCCCATGAACGGGATAAAGAATAAGAATAAGAAATTTTATTTGCTCAAACATGTGTATACATTCACAAACGCTTCGATTCGGAAAATCTGTCTATCTCGCTCGCTTTCGTAATGCCAAAACAAGATAGACATACGACTTATCTAATCGAAATCGAATCGAAGCGTTTGTGAATACGGAGGCAGGATTGGTACTAACCACTCGAAATAAAAAGTCTGAATACTAAATATGACATTTCTGATGGACAACAATTATAATATTGTTATGTCAAGTTTTTATAACTTTTCATGATCAGTTAAGTTCCCAGTTTATGTAGTCTTACCAGTGTATTTGCAGTCTGTCGACATTTTGTGTTAGTAAATTAGCGCGGGTATCGCGGTTCAATCCCGCTAATTAACTGGACGCATATTTAGGCGGATTTACTAATATTTGATTGGAACATAGACTTCGATACGGATGGTAAAGGAGTAAATTATCAATTTAATTATGTATTCATATACTTGCTGCTCTTAGAGTTTGCCGCACTGACATTTGCACCTAGGCGTGCAGTAAGCCAACCATTTAAAATTAATTAAATAACTTTACGCAATAATTAAGCATAGCTTTACTGTTACTTGTTACTTTACTCTTACTCTTAAACATACCTCGTAAAAATATTAATGAGTGTTTTTGTCATTTAGACGGCGGCGCGACGCGGCTGACCGAGAAGAAGATGGCGGGACGCCTTGTTTTCTTGTTAATTGGCGAGAATAGGCAACAAACAGAGAAAAGTGGAAGGAATGGGGGGAGGCCTTTGCCCAGGAGTGGGAAAGATCAGGCTAACTACAAAAAAAAGAGCGTTTACGCTTTACGACATTTCATACAAACTTTCAAGTCCTTATTTTCCGAAATGTCTGAACCTTTAATTAAACTTCACACTCATGCAGGATACATAGGTCTTAAAAATTACTATTAAAAATACAAACAGTTTTACCAAGGGGTTCACGCTCCATGTAAAATACCGGTATTCAGATTTATCGGGTTAGACTGAAAGCCGACCCCAACATATT
This sequence comes from Cerastis rubricosa, assembly GCA_949152445.1. Classification (NCBI taxonomy): domain Eukaryota; kingdom Metazoa; phylum Arthropoda; class Insecta; order Lepidoptera; family Noctuidae; genus Cerastis; species Cerastis rubricosa. The sequence continues at coordinate 16,113,718 of OX424541.1, forward strand.
TGGGAGAAGACTAAGCCGATGAGATGTTACTTCCAAATTCTATCAGACGTATACGGCTTGTGTACACACCACACATCCCCCTGAGAATGCTAAGGGGGATGTGTGGTATTACGCGAATGGATAAAATAAGGAATGAGTACATAAGAGGAAGTTTGAAACTGGCGCCGGTCACGGAAAAGATGTGTGGTAATCGGTTATCGTTGTATGGGCATGTGATGCGGCGGAATGAAGAAAATGTCGTGAGGAAAGTTTTGAGTATGAATGTGGATGGTTCTAAGACTAAGACCAAAGAAAAGATGGATGGATGTGAAGGATGATATGGCAAGAAAGGAGGTATCTTATGAGATGACAAGTAATAGAGAAGTATGGAAGAAGAAGACGCCGATGCTGCGCCGACCCCAAATAAATTGGGATAAAGGCAAGAGAATGATGATGTATACGGCTTGTGACATAATAATTAAGCCACAATTCCTACCCGCGTCGTCCACAATAATTCCAACTGCAACAATATTTAGACTACACAACACAGTGCAGTGTTTGTGCCGCGTCAACCTGTCTCACTAATTAGCGGCCGTGGTTCACTTCCCGTAATTAACTGCGAATGCGCACACTCATATTGTTTTGCACAAAACATGCATGCATACATAAATGTTTAATACCTACCGAAAGGTATGCCTGAAATCGCGATTTCGGCAAACATAAAGAATCGACTGCCATTTACTAGAATAGAATAGAATAATAATATTTATTTCTGAGTGAATGGTACATTAGGATCTTAATATTAAACAGTTTCACATACACTACCGTTGCCGGAGTAGAAATATTAAAATTAGCATAAAAAGCCTAAGTGGCCAAGTTCTAGGCCGCAACAATGTGATTATAATAGTTTGTCATCAACAACGCTAAATAAAGATATATCCCAATTAATGTAATTATAATATGATTTTAATACAATGTCAAGTTGGAAAGTAGAGTGAAAAGTCAAAGTTTACTAAATAATAAAATGTCAAATGATTTAAAAAAAATAGTACTACATGTCACTATTGACATGTAGTACTATTTTTTTTAATCATATAATATCCAATTCTATTGATTTGTCTTCTAAATAGTCCTTAATGGTATAATATCTTTTATCAAACAATAGTTCGAAGAATATTTTTTTAAACATTGTCAGAGGTAAGTCTTGCAAACTATTTGGTAAGTGATTGTAAATAGTAATCGACATGCAGTATACATTTTTCATTAATAATTTCAGTTCTATTGGTGGCAGCCGAAGTCTATCCTTATGCCTAGTTCGGCTATTTGGCCTGACTGTGTTTGTTTCAAATAAATTATAATGACTCTTAACAAAAATACAAATAAAAATACAATACACATAGTTGACCACCAAATAATTATAATCATGTTTTTCTAGCTTTTAAAATCGTGACTGCTGAGATGACGAGTGATAGAGAAGTGTGGAAGGAGAAGACATGCTGCGCCGACCCCAAATAAATTGGGATAAGGGCAGGAGAATGATGATGATGATGGTTTTCAAACTTAAGATGAAGGTTTCCCTGGTCTGGAATTGAACACTATACTACGCGTTTACAAGTAGCGTGGTCAACGATAGCACATAATGGTAATTTTAAAAAAGATCAAAACAAAACAAAATGTTCTTAATTTTTCAGTAACTCGTAGCTCGTGAGCTACGCCGTAGCGATGTCGTAGCGCATTGGTTTAAAATCTCGTAGTCTGGTTATTTTAGCACTTTATTTTTCTGTTTATTTTATTTTATTTTTAAATTAGGTTTTATTTCACTTAAGGTGCTTTGGTCACAAGTCTTTTAAGAAAATAGCAAGTTGTCTGTTAGTTTGTCAACCGGTTTAAAACCGATTAGAAGCTTGCAAAAGCAGAATTTTTACTCTCATACTACAAAATAGTAACATAAACTACTACCCAACCACCAACACTTTACAAAAAACCCTAGATAATCCTCCTGTCCTCCAATATTTCCCAATAAGCCCACTAGCTTACAATTTGCGGCAAACGCAGTCCGGGATCAAAGGACGGGGTGTATGTACGGGATGGCGGGATGAATGGGGGCGAACGGGATGAAAGCGGATCATCCCCTTACAGCCTTAGCTTGCCTGTTACCGGAACTGATTGAGGTGATTAAAATATAGGCATTTATCTTTTGTGGGAGGTAGTAAAATGACTAGATTTAATTATTGGGCACCTTTTGTCGATGTTTTATAAGTGCCCATGTTGGACTATATATTTGTTTTTGGTTTTTTTTTTTGTTAGACATGTTTGTTTTTCTATTACTTTTTCTTCGTGTGAAAAAAGAAAATGTTTTTTTTTTAAAAGAGCGACGAAGGAGTGTAATAATACTTTCTTTTCCGTAGTGATATATACATATGTTTTAGCATCGGCAAGTAGCTTCAACTCAACTCAACTTTAAACTTTCTAATTATCTAACCGATTCCTTGACAATACAAAAGTACCTGGCTTAATTAACATGAATACTATAAGTAGTAGAGAGTAGCGGTGGCCCAGTGGTGGCAGCCCCGACTTACGAGCAGTAAGCAGTGGTTTCGAACCCAGGCAGGCGCGCGTGGAACACGAACGCGCCGTCGGCACGGCCTGTCGTCATAAGACGGACGGACGGTGAGCTAGCCCATTACTACACATACCTTATACATACCTTGTTTGCAGTTTCTGTTATTGACGATATAGTTCCTATTTGGCGAGGCCGTGAGGCACACAGTCTTATATTTTTTGTTTAGATTTAAGTTTTTTTTTCCTTAAATTATTTTTGTATTGTGTGGACGAGCTAGACAAGACAATTGGAAATCATGGGAGAGGTCTTTCCCAGCAGTGGGATGACGCCACGCTGACAGTATCAGTATCAGTATTGTATGGACTTTACGCATATGCCAAATAAATGTATTACTTTCTTTCAAAAATCCGGCCAAGTGCGAGTCTTACACAGGGTTCCGTAGCCCCAAACAATGTCATAATAATATTTTGAACGGTCATTCATAAGTAAATTTACACTCAACACCAAAACTAAATTAGTGTTTCAAAGTATTTTAATGAAAAGTAAAGTTACGGCTGCAGTTAGGTCAAAAAGTCCCATATCTCAAAAATTAAATATCAAAACTTATTCAAACCAATTTTCGTTGAAAGTTTTTTTTACGTTCTACAAACCCAATTTTTTTCAGAATTTTCCTCCTCTTACTTTAGAAATGAGAGCGGGGGGGCACACATTTTACCCCTTTGGAAGTGTCTCTCGCGAAAACTATTCATTTTAGAAAAAAAAAAATTATATTAGAAACCTCAATTTCATTTTTTAAGACCTATCATAGATACCCCACACGTATGGTTTTGATGAAAAAATAATTTCAGTTCTATGTATGGGTAACCCCAAAAATGTATTATTTTTTTTTTACTATTTCTGTGTGAAAATCTTTATGCGGTTCACAGAATACATCTACTTACCAAGTTTCAACAGTATAGTTCTTATAGTTTCGGAAAAAAGTGGCTGCGACATACGGACGGACAGACAGACATGACGAATCCGTTCCGTTTTTTGCCATTTGGCTACGGAACCCTAAAAATACCACAGTAAGCAATGTTCTCATTTTATTTAGGCTTCTGTAAATATACCTTCCACCACACAGACTTTGGTTTTATAAAAAGTCATGCAAGTTCCCTTTAACAAAAAAATAACCCCGCAGACTTACAAACTAAATACAAAGCACATAGGCTTTATACTCACAAGTCATGTAAATGCTGAACGTATTCATGGTATAGAACTAACCAGTAAACCAACGAGACACATTTTTTTTGTGAAATTAAACGGGTTTCATCTGGACTTGAAAAGAGACTATGAGACCATGGAGTTTCTTGCCAGTTCTCCTCCATAGGAAACGACCAACCCGAACCGATTACCTTTTTGTCGATGTTTTATAAGTGCCCGTGCAGGCCTATGTAATATAAAAATATTTTGATTTTATGATTTTGATATTTTATTTTTGATATTTTGATTTAGGTATTTTGATTTTGATATTTTGATTTTGATATTTTGGCTGTGACCACAGAGTTTGTTTCTTCTCAGAGTAAGCAACGCCGACTTCATCTAGTTTTAATACATAATTTATCGCGTCGTGTTTAGTTAAATCTATTTGCAGATAAGTAGATATGTTCTGTATGGCGTATAGAATAGCGTCATCCCATGTCTTCCCGTGGGTGTCGTAAGAGGCGACTAAGGGACTTAGCAGAGAATGGGCAGCAGCGTTCTCTGTGCATTTGTAATAAACGTACTGCGATCGCCAACCCGCCTGCCAAGCGTGGCGATTATGGCAAAACCCCCCCCTTTCTTGGGGGAGGCCGCTGTCCAGCAGTGGACGTCTTTTGGCTGAAATGATGATGATGATGATTTACAGATATATACATCCTGACTGCCTCTTTGGTTGATCGGTCGCAGGCGCGACTACTGAGCGTGAGGTCCTGGGATCGATTTGCCGGTCGGGGAAAGTTTTATTGGGTGTTTCCGTCCGGAATTTCTCAGTAGCAGCAACGCGTCTAGATTTGTGCCCGATTGAAGTGTATTACAAAGGTCTTAAACGTAACTGGCAAAATGTTGGTGTACTATTAGGTGCAGTCGCGAGCACCAATATGTCACCATCATCATCTGCCTAGCCTTTTCCCAAACTATCTTGGGGTCGGCTTCCAGTCTAACCGGATGCAGCTGAGTACCAATATGTGAAAATGCGTTTTAGTAACTTTTTATTAGACCTATATACATAGGTCTTGCCTTCTTCCTGCTTATGCGTATTAAGTTTCATTGAAATCGGTGCAATCATTTCGGAAAATACGGACTTGAAAGTTTTTATGAAACGCCGTAAGGCGTAGGTAAACACTCTTAAGTTTTATTTATTTTTTTAAAGCTGTGTGCACTAATTTATTCACTAACGTATTTTTTTCTTTCTTTGTTCCTTGTTGTAGTACTGTACACGTGTACTGTGACGTAGGTGTATACTATGCCTACATACAGCAGGTCGAGATCAAAGGGAGGTCTAATGAGGGCGGCGGCTCGGTGCCGTTTGATGTCGTTCAGTCTCATTTGTGAATGAGCTGTTATTCTTTTTTGAGCGTTTTCGTGTTTTATAAACGCTGGTTTGCTTGGTGTTTATGTGTTTGTCTGTTTTTCGCTAATATTTGATGTTTCATCGTCCCTAAAACGGGAAGTACCAATCTCAAATTAATTAAGATAAACGAATGAGACCTCCTCGTTACTCGTTGATCTAGTGTACGCAAGAATGACTGCTGAGCATGAGGTCCTGGGGTTCGATTCCCGGGTCGGGCAAAGCGTTCATCATTCATCATCATTATTTCAGCCGAAAGACGTCCACTGCTGGAAATAGGCCTCCCCAAGTGACGCCACATTGACCGGTCCCGTGTGACTCGCATCCAGCGGATCCCCGCAACCTTCACCAGGTCATCGGTCCACCTAGTGGGAGGCCTTCCAACCCATCGTCTTCCATTCCAGAAATTTTCGGCCCCATCGGCCATCCGCAAAACGTTATTGGGTCTTTATTCATAAGAAATCCGAGTAGCATCTACGGAGTCATCAGAGGATTTGTGACCGGTTGATGGCAATAGGCTCGTCCCTGTTACACTTAAATATAACGGGCAAAATGTGTGTGTAATACACCTCTGCTCAGCCCTCGGGGATTACAAGGCGTGATGTTATGTTAAAGGCTTGAAATGGTGATTTACGTTTAGTATTTTTGTAAAATTTTGTATGTATTTGGCTAATTCAGACTATGAATCAATCCAAATCCAAGTCCAATCTTTATCATTATATTATACCTATGCCAATGCTGATTGCATTGCCATCCAACGTGGCAATGCTGCCAGCACTATTTGCTGTTGACAGTGATGTGGACGAATTTTTTGACGCCCTGTAATTTTTGCTCATTTTGATACTTGTAAATATTTTTTTAAGATCTGTGTATAATGTACATACTTAATTAAATTAGATAAATTAAATTTAGAGTATTAAAATTACATGAGTAAAATAAAATACTAAACCACTACACAATACTAAAACACACACCACACAAACGAAAAAAAGCCTTTCTAAACACTTACATCTCAGCAACCTCCCACAATGAGGTTGCGAATTTTCAGCGGCTTTCAGGGCAAGTAGCAAGAAAGCGGCGTCTTGCTGAAAATCGATAGAGCGAGGGCTGTGACCCCGCCCCCCGCCACGCGCCCCCTGCGGTCAGTTCCACTACCTTGACATTGCAGGTTGAGGGTAAATGGAAGGCTTTTCATTGAGCTTAAGTATTCTAGAATGATTTGGAATTTGAATCTTATTTTGGCGATTGGACTCGAGATATTAAATGACATCTGTATATTGTGTTGTGTGGAGATGCTCGTGGCTAAATAATAACAGCCGCACAGGTCGATCTTTAAGGTTAAACTGTGCTTGCTGAAGTTGGTCCGTTAATGGGTGACCATAATTACTTACCGAGTTTTCTCCGTGCCTCGGAAAGCACGTTAAGCCGTTGGTCCTGGCTGTCATTTGTAGATCTTTGACAGTCGTTACGAGTAGTCAGAAGCCAAAACTCTGACATTTAGTCTTACTAAGGGGTATCGTATTACCCAGTTACTGGGTTCTGGAGGTCAAATAGGCAGTCGCTTCATGTAAAATACTGGTGCTCAGCTGCATCCGGTTAGATTGGAAGCCGACCCCAACATAGTTAGGGAAAAGGCTGGGCAGATGATGATCTGTCGGAAATAGGAATCGAAATTCGTTGTTGCATTGTATGTTGAGTTTAGCTTTTTCAGATTATATGCCTATAATCCTACTTCCTACTAATATTATAAATGCAAAAGTTTTGACGATTAGGGATGTCCAGATGTGTGGATATTTGTTACTCTTTCAAGCAAAAACATTTTTTTTTTTTACTTTTTGTATCAGTACAATCCCGTGCGACAATAATCGAACCCCAAGCGGGTGAAGTCGCGGGCATACGCTAGTTATACATAGGCCACCATGAACTATGAATATTAATTGCTTGAAAGATAGACGCCTCCAAAGAGGTCATATGTGTCCCCCCCCTCTAATTTCTGAAATAAAAGGAGGAATTTTCTGAAAAAAATTAGGATTGTAGAACATAGAAAAACCTTTCAACGAAAATTGGTCTGAATAAGATTTCATGTTTAGTTTTTGAGATATGGGACTTTTTCATCAAACTGCAGCAGTAACTTTGTTTTTAATTAACATACTATGAAACACTAATATAGTGTTGCTATTAAATGTAATACAATACAACATAGGAATGAGCCTTCAAAATATTTCTATTATATTGGTTGGTGCGACGGAACCGTGTGTATTACTACCACTCGCACTTGGCCGGTTTTTTTTAAACGTATCGTTGCCTGTTCAGCAATAAACATTTAATTTAACAGTTTGAATGTCAATCAAAACGACATGAATGCTACATTAATTTACATTACTAAGTCAGTAATACTTTTTTCTATTTATATAGGTAAATAACAGGTTAAATACCGAACGAAGCCGTGTTAAGTAGCTAAACTGAAATAACCCTTATTACCATGTGGTAAGGCCGGTAAAAGTTAATTGTATTAACACTGCTTATTTCCATACGATTGTGCATTTTCCTGGAGCGCTGTACATACATACCTACATGAATAGTATATTTAAATGAATAGGCAATATGTAAACAACTTATTCAATCACAATGTGTATGTATAAAAGAATTGTGAAGCAACGGATTGTTCATCTACATCACCAGATTCGGAATTGTCCAATGTATTCATTTTTATAATTTTCACGATACTTATACCATATGTTATTAAAACCCTCCGTGAGCGTATTGTTAAGTATCGATATAAGATTATATTTATGTACCAAATCCTTTTTGCACCACAAGTTAAAAAATTGAATGAGTATCAAAAAATTGTTTCTTTGGGATAGTTGTTTGTTATCATGAGTATAATCACGTGTTTAAGTATCGGTCACTAATTACTAGTCACCCTATTTATACCTACTATACTAGTTACTGTGATGGTCTATAGCTGAAGTAAAGTCGCTTCATGTAAAATGCTGGTACTCAGCTGCATCCGGTTAGACTGGAAGCCGACCCCAAGGTAGTTTGAGAAAAGGCTAGGCAGATGATGATGTTCTATAGCTGTACATATTATAAACTAAAGTCGCTTCTCGTCGGATGACAATGCATCATTTAAATATAATTAATTCTGTAAAGTTTGTGTGCGGAATATGTTTTGTTTAAAACGTTGTCCCACATTAGGAATTTCTCCTGTATTGTGGGTGCGTTTTTTTACAAACATTTACGATCACATACAAAAACAGTCAGGCCCGGAAAAACTATCTGTAGGCCGTACAAATATTTTTTTCAGATATTAGGGAACAAAGATCCAGGATCAAAACCGCGATACGCAACGCAATCTATCGTGCCATGTTTCACAATAAAACAAAAGGAGAATGTCAGGATTGAAGCATCGGGCGTTTCTGTCTATCCCTATTAGACAATAAAAAAACTTTCCTAATGTTTTGTCAAGGCCACAAAACCGTACTAAGCAAGGGTCAGGGGCGGGTCATAGAAGTTAATTAAATCCTTTCAAATAACTATCTACCTACTTTACTTACATCCAACTTGAGAAGTCAGGCTTTCAGTAAGTAATTACGAAAGGCGTGACCCCGCCAATGACGCGGGGTCAAAGCTCGGGGCGCATCGCTATTGGCTGAAACGACGTTCACACATTGACACCGATTTTATGGGTTTTCAGACATGTGAGGCGGTTTTCCGTTGGGAGTTTGTATGGGTTCTTGATAAATACATAATAATATGCTTTGGCATATGAAAAGTAAGTGGGTAACAAACAAACACAACGAGAAGTAAAAAAATGCAATCTGAATGTAGATATGAAAGAAATTTCTAATAAATCTTCGGCCTAGTTTCAACCTAGTTATTTTATTAATTACAGGAAAAATATAAATAATGTTTCAAGTAATGTGGATTTTCTGTTCCCTGATCATAATTATCTGGATGTCTTGAAAGTTTGAAAGCATCAGTTTCTTCTGGGCAAGCGTGCTCCACCCCATCATCGCTTCACATCAGGCGAGATGCGGCCATACGTAAGTCTATACCAAATTAAAAAAAAAAAATGTTCTTCGGAAAAAAAACTCTAGCTTTTTTAATATTTTTTTTTTTCAAAAACTCGAATTTTGTTGGCCAGCTAGAATAACATCGACATTTTATAGACACACCCTTTAATACGAAAATAGGAAAACAAAACAAAAACAGTCTGCCCAGAATATCTTTTCCCGATATCAACAAAAAACCGTTTATTATCATAACCGCTATATTTCGATACTCCAAATATACGAGATACTAGTCACTGTTCTCCAGGGACTCTTTCCCTAAGAATATGACTTTTTGGGGTTCTTTTAACACCATATTATTCTTATCTCTGGTACTTGTTGACGTCGTATAGTTTATGTTTTGTCTATGCGTTTTGAAGCTTTTTCACGGAGGGAATACTGAAGTTATGGTTACAAGAAAACTTAAATATGAAGTAGGTAGTAGGATTCTTTTGTTTCGTGTAGTTTTATGCGGGTTTTTTTATGACAGCCATGTTGAATATAGTTGGGCCTATCACAGCTGAAAAGCACTATTGTTTGCTAGTAGCAACAATGTAGGTACTATACAAGATGTTGTTTTGCATCCTCGTCAAATTCAAGGAGGTAACTATGCTAATGATTCTCAACCCAAATCAATAATAAAACGGATAGTTTTTTTTTTCTTATTTTCGGAAATCGGTAAGTGTGGTCTGATCCTCGCCCTATAACCGCTGTGAAAGCGCGGTTATAGGGCGAGGATATACAAACAATCTCAAACGTTTATTCCATCATTCCTTCTTCCCTAAACCACGTTAAGGGGGTTATTCCGATATACTGACAAACATAAACAACCAAAAAAATCAGCGTTTATTAATAATTAAGTAGGAACCGTAATTTAAATGGATTAATTATGTCTTTTGTGACAACCTCCTGAATTTTGACGAGGATGCAAAACAACACCTTGTATAATCTGTATGTTATGTATTGATGAAAATACATAATCATTTACACCCTTTCTAAAAATGTTCTCAACGATCTATTCGTTGTATAATCATGGTTGCATATTATCAAACCCGCTTTGCAAAGGTCTCAATGCGATGGGTGCCGAGGCCGGCCTAGAAAGAGGTGGCGAGATGATCTGAACGCGCATCACGAAGGCTGGTTCGAGGTGGGCCTGGAGACGAGAAAGATAGGGCCTTTGCCCAGCTGTGGGACCTAAAAGGGTACTTAAAAATTTTGCCTGATAAGTGTAAATAAGTTAACATATAGATATGTCAGGTTTTGTTGCAATTATTTGGTGGTGCGTTCATTTATCAGAATATCATCAATATCATTTTTTTTAGCACCATGCTGAGATGGAGCCTTTTGGCCTCGTACATGACCAATAATTTAGTTTAATTCTTCATTTAATCATTTTGTTTTGTCTAGTGCGAGACAAATAAAAAGTAAGTAATATTCTTTTCTTTTTACAGAAACCCACCCACACCATAGTAGCAGCAAAAATTGGTACTAACACATTTTATAATCTTGAGCTTGTTAGTTCCTAAAACATCTCCTCATTTTGAAGGAAACATAACTCAACTGAATACCTACCGAACAATAATATAATATTAAACGTATGATCTCAACGCTCTTTATCGCCAACGATAGCGGGACGTAAACAAGCGCTCATTTATTACATTTATATCGTTCATAAAGCTTTATCTTACCACTGACATGTCTTGTGCTTATCGCTCGCTAGGATATGTCCCCTGGCGATGTCTGGGGAATGTTTTTTTTTTGTTGGGTTGCTCTGCGTGATATACCGCCAAGTTATCATCCTCATCATTCTCTTGCCCTTATTCCAATTTATATGGGTTCAGCGCAGTATGTCTTCTTCTTCCACACTTCTCTATTACTTGTCACCTCATCGGATACCTCATTTTTTGCCATATCATCCTTCACACAGTCCATCCATCAATTCTTTGGTCTTCTCTACTCTTATACCCATCCACATTCATATTAAAAACTTTCGACATTCTCCCTATCTAAATATTAGTTCCAATAAGAAACTTTAATTGTAGGATGTTGGCAAACCAGGTCAACCCATCTTAACTACTTGTCATCTCATCAGATACCTCCTTTCTTGCCATATCATCCTTCACACAGTCTATCCATCGTTTCTTTGGTCGTGATACACCTACAAGTAACTACTTGAAAAAAGACCTTCGGTCAGCAGAAGGCATGTTTCAGCTGACTTATAGAAAAGCAGAAAGTTTTCTAGTTATCCAATGCCCGCACACACGCTGTTACTCAGATACGTCACATTCATCATCATCATCAGCCTATAATGTCCCCACTGCTAGGACACAGGCCTCCCCTCTATGAGAGGGAGTGGAATGGAATCCACCACGCGGGCCCAGTGCGGGTTGGTAGATTTCATGTAGCTTCAAATTTTTATTTCTAGGACATGCCTGCCTGGTTTCCTGACGATGTTTTCCTTCACCGATTTTGAGGGCAGCGATGATCAAATAAATTAAACAAAGTAATGCGCCTGCCTGGGTTCGAACCCACAGCTTACTGCTCGTAAGTCGGGGCTGCCACCACTGGGCCACTGACGTCACCTTGGTTGCTGATAAATCTTCTCACCGTCGCTTTACTTTGGTAGATCTGAAAAGCATTGGGAATACTTAGTAGCGGCACTTTCATACAAGCCTACAAGCTTGGCTTGCCCTGGTACTTTCATGATGATAGGGTTTTTGCTGACAGTCTGCTTGCCATATGGGATTGCCGTATTGTTGTCCCCTAGGCACGTCACTCATTCGGAATACTAAATTCGTGGACCTCATGAGAAACCTGAAGAAAGACAGTTATTTTGTTGAAAATTACACAAAATTACTAATTTGACTGAGGTGAGAATCATCATGCTCATGATGATTCAAAAGGCTAGCCTTTTCCCAACTTTATTAGGGTCGGCTTCCAGTAAACGAACGCAGCTGAAAACCAGTACTTTACCTAGTGCGACTGCTTATCTGACCTCCACAACCCTGTTAGTACTGGGTAATACGATACTCTTGGTTAGACTTAGGTGAGACTGAGAATCCATTTTTTTTTGTGTAGGTATGGGGATACTGGAACCTTAAATATTTATAACAAAAATGCATTTGATAATGTCCAAAACTTTATTAAACAAACAAAGTATAAATGTCCCAATTAAAACACAAGCATGATAGTCACAAGAGCGCTGCTGGAATAAACGTGCATGATAAACTTTGACTAGAGCCTGATAGCAAGACGGTATGTATGTAAGTCGGTAGGTACATAAAATGACGTAAATAAGCATAATTGTGCGTTGGTATTTATTTAGAACAGTGTTTCAATAACTTAGGTATAATTTATATACCCTATGTCACATAGTTTTGTCTTGCACGAAAAGTTCAAAGAGTTTACAAAACAATAGATATTGGAGCAATGATAACTATTATTCTTAGTCAACTACTCGAGGTTTTTACATATTTAGAATAGTTGTAAACTTAATTACCTAGGTTATTCAAAAGTATTAACACACACAGAATAATTTTGGAAAACCTAAACAATTTTATGGAGAACACCTGAAAACGTATGAAAAGTCACTCACAAGTCACAATTATCAGGTGAAACGTTTATTTTGATGACTATTCTGGTCAAAACGGATACACTGAACCGTCTATCTAGTTTAAAGATGAAAATCTTATACCATTACTTTGCTTAAAACCATGAATGCGAGCCATTCTCTTGGTTTTACTTCATTATATTATTCCAAGACCTTTCGGACCGTCGACGGTGTCGCCGTCGCTTCCTCGAGATCATCTTCCTTGCGTGCTAGCGTGGAAATATTTCCACAAAATTATGATCTCCAGATTGTAATTTGCTTTTTTATTATTAGCTTTTTTGTGTGAAAAAGTGAAAAAAACATCGTTCGAAATCACATCTTGATTTAATCATTGCAACGCTCGTTTCTTTGCTTCGTAATACGTCGACCAAGCAAAGATAGCGTCTACTCTAGGGGCGCAAAGCAAGGAAGAAGAGTACCTGCTCCCTGGCACATCCTTTGGCAATCCTTGGAAGGTTCGGAATATATCAAAGCCTTCACGCACTGCAATCCATTCTGTCTCAAAGTAACTTTTACTTCAAGACCAAACATTACTTTGAAGTCAATCCACTTTTGAAGGCTTTACCGAAGTACAGGGTTGTCATACACCACACTGTCAACACTATATTGTCACTTAACACCATAATATCACTTGATATCTTCGTATTTGTAAACCAGTCACTCGCTACACCCCAAAATATAACGCCAATTTTCTGAAACTTTAAAATTGTGAAATTTTCCACCACCAACCCCTAAACGACCACCAATATCGTGCGTTTCAAGTTAACTGGATTGACGAAACGTTCTAAAGATGCTTTATATAGGTAACCTTAAGCTTGGCCCTATGCTGGCCTAGGGTTAATAATGATACACTTTTGCTGTGGGTTCACGGTATCAAGCATTCAACCCCAGGTCAGACACAGTGTGTATTGTTGTTCTTGATAAATGAATTTTGCTTTTTATTCATTATCTTACAATGAGGTCGGTGTTGTTTTTTAAAGGAATTCATGTATTTTTTGGTGTGGTTTTACTGAAATTAATGAAGGCGAAAGTAGGTAGACACAATTTTCTAGGAAACCTACAAAAAAAACTAAGTATTTATAGGAGTAGTAAGTTTCCATTATTAATTTTTATCCAGAACTACTTGAATAATGAACGTGGAATAAAGTTAAGCCAAAGACCAATGTCCTACTTATATCAAACTTTACGTACTTATCTAAGTACTCCGTTTATTAGTAAAAAGGCTATAGTTTTTCACATGATATGGTGTCAAGTTTGCAATTGGTTAGGTCAAGCTGACTAGAGTATTTTATTTTAGGACAAGCCTGCCACACTTTTCCAAAACCACTGCAACTCCTGAAAGCCAGAATCAACAGTGACGAGCACCAGAAAAGCACCGATATAATGAAGTTCGATGAACACTAGAGTATATTGGTATTTTATATTATTTACCAATAAATATCCAGTCTGACTGTCTGAATGATATCCGTAGGTAACGTTTAATAGTTCGTCGCTCCGTATATAAGTCATTGACTTGCAATAAGGGTATCTTAATTAGGTACAGTAACTTGTAGGTAATTCCTTACATAAGTTATTAGCACGAGTTTCCGCCTTCTCGATAAATGTATATATTTGTACCTATTCAAAAATGTACCAACTAATAGTAGGTTACGTAGGTAAATAAAATAAAAATGCCTTTGAATTCCTAGAACCTGCAACAACTTTTCCTAAAAAATATAAGTAAATCACAATGTTGCTCTTCTGTGTATCTTTAATCCTAGTATAGTTTTCCCAATTAGGTAAGTACTCCGAAGGATATACCGGCCCAGCAATTTTTTGATATCAGATACGTAAATACTCAATAACAAAATTAACTCAAGTATACCTAACATAGTGTGGGGAAACACTTAAAAAAAAACTACCCACCTAATTTGCTGACTAACCAAATTTGTAATTTATGTACAACAACGATCCACGATTGTTTTAATTAATAGGTATTCCGCGGTGTGAACAGTACTTTGTATCTACTTACCTACGTAATTAACTGTAGTTACCTACCTGTACAATATCGGAAAGGAACCATCTACTATGGACCTAAGAAAAACATGGTAGGTACATACATTTTACATTCCTTACACCTTTTTCCATGGGGTAGACAGAAACCACAGAACACCACCTGCCAGGATCTTTAAATGCTCCTTTTGCCTCGTCCACGTTCATACATGAAAATAAACGTGGCTACTTACTGGGCGAGGGTTGAAAATGAATGTATAGAAACTTAGTAGGTAAGATAGGTGTAGTTTTTTTTTACGGAACTTTGTATGAAAGAACACTACCCACTTACATAGTCTAACAAAAGTTGAAAAATAATAACTATGGGATTTCACTATGTCCTCTGTTTTATTTAGAACTCGATTCTCAGTTGTAACTTACTTGCATCCACGAAATAGAAACAATCAACGCCATCTACCACGTAAATGATTTAAACCACACATCTACATCTAGTGCATTTCAAATATAACTAGAAAGAGCTGCTGCATTCAATTGCTATTGGTACGTAAAATGTCTACTAGATGTCGCTTTGGACAGTTTTTATTCTACAGCACAAGGTGGCGCTATTTTAAGCTTTGAAGACCTGCGCAGCCATTATGCAGTAGCGATACTAACAGTATCAATCGATTCTGTTTGCCTGCGTCACGTCCCACTGTTAGGCAAAGAGCACTCCCATTGTATTACAGTTTTTCTATCCAAGGCTAATATGACCACTGCTTTGTCTAGGTCGTCCCGCCATCTTATACGAGGTCTGCCGCGACGCTTTCTGGCTGTGTCGACTAAGTGGCGATTTTGGCCCACAGCTCATTGGGTCATACGGCCGACATGGCCAGCCTAGTCCCACATCAGCAGCTTTTTTGGCGCAGTGTGGTGTTATTTATATGGAGGGTAGCCGTAAGAAAATTTGAATGAAGCGGGCGACCATGGCGATTCAAAGGGCGATTTGAGGTACCAGTCAGTGTAGATATAAAATAAACGAGACCGAATTTACTTCTATCATTTTATTCATAGTTTACACATTACATGTCTATCTGACTTCTTAACAACGAAGATACAATGATAGAATAACAAATAAAAAACAAACATCAAAAAGAAAATGCAACACAATATGACGACCAATATGTACGTACTTAGTAAAAAAATCCACTGTTACTGACTAAAAAAATGCACTTACACACTATAGGTCACTTCCAGAAGTTTTACATCAATTTTGATTGGCACACACTAGCCCTCAATTATTTATTCATCATCATCATTTCAGCCGAAAGACGTCCACTACTGGACATAGGCCTCCCCCAAGTGACGCCACATTGACCGGTCCCGTGCGACTCGCATCTAACGCAACCCCGCAACCTTCACCAGGTCATCGGTCCACCTAGTGGGAGGCCTTCCAACACATCGTATTCCGGTTCGCGGTCGCCATTCCAGAACTTTTCGGCCCCATCGGCCATCCGTTCTGCGAGCAATGTGCCCTGCCCATTGCCACTTAAGTTTGGAAATTCTTCGGGCTACGTCGGTAACCTTGGTTCTCTCATTATTTATTTACTTAGACATTTTATAGATTTTAGCACAACTGGTTGGGATTTTGAAATTTCTCAAGATCATGAGCTGCTGTTTAATTTTCAACTAACGGCGCTGAACAAAACATTACAAATCCAACAAAAATTCATGAACGACGTTCAAAATTCCACCGTCGACAATTAAATATTTATTGGCAGCCACACACATACATAACATAGGAATATTCTCTATATTGTAGAATTAGGCTAATAAGTTTCAAAACTATCAAATCTATTATTATTTACACATTTAGATCAGAATAGATTATATTTTACTGTACAAGATTTATTTATACTTTCATTATAATACCAAACTTTACGTTTATTTTTCAGGATTACATGATTGGCAATTTCTTTTGCAAAATGTACAAGAATTTGGCAGGGATTTTTATTTTTTTGGACTTCAAAGCCCTTTAAATATTTGACTATGGATATCATTCATTTATATACAGAACATTTATTAACTATTACATGATAATAGTTAATAAATGTTCAGTCCATACTAATTTTGCGGAAGTATTTCCCGCAATACACAGATTAAATAACGTATTTTCATATCTACTAGCACATATCGCTTTCACGCAAATACAATCCTTATTCATATCCACATTAACACCATTCTACTATACCAAACAGCTGTCCAAAATCATGAAGAACTAGTGTGTGCTTTAATTCGAAAAAAAAAAACATCACAAATACTATGTACAAAGTCAGATCAAATTATGTTTGACAACATTTACCTACTTGTACATAATTCCAGTATTTTCCAATAAAGTGCGACATGTTTCTTTTAGCGCTTGATTGTCAATACTATTGACAATCAAAATCTCCCTATTGAGTCAATAGGGCGCTTTTGGTCACCAAAAAGAACACCATTCAAGAATTTTACAAAAATGATTTTAGCGCGCAATCGTTTGACAGCAGATCTATCGCAAAACTGGGCACAAAACATAGCTACATGGTCATGCGTAGATGAGCTATCACACGAAAGTGTTACCAACATAAGCACATGACAAGTTGTCTCTTTTCTTATACAGCTACTGAATTATTTTTCACATGTGTGTGTCGATATTATAGATATTTGTATAATTATTCTTTCTATTGTAGAATATGCCGTCGCCATTGGTTTATTTTAATGCCCGCGCCAATAGAACCATGACGCTACTTTTAAACGACTAATCATACAATTCTTGCTCCATTCGCAGAGATCATCAGCAAGTGAAGTTTTTCACCGAATTAGTTAATAATACATCACCCACCATGGATTTCTAGTCCATCAGGTTTATCCTAGCAATGCCGATCTCTCCACTTCTACCCTCTTTTTAATCATAATATCATTACTTACTATAGTAATTTACAATATAAATATTACGATTTGTTAAATTTTGAGTAGTGCAAGGATACCAGCAACTTTTTTTTTAGTTTTTTTTTCCACTGATTAAATATGTTGAAGACTTGATCATCTATTTCTGATGACGCTAGCCTTATGGAGGATACCTCAATGGATCCTTTTATGTGACAGACTTCCGACACTCTTCGTACATGAAGTTGTCAAAAGATACTGATGTAAGTTTTCTTTCATACTACTTGCACAGTCAAGTGTAAAAAGAACCTTATTTGAACGACATCAAAGACAAAATTGAGAAATCAAATAGAACAGAATGTCAATGAGAATTAGAAATAAACATTTACTAACATCGTTCTTAATACTAACTTTGTGACACCCTAAATTACATGTCGAAAATTTATACAAAAAACAAAGAATACTGTCGCAAATCCATGATTCAATCATATTATTTTAAAGGAACGAATGTCAATTTTGATAGAAATAATTAAGAAAAAATAACATTGAACTGATTTTATTGATTAACTCAATCTTTTATACATGAAAAGTTTAATTTAAAAATAACTCTTCATGCAATGCATACTTGCTAAAGAAAGAAATAAAATCAATTAAAAATAAATAACAAAAAGACATGATCCTTAATATATTGTTCAAGATAGTAATTTAAACATATTATTAGCTCACTTTGGCTAAGCATCGATTTTAAACCGATACAATTTTAATTGATGAATTGTATTAACACTACTACATATTCACAGAAAAGACAATTTTATATAAATTCTTACAACTAAATGAGACCATATACAGTTGAATACCAATTTATTTCTATTATATTATACTTAGCTACCTACATTATCATTCTTTTAAAGTCAGCAAGTCTTTGAACTTTTTAGCGTCACTTTCTATAAAAAAAAAATACATCATTACTGCAACACATTTTAGGCTAAATCCCATTTCTTTGAAAAATTATATATTTGAATTTTGCGCCACGAAAAAATATGTCGAATGGGAGCCATGTTTTTACATAAAACCAGATACACAGTAAGGCTTTGAGAGGATACACAGTAAGGCTTTGATAGTAGATTTCAGATTTGTATATTTTTTGTAATAGATATAAGTTTAGAAATCAGTCGCAATATGAACCTTTTAATTTAGAAGTAGAGATTTGATTTGATTTTAGTATTTGTGACTTTCGAAGTTCAAAATTTAGCTAACCCATTGCCTACTACAATTAATCCGACCCTATTTTGGAACAAGCTATTTTTTACCAACATACACATTACAAATGTCACTAGCAATCATAGGGTTAACATTGTCCCGAGAATGCAGTCGCCATACTGTTAAATACACTGGAGTTCTCGAAATATGTACAGCTGCCGACGCAAGTTGCCTTAGCCTCAATGAGACTAAAAGAATACTCAAGTCTTTGGTGCTACACTTCAGTTGGAACATTTATTTCGGCAGAATTTATTGAACAAAGCCGGTCTGAAGCAATCACAGCACATATTAGCAAACAGTGATAACCTAGAGGTGAAACTGTTGGACTGCTAACTCATAGTTCTCAAGGTCAAACTCAAGTCACGCACCTCTTGACTTTTCGGATTCATGCGCGTACTATCAGTGGTTTCGGTGAAGGAAAACATCATGACAAAACCAGCATGCCTTAGAGATATTTCTCGGCTGCAAAAAAACTCTGGACACCTGGTTAAGCCTCGTATTCATGTTAAACATTTTGTTTAGCAACATGGTTCCATAAACATGCATGCAACATTGCGGGCAACACTTGTGTTGCGGAGTTGATCACGCCATGTTGCAGAGTTGACGCCCGGCGAGCGAAAACATCAGTTTATCAACAAATTTTGACGTGTGTGGACGTGTTTGCAACTGTTTATAAACATGGCGGTAGTGTAGAGCAATAATAAAATTAAGCACAACAACACTCCTTCCTCGGGCAATATTTTAACGCGGACTGGCGTGTGTGAACAACCCATATTGATTTAAACTAAGTTTCCAGCAGCATTGTCACCGTTCATCAACAACGTTGCTCAACTGTTGCTAAACAAATGTTTACCATGAGTACGAGGCTTTAGAAACTAACCACACGAAGAAGGAAAGACTGCAAATATCCGACTTTTGTTCCGCTCATGCCAATTGGTGAGCTTCATTCAGCATCCACCATCCACCATCGCTGAATTATGTTTCGTTTGGCTCGGCGAAGTTGAGCGGCTTTTTCTACGCCGTGTCCAATTAGGCGTAATTGGACACGGCGTAGAAAAAGCCGCTCAACCTGAATTCGTGGCCACCCCAAAGAGCTTACATTACTTACAGACCCGATAGGCTGAATTACGACGACACTGTATAAAAACAATAATAAATCCATTTTACGAATACCTATACACATGCCTTATACACTATTAACACCAAGATTTTCTTTTATAGAAAAAAATCTCAAGTCTTTTCACCTGCACTTGCTTGCAGTCATAGTTTTACACTTTAACATTTGTTTATTTCATTTCTTTAAAGCTTACTTAACCAGTGGCGTAGGCAGTGCAATAGGTTGTGGATAAAATATTATATTTTGATTAACTTTTGCTTACAAAAATAGCAACTTATCGCTAAGCTAAAATGTTTTTGTATATATTTTATAAAATTCTAAAAATCGTAAGCTGTCACCTTACATTGTCTAAACTCTGTTAATTTATGTCTAGCGTAACCAATATACTTTGTACTTTAACAACCATAGGCATTCGGATTACGAAATCCTTGACCATACTTGGAACTTTGTCACGTTAAGATTTAGCAAAAGTAAACTTCAAGAAGACAGACAGCGTCGCTACATCAATAAATTTACAAGTAGCAATACAGTCCAAAATTATTATATTGTTGTATTTACAGCTGAATGACTTGATAAATTACATGAGTATGAAACAACATAAAACAAAATATTACGTAGCTTAATTTTCATAGAAAACATAAGCACACGTATCTTTCACCTGATCTGTCGCCACGCTTCTGATAACACTTCGTACCAACCACCAGAAGTCATCCGGTTTTAGAATTAATGCTACCCGTGCTATATAGGAGCAGGTCGCTACTAAGTGACAAAGTTTAAAAATGATCAACGTTTTCGTACACTGATTGTACCTAAACCACTGGCAAAGAAACTAATTTGTCTATACCACTTCACTTCACTTACACTAAGCGTCACTACCGCGTCACCTCAAGTGTCAATGTTCACGTATTATGAGGATCTTTTTAAAGTCCCAGGATCATTCTGGCTCAGTGAACATAAATGAGAACTTTTCGTGGGAGGTAGGGGCGACGACGCGGGCTTCTATTAAGCACTGCACGACCCATGTAGTGGACACAAGTGGGATGGAGTCTTGATTCGCCTTGTTTTGTACTTCGTGAGGGCAGTCCCATTCGGTGACCAGGGCCAAAGCCCCGGACATGTTGAGGTCTTCTTCGTTGACCACTCTTGTGGTGGCGCCGGCGAGGGTGCAGACTCGCTCCCAGAACTTCACGAAGGTGTCTTGGTCTCCGCAGAGGAGGATGATCTTGTCTTTGAAGAATGTTGTGTTGCGACGGCCTGAGGGCGGCACCTGGAGAAATGGTATGAGTAAGGAAGTGTTTATCTTAATAGATTTATTTAGAAATACATTCTAAGCCTACATTTTTTTACCAAAAAGCTTAATTGGAAATCTTGGGAGGGAAGAAGGCAATTAAAGTTTAACTCACAAAACTTTTTTAAAGTAGGCATAACAAACACAAACATCTTTGGTGGTGCAAATGCTTGAAGAAAGATATAATAGATATCAAAAACCCGACAATTTCAGTAAATTACGATTTCTCTGTTAACGTTACTTTAATTAATGATTTTGTCACGGTAAAGACCGCAAAGTTGTATGCGTCTGATGTTACTATTTAAAAGATACGACACTGCAAGATATCCGCTGCGAGGCACTGGATGTATCATCACCAAACTGGGTATCAGAGCACGGTAAGGACTATCCTTGCTTGCAGAGTTAAAATAGTTAAATCTTTCTTTTCTTGGTCCCTTTTTTTGTTTTATTCCTATTGGTCGAAATACGTAGGTCAAACATCTGGGATCATTAACAGAGCCTGAGATTTTTTTTAAAACAAAACATTTTAAAAAGGGTCGCGTTTTTTTCGGTTAACTTTTTTTTTGTTTAAGTTCTATTGGTCCGCAAACTATTTGTGCGGACCAATAGAAGTAAGGGTGTTAAACAGATGTGGTCATCGTGTAAATTTTAAATTTTTTTCATAGTACAAGTGTCACTACTCACCCAGTTAATGAACCTCTGCTTGAGTGTAGACCAGCCAGCCGGCAGAGCGAACGAGTCGATGTCGTGCGAAGTGTTGTCGATGCAGCTCATGATGACCCAGCCGTGGGACACGGAGCGGATATCCGCTGCGAGACACTGGATATACTTCGCTGTGAGGCATGGACGGGGAGCGATTAACTTGCACACGGTGTATTTGTTTTTTGGTACGTCGTCGAAGTGGCTGGAAAGAGGGGGATGAAGATAAGTTAGTTTGTGTTGTAAAGGTTCGTTATGAGTTGTGGTGTTGTTTGGTTCGTGCGAAGACTGAGAATCATCTAAGATGTTAAATAAGTTTCAGATCAGATGCCTGTGAGTTTCCAATCTATAATACATTAATCAACCAATATACTAATATTATTCCCAGAAGGGAGTGTTAGTTTCAGACTTGTACCGACTAAACGGTAATCTAACGGTATCTCTTTCGAACAACCCGCAGGCCTGGCAGGCATCGGCCCTCTCGGACCCCTTCCGATTTGCTGACATCTCCTTGAGGCGCGCGTGGAACACGAACGCGCCGTCGGCACGGTCTGTCGTCATAAGACGGACGGACGGTGAGCTAGCCCATTACTCACCGTCCACAGGCCCGCGCCTACGGTGGCCGGGGGCCACTGGTTGCCCCCCGACGCCCGGGGCGTCTCCCGCGGCGGCTGGGACGTGAGGTTCTCTCCCTCTCACGTTCCGCCACCTCCTTCGCTAGCATGACTGCTTCGCAGAAGGAGGCGACGGCTTCCCATTCCCTCTCGCTCCGGACCATGGATTGAACCAGGGCCGGACGCGAGAGGTCGCCGCCGCCAATCGCCGCTACATACCTGGTTTAGCCTGGCTTTGCTTTTAATTTCCGTCTTTCTCTATATTTACCTGTACACGGTCCCTCCACCAGCTTCCAGCTGTTCCTTGAGCCGCTCCTTGTTGAAGGGTCTGTCGCAGAACACCAGGTCTTCAGTATCGGTGCCGGCCACCGAGGAAGTGGTCTCGCCATCCTCTTCGGAAGAGTAGTGGCGGGTCTCGGCGCTTTGGGTGGCCTGGAGAAATTAATATTTGATGTAGAAGATGCACGAACACAATGTACAATGTTTTATGTGATCAAAGATGCTAATGTATTGAGTATGAAGAACAGTGTGTAAAGTTTTACAATACTCCATGGAAAAGAGAGGATCCTCCGACCAGACACACTCCGACAGAATAACTTTCAACTCCTAGGTTTAAGAATTTGACGCTAGTTTTTCATGTGTGTCATAGATGGCGCTTTAGTACTTTTTATTCTATGTTGCTGTAGTACTTTTTGTAGTCCCGCTACAGTATTTTTATCCCACATGGATGAAAATAATGTATCTTGTAATCATCCTTGGGTATGAAGGACAGATACTCTGCTAGTTATGTCGGACTATATGTTCGAACCTGTCCGTGTCAAAAACAGAAAAACATACACTTTCTACACAGTTGAGTGGCAATCTGACATTTTTCTAGAAGTCTTGGAAAAGGTGGAACAGTGATGAAAATAGATAAGATAAGAGATAAAAGCGGGGAATGGAAGACACTAAAGTTTCGGTTTTGGTGTTAATCGATTTTTCCAATGCGTTCAATACTGTCAGTCACGAAGTCCTTTTATCCATCCTCTCCTATCTCATGGTCTCTCCCGAGGTATTGGAATGGTTTTCTTCCTATCTTCAGGGGCGTCAACAAATAGTTCTTGCTGGTGACTCTAGCTCCTGCTGGTGTGACCTTGATGCTGGCGTCCCTCAAGGCGGTATTTTATCTCCACTTCTGTTCTCTATTTTTATAGATCTCATAACCATCGAGCTTCAGTGTGTGTATCATCTTTACGCTGACGACTTACAGCTCTACTGTCAGGCAAGTGTTGACAACTTGTCCGGTGCGATCGAGGAGCTAAACCGGGATTTACGTATTGTCAAAAATTGGTCTGATCGTTTTGGGGTGGCGGTTAACCCAACAAAGTGCCAGGCTATTATTGTAGGGAGCCCCCATAGCCTGAGAAAGCTGAATGGCTTATCGGTGCCCCCGGTTACCTTTGACGGCACAGTCATTCCGTTTAGCTCTGACGTCAAGGATCTGGGTTTGCATGTTGACACTTGCCTTGACTGGCGTAAACAGGTTGCGATTGTGAGCAAGAGAGTCACCGGAACGTTGCGGTCGCTCTATCGGCTTAAAAATATTCTCCCATCACACATTAAGGTAACGCTTGTACAGTCCCTAATCTTCCCCATAATTGACTATGGTGATGTGTGCTACTACGACCTGAATGCAGATCTCCTCAATAAACTTGACCGACTTCTTAATAACTGCATTCGATTCGTATTTAATCTTCGTAAGTATGACCACGTATCCGCACATCGGTCACTTTTAAAATGGTTGCCCATCCGACAGCGCAGAGCGTTGAGAGCTTTGACTACCCTATTTTCTTTTCTCAATAAGCCTACTTCTCCTTCTTATGTGACTACTCATTTTCAATATTTATGCTCTGCGCACAGTAAGAATCTTCGTTCTTCCAACAATCGTCTTCTACGTTGTCCTTCTCACCGCTCTGGTTTTCTCAAATCTTCTTTCTTTGTCCAGGCTGTCTTCCTTTGGAATGCGCTCCCTCTGAACGTTAGGTTGGCCAACAGTCGGTTCATATTTAAAGTTAAACTCGGGAACACTTGCTTAAGAAGCTGGCAGATTCATCTCATAATTAAATTGTTGTTAGTAGTTTATGTATGTATTTATCGTTATATTTTATTTGTAAATGTTTTATTACCATTTGTTAAGCTGCACCTACTATGTTTTCTCTCTGCATCAAAAAATACCCAAGGCATTAAGTCCGCCTTTGTACAGTGATTTTTATACTTGTGCATAAAGTTTTAATAAATAAATAAAATAATAGATAAATAATACACCCCAAGTGTGTATTACTTATCTCTATTTTTTTTATAAGCTTTTTCTGTTCCACTACTGCGCAAAAAAAGCCTAGGCCCCATTCCTTCGATTATGACTCGTTCCTGACTGATTGGGCAGAGAAAGCAAAACACCGAGGGATAAGATTTTTCCAAAACCAAAAAAAAGTATGCCCATTAGCTCGTCTCCTAGAGATAATATTTCTGGCGAAATACACACATCAAAAGTGTCTAGGGATCAACATATATTTTTGCAATAACTTTTCTCCTGATTGATATTAATTAAAATTTTCTTTAAGGATTCATCAAATAAAGTGTTTTCGTTTGTCACAGTAACGATAAACCAAGTCACCTTTGCATTAATAAAGAAATTTGCCATTTTCTAATAAAGGGATTTTTGACATTTGAACCACTAACATTAAAGTTAGAAAAAAAGACTGAAATAACAGTTTTCTTTAAAATTTTATTGGGTAACTTAAACAATTAATAATCCGTGTTTCTACCGCGAACACTAACAACACAAGAACATCGGTTTGGCATACTCAAAATGAGTTCATCCAAATCACGCTGTGGAATGGCCGCCCATGTTCGTTGCAACAACAAAAAAAGGTCTTCTTGCGACTGGATACCCTCCATATTCGGCAGAGCTCTTCTCTGTAGCATATCCCATGCATGCTCAATCGGGTTCAAGTCTGGCGACTGAGCAGGCCAGGGCAGGACATTGATGTTAGCTGCGGCGAGAGTCTGTCTTACAACTCTTGCGGTGTGCGGTCGTGCATTATCATGCATTAACTGAAATAAGGAACCGATTTGCACTTGTAGAGGAACGATGACGTCTGATACAATCGTCTCAGCATAAATTTGAGCGTTGAGTTTGCCTCTGATCCAAATCAACTCAGTTCTTCCGCCGATCCAAATACCCGCCCATACCATGATGGTTCCACCACTATAAGGATGGACTTCCTGGCAGGATTTTAATCGCTGTTGGCGTCCAGGGGTTCTCCAGTGTCGTATACGTCTTGTATCCGGTCTCATACCAAAACGAGACTCATCAGAAAAGCACACGAAACGCCATTGTTCTTCTGCCCAATTTCTGTGTTCAAGAGCCCATTGATATCGAATCCTACGATTGTGCATTGCTATAGGTGGTACCCGTAGCGGTCTTCGGGAATGAAGGTTCACTTCATGCAAGCGGTTTCTGACTGTTTGGTCGCTAATTAAGTTCCCTGAAGAGTGATGAAGCCTCACGGCTAACATCATGGCGGTTATTGTTGGAGCTCGTCGAGTTAAGATTTGAATGTATCGGTCTTGTCTCCGTGTGGTGCAGCGATACCGTCCTCCATGGCGCTCAGCCACGGTACCAGTGCTTCGGTAACGTGTCCAAAGTCGACTGATAACACTCTGACTTGTATTCAGAGCTAAAGCCACAGTACGTTGCCGGGAACCAGCTTCTATCATTCCCACGGCTCTGAGCATTTCTTCCCTGCTTAAATGACGTCGCCGCTCCATAATAACGTTGGTTTTAATCAGTAGTAGGGAAACAGTAGCACTAATAATGTCTTCAATGCGTTGTATGTTTTTATAGGGAAAATATTGACAGCTGATTTTCATCTTTTACTCGAATTTGATTCACAGTTCCTGATTCAAATTATGAAATGCACCAAAAAGGATCCATATAAATTTATAAAATCATAAATTTATTACAAAGCCACATCTCAATCTCAAGAAATCCGCATAAAAATGCTTGATCCCTAGACACTTTTGATGTGTGTATTTGATGTGATCAACGACAAATGCTTAACATTTTCAACAAAACAAAAAATATATATTGACAGGCATCAAGGCCTATAGGGTGTTAGTACCTATTACATCTTACTTAAAAACTATATTAGTAAAACACAGGAACACGAAAAAGAAAATCACAGGAAGATTTAACAAGCTTTGTTGCCAATATGTAGCTTCGTAAACCTCCCCATTGTAGGCCTATCCAGCCTCTCTCCAAACACCTTCAGTATGCTGTTGCTGCTTCCCCTCAGTCGGGATATTACTGAGGCAACTTTCTTCCGCATTACTGCAAACTAATCGTCAGTGTGTGCATAAGCGAACATACCTGACGCACTAAAGTAAGGTGGAAATCTCAACAGCGCCCTGAAGGCATTGTTGTATTGAATGCGCAGGGCATTCTCTGCGTTTAGGGTATGGTTATCCCAAAGGCTAAGCTGGTGTAAAATATTTGGCAGTGAGCCTTAAAAAGAGTAAGTTTCACGGGAACTGAACAACCATGAAACCTTCTGCATATCATATTTCCCCTCACAGCCCACCTTGCGCTCCCTTTCATATCCAAGTGGTCTTTTAATTCTTCAGTAACAATGTGGCCTAAATACTTAAAGTGGGGAAGTCTCTGTAAAAGTGAACCAAACTATGTTGTTACCTTATCAGTAGTAGCAGCGGTCCGCGTCCGCCTCGGCGTCTCAGTACAAGTGAGCAAGAAGTGCAGGCCAGCGAACAGCTTGGTATCCGGTCCCGGTATCGGTCCCATTTTCGATACCGTGTCCTCATCGTTCTCGAACTTAGTCAGCTTCGAGTTCTTCTTGCCGATGTTCTGTTTAGATGCTCCTTTTAATTGCAGAGGACCAGCTGGAAAGAGGTTAATGTTAAGCGATTTTGCGATTTATTTCTTAGTAGGTAAGTATGATTATTGATTGGAATGAAATACCGATTTACATCATAGCTGCTGTGTTTTTTGGATCTCAGTATTGTTCGTGCTGTGTCAGTGACACTGTTGACAAATAGGTAAGTTATAGATGGGGAACATACAAGGGAATCTGTGCTTCCTAAACCAGATATTCTTCGACAATCTGCTTAACCTTTTCCCAAATTTGTTGGGATCGGCTTCCAGTCTAACCTCATGCAGCTGATTACCAGTATTTAACATGGAGCGACTGCCTATCTGACCTCCACAACCCAGTTAGTACTGGATAATACGATACCCCTTGGTAAGACTTGTTCTCAGACTGGCGGGCCTATCTAACTATCTGTAACGACTGTCAAAGATCTACAAATGACAGCCGGCTTCAAATGCCTTCCAAGGCATGGAAGATATTTGACGTCATAAGACGCTAATATTGCGGCTGCTATTATTATATATGTGGAGCCACTAGAAAAGATTTAGAGCAGATAAGATGGGTTGGCCTAGTTTGCTAACATCCTACAATTAAAGTTTCATATTGGAACTAATATTTAGATAGGGAGAATGTCGTGAGGAAAGTTTTGTATATGAATGTGGGTATAAAAGTAGAGGAAGACCAAAGATGAACGATAGATGGACTGTGTGAAGGATGATATGGCAAGAAAAGAGGTATCTCATGAGATGACAAGTAATAGAGAAGTATGGAAGAAGAAGCATGCTGCACAGACCCCAAACAAAATGGGATAGTAAGGGCAGGAGAAACAAGATGATGTCTGTATAAAAAAAAACACGGTATCCGTAGGGATCCAGCACTAAGCGCGTCTATTCTATACAACGGAGATATTTTTGTTATTTTTTTATGGTCTTTGGGCCTTATTCTTACCTAGTGACTACAATTTCAAGCGATGGAATACGGAGGATGATAAATGATGTCTTTTGCATATAGGTTTATACAAGTCAGTTTTACACGTCGTCTTTTTAGGTTTCCGTACCTAAAGGGTCAAACGGGACCCTATTACTGAGATTTCACTGTCCGCCCGTCTGCTGTCACAAGGCTGTATCTCATGAACCGTGATAGTTAGCCAGTTGAAATTTCTACAGATTATGTATTTCTGTTGCCGCTATAACAACAAATATTAAAAACAGAATACAATTAATATTTAGGGGGCCTCCCATACAAAAAATTGATTTTTTCGTTTTTATAAACAATGGGTACGGAACCCTTCATGCGCGAGTCCAACTGGCACTTGGTCGGTTTATAAAACTAGATGGCTCCGATGTTTCGACGTTTGCCTGAATACTCTGAGAAGGAACAACCAAAATAAATTCAAAGGTCAATGTCTCTTTTAAAGTCCAGACATTGTTCAAGTCATATGAGGACCATGCAGATTAGCGTCTGAGATGGCCTTGATGAGGCCTAAGAATTTTATAACTAGGAGACCTCCAGTAGCAGAGGCAGTAAGTGAAATTAACATTATGAGAATTAATGTGTGACAGTATGTATACACTCTGTGTGGTGTCGGACGTAAAGAATAGCACCATCCCTTATCTTCCCGTGGGTGTCGTAACAGGCGACTAAGGGACTTGCCAGAGAATGGGCAGCAGCGTTCTCTGTGCTTTTGGGACAACGGTACTGCGATCGCCAATCCGCCTGCCAAGCGGGGCGGTTATGGCAAAACCCCCCATGTTATGTCAATGTGGCGTAACTTGGGGGAGGCCTGTGTCCAGCAGTGGACGTCTTTTGGTTGAAATGATGATGAATGATGAGTATGTATACTTGGCTAATGATGTTCTTTAGTAAATAAAAACTGGTTTCTCACTTAAGCTCTCACCTTTAACGCCATCAATCTTCCTAGGGGTGCGCTGTACTTCAGGTTCGACTCCGGCCACCTCTTCTAGCCTCATGGGAGGAGCAGAATTGCTACTTTCACTCATTTCGCTGCTCTCACTTGCTAAGCGCTTGCGACCAAACGGTGTGCTCTTGGCTTTTCCTCCTAGAACAAAGTATTTTGATGTCGATTTTTGAGAAAACATGCCATGTAGAGGATAGGGTTATTCATAAGAAAAATTTACGGATCCCTATTTATTCGTAACTTTTATCCTCCATCATCATATGCCTAGCCTTTCCCAAACTATCTTGGGGTCGGTTTCCAGTCTAACCGGATGCAGCTGAGTACCAGTATTTTACATGAAGCGATTGCCTATCTGACCTCCACAACCCAGTAACTGGGTAATACGATATCCCTTCTAGTAAGACTGGATGTCAGACTTTTGGCTTCTGACTACTCGTAACGACTGTCAAAGATCTAAAAATGATAGCCGGGACCAACGGCTAACTTGCTTTCCGAATCACGGAGAGAACTCGGTATGAAATTATGGCCACCCACCCACGGACCAACCTCAGCAAGCATGGCTTAAGCTTAAAAATCGACCCCTGCGGCTGTTATTATTTAACCACGAGCTCCTCTACTTTAACTTTTATCCTCCTTCATTTCTAATTTAGTTTACCCTTTAAGGGAATGGCAGATGACTACCTATGTGACTTTGTAGCTTAAAAAGCGCTGTTTCTCATCTTAATTTGAATAGGTAGGTTAGGTTGAGATGTCCCACATTTCGCCAGTTTTTTTTTATCTTTTGTAATAGAGGGAGAGCCTATAGCCATCAACCGAGCAAAAATCCAGACTCCGTGGCTGCTACTGAGAAATTCCTGATGAAAAAACTCAATAACACTTTACCCAACATGGGAATTGAAGCCAGGCTCAGCAATAGCGCCTGCTACCTTTGGGCCAACGAGACAGTTAGGCAGCTGCAGCAGCAGACGATCAGCTTAGTTTACTAATAAAATGGTTATTGAAAACAAGTTTTTTTTTTTATCATTGTTGAAATAAGTATCTACTCGACAAATAAGATATAATATACATACTATAACAAATATTGAATCAATAACTGATAAATACTATTGTAATATTTACCTACACGATATTTATACATTTCATATCAGCAACTTGAAAACTACTTCTGTTGCCATGGCAATGTTATCACACTTTTCATGACAGAGACCAATACTTATCTATATCGCGTTTGTACTGACGGAACACATAATATAAGTTGAGAGTTCTTTTTTTTAGGGTTCCGTACCCAAAGGGTCAAACGGGACCCTATTACTGAGACTTCGCTGTCCGTCCGTCCGTTTGTCACCAGGCTGTATCTCATGAACCGTGATAGTAAGCCAGTTGAAATTTTCACAAATTATGTATTTCTGTTGATGCTATAACAACAAATACTAATAAAAACAGAATAAAATAAATATTCAAGGGGGGCTCCCATACAAAAAAGTGTTTTTTTTTTCTCGTTTTTTTTTATATATAATGGTACGGAACCCTTCGTGCGCGAGTCCGACTCGCACTTGGCCGGTTTTTTTTTAGGGTTCCGTACCCAAAGGGTCAAACGGGACCCTATTACTGAGACTTCGCTGTTTGTCCGTCCGTTTCCGTTTGTCACCAGGCTGTATCTCATGAACCGTGATAGTAAGCCAGTTGAAATTTCTACAGGTTATGTATTACTGTTGCTGCTATAACAACAAATACTGAAAACACAATAAAATTAATATTTAAGGGGGGGCTCTCATACAACGAAGTGAATTTGTTTGTTTTTATAAATAATGGTACAGAACCCTTCGTGTGCGAGTACGGCCGTCTCTTTATCATCTGCCTAGCCTTTACTTACCTATATTTATTGAGGTCCGCTTCCAGTCTAACCGGATGCAGCTGAATACCAGTATTTTACATGGAACGACTGCCTATCTGACCTCTCACAACCCAGTTAGTACTGGGAAATAATACGGTACCCCTTGGTAAGACTGGTTGTCAGACTTTCGGGCCTCTGACTACCTGTAACGACTGTCAAAGATCTAGAAATGACAGCCGGGACCAACGGCTTAACCTACTTTCCGAGTCACGGAGGAAACTCTGTATTTTATGATGGTCACCCATCCACAGACCGACCTTGGCAAGCGCGACTTAACCTTGAAGATCGACCCGTGTGGATGTTATTAGTTAAAATCTTTATTAGACATGTTTTTACGCAAATGCTTCGTTAGTGCGAACCCATATTTAAAATTAACATTTGTATTCAAACAATCTTAGAATCCTGCATATTACTGAATATTTCCTGAAAACCAGTAAATCCCAATAATTTTGACTGAAAATTGACATATCAAAAGATAAATAAAATACTAAAACATAAAAAAGTAGCCGCCCGAACAGGGACTTGAACCCTGGACCCTTGGATTAAAAGTCCAATGCTCTACCGACTGAGCTATCCGGGCTATATCAAGACGGCCGAAATAGCTGTGTGTACTGTGGAATGAGAAATGAATATAAATAAGTGAACCAACTGCCGAATAACTTAGTATACCGATGTGATGTAATGTAAAGGGTACAAAGATCTTTTGGCTCGTGGACTACATTGGAACGAATGCCGCCATTTTTTCATAAAGGATATTAATAGCATTTAGGCGCCAAAATATCTTCGTAGAACTAATAATGCTTTCAGAAAAGTATCTATATAGTTTCTTCATGTTTAATTGAATCTATTTTATTTTACTAGCTATTTAGAAACTTTCATACACTCATTATTTTCTAAAACTAAATATTTACATAAACTAAGTAACTAAATATAAACTAATAATTATACTTTTTCTTCATTAATTACATTTATGGTTACCTATTAGCAGGGATCGGAATAGGTAGTATTTGCGTAAACTTTGAGGAGGAACTTTGCTATATATGTAACAACTAATTGTAAACACATGAATGCAATAAAGAATTTGAGTTTGAGTTTGAGGTAAGTGACTTGTGGATAATACCTCCCCCTGATTTAAAAAGTTCGGAATTAGGTAGAATTATTTTTGTACTTGCATCGAAATGTTGATATTAATATGGATCTTCCCTTGCGTGTGCACATTGGTATTTTGCAACTTCGGACATCCGATGTCGGATGGTTTAAATTGTGTTAAAGTCAATAACTTTTTTATTTAATAAATCCCGGGACTTTTCTGCTCTTTAAAATTAATGTCGGGATTTAAGGCATATCCACTTTATTTTGTCGCTGTATGAAATCAGTGTAAGTACACAAATAACTCTACCTTATTCTGACCTCTGGTCATAACACATGTCATAGCCTCATAGGCAGGCCTATGAGGCTGTATGTTGTATTTTAAGATGTCTGTAACAGTGTTCTAACTGTATTAAAATTAAGAATTTATTTTAACTGTAGTCCGCATTCGCAACTACTGAGCATTCTTGTTTCGATTCTCAAGTCGAACAGAGGTAATGCGTCTTTTCCGATAACATTTTTTGTTGCAGTTTAGAGCCCGGACCTGCCCCAATAAAGTCAATAGGAACGTCCCTATTTGCAGCTAAACAAACGGGGTCTGCGACTGCTGCGCGGTTGATATTTTGCTTTGTGACCGTTTTATAATCCGAAAGTGTAGCATCTATTGTAGCTCGAGTCATGGCTAGCCCTAAAAGGGTTCTAAGAATGATTATTGACAGAGTGCACTGTCCATATACAGGGTGTAACGGAAAGGGCATATACATACTCAAGGGTGTGCTTGAGACCATCAAACTGAACATGTTTCTCCATCGGACAAACATCGTACCAGCGAAAAAAATATCTGCTGCCTCTTACATTTGCGTCGAATAGGTATTGAAATTTTGTATGGGGGTCCGATGGAGAAACATGTTCAGTTTGGTGGTCTGAAGCACACCCTTAAGTATGTATATACCCTTTCCGTTACACCCTGTATATGTTACGGGCAATTTGATAAGTCCGGGCACTATTAAGAATGGCCGGTCTGTATTCATAATGCCCGACTGAATTGGGCAATGTGATTAAAACAGCACTTTTCCCAGCCATTATGAATAATGCCCACCCTATCTTGGGCAAAGTAATAACAAACACAATACACAATAGGTGAACTGTAGTGTTTTTGTTTATTAAATGAAATTAAACTTACAAAATTTTCATAAAAAGTTATCAAAAAATAACCTAACCTAACCCAATTGCCCGGCTACAAGTAGGGTATTATTCATACTGCCCGGTCCAAGTGATAAATTCAAGCTATCTCAAACACTGACTTATTACATAGACCACGGGCCATTGGGCATTATTAATAATGGCCGGTCAAATTGATAAACTAATCACTTTGCCCATCGCTCTTGGGCATTATTAATAATGGCTGGTCCTTATTAATAATGCCCAGTCAATCACGTTGCCCGTAACATATACACTACTGTCGGTTACACGTGTCACCGTATCGTGTTATTTACTAACACTTCGTTTCTAAGCACTATGTTACTAAACCTATAATAACCTGCGCTCGAAATGAAAGATTTCGAATTTGAATTTACCTGAAATACCTGATGTAGATGCTTTGGGACTCTTCGGCGAGGCGACACGTTTGCGCGCGCTCGAGCTGCCCTTGTCCCGGCTGCGAGCGCTGCGGGGACCCTGCAATTAAAATAAAATAATCATAATCATTTATTTATTTATGATTTTTTTCAGACGTCTCGCTCGCCTCAGCAGCGCGGCGAACTTAATGCGACAAACGAGGGGATACGTGATCGGCTCAAGCCGTTTCTCATGTATGAAATACAGTACTGAGAAAACAGCTTAAGTCATCTTTTAGGGGTCATCTTTTAGGTTTAGGGAGAACCTTTAATTACCTGTATAACGTTATCGAGATCCAGCTCGCATGCATGCCTTGGTACTATTTAGCTTGTTTGCGACAATAATGAAATAACTCAAAAAATTAGAAATACAGGACAGCAATTTTTTAAGTTAGACTAGAAATATTTTCAGTGTAACTCCAATATTTTATTGCATAAAAAACTTTTATCAAAAGATGAAAGGTTTATTTTCCGTATTTCGTTACTTAATTTAATACTTACTAGCGTTAATTTTATGTTGAACTACAAACAACATGTAAAACTCTAAATTTATGAGGTAAGTATGCCATCCTTGGCGCAAATTTACGATTAGTCAGGAGGCTAGTTTGTATGAACAATTGTAATAATATTATTTCAGACACTTGTTCCAAAGATCTTTGTTAAGTACTTTGGTAAGTGTAAGGTTGGTTTGTGTTATTACCTGTATAATATTATCGAGGTCCAGTTCCCTGTTGTGCCTCCGCCGCGGCGTGGAGGGCGCGGAGGGCGAGCGAGTGCGCGCGGACTCCTTGAGCGAGCGCGCCTGGTCCTCCGTCAGGTACAGCTCGCTCGCCGTCACCATCACTAGCGTGTCGCTGGAACGGAGACATGCATGCTTTAAGTGTTGGTGTAAAATAAACATGCCACAAAGATATATTTCTCGCCGGCATTTTAAGCCAAGAGGGCCATGGGCGGCATAAAAATTCTGAAACTAGACTAAATTATGATTAAGAGGAGAAGTATTCGTGTTTTTTAAAGGCATTATATTGTATGTGACCATACAGTAATGACCATAAATCAGAGTAGGTAGATTGAATTTGGTACTTGTATCATAAATGCACATAGAAAGAATAACATGGATAAGCCATTTTTCCGGAAAGTATTTCGGGTATTTCCAGATTCAATTAAATATTGTTAATGTTGGTAGTGATATTATTACTACTCAATTCAAAATCTGAAGGAAGGTATCAAAACTAAATAAATTTATGATTTAGCTGTTGAATAATAAAAACAATCGAATTCCGATCGAAGCAGTAATTTTTTTTATCCTTTTTATGGCCAAGACTTTTTTTAAATTGTTGCACTTAAATTTCAATCAAATCAACCAATTCCGGAGGAATGTCCATATTAATACAACGTGAAGGATCAGTGCAGGATCACTTGATTAAAACAGAGATTGCGTAGAAATAATTGGATTTAATCCGTACCGTTCTATGGCTGAATATCAAGTGAGTCACTCAAAATAAATAATAGACAGTTGTCATTTTAAAAGTGACAACTGTAACGGCACGTCAGTTGAATATCGATACTGCATGTATCGATTAAAGCGACACCGATATAAGAAAAACTCGAATAAATATTATAAGGCTAACAAACGTTTCAGATCAATGACCCCAATTCAATCTACCTACTCCGATCTATGGTGATGACTGACAAAGACTTGGTAACCAAGAACGAGAATGACCTTGTTTAATATAGGCTTTTCTTGATTGTAATTATCTGGGAGTGTTGTTTCGCGACAAAAATGTAGTTTTTATATAACAATTCGTTACAAAATAGAGTCAACAGAGAAAGCAGATCTTCGAGCCCAGTTGGCAGTGTTGGTGTTTGGAAACGCATAAGAAGTTTAAGAAACAATATAACATGTGACCGGGCAGTGGCGGATTTACCAGCAGGCTGAGTAGGCTGGAGCCTAGACGCCAGATTTTTGGGGCGGCAAATTTGGGGACCGAATTTCTACCTCGCAGAAATCAAAAAGCTTTCTGCATGGCGGTTTTCTGATGTTTGTACATGATTGAGTTTTGATTAGCTCAAAAATAAATCAACCCAAAAAATATTTTACGTGCAATTTCAATTGTTGGATTGTAAAAATAATATAGGACATGAAAATTGTAGAGGCAAGGGCGGCAAAAACTTTACAGCCTTGTAAATTTTTAAATCTGCCACTTCGACCGTGAAATGACAAAACTTGTCTTGTCCTTTTCTAATCTAACAATAAATGTCTGACAACGTCTTAGGTAACTAGAGACTCCCATTACCTCATCCTATCAGATTTTTATATCATTATCATCATCATTTCAGCCCAAAAGACGTCCACTGCTGGACATAGGCCTCCCCCGAGTGTCGCCACATTGACATTTTGGGGGGTTTTGTTACAAAAGCACAGAGAATGCTGCTGCCCATTCTCTGGCAAGTCCCTTAGTCGCCTCTTACGACACCCATGGGAAGATATGGGATGGTGCTATTCTTTACATCCTATACCATACAGAACATTGATTTTTATATGCAACATTGCTATTAAAAAATACAAAATAACTCACCCATCAGTAGTACATTTGTAGGTAACAGTTCCACAGTCATTCTCCTCAATGCCAAGCACCAACCCTGGTTCATAGTTCTGCTCTTCATCAACCATAGCATACACGGACTGTCCCTCCAAAGGCAGCGTCTTCATATCACCGAAAATAATGAAATCGTCCAGCAACACCTTGCTCTGGCCATCGTCGAATTTGATCAAATATTTGTTTAGTTCAGTAATCTCCAACACTTTGCCCGAATAGTAACGTTTGTCAACCCATTTGGCCAACACCACAGTATCTGGCGCAAATCCCGGGTACTCCGACTTTACGACTGCCTTTTCTACCGGAGTCGCCGGTCGCGGAGATGTTGGTCGTTTTTTCGTCTTCAGTTTGTTCACAGATTTTGGCGTGCCTACCAAAGAGGATAGAGGTTTCTCGTCTTTGGGTGATTTCACTGGGGAAACTTTTCCGTTTTCGCCGTTAGTCGGCACCATTTCGGGAGAGTTCATACCGTGCATATATTCCGGTTCTTCAGGCTGGGTGGGCAGCAAAGCTCGCTTAGTCTTCCCGGCTATGTGCCGTCGACCACGTACGCGAGTCTTCTTTAACGAACTCTTTGGCGTCGCCTTATCGCATTTGTTCACTTCCTCTGGACTAGCGTTGCCATTGCTCATGGTACTATCATTAGAAACAGAAGTTTGAATACCAACTGACACTTTCTCATCACTGAGTCCATCATCTACCGAAGAATCTCGGATATGCGAGAATAAGTCTTGCAGCTTCTTCATTAAGGCTTCATATCCTTTGACTGATGTTGTTGGGTTCGCGATAGATTTCCGCGGTGGTTGCGGTACTACAAACGCGCCATCACTTGTTCGGTTGCTTGAAGTTGACGTCGAACTGACTGTAGACGCGAAAGAGGTTCTATTGGGCAAGTTGATCATGCCGCCACTGGTGACGCTAGACGGAGAATTGCTGACAGACACATCAGCCATGTACGGATCTATCGTGAACCTTTTGGAGATCCTCTGGTACTCCCTACACATATCCATACCGAGATCATTATCTGTTCGGACGACGTAGAGAGACAGAAACTCGTTGTCCTCATTGTGACTTATATGCACGTCGAAAACCGGTATTTGCGGAGTGTTGATGGGCAAGGAATGGCCGTTCGCAAGTGGAGAAATCGTCGACGGAGTAGCATTGTTGCTGGACCTGAAAGACTCATTCTTCCCTCTTTTGCTCTTAATCGAGTTAAGCTTCGTCATATCGGGCGTACTATCACTATCCTCAGTGCTGGTCTTGATTTCTACAACCTCAGAAGGAGTAGATGAATCTCCATTGGAGAGCTTCGAGATCAATTTGGAAGCAACAGTTGCCATTGTGTGTTCTGGGCTCTCCAAGTTAAGTGAACCGACACTATCCGTGCTTTCCTGATCGGTAGTCTTTTCTATATGATAATCCTTAGGCTTCGGTTGCGAAAAGTTGCCCTGATCAGAGTATTTGTATCCTTCACTTCTAGTTTTATTTATTTTGCCAGGACTGAGCTCTTCTTCCCGATTCTTAACAAGCACTGGATCGCTGTTGCTGGGGATTTTAATCTTATCGCCATTTTGCGAGTTGGGGGGGGTCGGCGAAAGGTGTAGATGGAAACCTTGGGAGTCGTCTAACTCCGAACTTTCTTCTGCAATTGTTTCTGGGATTTTTGGTGTGGGTACTTCTGGGACATTTGGAGCCGGCATTTCTGAGACGAACTCTATGCTGGGCCGCGAGCTGGAACTGTCCGAGACAACTAGAACCTCTTTCGGTTCTTCTTTGGCCAGTTCAAATTGTACTTTTCCCGGTGTTTTTTTCGACTTGGTAATATCGACGCTGGCTGGTCGGGATTTTGGGGTCTTTGGCGTTTTAGGTTTGGTTATTTCAGCGCTGTTGGATCTTTTAAGTCTCCTAGGACTGGACCGGATGGGGGTACGGACGCGGGAGGTCGATGGAAGTTCAAGGTCTTCGATCTTCCGTTTGGTAGCACTAGTAATTTCGGACACTTCATTGTCCAGCGATTGGGTGGAGACGGCAAATTCATCGTCAGTCAGTTCTAGCTTTTGTATCTTTGCGCTGCTGTCTGAAGGATCGTCTGATAGTTTTCTTTTAGGTTGGGCAGTAGGTTCTTCTGTAATTTATAGATAAGTTTAGTACTTTTGCTGGATATTTTTTTTACAGAATTTACTTTTAGAATGAGACTTACCTTTTGTATCTGATGATATAACGTTAACGTCGTCAGTTCCACTGCTAATAGTCTGAAAGTGAAAATATTGAAAAGAATTAAAATAAAACGGTTTCTAAATTAGTATTAACGAAATGCATCTCCTAAAAGTTCTTTAAAAAGAATAGGTATTCAAAAATTCACACACAACCTTCGGACATAGTAGGTAACTACTGTTTTAATAAGCTTTATAAATGACAGACATCAACAACTTTGTATAATTGCGACAGCCAGACACTATGTTTTTGCATACTTCCTAGTGTAATTAGCTAAAGTATTAAATTAAACTGCAAACAAACCATAATGTCATCATCAGGCTCGTAAACAGGACTATCTGGGAACAGATTTTGAGAATCATCCTTATTTTCTTTGGACCCCAAACTGTCTCCTGTGGCATCCACAAGAGGGACTTCTAGGGCTGGTTCTGGAAAATAGAAATAGGATTTTTTTATAAACACAAAAACTTTTACTTATTAGCATTCTGTACCTCAAAAGGAACAAAAGTAAATAAATAATAAAATAAAAATTAAAATGTTTATTTCAAAAATGTTTCTTAAACATACATGATTTGGAGATCACCTTTTAAGCAAAGAGATGCTTGTGTTAGGTGTCTCCACTCTTCCACTTAACATTACAGGGTATGCAATTGAAAAACAATATACAAAGGAACCCTTATAAGATCACTTGGTGTCCGTCTGTCTATCTGTCTGTCAAGACCCTTTTTCTAGGAAACGCGGGGAGGTATCGAGTTGAAAATAAAACCATATACTCAGGTCTACAGTCCCTTGAAGTTGTTAAAAAAAAGTAACTTCTAAGTTAACGTAAACAAAAGAAACGGCCGTTTATTCTGCAAAAAAACTATATATATCCACACTCTCAAGGGAATCAAGTATTTGAAATTCAGCAATTAATAAAGTCTTATACTACAATTTCAGGGAAAATTCTGAAAACTGTACATTTAGTTTGGTATTTGTGTCATTTGTAATTTAATCATAAAAAAATATAAAATACAATATTGTACAGAACCCTCGGTGGGCGAGTCTGACTCGGTCTTGTCCGATTTTTTATAATGTTTCTATCTTTTGCTAGTGGATTTCCTCCCAGAATGATCAGTAAGTATTCCAAGGGTACGTTTTAAATACCCTATGGCACTTGGGGATCATTTGGCTTCCCATAAGTGAAAGTATTTTATAAATCTGACAAGGAGTTCCAAAGATTACCCCCTACTTGCAAACAATTTATAACTCTTTATCATAGTAGTATAAATGAGAGCCATGTATAGATATTATCCTCTCTATAGATATTAAAACAGTAATTGTTCCTCTTCAAAATAGTGCAAGTGATGTAACCGACTCCCTAGTCAAGCTAATCAATAATATCACCCCAGAGGCCCATTATATTGGAGGAAGTTATTCAACACTAACTCTTGTCTAGATTAAACTAGTTTCAATGTGAACATGTCTCAACCTGTCTGAAACGGACGTGATAAAACAGTGTTATATAAGGCATTCCATGTTCAAGGTCCTTTTTTAAATTGTTTTTTCGAGTATTATATAACAGGGCCTCGCTTTGTATTAGACTTCTAAGACAATGAGAGATCTGCATAAACTGGTTTTTAACCCCCAACCAAAAAAAGAGGGGTGTTATAACTTTGACATGTGCATCTGTTTATCTATGTGTCTGTCTGTGGCATCGTAGCTCCTAAACGGATGACCAATTTTGATAAAATTGGTTTTGTTTGAAAGGTGTTTTAATCAAGAGTGTTTTTAGCTATGTTTTGCGAGGCAGTTTAAAAAGCATGAAATAAATTTTATAAAACCCTAAAACTAAATTAATCCAAGCGCCGTAGCGTCGTCAGGGGACGGATAAGTAGACCGCTTAGCACAAGCACAAAACAAAGAGGACCCCCGACGCAACAATGCTTGGATTAATTTGTTTTAGGCTTTTTGTCGGGGGTTTTTTTGGATGGCTTGATTGGTTACCGGTACACCCCATGTACAGACAATACATATTATTAATGTAATATATTTTATTTAGAATTATTTGTTAGGTACTGAATGGGTTCAGACAGGGCCAGAATCTGCACCCAGTGGGTGGGTGCCTGAAAGCAGTCATGGTCATCGAGGCAGGCACAAGAAATGCTGGATTTGGACTTGTTCCTGACTGATTGGCCACAGGAAAACACTGAGAGAGTTGGAAAGGAATGGGGGAGGCCTTTGATCAGCAGTGTGACAGAAAAGACAAATAAAATAAAATACTGTTTGGTAGTACTTTATCCAAACTAAAATCTAGCCTATTATCTATTTGAGTTATTTATAAATAACTCAGACAGCTTTATAACTTAAAAATCCAGAAATTATCCATCATTTTATGTTATTAAATCTATCGGTAAAATGAATTTTAAAATGTGATTTATTCTTATAGCCAGGCACCCTGTTAATTCTTACTTAAAAGTAGACAAATGTGGAAATTTATTTGAAGGGGGATGTTTATTTCAAGAATATCAATAATTTAGATGTGTGTTTTGGGAGCAAGATGCTGTGACGATGCTTGTGTTAAATCATGGCCAAACATGGCCCAGTTTGACTTGTGTCTTATATGTGGGTTACCGCATACATGAAAAAATAATGAGTGAAAGTCAAAAAAGGTTTTACTGATTCATAATAGCTATTCTATGCTAAAAGAGAAATAGGTCGTGATATGGTTTATTTATTACGAATAATTTCTTAAAAGGAAACCTAAATCTATGGTAGAGTACTGGCACAATAAGTCCAACTTTCATTCTAACCTATAAAAAGAGAAACATTTCATCAAAATTGGTCTACAAGCACGCATAATATCTCAAATCATTCATACGACTCTCGTAATCAATGCTATTTCTGAGAAGAAATAACACGAGCGACGATAAACGGATATGTATTTGTAACTCAAAAATAGATACAAAACCTTATTGATGTTTGGATTATAATCCAACCAAAGAAAATAGGTCGATTCTAAGGCACGCAATATTTATGGTAATCGAACAGAATTGCTAATTTTATGAATATCCTCGTATGCAGAATAGGAGTTTATATCAAAAATATACTATTGGAATACAAACTTCATTTAAAATCGTTAGTAACAGCAAAAATATACGATAAATCTTATTGGATTGAAAGTTACATGATGACATTTTTATTTTAGTCGGATTATACGAACGAACGTCAAACATGAGTGCGAAAATAATAGGCAATTACTAAATGAATACTACCGTTACCTGACTCTGGTAGGTTACACTCCATTTCAACGATGGTATCCTTGCCTTCTTCCATATTGTATTCAATCAAAAACAAGTAATTGATCCAAAAGTGGCGCGAGTTAACACCGTAACATCTGTCACTTAAATTAAGTTGAAACTCTAAACATTTCTAAGTAAATAAATAAATATAGAAATTACACAATTGAATAACTGGAAATAATACACGTTGAGATTGCAACAAAACGCGGGAAACTACAGGGAAAATTATTTTTTGTAAATTTTGCGAACAAACCGACTGCAGACCGCTCGCTTGTTGATCCGGCTTGAGTTGCCAGACTGAGATCTCAAAATTTCTACCTAAACAGTTAAACAAAAGTCACATACTTCTCATTGGCATGAAGGGAAGTGAAAATATTAAAAAATAGTGGATGAAACTAGTTTTTAATGCTTTTTAAGTTTTTTTTATTTAGGACCTTTGCGTTTTATTCCTAAAATAATTTTAGAATCTTTCATGGAACAGTTGCAACACCAAAATATTCGATTTGGAAAACATAAAAGAGCGCGAAAGCGCAAATAACTTACACTATCACAGTTTTTTTGAAGTGTTTATTAAAATGGCAGCCAGCGGCAGGGCTGCTCGTCTTCTAAAATCAATGGATCTTCTTGCGAGAAAGATAACTTTTGATCATGGCACCGTTCTAAGCAAGGTATTATTTTTTTTCTCTTTTGACTAAAGAGGAATAGGTTTTAAATTTAATTTGCTCATAAAACTTTGCAGGCGTGATGGATAACTCAACAAAAAATTTTGTTTTTGCAAAAACAATGCAGGATAGCAAAGGTAAAGGTGGCAAACCTATTAATTTCAGAATTGAGACTTGTCTATTTCTTCGATGCTCAAATCATAATTATACATGGTAATAATACATTATTGAATAGTGTGAAGTAAAATGGTTGTTTATTTTACTTATCAGTCCAAACCACTAACTATAATCTAATCCATGAAATATGTTATGAAGAAAAAAACAACATCAGAGCATAATCACTAAATTAGTTTTCTTCTTCTTTGATAATAACAGCCGCCCAGGTCAATCTTTAGGTTAAGCCGTGTTTGCCTAGGTTAGTCCGTGGATGAGACCCATTACATACCGAGTTTTCTCCGTACATCGGAAATCACGTTAAGCCGTTTGTGCCGGCTGTCATTTGTAGATCTTTGCCATTCGTTGCAGTCAGTCAGTGGCCTGAAAATCTGACAAACAGTCTTACTTGGGTATCTGTTTGCCCAGTACTGAGTTTTGGAGATCAGATAGGCAGTTGCTCCATCTAAAATAGGTAGGTACTGGTATTCAGCTGCAACCGGTTAGACTGGAAGCCGACGATAGCCCAAGATTTTGGAAAAAGTTTATGTAGATGATGATTGCGTACTTTGTTTTTCATTAAAAAAAAAACAAGTAAATGTACAGTTCCATACATGTTGACCTTGTAGTTATTGCACTTTTTATGAAACAGTAGATTTTTTTTTTCATAATTGATTAAACAGTATATTTGCTGTGGGGTCTTAAATTATGTGCTGAATAAGCTGAATTCATGTTCTCGTGTTACATCGTCATACCCTGTCAGTCTGTTGTTCATGTTTTTATCTGATTGATGGCATTACATTTGTTTGATTTTGATTGCACTGAAATGGGATTTAATGGCACTGATACTGATCTCGAAATGATGCTAGATAAGTGAGTGATTCTTTTCGGTATATTATCAGTTTAATAGCGTAAGCATTATTTAAAGTTAAGGTACTCCAATTCAGCGGAAGGTAGGTAGGCCTACTTGGTAGATATTATGTAGAGGATCGAAGTAAGATGGTTGTGGATACCAACTGGAATTAAGTTCTAACTAATTAAGTGACAAGACCAAACCACTAAACGTTAGGTAGGTACTTAAAACAAATAATATTATTTCTAATGAAACAAATTGTTTAGAAGGACACAACGATGTTTTTTATGATATTTTTTTGATAAATAACTTTTTATACATTTTTACCAACTCGCACCGGGCCCGCGTGGTGGATTACAGCCCACACCCTCTTATAAAGAGGAGGCCTGTGTGACCTGTGTCCCAGCAGTGGAAACATAGGCTGACGATGATGAAATAATTTTATTGATAATATGACTGAACTCGGGAAAAGTGTTTAAACGAGCAACGGCTACGGGGGCCAGGTAATTTAGGTCACAGACTGTATCTCCAGCCGTTATATTCCATTATGCAAATACATAATTCTAAACTGTCTAGTAAATACCAGTTACTCTGTTTGTTTATCGTGTAACTTAAAAGGACGACGAAAACTAAATATTCAGTGAGGACCTTTTTTTTTTTAATGTGCGCCTTTTTATATATATATATTTAACATCACGACTGTTATCCTCGAAGGGGAAGTCCGAGGTGTACCTAATAGGATACCCACATTTCGCCAGTTATGTTTTAAGTCCCACGTAATAAGGGGCAAGCCTATTGCCATCCCGACCCCAAATCCAGACTCCGTGGCTTCTACTAAGAAATTCCTGTGGTGGTGTGGTGAGAAATTATGGAAAAGCCCAATAAAATTTTGCCCGACCCGGGAATCAAACTCACTACCTCTTGCTCGACCAACGAGGCAGTCCAGTCTCTCTTTCTTTATTAACCTTAAGTAAATTTTTAGGTGAAATTGCAACCAGTTTTGAATGGGGCATTTCAAGGC
Source organism: Cerastis rubricosa (assembly GCA_949152445.1). NCBI lineage: Eukaryota > Metazoa > Arthropoda > Insecta > Lepidoptera > Noctuidae > Cerastis > Cerastis rubricosa. The sequence goes on from OX424541.1 coordinate 16,158,609, forward strand.
ACGTTTACTGTGGACAAAACGATGTGCAACATGGGGGGATCACTGCATGGAGGATACATTGCGTCTGTCATCGATGTGTTGTCGTTTTACACGCAGCTCAGCAATACTGATGGCAGACTGTCCTGGACAACGAATATGAATGTCAAGTAGGTTATTGTGACTTTTATAGTTCTAGTTGCAGCGTTGGATCAGCTAGATGGGCTGATGACGTCAGATGCGGAACGTGGTGGACAGGGTGATTGGCCTTAGTAGCCTATGTTCTGCCGTGGACTGTGGTAGGCTGGGTTGATTGATTGATTTATACTTCTTGTATCTACTTTGTTAAATCATTTTTTAAAAGGACTTTGTAATCTGATTTTTATAGACAGTAAGTTCCACTTTTGTGTCGTCAATTCCTAATAGGACTTTTTTTTTTTCGGTAGAAAAACAGAGACAGTCTTTTGGACTGCCGATAGACGTGAGTCTCAAAACAATAGAATTACTGTATTCTTGCTATACTACGCGTCGCGAGTATGGCGCAAACGTTACGAGCATGTCAAGGTCATCGGTAACGCAAACCCATAGATTTTTCCCCTGCCAAAAATCGCTCAACGTGGCCAAAGAAGTTTTTAATTCAAAAATTGTCGGTATTGAAATCCACTGTGGCGCAGTGCAGTGGCTGAGCGATTGGCTGCTGTGCTGCGTGTTCGCGGGTTCGATTCCCGCATGGAACAAATCATATTTTATGGCTTGCAGGTATTTGTTCCAGGTCTGCTGTTTGTGTATGTGAGTGTAAATGTTTGTTAACGCACCCACGACATTGGAAAAAATCCTAGCGTGGGGGTAGTAGACAGTGGGGGTTTGAAAAAAAAATGTTGTGTCACATAACTGGCTATCAATAATTATTGTCCCTGTGTTTAATATAAACATGAATAATACTCATTATTGGATTTTCGTTTCGAATAGTATTGTTTTGTAGGTGGCTTGTATCAATTAAAGTAGCTATTTAATATATTTTTTGTCAACAGTTATATCCGACCGGCTGTTGACGGTGACAAAATAAATGTGGTTACCAAATCACTGACAAGCGGTAATTCTTCAGTGATAGAAACGTATTTCCGCAATGAACAAGGAAAGATTTTGGCAAAAGGCACTACGTCGTTTCTCAACGCCGGAGAAAAATATCAAAAAATAGTCAAAGAACTTTTAGATTTTGATGTATACGAAAATTAAAATAAAAAAGTTGGCGTGATTTATCACTTTCACAGTACAAAAATAAATTTGAATTAGGATTATTGATCTGTTAGAATTTTCAATAACTACCATTATATTAAATATTTATGGTGGCAGCAACCCTGACACTGAGTTTGTGCATTAAACGCATTACTGCGTCCATTGCTTTTTATGTTTGGTGGGTGGGTCAATGAAGTGGTACCTAAGATTATAATGTAACCAGGCCAAAAGATAATCCGCTAATCTAATCAGTTCAGCATCTTATTAAGGTTAATGCATTGCTAAAAATAAACATTTATGAACAGGAAAGCTGTGTATTTTATTTATTCATTATAGTTACTAAGAAACTTCATAAAATTAAAGTAAAAACAGTATCTATTGATTTACGTAAACGTCAAGTGTGACCAACATGGCCCACCATGTACCCGAATTTTTATTGGAGAGAAATACCCACACGTTATTTAAATTTCCAAAATTACCCACATTTATTCTTGTAATTTATTCCTCTGTTGACAATGTACAGCGGTGGTATTTTCGTTTTTGGCGCTAAAACATTTTACAAAGAAACAAGGCGGGATGCCATTTCTGCTTTGCCGCTGGAGATGTCTTGGAAAATATTTTCGTGAGTAACTGGCGGCGAAGGTCGTATTTCTTATGTGAACTTTTTGCGTTGTTTTTTTTTGCATGCATATGTGTTTTTTTTTGCCAAAGACAATCTAATTTTTATAATTTACTTTCGTCGTATGACGTCCTACGGGAATGAATAATGCAATTTGCTTGGCTTGTTTTGTGGTCATAAGTTTATTTATTTATTTATTTATAACAGCTTAAACTATCATTACAGGTTTTACCCTAATGCGACAGCTAAGAACTTAAAACTAATAACCTTCATTATATATGTACTTACAACTAAATTAGAAAAAAAATTAAAATAACAACATTATTAAAATTAAAAAACATATCAAAACACAATTACTAACAAAAACATAGTACAAAAATAAAGTTAAAATTAAGTATTATTTTGCTTGTAGCATAACATAAATAGTAACACCCTTGCGAATTCACTAAAACAACATGTAAACACATCAATCTTAGTTTGAAGATCGTTGATGGTTCGGATAGCTCTGGTAAGGGGTGCCTTGGCAAGTGTGACTGCTGACTGAGCGTAGCGACTTGGGTTCGATTCCAGGGTCAATCATAGAATCACGGTCGCTTATAACCGACTTCTAAAAAAGAAGGAGGGTACTTTCGATAAATACCTAAAGTTTTAATTTTTGTGGCTACTTATGAAATTGGTGTTCCAACATAACTTAATGTCAAAATGTGACACTGATGGATGACAAACTACTTTTTTTTTCTTGCCTAGTTATTTGGACGACACATCACTACAAATTGCAGTCCATACGCACAAAACATGGGCGCGTATTATTTTGACAAACAAAAAACTCCGGAATCGTCTCAACAAATTTGAACTGGCAATTAAACTGGGCTCTGAAAGCTTAGCGAAGTTTTACAGGAAAAATAAAAGAAAACTGCGTAAGGAAAAGGAAAGAAATTATTTGCCACTCGGCAAAACTATGGGTAATACAATTTTTTTCGCCATTATAACACGATTTGACCATTACTTAGGCACCTTTTAACGGTTTGTTTTTTCATTTAATGGTCTGCCAAAAAGCATAGGCATACAGATGTACCTACCAAGCCGCCATTTTGTGTATTTATTACTAGCTGTCCGGCGCAACTTCGTTTGCGTCACATTTTCCCCGTTTTCGCAACAGTTTTCATTGCTGCTCCACTCTTATTGGTAGTAGCGTGATGATATATAGCCTATAGCCTTCCTCGATACTTGGGCTATCTAACACTGAAAGAATTTTTCAAATCGGACCAGTAATTTCGGAGCCTATACAATGCAAACACAAACAATCAAATATTTCCTCTTTATAATATTAGTTTAGATGCAGCTTTTCTGAACCACGTCTTAGATGACTGCGTCATTGGTCTGGTAGTTGGAAGCGCGAAAGTTGAGCATGAGGTCGTGGGTTCCATTACTAGGTCGGGCAAAGTGTTATTGGGTTTTTACATCAGGAATATCTCAGTAGCAGCCACGGAGTATGGATTTGTGCAAGGTTGAATTACGCTCGCCCCCTATTAAATGGGACTTAAACATAACTGATGAACTGTGGGTGTACTATTTTGTACACCTCTGCCTAACCCTTCGGGGATTACCGGCTTGATGTTATGTAGCTTTTCACGTCGACTAAACTTTTGGTTTTCCTTTCAGTATCTTCGTCAGAGAAAACGATCCTAAAATCTAAAAGAGGTGGAGAAGAATTTTCCGTGTACACCAAAAGATTCAAACTCTTCTGAGTCACCATCTACCCACATTATACTCAAAAAATTGACGACAAAATTATGTTCGCATTGACATTCAAGAAAATAATCTTTAAATCGAATCTGGACATTAAACCGATTAGATCTTACTATCAAAATGTACTTAAGAAAATACATTATCTAAAATATTTATCTGAGAATTTGACTTTTAACCTTTTAGCGTAGGGCCAAGATATTTAAACTGCAGTTTTGTAGCCAAGGGCAAAGATATGTTTGCACTTAGTGAAATTTGAAAATGATTTGCTATTATGATCACTCACAATCAAATGATCAAATCAGAAATGAGGACTTCCGCAAGAGAACCAAGGTTACCGAGGTAGCCCGAAGAATTGCCAAACTTAAGTGCAGTGGGAAGGGCACATTGCTCGCAGAACGTATGTCCGATGGGGCATGTAACTTCTGGATTGGTAACTGCGAACCGGAAGACGTTGGAAGGCCTCCCACTAGTTGGACCGATGACCTGGTAAAGGTTGCGGGGATCCGCTGGATGCGAGTCGCACGGGACCGGTCAATGTGGTGACACTTGTTGGAGGCCATGTCCAGCAGTGGACGTCTTTCGGCTGCAATGATGCTAAGGAATGATTATGATTGATTCTACGAGAAATTTTGCTATGTACAGTTACGAGCAACAAAATGACACACCTACCCTACACTTATCCTACTGTATTGATTACTTACTGTTTTAAGTTTACACGCACAAAGTATTTTTGAAGCCATACTATTACGAAATAGGTTTTATCTCAAAGTAGAAACGAGAAAATCGCTTTAAAATTTTGATCAGGGTCTTCGGTAACTGTACATACTTTGGCTCCTGACTGTACATTGTACGGCGATACGATCCATACATTATCGTGTGAAGTAAATTGTAAAACATTTCATGTGTGAACCGACCCGACGTGATATATGAGTATAGGCGACGCTTGCGTTTCCACGCACATTACATGGTGTGGAAATATATCCGAAATTTACATCAAAATACTTTATTTATTAGCGTTGGTATGCTTTTGGGAATGAGAGCTGTATGTCTTCGTTTAGATGTTTTGTTGTTTGTACTTTTAAATCATCTGCGTTGTAGGAACTAGACGCTTAGTAGGAATTCCGTACTTTGCTGGTGCTATTGAATGTCTTAATCGTTTTCTATTATCGATATCCAAGTTACCTTCAAACGCTGTTATTTTAGTTCTCCGTTCCTAACCCCATACTAACTCCACTACGTATTTTCTTTTTTCGTACTTGTATTTTCTCGATGGATTACTGGATTACTGGGATGTGGAGGTCAGATAGGCAGACGTTTCATGTAAAATACTGGTACTCAGCTGCATTCGGTTAGACTGGAACCCCAACATAGTTTGGGAAAAGGCTGGGTATATGATGAGCTGATGATGGGTTTTCTCGATGGATTGAGCAGAGGTGAACTTATAAAAGGTATAGGTAGGTACATTAATACACTTTTATTGCTAGTCATGAATTCCCAAGTAACAACATGCAGAAAAACTGCAACACTTTGCCCGGACCTGGGAATCGAACCTAAAATCTCATCATCATCATTTTAGCCGAAAGACGTCCACTGCTGGACATAGGCCTCCCACAAGTGTCACCAATTTGTATTGCGCCACGCTTGGCAGGCGGGTTGCCAACCCGCCTGCCATGATCGCAGTACTGTTGTTGCAAAAGCACAGAGAACGCTGCTGCCGTTTCTCTGGCACGTCCCTTAGTCGCCTCTTACGACACCCACGGGAAGATAATTATGAGATGGTGCTATTCTTTACGTCCGACACTATACAGACGCAAGATCTCATGCTTAGGAGCAATCTCTGAATTTTAATTAATAACAATGAAACATTTACAGGTAACTTAAAAAGCTTTTACCTCTCACGAGCTCCATACTTTATTCAAAGCCCAAGACTCCATGGTGGTGCAAGTAAGTCACGTAAAAAATTAAATAAAACTTCGCTCCACTGAATATTACTACGTGCAGAAAAAGATTACTTCAAACTTCTCCGGAGTATCTTTATTTGCGTAACTTTTTTATTGCTTTTGACTTTTTCAGGTGACTTTTGATCTTACGTTCTAGTGTTTACTTTGCTGTGTTATTTTTCTCTTGCATTTGGCATTTGGATTTGAAGAAGTCATGGATATTAACAGCCCCACGGGTCGATCTTCAAGGTTAAGCCGCGCTTGGTCTGTCTGTGGATGGGTGACCAGTATAACATACCTAGTTTCCTCCATGCCTCTGAAAGCATGTTAAGCCGTTGGTCCCGGCTGTCATTTGTAGATCTTTACCAGTCGTTACAGGTAGTCAGTGGCCCGAAAGTCTGACAACCAGTCTTACCAAGGGTATCGTATGTATTACCCAGTACTAAATAGGTTGTGGAGGTCAGATAGACAGTTACTTGTAAAATACTGGTATTCAGCTGCATCCGGTAAGACTGGAAGCCGACCCCAATAAAGTCAAGAAAAGGCTAGGCATAGGATTTCGCATTTGTATTGAAAAAGTATAAAAACCATAGATGTTAGAAAGAAGTAAGTTGGTTGGAAGGCAGTTTGAGTTTTAGACGGAGACAAATTTTTTTAGAATCCTATCCAGTCTTAGATAAGTCTTTTCTAGAAAAACAAACATACATACATGGACCCTGAAAACTTAACACTCTTTTTTTGGGTAGTCGTGTAAAAAAACCATGAACATTTTTTGTGAAATAAAAATAAAAACTGATGTGCCCAAAATGTAACGCATGTGACTAAAAGAGAAATCGATATTATTGTTGACAGATGGAGAGGAAGACCAAAGAAAAGATAGATGGATTGTGTGAGAAATGATATGAAAGAGAAAGGAGTAAATGATATGAAAGAGAAAGGAGTAAGTGATATGAAAGAGAAAGGAGTAAATGATATGAAAGAGGAAGGAGTAAATGATGCCGTGACGTCTAACAGGGGAGAATGGAAGAAGAAAACGTGATGCGCCAACCTCAAGTAGAATGGGAGGAGGGCAGGAAGATGATGATGAATAAAAACGTGATACAAATACTTACCTTAGATTGATGGTACTTACGAAATTGGCAAGATAGGGCCATGATGTGTTCTGGCTACCTTAACCTGAATGTAGAATAATAATGGTCTAAAGTCATCATCTAACATCTGTGTTGAAATGAACGTATTATTTTGCATAATAACGGAATGCAACAAATATGGTTCCTGCTTTGTCCGCGTCTGTGGCGCTAGTGTGTAACATTGATGTGTGTAAAAAATAACTGTCATGGCCTCCTCTTTTTCTCGTATTTAATAAATCACGTCGTGCCTACATGAAGTGTTTGATTACTCAAAACCAGATATCCAAAACCACAACAAAGACCACAAGTATCACCTCATCCAACAATCTGGCTGTCCAATTGCAAGTAAGATGATTCGTTTTTAGTCTTTCTCATTGCGAGTCCCTCTGGCCTGGAGCAATGCATCTTACCAAATATATTGACATACATACATAATCTCAGGTCTTTTGCCCATGGGGGTAGAAACCACAGAAACGCCACCTGTTACGATCCTTATATACTTTGCCTCGGCCACGTTTATTATATCTGGTCATACACGCACGCCGGTTGCGAGTACTACGCACCAGACCTTTCTGAAGAACCTCACCAAAACTGTAAGTAAATGTCCTTCTAGGGCCTTCCTTCTCGGTGTTGCCACTCACATGTGCATTGTAAATAACTTTTTCATTACTCATACTCTGAAAGTTGCCTGAGGAGCGGGATGAAAGTAATACTTTTCATCCCTAGGGAGAATCGCTTTCAACTGACAGATGTCAAATTTGACACTTTCTATGCAGCCACGACGTAAATTTGAAATAACTTTAAGTTAATTATTGATTAAAGAATATTTATTTTTTAAATAACTTAATTTTAATTTAGTTTCAGCAACTTCTTTAAATGACATAGAGTTGGGCAAAATATTTACCATTTTTTCATTGATGAAAATGAAAAATAATGGCTGAATAGCTGGCTGGCCACAGAAAAAAAAACAAAATAGGTGGGAAAGCGGCAATCAGAAAAAATGTACAAATTTTTTCTTTAGCTAATTCATGTTTTTATTTTTCTTTTCCTTGTATTCGTAATGAAAAGCACAGTGTTTAACTCGGGTCAAAGACTTATTTAGTCCCTCAAACTATTGGCGCCCTCACTTCATTCGGGCGCCAAACCCCGTCTCGGGACTAAATAAGTTACTTTCACCCCTGGGGTAACAATGTACTATTGTTAGTCGACTTTCACTCATCTTCTCCACATGACCATCCATCTACCTAAGCCTATTCTTTTCAATTTATTATTGACATATATTTTATAAAAATACGAGTGTAATGTTGCGGATAAGTAATTAGTTTACTCTTGTCTCCCTGTCACAATATTTGGAGGACAAATGACCGGGAACCAACAAATTCAGTGCGGGCACCTCTCTGTGATATATGATCGCACACTTCATTAGTGAATGAGGTTTAATGGCGATAACTCGTGCACAGACTATAAAGTAAATCGATTATTCAATTAATATCGAATAGATAGTGTTGTTCTCTTGTAAACAATGGACAATGATGGTCTATTCACTGTAATTATTGTTTTTAATGATAGGTTGTGAATATTAGGTATCGATGTATTTAGTTAGATAGAGCAATGGATGCAAAATAGGTTTTGTATGAGTTATTAGAGTTATCCGTTGATTATTAATGATATACAGACACTTAATCATAGTTAAAGATAGTCAATAGCAGCAGGATCTATTGATGTGGCACAATCTCTTGCTGGATATCGCTAGGTACCTACTTCATTTTAAATATAATTATGTACCTACATATTTTAATTTATATCGGGGAACTTCTTTTAACAAATTGTACACATAAGTGTCCCTAAGATCTAGGTCAAGTTCCATAAAAGTACATTTCAAATCCCACACATCCCGAAGTCAACGAGATTCCAAGATGGCGCCGGCTTCAAATTGACACATCCGGCGGGCGCTTTGACGCGGGCCCTCACCGGAAGCACACTTACAGCCTCCTGATATCCACTCCAGTGAGGACCATCTTCCTGCTAAAGTGTCGCCCTCTGACGACTTGTGTGTCGATCTTTGTAAGTGAGATCTATTTTGTTGTGTCCTTTGCCTCAACGAGGCCCTTTAAGGAACATTTTATTGCGCGGAAAAATGCAGCGGTTGATCTTTTCCAAAAGTTTGGCGAGGCTGTTGATAGATACTGTCTGTACTGAGGAAATACTAAGTTTATGACGGTACTCATGAAAGTTACCGACTTATTCCTCCGGCTATAAAAGAGTCGAATTTCTGATGGAAAACCATCAGGTAGATAAGCAACGTGCATCGCATACTATTGCCAGAAAAAAGATTCAGGCGCCCGCAGCTAGATGGGTCGAAAGACCGAAAGCAAGATGGTACAGAGTGGATGTGGAAGGTGGGGAACAGGGTATTGTGGCGCTGCATAGGAGAGACGTACTCTCAGCAGTGGACTGTAGTAAGCGAGCCCTGTAAATGCCTTAGTACAGTCTAAGTAAATATTAGTTATTGGAGAGCAGCGGTGGGCCAGTGGTGGCAGCCCCGACTTACGAGCAGTAAGCCGTGGGTTCAAACCCGGGCAGGCACATTACTTTTTTTTTAATTATTTCATCACCGTTGCCCTCAAAAAACGGCGAAGGAAAACATAGTTTGGAAACCGGCACGTCCTAGAACTAAAAATTTTAAGACATGTGTCATCTACCAACCCGCACTGGACCCGCGTGATGGATTACAGCCCACTCCCTCTCATAGAGAGGAGGCCTGTGTCCCAGCAGGGGGAACATTATAGGCTGATGATGATGATGATTGTTAAAATAATTTTAACCGGTCAAAAATAGTTTTGACTAATTAACAGTTTTGATTGGGACATATACATCTTTTGTCTCGAACTAAGTATTTCCATACCTACCCAAGAATAATAATATCATTACCTAACTATGTAGAAAATAACAATGAAAACTTGGCCAGTTCCCCAAAGTTGTAACCAAGTTGAAACTGTTTTGATGTTCATTTGTTAAAGTTTATGTGTTTATGTTAACATTTATGTGTTCAGGTATAACAAACATCACCTGAATTAGATATTACCAAGTGTGTGTTGGTTTAGGCTAGGTAAGTACATACTGGAGACAAATTTGAAGTTGATAGGTTAGGTCACCTGTCGAATGGTTGCTAACATTGGTTTTAATATTTATAATAACCTTTTGTGTTGTTATTCTGTGCCGAGGTTTTCCTCCATTGGTGATTAGCCATTTTTTTTCTATTTCAATAATTTCAGGACAGTGTCCATGCGGAAAATTGTACATACTACCTTCATTCTTGACAAAATATCAAGTTTTTGTAGTAGTAAAGTTTATACTTAACACATTTAATGTTACTACACCTACACGTTAGGCTTCCAGAATTAATTTTGTGACCCAAACTAAATGATGGTGATGAACCTTCAAAATACAAAGTCTCGATAAAAAGTTCAAAAGTTCTCAAAGTTTTCTCCAAGCTATCGTCCATCCATAATTTGATTAGTCTACAAGGTGGAAACGAACGCTTCAGGAAGCCGTCATCCCAGCATTCTGTACTTACATCAAAATAAGTAACTCTATGCAAGAAATATTCCTGAGAAACTACAAAAAACCGGCCAAGTGAGAGTCGGACTCCGTACTATTATTTATAAAAACGAGCAACACCACTTTTTAATTTTTTTTCGTATGAGATATCATCAAATGACTCCTCCCGCTCTAGGCGGAGCGGAAGGGGGCCCCCTTAAATATTTATTTTATTCATTTTTTAGTATTTGTTGTTAAAGCGGCAAAATTTCAACTGACTAACTATCACGGTTCATGAGATACAGCCTGATGACAGACGGTCGGACGGACGGACGGACTGACAGCGAAATCTCGGTAATAGGGTCCCGTTTGAACCTTTAACGCTCTCAAAACATAGTGTCGATGCCGATGGATGCATTGGACAGTACTGAGGGGTCGTAGAGGTATAGGTATTAGTAAATATTTTACGTGAAAAACTTGTATTAAAAAAATACGGTGTCACCTTGTTTCGCAGACTGAAGTTTCACAGAATTTCGTTTCGCAGAAAATGTTTCACATACTATTTGGTCCTCGTATTTTTATTTCGAATATTTTTGTTTCAACTACTATTTACTTGAATGAAACATATTTTACAGAAACACAATTCAATGAATTTTATAATCACATTTTTTTATTTAGCAAACTTATCAAACAGTAGAATTATTTTCCAACGAATATTGTTGGTTCGATGTACATGTTTCCATGGTATTTTAATTGAACGAAATGTTTAACCTTGAATTAAAATATTGTCTTAAAAGTCAATATGTTGTGCTACAAAAGTTAGTGACAGAAAAGAATGGCTGCAGAACTGACTCCACTCACTAGTCTTGTCTGCCCTACCCCTAGAGTGTAATTTAAGCCCGCGTAGGCGCGGAGGGCGAGACGGCCCGCGAGCTGAGGAGCAGGTGGTTCCTAACGCCAGCCTCAGCCGCGGTGGTGAGCGTTAATACCATCTGCGACGATAAGCTTGCGTGGGGCTGCTGGAGCCCCGCAGCGCCGGAGCCGTGACAGAAACCATTCCTGTTGCAAGTTTCATGCTTGCTTGCACGCTGCATGTTGCATGATTGCTTGCATGCCTGCTTGCATGCTGCATGCTTGCTTGCACGCTGCAAGTTGCATGCTTGCTTGCATGTTGCATGCAACAGGCATGGACACTATTATTAAGAATAACAAGATTGTTTTCCTGCTTGACAAGAATTTACCCGCATTATTTTTGTAAACGCGTTGTAATTTAATAGGAGGGTATGCGTTTTTCAAAGGTATGCATTTTAGAAACTGTCACTCGGTAAAATGTTATTCTTGGTAGTAAGTTTTATGTGAAACAAATAATATGTGGATAAAGAATATTTGATTTGTTATTCTATGATATGACTATTCTAACGTTAAACTTTATTCGAAACAAAAATCAATTATTAAAATTTCTTCAAAGTATGTATTCTGCGTATTGATTATTCTATAAAATGATAATTATATGAAAAACAATTTATGTGAAACGAAATTCGATGAAACAATTAGCGATGAAACAACGCACAACCAAAAAATACTTATGTAACGGTTGGAACTTTGACTATCAATATCTCCTTAACTTGAAGGTTCCCACTATAATGCAATGACGGGGAAAACAAGTGCCTTTCAGCTTCGTTAAGGTTCTTTTTCATCATCAGCCTTTAATGTTTCCACTGCTGGAACACAGGCCTACTCTCTAAGAGAGGGAGTGGGCTGTAATCCACCACGCGGGCCCAGTGCGGGTTGGTAGATGTCACATGTCTTCGATTTTTTAGTTCTAGGAAATGCCGGTTTCCTCACGATGTTTTCCTTCACCGTTTTTGAGGGCAGCGGTGATGAAATAAGTTACACAAAGTAATGCGCCAGCCTCGGTTCGAACCCACGGCTCACTGCTCGTAAGTCGGGGCTACCACTACACTGGGCCACCGCTGCTCTCTCAGGTTCTTTTAAACCCATTATTTAACCATTTAAAACCCTAAACTGACAATATTAAACATCTTATTCTTAGTTATTATACAGTTAGCGTACGTACATAAGTAGGTACATACCTACAGCACATTCACGGCATATTTCACTAAAATGAAATATGACTGCGTGAGACCTGGACCCAAGAGGAATTCATATTAGCTCCCAATGGCTGGGCAATTTGAAAATATCTCTACTACGTGGGAATTTTCTAGTATGAGCGGAGGTATTGGGTGAGAGTTTTGTTCTTCCGTGATTTCTAAAACATTATCATTCTATACTTATAATATAATAATTAATAATATTAATATAAGAAGAGTTTGTTTGCTTGAACGCACTTATCTCAACAAAAAAAAACTTTCAGTGTTAGATATTCCATTTATCGAGGACGGCTATAGGCTATATATCATCACGCTACGACAAATAAGAGCGGAGCAGCAATGAAAAATGTTGCGAAAACGGGGAAAATCTAACGCAGACAAAGTTCCGCGGGACAGCTAGTATTATATAACACGCCTTTGTTTCTTCACGAGGTGAATTAAAGGTAGGAGGTTCATATTCATTAGCAGCTCAGTTTTAAGACTAAAAAGCCTGTTCATAGTTACTAGGTGCAAATGAAGATTGCAGTCAAAGGGATGAAAGCGTGATAATTATTTCACTCATTTTTTTTTTTTTGGAATTTTGGTCTAAAAGCTATGCTAGCCTTTAATTATTGCCATTATTTACATAATTTTAAAATATTTTTAATTATTCTTGCTATTTGTAATTGACATGACATTTCGACATCGCTATTTTATTATTGATTATATTATTTTATTTGTTTTGGATCCATCAAATACTATTTTTATTGACAGGACATAATTATTACTGCTATTATAAGATGTATAAATTATTATTTTAAATGAATCTAATTATATTTTATTTTATTAATTGCTTTGCATAACTATTTTTTTTGTAATTGCTAGTTACCAAATGTGTACATGCTGCATGCTAATAATATTCCAAGATGTAAAATCTTAATATTTGTATGGCCGAAATGCCGAATATTCTTTCAATTATATGTATCATTAATTAGATATTGCTGATTATATTAGATATTGTTAGGTAGGACTAGTTTATTTTTTTAAGTTTTTCATTGTTTTATATTGTTAATATTATTTTTGAGACCGAGCTATCGCATTAGGGACATACCTGTAATGATAGTTGTAAGGGAGATTTTAATAAATAAATAAATAGTATTTTATCGTTCACACTAAAAATGGGATATTGACCATGGTTGCTATTTGTTTTGAGTTTCCGATCGTCCGTTTTGAACCGGGACGATGGGTTTCAACTGTCAAGAGCCTGGAACCCAGTGGTTCAACTGTGTTAAAACTTCAACAGGAAGGATGGGTTTCAACTGTCAAGAGCCTGGAATTCAGTGGTTCAACTGCGTAAAACCGAAAAAGTGCAGAAAAATGTTCGCGAGCGGACATAGTGAGTCTTGTGTGTCGGGAACAGAATCGAGTTGTGAGTGACAGTGGTGCCGAGCGGGTAAAATTCACAAGGAAGAGGGTAGATCGATTTGTCTATTCAAAAACACACACCCGCAGTAATTTCAGTTTATCCGTGATCTTGGTGCTTGTAACAGCGCCGAAATATCGGAAACTCAAAACAAATAGCAAACATTGTACCTACCTAAATATCTCGTTACGAGATCCGAAGACAGGACTCCATGTTCAGTTCACCTCACCTTTTCACCTCAAGACTGTAAATTCGTTGCTTACAGTCCTGATAACCTGCTGTTTTTTATCACATCCCCATATGTTTAGGCAAGAGCACAGATTAGTCACACGAACACATTTCGTAGGACCGTAGGTGTTTCAAATTCTCGTCGATCGTATTTATACAGGCATAGTAAGAGTATCTTTTTAATCAAATTAACTTCAAATAGCCGTGTTTTAGACAACTTTCTGCTTCTTGACTCTCGCAGCTTGTTATATAACTTAATGTAAAGATTCTTAAAACACAATAACTTAATCTGACTGTTACATACTTGGGATAAACTTTGTAACCTTTCATTAATGATAAGTTCTTGTCTACACAGGTTATAGGGTCTAAGTTATCTTTACTAGCTATTTTAATACCAAATTCTCAACAACTCTTTGATAAGAATACGAAGATAGATCTAGTGAAGGTGGTTAAAATACCTACTAGCTTATGCCCGTCGTGGCGATGCTCCCGTTACAGTCGAAAATTACCATTCAACCGTATTACTAAGGACACAAGAGTGAAAACGGTTGACCACCAGTGCTTTCGGTGGTACCTATAATAAAGTCTGATAAGAATACAAACAAATACCTAGAAAAGGTTACCGAAAGATTTTTTCATGAATAAATTATTATTATTAAAAAAAATGACTAAGATATTAAACAGGAACACCACCCTGCGTTCCATAACTCAAGTTGCAGATGTCGGAAAAAAACAGCCAAGTTAATGTGGGACTGGGCTGGTCACGTAGCACGAATGCACCCGGAGAGGTGGGCAAAGATCGTCACTCACTGGACGCGCCGGAGGAAATCGCCTTCGAGGTAGACAGCGGCGAAGGTGGTGTGACGACCTGATCTTGTTTGCCGGGTGATTATGGCCAGATATCGCATCGGAGAGAGAGATTTGGAAGGAGAAAGGGGAGACCTTTGCCCAGCAGTGGGATACATAAGAGGCTAACAAAAAAAAAAGATACTAAAGTACTTTCATAATTACGAACGTCTGCAAAAATGGTCTTATCAAAGTCTTATGTTGTCTCACCATGCTAAAACAGATATTTAATAGAAACGCCAAAACTAAAACAAATAAATAAAAATAACATTTCATGGCAACATGGAATTTCATTTTATTTACAAACTTTCTCTGTACACTTTAAATATTTTAAGCATAAATGTAGACATCGAAGTGAATTTTTTCTCCGCGGTCGCTCTTCATCCGAAGATTCACGAAGTTGAACCCGAGGCCCCCCTGAGTGACGTTGGCGGATGCACCGGTGTGTGTCATGTCGAATGCCAGGATGCCCTGAAAATTGGAAAAAGTTTGTTCTAGTGGGTTATATGGAAATAACACATGGTGGAAACGGGCCTTCACGAAGCCGTCAAACATTCTGAGAGAGCAGCGGTGGTCCAGTGGTGGCAGCCCCGACTTCAGAGCAGTAAGCCGTGGGATCGAACCCAGGCAGGCTCATTAATTTGTGTAATTTATTTCATCACCGCTGCTCTCTAAACGGTGAAGAAAAACATCGTGAGGAAACCGGCATGTCTTTGAACTAAAAATTCTAAGACATGTGACATCTACCAACCCACACTGGGCCCGCGTGGTGGATTAAAGCCCGCTCCATCTCATTGAGAGAAGGCCTGTGTCCCAGGAGTGATGATGTACATGAAACTAAGTAGGTAACCCTATGCAAAAATTAATGCTGGGAAACGTTTTTTTTTTATTTGGGTAAAAATCAAGTTAAACGGTAGGACTAAAAGTAAAACATTGTACGGTGGCTGTGGATATACAGCAAGATTTCTTAGTCACCATCCAAATTTTTTCTAGGCATTATGTATCATACACTAACCCCATTTTTGAAACAAAAAACGATATGTGCAATTTTCATATTTTATATGAAATCATTTTCTCGAAAAAATTATCCGCTCTGCCTGTCACTAAGTTAAACGTTAAAAATACTACACTTGCCGCGCAAACATTCAATGGCAAGGGGGCGGCCAGCCCGCGTAGTTACCCAGCGTGTACCTACGCACGGCGCGGCGGTGTCCATGATATCTCAACATTTTTGTATTGAGTGTTAATAGAAGAAAAAACACGTATTCAATGGTTTTCGCCAAAGATTAAAATGTCTAAATTTGGACGGTGACTAAAAAATCATGCTGTATTTTTAGTATTCATCACCATTTCAGCCCAAAAGGCATCCACTGCTGGACATAGGCCTCCCCCAAATGTCGCCACATTGACATTTTGGGGGGTTTTGCCATAATCGCCACGCTTGGTGGCAGGCGGGTTGGCGATCACAGTACGGTTGTCACAAAAGCACAGAGAACGCTGCTACTGATTCTTTGGAAAATCCCTTAGTAGCTTCTTGCGACACCCACGGGAAGATATGGGATGGTGTTATTCTTTATGTCCGACACCATACAGAGCTATAATATTAAAAACTTGTATTTAAAAAAAGGCTGTTAAAAAGTTGGAACTTGGACCCCCAATATCTTCGTAACTAGAACGTTCCAAGGCAAAAACGGGGAGAATAAGTGCCTTTCAGCTTTGCTTTTTAGGGTTCCGTACCCAAAGGGTCAAACGGTCAAACATATTACTGAGAATTTGCTGTCCGTCCGTCCGTCCGTCCGACCGTCAGTCTGTCACCAGGCTGTATCTCATGAACCGTGATAGTTAGCCAGTTGAAATTTCTACAGATTACGTATTTCTGTTGATGCTATAACAACAAATACAAAAAACAGAATAAAATAAATATTTAAGGGGGGCTCCCATACAAAAAAGATTTTTTTGATCGTTTTTATAAATAATGGTACGGAACCCTTCGTGCGCGAGTCCGACTCGCACTTGGCCGATTTTTTTCTTTGCTTTAAGGGTATTTTTACACCTATTATTTTGTAAAATATCACCAGTTTTTTTTTATATCGTGCCAATTCGCGAGAAGAAGTGTATCGTCAATTCGTCATGTACTGATTAATTTACTAGGCAGTCTCGGAGAAACATATCTTCTCAATAATAGCTGCAATCATGTAACATGCTGATAACCTATTGCCTTGAATGAAATGTTACATCATAGAAGAAAAACAAAAGTGCCTGATTCACAAGTGACCGTTACGACGATGATTATTGACAGTGATAATGAATTTATTTTGTCAAGGTAGAAACGCAAGCTTGCCCTAGCCTTCGAAATTTAAATTTTCATACGCTTTTTGCAATTTGCACGGCAGTGTCAACCTCTTTATGTTCATTAATTCCCATTATATGAGTATTTCATGAAAAAGTCAGTGAACGGGATTAAATAAACTTAAGAAGGTTGTATTGATGTTTATAATTATTATGATTCTGTAAAGCCCTGCTCTGTATGGTGTCGGACGTAAAGAATAGCACCATCCCATTTCTTCCCGTGGGTGTCGTAAGAGGCGACTAAGGGATTTGCCAGAGAATGGGCAGCAGTGTTCTCTGTGCTTTTGTAACAACCGTACTGCGATCGCCAACCCGCCTGCCACCAAGCGTGGTGATTATGGCAAAACCCCCCCAAAATGTCAATGTGTCGACACTTGGGGGAGGCCTATGTCCAGCAGTGGACGTGTTTTAGGCTGAAATGATGAATGATGATGATGTAAGTGAGCCCTATTTGTACCGGCCGCGGATCATATTTTAATCAATACACACTGACAGGCAGAAGGAGCTCGTGGATAAATAATAACAACCGCACGGGTCGATCTTCAAGGTTAAGCCGTGCTTGCCGAGGTTGGTCCGTAGATGGGTGACTATAATTATGTACTGAGTTTCCTGCGTGCCTCGACAAGCACGTTAAGCCGGTGGTCGCGGCTGTCATTTGAAGATTAAGTTAAGTGTAGTCAGAGGCCAATAGTCTGACATCCAGTCCTACCAAGGGGTATCGTATTACCCAGTTACAGGGTTGTGGAGTTCAGATAGGCAGTCGCTTTATGTAAAAATACTGGTACTCAGCTGCATTCGGTTAGACTGGAAGCCGACCCCAACACAGTTTGTGAAAAGGCTAGGCAGAGGATGATGACACTGACAGGCAAATTGATAACGAAGGATATGAATTTCGAGGTGTAACCTTGGGCTTCCACCTTCAAGGATCCCTCATACTTAAGCACTGGCTGCTGATGCCATGGATAGAACACTGACTTTATACTTTCGTAGCTAGGTAGTTACCTATTTGTTTTTTGTGGAAGTCTTATTTGGAAACAAAGACATGCATTGTGTGACACTACAGGAAAACCATTACCTTTCAGATGTTTTTGTAAAACCTCGGTTTTCTCGGGGATCCCCTATGCGATGGATGACGTCGTAAACTCATTATTATTTAATATTTTCCTTGTGTACCTCTACGTACACAGTGAATCTTGCCTATGTATTTATCCTACGTAGTTTAGTATTGTCTGATTTACTTTGCTTTATTTTGCAGCCTTCTTGCATCAGCACTCAATCATCATCATCATCATCATCAGCCTATAATGTTCCCACTGCTAGGACAGAAGCCTCCTCTCTATAGTAGTGGGCTGTAATCCACCACGCGGGCCCAGTGCGGGTTGGTAGATGTCAAATGTTTTCGAATTTTAGTTCTTGGACATGCCGGTTTCCTCACGATGTTTTTCTTCGCTGTTTTTGAGGGCAGCAGTGATGAAATAAATTACACAAAAGTAATGCGCCTGCCTGGGCTCGAACCCACGGCTTACTGCTATCGGGGCTGCAACCACTGGGCCCCCGCTGCTCTCGCCGCAGCACAGAATACCCAAGGGGCATTGCGTTCCATCTGGATTTTTTCATTAGCGGCCTCAAATGTTTGATTTGTTCCCGGTTAATGGCCATAGTTACAAGGGATTTAGACAAAACTGGAGAAATGCGAGTGTACAGTATAGAACTCTGCCTACACTTTCGCAGATTACAGGGGTGATTTCATAGTAACATAATTTCTGTTCTAAACATAATTAGTTTTCTGTCATCTCCAAAAGTTTGAAGGGAACAGAACGAGTTACCGTGTTTGTTTGCAACTCATCGTGTTAGTTGATTTGTGGTGCAAGCACGCCTAAGAGAATTCTAATGAAACTATAACATATTCAAATAATTTACCCGAAAGCCTTAATAGCCGTCTTGATGACCTAATCGATTGTAGACATAGTTATAATGTTAATTTATAACTTAGTGTAAGATTTTAATGTACAACTGTTTATTTTCTAGAATTAATTAAATTTAAAAAAATGCGTGATGTGAACTATATTTCAACAGCAGTAAAAATGCTATGGGTTTTTGACATTGCAATATGCATATATGTAACCTATATTGCTTTTTTTATATGAGATACTCTACAGCAGTTTAAAGAACAGCTCATTTGTCAATCAATGGCCTAGAGTCTTTTATCTATAAATGTTACATCCTCGTAGACCTTTAATATGCCAGAATAGCTGCTTTTGATTTTATTTGCCTCAATTGTTAAATAAGCATTTAAACAGTGGAACCCTATTGATGTGACCGTTGGACTGCAAAGTCATAGAATGTTATAAACTTCGAATCCAAAACACGCACTTCTGATTTTTCGGATGCATGTGCGTTTTGTATAATTTCACTTGTTTTGGTGAAGGAAAACATCGTAAGGAAACCACCATGGCTGAGAGATATTTCTCGACGGCAAGTTAGAAGCCCATTGGCGGTATAAAACTCTAGGTTAGGTAGTTAGGCACTAACCACACGATAAAGGAAGAATGTTAAATGAAAAAATAATCTAATGAACACCTCACCTGGATAGAACGTCCAACATTAGAAGGTACAGCCGGCAGCGAGAAGTACATGTTCTCTACCCTCTTCCTAAACACCTTGGAACTGTACTCAGCTGCATGATGGTAGACCAAGGGTCTCAGAACATTTGTTCCCATGAATGTATGGCTGCACTCCACAAATACTACTGCTGCTAGCAAAAAGGCTAAAGCACACAGCTTCATTTTTAAAAAGAAAAAGTAAAATGTCACTTTTGAATTTGGAATCAGACGTCCGCACGCAACGATGGTCAGAAGGTGAATGTACATATAGTTTTAAGTAGTATTTATGTATGTTTTTACCTTTTATCTCTGCTTGATAAACTTTGTGTATGTGTGTTCATACTTCCAGTTAATTATAATTTCTTATAACAGCGTTATCTTTATGATTTTGGTCTAGTTATCACCGCAAGCTTGGTCGTATCGCGAATTTTGATTATGGTTGTTTACTTCGACATTATGTTATTTTTTGTTTCCCTGAAATTGTAAGGTTGGGTTACTTCTACTGAAGTTTACGCCCCTGGGTCAGTCTCGTAAAAGATATTTTTATCGACTCCAGGGTAAGCAGGGGCGTAAGTAACATAACATAATATCAGTGCCCTTTATAGTAGGTACCTACAACCACATTTCACAAGTTATGGTTAAGTCCCATATTATACAAGGTGTTGCTCGTCCAATTCAAGGAGGTAACTATGCTAATTATTCTCTAACAGATTCAATACTAAAATGGGTAGGTAATTTTTTTTTCTCATTTACTGAAATCGGTAAGTGTCAACCAGCCGTGTTTTAAACTCGGCCCGTCTGATCCTCGCCAATTTTGATGAAGATCCAAAACACCTTGTAGAGGGCGAGCCTATTGCCATCAACCGGGCACAATTCGTGGCTTCTTCTGAGCAATTCTTGATGGAATAACCCAATAACACTTTTCCCGACCCGGGAAACACAACGGCGAGTCGCTAGCATACCAATACCAAAAAATCCCTGCCACGCTAATTCCACCTTTATTAACAAACTAATATCCAGAAAAAAAGCTAAATATAAAATGGAATCGGATGTCCCGTCAGTTTAATTTAACCGCGAGGGCTTCGCTTCGAAATCTCTGCGGCTCGGATTTTGTTATTTCCCAGCTAGGAAATAACAAAATGGTAAAAAACCTTTACCTGATAGCGTGTGACCGACAGACGCGACAGTAGGAGGCTGCGTTTATATAGAAGCGTAGTTTTTACATTGCGGATTTTTCTTTTAAAAGTCTTTGTTACACTTTGAGTCACAGATGATTCAACTCTGTTTGAGTTCGAAAAAGACTTTGTTCTTTTATTATCAGGTGGCCTACCATGACGTCTTAAAACATTATTGTTTTACTCCTTTTCTAGTGTGGGAAAGAGATGGCGCTAGACATCCTGTATAGCTCCGTTTCTTTCCCACTCTGGAATAAGAGTAAAACAATACTGCTTTAAGACGTCATGGTAGGCCAGCAGGTATTTCATTAGAGAGATAACATAACATCATTTTCGAGGGGTTTGAGGTGTGCCTTATAGTACACTCACATTTCACCAGTTATGTTTTAAGTCACAAGTAACATGGGCAAGTCCATTGCGATCAACAGCCCGGCACAAATCCAGACTCCGGGACTGCTATTTAGAAATCCCTAATGGAGTTCTAATTGCTTTTTTTTATAGAGATCAGTAAGGAAAATCTGATGACTGTGTTCATTATGGGTGTTAAACAGATGTGGTCATCGTGTACACGGGATTTAGTTTGAAAAATGAGCCTTTTCCCACTTTTCTGGTAGTACATCACAAAGTTCAAATTCCTTCGTAACCTAATGTCAATCCATCTTACGAATTTTCCAGTTTTGGAAACCAAAACTCAATTACTGATGTCATAAAGTTCAAATTCCTTCGTAACTTGACACCTGACGCGAGTTTAGTTTTTACCCTTATAGGAGGTAATTCCCAATCTAATCTGACTCAGCTGCATGTACTAAAGGGTCCTCATGCTTTCTGAACTTCGTGGCTAAGTAAAGGATCAGTCATAGGTACTTCTTGTTCTCGAATCGATGACTCGGATTTAATCCGACCAGTACGTAGCGATCTGAACAGCTCTGTCGTTTGCCTCATTCAATTATGGACAATTGTTGAAGGTAAATGAAAACATAACAAGGTGGGTACGGAAAACAAAAAGTTAAGTATTTAAAGTATTTATTACAATAGCCAATACAAAATCAAGCATAAATATAAACATCGTAGTGCAACTCTTTAGCTCGATCGCTCTTCATCCGAAGATTCACGAAGTTGTAGCCGAGCCCGCCCCGCGTCACGTTAGCTGATGCGCCGGAGTGGGTCAGGTCGTAAGCAAGGATACCCTGATAAAATAAAACAAAAAATAATAATCTTTGAACGCAAGTTTTTGCACCTTTAATTAAGTTTCTTGTGTGTTCAGCGTGCCTCAACCTTAGTCAAAAAGATTTATTTGCACTGTTATGGCAGGGAATCCCGTGATTAAGTTACACTTGATTGTAGACGTGGTTACGACAAACCACAAATCAATATCAGGTAAATTATTTAATAATGAAAAAAGTATACATAAGGCTTCCGAGTAATCTTTTTTTAGGATGGGAAATCATCAAATGACTTCTTCCGCCCTGGGCGGAGCGGAAGGGAGTGTCAGACTTGACTGACTAAAACCCATCCATGTTCTTAGCCCTTTGCGTTCCAGGGGCACGGTATCTCTTTCGAACAACCCGCAGCCCTGGCAGGCATCAGCCCTCTCGGACCCCTTCCGATTTGCTGACATCTCCTTGAGGCGCGCGTGGAACACGAACGCGCCGTCGGCACGGTCTGTCGTCATAAGACGGACGGACGGTGAGCTAGCCCATTACTCACCGTCCACAGGCCCGCGCCTACGGTGGCCGGGGGCCACTGGTTGCCCCCCGACGCCCGAGGCGTCTCCCGCGGCGGCTGGGACGTGAGGTTCTCTCCCTCTCACGTTCCGCCACCTCCTTCGCTAGCATGACTGCTTCGCAGAAGGAGGCGACGGCTTCCCATTCCCTCTCGCTCCGGACCATGGATTGAACCAGGGCTGGACGCGAGAGGTCGCCGCCACCAATCGCCGCTACGAGGACACGGCGGTGCTCAGCCCAAGCGGGGCATAGCTCCACAGTGTGCTCCACCGTGTCCTCCGGCCGATCCTCGCAGTGGTGACACCCGGGCGTTTCCTCCCGCCCGATTCGGTGCAGGAACCTCCTGAAACAACCGTGTCCGGTGAGGACCTGCGCAGGCGGAAGGTGAGGGCGCCGTGGCGCCTCTCTAACCACTCCTCAAAGAGGGGACTTATCGCCACTATTGTGGCGTGCCCTGCACGGGGTTGCGACAGTCGCTCTCTCCATGTCGCCATGAGATCGCGCCGGAGGTCTGTCCGCTGAGCGACAATTTGCCGCGGCAGCGGAGTTTCCCCCCGGCGTAGTGCTTCCGCGTGCCATTCGTGCAGGCACGCGAGTACTATCGCCTCCAGATCCCATGGCGGCAATCCGGCCAAGAGGCTCGCCGCCTCGCCGGAGATCGTACGGTACCCCCGGATGGTGTGATCGTGCGGCGCCCCAGAAGGTGGTAGCCTTACGGCTACCACCTTCTGGGGCGCGTTCAGGTAGTGGGCGGCTCGCCGCCTCAAAGAACGCGCCCACACCGGGGCCCCGTAAAGGGCCATGGACCGCACGACCCCCGCGTAGAGCCTCCGGCAGGAGGCGTTTGGACCCCCCAGGTTGGGCAAGACCCGCTTGAACGCAGCCCCTGCCCGTTTCAGTTTGGGGGCCAAACGTCGGAAGTGCTCCACGAAGTTCCACCGGCTGTCGAGGACAAGCCCTAGGTAGGCTTCCGAGTAACCTTATGTATACTTTTTCCTCACGCCCTTCCGAGGGCCACTGGATGCCCCCCGGCCACCGTTAGTACGGGCCTGTGGACGGTGAGTAATGGGCTAGCTCACCGTCCGTCCGTCTTATGACGACAGGCCGTGCCGACGGCGCGTTCGTGTTCCACGCGTGCCTCAAGGAGATGTCAGCAAATCGGAAGGGGTCCGAGAGGGCCGATGCCTGCCAGGGCTGCGGGACTGTTCGAAAGAGATACCGTGGCCCTGGAACACAAAGGGCTAAGAAGGAACATGGATGGGTTTTAGTCAGTCAAGTCTGACACTCCCTTCCGCTCCGCCCAGAGCGGGCGGGATCATTTGATGATATCACATCCGAAAAAAAAGGCTTTCGAGTAACCTTATGTATACTTTTTCCTCACGTCCCAGCCGCCGCGGGAGTCGCCCCGGGCGTTGGGCTTTGGGCCACGGTGAGTAATGGTCTAGTACACCGTCCGTTCGTCTCACGACGACAGGCCGTATCAACGGCGCGGCCAAGGAGATGTCCGCAAATCGGAAGGATGAGAGGGCCGATGCCTGCCATGGCTGCGGGACTGTACGAAAGAGATACCGTGGCCCTGGAACACCAGGGGCTAAGAAGGAACATGGATGGATTTAATTTAGTGAGTACAAGTTTGACCCTCCCTTCCGCTCCGCCCAAAGCGGGGGTAATTTGATGATTTTCTATCCGTAAAAAAAGGCTTCCGAGTAAAAATACCCAGACCTACCAACACAATTAATCGTTAATTCCATAAAGAGGAACAGAAAGGACATCATTAACTAATTACCTGAATACTCCTCGAATAGCCAGCAACAGCGGGCAGCGTGAAGTTCAAAAACTCAATTCTCTTCTGGAAGATCTTGGATCCATAGCGAGCTTCCTTATGGTACACTAGAGGCCGCATAACACTGGTCCCCATGAAAGTATGGCCACATTCTACGAAGACTACGGCAGCAAACAAAAGCACGACAGTGTACACCTTCATTTTGTCAAAAAGGATAGTTGCTGATATATTTGCTCGACACACTGAGGTTAATTTTACGAATGATGGTTGGAAAGTGCGCGGTTATATTTTACCTGTTATCGTATAATTTTGCGTCATTAGAAACTGTAATTAGGGTTCCCTAATCGCTTATTGTTGTAACGCTTATTTTAATTGTGTTATTAATGGTGTTTTGACTATTCAATACCGTCTTCGTACAGAAAGTGGAGAGAACATCGTTTTCGTTACCTACTGCCAACTTCAAAGGTTGGAAAAGGTGTCGGGTGAGTTTTCAAAGTCTACAATCAGCAAAGGAAAATGTTCTTCCAGTTAATCTGAACAAATACAATACCACTAGAAAAACAACTACCTACCATTATTTTCATTCTCCTGCTCTTATTTCCAATTTATTTGGGGACAGTGCAGTATGATTATATTTGTTCAGATTAACTGTTCTTCCAGTTAATCTGAACAAATATAATACCACCAGAAAAGCAACTAGCTACCATTATTCTCATTCTCCTGCTTTTATTCCCGATTTATTTGGAGACGGTGCAGTATGTCTTCTTCTTCCATACTGCTCTATTGCTTGTCATTTCATCAAACACCTCCTTTCTGGCCGTATAATTTTTTTAAGCATAATTCTTTTAGCATAGTTATCCGTTATGCTAATAGTCGTTATGCCTTGTAACATTATGCGAATTAAATTTATGGCAAAAGAAGTTAGTTTCCAAAATAATTATGCCAAAAAACTGAATGCCAAAAAAATATGGCAAAGTATTATTACGGCAAAACAAGTTAGCCTCAAAGATAATTATGCCAAAATAAACAGTGAGCCAGAAAAAACGATGGCAATGTATCATTATGGCAAAAAAAATTATGCCAAAACAGTAATGCAAAAGTATATTACGGAAAAGAAAATTATGCGACAAGAAGGGATCCCTGTGCAGAACCCTCCTTGCCCATTTAGGTCGACCTTACCTACTATTGTTTACGTTAACGTCATATACAATAAGAAATGCATTAGTTTTCGTAATGGCCGTGTTATTAGCCAGTCAATGCGGCCTATATTGATATGGTTAACTAATCTTTTATTGATGGTTTTGAAAATTATATGAATTTAGTTGTAACGGTTAGTTGCGTTCATTCAAGTGTGTGTCACTAGTTTACCGTGCTAGTGGACTAAACGATGCGAAAATTAGGTTTGACAATAAAACGACTTTCCGATGGTATTTCCCATAAACAAATAGTAACCTCTTTTTAACCGACTTCTAAAAAAGGAGTAGGTTCTCAATTCGGATGTTTGTATTTTTTTTTTTTTTTATGTTTGTTCGCGCATAACTCCGTCGTTTGCCAACCGATTTGAAAAATTCTTTTTTTGTTTGAAAGCGTATACTTTCCAAATGGTCCCATGAAAATTTTATCGAAATCAGATAAGCCGATTCTGAAAAAATCAACAAAAATTAAATATTTCTAACTTTTAGTTTACTCTGTATTGCGTTTTGTGTTCGCGCATAACTCAGTCATTTACGAACCGATTTGGAAAATTATTGTTTTATTCCAAAGCCTATGCTTTCCATTTGGTCCCATAGTCACCAAATGGGGATCTGATGATGGAATCTTGGCGAAATCGAGGGAACTCTTCAAGTTTTATAGGAAACGTACAGCGATTTTGGTATTTTCTACAACAAGTGAAGCATTTGCGTTCAATAAGAACCATTCTACCTAATCTGATGATCTGATGATGAAGCCAAGAGACAAGCACTAGAACTCCATAATAAGACAATGTATCTTAGCTGTGTTTGGGCTTGTTGGAATTGTAACGGTATGCACTTTCCACGTGTACCACAGACTAACTTTTTGACTTTCCTTATTCAACCTAAGTAACAAGTGGGTCCTCTGCTTTGATAGTCTGTTTTCGCGATGATCAGGGTTCTTATTCAAAATGCGTTGATGATTCCTTTCCCTTATTTCTTTTAATCGTTTTCATTTTTCTCAGTTGCAGTTCGACGCCTTTTATCACACGAGAATCACCTTTACTAGGCCTATCCATATTTTATTATTAGATTTAAAGTATGTCACTAAAAATTAACAAATAAAAATATTTTTTGCAAAAAAAGAAACCGACTTCAAAAAACACTTAACGCACTAAAAAGTTAAAAATAATACTACAACCTACCTATATTAATAAACCTAACCTAACCTACGATTAACCTATAATAAAATTCAATAATTCTTTGGAGTCGGTGCCAAACAATATACGATACCTACCTAAATGACTATATACAGACTAAGGCCAGAAAAAAGCAAAACATAAATCTTACAGCTTCTAAATATTAATTCATTCATTAATTCTAATTACATTGCTTGGCACCGACTCCAAAGAATTATTGAATTTTATTATAGGTTAATCGTAGGTTAGGTTAGGTTTATTAATATAGGTAGGTTGTAGTATTATTTTTAACTTTTTAGTGCGTTAAGTGTTTTTTGAAGTCGGTTTCTTTTTTTGCAAAAAATATTTTTGTGGTCTCTAATCATCTTGCGACTAGGTAGGTGTTTTGCACAAATACAGTTTATCGTTATTTGGATTGGAACTAAGCAATCAGTCACACAATAATTTTTAAAAAACGGTGAAGGAAAACATCATGAGGAAACCGGCATGTCCTAGAACTAAAAGTTCGAAGACATGTGACATCTGGTGGATTACAGCCCACTCCCTCTCATAGAGAGGAGGCCTGTGTCATAGCAGTGGGAACATTATAGGCTGATGATGATGATGACACAATAATCAATAATCTCGCCACCTCTGTCTAGGCTGGCCTCGGCGGTGCTGACCATCCTCAATCACCCATCAGGCTGATTCGAAGAGGCGCAAGAGAAGAGTACCTGAAAGGATATGAGGGAGGCCTTTTGCCACCAGTGCAGACAAGGCTATTAAAAAAAACAGGCCATGTGCGAGTCGCGCACGAAGGGTTCTATAAAATTACTTTTTTTTATGGGAGCCTCTTTAATATTTATCTTATTCTGTTTTTAATATAAAAAAGGGCTGATGAAAGATCTTATTTTCCTGATTTTCATCAAAAGGATACAGTTCGGTGTAACAGTCGTCCAGTCGTTTTGTAGGAAAAATCTCGCGGACTCGTACGCCAGGTACCAAAATATTTTGCCCAAAATAGATTTGCGGATTTCGTACAATGCCACAGTCTGGCGGGTGGCGTTTTTATGAAGATTTTCTGACATACTGATGAACGCAAAACCATGTTTTGGGCCTATTTTGATTTTCTTATTTTTATATTTTTCGCTTTTAAAATCGTAAAATTTGATTGATGTATATTATTCATTTGCATATTGTTTCTTTTCCATATGACGCATTACTTTATAGCCTAAGATCCCGGTATACAACGACCTTCACCGAGCTGGTTAATGGATGAAACTTATTTTATGTTAAATTTAATATGTCAATAAATATAGTGCATAAGTCACGGAGGAAGCACGTTAAGCCGTTGGTCCCGGTTGTCATTTGTAGACCTTTGACAGTCGTTACGAGTAGTCAGAAGGCGATAGTCTGACATCCAGTCTTACCAAGGGGTGTCGTATTACCCAGCTGAAAATAACTAATAAAATAAAAATATACTGGTACTCAGCTGCATCCGGTTAGACTGGAAGCCGACCCCAAGGTAGTTTGGGAAAAAGCTAGGCAAATGATGATCAGCAAAATGCTAAGAGTGCATTACATTGAGTGCTTAAATAAACCGTTATTATTCACACCAATAAAAAAGCTGGAATTTGGGCGCAGAGTTATTGGCTTCGTGATACCAGGTAAGCAACATAACAGCACGCTTATCTTGTACAGCATTTCCCAATTTATGTTTAATTTCCACGTAATAGGGGCGAGCCTATTACAATCAACTTTTCACAAATCCAGACAACAGGAGGGTTACTATGACGTCTTAAAACATTATTGTTACAGTCTTATTCCAGAGTGGCAAAGAGATGGAGCTAGACAAAATCAAAATATTTTTATTTTACATAGGCCTACACCTGCACCAGCACCTTTTTGCCGACGTTTTATAAGTGCCCCACTTATAAAACGTCGGCAAAAAGGTGCTCGGTTGGGGTTGGTCGTTTCCTATGGAGAAGAACCGGCAAGAAACTCCATGGTTACTCTTTTAAAATCATTTGGTTTTACATTATTTCTGTTACAGCATTAATACTAAAGTATGGGAGGACATCGTAGGCCTGACAATAAGTCGTTGCTTACTACGAAACGTAGAACGAAATAAAAAGTTACCAAGGATCTAGGAATCTATAACGCCTACAATGTCCACACATTTAAAAACAATCGGTAAATAAGAAAAAGAGTCTATACAACAACAAAAAAATAAATAGAAAATATCACAAAATGACTAGATCAAATAAGTGACACAAATGTTGTCATCCGTGCTGTAACTATTCTAAACAAAAGGTGTAATGATTTAAAACCTATTATAAAACATCTGATTAAAAAGAAAGGAAAAATAAGATTGAGAATAGTTAGAGACATCCACACATTTGTGCCGTTTATGAGCTACCAGGGAAGCCGCATGTGCGAAGGGGCTAAAGCCATACTTCTCTATCTTCAACGTAGTCCTTAATTTTGTAATATGCTTTTTTAATTAGGACACGTTTAATATAATTTTTAAACTTTCCATCGGTCAGTTCTGTAACTGACTTCGGCAACTTATTATAAAAGCGTATACTGTTTATAAGAAAAGACTTGCTAGTTTTGGTTAATCTGAATTTGGGTATTACAATTTCGTTTTTACTGCGTGTATTTATATTATGGAAGTCGCTTCTAATTTTGAAAAGTCCTCGGTTTTTGCGGACATGTAAAATACATTCTAAAATATAAAGTGAAGGCAGAGTCAGTATATCGATTTCTTTAAATTTTTCTCTGAGGGATTCACGAGGACCCATTTTGTAGATAGCGCGGACTGCCCTCTTTTGCAGTATGAAAATTGAATCAACGTCTGCTGCCGATCCCCACAGCAGAATGCCATAGGACATAATACTATGGAAATAAGCGTAGTATACTAACCTAGCTGTGGCTATATCAGTTAACTGCCTTATTTTTCTGATTTCATAGGCAGCTGAGCTTAACCTTCCTGAAAGAGTTCTAATGTGCGCGCCCCACTGCAGTTTTGAATTGATAGTAATCCCCAAGAATACAGTTTCCGCTATAACATCAAGCTTCTTGCCGTCAAGATTTAAATTTAGGTCACGTTGTGGTACATTTGGTAAAGAAAACTTAAGGCATTTTGTTTTATTCGTATTCAATAAAAGATTGTTGGCTGCTAACCATTTCGAGAGAATAGTTAGGCTTTCGTAAACATGTAAGACGTCCGTATCTTTTCTATCAATTTTAAAGATTAGCGAAGTGTCATCAGCAAATAGAATTATATCCGAAAATTTGGCCAACCTGTATAGCTCCGACTCTTTCCCACTCTGGAACAAGAATGAAACAATAATCGTCTTGGTAGGTCACCATACCGCTACTAGAGAAATCTAAAGAAAAAAAGTAGTTGAACGAGGCCGTCAACCAATCGATACCACTAATACAGTACAAACTTCCATCCCTGAAAACGACACAGAGATTTTCCCAAAATATTCCTATCAAAACCCCTATTGTTATCAACGTTATCAGCCCACTTTCCATACAAATAGCTTCACAATACGCGATAAAAACTTCCAACAACATTGTTCAAGCGTTCGGGTCCTCAATTTGTTCCCTTTAAGCTTAGACGGGCAATGTTCGGCAATGTTCGACAATGGCCACAAGTCTGAAGCAGGTATGGCTAAAGTTATATAAATTAAGTTGGCAACTTAAATTGACTCTGCTATCACTAGCAAGGGTAAAGGTTGTGACGCACAAGATAACACAGATTCAATGTTTTGACTATTACTATTTTTGTGTGCTGATAAGGCCGGTTTTAGGGTTACATTGCCCAATAAATGGCAAAAGCAGAACCCTTATAGATTTGTCCAGTTCGTCTGTTTGTCACAGAATTATTACTCCGCGACTATTGGCACCACACAAATGAAAATTTAGATAGAAAGTGCCTTTGAACCGCTGCACTAAAAGTCATGTGAAAAAAAAAAAACCGGCCAAGCGAGTCCAACTGCGAGTTGGACTCGCGCACGAAGGCTTCCGTACCATTATTTATAAAAACGAACAAAATATTCACTCTTTTGTATGGGATCCCAACTTAAATATTTATTTTATTCTGTTTTTAGTATTTGTCGTTATAGCATCAACAGAAATACATAAACTGTAGAAATTTCAACTGGCTAACTATCACGGTTCATGAGATACAGCCTGGTGACAGACGGACGGACGGACGGACAGCAAAGTCTCAGTAATAGGGTCCCGTTTGACCTAATGACTTTTAAAAATATTTTTATTATATGTTTTGGTGCTACGGAACCCTGCTGTGTGTGCGAGTCCTACTCGCACTTGGCCGGTTTTTGGTTAGGACGTGAGTTTAGAAGTAGTTTTTAAATTTGTAAACAATTTTTGGTATCTTTACACGAGTTAGGGATTATCATGGGTTATTTTTTGTCTGTATTCGATATAATTTCAATGACACAAAGTTGGAATAGAAAGTAATTATGTAGGGGTTTTAATGCTATGGATAACCATTAAGGTAGATGATGGAACAGTCATATTTCCGTGTTTGTCATAAAATTCGCTAGCGTGGAGGTCAGAAATTACCCACGGAAACATAGGATTAGGTTAAAAAGCAGATGTCCCTATGTTCTAACCCAGGGTCATGGACTACATGTCTGCAAAATTGCAACGAAATCAGTTTATCCGTTTAAGGCATGAAAACACGCAGTCAGACAGTTACTTTTATAATTCAATATGAGA
This sequence comes from Cerastis rubricosa, assembly GCA_949152445.1. Classification (NCBI taxonomy): domain Eukaryota; kingdom Metazoa; phylum Arthropoda; class Insecta; order Lepidoptera; family Noctuidae; genus Cerastis; species Cerastis rubricosa. The sequence continues at coordinate 16,190,125 of OX424541.1, forward strand.
ATGACAGGGATTAAAAATATCATGACTGTTCGAAAGAGATACCGTGGCCCTGGAAAACAAAGTGCTAAGAAGAGACATGGATGGGATATAAGTTTTTAAACTGACATGGTCACTAACACTATCAATAACACTTGTAACGGGATATTTACCATGTTAATTATTTGTTATGAGTTCCTGATATTTCGGCGCTGTTGCAAACGCTATGATCACGGATAAACTCCTCGTTCACCCCGTTCGTTCGTTTCGTTCCTCGTTCGTTCTCGTTTATCCGTGATCATGGCGTTTGCAACAGCGCCGAAATATCGGGAACTCATAACAAATAATAAACATGGTAAATATCCCGTTATAAGTGTTATTGATAGTGACATGGATGGGTTTTAGTCAGTACAAGTCTGACACTCCCTGCCGCTACGCCTAGAGCGGGAGGGATCATTTGATGATTTCCCAACTATAAAAAAAAGGATTAAAACTATAGCAAGTTATCAGATTAGATGCCTGTCCAAAGACATTGTACTACTACTCCTATCCCGATTTACTTATATGGGATCTGCGCAGCAAGACTTCTTCTTCCATTCCTATCTATTACTCGTCAGCTCATCAAACATATTTTCTTGCCATATCGTTCTTCACACAGTGCAGTTCTGAGTCCATCCATCCAGATGGATGGATGGACTCAGAACTGTCAAATCCCTTAGTCGCCTCTTACGGCACCCACGGGACGATATGGGAGCTGTCTGTTTAAAGTGATGAAATTAAACAGCAAGTTTCCTTTCCCTTTTAACCACTTCAGCCTACGCAGGCTTCACATTCCGCGCCCTGTGTGCACCCAACCTTAGCCATCTTAGTCAAAGTTCGATATTGTACGGAACAAACATTGTTCTATAGTTGACTTGAATAATTGTTAGTTGTCTGTATCATCCGCGATACATTGTTGATGAACACGAATCGACATGATTGACGTCGGAGGGGTGCTTTACTATGTTGGTGGAAGATTTTTTACAAGGTGGCAAAGCGGCAAGGATGGCGTTCTGTTTTCAAAAATGAAAAAAAACCGGCCAAGTGCGAGTAGGACTCGCGCACCTAGGGTTCCGTAGAAACCTATAGGTATTTATATGATGTAACTAAAAATTTACGGTTTTCGCAATTTTTCCTTTATCTGTGCTATAAAACGTTGCTTCGTACCAAATTTCAAGATTCTGAGTTCACGGGAAGTACCCTGGAAGTTTTTATTCCCTAGCGAGTGTCGAAAATTTGCGGCATAAACGGCTGTATCTTTTGATTTCGTTGGCTTAGAAGTTTGATTTTTTCACAAGTGCCCTAAGAGACAGTGTATTCCACGTGTTCCTGAGAAAAAGGGTCTTGACAGGCAGGCAGACGGACGGACGGACAACAAAGTGATCTTACAAGGGTTCCGTTTTTTCCTTTGGAGGTACACAACCCTAAAAATTGTGGTTGGTCTAGTGGTTACAAATGCTACTGCTGACCATAAGGTCCTGGGTTCATTTCGCGGGTCAGGTAAAGTGTTATTGGGTTTTTCATTTTCATCAGGAATTTCTCAGTGCAGCCACGGAGTTTGGATTGGTGCACTGTTGATGACAATAGTCTCGCCCCCTATTACATAGGACTTAAACATAACTGGAGAAAAGTAGGTGTTCTATTAGGTGCACTTCTGACTTACGGTGAGTTTCTTTAAGTAAGAATTTTGTAACAGACTTTGATGACCTTTGTTTTTCCATGTATTAAGATGATAAAATACTTGTAAAATTACTCAGTTGTTCTTAATGAAGGAAGTGGGTGCGGATCCCGTGCAGTAGCTTATTGGTGCAATTTTTCTTTTTTTAAAAACGTTGCCCCACACTAGGAATTTCTCCTGTACCGTGGGTGCGTTTACAAACATTTAAACTCACATACACAAACAGCCAGACCCGGAACAACTATCTGTAAGCCATACAAATATTTGTTAAGTGCGGGGATCGAACCCGCGACACGCAGCGCAGCAGTCGATTGCTCAACCACTGCACCAACCATGCCGTCAAATGTGAAATGCGGCTATATTATGCTTCCAAATGTATTGTGCGAACCACCAGTTTGTGGAATTGCTGCACTGCCAGCTTCTCTGTTCACTGATCATTAATCTGGATCTCTTCGAGTGAATCTGTTTCTTCCAGACAAGCCTTCTCCACCTTACGCCGCATCATCGTTTTACATCAGGCGAGTTGCGGCCTCATCATCATCGTCATCATCAGCCTATAATGTTCCCACTGCTGGGACACATACCTCCTCTCTATGAGAGGGATTGGGCTGTAATCCACCACGTGGGCCCATTGCCGGTTGGTAGATGTCACTTGTTTTCGAATTTTTAGTTTTAGGACATCCCGGTTTCCTCACGATCTTTTCCTTCACCGTTTTGGAAGGGCAGCGATGATGAAATAAATTACACAAAGTAATGCGCCTTCCTGGGTTCGAACCCACGGCTTACTGCTCGGAAGTCGGGGCTGCCACCACTGGGCCACCGCTGCTGTCCAGTTGCGGCCAAACGCAAGCCTATTTAGTATAAAAAAAAACCGGCCAATTGCGAGACGGACTCGCGCACGAAGGGTTCCGTAGCATTATTTATAAAACGAAAAAAAAACACTTTTTTGTATGGGGGCCGCCCTTAAATATTTTTTTTCTGTGTTTATTATTTGTTGTTATAGCGTCAACAGAAATACATAATCTGTAGAAATTTCAACTGGCTAACTATCACGGTTCATGAGATACAGCCTGGTGACAGACGGACGGACGGACGGACAGCGAAGTCTCAGTAATAGGGTCCCGTTTGACCCTTTGGGTACAGAACCCTAAAAAAATGTTGAAATACTGTTCCTAAAATACAGCACATCAATTCGGCTTTTTTACTTTATTTGGTTCTATACGTACAAAAATCTGGGTTCAATATACGTCGGTATGTAGCTAGCTTTTTGCTGCATATTCCCAACATTCGTCAAACCAAAATATTTTGCGAGCATAGTGCCCAATAACTGCCTGTGTGGAAGTGAAAATACATCATCGCAAAATTTTCTCATGAGTCTTCCTCTCATCATCTTCTGCCTAGCCTTTTCCCAAACTATCTTGGGGTCGGTTTTCAGTCTAACCGGATGCAGCTGAGTACCAGTGTACTCAGCTGCATCCGGTTAGACTGAAAACCAGGCAGTCGCTTTATGTAAAATACTGATTTTACATAAAGCGACCGCCTATCTTACCTCCACAACCCAGTAACTGGAAAAAAGGAAAGGTTCAATAAGAGTTGTAAGAAAGAGAGCGGGCAGAGGGGGGTGTGAGAGGTGGTGGTGTGGAGGTGTAAGGTTCTATATGACTTCCACACCCTAGTTAGTGCTCGGTAATACGATAACCCTTGGTAAGACTGGATGTCAGACTTTCGTCTTCTGACTACTAGTAACGACTGTCAAAGATCTACAAATGACAGCCGAGACCAACGGCTTATCGTGCCTTCCGAGGCACGCACGGCTTAATCTTAAAGATCGAGCCGTGCGGCTGTTATATTTAGCCACGAGTTCCTCCTATTTCGACCTTCAATTAATTTTAGATAAACTGTTGGATAAACAACTTATGACAATGACCTAAGTTCACTGTTCATTTATATCACTGCTTTGCTGACACTTTTTTGAACAGAACTGGCTGAATGTGGTTTAATGTGAATACTTTAAAAACCTTAAAAGAGCAAATGAGCATAACTTCCTTCTTCGCCCACTCTTCACTTCTAAACGAGTGCAATAATATTCTATTGGAGCATGTCACCTTGCCAAGATGATTGCAGTAAGGAAATTAAGTTTAAAACTGCGTGAATTTGGCACATGCAGCCGTTGATAAGATCGGGAGCCATCCTTGGAGACTTTCTAGTTGCATCTTACAGTTTGGTTAGAGTGTTTTGATTGCCTTTAATTGGATATTTTACTGAGAAAATGGTCTTAAATACTTGGTTATTTAGTTTTCATTGGGACCACCACATTCAACCATATCAGCTAGTACTTTTATCACGTTTGATTGTGGAAATTAAAACATATGGAAAAGGAAACTAGAAAATTCGAAGAGATACTTCTAAAATTTGCCATCGCAAAGTCTGGGAAGTTTCTTTTTTTTCTTGTGTGAAAGTTAACACGAAATAAACATTTTGTCAAGAGTATAATTGATTCCAAAAATAATTATGGAAGTAGTCCAATTGATTTTGGGCCCCTAAAGGGTACAGTCGGGCTGCAAAACTAACATTTGGTTTCGCCACCACCCGGTCTGTGCTGAATCTGGCCGACCCAAACTTTTGTGTTGGAACTTCTTACGTACACGTATTTCATTTCAATAAAATTTCTTCATAACCCATAACATACCTCTTCCACAAGATGGAGAGTCAAGATAATACGCAAAATCCAACTTGCAAACTGAAAACTTGAAGCAAGAAAACTTCGCAAACTTCAAAAGAAAGTTGATTCGAGCTGTTAATATTAAAATCGATAAGACGGGACGCCCAAGTCGTGAAAGAGCGAAGAGAGAACTGATTTTGAAGTTGTGTTAATTTTGTTTCAGCCGATTATCGAGTCTGTAACTTCTGTAAGGTCTGTTAATTGCTGATAACTGCTCAAGAGTTTGCAATGTTGATTGTTTCAGGCCACATTGCCCATTGGCAACTCGTTTGAGTTTTGGAGGAATTTCGAAGTATTATTGCCTGTGAATAGAAGAATAAAATGTATTGAGTTTGGTACTTTGATGGTGGCTATTGTCGTGAACGTTTTGGTTTATGATTATTGACAGTTGAAATTCGTCCCATTTTTCTTTTGAAAGTTTTAAATTATTGTGAGAAAAGGACTGACTTTCGATAGAATGACTGGTCCTTCGAGTCCAAACTAAACTATTTTATATAAAAAAAGTAATTCTCCTCTATCACGGGTGCGTTTACAAACATTTACCTGTTTGTGACAACAACTACCTACCTGCGCGCGAATCATGGTCATCAAGCTTCTTTCTTTCTTTCTTTTCTAGAAACGAGTTTTGTCTACGGAAGAATCGACATAATGAAAGATAGACAATGACAATGTGTCAGTTTTTCGATTCTTCCGTCGACATAGCCCGTTTCTACGGTGGTCATGCTACGCTTGCTGTTGGTTATACAAATACGAGTACGACGAATTACAAAGAGTTATTATTGTGCGTGATTTCACAATTTCCTGTATTTTAAAACGAATCGCCATTTTAAAATAAATATTAAGCTGATTCTAGCTTAATACGACGAAAAATTATTACTATTGAGTTAACAAAATCAGCACAACTTATGAATAAACAGATTCTATTCAAGCATTTTCTAAATAAAAGATCTTATCAATACACTGGGGAAGAAACGAAACTTCGAAACTAATCCTCCAAATAGATAGAGAAAGCGAGAAAAAAAGTTAAAATTATAAATTCCATTTTCAATTTTAAAGTAAAAAAATATTAAATTGCGGGGGTCGTTACGTTCAGAAATAAACATTACCGTAAAATGAAACGGACTGGCGAAGATACCAACCGGAAAGTTGGTTCCAACATAATATTTAACGTAATTAAAACTGTTATTGCTTTGGGGACCTTTCTCTTTCTATTACAGCTAACTCTGTTTTTCGCTTTTGGATTTTTAGTACTAATTGTGACCTAATTAGTCCTTGGAGACAGTATCTCGTTAGATTAGCTAAATAGGTGCCTACTATTGCGGTTTCTTCCACTTTTCTCGGAATCACCCTTTTGTTTGCAGATGATGTAATTTTTGTGGGTTATTCTTCATTTTGTATAGAAACGGGTTTCTTGTGTTGCGATTGCGCCCAAAGGAGTGAGAATTTAAAATTGTTTTGTTTGGTGATATAATAAACCTTTCAAATTATCAGTGAAGCATCTTACCCCGTAAGTTAGTTTGCTTCTGATTTCAAAGTTTTTTTTTTCGAAAGAGTTCTAACATAAAACATAACTGTTATTCCCAAAGGGTCAGGCATGGGTGTACCTTGTGTAATAGTACACCCAAATTTCACCAGTTATGTTTAAGTCCCATGTTATAGGTGGCGAGCATATTAGCATCAACCGGGCACAAATACGAACTCCGTAGCTGCTACTGAGAAATTCTGGATGGAAAAACCCAATAACACTTTACCCGACCTAGGAATCAAACCCAGAACCCCATGCTCAACAGTCGAAAAAGTTGCAACTCTGAAAATAAACAAGATATCTCATGTTAATTTACGTCCATCAGCCGCACATCCGCACGTCACCAATATAGGTATCAGTTGCTTCATCATCATCATCATCATCATTTCAGCCGAAAGTCGTCCAATGCTGGATATAGGCCTCCCCCAAGTGTCGCCACATTGACCGGTCCCGTGCGACTCGCATCCAGCGGATCCCCGCAACCTTCACCAGGTCATCGGTCCACCTAGTGGGAGGCCTTCCAACGCATCGTCTCCCGGTTCGCGGTCGCACTTCCCAGAACTTTGCGGCCCCTGCCCACTGCCACTTAAGTCTGGCAACTCTTCGGGCTACGTCGGTAACCTTGGTTCTCTTGCGGATGTCCTTATTTCTGATTTGATCACGCAAGGAAACTCCGAGCATAGCCCTCTCCATTGCCCTTTGGGTGACTTTGAACTTTCTGATGAGGCCCATTGTGAGCGACCACGTTTCGGCCCCGTATGTAATCACTGGCAACACACACTGGTCATCAGTTGCTTATGCGCATTTTATTTGGAAATTGTCCCACGGGATCGTACTACCCGGATAAAAAATATCCTATGTGCTATTGCAGGCTATTATCTATCCCTGTACTAAATTTCATCCTGATTCATTCAGTAGTTTTTGCATGAAAGAGTAAGAAACATTCATACATCTATACATCCAGAATTCCAGACATCCATAATACACCCTCACTTGCATTTATAATATTCGTAGGATGTGTCTAAAATAACTGTAAGTGAAGAAAACTCGTCCTTTTCAACTGAAGTCAGAATTGTGGGGAAAATTACTCTCAGTACGACATCCTATAATGTTATTTGAGATCTCTTTTAGATATTTATTTACTATAAAACCTATTTATGTGAGTGTTTGTGTATTTTTGCGACGAAAACGGCGGATAAAGATTTTCATAATAGGATTTTTATTTCGCGAATGGGTTGTTTTTAGTACCTATATAGATAATGTTACTACGCACGTTTCTTATGTAATAACTGCTTGAAAATATACAGTCGTGTGCATGTCTAAGTATTTCTCCTACTTTAATATACATACACACATCAAAAGTGTCTAGGGATCAAGCATTTTTATGCGGATTTCTTGAGATTGAGATGTGGCTTTGTAATAAATTTATGATTTTATAAATTTATATGGATCCTTTTTGGTGCATTTCATAATTTGAATCAGGAACTGTGAATCAAATTCGAGTAAAAGATGAAAATCAGCTGTCAATATTTTCCCTATAAAAACATACAACGCATTGAAGACATTATTAGTGCTACTGTTTCCCTACTACTGATTAAAACCAACGTTATTATGGAGCGGCGACGTCATTTAAGCAGGGAAGAAATGCTCAGAGCCGTGGGAATGATAGAAGCTGGTTCCCGGCAACGTACTGTGGCTTTAGCTCTGAATACAAGTCAGAGTGTTATCAGTCGACTTTGGACACGTTACCGAAGCACTGGTACCGTGGCTGAGCGCCATGGAGGACGGTATCGCTGCACCACACGGAGACAAGACCGATACATTCAAATCTTAACTCGAAGAGCTCCAACAATAACCGCCATGATGTTAGCCGTGAGGCTTCATCACTCTTCAGGGAACTTAATTAGCGACCAAACAGTCAGAAACCGCTTGCATGAAGTGAACCTTCATTCCCGAAGACCGCTACGGGTACCACCTATAGCAATGCACAATCGTAGGATTCGATATCAATGGGCTCTTGAACACAGAAATTGGGCAGAAGAACAATGGCGTTTCGTGTGCTTTTCTGATGAGTCTCGTTTTAGTATGAGACCGGATACAAGACGTATACGACACTGGAGAACCCCTGGACGCCAACAGCGATTAAAATCCTGCCAGGAAGTCCATCCTTATAGTGGTGGAACCATCATGGTATGGGCGGGTATTTGGATCGGCGGAAGAACTGAGTTGATTTGGATCAGAGGCAACCTCAACGCTCAAATTTATGCTGAGACGATTGTATCAGACGTCATCGTTCCTCTACAAGTGCAAATCGGTCCCTTATTTCAGTTAATGCATGATAATGCACGACCGCACACCGCAAGAGTTGTAAGACAGACTCTCGCCGCAGCTAACATCAATGTCCTGCCCTGGCCTGCTCAGTCGCCAGACTTGAACCCGATTGAGCATGCATGGGATATGCTACAGAGAAGAGCTCTGCCGAATATGGAGGGTATCCAGTCGCAAGAAGACCTTTTTTTGTTGTTGCAACGAACATGGGCGGCCATTCCACAGCGTGATTTGGATGAACTCATTTTGAGTATGCCAAACCGATGTTCTTGTGTTGTTAGTGTTAGCGGTAGAAACACGGATTATTAATTGTTTAAGTTACCCAATAAAATTTTAAAGAAAACTGTTATTTCAGTCTTTTTTTCGAACTTTAATGTTAGTGGTTCAAATGTCAAAAATCCCTTTATTAGAAAATGGCAAATTTCTTTATTAATGCAAAGGTGACTTGGTTTATCGTTACTGTGACAAACGAAAACACTTTATTTGATGAATCCTTAAAGAAAATTTTTATTAATATCAATCAGGAGAAAAGTTATTGCAAAAATATATGTTGACACTTTTGATGTGTGTATTTTTATACTTACTTCTACTTATGTGCCTATAAAATTTGAGCGTTACCCTCGATTTCCCTGGGATCGCATCATGAGATTCTGACTTGGTGACAATGGGACCACCTCGGGAGAATAGGCTTTCGAATAAAAAAATATATTTTGAAACTCGTTCCACAATTGGCGGAGAAATCGGTGAACATACAAAAGAAAAAACAAACATCCGAATTGATAACCTCTTTATTTTGGAAATCGGTTTAAAAATATGATCTAATGGTCTCAGTGATGGACGCCTTGAATCAAAATGAGATAATTGCAAATTTTCACACGTATAATGAGAATCAGATGAGCGAGCAATGGCGCGTTGGCGCTGTCAAGTAGATAAGTATTTCGTTCGCTTTATCCCGTATTTCTTAAGTATAAATGTCATTGAATAATAATATGTATGACGGAGAAAATGTCTCCGTTCCGTTTTTAAAAAGCGTGACGTCAGCATAGCTGACGTCACTGACTATGTTCAGGGTGATCACTCATCTGCGATCTTCCAAGTAAAACACCACAAGTACACTGTATGACTCGTTTATTCAACCGACAGCGTAACGACTTATTTACATAGATCCGTACAGTTCGGCGGCTCAAGCAAGACTGACTCGATCGCCTACAGTGCGGCCGTATTTATAGGGCTCGACGTACGTGCACGTTTAATTTTAGGTTAAGTATTGAAATTACAATGATGACATTCATTTTACATCGTAATAAATTCAAAGTAATCAACTTATGGTTTTTAAACTAATTTTTAGGACAATTAAATGATTAAACTTAGTTATTCTAGGTTTTTCTAGACGAATTGTTGTAGTTGCGCCGATATGTATAATTTGGTTGAACATGACATAAATGGCACATGGCTCGCTCCATCGTCGACTTTGTCTCAGTCATCTCTGACCATGACCAGAGTCAAGCCCACCACAAATACAAGAAAATAACAAAAAACAGTCGTTAATTTAGAAATGTCCTCTCATCAAAATAAAGTTGTTATCAAACTGTTTACACCGCAGAACAAACTTATAATTCAGTTATTACTACTGAAATTTTAAACAAATATGTACAAAGGTACATGGGTACGTCCCGTTTGGTAACTTTCCCATTTGGACAACTAAACAAAAGACGTGCAAAACAAGTGAAAACCATTGCCATTTCGTAACTATTTTAATCTCATACATCCTATTTAAATGAGGACCTATGTAATAACAGCTGCACGGGTCGATTTTTAAGTTTATGCGGTGCTTGCCGAGGTTGGTAAATGGATGGGTGACCATAATTGCATACCGAGTTTCCTCCGTGCCTCGAAAACCACGTTAAGCCGTTGGTCCCGGCTGTCATTTGTAGATCTTTGACAGTCGTTACGAGTAGTCAGAAGCCAAAAGTCTGATATCCGGTCTTACTAAGAGGTATCTTATTATCCAGTTACTGGGTTGTGGAGGTCAGACAGGCAGTTACTTCATATAAAATACTGGTACTCAGCTGCATCCGGTTATACTGGAAGCCGACCCCAAAGTAGTTTGGGAAAAGGCTAGGCAGATGATGACATTCTATTTAAATGGGTAAATACTAATTTAATGACTGTGAAAATAACTTTGTCTGTTTGCCTGTTTGTTTAATTTTCACACTTTTTCGGCTGACCCGGTTTGATTGACGCACAGAAATAGGCGGTGGTAGGAGATAGGAAATTTTTATTATTTCGGTCTACAAAACGGTGAAGGAAAACATCGTGAGGGAACCGGCATGTCCTAGAACTAAAAAATCGAAGTCATGTGACATCTACCAACCCGCACTGGGCCCGCGTGGTGGATTACAGCCCACTCCCTCTCATAGAGAGTAGGCCTGTGTCCCAGCAGTGGGAACATTATATGTTATGGCTGATGATGATGATGATGATTATTCCGGGATTATGTAACGTTGGGATCATTTCTGCCCATCAAACAAGCAAATTATAAATTTGATAGTATCTGGCAACTTTTCAAGCATTTACAGCTGAACGGAGTTCGATAGACACTGGTTCTTACGGTGGAGCGTCAATGTATGGACAGTAAGTTTTTACTCCAATCGATCCGGAATAGGTTCGAAAATTAGTATTCGAAATTCGATAAAAAAAAAAATGATTTTCTAAGATTAGCTCCATTTTTAAGGTTTTAAATCATTGCAGGCAGTAGAGAGCTAAAAGTAGGTTTGAATTATTTTTTCGTCTTCCTAACATGCAACTTTCCGGAACTATTTAGAACGGAAAATGTGTTTACATTTTCTTACGGTAAACAAAAATTTGCCGCTCCACCCTTTCAAGATTCATGTATTCCCCGTAGGATAATTCCCAACCTTCATGCGGATGAAGTCGCGGGCAGAAGTTAGTGTTTAATAACCCGGTCCTCCAGGACGGTCTGTTGGCACAATATCAAATATTCTACTCCAACACTTATTGACGGTTATTGTGTGAATTTTCTATTACCAGGAAGTTTGTATTGTTAACAAGTAGGTATAACACTACCGTGGTGAGGTGATCTGTATTAGGTACACCTCATCATCATCATCAGGCATCATCATCTGTCTAGCCTTATCCCAACTATGTTAGTTTTGGTTTCCAGTCTAACCGGACGCAGCTGAACACCAGTATTTTACATGGAGCGATTGCCTATCTGACCTTCTCAACCCAGTTACTACCGGGTAATACTTGGTAAGACTGGTTGTCAAACTTTCGGGCCATTTAATACAAAAAACAAAAACATATTTTATTTTACATAGGCCTACATGGGCATTAATAATACGTCGACAAAAGGTGAACGCTTCGCGTTCGTCGTTTCCTATGGAGAAGAACCAGCAAGAAACTCCATGGTTACTCTTTTAAAATCATTTGGTTTTATAGTATTTGAATGTGAGAGCGTTAGCACTTAAGTATGGGAGGACAGCGTAGGCCCGACAATAAGTCGTTGCTTACTACAAAATGTAGAACGATAAAAAATAAATTTAAAAAAAACCGGTACTAACTGTCAAACACCTACAATTGACAGCCGGGACCAGCGGCTTAACGTGCTTCATGTGCATTCACCTAAAGATCGACCCGAGCGGGTTTTATTATTTAGCCACGAGCTCCTCCTTAAGTATACCTAATAATAAAAATTAAAAACCATTTACCTAAATTAAACCAGGCCTTGCCATAACACGGTTTTTATTTGTATTCCATGATGACAGTGCAGCCTATAGTGGAATTCCAAAAATTTTCGAAGTTTGAAAAGTCAAGATGGTGGTTGCATCTTCTTGACATAGACATTCAGACTGTTTTCAAAGCACCTACAAAAGGACAGAGCGCAGAAATTTGACCTTACCGACCTTCCAAAGGTCAAATGATACACACCGAAAAAAAAACCCTTAATACCAAACAGCGATACAGTATTATAGCTTACAACAACAATAAAATTTGTTTTATCGTACCAATATCGTGCGTTTTATTTGTCGCTGATATTCGCCGGGTTTGTCCTGGGTTGCCAGTTTTGGGAGTTCGATGTTGGGAATAATCAGGGGTAATTTGTGATTTTTGAGATCGTCAGCAACATAAAGATGTGAGATAGGAAATTGGTACACTGCTGCTGGACTGAAAGTGATCGGGTTTTGAATAGGAGACCAATTTTATTATAAATTAATTTTCTGTACGACTTAATCTTCTCTTTTTCGGTTGCTTAAACTGGTATCAAAGTTTTATGCCGCCCATGGGCTTCTGACTGGGCTTTACATGCCTTCGATAAATATACCTCAAGCATGCTGAATTCCTCACGATGTCTTCCTTCACCGATGCAAATGATAATTATACAATACGCATGAATCCGAAAAATGAGAGGTGCGTCGTGGTATTGAAATCACTAAAATATGACCACCGCACACATATCGAACACATATTATGCATATGTCACCACATTCAATGGGGATGGAAACTGTGGAACTAATGGCGCTACCATCGCTGGTTCCAAGCATCGTCATTGGTTGAAAATCTGGTAATGTCATTTTATATTTCAAAATAGCTCGACCTCATTGGTTAGATTGAGACCCAGCTATAGTCGTGACATCTTCAATTAGGTTTTAACGGTCTTCTCCATTGAGCAGTAATTCAAAAGCCAGATGCGACTTGTTAGCGCAGCACAAGATACTTAGGAATTTAGCTTTGAAACTTCGTCGATGCCTACCAAGTTTCTACTACTAACAAATAGACATTCAGACTATAATTATTAAGTTTACTTCGTAGCTGTTCCACCTCGCAAATGATGACAAGAATTTGGGGTTGACTACCATGCTTCAGTAATTCAAGAGGCTTCTAAATGATGTTTATTCTTTCATGGTTTTCATTAAATCCACTTTGACTCGTCAATATTTTACGGAGAACACTAGACCAATGTTTTCGGAGATTTTAAACCTTTCATCTGGCAACACTCAGCTTAGCCATACGAAATGCTCGCGCTTTCGACATTTATAGCGGTAATTATGACTGATTTAGTGACTGACCAGCCTGCTTCAGTGTTGCCCGTTTATCGGAAATGAGCGAAAGCGATATTTATTACAGCCCTGTGTGTTATTGTCTTTTAGAATGTGTTTCTACCAATATTACGCCACATAATTCTGAATTGTTGACGTGTCGTTAAAAGTTATGCTTGGAATTAAAGTGAAAGTATGTTTGAATATTGGAACAAGTACTTTAGAGCCAATATTTGTTTCGATTATTCATTTGTTCACATAAAATTTTATTCGTTATTTATATTATCAAATTTATTTTTCCATCTCGCATTGTTTTGTGTCTTTATTTGTGTGTTGCTACTTTTAGTTCTGTGTTTACCCTGAATAGATTAGTTGGTTGAAGTGTACATTTTAATCAAAAATCACCCCACTTACAGAGCAGCGTCCTTGCTCTAAAAGGCGTAAAAAAACAGGGTGATAATATTACAAGAGAAAATTCGTCTAAACTTTATAATTATTAAGATGGGTAGGCAGTCCCTGAAGAGGTGATTACACTATAATTACTGCCTAAGCAACATTAGAAGTAAGACCACAAAATGAATGAATCCAGAAGGATCAATATTTCGAACGATTTTATGTCGTTATACAAGGTGTTGTTTTGCAACCTCGTCAAATTCTAGGAGGTAACTATGCTAATGATTCTCGACCCGAATCAATAATAAAATGAGTAGGTAATTTTCTTTTTTTTATTTATTTACTGAAATCGGTAACTGTGAACCACCCGTGTTTTAAACACGGGCCGTCTGATCCCCGCCTTATAACGTCGCTTACACACAAACAAAAAACCTCATACGTTTTTTCGATAATTTTATAAGCCCTACCCCACGTTAAGGGGGTTATTCTGAAATATTGACAAATTTAAACAACAAAAAACGCAGTGTTTTTTGATAATTTACTAGGTACCGTAATTTATATTGATTATTTATGTCTTTTGTGACAACATCCTGAATTTTGACGAGGATGCAAAACAACACCTTGTATAGATATGCTGTCTCTTTTACTTTGATCCTTTTCAGAACGGTTTAAAGTTAAGTGTTGTCTGAATATTGAAGTATGTATTCAACACGTAGGCTCTGTTCCAATCTCTCTTCAAGATATTACTTTGATCTGTTTCCCGACATTCATTATTAATACTGGTATTGATATACAAGTATCAGAATCAAATACCGGTATCCAGTAACTGGAATATAGAAGTCAGATAGGCAGACGCTTCATGTAAAAAAAAAACTGGTACTCAGCTGCATCTAGTTTGACTGGAAGCCGACTTCAACACATCATCATCATTTCAGCCCAAAAGACGTCCACTGCTGGACAAAGACGTCCCCCAAGTGTCGCCACATTGACATTTTGAGGGGTTTTGCCATAATCGCCACGCTTGGCAGGCGGGTTGGCGATCGCAATAGGTACGGTTGTTACAAAAGCACAGAGAACGCTGCTACCCATTCTCAGGCCCTTAGTCGCCTCTTACGACACCCACGGGAAGGTATACTTTGAAGAAGATATTTTTTATGTCCAACACCATACAGAGCAACTAAACTAACGAGCAACTCGACTTCAACACAGTTGGGAAAAAATGAAATGAAATCTTTACAGTCCAGATACAACTTTTAATAAATACATAAATAGATAACGTAATAATCATAGCCTTCCTTAAGCTTCCATAAATACAACACATTCACAATTAAACACAACACACGGGCACTAGAGGCAGCGAATTAGGTAATCAACGTGTGATAGGACTGGCACCTCCCTGACTAGCTGAGCATGACGTCTTAAAGCAGCACTGTTTTACTCTTATTCCAGTGTGGGAAAGAGACGGAGCTATACAGGATGTCTAGCGCCATCTCTTTCCCACACAGGAAAAGGAGAAAAACAATTATGTTTTAAGACGTCATGGTAGGTCACCTGGCTTTTTTATGTATGCATGCGTTGGCAAAGCGGCTCCACAGCAGCGTCTGCCAGGGCGCTCATTTCATCATTCATCATCATTTCAGCCCGAAAGACGTCCACTGCTGGACATAGGCCTCCCCCAAAAAGGGGGGGTTTTGCCATAATCGCCACGCTTGGCAGGCGGGTTGGCGATCGCAGTTCGGTTGTTACAAAAGCACAGAGAACGCTGCTGCCCATTCTCTGGTAAAGTCCCTTAGTCGCCTCTTACGACACCCACGGGAAGATATGGGATGGTGCTATTCTTTGCGTCCGACACCACACAGGGCGGCTAGGGCGCTCAGCCCGCGGCAATCATGGCGCAACGGCTGTGCAGAATAATTTGATGATGATTTGCTCACGTATAATGAGAATCAGATGAGCGAGCAATGGCGCGTTGGCGCTGTCAAGTAGATAAGTATTTCGTTCGCTTTATCCCGTATTTCTTAAGTATAAATGTCATTGAATAATAATATGTATGACGGAGAAAATGTCTCCGTTCCGTTTTTAAAAAGCGTGACGTCAGCATAGCTGACGTCACTGACTATGTTCAGGGTGATCACTCATCTGCGATCTTCCAAGTAAAACACCACAAGTACACTGTATGACTCGTTTATTCAACCGACAGCGTAACGACTTATTTACATAGATCCGTACAGTTCGGCGGCTCAAGCAAGACTGACTCGATCGCCTTTTTTTTTTTTTTTTTTTAATGAATGGCATCTCGCAGTTCAACCTAGGAGGTTGTCGTCTGCTTAACCGGACTATCCTGTGGGTGCCTTAAGAGTAAGGCCTCCAGCCAGGGCATAAAAACTTACAAACTAAGCGACTATACGCTGAGGGCACCCCCTGTGGGGTACGAGCCTCGGCTCAGGGCGTCGCTGGGGGAGGACTGCATGGGGACAGGCTGGATCTGAGTGATATCATTATTTAGGGGCTGATTTAAAACTACTGGCACAGCATCGCGGGCTGGCTCGAGCGAGGGTCGGGGAGGGCATGGACCGGGACGTCGCGACGGACCTCGACGGCGAGGTCGGAAAGACGGCGGTTTGTGTCTGAACTTTTTAAGAGTGCTAGTCTCTTTGCTACTCTCCTGGAGGAGGGTGATAGCATCATCGGGAGTGACGAGAGTATGCCGAGGACGGCGTACTGTACTAATGCGCGAGGGTTCGTAACGGGCGGCCGCTGCGATCAGGGGATTACGGTGTTTACTGGCGTTATCGAAGAAACGCTTCGAAAGACGTTTCATAAACTGAAGGACGGTGGGCATTCTAAGGTCTACGTGTAGACGGTCGTTACGGACATAAAAAGGGGCTCCCGTGACTCTACGTAAGAACCGGTTCTGCAAGGTTTGCATCCTATGGATGTATTTAGGCTTGGTGTGAGCGTACACGACGCCAGCGTACGTCATAATGGGGCGGATCACCGCGGTATAAAGGCGCAACTTGCACTTGAGTGACAATTTGCTTTTTGCCGAGATCATGAAATGAAGCCTACCCATAGCAAAGGCAGCTCGGTCGCGAGCTGCTTTGATGTGCGCCGCGAAAGACAGGTGGTTGTCAAGTAAGACTCCTAAGTACTTGGCTTGCTTCTCCCAAGGGATAGGCTTACCATACATAGTGATCGGGCTGAGCGCGAGTGGCTTATTTTTACGCGGTTTAAAGAAAAGAACTGCCTGACTCTTGTCGGGGTTCACCTCGATTCTCCATTTCCGGAACCAAGCGCCTAGGACGTTGGCTGAGGTTTGGAGGGTGCTGTAAATAGCGTCGTGACTATAGCCAGTGTAATAGATGGCCGTGTCGTCCGCGAACAGGGCTAGCTGTGCCTTCTTGCTCTTGGGGATGTCACTGGTGAACAGCGTAAAGATAAGGGGAGAGAGCGGGGAGCCCTGAGGGACTCCGGCTCTAATGGGGTGGGGGGAAGACAGTGCCTTCCCGATGCGATAGCGGAAGGTGCGATCCGACAAAAAGTCTCGTAAGATGAGCACGAGACGGTCCGGCACTCCCAGTTTGTACAGCTTATATAATAAGCCGTTGTGCCAGACTTTGTCGAATGCCTTTGCTATGTCGAAAAACAACACACCCGTCATCGCTCCACGCTGGAAGCCAGCGCTTAAGTGTTCTACGATGCGGTGGGCCTGTTGAATGCAAGAGTGTCCGGTCCTGAAGCCGAACTGTTCGTTGGGGATGAGACTCTTAGCCTCGGCGAAGTCTTTGAGTCGCTTATACATAAGTCTCTCGTAGATTTTACCGAGTGCATTCAGGAGACTGATAGGTCTGTAGCTCGAAGGCTCAGACTTGGGTTTGCCTGGCTTGGCGAAACCGATGACAGTGGCCTCTTTCCATATTTGGGGAAACGCGTTGTTGCTCAGGGCGCCATTGAAGATGGCCGCCATTAACACGACGAGCTGAGCGGGGAGGAGTTTGAACACCCTATTGGTGATTCCGTCGGAGCCGGGTGCTTTCCGCGGTTGAAGTTTGTTAATGATGTCTTGCACTTCGTCAGCTGTGACCGGAGGCAAAGGATCATCAGGGTCTTCTTCGGGGGGCAGGGCGGCTTTACGTTCGACGAATGCGTTCACCTCATCGAGATGTCGCTTGTCTACTGGTTGCAAGCTGGGGGAGCACTGGGACTCCAGGCTGTCGGCTAGGCATTCGGCCTTCTCAGAGTCGTCGAATGCGACGCTCTTATCGGGACGGGTGAGGGGAGGCATCGAAGCCTCTTCGGTGGAGCGCATCTTGCGTTGCAGCTGCCAGAAGGCTAGGTGGGTAGGCTCGAGTTCGCTTAGCGTTTTTTCCCATTGATTATTACGAAACTCACTGGTGCGATCCTTTACAGCACGCTGTAAATTACGCATGTGGGCTTTGTTTGCCTCGCAGGGAAAGCTGCTGTAGGCACGGATGGCCGCGTTCTTTTCGTTTATCAGTTCACGTATGTCAGCGGGTAGTATCCAGCGTTGATCGCTCATTGCTGGGACTTCCCGTGAGCAGTCCTTCAGTACGGATTGCACGTGTTCTGTAAACGAGTTGATGGCGGCCGTCGTGTCTGCGACTGAGACTATGTGGTCGGGGATGGCCTCCAGGTGAGGCGACGTGGTGGATTTCAGCTTTTCGCTGACTTTCCTCCAGTCGGTTATCACTTGGGTCGGCGGGGGCTGGCTGGGGTCAGAAGGACCCGAGCGAGGAACTAAGTGCATGAGCACTGGTCGATGATCTGAGTTAAGCTCATGTAAAGTCTCGATGGAATGCAACTTAAGGTTGACATTCTTGAGAAGCGCTATGTCGAGAACGTCCGAACGTTGGACGGGGTCGTGGGGATAGTGGGTGTGCTCCATAGGAGCGATGGGATCGAAGTTGAGGGACTCGCCTAGGTTATACAAGTGACGTCCTCTGGCAGAGGTCGTCGTGCTGTTCCAGGCGGGGTGTTTGGCGTTGAGGTCGCCCGCTATGATAACGGAGTCGCTCAAGCCGAAGAGGACGGCAAGGTCTTTGGTGAACAGATTGTGCTCCTCGGACGTGCCGCCGGGAGGGATGTACGCAGAGGCGATAGTGATCGGTTGATGGCCGGTCATGCCTAGTCGACACACTGAGGTCTCGAGTAGAGACTCCATGGGAGGGGGATCTAAGGGGATGCAATGCAGTTCTTTTCTATAATAGATTAGAGTCCCGCCCTTGTGGCAACGTGACCGATCGTTGCGAACTATGCGATAGTTGGCAATTCTCGGATCGCGGTGACTGGGCTTGAGGAAGGTCTCCTGTACGAGGAGGATATCAATTTGATGGTCGCGGAGGAAGGTGGCGATCTCATCACGCTGGCCTCTAATGCCATTGGCATTAAAGTACCCTAACTTTAGGGATCGGGGTTTGGTGCACGTTAATCTCGTATTATCCATTGGAGTTAGTCGAGGTTAAGGTTGCGGAGGAGGTCGCCTAACTTGAGTAGGGACTTGAGGATAATTTTAAGTTTATCGCCACCAGTGTTAGCCGCCCTGAGATCAGCCGCCATGCGGTCTGCTTCGGGGGTGACTAACTCTGCTAGCGATTCTAAAATTACGTTATGAGAGGGGTCCACGGCCGCGGGGCCGGGTGGCGTGGGACGAGCGGGCGCCGGTGCGCTTGCCTGGGCCGCGGGAGTGGGGACAGGGGCATCTGATAGCCCGGGGATGGGGCTGGACTTTGCTTTACTGAGAGCCGGGAAGGCTTTCTGGTGGTTTAGCGTGGTCCAGGGAGAGGGCCTCTGAGGGCTGAGTCTCTCCGGCATCTGGGCAGAGGGTAGCCTCACCGATGGGCTTTCTCTTTGTTGGCGGGCGCTTGCACGCTTCACCAGGTTAGAGGAGGAGCCTTTGGGGGCTTTTGAGCAGCCGCGGTAGTTGGCCGTGTGGCCCGACTGGCCGCAAAGCACACAGCTCGGTGGCTCCGTGCAAAGCGACTTGTCTTTGGGACGGGGGCAGTCTGCCGTGCCATGGTCGCCTAGACACTTTACGCATCTGTGTGGCGCATGGCAGTTGGCTTGGCTGTGACCGTACATCTGACAGCGATGACACTGTCCGACTACGCTTGAGCGGTAGGGCTTCTCTATTGAGATGCCTGATAGGGAGCAAACCGACTTCACTTTGAAGATCGGGTGGTGACCTTCTACTGGGTCACAGATGACCAGTACCATATCGTAAAGGTCTCCGCCTCTCGCCTTATGAAGGCGGTGGACGGCTGCGACCGGGATGTCCTGGCCTAGGAGGTCATTGAGGATGTCCTCCGTGGGGATTTCCTTCGGGATCCGCCTGATCACCACGCGGGTGGGCTTCTCCTCTGGAAGAGAGTAGGTGTGGAAGGCTATGCGCCTTCCGATTAGCTGACGGGTTAGTTCCCTGAAGTCGGTGGTTGTAGGGACCACCACTTTGATCCCCTGCTGTGTGCTTTTTGCGCTTGTATATTGAATGCGGCGCTCATTACACATTTTGGACACATCTGTCCATTTCCCTTTGTCCTGAATGAACAACGGGGGAGGGGGCTTCAGCTTCTTTGAAGAAGCGGCTGAAGAGTTAGCCTTAGGGCTTGTTGGCCTGCTGGTATGAGCAGCGGCGGACTTCGGTGCGGGGACCGGGGAGGTGGGACGGGACGCCTCGGGAGAGGGGATTAGAGGGAGTGCGACTAGCTTTTTGGCCATGGCGGCCTGCGAGTTTTTGCCCTTCTTCCTCTTGCCCTTTCCGACGACTTGGTAGTCGTCTTCTGAGGACGAGGAAGCAGAGCAGGAATCTATAACCGATTCCGAGTCGGAGATTGGTACGGTTGTGTCCATTTTCTCCGAAATGGGAACAATAGACGCAGGTGCGGACTGATCCATTGTTTGCGAAACAATGGGTTCGGGATTAGCCGGAATCGCGGCGGCGACGGCTGGCGGTGAGCTTTTGCCCATGTTCCCAGAAACGGGAACAATGGACGCAGGTGCGGGCTGGACCTTTGTTTGTGAAACAATGGGTTTCACAACTTTGGGTCTTGGAGTAGCCTTAATCGCGGCGGCAACGGCTGGCGGTAAGCCTCTGTCGGCAGGCGGCGGCGACAAAGGGCTGTCGAGCGCGTCACTGAAGTCAGTGACGGTATCGCTGGTTTGCTGAATGGCAGCAATTTCCGAACCATATTTTTCAAAATTTGGGTCGGTCGTGAAGACGCGGAAGAAAAAACTCAACAGCGCTTTTTCCTTCTCGTCTAAGGACGACATTATGTCGGTTAAAATTTAGAATTTAGCAAACATTGAGTGAAGCTCCGCGCCTAACAGCCTAACAACCTAACTCCCCGGGTGGGTGGGCCCGGGGGTGTGTGGCCTCTCTGTCGGGTGTGCAATGACAGGGAGGTGAGTACCTACTGGTGTGCCCTAAGCTTGTGAACCTGACGCCAGTCTTATTGTGCGACAGGGCCCTACGCCCCAAGGGGCCTCTAGTGCGAAGGGGTAGACACTCCCAACCGACACTAGGTGACTGCTGTGAACGAAGTCAGATTTAACTAGTGTTTCTAGACCAGGCTTGACTAGGGTAGCCCCCAAGGCCAAGATTCTGGCTCCCGATGCCAATGGAGTGCCGGGCCCTGAAGGGGTTTGGCGGGTAGGATTGGGTCACCACCCTCTTGGTTTCGTTGGCACCGTAAGGTTTCCACCAAGAACCTCGAAACTGAGGACTTTTCCCTGATGGGGCAAAGGAAGTTAAGTCGGAATAATATCCGAAGCAAAATGAGCAAGTGCTGTCTTAATAAAAAGACAGCAATTGTTCGGGGGTGTAGTCGAGAGACTACTGATGACGTCACGACACTGGGAAGTGACGAACCGATGACGCACACTGATAGCGAGCGGAAATGCGAGCAGGTAGCGGCACGTCCGTTCGCGACGGCGGTCAGGCGGCGAGTACTCGATCGCCTACAGTGCGGCCGTATTTATAGGGCTCGACGTACGTGCACGTTTAATTTTAGGTTAAGTATTGAAATTACAATGATGACATTCATTTTACATCGTAATAAATTCAAAGTAATCAACTTATGGTTTTTAAACTAATTTTTAGGACAATTAAATGATTAAACTTAGTTATTCTAGGTTTTTCTAGACGAATTGTTGTAGTTGCGCCGATACGGCCATACTGACAGGCGGTGCGCGCTCTGCACCAGCCTCGTTGGTTCTCGTTGATTTTGGTGGATTCTCGTAGACCTGAAAGAATAGAAACAAAACTTCCTCTGAGTAGTACATCTGTAAACAACTTGCGTTGTTTTGTCTTTTGAGAATATCGATTCTGATAAGGTTAGTAGGTTCTCGGAGATTTTATTAAAGGGTTCTCGGAGGTTCTCGTAGAGTTCTCGGAGGTTCTCGTAGAGTTCTCGGAGGTTCTCGTAGAGTTCTCGGAGGTTCTCGTAGAGTTCTCGGAGGTTCTCGTAGAGTTCTCGGAGGTTCTCGGAGGTTCTCGTAGAGTTCTCGGAGGTTCTCGTAGAGTTCTCGGAGGGATATTTAGAATATTTGAATTAAGTTACTTACGGTTTTATTCTGATGAATTACGGTTTTCCGATTCCGATACGGCCACACTGACAGGCGGTGCGCGCTCTGCACCAGCCTCGTTGGTTCTCGTCGATTTTTGTGGATTCTCGTAGACCTGAAAGAATAGAAACAAAACTTCCTCTGAGTAGTACATCTGTAAACAACTTGCGTTGTTTTGTCTTTTGAGAATATCGATTCTGATAAGGTTAGTAGGTTCTCGGAGATTTTATTAAAGGGTTCTCGGAGGTTCTCGTAGAGTTCTCGGAGGTTCTCGTAGAGTTCTCGGAGGTTCTCGTAGAGTTCTCGGAGGTTCTCGTAGAGTTCTCGGAGGTTCTCGTAGAGTTCTCGGAGGTTCTCGTAGAGTTCTCGGAGGTTCTCGTAGAGTTCTCGGAGGTTCTCGTAGAGTTCTCGGAGGTTCTCGTAGAGTTCTCGGAGGTTCTCGTAGAGTTCTCGGAGGTTCTCTTAGAGTTCTCGGAGGTTCTCGTAGAGTTATCTGAGGGATATTTAGAATATTTGAATTAAGTTACTTACGGTTTTATTCTGATGAATTATTTTCACCCTGTACATAACAATGTCTCGGGAGTATCTGTTCTCAGGTTCAAATGTGGTGATGATGTTCTTTCGTAACTCTTCCCAGGTACTACTGGTCACCATCCAATCATCGATCCACATTTTCGCACGTCCCTTCAGCAGACTGCAGACTTTCATACGAACGTCGAAATCACTCAACTTATATGCCTCAATGGCCACTATCAATATGTTGACACCACTCACGTACTCCGACATGGGTATCCGGGTCGAAAGATGGCAGGTAAATGCCTTTGATCCTTATAATTGATTCGGTAGGCGGAGCACACAAACGCTCTGACATTCTCTGCATCATTTCCATCATCTGCATAAGGAATTGTGGTGGTATTCCGTCCATCCGCATTCCTTGATCAGGGTATGAATGCGGTCTTGATTGATTCATGGCTTCCATTGATGTATTGGAGACCAGTCCAGGCTCCTGACGCAGAATGTTGGCTGGTTCCAGTTGCTCAGGTGGTAAACGAGCTGATGAGGAAGTGGCTTGAGTAGAAATCTCTTGCGATCCCACTTCTGATGACGGAGAAAATGTCTCCGTTCCGTTTTTAAAAAGCGTGACGTCAGCATAGCTGACGTCACTGACTATGTTCAGGGTGATCACTCATCTGCGATCTTCCAAGTAAAACACCACAAGTACACTGTATGACTCGTTTATTCAACCGACAGCGTAACGACTTATTTACATAGATCCGTACAGTTCGGCGGCTCAAGCAAGACTGACTCGATCGCCTTTTTTTTTTTTTTTTTTTATGAATGGCATCTCGCAGTTCAACCTAGGAGGTTGTCGTCTGCTTAACCGGACTATCCTGTGGGTGCCTTAAGAGTAAGGCCTCCAGCCAGGGCATAAAAACTTACAAACTAAGCGACTATACGCTGAGGGCACCCCCTGTGGGGTACGAGCCTCGGCTCAGGGCGTCGCTGGGGGAGGACTGCATGGGGACAGGCTGGATCTGAGTGATATCATTATTTAGGGGCTGATTTAAAACTACTGGCACAGCATCGCGGGCTGGCTCGAGCGAGGGTCGGGGAGGGCATGGACCGGGACGTCGCGACGGACCTCGACGGCGAGGTCGGAAAGACGGCGGTTTGTGTCTGAACTTTTTAAGAGTGCTAGTCTCTTTGCTACTCTCCTGGAGGAGGGTGATAGCATCATCGGGAGTGACGAGGGTATGCCGAGGACGGCGAACTGTACTAATGCGCGAGGGTTCGTAACGGGCGGCCGCTGCGATCAGGGGATTACGGTGTTTACTGGCGTTATCGAAGAAACGCTTCGAAAGACGTTTCATAAACTGAAGGACGGTGGGCATTCTAAGGTCTACGTGTAGACGGTCGTTACGGACATAAAAAGGGGCTCCCGTGACTCTACGTAAGAACCGGTTCTGCAAGGTTTGCATCCTATGGATGTATTTAGGCTTGGTGTGAGCGTACACGACGCAAGCGTACGTCATAATGGGGCGGATCACCGCGGTATAAAGGCGCAACTTGCACTTGAGTGACAATTTGCTTTTTGCCGAGATCATGAAATGAAGCCTACCCATAGCAAAGGCAGCTCGGTCGCGAGCTGCTTTGATGTGCGCCGCGAAAGACAGGTGGTTGTCAAGTAAGACTCCTAAGTACTTGGCTTGCTTCTCCCAAGGGATAGGCTTACCATACATAGTGATCGGGCTGAGCGCGGGTGGCTTATTTTTACGCGGTTTAAAGAAAAGAACTGCCTGACTCTTGTCGGGGTTCACCTCGATTCTCCATTTCCGGAACCAAGCGCCTAGGACGTTGGCTGAGGTTTGGAGGGTGCTGTAAATAGCGTCGTGACTATAGCCAGTGTAATAGATGGCCGTGTCGTCCGCGAACAGGGCTAGCTGTGCCTTCTTGCTCTTGGGGATGTCATTGGTGAACAGCGTAAAGATAAGGGGAGAGAGCGGGGAGCCCTGAGGGACTCCGGCTCTAATGGGGTGGGGGGAAGACAGTGCCTTCCCGATGCGATAGCGGAAGGTGCGATCCGACAAAAAGTCTCGTAAGATGAGCACGAGACGGTCCGGCACTCCCAGTTTGTACAGCTTATATAACAAGCCGTTGTGCCAGACTTTGTCGAATGCCTTTGCTATGTCGAAAAACAACACTCCCGTCATCGCTCCACGCTGGAAGCCAGCGCTTAAGTGTTCTACGATGCGGTGGGCCTGTTGAATGCAAGAGTGTCCGGTCCTGAAGCCGAACTGTTCGTTGGGGATGAGACTCTTAGCCTCGGCGAAGTCTTTGAGTCGCTTATACATAAGTCTCTCGTAGATTTTACCGAGTGCATTCAGGAGACTGATAGGTCTGTAGCTCGAAGGCTCAGACTTGGGTTTGCCTGGTTTGGCGAAACCGATGACAGTGGCCTCTTTCCATATTTGGGGAAACGCGTTGTTGCTCAGGGCGCCATTGAAGATGGCCGCCATTAACACGACGAGCTGAGCGGGGAGGAGTTTGAACACCCTATTGGTGATTCCGTCGGAGCCGGGTGCTTTCCGCGGTTGAAGTTTGTTAATGATGTCTTGCACTTCGTCAGCTGTGACCGGAGGCAGAGGATCATCAGGGTCTTCTTCGGGGGGCAGGGCGGCTTTACGTTCGACGAATGCGTTCACCTCATCGAGATGTCGCTTGTCTACTGGTTGCAAGCTGGGGGAGCACTGGGACTCCAGGCTGTCGGCTAGGCATTCGGCCTTCTCAGAGTCGTCGAATGCGACGCTCTTATCGGGACGGGTGAGGGGAGGCATCGAAGCCTCTTCGGTGGAGCGCATCTTGCGTTGCAGCTGCCAGAAGGCTAGGTGAGTAGGCTCGAGTTCGCTTAGCGTTTTTTCCCATTGATTATTACGAAACTCACTGGTGCGATCCTTTACAGCACGCTGTAAATTACGCATGTGGGCTTTGTTTGCCTCGCAGGGAAAGCTGCTGTAGGCACGGATGGCCGCGTTCTTTTCGTTTATCAGTTCACGTATGTCAGCGGGTAGTATCCAGCGTTGATCGCTCATTGCTGGGACTTCCCGTGAGCAGTCCTTCAGTACGGATTGCACGTGTTCTGTAAACGAGTTGATGGCGGCCGTCGTGTCTGCGACTGAGACTATGTGGTCGGGGATGGCCTCCAGGTGAGGCGACGTGGTGGATTTCAGCTTTTCGCTGACTTTCCTCCAGTCGGTTATCACTTGGGTCGGCGGGGGCTGGCTGGGGTCAGAAGGACCCGAGCGAGGAACTAAGTGCATGAGCACTGGTCGATGATCTGAGTTAAGCTCATGTAAAGTCTCGATGGAATGCAACTTAAGGTTGACATTCTTGAGAAGCGCTATGTCGAGAACGTCCGAACGTTGGTCGGGGTCGTGGGGATAGTGGGTGTGCTCCATAGGAGCGATGGGATCGAAGTTGAGGGACTCGCCCAGGTTATACAAGTGACGTCCTCTAGCAGAGGTCGTCGTGCTGTTCCAGGCGGGGTGTTTGGCGTTGAGGTCGCCCGCTATGATAACGGAGTCGCTCAAGCCGAAGAGGACGGCAAGGTCTTTGGTGAACAAAGTGTGCTCCTCGGACGTGCCGCCGGGAGGGATGTACGCAGAGGCGATAGTGATCGGTTGATGGCCGGTCATGCCTAGTCGACACACTGAGGTCTCGAGTAGAGACTCCATGGGAGGGGGATCTAAGGGGATGCAATGCAGTTCTTTTCTATAATAGATTAGAGTCCCGCCCTTGTGGCAACGTGACCGATCGTTGCGAACTATGCGATAGTTGGCAATTCTCGGATCGCGGTGACTGGGCTTGAGGAAGGTCTCCTGTACGAGGAGGATATCAATTTGATGGTCGCGGAGGAAGGTGGCGATCTCATCACGCTGGCCTCTAATGCCATTGGCATTAAAGTACCCTAATTTTAGGGATCGGGGTTTGGTGCACGTTAATCTCGTATTATCCATTGGAGTTAGTCGAGGTTAAGGTTGCGGAGGAGGTCGCCTAACTTGAGTAGGGACTTGAGGATAATTTTAATTTTATCGCCACCAGTGTTAGCCGCCCCGAGATCAGCCGCCATGCGGTCTGCTTCGGGGGTGACTAACTCTGCTAGCGATTCTAAAATTACGTTATGAGAGGGGTCCACGGCCGCGGGGCCGGGTGGCGTGGGACGAGCGGGCGCCGGTGCGCTTGCCTGGGCCGCGGGAGTGGGGACAGGGGCATCTGAAAGCCCGGGGATGGGGCTGGACTTTACTTTACTGAGAGCCGGGAAGGCTTTCTGGTGGTTTAGCGTGGTCCAGGGAGAGGGCCTCTGAGGGCTGAGTCTCTCCGGCATCTGGGCAGAGGGTAGCCTCACCGATGGGCTTTCTCTTTGTTGGCGGGCGCTTGCACGCTTCACCAGGTTAGAGGAGGAGCCTTTGGGGGCTTTTGAGCAGCCGCGGTAGTTGGCCGTGTGACCCGACTGGCCGCAAAGCACACAGCTCGGTGGCTCCGTGCAAAGCGACTTGTCTTTGGGACGGGGGCAGTCTGCCGTGCCATGGTCGCCTAGACACTTTACGCATCTGTGTGGCGCATGGCAGTTGGCTTGGCTGTGACCGTACATCTGACAGCGATGACACTGTCCGACTACGCTTGAGCGGTAGGGCTTCTCTATTGAGATGCCTGATAGGGAGCAAACCGACTTCACTTTGAAGATCGGGTGGTGACCTTCTACTGGGTCACAGATGACCAGTACCATATCGTAAAGGTCTCCGCCTCTCGCCTTATGAAGGCGGTGGACGGCTGCGACCGGGATGTCCTGGCCTAGGAGGTCATTGAGGATGTCCTCCGTGGGGATTTCCTTCGGGATCCGCCTGATCACCACGCGGGTGGGCTTTTCCTCTGGAAGAGAGTAGGTGTGGAAGGCTATGCGCCTTCCGATTAACTGACGGGTTAGTTCCCTGTAGTCGGTGGTTGTGGGGACCACCACTTTGATCCCCTGCTGTGTGCTTTTTGCGCTAGTATATTGAATGCGGCGCTCATTACACATTTTGGACACATCTGTCCATTTCCCTTTGTCCTGAATGAACAACGGGGGAGGGGGCTTCAGCTTCTTTGAAGAAGCGGCTGAAGAGTTAGCCTTAGGGCTTGTTGGCCTGCTGGTATGAGCAGCGGCGGACTTTGGTGCGGGGACCGGGGAGGTGGGACGGGACGCCTCGGGAGAGGGGATTAGAGGGAGCGCGACTAACTTTTTGGCCATGGCGGCCTGCGAGTTTTTGCCCTTCTTCCTCTTGCCCTTTCCGACGACTTGGTAGTCGTCTTCTGAGGACGAGGAAGCAGAGCAGGAATCTATAACCGATTCCGAGTCGGAGATTGGTACGGTTGTGTCCATTTTCTCCGAAAAGGGAACAATAGACGCAGGTGCGGACTGATCCATTGTTTGCGAAACAATGGGTTCGGGATTAGCCGGAATCGCGGCTGGCGGTGAGCTTTTGCCCACCTTCCCAGAAACGGGAACAATGGACGCAGGTGCGGGCTGGACCTTTGTTTGTGAAACAATGGGTTTCACAACTTTGGGTCTTGGAGTAGCCTTAATCGCGGCGGCAACGGCTGGCGGTAAGCCTCTGTCGGCAGGCGGCGGCGACAAAGGGCTGTCGAGCGCGTCACTGAAGTCAGTGACGGTATCGCTGGTTTGCTGAATGGCAGCAATTTCCGACCCATATTTTTCAAAATTTGGGTCGGTCGTGAAGACGCGGAAGAAAAAACGCAACAGCGCTTTTTCCTTCTCGTCTAAGGACGACATTTTGACGGTTAAAATTTAAAATTTAGCAAACATTGAGTGAAGCTCCGCGCCTAACAGCCTAACAACCTAACTCCCCGGGTGGGTGGGCCCGGGGGTGTGTGGCCTCTCTGTCGGGTGTGCAATGACAGGGAGGTGTGTACCTACTGGTGTGCCCTAAGCTTGTGAACCTGACGCCAGTCTTATTGTGCGACAGGGCCCTACGCCCCAAGGGGCCTCTAGTGCGAAGGGGTAGACACTCCCAACCGACACTAGGTGACTGCTGTGAACGAAGTCAGATTTAACTAGTGTTTCTAGACCAGGCTTGACTAGGGTAGCCCCCAAGGCCAAGATTCTGGCTCCCGATGCCAATGGAGTGCCGGGCCCTGAAGGGGTTTGGCGGGTAGGATTGGGTCACCACCCTCTTGGTTTCGTTGGCACCGTAAGGTTTCCACCAAGAACCTCGAAACTGAGGACTTTTCCCTGATGGGGCAAAGGAAGTTAAGTCGGAATAATATCCGAAGCAAAATGAGCAAGTGCTGTCTTAATAAAAAGACAGCAATTGTTCGGGGGTGTAGTCGAGAGACTACTGATGACGTCACGACACTGGGAAGTGACGAACCGATGACGCACACTGATAGCGAGCGGAAATGCGAGCAGGTAGCGGCACGTCTGTTCGCGACGGCGGTCAGGCGGCGAGTCACTCGATCGCAACTGAGGAAATCGCTGCGCCCCCGCAAGGGGGCGTGCGGTTGGCGGGGTATGGACTTGGTCCTTTTCCCGCGGGAGCGGGGTGGTGTGCCCGTAAATACGGGCACCCTCAATTCGGGTGCCTTGTAGGCGCGGATGGTGGCGAGCGCGCAACGCGCAGCTCGTCAATGTGTAGTTGTCTATTTGTCCGGTAGGAGGCGCCAGCGGCGCTAGCGCTTGGCGCTTAAGTACGGCGAAACGTTACCGTAACGAGCGCCGCTTTCTTCACGCCACCTCGGCGGTCTGTCACCGCCAGGTGAGACCACCGGCTACCCGGTGGAGGCCCAGCGGATGACGACACGTGCCGGAGGTGGCTTGGGCGCACCCTACCGGTAAGGATGATTGGCCCCCGTCCACAGACACCCTCGAATCGAGCCAAGAGCGCTCCAGACTAAGGGGCCGTGTTGTGAGTGTTTGAGCGGCAATGTACCTGAGTAACACCGCTCATGTGTGCGATAGAATAGCGAGCCCGCGCTGCTCATTCTACGCGTGAGTTTAATCGATTGTGGAGTCAAGTGGGTATGAGGTGGGGGGGGCGCGCCGTGCCTATATTAACTTAGCACACGACGCGATCCGAGTGTATGTTGTGAGTGTGGAGTCTTATTGTTTGGGTAGGCCGCGTGTGGATGAAAGCGACTTACCCGGGTGCGTCAGTCCGGGGGGGGGGGGTGGCAGCGTCGACGTCCGCGGGCACTAGGTCGCGCGGCAGGCGCCGGGAGCGCCGCGCGCGCCCCGCGTCAGGCGGGCGCGTGTGCCATGGCGCTATTTGCGTGAGGTGAGGCCAGGCAGAGGCGTCCGCGCGCGCGAACATGTTGGACGCGAGGCGGCTGCAAAACTCGTCCAGGCTCTCTATCTGAAGGTCCCGCTGGATGGTGGAGTTCCTCACACAGCGAGGGGCGGCGGCGATCGTCCGCAGCGCAAGACTCTGTTGCGCGCGGAGCTTCTTCTTGTTGGTCTCGCTGGTGAGGGCGAGCCAAGCTGGGGCGGCGTACGTTATGAGCGGGCGAATGTACGTTTTGTACACGCCCAGCTTGGTACGCAGCGGGAGGCGAGATGAGAGCACTGGACGCAACAGGAAGCGGGCGTTCCTGCACTTAGCGACTGTGCCGCGAACGTGAGCTGTCATCGTGAGGCGACGGTCGATGGTGACCCCTAGGTATTTGACCTGGGGCGACCACGCGACGTCGGCTCTGTCCAGTTGAAGGGGTGGCGGGAGATGGGCGCCGCCAGCGACTAGCGCCTGCGTCTTGCCCACGTTCACCGACAACCTCCATTTCGATAGCCAGTCTGGGAGTAGGTCGAGCGCGCGCTGCATCTTGACGGCCGCGTGTCTCGCGTTCAGCGAGGTCGCGATGTACGCGGCGTCGTCGGCATACAGCGCGAGCGTGGTGTCGGGAGTAGTGGGGATGTCGTCGGTGTAACATGTATAGCAAAGTGGAGAGACGCAGCTGCCCTGCGGCACCCCTGCCGCGACCGGGCGGGCGCCCGATAGCGCGCCGTCGACCGCCACCCGAAAAGTCCTGTTAGAGAGAAAGGATGAAACCACCTGTATCAAGCGACGAGGCGCGCCTGTCTGTATCATCTTGTACAGCAGGCCGGCATGCCAGACGCGATCGAATGCCTTCTCCATGTCGAGGAATACTGCAACTGCGTGCTCTTTCTTGTTGAGCGTCGCGGACAGCAGGTGCAGTACCCTCGACAACTGGAGCGTCGTCGAGTGCTCAGCCCGAAACCCGAATTGTTCGGCCCGAGGGGTGATGTGCAGAGAGAGGTGTCGCAGCAGGAGTTTTTCAAACACCTTGGAGATCGTGGAGAGCAGCGTGATGGGCCGATAGCTCTCCGGTTTGAGGACGTTTTTGTGCGCCTTGGGCAGCATGATGACGCGCCCCTCCTTCCACGCAGCCGGGAAGACGCCCGTGCGGAGGATGCCCGTGAACAGGCGCGCCAGCGCCGCTACTGTGCGGTAGGGCAGGTGGCGCAGCGCTGTGTTGGTCACGCCGTCCGCGCCGGGAGCCTTTTTCAGCTTTGTGTTCAGAATGGCGCGTCTTACTGCGCAAGGCGAGAAGAATATTGGATGGTCGTCGGTAGCTATCGGCGTGGCGAGGTACTCCCCAAGGTGCCTCTCGACTGCTGCGCTGTGCTCGACGTTGGTGGTCGGGTTAGGGGTGAACTGACGCTCCAGGTGCTCGGCAAAGATCTCTGCACGGTCTGCTGCGGAGTATCTTGGCGCCCCGTCGCTGTGTAGTAGCGGGCGTACCGGGGCCGGGGTATTCGCGAGCTGTCTGCAGAGTTTATGTAACGACGCCCAGTCTCCTTCTGCGGCGTCTATACGTTCCTCCCAGCCCACGGCGTTGTGCTCCTGTAGCTTGGCCCTGACCTTCTCCGCGAGACGGTTAAGGTCGCGCTTGACGCGCGGGCATCCAGTGTCCTGCCACCGCTTGCGTAGGCACTTCCTTTGTGCGACCAATCGCTTTATGCTGGCAGGTAGAGGCTTGTAGGTTAGCCTCTGTGGTTGCGTGTCTGTGGTGGTCGCCTCTTCCTGGGCTCGCTGGATGCAAGCGGTGACTTCCTCCGCTAGTCCGTTGACGTCCGCGGCGGTAGTAACGGGCCAAGCAGGAGTGGTGGATTCCATCCTTTCTGTGAAAATAGTCCAGTCCGTGACTCGACGTGGCGCTAAAGGAGAGAGTCGCGTCGGCATCTCTGAGAGGACGACGAGAACCGGCTGGTGGTCACTCTGCATCTCGTCGTCTATAACATGTATGGCGGTCTGGCAACTCAGGCCCCTGTGGATCACGATGTCCAGCACGTCCGGTGCGTGCGCCTGGTTGTCTGGGTAGTGGGTTGGTGTCTCTGGGCCGGACACCGTGTATCCGCGGGCCTCCGCGTCCGCGAAGAGTCGTCTACCCCCTGGGTTGGAAGTTTGGCTGTTCCACGCCTGGTGTTTCTGGTTAAAGTCACCGGCGAGGAGTGTTGGGTGAGGCGATCCGTAGAGTACCGCCCGCAGCTCCGCTAGGTCGAGCTGAGAGTTGGCGGGCGGGCAGTAGCAGGCGTAGAAGTTCATGTCCTCGCCGGCGACGTGCAGCTGGACACCCAAGGAATAAAACGAGTTGTGTGACGTCACTGGAAGAGGCTGGTGGACGACTCTCCGGCTCACCAGTACCGCCAGACCGCGGTAGGTTTGGCCGAGTGGCGACTTCTCATCCTTTCTATAGATGTAATATCCCGGGCACCTGAGCCTGTCTGCAGGCCCCAGGAGTGTCTCATTGATGAGCGCCACGTCGATCTTCTGTTCCTGAAGGAGGAGGCGGAGTGGGGCAACCTTTTTCCTAAGGCCGCGGGCATTCCAGTAGAGAATCCTCAACGGGCTAGGCATGGTAGAGCGATAACAAGTCCGTTAGCCCGTCAAGGATCACAAGCTCCGCGTCCTGTCCCTGTCTGATGGCCCTTATCAGGTCGAGCAGCAGGTTGATGGCGCAGGCGGTGAAGTCCTTGTTCTGGCGCTCTGAGTGGCTAGCGCCAGTGCGTGGTGCGCGACGCCGCTGCTGGTCGTGGGCGTCGGCAAGCGGCTGTTTCAGTGTGGCCGCCGCCGCTGTTGAGGCGGCGACTGGGGCCGCGTCTGTGGGTGGAGCGGGCCTTCCCGCTCGCTTCCCCTTTCCTTTACCGGCGCCAGCAGCGGCGACGGTGGGCTTTTCGATGGTGGTGGTGGTTGGCGCCGTAGTAGTCGCCTGCGCCTGGACAGGAACAGGGTTCTGCCTAGGTTGCTGCGCGGGAGGGTCGGGTTGTTTACTTCCCTTACTCTTCTTTTTCCCGCGCGGTCTCTTCCTCCGCCTCGAGGCGGGAGCGTCTTGTTTTGACTTGGGGGGCCCGTTGGCTGTCGCCATCAGTGACGTGCTTGGGGCCTCGTGGTCGTCTGTGGTGATGGTGGCTGTTGTGGCAGCTGCCGTCTTGGGTCGGCGTTGCTGCGTGATGGCGACAGTGCCCGCTCTTTTATTCCGTATCTCCCTACGGAATACGGGGCATGCGCTGCTACACGCCGGGTGGTCGCCCGCGCAGTTGGCGCAGGTGGCCTTCTCCTCTCTAGAGCGTGGGCACTCCTTGGCAGCGTGCTCTCCCCCGCAGCGCACGCATGCGAGCGGGCGGTGGCACTGGTGCGAGCTATGTCTGAATTGCTGGCACCGGTGGCACTGGGCGGGCCCTCGTTTGCTCCTCCATGCCTCAATACGTACACCACGCATGCACAGGAACACGGTGGTGTCGTAGATTTCCCTGAAATTGGGCTGCCTCCTGAGGACCGCATGAAATATGCAGCCGGGTCGTCCCCCGCGCGCGTTGATGTTGCGCACATACTCCGGCTCATATCCCATCGTCCTCAGCTCCTCCATGATGTCCTCCGGGTCCGTGTCCGCCGGCAGCCCTCTGATGGCGACCTTCAAGCTCCGCTCCGCCGGCAGCGAGTAGGAAAACCAACTAAGGCCTTCCGACCTCTCTAGGTCAGTGAGGTACCGTTGAACCACCCGATACTCGTCCTCGGTTTCGGGTACGAATTTAATTCCCCCCTGATATGGACGAGCGTTGGGTGGATGGCCCAGCTTGTCCCTCACGGCCCTGAAGTGGGAGGCCCAGTTGGGAAGCCTCTCTACTACCAACGGAGGGTAGCGCGGCCTCTTAGGTTGCTCCGTCTTAGCTGCGTCGTCGCTCTTGCCTTGTTCAGGGGCTGCGGCGTCGGGTTTCTTCGTTCGAGTAGAGTCGTGTCCGGTGGGTGGGCGGCGAGCCGCCTCGGCGAAAGTTGGAGAGCCGCCTCCGGCTCCACCGCGGCGCGGGTCGCGCTGCGGGAGCGGGGGGGCGGTGCATGGTCGCTTTGCCTCTTCGACGGCTTCGTCGTCCGAGCTTCTTGGTCGACGTTGGGCACGGGTCTCGAGTTGAAACTCGTACCCAAACGCCAGTGGGTCGTTATAGGCGGCAGTAGGGGTGGCACTAACCTCTGTGTAGTCTTCTTCCGTGTCCCCCAGGATGCTCCCTTCCCTGGAGGAGCACGGCGACATCACTGCTGGCGAGTCTCGTGCTGAGCTGCGAGGTGGAGGTGGCGACATCAGTCCGCCCTGCGACGTAGATGCTGCGGCGGCTGAGCCCGCCAGCGGGCGGCGGGGTGCAGGCGACGCGGTGCGCGCGGCTCGGGCCGTAGAGGCGGCCGGGCGAGCTTGCGCGGCGGCGCGCGCGGCGGCGGGTGTAGGTGCGGGGTGCGCGGGGCGCACGGACGCGGCGCGGGTCGCTTGAGGTTGGCTTGAGCGACCGTCGTGCGTGACGGGGCGCACACCGGGAGCGCTGGCACGACTTGCGGGCGGGCGGTTGCAAGAACCGGCGGGCCCCGGTGCCTGGGTTGGCACGGGGCGGAAGGCCGAGGGGCGGATGGGGACCGCTGGTTGACGGCTCGCTGTCAGTGAGCCAAGGGTGAGCGGGCTCGGTGTCGGCGAGGAAGGCGACATCGGAGCCGGCGGTGATGATGGTGGGGGCGGCCTCTGCCTCCCTTCTTCAACAGCCATGGATGTTGGGGTGCTGGACGTTAGGTCCCCGAGGTAGGGGAGCGATTGCGTCCTGTTGCCCATAGGGCTTTTCTTGCTTTTCGACGGCATCTTCTTGGTGGTGGCGATACCGCAACCGCTACGGTGACTGAGGCACCGGGCGGCGAAAGGAAGAGGTCGTTGTGGCCACACAGGCACCTAAGGTACTCGGGTACCCATGGGGACACAACGACAAAATTTTCCTTTGTTTGAATAACGGACGGTTCGGGCGGTTGACGCGAATTCGAAATTTGAACCGTCTACCCCCACTCGCGTTAACAATTTGGGGCAGGCGGCCAATCAGCGGCGAGCGCCAGCGGTGGCGCACGGGCTCCGTTCAACGGCCAGCGGAGGCCAAGCGGCGCGACGGAGAGCGG
The DNA here is from genome assembly GCA_949152445.1 of Cerastis rubricosa. Classification (NCBI taxonomy): domain Eukaryota; kingdom Metazoa; phylum Arthropoda; class Insecta; order Lepidoptera; family Noctuidae; genus Cerastis; species Cerastis rubricosa. Next base: position 16,225,415 of record OX424541.1, read on the forward strand.
TAAGAATTTTGGAAATCGCGACTAGGATCGAGCCACTAGCTAATCCCCACAGCTAATCACTCGATCGCCTACAGTGCGGCCGTATTTATAGGGCTCGACGTACGTGCACGTTTAATTTTAGGTTAAGTATTGAAATTACAATGATGACATTCATTTTACATCGTAATAAATTCAAAGTAATCAACTTATGGTTTTTAAACTAATTTTTAGGACAATTAAATGATTAAACTTAGTTATTCTAGGTTTTTCTAGACGAATTGTTGTAGTTGCGCCGATATGTATAATTTGGTTGAACATGACATAAATGGCACATGGCTCGCTCCATCGTCGACTTTGTCTCAGTCATCTCTGACCATGACCAGAGTCAAGCCCACCACAAATACAAGAAAATAACAAAAAACAGTCGTTAATTTAGAAATGTCCTCTCATCAAAATAAAGTTGTTATCAAACTGTTTACACCGCAGAACAAACTTATAATTCAGTTATTACTACTGAAATTTTAAACAAATATGTACAAAGGTACATGGGTACGTCCCGTTTGGTAACTTTCCCATTTGGACAACTAAACAAAAGACGTGCAAAACAAGTGAAAACCATTGCCATTTCGTAACTATTTTAATCTCATACATCCTATTTAAATGAGGACCTATGTAATAACAGCTGCACGGGTCGATTTTTAAGTTTATGCGGTGCTTGCCGAGGTTGGTAAATGGATGGGTGACCATAATTGCATACCGAGTTTCCTCCGTGCCTCGAAAACCACGTTAAGCCGTTGGTCCCGGCTGTCATTTGTAGATCTTTGACAGTCGTTACGAGTAGTCAGAAGCCAAAAGTCTGATATCCGGTCTTACTAAGAGGTATCTTATTATCCAGTTACTGGGTTGTGGAGGTCAGACAGGCAGTTACTTCATATAAAATACTGGTACTCAGCTGCATCCGGTTATACTGGAAGCCGACCCCAAAGTAGTTTGGGAAAAGGCTAGGCAGATGATGACATTCTATTTAAATGGGTAAATACTAATTTAATGACTGTGAAAATAACTTTGTCTGTTTGCCTGTTTGTTTAATTTTCACACTTTTTCGGCTGACCCGGTTTGATTGACGCACAGAAATAGGCGGTGGTAGGAGATAGGAAATTTTTATTATTTCGGTCTACAAAACGGTGAAGGAAAACATCGTGAGGGAACCGGCATGTCCTAGAACTAAAAAATCGAAGTCATGTGACATCTACCAACCCGCACTGGGCCCGCGTGGTGGATTACAGCCCACTCCCTCTCATAGAGAGTAGGCCTGTGTCCCAGCAGTGGGAACATTATATGTTATGGCTGATGATGATGATGATGATTATTCCGGGATTATGTAACGTTGGGATCATTTCTGCCCATCAAACAAGCAAATTATAAATTTGATAGTATCTGGCAACTTTTCAAGCATTTACAGCTGAACGGAGTTCGATAGACACTGGTTCTTACGGTGGAGCGTCAATGTATGGACAGTAAGTTTTTACTCCAATCGATCCGGAATAGGTTCGAAAATTAGTATTCGAAATTCGATAAAAAAAAAAAAAGACGGGTTGCACTCCGGGAGTGCCGGCAGAAGTGAAAACTTGATTATTAACGTTGAGCATGTTTGATATTTTGGAATGGTTAGGGAATAATTTTGCACCAATTGCTTTATCAGTATAAAAGTACTACACTGCGGTTCGGGGGACGAAGACAATATAGCGGTTGTGATTGGCCGATGCAACAATGTCAGGACGAATGTTCCACACATAGTGATGCACATGTCAGTTTTGCTACAATACCTAATATCGATAAAATTGAACATTACGATGTCTATTAATTCTACTTTTTTTTAAACTATACTGATAGGGCGTTAACTGGGTGCAAATAAAACACTTACGTAACACTGTAAATTTCACTTTATTCAAATCAATGCTAAAATAAAATCAAGGTTAACCTCTCCGTCCTGCATTTCTTAACGCGTAACTTCCCTAACGGCCGCGCGCATTACGTCATCGCTGACGTCGTTCGGCCGGCCGACATAAAAACTCTTATCGCCAGAGTTCTAATAAAGCTTATCTTAAACGGTAAACAGTGTCGTGTTCTTAGATAACAAGACCGTGTATTATAATATATACAACTTTTCTATGACTACTTGATAATTATAAACATCCCATAGAAATGCGATTGCTTGCTGCAAATAGACTGTCACCGTATTTTATTTTTGTTTAGTAAAACTACGCAATAAATTTATACGAAACTTTATAACTAACATCACAAATATACAAGTAATCTAATGACAGTGTTTTTTAGGAGTCCTACATACATTATTCACATAAGATTCCAACTCAAACTTCCTATAAGATCGGCCGTTTTCCAACTGCGGAGTTCAATGCATGAAAATACTTGAAATATCAAAAAATATGATTAGATATGCCTCGAATACATAAAATAATGAATTATCACTATTTTTTACGTTGCTATTAAATTAATCGTAAAAAAAATCGAAAAAAATCCAAAGAAAATTTTAATTTTGTGCCTAGGTTGGACGATCCTCCTCAACTTTCCCTGTTAACAGCATTAATCCACTTTTCTTCCACTTCTGGAATATTTGGAAATCTAAAATGTAAACATTAAGTAATGTTACTTTTTTACAGTAAGGGAACACCGTAATTTTTATCTTCAATATTATTTATACTTTGTTTCGAAGTTGACACAACACTACAGCATTACGTCTGTCCCTTTCTATCTACACCTACATATGGAAAGGGACAGACTTATTGACAATACCTAATGAGAGAAAGGGACTTTTCAAAAAGACATCAACGCGGTGTACGTTTTTTGTGCCTTAAACGTAAACAACTAGTTTAGCTAGAGCCCTGCAATTATTCATAATTTTATTAAATTATAAATATATTTTACTTACCGATGAAAAGTTATGCCATCTTTTTTATAGCTGGATGTTCTAGACGATTTCTCACACCATTTAATTGAACAAGAACTCATAATTAATTTGATATAAGCAGAAATGTTTGAAAAAGTTATCTAAATAATCGCGTGTGGAGAGATCCAATAACTGGTCAAAAACTCTCCATCCGTCTTACGCTTTTTCGATCAGGTCACGTGTCCTGACGCGAGTTTAAGATTTTATACCCATTACAGAAAAGTGCTCAACGCCGCTAAAGAAGTTTTCACTTCAAAAATGATTTTCTAAGATTAGCTCCATTTTTAAGGTTTTAAATCATTGCAGGCAGTAGAGAGCTAAAAGTAGGTTTGAATTATTTTTTCGTCTTCCTAACATGCAACTTTCCGGAACTATTTAGAACGGAAAATGTGTTTACATTTTCTTACGGTAAACAAAAATTTGCCGCTCCACCCTTTCAAGATTCATGTATTCCCCGTAGGATAATTCCCAACCTTCATGCGGATGAAGTCGCGGGCAGAAGTTAGTGTTTAATAACCCGGTCCTCCAGGACGGTCTGTTGGCACAATATCAAATATTCTACTCCAACACTTATTGACGGTTATTGTGTGAATTTTCTATTACCAGGAAGTTTGTATTGTTAACAAGTAGGTATAACACTACCGTGGTGAGGTGATCTGTATTAGGTACACCTCATCATCATCATCAGGCATCATCATCTGTCTAGCCTTATCCCAACTATGTTAGTTTTGGTTTCCAGTCTAACCGGACGCAGCTGAACACCAGTATTTTACATGGAGCGATTGCCTATCTGACCTTCTCAACCCAGTTACTACCGGGTAATACTTGGTAAGACTGGTTGTCAAACTTTCGGGCCATTTAATACAAAAAACAAAAACATATTTTATTTTACATAGGCCTACATGGGCATTAATAATACGTCGACAAAAGGTGAACGCTTCGCGTTCGTCGTTTCCTATGGAGAAGAACCAGCAAGAAACTCCATGGTTACTCTTTTAAAATCATTTGGTTTTATAGTATTTGAATGTGAGAGCGTTAGCACTTAAGTATGGGAGGACAGCGTAGGCCCGACAATAAGTCGTTGCTTACTACAAAATGTAGAACGATAAAAAATAAATTTAAAAAAAACCGGTACTAACTGTCAAACACCTACAATTGACAGCCGGGACCAGCGGCTTAACGTGCTTCATGTGCATTCACCTAAAGATCGACCCGAGCGGGTTTTATTATTTAGCCACGAGCTCCTCCTTAAGTATACCTAATAATAAAAATTAAAAACCATTTACCTAAATTAAACCAGGCCTTGCCATAACACGGTTTTTATTTGTATTCCATGATGACAGTGCAGCCTATAGTGGAATTCCAAAAATTTTCGAAGTTTGAAAAGTCAAGATGGTGGTTGCATCTTCTTGACATAGACATTCAGACTGTTTTCAAAGCACCTACAAAAGGACAGAGCGCAGAAATTTGACCTTACCGACCTTCCAAAGGTCAAATGATACACACCGAAAAAAAAACCCTTAATACCAAACAGCGATACAGTATTATAGCTTACAACAACAATAAAATTTGTTTTATCGTACCAATATCGTGCGTTTTATTTGTCGCTGATATTCGCCGGGTTTGTCCTGGGTTGCCAGTTTTGGGAGTTCGATGTTGGGAATAATCAGGGGTAATTTGTGATTTTTGAGATCGTCAGCAACATAAAGATGTGAGATAGGAAATTGGTACACTGCTGCTGGACTGAAAGTGATCGGGTTTTGAATAGGAGACCAATTTTATTATAAATTAATTTTCTGTACGACTTAATCTTCTCTTTTTCGGTTGCTTAAACTGGTATCAAAGTTTTATGCCGCCCATGGGCTTCTGACTGGGCTTTACATGCCTTCGATAAATATACCTCAAGCATGCTGAATTCCTCACGATGTCTTCCTTCACCGATGCAAATGATAATTATACAATACGCATGAATCCGAAAAATGAGAGGTGCGTCGTGGTATTGAAATCACTAAAATATGACCACCGCACACATATCGAACACATATTATGCATATGACACCACATTCAATGGGGATGGAAACTGTGGAACTAATGGCGCTACCATCGCTGGTTCCAAGCATCGTCATTGGTTGAAAATCTGGTAATGTCATTTTATATTTCAAAATAGCTCGACCTCATTGGTTAGATTGAGACCCAGCTATAGTCGTGACATCTTCAATTAGGTTTTAACGGTCTTCTCCATTGAGCAGTAATTCAAAAGCCAGATGCGACTTGTTAGCGCAGCACAAGATACTTAGGAATTTAGCTTTGAAACTTCGTCGATGCCTACCAAGTTTCTACTACTAACAAATAGACATTCAGACTATAATTATTAAGTTTACTTCGTAGCTGTTCCACCTCGCAAATGATGACAAGAATTTGGGGTTGACTACCATGCTTCAGTAATTCAAGAGGCTTCTAAATGATGTTTATTCTTTCATGGTTTTCATTAAATCCACTTTGACTCGTCAATATTTTACGGAGAACACTAGACCAATGTTTTCGGAGATTTTAAACCTTTCATCTGGCAACACTCAGCTTAGCCATACGAAATGCTCGCGCTTTCGACATTTATAGCGGTAATTATGACTGATTTAGTGACTGACCAGCCTGCTTCAGTGTTGCCCGTTTATCGGAAATGAGCGAAAGCGATATTTATTACAGCCCTGTGTGTTATTGTCTTTTAGAATGTGTTTCTACCAATATTACGCCACATAATTCTGAATTGTTGACGTGTCGTTAAAAGTTATGCTTGGAATTAAAGTGAAAGTATGTTTGAATATTGGAACAAGTACTTTAGAGCCAATATTTGTTTCGATTATTCATTTGTTCACATAAAATTTTATTCGTTATTTATATTATCAAATTTATTTTTCCATCTCGCATTGTTTTGTGTCTTTATTTGTGTGTTGCTACTTTTAGTTCTGTGTTTACCCTGAATAGATTAGTTGGTTGAAGTGTACATTTTAATCAAAAATCACCCCACTTACAGAGCAGCGTCCTTGCTCTAAAAGGCGTAAAAAAACAGGGTGATAATATTACAAGAGAAAATTCGTCTAAACTTTATAATTATTAAGATGGGTAGGCAGTCCCTGAAGAGGTGATTACACTATAATTACTGCCTAAGCAACATTAGAAGTAAGACCACAAAATGAATGAATCCAGAAGGATCAATATTTCGAACGATTTTATGTCGTTATACAAGGTGTTGTTTTGCAACCTCGTCAAATTCTAGGAGGTAACTATGCTAATGATTCTCGACCCGAATCAATAATAAAATGAGTAGGTAATTTTCTTTTTTTTATTTATTTACTGAAATCGGTAACTGTGAACCACCCGTGTTTTAAACACGGGCCGTCTGATCCCCGCCTTATAACGTCGCTTACACACAAACAAAAAACCTCATACGTTTTTTCGATAATTTTATAAGCCCTACCCCACGTTAAGGGGGTTATTCTGAAATATTGACAAATTTAAACAACAAAAAACGCAGTGTTTTTTGATAATTTACTAGGTACCGTAATTTATATTGATTATTTATGTCTTTTGTGACAACATCCTGAATTTTGACGAGGATGCAAAACAACACCTTGTATAGATATGCTGTCTCTTTTACTTTGATCCTTTTCAGAACGGTTTAAAGTTAAGTGTTGTCTGAATATTGAAGTATGTATTCAACACGTAGGCTCTGTTCCAATCTCTCTTCAAGATATTACTTTGATCTGTTTCCCGACATTCATTATTAATACTGGTATTGATATACAAGTATCAGAATCAAATACCGGTATCCAGTAACTGGAATATAGAAGTCAGATAGGCAGACGCTTCATGTAAAAAAAAAACTGGTACTCAGCTGCATCTAGTTTGACTGGAAGCCGACTTCAACACATCATCATCATTTCAGCCCAAAAGACGTCCACTGCTGGACAAAGACGTCCCCCAAGTGTCGCCACATTGACATTTTGAGGGGTTTTGCCATAATCGCCACGCTTGGCAGGCGGGTTGGCGATCGCAATAGGTACGGTTGTTACAAAAGCACAGAGAACGCTGCTACCCATTCTCAGGCCCTTAGTCGCCTCTTACGACACCCACGGGAAGGTATACTTTGAAGAAGATATTTTTTATGTCCAACACCATACAGAGCAACTAAACTAACGAGCAACTCGACTTCAACACAGTTGGGAAAAAATGAAATGAAATCTTTACAGTCCAGATACAACTTTTAATAAATACATAAATAGATAACGTAATAATCATAGCCTTCCTTAAGCTTCCATAAATACAACACATTCACAATTAAACACAACACACGGGCACTAGAGGCAGCGAATTAGGTAATCAACGTGTGATAGGACTGGCACCTCCCTGACTAGCTGAGCATGACGTCTTAAAGCAGCACTGTTTTACTCTTATTCCAGTGTGGGAAAGAGACGGAGCTATACAGGATGTCTAGCGCCATCTCTTTCCCACACAGGAAAAGGAGAAAAACAATTATGTTTTAAGACGTCATGGTAGGTCACCTGGCTTTTTTATGTATGCATGCGTTGGCAAAGCGGCTCCACAGCAGCGTCTGCCAGGGCGCTCATTTCATCATTCATCATCATTTCAGCCCGAAAGACGTCCACTGCTGGACATAGGCCTCCCCCAAAAAGGGGGGGTTTTGCCATAATCGCCACGCTTGGCAGGCGGGTTGGCGATCGCAGTTCGGTTGTTACAAAAGCACAGAGAACGCTGCTGCCCATTCTCTGGTAAAGTCCCTTAGTCGCCTCTTACGACACCCACGGGAAGATATGGGATGGTGCTATTCTTTGCGTCCGACACCACACAGGGCGGCTAGGGCGCTCAGCCCGCGGCAATCATGGCGCAACGGCTGTGCAGAATAATTTGATGATGATTTGCTCGCAGTGAATATTCTGAAATACTTGTTGGACGATTTCAGGCTACATTTAACTAAGTACGTAGTAAGCACTAGAAAGTTGTACCCTAGGGTTGCGTAACAGTTTTGGATGTTGCAACTTGGAAACTTTAAGCACTAGTTATGTTGCCAACATAAACATAACTAACAATACGGTACATTGTGCGGATGGTCGATATAGTTGGTATCGAAGTTGGGATCATCCTGGAACAGATACTGTAATATTTAGAACAGCAGTTCATAGTTGGTGCATAATTCAGGCTGTTATATTCCCACTGATTCAGACCTCCGCTCAATGAGAAGGAAGAAAGATCGCTTTATATTATTATAGCTACCCTGTATTATCCCACTGCTGGGCAAAGGCCTGCCTTCATTCCTTCCAACGGTCACGATTCTGTGCTGCTTCTTTCCAATTCTGAAGGAAAACATTCAGTTCGTCCCGCCATCTCCTGCGTGGTCTGCCGCAACCCCGTGTCACTGTTTCAGGGCACCAATCCTGAGCTTTGCGGGCCCACAGCTCGTTCGGCATGTGACAGACATGTCCTGCCCAGTCCCATTTAAGTTGGGCAGCCTTTGCAGCCATGGCGTTGAAGGTGATGATGGCGTTATTACATGTTATTCGCCCAAGAGTTTGTGTCACCATTTCTTCGAGAAGAAATTGAGATAAGGTCGATGAGATAAAAAATGGATATTCAATACGCTTATTTAAAAAAAGATGACGTGTATAAGTGATTCCGATGTCTTATTTGTAGATTAAATCATATCAATCAGAAACTTCATTTTTATTGCCTTATGGGCTATGAGCTTAACCTCAATGACGCTCAACAGAAAGCCCTGGATGAAGCCTACGATGGAACGAGTGTATCTAGAAGCTGCCTGAATATATTGCTTTGAAAGTCAGGATAAGCCAGTAAAGATGTTGTAAAGAGTATCGTAATAGTCTATATTTTGTTTATCATTTTTGTTTTACATTTCGAGCTTTGACAGTCGTTACAGGTAGTCAGTGACCCGAAAGTCTGTCAACCAGTCTTACAGAAGGGTATTATCCGGTACCAACTGGGCTGTGGGGGGTCAGACAGGCAGTCCATTCATTTAATATACGGGTATTCAGCTGCATCCGGTTAGACTGGAAGCTGACCCCAACATAGTGGTGAAAAGGCTAGGCATATGATGATGATATTTTTTTCATTTCTTGCTGCTTGCTAATTTTTCTATCCTTGTAAAATATATGGAACTAGCTGTCCCGCGCAACTTCGTCTGCGTTACATTTTCGCCGTTTTCGCAACATTTTTCATTGCTGCTCCGCTCCTATTGGTCGTAGCGTAATGATATATATCCCTTTTCCCAGGTTGAAATCTATCTTCTCTTCTTGCCAAATGTCATTAAGATCCGATCAGCCGTTTAGTCGTGAAAAGGTAACAAAGAAACAAACAGAGTGACTTTCGCATTTATAATGTAGTCATACATTGGTTCAAAGTAAGTCTTTGTACATAATGTTTTCCTAAAGACTTCATAAATATTCAAAGAATTTGTATGAAAGAGGACTATTTAGTTGCACCCAGAATTCCATACTGACGAAACTAAGTCAACAAATATTCAACAATTGCAGAAAGAATAAAAAACCAGCCAAGTGCGACTCGGACTCGCGCACGAAGGGTTCCGTACCATTATTTATAAAAACGAGCCAAAAAAATACTTTTTTGTATGGGAGCCACCTTAAATATTTATTTTGTTCTGTTTTTAGTATTTGTTGTTATAGCGGCAACAGAAATACATACTCTGTAGAAATTTCAACTCGCTAACTATCACGGTTCATGAGATACAGCCTGGTGATAGACGGACCGACGGACGGTCGGACAGCGAAATCTCAGTAGGGTCCCGTTTGACCCTTTGTGTACGGAACCCTAAAAATAAACGTTTTTCCCTATTTCACTTTACCGTGTTTATGTCACAGTTCGCCCGAATTCTTTTACACAGGCTTTCCTGAAACACTTCATTTACTTTACCCTTTTTGTGTAAAAAAGAATTAAATCACAAAAAAGTTTCTTTTAAGACATAATTAACTGGATTCCGTCTTCTTTGGATACGGGTGAGAGGGGACTGGAGAAACTAAGGGAAAACGAGTTATTATATAAATTAAACGCATTTGTTTATTCACTTCTTATACCTACCCTATTAGCCTATAATGTTCCCACTGTTGGGACAGTCTTCCTCTCTAAGAGAAGGGGTGCGGGTTGGTAGATGTCACATGTCTTCGAATTTTTAGTTCTAGGACATGCCGGTTTCCTCACAGTGTTTTCCTTCACCAAACAGAATACCTAATTAAAATATGAAATTACATTAAAATTAATAGAAGTGTACAAAGATATTTAATCAAAGTTTTTTTTCAGTGGACCAGACGACAAGAGAAATGGATGAAAAATGATTGGGAGGAACTAGACATAAAAATTGAAGAACAGAAGAGTTTTTGTGAATATCCCCTCAAAACTTAGCAAACGCAGAAATTGGTCTAAATATAATAACACAAGACCACGCTTGTAATCCTCGAAGGGTTAGGCAGAAGTGTACCTAATAGAACACCCACATTTCGCCAGTTATGTTAAGTCCCATGTAATAGGGGGCGAGCCTATTGCCATCAACCGGCCACACATCCAGTTTCACTGGGCAACTACTGAGAAATTCCTAATTGCAAAACCCAATAACACTGCCGGACCTGGGTACCGAACCCAGTAGTAAAAATATCGTAGATTGGATAATCTAATAAGTACCCTATCTATTTGTTTACAAATACATAGGTAATAAGTATAAAAACCTTTTTGAATGTATTCATTCATCATCATCATTTCAGCCCAAAAGACGTCCTCTGCTGGACATAGGCCTCCCCTAAGTGTCACCACATTGACATTTTGGGGGGTTTTGCCATAATCGCCACGCTTGGCAGGCGGGTTGGCGATTGCAGTATGGTTGTTACAAAAGGAGAGAGAATGCTGCTGCCCATTCTCTGGCAAATCCCTTAGTCGCCTCTTACGACACCCACGGGAAGAAATGGGATGGTGCTATTCTTTACGTCCGACACCATACAGAACCGAATGAAGAATGAAGAAGTATATATCCGCATGAATTAAATAGTCTTCAGCTTATAGACTTTTAACTGGAAACTTGGAAGGAAATCGACAATTTGAATTAAAATAAAACCTATTTTGAAATAGATTTGGTTCATGTCATAAGATGTCATCGTTTTCGTATTTTTTTTTGTTTTAAAGAAGTTTAGAAAGGTGCGACAGAAAAGTTTGAAAAATAAACTAATATAATAAAAAACCTTATTAAACTATGACTAAACACGTAATGTTGACGGCGTCGTGTTCCGCTGCGTGATGTCGCGTAACCGGCCTCGGAAACGTTGAAATACGACACCTTTCGGCCAAAAGTGCTCTATCACGCAGGTCTGTAGATGGTGGTTATGTTATTGCAAAATCATTAACCGCTAATCTCTCATCCCTCAAACCTACTAGTCTGAATATCGGTGCGGATTAAAAGCGAGCGTTCTGTAAATTTATTAAACGTTTCTGTGGTCCCCGATAGCGTCAGTCCAATACTGTTTGTAGTACTTTGATAATGTTGCTGTTAATTATAGAATGTTAATAATTTGTCTTTGCTTCGGCGAAGAGTTATTTATCTATGTTGTAAAGTGGAGAAGTTTTGCTTTCGTTTTTGAGCTGTATGTTTGCTTAGAGAAGATTATGTTTGTGGATAAAATATTACAGTCAGCATTACCTGACCCATTTTCCTCTTTTTTGCTTTGTGAGATGAGTCAGGTAATGGTGCAGGGCACTGTACTTTATGGTCATGTTATATTAATTTCTTCAGTATGTTGTCTATACTTTTACAATTTTTTTTAAACCGTTCCCCTGTACTAGGATTTTTTCCTGTATCGGGAGTGCGTTAACAAACATTTAAACTCACATACACAAACAGCCAGACCCGACCAACTATCTGTAGGCCATACAAATATTTGTATTGTGCGGGGATCGAACCTACGACACCCAGTGCAGCAGTCAATCGCTCAGCCACTGCGCCAACCGTGCCCTCAAAATATCAAAAAAACTAATGATTGTGTTGTGTTTTGTCATATTGTAGTTAGCGACTCGACAGAATGGCCGACGATGTGATTCACTCAATTTATTGGCCGTCGCAGTCTCAGGGCTGACACTAAGCTTTTTAAGATAATAACAGATACAAATACATGCTATATATGTATATTATATATATATTTAATCGTGGTGATAATAAAATGAAGATTTAGGAATCCCTTATAAGGAATCTTTTTTAACCAATCAATCAAAATATTTTTATTTTACATAGGCCTACAGGGGCACTTATACGTCGACAAAAAGGTGCTCGGTTCGGGTTGGTCGTTTCCTATGGAGAAGAACCGGCAAGAAACTCCATGGTTACTCTTTTAAAATCATTTGGTTTTACAATATTCTATTACAGCGTTAGTACAAAAGTATGGGAGGACATCGTAGGCCTGACAATAAGTCATTGCTTACTACAAAACGTAGAACGAAATAAGAAGTTACCAAGGATCTAGGAATCTATAAGGCCTAAAATGTTCACACAATTACAAACAATTGGTAAATATGAAAAAAAGTCTATACAACAACAAAAAATAAATAGAAAATATCACAAAAAGACTAGATCAAATAAGTGACACAAATGTTGTCATCCGTGCTGTAACTATTCTAAACAAAAGGTGTAGTGATTTGAAAACTATTGTAAAACATCTGATTAAAAAGAAAGGAAAAAAAAATAGATTGAGAATAGTTAGAGACATCCGCACATTTGTGCCGTTTATGAGCTACCAGGGAAGCCGCATGTGCGAAGGGGCTAAGGCCAAACTTCTCTATCTTTAACGTAGTCCTTAATTTTGTAATATGCTTTTTTAATTAGGACACGTTTGATATAATTTTTAAACTTTCCATTGGTCAGTTCTGTAACTGACTTCGGCAATTTATTATAAAAGCGTATACTGTTTATAAGAAAAGAGTTGCTAGTTTTGGTTAATCTGAATTTGGGTATTACAATTTCTTGTTTACTGCGTGTATTTATATTATGGAAGTCGCTTCTAATTTTGAAAAGTCCTCGGTTTTTGCGGATATATAAAATACAATCTAACCAAGAAACATTACTGTCCGTTTTCAACAACGCCGATTAAACAAATACTAACGTAGATGTAATTACCCTGATGGAATTTAAATTATCAGCTCTAAACCAGGCGTTGAAAACAGAGCACTTTTATTTTCCTCTTTGGTCTAGTAGTCACAAGTGTGACTGCTGAGCATGACGTCCTGGGTTCGATTCCCAGGTCAAAGTGTTATTGGATTTTTCCATCAGGAATTTCTCAGAAGCAGCCACGGAGTCTGGATTTGTGTACGGTTGATGGCTATAAAGAACGTGTCAATGTCGGACGTAAAGAATAGCACCATCCCATATCTTCCCGTGGATGTCGTAAAAAGCGACTAAGGGACTTGCCAGAGAATGGGCAGCAGCGTTCTCTGTGCTTTTCTAACAACCGTACTGCGATCGCCAACCTGCCTGCCTAGCGTGGCGATTATGGCAAGACCCCCCAAAATGTCAATTTGGCGACACTTGGGGGAGGCCTATGTCCAGCAGTGGACGTCTTTTGGGCTGGAGTGATGATGATAAATGATGATGGCTATAAGCTTGCCGTCTATTACATGGCACTTAAACATAACTGGTGAAATGTAGTTGTACAATAAGGTACACCTCTGCCTAAGCCTTCGGGGATTACAGGCTTGATATTAACTAGACGAAACGAGACTCAATGTATGATATGTAGTTATGAAACGGCACTATAGTGATGGAAATATTTTGTTTAGATGTCGAAATGGGAAAGTTACCAGATGGGACGCAACTGATTGTATGTATTGCTTTTTTAATTTTTTTGGAGCACTCAGTAACAAAAGAATAATATATCTTTAGGGGGATGAGGAACAGGGTGTCAAGTTCCTTGATACTCTATAGAAAACGGAGGATCCTACGACCAGACAGTTGTTATGTCTAGTGGGCAGCTGTCCGACAGTAATTGTTGTAGGGTTTCTGTATATATTCTTAAGTCGATGTAAACTCTGCTTGCGCGATTCAGATCATATTAGTTCTTCTGTATACTCATAGGTGGCGCTGTAGTACTTTTTGTAGTAAATTGCTTTTTGTAGGTCGCTACATATCAAATGTTCGAACATCTATAATTTAATGCTATGAAAGATAACTGTAACTTAAACATAAAATATACAAAACGGAAGCGACAACCCTACCTACTTATGATGAATTAAGCAAAAAAAAAGAAGCACAAATAACGTCTCCATATTATATTACGGGCATGATTCAGCCTGTATAAACGTAATATTAATATTTACTATACACAGAAACTGTCTACGCATTCCTACGATCGTTTAGGTACAGTCGACCAAACAAACTAGTAAGCAGTTAGCTTACTCAAATTAAAACCTAATTGAGTTGACAAACTGAAAATCACGCCTTAAAGCGAAATTGTTATTAGGCACAAAATCTATCAACCAATCTCCCTTAAGGTTGCACAAGTCGACGGCTCGAACTCGTTGGCGGGCGTGGCTAATATGCATCTTATTTAGTAAGTTTTTAATTTATTTAGTATTCATTTATCTAGTTTTTGTTTACTTATTTATATATTTATTTACTTGTCGCAGTTGTCTTGATTTATTCCGTTAGACACGGTCATCATGTGGGCAGAACATGGGTTCCGTGCTATGAAAACACACACTACACGAGGTACACTGCTTTTGTCGAACTCACTTACTACTCACAAATTACTTGAAATTACAATCCAACACAATAACACTAGGCACCATGAATCGGGGAACAGTTTCGGGACGTCTTGACTCCGCCGCGGTCAGACACAGACTGTCCGCCTCACAGCGAGCTCGAAACATCACGACTCTGTAGAAGCGCGCTTAGGTGTGGGTAGACTGGTAAGTAGGTCGCGTGCTACCTGTGGCGTGCTTGCCGATTCATTTTTTGTCCGTACTAATGACCGGATCCTACATACTTGTTTAGTGAAATATACGACGATTTATAGCGAAAATAAGCGCGTCAAATTTCATAAATTGAGTTTTGGCCGTCTAAATATTATAGGAAAACTACTGGATGTATCTACTCAAAATAAATTATTTGGACTTTTGAATAAATTATCTATCCCTGTACGGTTTCACTTTTTCCATTTTATACTACATTTGTTATTTATTTACGCCCAAAGATGAGTTAAAATTAGTGTAGAAATGCGGAAATTTCGACGCTCATAACTTCCAAACCAATATTTTTTTTCCAATTCTGCTTCCATACAAGGCTAGATAATGACAAGACCAGTTGATAAAAATTTTAGTTTGGAACCTACACCGTCAAACAGACGAGTAATCACCATACTACGTTTGTATGGAAGAATGACCGACTTGTATGACCCTTAAGCCACGGTCACGACCCCAGACGATGACACATGCGTCAAACAAGCGACACGCGTGTGCAATAATACAGCACTCGTTCCTTTCGAGTGAGTACCGTTGCGTCAAGCTATTTCTTTAATTTCTTTTCTTCGCAAACGCTGTCGCATTGTCGTATCACTTGGGCATGGAGTTTGTAGCCGAGCGGTTATGTGTAATACTGTGCTTTGCATGATTATCTGGGATCGGAATAGGTAAAGTATATTTGCCTAAAATGCGAGGAGGTAAGTAACTACAACATCTCTTGTCAGACCACTAAAAAAAACACTTTGGAGCGGTATCAGTCAAAACCCTCATCATCATTCATCATTTCAGCCCAAAAGACGTCCACTGCTGGACACAGGCCTCCCCCTTAAGTGTCGCCACATTGACTTTTTGGGGGGTTTTGCCATAATGGCCACGCTTAGCAGGCGGGTTGGCGATCGCAGTACGGTTGTTACAAAACACAGCGAACGCTGCTGCCCATTCTCTGGCAAATCCCTTAGTCGCCTCTTACGACACCCACGGGAAGATATGGGATGGTGCTATTCTTTACGTCCGCCATCATACAGAGCCAGTCAAAACCATGATTAAGTTAAATGGCGTTTTCTCTGTTTCAGAACGCCTCAGTTATAATTATTTATAATTACTATGTCGATTTTCAAAGTGTCACGAAAAACTAACAACCTTATGAGTTTTGTAAATGTTGGTTATTCTTTAAAATAGTTTTAACCGGTCAAAAGCAATTTTGACTGTGTCATAAAACGGGTTTTGCATGTTCAAGCGCAATTACATTTAGTGAAGATGTATATATTTCGCCAACATACCAAACTGTTTAGCCAACTGTACACGAGGTACCTATTTATG
Source organism: Cerastis rubricosa (assembly GCA_949152445.1). Lineage (NCBI taxonomy): Eukaryota > Metazoa > Arthropoda > Insecta > Lepidoptera > Noctuidae > Cerastis > Cerastis rubricosa. Next base: position 16,241,715 of record OX424541.1, read on the forward strand.
TTTTGGTAAGTAATGGAAGCTTATTATTAAACGTTGCTGTTCGTTCAGGTCATGAATTATTTAGAGATATTCTCGTACATTTGTTAAGCATTTTTCTGGATGGGGGATGAGAAATTATTGAAATGTTTTCGGTAGTTTCGTCGACATGAAATAAGTATATAGAAACGGAATGTTTTACTAAAGTAGTATATTCTAATGTAAGGCGATTCTCATAAAACACCGCTCGTCCGCGCGGTCGGACAGTGTACCTACGTGTGTAAGGCATCAATGAATTTCATACAAGCGAATCAAAATCAAAATATTTTTATTTTACATAGGCCTACAGGGGCACTTATAAAACGTCGGCAAAAAGGTGCTCGGTTCGCGTTGGTCGTTTCCTATGGAGAAGAACCGGCAAGAAACTCCATGGTTACTCTTTTAAAATCATTTGGTTTTACAATATTTCTGTAACAGCATTAGTACTAAAGTATGGGAGGACATCGTAGGCCTGACAATAAGTCGTTGCTTACTACGAAACGTAGAACGAAATAAAAAGTTACCAAGGATCTAGGAATCTATAAGGCCTACAATGTCCACACATTTACAAACAATAGGTAAATAAGAAAAAGAGTCTATACAACAACAAAAAAAAAATTGAAAATATTACAAAATGACTAGATCAAATAAGTGACACTAATGTTGTCATCCGTGCTGTAACTATTCTAAACAAAAGGTGTAATGATTTAAAAACTATTGTAAAACATCTGATTAAAAAGAAAGAAGAAAGGCAAAGGAAGGAAGGAAGGAAGGGGGGAAGGAAGGAAGGGAATGCGACGTGAGATCAGCCCCCGTATTCACAAACCCGTTCGATTCAATGTCGATCGACAAGTCGTATGTCTATCTTGTTTTGGCATTACGAAAGCGAGCGAGATAGACATACGACTTTCCGTTTGTGAATACGGGGGCAGCTCTGCCGACCATCCGCGCGGACGAGCGGTGCCTGAATCTTGTTCATACAAAACCACACGCCTGTTATTCGTGAAGGTCTAAGAAGAGGTGTATCTATCTGCTAACCAACCCGCACTGGGCCTGCGTGGTGGATTACCTACAGCCCACTCATAGAGAGGAGGCTTGTGTCCTAGCAGTGGAAACATTATAGGCTAATGATGATGATGTATCTATCTATGTTTGAGTCCCACTTAGGAAGGGGCGAGTCTATTTCCATGAATCGAGCATAAATCGAAATATTAACTACTGAGAAATGGGTTTTAGTCACTACAAGTCTGACACTCCCTTCCGCAGTTCCGCTCCAGAGCGGGAGGGGTCATTTGATGATTGCACATACGTAAAAAAAAAAATTGCAGGACAATGATGATGATGATGATATAAATTATAGCCCCTAGTCCCTACCTAACACATTTGACAGAATTTTCAACGTATCATTTTACTTTGTAACCTCGGTTTTAATTCATTTAAAACTTGGCATATTTGTACAAAGCATTTTATTTTAAAACAGAATACAAGAATTGAATTTTAATGTAACTTTAAAATATTTTGCAAATCTATTCATTCCTTCGCAGGTGTGTTTCAAACTTATGTGACACTTGTGAACGAGAATGAAATAATATTTCACATTTGTAACGCTTCAAATAACATTTACAAAGTATTTGTAAAGCCTAAATAAATGTTTCGTTAAGATTTATTAGATTTAACTTTGTTTAGTTAAGTAATTGTAAATCAGCTGGTGTGTGTAAGTTTTTCATTGTTTTTTTTTTTAAGTCTGAAATATAAATTAATCTTTTGTAAAAATCATTTGTCTCTGTTAGACTGGCTGATTTTTTGTTAGTTGATTAAATAAAAACAGTGTGAATACTGTTTTTTTTTTTAAATTGTAATAATTAGATTTGCCAGCGTCCTCAAATGGTCACATATTATTATCTTTTTCGTTATTAACATTATTCAATATTCATTTTCTCTGTATAGTGTCGGACGTAAAGAATAGCACCACCCCATATCTGTCCGTGAGTGTCGTAAGAGGCAACTAAGGGATTTGCCAGAGAATGCAGCAGCTTTCTCTGAGCTATTGTAACAATCGTACTGCGATCGCCAACCCGCCTGCCAAGCGTGTCGATTATGGCAAAACCCCCCAAAACTTCAATGTGGCGACACTTGGGGGAGGCTTATGTCCAGCAGTGGACGTCTTTTGGGCTGAAATGATGATGATGATGATTATTCAAATTGTATTGACTCGCCCATGAATATAACAAATCATCTATCATTCCATGTAGGATGTATAAGGTCACTCTACTCTATGTGAATGATATTGAACATAATTATTATTTCACGAACACGGCTCATATCGCACTACGATTAGGTTCAACATGCAATTTCACACTCGTGGATTTTTTTCAATAATCTCAGCTAGGGTTTTATTTTTCTACACATAACTCGGGTGTGGAATCTTTGTCATTTCGGCTGCATCGGCCGAAATGACAAAGTTTCCGCACTTGAATTAAAACGTACTATTTTCGCGCGGATCAAAATATAAAGTTTCCGGCGACATAATGACTAATTTAATAATTAACAATAATTTATTATGAAAATTACGATATTTTACAACATAGGTACCTACTTGACTTTTTAAGTATTGTGACAAAGATCAAACAAAAAAAAACAATAAATAAAATTAACAAGCCATATTTTTTAACGCATGTTACTAAGCCAACAAACATCAAAAATATCATTTACAAAACATACGAAAACCCGAAAATATTCAAGCAGAAATTGTATTGTATTCCAGTATGTATCGCCCGGTTATATTTACGGTTCGGATAAGCCAATCCGTGTTCCACTGACATGGGGTTCTTACAAAAAGGGTGTGAAAAGGGTCCCTCAACACATCTCCGGCGGGTAGCGTCAAATTATTGTCAACGTCATTATTTTCCACGTAATTTCCTCCAGGTTTAAGGTAAGATTTTGTTTTTGTAAACTTTTATTTGTTTTTGTACTTGATTTTGAAATAATGCTGGCTGAATGAATAGAATGCTGAGCAGTAGTTAATGGATGAAAAACGATTGCATGCAGCGGAGATGAAAATGTTGAGATGAATCAAATCAAAATCAAATCAAAATATTTTTATTTGTTGAACATAGGTAAACCAAAAAGTAAAGATGTCATTATTAATAAAATGAACGCTATGTCTTGCCATGGACGGCGTACAAATATTCTCTAATTATTAATTAAAAATAATAAAAACATTCAAAACTAATAAATAAAACTCAATTCAATCAAAATAATAACTACTAAAATAAATTAAAAAAAAAAATGAAAAAAATAAAAATAAAAAAAAATGTGAACAAATAAAAATGAGAGTGAAAATGAGTGTGTGTAAATGTGTGACAAGAATGGATAAAATAAGAAATTTGAGAGCGGCGGTAGCCCATGCAGTTATGGTAGCCCCAACTTACGAGCAGTAAGCCGTGGGTTCAAACGCAGGCAGGCGCATTACTTTGTTTAATTTATTTCATCATCGCTGCCCTCAAAAACGGTGAAGGAAAACATCGTGAGGAAACCGGCATGCTGTGGAACTAAAAATTCGAAGACATTTGACATCTACCAAACCGCAGTGGACCCGCGTGGTGGATTACGGCCCACTCCCTCTCACAGAGAGGCGGCCTGTGTCCCAGCAGTGGTAACATTATAGGCTGATGATGCTGATGATGAAAGGAAGTTTGTTATGTACAGACAAATTGAAAGGGTCGTCTGTTGTCAAGGTGCTCCATCCTAGGCTGCATCATCGCTTCACATCAGGCGAGTTGTGGCCAACCGCAGGCCAGTTGAGTGTGATTAAAAGAGTCATGAATGTTGATAGATGGAGAGAGAGAGGGCCTTTCTCGCCTTCTTCCATGAGGGTGGTAGAAGAAAACCATTGCGCTGACCCCAAATACAACGGCGTCAACGTTGCACGCGTAGCATGACCACCGTAGAAACGAGTTTTGTCTAAGGAAGAATCAACAAAATGACAGTTACAGGAAGATGATGACGCTATTTGGAAATGTTGTGTATCTAATGTTCTGTGTCTTATGTTTGTGCCTTTTATGTACGAGTCAACATTACCAGCACTCTTTTGTGTACTCTTTTATGTACGAGTCAACATTACCAGCACTCTTTTGTGTACTCTTTACGAGTCAACATTACCAGCACTCTTTTGCCGTATTAGTATGGGTGGTTGTCGTAGCATTGCTACTGATGTGTGTTTGTTTTGCTGATGTTCAGATGGGTTTTGCACTGTCATATTCGGATTATATGGGAGCCGCGTCAGAACAAGTCTCTCTTAAATTCATAAAATTATAGTGTATTTCTAAATCGGAAAAAAAATACATAATTCTGCGGTGTTAATAAATTTATCAAACTTGCAACAATTCTGCCAAAAATTATAACTCCCCTCTTCTTTGGTCGGGGGTTAAAAACAAGAAAGAACACCAAAGCCATCCAAAACCAAACCATCTTTAAAATTACGACAGTTCCGCAAGTAATCTAACATTTCAGGACCCCCGCCAACATTTGCAGATATTTTGACAAAATCTCTCATTATTATGACAAACTTCAAAGCCGACAAAATTAATTTCCAATGTTTCTTTTTCATCTCGTTCAAGTTTTTCATCAAGTGTCTTTGTCTGTTCCGAGATTACTTATTTCACAGCCAAATACCTACTTCTTTTTCCTGTTTTAATCTTGTTTTAATTTAAAAATATCGTCCTGGCTCTACCTGGCTGCGTCTGTCATTAATTTGATTTTTGTTTTGTATTTAACATTTACTCGCGAGCCGCCATTTTGTGCAGTAAGTGATTATGTTTACCGACTCGGTTTTCGCTGTTTTTGTTGTAAATAGACGCTGTGTTTGCAAACAAAATTTAGCGTAGAATGATGGTTGCGTTTTAACAGCAGTTTAATAAATGCATTAACAAGACAGTTTAATTCATTGTCACAGCCATAATCTAATATTCTGCTCCAAAATTACGCTCCCAATTTACGAAAACAAGAAATAACAAGGATCAGCTAAAACGTCTGCGAGTATAAACTTATTTCTCTCATAACCTAACAATTCCATTTCCCGCCAAGATGCGGCCGGCATCTAACGAACTGTCACATTTTCGCGCCAAAATGAGCGTCGCCATAATTAGGTTCAGGCCTCACTACCAAGATGGCGGAACGATACGCAATATCGGGACTGTCGGTTTTATTGGATGTCTTGTTAAGATATTTTTGGAATGGAGTCGGGGTTTTGGTACCGTATGTTGTAAATATGTATGTCCAATGTCCATCTATTTCGCGGAAAACCTTATTAGACGCCTCCTGAGGTTGACATTCACGTCCAAATCATTTCCCACTTGCTTTTGATTTTTTCATTTATTCTTGCTCAGAGATTTCAACTTAGAAACACTAAATTATTATTATAGAAATATTTGACATTGACTAAAAGCAAACACACTGAAAATGATTTTCAAAAGGTAGCTTTATTATTCCCTGTATGTCTCGTTTATTTGTATATCAATATAATATTGTAATATCAATAGCCCGAATACCTTGGTACAGGGTCGTAAGATTTCCATAATAAACATCAGGCTAGGCCTACGGATAAACAAAGTTCATTAGTTACATATGAAATTATTTAATTACCACTGTCTTTATTAGAACTTGCTACTGTTCCGAGAATTTTCTTTGATTGCGCTACGCTACGCGTGTTTGCTTGGTTAAGAAGAAAATTTAGGGATTTTCGTGATTGTGGTTTCCGTTTTGTTGATCTACATAAATCCAATAACTATGTTTTCTCGTTAGTACATTGTGTCAGGTTTTCGTGTACATAAGCTTAGTTTAGACACTGTTCGCAAAAATTGTTTATGAAAATTTAGCAAAAAGTTTCACTTTCAAAAGTTAAATCAATGTGATCAAATCAAATCATAGGTATTTTTTTTTCCCCCCACACTATGAATTTCTCCTGCATCGTGTTTAAACTCACATACACAAACAGCCACATTTTGTTTATGAACTTCAGAGTCCCGTTGCATTTTCTTCATTCGTTGTTAGAATGTATTTGGAAAAGTATCCTCAGTTAGCTATCTAGACACCTAACCTTCGTCGAATCGACGATTACGCGATAAAAAAATCATTGTCTCTTTTTAACGCGCGTGGCAATAACCGTGTTGTCGCTAGTCAACTTTGTGAAAAAAACCGGGCAAGAGCGAGTCGGACTCGCGCACGAAGGGTTCCGTACCCTTATTTATAAAAACGAACAAAAAAAACACTTTTTTGTATGGGAGCCCCCGTTAAATATTTATTTTATTCTGTGTTTAGTATTTGTTGTTATAGCATCAACAGAAATACATAATCTGTAGAAATTTCAATTCATGAGATACAGCCTGGTGACAGACGGACGGACGGACGGACAGCGAAGTCTCAGTAATAGGGTCCCGTTTGACCCTTTCGGTACGGAGCCCTAAAAATGTTCGTCGATTGGACGAATCGTTAGGTATAAAGAGGTCCATGCGAACATTAGATGTCTACGGCTAATTACAACTATTAACTAACTATATCTATTCCATTGACTTTTATATAACTGTCTCAAGTTTTGGTTGAAACAGACGGATCGAGTTGAAGTTCTCCAAAGAGTTTTTAAGGCACTTGAGACAAATCATTTGGTTTTATGATTAAGTCTGGAGCTGATCTCTTGAGGATAACGATCTTCTGCAGACTATATCTATTGATTTAACTACTTGACATTTGCAGTTCATTGCCTCGCATTTTTAACTAGAGCCTTAAAGGCTACAAGTTGAATATTCTGAGTGGGAATGGTCTGACATTCATCATTATTTTTAGCTCAATATCGAACAATCTATATGTTTTGAACATCGTTATCGTTTCAGCCCAAAAGACGTCTTTTGGGCATGGGGCATGGGGCTTTTCCTGCTGGACATGGGCCTCCCCCAAGTGTCGCCACATTGACATTTTTGAGGGGTTTGCCATAATCGCCACGCTTGGCAGGCGGGTTGGCGATCGCAGTACGGTTGTTACAAAAGCACAGAGAACGCTGCTGCCCATTCTCTGGTAAGTCCATTAGTCGCCTCTTACGACACCCACGGGAAGATATGGGATGGTGCTATTCTTTACGTCCGACACCATAGAGAACAAGATTGGACGATACATAATAAAGCATATCTACTAATTGTAAACTGATATATTTTTAAATGCCTCGTTGGTCTAGTGGTCACAATCGCGACTGTTGAGCCTGAGGTCCTGGGTTCGATTCCTGGGTCGGGTAAATTATTATTTAGTTTTTTAATCAGGAATTTCTGAGTAGTAGCAGCAACAGCAGCTCTGTAATTGTGCCAGGTTGATGGCAATACCCTCACCCCCTATTACATGGAACTTAAACATAACTGGCAAAATGTGGGTGTACTATAATTAGGTACACCTCTGCCCAACCCTTCGGGGATTACAGGAGTGATGTTATATTACATTTTTACAGGCGTGATGTTATATTACATTTTTAATGCATGCACGAAACTGCTGGCCTACCATGACGTCTTAAAACAGTATTGTTTTACTCTTATTCCAGTGTGGGAAAGAGACGGACCTATACAGGATGTATAGCGCCATCTTTTTCCCACACTGGAATAAGAGTAAAACAATGCTGCTTTAAGACGTCATGGTAAGCCACCTGGTTTGTAGTCAATCCCTTTTTCAATTTTGCAAATATATTTATCACAATCGTCATCTGCCTAGCCTTTTCCCAAACTATCTTGGGGTCGGCTTCCAGTCTAACAGTACAGTATTTTACATGAAGCGACTGCCTATCTCACCTCCACAACCCAGTAACTGGGTAAAACGATACCCCTTGGTAAGACTGGATGTCAGACTTTCGGCTTCTGATTACTCGTAACGACTGTCAAAAATCTACAAATGACAGCCGGGACCAACGGCTTAACGTGCTTTCCGAGACACGGAGGAAACTCGGTATGTAATAATGGTCACCCATCCACGGACCAACCTCGACAAGCACGGCTTAACCTTAAAGATCGACCCGTGCGGCTGTTATTATTTAGCCACGAACTCCTCCATATAACATCACAATGATCCTTCCGAAAATCTATAGAAACAATCCATGTTTTTATTACCTACACTAGCAGATGCTCCCTCAAATTAAGTCTCTTTCATACTGTGTAAAGTTTAATGTTGAAATCTTTTACTTTTCTATTATCTACTTTTGAGGGAGTGTCTGGTCCTGATTACTGCTTCTGATTGATTTGAGGGCTTCATTCATGTTATGAAAGGGGGTTCTGTACACGGGTAGTTAATAACTTAGACCCTCTTTGTGATTGCACCGCTTTTTTGAGTTTATGTTTAGTAAGTGCGTTCTTCAAAAGGTTTTGATTACCAGAGGTCGGAATTAGGTAGAGTTATTTTTTGTACTTGCATCGAAAAGTTGATATTAATATGGATCTTCCCTGTGCGCAATGGAATTTAGCAACTTCGGATATCCAATGTCGGATGGTTTAAATTGTGTAAAAATAAATATCTTTTTTATTTAATAAACCACGGGATTTATCTACTCTTTAAAATTAATCTCTGGCTTGGGGCATATCTACTTTATTCTTTCGCTGTATGAAATCAGTGTAAGTACACAAACACAAATAACTCTACCTAATTCCGACTTCTGTTAATTACTTAGAAAGTGCTTTTGAGATATGGGTTTAGACATATTTGTCATATTACTTTTATGTAGTTGTTCTTCCTGATGATTTGGGGCAAAGAGATGTATTTTTTTGTCATTTCGCAGTTAGAATATTAAATAGTGTCAAATTGATCTTAGTTTGACGTTATGTAATTTGACTGCAGTTGTTTTTATAAGCAAAAAGTAACACATCTGTTGGTTATATCATAATTTGCTGACTTGAAATTGTGTATGCCATGTTTTACCCACAGAATCTCTCATACATTAAATAAGGGTAAACATTCACTGTGAAAATGTATACATCACAAAACCAAATTTCTTGAAGCAATTTACCAAAACATCTATAAATCTATTCCATCTTATTTATAAAATTCTCGTACGCTACACGAGAACTTTATTATATACTAGCTGATACCCGCGACTTCGTTTGCGCGGAAATTTTAAGGTGGATGTGTGAAATTGCCTCGTTGGTCGAGTGGTCGCAAGCATGACTGCTGAGCTCGAGGTCCCGGGTTCGATTCTCGGATCGGGCAAAGTGTTATTGGGTTATTTCATCAGGAATTTCTCAGTAGCAGCCACGAAGTCTGGATTTAATGTCGGGCCCGGTTGATGGGGCTCGCCCCCCTATAACGTAGAGCTTCAACATAACTGGCGAAATGTGGATGTACGATTTAGTACACCTTTGGGAATTAAAGGCGTGATGTTTTGTTGTTATGTGTGAGAACTGACGTTTTGATCGTAATGTGATTATGTGGGTGATGACTACAAAGGGCGTGCTTTAGGGTGGTATAATTCTGGGCGGCAGAAGTCCGAAACAAAATTAAAAGGCGTTGAAGCGACACTATAATATGGCTTCAAAGCCGGAACATATTTTTTTCAAAGTGAACAATACGGCGCATTGTTGGGCAATATTTATTTATACATTTTTTATTGTATACAATAGTTTTGTATACAATAAAAAATGTCGTAACAATGACCGTCACCACGTGCAAGTTTTGCTTCATGAAACACGTGAACAATCAACAAATAATTGACCGTCTGAGAAGCATGGAGTAGGTACCCAAAATAATGCCTGCCACTTTTTAGGTATGGCCCTTTTTTTTTTTTTAGTATGGGAAATCATCAAATGACTTCTGCCGCTCTGGACGGAGCGGAAGGGAGTGTCTTCTTCTTCTTCTTCTTTATGGGGTTTTGGTTTCCGCACTTAGTCCCTTAAGTGGACCATTGTGCGTGAGCCATAGTGGCCGTTACTCCAACCAGCCCACCTCCCTCCAGAAGCAGATCACACTTCCCGGTCTACTCAGGGCATCCGCAAGGGAACCTGGTGTTCCCAGGGTCGCCTCGCGAATCTTGGTGACACCGGTGCACTCAAGCAGCACATGCGCCACCGTTTCCTCCGCATCCATGCATGCTCTGCACAGGGGACTGTCAGTGATTCCTAGAGTATGAAAGTGTTTATTCAGTGAACAGTGTCCAGTGATGGTCCCCGCCACCAGACGCAGGCCATCCCTGTCCAGACGCAGAAGGCGCTTGGTCAGCTTTGCGTCAAGAGACGGCATAGCTTCCTTGGACTGCCTACACCCTGGTGTCGAGGTCCACCACTTTTCCGCCTGTGTTCGAGTGTGATCCTTTAACCAGTTATGTAGCTGCTTGAAAGGAATGGGCACAATGGGTTCGGGTCCGTAAGGTTTTGTGCTGGATCCTCTTCTGGCAAGTTCATCCGCCGCATCGTTCCCCAGGGATCCACTGTGTCCTTTGATCCATTGTAGTGTTACCGTGTTGTGGTTTAGTACCGTGATTCTTTCTAGGGCATTATGGCATTCTAGTATTAGTCTCGACGTGATCTGATTACTGTTTAGGGATTGGAGAACTGAGGCACTGTCGGAAAGTATTCGAATATTGGTATTCGTAACCTTTCTGGCCTCTATAGCGTGTGCCGCTTGGATTATACCTACACACTCAGCTTGGTAAACAGAGTTGAGCATTCCAAGGGGTTTGGATATTTTTATGTTTAGGTCATCGGAGAACACCCCGAAACCTGTCCCGTCATCGGTTTTTGATCCATCAGTGTAGATTCTTAGTTCCTTTGTACCTGAGTAGTCACACAACTCCGCTGTCAGTACGATGTTGTAGTGTTTTTGGAAACAGTGGGACTTCAGGGTTCTGTCGATGGGAGATGCCATCATAGGTTGTTCTTTGATTGCATCTATTCTGATGCGTGTGTGTTTGATTCTGGAATCATTACTTAAGGTGCCGGATGCTTCGAGTCTGAAAGTCGCTTTTGCCGCCTCCTCTCTTACGACGAGGTGTAGAGGTGGGAGCCCCAGCATCACCTGTAAGGCGGCAGTGGGAGAAGTTCTCATGCTACCGGTGATTGCTACGCAGGCAAATCTTTGTAGTTTCTCGAGATCCTTTTGTGTCGTACTTAGATTGGTCCTGGGCCACCAAACTAAGGAGCCGTATGTGATGATTGGTCGGATAACTGTGGTGTATAGCCAGTGGGTGATTTTGGGGCTTATGCCCCAATTTCTGCCGAGTAGTCTTTTACATTGCCATAGGGCTATACTGGCTTTTGTGGTGATGTAATCAGTGTGTTTCGCCCAGTTTAGTTGTTTATCCAAGAAGATACCCAGGTATTTGGTTTCACTCGATAGGCTTAGTGTGGTTCCAAAGAAGCTTGGTAGCTGTAATGTTGCCAGCTTCCTTTTCTTTGTGAAGAGGACGAGTTCGGTTTTGGTAGGGTTCACTGTTAGTTTGTATTCCTTGCACCAGTCTTCTACTATCCTCAAGGCTTGGCGCATAAGATTGCATAGTGTGTTTTCGTGTGTTCCATTTATTATTATGGTCAGGTCATCAGCGTAGCCCACCGTGTAGTAGCCTCTGCTATTGAGACGTTTGATGAGGCTGTCCACTACAAGGTTCCATAGTAGCGGTGAGAGGACACCGCCTTGGGGGCAGCCCTTCGCTACCACGGCTCTAGTGGTGTCGTTCACCGTAACTTGTACGGCCCTCAGTCGGAGCATGTTTGTGATCCATCCACGCAGGGTCGGGTCCACACCGTGTTCCTCGAGGGCTGCGTTGATACTATGGAAGATAGTTTTATCAAAAGCGCCTTCTATATCAATGAAGACAGCTAGTGAGGAACATTTGTGATCCACTGCACATTCGATCTTGGAGATTACACTGTGCAGTGCAGATTCTGTTGATTTTCCTGTGGAATACGCGTGTTGTTGTTTATGAAGTGGCCGCTCCCGAAGAGGTCCGTCCCGGATATGTCGATCACAGAGTCTCTCGAGAGTTTTCAGTAGGAAGGATGTCAGGCTTATTGGTCTGTACGCCTTGGGTTGTGTGTAATCGGGTTTGCCTGGTTTGGGGATGAAAATGACTTTCACCTCCCGCCATGCAAGTGGTATGTAATTCTGTGCTATGCAGGCTTGGAAGATGACGGTCAGCCATGGCGTTAGGGCGTCTACTCCCCATTGTAGCAGGGCTGGGAAGATTTCATCTAAGCCTGCGGATTTATATGGTTTGAAAGTCTTTATTGCCCATTTTATTCTCTCTGCAGTTACTATGGTGTGGGCTCTGGCCCAGTCTTGGTTATTTGGTGTGTGCCTTGGCTCGCTTGCCCAGGTTCTGTCCTCAGAGAGATTACAGTCTGGAAAGTGGGTTTCCAAAAGGACTTTACTTGTTTCGTGGTCCGACTTGGTATAGGTGTTGTCTGAGGTTTTCAGTGAGCCGAGGGTGCGATCCTGATCAGTAGATAGGATCTTCCTTACACGCGCGGCTTCACTGTTTGATTCAATTTCTTCGCAGAACTTCCGCCAGGCTGCCCTACTGGCATTCCTGACTTGTTTCTTGAAGGTGTATTGTGTTTTCTTGTATGAGTCCCAGTCTTCTGGTAGTCTGGAGTTTTTAGCTCTGTTGAATTGTTTGCGCATGGTTTGCCTGAGCTTACTAAGTTCCGCATTCCACCAGGGGCTACCCTTGCTCTTGGTGTTTGGATCTCTTAGCTTGCAGCAGGCGTGGTAGGCTTCGATAATAAGTTCAGAAAGTTTCGTTACAGTGTCTTCTAGTTGTTTGGGGTCCGTTAGTGTTTGTGGCGTTTGGTGCTGTACTAGTAGGGAGGCCAGCAGCCGTTTGTAGCCGGGTACATTGGTACGGCGTGGGTTACGCCTGGGTCCGGGTTTATCTATGTTAGCTACTAGTGAGAAGCGGATCCTTCTATGATCAGAGCAGGAAGGCTCATTTGATACGTGCCAGTTAGTGATAAGTTTTATCGCGCTATCCGACGCCAGCGTTAGGTCAATTATCGTTTGTCCGCGAGATGTGACCCAAGTGGGTTCCGAGCCGCGGTTTGCGATGTTAAGGTTAGTGGAGAACAGATATGTGCATAGTACCTCACCTCTAGTGTTGGCTTTGTTGCAACCCCAAAGTGGGTGATGGGCGTTCGAGTCCGTGCAGATGATCAGATCCAGGTTGGCTTCTTCGCAGTACCTTACCAGATCGGCCATCTCTTTCGGTGGGCAGTCAGCATCCTCGCCTGGCATGTATACCGAGGCTAGGACGATATCGGGTGCGTCGCCGTCGGTTTTAAGCCTGACGGCTGTTAGGTCTCTGGAACATAATTGCGTGAGTGTGGTGGTGGGAATATCTTTGGGTATATAGGCACAGGTCCGTGGTTTGTCTGTGCCTTGAGTGTCGAGGATCAGCTTACCTCCAATGTTACCGAGGCCGCATATTCTGTTATTGCGGATCCATGGCTCTTGGATGAGTGCAATGGTTCGGGGTTCCATCTCCAGTGCCCTGCGTAGGCAGGCGGTAGCCGTCTGGCTATGCTGGAGGTTTGTCTGGATGATATTTAAGGGGCGGGATGTGGGAGGCGGTGGGGTGGAGTTAGGAGGAGCTGGATCCATCGGATAATTCTCCCCCGTCCGCCAGTCCATGTCGGTCTTCGCTACGTGTCGGTGATGATGAGAGCAGCTGCTCCGTCCACTGTGACGGTGAGGTTGGCATCCTTACGACGTCGGCATCAGCCATCGCCGTTCGGGCCATCTCCTCCTCCAGCTGCGTCATCGTCATGTCTAAGTCCGTCGGTGCCGGTTTCGTCGGTTCAGTGTCTGTCGGGGTGTCGGAGGGATGGGTATTGGAGAAGAAGCGCACGTATATCGACCCCAGAAGGTACGACACCCGCCGCTCCCTCCCCAAGACCTTTACGACTTCTTCCGGTGGGATTCCTAGGGTCAGATAAGACCCGTAGTTTTCGCCACCGACCAAAGTCGCCCTGTACAAGGACCACCTACCGACGTTATACCAGGGGTTCTGGCGTGTCAGGATAGTCTGTAGTCGTGCTATGTCCCCATTGTACCTGGGCACAAAGAGCGCTGCTCGGACCCGGGTCGGTACGTCGGACTGTCTCATTATGGTCATGGTCTCGTCTGTGTTCGGTAGTCTTAGTTTGGGCACGTGTTGATTCAGCCAGGTCAGGGCGTTGTCATCCTCGCACCATACAAGAACCGTTCCATCCGCTACCCTGGGGTAACCGCGGAAGGACGGGATGATGGTTTGTGAGGGGTCGGCACACGTGTCCATGATCAGGTTTTCAAGGCTGAGCTTGATGTGCTCAGCCTCGTCAGTCGTCATGTCTCGGGATGGAGGCGAGAGGCAGATTGCTACGGCGAGTCGCGCAGGGATATCCCGTGTGGCCCGCGCGTAGGTTCTCTGTTCCCCTTGAGCGGTCTGGGTTCTAACGCGCTTGGTGTCCCCCTGGAGCATGCTTGGTGAGGCCGTGTCGTCCGGACGGTCCCTCTTTGCCGCTGCCCGGCCACTTGGACCGGGCTGTGGTTCTGAGGAACTTGGCTCACCTGTATGTGCCAGGGTCGCCCCGCGCGAGAACCCAGCCCGCTTGCCTCGTTTCTGTCTGGTGCGCTGTCTTGGGTCAGGTCGGTCTTGGGTCACCTCGGTACGGTTCCGGTCGCTTCCTCCGGGTGGTCCTGGTGCGGGCAGTGACTTCTCGCGCTGGGTTTCCCCTTCGCGTACTGTTCCCTGTCCGCCCGTTTCCGCGTCCGGCTGCACCTCGCGCTGGGTTGCCCCTTCGCGTGTTTGTAGCTGGTCGCGTACTCCCTTACAACTAACCGTTTGCGCTCCGCGCTGGCTATTGCCTTCACGGGTTCTGCGCAAACGGTTGTTGAGTTCTCTTACCCTGTTCCGGATCTTTCCGCACTTAGCTTTTAACGTGCGTACTTCGTCCACAGAGATAAAACCAGAACCATCAGATTCCGCTTCCTTTCCCGTCCCGAGAGAGCCTATGTCCTTCAGTCTTGCCTCGATCTTCTCGCGCTGGAGTGCCAGCGCGCGGAGTTCGCTGTTAAGACTGGAGATCCTTGCGTTGTTAGTGTCGTTGTCAGGGTTATTCGTTACACTTTTCCGTACAATGCTCTGTTGCCAGGCACTCGTGGAAGGTGTAACTGTCATCAGGGTAGTTGACGCAGTCGTAGTCGACATTGTGTCATTCGGCGCAGAAGTCGCAGCCGTATTCGTGTGTGTCGGCGCGTGAATCGCAGCCTGTGCTGTTGGCGCTAAGGCCGGCCGCGCAGAAGGCGCGGCACTAGTTGGCAGGTTGGTGCCCCCCCCCAGATTACGGTGGAGGCAGACCGACGAATCGGTGTGGGATTCCCCGGCGTTGCCGGGACCCACCTGGGGAATATTATTTTTTCCACTCTGCATATTGGTTTTTGGTTGGTGGGCTTTTTTGGAATTGAGGTTACCCGTCCTCATGGACCGAAAGGAGAAAAGGGGAAAAAGGAGGGAGGGTCTGGGCGTAGGATCATGGGAGTGGGGTGAGGGATTACCCTAGGCCTGGGATGTTGGCTTTCAGGTAAAGTACGAAAAAGCGCCTGGGGGTTTTTGTTGCGTCTATTTCTTATGGAATTAGACCAAGAACAGGGTGGCAACCACGTGAAGGTGAAACCCCCAGACTTGCCTTGAGGATCTACACGACAGTAGCGCTCCCCCTCAAGACCCCGCCACCCTACCGCCTCTGAGGGAGGCAGTAAGGTAGGCCTGCATCTATACTACCATGCAAAGCGTAGCCAATACATGTCGTTGTGCAACCGCGAAAGCATAAATACAGACCCCCCCCTCAGAAGGGAGTGTCAGACTTGAACTGACTAAAACCCATCCATGTTCCTTCTTAGCCCTTTGTGTTCCAGGGGCACGGTATCTCTTTCGAACAACCCGCAGCCCTGGCAGGCATCGGCCCTCTCGGACCCCTTCCGATTTGCTGACATCTCCATGAGGCGCGCGTGGAACACGAACGCGCCGTCGGCACGGTCTGTCGTCATAAGACGGACGGACGGTGAGCTAGCCCATTACTCACCGTCCACAGGCCCGCGCCTACGGTGGCCGGGGGCCACTAGTTGCCCCGCGACGCCCGTGGCGTCTCCCGCGGCGGCTGGGGCGTGAGGTTCTCTCCCTCTCACGTTCCGCCACCTCCTACGCTAGCATGACTGCTTCGCAGAAGGAGGCGACGGCTTCCCATTCCCTCTCGCTCCGGACCATGGATTGAACCAGGGCCGGACGCGAGAGGTCGCCGCCGCCTTAGGTATGGCCCTGACATTTTTTGATCGTCATTGCAAAAGCTTATTTTAAGGGAAATTACTACCTGTTAATTAAAATTGGAATGGCAGGTTATTTGGAATATTTGGCATGCGTCGAATTAAAACGCTCTCTCCTTTAGCAACTTCTGTAAAAATGGTGGTTTAGCGGTATGAGGAACAGGGTGTAAAGTACCTCAATACTCCATTGAAAAGGGGAGGAGCCTCCGACCAGACAGGTGTTGTTTCTGGTGGGCAACTGCCCGACAGTTGTTGTCGGGTTTCTCAATATAGTCATAAGTCGATGTAAACTTTGCTTGCGAGATGTAGGCAATTGATGTTAGTTCTTCGTAGGTGTAAGGGCCACGGTATCTCTTCCGAACAGTTCCGCAGCCCTGGCAGGCATCGGGCAGGCTCCTTAAGGCGCGCGTGGAACACGACCGCGCTGTCGCGCGTCGATACGGCCTGTCATCATAAGGCGGACGGACGGTGAGCAGGCCTGTGGACGGTGAGTAATGGGCTAGCCATTACTCACCGTCCACAGGACCGCCTCGGGCATCCTACCGTTGGTTGTTCTTTGTGTGAATTCCAGAACAGCACGGTCTATGGACATTCGAAACGTTCGCCCTTCGTAAAGTGATGTAGGTCGCCACATCACTTTCCTCTGGAGACCAGAGTCGATAGTCGAATGAGTCAGCTTGTAGTATTATGCCGTGCCAGTTGGAATTTCGTAGCCGCATTGTTCAGGGTGAGTCGGAACAGACTGCGGTGGTGAGGTGAACCCAAGTGTGTCGGGGCCGGCGCTGCGTTTGCTCCAGTGCGTCGGACGTAGTGCAGCGAAGCGATGTGGCAGACAGCTAGAGAAGTGTCGACCGGGAGGTAGAAGCTCTCGACTGGCCGAAAATGCAGTGTGCTGTGCCAAGGTCGCTTGATGAGAGGCTGAGGATGCTGACCAGGAATGCGCTCCGGCTGTATGATGGTGGTCAGGAATACCCATTTGAAGCTGGCTGGCTGTGAGACTCGCTGCTCGAAAGCTTGAGAGTGAAGTGATGATGATGACGTCACGTTGCTCGAAGGCTGCGCTGACGTCCATTTCGGGGTCACCAGTTTAGGGGTATGAGGAACAGGGTGTAAAGTTCCTCAATACTTTATTGAAAACGGAAGATCCTCCGATCAGATAGGTGTTGTGTCTAGTGGGCAACTGCCCGACAGTTGTTGTCGGGTTTCTTTATATATAGAGAAACCCGAAAACCTGAATCGTCTTAAGTCGATTTAAACTTTGCTTGCGAGATGTAGGCAATTGATGTTGGTTCTTCCGTCGCGTCATAGATGGCACTGTAGTACACTTTGTAGTAAGTTGCTTTTTGTAGGTCGCTACAGTGGCTTTTGTAATATTACTGCTAAGCTTTGTGATACGAAGCCTGGTGCCGTTGCACAGTCTGGGTACATCAAAGTTTCGCATCAGCAGAACTAAAACGCCAAGTTTAAGCTTCATATTATGGGAACGGCACGCCCGTTAGCTCCAGGGAGTTGAAAAATTCAACGGGGTGTGCAGGACTACCGTCATTATCCATCACAGTGTCTACGGATGTGTATACTTTAAAATCGCCGACGATCATGTCTTTAATTTCGTTTTGTTTATGACCCACTCGTTCTTTAATCACTATTTATTTTGAATGGTTAAAAAAACGAAAACTATTTTGTAATGATTTGAAAATCAAAAAACATTAAAATAAAACAAATTACCTAGTTACAAAAAGTGAACACCGGTTGGGGATCGAACTCGCGTTGTTTTGGAAAACTTACAGCATTAAAAAATTACCACAAAAAGTGCATACTGACTGCGGATACGAACTTGAAACCTTTTGCTTGGCAAGGCGGTCATAGAACCGCCAGGCTACTTACTTTGATGACATATAGTTTGAAATAGCCGCTTTATTCTAATGCTTGTCAGACAGTTGTCAGTTGTCCAACAGTTGAGAAATGTGGTTTTAATGCAATATTGCTCATCCCCCTAAGTTATTAGCGTGATAATATATAGCCTATGTTACTCGGTAAAGATGTAGCTTTCTAATAGTGAAAGAATTTTCAAAATCGGTCCAGAAGTTTTTAAGTTTATTCATTACATACAAAAATACAAAAATACAAATCTTTCCTCTTTATAATATTAGTGTAGATAGTGTAGAAGTGTAGATATGATGCAATAGATTTTGAGTTTGAGATTTGTGTTTCTTACCAAACTCCTCCGAAACGGCTGAAACGATGATGTATGAAATTTTGTGTGCATATCGGGTAGGTCTGAGAATCGACCAACATGTATTTTTCGTACCCCTAAAACCCATAAAAAAATCCACGCGAACGTAGTCGCGGGTAGTAACAAAATATCTCAGAACACAAACAGGCTCGATAATGCGGGTATTCGTGATATAGGAGGGAATTTACCACGAATGACAACACGGGGTAAAAAAGAGAGATTTACCCTGCTTACCCTAGCCAAGACGCTTAGAGACGTCGTGATTGATGACAGTTGCTTCCTGGAGGTGTATGAGCTAATACTAGTAAGGGTTATAAATATTTAGAGGTATGAGGAACAGGGTGTAAAGTTCTTCATCCCCTATATAAAAGGGACGATCCTCCGACCAGACAGGTGTTATGTCTGGTGGGCAACTGGGAACGCTCGTTCGTGAAACGCGCGTCATTGACGCGTATTAAATACGCCGTATGAATACGCCCGCATATTTTTAACCCTGCAAAAAAAAAACCCGTCCCTGGGGTATGGGTTTTACTTGTATGTTCTTCTTCTTAGCGTGTCGATGGCAATCTAAATTGTGTCGGCCCAGAACTGAGCTACAGTTTGGCGCCCTCTGTAGCTTCCATCAGTTCCTGTAATTAACAAACAGCAGGACACGCAGGACATGACTTGTATGTTTAAGGCGTGAATAACTCCTGCCAGGGCTGCGGGACTGTTCGAAAGAGATACCGTGGCCCTGAAACACAAAGGGCTAAGAAGGAACATGGATGGGTTTTAGTCAGTACAAGTCTGACACTCCCTTCCTCTCCGCCCAGAGCGGGAGGAGTCATTTGACAATTTCCTATACGAAAAAAAAGGTTTGAAAAAAATTTCCCTAAGAACTGTTACATGAACCCTAACGGATTTCAGCGCACCCCAACCCGCATTCATAACCGCGCAACCCCAAGCCATGGCTGTGACGCAAAATGAAAGGGTTAGGTAGCTAAAACGCAATCAATCTGCTTGTCAGTCAGTCAATCTTTTTGTCAGTGTGTGATATTAATTTCTATTGACGTTTGATTTTGATGTGAATCATATTTTGTAATTGTTGATGACGTGATGAGAGGAAGGAGGAAATGTGTTGTGAGATTTTGACAATACTAACAGTTCTTTCAGTTGGCCTACCATGACCTCTTAAAGCAGTATTGTTTTACTCTTATTCTAGTATGGGAAAGAGACTGAGCTATACACACAGATATACACACTGGACAAGGAGTAAAACAATAATGTTTTGAGACGTCATGGTTGGCCATCTGTTCTTAGAAATAAAGTACACTTTGTTTTCCGATTTTTCCTGAAGTAAGCTTTTTTCCAAATATTTGACTCCAGTGAATTCATTTACTGTTTATTGATGTAATTTTAGTCTTGCCCAAATTTGATTTTAAGTGCGTTTACGCCTCTCGACATTTCATACAAACTAAGAATTGAATCCTAATTTTCCGAAATGACTGAACCGATTTTAATGAATCTTCATACGCAAAAGCAGGAGACATAGGTCTGAAAAGTAACTAAAAACATTTTATCGTGCGGCTTAACGTGCTTTCCGAGGTATGTTAAGCCGCACGTTAAGTAATGGGTGGTCACCCATCCACGGACCAACCTTGGCCAGCGCGGCTTTACCTGAAAATCGATCCGAGTGGCTGTTGTTATTTAACTATTTGCTCCTCATCATCATCATTCTCTTGCCCTTATCCCAATTTATTTGGGGTCGGCGCAGCATGTATTCTTCTTCCATACTTCTCTATTACTTGTCATCTCATCGTTTCTTTGGTCTTCCTCTACTCATATAACTATCCACATTCATACTCAAAACTTTCCTCACGACATTTTCCTCGTTCCTCCACATCACATGCCCATACCACGACAACCGATTACCACACATTATGAGCTATAAGCTCTTCATGATTCTAAAAAACATGCGGTTTGAAATACACATCACAAGACAATTTTTCAAAACCAATACTACGTTTTAACCAACAAATCCCTGTTTTATTTTCCAACCCTAACTCATTCTTAGTTTCAGCAACAGAGTGTGAAACTGCACATAAAATGGCGACGGCAACAGTTGCCAATAAAAACGTTCTAAAACGTTCGTTGCGTACAATTGCAACAAAAACGAAACTCGTTCGTCCAGAAACTGCCGTCACATTTTTAGTTTTAAGCTTGGGGCTACTAGAAAAGCGATTAATAGAAAATATATTGTAGTAGATTGTGTATTTAGTTTATTCGAAAGCGATTTTAAATACTACAAAGAATCTGTAAGAAAGTAATTTACTTGAAAAAAAATGAGATTCTGTGTCAGATGACATAAATTTTGTCACTTTGACATGCCGAGTTTGACACTTTTACTGACAACCGTTTTGGTTGCAAGTGATTGCAAATACGTAAGACCGGTTTCAGACTAGCGTATTTTGTAATAAGCACGTACGCTTACGCACGAACACGCGCGCCACATTACGCACTTCCAAAATTGAACGCGCGTACACGCTTGTTTGCGAAGATCACAGGGCGCACGCGGAGGCGTCTCTCGCGGCTCATGCTTATTTATACGAGTTTATAAGTACGTCAATGGTCGTACGACACATGCGTGATACAAAGACACGAGCCTCTACTACCCTGTTCCACGCGCTTCTAAAATTAGCTTATCCACGTTGAAACTACGCAAATCTAAAACCAGTACGGTATTAGATTTGCGTATTTAGTTACGGTATTCTATCGTAACTATATTTAAATGTCTTCGGGTAATCAGGCAGCTTACTTTTGTTTTATTTATTGCTATGCACATTTTTTACCTTGAGCAAGTAACTACAGAGATGCCATACACATTTTAAGAAAATACGAATACGTATTAGCTATCAAAGAAAAACCTCTCATTAAAATTGGTAATAATAAGAATAGCAGATAATAATGGGAAAAGAAAAAGCTTTTATGCAAATAGTATAAAGATATAATCCAATTATTTTATTTTATTTATTTTCTGTTTTTGAGTTGTATCTATTATCCGCCTTTTGATACCTAAAAACATTGATATTGGTGTAGGCAGAAATTTCGTGGCTTTCCGCGATAAAAACTGAAATGAACAGCATAAACAACAATGTCCTGCGCGGACCGCGAACAGACTACGGATTTATAATAGCTGGAACTGAAATAAATAGGCTGCTTTTTCAAATCAGAAGTGGGATAAACCTGTACCTGTGTTTCTTTTTATCAGAGTGTTACTTAGTTGGACAAGCTTATTTTTAATATGTATTAAAAACTTGGTTGTAAGAAGTCGATTAAGCGGGTCAGTATACTGCTTTTGTAATAAGTACATGTTGATGACAAATGAGGTCGAATTGACAATTTAATTGGAGTAATGACTTTGGGCCATGGAATAGAATAGAACATACTTTATTGAATACCAACATTGAAACACAACTTTATGTTTTACTATATTGCCAAAATGCCAATTCAAAATGAAAATCTACTGGAAGAAAAAATACCTACCTAACAGACTTTTCCTATGTATTTTCACCCCAAAAAAAATCGTTTTAAAATTTTTGCTTAGAGATATTTCTTTTTGATGTACAGTAAGGAAGGTTAACGGCTTCGTGAAACGGCTCCGTTACGTACCACCGCAGAAAAGCTGGATTTGATTTAAAACAAAATACCACATCCAGTGAACCTCAGTTTACATCTTTGTAAATCGTAAACTTGTCAACACAGTAACCACACTATTTTTCTTACGCTTTCAGGATTATTGTTGTCATACTTTATTTATTCTTTGTTTGCCAATAAAATATGGTAATGACAGCTTTTTCTTATGCAATTTCCTTTTAAAGTTACATTGTATTCTCTCTTGCTTAATTCTGAATACCTTTATTTGTGAGTCAACTATGTTGTGGAGGTCAGATAGGCAGTCGCTCCATGTAAAATATTGGCATCCGGATAGACTGGAAGTCGACCCCAACGTGTTGGGAAAAGGCTAGGCAGATGATGATGATTTATGACCCACCTATAATAATAATAAACTATTATTCTATTCTATTAATATATTTTTAGTTAACAGTTTTTTTTAAGCTAAATCAATTAGCAACATTATGAGACTGTTTCTTTTTTCAATTCCACGACTTGTGATTATTTATTTTCCTTGTTCATTTTCTGGGAAGTTATGAAGTGTTTCTACATAAAATCTGCTTGTACCTACAAGAGAAGTTTCATCTAACATGAAATTATTGTGATTCTTCGTAACTATTTCGCCTGACCTAATTAAAATATGTAGGTACTTGTAATAAAGTAAAGATTTTAAAACTGGTTTGCCAGTACACACGGTATACACATTCAAGTTATAAATTTCCGGTACAACATGTCCACTACAATGAGAGATCCGCATAAACTGGTTTTGTATAGCTTGATTCGTAGCCGTGCGTACATCCTGGCAACGATAGCAAATAATATCAAAGCCTTTGATATTATTTTCTATCGTTGCCATATATTTATTTGACGGCGCCTCTGCAAGGAGGCTTCGTATTATTTACATTGCAAACTATACTGTGACCACAGACGAGAAAGAAGCGGTCTACAATTATCTCTGGTGGAACGTCAAGCCGTTGCGGGCAGCCATATTGACTTTGTCAAGGGAGGTGCCGGTAACAAGGCGTTGACGGATCGCCAACATCTGTTTTCATAATCTAATTAAATCTGGTGCCACATATCATAATGTGATTCCGATGAGATGGGTAACAGCCTTTATATTTATTTCATACTTTGTGATGTGGCTTTACAGCCATAGTCATTTTTTACAAGTCAAGCTTTTATACCCTGGAATAATTACGATTATTAATGAATTAAATTCGCCAATAAACTTTACTTGTATTGATATAACTCTTGACATTTTATGCATGTAATTTTAATATAGGCATAGTTGACATTTTACGTAATGTAATTTGATCATTGTTATTCGATGATTTTAATTATTAAGTGGACCAAATTGTATTGTTATTTATTGATTTTAATTGTTTTGATGGAATTTAATTTCATGAACCTAATTTGAGAAACATTTTGTATGCTTTACTGCGGACCATAGATACTTTCTGAATGTTAAATATTTTACCACCTATTTTGTACTTATGTTCACAGAATAAATGAATTACAATTCGATTATTTTTTCATGTAAACCGTTGATCAATGAGCATACATTCTCTGTTTGAAAAAATCCTTTTGATTTGCTGTGAGGCAGTAACAGTATGATTTTATCAATAAAACAACACTGACTTGATTTTGCAATCAGTGCAATTGTCATAATCGCTTATTATCACCCCCATGGGAAGTATGTTCAATACCCATAACCCAAAAACCCTATCAATAACATTCGCGCACAATAAACCCATCGAGTGCAATTACCCTAATTCAATAATCGATTCCGTCGCAATCGAATAATTTCCCGCATCGATTATAGTCGCATATGTAACGATTTCCCAGCGCAGTAGCATCGAATAGATAGTTACAGAAGGACGGCTACATGCAGTAAGCGATAGCAGGCGTACGCACACATAAGTACGCGACCGAAAAGAACAAGCGCTGACTAGATTTATTATAGAGCTGTTATAACCAAAAATAGGCAAACATAGGCAATTACTTCCATAAGTAATTGCCTATTTATAACCCCCGACCAAAAAAGAGGGGGTGTTATAAGTTTGACGTGTGTATCTGTCAGTAGATCTGTGTATCTTTTTTTTCACGGTGTTGCGCCTCTTCTCGCAAATTAACGAAGACAAGGAAAGTTGAAAAAAAATGAGCTTTTAGGGAGGAGGACGGTATGAAAGGTATCTTCACAGCTGACAGTACATAAACATAGAAATGATTACACAGGACATTACGCCAATTACGAAGTACACAGAAAATATTAAAATAGTAAGCAGAGAGTGACTCGAATTATGTAACTATGTTTCGAGAATATCTGCTCAGCCGTTTGGAGACGACTTTTCTAGTTGATGAAGGGATATAAACAACTTCCACAGGTTATGAAATCTTGTCATTTGTCACCATGGGCATCGCCGGGGGTGGGGAGGGGAGGTCTGCACCGTCCTCCTCCCTAAAAGCTCAAGTTTTTTTAAATTTATAACTTTCCTTGTTTACGTTAATTTGCGAGAAGAGGCGCAACACTGTGAAAAGTGGTAGGATGGGGGAAGGCTATGCCCAGGAGTGGTACAGTAAAGGTTAAGAAAAAAAAAAAGTTTGTGTAACAATAAAATTTAAAAAAACCTCCGACACAAAAACGAATTGGAATTAATAACATCATGCAGTTCCAACTAATAATTGTGTGCCAGATGACCCATGTAGGGTTCGGGCTGTACAGAAGAGAAAACCTAAAACGAATGACGGTTGCGATAGTTTATTATTTAAAAATGTTGACTCTATGGAACCCTATAGAATGCTATGGAGCCGTATGGAACTCCATAGAACCATAGACAAAGGATTAGTCTGGAAACTTCAATCCGATCACATTCGGAAATACGAAGGTTACTGAATCGCAAACCTTTCGCACACACACATAAGGTTTTTTTTTGTTATCAATAAATATTTACTGTATTTTTTTCTCCTGGTTTATTGGTGAGCGGCAAAAGTGGTCAGTCGTGAGTGCGCTTACACTCGCTGTAACTACTATGTATTGTATTCCTGCGATTTTGTTCATAGTTTGTAGTTGTGCTTCTGCGACAATCTATTCCGTGGCGGTATACAAAGCGGCTGGTATCTAAACGTTAACAAACGGGACTGGGAAATAAGCTCATATGTAGTGTCGCTAGCATTCCCCTGGAGGGTAAACAAACTGGATAGTGAAGCGAAAAGATTCGTAATTAGCTTAGCTGCAGCGCATTTTTATTCTTATCGATTATCATTTAGCTTGGTTTTTCTTTTATTATTCCCTCTGATTTTGTAACAAGCGCACGCTTATTGTATGTTTTAATTTTTATAAGAATTTATTTAGAATGTAGTTATTTTTTATGTGAGGAGCTCGTGGCTAAATAATAACAGCCGCACGGGTCGTATTTTAAGGTTAAGCCGTGCTTGCCGAGGTAGGTCCGTGGATGGGTGGCCATTAAATACTGAGTTTCCTCTGTGCTTCGGAAAGCACGTAAAGCCGTTGGTCCCAGCTGTCATTTGTATTTTTGACAGTCGTTACGAGTAGTCAGAAGTTAAAAGTCTGACATCCAGTCTTACCAAGGCCTATCGTATTACCCAGTTACTGGGGTTGTGGAGGTCAGATAGGCAGTCGCTTCATGTAAAATACTGGTAGTCTCAGCTGCATCCGGTTAGACTGGAAGCCGACCCCAAGATAGTTTGGGAAAAGGCTAGGCAGATGAAGAGTTATTTTAATGAAGATTGTACTCGTAGAAAATGACACATCAAATATTGTATTTCAGATATTTACGATGTCCTTTGCGAATTAATAGAAACATATTAATAACCTAGGTGTTTTGGTGTGGTTTTAGTGTGTGAACCATAACTTCATAGATCTAAGTTTTGACTAGAAGCTTATTGCAGTGTGTAAAACAAAATTATAAAATATAGTAATTAAGCCCTACTTATTTATCTAAGTAGATATTCGACCACTCATTATCGATTCTTGTAAAATCGAGATAATGTTTTCGATGAAAGCCTCCTTTGTCCCATCCCTAATGTAAGTACGGCTATGTACTGAGCCCGTGTTCTTCAGGGACTACCTTTGGCGCGGTTTAAATATATACTTGCCTATTTTAATCTAATATGATCTAGTACATCTAAATTGACCTGGTTTACATAGTCAAGTTGATGTGAGCATTAAACGTGGGGAAAACGTTTAATTTCTTAAGCATGTCAAAGAAATTCATGAACTGTAATGCAGAATGAATCATTCATGGGCAGTAAGGGTTTTGAAACTCCAGCTGTCTTGTAGATGTATGACAGTCGTTAGTGGCCTGAAAGTCTGACAGGCAGACTTACCAATGTACACCAGTACTAATTGGGTTGTGTAGGTCAGACAGGCAGTTGGTCCATGTAAAATACTGGTATCTAACTCTAAACTTGTAACGGGATATTTACCTTGTTTATTATTTGTTTTGAGCTCCTGGTATTTCGGCGCTGTTGCTAACGCCACGATCACGGATAAACTGAAGTTATTGCAGGTGGGTGTTTATGAGCAGACAAATCTGTCTACCCTCTTTCTTGTTCGTTTTTTGCGCTCCGTACCACTACCACTGTCACTTACAACTCGATTCTGTTCCCGACACACGAAACTCACTGTGTCCACTGTGTCAACTTTTTACGGCACTTTTTCGGTTTTTACACAGTTGAACCACTGGATTCCGGTTCTTGACAGTTGAAACTTATCCTCTCGGTTGTTGGTTTTTAACTG
This sequence comes from Cerastis rubricosa, assembly GCA_949152445.1. NCBI lineage: Eukaryota > Metazoa > Arthropoda > Insecta > Lepidoptera > Noctuidae > Cerastis > Cerastis rubricosa. The sequence continues at coordinate 16,268,681 of OX424541.1, forward strand.
CATCCAGTGAGACTGGAAGCTGAAGCCAACATAGTTGGGAAAAGACTAGGCAGATAATGATCTTGTATTTATGAATTACCAGGCTAACAGTAACTACACTCACTTCTTCCAGCAGTGATAGCATCGTGGTGACCATCGGACCGCGAAGTCAAAGGTCTTGAGTTAGAACCCAAGACACACACCTCGGATTTTTCGGATTTATGTGAGTATTGTATAATTATCACTTGCTATGGTGAAGGAAAACATCTTGGGCAAACCAGAATGCTTGAGAGATTTTGTCGACGGCATATGTAAAGGCACGTCAGAAACGGGTGCGCCAAAGTTCACGTAAATTTTCAACTCCGATAATTGGAAATCCGAAAATGTTCTTCCTAACATTTTTCATCCTAACAATCGCTATTCCTAACTACTCTGTCTCTAATGTTCATAATTCCGAAGCATTCAACTTCATAATGTCAGTAGCAATAAACATCTATTATACTTTTATTTGTTTTCCTATATTTTCTCAACATAACCATCTTTTACACTATTATTCAAAGTCATATCTTTTTTGTTTAGATTTCTTTTTATTCATAATAATCAGTATTACATACATTGATTTTGCGTAACTTTTACTTTTTTATTTATTGCGGTGTGTACCTAGAAAGATATCCATGGGTTAGGTTAGGTTAGAACTGTGACCAAATACGCTACCTCGAAATTGGTCGCAAAATTTTTTAAAGTATTTTTTTCATTGTGCCCCCAAGACGACACTCTGACTATTGCCACCCAAATTAAAACTATAAATATCATCTTCTACCCACATATATTTTTATTACACTTGGTAAATGTTTCTATCTGAGTATCAGTGAAAATATTATGGTAATTATGTTTAGGAATAAAAGCGTTTTGATAAAAAACAGTAGGAGTTTAAATTATTTACATTAATGATATTATTAATTAAAATTTTCGGAAACATGAGTGTTATGAACATCGCCGGTAGCACTACAAATATTATGAATTAAAACTTTAGGATGAAAAAATTTAGGAAGAATGATTATTCGGATTACAAATCGTTAGGAAGAACAATTTCGGGTAAAGAACTTTAGGTGAGCCAATATGGACTCGTCAGAAACCCATGGGCAGCAAAAAACTTTGAAAGCAGGGTACTAACCACGTAAAAAAGAAGAACAGTACCTACCCAATACGAATTTAATAGCATGAAAACAATACTTCCTCCCTGGAAACGGAATAGGAAAACATCGTGAGGAAACCGGCATGTCCTAAAACAGAAAAATCGAAGACATGTGACATCTATCAACCCGTTCTGGGCCCGCGTGGTGGATTACAGCCCACTCTCTCTCATACAGAGGAGGCCTGAGTCCCAGCAGTGGGAACATTATAGGCAGATGATAATGAATTCTGGGCCTATTGCCATCAAACGGGCACAATTCCAGACTCTGTGGCTGCTACCGATAAAATCCTAAAGAAAACACCCAATAACACTTTGCCTGACCCAGGACTCGAATCATGGTCAGCAGTCGCACTTGCGGCCACTAGACAATGATACAGTCAATTTAGCATCATCGAAAACAATCCATCCTCTCTCTTCCATTTCCTTTCAATACAAGAAACATCCCAGCACATTTGTTCTGATTTCAATGACATTGGTCCGACGAACTTTAGCTCGTCCAAACATCAGTCGCTAGATCAATCATTTAGTGCAACTTGTTGTGGAGATGCATTGTGCATTTTTGGAGCGCCCGGGATTCCCAGTGTTTGTCTCTGGTTCCAATAGAGGATGGTTTCAATTTTAGGTTGTTTTTTTTTAAGCTTGATTTTAGTGTAGAGGAGGTTTTGATTAAGAGTTTGAATGGATAGTAGTTTAGTGGATTGGTTAATGGTGGAAGTTTTCTTCGTTTTTTTTTAATGTAAAGACTACATTTACACAGGAAACTGTTGGCAATTTATGTTACGAATGTTAACGTCTGAGTAATACCGAGCAATTAAATATTTGTTGACAATACCAAGATTGACACATATTGCATATTGGCACCCCATTAATGAACTAACTTGTTTGTCTAGAAGTTGCTAGCGCAACTGCTGAGCGTGAGGTTCCGTGTTGAATTCCCAGGTTGGGCAAAGTGTTTTTGAATTGTTTTAACAAAGATTTCTGAGTAGCTGCCATGGAATTTGGATTTGTGCCCTAACTATAGGTAATAAAAAAAGCTCATTGCTTATTTGATTAGCAATATCAATTGCCATAGAAAAATAAACCTTAAATATTTGACCACAAATTAACAATCATTTGCAACGTTAACCTTCCTAGAAGAAATAACCAAAGACAATGTTGATAGTCACGCCTATCCCGACGAGACGTTTATGCTGATTTATTCACCCCATAGATCTAACTGCTTGGCCACAGACTACGCGCTCAAGCGTGTTGCGTTAGTTTCTACGGGGGAAAGAAATGAAAGCAGTTGCTAAGGGCGGTTTTAGATTAGCATGTATTCAGTGCGTATAAGCTTGTTTCTAGAAGCGCGTGTAAGCGCGTATACTCGCGCCTTTTGTTTCACACGTGACTCGTACGCATGGCGACTATTCAAGCTATCCAAAACCAGTTTATGCGGATTTCTCATTGTACGGAAATCTATACAAAGCGAGGTCATAATATACTGGAATTGTGTAGCTTGGTGTATGGCCGTGTGTCAAAATCAAAATCAAAAGTCATTTATTCAAATTAGGCTGATAATCAGCACTTTTTGAACGTCAAAATTACTAGAGACAGTCCCCCAAAACGCCCGCCCTTCGTCACTTCCTAGTATTTTAGCTGGGAAGCCGAAGTGGTGGAACAAACATGTACGAGCTTTGACGAGCTTATAAGATCGTATTGGTATGAACCACAGCAGGCACATCTACGCACGGCCCCTCACCCCACACGTGTACGCGCGTAAGCCAGTAGTAGTGTAGTCAGAAACCGCCTTAGACGGACGAGTGACTCGTCCGTCTGAACGCGCGTGTGTCAATTGTTTCTTGACAAACAACAACGAATTGACACACGCGCGTGTCGCAAGTAGCTTCACCAAAGGTCGTGTATGGGATCTTATGTTGATTTATTCATCCTCTATAGATCTATGGCTGTGTTTCGCCGTAAACTTCCATCCACCATCAACCATGCGCACTATGTAGTATTGAGATTTGTGTGTTCGGAAAATAAGGGAAAAAACCAAATGTTCAAGGGATTTTTCCATATTGAGGTAACAGGGATAAGGAAAAGGTGATGAGGTTATTTATACTAGATGTCCAGTATCACTGAGTTTTGTATCTGATACCAGATTTACAGATATCACATGTAGGTAACTGAATTCTGTAAATGTGGCATCAAAAAAGTAATAAAATGCAGAGATGAAATAAGAATCGAAGAATACATAGAAACCAGAGCACAATTGAATTGTAAGAAAGGAAAATGGCAACATGGGTCTTTGAAACGAGAAAAAAACATTAAGTACTGGTTTCTGAAGGCAATGTACCAAATTAGCGAAGATAGTACATCCAAATTACCAATACATACACTCACTTAAGAAGAAGACACAAAACCTTAACGTGACGCATCTTGCATACAAAACGAATACACAATTTAAAAAACCAATTTTAAAAACACCCATCAAATCAGAATATAAGTCCCGATACTCCTTGCAGTGTTTTCTTAGCAACTTTGCGTCACAGAATGGATAAAACTACAGAAATCCAACTCCACAGGATGTGCGAAAACAGGTGAAATACACATAGACGGACAGGAGAAAATAAGATTTATTTTATTTTACATGATATTACATTTACATATTTTACAGCTATGAAATGTCAACAAGATAGATGCACGATTTGGGTTGGTCGTTTCCTATGAAGAACTGTCATGAACTCATAAATATGTGTCTCGCGTGGATCACAAGTTAAACAATCAATGCCGGCTGTAAGTGAGGTTGCACACGTTGTACGTGAAGGATGTCTTTATTTGCGTTCGTTTTTTGTTTATGAGCTTCTAATGAACAGGGTAAAAAGTTTCTAATCCTTCGTTGAAAAGGTAGGGTCCTCCGACAAGTGTCCGATGGGCTGCTGTCCAACGGTTGTTGACACAGTTGACGGCCCGTTGTAAATATCCTAGCCTGATTTTTCTCTGGCCGTGTCGAATTTCCGACTCATAGGACTATAAGTGTGGGTAGAAAGTAGAGTACAGTAATTTTTGCACCATATTATTTTCTATGTCAATGCCGCCAAACGCCAAAGTGCTAAAAAAGACAACGGCCAGAAAACTGTAATCTTGTCTTGCAGAAAAACTATGCGTAGTTCTTATGTGACGTAATAGATGTCGCCACATATACAGATAACCTTCTGTTATCTATCTATTCTGTGTTTCCTTCGCCGGAAAGTGGAACTCTTTTCCCATGCAAATACGTCATTAGGTAGGAACGATAACAATTTGCTGTGGAGCCGAATTTTAATGCACGATAATGCTTCTTTCGATAAACGTCTCTTCGCGTTCCTTAAATCTTTATCGAGAATTTTGGTACTGTCTTAGCGGATTGAATTTAGGTTTATTTGGTACTAAGTTTTTTTTATTAAGAAGCGTAACTTTTGATTTGTATTGAAAAGGTATAATATAAAAGGGATTTGTATTGAAAAAGGATCTGCCTCGTTAGTCTATTGACGGTGACTCCGAGCAAAATTTTTGTGGGTTTTTCCATCAAGAACTTCTCAGTTGCAGGCACGGAGTGTGGATTTGTGCCCTGCTAATGGCAATAATCTCACGGACTATTACCTACATGGGCCTTAACTGGTGAAATGTAGGTGTACTATCAGGAGCTGGTGGCCTACCATGACGTCCTAAATCATTATCTTTTTACTCTTATTCCAGTGTGGGAAGAGGCTAGCTAGCTAAAAAAGCTAGCTATATAGGATGTGTAGCGCCATCTCTAGGCCAGCAGGAGCCTACCCCTTCAGAGATAACAGGCATGATGTTATGTTGTAAAAGAAAGAAAAACAAGAAAATTATATTTTCTCAAAAAGGTAAAGTAGGGTAATCTTACTATCAAAACTAATATTATAAATAGGAAAAATTTGATTGTATGTTTGTTTGCATTGAATAGGCTCAGAAATTTCTAATCCGATTTGAAAAATTCTTTCAGTGTTAGATAGCCCATTTATCGAGGAAGGCATAGGCTTATATATCATCACGCTACTACCAATAGGAGTGGAGCAGCAATGAACAATGTTGCGAAAACGGGGAAAATGTGACGCAAACGAAGTTGCGCCGGACAGCTAGTATTTTATACGTGAAAGTTTGAGACGATTACTCTTTCATACATAAACTACTGAACGGATTTTGAACGAACTTTATTTTAAAATTAAACTAATAAGATGAAACTATACAACATTCATCCTGTAAGGGCACTGCAAAACAGAATTAAAAAAAAACATAACTTACTAGCTGTCCCGCGCAACTTCGTCTGCGTCACATTTTTCCCGTTTTAGCAACTTTTTTCATTGCTGCTCCGCTCCTATTGGTCGTAGCGTTATGATATATAGCCTATGACCTTCCCCAGGTTAAAATCTATCTTCTTGCCAAATTTCATTACGATCCGATAAGCCGTTTAGTCGTGAAAAGGTAACAAACAAACAGTGACTTTCGCATTTATAATATTAGTATGGATATATAAGATAATGTGACATTTTTGCAAAAATAAAAACGATCGTTCATACCCTATAAAGTATACACGCTTTGATTTATTTTTAACCCCCGACCAAAAAAGAGGGGTGTTATAAGTTTGACGTGTATATCTGTGTGTCTGTATGTGGCATCGTAGCTCCTAAACGGCTAAACCGATTTTGTTAAAATTGGTTTCATTTGAAAGGTGTTTTAATCGACAGTGTTTTTAGCTATGTTTTGAGAAAATCTGCTCAGCCGTTTGAAGGTCATCCTGTTTTCTAGTTGATTTAGGAATATAAACTTTAAAGAGTCTGGTCGATTCGAAATTTGAAATCTTATCACTTGTCAAGATGGGCATCGCCAGAGGGGGGAGGGCACACCCCCTCCCCCTAAAACCTTGGGATTTCTTAAAATTTATAACTTTCATTGTTTTCGTTAATTAGCGAGAAGAGGCTCAACACCGAGAAAAGTGGAAGGAACGGGAGGAGACCTTTGCCCAGGAGTGGGACAGTCAAGGCTAAGAAAAAATAATATAAGTTTGAAAAGCATGAAATAAAAATTAAATAAAAAAAAAATAAAAGCCCTGACAGAAAAATCCTGTAAAAAAACAAAAATAAATTGGATTGGATTAATATATTTTTGTTTTTTTACAGGTCTTTTTCTGTCGGGGTTTTTTTAAATTTTTAATTTAATTTTTTTACAGAGTTGTTCTACATACTCTAGGAAAGGTCTCCGTTGCGGGTTCATATTGGCTCACCTAAAGTTCTTTACCCGAAATTGTTCTTCCTAACGATTTGTAATCCGAATGATCATTCTTCCTAAAATTTTTCATGCTAAAGTTTTCATTCATACAATTTGTAGTACTACCGGCGATGTTCATAACACTCATGTTTCCGAAAATTGTAATTAATAATATCATTAATGTAAATAATTTAAACTCCTACTGTTTTTTATCATAACGCTTTTATCCCTAAACATAATTACCATAATATTTTCACTGATACTCAGATAGAAACATTTACCAAGTGTAATAAAAATATATGTGGGTAGAATATATTTATAGTTTTAATTTGGGTGGGGATTAGGTCAGAGTGTCGTCTTGGGGGCACTATGAAAAAAAAACTTAGAAAAAATTTGCGACCAATTTCGAGGTAGCGCTCGCCGGCCGCTGCCGCGGCACCGCTCGCTTCGCTCGCTCGGCTCGCGCGTAGTTGGTCACAGTTCTAACCTAACCTAACCCATGGATATCTTTCCAGGTATACACCGCAATAAATAAAAAAGTAAAAGTTACGCATTATCAATGTATATAATACTGATTATTATGAATAAAAAAAAAACTAAACAAAAAAGATATGACTTTGAATAATAGTGTAAAAGATGGTTATGTTGAGAAAATATAGGAAAACAATAATAAAAGTATATTAGATGTTTATTGCTACTGACATTATGAAGTTGAATGCTTCGGAATTATGAACATTAGAGACAGAGTAGTTATGAATTGCGATTGTTAGGATGAAAAATGTTAGGAAGAACATTTTCGGATTTCCAATTATCGGAGTTGAAAATTTAGGTGAACTTTGGCGCACCCCTCCGTTGCTCTACAACGCATGCCGGGGCACAACTAGAAATTTATAAAGAACTAGCTGATCCCAGCATGCATTGCATTGCACTTGTTCCAACCCACTACTTACCTATCTACCACCTTCCTAAGAACCTTCTCCTGCCAATAACAAACACAACAAAAAAGAATTAGCGAGATCGGTTCCGCCGTTCACGCGTGATGCCGTGACCAAAGGAAATAGGGATTAATTTTTATATATTACTATATTATATAGATTCAAACATTGATATTACAATAAAAAATAAAAATACTTTGTCAGTCACGATTTTAATGCAGAAATTGAAAATAGTTACCATCTTATTTGTCGGCGCATCACACGCTGCGGGTTTTACTGCGGGATTAATCCAACCGAGTCTATTCATATTAAAGTAACAATAATTCTACGAGTTGATTGATAAACAAAGCAGGCAATGAACTCATTCAATATCGAGAAAATCATTATGTAGTTTATCGAGAAGTTTAGCTAACAAGATGTTTTCAACAATTAATTACAACCTACAAAAGAATACAATGTTATTTAAAATTAAACCCGAGATACCTTTTAAGGCTCTTTATAAAGATTTTACTAAATTATTCAGTTCCTAAACGGGACTTGTAATTTTAGAAAACAGAAGGTGAACGAACTTGTTAAGAGATTTCATTGTGTAAACACGTACAAAGTAATTTATAACTACTTCGTAGTAATTAATTTTCGTTTGTAAATAATAATGTTATATAAGTTGTTACTATATGGGAGTGAAATTTCATGATAGCTACAAGCAAAATTGCTAAATAACCGTCAAACTACCCGAGATACAAGTATACTCAGATCATCATCATCATCATCATCATCATCATCATCAGCCTGTACTCGTCCACTGCTGGACATAGACCTCTTCTATGACACGCCACGAGCACGATCCTCGGCCACGCTCATCCAGTTCTTGCCAGCCGCCTTTCGAAGATCATCGCTCCACCGAGTCTGAGGACGTCCTACGCTACCTTTACCGATTCGTGGTCTCCACTCATGAACTCGTCTACCCCAACGGTTATCGGTTCTTCGGGTTATATGGCCGGCCCATTGCCACTTCAGCGTGCTAATGCGGTGGACTATGTCGATAACCTTGGTTCTCTGTCGGATCACCTCGTTACGAACTCGAATACTAAGGTAAACTAGAGCTTATGTTATTTTTAAATAAGATTTAAAGTACAATGAAATTTATAACGTTCTTTTTCTTCTTTATCGTTTGGTTAGTACCTAACCTGGTGACAGAGTTTTTATGCAGCCCATGGGCTTTACAATATCTCTCAGCCATGCTGGTCCTCACGATGTTTGTGTTAAGCGATAGTTGACGTTTTAGCGGCACGGTTGGCGCAGTGGTTGAGCGATCGACTGCTGCGCTGCGTGTCGCGGCTTCGATCCCTCACGGAACAAATATTTGTATGGCCTACAGATAGTTGTTCCGGGTCTGGCTGTTTGTGTATGTGAGTTTAAATGTTTGTAAACGCACCCACGATATAGGAAAAAATCCTAGTGTGGGGCAACGTAAAAAACAAAAGTTAGTAAAGATAAATAGTTTTATAGAGTTGACGATACAATTGCTGAGTATCAAGATACCTACAAACATAATTGGAATTCCCTAATCACCGCACATTTATTTTGAAATCCCTGCCATTTTCCTTTTCTAACCTTCCAATTTAGCAACACAAAAGATCCTCTCAAACATAACACACTCGTATTCCCGACGCCAACTTTCAAAAAGACACATCGCACAAGTCAAGTCAAAACCACACGAGCAATGTGCAACTTTGAACTTGTTCATAAAGGGCTGACGTGGACGTCTCGACGAAATTTGACGACTTTTAACGAGCATACCCGAGTGCTTTGTGCCGCGTACAGACATGGGGCATGCACTGGAGATGGTTTGACGCGTATGCCTCTGACTGTTCTTTCAGCGGTTGAAGTCGAGATTAAACATAAGAGGACGCAAGTTTAGCTCGACGTAGATGTACCATAACATCACGCCTGTAATTCCCAAAGTGCAGTGGCGTACCTAATAGTTCACCCGCATTTCGCCAATTATGTTTTAAGTCCCATGTAATAGGGGGGCGACCATACTGCCATATCCCGGGCACAATTCCAGACTCCGTGGCTGATACTAAACAATTCCTGTTGGAAAAACCCAATAGCACTTTACCCGACCCAGGAATCGAACCCAGGAACGTAGAGGTACTTAATGAAACCGAGAAAACTTAATAGATACTGAAGTTGTCTAGTTGTAGATCTTTTAGTCATAAGTAGTAATGACGCGGCCATCTTATTTTTTCAATACAACTTCCAGAGATAATTTTACTAAAGTTTACTAAAAGACTCGTCTTGACAATGTCATTGAAGTGCCAAAACACCAGCTGAGCTTTTGTCTCTGCCGCGAATTTGATGGTGTTTGTGCTGACTTGAGGTTATGGCAAGTAATATCGGTTGCTAGCCACATAATAATGGCTTCTTACACTGCTTTGACGGTCTGCTTACAGTGACCAGCAATTATTGCGAAGAATTTGATTGTCGATTTGACGATTTGTTGAACGAGTGGCATGCACCGCGAATGGTTCGCTACATATGGCTAGGTGTGTTTGGTCGTGGTGCTCACTGCCAGCATTCGTTTCACAGCATTGTATAATCAGCGTGTAATGTTCCCACTGCTGGGACACAGGCCTCCTCTCTATGAGAGGAAGTGGGCTATAATCCACCACCCGGGCCCAGTGCGGATTAGTAGATGTTACATGTCTTCGATTGTATTTTAGTTCTTGGACTTGCCGGTTTCCTCACGATGTGTTCCTTCACCGTTTTGAGAGCACCGGTGATGAAATAAATTACACAAAGCAATGCGCCTAGGTTCGAGCCCACGCCCTACTGTTTGTAAGTCGGGGTTGCCACCACTGGGCCACCGCTGCTTTCAGCATAGTTGACGCTTATATGACGGTTAGTTGCAACTTTGGCATGGCCCACTTGGGGGGCATGCCTCGGTGTGTACACGGCTTAACAAGAAGTATCCGAGTGAACTTTGTGCAATTAGTGGGCGAACCGAACTGTAATAACCCTCTGGTTAATGATGGTGTCGTAATTAAAGCATATGGGATAGTTTTATGAAAGGAACGCCGGCATTCATAGAATAATGAGGGACACGATTGGGTTGTGAACATTTTAATGGTTTATAAGTTTTGTTTTTCGTGTCGTAAGCTGTGTTACTTCCGTGTCTTAATTTAAGAGGTTTTTGATTGGCTACCTGCTGTTCTGATTACATTCATTTAAAAACCCGTCACTCTAGCAAGAGGCAAGGGGGTTAAATATACACAGGAGAAACTGTTTCTTTTTTAATAAATTTTGTCTATCAAAATCATATTGAAATAAAAATGATTTTGATATTTTTATGGAGGTTTCCGTATCCACAGCTGTGTCTGCAATTTCTCCGTATAAAGTTCAGTGTTTTATGTTTTTTTTTGTTGTTGTTGTATATACTCTTTTTCTTATTTACCGATTGTTTGTGTGACATTGTAGGCCTTATAGACTCTTAGATCCTTGTTAAAATTTTATCTCGTTCTACGTTTTGTAGTAAGCAACGACTTATTGTCGGGCCTACGATGTCCTCCATACTTAAGTACTAACGCTGTAACAGAAATATTGTAAAACAAAATGATTAAAGAGCACCCATGAAGTTTCTTGCCAGTTCTTTTCCATAGGAAACGACTAACCCGAACCGAGCACCATTTTGCCGAAGTTTTATAAGTGCCCGTGTAGGCCTATGTAAAATAAAAGTATTTTGAATTTGGTTCAGATTTTATGATTACCTAATACTTATAATGGGTGTGGGGTATAACGAAGATGAAAAGCACTTGTTTTCCCAGCCATAGCGATAATTTTGATACTATTTGCGTGGGGTTTAGTTTTTTTATCTATAAAATGCTTTGTTGACGGCTTTGTCGTTTTACACTTTTTACGTAAACATGTGAATTCCCTAATCATCTTATTTTATTGTGAATCAATTATTCAAGTTATGGATGCTAGCCTAGCTTCCGGAATGACGTCACAAATGACTGGTGTTTTAATTACGCGATGGTGCAATATAACTGTAGAAGTTAGGAGTTTGCGTTTTGTCGCTTCCTTTGTTAACATTCGAAAAGTCTCGGTTCACAGTTTCCTCTTGTGTGTTTCGGTTAATGTTTGTGCGTTTGATACTGAAATCATAGAAGTTTTAGGTTCTCGTTTGGTTTTTTATACATTCCGTAGGTATTACCCACAAATAATTGGTATTTCATCTTATTAAAAGTTTATTGATGTCAGCTTCTAGTCCTTTTACAAAATTAGAAAAAACACTCGATTAAACTCATGATAACAAACAACTTTCTCAAAGAAACATATTGTTTTATACTCATTCACTTTTATCACAATTTGATAGGCCAAAGGCGCGCGCGCCCGAATTTCATACGGCTGTTCTATTATTGTGATAAAAGTGAATGAGTATAAAAAACTGTTTCTTTGGGAAAGTTGTTTGTTATCATGAGTATTATCGGATATTCAAGTAATAAAGTCACTAATTACCAGTCACCCTATATAAAACTTTAAATGTTTAACACCTCAACGCCACATGTACGCAAATAAAGATTATTCTATTATAATCTACTGGCACACTTTTTTCCGATTAACGTGCACAAAGGATCGAAAGCCACAACAATACCGCGAGTGAATCCTTTAAGCAGACTCGCATCGGGCGGAATTGTTTCGCGGCTAAAATTAACGAACTCGGAATTTTGATGAACCCATACTTAAACAGATATATTTGTAATTATAACTTTAAATAGGAAACGGATGTTAATGAGGCAATGCTATGCAGTTAAATGTGGGTAAGTCTTAAGACGTGTGGGGTAAAAGTTAACTTGTTGACTTTCCTCTTCTGTCTTCTTCAACTCTTGGCCACCCAATGCTGAGTGTAGGTCTTCCAAATCTCTCCACTTTTGGCGGTTATGTGTTCAGTTTCTTGTCCAGTTCATGTCCAGTTTCTTCCGGCCACTTTAATGAGATCGTTTCTCCACCTAGTTGGTTGTCTTACCACATTCCTCCATGCCGTCCGTGGTTTCCACTCCAGCATTTTCTTTCCCCATCTTCCATCCAGTCTACGGCATATATGGCCCGCCCACTTCCACTTTCTTTTTGCTATTACTTCCGCTAAGTCCGTGAGTCTCGTTCGTCCCCGTATTTCGGTATTTTTCACGCGGTCATAGAGGGAGATGTCCAACATGGGTCGTTCCATTGCTTTCTGAGTCACGTGCATGCGGTGGATAGTTTGTTTGGTGAGCGTGTTTGGTGTTGACTTGAGATGAGGTGTTTGTAATATTAATGGTAGACAACAGATAACATTGATTAGCTGTTGTTGGATGTCTGATAACATACTCCGTATCTTGATGACTAAAAATATTTATGCATAAAATTTAATGACAATTGGTTCATCTGATCAGGAGCTATCATGCCATCGACACACTATCTGTGTCTTGTCAGACTTGAAACTTTTAACACCCCTCTTTTTTGGTTCATCATCTGCCTAACCTTTTCCCAAACTATCTTGGGGTCGGCTTCCAGTCTAACCGGATGCAGCTGAGTACCAGTATTTTACATGAAGCGACTGCCTATCTGACCTCCACAACCCAGTAACTGGGTAATACGATACTCCTTGGTAAGACTGAATGTCAGACTTTTAGCTTCTGACTACTCGTAACGACTGTCAAAGATCTACGAATGACAGCCGGGACCAACGGCTTAACGTGCTTTCCGAGGCACGGAGGAAACTCGATATGTTATTATGGTCACCCATGCACAGACCAACCTCGGCAAGCACGGCTTAATCTAAAAGATCGACCTGGGCGGCTGTTATTATTTAGCCACGAGCTCTTGTATTTAGCCCCTCTTTTTTGGTTAGGGTTTAAAAATTATGTAAGTATATATAGTAACACCTACTCATTCATAATCATTTCGTTTCATGCACAGTTTATTACAACTAATAAACGTAGTTTTTTTTCAGGCGCATACTTTTTGTTATTTATTTCATCACAAAAACGGTGAAGGAAAACTCTCAAAAACGGTGAAGGAAAACATCGTGAAGAAACCGTCATGTCCTAGAACTAAAAATTCGAAGACATGTGACATCTACCAACCCGCACTGGGCCCGCGTGGTGTATTACAGCCCACTCCTTCTCATAGAGAGGAGACCTGTGTCCCAGCAGTGCAAGTGGGAATATTATAGGCTGATGATGATGATGATGCATTTGACTTAGGTATTTTGTTAGCTGTACCTAACATTAGAAAATCTCTACAGAAAAATGATGGCGTTTACTGCCTGATCACTTACTTAGATCACAGCTCACGTCCTCAATATTTAACCCGCAGAAAATCAGTACCTACTACAATAAAAAATCGCTTTTCAATATCCTTCGACATAATTCAAACATTAATATCTTCAATACGAATTCATGGTGTGATAAAGCCAGGATCAGTCTGAAGTGTGGGGGTTGAACACATAATCTATATTTTATGCCGCTGGGTCCCGAGGTTCAAGCTTGCTATAATGTTTTATTGATAGCTTTGTATAGTTTTCGATTTTCTGTTAAGTATTTTTGTTTTTTGGTAAGAAATGTGAAAAATTATTTTGTACCCATTTTGTCTTATTTCATTATTTTTTTGAGGAGCTCGTGGCTAAATAGTAACAGCCGCACAGGTCGATTTTCAAGGTTAAGCCGTTCTTGCCGAGGTTGGTCCGTGGATGGGTGACCACCATAACATACCGAGTTTCCTCCGTGCCTCGGAAAGCACGTTAGGACGTTGTTGCCGGGTGTCATTTCAAGATCTTTGACAGTTGTTCCAGGTAGTCGGTGACCCGAAAGTTGGACAATCAGTCTTACTAAGGGGTATCGTATTACTCAGTACTGACTAGGTTGTGGAAGTCAGATAGGCAGCCATGTACAATACAGGTATTCAGAGAGACCCTTACATAGTTCAAAACGGTTAGGCAGATGATGATAGTGAGAAATTAGAAAAATATTTTGTACCCATTTGTGCCATTCTAAAAGTATGCTTTTATTTTCGAGTAATTTTGTACCCATTTGTGCCATCTTGTACCCATTTGTGCCATTCTAAAAGTATGCTTTTATTTTCGAGTAATTTTGTACCCATTTGTGCCATCTTGTACCCATTTGTGCCATTCTAAAAGTATGCTTTCATTTTCGAGTAATTTTGTACCAATTTGTGCCATCTTGTACCCATTTGTGCCATTCTAAAAGTATGCTTTTATTTTCGAGTAATTTCAACTTACCATGTTTTTCATGTTTTAGGAACAGTTGTCTATATTTTGGACAGTAAAGTGTTGCGTATTGGAACTTTTAAAAACACTGTATCAATCCTGGTTTTGGAGCAGTGAAATCACTCTGTTCCATATGAGTTTGACTGCTGTCATCGTAATTGACAGCAGTTTACTCCCAGAAGTTATGTTATGTGTGAGTATCGTGTTGAGTACTAACACTTCGTTTTAAGGACCATATTACTAACACTTTATAAGCATATGTTCGAAATAAAGATTTTAAGTTTGATCCCTTTGATATTTTTCAATGCCATTTTCATGCTTTAATTATCTTATATATATGGGTTGACACCCATATATGACAGTAAAAGCATAAAAATGTGGCTAATTTTAGATTGGGATAGAACACACCTAATGCTGGCCACATATAAAAAACCGGTCAAGTGCGTGTCGGGCCACGCGCAGTGTAGGGTTCCGTAGTTTTTATAACAGCCCAGTGCGGGTCGTATTCGCTGACTGATAGTTTCGTTCCATGCTATAACTAAAAGCCAAACATGACTACCTACCTAATTTGACTTCCTATACAAATCCTCACCTGATCCTACTACATATTTTCCACGGAAAGTTTTTTTTTTTTGAGATTTGGATAAGACTTATCAAAGCCGGTGTTTTGAATTTAAATACAGGACACAGAGCTACACTACTCACTCGTCACAGAAAAAAAATTGAGGAAGTAGTTGATTATACCTGGGGGAGCTTTGTGTTTGATACTAATCAAACTTATTTAGGAATGAAACAATAGCGCGATACAACTGACGCTTAGCGCCATCTATCGAAATTTCTATGGAGTTGTTCGAAATTTTCGAGTCAAAAACAATGTATCGACTATTAATCGTAAACTTGTAAAGCCCACTTAAGTGTGATAGATTTCCTTTAAACTTCGTTATATATAGGTACTACTGCATTGACATTTGAATTTCTATCTACAACCGTTTAGGGGGCGGGGACACTTGACTCTAACGAAAATTGGTACTTTAAATCTTGATAAGTCACGAATGGTTTACTTAATCAAAAAACAGTCTTCAAAACCCCTAATATATTTGAAAGACCTATCCAATGATATCCCACACAATGGGAAGGACGAAAAAAAAATTTACATCCCCACTTTACATTTAGGGGAGGTACCCTAAATAATTGTTTTTTTCCAAATTTGATTTTACCACTTTTTCGGCGTCATTAACGTATACGTATACTCATGCCAAATTACAACTTTCTAGTACCAATAGTTTTTGAGCTAAACCGTGGACAGACAGACAGACCAAAAGACAGACGGACGGTTCTTTGTTGAACACGGAAACCTAAAAAACACGTGGTGTGTTGCTTGTTTTCAGTACTGAAAAAACAACCAGCCGTTTGACTGTATGTTTTTCCACAAAATTCTCAGAACTCAAACCCTATACTGTGTTATGTTTTTAACCAAAAGCTTGTTCAATACCGCTGAGTCAACGAATACTATCGACAAGTGAAATTCGATATCGAAAATGTCTGTAAATTGAAAAGACCGTTGAGTTTTAACAATTATAAAGAGAACTGACAGTTACAAGGTAGCACTTTAGATCTTTTTAGGGTTCCGTACCCAAAGGGTCAAACGGGATCCTATTACTGAGACTTCGCTGTCCGTGCGTCCGTCTGTCCGTCTGTCACCAGGTCAGCTAGCCAGTTGAAATTTGTACAAATTATGTATTTCTGTTGCCGCTATAACAACAAATACTAAAATCAGAATAAAATAAAATATTTAAGGTGGCTCCCATATAAAAAAGCGATTTTTTTGCTCGTTTTTATAAAAAATGGTACGGAACCCTTCGTGCGCGAGTCCAACTTGCACTTGCCCAATTTTTTTTATGCACTAAGGAAAAAATGTGGTAACACTTTTTGGTAACTGTTCTACAGTTCATCTGCTAGCTTGAAAAACTTTTGTTTTTTGGTGGTTGGTTATATTGTATCTATATATTTAATTTCTTCGATAAATACATTATGACAAATGACTGCCTTGCTTGTCTAGTGGTTGCAACCGCGACTGCTCAGCTTGAGGTCCTGGGTTCGATTCCCGGGTCGGGCAAGTTGTTATTGGATTTTGCAATCAGAAGCTACTCAGTAGCAGCCATGGAGCCTAGATGTATGTCCGGTTGATGGAAATAGGTTCGCCTCCTATTACATGGGACTTAAACATAACTGGCGAAATACGGGTGTACTATTTAATCAGGTACACCTCTGCCTAACCGATCGGTGATTCATCATCTACCTAGCCTTTTCCCAAACTTTCTTGGGGTCGGCTTCCAGTCTAACTGAATCCAGCTGAGTACAGTATTTTGCATGAAGCGACTGCCTATCTGACCTCCACAACCCAGTAACTGGGTAATACGATACCCCTTAGTAAGACTGCATGTCGGCTTCTGACTACACGTAACGACTGTCAAAGATCTACAAAATGACAGCCGGGATTGGTCCCGGCTTAACGTGTTTTCCGAGGCACGGGGGAAACTCGGTATGTAATCATGGTCACCCATCCACGGACCTACATCGGTAAGCACGGCTTAACCTTGAAGATCGACCCGTGCGGCTGTTGTTATTTAGCCACAAGCTCCTACGATATTATGTTTATGTAACTACATCATAAATTACCCAAAATGATTCACCCATCATATATTTGAACTAACTACCCATAAAATGCCATATTTTCACTCACTCGTATCAACTCTAAAATGTTGAAAATTCGCACTCAATTTTAGTTACGAAAAATAATTATGAAAATCTATTGCCATAAGATAAAATGAAACATCGATATAGCCTTAATAATCAGGCGTAATAAAATGTTAATTAGTTAAATTGACTATCCAATATTAACAAAAAGATAATAATGTAGGTTCAGTAAAACAGGTGAAAGCTATACATTAAAAAATTATTGTTACATCTGGCGACGAGAATGGACATAACAGTTTATAATGAACTAATTAAAAATGAAAAATGATTATGTTTTGAATGATTGATAGGTCTTGTTCTTAAGAAATAAATGAATATAAAAATAGATTATTTAAAGTTTAATAGACGGAAGAAAGAGTTTTTCGTTGTCTGTATATTTTGGGAGGGTGTGCCATTTCAGTTTTATTTTTTTTGGGAATGGCATCTCGCAGTTCAACCTAGGAGGTTGTCGTCTGCTTAACCGGACTATCCTGTGGGTGCCTTAAGAGTAAGGCCTCCAGCCAGGGCATAAAACTTACAAACTAAGCGACTACACGCTAAGGGTACCCCGTGTGGGGTACGAGCCTCGGCTTAGGGCGTCGCTGGGGGAGGACTGCATGGGGACAGGCTGGATCTGAATGATATCATTATTAAGGGGCTGATTTAAAACTACTGGCACAGCATCGCGGGCTGGCTCGAGCGAGGGTCGGGGAGGGCATGGACCGGGACGTCGCGACGGACCTCGACGGCGAGGTCGGAAAGACGGCGGTTTGTGTCTGAACTTTTTAAGAGTGCTAGTCTCTTTGCTACTCTCCTGGAGGAGGGTGATAGCATCATCGGGAGTGACGAGGGTATGCCGAGGACGGTGTACTGTACTAATGCGCGAGGGTTCGTAACGGGCGGCCGCTGCGATCAGGGGATTACGGTGTTTAATGGCGTTATCGAAGAAACGCTTCGAAAGAAGTTTCATAAACTGAAGGACGGTGGGCATTCTAAGGTCTACGTGTAGACGGTCATTACGGACATATAAAGGGGCTTTCGTGACTCTACGTAAGAACCGGTTCTGCAAGGTTTGCATCCTATGGATGTACTTAGGCTTGGTGTGAGCGTACACGACGCAAGCGTACGTCATAATGGGGCGGATCACCGCGGTGTAAAGGCGCAACTTGCACTTGAGTGACAACTTGCTTTTTGTCGAAATCATGAAATGAAGCCTACCCATAGCAAAGGCAGCTCGGTCGCGAGCTGCTTTGATGTGCGCCGCGAAAGACAGGTGGTTGTCAAGTAAGACTCCTAAGTACTTGGCTTGCTTTTCCCAAGGGATAGGCTTACCGTACATAGTGATCGGGCTGAGTGCCATTTCAGTCAAAGACTGACGATATTAGTAGATTTTCTCTGGTTATGTAGCAATACAATTGAAGTGTAGAGACATATAAATATTATTTTCTTTTTCTGGGTGGTATTTAGGTACCTAATGAATTGTTGTACACAAAAGATTTCATTTCCGGTGACCATATAAGCAGCAAGGCCGCTATTTTAAAATACAACTCTTAAAATTTGACACTTTAAAAATTGTAATTTAATTTTGAACGTGTAAGTAACATAATGATTCGGAAAACCTTCCTTTCCACCTTAGTTAAAAATTGGTTTTACTACACTGAAAGTCACCTTCGGAAAATTAGACAGCAACCTAGTAGCTATATCAGGTCATTTAACACAAAAAAAACTATTTATCATCTCCGAAAAGGAAAAACTAAATCAAAACAAGTTTTCTTTCCTTCCCTGTAATTTAGGGTAATCTTATACAGTGTGTCAAATAGCAAAGTGGTCGCATTTGGATCGCATTTTTCCTCTGTATATATTCTGGAGGGAACCATTGGAATGCGGAAAGATGTCCCACTGCGTGCTTTATTGCCTCCTACTCTGAGTTATAGACTGAAGATGATAAAAACTTGTAAAAAAGGAAATTAATTGTGTGAGAAGAAGCGAGCATTCAAAATTGTAGCGCAGTTTCATTGCTGGTGGCATAGCCAAGACGTCTTAAAGCAGTATTGTTTTAATCTTATTCCAGAGTGGGAAAGAGATGGCGCTAGATGTACTCTATAGCTCCGTCTCTTTCTTACACTGGAATAAGATTAAAACAATACTGCTTTAAGACTTCATAGTAACCCCCCTGATCTACTACACCCGATTGTAAAAAAAATATCGCTATATGCGCTTACAGCATCTAAGAATTTGCCTTTGCCAATCATTAGAACTTTTAAACTAAAAATATGCGCGTATTCGTATATGTTCATGTGCGTATAGTAAAAAAAACTATCATGCCTGAAAGATATTCCTCGACGTCAGCGGCATGTTAAGCCAAGTCAGTGGTCCATGCAGCATATAAATTCTGACACCAGGTTAAGCACTGCACGGAAGAAGAAGAAAGAAGTATTAAAAATAAAGGGCACATACGTTTTTAAAATTCTAGTCTATGCATCAGTCAAGATGACACATCAAAATTTTTCGTTTTATTTGTTTTATTAAAAATATTACAGGTTTTTATTGTATTGTATTTAATTTGAAAAGTCTCAAATATATTCATAAAGAATTATGAAGATCATCAGCTGACTATGTTTAGTTATTCTTGTGCTTCATTGGTGTAATTGCTAAGTGTGGCGTTCCAGTGTAACATATAAATAAATAAATACGCAATCAGGCTCAATAAAATTGACTCCACAATGTGTGTGTTTCACTGGTATCGACCGTATAGAGTACCAAGTACTTCCTTTACTACTGTTGAAAATAAAGCGTAAATTAAAACTAACTTAAGGATGAAACTATCAAACATATATTCGACCTTAGGCTGGTAAAACATTAAAGAGGTCTAGCATCAACCAATCAATCAATCAATCATTTTATTATCAGGCAACTAAGGCTCATACATAAAATACACAAAATAATCTTATACAATAAAAATAACAACACGTAACGTTGACGGCGTCGTGTTCCGCTGAACAACAAAGATATGCTGCAGATAAGCAGCATAAGAAAGAATATATTTTTGTTTTGCACACTTACAACACACATACATACATTATAATGAACGATGGAAGCCAAAAGTCATTAAATTGTTGCTACTGACTGAGCATGACGTCTTAAAGCAGTATTGTTTTAGTCTTATTCCAGTGTGGGAAAGAGACAGAGCTATGCAGGATGTCTAGCGCCACTGTCTCTTTCCCACACTGGAAAAGGATTAAAACAATAATGTTTTAAGACGTAACAGTAGGCCAGCTGGTTGAAAAATAACCATGGTTGAGAAATAACCAGGCAGGCGCATTACTTTGTGTAATTTATTTCATCACCGCTGCTCTCAAAAACGGTGAATGAAAACATCGTGAGGAAACCGGCACGTTCTAGAACTGAAAATTCGAAGACATGTGACACCAACCAACCCGCACTGGGCCCGCGTAGTGGATTACAGCCCACTCCGTCTCAAAGAGAGGAGGCCTGTGTCCCGGCAGTGGGAACATTATAGGTTTATGATGATGATAAATGCATTAAATAATACAGGGGTCATGTAGGTGTTTAAAGTAAA
Organism: Cerastis rubricosa; assembly: GCA_949152445.1. Taxonomy (NCBI): domain Eukaryota; kingdom Metazoa; phylum Arthropoda; class Insecta; order Lepidoptera; family Noctuidae; genus Cerastis; species Cerastis rubricosa. The sequence goes on from OX424541.1 coordinate 16,289,626, forward strand.
GTTATAAGGACCAGTGCCTGTCAGCTTGGTTAAGGGTTTTACACTTTTACACCCATTATTTGTTTCGCATGTCGCTATTTCCCATCACTTAGAACAAACACCTAAGCTCGCATGACCCACTAACAAGAGAAAATACCCAAACTATTTGGAGTCTTTAAAAAACAGTTTCGTAAAAGAAATGCAGTGTAGGAATTAGTGTTTTTTTAATTCAAGAGCGTTTACGGCTTCCGATATTATATACAAACTTTCAAGTCCTTATTTTCCGAAATGACGGAACCGATCTTAATGAAACTTAATACGCCTAAGCAGGATACATGGTTCTAAAAAGTTACTTAAAAACATTTTCGAAATGCCTTTAAAAAACCGGCCAAGTGCGAGTTGTACTCGCGCAGGAAGGGTTCCGTACCATTATTTACAAAAACGAGCAAGAAAAATCACTTTTTTGTATGGGAGCCCCCCTTATATATTTATTTTATTCTGTTTTTAGTATTTGTTGTTATAGCAGCAATCGAAATACATAATCTGTAGAAATTTCAACTGGCTAACTATCACGGTTAATGAGATACAGCCTGGTGACAGACGGACGGACAGCGAAGTCTCAGTAATAGTTTGACCGTTTGACCCTTTGGGTACGGAACCCTAAAAAAAGAGAATTGTAAATTTCTGTTTCATAGATAATTTATAATAGGTCTAATATTACTGCAACACTATTTTTTGAAAATATTTTTAGTAGCTTTTTAGACCTATCCTGCTTATGCGTATGAAGTTTTAATAAAATCGTTTCAGTTATTTCGGAAACTAAGGACTTAAAAGTTTGTATGAAATGTCGGAAGGTGTAAACGCTCTTAAGCATGGTCTGAAGTGTAAATGCCTGCAATGTTATTAACATTTTCCCACCTCAAAGAAAAGCTATCTGACCTACATTACTTTAGCAGAACAGTTTTTTAATCAAAATACCTACTTTTAAATAGAGAAGCGATGTTTTATTAAGTTTTACAAAGAACAAGAAAGAAAGAGTAGGAGACTATGAAGAATGTCATGCCAATACGATAGCGAAGATGACAAAGTCAAAAAAAAAATACATTGACGTAAGCTACCGAAAATGTTAGACTTCAACTAACTTATCTGTGCAAGCGGAAAACACAGATATAAAATAAATGTAACAATATTGACATAATAAATAATAAAAAACTTTGAAGACTCAAATGTCTCTACTCTACACTGAGCCTAACGAGACAGTACAAGATTACCACAATAAAATCTTACTTTACAGACAGACTACGAATCGCAAGAACTACAAATACAACAAAAGACTGCAGCGTAGGTAGTCAAGTTTTTTGGGAGTCTTAAATAAAAGAGTTGAGTTACGTGTGAGCAGAAGCGCATGCTCTCGTGTACTTTCTCAAACTGAAGCTAGTCGCTACATGCGGGACTTAACGCTACTTATTTGCTAGATTGACAAAATGCATGGAAGGTTCCAGAGGGACCACCCTGAACTGCAACGGTGCGTTTTACGCTCTCACGGTGATTACGCGTCGTGGTTCAGGTTGCATAACTAGGTACTCTCAGAAAATATAGAAAGACTTCTAAAACGAAAACAAGAGCCAAGTTTGAAATATCGATGCAAATTTTCTTGACAAGCAATGCCGCCTTGAACTCCACACTTAAAGTGGTCATCATCATCATCAGCCTATAATGTTCCCACTGCTGGGACACAGACCTCCACTTTATGAGAGGGAGTGGGCTGTAATCCACCACGCGGGCCCAGTGCGGGTTGGTAGATGTCACATGTCTTCGAATTTTTAGTTCTAGGACATGCCAGTTTCCTCACGATGTTTTCCTTCACCGTTTTTGAGAGCAGCGGTGATGAAATAAATTATACAAAGTTATGCGCCTGCCTGGGTTCGATCTCACGGCTTACTGCTCGTAAGTCGGGGCTGCCGCCACTGGGCCACCGCTGCTTTCAAGAAAAGTGGCCATACTACCTATATGTTAATCCTGTTGTAAATTGTTGCAGAAACCCGAAACATTTTGAAAACGATTTTACCACTTGGCAAACAGTTGTGCTTTTGAAGGCACGATATGTTCAGGAGTGAATTTAATAATTAAATTTCTTTTTAAATTTACTAGGTTTAAGTCAATACGTGTTTGTACTTAGTACTGATAACTTTAAATTAATGTAATGCATTGTAAGCCTAGTAAAACTTAGACAAAGTCACCTTTCTCTTTCGGTTTTTTCCAATGTTACTGGTCACAAAACTCATTTAAAGTGATCAATAGTTTAAAAGTTAAGTTAGCTATTAACTTGATCAGTTACGAGCCTATAAAACAGTTATTTCAATAGCTTAAAATAATATAAAAAAAGATTATTGAGTGCTATAAAAAAGGTTTACGAAGTAGTACGCATACTAAAATTGTTTTAGGTTATGTTATGAGCGAAAATATGAAAATGAATAGTAAAAAATCGCATGAAACTAAAAACACTAAGGTTTACTATGTATTCATAAAACTTTAATAATGTCGCTAAATCCACAAAAAACTTCTTTTCATAATAAAAACAACAATAGAACTTTTTTCATAAACAAATCTCGTCGTCACAAAATGGCGGAGGCACAAAATGGCTGCCTAACAAAAGCATAGACAAAAGAATAAAGGCTCTCCTCGTGGCCCTTTAATGAGGGTTTTGGTCATTTTACGCTCATTTCGATGCAAATTCAAGGGTTTCATGATATTTAGAGGGCTATGCAAATACGACCGAAAGATTTTGATTAAAATTTATCAAGATACTAGTTACATCACACTGGTTTGCTTGGCTGGTTTGTGGTTTGAAAAGGGAATGGGAAATGTAGCATGATTTTTGGTTTTCATTGTGGAGTTTATATCTTATATTCAGACTGAATAAAAAATGAAACCTGTTGGTTTCCAGATTTGGTTTATTGGTTATACCCTCTATTACATTAGCCTCCATTTCCCTACTGCTATGCAGGTACCTCTCTCCATGTCTTCTATTTTTTTTTTACCTTAACATATTCTTCCTGAATGAAAGCTAAACCGAGATGTAGCGGACATTTAGTTCCTTGTATGTATGTTTGTTTGTATATAAAGCCAAAATTAACAGTATACTTAAATTAAGTTGTAAGACCACACTAAAAGTCCGTTTGTATTATATGCTATACTTTAAAGGCTCTTAGCAATATATGGGAAGTATTACCGTTGGCTATTAAAAGCTTTTACTAAGATTTAACACACTGTAATTGAGAAAGATAATGCAATTGTTCTAATGTGAATTAAATGTATATTTATTTGACACAATTCGTGAAATCTGGGTTATTATACAAGGAAAAAGGGACACCGATGATAAAACGGTTGAAATGAAATGATAACCTTTTTGGAAGTAGGTTTTTAAAAACAGTTTTGCACGTCTTCTTTTTTTTCTATACTAGATGCCAGGTGTTTCGTACCTGACTACTCTGAGAAGAAACAGGCCGAAACAAACTCAGAGATAATTGTCTCTTTTAAAGTCCAGATATTGTTCAAGTAAAAAAAAAAAAATCAATCTATTTATTTCAGCATGCATTCATTTGTTAATTACATTAAAATTGCGCTCAATCTTTTTGAGTTAGGATTATGTGCGCTATCGGTTTGGGTTTAGGTGTCATATGAAGACCATGCAGATTAGCGTCTGAAATGGTCTTTTGAAGAAAGAACCACACAGATTTTCTCAAATCTGTGTGTTTCTTTCTTCAAAAGACCTGTCTGTGTCTGAAAGCACCTGTCCAGTCAGTGCAACCATTTGTCAGTGATCGTGTAGCTCGACTCATAAACCAAGGAGCTCAACGACACGACCAACAATACCAAAGAAAGGGCATTTGGGTAGGCCGCATAAAGTACTCAAACTGCCAGACAAACTAAATAAACTAAAATTAAATCCATATCCATACTAATATTATAAATGCGAGAGTATCTCTGTTTGTGTGTTACCTTTTCACGACTAAACAGCGTATTGGATCGTTATGAAATTTGGCAAGGAGATAGATTATATATCTTCGAGAATGACATAGGCTACTTTTCATCCCTGAATAAGCCAAACAACGGCTCAGGCGCAAAATGTAGGGGCTCGACATCTGAATTACCACATGAACGCAGTCGCGGGCAGCAGCTAGTAATAAATAAAATAATATGAGCCAGATAGTCCTCGTATTCACAGTAATAGATTAAAATAATAATAATACAACCAGTTTACCACGTATTCAGTTCGTCATTCTGAAAAAAAAAGCTGCTGATTAAAAATCAGGTGTTCCATACATTTTTAGACATATACATGTGTAGGTATGTATTGTAGTTGTGTAGGAAACAACTGTTTTTTTTAACACCCGACTAAAAGTTTTTCTTAGTTCTGTATGGTGTCGGACGTAAAGAATTGCACCATCCCATATCTTCCCGTGGGCGTCGTAAGAGGCGACTAAGGGACTTGCCAGAGAATCGGCAGCAGCGATCTCTGTATGTACTTTTGCAACAACCGTACTGCGATCGCCAACCCGCCTGCCAAGCGTGGCGATTATGGCAAAACCCCCCTTATGTCAATTTGCCTTGGGGGAGGCCTATGTCCAGCAGTGGACGTCTTTCGGCTGAAATGATGATGATGTTGATGATGAAAAGTTTTTATATGGATAGGTTCAGAATGTACAAGATAAGCGGTAAACGTTTTAGCGTCGGTTTTCCATCCTGTATATCTATCATCATCATCATCATGATTTCAGCCAAAAGACGTCCACTGCTGGACATAGGCCTCCCCCAAGTGTCGCCACATTGACATTTTGGAGGGTTTGGCCATAATCACCACGCTTGACAGGCGGTTTGGCGATCGCAGTACTGTTGTTACAAAAGCACAGATAACGCTGCTGCCCATTCTCTGGAAAATCCTTTAGTCGCTTCTTACGACAACCACGGGAAGATATGGGATGGTGCTATTCTTTACGTCCGCCACCATATAGAGCATATGTATATCTATACCTTAACATAAACAAATATAATAAACAAATGTGTTATTACTTATTATTGAATAGAGCCTTTTAGTCTTACAGTAAAAACAGTTTTATCAATTGATTGGAAAGATTAAGTTGTCTGTTGACCAAAAGCTAGATCAATTGGCACCCTCCGTGCCTGCTCGTTCATTTTCATATCGTTGAGACCCCTCGGGGCCTTCGAAAGCACGTTAAGCCGTTGGTCCCGACTCCGGAATGTCATACGTATTATCTAAGGCAGTCTGAATGCCGAAAATCTGACAGCCCGTCGAATTGTAGGTTCGTAGGATATCGGTTTTTCGTCATAATTGGGGGTGTGGAATGTGGAAGTCAAATTGCGGTGTGGAAAATTTGCTGCAGGGGTCGCTTAGCAGTGTTAGTAATTTTTGATAAGTAGCAACGTCATTTTAATCACTTCATTAAGTTTTTCATAAACAGTTAACTTATGCTTTTAATTTACATGTTTAAAAAATAATTATATGTATTATTCACTTTTAGCCAATTTTAGCTAAAATTCGTAAGGTTTACTAAACCTTTGGCATCGGCTGAAGGTGGTGGTGATAGCCGAGTTATCGGCTTCGGCCAGAAATTGATATCAGTCTGACACTAAATAAAAATTTCAGTCAATGTCAATTCAATACATTTTTTTTAAAGTGAAAGCGACATTTCATGTTACTTTGACACTTCACAAGTGACATTCCATGTCACTTTCAAGTCCCTTGAAATTATTCTTGCGATACATACAAAACATCACGCCTGTAAACTCCAAATGGTTAGGTAGAGGTGTACTTAGTAGTACAACGACATTTCGCCAGTTATGTTTAAGCTTATTGCTATCAACCGGGCACAAATACAGACTCCGTGGCTGCTACTGAGAAATTTATTATGGAAAAAACCCAATAACACTTTGCCCGATCCAGCAATAGTACCTAGGACCTCAAGATCAGCAGTCGAGCTTGCGACCACCAGACCTACTACTACCTACTATTCTCAAAAACAAGGTGTTGTTTTGCATTCTCGTCAAAATTCAGGAGGTAGTCACAAAAGACATAAATAATCAATAAAAATTACGTACTAGTTAATTATTAATAAACGCTTGTTAATTTTTTGGTTGTTTATGTTTGTTAGTATTTCAGAATAATCACCATAACATGGTTTAAGGAATAAGAAATAATTGAATAAACATTTGAGATTGTTTGTATGTCTGGAAGCGCGGTTATAAGGCGAGAATCAGACGGCCTGCGTTTAAAACACGCGTGGTTCAAACTTACCGATTTCCGTAAATAAGAAAAAAATACTCATTTTATTATTATTGATTCGGGACGAGAATCATTAGCATAGTTACCTCCTTGAATTTGACAAGGATGCAAAACAACACCTTGTATAACGAATCCATGCTCCACAATAATCAGAGCACCTAACTACACAGTATAACTGTAGTTTTACTCATCCAACTAGAGTAAAAGTTTCATCAACGTCCTGCCAACATTGTTACTCGCAATATTATTATTTTTATCACCCTATTCTCTTAACGCAGTGCAAACAAACTTGGTCTCGTTTTCAGATTAACTTTTGCCAAGTATCAGAGATCGCGTTACAGAAAATGCGCCCTTATCTTGTTATAAAACCATTATTATTTACAACCCTATCGTTTGAGGTTTGATTTGTTTATTGTGTTGTTTGCGAAAATAGTGTTTTTTTTCTGTTGGTTCAAAATAAGTGCGTGATGTCGTTGTTTCAGACCTGAGTCCGCGTACCTGAATTTTATATTGCCAGTGATTCGCTACAGACCAGAATAAAGCCAAAAACAGACTCATTGTGTAAAATAACACCAGCCTAATTCTATCCACTGCATCGTGTGTGTCGGTAAGTCAACGCCTTTTAAGAGAGAAGAAGATAGCAAATAGATTTAAAGCGCGATAACCATAAGGTTATAAGGTTAAAACTATAAAGTTTTCTGCTGTTTCATGTGACCTCAAAAAAACAGCAGGCCAAAGTTCTCGACAACCACCCTAGAAAAACATCGACTGCAGTCACTGTGACCGAAATCGGCTGTCGTCTCTTCTCAAAATTAATTGAAATCGATTATAACATTTGTTTGTAACAATTTCGTCTTAAAAGGCGTTAAAAGAAAATGCAGCTGCGTAATCCTTCTTCCATATAGAATCACCTTATCAAGCTTCTAACTTATGCAGTCACATAAAGACTATTCTTTTACCATTGTATGAAATACTTAAAATACTGATGAAATAGAAGATCTAATCGATCGATCAATCTAATCGAGAATAGCAGATTCACTGACTCTTTGATCGAGTGGCCACGAGCGCGGCTGCTGAGAATAAGGTCCTGGGTTCGAATCCCGGGTCGGGCATAGTGTTATTGGGTTTTTCCATAAGGATTTTTTCTGGATTTGTACTCATCGTCATCATCATCAGCCTATAATGTTCCCACTGCTGGGACACAGGCCTCCTCTCAATGCAAGGGAGTGGGCTGTAATCCACCACGCAGGTCCAGTGCGGGTTGGTAGATGTCACATGTCTTCGAATTTTTAGTTCTAGAACATTTAGTTTCCTCACGATGTTTTCCTTCACCGTTTTTGAGGACAGCGGTGATGAATTAAATTACACAAAGTAATGCGCCTGCCTGGGTTCGAACCCACGGCTTATTGCTTGGAAGTTGGGGCTGCCACCACTGGCCCACCGATGCTCTCATTGTATCCGGTTAACAGCAATAGGCTCTCCCCCAATTACATGGGACTTAAAACGTAACTGGCGAAATGTAGGTGTACCATTAGGTACACTTCTGCCCCTCCTACTCCACCTACATCCTCTAGAGGTGTGATGTTATATTAGGTTATGTGAAATGGATAAAATCAAAATCAAAATATTTTTTGAAGTGAAAACTTCTTTAGCGGCGTTGTGCACTTTTGTGATGGGTAAAAAATTTTAAAATCGCGTCATGACAAAGTGACCGTCAGGACATGTTTACTTTACATAGGCCTACATGAGTAGGTACTTATAAAACGTCGACAAAAGGTGTTTGGTTCGGTTTTGTTGTTTCTTATGGAGAAGAACTGGCAAGGAACTCCATGTTTACTAAACTCGCTAAGCTCCATCAAGTCAGAACGTAGAGCCTCCTAGTACATAAACCATCAACATAACATAAACATAAATACGCGACGGCTTTCAAAGAACTTATTGTGTGCATAAAAAAACAAGATTATACTCGATATTGGGTGGGTATAATATCGAGAGCGTAGATGTTTCGCAGCTAATGTTTCAGATAAAACGAATTGCCTCCGAAGTCTTTGCTAGAAATTGCTCTGTAATTTCTACATTTAGTAGGTACTTAGTTTGAGTGGGCCTAAAATGTATACTGCTTGTCTTGGAAATTGTTATTTTTTTGTTCACGTTTTCTTTTTGATTACTTTTCGTATTTTCTTTAGTTATCTGTGACTTACAGAGCAGAAACTATTATTTTTTTGGTCGCAGTTATGTGTAAAACTTCTCAATCTGCCCATTACAGTCACTGTTCTTGAAATAAAAACAAAATATTTTAATTTTAAAATTAAATGCGAATCTTATATTGGTATATCTCTGCCCCACATTTCGGGGAAAAAGGGCGTGATATTACGTCAGGTTAACAAGTAATCTGCTTATCAAATTAACTAATAATTATATCTTTTTTTGAACGACTAATAAACTGATAAATCTTATCATTGAGAATTTGTATGCAGAACGCAGTTATTAAAGATCATACTAGCTGTCCTGCGCAACTTCATCAGCGTCACATTTTCCCCGTTTTTGCAATATTTTTCACTGCTGCTGCGCTCCTCTACAGCGCCATCTGTTAGAATCGTTTGGAGCTAACAGATAATTGTGACTTAATTTGCAATAAAATAATATTGCGACTTTAAATTGATATGTAAACGATCCTATCTTTCAAGTTGGATCAAACTGCACACGGTGTGCAAATTTGATTAAAATCAGTTATGTAGTTTAGGAGTCCATCCCCGACAAACAACGTGACACGTAATTTATGTATATATAGATTGTCTTAGTAAGTTATTACCTAGTTATAATCCAATTCACTTCGAAACAATAGTCTCTTAATCCATCGATCCTAAAATAACATCCTAAGCGCAGTTTTAGGCGCCCAAGACTAATAATCATGGGGCAAGGTCCAACCCCTTTTCACCCCGGATTTATATTAAATTCCTTAGTCCAAATTTGCCGAAACAATCCCTATGGGGCTACCTAGCCGCGATTTTATTATTTCTTGCCCCTATTTGTATACCTAGGCATGTATAGTGGCAAAATTCTATTATACTGTTTTATTGCCAGGCGCCGAATTTTTATGTTCGAGTCCTAGGATTTAGGTACTAAATATTCAAATAGGTTTTCATAGTGAAGGGTGCTACGGTCCAAGAAAAAAATATTTTTTTTTTGGTATCCAATAATAGGAATTTTCATAACAATAATATAATCATCATCATTCATCATTTCACCCGAAAGACGTCCACTGCTGGACATAGACCTCCCCCAACGCCACATTGACATAAATGGGGTTTTGCCATAATCGCCACGCTTGGCAGGCGGGTTGGCGATCGCAGTACGGTTGTTACAAAACCACAGAGAACGCTGCTGCCCATTGTCTGGCAAGTCCCTTAGTCCCTCTTACGACACCCACGGGAAGATTTGGGATGGTGCTATTCTTTCCGTCCGACACCATACATAACAATAATATAATAAGTAATTGAAATTGCATTAATTTTTACACATATTATTTACATTAATTAAAAAATATTTAAAAATGTGAAAAAATGGAATAAAGGAAATAATATGTATAATAATAAACCATTGTAATTCTGACCACAGATCTCACAAACAAACAGAGCAGACAGCGGTTTACATCACCCCTCTTTTTCAACAAAACACAAAAGAATTAAACCCGAAACATTTATTCATGAAAGCTCAATACCACAAAAAAGGGAAATTCGAGAAATAAATTGTCATAACCGTGAAGGCTAGACCAGAGGCCAAAGAATATTGAATTATGTCTGGAAACCGTTATTTACTGAAAATATTCTGTTTTGTTCGTTTGTACCCGAATATAAATTGTATGAGTCGTAAGCCCCTGGACGAAAGACCACACGTTAATAATAAAATGATCGTACTTCGTGACTGATAGGGTTGCTAACGGACGTTTTGAAATTAGAACAGCATTTAGCTTTCTATTCAGCCAGACAGTTAAATCCAGACGATTTAAAAACAGAATAGGATTAAGTTTTTGTAGAGTAACAGCAGTTTTAAAGTCTAGACAAAGTGACAGTATCAGAGGGAACGGTGGTGCTGAACTCAAAAATAAGGACATAAAGTACCAAAAAGTTTCAACCCTTTTCGACCATAAGTAAAATCACAGTGAGCGAGTAAAACTATTCCGTAATACTGTTTATATACACACATCAAAAGTGTCTAGGGATCAACATATATTTTTGCAATAACTTTTCTCCTGATTGATATTAATTAAAATTTTCTTTAAGGATTCATCAAATAAAGTGTTTTCGTTTGTCACAGTAACGATAAACCAAGTCACCTTTGCATTAATAAAGAAATTTGCCATTTTCTAATAAAGGGATTTTTGACATTTGAACCACTAACATTAAAGTTCGAAAAAAAGACTGAAATAACAGTTTTCTTTAAAATTTTATTGGGTAACTTAAACAATTAATAATCCGTGTTTCAGTTTAGTAACATCGTATTTGAATGATAGACAGCAGCAAGTACAAGTAAATGGTGTAAATTCAATGGGTTTAAAAGTAAAAATGGGTGTACCACAAGGTTCGATTTTGGGCCCTTTCCTCTTTTTAGTATATATAAATGACCTACCCCATTTATTTAAAAATCATCCACAAATGGTGTTGTTTGCTGACGATACTTCTTTAATATTTAGGATAAACAGACATGCTACAAACCTTGACGACGTAAATAACGCTCTAATGCAGGTCCATAACTGGTTTACCGCTAACAATTTAGTACTAAATGGGAAAAAAACTAAGTGCATAAGATTTTCTCTACCAAATGTCAAATTTTGTGATACTGACATAGTATTGAATCAAGAGAAACTTGAATTTGTCGATGAAACTGTTTTCTTGGGGATCACGCTCGACTCAAGGCTACAATGGGGTCCTCATTTAACATCTCTTGCAGGACGGCTGAGTTCAGCGGCATATGCTGTCAGAAAAATCCGTCAATTTACTGATGTAGATACCGCGAGGCTAGTGTATTTTAGTTATTTTCATAGTATTATGTCATACGGTATTTTACTATGGGGACGGGCTGCAGACATCGAGTCTATATTTATTCTGCAGAAAAGAGCCATCAGAGCCATTTATAACCTGCGTAGGCGCGATTCTCTAAGAGAACTGTTTAAGGAAATTAACATCATGACTGTACCTTGTCAATACATCTATGCAAACATCATGTACGTTAGGAAAAATCTGCATTTATTTAGTAAAAGAGGTGACCGGCACCACTATAATACTAGAAACAGGGACCAACTGGTTCAGCCAGGTTTTAGGTTGGCTAAAGTAGACTCATCTTTCATGGGGTACTGTTTAAAATGTTACAATAAAATACCTCCCCCCATTCAACAACTCAATGAAACGAAATTTAAATCTTGCATAAAACGCACACTATGTAGGCAAGCATATTATAAGTTGGGGGATTACATTGATGATAAAAATGCTTGGCGCAATGCTGGTCCTGCTCCACAACCATAGGGGCAACCTGAATCATGTGAATTACCATTTGAAGTTATTGTGGAAGCAGCAGAAGATTGTAAAAATATATTTGCATTGTATAGATTCAATCTAGTATTATATAATTGCATAGCACATGTGTGAGTACTATGTACTGCAAAGCTACCATTTACTGAGTACCTACATTGACGCGAATATACCCTGGTGGTTGTGTGAATGTCATGCTCACTTAAATGTCACGCTGATGGTGGCGGGTGTGTCGGGTCATTTAGTTCCCTTCAATATGGTTGAGTTGAATGATGGCTGATACATGCGTGATGTTCGTGAACGGGCGCTGTTAGTTGTGACTGGTCATCTCTTAGCTACCACGGTTTATTTTAATTACTTTGTTTTTGTATTACTGATTTAATCTTTTACTCTGGACGCTCTTAACTTGCCCGTATTTCTACATCGTTCTCACATATTTGTAATTTTTAACATGAATGATGTAACCCAAGATTTTGTAACATATTTTGATTTAAAAGAGTGTCCATGGAGTTTCTTGCCCATTCTTCTCCATAGAGATCTACGCTTTGGAATGGGCAACTACAGTACTTTCACAAGTTATTATGCCTTGTGACTGGGACTGTAGCTTTAGCTTAGCGTTCTTTTTTTTTTTTGTTTTGTGACTTTCAAAAGTGCCTGTAAAGGTCTAATTGAAATAAACGCTTTGAGTTTGAGTTTGAGTTTGAGTTTTCTACCGCGAACACTAACAACACAAGAACATCGGTTTGGCATACTCAAAATGAATTCATCCAAATCACGCTGTGGAATGGCCGCCCATGTTCGTTGCAACAACAAAAAAAGGTCTTCTTGCGACTGGATACCCTCCATATTCGGCAGAGCTCTTCTCTGTAGCATATCCCATGCATGCTCAATCGGGTTCAAGTCTGGCGACTGAGCAGGCCAGGGCAGGACATTGATGTTAGCTGCGGCGAGAGTCTGTCTTACAACTCTTGCGGTGTGCGGTCGTGCATTATCATGCATTAACTGAAATAAGGGACCGATTTGCACTTGTAGAGGAACGATGACGTCTGATACAATCGTCTCAGCATAAATTTGAGCGTTGAGGTTGCCTCTGATCCAAATCAACTCAGTTCTTCCGCCGATCCAAATACCCGCCCATACCATGATGGTTCCACCACTATAAGGATGGACTTCCTGGCAGGATTTTAATCGCTGTTGGCGTCCAGGGGTTCTCCAGTGTCGTATACGTCTTGTATCCGGTCTCATACCAAAACGAGACTCATCAGAAAAGCACACGAAACGCCATTGTTCTTCTGCCCAATTTCTGTGTTCAAGAGCCCATTGATATCGAATCCTACGATTGTGCATTGCTATAGGTGGTACCCGTAGCGGTCTTCGGGCATGAAGGTTCACTTCATGCAAGCGGTTTCTGACTGTTTGGTCGCTAATTAAGTTCCCTGAAGAGTGATGAAGCCTCACGGCTAACATCATGGCGGTTATTGTTGGAGCTCTTCGAGTTAAGATTTGAATGTATCGGTCTTGTCTCCGTGTGGTGCAGCGATACCGTCCTCCATGGCGCTCAGCCACGGTACCAGTGCTTCGGTAACGTGTCCAAAGTCGACTGATAACACTCTGACTTGTATTCAGAGCTAAAGCCACAGTACGTTGCCGGGAACCAGCTTCTATCATTCCCACGGCTCTGAGCATTTCTTCCCTGCTTAAATGACGTCGCCGCTCCATAATAACGTTGGTTTTAATCAGTAGTAGGGAAACAGTAGCACTAATAATGTCTTCAATGCGTTGTATGTTTTTATAGGGAAAATATTGACAGCTGATTTTCATCTTTTACTCGAATTTGATTCACAGTTCCTGATTCAAATTATGAAATGCACCAAAAAGGATCCATATAAATTTATAAAATCATAAATTTATTACAAAGCCACATCTCAATCTCAAGAAATCCGCATAAAAATGCTTGATCCCTAGACACTTTTGATGTGTGTACTTGTACGGGGAAAAGAGTGAATCAGTTCCGTGCTAACAACCATTGATTGATTTGATTGATTATAAAAAATTAACTCTACTGCTTATTTGTAACTTACTGAACTGTGCAAGGGTGGTACAGTCAGCAACAAAAGTCCATGAACAGATACTAATTTTCAAAACACCTGAACACTAAAACGGACCATAAATCACTTACCAGAGTAGAGTACACAATAAGGTTCTCATTTCAATTTTACAAAAACGCTAAGCATTAATATTTTCATAAGTCTCGTAAGTTTCGTAAGTCGCTAAACATCATTACAGTGTAAGTCGATAATTATCATTTTGCCGTAAGTCGCTAAACATCATTACAGCGTAAGTCGATAACTATCATTTTTAACCCCCGACCAAAAAAGAGGGCTGTTATAAGATTGACGTATGTATCTGTGTGCCTGTGTATCTGTGTATCAGTGTGTCTGTCTGTGGCATCGTAGCTCCTAAACGGATGAACCGATTTTGATAAAATTGGTTTCGTTTGAAAGGTATTTTAATCGAGAGTGTTCTTAGCTATGTATATTAAGACGGTGTCGGAAGATATATTTGGGCAAAACCTGCAGAAATTTATTCAAGCAGCACAAATAATAATTGAAAGCGGTGTGCAACTATAAACTGTGTCATATTTAATTAATAAAACTATTAATGTTTTTACTGGGTGTAATTTTACTTGTTTTAATATTTTATGATTGTACATTGTGACTTATAGCATCGTATTGGACTCCTCTGTAATGTTGCTATATTTGTTGATAAATAAATAAATAATAAATAAATAAATGTTTCGAGAAAATCTGCTCAGCCGTTTGAAGATCATCACCTCTTTTCTAGTTAATGAAGGGATGGAAATGTAGGAAATTAGCTATGATCAGCGACTTTTGTATTTATTACAGATCATACAATTTTGTTGGTAGTAATGTATAGCAATTTATGGTTTAACTGAGTTCAGCGACTTTTGTAGTTTTATTATGATAAGTTGTTTTATAATTTACTTTGGTCAGTAACTTATGCTAAATAATAATGATTAGGAAATATTGGAAACAAATTATGTTCAACGACTTCTGTTGCTGACTGTACAATACTGATATCAAATAAAAAAAAACTTTTTTTTTTGCCGCGGTTGTCATTCACATAGGCCTTCTGCCAGCAGATACAACATCAAGCCGTCCGCCAGCTTTATTTTGTTCTAGTTGAGAGTTGACGTTCTAGAAAACGAAGCTACGTAACGTTAGTCATAGAACCATGCGCTATATAATTTTACGAACCTTTAAAGCAACCTGGTGAAATGGTTCTAGGCTGTTTATGAAAATAATACCTATTCGAGTGTGACGATAGTAGGTACCTTTTCAAACAAACTCTTACACAAGAACCTGTGTTATTCATCATTTCAGCCGAAAGCCGTCCACTGCTGGACATAGGCCTCCCCCAGGTTTCACCACATTGACATAAAATGGGGGGTTTTGCCGCCATAATCGCCACGCTTGGCAGGCGGGTTGCCGATCGCAGTACGGTTGTCACAAAAGCACAGGGAACGCTGCTGCCCATTCTCTGGTGAGTCCCTTAGTCGCCTCTTACGACACCCACGGGAAGATATGCGATGCTGCTTCTTTACGTCCGACATCATACAGAGCTAGTGCCTAGCTAGCCGTGTTAGTACTTGACTGTAACTTTTGTGTTAGGTACTAAAGTCAAGAGGTTTTAAAACCCACACATCTTCAGAAATGTTGTTTCAGACAACCCTAGTTAGGTATCATGATTACAAGTAAAGTCCAGTAACATAATTCTAGAAATTTCACTTAAATATTTCAAAGGATTTCACAAAATTTGCCGACGTGGAATTGTCAAGTAGGTCAGGGGATCGAATACGTTTTGAAATTCAGTAACGGTTCTAAGTGGTTGGTAATATGACTTATTATGTATGCGGGGAATTTGGATGGTTTGTGGTTAGAAATAAGCAAACATAGGCTTTCAAAAAAATATAACATGCAAAAAACAAACAAGTTATAAGAAAAAATACTCGTAAGTCGCTTCCCGCCATCCGTACGCTTAGATGTTTTAAACTAACTAAAATCAACGAATTTTGTTTAGGTTTTCATCAATAGACAGAATGATTCAAGAGGAAGGTTTAAGTATATATACTTTTTCTAACACATCAAAATTTCCATGTGAACGAAATAACGAGCAGCAGCTACTAAACACATAACTCTTGAAAAAGTAACACTGCCTTTCTTGGACAGTCGAGTAAAAATCCCAGATTATTGCATACCTTTTTCCCAAATATAATTTCCAAAAAAAAAGAGTATTTACGTTTAGTCATAAAAATAACATGCAAAATTAAGTTCTCAACCCAAAAAATCCTTAGAAATTACTTTAGATAAATATCGTACTTTATGGCACCCCAAGTTTATCAGGTAAGGTAAATAAATAAATAATCATGCTTTCTCGTCACGTTCTATGTTTATGGGGTAGCAAATTACTGCGTAAACACAAAATTATATTAATTCGGGAAAGAGCAAATTAGTGTTATTTCGAACTTTTGAATAAGAATTGGTTAGCTGAATAATTTGGGATTTTTCTCTTCTTGAAAAGTAAAGGTTTTTTGTGTGATTCTCTAAAGAGGCATAGAGGTTATGTGAACTGTGTATTCTCAAACTTTACAACGTTGCAAATAGTTGTAAATTTTTTGTCTGTTTTGATTAATAAATCAACATTACTATAGATAATAAATTAGTAATATTCAAATATTGATATAATAAATGAAAACAGCAAAATATTTGACAGACATTTGCAATGCCAACTTAAAAAATGAATTACCAGTCCATATTTTCTACGAACTGTGTAACTAAAATCTCGACGTGATTCTTTATCCCTCACGATTTGCACTCTAATGACTTCAAAAACCTAAAAGCCAATAAGCTGTATTCGACCTCAATAACTCCTCTCCGCTTAATCACAAGGCGAAGGGTCCAACCTGACAATTTTCCAAGTATTTTCCAGCCAAAAAACCTAGCCAAAAACCCAGACTTTTATCTCAGGTAACAGTACCAAAAAAACCCTTTAATTCCTTAAAATCACAGTAACATCTGACAAAAAGCGACGCCCAGCTTATTAGGACATAGCATCCACATTTCACCGTGGATTTGAGCGGGTCCGTAATTTGGGAAAAAACCGAGCGCTCCAGAGTGTGGGGTGTCCGTAGTCCCGGTCCAGTGGGATCAGGGAGAGGACACGTCTAGAGATTTGCTCCGAACAGGTTGATGAATGACGTTCAATGTTTAAGGTTGGGTCTTCAATCGGTAGTATTTTATTTGGGACGTTTAGTTTTTTAAATGTCTGGGTGTACTGTGCATTTCTCGTGAGTTCTCCCTATCGAAAACAGATGTCTTTTGGTTTCCTACAATCGAATTAAATTACTTAGATAGGGATTCAAGTAATATCAGGAACTTGGTAAAAATATATCTTATCAAAGCTCTCTCCAAGTATTCAGATAAATTAAAATAGCCTTAAAACTTTTGTTTGCGAAAAACAACACACCACTTCCAATTCATTTCAAATGAACATTTAAATTATTATTTTTTGTTTCAAAAAGACCGATTAGTCGGCCAACAACCAATGTGGCTGGATGGAGCCAATGGAGCTTTCCACATCTACTACACAACACTAGTAAACACTCTTTCTAATACCCTTAAAAATTAATCCAAGTCTCCTATCCACCCAAATACCGCAACATTTATTTTCGGCATGCAACCTATTTTAAGCGAATATCGAATTAAAGATGGCCGAAACAGGAACAAACTACACCACAGCTCAAGTAAGCCGAACGTGAGGTGAATAAGTAGAATTCCTTTAAATTATGTAACGCGAAACTGTAATGTGCACTTAGCTTGCTTTGCTGGACTATTATGGCCCAAGGTTTAAAATGTTGTGATCGGTTTTTTAGCTATTTAGTTATAAGTTTGGCTAGTAACCTAAGGTGATTTTGTCAAAGCCGTTGCTGTCTGTGATTTACGATACCAAAGCAGAGTATCTCACGGCTCACCTGGTGGCCACTTTGTGGTGCAACATACACATTTTGTTTGTAGCGCGACCTGGGCCTCAAGTCTGCTATTTTTATAAACATCGTCATTCCAACACGATCCCATTGTAGTCATAATGATGCCATTATAATTAGTAGATTACCAAACTTGTCAAAAACAACAATTATGAAATCAATGATAGGCCATTCTGACACTATTGTAAACAGACTTGAGGCCCTGGTTCCATCATGGTTGTCATCATGATAGGGAGATATAGGCGTGAAGGAGTCTGCCCACGGCACGCGAGGAATGATTGGTGTTTTATCAAAAGACCAAGGAGATTTTTTACATTCTTTATTGCACATACAATTAAAAGATATACACACAAATAATATATAGCTTATTTAACAATGATGATTTAAATAAATATTCTGTATGGTGTCGGACGTAAAGAATAGCACCAACCCATGGGTGTCGTATGAGGCGGCTAAGGGACTTTCCAGAGAATGAGCAGCAGCGTTCTCTGTGCTTTTGTAACAACCGTACTGCGATCATCAACCCGCCTGCCAAGCGTGGCGATTATGGCAAAACCTCCCTTATGTACCCTTGGGGAAGGCCTATGTCCAGCAGTGGACGTCTTTCAGCTGAAATGATGATGATGATGATTTAAAATATACCTGTCGGTTGTTTCTTTTTACCAAGCGGTCCAATAAAAGTTGAAAGCAGGCCTAAGAAAATAACATTCCACGTTAACTTCCCAAAAGTAAAACTTCAAAAATCCTTTCCCTGTTTACAGAATAGGGTAATAACATTTCAAGGGTATACCCCTTTAAGATGTAGGTACACGCGTAGGCAGTTAACTTTCCTCTTTAGAACTTCAAAAGCCATGTTTTTAATTTCCAAACGAGTGAACACGTGGCGAAGTTGGGGCACTTTTCTAACTGATTGTACATACTGTCGTTAAGGTTAACTTGCTGGAATATTTTGAGTATTGGGCTTATCGAACCGTACAAGGATGCCACTAGGTTTTTTTTTTTTAATTTACTGAAATTACAATACTAACTCAAGACTGGTTACTTAAGAGTTACTTAAGACTCAAGGTGTTACTTAAGACCAAACTCAACAAACTTTTACGTTTGATGGCGAGAGGCGCTCTTTTATATAACAATGAACTACCTTATGTATATACTAACTAATTGTATATTAAACTTACTTATTATATTATGGCTAAATCTTATACGATGTATTTATTTCTGCAATCCTGTATAATGTTTTTTTTTAAATTTTGTCTTGAGTGATCCTTTACTATTTTTTACTTTTTCTCTTAATAAATCTATTTTGTTTTGTTGTGATGTTAGTTGGATGTCAGGACTATACTGTGTGCTGCACCACCTGTGTGGTTTGCTGGTCAGTACCGGCGATACCTATAGTAGGCAGTATCTATTTGCGGAACTTGAACATGGGAGTATTCAGACCTTCCAATGTAATATGCATCATCTTCTTGCCCTTGTCCAATTCAATTGTGGTTGGCTCAACACGTTTTCTTCTTCCGTTCTCCCCTGCCAGAAGTCACGGCATCATTTTCTCCTTTCTTTTCTAAGATTCTTGCGTAGCTGGTGTAGTTAAAAAGGACGCCGTGCTAGTATTTTCATAGTATTTATTAAGCTTGTCAACTCTCAATATTCCTATGATATTGATTGTGCAGCTGAGGCTGATGTTGAGGAGCTAGTGGCTAAATAATTACAGCCGCTCAGTTCAATTTTCAGGTTTAGCTGCGTTTTCCCCACCCTCGGACCAATCTAGACGGTTGGTCCGAGGGTGGGTGAACACCCATTGCATAACGAGTTTCCTCCGGGCCTCGGAAAGCACGGTAAGCCGTCTGTCATTTGTAGATCTTTGAAGTCATTACAAGTTGTAAGTGGCCCGAAAGTCTGACAAACAGTCTTACAAAACGGAAAAAAAATGTATTACCCAGTACTAACTGGGTTGTGGAGTCAGATAGGCCGTCGCTTAATGTAAAATACTTGTATTCAGCTGCCCCCGTTGAGACTGGAAGCCGACTCCAACATACGTAGTTGGGATAAGGCAGATGATGAAAGATTGTGCAGCTTAGCTTTGGGCAACCCGTAAGGGATGTAATTGATCCAAACCGCGGGGAGTTAGGGATGTGTTGTGTGCCACCCTCCAGCGGTTTGGTCTCACAGTGAAGAATGGTTAGATCTGTGACTGTTCCCCAAGAACAGGGTGTAAAGTTCCTCAATACTCCATACAAAAGGGAGGATCCTCCGACCAGACGGGTGTTGTGGTGGGCAGTAGCCCAACAGTTGTTATTGGGTTGTTCCCATATAGTCTTAAGTCGCGGCTAACTTTACTTGCGCGATGTGGGAATTTGATGTTAGTTCTTCAAGTATGTCATAGATGGCGCTGTAGTACTTTTTGTTCTATGTTGCTGTAGTGCCCCTGTGGCCGTTTTCGCAACCGCGATTCGTAACCAATTGCGAATTAAGAATTTTTATTCCTTGTTCCCAGCCAATTGCAAATCAAGAGAAATTTTTCCTTAGTCACAACTAAGCATCCTGATGATAAAATTGTAGTGCTGTTATACCACTCTCCAGATGTTACATAGTTCACCATCCTCGTCCCCCGTATGTATAACATACTAAGGTTAACTCCGTGTAAAAGTTGGCGCGTGTTCTATTAGAACGCGTATATTAAAAGTTTTCCAAGCACCTTACGTTAAGAAGCTTTCGCTACCGTCCTCATGTTTACTTTAGTTTACATTCAAATAGAAATGGTGAGCGTGTAGTTTACTTGAGAATTTGTTCAGTTTTACTTGGCACCATCATCTGCCAAGACTTTTCCTAACTATGTTGGGGTCGTCTTCCAGTCTATCCGGATTCAGCTGAATATAAAGTATTTTACATGGCAACTGACTATTGACCTCCACAACTTAGTCAATACTGGGTAATTGTCAGTGACTACGTGTAACGACTGTCAAAGATCTACAATCGATTAACAGGCTTTCGGAAGCACGAAGGAAACGTCTTTCAAATGTAGGCTCTCTTTTTCTCTCTCTATTGCCTATGGCAATGTATGCATGTTAATCATTATGCTTAAAAGCTCACTACCGGTAACTAATACTACGGTAAAACTAATAACGGTCATATATTATATCACTGTTTCGATACACAAAGAGTAGATGGGAGAGTAGGTTACCTATCAAACTTTAGATTGTCAACAATTTATTGAAACATATTTTTTTAAGAATATTTTATAGTTTGTATAATAAAGAATAATTTATTTCAAGTAACTTTGTCTCATATAGTAGTAACAATATTGACTTAGGACTATGTTAGTATCTTATCACATCAATTAAGGGTTTGTACACAAAACCGCGAATCGGCGCGATGTGATTTCGCAACGCAGAAAACAGCGATACGAATAGCTGCGACCCGCCTTCGTGCGGCAAGGCGAGATGCCTTGCACGATTCGTGTGACCGTTCCTTTGACAACCGTCAACCAACGCTACAATAAATGCAGATAAACATTTACAGACCTCTTTTCCCATTATGTAACCATTAACTCAACGTTTTTGCTCACACTAAGCAGTTATGCTCAGGCATTTCTCGATCGGTCAGACAGACTAATAGATCAGATCTGTCTAAAAGATATGTAATTTGTTCCAATATAATGACGACATCACACATTTACAAATGATCTTTGACATCTGAGTCATGGCAGCCACTACTAATCCCAGCAAAAACTGGAATGTCTTAAGTATTTCAGAAAAGACGTTTGATGAAAGACCGAGTGGACCAATAAGATATAGATAGTATTAAGGATTATTTGTATGTATTATAATATATATTAGTTTATTTGTTCGGTATATTTATGTATTAGTATGTACCTATTTATGTATATCAGTTTATGTTAGCAAAAGGTATTTTTTTTTGTACTCTACCTCAATGCTGTCCTATTTGACCCAAAGGTTGACTGGTAGAGAATGCCGTAGGGCATTAAGTCCACATAAGTACCACCAATGTACGTGAAGTTTAAATAAATAAATAAGAGGATAAAAAATAGATAAACAATAAAAATACTGCACACATAACTTAGCAAATACCCACACACATACTTGAGTGCCCCCCGGCGTTACTTGAAGTGTTAATATTTGAGTGGCCAAGAAAACCGCGAAAGGAATTTCAGGAGGTTGGAAGTATTTAATGCTATTTTCGCAATGTAAGGGAAGGACCTTATTTTTTCTGTTGAAAACTTGTAGCGTGTTTACTGCTTATGTTTCGAACTGAAGGGTGCAGGGGGTCTACTCTCTAAGCACGAAATCCGTAGTTTCGGCCAAACTTACGGTCCTTTCTTCCGTATCACTTACGGACATGGCATTCGTTAGGGGCCCGAACTAAAAATGAATGACAATACGATTGGACAGTTGTCCTAACTCCCGATCTGTTTTCAAAACTCATGAATCCGAAAATATTAGGGAGGAAGGTTCATTTCTTAGTATTAAGCTAGTTACGGACGGACCCGTATTTCCGTTGACGGAATTAGAGAGTAGACCCCCAGGAGTGACGCACGAGCGCTGTAAATTCCACGTCCACGTCCAAAACCCGTATTTTGATATTATTATAAATCCGAACGTTTGTAAAGATGGATGGATGAATGAATCCATTCCTTCATCCTGATGTTTGTTACTCTTTCACCCAAAACCTGCTGAAGGGATCTGGTTATAATCTGAATTACCACAAAGGATATAAAAAAAGGATAGGAAAGGTGTTGTTTTGCATTCTCGTCAAATTCAAGGAGGTAACTATGCTAATGATTCTCGACCCGAATCAGTAATAAAATGGGCATGTAATTTTTTTTCTCCTTTACGGAAATCGGTAAGTGTGAACCACCCGTGTTTTAAACGCGGCCCTTCCGGTCCTCACCCTATAACCGCGCTTTCACACAAACAAACAATCTCAAACGTTTATTCGATAATTTCTAATTCCCTAAACCACGTTTCTCTCGTGGTTATTCTGATAAACTGACAAACTTAAACAACCAAAAAAATTGTCTGTATTTATTAATAATTAACTGGGCACTGTAATTTAAATTGATTATTTATGTAATTTGTAAGAACCTCCTGAATTTTGACGAGGATGCAAAACGACACCACAGACTGAATTACTATGTTTAAAAATTAATTGAAAACACAAAAAAAGGCTTTGAGCCACAAAACTATTTCAATATTATTATTCAGGAATGTTCACGATTCAGAACACAGAACACCAATTAACTTCCTAATTGATGAAAATTGAAATCTTTTGTATTTGGAAAACGCTATTATAAGCTAAAATTAGTGTTAAATTTTAGTCTGGTTTTTGTCGATAAAGGTTTTCAGTTTACGTAAGATAAATTTGAGTTGTACGGGAAGAGGGAATTGATGGTTTAGTAAATGTTGAAGTTTTAAAATAAGACGATTGATAGTTTAGTTAATGAAAACGAGCACTCTTGAAATGTCAAGGGACTCCTTCAGTTTAAATGTGCCAATTTTTTGCCACTGACTAGTGAGCCGTAAAGCTATTGCCCGTACCAGCACATATCCGTGGAGAAGAACGGACAAGAAGCTGCATGTATAATTTTCTATCATAATCACGGTAGTAATAGGCAGTCCCTGTACCGATACATGTTTCATGATTCTCGTACCGATGTCATCATCATTGACGACACGGTTGGCGCTGTGGTTGAGCGATCGACTGCTGCGCTGCGAGTCGCGGGTTCGATCCCGGCTCGGAACAAATATTTGCATGGCCTACAGATAGTTGTTCCGGGTCTGGCTGTTTGTGTACGTGAGTTTAAATGTTTGTAAACGCACTTCTTCTGTATGGTGTCGGACGTAAAGAATAGCACCATCCCATATCTTCCCGTGGGTGTCGTAAGAGGCGACTAAGGGACTTGCCAGAGGATGGGCAGCAGCGTTCTCTGTGTTTTTGTAACAACCGTACTGCGATCGCCAACCCGTCTACCTAGCGTGGCGATTATGGCAAAACCCCCCTTATGTCAATGTGGCGTTGGGGGAGGCCTATGTCCAGCAGTGGACGTCTTTCGGCTGAAATGATGATGAATGATGAAACGCACACACGATACAGGAGAAATTCGTAGTGTGAGGCAAAGTTTAAAAAAAAAGTGTTTTCGTCATTCTCTTTGCCCTTATCCATTATTTGTCGTCGGCACAGCATGTCTTCTTCTTCCATATTTCTCAAGTACTCGTAATCTCATCATAGATTCTCGCACCGATGTATGTTAGAAACAGAATAAAACTTTTCTCTGGTCTCTTCTTTTCTGATCGGAAATCCCGATGTCATGTGAACAATTTACTATGTCACCGACAATTTTGTTCGCCATTTTAAGTGCCACACTTCTCAGCAACGTTAATAAATCAAACGTGAGAAGAAATGGCCTCCAACTATCGCTGGACCGCTATAGATGGCATAAGTTCTGACGCACACTTTACACTTCACAACTTTTTAGTGGAAGCTTCAGAGAGCCGGGCGCGAAGTTGCGACGTAAACTTAAACTAAATTCTAACGACTTTTGAGTACCAATGTTGTTGACATTGGAAATTTTGTATTTACTTTATGCATCGTCATCTGCCTAGCCTTTTCCCAAACTATCTTGGGGTCGGTTTCCAGTCTAACCGTATGCAGCTGAGTACCAGTATTTTACATGAAGCCTGACTACCTATCTGACCTCCACAACCCAGTAACTGGGTAACACGATACCCCTTATTAAGAATGGATGTCAGACTTTTGACTTCTGACTTCACGTAACGACTGTCAATGATCTACAAATGACAGCTGGGACCAACGGCTTAACTTTCCGTGAAACTCAGTATGTAATTATGGTCTCCCATCCATAGACCAACCTCAGCAAGCACGGCTTAACCTTAAAGATCGACCCGTGCTGTTATTATTTAGCCACGAGCTTTGAACTTTGCTCTGTAGTTGGACAGTGATAGGCTGGTGATTAAATCATCATCATCTTCCTGCCCTTGTCCCATTTTATTTGGGGTCGGCGCAACACGTATCTTTCCTCTTTTTTTTAATGTGGGTGTTCTATTAGGTAGACCTCTGCCTAACCCTTCGGGGATAAAAGGCGCGATATTATGTTATTCTCTGCTAGAAGACGCTTTACCCTGTAGTGGGTCAGTGATAAGCTGGTATTATTAATAAAGTTGAATAAGTAATAAATAAGTTGCCAAAGTAAGTTATAGAACTGACCGATGGAAAGTTTAAAAATTGCATCAAATATGTCCGTATTAAAAAAGCATATTACAAAATTAAGGACTACGTTGAAGATAAAGAAGTTTGGCTGTAGTTCCTTCTGCTCATGCGGCTTCCCTGGTAGCTCATAAACGACACAAATTTGTGGATGTCTCTAACAATTCCGAATTTTATTTATTCTATTATTTTTTTTTCAGATGTTTTACAATAGTTTTCAAATCATTGCACCGTTTATTCATTGTGCAGAATACTCGTAGTTACTGTTAACTGATGACTACATTTGTGTCAATTGTTTAATTAATTGTTCTTAGTTTTATTTTTACTTTTGTATAGATTATTTTTCATTCATATTTTTTGTGAATGTGTGGACATGATTTTTTTTTCTCTATTATCTTTTTCTACCTTTTGTAGTAAGCGATGACTTATTGTCGGGCCTACGCTGTCCTCTCATACTTAGGTACTAACGTTGTAACATCCATGTATTGTAAAACCAAATGATTTTAAAAGAGTAACCATGGAGTTTCTGGCCGGTTCTTCTCCATAGGAAACGCCCAACCCGAACCGTGCCTCTTCTGTCGACGATTTGGGTATCATTTAAGCTATCACCAATTTAATTAGTTTTGTGTTTCTTAAATAATAGGGTTTGTCCTCAAAATAGTAGATCTGTCACCAAAATGTAGTCACCAAACAATGCAAAATCAGTTCCACAATAAATCACCTAAAATCCTGAGATATAAGGTCTAGTACCAAATAAATGTTTTTGTATGTATTATAATAGGTGTGTCCTAATAAGTATTTAAGCAAACTAATTTAAAGAGATCACCAATAAATCATATAATGTTACTAGAAAAACTAAGGCGTTGTCGACGTAGCCCCGCTACGCGGGGCTCCTATTTCTGTCTGCAGGGTTTACAGTAACCTAACACGAAGGGGATGTCGGGGTCTAAGTTCGCTCGCTCCGCTCGCTCACTAGACCCCGCCATCCTCTTCGAACCTAACCTGTCCGAGTCGGTGTGCCCAATGTCTCGTATAAAGCATTTCTTCATAGAAATAAGGAACTGATCTATTTATTTGGTGACAGATCTACCATTCCGAGCACAAAGCTATTATTTAAGTAATAAAACTATTATTATAAGAACGAAGTTTATATTCATCTAATGCACTACAATTTTATTGGTAATCTATCTCTTATTTTACACATGTATCAACATTTATTTGATAATTCATACCTGGGAACACTTTTTGTTTATCTGAGAACGAAAATATTTCGTGGCGATAGATCTATTTACTAGGTGATACAACTTTGATGACAAATATAAATTTTGGTGACAAGAAATATAGTTCCCTTTTATAAGTGCCCATGTAGGCCTATGTAAAATAAAATATTTTGATTTGTTTTGATTTGAAACATTATGTGAAAAATAGTATGTTGTGTATTATGTGCAATTTTAAAATCGTTCGAATTCCCGTGACATTTACTCCGCGCGTTCATGCTAGCTCTTCTGTTCCTTTGATTTCCTCGCTAACTACTTCCAAGTTTCACTTCTACTCATTACGGGCCCTCAAAAATGTTTTGTTTGACAGTTTGATACTAATTAGTGAGAAAGTGACGGTCAGAAGTGCCGATGACTTGCGGAAAAGAAGTAAGTTTCAAGTTGTGGCTGAGGGTTAAATAGTTCGGGGAAATGTTCGAGTTGGGCTGCGATATTTCTAGCACTTACTGATACCGTGGCTGAGGAAATTATCGCAGTATTCCGTACTTAAAATAACATTTTGGGAAGTGTAATGAACTCTGCCTACGTTTGCTGAATTAGCAATTAAGACTTGAAATTTGCAAGAAATTTTCTAGTCATAACCAAAGTCTTGTCGTTTTACAAAACTTGGATAATCTACAAGATCATTCACTAGAAAACTAAAGCTTTAGGAAAATCTTAATACACTGAACTGTGAACAATGATCAAAAGGCTTCACCCTGACAGCTGCGGACGCATACATGACACGCGTTTCATACGAAAACACTCCGTATTTCATGTCTGGAGCAGCGGAAACCGACCATTTTAGCTAGAAACATAGTAAAATAAAACAACGAAGAAATAAAGGGTTTTTCAACCTGGTCGGATGAAACTTGAAGACATGTATCGCCCGAAGCGGACAAACCCCCTTTGTCTGTTGAAAGAAACAAAAAGTGAGCGATTGTTTCCCGCGCTTTCTGATGTGTTCCATTTTTGAATTTGTAGTTTTTGTTCCTCTTTTTCGTGGCCAGTGTGTCAAGGAAAGCGAAAGGTTTGTTTTAAGAAAAAGGTTTCGCAAGAAAAATAATATTGTTACCCTCTCATTAAATTTTGCGAGTTTCCTCTTTGGGCTAAATTATCTATTTTCGAAACAACCCCGAGGGCCCCCTTTACCGTTTACTGATAAAATTACTGATTAATTTGTAGATAAAATACCTGTTTTACAAAATGAGATAATATTTGTAGTAGCGGAGGTCCTGAAAAGGCTTAAAATTTAAATACATCAAAGCTCCTCATTACGCAATCATGGCCATTTGTTTTTGTGATGATTAGCCCATTAATATTTAAAAAAACAGGACCATCTGAAGACAAAAAGGAGGTTCACAAAATTATTCGTATTTTAGACAAAATTGTACGAAAAAACACTGGACGTAATGACTCTTTTAGCGCTTGAAAAGCATTGCCGAAGATGTATTTATGCATTTATCTGTGAAAATTATATTGAAAAGAAAAAATATTTTTTCTTGTGCTTGTTCTGTGGGAGGACGCATGAAAGATGACTTTTTGTGATTTTAAGTACTTTATTTAATATTTATATCATACTTTATTGTATATATGTTTTTTTTCACTATACAATTGTTTGGATTGTACCTGCTTTATTGTACATGTCTTTTAAAGTAAATAAATGAATTAGTAGACTTTGGTCACGCATAAGAAAACGCGCCCCACTGTTATAGAGACAGCAATTATATGGTATATAGTACTAAGAACAGACTTGCTATCGATGGACGAAGACTGAAGACCCCAGCAAAGAAAACTGAAGAATCAACCTAACCCCCAAATTCTTTAATCCAACCGTTCATAAATCCTTTAATCACAATAGAGGACCAGCAGATATATAGCCAGCTGTAATTAGTAAGTACGTAAGGCCATTAGGGGCTATGGCCCGTGCTAACATGGCCAACTAATGGGTTATTGTGTGTGGCCCATAAATACTTATTACCGTCTGTTGTGAGAAAAGAGGGATGGGAATGCTTGTCTGGATTTTGTTTGGGTTCTGTATATTTTGTTATTTTTTGTGAAGGTAAATAATAACAGTCGCTAAGTGTTAATTCTCAAGATAAACCAGCGCTTGCCAAGGTTGGTTTCGAGTTTCTTCCATGCAAGAACGTAATTTGATGCTTCGGAAAGCACGTCATTTGAAGATCTTTGACAGTCGTCACAGGTAGTCAATGGCCTGAAAGTCCGTCAACCAGTCTTTTCAAAGGGTACCATATAATATCCAATACGAATTAGGTTATGGGGTCAGACAGGCAGTCGCTCCATGTAAAATACTGGTTGGACTGGAAGCCGACCCCAATATGGTTGGAAGGCGAGGCAAATGAGTCTTATTTGTATGTAATCTTTTTGAGACTAAGAGTAATCAGGAGGATAAGAAATAATTCATATCAGCCTATCTCCATATCCCTGATTCTAAGTATTGAGTTGTTTCAGCCATGGTAATCTATCTTGGAATCCTCGATCGCACAAAGAGATTCGGTTTCTCTATTATTAAATTATCAGTCGCATCCTACTATCTAGCATATCGATTGGTTGGTAATATCATGAGGAAAGTTTTGAGTATGAATGTGGATGGGTATAAGAGTAGAGGACGACCGAAGAAACGATTGATGGACTGTGTGAAGTCTGATATGGCAAGAAAGGAGGTGTCTCATGAGATGACAAGTAATAGAGAATTATGGAAGAAGAAGCCATGTTGCATATTTATATGATGATGATTGGTTAATAGGAACCGTTCTATTTACCCAACTTAGCCTATCATAGTACATTGGTATGTTTAATATTTATAACTCATGCATCAGCTGCATCCTTTACCTTCACATTAAGACTTGTATATTTGTTTATTTTTTCCGCTTGAATAAACAAGCCCAACATGGAATCCACTTTTCACAAGGAACCCCAAAATTTGGGCGCCCTGCAAGCGATGGATTGTAATGTTGTCTTCACAGTGAGTTTTATGAGAGGCACTATCATGTGCAAGCACCCTTAACGCGTTACGTTGTGGTTACATCTCATTGTGCTCAGTTATTAATAAGGGCTTCACATTCGTATGGGGTAGGTAGGGAACTAAGTGGTCCGAGGAAATGTAGGAACGCCATAATCATTAAGTCATGCATGATGAGTTTGGGATGTTGTATATGACACTGTTTCAATTCCGTAGAAATACCTCTACTCATACAAAGAAGACTTGAGTATTTTGATGTACTCCGGCAGCTGGTAATGAATGAAAATCCTCTCAATTTATATTTGGAACTAATTAGAGGGCTTTAGAGTACTCGCTAGTATTTTGCAAACATTGCGCATTAATAAAATTGCAAACATTGTGGTTAACCTAAATAATTATGGATATTGTCAAAATGATGAATTTTGAGAAATGGAATTTTGATATTTATTTGGCCCGTAATTTGAATGGTTTATCTCTCATTACTCTAGTACTCAGTAGTGCGCTACGAACGAAGGGAGTCATGTGGCAGAGTGACTCACAAAAAAGTACTAAGGAATGAATAATCCTTAAAACATGAACATGATTAGAATTCCGATCGAAGATCGTTTCTTACCCAAGAAAAAACCGAACCAAAAGTAAAATGATACAAAGCAAACGCTGAATCTTGTTAAACAAAATGTAATATATACTCGCAAAAAGAACCCAGGTAGTACAAAAGGGCTACCTTTCAATAATACAGATTCCTTCATGTAATTCGAACATTTTATTAAGCTTCATTCAATTTCAAGATTACGCGTACCCAAATCTATTTTTAACAGTAATGAATAATTCAACATTTTTTCATGTAGATCTTTCCAACTAATCAACGTATAAAGTCCTGAATTACGCGAGAGCTGTATAATCCTCATGAATTACCAATCGGGCCGAGTACTCGGGTCGAATTTCGAGCTTTTGGCCCCGAAATTTCTGGCAAAGTTAGGTGGAGTATAAATTTCTTCGCCCCCTCTTGAATTCCCCCTTTTTTCCTTTAAAGTTATTTATGTGACAATCTATTGTTTCGAGCTCGGAGCATTTAGTTTTAAATTAACGATGCTATGCGAAGAATTACGGGTAGGAGCGGGGAAAAGACTAAACCCCGCGAGTCTTTCGTTTTGTAATCTGTGGATATTGGCGCCTAATCCGATAAAAGGCGAAATTAAGTCGATTTACTAGAGCTGTAGTCGGTCCAGACTAGGTGAGACCGATTCAAGTATTATGTTATATCCGTTATCGGTTTTTTCACTCCTGTTTGATTAAATGTATTTTATTGGGTTAGAATTTTATTGGATTTGCTTTTTTGTGTCCGGTTTGGATTTTTTTGCCAAACGAACATGATAGTTTAACGATTCATATCGATTGACATTGTCGGTATTGCCGATTAATATTTTTAGGTAAATATCAATACAGAACACAGATTTCTCACAGCAAATCTGGTAGATTGAACTCATTCCTTTATAAGTTTCTTAATAAAACCTTTGTTTCAAGACAGTAAAGTTTAAGTTATATAAATATACCGTCATTGCTTCGTAGTTATTAAAATTTCTTTCGTTCATTAACTACGTAATTTATGTTCATAGTAATAAGGTTCTTTGTTTGCGAATGCTGTGTTGGAATTACTACTACTTGTTGTACTTGTTCAAGAAATTCTCAAGAGAATTCAGAACGTACCTAGCAGGTTTTACTGCTATTTCGATGATATTTTTTTTTTACTCTGGTTTGGTCAGAGATGATAAAGACAAAGTCGACGATGGTACGAGCTTACCCAGAAGAAGCCTCTTCACTCTAACTCGCCTTAATAATTAATAATCTGGCTCGCGAGGTTGTCGACATGTGGGTCGTGAGTACAGCAGTCATTGTGCCGATAGTAGTGTCGGCCAATGGCTTAATAGCCAAAAGCATCGACTAACATCTCCGGAGTCTTTCGCTTGGCAGCTGGATCATAGTCATAGTCATTTATTCATTTACAATAATTTGCATTTGAATTTACATAGTATTACAATCATCTTATAATTAAATAGTAATTAAGAAGTTAAAAATAATGGATACAGTTATAATTAACCTTTTGGCATCAATAAAATTGGATCAAGGGATTGATTCAGAAAGCACGGCACGTATTGTAGGTTCCTTTCTCATATATGTGTTAGTAAATTATTAATGTGGCACACCTTCCGGAATTAATGATGGCACAAACCATTTATTTGATAATGTTGTATGTGGTACTTTTGTTTTTCCTTAGCCTATATTGTCCCACAGCTGGGCAAAAGCCTGCCTCATAGCCTTCCACTCTTCTCTCCGTGATGTTTTCTCCAGTAAATCTCTCACAAACGCCTCTAAGTCGCCACGCCAGCGTTTTCGGTGACGATGCCGGTGTACATACTTAAAAGAAAAGTTTTGTGGTAGTCGGTTGAGAGCAGCGGTGGCCCAGTGCTGGCAGCCCCACCTTACGAGCAGTAAGCTATGGGTTCGAACCCAGGCTGGCGCATTACTTTGTGTAATTTATTTCATCACCGCTGCCCTCAAAAACGGTGAAGGAAAACATCGTGAGGAAACCGGCAACTCCTAGAACTAAAATTTCGAAGACATGTGACATCTACCAACCCGCACTGGGCCCGCGTGGTGGATTACAGCCCATTCCCTCTCATACAAAGAAGGCCTGTGTGCCAGCAGTGGGAACATTATAGGCTGATGAGACGGTTGTCTTGGTATTGACATGTGATGCGGAGAAATGAGGAAAATGACGTGAGAAAAGTTTGGAGTATGAATATCGATGGCTAAAGAAGTAGAGCCAGTCCAAAGAAACGATCGAAGAAATTTGTGAAGGATGATATGGTTGGAAAAACGTGTGTGACGAGATGACGAGTAAGAAGTATTGATGAAGAAGACATACTGCGCCGATGGCAAATAAATTGGGGTACCTAAAGGTAAGAGAATGATGATCTTAGTACATATTTTTTCATTTTCTATACTATCATAAATAAAGGGCTTTTACAGATTCAGTAAACCCATTTCAGAGAGCAGTGGTGGCCCAGTGGTAGCAGCTCCGACTTACGAGCAGTAAGCCGTGGGTTTGAACCCAGGCCGGCGCATTACTTTGTTTTCATTTTGTATGCACGTCATGTCCCTGCGAAAGATAAATATATTTTATTCTTTCTTTTCTTTCTTTATTTATTTCATCACCGCTGCCCTCAAAAATGGTGAAGGAAAACATCCTGAGGAAACTGGCATGTCCTAGAACTAAAAATTCGAAGACATGTGACATCTACCAACTCGCATTGGGCTCGCGTGGTTGATTATAGCCCACTCACTCTCATAGAGAGAAGGCCTGTGTCCCAGCAGTGGGAACATTATAGGCTGATGATGAGATGGTTGTCTTGGTATTGGCATGAGATGCGGAGAAATGAGGAAAATGACGTGAGAAAAGTTTGGAGTATGAATATCGATGGCTAAAGAAGTAGTGCCAGTCCAAAGAAACGATCGAAGAAATTTGTGAAGGATGATATGGTTGGAAAATACGTGTGTGACGAGATGACAAGTAAGAAGTATTGCTGAAGAAGACATGCTGCGCCGATGCCAAATAAATTGGAGTACCTAAAGGTAAGAGAATGATGATTTTAGTACATATTTTTTCATTTTCTATACTATCATAAATAAAGGGCTTTTACAGATTCAGTAAACCTATTTCAGAGAACAGCGGTGGAACAGTGGTAGCAGCTCCGACTTACGAGCAGTAAGCCGTGGGTTCGAACCCAGACCCATTACTTTGTGTAATTTATTTCATCACCGCTGCCCTCATAAGTAAAACATCGTGTGGAAACCGGCATGTCCTAGAACTAAAAATTCGTAGACTTGTGATATCTACCAACCCGCACTGGGCCCACAAACACGTATAACAGCCCACTCCCTCTCATAGACAGAAGGCCTGTGTCCCAGCAGTGGGAAAATAATAGCTCGCTGATGATAATGATGACAGATTCAGTCGTCAAAATTTCACAGCGAACGCATTTACGAGCAAAACTTTATTTAATAACTTAACTAACATAAATCCTACAGAACCGACTCCTACCCCATTTTCCGATAAATTTTACCATACCATTCGCCAAATACAACCATTGGAGGGGTTCCAATGGTTGTATTTGTAATGGTTGTATAACACAAAACGTACACAAGAAAACCCCCATTACCAGGGTCGGTTATCATGGCTTTCCATCACCATAGTTTATGTACCAAGGAAATATCACATACCATTTTATTTCATATATAGAACCACAAAAGTAAATCATAAAAGGGCGTTATTGGACATTATTATTGCCACAGCCAATGTTATTAGGTACGTGTAGCGGTGTCAGTGTGATTTCGGACCATTAGTGGAATGACTGGAAGCTGTGCGGCGACCGACGTTGTGAATAAGGTTATATTAAAATTGCGTGCGTCTCTGTAATGTGTTTGGGATGAAGGTTTTATGGTGGAGCGTGGCTTTGATTATGAGGATCTTGTTTTTAATTATAGTTTGGGGATATGTTTACGTTTATGGTTTTTACTGTTAAGGGGCCGTCCTTTACATCATACGTTAGGGGTGGGCGGGGGGTCCTTAATTTCGTGACGTCACTTCTCAAAATCCAATATGTATATCTAAGTATTAAAACATTACATTTTAACTAGGGAGGGGGAATCTCACAAATGTGACCAGCTATGACAAAATGAATGCACTGTCTTAGGAGATATCTGTTTGCTACAAAAACATTTAGTAACTTAGCATTAGCACCCAGGCAATATTATTTTTAAAAGTTAGAAAATTTATGCCAATACAATGTTATTTTTTAGGGTGAGCTTTGCTCATTTATTTATTGTGGCATGGAATACTTAAAACTGAATAAAAACATACTTAACGGGAAGCCAAAAGCCAGAGTTTACGTTTGGAGGCCAACTAAAATTTGGAATATGAGCAATCAAGAGCACACCTGCTAAAACAAAGTAGGTAGCATTAACGGAAATAATACATAAATAAAAATAAAATTAAAAGGTGTATTGCAGAAACTTGTTCAACTTTTACAGTAAATCTTACATAAGGACCTCCTTTTAAGTAAAATATATACCTGTGCAAGGAGGCCCAGCTCTTCAATAATAATTAAAAAAATGGTGAAAGTGGTGTGCAAAAAGAAAAATTAAATTCTGACAAGAAATTAAAGTATTATATCCAAAATTAAACTACTACAAGAAAATAAAAGAATAGAAAAAAAAAAAACTTGAGAACAAAAAAAACGACCTTAAAATAGTGTGTGTGAGTGTGTGTGTTTGTGTGTGCGTGTGTGTATCTTTTCAACTCTTAATGACGATGCTTGCAGCAAAAATTCAACGTCATCATAAGTCTTCGGTTTTACCCTTTTTTCCAGTCTTTAATAGTAATGAGATAAATGTTAATTATTTTATTTGTTTTGTTGTATAGGGCAGCGAAATTTGCATTGAATTGTCTTTTTGTATAACTAGTTTTGACGAATTCTACTGGTGCAACACGGTATTTTCGTCTTCTTTCCTAAGAGTGAGGCTTGTATGGCAGGATTTTTTTAAGACAGCATGGAGTATTTTACAATTTTCATACTGTAAAAAATCCGCTAAGAGAGTATTACTCATTGAGTCATTGGTTATAGAAACAAAGTTAGTAACTTTTCAGAAACTACAATTAAATAGTATAACAGTGACATCCGTATATATTTATTTAGACGTAATACCGGAATAAATACGATTGCTTTTGTGTAGCGCCAGTTATTATTTTCTTTTGTAATTTTCGGGGCATTTCCCTCGACGCTATATATTTTCTTTAATAATTTACCGACTGCCCATAAGTGGTTGTCGATGTTATTAATTTATTTCGTCCTCAAAGGTCGCAAAAGGTACTTATTACCTATTCATGTAAACAAACGATCCGGATTATCTTAATTAGAGAAAGGTCGGGAAATAATTAGGAGACAATTTTATGTGCGTACCTGCCCATCGTCTTTTATACACTGTTACAATACAAACACGTTATTTATAATGCTTAATTAATAAAAATACTTAATTTGAAAGCAGAAACTTTGGCTTTAATAATGGGACTAGATGAAAAACCACTTTTGATGTTTTAATTGGATTGAGATGGACAAACGTTTTGGAATTTAAATAAAGTAAATTTAAATGTTTCAGAAAATTTAAAAAATACCAGATAAGTGTTTCATTTCCAGTATACTCACTGACGCCGTTTATGATGATGCTATCACCCTCCTATAGGAGAGTATCAAAGAGACTAGCACTGTTAAAAAGTTCAGACACAAACCGCCGTCTTTCCGACCTCGCCGTCGAGGTCCGTCCCGACGTCCCGGTCCATGCCCTCCCCGACCCTCGCTCGAGCCAGCCCGCGATGCTGTGCCAGTAGTTTTAAATCAGCACCTAACAAATGATATCTTTCAGATCCAGCCTGTCCTCATGCTGTCCTCCCCCAGCGACGCCCTAAGCCGAGGCTCGTACCACACACTAGGGGGTGCCCTAAGCGTGTAGTCGCTTAGTTTGTAAGTTTATTTATGCCCTAGCTGGAGGCCTTACACTCATGGCAACATCCTAGGTTGAACTGCGAAATGACATTAAAAAAAATTAACATTAACAATAAAGCCAAAAATAAATTAATCCAAGCGTCGTAGCGTCGGGGGTCCGCTTTGTTCTGTGCTTGAACTAAACGGTCTTCTTAGCGGTCCCCCGACGCTACGACGCTTGGATTAATTTATTTTTGGCTTATAAGAGGTTTTTGAGTCGGGGGTTTTTTAATTTTTTTTTTTTCATGCTTTTTAAACTTACCCCTCTTTTTTGGTCAGGGGTTAAAAATGGCGCCGTTTACAGTTACTACGTGTTCTGTACATCATTCTGAACTCCACCACATAGAAATTTAACAAGGGTATTTAAAAGAAAATACTGCTTTTCCATAAATTCTGATCGACGGATTTGCAGTTTTGTAGGAAACACTGTTTATTTATTTAACTAGTTGTCCGGCGCAACTTCGTCTGCGTCACACTTTCCCCGTTTTCGCAACATTTTTTATTGCTGATCCGCTCCTATTTGTCGTAGCGTGATATAGCGTATGATATATAGCCTTCCTCGATAAATGGGCTATCTAACACTGAAATAATTTTTCAAATCGGATCAGTAGTTCCTGAGATAACCGCGTTCAAGCAAACAAACTAACAAACAAATTCTTCAGCTAGGTCTTTACCTATGAAATTGCCGTTTTGTTTGAAAAAGGTTAAAGTATTATTTTTTTCGAACTTATTTATTTCTTTTATTTAAAGTAATCACCCCTGCAATCAATGCATCTTTGCCAACGCTGTGGCAGTTTATGGATGCCCTTCTTGAAAAAATCAGCTGGACGGGAGACAACAAACTCTTCAAAGGCGTTTTGTACTGCCTCTCGGGAATTGAATTTTTTTCCCGCTAAAAAGTTGTACAAATTTTGGAAAAAGTAATAGTCGGAAGGCGCAAGATCTGGTGAGTATGGCGGATGAGGGAGAGCTTCCAAACCCAACTCATGCAGCTTAGAGACGGTCTGTTGTGCAGTATGGGGCCGCGCGTTGTCGTGAAGTAGCAGTGGAGACGACCGATTGACCAAAGCTGGTTGCAGACGTGCGAGTTTCGCCATCATTGTGGTCAGTTCTTCAATGTACACATCTGCAGTAATGCTCTCGCCGTTTTGTAAAAAGCTATGATGAATCACACCAGCACTAGACCACCAAACTGTGACCATCACCTTTCTAGGGGTCATTTTTCGTTTTGCACATTGCTTTGGTACCGAACCAGGATCAAACCAACTTGCTGAGCGCTTTCGATTGTCAAAAAGAATCCATTTTTCGTCGCACGTCGCAATTCGGTTCAAAATTCCTTCATTTCTGTGCCTGTTAAGCAGCGCAAGGCA
The DNA here is from genome assembly GCA_949152445.1 of Cerastis rubricosa. Classification (NCBI taxonomy): domain Eukaryota; kingdom Metazoa; phylum Arthropoda; class Insecta; order Lepidoptera; family Noctuidae; genus Cerastis; species Cerastis rubricosa. Next base: position 16,326,951 of record OX424541.1, read on the forward strand.
AGTCTCGACGCGTACGTTGCGCTGGCGATCGTTAAGTTCGTGGGGCACCCATCTATCAAGCTTTTTTATCTTGCCAATCTGTCGCAAATGGACCAATATTGTTTTAATGCTAACATCAAAAGCTGCTGCCAGCTCAGCTGTAGATTGAGTTTCATCAGCTTCAACAATCACCTTTAATTCATCATTGTTGACCAAAGTTTCCGGACGACCACGAGGTTCATTTTTCAAGTCAAAATTCCCAGAACGGAACCGAGCAAACCAATAACGGGTTGTGCGTTCGTTTGTACAGTTCTCTCCGTAAACGTCTTTGATATTACGGGTCGTTTGTGCCGCGTTGGTGCCACGACGGAACTCATATTCCATAATTACACGAAATTTCAAAGTATCCATTATGAGGAAAAAATTTGAAATGTAATGAAAATACAACGCTAATCAATAAACAAAAGACTGATTTTGTAAATAGAATGTCATATTTTTAAAACAAAATTAATTTGAATTTAGAACTCATAGCCAATCAAAACTTTTTTTTGTTTGAAAAAGTCTGTACTGCAATACGGCAATTTCATAGGTAAAGACCTATTATTAGTATAGATATTCATTGAAATCCAATGATGCAAAGGGCAATTTTGCATTAAATTAAATATTTGTGATGGATAACGTATTTATTTGGATATAAAAAATTATATTATGTTTGTCGCAGTTGTCTTGATTTATTCCGTTAGACACGGTCATCATGTGGGCAGAACATGGGTTCCGTGCTATGAAAACACACTACACGAGGTACACTGCTTTTGTCGAACTCACTTACTACTCACAAATTACTTGAAATTACAATCCAACACAATAACACTAGGCACCATGAATCAGGGAACAGTTTCGGGACGTCTTTACTCCGCCGTGGTCAGACACAGACTGTCCGCCTCACAGCGAGCTCGAAACATCACGACTCTGTAGAAGCGCGCTTAGGTGTGGGTAGACTGGTAAGTAGGTAGCGTGCTACCTTTGGCGTGTTTGCTGATTCATTTTCTGTCCGTACTAATGACCGGATCCTACACGGCCAGACTGACATACGACCGTCCTCGAGCGTTATTGTATTCCTGGAACAAACAATGTCTAATCACCAAGACATCCGCTCGTACAACCTGACAAACTATGACAAACATTACTCTCATCGTAACTGTAACTGTTTCAGAACAAAAGAAAGCGTGTATTCTTTCGATCACTCACGGACTAGACGGCATTTTTCTCCTACCAAGAAAGCGTGTGTCCTTTCGACCACTCATGGACCGAATGGCACTTTTCCCCTACAACGAAAGCGTGTGTCCTTTCGACCACTCATGGACCGGACGGCACCTTTCCCCTACAACGAAAGCGTGTGTCCTTTTGACCACTCATGGACCGGACGGCACCTTTCCCCTACAACGAAAGCGTGTGTCCTTTCGACCACTCATGGACCGGACGACACTTTTCTCCTACAACGAAAGCGTGTGTCCTTTTGACCACTCTTGGACCGGACGACACCTTTCTCCTACAACGAAAGCGTGTGTCCTTTCGACCACTCATGGACCGGACGACACCTTTCTCTAAACAGTTAACACCTAGACCGGACGGGTGTGTCCTTTCAACCAGCCGCTATCTTCTGCATGGCCCGGACGACATTATTCCTTCGACCATACCAACGTTTGGACCGAACAACTGCGTCCCTTCGACCATACCAGTGTACGGACCGGACAACAGCGTGCCTTCGACCAACTTCATCATAAAACATCATTAACCGGGCAACTGCGTCTCTTTGATCATCGTAAAGCATTAACCGGACAACAGTGACATTTCGACTAAACACACTTTCTTTTCGACTGAAACATGTGGACCAGGGAAGAGCATAGCTCCAGATGTCAAAGAACTTTTACAAATTACGCCAGCATCTAATAATTCCTGAACTTATTGGCTGACAACCTATTTTATCAAAATATCGCCTATTTTAATGGTACGATCTCCATCGTGCATTTTAAATCATAACCTCCGATGCCAGTAAGGTTTACTGATTATGATGTCAAACGTCGTAATGTGGAAATGAGTGCTTTCATACCCCCTCCATGGTAGCGTTAAACGTTTAACGCAACTTTGATCACCCATCCACATACTGACCTCGGCTACCGTCGCTTAACCTTGATCACCCATCCACATAATGACCTCGGCTACCATTGCTTAACCTTGATCACCCATCCACATACTGACCTCGGCTACAGTCACTTAAACTTGATCACCCATCCACATCCTGCCCTCGGCTTCCGTTGCTTAACCTTGATCACCCATCCACATCCTGACCTCGGCTACCGTTGCTTTACTTTGATCACCCATCCACATACTGACTTGGGCAACTTAACCTTGATCACCCATCCACATACTGACCTGGGCAACCGTCGCTTAACCTTGATCACCCATCCACAAAATAAAATTTAGGCTATAGCTCAAAGACAACCACGCTCGCGCTGGTCTGTAGCAAGTATACTACGGCGTTCGAGTGCCACGCATTCACTCTCGCTCTGTCTCTTTCTATTACCCCCTCCATGGTAGCGTTAAACGTTTAACGCGACCTTGTTGGAAGTCGCAGTAGTATTATTTTAGAACAAATTTGGTAAGCATAAAAAGTTTATAGTGAGTCAACTTTAACAGATAAAGATATGCTGTTGCGGACTTTTTTTTTGAAGTTTTAAAGGGAAACAATTCTCTCATACATGATTTTTGCGAAACTTTAACCGTTTACGCAGCGCACGCAGCGGAAGCTCTCAAAAGGAAAATAAAACCCCCGATTTTTAAACATTATTCATTGCTGCTCTGCTCCTATTTGTTGTAGCGTAATGATATATAGCCTATAGCCTTCCCCGATAAAAGAATTTTTCAAATCGGATCATTAGTTCCTGAGATTAGCGCGTTCAAGCAAACAAACAAACAAACTCTTCAGCTTTATAATATTAGTATAGAAGTATAGATAGTATAGATTACCGATGAAAAAAATGTAGGGTGCGGAATAACATACTAAAATACGACGTAATCGTTCATGCGTCGATGACCCTTCGGGAAGAAGGTATTGCTATGTATAAATCATTATCATCATCATCAGCCTATAATGTTCCCACTGCTGGGACACAGGCCTCCTCTCAATGAGAGGGAGTGGGCTATAATCCACCACGCGAGCCCAGTGCGGGTTGGTAGATGTCACATGTCTTCGAAGTTTTAGTTCTAGAACATGCCGGTTTCCTCACGATGTTTTCCTTCGCCGTTTTTGAGGGCAGCGGTGATGAAATAAATTACACAAAGTAATGCGTCTGCCTGGGTTCGAACCCACGGCTTACTGCTCGTAAGTCGGGGCTGCCACCACTGGGCCACCGCTGCTCTCCATATGTATAAATATTTAGTTTTAATTATGCAAACACTAAATAGACCCTGATTTGGATACTAAAAGCAGCACCATCCGCAAAAATATACTCTTATATGAAAGGTATGAAAACTCTGATGAAACATGAAATCCAAACATTCTACAAAAGGAACAGTAAAAACTTTAGTAAATATCCTGTTATTCACAACTCCACAGGTGAGTCACCTAAACAAAACAACGAAAGCAACAATAAATCACGACAATAAAAACAATAGACAGCCTGCAACCGCAGAAACTTGCGACTTGTAAAAGTACGAACTTTTTGACAAACAGTCCACAGTCGAAGACGTTCATTATACGGAGCATTGCATTGCAAACAACTGCTGTGGAGTTTGGGTTGGCAATACAGTGGATTTACTAGAGAACCCGTCGCGGATTTTGTTTTTTGAAACATCTGAGCTTCTTTTTTTGGTTTTTAGTCGACTACGTGATACAAACTTGGGAGGAGAAGTTCGTGGCTAAATAATAACGGCCGATCGGGTCAAATCGGCTTGCCTAGGTTGGTCCGAGGATGGATGACCACCAATTACATACTAAGTTTCCTCCGTGCCGAGAAAACCATGGTAAACCGTTGTTCCTGGCGGTAATTTGTTTATCCGTGACAGTCCTTACAGGTCAGTCAGTGGCCCAAAAGCCTGACAACCAGTCTTACCAAGGATTACCGTATCAACCAGTATTGGGTTGTAGAGGTCAAATAGGCAGTAGCTCCATGTAAAACAGGTTAGGTGCATCCGATTAGACTGGAAGCCGACCCCAACATGCCTTGGGAAAAGGCTAGGCAGATGCCCAGTACACAGTTAATACAACTCCACAACCAATACCCCACTGAGTATTGGTTGTGTACTTGATCGTTCTTTAAATAAACGACGTTTGCCCAAACTATAAAAGTCTGTCCAAGATAGATTTTTGCTAAGAGCGCTTACGCCTTCCGATATTTCATACAAAATTGAAAGTCCTTATTTTCCGAAATGATTGAAACGATTAATGAAACTTCATACGCATAAGCAGGATACATGGGTCTAAAATGTTACTACAAAACATTTTCGAAAAATAGTGTTACAGGTAAATTAGACCGATTATAAATTATCTATGGAAACTATTTTTTTTATCGACATTTCGAAAATGTTTTTAGTAACTTTTTAGACCTATGTATTCTGCTTATGCGTATTAAAATTCATTAAAATCGGTTCTTAAATTTCGGAAAATAAGGACTTGAAAGTTTGTATGAAATGCCGTAAGGCGTTAACGCTCTTTTAACTCCGTTTGTCTACTTAAAGACCATACTAGGGACCAACTATGTATATGGCAAGCCCATAAGGCAAGCAGACTGTTCATAAACCCTAACATACATTCAATCAATACTAAAATGTACCCAGTCTTGATTGGTCTAATCAGTGGGACTATTGTATGGACATTGAAGAGACATCATGCGTAGAAATTAGTAAGCTAATTAATGTTGAAAATTAGGTAACACACAATACAGACAAATGAATCGTTCCATTTCCATATTATTCATGGTCGATGCCCACACTTATTACAATATTTGTATGAGCTAATTCTTTACATAGTATAAAAAAAGTCGCTTCCCGCCGTCTGTACGCTTAGATCTTTTAAACTACTACTATCAGATTTTAACGCGGTTTTCATCAACAAAATGATTCAAGGGGAACATTTGTATGTATATTTTGTTTCTGAAAAACAGGTACATATTTCCACGCAAACGAAGTCACGGACAGCAGCTTATATCTTGAACCTAAACTTTTATTATAAAACTTAGTTAGTTTATCCTAGAATTGCTTTCAAACACTGAACAAAACTTAGAATGACGTCTCATAGGTTGGTAAACAGGATAATGACTTACCTGATGGCAAGCGGTTATAAACATGTTTCCAAATAAATTCACGCACATCACAAAACATCACGCCTGTGATCCCCGAATGGTTCGGCAGAGGTGTACCAAGTAGTACACCCACATTTCGCTAGTTATGTTAAGTCCCATGAAAAAGGGGGCGAGCGTATTGCCATCAACCGGGCACAAATCCAGACTAAGTGGCTGCTACTGAGAAATTCCTGATGTAAAACCTAAAAACACTTTGGCTCACGAACGAACGAACCCAGGACCTCATGGTCAAAGAGTCGAACTGGCGACCACTAGACTGTCGAAGCACTCTACCTTACTTTTGTTTATCCAAATAAGTACAAGAATACAAACTTCGTGACAACCACCGAGATTCAAAGTCGGTTCATTACCCGCCACATTGGCGTGCTCATAAACAACTTCTTGAAGTCGAAGTTGGTTGGAAGTCGCTTGAAGTCCGCTGAATTTTGGCAATACGCCGGGAATAACGAACGGCCACAAAGATAGTTGCGAATTTCTGTTACATTGTTATACAGTATGGATTATTTTTCTGATTCCATTACAAATGTTCTTTTTCCACACCTACCTTACTTACCTTTCTTCTTCTTCCATCCTTCTCTATTACTTGTCATCTCATGAGATACCTCCTTTCTTGCCCATCCTTCACACAGTCCATCCATCGTTTCTTTGGTCTTCCTCTACCATTATACCCATCCACATTCATACTCAAAACTTTCCTCACGACATTTTCCTCATTCCTCCGCAACACATGCCCATACCACGACAACCGCTTACCACGCATCTTTTCAGTAACCGGATGGCGATGCGATGGCAAAGTGGCGGGTTGCACTGGCCCCCCTTGATGACAGGGAATATTTTACTTTTTGTTTATTCAGAGTTCACTATTTCATGTCCATTATTCACTAAAACTCCCAATTTAACCCAGAGCCATTTTTGAAATCCCCATAAATCCTATCAGGGTTCCATAAACAGAAATCTCCAATCCAAAAACCGCATACCCTAAAATGTCGTCGCGAAATAAACAAGGGTTCCGCAGAATTCGATAGCTAATTGATTAATCGTCGCTTGTGACGTGTGTTAGCGGTCAGGTTCTATTCGCAAAGTTCGGCTCAAAGGGTGTAGTTGTGGAGCTGTGTTTGTTCCCGAGTAGTGTTTGGAGCGGTTCAGTCAAACATTTAATAGTTTTCTAGTTAAAGTGGTAAAGTATTGTAGTTTCCACGTAGTTAAGAATTTACGTGTGTTGATAGTTAAGTCAGCGTGTTTTGGGTTTAGTTCGAATTTTGTAGCTGATAGTGCCAATCTTTTTTGAACATACCAATATACCATTTCCATAGAACAACCCAATCTTTAGATATCGTCAGCAACACATTAACATAGCCTTTATAGGACAAAGTAGTTAGTTATAATTATATATTCAATCTTTCGTTACGTAGATGGATCAAAGGCTTGATTCAGGAAACGGTACTCCTGCTCCCGTATTCACAAAAAGCTTAAAAAGCTTCGATTCGATGTCGATCGACAAGTCGTATGTCTATCTTTTTTGGCATTACGAAAGCAAGCGAGATAGACATACGACTTGTCGATCGACATCGGATCTAAGCGTTTGTGAATACGGGGGCTAGACACTATCCTAATCTATCACTTCTCAATCGCTTTTCGATACGTTAGGATCGAGTAATCGATTCGATTCCGCTCCTCGCCGCGTCACGCCTGTGTGCGAGGATTCGCGACGCGGCAACACCGCTATGCTGCGTCGCGCTGTCGCGTGACGTCGCGTCGCGCCTGTCTGAAGAAGCATTAAGTCATTATTTTAGTATAAAGTATATTTCGATATATCAAGCTGAAAATTCCCATGAAGCCTCAATACAAACCGTTCAGCTATAAGCTGATAAGCTGATCGCAGCAACTTTCGCTAGCTAGCGAAAGATGCTCTGAAAAATACAGAATTTTCTATCTTCCAAATCCTTTTCCAACTCTCAGAGATAAATGACTGGAAATATGTTTCCATCAAATAAATAAACTTGGCTCCAACTTAACTTTCAAAGTAATTTCTGCTCGAGTCTCCTCGAATCGTCCGACTTTTAATTATTAATGAGTAACCCTCATTAAATAAGTTTGGAGACAAATTTTCGCATACTTTTGATGTTGCTGTACCTATGTAAATATCTATATATCTTTATTTGAAAGAACAAATCTGTTTTTCTGAAGTTGTGCGTGGGTGAAGAGATTATGAGGAAGTTAAGGCCGAATTAAATAGAAGGAATTCTGAAGGAAGATCGTCTGATCTTCGTTCAGAATTGTGGCAACAGCGTCTTTACCGTCTGGTAGGAAGGTTGGAAGGATTTTTATTAACTCAAACTTTAGAAGCCTAAGAACTTTATCTTAAGAACTTGTTATAATACCACCAGCAGTTCAGTTTTGGCTTCAGCTGTTTTGACCATAGTGATATTGACTATCTTATTGAAATGTACCAACCTCACAAAAGAAGAATTTACGCGCAGTCCAAATGTGCATTCTTTCTTCATCGTGTGGTTACTGCCTAACCAGTTGTCAGAGTTTTTATGCCCCCCATGGGCCTCTGACTTGGCTTTACTTGCCGTCGAGAAATATCTCTCAGACATGCTGGTTTCCTCACGATGTTTTCTGTCACGGAAGCAAGTGATAATTTTACAATAAGCACATGTGTCTTGGGTTCGAACTTTAGATATATGACTTGACAGACCGACGGTCACACCACTAGGGCATCACTGCTTATGCACAGACCAGCGTCTGTACTATGACGTCTTTTAAGCGTCATGTTACGGACACTGGCCCTCCACCTCTTTGGTCACAAACTAGGACAAACACGTACGAAGAAGTCTTCGACCAAGGCAAAGATTTTTAATATACTCTTCTGCCTATCCCCTCCGGGCGAAGCGTGAAAGCAATAACATTAGTCCCAGCCACCACAATATTTAGTAGGCAGCACGATTATTATTTAGTATGCAGCCGTGTGAGTCAATACTCAATATTCCGGCTCACGTGCCTACGTGAAAGATTTACAAACAGCGTGATTGCGGAGTGCCCCTTTGTGTCCCGTTTTCGACGGGCGTGACGGGACGAAACTGGTTTAGTCCAGTTATAGATTTTGCGGGGAAACGCTGGGAATTTTTTGCTGGTCATTTTTTATTGTAAAAGTGGCTTATGTGGGGTTTATTTTCGACTATTCCCCGGCTGCAATAGTTTTTTACGCTCGGAAATATTGTTTTTTCAGTTTTCAGAGTACCAGTAGCGCGTAACGGCAGAGTGGGCCAGATCAGCGACAAAAAACTTCTTTAGCATTCCAAAGTTAGCTTATCCATAATAATAACTGTAGAAACCGGTAGCTGTACTCAGGATTTATTTTCTTTTAAGATTCAATGTACAAAAAGAGATATTTAAAAAAAACAGCGTTTTTTATAATGCACTAAAAGAAAATTATGTTTATTATCAAACCCAGAAAGTAGGGTTGTAGAAAGAATGGGGGACGCCTTTGCACAGGAGTGGAACCGTTCAAACTAAAAAATGAGTAGTGCAGGTCAGATAGGCAGTCGCCAAAATGTAAAATAATGATATTTAGCTCCATTCTGTTACACTGGAAGCTGACCCCAACATAATTTGGGATTGCTAGGCAGATGAAGATGAATAATTCTATTAATCTTTTCCGTTACATTTATTCACAAATCTTGCCATTTCTTTTCCACTTATTTATGAATTTTCTAAAAGTCACGTCCCTTATGGCAAAGCCATAAGGGACGAGCCTATTCCATTTAAAAGCTGCCACAAAAAATACGAATAGAATTTCGCTTTACTTATACTGGTTTCCAAATGAAACGTAAGTCATTATTGTATTGTTTGACTTTGAAGTATTATTTAAGTTTTGGAAGTATTCATGATTGAAGTATTAATGTGATTAATTTTTGAATTATGATTACTTGACAATCTATCTAGGCTGCCGCAGCGCAAACACACACTCATACTCTGCACTTTGTTGGTTTGATAAAATACCGCTAGCACTGACATTCGAATCTGTTCCAAATTCTTATTGGTAGTCAGATAATTCTTCTTGTCTTTGTTACTACGTCTTAATACAATATCCTTAACAGGCAAGTTAGCAACAATCTATCAAAAGATCATTATAAAAACCACACGCGTAGAATTTTTTCACTCAATCACTTAAAAAATAGGATAACTCACAAATTCTTACGCGTGTATGAATACAAAAGATATTTATTAGGCGTTCATTCTTCTTTTTGACCTATCGTCTGTCATTAGTTAAACACTGAAATTTAATTTTTATTTTAGAAAAACCAGTCTCTTGTGTAAAGATTCGGGTTTTGAAAAGATGGTTCCTGTTTTTGAACATTTAAGCATTTCCTCGTCTAGCAGAATCGATTTCTTTCTCTTGATTGTTTAAAGAAAGAACTTTTTTTTAAGGTTCTGTTTCTCACTGAGATGAAGAGAATTTATGCAGCTTTTATTTATTTAACTTGGTTCCTTGACGTCCGTATTTCTGAAGGAGTTGATTCGAGATTTATTCAAGATCTGTCTGTTTAAGGGTGGATGTCCGAGTCCTGGCGATTTTTTTTTTAAATTTGTTCCTTTTCCAGATATTGTAACAATATTTTAATTTGATAGGGATCCATGGAATTTCTGGCCCATTCGCCTCCATAGAGGTCTACGCTTTGGAATGGCTACAGTACTTTCACAAGTATTTTGCCTTGTGACTGGGATTGTAGCTTCGCTTTTTTTGTCATTCAAAACTGCCTCTTATTGACATAAATCGTTTGAGTTTGTAAGGAAACAAGAGACTGCAGATTCATTAAAAAACTTCATAATAGACAATTATCTACGTTTTTGTTTTTCAAAATTTTGTTAAAAAAAAACGCCGCATACGAACACAGCCTTACACATCCGATACTCTGAGAAATCTGGTTGCGTTAGTAAAAAAAGGGAAAATTACCGATGTACAGACAACAGAGGAACGGACGAATTTGTCTCGACTCACGATTGACTGTGAATCGAGAACATGTTTATTTGTCATCGATAAAACAATTGATGTTTTTATTTGCGATGTTTATTTGTTTGGAGTTAAACGGAATTTGAATTGTGTTTGGAAACATCGATACGATTTTATTGGGATTGTTTATAGCCGCTTTTTATTTATTTCATACATCTCGCCTGTTAACTCCGAAAAGTTACCTCCTCTTGGTCCTGTTACCTTATTAGGTAAAGCTCTACTCCTCTGCCCTACATAACTGGCGACTGGATTAAGTCCCATGTAATAGGGAACGAGCTTATTGATATCAACCGAGCACAAATACAGATTCCGTGGCGGCTACTGAGAAACTTCTGATGGAAAACCCAATAACGCTTTGCCCTACCTGGGATCCGAACCCAGGACTTCATGCTTAACAGTCGCGTTTGCGACCACTGGACCGACGAGGAAGTCCAGGCAGGTCAAATTTTACTTTAGCGAGAAAAACCATTACTCACTTCGACATTTTCAGCTCTTTAAGTCTTCGTTACCCACAATATACATCTCTAAAACGTCATCATCATCATCATCAGCCTAGAATGTTCCCACTGCTGGGACACACACCTCCTCTCTATGATAGGGAGTGGGCTGTAATCCACCACGCGGGCCCTGTGTGGGTTGGTAGATGTCACAAGTCTTCAAAAAGAAGAATGAAAACTTAATAAACATCTTTTGTGTTCATACACGCGTAAAAAATTGTGAGTTATCTTATTTTTTTATAGCTAGTAAAAAAAACTCCACTTGTTTTATATGGTGTAAATCACCTCATCACGAAGCCGTCAACCTAGCATTCTGTAGGTACATGAAACTAAGTAACTACGCAAAAATTATTGATGGGAAACGACTTTTTTTTGGGGGGTGTAAAATCATGTTTTGTGGTAGAACTCAATGTAACGCACTCAAAACATTGTGCTGATGGACGGATTGAATAGTATGGGGGTCGTGAAGGTGTTTAAAGTAAAAATCTTCCATTAAAAACTTGTATTTAAAAAAAATACTTGCCAAAAAGTTGGCACTTTGACCCCTAATATCTCCGTAACTAGAAGGTTCCCAGGTATGGTGTGGAACAAAAAAATGATCGTAATGACAGGGAGAACCAGTGCCTTTCGGCTTCGTTGAGAGGAGTTTTACACCCTTTATGGTTTTTATAATGATCTTTTGATAGCTTGTTTCTACCTTGACTGTGTTGTGTTAAGGCGTATTGACAAAGACAAGAATAATTGTCTGACTACCTACAAGAATTTGGAACGGATTCGAATGTCAGTGCTAGCGGTATTTTATCAAATTAACGAAGTGCAGAGATAGTGATGAGTGTGTGTGTGTGTGCTGCGGCAGTCTAGGTAGCATCGTCAAGTAATCATAATTTACAGCTTTCATCATCATCATCAGGTTATAATGTTCCCACTGCTGGGACACAGGCCTCATCTCTATGAGAGGGAGTGGGCTTTAATCCACCACGCGGGTTCCTGGGTGGGTTGGTAGATGTCACATGTCTTCGAATTTTTAGTTCTAGGACATCCCGGTTTTCTCACGATGTTTTCCTTCACCGATTTTGAGGGCAGCGGTGATGAAATAAATTACACAAATTAATGCGCTTGCCTGGGTTCGAACCAACGGCTTACTGTTCCTAATTCGGGGCTGCCACCGCTGCTCCCAAACGCCAAGGAAGTCAATATCTTTTTCTGAATCAGTAAAACCAGTTTCTTTGACAAAGGCACCAAAGTCATAAACTTGTTAATGTTGCGTTGGGTGCTAACTTAACCTAACTCCCAGGCTAATCAAAGCCAACTGAAAAATACTTAACTCTATTAAAAAAAACACCCTCCAAGATTCTCTCCCACCATTTTACAATATCGGTACTTACCTAAGTACGTTCTAAGTACTCCAGTGATCACGTACAGTCTCACTTAAGACACTACGTGGAACAAGACCGCTAACTCTAAGTACACGACTTATTGCGTTTTTCTTACCCAAGAGCTTGGAACGGTTTCATTTGATAATGCTGTTTAAATATTGATAAAATGAGGTTTGCCAGCAGTAAAGTTAGTAATGGAGGAAAAATAAAATGTTTTTACTGATAGTAATTCTGGTTGAGCGTTTATGGATTGGCTTTTTTATGATGACTTGAATGGTGCTTCATACTTGTTGAGGTTGAAACATTTGATTGGGAAGTATTTGTTAAACAGAATCTTTTTATTTAATTCGCGCTGATAGGTTACCTACCTTCGTTTGACATCTCCCCATCTCTAAATCATGTTGGGTTCGGCACAATTCGACATGACATGATTTAAACGAATAAATCTACATAAACTCAAAGCATTTATTTAAATTAGACCGTTACAGGCACTTTTGAAGGTCAAAAGCAAAAGGAAGCTACAGTCCCAGTCACAAGGCATAATACTAGTTGCCCATTCCAAAACTTAGATCTCTATGGATAATAATGGGCAAGAAGCTTCATGGACACTCTTTTAAATCAAATTATTTTTTTACAAGATTCTGGTTATTATTTATTCCTTTATTCAGTGGTACACACATATATTTTATACATTTAAGTTGAGAATATGCAAATACCTACTCGTATGTCAGAATGATGAAGACAAACGTGTACATTAAGAGCGTCCAGAGTCCATACAATCCAAATGCGGTTCGCGGCCTGGTGCCGAATCATGGCGGCCTGGAACCTTAAAGTAAATACCCATAAGTTAACTACGTTTTTGAAACCTAGCTAATTCTATTTTTGCTTGTCTAAAGGGTGTAAATCAAACCTTAACGAAGCCAAAAGGCGTAAGGCGTAATACGGACATGTGTTACAGAATTGTAATAACTAAAATCATCAATACAACCATCTAAGTTCATTTTATCCTATTTAATAAAAGTCATGCAATGAAATTCAATTTACTTAGAAGGTTGAAAATTTAATTTTTCTGGGATTCCCTGGCGCTTTCACAGCTGGTGTTTCAGAGGCGCGGAGGGACCTACTAATAGATGGTCACCTATTCAAGGACCAGCCTCGGGAAGCGTTGAATAAGATTGGCCTTTGCGGATGTTATTTAATTTAATTTAATTTATTTGCTTCAGACACAATATAATTTAATTAGTAAGTATTTAGGGGTATGAGGAACAGGGAGTAAAGATATTCAACCCCATAGAAAAGGGAGGATCCTCCGACCAGACAGGTGTTGTGTCTGGAGGGCAACTGCTCCGACAGTCGTTGTCGGGTTTCTCTATATATTCTTAAGTCGATGTAAACTTTGCTTGCGAGATGTAGGAAATTGATGTTAGTTCTTCCGTCGTGTCATAGATGGCGCTGTAGTACTTTTTGTAGTAAGTTGCTTTTTGTAGGTCGCTACAAGTACACTTAAAAATAATGTTAGTATTAAATCAAATAATCAGAGACAAATACACACCACACAATACAATTATAACTTAGTTGTACACAAACTAAGTAAACTTAACTAACTAAGTTGTATTATATAGCTACGAGCCCCCATTAACAATAAAAACATTTCTAAGTTATATTCTCACCGGTCAATCAACCGAAAACGAGTCATCTTCAAAGCTATCATGTGTACGTACCTACATCATCAATACTCTCCTCTGTAACGAGTGCATTGTTTCACTACGTGACGACGAAGAGCTTTCAAGTAATCAACGGTTAGGAAAATGTATTAAGTTTAGCTCTCTTGGACCGTAAGTAACTTGGGAAGATATGAATGGCTTATCCGTCTTAGCTTACTGTAAGACTGTGGTCGCATTGTATCTCTTTTGCTTGGTAGCTTTATAGTTTTAGTCACACAAACGTAAAAGAATATTATGGTTTGTATCTAATATACAGGGTGTAACGGAAAGGGTATATACATACTTAAGGGTGTGCTGGCGACCATCAAACTGAACATGTTTCTCCACAAACAAACACCGTAATAACGAAAAAATTATCTGCTGCCCCATGCAAAATTTCATAACCCATTCGAACCAAATGTATGGGGCAGCTGATATTTTTTTCGCTATGACGATGTTTCTTTGTGGAGAAACATGTTCAGTTTGATGGTCTGTGGCACACTTATGTATATACCCTTTCCGTTACACCCTATATATACTAATAATAAAGTTGAGGAGTTTGTTTGTTTGCTTGAATGCGCTAATCTCAGGAATTAAAGATCCGATTTGAAAAATGCTTTCAGTGTTAGATAGCCTATTTATCGAGGAAGGCTACATATTATATATTCAATCAATCAATCAATCAATAATTTTATTATCAGGCAATTAAGGCCCATACATAAAATACACAAAATAATATTATAAAATAATGAATAAACTAATACATATTAAAAACCTTAAACTATAACTAAATACGTAATGTTGACGGCGTCGTGTTCCGCTGCGTGGTGTCGCGTAACCGTCCTCGGAAACGTCGAAATACGACACCTTTCGGCCAAAAGTCCTCTCTCACGCAGGTCTGTAGATGTTGGGTTGGAACTCGTACCACGAACGACTTAAAGTTAATGTTGTGGCGCGATTCCAACCTTTCTACCCGCAGAGTCCAGTTGGTCTTCACTTTCACGTACTGCACGACATCCTCGACCGCTTATATTATCACGCTACGACCAATGGGAGCGGAGCAGCAATGAAAAGTGTTGCGAAAAGGGGAAAATGTGACGCAGCCGAAGTTGCGCGGGACAGCATAGTCCATTGATAAAGGGGATAGACTAGTTACTTAGTTTACACTTAAGTCGTTTTTTACCAGGAAACCCTTATGGGTGTTTCTTGATAAACCTTGAAAAATGTGCTCTTTGAATTACTGAATGCAAATGAAAGTACTAGTAGCAAAAATCGTCTGTCTGTAAGTTTGTTCCAACTAATCTCCGAAACGGCTGAACTGATTTTGACGAGATTTTCACTGGCAGGTAGCCAATGTTATGAGGAGTAACTAAGGCTTTTATTTATTTTATAAAAAGGATTATAGTTCCATGCACAAAAAAATTAAACCCTTGAAATTGTTAACAAAATCCGATTCAAATATAAGTAATATTTTATAATAATTTCACGTAGACGTCACGGGCACAGCAAGTTTATTATACCAATGCTCGTTTTTACTTTAGAGATATCGTTGAAATGATAACGTTAAATTGCAGGTTCACATGAGTTTCAGTCTGGCTAACAAAGGCTTTTAAATTCAATGTTAATAGTGAATTAACGGTTTATTAAGTACTACATTAAAGTTTTGTAGCCATTATCTTTACGTCTAGACAATTTTAGTGTTAAATTATTGTCTAGAGTACCGTTTTGTGTCATAAAACAGACTAAGAAACTACACAAAAGGGATTAAAGCAAGGTCTTTTAAAAGTTTGCACGTGTTTAGAAATAAGGATTTTTAATAGAAAATCTTTTTTTTTGTTTCCTTGATAATTTAATCAAAATTATTTTATCCCAAAAATACGTCTAAAGAATGTTGCATACCACATCCATGAACAGAGATAGATACCGAAATAAAAAATCGAGAATCATGTGAGCTGAAATTTTGCATACGTGTGTAATTTGGATGACAATGCATGGTTAGATAAGTGACGTTATCCTGAATTAAATATGGCGGACAACCAAAGAGATGCCGGAAAAAAAACCGGAGTTATAAAGTTATCAGAGATGGCCGTCTCAACTATGGCTGTCCTCTAGATCGGTAATGTTATTCCAATCCAAAGATTAACATCTTTGTATTCAGCCTACTGCACTTACACATATCCCTGTTTCTATTATTCGACCACCATGGAAACGCATTACCGGGATGTATCAGCTCACTCTTCTCAGTAGGTATGATTAATTTTCACAAGTACCTACAGTGAGAGATAGAAATTAGGGTTTGGGAATTCTTGCTATTTTAAAGGTGTCAAACTCAAACTCAAAGCATTTATTTCAATTAGACCATTACAGGCACTTTTGAAAGTCAAAGCACAAAAAAATGAACGCGAAGCTACAGTCCCAGTCACAAGACATTATAACTTGTGAAAGTACTGTAGTTGCCTATTCCAAAGCGTAGATCTCTATGGAGAAGAATGGGCAAGAAACTCCATGGACACTCTTTTAAATCAAAATATGTTACAAAATCTTGGTTACATCATTCGTGTTGAGAATTACTAGTATGTGAGAACGATGTAGAAATACGGGCTAGTTAAGAGCGTCCAGAGTAAAAGACGAAATCAATCATTCGAAAATAAAGTTAAAAATAAAATAATTAAAATAAACCGTGGCAGCTAAGAGATGACCAGTCACAACTGACAGCGCCCGTTCACGAACATGACGCATGTATCCACACACGTGGTGTTTGCAGGATACATTTCTGCTGCACTCTAGTTAAGACTAAACCGACGCATGTTTTCGCAGCAGCAGCAATTACTGACGAATGTTTACTAAAAACGTTTGTGCGTGGCAGGTAGAGTGAAGCGTTCGCGCGCGGCTGTCATCAAATCGCAGCGCGGCAGGCACCTTAAGAATAATTTGCATTGATAAGTAATGGTATTTTTGCCGCTAGCAATGTGCCAACCTGTGACCAATGATTGAAGTCCTGCTCCAAATCGGGCCACTGTTCAAATGAACTGTAACTTTCGAACGTGGAGCTAGAAAAATATATTGAAAGCTACCACAGGAACCACAGGTCTCTATTAGTTGTGTTGTTGAAATAGAGGCTGTATTTTCCTGGGAAACTTATAACTTGTGACCAAGGTCTGCGAGATAATAAGAAATAGCATCTTTTTGTGCAAGAAAGGCAATGGAATTAAAACAATTGTGAAATATTTTCCAATACCTTTATTGTAATGCACGAGATTTACGACCAATCAAGGACCTTAGCAACAGGATTTTTCAGCTTTCATTGCCTTATGTTCATCATCATCATCATTTCAGCCCAAAAGACGTCCATTGCTGGACAAAGGCCTCCCCCAAGTGTCGCCACATTGACATTTTGGGGGGTTTTGCCATAATCGCCACGCTTGGCAGGCGGGTTGGCGATCGCAGAACGGTTGTTACAAAAGCACAGAGAACGCTGCTGCCATTCTCTGGCAAATCCCTTAGTCGCCTCTTACGACACCCACGGGAAGATATTGGATGGTGCTATTCTCTATGTCCGACACCATACAGTGTCTTATGTTAGCTTTTAATAATGGTACGCCACATACTACTTATAACATTGTTTCTTCACATCCATTAAATCCATCCAAATTGTCTTGAAAATATGGCTTTCAGTTATAAAACCGCCCAGTGAGTCACTCTATTTATAAGTTCTATATTGTGATACTTAGATACCTAGAGGAGCTCGTGGCTAAATAACAACTGCCACACGGATCGATCTTTAGGGTTAAGCCTTGCTTGCCGAGGCTGGTCCGTGAATGGGTGACCATAATTACATACTGAGTGTCCTTCTTGCCTCGGAAAGTTAAGCCGTTGGTCCCGGCTGTCATTCGTAGATCTTTGACAGTCGTTACGAGAAGTCAGAAGCCGAAAGTGTGACATCTAGTTTTCCTTAGTTGTATCGTATTACCCAGTTACTGGGTTGTGGAGGTCAGATAGGCAGTCGCTTCATGTTAAATACTGGTACTCAGCTGCATCTGGTTAGACTGGAAGCCGACTCCAAGATAGCTTGGGAAAAGGCTAGGCAGCTGATTGTAATACCTATATTTTTAATGGTAGGTATGTAATTTTTTTTTCTATCTATCTATGTTCAATCTAACGCAATTTCATCTTCAGCTTCATAATTAATTCAGTCCAGATTAACCTACTTTTACCTCATAAAATGTCACTTGGAAACCATTTGAACGGCATATTCAAACGTTTTCATTACAATAAATCAGTAGAATATGGTGTATCACAAGGCACGTACCATGTGATATGTGATTGAAATCGTGGATCTAAAGCGAGCTCACAATTTAAATTGAGTGTGCCTTGAACCATAGAGCAACGATGTTCGGAAGAGTTACTGTCAAAGGAGGTAATAGGTTGTCTGTACGTGCTTGTGTTTGTATTGTAGGTTATTGACGCCTTTTGTTTGATCTATAATTCTAGTTAATACTTAATGCTTGGTCAATTTTGTCAATTATAACCAAATCTTATTTGAATATCACCCTACCTTATTATATACGGGAAAGTTTGTGAGATTGGATGGATGTTATTTAATGGGTCAGAGCCCATTCGTCCCCTAAGATTCGCACCCTGTGCCCACTCGTCCCCTGGAACTTTTGAGGGGCCCATTCGTCCCCTGAAGAATATTTATTTTTATTCACTCTTCTAATATAAGTACATGTATATGTGTATACTGCAGCTTGGTAGTCCTGGTACGGTCGCGCAGAAAAGGCTAAAATAAAAAATATAGTAATTCGGTAGATATCATGTTCATTTCAAATAAGATTAACACATACAAAATCACAATGTCCTAGAAACTAACAAAATACAGTTTTTTTACAAAAATCAGCCTTAATTGACCATCATTTAAATCAACATTAAATATAAAATATGCAAAAAAAATAGAACACATATCAACAGTAAATAGTCACTTCTTATTTTTTTGTATATTTACCAACTACATACATGCAAAATCATAATAACATAAATCTAAAAAATTATAACAGTACAAAAAAAAAAAATACTAAAATCACAGTAATTATTGAAGACAAGATAAATCAACATATATTTTTTTGTATATATTATTATCATGACGGATTATCATTCATCATAGCTCTTTTTTCAATGATCTGTTATGATTTATTAAATTAATTCCGATAATAAAATTTTCACAAGTGTACTATGTTAACCGTTTCTTATGTAAAATATGGCTAATTTTATCTCAGGGGACCAATAGGCACCTGAATAGGTGCCGAATCTTTAACTTATATTGTATATATATTAGAGGGGACGAATGGGTACCTTAAAAATAATATTTTTTATTAAAATATTAATTGGTCCCCTACCAGGAGACCAATGGGCACCTATATAGGGGCCGAATCTACAACTTTTATGCTGGGGGACGAATTTTAGGGGACGAATGGGCTCTGACCCTATTTAATCTTGCACGGGAAAACGGGTGAAAGAATTTGGATATAATTTGGCATGCAGATAGTTTATAACCTAGATTGACATAAATATGCTTTTTATTCCAATACTACGTTCTCTTGGAATAATTTTCGACTGGAAGCCTCAGGTATAATATACTATCTTATACCTGCGGCTTCTTCTTCTTCTTCTTTCACACAACATATCTTTATCAATTCACGCTGTTCCATGTCAAACGGGTAAGCAAAAATTATAGAACGGCAAACGATTTGATACTCCTTTTGTTTCGCCTATATTTATAAAGCTGGTCATACGCCCACGAGAAATAAATAAATACAATACAATACAATACACGCCGATCCACCACCACCACCACCTGACCACCTGACGTTCTGAAGAACATCACCAACAATGCCAGTGTATATAATTTATGTAAAGTCTTGTGTGCCATTTAAATAGAACTTTTTTTTTGTTTTGAATCCATACAACAGGTTTCTGATTTTATACAAGCTGATTGGTAAATGAGTGATATACCTAAAACCCATTCCTTGAAATGCTTGTTTTTTTTTGTTAAGCATATTCTGTTCCACTGCTTCCCTTCTTATCCAACTCTCTCAGTGATTTACCTTCTCTGGCCAATCAGTCAGGAAACAATCCATATCGTCACGCCAGCTTTTCTTGGGCCTGTCTGGGTGATGACGACCGTCTTAAAACACCCACTGTGTGCCTGAGCCTGTGTGCCGATTCTTACCTCGCTGTACCCATACTGGAAATGTGACCCACCTAGCCCCATTTTATTCTCGAAGACTTAGGTACAGCATTTCATTGAGATCAAAACTCCAGAAAAAAATTAAAGCATATCAGAATCTATTCTGCATATTCGTACATCCACCCCATTGGCCGGATCGCGGCCGAGTGACGTTTATTCCAGCGTTGGCACATCATTTACACTCGAACGCTCGTCGCTCGATGTTCGACATCGACGTCGAAAACGTCATTCCGACGAATAAGGGCGTCAACGCGTCGGTGACGACGTATTGCTGAGCTTACTCCGACGAAACCGAATGGCTGCGTTGACGTGAGGTTTGATCGAGTTGCCGGGACGTAATTGCTTGAGATCTGAGGAGGTGGGCTAATCAGGTGGAGTGGAATTGAGGGATAAGAAGTCAAATGTCCTCCCTCTCACCGAGAAGAAAAAAGATGTTTGTGCCTCTGGTAATTTTATGGGCTCTCTATGCTTATGCTAATTCAAATGTGTTCTTTGTTGATTATGGACGCCTGTATGTCCCCAAATGGTTAGGTATAGGTAGGTAAGGATTATAACCTCAATATTTCGCCAGTAATGTCTAAGACACATGTAATAAAAGGTGCCATTAACCAGGCAAAACTCCGGACTCCAGATAGCTATTAAGAAATACCTGAAGGTAAAACACAAGAAGACAATGGACGACCTGGTAATCGAACTTAGACCTCAGGCTAAGCAGACCCTTTACGGTAATAGATCTACGAGGCCATTCTGAAAAGTTATTTATGAAACATTGTGTTATAAAACACAAGAAAATGTTTTAGAAGACTTACTATAGTTCCTATTCAGGTATTGTGTGATAAGCTATTGTTCCTTTATCTACTTTTTCAAATTAAACAAAAAGGTCTTGTTGGCATTTTACAAAACAGGATTCAAACATAAGAAAACCTCTAACTGAAAGTATATATCTGTTTTCATTCCAAAAATCTACAGATATTTGATTAGTTCACTTGCTTAAGATAAACATACCTAATATTGATGAATGACTGTTATGTCTCCATGTCCAGTCCAAAGTTTTTGCTTCCAAAGTCTAGTAGTTTAGAAACGATACGTGCGAAACAGGTTTTATGTTTATGTTTACGTTCGTCCGTCCCATTTACTTTGGTACCTATCGATTTTTGTTTTGTTTTGCACTTTTTCTTGTTTTTTATAAATATGCAGTTTTGTTTATTTTATTTGTTATTATTGCACTGATATTTATTGTATATAAGTATAGACCTATTCATACACATAATTCATAACACAAATTACATACCTACTAAACTGTTTTTGTCCGTCACGTCATTTATCTCGGGTCCAGTTGAAAACCAGCGTCGGGTACTAGCTGCTCGGCAGTTTGCTGAACTGGGCCTATTTGGCGCAGCCGTGAGACACACAATATTATCTTTTTTTAATTTTTGTTCTAAGTTTTATGTTTTATTTTTTATTGTGTGCATTTGTGGCATGTGCCAAATAAATATGTTTTCTTTCTTTCTTTCAAAGCATTTACTTAACCATCCTTGAAACTCTTCGTGGAATTGAACGAATTTTAATCGAAAATACAACTGAATATGTAAGTAAGTAAGTACTTTTTGGCCAAAATTTTTGCGACCAGTATAATTGCAATCGAGCTTTGCAAAACCAAATAAAGCTAATCTCTTATTGTACAAGAAGCTCATATAAAACGAGGCCCGGTTATACTGAATATGTATAGCTTGATGTGGCACCTTGTATACAGGAGGAAGCTTGTAAATTGAAGTAAAAAAGTTTTCGAGTTGTTATAAATCGACAAATTGTTGCTTCAGGTGTGT
Source organism: Cerastis rubricosa (assembly GCA_949152445.1). Classification (NCBI taxonomy): domain Eukaryota; kingdom Metazoa; phylum Arthropoda; class Insecta; order Lepidoptera; family Noctuidae; genus Cerastis; species Cerastis rubricosa. The sequence goes on from OX424541.1 coordinate 16,348,953, forward strand.
TTTTAACAACTTTTATACCTCTTAACTAATGAAAAGGGAAACCAACTTTGGATCCCTGTAACTTGCGATTTCCCTACCTTTTTTTAAAACAATAACCTTCTAGAGCAAATCGTACCAAATCTTAACAGTCTGTTAAACTTCTCCAAAAAACCATTTACCGAAGTATCGAGTGCGATCATTCCCATGATGTGTTCAGCCATAACTTCCCGCTTTCAAGGGACTGTTAAAACAATGAGAAGTTCTATAGTTCGTGACTTTTGTGCAAACTTTCCTATACAGACCTCTACATCCTTATCTTAAAAACACAAGGTGCATTTTCCTTTGGACGGGAGTTCGGTAACTTTGTCAGAATTAATAAGAGATTAGCCTTGGGTCGGCGTTAACTATGAAGGTTGCTATAATATTGGTAAGTTGTTAAGTGGTTTTGGGCGTTAAAAGACATCATCAAGGGTCGATCAGAGCTTGCAGATGTTTTAGGGTGCTTAATATTGGAGAGCTTGGTGTCCTTTTTGTTACATTTAGAGTGATAATAACGAATATATTGGCAGTATTGGAACCTTTTTGGATGATTTTGCTTTTGTTCTCCTTAAATACTTTGGTCCTGGCAAGCAGTTACTTCGTTTATTATAAAGGTTTCTTGTTTATTGACTTCTAAAACGCTTTTACTTTTTTAGAAAAATATTTAAGTAATTTAAAACTAACCTTTATTTAAATTTAAAGAACTTATCATCTTCAGTATTTCTCTTAGATAAAATTTAACAATTAATTACGCGCTTCATAATAAGCAGCTTTTAGAAATTCTACCTCTAGGCAAGCAAAAATAGAAAAAAAAAAACAAACAAGCATTTTTGTTTAAAATAACAAAATTCTCTTTAAAAACAATCCACGTCCCTCTCATTAATTTTGTGGAAGATTTCTTCAGAAAAAATGTATACTCTTCAAAGTTGAGAAGATTAGAAAGAATTTAATACATTTCTCATTACATTTTCAGCAGTTTTTCTCCTAATTCTGCGGTGAACTCATTACTGAGGAATGAGTGAAGTCTAAGTTGAGGAGATAATACATTTGGAGTAGCTGAGCACCCAATTTGTGAGATTACAAGGTCGTTTTCATTTTGTCTCCATTACACGGTCGGACGGACATTGTACCAGTCTTCGGATGAATTCTAATAAACTTGTAACTATTGTCAGTGGATTTTTGGCGAATATCCGAGTTTACGGATGCCTTAATAAGGTTTTCCTTTTGTATTCACTGTTCTGTTCGGCTTCTACGTCGTGGACATTTGGAATTTTTAGATGAATTTGTGTACTGACGGTCCAGTACTCCTGTTTATATCTATCCATTTTCGCTCTGTTTAGCGTCATTTCAGAGTAAGTGAGTATTAAATTTTATTGATTTTAAATAAAATATTGAGATGCGAACGTGAGTATTATTATTTAGTCTCGTGCTCAGACTAAATAATAACATCCGCTCGGTACGATCTTTACGTGGATGGGTACCCATCCATAACATACCGAGTTTCCTCTGTGCCTCGGAAAGCACGTTAAGCCGTTGGTCCCGGGTGTCATTTTGTAGATGTTTGTCAGTCGTTATAGTTCACCAGTGGGGCCTGAAAGTCTGACAACCAGTCTTGCCAAGGATTATTTTATTACCAAGTTCTAACTGGCTAGCGGACGCCAGATAGGCAGTCGCTCCATGTTAAATTCTGATACTAAGCCGCATCCGGTTAGACTGGAAGCCGTTCTCAATATACTTGGCAAAATGCTAGGCAGATGTGATTGAGTTGTGAACGTGGACGCACCAAAAGGTAGCAGGTGGCGTTCTGTAGTTTCTGCTTACCCTCAGGCGAAATGTCATGAGTTTATGTATCGAAAACTATACAGGGTGTAACGGAAAGGGTTTAAACATACTTAAGGTTGTGCTACAGACCTTCAAACTGAACATGTTTCTCCATCAGACAGACATCGTCATAGCGAAAAAATATTTGCTGTACCATACAAAATTTTAATACCTATTCGACCCAAATGTATGGGGCAGGTGATATTTTTTTCGCTATTACGATGTTTGTCCGATGGAAAAACATGTTCAGTTTGATGGCCTGTATATACCCTTTCCGTTACAACCTGTATAGCACAACTTTACCGATATAACTACAGTATTTAATTGTATTTATTAAACTACAAAACTACTGAAATATGTACTGAAATTCTGAAAATTAACTCGAAACTTCAAACAGTACCAGGTGACTGTGTTATTCTCAACTATCAGGTATGTTATCACTAACTTTGGAACAGAGGAAAGCGGTACCGATATAACTTACCGATAATACTACTCGTAAGTAGGGACGTACTACCGCGTTCTTTGACAGCACTTTTCACCCTTATGCTTTAAGCAATAAGGTTGAAAAGTGCCGTCAGTTAACTCGGTTGTACAAAGATACACCTAGTTGATCGTTTCAAACTCCATCATGTACGGAAGCGAATGGCACTCGTAAGTGCTTTCAGTCACATCGGATTATGTGGTTCCGTGTACGAAGTCACAGTTTATTAAATATTGATTTTAGTAGTTTTATTTACATGCCTTTTTTTTTTAATGGTAATTTGAGTATGTTGCAATTTTCGAAGTGAAAACTTCTTTAGCGGCGTTGTGCACTTTTGTGTTGGGTAAAAAATGTTAACCTCGCGACAGGTGTCACGTGATGCTGATACTGATCCTGATCGAACGGATTGACATTAGGTTTCGAAGAAATTTGAACTTTATGACATCTGTCATTGAGTTTGGGTTTCCAAAACTGGAAAATTCGCAGGTGTCACGTGTCCTGATTAGGTTACGAAGGAATTTGAACTTTATGATGTACTATTGTCATGTTTGTGTACGATAGCGCACTAAATGAATACAGTATTTTACCACATAAATGATAGTACTTATAAACTGATAATTAAAGCAATTCGTGCAAATTATTCCCTAACCATTCCAAAATATCAAAAATACACAAATAATCAATATTTAAGTTAATAACTTAACAGGCTCACGTTTGGCCACAACTCGTCTGATGTGAAGCGATGATGCTGCCTAGGGTGGAGCAAATAATCAAATATGATTGTCTGTTTAATGTTCCTGAGAACAGCGGTGGCCTAGTGGTGCCAGCCCCGACTTACGAGTAGTAAGCCGTGGGGTCGAACCCAGGCTGGCGCATTACTTTGTGTAATTTATTTCATCACCGCTGCCCTCAAAAACAGCGTAGGAAAACATCGTGAGGAAACCGGCATGTCCTTGAACTAAAAATTCGAAGACATGTGACATCTACCAACCTGCACTGGGCCCGCGTGGTGGATTACAGCCCACTCCCTCTCATAGAGGGCAGGTCTGTGTCCCAGTAGTGGGAACATTATAGGCATGCATAGAGCACAGACGCGTCTTTGCAGTGAGGGGGAGAGGATTATAATCGACCACACCGGCCCAGTAAGTAGTCATATGTCTTCTATGGTGACGCTGATGAATTCAATAAAGAGATACAATTAACCTATAAAAACAAGCATTAATTGAAAAATACAAATTAGGTTTATCTATCAACATTGAAAGCGTATACAACGTTTCGTGTCCGTGTTAGTAACAGTTAAGGAGTTCTTTCAAAAGGTGGTGGTCTTGGCTATAGGACCAAGCCACGTCTGGTATGAGAATGTATTGTCACTAGAACTAAAAGTGTGTGCAAAATTTTAGCTCAATCATTCGAGGTAAATAAAAATAGCCTTTATTTCCCTGTAATTTACATGTGTATAAATTTTCACAAAACTTAACCTATTATGGGGTCATCCATTTCTGGACGAAGGCCTCCTACATCTGTTTCCATTTATCTCTATCGTGGGCCGTTCTAGTTCACTCTATCCCTGCCAGTGCAACGATATCGTCTCGCCATCGTTGCAATGGTCTTCCGCGACGTCTGTTTCCGTTTCCTGGATACCAGTGTAGGACGCGCATTTGACGTAACTCGTTAAAATTTAGCATTATTTAACCAATACTTACTAAAAAACTAACTAACGAGGCAAATTAAATAAAAGCTGATAATAAAAGCTTGTAGAAACGTCTGAAGATATACGACAATTTAATTGCTTTCGACATACCTAAAAGGTAAACTGCATCATACCCAAAGTATCTATCTACCGGACCAAGATAATTATTCCAAATGACTGAGAGAATATGAAGTAGGTAAGCGAATTGCAGTCAAACATCTACATTCAAATACAGTACATAGAAACAAGCTGATAGCTACCAACACAAATACAGACGTAAGTAAAACCTCACCGCACGAAGACGTTTTATCCTTTTTACTTTTTCCCGCAAATATTCCATAATTTGAACGGAGCTTCATAATTTCTGTAGATAAAAGAGCTTTCAGATTCTCTGTGAGACTAAAAAAAATCTTGTATAGGACTGATTCTTTCGTAAAAGAAAATGCAACGTTGAAAACTTTGATGTTTCCTTCATTCAAATTTTAATATTTTACTTTTCGCTCCTTTTTCGTGAAAGGTGTCAGTTCTATGGACCGCTTTGAGTCTACGTCTCAAGCTTGAGTAGTTTAGTCATGCTGTTTTGCTAAATTGTTTCAGGAAAAGGCACCTTTGGTCATATTTAAATAAATGTAATTTAGACTTTCAGGAATAGAGAGATTCGAATGTAACCACAAATGACTGATGCACAAAACTCCCTTGTCACTTTTGTATAGATCCTTTGAACCTCAAGAATGTTCGAGAGCTAAATCTAAATATATCAACTCGTTTGACCAAACTCCGATTGTACATTTTACTCATTCCTCTAATGCATTGAACAAAATCGGGCGTACTGGCTGAAAGTTGAGCCGAAATGGATAGTCCGATACGATTCGATACATTTTTGCATTGTTCTAGAAAACTCTGTATTTATTGAAGTTATTTTTGCAACTACAGATTGGAATATTTGAAAAGCCTTTAAAACTCATAAAATTGAGAGTTCGTTTTTTATTTTTAATATCAGCAGAGCTGCAATTCAAACGCTGATACCTACAAACATATTGTAAAAACAGTGAGGATGTAAACGGCAAGTGGAGCAGCAATAAATCCGCATTAAATAAATTACTTTTTTCTAAACTAGCAGTCGTGTTTCCGCAATCACAACTCAGTACTCTAAAAAACGCGCAATGTAAAACTAAGTTAAATCCTCTCTTTCGTCTGCACCGAGATCAAACGTCACTCCCTCGCTTTGCAGCAAAAAATATTTCTCCATCTAAAATAGGAAACGCATACAAAATGAGAGGATATTGCAGCTTTCCTGGCATCTTTTTAAATATGCAAATTTAAATACGATTACGGTGAGCGAGATAGAACTATGTTTAAAATTCTTTAAACTATCACTCGCGGGAAAAGGATAGAACTACATCCTGCGTTTTGACTCAATTTAAAAAATGGTTAACCCAGATGCATAATTTAAATACCCCTTTGCGTTATTAGTAATTAAATCCCGCAGACAAAGTCAATGGTATCATGATGATTTTGGTAGGTTTAGTAGCAAGAAATATGTGTGGTGGCCAGCAAAAGAAATGAGGTTGCAGAATTTTAAAACAAAGAAGATTCTGATTACACAAATGCACACGAAACCAACACGGTTTGAGGATTCACTGAGTGCACAACATTGCATATTTTAAAGAAAAAAACAAATGCATATTTCATTCCACTTGACCGTAGGACTAAATTACAATATACCCGGAATACTGGTGCAGTATTCAAAGTAAAACTCGTTGGATATGCAGAAGCAATCTCTAGAGTACCTATCCTTATATTTGACACAACAGATCCGGGCAGTACCAATACTTAATACACAACTGACAAGAGACATCGCAACGCAGAACAGGCATTGACTGTATCAAGACTGAAGAAGCTAACAGTTCTCGAAATATTGTGGCATATATTAAGAACTGTGATCCAAATAACCAATGAAGTATCATTTAATGTTAACACCTAGACACTAAGCGATGAAAAACAGGAATTAGGTTCAAGTCACGCTAAATTGGCTAGCGAGCTTTTTTATTTTGTGTTCTAGATACCCATGACAACTGCACAGTTTAGCTAACTAAGCTAGTCTGATTTAAAATTCAAGATATTGAAACAATGCAAAATGAGGAAGAAAAAGAAATATTGCAAAAACATTTTTCTGATCCAAAAAGACAAATGTTACTTATTACTGCTTTTTACTTTACGGATATTTATTTGCCTTCCATCAACCTGTGACATTCAATTAAAGAATGAAGGGAAACTGATTAAACGTCGTCAGGTGAACCGAAAAAATCAAAATACCTTGCCCTTCTATTATAATTTGTCAAGTGCAAACGCAATAAGGAGAGCCCTCGTCATGCGCGTCGGAATTAAATATTTCATGATCCCACCGATCTTGGAAAAGAAAGACGAGCCAATTATAGGATACATGACTAAACAAATTGTCTGTCTCGTTGCGAGTGCGACTGCTGAGCATGGGTTCGATTCCCGGGCTAGGCAAAGTATTATTGTGTTTTTCAATCAGGAATTTCTCAGTAGCAGCCACGGAGTCTGGATTTGTGCCCGGTCGATTGCAATAGGCTCGGCCTCTATTACATGGAACTTAAACATAACTGCCGATATGTGGGTGTACTATTAGGTACCTACACCTCTGCATAAATCTTCGGGGAATAAAGGCGCCATTTTATGTTATGTTATGAGTGAACAAAATTCGAATACCCCCTGGCCTACTCAGCTGGACTGTTGAGGGGTTAGTACATACTGACACTGTCTGTACCTTTACGCCACTTATTGTAAGACACATCGCCTGAGGTCAATATAGAGGATTGACAACATCGTCATTTGTTTTTTTGAGTGAGAACTGTCACGTCGCTTGTCACAATTTCTTACATTGGTTTTATTCGCTGTCACTGTCAGAATACGCATGTTGCTGTAGCGCATAACTCATGGTCATGCGGTTAAATATTTTGTGGTAAAGTTAGTATTTTTAGAATGGACCGTCCTATTCTGCGCTATCTTACACAATATTAACGAAGCCACTCATGGGCAGTAAGAAAAGGTTTAAAAGAATGTTGAATCCAGGGTGCTACTTCCGAAAATCATAAACATTGCGCCTTAAAAAAAAACATAGACCAGCAAATTATCAATCAGCAAGGAAATAACAAAAGAAACACAAACCAGGTATGTATGTAAAACTAGCGTATCCAAATCCTAGTACATCTGTAACCGGCGCAGTACCGCTGCCCCGGGGGAAATCAGGGATCACGCCGCGTTGGGCGTTAAGTCTCATGATGGGTGTGTCTGAACTCCCGCGTTTCCCCTGGATTTGCAGCTGTCCAGGAATTCTTTGTTATTACGATATTTGGATGTAACCTGGGAAGAGCTGGAATCTTTAAAATGTGAATTAATTCAGGTAGCTTGATAATATTTTTACCTAATTAATGTTTGTTTAGCAGACTTAGGGACGGATTTTATTCATATATCATGAAGTTTCACCTTAAAGAAGCTTGACTGCCTCGTGGGTGGATTGGTAACAGGCGCGACTGCTGAGCATAAGGTCATGGGTTCGATTCCCAAGTCGGGCAAAGTGTCTTTGGTTTTTTCCATCAGGAATTACTCAGTAGCAGCCACGGAGTCTGGATTTGTGCCCGGTTGATGGAAACAGGCTCGGTCCCTATTACACGGGACTTTAAACATTACTGGCTGAATGTGGGTGTACTATAAGGTAACTGACTAGCCTAATAATAATGAGGAATCTTTCTCCGAATAACATCACTGTCATGGTTGTACATTAGCACCAAAACTAATGATGCAATATTACCTAAGGCTCGTACCCTTAGCGTGTAGTCGCTTAGTTTGTAAGTTTATATGCCCTGGCTGGAGGCCTTACTCTTAAGGCACCCATAGGATAGTCCGGTTAAGCAGACGACAACCTCATAGGTTGAACTGCGAGATGCCATACATAAAAAAGAGACAATTTTTATTTTGCTAAGTCAATTATATCCATTTAGAAACTTAAAAAAAGACTAACTCACTTATTTCAAATTAAATTCGAATTCATTAAAGTACATAAATTGACATCATTAAGTACTCACTTTATAATTTCATTTAGCCAGACACTCAACAATTCTCTTTTTAAATCTAAGAAAATGAAAACTAAACTGTCTTTTTATCTTCAAAGAGGTCTTTGAACTCATAGAGCTTTTGTGTTAACTGTTTTTTTATTATAATACTAGCTGTTACCCGCGACTTCGTACGCGTTAGGTTTGTGATTTGCTTAAAATAAGTCTTCAGTAGTCAGGAGGTTCTTGATTCCAATGTTTTGTTTGAAGTTCGTTACCAGATGTCTCCAGTATTAATACAATCTGCCCAGCCTTTTCCCAACTAAGTTGGGAACATTCAGTCTAACCGGATGCAGCTGAATACCAAGATTTTACATGGAGCGACTGGCTATCTGACCTCCACAACCCAGTTAGTACTGGGTTATACAACACCTCTTGGTAAGACTGGTTGTCAGACTTTCGGTCCACTGTAACCTGTACCTGTAACGACTGTCAAACATCTACAAATGACAGCCGTGACCAACGGCTTAACGTGCTTTCCAAAGCACAATAAAGTCGGTACGTAATGGGTGGTCACCCATCCATAGACCAACCTAGGCAAACACAACTTAAACTGACGATCGACGCTAGCGACCTAAATTGATTTCAAATGATTATTTTCGTTTGAAAGAACTTGCTTCAAGTGTGATCTCCTATTCATTTGTGAGTAAAGAGCTTCAAGAGCTTAGTAAAACTTCGAAAACCGAGTATAACTCCTCAATGTATACGAACAAGCTACCGACTACTGTAAAAAAAGGTTATGTTGAAAGTTGATGTCGATCAACTCATTATGAAACCCCCCTATGGATAGAATTTCCATAAACGTAAATCGTGATTTTGTGCATTCATGCCTCTTTTTAAAAATTACAAATATTCTCCTAGACTTAACCTTTAACCCGACATTTAACTCCACTTGGGGGTGGAATTTCCAAAAATCCCTTTCTGCCTTACTAAGAACTTACTTGCAAGATTTCAAGTTAAATAGGTCAAAAGTGGTAGTTAGTAGTTCATGAGTGGTTTATCGGTGAGTGAATAGTATAGCGCTTTCATGTATAAATGAAAGTATTATTATGTCCTTATCCAGATCATGACCTGGCTTTGATCCAAATCCGTTCACCAGTTACGGCGTGAAAAAGTTAAAACAGACTGATAGATGCTGTTAATATACTGTATCGTTGGTCTAGTGGTCGCAACTACTGAGTATGAGGTCCTGGTTTCGAATCCCAGGTCGGGTAATCTTTTATTTTGGTTTTCGACCATTAATTTCTGACCACAAAATCGCACGGATGAGAGATGAGATTCACTATTTAGCTTTCCTGAGAGACATGGACAGTGACAGTGACAGGGAAGTGAAACAGTCGTCATATCTCCGAAACTGTTCACCGCTGCACTGGAAGATGTATTTAAGGTTCTGGACTGGAGAGGGCTAGGCATCGACGTCAATGGCGAGTACATCTCTCACATTCAATTTGCCGACGATATAGTGGTCATGGCTGAGACCATAGAGGACCTCAGTACAATGCTCGATGACCTCAGTGGATCGTCCGAAAGAGTGGGTCTTAAAATGAAAATGGAAAAAACCAAAGTCATATTGAATGGCCATGTAACACCCACTCCTATCAAGATCGGAGACTCTACACTCGAAGTTGTAGACGATTATGTCTACATGGAACAAACGGTCCAGTTGGATAGGTCTGACTTCGAGAAAGAGGTCAACCGTCGAATCCGACTCGGCTGGGCAGTTTTCGGGAAGTTGCATGATTTGTTCTCGTGCAGTGTCTCAAGACGAAAGTCCATGACCCGTGTGTATTGCCAGTGATTACATACCGGACCGATTGGGTCGCCCACATTGGGCCTCATCAGAAGGCTTAAAATCACTTAAAGGTCAATGGAGAAGGTTATGCTCGAAGTTTCCTTGCGTGATCAAATAAGAAATAAGGACATTCACAAGAGAACCAAGGTTACCCCAAAGTCCCGGTAGCCCGAAGAATTGCCAAATTTAAGTGGCAGTGGGCAGGGCACATTGTTGGAAGAACGGATGGCCGATGGAGCCGAAAAGTTCTGGAGTGGCGACCACGAATCGGAAGACGTTGCGTTGGAAGGCCTCCCACGAGGTGGACCGATGGCCTGGTGATGGTTGCGGGGATCCTCCGGATGCAAGTCACACGGGACCTGTCGATGTGGCAACACTTGGGGGAGGCCTATGTCCAGCAGCGGACGTCTTTCGGCTGAAATGATGAATGATGATGATATTACTTTCTTACTAAATAATTAAAAATTTACGAAAACAAAACTATATAAACTAAAAGGGCTGGACACTGGTACTGTCGCTGTTGCCACGGGGAAGCTCAAGCAGCTTTAATAAAGTAATCTTATCGGTAACTACTTATATTTTAGAGTCGTTGTGAATTGAAGCTTTGGACCGTGGGACCGTAAGATCAGAGTACTCAATGCTCACAGTCTATTTAAAGAAATTGCTAAACGCATAACTTACGCTTTCCGTGATCCAAGAGCTGGCTTTTACTTCGGCCAGAGGCTAAATGATTGTTTAACTATAGTTTGAATGGTTAATGATAACTAAAAGGATGTATAACACTATTTGGTAATGATTAGGAAGACTTAAAGCATAAACAAAATACCTACTTACAAAAAGTGAAAACCGGGTGGGGATCGAACCATGGTTACTTTTGTAAATAATACAGCATCAAAAATTCAAAAAATAAATAAAACAATAAGTGCATATTGGCTGAGGTTTGATCCTGCAACCTATGATTCACAGGTCAACCGCTAAACCGCCAGGCTATTTACTTCGGTGACAATTGTACTAAAATAGCTGATCTATTCTAATGTTTGTTATGACAATTGTCAGTTGTCAATCAGTTGAGGAATATGAACAAATTGCAATATTGCTCACCTCCCAATGCTAATAGCGTGATAATATATAGCCTATGTCCTTCCCAAGGTTTAAATCTATCTTCTTGCGAAAATCCATTAAGATCCGATCAGCCGTTTAGTCGTGAAAAGGTAACAAACAAACAAACAAACAAACAGAGTGACTTTCGCATTTATAATATTAGTATGGATATCTTGTCATTGCCAACATTCAGAAGGTAAGCGTGATAGCCGAGCGATGTGACCATCGGAATGCCAAGTCATCGGTCTCCAGTTCGAACCTCTGATTTTCGGATTCATGTGCGTATTCTTCGGTGATAGATAGCAGCGGTGGCCCAGTGGTGCCCCGACTTACGGGCAGTAAGCCGTGGGTTTGAACCCAGGCAGGCGCATTATTTTGTGTTATTTATTCCATCACTGCTGCCCAACAGTGAAGGAAATCATCGTGAGGAAACCGGCATGTTCAGAACTAAAAATTCGACGACATTTGACATCTTCCAACCCGCACTGGGCCCGCGTGGTGGATTACAGCCCACTCCATCTCATAGAGAGGAGGCCTGTCTCCCAGCAGTGGGAACATTATAGGCTGATGATGATGATGATTCTTCGGTGAAGAAAAACATCGTGATGAAACCAGCCTGCCTAAGAGATATTTCTCGACGGCACGTTAACGACGCCAGTTTAGGCAATCATCATCATCATTTCAGCCGAAAGACGTCCACTGTTGGACATAGGCCTCCCCCAACGCCACATTGACACAAAGAGGGTTTTGCCATAATCGCCATGCTTGGCAGGCGGGTTGGCGATCGCAGTACGGTTGTTACAAAAGCACAGAGAACGCTGCTGCCCATTCTCTGGCAAGTCTCTTAGTCGCCTCTTACGACACCCACGGGAAGATATGGGATGGTGCAATTCTTTACGTCCGACACCATACAGAACACAGGTTACAGGTTAGGCAATAACCTCACGATAATGTATTTTAATAATTATTCACTAGTTCATTCTTGCTGCGAATTCCGTCTCAAAATATCAGTTGCATTGCGTTGATCCCATCAATCGGTGCACGGAACCCGTTCATGTAATGAATTAGTCGGTACCGGTAATTACCACGTCCCGGCGCCCACCGCAATGCGGTCCAACGGACCAGGGTTCGCTAACAGCTTTTTATAATTCACCGTTTTCCAGATGTTGCACCGTGTTGTACCGTGCAAATACTTAGCTCGCTTCGAAAAAAAAAGGGCAATGTTGACACAGTGTTTACTTGTGTTTTAGATGTGCCTGAATTGATTTTCAAGCTGGCCTGTTTTGAATTTGGAATTTAAAGTTGACATTGAGCTAACTTCAAAACGCACTGGTAGCCATAAAATTGTTTAAGTGCAAATAAAATATTAAAGTCTTTTATTCAAATAGTATTAATATTATTTTGTTAATTTAAGGTTGTTTATAGTTTTGTAATTTTTCGAAAAATTGAGAATTGTCACTTCCAGGTCCCCACTTCTATTCTTCACCAGGTCCAAGTGTGTATATGTCCATAGTTTTCTACTAGAGCAACAATTTCTTTCCAGAGAAGATTTTCATCTGAGCTACCATTTTGGAAATATAGATCGTTTTATAAAAATACTATAAAATTCGGAGGCCCATAATTCGGAAACGGTGTGTCTTGGGTCCAAACTTCTCAGAACCTAAATGGTTTTTATGGTCAAGGTTAATCCGAAACGGCATTTTTTTTTAAATTTCCGTGTTTTTTTTTTTGGAAAATCCACTGTCCCAAAAAATATTTTTAACTATTTTTTTTTGTTTTCTTTGCTGCTCGAGCAATCGACTGCTACGCTGCGTGTCGCGGGTTCGATCCCTGAACGGAACAAATATTTTTATGGCCTACAGATAGTTGTTCCGAGTCTGGCTGTATGTGTATTGGTTTTTGAAACGCACCCACGACACAGGAGAAATTACTAGTGAGGAGAAACATTAAAAAAATAAAACCACTGATCCGATTCTGAATATTCTTTCACGAATGGCTATGAAAAGTTACATTATCCCCGAGTGTAATTTAAATATAACTAATGATAATTTCTAACACAATTTATACAATGTCGTGGGAAAAAGTTAGTACCTACATTATAAAACAACCATCCAATATTTTACGTTCAAAAACGAAAATACGTTTGACAAAAATAACTTTCCAAAGGTGACAGATCTCACGTAAATCAAAGTTCAATCGAGTAAACTTAGCGAATAGTTAAAACTACAGTAGTAAAAGTTTGAGCATATTGTTAAAACTTTTCTAATAAATAAAATTGTTCTAAACTTTTACTACATCGCGGAAAAGTTATTTCATTATGAATTTTCATTTCGTTTTATTATAGTAAACTGATGAATATTTAAAAGAGGTTAAAACTGTTAGGTTTTTAATATTTTTCCTAAAAAGATTTTCATTCTGGGTATCAGGCTAGAATAAGAATTTTGGCGTGTGATTCAAAATAAGACAATTTTTAAATACATTATTTTTTCATGTATGTTTCTACCTACTTTATTTGATTCGCAGAATCAATCAGCCTATATTTACTATTTTGTTTATCATTATAAAATACGTACAGCATAAAATCAAATTAGGAAATAAAAATAAAATATGAATGTTGAATGTTGAATAGTTTATAGTTAGTTAGTTTTATGTAAATATTTAGTTTTTAAGTTAGTTTATATTTAGTTAGTTTATGTAAATATTTAGTTTTAAAAATTTGTGACAAATAAATATGAATGTGGTTTCGCTATAGCGTAAAGTTGGCTAATTACATCAATGATTGTTACGTCAATTAAAATATGAATGTTGAATAGTTTATAGTTAGTTAGTTTATGTAAATATTTAGTTTTTAAGTTAGTTTATATTTAGTGAGCTAGTTTATGTAAATATTTAGTTTTAAAAATTTGTGACAAATAAATATGAATGTGGTTTCGCTATAGCGTAAAGTTGGCTAATTACATCAATGATTGTTACGTTGGTAGCTGATGTATTTAATTGGTTGACCAACAACCAATGAAATACGTCAGCTAGCATGTACATATTTTTAAAAGTGGTATTTTAGTTATTATTTAATTGACTTTTATTTAAATTCAGTATGTACATTATTTTACAAACTATAAATAGATTTAAAATAATAATACAATTTGTACAAGTATCAAAATCGAAAAACAAGGCGTCGAAAAATCGTTCACATCGCTGTCAATAGCAAAAGTTCCCAGAAGGCAGGAAGGAAGGGATTCTTAAGCAAAAAAAAACATATAGTTTCAAATACAACTTACTCATGCAGTAACAAAACACTTGTTCGACCAGCCAGCAGCAGACTTAAAACAAAGCCTTCTCTAATTTTCAAAACTTAATCAAAAATCAAAATACCCTCATCCAATTTCCCACTTCCCCTTAACCAAACGGCCCGAAAAACACTTCCCCAGCTTTATCTGCAATTGTTCCTTGTAAGTGCACTAACTCTTCTAGCGAATTAATGGTTCATTAACTCTGGTGTTACGTTATGGAGAACAGGTGAACACTGAGCAGTCTTTACGATGCTTTTACAACTGCTCCAGCGCTTGCAAGCCCGCAAAAGTTATGGTCTCCCGGTCTTCAAGTGTGTTAAATAATTGTGTTTTAGAAATATAATGGGTTCGGTTACGCTTGTGGGTTTAGAGTGAGCTTTGAGGTTATTTCTGGTTTGTGGTTAATTTTGAGGTTTTGTTTAGAATGGTGTGAAGTTACAAGTTTGTCTGGTTTTGAAGGTTACGGTTTATTTCGGTTCTTTTCATTGTCTTTTTTGCATTTAAAAATAGTAGCCCACCGGCATCGGGAACAGAGTCCGAGCTTCCGGTGGTCAGGGCTGTTGATAGAGGAACCTCTTAACAATACGCGCCAGAAGTACCGCTTTCTGAATTAAGCCCTTGATCTAGCTGCCAAGCGAAAGACTCCTCAGATGTTGGTCGAGGCTTTTGGCTGTTAAACCAAAAAATTGGCCGACACACTGTACTGCCGTCCCACACGTCGACAACCTCGCGAGCCAGATCTAGATATCTGAATTGCTTATCTTTCTCTGCTTTCACGAGGTTTTCGTCATGAGGAACCGTTATATCAACGATCATTGCGCGACGCTCCAATTGATCTATCAACACAATATCAGGCTTATTGGGAACAATAGTCCAGTCTGTTAGTTTATTATTGTTTTTTCATTATTTGTGTATTTTATCTATGGGCCTTAGTTGCCTGATAAAAGAATGAAAACCTGCTCAGGTGGAGATTCATTATTGACTCTGCCCTGGAGTGTAAATGTGGTGCTGTTCCACAAACAATGGCACTCAATATCGTGTCTTGCGTGTCAAGCTGTTTGTGCATTACAAGAACTGATGGACGCTACTGAGAGCGCCAAACTAGTGGCTCAGTTCTGGGCCGACACATATTAGATTGCCATCGACACGTTAACAAGAAGAAAAGATTAATTGATTGATTGATAACGTACCAAAGCTAAGTTAATAATTTACTAGTCTAGAGGACCACGCGCAAGCTTCTTCTGCCTAATGAAAAAAAAACACTTAAGTCCGACTAGTTATCACGGAGAAGTCGATGAACATACATAGGCGATTACATAACCACCTCTTTTTTTAGAAGTCGGTTAAAAAGAAGAAGACGACGCCAAATTACCAAAGACAAACAATCCCAAAAAGAAAAAAGGAACAAGGCTAATCGTTCCCCGAACATCGAACCACACATGACGAGTCAAAGATTACGCCGCGCCACAGTGTAAGATAAACAGCTAAACAATAGAGGGAGGTTGACAAAAAGCTTGATTGATTGACTGTGGCCTGACACTGACAGCTGTGATCGATAACCAGTGATTACCGGTTATAATATGGTGATAAATCTAAGGGTATATGCGACCTGGAAGAGGTTAAGTGTGTGTTGACTGATGGAGGGTTTTATAGGGTTAACTCCGGTGAGAATTTTGTTCAAAATACAGAAGCATTTATGTCATAGGTTTTCGGAATTGTTGATACTGTTTTGCCGTGTATTTCTGGTAATATAAACAGCATGAATGTTATAAGGTAGTATTTTTATTAAATAACATAACATTTCATGTCTGTATTTCTCGAAGGGAAGAAGTTTCCAGAAGTGTACCTAATATAGTACACCCACACTTCGCAAGTTATGTTTAAGTCCCATGTAAAAGGAGGCGAGCCTATCCATCAACTTGGCATAAAATCAGACTCCGTGGCTGCTACTATGGGGGAAAAACCCAATAACACTTTGCGCGACTCGGAAATCGAACCCAGGACCAAATGCTTGCGACCACTAAACCAACGAGGTAGTCAACAGTCGTGTTGAGTTCATTAAAAACATTATAAATGGTGCTACAGTGCTACTTAAGCTTAGCCCCAATGGATACTTCTTGTATCTCATTTTTAACTGCTCGTTTAGGGGTATGAGGATCAGGGTGGTAAAATCCTCGATACTCCTTAAAAAAGGAAGGGTCCTCCGCCCAGACAGGTTTTATGTCTGGTGGGCAACTGCCCGACAGGTTGTTGTCGGGTTTCTCTATGTCTTAAGTGGATGTAAACTTTGCTTGCGCGATTCAGACGATATTAGTTCTTCTTTTTTCTCATAGATGGCGCTGTAGTACTTTGTTTTGTACGTTGCTTTTTGTAGGTTGCCACACTCGAAATACAGCTTCAGGCCAAATCCGAGTTATTTAAGCACTGCACAGGATCTTCGTAATTCGTACGGTTCGGGATTAGGGAATTTTATTTGAAACTCCATACTACAACGCGCGCTAATAAGCGCCTTAACAGCCTTGACCAGGATAAAGCAATAGGCTAGTTACATTAGAAGTGCTTTGCTTATAATAATTTGTCAATCTTTGAATCTGTTTTTCAGGCAAACAAAGTGCAAAAATTTCGGTTCCTGAAACGCACTGTGTAAATGTTACGTAAAAATAAAAAATAAACATAATTTTAAGAATGTATTCATACGTATGGATGATACTGATTGGACTTGTGTTAACAATAATTAAAATGCAATAAGATAATTGTATTTTCGATTCAAAAATCGACGTATTTACGCTGTGTATCACGGCGCGCTCGTGCTAGTGCAATTATTTAAACTTCAAGTCATCAAACACCATGTTTCTCAATTTATGTTATAAAGTCCTACACTTTCCAAAAAATTGTGAGTCACTTATCAAAAAGCAGGAAATATTCAATTAAGCAATTTCCCCCAGCGACCCTTACAAGAACACCATAAAAAAAACCATCAGAAACGTATTAAAAAAAATACACCCCAAATCTAATAAAACGACAATCATATTCGAATTCTTGTCGAAAAAGAAAAAGTAGAGAAAAAAAAAACTGTAATAATAAAATACCAATAACGGTTATTAGGGATAGAATTCTCTAGAAAAAATTACAGCCGCAATGTGCTCCCTTCGGCCATGATATTAAATTTTATCATTCTAGTGGCCGCGTCCAAATATCTTTGTTAAACAGAGCGTAAGATAATTGGTTCGCGTAGTTTTTCACCCAGAATTTATTGCTTGGTTGTTACTGGCATGTATTACATTTTAATAATGAGTGTTTAATCTGTTGTGTGGTAAAAGGTAAGATGTTAATGTCATTTGCAAGTTTGCTAAAGCATTGTACATTAGCAACAAGATCAAAAACGCAGAAAATAAAATAAATACAGTTTGGAAAGTCATAAATAATGAGACTAACAGGAAAAAAATAGTTAACACTACCTATACATTAGATACAAAATATGGTCCTAAAAACTCTGATCAGGAAGTAGCTCAAGAATTTGTAAATTTCTTTACCGATATACCGTTTAAAACTACTGAGGCTCTAAATTCCTCACCTGAAGTCTCACTTGCTTTATTAAAGGCGAACGTGTCTGGCTGCTCGGCTGAATTTAAATTTAAACACATAAACCCTATGACAGTTATTAAAGCTTTCCGGCAAATAAAAATCAAACAGACCGAAGATCTATGGGGAATGTCTATCAAAGTTTGTACATCCATAGTTGAGACGATAGCACCTTACTTAGCTTTAATTTTTAATTTGTGTGTGGACCAAGGAGTTTTCCCTGATTTAATGAAATACAGTAAAGTCATCCCTCTTTTCAAATCCGGAGACAGTAAAGATACTAATAATTATAGACCTGTATCCGTGTTGCCAGTTTTTAGCAAGGTGTTTGAAAAGGTAATGCTTAATCAAATGCTCAATCATTTTAACACCAACAAAATTTTGCACGATCAACAGTATGGTTTCACCAAGGGACGTTGTACGACTGACGCCGGTGTAACCTTATTCAAGCACATATTTACAGCGTGGGAAGAGTCCCAAGACGCCATAGGAATATTTTGTGACCTCTCGAAAGCATTTGATTGTGTAAATCACGACACATTACTTTTGAAACTTGAGCATTACGGACTAGGTAAACTTGCACTTAGTTTGATAAAATCTTATTTGAGTGAAAGGCAACAGCAAGTTCAAATAAATGGTGTTAATTCACAGGGTTTAAAAGTAAAAATGGGGGTTCCGCAAGGGTCTATATTAGGTCCTTTCCTCTTTCTAGTATATATTAACGATCTACCCTATTTACTAAAAAATCAACCTCAAAATATGGTGTTATTTGCTGATGATACTTCCTTAATTTTTAAGATAAATAGACGGGCCCAAAATCTAGATAACGTTAACAATGCCCTACTTCAGGTCCATAATTGGTTCACAGCAAACAATTTAGTATTAAATGAAAAAAAAACTAAATGCATAAGATTTTCATTACCAAATGTTAAAAGTAGTGATTGTAATATAATATTGAATAATGAGAAACTAGAATTTGTCGATAATACAGTGTTCCTGGGGATTACGCTTGATTCAAGGCTGCAGTGGGGTTCTCATTTAACATCTCTTGCGGGGCGGCTAAGTTCAGCAGCATATGCTGTTAGAAAAATCCGTCAATATACCGATGTAGATACCGCGAGATTGGTCTATTTTAGTTACTTTCACAGTATAATGTCTTACGGCATTTTGTTATGGGGACGGGCTGCAGACATCGAGTCTATTTTTATTCTGCAAAAAAGAGCCATCAGAGCCATATATAATCTCCGTAGGCGCGATTCTCTAAGGGAACTGTTTAAGGACATTAACATCATGACGGTACATTGTCAATACATTTATGAAAACATAATGTACGTAAGAAAAAATCTGCATCTTTTTGGTAAAAGAGGTGACAGACATAATTACAGTACTAGAAATAGGGACCAATTAGTTCAGCCAGGCTTCAGACTCGCTAAAGTAGACTCATCTTTCATGGGGTACTGTTTAAGATGCTATAATAAAATTCCACAAAGTATTCTTGAACTGAGTGAGATGAAATTTAAAACATGCATTAAACGCACACTATGTAAGCAAGCTTATTACAAATTGGACGATTATATCGCTGATAATAATGCTTGGCTCAATGCCGGTCCTGCTCCACAAGGACAGGGGCGCATGAATTGATAGCATTAAATAGTATTGTTGGAGCTGCTGAAGATTGTATAAACTAACTTTGCATTGTATAAATTCAATTAATTTAGTATTGTATAGTCGCACAGCCCATATTGTGTGAGCACTATGTACTAGAAAGCTATCATTTACTGGAAACCTACGTCTTTTATTGACTTCAATGTGCCCTGGCGGTTAAGAGTATGACATGCTCACTTAAATGTCACGCTGATGGTGGCGCGTGTGTCGGGTCATTTAGTTCCCTTCAAAATGGTTGAGTTGAATGATGGCTGATCCATGCGTGATGTTCGTGAACGGGCGCTGTCAGTTGTGCCTGGTCATCTCTTAGTTGCCTCGGCTTATTTCGAACTATTTATTTTATTTTTGAATTGTCTTTTTTTGTTTTTACTGTGGACACTTTTAACGTGCACGTCTTGCTACATCGTTCTCACATAATTTACCATCTCAACATGAATGATGTAACCAAGATTTTTGTAACAAGCTATTAATTTAAAAGAGTGTCCATGGAGTTTCTTGCCCATTCTTCTCCATAGAGATCTACGCTTTGGAATGGGCAACTACAGTACTTTCACAGTTATTATGTCTTGTGACTGGGACTGTAGCTTAATATGTTATTGTTGTTTGACTATTCAAAAGTGCCTGTAACTGGCCTACTTGAAATAAATGATTTTGATTTGATTTGATTTGATTTGATTTCAGGTTATATTTTTCGGTTTTATTTAAATAATAACAACCGCTAAGCCGTGCTTGCCGAGGTTGGTCCGTGAATGGGTGACCATCATCACATATCGAGTTTCCTCCGTGTCTCGAAAAGCACGTTGAGCCGTTGGTCTCGGCTGTCCTTTGTAGATCTTTGACAGTCGTTACAGGTAGTCAGTGGCCCGAAAGTCTGACACCCAGCCTTACCAAGGGGTATCGTATTACCCAATTTCTGGGTTGTGGAGGTCAAATAAGCAGTCATCATCATTATCATCATCAGCCTATAATGTTCCCATTGCTGGCACACAGGTCTCCTCTCAATGTGAGGGAGTGGGCTTTAATCCACCACGCGGGCCCAGTGCGTGTTCGTAGATGTCAAATGTCTTCGAATTTTTAGTTCTAGGACATGCCTGTTTCCTCACGATATTTTCTGTCACTGTTATGAGAGCAGCGGTGATGGAATAAATTACGCAAATTAATGCGCCTGCCTGGGTTTGAACCAACGGCTTTACCGCTCGTAATTCGGGGCTGCCACAACTGGGCCACCACTGCTCTTCTTTCAGGTAGATAAGTAGTCGCTCCGTGTAAAATACTGATACCCAGCTGCATCTGGTTAGACTGGAACCAAAAAGGCTAGGCAGGTGATGATTTTTCAGTATTTAGGGTAAGTTTTATTTTTCTACAGATATATACTTATAATGAAATGATTTTAGGAAATTTTCTTATCAAAAAGTATATATCAAAAAGGTTTTGCTCTGTACAAGATTTCCAAGAAAAATAAGAAAATAAGAAGCCAAGTCTCTTATTGTTTAGAACGAGACTTCATCATTATGATCTACACTCCTTAATAGCATTCCCTGAGGGACCTGAATACCTAGTATTGAGTTACTCAGACATTTCAACGTAAACGAGGCGTAACTTAATTGTCTTCAATTTCGTTACAAATGAAAAGTGTACCTAACAACTATCTGAATAAATGATGTTGAATTTTTCTTGCAATTTCAATGTATTACATGGAGGAACAACCAGAGGGTGAAATGAATGAAATTATTGTTAGTAATGATATGAAAGAACATGACATGACATGTGATGCTGTGGAATGAGGTGAATGCAGTAAGGAAAATGTAGAGGAAGACCAAAGAAACGATGGATTGAATGTGTGAAGGATGATATGGGTTGAAAAAGGTGTCTGCTGATATGACGAATAAAAATAGAATCCCAAATAAATTGTGATAACGGCAGGAGAATGACGATGATATGAAAGAATATAAAATGATGAATAATGGGATAAATGACGGTCCACAAGGCATTAAATAAAAAAAAAGTGTATCAATGAGTAGTCACGAGACAAGGGCAGAAGACGAAGAAGATAATAGTTAGTATTTAGTAATTAGATAGTCTAGTGCTCTGTGTGGTGTCGGACGTAAATAATAGCACCATCCCATATCTTCCCGTGGGTGTCGTAAGAGGCGACTAAGGGACTTGCCAGAGAATGGGCAGCAGCGTTCTCTGTGCTTTTGTAACAACCGTACTGCGATCGCCAACCCGCCTGCCGAGCGTGGCGATCATGGCAAAACTCCCCAAAATGTCAATGTGCCGACTCTTGGGGGAGGCCTATGTCCAGCAGTGGACGCATTTTGGGCTGAAATGATGATGATGATGAATTAGATAGTCAATTTTTGAGGACCTCGTGGCTTAACAATAACAAGCGCACGGGGCGATCTTTAAAGTTAACCCGTGCTTGCCGACGTTGGTCCGTGGATTGGTGACTATAATTACATATCGAGTTTTCTCCGTGCCTCGGAAAGTACGTTAACTCGTTGGTCCCGGCTGTCATTTGTAGATCTTTGACAGTCGTTACGAGTAGGCAGAAGCCAAAATTCTTACATTCAGTCTTACCAAGGGGGATCGTATTATTCAGTTAGAGGGTAGTGGAGGTCACATAGGCAGTGGCTCCATGTACTCAGCTGCATCTAACCGGATGTCCGGAGTCTAACCAGGCTGGAAGCAGACCCCAATATAGTTTGGGAAAAAGCCTAGCCTTTTTCATTTGGTTCAAATTTTGTTTCCAATAACTTTTTTGTTAGTCACTAAAGCTCATCAAAAGATTTTCTGCTGTAAAAAACCAGTTACGACTGTGTTTCAGATTTTATTAATCTCAAAAGTAGCTTTTCTTAAACTCTACAAACTGTGTTAAAATAAAAGACGTTCACAAAATCAACTAGTTACATCTGCATTACCCCATCTCATGCGTTGACTTAAGTGATTCCAGTACCAAGATTCTCAGCGATGAATATTTTAGCAGCCCATCTCACTTAGCAGACTTTCCCAACATGCGTGAGACGGGGACCAGATGGTCTCGCCTTAACTTGAAGATTAATGGGCTCGATATTGTGAACTTGGCTTTATAGTAACCCTTTTGTATTAATATTTAGGTTTGTCGACTATAGCAATTAGTGGTAGTGGGGGTAGTTAGTGAAAAGTTTTAGGGAGAAATAAGAATATAAATGTTTTAGGTAGAAGTAAGAAAATAAAAGAAGTAACTGCCTCATTGGTCTAGGCGTCTTATGCACTACAGGTCAGCATTAGAACCTGGATTCAAACCCTGTGTGAAAGTATTATTAAAAATTATTAAGTATTATTGAAAATGAGTGTATTACGGTACACCTCCGCGCCGATATTTAAAGCCGTAGTAGGCGTTCTGTCATTTGTAGATCTTTGACAGTCGTTACAAGTAGTCAGACGCTAAAAGTCTGACATCCAGTCTTACCAAGGGGTATCGTATTACCCAGTTACTGGGTTGTGGAGGTCAGATAGGCAGTCGCTTCATGTAAAATACTGGTACTCAGCTGCATCCGGTTAGACTGGAAGCCGATTCCAAGGTAGTTTGGGAAAAGGCTAGGCAGATGATGAGTAGGCGTACTAGACCCACATTTATATATCTAATGACTTTAAATCCTATTTGCATGTAGCTACACATACACTGGCTTTGTTAGTTAATTTACAGATGCACTGGTTTCTAAGTGCCGGATGCTATGCATTAACCCTTGTTGACCTCCTAAGGATCATGACCGAAATTCCTACACTAAATTGCTCACCTTTGGAAGAGAAACCTACTGCTATAGGCAGAAACCAAAGTCGCCACCTCCTATGATCCTTACATTCTGCTTCTGCTTTATCCACGTTCATACTTTAAAAATAAAGACAGAAAAAAGAACATCGACACGCAAAGGCATCAAAGAAAACCACAAACAAATAAAGAGTCACGCAAATAAGCTCCGATCTTAAAACCACCTTTTAAGTGGTAAAATAGTCCAGTGAACCGCACTTCGGTCTAAAACATAGCCTCACAAATTCAAAAATTAAGGCCACGGTCTAGGCAAAAAGCGACATGAAAATTCAATTTCCCAATTGCGGTGTTAAAATTCTAGACTTTAGCGTAAGGTAAGGCTGGCTTTTATCCTGTGACCTTTGGAGAGGTCTTTGTAATGTTTTAAAAGCGAAAATAACGTGTTTATTATGTTAGGTTCCTTTGAGTTAGAGGAAAATAATTTAAATGTAGGAGGAAGTAGAATGGGGAGGTGCTGCTTTACCACCAACGCGACATGGTATCGTATTTGTGGGATCTGTTTGTAACTCCTACTATTTATATTGTGTTTAATTATGTTGTAGGTGTTAGGTAAAGGAATTTTAAAATAACATAATATCACGCCGGTAATCTCCAAAGGGTAAGTAAGACAGAGCGGTACATAGTAACATACCCACATTTCGGCAGTTATGTTTAAGTCGCACGTAATAGGGGGTGAATCTATTGCCATCAACCGGGCACAAATCCGGACTCCGTGGCCTCATAGTAAGCAGTCGCGATTGCGAGCGCTAGACCAACGAGGCAGTTATTAGTGGTAAGTGTATAATTTCATAATATACAAACAATTTATGCACACCCCCACAGTAAAAACAAGAACTTCACTTGGAAATCTACTCGAAAGCCTATATTACAATTCCTATACGAAAACCTTCCTTCTTATTCCACATTCATAGACCTAGCTCTAAAATACTAAGCGCAAATAATGTACGCCCCTCTGTCTAGACGGACGCCATACGTATCGCTGGAATTGACTGGGAATTTCAGCCATTTTGTTTGGAAATAGGGAAGATTGGGGGTATCGAAATCAATGGGAGGCCGTTTTGGGGTAATGTGATTCTTAGAGGACCTGATTTCTGTTTGCAATCCTTTGCTTGATTTTAGGGATGGTTTCTCTTTTTTATTGTGGCTTTTGTTTATTTGAAACAATGTAATTAAGAAAAAACAGCCAGGCTGAAGTGGGAGTGGGCAGGCCACGTAGCACGAATGCACCCGGAGAGATGGGCAAAGATGGTAACACACTGGACGCCTGAGGAAGGACAGCGTCGTAGAGGTCGACCACGGTGAAGGTGGCCACGTGGCGATCTGATTCTAGCGGGGCTATCATGGCCTGAGATCGCACAGGATAGAGAGGTATGGAAGGAGAAAGGGGAGGCTTTTTCTCAGCAGTGGGACACTAAGTAGGCTACCAAAAAAAAAAAATTGTTTTCATTTTCATCTTTAGTCCCAGTTTATGAGCTCCTGAAATGCTTCTTGTTTCCTTCCTGAAAGAACCGTCGTTTTTTCAGCCGCTGTCTCAAGACGTATACCTCATGAGTTTGTAGCTCGCTAAGAGATGTGTAAAAGAAATGATAATATATTTAATTCTAAGATTTCTGGAGTCAAAATGACTCGTTCATATTCCTCAGTCTACTAATTCATAAATAGGTACCTTATTAATGGTTGTGTGCTTGGGACGCATAGTTGGGTACTAAAATGCCAAAATGTATTCCGAAGTTATACAACTAAGTACTATTACGAATGGTCAACTTTTACTTGTCCGAAGAAATAATTAAGATGATTTTTGTTTAAATTTCGCTCGTTCAAATTACTTTGAGCGTTTAAAAATTAATTAATAAAATGTTTACAATCTTATTGACTTTGTAACTACAACAACGCGAACGGCATGAAACATTTAAGCAAAACTTACACTTCGCTCGCTTTTAATTTTTGAAATGCAGTCAGCTTTGTACTTCGGTCGCCATCTAATTAAACCACATATTCTCTCAAAAGAGAAATTACATTCAAAAGGAAATACCAGTTTTATACTAAAAGCCGATATGAAAATAGAAATACATGTTATTATAAGAAACAAATTTAAACTTTATTTCGCCAAAAATATGGTTCGTTTTAGAATAACAAAATGTCTTTGAAAAGGTCATGGGCTTCAGTTGCAATATAAATTATACTATATCATATTATAATTACATACCAACAAAGTGAAATTATGACAATTTAGAGAATATTGACTGGACTGGTAGAAAATGGCAAGGCATTAAGTCCGCCTTTGTACGGTTTTCACTTGTGCATAAAGTTTTAGTAAATTCATAATTGAAAAGATTATAACAGAAATATCAACTTAATTCAAACTTCAATTTCCCTCTTCTCAATGAGAAATACCCTGTTCATTCCTCAGGTAGCATGTAACCCACTTACGTTAAAAGCTGGGAATGCATTCAGGGTACAAATCGCACACGTTGCGCCAATACCTCATGTTCACATGACAGATGGCGCTAGTCTCTTCGTATAGAACTCCTCAGGGCATTGCCCATGCTAGCAGTTGCAAAGATACGTATAGATGGTACTTAGGTATTCCAGATGCATGAACCAGCGTAAAGCTTTTTTGCAATCGTGGCAATGATTTGTTACTGCGACTAGAAGTTTTAGTTGATTTTCAACTTTGGAGCATCGTGTTTGTCCAGTAAACAGTCCAGTAAAATACTGATATACAAGTAATTAGACTGAAAGCTCAGAGCAGCGGTAGCCCAGTGGTGACAGCGCCGACTTGCGAGCAGTAAGCCGAGGGTTCGAACTCAGGCAGGCGCATTACTTTGTGTAATTTATTTCATTACCGCTGCTCTCAAAAACGGTGAAGGAAAACATCGTGAGGAAACCGGCATGTCCTAGAACTAAAAATTCGAAGACATGTGACATCTACCAACCCGCACTGGGCTTGCGTGGTGGATTTCAGCCCACTCCCTCTCATACAGAGGAGGCCTGTGTCCCAGCAGTGGGAACATTATAGGATGATGATGATGAGACTGAAAGCTGATCCCAACATAGTTGGGAAAAGTTTAAGCATGCAGTTTCATGATGGGCCAGAGAGCACTCGCCTTTCATGCACGGTCGTGGGTTCAAGTCCGGGCAAGTACCAATGTGATATTTTTAAATATCGGAATATCACCAGACGGTTGGTCGAATCTTCTCGTGACCAACAGGCAGGAATATTCCTCGACCAAAGAATCAACATTGGCATTCAACGTGGTACCTAATGCTGCCCGCCTTTTTGGTAGTTTTCCCGTTGACAGCGATGCAGACGAACTTTTTGACCCCTTGAGTTCTTTTCTGCTTTTGGTATATGGTTTTAAGTGATAGAATAGAATAAAACTTTATTGTACACCAACAATGAAACACAAGGCTTACAAAACTAATAATTTTATGGTTACAACGGCGGTCTTATCGCTGATAGCGATATCTTCCAGACAATCTTTGGATGGACATTATGGAATTAAAATAAAAAAGGGGGTAGCCAGTGGTGTACTACACAAAAATAACAAAAGTAAAGATATCTACTTTATATATGTAGTTATGTACATATAGGTACATGTATAATATATATAAATAAATATATGTGTAGTGTGTATGTGTAAGTGTGATGTAGTACAACAAATTAAAAATATGGCTTGTTTATGGTATTTTTGAACGATACAATGCTAGTGTATTTTCACTAAAAATATTTTAGAAAATTTTGTAAAACCCTAAAGCCATAACATTTTGCGGAACATTTTTTGTGTTGTTTTGGTAGGTTTCGACCCATGCTATCACCCCCTGCAGTATGTCGTGCTATTTACTGGACACCCTGTATGTACTTTCTTAGGGTTTAGGCGCAGAAGGCCTAGTACTCAAAATAGAAACTGAGTCGCAAAAGGACTAGTTCTCAAAACAGTTTATCTTGTACATCACAGACATCGGTTAGGGAAAACATCGGGATCATCGTTGGTCTTTAAAACTTGTAAACAAAAGAAGATCGAATTCATAATATTTCCCCAATTGAAGCATACACGACCCCTTCCATGGGCTCTTCACCCCATCAGCTTTAAAACAGTGCAACACAAACTATTGTATTTTCCCAACTTACTGTACTCACTCCTTAGTCGGCAAACAGTCTGTATTTATCGTACTTAGGGTAGCCATCTTGGATTCTAAGATAGGACTGAAGTTATGACGTCATAAGATTTTATTTGCGACTATCGATAGTGTATATTTATGGTAATGTGTGATATTTGTAAATTGTTGGTGGTTATGAATCTATTTGATGTTATTTATGACTGTTTTATTGATAATAGTTATTGGTGATCAGATAAACTTATTGGTTGGTGTTTGTGATTGCTTTCTTGTGTGAGGTCAGGAACTTCAGCAGGGACTCTTCAATGAATGATTTAATATTTATCTTAATAATACTTTGATTTATTTTACTTTCTATACAATAAAATTAGGAGGTAAGTAGATGTAATGAAGCGACTAGTACAACGCGCTGTCGATGCCGAGTGCCGAGCCGCGGCGGCGACGCGCGCGCGGCACGTTCCTGCCCCCTCTCCCTCGAGCTTGCGTTCCCCGCGTTCGCCTGGTCAGCTGTTGTGGTGTCACGACGTAGACGCGTGAACATGGCCCCCGCCTTGGAAGCACCCGCTTCCAATGGAGTGCAGTGGTGCCACGGAGTTGCTCAGGAACGTCCCACATCATCATCGGGTAGTAATGGACATAGCTTGGTGTACGCTCGTCGGATCAGCCCAGTCGCTGTTTTGATGTCGGCGACTCTGGAGATACCATCGTTTCCGGGGAAGGTGGTCGTGACTCTGCCGAGGCGCCACTTGAGTGGTGGCAAGTTGTCCTCTTTTATAAGAACAAGAGTGTTAGGTTTGATGTCTTGTTCTTTATTTTTCCATTTAGTTCTCGTCTGAAGCTCAGTAATGTATTCTTTCGTCCATCTCTGCCAGAAGTGCTGTCTTAATTGTTCCACTCTTGCGTAACGAGACAAGCGTAGTGTTGGCGTAGTGGTGAGGTCATCAGAGGCGGCTGCAGTGAGTGGTCGGCCGATGAGAAAATGCGCCGGCGTCAGTGGGAGTGAGTCGGTAGGATCAGAGGACAAAGGGGATATAGGACGTGAGTTCAGAATAGACTCGATTAATGCTAAAACTGTACTGAACTCTTCGTAAGTTAAATGAGCGTTACCCACCACTCGACGGAGATGGTATTTGCAAGACTTGATCCCCGCCTCCCAATAGCCACCGAATTGGGGCGCGTACGGCGGAATGAATGAGAACCTAATACTTTCGTTAGCTGTATAGTTGATAATAGAGTTATAGTTATTATTTAAGAACGAACTAAATTCCCTTGCAGCTCCTACGAAGGTTTTCCCATTATCAGAGAATATCTGTGCAGGTTTGCCTCGTCTAGATATGAACCTTTTTAGAGCGAGTATATAGGCTTCGGTAGTAAGACTAGTGACTAATTCCAAATGAATGGCCCTCGTTGAAAAACATATAAATAAACAAATATAGCATTTTTCCAGTTTAGCTCCTCTCCCTTTACGGCTAAGCATGAACAGTGGTCCGGCGTAGTCTACACCGCAGCGATAGAATGGAAACTCTGATTCTAATCTCTCTACTGGTAAGTTGCCCATCTGAGCCTTTATTGTTTTACCTTTTATTCGGTTGCAGACAACACATCCACGGGTTATCTTTCTAGACAAATTTCTACCGCCTACTGGCCACCACTTTTCTCGTAAAGTGGATAAAAGTAGTTGAGGCCCAGCGTGAAGTAAACGATGGTGTTCGTATTTAAATAAAAGTAACGTGAAGTTATGTTTACTGGACAACACTACAGGATGTTTCTTATCGAAACCGAAGTCAAGAGAATTTTTAATTCTACCGCCGACTCTCATAAGGCCCTGTTCGTCTAAGAACAAATTAAGACCAGATAAGTTACGATTAGATTTTATTGGTAAGTTATTTTTTAAACGTTCATAATCACAAGGAAAAGATTCCTTTTGTGACAAGCGAGACAAAGTTATCATGGAGTTATTTAACTCCACAGATGATAATGCGCCGAGCGCACGGTTTGACTTTAATTTAATTCGTGTATTTGAAATAAAGCGCAACACATACGTCATTGTGCGTTTTAAACGATTTAAAGAGGAAAATCTATGAAATAAGTTTAAGTCTGTATCTACTTGACATTCCATTGCAACCGTTTTTAATTTAAGCTCGGGCAATTCAATGAAATTAATATTGCGACAGACAGTCGTAAGACCTTTTTCCCAATTTGAATTAGGTTCACGTAAACAACTAGGGCCGTGCCACCATAAATCGGATTTTTGAAGCGCATCTATAGGGGCACCGCGCGAGAGTAAGTCTGCTGGATTATGTTTACCATTTATGTGTAACCATATACATCTTTCAGTGAGCTCATTTATTTCTACGACCCTGTTCTGAACAAACGGTTTTAAAGAACTCGGTGTTATGTTCAACCAACCTAACACTGTTGTTGAGTCAGACCATAAATAAACCTTGTCAAAGTTAATTTTAAGCGCCTTAATTATTTTGCTATATAATCTCGCACCTAATAATGCACCGCATAACTCAAGACGCGGAATACTAACCGGTTTTATCGGAGCTACCTTGCCTTTCGCACACAAAAGACGAACAGATAACGAGTCGAAAGAATGATTATCTATATATGCACGTATGTATGCGCAGGCGCCGTAAGCGCTTTGTGACGCGTCGCAAAAAATGTGAAGTTCAACTTGTTTGTTATCGTTGCTTAGATTGCCCATTACGTGGCGAGGCACCCGTATAGTAGGTAAATCGTTTAACTTATTAATGAAATGTTTCCAGTTTGATTCAATGTCTTGCGGAATAGGTTCGTCCCAGTCGATTTTACATAACCATAATTTTTGTAATATAATCTTTGCAGTAATGATTGTCGGTGCTAATAGGCCTAATGGGTCATAAATTTGTGAGGCGATCGATAAAATACTTCTCTTGGTTATAATAGTACCTTGTTGATTTTCAAGTTTTGTTGTAAAATACAGTTCATCGCTCGTGCTAAACCAACCTAACCCTAAAGTTTTATTTTGACAACCTTCTCCTAAAGACAGCTCTTTTGATGAAATATTTGCTTCAATCGTGTTTGAAGCGTCATAATTGAATACCCATTTACGCAACATAAAACATCCCGAACTTAAGACTTTATAAACACAGTCGCATATATTTTTTAATGTATTCTTGTCATCATGACCCGTAATAAGGTCGTCTACGTATATATCTTCCTTGATAACTTGCGAGATGACGTCATCATTGCACTCTTCAGCAAGCTGTCTAATGCATCGCATGCTGAGGTACGGCGCGGACGCAGTGCCGTAGGTCACCGTGTTAAGCTGATATATACCGATCGGATCTGAAGGATTTTCCCTCCACAAAATACACTGCAAATTACGTTGATCAGGTTGTATACGTACCTGCCTAAACATCTTTTCGACATCGGCACAAGCAATGTATCTATGTTGCCTAAATCGTAATAAAATTGCAAATATGTCATTTTGCAAAGTTGGACCTGATAATTGTATATCATTCAAAGATTTACCACTGGTTGATTTTGCACTTGCGTCAAACACTACTCTTAATTTAGTGGTGCTACTGTGTTCCCTGAAGACACCGTGATGCGGTAGAAAGTAAGTAGGAGAAGAGTATGAATTAATGCGACTCATATGCCCCAAGTCTAAGTATTCTTGCAAAAACTCACAGTACAGTTTTTTGTACTCTGGTGCGTGTGCCAGCTTACGTTCAAGTGATCGGAACCGGTTTTCAGCTAGCATGAATGTATCGCCTAATGAGTCAGCTGACTCGTTTAATGGTATGCGCACAGAAAACCGACCTTTATCATCGCGTAACGTGGTACTAGAAAACAAATTTTCGCATGCACGTTCTTCTTTGGAATAATTATTAGTAGTAGGAATTGTAACTTCTTCTAACTCCCAAAATCTCTTAAGTTGAGTATCAAGTGTTTGTGTAAAATTACATTGAATTTGATTAATGCGCAAATTCTTTGTTTGTATTGGACCGGATATAATCCACCCCAGTTTTGTGTTCTGGAGACTAGGTCCTGCAGGTAATCTAATTAACCCTTCGCTTAATAATTCCCAGAATAAATCTGCACCGATGAGAAGCTGAATTTCATGAGGCGAATAAAAGTTTGGATCAGCTAACGTTACGTTATCCGGAATGTTAAAGTTAATGTTTACGCTAAGCGAGGGTAACTGTGCAATAATGTGAGGCAAAACTAAACATTTTAAGCGTTTATTATAATCGCTAGTTTTGGACCTCAAATGAATTTCACATGATTGCGTGGATTGTGTAACACAATGTCCTACGCCTGTGACTTGAACAGTGGACTGTAACATTTTAGTATGTAGTTTTTTGCATAAAGGCTCAGCAATAAAACATTGCTGGCTCCCACTATCGAGTAATGCGCGAATAGTGTGGTATTTATTATTTTTGTCGGCGATCTCAACTAATGCTGTCGACAACAAGACAGGCTGCAATGTTAACGAGTGACAGCTATTGTCTTGTCTATTAGTCGCGTGAGCTACCGAATGTAACAACGCGGTCTGTGAATTGCCTGCAACAGGCTCATCCCGTGACGTTGATGGTGATGAATCATCGGCTATTTTAGAGTCACAAAGTAATGAATTATGTTTTGAATTACATTGTTTGCAAGGTCCAAACCAACAGTTATTTTCAGTATGCCCGGCCCGCAAACAATTACGACAAAGCTTCTTTTCATCGATAAATTTAGACTTATCATCTATCGGTAAACTTAAGAACTTATTACATGTATAAAGTGCATGGTTAGCATCACACATGTTACATACGCGAGAACGCCTTGAGTTTCTAGATGCCTTATTATTATGGCTCTTATTTGATTGCGTAGCAACATAACTATGAGTGCTATTATTGACTTGGTTCGACAGCGGCTTTTTAGAATTGTTGTCGACTGGTTTATTGTTAGAAACTTTAATCATTTCAAGCATGTCTGCTCGATTTTTAAGAAATTTAAGAAAATTATCTAATGTAGGTTTCACAAAAGTACCTTCTAATTCGTTATTTAAATTCCCTTTATAATTTTCCCATTCCCTCTCTGTAGACGCATCTAATTTCGATCCTATAAAGAAAATGACCATGGAATCCCATGATTCAGTGGGTTCACCTAATATTTTTAACGCTCGAAGATTTCTCAGAATACCGTCAATCAGCTTCCTAATTTGAGCTGAAGACTCTTTGTTCATTGGCTGTATAGCAAATAAAGCCTTAAAATGATTATGCAACAATAAACGATTATTATTATAGCGATTCCCAAGTAAATCCCAGGCAACACAATAATTCTCAGCGGAAAACTCTAATGATTTAATGACTTGTAAGGCATTACCAGTGAGAGCAGAACGTAAGTAATGAAATTTTTGTATTTCATCTATGTCTTTTGAATTATGTATAAGCGATAAGTATGTGTCTTTAAACTCCAACCACTGATCATACGAGCCATCAAAAGAGGGTAGCCTAATTGTAGGTAGTTTGATGGAAATGGAAGCTTTAGAAGCAGTTTCCTGTGTTAAAGCAGCTGAGGAATCATTTTGAGCTAACAAGCATTTAGCATTAGCCATAGTGGAATAATAACGATTTTCAAAAGACTCCCTTTGCTCTAATTCTTCTGCTAACTGACTATCTGATACATTAAGATCTATTTCATCTTGAATTTCCGAAAAACCTAACAATAAGGTTTCTGCCCTTTCCATACGAACTTGTAATTCCGTTTTCTGAACATTACTTAAAACACTGTTTTCTAAAGAATTAATATACTTCACAAATAAAGAGAATTTACTTTTAACTATTCCTCGCTTTTTTACCAATTCTTTAACTACGTTAAATGCTATCTCATCAGACTCAACTGTAAGGGATTGCCGTTTTTTCGTCATTTCGGTAGCTTTGGAGACAAAGGATAAGTACTTACAATTTGAAAATAACCGTTGACTTTCCGACGAGAAGTGGGTAAGCGCAGGCGATCACCGTGTCACGCGTAACGGTCACTGTAATTTTAACATTAACAAATATTAGCACTATTCGTTATTAGGAGATGGGAACTGGAAGGGAGTTACTGGCCTCTGAATGCGTTGATCTCGAATCCTGGTCTTCCTGCAGCGATCCGGCTCGTAAGGTCCATATGTTTGTGATTGCTTTCTTGTGTGAGGTCAGGAACTTCAGCAGGGACTCTTCAATGAATGATTTAATATTTATCTTAATAATACTTTGATTTATTTTACTTTCTATACAATAAAATTAGGAGGTAAGTAGATGTAATGAAGCGACTAGTACAACGCGCTGTCGATGCCGAGTGCCGAGCCGCGGCGGCGACGCGCGCGCGGCACGTTCCTGCCCCCTCTCCCTCGAGCTTGCGTTCCCCGCGTTCGCCTGGTCAGCTGTTGTGGTGTCACGACGTAGACGCGTGAACAGTTGGAATGTTTAAATATTTTATGTACATTTTTCATGTGATATTTTGTGATATTCTACGTACTTTGTCTTTTGATTGATAGTCCATCCAAAGGAAGTTTTCGTTATCAGCAATAAGACATCAAATGTGCGGTAAATTGAAAAAAAATATATATATAAATGATTTGTAAAATTTTGATATACAAAACTACTAAAGTATACTCTGTCTTAATAATTGACTAAATGCTCATGGGGATATCAATTAGTTACAATGCGTATGTTCATTATTCGCAAACTATAAATAGAACAAAATAATAATATGTTCAATAGGGTATAATACTGGGTAAAGAAAACGAAATTCTACTTTGTCCGTCAGACAGGTAATACAAAAATATTAGACACGTTTGTATTTTTTGTTTTATCAAAATATCAAAAATTACTTAGTTAACACTCATTAAAGTTGGAGAGTGGGGGCTCACTACGTCACAAGTAGATATAAAAATTACCTACAAGTGACGTCATGCGCCATCCAACTCAATATATCTCCGTAATTTTATGACCACGTGAAAAAAGAAAAAATACGTGTCCAATACTTTTCAATAATCTACCTGACTGACAAAGAAAAAAAATAGTGAGCGAGTTCCACAAATAATAATATATTGATAATCCCCTATTATCAATAGGGAAAAAAGTAGTCGTAACTGTACGCCTTTTATCAAAACTATGGCAGAACAATTCAACAGAAAATCAACATACAAATCTAACTAAATAAATACCCAAATATCAATTTCAAAAACTGCTACCAATTATTCTATAGCCGTGGTGACCCTAATTCTCAGCAAAGCTCTCCGCAGCGAATTCGCAAGCAATGTCGACGAACTACAAAATAAATAAGGGCAACCGTTTGTCACAAACACAAACAAAACAGTGGCTAAGGATTCCGTAGAATACAGGATATAATATAGCCTATATAGTGTATAGTTAATTTTATGGCCGATTGATAGTCTTCGAGTTATGGGTCTCAGTTTATGGTCACAATAATTGTGAGGGGATCTTGCCCTTTTGATGTCTTCGTTTTTCGTAAAGTGTACATTTATTTGAACGATTCTTTGGTTTATGATGATGGGGAAACATAAATATCGACAAAATAATGCATGGTTTTTCAATTGAAGTTTTAGATTTTTTTAAAGTACTAAGAAGATGCTCTAAAATATATCTATTTAACTCTACTCTAAAAGATACCCATCTAAGATTAAAACACCTTAGGATTAAAATCTAGGCAGTAGGTAAATTGAACGTAATTAAATTTCTATCGCAGAAATGAAAATTATCGACGAAAAATTAGAACCTGTGTGCAGTGTCAAAGAAAAATGCAATTTCTAGAGCTAAATCATGAAAATAAGGACGTTACACAAAAAATAAGGTGAGCCGTCAAAACTGTCAGCGCAAATACCGAACACCCATTTCAAAAATAGAATCCATTTCTAAACCAGAAACATTTTTATTCCTTTCTCAATCCTTCTTCAAATCCTTCCGCTTTCCAATCATTCACACGTCATCCCGGACTCGGATTCCTCAAATCGGGTGCTCGAAGCGTGTGTGATTATAGCCAATTAGGTCGTTGTCCGTCTACCGTGCAATCCGGCTGTCCGCCTGTTTATATCTACGCCAATTATCACTGAAATGGCCCGATATCGTCATTGGTTTGTCTTGGTACGTATTGAACCGGAATCTTTAATGGTCTGTTCAGCTCAATTGCTTTATTGGCGATGGTGAGTGATGTATAATTTTAGTATGTGTGAGATCGGTAATGGTTTGCGTGTTCATCAGTCGTCATTGACCACTGACCAGTCAATTCCTATACTGTTGTTACTGAATTTGGGAGGATTTCCTCTATGCACAATCTGTAATCAGAGGAATCTCGCCGTTGCCTATTTATAATATTATTGTGCATTAGATACTCAGCAAAGTTCATAGGGAAAGTCTGACCACCAACTACGAACAGGTTTTTAAACCTTAAATTGCTTGTTTTTTTGTAGAATTTTTGTTCTGATTATATCAGATCAAATTAAATTATTAAGTGAAACTCTGAAGAAATGATTAAAAAAAGAAAAAACAGTTTTTTTTTTTGGAGGCAACGACTTCAAGTAAGT
Source organism: Cerastis rubricosa (assembly GCA_949152445.1). Classification (NCBI taxonomy): domain Eukaryota; kingdom Metazoa; phylum Arthropoda; class Insecta; order Lepidoptera; family Noctuidae; genus Cerastis; species Cerastis rubricosa. The sequence continues at coordinate 16,385,028 of OX424541.1, forward strand.
CACTAATGAGTTAGCATTTTACAAAATGTAACAACAACTATTTACAAAAAATCACGATCCAACTTAAAACTTCACAGCAGGAAATTTTAAGGGCCAAAGATTAACTTCATACTCCTAGCTTCCTATTTTCAAGCTTGTTGCGAGAAAAAGTCCTACACAAAAACGACGTAAGAGGCTTACGTGAAGTTGTGAACGGAACATTCCGGATTATTGAGGCAAACTTTGGTTTTAGAAATTGGCATTTCTTAGCGTTGACGCTTGCTGTTTTGGCAAACTGAGGTTAAGCCCTGTTCGGTTTTTGTTTTTAGTTCGTTTGCTAATGCAAATTGGAGGTAAAGTTTATTTTTGTAGAGTGGTTATTGCAATTTTAGCTAGCTACAACCTAAGTTTTTAAATATAATGATTTATTACTGTCTTGGAAAAGTTCTGGAATGGCGACCGCGAACCGGAAGACGATGCGTTGGAAGGCCTCCCACTAGGTGGACCTGGTGAAGGTTGCGGGGATCCGCTGGATGCGAGGCGCACGGGACCGGTCAATGTGGCGTCACTTGGGGGAGGCCTATGTCCAGCAGTGGACGTCTTTCGTCTGAAATGATGATGATGATGATTACTGTCTCGTGATTTACATTAATGTTGGAAATATTTCACTACATTTTTCCCCGTACTATTTTGATTTTCGGATTCATGTGCGTATTGCATAATATCACAGTTTTCGGTGAGGGAAAACATCGTGAGGAAACCAGCATGCCTGAGAGATATTTCTCGACGGCATGTAAAGTCAGAGGCTCATGAGTGGCATTACGATTCTGACACCATATAGGCACTACCACACGAAAAGAAGAAGAAGACCGCATCCAAAAGTTGACTGAAAAAGTGTGTCCTTGTGCGAAAAAGATTCTTTGTTGGTAAATTAAGTTAAAATGAGCCACAATGTTGGTGTCGGGCGTAGCTCTGTATGATGTCGGACGTAAAGAATAGCACTATCCCATATCTCCCCGTGGGTGTCATAAGAGGCGACTAAGGGACTTGCCAGAGAATGGGCAGCAGCGTTCTCTGTGCTTTTGTAACAACCGTACTGCGATCGCCAACCCGCCTGCCAAGCGTGGCGATTATGGCAAAACCCCCTTTATGTCAATGTAGTGACACTTGGTGGAGGTCTATGTCCAGCAGTGGACGTCTTTCGCTTCAAATGATGAACTACAATGTTTAATTCAGTAATGTTAACTAATTCAAGTGTAAAAATAAATAATATGAATATATTTTTCTACTACCACGTTGATCTAGTGCTGATAAGCGCGACTGCTGAGAATGGGGTCTTGGGATCTATGCCCAAGTCGGGCAAAGTGTTATTGGGTTTTTCCATCAGAAATTGCTCAGTAGCAGCCACGGAGTCTGGATTTGTGCCCGATTGATGGCAATAAGGCTCGCCCCCTATTACATGGGACTTACACAATGTGGGTGTACTATTAGGTACGAGTTGTGCTTAACCATTCCTGGAGTACATGCGTGGCAAATTTTTATGAACGTCAATTCACACTATTGTGAATTGACGTTCATAAAAATTTACGAAAAAATTTAAAAATTTAATTTATTTTTAATTTTTCGGGGACTTTTGGCTATCCAAAAGTCCCCGAACGTCAATTCACAATAGCCAAAAGTCCCCGATCGTCAATTCGAAACTATTACTGATTCGCAGACTCTCGAGGTGCAATAATGCATGCACGATAGCAGAATTTGTGAGCCAGCTAAATCTAAAGCTGCGAGTCATCATTTCCTCCGAGCACCTCCTTACAAATCTCAGAGAGGGCGGAAATCACTGAAACTAGAATTGCTGTAAAACTGAATTGAAATCTTGAAATATGTATAACAATTTTTACGTGCCATTTCCTTCAGTGTTTGAATATTTTCTTCAAATGTGACCAGCTTTGATACTTGGCGTAAGGGAAGGGATATCATGACGCACTGTTTTTACCGATGATGCAGCATATGATTCTAGAGTAATGGTCGTTTATTAAAAAAATATGTAAAACACCATAGTACATCGTGATTAGGTTATAAAAAAAGAGTCATCATCTGCCTAGCCTTTTCCCAAACTATCTTGGGGTCGGCTTCCAATCTAACTGGATGCAGCTGAGTACCAGTATTTTACATGAAGCGACTGCCTATCTGACCTCCACAACCCAGTATCTGGGTAATACGATACCCCTTGGTAAGACTGGATGTCAGACTTTTAGCTTCTGACTACTCGTAACGATTGTCAAAGATCTACAAATGACTGCCGGGACCAACGGCTTAACGTGCTTTCCGAGGCACGGAGGAAACTCGATATGTAATTATGGTCACCCATCCACAGACCAACCTCGGCGAGCACGGCTTAACCTTAAAGATCGATCTGGGCGGCTTTTATTATTTAGCCACGAGCATAGTTAGTGAATTGTTCAATAACAATTCCAATAACACCTATTAAAATGAACGGCAGGCCATGGTTTGATAGATACAGTATGGTAGGATATAATGTATCCGTATCTCCCGGGGTCCGGCACATGGTAGTACTAGGAACAGTTTTAATCGCTTAGAGTCGGACATCATTCTTTGCAGGCTCGCCCCCAGACAGACTTCGGCGAAGGGCGCCACCGTCTTTCGGCGCCCCAAAAATAAAAAGGATAGAATGTCAATTATTTTATAGAATTACCAATTAAATAACTGAAGTGAGGCAGAAATTTAGAATTTTTTTAAAGTTATAATGTTCTTTTAAATGTTTTAATATTTTATAACTGAGATACAACATTAAAAAAAAACTACATTAAGAACAGAATATAACAGTAGATAAATCTTAAACACATCCAGACGCACCATTTGTAGATTCAGAAACGTAACTAAATGATGCGCGTTTCTATTTAGAGTTGGACAATCAAATTTACTGCTTGAATAATGTAGTGCCAACGAACATCGTGTGCTATTTTGTTCCCAACACATACAAGTATATAATGTTAGGAGTTATGAAAGGGCTGTATAAAGGGAGAAGGTGTGTTGTGGCCGCGGATATGATCAGGTTGGGCATATTCTTTGAAAGTCTTAAAAGTCACTACAACCTTTTTAACCGACTTCTAAAAAAGGACAAGGAAAAATGAAGCTTTTTTGCTGATTCATAAGAATCATCAAAAAAGCTCCTTTTTTTTCATTTGTTCTCCGATTTCTCTGCCATTACTGGTTCGATTTTCGTGATTCTTTTTAGGGTTTCGTTGCCCTTATGGAATTATTATTATTTTCATTCCGAGACTATTGGCACCATACCGTTGAAAGTTAGAGAGTAGCTGCCTTCTTTGAACCGCTACACAAATGTAATGAGAAATAATGAAAAAAATTAAAGTAACATTCTTCATCTCTCTCTCCAAAGTTTAATCTTTCCGGTCATAAACAACAAAAATTAAAGCAACCACATCCATATAAGTTTTTAAACTGGCAACGTCACTAACACTATCAATAACAGTTGCAACGGGATATTTACCATGTTTATTATTTGTTTCGAGTTCCCAATTTTTCGGCGCTGTTGCAAACGCCATGATTACGGATAAACTGAGATTTCGTAATGGGTGGGTGGTAAATATCCCGTTGCAAGTGTTATTGATAGAACCACATCCATTCCTTCTCGCTCATCTACGCAAACCGACGGAGGCAGCTGCGTATTTCGCTTGGTGGACCGTCAATTTACACAACGTTGATTTATACAGATAGCGTGCAACGTAACGCGTATCTCGTGCCGTATATACGTACAATTTTGTGCCCTTATGACTCCGTTTGTGTGAGGACTGTAATGTTTCGGCTGTGGTTTGTGTATGTAGATTTTTTTGGAGTATGTGTGATGATGATTTTTTTGGAAGTATTTCAATATTCGGAAGTATTCTATCTACTGTTCCACGTTGAAGCGATACGCATTTTGCGACACCAACTGCAGAGAAAAAAAACAAAAAAATAGCGGCCAAGTGCGAGTCGGACTCGCGCACGAAGGGTTCCGTACCATTATTTATAAAAACGAACAATAAAATCACATTTATGTATGGGAGCCCTTTTTTTTTTTTTTTTTTGCGGACGGACGGTGAGCTAGCCCATTACTCACCGTCCACAGGCCCGCGCCTACGGTGGCCGGGGGCCACTGGTTGCCCCCCGACGCCCGGGGCGTCTCCCGCGGCGGCTAGGACGTGAGGTTCTCTCCCTCTCACGTTCCGCCACCTCCTACGCTAGCATGACTGCTTCGCAGAAGGAGGCGACGGCTTCCCATTCCCTCTCGCTCCGGACCATGGATTGAACCAGGGCCGGACGCGAGAGGTCGCCGCCGCCAATCGCCGCTACGAGGACACGGCGGTGCTCAGCCCAAGCCTGAAATATTTATTTTATTCTGTTTTTAGTATTTGTTGTTATAGCATCCACAAAAATACATAATCTGTAGAAATTTCAACTGGCTAATTATCACCGTTCATGTGATACAGCCTGGTGACAGACGGACGGACGGACGGACGAACGGACGGACGGACAGCAAGTCTCAGTAATAGGGTCCCGTTTGACCCTTTGGGTACGGAACCCTAAAAAGCAAGCCGCAAGTAAACGCTATGCGATTTGCGACGCGACGTTGCTCACGAGAAGTAACGTACGCATTGTGGCATCGCGTGTGCTTGGTCTCATGGTGTATGTATATTATGTACAATTTTGTGTTGTCGTTGTCAGGACTCCGTTGTGTATCTCCGTTTCCGTACGCACAATTGGGTGTAAGGTAGGTTTAATGTTTTTGCCGTTGTTTTATGGGTTTATCTTGAAAAATAAATATGTAGGATGTTTTCTGCATTGAGGGTTTATATTCTGAAATACTTGACTTCTGTGGAGCTGTCATCATCATCATCATCATTTCAGCCGAAAGACGTCCACTGCTGGACATAGGCGCTGGAGCTGTGCTTGTGGCTAAATAATAACAGCTGCACAGGTCGATCTTTAAGGTTAAGCCGTGCTTGCCGAGGCTGGTCCGTGGATGGGTGACCATAATTACGTACCAAGTTTCCTGCGTGCCTCGGAAAGCACGTTAAGCCGTTGGTCCCGGCTGTCATTTGTAGATCTTGGCAGTCGTTAAGAGTAGTCAGAAGCCAAAAGTCTGACACTCAGTCTTACCCAGGGGTATCGTATTACCCAGTTACTGGTTTGTGGAGGTCAGATAGTCACGGACCAACCTTGGCAAGCCCGGCTTAACCTTAAAGATCGACCCGTGCGGCTGTTATTATTTAGCTGGAGTTTTCCATGTTATATCTGTAGTTTAAATACCTCCATGACACCTGTACTATTCAATTCATGCATTAGCACAGAGCGCGTTTGAGTGCGTTACATTGGGTCCTACCGTAAACCGTCGTAAAAAAGTCGTTTGTCAGCAATTTTTTTTGCGTAAAGTTACTTAGTTTGATGTACAGAATGCTTGGTTGATAGCGACGTGAAGGTTCTGTATACAGCTTGTATAGTTTAGGGGGGTGCGTCAAAGTTCACCTAAATTTTCAACTCCGATAATTGGAAATCCGAAAATGTTCTTCCTAACATTTTTCATCCTAACAATCGCAATTCCTAACTACTCTGTCTCTAATGTTCATAATTCCGAAGCATTCAACTTCATAATGTCAGTAGCAATAAACATCTATTATACTTTTATTTGTTTTCCTATATTTTCTCAACATAACCATCTTTTACACTATTATTCAAAGTCATATCTTTTTTGTTTAGATTTCTTTTTATTCATAATAATCAGTATTTTATACATTAATTTTGCGTAACTTTTACTTTTTTATTTATTGCGGTGTGTAGCTGGAAAAATATCCATAGGTTAGGTTAGGTTAGAACTGTGACCAACTACGACCTACTACTACCTCGAAATTGGTCGCAAAATTTTTCGAAGTATTTTTTTCATAGGGGCCCCAAGACGACACTTTGACCTAATTCCCACCCAAATTAAAACTATAAAATCATCTTCTACCCACATATATTTTTATTACACTTGGTAAATGTTTCTATCTGAGTATCAGTGAAAATATTATGGTAATTATGTTTAGGGATACAAGAGTTATGATAAAAAACAGTAGGAGTTTAAATTATTTACATTAATGATATTATTAATTAAAATTTTCGAAAACATGAGTGTTATGAACATCGCCGGTAGCACTACAAATAGTATGAATGAAAACTTTAGGATGAAAAATTTTAGGAAGAATGATCATTCGGATTACAAATGGTTAGGAAGAACAATTTCGGGTAAAGAACTTTAGGTGAGCCAATATGGACCCAGTTTAGGGGTATGAGGAACAGGGTGTGAAGCTCCTCTATACTCCATTGAAGAGGGATGATCCTCCGACCAAACAGGTGATATGTCTGGTGGGCAACTGCCCGACAGTTTGATGGACCCAGTTTAGGGGTATGAGGAACAGGGTGTGAAGCTCCTCTATACTCCATTGAAGAGGGATGATCCTCCGACCAAACAGGTGATATGTCTGGTGGGCAACTGCCCGACAGTTTGTGTTGGATTTTTCTATATTATTATACTCTTAAGTCGATGTAAACTTTGCTGGCGAGATGTAGGAAATTGATGTTAGTTCTCCCGTCGTGTCATAGATGGCGCTGTAGTACTTTTTGTTGTAAGTTGCTTTTTGTAGGTCGCTACAATAGTATACTTACGTACTGTTTTAATAATTCAAAATGAGTAAAATAAAAAAAACCGGCCAAGTGCGAGTCGGATTTGCGAACCGAGGGTTCCATACAAACCTGTAGTAAAAAAAGTATGTAAGTTTAAAATTATTAAACATATTTTTGTTATATGATGTAACTAAAAATTTACGGTTTTCGCAATTGTTTCTTTATCTGTACTATAAGACCTTGCTTCGTACTAAATTTCAAGATTCAGAGTTCACGGAAAGTACCCTGTAGGTTTTGATTCCCTTGCGAGTGTCGAAAATTTGCGGAAAATTGCGGCATAAATGGCTGTATCTTTCGATTGCGTTGACTTAGAAGTTTGATTTTTCACAGCTCCAAGGGACAGTAGACCTGAGTATTTGTTATTAATTCCAGTTTGATATCTCCACGCGTTCCTGAATAAGACAGTCGGACGGACAACAAAGTGATCCTACAAGGGTTCCGTTATTTTCTTTCGAGTTATGGAACCCTAAAAATGAGTTGGGCACAAAAACACGCTGAGTACGCAACAGTCTATAAACGCAGCTGCTACAACACAATATACTAGTAATATTATGACAATGGATTCCACCACAAAGCCAGCACATTTCAACAATTTTGTATAGTTTTAAACCGTGTCCATTGCTCCGTTTAAGAGGATTAAAATTAACGTAATTTTCCACTAGTTATTTTGTGCATACAACATTTTTGATATACCAAAAATTGGTCGCGTAGCGGTCGCTTGAATGTGGATGATATTATGTGAATAATTTATTACCTTCTGTGTGGGTATGAATTTAAAATAGATAATGTTTTAAACATGATTATAATCAAATTGATTACAATGTAATGGGACATAATAAATTAAGCTTAGGGAATGGTTAAAGATAAGGAAAAAAACATGGAACGGTTCGAATATCATAGAGATGTTGCGAGCATTTCATTTCCTAAAGTCACATATTGTATTGTTTGACGATAAATCATTTCAAATTCAAATTCATTTATTGCAAATATGGGTAGTTATACAGGTGGGTTTTTGAAGAACAGGAAAGTTGTTAGTGTCACCATATTCTGCACTAGGCATGCAACATTTAGTTCGGAACGTGGTTGGTCCCTAAATTTTTTTATTTTTTTTAAATATTTGAAATCTGCGATTAGCTCCGGCTACAAGCAGATGTGTTGTAGGATGTGGCAGTTTGAGTGTGTCCTCCAGTGAGGTCATCTCCTCATCAGTAGACCATAGTAGTGGATTATATGGTCAATATGTCTTTCCGCTTTAGCCGTTTATTGTAGCTTCTCGTTGTTAGCTTAACCGCTAGTTTGTTGGGGTGTCTTTCCAGCTTCCCTTTGTATGTCTCAGCAGTGTTATGAATCTCTTCCTTCACCGTGCTCATCCCCAAATGATGGTGTTTTTTTGCGTTGAGTCCCTAAATTAAATATAAAATATAATTAAATTTCCATCATCAAAATATGTCGACATGCTGTAACCGAAATATTTAAATAAGCACATTATTTTATCGCGCATAAAACATAAAAAGTGATGGATATAAATGTTGTTGGATGGAAAGGGAGAGGAAGACCAAAGAAAATATGGATTGTGTAAGGAATTACCTGAGGAATAAAAGAGTAAATAATGCCATGACGTCTGACAGAGGAAAATGGAAGAAGAAAACGTGTTGCGCCGACCCCAAGTAGAAAGGGACACCTAGGAGGCCTATGGCATTAAGTCCGCCTCTGTACTATGTGCTTGAAGTGTTAAATAAATAAATAAAGGGACAAGGGCAGCAAGATGATGATTCAATTTATATTACTATGAAACTATAACTTGACACATAAATAGCGCATAACTTTCGTTAATGATTGATGTTAAGATTCAACTCGATAGTTTACTAATTTATGATAACTTTATGAAAAACGATCAGAAAGTAAATTCTATGGAGGAAACCTTAAATCTCTTCGTTTTATTATTCAAGTACTTAAACATTCTGAAACAAAATATTCACTTCAGAGGATTGATTCATAGCCTTTTCTCCCTAATTTTTGTGCCTAAAAAGCGCTAAATCCTAACGAAATTTGCTAATTGTACCTAAAATACAAAGTGTCGGTATTTCAGCCAGTTTCTTCTTGAGCACTTTTCTGTAAATATTCATTAGTTGAATTAAGATCCGAAACAACGGAAATATGTAGAAATTGACAGTTATAGAAGGTACTAAGAACACGGCGGAGGTTTCAACAAGAGTAAATTATAAAAGATCTGTAAGAAAACTGGCTTATTCTAGAACCTCATTTCTGCGCATGACATGTCCATACTTAACGATTACCAAACAACTTTTCAGTCATCGACGCCACTTTTCAGACTTACTCTTGTGCACTTATTCCTTGAGGCCCAACATTCTGATAATTAAAGGTTATGCAGAAATATAACATGTTGTCATATAATGTTGGAAGGATTAGGCAGAAGTGTACGTAAAATTACACCCACATTTGGCCCGTTCTGTTTCAGTCCCATGTAATAGGGGGGGGGCCGAGCCCATTGCCATGAACCGGACACAAATCCAGACTCCGTGTCTATTTATGATTAATTCCTGATGAAAAAACCGAATAACACTTTGCTTGACCCGGGAATCGAACACAGGACCTCATCCTCAGCTGTCACGATTGTGTTCAGAAGACCAACGAGGTAGTCGCTTACGAAATAATCTGTTGTTAAATTACTTCTGAAAAAGTAACTAAGTTTTCTAATGAATTTAAAGAAGTAGCTGATATTTTTTTTTATTTCACAAGAAAAGTTATTAAATATATAATACTTTATTTCCTACTCACAAGGGACTCACAAAAACCGGATAAGTACCGTACCAATAATCGTAACTTATAAAATAAACATGATTAATCCTTATTGTAGCTAAGCGCTCCTTATGTCGGTAATAAGGATAACTCCTAATAAGGAGCAATTTGCCGCTTTTATATTAATAATTATACTGTGGAGGATAAACAAAATGAAGACGCTTTAATTTTTAATTATGATTATCTTCATTAGAACCTGTTATTTTACCCTTCAAAATTCTCTATCAGAAAGTTGTTTTTATAAAATCATCTTTTTTTTTCGGTAACAGAATATATTTTGTTGAATTAATATTTTTAGAACATAAAAGGTGAGTGTTGCCAGGCACTTTTTTCTTCTTTTATTTTATAAAATTTAATTATGACGGAAATTGAAATTACTTTCACAAAAATGTATACTTACTATGTACCGAGAGGATGTTAGGATCGTAACAGATTTGCGTGTTCTGAGATTTTTGCCTAAACCTTTGTTCAAAGGCGTGAGTTCACGAATGTATGTATGCACTACGTACAACTTCTACAACAACTACTACTACTACTATAACTACCAGGTACTACTACTACTACAACTAATACTACTAAAACTACTACTGCTATAACTACCAGGTACTACTACTACTACAACTAATACTACTAAAACTACTACTGCTATAACTACCAGGTACTACTACTACTACTACTAAATCTACTACTACTACAACTCCTACAACTCCTACTACTATAACTACCACAACTACTAATACAACAACTACTACTACTACTATACCTACTTAGAAGTTTGTCCTCTTAAATCTGGACTGTCTACCTCACTACCAACATGGAATTGTCTAAAGAATCCGTGAAATTAAACAACGATTAATACGGTCAAATTGACAAACAGCTCTGGATACTGGGCACGTAACGTTCGTTTGAGCAACGTATGTGTGTATTACTTTCATATGAACTATACCTCTATATCAGCACCGCAATTCATGGAACATGCGACAAAAAAGAATATAACATCCCATCTGCAATCCCCGGGGCTCATTTACGCACACGCGGCGCGTCGGGCGGGGCGGTGCGCGGGGCGGCCCGCTTTAAATTCAAACATATGGCGATGTATGAGAGCGTTTACGGAGAAGCGGTTTGACGCCCGTTTGCTTGAGATGTAGGCGGCCGACGCGGCGTTATGTCACTCTGACAGATACAAGTATACGGCAGTGCCCGAGTTCGATTCCCACACGGAACAAATTTACAACGTCGTAGTTTTATCCGAAAATAATCATTTTGTTTGATATTTTTTTCGTTTTTTTTTTTAAATTGGTCAATTTTTACAAGCTTTTATTTAACTTGCAATGTATGTATCTGTTTGTTCGGGTACATTCTTGGAAGCTAAATTAGAACCATTTGCCGATGACCGATTGAGCTGAAATTTTGCACACATCTTTGGTTTTAAGCACAATATATTCTTCTGAGAAACATAACTTAATCCTGCAGCCTGGATCGTCTCCTCACTAGAGAACTCCTCAAAGGTTAATAGCACAGACACAAAAATTTGTATAGAAGTTCATATCTGATGGATAAACATGAATTTTATCATGATCTCATCCTGCAGCCAGGATCGTCTTCTCACGAGGGACCTCCTCAACGGTTAACTGGGTTGTGGAGGTCATATAGGCAGTCAAAGGTCGCTTCATTTCAAATATGGGTATGCAGCTGCATCCGGGTAGACTGGAAGGTGACCCCAACACAGTTGGGAAAAGGCTCGGCCAACAGATGATTATGATGATGGTTGATACTCCTGAAAATCGACAGTTCATAAGCCTTTTCTTCAAGGAACGATAGGTTATTGTTTCAAAGCGGTTAAAACAATAAACAAATGTTACTATCCAGTTTAAAAAGGTTTTCGATGATAGGCCGTGGGTCGAGTCACTTGAGTGTAGCGGTGAACAGCCCGGCACAGTTATGAACCAGAACACTCAGGGCAAGAGTCTTACTCATATTTGTAGTTTTGTTAAAACATTGGTTTCATAGTTTTTGGGGTTGCTATTCCTAAACCAAGCTTTCTAAGTATCAAAAAGTATTACTTAGTCGAAGAAGGGAAAAGATAAACAAAATTCGAAAGATATGGCAAGCCCAGATGTGGGACAGAGCAGGCTCATAGAAAAAATAATTAAACAGTGAATACCAAATAACCATTTTAACCTCATGGCCATAAATAAATATAACCACACCTCCTAACAATAATCAAACTACAGAATTCTTTTGTTTTCCTAATCTTACTGAGATCCTGGCCATTCTACTAACCTTCGGATAGTTTAAACAAAATTCACAATAAATACAATATAAATTAGAACAGCGAACGAATTCCTAATTTAAATTTAAATATGGAAAAAAAATCGGTGCGTCAGAATGTTCGAAAAACAATTAACATTAATAATATAAAAGCTTAAAAAAAGAATATAATTAAAATGTACTGTAAACGCTCGTACGCACGTACTCTTAAAACAAATTTATTTTAATTTCCATCTTTGGATTTCTTAATTCCTTAATTTAATTACTCGAGTTGATCGAAATTTACAAAAATTATCTATAGGAATAATCGCTTTCATACAACCCAATATTAAAAAAAAAATGGACGTCATAACGCCGCGTCGACCGCTTGTAACCCAACGTGGGACCATTTCCTTGTATTTGAGCGTGTGACAAAACGCCGCGGTGCACGCGGCGTCGACCGCCGCGGCGCACGCTTGCAGCCCACCGTGGGACCATTTCCTTGTATTTGAGCGTTTGACATAACGCGGCGGCGCACGCCGCGTTTTCCGCTTGCAGCCCACCGTGGGACCATATTCTTCAAAAATGTTTGAAAACTGACAACCGTCATATCATGCATTAGAATAGAACGTCTATTTTAATAAAAATTTCAGAGGGTTACCTAGACTGGTGGTATTGCGGCCGGACTGCGATTCACATGTTGCAGGATCAAATCCTAGTATGTAAGATTTTTATTTTTGTGTTTATTTTGTGTTTTTTTTTTGCTGTAAAATATTACTTTTTGTAACTAGGTATTACTGTTTTATTTTAATGCATTATGTATGATTTTCAAATCATTATAAAATACCTAGATTAATAATACCTATACTTTTAGTTTTTGAACCATTCAATAAACGGTACTCGTAAATAATAAGTAAATATTGCCCAGAATTTACGAAAAAAATCACCAAAAAAATTAAAATAAAAACAAAATGACAATTTTTGGGTGAAACTAGGACATTTAAAATTTGTTGCGTATGGGAATCGAACCCAGGCACTGCCGTATGATTGTATTGTCCATGTGACATAACGCCGCGTCGCCCGCTTGCAGCCCACCGTGGGACCATTTCCTTGTGTTTGAGCGTTTGACGTAACGCCGCGGTGCACGCGGCGTCGCCCGCTTGCAGCCCACCGTGGGACCATTTCCTTGAGTTTGAGCGTTTGACATAACGCAGCGTCGGACGCCGCGTTGCCCGCTTGCAGCCCACCGTGGGACCATATTCTTCAAATATTTGAAAACTGACAACTGTTAAATCATGCATTAGATTAGAACGTCTATTTTAAACTAAATGTCATCGTAGTGTTTAGCTTGGTACTGTTGCGGCGGGACTGCAAATCACAATGTTGCAGGATCAAGTCTTTGTATGTAAGATTTTTTTTGTGTTTTTTTTTTGTTATTACTTTTTGTAACTATTTTATCTTAATGCATTATGTATGATTTTCAAATCATTATAAAATGTCTAGTTTAATAATATGTATATAGTTTTAGTTTTTGAACCATTCAAAAAACACTAATCGTAAATAATAATTAAAGATTGGACAGAATTTACGAAAAAAATCACAAAAAAATAAAAAACAAAGTTATTATTGTTGGATAAAACTATGACATTGTAAATTTGTTCCGTATTGGAATCGAACCCGGGCACTTCCTTAGACTTGTATTGTCCATTTGACATAACAAATCAAATACAAGCAAATGGTTGGGCTTCAAGCGGTCGCCGCATCTCCGTAAACGGCAAAAACGCCCGACGCGCCGCGCAACTCCTATGGCACCGCCCCGCCCGACGCGCCGCGTGTGCGTAAATGAGCCCTAATAGTACATCCACATTTCACCAGTTATGTTTAATGTCCCATGTAATAGGAGACGTTCTGTATGGTGTCGCACGTAATCAATAGTACCATCCCATATCTTCCCGTGGGTGTAGTAAGAGGTGACTAAAAAACTTGCCAGGGAATGGGCAGCAGCGTTCTCTGTGCTTTTGTGACAACCGTACTGTGTCACGACTTCACGAGCATGTCGAAGTCCTCGGTGACGCTAACCAAAAGACTTTTCTCCTACCAAAAAATTGCACAGCGCGGCTAAAAAAGTTTTCATTTAAAAAAAAAGCTGTTTCCTGTAGAAGTGCAATATTCTCCTGCACGGTCAAAATGTATCGCCTGCCAAGCGTGGCGATTATGGCAAAACCCCCCAGGTATGTCAATGTGGCGACACTTGGGGGAGGCCTATGTTCAGCAGTGGACGTCGTTCGGCTGAAATGATGAATGATGATGAATAGGAGGCAAGTCTATTGCCATCAACCGGGCACAAATCCAAACTCGATGGCTGCTACCGAGAAATTCATGATGGAAGAACCCAATAACACTTTGCCCGACCCGGGAATGGGAACCAGGGCTTAATGCTCAGCAGTCGCACTTGCAACCACTCGACAAACAAGGCAATCAAAAACAGAAAATGAAGAACAACAAAAAAATCTTTCTCAAGTAGAAATCAACGCTCAGATTACTCCAGCAACAAGATTACCCAAAAACAAGATTACCCAAAAACAATTCCAATAAAATGTTAACACTGATTAAAATTAAACAAAAACGGCCATAAATAACGTTACCGAAGTAAAAAACAGCAGAGACAAGACAATTAATCCCCAACGATCTGTATCCTAAAGCTGGGTGCACATTATTTGTTAAAAAAAAATGCGTTGGACCATAGGTACACACAGAAGCGAGCCTGCGGTCGCAATAAACTGAATTTATTATCAGTCCTCCGGTATTTTTATGCGATCGCGGGAAAGATTTGTCGTCGTCCCGTGATTTCCCCTAGGACCGCTGTGTTTAGTGATATTGTGTATGCGCCCTTATATTTCAATCAGTCGATTGGCAGTTTGGGACCTTGTTACCTGTAATCATTGGTGGATGGTAGATGTTGTATTAGATATGTATGAACTGTTGACAGGATTGGTCAAAGTTGCTGATTCTCGAGGGAATGTGAAAGGGATGTCCGGTGAGGTTTTCATTATATTGTAGGTTGTAGAAAAAAGGCAGGCAAAAAAAATCTCGCTCAGGAGACCCTGGCATCATTCCTGCTAGTAATCTTACTAACTGGTTTATCTTTCTTTCTGGCTTTGTTTTCTTTCCTTAGTAGCGTGTAGACAGCCAGTGTCTAAATACATGAGTTAAATCTGAACTCAGATACTATTTAGGCGCTATAGTGCGTCCATAAATTTGTGCAATTTTATTCGTGTACAGGCACCAGGGTTCGAAACTGCCGCCTCCCATGGTTGGTCAGTGACCACCGGCATCCCTCACTGGTTTCCCCCCGTGAACAGATAAAAGGCACCAGCCTACGCAGGACTCGATTTCATATCATGTGTCCCATTATTTGTGAGAGTACCGTAAGAGTGCCTAGAGTATACCTGAGTGTATTTCTTTTTTAAGTCAAACTGATGATAAAACAATGGTTATTTTGAAATTCACCTCTTCGTACTATTGCGCCTAACGGTAAAACCCCCCGCGGGCCCTTCAATTACGTCATCGTGTACGTCATCGGACCGCGCATACAAAAACACGTATAGCCCGAGTTCTATTAGCGCTTATCTTAAACGGTAAACAGTATCGGGTTTTTGAAGAATGAGACCATGTATTAATAATAAACAACTATTTTGTAACTACTTGAGAATTATACATATCCCATAGATATAAGAGAGCTCGCAGCAAATACATCTGTTTCCGTTGCTTATTTTTGTTTATACAAGTAATCTAATGACAATGTTTTTTAGGAGTCCTACATACACAACGGAGAGATTTGTCCGTTCCATAAATGGAACGCGCGGGATCGAGACGCCACAATATTTGTTGAATATCATTAGGAGCTCGTGGCTACATAATAACAGCCGTAAGGATCGCTCTTTAAGGTTAAGCCATGCTTGCCAAGGTTGGCCCTTGGATCGGTGACCATAATTCCGAAACATACCGAGTTTCCTCCGTGCCTCTGAAAGCACGTTAAGCCGTTGGTCCAGGCTGTCATTTGTAGATCTTTGACAGTCGTTACGAGTAGTCAGAAGACAAAAGTCTGACATCCAGTCGTATTAAGGGGTATCGTATTACCTAGTTACTGGGTTGTCGAGGTCAGATAAGCAGTCGCTTTATGAAAAATACTGGTATTCAGCTGCATCCTGTTAGACTGGAAGCCGACCCCAAGATAGTTTGGGAAAAGGCTACGCAGATGATGATTTGTTGAATATCCAAGTGTTTACAATAAATAAATCGTATGATTACCTTTATAGCATCATCCAGCTTTCTCCTACCTTAATCCTACATACCTTCAGATATCCTAGAAATGATACATAGGTGTACTGAAACTGTAAACGTTACGTAGCGAGTAGTCTCGAAAATGGACTCGCACAGATTTCAAAACAATTTGCCTTAAACCGATACATGTACCAAGCCCAGGTGTAGACTTTGAACGTGAGACGAATTTCGAATAGGCATAGATTTCAATCCTACGGTCTATGTCGGGAGTGACCTCATCACCTGCCAAGCATTTTCCCAAGTTTGCCGGGGTCAGTCTAACCTGATGCAGCTACATACCAGTATTTTACATGGAGCTATGTGCCTATTTGACCGCCACAATCCAGTTATTACTGGGTATACAATACAATACAATAGTAGTATAATACGATACCCCTTGGTAAGACTGATTGTCAGACTTTCGGGCCATTGAATACCTGTAAAGACTGTCAAAGATCCAAAAATGACAGCCGGACCAACGGGTTAACGTGCTTTCCGACGCACCGAGGAAACTCGGTATGTAAAGGGTGGTCACCCATGCACAGGCCAACCGTAATAAGCAATAGGCAATCGTGGTTTTACCTGAAGATCGACCTGAGCGACCGTTATGATTTAGCCATAAGCTGCTGTGTATTGGATTTAAACAAATATTTAAATGACGTACACTTTTTCTTCAGGACTTTTTGATTATGCGCATACTCATAAACTCGCAATTAACGTCACAACATCACGTAGGATCGGGATCAGCTAGTTTAAATTTAACTTAGGAGGTGCTGACCCCGTGCAGAACTTATAAATGTGCGTCCGCTCGCTCACTAGATCCCGCCGTCCCCTTCGATTTAAAACTTTTAGCAAAAAGCGCTTTTTGCAAAAAAAAAAAAACAAACCCACAGAAAATGGTCCGAACTCCACATCACCAGTATTCACCCAAATATGCGTGCGACAATCTCACGTGAATCAGGACAATCCACTCGCGTCTCTAAATGTTCAACCGGGTCAAACCGGTGGCACGGTCAGCACTTTACGTAAACCCTGCCCTGGACAGTCTCGGCCTCAATACTGGACACCCCACGTATTTACTGATGTCAATGGAGGATTGAAGTTGTGTGGCAGTCTATAGATAGGTACTTTGTTTGATTCAAGGATGTTGAGATGTATATGTACAAGGTGTTGTTTTGCATCCTTGTCAAAATTCAGGAGATTGTCACAAAATACATAAATAATCAATTAAAATTACGGAACCTAGTTAATTATTAATAACCGCAGATTTTTTTGGTTGTTTAAGTTTGTCAGTGTTTCAGAATAATCCCCGTTACGTGGTTAAGTGAATAAGAAATTAGTGAATAAGCGTTTGAGATTGTTTGTATGTGTGGAAGCGTGGTTATAAGGCGAGAATCGGACGGGCCGCGTGGTGTGTGCCCTCTCCCTCTCATAGAGAGGAGGCCTGTATCCCAGCAGTGGGAACATTATAGGCTGATAATGATGATGATGTAGGATTATAAAAAGATTTAGACTGTCACTACTATCTTCCATGAATAGGAAGCTCACAATAAACAATAATCACGGAAGATATTCCGTAAGTGACCATGTAAGTTTAGTTATAATTCGTGAAAGTTTAAAACAGTCTCTACTTATTGATTTAATTATGGTACTCCAACGATTTATTCACTAATACAACCTTTGGTATACTGCAACAATTAAAATCTAGAGTGAATTTGTCACTTAAAGGTGTGCACAGCATTTTCATATTTAATATTACATGGATTACAGATGCAACTAAAAGAACTAGGTACATGAAAACAAAATTGAAAAACAAAATGAAAATAATATAATACTCTTAGAACAACACAATCATTAACAGATATTAAATAACTAAGTAATAATATAAAATATAGATATTATCTGTGGCTGCTGTAGGTCAGTAAAAGTTCTTTGCGAAACTGTGATAGCTTGTTGGCGAAGATGTCAATGCTATTGGAACATGATTGTATGGAGCTCATTATACGTCCCCATTAACCTGTTCATTGGTGCGGAAGTTCTGAGCTTTGTTCTTGTAAGGCATGGAGTGAACAGATCTAAGATGAGTTCAGATCTGGGTGAACTATGGCGAGGGACAGAGACATTTATTTCGACGTGAAGCTTCGGAACTTGTATAGATCCGTCCATGATTTTGTGAAACAAAATCAGGTCGTCGATTGACGAAAGAACCCAAAATATTATTTACACCCTATATTGTTATATTGCGCATTACCAATTTCATTTATTCACTGTCTTGGATACTGAATATAACTACAGAAAGATACACAGGGTAAAAAACAAAGAGAGACTTTTTTTGAAGTTCCCCAATAAAGCTTGCGCTTGTCCACATTCCAGCGTCCAATAACAGTTGTGTTTGTCTTATCTAGCGAATACGGTGATGCGGAGTTTTTTAGTCACATATTAGATGGTATCGGTTTTGAGAAAATTGGACAGTCTCCCTACGTTAGAAATATTGTAGGTACAATCGCTTGGAATGCATTTTTTCTTCTCTGTTTTTGGGACATTTATAATCGGAATGCGTATCATCATAATACCTAAACACCTTTTCCCAAATGTTGTTGGGGTCGGCTTCCAGTCTAACCGAATACAGCTGAGTGTCAGTATTTTACATGAAGCGACTGCCTATCTGACCTCCACAACCCAGTAACTGGGCAATACGATACCCCTTGGTAAGACTGGACTAACTATTCGTAACGACTATCAACGATCTACAAATGCCAGCCGGGACCAACGGCTTAACGTGCTTTCCGAGGCACGGGGAAACTCGATATGTAAAGATGTACACCCATGGACCAAACTCGGCAAGCACGGTTTATCCTTAAAGATCGACCCGTGTGGCTGTTATTGTTTAGCCACGAGCTCCTTTTATAAAAATGCCTATGTACTCGTAAATAATATTATTGTGATGGCACATAACACTTCTGTCTTGCCTTTTTTCTAACTATGTTGTGGTCGGCTTCCAGTCTAAGGGGAAGTTGCTGAATACCAGTATTTTACACGGAGTGATTGCATACCTGACCTTCACAATCAAATTACCGGATAACACGAAGCCCCTTGGTTTCGACGGGTTGCTGGCTGTCGGGCTTCGGACTAGTTATAATCACAGTCAAAGAACGAAAAGTGGCTGATGGAACTAACGACGAGGGAATAAACGTGCTTTCCGAGATACAGAGAGGTCTCGAGGTGTGTAAAAGTCACCTGCAAAAACGTTTGAAATCCGCTAAAACGTAAATAAAATGTAAGGCACTGTGCTTAGGTGATGTCAAAAATCGGATGGGGTCGGAGAGGGCCGATGCCTGCTAAGGCTTCGGGACTGTTCGAAAGAGATACCGTGGCCCTGGAACACGAAGGGCTGGGAAAGAACATGGATGGGGTTTAGTCAGTACAAGTTTGACACTCCCTTCCGCTCCGCCTAGGGCAGGAGGGGTCATTTGATGATTTACCATCCGTAAAAAAAAAGTCACTGCGCTAGGTACGAGTTTCAATATAAACGCATTAAAACTTTTTCCAGATAGCATAACATCCCGCCTGAATGGAGAAGTGTACCTAAAAGTGCACCCACATTTCGCCAGTTATGTTAAAGTCCTATGTAATAGAGAGCGAGCCTATTGGCATCAACCGGGCTCTAATCCAGATTCCATGGCTGCTACTGTGAAATTCCAGATGGAACAACCCAATTTCAATCGGCTTGACCCGGGAATCGAACCCGGGACCTCATGCTCAGCAGTCGTGATATCGACCACCATACGAGGCCCGTGTCACTTTTCAGATCTCCATTAACATTAGTACGGTCAGCAACGGAAGTCGCTATATAAATCCTAAATTATAAGACGTCTTATAAATTTGGATATGTATAGTTTAAGAACAATTGATTTAACAGACTGGAGTAAAAGTCATAACAATATTTTTATCAATGGTTACACAAATTCGCAAAACAATATTACATCAGATCACACTGATCAGCACAAAACTGGGTGTAATATTGATAAGTGTTAACCGACTTCTGATGCAGACTGTACTTTAAGTTTACACATAAAATCTAATGATCCAAACACTTAATCGCGTTCCAAAAGAAGGGATCGTCTCTAAATTACCCATATACTTCCCAACACATGTGACATCACAAGTGCCTATAAGAGAACATACACATCTCAATTACCACGAAACGAAGCAGCGACGGCTTTTAACCGTCTTTCAGCTAAAGGGGTTGTTCCGTACCCCTTGTTCCGGCCGGACGCGATAATTTCAGCCTCTTTTGTGCTCGACGGACAAACAGCCCGACTGATGTTCAAAATGTATGGTAATAACGGAAATGTTGTATGGTCTTGAAGCTGGTCGCTTGTGCTTTTGTTCCGGTTCGCATCTTGCGTTTTTGTTTTGTTTTTTTTTTTCTGGGAAAGGAAAGAACAGTTCTTTAATTCAAAAAAAGATGTTCTATTTTCTGAGCGGCCAGGATCTTTTTACGCCTAGAAATAACATTTTGAGCTGTTGGTTGGACATGCCACAGTGTATGAAATTTGGAAAACAAGACGCCATCAGTTCCAAATTATGTCACACACATCCATGTAGACCAGAGAAACAGTTAAGCCGTGTATGCCGAGGTTCGTCCGTGGATGGGTGACTATAATTACATACCAAAGTTTCCTCCGTGCCTCGGAAAACACGTTAAGCCGTTGATCCCGGCTGTCCCGGGTAATACGATACCCCTTGGTAAGACTGGATGTCAGACTTTTAGCTTCTGACTACTGGTAACGACTGTCAAAGATCTATAAATGACAGCCGGGACCAAAGTGCTTTCCGAGGCACGGAGAAAACTCGATATGTAATTATGGTCACCCATCCACAGACCAACCTCGGCAAGCACGGCTTAACTTTAAAGATCGATCTGGGCGGCTTTCATTATTTAGCCACGAGCTCCTCCTCCTGAATATCACAGATGTCCATTAAAAATAACGAGTCGACAGGATAAAGGGACATGCAATATTATTAGGTATATTTATAAATATTACGAAATCATCGCAAACACTTATCACAAGAAATCTTAATAAAAAAAACAACGGGTTGCACTCCGGGAGTGCCGGCAGAAGTGAAAACTTGAATAGTAACGTTGTGCATTTTTGGATATGGTTAGGAAATAATTTTGAACGAATTGCTTTAATTATCTAGTTCTATCATTTATGTGGTAAAATACAATATTCATTTATTGCGCTATCATACACAAACATGACAACTTACATTACATAACAAATTTAACACAGAAATATTACGATACGTTTTACGAATTTTACCTCTTTGGAGAAATCGAAGGTTTTGTTTGTGCATAAGATAATTATCCAGTTTTGGAAAACCAAACTCAATTACAGATGTCATAAAGTTCAAATTCCTTCGCAACCTAATGTCAATTCAGCTTACGAATTTTCGATCAGGACACGTGACCTGACGCGAGTTTAAGATTTTATACCCATTACAGAAAAAGTGCTCAACGCCGCTAAAGAAGTTTTCACTTCAAAAAGAGATCCTGAAAAATATCTAGCTTAACTTAATTTATAGAAGAACATACCAAACAAACAATATTATCTTTTATCAAAAAGATTTTAATTTAACAAAACAGTACGGAAGACTATTTCTAAAAGCAAGCAAACACTTGCACTGTTAGCAAAAAAAAAAGATCTTTTAAGAGACAAACTTAGTAATTTATCTTCGCTGTTTAAGCTTCACAGAGTTTTTGTTTCGGCTCCATTTTAATTAGTTTTGCTGGCTGTACCGTCCGTGAGATTTAAAAGTAATAAAATTATTTGTCTCCTACATTTTTCGAATGTACTTTGAACGAATTGTTCAGATTATTTCCGGTTTCTCGGATAGAAGAAAACAGACTAGGTTTTTCTTTATTTATATATTGTTCTATTTCTGTGTTTTTTTTTTAAATTTATGTGAATCGGTTTCTGTATACCAGTTTTTTCATTGTATTCTTATTCATAAGAAGTCGGATTTATCTGTTAAAAGGTATTTTTAGGAGATAAGATAAATCTAGTGGGTTGTTAACCTCTTGCACCCAGTGTAACTGCACGAGGCTAGATTCTACGGTTTGATTCTAGTCCGGGAATAATCTTTACATGTATACAAATGTAATATATAAAATTGAAGTGTCTATTAAAAGTAACAGCTTTTTACTGAATGCATATTAAAGTATATCCGGTAATTATAAAACAAAACCTTTTTTTTAAATTTTGGTCTGTCTGTCTGTTTGTTTAGGCTAATCTCCGAAACGGCTTGAAAGATTCTGACGGGACTGCTAGCTGATGATATAACGACATCAAAGTCACGGAGGCTATTTTTATTTTAGAACAAGGACTGGGGTTCCGTTCAAAACAACAAAAAAAAAAACTATTGAAATTGTTAACAAAATTCTATTCAAATAAGGAAGTGATATTTTTATAATAATGTCACGCTGACGAGGGGCGCGGGTAACAGCTAGTAATACATGAAATTGTTCGTATATTTATAAAAAGTAGGTGAATATCCCATCTACTTAAATACTAAACCTAAGTCCTATCTATCCATCAAGTCGGGTTGAAAAATTTCATCATCATCATCAGCCTATAATGTTCCCACTGCTGCGACACAGGCCTCCTCTCTATAAGAGAGAGTGGGCCCAGTGCGGGTTGGTAGATGTCACATGTCTTCGAATTTTTCGTTCTAGGACATGCCGCGTTCCTCGCGATGTTTTTCTTCACCGTTTTTTAGGACAACGGTGATGAAATAAATTACACAAAAAAATGTGCCTGCCTGTGTTCGAATCCACGGCTTACTGCTCGTAAGTCGGGGCAGCTACCAGTGGGCCACCGCTGCACTCTCTGAAAATTGCATGCACTAGTCTATTCTGATATATGAAAACAATAGAAAACGAAATAAAAAACACCTCAAAACCAGTAAACCGTTAACACGAATCTTACACAACAGAACAACGTTTATAATTAGCACTAAAATAACAAAAACTCACAACACCATAATCCTTATTAACATATTAAAATTGGATTTTAAAAACCTCTAATTTTCCAAGCCGTCGCCCCCACTTTTGTGTTGAGTTATAAACGTAGGGATGAAATATCAAATGCATGTATTTGTGTTGCTAAAATTATTGTGATTTTAAAACGAAATATAGCCGTGTTTATCATCATCATCATCATTTCAGGCGGAAGACGACCAATGCATAGATATACATAGACATAGGTCTCCCCCAAGTGCCACCACAATGACAAAACATGGGGGGTTTTATCGCCACGCTTGGCAGGCAGGTTAGCGATCACAGTACGGTTCTTACAAAAGCAAGAGAAAGCTGCTGCCCATACTCTGGCAAATCCTTTAGTCGCCTCTTATGACACCCACGGGAAGATATGGGGTGGTGCTATTCTTTAGGTCCGACACCATACAGAGCAAAGCCGAGCAAAGCCGTATTCATAGGCGGTTTTATTTTACAATGTTTATTATAAAAGTTGATTACGATATTATGATACTAGATCTGGATTACTAACTACTAATTCGTTTTGCAAATTTGACTGCCCTGTTGGTCTCGTGGTCACAAGCGCGACTGCTGAGCTTTGGATCCTGGGTTCGATTACCGGTTCGGGCAAATTGCTATTGGGATATCCCATAAGGAGTTTCTAAGTAGCAGTCTGGATTTGTGCTCATCATCATCAGCCTATAATGTTCCCACTGCTGGGACACAGGCCTCCTCTCTATGAGAGGGAGTGGGCTGTAATCCACCACGCGAGCCCAGTACGGGTTGGTAGAATTCACATGTCATCGAATTTTTAGTTCTAGGACATGCCGGTTTCATCACGATGTTTTCCTTCGCCGTTTTTGATAGCAACGGTGATGAAATAAATTAAACAGAGTAATGCGCCTGCTTGGGTTCGAACCCACGGCTTACTGTTCGTAAGTCGGGGCTGCCAACACTGGGCCACCGCTGCATGGCCTACTCTTCGGGGATACCTTCCGGCGTGATGTTATGTAAAGTTCCAGTTCCCCAGGACTAGTAAAAGCAAGGCCAGTTACAAAAAAAAAAACTCCTAATCTAGTCATCCACAGGTTTATCACAAAAACATTAATTAAACCAAATAAATCATCATCATCATTCATCATCATTTCAGCCCGAAAAACGTCCACTGCTGGACATAGGCCTCCCCCAAGAAGGGGGGGTTTTGCCATAATCGCCACGCTTGGCAAGCGGGTTGGCGATCGCAGTACGGTTGTTACAAAAGCACAGAGAACGCTGCTGCCCAATCTCTGGTAAGTCCCTTAGTCGCCTCTTACGACAGCCACGGGAAGATATGGGATGGTGCTATTCTTTACGTCCGACACCACACAGAGCCAAATAAATACCTACTCATTATCCAACACGGTATCAAAGGGCAGGTTTGAAATAAAAAGAAACTCACTAAGCCCTATATTTCCAGCCAGTTTTATGGTTGCAAACTGGCAAAAAGTTCCTCCCGGCTTCGTTTAATGCGAGCGGACGAGAATGTATGCTTAGCAAATACTGCGACCACTTAGAATTTGGACCTAACGGTGTGTGAAAAAGGAGGCTTTATTCAAGGATGCTTTTATTGTGTTTCTGCTGAAAATACTGCGTTTTTTTTTTGTGCCTAATAAGTTTTATTATGCGGTGGTATGTGTGAAATGTTTTGGAAGAAAAACAAAAGAAAAACTCGTTTGTAGAATGCCATGAACTCGCCGAAAAATGCATGGTAATAATGCGTGAACCATTCTGTTTTTGTTTTCTCACAAATCATCTCTAGATAGATATTTAAAAATGTAACTATGATAATAATCATCATCATCCGCCTATTAGTTCCCATTGCTGGGACACAGGCCTCCTTTCAATGAGAGGAAGTGGGCTGTAATCCACCACGCCGGCGCAGAGCGGGTTGGTAGATGTCACATGTTTTCGAAATTTTACTTCTAGAACATGCCGGATTCCTCACGATGTTTTCCTTCACTGTTTTTGAGAGCAGCAGTAATGAAATAAATTACACAAAGTAATGCGCCTGCCTGGGTTTGAACCAACGTCTTACTGCTCGTAACTCAGGGCTGCCACCACTGGGCCACCGCTGCTCTCCCTATGGTATACGGTGTAGAAAAAAAACGTGTTGTGTTGACCTCGTATAACATGGACAAGAGCAGGAAGATGTTGATGAATATTGTAGTTGTACCGTTGTTCTTTTCTTTTTCTCATAAACTTCTTTTGTTTTCAAAAAGAGAATTATGAAGTTCACAATTAATCGGAATTTTAACAGCAGTATTCTAGGGAACGGTATTTTAAAGACTCTTTTTCAGCACCCGAAACTGTTGTGTTATTATTTTTATCGTAAGTTTTCTTTTCTTTGAAACCTTTTTTATTCGCTATCTAGTATGAGAATCATGATTCAGTTTAAATTTTTTAACGTCTTTTTTCCAGCCATTGCGATCAGCGTGGCACGTCACTGGTTGGAGGACAGTGCTTATAGAACTTGAGTTGCTTATTGATATTTCTGATTTAGACCATCTTTTTGTATTTGTAAATGGAAAATGATGTAACATTAATAATTTAATTTAATATTTATAATTATATAAAAACAGATTTTAGTAAACGTAACAGATTTAAAAAGTAGGCACCTAGTATAAAATCTTTGGCAATCAAGTGGGTGACCTGCTGTTCTCCTTGCTAGGCTAAGAAATAGCCTGTATTAAGAAGTAACAGTGCTGATCCCCTCTAATTGTAGGTATTACTACAATTTTATTAATACATTTCTTTTTTAACGTTTACATCTTTATTTTTTTAACTAAAGATCATTGACATAGACATTAAGCCTGTAATTCCCGAATGGTAAGGCAGGGAAATGAGAGCAGCGCAGCGGTGGCCCAGTAGCAGCAGCCCCGACTAACGAGCAGTAAACCGTGGGTTTGAACCCAGGCATTACTTTGTGTAATTAATTTCATCACCGCTGCCCTCAAAAACGATGAAGAAAACATCGTGAGGAAACCGGCATATCTTAAAACTAAAAATTCGAAGACATATGACATCAACCACCCGCACAGGGACCGCGTGGTGGATTACAGCCCAATCCCTCTCATAGATGGGCCTGGGGCCTGTGTCCTAGCAGTGGGCAGTGAGGCTGATGATGATGATGATGATGAAGGCAGGGAATACACATACATTTCGCCGCTTATGCCTTGAGTCCCACGTAAGGAGCGTGTCTATTGCCATCAACCGAGCACCTTATACAGACTCCGGTTGACGATTGCGGAATTCCTAATTTAAAAACCCAATGTCTCTAAGCGACCTGGAAATGGAACCCAGGATCTCATGTTCAGTATCCGCCAATGCATCCACTACACCAACAAGTTATATAGAAAACTAACTGTCCCGCGCAACTTCCCGTTTTCGCAACATTTTTCATTGCTGCTCCGCTCCTATTGGTCGTAGCGTGATGATATATAGCCTATGTCCTTCCCCAGGTTGAAATATATTTTATTGCCAAATTTCATTAAAATCCGATCAGCCATTTAGTCGTGAAAAGGTAACAAACAAACAAACAGAGTGACTTTCGCATTTATAATATTAGTATGGATAGAATATCATGATTCACGTAGTCAAATATGTACGTATGCTGTCATGGCTTCCGTACGTTTTTTCACGGGTGACCACTTTATACCAGTGCCTTACTATGGGTCCCCGATAGCTGCACAGCATCATGCTAAGAGGTACCCTACTTGTCGCAGTCATGACGTGCAAGTTAAACTTTTTCTTTGTTCAGTCCTGTTGTTCTGATCAATATGTGTTATTCGCTGTATGTTTGTTGTTTTTTTGTCATTTTGTATGCACTGCGACAAATCAATCAAATCAAAATCTTTTTATTTTACATTGGCCGGGCACTTATAAACGTCGACAAAAAGGTGCACGGTTCGGGTTGGTCGTTTCCTATGGAGAAGAACCGGCAAGAACCTCCATGGTTTACTCTTTTAAAATAAATATTTTTTCTTTCATATACAATTTTTGACCATAGTTCCCACTTTCAGTGTCTACTAAAAGAGCACTTTGTTCAAGCACAGCGTTGCGGTCACAGTTTTTACGCTCGCTACGTAAAGGGCTAATTAGAAAGTTAGATTTTTATAATGAAAAGCATTATTTCTGCATATTCAAAGCTTTGTGATGTTACTAATTGTTTGCCCCCGTTTGAGGTGTTAGCAAGTTTAAGTAAAATTTTTGCTCGTAGGAAAATAAACCCTTGTGTACTTTGAGTTTGTATGTGATTAACGTCTAATTGTATAAGGTTGGGCTTTTTGTATGAAAGTGGATTAAAGGTGTACATCAGTGTCAGGTTTGTTTGAGAAAACTTTTAGAAAATGAGGGTAATTGTTTATTTAATAAGAAAGTGTGGAATTTACTTAAGTGCTTATTGCTAGCTGGTTATTTATTTTTTGTTTAAATTATCTTTCTTTGTCTTTCTATATAATTTTGTGTCTCTTTTGATAATGATAAAAAAAGTATTATAAATTATATCTTATATTTATATTATACACTAGCTGTCCCGCGCAACTTCGTATGCGTCACATTTTCCCCGATTTTGAAACATTATTAATTGCTGTTCCGCTACTATTTGTCGTACCCTAATGATATATAGCCTATAGCCTTCGTCGATAAATTCTTCGGGCTATCTAACACTGAAAGAATTTTTCAAATCGGATCAGCAGATCCTGAGATTAGCGCGTTCAAGCAAACAAACAAACAAACTCTTCAGCTTTATAATATTATATATAATTTGTAGTATAGATGTATATGTACATATATGAAGTAGAAAACTTGACTAGTACACCACTGACTCCCTTTTATATTTTAATTCCATAATGTCCATCCAAAGGTTGTCTGGAAGATATTGCTATCAGCGATAAGACCGTTGTTGTAACCATAAAATTAGTAGTTTTGTAAGCCCATTATGTTTCATTTTTGGTGTACAATAAAGTTTTATTATATTTTATTCTATTGTCCCATTGCATACTTTTGCACCAATTTCGTCAGTATACAAATAAAGCCTTTTTTTGCTTCCTACGTTTTTTTACGTCATAACATCACGCCTCTAATCCCCTAAGAGTTAAGGCAGAGGTGTTACTAATTGCTTAGTACACCCACATTTCACCAGTTATGTTTAAAGTCCCATGTGATAAGGGCCGAGCCTATTGCCATCAACGGGGCCCAAATCCAGACTGTGGCTGCTATTGAGACATTCCTGATGTAAAAATGAAGTAAGAAAGTGTTATTGTACACACTTTTATGACACTCTGTGTAAAATGATACATGGATGTCTTGGGGCTTGAATGACGTTGACTACGGCCCGCTGTTGCTAAACATTTGTGTGCATTATTGTTTTGTGGAAAAAACAAGATGGCCACGCGACAAAAGATCATGTAGCGCCATACTTAGTTTAAGGAATTAAAAATAACTAGATAATATTTTTTTTTTAAACTTTGCCTCTTTCTAGGAATTCCTCCTGTATCGTGGGTGCGTTTACGAACATTTATACTCACATACACAAACAGCCAAACCCGGAACAACTATCTGTAGACCATACAAATATTTGTTCCGTCCGGGGATCGAACGCGCGACACGCAGCGCAGCAGTCGATCGCTCAACCACTGCGCCAACCGTGCCGTCAAATTGAACTGTCATTGAATTAGATCATTACGATCCAGCCAGTCCCAATGCTGTTCTCCTCCAGCGACGCCCTCAGCCAAGGCTCGTACCCCACAGGGGGTGCCCTTAGCGTGTAGTCGCTTAGTTTGTAAGTTTTTATGCCCTGGCTGTAAGCCTTACACTCAAGGCACCCACAGGATAGTCCAGTTAAGCAGACGACAATCTCTTAGCTTGAACTGCGAGATGCCATAAATAAATTGGTACCTAATCATACAAATTATATGTCACATTTCATCATTTTAGCCATTTACTAACAAGACTCTCCCTCTCACTAAACCAGTATCCAACACCCTCTAATTCACAGTTTCAGATCATCATCATCATCAGCCTATAATGTTCCCACGCTTAGACACAGGCATCCTCTCTATGAGAAGGAGTGGGCTGTAATCCACCACGCGGGCCCAATGCGGGTTGGTAGATGTCACATGTCTTCGATTTTTTAATTCTAGAACATGCCACTATTACACTTATTCACTATGTTTTCCTTCACCGTTTTTGAGGGCAGCGGTGATGAAATAAATTACACAAAGTGATGAGAGTGGCCGAGGATCGTGCTCAGTGGCGTGTCATGGGAGAGGCCTATGTCCAGCAGTGGACGAGTACAGGCTGATGATGATGATGATGAATGCGGCTCGCTGGGTTCTGGTGGTAACCCACGGCTTACTGCTCGTAAGTCAGGGCTGCCACCACGCTACGCTGACGACACGCTGGTGCTGGCACAAGGGAGGTCGCACGAGGCGGCGGCCGAACTTATGACACGCGGGGTTGCGATAGTCGTGGAGAGAATCCGGCAACTGGGTCTCGAGGTGGCATTGCACAAGTCCGAGGCCATGTGCTTTCATGGGCCTCGGAACGCGCCACCGTCGGGATCCATACTGACGGTAGGAGGGGTTCCCATCGGCGTCGAGTCGACGTTGAGGTACCTAGGGCTTGTCCTCGACAGCCGGTGGAACTTCGTGGAGCATTTCCGACGTTTGGCTCCCAAACTGGAACGGGCAGGGGCTGCGTTCAAGCGGCTCTTGCCCAACCTGGGGGGTCCAAACGCCTCCTGCCGCAGGCTCTACGCGGGGGTCGTGCGGTCCATGGCCCTTTACGGGGCCCCGGTGTGGGCGCGTTCTCTGAGGCGGCGAGCCGCCCATTACCTGAACGCGCCCCAGAAGGTGGTAGCCGTAAGGCTGATCCGGGGGTACCGCACGATCTCCGGCGAGGCGGCGAGCCTCTTGGCCGGATTGCCGCCATGGGATCTGGAGGCGATAGTCCTCGCGTGCCTGCACGAATGGCGCGCGGAGGCACTACGCCGGGGGGAAACTCCGCTGCCGCGGCAAATTGTCGCTCAGCGGACAGACCTCCGGCGCGATCTCATGGCGACATGGAGAGAGCGACTGTCGCAACCCCGTGCAGGGCACGCCACAATATCGATAAGTCCCCTCTTTGAGGAGTGGCTAGAGAGGCGCCACGGCGCCCTCACCTTCCGCCTGACGCAGGTCCTCACCGGACACGGTTGTTTCGGGAGGTTCCTGCACCGAATCGGGCGGGAGGAAACGCCCGGGTGTCACCACTGCGAGGATCGGCCGGAGGACACGGTGGAGCACACTGTGGAGCTATGCCCCGCTTGGGCTGAGCACCGCCGTGTCCTCGTAGCGGCGATTGGCGGCGGCGACCTCTCGCGTCCGGCCCTGGTTCAATCCATGGTCCGGAGCGAGAGGGAATGGGAAGCCGTCGCCTCCTTCTGCGAAGCAGTCATGCTAGCGAAGGAGGTGGCGGAACGTGAGAGGGAGAGAACCTCACGTCCCAGCCGCCGCGGGAGACGCCCCGGGCGTCGGGGGGCAACCAGTGGCCCCCGGCCACCGTAGGCGCGGGCCTGTGGACGGTGAGTAATGGGCTAGCTCACCGTCCGTCCGTCTTATGACGACAGACCGTGCCGACGGCGCGTTCGTGTTCCACGCGCGCCTCAAGGAGATGTCAGCAAATCGGAAGGGGTCCGAGAGGGCCGATGCCTGCCAGGGCCGCGGGTTGTTCGAAAGAGATACCGTGCCCCTGGAACGCAAAGGGCTAAGAAGGAACATGGATGGGTTTTAGTCAGTCAAGTCTGACACTCCCTTCCGCTCCGCCCAGAGCGGAAGAAGTCATTTGATGATTTCCCATCCTAAAAAAAAAAAAAAAAAAAGGGCTGCCACCACTGGGCCACCGCTACCCTCAGTTTCAGATAATCATCCTGAATTTGATTGATCAGCCCTTCAAGACGCTTGATTCAGGAAAGAAACTTCGAAAATAAGGAGCGGCGCCCATGTGTAAAGTAATGATATTTTTGTCTGGCTGTAGGTGGTAACTCAAGGGAAATCAATGGGGAACATACTAGAGATACACGGATTTATTCATTATGTGTAACTAGATGTGTTTTCCTTAATGAAGATGAGTGTACCTATTTTTTTAATTCCTTTCTTTTCTGTATTTAGTGTGCATCATCATCATCTGCCTAGCCTTTTCCCAACCTATCTTGGGGTCGGCTTCCAGTCTAACCGGATGCAGCTGAGTACCAGTATTTTACATGAAGCGACTCCACAATCCATTAATACGATACCCCGTGGTACGACTGGATGTCAGACTTTTGGCTTGTGACTACTCGTAACGACTGTCAAAGATCTACAAATGCCAGCCGGGACCAACGGCTTAACGTGCTTTCCGAGGTACGGAGGAAACTAGGTATGTAATTATGTGGTTATGGTGGTTATGGGTATGTGATATATTGTGATGTGGGTACACAAATAATAAACCAGTCTCGCATGAACTGTCTTTGTATTAGCATCGATATTCCACAGTGTCGACGAGTAATTATAAAAAGTAGTAAAATATCAAGATGCCGATCGGGAAAATACACGTATTTGATCTGGAAGGAGGTGAAAACTGGCCAGCATATGTGCGTTTAGTGGAACAATTTATTATGTTAAACGACATAAAAGATAATCTACGCGTGGCCACGCTGGTGACGCATGTCCGAGCGGCGACTTACCGATTGATGTGTGATTTGTGTGCTCCAGACAATCCGGAGGATAAAACGTTTACCTCGTTAGTGGAGTTTGTGAAAAATCACCTGGAACCCAAAAGATCTGAAATAGCGGAGCGCCACGTGTTTCGTCAGCGGCGGCAAGGTGAAGGCGAAAATATCAAAGTGTTTTTACAAA
Organism: Cerastis rubricosa; assembly: GCA_949152445.1. NCBI lineage: Eukaryota > Metazoa > Arthropoda > Insecta > Lepidoptera > Noctuidae > Cerastis > Cerastis rubricosa. Next base: position 16,417,089 of record OX424541.1, read on the forward strand.
ATTTGAAACACTTGGCTACCTATTGCAACTTTGAGAACCAGCTGGAAGTGAACATTCGAGATCAATTCGTGTCGGGTCTTCGCAGCGAAGAGATACGGTCTCGCTTGTTTGCGGAGACCACTCTCGATTACAAGAAGGCAGTGGGGCTGGCGCTGGCGCTGGAGGCGGCCGAGCAGCACGCGGCTAAGGCCGTGGAGCGCTCGCCGGCCGCGCCGTGGGCAGCAGCCGGGCCGGCGGGACTCCAGGCAGACGCGGGCGAGCGGGTGCATCGGGTGAGCGTGGCCAAGCAGGCCAGCGCCGCCGGTCGCGACGTCGTGGCTCCGCGACGCAAAGGGTGCTGGCTCTGTGGCCGGGATGGCCATGCGCCGCACAGGTGCCGATACAAGTCGTATGTGTGTGACAAGTGTAAAGTGAAAGGCCATTTGGGGTCCGTATGTGATAAAGGGGATGTGAGTGCGGGCAAGTCTGGTTCTAAATATCAAAATTTCATGGAAACGGATTCGTCGGAGTCGGAAGGTGAGGAGTACGAAGGACTGTATACTATTAAAGGTCGGTCAATTCAAAATGTAAAAGACGGTCCCTATTATTGTGAACTCATTGTTGAGAATAAATCAGTGTTATTTGAAATCGACACGGGCAGCAAGATATCGGCGGTATCTAAGTTATTCTATGATCAACATCTTTCTACCTTACCAATTAGAAAAGATAACATTAAATTACAATCGTATACAGGTGACGTCATAATACCGTTAGGCAGAGTCTCTGTGCATGTCAGTTGTGCAGGCGCAGAGGACGCCATATTGCCATTGTTTATTATTGAGCACGGCGGACCTCCGCTTATTGGTCGCACCTGGATACGCGAACTTAAATTAAAATCGTTAGATTTATTTCATCTTAAAGAAGATGTTGATCCGGTTGTTATAAAATTGAAACAAGAATTCCCCGAATTATTTACAGAAAAAATTGGTACTTATAAACATAAGTTATCACTGTACTTGACTGTATTTTGTAAGTCGCGTTCCCTTCCACTTGCGCTGCGCGTGCCAGTGGAAAATGAACTTAAACGCTTACAAGACGAAGGTATAATTTACAAGGTAGACAGATCCGATTATGGAACTCCTATTGTGCCAATTATTAAGCCGGACGGTTCTATTCGTTTATGCGGTGATTATAAAGTGACCGTGAATAAGTTACTAAAAGATTTTCATTTTCCATTGCCTAAAATTGAAGAGCTATTTGCAACGCCAAGTGGTGGGGAGCAATATAGTAAATTAGATTTTAAAAATGCATTTATGCAACTTGAATTGTCAGATAGTTCACAACCGCTTACAGCGATTACTACGCATGTAGGGACATTTGTATATCGCAGGGCGCCTTTCGGACTTAAGTGCCTACCCGAAAAATTTCAAAAAATTGTTTTCGATACGTTGAATGGTCTAGAATTTGTGGTAGCTTTTATTGACGACATTTGTGTTAGTGGCCGGAATAAATCTCATCATTTGGAAAATTTAAGGGCGGTACTCACTAGATTAAGAGAAGCCGGATTAACAATAAAGGTTTCAAAATGTGAATTTTTAAAAGCTGAGGTTTGTTACTTGGGTTACAGAATTAACAAACACGGTCTTTATACAGATACATCAAAAGTTAATGCAATAACGAAAATGCCCATCCCCGAAAATGTGTCTCAGCTAAGAGCTTTATTGGGTTTCATAAATTACTATGCACGTTTTATACCCAATCTCAGTATGATTTTACATCCACTTCACGCTCTTTTAAAAAAGGGAGTTCAATGGGCGTGGTCGGAGAACTTTAGTGCCGCTTTCGAGGAGATCAAGGTGAGATTGACGAGTAACCCGGTGCTGGCTCACTACTCGCCGGCGCTGCCGCTGGTGCTGGCCGTGGACAGCAGCGCGTACGGCCTGGGCGCCGTGCTGGCGCAGCGCCACCCCGACGGCGGTGAGCGCCTCGTGAGCTGCGCCTCGCGCACGCTCAACGATGCTGAGCGTCGATACAGTCAGGTAGACAAGGAGGCGCTAGCCATCGTTTACGGAGTCACCAGGCACCATCAATATCTCTTCGGTAGGCATTTCACATTACGGAGCGATCATAAAGCTTTAAGCTATATTTTCGGGCCTAAAAAGGGTTTACCGCAAACTGCAGCTAGCCGCCTACAGAGATACGCTGTGCGCCTAGCGGCTTATGATTTTAACATCGTGTTTGTAAAATCACAAATGAATGGCAATGCAGATGGGTTATCACGATTACCTTTAGCGAAAACCAAGGTGGAGGACCAAGACGACGCTGCATATCTACATTTTGTTGAGGACACTTTCCCTCTTAGTCACAAAGATGTAGCACAGGCGACTACAAAAGATAAAATTTTATGTAAAGTATACGGTTACATAATGAGTGGATGGCCTCTCATAGGCGATTCAGAAGAAGAGAAGGCATATTTTCATCGTCGTGAAAATCTACACATAGACCACGGGTGTATAGTTTGGGGATACAGGATAGTGGTTCTAATGGGAACCGGTACATCGGCTAATTTAGTATCAAACAGATTAAGAGAATGCTTCAGCCGATTTGGGCTGCCAAAGTGCTTGGTAAGTGACGGGGGTCCGCCTTTTCGCTCCCAGGAATTTGAGTTATTTTTAACTCGCAATGGAATTAAACACATTTTAATAGCCCCTTACCATCCATCGAGCAACGGTGCCGCCGAGAACGCCGTCAAAACTGTCAAGAAAGTAATAAAAAAGGCGGCTTCTGAAGGTGCGAACATCGAGCGAGCAATAAATAATTTTCTTTTAGTATATAGCTCGCGTTGTGTGCTTGTGTGTGTACACACACAAGCACACAACGCGAGCCAGCTGTGGCGCTGCTGGGACGGAGGCTGCGCATGCGTTTGGACTTGCTGCGTAGCAACACGGCGGATACGATCGAGGCGGCGCACAGTGGAACGAATGTATGGGAGCGGTTGGACGTAGACATGTCCGAAAAAAAAGAGTAAAATTATGCCAAACTAATGATGCCATCTTATTCGATTACTTAATGCCTTCATAACTTGTGGTGATGAATTTCTTCATAACTCCCATATTTCGGGAGTAATTTGAGAAAATGTGAAATTTTACTATGAAAATGAGTGTATCGAGCTCTCTCCCTCCTGATTCCGGGCTTGTTTCAAGTAGCGGTCTCTAATATCGTAATGCTATTACTAAGAGCTATATTTAATACTAAGACACATAGTGCGCCAAATGTGCACTTTCTGGGATAAAGAGTGATGTTTATTTATAACACAATTTTTTTATTTTTTGTTTATTTTGTTGATTAAAACCGTTTTTCTAAAGGTTTACCTTATTACAATAACATTTCTGAGCAGCCAATTAGAGAAGATATAAGCTAATTAGGATATATAATTAGGGACTTAAGGTTTACATATAAAACTGATGCACTAATGATTACTGATAAGAACATTGCTATTATTTAATTACTAAATGGCTCTTAATACACTAATTTAGCATGCATCATTTACTAATTATCACAATAACTAATTACCTTGCAATATTTAACAAAGGATACCTGGGATACCTGGATTTTATATAAATAGGTCACTATTAGTAACTTTAAAATCAGTGTTGATTTACACCTCGTTGTATCCAAGCTAATCTCGCAATGTATTTTCCAAATTTTAATACAAATCTTGATATTCACGTTGCTTTATGCGCACGCGCACATAAAGATTTACGCGACTTTAACTATTTGTTCAGTGTTTTAAAAGATAACAGTTGTGTTCAGTTATGTGAAAGTGCTGAAACAAGTTTAAAAGACTGAGTTTAAAGAAAATGTGCAGAGAAAGATGGCTGAAATCGAAGCAGAGATTGAAGCCTTAACTCCATCCACCATCACTGATGGAATTAGTGTCAAACACCAACTGCTGTTGACAATGATTGATGGTAAAATTCATTCCATTATATCCAATACAGCAGCTTCAGTGTGTGACATATGCAAGGCTTGTCCTAAAGAAATGAATAATTTAGAGTTAATCAAAGATAAACACGCAAACGAGGACATGTATAAATATAGCTTAAGCACCCTTCACGCTTGGATTCGCTCAATGGAATGCTTATTACACATTTCCTACAAATTAGACATAAAATCATGGCAAGTAAGGGGTGATATAGCAAAAAGGCAAGTTGATGACAGGAAGAAAAGAGTTCAAGAGGCTGTAAGAAGAGAAACGGGCTTACTTCTCGATGTTGTGAAACAAGGCAGTGGATCCACCAACAATGGCAACTCGGCAAGGAGATTTTTTGAAAACTACACTAAATCTGCTGAACTGACCGGAATAGATGCTATGCTTTTAAGAAAAATCTGTGTGATCTTGCAGTGTATTTCATCAGGAGAGAAGATCAACGTAACTAAATTCCGAGAGTTCTGCTTTGATACTGCTAAGCTTTACGTGGAGTTATACCCATGGTATTATATGCCTTCTTCACTTCATAAAATTTTAATGCATGGGCCAGACATAGTTCAGAACATGTCAATTGTGCCCATTGGTTTTCTATCCGAAGAGGCATCTGAGGCTAGAAATAAAGATTTTAGAAAATATAGAGAGGGGCATTCTCGAAAGCATAGCAGTATCTCATGCAATGAAGATATTATGCACAATCTTTTACTGTCTTCTGATCCACTTGTTACAAGTATCCGTCCAAAAGGAAATAAGTTTGTAAAAAAATCTTCTTTTAAGGAATTTTATGAGCATTTTATGAGGATTCTGAGAAAAGTGATATCGAATTTGTTAACATAAATGATTTAGCGGACATCGATTCTGAATTTGAATTAATTGATGATGATGATGATGACGAAGATAATTAAATGATGTTATTGTTTTAAAATGTGTAACTTAGTAAATTAGAGCTTACATCTTAATTATTTATTGTACTTTTAATGAAACTAGGTAATTTATTATCAACTTACTTAAAAGTCATACTCTCATCAGTTCTTGTGAATATTTTTGTTAATATATATTTCTGTATATATATAATATATTTATAGACCTCTTAATAAGTCTGTCTGCGGTTTAAAGTAAATACAAATGGGGAAAAAACGTTTTTTTTTTTAAATTTTCATTTCCTTTTATCCCAGAAAGTGCACATTTGGCGCACTATGTGTCTTAGTATTAAATATAGCTCTTAGTAATAGCATTACGATATTAGAGACCGCTACTTGAAACAAGCCCGGAATCAGGAGGGAGATAGCTCGATACACTCATTTTCATAGTAAAATTTCACATTTTCTCAAATTACTCCCGAAATATGGGAGTTATGAAGAAATTCATCACCACAATTTATGAAGGCATTAAGTAATCGAATAAGATGGCATCATTAGTTTGTCATAATTTTACTCTTATTTTTCGGACATGTCTACGTCCAACCGCTCCCATACATTCGTTCCACTGTGCGGCGCAGACCAAGCAGGTTGAACATGCCCAAGGTACTCACAGAGAGGTCCAGCTTGGAGACCGAGTGCTGTTTCGAGATTACTCAAGAAATAATCCCAAGTGGGTGGAAGGAGAGGTCTCTGAGCGCACCGGAGCAGTCACGTATAAGGTAAAATCAGACCAGGGGGAACACCGAAAACATATAGATCAAATTATGCCATTACGAAGACACACACGGTACTGTAATCCTAGTATCACTGATACTGAAAATCAAACAGTAAACACCGAAAAAGAAACATGGGAGTCTGCACCTAATTCCCCGGTGACGTCATCACTTCAGAGTTCACATGATTCGCCCGCCATACATGAGACGCAAAGCGATCACGCGGCTGAGCCATGCACTTCCGGGGAATGGGTCAACAATAGACTTAGGAACAAAAACATCATAAATATTGACTAATCCATGTTGTAGGCTGTCTAATTCTGTGCATGAGTAAAAAGTATAAAGGCCGTGTTGGTAGTAATGTAGGTATAAGTTGTAATAAATAAAGCATAGATTATTCTGTATGTAGGTAATAAGTAAAATGTATCTAGTTAATAGCAACATAAAATCATGACTAAAAAAAAAAAAAAATGTGGAAGATTTATGTAGGTATAATAATTATGTTGAAGCAAATCGAAGCCAATAAAAACCTTTTTATCGTAACGCTTACATAAGTATATTTAAGTATTTGTTTTAGTTCAGATATGTAAAAATAAAATAAAAAATTGTTGTAACTTAATTAAGCATTTATTTCTTGTGAGGGAGGAAATGTGATATATTGTGATGTGGGTACACAAATAATAAACCAGTCTCGCATGAACTGTCTTTGTATTAGCATCGATATTCCACAACCCATCCATGGACCAACCTCGGCAAGTACGGTTTAACCTTAAAGATCAATCCGTGCCGCTGTTATTTTTTAGCCACGGGCTCATAGTGTGCATATCCGTTAAATAAATAAATGAGCATACCACGTCACGGTGTGGTGTACTGATGCTTTTTTGGTTGTATTGAAAAGAAAGTCTGGAACAAAATAATGTGGTGAATCTGTCGGTGACTTTTGTTAATTGTTAACATATCATCACGCCTGTAATCCCCAAAGGGTTAAGCAGAGGTGTACCTGATAGCCATAGATAATAGATAGCTTTCTGTATGGTGTCGGACGTAAAGAATAGCACCATCCCATATCTTCCCGGGGGTGTGGGTGTCGTAAGAGCCGATTATAAGGGACTTATCAGAGAATGGACAGCAGCATTCTTTGTGCTTTTGTAACAACCGTACTGCGATCGCCAACCCGCCTGCCAAGCGTGGCGATTATGGCAAAACCCCCCGTTCTTGGGGGAGGCCTATGTCCAGCAGTGGACGTTTTGCGGCTGAAATGATGATGAATGATGTACCTAATAGTACACCCACGTTTCGCCAATTATGTTTGTAGGTCCCATGTAATGTGTGGCGGCAAGCCTATTGCCATCAACCGGGCACAAATCCAGGTCCCGTGATTGCTACTGAGAAATTCCCTATAGGAAAACGCAGTAACACTTTGCCCGACCAGAAAATTGAACCCAGGACCTCATACAACAAAAGTTACTAGACTGCGTCGTTGGTCCATTAGACCAACGACGCAGTCTAGTAACTTTTGTTGTACCTCTATATAACTTACTAGCTGTCCGGCGCAACTTCGTTTGCGTCACATTTTCCCCGATTTCACTACATTTTTCATTGCTGTTCCACTCCTATTGGTCGTAGCGTGATGATATATAGCCTATAGCCTTCCTCGATAAATGGGCTATCTAACACTGAAAGAATTTTTCAAATCGGCCCGGTAGTTTCGGAGCCTATTCAATACAAACAAACAACCAAACAAATATTCAAATATTTCATCTTTATAATATTAGTTTAGATAAAGAATCCTAAAGCACTTTATGCTTTAAAAGTTTCGTTTGTGGGGAAATATCACATTGATACTCTAGTTCAGGTCTAGGAAAATCTTTTTATTCTTAGCGTGTCGATGGCAATTTAAATTGTGTCGGCCCAGAACTAAGCCACTAGTTTGTCACCCTCAGTAGCGTCTATCAGTTCCTGTAATGAGCAAACAGCAGGACACGCAGGGCACGATATTAAGTGCCGCATCGTTTCTAGAACGGCACCACATTTACACTCCAGGGCAGAGTCATTAATGAATCTCCAACTTAGCAGGTTTTCTTTGCTGCAACCAAACTCAGTCCGAAGTCTATTTAAAGACTTCCAGGTCAGCTATGTCATCTCGTGTCCAGGTGGGAGTTTTTCAGCCAGTGGCACAAATGGGTTCAGTAGAGGTGTGATTTTCGTACCTGTTTTCTTTTCAAAAATCTGCTATTCAAATATAGAACACATTGTACGGCTCTATGTCAATACCGTCAATGTCAAGCAAGATCTTATAAAAAAATCTTTCACTCACAATTCCACTCTAGATTTTAATTCCACGTCTTAAAAGGAACAAGTACTCTTTTCACGTAGGTAGGTACCTATTACGCACACCGCGTGCCAGCCTCCTACTTAGGCTCAATTTACATTGACACGAAAGTAGAGACGGAGAAGAGAAGCGATTTTTTGTATCGAAATTTTACGAAGCATTATGAAGTTAATGTCTATTATATGACGACACGGTTGGTGCAGTGGTTGAGCGATTGACTGCTGTGCTGCGTGTTGCGGGTTCGATCCCCGCACGGAACAAATATTTGTATGGCTTACAGAGAGTTGTTCCGGGTCTGGCTGTTTGTTTATGTGAGTTTAAATGTTTGTAAACGCACCCACGATACAGGAGAAATTCCTAGAGTAGGGCAACGTATATAAAAAAAAAAAAAGTATACAAGGTGTTGTTTTGCATCCTCGTCAAAATTCAGGATGTTGTCACAAAAGACATAAATAATCAATATAAATTACGGTACCTAGTAAATTATTAAAAAACACTGCGTTTTTTTGTTGTTTAAGTTTGTCAATATTTCAGAATAACCCCCTTAACGTGGTTTAGGGATTATGAAATTATCGAAAAAACGTTTGAGGTTTTTTGTTTGTGTGTAAGCGACGTTATAAGGCGGGAATCAGACGGCCCGTGTTCAAAACACAGGTGGTTCACAGTTACCGATTTCAGTAAATAAATAAAAAAAAGAAAATTACCTACTCATTTTATTATTGATTCGGGTCGAGAATCATTAGCATAGTTACCTCCTAGAAATTGACGAGGTTGCAAAACAACACCTTGTATAGCGGAATTCTCGAGAAATCGCGAGAATTCGACATGTTTCTGACTCATATCTTATCTATATGCTACACAATAACATAAAGTTCAGAATGCTTTGTATGATTTCGGTACACAAATTCGCTAAAATTCCGTTCCGTGTCATTGTAAATTGAGCCTTACGCACACCGCGTACCTTGCTCCTACTTAATACTGATTGCTTTCCCCCGAACAGGGATTACGGCGCGTAATTTACCCGTTACTAGATTAAACCAGTATCAACCGGTATTATCGAGTTTTTCGGATACGCGTAACGAGAAGACTTCGGAATTAGATATTCTGTGGTGTATCACTTTATATGATTTAGGGCATGTGCTGTTATTGGATTTTTCTGAGGTTGAAGTCTACATTTTATCGTCTTGATTTATCTGTGAGCAGCCCTGCTGACCTACCATGGCGTCTTAAAGCAGTATTGTTTTACTCTTATTCCAGTGTGGGAAAGAGACGGAGCTATACAGGATGTCTAGCGCCATCTCTTTCCCCCACTGGAAAAGGAGTAAAACAATAATGTTTTCAGACATCATGGTAGGACACCTGGTGATTACTAAAAAGCAGCCTGTACTTTTTATAACTGTTGGGTTAAAAACTCCCCCTCCCAAAAACAACGATTTGGGAGAGAGGCCTTTACCCAACAGTTATAAAAAGTATATGCTAACTGGTCTGTGGAGGTCAGATAGGCAGTCGATCCAAGTAAATATATTAGTATTCAGCTGAATCCAATTGGACTGGACGCCGACCCCAAAATAGTTGGAAAAAGGCTATGCAGATGATGATGATGTTGGGGTTGGCTTCCAGTCTCACCATATGCAGCTGAACAGTAATTTTAAAGTCACCGAGTGTACAAAATAAATTGAATATTAAAGATCTAACACAATCTAAAATATTCCATTTCTTTTGTCCAGTCGGGCATATCTAATAATGTAACCTGTCTACGATGTCTTCTTTGCAACATCAGTGCATCCTGTTCATCATTATCATGGAAAGGTGTACGAGATGATTCACTTAAGGGAGAATTCAAATTCAAATTCATTTATTGCAAATATAGTTAGTTAAACAGGTGGGTTTTTGAAGAAGAGGAAAGTTGTTAGTGTCACCATATTCTGCACTAGGCATGCAACATTTAGTTCGGAACGTGGTTAGTTCCTAAATTAAAAATTTAAATACATTATAGTTCAAAATTACATTTCAAATTAAAGTCAAAGTAAATAAGGTCAAAGTAGTAATGTTAAAGTTAAACTATCATGCTAAAATGTCATGAATTCATAATTGTGAAATTCGTAATTTATGTCAAACTTAACTAATAAACATTATTTAGGGTTTGTCACACAAATATTCACTAACACTATAATAAGATTTTTCCAATAACATTTTTTTAACATTACATTTAAATATGTCAATACTTACTTACTTGTCAATATATTTTGGTAGAGGTTATAAAGAATGCTTGTAGTTTAAACGACATTCAACTTAATGCAGATGTGAAAGCGTTTATTCATAGTAAATTTATCTGTCTACCTGTTGTCATTCTCAAAATGTTAATTTTTTAGATCTCATAATATTATAATTATCAATTTTTTTAAAACGCTACCAAAGAATCATCTTGTACATGTGTGATGGATGATCCATACGGTTTTATCCCTATTCCCGGTTTATTCCTATTTTAGGAGTGTCCTAGGTTTTAGTAGGTTTAAATAAACAATAACTTTTCAGAGTTTAATTACAAAATTAAATACCTTATAGACCATGACTTAGGTAGAATGAGCCAGTCTTTTTCTCCGTGGAAAGGGTGGGTGATATTGTTTTTAACTGCAACAGCCACTTTATTTTTGCCTTTAGCCCTCGGGAATAAAGGGGAATATCAGGTACTACATTTTACCAATGAAAACAACTTGATGTCGCTAATAGTTTCGTTGCAATAAAATAGGATCATTTCGTACACCTTTCCCATATCATAATTTCAGCCGAAAGACGTCCACTGCTGGACGGCCTCCCACAAGTGTCGCCACAATGACCGGTCCAGTACGACTCGCATCTAGCGGATCCCCGCAAACTGCACCAGGTCATCGGTCTACCTAGGTCCTGTTTATAACTATTATATGATCTGTTCGTAATATTTTGATAAGAATGAGTCATTTCTTTAGTTCTTGTGTCTGGAGATTAAAGATTAAGTCGCATTTTCTACATTATCATATTTTTATCGTATCTGTCATATTTAAATGTACTCAGATTTGGTATATCCTAATACGAAATGAGTCAAGCTAAAAACCCACAAAGGTTTTTAATCTTTGTGCAGGATTCATACCTATTGAAGCGAGTTATAGATTATAATATAATATGTTATCATTTGGAAATTTACTTGTATGTATTAACATTATCTTTGATCTAGAAATGCGGCATGACTAAGTTTTGTTGCAAGTTGTCAACAAATAGCTGTTTCTAGTTTTTTTATCTTTTTATTTGCGATAAGTTTGCTCGTGTCTAGTCTAGGTCAGAGATAACACAGACAAAGTCGACGATTGTACGAGCTTACCCAGAAGAAGCCTGTTCACTCTAACTTTGAAGATATGAGGGTTGTAGATCTAAGTAAGTGAGTGATTTTGCTTGGAACTTCGCCTCAGTGGAATTCGGATATCATCTCACGGGGACGTAACTACTACTTATAGGAGATATACCAAGTGGCCTACCATAACGTGTACAATATTATTGTTTTCGTTCTTTTCCAATGTGGGAAAGAGAAGGAAGAGATGAAACGAACGCAGCACCTCATCTTCTGCAGTCGCGCTTACAACCACTAGACCAAAAGGCAGTCTAAACTGAGGAACTGATGATAAAAAATCCAATTAAAACAAAACAAAACCAGACTGTATATAAAAAGCTAAACCAACAGTTAATAAAGAACTAAAAGAACATTAATTCAAACCGACCAATCCAAACACTTTAGAGTAAGTTTTCAACGCGCAATGTAAATAAAACATAATAATTTTAATAAAGTGGGCAAACAGCATTGCCAACTTAATAAGCCGCAGCGATTTATGCTTTCATAACATAGCTTATGTACGGAGATGTACGAAAATAGTCGGAGATTCACGAGTGTAGTTTCATCTTTTTACCCTGCAATGTTTATAACCCCACTAAGTTGGGGTCGGTTTCCAGGTTAAACTAGTTTCCAGCTAGACGGCACGGTTGGCGCCGTGGTTGAACGATCGACTGCTGCGTTTCGTGTCGCGGGTTCGATCCCCGCACGGAACAAATATTTGTATGACCTACAGATAGTTGTTCCAGGTCTGCCTGTTTGTGTATGTGAGTTTAAATGTTTGTAAACGCACCCACGATACCGGAGAAATTCCTAGGGTCCAGAGGCAAAAAAAAAATTGATGCTGTCTGCCAATCTGACCTCCATAACCCAGTTGCTGGATAACATGGTACCCCATTTCAAGACTGTCAGACTTTCAGGCTTCTGCTTACGACTCGTAACGACTGTTTAAGTCCAACGTATGACTACAACTACAACCGGAACAAATAGAAAATAATTTTCCTTAAATCGTGACTCATTTTTGTTCGTTTGTCGTAACTTTTATCAAGGCATTGGACACCTGGTTCATAGTACACAGATAATTCCGTTTATAAGAGTTGTCTTATCACAATATAATAGTTGATTAAAATTTTAATGATGGCAAATGCTTCCGTATCGATTATGTATTTCCTTGTGTCTGAAATAGGTATGACTTAATTTTTGATGACAAAAATAAAGTCAAACTCAAACTCAAAGCGTTTATTTCAGTTAGACCATTACAGGCACTTTTGAAAGTCGAAAAACAAAAAAAAAACGCGAAGCTACAATCCCAGTCACAAGGCATAATAAGTTATGAAAGTACAGTTGCCCATTCCAAAGCGTAGATCTCTATGGAGAAGAAAAGGCAAGAAACTCCATGGACACTCTTTTCAATCAAAATATGTTACAAAATCTTGGTTACATCATTCATGTTAAGAATTACAAATATGTGAGAACGATGTAGAAAAGTCATACCTATGATTGACCTATGATTGATACCAATGTATGATTACAAATGATTTAAATATGGTAAATGTACAAACTATAAAGAGCCACAGTTATCAATTGTCGAAAAGAGATCTGGGCTATTTAATTTGCTTTGGTGTAACAATACGGAGGCAACACGTTGCATATTGATGATGGTGCATTGTTTGTTCCACAATGACTTATGAAATATACTTTTAACAATGTAGAGGATCATAATAATTGTACTTCAAACAATCTCTCCAATAACGAAACTGATTGATTCATCATCACCTGCATTCTCCTTCCAATTGATTTGAGGTCGGCGCAGCATGTCTTCTTCTTCCATGTTTCTCTATTAGTCCTCATCTCAGCAGTTACCCCCTTTCTAACCGTATCATGTTTCACATAGAAAGAAAGAAATAAAAAATATATCGGAGTCGGAGTCATTATTACGGATACAAGACTGACTATGGATCGAAAGCGCGCCAAAGGTCAAGCGACCTACTTACCAGTCTACCCACACCTAAGCGCGCTTACTACAGAGTCGTGATGTTTCGAGCTCCCAGCGAGGCGGACAGTCTGAGTCTGACCACCGCGGAGTCGAGACGTCCCGAAACTGTAACCCGATTCATGGTGCCTAGTGTTATTGTGTTGGATTGTAATTTCAAGTAATTTGTTAGTTCGATAAAAGCAGTGTACAGTGTGTGTGTGTTTTCATTGCACGAAGCCCATGTTCTGCCCACATGGTGAAAGCCTAAACGGAATAAAATCATCTGACTGCGACATCAGAAGTGCGATCAAATCGTGCTAATGCAATCACACGCGAGAACAGTGACAATAACAATCAGAGACGGTTACTTTTTGAAATGCAAAACGAATAATTGCACTCGCGATACGAATTTAAAGTCGGCCAGTGAATAGCAAGCTAGTGTTGGCGGTTAGTGTTTTTGTTAAGTGTGTTAGCGGATTTTGATCCTGACAAAACATAACATATCATCACGCTTGTAATCTCTGAAGGGTTAGGCAGAGTGTACCTAATAGAATACCCACATTTCACAGAGTGCGATGCGCGCTAGTAATGCGTCATCCATCGCTGACTTGTTTTGTGTAAAATCTGGTTCTTCTAACCTAACAGACAGATGTGTTGCTGGGGAGTTTGTTCCGCCACTTCTTCTTCCCAGCTAAAACACTTAGGAAGTGGCGAAGGGCGGGCGTTTTGGGGGACTGTCTTTTGTAATTTTGACGTTCAAAAAGTGCTGATTATCAGCCTAATTTGAATGAATGACTTTTGATTTTTTCGTGTTGTGAGTGCAGTGGAAGGAATCCAGCTTGTTTGGACGTTAAGCAAGGCGTTGAAGGGCTCCGCATCTACATAGTGTAACATAGTGTAACGCAGTGTGACGCAGTGTAACATAGTGTGACAGTGCTGTGGCATAGTGTGGCAGTGCTGTGACATAGTGTGCCGCGGCGCACTGGTGTACTGTGGTCATTAGTTGATGTGCCTCGGAAAACGAAGGTGATTTTCCATCTACGGTGTACCTCCAAAATGTACTACCGAATTTCTAGATGTACCTTGAACACAAATGTTTGCGAAACACTGAGAACCTATCCAGGTTTGACGTGGTACCAGTTTAAATAATTGTTCAAGGCCAGATTCGTGTGCGCCGTATCTTTTACGACCCTCATTAACCTGAGTAGTGACAAACCAAAGGGGAACCCCAAAAGATAATGCGCACTGACCATGACGAAGGTAAGAAAAACGTCACAAGTGTTCATCGCTACCGCAAATCAAGTGCCATGCTTGCGGACCAGGGAGAAACCAGGACTCAACGAAGCGGATTGTCGCACGAAGAAGCCGCTGCCTGTGCCGGCTGCTACGGGCATCGGGCAAGCGACAAAGGGCCGCGAAGGCCTTGCTGTGCGTCAAAAGTGTCATGCCGGTTCACGTAGCCATCCGGCGTACGTGCGTCGGTGGCAGTATGCACTGCTGGCAGTGGGCAGCGGGCCTGCTGACGGCGGGGTGCTGAGCCGCGTCGATGTCTGCATCGTACAAGCAACACAGGGGTGAGTTGTTACGGTTTACTAATTATTCTGATTCTGAATACTTGTTGGTGAAAGAAAGTTTTCCATCGAAATTTAATAGCAAACATATTAGTCACGATGTTGCTAAGACTGGTATAGTTCAGACGCGAGTATTCAGTACAGAACAGATTTTATGTTGTGTAGTGATTAACGATTACCCTATCGAAACTTTGTTGCAATGTTTGCCTGATAATTATTTACAAAGTAACGTCATGCTAGGTGGCGAGATTTTAAATCGGGATTTTGTTGCAAACATGACGGCAAGGGAGTTTTCGTTAACGAAAATCTTTTGTGTACGTTCGGTGAGGCATAAGTGGTAATAAGTTTCAATCGGTTTTTAACTGTTATCGCAACGAATGTAACTGGCAATGAGTAGCCAAAACTTAAGTGTTAAGTTCAGGCGTCTTTCACCGTCATATTCAACGCAATGGTAGGTCTAAATTCGTACCGTATTTAGCTCGAATTCTCCGATGGTCGGTAAACAGTAATTTACGCGACCCTTATCGTTCACCTTGGTGCTGAAAAGACAACTGAAAAGCTTTTCGATTATAATTAGTTCCCGGGAAAGTCTCAGTATGTTTGAAAATTCGTAAATAGCTACCTTACGTGCTAAGTAGCGAAGTCTCACTCCGGTAAAGTTCAAGCCGAATTACATCCGGTACCTAAGGTGTCGACCGGTGGTACATGGTTTGTATAGACGTGACGGGTTAGCTTAGCTTAAAATGACAAGTGTGCCGAGTTGACGAAACGATGGCGAAATTTAAAAGTTTTGCGATTGGTGATTTTGGGTTGTTAAAGATTAAAGGTCTGTTTAGAGTGATCGAGGTTTAAGACGGTTATCCTTAACACGGAAAGCTTTAAATTCTAAGCGTACCTACAGATACGCACGCGGTAGGCTAAGGAAGATGCCAGCGGGTCACGTACCAGTCGAAGTACTAGAAGGGGATCGCTACACATTGAGATCATTAAGTTCTAAGCGTACTTACAAGTATGCACATGATGGGTTAAGGAGAATGCCCGAGGGTCAAGTACCGTTTGAAGTAAATGATTTAGAGTTGAGAGATAGTGTGGAATCTTGGTTCGGATGGTCAGATCGTACCAGTAGCCATTTCGTAGCCGTAGTCCGTTAGAAGTCGGTGTCTGCTTATAGTAGTCCGTGGATGCGCGGTGCGCGGGTGGCTCTGGCGGAGGTCGGGTCTTGTAGAGACCATAGAGTCATGCATGTGGGACTCGGCGTTCTTGAGGAACGTAGTAAAACAAACAGAGGTTTGTTGGGGGGCCTGAGTGTTGCCCATAGGCCACGGATGAGATTCCTGCTTTATGTGGTGATTAAATGGATGAAGAGGTACTTGGTTGCTCTTGCATTTTAATTGCCCTAATTGTTTGTTGGATCTAATTTTAGTTTTGATCCATGCGCTGGATGTGTGAGAGCAATGCGATTGCTGATCGGCTAGAGAGCCGTGGCGTTAGTGGCTTTACAGGACGGTTTCTATAAGCTTGGTAGTTTTTTTGTTGCAGTAGAGTTTTTAAGGTTGATTTGAACGACTATGGTACATGGCCCAGGGTCATCATTATTGTATTTTCGATTATTTCCAATCGGTTCGGTTAAAACGAAACGGCTAGTTCTACAATGTTCTTATTCCCACCACCCCGTTGAATCTAAAGTTTGGTCAGGAGTGACCGAGTGGAACAAATTTCTGTCGTGGAGTATTTGTTTGCAGGGTACCCATCACACGAGGACGTGTGCTAGCAGGATGGCCGTATCGGAGTCGGAGTCATTATTACGGATACAAGACTGACTATGGATCGAAAGCGCGCCAAAGGTCAAGCGACCTACTTACCAGTCTACCCACACCTAAGCGCGCTTACTACAGAGTCGTGATGTTTCGAGCTCCCAGCGAGGCGGACAGTCTGAGTCTGACCACCGCGGAGTCGAGACGTCCCGAAACTGTAACCCGATTCATGGTGCCTAGTGTTATTGTGTTGGATTGTAATTTCAAGTAATTTGTTAGTTCGATAAAAGCAGTGTACAGTGTGTGTGTGTTTTCATTGCACGAAGCCCATGTTCTGCCCACATGGTGAAAGCCTAAACGGAATAAAATCATCTGACTGCGACAAATATATAATTATCGCAGGGACATGACGTGCATACAAAATAACAATGAAAACAATAAATATACAAAGCATAACAAACATTTGTAAGTACAATAAGACGGAAAGAAATTATAAGTAAAACAAGTTGTCAGCTAGCACGTCGTGACTGCGACAAGTAGTGTAGGCTCCCACTCAGCATGATGCTGTGCTATGGGGGACCCACAGCACAGCGCTCGCACATAATCCATCCGTAGTTTCTTTGGTCAACTACCATTATCATCTTCCTGCCCTTGCCCCATGTTATTTGGGGTCGGCGCAACTCGTTTTTTTCTTCCATTCTCTCCTTTCATTCCTTTTTCTTTCATATCATTTCTCACACTATCCCTCTCCCTCTCCATCCATCATCATTTATATATATTTGTTAACGGAAATGTATGAAATCCGTCATTGTATAAAATTCCTAGGAAATGTGTACAATTCCTAAAATCCATAGGATATGTATGAAATATTTTTTAATTAACACTTTTCCTAGGAAATCTATACATTTCCTAAACCGTGATAGGAAATGTATATCAGTAGTCATCGCTGCGCCATGCAGCAGGCAGGGTTTCTGTCACGGCTCCGGCGCTGCGGGCCTCCGGCGGCTCCACGCGTGCTAATCTTCGCAGACGGCTTTCGCTCACCACCGCAACTTCGGCTTGTTGGCCGGCTTCGCCGGCCAGCCTCAGCCGCGGCGGCTCGCTCGTAGCCGCCTGCTCCTCAGCCCGCGGGCCGCCTCGCCCCTCCGCGCCTACGCGATTTTAAATTACACTCTAGGGGTAGGACAAACAAGACTACGTGGAGTCGGTTTTGCAGCAATTCGGTTCTGTCACTAACTTTTGTTGCAAAGCATATTAAATTTTTAACCAACAATATTATTTAATTGTTACAGAAACTATAGCAAATTGGTTTGATTAGAATTATGTATGGGGCACTACAAGTTCACGACCACCATTTACACCCAAAGTCTCACAACATCTAATATATTCTTCAGATTAACTTATAGTATAGTTTTTAATTTTATACATTTCCTTCTGTCATATAGGATTTGTATAGAGTCCCTAGGAAATGCATACAATTCCTAGGAAATGTGTGGAGTAAAAAATAATTATGATACTATTTAACACATTTCCTACATAGACTCGGAATTGTATACATTTCCTAGGAATTGTATACAATTCCTAGGTTTCACACATTTCCGGTAACATATTCATCACTATTAGTCACATGTGCTCCATCTGTAATAGGCAAATGCATGTGTAAATACCAAGACAGACTACTCCCTTTCTTCTTTTCTGTAATAGGCACTACTTTCAAACTTCCTCTTAAATGATCAATGCAGTCTTTACAGACATCCATCTCAACATTTTGTCTACTACCAAAATTAACACAAGATCAGCAACGCACAAAACCACATCCAACCCCTCCTACATTCAGTGCAACAGCTCGCATTAAATGCAAGGAGCAACAACAACGCTTCGTAACTCGTGTATAGTCGAGCATCCTCAATGCTAACTGAATGGAACCTCCGTGCGACTTAATAAGCTTAATTGGATGCTTCTCGGATCATTTCTAGATAATTGTGGAGGGAACTGGTGTAAAATTATTTAAGTAGTTTATATTTAGGCGCCGTAACATAACTGGTGAAATGTGGGTGTAGGTACACACGACGACACATTAACTTATACTTTTCTAGTATAATGGCCTCGCTTTGTATATGTTTCCAATACAATAATATATACGCATAAACTGGTTTTGTATAGCTTGATTGGATGCTGTGCGTACTAATAGGTACACTATAGTCTAGCCCTTCGGAGATGACCCTGGATGGCCTGATATTATTTTGACGAAGACGACCTATTTTTTCATAAACTCTTATTTGTATTGCCTAGTTTGTCTACGTCGAAAGTTTTTCATATCAATTTTTCTTAGAGCTGAATACACAATGATCCTTGATTTTGGAACATATTTTTGCAATATTAATGAACACCCTTGCAAATTCTCCAACCATTTAAATTTGGAGCATGTGCACAGCAAACATATACTGGCTGTTACAAAAAAATGCATCTACCTTTATTAAACTTTTGCGTAACCCGTTCGATCCCTAGATTTACATGTACCCGCAAATATTTTTGCTCCCATGTTTGCCGTCATATTAGACAAACATCGGTTGTCTGCGGCTCTAAGTTTAATAAGGCCCAGATGGGCCCAAACCTCGTATTTAATGTGTTTGACATCAATAACAGGACCCATGGTGGAGGGCCCAAGATAAGTTGGAGAGCGAGAAAGGTAGAAAAAGTTATGGCTTTTGCTATCTTTTTCTGTTTTGAACAATGAATTCTTCGTTGATACAAAATAAATCCTCATCTGCCTAGGCTTTTCCCTACTATTTTGGGGTTGGCTTTCAGTCTAAACGGATTATATTTTACGTGGAGCGAGTGAGTCCTATCTGACCTGTATAGGTCAGATAGGCACTGTAACCCTGTAAGTACTAAGTGTAGTACAGGTATTACGATATCCCTTGGTTTTTTTAACACAAATTATACGAGTTTTGAAGAAGTGCAAATATATAATCTAATAAATACAGCAAGATTTTTTAGTCACCGTCCAAATTTTTTCTAGGCATTATGTATCATTCACTAAATCCATTTTTGAAAAAAAATCGATATGTGAAATTTTCATATTTTCATATGAAATCATTTTCTCGAAAAAATTATCCGCTCTGCCTGGTCACTAAGTTAAACGTTAAAAATACTACACTTGCTGCGCAAACATTCAATGGAAAGGGGGCGGCCAGCCCGCGTAGTTACCCAGCGTGTACCTACGCACGGCGCGGCGGTGTCCATGATATCTCAATATTTTTGTATTGAGTGATACTAAAAGAAAAAACAAGTATTCAATGGTTTTCGTCAAAGATTAAAATGTCTAAATTTGGACGGTGACTAAAAAATCATGCTGTAAATACTACTAATAATTAAACTGAAGAGTTTGTTTGTTTGCTTGAACGCGCTAAGCTCAGGAACTACTGGTCCAACTTGAAAAGTTCTTCCAGTGTTAGATAGCCCATTTATCGAGGAAGGCTATAGGCTATATATAATTTCGCTACGTCCAATAGGAGCGGAGCAGCAATGATAAATGTGACACAAACGAAGTTGCGCGGAACAGCTAGCTGCAATCTTTTAAGCTGATGTTATGATTACAGTTTTTTTTTGTTTTTCACAACGCTTTTCTTTTTTAATTCTTCAGTTCTTAAACGGAAACTTCTGAAGTAAAAATGTATTTAGAGCCTTGAAATATTTAGTTTTGTAATTTCATACAATCATTACAGCTAGATTTTTCAGAGGTTAGTGATTTTAAGACAAACACGAAACTGAGGCTAATTTGTCCCATTTTTTTGATATTACAATAATAAAATCATATTCGTTGAAATGTGGGAATGACTAAATCTGAGAGGTAATAATAGAATAATTTATTGTGTAATTAATGATTTGTACAGCCAAATAAATTATTTATACAAAGAGTCTTCCTTCGTCAATCAACCATTTTAAACCCATTTTGTACGACTGCTACAGATTTATTAATTTATCTTATTTTACTTGAATAGTTTTGAAAAGAGCTTGTTAGAGAAAGAGCAGCGGTGGCCCAGTGGTGGCAGTCCCGACTTACGAGCAGTAAGCCGTGGGTTCAAACCCAGGCAGGCGCATTACTTTGTGTAATTTATTTCATCACCGCTGCCCTCAAAAACGGTGAAGGAAAACATCGGGTGGAAACCGGCATGTCCTAGAACTAAAAATTCGAAGACATGTGACTTCTACCAACCCGCACTGGGCCCGCGTGGGGGATTACAGCCCACTCCCTCTCGTAGAGAGAGGCCTGTGTCCCAGCAGTAGGACCAAAATCAAAATCAAAAACAAAAGTCATTTATTCAAATTTGGCTGATAATCAGCACTTTTAGAACGTCAAAATTACAAGAGACAGTCCATTATAGGCTGATGATGATGATGAGTTTCAAAGCAACACTGCAAGAAACCGACAAAACATTATTTTATCCATTTCAATCGACAACATTATTAATATTGGTTGGGTCTACCCTTCCGCAGGGAAAAGTTTTTGATTTCAGTGGTAAAGATAAACATCACATGCCAAGTAACTATCGAGTTTTGGGCCCATGGGCGTTGTGTCAAATATAATATTAAACTGTGACTTGAATAATTTTGAAGCAGTTACTTTGTAACTTGGGTTTGTTTACTTTGAATTCTTTCAATCTATTGGTTTATTGTAGTAGGTAAATTAGTTTCGATATTTCATACAAACTTTCAAGTCCTTATTTTCTGAAATGACTGAACCAATTGTAATAAAACTTGATACGCATAAGCAGGATACATAGACCTAAAAACTTACTAAAAAATATTTTCGAAAAATAGTGTTACAGCTAAATTAGACCGATTATAAATTATAATTATCTTTAATTACCTTTTTATTAAAACACATTTCAAAAATGTTTTATAATAACTTTTTAGACTTATTTATCCTGCTTATGCTTATTAAGAAAATGAGCAGCGGTGGCCCAGTGGTGGCAGCCCCGACTTACGAGCAGTAAGCCGTGGGTTCGAACCCAGGCAGGCGCATTACTTTATGTAATTTATTTCATCACCGCTGCTTACAAAACGGTGAAGGTAAACATCGTGAGGAAACCGGCATGTCCTAGAACTAAAAATTCGAGGACACGTGATATCTACCAACCCGTACTTGACCCGCGTGGTGGATTACAGCCCACTCCCTCTCATAGAGAGGAGGCCTGTGTCCCAGCAGTGGGAACATTATAGGCTGATGATGATGAAATCAACAATACAACCCGTTTAAGATAATTTGATACCATTGAAATATTTCATGAATAAGTCACTCTATAGGATTAAATGAACTTGGAGTGTTGTATTGATAATTTTAATGATGATAACATAGTAAATAATAGCAGCTGCACGGGTCGATCTTTAAAGTTAACCCGTGCATGCTGAGGTTGGTCCGTGGATGGGTGACCATAATTACACACCGAGTTTCCTCCGTGACTCAGAAAGCATGTTAAGCCGTTGGTTCCGGCTATCACTTGTAGATCTTTGACAGTCGTTACGAGTAGTCAGTAGCCAAAAATTCTGACATCCAGTCTTACCAAGGGGTATCCCATTACCCAGCGATTGCCTATCTGACCTCCACAACCCAGTAAGGGTTGTGGAGGTCAGAAAGGCATTCGCTTCATGTAGATATTGGTACTCAGCTGCATGCGGTTAGACTGGAAGCCGACCCCAAGATAGTTTGGGAAAAGGCTAGGCAGATGATGATGAACATAGTAAAGGAATATTAAACGAATTCTGAAACCAATACACACTTCGAAACCGGATTGAACGTATTTTTTATCCGTCGTCTGCCTACCACAAAAACCTTTTAATAAATTACCATAAACATAACAAGGTACTTACATACATACGCACATATATTCCAGTGCAACGTGGAAAACGTGTAATTCCCTAGATGCCAAATGACGACACATTACCAGATTGTGAAAGATGTTAGATTTTTTTTTGAGTATAATATTAGTAAGTAGATGTTTGTAGTTACCAAGGTTACCCAGTAACTGGGTTTTGGAGGTCAGACGGGCATTCACTTTAAGTAAAATTCTGGCAGTCAATTGCATTCGGTTAAACTGGAAGCCGATCTTATATAGTTGCGAATAGCCTACGTTAATCTTGACTATCCCGTGGGTGCCTTAAGTGTAAGGGCTCCAGGCCTCCAGCCAGAGGAATGGACGAGGGATCGATGTTGTCCATTTTAACCCAATGGTTTACTGGTAGAGAATGCCTTGTAGCATTAAGTCCGCCTATGTACTACTGCTCTGTATGGTGTCGGACGCAAAGAATAGCACCTTCCCATGTCTTCCCGTGGGTGTCGTAAAAGCCAACTAAGGGCCTCGCCAGAGTATGGGCAGGAGCATTCTCTGTGCTTTTGTGACAACCGTACTGCGATCGCCAACCCGCCTGCCAAGCGTGGCGATTATGGCAAAACCCCCCATGTTATGTCAATGTAGCGAAACTTGGGGGAGGCCTATATCCAGCAGTGGACGTCTTTCGGCTGAAATAAAATGATGATGTACTACTATTGTACATGAAATTTAAATAAATAAATAATCGAAACTTGTGTTAGCAACTACTGCTTTTATGTAATGATCAACTCATTCCGACAATAACATAATTTCAAAGTTATAATTACCAACAACTAATTAAACATCAAAACATTCTAAATTAACTTTCCCAAACAAACTACACTCACAAAACTACCAAAAACCTTTAACATACGCATCATAGCTCGAAAATTATTTCAAACAGTCCAAAGTTAAGGAACGCTTCGATCTAAAGGGACATCCCTTGGGGTCTCGACGACCATTCACGGTGACCTTTTGAACTGTTACCAATCCCCTCTATGAGAGCTTCAGGGTCATGTGTTTCAAGAGGGGTGGTAGATCAAGTGTTTCTGGTCACGTTATACATAACAATTGGTTGGTCCCCTTATCTAAAAGGATCATTTTTCACGTCAGTGCAACCGCGAGTCGGCATTTGTCACAACTCCTTCAAGAGTTTTTATGGCTACCTTTTGCTACCTAGAAAACAAAGATTTATATTGCTAACGTTTTTGTTTTTCTACGTATAAATTGATGTAATTGGATTTTGTTTCGGATGTTTGTTTTTTGGGGCAGGTTTTTCGTTGTTGAGGATTGGAAAATAGAGTCTTTTATGAAAAAGTTTCAGTAGAGATTAATTGGGTAAGTGTAGGACCTCATTATCATCATTTTAGACCAAAAGACTTCCACTGCTGGACATAGGCCTCCCCCAAGTGTCGCGACATTGACATGGGGGGGGGGGTTAGCCATAATCGCCACGCTTGGCAGACGGGTTGGCGAAGAGAACGCTGCTGCCCATTCTCTGGCAAATCCCTTAGTTGCCTCTTACGACACCCACGGGAAGATAATTATGGGATGGTGCTATTCTTTATGTCCGACACCATACAGAACGGAGTGTAATAGTTTTAAACTTTTTCTACGTGCTTATTTCGCTGTTGAGTCTTTCAAAGGTTGTAAAAATACTCTTAACAAAGTCGAAAGGTACTTGTTTTCTTCGTCATTGCGATTATTTTGTTTTGGATCATACCTGGGAACCTTCTAATTACGGAGATATTGGAGGTCAAAGTTCCCATTTTTCGCAAGTTCATTCTAAAATGCTAGTTTTTAATGTTATAAGTCTCCGTGACCCATCATCATCTGCCTAGCCTTTTCTCAAACTATCTTAGGGTTGGCTTCCAGTCTAACCGGATGCAGCTGAGTAACAGTATTTTACATGAAGCGACTGCCTATCTGAATTCCACAGTCCAGTAACTGGGTAATACGATACCCCTTAGGAAGACTGGATATCAGACTATCATCAAGGCTATCAATCGGCTTGTTCGACCCTTTCCTAGCACAAGCAACCTCTCTTTTACACTATGCTGCATCACTGGTCAGTGCAAGTCTAAAAGTCTGCCCTTATTTAAAGAGAGAATAATCTAAATATGGAACAGTACCATCCAGCTAATAAAACCTTAAAATATCTAAACTCATCCACAAAAAGATTCCCCATTTCCCATAAAATCCAATATCCCACTTATACCAATAAAAGTATGAAACTAAAAATCCTGCACGCTCAATTGAGCTATAGTGCTCAATGCTCAATCGAGCCGAATGTAATTAAGCGTTTGAGCCAACAATCGCGTGGTCTGCCAACCCTGATAGCGCAGTGGCTTAACTCCTCAAGTGTAAAGGCAAGCGGTTGAAGCTTTACACTGTGTGAGCTAGGGTTGCTACTTGCCACATTTTTTTTGTTAGTTATTTTTTTTTGCGTAATATCTACTGCTACATCTGATCATTCACGCAAGCCGGTTGCGAGTACAAAGCCTACATAAATTAAATTGTTGTTAGTTTTGATCTCTCTTTACTTTGTTTTATTTTGTTTGTTAATATGTGACGGCGCCTTTGCAAAAAGGCTTCATATGATTCACGTTGCAAACTAAAATGTTACCACAGACGAGAGAGAAGCGGTCTACAGAACTTTCTGGCGGAACGTCAAGTCGTTGCGGGTAGCCATATTGACTTGGGTAGTTGTCAAGGAAGGTGGCGCGTAACAGGACGTTGACGGATCGCCGACGTCTGTTTGCTTAATCTAATTAAATATGGTGGCACATATCATAAGTAATTCCGATGCAGCGGGTAAGAGCCTTTATATGTATTTTTCGTTAAATTTTATTTGTAAATGTTTTCTTGACCTTTTTTAGGGTTCCGTACCCGAAGGTTAAAACGGGGCTTTATTACTGAGACTTCGCTGTCCGTCCGTCCGTCTGTCACCAGGCTGTATCTCATGAACTGTGATAGTTAGCCAGTTAATATTTCTACAAATTATATATTTCTGTTGCCGCTATAACAACAAATACTAAAAACAGAATAAAATAAATATTTAAGGGGGGCTCCCATACAAAAAAGTGATTTTTTTGTTCGTTTTTATAAATAATGGTACGGAACCCTTCGTGCGCGAGTCCGACTCGACCTTGGCCGGTTTTTGATTATTTACAACTCTACTCTAAGTATTAAACAACCATTGGGCTTTATTGTGAACTAGCACTTCGCCTGCGACTACGTCCGCGAAAATTGTGATATCATATAGCCTATGTTACTCGGTAAAGATGTAGCTTTCTAATGGTTAAAGAATGTTAAAAATCGGGCCAATAGTTTTTGAGTTAAATCCTAACAAAAAAAAAAAAATTACTATCAAATCTTTCCTCTTTATAGTATTAGTTTAGATAATTTGTTTGAAATCTTGTTCAAATTATTTTCATGAGAATATTCATAAATCATAATTGTGGTACAGAAAACAACGGACGGACGGCCTCTTGTGGGCGCAAACGCGTCTGCTGAGCATCATGACCAGGTCAGGCAACGTGTTATTGGGTTTTTCCTTCAGGAAACTCTCAGTAGCAGCCATGGAGTCTGGATTTGTGACCGGTTGATAGCAATAGGCCAGCCCTCACCCTATTACATGGGACTTAAACATAACTGTAAATGCAGCAAGCTATAAATAAATAAATAATAAATAAACTTGCAAAATGTGAGTGTTGTTTTAGATCAAAAAGTTAACTTCGTTTGTATCTGTTTTCCCTGGTCTACTTCTGTTATGTTTTCCGTTTTATTGTATGTATTGGATGTTTTGTATGTTATTGTTTTTCTATCGCGCCTCTTTGTAGTCTAAAGTATATTTTTTAATATTATAAAGAGGAAAGATTTGATTGTTTGTTTGCATTGAATAGGCTCCAAAACTACTGGTCCGATTTGAAAAATTCTTTCAGTGTTAGATAGTCCATTTATCGAGGAAGGCTATAGGCTATATATCATCACGCCACGAGCAATAGGAGTGGAGCAGCAATGACGAATGTTTCGAAAACGGAAAAAAGTGACGCAAACGAAGTTGCGCCGGACAGCTAGTAGTGTATAAATAATCTGGTGTGTTTTTGTCAATGTTGTGTTTGCCCGTTATTGGCATATATTTTAGAATATTACCAAAAGACTCAATGTATCTATGTCCATATATATGTGCTGTGGGTGAACCTTATTAATAAATATACAGTTACACCTCTGCTAACACTTCGAGGTTTACAAGCGTACTCACATGTACATTATATACAACACTGTTCATATTTCTATGTGCGTGGCAGCCCTATCTGAGACCGGAACTATGTGTTTAAGGAGGACAATGTAGCAGTAACTTGTTAAAATCGGATTATATAAATGGGATCACAAGCCGCGAGTTTTGATTTAGGTGATTGTTTTCGCGGATTTTCTATACGTTCAATTTATTTGTGAATGTGAAGGTTATTGTCAGTGTGTTATTTTGGAACAGGCACACATATTTTCTGTTGCAATTTCGAAGTTAACGTTTTTAGGAACGCTGACTTGGTAATCGTCTAAGTTATCAAAGTACATATAATGAGAATTGTGCTTGTGTGTGTGTTTTTTTCTGGCAGAGAATTTCCAGCAAATAAATATTTAAATAAAAAAGACGTTTTTGGTGACGGGGGTTTTTGAAATTTTTAATTTAATTTTTATTTTATGTTTTTTAAACTTATATTATTTTTTCTTAGCTATGACTGTCCCACTTCTGGGCATAGGCCTTCCCCCAATTATTACACTTTTGTCCGTGTTGCGCTGGTTCTCGCTAATTAACAAAACAAGGAAAGTTATAATAAAAAAAACGAGCTTTTAGGGGGCAGAAGGGGTGCAGTCGAACCCCCCCCCCCCTTGGCGATGTTCATGGTGATAAGTGAAAAGATTTTAAATTTCGAATCGACCAAACCTGTGGAATTTGTTTATTTCCCTTCATCAACTAGAAAAGTGGTGATGATTTCAAAAACCTGAGCAGATTTTCGCGAAACATAGCTAAGAACACTCTCGATTAAAATACCTTTCAAACAAAACCAATCAAAATCGGTTCATCGGTTTAGGAGCTACGATGATAGAATCTGGTTCTTCTAACCTAACAGACAGATGTGTTGCTGGGGAGTTTGTTCCACCACTTCTTCTTCCCAGCTAAAACACTAGGAAATGGCGAAAGGCGGGCATTTTGGGGGACTGTCGCTTGTAATTTTGACGTTCAAAAAGTGCTGATTATCAGACTAATTTGAATAAATGACTTTTGAGTCTGTTTTTTTTTTTTTTGATACCTCACACAAACACACAGATGCACAGATACACACATCAAACTTATGTTTTTTTGGTCACGGGTTAAAAGGACGCTACCTCCCTTATACCATCAGTGGCAGTGGAAATGCCGTGTCCTGAAAAGACGTAAAATGACTGCCTCGTTGGTTCAGTGGGCGCAATTACGACGGCCGAGCATTATCTGCTGGGTTTGATTTCCAGGTCGGGAAAAGTGATGTTGGGTATTTCCATCAGTAATTTCTCAGTAGCAGTCACGGAGTCTGGATTTGGGACGCGTTTATGGTAATAGGCTCGCCTCCTTTTATTATTATTTCGAATGAGTTTCCAACTTTCAGATATTATTTTAGTATAGTACCAAGTTCCTTAATTGTCCTTGACGGGTAAAAAGTAATTAACAGATACATATGTATCTGTTAACTCAATTTTTAAATTACTTTCAGTAGACTAGGCTCATCTGACGCCAGACTAATTTCACGAACGAACAAATGTAATAGGTTATCATTTATTCGAAAAGCTTTCATATTAATTCAAAGTTAATCTAAAGCCGTGAAAAGCCGTATATAAGCTGCTGGAAAATTAAGATACCATAATAATCTGAATTATGAACGACCCAAGTGTCTGAATCAACAGATTAAAGGGTTGTTTACAGCGTTCAATTACGCCATGAATCTTATCTTCAAGCTTTCGTGTTTTGAGGTAAGATAGATGTTGATTTAGATTTGACAAACTGTTTTTATGACATTCGGGATTATTATCTGCCTAGCCTTTTTCGCTTTCAGTCTAACCGGCAGGTGAATACCAGTATTTTATATGGAGCGACTGCCTATCTGACCTCCACAACCCATTTAGTAATACGATACCCTTGGTAAGACGGTTGTCAGACTTTCGGGCCACGGCTTAGCGTGCTTTCCAAGGAAACTCGGAAACTCGGTGTGAATTGGATGGACACCCATCCACAGACCAACCCAACAACCGCGGCTCAACTTGAAAAATATAAAAATGAGTTTTAATACGCTACATATTTGTTGTTTTTAATACTTTTTGAGAGTAATCATTTTCATCATCCTCATTTCAGCTGAAAGACGTCCACTGCTGGACATAGGCCTCCCCCAACGCCACATTGACATAAGGGGGGTTTTGCCATAATAATCGCCACGCTTGGTAGGCCGGTTGGCGATCGCACTACGGTTGTTCCAAAAGCACAAAGAATGCTGCTGCCCATTCTCTGGCAAGTCCCTTAGTTGCCTCTTACGACACCTACGGGAAGATATGGGATGGTGCTATTCTTTACGTCCGACACCATACAGAACCAAAATCAGAATAATCATTTTACATAGCTTTTATTGTTCTTTTTTTACTTTGATATCGTAAATATCTTGTCAGGCTATCGTTCAGATATGGTATCTCGTAGTGATGACGTATCAACACGGATACGAACATTCATTTTTGTTGAGTGCCATTGTGACATACGAACTTAAATAAAAACAATAAAGAAAAAAAAAAGAATTAAAAAGAAGCCTTTAATTTTTAGGCCATTACCTATCGGTACCTAGAAATAGCGATTATATGAATACGCATAGCATACCATACACATAGCACTGCATACCCATAGCTTTGCATACCCATAGCACTGCATACCTATAGCGTACCCACAGCACTGCCTGATAGGTCGAATAGCCGCAAGCGCGACTGCTGACCATAAGGGTTCGATTTCCGGGTCGGGCAAAGTGATTTTGGGTTTTTTCACTAGGATTTTCCCAGTTGCTGCCACGGAGTCTGGATTGCAGTTGGTGGCAATAGGCTCGATCGCCCGGTAGGGGCGTTTGTTTTGGGGGACTCTTTCTTCTAAATTTTGACTGTCAAAAAGTGCTGATTAATTAACAACCTAAATGAATAATTGACTTTTGATTTATCCCCCTATTATTACATGAAACTTAAACATAACTGGCGAAATGTGGGTGTAGGTAGGTACTAAAATACACCTCTGCTTCAACCTCAACCTAAGATTATACGAATCCCTGCCTTCCCATAAACCTGGTCACTCTTCCCTCCCGTGTGTAACAGGTATTTTTTTACCGGCAAAGTAATCAGTATTAAAAACTTTATACGGATCAAAGTGGGAGCAATCATCAATAAAATATTTATTTTGCAAGCGAAACACGAATCAACCGTCTGGTGTGTGACTGTGACGTCACTGATTTCCCGGGGGAAAGCGACCACCGATAGAAAATTTGATTTCAATTTTATGTATATGTTCTGTTTTGATTTAGGATATTGAGGGCGATTGTGTGTTTTTTGTGTTGTGCAGGTTTCAATATAAAAATAGATTAAACTAGTCAAAACATAGGTAAACATACTTTTAAAGGTACAAGTCCATAACATATTTTCATTGAAGTTATCTGTGTGAAGATAAAGGAAATGTTTTGGTTAACAAAAGGGAAGCTTTTTTTAACATAGCATACTTAATAAATAACAGTTACTAATTGCTAATGAAAAAACCTAATAACACTTTTGATGGAAAATCCCTTTTTTAAACTTGCAATCTATTTCGGAATGCTGATAATTGATAAAGCGAAAGTAGTATTGATAAGGATCGCATTCGTTCTGTAGTTCGTGCCTACCCAATAAGAAAAAGGCACGAGACTATTTTTCAACGTCTGTATTTTATTCATAAAAATAATACCAACCAAAAATGCACACAAAAAAATAAACCTTTCAAAAACAAAAGCCACACTGAAATCTCGACTGCATTTCGACGCAATTCCGCCAATAACCGAAAACATGCCAGCTAACAAAAGTTGAAGGAACCCTACACATTCGTACTAATACAAAGGGTTCCGCAGACAAATGCTCGGCTGTCGTTCGTTCGATGTAAGGAATGAGTTCCGTTAGATAAGAGAATGGGGCGCCTCGTACTCACAAAGTAGACACAAGTAATGTCTAGAAAAGACGGTGGAAATAGAAGAAGAGTATATAATGTTCAATTAAAATAGAGCACCTATAAGGTTGAGGCCTAATTAGTACGTTGCGTTGCATTGCGTCGTCGCTGAGTCAACGTTGCGTCGTTCTACATTATTATATTTTTTGTGGCATGCCATTTTATGCGTTGTGTCGTCGCACGCGACGTTTAAACGCATGGACGGACGAGAGACGAAGCGGGGGGAGGAATGCCCTGGACTCCATGCAGATACATTGCCGAATGAAGACTGAAATCCACACAGAGTTGGTGCTCTGCGATGGCATGTGTCGCCCTCTTGCGTTAAGACGTCGTGCGTCGTGGCTGTGTGGTATACGATCTCTTGATCCGTTTCGACGACGCAACGCTACGCACTAATGGGGCCTCAGCCTTAGCCTTATCCTTATTGTACAGCGTGTTTTTATCACAAAACTAGCATCTGTGAGCGGATTCACCCGCGTGGCATCTGGATAAAAACTAGCCTACGTCCATTCGGAATAATGTACCTTTCAAATAGTGTAAGATTTTTTTTCAAATT
The DNA here is from genome assembly GCA_949152445.1 of Cerastis rubricosa. NCBI lineage: Eukaryota > Metazoa > Arthropoda > Insecta > Lepidoptera > Noctuidae > Cerastis > Cerastis rubricosa. Next base: position 16,448,359 of record OX424541.1, read on the forward strand.
GTACCTTCTTCCCGGAGATTACCCTCCGCATGATACTACGACTAGTACTATCTCTTTCCCACACTGAAATAAGATTCAACGACTTGCGTACTACGTGGCCACGATCACATTTTATCGCTTGACTGGACCCTCTTGAACAGAATAGGTCAGACTTTCTTCCATGTTTTGACCAAAAAAAACACTTCTGCGCCAAGTCATGGTTGTGGCCATAGTATGCGAGGTCCCTAAAACAATTCTAAGACGTTATGGTAGGCAAACAGCTTAGTAAAAAATATACCTTTTGTTACGTAGACATAAATGACTGATAAAAGTGATTGGTTAGAATATAGGTACTTGCATGCATAATTAAAAATTGTTATCTTAATGCAAACAGCGATATTAAAAAGGGGAAAATTGTAAACAGTTTTCGAAAACAAACATTCAAATAATCTGATAAAATGTATTTATCACTGCCTTGTCTTTCGAATAAATTCGCCCATTTATCTGCATTATGGATTGGCATTTCAAAACAAGGAGAGCAGCTATGTGTAAAAGTCCCATCAAAATTAGTCCAGCTGTTTCGGAGACTAGCCGGATCAAACACACTGACAGACAGACTGACAGGCCGACAGACAGACAAAAAATATTGTTTCTTTGATAAAAGTATTGTAGATACTTTACAGTAGCTGTTATTTTGAAATGACAATTGACCACTAAAATTTTTGCTTATTTGTATAGATTTTTGTAAGTTGAATTAAAAAAAAACGTCACGTTAGATTCTGATTTAAAATTATATGAGGTTTCATGTCCGACTACTCTGAGAAGAAACAGCGGAAACATGCTCAGCTAAAACTGTCTCATTGATATCTCGTCTCGTCTCGTCTCTGTCTTGCAAGTCCAGACACGGCATGCAGCCCTATACTATGAAGTAAGTGAACTCATGGAGCTTGTAGTTTAAAAAAATAATAAAATAAATCGTTATTATTATTATTATAGTTTGTTTAATTGTATTTGTCTGTTTACATAAACCACGTTGCCATTAGTGTTTCTGGAAAATAAAACTTATCACAAGTTCTTCCGCTGTACCTATCTGGTTAGGCGGTAAGCCGACTCCAGCAAATTTGGGAGAATTAGAGACAGTTTTTGAAAACTCAAACTTCGAAGAGCGCCTCTATTCCGTCACAAACCGTCAGATTATTCTTAGAAATTACTTCATTTGAAGACATAGGGCGGAGGTTCGTAGGGTTTCATATAAATTCGTACAATTTGTTATACGGATGATGTCATTAACCTTAAACGCGAGGGGAGCAAATTTCCTATACTTCTAGCTATAGTATGAGTGGTGGAAATTATTCCATTTTCTGGTACCTACCTTAAACGTATATAGAAAGAGAACTTGTTTTTAACATTAGATATCATCTCAGTTCAAACAGAAAGAAATCACAAGCATTTAAAGCATCAACTTGCAGTGATTTCTTATTGGTTAGGTGCTCTAGCATCTATACTGGGTGAATGGATCTGGATCCGATATTACTTTCCCTTGCTAAAGTTTTATAGTTTAGGAGATTTGTCCATTTTTATTTATTGAGATTTGCCAAAATTTTACATTCAAGCATTTATAACTTCAGTTTTTTTCATTATTTTAGTATTTTTTAATTATTTGTTGGTAGTCAAAAACATTTGTGATTAAAATACGTCGAAACTTCTCTAAAAATAGGGTTAAAAAATAAGACACTACGCTCAAAAAAACAGGTTTAATAATTAGTAAATGACGTCCTCTATATGCGAATGTCAATGTGGCGACACTTTGGAGAGGCCTATGGCGGGTTTGCTATGGCGGGTCCAGATCCAGTCACCCTGTATACTGGTATTCAGCTGTACCAGGTTAGACTGGAAGCTGACCCCAACATAGTTGGGAGTAGGCTGGACAGACGATCAGGCTTTAGCATTGTTTTTTTAGGTCGGCTCAGGTTAATACAATCTTGACTGTTTATCATGCGTCAGGACTAGAGGCGTGATACTTCACGCGTTTTGAAACATCAATTAAAACATTGTCAATTCCCAAAAGAAATGCATGTGAAGAAAAGAGAGATGAAGATGAATGTAGAAGGAGAGGAAGGCCGAAGAAAAGATGGATGGATGGTGTGAGCAGTGACAAGAAAGAGAAAGGAGTAAATGATGCCGTGACATCTGACAGGGAGGTGTTGCAACGACCTCAAATAGAATGGGATAAGGGCAGGAAGATGATGATGTCAATTCCCAAAAAAACTTGATGATTAAACCTGCGAGCATCACCACAACTCCTTATTATTACACTTTTAAAATAATCATGACGCAACAATACGAGTTACTAAACACAATACATATTTAGCAAATAAATTGACCAACGAATTAATAGCAAACCTTTATCTTATCCTTTCCAGTGTCAATACCAAGCAAGCTGTTAACATAAAAACAACTTTAGTATAAAAGAAATAAGACTCAATTCAGAACTGATTTAGCTAAAGGGATACATGATTATTTATCAGTATATAAGATAAAAAATAATATCGATAAAACAGAGTAACGAAATTGTGGTATTCATCGCAAAAGATCGGAAAGTGAAACTCGTGTGTTACGAAGTACACAGAAAAAACCAAAAATGAGTAACTCTTGCAAATATTATTGTGACAGGACCCTAGGATGGATGCTGAACAACAAGATCATTGTTCTGTTGTCACTCTTTTCATTCTCTCTGTTCGTGTCTACACTAGTTCTAGCTGGTCAGAAAAACGGGTTGGCCGCAGAGCTCGACGAATGTAGGAAAAATGAAACTATTTCTACTACTACTGCAGTGCCTTCTCCATCTGAAACATCACCCTTAACAGAGGCATCAACAGCGCCAACAACAGAAGCAACAACAGAGCCCACAACAGCGCCAACAACAGAGGCAACAACAGCACCAACAACAGAAGCAACAACTGAGGCAACAACAGAGCCAACAACAGCGCCAACAACAGAGCCAACAACAGATCCAACAACAGCAACAACTGTTTAGGTAACAGACGGTCTCAGTAAATTGTAATAAATACTAGGTGGTGATCATTAACGAGTTTTTTTGTATAGTGAAAGTGCTTGTGTGATAATCGGAGTGGAACTATATTGATTTGTAATTGTATTGTATAACGGACTAGTGTTCGCAACTCCACGTTCAGAGCGCGTATTTTGGTACTGTTATTTGTTGTCATAACTAAGCCTGTCAAGTGACAAATCTGTCAGTGTTAGGTTTAAAATGAGCTGTTCCTGCCGAGTAAAGATCAATGTCTCTAAGATATAAGCACTGCATGGAATCAGCTTCACCTTAAATCGAGCCGTTCGGGATTCTTTTAATAAAAATCTATACTGCAACGCGTCTGCGTTTTTTTTATTAGTCGTTATTAACATTGTCATGGCATCATCTGGGGTTGGGATCAGCTATTAAAAATTAGGAAAGGTGATGCCGATCCGATAGCGTGCCTGTGTGCTGTGATCTAAAGCGAACACTCATTCAACGAGCAGCCGATTTCTGAGGTGATCTTACTACAAACAGATTTTTTATGTGTACTACCATCCTTTGTATTGCTTCATTGAACCTGACACGCTTCAGATGCTTAGAAATATTTGAACTTTTTAACGATTTTTGTATTGTATACTATATTATATTATAAAGAGGTAACATTTGTTTGTAAGTTTGTATGTAGGATTTTCGGACCTACTGATCTGATTCCGAAAATTCTTTCACCAACGGGGAGCTTTTTATCCCCAAAGGTAAGGTTGGCGTACATATCGGGAGAGGAGCAGCGAGCAAAAGCTAGTCGCTAATACTAATTAGGTGTTTTTTTGTGAAGTCAGGGAAACTAAACTGACAACTTACTTAATTAAATTGTTCGTGTCATGATTTAATAAAATAATGACAAGATTTTTTTTTATTTAGATTGATGCATTTGATATGACCAAAGAGTTTATAAAAAATCTCTTTGGTCAAATCTTTGAGGAGACAAATAAACAAAAAGGTGGATTTTAACGGTTCCCGCCAAAAACGACTTTTTTGGAGGGAAGACTAAAAGGTTTTGCTCGGGGAATTCATCTTTGTTAATTACATATTGGGTGGTATATTAAGCTTTCTACTGATATAAGCACCAAGTTTTGTATTCTGTTTGTTTACTAGTTTTTATATACAGTTGTTGCTACTGGAAAAGGCGGTTTCATCTTATTCGTATATTCAAATCAAATCTGCCACTCTTTGACAGTAATACGAAACGACTATAATACCACAAACTGATGTAATTTGTCATTTTGTTAACAGTTATTTTTAATAACTGGGAAGTTTTCCGACATCTTAGTATTATGACACGTCGTATTTGAAACATTTTTTTTGCTTTGAAGAGCATCGTCTCTTTCGCACAAATCAGTCTCTCTCTTTCTAATCTTTGATGTGTCATATTTTATGATTAGCTCTCTTCTAGCAGGAAGAGATGATACTGGGATGTTTAAGATGAAGCATAGCCAGACCAATCTTTTCTGACCTAGTTTAGCTTTGCAATTTGAGTTAGGGGCGATATTTTTTATGTTTGGTGTTTTTATATACTTATTTAAATACTAAAATACATGCATATTAAGTGTTATTTTGGATACATAACACTACGAAGTTTTTTGTTATTAGATATATTGGTCCTACGAATAGTTATTAATTCTATAATATTAATACTGTCTTTTGTAAATATTTCATATGTGAATAATTTTATGACTAATCGATCAATATAAGATAAGATATAAAATAATCATGCTTTTTATTTTATTACGACGTAATATCACCTGGCAGTCGAATTTCAGTTTTAATAAATATCTGTACCTAATCATAATTTCGCTCGTTTTGCTAGTTTTTGCTTCCTCAAAGAGATACGGCTATAGCCTAAACTTTCAGATTGAGTATTTACACTCAGTAAAATATAAAAGGACATTTGTAAATGAAAAAATAAAGTTTTAAAGAAATATTATTACTGAAAGTTTGAGTAAGAGTCTTATGTCATATAAAATATAGCCACGAAAAACAATTCTAGACTTCTTTTAGTTGTATTATCTTGAATTGGCTCGCGAGGTTGTCAACATATGGAATGTGGACTCAGCAATCATTGTGCCGATAGTCGTATCAGTCAATGGCTTAACTGCCAAGAGCCTCGACCAGTACCTGCTGAGGTTCTCGTTAGGCAGCTGGATCAAGAGCTTGATTCTGAAAGCGGTACTCCTGGACACAGCTCGAATTGTTAGGAGGTTCCTTTCTCTGGAGTCCAGACCGTTGGACCCTGTTCCCGAAACCAGTGGTCTTTTTTTAAAGTTTTATTTCAAAATGTTAACGATGGATATGGTGGATAATATGTAACTGCTCTCACACTATTTGAACGATGACGAATATTTAATAAACAATTGAAACAACTTTTCATCCGTAATCTAAAAAAATATTTAAAATGGAACATTGATATCGAAATAATCGACACTCATAAGTAGATAATGTAATCCATATCTCATTTTAAGATTGCGACATTATCGCTGGAGTTTTCTTTTTGTTTAGTTGCTTTCAATTCCAATTGGTATATAATAATCTTCTAAAATATAAAATTCTCGTGTCGCGGAGTTTGTTACCAAACTCCTCCAAAACGGCTAAACCGATTTGTATGAAATTTTGTGTGCATATCGGGTAGGTCAGAGAATCGGCCAACATCTATTTTTCATATTATTAAAAAATAAAAAAACCACGCGAACGAAGTCGCGAACTCGGCTAGTATATTATATAATGATAATTATACAATACGCACATGAATCCGAAATAGGTGTGTGTCTTGGGTTCGAAGACCTATGGCTTGGAAGTCTTATAGTTTATCACCAAACAAAGGATCAAGACAACTTGACATTATGGACGTGAAGAAATCAAATGAATTGAATTGACAAAAGCTACCGGAGGGTTAGGGAAGTCAATCTTCCGTCCGTCCGTCATATGACGATAGGCCGTGTCGACGGCGCGTTCGTGTTTCACGCGCGCCTCAAGGAGATGTCAGCAAATCGGAAGGGGTCCGAGATGCCTGCCAGGGCTACAGGACTTTTCGAAAGAGATACCGTGGCGCTGGATCACAAAGGGCTAAGAAGGAACATGGATGGGTTTTAGTCAGTACAAGTCTGACACTCCCTTTCCGCTCCGCCCAGAGCGGAAAGGGAAGGGCGGTCATTTGATGACTTCCTATCCGTAAAAAAAAATAAGGGTTCGAGTCAATCTGCGTTAATGGCGGATACGAAGTGTCAATTTTATATTTTTTTTAACAAACAAGTATCATTCTCAGTTATATTAAACAAGGCTAAAAAAGAAACATGACAAAAAGAAAAGTCGTAACTAGTTTTCTTTCAAACCAGAATTTAAATATCTGAACCATATTTATAAAAGCTTTTGTATCTTGCTTACGATCTTAACTAAGGTAAGATACAATCTTTTATCGTGCATTTTAAACCACAGTTTTGTCATAACAGCTTAATTTAGTTTGAAAAGTGTTGTCATCGGCGACACCTTGCCCTCTAGCGGCAAGCCATCGAATTAGAATATAAATTGAACTCTTTATATAAACATTTATAATTTGCATTTAAGGGGAGGTTACGTTGTATCTTAGTTGGTAGCCAAATGTAAAGAAAATTTTTGTAGCCGTCACTTTATTTAATCCATGCTAATATTATAAATGAAAAATCATCCAGTCTGTCTGTCTGGTTGCTACTTTTTTCATTCATCTTAATAGCTGAATGAATGTTGCACACGAATACTTTTACTTTTGGTGCAGCCGTGAGTCATACAATGTTAATTGTTTACTTTTAAGTTCCGTTTTTTATATTGTGTGTACTTGTGGCATGTACCAATAAATGTTTTTCTTTCTTTCTCTTTCTTTATCTCTGTAGTCTCCTGTGGGATTATCACCTTTACGGCAGAAACTACGAATAAATAATAATGGATTTCGAAGCATTCATTCGTTCATAATAACACAAAATGTTTTTATTTGTTGAACATAGGTTTTTTTTTTTATTTCAACTTATAATCTTCACATTTCATTCATAGGTTATGTTCGTTTTGTACCATTAAACCAGACATGGTTTGTATTGGTACTCTACATTCGCTAAAACAACACTGCTTAATCACTTAAACAAATATAACTAAAAATGTAGGTACATGAAAAATATTTTAGCCGTAAACATCTATCAGTAAATAAGTAACACGTAATGTTTAAAATCTAAGTTGCTTGCTATTGGGCGCTCATTAGAAAACCGGTTCTAGTCAGCATATCCTACACAGGTTGCTGCGCTTTTATATTTTGTATTAGTGTTTTGTGAAGTATTTCCTTGGGCTAAGTTGTTAATCTATTTGTAATAGTATTTTTTGTACTTTTGCTTGAAGTTTTTCACGTTTATTTCGTCTTTTATGGATTTTGGTATTTCATTGATTATTGTGGGAATTAGAAATTTTACTGTTCGTCTACCATAATAATTTCTGGTCTGAGGTACTATAAGTTTATTCCTGGTGATACTTCTTGTAATTATTTTATGTGATATGGGTATTTGAATATGTTTGTTACAGAATTGTTCAATTAAGAGGGCCATGTCGATTCTAGTCTGTACTGGCAAAATTTTACAATATTTAAACAATTCGATGACATTATCTTTACTTTGGTGCTTTATTTTTCGGGGTACGATGAGTTTTAAAAGTCTAACTTGCAATTTGGAAATTCTTTCAATGTATGATCTAAATGTTCGGCCATAGCTCGTAATTCCGTAAGCTATAATTGATTCCGATAAGGCAATATACTTATTGAGTAGGATTATGAACGGAACTTTGGGTTTCAAAATGTAAAACTTTGCCAGCACAGCCCGCAACTTATCACAGACTGAGTCCACGTGGAAAGTCCAGCTAAAACGATTGTCCACGACTAATCCAAGGTATGTATGGTGAGTTACTTGGTCAATTGCCTCACATTGACATGACGTACCCAACGGAGTGGAGTGAAGACAACTGGGACTGTGTGCGATTATATTAAAAAGAGTAATGTGCTTTAAATGGCTAGAGTGAACATGGGTGATTTTGGTCTTACTTGCGTTGAGGACCAGTCCAGCATCATGTGCCCACTTGGAACCTCGAGTAAAATCTTCCTGTAACCATTGAGCTGCAACTTTTGCGTCTCTGTGCGTAGCTACAAGGCATGTGTCATCTGCATATTGATAAACGGAACAGTGATTGACCACATGTTCCATGTCGTTAACATATGTCATATTGTGTAAGGGTCCCAGTACTGAACCTTGGGCCGTTCCTTCTGTGAATTCAATGGCGTTATACACAAATAATATAATTCTGTAAAAACTGGCGTAAATAAAGTCCTCGTTCACTTAGTAAAATTAAAAAAATATATCATCTACCCTCACATTTTGTACTTTTTTACAATCACAAAATAAAATAAAAAATACCTTAATATTTACAATTTTTTACTGTGGCAACCCACCCTTAAATTCACCGGTAGCAACACAAACAACGTTCAGCTAATACGTTATAAATATTCATAGTCATAAGTAGCTCCCGACCTATCGAACGTTTACTACTTGGCCAGTGTTACTGGAACCGCGACCACGGATCCAGCATTCCCTTTAATCCGTAAAACTCTTTCTCAAAGACGGGGTGGGTAGGTCTCGATACTTTGGTCGTCTACTCTTCACCAGGGGAAGGGATTCCGATACACATTATACGATATTTCAATTCAGTATTTATATTTCCTTCGGGAAAATGGCTTTAAATCCATGTGGAATGTTCTGGTAAATATTTTTTTGCGTTTTGTTTCCGCATAGTGGAACTTGAACATTTCGTGTGCGAATTTCTGGATTAAAATTTAAAAAAAACTATCGTCCCATTTTAATTTTAATTTAAAATATCAGTTGGTCTGTCGTTTCGTCATAAATGATCGTATGTTTCTATGACTTAGAATATTAATCAATATTTTCATAATTAGAGATTATATCTCTAATTATTCGGTAATTATTCGGTATTTCGGTATCTATTTTACATAAGTGTACCTACAGATACTTATTTATACAAAATAAACCAAAGCTTGCTTTAATTCATTGGGTGACACAGTTTTTCGCAAAGCTTTTGTTGAATTTTCATGAAAAATCAAATACTTAGGCCAAATTACTGAGCAAACGGCGTATTTGAAACGCGCGGACGACGAGCGTTTCTGAAACGCGCGTCGTCTGCGCGTTTTATGCGCCGTAGATGCCGATTCTTGCGTTTTTATAGAATAAAAACGCGCGTAAAACGCGATACAAACGTGCGTGCGAAGCGCGTTCGAAACTCGTTTGAAGCGTGTACAAGGGGTCAGAGGAGGGGTAGAGGAGGGGTGAGAGAGGCACAATTGACGAGGAGTTTCTGACAAAAACGCGGAAGCTACGAGCGACTAAGGCGCGTCTGTATCGCTGTATCTCAGACATGCGTTTCATGATCGCCCCGTGTGCTTAGGTTACAAGGTTGCGTTCAAATCTCGTTTGAAGCGCGTTTACGCGCGTCATCTGCGCGTCGTCTGCGCATTTAAAATATGCCGTCTGCTAGGGGCCTTACGCAACATTTAATTGTCACCTCGTATGACCGAGAAATGAAAACGTTTGGGTCAGCTGCCTATCTGACTTCCGCAACCCAGTTAGTACCTACTGGGTAATACGATACCACTTGGTAAGACTGGTTGTCAGACTTCCGTGCCACTGACTACTGTACCGACTGTCAAAGATTTAGCAATGACAACCGGGACCAACGGCTTAACTTCCTTTTCGAGACACGGGAGACTCGGTATGTAATGGGCGGTCACCCATCCACGAACCAACCTAGGCAAGCGCAGATTAACTTGAAGATCGACACAAGTGGCTGTTATCTGCTACGAACTCCTCTAATTAAATCTTGATCGTTCTAAGTAGTAAAAGTTATAAGCTTTGACCGGCACGGACGCATATCAAATTAATTCGGTATATTATTACGATATAAAAATGCTCATATTCTCATTTTTACTGCCCACGCAAATCCTATTAATGTTTTAGTTATACTGTTATTACTGCGGTTTTGCTTTCTATTATACACCGTGGCATTTTAATCGTCTTACAACGGCAGCCCACTTCATGTATCCAATGATTAGTAAACATTCATAATAAAAAAAAACATATTTATGAACATTTGAATAATTAAAAAAATGAAAATATTATTTATTATTATGACGCATGACGTAGTTTGAAACACCCTGTTATGAGCGCGGTCCGAGCATTGCAAAAATTACAAACCACCCTAATGAACTGCTGTCTCTATCAACGACACCTCAGTCATCACTAAATGAGATTAACAGGTACTTTGTAAATGTGGGTAAGACACTAGCTGATAGGATTGAACAAAGGAAGACAAGTAAAATACGTACAAGTAGCTGCTCCCAAACTCTTACACAGTTAGATTCTTTTGTTTTGGAAAGTACCACTGAAGATGAGGTGGAACGTCTAATCGACAACCTAAAAACAGATTGTGCTACGGGCTATGATTCTATAAGCAGCTCCTTCTTACAAACATACAAAAAGTTTCTGATCCCACCACTTACATTCATATTTAACTCATGTCTTCAGAATGGTGTTTTCCCTGACAGCCTAAAAAAATCTGTTGTTTGCCCTATACACAAGAGCGGAGACAGAAGTCGTATCATTAACTACAGGCCGATTTCTATTCTACCAGCGCTTTCTAAACTTCTAGAGAGACTTATCAATACAAGGTTAGTTGGATATCTAGAATCCAAACATCTGCTTTCAACAAACCAATACGGATTTCGTGAAGGCAAATCAACAGACCAAGCCGTAAGTGATCTCATCAACTTTGTTAGCAATAACCTTGATAAAAAACAAAAATCTCTCACTATTTTCCTTGACTTAGCGAAAGCTTTTGATACGATTTCTGTCCCGATCTTACTCAACAAGTTGGAACTGCTTGGAATCAGGGGAACTCAACTAAACCTCTTTAAAAGTTATTTAACTGGTCGGCTTCAGAGTGTTAGGATTGGTAACGTCGATAGTGGAGACCTTCCAGTCACGTATGGGGTTCCTCAAGGCAGTATCTTAGGTCCTACCTTGTTTCTCGTGTATATAAACGAGCTTACGAGCCTTAAGCTTCGCCTTGGCAAAATTATCTCTTTTGCAGATGATACTGCTCTCGTTTTCTCTGCCGATACATGGGAAGGGGCCTTCAAAGCTGCCCAAGAAGGATTCGATGCGGTGAGGGAATGGCTTGAGGACAATGTGTTAACTTTAAATGTGGATAAAACCAAATATATCTGCTTCACTATAAGGTCTAACACAGAAATAAATCATGGTAAACATAATATCATAGCTCACGAATGTTCCTCTAGAGAAAACTGTTCTTGCCCTAAATTAGAGCGTGTAACAATAATGAAATATCTAGGCGTTATCATAGACAAGAACCTCAACTTTAAGGAACACACTAAGGCTCTCTGTGGCAGGATCAGGAAGTTAATTTATATCTTTAAGACCCTCCGACACGTCACCGAACCCTCTTTGCTGAAGCGGATATACTTTGCCCTCTGCCAATCCCTCATTACTTATTGTATAACATCATGGGGAGGGTCCCCTAAAACAATCATAAAACCTGTTGAGGTTGCCCAGCGTGCCATCCTGAAGGTTAGCACTTTCAAACCAAGATTGTTTCCTACCTCGCAGCTTTACGAATTTTGTGGAGTTCTCTCAGTAAGACAACTATTCTTTCTTAATATTATATTAATGCAACACAAAAATATCTCCTACAACCCACACACTCTAAATAGACGCACAAAAAACTTGGTTTGCGCTCAACCCATCGCTTTTAAAACAAAATTTAGCACCAGATTTGCTCCATTTATTGGCCCCTACATTTACAACAAATTAAACAAAAATCTGAACATTTACCCGATGACGAAAAAGTCTTGCAAAACTACAGTAAGTGAATACCTACAGACACTCACGTATGAAGAGACAGAAAACCTGCTTCAAATACCTAGATGAACAGCTAAAGACTCAACCACTTTTTGAACTATTAAAATTAAAACAATTATGCTCCGCAATCTTACACACCCTCTCACACTCATTCATACACACCTCCATCACACAAAGAGAGGACTGGTTACACACCTTTTCAAATATTGTAATCCTTTTTCAAAAAAATTCTTTTATAGTTTAAGATACGTACATTCATACTTGGGATCATAGTAATATCTTAATAAAAACTCTTAATTTGTAACTCAGGGGGATCGGCGTTGAGGGCTGAAATACAGGTTATGCCTAGTTCGGCCCCAAATGCTAATACTTTTGTGTACTATAAGTTTAAATTTAAGCACTTTACATGTAAAGAGAGATGTACAATTTTTTGCGAATAAACATTATTATTATTATGTCCTTTATTAATTCTTGTTCTCATTTTTTATATTTTTACATATTTCTTAAAAAAATAAATTAAAAAAAAAAACATTTAAAAATATAAAAAACAGGTTTCCACCGGTATCGGGAGCAGGGTCCAAGCTACCGGTGGTTAGGGCTGCAGAGACAGGAACCTCCTCACAATGCGGGCCGTATCGAGGAGTACTGCCTTCTGAATCTGGCTCTTGATCCAACTGCCAAGTGAGAGCTTCGACAGATGTTCGTCGAGGCTCTTGGCCATAAGGCCATTGGCCGTTACGACAATCGGCACAATGATAGCCGAGTCTACATTCCACATATCGACAACCTCGTGAGCCAAGTCGAGATATTTTATCTGTTTCTCTTTCTCAGCTTTCACGAGGTTTTCGTCATGTGGGATGGTAACATCGATTATCATTGCGCGGCGCGCTGATCGGTCTATCACCACTATGTCAGGCTTATTGGCAACAATAGTCCTGTCAGTAATGATAGGCCGATCCCAGTACAGCGTGACATGGTCTTTCTCGAGAACTGGGTCGGGCACATACTTGTAGTACGGTACCTCAGATTCCACAAGTTTATATTTCAGGGCAAGTTGCTGGTGAATAATCCTGGCCACTTGGTTGTGCCTGTGCAAGTACTCGCCGTTAGCCAGACTAGAACAACCAGAAATAATATGTCTGATGGACTCACCCGGACGGTGACATGCCCGACACACGTCCACCGTCCCGTCCTTCATAATATGTTTCCGGTAGTTGTTCGTCAGCATAACTTCGTCCATAATCGCACAGACAAAACCTTCAGTTTCCCCAAAGAGGTCGCCGAAACGTAACCAGGACACGGACGCTAGAAAATCTACATCGGACCCATGAAGAGCCTGGTAAAAGCGCCCGTGAAGAACCTTGCCTTGCCATATTTCCTTGCGGTCATCGGTAGTCAGTATTACAGGTTTGCGCCAGTTCTCTTTAGCCATGGACAGCGGGGTGAGTGCCTTGTCCACTGCGACCACATCTCGGTGCATACCCACCTCTGTTTTTAAAAAATATTCTCTGAGGCTGCACACCTCGCGGTTGTGGAGTGTCTTCGCGTTTAAAAAGCCTCGACCCCCGCACTTCCGCGGGATGTACAGTCTCATCACCGATGATCGTGGGTGATGCATCCGGTTTGCGGTCAGCAGTGTACGAACTCTCCTATCCAGGGCGTCCAGTTCGGTCTGAGTCCATTTGAGTATGCCGAAAGAGTACATTAAAACCGGCATGACCCAACCGTTGAAGGCGCGTACCTTGTTCCCACCTGAAAGAAGGCTATTTAGTACCTTCTTTAGGCGACCAAAGAAGCGCTCCCTCAACGATTGCTTCATGTCAGCTACGTTAATGCCTAACGCTTCCGACATACCCAAATACTTATAGTTTTCGGATGAGGAAAGGGATCTTAGGTGTATGGAATCAGAGAGCTGAAGTCCCTCGGATTCCATAATCTCCCCTCGCTTTACATACATGACTGCACATTTGTCCACACCAAATTCCATCCTGATGGCACTACTAAAATTTTCAGTTACTTTCAGTAGCTCCATCAGTTGCAGTTTGCTGGGGGCAAAGAGTTTCAGATCATCCATGTAAAGAAGGTGAGATATAACCTGACCACCTCTCCTCAACCGGTAGCCTAGACCTGAATCCTCCAGCAGTGTGCTTAGAGGATTCAGGGCTAGACAGAACCAAAGAGGACTCAGACTGTCGCCCTGAAATATTCCCCGTTTAATCCATACAGGCTCATCGTTCCCCTGGATCTGTCGACATCCTGGATATCGAAGGACCGTCCTCCATTGCCCCATACACGACGCAAGAAAGGTGCGTAGAGTTGCATCAATCTTGTACAACTCCAGCACCCTCATGAGCCATGTATGTGGCACAGAGTCGTAGGCCTTCTTGTAATCTATCCAACATGTTGACAGATCCTTGCGGGATCGACGAACCTGTTGGCTAATGGCCATGTCGATGAGGAGTAGCTCCTTAGTACCACGGGACCCATTCCTACATCCATTTTGAGAGGCCGACATAATGGAATAACTATCGATGTGCTTGTTAATCTTCACTCTCAAAATGGATGTAAGAAGTTTATAAACCGTCGCCAAACACGTGATCGGTCTATAATTCCTGGGTTCCGCAGGACTACCGGACTTATGAAGCAGGTGGGTAACACCCGTTGTAAGAAACTGTGGTAGCGACCCAGACTCTAAGCATGACTGGAATTGAGATGCCAGGCGAGTGTGTGAACTACTCAGCCATTTAAGCCAAAAGTTGTGCAGTCCGTCCGGTCCCGGAGATTTCCAGTTCGGTAACGGACGAACTGCTCTGGCAACATCTAACGGTGTTATTATAATTTTTTCCATTTCTGGTATAGATTCACACACTCGCTCGACATCTCGCATCCAGTCAGCCTCAGTATGACAGACGGGTACCGACCAGATGCTGCGCCAGAATGAACTAGTGGTGGCATCATCTGGACGGCATACGTCTGTCACATTTTGTTTGGGTCGCTCCCAATCTCTGTATACCCACCTTTCATCACTCCGGAACATGCGATTCTGCGAGTACCGATCAACCCTGCGCTTATACCGCCGAATACGGTTCGCCCATGCATAAACTTTCTGCTTCAGGAAGTCGATGCGCTCTGTGACTTGGGACATGTATTCTTGAGGGCTGATTCCAGTCCCCAAGAATGCCCGCCTCACAAAGCGCATCACACGTGGGCGTGTATTGCCCTCCCTGAAGCAGTATAGTTTGCCGATGAGTACCCTGGCCCCATCGATACGGCACTCGATCCTGCGTTGCCAGGCTGGTACGGCTGGTTTTGGTCGAGTAGCTACGTCAAAATTTGGGAATTTGACGTTAGCTAAACGGCAAGCCGCTACAGCCCCACAATACAAGATCGAGTGCGTATCAACGAGGTTCTCACTACTCTCAAAAATATTTTTGAGTTGCGAGTCCAAGGCACACACCAGCGCCCTATTTTTCTTATGCATGGGTAACCGCGGTAATCGGGGCCTAAGTTGGGCAGGAGTGGATCGATACTCGTGAAGCGCATCTTCCAGAGCACTCCTCAATTGGTCGTTGCACTGGCTACTTACCGTGGCAACCCTATCATCTTCCTCTACAACAGTAAAATTGGGCCGCGGTGGAATGGCATCATTAGCAAAACTGGTTTGTAACGTGGTTTGTGAAGAAGTCAAGATGATACGGTTGCTCAGTACCTCTGAGCGCAGCCTATCAAGTGCGGCGTCGTCCAACATGTGATTGCGTTGGATGACCCGCACCTGATCCGACAACCGTTGGGCCGAAACGTTGACAGTCGGTTCAAGTTCCTGAAACATAGACAGTATCCTAACACGGTACGCAGTGAGGTTAGTTCCCCCCTCTGTAGACCCATAGTATGCGCGCATGACGTTTTCATTAATGGAATAAGTCCATCTCATGCGCGGCACACAACCACCGGCAGCGGGGACCCGGCTCGGGGCCGGTTGGCCCCTAAGTCCCAAGCTTCTTGGTGGCCGGCCTCGCCCCGGCCGACGTACAGGTGTTGGCGACGTCGGCGGGGAGAAATACTCGTCACTGGAGCTCGACGCGACTGCCGCTGCCGGTGACACAGGTGATCCGGGGTCCGGCGGCGGCGAGGCGGAGCTCAGCAACGAGTCCGGGGGTGGTGGGAGTGCACGTCGTGAAGCTGCTCTTGTTATCATGCTTTTATAAAAACATCATCGTTTATTCGTGTCAAATTCCAAATTATATGTGACGTCTGTCAATTGCAAATTTTCTTGAGGTTTTCGTTTTTCTGCGATTTTTTAAATTCATTATGGACGTTATAGTATATTTTTAGGTTTAATACGTTTTTATAGCTGTGTATGTGACAAATTAATACGGTTGGGCGATTAAAACAGATTTTTATAAATTTATTTGCGGAACTATTTCGATTGACGTTTTCTTTAAAGCAAGAGTTGCCAGTTTTATTATTATTATTATTATATTATTATTGCGTTCCAAAGGCGGCACGGACTGAAGCGGCGGCATCTTTAACAGAGTTCATTCCCCCTATTGCAAAAATGTGTTTCTTACTATTGCAATAATAAGAAATTACTATTGCAAATAAAATAAAAAAATCGTGTCTGGAGGTATTTTATGTCGGATACATTGAGTGGACCACCTTTGTAAGACGATTAAAATGCCACGGTGTATAGAAACTTTGAAAAAAAAAAACAGTCAAAGATGGTGGCTCTGTATGGTGTCGGACGTAAAGAATAGCACCATCCCTTATCTTCCCGTGGGTGTCGTAAGAGGCGACCAAGGGACTTGCCAGAGAATGGGCAGCAGCGTTCTTTGTGCTTTTGTAACAACCGTACTGCGATCGCCAACCCGTCTGCCAAGCTTGGCGATTTTGGCAAAACCCCCCATGGTATGTCAATGTGGCGAAACTTGGGGGAGGCCTATGTCCAGCAGTGGACGTCTTTCGGGTGAAATGATGATGATGATGACGGTGAGTCAAAGATGCTAAGATTGGCGATACTCTTGTATAACCGTTAAACTCCTTGGTTGGTCTAGTGGTCACAAGCGCGACTGATGAGCGAGAGGTCCTGGGTTCGATTCCCAGGTCAGGCTAAGTGTTAAAGGATTGTTTCATCAGAAATTTAGCAGCCACGGAGTCTATATAGGTGCCCGGTCGATGGTAATAGACTCGCCCCCCGTTACATGACACTTGTGAAAAACTAGCTAAATGTGGGTCTACTATTTGGTACACTTCTGCCTAGCCCATCGAGGATTACAAGCGTTATGTTATGTTATCTAAATAGTCAGACTTATCTTTTCTACAGTATGTATGGTATTAGTAATGATTCGTATCAGTTTTTTGTGTATCCTCTATATCTGTATAATATCTTGCGCTGCAGCTTGAAAGACTAATCAAAATAGGAATGGGTGACTGCGAGATCGGTTTTATGACCCATTATTTTTTACCAGTTTAATTGGAAAACCACCTGAAAACCCAAGTAAAGTTTAGGCTCTACTAAATTACATACTAATAACTGAATAAATAGACTGTCTTCACCAAAACAGACTGCGATCTTGAAATGAGGGCGGCAACATGCGTTTTGCGGCCCTAGCCCGACACGACTGGATGGCGAAGCGAATGGGTGGAAAAAGATGACGCGTACGCATTCGTCGCTTGACGCGTCGACGAATTCCGTGAACAAAGGCATGGTTTACGATGGAAGCGCCAGGCTAATTTACCAGTCAGTGTCAAGTTACCTGTTGAACAGAATATGATCATCATCATCTGCCTAGCCTTTTCCCAAACTATCTTGGGGTCGGCTTCCAGTCTAACCGGATGCAGCTGAGTACCAGTATATTATTTTATAATTATGGTCACCCATCCACAGACCAACCTCGGCAAGCACGGCTTAACCTTAAAGATCGACCTGGGCGGTTGTTATTATTTAGCCACAAGCTCCTCGTTGAACAGAATATGATTCGCAACTTAAAGCATAATAATATGTATTTACAGAATCATAAAAATCATCAAAATCTCGTGACTAAATAATAATAGCCGCACGGGTTGATCTTTATGGATAAGCCGTGCTTGCCAATGTTGATATGTGGATGGGTGACCATAATTACATGCCGAGTTTCCTTTGGGAAGCCGTTGGTCCCGGCTATCATTATTTTGTAGAGTTCTAGGACATGCCGGTTTCTTCACGATGTTGTCCTTCACCGTTTTTGAGACAAGCGCATTACTTTGTGTTATTTATTTCATCACCGCGATGAAATAAATAACATAAAGTAATGCGCCTGCCTGCGTTCGAATCCACGGCTTAATGGTCGTAAGTCGGGGCTGGCGCCACTGGGCCACCACTGGTCTCTATTTGATAACACCATTTTTGTAATACCTACGGAATGCAATATTTAATTGAGTATTGAGTAAAATTGTTGCCAAAACGGAAAAAAATCTGACCCAGACGAAGTTGCGTGGGTCAGCTAGTTTCAGATAAAATATAGCTTGTATTATATTTTACGAATCCACTAAAAGTAATTGGATTTTTGTCTACGTAATTAAAGTCTAGATTGGGTAAATAATTAAGCAAAGACATTTTGGAAAACGGTCTTTATACATTTTAATACAATCTTTGTTTGAACGATAAGCAATTATGATTAGAAATGAGGTGACATCGATGTTAAAGTACTGGAACTGATAAGTGTAGTTTAAAAGAAATCATCATCATCATCATTTCAGTCGAAAAACGTCCACTGCTGGACATAGGCCTCCCCCAAGTGTCGCCACATTGACATAACATGGGGGGTTTTGCCATAATCGCCACGCTTGGCAGGCGGGTTGGCGATCGCAGTACGGTTGCTACAAAATTACAGAGAACACTGCTGCCCATTCTCTGGAAAAGAAACAAATGTAAATTATTGTAGGTGTTTTTTGTGTCGTTTTCCAGTCCTCCATCTAGTTTTACGGTTTCAAAGGCTGGCTGACAGTTTTATGTCATTACTTTTATTATTTAAACAGATTCAAAACAGTGAAATACGTTAAACTTTCTTGCACTAGTAACTAGTTCTGTGCAAATCCGTCGATTTTAAAACTAAAAATTCTCATTTCACGTGTAAATACAAGCTAAAACTAACATTATAAAGAGGAAAGATTTGATTGTTTGTTTGCATTGAATAGACTCCGAAACTACTGATCCGATTTGAAAAATTCTTTCAGTGTTAAATAGCCCATTTATCGAGGAAGGCTATAGGCTATATATCATCACGCTACGACCAATAGGAGTGGACCAGCAATGAAAAATGTTGCGAAAACGGGGAAAATGTGACGCAGACGAAGTTTAAGAATAAAAAAGACAACTTTAAGAATTTATTCATTAACTATAGATGATATTTTAAAAAATCTATAGGATAATTGCATTTTCGATTCAAAAATCAACATATTTACGTTAAAAACCGCGGGGTCGTGCTAGACCATACACCATAGACCATATCCATAGAGCGTGTAGACCATACTGTATCAGCAAACGAAGCATGGGCCCCCCAGCTAGTTGGCTCAGTCTAACCAAGCTTCTTAAAAAGAAGGCTGGATTAGACTGTATGTTGAAGTTAGAGGACAGGATATTCTAGTGCAACTTGGGAGAGGCTTATGTCCACCTGTGGACTGCGAGAGACTTAGTTAATTGACACTTATTAATGGAAACGCCATATCTTGCCGTGGGTGTCGTAAGAGGCGACTAAGGTACTTGCCAGAGAATGGGCAGCAGCGTTCTCTGTGCCTTTGTAACAACCGTACTGCGATCACCTACCCGCCTGCCAAGCGTGGCGATAATGGCAAAACCCCCCAAAATGTCAATGTGACTTGGGGGAGGCCTATGTCCAGCAGTGGACGTCTTTTGGGCTGAAATGATGATGATGAAGAATGGAAACGAAGATACTATGACCCAAGGACAATTTAGAATCTCGCTTTTATAGACGACTTGATTTTGTAAAGTGCTATTGGGTATTTCAATCAGGAATTTCTCAGTCAACAGCCACGGAGTCTAGATTTGTGTTCGGTTGATGGCAATACGCTCACCCCCTATTAAAGGGGAGTTGGTGTACTATTAGGTCCACCTCTTAGCCCAACGGGATTACAGGCATGATGTAACGTGTTTATTTAGTAATAAACAAATGGCCGATTAAAAAATAATCGAGCTATTTAACGATGATCAACGTACTGAAGACTTCCTTCTCAGATCTGATAAACTCATGAATGTATCTACTAAAGATAAGCTTCCTTTTTGTATTAAGTTTTACAGCGGCCTAATGAAAGATTCCATCGATGTTATGATAGACGATCGCGGCGCTATTCTGAAGATATTGAAGGAAAACTCTAGAATGTGGAGTTCGGCCCTCGGAGTTGTATCGAAATGATTGCTTAGCTAAATTTAATAGAGTAGGTATATACAAGGTGTTGTTTTGCATCCTCGTCAAAATTCTGGAGGTTGTCACAAAAGACATAAATAATCAATTTAAATTACGGTACCTAGGTACTTATTTGACTTTTTTGGTTGTTTAAGTTTGTCAGTGTAGCAGTAACGTGGTTTAGGGAATAAAAAATATCGACTAAACGTTTCAGATTGTTTGTATGTGTGAAATCACGGTTATAGGTGAAGATCAGTCGTGCTATGTCGCCAATTCCTCGAACTCTGGCTACGCTTAATGATCTCTTGGAGTCTAGTCCAACTAGCGATCTGTTTGCGGATGGATGGATGAAGATTTTATTGGTATGTCAGAAGTACTGTGAGAGGAATTTATGAGTGTTGTTAACCTCCTTTTATTTTATTTATATCATGTTATATATGTTTCAATTAATTTGATCTGATTGATCTTTAATTTGTCATTTTGTTTATTTTAATATGTGTAATAATTATCATTTTAAATTTAGTTGCAGTAATTGGTGGTAAACCGTTGTAATTATTTAAATAAATAAATAAATAAATAAATAAATAAATAAATAAATAAATAAATAAATAAATAAATAAATAAATAAATAAATAAATAAATAAATAAATAAATAAATAAATAAATAAATAAATAAATAAATAAATAAATAAATAAATAAATAAATAAATAAATAAATAAATAAATAAATAAAACACGAGTGGTTCACACTTACCGATTTCCGTTACTCATCATCTGCCTAGCCTCTTCCCAAACTATCTTGGGGTCGGCTTCCAGTCTAACCTATTTTACATGAAGCGACTGCCTATATGACCTCCACAACCCAGTAACTGGGTAATACGATACCCCTTGGTAAGACTGGATGTCAGACTTTTAGCTTCTGACTACTCGTAACGACTGTCATAGATCTATAAATGACAGTCGGGACCAACGGCTTAATATGCTTTACGAGGCACGGAGGAAACTCGATACATAATTCGGATTTCGATTTCCGTAACCAAGAAGCAAAATAAAAATCACGTACCCATTTTATTATTGATTCGGGTCGAGAATCCTTAGCATAGTTACCTCCTTGAATTTGACGAGGATGCAAAACAACACCTTGTATAGGTGTGTATTAGGTAAGTATATACAGAAAATAAACTGCATATTATCCCATGTGTATATTATAAATATGGATTTAATTTGATTTTACGCTTTTTTGACGATTCTACGATAGTTGTGGAGTGGAATCCTTAATTTGATCAGTGTGTGTGTGTGTGTGTTATGTAGGTACCCTACAAATTTTACATTAATTTAAATAATTTCACCTCACAATATTATAAAATATAATATTCTGCGGTCAACTGCTTTATTATAATATTCAGAAAGTAACGTAGAAATTATTCCAATATCTTGCATAATCCTTCCCGGAGCGGTAGGACTTTGAGCAGACTTTTACTTATTTCCAAGTTAGTTCTTGTGTTTATATTTTTCTATTACGTGTTCTTCTTACTGGCGAAGCTTTAATATTATAATGAACTCGTATAAATATTATAAAGTTGAATATTTTACGATTCTACAAAATGGCTAATGATTATTGAAAATAGAGCCTTTTTCCAAATATGTTGGGGTTGACTTCCAGTCTAACCGGGTTTTGAACATAATAGCTTTTGCTCGAGGCTTCGTTCCAGCTAAGTAAAAAAATAATTGGCAATTAACCGAAGGAAAGAACTTCCAAAAATCTAGTCCTTCAAATTCCTTCACACCGTACCGGTTTTATGTCAAATTCATATGCTGTCTCATCAATACAGCTGTGGAACGCGCTACCCCTCAGTATTAAAAAATGCTGAAAGGAAATTCATTTTTAAAAGAAAAGTTCGTAACCACTATTTAAATCAGATGAAGTAGCTCGCAATTAGAAGTCTAGTCATAGTAATTATTATTAGTTTACTCGTTTTTCATTTTGGTACTTGTTAAAATATTGTTAAATATATAAGTCTAATTTATGTTTATTTGTGTATTAGTATCTATGTAATTTATTAGACAATTTCGAAATTAATTACTTATTTTTTGATATTGTTTTTGTACCCTATCACAATGTTATCCTTTTTAACCCAATGGTTGACTGGTAGAGAATGCCTTTTGGCAGTAAGTCCGCCTATGTATCACTATTGTACATGAAGTTTAAATAAATAAATAAATAAGGAAACGTTTTAAATGTATCTAATAGCAATCGATGATAAATAGCTTCCCGTTTTGAAAAAATGTAATCGGATCAGTAGTTTTGAAGATTATCCGCTAAACACAAAGCTTGACAACATATTTACCTCTATGTATTTTTGCTTTACCAAGTATACATTTTGAGAGTCAAGCTTAAAAAGACAAAACAGAAATATGTCCAAACCTTGTGTGGCCATCGTGAGAAAAGCCTGGTCCATAATTTGATAAAAAATGCACACATATTTTCGACCATCTAAAACTACGCACAATTTATTTCCAGAATAAGAGCATGAGCTTCTTATACGTCGATACTGAGTCAGTCATCTCATCAAAGAACGCGTACAAATGAGATCGTTTCCCTCCCAAATTCCTCTTCCCCCGAGCCATCAATTGCTTGCTACAAAAATTGATCAAATAAAAAATGTGGTAGATATTTTCTGGTGTGCCCTTTGAAAATTCTCCTTTTTGTATCACAATTTTGGTGTGAATAAGGTTATTGTCAATCAATGAGTACATTTTGAAGCCGGTTCGAAGGTTTTGTTGATTCCTGATTGACAGAGGATCCGAATTTGGATACGGTGAAATTGATCGCTGCATTTATAATAATTCAAAATGGCCGCCCCGAAATATTAAACTTATTCTATGAAATGCGTCGGAAAATGTGTCAGATTGTGTGTTTTTTTTTTAAATATTGTTTTGTATTACTTCATCTATTCATCTGTCTGCAGTGCGGTCATAACTCAAGAACAATAAAATCTATCCGAATTTCTTTTTATTTTGCTCATTATATTTTCTGGTCGACTGCTTCGTTAGTCTCGTTAGTCACAAGCGCTACTTCTAAATATGAGGTCCTCGGGTCGTTTCCCAGTTTAAGGAAAAGTTTTATTGGGTATTTCTATCAGAAATATTATTATTTCAGTAGCTAGCAAGCCCGGGTCAGGATAAATTAAATTAAATGAGACCGAAAAACATATATAAGTTACCCATAAAGAAGACTTGATAAGTGAGTCAATTGATGGTAATAGGCTCACCCATTATTAGATGGACTTAAAAATAGCCGAAGAAATGTGGGTACGTGATATCAAATAACAATAAAAATGAAGCTACAGTCCCAGTCGCAAGACATAATAACTTGTAAAAGTACTGTAGTTGCCCATTCCAAAGCGTAGATCTCTATGGAGAAGAATGGGCAAGAAATTCCATGGACACTCTTTTAAATCAGACAGTTGTTGCAAGCCTTCCCTTATTTTATGATCGCAGATAGTGAGATAAAATAACACATTGTAACTTCTCAAAGTTCCTTTATTTAAAAGTAAACCATAACTAAAACTATACTAATGAAACGACCACCTAGTTTGCAACAAACTAGAACCAAATATTACAATATGTTATACAGTGCTACAAAGTCGACAAAGACAACATACACCATACAAAAGGCTCCAATGAAACTTGTTTTGACATATAATAGCTGGAAGTTTGGTAGTTAGCGCGCCTAGACATTTATGATTTACAAGTTATACACTTATGGCGGTTTCAAAAATATATAATGATGACTAGCTGTCACGCGCAACTTCGTCTGCGTCACATTTTCCCCGTTTTCGCATTGCTGCTCCGCTCCTATTGGTTGTAGCCTTCCTTGATAAATGGGCTTTCTAACACTGAAATAATTTTTCAAATCGGACCAGTAGTTCCTGAGATTGGCGCGTTCAAGCAAACGAACAAACAAACTCTTCAGCTTTCAGATTTCAGCCTGACGATAACAGTTTGAGAATTTTTGTGCAGGTCAATGATTGTATGTTACGATTGAAATTAAAATAAAAAGGATTTCATTGGGTAATTACTTCTATGTTTATCGTAAAAACTTTATCTTTAAGTCTTTGTAAAAACAAAAATACAGGCATACGAAGATAGGTGATGGCCACACATGCTGTTTGACGACGTTTAATGAAAATGGTTATTGTATTTCCTTGAACCACCTCTTTTACAAGGACCCTTCCTACTCTTGGGTTTTCCACATTAAAATAAACACCTAAAGATCTGTCTGATATGTCAAGGTACCTAGTTATTTTTATAGACTCCATCTTGTGCTTTGTACAACATAAGATGATAAAATGGGAAAAGAACCGGTTTTATTTGAAAATGTATGCGGTACTTATAACATATTTTTTTACATTTTTGTGTGTTTGATCCGGCTGATCTCGAAATGGCTCGACCGATTTTGACGGCACATTGAATGGCAAATAGCTGATGTTATAACTTAGACTTAGGATTTTTATTTAGCAAAAGGAATAAAGTTCCGTTCAACAAAAAGAAAAAAAAAACTTATTCTTAGAGAGATGTAATATTTCTATGATAATTTCACGCGAACAAAAGCAACACCAAGTTTAATAATATAAAAAAAAAAAACTGACAAACCGCGTATACCTTGGACCACACCCTGCGGTCCCACCTGCCCACCGTGTGTAGATATAACAGTCTCAGAGCACTTACACACTGCCCTTGTTCTAATGACCAAAGTTTTCAGTGTTGCCAACTTAATATATACAAAATTACCATACCTATAACATTGTTGCTTAATGGTGCAAGGATAAAAGGATATTAGTATCAAATTGGCTTTTGGAGGTTGGTAATGTTGTTTGTAACCGATTTAGTGTGTTATCGGGTTTATTTTATCTGTGTTTTGATGATTTGTGGTTGTTGATTGTGTTGTTTTTGGTGTTTGTGATTGGTGATAGGTGTAGAAAATATTGTGATGTAACTATTATTACTTGGACTTTTATATACTCGTAGCTCCAGAGTGGAAATCTTAACTCTGGTGTTTTATCAACATAAATGCATTCTAATCTCAGGCTCAATCTCCCAAAAATTCCTCTATTTTCTCAAGGTTTTTGACAAGGATTGGAATATTTATTTTTATTTATGTACACAAAAAACATTTAAGGGCAATAGGTAACATAGGTGCCTCAAGGAGATGTCAGCAAATCTGAAGGGGTCCGAGAGGGCCGATGCCTGCCAGAGCTGCGGGACTGTTCGAAACAGATACCGTGGCCCTGGAACACAAATGGCTAAGAAGGAACATGGTTGGGTTTTAGTCAGTACAAGTCTGACACTCCCTTCCGCTCTGCCCAGAGCTAGAGGGGTCATTTGGTGATTTCCCATCCGTAAAAACCGGCCAAGTGCACACAGGCACACAGGCACGGCACACAGGGTTCCATAGCTCCAAACAATATAATAACAATATTTTGAACTGTCATTCATTAGTTAGTAGTATTAGTTAGTCAACTTCCACACAACCGCAAAACTAAATTTGTTTTTCATAGTATGTTTATGAAAAACAAAGTTACTGCTGCAGTTTGATGAAAAAGTCCCATATCTCAAAAACTAAACATCATATCTTATTGAAACCAATTTTCGTTGATAGTTTTTTTTACGTTCTACAATCCTAAATATTTTCAGAATTTTCCTCCTCTTACTTTAGAAATTAGAGGGGGGGGGACACACATTTTACCACTTTGGAAGTGGCTCTAGCGCAAACTATTCAGTTTAGAAAAAAATGATATTAGAAACATCAATATCATTTTTAAAGACCTATCCATAGATACCCCACACGTATGGGTTTGATGAAAATTTTTTTTTTGGTTTTCAGTTCTAAGTATGGGGACCCCCTTAATTTATTGTTTTTTTTTTCTATTTTTGTGTGAAAATCCTAATGCGGTTTACAGAATACATCTACTTACCAAGTTTCAACAGTATAGTTCTTATAGTTTCGGAAATAAGTGGCTGTGACATACAGACGGACAGACAGACAGACAGACAGACAGACAGACATGACGAATCTATAAGGGTTCCGTTTTTTGCCATTCGGCTACGGAACCCTAAAAAGGGGATTAAAATACAGACAATTGAGCATAAAGGTATTTTGTGGCTGAGATGGCTGAGATGGATGTATTGTATACTAGGTCCGCAATACGTATAATACGTCCGTGTAATGATTCATATTTTGCGTACGGGTGGGAACATTATTCGATCCAGCCTTGTTCCCCGAGAGAGTGGGAATCTGGTTCTTTTAACCTAACAGACAGGCGTTTTGAGGGACTGTCTCTTGTTATTTTGACATTCAAAGTGCTAATTATCAGCCTTGAATTTGAATAAATGACTTTTGATTTTGAAAGGCAAACAGCTTCTTGATAATTGCTGAGATGATATTTTGACAAGATTTTGAACATTTTTACAACAACCTTTATATTATTATTTTTTTCGCTTTGAATACCTTCGATGAATGTTGACCTCGCAAAACGAGTTTTTTGAGTAGGAAGACTCTCTCTTATTTCATATGAAAACAGATAAAACAAATAAACAGTGTTTCTTTCTAAAAAGTGTCATAGGTGAAAATACTTATAGTAAACAAACCTCTTTTAAAGAGAGCACTGTAGAAACTGAGCTCTATTAGACTTACTTACTCCAGCGACCCGTATGATAAAATGGCGTGAAAGTATACACAGAACAATAACGTGTTGGGTTTAAAGCTCATAAAGTAGTTGCTCCATTGTTTACGAGTTAAACTCACCCGTTTGACTTTAACAACTTTTGCCGCAAAACATACCGACATGCGAAACCGCTTACCCGATGGTCAGTACGTTTCATGTACTTACCTACTTTTATATCCCTTTTCGCTCACAATGGGCCTCATAAGAAAGGCTCAGAGTCACCCAAAGGGCAATGGAGAGGGCTATGCTCGGAGTTTCCTTGCGTGATCAAATCAGAAATGAGGACATCCGCAAGAGAACCAAGGTTACCGACGTAGCCCGAAGAATTGCCAAACTTAAGTGGTAGTGGGCAGGGCATATTGCTCGCAGGACGGGTGGCCGATGGGGCCGAAAAGTTCTAGAATGGCGACAGCAAACCGGAAGACGATGCGTTGGAAGACCTCCCACTAGGTGGACCGATGACCTGGTGAAGGTTGCGGGGAACCGCTGGATGCGGGTCGCACGAGACCGGTCAATGTGGCGCCACTTGGGGTAGGCCTATGTCCAGCAGTGGACGTCTTTGGGCTGAAATGATAATGAAATCCCTTTTCACTAACACTATCATCATCACAATCTGCCTATCCTTTTCCTAACTATGTTGGGGTCGGCTTCCACTCTAACCGGATGAAGCTGAATAAGCTGTATTACATGGAGCGATTGCCTATCTGACCTCCACAACCCAGTCAGTTCTGGGTAATACGTTACCCCTTGCTAAGACTGGTTTTCAGACTGTAGGGCCACTGACTACCTGTAACAACTCTCACGGCTTAACGTGTTTTCCGAGGCACGGAGTAGCCACGCCGAGATGCGCAAGAACGCTGAGCAGAGAAAGGCATAACGGCTTTACTTTTTGGTGACGAGAATTTAAGGAGAAAACTCCAAAAACAAAACATGGTCTCAAGTGCATTGTTTACTTATAAAAAGTTATGCACAATAATCCGAACGCATCATAGCACGATATCAGGTATGTAGCGAGCTATCACAATACAGATAAAATCCAAATGTGACCGGATTCTACCTGACAGGTTTAGTTTTTTTATCGGTCAGGCTTGCGTAAGTTTCACTTTTGTATTTTTTTTAAATAATATATATTACATTTTTTGCCTAGCCGTTTCCCACTTATGGTACTATCGGCTTCTAGTTTAAATGAACGCAGCAACACTTGAGTGCCTAAAAACGCCAAGTTACCCCAGAAGACTGTTAAAGACAATCGAAACAAACTATTTCAGTGTATTATGGGCAATCCTATTCACAATGCAGACTTACCTCAGCAACTGTTGACTTGGCTTGAAGATCGGCCTCTGCGGCTGTTACGCTTTTACTAGCTTCGCCTGTAACTATGTAAAAAAATCTTAGAAGTTAAATTTGATCAAAATCAAAATATTTTATTTTACATAGGCCTACACTTTTAAAACGTCGACAAATTGTGCACGGTTCGGGTTGGTCGATTCCTATGGAGAAGAACCGGCAAGAAACTCCATGGTTACTCTTTTAAAATCATTTGGTTTTACAATATTTGAATGTTATTGCGTAGCATAAGTATGAGAGGACAGCGTAGATCCGACAGTTAAAATATATAAATAAATAAAAAAGTCTCCATTTAAAAAAGATCCACTTCCCGATTTCCGATTGAGCTGAAATTTTGCATATTTGTTTAGATTGAATGACAATGCCTGAATAGCTAAGTGACGGCATTCTAAATTGAATATGGCCGACTCTCAAAGTGAGCTGACTACTTATTTTTTATACATTCCCATGAAATGGGTATCGAATGAAAGGGTTTGCTGAGAAAAAAACGAAAAATAAAATAACGCAATCTAAAGCGTGTTTTTTTGTGTTTTAAAATTTTTTTTTTTTTTTAGGCTGTGACCTCATATCGAAAGATCTATCGGCCACGTAAACGCTCAAGTGTGCGCTAAATCTAAATCATCATAAACAAACAACACATCATGCCCATTTCCACGGCTATTTATATTAATTGAGAGCATTAATAAACAATACTTAGTAGCCCACAAAATGAACGTCAAACACGCACAGTTTTCTTCCACATTTCCGCGAACATTATAACTAGGGAACTATTTTTGTGATAAAGGCCATGACCGTGAATGTTATGATTATGTTGACATGATTTTAACATGCAAAACATTTGAGCATGATAATAATTTGTTTAAACCACATGAAGAGAAAAATATAAGCAGTGGTGCATCAGAAATAATGTATTTCCAGACTCGTTCCGTATAAATTTCATATCATCATCATCATCATTTCAGCCCGAAAAAACGTCCACTGCTGGACATAAGCCTCCCCAAAGAAGAAGGGGGTTTTGCCATAATCGCCACGCTTGGCAGGCGGGTTGGCGACCGCAGTACGGTTGTTACAAAAGCACAGAGAACGCTGCTGCCCATTCTCTGGCAAGTCCCTTAGTCGCCTCTTACGACACCCACGGGAAGATATGGGATGGTGCTATTCTTTACGTCCGACACCACACAGAGCAAAGCAGAGAAATTTCAGATAGCAAAGTTTATTTTCACTTTGTATTTTAGTAAAATTTTCTAAGATTTCTGGCTCATTTAACGCTGCCGTTAGTCACATAGATTTTGCATATAGAAAACACTTCAAACCCAATGAATTGACCATAAAGACTATATAATGCAAGAGTTGTAATGGTAGTCAGTCATACTATTGCTAATCCAAAGCGGAGAAGCAAGACACTTAGAATGCTGAGTGATTTTTTTAGCGCGTGGCTGTAGTTGAAACTAACGCTGCCATATTGCCATATTTTGCTATGCAATAAATACAATCTTACAACTGTATATCAACAGTGTAGTCGTATTCTCACAAAGTCAGTCACAAATATTAAGAGAGAGCGTTAACACTTTACGGCATTTCATACAAACTTTCAAGTCCTTTTTTTTCAAATGAAAATGTTATTCATTAACTTTTTAGACCAATGTATCTTGCTTATGCGTATGAAGCTTTATTAAAATCGGTTCAGTCAATTCGGAAAATAAGGACTTGAAAGTTTGTATGAAATATCGTAAGGCGTAAACGCTCTTAAACAAAGCAAACACCAAAATGCATCTAAACTCCATACCACTACATCTAACATTTGATCAAAATGACGTCATTACCGTTCTAAAGGCTGATCCACACAAGCTTCTTCGCCCATAACTCAAACGCACCGCAACTCAAGTAAATCCTACTCATTAGTCGTCGCGACCCACTAATGTGTTCTCGTCCTATTAAGTGACGGCTTATGTACTTGCTCCCTGTGTACTTGGGTTTTGTCACGAACGTGAATGTTATGTGGGAGGTATTGCTGGAGTATTTTTTGTGATTGAGTTAATTGGGTATTAAGAGATGTTGAGTATACTTTCTAGGAATAGAATTGTACCCAAATGTTTTGATAGAAAGAGTTTTTTAATACTTATTGCTAGACGATAAGTCTCAACATAATAGGGCATCATTATTGTTTAAATGTGCAGAGGCGTTCAAAATCAAAATCAAAATCAAAATATTTTTATTTTACATAGGCCTACAGGGGCACTTACAAAACGTCGGCAAAAAGGTGCTCGGTTCGCGTTGGTCGTTTCCTATGGAGAAGAACCGGCAAGAAACTCCATGGTTACTCTTTTAAAATCATTTGGTTTTACAATATTTCTGTTACAGCATTAGTACTAAAGTATAAACCGTTAAACCTAAAATCCCGCTGTTTTGTATGAATAGTATTTTCCTTTACACTATAGTGTGTGTGTGATTTTTAAACAGAGTTGATTGTAATCTTTTTCATATTTGATTAAAAAAAAGAACGTATGTTCTTGAAATGACAGAAAAAAAACGTTTATCCAGCCCGCAACACTATAACCAAATAGACTAGTGGGCATTGGCCTAATATATCCTCTATTTTTTTTTGTTTTTAATTCCACCACACATAACAAAAGCATTCAGCATTCCTTTTCCTAATCCCTATACCAGGAAAATATGAACCCGAAGAAATATACAAAACCAACCCAGAAAATATTTACAAAGTAATCTATCCATATACGAGTACATAGACGGTAAACTATTACGTCTACACGCGGGTAATATCGCGCACAAAATAAATATTTTTCATGCTAGCAGACATATTCTATCGTTCATCCATCATTGTATTGCCCCCAAATCTTCAGGTAATTTTTCCCGAGCATGTCTCATGATGACCTGGTTCATATTTTATTATATGGTAACTTTTTTCACCCTAATCCGGGTTTTTGGGAAGGATTATGCAGAAAAATGTTTTGCAATTGCGCACAGCTAAGGAAGGAAGAATATGATTTAACTTAATAAATATTTTCGCGAGATTTACCAATTTGTTTGCATCTGGATCTCTCCAAAGTTCGAGTGAATTGGTTTCTTTGCTTCACATACTGCGATTTGTTGATAAACGCAAGAAAAAATAATGATTTCAGGTTGAATTAAATGATGTAATATTATTACGAACCTATTGTTTGCCAAATCACGCTTATCCGTGAGCAGAGCATTGCCTGATAAAGATGAAAATATTTGTAAACAAAGTTGACACTTCGCGAGACCAGAGGGCTGGCTATTTCATTGGACAAAGAATTAGTATTGCCATTCAACGTGGCAATGCTGTCAGTCTTCTGGGCACGTTTCCGGATGACAACGATGGGGAGGAGTATTTTGACGCCTAAACGTCCTGTTGTTTTTAAATTAGTTTATACTTATTTAGTTAGTTTATGTAAATATTTAGTTTTGGTTTTATTTGTTTGTTATAACTTATAACTTACCGTGTATAGTGTTTTTATGTCAATAAAGTTGACAAATATTTTCATCTTTAAAATCAAAATAATATCAGTTTTGGTGCAAAACCTAAAATGTTCATTGAGGGTTGAACATTAGTAGTACCTGATGCAAACCTACGTCTTAA
This sequence comes from Cerastis rubricosa, assembly GCA_949152445.1. NCBI lineage: Eukaryota > Metazoa > Arthropoda > Insecta > Lepidoptera > Noctuidae > Cerastis > Cerastis rubricosa. The sequence goes on from OX424541.1 coordinate 16,480,467, forward strand.
TTAAACTAGTTACTAAAAACGGTCATCGTATCTTCAAAACATTCAGTTCTTGTAGCATTATTTGTAATGTGTTACTAACAGTATAGATAGAGTTTCAAACTCTATGACAATGACATTAGAGCTGACATTTGAACTCAAAGTAAACATAATAATCCTACAATATAAAAGGTAATCGACACAAAATTCTGGCTATCCCTAGGGCCCGTTTACTTTCTATATTATTCACAAGCCATGAGCCCAATGAGATTTATCCAATCGGTAAAAATTACGAACATGAATAGCAACTTTCATCTCCAATTTATTCTATAAAGGAATGAAATTTCAAAAATCATTTCTTAGAGTTCACCTTCGTGAGGTTTATGTATGAGAGATGAGAGTCTCTTATGTATTTAAATATCGGCGTGAATACATAACATAACATCACGCGAGTAATCCCCGAACTGTCAGGAAGATGTGAATTTAATAGTGCATCCACATTTCATGTAATAGCGGGCGAACCCATTGCCATCAACCGGGCACAAATCCGGACTCCGTGGCTGCTACTAAGAAACTCATGATGGAAAAACTCATTAATCTACACCTGACCCGGGAATCGAAGCCAGGATCTCATGCTCAGCCCCCGTATTTACAAACCCTCGGATTAGATTTCGATTCGGAAAGTCGTATGTCTATCTCGCTCGGTTTCGTAATGTCAAAACAAGATAGATATACGACTTATCGAATCGAAATCGAATCCGAGCGTTTGTTAATAGGAGGCCAGAAGTCGCTACTGAGACCACTAGGCCGACGAGGTAGTCAGAGTGAATACATATTGTGTAAAACATTGTAAACGTACATAAAGACACCCTCTGCTCCGATGGGGGTTACTCAGAAACTATAGAACGCCATCACAGTCCTGACATATTCACTTCGCTTCGTTTACGTTTATGCAACTAGTTGTGCATAGACACACGACCAGTTGCAAGTAATACGCACTTGCACGCGTAGCATGACTACTGTAGAAACGAGTTCCGTCTACGGAAGAATTGTCATAATGACAGATAGACAATGACAATGTGTCAGTTTGTCGATTCTTCCGTCGACGTAGCACGTTTCTACAGCGCTCATGCTACGCGTGCTGACCTTCCTGAAGAACATCACCAATAAGATCAAAATGAGTGCTTTTAGGGCATATCCTCAAAGCGTCATAAAACAAAATATATATTTATACTTTTTACACACGTCTCAGGAGAAAACATTTTAGTCGACCTAAATAAAAATGTCAGATAAACTTTCATTTTGAGAATGTATTTACACTTTAGTACAGTATGAAAGATCAGATGTTTTTTTTATATCTGACGATTGTTTTTTTTTAGACTTTGGACAGTTTACAATGCATTGCAAAAGTTGTCATTCGATGTCACTTTGTATAAAATTTGCATTTACACGTAGGTCTACAAGTTGCCGGCCACGCATTAAATTAATCAGATACCCAAAACTATTATGTTACTAAATTACTGATGTTTTCTCTAGTTACCCACAGTAATAATAGTAGATTGTTGCATCGAGCGCAAAGTGAGTTATTAATGCACGAGTGTTATGTTGGTGCCCGAGCGCATGCGAGGGCACTAAATTAACACGAGTGCATTTATAACTCACATTAGCAAGGTGCGTAATCTACTTTTCTTTCAACTACAGTGACAAAATATATCTACTTAAAATAAAAACTCAAGTTAATGAAACAAAGTCTAATTCATCTTCCCTTCAAACATACAATTATTAAAAGTGCAGTTATTAAAGGTCACATCAAACAACATCATTTGCAGCTGTTTTATACTTTCTGGAGTTGAATTCATATCGCTATCGCTGTCAATTTTCATGTTTTTTCAACTTTTTTTTTGCTAAATCAGAAATGTCAAAGTTTTACAATTTTACAAAATGCGCGCCATTTGTTTTTCTTTCAACTACGCAGTAATGTTATCATTAATCACTACAAAACCGATCACAAAGGATGTCTTTTTTGCTTAGAACCAAAACAGTGCAGAAAAGTTATATGAAATCTCATTATTGCACTGTTTTTCATTACTGCATTCATATCGCTATCGCTGTCAATTTTCATGTTTTTTTAACTTCTTTTTTGCTAAATAAGAAATGTCAAAGTTTTACAATTTTACAAAATGCGCGCCATTTGTTTTTCTTTCAACTACGCAGTAATGTTATCATTAATCACTACAAAACCGATCACAAAGGATGTCTTTTTTGCTTAGAACCAAAACAGTGCAGAAAAGTTATATGAAATCTCATTATTGCACTGTTTTTCATTACTGCACTGTTTAAAATTTTAAATTTGGAATTTTGTAGTGATTAATGATAACATTACTGCGTAGTTGAAAGAAAAGTAATATTTTTGTTCAATACGGTCTCCTTTTAGGTACTTCAAACCATTTTTGTCTGGATATTAATCCTTTATTTAACAGTTGAAAATCGGAATCTTTTGGATCTTACCATGCATGTGAATCATCTGTTTTATAGTTTGCACAGTGTACTAGGCGCGCATAGATAAACAACAGTGGTATCGTGGCTCATTAGTGCGTATTCTCTCAACCTTCGTGACGAACTGACGATACTGTTGCACTGCAAGCTATCTTGTAAGTCAAGTATGATTGGAGCCGTCTTTGTAGGCGTAAAGGATTCTGCTCACTACACCGTAGCGTATCATGACTGTGCATGAACGTCTCAGGCAAAAAAGAATTACTTTAGGTTGTAAAGTTAGAGCCCATGCCCACTATGCCGTTCCGTCATCGACCAACACTATCGCGTGCCATGCAAGTAAAGTAAATTTCTGCTGGCCATTGTTTACGCTCCGTGCATGGCAGGTAAAGGTGTCGGAACAGTCTTGTGGACATAGTCTCATACAACTCCACCAAGCTAAGTTTGCACCTAGCTTTTTGTGTATATTTTAATGTACCTATGTTTATTATAATATTAAAAACAATAAATCAAAAAGAAAATAAACAAAATAAAATGCCTATGGCATTAAGTCCGCCACTGTACATTGTACTTGAAGTGTTAAATAAATAAATAAATGCAAAGTAAAATCTTTGTATAAATGCAAAACAAACATTTGTTTACTTTTTTAAAGTCATAGCAATTCCTTTTTTGCAGACCGTACCTAAGCGTCAGTGTGACGTAATCGACGCGAGTTCCAAACTTAGCTTGGTCGAGTTGTAGTTATCAATACAAATATAGGGCTTTTACTAACGGGTACGATTTATTTTGTACATTTAGTAAATCATACGCCATTAATATGATGCGTTGCTGATACGTTGTCATGGGTTTAGTAGTTCGTATCGTGTTTCTTTCCGTGCCTTACACGTTCATAGCACGGTCATGATTTGGTACGATGTAGTGGGTAAACTCCTTTATGATAACGGAGCAAACTTCTGACACATATGACATGCAGAATCAAAGTGCGGTTTAATGACGTAGCAATATGGTTGCTCTTATTTTGCTACCACTGGCAAGTAAGTCAAAATTACAGTGATATTTACTGTCGTTACTATAACGACAGGAACCTTTTGCTATTGAGTAGTGGTCGCAGTCGCGACTACTGAGGATGAGAACAAAGTGTTATTGGTGTCATTCTACTGAGAAATGACTGATGGAAACATCAGTCATTTCTCAGTAGAAGCCAAGGACCTGGATTTGTGCTCGATTCAAACTCAAACTCAAAGCATTTATTTCAATTAGACCATTACAGGCACTATTGAAAGTCAAAAAACTAAAAAAAATGCTAAGCTACAGTTGCACTCACAAGGCATAATAACTTGTGAAAGTACTGTACTTGCCCATTCCAAAGCGTAGATCTCTATGGAGAAGAATGGGCAAGAAACACTATAGACACTCTTTTAAATCAAAATATGTTACAAAATCTTGGTAACATCATTTGTGTTGAGAATTACTAGTATGTGAGAACGATTAGAAATACGGGCAAGTTAAGAGCGTCCAGACTAAAAGATTAAATCAGTAATTCGAAAATAAAGTAATTAAAATAAACCGTGGCAGCTAAGAGATGACCATTCATAACTGACAGCGCCCGTTCACGAACATGACGCATGTATCAGCCATCATTCAACTCAACCATATTGAAGGGAACTAAATAACCCAACACACCCGCCACCATCAGCGTGACATTTAAGTGAGCATGACATTCACTCAACCACCAGGGTAAATTCGCGTCAATGAAATATGTAGGTACTCAGTAAATGGTGGCTTTACATTACATAAGAAGTACTCACACATGTGCTATGCAATTATATAATACTAAGATATTGAATCTAAACGTTGACGGCAAATAGCCTCGCCCCCTATTACATGGGACTTAAACTTAACTGGCGATATGAGGGTGTAGGTACTATTTAAGTACACCTCTGCTTAACCCATCTGGGATTAAAGGCATGATATTACGTTAGTTTTTATGTGTTTCCTATAGAATTACTAACCAACATCTTAACTTACATGTACCCCAGCCCTTTTTATTTAACTTAAGACCTTCATTGGCCTTTGACCTTTGAAAATACAGGCTGTATGTGTATTCTTATCAAACATTCATAGCTAAACGCACAACAAGTACTTTTCACAGGCGATAAATTATAGGTTCTAGCTGAACTAATCGAATCTTTACGACACTCAATTTTTTATCATAAAGGAGTTGAAACAACGTTGATATTTCGTTGTCAGAAAAATATTTAAGGCTTATTTTTAATGTCATTATGTACTGTAATACTCCTAGTATTATAATCAAAAAGTCAGGGTGAAATAGCACACAATTATGATAATTACAGTTTTGGTTTTAGCTTGTGTTGAAATGTCAAATGATTTAATGTGACCCAAATATTGGATCAGCGGTCATTTGGTCATACTAGATTTATTTAGTTATTTTCAACTACTATCTATGATACATTATTATTATCATATCTATTTTCCTAAACATTGTAGGCAGTTATATAACGTTACAACTCGAGGGTATAGGATTAATTTTATAAAAAAAACGCAAGTAAGTAAAATTAATGGATACCCTCAAATTTTAACATCTATCGATTAGACTCTTGACTCCTACTGTAATTTTCAACAAATTCAGACCTTTTTTGTCAATTGCTCCATGTAAAATGTTGGTGTTCAGGTGCATTCGGTTAGACTGGAAGATGACCCCACCTTGGTTTGGAAAAGGAATGGCAGATGATGATGATGATTCAGACTCTTTTTCTGCTTCGCGGAATCCACGCACTCGAAAGATCAAGAACATTTTAACTCACTCATTAGAGTCATGAAAATAACCTTCGTGAAAATCAAGGTATTTAAGTCCATTACCGTCAGTGCATTTTTTTTTGCTTTATCTTGTTCTACCCTTTGTAGTAAGCTTATTGTCGGGCCTACGCTGTCCTCCCATACCTAAGTGCTACCGCTGTAACATTCAAGTATTTTAACCAAATGATTTTAAAAGAGTTATCATGGAGTTTTTTGCCGGTTCTTCTCCATAGGAAACGACCAACCTGAACCGTGCACCTTTTGTCGACATTTTATAAGTGCCCCTGTAGACCTATGTAAAATAAAATATTTTGATTTTGTTAACTTCAATTACTAATTATTCTCAGCATTTGCATTGACAAGTGCAGCATCATGACGTCATCATAGTACCCATAAGCACGGGCAGGAAGATTATCCTTGCCCATTTTATAACTTACAAAACTACAACGAGAAGAAAAAGATTAGGCCTGGTTAATTGATTATTCCCTAACCAACATACGGGTCTTATTGAAGGTTACAGCTTAACAAAGATGACGACACAAGGGCTGGCCTCATAGAGTAACTCAATTAGAGGTGTAATGGATGCGAAGAGACCTTTTTCTGTCGCAGCATAATGAAGGAAAACAAAAGAAAACTATGAACGAGAAACCAATTCTTAATAGTTCTGTCTTCTAATTTTATTTTCATTAATAAATTCTGTCTTCTAATTTTATTTTCAAAAATGTTCACTACAAAACTGTGTTGAAAATTTTAGAATTACATGCAAGTCAAAAGACTGACGTACGGACAAACTATCTTGGGGTTGGCTTCCAGTCTAACCAGATGCAGCTGAGTTCTAGTATTTTACATGTGTACTGCCTATCTGACCTCCACAACCAAGTAACTGGATGTTTGACTTTCGGCTTCTGATTACTCGTAACGACTGTCTAAGATCTACAAATGACAGCCGGGACCAACGGCTTAACGTGTTTTCCGAGGCACGGAGGAAACACGTTGTAATTATGGTCACCTATCCACAGACCAACCTCGGCAAGCACGGTTTACCTTAAATATCGACCCGTGTGACTTTTATTGTTTAGCCACGAGCTCCTCCTGTTTTGTTATACCTATGTAGTCATATTTGCTACACATCCATCTCAAGTACTCACTCACCACTCCTTACACCATACGGTTTTACAAACAACATATTTCACACATGCAATTACAAACGCTATTTCCAAAGTCCCCTTGTAATTTCCACAACACTCATAAAACAAGCAGGAATACTTGCACAGCCTTATTCCAAAGTCGTCATTCCTTTGTACATAGACATTTTTACTGCAGACCATTCAGCTTCACGCAAGAAATCCAAACATACTTTGTGTCACAAAACGGAATAGGCAAAAATGACACATTCCTATTCAAGCAAAAGGCGCAATGTATAAGGGTTTGAACGGTAACCTTTTCATGACGTAGTGAGTCTACGGCGTAGCTGTGTGCTACGCGCTACGCTCCAGTTTGCTACGAGACCCGGAGCGGGGAGGACGTTTCGTAGTACCTACAGTTTCGTATCGCTACGATGCGATGTTCGCGGTTTAAACTTGTGTTCGTTTTTCTTGAAATTAATGTTTACGGTTTTAAATGAAAGGGGTTTTTGTGTAGTGAGCAGTGTTGTTATGACATTTGTTTAAAGTATTTTATTTAAGATTTTTGTGTGAGTCTCTGAAACAAAGATGTGAAAATCTTGAGGCACTATTTCCTCATTACACTTGTTAAGAAATGTATGTTCTTTGGTCTCGGTGAAATAGACAACGCGTTTTATCGTGGCAATACTTGGTAACTGTGTCCTAGGATTTACTTTCCGATGAAGCAACTTGCGGGCAAACACAATTTTAACTTTTTGAGGTACTCTAGTAGTTCCATTGTTCAGAGTTCAGGAGTTCTAGTTTCTCTGAAGTCTCGTTAACGATACACTAATATCATACCTAAAGTAAATATTTGAATAGTTGTCAGTCTATTGTAGCCATTCAATGTAATTGTAACAATGACAATAATACAATGTCTTGGTTTTATAAAGCATTGTTAATTGGAGGATACCAATTATTCACCTGTAGACGCTAGAATATAATTATCTTTTGTGAACCAACCGAATAGTAATATTTATCTGATCTGTCTGTCTGTACAAAGAAAAAAAAAACCCGTAAGAGAGAGTACTGCATTGAAAATTCGTAATAGTTATCTATGTTGTATTTCAAAGAAAAAATATTACTTTCAATCATAAAATGAGTGGAACTTTCATTGCATCCACACAAACATTACTTTCACTAACAGTACAAAACAAAAAACAAAATCTTGAAAAAAAAAAATGCTGTTCATTTTGCAGCTAGCAATTCAGTCATTTGAGTCAAATTGAGAGAATTCTTTAAAAGTCTGTTTAAAATTCATACAATATATTCGTAGCCATCTTAGGTATTTACATCTTTTGTACTTATGTAAATCCATTTAAAATACTCTAACGAATGACAAAATTATATTTTCATTGAAACAGACTTAAAACGCACACCTGGACACACAATTACACAGTCAACATAAATTTTAACTGAGAGAAATAACACGAGATTTACACAAACTTCCATTTAAAAATATAAAAGTCGACACGTACGCAAACACGCGGCGTTCACGTAAAAAAACAAATGCAAGGGTGAAAAGATTAAATGAATCGTGACCGAAATAAATGAACATTTAAATGAAAGAACACAGAGTGACTTTAAGTGTAAAATGTACTGTTTTGGGTGAAATCGTCTGAATAGTTTATGAAAACGGAATGAAGAACGGGAAGACTTACTTTTGGTCGATGCTGCAGGCTTTGGCTTTGTTACCTACTATGGCTTTAAAAGGTAAGCTTTACAACTAGTAATTACTTCACAAAAATAAGTAATCATTAAACAGGTTCGTGCAGTTAAGGAAAAAAGATGACGGAACAGCTTTTTACGGATAAAAAAGCTCGGTACTTAATTTTTCAGAAGATACTGGCACTTTTGTTACAAGCTAGGTTAAGTTCGCGACTTCATCCGCTTTTTTTGTTTTTGGCATAAATCATATCCTATGACAATCGGATGAGTAGTTCCAGAGATCACCACCTACATCCAATCTTACAATCTTTCCATTTGTCATTTTTTGTGTAATATCACAATGCCTATAAGGTAGACATTGTGATATTCCACCAATTCGCACTAAGCGTTTACAAACGTCTTTCATAATGCGCACAGCAAAGGAGTGGAACTCTCTGCCCGCGTCTGTGTTTCCGAACGCTTACAACCTCTCTCGCTTATAATCTCTTTAAGGTTAGAGTGAACAGGCTTCTTCTGGGTTAGCTATCGTGGACTTTGTCTTTGTCATCTTTGACCTAGACTAGAGTCAAGAGCAAACCAATCGCAAATTAAAAATGTATGTCCTTAATGTTGGATTCCGTGAGCTACTCAATAAAAAACACATTATAAGATTCCAAATGTATTGTGCACCGCACAGGCAAAACGATCAGACTAAACTGTGACATCTGTCTATAAACCTTACTCTAGACAACATAGAGTTTACAATGGAACACATACAAACTCCTTGAAGGTATATTTCTAACACTGGCCCTTGATCCAATATAAACTCATGTAAATCTCATTACCCACAATAAAATATCTAAGTGTAGACACATCCGCTGTCTAAAAATATACTATAACATAACAACAACAAAACACAGCAAAAGCATAAATTTATAAAAGCATCCGTCACATATAAACAGTAAATATTCAAAAAACTATGTGATACGGATCTAAAACAAATTATACTTCTGCAAGTATGCCTTATCTACTGCTTAGAACCATCGCATATCATTTATTTAATGATAGAAATAAATGACATACAAACTTATCATGTTTTTCCTTTACCAACGGTTTCGTTAAAACATCGGCCACCATTTCATCAGTAGATAGGTATTTTATAACAACAGCTGTACCTTCCTCAACAATTTCCCTAATGAAATGATGTCTCACGTCAATGTGTTTCGTTCTGGCATGGTACATAGAATTAGTGCACAACTTCAGTGCAGACTGATTATCATTAAACAACGTAATCCTATACTGTACCCCGTAAATTTCGAACAGAAACTTGCGTAGAAAAAGTGCTTCTTTACAAGCATCCGACAGACACATATATTCGGCCTCTGTGCTTGAAAGAGCCACTGTTTTTTGTTTTCTACTCTTCCAAGAGATGGTAGAATTTCCAATTTTGAACACATAACCGGTATAAGATCGGCGATCGACCTCATTTGATGCAAAATCAGCGTCAGCATATGCGACGATATCCAAGCCTGACTTCTGAAAAGTTAAATAATGATCAGGCGTACCTTTTAAATAGCGAAGAACGCGTTTTGCTGCCTTCCAGTGAGTCTCGTTGTAAGCGTCGTTGAACTGACTGAGCGAGCTGACAGCATGTGCAATATCCGGCCGCGTACATACCGCTATGTACATCAGACATCCTATCAGGCCTCTGTAGTCGTGCGTACAATCCTTCTTTGTAGATTTCACGAGCTTCAGACCTTTCTCCATAGGTGTTCGTGCAGGTTTGCAATCTGACATGTGAAATCGTTCTAGCACCTTCTTAATATAGTTTGACTGGTCTAGAGTTATTTCCTTGTTCTGTCTGCAAAGCCTCATTCCAAGAATGTGGTGTGCTGGCCCTAAATCTTTGATTTCGAAGGCCTTCTTTAATTCTTCTTTGATTCCTGCCACATCTCGGGAACCAGCTGAAGAAAACAGCATTATATCATCAACATAGAGAGCAATTATAATCACAGATTTCCCGCTCGACTTGACATAAACACAAGGTTCGGAAGATAAACGTTTAAATTTCATTTTGCTCGTCAAAACGCCATTTATTTTCTCATACCAAGACTTTGAAGCTTGCTTCAGTCCGTATATGGCCTTATTCAACTTGTAAACTTTATCTTCTTGACCTTTAATCTTGTAGCCTTCTGGCTGCTCCATAAAAACGGTTTCCTTTAAATCTCCATTCAAAAAGGCCGTTTTTACATCCAGATGCTCAATATTCATGTTATGTTCCGTTGCTAAAGCTAGTAACGTACGTATAGTGGAATATCGTACTACAGGAGAAAACGTTTCTTCGTAATCAATACCGTATTTCTGGGTATAACCTTTTGCAACGAGGCGCGCTTTGTACCTCAATATTTCCCCGTCAAGGCCAAGCTTTCTTTTAAAGATCCACTTGCATTTGACAGGCCTTTGCTTCGTATCGCGGTCAGTCAGAGTCCAACACTTATTATCTATGAAGGATTTATACTCTTCCGCCATCGCGGCTTTCCACTTACTTGCTTCGTGGCCATTCAGTGCCTCGCGTACTGTCTGAGGGTCTTCAGTGTCACTGCAAACAGTGCGTGCTACACTAGCTGACTCAAACTCACTACTTTCGTCCGTAGAGTTCTCGTAGTCTTCCAGTGTGGAATCTCCTGAGACATACGTCTCATCCGCAGAGTCATTCAGAGTCTCACTACTGCTCTCAGAATCATCTGTCGTAATGACGCTGTTATCTTGACAGTTTTCGTTAGATATTTCTGCGTGCTCTTGGGGTAAATCGGGTGAGGCAGGTTGCACTGGAACATTATCGGTGACAGTTACATTGTTCGGAAACAAACCAATCGTGTAACGTGAACTATCATCCTCATCCGATGAAGTGTTATTCCAAAAAGCATGTTCTAGAAAAATGACATTTCTTGCTTTTATGACATTCTTCGAGCTCGCCGGATCTATCAATCTGTAACCCTTTGACTCGTCACAGTATCCGGCAAAAATATATTTCTTACTTTTGGGATCTAATTTGTCCCGTTTGTGCTGTAGGGCATAAGCTTGGCAACCAAAAATGCGTAGGTAACTCAGATTCTCCTTTTTACCTGTCCATTTTTCTTCCGGTGTACTGCCCATCACAGCCTTAGTTGGAGAGCGATTCTTCAGGTAGACGGCAGTGTTGACTGCTTCTGCCCAGAATTCCTTTTTCAAACCTGCTTCCTGGAGCATGCACCTGGCTTTCTCCGTAACGGTTCTGATCGCGCGTTCTGCGACCCCGTTCTGAGCTGATGACCTTGGAACCGTGGTCTGATGTCGAATCCCATGCTTCTTCAGGAACTTCTGAAAATTAGAATTGACATATTCACCACCATTGTCTGTACGAAGAACTTTTATTTTCTTATTGGTTTGGTTTTCTACGAGAGCTTTAAATTCTTTAAACATCTCGAAAACCTCATCCTTCCTCCTAAGAAAATAAACGAATGTTTTTCGTGACAGGTCGTCAATGAACAACAGAAAATATCTTTTCCCACCTAGGGACGGGCACGGCAGTGGTCCCATGACGTCACTGTGAATTATTCCAAGAATTTCCTTGGCTCTGGCCTCCGATTTCTTCGGAAATGGCAACTTAGTCTGTTTACCTAAGATGCAGGAAACACACGACCGAAAGTTATTGTTGTCATAAGAAATACCCTTGACCATACCTTTTCGCAGTAACTCCATGCTTCGGGTGTTCAGATGCGCTAGACGATGGTGCCAAATTTGTTGCGTTGACTGGCTTCCAGTAGCAGGGGACTGCGGCGCTTGCTTCACGCTCACGGCAACATGACGACTATCAACCTTTAATTGACGTGTCGGCACTGCTTTGCTGTCACCTGTACCTACAGACAAAGACGAACACATTGCCTGCGAGGATGGCTCGCTACACGAAACAGAAACAGTTTCAATGGCATCAAGTTCATAAATACCATCTCTCAGGGTAGCTGTAGCCAAAACCTCCCCATTGTCATAGACTGTACACACGCCAGAACGAAACACAATTTCGAAACCTTTCTTATCCATCGCACTAACAGATAACAAATTAGCAGACAATTTTGGGACTAAGTACACATTACTTATCGATCTCACACTATTGTCCTTTAGCACAGTTTGCGCAGTTCCTTTTCCAGCTGTCGGCAATGCTTCACCATTGGCGATTAAGACCTTCTTCGGCTTTTCAATAGTAAAATCTGTTAAACACCTGCGATCATTGCAAAAATGCTGCGCCGCACCACTGTCGACGTACCAAACGTCTCTCTTGACTCCTGCGGCCAACGCTGTGAGATGCACCTGACTTTACCTGCCACTCTTCTTGCCGTCAGAGTTGTCAGGACAATCCTTCTTGAAATGCCCACTCTTTTTGCATCTGAAGCACTTAATTGGCTTTGGTGCTTTCCGAGCTGCTAAAGCCGTAACATTTTCGCTTTTTTCGTCGCGTCTCGCATTTTCTAGAAGCAATTTTGCTTTGACATTTTCACTTGACAGTGACACGTTCGAATGTTCTAGAGCCATAATCAACGGGTCGTAATCGCTTGTCAAACCGCTGAGTAAAATCACGGCCACGAAGTCATCTTCTAAAGCCGCTCCGATGTCGCTCAGTTGTTGCGATGTATCTATGACCTTGTTCACATATGTCTCCATACTCGCACATACGCTTAATTTAATGGCGAACAATGTGCGAAGCAATCCGAGTCGTCGTGACAAGCCTCGGTCCTCGTATGCCTTCTGCAGGTTGTTCCACGCTTCGCTAGCCGACTTGGCATTTCTAATTAGTGGAAATACACAAGGCTTCACGCTCAAGGCGATTTTCGCGAGCGCTTTTTCCTGCTTCTTCGCGTTTTCGTTTTTATTTTCAGTTGTGCCCACACAATCCCAAAGATCGTCATGGATGAGCACCATCCGCATCATAAATTTCCAGGATGGATAATCTTGAATCCCGGATAATTTTTCTATCGAAACATTTTGATTGACGGTTGTCATTGTTCTTTGTTTTTCTTGCGAATAAATTTTGAAAATAATTTTACAAAATCACACGCGCATACTTGGAAAATAATAATAAGAGTAGTGAATTTAAAGCATAACGCTCTGCTACCATGTTGGATTCCGTGAGCTACTCAATAAAAAACACATTATAAGATTCCAAATGTATTGTGCACCGCACAGGCAAAACGATCAGACTAAACTGTGACATCTGTCTATAAACCTTACTCTAGACAACATAGAGTTTACAATGGAACACATACAAACTCCTTGAAGGTATATTTCTAACACTTAATAAATAAAATAAAATAATCTATGAAATACTACCGTCCTTCTTAGTTAAAAATCAACTTTCACGTATATTTTTTATTTATTACATATGTACAAATTACAAATAGATGTAAAATAATAATAAAAAATATGTACAAGTATAAATTACTCTCTAGTTAAGTTAGCTCTATTATAAATGCTTCCTTAGGCTGGTGGATTAGTTATCACAGAAAGATGTTATCAGTGCCAGAATGTTCCGTGTTTTGTTTACCCTAATAAGTACCTAAAGCTATTATATACCCGGCTCTTTATCTACCTGGTAGAATTTCTCAGTTGTCTTTTACGATACTCAAGGGAGAGCTTTAGAAGATAGTGTAGGTATATAAGCGTATGTTTAAACTTTAGATTCTAGTCTAGCAAATAATCAGGGTTTAAGTTTGATACCTTGGGATTAATGTTAGTATTAAATTAAACGTAGGTCGAAAGCTTTCAACTTTCATACCTTTATACTTCAAAGTTATCATTAATGTCTTAATCATCATCATTGCAATATACTTGTTGAACGGGTTTTTGCAGTGTCAACAATATTGATTGATGAGAAGGTTCAAATTAGCTTAATCTTTAATTGTGCTTGACACCCAATCATATCATCGTCATCATCCTCTTGCCCTTATCCTAATTTATTTGGGGACGGCGCAACATGTCTGCTTCTTCCATACTTATCCATTATTCATCATCTCAGCAGTCACTTCCTTTCTAGACGTATCATCCTTTACACAGTCCATTCATCGTATCTTCACTTATAGTCATCCATATTCAGACTCAAAACTATGCTCATGATATTTTTTTCATTCCTTGGCATCACATGCCCATACCATACAGTCATACAGTCTTAACAATCGTATACCCAGTAATTGGGTTATGATAGCCATATAGTTCCATAAAAATGACTGGTATTCATCATCAAGGAGATGACCCAAAACAGAGTCGGGAAAAACCTTGGCAAATGATACTCTGATAACCACGTTTGATACAAACATTGGTGATCGTATTTTGTCACCAGCTGTTTTCGCGACCTTGGTACGCCAGAAAAAAAAACGGATTTTGTTAAGAATTTAATGGTTTCTTTTTTTTTGTACGGATTACTAATCCATTTTCTGAAATAAAACTAGCCTAAGTTAGTCCACAACATCATCTTAAATGTCCCGTCAAAATCCAACCAGCGCGCAGCGGTCCGTCCAGCTACTTTAGAGATTAGCCGGAAAAAACATACAGACAGACAAAGAGACAATTTTTTTTTCTTTTTTTTTCCAACCGACATACGACTCTCATAGAGAGGAGGCTTGCCAGCAGTGGGAACATTATAGGCTGATGATGACCTGTATTTTGATATGCATTAAATAAAAAACTGTTATTTTACTGTTGAAACAGACACTTGAAAATTATTCTTAGTATTGTATATGTAGACATTAGTCGTCAAAAGAAGTTTCTTTTCAGTTCTTCTGCATAGAAAACTATACTTTGGAACTAACTTTAACTTTCTGAGTAATCGATTCAAAAGTGTCTGTAGATAGAATAGTTAAAATAAAATAGATGCTCTTAGATTGAAATCTCTGTCCGATCCTTATCCTATTCATGTATCGCTCCATTGATAATTATCGAATTACGTAATTTGATAAATATCAACAGTTTGAAATGTTGATTTACCAACAAGTTTGTACTGAGTAAGAAACTTATTGTGTTCGTAGACATCTTAATTAATAAATAATGGATTGTTTCTTGTCTACGAAACTAACGAGAGAGCCAGCTGCGTTTGTGTAACTACTACAAATATAATATTTTATGTTTCTTGTCAGACATTTCTAGGGATTTCTCAAGAAATATTTGTTCTTAATATTTTTGTATTGTTCTGACGAAATGGAAAGCAGCGCTGGCCCAGTAGTGGCAGCCCCAAATTACGAGCAGTAAGCCGTGGGTTCGAACCCAGGAAGGCTCATTACTTTGTGTAATTAATTACATCACCACTGCTCTCAAAAACGGTGAAGGAAAACATGCGGAAACCGGCATGTCCTAGAACTAAAAATTCGAAGACATGTGACATATACCAACCCGCACAGGGCCCGCGTTTACAGCCTACTTCCTCTCATAGAGAGGAGGCCTGTGTCCCAGCAGTGGGAACATTATAGGCTGATGATGATGATGATTGAATTTTTGCATATGTGCCTAAATTATAAAAAAGTAATCAGGACAATTTATTTAAAGATGTAAAAAAATGTAGTTCCTAGGTACTTACCTACAGTTTTTCAGACGGCTAATCACCTCGTTGGTCCAGTGATCGCAATCACGACTGCCGAGCATGAGGGCTGGGGTTCGATTCCCCGGTCGGGCAATTTATTATTGGGTTTTTCCATCCTCAACTTCTCCGTAGCAGCCACGGAGTCTGGATTTCTGCCCGGTTGATGGCAAAAAACTCGTCCTCTATTGCTTGGGACTTAAAAACATAACTGGCGATATAGGGGTGTACACTTAGGTAAACCTCTGCCCTAACCATTCAGTGATAGCAGGCGTTTATGTTATGTTCTAATCATCATTACCATCAGTTGATGGTAGGATAAAAAATCTGCAATTAGGTTGGACGGACACACACCCACTACGTTATATATATACGTTTATATTCTTAAAATTAAAATTACATTTAGTATTTTTTTCTCTCTTTTAGTGTTGGCTCATGCTCAGTAAGTTACGTGTATAGGGTGACTGATAATTAGTGACCGATACTTAAACACGTGATTATACTCATGATAACAAACAAGTTTTGCAAAAGAAACATTTTTTTATACTTATTCAGTTTTTTCACAATAATACAAAAGCTTTATGAAATTCGCGCGCGCGCCTGTGGCTTATCAAGTTGGGAAAAAAGTAAATGAGTATAAAAAAATGTTTCTTTGGGAAAGTTTTCTGTTATCATGTGTATAATCACGTGTTGAAGTATCGGTCACTAATTACTAGTTACCCTATAAGTATAACGCTCTGGTAACTCATCATCATTCTCTTGTCCTTATCCCAATTTATTTGGGGTCGGCGCAGCGTGTCCTCTCCTCTTCCATCTTCTCTATCACTTGTCATATCATCAGACACCTCCTTTCTTGCCATATAATCCTTCACACAGTCCATCCATCGTTTTTTTGGTCTTCCTCTACCCTTATATCCATCCACATTCATACTCAAAACTCATTTTCTCTTTCCTCACGACATTTTCCTCATTCCTCCGCATCACATGACCATACCACGACAACCGATTACCACACATCTTTTCAGCCACTTTCAGACTTCCTTTAATGTACTCAATAACTTTAACTTAAAATATAATAACGCATTTTCTTTACCCAAGCCATCCAACCTCCGTTTCACGAGGAAAACCACAGCAAAAGGCCGGTTTAAAGCTAAACTAAACTTATTCATTAACGCCAAGCTTTGGGCGGGCAGTTAAAATTCATATCTTATTAACTTAGCTTAGTACCACTTACCAAGTTACTTATAACTTAGTGAAGCTTAATTAGAAGATAAACCGTAACGGTTATAAATGGTTCGTAATTTTTGGATTTTATTTAATTTTGGTTTTTGTTATGATTTTTGCGTTAATTTATAGTTAAAGTAAGGTGGGTATATAGGGTTATTGGAAAAACACCAACAACCTTTTAAGAGGTCATTTTACTCATCATTATGTACAACTTTTACTAATAATATATATATAATATATATATATAATATATTTTATAATAATAATAATAATATATTCTCTCTCAGCTGATTTTTTTTTCGCGATTTCCGGTTTAGTCTCATATTAAAAGTAAGTATATTATAATAAATAATTAAAAGAAAGTAATGTCTTTTATTCTTTCTATGCTTTAAGGCGAGGTTGCAGTACAGTGTGCAGTTATGAACAAACAACGCTCACTAAGCAAGCGATATAATGGCAAAATTTTGATCAAGGAATTTCTTCTTGGGGAAAAATAATAACGAAATAATGCAATTATGTTTTCAACATTTACTTCAAAATAAGATGCTCTATCTATTGATATAACTTTCATACAAATTCATGATGGAATCCCTTAGCAGTACACGTTTAAAATTGTGATTTAGTATATGTTTGCTTGTTTTTTTTTATCGCGCCAATCAGTCTAAATCGCGTTTCTATCTTTACTATTTACTGAAGGGTATGTTCAACTGTTATATGATGTTTTTTTATTGTTTAAAAACATATATTTGATTAGATTTTCAGGCGTTAAAAAATCTGCAACTTGCCCTTAACGGCTGAACGATTTTGGCGATCGGATAGACCACATGATTTGAGTAAGGATATGTCGATACTTTTTATATCTATAACACGTTCCCGGAGGGTAATTCCCATTTTGCCCACAGACAAGTTCGGTTTTTATTTTTATACTTGTTTTTTTTTTTAATATTTTGTGTACTTGTGGCAATTGCGCCAATAACGTTTTTTCTTTCTTTTTTTTTTACAAAGTCATGGGCGAAACCTAGTGTAAAGCATAAAGTATAAAGCAAATTATTTTACTGTATGTTTTTTTTTTATTACCCTTGATAAAAACTAAATTGTATGTTACAAATATTTTTACTGCCTTAAACCTACACAAAAATATTTGAAGCCTCTTTGTGATAAATGAAATTTGTACTGAGGTGCGTGGGAATGTACAGAATTTATGTCAATAGGTACTTTATTTATGTTATCAAATATTCACCAACATATTTTTTTACTAGGTACCAAAATACCAAAGTAATCCGCAGTATTTTCGTAGTACGAAAATAACCGCGAATTTGAGTAAATATCCATTCAATTTAGCAAATCCTATTTCAGTAACATTTATTAACTGACAAAAATAAAGTCATTCCGGTGGACAGAAACCGCAATGAATTGCTAAAATATATACGGTAAGATTTTTCAAAACGTCTCCAACATAATGCTAGTTTTTTCTCAAAGGCTGGGGAATGGTGTATGAAAGAGGACACATACTTATTATGACAAAATGACACATTCCTCATAAGCAAAATTAATACCGTTATGCTTGACCTGGGTAGCTTATCCAGGACCTCGGGCTCATAAGCAGCGCTTGCCGCTACCAACACAAAAAAAATAACCTTATTTCGAGGCTAGTCCATAGTTTTGTTGGTATTCTAATGTTAGTAAAAATGGTGCTTCAGTAAATAGGTTAGCGTTTACAATTATTATTTAATTATTTATTCAGACCTATGGCAGTCCCTACCCAGTGCAAGGGGGCAGTCTGGTATGAAAGCAATTACAGCACATGCATGGTAGTGACAAAATGCGGTTGTCATGCGGCTGTCACCATGCAGCCGCTTGTAATAAGGTGACCCATTTCTTTGCCATCATGGGAGCCTCCACGGCCGTTCCCGGCGCGCTTCAGCACTATGGCACGGCAGTCCCAACACCACCCTTCATTTCTTTATCATATGGTTAGTGAGTAACCTGGTGGAGTATTCCCGTTTGAGCACCTATTTTCAGAGCACCTGTACTTTGAGCACCAAAAGTATTCCCATTTGAGCACCAACCATTTTAATAGCTTGGTGCTCAATGGGGAACAATAAAAAATATTCAACTTTATTCCCTTTTGAGCACCTACGAAGAGGTAGCTAATAGTGATGGGGTGGTTAATAAAACATATCGATAAAAATGGCAGTACTTTTCTTATCATACTAATTTTAGGAAACCAAGTAATTCTTATTTATATCACAGCCTTATGTTATTTTCTAGGTACCTCACCTACATAAGACAAATAATAGAAATCACATTCCTCGTAACAACAGTATAGTCTTTATACCTTGTTTTTGATAATTAAAAATTCTTATTAATGTTTACACACTCGTATAATATATACAAGTAAAGCTTTTAGTCGTTCTGGAAAAGAGATGAGTTCATAATACAAATCGTGACTATCCATCAAATATAAGCTCGTATGCAAAGTTTCGTGTCCACGCTATTTACCGTTGAAGAGTTCCCTCGTGAGAAGACGATCCTGGCTGCAGGTTGAATTCATGATACAAATCGTGACTATCCTTCAAATATGAACTCGTATGCAAAGTTTCGTGTCCACGCTATTAACCGTTGAGGAGTTCCCTCGTGGGAAGACGATCCTGGTTGCAGGTTGAATTCATGATACAAATCGTGGCTATCCTTCAAATATGAACTCGTATGCAAAGTTTCGTGTCCACGCTATTAACCGTTGAGGAGTTCCTTCGTGAGAAGACGATCCTGGTTGCAGGTTGAATTCATGATACAAATCGTGATTACCCATAAAAAATAAACTCGTATGCAAAGTTTCGTGTCCACGCTATTAGCCTTTGAGGAGTTCCCTCGTGAGGAGACGATCCTCACTGTAGGTTGAGTTCATGATACAAATCGTGATTATGCATCAAATATGAACTCGTATGCAAAGTTTCGTGTCCACGCTATTAACCGTTGAGGAGTTCCCTCATGAGAAGACGATCCTGGTTGCAGGTTGAATTCATGATACAAATCGTGACTATCCATCAAAAATAAACTCGTATGCAAAGTTTCGTGTCCACGCTATTAGCCTTTGAAGAGTTCCCTCGTGAGAAGACGAACCTCACTGTAGGTTGAGTTCATGATACAAATCGTGATTATGCATCAAATATGAACTCGTATGCAAAGTTTCGTGTCCACGCTATTAGCCGTTGAGGAGTTCCCTCGTGAGAAGACGATCCTGGCTGCAGGTTTACTTCATGATACAAATTGTAATTATCCATCAAATATGAAATCGTATGCAAAGTTACGTGTCCACGCTATTAACCGTTGAGGAGTTCCCCCGTGAGAAGAACTCAGTAAGTCTCTCAGTAACTCGTAAGGTTTGCTTCCAATGTTTGTCGTCCTCAATATGGCCGAGGTACAGGCTGCTTGATAGGTTAGCATGACCTAACCATTAACAGAACTGTCAAAAGGCTTTGGAAAGATGTCGTACCGCGAAGGTTAGAGAATTAGAAAATAATATTGGGGTTTGAACTTGCGACCAGGAAGTTTAAAGAGCCGCCATGATACCGCTAAGCCACTTGTTCCGTTGACATGAGTTTTAAATAGCCTTTCTCAAGCACGTCATGACTGAATCGTACAAATCCAACTCCGTGGCTGCTACTGAGAAATTTCATGGAAAAACCCAATAACACTTTGCCCAACCTGGGAATCGAACCCTGGACCTCATGCTCAGCAGTCGCGCTAGTGACACCTAGACAAACGATAAAACAGGCGTAAATATTTACATCCACGCCTCACACCTTCATCATCAGCCTATAATGTTCCCACTGCTGGGACACAAGCCTCCTCTCTATGAGAGGGAGTGGGCTGTAATCCACCACGCGGGCCCAGTGCGGGTTGGTAGATGTTACATGTCTTTGAATTTTTAGTTCTAGGACATGCCGGTTTCCTCACGATGTTTTCCTTCACCTTTAAACAAACGCCTTAAACCTTGTTTTTTTTTTATCGGATGGGAAATCATCAAATGACTTCTCCCGCTCTGGGCGGAGTGGAAGGGAGTGTCAGACTTGACTGACTAAAACCCATCCATGTTCCTTCTTAGCCCTTTGTGTTCCAGGGCCACGGTATCTCTTTCGAACAATCCGCAGCCCTGAACGCCTCAAACCTTAGCCGAGTTTAATATACACGCTCCCTTAGACCCGCCAAGGCGTTTTTGTGTGAAGCCCATGCATTAGCATTTGGTGACAGGTGCGAACTGCCGCGGCGCCGTCACCCGGTCACACCACACCCGGCCTTGCCCATTTTATGTGGCCAACTTATTTTATCGTTGTTTTAGAGCTTTTTCTTTATCGTTCACATTTGTAAAACGGGAGTTTCGAGTATCGTAAATTGTTGAATGATTAGGTTGTGTTGTTTTTGGAGTTTATGTTTTGACCTTTTTTGGGATTTCCTGTGTTTTTAAATTACATACAGAATTCTCAAACACGGAGGAGCTTGTGGCTAAATGATAACAGCCACTCGAGTCGATTTTCTAACCTGAAACCGCGCTTGCCTAGGTTGCCGTGGGTAGGTGACTGCCCATTAGAAACCGAGTTTCCTCCGTGCCTCGGAAAACACGTTAAGCCGTTGGTGCCTGCTGTCATTTGTAGATCTTTCAGTCAGTTGCCAGAAATTCCGACAACCAGTCTTACCAAGGGATATCGAATTACCCAGTACGAACTGGGTTGGGGAGGTCAGATAGGCAGTCGCTCCATGTAAAATACTTGTATTCAGCTACATCCGATAGGACTGGAAGCTAAACCTAACTTAAAGGAAAAAGGCTAGTCAGATGATGACGTTCGAGTTCTTCCTCTCTTGTTGACCTCCATTTTTTTTTCCTTTTTCTTTTCTGGCTATCATCATCATCATAAGCCTATAATGTGCGCACTGCTGGGACACAATCCTCCTCCCTATGAGATCCCAGCAGGCTATAATCCACCACACGGGCCCAGTGCGGGTTGGTAGATGTCACATGTCTTCGAATTCTTAGTTCTAGGATATGCCGGTTTACTCACGATGTTTTCCTTCACCGTTTTTGAGAGCAGCGGTGATGAAATAAATTACACAAATTAACGCGCCTGGCCAGGTTCAAACACACGGCTTATTGCTCGTAGGTCGGGGCTACCAGCACTGGGCCCCCTCTACTCTCAATTCTGGCTATATGCTATCAATAACACTTGTAACGGGATATTTACCATGTTTATTATTTGTTATCCCGTTACAAGTGTTATTGATAGTGTTAGTGACCATGTCAGTTTAAAAACTTATCTGGCTATATGAATAAACTATACAATACAAAATATGTGTGGAATAAGTGGATGGACTTAAACATTATTGTGCAAAATTGAGGTCACGTCTGGGCTGCTGACAAATAATATGGAAAGGCAAGATGACAGGTAGCGAGCGACGTTTTATAGTTTCTACATACACCTATGGAAAAAAGTTTTGAGTTAATGTATGAAAAAGAACACGCCAGAATTAATATATTGCAAATAATGCGATTTGTAGCTAAAACTCACAATCTTTAACGGTATACCTTTTTGTTTTGCTCACAGAAATTGTAGCATTATCACCGTTTTGAAAGTTAAGCCTTCTAATCTGGCATAAAGGGTTGACCAAGGGACCCTGTTCAGCCAAACGGACGTGAAACCCAAGAGAATAATAAAGTAGAGGATGACCCATTATTATTTATTTAACCTAAGCAAATTCGAAAATGTTTTGTGGGATAATATTTTTGTAAAATATTTTGTTTTGAACCTTCTAGCATTATAAATCAACGCCGTCAACAAATCACCCGTTAGTCGTGGTCCCGGTGGATCGACCCATTATCCATGGGTAATTTTAATTACCCGTGGTTCCATGGCATTAAGGATTGCTCCTTGGACTTCTGAATAGATCGATAGAAGATACAAATCCATACACTTATTATGCTGTTATCAGCATATTAAGTACGTCAAAAGAGATCACATAGTACAAATGTTGTTTTTTCTCTTTTGTCATTTTAACATAATCTGGACTTCCACTTGTAATAGTGTAAACCACATTTTGCCGGTGACTTGTAGTCTTGGGTTCGATGTCTAGGTCGGGCAAAGTGTTATTGGGTTTTTCCATGAGAAGTTTCTCAGTAGCAACCACGCAGTCTGGATTTGTGCCCAGTTGATGACAATAGACTCGCCCCCTATAACATGGGACTCTTTTTTAAATTTTTATTTATGGTGGGTGTTGCTCTTGACTCTAGTCTAGGTCAGAGATGACAGAGACCAAGTCGACGATGGTACAGACAGCATCATTAAGTACTTACCCCTCCGGAGTCCACGGGCGGAGTGTTGAGGGGTTAGCAGATACTGACGCTGTCTGTACGAGCTTACCCAGAAGAAGCCTGTTCACTCTAACTTTGATGAGATTAGGGTTGTAAGCGTTCGGAAACACAGACGCAGGCATATTTAAATATAACTGGTGAAATGTAGATTCCTTAAGGTTACCTAAACCTCTGCCCAATTCTTCGAGGATAACAGGCTAGGTGATGTAGTGTACAATCGTGGTGATAAATGTTCCGTTTCTTTTCTGCATGAAACAAGGCCTTTGTCTCGCCCTGAGACGGTTACAGACTGGTACCTAAATTGTGCCTTTTTATTTTTTGATAAATCTAGGTAGGTACTGCTGAAAATAGACTCCAGCTATATATTGCTTCAATGGCAGATGTGTGGCTGTTTTATCGTTTAAGTTTTTTTTTCCTGTAACGTGGGTGCGTTTACAAACATTTAAACTCAAATACACAAACAGCCAGACCCGGAACAAATATCTGCAGGCCGTGCAAATGTTTGCTCCGTGCGGGGTTCGAACCCGCGACACGCAGCGCAGCAGTCAATCGCTTAGCCACTGCGCCAATCCTGCTATCAAACGTAGTTGAACTGACTACAGTGAGGCTCAGTGGTAACAGCCCCGTCTTACGAGTTGCATGCGATGGGTTCAAACCTAGCCAGGTATATTACCTTGTGTAACATATCACCACTGCTATCATTTTATCAGACTAGCTGTCCCACGCAACTTCGTCTGCGTCATATTTTCCCCGTTTTCACAACATTTTTCATTGCTTCTCCGCTCCTATTGGTCGATGATAAATGGGCTATCTAACACTGAATATTTTTTCAAATCGGTCCAGTAATTCCTGAGATTAGCGCGTTCAAGCAAACAAACAAATAAACAAGTAAACTCCTCAGCTTTATAATATTGGTGTAGATAGATAGTGTTAGTGACCATGTCAGTTTAAAACTTATTGGTATAGATTACATTAGATTATGTAGAGATATTTAGAGGCACTTTAGCACGGCAAAGGGTCGGACAAAAAGTTCAAGCTAGTTACCTCTTTCAAAGCGTAGGTTTATATGCTGAAGAAGAAGCTTTGAAACTCTTTAATCATTCTTCTAAATCAAGTTATAGCTGTACGTGGATCTTGATCTTTTGGCGTGTGACTGACATAAGAACAGAACTAACGCTGCCTTTATCTTGTTTTTCAGTACGATAAAAAAAACTAAAATACAGCTAAGTTCACCAAAAGCGCTACTACGGCGTTATTTAGGTGCCGAAAGATCCATGCAGTGTTCTGTCTTTCCGACCTCGCCGTCGAGGTCCGTCGCGACGTCCCGGTCCATGCCCTCCCCGACCCTCGCTCGAGCCTGCCCGCGATGCTGTGCCAGTAGTTTTAAATCAGCCCCTTATTAATGATATCATTCAGATCCAGCCTGTCCCCATGCAGTCCTCCCCCAGCGACGCCCTAAGCCGAGGCTCGTACCCCACAGGGGGTACCCTTAGCGTGTAGTCGCTTAGTTTGTAAGTTTTATGCCCTGGCTGGAGGCCTTACTCTTAAGGCATCCACAGGATAGTCCGGTTAAGCAGACGACAACCTCCTAGGTTGAAATGCGAGATGCCATTCCTAAAAAAAAAAAAAAAAATGCAGTGTTCTGTGTGTTCATCATCGTCCTGTCTTTGTCCTATTCTACTTGGGGTTGGCGCAACATGTTTTCTTCTTCCATTCTCTCCCGTTAGACGTCATGGCATCATTTTCTCTTTTCTCTCTCATATCATTCCTCACACAATCCATCTTTTCTTTGCAGTGTTGTGTTTATTGAAACTGGAAAATATACCTTTTTATTTCTGATGGGAAATCATCAAAAAACCCCTCCCGCTCCGGGCGGAGCGGAAGGGAGTGTCAGACTTGTACTGACTAAAACCCATCCATGTTCCTTCTTAGCCCTTTGTGTTTCAGGGCCACGGTATCTCTTTCGAACAGTCCCGCCCAAGAAAATACACCTAAACCAAAAATACTAGCTATACAAGCTAGCTTCACGATCAATAATGCAAACTGTCACCAACAAAGATAAATGTTCTAAAGTTAATTCCAACTTTAGCAGAGAATTCATACAAAAAATCGACCAATAGAAAGGGTTCATTTGCTAACTACCTGCAAAATATCAAACTTTGAAACTAGGTTAGAAATAACAAAGAGAGTTCGGTACTAAAGTCGGTTCATCAATGATAGGGTATCGGCACCCAATTCCTAACTTTATACTGGAGTAGGTAAGGGTTAGTATTGCTCACAAGTGGCTGTGAAGTTAATTATTGAATGGAATTGATTAGTTTGATGCTCTCAGGTCGTGAATGGACATCGAAGGTATTGTACAAAGTAAAGTCTTGGAGAATTTTGTTGACTCAATTATTTGCAGCGTAGCTAATGTTTGAAAGATGATTAACTTTTTGAAAACAAAATCATTGTCATTGTCTAAAAAAATCGAATGCTTGATTTGTTACGTTTGTTTAGCACCAAAATTAATCCAAAGTATTTCAAATGTGTTTTCTTCTTTGCATTTCGACGGAGCTCGTGGCTAAATAATAACAGCCACTAGGATCTATCTTCATGTTAAGCCACGCTTTTTTCGGTTTATGTGTGGATGGGTGACCACCCATTACATACCGAGTTTCCCCCGTGCCTCAAAAAGCAGATAAAGACTACACTTGTACCATTCACAGGGAATAGCCAGTACTTTACTGATAAAATAACTTTCTAACAGAATAATTAAAGTTTAAATTACGGTCAATTCATGTCATCGATTGTTTATAATGTACTGCGGTACATAGCAGAGGGATTAAACTTTTATAGAAAAACTTCCCAAGTGCGTTTGTGGCTGTCACACTAGAATATACCTTCTGCTTCTGGGGCAGAGGCTAAAATATGTTTGTGAGAAGGAGTGGGTGTAATCCATAACGCACACCCTGGGCTGGTTTGTGGATTTCACGTTGGTATCTTATTTTGGTTGAAGGGCCTGCTGGTTTCTTTTCGATGGGTATTTTTCACTGTTCTAAGAGCAGCGAGACTTAGTTTTCAGTAATTTATATCAATCAGGCTTATTAATGTCTGATTACAGTACTTAAATTGTCATTCATACAAAATGTAAACAACATAATAAATATCAGGTATTTGAAACATTTAAACAAAATGTTTATTCGTTTAAATGCGCTGACAGTGTTTATTCAGTAATATGAAATCCATTATTACGGCTTAATCGTAAAACGTATAGCAAATATAAATTATTGCTTTGTGTAAATTGACAACTATGATTTTAAAATTATTTATCAAACTAGGCCATTTCAATTTTAATCGATTACGTAGGTTATTGACATCAACTGGTTTGTATTTATATTTAACTTGCCATGTTAAGAAATAACGTCGCATTCCATTACTGGTAAGATTAACTACCACTTTGCTGACTGCCTACCTACCATACCTACATGTTCTCATGTTCACTTCTTACGAGCGTTTACGCCTTACGACATTTCATTTTGACGTTTGTATATGTGGAAGCCTGGTTATAGGGCGAGAGACGACCCGCATTTAAGAGCGTTTATACCCTACGGCATTTCATACAAACTTTCAAGTCCTTATTTTCCGAAATGACTGAACCGATTTTAATGTAACTTCATACGCATAAGCTTGCAGGATGCATAGGTCTAAAAAGTTCCAAAAAAAAATCGAAAAATAGTGCTACACCTAAATTAGACCGATTATAAATTATCTAAAGAAACAAAAAATTCCAATCATCCTTTTGTGAAAAGACATTTCGAAAATGTTTTTTAGTAACTTTTTAGACCTATGTATCCTGCTTATACGTATTAAGTTTCATTAAAATCAGTTCACTCATTTCGGAAAATACTTTGTACGAAATGCCGTAGGGTGTAAACGCTCTTAAAGCGGTTTCAGATTAGAGTATATTTAACGTGTATAAGGTCGCCACTCAGAGACAACCTTATAAGTTTTTAACGATGTTTCTTCTCAGAGTAGCATGATGGCGAGTTTAAACCGATCTTTTGTTCAGTCGGCATCAGAAGTCGGTTAACACTTATCAATATTACACCAAGTTTTGTGCTGATCAGTGTGATCTGATGTAATATTGTTTTGCGAATTTGTGTCACCATTGATGAACATATTGTTATGTCTTTAACTCCAGGTTGTTGGATGTGACGTCTTATAAATTTAGAATTGTAAAGCGACTTTCGTTGCTGACTGCTGCTGTTGTTATGTTGCCATTTCCATGTATGCTTTTAACTGTCTTCCAAAAAAGGAGAAGGAAAAAAAGGCCCCATATGGTCCATGGTCCCATATATATTATGCCATATAAGTTTATGAGATAGCTTTATTACTCACTTTTACTTCTTCGCCTATGTTGATGACAAGATGGTCCCTAATAACTTCTAGTTGCAATGTAAAATTAATTCAAGAATTTGTGTGGTATAATACAACTAAAAGGGTAAAAACATCAGCTTTTTTTCTGCCAAAAACCTAAAAACTCCAAAAAAAAATTAAGAAAAATATTATAACCATGGAAACATCCGAACTCGCGTATCATTTTTTTTTATATTTTTTTTATTATAAAAAACGTTGTCCCATACTAGGAATTTCTCCTGTATCGTGGGTGCGTTTACAAACATTTAAACTAACATAAACAAACAGCCAGACCCGGAACAACTATCTGTAGGCCATACAAATATTTGTTCCGTGCGGGGATCGAACCCGCGACACGCAGCGCAGCAGTCGATCGCTCAACTATTGCGCCAACCGTGTCGTCAATTGTCAATCATTGACAATGTTGTGTTGTCAATCATTGACATGTTATGCATAACAAATACTTTGAAATTAATTAACAGAAACATAAACATCATTTACCATTTTCCTTCCGACTCAAATACACTAAAACATAACTAAATATTAATCTAAGCACTCTCCGAAGATGAACTACGGAGCCCAACAGTCTGTAGCTATAGTATCAAAGTTTGAAGTGATCTATGTAAATGAGACCGCTCCGAGAGGCTGTCAAAACACAGAACAGTTAACCGCTGGTATTTGGAGAATTGTAATGAGCCTGGAAATGGGGGAGTTGTAATATACTTGATGATTCATTCATAACCTAAAGTTAAGACAAGAATGTGCTAACTTCTGGTCGTATACAAGGTGTTGTTTTGCATCCTCATCAAATTCAAGAAGGTAACTATGCTAATCTGCATGCTAATGCTGCTCTGTATGGTGTCGGACGTAAAGAATAGCACCGTCCCATATCTTCCCGTGGGTGTCGTAAGAGGCGACTAAGGGACTTAGCAGAGAATGGGCGCAGCGTTCTCTGTGCTTTTGTAACAACCGTACTGCGATCGCCAACCCGCCTGCCCAAAATGTCAATGTGGCGACACTTGTGGGAGGCCTATGTCCAGCAGTGGACGTCTTTTGGGCTGAAATGATGAATGATGATGAACTATGCCTATGATTTTCGTCCCGAATCAATAATAAAATGGGTAGGTAATTTATTTTTCCTTATTTATGGTAATCGGTAAGTGTGAATCACCGGTGTTTTAAATGCGGGCCGTCTGATTCTCACCCTATAACCGGGCTTCCACATATACAAACAATCTGAAACGTTTATTCGATAATTTCTTATTCCGGAAACCACGTTAAGGGGGTTATTCTAAAATACTAACAAACGTAAACAACCAAAACAAATCAGCGTTAATTAATAATTAACTAGGTACCGTAATTTTAATTGATTAATTATGTCTTTTGTGACAACCTCCTGAACACCTTTTAGATAGGTATGTAAATACTAACAATCATAAACAACCAAAAAAATCAGCCTTATTTAATAATCTAGGTACCGTAATTTTAATTGATTATTTATGTCTTTGGTGATAACCTAATGAACACCTTATAGATAGGTATGTACTGCCTCAATTTCACAATTTCAGTCAGTCAGACCCACTTGCACTGTAAATCACGTTTATACACACAATCTAAATAGGGTGACTGGTAATTAGTGACCGACCCTTAAACACGTAATTGTACTCATGATAACAAACAACTTTACCAAAAAACATTTTTATTTATACTTATTCACTTTTATCACAATAACACAACAGCCATGTTAGGCCATAGAGATCGCAGGAATCAAATTAAAGCAGTCTAATCGAAGCTTTAACACGAGCTTCATCTACGTTGTAGTCTCCGAATGAATCGGTTTCTTCTAGGCAAGCGTGCTCCACTCTAGGCCGCATCATCGCTTCACATCAGGCGAGTTGTGGCCAAACGCAATACTCCATCATCATTCTCTTGCCCTTATCCCAATTCATTTGGGGTCGGTGCAGTACGTCTTCTTCTTCCATACCTCTCTATTACTTGTCATCTCATGAGAAACCTCCTTTCTTGCCATATCATTTTTCACACAGTCCATCCATCGTTTCTTTGGTCTTCAGGGCTTCAAGGTAAGGGTAGAGCCCTTATACCCATCCACATTCATACTCAAAACTTTCCTCACGACATTTTCTCACATTCCTCCGCATCACATGCCCATACCACGCTAACCTATTTCCAGTCACCGGCGCCACTTTCAGACTTCCTCTAATGTACTCATTCCTTATTCTATCCATTCGCGTAACACCACACATCCCTCTTAGCATTCTCATCTCAGCCACATGCAAGTGACTTTCATTCATGCCTTTTGTGGCCCAACATTCTGACCCATACAAGACAGCAAGTCTAACCATTGTTTTATAAATCTTCCCCTTAAGTTTAAGGGGAATGCGGGAGTCGCAGATAGTTCCCGTGACCTGCCGCCATTTCATCCATCCAATGTTTATTCTGTGCTTAACACTACGATCTATTTCGCCATCGCTTTGCACGAGTGTACCGAGATACCGAAAGTCGGAGCAGACAGGAAGGAACGCGCCATCTAGCGCTAAGACTCCAGGACTGGAGAGACCGCCGAAATCGCAGAACATGTATTCGGCCAAAGGCAATACTCCTTGCATATAAAAAAAATAATTGCCAATTCATGCCACCTTCTCAAGGTACATGGTAGTAGTTTCCTTGTTTACGTTCATGGAAAACTTTGTTAACGTAGGTATAAAGTGATTTCCGTGATCTGCTCAGACTGATTTTCGTTGAGTAGGTTATAAGAATTCTGAACCAACTCTGTTAAAAACTGCCATCAGAACATGCTTGCATTGCTTGAGTAAAATAACACCGCTTTAGAACCCACACGATAGTCTAGTTAAGCAGACGACAAACTCTTAGGTTGAACAGCGACGATGCCACATAGAAAAAAAAACCTGGTATTCCCTAAATGGCTCTGAATACGAAAGAAAAATTCAGTCACTACCGAAAATGCAGCAAAAAATAAAAATTCACGGAAAATCTCCCTTTTCTAAATGAAAAATACGCAACAAACAGGCTTTGGTATAATTTACACCTCCTCGATCGAATGACGACACAGCAGTGTTGAAACTTGAAAAAAAGAATGAAAAATCCACGTTGATTGGGTCTCGGAGACCTGATAGCGAGTTTTGAAGAGTTAACTAGTTTTTTTTGCTGCTGGCAACTTTATTAGTTCAGTGTTTAATGGCCTGTTGCGTCCGATGATAGGAAAAGAAAAAGATGGATTATGACGTGGTGTTCTTGCAACACCTAGTCTGTTTTTACGTTGCCGATAAATCTTTGAAATTATTATTTTTAACCCCCGACCAAAAAAGAGGGGTGTTATAAGTTTGACGTGTGTGTATGTGTCTGTGGCATCGAAGCTCCTCGTCGCTGAACCGATTTTAATAAAATTGGTTTCATTTGAAAGGTGTTTTAATCGAGAGTGTTCTGTATAAAACCAAAAAAAAATTAATCTAAGCGTCGTAGCGTCGTCGGGGGACCGCTAACTAGACCGCTTAACAAAAGCACAAAACAAAGCGGACCCCCGACGCTACGATGCTTGGATTAATTTATTTTTGGTTTTTATAGGTTTTTCCTATCGGGGGTTTTTAAATTTTTAATTTAATTTTTTAAGCGTTAGTGAACTAGTGCTCTTCTACAAGGTGTTGTTTTGCATCCTCGTCAAAATTCAGGATGTTGTCACAAAAGACATAAATATTCAATATAAATTACGGTACCTAGTAAATTATAAAAAAACACTGCATTTTTTTGTTGTTTAAATTTGTCAATATTTCAGAATAACCCCCATAGCGTGGTTTAGGGATTATAAAATTATCGAAAAAACGTTTGAGGTTTTTTGTTTGTGTGTAAGCGACGTTATAAGGCGGGGATCAGACGGCCCGTGTTTAAAACACGGGTGGTTCACAGTTAGCGATTTCAGTAAATAAATAAAATAAAGAAAATTACCTACTCATTTTATTATTGATTCGGGTCGAGAATCATAAGCATAGTTACCTCCTAAAATTTGACGAGGTTGCAAAACAACACCTTGTATAAATTGGATTGGATTAAAGATGCCCGTACCTATCTTATACATAAGAGAGATACCTACAGTTTTATTTAAACAGTTTTTTTTTCTTGAGATTTTTATTTAGTAACGTGTATTACAGATAAGTTTCTTGTGAATGTGAGTTATATGTACGTACCTAGTTATAGTCTATGTGTACTAAAGTTCATTAACCTTTAACTGACCTCTTTCCTAGCTCCTTGCGGAACAAAATGGAATAATAAATCATGGGCCAAAAAGTTACCAACTCCAAAGAAGTGGAAATATTCAAAATACTATGAATTTAGCTTGCAAATTCACCGTAAAGTTTTGATTTACCGCTAAGAGTTTTAAACATGGTTTTTTAAGCGTTGTTGTAACTTTTATAATTGCAGAAGGGTTAAGGTTTATTAGAAGTGTTCCGATTTCTATTACTGAAATGATCGATATTGAATTAAAACAGAAAAAAAGTATGTTTATTTTAACAACAACGGGAATTTTCATGCACATTTTTGGAAATCCCTTTTTGAGCAAGATTGCTTTTATGAGTCTCCGGAAAACCATATATTTTTTTTTGTTCTAAGATAACAGACATTGATCGTGAAAGTATATTCAGTAATTATATTATTTTTGATTGTCTTTCTGTGTGTTTGTTCTGGCTAATATCCAAAATAGCTGGACCAAGTTTGAAGGGACTTTTACTGGCAGATAGCTGATGTTATAAAGAGTAAGAGTATGCATATTCAGGTACTATCATTGAGATGCGACATCATCATCATCATCATCATTTCAGCCGAAAGACCCCTCAAGTGTCGCCACATTGACCAGTCCCGTGCGACTCGCATCCAGTGGATCCCCGAAACCTTCACCAGGTCATCGATCCACCTAGTGGGAGGCCTTCCAACGCATCGTCTCCCGGTTCGCGGTCGCCATTCCAGAACTTTTCGGCCCCATCGGCCATCTGTTCTGCGAGCAATGTGCCCTGCCCACTGCCACTTAAGTTTGGCAATTCTTCGGGCTACGTCGGTAACCGTGAATACCGTGTCAGTAAAGCCCAATTCACACAGAAAGCGGGCAGCGGTCGGGTAACGCACAGGAAAATAATTAAGGTTCTGTGGAAAACATTAAAACCCTTGAAATTGTTAAAAAAATCTGATTCATATAGGGAAGTAATATTTATTTATTTATAATAATTTCGAAGGTCGCTGGAAACAGCTAGTATAGTATATATAGTATATAAGTGATATATCGTTTTTGTTGCCGTAAGATTAATTTCCATAGATAGACTATCGTTATGAAAAAGCGTATCTGCAGTTAATTGCTTCATTAGTATTATTCACAAATTCTGCATTGTTCCACATGGAAAATAACCACCTGGTTGAACTAATTAAGTTGTAATCGTTTGCGTGAGACGACTGCATAATTCAATGAGTGCATTTTTACCTACAATATTACGCTCTATATTATTAATAGTTTGTGGTGCTATAATTTAACAGAATTACTACTTACGAACTATTATAATGATAAAACGGGTCATATCCATTGCACATTATAAATTTTCAAGAGAAATTCCTAGAAGGAATCGGGAATGTAGATTTGTGCCTTAGTTAAAGAAATAATTAAGAAGATGACCGCAACATGCAACCGTAGCGGCAAAGCCGACCAGGACCAATAACAGACTGCTGCGACACAACTAGCGAAACTGCATGAACACGGCAAACGTTGCTATGAACAGAAGAGGAGGTCTGACTTCATAGAATGAAACCAGTTATTTTGCAACGGTTTGTGGTTACAAAAGCCTTCGAAATTGCACCTTTTTTTACGGACGGGAAATCATCAATTGACTCCTTCCGCTCTGGGCGGAGCGGAAGGGAGTGTCCAACTTGTACTGACTAAAACCCATCCATGTTCCTTCTTAGCCCTTTTGTGTTTCAGGGCAAATGTAACTATATCTTTCGAATAGTACCGCAGCCCTGGCAGGCATCGGCTCTCTCGGACCTCTTCCGATTTGCTGACATTTCCTCAAGGCGCGCATGGAACACGAACGCGCCGTCGACACGGCCGGAAATTTTTGCTTTAGTTTCTCTGAGTAGTCGATTTGAAAACGATAAAACATCTTCATTTCTGGCCATCCATAGGTACCCTAGTTACCGAATTTAAAATATTTGTTTTATCCTTGTTTCAGATTCTCAGATGACGACAAAGAAGTTTTCCGAGGAGCCAGAGTTTGAGCGTCCCATTGGCAACCACACATTCTTCTTAGGACGAGAAGCGGTGCTTGGCTGCGCTGTCACGAATCTGGGAAAACATAAAGTGAGTTTTATGAATACGGAACAAGATATGTTATTGCCAACCTCAAATGTTGTGTGTTATAAATATCTTATAGTTGAAAACGCTGGATTTTTCAACCCGGTGTGGGTGAATCATCATCAGACATCAACATCATCTGCCTAGTTTTTATTCTCAATTATGTTGGGGCCGGCTTGCAGTCTAACCGGATGCAGCAACGCAATACCAGTATTTCTGACTTCCACAACACCGTTAGTACTAGGTAACTAGATATCACCTGGGTTATTATTATACGTAGTAAGCAACGACTTATTGTCAGGCCTACGATGTCCTCCCATACTTTTGTACTAATGCTGTAACAGAAATATTGTAAAACCAAATGATTTTAAACGACCAACCCGAACCGAGCACTTTTTTGCCGACGTTTTATAAGTGCCCCTGTAGGCCTATGTAAAATAAAAATATTTTGATTTTGATTTATTTACCATAAGTAATCACTTAGCTAAAAAGCGATCCTAGTAGTTTGACCGTCGGAATGCAAAGCCCAAGATCTCAAGTTCAAATTCTAGACACGCACCTCTGATTTTTGGGATTCATGTTCGTACTGTATAATTATCACTTACTTACTTCGGTGGGGGAAAACATTGTGAGGAAGACAGTATGCCCGAGAGATATTTCTCGACGGCATGTAAAGCCAAGTCAGACGCCCATGAGTGGCAATAAAAGTCTGAAAACAGATTAGGTACTAACCACACGATAAAGAATAAGATTAAGATCATATTGACTGCAATGCAATAAGCAGCAGAGCCTTTTTTGACTACGTTTTGTTAGAGAAATAGGTTAGAGACTGCCCTATTGCCATAGAGGTTGCATATAGGTATACAGGGTAATTGGTAAAACACCAACAACCTCTTAAGAGGTCGTTGTACTCATCATTATGAACAACATTTACTGGGGGACCAAACCTGAAATCGCGAAAAAAATATCGGCTACGGAACAGCTGATTTTTTTTTATGAGTAGAATGGACTCTTAAGAGGTTGTTGGTGTTTTACCAATAACCCTGTATATGCAGGACAATCTTCACAGGCCTCGGCCTGAGGAGATTATCTTGGCTATAGATCTGAGCAATCAAGGAACCCCGGTCCCTGGATGGTTTAGATCTTACTGCGGCATCTCCCCACAGACAACGTCTTCCATCTTGCGCTCTATCGCGTATCCTCTTGATGATCTTATGGCTGCATCAGTAAGCTGTTTTCGTAACTCAATTTCAGGCCAAACATATATACACATAGAACCTTTTGCTATCGCGTATACAAGGTGTTGTTTTGCAACCTCGTCAAATTCTAGGAGGTAACTATGCTAATGATTCTCGACCCGAATCAATAATAAAATAAGTAGGTAATTTTCTTTTTTTTATTTATTTACTGAAGTCGGTAACTGTGAACCACCCGTGTTTTAAACACGGGCCGTCTGATCCCCGCCTTATAACGTCGCTTACACACAAACAAAAAACCTCATACGTTTTTTCGATAATTTTATAAGCCCTAAATCACGTTAAGGGGGTTATTCTGAAATACTGACAAATTTAAACAACAAAATACCGCAGTGTTTTTTAATAATTTACTAGGTACCGTAATTTATATTGATTATTTATGTCTTTTGTGACAACATCCTGAATTTTGACGAGGATGCAAAACAACACCTTGTATACTGTACAAAAAAAAGCTTATACCATACGAGTAACTGACAAAATATGGCTGTACCTCAGCTGTTTTTCATTTCATGAAGTGTAGATCATCATCTGCCTAGCCTTTTCCCAAACCAACTTGGGGTCGGCTTCCAGTCTAACCGGATGCAGCTGAGTACCAGTATTTTATATGAAGCGACTGCCTATCTGACCTCCGCTACCCAGAAACTGGGTAATACCATACCTATCCCTTGGTAAGACTGGATGTCAGACTTTTGGCTTCTGACTACTCGTTACGACTGTTAAAGATCTACAATTGACAGCTGGGACCAACGGCTTAACGTGCTTTCCGAAGCACGGAGGAAACTCGGTTTGTAATTATGGGCATCCATCCACGGACCAACCTCGCCAAGCACGGCTTAACCTTAAAGATCGACCCGTGCGGCTTTTATTATTTAGCCACAAGCTCCTCATTTCATGAAGTGTAGATGTGATGTTTTTAAATTAACCTCATCATCATCATCATCATTTCAGCCGAAAGACGTCCACTGCTGGACATAGGCCTCGGGACCAAGTGTCGCCACATTGACCGGTCCCGTGCGACTCGCATCCAGCGGATCCCCGAAACCTTCACGAGGTCATCGGTCCACTTAGTGGGAGGCCTTCCAACGCATCGTCTCCCGGTTCGCGGTCGCCATTCCAGAACTTTTCGGCCCTATCGGCCATCTGCCACTTAAGTTTGGCAATTCTTCGGGCTACGTCGGTAACCTTGGTTCTCTTGCGGATGTCCTCATTTCTGATTTGATTACGCAAGGAAACTCCGAGCATAACTCTCTCCATTGCCCTTTGGGTGACTTTAAGCCTTCCGATGAGGCCCATTGTGAGCGGCCACGTTTCGGTCCCGTATGTAATCACTGGCAACACCGACACCACCACCAACACCGGTTAAATTAACCTACCTATATATTAATGTAAAGAGGCCAAGCACATACGTGAAAGTGTAGTTATCCTTCAAAATTGAAAACCCCAAAGTTCCATAACTATATACCTTAATGATTAAAGTTAGATGGTTTTCAATGCGAGCACGTTAGGTTAATGTGGGCACATCACGATACTGCTCGTTAAACAGGCTAACTGTAATCAGTATGATAGTTAATGGATTTTCATTTTAAAATGATTGTTATGGTCTATGTGCGTGTGTGTTTTATAGGTTGGAAAGTTTATCCCTTTATGGAAGGAAGACCTGTGAACGGTGAAATGGTAACTAAAATATAATTAAATCACTCCGTTGTCTGTTTAAATAAAAATTATTGTTTATTTAAATACAACAACTCAAAAACGGTGGAGGAAAACATCGTGAGGAAACCGGCATATCCTAAAACTAAAAATTCGAAGACATGTGACATCTACCAACCCAAACTGGGCTCGCGTGGTTTATTACAGCTCACTCCCTCTCATAGACAGGAGGCCAGCGTCCCAGCAGTGAGAACATTATAGGCTGATGATGAAATACGCAACCACAAGTTCCTAAAACATTGATTATGGTGGGTTCTTCTGTGTACGCCTGCGAAGGTTTTCAGGCCAAGGAAGGTTGCTGGTCTTCAAAAATTCGATATATTTACATCGCATTGCAACGCAAACGGCTAGTTGTTCATAAAAAACTCGTATTTTCTCAGTTATTTTTGGACATCGTGATTTCAGACAGTAGTTATTTATGTTCGTCGTTTTATGTTTTCAAAATTCAATAGAATTCTGTTACATGGATTATTTTTTATATCTTTTATTGATTAAGGAGAACTTCCTGGCATCAACTGTACTTATCATAATAATACGAGGGTTTTTGTTCTGAGCCATAAAATTTCTTGACTAGCCTGGCTAGTTCTTAATTTATGGGTCTTAATACAAATATTTGTGAATTTCTCCATAAGACATTGATACTCCATCGATGAATAGATGTGTCGGTGATCTGAGCCCAAACAAAGGGTGTTCTCTCAAGATTTGTAACCTTGATATTGTTCTTTGTCTAATATCTCGGCTGGGGCTGCTACCTTGATCAAGGCTTAGATGTGTCCATTGTAATATACACAATATAATAATAAGGTGCTCGGAATATACCCTCTCCACGGCTTGACAAAGGTGGTAATTTAAAAAATATATATATTACTCATCTGCCTTGCTGGACATAGCCCTCCCCCAAGTTTCGCCACATTGACGTAACATGGGGGGCTTTTGCCATCCTTTTTCGCAAACTATCTTGGGCTCGGCTTCCAGTCTAACCGGATGCAGCTGAGTACCAGTATTTTAATAAAGCCACTGCCTATCTGAACTCCACAACCCAGTAACTGGGTAATACAATCCCCTTGGTAAGACTGGATGTCAGACTTTTAGTCTTCTGAGTACCTACTCGTTACGACTGTCAAAGATCTACAAATGGCAGCCGGCACCAACGGCTTAACGTGTTTTCCGAGGCACGGAGGAAACTTTGTATGTAAGTATGGTCACCCACGGACCAATCTCGGCAAGCACGGCTTTATCTTAAAGATCGAACCGTGCGGCTGTTATTATTTTGCCACGAGATCCTCCGAGATTTAAAAATATATTACTATTATTTTGTAATACAGTACACAAATCCCAAGCCAAATTACACATGTTTTAATAATGACAATGCTGTCATTGCTAAAAAAATGTGTAAATACCAGGAGGCCCTGTTTCTAATAGACGCAAGGGCTACTACTGTGCCGGTGGCCCTAGGTTTGATTCCCCTGCGGACAAAGTGTGATTCGTTTTTCCAGCACGATTTTGCTCAGTAGTACACACGGAGTCTGGATTTGTGCTCGATTAATGGCAATAAGCTTGAACTGGCGAATCGTCGGTGTACTATTAGGAACACCTCTTCCTAACTCTTCTGGGATTAAGACATGTTGTGTCTTTTATTAACAACTAGCTGATCCCGGCACGCGTTGCAATGCACTTGTTCCTACCACCTACCTACTATCTACCTACTACATATCTTCCTACTACCTACCTACCTACTACCTTCCTAAGAACCTTCTCCTGACAATAACAAACACAACAAAAAAAGAATTAGCAAAATCTGTCTAGCCGTTCACGCGTGATGCTGTGACCAAGGAAAATAGGAATTCATTTTTATACAAGGTGTTGTTTTGCATCCTCGTCAAAATTCAGGATGTTGTCACAAAAGACATGAATAATCAATATAAATTATGGTACCTAGTAAATTATTACAAAACACTGCGTTTTTTTGTTTTTTAAATTTGTCAATATTTCAGAATAACCCTCTTAACGTGGTTTAGGGAATAAGAAATTATCGAAAAAACGTTTGAGGTTTTTTGTTTGTGTGTAAGCGACGTTATAAGGCGGGGATCAGACGGCCCGTGTTTAAAACACGGGTGGTTCACAGTTACCGATTTCAGTAAATAAATGAAAAAAAGAAAATTACCTACTCATTTTATTATTGATTCGGGTCGAGAATCATTAGCATAGTTACCTCCTAGAATTTGACGAGGTTGCAAAACAACACCTTGTATACATAGATATATAGATTAGCTGAAGTATCGATTCATGAATTAAAGCGTAAATAAAGCCATGGACAGTAAATTGCATTACACTTCACCGTCTAAAAGGCCGCAGCTGCCACTGCAACAACTGCACCAACTTTAAGCACTTTCCCCAGATCATTTACACTATTTAGCCACACTTTAGTAACACACAAGTTCGGCCAACATACCTTATAACAAGCCCAACATGGCTACCAACTATAACACCTTCGGAGCCAACACTTAAGCCCACTTGTAAGCCAGTTGCTAACATGTTCGGAACTTTCACACTTAGTTTGATATATCGCCAATAACCAACGAACATGGGCCAACTTGTACCACCTATAAAATTAACATCAATCTGTATTTAGGGTGTTAATATTCAAATGTTTTTTTTTTTTCATGCTTTAATGGTCGTATTTTTGTAAGAAACTTTGTGTAGCGTCTGCTTTAGATGGTCATAAATTTTGTATGTAAGTTTCTAGAACAATTAGGGTGTGAAAAATTGTTAAGTAAATTTTTGCATAGTATAAATGGATGTGAAATATAAATTGCTATACTTTCATTTTGGTATGGTGTCGGACGTGAAGAATAGGACCATCTCATATCTTCCCGTGGGTGTCGTAAGGGACTTGCCAGAGAATAAGCAGCAGCGTTCTCTGTGCTTTTGTAACAACCGTACTGCGATCGCCAACCTTCCTGCCAAGCGTGGCAATATGGCAAAACCCCCCTAATGTCAATGTGGCGTTGGGGGAGGCATGTGTCCAGCAGTGGGCGTCTTTCGGCTGAAACATCATTTCAGCCGAAAGACGCCGATGACGATGATGACTTTCATAGTGCTAGAGTATTGAATTGAGAAATAATGGATCTAGTATGAAAACATACAAGGAGGAAGTTTATTGAAGCTAGAAAGTGAGGGCAGGCGTCTCGTCTCATTGTGTCAATGTGTTGAGAAAACAATTTCTGCTTTGAACATAGGGAAAATAAGAGTGACATATCCTATCTTAAGAGCTTTATAAACTGCATCAAAATACACTCGCATGAACTTTGTGTATCATAAAGAATGAGAATATAGATAAGACAATATCCGATCCTGTTCTGTTTTTTTAAGCCGACCGATACTTTATTCTTAATTATACTAAGTTCGAAATTACATAAACATGACTATATAATATTATGATAAATACTAACAAAAATTCCAATTATCTCCACCTTAAATCCAAGCATCGCTAAACACGAGATAAAAAAAAAACCCCGCGAAAAAAAAGAACAACGCCAAAATGGCGATGTCTTGCGGGAAACGGACACTGCAATCAAAATGTTCCCGCCTTTTGTCTGCTACAATTAGAACCACAAAAATTTACCGATTATCCTTCATTAAGAGTTGTTACACTGGCTGGCTCGATGCCTAGAATAACAATGCACGAAATAGTGCTGCACCTTTTCACGTCGTGAATTTTAATACCGGTACACACGGTACGGTGGCAGAATGTTGTACTGCTCTTTGTTGCCTTTGCCTGTTTGCTTTCTTTTTAGCTTTTGTCGTGATTTCATCTGATCTTATTGTTTGTTGTAACATCTGTTTATTTTGGTTATGGGAGTGTGAAATGAGTACTGTATTGAATTAAAATTATTATGTAGATTATGGGAAATTTTCTTTATGGCAAGATGTGCCAAAATGTGTTTCGTTTAGCATTCGTAATAATGGCTGGTTAAACACAAAACATTATAATTTCACTGATCTTGGGTACACAAATAGAAAAAAAAACCGGCCAAGTGCGAGTCTTACTCGCACACAGGTTTCCATAGCCCCAAAAAAAATTATGAACTGTCATTCATTAGTTAGTAGTATTAGTTACTAAACTTCCACTCAACCGCAAAACTAAATTGTTTTTTCATAGTATGTTAATGAAAAACAAAGCTACTGGTGCAGTTTGATGAAAAAGTCACATATCTCAAAAACTAAACATCATATCTTACTGAAACCAATTTTCGTTGATAGTTTTTTTTTACGTTCTACAAACCTAAATATTTTCAGAATTTTCCTCCTCTTACTTTAGAAATTAGAGGGGGGGGACACACATTTTACCACTTTGGAAGTGGCTCTAGCGCAAACTATTCAGTCTAGAAGAAAATGATACTAGAAACCTCAATATCATTTTTAAAGACCTATCCAAAAATACTCCAAACGTATGGGTTTGTTGAAAAAAAAAATTGGTTTTCATTTCTATGTATGGGGAACCCCAAAAATTATTGTTTTTTTCTATTTTTGTGTGAAAATCTTAATGCGGTTCACAGAATATATCTACTTACCAAGTTTCAACAGTATAGTTCTTATAGTTTCGGACAAAAGTGGCTGTGACATACGGACGGACAGACAGACAGACATGACGAATCTATAAGGGTTCCGTTTTTTGCCATTCGTCTACGGAACCCTAAAAAACCGGCCAAGTGCGAGTCTTACTCGCACACAGGGTTCCATAGCACCAAACAATATAATAACAATATTTTGAACTGTCATTCATTAGTTAGTAGTATTAGTTAGTAAACTTCCACACAACCGCAAAACTAAATTTGTTTTTCATAGTATGTTAATGAAAAACAAAGTTACTGCTGCAGTTTGATGAAAAAGTCCCATATCTCAAAAACTAAACATCATATCTTATTGAAACCAATTTTCGTTGATAGTTTTTTTTACGTTCTACAAACCTAAATATTTTCAGAATTTTCCTCTTCTTACTTTAGAAATTAGAGGGGGGGGACACACATTTTACCACTTTGGAAGTGGCTCTAGCGCAAAGTATTCAGTTTAGAAAAAAATGAAATTAGAAACCTCAATATCATTTTTAAAGACCTATCCATAGATACCCCACACGTATGGGTATGATGAAAAAAAAAAATTTTGATTTTCAGTTCAAAGTATGGGGAGCCCCCAAAATTTATAGTTTTTTTTCTATTCTTGTGTGAAAATCTTAATGCGGTTCACAGAATACATCTTCTTACCAAGTTTCAATAGTATAGTTCTTATAGTTTCGGAAAAAAGTGGCTGTGACATACGGACGGACGGACAGACAGACAGACAGACAGACAGACAGACAGACAGACAGACAGAGAGACAGACATGACGAATCTATAAGGGTTCCGTTTTTTGCCATCCGGCTACGGAACCCTAAAAAGGAATGATAATTGGTTCTGGTCGTTTTCGGCCATTGCAATCAATCTCAGCGAAGACGACAGAGACCCGGGAGAAATCATATAGCTCATGCATGTGTATGCTCAAATACTGATGCACTCTTTTTGCCTTTACTCGCATAATCTAATGAGGTTTAGTTTGTAAACTACAGATAAAACAAATACCTGCTATTATTTATCATCAACATCATCAGACTCCAGCAGTCCACTGCTGGACATAGGCCTCTTCAATCGCTCGCCACTTAACTCGATTCTCGGCAACTCTCATTCAGTTCCTACCAGCCATCGTCCCACCTTACGCTTGCCGATTCGCGGTCTCCACTCAAGAACACGCTATTATTTATGTTTACCTTTAAATAAAAATATTCACGAATAAATCAGCCAAAATCTACACACATTTTTAACATAACCAGAAAACTAAATCACAAAACAACACAGCGACATTTACGACACTAAAACTCCACAGTGATCCCCCGGAAGAAATTTGACAGGCCAGAAAACTATCAGAATGAAAGATAAGAGGCTAAACACAAAGGGATACGAAGACCCGAAGACTTAACTGGGTCCCTGACCTAGAAAGAAATCTTCATCAGTGATATCGAATGTTTGAACTGATTTCTAACTTGTTTTTGTTTTAGTTTGTGCCATGTTTTTTGTTTTAAAAATGTTGGACAATTTTTGATGGGTTAATTGTATCGGTATTTGACCTGTAGGGTTTAAGAGCGTTTATGCCGTACGGCATTTCATAGAAATTTTCAAGTCCTTATTTTCCGAAATGACTGAACCGATTTTAATAAAACTTCATACGCAGAAGCAGGATACATAGCTCTAAAAGATACAAAAAATATTTTTGAAATGTTTAAAAAAAATATATAAATGGGAATTTCTGTTTCTATAGATCGTTTATAATCGATCTAATTTAGCCGAAAACTATTTTTCGAAAATGTTCAGTCATTAGTCATTGTAATCCATTGTCTCATACAAGGTTCAAAAACCTTGTATGAGACAATGGATTACAATGACTAAGCAAATTCTAGTCATAATGTATTCAAAGTCTATAATACAACGTGTAACGTTAAATC
Organism: Cerastis rubricosa; assembly: GCA_949152445.1. Lineage (NCBI taxonomy): Eukaryota > Metazoa > Arthropoda > Insecta > Lepidoptera > Noctuidae > Cerastis > Cerastis rubricosa. Next base: position 16,524,020 of record OX424541.1, read on the forward strand.
CGCAAAACCTCAGACACCCCAAATGATTTTCAATTCAATCGACCAAATTCTGAGAAAAAAAAAAACATTAAAAAAACGTACGTACGTAAAACGTACTTAGAGGTTTTATGTGCTGTTTTAGTTTTACTGGCAATTCTGATCGTTTCTTTCTTTCTTTCTTTTTTTCCCGAGTATGAGAAAATTTAAATTGGACGACAAACATTTGTGTTTGTTTACCTATTTTGGCGGGTTTGCGCACGTTATGGCTTGACCTATGAACAAATAGACAGGGCAACATTTTTAATGAAGATTTTTTGAAAAATGTGACCATATAGTGGTTCAATTGATTCTGCTCGTTATTCTGATCAAACTATTTTCAGGTTTTGCGCATTTAACGTTACACGTTGTGTATATAAATATATAATATTTCCAATTTAAATGTCTTAATTCTCGCTTTTATCATTACTATTAAATCAAATCATTGCTGGCTGTTTTCATTTTCATATTTGTGACATTTCGTTGAAAAATAACTTTAATGTGCTTACCACAAAATTAAAAGTAAACAATTTTCTCCTTACTTTTATGGCATCATCCAATTTTGTTACATTATTCCATTAATTCAATTTGCTACCTTATTTATTCAGCAGGAAAGTAAATAATTACAGGTCTGGAGCCTTACGTGAGGCATAATATACGAACACAAAGACGTGGTTCTATAAATAGAACGATACAGTAGTATCTAGGGCGCAAATGTTCTTTCACAAGTTATTGAAATGATTGTTTAGGTCGGTATTTTTTTATAAAGTTTCTATCCATTTAGTATGTAAATTTTACCGAAAACATGATCAAAATAAATTAATGTTTAAACGAACAGATATTATTTATGTAAAAAAAAAACGTTGCCCCACACTAGGAATTTCTCCTGTATTGTGGGTTCCGTTTACAAATATTTAAACTCAGATACAAAAACAGCCAGACCTGGAACAACTATCTGTAGGTCATACAAATGTTTGTTCCGTGCGGGGATCGAACCCGTGACACGCAGCGTAGCAGTCGATCGCTCAGCCACTGCGCCAACCGTGTCGTCAACTTTGGTATACCTACTTTTTCATATTTATCCAAGCTTCTTATAATACCAGCCTAATACTGTCCCACTGGTGGGACATTTCTCATACAGAGAAGGCGAGCATTGATCACCACGCTTGCTCAAGAGGGGTGGTGATTTCAGACTTATATTAAAGTGAAGCACAGGTTCTATAATGATGCCGGACGTAAAGAATAGCACCATCCCATATCTTCCCGTGGGTGTCGTAATAGGCGACTAAGGGACTTTCCAGAGAATGGGCAGCAGCGTTCGCTGTGCTTTTGTAACAACCGTACTGCGATCGTTAGCCCGCCTGCCAAGCGTGGCGATTATGGCAAAACCCCCCTTATGTCAATATGGCTACACATGGGGGAGGCCTTTGTTCAGCATTGGACGTCTTTCGGCTGAAACGACGACGACGACGATGACAGGTTCCTCACGATGTTTTCCTACTTTGGATAGGCCAGACTTTCCAAGCATCTTGGCTTGGTCAAAGTCGGAAGTGTCACCGTCCGCTTTTTGTTCTTATAATAGAATGATTTCGTAAAATAATCTATATACAGGATGTAACGGAAAGGATATATACATACTTAAGGGTGTGCTACAGACCACCAAACTGAACATGTTTCTCCACAAAGAGACATCGTCATAGCGAAAAAAATAATATCAGCTGCCCCATACATTTGGGTCGAATAGGTATTGAAATTTTGTATGGGGCAGCAGATAATTTTTTCGTATTACGATGTTTGTTTGTGGAGAAACATGTTCAGTTTGATGGTCTGTAGCACACCCTTACGTATGTATATACCCTTTCCGTTACACCCTGTATATAAAAGAAAGTCGTGTTAGTTACACCACTTATAACTCAAGAACGGCAGAACAGCTTTGGGTGAAAATTGGTAGGGAGGTAGCTTAGAGCCAGGTGACGGACATAAGATACTTTTTAGGTAGGTAGGTAGGGTAGGGTAGGTAGGTAGGGTAGGTAGGTAGGGTAGGTAGGGTATGTAGGGTAGGTAGGTAGGGTATGGTAGGTAGGTAGGGTAGGGTAGGTAGGTAGGGTAGGTAGGTAGGGTAGGTAGGTAGGGTAGGTAGGTAGGGTAGGTAGGGTATGTAGGGTAGGTAGGTAGGGTATGGTAGGTAGGTAGGGTAGGGTAGGTAGGTAGGGTAGGTAGGTAGGTAGGGTAGGGTAGGGTAGGGTAGGGTAGGTAGGTAGGGTAGGGTAGGTTAGGGTAGGTAGGTAGGTAGGGTAGGGTAGGTAGGTAGGGTATGGTGGGTCGGTACGTAGGGTATGGTAGGTAGGTAGGTAGGTAGGTAGGGTATGGTAGGTAGGTAGGTAGGGTATGGTAGGTAGGTAGGTAGGGTAGGGTAGGTAGGTAGGGTAGAGTAGGGTAGGGTATGATAGGTAGGTAGATATGGTAGGTAAAAAGTGCATTGCAACGCATGCCGGGGACAGCTAGTTAATCATAAATGTCACATAATTTTTTTACTTAGCACCTCACGGTCGACACCATTGGTGTGCCAACAGATTCTTGTATCATTGTTTTAGGGAGTTCAAAATGCCTAACATGCATAATCAGACAGTTATGTTTCCATAATGGATACAGGGATGTTTTTTAAGAGAGAGCGTGGAGTATGAAGTGATCTTCTTTTGTTTCATTTTGAGAACGTTCTTTTGCCTCATTTAACTGATTGTAAAATATGTAATAGGTACATATTGCAGGCACCTAACTTTATAAAATTATGAGATAGTATACACACATTGGTTTATTAGATACAACATGTCTGGAAAATTGAATGTTTGTGTTTCTAGCGCGCCATTTGCCTGTTTGCCGTGAATTTGACGTGAGATTCATGTTTACTGTTTTTGTGCTTCTATTTATGTCAGAGTGAAAACAATTTGTATCTTTATTTATATTTGGTTAGTATACGTTTAAAAAAGCCGCAAGTCTTTTTTCTGGCTTCTTTTCGACTCGTGAGTTCAACGAATTTAAAAATAAATTGGCTGGGACAAACTGTGCGAAAAGCCATAGTGTTGTAGTGCAGCTTGGGAGAGGCCTATATCCAACAGTGGACTGTGATTGGCTTGATTAATTGATTTTATTGTTTTTTTTTTTATCGAGGCTTTTTTTCATGAAATTGTAAGATATATTTTTGTTCTAAATGTAAGTGGTTTTACCACTTTTCGTTTTTTGTGAACAATTTCTTCAATAAAACGAGTACCATTACTTACCGCCTGCCGTTTTCTGATAACCACACGAACATTAAAAGACTGCATACAAAGGCTTGGCTTACATAACCTTTTATACTTAAGAGGATTTGCTGAAAATCTTCGCTAGGAAAGTGGTTAATTTTGAAACTAAATGTCCGCTATTTAAACCTTTTCCAAAACAAAAATAAAACTTAGTGTATATCATTTAGTAATTATTATCTAAACGCTCTCATTTACTCTTAGGGCTCAATTACGAAGACGCTTTGTGTTGCGCGTGGCGTGCTGGTTATCGTTTCGTGGTTTTTTTTTTTCGTTTACGGAGAACCGGCGCGCCGCACGTACCGCGACAGCGCAGCGGTACGTGCGGCGGTGCGTGCTCCGTCGCGGGAATCGCGACGTCTCACACGCCGCTTTGCATTTAAGAAACTGGCTGGTCGCAACGCTGCGTGCGCCGACGCGTGGAACGCGGCGATGGCATCTGCGGGCTCCGCGGTAACCGCAAATAACCTTAATTTCAAGCGCATAAAATCGCTTCTCCGTAAACGCTCTCATAGGTACATCGCCAAAATGTTTGAATTTATTGCGTAGTGAATACCGAATATTCGATTTAGCCGCGGCAAACATGACGTGTGTCAGCATGCTTTAAAGAAAAAAATGTCTGAGCTTATGCGTATTTGTATTATAACAGAACTTAATGATGCCATACTACAGAGAAATCGCCAATGATTAAAAAAACTTCGGTACGTAACTCGTTTTGCTCACTTAATTAAATTTAGGTAGGTACTATTTTATCAAACAATAAAACCCACAACCTTCCAGGTATATCCCAATTTAATCTCACGTAAACATTTATTTGGGTCTAAAAAGTTAACAACTAACCTTGGTAGGCAAATTATTCTATTTAAAGTAACTTCGGCAACAAAACCAAGCCAATGTTCTAACGTAAACACGAGTTGAACTAATAAACATTTTGATAACCGGAAAGTTATTCTTGAGTACGTATTTACGGGAGAGTAGGTAAACGAAGTAGAAACGGAATGAATTAGTGACTAGGCAGTTAGATATTGTTTTATTTATTTAGAACATGGAGGACTTACAGCTAATAAAAACAAACAAGAAAGGGAAGAATAGTCACCAGAGACCCAATTACAAATCCTCACGTATAGACATAAAATACAAATTTGTGATGAGAGCACAGAAACAAAAAACACCACTTTAATTAAAGTAAAGCTAAAAAGCACTATACCTACAAACTTGGTTTGAAATTATAACTAAAATAATAGAGAAAATAATAAAAACAAAAGCATACAATATAACCAACCGCTACTTGAAAAATTTGAGGCTTAAGCACCTTCTGGCCGAATTCACACTAATTGTGAATAGATCTAAATCAAATTCCTTGCATATATCATTGAAATTTCTGCTTGCACGCACAATATAACTGTTCTGCATAATTCAGTCCTGGACGCCGTGCCATGCCATGGTTGACTTGGAAGTGTTTAAATAGAGTCTGGACACAGGTTGGCCGAAGCAAAGAATACCTGTTCAGGTGGAGATCAATAGATGACTCTGCACTGGAGAGTAAAAGTGGTGTTGCCCCACAAAAAATGGGACACATGAAATCGTGTCCTGCTTGTCCTGTTGTTTGCACATATAGGAGCTGATGGAAGCTACTGAGAGTACTAAACTCGTCCCAAAGGTTTTCAGTACGTTCAAATCATAATATTTTTATTTCACAGGCCTACATGGGCACTTATAAAATATCGACAAAAAGGTGCTCGGTTCGGGTTTGTCGTTTCCTATGGAGAAGAACCGGCAAGAAACTCCATGGTTACTCTTTTAAAATCATTTGGTTTTACAATATTTCTATGTTACAGCGTTAGTACTTAAGTGTGGGCGGACATCGTAGGCCCGACAATAAGTCGTTGAATACTACAAAACGTAGAACAAGATAAAAAGTTACCAAGGATCTAGGAATCCATATTTAAGGCCTACAATGTGGACACGTTATATTGAGACCTACCGTGACTTTTCAGCCCCAAAAAAAAAATCGTTTCCCGGCAATAATTATTGCGTAGTATTACTAAGTTGGATGTATAGAATGCTTGGCTGACGGCCAAAAATAAAACCCTGTGAGCTTCCGTCTTTTGAACCATACTGATCTTTCCTTCCTTCCTCAGGTAGGCTGGCTAAGAGCGGAAGACCAGACAGTCCTCACGATGCACGATCGAGCAGTCCTGAGCGCAAGATACTCAGTCCACATGGATGCTCCCAGGACTTGGCAGCTGAGGATCAGGCCTCTTCGGGCAGAAGACCGCGGCTGCTACATGTGCCAGATCAACACTCAGCCCAGCATGAAGTGGCAGATTGGATGCATTGATGTTTATGGTAAGTGGTTCTTTTGGAAGACTATCTAAAGTTGATCTTTGCTTGCGAAGTTTTGTTGTGTCTCCTGATTTAAAAGGTTATTATTATGGGTAATGAAATCTTCGAGCTAAGTAATTAAGTACTCAAGATATATAAAACGAACATTGGTTATTGTTGTATGGAGTATGAAAGGTAATTTAGTTCTAGCACACATGCCAAAGGTAGTGTTTTTTATTAGAACGGCAATATTTGATTCAATCAATATGCTAGATATACTGAATAAGGGGTTTCCTCCGTGGCTCGGAACGCACGGTAAGCTGTTGGTCGCGGCTGTCATTTGTAGATCTTTGACAGTCGTTACGAGTAGTCTAAAGCCCAAAGAGTCTGCCATCCAAGGGGATCGTATTACTCGGTTACTCGAGTTGTGTAGGTCAGATAGGCAGTCGCTTCATGTAAAATACTGGTACTCAGCTGCATCTGGTTAGACTGGAAGCCGACCCCAAGATAGTTTGGGAAAAGGTTAGGCAGATGATGACTGAAAAAAAAGTATTTATAAATTTACCACAAATTCGATTTCCGATTGAATTAAGGAAGTAATATTTTTATAATAATTGCACGCGGATGAGGTCGAGGGCACCAGCTGGTCAATACCTATGACTATTGTCCAATACAAAGCAAAACCCAGATACAAAAACAAACGACTTTACTAGCCTGTGCACCAAGATAAATTCCCTTTCTAGAGTCGGTTGACCACCCCGTTGAACGGGGCCTGACAACCCATCCATCACTTGTCAACGTTTAGCTGCTCTCTACCGTGACTTGGAAACACGAGAAACTTTGATTTTCATTTGTTTTTTGGTTTCTTTTCCATCACATCGTGAATGTAGTGCAGTTTTTCTGTTGATCGCTTCACTGGAACTTGAAAATTTTGTTAGAGTTTCTGGATTCTGAAAAAAACAAAATTGCCTTTTAACGTTTATAATTTTGTCAGGTGCGTGGTATTCGCAGTGAGCGTTTATGACCAGATTTATGAAGGAGGACGAATAATATAAAATAATGGGGATTGCACGAGCTACAGTAAACTTTGCGTAGTTTGTATGTCATACTTATTTATGCACATCGATATTGCTTAGGTGAATGATATATAAACTATAGATACGTTGCCCGCGCTCTGTAGTGGCAAGATGAAATTAAGGTACGTGCCGGAAAGTCATTTAGTCATGTACGAACCAGTGCCGCGGCTGTACGTAATATTAAAATAACTAACTTGAAAAAGTTCTCTTAATAACAAAAGAAAACCTGTATTTTTAGAAAATGTCGTAATTAAACTGCAACTGTGAAAGATAAAAAAAATCATTTCATACGATCAAGAAAAAATATATTTTATTTTATTTTTTTCGATGCCTTTAATGGCGGCTGACGCCTGAGGTAAGTCACGTGCCGAGCATGGAGCACAGAATGACAACGCAATTAAAAAAACCGGCCAAGTGCGAGTCGGACTCGCGCACGAAGGGTTCTGTACCATTATTTATAAAAACAAAAAAATAACAGTTTTTTGTATATATTTGTTGTTATAGCGTCAACAGAAATACATAATCTGTAGAAATTTCAACTGGCTAACTATCACGGTTCATGAGATACTGCCTGGTGACTGACTGACGGACGGACGGACAGACGGACGTACCAACGGACGGACGGACGGACAGCGAAGTCTCAGTAATAGGGTCCCGTTTGACCCTTTGGGTACGGAACCCTAAAAAATATATTTATCTCTCTCTAACAACAGGAATTATGTACATTTAATTTTCCTTCCCTCTCTTCGTGAGTCTAAGTAACTGTCTAGCTACCGATAGATTTACGCTGTTTTTGAGTGCCGTGATGTTCATGCATGTCGCGTCTATTTATAATACGTCATTGGCTTAGGTGTGCATTTCTTTAACTTAGCATGTAATCGTGTAATTGTAATTTAGTAGCAATAAATCCATAAAGGGAATCACTCGTTTACTCAAACATACCTTGCAAGTCTACATAACAAGTACATAACATCTTCACTGTTGGGTCTCATACATCATACAACATACAGGGATCGAGGCAAGTAGCGTTCTGTACCTAGTTTCTGGCTACCCTCACGTGAAAAAGCGTGAGGTTATGTATGCTTGTAATACTTCATTTCATATTCGTCGTAGGGTTCCCGCACCTCAAAAGGAAAAAGGAACCCTTATAGGATCACTTTGTTGTCCGTCTGTCTGTCTATCTGTCATTACCCTTTTTTACTTCTTCCCTTTGAAATTTATATCAAATACTCGGGTCTACGTCTTCTATTAGCCGTGAAAAAGTCAAACTTGTAAGTCAATGCGACCAAAAGATATGACGGTTTATGTTGCATATTTTTGCATATTTTTGAGATTTTAAAAGGGAATCAAAACCTATGGGGTGGTGTCCCCTTGTTTCGCAGACAGAAATTATATAGAATTTCGTTTCCCAGAAAATGTTTCACATAAATAATATTTGGTCTTTTAATTTAATAATTAATTATAATTATAATCACATTTTTTATTAACAAACATAAAATAGTATATATACTTAATTATTTTTTAACGAATATTGTTTGTTCGATGTTTGTTTCCTTGGAATTTTATTTCAACGAAACTATTAACCTTAAATTAAAATTAAATATTGTCTTTAAAAGTCAAAATGTTGTGACAGAAACGAATCGATGCATAACCGACTCCGAAACCATGCCTGTTGCAGGTTGCATGCTCACTAGCATGCTGCATGCATGCTTGCACGCTGCATGTTGCCTGCTTACTTGCATGATGCATGCAACATGCAGCATGGACACTATTAGTGAGAATAACAAGATTATTTTGATTATTCTGCTTGACAAGAATTTACCCGCATTATTTTTGTGAACGCGGTGTTGTAATTTTATAGAAGATACATTTTTAAAAGATATGAATTTTAGAAACTGTCACTTGATTTAAAATGTTATTCTTGATAATAACGTTTGTATTAAATCAACACTAAAGGATAAATAATATTTGAGTTCTTATTCTATGATATGAATATTCTAACATTAAACTTCATTTGAAACTAAAATCAATTATTTAAATTTCTTCAAAGTAAGCATTCTGCGTATTGAATTTCTATGAAATGATAAAATAAGAAAAAAATGATGTCGAACGAAATTCTATAAAACAATTAGTTAAAAAACACACAACCGTATAGGGTACTTGCTGTTGACCTAGAATCATGAAATTTGGTAAGAAGTAATAAAATAAGTCTCATGTAAAGCACGTACATGTATAGTAAAAATCTTAACATCGTTAATACTTAGTTATAACAAAATGCCTACAATTATGTACGAAACACTCCAGTCTCAGTATCAGTCCAACTCCAAATAGGCCGGTTTATTTCGAGAGTAGAATGACCTGAAAAGCCTTACAAAACAAGTCACCCTTTCGAAATTCCTGAACAACTATCACAATTATTCTGTCAAGTCTAAATGCGTAAACAATGGGCGTGACTCCAGAAAGATTGATCGCCTCGCACACCACTTAAGCTACGAACCACCTTAAAAAACGATTACAACAAATGATAAAACACAACAATAAAACATCCACCCGTCTTCTGAAGGACGCTTGTTCCACATTTATCCACCACCCCAAGTTCCTAATTCCACCATAGATCAACCAATTAAGGCAAGGTTAACAACTTAAACGTCTTTTTATCTGTTCTAAGTGACGGATAGGAGGATTATCCAGTATACAAGCCGTATATGCGGCTACCGTGCCTAAGCTCACTTAATCCAACTAGGAATGGATTAGAAACGTCTTCAAGATATGGGTCACTCAGTTAAAGTGATAGGTGCGGCTTCTTGAATCGCGTGTGCTGCAGTTCTGTACGGGGAGGGCTTTGGTGGATTAAGTGTGTTTTTGAGAGGTTAAATTTCTTGGGAGGGGGTTTGGGTTGGTTGTTGTGGATCATACAGCGAGCCCATCGTCGGTTCGTATGGTCTCTAAAAAACTGTCAGACCACAATAATCTAAGTGTAATGCGAAAATAAGTCACCGAATAGCATGAGTGACATTTTTTAAGGAAAAAATGGTCCACACAAAAAAAATATTATAAGAGTATAATCAACTCAAAGCATCGATCATTAAAACCCTTTTATTAGTAAATTTACAAAAAATAGCATTTTAGCATATTGTAAAATGATTATGTTTTTTGAAATATCATAATTATAACTCTAATTTTATTATTATCTCTGTATGGTGTCGGACTTAAAGAATAGCACCATCCCATATCTTCCCGTGGTTGTCGTAAGAGGCGACTAAGGGATTTGCCAGAGAATGGGCAGCAGCGTTCTCTGTGCTTTTGTAACAACCGTACTGCGATCGCCAACCCGCATGCCAAGCGTGGCGATTATGGCAAAACCCCCCAAAATGTCAATGTGGCGACACTTGGGGGAGGCCTATGTCCAACAGTCGACGTCCTTTGGGCTGAAATGATGATGATGATGATGAAGTCTAATTTAAGCTATTATAGCTTAACTTAACCACACTATTGCATTAGGTGCCTGTGATGGTAGGGTATGTAATTTTAAAGAAATAGTTAAATTCTAATCGAATCAAACTCCGTTTAACATACAGCCTGACTTTGCCGTGAAAATTGCAAAACACCTAAGATAATTAGAATTTCGCGGGCTAACCCAGCCCTTCAGCCTTAAGTCTAACAACTGGCCAAACTGTAAAGACCATAGTCTGTAAACGTTCCATATTCATTAAACAAATTCTGGTGCATGCGTGTGTAGTTGGAAAGCAATAAAAAATACTTGCGTAATAACCAGAGGTCGGAATTAGGTAGAGTTATTTGTGCATGTACACTGATTTCATACAGTGAAAGAATAAAGTGGATATGCCTCAAACCCCGGGATTAATTTTTAAGAGCAGAAAAAACCCGTTATTTTTAAATAAAAAAGTTAGTAACTTTTACACAATTCAAACCATCCGACATCGGATGTCCGAAGTTGCAAAATTCCGTTGCGCATACGCAAGGGAAGATCCATATTAATAATATCAACATTTCGATGCAAGTACAAAAATAACTCTATCTAATTCCGACCTCTAGTAATAACTCACTGGACGAAAGTTCATTCACATAATATGTACATGTATAATATGTCATTTTGCCGACACGGTTGGCGCAGTGGCTGAGCAATCGACTGCTGCGCTGAGTGTCGCGGGTTCGATCCCCGCACGTAACAAATATTTGTATGGCCTACAGATAGTTGTTCCGGGTCTGGCTGTTTGTGTATGTGAGTTTTATATTTGTAAACGCACCCACGATACAGGAGAAATTCCTAGTCTGGAGCAAAGTAATTAAAAAAAAATGTAGATACGTATGTAAGTGAAACCATCCGTGACCTTTACAGATTGAACGAAATAATATTTAATTCATGTCAACGCTGAGTACCGGAAACCTGGGTTTTAATGATAGTGGAGTAATTACACTAAGGGAAGTAAGTATAACCGATATACATTCTAACGACCTTATTGATTGTAGTGTTGACAATTTTTTGCTTTTATAGAATATTAAGTTAATGTTTTTTTTTTATATCTCTATATCAGATGATACTTTTTTGCATTGGGTATGAAAGGACCAATGGAAAGCACATTATAAAATAACTCTTATGTTATTCTGTCTGTCACACACTTTTCTGAGAGACTATTAGACGTGGGTACTCCATTATTTCTATATTCTGCGCCCAGGGACAGAAGAAAAGCAGACAAAAAAATATCAATTGTGTGTTTGTCTGTCTGCAACAGACGCGTTTCCCAAAAACTACATAACGACGTATGAATTCTATTTTTTTTTCACATACAATTGACATTCTTTTCACAGTAACCATCGATTTCCAAACTCCATAAATAACCTATTTTTTACATTTATTCAGTCCAATTTTCTAGCTCCATTCAAAAGCAGAAAAATATTACATCCTGCCATTCGACCATTCGACCTTTTTCGGAATATGACAGTAAGCCAACATTATAGTGAGGCCAGGCCACATTAAAATTATAATAGAACCCGGAAATCGGAATCCACCCGTGTGGTACGGGCCTTGGCGGCGATCGATCACCCTGGTCTTACATGTGCCAGAAACTGGAAATGGAATAAAATGGGTGCGGCGACATGTTGGTAAGGTGGGTTTAGTTACGTACTACATTAGACTTGTCTTATGTATGCCGTATAGGGAGGTGCACAGTTTTATGTCGTTGAGAAATACTTCTCGTGGGTAAATGGGACATTTGGAAACGTTGAGTTTTTTCCAATTTTAAATAATGAATTTTATATGTAAATATGTAGTCGACAAAAACCGCTGACTTGTCGGTTGGAGTGATTGTTTAAAAACACGACATTCTCGAAAAAGCTAAACGGATAATTTAACTCAGTTATTTGGCAATATAACGGAAATTCATAACATAATATCACGACTGCGTATTTTCCTGAAGGTCAGGAAGAGGTGTATCTATACTAAATCGACTTTTCGTCGATTATGTTTATGCCCCATACAATAAGGGCAAGACTATCGCTAGTAACCGGGCACATTTATACTTCTCATCCGGGCAGCCATTGAGAAAGTCCAGATAGAAAACCCCAATAACAGTGGAAATCGAAAAAATATCACCTCAAGTTCAGCAATAACGCTTGCTGCCAGTCTACCGAGTCTGAACAAACGCTCATCGTTCTTCCGTCTTATGACGACAGGCCGTGTCGACGGCCTTCCAGAGCAGGACGTCATTTGATGATTTCCGATTCTTAAAATATGAAAAAAAAAGTCTGACCAAACGCGGCAAGTAAAAATTCATAAAATCTTTCGAACGTCTTCAGTCACCATTGTAGTAAAATACCGTAAAAAAACGACTACCATTTTATTCACGCGAAAAATTTCCGAAAAAAAAAGCACCTTATTGAAATCATATTTCATTACAAAACTTCTGTCTAATTTATGGCAAAATTTCCAAGTAGACCGTCCAGAGTTTAGCAATTTTGTGTTCCTCGATATTTGCATGCCCCGGCCGGGATTTCTTTTTCAATTTCGAAGTTGTTCGCGAGTTTATTGGGGCGCTGTGTCACTTGGCCCGACAAGCCGGTAACGAATGGTAAACGGTTTGATTCGTGTTCCGTAGGAAGGTTAAATTTTGGTGTGAAAGGTGATTATATTTGGCCGTTGTTTTGTGAGTAAGATGTCCTGTTACGACTTTTTTTTAGGAGAAGTGGAGATTTGTAGGAAAATCTTTAGTTAGGTATTTTTCGCTTTTGCTATCATGGAATATGTCAACTAGAGCCTTGTGGTTGATGACGGCCCTCCTCTGCTTACAAAGAGGAGACTAGTGTTCCAACATTAGCAATAATGTAATAGCTTATATCGTTTTGCTTTCACGGGTAATGATCACCACTTATAAGTCTACCTTCCACTTGTAATTTTATATTTTGTGGGCTGAACTCATATCATAAATAGATAAACTATTCTTAAAACAACTAATATTGCACAAATAAAATTAATGAAACGACAGTTTTGTCGAGAACGTTTTAATCACTAGAGTTCCTCGGTGCACTGTGACACTTTCTCTGGTTTACCGTATAAAACGATACCTTGTTAGTAGCGCACTGCTACTAGTTAGAATTTAATATCATGAACTAGGGCTGACAGACGTCTGCAGTATTTTTTCAAATCTACCTACTCAATATAAATCTTAAATTCAATGACAAATACACACTAAGCCACTGAGCCTAGAAGCATGCAATTTTGCACAAGAGTTTAATATCATGTTCACATAGCATAAGCTTAGTCAACCTGAAATGTTCCCACTGCTGAAACACAGGCCTCCTCTCTATGAGAGCGAATAGGCTGTATTCCACCACGCGGGTCCGGTGCGGGTTGGTAGCTGGCACATGACTATGAATCTTTTTATTCTTGGACCTGCAGGTTTCCTCATGATGTTTTCTTCGTTTTGAGAGCATGCCATCATCCATTTATCGGTGGCATGTTCACATGCCACTAGTTAAATCGATCAGTCCGTAGGCGAGAGAAAGATGACCACACTCAGAACATCAGTGAAGCACGCCAAACTATACATTACATAACGACTTGACAGCGACGATACTCTTAGTACCCGATAGTCTATAGATAATGCTGAAAGTTCTGTTCTTGACAATGGACACAGACTGAACTTCGTCGGTACAGTCTGTTTTCTTTGACAACCCTGACTCAGACGCTTTGCAAATCGTTCTTTACTGTCTTTGGGACACTGGAGAACCTTCTTCGAGTTTTCTTAACATAGTTCTTTCTAGTATTTGTTTCTTTTCCAAGCAATATAGAGATTACTAAGTATAAAAACTTGACGTTTGTTCATCGATTCGTTTTTTTTTTGCCATCGACTTCTGAAGCTAAAGTTTTTTTTTACTTTAGAAATCGGTGTTATTTTTTTAATTATAGAAATATTTTATTTTCCTATAGAAATATTTGCGATGCATTTATTTCACATTGTTAACAATACAAGTCTCAAGCTCTGTATGGTGTCGGACGTAAAGAATAGCACCATCCCATATCTTCTCGTGGGTGTCGTAAGAGGCGACTAAGGGATTTGCCAGAGAATGGGCAGCAGCGTTCTCTGTGCTTTTGTTACAACCCTACTGCAACCAAAATCAAAATCAAAATATTTTTATTTTACATAGGCCTACAGGGGCACTTATAAAACGTCGGCAAAAAGTTGCTCGGTTCGGGTTGGTCGTTTCCTATGGAGAAAAACCGGCAAGAAACTCCATGGTTACTCTTTTAAAATCATTTGGTTTTACAATATTTCTGTTACAGCATTAGTACTAAAGTATGGGAGGACATCGTAGGCCTGACAATAAGTCGTTGCTTACTACGAAACGTAGAACGAAATAAAAAGTTACCAAGGATCTAGGAATCTATAAGGCCTACAATGTCCACACATTTACAAACAATCGGTAAATAAGAAAAAGAGTCTATACAACAACAAAAAATAAATAGAAAATATCACAAAATGACTAGATCAAATAAGTGACACAAATGTTGTCATCCGTGCTGTAACTATTCTAAACAAAAGGTGTAATGATTTAAAAACTATTGTAAAACATCTGATTAAAAAGAAAGGAAAAAAAAATAAGATTGAGAATAGTTAGAGACATCCACACATTTGTGCCGTTTATGAGCTACCAGGGAAGCCGCATGTGCGAAGGGGCTAAAGCCAAACTTCTCTATCTTCAACGTAGTCCTTAATTTTGTAATATGCTTTTTTAATTAGGACACGTTTAATATAATTTTTAAACTTTCCATCGGTCAGTTCTGTAACTGACTTCAGCAACTTATTATAAAAGCGTATACTGTTTATAAGAAAAGACTTGCTAGTTTTGGTTAATCTGAATTTGGGTATTACAATTTCGTGTTTACTGCGTATATTTATATTATGGCAGTCGCTTCTAATTTTGAAAAGTCCTCAGTTTTTGCGGACATATAAAATACATTCTAAAATATAAAGTGAAGGCAGAGTCAGTATATCGATTTCTTTAATTTTTTCTCTGAGGGATTCACGAGGACCCATTTTGTAGATAGCGCGGACTGCCCTCTTTTGCAGTATGAAAATTGAATCAACGTCTGCTGCCGATCCCCACAGCAGAATGCCATAGGACATAATACTATGGAAATAAGCGTAGTATACTAACCTAGCTGTGGCTATATCATTTAACTGCCTTATTTTTCTGATTGCATAGGCAGCTGAGCTTAACCTTCCTGAAAGCGATCGCCAATCCGCCTGCCAAGCGTGGCGATTATGGCAAAACCCCCCAAAATGTCAATATGGCGACACTTGGGGGAGGCCTATATCCAGCAGTGGACGTCATTTGGGCTGAAATGATGATGATGATGAACAATACATGTCATGGTAATAGGCTTATCCCCAATAAAAAGGAACTTAACATAGGTACCTAACTATCGAAATGTGGGTGTTCTATATAGGTACATCTGTGTAGGGTCTCAGAGCGTGGTGCGTGATGTTATGTTATGACATTGTGCTAGCATCCAAGCGATTGCAGCGATCACGACAGATTGCTGGATGGACTGGATGAATACAAATATGCATCCAGTCAGTTATTAAAACATGCAGGTTCATATTAAGAGACACTTAAATATATAAAAAAAAGGTTAATCAGCCGCTACCAACTTAGACCAGGTTAGAAGCCTTTAAAAGTAATAAAAAGTATAAAAAATAATAGTAGGATGAAACCCATTGGAAAAGTAGGAAAATATTATAGAAATGTAAGGAAAAATAAATTACGGGCGAGAAGGGGAAAAGGGGGGCGGGTAAAGAGAAAAAACGGTTTATCTCGATTTCCGGCAAAACTACAAGTCATAGGGAAAACAACTAATGACAAAGTAAAAAAAATGGAAAAAAATGTGTAAATATGCATGTGTAAATATGGTAATAAAAAGATCTACAACTTTTGAATTTACATTTTTTCACATAACCTCAAAATGTATGTGAAAAATTCAAAATACCAAGTTTTTGTTTTTTTTATTTTATGTCCCAAATACACTGTAAATTATTTGATTTGAAATAATATTTTTTTTACCTTATTTTGACTTAATAAATAATGATTACACGGTTTATAAATAGTGATTACTGGGTGTGCAAATAGTAATTACTACGTGTATAGTTAATAATTAATCAGTTTTACTAGGCTACAAACACAAAACGAGTGATTTAAGTATGTGGTAAACTTTTGGTATTAACTGTTTATGGTGCTCTACTAATTGCTGTGTTTATTACAGTAATGCGAAAAGTTATTTGTGAACTTAATGTGGTATTTAAAATTATGTACCTACCTAAGTAGTTAATGAGACTTAGTTCTCACTTTGTTATAGCTTAGATGTTAGGATCAAAGAAAATAGACTATTTAGGGACGGGCTAGACTTTGGTTTATCCCACAAATAACTATAGGTCTGGAGATCTTCAGAGGTAATCTATTTTAATCCACGTTTACTATTTAGTAAAGACGAATAAATTATTCATTTGGAACGAGATATTTTGAGTAAAATTAATTTATTTTACCGTCTAACAACGAAATATTTCATAGTTTATCAAAAAGTAAAACTTTGGATATACTAACCAAGCATCACGCTGTTTTCCCCAAAGCATTAGGCAGAGGTGAACGCATGGTAGGTACTGTCATATTATTCGACGGCACGGTTGGCGCAGTGGTTGAGTGATCGACTGCTGCGCTGCGTGTGGCGGGTTCGATCCCCGCACGGAAAAAATATTAGTATGGCCTACAGATAGTTGTTCCGGGTCTGGCTGTTTGTGTATGTTAGTTTAAATGTTTGTAAACGCACCCACGATACAGGAGAAATTCCTGGGGAGGGGGCAAAGTTAAAAAAAAAAGAAGATTGTTGTTGATTGAGTGTTTGAGAGTCAATCTCCAGTTGTGATGTTGATGGTCTCGACTAAATGGAACTCCTGCTTTTTTATATGAAGACTATAAATAATATTGACTAGGTGGATTTCAAATAGAGAAAGCCGATGTATGTGCACGGTAAGTGTCGGCAAGCGAGGGTCCCCAGGTATGGTCGAGGGACTTATTTTTTTTTTACGATTGGGAAATCATCAAATGACCCCTCCTGCTCTGGGTGGAGCAGAAGTGAGTGTCAGACTTGTACCGACTAAAACCCATCCATGTTCCTTCTGAGCCCTTTGTGTTCCAAGGCCACGTATCTCTTTCGAACAGTCCCGCAGCCCTGGCAGGCATCGGCCCTCTCGGACCCCTTCCGATGGTCGAGGGCTTAACGTTATGATAACGTAGAACACGTGAGCCCACTGACCGGCGTGATACGATGGTCCGAAACATATGCCCCGGATTGAAATGTGTGATGAGACGGGCACAGTTGTTGTAATCACGTGTAAAGGTGCTCTTCTACTTCAGGATCTCGGCGACTCTATTACGCCCATCGGATCCTGGTTTCACGGCGATCAGCCAGTTATGTTTAAGTCCCATGTAATTGAGACTCAGATAATCAAGATCCCGGGCTGCTTCTTAGAAATTCCTGTTCTAGAAATCCAATACCACTTTACCCTGGGTATTGAAATCCAGGACCATACGTTGGACCTGTATGGTGTCGGACGTAAGAATAGCACCATGATGACCTTACGTTGCTCTAGTAAAATTACGAAATTCTTGCAAGCCTTCATCAACTTTGTTGCTTAGACAAAACACAAAAGTCTACCTGGCAAGTAAAATCCCAACAAGCACATTTTCATACGGCAACAAAAAGATTAAAGAAACGTATTTTTCTATAAAGTTCAACGAATTTATTGAAGGCAATGGATAAGTTGGAAACTTGTTAAAACTTATCGCTCGAACACAATCTCGGAACTTAAAATGTCGCATTGCTGATCTTGGAGTCAAAAGAAAATATACGAAGAAGTCAATATAGGGAGCAGATATTATTTTTCTGGGAGGACATAGTGGATATTTGCTACAGACTGGATATAGAAACATAAATGTTTTTGCTTAGATACATTTACTTTCGTATGCTCCACGTTTCCAAGGAGTGATAAGGTATGCAGTAATTCTCAGTTTATTGGTGACTTTACCGTCATTATATGCTCATTCCAGACTATCTTGAATTCGGCTTTGCAGTCTAACAGATGCAACCGAATCTATATATTAAGTACTAATAATAAAGCTGAAGAGTTTGTTTTTTTGTTTCCTTGAACGCGCTAAACTCAGGAACTTATAGTCCGATTTGAAAAATTATTTCAGTGTTAGATAGCACATTTATCGAGGAAGGCTTAGGCTATATATCATCACGCTACGACCAAAAGGAGCGGTACAGCAACGAACAAATTTGCGAAATCGGGGAAAATGTGACGCAGACGAAGTGGCGCGGGACAGCTAGTACCTACTAGAATAAGTTAACTGGATCGTAAATATGACTTCAAAACCCCGGTTATTACGTATCACGATGTTCGGTGAGACCAGTTGTCTGTCTTTTGATCTTCTAACTACCAGAAACGGCTATCAAAGATTTTAGAATGACAGCCAGAACTAACGGCTGAACGTGTTTGTTGAGACTCGGAGAATTATCAAAATTTAATATACAGGGTGTAACGGAAAGGGTATACACATACTTAACGGTGTGCTACAGACCATCATACTGAACATGTTTCTCCACAAAGAAAGATCGTAATAGGGAAAAAAATATCAGCTGCCCCATACATTTGGCTCGAATAGGTATTCAAATTTTGTACAGGGCAGCAGATAATTTTTTCCTTATTACGTCGTTTGTTTGTGGAGAAACATATTGTTCAGTTTGATGGTCTGTAGCACACCCTTAAGTATGTATATACCCTTTCCGTTACACCCTGTAGTGTCCTCGTTACAGTCAAGTTAGAAAATCCTCCCATACTTTTGACCAATCATTATATCATTATCATCTGCCTAGCCTTTTCCTAAACAATCTTGGGGTCAGCTTCCAGTCTAACCGGATGAAGCTGAGTACCAGTATTTTACATGAAGCGACTGCCTATCTGACCTCCACAACCCAGTTACTGGGTAATAGGACACCCCTTGGTAATACAGGATGTCAGACTTTTGGCTTCTGACTACTCGTAACGACTGTCAAAGATCTAAAAATGAAAGCCGGGATCAACGGCTTAACTTGCTTTCAAAGGCACGGAGGAAATTCGGTATGTAATAATGGTCACCCATCGACGGACCAACCTCGGCAAGCACAGCTTAACCTTAAAGCTCGACCCGTGCGGCTGTTATTATTAAGCCACGAGCTCCTCACCAATAATTATATCAGTTAGTAAAATAAGATAAGAAGTCGACCATACACCATTCTGTTCCATACAACCCGGACTAAGATATGGCCAACCCAGGCTACTAAAGTATACTGGTATTGTATATATAAAGGTAACAAGATGTATAGTATACATCTTGTTACCTTTGCGATTGCCACTGCTTTGTTCAGCCAAGATACGTGTAGGTACAGCGCCGCTGAACACTGAAGGCTTTGTCTGGTCCACCGTGACGTGACAATGAGGCTAGCGTTGTCTTAGCTTAGGTATTGTTATGGTGTTTGGGCATCTAAATTGGATACGTGCATGAGTCATGCCCATGAGGGTATCACTACAATATGTCCATATATATTTTCGGTACCAAGGTATTATAAGTTTTAAGGATAGATTCTCGAAGCATATAAATAGGCAATCAGGCGATTCTAACACGTCATCACCCGACCGAGTAGACGAGCGGCGCTCAACGCCTCTCGGCACGGAGCACCACCAATTCATTTGCTTCGCCGCCTCCACCGGATCGCGCGAACAAGCGATGTTGTATGAGAATAGCCTTAGTGGCCGTGGTTATATGTCAGTTACAGAAACAGTCCTTAAAGAAGGAAGTCGGATAACATAACATCACGCCTGTAATCCTCGAAGGCCATATTTCGCCAGTTATGGTTAAGTCCCATGTAATAGGACGCGAGCCTATTGCACGTAGCAGCGCTATTTGAGTCGCAGTCATATTCATAATCATCATCATCAGCCTGTACTCGTCCACTGCTGGACATAGGCCATGACACGCTACTGAGCACGATCCTCGGCCACTCTCATCCAGGTCTTGCCAGCCGCCTTGCGAAGATCATCGCTCGACCGAGTCTGAGGACGTCCTACGCTACGTTTACCGATCCATGGTCTCCACTCAAGAACTCGTCTACCCCAACGGTTATCGGTTTTCGGATTATATGGCCGGCCCATTGCTACTTCAGCGTGCTAATGCGGTGGGCTATGTCGATAAACTTGGTTCTCTGTCGAATCACCTCGTTACGAACTCGATCTTTCAGAGAAAACCCGAGCATAGCCCTTTCCATAGCATATTGAGCGGCTTTAAATTTGTATGTGTTTACAGTCCTATTATAAGCTGCAAAACGTTTTTGTTAAAATCGTAAGGCGTTCGCCTTGGCAAAACATTCACATAAAAATGGATTGATTTTATTCAAAAATAGAAGATACATGGAGTAAAAGATTTGGCAAATTTGCTGCATAGCACACACAACAAACCAAATATTTAAAGCAAGAACTTCCAAACCTTAATTTACAAGCACTCTAGAGACTAAACAATATGACCTTCTAAGAAATACGTTCCCGAAACTCAAAGAAAACATCAAACATTACAACACATACATACTAATATACTAAATGTCACATCAAACAACTAGCACACATATTGCATTTTAAAATGAAAAATTCTTAAGTAAAACGCGCCCCTCAAAGAAGACGTATAAAAATCCAACATTAAACATTTCCCGAGGAACTTGGTATAAATAAAGTTTGTGTTGAACTCCATCTGTGAGGTCTCAAGTGGCGACACAGACGTATCTGTGATATATAGAAACATAATTGTGTGAAAACTTTAAGATTGCTTTCTATCTGAACTTGTATTCGATGAAAATCGAATGTTTTCTTCGTTTGATAGAGGGTAAACTTCGTTGGTGTTAGATAAAGAGGAGTTTTGTAAAGCCGGGTTTATGTTTGTTTAGTTTTGTTAAGGTGGGGAGGACCGAATTTTGCACCCAATTTGTTGGGCTCTTCATTGGGTAAGGGATCGATGGTAACCTTTTTGTATGGAGTGCTGCTATTTTCGAGGTTCTTTAGTGTAGTTTTCTTTCTTTTTATAAGTAATTTTAGAAGAGTTTGCCTTTAACAGTATGGATGATTACATAAATGCAGACTATTGCACTCCATTTCAATACTGAGATAACAGTCTCAAACATGAATCTACGAAATGTACGAAATCACCCACACAACACAAAACCAGCCTATAACGTTCCCACTGATGGGAAACAGGCTTACTCTCTGTGAGCCTAAATCCAGTACGACAACGATAAAATTATAATATGTAACGACTTACAAAAAGCAACTTATAACAAAAAGTACGGTAGCGCCATCTATGATAAAACTAAGGAAATAATATGGTGTGAATCTCGCAAGCAAAGTTTACATCGACTTAAGAGTATATAGATAAACCCGGCAACAACTGTCGGGCAGTTGGCCACCAGACACAACGCCCGTCTGGTAGGAGGTTCCGTCCTTTACTACAGGGGATGAGGAACAGACTTTACACCCTGTTCCTCATACTCCTAAAAATACTTATGTACTGGAAATCTATGTTAAATGAAGATATACCGTGGTCTCTAAAATTTAGTTGTTTTTAGGGTTCCGTACCTCGAAAGGAAAAAACTGAACCCTTATAGGATCACTTTGTTGTCCGTCCATCCGTCCGTCTATCTGTCTGTCTGTCTGTCAAGACCCTTTTTCTCAGGAACGCGTGCAGGTATCAGGCTGGAATTTACATCAAATACTCGGGTCTACTGTCCCTTAGAGCTGTGAAAAATCAAACTTCTAAGCCAACGCAATCAAAAGATACAGCCGTTTAAGCCGCAAATTTCCGCAAATTTTCGATTCTCGCAAGGGAATCAAAACCTACAGGCTACTTCCCGTGAACTCAGAATCTTGAAATTTTGAAGCAACGTCTTGTAGCAAAGATAAAGAAAAAATTGCGAAAACCGTAAATTTTTAGTTAAATCATATAACAATAAAAATTTAAAAAAAATAATTACGGATCCCTCGGTGCATCAGTCCGACTCGCACTTGGCCGGTTTTTTTCTCACTTCAAATATTTTGTCACAATTATCATTAGAAATCTAGTTTCATGTTGGATCTGCATACTTTATTAATGTTTTTATTAAATAAAATAAGTAATTATCTGAGATACAAGGTGTTATTTTGCATCCAAAATCGTCAAAATTCAGGAGGTTGTCACAAAAGACATAAATAATATAATCAATTTAAATTACGGTACCTGGTTAATTATTAATAAACGGAGATTTATTTGGTTGTTAAGTTTGTCAGTATTTCAGATTAACACCCTTTTTTAGGGTTTAGGGAATAAGTAAGAAATTATCGAATAAACGTTTTAGCTCCACGACATGCGAACTGAATAAATTTTATTGTTATAGATTATTTGTATGTGTGGAAGCGCGGTTATAGAGCGAGAATCAGACGGGCCGCATTTTAGACACGAGTGGTTCACACTTACCGATTTCTGTAAAAAAGCAAAAATAAAGAAAAATGTCTACCCATTTTATTATTGATTTGGGTCGAGAATCATTAGCATAGTTACCTCCTTGATTTGACGGGGATGCAAAACAACACCTTGCACACATTTTTTTTTATTTTTTGAAATTGTTTGCCATAGATAGTTGGATTAGATAATAACAAAGCCATAGAGTACAAACCAAAAAAATAAAATGGTTATAGGTGATATTACTAACTTTTGGAGCCATTCAATATTATGTTGACTTTACTAATATTACAAGAATACAAGAATAGGTACTTGATTCATGTACCTAATAAAATAACTTCAGCATAACAAACCTCACTGTAACAGCAACGTTAACACGTTCACACAAAGGAAAATTTTCTTTGATGTAGTGATGGGACATCAATTTGTAACACTCGAGTGAGTTGAGGCGCTGGACAAGTTGTACGGAACTTATAGAGGAGAGAGAATTAGGTATTTGCGTGATAAGTTGCTTTATTCTGAAACTGAACGCAATCAGGAAATCTTAACCGAATATTGACATCAAACTGACATTGACTGTTTGTTTCTGGCGGTACTTTCATTCAAGCCTAAAAGGGCAAGCCGCCCTTTTATTATTTAAAATAATAAATATTAAAAAGAGGAAAGATTTGATTGTTTATTTGTTACGATTTAACTCAAAAACTACTCAACCGAATTAAAAAATTATTTGACCATTAGAACGCTACATCTATAACGAGTAACATAGGCAATTTTATATAACAATATTCGCGAAGTGCTAGTATGTATTTTATAACAGGCCAGTGTCCGCAATTCGAAGCTTGGACGTATCCAAAGCACGTCTTTTGCGTACGGCTTGCCCTTATAACGTACCACGGGTAATAACGTTAGGGTTTTTGAACAGTCTTATTGCCTTATGGGCTTACCGTAGTGTTTGCCCCGAGGCACGCCACTGCAGTATTCTTGATCACTGTTGAGATGTGCAGATGTCGTTCAATTTCGTTGGTGAAATCTGCTGTTAGTTTTTGATGAAAAAGTCAGAGATAGGCAATCAAAATTTAAACAACATTTAAATGCTTCGTTGGTCTAGTGATCGCAAACGCGACTGCTGAGCATGAGGTCCCGGGTTCGATACCCGGGTAGGGCAAATTGTTATTGGGTTTTTCCATCAGGAATTTCTCAGTTGTAGACACAGATCCTGGATTAGTGGCCGTTTGATGGCAGGACCCCTTAATACATGGGACTTAAACATTACTGGCGAAAATTTGTAGCTGTTAACTACACCTCTGCCTAACCCTTCGCGATTACAGGCGTGATGTTATGTTATGTAAAAACAGATAAAGTATCTAATAATTACTTCTAAATCAAAAGTCATTTATTCAAATATGGCTGTTAATCAGCGCAAGGGACCAAGAGTGGACTAAACGAAAACAGACAGTCCCCCAAAATGCCCACCCTTCGCTCCTTCCCAGTGTTTTGGCTGGGAAGAAGAAGTGGCGGAGCAATCTCCCCAGCAACACATCTGTCTGTTAGTTTACAAAAACCAGATTCTATACAAGGCGACTGAGAGAAGTCAGATTGTACCGGTTTTTGTGTATAAATATAATCTTTTCCGCGTGAATGTGACCATTCCAACCCTCCGCTCCGCTCTCCGCATCGCAATAACATTATTCCCTAACATACTATTAAATAAATTCATAAAATCTGTCAATAAAACTAAAATCGATCGATAACACAAAGTCGAGTCACTTGTGGTTTCCCAGCACTATTAACTGACGGCTGCAGTGTACTTAAAGTTTAGCAATTTACTTTTATTCACGCTTCCATTTTACATGACATTAAACGAAAACTTGGGAACCGTTGTTTAATTAAAGATTTAATGGGAACTAAGTCTTAAGTTTCTTAAACAAATCACATAGTACTTAGGTACTGTATTATAAACTACACTTCGTTAAGCAAATATTATAATATTCATATGTTTAAAACAGGGCGTCTGTCTATTTTTTGTTCGATGGTGGTGGCAGACGGCTACTTAATAATTGAGTCTGTCACCACCAGTAGAAGATTCCACCAATTTAAGTGGCATCTACCCGCAGTGATGGTTGATGAGAACAGTTGTTGCAACTGCCACCACAGGAAATGGGATCGAAATAAACCCTTCTTAGTCTATTGAAACACGGCACTACGCTTCAGGCAGTTTCTATATCTAACAAAAAATCATGAAACCTTTTAATTTCATAGGCTTGCTTGCATTTGCCTACCATTCAAGCCAACATAAAACCTTTAAAAAAAAAAAAACAATTCTAAATTCAAACACTCACGTCCGACTAGTCTCGTGGTCCCCCTCAATTCCTAACACTACTTGTGCTGGCCGCTGTATACTTAAAGTTTACCAATTTACTTTTATTCTCACCTCCGTTTTGCATGACTCTGACGGAAGTCGCCAGTATTTCCAATTTCCAACTTGTTCCATATTGAAGCCACTTCGGCGCGTTCGATTCTCTTTTGCCTGTTTTTTTATTTGTAATGTCCATAGTTTTGAACTGTCAAAGTTGGTTGGCTGGTTGAGTTCTGATTTTGGTTGTTTTTGGTGCTGACTTTTAAAGATATTACGTAAAAAATAGTTCAATACTAAAGTTGTAAAAGCAGTGAGACCATTTTTTTCAAGCTTTTGTGATTGCTCCAACTTCATTTAATTTATCCGATCATTATAAAATTATATTTTCTAAATTATTTCGCGAAAAAAAATACAATGTTTTTAATTAATTCTAAAGATATTTGGTTCATGCGCACAACATTTTTTATCGCGAAATAATAATAAAAAAAACAATTCAAAAGATATTTGGTTCTTGCGCACAACGTTTTTACTACAAAAAAACAGCAGCTGAATATCAGCATTTTACATTTGTGTGTGTGTGTACACACACATGTAAAAGACTGCAATATGGTTGATGATGAGTTAGTATTTTACTCAACAAACAATCGTTTCAATCAAATAAAACTTAATTTATATTTTTACAATTCCTAATCATACATCATCATATACAAAACTCAAACTCAAACTCAAAGCGTTTATTTCAATTAGACCATTACAGGCACTTTTGAAAGTCAAAAAACAAAACAAAACGCTAAGCTAAAGCTACAGTCCCAGTCACAAGGCATAATAACTTGTGAAAGTACTGTAGTTGCCCATTCCAAAGCGTAGATCTCTATGGAGAAGAATGGGCAAGAAACTCCATGGACACTCTTTTAAATCAAAATATGTTACAAAATCTTGGTTACATCATTCATGTTAAGAATTACAAATATGTGAGAACGATGTAGAAATACGGGCAAGTTAAGAGCGTCCAGAGTAAAAGATTAAATCAGTCATACAAAAACAAAGTAATTAAAATAAACCGTGGTAGCTAAGAGATGACCAGTCACAACTAACAGCGCCCGTTCACGAACATCACGCATGTATCAGCCATCATTCAACTCAACCATATTGAAGGGAACTAAATGACCCGACACACCCGCCACCATCAGCGTGACATTTAAGTGAGCATGACATTCACTCAACCACCAGGGTATATTCGCGTCAATGAAAGATGTAGGTACTCAGTAAATGGTGGCGTTGCAGTACACAGTACTCACACATGTGCTATGCAATTATATAATACTAGATTGAATCTATACAATGCAAATATATTTTTACAATCTTCTGCTGCTTCCACAAGAACTTCAAATGGTAATTCACATGATTCAGGTTGCCCCTATGGTTGTGGAGCAGGACCAGCATTGCGCCAAGCATTTTTATCAACAATGTAATCCCCCAACTTATAATATGCTTGCCTACATAGTGTGCGTTTTATGCAAGATTTAAATTTCGTTTCATTCAGTTGTTGAATGGGGGTAGGTATTTTATTGTAACATTTTAAACAGTACCCCATGAAAGATGAGTCTACTTTAGCCAACCTAAAACCTGGCTGAACTAGTTGGTCCCTGTTTCTAGTATTATAGTGGTGCCGGTCACCTCTTTTACTAAATAAATGCAGATTTTTCCTAACGTACATGATGTTTGCATAGATGTATTGACAAGGTACAGTCATGATGTTAATTTCCTTAAACAGTTCTCTTAGAGAATCGCGCCTACGAAGGTTATATATGGCTCTGATGGCTCTTTTCTGCAGAATAAATATAGACTCGATGTCTGCAGCCCGTCCCCATAGTAAAATACCGTATGACATAATACTATGAAAATAACTAAAATACACTAGCCTCGCGGTATCTACATCAGTAAATTGACGGATTTTTCTGACAGCATATGCCGCTGAACTCAGCCGTCCTGCAAGAGATGTTAAATGAGGACCCCATTGTAGCCTTGAGTCGAGCGTGATCCCCAAGAAAACAGTTTCATCGACAAATTCAAGTTTCTCTTGATTCAATACTATGTCAGTATCACAAAATTTGACATTTGGTAGAGAAAATCTTATGCACTTAGTTTTTTTCCCATTTAATACTAAATTGTTAGCGGTAAACCAGTTATGGACCTGCATTAGAGCGTTATTTACGTCGTCAAGGTTTGTAGCATGTCTGTTTATCCTAAATATTAAAGAAGTATCGTCAGCGAACAACACCATTTGTGGATGATTTTTAAATAAATGGGGTAGGTCATTTATATATACTAAAAAGAGGAAAGGACCCAATATCGAACCTTGTGGTACACCCATTTTTACTTTTAAACCCATTGAATTTACACCATTTACCTGTACTAGCTGCTGTCTATCATTCAAATACGATGTGACTAAACTGAGCGCAAGTTTACCTAAACCATAATGCTTCAGTTTCAAGAGCAAGGTTTGGTGATTTACGCAATCAAATGCCTTCGAGAGGTCACAGAAGATTCCTATGGCATCTTGTGCCTCTTCCCACGCAGTATATATGTGTTTTAATAGTGTGACACCGGCGTCAGTCGTACAACGTCCTTTGGTGAAACCATACTGTTTGTCATGTAAGATTTTATTGATGTTAAAGTGGGTGAGCATTTGGTTAAGCATTACCTTTTCAAACACCTTGCTGAAAACCGGCAACACGGATACGGGTCTATAGTTATTGGTATCTTTACTGTCCCCAGACTTGAAAAGTGGTATTACCTTGCTGTATTTCATAAGGTCCGGGAAGACCCCTTGGTCCACACACAAATTAAAAATTAAGGCTAAGTACGGTGCTATAGTGTCAATAATAGCTTGACACACTTTAATAGACATTCCCCATAGATCTTCGGTTAATTTGATTTTGATTTCCTTAAAAGCTTTAATGACTGCTATGGGGTTTATATGCTTAAATTGAAACTCAACCGGACAGGCTGAAACGTTCGCTTTTAATAAATCAATAGAAAGCAAGGGTGAGGAATTTAAGGTTTCAGTAGTTTTAAGTGGGATATTGGTAAAGAAATCTACAAATTCTTGAGCTACTTCGTTTTTAGAGCTTAAAAGACCACGTGAAGTCTCTAGCCTGATATCATTATTAATTTTTTTATTTCTATTAGATTCACTATTGATAATTTTCCAAACCGTCTTTATTTTGTTATCGGCGGACTTAATCTTGTTGCTAATGAATAAGGCTTTAGCTACCTTGCAAGTGTTTTTAAAGATTTTTGAATAAGTTGCAACATATTTATTAAAAGTTTCCGAGTTGATGTAAGGCTTAAGGCCGTACAACTCAAATAATCGCTCCCTACTTATCCTAATACCCTTAGTTGCCCAGTCACTGAACATAAACTTAGGGTAAATAGATTTAGTTTTCATTTTTAATGTATTATTGAACTCTTCATGAACTACCGAAAAAAATTCCTCATAAAATTGATTTGCATTTTCAATAATATGGCCCGGAATGCCTAAATTACTAATTAAGTTATTATTAAATTTATTCAAATTGCTGGGTGTTATTTGTCTAGAGTTTATCTGGATTTTTTGTAATGGTGTGTAGGACTCGAAAACAACGGTTTGACCGCTGTGATCAGAAGGGAGGTAATTAACAACGGATTTATCTAAATAGTTGCAGTTACAAAAAACATTATCAATACATGTAGCAGTATTTGTAGTAATTCGGGTTGGTTCCAAAAACACGTTTAGCAAATTAAAAGATTTAAAAAGGTTTAACAATCTACTACTATTTGAATTTTTGTCTAGAATATTAACATTAAAGTCACCGCAGATAACCAGTGATTTATTACCAGTTGCAAGTTTTGCTAAAGCATCTTCCATTACTGATTCAAATATGGAGTAGTTTTGATAATTTGGGGGTCTGTAAACGCACACTATTATATGCTTATCCAGCTCAACACAAGACAGTTCAATATTATGCTCAACCGATAGATCCACAATATCGTTCCGCAACTTAAATTTAATACAATTTTTAACTAAGATTAACGAACCCCCACGCATCTTAGATTTTCTGTTAAAGCAACTCCCCACACTGTAATTTGCGTAATTAATTAGCATTTCATAGTCTTTTAACCAATGTTCAGTGAAACAAACAATTTCAAATTTTGTTTTTTCTAAAAATAATTCAATCTCTAGTTGCTTTGAAGAGAAACCCTGAATATTTTGATGAAATAATTGCATAGAATTCTGCTTAGCCCCTTTTTTACATTTAACTATTTGATAGCAAGAAGGTTGAACACTAATGTCACTGGTATCTTCTGTTGTCTTACAAACTAGTTTAAATGAGTATCCGGAGTGAGTCCCGACACTCCCGTGCCATCACCGGACAACAAGCTCCTATCACTAAAAGACCTTAATTGAGAATTTTCCATGGTGGCACATGGAACCTCCTCAGTAAAATAATTGTAAATAGAAAATAAATCTATATTAGTATGATTACTAATAGTCGCAGTGTTAATAATAGAACTAAACTTAGACATACTATTTATGTCTGTGTGAATATTATAAGCTAATAGCCTAGCTATTTTGTGTCTACATCCAATAGGTAGATACACATTACCCCGTGTCGACCTAAGTTTATCAATAAGCGTGTTAATATCAAGAAATAAAAGCTTGTCACTATAGTGACCTACTAAAAAATGCATATGGTTATTTAACATGTGAATAAAATTGTTTTTTCTATTACTTACATTTTCAACATAAGGAAAAGCACACAATATGATTTTACTACAATTTAACTTTAAGAACTCGGATACACAGTCGGTTATGTCTTCCTTTTTTATATTAGAACTATTGCCGACACATATAGTAATGGTGGTACTAGGATTACATACATTATTTGTTACTGATGTCATGACCTGTTTGTAGGTTGACCCAGGCATACAATAATTTTGGGTACAAAAACTCAGGTTATTACTGATTAATTTACCTAGCCCTCTACCTATACTATCAGAAAAAATAACTGAATGACAACAATCATGACTATTAGGTGATACAAAATTACCAATCTCAGGCTGTAATACTAGTGAATCAGGAAGTGAAATGTCAGGTATTATATCTTGGTTGATGATACATACCTAGCTTTTTCCCAAACTATCTTGCGGTCGGCTTACAGTCTAACCGGATGCAGCTGAGTACCAGTATTTTACATGAAGCTACTGAATATCTGACCTCCACAACCCCAGTAACTGGGTAATACGATATAGTCAGACTTTTTGCTTCTGACTACTCGTAACGACTGCCAAAGATCTACAAGTGACAGCGGGGACCAACGGCTATGCGTGCTCTCCGAGGCATGGAGGAAACTCGGTATGTAATTATGGTCACCCATCCACGAAGCAACCTCGGCGGCAAGCACGGCTTAACCTTAAAGATCGACCCGGGCGACTGTTATTATTTATCCATGAGCTCATCAATTCCCATTAAATCCGATCCGAATAAACTCGTAACTCAATACCCCAAAATAAATCATTCACTCTATTCAAAATTCTCTAAAAAAAAACAAACTTTTTTAACCCTCCCACACCACTTACATAACTAAAACATAGAATAGTAAGCTTTTTTAAATGCACTATGGTCTGAAATAGACGGGCTTTTAAATAAATTGTAGTTTTAAAAGATTGTCCCGTCGTGTCCTGTCAATGGAGGTTTAATTCTGTAGTCGGTACATTTAAATCCGTAATGATTGATCGACCAGTTTTTGCACTCACGGATATAACATTTTGGGAAGCGAGCGTAGGGTTGCCATCGTTTAGTTTTTAGGTTGAGACTGGTTGGACCAGATTTCTGTCTGGTTTTTGTGAGAACTAAAATGATGTACCTAAATCCATAGATAAGGAGATCGCAATGCCATTGGTATAATATATAATTCTAGCTGTCCCGCGCAACTTCGTCTGCAACATTTTTCATTGCTGCTCCGCTACTATTGGTCGTAGCGTGATGATTTGTGAATTTAAACCATTCCCAGATCCCCTTGAACACACACAAAATATTTCATCAAAATCGGTCCAGCCGTTTAGAAGGAGTTCAGTGACAAACACACTCACAGAAGAATTATATATATAAAGATATATTGGTACCAAGAAAATATTTAATACTAGCTGTCCCGTGCAACTTCGTCTGCGTCACATTTTCCCCGTTTTCGCAACATTTTTCATAGCTGCTCCGCTCCTATTACTCGTAGCGTAATGATATATAGCCTATGTCCTTCCCCAGGTTGAAATCTATCTTCTTGTCAAATTTAATTAAGATCCGATCAGCCGTTTAGTCCTGAAAAGGTAACAAACAAACAAACAGAGTGACTTTCGCATTTATAATATTAGTATTAAGTATGGATTGGATCAACAAAGATATTGGTTACCAATAAAATATATAGTAAAACTACTGGGTAATAGAGTAAAAGTACGGATTCATAAAGATTTTTACTATATATTATTTAGAGGTACGCCACGCCTCACATGACATTCTGACCTAAGTTTTCTATTTTAAATTGTCTATAAAAAAATATCCCATATGAAACATGAAATCTGGTCACCTGACGTTGACACAAAATAAAATTTGAAACCACGAATCATTGATCAAACGTTGATCGTTCATGTCAGATTTTGATTGGCGGTCGCAAATGCACGTATGCCCCTGCCTTACCCTGCTAATAACGAACAGGGGATTAAACGACGTTTATTTAAAAGCTTTGTTAGTTTCGTTAGTCTATGTTAATAGAAGGTAGTGGTCGTTTTAAAAGCTGAAGTAAATATGAATTGGGAGCGTGCGTTATTGGTTTTCAAAACAAGTGGTGTAGCTGCCATTAATTTGTAGACCTTCGACAGTCTTTACAGGTAGTCTGTGGCCCGAATTGCTGGAAACCAGACTTAACAAAACGTATCGTATTATCTGGTATTAACTGGGTTCTGAAGGTGAGATGGGCGGTTGCTCCATGTAAAATACTGGTAATCAGCTGCATCCTGCTTCCATTAGACTGAAAGCCGACCCCAACATAGTTGGGAAAACGCTAGGCAGCTAAAAATGAATCCAATAAAATAATAGCATTTAAGGCATCTTATGGCATATTATTTCAAGCAATATTTCCTTGCAGATTTTTAATTTATTTTATTAGTAAACTGGCGTGCGTGTATGACCAGATGTATGAACGAAATATAATTTCATTTCCATTTTTGTTTGACCAACAAAAACGTCTCAAAAATTCTTCTCATTTTTAAACTAATTAATCTTAAAAAAAAACAATGTAGAATTAATTTCATAAGTCCAAGTCATCATTCATCATTTCAAAAGATGTCCACTGCTGGACATAGGCCTCTCCCAAGTATCGCCACATTGACATAACATGGGGGGTTTTGCCATAATCGCCACGCTTGGCAGGCGGGTTGGCGATCGCAGTACGGCTGTTACAAAAGCACAGAGAATGCTGCTGCCCATTCTCTGGCAAATCCCTTAGTCGCCTCTTACGACACCCATGGGAAGATATGGGATGGTGCTATTCTTTACGTCCGACACCATACAGAGCCAACTAACATAAGTCCAACTAACACAAGCTAACAAATAAAGAATAGACGTTTGAAAAGGTGGAACAGCTTTGAAGTGCTGCCTACGCAGATAATACGTTACGTCTTCTACGTTGTCCTTCTCACCACTCTGGTGTTTTGTAATCCTCTTTCTTTGTCCAGGCGGTCTTCCTTTAGAATGCGCTCGCTCTGGAAATCAGGTTGGCGAACAGTTGGTTCACATTTAAAGTAAAAGCTTGCGAACACTTATATTATAAGCTGGCAGATTCAGCTCAAAATTGAATTGTTGTTAGATTGTCTCTCTTTTTATTTTGTTTTGTTAAATGTAAAACCGGTATCGATATATAATTTTTTAAATGTTTTTTGACTATTTGTTATGCTGCACCTACTATGTTTTCTCTCTGTATCATCCTAAGGTAGACTGGTCGGTGTGGGCGCGTTCTTTGAGGCGGCGAGCCGCCCACTACCTGAACGCGCCCCAGAAGGTGGTAGCCGTAAGGCTGATCCGGGGGTACCGCACGATCTCCGGCGAGGCGGCGAGCCTCTTGGCCGGATTGCCGCCATGGGATCTGGAGGCGATAGTCCTCGCGTGCCTGCACGAATGGCGCGCGGAGGCACTACGCCGGGGGGAAACTCCGCTGCCGCGGCAAATTGTCGCTCAGCGGACAGACCTCCGGCGCGATCTCGTGGCGACATGGAGGGAGCGACTGTCGCAACCCCGTGCAGGGCACGCCACAATAGTGGCCATAAGTCCCCTCTTTGAGGAGTGGCTGGAGAGGCGCCACGGCGCCCTCACCTTCCGCCTGACGCAGGTCCTCACCGGACACTGTTGTTTCGGGAGGTTCCTGCACCGAATCGGGCGGGAGGTTACCACTGCGAGGATCGGCCGGAGGACACGGTGGAGCACACTGTGGAGCTGTGCCCTGCTTGGGCTGAGCACCGCCGTGTCCTCGTAGCGGCGATTGGCGGCGGCGACCTCTCGCGTCCGGCCCTGGTTCAATCCATGATCCGGAGCGAGAGGGAATGGGAAGCCGTCGCCTCCTTCTGCGAAGCAGTCATGCTAGCGAAGGAGGTGGCGGAACGTGAGAGGGAGAGAACCTCACGTCCCAGCCGCCGCGGGAGACGCCCCGGGCGTCGGGGGGCAACCAGTGGCCCCCGGCCACCGTAGGCGCGGGCCTGTGGACGGTGAGTAATGGGCTAGCTCACCGTCCGTCCGTCTTATGACGACAGACCGTGCCGACGGCGCGTTCGTGTTCCACGCGCGCCTCAAGGAGATGTCAGCAAATCGGAAGGGGTCCGAGAGGGCCGATGCCTACCAGGGCTGCGGGTTGTTCGAAAGAGATACCGTGCCCCTGGAACACAAAGGGCTAAGAAGGAACATGGATGGGTTTTAGTCACTACAAGTCTGACACTCCCTTCCGCTCCGCCCAGAGCGGAAGAAGTCATTTGATGATTACCCATCCTAAAAAAAACAAAAAAAAAAAGGTAGACTGGTGGAAAATGCCCAAGGCATTAAGTCCGCCTTTGTACAGTGTTTTTGTATACTTTTGGATAAAGTTTAAATAAATAAATAATAGCATAGTAAAAATATGCGAGGGACTGTAATTTGAAAATGTAAAAAGCCTTATTTATTACGTTTAATGTCTAGGTTTGTTTCTTTTGTATCCAAAGTTTTAATACAGCCACAGCGTAATATTTTTTAAAGCAATTCAAATACCAACCCTATCATTATAGCCCTAAAAATCAATTTAAGAAATAAAATCCTGAATTTATTTATGGTTGTCTACGATCCACGTTCATGCCGCTTGAAGGCCTTACAATATTAATGCGAAAGGTTTAAAAATAGGGCTGCATACGTAAACACATCGTATCGAACCGACAGTCACTACGTCGGCGACATTTGCGAGTAATCGATGGTTTTCTTTAAATAGAATTTCTCGAATTAAAAAGGGAAACTATGAATTTAAATTGTTGTTGGTATAATTCAACAAATCCGCCTTTTATCTCTACTTCAAAAAGAAAAAATACAAAAAACCCGTAAAATAACTTTAGTTTCGGAAGTGGGTGACTAATTTTTTTACAGACTTTTTCGCAACTGGCCTACCACAGTGACATGTGTGAACAATAATATGTCACTGCGTTGAGTCAATAAGATAAGGATAGTTTTGCTAATAAATCTGAGCTCAGAAGTATTACTCTATTTCTGTATATCGTACCGTGGATTGAAGGCACTACATTAAAGTGCTGTGAATTAGGCGTACGCCAGGTTTTATTAACTTACAGTTTACAAAAAATCGAATTACTGTAGCATTTTCTAGTGTCAACTTGTGTAAAAACGAACAATTAATTTTATTATTCCAAGCCTCAGGATAACAGGAATAATTCATAGCCCTCGTTAATTAGTTCCTTAAAAACCACTTCTTATTTTAATTACGAAGAACTGGAAAGAAAACTTCATCCAATATATTTTTCATTAATCAGTCTGACCCAATTTCGTATGGCGTGACCAAATCTTGACATTTTGCACGATTCAGTAATTTATATGCCAGTTTTCTTCTACGTTATATATCAGAAACTTTAAAAACAGACAGTGTTTTGTTTGATAAATGCATCAAGAAGGAAGTCAGAAAGTCTAATTAACGTTCATTTGAATGAAGTATTTTTTAAGTTGGCGAGAACGTGAAGCGTTTGAGCTAAATGGGTTAAAATGAGAAGCTTGCTTTTGACCTGCTTATTTATTTCTTAACTTTCAATTCGTTCTTTTGATTTAATTAAGTATTCTTGAATCTTACTGGTTCCCCGTTTTGCTCACAGTATTATATTATAAAGAAGGTGGTCCAGTGGTGGCAGCCACGACTTACGAGGAGTAAGCCGTGGGTTCGAACCCAGGCAGGCGCATTAATTTATGAAATTTAATTCATCACCGCTGTCCTCAAAAGCGCTGAAGGAAAACATCGTGAGGTAACCGGTATGTCCTAAAACTAAAAATTTGAAGACAATCTTGTGACATCTACCAACCTGCACTGGGCCCGCGTGGTGGATTACAGCCCACTCCCTCTCATAGAGAGGAGGCCTGTGAACCAGCAGTGGGAACATTATAGGCTGTTGATGATGATGATACAAGGTGTAAACGGAGACTTAACGAAGCCGTTAACCAAGTATTCTGTACATCAAATTAAGATACTCTACACAAAAAATATTGCTGCGGAACGAGTTTTGGGGTTGAAATATCACGTTTTACGGTATTACTCAATGCAACGCACTCAAGCCCTTGTGCTAATGGATGCATTGGTTTATCAAAAGTAAAGTTATGACATTAAAAAAGCTTCGTAAAAAAAAATAACCAGCCATCGTAACTTGGCTCCCAGGTATGGTCCAGAATAAAAAAAAACATCGCAATGTACCCCTATTCATATTCATATTCATATTCATTATACTCCTACTACTATTACTTTAGGCTATTTTTATACTCTTACTTTTACTTTTGGTAGGAGGAGGTATCTCATGAGATGACAAGTAAAAGAGAAGTATGGAAGAAGAAGACATGCTGCGCTGACCCCAAATAAATTGGGATAAGGACATGATGATATTTTTACTATTGGTACTCATTTCAGTGTCGCTTAAAATTAGTGATGACCTAAAGAAAATTGGGGTGAAGAAATAAAACAATTTATTTATAAACCGTTTTCTTTCCCCATTGTTTTAATAATTCATTCTGAAATGTTACAAACACGTCTCCCACCCACAATACAAGTAAAACATTAACAACACCCACAATAACTTATTCAATTCCAGAACAAACCTCAGCAAATGAATTTACGACATTAACCAAGATTCAAAATCATAAATAAAGCAAAACTTAACAAAATTCAAGGCACAGTTGAATGCAAATCGTCGGCGTCGAACAAAAATGGTTAAAGTACCAAAAAAGTTTTCTACAACGTGCGCGGTACGATAAATCACAACAATATTGTGAAAATTCACCTTTTTACACCCCTCTTCACCTTTTTTTCCACCCCTCTTCGTTTTCGTTCACCCGCTGGCAGTGGTACAAAAAGTTTTCGCGTTAAAAATTGCCAGCCCCTTGCGGTGAGTCGTGCGTACGTTTTTATGGTACACTTTTTGTTGTAGGTTATATTGTACATTTTTTATGTCTAAGTCTGGAAGGTGTAACGATGCTGTTCATATAAATGCTTAACTTAGTTTTCATGTTGGTGTAGGGAATTCAGGCTAAGGGCTAGCAGATCCTTTAGTGCTCTTAAAACAGTAATACACTTTCAGCCTCATTAAAAAATATGGTTTAATTTGGTTGCCTGAAGTACCTATTATATACTGACGAACTTATTGCTTATTTTGTCACTTACGAACTGATAGCGATATTATTTTCCGCCATCTTCTTCTTAGTCATAATCTTACATTCAGTGCCTGGCATTACAAGCCTAAGCCGCTCGGTCTAGAAGAAAAAGTTACCGCCAAAGAAAGACTTTTTAAAAAGTCATCCCCTAAAGGGGTAAAATAAGGCATGATTTGTGAGGAAGCTTATCATTTAGCCGATGAAAAAATCCACAGGGTGCCTGGCTTGTCTAAAATAAAACAAGATCAGTCAGCACTGTTCCACATATGACCAAGTCAACAGCCCCAACTTTTTGTCCACAGTGCCTCCCGACATCATGAGCGATGAGACCTCAGGTGACGTGTCAGTCCAAGAGTTGGAGAACGCGACGCTAACATGCAAGGCGACAGGCCATCCCCCTCCAAAGATCACGTGGCGGAGAGAAGACCATGAGCCCGTGCTGTTGAAGAAGCCACAGTCTAGGGAGTTCGATAAAGGTAAGAAGATGAAAATTGTATGTTGTGTTTCTACTGTGTAAGTAATAATAATTACCAAGAGGTAAAGTTTGTATGCTTGAAGGCTTCTTCTGGGTAAGCTCTCTCCATTGTTGAATTTGTCTCTGTCATCTCTGACCGAGACTAGAGTCAAGAGCAAACCCAACTCAAATAAAAAAAAGTTTGTCTGTTTGAAAGTTTGGGGGTTGGGTTGGATGTACGGTATAATCTGCGGAACTACTGATCCGATTCCAAAAAATCATTAACTAATGGGAAGCTACATTATCCCTGAGTGTCATAGGCTATATTTAAAACATCCTCGTGAAATTATTACCGACCATAATCGGAGCAAAAGCTAGTGTAATTAAAGTGTTTCATAAATAAGGTAAAGGGCTGAACCCGGCTAGTAGAGAAAGCCAGAAAATCCCGCTAGTTTTAATCTGGCGAAACGGCCTATCTAGTTCATGAATAAATAAAACTTGTTTTAGATTATTAAAAACTGTTTGCGGGGTTATTTAAATATTATATCAAGCTTCTGCCAATTAGAAATTTCTAACTAAGTGGCATACCCGTTTGTAACCTTTTAGATAATCTAAAATTGGAGATGATAATTAAAGCTTAAATTCAAATGTTTTCAACTCAAACCATTTGAAACAACTTCCTTTGACACAACACTCAAAACCAAAGCCTGAGTCAGTTTTGCCACGAAACAGAACAGTTCAAAACACAACATTTGTGTAAACATAACTTTGTTTACATCTTAAAGTTTAATCTTAAGATTAAGCTCGACATGTATGGGATAACCGGGCACAGGTGGCGGAACAAATTGGTAGGTAAGGGAAACGTGTTGCTCCCATTACCCGGTCCGTTGACTGTCTAAAATACTAGATAGGTACACGGAGCAAAATTTGGTCCTTCGAGCCGGATTGCTGCTTTTGTTAAGTTTTTTGTATTTTTTGCGGCGATTGCCAGTTTGATGCTGGGTAAGGATTTTTTAAATAAATTTTTCGTGATTTTTCTAGTGAAAAGGAAAGTTTAGGGTCCAATATTTTTACCTGTAGATGAGTTTTTGGAATGGTATTTTATAGTACTTATCAGGGTTAGGTTAACGTTATAATTTTTTTTTTTGGGTTTTAAGGTCATTCTAGTATGTAATCTAGTAAATGTTAATTATTTAAAATATGCAAACACAATACCTTTATTATCTTCTGTTGATATAGAAATTTCAAGCGTACGATATAAGAGCAACGCTTTTCTTGGATGTCTATTTTAACCGTGTAGATTCGTTACATACAGTACAATTGTGTACATCACAAATAACCTCTCCAGCAACCTCATCACATACAAACAAAGGACCAGTCTCAAGACGGGCAACTCCATATAATTCCTAGCTCTATGGCTCTATGTCTTGCCCTTGTTCTTAATTCAAAGAGCCTAGCTCCGCTCATTTCCCAAATGAGCGGAGCTAGGCGGCTCAAACCCAACAAGACATATTTATAATGTCCGCTTACGTATGTACGTACGTTTCCTTAATAAGCTGGCTTCTTGCCGCGGTTTCGGCTCGTTTGTTTTGTAAATTTACGTGCGCATTGTTGCGTATATTTTAGGATACGTCCGAAAAACGCATTTGTGTATTTCAAGTCAAGGTATGTTATTCTGAAACTCTCTCGTTTGTCTTTTGGTCGGCGGGGTTACCGTTAAGTATGAGGTTCTAGGTTCGATTCCCAGGTTGGGCAAAGTGTTATTAGGTTTTGCATTAGGAATTTCTCAGTATCAACTAGAAGCCAACGTACCATATTCGTTATGTCAGTGATTAGGGGCTAAACATAATTGGCAAAATGTGCGTGTTCCTGTGATTAACTATGTGGGAAAATAAGATAAACAAATCTAATATATAAAATTCTCGTGTCGCGGTGTTTGTTACCAACTCACTCTCCTCCGAAACGGCTGAACCGACTGGTATGCAATTTTGTGTGCAAATCGGGTAGGTCTGAGAATCGGCCAACATCTATTTTAATACCCCTAAAGCCCATCAAAATATCCACGCGAACGAAGTCGCGGGCAGCAGCTAGTATTTTAAATAATAAGGTGCCATCCTAGTCGCCAATTTACCGCAAAAAGCGATCTGTTCAAGACAACTTTGGAGTGACAAGGGCGAGACAATACTGAGTTTTAGTTTTACTTTTGTTTACTACCTAGTTTCTGACTTGAAATTGCGATAGTGAGTCTTAAGTGGTAAGTTACAGGCCTAAAACTGCGTTAAGCGGGCACCCGCGCGGTTTCATACAAACGTGCTCTGTCGCGGGGACCTGCGCGGGCGTCCGTCACGGGGAGGCGCGGCCCACACCCACGCAACAGAGCCCGCCTTCGTACGACGGAACCCGTCGCGGGGGCACGCGCGGTTCCCACCAGTGGTGACACGCATGGGCTTGTTCAATGTTCAGTCAATAACGCTAGGTGATAAGGGTCGCACGCACACTCGGAGGAAATCCAGGACAATGTCTTTCGATACAGAAAGAGTAATTTGTGGAAGTGCAGTGTCGCTGCCATATGGGATCAGGCAAATTAACTGTGTAAAGACCGAGATGCACGAACAGTGGCATGGCTAGAAATTAGAAATGAGTTAATTGAAAATTTTGAACATTTCGTTGAGGCCGAAAAAAATCAATAAGTGGATTACATAAGTAGATTAGAACCTGGGGAAGAACAAAGTCCAATATTTGTTTTTACCCGCATACAAAATCACGACCAATAGCGGTTGTGCCTGTAACTTCACCATCAACCTTACAAACTGAAAAAACGCTAAAAAACATGCGTTTCTTTTCACTGACGAAGGCTTGTTAGTAAACTTTAATTCATTAGTTCAAGGATCCTTCTTCAAAAACATATTTTTGTAAGATCCCTTCAATCTCCGAAATAGGGGATTTACCCGTGTAACTTCAGCCTTCTGGTAGAGTATTGCCATCCGCATGAGGTCATACAGCTCGTTGCCACCCTGATGGAGGAAGCAGGGGCAAAACAAAACAGCGAGTGCATAAAACACGTTTTTATCGCAGATTACATAATTGTAACACAGTCATTTGGTCCTGAGAATGCGCTCATCGGATATTGCCGGTAAAAGGTTCGGCTATTTTTGTCTCTAACAACCCATACTAACATGCACACCGTTAAAATTTAACTAGCGACACTGCGTAAATAAAATAATTCGTATAATAATTCGCGCGTATCCACGCGAGTAGACACGCGACGCTTGCCCGTCGCGGGCGCCCGCTTAAAGCAGTTTCAGGCCTCAGGCCACACTTTCAAAATAGGGCTACTCTACTCCTTTTTGCAAGAGTATTTTAAAAAGAGCCTCATAAATAGCTTTAAGCCTTTTGTAATATACATTTATGCAATATAAATGAATATGAATAAATTAATTTGGAACGAACATTATTATCATGTTGCTTTTATAGTATTAAAAAACATTTTACCCAAATAACATAATTACATGCAATGAAATTCACCTACATCAGCCCAATACAAACTAGTATATTTTACCTAAATTACTCTACAATCAACAGCTCCTAACTTTCAATGTTCGGTGTTGTTAACAGGTTGTTTGTGATGCACTAACCAAAACAGGTAATTCACGATATTACACTGTATTGAAACTATGCTACCTCAAAATATCCAATGTTCTACCGAGTTCACTGACTGACGACCACGATTCA
The DNA here is from genome assembly GCA_949152445.1 of Cerastis rubricosa. Taxonomy (NCBI): domain Eukaryota; kingdom Metazoa; phylum Arthropoda; class Insecta; order Lepidoptera; family Noctuidae; genus Cerastis; species Cerastis rubricosa. The sequence goes on from OX424541.1 coordinate 16,565,328, forward strand.
ACCTTATTACTTTGGGCATAAGGGTGAAAACTGAGACCGTCAGTGAAATTGAACGTACGGACTTCTGCGAACTAACTGACTCTGTACTCTTCCTTTTCAAATCTTTACGGCTAAACAGGTTTTGTGTGTCACCAAGGCTACGATACATACATTTTTAAAAGCACCCTAAAGTACACAAAAATACCTAGTACAAAATACATACCAAACTAGCTGACCCGCGCAACTTCGTCTGCGTCACATTTTCCCCGTTTTCGCAATATTTTTCATTGCTGCTCCGATCCTATACAGCACCATCTATTGAATACTTACTCAATCCAGTCAACAGATACCACCATCTGTTAGAATCGTTTGGAAATAACAGATAATAAAATAATATTGCGACTGTAAATTGAGATGTAAGCTATCCTATCTTTCAAGTTGGATCAAACTGCACACGGTGTGCAAATTTGATTAAAATCGGTTAAGTAGTTTAGGAATCCATCCCCGACAAACAACGTGACACGTAATTTATATATTTATAGATACAGAACATTAAAACCTATTCGGGACCTAAAATAACCACCATCTTTACATCATAAACAACAAACATTATAATAACTTGCGTAGGTGCGAGTATGACAATGTGATTTACTGACATTAATCGAAAAGCGTTTCGAAATAGACGAACTATATTTAGAAAAACCGGCTAAGTGCGAGTCTTACTCGCACACAGGGTTCCATAGCCCCAAACAATATTTTGAACTGTCATTCATTAGTTAGTAGTATTAGTTGGTAAACTTCCACTCAACCGCAAAACTAAATTGGTTTTTCATAGTATTTTAACGAACAACAAAGTTACTGCTGCAGTTTGATGAAAAAGTCCCATATCTAAAAAACTAAACATCATATCTTATTGAAACCAATTTTCGTTGATAGTTTTTTTTACCTTCTACAATCCTAAATATTTTCAGAATTTTCCTCTTCTTACTTTAGAAATTAGAGGGGGGGGGGGACACACATTTTACCACTTTGGGAGTGGCTCTAGCGCAAACTATTCAGTTCTCAGAATACATCTACTTACCAAGTTTCAACAGTATAGTTCTTATAGTATCGGAAAAAAGTGGCTGTGACATACGGACGGACGGACGGACAGACAGACAGACAGACAGACAGACAGACATGACGAATCTATAAGGGTTCCGTTTTTTGCCATTCGGCTACGGAACCCTTAAAAACATCTACTTATTTGTGTATTGTTTGACCCTTTGTTAGAGAGCCTTATTCCCTGCCTTATTCCTAATTTACCTTGGTTGATATTTTTGAATTCGTAAGGACTCATTAATCCGTACTTTAGTCAAACCTTCGTAGGTTTGGATAAAAAAAGTTCTTACAATAAATAAGTAAGATATTTTCGGTTATATAAAAATTTTTTTTTTACAAAAAAAGAAACCGACTTCAGAAAACACTTAATGCACTAAAAAGTTAAAAATAATACTATAACCTACCTATATTAATAAACCTCACCTAACCGACGATTAACCTATGATAAAATTTAATAATTCTTTGGAGTCGGTGCCAAGCAATATAATTTGAATTAATTAATGAATTAATATTTAGAAACTGTAAGATGTTTTGTTTTTCTGGCCTTAGTCTGTCTATATAGTCATTCAGGTATCGTATATTGCTTGGCACCGACTCCAAAGAATTATTAAATTTTATCATAGGTTAATCGTCGGTTAGGTGAGGTTTATTAATATAGGTAGGTTATAGTATTATTTTTAACTTTTTAGTGCATTAAGTGTTTTCTGAAGTCGGTTTCTTTTTTTGTAAAAAAAAAATTTATTTGTTAATTTTTAGTGACATATTTTTAATCTAATAATAAAATATGGGTAGGCCTAGTAAAGATACTTTTCGTGTGAGTAAAGGCGTCGAACTGAAACTGAGAAAAAGGAAAACGATTAAAAGAAATTAGGGAAAGAAATGATCAACGCATTTTGAAAACAGACTGTCAAAGCAGATGACCTACATGTTACGTAGGTTGAATAAGGAAAGTCAAGAAGTTAGTCTGTGGTACACCTGGAAAGTGCATACCGTTACAATTCCAACAAGCCGAAACACAGCTAAGATACATTGTCTTATTTTGGAGTTCTAATGCCTGTCTCTTGGCTTCATCATCAGATCTGATGGTAAAATGGTTCTTATTGAACGCAAATGCTTCATTTGTTGTAGAAAATACCAAAATCGCTGTACGTTTTCCTATAAAACTTGAAGAGTTCCCTCGATTTTGCCAAAATTCAATCATCAGATCCCGACTTGGTGACTATGGAACCAAATTGAAAGCATAGGCTTTGGAATAAAAAAATAATTTTCGAAATCGGTTCGTAAATGACTGAGTTATGCGCAATGCAGAGTAAACGAAAAGTTAGAAATATTTAACTTTTGTTGATTTTTTCAGAAACGGCTTGTCTGATTTTGATAAAATTTTCATGGGACCATTTGGGAAGTATACGCTTTCAAACAAAAAAATAATTTTTCAAATCGGTTGGCAAGCGACGAAGTTATGCGCGAACAAACATAAAAAAAAAAAAAAATACAAACATCCGAATTGAGAACCTCCTCCTTTTTTAGAAGTCGGTTAAAAATAGATGCTTTTGTCTTCGCAACCCAGCTACTCGATTGTGGATGTCATTTAAGAGCGATTACGCCTTACGACATTTCACACAAACTTGCAAGTCCTTATTTTCTGATATGACTGAACCGATTTTAATGAAACTTTATAAGCACAAGCAGGATACATAGGTCAAAAAAATTACTAAATTAGACCGATTACAAAATTATCTATAGAAACATACCAATTATCTTTTTTTTATAGACATTTCGAAAATGATTGTTAGTAACTTTTTAGACCTATGTATCGTGCTTATGCGTATGAAATTTCATTAAAATTGGTTCAGTCATATCCGAAAACAAGGACTTGAAAGTGTGTATGAAATGTCGTAAGGCGTTAATGCTCTTTTCCGCAGAGGGCGCTCGACGGTGGACGCCATCATGCGCGTGAGGGCTCTCACGACGGGGGATGCGGTGTCCAGGGGTGGGGTTGTCTTGGCGGTGTCTCTTGACATCGCCAACGCCTTCAACACCATGCCCTGGAGCTGCATTAGGGAGGCACTCCGGTATCACCGGGTGCCGACCTACCTTCGTCGTGTGGTCGGGGACTACCTGACGGATAGGGCCGTCATCTACCCCGGTCGCACCGGAGAATGGAACCGGCGAGAGGTGTCGTGCGGTGTTCCACAGGGATCGGTTCTGGGGCTGCCCTTGTGGAACATCGGCTACGACTGGGTGCTGCGCGCCGACCTCCCTAGCGGTGTCAGCATAGTTTGCTACGCTGACGACACGCTGGTGCTGGCACAAGGGAGGTCGCACGAGGCGGCGGCCGAACTTATGACACGCGGGGTTGCGATAGTCGTGGAGAGAATCCGGCAACTGGGTCTCGAGGTGGCATTGTACAAGTCCGAGGCCATGTGCTTTCATGGGCCTCGGAATGCGCCACCGTCGGGATCCATACTGACGGTAGGAGGGGTTCCCATCGGCGTCGAGTCGACGCTGAAGTACCTAGGGCTTGTCCTCGACAGCCGGTGGAACTTCGTGGAGCACTTCCGACGTTTGGCCCCCAAACTGGAACGGGCAGGGGCTGCGTTCAAGCGGCTCTTGCCCAACCTGGGGGGTCCAAACGCCTCCTGCCGGAGGCTCTACGCGGGGGTCGTGCGGTCCATGGCCCTTTACGGGGCCCCGGTGTGGGCGCGTTCTTTGAGGCGGCGAGCCGCCCACTACCTGAACGCGCCCCAGAAGGTGGTAGCCGTAAGTCTGATCCGGGGGTACCGCACGATCTCCGGCGAGGCGGCGAGCCTCTTGGTCGGATTGCCGCCATGGGATCTGGAGGCGATAGTCCTCGCGTGCCTGCACGAATGGCGCGCGGAAGCACTTCGCCGGGGGGAAACTCCGCTGCCGCGGCAAATTGTCGCTCAGCGGACAGACCTCCGGCGCGATCTCATGGCGACATGGAGAGAGCGACTGTCGCAACCCCGTGCAGGGCACGCCACAATAGTGGCGATAAGTCCCCTCTTTGAGGAGTGGCTAGAGAGGCGCCACGGCGCCCTCACCTTCCGCCTGACGCAGGTCCTCACCGGACACGGTTGTTTCGGGAGGTTCCTGCACCGAATCGGGCGGGAGGAAACGCCCGGGTGTTACCACTGCGAGGATCGGCCGGAGGACACGGTGGAGCACACTGTGGAGCTGTGCCCTGCTTGGGCTGAGCACCGCTGTGTTCTCGTAGCGGCGATTGGCGGCGGCGACCTCTCGCGTCCGGCCCTGGTTCAATCCATGGTCCGGAGCGAGAGGGAATGGGAAGCCGTCGCCTCCTTCTGCGAAGCAGTCATGCTAGCGAAGGAGGTGGCGGAACGTGAGGGGGAGAGAACCTCACGTCCCAGCCGCCGCGGGAGACGCCCCGGGCGTCGGGGGGCAACCAGTGGCCCCCGGCCACCGTAGGTGCGGGCCTGTGGACGGTGAGTAATGGGCTAGCTCACCGTCCGTCCGTCTTATGACGACAGACCGTGCCGACGGCGCGTTCGTGTTCCACGCGCGCCTCAAGGAGATGTCAGCAAATCGGAAGGGGTCCGAGAGGGCGGATGCCTGCCAGGGCTGCGGGTTGTTCGAAAGAGATACCGTGCCCCTGGAACGCAAAGGGCTAATAAGGAACATGGATGGGTTTTAGTCAGTCAAGTCTGACACTCCCTTCCGCTCCGCCCAGAGCGGAAGAAGTCATTTGATGATTTCCCATCCGAAAAAAAAAAAAAAAAAAAGGCGTTAATGCTCTTAAGCAGCCACTCCATGAATACTGGTATTCAGCAGCATCCGATTAACAGCCAATCAGAACATAGCTTGGAAAGGGTTAGCGAAATGATTATAATGATGACGTATGCGAGAAGATTATTATATTTTACAAGAATATAATTGTTTATTTCTGCCCAAGGACCAAAGTTCCGATCACTATAGGCAAAAAACTTGAAAAAGGAAAAAACATCCATTGGTTTAACTTAGAATTTATAGTCCTTTGGGGCGATTGTAGTAAGCGTTAAATAGGCGTTAAGGTGCTGATAGTATGTCAAAGGAAAGAGTTTGATGTGATCCTTTAATCCTATAGGTCCCTAAGGAACTGCTGTTACAAGAGTTTCTGAAATGTCGTAGAATGATTATAGCCATTTATACAACTGTTACGTTATGGACGGTCTTTTAATACGAGTGGCATTTTTCGGTACAAGCGTAGCGCGTACTGAAATAGGTGGGCACGAGTTATTAAAAGACCAATAACGTACAGTTGCATACAAGATTTTATCTACGAAGGAAGGAATAAAACACAGATATAGACAAATAGGTATTTTTAATAGAAACTTAACTACACACTGACTGAAGTTTATACGTTCCCGCCATATCACGAAATCTTCATAACATTTCTCATATACATGTCTTGATTTTTCTGGTAGTAAATTATTTGTAGCCGCAACCGCATCCACTTTTTTATTTAGTCTTTATATATATATAAAATGAATGATATTAAATTAGGTATGAGGCAAAGATCTTGTAGCCACAACAGCCAAATAGTATACGATACTTTTGTTCTAAACTTGTTCAATTTTTAAAAACATCATTTACATTGTCTTGATTTCGAAGTAATATTTTATGTGGCTGTATGTTCAGAATGTCTTTGCTTGTGTTTTAGAATTTTTGTCGATTCGCACAATGCAACCCCTTGTCGTTATGGGTATCATAATGAAACCGCTGTCAATTTTGTAATTCGAATATAAGGAAACCGAAGTAGATAAAGTACATAACATCACACCTGTAATCCCCAAAGGGTTAGGCAGAGATGTGACTAATAGTACACCCACATTTCGCCAGTTATGTTTTAAGAGCGTTTACACCTTACGACATTTCATACAAGCTTTCTAGTCCTTATTTTTCGAAATGACTGAACCGATTTTATTGAAACTTGAACATACGCATAAGCAGAAACACAGGTCTAAAAAGTTACTAAAAATATTTTTGAAAAATAGTTTTACAGCTAAGTATATTATCTATAGAAACAGAAAATTCCAATAATCATTTTTTTTTAAGTCATTTCGAAAATATTTTTTAATAACTTTTTAGACCTATGTTTCCTGCTCATGCGAATTAAGTTTAATTAAAATTGGATCAGTCATTTCGGAAAATAAGGACTTGAAAGTTTGTATGAAATGCCGTAACTTGTAAACGCTCTTAAGTCCCATGTAATAGGGACCGAGCCTACTGCCGTCAACCGTGCACAAATCCAAACTTCGTGACTGCTACTGAATAAATTCCTAATGGAAAAATCCAATAACACTTCACCCGACCCGGGAATCAAGAGTTCCTGAAATGTCGTAGAATTATTAAATCACTAGCTGTCTCGCGCAACTTCGTCTGCGTCAGATTTTCTCCGTTTTTGCAACATTTTTCATTGCTGCTGCGCTCCTATTGGTCGTAGAGTGATGATATGCCTATATCCTTTCTCGATAGATGGGCTATCTGACACTGATTTTTTTTTTCAAATCGGACCCGTAGTTCCTGAGTAATCTCAGGAACTACGGGTCCGATTTGAAAAAAAAATTCAAGCAAGCAAACAAACAAACAAACAAACAAACTCTTCAGCTTTATAATATTAGTATTGATTAGTATTGATAATCATCTACCAGCACGCGTAGCATGCCCACTGTAGAAAGAAACAAGTTTTGTCTACGGAAGAATCGACATAATGACATATAGATAATCACACCGTGTCAGTTTGGTGATTCTTCCGTCGAAATAGCCCGTTTCTACGGCGGTCATGCTACGCGTGCTGGTCTTCTCCCATTCTACTTGGTGTCGGCGCAACACGTTTTCTTCGTCCATTTTGCCCTGCCAGAAGTCACGGCATCATTTATTGCTTTCACTTTCATATCATTCCTCACACAATCTATCAATCTTTTTTTGGCTTTCCTCTCCCTCTACATCCAAAACAATATTCATATTTATCGCTCTTTAGTCGCATGCGTTTTATTCCATCGTAGAATGATTCTATAATGCTGATTTAAACTCTGTAGTATATATTTTTAAACAGTGTGATACTAGGGGACTTACACTATATTTTTTTTAAATGAGTTGAGCACACTTTAGAGGAGCTTGTGGCTAAATAATAACAGCCGCACGTGTCGATCATTAAGGTGAAACCGTTCTTGCCGAGTTTGGTCCGTGGATTGGTGACCATAATTACATACAGAGTTTCCTCCGTGCCTCGGAAAGCACGTTAAGATGTTGGTCCCGTCTGTCATTTGTAGATCTTTGGTAGTCGTTACGAGTAGTCAGAAGCTTAAAGTCTGACATCCAGTCTTACAAAGGTGTATCGTATTACCCAGTTACTTAGTTGTGGAGGTCTGGTAGGCAGTCGATTAATGTAAAATACTGGTACTCAGCTGCATCCGGTTAGACTGGAAGCCGACCCCAAGATAGTTTGGGATAAGGCTAGGCAGATGATGATGAGCTATGAACACTTTAGGACCAACAAAAAATATCAGCTGTTACTAAAACATTTGATGAAAATTTTCATTTGTATTTTACTAACTACCTTCCGGGTTGGCTACATACTAAAAGTAAATCATTTTCATAAGTACCAACAGCACTTCCTAAATATAATTATTATGTTCGTCGTTAAAACTAACACTATATATTTATACCTATTAAACCAAATTATGCCCTGGGTCTAATAAGTTACCTTGACAGCCCACTTTTCACTTCTTTGCATAAGTATAAATATTCATTTAACATCAAAGCTTGAACTAATGGCTGTACTTCGATATGGTTCTGCTATATTTTGGGAATTATTTGTCCTAGTCACGCGAGGCACCTAACAGTATATTAAGTCATTTCCCTCCGTTTACTTTGGCTAAGTCTAAAATAAACGGTGCCTTTTATGAGGAAGCTATTTGTTGGAATACTAAAATGTTTGTTTTCCATTTACGTGTGTGTGTCAGTGGTAGGTTATGTAAATAAGATTTTTAGGTAGTAGAACCCATGAATGGGGTTATTTTTTTGTAATACAATTGCCTTTTAATGTTTTTATGGTTCCGTACCTCAAACAGAACCGTTTTAGGAACAACCCTTATACTTTGTTGTCCAAACGGTCTGTCTGTCTCTTAAGACCCTTTATTTCGGGAACTCGTGGACGTATCGATTTGAAATTAAAACCATAATACTCAGGTCTGCACTCTCTTGAAACTGGGAATAATCATAAAACTTCTAAGTAACGTGGAAATAAGATACAGCCGTTTATGCAGCCAAAAATGTATTTTTCGATACTCAAAATGAATAGGGTCAAAACTCAAAACTCAATGCATTTATTTCAATTAGTCCATTACAAGCAGTTTTGAAAGTAAAAAAAAAGTGAAGCTACAGTCCCAGTCACAAGGCATAATGACTTGTGAAAGTACTGTAGTTACCCATTCCAAAGCGTAGATCTAAGGAGACGAATAGGTTCTTTTAAATCAAAATATGATACATCATTCATGTTGAGAATTACAAATGTGTGCGAACGATTTAGAAATACGGGCAAGTTGAGAGCCCCTACTTCCCGTTGACATATAACTATGAAATTTGGAAAGTAATATCGTCTTATACTACAAGTACAAGGGAAAGTCTGAAAACTACACATTTGTAATTAAATCATAAACAGTTTAATATACAAAATACTAATTTTACGGAACCCTCGATGGGCGAGTGCGACACGTACGTACAATAAGGTTTTATTCTATTCTATCATTAATTCTACCATACAAGTCCAGACGAATTTTGGTCTTTTATTTGAGAGTTTATTTGATGTCAATCAATCGAATTCGGATCGAATCGAAAAAACAAATATCAATGGCTAAAATGTATGGAAATAACCAGATCTAGAATCATATAGCTATTCTTAGTATGCTTCATTAATGAAAATAGTTTTTCTTTACAATAAAATGGCAACTTACCGCATTCACGCCATACCTGTCAACAATATTTTTTCTTATAATATCGTTTGCTAAGGTTCAACTTAAAAGGAAAAATAAATTTTCTGCTATTTATTATAATATTATTTTCTGTTTTTCTATGCATTCACGAGCTTTCACAGCCGACGTTATACGCTTGCGTGTAACCTACTTAAGTTATTGGTATAACTAACGCTAGTGACCGTGGTGATAATTACTGTTATATTGATCATCAAGGAAGGCTTTTAGTGGTAATTCGTGACATATGTGGAGCAGGTGTGAGAAGGTAAATAGAGGGGACACTTGAGGAAAAATAAAATGTTCATAAAGGTAGTTTTGCCTTGTAGATTGGACCTCGTAGTCGAATTCAAACTCGAAAATCCACGAAATTTTTTGTTTGTTTCACATCGAACGTGGCAATGCGGCCGGGCCTTCTGGGCACTTTTCCTGTTGACAGCAATGTCGCAGAATTTTTTGACGCCCTGTGATTTGATACTTGTACATATTTTATTTTTATTTTGTATCTATTTTTAAATTTATTTTATTCTAGTTTGTAAATAATGTACATATGTCATCATCTGCCTAGCCCTTTCCCAAACCATCTTGGGGTCGGCTTCCAGTCCAACCGGATGCAGCTGAGTACCAGTATTTTACATAAAGCAACCGCCCATCTGACCTCCACAACCCAGTAACTGGATAATACGATACCCCTTGGTAAGACTGGATGTCAGACTTTTGGGTTCTGACTACTCGTAACGACTCTCAAAGATCTACAAATGACAGCCGGGACCAACGGGTTAACTTGCTTTCCGAGGCACGGAGGAAACTCGGTATGTAATTATGGTCACCAATCCACGGACCATCCTCGGCAAGCACGGCTTAACCTTAAAGATCGACCCGTGCGGCTGTTGTTATTTAGCCACGAGCTCTTCATATGTAATTATAATAAATGTGCTAGACTTACTTTTTGTTTCTGTTTAGAATTGTTGTAACGTCCCATCTATACTGAGTCAGTACATAAGTACCTCTATCAAACAGATATGAAATTATTATCGATTAGCATTATGCCCCCGGCTTCGCCTGCGTTTTCTTCGGTAATTGTCTCATGGGATCGTAGAACCGGGATAAAAAAATATCCTATGTGCTATTCTAGACTATTATCTATCCCTGTGCTAAACACCATTTAAATAGATCCATTTAGTAGTTGTTGAGTGAAAAAGTAACAAACATGCATTCATCCTCACAAACGTTTGCGTTTATAATATCAAAGTAGGAAGTAGGATTGTTATAGGTTTCCATCATACAAAAATAGTTTAGTTTGAATTCTGTTAAAATTTAATATGGGATCATTTGTATTTTCCTGCCCGCAAATGCAAATGTGTACACCACACATGAAGATGCAATATTTGGAATACTACACCATTAGTCCGGTCAAAACAGACAAACACTGGTAATTTTGCATTAACTCGCAGAGCTAAAAATCGACACATTTCTTAGGTAAAAATAAAATATCAAAAGTTCCCATCGATCTTACATCTGCTAAAAAAGAAATTTAATTGGAATACACCAACAACCTGTTCTAATTTTTAGCTCTATTTTAACCAGACTACATGCAAACCAAACTTATACACATGATATTTTATTGCATAACATTTTACTATCATAGATCTCAGCCAAGTAACAACAGTTTCCTTAACTCACATGTATTTATCAAAGTAACAAGCTTTAAAACCATAACAATACTAAACTTGTTACCGTAACCGTAAGCAGAGAGAGAATTAGCAACGGTTTCATAACCACAGTTATTTCCCGTAGTTAACTGTTACGACTTCCGCTGGGTTATAAACGGTAAGCCTCCATTACAGAATATAGGTCTTTCCTGTAGGTTATGATTAACAGTTTTGTAGATGTTAGGTTATAATCTGGCTTAGCGTGGGAATAGCATTGGATTCAATTATTATCTACGATCTGATTCATCATTATCAGCCTTATCTAATTTATTAAGTCAGACACACCAACGACATATTTACAATATTTTCACATAACATTACAAGTCTTAGATGCTGTGTAGATACATCACTTACACACTTACTTAGGTATACACAACATTCGTATTAAAGGGTAAGCAATTATTCTAAAAAGATTATTTTAACATCTACCAAATATAATTACATCTTACATTACATTATAGAATAGATTCATCATCATCATCAGCCAACAATATTCCCACTGCTGGGACACAGGCCTCATCTCTCCGAGAGGGAGTGGGCTGTAATCCACCACGCGGGCCCAGTGCGGGTTGGTAGATGTCACATGTCTTCGAATTTTTTGTTGTAGGACATGCCGGTTTCCTCACGATGTTTTCCTTCACAGTTTTTGAGGGCATAGAATAGATTATAAAGAAACAAAACAAATACAGTATTGAATTAATCGTTCCATGTCAAAAAAGTTAAATTATATTTTAAGGTATAGTCAAATCATAAGTTAAGTTAAATAATATCGATAAAATTGAATTAATTTGTTAATAGATTAAAATTGAAAATTAAACTAACACTAGATTTTCATTGTTATGAACATAGAATAAGTAAGTAGGCAGCAGATTGCGGGTCAATTTGATTGATTTTGATTTTGCTTTTAAATATTGGCCTTGCCTTTTACCAACTCTATGGGTGTCTTCATCCAGTCTAACTGAATAATACGATTCCCCTTGATATGACTGGTTGCCACATTTTCAGACCACTGTCTACCTATAACGACTGTCAAGATCTACAAGATTTGATTGATGATGCCATCTTGCCTGGTGTTTCTATTTTGTATAATTCCAATAAACTTTATTTTCTTTCTTTCTTTTGATTATTATTAATAATTGTAACCATAAAATTAGCAGTTTTGTAAGCCCGTTATGTTTAATTTTTGGAGTACAATAGGGTTTTATTAACCCTCGACCAAAAAACAGAGGAGTTATAAGTTTGACGTGTGTATCTGTGCATGTCTGTGGCATCGTAGCTCCTAAGCCTAGTTACAAATCATTTTCAGTCTCAGTAATTTCATGCAGTCTCAGTTAAATTTGTAACCATTCTAGTTTTATTTTTGCGATTTAATGTTAAAGACACAAATATCTACATATATATTTATTTACTTTTTTTTTTTTTTTTAATATGTGTCTTATACATAAGTAGATAACTTTACTTTTGTTATTCAAAATTTTTGTGTAGTAGGTACACCACTGACTACCCCCCTTTTTAATTTTAATTCCATAATGTCCATCCGAAGGTTGTCTGGAAGATATCGCTATCAGCGATAAGACCGCCTTTGTAACCATAAAGTTATTAGTTTTGTAAGCCCGTTATGTTTAATTGTTGGTGTACAATAAAGTTTTATTCTATTCTATTCTATTCTATTCTAAACGGATGAACCCATTTCGATAAAATTGGTTTCGTTTGAAAGATGTTTTAATCGAGAGTGTTTTTAGCTATGGTTGTTAGCTATGTCGGGGGTTTTTAAATGTTTAAGTCCATTCTATTCTACCTTGTGCTCAAATGGAGAGCTACAACGGCAGTTCCACACCAATAAGCGTTTTTCGTAGATACGGATAAACTAGACCCTAAACTTGTTCTGAAGTAACGTATAAATCATGACTAAAGCATTTGATCATTACTTCTTGCCTTCTTGTCTAGTGGCACTACACCGGCAGTTCTCTCCCACTGTGGCACGTGAATCGTAACTACGGATTAGCTAGTCCTAAACTTCTCTTAAAGTAACTTTTTTGTTGTTACTGCAGCATCTAATCCATATTTCTCTCTTATTGTCCAGTGGAGAGTTACACAGGGAGTTCTCTCCCGCTGTGGCGCGTGGACCGGCGACAGATGGGCGCGTTCCTATGCATCGCTGCCAACGACGTGCCGCCCGCCGTCAGCAAGAGAATCATACTTAATGTTAACTGTAAGTACTAACATTTAATTATTACTCTTACTTTTAGTGGTAGAAAGATATAGTAAAGAGGGAATGAAGATGCAGTAAATGAAAAACGAGTCCAAGGTCTGCGCTAAAGTCCGTTTTGCAACAACTCTGATTTTAAAGGGTGAAGTAGAAAATCATGGTGAGGAAATAGACATTCTATTACTATGTAGATTCAAGATTATTTATTTATATGAAATAAAAAGGGTTCACATATTTCGCCGACTTATTTCAGCATGCAAACTTAAAATTAAATTAAAATAGGTACCTAACAAAATGTAGTCGTCATTTAGGTATGAAACTTTCTAGACTTAGTTACAAAACAAAACATTAGATTTCCTATTTTAATTATTTTTTCCTTGATAATATGTAATATTCTTTTAGAATTTAAAATACTTGTGTGTAGGAGGTTACAGGATAAAATAATCTAAACTAATATTATACAGAGGAAAGATTTGATTGTTTGTTTGTTTGCATTGAATAGGCTCCGAAACTACTGAACCGATTTGAAAAATTCTTGCAGTGTTGGGAAGCTACACTATCCGCGGGTGTCATAGGCTACATTATATTAAAAAAAAATTAGGGATCCTTACTAAAACTGCAATTATGTAACCCAAGGTGTATAATCTAAACTAATATTATAAAGAGGAAAGATTTGATTGTTTGTTTGTTTGCATTGAATACGCTCCGAAACTACTGAACCGATTTGAAAAATTCTTTCACTGTTGGGAAGCTACACTATCCGCGGGTGATATAGGCTAAATTATATTTAAAAAAAAAATTAGGGATCCTTACTAAAACTGCAATTATGTAACCCAAGGTGTATAAAAATTACCTAAAATATTCTTTACATCGCGTGCGCTGCGATAACTATTGATGATAGAATAAAATAATGTATTACGACTTTGCAGAACACATCATTATTTACAAAAAGTGTCCCGACAGCATATGTCTAACTATTATATTTATGCCACAATAAGTGTTCTTTTATTTAAAAAAAAAAAATATTTTAATGCCGCCGTTAGAAAAGGCTCTGTATTTGTATCTTGGTATTAATCCTTATCAAAATAAATTACTTCATATTCAAGACTGCTTCAATACCTTTATATAACTTTTTGAATTATTCAATTCGGACATTCCATTCGCAAGATATCAGGAGTTTAAAAATGTAAGTATTAGAAAAAAGTTGCGTGGTCGCCGCTCACCCTGCTCAGCTGGCTAGGCATCACCTTATACGATGTAGGCGTCACTGGGGTACGGGCCGTACGGGAGGAGAATATTCAAACTTTGTTTATATTTTTTTTTTTTGTTCATCATCATTCATCATTTCAGCCAAAATACGTCCACTGCAGGACATAGACCTCCCCCAAGTGTCGCCATTGACATAGGGGGGGTTTTGACATAATCGCCACGCTTGGCAGGCGGGTTGGCGATCGCAGTACAGTTGTTACAAAAGCCCACAGAACGCTGCTGCCCATTCTCTGGCAAGTCCCTTAGTCGCCTCTTACGACACCCACGGGAAGATATGGGATGGTACTATTCTTTACGTCCGACACCATACAGAATTTCACACCACAGAGATTTTTTTTAGTTTCCTGACGCAAATAGAAGGGTTTTTTCTATGTTTGTGTATTGTTAAATACCCGTGCGAAGCCGTGGCGGGCTGCTAGTAAAATAATAAGTCCACCCAGCAATCCGCTACCCACTAGGACTATCTCTCTGTGAGAGGAGACACGGAAGCATTGTACGCTGATTAAATTCTTAGGGGCGGACCAAAACTGCTGAGTACCTACTAATCTTGTTCTTAAATATGTAGTTGAATGGACACTTAGGACAGGATGGACATGTTTTAAACAGCACAAACTCATTGCTCGTGATTTTGAAAACCTAATAGATTGACAACTATGAGGAACTGAAAGCTAAATAATAGTTATGCCGTGCGTGCCGAGGTTGGTCCGTGGATGGGTGACCATAAAAATCCAAAAAGGCTGACATCCAATCATACCAGTTACTGGGTTGTGGAGGTCAGATAGGCAGTCGCGTCATGTTAAATACTGGTACACAGCTGCATCCGGTTAGACTAGAAGCCGACCCCAAGATAGTTTGGGAATAGGCTAGGCAACTGATGAATAGATTGATAACTTTGACAATCAGAGAAAATAACTGTTGTGAAACAATACATTCACTAATTCCTTTTGTAAAATTTGAAAGGCTTTTCCAGGCTGTCACTGAAAAACTTAATAACATTTCCATGTACCCATTGTAGACCTATCTTATAACCAAACAGCAAAAACTATCAACATCCCCCTTTCCCCCCAAAAACCAATATAAAATGCCCCCATCGGTTTGTTTGTCACTTTGAATAATATAATCCGTTCAGGGTTACTCCCGTCACGAATTTGGATGGCATCCAAAATAATACAAGTCGCTGTATGTAGCAGTAACCAGAAAACGTGACTTTGCTGCAAACGGTTACTACTGAAAATGCAAGATTTATCTTTCTATTTTCTAGTTTTTAGTTCTTTTTTTTTTTGGAGGAGCTCTTCTAAGTAATAACAGCGGCACGGGTCGATCTTCAAGGTTAAACCGTGCTTGCCGAGGTTGGTCCGTGGATGAGTGACCATAATTACATACAGAGTTTCCTCCGTGCCTCGGAAAGCATGTTGAACCGTTGGTCCCGGCTGTCATTTTTACATCTTTGA
Organism: Cerastis rubricosa; assembly: GCA_949152445.1. NCBI lineage: Eukaryota > Metazoa > Arthropoda > Insecta > Lepidoptera > Noctuidae > Cerastis > Cerastis rubricosa. Next base: position 16,581,037 of record OX424541.1, read on the forward strand.
CATGCATTACGCGTAGTCAGAAGCCAAAAGTCTGACATACAGTCTTACCAGGGGTCTCGTATTACCCAGTTACTGGGTTGTGGGGGTCAGATAGACAGTCGCTTCATGTAAAATACTGGTACTCTGCTGCATCCGGTTAGACTGGAAGCTGACCCCAAGATAGTTTGGGAAAAGGCTAGGCAGATGATGATGATGAGTTCTTTTGTTTTTAGTCGCAATCGTTATATTAAGCTACTTCAGTGCCGTTGCAATAGAGTATATAGAATTATAAGATTTAAACTGACATGGTCACTAACTCGATCAATCGCACTGGAAGCGGAATATTTACCATTTTCACTATTTGTTCCGAGTTCCCGAGTTCTCCATAATTATGTTTTTCTACCATCAATGATCCTGTCAAATCATGATTGATCCAGGAGTTTGGGCGCCGTTTATGAGGAACAGGCTGTTAAGTTCCTCGATACTCTTTAGAAAAGGGAGGATAATCCGACCAGACAGGTAATAACTGCCCGACAGTTGCTGTCTTTATAGTCTTAGGTCGATCCAAAATTTGCTTACGAGATTAAGACCATATTAGTTCTTCAGTTTTGTCATAGATGGCGCTGTATTACTTTTTGTTATAAGTTGCTTTTTGTCGGTCGCTACACCGTGAAATTCAAAAAGCATGTTGAATTTCTAACACGTTTAATAAATCTTAATGCTTCAGTTGCATTGTTATTCTACAATGATACTTCATTAACAGATGTTTTGTACCTTTCAATATATTTGTGAAATTATTTTAGATTATAATCAGCAAATCAATCAAACTAGTTCAAAAAAATGTTGTTGACGCCAATGAGTTTTTCTAAACTTTTAACACTAAAAACTGCAAAGTGAAAGAAGTTTTGACGGCATAAGATTAACTGCAATCAACAAGGGCTTAGTAAATTTGTATTAAAACATTTCAAACAAGTATAAAACTAAAGATATAATCATATTCTATGAATTTTAATGAGTTATAATGAAAAGACAGGGCCTGAGAATTATCTTTTAGTTGCAGACGTTAAAAAGTTTTGGATTTTTGCTGGAGCCTTTATAGAAAACGGCTCAAAAAAAGTGCTCAGAGCCTGGGGTGTAACTTCTTTTCATGTAGAAATTGTAAATTAAATCCGACGGCAGACCGTAGACTGTAACGGCAATGCCGCCCAATCGCAATGACAGATCGCATGGGACTACTGCTTTCTATTCATTTCTATGAAAACAAATTCGTACTGCGACAGTACCGCCTGCTGTTGCGGTCAAGCAGCGACTGCAGGTGGCATTCTTGTGCTGTCAAAGACTGACATAAAACTTTTTTTTCCTGTCTACGCCATGAGCTTTAGAAGCAGCCAGTCGCAAGAGACTTAGATGGCCTATACCGCTAAGAGTTAATTTTGGGAACTATATTTCTTGTCACCAAAATTTATATTTGTCATCAAAGTTGTATCACCTAGTAAATAGATCTATCGCCACGAAATATTTTCGTTCTCAGATAAACAAAAAGTGTTCCCAGGTATGAATTATCAAATAAATGTTGATACATGTGTAAAATAAGAAATGGATTACCAATAAAATTGTAGTGCATTAGATGAATATAAACTTCGTTCTTATAATAATAGTTTTATTACTTAAATAATAGCTTTGTGCTCGGAATGGTAGATCTGTCACCAAATAAATAGATCAGTTCCTTATTTCTATGAAGAAATGCTTTATACGAGACATTGGGCACACCGACTCGGACAGGTTAGGTTCGAAGAGGATGGCGGGGTCTAGTGAGCGAGCGGAGCGAGCGAACTAAGACCCCGACATCCCCTTCGTGTTAGGTTACTGTAAACCCTGCAGACAGAAATAGGAGCCCCGCGTAGCGGGGCTACGTCAACAACGCCTTGGTTTGGACCTGTGTGGTTTGGAGTTTTTATGTAAACATTTTTACATTGTTTGATAAATTCAATTTTCGTGACACTTTTATTATTTTTAAACGTAATAAAATTACTTGATGATTGATATTATTTCCAAGTAATTCTTAATTAATATTTACGTAAGCGTTTTGATATTATTTGATGATTCAATTTAGGTGACAGATCTACTATTTTGGGAACAAATATTATTTATTAGGTCAATGAAAATGCATTTATTAGGGTATTGATAAAATCATACCCGTTAATTTTGTATGTGTCATTCTCTCAATACCGATTCTCGAAATCGGTGTTCTAAACATAGAGCCGCAAACTAATAAAGGCAACAACCAAGAAAATATAGATATCTTGGTTATCGCCTCAAAATATCTTACGAACTCAGAAGTCCTTTGGACCGAATGTCTTGATGCGAACATCTGTCGCATCAATAAAGACCTCGTTCTACGTTCATAAGAAAGATCTGATTGCCAGGACGTGTCTAGTTGGTCTATCTGAACCCCTATAAGAAATAAAACGTATGTTTTTGTATCATGCTTATTAAGTTCTATAACGTTTGTGTGAGTAAAGTATGGCCGTTCTTGGGCTTATGTGGAAATTGCTTTCAAACATAACATAACATGTTCTGTATGGTGTCGGACGTAAAGAATAGCACCATCCCATATCTTCCCATGGGTGTCGTAAGAGCCGACTAAAGTACTTGCCAGAGAATGGGCAGCAGCGTTCTCTGTGCTTTTGTGACAACGGTACTGCGATTGCCAACCCGCCTGCCAAGCGTAGCGATTCTGGCATAACCCTCCAAAATGTCAATGTGGCGACACTTGGGGATGCCTATGTCCAGCAGTGGACGTCTTTTGGGCTGAAATGATGATGATGATGACCTTACGTTGCTCTAGTAAAATTACAAAATTCTTGCAAACCTTCATCAACTTTGTTGCCTGTACAAAACACAAAAGTCTACCTGGCAAGTAGTAAAATCCTAACAAGCAGATTTTCATACGGCAACAAATATTTTTCTATAAAGTTCAACGAATTTATTGAAGGCAATGGATAAGTTGGAAACTTGTTAAAACTTATCGCTCGAACATAATCTCGGAACTTAAAATGTCGCATTGCTGATCTTGGACTCAAAGAAAACATATGAAGAAGTCAATATAGGGAGCAGATTATGGCAAAACCCACCCTGTTATGTCAATGTGGCGAAACTTGGGGGAGGCTTATGTCCAGCAGTGGACGTCTTTTGGCTGAAATGACGATGATGATGATAACATAACATAACGCCTTGTAATCCCCGAAGAGTTAGGCAGAGGTGTACCTAATAGTACACCACATTTCACTAGATAAGTCTTAAGTCCCATGTAATAGGGGGGGGAAGCCTATTGCGATCTACCGGGGACAAATCCAAACTTCGTGGCTGCTACTGAGAAATTCTCAATGGAAAAACCCAATAACACTTTGCCTGACCCGGGAACCAAACCTAGTACCTCATTCTCAGCCGTCGTGCTTACCACCACACAACCAACGAGTAATTTTGCCTGGTCAGTTTGACAGTGTATAAACAATATCTGACACTAACAAGCAGATGATCAACTAATACAATGCTGCAATCCTTTTCTTAGTTATTATTTTGTACCCTATTACAACGTTTTCCTATTTAACGCAAAGTTTGCCTGGTAAACAATGCCTTGTGGCTTGAATTCCGGCCATGTACCGTACTCATGTAGGTACATCATCAGCCTATAATGTACCTACTGCTGGGACACAGGCCTCCTCTTATTGAGAGGGAGTGGGCTGTAATCCACCACGCGGGCCCAGTGCGGGTTGGTAGATGTCACATGCCTTCGAATTTTCTAGAGCATACCGGTTTCCTCGCGATGTTTTCCTTCACCGTTTTTGAGGGCAGTGGTGATGAAATAAATTACACAAAGTAATGCCCCTGCCTGGGTTCGAACCTACGGCATACTGCTCGTAAGTCGGGGCTGCCATCACTGGGCCACTGCTTCTCTCAGTACTCATGTACATGAAGTATAAATAAATGCTGTATACCTAATTAACGTATCTCTTTGTCAACAGTTGCACCTACAGTGAAAGTGCCAAATCAGTTGCTGGGAGCTCCTCTGGGCACTGACGTCAAACTAAAGTGCTACGTAGAGGCGCATCCGAACACCATCAACTACTGGATCAAAAATAGAGGGGAGATGTTACTTGATGGGTAAGAAATCATAAAATCTGGATTAAAAAAGCTTAACCTACCTACTTGTACATGATGAAGTTGTCAACGTCGTAAAAATGGTAACCACGTACCCAGTATCCATCTCAGTTGAGAAACCGACTAAACTACCGATGTTATTTAAAAAAAAAGCCTACAAAATATTTTGACCAAGACGGTCAACATGTATGGAACAGCAGATATTTTTTTAAATTGCCGATCAAAAATTTACTCGATTCCTTTACTCAATTCCATTCACTTTATTTCGCTAATGCACGTCGCAAACATATCATTTCAGCCGAATTACGTCCACTGCTGGACATAGGCCTCCCCAAGTGTCGCCACATTGACAGGTCCCGTGGGACTCGCATCCAGCGGATCCCCGCAACCTTCACCAGGTCATCGGTCCACCTAGTGGGAGGCTTTCCAACGCATCGTCTTCCGGTTCGCGGTCGCCATTCCTAAACTTTTCGGCGTCATCGCCCATCTGTTCTGCGAGCAATGTGCCCAGCCCACTGCCATATTTATTCCTACGGTCATGTTTACCTGTAGTCAATTTGCAGGAATCACAAACACCGATTCAATTATTTGGTTGAGTTGATAACGGAAAGCGGACCAATTGGCTGTGTCAAAGGTTCACCAAGCGGAGTTGCGTTTGGGTGAAGAGTGACTCTCAAATACTCTCGATACAAACGGTTCGTTGTTTTGGAGAAGTGTCGCTTTAATTTCTCTCATCATCATCATCAGCCTATAATGTTATGCCACTGCCTAGACACAGGCCTCCTCTCTATGAGAGGGAGTGGGTTGTAATCCACCACGCGGGCCCAGTGAGGGTTGGTAGATGTCATATGTTTTCGAATTTTTAGCTCTAGGACATGCCGGTTTCCTCACGATGTTTTCCTTCACCGTTTTTGAGGGCAGCGGTGATGAAATAAATTACACAAAGTTATAGCCTGCTTGGGTTCGAACCCAAGGCTTAATGCTCGTAAGTCGGGGCTGCCTCCACTGGACCACCGCTGCTCTCCAATCCAATCATCATCATAATCTAATTCATTGCCTTACATACAATTTTATCCCATGAATTCGTTCAAAAAGAAAATTTTGAGAACAAGGGCGTAGATGATAATTGTAAACACATTGTAAGTAACCTACTGCTTTAATCATAAGCAAAATCTAGCGAATTGAGACAGTACTAACCTTCGGAAATAATCGTGAAGATGAAGCCATTAGTCTGATTTACTATCCACTTAATTCTTTATTGTTTCACTTATTTTAGTAGTACTAGAACTATCTTGCATGCGAGAAAGACGTATGGCAACTGCACTACGACCGTGCTGTTTTAGTCCTACATAGTTATGTGGCGATAATAATGTCATAAATCAAGTGAAGCATTTTTTTACATAGCATACTTATGCATAACAACACACCAACACGCTTGTAATCCCCGAAAGGTAGATAGAGGTCTATATAATAGTAAACCCACATTTCGCCAGTTGTGTTTAAGTCCCATGTAATAGGGGGGGGAGCGTATTTTTGTTTTTTCCTGTGTATTTGCTCTTGACTCTAATCTAGGTCAGAGATGACAGAAACAAAGTCGATGATGGTACGAGCTTACCCAGAAGAAGCCTGTTCACTCTAACTTTGAAGAGATTAGGGTTGTAAGCGTTCGGAAACAAACAATTGCGAACAACCGGGCACAAATCCAGACTCGTGGCTGTTACTGAGAAATTCTTGAGGGATAAACTCAGCGACACTTTGCTCGACCCGGACATCGAACATAGAACCCCATGCTCAGCAGTCGCGATTGCAACCACTAGACCAACGAGACAGTTTTTTTTATTTTCAAGTAACACATTAAAAAGTTTCAGCCCACCAAAAAGAATGAAGTAACCAAATCTTCCCGTTTTAGAGAGAAATACGTTCATTTCAGTTCTTGTTTTGTTATATAAATACACCCCGGGGCCTATTTACACAACCCACTCGTACATTTTACGTTTCATGTATCGACATCCAGTCATACTGGTATTTCAAATTACCGTGCGTAAATATTTACAAATTTGCTGTAAATGTAATGAAAATACTGTCTTTATTGAAAATTTTGTAAGGTTCCTGATGGTTAATGGAGGTTTGATTTCGTATCGTTATGCTTTATTTTCTTTAAATTCTGTTTCGTATTATGGTTACGCATATGATTCTTCTTCTTCTCAAATGGATGACTCAGATTTTGTTCGACTAATACGTATCAACCTAAAAAAGCTCTGTCGTTTGCCTCATTCAAAACCTGTAGTTAAGTACTAAAGAAAAGATAACTTTTCTGGAGTGGAGAGCTTACATTTTAGTTTATTCCGTTCTAATACCAAAACCGAATACCACTCTTATTTATTTCTACACAACCAGTGCTTGTAACAAATACGTATTCGTTTTTGGTATTAGAACAGAATAAACCTATATTTTTTTTTTTAGTTCCTCGACTTACGAATCATCATCATCATCATTTCAGCCTAAAGACGTCCACTGCTGGACATAGGCCTACCCCAAGTTTCGCCACATTGTCATAACATGGGGGGTTTTACCATCTTTTTTAAATTATTATTTGTATTGGATAGTTCTGAATTAATTTGTTTTTACATTCTTTATTTGACATTTACTTTAATCAATTTATTGGGTTACTGTTTTAGTACTAATCTTTAATTTTTATTTTATAATTATGTGTAAAATTTCGATACAATGTAAAAATTGTTAATGAAATGAATGAATGAATGAATGAAAATCGCCACTCATGGCAGGCGGGTTGGCGATCGCAGTACGGTTGTCACAAAACCACAGAGAACGCTGCTGCCCATTTTCTGGCAAGTCCCTTAGTCGCCTCTTACGACACCCACGGGAAGATATGGGATGTGGCTATTATTTACGTCCGACACCTTACAGAGCCACTTACAAATAACTCGACAAAATTAGTAACTTCTACTTGTATATTAGAAAAATTGACCTATCCGCGTTGCCAACATTTTTCATGTGATAATTGCATTTCAGATTCTTAGAAGAACTGCAGCTGTACCCGTAATTAGTAAAATTTACCACAATTATTTTTGACTTCTACCCCCGCTGTCCTCTCCTCTGTCCTGGGTGCAATTAGTTGTTAATAAACTAATTTTCGGATACTATGCGAGTGTGGAGCCCCAACATAGAATATGCCACACCTTCTCTCCTGCTCGGCTTACCAATATTATTTAAAACATAATTACCAAATGCAATTTATAAAAATTGAAAAGTAATTAATTTAGTACAGGTAACAGGTAACAGTACTTCTTAAAAGTGATCATATAATTACACAAAAATTTGAAAAAGTTAGGTCTTCCATCATTTTCCTTTACTTCACGTCTTTATTATTCTGTTGTATTTACTTGCAATATTAACGTGCAATGAAAACACACACTACACACGGTACACTGCTTTTATCGAACTAACAATTACTTGAAATTACAATCCAACACAATAACACTAGGCACCATGAATCGGGTTACAGTTTCGGGACGTCTTGACTCCGCCGCGATCAGACACTGACTGTCCTACTCGCAGCGAGCTCGAAACATCACGACTCTGTGGTAAGCGCGCTTAGGTGTGGGTAGACTGGTAAATAGGTCGCTTGATGCCTCCTTTGGTGCGCTTTCGATTCAATTTGTTTTGTATCCGTACTAATGACTAAAATCGACTCCGACATATACATAAATAAATAACGTGCTTGCTTGACCGATACTTGACCAACTTTTTCCAAAACTCCACCAGACTAGGTATTTTACTAACTAACTATACAGCTCTGATAGCTGACGTCATATTATTTTTGCTTGGTAACTGCCTCATAATTAACTTTTGCAGTGTAATAAACACAAAAGGAAAAGACGATAGTTAGTAAAGTTTTTCCACTATCTGAGCTTGTATTTGTAAAGTTACTTTTTGGATGGCAACCGTAAATTTAGGGTTTTTATGTAACTCTATTAAAATGGCAACAGGCCGTGATGTTCTTATAAAAAACTAAATGACTCGCTGGACCAGCTAGACCAGCGCGTCATATATTTAAAAGTTTTAGGTGTCCCTTTAAACATAGAGGAAGTCACTAACAATAACACTGGAAACATATTTACCATGTTTACTATTTGTTTTGAGTTCCCGATATTTCGCGGTTGGTATTACCCACTGCTCAACTTTATGCAGTTGGGCAATCTAGTTGAGCAGTGGGAAAACAGCGATTTCGGCACTGTTACAAGCGCCATGATCACGGATATACTGAAGTTATCAACAAGTTAACATGGTAAATATCCTGTTTCCAGTGTTATTATTAAAATCAAAATATTTTTATTTTACATAGGCCTACATGGGCGGCACTTATATAACGTCAACAAAAAGGTGCTCGGTTAGGGTTGGTCGTTTCCTAAGGAGAAGAACGGCAAGAAACTCCATGGTTACTCTTTTAAAATCACTAGGTTTTTCAATATTTCCACGTTACAGCGTTAGTACTTAAGTATGGGAGGACATCATAGGCCCGACAATAAGTCGTGGCTTACTACAAAACGTAGAACAAGATAAAAAGTTACCAAGGATCTAGGAATGTATAAGGCCTACAATGTCCACACATTTACAAACCATCGGTAAATAAAAAAAAAATCTAAACAAAAACAAAAATAAGTATATTTAGTGAAATAGTGTTAGTGTCAATGTAAGTCTAAAAACTTGTATAGGCGAAGTCTTTAATGAGTTCCAGTTAATAAAAATGTCTGTTGTTTCAGCCCCAAATACACAATAACTGAAGAGAAGCAGTCGTACCAGGTGACGATGTGGCTGACCATCAGGCAGTTCTCACGGAGTGACATCGGTACTTACAACTGCGTGAGTACCAACTCACTCGGCAAGAGTGAGGGGACACTCCGACTTTATGGTGAGTTGAATATGACTGAAATTTAATGAGACATTCATTTTTGAATGTGATTATCAGTGATCGGAGTAGGATTAATATTGATTTTTGGTACTTGTATCATAAATGCACACAGAAAGAATAACATTGTTAAATCATTTTTCCGAACAGTAATTCCGGTATTTCCGGATTCAATTAAATATTGTTAATGTTGGTAGTGATATTATTACTACTCAATTCAAAATTTAAAGGAAGGTATCAAAATTAAATTAATTTATTATTCATCGAATTCCGATCGAAGCATCAATAATTATTTTTATTTGTAGCTATTTTATGGCCACTACTTTTTATAAATTGTTGCACTTAAATTTCAATCAAATCAACCAATTCCGGAGGAATGTCCATATTAATATATACGTTTCGGATCAATGACCCCAATTCAATCTACCTACTCCGATCTATGGTATTACATGGTGTAAACGGACCCTTCACGGAACCGTCAGCCAAGTATTCTTTACGTCAAACTAAGGAACTTTATGTTAAAAATAATTGCTGAGAAACGACTTTTTTTGGGGTGAAAAGTCATGTTTTACAGTAGGACTCAATGTAACGCACTCAAAACACCCTGTGCTGATGGATGCATTGATTAATGCTGGGGTCATTAAAGGATTAAAAAAAGGACATTCAAATTGTTGTATTTATCCATTTTTCTTCTTCGGAATAACATTTCTTTGGACCTTCTCAGAGTTAGTTCAGGTGTACATTTACATAAATAGCGTTGCCGTTTATTTTGGCCAAGATTAGCAATGATACTACAAGTTACTGTGTTGGATTTCTAATTCTTGTCGCTTTACATATGAAAATATATAAATTGTAATATGCAAGCAAGCAACAAGCTGCAAGGTTTCGGCTGGGCCTGTCACCTTGCAGCAGTGATGTCACAATCTGTTTCTGTTTTTGTTTTAATTTTTGTAAGTGTATTACTAACATAGTTTGTATGTACATTGTTACTAACACACTATGAGTCTTGTTGCTCGAAATAAATGATAACTTACTAATAATAATGTAAAATGTTTGTTCACAGAAATAAAACTTAATTCATACTCAGAAGATTTCGGCAATCAGATCAGCGTTGCTGGTGGTGAGTAACATTATATTCCAAATAGCACAATAATAGTAATATAGATCTACCTGAAACATTATGCGCTTCGGCAATCATCGTCCATCTTGGGAATGCGAACGCGCGATGGTGAGATCTAAAACAGAGTAGTAACGAACATGACAGTACTTATCAATGTTGGTAAAAAAATTGAGATAAACAACTTTATGGTTGCAAACATTACATAACAAGGTACAATAAGAGTAAGTACCCAACAGAGAGAAAGCCTTGAATTTGAAGAGATTACAATGTGTCACGTTCTTTCCTATTCGAAAACACGAAGATCACCGAAGCGTATACCGATATTGGTTTAACTGTATGCACGGCGACCAATCAAGCTATACAAAACAAGTTTATGAGGATTTTACGGGAAATTTATACAAAGCGAGGTCATGTTATACTGGAAGAATATAGTTAGATGTGTTGCCGTATGTTCGTAGCAATTTTAGGAGTATTGTAAAACTAATCTGTTGCTTCAAAGATAGTTACGCAACAGCAGTAACGGTACGAACACCGTTATTATTCCTATTCATACCTATTGCAATATTTCATTGCAACTGTACCGATATTGGAAAACGGACTATTCACAGCGATGAATAGAGTTTATTCATTTCCATAGCATCGTTTATAAAGACTTTTTTCGCAAAGCAAATTGCGATGCTGATTTCTGAGCCTAATTTTCATGTTATTCATGCTAGAAGGCACACGGCGCTCTCTGGCGTCTTTTAAAAGTTCTTTGGGATTTGTTTTACCTTATTTCTTTCTAATACTCACCTATGCTTCGGTAGATAAATAAATACTATTTTAAATAAATGCCAAATGGAAGACTGTTTCATGCTTGATTCAAAATTTTATTTGTACGTTTGAACAGTTAGCCTATCATGATGTCATAGCAGTATTGTTTTAATCTAATTCCAGAGCGGGAAAGAGAAGGCGCTAGACGTCTTCAATAGCTACGTCTCTTTCCCACACAGGAGGGACATTAAAACAATACTGCTTTTCTTTGAAAAACATTTTCGAAAAATAGAGTTACAACTAAATTAGACCGATTATAAATTATATATAGAAACAGAAATTTCCAATTATCTTTTTCTTTACAAAAACATCTCGAAAATGTTTGTATGTAAAGCCGCAAGGAGTAAACGCTCTTAAGTTCTCCTTTGTACAGTTTTTACTTGTGCATACATTTTTAATAAACATGTAGTGAAAACAAAATAATATTTTTTTTTTACTATTGTACGTTAAGTATCACATTTTACTGAATATTAAACTAATATTTCCTACTCTACTGTGGTTCCCAGATGGCTACTGATAAAGAAATAAAATGATTATACAAATTAACCCCTAAAATGCAGAACCTTCCCAAATCACACATCAGAACGCAACTAAACTTAACCCTTTCCTACCGCAGGTCTGACGGAGGCGGCCAAGGGCGGCTGCCGACCAGTCCATCGGGAGAGAACGATGTTAACCCTACTGTTGTGTTATGTTACCCTGCTATACTTGTTTACGTAGTTATTGTGAGTCTGTACATATTGTTAGGATGAGTTTTGGGTGTGATGTAGGGTTATTGAAGCATTGAGGCGTTCTGTGGTACAGACAGCGTTAGTAGGTGCTAACCCCTCAAAACTCCGAGCGAGGAGGCCGGGGGGTAAGTACTTAATGCAGCTGTGTGTACGTGCCTACGGAAATGTTCGTATTAAAACGAGGTCCAGTTGGCCTACCATGATGTCTTAAAGCAGTATTGTTTTACTCTTATTCGAGTGTACGAAAGAGACGGAGCTATACAGGATGTCTAGCGCCATCTCTTTCCCACTCTGGAAAAGAAGTAAAACAATAATGTTTAAAGACGTCATGGTAGGCCACCTGGTTCATCTATAGCGTGGTGTTGTATGGTCACTTGGATCTAGGTACACGTTTAGGTACCCGAAAAAAAATTAAGTAGGTACTTTTTAAATTGTATTTACATAATATTTAATTTCCCAATTTTACTGTCTAAAGCTTGGTTTTGAGTGTACAGTACAAGATTTTACACTTTAATTATTTCTTAGACAAGGATTTCTGAAGAATGAACGCTTTTAAATATTAAATAAAACATTTAAGCTCCAGGAAATCCAGTATAATTTCATGAAAAACATGAACTTTTAATTTTTATTCTAATAACCGCAGAAATTCTGTTGGAAATCTCTTTTCCTGGAAGATATCATACCGCGTTTTATAATAAAAGCGTCTCGTGGTAAATATTTCAGACATTAAAACTTTGAGATTACAAGAATCTAATTAACGCAATAATTTGATTGTTGATACGGCTTACGTCTCAGGTTTTGACATTCCCTAGAAAGTAAGCATGAAAAGTGAGTGGGAAATTATACGACTATGGATTTAGTTTGCATAAGACCGATAGCCATAGCATAAGAATGGATATGCCTCATCGTATTCACAAACGCTTGGTTTCTTTTTCGATTCGGAAAGTCGTATGTCTATCTCACTCACTTTCGTAATGCCAAAACAAGATAGACATACGACTTATCGAATCGAAAACGAAACCGAGCGTTTGTGAATACGGGGGCAGAAGGCCTACCATGACATCTTAAAGCAGTATTGTTTTAGTCTTATTCCTGTGTGGGAAAGAGACGGAGCTATTCAGGATGTCTAGCGCCATCTCTTTCCCACACTGGAAAAGGAGTAAAATATTATAGACGTCATGGTAGACCACCACGCCTTCAAAAGAACTGGTTAGGTCACGCAGCAAATTCAATCTTCCTTCAATCTTAAAGTTCCGGCCATACTGGCGCGACTTACGCGGAACGCGGAACGCGACGATTAGAAAATCAAGCAAATATTCGTGCTAGTTTAAACACCATCATATAAGTTAGTTGACATTGCTCGCAGAACGGTTGGCCGATGGGGCCGAAAAGTTCTGGAATGCCGACCGCGAACCGGAATACGATGCGTTGGAAGGCCTCCCACTAGGTGGACCGATGACCTGGTGAAGGTTGCGGAGATCCGCTGGATGCGAGTCTCACGGGACCGGTCAATTTGGCGACACTTGGGGGAGGCCTATGTCCAGCAGTGGACGTCTTTCGGCTGAAATGATGAAAATGATGATGATATAACTTAGTTGACACAATTGCCACAGGGTTTCGTCCTACCGTTTCCTACTCTTCCGCCATATTTTCTGATTAATTTCATTGATGGATCCAAGACAGTTAAATTGTATCTCTGAGACTTTGTCGAGCTTCATTGTCTCTGCGTTTTTCTGATGGTCGCCACAGTTGATTCTGGCTTTCAGGAGTTGCAGTGATATGTTATTAGTGTGGTAGGGTTGCACCATAAAAAAATGCACTCCGGAAGTGCCGGCAGAAGTGAAAACTTTAATATTAACGTTGTGCATTTTTGATATTTTGGAATGGTTAGGGAATAATTTTGCACGAATTGCTTTAATTATCAGTATAAAAGTACTATCATTTATGTGGTAAAATACAATATTCATCTATTGCAATATCTTATACAAACATGACAATTTATACCTATTACATTAAAAATTTAACACCTAATGTCAATCCGTCTTACGAATTTTCCAGTTTTGGAAACCCAAACTCAATGACAGATGTCATAAAGTTCAAATTCCTTTGTAACCTAATGTCAATCCGTCTTACGAATTTTCGATCGATTTGATTAAATTTATATAATTTCCATAACAGAAATCAAACTTCTGACGTACAATTTTATTCGTTACTAGTTTATATTTTTTACCCATCACAAAAGTGCACAACGCCGGTAAAAAAGTTTTCACTTCAAAAACTTTCGTCCTGTTCCCACACGGGGTTCCTTCAGTTTTCCCTAAGTTAGTCTTACGTCACACCCAAAACGTCTCACGCTTAATAATAAAAACGAGAGAGGGGAACGTAATTCAATTACATTGTTTCAATTCTTGTAAATATTGTGTTAAGGTGTATCTTTAAATGTAATGTAATGACAACGATAAAATAATTGTGAGATTAGAACGTGTATTCGCTTAGACAAAACCAGCCAAATTGAAATATTGTTTACGTTTACTTAAAAAAATAAAATGTAAACTCATCGCTCGATTATAAGACTGTTTACAACAAATAAAAATAATTAAATGGAAATATTGTTTTTTTTTGACTCCATAAATATTAGAATTTTTTCTCGCAAAAGTAGGATATGATAATTTTGATAAGGTAAGCATCATAGACGAGTACAAACGGCGATCCATCAAGCTACATTTCCAGTATAACATGGCCTCGTCTTGTATCGCTTTCACGTACAATGAGAGATCCGCATAATCTGGTTTGCATAGCTTGATAGGTCGTCATGCGTACAACAATTTAATCTTATCATGTTACTCATACACACGGTATTATCGGTATTATACTGTATTATTTAAGGTATTATATTTGTTACTTCTAAGTCGTCATCACAGGAAGCGCAAAAGACGCTAACTGCAGAAGACAGAGTCACACTGTAAAGTTCAAATTTCAAATTCATTTATTTTCTGAAAATAAGTAAAAAATAGGTAGTAAAATATATAACATTCAGAAACTATCTATGTTCCGCTGTAAAGCATACAAAACACTGTGATACGTTACAGTGTGACTCGTTGGGAACAATCGCCGGATAGGAGGTAAAACAGGAAATTTGCGACTCCCAATCCACACACTATTGCTGTCCCATAGAGGTGGCCACATTTCTTTTTTTATTAGATTTATCTGTCCCTCCCCTTTCCCTTCCAACTCTACCGGTGTTTTGCCTTCTCTGGCAGTCATGAACGAGTCCAAATAATCGGGCCAGCGCTTCTTGGGTCTGCCTCTGTGACAACGACCGTCTTCAGGCAACCACAGTTTACAAGGTAATTATAACATCTATTCTATCTTCACTCATTATTTGTCACACTATTGTAAGACTGGTACCTCTAACACGTTTCCTCACATAAACCTGCACAGACCAACGTGAGCACTCTGTCGGTTTAACGTCTGTCACCGTTGCTATGTCAGATACTACACTAGCGTGCAACTGCATTACCAGTAACTAGTACACTGCGAGCAGACGACTGCGCATAACTCTATTTTGCTGAGCACCTTTTAACACGAGATAGTGTATTTCGGAATAGTCACGTGTGGCGGAAATTGCAGTGTACTGAATGTTGACATTTGTTTCTGTTCTTTTGACTGGTCAATTATGTTTATGTCAACATGAGTTATTCTTTGAGTTGTGAAAACGGTTACGACTTACGAGTTTTACTCTATGGCTTTCACCTCTGGTAGGCACTTTATTTTGTACTAGCTGTCCCGCGCAACTTCGTCTGCGTCACATTTTCCCCGTTTTCGCAATATTTTTCATTGCTGCTCCGCTCCTATTTGTGGTAGCGTTATGATATATAGCTTATAGCCTTTTTCGATGAATGGGCTATCTAACACTAAAAGATTTTTTCAAATCGGAACAGTAGTTCCTGAGATTAGCGCGTTCAAGCAAACAAACAAACTCTTCAGCTTTATAATATTATTATATTATATAAGGTATAGATAGATAAAATAATAGTAGTAGTAGTATATAATAATATAGGCACTTGCATGTGGCTGAGATGAGAATGCTAAGGGGGATGTGTGGTGTTACGCGAATGGATAGAATAAGGAATGAGTACATTGGAGGAAGTCTTAAAGTGGCGCCGGTGACTGAAAAGATGCGTGGAAATAGGTTGTCGTGGTATGGGCATGTGATGCGGAGAAACGAGGAAAATGTCGTGAGGAAAGTTTTGAGTATGAATGTGGATGGGTATAAGGGTAGAGGAAGACCAAAGAAACGATGGATGGACTGTGTGAAAAATGATATGGCAAGAAAGGAGGTAGCTCATGAGATGACAATTAATAGAGAGGTATGGAGGAAGAAGACGTACTGCGCCGACCCCAAATGAATTGGGATAAGGGCAAGAGAATGATGATGAGATAGATAAAATAATTAATCACCAAGTAACAGCTAAAGGGAACATCGTGAGGAAATTGGCATATCTTAGAACCAACAATTCAAGGATAGGTGACTTTCCTCACTCATACTAGGCTTGCGAGTTGGATTACGGTACACACTCTCTCACAGACAGCTTTATGTTCCAGTACGTCACGAGACGTGTGACGCCTGACAGGGGAGAATTATTTAAATATTATATTTAAATAAAATATGAAACTTTATTTTATATTTGCACGCCGAAATTAATAGCAGAATAAGAGATATTTTTTTTTAATTTTGCCAACCTTCTGTACCTTATTTAGGCAAATGAATGATTTTTGTTTTTAATGTTTGGAGAAAATGTGTTGCGCCAACACCAAGTAAAATGGGACAAGGACAGAAAGACGATGACTCTCTAACAGACAGGTCTGTGTCCCAGCAGTGAAAACATTAATTATGCTCAATAAGAGTTATGAATTAATTAGTTTATGTGGAAAAGAGACATGTTTATGAGGAGCTCGTGGCTAAATAATAACAGCCGCACGGGTAGATCTTTAAAATAATAATAATAATCAATTTATTTTCAGGTTACAACGACCCATAGATAAATACCTTAACCTAAATATACATACTATAACAATTGTGTTAGTACATAAAACTTATAATTAAGTTAGTAACACTTCACTTGCACGATGTTGTGTGCGTTCGTGTGGAATTTGTCCGCGGAAGCGACGGAACACCACATCCTGCGGCCAAAAACTTTCTTCCAACACCAAATGCAGATAACATGTTGGTATGCGCACCACAAACGCCTTGAAATTGACGTTGCGGCGCGACTCCAGCAGCTGCACTCTTGGCGTGTAATTCAATCTCTGGCGCACGTACTCCTCGATGTTCTCTGCCTCAGTGGTGTAGTGTAGACGAGAGATGTACACCGGGGTATTCGGCTTCGCGGCACGCAGTTTAACGTTGGGCTCCACAGGAGCCTTACCGCAGCGGTTCTGACAGTTTCGCTGACGACGTTTCCTCCTTTGCACCGTCACAAAACCGTCATCATCAGCCCGGTCTGTTGCCTTCGTAGGCACGGGCTGCGCAGGGTGAGAAGCAGGGGTTCTGGAAATGACCACTGGCTCAGTTGGTCGCGTCGGACGGGCAGCGCTGCGGGGAGGAGCTGCGGGGACGGGAGCGGGGCTGCGAGGCGCGCCTACAGCGCGCAACGCAGACTCAGCAATCGGCACGGGCGACAAAACTGCTGACGCGAAACTCGTAGCCGATGTATCGAGGCAGCCGGCTCCTCGGCGCGTGTTTACGTTAATTACACGTGCCGGTGACCTAGTTAATGCCACCGAGTTGCGCAACTCTTCTAGCTGTGAGCGCAAGTCTTCCACGGTACTCTGGGATGTAGCCAGATTTCTCTGCACATCAGCCAAACTAGCCTTTAGGAAGACAATGTCCTTCAGCAGGCTTGTCTCGTCGACGTGGTCGAAAGTGACTGGAGGTAATTTGTTCAAATCCCTCGCCACAAACGTCGGCACGTCGTCAGGGTCGGTCGCTTTCAGCAGCGTGATGATATCCTGCACGCTTTTCTTTGTCCCGTCACGCCTACGAGACACCATCTGGTCGCTTTTGTTGAGCGACCGAAACAGCAGCAGCTTCGCAGCAGCATTGTCGTCCTCGCTGAAATTCGATACACAGATCTGAACGGCGGACACCTCGTCCATCACGTCCAGTTTCTGTTGCAGGAACGCCAGCAGCTCGTTTGCCACAAGTGTCTCACACATGGCAACAAAAGTTTCGAGCGTCGGCTTACGCCGCGCTTTACTATATAATAATAATATTATAACGCGTATCAACTACGTCCGCCGTCGAGCGCGGTTCACACACGACTTTCAAGAAAAATCAAGAGGCTTAATCTCTTAAGATTAAGCCTTACTTGCCGAGGTTGGTCCATGGATGGATGACCATAATTACATACCGAGTTTCCTCCGTGCCTCGGAAAGCACATTAAGCCGTTGGTACCGGTAGCCATTTGTAGATCTTTGACAGTTGTTACGATCTACAGATTGTCGCACTAGGGTGATGTCGAGCTACAGTTTGTCGCACAAGCGTGCATTCGACCTATAGTGAGTCGCATTACAGTTTTGTCGCACAAGCGTTAATCGCGCTTCCGTGTGTCGACCTCACGTTATACACATAATAACACACAGAGTTTAGTCCGTGCCTCGGTCTCGGCCAAGCCAAAAGTCTGACATCCTGTCTTACCAAGGGGTATCGTATTACCTAGTTACTGGGTTGTGGAGGTCAGATAGGCAGTCGCTTCATGTAAAATACTGGTACTCAGCTGCATCCGGTTAGACTGGAAGCCGACCCCAAGATAGTTTGGGAAAAGGCTAGGCAGATGATGATGTGGAAAAGAGACAAAGTAAAACACAAAATGCATACACTTTTTCCAGACCACACATTCTTGATCAAGCTCTAAACCCAGTTTTAGCACATAAATAGATTTTGGTTGAAAAAGCAAACAGTTTAGTCGTTTATTCGGTCGGACGCTAACTGGATTGAGTTTAACGTGCCATCGATATGTTGACTGAACGTTGGTGACTGAAAACATTCACTACACGATTGCACGTGTGTCTGAGATGTATCTAACTTTTTTAGATTTTATTGGGTGACATACGACCTGATAAACTAGTTACTAGATTCTCGGATTGCTTTGTAAAGACAGCCCTGGAAATAATTGCCGCTATCGTTGTTCAAAAACAGGCTCCGAAGTTTACACATAAAGCATAATACTGTGAACGAATTTCTTACTGAGAAAGAATTTACACAGACACATACTGAAAATATCCAGCTTTTATAAATTATTGACATTTCTGTAAATAGCGCTTGCTTAGTTTAATGCAGTTTAATATTTAATTTAAGGATTTTATTATTTTGTCTGACATATTTTATTGACTTAGGTAGGGTTTATTGTAGTTATTTTATTTAAATGGATTGATTGTTATGATTTTATTAATTTATATTAGGGTTGTATTTTAGTGATTCAATATAAATTATAAATTATTTATCTGTAATCGTAATGATCTTATTATTTAATCGTATTATTTTTAGTAGCTATACTTTAATGATTTTCTTTTTCGAATCTGTATGCTAGATATGTTGATAAAAAAAATGTTGTAAAAATCCACTAAGTAGTGATTTAAAACTTTTTATGTGTTTTCTAGTGCATTTTTTGTTTTAGCTTCAAACTATAAATTTTGCATACCTGTTGGTAAAATATGGGTGAACCTACTTTTTATCAAATTATAACCATGTACTGTAATCATATTTGCGAAATAAATACTTACTTACTTACTTAGTTATTGGTATAGCTGACACAATTGCGACTACTGAGCATGACGTCCTGTGTTCGAATCCCGGGTCGGGCAAAGTGTTATTGGGTTTTTCCATCAGGAACTTCTCAGTAGCAGCCACGGAATCTGGATCTGTGCCCGATTTATGGCAATAGGCTCTCCCCCTGTTACATGGGACTTAAAACATATCTATCAATAACATTTGTAACGGGATATTTACCATGTTTACTATTTGTTTAGAGTATCGATATTTCAGCGCTGTTGCAACCAGCATGATCACGGATAAACTGAAGTTATTGCGGGTGGGTGTTACCTCTGCCTAACGCTTCTAGAGGCGTGATGTTTTATGATCTCACCAAGGCAAAAAGGAAGATTTTTTACTTACAGTTTACATAAAACAATTTCTTTTAAATAATAGAAACATTAAAACGATCGTCGAACCTAGGCAGCATTCACACGGAACGACAAAGCGCGATCATTAAACCACCTAAAATGTCAAAAGCGACGAACATACGTTATATAATATTTCCCGACGAAACATTCGAATACGTTACAATTTTCTGAACGTGACCGCGTTAAGGAAATGCCAAGATTTTCTTTTTTTTTGTTGGCTATTTTTCAGTCAGTGTATATATTTTATTTTAATGTTCTGAAGTTTTTTATTTGATTTATTTCGCCTCTGGCTTCGTTTGTTAGAAATTGTTCAAGCAGGCGTTTCATTGCTGGTAAATGAAGAGAGTGGGCAGTATAAATATATACCGAGTTTCCTCCGTGCCTCGGAAACCACGTTAAGCTGTTGTTACCGGCTGTCATTTGTAGATCTTTTAGAGTCGTTACAAGTAGTCAGTGGCCCGAATGTCTGACAACCAGTCTGATTAAGGGGAATCATATTACCCAGAACTAACTGGGTTGTGGAGGTTAGATAGGCAGTCGTTCCTTGTAAAATACTGGTATTCAGCTGCATCCGGGTAGACTGGAAGCCGACCGAGATGGGAATAGTCTAGGCAGATGATGATATCTCCCTCTCCTTGTCCCAAGATAGTTTGGGAAAAAGGCTAGGCAGATGATGATATCTGTCTGCCCTTATCCCATGTTACATAAAGTCGGCCATTACGTCGTATTATTCCATTCTCTACTGACAACCGCCATACACTTTCAAACAAAATCAAAATCAGAATAATGGAACAACAAATGAAACACTACATTCACATACTATTCCATTTTTTATACAAAAATAACAATTTCACAGTGCGACCACTGCCAGCGACGGTGACGATGCAAAACGAAGAAAACGCAATTTATTTGATAAAATATTCAGTTGCACAGTTTTGTTTCGAGCTCCTACGTTGTAAAAGTATGCAGCTGAGGCGGGTTAGTTCCGTTGCTGCGTTTGTTTTAGACGCCTTTTACTTAGGTATTTTCTTTGTGCAACAGATTTACGCTTTGTAAGGGTGAAGTTGAAATGTGATATGATTTGTGTAACGCTCGCTTTCCTGTTTACTGTTCTGGCGAAGAAGTTTCAATTCACGAAGGTAAGCGACGCGGCTTAGTAGGTGTTTCGGCCGCTGCGTTTCGTCCGATCCGGTCGAAACAGGAATTTAATTAATATTAATATTTTTGAGTAGTGTTTCGGAATATACTTTTTCAACCAAATTTTGTACTGTTATAATGAAAAACCTTAGGTAGGGTTATGTTATTTAAGTAAAAGTCAGGGAATTGTTGTAAAAAGATTATGTTTAATTTACAATTACAACAGTCAACCGTTAACATGATAAATCACAATAATCAGTACTATATCAATTAGAAATCGTTCCAAAAGAGTTGTGAATGTTAACAGAAATAATCAGTCTTATATTACAATTAAAACGTGTGCAACAAGAATATTAAATGTAAATTACTATAATAATCAGTCTTGTATATCAATTACCTATTAACAATCACTTTACTAAAATACCGAAAATAATGAGCAATAGCGTCAAAAATCAGTGAATAACTACGTTATCAAAATTTAAACCAAAAGATTTTGAAAGAGTAACCATGGAGTTTCTTGCCGGTTCTTTTCCATGGGAAACAAACAACCCGAAGTGTGCACCTCGATACCTCAATACGTGTCAAACTATTACTTAAATTCATCATCTGCCTAGCCTTTTCCCAACATGTTGGGGTCGGCTTCTAGTCTAACCTAATGCAGCTGAATACCAGTATTTTACTGGGAGTGACGCCTATCAGACCTCCATAACCCAGTTAGTACTGGGTAATACGTACTTGACAAAATCGGTTGTCAGACTTTCGGGCCACTGACTACCTGTCAAAGATCTACAAATGACCAACAAATTAATTTCGAATGCACGAAGGAAACTTAGTATACAATGATGAGTACATTATCTAGACAAGTTGTTGTTTTGCATCCTCGTTAAAATTCAGGAGGTTGTCACAAAAGACATAAATAATCAATTTAAGTTACGGTACCTAGTTAATTATTAATAAACGCTGCTTTTTTAGGATTCCGTAGTCAACAAGGAACCCTTATAGTTTCGCCATGTCCGTCTGTCTGTCTGTCCGCGGTTTAGCTCAAAAACTATTGGTACTAGAAAGTTGTAATTTGGCATGAGTATACACGTTAATGACGCCAAAAAAGTGGTAAAATAAAATTTTGAAAAAATCAATTATTTAGGGTACGTCCCCTACATGTAAACTGGAGATGATAATGTTTTTTTCATCCTTCCCATAGTGTGGGATATCGTTGGATAGATCTTTCAAAAATATTAGGGGTTTGGAAAGACCGTTTTTTGATTAAGTAAGTCGTTCGTGACTTATTAAGCTTTAAAGTACCAATTTTCGTTAGGGTCAAGTGTCCCCCCCTCTACAGACTAAACGGTTGTAGTTAGAAATACAAATGTCACGGCAGTAGTACCTATACAGGGTGTAACGGAAAGGGTATATACATACTTAAGGGTGTGCTACAGACCATCAAACTGAACATGTCACAACGAAAAAATTATCTGCTGCCCCATACAAAATTTAAATGCCTATTCGACCCAAATATATGGGGCAGCTGATATATTTTTCGCTATGATCATTTTTCTTTGTGGAGAAACTTGTTCAGTTTGATGGTCTGTAGCACACCGTTAAGTATGTATATACCCTTTCCGTTACACCCTGTATATAACAAAGTTTAAAGGAAAACTATCACACTTAAGTGGGCTTTAAAAGTTTACGAGTAATAGTCTACCAATTGTATTTGACTCGAAAATTTCGAACAACTCCATAGAAATGTCCATATGGCGCTAAGCGTCAGTTGTATAGCGCTGTTTCATTCATGAATTAGGTATATAAAAAAAAAAACTGTTGTTGTTGGTATAGGAATTCAAATTAGGTAGGTAGTCATGTTTGGCTTTTAGTAAGACCATGGTACGAAACTATCAGTCAGCGAATACGACCCGCACTTGGCTGTTATAAAAACTACGGAACCCTACACTGCGCGTGGCCAGACACGCACTTGACCTGTTTTTAGGGTTCCGTAGCCGAATGGCAAAAAACGGAACCCTTATAGATTCGTCATGTCTGTCTGTCTGTCTGTCTGTCCGTCTGTCTGTCACAGCCACTTTTTTCCGAAACTATAAGAACTATACTGTTGAAACTTGGTAAGTAGATGTATTCTGTGAACCGCATTAAGATTTTCACACAAAAATAGAAAAAAAACAATAAATTTTGGGGTTCCCCATACATAGAACTGAAAACCAAAATTTTTTTTCATCATACCCATGCGTGTGGGGTATCTATGGATAGGTCTTCAAAAATGATATTTAGGTTTCTAATCTCATTTTTTTCTAAACTGAATAGTTTGCGCAAGAGCCACTTCCAAAGTGGTAAAATGTGTGTCCCCCCCCCCTCTAATTTCTAAAGTAAGAGGAGAAAAAATCTGAAAATATTTAGGATTGTAGAAGGTAAAAAAAAACTAACAACGAAAATTGGTTTCAATAAGATATGATTTTTAGTTTTTGAGATATGGGACTTTTTCATCAAACTGCAGCAGTAACTTTGTTTTTCATTAAAATACTATGAAAAACCAATTTAGTTTTGCGGTTGAGTGGAAGTTTCCTAACTTATACTACTAACTAATGAATGACAGTTCAAAATACTGTTTGGGGCTATGGAACCCTGTGTGCGAGTAAGACTCGCACTTGACCTGTTTTTTGTTGTTTGAGTTTGTCCGTATTTCAGAAAAACCCCTTTAACGTGGTATATGGAATAAGAAATTATCGAAAAAGCGTTTGCGATTGTTTTTATGTGTGAAAGCGTGGTTATACGGCGAGGATCAGACGGGCCGCGTTCAAAACACGGGTGTTTCACACCTACTGATTTCCGTAACTAAATGAAATAAACAAATTACCTAATGATTCGGGTCGAGAATCATTAGCATAGACCTTGAATTTGACGAGGATGCAAAACCAACAGCTTGTATCTATAGATGAGCCCAGCTTTACCTAAAGATCATCCCGAGCAGCTGTTATTATTTAGCTTCGAGCTCCTTAACAAGCACTATTACAAAAAATTAAGCAAGTGAAACGCGGCTATTCCTCAGTGTTTTCGATCACTACCAAAAGATGACCACTCCTTAAGCCTTTAAAAGCCACACCACAAAAAAGGGGTGTGTCTGCTTTCGTGACACAAACGAACACATGCTCATACAATATTCAAGTGTCGACAAACAATCGAGCAAAGAAAACCAGTACACGCTGATCTCTCCTTGTGTCGGAAATTTACACAAAGCGAGGTCAAGTTATACTGGATATGTATAGATCTATGTATCACGTGTGTACAACAGTTAAATGTTTTGACCTTTCGGTTAGCTATTGATAGTGTTTTATGAATTAATTAATCATTTATTTGGTATACGGTCTATTCAGAGGGTAAGGTTTGAAAATGGGGCTGTAAAGGTGAGGAAATGGTTTGGTTGTCTCAATAGAATTCAATTTACAATCGATTTTTGTGTGGTCTACATAGTTTGTTTTTAGATGTTTGAGGATCTGTATGTGAGTGCTATGACGAATTTTCTAGTATTCAAGTAGAACATGAAAGAAGGCTTGTGGGTCTGTTGGTCTGCTGGGCTTGCATTACTTTTGTTACAAATTTAAAATTCAATAGAATTTTATTCAATTTCGTCATACAAACTACACATTTTATCAATAAATCGAATTAACCTAAGTGTTTTAGAATGGGTTAGAAATAACCCTGAACTTCTAAACAAAACATTACTTTTACTCTGAAAAAGTCATTATTTTACTCAAAAGTTTTTTCTACTAATCTAGTGCGTTATATACTAATACCTATCCAGTAGTCAACTGTACCTTTTATGCCGTGTGAATGCTGAGGTAGTACCTATTATTCCACTAATCGAATGTCAGCTCTTGGCGCGAAGCAGAGCGTTGATAATCGAACCGTGTGCTTTTATTTAAACATAAATTTTGGCAAAACAAACCTAATTTGTGGCTATTGCGCAAATCTACATAATAAGTTTACTATGTCATTTGTATGACCTACACATAACAGAGTTAACCAATTGACAAATTTGTGGCTAATTGGTAGCTATTACGCAAATCTACGTCAATAACTTAACATTGTTATTTGTATGACCTACACATAACTAATTGACATTTCCGCCATTCAAACACCAATTCATCGACACTTAATCTACCCTAAATCAATAGCTGCAATAAACAAAAATGATACCAGTATCAAACGCGGCATCGTTAACGCAAATCAGGGTGACATACGTCGATTCAGGAGACATTCCCATGGGCGACGAATGAAATATTACCGCAGTATTACTACCGCATTACCGATACTCATGTCGCTGTGATTAATCTATGCTTATTGCATGGTAAATGGTTGATTTTAATGTGGTGTGTCCATGTAAATACTGTAATTTTAAACGGATTCTCTGTTCTGATCAGCATATCCTTGATCTCTTCATGGATTGAGTGCATCAGTTTCTTGTAGGCTAGCGTGAAAAGCAAACTGTTTTATGAGGTACAATTCCAAAGCAGACAGCTACTCCCATATCTTCCCGTGGGTGTCGTAAGAGGCGACTAACGGATTTGCCAGACAATGGGCAGCAGCGTTCCCTATGCTTTTGTAACAACCGTACTGCGATCGCCAACCCGCCTGCCAAGCGTGGCGATTATGGCAAAACCCACCAAAATGTCAATGTGGCGACACTTGGGGGAAGCCTATGTCCAGCAGTGGACGTCTTTTGGGCTGAAATGATGATGATGATGAGACAGCTACTACTTACTGAAGTGGCAAAGCCAACAGACTATGGTGATAAGGCTAGTTTCTATGGGTCTCAAGAAAACGCTTCCGCAGCTGGCAAGATTGGTGCTTGTTAAATATTGAAGCGTCGTATACATTGGCTAATATCATCTGATTTTGTGTATGGGTGTGATTATTCCTTATCACTAAATACTTACTTTCGAGTCCATCATGATCAAAATAATCTATTAAATCGTTAGAAGGTACTGACTGACAATATCTATCAAGGCACAGCTCAAACAACAGGACGGATCAATCTACAGATAGCTGTCATGATACCCTTGAGAAGGATTTCGGATAATTCAACGCCTAAACGCGTAAAATAGTGGTTCAAAGTTTGTATGAAAATCCGATACCGGACAAAGATACGATACGTACGTCACGGTTAGAATGCACGACAGTCGTTAGGCCCCTAGCACACGGCGTATTTTAAACGCGCAGACGAGGCGCAGGTGACGCGCGTATACGCGCTTCAAACGAGATTTGAACGCAACCTTGTAACCTAAGCACACGGGGCGATCGTGAAACACGCATCTGCTGCGCGTATACGAGCAGATACAGCGATACAGACGCGCTGTAGTAGCTCGTAGCTTCCACGTTTTTGTCAGGAACTCCTCGTCAATTGTGCCTCTCTCACCCCTCCTCTACCCCTCCTCCGACCCCTTGTACACGCTTCAAACGAGTTTCGAACGCGCTTCACACGCACGTTTGTATCGCGTTTTACGCGCGTTTGATTCTATAAAAATGCAAAAATCGGCATCTACGGCGCAGGAAACGCGTGATCCTGAAACGCGCGTCGTCTGCGCGTTTAAAATACGCCGTGTGCTAGGGGCACACGGTCATTAAGGTCATTCTAAAATAGCCGATGAACAACGTCGACAGAGGGCTATTGCATTGTTCACAGCATATACCTAAATATTGCTTCCGCAGCCTCTTTCATAACAGTATCTAACATAATCAATACAGCAATAATCCTTCTTCACACTCGAACACCCACACCGCAAGAAATTCATGAACCACATAACCAAAAGTAATCGACATCACACCCCGTAATGATATTTCCAGCCTTGAATGCCATCTGTCACGGCCGACAGAAGATTGATGAAGACGCCCCCAGCAAACATGCTCCGTGGCTTGTTCCGAACAATTAGCGTTACAGATATTAGTGAGTGTAACGTAATAAATGTGTATGAAGAAATTGAGCAATAATTTTTCGTTTTGTGTGATTTATTAACATTATGTTGCTAAGTTTTTATCAGTTTAGATATACAAGGTGTTGTTTTGCATCCTCGTCAAAATTCAGGATGTTGTCACGAAAGACATAAATAATCAATATAAATTACGGTACCTAGTAAATTATTAAAAACACTGCGTTTTTTTGTTGTTTAAATTTGTCAATATTTCAGAATAACCCCCTTAACGTGGTTTAGGGATTATAAAATTATCGAAAAAACGTTTGAGGTTTTTTGTTTGTGTGTAAGCGACGTTATAAAGCGGGGAACAGACGGCCCGTGTTTAAAACACGGGTGGTTCACAGTTACCGATTTCAGTAAATAAATAAAAAAAAGAAAATTACCAACTCATTTTATTATTGATTCGGGTCGAGAATAATTAGCATAGTTACCTCCTAGAATTTGACGAGGTTGCAAAACAACACCTTGTATAAAACATAATCATTGAATATGATGATGATTTATATACAACACTCCACCAAAACGCCCGCCCTTCGTCACTCCTAGTGTTTTAGCTGGGAAGAAGAAGTGGCGGAATAAATTCCCCAGCAGCACATCTGTCTTTTAGGTTGAAGAACCAGATTCTATACAATAGTGTTAATATAATCAAAGAATCCATTACATCAAATTAATGTCACATGTCAGCTACCACACACCAATAAAAATTAAATATAAAAAAAAAAAAACAAATCATCATCTGCCTAGCCTTTTTCCCAAACTATCTTGGGGTATGCTTCCAGTCTAACCGGATGCAGCTGAGTATCAGTATTTTACATAAAGCGACTGCTTATCTGACCTCCACAATCCAGTAACTAGCCTATAATGTTCCCATTGCTGCAACAGAGGCCTCCTCTCTATGAGAGGGAATGGGCTGTAATCCACCACGCGGGCACAGTGCGGGTTGGCAGATGTCACACGTCTTCGAATTTTAAGTTCTAGGACATGCCGGTTTCATCACGATTTTGTCCTTCATGGTTTTGAGAGCAGCGGTAATCAAATAAATTACACAATTAATGAGCCTGCCTGGGTATGAACCAATGTAGTGTGTGGTGGGATTCCGAATAAAACGGCAAGTAAACTTCTTAAATAATTATATAATAAACTTTTCAAAATATAACGTCTTTCACCTTTCGTCGTCGTCTTACTTCTTTTTTCACGTATCCGTCCTTGACATACAGTGCTATATACAGCTTACTGCTCGTTAGTCGGGCCTGCCACTACTGGGGCACCGCTGCTTGATATTTAAATGTGTTTATTTATTTAGAGGTAGTAGGTGCCATCTTCTGACCAAACGAAGTCGTCTACGTGGACTTCAGAAGTGGGTTAATGTCATTTACTGGGATACAATGCTTGCACTGACTGGACAGGTCCACTCAAATCTGTGTGGTTGTTTCTTCAAAGACACTAATTTGCATAGTTTTCATGTGTGTTGGCTAAGATAATGTCTGAGCCTTAAAACAATTGGTTTCGGCTGTTTTTTTCTTAGAGTAGGTAGGTACAGAACATCGACCTCATTTACACACATCAAAAGTGTCTAGGGATCAAGCATTTTTATGCGGATTTCTTGAGATTGAGATGTGGCTTTGTAATAAATTTATATGGATCCTTTTTGGTGCATTTCATAATTTGAATCAGGAACTGTGAATCAAATTCGAGTAAAAGATGAAAATCAGCTGTCAATATTTTCCCTATAAAAACATACAACGCATTGAAGACATTATTAGTGCTACTGTTTCCCTACTACTGATTAAAACCAACGTTATTATGGAGCGGCGACGTCATTTAAGCAGGGAAGAAATGCTCAGAGCCGTGGGAATGATAGAAGCTGGTTCCCGGCAACGTACTGTGGCTTTAGCTCTGAATACAAGTCAGAGTGTTATCAGTCGACTTTGGACACGTTACCGAAGCACTGGTACCGTGGCTGAACGCCATGGAGGACGGTATCGCTGCACCACACGGAGACAAGACCGATACATTCAAATCTTAACTCGAAGAGCTCCAACAATAACCGCCATGATGTTAGCCGTGAGGCTTCATCACTCTTCAGGGAACTTAATTAGCGACCAAACAGTCAGAAACCGCTTGCATGAAGTGAACCTTCATTCCCGAAGACCGCTACGGGTACCACCTATAGCAATGCACAATCGTAGGATTCGATATCAATGGGCTCTTGAACACAGAAATTGGGCAGAAGAACAATGGCGTTTCGTGTGCTTTTCTGATGAGTCTCGTTTTGGTATGAGACCGGATACAAGACGTATACGACACTGGAGAACCCCTGGACGCCAACAGCGATTAAAATCCTGCCAGGAAGTCCATCCTTATAGTGGTGGAACCATCATGGTATGGGCGGGTATTTGGATCGGCGGAAGAACTGAGTTGATTTGGATCAGAGGCAACCTCAACGCTCAAATTTATGCTGAGACGATTGTATCAGACGTCATCGTTCCTCTACAAGTGCAAATCGGTCCCTTATTTCAGTTAATGCATGATAATGCACGACCGCACACCGCAAGAGTTGTAAGACAGACTCTCGCCGCAGCTAACATCAATGTCCTGCCCTGGCCTGCTCAGTCGCCAGACTTAAACCCGATTGAGCATGCATGGGATATGCTACAGAGAAGAGCTCTGCCGAATATGGAGGGTATCCAGTCGCAAGAAGACCTTTTTTTGTTGTTGCAACGAACATGGGCGGCCATTCCACAGCGTGATTTGGATGAACTCATTTTGAGTATGCCAAACCGATGTTCTTGTGTTGTTAGTGTTCGCGGTAGAAACACGGATTATTAATTGTTTAAGTTACCCAATAAAATTTTAAAGAAAACTGTTATTTCAGTCTTTTTTTCGAACTTTAATGTTAGTGGTTCAAATGTCAAAAATCCCTTTATTAGAAAATGGCAAATTTCTTTATTAATGCAAAGGTGACTTGGTTTATCGTTACTGTGACAAACGAAAACACTTTATTTGATGAATCCTTAAAGAAAATTTTAAGTAATATCAATCAGGAGAAAAGTTATTGCAAAAATATATGTTGATCCCTAGACACTTTTGATGTGTGTAGTTTAAATAACGTGTAAAAGTTCTTGTAAAAACCTATTTGCAAAATAAACATCATTTATCATTGTCAAATATACTGTGTGATTACCAGGTTATAAACTATACATTATAATGGGTTGTGTGTTGTTTCATCGAATTTCGTTTCACATAAATTGTTTCTCATATTATTATTTCATAAAATAATCAATACGCAAAATACTTACTTTGAAGTTTAAATCATGGATTTTAGCTTCATTTTGTTTTTTTTTTAATAGTTCACCTACTTTCCGCCAGTTATATTTTAAGTCCCATATAATAGGGGGCAGTCTGTTGCCATCAAAAACTATGGTTTATGTTTAACATAAAACCAGATAAAGTAAATATAACCTTAAAAAAACATTTTTCTGTCTGCAGGGTTTAAAGTAACCTAACACGAAGGGGATGGCGGAGCTTAGTTCGCTCGCCTCGCTCGCTCTCTAGACTCCCTTCAAAACTAAACTCTCCGAGTCGGGGAGCCCAATGTCCCGAGCTCGCTTCGCTCGCTCTTGCATCCTAAGTTCTCCGTGACACAAGATTTGGTGATCATTTACCAAATTTGGTCTTTGAATACATTTTTTTGGTATAGTTTTTTTTTTTTGATAACGTAACTACGTAACTGATCTAAAAGTATTTTTTGGTCATTATATTTTATCCCAAAAACTAATATAATTAAACCGATTTTCCCCACCTTGCACCATATAAAGCTTTTATAGGAACATCGTGAACAACAGTTAGATCTATGATACGAGTATCAACCTCGCTCTCCGATATAAATGCAATGATATTGTTGTGGAGCGTGAACTATAGTGGGCGTCGGAACTCTTGTCTTACTATTCCTATTGCGTTACAATATCGCCCCGAGCTTTACCGTTGAACCTGTAGGTATTTGTGTTCAATGTTGCAGGTATGGGAAACATATCAACTATCTTGGCATATCCGTTGCCTCTAGAAGCTCTACGTATTATTAATTGGTCCATGTAGATTTGGAAGTTTAGTCACAAAATGATAAAGAGTCAGTGAAAAGGTTTGATGATAGCGGTAAGGACTAAATGGGAAAGCATCTCCGTACACCTGACCCTGACAGACAACTTACTGAAGTAACTGTCAGTAATCCGAAAGCAACGTCATTCCACAAGGTCTGTACCTTTTTGACTGAACCCTGTAATCCCCGAAGGATTAGGCAGAGGTGAACGTAACTGTACACCCAGATTTCGCCAGTTGTGTTTTTTTCCATATATGTATTAAGGCGAGTCTATTGCCATTATCCAGGCACATATCCAGATCGCGTGCAGGAGCATGTGGCTAAATAATAACAGTCGCACGGGTTGATCTTTAAGGTTAAGCCGTGCTTGCCGAGGTTGGTCCGTGAATGGGTGACCATAATTACATAACGAGTTTCCTCCGTGCCTCGGAAAGCACGTTAATAAGTTGGTCCCGGATGTAATTTGTGAATCTTTGACAGTCGTTACGAGTAGTCAGAAGCCAAAAGTCTGACATCCGGTCTTACCAAGGGGTATCGTATTACCCAGTTACTGGGTTGTGGAGGTCAGATAGGCAGTCGCTTCTTGTAAAATATTGGTACTCAGCTGCATCAGACTGGAAGCCGATCCCAAGATAGTTTGGGAAAAAGCCTAGGCAGATGATGATGTCAAGGTCGCGCTTGCAACCACTAGAAGTAATGAGGCAATCTGTTAGTATATCTTTGTCTTGTTTAATGTCCTTTCAACAGACTGATAATGTAGCCAAAATAAACCACCCTCTCCTTTAACTTTTTTCAATAAACCGAAAAAAAACTGCAAACTCAACGCAAAATGGACACTTAAAGAACTCAAGAGAAACTTTTAAAAACTCGTCCTGCCAAAACTTCCACTATCCTTTATCTCTCGTTATTTTTTTTTTACAAGAATGACTAGTGTAAACCAAGGAGCCGCCACGACAGCCACTTATCTGCAAGATTTATAATAATATCATGACAGTTAGAAATTCTCGTCTCGACTGACAAAGACAGGAAAAAGTTCGAGAAGAATGCTCGAGATTTTGTAAAAAAAAAATGTTTTATTTGTCTCTGGTTCGGGTGGTGATGAAGGGGTGCCGTATGAGATGGCCAGTGGACTTGTTTACATAATGGCCTATCCTGGAGATATAATGGTATGTCAATTTGTTAATGTTATTGATTTACTTTCTAAAGTATATTTTGTGTGAGTAAGATTCATATGGGGTCGTGTGTCGGTGGTTGAGCGTTTAAACCTTTCGGCATTTCATACAAAATTTCAAGTCCTTATTTTGCGAAATGACTGACGACATAGGAGTTAAAAGTTACTCAAAATCTTTTTCGAAAAGTCTTAAAAAAATAAAATGGTAATTTTTGTTTCTATAGATAATTTATAACCAGTCTAATTTAGCTTTAACACTATTTTTCGAAAATGTTTTATAGTAACTTTTTAGACCTATGTATTCTGCATAGGCGTTATGCGTATGAAGATTCATTAAAATCGGTTCAGTCAACTCGGAAAATAAGGACTTGAAAGTTTGTATGAAATGTCGTAAGGCGTAAACGCTCTTAACGATTTTCCGTAAACACCTTTTAAACCTTCACTTTAATATCACACTCAATCGTGCTTACAAAGTAAAAAAACAGCCTTCCTATTCAATAAACGAATTCCTTTCATTTACATGAAAATTATGTTCTTCACAAAAATCAAGGGGATTCGATTTCTGTAGCTATATATAAATCCCTTTTCTTTGACAGTACAGCATAAAAGTAACAGTTTGTATAAACGTGATGTTGTGAACTATTTGAATACATGAGGTAAGGATGTGGACACATTTGAGTGAAAAGAAACAAATAAAATGTGATTGATTTTTACTGACATACTGCTACTAGAAGCAGTGATAGCTTAGTGGTGTGATCGTTGGACTGCCAAGTCAAAGGTCTTAAGTTCAAACGCAAGACACGCACCTCACCCTGGCTGGAGGCCTTACACGTAAGGCATCCACAGG
Source organism: Cerastis rubricosa (assembly GCA_949152445.1). Taxonomy (NCBI): domain Eukaryota; kingdom Metazoa; phylum Arthropoda; class Insecta; order Lepidoptera; family Noctuidae; genus Cerastis; species Cerastis rubricosa. The sequence continues at coordinate 16,614,184 of OX424541.1, forward strand.
ATAGTCCGGTTAAGCAGACGACCACCTCTTATGTTGAAATGCGAGATGCCATACACAAAAAAACACGGACCTTTGATTTTTTGGAATAGAATGGTGCGAATTATTCGGTGAAGAAAAACATCGTGAGGAAACCAGCAGGCCTGATAGATATCTGTATGTTTGATGTACTCGTAAAGCTAATTCAGAGGCCAATGGGTGGCATAAAAGCTGTGACACCAGATTAACCACACGAAGAAGAAGAAGTGGCACGATTGACGTGAAGATTGTCATGTTTTGCCTGAAGTGAAAAAATTATTCTCAATGCCCTTATCATGTAAAATATCACCATCATTATTACCGTCATTTTAACCAAAAAACGTCCTACCGCTTTTCAAACGGTCGACTATTTTTCAACCTTATAACTCAAGGCATAAAGGACAATAATGGTCGACCGTTAGTGAGCTCGGAGGTACGCCTTTCAGAATCAGAATCAGAATCAGAAATAATTTATTTGCAAAGAACGTAGGTAACAAATAATGGTGTTGTTGGCGTAAAACAATTGGATCCAGTACATTCTACCGTATGGCATGCAACATATAAGTATTAAAATAATCAAGAGTAATTCAAATCTATATAAATCAATAATTATTAGGTAGTCCGGTTTTAATATCAAATACTTTAAAATTCAAAGTCATCGTTACAACAATAATCATGTCTGTACTTACATATAATTAGATATACATTATACAAAATGAATTAATTGAAATAATATTGGTATGTATATGAAATAGATTAAACAAAATTGGTAATTGAAATAATATTGTGCAATGTCATAGGGTACCATCATTTAAAAATTCACTGACGGCGTAATAGCATTTTTCGATTAATAGTTTAGTTAATTTCTTCTTGAAAAAATACTTGGCTTCATTTTTAATCTCGTTAGGTATTTTATTATAAATGATTGGTCCCATATGCATAATATTCTTTCTTAGTAATGCTGTTTTAAAACTGCCTATATGTAATAAATCTTTGTATTGGGATCTCAGTAGTGTCGGTCTTGATGTCATATTTATCCTTGTTTCAAAAAGGTTTAGGTTCGTTTTAACAAATAATGCTACCTCCAGAATGTAAAGTGATGGAAAGGTTAATAATTTTAGGGATTTAAACATAGGACTACAGCTATCTGTTGAATTAATGCCGGTCATTGATCTTATGCAATATTTTTGGGCTCTGAATACTCGTTCTCTTTCACTGCAATTACCCCAAAATGCTACCCCGTATCTTAAGACTGAGGCAACCAGCCCATGGTACGCTATAATGATAGTATCAATATTAACTTTTTTCGACAAGTTGTAGAGGATATAAGCTCCTCTAGACAACTTTTTACAGACTTCTTCTGCCTGCGGTTTCCAAGAGAATTGGCTGTCAATTAATATACCTAAGAATTTAGTAACATTTGTCTTGTCAATATTTTGTCCATTGTATTCAATTGTTAATGGGTCTGGGTTTAAACGTTGATAGAAATGCATAATTTTAGTTTTTTGCAAATTAATAATTAGATTATTAGTGTTGAGCCAATTAATTATTGTTATTAATGTGTCATTGATGTCATTACCATAATTTACTTTTTCTACGCATTTTATAATCGCTGTGCTGTCATCAGCGAATAACACCATCGGCTGTTTCACTTGTCTCGGAAGATCATTTATGTACATTAGAAATAATGGAGCCGCGATGACACTCCCCTGTGGAACTCCGAATTTGACTTCTCTACTATCAGATAGATATTTAAATTCCAATTTACGTCTAGAACATACTCGTGAGATTTCTGTCTGTTGTTTCCGATTACTAAGGTATGATTTTATAAGACTCAACACATTTCCCCTAATTCCGTAGCTGTCGAGTTTTTTTAGCAGGGTATTATGATCAACGTAGTCAAATGCTTTGGTCATGTCAGTAAATATAGCACAAACTGGTGTTTTTTTGTCAACATTGGTCATTGTATTATTTATTAAGTCATATATCGCCATGTTAATGTTTTTATTCTTTCTGAATCCCTTCTGCTCATTACAAAGAATGTTAAATTTATTTAAAAAGGAAAATATTGATTCATTTATAAGTTTTTCGAAAATCTTTGAGAATACCGAGACAAGAGCAACTGGTCTGTAATTTGACATATCTTCTTTACAATTTTTTTTATGTAATGGTTTTATAATTACTGTTTTAAGGCTATTTGGAAAAATGCCTGAGTTTATACATAGATTCATTATATGACTCAAGGGAGGAGCTATAAGATCAGCAACAAATTTTGCTACAGAAATTGCTACTTCGTCATATCCGAAGCTTTTTTTGTTTTTTAAAATTTTAATTACTCTTATTATATCAGCAGGTATGATCGGTGTCATGAACATTGAGTTAGGATTGTTTTCTATCTTAAAGACCTCGTTATTATTACTATTTGTTGATTTAAGAACTTGATCAACAAAGAAATTATTGAAAGAATTTGCAATTTCCTTAGCATCCCTTATAATAGTGTTGCCTTTCTTGATTTGCATGATCGGATCTTTAGTCTTGTTACCGCCATTAATGATTTGCCAAGAGGCTTTCGGTAGTATAGTGCTGAACTTAGCCCTGCCTAGGCATCACAACATTACTCGATCCTGTGTTTCTCGAATCCTGCGGTTCCCCGATGTCCTTCTCAAGGTTATCATAATATAATAGATAATATCACATTTTCGAAAAATAGTGTTACAGCTAAATTAGACCGATTATAAATTATCTATCGAAACAGAAATTCCCAATTATCTTGTTTTTTAAAACACATTTCGATAATGATTGTAACTTTTTAGACCTATGTATATTGTTTATGGGTATTAAGTTTCATTGAAATCGGTTCAGTCATTTTGGAAAATAAGGACTTGAACGTTTGTATGAAATGCCGTAAGGTGTAAGCGCTCATAATAGGTAAGATTAGAGATTTTAGAGAAGAGCTTGAACCCGCCAGCCGATAAAATCATAGTGCCTCGGGAACTGCCGTCATAACAGGGAAAAAGTTAAATAACGAAAGTTGAATACAGAGTTTTACTGATCAATTTAACTAGGCAAAAGTCCTTACTTCTGCTGTCCTAACACGACGTCTTAAATCAGTATTGTTTTACTCTTATTACAGTATGGGAAAGAGACGGAGCTATACAGGATGTCTAGCGCCATCTCTTACCCACACTGGAAAAGGAGTAAAACCATAATGTTTTAAGACGTCATGGCAGGCCACTTTCTATTTTCCGATTGATAAGTATTTGTGCATTCCTTATTGAACACAACATATCTGACAGCCTGCCAAAGCGCGTTCCCAAGGAAATGTGTCCCCAGCCTAACATGTTCGCAGACAGACATGTCACGTCGACTTGAATACATGAAATAAACGGTAAACATTGTGTTTTCCTAGAAATATTATTGGAATAGGACAGGATATTTCAAAAGAGATTGAAATTCTGTCGGCATGAATGAAATGAAATTATTTGTGCTCCGATGTTTACAGTTTGGACTGTCCTTTTCCGTGAATCGCTGGTAAATAATGGAATATTTTCAGGATAAGAAGACAGATGGCAGCAAACTATAATAAAGATTATTTCGGATATTTTGTAGGTGATCTATTTATTGTTTATCATACCCAGATAATTATTCTATACTCTCTCACTGTACGGAGGCTCTATCTAGCTCAGTTCTACTTGAGTTTTCCTGAGGATTCCTGTATTTAAAACCGTCCCAAGTCCCAGTGTTGATATCCCTTAGCAGCGACATATTTAAAACGCAGCTAAATGTATTTTACAAATGATCCTAAAAATACGGGAATTGTACTTCGGAAACCGACATCTAATTGTCATTTCCTGAAGTTATGTTTTAGCCCCATGTAATAGGGGGCCTATTGCCATCAACAACAAATTCATACTCCGTGGCTGCTACTGAGAAATTCAAACAGGGAATCGAACCGAGCACCTCATGCTCAGCAGTCGCGGTTGTGACCACTAGACCAACGAGGCAATTCAGTGATACTAAACTTCAGTATCATCATCAGCCTATAATGTTCCCACTGCTGGGCCTCCTCTCTATGAGAAAGTCGGCTGTAATCCACCACGCGGGCCCAGTGCAGGTCCGTGCCGTTTGAACCGCACCTGAAAAAGGTTCAAAATATTATAGTCCTTACAAAGAAGAGGTATTTTCAAAGCTAAGGCAATTCTCTATGACAGATTGTAAAGAAAATGTCATACATTAGCTTTACATTCCGTAATTTCAGACGCCATATTGCACGGAAAGTGCATTTTATCATACTGTAGCTTTTTGAACGGATTTGTCGTCTAGTTTTGTTGTATGGTCCAAGTCAAAAGACTTATATGTTGTGAGTCATGTTTCCGATCTGTAATGTTGTATAGTGTGATGGATAGGTTTCAAATGATTTTAAAAGAGTAACCATGAAGTTTCTTGCCGGTTCTTCTCCATAAGAAATGACCAACCCGAACCGTGCACCTTTTGTCGAGTTTTTATAAGTGCCCATGTAGGCCTATGTAAAATAAAATATTTTGATTTGGAAATAGAATAGAATTTATTTAATTGTAAACCTAAATTGACAACTGATTTAAAATATTGCTAATTCTATTGTAGCGACCTACAAAAAGCAACTTACTACAAAAAGTACTACAGCGCCATCTATGACACGACGGAATAACTAACATCAATTTCCTACATCGCGCAAGCAAAGTTTACATCGACTTAAGAGTATATAGAAAAAACCCGACAACAACTGTTGGGCAGTTGCCCACCAGACACAACCCCTTTCTGGTAGGAGGATCCTCCCTTTTATAAGGGGGATGAGGAACTTTACACCGTTCCTCATACCCCTAAACTATGATTGCCTACCTATCTTGTTTGTTACTCAATGAATTAGACTATTAACATAATTATAACTATTTAATTTTGGACTTAGTCCTAGAAACCAACCGATGTCATTATACATACTTACATAAACGCACATCTTTGTCCTCTGGGGGTATGTAGAAACCACGAAATGCGACCTGTTACGCTACTAATACTCCTGCTATGAGAAGTTTCGTGGTTTTGGACACATTTTCGAGGATTGCATCGGTAAAGTAGCACTATTTGATTTCTGTGATCCCTACAAAAACCTAAATTCAATTTAAGGTTTCGAGGCCTCTGGTTTATAAAAAACGGCCAAGTGCGAGTCGGACTCGCGCACGAAGGGTACCGTACCATTATTTATAAAAACGGGAAAAAAACACTTTTTTGTATGGTAGCCCCCCTTAAATATTTATTTTATTCCGTTTTTAGTATTTGTTGTTACAGCATCAACAGAAATACATAATCTGTAGAAATTTCAACTGGCTAACTATCACGGTTCATGAGATACAGCCTGGTGACAGACGGACGGACGGACGGACAGCGAAGTCTCAGTAATAGGGTCCCGTTTGACCCTTTGGGTACGGAACCCTAAAAAAAGAGTATTTTCATGCTTCAACACTGTTATGTTAGAGAGCAGCGATGACCCAGTGATGGTAGCCCCGACTTACGAGCAGTACACCGTGGATTCAAACCCAGGCAGGCGCACTACTCTGTGTAATTTATTTCATCACCGCTGTCCTCAAAAACGGTGAAGGAAAACATCGTGAGGGAACCGGCATGTCCTAGAACTAAAAACTCGAAGACATGTGACATCTACCAAACCACACTGAGCTGGCGTGGTGGATTACAGCCCACTCCTTCTTATAGAGAGGAGGCCTGTGTTCTAGTAGTGGGAACATTATGGGCTGATGATGATGATGAACACTGTTATGTTAGGTATTAAGTTAATGTCTCTTCGCTTATAACTTGAAGCCTAGCTAAACCCGTCAGCGCCAAGCGCCGGCTTAAATAATAACTTCCCTCTAGCTCGCTCTTAGAGGAAATAGTGGCCCATACTTGTATGGGATTACCTAAATCGAGGGTCTGACCTCCGCGAGATTGTTTGTGGAGATAGGAAAATAATATTGTTCATCATCACGTAAGTACTGTCACTTTTAATTTTTAATGAAGTAAGTACTAGCTTTTACTCGTCGAATTTACCCATGTGTAGGTCAAAATTGATTCTAAGGGGTATCCGGGGGTCCGCAGGAGACGCCCCGGGCGTCGAGGGCCACCGTAGGCGCGGGCCTGCGGACGGTGAGTAATGGGCTAGCTCACCGTCCGTCCGTCATATGACGACAGGCCGTGCGGACGGCGCGTTCATGTTCCACGCGCGCCTCAAGGAGATGTCAGCAAATTGGAAGGGGTCCAAGAGGGCCGATGCCTCCCAGGGCTGCGGGACTGTTCGAAAGAGATACCGCGGCCCTGGAACACAAAGGGCTAAGAAGGACCATGGATTGGGTTTGAGTCAGTACAAGTCTGACACTTTCTTCCGCTCCGCCCAAAGCAGGAGGGATCATTTGAGGATTTTCCACCAGTAAAAAAAGGGTATCAAGGAGTGAAGGAAGAAAGAGTGCATCTGTGTCCTGCATCGATAGCTGGTTTCCTATGAGAAGGGCCAACATGATCCAAAACAGCTAGGAAAATTATTACTATGTTCTTGATTTCATGAATAGGTAATAATGGAAGTTCAAAAATGTATTTGAACGATTAAAGCATCGAAAACCTTATTGTTTTCAGTCAACCAATGTTAATGTTGAACTATTTTTACATCAAATTGATTTTTCGATTTTGAATTTAATCACAATCGCGTTGGCTATTGATTGGCAGGATTATTTAGATTAACAATCTGAATTGCAATCAAAGCCTACAAAAAATGGTAGCCCAGTGTTAAATTAGATTCTACCTTTTTAAAATTGTACATTTTGCGTTGGACTGGGCAACTGCTCACGAGGTTACCTATTGTTAATATTGGCGTACTATTCGTGATTTCAAAGTAAAATACCAACGCATTGGTGCTAATCTCACACATTTCAAAGGTTTTGTGAGTAATCCTAGGCCTTGTATGTCCTAATCCTAGATGCTTGTTATCTTTTATCTTGTTCTACGTTTTCTAGCAAGCAACTACTAATTTGTCGGGCCCCCGCTGTCCTCCCATACTTAAGTTCTAACGCTGTAATATACAGATATTGTAAAACCAAATCATTTAAAAAAAGAGTAACCATGGAGTTTCTTGCTGGTTTTTCTCCATAGGAAAAGACCATCTCGAACCGTGCACCTTTTGTTGACGTTTTATAAGAAGTGTCCATGTAGGCTTACATGAAATAAAATATTTTAATTTTGATTTTGAATCCTTTTTTTTAACAGTGAGTCAGAGGCAGTGATAGCCTAGTCGTGTGACCTTCGGACTGCCAAGTCATAGGTCTCGAATTCGAACCCAAGACACGCAAAACTGATTTTTCGAATTCAAGTGCGTATTGTATAATTATAACTTGCTTTGGTTAGGAAAACATCGTGAAGAAACCAGTATGCCTGAGAGATATTTCTCGACGGCATGTAAAGCCAAGTCAGAGCCCATAGGCGGCATAAAACTCTGACACCAGGTTATTCACTAACCACACGAAAAAGTAAGAAAAGATAGTAATTGATTTACTTAGTCTAAACTAATATTATAAAGAGGAAAGATTTGATTGTTTGTTTGCATTGAATAGGCTCCGAAACGACTGGTCTGATTTGAAAAATTCTTTCAGTGGTATATAGCCCATTTATTGAGGAAGGCTATATATCATCACGCTACGACCAATAGGAGTGGAGCAGCAATGTAAAATGTTGCGAAAAAATGTGACGCAAACGAAGTTGCGCCGGACAGCCAGTCATATATGTATAAAAATATCGTTTTATTTTATTTTCACGTTACGTTTATGCTCAATAATTATAGATTTCACTGATATATCGTTATCTATTATCGTCAAGCTTCATTAATCTGAATACTGACTGATCTAGACATTCTTAACGGATTGGTCGGAGAAGGCAAATGGTACGGTCTTATAGTAGTGTATCTCTAAACTGGTATAGACAAGAAAGTACAAACATACTTACATAAAGTACATGATTGGTGGAGTATGTTATGGGTTCCGTGCACGGTAACGTTATAGGTAAGACAAAGGAAACATGCAACTTAACTCCATTAGTGATAGGTCAGGAGCTAGACCAGTGCATTTTTTTTTTTAATTTAAAGATTGTGTCGATAGCGGTATTATCTTTATATGGTTTTGGTGGTTAATTTAAATTATGGTTTTCAAGTATATTTAAATCAATAAATCCCAAGTCGTAGGTGAAAAAAAAGTAAATTGTGGAAAGATTTTAGAATTAAAAAATAAAATTGCCTTGTGAATGTTCCGTATTTAATAAAGCCATTTTTATATGGTACAAAAATTTAACAAAATTACCAAGGTTCAGCCTTAAAGAACACCTTATTAATTTTTATGAAGAAAAACTTATTAAAGTAAACAGGCAACTAAAGTCTAAAAAGGCCACGACATAATCACAAACAGGTTTTAAGCTAAGATAGCAAACTCAAGGTTTAATTAATGATCTCGAAACATAATTAATGAAATTGAAAAATCCAGACTTTAAGACCGAACAATTTATTTAGTAATTAGTCTATTTAATTTTTAATCAAAAAGCTTCTAATTCAAAACTTTATAGGTCTTTATTTTGTTACAAGAATTTGATCGTCTACTTTTTAAATGTAATTAGTCTTTACTTATTAATTCTAAGATAAATATATTTAAAAAGGTTACAGCTCAGTTGAACTACCAACGCAATTAATATGGCACGTGTCTGTTTTTTTTTGTTAGCCTACAATTATTGTCTCGCTGCTGGGCAAATACCTCCCCATAGCCTTCCACTCTCTCTCCGCGCAGTTTTCTCATAATCTAAATCTCTTACAAACGCCTCTAAGTCGTCACGACAGCGTTTTCAATGCCTCCCTTTGCGATAACTCTCGTCTGTGGCACGTGTATGTTTAGACTTTATTTTCAGGAATAAAACATGTTATTTTGATGTATACATATACAATAACAAATTCAGATAACTTTATTTGCTTGAACATGTCTGTACAATATAAAAATGCATGCAAGGTAAATTATAACACTCACTCTTAATGACCACAATAAACACATTTTACCCAGTGAAGTTTTAAAATTTCCTAAATAAATGGTTATACAAAACCCTGTCCCATATTTATTATCCTCCCGGTCTAACATTATAGTCGCATGCAGCACGGCTTTTATTTCCAAGGAAAAGAAAATAAAACCGTACACTATCTCATTAAAATGCAATTTAGTAGGTAAGCTTTGTAATTAGCCTATCACTTGAATTTGAATGATGTGTATCGTGCAGAGCTTACAATAGGTAGAGGCCTTGGTCCAGCAAAGGTCTAAGACCAAAGGTACGAAGGCTTACAGTGTCAATACATATATTATCTTCTTCATAAAAAAAAAAAGTTTTATGATATCTGTCACAGTCTGCTGTCTATGTAGTGTCATAATTTGTAGCCTACAATCGTCCTGCAAGAATTACGGTGTAATAATCATCATCATCATCAATTCATCATAATTATGACACTCACTTCGACATACCAAACACTATTCCTTTCCTACACTTACATTTTCACGTCGCTTCCAGCAAGAAACATACGTCTTCAACAAACTGATTCATAAATCATAAAAAGCAAAGACCGGATCCTAGCTCCCGGTCTCCATTGCACTCACTTAACCGGAACAGAACAATATGAAGTAGCTTACTGTCTCATTACATTTCCCTGTAAAGGAAAACACTTATCGACTACGAACTGTACCAAAGAAGAATAGCTTTAAAGGAAGTTTTTTTTTTAAGTTTAAAGTGGTTTAATAGTGAGCTTTGAGATAAAAGAGTCCAAAAATACAGGGAGACGAAATAGTGTTGAGGATTTGCTATCGATCTTGTAGATCAAATAAGAGGAGATCGTGAACAGCTGCTTAGACCAAACTTCATGTGAAGCCACCGTGCGTAGGTTGGAGTGTGGAAGCAAGCTTCGGAAAGCACGATAAGCCGTTGGGCCCGGCTACCATTTGTAGATCTTTGATAGTCGTTACAGGTAGTGCAAAGTGCCCCGAAAGTCTGACAACCAGTCTTGCCAAGGGGTATTACCCAGTACTAACTGGGTTGTTGCGGTCAGATACGTAGTCGCTCCATGTAAAATACAGGTATTCGGCTGCATCTTGACCAATGTCGTTCAACCCGACCGGAAGCCGATCCAAAAAGAAAAAAGGCTAGGCAGATGATGATCTTGTAGATGAAATCTATTATCGGTTTGTTCAGTTGAGATATTTTCAGCAAAGACAATGGTATCAAGTTCAACGCACACCACTATGAGCAATGCATGGGATTACATCTGCGTCCATTACATACATGGTTATACCGACGCCTCGGATTTACATGCGGACCTGTGTCATTTATTTGTACCAAATAAATATAATCGCAATAGAAAGTATAAATTGTTTAATGTTCCATTTCGTCGCACTGTGGTTCGATCTACCCCTATGCCGCGTATGCTGGCAATGCGCAACGCGCTCGTGGAGACTAACTCTTTTTTTTTGCGGATGTTAGGTTAGCAAATGACACTCCCCGCACTGGGCGGAGCGGAAGGGAGTGTCAGACTTGTACTGACTAAAACGCATTCATGTTCCTTTTTAGCCCTTTGTGTTCCAGGGCCACGGTCTCTCTTTCTCAGTATCTCTTTTGAACAGTCCCGCAACCCTGGCAGGCATCGGCTCTGTCGGACCCCTTCCGATTTGCTGACATCTCCTTGAGGCGCGCGTGTAACACGAATGCGCCGTGGACACGGCCTGTCGTCATAAGACGGACGGACGGTGAGGTAGCCCATTACTCACCGTCCACAGGCTCGCGGTTGAGACCAACCCAGAATTGGACTTGTTTGCTGATGAATGGAAGTCGAATAAGTAAGAATGTTTGTGGTTCAAACAAAGTAAAAGGGTTACTTTACTTTATTTAGTATTAATTGCTAATGCGGCTTTAGATGTAATAAATAAATCGCTTCGGTTTGTCGGCTCGCTTTCCAACTGTCCACCCAACGTAACATAAGCAATTGTACCCACCGATGCAAAATGGAGATTCGTTAAAAGAATCCTCATCGGCTCGGATTAAAGCGATGCTCTTGCCGTGCTTATACCTGAACGTTGACCTTTAATGCTTTACAACACAGAAACATCAAATACACGTTCAGTGATGTACTGAACCTGTATTTCGTGACGTGACGTGACGTGAAAGTGGCGTAAATGAGGCGTGGGTGAGACGTGGGAATTTCAGAAGGTACACGAGGATTTCAAACAGGTGTCTTCAATATGAAAATGCAGTGTCGAATCCATTAGGTGTCGAAACCAGAGTGTATTTAGATTGTACAAAATGCACAGGCTTAAAAAGGAGATTTAACAAGAAATGGCAACACTCAAAGCATTACATCACGCCTGTAATTCCCGAAAATATAATCAGAGGTGTACACACCCAAAATTCTCCAGTTATGTTTGAGTCCCATGTAGTAGGGGGCGAGACTATTGTCATCAACCGGACACAGATGCAGACTCCATGGCTGTTACTGAGAAATTCCTGCTGGAAAAACCCAATAACACTTTGGCCGACCCGGGAATCGAACCCAGGTCCTCATTCTCAGCTGTCACGCTTGCAACGACTAGACCAACGAGGCAGTCTGATATATTCTTCTAGTATAATAATCAGAGATCGGATGTAGGGTATATATTTACCTAAAGTTCGAGGAAGGAAGTAAAAAGTTGATAAAAATGACGATTAACTCCAGGGATTTATGAAAGTCTAAATAAATTATTGCGTTTTTAATTAAATTATTATACTGAATAATTCTCTTTCTAGAGTCTTATGGTTCCGTACTAAAACTGTAGAGCAGCGGTGGCAGCCCCGATTTACGAGCAGTAACCCGTGGGTTCGATCATGGTTTCGTTGGCAGGTGCATTACTTTGTGTAATTTATTTCATCACCGCTGCCCTCAAAAACGGTGACGGAAAACATTGTGAGGAACTATGTCCTAGAACTAAAAGTTCGAAGACGTAAGACTACCAACCCCCACTGGGCCCGCGTGGTGGATTACAGCCCACTCCCTCTCATTGAGAGGAGGCCCAGCAGTGGGTACATTATAGGCTGATGGCGATGAGGACTAAAAGTGTTAAAAATTAGAGCTTTGTTTTCCACACAAAATTAATTAATTAATTAATTAATGCAACAATTGCCTCAGTATGTTTTGTTCTACTTACCTATACAACGTGTTGTTTTGCAACCTCGTCAAATTTTAGGAGGTAACTATGCTAATGATTCTCGTCCCGAATCAATAATAAAATTGGTAGGTATTTTTTTTTTTAATCTCATTTACTGAAATCGGTAAGTGTGAAAAACCCGTGTTTTAAACTAGGGCCGTCTGATTCTCGCCTTATAACCGCGCCTCCACAAATACAAACAATCTCAAACGTTTATTCGATCATTATTTATTCCCTAAACCACGTTAAGGGGGTTATTCTGAAACACTGACAAACATAAACTACCAAAAAAATCCGCGTTTATTAGTAATTAACTAGGTACCGTAATTTTAATTGATTATTTATGTCTTGTGTGACAACCTCCTGAATTTTTACGAGGATGCAAAACAACACCTTGTATAGAACCAAAAATTTTAATCTTTTATGTGTCATCATTATCATCATCATTTCAGCCGAAAGACGTCCACTGCTGGACATAGGCCTCCCTCATGTGTACATAAGGGGGTTTTGCCATAATCGCCACGCTTGGCAGGCGGGTTGGCGATCGAAGTACGGTTGTTACAAAAGCTCAGAGAACGCTGCTGCCCATTCTCTGGAAAGTCCCTTGGTCGCTTGTTACGACAACCACGGGAAGATATGGGATGGTGCTATTCTTTACGTCCGTCACCATACAGAACTTTGAACACAACATTCGAACTTTTATGTGTGTAATACCCTAAAAATTGGAATATGGATCTTGTAATCAATAATTTGCAACTATACTCAAAGTCCAGTTCAAAGAAAAGTTTAATACATTTATTAAATTAATGAGTCAATAAATTATCTATTCAGTTCTAAAAATACTACCTACATTTTAACTAAAAGCTTATTTACAAACACATGTAAATGGCCAACGAAAGCAACTTTAAAAATAAAAGAACCTCCCGTCCAAAAGTTAGGCTACCTTTAAAAACTAAATGAAACTGGGTCATTTTGAATACATTGCAAATGAACTACGTGTTTTGCAAATGTAAAAACGTCGACGTTACACTGGCTGTACAGTGAAGTGCACAAAAACTGTACATGAATTAAAACAATTATGGAAACTTTTGCTATATCTTGTTTGTGAGTAGTGTTGGGAATGAAGCAGTAGTTTCCTGTTTTTTTTCTTCAGAAATACACCATAACGCGCTTATTTAGTCAGAGATGTAGTGCAATTACAAGTAGTTAATTGAATAATATTTTTCTTTCAACTACGCAGTAATGTTATCATTAATCACTACAAAACCGATCACAAAGGATGTTTTTTTTGCTTAGAACCAAAACAGTGCAGAAAAGTTATATGAAATCTCATTATTGCACTGTTTTTCATTACTGCACTGTTTTAAATTTTAAATTTGGAATTAAATTTACCACAGAGGTGTAATGTCTCCTATTAAGTTAATAAAATGTATGCATTAGATCAAAAAGATAACTGGCTGAAACTAAAAATCGGCTGAATAAAACTGACTTGGTGAAAAAAAAAACAAATGGCGCGCATTTTGAACCATTGTAAAACTTTGATACTTCTTATTCACCAAATAAAAAGGTAAAAAAAAATCATGGAAATTGACAGGCTATAGCGATATGAATTCAACTCCAGAAAATATAAATCTGCTGCAAATGAAGTTGTTAATAACGTTTAATAACTGCACTTTTAATAATTGTATGTTTGAAGGGAAGATGAATTAAACTTTGTTTCATTAACTTCAGTTTTTAATTTGAGTAGGTATATTTTGTCAGGGTAGTTGAAAGAAAAGCAGATTACGCACCTCGATAAAGTGAGTAATTAATGCACTCGTGATAATTTAGTGCCCTCGCATGCGCTCGGGCACCAACATAACACTCGTGCATTAATTACTCACTTTGCGCTCGATGCAACAATCTACTATTGTTTCGTTCAAAAACTTATTGTGTTTCCACGTTTCTTTGCTTTTAGACAGAGAGTAAATCAAAAATAGGTATCTGATCTAAAAACTAGGATTTCCTGTGTCGTGGAAAAAATGACAGTGTATACAGGGTGAATGGACCCATACAATTTTTCCAGGGATTTGGGAGGTCCGTTAGCTAGCTACCCATACACGCTATGTCCCAAAAGTTTTTAAGTCAAGCGCAGTGTCACAAGGTGAAAGAACATTTAAATTTCAAAAATTAAAATGTATCTGCATAAGACTTGGCTTGTTAAGAGCGTAACAAGAGTAATAATGCCAGCTACCTGTCAACGTCTTGCAAGGCAGTGTATTAATACGAAGTAAATTCACGTGAAGCACGATACATGGCTAGACACAGCTTAATCCCGTCGTGTTCGTGCGAGACTGTCTCACACATGACGTGGTGAAAGCTGCAAGGCAAGTGCGGATATGCGTACCATTGCAGGTTAGGGAGGACGCACGCTTGAGATCAGTGGCGCGACTTGAGTGATGCTAAAAGATAATTATGTGAAATGTTTCATAAAATTGGATGAACTGAAAAACTGTTAAAACGAAAAGCGTTTTAAGGATCTTTTCTTAAGAGTAACCATGGAGTTTCTTGCCGGTTCTTCTCCATAGGAAACGACCAACCCGAATCGTGCACCTTTTGTCGACGTTTTATAAGTGCCCATGTAGGCCTGAACTGGCGCTATCAGCTGTGCCTGGTCATCTCTTAGTTACCACGGCTTATTTCGAACTAATGATTTTCTTTTGGAATTGTTTTTTTTTATTTTTACTATGGACTCTTTTAACGTGTACGTCTTGCTACATCGTTCTCACATAATGTAAGGTTTTTGTAAAAAAAAATTGATTTAAAAGAGTGACAATGGAGTTTCTTGCCATTTCTTCTCCATAGAGAGATCTACGCTTTGGAATGGGCAACTACAGTACTTTCACAGTTTTTATGTCTTGTGACTGGGACTGAAGCAACGTATGTACTCGAAAAGGCAGACCGGGTACCCCGTGAGGTTTTGTGGTGGGCTCTTAATGAGAAAGGTGTGCCTGGGAAGTATGTGCAGTTGATCTGAGCGATGTACAGTCGATGTAAAACCCAAGTACGGTCTACAGCGCGCACTACCGGCAGCTTCGATGTGACAGTTGGCTTGCACCAAGGATCGGCTCTAAGCCCTTATCTCTTGCTGGTGATAATGGACGCTCTTACGTCGGACATTCAGGAAGTGGCTCCCTGGTGTATGCTGTTTGCTGACGACATTGTGTTAGTTGCCGAAAGTGGCCTAGAGGTCCAGAGCAGATTGGAGGTGTGGTGGCAAAGACTGGAGAATTTTGGTCTGAAATTATAAGTAGAACCAAAACGGAATACTCGTTTTGTGATTTCGGCGGTCTCTTCAGTCTTGTGTCTTGTGTTTCAGTCTTGCCGGAATGCCCATACCGATGTGCTCCAATTTTCGGTACCTCGGTTCGCTTGTCGAAGGAGATGGCAATGTAGACCGGAACGTAACGCACCGGATCAACTCAGGATGGATGAAATGGCGACAGGTCACTGGAACAACTTGCGACCCACGGATGCCGCTCAAGTTAAAGGGGAAAATATACAAGTCCGTGATACGACCTGTCGTACTGTATGGATCGGAATGCTGAGCAGTGAAGAAGATGGATGAAAAAAAGGAGTAAATGATAGCATGACGAATGACAGAGGAGAATGGAGGAAAGAGACGTGTTGCGCCGACCCCAAATAAAATGGGACAAGGGCAGGAAGATGATGACTGGGACTGTAGCTTAATTTTTTTTTTGTTGTTCGACTATACAAAAGTGCTTGAAATAAATAATTTTAATTGATTGATTTTGATTATGTAAAATTTTGTTTCTCTTTCTCATATTATCATCATCATCTAGCCTTTTCTCAAACTCTCTTGGGGTCGGCTGGCTTCCAGTCTAACCGGATGCAGCTTAGTACCAATATTTTACGTGAAGCGACTGCCTATCTGACCAACCCTTTCTCTTTCTCATATGCAATATGCAAAACATAATATTACGACCTTAAATTAATCATTGCTTATGATTAAGAGTTAAATTAGAGTATACATGACATCCCATATCTTCCCGTGGGTGTCGTAAGAGGCGACTAAGGGACTTGCCAGAGAATGGGCAGCAGCGTTCTCTGTGCTTTTGTAACAACCGTACTGCGATCGCCAACCCGTCTGCCAAGCGTGGCGATTATGGCAAAACCCTCCAAAATGTCAATGTGGCGACCTATGTCCAGCAGTGGACGTCTTTCGGCTGAAATGATGATACATGGCAGAAACTAAAGAATATGACACTTAAATTGTTTCCACTGGACCGTTTACTCCCAGAACTCTTATACCTGCATTCTTGGCAAATAGCAGTAAAATTCTTCTTTTTTACCAAGAACATAAAATACTCCGTAATTTATTTATGAAGCAAACATTTTGTCTTACTGCAGAAGAAATTGTGTGTGGCTTTTCTAGGCGCTGCACTGCAAACTGTGGTTTACATAGTCTTACAATAAACCTCCATGCAAAGCCAGATATTGTGTTTGAATTTTATTAGGAAAGTGTTTTGAATAAGAAAATACATGCGTGTATGACGAGATATAAGACTAGATGTATGCACGTGGACGAATTAAAAACCGGCCAAGTGCGAGACGGACTCGCGCACGAAGGGTTCCGTACCATTATTTATAAAAACGAGCAAAAAAAAACACTTTTTGTATGGGAGCCCCACTTGAATAATTATTTATTTTAATCTGTTTTTACTATTTGTTGTTATAGCGGCAACAGGAATACATAAACTGTAAAAAATTCAACTGGCTAACGGATGACGGTTTATGAGGTACAGCCTGGTGACAGACGGACGGATGGACGGACAGCGAAGTTTCAGTAATAGGGTCCCGTTTGACCCTTTGGAACGGAACCCTAAAAAGTACGAATGGGAAAAAGGTCTGACTTTATGTTAATTTTGAGTATTTAAAGTTCGAGTCAATCGGTTTTTTCTAGGCAAGCGTGCTTCACCCTAGGCCGTATCAGCGCTTCACATACGGCGAATAGCGGCCAAATGCAAGCCTATTTAGTATAAAAACACGTCAAACAAAAATAGTAAATCGGAACACAGCCTTAAAGCACATTTCTCTGCATGGATATGAATTGGTAGCATACTCAAAATGGTCGCAGAATTGCCACGTCGAATGGCAAATACTGGCAACGCTCCTCACATAAATAGGTACGTTGACCAAAGTAAAATGCAGCCTCCGGGAATACTCGTTTTTACTCGGAAATATTCGGGTCGTGAGGTCCGCGGTACGAGTGCTCATTTATTTGTGACGAACATAGGAAGATCATTGACAAATTACTTTACTCACACTTTGACTTTGAAATCAATGCAAGAAAAGACTGTATATAACATCGCTTGGTAAAAATGGTGCCTAGGTTGTTTTTTGGCATTTGCTGAACTTGTATTGATGATAATCCTCCTGACCTTTTTGGGACGCGGCGACTTATCTCAGCAGCGATTAGCCATCGCCACGGGAGATATTGTGGTGTACAAGTGTGTAATGCTGGTGCACTCTCTCTTCTCTCACTCTTATAATCCAATGGGATGGTGATTCAACACGACCGGAGAGAAATCCACCATAGAACAAACTGTGTGCTCTCCAAGGCAAGAAATTCCTAATAGAAAAATCCAACAACACTTGACTCAACCCGGGAATCGAAGCCAGGAACCCACACACTCAGCATTCGCGCTTATAACTGCGAAATCAACGGAACAACTACTTGGTGGAATTGTATTATAAACAAGATATAATGTTCACACTGCTGGTACACAGGCCTCCTGTCCGTGACAGGAAATAGGACATTGTCTACCATGTGGGTCAAATGCGGGTTGGTGAATGCACTAAGATTAGAAAAGAATAGAATATTCCTTATTTTGGACGTACACCATACAAGTAACATTCATTAAATAAGAAATAGGATGACACAATGGGCTTATTACTTAAAGCGATCTTTCAGGACACTTTCAATGGATTACAGGAAGAGAAATAAACAATACTGCAGGTTGTCTGTGGTGTGTCAATTAGGTACCATCACCAAACTGGGTATCAGAGCACGGTAAGGACTATCCTTGCTTGCAGCGTTAAAACAGTTAATAACTTTCTATTCCTTGGTCCCTTTTTTTGTTTTATTCCTATTGGTCGAAAAACGGTTGGCAAACATCTGGGATCATTAACAGAGCCTGAGTTTTTTTTTAACAAAACATTTTATACAAATTTCACGTATTTTACGGTTAAAGTTGTTTTTTTGTTTAAGTACTATTGGTCCGCAAACTATTTGTGCGGACCAATAGTAGTGAGGGTGTTAAACAGACGTGGTCATCGTTTGCACGGGATTTTGTTTAAAAAATGAGCTTATTCCCACATTTCTGATAGTACATATCAATATACATACATACATACATACATACATAAAGCATTTACACATCTATATCAACCATCATCATTCTCCTGCCCAAATCCCAATATATTTGGGATCAGCGCAACATGTCCTCTTCTTCCATACTTCTTGTCGTCTCAGCATTCACCTCCTTTCTAGCCATTTACGAGTATATCTTTCATCATCTGCCTAGCCTTTCCCAAACTAACTTGGGGTCGGCTTGCTTACCGGATGCAGCTGAGTACAAGTATTTTACATGAAGTGACTGCCTATCTGACTTCCACAACCCAGTAACTGGGTAATACGATACCCCTTGGTAAGACTGCATGTCAGACTTTTAGCTTCTAACTACTCGTAACAACTGTCAAAGATCTACAAATGACAGCCGGGACCAAAAGGCTTAACATGTTTTCCGAGGCACGGAGGAAACTCGATATGTAATTATAGGCACCCATCCACAGACCAACCTCGGCAAGCATGGATTAACCTTAAAGATCGACCTGGGCGGCTGTTATTATTTAGCCATAACCTCCTCATATTCTTTATTTATTTATCGATGTGGATATTAAGGTTAATTTCCAAATTAACCTTAATATCCACATCGATAAATATTAACAAAATCATACAAACTTTCAAAATCTTAGTGCTATAGACTACACTCATTAAAAATTTATTGAATGATCGCTGTATAAAAGTAGTGTATTTAAAGAACTGGTAAGCATCGCTAGCTCCACACATTATTACTTTAGTCTACTGGTTAGCGGCATAACGTGGAAAGTGGCATAGAAAAGGAGTCAGAATTTATGAAATGACGTGTGTTTCAAGTTTTAATTGAGTTTTTAAACATATTTAAAGAATTTCATCTGATCGCCTTTTTATAATGTTTTAGGGCTAACATAATAGCTGCATAACGTAACGAATTGGACATAACTCTCTGACAGAAAAATATTTGATGACTTAAGTACCTACTTAATTTTGGATTGTTTTTAAACATAACGTTAGAGTTTTGCTGTTAGTAAGCTTGCAATTTTCCTGAACTATAACCAAGCAAAATAATCTAGTACCTATTCACTTAGCCAGTAAGAAAGTGAATTTCAATAATGATCAAATTCCGTTTTATAATGCTTTTGTGTGATATCTAAACTAATATTATAAAGAGGAAAGATTTGATTGTTTGTTTGTTAGTTAGCATTGAATAGGCTCCGAAACTACTGGTACGATTTGAAAAATTATTTCAGTGTTAGATAGCCCAGTTATCGAGGAAGGCTATAGACTATATATCATCACGCTACGATCAATAGAAGTGGAGTAGCAATGAAAACTGTTGCGAAAACGGGGAAAATGTGACGCAAACGAAGTTGCGCCGGACAGCTAGTTTTTAACGTTGCCCCGCACTAGTGATTTCTCCTGTATCGTGGGTGCGTTTACAAACATATGAACATAATACATATACATACATATACATAAACTACCAGACCCAGAACAACTATCTGTGGGCCATACAAATATTAGTTTCGTGCGGGGATCGAACCCACGTCACGCAGCGCAGCAGTCAATTGCTCAACCAATGCGCCAACTGTGCCGTCGAATCTATAATTACTTGTGTCAAAGAACCCATATAAAATTATATCGGAGATCGTTACCGAAACGGAATAAAAATAATAACGATATCTGTCAATTTAGTTCCCCATCTCACTCTATTCATGGTCATATAAGCGTGGGAAATATCACACTTATAAGACTCATTTTTAATATTAGAGCATAACTTGGGGCATTAAACTATGTTATAAAGCTAGAAAAATTATGATGATGAAACTATAACGAACGAGCTCCATGTAAATTATTGAAAGCGGTTCTCAGAGATAAATTAAATAGATTGGAAATTATATCCTGTTTATAATCGGAATTTACCGAGCTGTTATTTCACCGAAAATTAACCAAAATCATGCATTTATCCGTCTTAATTACATGCTTCATCGAATTGCATCGATATATAAACAGCCATCCAACAAATCGACGGCACGGTTGGCGCCGTGGTTGAGCGATCGACTGCTGCACTGCGTGTGGCGGGTTCGATCCCCGCACGGAACAAATATTTGTATGGCCTACAGATAGTTGTTCCTGGTCTGGCTGTTTGTGTATGTGAGTTTAAATGTTTGGAAAGCACGCACCTACGATACAGGAGAAATTCCTAGTGGGAGACAAATTTAAAAAAAAAAAAAATAGTTCTCGGTTTTTTTTAACACCGAGTCTGCGCTTTATCGTATTTCTAAGCTAAAATTTGATGGTGTGTCTTTTCTTAGTTTGAATCGTATTTTATATTATTCATGCTAATTATAACTAATTAGCTTATGCCCAAGAATTCGTTCGCATTTTGTTCGGTAATGGTCCTACGGGATCGTACTATTGGGATAAAAAGTATCCTATGTATGTTCCAGACTATTATTTATCACTGTGCCAAATTTCATCCAGATATTTTAGTAATTTTTGCTTGAAAGAGTAACAACCATCCAGAGATCCATACATCCTCAGAAACGTTCGCATTTAGTTGTGGACTTCAGATAGGCAGTCACAACATGTAAAATACTGGTACGCAGCTGCATCCGCTAAGACTGAAAAACGACGCCATTAAAGTGTGAAAAGGCTAGGCAGATGATGAGTAGGATTACAAAAATTATCAGATTTAAAAAAAATGGTCCTTAAAAATATGCAGTTACCCAGTTCTGCATTAGAAGTGTGTCGGTGTGTTCAGTCCCCGGATATTACAGCTTGTCGGTCCAACTTGTTAGCGCGGACACTTCACTACGACTGAAGACATTTTGGACGTGATTGAGTAGCTTTTATAATAGCTTGGATATTTAATTGAGGTTATTTTGTTAGAGAAATGATGTTATTTGT
This sequence comes from Cerastis rubricosa, assembly GCA_949152445.1. NCBI lineage: Eukaryota > Metazoa > Arthropoda > Insecta > Lepidoptera > Noctuidae > Cerastis > Cerastis rubricosa. Next base: position 16,635,754 of record OX424541.1, read on the forward strand.
TGAGAATGTTAAGAAGAGGTACGTAAAAATTAGTTTTTTTATAAACGGTGCCCCAGACTAGGAATTTCTCCTGTATCGTGGGTGCGTATACAAACATTTAAATTCACATACACAAACAGCCAGACCCGGAACAACTATCAGTAGACCATACGTATATTTGTTCCGTGCTTTGATCGAACCTGCGGCACGCAGCGCAGCAGTCGATCGCTCAACCACTGCACCAACCGTGCCGTCAAGTTAATTTTGTGTTATTTTACTTTGTCAAAATATTTAACACTAGCTTTGGTGGCGGCTTCACCTGTGTCTTCTACTACTGGCTTAAAATAATTCCAAGACTTAGGCCCAACCAAGCATGAAGTAAAGATTTACTGGTGTTTCAAATTCATCATAACCCGTTAAGGTGATCAGGTGTAACAATGATACAGGCAGACATACATATATCAATATTCGGATTTACCTACAATATTTATATGGATTCTATATTCAAATCTGGCAGTACCAACTCCCCAGCGAAACAAAAAAAAAACAAAATGTCAAACCGATAACAAAACCCGACACGAAAAGAGCGAAAAAAAGCACAGTATCAAAACAAATTCGTACAACCAAACTACAATGTTACGAACAGATTAATCGTCACACAAAACTAAACCCTAAATCTATGCAATTTAAAAAGCAAATGCGATGTGATTCAAAAAGAAAACTAATTGGAACAAGTTTAAAGTACCATTAACATATTTTCCGTTGAAACTGTTCCATAGAACTTAGTTTTAACACAATCTGTTTCTTCTTCCCTCCGTTAAACCGACAAGTTTCTGGTTCATTCATTCTGAACGACTGAACGAGGTGAATGACACTTTTGGAATGGTTCATTGTTTGTAAGAATGGTTTTTGTGTGAATTTCTTCTTAAGAACTATTGTTTGTTCTATCTGGTCTTAGTTCGGAAAATAATAACCTGCGGCTGACTTACTCTATTGTAGATGGTTTTCTTGCCATTACTAAAGGAATTAGAAAAATTGACACTTAAAAAACAACTAGTTCAATTAACTACTTAACTTAGTTATATTTAAAAACATTTTAACACAAACAAACAGCCAGACCCGGAGCCTGACCTGGACCTGTAGGCCATACAAATATTTGTTTCGTGAGGGGATCGAGCAAGCGACACGCAGCGCAGCAGAACATCACTCAGCCACTGCGTCAACCATGCTGGTAACCTTATTAAGCGATGATAGCTTAGCTAAAGCAGAAAAGCCTTGGTCAAGCTGATTGTAAGCCGTTGTAGCCACTTACAATTAATCCTTTCCATAATCCACACAAAGGCAATAGTTCTTAGAAGATGAAGAAATTCTGATAGGGAATACACCGATTTTGCTACGATAGGCATGTTCAAACCAAATTAATCGTCGTATTACCATCACAATCATTATTTTTCTACAGAGCTCTCCTTTTTTCCTATGACTTGCTTACCTAAGCAAATGAGTTAACACATGAATGCAACGATCGCCTATACAAGGTGTTGTTTTGCATCCACGTCAAAATCAAGAAGGTAACTATGCTAATGATTCTCGTCCCAAATCAATAATAAAAAGAGAAGGTATTTTTTTTTCTAAACTAACATTATAAAGAGGAAAGATTTGATTGTTTGTTTGTTTGTTAGTTAGCATTGAATAGGCTCGGAAACTACTGGTCCGATTTGAAAAATTCTTTCAGTGGTATATAGCCCACTTATCGAGGATCAATAGGAGTGGAGAAGCAATGAAAAATGTTGCGAAAACGGGTAAATGTGACGCAAACGGAGTTGCACCGGACAGCTAGTCGTAAATATGCAAATTGATAAGTGTAAACCACCCGTGTTTTAAACGCGGCCCGTCTGATACTCGCCCTACAACCGGGCTTCCACACATACAAACAATCTCAAACGTTTAATCGATAATTTCTTATTCCTAAAGCACGTTATGGGGGTTACGCTGAAAAACTGACAACATAAACAACCAAAAAAATCAGCGTTTATTAATAATTAACTGAATACCGTAACTTAAATTGATTATTTATGTCTTTTGTGACAACCTCCTGAATTTTGACGAGAATGCAAAACAACACCTTGCATGCGCAACCGATCGCTTCGTCTAAGACAAGGGATAAGAAACTCTAGAATTTGCCAACACTCTATTCGAACAAGCATTACACTTTCCTCTTGCCCGCTCATGAATCTTAAAACGAAATACCCTGTCTATACTCTACTCCAACTCTTTAAACTCCTACCATAGTTTCCACAGAAAGATTCCACAACCTCAAAAGTAACGTTCGCCTAAAAGCCCGCTCCTAGTCTCAGGCTAAGATTTATGTGGCGCGTTGAAACAAAGTCGGTACCCGTGACGGACTGCCCGTGAAACGGAACGAACTACTGCTCGTTAAAAGTTGGAATAAAATAGTGGTTGGAAACGTTGGTTTTTGAAGATTTTCTGTTTGTCTTTGTTCGGTTCTGGTTGGTTTCTTTAGAGAGATTTAAAGATCTTTGGGAGTATTTTTACTGGAGGAGCTCGTGGCTAAATAATAACAGCCACTCGGGTCGATCTTTATGTTAAGCCGTGCTTGCTTAGGTTGGCCCGTGGATGGTTGATCACCCATTACATACCGAGTTTCTCTGTGTCTCGGAAAATACGTCAAGCCGTTGCTCCTGGCTGTTGCTTCTAGATCTTTGACAGTCGTTTCAGGGTAGTCAGTGTCCCGAAAGTGTGACAGCCAGTTTTACTAAGGGGCATCGGTTTACCCAGTACTGACTGGGTTGTGGAGATCAGATAGGCAGTCACTTCATGTAAAATACTGGTAATCAGCTGCATCCGGTTAGACTGTAAGCCGATATTAACGTAGATGATAATGAGAGTATTTTGACTGCTGTTTCCGTATGTCGATAAGATATAGCAAAATGGTAAAAATGTGTATGTATTAAATAAGAGCGCAGTAAAAAGACTACTCTTTGTCACACTCATGTTACCACAAGCTTTAAGTTCTGTATAGTGTCGGACATAAAGAATAGCATCCCATATCTTCCCGTGGGGGTCGTAAGAGGCGACTACGGGACTTTCTAGAGAATGGGCAGCAGCGTTCTCTGTGTTTTTGTAACAACCGTACTGCGATCGACAACCCGCCTGCCAAGGGAGGCGATTATGGCAAAACCCCCCTTATGTATACTGGGGGAGGCCTGTGTCCAGCAGTAGACGTGTTTCGGCTGAAATGATGATGATGATGATGAAGACTCCTCCAGTTTGTCGTCTTTCTTTCTTTCTTCTGTGGTTAGTGCCTAACCTGGTGTCACAGTTTTTAAGCCACTCATTAGCTTCTGACTTGGCTTTACATACCGTCGAGAAATATCTCTCAGGAATGCTGGTTTCCTCGCGATGTTCTCCTTCACCGAAGCAAGTCATCAGTATACATTACGCACGTGAATCCGAAAAATCAGATGTGGTGGAAGTTTGTGGTGAGTTTTAACTCCAAACTCGCCGCCTGGAAGCTCATCAATGCATTACGTCATTGTTACTCATACTACATGTCGCATCTGCCGAGACGGAATTTTCGCAGTCATAACAATACCTACTCACTGGCGCGCATTCTACAGGACCTACTCGTACTTATATTCAGAAATGTGTAAGGTACATAACAAAACATATAGGGGTTTTATGTGTCTTCAGAATGTATGGACTACTAGAAAGAAAGAAAGAAAGTAAGTTTATTTGGCACATACCACAAGTACACAAAATTAAACAAGAATTAACAAAAAATACTTTATTCTAAACAAAAGTTAAAAAAGGGATAATTATCGTGTATAAAATCAATACAATAAAAAAGGGATAATTATTGTGTGCCTCACGGCTGCGCCAAATAGGGCCAGTTCAGCATAATGCCGGGCAGCTAGGCTGCCTGACGCTGGTTTTCAACTGGACCTGCGAATGTGATGTGACGGACGTAAAACAGTGAAGCTATCTTCCTAGCAGTCATTGAATTCTGAAGACACATTCAAAACTAACTTTATTCTAATTTTAAAGCTTTCATTTAAGCCGCTACATTCACTGTTCTACCTCCAACTAACAAAGCAGACGAATGAACTTCTAGTTTCATAGACTAAGTTACGTAGACTGTGTTTGCAATTTAGTTTCTAAATATGTAAACAAATATGTGCTTTAGATGAAACCACTTTAGTACGCACTTTTTTTTTTGTTTTTTTTTTTGTTTAAAAGTGCAAGTCATTTCAATTTAATAAACACGTGTAGAACGTAGAAATTCGTTTAAGTAGAAACAACATCAATTGGTAGCAGAATAAAAGAGGTCAGTATGATACTAAGCTGCGATTATATAATACTTCTCGCGAAAGAGTAGTTCGTGATGTGAAAGAAAAGTAGTTTTATAAGAGTTTATCTTCATAACCCCGCTTATAGTATCTAGTCAAAGAAACTTATACGTTGCTCAGAAGGAATTTATTTATTCAAGAAGCATGAAAACTTCCACGTAGCATGTGTGATAGGATAGTGGCCAAAGGCAAAGTAATTATTACCAAAATGCGTACTAAAAAAAACCAGCCAAGTGCGAGTCGGACTCGCGCACGAAAAGTTCCATACTATTATTTATAAAAACTTTTTTGTATGGGAGCCCCCTTAAATATTTATTTTATTCTGTTTTTAGTATTTGTTGTTATAGCGGCAACAGAAATACATATTCTGTAGAAATTTCAACTGGCTAACTATCATGGTTCATGAGATACAGTCTGATGACAGACGGACGGACGGACGGACGATCGGTTATGAATAAAATACAGCACATACAAGATTAAAACATAATCATAATTATTATTTTAAACTAACACTATCACTTATGGGATATCTTCTATTATTATATATATCTTCTACTATTATTAATTATAGTGAGCTCCCAATAAATAATATTCACGAAAGTTATAAGTGACAGTGTAAGTTTAGTCATTAACTTGAAAACTTTATTATTTTGCCTAAAAATAGGCGGATAGTAAGTTAAACCAAGTACTAAGTCAATTAGAGCCTTTATTTTTTTACGGATGGGAAGTCATCTTCAAATGACCCCTCCCGCTCTGGGCGGAGCGGTAGGGAGTGTCAGATTGTACTGACTAAAACCCATCCATGATCCTTCTTAGCTCTTTGTGTTCCAGGGCCACGGTATATCTTTCGAACAGTCCCGCAGCCCTGGAAGGCATCAGCCTTCTCGGGTCCCTTCCGGTTTGCTGACATCTCCCTGAGGCGCGCGTGGAACACGAACACGCCGTCGACACGGCCTGTCTTCATAAGATGGTCGGACGGTGAGCTAGCCCATTACTGACTTTTCACAGGCCTGCGCCTGCGGGGGCTATTAGAGCCTTGATAGCCAAAAAATATTTGGTTCAATAAATAAGTTCCTGAACTAAGAAAATTGACGATAAGATTTCTGTCTTCACCTGTCAGGAAAGTAAATAATAAACTCAAGCACGTCCCAACAGAACATTACATACATATTTTGGTACCTTAAGGGAAAAAAACACGCAAAGAGATTCATGCAAATATTCACCCACATACCTGAAAAATATTCACGTATGAACAAAGGAAAAACGTGGAATACAAAGGTTGATAGCTACCCCTAATAGACAGGATGTCATCAAAGGAACCAAACATCAGCTAAACGAGGTAAAACATTCGAAAAATAGCTCCGCCAAAGATGATAAGTTGCCACATAAAATTGCACGGGGAGGTACTATTGGTTTGTGTACTCACTTTGTTCTCGACAGTACGATTAGTGGGGAGATTATAGTAATAAACCATGAACTTCTCTTATATATAGGTACTCTTGTATTCCTTATCTTCTTCTCTTTCTTAAACCTCTCAATTCTCATCTAGGCTGCATCCAAATATCTCCACTTTTGGCGGTTCTCAGTCATGGCTATGCAGCTTTGTACGGCCACTTCATTAAGATCGTTGGACCACCTAGTATTGCTTATGTTTAGGAAGAATCATTAACATTGTCTTTTCAGCAAAGATTGAAATCGTTAGCTGATGATGTCACAGTGCAAAAGTCGTGCGAAAAAGTCCTCACACTTAGAAGTGTAACTTCACACATCACGCATGAAAGAAAACTACATCTTTCAATATGATTGAGAGAGAGAGCGACATTCAAATTTCAGTGTCAATGAAAATGAAACAGAAATGTGAAATTTATTGACGAGGTAGTACAAATTTTGTGACTTAAATCTTTGTTGCTTAGACTTATTTCTATTTTGTTGAAGTTGGCGTCTTAAGTAACCGGACGCAGCTTACCATCAGCTGATCCTATCTGACCTCCACATCTCAATTGGTACTGTGTAATATGGTACCGCATAGTAAGACTGGCTGTCAGATTTTCAGGCTAGTGACAACCTGTGACGACTGTGGGATCAACGGCTTAACGAGCTTTTCGAGGCACGAAGGAAACTCGGTATGTATTGGATGTTCACCCATCCACAAACCAAACATGTCAAGCACGGCTTAACCTTACAGATCAATGCTTACTGTGCCACAAACTCCACCATCAGTTATCAGGAAAATAATTACTATAGTTCGAAAACCCTTATTTAAAGTTGTAAAGGTAGTTTTTATTATTTTATCACATAACTAACTTTTAGAACATAAGGTTACTCGCATTGTACAAGTAAAATAATAACTTGGTGTACAATAAAACAAAAAAAACCTTCCGTTAACAATATGTATATACTGACATCATAATTACCTGCGGGGGTTACCTTCAACACAACATATTATAACATGTATAATAAGTACAACATTTTGAATATTATGTGTTTGATACTTGTTTTTAGTAACAATCTGGTCACTTTTTTTTATCTGTGAGGCTTAAATTAGTGTCAATGATGGCCCACCCACACTCAAACAATTATTTTTTTGTGGATTGTTAAAGCTTATATCTGGCCTGTGGCCTTTTGAAATAAAATGAAAAATGAACACAACATTAAAACCTAATTTGTTATGAGTAAAACTAAAAAGACTCGTGAATATGGTCCGTATACATAAAACACTACCACGTTAATAAATCTAGCCGTTCAGAATAATACAAGATTAACAACACACTCACACACAACGATGAGACTACACAGAATGATCCTAATAAAGTACTAAGGAGAATCATTTTCAGGCAACGTCAAAATCCTCGCCACGCGGATTTAGTCCTTATGAATTAAGCATCATTCTCTTTAAAGAACCACTGGAACAATAAGCAACGACAGACGGGAGCGAAAACAAAATGACACACCGCTTCCATAGTACTAACCGCGTTACGCGAAAATGGTCCTTATGAATCAAGCAAGATCCGCGTCCATACATCAAGCGGTTGAAAGCACCACTTAATCCACTTCACGGGTAAGTGTATGTGTGAGATATGACGTCATTCGTCACACAACTCTGCCACATGTGATACTGGCTGTGACGATTCTCGTGTTCCGTGTAATTTGCCGTGAGAGCCATATTTTGTGGCCTACGGAGGTATTCTACTATATAATGTTGGTAAGACATGAAAAAGAACAATGAAATATGAACTCTTTGATATGGAGGTAATTGTTCTCTATTCTTTGGTGAAGGGCGTATCTGTTTAACCATAAGCAAACGACCCGTCTTATTGGGCGTCCGTTTATTGCCCTACAATATAATCATATGATAACTACAATATGATCCAAGATCACTTAGTTATATCTTCTTTCAATACATTTGTTGAGTGTGGTTATGCAGATAAAAGCAATAAGCCGACTGTGATATTAGCCGACTTGGTGATTGGCCGACTACTCATTGCTGTCCGGCGGGGTTTAAGTTAAAATCTTCTAATATATGTATAAAAATCTCGTGTCGCAGTGTATGTTACCAAACTCCTCCGAAACGGCTGAATTGATTTGTATGTCGAGAATCGGCCAAATCTATTTTTCATACCCCTAAAACCCATCAAAATTTCTCCGCGAACGAAGTCGCGGGTTGCAGCTAGCTATACTTATAATATCTTCATTTAAGTTGAATTATAGTCTACCATAAGGAAGACTTCCGATTTCTACATGATAAAACAAACTGCCGACTATTAAAACAAAATTATTAAAATCTAGCTGTTACCCACAGCATCGCTCGCGTTAATTTAGAATTCAACAATAACCGGCTCGGACACGTGGCACCTTCTATTATCATAAAAATACTAAAGTTTTTTTTCCTCGAGAACAGCACTGTTTGTCGGAATGAACGGTAGCCTATGTCTGTTTCTCTACATCTGACAACGTGTATGCAAAATTTTAGAGGTTAAGGCGTGAAGAGGTACCAAACAAACAAACTTACTTTTGCATTTATAATATAAGTTAGGATTAGGATAGTAAGGATAAATAAAGGAGCAATGACTCTAGCCGATTCGCCGACTACAGTAAAGTACTGCCAGATAGTCGGCGTTCGCGAATAGTCGGTACACCTCTACTAAAAACCAAAACATTTTATTTTGAAGGGGCGCAATATTCTAACCCTAATAAAAACCTCTGAAAAGTGCACCGCATGCAGCGGTAGTGTTAAAAATTTTACGATCGCTGCTTGTCACCGCGTGAAATGGCAATTAAAGTTTATGATGTCAGAGTCATTTTAGTAGGAACCATATAAAATCTTTTGTGTCATTTTCACTAAAGAAGCAGAAAGGAAATGTGTTTTAATAAAAGATGTTAATATACAAGGTGTTGTTTTGCATCCTCGTCAAAATTCAGGATGTTGTCACAAAAGACATAAATATTCAATATAAATTACGGTACCTAGTAAATTATTAAAAAACACTGCATTTTTTTGTTGTTTAAATTTGTCAATATTTCAGAATAACCCCCATAGCGTGGTTTAGGGATTATAAAATTATCGAAAAAACGTTTGAGGTTTTTTGTTTGTGTGTAAGCGACGTTATAAGGCAGGGATCAGACGGCCGGAACCACCCGTGTTTAAAACACGGGTGGTTCACAGTTAGCGATTTCAGTCAATAAATAAAAAAAAGAAAATTACCTACTCATTTTATTATTGATTCGGGTCGAGAATCATTAGCATCCTAGAATTTGACGAGGTTGCAAAACAACACCTTGTAGAGAAAAAAAAATATTTTCTTCACCATTTTTTTTTATTTCGTTAATTTATAACATAAAATAACATCACGCACAGGTGTACCTAAAAGTACACCATATTCCGCCAGTTATGTTTGAATGCCATGTAATAGAGAGCGAGCCTATTGCCATCAACTGGGTACAAATTCAGCCTCCGTCGCTGCTACTGAGAAATTTTTGATAGAAAACCGACCACTAGGCCGACGACGCAGTCTATTCGTTATTTTATAAAAACACTAGCTGTCCCGCACAACTTCGTCTGCGTCACATTGTCCCCGTTTTCGCAACATTTTTCATAGCTGCTCCGTTCCTATTGGTCGTAGCGTGATGATATATAGCCTATGTTACTTCTAATACCTCCAAGAATATTTTAAACCCACGATGGTTTGTGTGGTATGTTTACGTTTTTGTCAAATAAATTTTAACAGTGTTTTTGAATAATAAATAATAAAAAATATATGTACAAAGTTTCATGATGACAAACAAACTTACATTCACATTTATAATATTAGTAGGGATTTATTTATTAAAAACAAAAACGCCCTCAAAAACGGTGAAGAAAAACATCGTGAGGAAACCGGCATGTCCTAGAACTAAAAATTCAAAGACATGTGACATCAACCAACCCGCACTGGGCCCGCGTGGTGGATTACAGCCCATTCCCTCTCACAGAGAAGAGGCCTGTGTCCCAGCAGTGGGAACATTAAAGGCTGATGATGATGATTAAAAACAAGGTTAATACAAATCTTTATTTAAGACTTATGCCCCACAAAACCGTTTTCACGGTTTTCCTTTTAATAGTGTGGACACTTAATTAATACTAATATTACTAGTAGCTAACATTTAATAAATCTTAGAAACTACTTATTAACCCCCCCCCAACCATCTGCTAACCACCTTCCTAAAAAATATGGTTTTAAAACTCCTTGTCGTAACTTATTTCTTTACATTTTTTTTTCTCTGCTGTTACTGTCGCAAGACACATGCATAGAATATAATAATTTTATTTGTGTAAATACAATATGGTTAATTAAGCTATTTTGATCGTCCTCCCAGGGCTGCAGGACTGTTCGAAAGAGATAACGTGGCCCTGGAACATATAGGGCTAAGAAGGAACAAGGATGGGTTTTAGTCAGTACAAGTCTGACACTTTCTTCCACTCCGCCCAGAGCGGGAGGATTTGATGATTTTAAACACGTAAAAAAAAAGTTATTTTGATCGCGAAACTCAAGGTCACGAAGTAAAAGTAAATTGATGCTCCAAACTCCAAAAGGCAACAACTCAAAACTAAGTTGAATGACACCCACAATCTTTATCAAAACTTCTTATCGCTTTGAACAAGTAACTCAAGTTATAATAGCTTAACCAAGTCCTGAAGAGACCACTGGTCTTAAGGGACTGTTAATAATTACAGTCTACCTATACTTTAACAAGGAAAATGATAGGTACAGAAGAGCAGGTCCATATGTCGAGTAAAAACAGACAAACACACTCACACACACACATACATAGACGCATGTATGATCCCGAACAAATGACGGCTGCGAGAGCGCTTGCATGCGCTGTAAGTGAAGTGTGTCTATGCGCGCGGGTGTTTTCATTCGTTGCATGAAACTGACCTTTTGCATCTACCTTTTCTGTGTTTAGGGTGATAGAGATGGAGGTAGAAGATTTGTATGTCTCTGATTTGATGCTCTGTCTCTTTCTCACTCTAGAATAAGAAAAAAACAATATTGCTTTAAGACGTCATGGCAGACCGCCTGGTTAGACAAGTTACGTGCTGTTAAAATTTAAAGTCTGTTATTATTTTTGATGAGTCTATCTTTGAATTTAATCTGAAAATTATGGGGAAATTATTTTTGCGTTGACCTTGTAAATGGTTATGATTGGTGAATCTGATACGTGAAAGTTCGTTGAATCGATTTTCATTTGTTTTCAGTTCTAGGACTTGGACCTGGCCTATCATCACCTATTATTAGTGGGTTTTAGAAGTATTATAATTTTATTCTTATTACAGTGTGGGAAAGAGAACGTCTTGCTCTACCTCGGTGACACATTGTTATAAAAGGTGATATGAGCCCTGAAATTAACCTTTACCAACACGGTCTGGGTTTGGGAAGACCAAACGAGAATTTAATAAATTAATAATAAAGTTTAATCAGTTCGCATACTTACTTAGTACTTACTTACGTACTTTGTGTACAATATTAAAAAGCCAACAAAAGACAATGATCCTTAAGCTTTAGATTTTTACATATTCCCTGGACTCCACACTAAGACTCCCTGTTTAAGTGTAACATGTTAGCTTAAACTGAACTATTTACAGAAGAAATAGAAAAAAAAATATACTTAAAAATAATTAAGTTCACAAACTAAAAACTATAATGTACAACAATAATTTTAAAATAAAGTTTGGAGACAAGAAGTTTGGTGTTTTTGGAAGTGAGTGTTAGAGTGTGTGTGTGTTAGAAGGTGTGTGAGTACCACACCCACATCCCCACCACCCCATGATTGTTGATGTTTTTTATTTTTTGTTGTAACAAAAAAATAACATTATATATTGTAATATTACGACTGTATAATTATGCAAAAGGTGTTCTGTTTGCTCGTAGTTTTTGGGATGCAGCCATTTACATATTGCGTTTTTACTGTACATTAAGGTGAGTATGCTCTGTATGGTGTCGGACGTAAAGAATAGCACCATCCCATATCTTCCCGTGGGTGTCGTAAGCGGCGACTCAGGGATTTGCCAGAGAATGGGCAGCAGCGTTCTCTGTGCTTTTGTAACTACCATACTGCGATCGCCAACCCGCCTGCCAAGCGTGGCGATTATGGCTAAACCCCCCAAAACGTCAATGTGGCGACACTTGGGGGAGGCGTATGTCCAGCAGTGGACGTATTTTGGGCTGAAATGATGAAGGTGAGTATAGTTTTACTGTAAGAGTAGAATTTTGAATTTTGGCCCAAGAAATGCAAAAGATCTGCGTGCAAAACATGAGTGTACTCTTGATCGATACCATTTTAATGTTCTGGATGAATGAATGGCCAATTTTCGAGCATGCTTAGGGAAACGCAGCAATATAAAAGCAATAAAGAACTGTCTCACACGAAGTACGCTACACTCTAAGTACAAAGCATCAGTAGAGATTACTCTAATGATGCTTTGTTCTTCTCTAAGTAGTAGTAGTGTCTGGCTTTTTCATATTTTTGGTTACATTTTCTTCTTTTGGCGACTTATAGTATTGTCATATTGGGTATTTCTTAACTGATGAAGTTTTGCTGCGCTCTCGCAACCATAAGAACCTATTTTAAATTGGCGGGGATGCTTCTTGACCCAACGCATGATTACCAAAGTTGCCAAAAACAGTGCGTGTAAGTAAAACAAAATTTGATAATATGTTTTTGACGTGTTTACAATTGTTTCACACTGTTTCATCTTCCAAGGTTACAAAGGTTATGTCAGAATAATTTTGATGAATTATGAATTTGGGTTTATAGATATACTGATAAAATTTTCATACTTACCATGAAAATAATATTTTGTCCGTTCAGAATACTACGTACTTCACAAACTATCGTCAGATGTCTACAAATTTTTGAAAAATTAGGCATTCCAAATATTTAGTTTGCATAATACTTTGCTTATCAACTAAAACGTCTTCATAAATAAACATAAACGCAAGCTTTTTCCTGCGGCATCTCTCGCGTGTAGGTTGAAAATAATTCCTTTAGGAACGAGCACTGGAATGAAAGAAAAAAAATGTCCTAACGCAGGTCATGTTCTACATATCCACTAAATTACATCGAATCTATTCTATCGTTTGGCAATAGAAAAAATAGAGACGTTTACTTTCATATTTATTCTTAATAGAATCAATTTGAATTAATCCACTTAATGACTCTTTCTATACTAATGTATAAAATTACTGCGACACCACAAGACCACTAAGCAAATGAATAGAAAGTAATAAAAATGTGAACAAATAGAACATCAGTATCATGCAAATGTATTGAAACTCAATATGACCTAATGCAATTCTGCAAAACATTTCCCATAAGATAATAACGTTTCATAATGTCCTTACACATGGTTTAAATGAAGCCTAATATCGGTGCTAATAGGCTATTAATAGCCACATTGATAGGCAAAGGCTAGCCAATGGGAGAACTAACGAAATCAGCGTTCTATTATAGTATGGATAACGATATGGTCAATATGGTTGTAAATTGAATTATGGTTTTGGATCATTGGTTATGATGACTCGTTTTGTGCAGGATATTAAAACAAAAATTAAAAATAATAAACTGTACAGGCTGTTTTTAACACCGAACTGCTCCAATCGACACATTACGGAGTCAAGTGGCGAGTTTTTCATACCATTTACGAAAGCGTAGCAAGCGTAGCACATCAGCTACGCCGTAGCAAGTAACGTAGACCCTTTTTCTTAACATAGTTAAAAATGGCGCAAATTCCGTCAAGTATATTATTAAAAATAGCTACAAAAATATGTAATACTAACAAAAATATGGATACTTAATAGGCAGTCCAAGGAAGCTATGCCGTCCCTTGACGCAAAGCTGACCAGGCGCCTTTTGCGTCTGGTCAGGGATGGCCTGCGTCTGGTGGCGGGGACCATCACTGGACACTGCTCACTGAATAAACATTTCCACACTCTAGGAATCACTGACAGACCCCTGTGCAGAGCATGCATGGATGCGGAGGAAACGGTGGCGCATGTGTTGCTTGAGTGCACCGGTGTCACCAGTATTCGCGAGGCGACCCTGGGAACACCAAGATTCCTTGCGGACGCCCTGAGAAGACCGGGAAGTGTGATCTGCTTCTGGAGGGAGGTGGGCTTGTTGGAGTAACGGCCACTATGGCTCACGCAAAATGGTCCACTTAAGGGATCAAGTGTGGAAACGAAAAACCCCATGAAGAAGAAGATGAAGATGTAATACTGGCTGTCCCAAGCAACTTCGTCTGCATGACATTTTCCCCGTTTTCGCAACATTTTTCATTGCTGCTCCGCTCCTTTTAGTAGCGTGTTACTTTGTTTCTTCTAATACCTCCAAGAATATGTGTACAAAGTTTCATGATGATCGGTTGAGTAGTTGTTGCGTGAAAGCGTAACAAACAAACTTACATTCACATTTATAATAGTACTAGCTATCCCGCGCAACTTTGTGTGGGTCACATTTTCCCCGTTTTCGCAACATTTTTCATTGCTGCTCCGCTCTTACTGGTCATAGCGTGATAATATATAGCTTATGTCCTTCCTCAGGTTAAAATCTATCTTCTTGCCAAAATTTATTAAGATCCGATCAGCCGTTTAGTCGTGCAAAGGTAACAAACATACAAACACACAGAGTGACTTTCGAATTTATAATATTAGTATGGATTATAATAGTACAGGATTATGTTTGTTTCCTAACAAGAAAAGTCCATAACACACGTAACCACAGCTATACATATCGAAACTATCCCCAAGCCGCAAAGGTACAAGCCACAAAGGTACAAGGGTCCGATTTAGCAGAATACCGAACTGCGCAAAAACAATCCATACATTAAGGAGTCAAGTGGCGTGTGTTTCATACCATTTACGAAAGCGTAGCACATCAGCTACGCCGTAGCAACACACGTAGACCCTTTTTTTAAACATTGTTAAAAATGGCGCAAATTCCGTCAAATAACTTACAGATTATTAAAAGAAAAATATGTAATATGTTTATTTTCTAACAAGAAAAGTCCAGAACACACGTAACCACAGCTACAAATATCGAAACTATCCCCAAGCCGCAAAGGTACAAGCCACAAAGGTACAAGGGTCCGATTTAGCAGAACACCGAACTGCGCCAAAACAATCCATACATTAAGGAGTCAAGTGGCGTGTGTTTAAAGGAGCGGCCGTCACGCCGGGTCGCAGACTTATTGCTTCGAGTTAGCTACGATTTCTGAACTAACAATTCACGCCAAGTTTTTGGGGTTTGGGCTAAAGTTATGTAGGAGAGGTTTTCTTAGTTTCTATTTTTGTTGTAACCTTGCGATCCGTACTTGTGCTATCAAATTCTCATTCATCGATTATTCTTACAATAATGGTGAACTGAATGATAACCTAAATTAAATCATGGTGTTTTGGTTGCATCTGTGGTATATCACCACTTAGCCATTTGTATTTAATTCCAATGTTATTGTATTACCTATCATCAGTACGTCTCAGACAGAATATCCGGCTCGAAGGACCAATGCTCGGGGTTGGGTTGAGATTATATAAACTAAGATTAAAGATTATAAGTTAACTATATTTCATACAAATGGGTTAGTGATTAAAACTAACGCGGTGAACGAGATGAGCTTAAGTCGCGCTCGATATGCTGTCCGTGGCGTACTGACTGTTTTACTTAGGTAATACATAAAATATTCAAGGCATAGAGCGCGGTGCACAATTACGCTGACATGTTTTTTATTGTTCGGTGATTGACCCGAACAAACCCTTTTAAATATCAACCTGCCACAAATTTGACTGGGAAAAGAAAATACCTGATTAATCCAATAACACTTTGTATCAAAACTATACCAAGGCAACAAGGCAGTCAGTTTTTATTAAAATTAATTTCTATTCTATAAGAATATTTCATCTACAAACAGCTCCTAACTTGCGTCACCCAAAACGGTACGAAAATGTCGGAAATACGACGAGCACTAGGTTTTATTTGGCGACGCATATTGCTAGTCCTCACCTATGTGGCGTATACGAGGCTATATATTCTTGACACTTGAGCCACCTTTACCTAAGTATACGTCCTTGGTCCTTTTGTGGATTGTTCTAGCTTATTTATCTTTATTCCTTTTTTCTGAGAGGCACTAGGTAGGTTACGAATGATGATGAGAGAGACTATGTTCTGTTGGCTTTGAGGAAAGATATATTTATAGAAGGATCGGAAATTTTTTTAGTTGACTGCCTAACAAGAATACCGACAGAATTATGCCTCAGAGACTGCCCATGTGCACAAAAACATTCTCTGCGCAGCTCCAAAAATATTTCTGTTAATTAGTATGTAATATCGATTTTAAAGTCTAATATTGGTAAATAGTGTACCGAACGGGTAGTTTTTTGAGTTTTCAAAACTGCGTTATGACCTCGGAAGTTACACGCCGCGGGCAGGAGGCATGTCACAAAAGCATAATAGTATATAGTTTTATATCAGTTTGACATCAGTGATATTACAATTTGAAAATGTTGTAAAAATGACATATCTGTTCTTTTGATCTATGCGTATTAATAATATTCCGCTGTCAGACAACCCGCACTAGGCCCGCGTGGTGGATTAAAGCCCATTCCTTCTCATTGAGAGGAGGCCTGTGTCGGAGCAGTGGGAATGTTATAGGCTGATGATGAGGTAATCCGCCACCAATGCCATCATCACCCTAAAACAGTGTACTGCTAAGCATTCGTATCTCCAATCACACTGGTGCTATCATTGTCTCAACACAAGAAAATTCTCTACAGACTCTATTAACCTTAAATTATTGGCCTTGACCAACACAGTCAAATTTTTCCTTATCACTGAAGGCTAACCCAAACCCCAGAAACACAACTAAACACTTAGAAACACCAACAAAATTATATTATAACACAAACTTAAACATAACTAGAGAAATAATTAATGTTATACCCGTGGCCGTTAATTTTACACAACAACAATTTATCAAGAGCTGTGAGATAGGAGGAAATCTCACGTTTTGCTAGTAAACTTTGGTAACGACTGTGATCAATGGACGGCTATCGTAATTGCGATTAGTAATAGGCTGTATGTGTGGTTGTTGGCGGGTCTGCAATGTGTCTGTTATGGGTTTTGTGGGGTGGGTAGAGATGTAGCTCATGGAATGTAGAATGGGACGTAGCATGGGACGTAGCTGATCACAATATCATTATTTAAATCCTGTATTATGTACTTACCTCTGATCCACAATAATTGATTGAATCACTTCATCATCATCTGCCTAGCCTTTTACCAAACTATCTTGGGGTCGGCTTCCAGTCTAACCGGATGCAGCTGAGTACCAGTATTTTACATGAAGCGACTGCCTGTCTGACCTTCACAATCAAGTAACTGGGTAATACGATACCCCTTGGTAAGACTGGATGTCAGACTTTTAGCTTCTGACTGCTCGTAACGACTGTCAAAGACCTACAAATGACAGCCGGAACCAAAGGTTTAACGTGCTTTCCGAGGCACGGAGGAAACTCGATATGTAATTATGGTCACCCATCCACAGACCAACCTCGGCAAGCACGGCTTAACTTTAAAGATCGACCTGAGCGGCTGTTATTATTTAGCCACGAGCCTTAAAATCCTACTTATAACATTATAAACGCGAAAGTTTGTATGAATGTATGTTTGTTACTCTTTCACGCAAAGGCTACTAAATAGATTTTGATGAAATTTGGTATGTAGATAGCTTATACCTTGGATTAACACATAGGCTACTTTTTGTCCTGGTTTGCGCGGGTGAAACCGCGGGGCGCAGCTAGTAAGTCATATTTTGATATAGTTTAGTAGCAGCTGAACCAGAGTATAACTGTTATTGTTAGGTACAAAAATCTGCTCCTTACTAAGGGAATGGGGTAACAGCTAGATGGACTTAACCCTCAATTGGTCGCACCCAAAAAAATCACGCCGTAATTGGACGCGTAAGGTGCGTGACACCCTGATCATATAAATTCGAACTACATGCAAAATCACGATGACTACTCGATACTTGATTATAAACCTTCACAGATGCGCTCGTGTGTATTAGTGAGCCACGCGAATACTTAGGGGTCTAAAAATGTGTCCAGGTCAGACTGGATGTGGAGAACCAGAGCAGGGCTAAGGCGGCACGACTCAAGATAGGCCTTTGTTCAATACTCTCCGAAAGAGTGAAAAAAAAATCGTTCTGCGATTCCCAAATTGTTCACATTGAAATTGAAGTCTTGATTCTAATCCATACCAACGAATAAAATAAGAACAAAAATAACACATACACTTTTCAAACAAGTCGTTTTTACAACCAAACAAGTTAGTTCGTCAATCGGAGAACGGTAACAAAATGTTCGACTCAGACAAATTTGTATACACCATATTGAATTTCAACGAAATATCTACATTCTAGCTAAACAAGGAAAACACAATTGTGGTAGCAACACTTTACGACATCCTATACCTTCTGGAATATGGGATGAAGGATGTTTATGGATGAATAAATTTATGTATTGTGAGAAGACAGGCCTTTCTAGAGAGATGAGAAACTATTCCGTGCCTAGAGCTTGTTTTTATGCTCTTCAGAGTAAATTGGAATGGTTCTGGTGGTGAAATGGCAGGAGAAAAAATTGGTCTGGGTTATATAAGGTGGTAAGTGAGATGGAAGGAGCAAGATGGATAATACGAGTTGCATAAAGGACAGTACACATAGGGGAGTCAAGAAATAGATAGCAAAGCGATGACCATGGCGGGCAATAACAGGTCTAGTCATACTTAGGCGGAACCCGCCCGTTATGCAAAACGCTACTTCGTGTGTAAATTGTTTCTAATGATCACGCGACTATTCGCGCTAGTTTGCACACTTAAATGAAAGTCATTTTGTCCCACATCCTACTTGGAATTTATTTCAGTTTGGCCAAAGTTTCAAATAATTCAATAGCTATGAGCATTATCTCGAAACCTAAAGCAAAGCAGTGATTTAATGTAAAAAGCGGTCAAATCGTTTAAACTGATGCTCATTTATTTCTTACCACTCAATCTGCTACAAGCTCTATTCAGTTTCACAAGTCATAGTCTACGCTGTAGAGTACACGAACCAGGGATGCAGTGGCATTACTCTGGCAATATGTGCAATGCCTTTGTCTGCTACTGTAGACAAAGATGCAAGTAGCGCAAATTTGTCTGGCGCCTTTTCATATGACGTTATCTTACCGTCCTCACCGTGGGAATGAAGCTTTACAGTGTGATCTACGCTTTACAGTGTAAGGTAAGCCTTAGAGAAGGAGCAGTTTTATTGTATTCGCTACCTAATCAGTAGTCTGTTATTTCAGCCTTGAGCTAAACTCTAATTCACTTTGTGAGCCGCCTATTTTATTTCGCTCTCTCATAGAATAAACTTTACTGTCTACAATTTGAATAGGTATAAGAACTTTGAATATGAATTAATGTAAAGTGCTTTACAAAAGGAGATTTTATCGTCTCTTTCTATCTCTTAGAAACCGACAAACAGGCAGTCGCTTTATTTATCTGCCTAGTCTTTTTTCAACTCTATTAGGGTCGGCTTCCAGTCTAACCGGATGCAGCTGAATTACATTATTTTACTTGGAGCGACTGCCTATCTGACCTCCACAACCCAGTTAGTAGGTACTAGATAATATAATACACCTTGGTAAGACTGGTTGTCGGACTTTCGGGCCACTGACTACCTGTAACGACCGTCAAAGATCTTAATGACAGCCGAGACCAACGATTTCAAGTGCTTTTCGATGGATGGAGGAAACTCGGTATATATGGGTAGTAGTATAATAAGGAGACTGAAAAGGACTAAGCCTTTTGAATTAGTTTAGTGATTGTTACGGAGTGCAGTGAGTGCTACCTTTTAAGAACACAAGAACTAAGTGTCTTTCCGTCATAATAGAGACAATAAGAAAAGTGCCAATGGACACATTCTTTAGTATAAATTTACTAGGAAATTAAGTTAAATTTAAATTGCTTACTAGCCTCAAGGCAAGATTGTAATTGTTGTGAGGTAACCATTCGGTTACAACATAATGAAAAAAGTAATGGTAGTTAGAAACCCATCCAAAAATCAACCTAGGCACGCGCAGTTTAACCAGAAGATCGACCTTAATAATTAACCACAACCTATTAGGCCCTCCCATTCCTGTTCAAGTGTTCCATACTTAAGAACTCCAACAAATATCATATTATCGCCTCAGATATTAAGAGCTTTTATACCCTACGGCTTTTCATACAAACTTTCAAGTCGTTATTTTCCGAAATGACTGAACAGATTTTAATGAAACTTCCTACGGATAAGCAGTATACATAGGTATAAAAAGTTACTAAAAACATTTTCGACATGCCTTTTAAAAATGAAGATAATTGGAAATTTCTGTTTCTATAGATAATTAAAAATCGGTCTAATTTAGCTATAAAACTATTTTTCGAAAATTATTTTAGTAACTTTTTAGACCTACGTATACTGCTTATCCGTAGGAAGTTTCATTAAAATCTGTTCAGTCATTTCGGAAAATAACGACTTGAAAGTTTGTATGAAATGCTGTAGGGTATAAACGCTCTTAACATACTTTCGATTCGGCTCCACCAAAAATCATGTTATACAAAGTAAAATACCATTAATGTAATCCTCATTCTATGCGAGATCGTTTATTTTATTGCCCTTTTTGTGTCTAATATTTATTATCATAATTATCATCCTTTGTTTTCTTTTAAATTATTGGTTACAGGTGGGCACCCAAGATATTCATTGTACTGTGGGTTGGGATCCGTTAAACGATAATATTTTACTAAAATGTCGGGTTCTAAGATCTGCAAAATATATTTCGGTCAACTCTATTAATTTATGCCCGAAAGACTTTTATTTTACAAAATAAGAAGACTGGGGTTTCTGGGTTTCAGTCAGTATGCCTTAAAAACATGGTTCGAAGTGATAAATATCTTGATAATAAAAAATCAATCATAAATTCACACATTATTGGATCGGACTGGTTGTCAAGAAAATACCGAAAACTTAAGACCGTTACGACTAAATTTGAGTGCATTCAAACAAAAAAAAAGCGGTATGATTCAACAATTAAAAAGATAAGTGAATCAGAGTAGATAATTGTCAAAAAAGTAGTTATATTGATGATTTCAAAAATGATTAAAATAAGTAATTTTCTGGTATAAAACTACATATAAGGTTAGATTTTAACTTAAACAGCAAGGAAGCAAGTTAAAGGAATGCAAACAATATTTCGTGACACAAAAGTCGTAAACTCAAAAACGGAACTTCAAAATAGAACGACGAAAAATATCTCATAAAAGCGAACGACATGCCAGCCACTCTATGTTTCCACATCATCTAATCCCAAACTTAATATCGCAGTTGTCTAATAAAAATATCGTGAGCAACAGCCTGGTACTTAAAGTGGCCAAAGTTGGATACTTGGCCATATTTACTACATGGCCAACTACCCAACTTTGGTCACCACTATCCGACTGACTACAAGACATACTCTACTTCGTCACTGACTTCTATATACAGCTAGTTTGTGTTTATATTCCGGATATTAATCCTGCAGTTTGCAATGATGAGGGTTTCAGTTTGCGTCAAGTTTGTGGAAAATTAAAGTTCTAGACTGGAAAATTAGTTTTTTTTCTAAGATAAAGTCTTTAAGCCTATTCTAAGAAATATTTTCAGACATTGAAAATGTCTGAAAGTATGTGATAATGAAAAATATTGGACCTCTGTATTTATTCTCTTCAAAATCTTTTTGATTACTTGTAAGCTGTCCAGTCACATGTTTGTAGAAATTCTGATGAAATAAGGCGTACCTTTGTGGTCTCAAATATAATTATGTGATTAAAACGTCTAAATGTTTAATCTAAACTATGTAATATTAAAAAGAGGAAAGGTTTGTTTGTTTGTTACGATTTAACTCAAACACTACTCAACCGATTTAAAAAATCTTTCACCATTAGAAATTTACATCTTTACCGAGTAACATAGGCTATATTATATCACATTTTTTGCGGACGAAGTCGCGGGTGAGGTGTTATTTAATGAAAAATATTGGACCTCTATATAAAAAGATTTTGAAGAAAATAATTTCTTCAAAATCTTTTTGATGCGTTTTGTAAGCTGTCCAGCCACATGTGTATTCGGAGAAATTCTGATGAAATAAGACGTACCTTTGTGGTCTCAAATATAGTTATGTGATTAAAATTGACGTCTAGATGTTTAATCTTAACTATATAATATTAAAAAGAGGAAAGGTTTGTTTGTTTGTTACGATTTAACTCAAACACTACACGACCGATTTGAAAAATTCTTTCACCATTAGAAATTTACATTTTTACCGAGTAACATATCACAATTTTTACGGAAGAAGTCGCGGGCGAGGTGAAATTTAATGAAAAATATTGGACCTCTATATTTATTTTCTTCAAAATCTTTTTGATTCGTTTTGTAAGCTGTCTAGTCACATGTGTATTTGGAGAAATTCTGATGAAATAAGGTGTACTTTTGTGGTCTCACATATAATTATGGGATCAAAATTGTCGTCTGTTTAAATAATAAATAATCTAATATTATAAATCGGAAAGATTTCATTGTTTGTTACGATTTAACTCAAATACTACTCGATCGATTTAAAAAATTCTTTCACCATTAGCAAGCTACAAGCTTTCCCGAGTAACATAGTCTATGTCACAATTTTCGCGGACGAAATCGCAGGCGAAGTGCTATTTAATGAAAAATATTAGACCTCTATATTTATTTTCTTCAAAATCTGTTTTTGATTCGTTTTGTAAGCTGTCCAGTCACATGTGTATTTGGAGAAATTCTGATGAAGTAAGGTGTAGTTTTGTGGTCTCACATATAATTATAACTTTTACGATATACCTAT
Organism: Cerastis rubricosa; assembly: GCA_949152445.1. Lineage (NCBI taxonomy): Eukaryota > Metazoa > Arthropoda > Insecta > Lepidoptera > Noctuidae > Cerastis > Cerastis rubricosa. Next base: position 16,658,552 of record OX424541.1, read on the forward strand.
GAACGGTTTTTGTTTGTGTACGAATGAAGAAATAAACAAAAAACAATGATAAAATTCAATACGCAATGACTACGCGTACTTATGTCTGTATGTACACACCCCAAAAAAGGAAGCAACATTTCCCAAAGGCTTCATTAACTCTAAGTAGCCTCCCCCACCCACGTGCTCAAATAATTCACAATTAAAATTTCAAACAAACACACCCTTTGGCAACACAAAAATCCCAAAAAAGTAACATACAGTAACAAAGCTAATAACTTGTCGTGGGTCTGGCAACATTAAATAAAGGGTCCATAATTATGAATGCCAATCTACTTCACAATTAGCCAAAGGGTTTTAATACCTTTGTATTCCTTACCTTGAAACATTTGCAATTTAATTTAATTCTGCTCAACTTTCCTTCCATTATTTGAGTTTTGGGGGTTAATTTTAGTTATTATCCGTAATGCAAACAATAAGGAAATAACAAGCTTTGGTTTCTATTTATTTAATTTGCACGGTTTGATTAGGAGCGCTGTATTGTTGCACTGAGTTTCCATGCAAAGATGAATAGGGGAGGTATATAGAATTTACATGCGCTTTGAATATGAAAGGCTAATGAGGGAAATGGACTAATTTGTTGTGTCGGACAAACAAGCTTGCAGTGGTTTCATTTATAACGCTTTGAAAGGCCAGTTTAGTATCATCAAGAAAATAATAAATCATGGCAGTCCTTATATCCTTTTTTTTTTCGGATCGGATATCATCAAATGACTCCTCCCGCTCTGGGCGAAGCGGAAGGGAGTGTCAGACTTGTACTGACTAAAACTCATCCATGTTCCTTCTTAGCCCTTTGTGTTCCACGGTATCTCTTTTGATCAGTCCCGCAGCCCTGGCAGGCATTGGCCGTGTCCGTGGATAGGTTACCATAATTACATACCGAGTTTCCTCCGTGCCTCGGAAAGCACGTTAAGGCAGTGGTCCCGGCTGTCATTTGTAGATCTTTGACCGTCGTTTCGAGTAGTCAGAAGCCAAAAGTCTGACGTCCAGTTTTACCAAGGGGTATCGTATTACCCAGTTACTGGGTTGTGGAGGTCAGATAAGCAGTCACTTCATGTAAAATACTGGTAGTCAGCTGCATTCGGTTAGACTGGAAGCAGACCCCAAGATAGTTTGGGAAAAGGCTAGGCAGATGATGACACATCTATAACCATAGTAATAATTATTATACAAGGTAAGCCCGATTCACCCCACAGTAATCGGGCCTTTTTTCCTCAAACTTTTTTCCACGTATAAATCAAATTAATACAGTTATAAATAACGGCCAACATTGAAAAATAACTAGGTACACGTATTTTAAATCTATCTACACGGCATGGCGCAGAAAGTATTGTAATATTCACGTAATTTGGATGATTCATGAGCCATTAGGTTGCGTTATTGAACTTTCTGGAAAAAAGGTAAGGATCCCTTCACGACTGAAGGCAGAGGACCAATATTAAGTCGTCGGCCTTTGGTTCTGGTCTTTTTTTTAATAATGTTATGAGTTATTTTATTCGATGATTTGTTATTGGAATTGTTTTATTTGTAACTGAAGTGAACTGCAATTACTGCAAACGAATTGTAAAAATAAAATTTTGGTCCTTGTTTTATTTTGAAGCTTAGAGAATACGTAATAATATCATCATCATCAGCCTATAATGTTCCCACTGCTGGGATACAAGCTTCATCTCTATGAGAGGGAGTGGGCTGTTATCCACACCGCGGGCCCAGTTGGTAGATGTCACATGTATTCGAATTTTTAGTTCTAGGACATGCCGGTTTCCTCACGATGTTTTCCTTAATCGTTTTTGAGACTAGAACCAATTGTAAAAATAAATCACAAATTTCGGCCCTTATTATATTTTCAAGCTTTAAGAATACCGTACTTGGTCCTGTTATTGATGCCTTCACCGGAACAAAATCGTCACCTGCCTAACGACCTAACAGAACTATATTGGCGTCGAAATCCTGTCTAACCGGATGCCGCTGAGTACCAGTATTTTACATGGAGCGACTGCCTATCTGACCTCTACAATCCAGTTAGAGCTGGGTAATACGATACCCTTTGGTAAGACTGATTGTCAGACATTCGGGCCTCTGAATTGCTGTAACGACTGTCAAAGATCTACCAATCAAGTAACACGTTGTTCGGGTGCTTTTCGTGGCACAAAAATAGGTAGGTTTTCAAAAAAACTTTGTCTTTGAAACAAGCCTTCAAATTGAAGTAGTTGACTTATTTTCACACTTCATCATCATCATCATCATTTCAGCCCGAAAGACGTCCACTGCTGGACATAGGCCTCCACCAAGAAAGGGGGGTTTTGCCATAATCGCCACGCTTGGCAGGCGGGTTGGCGATCGCAGTACGGTAGTTACAAAAAAAAAAAAAAAAAGCACAGAGAACGCTGCTGCCCATTCTCTGGCAAGCACTTATCACACTTATCATCACAATATTACTTTAAAGTCTCTGAAAACTCCAAATCGAACCAAAACTCCCACACCTGATTATTTGCTTATACGGTAAAATATCTTCTACTTCACCGCATTTTCGACCTAAACATAGATAGGTTAGTTATGAAAGTACGAATGCCCGCCAATCTAGTGCTGTCTTCAATCATTCTGGGATTTTGTCGCGACATCCCATTTCCGAATTCGTGAGTCTCATATAGTATTATACATCTGTACGTGGGTACTACTGAGTTAACTGACGGTCTACTGCTTTTCACCCTTATGTCCTAAGTTATAAGGTTGAAAAGTGGTCGACCGGCAGTGAACTCGGTAGTACGTATCTTTCATATTACGTTCAGTCTATTCGCAGTTACCTATTACAACTGCCGTAAAGGGCGACCTTATTCTCCTGAAAATAAAGATCAATATAATTTTGACAGATTTATCAGTGATAGCAACCTAACAAGATTCTTAATCCTATGTGTATAAAGACCACAATGATTTGGACAGCGATGCAAGGGTGGAGGGAAACTTATTGTGAAAGATCTGTAGGTCAATCTCTTATGCTATGAAGGTGTGTGGGTTCTATTTGTAGGTAGGCTTTATATAAAAATTCTCTGTTATTGGTGTTTTGATCTTTAAGTAGAAGATTAATATTACCATAACCATTTCAGATTTATTATTATGCACTATGTGAATTACTGAACTTTGAAATTATTACCTGTAGTTTTACATATATAATATCGCATCTATGATCTCCGAAGGGTTAGGCAGAAGTGTATCTAATAGTACCTACACCATCATTTCGCTAGTTATATAATGGGGGGCGAGTCAATTGCCATCAACCGAGCAGATATGCAGGCTCCGTGGCTGCTACTGAGAAATTCGTGATGGAAAAACCCAATAACACTTTGCCCGAACCTGGAATTGAACCCAATACCGCTGCCTCAGCAGTCGCGCTTGTGACTACTGGACCAACGAAGCTGTCTGCAGTTTTTAATTACCGGTACTATAATTCCTAGTCATCATCTGTCCAGGCTTTTTCTTTCTATAATGGGATCAATTTGCAGTCTAAAGGGGTTGCAGCTGTATACCAGTTTTTACTTTGAACGAATATACAACCAACCCGCACTGGACCCGCGTAATGGATTTCAGCCCACTCCCTCTCATAGAGGGGAAGTCTGTATCCCAGCAGTGGGAACATGGTGGGAACAACAACACGGCTGATGATGAAAAATATACAAGTCTCCCAAAAAACTGGAACAGATCCTTGCATTTAATTTCACTCCAATAACAGATACTGCATTTTTGTCTGTGCATTTTTGATATTTTGGAATGGTTAGGGAGTAATTTTGCACGAATTGCTTTAATTATCAGTATTAAAGTACTATAATTTATGTAGTATAATACAATATTCATTTATTGCGCTATCGTACACAAACATAACAATTTATATTACATAAATATTTAAGACTTCAGAACTATTACAATCCGTCTTACGAATTTTACCTCTTTCGAGAAACCGAAGGTTATGTTTGTGCAAACCCAGACTCAATGACAGCTGATGTCATAAAGTACCATCACCAAACTGGGTATCGGAGCACGGTTAGGACTATCCTTGCTTACAGCGTTAAAACAGTTAAAACTTTCTATTCCTCGGTCCCCTTTTTATTTGTTTTAATCCTATTGGTCGATAAACGGTGGTCCAATATCTGGGATCATTAACAGAGCATGAGATTTAAAAAAAAAAAACATATTTTAAAAAAAGGGTCACATTTTTTTCGGTTAACGTTTTTTTTTGTAAAACCAATAGAAGAAAGGGTGTTAAACAGATGTGGTCATCGTGTACACCGTGTACACGGGATTTTGTTTGAAAGAGGAGCCTTTTCCCACTTTTCTGATTGTACATCATAAAGTTCAAGTTTTGGAAACCCAAACTCAATTCAGATGTCATAAAGTTCAAATTCCTTCGTAACCTAATGTCAATCTGTTTGATCAAGACAAGTGAAACCTGATACGAGTTTAACCCATCACAAAAGTGCACAACGTCGCTCAAGAAGTTTTCACTTAAAAAAAATCCGCGATGATTTGGACAACTTTCTTTTCGACTGAAGCTGCCATGTAACCTTAGTGTTTTCTTTTTTCCAAAGTCAATGATGCAATAGACTTAGAAAATGTACGAATTTTAACCCATAAACAACCTTATTAGTCCGGGGCTTTTAGATTTGAACCCTGCATTAAATATAAACAGCGATTTTTTTCTTGAATCGTGTACTTGACCTTAGCTCTTCAAATAATAAAAAAAAATTAAACATTTTCCGAGACCGGATCAAGCTGAAAAAGACGAAAACACGTTTTTGTGAATAAAAACATGGGAAAAAAAGTTAACAGGACATATTTAGTTTCTTTAAGTAAAGAATTGGTGACAGTAATATATTTTTTCAGAATTAAACATTTTCGTCCACGGAAATTACGGTAAAAAAACATTTACGAAATTTTTGGATTGTACTTAAGGCAAAAATATAAACAGCGGTTTTTTTACATAAAATAACTTAAATTAATATATTACACCGCCAATAAACAAAATTAAACAAATTGTACTACCGGAAGTTATTATTACCCGTTTTTCTACAATAGCGGTTGAGGCAAAAAGGTAACAGGGTTTAATTTAGTTTAACTTTCATCTAAAGGCTATTTCTAACCTATTTACACGAAAATTAAACACTTTAAAGCAAATCGTGAAAAAAAATCAATTAATGTTTACGTAAAATACGTCTGCAAGCTTTATTCTTGTATTTGGCGCAGCACTTTCATAGGAATTTGATCTTTCCGCAATAGAAATAAGGTGTACAATCGCGTAACTCAATAAAACACCGACTCAAACAACAACACAGTCATACGCACACAATGAACGCAGCGCTTATCTTGTTTACGCACACTAGCACACGCCGTACGCCGCACGCTGCTTAGCGCTGACACCGTGCATCGTAATTTAATTTTTACTTTGACAATATTAATTATCGCTCTAATTTGTTTAATTTTGGGGGATTAAGGTTTGGATTTATATATTTCTCATTATTAAATGAATTTAAATCCTGTTACATTTTTGCCGTAAGTAGTATTTAAGATTTTTAGATTTTCTTGATTTTCTGTGAAGTCCGGAGCAGAATTTGTTTAATTTTCATAATAATAGTTAGACATGGTGATATAAATCTTTTTAGCACTATTTTTGTCCTGTTAATATTTTTGCCTTAAGTACGAAGTCAAATTATAAGTTTTTAAAAAAAAAAAAACGATTGTTCCGTGGACGAAAATGTTTAATTTTCTGACCTACTTGTAGTACTCAATCTGTTCTACATATACTCCAAATAAACATACCTGTTTATATTTTTTTCCACCAAGTTATATACATATTAGACGTTTTCTTAAAAAAAACATATACGCGGAGGTGAACTTTTCGCGGGATACAGCTTAATATACTCTCCTGTCCATACCCTACACATTCAATGAAAAAAATCGCTGTTTTTAATTAATGCAAAGTTAGCCTAATATTCGGCGTAAATTCCCCGGACTATATGCATAAGAAGCGAGGTCTTAACCGTGGAACCATCACGGTTTTTTTTATTATTCACCGATAAGTGAGGCGTCAAATTTAAAAAGTGCCACCGGAATATTATTAATGTGCATATCTAAACGTGAAATTCTGTCATGTTCCGCAAATGGCCGCCATTTAGTAAATATTCATAAATTTATATTTATTCGTTTACACGCTGTTGCGACGTGTTTTGATTTTTGCGGTTAGATTTTGTTGACGTCAAATTGTTGAATATTATATTCAACTATTTTGGTGTTTTCTATCTTCGGGTGATGTGAGTGCATTGGAGGAGCTCGTTGCTAAATAATAACAGCCGCTTGGATCGATCTTTAAGTTAAGCCTTGCTTGCCTAGGTTGGTCCATGGGTAGGTGACGACCCATTACATAACGAGTTTGTTTTGGGCCTCGGAAAGCACGTTAAGCCGTTGGTACCGGTCGTCATTTGTAGATCTTTGACAGTCGTTACAGTTACCGTTTACAGTTCTAGAAAGTCTGACAACAAGGCAAGGAGTACCTCAGTGCAAATTGCTTGTAGAGGTAAGACATTCTGCTGCATCTGGTTAGACTGGAAGCCGACCCCACATATTTGGGAAAAGGCTATGCAGATGAGGCAATTTGATGTTGCTTATTTTAGCAATTTCGGTGCGTACTCTTATTTCGAGCATTAATGATTTCAACGATTTTAAGTTAGATATAATCCGGTCTCTAGTAAGCATTATTGGTAAATATATGACTTGTTTTTAATTCAACAAGGATTAAGTTTGAAACCTTAACAAATTCTGACTAAATCCAAAATAATGCCTCCTTAAAACCCCTTGACTTTGACGGGTTTCCCGGTATTCGATTTTAAGATGGCAAATGACTGTCTAAAAATAAGACACTAAGAAGAATCTTATTCTAATACTGAGAAGAGGTCCTCTTTGATTTTAGATGCCTACTATTTATATTTTGACAACTTGAGTTATCCCAAGCAGGATTATTGTTGTATACAGGGTGGAAGAAACATCGACGCGAAAACATCATCATCATCTGCCTAGCCTTTTCCTCAACTATCTTGGGGTCGACTTTCAGTCTAACCGGATGCAGCTGAGTACCAGTATTTTACATGAAGCGACTGATTAGCTGTCCTCTACAACCCAGTAACAGGGTCATACGATACCCCTTAGTAAGACTGGATGCCAGACTTTTTGGCTTCTGACTACTCGTAACGTTTTGTCAAAGATCTACAACAACGCGAAACAACATAGATTTTTTTATTTTATCCATAACCATACTAATATTTAGATGCGAAAGTCACTCTGTTTGTTTGTTTGTATGTTTGTTTGAATGTTTGTTTGTATGTTTGTTTGTTACCTTTTCATGACTAAACGGCAGATCGGATCTTAATGAAATTTGGTGAGAAGATAGATTTCGACCTGGGGAAGGACATAGGTGTTGGCATCCCCAACATTTTATTATTAATTATATTTGCTGTCTGGCAACACTTCATCTGTCATGTTACGTGTCAAAGTCTTTATGTCACACTAACTGTCAGTTATGTGTTATGTGTTGTGTTCTGTATGGTGTCGGACGTAAAGAATAGCATCATCCCATGTCTTCCCGTGGGTGTCGTAAGAGGCGACTAAGGGACTTAGCAGAGAATGGGCAGCAGCGTTCTCTGTGCTTTTGTAACAACCTTACTGCGATCGCCAACCCGCCTGCCAAGCGTGGCGATTATGGCAACAACCCCTTCTTGGGGGAGGCCTATGTCCAGCAGTGGACGTCTTTCGGCTGAAATGATGATGATGATGATGAACTGTCAGTTCAAGAAAATATATAGCATCTCGATTGTCTCCATGAACAAGTCACGCTTTTTATTCCAAAATCCTCTCTCTCAATTCTACCAACCCAACCCTGGAAATACAACTCTTAACAATAGGCTATATATCATCACGCTACGACTAATAAGAGCGGAGCAGCAATGAAAAATGTTGCGTAAACGGGGAAAATGTGACGCAGACGAAGTTGCGCGGGACAGCTAGTTAAACATAAAATCAAATTTAAATGAGGTTACATTGATTAAAAAGGTTATCGAATACACTTTTCTTTCTAAAAATGCAACAATCTACTTTATATCTCTCAACAAATAAAACAACTATTTATCACTACAGCTCACTACAGCTTTATCCTCTTCAAATTGTTTATTACACGTTAAATTATAGTATGCAAATCCTGCTGGTCTATTGCGCGATAGCCGTATATCTGTTCCATGCACAGCAATAAATTACAAATTTTACAACCTGGTCCCGCCTCCCGTTTTGAAAAGGTGTAAAACTTTTACGGGCTGTAAAATTTAAACTGTGCTCTTGGACATGTTAAAATAAATCTTTTTATAGCGTTAGTGTGATATTTGCGAGTTATTTTGATTTATGAAATTATGTGGAATTAAAATTTAATGGGTTTTAAGCGGGTCAGAACATAAACACCCAGACCAGTACTACCACAGGAAATATAAATAAATGGGTATGAACGTGAAAGTGAAATTATAGAAAAAATAATGAAAACTATTTCATATTGTTAGAGATTCTAGGAAATCAGTAAAATAATGGTATTTTTGTCATATCTAAAGAAGAGGAAAGTACAATATGATATTCAAAGCTGTACCTTAAAAACAATCTCGCAGAAAGACATATTTAAACCACTTATTAAATAAATCAATTAATTTATGCCAAGTCACACACCCATGGGTGGCATAAAAACGCTGACACCTGGTTAGGTAATAAACACACTAAAAGAAGATCCACCACGAGAACCCATTACGGATCATCATCATCATCATCATTTCAGCCGAAAGACGTCCACTGCTGGAAATTGACCTCCTCCAAGTGTCGCCACATAAGGAGATCTTAAGGAGAGTTTTGCCATAATCGCCACGCTTGGCAGGCGGGTTGGCGATCGCAGTACGGTTGTTAAAAAAGCACAGAGAACGCTGCTGCCCATTCTCTGGAAAGTCCATTAGTCGCCTCTTACGACACCCACGTGAAAATATGAGATTACGGATTTCGGATGGCATATTATTATGTCTTAGACTTTTTGATTCTAGGACATGCCGGTTACCTCACGATGTTTTCCTTCACCATTCTTCTTCTTAGCGTGTCGACGACAAATCGCTAAATATATTTAGCCCAAAACTCAGCCAAGCGAACTCCGCTCGCTGATGCAGTCATAAGATCCTCAAGTGCGCAGGTGACAGGGCATGCAGTGCAAGATAGAAGGTGGGCCATTGGACCATTTTGAGACATTAGTCCAACAAATGAAACAAGTGCAAAACGAGCGTTGGCGCTTGACACAAGTTGTATACCTTGATGTGAACGAGGCATTAGGAAATACAGATCCTGTTTACACTACACAGCATGTTTGTATTGTTATCATCTGCCCAGACTTTTTCCAACCCCTCAATACTTCAAATTTTACAATATTACTTATTATCCACTTCATATAAACAATAAAACAATGCCAAACTAGACAGACAGACCATACCAGATAATAGAAAACAAGATAGTCTCGTTAGACCTCCACTTCAATACATTTATCTCAATGTCGCATCTTTGAAGATTCCTCATAAATACAAAGAACATAATTTTTTAATTCTTTCGTCTCAAGAAAAGCGGAGTCCAGATAGTAAAAGAGTTGTACAGATATTCTATTCGTATTTTATTTATATCTGATAGTACTGCGAAAGTTTGTTAGGATAGATGGATGTATGAATAGATATTGGTGACTCTTTCATACAAAACTATTGAACGATTTTGGAACACAGATAGTTTATAACCTGGATCAAAACATAAGATACATTATATTCCGGCAGTAGAATGAATGAAAGGTGATACTGTCAGAATGTTTGAATTTTTGTGAGAATTTAAAATCTATATATATATATAAATTACATGTCACGTTGTTTGTCCGGAACGTACTCCTAAACTACTTAACCGATTTTAATCAAATTTGCACACCGTGTGCAGTTTGATCCAACTTGAAAGATAGGATAGCTTACATCTCAATATATAGTCGCAATATTATATTATTGCAAATTATGTCACAATTATGTTAGCTCCAAACGATTCTAACAGATGGTATCTGTTGACTGGATTGAGTATGTATTCAATAGATGCCGCTGTATAGGAGCGGAGCAGCAATGAAAAATATTGGAGAAACGAGGAAAATGTGACGCAGACGAAGTTGCGCGGGACAGCTAGTAAATTATATGTTTAAATAGTTTAATTGGCTTCGGCCTTTCTATTTACATAAATAAACAAATCCCACGGGAAAATTACCAAAGTCCACGCGGGCGGCATGAAGTCCCGAGTTCAATCTCCAGGTTGGGCAAAATCGTTTTGGTGTTTTTCCGTCAGGAATTTCTCAGTAATAGCTACGAAGTCTGGATTTGTCTGACCCGGGAATCTAAACTAGAACCTCAACCTCAATCTCGCTTGCAACCATTTGACCCACGGAGCAGTCAAAGAGGCAAGACAACGTTATGTAAAAAAAAAACAAATACCACCCAAGAGGACCCGCGCTACTGAACTAGTTCATCTTAATCTCCGGTCATAATTCCTTCAAGTTGGCATTCATGTTCTCAAGTAGAACGTAAGTCTCACATAATGAAATAAGTTTCAGTACTACGCTTAAAACTCGAGATTTTTAATGTCTTAATATCCAGTCGCTATCAAAGTTGGTCTCTTTACTTTATTGCGATGATACTGCTTGTTACTTTGTGAGAAAAGTGTTTTGTTAAGTGGAATAATGATTTTTTAATAAGTCGCTTTGGTGTTTCTTGTTTGAATTTTTGAAATCATAAATTTCTTCAAGGAGATTAATATAAAACTGAAGTGGGACTGGACTGGCCACGTCTGCCACAAGCTCAATGAGCTGTGGGCCAAAACCACCCCTTTTTGGAGCCCTGACAAAGCTAGAAGGCGTCGCGGTAGGCCTCGTAGAAGATGTCGGGCCTAGGTCTACATTGGCCCAAGATCAAAACAACTGGAAGTCCTGGGGAGAAGCCTTAGCCCAACAGTGGGATAACGGCGACTACCAGTATCAGTATCACTAACAGATGGTTGGTTGGTTTTTTAACTCCATCAACTAACCGTCATTATACCTAAAAAAAAACAAATAAATTAGTAGTTCATACCTACCATATTTAACAAAACCTTGACTGAAATACACTCAACCAAAAAAACACGTCATCACTTACACAAAAACCATTATTAAAATCGGCTTGTCAAAACATACTGTCAATACGTCATGACAATTCCCAACAGGAATTATTCGTCGCAGAACTGATATCCTCTTACTGAACCGAGTTTTGTACCACTCAGCGTAATGAAAATGTTATTTTCAATTGTCAAGGGAGGATTACGTTTCAACGATACCTATCCGAGATGTATCGATGATATGAAATAATTTTGTAGAAGTATCAGTGAAATTTTATCTCATTTCATTTTGGAATGTTATATTGTGTGGTTGCAAGAGTATGTGTGTTTAATTTTTTTACGTAAAACTCTAAGAACTCACTTAGTTTTATTTTAATTAGAAGAATTGTCGATTATCTATTCTAGTATGACAAGAATGGATGAAGTAAAGAATGCCCTTGTAGGCCTATGTAAAATAAAAAGATTTTGATTTGAAAAATAAGTACCTATATTAGAGGAAGTTTGAAAGTTGCGCCAGTTACAGAAAAGTTTAAAGGGAATTGATTGTCTTGGTATGGACATGTGTTGAGGAGGCGTCCCTCCTCGTCGTCAATCTCATCTCAACTTAAATAAATCTACTAGGATACTCGGCAATTTAATAAACCCCGCTTAGTATAAAACCAGGTATCGTGTGCTAATTTGCCATAGTTATTCCGCACTGCTAATTTCTTCGTTTGTGTTGGTTTATATATTAATTTGACAATACTATAATATTAATCCGAATTAATGCACCCAGTTTGATAATCTACACTAATAATATTATCAAGAGGAAAGATTTGTATTTTTGTATGTATGGTATAAACTTAAAAACTACTGGACCGATATCAAAAATTCTTTTGCCGTTAGAAAGCTACACTATCACTGAGTAACATAGACTATGTTATATTTTCAAAATAATTAGGGAACCTTACTAAAACTCCAATAATGCAACCCAATTTGATTTGATTTTATTAATTCTTATTCATCATCATCATCGTTTCGGCCGAAAGACGTCCACTGCTGGACATATGCCTCCCCCAAGTGTCACTACATTGACCGGTCTTTGCGGTTCGATCCAGCGGATCCCCGCAACCTACACCAGGTCATCGGTCCACCTAGTGGGAGGTCTGCCAACCCATCGTCTTCCTGTTCGCGGTCGTCATTCCAGAACTTTTCGGTCCCATCGGCCATCCGTTCTGCGTGTAATGTGCCCTGCCTACTGCCACATAAGTTTAGCAATTCTTCGGGCTATGTCGGTAACCTTGGTTCTCTTGTGGATGTTCTCATTTCTGATTTGATCACGCAAGGAAACTCCGAGCATAGCCCTCTCCATTGCCCATTGGGTGACTTTAATTCTCATTTTTTTTGTAATTATTTATATACTCTTTGTAATTTTCACCTTGTGTCGTGCCATTGCAGGGCAAAGCAAGAATAAGAGGAAAGGAGGCCCTTCCTTCCTTATTTTGAGCAGCTGTTGATCCATCAGGTAGATCTATAGTTGACGACTGACTATCTGCCTTCCACAACTCTTTCAGTACTAAGTAACACGATACCTCTTGGTAAGACTGGTTGTTAGGATTTGAACACCTTTAACGACTGTAAGAACTACTGTACTCTGTCTATATTTAATTGACAGATGGGAGCAACGGCTTAACTTGCTTTCGGAGGCACGGAAGAAACTCAATGAATAATGGCCTGTCACCAATCCAATCCAATAATCTGAAGATTAACTCAAACTACTCTTATTATTCAGCCACGAGCTCTTATCTATGTCATTACCAATCCATCATTGGTATTTTAAAATTATTTTTACTAACACTATGAATCTTTGTCATCTTGTGAATAATAATGATTTTTGATTCATCATCATCATCATCATTTCAGCCCAAAAGACGTCCACTGCTGGACATGGGCCTCCCCCAAGTGTCGCCACATTGACATTTTGGGGGGTTTTGCCATAATCGCCACGCTTGGCAGGCGGGTTGGCGATCGCCGTACGGTTGTTACAAAAGCACAGAGAACGCTGCTGCCCATTCTCTGGCTAATCCCTTAGTCGCCTCTTACGACACGCACGGGAAGATATGGGATGGTGCTATTCTTTACGTCCGACACCATACAGAACAACAATATGATTTTTGATTAGTTTCTATAAAATTGTCTCCACGTAATGAATACAAATGTCAGTTTTGTGAAGGCAGAACGGTCACATTAATAAATTTATAAATTACAGTGTCTGGCCGCCAATCACCGGCATCAGTAGGTAACATTTTACACTCCAATTCTTTTTCCCAAACTCACAACATTGTCTCCAACAAATTCAAAAGTCTCTCACAAACTTCCCAAATCCAAAATTCTAAGCACTTTAACTCGAAATTCTTGGCCAAAAACAAAAGAAAATTCCACCCATTTTAATCTCATCCTAAGATATACAATAGGACACTCCTTTAAGTCACCCGACTTATTTACGTCTCCTACTTTAATAACAGTACTTTAAATGACCAAAATTCCGTTTTAACGATTAAAACGGGAAAGTTTTCTGACTGAAATTTATTGTAAGGACGCTCAGTTATTTTTCAATTTGGTAGATCGCGGGCAGGAGTAAAGCAAGCGGCGATTACGTTCCGAGAACTTTCGGGAAATATTGTCCGGGATGGGATTGTGTTCAGAGTTAAGGCTGAGCGATTCGGTTTTGTTTTTGTTGAATTTAGGGATTAAAGCGTTTATTCCAGGCATTTGTAACGACTGGAATGCAACGTTACTCAAACGTGAAGCTACTGCGATTACTAGTTTTTGTTAATTGTGTGTGTGTTTTGCATGATTGTGGTAATTGTTTTACAAACCAAAAAAATAAACATACTACATAAGCAAAATGAAGTTATTTTCAAAACTTTCTCAAAACTATTTGAAATGTGGTATGTCGCCGCAAGAGCGTCGATCTGCTAACAACGAACTAATTAGAAACTAAAAAAGTAATAAGATTATTTTACAGAGTAGTTTATTAGCAGAAGACCTGTTCTTTGTATTAAATCTTTAGATCTGCCGAAAATGGTTTTAAGCAAGCAATTGATGTAAAAACTAATGAAGCTACTAATTAAGCTTTAACTTAATACCGCCTTTGCATTTGTGAATATTGGTGTTGGTTAAATACTAAAATAATTAATTGTGAAGTATTAGTATTGTTTTACTGAAGTTTTACTGAACTTACTATGTAATAAATAACTTTACTGAACTACTGAGTGTGTGGGTGCTACTTTCGCCCACTCAGAACCGCGGGCGCAGCGAGATGTCTCATTCGAGTTAGCTCGCGATTATAGAATTAAAATATTAATTAATTGAAAGTAGTTTTCACTGTAACAATTGAAAGATTCTTCTTCATTCTTCTTCTTACATCTACTATGTATGCGAATTGCGTTTTCTATAGGTTGAGCCACCCGGTTCAACATATAGAAAGTTTCTAAGTGGCTGTAACTGGTTTACTTATTAGAAATAAACTTATGGAGTTAGAGTCAAGTGTTGTGTGTGATTTCAACTACCCATCTACCTATCTACCAACAATGAAGACTAAATGTCGCACAGTTAGCGAGTGATATGATATGGCGTCGATATTCTATTAGGAGTTCCACCTCGGGATTCCCCGCCTTGATGGGTTTATATTTTAAAGATTTTAGTTAAAATACTACCGATAATTCTGTGCTTCGGCGTTTTATATTTCATTGAAATCCTTAACTGTCGATGTCAATCTTTTTAGGGTTCCGTACCCAAAGGGTCAAATGGGACCCTATTACTGAGACTTCGCTGTCCGTCCGTCCGTCCGTCCGTTCGTCACCAGGCTGTATCTCATGAACCGTGATAGTTAGACAGTTGAAATTTCTACAGATTATGTATTTCTGTTGATGCTATTGTAGCGACCTACAAAAAGCAACTTACAACAAAAAGTACTACAGCGCCATCTATGACACAGCGGAAGAACTAATATCAATTTCCTACATCTCACATGCAAAATTTACATCGACTTAAGACTATATAGAAAAACCCGACTACAACTGTCGGGCAGTTGCCCGCCAGACACAACACCTGTCTGGTCGGAGGATCCTCCCTTTTCAATGGAGTATTGAGGAACTTTACACCCTGTTCCTCATACCCCTATACCATAACAACAAATACTAAAAACAGAATAACATTAATATTTAAGAGGGGCTCCCATACAAAAAAGTGATTTTTTTTGCTCGTTTTTATAAATAATGGTACGGAACCCTTCGTTCGCGAGTCCGACTCGCACTTGGCCGGTTTTTTCTACATAAAGAGACCAATCTGTGGGTCAAAGTGAGTTAAAAGAATTATTACCTTATTTGTCGGAGTCAACACCATCTTACGTCCACCATCGTTGGCACCCTCGTCGGTCCACCATCGTTGTTAGTAAATAAGAGAGTAAATAATAATAATTTTGTTCCTAAGTTCGATGAACTGTGCCTAACAGTGCACTTTTTGTTTGTTATAAAACACAAACAAAAAATAAATGAATCCAAGCGTCGTTAGAAGTCGTTGTCGTCAGAAGTTGTTTACATCCCTTCATCAACTAAAAAAAGGTGATTTTCAAACGGCTGAGTAGATTTTCTTGAAACATAGCTAAGAATACTCTCGATTAAGACACCTTTCAAACAAAACCAACTTTATCGAAATCGGTTAATCCGTACAGAAGCTATGAAGCCACAGATAGACACACAGATACACACGTCAAACTTATAACACCCCTCTTTTTTGGTCGGGGGTTAAAAACCACCTTTTAAGAGATACTTACAAATAAAAAGAAAAAGTCTCGAATCACAATGTTACTTTTTCGTATTTAAAAAGCTGTTTCGATTCGTTCTAAGTGTTTTGCTAACTTAGCTGTTTTATTCATACCGTTTTATAGTTCGGAAAAGTAGTTAATTTTTATTACGAGCCTGAATTGTACCGTTTAAAAATTGTTATGCTCTCTATGCTATCATGAAATCGGTTGCTTTTATTTTTCTTTATTCGTAATTTGCTATATATTTTTATTTATTGCTTTCTGTTCTTCTAATACTGAGACTACCTCGTCCCATGACTACCAGTTGTTTTGATCCAGGGCCAATATGGACCACTGGTCGCTGGTCTTATCCAGCTCGTCCCGCCATCAGAACGAGCTGGATAAGACCATATTGTGACTCTTCACAATCATTGAATTAATCTACGGTGATACAGAACCAAGTAAATAGATTGGCTGCGATACACGTTGCGTTTTTCTTTTTAACTCAATATGTATACCTAGACTTAATCAGAGATCGCTTTTCATGAGTTATAATAATATTGGTATACAGGGTGGAAAGGGATATCAGTATATCATTCTGATGACCCATTATATTATTATTGCAGTGTTTGTATGAAACAGCTGTTGCGGTCAAAATGTATGGAACAGCTTTTTTTTTAAGTTGGCGTTGTTGGATCGTTGTAACTGTGTTAGTGTCGTTGACCCTTCCACCTTGTATAGAAGAGCGGCTCCGTCATTAATGTTGGTCACGTGGATTACAATATGCACGCATAATATCATCTACACTAATATTGTAAAGAGGAAAGATTTGTATTTTTGTATTTTTGTATGTAATGAATAAACTCAAAAACTAGTCGACAGATTTTAAAAATTCTTTCACCATTAGAAAGCTACATCTTTACCGAGTAACATAGGCTATATATTATCGCGCTAATAACTTAGGGGGATGAGCAATATTGCATTAAGTCCACATTTCTCAACTGTTTCACAACTGACAACTGTCATGACAAGCTTTAGAATAAACCGGCTATTTTAAACCATTTGTCATCGAAGTAAGTAGCCTGGCGGTTCTATGACCGCCCTGCCAAGCAAAAGGTTTCAAGTTCGTATCCGCAGTCAGTATGCACTTTTTGTGGATTTTTTTTAATGCTATAAGTTTTCCAAAACAACGCAAGTTCGATCCCCAACCGGTGTTCACTTTTTGTAACTAGGTATTTTTTTTTAATGCTTTATGATTTTCAAATCATTACAAAATAGTTTTCGTTTTTATAACCATTCAAAATAAATAGTGATTAAAGAACGAGTGGGTCATAAACAAAACGAAAATTAAGACATGATCGTCGGCGATTTTAAAGAATACACATCACACTGTGATGGCTAAGGCATCGACCTAATAGAACGCGAATGCGCGATCATCGTAGGTTCGCGCGAATCTTACTCGTACGAACGCGCGATTAAACATATTGAACTCGAATAGGTGTCCTAACTGACAATCGCACGACGCGGTCGCGCGACTCAAATGTTTGTAAATCTATTCGCACGCACTGAGTTCGTACGAACGCGCGATCAAACATTTTGAATTCGAATAGGCGTCCTAATTGAAATTCGCGCGATAATTGCGTCGGCGGCCCGCGCCACCTCGCTCGCTCACGTCTTCAACTCGCGCGATGTTAGGACACCCAGTTTTTGCCATCGCGCGAACACGCGATGGTCGCATCGCTTACTCGCGCGATGATCGCGCAAACGCGTTCTATTAGGGCGATGCCTAATGACGGTAGTCCTGCACACCCCGTTGAATTTTTCAACTCCCTGGAGATAACGGGCGTACCGTTCCCATAAGATGAAGCTGAAACTTGGCGTTTTAGTTTTGCTGATGCGAAACTTTGATGTACCCAGACTGTGCAACGGCACCAGGCTTCGTATCACAAAGCTTAGCAGTAATATTATAAAAGTCACTGTAGCGACCTACAAAAAGCAAGTTACTACAAAAAGTACTACAGCGCCATCTATGACGCGACGGAAGAACTAACATCAATTGCCTACATCTCGCAAGCAAAGTTTAAATCGACTTAAGACAAAAGTCTTAATTCGATTCGGGTTTTTAGGTTTCTTTAGATATAGAGAAACCCGACAACAACTGTCGGGCAGTTGCCCACCAGGCACAACACCCTTCTGATTGGAGGATCCTCCCTTTTCAATGGAGTATTGAGCAACTTTACACCCTGTTCCTCTTACCCCTAAACTGGTGACCCCGAAATGGACGTCAGCGCAGCCTTCGAGCAACGTGACGTCATCATCATCACTTCTCTCAAGCTTTCGAGCAGCGAGTCTCACAGCCAGCCAGCTTCAAATGGGTATTCCTGACCACCAGCATGCAGCCGGAGCGCATTCCTGGTCAGCACCCTCAGCCTCTCATCAAGCGACCTTGGCACAGCACACTGCATTTTCGGCCGGTCGAGAGCTTCTACCTCCCGGTCGACACCTCTCTAACTGTCTGCCACATCGCGGCGCTGCACTGCGTCCGACGCAGCGCCAGCCCCGACTCACTGGGGTTCGCCTCACCACCACAGTCTGTTCCGACTCACCGTGAACAATGCGGCTACGAAATTCCAACTGGCACGGCACAATACTACAAGCTGACTCATTCGACTATCGACTCTCCGGAGGAGAGTGATGTAGCGACCTACAAAAAGTACTACAGTGCCATCTATGACGCGACGGAAGAACTAACATCAATTGCCTACATCTCGCAAGCAAAGTTTACATCGACTTTAGACTATACTAGCAGCCCGCCCCGGCTTCGCACGGGTATTTAACAATACACAAACATAAAAAACCCTTATATTTGCGTCAGGTAACTAAAAAAAATCTCTGTGGTGTGAAATTCTGTATGGTGTCGGGTTCTGTATGGTGTCGGACGCATAGAATAGCACCATCCTATATCTTCCCGTGGGTGTCGTAAGAGGCGACTACGGGACTTGCCAGAGAATGGGCAGCAGCGTTCTCTGTACTTTTGTAACAACCGTACTGCGATCGCCAACACGCCTGCCAAGCGTGGCGATTATGACAAAACACCCCCTTCTTTGGGGAGGCCTATGTCTAGCAGTGGACGTCATTTGGCTGAAATGATGATGATAATGTAAGGCCCGTACCCCAGTGACGCCTACATCGTATAAGGTGATGCCTAGTCAGCTGAGCAGGGTGAGCGGCGACCACGCAACTTTTTTCTAATACTTACATTTTTAAACTCTTGATATCTTTCGAATGGAACGACCGAATTGAATAATTCAAAAAGTTATATAAAGGTATTGAAGCAGTCTTGAATATGAATTAATTTATTTTGATAAGGATTAATACCAAGATACAAATACAGAGTCTTTTCTAACGGCGGCATTAAAATATATATTTTTTAAATAAAAGAACACTTATTGTGGCATAAATATAATAGTTAGACATATGCTGTCGCGACACTTTTTGTAAATAATGATGTGTTCTGCAAAGTCGTAATATATTATTTTATTCTTTCATCAATAGTTTTCGCAGCGCACGCGATGTAAAGAATATTTTAGGTAATTTTTATACACCTTGGGTTACATAATTGCAGTTTTAGTAAGGATCCCTAATTTTTTTGAAAATATAATATAGCCTATGTCACCCGCGGATAGTGTAGCTTCCCAACAGTGAAAGAATTTTTCAAATCGGTTCAGTAGTTTCGGAGCCTATTCAATGCAAACAAACAAACAAACAAACAAACAAACAAACAATCAAATCTTTCCTCTTTATAATATTAGTTTAGATTAGATAGAGAAACCCGACAACAACTGTCGGGCAGTTGGCCACCAGACACAACACCTGTCTGGTTGGAGGATCCTCCCCTTTTCATTGGAGTAGTGAGTAACTTTAAACCCTGTTCCTCATACCCCTAAACCACCATTATTACAGGAGTTGCTAAAGGAGAGAGCGTTGTAATTCGACGCATGCCAAATATTCCAAATAACTTGCCATTCCAATTTTAATTAACAGGTAGTAATTTCCCTTAAAATAAGCTTTAGCAATGACGATCAACAAATGTCAGGGCCATACTTCGATCAATAATAGAACTAGATTAAGGATCAGGAACAAAAATGAATCGCTAAAGTGTCCACGTTTGCACACACGTAAACATCTATATTTCATAGAAAAAAGTTTAATAATATTAACAACTTCAGTTTATTATAAACCATAACACCCTCACATAAAGTTTAATAACAATTGCAAAAGATATTTATTTAAGTCCTTTCATCGGAGAAAGCTAAAAGGCAATAAATTTAAAACGTCGCTTGAAAATAAAAAGTCATGAGTACAAAAATATTTATTCTAAAATGTATCTTAAAATCTAAGTGACAAGGTTAAAAAAATTACGTTGACAATTTCGTGCTTACACTAATTTAGAACTAGACGTATTTCTTGGTATTACATTTCAATGCTCAGAACACAGTAAGTATTGAAAGACGTGGAGTTGCAGAATATATTTTTTTAGGCCAAGGCTCGTTTTGCATGGTGACAATTTTTTTTTTAAAGTAGTAGGCTTAGTAGTAGGTACTATTTTTAACCGACTTTAAAAAAAGGAGGTTGTCCATTCGACTATATTTTGTTTGTTTGTCCACCTATTTCTCCACCAATAATTGTAAACCGATATTAAAAATTCTTTTTTTTATTCTAAAGCATATACTCTTGTGGTGGTCCCGTTTTCACCAAGTCTTAGAGAAATCGAGGCAACCCTCAAATTATATAGGTGCATACAATGTTTTTCATGATCTAACGAGGCTCGTCACGTATTCCTGTGGTATCATCAGAACTTAAACTTGTTGAACCTGTAAAGAAACAGGCGCGGTTTATTGAATACAGTTTTAAAGTATTTCATGAAAATACCTACAGGTACTTATAGTTTTCCTCCGATAAAGATTTTTGTAATCTATTTGCGTGTTCCCAGTTATGTCCAAACTATCAAAATAAATTGAACATATTCTCGAATGTTTATAAGGTTTATGTATTCTGCACATCGAAATGGTTCGCTAAAAAATCTATAAACAAAAATAATATATAAAATAACAACACTACTCCATGTATTGCCGGTTCCAAAACAGTCGATGTTTGTAACAATAGTTGGTGCGTTGTTGCAAACATTGGCCAAACATCAAAATATTAGCTAACTTAATTATTAATTTTTACTATTTATCCTGTTTTTATTTCACGAAAAAACACTTAAATAATATAAACTTACCGAAATAAAAAAATCCTTCCAAAATCGTGGTTTTACGGTGGTTATTTTCACAGTTTTAAAACGCGCACTACGGCATCTCGACGTCTTAACGTTGGCTATGCTTGGACAATACTAATTTGAAATAAGACCACAAAATTATTTGTGGTCTAATTTTTCGTGCCGTTTTTGAAGCGCTCATCGGGAATCTAGTACTATTATTGATCGAAGGGGCCATACCTAAAAAGTGGCAGGCATTCTTTTGGGTACCTACTCCATGCTTCTCAGACGGTCAATTATTTGTTGATTGTTCACGTGTTTCATGAAGCCAACACTTGCACGTGGTGACGGTCATTATTACGACATTTTTTATTTTATACAAAACTATTGGAAAATATAAATAAATAGTGGCCAACAATATTGTTCACTTTAAAAAAAGTATGTTCCAGCTTTTAAGCCATATTTATAGTGTCGCTTCAACGCCTTTTTGTTTCGGACCTCTGCCGCCCAGAATTACACCACCCTAAAGCATGCCCTTTGTAGTCATCACCCACATAATCACATTACGATCAGACCGTCAGTTCTCACACATAACAACAAAACATCACGCCTGTAATTCCCGAAGGTGTACTTAATCGTACATCCACATTTCGCCAGTTATGTTGAAGCTCTAGGTAATAGGGGGCGAGCCCCATCAACCGAGCCCGACATTAAATCCAGACTTCGTGGCTGCTACTGAGAAATTCCTGATGGAATAACCCAATAACACTTTGCCCGACCCGGGAATCGAACCCGGGACCTCAAGCTCAGCTCTCGTGCTTGCGACCAATCGACCAACGAGGCAGTCTCACACATACACCTTAAAATTTCCGCGCGAACGAAGTCGCGGGTATCAGCTAGTTATTATATATAGTTGTTGTTTTGCATCCTCGTCAAAATTCAGGAGGTTGTCACAAAAGTCATAATTAATTTAAATTGCGGTACCTAGTTAATTATTAATAACCGCTGCTTTTTTTGTTGTTTAAGTTTGTCGGTATTTCAGAAAAACCCCCTTAACGTGGTTTAGGGAATAAGAAATTATCGAATAAACGTTTGTGATTCTTTGTATGTCTGAAAACTGGTTATAGGGCGAGTATCAGACGGGCCGCATTTAAAACACGGGTGGTTCACTCTTACCGAATTTCATAAATAAATTAAAAAAAAATAACTTCTTATTTTATCATTGATTCGGGTCGAGAATCATTGGCATAGTTACCTCCTTGAATTTGACAAGGATGCAAAACAACGTCTTGTAAATACACCTGAAAATAACAACAATCGGCTCCAACCACTAAGGCAATTTAAAAAACAACAACCAAAAAGACAATTCAACATAAATCTCGATACAAACGACAAAACCAAACAAATAAGAGTACAACAAGTCTAGAACATCCAACAAATACATTCGTGTATCTCACAATTTATCTGTGATATTTTATTTTCTGCATAAACCTGAGAATTTTCCCATAATATTTCACTGGAACAACTGCACCTGCGGTTTACGTCTTGTTGGGGAAAATTTTAGTGAAATGGGCTGTTCATCATTTTTGTACTGCTTTTGGGTGGTATTTTTGCAGTAATAATATTCTTACATTAACATGTTTTTGCCTTTTTGGTTTCGTGGTCGCAAGCGCGATTGCAGAGCATGAAGTCTTGGGTTCGATACCCAAGTCGGACAAAATGTTATCGGGTTCTTACTGAGCTCTTTTGTATTCATCATCATCATTTCAGCCCAAAAGACGTCCACTGCTGGACATAGGCCTCCCCCAAGTGTCAGATTGACATTTTGGGGGGTTTTGCCATAATCGCTACGCTTGGCAGACGGGTTGGCGATCGCAGTACGGTTGTTACAAAAGCACAGAGAACGCTGCTTCCCATTCTCTGGCAAATCCCTTAGTCACCTCTTACGACACCCACGGGAAGATATGGGATGGTGCTATTCTTTACGTCCGACACCATGCAGATGTTTCGTATTAAAGCTCATTAAATACTCTTTATTTCTGAAAACGTTGGATAGGTTATCTCTTATCAGACAGTTAAGTGTCGATGTCAGAGACGATTATTCCGAATTTCGGTGAATCGAATAATTGTCATGAACGTCATCTTGGACGCCACGTGATCGGCTAAAATCGTGGGTTCAAATTTTTCTGATAGTAAAATTACCTATCATAATTTCTCCATACGCTAAGCGTTACTATGGATACGCTTAGACAAATTGTCGCTAGGTAACGGTTGCTAGACCTGCAATTGGTTGACTTTGGGTAGTCACTCTGTACTATGTACGAATATAATTGACTAAACCCGATTTGCATTACACGGCTAAAATAAGAAGTGGCAAGTGGCTCATTAATTAAAGTCCTAGTCTGTACATGTAAAACCATTCATTTTTTAAGTACGCTGCCAATATCAATTTTCAATATGTATAACTTTTCACGCGTGGTCACTCGCACTCATTTTGACGAGACCTGTCCCTGCAGAGGGAACTGGATCGCCTGATTATGCTAATCAGCAAGGTTTAATCTAGAAGTATCAGACGTTCAGATAAACCTTGAATCGTGGCGGCTATTTTTATTCTCCTCATGCCAACTTAAACACATACAATTTTCTAGAAAAATCAGAGTGTTATTGGAAAAATACATATTATTTTGACGTGGAGCTCTTTTATTTGAATTCGTACGCGCATCTGTCGCGGGCTACACACATTTATTACATGTTTGTCGGTGAAGCGTCGCCCGATAGTATTCTGATAGTATTTACGTATTTTTTTTGGATAGAAATATTTCATTTTTTGGATAGATATTCTTGTTTCTTTATTGAAATGTTTGTTTTTTCATGATGCAAGACTCTAATGAAAACCTGTTATCTGATTAGAAAACTTGAAAAAACTAATATGCATTTTTTTGTTTATTCATCTGTATACATACTTATTATTTACATTTTTAAATATTTTTGCAAAATTATATAAGAAAACATTTAAAAAAAAAAAATAGTAGCTCACAGGGTCCGGGCTACCAGTGGTCAGAGCTCTTGAAAGAGGAACCTCCTGACAATACGTGCCGTTTCCAGAAGGACTGCTTTCTGAATCAAGCCCTTGCTCCATCTGCCAAGCAAAAGACTCCTCAGATGTATATTGGTCGAAGCTTTTGGCTATTAAGCCATTGACCGACATGACTAATTTGATTAGAAATATGATTATTATTGTCTACAGTAAAAATCAATTGGCAAACGTGTTAAATTGTTTTACCGCCTATGACAAGTCGATTCGCGGGACGTGCAATGTGTAAATTTCTCAGTAGCATAGCAGCCACCCAGTCTGGATTTGTGCCGGGTGGATTGCAATAAGCTCGCCCTCTGTTACATCATCGGCTACCTACCTAGCCTTTTCCGAAACTATCTTGGGGTTAGATCCGGTTAGACTGGAAGCCGACCCCAAGATAGTTTGGGAAAGGGCTAGGCAGATGATGATGATCACGCGACTATGCGCGTTAGATTGCAGACTTAAATGCAAGTTATTTTGTTACATCCTACTTAGAATTCATTCATTTCAAATAATTCAATAGATAGGAGCATTATGTCAGACTTACGAATGACAGCCAGGACCAACGGCTTAACGTGCTTTTCGAGGCACGGAGGAAACACGGTATGTAATTATGGTCACCCATCCCCGGACCAACCTCGGCAAGCACGGTTTAACGTTAAAGATCGACCCGTCTCTAACTCTTCGGGATGACAGTCGTGATGTTATGTAACAACATACATGAAAATATATTTAGGAATTATTACTCATCGCATTGATTAATACACTATTCAAATCATTCCAACATTCCACAAACACAATTCCCTTTAACCGTTGCGAAAGTTCACGCTAAACGGTAGACATTTACGAGGTAATACATTTCTGTTTTGAACATGCAAGTAATAATGACACAAAATCCGGTTCCGGTTTTTGCTGTCATCGCGAGCAGCTCAAAGTTTTCGCGGCAATTAGTAATTCCAGTTAGATTACCATAATGCAGACAAAGTGTGGGCAAAAACACAAATATATGAGGAAACTCTTGCAGTTGGTTACTGAGGAAATCGTTTAGTTGGCAAACTGAGCGAAATGTGGGAAAAACGGGATGATTTACTTCGGTTTCAGTGATTTAGTTATATGGCGTCAAATGGTGCTGATTTTGGTGTTTAAAAGCCATATTTTGAGTGCTCTACATTTTAAGCAATTTATTTATTTTTAAATAAATTGTTCGCTCTGTATGGTGTCGGACGTAAAAAATAGAACCATCCCATATCTTCTCGTCGTGGGTGTCGCATAAGACGATTACCAGAAAATGGGCAGCAGCGTTCTCTATGCTTTTGTAACAACCGTGCCATACAGAACCGAACCGCCTGCCAAGCGTGGAGATTATGGCAAAATCACCCAAAATGTCAATGTGGCGACACTTGGGAGAGGCCTATGTCCAGCAGTGGACGTCTTTTGGGCTGAAATGATGATGATGATTTTTTTTTATTTTTTTTTGCTTTTTGTTACTACCACTACTAACCAACATCCTAGCTATATTTGCGAACCAACTCTTAAGATTCTCATACCTCTTACACTTTGGTAGATGTTATGTAAGTCTGAAGAATATAATACAATTTTTTTTTTTATTCAAGTATCCAAGACTCAAAGTTGTTAGAAAAACCTAAGACTATGTTAGTAGGCACTGATAAAAACAAACAACACAATGGACCACTGCAACTCATGAGAAATCGCACAACAGCGACCCACATAAACAAAGTCTAGGCGACTTGCAATCATGCTTATGATACTTTTGGATTGATTCACTAGTTGATTGATTCAGTAGTAGAGTGAAATGTAAACAATATTTTTTTAATTAAAATTCAAGGATTTTTTGTTTTACATAATATCAAAAAATCCTGAATAAAAGACAAACATTGGGACAAAAACTGATCTCATCACTAACTCTCCATTATGCACAGAAAAATAAAAATAAAGTTACAAAAAGAACTTAAAACAACCGAGAAAATTATACGAATCCAAATTCAACAAATTGAAATCTATCCGCGCAATTTACCACGGGTACTCGTACCTACAAAAAAAACCTTACCCTAAAAAAAAAAGAAACAAAAGCAAAAGTCACTCATAATAAGGCCCGTTTATTCCCCGTTAAGGGTCAAGCCACACCTGAAGTAAATTGAATTCCATGAATAAATTTTCCCCCGTGCAACATTGAGGCTTAAGTCATGAGCTGAAGAATTAGTTTGGTTTTGGGTGAAATTTTGACTTTATTAAATCAGAACCTGGTAACATCGGTGTAAAAGTACTTCAGTGAAAAACACAGTATTTTTACACGAAAATTATGATATATAAAAGCCTTTGCTTTAAAAACTCTGAAACTAGAAAATGAAGCCGAAGCTCACAACAACGAACCTGGTGACCAAAACAATAAATGAAGCTTATGATAAAATTTGGCGGTAATAACAGGTAAAGCTGGTAAAGCCGTGGCCGAGTGCCGTCTAAAGATTGGGACAAGGTTGTCTGGCGGAGAGATGGACAGACGACATCGTTGCCATCGAGGGAAAAACCTTGAAAACACTGGCCAAGTGCGAGTCGGACTCGCTCACAAAGGGTTCCGTACCATTATTTATCAAAACGAGCAAAAAAGTCATTTTTTTAAATAGGAGCCCTCTTAAGTATCTATTTTATTCTGTTTTTAGTATTTGTTGATAGAGCGGCAACAGAAATACATAATCTGTAGAAATTTCAACTGGCTAACTATCACGGTTCATGAGATAAGCCTTGTGACAGGCGGACGGACTGACGGACAGCGTCTCAGTAATAGTATCCCGTTTGACCTTTTGGGTACGGAACTCTAAAAACTGGCACAGGTACGTAAAAATCGGTGGAAACAAACGGAGACCTAGAAGTCCTAGAATAAAGTCAGGCTGTCATAATGATGTTTTAAATCTCCTTAGCTAACAAACTATGCAAAAAAATCTAAAAAGAAACAATTAGATATTAGTTT
Organism: Cerastis rubricosa; assembly: GCA_949152445.1. Taxonomy (NCBI): domain Eukaryota; kingdom Metazoa; phylum Arthropoda; class Insecta; order Lepidoptera; family Noctuidae; genus Cerastis; species Cerastis rubricosa. The sequence continues at coordinate 16,685,916 of OX424541.1, forward strand.
ATATTCCCGAGATCTTCCAAATTTATCGTAACCGCAAAAAAAAATTGCCCAATAATATTGCCCAAACAAAAGTCATTCAAAGCTTGCACCACACACAGTCTCAGTCCTCGGGCAACATTTCATCGGAAACAAGAACTTATTGCCCTGCGGCCCGTAAATAACTTAATATTATTAGATTACAAATCAAATGTGAATCCTGTTACTGCTACTTTTTATGTTATTTCAACGGGATAACGGATTTTTGTTTTGTTATTGACATAATTTATGTAACTTGATAAGGCAAATTGTGGGTAGTTGTACATTTTGCGGTTGACGTGATAGAAACTGTTAGTATCGGATTTGGTTACCAATTTTTGTGGTTTGGCGTTTATTTTACATTATACTGATTTGGTTCTGTTGTGGTTGAAACATCAGCAAATATTTTTCAATGGTTAAGTACTAGCTTTTGTCCGTGGCATCGCTCGCGTAAAATAATAATAATAATAATAAATAATAAGTGTGTCAACACGTCAACAAATCATCCCTAACTTTTTTAACTATAAAAAATATATTTTTACACCCAATTGTTTACAACAGTGATTTTATTTGATCTCAAAACCAATAAACCTGGAAATATTTGGAAAAAACTGAAAATAGTAACAACAAAAACCTAAAAACCGACCAAACAGCAATGACATCTGTCAACGTTACACCGGCGAAGACGAAAGGAAAAAATTCAGTGAAAATGGCATGATTAAAAGAATGTTAGGATGATAACCAGAGCTGCGTCACAACGCGCACGCCTTCCACCCCCGGACTCGTCGCTGAGCTCCGCCTCGCCGCCGCCGGACCCCGGATCACCTGTGTCATCGGCAGCGGCAGTCGCGTCGAGCTCCAGTGACGAGTATTTCTCCCCGCCGACGTCGCCAACACCTGTACGTCGGCCGGGGCGAGGCCGGCCACCAAGAAGCTTGGGACTTAGGGGCCAACCGGCCCCGAGCCGGGTCCCCGCTGCTGGTGGTTGTGTGCCGCGCATGAGATGGACTTATTCCATTAATGAAAACGTCATGCGCGCATACTATGGGTCTACAGAGGGGGGAACTAACCTCACTGCGTACCGTGTTAGGATGCTGTCTATGTTTCAGGAACTTGAACCAACTGTCAACGTTTCGGCCCAACGGTTGTCGGATCAGGTGCGAGTCATCCAACGCAATCACATGTTGGACGACGCCGCACTTGATAGGCTGCGCTCAGAGGTACCGAGCAACCACATCGACTTGACTCCGGCGCAAACCGCGGTGCAAGCGTCAACTATGGACGCAATACCACCGCGGTCCAATCTTGGTGCTGTAGAAGAGGATGATAGGGTTGCCACGGTAAGTAGCCAGTGCAACGAACGTTTGAGGAGCGCTCTGGAAGATGCGCTTCACGTGTATCGATCCACTCCTGCCCAACTTAGGCCCCGATTACCACGGTTACCCATGCATAAGAAAAATAGGGCGCTGGTGTGTGCCTTGGACTCGCAACTCAAAAATATTTTTGAGAGTAGTGAGAACCTCGTTGATACGCACTCGATCTTGTATTGTGGGGCTGTAGCGGCTTGTCGTTTAGCTAACGTCAAATTCCCAAATTTTGACGTAGCTACTCGACCAAAACCAGCCGTACCAGCCTGGCAACGCAGGATCGAGGGCCGTATCGACGGGGCCAGGGTACTCATCGGCAAACTATACTGCTTCAGGGAGGGCAATACACGCCCACGTGTGATGCGCTTTGTGAGGCGGGCATTCTTGGGGACTGGAATCAGCCCTCAAGAATACATGTCCCGAGTCACAGAGCGCATCGACTTCCTGAAGCAGAAAGTTTATGCATGGGCGAACCGTATTCGGCGGTATAAGAAGCGTGTTGATCGGTACTCGCAGAATCGCATGTTCCAGAGTGATGAGAGGTGGGTATACAGAGCTTGGGAGCGACCCGAACAAAGTGTGACGGACGTGTGCCGCCCAGATGATGCTGCCACGAGTTCATTCTGGCGCAGCATCTGGTCGGTGCCCGTCTGTCATACGGAGGGTGACTGGATGCGTGATGTCGAGCGAGTGTGTGAATCCATCCCAGAAATGGAAGAAATTTCAATCACACCATTAGATGTTGCCAGAGCAGTTCGTTCGTTACCGAACTGGAAATCTCCGGGACCGGACGGACTGCACAACTTCTGGCTCAAATGGCTAAGTAGTTCACACACTCGCCTGGCATCTCAATTCCAGTCATGCTTAGAATCTGGGTCGCTACCAGACTTTCTTACAACGGGTGTTACCCATCTGCTCCATAAGTCAGGTAGTCCTGCGGAACCCAAGAATTATAGACCGATCACGTGTTTGTCGACGGTCTATAAACTTCTTACATCCATTTTGAGAGAGAAAATTAACAAACACATCGATAGTAATTCTATTATGTCGGCCTCTCAGAATGGATGTAGGAACGGGTCCCGTGGAACTAAGGAGCTACTCCTCATCGACATGGCCATTAGCCAACAGGTTCGTCGATCCCGCAAGGATCTGTCGACATGTTGGATAGATTACAAGAAGGCCTACGACTCTGTGCCACATACATGGCTCATGAGGGTGCTGGAGTTGTACAAGATTGATGCAACTCTACGCACCTTTCTTGAGTCGTGTATGGGGCAATGGAAGACGGTCCTTCGATATCCAGGATGTCGACAGATTCAGGGGAACGATGAGCCTGTATGGATTAAACGGGGAATATTTCAGGGCGACAGTCTGAGTCCACTTTGGTTCTGTCTAGCCCTGAATCCTCTAAGCACATTGCTGGAGGATTCAGGCCTAGGCTACCGGTTGAGGAGAGGTGGTCAGGTCATATCTCACCTTCTTTACATGGATGATCTGAAACTCTTTGCCCCTAACAAATTGCAACTGATGAAGCTACTGAAAGTAACTGAAACTTTCAGTAGCGCCATCAGGATGGAATTTGGTGTGGACAAATGTGCAGTCATGTATGTAAAGCGAGGAGAGATTATGGAATCCGAGGGAATCCAACTCTCGGATTCCATACACCTCAGATCTCTCTCCTCATCCGAAAGCTATAAGTATTTGGGTATGTCGGAAGCGTTAGGCATTAACGTAGCTGACATGAAGCAGTCGTTGAGGGAGCGCTTCTTCGGTCGCCTGAAGAAGGTATTAAACAGCCTGCTTTCAGGCGGAAACAAGGTGCGCGCCTTCAACGGTTGGGTCATGCCGGTTTTAATGTACTCTTTCGGCATACTCAAATGGACTCAGACCGAACTGGACGCCCTAGATAGGAGAGTCCGTACATTGCTGACCGCAAACCGGATGCATCACCCACGATCATCGGTGATGAGACTGTACATCCCGCGGAAGTGCGGGGGTCGAGGCTTTTTAAACGCGAAGACCCTCCACAACCGCGAGGTGTGCAGCCTCAGAGAATATTTTTTGAAAGCCGAGGTGGGTATGCACCGAGATGTGGTCGCAGTGGATAAGGTACTCACCCCGCTGTCCATGGCTAAAGAGAACTGGCGCAAACCTGTAGTACTTACTACTGATGACCGCAAGGAAATATGGCAAGGCAAGGTGCTTCACGGGCGCTTCTACCAGGCTCTTCATGGGCCCGATGTAGATTTCCTAGCGTCCGTGTCCTGGCTACGATTCGGCGACCTTTTTGGGGAAACTGAAGGTTTTGTCTGTGCGATTATGGACGAAGTTATGCTGACGAACAACTACCGGAAACATATTATGAAGGACGGGACGGTGGACGTGTGTCGGGCATGCCACCGTCCGGGTGAGTCTATCAGACATATTATTTCTGGTTGTTCTCGTCTGGCCAACGGCGAGTACTTACACAGGCATAACCAAGTAGCCAGAATTATTCACCAGCAACTTGCCTTGAAATATGAACTTGTGGATTCTGAGGTACCGTACTACAAGTATGTGCCCGACCCAGTTCTCGAGAAAGACCATGTCACGCTGTACTGGGATCGGCCTATCATTACTGACAGGACTATTGTCGCCAATAAACCTGACATAGTGGTGATAGACCGATCAGCGCGCTGCGTAATGATAGTCGATGTTACCATCCCGCATGATGAGAACCTCGTGAAGGCTGAGAAAGAGAAACAAATAAAATATCTCGACTTGGCACACGAGGTTGTCAGCATGTGGAATGTGAACTCGGCTATCATTGTGCCGATTGTCGTTACGGCCAATGGCCTGATGGCTAAAAGCTTCGACGAACATCTGTCGAAGCTCTCACTTGGCAGTTGGATCAAGAGCCAGATTCAGAAGGCAGTACTCCTTGACACGGCCCGCATTGTGAGGAGGTTCCTGTCTCTGTAACCCTAACCACCGGTAGCTTGGACCCTGTTCCCGATACCGGTTGGCTACTATTTTTATATTTTTAAATGTTTTTTTTTTTATATCTTTTCGTAAAAATATTTAAAAATGTAAATGTATGTTAAGTAAATGAATAAACGGAATAATAATAATAATAATATTTATTTGCTCAGACAACAAAATGGTCCATGGGTTAGTGTACAAAGGCTTAAAAAACTATGTTAGTATAACTATGAAAAAATATTATGTCTACATACAAAATCACTCGCCACAGCAAATCACTCCTGCCTCACCAGTACATGCACGAAGTGATTAACTATCGGCGAGTCAAATTTATCCACTAACATCTTCAGAATGCTGTTCGTACTTGACCGCGTTCTCTCTAGCAGTGACGCCGTCTTCTTCCTCACAATCGCGTAAAAATCGTCAACATGAGCCTGAGCGAACATGCCAGAAGCACTACAAAAGCGCGGTAGTCCCAAGAGCATTCTGAAGCCGTTATTATATTGGACCCTAAGAGCATCCAGGGCTTTCCTCGTGTAGTTGGCCCACAGGCTGCCTGTGTAGAAGGTTTGACAGTAAGCCTTAAATAGTGTTACTTTAACCTCCTTACTACAACAGGCAAACCTGCGGACCAACATATTACATCTCACTGCAAGAGCCCTGCGCTCGCGCTCGATAATTAGACAATAACCGTCTTGGACACGTGGCGCCATCTATTACTATAAGAACGTTATTGTTGTTTTCCTCGAGAACAGTATTTTTTTTTGGAATGAAAGTTACCCATGTCCGTTTCTGCACACCTAAAAACATCTATGCCAAATTTCAGGATGATCGGTTCAGTGGTTTAGGCGCGAAGAGGTAACAAAGAAACTTCCTTTCGCATTTACAATATTAGTTAAGATCCCAGTTAAAGATAGTTTACACAAATTGACATTATATATTCATCAATCATCATCAACATTTTGCTAACTACGTTTGTTTCTAGTCTAACCGGATGAAGCTGAAAACCATATTTTACATGAAGCGACTACCTATCTGAGCTCCACAACCCAGATAGAACTGGGATATACGATACCCCTTGTTAAGACTGTCTGTCAGACTTTTGGGCCACTGAGTACCTGAAACAACAGTAACTGTCAAAGATCTACAAATGAAAGCTGAGACAAACGGCTATTTACCAATCATATAATTTGTCATTAATCTGACTTACTTTAAAAAAGAATCGTCTTATTAAGGAATCTGTTCAACTTTAAGAATAAAGAAGTACTATAGAAGTAAACAATATCACAGCACCCTATATACGAGACGATTGTAAATGATCCACGTGCTGTATAAACGAATGTCCGCATTATACAAATGTGGAGGAGTAGTTCAGTGCAGACCTCTTAGTAAGGAATATACGGGGGTGCAAGAGGGTCCGGAGCGCGGCGGTTTTGGCAATAACTGATTTCAAAGAGCATGGACGACAAATGTTTTATTCTCTTTATTATTTTTGCACATCAATGCCATGATTGTCCATAAATCACATCACTATAAATGCGTCAGTTAAAATTATAGTTAAACTTCATAAACCCAATGTTTGTTTTAATGAGTGGTGACTGTCTAATTTACTTGAATTTCTTAATCAAATCTTTTTTATTGCAAAAATGCATCAACTTTCAAAGCAACGACAATCCTTATGTATAATGGTTTGTGATTCATCTAGGTACGCAACTCTTATTGATTGGTTTAATCCCCAGGTTTAACATTATCATGGTTTAGCATCATCATTAACTTGTCTGTGAAAAGTCGATGTATTTTCCATTACATTTGCCTGAATGTTGTAGGTACAAAATGTAGTCCATTGACATACAACGCACACAGACATGCACAGGTTGAAGCAGCAAACGCGCCCGCACCAAACCTTTGCTCCCGTATATTTCCATCCATAGACTTCGTACTGAGCATTTATATTCGGCAAGTGTGATTTCAGTTTCTTGCTGAAAACAGCAAAGTGGTTATAACGACCGTCTACAAAGTTATTTAGTAAGTATTTCATTTATAATAAACGAAATAAGTTTCGTGTTAATCGTGGGCAAAAACTGAGCAAAAAAATTTGTGTTACTTTTTGTAACCTTACTTTTTTGTTTGTTCATACTTTAATTAAAGTTTCGTAAAAGTTAATTTTAGAAAAATTATAAGTAAAAAAACCTTTTTAAAAAAAGCTTTTATTTAAATGCTCTAAAAAGTAGAAAAATAAAATTTTCTTTTAATTTTTAACTTTCAACTATTAACCTCATTATACACAATTTATATGATCATAAAAGCTTGTCGCGAGGTTTGCGTAAATTACCTACAAGAATTTAATTAAACTGAAATTTAAAAAACTTAAACTTAGCAGCTTAACTTACTCAATTAAATAGGTACTAGTTTAATTATACAAGTAAACCTCGCGACAAGCTTTTATGATCATATAAATTGTGTATAATGAGGTTAATAGTTGAAAGTTAAAAATTAAAAGAAAATTTTATTTTTCTACTTTTTAGAGCATTTAAATAAAAGCTTTTTTTAAAAAGGTTTTTTTACTTATAATTTTATTTTAACATTTTTAGTTTTGCCGTAATCGTTTCTGGACACATTATTTTCTCAATCTCAACACTTTGTTTCATATCCACGCTATTAACCGTTGAGGAGTTCCCTTGTGAGAAGACGATCCTTACTGCAGGTTGATTTCATGATATAAATCGTGATTATGCATCAAATATGAACTCGTATGCAAAGTTTCGTGACCACGCTATTAGCCGTTGAAGTGTTCCCTCGGGCGAAGACGATCCTGGCTGCAGGTTGAGTTCATGATACAAGTCAGGATTATCCATCAAATTTGAACTCGTATGTAAAGTTTCGTGTCCACACTATTAACTGTTGAGGAGTTCCCTCGTGAGAAGACGATCCTGGCTGCAGGTTGAAGTCATGATACAAATTGTGACTATCCATCAAATATGAACTAGTATGCAAAGATTCGTGTCAACGCTATTAGCCGTTGAGGAGTTCCCTCGTGAGAAAACGATCCTGGCTGTAGATTGAGTTCAGGATACAAATCATGACTATCCATCAAATATGAATTAGACGGACGGACGGTGAGCTAGCCCATTACTCACCGTCCACAGGCCCGAGAGAAGACGATCCTTACTGCAGGTTAATTTCATGATATAAATCGTGATTATGCATCAAATATGAACTCGTATGCAAAGTTTCGTATCCACGCTATGAGCCGTTAAAGAGTTCCCTCACGCGAAGACGATCCTGGCTGCAGGTTGAGTTCATGATACAAGTCAGGTTTATCCATCAAATATGAACTCGTATGTAAAGTTTCGTGTCCGCATTATTAACTGTTGAGGAGTTCCCTCGTGAGAAGACGATCCTGGCTGCAGGTTGAGTTCATGATACAAATCGTGATTATGCATCAAATATGAACTCGTATGTAAAGTTTCGTGTCTGCATTATTAACTGTTGAGGAGTTCCTTCGTGAGAAGACGATCCTGGCTGCAGGTTGAGTTCATGATACAAATCGTGATTATGCATCAAATATGAACTCGTATGCAAAGATTCGTGTCCACGCTATTAGCCGTTGAGGAGTTCCCTCGTGAGAAGACGATCCTGGCAGCAGGTTGAGTTCATGATACAAATCGTGATTATGCATCAAATGTGAACACGTATGCAAAGTTTCGTGTCCACGCTATTAGCCGTTGAAGAGTTCCCTCGCGAGAAGACAATCCTGGCTGCAGGTTGAGTTCATGATACAAATCAAGATTATCCATCAAATATGAACTCGTATGTAAAGTTTCGTGTCCACACTATTAACCGTTGAGGAGTTCCCTCGTGAAAAGATGATCCTGGCTGCAGGTTGAGTTCATAATACAAATCGTGACTATCCATCAAATATGAACCCGTATGCAAAGATTCATGTCCACGCTATTAGCCGTTGAGGAGTTCCCTCGTGAGAAGACGATCCTGGCTTCGGGTTGAGTTCATGATACAAATCGTGATAATGCATCAAATATGAACTCGTATGCAAAGTTTCGTGTCCACGCTATTAACCGTTGAGGAGTTCCCTCGTGAGAAGACGATCCTCACTGCTGGTTGACTTCATGATACAAATCGTGATTATGCATCAAATATGAACCCGTATGCAAAGTTTCGTGTCCACGCTATTAGCCGTTGAGGAGTTCCCTCGTGAGAAGACGATCCTGGCTTCGGGTTGAGTTCATGATACAAATCGTGATTATGCATCAAATATGAACTCGTATGCAAAGTTTCGTGTCCACGCTATTAACCGTTGAGGAGTTCCCTCGTGAGAAGACGATCCTCACTGCAGGTTGAGTTCATGATACAAATCGTGATTATGCATCAAATATGAACCTGTATGCAAAGTTTCGTGTCCACGCTATTAGCCGTTGAGGAGTTCCCTCGTGAGAAGACGATCCTGGCTGCAGGTTGAGTTCATGATACAAATCGTGACTATCCATCAAATATGAACTCGTATGCAAAGTTTCGTGTCCACGGTATCAACCGTTGAGGAGTTCCCTCGTGAGAAGACGATCCTCACTGCAGGTTGAGTTCATGATACAAATCGTGATTATGCATCAAATATGAACTCGTATGCAAAGTTTCGTGTCCACGCTATTAGCCGTTGAGGAGTTTCCTTGTGAGGAGACGATCCTGGCTGTAGGATTAAGTTATGTCTGTCATGAGCATGTATTGTCTTCAGAACCAAAGGAGTGTGCAAAATTTCAGGTCAATCGGTCATCGGAAAGTGGTGCTAATTTAGCTTCCAAGATTTCACCGTAACAAACATACATACATACATACATACATACATTGCAAGTTAAATAAAAGCTTTTAAAAAAAATACTACCTATTTTGCTACGGAGCCTTGTTACAGGGCTTTTCTTTAAAATTACGATCAATATGTGGTTTGAAGTTTAGTTTTCGATCATTTTCATCATGAAGCTGGCAAGGAATTTTCATATTTGATTTTGATGCCAATTTGTATAACATATTTTAACATTTGTATTTTAAACTTACATTCAGAAGTATGCCGTAAGAGTTTTAATGAGCCAGCGATTATCGAAAACTATTACCGTTTTAAGTAATTTAGACAAACACTTCTTCCCAAAATTGCACTCATATTGCCTTGGCTCTTCTATTTGTTATCAAAGTCTATCGTTTAAAAATCCCTTTCATCCTTCTCTGCATAATAAGGGTCGGATTCCACCGAAGCGCAAAGAAGCGGTGCGGCGAAGAGATGTGCAAGATGCCACCTATCACCGTAGAGCCATAAACCAATGCGAATGGTCGGTCTCTTCACGACTTAGGTGGATTCCGACCCGACGTCCACTGCTAGAAATAGGCCTCCGCCAAGTGTTGCCAAGCCAACCTGCCTCGTGTTTCACGCAATCAGTGGTATCCGCAGTGATTACAAAATATGTTATGTTACAAAAAAATATGTAAATCCGGTATCATTAAAAACACTCACGAAACAACACATTTAATAAAAGCAATTTTAAACAGGAACACAAAGTTACAAATATAAGCCTGAATTTAATTGCAATTCAAGTTGTATCAACGGATCGCGTTTATTCAAATGTAAAGCACTTCGCTGCAGGGAGGCCAGTAACAGTGGAGAATCTAAAAATATACGCTGCAAAACTAGGGAGTTTCACAATAAAATGTTCTGTGAGAAACAAATTGTTTGTACGTATTTTGTATGAACAATGTATTTGATTTTATCAAGAGTTGTAGCAGATTCGTGTTGCGACGTTGTGCAAAAGTTGCAACTTCACAAAGGAGGAGGTTCCTAATTCGATTGGAATTTTTTTAAGGGTTCCGTATCTCTAAAGGAAAAAACGGAACCCCTATAAGATCACTTTATTGTCCGTCCGTCTGTCCGTCTGTCAAGACCCTTTTTCTCAGGAACGCGTGAAGGTATCAAGCTGGAATTTATATCAAATACTCAGGTCTACTGTCCCTTGGAGCTGTAAAGTCAAAAAATCTAACTTCTAAGCCAACGCAATAAAAAGATACAGCCGTACATGCCGGAAATTTCCACAAATTTTCGACACTCGCAAAGGAATCAAAGCCACTTCTCGTGAACTCGGAATCTTGAAAATTGGTATGAAGCAACGTCTTTTAGCACAGATAAAGGAAAAATCGCGAAAACCGTAAATTTTCAGTTATATCATATAATAAAAATACTTTAAATAATTTTTGTACGGAACCCTCGGTGCGCGAGTCCGACTCGCACTTGGCCGGTGTTTTTTATGTATGTACACCGATTATTTGTTATCTTTTCAACTTCATACTTTGCCAATCGTCTTACTGACTAGAAGTTTTGATCTTCAGAACAACGTTTGTCTTGTAACTTTTGAAAATGAACGGTTTACCAACATCTTCATCATCTTCCCCCCTTGTCCCATTCTACTTGGGGTCGGCGCAGGACGTTTTCTTCTTCCATTCTCCCCTATCAGACGTCACGGCATCATTTACTTCTCAGAACCTCTTCCCAACGGCAGCAATTATTAAGCATAGTCTCATAATAAACAGAGATTGCGTAATTCTGTATTTTAATTATAGAAATTCTTAAGTTAAAAACAGAAAAGCCGCTACTTACTACGCAATCGCTTTAGTCATTACATAATCAGTTTACTCGTATAGTCTAATTTTATGAAGAAGATCAGCCCTAAATCAATAACTAGTGGAGGAATGCTTTTCAATAGCTCTGGAATGCATGAATTAAATCATGACATCAATTTCAGTTTTTAATATTCATCATCATCATCACTTCAGCCGAAAGACGTCCACTGCTGGACATAGGCCTCCCCCAAGAAGGGGGGGTTTTGCCATAATCGCCACGCTTGGCAGGCGGGTTGGCGATCGCAGTACGGTTGTTACAAAAGCACAGAGAACGCTGCTGCCCATTTTCTGCTCATTCCCTTAGTCGCCTCTTACGACACCCACGGGAAGATATGGGATGGTGCTATTCTTTACGTCCGACACCATACAGAACAATTTTAATATTACGAGGACATAATATACATTTCTAATTTCAAAATTGACCAAGTTTCATACAAACTTACAACCCTCGTTTTAAATCCTTTAGAGAATGAATTTCCCAAAAATCCCTTCTGCTCACCTTATGTCATTTAAGGAACGTTTGTGCAAAATGTCATGGTCTAGACACAGTGGCTTCAACTGTGTGCTGATCGATCAGTCAGGGAATCAGTCAGCCAGTCAGTTTCTTTCTTTATACCTAAAATAACAATGGTTTGCGGAAAAGAGTTTTACAAAAACTATCCCAAGATTTTAAACTGCTTATTGACAAATATTCCGACAAAAACTTGCAAAGAACAAAGTCAGTGCTCTGCCCTGCACCAAAGTGCTCAAATCTGCTTATATTTGAATAATACCGCGCTCAAAGTCATGGGAAGTTTGCCAGAAAATGCTTATTTATGAAAATTGTTTCACGCTTAATGTACGCTCTATTGAATTAAAGCTCAACTATTGAACTTTAACATAGGTTAAAGTTTGGCGAAAATTTACACCATTTTATAAATAGGAGTTGGTTCTGCAGAGTTTTGTGGTTGGTTGTGGTGGTGAAGGATGAAAAAAATACTCGATGCTGAAATGCGTAAAATAACATTTTCTTTCAACTACGCAGTAATGTTATCATTAATCACTACAAAACCGATCACAAAGGATGTCTTTTTTGCTTAGAACGAAAACAGTGCAGAAAAGTTATATGAAATCTCATTATTGCACTGGTTTTCATTACTGCAGTGTTTTAAATTTTGAATTTAGAATTAAATATACCACAGAGGTTTAATGCCTCCTATAAAGTTTAATAAAATGTATGCATTATATCAATAAGATACTGGCTGAAAATAAAAAAAATTGGCTGAATAAAACAGACTTGGTGAAAAAAAAACAAATGGCGCGCATTTTGTACCATTGTAAAACTTTGATACTTCTTAATTTCTTAATTAGCAAAAAAAAGTAAAAAAAAACATGGAAATTGACAGCGATAGCGATATGAATTCAACTCCAGAAAGTATAAAACCGCTGCAAATGAAGTTGTTAACAACCTTTAATAACTGCACTTCTCATAATGTATGTTTGAAGTGAAGATGAATTTAACTTTGTTTCATTAACTTGAGTTTTTATTTTAAGTAGGTAATGATGGTAGTTGAAAGAAAAGTAGATTAAGCAACTTGCTAAAGTAAGTTATTAATGCACTCGTGTTAATTTAGTGCCCTCGCGTGCGCTCGGGCACCAACATAACACTCGTGCATTAATAACTCACTTTGCGCTCGATGCAACAATCTACTATTTCTTTTAACTACGCAGTAATGTTATCATTAATCACCACAAAACCGATCACAATGGATGTCTTTTTTGCTTAGAACCAAAACAGTGCAGAAAAGTTTTATGAAATCACATTGTTTTTCATTACTGCACTGTTTTAAATTTAGAATTAAATTTACCACAGAGGTTTAATGCCTCCTATTAAGTTTTATAAAATTATGCATTATATCAAAAAGATACTGGCTGAAAGTAAAATTCGGCTGAATAAAACAGACTTGGTGAAAAAAAAACAAATGACGCGCATTTTGTACCATTGTAAAACTTTGATACTTCTTATATAGCAAAAAAAAAATGGAAATTGACAGCGATAGCGATATGAATTCATCTCCAGAAAGTATAAAACAGCTGCAAATGAAGTTGTTATTACACTTTAATAACTGCACTTTTAATAATTGTATGTTTGAAGGGAAGATGAATTAAACTTTGTTTCATTAACTTGAGTTTTTATTTTAAGTTTATATTTTGTCACTGCAGTTGAAAGAAAAGTAGATAAAGCACCTTGCTAAAGTGAGTTATTAATGCATTCGTGTTAATTTAGTGCCCTCGCATACGCTCGGGCACCAACATAACACTCGTGCATTAATAACTCACTTTGCGCTCGTTGCAACAATCTACTATTTTTACCATTGTCACTCGAAAAAGAGCATTTGATTCATCGATAACAGTGAATAACACATTGAATAATACAACATTTTGAATTTGGAACATGCGCGAATTAAAGAAAGAGTCTGCCATCTTTCTTTGGCCAAAATTCATGATTTCAAACATTCTGTCCTTTACTTTTATTGCTACTCGTAAGTTTTTTGTAGATCTATATTAGAATATTCTTTTCATTCATATTTCTAATATAAGTCATCCTACATCTTTATTCTTAAATAACTGTTAGCTAAAATAATATAGTCTACTTTATTCAGAGAGATTCTTATTTCTACCGTATCAAGTAAAAGCTTGTCAAATGCATTTTGTATAAGCCACTCACAAAAGAAAATAGCATAATCAATATACGCTGGAATAAGCTTGCTATATATAAGCCTGGTTCGATAAGTGATTTGTGTCATGGGGCACTGCGAGTATAATGTAACATTATCAAAGTATAATGTTCCCACTGTTGGAACACTCATAGCATTGATTTTTATTTTTGACTGTCTCGTTGGTCTAGTGGTCCCAAGCGCGACTGCTGAGCTTGAGGACCTGGGTTCGATTCCCGGGTCGGCTGCAACTGCTGCTGTCAAATTCCTGATGGAAAAGCCCAATAACACTTTTCCTGCCCCGGGAATCGAACCCAGGACCTCAAGCTCAGCAGTCACGCTTGCCAACACTAGATCAACGAGGCTTACCCCCTATTACATGGAAATTCAACATAACTGACCAAAATTAGTAATTCGATCATTACTCGGGCCAAAAACAAAATATTCATCATTTCAGCCGAAAATCGTCCACTGCTGGACATTGGCCTCCCCCAAAAGGGGGGGTTTTACCATAATCGCCACGCTTGGCAGGCGGGTTGGCGATCGCAGTGCGGTTGTTGCAAAAGCACAAAGAACGCTGCTGCCCATTCTCTGGCAAGTCCCTTAATCCCCTCTTACAACACCCACAGGAAGATATGGAATGGTGCTATTCTTTACGACAAAATATTACCAGGATCCTTAAAATAACAAAAGCAAAAAGAAAACATCTGTAACTGCGTGTGCAACTTAGATAAAAAAAAAAGTTCCTAAAGCAACACTTAAGTAACAAACGTAATTGGAGTTTTCAGATAAACACGTTAAGAAAGAAAAGTCTTCAAACATTCTAGTAGAGACCTAATTAGTTTGCACTACACTAATTGGAGTTTTCTTCATTGAAGCAATTTTAAGCCCCGGACTCCGCCAAAATGGTGACGGCCAGGGAGGACAGGAGATGCGTAGGAGCCGTGTATCCACCAAAGCTGTGTGGAGATGTGCAAAGCGGAGAGGAGAGATATGCACCGCTCCCCGACCACACTGCTTGCTACACGCCGCACACAGCACACCGCTTACCGCATGCCGTTCGCAGCACGCCGCTTACGTCTCTTCCCGTCTCCGCTGAGCGCTTGGCCGCCGAGTGCGGCGGCTGGCCTGAAAATAACAAATGCCTTCAAAAAAGGCAAATTTGATACAGGCCCAGTACAATTTCAGCATTAAACTAGCCTTAGTTATCTCGGTAACGAGATGAGCTTGACTCTCTCTCGGCTTAATTTACTTCCATTATATAAACTAATATTATAAAGAGGAAAAATTTGATTTTTTGTTTGTTACGATTTAACTCAAAAACTACTCGACCGATTTTTAATATTCTTTCACCTTTAGAAAGCTACATATTTACCAATTTACGGGCGTAGTACTATTTTACAACTAAATTACTCAATATCGCCCTCAGCTACAACGCTGCACACTCGAACATACGCTTACTAAGTGATAAAACAAGGTCATGTTTAGAACAAATACACCCAACGCGGTAGTCGTTTAAAATATAATATCCCATTACGGACACGTTTACGTTTAGAACGTAAACAAGCAGCCGTGTTGTGTAAACCTGTTTCTGATGGGACGTATGTAGTTTTTCAGCGTAACTTGCTTTGGAACGTATTACGTGTTGTTTGTTTTTTGGATTGAGTTTGACGATAGGTATTCGAAAACGATAGGTTTAGGATGGCGTCGGTGATCAATGACATGTATTAGAGTAGAGGAAGACCAAAGAAATGATGGATGGAATGCGTGAAAGATGATATGGCTAGAAAGCAGGTATCTGATGAGATGACAAGTAAATGAGAGGTATGGAAGAAGACATGCTGCTCCAACCCCTAATGGATTGGAATAAGGTAAGGAGAACGATAATAACACTTTTAGTAACATAAGGTTAACAACCCACTGACAAGAAATAAATACTTAAATACAATTGTAAAAAAACATGTAAACACTTAATTCATTCGGAGAATGCGGTAAGTAATCTATTAAAGTAGGACCTACATAAATAACATAAAAAGTGAACATCAATTTGTAATTTTGATAAAAAAAATATAAGAATGTAAAAGTAGTGTACCTAAGTTTAATATCATTATATCCCATCATAACGACAGGTTATGTGACCTTGAAATAGCCAATCGGATTGTATTTGTCACTCCCCGTGAATCGCATGCTTACCGTTTTGTCGAGCTTGAAAACAAATAAAATAATCAAAATGCGGAATATAAAGGAGGTGTGAGTAAGAAGAATGAAATTTTTTTACATTGATATAATTTATGCGAATTGACTTTTTCTTTTTGGCAATTGCCATCAGGTAGAATCTAACAACTAAACCTGTCACGTAATACCTTCGTCTGGGGAATACAGAATACATGCTCCACCTACTGTATCCATTTAGCAACGAAATCTTAGTTCGATCGAGATCGATACTCATGCCTTAAGAATAGAAAGTTCAAATTAGATTAGGTATCTAACTGAGACTTGACTTGGACTTAATTGTTTTTTAATTTGTTTAGTGTTGCAGATTAAAATAGTGCGGAAGTGCAAAAACCGTTTAGATCTTGAAGTATGAAGTTTTTGTCAATCAGTAGACTATTTTGAGGTGAGCCTTTTCTTTCCAATGTTATCATCATCATTCTCATGTCCAACCCAATTGATTTGGGGTCGGCGCAGCATGTCTTCTTCTTCTATACTTCTCTATTACTCATCATCTCAGCGGTTACCTTTTTTATTTTTTTATTTTTTGGATGGGAAATCATCAAATGACCCCTCCTGCTCTGGGCGGAGCGGAAGGGAGTGTCAGACTTGTACTGACTAAAATCCGTCCATGTTCCTTCTTAGCCCTTTGTGTGCCAGGGCCACGGTATCTCTTTCGAACAAACAGTCCCGCAGCCCTGGCAGGCATTGGCCTTCTTGGACCCCTTCCGATTTGCTGACATCTCCTTGAGGTGCGCGTGAAACACTAACGCGCCGTCAACACGGCCTGTCGTCATAAGACGGACGGACGGTAAGCTAGCCCATTACTCACCGTCCACGGGCCCGCGCTTACGGTGGCCGCCTGGGGAAACCCCCGCGACGGCTGGGACGTGAGGTTCTCTTCCTTCCAGGTTCCGCTACCACCTTCGCTAGCATAACTGCTTCACAGAAGGAGGCCACGGCTTCCATTCGCTCTCACTTCGGACCATGGATTGAACCAGGGCCGAATGCGAGAAGTCACTGCCGTCAATCTCAGCGGTCACCCTTCTGTTCCATTTATCTTCTAAATGTTATTAAAAAGTTCAAAAGTTTTTTTTTTTTTATTTCTTGTGTTTCTAAGTAGATGAGATCTGCATCTGCATAGTAACGTTATTTCCTTTGAAATAGGTGAAACATTGTTCAGTAATAAACCCGCGACCGGGTTAGGATTTCGGGTCCGGTTCGGAATAATCCGTCTGGTCTGTTAGATATAACCTATAATTTTAACCTAATTTAACAACTTCGACAAACATACCACCAAAACAGTTCAAAACTCAAATAAAAGCAACAAACCCTATCAAACCGACCCACCTACTCAACTATCAATACAAATTCAACTGTAGTAATTATTTCTATAATTTGGCAACTTGTGCCAGTCACAGCGAATCGCGGGCCGTCAAGAAGATTAATGCCCAGTGCCTAATTAGAAAAGTTTTCCTACAGCTATTTAATGACCCCGGTTGGACTAGAAACAGAATTGGAGCAGGACACACTGTGGCTCTGTATTACACTGTGTTTACGGAGACGAGAGTCTGTTTGTACTGAGGCAACTGCACGGTGTAAACGTAACGTCAAAATGTGCGGTTTTAAAATTGAAAATAGTCTTAAAATACCTGTGCAGCTGCATTTGGTTAGACTGGAAGCCGACCCCAACATAGTTGGTAAAAGCCTTGAATGACGGCACACATGATGATGAATTTTAAAAGGTTAATCATTTCTATTGCTAACATTTTCTTTTTGTAGTTGTCACCATGTGTACTTATCTCCTCGTTGACCAAAGGAATATTGAGGATTTCATGGATCTCTGTTGTCTTAATAAACCATGGTGCGTTGGATATTTGTTTCAGTATGTAATTTTGTGCCCTTTGCACTTTCATTATGTTGGAGGCACACAATAGTATACTCGTAGTGATATTTTCGATTCAAAAATCGATGTATCTACGTTACATTTATACCGTGCGCTCGTGCTTAGGATCACAGAACAGTTTATATTACCGTTGTACTGCACTTTCTTTAATCGATCTGTGTTGGGTTCTACAGACTTGTGAGTCCGACAATTCAAGGGGGATCCATTGGACAATTTAAAGTGGAATTAAAGTGGAGTTAGTAGAGAATTAAAGGAAAATAGTAGATGTAGGTACCGTCTCTGTTCTACCTGGGTCCTTTGTGTGGTTAGATTGTGTTTTCTGGTTGTTGAGTGTGAAGTTCGTTTGGTTTAAGTGTTGAGACTTTGTCGACATTTGAGGTTTAAATATAAATAAATTTGATCGCTATAATTTTGGTTAAACCAGTAGTAGTCAGGTAGTCAAAGACAGTGAGAGATTTATTATTTGACATATGCCGAAACATAATTATTCATGAAAATAGTTCCGAAAACATTCAAATTCAGCCAGCTAAACTAAGTTTCGTGAAAAAATTGTTATTTTATAATTTACTGTAGCAAAATCCTAGTAATTTCAAAATGATTGTAATAGCAATTACCTAATTGGTATTTGTATTTTTTTTTGGAATCAACATCCTAATGTTTCTACGGTTAAAAAAAAAACATTGTGAAACGGCCATGTGACCAGTAAATTATTATACATTCAGGAAAATTGCATTGTAATCAGCGCCATGCCTGCGGCACCGTACCACTTAGGCACACGCTCAAGTGACAGACGTCGTGTGACATCGACTAAATGGAAAACCAATCAAAGTGATTATTTAGAGTAGCCACAAGTCACGAGTCCTAATGGAAACTCTCGCAAAGGAAATGTATCGCGGAAGCGTCCCTTGACGCAAGTCGCGTCTCTCGACGCAAGTCGCGTCTTTTGATGCAAGTGATGACAGAATTTACCTCAGAAAACCACGAAATTTGAAACTTGCTGGGTACAATATTCATAAGAAATAGTTGATGGGCTCAGTATGTTGTCGGACGTAAAGAATAGCACCATCCCATATCTTCCCGTGGGTGTCGTAAGAGGCGACTAAGGGATTTGCCAGAGAATGGGCAGCAGCGTTCTTTGTGCTTTTGTAACAACCGTACTGCGATCGCCAACCCGCCTGCCAAGCGTGGCGATTATGGCAAAGCCCCCCAAAATGTCAATATGGCGTCACTTGGGGGAGGCCTATGTCCAGCAGTGGACGTCTTTTGGGCTGAAATGATGATGATGATGATGAGTTGATGGGCCAACATGAATTATTAGTATTATTGCAGTCTGTAATCTACATATATTATTACTTAACACAGCAATCATACCAAAAAGTTTCTCTTTTAATCGAAATAATCATTGAAAATTAAAATATTAATTCAGCAACGAATCGAATACGTTGAATTAAAATCTACGGAATTGGCAATTCATATTGCAAAACATACTTCACAGATTTGATTGATAATGATAATGATTGTTGATGCCGTAGAGATTCCAATCTAAAACATTATTTCAAAGTATCGCAGGGATTTACATTTTATCGGTTTGGCTTTTATATTTAACTAGCTGTCCGGCGCAACTTCGTTTGCGTCACATTTTTCCCGTTTACGCAACATTTTTCATTGCTGCTCCACTCGTATTGGTCGTAGCGTGATGATATATAGCCTAGCCTTCCTCGATAAATGGGCTATATACCACTGGATGAATTTTTCAAATCGGACCAGTAGTTTCGGAGCCTATTCAATGCAAACAAACAAACAATCAAATCTTTCCTCTTTATAATATTAGTTTAGATCAGTTTTAAAATCGAGTTGTTTTGTTTCATTCAAACGCTAAAAATAATATATAAATAAATATTTGAAAACTATTGATCAATAAATCGTGTCTTCATCGGTGCAGTTATTTAAATTACGGCAAATAGGGTACTCCCACCTGACTCACTATTGGGCAAAAACTCTGCTCACAAAAGGGATAAACTATAGGCTTAAAATGGCCGGTTAAGAGAGAGAGAGAGAATCATATTAGGATAATAATATGAATTCCGTAATTATTCGTAAAATGGTCATGAAGTTTCATAATATTAGATTCATAATATTTACATGTAGAATTTAGCGATTGCTGGGTTTAGCTCTAAATCCTGGGTTAGTTGATATTTGGTTGATTGGTTATGATTTGGTTGTTGACTTGTGACCACTGGTTAAATTATACGAAATGATATGGTTTAAAGTTTACATTGAGACCGGTTATAAAATGGTAAATCTAAGTTAAATTTGGACTGATATGGTTTGGTTGAGTTACGCGATTGGTATACAAACACGCACTCACTCGGCAATACTTGTGATACATGCATTTATGGAAATGCACGGAGGCAAAAGTGCTAAGCTGTTTGGTTGCGAATATTGCACCGAACATACTGAATGTGACCATTTTAAGAATGTTATTAATGTTATTATGATTTGTTAAAGCGGCCATTTTGAGCCTCCTTATTGTCAAGCTCTCACCAAAAAAACATGTTTTGTCGCTATTTTATTCCGTTCTATTTCATAGAAGATTCATATTACTAAACTTGTATTTAATGTTTACCTTATATTTTTTGAATAAATTATTATATTATATTATTATATATTGAGACTTGGTAACCGTATATTTAAGAAGCCAGAACGACCCTTCAATAAAGCGACAAATATCTTCGAATTCATCAAAACCAGAAGCACTTTCAGCACAAATTCCTTGAAGGAAACTTGCCCAGTTTTCAACTATAATAACATCCATTTATATAAAGGTTTTCTAGTCGGAAACACACGCCATCAGCCTTCGTGTCCAAATGGGTATCATTACCAGCGAGGTACTGAGATGAAATATAGAAGACTGGTGTAACAATACCGCCTGATAAATTGCTTCCAGGATTACAAATGTTTGCTGATTCTTAGCCTTTTTGTTTGCTGAAGAAAGGGCTCGAACGCTTTTTTAAAAGACACGCTTTTCTGGGATAAAGGACGGCTATTTAAGGTCCTTAGTTAAAGGCCTTATCGTGATCTTTTTTTTATTTTATTTTTTTAAGTTATTTTTCCGGTGTCACTGGCGAAGGTCAGTCTTTAAGGTGTTTTTTGAAAAGGTTTTTCATGAAATATGGTCCTGATTGTTACGTTGTTATTGTATTTTTCCGGTTAACCTATAATTTATGTATTCATTTGCAGCTTGAAGTAGATAACTGTTCAAAATTCAAAATGTAAATATTTTTATTTCACATAGGCCTAAACGGGCACTTATAAAACGTAGACAAAAAGGTGCTTGATTCGGGTTGGTCGTTTCCTATGGAGAAGAACTGGCAAGAAACTCCATTGTTACTCTTTTAAAATCATTTGGTTTTACAACATATGTATGGGAGGACATCGTAGGCCCGACAATAAGTCGTTGCTTACCACAAAACATGTTGAATTTGATTCATCGTGTGGTTTATGATTAGTTTTTTTTATTTTTTTTTATTAGTTTTTTGATACTTTAATTTTCTTTAATGAAGACGATTGATTAGTAAGAAGAGGTTGAATTTTTCAGTAATAAACCACTATAAATCCACTTTACAAATAATTTTAAATCGCCTTAACAATTTTATTCTCTTTCAGTAAATTTTCAACCCCAAACAGAAAAATAAGTTTAAAACCATACCCTTTACACAATTAACGACAAAAGTATTGAAATAAAACCGGACTTATCTCTCAAACAAAACAGCCTTTTTTGTTATTTAAACGGCCGTTCCCTTGTCACGTGTAAATTGTATATTTTTTCAGACACTCAAGTCTATTGTGGTCTCTCTTGTTACTTTTTCAAATGTATGTGTATCTGACAGGTGTAATAAAGCAACGGTGAGGAAGGTAACGTAACTATTTGTGTGTGTATGTACATATGTGTGTGCGTATGTGCGTATGTGTGTGTGTATGTGCGTATGTGTAAGGGTGTGTGTGTGTTGGTAAGGTCTGCGCAGCTGAGGACTTTTTGGTCATTTGCTGGTTTGTTGCGTTAAGATAGAAGCGCCAGGATACCCTGCGAAATTCAAAGATTCGTTTTTTAAAATTTGCCAGTCATCGTCAGGCTGTATGTTGAATGTAAATAAAAAATAAATAAATAATTTAAATATATAACCTATGGTGCACAGACTTGGTCTTTGACTAACATTCAGAAGTTTAAACACAAGGACTGCCAACGAGCAATGGAGCGCCTAGGTGTTAAATTAACAGATCGTGTTTGAAATACAATACTGCGCTCCAAAACTAATACAGCTGACGTGGCCCAAAAAGCTGCCCAACTCAAATGGGGCTGGACAAGACATGTCTGCCGCATGCCAAACAAGCTGTGGGCCAAAATAGTGGGAAACTGGTGCCCTGACACAGTGAGGCGGGGTCACGGCAGGCCACGAATGAAATGGCGGCACAAACTGGACAGATTCTGTCAGATCTGGAAGGAGGACGCGCGGGTTTGCGAGAAGTGGAAGGAGTGGAGGGAGGCCTTTGCCCAGGAGTGGGACAGAACAGAGAAAAAAAAAAAAAAACCGCATAGAAGAGATTGAAGGCTACATATTATGTAATAAAAAGCAAAGGTGAAACGTGCATATTTTTTAGAAAAAAGTGGCTTAATATCAAGCTATTAGATAATTTCTTCTAAGTACCTAGTCATAATAAATCTTGTAAGGATTTTCGTGAGAGCAATGAACAAACTCTTATAAACCCACACGAAATATTTCTAAAAATGATTCAGTAAAATATTGTCACTTACAAAGCAAGTTTCATTCATGTAATATTACATTGATGAATCAAAATCAAACAAACAAAAGCTTTTTAATCAAAAGACAATGTAAACTAATTAAAACAAAGATAATTAACAAAACTACATTGTTTCTTCATGTCTCTCTTAAAAGATATTGAAATATCTTTCGACTTTGTTGTTCAAATAAAACAAAAACAGCTTTATTTTGGTCTTTTGAGTCGTAAAGTCATACAAGTGACAAAGAATGGCGAGACGAATAATTAATATTTTTAAAACTAGCGATTGCTCGCAACTTCGCTTGCGTTATATTCTGAAAGTATCCCACAAGAGCGTTTTAAGGATCGAGGATAATGTAGCTTCCCATTAATAAAAGAATTTTCGAAATCGGTAGTTGAAGTAGTTGCGAAGTTTAGATGTCAGGGACATCTAAGCTTGAGATATCAGCAAATGGGAAGGGGTCCGAGAGGGCCGATGCCTGCCAGGGCTGCGGGACTATTCGAAAGAGATAGAACACAAAGGGCTAAGAAGAAACATGGATGGGTTTTAGCCAGTACAAGTGTGACACTCCATTCAGCTCCGCCCAGAGCAGGAGGGGTCATTTGATGATATCCCATCCGAAAAAAAAGGGTTGCTAAACTTAAAAACACTACCTTTTTATTAGTATAGATTTAAAAATATTTTACCCACTGTTAATTAAATAAAAATGTTATTGGATTTCTTTTAATTTTAACTTCAAACTTGAACTATGTTCTTTGTTGAAAAGAACAGGACAAAAACATGAATAATCAGAAAGATCAAGGGTGTAGTAGCCGCAACTGACGTGCGTTTATGTCTAGATATACAAATTGTTGTTTTGCATCCTTGTCAAATTCAAGGAGGTAACTATGCTAATGATTTTTGACCCGAATCAATATTAAAAGGGTTAGGTATTTTTTTTTATTCGGGACATCAGTAAGTGTCAACCCTTCTTGATTAAAACGCGGCCTCTCTGATCCTCGCCCTATAACCGCGTTTTCACACATACAAACAATCTCAAACGTTTATCCGATAATTTCTTATTAGCAAAACCATGGTAAGGGAGTTATTCTGATATACTAACAAACATAAACGAGCAAAAAAAAAAATGGGGTCATAATTTAATTATTTATGTCTTTTGTGACCACCTCCTGAATTTTTACGAGAATGCAAAAGAACATAATCATATATTGTTATACAAGTATACAGATATATGATATAAACGTGGACGAGGCTTAAAGAGTATGAGAGGATCTCACGTGGCATTATGTACTTTCTGCCTAACCGACAGGTAAAAGCCGTGAGTTTATTATATATACATAAAATACATTATTCATGCACAAAACATATCCAGCAAAGAACTTAATAATACAGTTGCCTTTAAAATAGAAGCAGAATTACCAAAAACAACAGCTGAAACCCGAACTAAAACTCTTCAATTTGCCTTAACAAAGCACCAAAAAGTAGCAAAACAAATAATAAGTACAGTCACAACACAACAGAACGCTGCGAGGAACACAACATCTTTTATTTTTACAAAAACTACTAAATTTAAATCTCTTTAATCACCAAAGAACAGAATCAAAGCGCGGCAAAGTTAGTTATTCCCGCGAGTTTACTAGATTTGGCAAACTTGTGAGTTCACCTTCTTTGTCACACTGTATTCCTTAAATTTTGTGTTCTGAGTTATAAGTGGAAGCGGCATAGTTTTTTAAAAAACCGCATCGTCACTTTTAGGAAACCCGGCCGACGATGCTCGATTTAAGCTGTGGGAAAATAATTGTCTCTAGCTCCTATTCACTTCTTACTACCAAGTGAGCACCTGCAAGGTTTAACCTTCCGTGGTCCACCTAGAAGCCCTTGAACCGTCCCAGGACTCAAGTGAGAAGATGTCACTCCAACCTCGTTAAGTGGGGCTACATAAATGAAACAGCAGCAGGGTGTGATTGTGAAGCTGTGTCGCAAACTATGCTCCATATCCTATCCTGCCATCTTAGCCCAAAACCATGCAGCCGAAGTAACGCGCTGCAACCGACGACGTAGTTGAAGAGGCGAACATCTGGACTTCTATATATAAAAATTGTCATGCCAGCGAGACGAAGATAAAGGAGAAAAAATTGAAACGGAAGCGTAAGAACAAAATGCAGTGGTTATAGAGTGCAGTGAACAGCTACAAAAAAACTACGAGTAGTATAAACTACCTTTAGCCAGTTGTAAGTAAAAGTTTGAGGTTTCTTCAAATCGACAGTACGATAGAGATGGCAGTTCTCAAGTTGCCAAACCACATACAAAGTTTTCACGCTAGCTCTCAATGTTGTAACTATTTTCTTATTTTATCGAATGTGTTTTTTTTTATATAATAACGAGGATTCCCATTTTCTAAGAGTTATTTAAACTATTATAATGTATTTGAAGATTGCCACTGATTTCAAAAGTAATTTTACAGAAATTACTTTAAAAATATAATCGCTTCGAGTTTTAATAATGTTACAAAACATTCCATAATTATTACCAAGGCCTGAAGGACAAAAATAAGAAACTTAACGTTAATTTATATTTATCTTCCCTCTTTCCGATCATCACTTAAGCATACATAGACTCAGGAGCAGTTTAAATTGCTTTTTCAGGCACAGCGCTTCTATTCAGCTACCAACAATACTACAGTACAAGTCATAGATTTAAATTTCCTTTGCCAATTCTCAGAAGATACTTTGTAAATGAGCTTTGACTTACTCAAAGATCATTTACAAAGCTATTCGAATTCACAAATTTAAATATTCTTCAACTTTTGGACCTGCCTTTAGTTTGGCCACTCAGTTTGCTAAAGATCTTCCAATTAAACTGATTTTATATAAATTGAGACGCTATTTTGGCGAGAAGCTTATTTATATTTCAGCCAAAACGTTTGTAAAGAGAAAATTTAATGGCACTTGTAAGTGATCTCTAACCCATCACCATAATTGAGACGAAGATTGTGTATTAACTCGAGTTATGATAAGCGAAAACCGTTTAGAAGTTGAAGATTTAAGGTAGCTAAAAATCAGTGACAAAAAGAAAATGTAAATATGAAATAAATGAATATTTAGTTCAAATGTTCAAAATACCATCATAATGTATTTGAAGATAAAGGGCATTGTCCATTTTGGATATTTTTCAGTCAGTAGTACATCAATTTAACTACTTCAAATAAATAAATTGTGAATTAATATTACTCTTTGGCTTCGTTTACAAAAAATAAATCTTACTTCACCTCTTTGTGTAGATGTAATAAAATGCTTTCGTTTATGAAACTGTGAGAAAACCATGAATGTTTTAACGCATGATGTCAGAGAAAACTAAAGCTATCCAACGAACAGTCCTATCGTAAATCGTAAGTCGTAGACAGTTTACATCTACATACTACTGCATTAGTAAAAGCACCGTAAAGTTTAGTGTCGTAGAGCTGAAAATGTCTACATTTACGCAATTCTAAACAGAAATTGTCCTGAAATTGTCATATGAGATACAATTTGAAGGATTAGGTGTTGCAGCATTATCACGCTGTTTATTGATTCGGCTGAATAAAAACTATTCCGTTCGTGTAAGTCGACCTCATTTCTAATCATTTTTTTTTTTCTTATTTCGGTTCAAATTTAAAAATATGATCATTGCATGGTTTGACAAAGAAACATTTTTTTTTGTCAATTGGTGATGAATCTTTGGATAGAAAACTTACATGGGTTTCTATTGATAAAATACAACAAAATTATTGTCGAAGACGGGTTAATCTTTTCTAAGAACCTAATAAAAGTTGTGGCTGTATCTATTAGCACCGTACTAGATAGTCAGTTGCATAAGTGGTTTTTACAAAGAACCGATTCGCTCAGAATCGGTTCAGGGACTATAAAATCTAACTGTGGACTGGTGTCCCGAGTACTTTCGGCGCCGCGTCTCAATACCGACCAGGGTTCGGGAGGCGCGTGCTAGCGGTTGACTCCGCGGCTTGCGACCGAAGACCCAGAACAACGGCTAGCTTACGAGCGAAGACCCAGACCTACAGGGAGACATATCATGGTGTCAAGTTACAAAACGAATTTTGTTCTAATCCACTTTTTTATAATTTATAGCAATAGTGTAGTTTTTTGTACCATCATCTTTTATTTTAAAGCCATTCGTTTCAAAAGGTCGCGCAATGTATTTTTTCGGTGTCGTATTTAAGCACGGATACAATTTGATCGCGCCTAGGGCCAAATAGGTGTTGCAACCCCTTCTCACCTTCTGACTTTAATTTTCAAAATCACAGATCTTATACTATTCTAGACAATCCATTTCGCAACTTTTCTTAAATTCACATTTTATATCGCCAATTCCATTTTTTCCCCTTTGATTCTTTTTAATTTTTTATAAAAACATTTGTATTAGGTTTTTTTTATATCGGATAAATTATACGTATTAATCATGTAGTGACGATTCTTATTTTTATTTACGCTACAGTGTGCTCTACGAAATAACCTATCGAAAAAATTACAACACTCAAGTTTTTTTTACTATAAATAGGCTTACATTTGGCTGCAACTCGCCTGATGTGAAGCGATGATGTGGCCTAGGGTGGAGCACTCTTACCTAAGAGAAACCGATTCACTTGAACCATGTAGATATCCAGATTGTAATGATAAGTTCAATACATCATGCCTGTAATCCCCTAAGGGTTGGGCAGCGGAATATCTAACGTACACTAAAATTTTGTCAGTCATGTAGTATAGGAGCTCGTGGCTAAATAATAACAGCCGCACGGGTCGATCTTCAAGGTTAAGCTGTGCTTGCTGAGGTCAGTCCGTGGATAGTTAGCTCTAATTGCATACCGAGTTTCCTCCGTGCCTCGGAAAGCACGTTAATCCGTTGGTCCTGACTGTCATTTGTAGATCTTTGCCAGTCGTTACAGGTAGTCTGAGGACCAAAAGTCTGACAACCAGTCTTACCAAGGGGACCGTAATTACCCCGTACTAACTGGGTTGTGGAGGGTAGATAGGCAGTTGCTCCAGATTATTGAGGGAGTTAACTTCACTATTAGGTATCTCATCATGTTCCTGCCTTCGTCACATGTTACTTACTGGAGGTCGGCACAAGACGTTTTTTTCTTCCGTTCTCCTCTGTCATCTGCATTATTATTCCTCACACAATTCAACCATCGTTTCTTTGGTCTTCCTCTCTCACTTCATCTATCGACATTTATATTCATCACTCTTTTAGTCTTTTAGTTCATTGATTATTCCGATATCCTATGTATTTTTTAAATCAATAATCTTCCTCTAGTCATTCCAACAACCATCTTACATCAAGGATCTATAAACCAAACTCTTCCATAGTCCCCATTACACTTCGCGACGACGACGGTCCAGTTTTCACAACTCTATAAAAGTACGTCGAAACGACGACGCGAAGTTTAAACGCTTCCTAAAACGAGGGGTCAACGTCCTCTATTCGCAGGTGTGCGGTAGACGGGATTCATGGGAGGAATTTCTTTCGCGACACAGAAAGAAACTCGCCCTTACCATTTGTGCTTGAATTATATTTAGTTTTTCGTCCTATTTCTGTTTTAAAAAAAAAAATTGTTCAATAGCTCCAGGGCGAAATTAGAGTTTCTGTATATAAGCTGACATTTTACATAATTAGTCTATTACACTTTTACACTCGTATATGGAGAAATAATATAAAAAAAAAACTATTCTAATTGTATTTTTATAAAATGAAAGAGAAGCTAATCTTGCGTACAATATAAAAGTGAACGTATAGCCATTTAGATTTTTCACAACAGAATTGACAAGTTGGAGTCTATTCCACATTGGTATCAGAACCTTTTTTATATCTTTAAATAGTATAAAACAAAGTCGCTTTCCGCAGTCTGTTCGCTTAGATATTTTAAACTGCGTTACAGATTTTAATGCGGTTATCATCAAAATACAGAATGATTCAAGGGGAAGGTTTATAAGTATAATTGATCCCTGAAAACACATTAAAAGTGTGTGTGTGTGTGAGTGAGTGATCAATAAAATGAAGAAATAATTAATTTCCAAATCCTTCAACATATTGATGTTTACTTATTTAGTTTGTTCCCGTCCAGTCACACCATGTCGTGTTACGCTGTTACCCATTGGGAGAAAATATCCCGACAAGTAACACTGTAACTCATTGCCACGTTTTTTCCCCGTTAAATAGCCTACTGATTGTATGATGAAATTCTCCTGGTAGTAAAAGTAACATTGCCTATTGTACACACATACAATCAGTGGGTTATTTAACAGGAAAAAACGTGGCATTGAGTTATAGTGTTACTCGTCGGGATATTTTCTCCCAATGGGTAACAGTGTAACACGACATGGTGTGACTGAACGGGAACAAACGACTTATTTAATCCAACACTAACGTAATATCTTGACTAGAGTCTACCAAACTAACTAGTCGAAGACGCTTTATCCTTTGGAAGCGCCTACAGGTGCAATTGCTTTGAGAGTCTAATCAAAGGAGTTAGGCTTTACTGGTAAGGACTGGTGTGCCTTAAACCAATGACTGATTATATAGACCAATGTAACGACTTCATCTTTTTGCATTTTCGAATTACACTTAACTAGCTGTCCCGCGCAACTTCGTCTGCGTCAAATTTTCCGCTTTTTCGCATTATTTTTCATTTCTGCTCCGCTCCTATTGGTCGTATGATATATAGCCTTCCTCGATAAATGGCTATCTAACACTGAATATGTTTTCAAATCGGACCTGTTTTCTGAGATTAGCGCGTTTAAGCAACAAAGAAACTCTTCAGCTTTATAATACTGGTATAGATAAGAAACCAAGGGTTACCGTATTACCCAGTACTAACTGGGTTGTGGACGTCAGATAGGCAGTTCATCATCATCATCATTTCAGCCCAAAAGACGTCCACTGCTGGACATAGGCCTCCCCCAAGTGTCGCCAAATTGACATTTTGGGCGGTTTTGCCATAATCGCCACGCTTGGCGCCGGGTTGGCGATCGCAGTACGGTTGTTACAAAATCACATAGAACGCTGCTGACCATTCTCTGGCAAGTCCCTTAGATAGGCAGTTGCTCCGTGTAAAATACTGGTATTCAGCTGCGTCCCGTTCGACTGGATGCCGACCCCAACATAGCTGAAAAAAGGCTAGGCAGGTGATGCAAGTAAGAAAAGTTTAAAAAGAGAACAGAAATCCTAACAAACTGAGCAATCCAACTCCCCACAACAGATTCAGATAGTTCTCACAGAATTACAATCAGTCTACAATGGTAGTTGCTTTCAACCGCTTGCACTTGAAACTTAATGTTTGTGAGCTCAAGAGATATTTATTCTCCCTGAAAAGAACCTAGATGTGGTTCCGTACATGCTATAAAATTGTATTATTTTCTTCTTTGCTCTGACATTGCACTTCAGAATAACGTTTAGGTATTAGAGACCAGGGGTTTGGACGGTGGATGTGTATGTGCACTTGTGCTGAATATTGGACCTTGTAGAAAATTGAACTACTTGTTGAAATAGCGAGAGGCGTTGGATACCCATACTTATGTAAAGAATGCTGATATGTGTGTTTTATAAAAGGATGAATCATAATTGAATCGATGTACGCCCTAAGCCGAGGCTCGTACCCCACAGAGGGTGCCCTTAGCGTGTAGTCGCTTAGTTTGTAAGTAATTTTAACCAATGGCTGGAGGCCTTACACTCAAGGCACCCCCACAGGATAATCCAGTTTAGCAGACGACAACCTCTTAGGATGAACTGCGAGACGCCATTCACAAAAAAAATGTCGTTGTCAACTTTTCGTTTTTTCTTTGTGTTTGTGTTGATGTGTTTGTGTTTGTATATGAAATTTAAAAGTGTGTCACTGTATGAAATAACTGGAAATTATTGGTGGAGGAGTCAGCTATAAGATGACGCAAGCTACAAGTACCAGTACGAACTACTGAATGCATTACATCATTTTTTTTTTCATTTGACAACCACAATATAACCACAATAGAATTAGGTAGAAAAATAAATTAATTAATTATCAAGGTATGCAAAAGCTAATAAACCTGATAATTCTTTGTCTCCAACTCCACTCAGCACGCAGCGGTGGCTCAGTGGTGGCAGCCCCGACTTACGAGGAGTAAGCCGTGGGTTTCAACCCAGACAGACGCATTACTTTGTGTAATTTATTTCATAACCGCTGACCTGAAAAACGGTGAAGGAAAACATCGTGAGGAAACCGGCATGTCCTAGAACTAAAAATTCGAAGACATGTAACATCTACCAACCCGCACTGGGCCCGCGTGGTCGATTACAGCCTCCACTCCCTCTCATAGAGAGGAGGCCTGTGTTCCAACAGTGGGAATATTATAGGCTGATGATAATGATGATGACGAACTCCACTCACAAGAAATATTAGAATATATCATCATCATTTCAGCCGAAAGACGTCCACTGCTGGACATAGGCCTACCCCAAGTTTTGCCACATTGACATAACATGGGGGGTTTTGCCATAATCGCCAAGCTTGGCAGGCAGGTTGGCGATCGCAGTAGGGTTGTTACAAAAGCACAGAGAACGCTGCTGCCCATTCTCTGGCAAGTCCCTTAGTCGCCTCTTACGACACCCACGGGAAGATATGGGATGGTGCTACTCTTTACGTCCGACACCATACGGAGCCATAGAATATGTTTTTTTATTATATACGCCATACAAGTAACATCATAAAAAAACAACACATACACAATGAGCGGACTTATCGCATAAAATCCCCAAGGAAAGAAAAAGGGAGGAAAGACTTCCTCAAAACACGATTGCAACAAACTCAACATGAGCTCAGCACACAAACTTGGTGAATTACGAATCGATTAACCACCAATTAAGCGGGGCAGACGGTAGCTCTTCACAGCAACGTGGTCGGATTGTGGTCGGAGTGAATGCGGTCCCTGTGGTTCAATTAAGAGTGCCTATATAACTGTAAATCGATTCATTTAAATCGAATTCTAGAGCTGTCACGGCTTAATTTGTCTTCGAGTATCTTGCTATGTTTGAGGATAACTTGTGTGACTGTGTGTTGAGTCAAAAGGAGACATTTATGGCTTTGAATCTGATTTCTGTGTTCATAATTGTTCGTGGTTTAGGCGTTTAGGTGTTTATTGCTTTATTTATTTATGATATAGTTACTTGGTAGATAGGCTGTTGCTCAATGTAAAATTCTGGTATACTATACTCTGTCAAGAAAGTACCGGAAAACGATCCAACAAAAAATGTTAGTTATTCATCCAGGGTTATTTAATTGCTTTCAAAGTATGCTCCTACAGAAACGATACACTTACGCCAACGCATAATCCAATCATCAAAACATTTTTTAAACGCTTTTCCCGGAATTGAGTTCAGTTCTCGCCGCGAATTCTTCTTTATGTCTGCTATCGAATGAAAACAGGTGCTACAAAGTGGCAATATAAGTTTAGGAAAAAAAAGAAGTGGGTTGGAGCCATATCTTGTGAATAAGGTGGTTGCTCGATGGTATTTGTTGAGTTTTTGATAACAGATGCAAGTCAAATTCCGCGCCAAAATGGAAAACAGTTGTGCCAATCGAACAACAAAAAAAAAAAAACAAAATTTGATTTTGGAGCGGGCAGAAATAAAAAAATGTTGTAAAGATTAAATGAGTCTTGCTTTTCCCAAACGCAACGTTAAGCATTTAAAATGTGTGAATAAAAGCATTAAAAAAATATCAGTTTAATAATTATCTTTTACGTTGAAAGTAACACAAGCGAACACGATTACCGGAGGTATCAATCAAGTTGATGTAAAATATAATTAAACTCGGCTAACAGCGAATCACGGATATAAACGGCTTTGGTAAGGAATTTTAAATTTTAAACTGGATTATCCGGATAACCGGATTAAGTGCTGCAATGATGGACAGTTTCCTCGTATACTGGGCTTGTTCTGCATTGTTTCGTAACATGGTTGTAAAGGCTTGCAATTTACGGAAATTATTATCTACAAGGTGTGGTTTTGCATCCTCTTCCAACGTTCAGGAAGATATCACAAACTACATAAATAATCAATTAAAGTTACGGTACCTAGTTAATTATAAATAAACGCAGATTTTTTCGGTTGTTTATGTTTGACAGTATTTCAGAATAACCCCCATAACGTGCTTTAGAGAATAAGAAATTATCGAATAAACGATTGAGATTGTTTCTATGTCTGGAAGCGCGGTTGTAGGGCGAGAATAATACTCATACTGGTGGTTGACACTTACCGATTAACATAATTATAAGAAAAAGACCTCTTCATTTTATTATTGACTCGGGAGGAGAATCATTAGCATAGTTACTTCCTTGAATTTGATGAGGATGCAAAACAACACCTTAGGACATTGTGTTTGGAGAAAATGTTTGTTTCAAACGTAATACCGATGTGCTTTTTTTTTGTATTAGTTTTCATTGATAATTAAACAAAACACTTCAGTTTAAGTTTAAAACAGTCTATAGATTATCGCACTTTGATAAAAAGTCACGCTGGAATAAAAACAAGTATTTATAATTTTGAGCACTAGTGCTTGAAATATCTTAATGGCAATTCCAAGTGAATCAGCATTTTAAATATTTGAACTTCTTTAAAATAAAAATTAAACAGGTAGAATACATTTTCATCATCTGCCTAGCCTTTTCCCAAACTGATGAGAGTGACGTCACGGATGTCAATTCAGCCTTAAGCTCTTTGTGTTCCTCTTGTACATAAAAATAAAAATACCAGTTTAATTCTAATAAGTTTATTGTAAAAATAATACCTTAAGTGCAACTAACGAGAGAAGATATTGTGCAGTGTTTTTAAACTGTGTAAATACACTAAAAACTCTAAATTCCGTGCTAGTGATCTCCATTAAGCTCCTAAGTACCCGAAACTCTAAAATAATTAACCGGTATTTTGCTGGAATACGGATAAAAACTGTGACCGATCGCTTGGTGTGTGCACTCCTTTTCCCTAATACTGTGCGCAACCTATGGTGTCTATCTATACCATAAACACCGTGATATCATCCGCAAACGGGTTTCTGAAAATAGCGCCATCTGTTGCCTGACCGTTGTACTTTTGGTCGTATCGATTGTGCTGCTTCAAAAGTAAACAAACCAGTTTCCACAAACCATGGCTAAGTGCGCTGCTTGTGGTAAGTTTATGTCGTCGGCAGAGGCTGCAAACTGTAACAAATGTAGGCAATGGTACCATCGTGGGTGCGTGGGCATCTCAACTGCAGGCCCTGTAGCGACCCCCTGGCACTGTAATGAGTGTGAAAAACACCTGGTGCGGGATAACCGGGATGAAACACCTGTAAGGGCGCGGGCACCAACACCAGCACACGAGGACAGCCTTGTCAACCTCATGGACACCAGCCCTATTAATAGTACAGCTCTAGATGCCACACAGGAGCTCAACCTGGACATCCTTAGGGCAGAGTTGAGCAGTTTTAAAGAGGACTTTTTAAAGATCGTGCGGAATGAGTTCCAGCTTCTACGTGACGATCTGTCGGAGCTGCGGTCCTCCCTTAATTCAACAAATGACAGGATGAGCAACCTGGAGGAAAGAGTGGCTGTTATCGAGACCAGACTAGCTCAGCCCCAGGTGTCGCGGTCATCGGATGTGGATGACATTATAACACAGCTGAAAAACGACATAAATGACCGGGACCAGGAGTTACTCGCCAATGATCTCCAGATCTCGAATATACCCGAGATCAGTGGTGAAAACGCTACCCACACGGCCATGATGGTGGCGGCTAAGATTGGCGTCAAGTTAAAGGCACGCGACATAGTCAGCGCCGAGCGTGTTGGAGGAAGGCGCATCAATGCTACGCAGGCGACGGCGCCGGTGGAGACCCGCCCGCGCTTCCTCGTCATTCGCCTCGCGCGCCGCGACCTTCGTGACGAACTGCTGGAGGGTGCACGAGTACGGCGCGGGATCACTACTGCTGACCTCGACTTGACTGCAACGCGCTTCTATATTAACGAGCGGCTTACAAAAATCAATCGCGAGTTATTTCGGAACGCGCGTGAGGCTGGCAGTCGCCTCGGTTGGCAATTCATATGGTCAAAGCGCGGCCGCATTCTTGCCCGATACAAACCAGGAGACGCCGCTTGCCTTATCCGCTCTGACGCTGACTTACAGCGTATCTTTGGCCCGGCAACGGGTAATGATGATAAATGCGCACCTTAGATTATTGTTTTTTTTTGCTTTATTTTATTCTCTTGTTCATTGTCAATCTTTAACTTTAGTAATTTTGTATTTAAAAGTAAGTCTAATAATAGGTATAAGTGTTATTATGTCAAAAGTGTTATTATGTCATCATAAGTTAATATTGTGCTATACGTACTACTATTTTATAAGTGTTTTAATGACAGGTGTGTGTCTCACGGCGCACCTCAGTGAACAACTGTGCGTAAATCAGTTTATCACAAATGTTTATGTATTTCTTTATATTTATAACAGCACATTTGTTTATCTTTGCTTTTTACATCGTTTCATCTTATTTACATTTACACTATCTACAAAACTATTACATGCATACCTCATTTTACATCGTTCGTATATAGTAGTTATTATATTTATGTTCTTTAAAACTCATTCTATATTGTACAGATACTATATTTGCACACTTATAATTGCAATATTATTTATTTTATTTGACCAAACGAAATTAATTATTGAAGGTACAATATCGATATTGCTAAATGCCGAGTCATTGTTTTTCTATTACAATGATGACTAAGGGAGAAAAGTTTCTTAAGGTTGGTTTTCTGAATGCAGGATCGTTGGGTACAGGGCATGATGACATGATTGGTGCGCTCGACAGATATTGTTTTGATGTTATGGCCATTAATGAAACTTGGCTCCGACCGGGCGAGGAGGGGCGCGCTCCTATCGTGCCCGGCTACAGTCTGCGTCATAGGCCGCGGCCAGCAACCGTTCGCGCGGGTCGTGGTGGGGGAGTTGGATTTTTTCTGCGGCGCGGGTTGAGCGCGCGTACTTGGAGTGGCGCGGTCGATCCCAGGTTCGAATCGGTCGAGCAAATGTGGCTAACGCTCACAATAAGTGGTAAAAAAATTGCGATAGGTACCGCGTACCGGCCACCATGGTTGGACCTTGTTCTTTTCCTGGATGCCATAACCGATTCCCTTACATCACTGGGTCATTGTGACCATTACATATTGCTGGGTGATTTTAATGTAAACATGCTGGATGTAAGCGGCTCAAAAACAAATAAAATTAACGAGTTCTTGGATAGCCTCAGTCTTACGCAATTGGTCACAACTCCTACACATTTCACAGATTCCAGTGAAACACTGATCGACGTCCTTTGTACAGACTTAAGAGCAAGATATACGTCAGTGGAATCTTTTAGTTCACTTAACGGTCATTCTATTATAGTTGCGGAATTTCATGTTAAACGTGATAAGTTTAAACCATTTATAGTAAAATTTAGGCCACTTAAAAACGTTTGCATGGATAATTTTAATATGGACTTATTGCTATTGTGTCTTTGTGATATTTCTACGTTGGACAATGTAAATGACATGGTGCACGTTTTTAACTCCCATGTTATTTCACTGTTCGATGTTCACGCACCAATCAAAACTTCTATCATTAAGGAGAAGTCTTATCCGTGGATAACAGATACGATTAAAATCATGATGCGTTTACGCGACAATGCTCTAACTTGTTATAAGAAAACTAAATCAGATTCCAAAAAGGAATACTATAAAGAGTTGAAGTCCCTTGTTCTAAGTTCTTTATATAATGAAAAAGTTGCGTACTTTAAACATAATATAAACAACAAGATTAGAAATCCCAAATTATTATGGAAGAATCTTAAAGCTACCTTATCGCCCTTTAAACCTAGAATAGACATTCCGCCGCAATTTACTGATCCAGATCTTATTAATAACTCTTTTTTGGTAGTTCCTGGTAACCCTGTAGCAAGCATGTCACTTAAGTCTTATTTCGAGGACCATAGATATGGTGAAGCCATTTTTAAGCTCGATCCAGTGGAACAGAAGGACATTTCTCGCATTATTTCTAACCTAAAAAGCAACGCCGAAGGTTACGACAACATTACCCTTGACATGCTTAATATGATTTTACCATACGCTCTAAATACAATTACAGACATTATTAACTATTCCATATCAACTTCAACGTTCCCTGACTTATGGAAAATAGCGTCTGTCAGGCCCTTACCGAAACACGCTAATCCAATTGAAGTTAAAGACTTACGTCCTATAAGCGTTTTACCGTGCCTGTCGAAAGTGCTAGAGAAAGTCGTGAGTCTGCAGTTAACGCATTTTCTGGAACACAATAACGTTTTACCTGACTTACAGTCTGGTTTCAGGAAACAACGCAGTACCGCCACTGCCTTACTGGATGTTACCGATAATCTTCTATCAGCCCAAGACAAAGGAATGTGTTCAGTGTTGGTATTGCTGGATTTTTCCCGGGCTTTTGATGCAATTAATATTTCGCTATTATTGTCCAAACTAATGTTTTACGGATTTGACCCCAGCGCCACGCAGTGGTTCCGTAGCTATCTTACCAACAGAAAACAGTGTGTAGATCTGCAGTTGGGTGACGGAACTGCTCTTAGGTCATCGTGTACTCCGATAGTAAGAGGCGTACCCCAAGGGTCTATATTAGGGCCAATTCTTTTTATTTTATACTGTGCGGATATTATCAATTGCCTCCAGAAATGTAAATACCATATCTACGCTGACGACGTCCAAATTTATTTATCTTTTAGGCCGGATGAATATGATAGTGCTATCAGGGATCTAAATGAAGACCTTCATAGAATCGCCGTCTGGTCTGAGGAAAATTGTTTGTCGCTAAACCCTTCCAAGACTAAGTACCTAGTATTTGGCACAAGACAGCAACTATCCAAACTACCCGCAAAGTTTGGCCTGGAACTGATGGGTGATCCAATTGACAGAGTCTTTGAAGCGCGGAATCTTGGTCTCATTATGGACAAAGACCTTCGTTTCGAAAAACATATAGCTGATTCGGTGCGAAACTGTTTTTACCGCTTGAAGGTTCTGTACAAGATGAGACCATACTTGTCTGAAACGCTACGGGAGCAGCTTGTGGAGACTCTGGTGCTGTCTAGGCTAAACTATGCGGATACAGTATACGGTCCGCGCCTGTTGGCCCGCACAGATCGGCTCATTCAAAGGGTGCAAAACGCTTGTGCCCGGTTTTGTTATAAGATTCCCCCCAGAAGTCATGTAACCCCGGTCTTAAATAAACATTACACACTTAAAATGAAATCGAGACGCAAGTTGCACTTGGCGTGCCTTCTGTTCGGTATCATAAAATGTCAAAAACCAGACTATCTATACAATAAGTTGAGTTGGATAGCTAGTACACGAGAATGCGATAGAAGGCAATGTTCGCAACAGCTTGCGTCTCGGTCTCATCGTACAGCGGCTTTCAGAGGCAGTTTTCGATATGCGGCATCTAAGATTTGGAATAATCTACCACCACCCATTCGTTCATCCAACTCTACTGCTATTTTTAGAAAACGCTTATGGCAATACTTGATTGATGCACAACGGAAATTGGACATGGTCAATATTAATGTCTCACTTATATAATTGTCAATTTCAGTGGAATGTAGTGTAGTGCGCACAATGTAGGTAGAGATATAAAATTGTGTCAGCCTCACACAATAGACAATAGACTCAAATATAGTTTTCTTCAACACTTACCTTCCTTCGCGTTATCTTATTTTTTATTATCATTATTTCTTTACTATTGATCACTTTGGACGATCTAAATTAAAGTATGTAATTTGTTCGTTTCTAACTCACACAATATCTTTCAACATATTCATATATTTATTAGTATACCCGCAACTACTAGAAATTTTCTACATTTCAAAATGTGCAATTTAAGTCGATGCCGTCGGTAGTTCGTGCATCACACTCGGCCGCGTGAGGCGCAGTGTGTTGCTACGGACTAACTATGGTGTGTTTGAAACTACTTAATCCCGGTTTTAAAATATTTAATTTTTTACAATATGTATATATTTTTTTTAATTATTATTTTTTATTATTTTCTTAATACACTACATAATATTATCATGTCGTACACAATATTTATATAATTACTGTATTTACTGACATCCGTACACTCACCATTTAGGTTCAGTTGAAAACCAGCGTCGGGCACTAGTTGTCCGGCATTATGCTGAACTGGGCCTATTTGGCGCTACCTTGAGTCACACAGTATTTCTTGTTTAGAATTAAGTTTTTTATTTTTATATTTGCTTTTATTTCTTTAATATTGTGTGTACTTGTGGCGATGGCGCCAATAAACGTTTTTTCTTTCTTTCTTTCAAACTATCTTGGGATCGGCTTTTAGTCTAACCGGATGCAGTTGAGTACCAGTATTTTACATGAAGCGACTGCCTATCTAACCTCCACAACCCAGTAACTGGGTAATATATAATACGATACTTCTTAGCAAGACTGGATGTCAGACTTTTGGCTTCTGACTACTTGTAACGACTGTCAAAGCTCTACAAATGACAGCCGGGACCGACAGCTTAACTTTCTTTCCGAGGCACGGAGGAAACTTGGTATGTAATTATGGTCACCCATCCAAGGGCCAACCATGGCAAGCACGGCTTAACCTTAAAGATCGATCGAGGTAGAATAAATTCTACTCGAATTATAATACAGACTATGTTATTTTTAACTCAAAACTCACACTCTTTGCCTAAAAACAGAAGACGAACAAAATCTTAAAAAGGCAAAACTAAAACAAAGCAACATACTAAAATATTCTATTACAAGGACCGCTAAAATTGAAGTGGGAGGAAAAAGTAACGATAAAAAGCAATGAGCACCAAACGTGGTTTGATAAGTGAGGGTAGGAAGAGAGAACGTGCAATTCAGATGGTCCCCACTGATTGTCGTTTCAATGCTACTTGCATATTTTTCAGACATATCTTTCTTTTTGTTTTATTTGGTGAGGAACATTTTTATGATGTGAGGAAATGTCTATTGAGATTGTTCGCATAGATAACTGTGGAAGGCAAATAGAATATTTTTTGCAGGTTAATTGTAGCACAGCTCAGAAGGTATTATTGCTGAATGCAAAGACTTATATTCTAGAAGAATCAGTATTTAAATCATTTTGTACCTTCGATGTCCTTTTCTAGCCTGCCAGTAACTTCCTTAAGGCTAAAGTCGGGCTGTGCCAAACTACAAAACACACTGCAAAAAAAAAAAACAAATAGTGTGGGCGGGGAAATCCCCCTATGGCATTCTGCCGTTTTCAAATAATCAGACATAATGCTAAAGAGCTCTACGGTGTTGTCCGTATAAAACGTTCGCATTGGCATTAGCATTCGTGAATATCATTTTATTAATGAGGTGCTGCCATTTTGAACCGTGATAATTAGCCAGTTGAAACTTTCACAGATTATGTATTTCTGTTGCCGCTCTAACAACAAATACTAAACATACAAAAATGTGATTTTTTTCTCGTTTTTTGTAAATAATGGCACGGAACCCTTCGTGCGCGAGTCCGAGTCGAACTTGACCAGTTTTTTTTTGTTTTTGTTTTTAAACACAATAATTATCCCTCTTTTTTATTTTGTTTAGATTATTTTTTGTTAAATTTTGTTTAATGTTGTGTGTACTTGTGGCATATGCCAAATAAACTTATTTTCTTTCTTTATTTATCTGTGCCTCTAATTTGACTTCTAGCTAGTCACGCGTATCGAACACACACAATTCATATTTAAGATATGTTAAGCCTCCTGTCAAGTCAGCTACTCACGCTCTTATTCAAATTCAAACTTTTTATTTCAGACCATGGATCCATATAGTGTTAGTGTGTGTTGTGTGTGTTATTCGGAAAATATTAGCGTTATAGCCTCTGTTGACTCATAAGGAGCGCTCAAACAGAACTCGGATTTGTGTTGGGTGCTAGAGACCTCTTTTCAATTGACTAGTCAAGGGCGCGTGTCGTGAACTTTAAAATACACATTTATTAAGCATATAACCAATATTATTTTGCACTAAATTAGACTGCAATTATTAAAAACTTTTGTTGAATATTTCGGCGGGTTGTCAATTTTCCTGGAGTGCGCCCTTAAATAAAGCTTCTTCCAGATCATTTTAATCGGCGGATTAAACTGATCAAGAAATCGTACTACTTTTGATACGGAGCAGGTACCACCAACAAAGTAGTTCCAGGTCAATTCTTATTCAGGTCATCGTATTCCTGAATGCATAGAATTCTTATACTTTACAGCCAGCTCGTGCGATCACTGAGTATTCAGATGCACTGTTCCGTTGGTCTCGCAGTCGCAAGTGCGTCTGCTGAACGTGGATCCATGGTTCGATTCCCGGGTTGAGAAAAAAGTGATATTGGGTCTTTCGAGGAATTTCTCAGTAGTAGCCCGCAGTTTGGAAGACCGCGGTGTGGTACCCCCGTCCCTCGGAGAGGACGTTAGTTAAGCCGTTGGTCCAAAGCCTGGTCTCTCTCCAATCGTGTCGGATTGCCGTCTCATCGGACTATGAGGGTGAGTAGAGGTATGGCACCTGGGCCACCGAAACCCAAACGATCAGGGAGGGGGTTATATTCAGATTATGAAACTCATAGAACTGAGTTCTAAAACTACAGTCGACAAGATCATTGTTGTAAAGGATGTTGTTTGTCTTGGTATGGACATATTGTAATGAGACGGGACAAAAGACTGAAAAAGTGATTGATAAGAATTTTGATGGAGATGACGTAGAGGGAGAGGAAGACCAAAGAATGTGTGTGAGGAATGATATGAAAGAAAAAACCGGCCAAGTGCGAGTTGCACTCGCGCACGAAGGGTTCCGTATCATTATTTATAAAAACGAGCAAAAAAAATCACTTTTTAGTATGGGAGCCCCCTTAAACATTTATTTTATTTTGTTTTTAGTATTTGTTACTGTAGAAATTTCAACTGGCTAACTATCACGGATCATGATATACAGCCTGGTGACAGACGACAGACGGACGGACGGACAGCGATGAAACGGGAGCCTATAACTGAGTCCCGTTTTAACCTTTGGGTACGGAACCCTAAAAAGAGAGAATGATGCTGTGACGTCTGACAGGGGAGAATGGAGGAAGAAAACGTGTTGCGCCGACCCTAAGTAGAATGAGACAAGCACAGGAAGATGATGATGACCTTTGATTGTTATCTAGACATTCCTTTTCCGTGCAAAGAAATCAGACTACCCAACCGTTCATAGGCCATTTTCTTTGACCTTACGAACAAGACCATCCTATCTGCCGTAGGATCCATCTAGCAAAATATACGAGGAACATGTCAAAATGGGTAGGTAACATTCCTATTTGGATTTCACGGACCTTTTCAGTTGTTAGAGGCGAGGCCTGACCACGTTTTATTTCAGACTACTTACAACTTCTTACAAGTTTGGAAGCGTTTTCTCTGAGTGCTACGGGATGGGTTTGGGATGTCTTGTAAGTCTGACGGTTAGAACGTTGTGTAATGGTCGGTAGTGTAATAATGGTTGTGTTGTAAAATACTGGTATTCCGGTTAGACTGAAAGCCTACCCCAACATATTGGGAAAAGCTTAGGCAGATGATGAATTAGTTAAACAGTTTATTGATATGAGAGCACCAGGCCCGAAGCCTCCCTATAAGCCGATTCCCACCGGCTTCCCTTGAGAAGTTTGAAACACAACCAAATAACCAAGTTTGAAAATAGCACAAGAAAAATCGCAAAACTACACTACACAAACGCCTACACTGTCGAAAAACTCGGAAATTCAATTAATAATTTGCTCTTCAACAACAAATTGCTATACAATAACCCGCAGGCGCTATCGGCTTGTTCGCAGTATAATCTTCTATGCAAAATGAACGTCATGAAGTCACCGTCAGACCGCCATAATATAGCTTGAGTAAGCCGCAAAAATTCGAGTTATTTGATAGAGAAAGTAATAGCAAATGCGTGCGCGTGAGCGAGATGGAAGGAGAAATATCGTAATCACTCGTAGTATTTCGTGCCGAATCGGATACCGTTCAATGCCAAACCATTGCATGTTTGTTATTGTTGATGGATTTATATTTTGAACTTTTAGGTTAGTTTAACCTATTAGAATTTATTTCTTGGTTTATAATAGTGATTAGTATTATAGTTGGACTTTCTTTTTGTTTGTTATTGTTATTTGTGATGAGTGTAGTGAAAGCAGTTACGTACGTTGTAATTAGGTATTTGCGGTAAGTCGTTAGTTTAATAAGTTGAAATTACTAATTTAGGGTAAGTAGATTTGCAAAGTAAATAGTAGGATGGCGGCATTAATAGTTTTAAATTGTTGTTTGAAAGATTATTTACGTTGTGAGGAAACATGCTTTTCAAGGTTAAGTTTTGAAAATAAAAAAGATTTATCTAGTTCAGATGTATTTACGAAACTAGGTTTTGAAACCAGGGTTTTGCTTCCAACCAGGGCACCCTAGTAAGAGTGAGAAATACTTGGACTATGATAGTTTTTGCTAGTCTGCCATGGCCGCGCGGGCAAAGTTAGAAGAAACCAGACTTGAAAAATAATTGCATAGGAAATTAATCCCATGTAATCATATAAATAAGGAACACTATCGTATTTGCGAAACAAAATAATTGGATGTTAAAAGTCTTTCTAACGCAAATACGATTATGATCCTTATTTGTAAGACGACATGGATTGTTATATATGCAAGCATTTTAAACTCTGGAAGTACAGGGCGCAGCGCGGGCGGCGCGAGTCACGCAGCGCGGTTGGCGCGAGTCCCGCGGCGCGGGTGGCTGGCTGGCCGCACAAGGCTTCAAGCCTTGTGCACGCCGTGGGGCTCGGGGCGCGGTGGGTGCAGGGCTAGCGTAAATGTAATAGTTTATTTCGCGCGTATATTAGAAAGACGATTTTTGGGACTGCGTGCCCGCCCCTTGCCTAGGTAAGCATTTTTTTTGCTCCGGCTTCCCTCTGTCAATATTTCACCCTTCGCCACTGGAGAGCACTTCTGTACCATATCCGTAAGAGAACAATGTTGTCATAGAATTTTCGTTGGTTGATAATTAAGTCATAATGATGACCATAATTATATAACGAATTTTCTCCGTGCCTCGGAAAGCACGTTTAGCCGTTGGTCCCGGCTGTCATTTGTAGATCTTTGGCAGTCGTTACGAGTAGTCAGAAACTTAAAGTCTGACATCTAGTCTTACCAAGGGGCAATAGGTAGTACCTGTTTTTAGGGTATTACCCAGTTACTGGGTTGTGGAGGTCAGATAGGCAGTCACTTCATGTAAAATACTGGTACTCAGCTGCATGCGGTTAGACTGGAAGCCAACCCCAAGATATTTTGGAAAGGGCTAAGCAGATGATGATGATCATTAAGCCGTAGTATCTATACCTGGAATATAGTGATAAAGACAATTAGCGCATATAACAAGATACGTCACGACTCTATTACCAGTACAATAAGGCAGAGGTACTTAATACAATAGACAGTTTCTATGAATTAATCTCCTACGTATACCACCGTTGAAATAATATATCAGTTTCTGGACACTCTCGTTACGCAATGGTTTAACTGGCGCCCGTTTTTAAAAGATAACCTAGCTAGGGTTGTACCCTTTTTGTTCTTGAAAGAAGACTTGAGGTCTTATTTTACAAGCACGCTGCCCGCACGAATATCTTTTTAACACCGTATTTTTTAATTCAATTTTTCCAATGTTACTCTTCTGTACCAATTTTGATAAAGGAAATATTTTTTATTCATAGACGATGTCGCAAAAAGGTCGGTTTTAATTGTACAGTTATTTTCGTAAAATATAACATAACATAAGGCTCGTAATTTCCAAAGTGTTAGGCAGAGGCATGCCTATTAGTACACCTATTTAGCCAGTTATGTTTAAGTCCCAGGTAATAGGGGTGGGTTTATTGCTGTACACTAGGCACAAATCCAGACTCCGTGACCCTTACTGTAATTCCTGATGAAAAATCCAATTAATACTTTTCTCGGGTCGATTCCCATGACCTCAGGGTCAGCAATCATAC
Source organism: Cerastis rubricosa (assembly GCA_949152445.1). Taxonomy (NCBI): domain Eukaryota; kingdom Metazoa; phylum Arthropoda; class Insecta; order Lepidoptera; family Noctuidae; genus Cerastis; species Cerastis rubricosa. Next base: position 16,730,661 of record OX424541.1, read on the forward strand.
TGGCGACCAGGGACTCAAACTGTAACCATAATAAGTGTTTTTAACACTGTTTTTTAAAACAGTTAAAACAGAAAAACACTTTTAAATGTAACAGATACAATAATGTTACCGAATCAAACTGTAACCTTTTATATTTGTTAACAAGTGTTAATATGTGTAACTGAAATAATCAAATACTGCTTTAGTACGCTGCATTTACCTGTTACACTTATTAACACTTTATATCTGTTACAGATATTATGGTTGAAAACACATTTAAAAGTGTTACATATTTGATCCTGTTACCAATTCAACATGTAACACTTATAATTCTGTAACCTTTATGAAGGTGTTTTTAAGTCCCTGCTGGCGACAACTACCCAACGAGGCAGTCACGAGGCAACGAAGCAACGAGGCAATTTTTAGTAAAATTGGTCCTAAAACGAATCCTAGCAAGCCAGGTCCAATTCTTAAGTTAGTATGAACAGAATACGCGGCAACCTTAACTAGCTCCCCATCTAGTCCCTTCGCACGCAACGCCACCCCTCTTACAGCAAACTTTAATACAGTTTGTTCAACTATTTGATAAATTCTACATAAAAACATATTCTTTATCTCACTTGAATAGATTCTGTACGTTCCAGAAGTTTCTATTCAATCGTCCCAAGGTTCGATTGTGTCAAGATTGGACGAGATTTTGAATATTATTCCGTTTCCATTATAATAGAAAGTTTATTTTTCCTCGTTTCTTGTAAATAAATAAATTGTTATTGCTTTCTATAATAAATATTCTCGTTTTCAAGTTTATTTGTAGATTTTTATCTTATTAAATACGTAACTTAATGTTGTTTGCTAAGGAGCAATAGGTAGTGTAAAATATGCACAATTATCTACACTAATAGTTGACTCGCCAACACGCCACCGCACAGGCCGACAGTTCGACAACGACTGCCCGCCCCATTTTTTTTTTTTTTTTTTGGGAATGGCATCTCGCAGTTCAACCTAGGAGGTTGTCGTCTGCTTAACCGGACTATCCTGTGGATGCCTTAAGAGTAAGGCCTCCAGCCAGGGCATAAAACTTACAAACTAAGCGACTACACGCTAAGGGTACCCCCTGTGGGGTACGAGCCTCGGCTTAGGGCGTCGCTGGGGGAGGACTGCATGGGGACAGGCTGGATCTGAATGATATCATTATTAAGGGGCTGATTTAAAACTACTGGCACAGCATCGCGGGCTGGCTCGAGCGAGGGTCGGGGAGGGCATGGACCGGGACGTCGCGACGGACCTCGACGGCGAGGTCGGAAAGACGGCGGTTTGTGTCTGAACTTTTTAAGAGTGCTAGTCTCTTTGCTACTCTCCTGGAGGAGGGTGATAGCATCATCGGGAGTGACGAGGGTATGCCGAGGACGGCGTACTGTACTAATGCGCGAGGGTTCGTAACGGGCGGCCGCTGCGATCAGGGGATTACGGTGTTTAATGGCGTTATCGAAGAAACGCTTCGAAAGACGTTTCATAAACTGAAGGACGGTGGGCATTCTAAGGTCTACGTGTAGACGGTCATTACGGACATAAAAAGGGGCTCCCGTGACTCTACGTAAGAACCGGTTCTGCAAGGTTTGCATCCTATGGATGTACTTAGGCTTGGTGTGAGCGTACACGACGCAAGCGTACGTCATAATGGGGCGGATCACCGCGGTGTAAAGGCGCAACTTGCACTTGAGTGACAACTTGCTTTTTGTCGAAATCATGAAATGAAGCCTACCCATAGCAAAGGCAGCTCGGTCGCGAGCTGCTTTGATGTGCGCCGCGAAAGACAGGTGGTTGTCAAGTAAGACTCCTAAGTACTTGGCTTGCTTCTCCCAAGGGATAGGCTTACCATACATAGTGATCGGGCTGAGCGCGGGTGGCTTATTTTTACGCGGTTTAGAGAAAAGAACTGCCTGGCTCTTGTCGGGGTTCACCTCGATTCTCCATTTCCGGAACCAAGCGCCTAAGACGTTGGCTGAGGTTTGGAGGGTGCTGTAAATAGCGTCGTGACTACGGCCAGTGTAATAGATGGCCGTGTCGTCCGCGAACAGGGCTAACTGTGCCTTCTTGCTCTTGGGGATGTCACTGGTGAACAGAGTAAAGATAAGGGGAGAGAGCGGGGAGCCCTGAGGGACTCCGGCTCTAATGGGGTGAGGGGAAGACAGTGCCTTCCCGATGCGATAGCGGAAGGTGCGATCCGACAAAAAGTCTCGTAAGATGAGCACAAGACGGTCTGGCACTCCCAGTTTGTACAGCTTATATAATAAGCCGTTGTGCCAGACTTTGTCGAATGCCTTTGCTATGTCGAAAAACAACACACCCGTCATCGCTCCACGCTGGAAGCCAGCGCTCAAGTGTTCTACGATGCGGTGGGCCTGTTGAATGCATGAGTGTCCGGTCCTGAAGCCGAACTGTTCGTTGGGGATGAGACTCTTAGCCTCGGCGAAGTCTTTGAGTCGCTTATACATAAGTCTCTCGTAGATTTTTCCGAGTGCATTCAGGAGACTGATAGGTCTGTAGCTCGAAGGATCAGACTTGGGTTTGCCTGGCTTGGCGAAACCGATGACCGTGGCCTCTTTCCATATTTGGGGAAACGCGTTGTTGCTCAGGGCGCCATTGAAGATGGCCGCCATTAACACGACGAGCTGAGCGGGGAGGAGTTTGAACACCCTATTGGTGATTCCGTCGGAGCCGGGTGCTTTCCGCGGTTGAAGTTTGTTAATGATGTCTTGCACTTCGTCAGCTGTGACCGGAGGCAGAGGATCATCAGGGTCTTCTTCGGGGGGCAGGGCGGTTCTACGTTCGACGAATGCGTTTACCTCCTCGAGATGTCGCTTGTCTACTGGTTGAGAGCTGGGGGAGCACTGGGACTCCAGGCTGTCGGCTAGGCATTCGGCCTTCTCAGAGTCGTCGAATGCGACGCTCTTATCGGGTCGGGTGAGGGGAGGCATCGAAGCCTCTTCGGTGGAGCGCAACTTGCGTTGCAGCTGCCAGAAGGCTAGGTGGGTAGGCTCGAGTTCGCTTAGCGTTTTGTCCCATTGATTATTACGAAGCTCACTGGTGCGATCCTTTACAGCACGCTGTAAATTACGCATGTGGGCTTTGTTTGCCTCGCAGGGAAAGCTGCTGTAGGCACGAATGGCCGCGTTCTTTTCGGTTATCAGTTCACGTACGTCAGCGGGTAGTATCCAGCGTTGATCGCTCATTGCTGGGACTTCCCGTGAGCAGTCCTTCAGTATGGATTGCACGTGTTCTGTAAACGAGTTGATGGCGGCCGTCGTGTCAGCGACTGAGACTATGTGGTCGGGGATGGCCTCCAGGTGAGGCGACGTGGTGGATTTCAGCTTTTCGCTGACTTTCCTCCAGTCGGTTACTGCCCGCCCCACTACTCGGACCGGTATTTATAAACGTGCGACGTGCGCGCCCGAGGCAACGTCACAGTACTGTAATCGGTTTGTAGTGCGATGTAATGATATCTACATACACTACATCCCTTCCTTGTTTTAACAAGTTTTATGTAACCAAAACCATAAGACATTGAGCATCTCTGGCACAACAAAATCACAGCACAATAATATTTAGTAAATCATTATACTATGATTTAGTTTAAAGTTTCCTTTTACCCTTCCTCTTCTTCTATTTCATTTTCTGATTCATTTATATCTTCTCCTATGTTAATTTCTTTATTTTGGTCACTTATAACTTCCCATTAGCCTTCAACTTTCTTCAAATGAACTACATTTCTTCGTGATCTCTTCCCAGTTATATCGTTTCGAACACTTATATCTCCACCTTTACTCTTTTCTACAGTATGGGAAGTTGGGTCATAATTTAGGCTAAGTTTATCGTTTTATTCATAGACGATGTCGCAAAAAGGTCGGTTTTAATTGTACAGTTATTTTCGTAAAATATAACATAACATAAGGCTCGTAATTTCCAAAGTGTTAGGCAGAGGCATGCCTATTAGTACACCTATTTAGCCAGTTATGTTTAAGTCCCAGGTAATAGGGGTGGGTTTATTGCTGTACACTAGGCACAAATCCAGACTCCGTGACCCTTACTGTAATTCCTGATGAAAAATCCAATTAATACTTTTCTCGGGTCGATTCCCATGACCTCAGGGTCAGCAATCATACTGGCGACCAGGGACTCAAACTGTAACCATAATAAGTGTTTTTAACACTGTTTTTTAAAACAGTTAAAACAGAAAAACACTTTTAAATGTAACAGATACAATAATGTTACCGAATCAAACTGTAACCTTTTATATTTGTTAACAAGTGTTAATATGTGTAACTGAAATAATCAAATACTGCTTTAGTACGCTGCATTTACCTGTTACACTTATTAACACTTTATATCTGTTACAGATATTATGGTTGAAAACACATTTAAAAGTGTTACATATTTGATCCTGTTACCAATTCAACATGTAACACTTATAATTCTGTAACCTTTATGAAGGTGTTTTTAAGTCCCTGCTGGCGACAACTACCCAACGAGGCAGTCACGAGGCAACGAAGCAACGAGGCAATTTTTAGTAAAATTGGTCCTAAAACGAATCCTAGCAAGCCAGGTCCAATTCTTAAGTTAGTATGAACAGAATACGCGGCAACCTTAACTAGCTCCCCATCTAGTCCCTTCGCACGCAACGCCACCCCTCTTACAGCAAACTTTAATACAGTTTGTTCAACTATTTGATAAATTCTACATAAAAACATATTCTTTATCTCACTTGAATAGATTCTGTACGTTCCAGAAGTTTCTATTCAATCGTCCCAAGGTTCGATTGTGTCAAGATTGGACGAGATTTTGAATATTATTCCGTTTCCATTATAATAGAAAGTTTATTTTTCCTCGTTTCTTGTAAATAAATAAATTGTTATTGCTTTCTATAATAAATATTCTCGTTTTCAAGTTTATTTGTAGATTTTTATCTTATTAAATACGTAACTTAATGTTGTTTGCTAAGGAGCAATAGGTAGTGTAAAATATGCACAATTATCTACACTAATAGTTGACTCGCCAACACGCCACCGCACAGGCCGACAGTTCGACAACGACTGCCCGCCCCATTTTTTTTTTTTTTTTTTGGGAATGGCATCTCGCAGTTCAACCTAGGAGGTTGTCGTCTGCTTAACCGGACTATCCTGTGGATGCCTTAAGAGTAAGGCCTCCAGCCAGGGCATAAAACTTACAAACTAAGCGACTACACGCTAAGGGTACCCCCTGTGGGGTACGAGCCTCGGCTTAGGGCGTCGCTGGGGGAGGACTGCATGGGGACAGGCTGGATCTGAATGATATCATTATTAAGGGGCTGATTTAAAACTACTGGCACAGCATCGCGGGCTGGCTCGAGCGAGGGTCGGGGAGGGCATGGACCGGGACGTCGCGACGGACCTCGACGGCGAGGTCGGAAAGACGGCGGTTTGTGTCTGAACTTTTTAAGAGTGCTAGTCTCTTTGCTACTCTCCTGGAGGAGGGTGATAGCATCATCGGGAGTGACGAGGGTATGCCGAGGACGGCGTACTGTACTAATGCGCGAGGGTTCGTAACGGGCGGCCGCTGCGATCAGGGGATTACGGTGTTTAATGGCGTTATCGAAGAAACGCTTCGAAAGACGTTTCATAAACTGAAGGACGGTGGGCATTCTAAGGTCTACGTGTAGACGGTCATTACGGACATAAAAAGGGGCTCCCGTGACTCTACGTAAGAACCGGTTCTGCAAGGTTTGCATCCTATGGATGTACTTAGGCTTGGTGTGAGCGTACACGACGCAAGCGTACGTCATAATGGGGCGGATCACCGCGGTGTAAAGGCGCAACTTGCACTTGAGTGACAACTTGCTTTTTGTCGAAATCATGAAATGAAGCCTACCCATAGCAAAGGCAGCTCGGTCGCGAGCTGCTTTGATGTGCGCCGCGAAAGACAGGTGGTTGTCAAGTAAGACTCCTAAGTACTTGGCTTGCTTCTCCCAAGGGATAGGCTTACCATACATAGTGATCGGGCTGAGCGCGGGTGGCTTATTTTTACGCGGTTTAGAGAAAAGAACTGCCTGGCTCTTGTCGGGGTTCACCTCGATTCTCCATTTCCGGAACCAAGCGCCTAAGACGTTGGCTGAGGTTTGGAGGGTGCTGTAAATAGCGTCGTGACTACGGCCAGTGTAATAGATGGCCGTGTCGTCCGCGAACAGGGCTATCTGTGCCTTCTTGCTCTTGGGGATGTCACTGGTGAACAGAGTAAAGATAAGGGGAGAGAGCGGGGAGCCCTGAGGGACTCCGGCTCTAATGGGGTGAGGGGAAGACAGTGCCTTCCCGATGCGATAGCGGAAGGTGCGATCCGACAAAAAGTCTCGTAAGATGAGCACAAGACGGTCTGGCACTCCCAGTTTGTACAGCTTATATAATAAGCCGTTGTGCCAGACTTTGTCGAATGCCTTTGCTATGTCGAAAAACAACACACCCGTCATCGCTCCACGCTGGAAGCCAGCGCTCAAGTGTTCTACGATGCGGTGGGCCTGTTGAATGCATGAGTGTCCGGTCCTGAAGCCGAACTGTTCGTTGGGGATGAGACTCTTAGCCTCGGCGAAGTCTTTGAGTCGCTTATACATAAGTCTCTCGTAGATTTTTCCGAGTGCATTCAGGAGACTGATAGGTCTGTAGCTCGAAGGATCAGACTTGGGTTTGCCTGGCTTGGCGAAACCGATGACCGTGGCCTCTTTCCATATTTGGGGAAACGCGTTGTTGCTCAGGGCGCCATTGAAGATGGCCGCCATTAACACGACGAGCTGAGCGGGGAGGAGTTTGAACACCCTATTGGTGATTCCGTCGGAGCCGGGTGCTTTCCGCGGTTGAAGTTTGTTAATGATGTCTTGCACTTCGTCAGCTGTGACCGGAGGCAGAGGATCATCAGGGTCTTCTTCGGGGGGCAGGGCGGTTCTACGTTCGACGAATGCGTTTACCTCCTCGAGATGTCGCTTGTCTACTGGTTGAGAGCTGGGGGAGCACTGGGACTCCAGGCTGTCGGCTAGGCATTCGGCCTTCTCAGAGTCGTCGAATGCGACGCTCTTATCGGGTCGGGTGAGGGGAGGCATCGAAGCCTCTTCGGTGGAGCGCAACTTGCGTTGCAGCTGCCAGAAGGCTAGGTGGGTAGGCTCGAGTTCGCTTAGCGTTTTGTCCCATTGATTATTACGAAGCTCACTGGTGCGATCCTTTACAGCACGCTGTAAATTACGCATGTGGGCTTTGTTTGCCTCGCAGGGAAAGCTGCTGTAGGCACGAATGGCCGCGTTCTTTTCGGTTATCAGTTCACGTACGTCAGCGGGTAGTATCCAGCGTTGATCGCTCATTGCTGGGACTTCCCGTGAGCAGTCCTTCAGTATGGATTGCACGTGTTCTGTAAACGAGTTGATGGCGGCCGTCGTGTCAGCGACTGAGACTATGTGGTCGGGGATGGCCTCCAGGTGAGGCGACGTGGTGGATTTCAGCTTTTCGCTGACTTTCCTCCAGTCGGTTACTGCCCGCCCCACTACTCGGACCGGTATTTATAAACGTGCGACGTGCGCGCCCGAGGCAACGTCACAGTACTGTAATCGGTTTGTAGTGCGATGTAATGATATCTACATACACTACATCCCTTCCTTGTTTTAACAAGTTTTATGTAACCAAAACCATAAGACATTGAGCATCTCTGGCACAACAAAATCACAGCACAATAATATTTAGTAAATCATTATACTATGATTTAGTTTAAAGTTTCCTTTTACCCTTCCTCTTCTTCTATTTCATTTTCTGATTCATTTATATCTTCTCCTATGTTAATTTCTTTATTTTGGTCACTTCTAACTTCCCATTAGCCTTCAACTTTCTTCAAATGAACTACATTTCTTCGTGATCTCTTCCCAGTTATATCGTTTCGAACACTTATATCTCCACCTTTACTCTTTTCTACAGTATGGGAAGTTGGGTCATAATTTAGGCTAAGTTTATCTTTGACCATATTCTTAACGTAAACTTTATCCCCAGGCACTAGTTGACATTCACGAGCTCTTCTTTTCTTATCTGTATATTCTTTCCCAGTTTCTTTCTTTTCTTGGTCTTTGTCTCTGACATCTGAATCTTCTGGTTTATGTGTATGTGTGATGTCTCCTGCCATAGGTATATTGTCACGGTATTGCAGTTTGAAAAATAATTCTGTAGGAGTTTTACCTGTAAAACTATGCGGGGTACTGTTATACATAGCCAGATACTGTAACAAAGCTTCTTGCCAGTTTTTTCGCTCAACTGGCAAATTTTTTCCGCTTTAGAATGTCTCGGTTCTGACGTTCCACTTCTCCGTTCTGTTGAGGCCACTATGGTATCGTATTATGCAAAACTATATTCCTTTCAGTACAGAATTTTTTTGAAGTCCTCGCTGCAGAACTGTCTGCCATTATCAGCTGTTATCGTCATCGGGTTACCAAGTCTGCAAAAATCTCTTTTAGAGATTTTATTATGTCGCCACTGGTAATATTACGACAAATCTTTACCTCCTTGTATCGACTGAAATAATCAACGATTACTAATATGTAATCGCTGCGTGGTAAAGGGCCCAACAAATCAATACAAGTATCTACCCAAGGTTCACATGGTAATGCCCGTCGTTTCAATGGGTTTGGAGGTTTTGGAGCTGATACTAATGTACAGCCTTTGCAGCATTTGACCAAATTCTCGGTTTCCTTGTCATGTCTAGGCCACCATACTGTGGTTCTTAGTCTCACCTTCATTAGGACTATTCCTGGGTGTTCTTCGTGACCAGCTGTCAGAACCTGACTGCGCAATGTTTTTTGGAATAACAATTCTAGTGCCTCTCAATAAAACTCCGTCGTAAAAGCATAATTCGTTTTGGAAGATTTTGTAATTTTTTTACCTCTTCATCCCATTTGTTGTTATAAAGGCCTTCACTTACTTTTAATATTTCCTTGTCTTGTTTTGATGCCTCCATAATTTATTTCAGTGAAACTGCTATTAGCCTGCTTCCTTCAACAACTTGGTGTATATAGTTTTTAGACTTGTCCTGTGACGTTTTACTTAATTTACACAATCTTGATAAACTATCTGCTATATTTTCTTTGCCAGGCTTGTATATTACTTTAAATGCATATGCTTGAAGGCGTAGTATCCACCTTTCTATCCTTGCACATGGTTTTGATTTAGGACCGAATATAACCTCTAGTGGTTTATGGTCGGTCACCTATTCAAACTCTTTTCCAAACAGAAAAACATAAAAATGTTCCACAGCCCAGACCAGAGCTAAGGCATCTTTTTCTGTCTGGCAATATCGCCTTTCAGTCTGTTTGTGTCCGGTGACCATACGCAATAATGCGAGGTTCATGATCATTAATTTGAACTAATACTGCTCCTAGTCCTGACGGACTAACATCTGCTATTACTATAGTCTGATCTTTGACGTCATGGTATCCTAGAGTAGGAATATTAGACAAGGCCAATTTTAATTCGTTAAATGCAAATTCCTGTTGACTGCCCCAAAGACTTTAATTCTGTGGTTTTGGTCTGTTTCTTCTTATGCAGTTCTTTTAATGGTTTTGTAGTTGTGGCCAAATTAGGGATCCATTTTCCAACATAGTTGATTAATCCCAAGAAGCTCTGAAGCTCACCTATATTCATAGGTGGACGAAATTCTTGACTAGTTGTCACGTACTTATCTAATGGTTTTACACCTCTGTGATAATTCGTATCCTAAAAATTGAACCTTTTCTTCTATGAAAATGCACTTGTCCTTTCTCAGTACCACATTATTTTCTTCTAGAGTTTTAATTACTGATTCTTATCTTCGATCATGTTCTTCAAATCTTTTCCATATACCAAAATGTCATCTATAAAATTAATAGTGCCATTACATCCCTCCCAATAACATTCGTTCTAGGGTTTTTTGAAAAATTTCCGGGGCACAGGATATTCCAAACATTAGCCTTTTGTATCTGAACAGGCCTTTACTTGTAATAAAGGTTGTAATGTGTCGAGAGTCGGGATGTAATTCAATCTGTTGAAAAGCATCTTTTATGTCCAGTTTTGAAAAGTACTTCGCACTTTAAATTTTTAGATGCTTGTCCATATTGGGCAATGGGTGATTTTCAGGTAGAATTGCTTTATTTGTCCCGCCTCATATCTATGCAAATGCGAACATCTCCAGTATTTTTCAAAACCGGCACTATTGGTGATACCCAACTTGAGGATCCTTGAACTTCCTCAATAATGTCTTTCTCCAACAGTTCTTTTTTTTTTTTTTTTTTCAACTTTTTCTTCCAGTGGTATGGGGGGATCCTTCTTAATGGTTGAGAAACTGGTTGTACTTTCTCATCGGTTGGTACCTCCACTAAAACATCCTTGAATTTGGGAAACTCTGTCTTAGTTTCCATTTGGTCGATTTCTAATCCAATTTTAAGAAAACCATAGCCATGGTAGTTTCTTTCCCAAGCAGATCTCTGGTTCCATCAGCGATGACGTAAAAAGTTGCATTTTCTGATCTACCAGCGGTTTTTATATTTGCGTCAAATGATCCTTTTAGGTCAAGGGCTTCTTACTTCCATAACCATAAAAAGTCTTATTGCAACTGTTTGGTTACGTTACCTTATTTTGTTTCATATTGTCCCAGGTTTTGTTTGTGATCAAGTTGCATTTACACCCAGAGTCTTCTAACATTTTAACCTTCATTCCGCCAATATGGCAATCTAATACACTGTCATCATCGATTTTGAACACATATTGTATGTCTTCGGGCTCTGTTTGATCTATCTGGTTTGTGTCGTTTCTTTTGTTATCTCTTTTCATTTTTTAATTTTTTTTTTTTCATTTTATTTGTTGTTGTTTCCCTCATATTTCCTTTTATTCGTTCTGTCTCGTGTCATTGTCCTGCAGAATTGTCCAAAATGTCCCTTAGGCCCACATTTGTGGCAATCTTTTTCTTTTGCTGGGCATTTGCTGTCTTGAGACGCTTATCCTGAGCTCCCACATCTTCCACATCCTGTGTTTCTTTTCCACTTCTTATCTTGTTTTCCTGTTATTCACTCTGTTTATGTTTTCAGTTGATGTGCTGCTTTCTCCGAATTCTTCTGTTTGTCGACTTACAGATTCAAGAGTATTTGCTTCGACAATTGTATTTGTTACTGTTATTGCGTCTCCTGTTTGTATAATTCTCTTTCTAAGCTCTTTAGAGGAACACTTTTCTGTAATTTGATCGATTATATGATCGTCTTTGTCCTTAAACTGACATTTGTCAGCTTATTGCCAAAGCCGTACTATGAATTTTTCAAAATTTTCGTTTGCCTCTTGTTTTATCAATCTAAAAAAGGTGACGTTCATAGATCTTACTTTGTTTAGGTAGAAAGTATGCGTCGAGTTTGGTTATAGCCACTCCGAAGACATCCTCTTCATCTGCTAGTGATACATTTGCATCTGGTATATTATAGAATATTTCCTGCAATTATAGTCCACCAAAATGTAGCAGCGAAGCACGTTCCTTCGCACTACTCTCAATTCCAGCAGCTTCCAGGTAGATCAATAGTGCCCGCTTCCAGCGTTCCCGTCTCGTTCCTACTGTTGAAGGTTCACCCTCACAATCAAATTTCTCTAACGTGAGTTGAGAACTCATGTTATTAATAAATAACCTGGAACCATTATATAAAGGGTTTGCACTAATCTGCCCAGTTAAAATATTTGGCAATTTAATGACCAGTATGTACATCCAAAGTACCACTACTGTTGACACAAATTTTCTTTGATGGTTTGTCAATTTAATGACCAGTATGTACATCCAAAGTACCACTACTGTTGACCAAATTTTCTTTGATGGTTTGTCAATTTAATGACCAGTAGGTATATTCTCCTGCTGTTAGTCATTCTCTGATGACTTGTCAATTTAATGACCAGTAGGTATATTCTCCTGCTGTTAGTCATTCTCTGATGACTGTCAATTTAATGACCAGTAGGTATATTCTCCTGCTGTTAGTCATTCTCTGATGACTGTCAATTTAATGACCAGTAGGTATATTATACTGCTATTACCGTCATTCACTGATGACTTGTCAATTTAAAGACCAGTAGATATATTCTACTGCTATTTGATTTACTAATCATGTAGCACAAATCAAATAACTAAACATGAGGTCCCAGTTTCGACTCCCAGGTCAGGCAGTGTCACTGAGTTTCTCCATAAGGAACCTCCCTGGCGTCCGGTTAATGGTAACAGGCATGCTCAACGTAATTGGTGAAACGTGGTTGCATCACACATCTCTGATTACCCCCTTGGGGAACACAAGCATGATGTTATGTTGCAAAACAATACATTAACGAACCACTTTTTGTTTCAGCCTTCACAAAATTATTTATTTACAGTTAATAAGTCCAATGAAAGATTCTAATGTATTAAGATTTTGAATATTTCTTTCCGAAATACAATTAATTATCTACCTGTAGGAGACTACCTTTCCTTTTTTTTTTTTTTATAAAAATATAAAACTTACGGTTTTCTCCTCGTCGCCAATGTAAAATATGCACAATTATCTACACTAATAGTTGACTCGCCAACACGCCACCGCACAGGCCGACAGTTCGACAACGACTGCCCGCCCCACTACTCGGACCGGTATTTATAAACGTGCGACGTGCGCGCCCGAGGCAACGTCACAGTACTGTAATCGGTTTGTAGTGCGATGTAATGATATCTACATACACTACAGGTAGTACCTGTTTTTTTGAAAGTCGATGATCTATAAATTCAGTAATTAAATCTGAAAACAGCATTTTTAACGGCATTTTTGTAACTTAATGAAAATGAGGTTTCAGTAAGTAACAAAAATGCCTAAAATTACCTATATTTTTGGTACTGAATGAAACCCAATTTCGAAATCCAAATCAATACGAAATCTTAAATTAGCTTATACTTCATTTTTAATACATTTTGGTTTTCCCCGATTATATTGAATACCAATAAATATTTTATTTATTGAACATAGGTAGCTTAGGTACGGATGTTGTAATTATTAATGAGCGCCATGTCAAGCCGTCATCGGCGTACAACGATACAAACATGCTGATTATAATAAATAATCAAACAGTATAAAAAAAAAGAAAAAAAAAAGAAACAATAGTATTATCACACATTATTACATAATTCAAAATGTTAATACAAAAGAGGTAATCATAATGATGTGTCAGTTAGATATTTGTACACCGTATAATATGATTTTTCGTGTAACATTTTGAGATAGGCTTTTTTAAAATTGTGTTAATTTCTATAAATATTTTGACCATGTTAATACGTTCTATTGGTTAAATTTATAATGGCCATGAGCTTCCACGAATATCTGTCGAGTCTCTAGCTAGGCGGTTGCATCAAGGGCCTGATTCAGAAGGCAGTACTCCTCGATACGGCCCGCAATGTGCGAAGGTTCCTGTTTCTGGAGCCCTTACCACCGGTGGCTTCGACCAGGCTCCCGACATTGGCGGAAACCTATTTTTATGTGTATTTTATATGGTTTTTTTTAAAGAAATATGTAAAAAGATACGTACCTGTAAAATTAATAATGTGATATATTTTAAGTCATCTGAAGGTAAACAAAAATAATGACGTAAAATGTTATGTTTTCACAGTTCGCTTGGAACTGTAATGTGAATTTCATTTCAACTCGTTTTACATACAACCCTTGCTATTTATGTTTTGTTTAAAAGGATTTACATTTATCAGATTATGATACAAACGTGGCCGTGGGTGTATTATTGAAGCAGTGTTTATTAATTGCTACACGATATTCCTGTTTTGTAATTTATACAAAAACAACGGATTTGTGAGTTGTGGCTGTCAGCTGGCCTACCATGACGTCTTAAAGCAGTATTGTTTTACTCTTATTCCAGTGTGGGAAAGTGACGGAGCTATACAGGATGTCTAGCGCGATCTCTTTCCCACACTGGAAAACGAGTAAAACAATGTATTAAGACGTCATGGTAGGCCACCAGATAGGTAGTCGCTTGATATAGATGTGAAAAGGCTAGGCAAATGATGTTGATAATAAATAAACAGGCCGTGTACCCTGTGGGGTTTCCCATAGGCAAAAATGACGAACTTTCATATTTTGGTTACAAGTTTTTTATTTCCATCCATGTTGTATTACCTCTTACTCTTGTTCATTTCGAGTTTATAGACACAGTTTCTGCAATAAACCTTTTTTTTGTACAGTGTTGTTCAGCTTAAGCTATTGTTAATAAAAACTGTGTAGTAAGAGATGTGTAAAACAGCTTTTGAAAGAAAAAAGACTGTTTACTTACACTGAGAAGATAGAAGAGTAACCTCGAAAATCCGGTATGGCACAATACATATGATTTTAAGTATGAGTGTGTGAGACAGTACTGCTCAAATGTCAACGTAACAGTCACGTGATCATTTCTTAACGCAGCATGGCCGATCTATCCAACTATTATTATTATTATAAATTCTGGTTAATTTCTACAAAAGATAAGACCCACGTTTGTCACTGTTTTAAAAAGGATTTATAACATTCGCGTTTCTCAAAAAGATACAATTTATCGCCACTAAAATGAACATTTTACAACAAAGTCTACGAAGACTGTAAGAAATAAAAGCCTTACAATATTTATTTTGTAATTTCGAAGACTGGTCTCACTGCGAGATAGACTATTTTTCTTTTTACGTTCTCTTTGTTATTTTCAAAGGTTTTAGTATAAAAGAGTAGAGAAGTAAAGCAGTTTATAAACTTAAGCAATGGCATTTTTGGATATTAAAAATATAAAAAAAAAACACTTTATTTTTGGACGTTTTTCGGACGTGATTGAACGAATTGTCACCACGTCAAAATCACGAGAGATAGTTGTCTTTTCGACTAGGTTTTGTAACAAACTTCTGATTTATAAGAGTATCCATGGAGTTTCTTGCCCATTCTTCTCCATAGAGATTCTACGCTTTGGAATGGGAAACTACAGTACTTTCACAGTTATTATGCCTTATGACTGATTTATTGTTTTGTTATCTTTATTCCAATAGCTCAAAAGTGTCAGTGACCTACTTAAAATAAATACTTTGATTGATTGATTACTACACTTTTGGGATTCTGACTAACCGTCAAAACCTTATAAGTCAGACAACCAGTCTTGCCAAGAGGAATTGCGTGACCCAGTAACTGTTTCGTCTAGGTCAGACTAGCAGTCACACCATATAATTCAGCTGCTTCAGGTTGCCACCCCTATCAGAATTGTTAAGAAAACTTAAGGTACGAACCTATTATCAACGGTTCCCACAATCCAATTATAGAATCAATTCAGTGTTAAAATTGCCACCATCTTTTCTCTCAGGCTTTTGGATAATCGGTCTAAAAGGTACGTTACAAGGCTAGACTTCTAATCGTTGGTACAGACAGCGTCAGTATCTGCTAACCCCTCAACACTCCGGCCGTGGAGGCCGGAGGGGTAAGTACTTAATGATGCTTTTTGTACTACCGAGTTCAATGACGGTTAACTTTATTACTTAAGGCATAAGGGTCAAACGTGGCAGACCAACAGAGAACTCGGTAGTACACGTGTCCCAAATGTTGTCCTCCCTTGATAGCCTCACACCCACTCTATCCATCTCAACCACTGATACTAGCTGAGGTTGAGCTACGATCAAGCGTAGTAATTACGCGTAACCAAGGCGAATTGTATGGCTTTCGGATAATTGCGCCGTACCACAATGCATTCAATTTGCGATGACCACTCTATCTATACGAAATGACTGCGTCAGGTGAATGGTTTACCATTTATAGGGTTTTGATGTTTAGGTGGTGTCGTATTGTTGTACAATTTCTTTTAAAAATACCCCATAGAGGAATTAATTTAGAAAATGAATTACGTGATAACAAACCAAACCAATAAAAAAAATGTAAATACGTTTCCGAATATAATTTTTGTTTGTTTTTGTGTTGTTAATTCAATATTTTATCTAGAATTAATTAGTATTAGTTTATTGGTTTTAATTGGTTCAATCTTTTTTTTATGTTAAACATAAAAAAACCGGCCAAGTGCGAGTCTTATTCGCACACAGGGTTCCATAGCCCCAAACAATATTTTGAACTGTCATTCATTAGTTAGTAGTATTAGTTAGTAAACTTCCACTCAACCGCAAAACTAAATTGGTTTTTCATAGTATGTTAATGAAAAACAAAGTTACTGCTGCAGTTTGATGAAAAAGTCCCATATCTCAAAAACTAAACATCATATCTTATTGAAACCAATTTTCGTTGATAGTTTTTTTTACGTTCTACAATCCTGAATATTTTCAGAATTTTCCTCCTCTTACTTTAGAAATTAGAGGTGGGGGGAACCACACATTTTACCACTTTGGAAGTGGCTCGAGCGCAAACTATTCAGTTTAGAAAAAAATTAAATTAGAAACCTCAATATCATTTTTGAAGACCTATCCATAGATACTCCACACGTATGGGTATGATTAAAAAATTTTTTTTGGTTTTCAGTTCTATGTATATAATTATATATAATTTATGTTTTTTTTTTTCTATTCTTGTGTGAAAATCTTAATCCGGTTCACAGAATACATCTGCTTACCAACAATATAACAGTATAGTTCTTATAGTTTCGGAAAAAAGTGGCTGTGACATACGGACGGACGGACAGACAGACAGACAGACAGACAGACATGACGAATCTATAAGGGTTCCGTTTTTTGCCATTCGGCTACAGAACCCTCAAAATTATCTTTTACAGAAATGAATATTGTTCAGTTTTTAGAATATGTAATTACGTGACATACACAGATTTAATCTGTGAAAAACTGAACAATATTAATTTCTCTATTTACGTTACCGATCAGACAAACTTTCTTCAATACGATCGAATTGTAACAGAAAGTGTGATGTGTGATATGCAATTATGATCCTGTCACCAACTCTCAGCGCTTCCCAAACCTCGTTCATTCCTCGCTCATCTCACTTCCCTACCTGTTCCCAAAGCATTTACGACGTTGCCAAGCACATTCGACGAAATTGAAATATAAATTGGTTTTGGAAAATTTCAAACGCAGACTTAACACTTCAATGAGTACTTTTATGATAATAAATTACCTGTCATTGTCATTTGTAAGATGTGGTAGATGAGCTATGAGCTGCGTTTGTTTGTTTTGTTATCCGAAAGAAGTATTGACGAGAGTTGGAGAAAAGTTGGGTGTTGTTCTAGTTTTGGAGTTGAGCGGATATGGAAGGGTTGTTGTATGTATTCGGATTTAATAAGTCTCTTTAAATGCTTTAAAGCAGTGAAACTTAAGTGGTTAGCTGAAAAGACAGTCGTGGTCTTGATTTCATTGAAAACAGCGCTTGGATTGTCTACTCGATGATTGATTTCAGTACTTCTATAAAATACATCATCATCATTTCAGCCCAAAAGACGTCCACTACTGGACATAGGCCTCCCCCAAGTGTCGCACGTATATTTACATTTTGGGGGTTTTGCCATAATCGTCACGCTTGGCAGGCAGGTTGGCGATCGCAGTACGATTGTTACAAAAGCACAGAGAACGCTGCTGCTCAGTCTCTGGCAAATCCCTTAGTCGCCTCTTACGACACCCACGGAAAGATATGAGCTCTATAAAATTGTGTTCACATAATAACTATTTTAGAAATAAAAGAAACGATAAGTGGACTGTGTGAAGGATGTGATGTCAAGAAAGGAGGAGTCTGGTGAGACGACATGGAAGAAGAAAACATGCTGCGCCGAGCCCAAATAAATTGGGATAAGGGCAGGAGAATTATGATGATATTCTTTTAGTAATCAAGGGTGAAGTAGAATAAGGAACGCCATGTTTGTAGAATACATCAAGAGTGATGGACCAGAGTCATACCGCAACGACTGCCAGAAGACGGACGCCGTCGCCGCGAGTGGCGAACTAGTGGTAGAAAACGATAACGTGACATCTTGGACACATTTTTGGGAGATCAATTAAATAATTCCTGAGAAATTTCCACCCCTTTTTTTTTTTTTTTTTTTTTTTTTTTCGGATGGGAAATCATCAAATGACTTCTTCCGCTCTGGGCGGAGCGGAAGGGAGTGTCAGACTTGTACTGACTAAAACCCATCCATGTTCCTTCTTAGCCCTTTGCGTTCCAGGGGCACGGTATCTCTTGCGAACAACCCGCAGCCCTGGCAGGCATCGGCCCTCTCGGACCCCTTCCGATTTGCTGACATCTCCTTGAGGCGCGCGTGGAACACGAACGCGCCGTCGGCACGGTCTGTCGTCATAAGACGGACGGACGGTGAGCTAGCCCATTACTCACCGTCCACAGGCCCGCGCCTACGGTGGCCGGGGGCCACTGGTTGCCCCCCGACGCCCGGGGCGTCTCCCGCGGCGGCTGGGACGTGAGGTTCTCTCCCTCTCACGTTCCGCCACCTCCTTCGCTAGCATGACTGCTTCGCAGAAGGAGGCGACGGCTTCCCATTCCCTCTCGCTCCGGACCATGGATTGAACCAGGGCCGGACGCGAGAGGTCGCCGCCGCCAATCGCCGCTACGAGGACACGGCGGTGCTCAGCCCAAGCGGGGCATAGCTCCACAGTGTGCTCCACCGTGTCCTCCGGCCGATCCTCGCAGTGGTGACACCCGGGCGTTTCCTCCCGCCCGATTCGGTGCAGGAACCTCCCGAAACAACCGTGTCCGGTGAGGACCTGCGTCAGGCGGAAGGTGAGGGCGCCGTGGCGCCTCTCTAGCCACTCCTCAAAGAGGGGACTTATCGCCACTATTGTGGCGTGCCCTGCACGGGGTTGCGACAGTCGCTCCCTCCATGTCGCCATGAGATCGCGCCGGAGGTCTGTCCGCTGAGCGACAATTTGCCGCGGCAGCGGAGTTTCGCCCCGGCGTAGTGCCTCCGCGCGCCATTCGTGCAGGCACGCGAGGACTATCGCCTCCAGATCCCATGGCGGCAATCCGGCCAAGAGGCTCGCCGCCTCGCCGGAGATCGTGCGGTACCCCCGGATAAGCCTTACGGCTACCACCTTCTGGGGCGCGTTCAGGTAATGGGCGGCTCGCCGCCTCAAAGAACGCGCCCACACCGGGGCCCCGTAAAGGGCCATGGACCGCACGACCCCCGCGTAGAGCCTCCGGCAGGAGGCGTTTGGACCCCCCAGGTTGGGTAAGAGCCGCTTGAACGCAGCCCCTGCCCGTTCCAGTTTGGGGGCCAAACGTCGGAAGTGCTCCACGAAGTTCCACCGGCTGTCGAGGACAAGCCCTAGGTACTTCAGCGTCGACTCGACGCCGATGGGAACCCCTCCTACCGTCAGTATGGATCCCGACGGTGGCGCATTCCGAGGCCCATGAAAGCACATGGCCTCGGACTTGTGCAATGCCACCTCGAGACCCAGTTGCCGGATTCTCTCCACGACTATCGCAACCCCGCGTGTCATAAGTTCGGCCGCCGCCTCGTGCGACCTCCCTTGTGCCAGCACCAGCGTGTCGTCAGCGTAGCAGACTACACTGACACCGCTAGGGAGGTCGGCGCGCAGCACCCAGTCGTAGCCGATGTTCCACAAGGGCGGCCCCAGAACCGATCCCTGTGGGACACCGCACGACACCTCTCGCCGATTCCATTCTCCGGTGCGACCGGGGTAGATGACGGCCCTATCCGTCAAGTAGTCCCCGACCACACGACGAAGGTAGGTCGGCACCCGGTGATACCGGAGTGCCTCCCTAATGCAGCTCCAGGGCATGGTGTTGAAGGCGTTGGCGATGTCAAGAGACACCGCCAAGACAACCCCACCCCTGGACACCGCATCCCCCGTCGTGAGAGCCCTCACGCGCATGATGGCGTCCACCGTCGAGCGCCCTCTGCGGAAACCAAACTGGTTCTCCGCAAGATCCGGCCCCATCCCCACAAGGTGCCCGGCGAGGCGGTTGGCAATGACTCTTTCGAAGAGCTTGCCCACCTCGTCGAGCAACACAATGGGCCGGTATGCGGACGGAGAGTCCGCAGGGCGCCCCGGCTTCCGGATGAGGACCAGCTTCCCCGTCTTCCAACGAAGCGGGAACTGGCCTCTCTCCAAGCATGCGCTTAAGAGCCCTTCCAGTCGGGGCCCAAGAGCCTCCGAGGCCAGGACCCAGGCTTTGCCAGGCAAGCCATCGGGTCCCGGGGCGGTATTTTTGGCTTTAAGCCTGCCTACCGCCGCTCTCAGGTCTACCCCGGTCACTTCCGGAATGTCGTCATCGTCCTCGGTGTGGTCCGCTTCCGGCACCGCAAGCGGCGGAGCCATAGGCGGGGGAGGATGTTCCCCTCGCAGAGGGAACAGAGCGCTCACCACGTCCTCCACGAGCTGAGGGCGGAGACTCTGCGTCAGCGGGGGGGCCCAGGTGCGGAGTTTGTCCCGCACCATCTTGTAAGGGCGCCCCCACGGATCTCTGTCGAGAGTCTCCAGCATCTCCTCGCGGCCCAGGTCTCTGGCCCGCTGGACAGCCTCCTGGAGGGCGGTCTTCGCTGCTCTGTATCCCTCGTACAGCTCCGCCTCAATGGCTGCCGCATCCGGAGGGCGGATGCGGAGCCTGCGATGCCTGGCGTACGGGTGCCGCGCGGCTACGCACGCCTCGCGCAGAGACGTCAGCTCTCGCGACCACCAGTACACCTGACGCCGGGCGCTTCCTGGCCGAACTCGGGGCATTGCCACGTCGCAGATGTCGGACATGGCCTCCTGGAACCACCCTGCCTCGTTGTTGATGTCGGCAGGCCTGTTCGGTGATGTCACCCAGGCCTGCACTATCGAGGCTTCCAGGAGGAGCTCCCGGTCCAGCTGCTTCAGCGCCCAACGCGGACCACTCGGGGCCTGTAGGACCGGCGCGCTTGAGTAAATTTCCACCCCTCAATGTTAGAATCAGTAGTGCCGAATCAATCAGGTACCTAAACCAGTGTTACTTCCAGTATCACTCGCTAAATGTACACAATCAAACAGTACTAGCTGTAAACAAGGATCCTGTGGGGAGATTGTTTCCGAATAGTCCCGAACGAACACGAACTAATGCCGACTTTCGTCTACCTTTGGTGGGGCATTAATAAGGAAATTAGTGATTGCTGTGCATACCGTCCCGCCTATAATTCTCGAAGGGTTAGGCAGTGTGGTATCTATTCTACACTCACATCTTGCCAGTTATGTTTAAGTCCCTTACAAAAGGGGGCCAGTCTTAATAGACTCGCCCCCTTCTTTGAGGTCGGTTTCTTGGCTGATGGTAAACAATCAACCACGAATGGATACTCCGTATCATCATCATCATCATCATTTTAGCCCAAAAGACGTCCACTGCTGGACATAGGCCTCCCCGCCAAGTGTCGTCACATTGACATTTTGGGGGTTTTGCCATAATCTCCACGCTTGGCAGGCGGGTTGGCGATCGCAGTACGGTTGTTACAAAAACACAGAAAACGCTGCTGCCCATTCTCTAGCAAGTCCCTAAGTCGCCTCTTACGACACCCACGGGAGGATATGGGATGGTGCTATTCTTTACGTCCGACACTATACAGAACAGATACTCCGTATCTGCTACTGAAAAACTCCTCATTGAAAAGCCCAATTACACTTTGATCAACCCAGGAATCGAAACCAAGACGTGCTCAGCAATCGTGGTTGTAATCACTTGGCCAACGAGGTTGTTTACATACCTTGTATACTCATAAATTAATCGGTATAGGTTCTACTAAAAAAGCTAGAAATAAATGGCTACTTTCTGACAAATTGAGTTAAAATCAGTGGGACAGTGCCTTAAACCAGGTCTCCAAGAACTGTTATGCGCTCTTTAGGCATAATATTATTTTTGAAACCTTTGTCTTTGCCGTCATTGAAGACGCTGTACAGGGAGAAAATACTAGGTAGGTTGTCTTTTGTTAGTGGTCACTTAATTAACTAAAATTGATTTAATGAGAGAGCATAAGTGTACAGATATACTAGTTTTTGAAAGAATAGTTAATATTAGAACTGCTAGACATTATTAAGAGATCCACAGACATAGGTATCTCTCATAATCGTTGTTTACGAGACTCCAGGGAAAACATAAGACTTATTATCCTCAAACAATCTAAATGATAATCAAAAAGAATCCTAATAAAACGACTTATTAATCTGAACGGCATACGCGTAGCTAGAGTAGATTAAAGTAACAAATGGTAGCTACAATATGCTTTGCTAAATAAAAACTAAAAACAAAGCTAAACTTCGCGCTCAATGAACATAATCGTGAAATTAAAACCGACTAAAATCATAAACAATATTCCTTTCGCCACGAAAATCTACAAACAAAAATAGTTTTGCTCAAACACCACGAAATATTATTATTTACAATTTACTCATACTATTTTGCATCCATTTTTACTTAAAAAAAGTAATAATAACACGGAGTATGCACCGCGCGCGTAATCTAATTTCCATCGTGTCTTTTTTTAGGGTTCCGCGTTCAAATTATTCAGAAAATAATGTCATGTTGATCGCGTAAATGGTGAAGCTGACAGTGAGTGAAGCTTGTCATCCTACGTCAATTAGAAATCAAGGAAGAGAGATAAAAAAACATATTTCTTTTGTTTATTTCACCCGAGGGTTAATCGGGTTATAAAGGTTGGGTTATTGTACACTCGTCACATTTTGTAAACTCCATACATTGAAAGTGTATTCGTCACATGCATAAAAAATGTGTGTAAATTCGTCACAAGTCTACTACTTAGGTACATATTTTTTGCATAAAGTACTGGTAGAAAAAAAAGTTGTAAATGTATAAAGTTAGTGAAACGTTTTAAAAATGAATTAAAATTGTAGTAAAGCTAGTACAGTATTTTACTGACTCGGACTCAAAACAAATGATACTTGTAATTTTAGGTCATATTGAAGTTGAAAACCATTCTGAAGGGTATGAAACTAAACCTCAGACATAAACTCAAATATTTGGACTCCTATACAAACGATTAAGTATTTGAAATTAATCAAGTCTTTAAATAACAAGCCAGAGCAATAATTATTTAAATATAATTTACCTTGGCCGAGATTTAGATAAACTTTATAAGTGATTATTTTATAAGTTTAGCTGCGTGTTTTATTTTTATGAATATTTACATAACAATCTATTAACGTACTTAAAATAACAATAATAAATATTTGCATAATATAGAAAAAGAGAAACCATGAAAGAGCTTCAAAAAATTCGGAGACATCGCTGTCAACAGGAATAGTGCCCAGAAGGCTGGCAGCCTTGCCACGTTGGATGGCAAAGCTGATTTTTTGGCCAAATATTAGGCATGGGAAGAGTCGATCGGCGGTCGCTCGGTCGCTTGGCGATGTCCCACAAAACAAAGTAGACACTCGGACCCAAACTATAAGTTTATCTACTGGGCACAAAAGATTTTACGCTGCTCTTGGCATAAAAATATAGTAGGAAGGCGCTCCATCACTCCTGCAAACATTTACTCACTAACATCCAAAACCGCAAAACATTTTTATAAACAATTTTTTTTTCAAATAACACATGTATACAGAACCTTTTAATCCCAGCATCATACAATTCGCAAAGTTTTTTTTTATTTTCACGCGACTGCAACGCTGGTTGCGAAAAGGTTTTTTACAATGCCATTGCGCGCTTGTCTGTTGTTCCGCACGAAGATTGCATTCACTGCAACGTTTATAAAAGCTACGCGAAAAAACGCCTTTTACGGTCGACGTGCATTTTGTATTTTTTTATTGGTGTTGTTCGCTGTAATACTTTCAAAAGGTTAATTGTTGTCGATGGTCTTATAAAGGATTTTTATGGCTGGTTTAAAGACTTTTGTGTTAAGTAGGATTCACTTTGGTTATTTTAATTTTACATGGCATCAAGCTCGTAATTCCTGAAAGATTCATCAGGAACATATTACACACATTCCGCCAGTTTTGTTTAAGTCCCATGTAATAGGAAGCGAGCCTATTGAGCCACGGGGCCTGGATCTGGACAAAAATCCAGGCCTATGGCTGCTACTGAGAAATTATTTGTGGAAAAAATCGAACCGAGTTTATTATGAGTTTTTTACCGCAACCATAATAATATGCTTGTTTCTATGAAAGGTAAATCTGGCCAGTTCTAGTCTTCGTAAGGGCAAGTTTTATCGTAAGAATCTATCAAAGAATCAAAATCAAATTAAGCAAAATTATGACTAAAGCCTAGATTTCAAAAAGTCAAGCTTCGGATTCAATTTAAATAAAGCCGAATCAGTTTTTCCCTCGAATAGATTTTCGCAGACTTTTTCGACTCATCGGTTTTTAGAAGTCTCCGTAATCTAGTTTAAATTAAATTGTCATTCGATTTTCGTGGAATTTTCAATTTCGAAAAACGATGCCTGTATCTTTTTTCGAAATTAGAATGACTCATGGAGACACATATTTTTGTTCGGGCACCCATCCAACTGTAAAGCAGTAGAGACAGCCTTATCGCAAGACAGGGAGGGTCGCGTCTCCCCTAATATAATCACAATGACACACAACATTAAGAAACTTTGTTTCCCCTATTTCCCCTTTGCAATATTCGTTCATTATATTGCTGGTTATGATCCATAACGGTTTTAATTAGGATGGAAGTACTCCTTTGTCACTGACTTTTGGGTTATTGCTGGATAAGAAGTAGAAAGGTTACTAGTTTTGCCCAGTCTTCTGAAACTATAGTTTCATTGTCTGATATAGCAAGTTTTTTTCTTTATTTATATCCACTGCTTCTCTAGTTCGTTACAAGCACAGCTTCTTAGCATGAGATCTGTCGATCCAGGTCTGGTAATGTTTTGTTGGGTTTTTCACTTAGGAATATCTTAATTCCTGGGCTATCTTAAACCCAGGGTCTGGATTTGTGGCCAGTTGATGGCAATAGGCTCACATACTAGGAGCTTTTATATAAAATAACTGGTGAAACTGTCTGGCCCGTTGGTCGAATGCCTGGTCGCTGGGTTCACTTCCTGGGTCGGCCAAAGTTTTATTCCGTTTATCCATCAGGAATTTATCAGTAGCAGCCACGGAGCCAAGATTTGTGCCTGGTTACTGGTAATAAGTTCACCCCCAATTACATGGGACTTTAACATAACTGGTGAAATGTGGGTGTACTATTCGGTACACCTTTAGGGTTACCGACGTGTTGTTATGTTATAACTAGTGAAACGTGGGTGTACTATATGTACAGTCAGACAAGAGAGGAACATACTAATTTTTCAAACAAAATTCCGTGCACACGATGACCACTTCTGTTTAACACCCTTACTACTATTGGTCCGCACAAATAGTTTGCAGACCAATAGTATTAAAACAAAAAAAAAGACCGAAAAATACGCGGCTCTTTTTTAAAATTTGTATTGTTTTTAAAAAAAATCTCAGTCTCTGTTAACACTAGAAAGACCAAAGTCGTCAAATTGACGATTTTGTGAAGTAAAATGATAATATTTTTAAAGTTACGGCTTGTTGCGATATGACACTCTGTGACTTTTAATATTTTGTGGTTTTATACACCCTATTGATTTATAACGTTGTTATCTTAATTAGTTCTGGAATTACAATGAGTAATACCTACAAAGACCACTATCGTCAAAATGACCCAATACAAAGGGCTCGGTTAACTTTGAAACTTTAGGGTACTTAGAAATATTTTGTTTACATTATCGCTCAATATATTGTTGTGCTAGCTTATTGTTCGACAAGTGTTGAATATCTTAGTGGAGGTAAGGAGGATAATTTTGTATGCATCACCTTTTGTATTCGTTTTGAAAAAAATCGATATGAGTGCTCGTCGAAATCTGTCTGTGTTTGAAATACAGAGACAACTGCAAAATCTTCAGAATTTGCGTAGCTCAGAGTCTGAATCGAGTGGAGAAGACAGACCTGATGCAGTTGATATCGCAGATACGGACTACATACCTGTGATCAGAAACCGATTGTTGTCGGACAGTTCAGATTCAAGTGAAGGTTTCCAAATAGAACCTTCCACAAGTGACGTGGGTCCTAATCGTCACAGTATCGCATTGAGAAGCAGGCGTAGAGTAACCTAATAAAAATGTTATGATTCTCAGTACTCTACACCCGACTGTTCAAATTGGTGCAGGGGAAAAGAAAATTCCCGAAACAGCGGAATTTTATAATCCAAGAAAATTTGGTGTCGATATTTTGGACCAAATGGCACGGAAATATTCCGTGAGAGCTGGTACTCGTAGATGGCCCATGCACATATTTTATAATGTTTTAGATATACCTGTTATCAACTCGTGGGTTATTTACAGAAAAACTAATCTCAAAATAATATTTCTCGGCACAGTTTCATACTCCAGCTCGTTTCTGAGTTACGAGCCTAAAATATAAAAAATCGCCCAGGCCCAGCTCGTCTAATGACTGATCATGAAAATGTCAGCATGGAAGTAGAAGACACGGGGGCGAATAAAAGACGAACATGTCAAATAAATATAAAATGTAAAAGAAATAAAACGTCTTACTTTTGTGACATATGCAAGAAACCAGTTTGTGGAAAATGTATAAAACATACATATTTAAAAAAAACATAATTTGTTCAAAATGTGTCTCCGATTAAAATAATTGTAAGCTTGTAAATAATAACTGTATTTTCTTTAAAACACCTAACAATAATTTGACATCAACGTCAATGGATATCCTAACGTCAATATGACGATCTTGGTCTTTCTAGGTAGGACACGAATGCCGGTCTTTCTAGTGTTAACGTTCCCAACTGTTTGACCATAGAAAATTTTTCATATTCGCATGTATCGTTTATAATTCGTAAATTTAGGCGTGATGTTATGTTATGGTTAAAAAAGATAAATGTAGGATGAGCGTAAAAAAGCGCTTCTATAGAGCCGGACGTTGCAAGCAATGATAGTCCTTACCGTGCTCAGATACTCAGTTTGATGATAGTACCTCTGCTTAACCCGTAGAGGATTACAAGCATCATGTTCTGTTAAGCATAGAACTTGCCTTTGTTTATCCATGTACAATACCCGTGAATCACTGAGCGTTGCTATAATTAAATTTATTCGCCGCGAATAACTGCCAGTTGTTTGTTATTTACGCCTCTTCATTTCCGATCTGCTTTCGAGTTTTCTGTTGCGTGGTTGTTAATGCATGTTTATGTTATATTTCTGTTTGTTTCCATGGGATTATTGTTATGAGGGGTTTGCGAGGGAGATCACTCGCTAAATGTACACAATCAAACAGTACTAGCTGTAAACAAGGATCCTGTGGGGAGATTGTTTCCGAATAGTCCCGAACGAACACGAACTAATGCCGACTTTCGTCTACCTTTGGTGGGGCATTAATAAGGAAATTAGTGATTGCTGTGCATACCGTCCCGCCTATAATTCTCGAAGGGTTAGGCAGTGTGGTATCTATTCTACACTCACATCTTGCCAGTTATGTTTAAGTCCCTTACAAAAGGGGGCCAGTCTTAATAGACTCGCCCCCTTCTTTGAGGTCGGTTTCTTGGCTGATGGTAAACAATCAACCACGAATGGATACTCCGTATCATCATCATCATCATCATTTTAGCCCAAAAGACGTCCACTGCTGGACATAGGCCTCCCCGCCAAGTGTCGTCACATTGACATTTTGGGGGTTTTGCCATAATCTCCACGCTTGGCAGGCGGGTTGGCGATCGCAGTACGGTTGTTACAAAAACACAGAAAACGCTGCTGCCCATTCTCTAGCAAGTCCCTAAGTCGCCTCTTACGACACCCACGGGAGGATATGGGATGGTGCTATTCTTTACGTCCGACACTATACAGAACAGATACTCCGTATCTGCTACTGAAAAACTCCTCATTGAAAAGCCCAATTACACTTTGATCAACCCAGGAATCGAAACCAAGACGTGCTCAGCAATCGTGGTTGTAATCACTTGGCCAACGAGGTTGTTTACATACCTTGTATACTCATAAATTAATCGGTATAGGTTCTACTAAAAAAGCTAGAAATAAATGGCTACTTTCTGACAAATTGAGTTAAAATCAGTGGGACAGTGCCTTAAACCAGGTCTCCAAGAACTGTTATGCGCTCTTTAGGCATAATATTATTTTTGAAACCTTTGTCTTTGCCGTCATTGAAGACGCTGTACAGGGAGAAAATACTAGGTAGGTTGTCTTTTGTTAGTGGTCACTTAATTAACTAAAATTGATTTAATGAGAGAGCATAAGTGTACAGATATACTAGTTTTTGAAAGAATAGTTAATATTAGAACTGCTAGACATTATTAAGAGATCCACAGACATAGGTATCTCTCATAATCGTTGTTTACGAGACTCCAGGGAAAACATAAGACTTATTATCCTCAAACAATCTAAATGATAATCAAAAAGAATCCTAATAAAACGACTTATTAATCTGAACGGCATACGCGTAGCTAGAGTAGATTAAAGTAACAAATGGTAGCTACAATATGCTTTGCTAAATAAAAACTAAAAACAAAGCTAAACTTCGCGCTCAATGAACATAATCGTGAAATTAAAACCGACTAAAATCATAAACAATATTCCTTTCGCCACGAAAATCTACAAACAAAAATAGTTTTGCTCAAACACCACGAAATATTATTATTTACAATTTACTCATACTATTTTGCATCCATTTTTACTTAAAAAAAGTAATAATAACACGGAGTATGCACCGCGCGCGTAATCTAATTTCCATCGTGTCTTTTTTTAGGGTTCCGCGTTCAAATTATTCAGAAAATAATGTCATGTTGATCGCGTAAATGGTGAAGCTGACAGTGAGTGAAGCTTGTCATCCTACGTCAATTAGAAATCAAGGAAGAGAGATAAAAAAACATATTTCTTTTGTTTATTTCACCCGAGGGTTAATCGGGTTATAAAGGTTGGGTTATTGTACACTCGTCACATTTTGTAAACTCCATACATTGAAAGTGTATTCGTCACATGCATAAAAAATGTGTGTAAATTCGTCACAAGTCTACTACTTAGGTACATATTTTTTGCATAAAGTACTGGTAGAAAACAAAGTTATTTACTTTGTAAATGTATAAAGTTAGTGAAACGTTTTAAAAATGAATTAAAATTGTAGTAAAGCTAGTACAGTATTTTACTGACTCGGACTCAAAACAAATGATACTTGTAATTTTAGGTCATATTGAAGTTGAAAACCATTCTGAAGGGTATGAAACTAAACCTCAGACATAAACTCAAATATTTGGACTCCTATACAAACGATTAAGTATTTGAAATTAATCAAGTCTTTAAATAACAAGCCAGAGCAATAATTATTTAAATATAATTTACCTTGGCCGAGATTTAGATAAACTTTATAAGTGATTATTTTATAAGTTTAGCTGCGTGTTTTATTTTTATGAATATTTACATAACAATCTATTAACGTACTTAAAATAACAATAATAAATATTTGCATAATATAGAAAAAGAGAAACCATGAAAGAGCTTCAAAAAATTCAACAGTCAACAGGAATAGTGCCCAGAAGGCTGGCAGCCTTGCCACGTTGGATGGCAAAGCTGATTATTTGGCCAAATATTAGGCATGGGAAGAGTCGATCGGCGGTCGCTCGGTCGCTTGGCGATGTCCCACAAAACAAAGTAGACACTCGGACCCAAACTATAAGTTTATCTACTGGGCACAAAAGATTTTACGCTGCTCTTGGCATAAAAATATAGTAGGAAGGCGCTCCATCACTCCTGCAAACATTTACTCACTAACATCCAAAACCGCAAAACATTTTTATAAACAATTTTTTTTTCAAATAACACATGTATACAGAACCTTCTAATCCCAGCATCATACAATTCGCAAAGTTTTTTTTTATTTTCACGCGACTGCAACGCTGGTTGCGAAAAGGTTTTTTACAATGCCATTGCGCGCTTGTCTGTTGTTCCGCACGAAGATTGCATTCACTGCAACGTTTATAAAAGCTACGCGAAAAAACGCCTTTTACGGTCGACGTGCATTTTGTATTTTTTTATTGGTGTTGTTCGCTGTAATACTTTCAAAAGGTTAATTGTTGTCGATGGTCTTATAAAGGATTTTTATGGCTGGTTTAAAGACTTTTGTGTTAAGTAGGATTCACTTTGGTTATTTTAATTTTACATGGCATCAAGCTCGTAATTCCTGAAAGATTCATCAGGAACATATTACACACATTCCGCCAGTTTTGTTTAAGTCCCATGTAATAGGAAGCGAGCCTATTGAGCCACGGGGCCTGGATCTGGACAAAAATCCAGGCCTATGGCTGCTACTGAGAAATTATTTGTGGAAAAAATCGAACCGAGTTTATTATGAGTTTTTTACCGCAACCATAATAATATGCTTGTTTCTATGAAAGGTAAATCTGGCCAGTTCTAGTCTTCGTAAGGGCAAGTTTTATCGTAAGAATCTATCAAAGAATCAAAATCAAATTAAGCAAAATTATGACTAAAGCCTAGATTTCAAAAAGTCAAGCTTCGGATTCAATTTAAATAAAGCCGAATCAGTTTTTCCCTCGAATAGATTTTCGCAGACTTTTTCGACTCATCGGTTTTTAGAAGTCTCCGTAATCTAGTTTAAATTAAATTGTCATTCGATTTTCGTGGAATTTTCAATTTCGAAAAACGATGCCTGTATCTTTTTTCGAAATTAGAATGACTCATGGAGACACATATTTTTGTTCGGGCACCCATCCAACTGTAAAGCAGTAGAGACAGCCTTATCGCAAGACAGGGAGGGTCGCGTCTCCCCTAATATAATCACAATGACACACAACATTAAGAAACTTTGTTTCCCCTATTTCCCCTTTGCAATATTCGTTCATTATATTGCTGGTTATGATCCATAACGGTTTTAATTAGGATGGAAGTACTCCTTTGTCACTGACTTTTGGGTTATTGCTGGATAAGAAGTAGAAAGGTTACTAGTTTTGCCCAGTCTTCTGAAACTATAGTTTCATTGTCTGATATAGCAAGTTTTTTTCTTTATTTATATCCACTGCTTCTCTAGTTCGTTACAAGCACAGCTTCTTAGCATGAGATCTGTCGATCCAGGTCTGGTAATGTTTTGTTGGGTTTTTCACTTAGGAATATCTTAATTCCTGGGCTATCTTAAACCCAGGGTCTGGATTTGTGGCCAGTTGATGGCAATAGGCTCACATACTAGGAGCTTTTATATAAAATAACTGGTGAAACTGTCTGGCCCGTTGGTCGAATGCCTGGTCGCTGGGTTCACTTCCTGGGTCGGCCAAAGTTTTATTCCGTTTATCCATCAGGAATTTATCAGTAGCAGCCACGGAGCCAAGATTTGTGCCTGGTTACTGGTAATAAGTTCACCCCCAATTACATGGGACTTTAACATAACTGGTGAAATGTGGGTGTACTATTCGGTACACCTTTAGGGTTACCGACGTGTTGTTATGTTATAACTAGTGAAACGTGGGTGTACTATATGTACAGTCAGACAAGAGAGGAACATACTAATTTTTCAAACAAAATTCCGTGCACACGATGACCACTTCTGTTTAACACCCTTACTACTATTGGTCCGCACAAATAGTTTGCAGACCAATAGTATTAAAACAAAAAAAAAGACCGAAAAATACGCGGCTCTTTTTTAAAATTTGTATTGTTTTTAAAAAAAAACTCAGTCTCTGTTAACGTTCCCAACTGTTTGACCATAGAAAATTTTTCATATTCGCATGTATCGTTTACAATTCGTAAATTTAGGCGTGATGTTATGTTATGGTTAAAAAAGATAAATGTAGGATGAGCGTAAAAAAGCGCTTCTATAGAGCCGGACGTTGCAAGCAATGATAGTCCTTACCGTGCTCAGATACTCAGTTTGATGATAGTACCTCTGCTTAACCCGTAGAGGATTACAAGCATCATGTTCTGTTAAGCATAGAACTTGCCTTTGTTTATCCATGTACAATACCCGTGAATCACTGAGCGTTGCTATAATTAAATTTATTCGCCGCGAATAACTGCCAGTTGTTTGTTATTTACGCCTCTTCATTTCCGATCTGCTTTCGAGTTTTCTGTTGCGTGGTTGTTAATGCATGTTTATGTTATATTTCTGTTTGTTTCCATGGGATTATTGTTATGAGGGGTTTGCGAGGAAGATTCGGGAAAGTTGTGTTGGTTTAATTTGATTAGATTGTTGTTTATACGAATCTGTGAGTTCGGCGGAGTTTTGAATGTTGGTTTTGACAATTTCATATTTCATTTGTCTACAGGTAGTATATGAAGCTGAAGTGGCATTGAAATGGCCATTTTTTTCGAAGGACCAATGGTGTAATTTGGGATGCTCTACAAGTTCAACGACTTTAAAACGAGTTGGGTTAGACTGGATGCAAAAGACGGAGTGGGTCGTCCGGCCGCGAGATAGTCAGAAGACATAGTTGTCATGGGCGGAAAAATCTATCTGAGGCTGGCACAGGACCGCGGAGATTGGCAATAGAAAAGAGGGCTTCTTTTTTCTTTTGCCAATCTCCTAGCAATGGGTGAATTCAGGCTGTGGAAGATAATGATGAAAAGGCGGAGTACTGGGTGTTGTGCCGCAGACTTGGCAGAGGCTTATGTCTAGCAGAGGACTACGATAGGCTTTCATGATTGAATGGCTATAACTGGCAGCAATTACGTAGTATTGTGGATGATAATGATGATAAATCGGAGTACTGGGTGAGTGTTGTGGCGCAGATTTTCCAGAGGCTTATGTCTAGCAGATTAATACGATAGGCTTTCATGATTGAATGGCTATAGGTAGCGGCAAATATGTACTATAATCTTGGTGGTAAGTTATTGCCACCAAACGTTACGCAACCTGTCCCATTAAAAAAACTAATATTCTTCTATTATAATCACAATAATCTTTAAACAAACGGCTTATATTTTTAAGCCAAAACCAAAAAAGAAGGGTGTTACAAATTTGACATGTATTTCTGTGTGTCTGTCTGTGGCATCGTAGCTCCTAAACGGATGAACCGGTTTTGTTAACATTGGTTTCATTTGAAAGGTGTTTTAATCGAAATTGTTCTAAGCTATGTTTCGATAAAATCTGATCAGCCATTTGGAGTTCATCACCTCTTTTCTAGGTGATGAAGGGATATAAATAACTTCTACGGGTCTGGTCGATTTGAAATTAGAAATCTTGTCACTTGTCACCATGGGCATCGCAAAGGGGGCTGCACACGCCCCTCCCCCTAAAAGCTCGAAATTTTTTAAGATTTATAATGTCTTAAGAATATTATCAGCAGCAGCTCATAACAACAAAATCATGACACAATCTAAACCGCAACTCGAGGTTGTGGTAACACTGTCATTCAAATCTCAAGTACCTAGCTACCTAGTCAACGCGTTACTCGACCAAAGCTTAGCTAATCAACATGTTGGCGCTGACATGGTTGCGTCTGGAATTATATTCACCACAAACTGCTTAGAGCGTCAACTGCAGACCAAGCTTAGTAGGTATGGTAGTATAGGGCTGACACATTCCATGATTATAGGTCAATCTTTAGGTTTAGCCTTAATTGCCAAGGTTGGTCTGTGAATGGGTGAGCACCCATTACATACCGAGTATCCTTCGTGCCTCGGAAAGAACGCTAAGCTGTTGGACCCGGCTGCCATTTGCACATATTTGACAGTCGTTACACAGGCTAAGATAGGTTAAGACTGGTTGTCAGACTTTCGGGCCACTGACAAGCCTGGAAGCCGACCCCAAATAGTTGGGAAAAACCCTGTGAACACTTGGTCCAACTGCTATGTCCGATCAATCGGACCACGCGAACTTTTTTTTCCTCTTAGTCCGATTAAGGAGTCGGACCACGCGGTCTATCGTTATTTTAGAACACTTGGTCCAATCGATCGGACCACGCGAATTAAGGAGTCGGATTATGTGGTATATATCGCGGTTTAGAACATATTATTATTATTGTTCGACCGATCAAAAGACGTGAACTTCTTATTAGCTTTTATTTAACTTGCCGTGTTAGTTTGTTTGGTAGTATTTATTGGTGACATTACAATTTTATGCCAAGCATTACTTCATCCTGCAGACACGATCGTCTCCTCAAGAGGAAACTCCTTAACGGTTAAATTGTGTCATTTGCATTTGGGCATGAATGGGAGACAATACTCAAAGAGGGATCTGGTTTGCCATTAGTTTGTATGGAAAACGTGATAAAGTTTTTGTACATTTAATGTAAGTAAATTTCATTGTTTTTTCTACATTTAATGTAGGTAAATTCTTATTTAACCAACTGGTCACAGTATTCATGCCTATCTGAGCTTTGACAAAGACTTCATGCCAGGAGGTACCACTGAAAAGTAAAGCCGTATCATCAGCAAACGCAACAATTTTCGAATCTGGAAACACTAACTGACATACATCATTTATATAAACCAGGAACAGGGTCGGTCCAAGAATACTGCCCTGTGGAACTCCAAAAGTCACTGGGACCTCTTCACTAGTTATGTTACCGATTTTAATACATTGTGTTCTGTCGGTTAGGTAATCCTTAAAGAGTTTTAAGTGAAAACCCCGGATACCCAGGCTTTCGAGTTTTGTTAACAGAATAGAATATTAAAGATGGAATATTCCGTGAAAAAAACTCTAGAGGACGCTACTTGACCAGTACGTGATTTTTTTAATATTTAATTGTCATGCGCTTGCGATGGAGGAATATTATCTTAGTCCGACAATTTTTTTTTCCTGTTTTATCTTTTCTACACACTGCGTCTACATATCTAATTCAACTTTCCATTCGTAGGTCTGCTGGAAGAACTTTCTTTTGAAATAAGCAGTACCTTTTTGCTCTTGTATCTTAATGTATTGTCCTGTTAAATGTTTTGTGTGTACATAAATAAATATTTTCACTTGACGTAAAAATTGTGCATTGACATCAGTCAGACTTACTAGAAATATTAGTTTTCTAAGAAGGCTAGCTTTTCTTATTATTTTTTACTGGTAAAACGGTTTTAAATTTGATAGGACTAGAAGGAATCATAATTCCTCTTTGTCCGATCGATCGGACTATCTGAATTTGTGATTCCACTTGGTCCGATTAATCGGACGAAAAGGAAAAAATAGTTCGCGTGGTCCGATTGATCGGACTGAGCAGTCGGACCAAGTGTTCACAGGGGGAAAAAGCTAGGCAGATGATGACATTTAATGATTTTGACAAAGGAATCACTAGGGTTCGGCCTCGGGCGATGCAACTTGCGAATCGCGCGGGCGTCATTTGTTTATTCCGAGTCATTGCTTCCGCTCCATAAATGATGTTGCGGCAATTCGTTTTTTTTCTTTGCTGTGCAGAATTCTTTTTTTTTTGGCTCTTTTATCGTACGTTGCTTGGTTACGCGTCATAGATGACGATCCCGGATGCTTTTTAAACACAATCAGGTGGACTCATCACAATAGACGTGCAAAAGATTTTTTAAAATCTTATTCGAAGGGGCTCTCAAAAGACCCCTAATTATTTTACTCGATTATAGTTTAAGAGATTAACAGTTTTTTTTATTTTATTTTATCGATCAGTCTTTTAAACATATGCATATTCTAGAACTAAAAATTCGAAGACATGTGACATCTACCAACCCGCACTGGGCCCGCGTGGTGGATTACAGCCCACTCCCTCTTATTGAGAGGAGGCCTGTGTCCCAGCAGTGGGAACATTATAGGCTGATGATGATGGTCAGTCGTTTCCTTGGCTATTCTGGGTAAAGTGAACCTAAGTACCTTAATTTTCGTACCGTGATAGAGGTCTTTTTGCGCTCGAATGACAGTGACACAAGGGTGTTTTCAGTAAACATTTGTAAGATTGTTTTAAATAAAGAATTGAAAATGAACAATATGATGACCTTAGTTCCAATTATGGCTAAAAATCTCTTTACAGTTAAGAGCTTAACCGTAAGCTGTTGTAAAGCAACGCCTTTAAGGAAAAACAAACACCTCCTTCGAAAATCCAATGACCATGTAATTGACAAGGAAAACAGGTAAAGAAACTCCTGTCTTCCTAATGAACATTGTTCAATGAATGTGATTAGATGAGAAAAGGTATTCTGTTAGGTGTCGATAACAAACGAATAATTACTTTGTTCGGTATGTTTGGTAATGGTGAAGAAAAATAATATGCACAATTCACTCCAAGATAGATAGATAGAATATTCTTTATTATACACACTATACAAATTTCAATTTTTATAAAAAGTAAACATTTTACATCGGGTGCAACAACGGGTGGTCTTAACGCCAAAACCCCTCCTTCCCCTCCACACTAATAAACCGCAATACTGGTAGTGTTGTGAGTATTTTTTTTCCCTTCTGCTCTACTGTTCCAGTGCTATCGTAGATATTCGTAAAATACATATATATGCGTTCCCTATTACACTACCTAATGTTTTTTTTCGCTACTAGATAATTATCGGTAAGTAAAAAATACAATTCCTATTTACGAAGTTGCTATACTTGAAAAGTCATTTACAGTCGAAGCAATACGACTATGGAATGCCTTGCCTGTGTCAGCTCAAAACTGTTCCGCTTTTAAAAATTTGGTCAAATCTCACTACCTCGAAATATTCGCGCATTAGAATGTGCTGGTATTATCAAAGATCTAGATTTATAAGTAGGATACTCTTTAAAATGTGCACAATATGATTTACATGTAAATTTATAATACCTTTTACATATGGTGACACAATAGGTTTTATAACAAAAATCTATCTTTTAACATCAACATCACATATGTTCATCGATACTGTTTTTTAACAGACATTCAAAAGATACGATTACACAGATTTTTATAAGTATCATAATAAAATTGCAATCAAACTCACTGTGGACAAATAAAAGAAAAAAAAATTGGCGCAAATCCACAAACTCAGCTATAGTTCCTTTAACCAATAACTCAACAATTCCCCAAAAACAATAACAAAAAATCCGTAACTTGTAATATTGGCGCAGAATCAGCACGCAGTTATTGCCTTCGCTATAACTTCCGATAGCGCTACGTAATACGATTTCATTAATGAATTTAACACCTACAGAAACGCTCATAGTAATGATTCGACGATTTCTCCCCTCACAAAGGGCGACGGGAAAAAAGCGAAACGAATTGAAAACAATTACGTAGAAGCAAGTTTCGCGTGGTAACAATTCGAGCGACTTTTGCCACGGGAGGGGGACGTTTTTAAACATTTTCTCGCCAACAATTGCAAGGTTCGTGTTTGGACACGATTCTAAAAGAGATGTAATCAGTTTTTTTTTTTGGAGAGAAGTAAATAAAATTGTGTGAAGAAAAATATGGTTGGGGCATCTTTGTTTATGGTTTGCGGAAAAATTCAAGTCGTTTGCTACATGTTTTGTTGCTCCTTGCTGTCAACCGCCGATGCAGTATTTTTGCTGGTTTCTACCAAAAATAAAGCATAATTTTGCCGTTCTTTGTGTGTATATCAGGGGTGGGTCTTTACGTCTCTACATTACTAGCTTATACCCACGGCATTGCCCGCGTTTTATTCGGTAATTATCCCACGGCATCGTGCTACCGATACTAAAAGTATCGGTTGTGCTACTCCAGACTATTATCTATTTTTTTATTTGTTTAATCTAAATCTGTATAGCAATAACATACATAAAGTCTGCCAAACTGCAAAACAGTTTGTCGGCAGTGTGCTGTGAACTGTGAGTCCAGATCCATTCAGTAGTTTTTGCACGAACGAGTCACAAACATTCAAACATCCCTAAATCCTCACAAACTTTCCTATTAATAATATTAGTACAAAATTACTGCATAATTTCACAACCATAAGTTCCAAGTTACAGTGAGCCTGCTGCCATTGCCTCCTCTAAGTTGTGGTCACTTTTGAGTCTATGATGACAACTCGGTATAACCACGAAATATAATGCAACTGACACGAGCTTACAGCACGAAGGTGGCGTTACCTGCTCGTTACCTGCAGTGTTATGACTGAGGACTTGTCACGCTTTTGTCATGCATGTAGCATTGTAGACCCTGCTTTGGTGATGTTTGTGTTTATAATGACGTGATGGTGCTTTTGCTGCACTTATACAGAATGTCGTTGGTTTTAGATTAGTCGAGTTGTTGCCTTGTCGCAATGTTTTTTTAAATACACTCTTTTCATATACATAAACTCACGCCATTTTCTCATTTGGGTAGGCTAAAAGTACTGAAAGGCACCTGCTTCGATCCTTATATTTTCTATTTCTTTTATTTCGTCCATGCAGTCATAATATACACGCTGGTTGCAAATACTACATACGAATACACGCTGGTTGCATCCACCTAAGGCTTCGGACCCCGACGTTCTATTTACATCATTCAAGAAAATTTTGGATTAATCTTTTTTTGCTTTTATTTCAGCATCATAATAGTCAAAAAAATCCAGACAACACTTTTTGGTTCTTCATTCAATATTTTGCAGTCCCTTTTCAAAATATTTTGTACGTCAAGATATTCTTTTATCACTTATCCATATCTTAACTCCGTGACTATAATGTATATCGAAACTGTCCCTCTAATATCATTAACACCGCGAGAGGCTTTCAGCAGTATTAAATGACGTCGACCGATAAACGCTTTTAAGCTGACGTAGGTATAATTCAGTTTGCTCCGTTATGGCCAGCATTTGCATGCCTCCATGTCAAGTAAAATGCGCGCGTAAAAGAAATTTTGGCTTTATTTAGAGTGGGCTGTCCTGTGGTATTATTTGTTTAAAAGTTTAGGAATGGGTAGATAAAAATGGTGTGAATACACACCATTTTTATCTACCCATTCCTAAACTTTTGAACTGATGATACATGAAGCTTATGAAAAACTAACTTATGCCCGCGGCATCGCCCACGTGGAGTCACACGAGATCGTACTACCGGGATAAAAGTGTCCTATGTTTGAATCCAGTTTTAAATTAGGTATCAGTCTATCTGCCAAACACCCAAATCCGTTCAGTGTTTTTTTGCGTGAAAGAGTAATAAACATCTGCCAGAAATTCATTTTGCATTTATAATATGTAGTTGTAGGTATGATTAAACTAATATAGCTGACGTGGCCCAAAACGCTACCCAACTCAAATGGGACTGGGCAGGACATGTCTGCCGCAGGGCCAGACAAGCTTTGGGCTGAAACAGAGGGCAACTGGTGTCCTAATACAGTGCGGTGCGGTCGCGGCAGGCCACGAAGGAGATGGCAGGATGAACTGGACAGGTTCCGTCATAACTGGAAGGAGGACGCGCGGGTTCGCGTGAACTGGTAGGAGTGGAGGGAGGCCTTTGCCCAGGAGTGGGACAAGCAGGCAGGAATCAATTAATTGAGTCTTTCTTATCTAGGCTCAATAAAATATTTGTTAGTGCCTGTAGATTTCTGTTGATCCTGTCACTACACTGGCTCTTCACCACACCAAGCATCTTGTGCTGGCATTGGCTCCTACCACACCACTTGTAGGGATGAGGTTATGTTTACACATCTATTAAAAGCGAAATATTTATTAAACACCTATGTATCTATTTATTATTAATATGTAGTCTTTTTTTTTATTTGCTATGGGTTCGCTCTTGACTCTAGTCTAGTTCAGAGACGAAAAAGTCAAAGAAGTTATTTTATAAATAACTCGATTTGATAAGAGAATGACGCGCCGCGTCGGTTAAAAAATCTATTTTATTTATATATTTTAAAAGTCCCCTTACCTTGCTAAGGGATACAATGACTTGCTCAAGGTATATATATGTATATATATATCCGATGAATTTTCTTCCGTAACATTTTAGAGAAAATGTGCTTTTATTCTAAACAAGCAGATAGTAGTTTCGATATTGCAACGTACCTTCCAGAAAATGGATAAAAATAGAAATTTAATATATTAAGGTTGTCAGTATTAGCCTTACATTTTTTTTTAAAATCTGCTCTTATTAATTTTAAGGCAAGGCTAGAATCTATCGATCCTAAACAATCAAAATAAAGTTTTTCTAATTAATAGATACCAACATTATAACAGAATCTTTTTTTATTTATTTCTAAAACAAAAAGTAAGTTTTAAAATTGAAAAAAGTTGTTCAATAGAATAGTTTTAAACTGAAATAGATTTTGTAGTAAGTTAAGATTTTAATAACGTTTTCTAAAGTTTGTGTGGGAGGTGCCTTCAATAAGATATATTGTTGATTGTATTTCCCTAGAGACAACTGCCCAACTCCCATCTTCAGTGAGCGCGTAGCAGAATTTCGGACCAAGCTTATTTTAACTTTTTGCTATCGATACGCATAGAAGTACCGCGGCGCTGGTGTCTGAATAATTGTATGGTAATCGGTTGGCTTGGTATGTGATGGGTAGAAATGATAAAATGTCGTGAGGAAAGTTTTGAGTATGAATGTGGATGGGTGTACAAGTGGAGGAAAACCAAAAAATCGATAATCAATATGGTAAGAAATAGAAGTATGGAAGAAGAGAGAGAGAGATATGCTGCGACGACCCCAAATTAATTGGGAGAAAAACAAGAGAATGATGATTGAAAAAGCCTCGGTTTGCCGAGCAACTGCGAAACGATGACATACAACAGTCTACAGAATTAAGCCGCTTTGGACAAAATTTTAAATAAATATGTCTGATCTTTATATAACTACTACTACTACTCGAACATAGTTCCACCATTTTAGCTGTTTTAAGGTTTCCGTACCTCAAATGATAATGCACCTTGCTGTTATCAAAATTCATTAACCTCACTTTTTCCTACAAAAACTATCATCTGCCTACATTTTTCCCAACTATGTTGGAGTCGTCTTCCAGTCTAACCGGATGGAGCTAAATACCATGGCAGCATTACAAATGAAGCGACATGCGCGCATGGGCTGCATGGTATTTCACGGAGGAAACTCGGTATGTAATGGATGGTAAGCCATTCATAACCCTTTCGGCTCTTAGATTTTTGCTACGAGCTACAAAAAATCCCTAACAAGAAATCATGCCACGCAAAATTTTACACAACAAGATTTTACACACAAAAATAACGTGTTTAAAATGAGCTAAAGGGACTTTCAGCCAACATAACAGAGCAGGGGACGATAACGATCCAAGGGTAGGGGTAGCATTGTTCTGTGCCCTTAAATCTTTTACCTTTACTTTCAGTGATATATTACAGGTTAAAAGTGTTTTAGTAAGGTACATTTGAACAATTATTTATCACCTCAATGTGATAGGGAGAGTGAGAGGAGCAGAACCTCTCTTTTTATGGTAGATTTTGAAGTGGGACTGAAACAGGTGTTTTAATATGCTTCTAGTGGTGCGATATTGTGTCATCAAGCAACCCGTGAAAAAACGCCAAAAATTCAAGCAAGTTTATAACTGTCGCAAAATAATAGGTGTATGTAAAGAATAATAAGATCCTTTCATTAATCGGTATTCCGGCGTTATGTTGCCACTCCTAGAAAACTATTTGACTATTTTTCACAACAACGGCCCAATACAGAATAAGCTTAAGAGCGTTTATACCCTACGGCATTTCATACAAACTTTCAAGTCGTTATTTTCGGAAATTACTGAACAGATTTTAATGAAACTTCCTACACATAAGCAGTATACAAAGGTCTAAAAAGTTACTAAAAAACATTTTCGAAAAATTATGTTACTGCTAAATTAGACCGATTTTTAATTATGGATAGAAACAGAAATTTCCAATTATCTTCATTTTTATAAGACATTTCGAAAATGTTTTTAGTAACTTTTTAGACGTATGTATACTGCTTATGCGTAGAAAGTTTCATTAAAATCTGTTCAGTCATTTCGGAAAATAACGACTTGAAAGTTTGTATGAAATGCCGTAGGGTTCCTCCGTGCCTCCGGAAGCACGGAAAGCCGTTGGTCCCAGCTGTCATTTATATATCTTTGACAGTCGTAACGAGTAGTCTGAAGCCAAAAGTCAGGATAGTCTTACCAAGGGGTATCGTATTAACCAGTTACTGGGTTGTAGAGGCTGATAGACAGTAGC
Source organism: Cerastis rubricosa (assembly GCA_949152445.1). Lineage (NCBI taxonomy): Eukaryota > Metazoa > Arthropoda > Insecta > Lepidoptera > Noctuidae > Cerastis > Cerastis rubricosa. Next base: position 16,772,660 of record OX424541.1, read on the forward strand.
TTCAGGTAAAATACTAGTACGCAGCTGTATCCGGTTAGACTGGAAGCCGACCCCAAGATAGTTTGGGAAAAGGCTAGGCAGATGATGATATAAAAGGTAATAATGTACAGCAAGCCTCAGGTCAGTAGTAACCTGTGATCTTGATCAGGCCTAGAGTACTACACACGGTGACCCATCAAGCCATAGGTTCATTTCCAGTATAACATGGTCTGTCTTTGTATGGATTTCCCGTGCAATGAGAGATACGAATTGAACACTCATGCTCAGAAGTCACACTTGCGACCACTCGACCAGCTAGGTAGCCCTTAATTAAAAAATAAAAAAATATATAAAAAAATCTATTACCTACTTATAATAATAATTCAAAAGACGTACACACTGAACGCGCAATCACACATATGTGCGACCCCCAACCACCACTGAAACAAACCCCCGGAGGGTAACTAGTTAAAAATAATGAACAGAGAAATACTACAAACAATTAGTACTAATTGCTCTATTAGTGACCAGCTCGGGAAACACAACAAACTCAGTTAAACCCACGTAAACACAGAAAAAAATACACAACACAACGTACGCGTATCACATTAAACCTGTAGGTATTCCTAGAACAGTTCGACAGAATTAAATGCAGACATAATATCCTGATCGTTAAATATCAACTTCGGTCGGTATCGTCATCATCATCAGACTATAATGTTCCCACTGCTGGGACACAGGCCTCCTCTCTATGAGAGTGAGTAAGCTGTAATCCACCACGCGGGTGCTTTGCGGGTTGATAGATTTATTTATTTTTATTTATTTGTAACACCTTAAACTATCCTTACAGGGTTTACCCTAATGCGACAGTTCAGAACTTAAACTAATTACACTTTATACTTAGATTTACAAAAATTAGAACAATACAAAATACAGCATTATTCAATTATTACATAATAGGGAATTATTATAATGTTGGATAAAACAACAAAGTAGTACATACATAAACACAAAGACACTTTACTTACGTTTTATAATAATTTCACTTGTAGCATAGTATAAATAATAATACCCTTGCGAATTCACTCTAACAACATGTAAACACATCGATCTGTGTTTGAAGGTCGTTGATGGTACGGAATGCTCTAGTAAGGGGTGCCTTGCCAAGAAGGTTAGTCCTGGCTGTAGGTACCAGTAGCAGTGGCGGGCTGCGCCGCCTCCACACGTAGCGGTCCGGCACACACAGACTCAAGCGCTGCAATACACCCGGGTTACTCTCCACTCCACGAAGCACCTTCACCAAGTAGGCGACCAGCGTAAACTCCCGTCTGACATGGAGTTGATTATAGCCAACCATACCCAATACAAACAAAGTGGGATAAATCAGTGGGTAAAACGGATATACCCCATAGAACCTCCTGTACAAATGGCGCGTGAACTTGTTCTGAACGCGCTCCAACATTACAGAGTACTTAGCTTCATGCAGATGTCACATTTCTTCGAATTTTTAGTTCTAGTTTCTTCACGATGTTTTCCTTCACCGTTTTTGAGGGCAGCGGTGATGAAATAAATTACTTAAAGTAATGCGCCTGCCTGGGTTCGAACCCGCGGCTTACTGCTCGTAAGTCGGGGCTGCCACCACTGGGCCACCGCTGCTCTCCCCGGTCGGTATATGGCATTAGAAAGTGATCGGCTAATTGAAACATCCCAGAAAAAGTGGTCAGGAGACAGCGATAAAAGAAACGATCTTTAAAAGAAAATGGGTCGCTTATGTCTAGAAATAAAGAAGCTCGTGGCTAAATAATAACAGCCGCACGGGTCGATCTTCAAGGTTGGGCCGTACTTGCCGAGGTTGGTCCGTGGATGGGTGACCATAATAAAATTACATACCGAGTCTCCTCCGTTTCTCGGAAAGCTCGTTAAGGCGTTGGTCCCGGCTGTCATTTGTAGATCTCTAACAGTCGTTACGAGTAATCAGAAGCCAAAAGTCTGACATCCAGTCTTACCAAGGGGTTTCGTATTACCCAGTTACGGGGTTGTGGAGGTCAGATATGTAGTCGCTTCATGTAAAATACTGGTACTCAGCTGCATCCGGTTAGACTGGAAGCCGACCCCAAGATAATTTGGGAAAAGGTTAGGCAGATGATGATGTCTAGAAATAAAGGCTGACCTGCAGCAAAATGAGTATCTTACTGAAGACGGTGTGTGAGTCATCACACCTGGGCCCTGGGTGCAAATGTTACTGGATGGAGAAATACGCATACTAAGAATGGTGGAGGAAAGTAATGATTCATCATCTAGCCTAGCTTAGCATTTTGCCAACTATGTTGGCTTCCAGTCTTACCGAATGCACCTGAGTACCAGTATTTCCCATGGAGCGTCTGCCTATCAGATGTCCACAACCCAGTTAGTACTAGGTAATACGATACCTAAGTACTTACCTACCTGTCTAAGACCTACAAATGACAGCCGGTACTAACGCGAGCTTTCCGAGAAACGGGGGAAACTCTGTATGTATTGGATTGTCCGGAGATGGGTATCTACGGACCAATCTAGGTAAACACGGCTTACCTTAATTTGACCCGAGCGGCTGATGTTAGTCAGCCACGAGCTCCTCCTAAGCCCAAAATAAGCAATGATTATGATGATTTAATATGTTCTCAGTTGTAAAACACTCTTTCAGACTCAAAGCGCTGTCCGGCTGAGAACGCTGCGAGAGAGAAATGGAGAATTTTGAGGGTGACTTATCCGAGAAGATTCTCATATTTGAGTAGTTGTATACTGGATGGATTAACGCAAATAATATTGTCTGTGTAGTAAAAAACTTCAAGCACTAGAATTAAAAAAGTATAATGATGCAATTTCAGACAAAATGTAAACAATAAAAATCTTTCACGTTACTCGACATAACACAAGTTTGCGCCATGCGAGGCAATTTCACGTAGTATTTCTTCGCAAGACGATTTACTCAAGTGCAATATCCGAGGGTTACCTGCACAGTAATATGACAGCTTATGTTTTGAACTGAAACACCTTCTGGAATATTCTCTAGTAGGTAATACTGGGACATTTATATTTTTCGTAAGTTTTAAGTGTATTTTCTTTGTCATTTTCCCTGTTTAATATCCAAATAGACATGTCGTATTTGAAAGAGACATTCATCTTTCGAGCCGTGGTGGGTTCGAACCCAGGCAGGCGCATTACTTTGTGTTATTTATTTCATCACCGCTGCCCTCAAAAACGGCGAAGGAAAACATCGTGAGGAAACCGGCATGTCCTAGAACTAAAAATTCGAAGACATGTGACATCTACCAACCCGCACTGGGCCCGCGTTGTAGATCACAGCCCACTCCTTCCCCCCCAATAATGCGAAAATAGTTTTAGACCACTAAAACAAGTAGGTAGGTGGGTAAGCAGGTAGGTAGGTAGGAATAAGAGCATTGCAACGCATGCTACTGTCTACTACTGGTACTGCTGTCACCTTATATTTTAGACGCTATAGTGAGTTGTTGTTTTGCTTTTTCTTGGATTTCTAAAAGAAGTTACTCCTTGCCAACATCAATCACAATCATGAGAACTTAGCTAAAAAAAAGTAAGTACCAACATCATTTGTTAAAGATTGTCTAAACTAATATTATAAAGAGGAAAGATTTGATTGTTTGTTTGCATTGAATAGGCTCCGAAACTACTAGTCCGATTTGAAAAATTCTTTCAGTGTTAGATAGCCCATTTATCGAGGAAGGCTATATATCATCACGCTATGACCAATAGGAGTGGAGCAGCAATGAAAAATGTGGCGAAAACGGGGAAAATGTGACGCAAACGAAGTTGCGCCGGACAGCTAGTTGTTAATTATATCGATCAAGATTCTCGTATGGATGGTCGTAATAGTTCTCGACAATAGCTTTAGTTATCAGGCTGAATTATTTTTACGAAAATTGGTGAAAGTTTCTGGATCTTTTGAATATAATAAAGCTTAAGGTTTCAGTCACAATTGGCAACTCCAAATCAAGTTATCAAAATAAGCAAAGAAGAGAAAAAAGTACATGTTTCTAAAGAAAAGCACCAATTTTCATGAAGTGCAGATCTCCTTGTTTCTTTGAACACCTTACTCTTCCTATATGACCCACAAGGGAGCAATTGCAATGTAATGCTAGCTCCGCAACTACCTTTTAAAATGTTAAAAGTAACGTAAATCAAAATTGCATTTATATAAGAAGTAACATTATTAAAACATAGTTAAACATGACTTACGCGGGTGGCGTTTCGGGGGACTGTCTCTTGTAATTTTGACGTTCAAAGAGTGCTGATTTTATATGCCTAATTTGAATATTGAATATAGTTTTTAGAATTCCGTACCCAAAGGGTGAAATGGGACCCTATTACTGAGACTTCGCTGTCCGTCCGTCCGTCCGTCCGTCCGTCCGTCTGTCACCGTCTGTATCTCATGAACCATGATAGTTAGCCAGTTGAAATTTCTACAGATTAGGTATTTCTGTTGATGCTATAACAACAAATACTAAAAACAGAATAAAATAAATATTTAAGAGGGGCTCCCATACAAAAAGTATTTTTTTGCTCGTTTTTATAAAAAATGGTACGGAACCCTTCGTGCGCGAGTCCGACTCGCATTTGACCGGTTTTTTATTTTTTAGGCTACAAGGAAAAAATTTAACACAAAGATTTTAACTATGTCAATTTATAAATTACTGCCTCGTTGGTCAAGTGGTCGTACACGCGACTGCTGATCATGATGTCCTGGGTTCGATTCCCGGTTCGGGAAAAGTGCTATTGAGTTTTTAGTCTAGATTTCTCAGTAGCAGCCACGGAGTTTTAATTTCCGCCCGGATGATGGCAATAGTCCCGCCCCAGCCACCGAGTCCCAAACATGTGCCCGGTTGATGGAAATAAGATGCCCCCTGTAACATGGGACTTTAACGTAACTGGTGAAATGTGGGTGTATTATTAGGTGCGCCTAGGTAACCCTTTGAGGTTTACAGGCGTGATGTTATGTTATGTTAAAATTATAAGTAAATAAAATGAAATAAAGAGCAGCGGTGGCCCAGTGGTGGCAGCCCCGACTTACGAGCAGTTAGCCGTGGGTTCGAACCCATGCAGGCGCATTACTTTGTATAATTTATTTCATTACCGCTGTCTTCAAAAATGGTGAAGGAAAACATCGTGAGGAAACCGGCATGTCCTGGAACTAAACATTTGAAGCCATGTGACATCTACCAACCCGCACGGGGCCCGCGTGGTGGATTACAGCCTACTCCCTCTCATAGAGAGGAGGCCTGTGACCCAGCAGTGGGAACAATACAGGCTGATGATGATGACGATGAAAATGAAATAAAAAACACTTTGTTTTCAGAAGTTCGTTAAAGATTATTATGAACATAATTTAGACTTCTAAGTTAAGTTTGCACAAACTTCGTATAAGCATTAACGAAGTACGTAGAACTTCAGAAAGTCTATAAACAAAACAAATGTTTCACAAGAGAGCACTAGAAATGATAACACATTAAACAGTTTCTTTTAAACAAAATATATAACCTGCTTTTCTTTTAATAAAATTAAAGCAAAAGGATGTAGAATTTACAACTATTTTAGATCTTGTTTTTCATAATAAGTTAGGATTTAAGTTTTTATTTTCATAAAATGCTTACAAAATTTTCTACTCCAAACTAATCATTCACTAGAATCCATTCCACCACAATGCAACAAAGAGATTTAAGATAACGAGGCTGTTAAAATGACTTCGTTCTTTTTTATTATTTTTTACAGATTTTTTAAGACATTTCTTTCATGAAAAACTGTGATCCCACGTAATCTCAGAGACACCGGAATTCCAAATTAATAAATATTCCAGTACATCATGTTTGTGCCATTTTTGTTATTTCAAAATAATAGTTTTTTTTTTGAATACTTAAGAAAGTATATACGGACTATATAAAAAAAATATATACGGTCTGTGTGTCTTTTTGTTCCGGCTAATCTCCAAAACACCTGGACCGTTTTAGCGGGACTTTTACTGGTAGATAGCTGATACTATAAGGAGTTTGTTAGGCTACTTATATTTAAAAAAAAATAATTAGGGTTCCGTGTAAAAAAATAAAAAACATGGAAGTGTTAATTAAATCCGATTCAAATAAGGAAGTAATATTATATTTATATTTTACTAGTTGTCTCTCGCAACTTCGTCTGCGTCACATTTCAATTGCTGCTGCGCTCCTATACAGCACCATCTATTGAATACTTACTTAATCCAATCAACAGATACCAACATCTTTTAGAATCGTTTGGAGCTAACAGATAATTATGACTTAATTTGCAATAAAATAATATTGCAACTATAAATTGAGATGTAAGCTATCCTATCTTTCAAGTTGAATAAAACTGCACACGGTGTGCAAATTTGATTAAAATCGGTTAAGTAGTATAGGAGTCCATCCCGGACAAACAAAGTGACGCGTAATATATATATAGAGATTTTCACGCGGAAGAAGGTTGCGAGCAACAAGTAATTATATTTCCACTACCTCAGTCTCAGTCCGCTTGGCTTGACCGCATCTTAAGGCCATATAGCAAAATAACATACATTGGCAATTTTTATACGTTCACTCACATTGTGAGACAGCAGTTGGTTATAGCAAGTAGATTACAATGTATTTCTCGTTCAAAATACTTATTAATAGTTATGCAGTTAGCAAATGCCACCAGTGCCCCCCTTCTTGGGCGAGGCCTATGTCCAGCAGTGGGCGTCTTTTGGTTGAAATGATGAATGATGATGATGAGAGTGAGAGTGGTCCACATTGGCCCTGGATCGGAACAAATGGAAGTCATGGGACTGCCTTTGCCAAGCAGTGGGGTGATGCAGACTAACAGTATCCGTATCAGTTATGATATGATAGACGGGTGTCAATTACAAGTATTTTGAAGTGTACATGCATACCGATCACCTAGCTGCCAAGCGACTTTCTACCTAGTAATATGAAGCCAGACAGTATCAAGTTATTTCTCTGCTCCAGAAAATCCCGGAGTAACATGCATGCAATATAATTCAAAATGCAACTTCTCGGCATATGAGCTCAATTTGACAACGTACAAGTATAACATACAACATAATCATGGCATATTTCATTTAGCAAAGCTCGCGTGGTCTGCGCTCGAGTCTAGGATGTTATTAAGTTCTTGCAACTTTACTCTTAGGATAGGAGCTAGGGAGGCTTGATATGCGAAAGGAAAATATGTTTTTCGTAAGATGAAAAGTAATAAGCGACGCCGAAGAAAATTTCGATTCGAAGTGGCACAGGGCTGCTGTTGAGAAATTCCTAATGGTCTTAATAATAATTTTCCTAAACCGAGAATATAACTCATCAGGATCAGGAGCTCTTGCGGCCACAGACCAACGAAGCAGTGCAGTATTTACGAATCAAGCATATTTTATTATGTTAAGGGTTTTTGCAAGAACAACAACAGATCCTTGTGATAAATGTAGATTTTATTTAGTCAGGGAGTACGACAGAATTGTTTAAAAAGGATACAGCGATCAAGAAATTCCAAATAGGTTATAGTCAGTGACGCCACGTATGCGGTATTTTACAATACTAAAATGACACTTTATAAATAGTTTGTTTTTTACACAGTTCTTACAAAAACAATCAAACTTGTCAAGACTACAACCTTCGAATTACCGGCTGCTGAACTAAATGATTGTTGAATGAAATGACGCACACCTTGTTTGACTAACCCATTTACGCCCAAATATAAAGTATCCGCAAGAAAATGAAATAACTTGTATAATTTTGTGGAGAATAGGGAGTTTGAAAATAAAACAAAAGAAAAAGTAGTTTTTTTTATTTAATTAGGAAAAAAACACGCCGTGCTCAAATGGGAACAATGAGCACATATGTATGAAATTTTTCGAAACAAGGTTTCTCGATGCATAGTGTTTTTACGCATTTTTACACTGCTAGCGAGCCTTTCTATGGCAAACAGTGCATCGTAGTTGCTATGTCAACTTCTGTGGAACGTGACCTAAGTTATCAAATTGCTAACTCGCACTGGAGATGCTGTTGGGCGAGAAGGTCAATCATTATCCGCAGGCAATCACAAGCAATGCTACGGTGAAACTGTAGCTGGTCGAATTTGATATCGTTACAAAGAATATGTAGACGCCAGGAATTGCTAATTGATAAATCAAACATGTACGTAAATAACACCACTTTTTCCCACGTACAGAAGTACGATAGTTACAACGAAATCGACTGGTCGGCTTGATCAACTCCGCACGTATACGTGATAAATACTTGCGGAATATTTTCAGCAAATTTTCTTCTTCTCAGGCGTGCTCCAACGCTTCACTTTGCCCAACGGCAGATGTCATAAGTAGTTTCCATTGTCCAGCTAGCGAACAAACAATATTTGATTGACCGTGTTGAACCGGTAATCAAAGTCAGCACGGTTTTTCTTTTTCATCTCTTTCACGCGTACGAGAGGACACTAGCTGGTTCTTTCCTCGCGCACCGTGCTAGTGACGCGGTAGCCAGATTTCCATGAACCCCGTAACAATGTAAAGCTAGTGAAAAAGTTATCGAAGAACACAATATGGTCTTTAGGATTAGAATTGAGCTGATTCAACAGATTCTTACTACTCTTGTACCTAACGGCTCATTGCTGGGAACCTGCGATTTGCTACTGTATGTATCAAAGGCGTTACTTTAGCCGTCAGCACTAGCAAGCACCCGGATTTTGTATCCAAATCATACTGGCTTGCCTCGAATGAATTGCTTGAATGGATGACAACCAAAGCTCTTCGTCAGCATGTTTCCATTTCTCTTCGTATTTGTGTCCAAAACATGGACATTTCTTGGGATATACCTTGGCATAATATTGGGAACAATATTATCATTATCACCTTCTTCTTCATCAGTGAGGATACTTGGTCCTGGAGGAAGGGCTACGGGTCAATTTCAGCATCTGAGTCCTCATCTCCAAAAACTTATCATCAAGGGCTTTCTGTATTCCATGGGACTTGTCGCTTACTGCAAAAATACGTCTTGGCATGGTTTTGTGTCCAAAAGAATGCTGCAAAATATTTCCCCTTATGTGCCCATTGTCCCCAACTGGGGACATCAATATAAAAATGTCGTTCATGACTCAGAAAACCTCATATTTCATAATATATAATTTTTATTACAAAGTTAACAATGTGTACATAGAGGCTATGTAAAAAACTTGTGATTTATTTACATAAACACATAAAAAATAGCTACTTACATTTGGTAGTTACCGCAACCCAGTAATTTAGTTTTTCCCTGGCGCTAAAATACCATTTATGAATGAAATTATTAAAAACATTTAATATAAAACGTAAAACACGCTAATAACCTCCACAATAACGTAAATAAACTAAACTTGTCATATTAATAAAAAAAGTTTAGGGTAGATTTGAAGATGTGCCCAATTGAGGACAGCGGGCGTAAATGGGCTAAATAGAAATAAAGAAAAGTTCCAAACCCGAAGATAATTTCTGGTTTTAATTTTTTTTCTAGACACGGAAAGCGTACTATTTATTTAAATTAAAATACCCATGGAAGTAGTAAGACGACTATTTTTTATTATTGTTACATTAAACAACAATAGATCTTAATAATATATAATAATAATATTAGAAAGCTGAAGAGTTTGTTTTTCAATCTAGGAAAAACTGGTTTGAATTGAAAAAATATTTTAGTCTTGGATAGCCCATTTCTCGAAGAAAAAGTCTATAAGCTATATAACTTCACTCTAATACCAATAGGAGCGCAGCAAAAATGAAAAATCTTGCAAAAACGGGGAAAATGTGACGCGGACGAAGTTGCGAGGGTCACCTTGTAGAAGATACAATACATTTTCACTAAACTATCTCCCCGACTACCAAACCGTGCGTGAGGTTCCTACGAATATTTATAGTCTCACTATACTTCGCCCGACAAACTTTCAGGTATTAACGTAATGGTATCAGGTCACGTTTGTTCACAAAAAAATAACTTGAAAGATTACCAAGACTTAAGTTCGTAACTGGCAAAGATTGATATTTATTTCAAATGTTTATAAAGTTTTTTGTTTTAGTGATTAGTTTTGTTTATGGCTTAAAGGTGTTGGTGAGGATCTCATGAACTTGTAGTCTGGAGACTTAGTCTTTAAGACTTGGGTATTATAGCGTTCTATGATATATTCCGTTGTGAGACTTAAAATCTCTTACAGTCAGTTATTTCTTTTAGTTTTATTTGGGCTGATGACTTTGTTATTAATTTATTAATCAATCACTTGTCCATCTCGTTTATTATTCCATTTAAAAGCAAGATTTCCAATTTTAACCAGAACTTGGCTGTATTCATTGTATTTTAAGAACTCTTTTAAAAAAAAACGATTACATAATACCCCTTGATATCAAAACATTTTTTTTTTCATGTACAACGAAAAATGATACAACTATTTCTGATTTTACTCGTGGGTGCCTGTGTGGCTCTGTGTTACATATACAATTGCTATCCATCTGTTCTAGCTGTTGGTTCTCCTATTTATGAATAAATAAATAAAATATCTAAAACCAGTATGTAATTAAGTTCGTAAATAATCCCACCACTTTCCGAACACTCTGCCACTAAAAACAAATTGCACTTCCATGCCTGAAAACTAATTAAGATTTCACCGACAAAATGCACCACGAATTCCGAGCCAAGTTCACACAAACAATTAAGTGAACTTCTAAGCTGGAAACAATTTCCTACAACAATATGTACTAGTTATATACGAACTTAATCTAGGCGAGACAGGCAGGATATTGCACTAGACAACAGCACCGTTTGCCAGACCATACAACTAAAATCTTGATTCGAAATTAAATAAGGACTTCAGACTTTCCCATTTTTAGGGTTCCGTTACCAAATGGCAAAAATGGAACCCTTACCGAGCCGTCCTGTCAGTCTGTCTTTCGATCCGTCGGTACCTAAATCACAGTCCTTCTACTCCGAGACTTTTGGGGCACCACACAGTTGAAATTGGATAGTAGGTGCCTTCTACTAAAAAACAGTAAGACGGTTTTTTGGTACTACGGAACCTTTTGTGTGCTAGTCCAAATCGCACTTGGCTGTTTTTTTTATGACTGCAAATTGGATAACGTAGTCTTTTGTTTTAGAATGCAGACAGATCTATTTGTCTGACTGTACCAGTGCCAAATGATTTTAAAAATGTATTTTTATTCTGGTCTGAGTCAGACGGTGTTGCAAATTTATGAGTCACTTTGTGAAATAATAAGAACTTGTCATACTATGGTTAAATGAATTATGACTCACTTGGTTTAAAGAAAACACTGTCCAAAGAGTTCGTGTAAATTTTGCTTTTATATAAAGGGGCCTAAGATAAAAAAGCCAGCTAATTAAATGTAGTAAACTTCATTAATTTAAGTTGGTTGTCGATTGAATCATATCCAGGCGATATTTATCAAGTACCTCTCTCTCTCTTCTTCGACCCTTGGCCACCCAATGCTGAGTGTAGGTCACTTGTAAATCTCTCCACTTTTGGCGGTTATGTGTCATGGCTATCCAGTTGCTTCCGGCCACTTTAATGAGATCGTCTGTCCACCTAGTCGGTTGTCTTCCCACATTCCTCCGTCCCGTCCGTGGTCTCCAATCTAGCATTTTATAAAGTACCTACATATCGTTAAATAGGCGTTTAATATTTGCAAGGGCAAACTGTATTAGAACGTAGATTAACTAAAATAAAGCTAAATAAAATATTGATTCTGAAATAATTGAATACCTATTAAAAATGTTACGACATCTAATTGACCGATTATTATTGTAGTACTCAAAAGAGCGATATTTAATCATTTAATTTCGTAATTATTTAGAAAAAAAAACAGGCCAAGTGCATTATTTATTGAAAAAAGCAAAAAAAAAACACATTTTTGTATAGGAGCCCCCTTAAATATTTATTTTATTCTGTTTTTAGTATATGTTGTTATAGCGACAACAAAAATACAATACACGGACTGTATTATATGTAATAATACACGGACGGACGGACGGACAGCGAAGTCTCAGTAATAGAGTCCCGTTTGACCCTTTGGGTACAGAACCCTAAAAAACCGTTGAAAATATGACAGCTATAGCGATATTGTTATAAATATTTCAGAATGCAATATCTTCATATTCTAGCGTACATAACGCTAATTGGTCTGACCTGATAGAAATGAATATGGCATTCAATGTTTCTATCAGGTCCTTACTTTCATTCATTCGGAATCTGGGTCAGTCTCGCCTCTGACTTAATCAATCCTTTGCAAGGTCAAAGAAAATCACCGTAAACAAAAAACATGTTTTCTCACTTATGGCCCGCCAAATCCACCTTGAAAAGTTAAAGCCAAACCGCGAACCGAGAAATCCAACATTTTGTACCTTGTTATTTATGAAGGTTTTCGCAATTTTTTGACTCATAATGCGTTGGAAAAGAGGATCTTTTTGTTAATACCCGTTTGTAGTACCGTCGCTGTTGGCTTAGCCCTTGTTGACTTTTAAACTGTACAATTCCTTCCTTCGCTTTCCGTATAAAAGGTCTCAGCAATGGATTATACACAGGTTTAATTTTATTGAGTGGTGTTGCGTTACTGCTGAGATTAGGAGTTGGGCTAAGTAATAACAGCTGTTCGGACCAGTCTTCAGGTTAAGCCACTATTGTCTAGGTTAGTCTGTAGATGGATGACCACCTGCATAAGGAAAACTCAGTATGTAATGTTACCGAGTTTCCTCCATGCCTCAGAAAGCACGTTTAGCCGTCGGTCCCGGCTGACATTTGTAGATCTTTGACGGTCGTTACACGTAGTCAGTGGCTCGAAAGTCTGACAACCAGTCTTACCAAGGGGTATTTCCCAGTACCAACTGGGTTTTGGAGGTCAGATAGGCAGTCACGTCATTTATAATACTCGTATTCAGCTGCATCCGATGAGACTGGAAGCCAACCCCAATAAAGTTGGGAAAATGCTAGGCGGGTGATGGTGGTACTTTAGTGATGGGATTGAGATAGGTTTTGTAAGAGTAAGATATTGAAGTATAATCATGATAGTGCCTTGTTGTAAAAAAAATATCGTATTTTAATTATTCACTTAACCATTTTTTGACGTCGAAGGTTTTGATACAATTTACAAGAAAGTTAAAATTAATCCAACAGTACTTTCTATAGCATAAGCATCATCAGCCTATAATGTGTCCACTGCTGGCACACAGGCCTCTTTACTGTGGGAGTGTGTGGCCTGGTGGATGTCACCAACTTTGACTGCTTATAGGACAACCGCATTATTGTAAATTGCACACAACGATATCTGACATTAAAATCCTAATTACTTCGCTAACATTTATCCAAACAAAACCTTCCATTTTATTACAAAAACCAAACCAACTCCAAACAACTAAATCTCAACTACCAAAATCAATTATGATATTTATAGCACTCTCAAGAACACTCAAAAAACAAGACGTAACCGAAAAAATATGAAGAACATTGTTGTCCGAAGGGATCCTGGGTCAAAGTAACTCACGCTAGGAAAGTTTATTTTTATCCAAGCAGGCTTGGATCCTCCAAAACAAATTTCATGAATAAATTTTTCCTTTGTAAACAAATCGAGCAAGCCATATTAAATTAAGGCTCTCTTGTGACTCAGAATGCAATAAAAAGGCCGAATTTTCGCCAGCATTTATCTTTGCATGTAGCTGTTTTTTGCGATGTTTTGGTTTCTAGTTTTTTCACAAGGTGGTTGCAGTACGCTTGATGTGTGTGGTAGACCAGATTATTCGTCGTGCAAAAGCGTGCAGCCACTGTGTCAACAAATGGTAAAAATAAATCAATTTTAAAATTTCTATGGGTGCGTTCCGAGTCACGTTAAAATTGCTGTTAGCACATCAAAACTCAATCCGAATGGCCAAGTGCGCGACCATCATCGCTTTGTTGACGTCATACATGACTTCATCATCGACGCCATCTTGAAATAACACTTGCAATGCTCCAAAGCGTTATCATCACTGTGAGTGCTCTGTCAAAAGTGACATTTCATACATATTGATTGTTTGTTGCGGGTAGTATTTAGAGAAATTCAATTATTTATAAAAACAAATCAATTCACGATTGTATTGCATGTCTCAATTCCATGTCCAAAGGGCGTGTTTTGTAAATTACAGCAGTTTATTATTTTACTAGCTGTCCCGCGCAACTTCTTCTGCGTCACATTTACCCCGTTTTCGCAACATTTTTCATTGCTCCTCCGCTCTTATTGGTCGTAGCGTGATGAATATATCTTCAAGCTAGCCTATAGAATTTTTCAAATCGGACCAGTAGTTCCTGAGATTAGCGCGTTCAAGCAAATAAACAATCTTGTCAGCTTTATTATTAGTATATATAAAGATATGCAAGGAAAAGCCGATAATTGACTGTCTAAGACGCAGAGGCCCTAACACGAACTCGAAGTGAACGAGGCTAATTCGTAAATCGTTCTAATTTGGTACGTTAAGTTTACTCCGCACATTCGCGCCAGGCTCACAGAAAATAATTTTCTATTTCCATTCTGTATAACTAGAAATTTTAACCTCCGAATTAAACAGGACCCAATTTAAGACTCAGATAACATCGTCGTCGTAACAAAATCGTATAACCTATTTAGTTATTAAACTTTTTACAACCGAAACGGGTTAGGCTTTACAAGCTCGTAAAGTACTTAGATGGGTACTTCAGAATTATCTGAGGAGATAAAGAAGGCAGTGGCATTGTGTCCAGTTTACTGCTGTCTTGACTATGGGTCATGAAATTGTGGATGTTGTGTGATTAGTTTAGTTATGGGAGGAACCTAGATTTAATCTTTTTGAGTTCACTTACTTCTTGGTTGTGGAGATCGGATAACCACTGCATGTCAAATACTGATCCAGCTGCTTCCAGTTAGATTGGACACCGACCCCAACATGTTGGCAACTACAGTACTTTCACAAGTTATTATGCCTTGTGTCTGGGACTGTAGCTTTGCGTTTTGTTGTTGTTTTTTTTTTACTTTCAATAATGCCTGTATTGGACTAATTTAAATAAACGCTTTAAGTTTGAGTTTGGGTTTTGAAAAAGAGGTAATCAGATGATTAAGCTGATTTGCTTCTATCAACATCGTATGGAATTAAGATAATAATATAGTAGAAATAAATGCCTAACGCGAACTCTAAACGTGGTCCTTAGACTGCATTCATTCTTGGTTTTTTATACTTCTTAAGCAAAATAATCTTTTTCAGTTTCATTCAGCAAAATACACAGTAAATTCGAATAATTTCTCAATAGTCGAAGTCGAATTTTCTATGAGACAGGCTACTGTCAGAACAGGACGTAAATCTGGATAATGATTAATTTCATTCAAAATGTTTTTGAAAAAAAAAAAAAAATGGATCGTAGTGTTATGCACAGAATAAACATTGGATGGATGAAATGGCGGCAGGTCACGGGAACTATCTGCGACTCCCGCATTCCCCTTAAACTTAAGGGGAAGATTTATAAAACAATGGTTAGACCTGCTGTCTTGTATGGGTCAGAATGTTGGGCCACAAAAGGGATAATTGAAAGGCATTTGCATGTGGCTGAGATGAGAATGCTAAGGGGGATGTGTGGTGTTACGCGAATGGATAGAATAAGTTAGAGTACATTAGAGGAAGTCTGAAAGTGGCGCCGGTGACTGAAAAGATGCGTGGAAATAGGTTGTCGTGGTATGGGCTTGTGATGCGGTGGAATGAGGAAAATGTCGTGAAGAAAGTTTTGAGTATGAATGTGGATGGGTATAAGGGTAGAGGAAGACCAAACAAACGATGGATGGACTGTGTGAAAAATGATATGTCAAGAAAGGAGGCATCAGATGACAAGTAATAGAGAGATATGGAAAAAGAAGACGTACTGCGCCGACCCCAAATGAAGTGGGATAAGGGCAAGAGAATGATGATGTTTTTGAAAAAAAGTGAGGATATAATGAAACCACTCAAAACATTTTATATCACAAATTTTGATACTCTGTCAGAAGCCACCTCCCATTGTCATCCTTTATAAAATGTATTTGTTTTATGAATGTTACTTGTATGATGTACAAGAGTAAAAAAGCTTGTGGCTAAATAATAACAGCCGCACGATCAATCTTTAAGGTTAAGTCGTGCTTTCCGAGGTTGGTCCGTGGATGGGTGACCATAATTCCATACCGAGTTTCCTCCGTGCCTCGGAAAGCACGTTAAGCCGTTGGGCTGTCATTTGTAGATCTTTGACAGTCGTTACGAGTAGTCAGAAGCCAAAAGTCTGACATCCAGTCTTACGAAGGGGTATCGTATTACCCAGTTACTGGGTTGTGGAGGTCAGTTAGGCAGTCGCTTCATGTAAAATACTGGTACTCAGCTGCATCCGGCTAGACTGGAAGCCGACCCCAACATAGTTTGGGAAAAGGCTAGGCAGATGATGACTTGTATGGTGTACACAATAAAGAATATTCTTTTCTTAGATAACATACGATTTAAGGAACATTATTCCAATCAGGACTTCCAATCCAAAGCCCAAATCACTACTATCAGAGAGAACACTATGAACCTTAACTTGAACCTTCTCAAGAGTCTAGCGATCAACTTTGTCAACCATAGGGTCTAAATGGACTTGTTTGATTTGGTAATCGCTGGGACTGGCCGGCATCAGGGGTCGCTCCCCTAAACCATTATTTTTACAATGGGTTTCCTTGAACACTCTGTTCCGATAAATTATTGTTACGTGTGTATTAGAAGAGGACTGTTTGCTTCCCCGGTTGCAATTTTTTATCACGAAATTTCCTTTTACCAAGATTGCGCCATATTTGTTTTTTTTTTTTGCTGGTTTTATTTTCAGACTGTATGTTAATAAAATTGGATTCAAGACCTTAATGCATTTGATATTAATTACAGAATTTAAATCATCCTAACAATTTTGTAAGTTGGTAATGACCTCAAACGAAATTAAATAATCGAATTGGATTTCATGAAATAGTCAAACAATAAGGGGATTGATGCATACTTAATTGTATTCATGACTTTAAGTTATGAAAAAGTTAAATGCATTATTTGTATATTGTTGGTTCTTGTCTCAGTTTCAAAAGTTCTAGAGACATTATGGGGCTCATTTATGGTGGTTTAAACGTGGTTTCTAATTATGTGGGTATATTTCAAGTGTTGAAACTGGCAACCCCTACAGGTAACAAACCGACCAATAACATCACTTAAAAACTTTTTAATCAAAAAAGGACTCGAGACTTCACTCCGATACAAAACCAATAACCGCAGAACAAATAATTTCCTATACCAATAACTAAACATAGAATTTCATTTCCTTCATAACGACTCAATAACTTAAGTAAGTTAAACCTCTCTTATTGGATTTCATTAAACACTATCAATTTACAGATGGGCCGCGGTTGTAACTCTTACAGTTTATTCGTTGCACAGGTCAGTATTGATCTGGAGTTTCCAGGAAAAACGGACGGTTTTAAACGGTTTTTGGGAAATAACGTTTCGGGGTATGCGTTTAGGAGTATTGGCACCAATACCTAAGAACCACTTAACAATCACTTTCAAGACATTGCCTATTTATGTAACGACTTTGAATAGGATTGAAATTAAGGGACGCTTGTCGAAAAGCTAGATTGAAGGTATATTTTTTTTTCTTGGTTTGCCATACGGTGCCCTACACCAGTAATTTCTCCTATATCGTGGGTGCGTTTACAAACCTTTAAAGTCACATGCAACAAAAATCCAGACGCGGAATAACTACTTGTAGGCCATAAAAATATTAGTTGCGTGCGGCATTCGAACCCGGGATGGTTTTTGAAGCGTTCAATTGGGTAGATATTATTCATACTTACTAAAATTACCTTAATAATAATTGCCTCGATTGTGCTTCCACTGACCGAAGAAATATACTTGTGTTTTACTGCCTCTAGACGTTAGACACTTACATTTCCCACTGATGTAAAATGTATGCTAAGTATCGATTATTCCTTAGTTTAATATACTTCTTTCACAAGCAAGTTCTTTGCCGTAGATGCGCTTTGACCTAATCAACGTCAAACATTACTTTTTCAATTTAAGTCAGTCCAAGGCTATATCTTCTGTCTTCCGATGTAATGAGCAAGAAAAAACGTCATCTGCCTTTTGTAGCTCAAGTTTACAGCACCTTAAGCCATGGAATTTAAGAAGTAACATAAAAACGTGAGGACCTCCGAGATTTTCATTCGTTGGGAGGACGAAATATAAAAAGAGGAGGAATTTCTAGCATATGAACTCAGATTATTTATCTAAACTAATATTATAAAGAGGAAAGATTTGTTTGTTTGTTTGCATCGAATAGGCTCCGAAACTACTGGTCCGATTCGAAAAATTCTTTCAGTGTTAGATAGCCCATTTATCGAGGAAGGTTATAGGCTATATATCATCACGCTAAGACCAACAGGAGTGGAGCAGCAATGAAAAATGTTGCAAAAATGTGACGCAAACGAAGCTGCGCCGGTCAGCTAGTTTTATATAAATCTTTAATTTAGTTTTCCTTCACCGAAGCCAGTGATAATTATAAAATACGGACATGAACCCGAAAAATCGGAAGGTGCGTATCGTGTATATACGAACTCTAGAGTTATGACTTGGTAATCGAACGGTTACACCACTAGGCTATCACTGCTTGACTGCTTGCCTTTCAGGTTAATAATTATACTTTCATTTCTTTCCCAATATCAATACATTTATTTGGTATAGATGACGTAATACTGCAGGCAAGAACATCATCATCATATGGGAGAAAAAGATATGCAGCGCTTACCCCAAATAAATTAAGATAAGGTCATAAGAATGGTGATGATGACGATGCCTCAACAGCAAAACCTTATCATACTGTTGATGAGCAGCAATTGTTTTTTTAATCTGCTTTTAATAAAATAAAAAAAAATAATGTTTAATTGATGTTATACCTCAACAGTTTCTTGATTGGAACCTAAATGTGCAATGTTTCGATAAATGAAACAACTTGTGTCGGAACATTCTGAGTTGTTCCGTTTGCGAGCTTACAAGCAATTAGTTCTAAATTGGCGCGGAATGCTTGAAGTGAGTATTTGAACTTGTTATACGGTTGACTTTCAGAAAATTCAGTGTATTCCTCCCACACTGAGTAGATGCACCCACTGCTGAGTAGATAGGTACCACAAAAAATGCTGAAACATAACATGACATCGTATCTGTAATACTGAGAGTTTTTAATGGCAGAACCTGATAAAATTTTGCCCAACCTGGGAACCGAATCAAGACCTCATGCTCAACTGTAGCTGAGCATGACGATCTCTTGATTCGAATCAAATGTCACATTAGTGCAATGATAATAACTTATATACCAACTTGATTAAAATGTTGTGAAAGTAAACTATCCTAATTAATAGCTGCAAGTAAAAATCCAAGCAATCTTTATAGACCATTTTTAGAAGGATTTGGTTAATGTAGGAACCTACCTAAATTGATCGATTGAGAAAAAAAGAATACAAAATTTCTTCTAAAATATTTAATGGGAGAACCGTTTACAATAATCAGGGTTTGGATTACAATTCTTAGTGTAGGATACAAGGATACTATGTTTTACATCTAAAATATTTGGGTACTTACATGTTTTGGTACAAATTGTTAGGTAACAAAAACAAGAATTATAATAGGTACTTACATTTTTTTAATAAACCTTATTCATAAAATAAAACTTAACGGTGAATAGAAAATAATGTGAATTTGGAATTCACAATGACAATAGTAACAATCTAAAATTGTCCATTCTCTGACTTCCCAAAATGATTTGTCAAGCACGTACGGATAAATTTTGGGCACGGCACAGAATGCGGCCACCTCTATACAAATACTATGGAGGAGATGCTAGCGGCGTTGAGCCCATACAAGCGTATATCCCGGTTTACACCCAGAAAAATAAAAGTAGAGCAAATTTATTTTACAATAATAATAATTAATCTATATTCATCCCTACCATCATCTGCCTGGCCTGTTCCCAAACTATCTTGGGGTACGCTTCCAGTCTAACCGGATGCAGCTGAGTACCAGTATTTTACATGGAGCGTCTGCCAATCTGACCTCCACAATCCAAGTAACTGGGTAAAACCATAGCCCTTGGTAAGATTGTATGTCAGACTTTTGGCTTCTGACTACTCGTAATCCATCCCATCCCTACCATGACTATTTATTTAGATTTTTACATTTTTATTATATTTTATTAATGTTTAAAAAATCAAAACAGAGACAAATGGTCTAGGGAGAAAACGTTTGTATGAGCTCAATGCCGCTAGCCTTTGTTCTTAAAGTTCTGTTACCTCGTACACGGAAATTGTCACACGAAACACTGACAAATATTTCATTGAAGTCGTATGAGTATTAAGCAATCTATAAAAATGTCCGAATGTAAACAATTACCTAGTCTTCGTTGTAAAACCATTAGCAGTTTTATACAAATTAAACACATTCATAGGGATGAATGTGTTTAAGCAGAACTTACAGATCACCACCAGCTACGATCCTTGGCTCCTCCTTTCGCTTCGTCCTCGTTGATTAAACAAATTGTGACCTTTTTTTACATAAACAGTACGTGCTTTTCACATTTTCACTAATACCTATCGTAATCATCTCATATTTTTAAATCACAATTATTTAAAACTCTTTTTTGTAATGATAATTAAAACCAAATCTGAATTTCGTAACTCCATATTCTAACAAAATTCTATTATATTATTATTACACTCACTAAAATTATAACGCTTACAAATTTAATGGCCGTGTAGAATATATTATTATGTACATATTTACACTAAATTATATCACAAATAACAATGGTGGCTAACAATACAATAATAATATGTACAACACAATTATGTTGAGCGTTTTTGGTAACAAGTTGGTTGCGGTACTGAACGAAGGTTTTTGCTTCACCGCTCCTTCGGTTAGACCTGTGGATGGAAATACATTTTAGACAAATTCTTAAAAGAGAAGTAGTAATTTTTGACGTGACAACGTCTAAGAAATCGATGAACGCCGGCTGCATGCACTAAAAAGGATGACTCATTGTAACGTTATGATCGGAGCGAGAGCGCTGCACGAGCGAGTGAAAGGAATGATCAGCTTGAGCGTTCGGCTTGCTATTCATAAAAGTATGGAATCATTTCAACAATGTTTTGTTATGACGTTGTCACGTAAACTATCGTCCGTAAACCGAATTTACAGACAACCAATTTTTTTTGTAAAACATATCAGAAAACAAAGGTTTTGCTAACACAGTCGGCACAGCATTAAACATCTGGCGTGTAGTTTAATGTAGGGAATTTTCTAGTCAAAATAGAGATTTTTCACAAATTATTATCGAAAGTCCTGTGTTGTGTACGTTAGGGTTCCTTTTGGTCTGGCGAGTGGTTAGCACAGTGAAACAAGCGTCTGTCTTTGATGGTGTTTATTGGCAACTAGCTTAAAAATATTATAACATATTGAATACGGTCGGCGGTTAGCCTCTCACAACTACATATAAAAAACGTGGACTGTATGTGTGTTCGTACAATTGAAAGGAGCTTCAACATAAGCCGCCCACCAAAGGACTATATGAGTCCTTTCAAATTAACCATAATTATGAAATTAATATTGAACATGCCATGCAAAATTATCAATGCCTAAATAATTGGACTATTCAGGGTTACTATCTATTGGTAGTGGACAGAGTTTAGTTACAGTTCTCTTTACAATACTGTCACCGCTTTTGACACTATAAACTCTTGTACACCCATCTGGCCCTGGATGTTTGCTCACTATACGTCCCAGTAACCACTTCCCTGGTGGAAGGTTCTCCTGCTTGATCAGTACAATATTACCGACTTCAAACTCTTTTCCTCGTTTGAGCCATTTTGGACGTTGTTGTAGTCTAGATAAATATTCCTGTTGCCATCTAGACCAAAAATCATGCAACAACTTTTGGACATATTGCCAACGTGATAGTGTGTGCACCTTCAAGTTTTGTAAATTTGGGCTAGGTATGACAATGGGTGCCTCTCCAATTAAAAAGTGCCCAGGTGTTAAAGGCTCGATATTCACATTGTCCAAGTCATCTTGGGGGCACAACGGCCTCGAGTTTAAGCATGCCTCTATTTCACACAGCACTGTCGACATTTCCTCGAAAGTTAAATTGTTGGTTAGTATCCGTTTTAAGTGATACTTCGTGGATTTTACGCCCGCCTCCCAGAGGCCACCGAAGTTAGGGCTGTATGCAGGAATAAAATGCCATTGCGTGCCATCAGATGCAAGTGTGTCTGCGATTGCTCCAGAGAACTCCAAGCTTGCTTCCTTCCACATGGCTACCAGCTCTTTATTTGCCCCGATGAAATTCCTCCCTTGGTCGCTCCATAAATGTGCACACTTACCTCTTCTCGCACAAAATCTTTTATATGCACCGATGAACGCCTCTGACGTCATATCTCCAACTAACTCCAAATGAACGGCCTTGGTAGCCATACATATGAAGATTGATATGTACGCCTTGTGTACCTTGACTCCTCTTCCCTTGCTCCATAGAACTTGTAATGGTCCAGCAAAATCTACACCGGAATGCAGAAACGGTCGAGCTGGTGTAACACGAACCTTTGGCAAATCACCCATTACTTGCGTTCTTGCAGTCGCATTCTGTTTGGCACACACTAAGCATCGGTGTACATATTGTTTGACTTGTCCTTTAGCTCGCGTTATCCAATATTTAGATCTCAAAAAGCTCAACGTTAGTTGGATTCCTCCATGGAGGGTTCTTGAGTGTGCATCGGCAATGATCAAAGGAGTAAGTTTATTTCTATGACCCAATATGACTGGGTGCTTACTTTGATCCGCTATGTTAGCGTGTCTAAGGCGTCCGCCAACCCGAAGCATCTGTTTCTCATCTAAGTACGGATCTAAAGTTTTTAACGTGCTATTTCTTTTAACCTGTTTACCGTTTCTTAGAGACTCAATTTCTTCTGCATATTCTTCGCCTTGTACCTTTTTTATGCATGTGTTTAATGCACCTTCTAATTCTTCCGTTGTCAAAGCAGTATCTATGTCTTCTTTTAACATTTTATGTTTTAAAAATCTTCTACAGACTGCAATAATTCGAATTAATTCCTTCAACGAGTTGTAATTTTCAAACTGTTCTGTTAATCCTTTCTCATTATCTTCATTTTTGGTCATTGTAAAAGTTTGTAATGTTGTCTTCTTTTCTAGCTCTGTAGATATGGTTTCTGGTTTTGTAAAATAAGTATCGCCCTTTGAAAGCCATTTAGGCCCTTTCCACCATAAGTTGCATGTTTTTAACTCTAATACGAGTGCACCTCTAGACGCTATATCAGCGGGGTTCTCTTGCGATTGTATGTGGTACCATTGTTCTTTCGGGACGTTGCTAGTTATTTCAACCGTTCTATTAGCAACAAAAGTCTTCCATTTGCTAGGCTCTTTTTGTAGCCAAGCAATAACTATTGAGGAATCAGTCCAAGCAAAAACATTAGCTAATGGGATCTTCATTGCTGTTGAAATTTGTTTTAATAGTTTTGACACCAGAACAGCTCCACACAACTCAAGTCGTGGTAACGACACAGTCTTCAAAGGAGCCACACGAGTTCTTGCTGCAATCAATGATGTTTTGACTGTACCATCCAAGTAGTGTACGCGACAATACACAACAGCTGCGTATGCTCTCATAGACGCATCACTGAAACCATGGAGTTGTATGCTGTTCTTCTTTAAACTGTACGTGCCCATCCATCGATCTATTCTAATCGCATTGACGTTAGCCATATCGTCTCGTATAGTTTTCCACTCTTCTCTCACAGCTGGAGGGATTTCCTGATCCCAATCAACCTTGGTTTGCCAGAGCTTCTGTATCAAAATTTTTGCTTGCACAATGCATGGCGCTATCCAACCGAGCGGGTCAAAAAGTGTCTGGACATCTGATAGTATATTTCGCTTCGTAACGATCGCAGGAAGAGGAACTAGGTTTAGATGGTATTCAAATTGATCACTGCCTAAGTTTCATTGTACACCTAAAGTCTTTATGGTACCATCTATATTGAGATCCATATGTGCATTGATAGATCTATCCTTTGGATCTATAGATTTTAAAAAATCTACGTTATTTGACGACCACTTCTTCAGCTGAAAGCCGCCTCTTTGTAATAAATTCATCAAGTCTTTGCTCACTTGAATGGCTTGCTCTAAATCGTCACATCCTGACATAACGTCATCAACATACAAGTCTTCTTGTAACACCCTTGCTGCTTCAGGATAGTTGGCACCTTCATCTTTAGCAAGTTGCATAAGTGTTTTTACCGCCAAGTATGGTGCTGACGCTGTACCGAAGGTAACGGTCAGGAGTCTTAAATCTTGAATGATTTCAGAGGAGTCGTTTCGCCACAGTATTCTCTGGTAATCGGTGTCTTCCTGGGCTACCAATATCATTCGGTACATTTTTTGTATGTCAGAAACAAAACACACTGCGTGTGTTCGCCATCTCACTATCAGGCTTCGCAAGTCGTCTTGTAGAACAGGACCTGCCAGCAATTCGTCGTTTAGGGAAACTCCATTGTAACCCTTGCAGGAAGCGTCAAAAACGACGCGAGTCTTCGTGCTTTCTTTATCGTTCCTGACTACTGCGTGGTGGGGTAAGTAGACAGACCTTTTTGTATTTATTTCCTTTTTTGGTACTTCTTCTATGTGTTTTAAGTTTATGTAATCTTCAATAAATTTGTTGTATTCTTCTTTCAGATCGGGATTTTTGTTCAACCTTTTCTCCAGTTGCAGAAATCTGTTTAATGCTATCTCTCTTGTCTTTCCGTCGGGTGATTTTAAGTTGTCGTTTTTAAATGGTAATTTAACTATGTAGCGTCCTTCATTATTTCTTGTGTGTTTTTTCATAAATTTCTTCGCACAATATTTCCTCTTTAGTAAAATTTCTTTTTGTATCGGTTTCTAATACCCACATAGTCTTCAAAAGTTCTTTCACATCGACTTGTTCATTTATCGCCATTAAACATTTTTCTTTAGTTTTTGATTTTATATTTATTTCACCAAATATTATCCAGCCGAGGTTGGTTCTCTGTGCTATAGGTGACCCCGGTGGACCTTTGATTAGACCATCTTGTAATATCTTTGCATATCCCTTGACGTCTAGTAGCAGATCAATGTTTCCTGATACTCCATACTTTGGGTCTGCTAAGTCTAAATCTGCCAAGTGTGGCCATTTACTTGTTGACCATGTATCTGCAGGTAACTGTACTGTCACGTGCTTGGTCATCACGTAGGCTTGTATCAATATTGCAAAATCTAATTCCCATCGTGATAAAACTTCTATTTTCACTTCATGCTTGACAGCGACCTTCATAGATTCCATTCCAGTAATAATAGAATTAGTTACCTGCCGTTTGAGTTTTAATAGTTGTGCCGCCTTCTCACTAATAAAGCAGGCTTGTGATCCTGGATCTATAAGTGCCTTGAGCACAATGGTGTGTCCTTGCTCACTCTTTACTATCACCATTGCGGTTGCTAACATTCCTATATCTTTTCTGGCATTGTAGTATGACGCAATCATAGTATTGACTTGAACCTTTTCTTCTACATCTGCTTGATTTGATACTGTCGGCGTTGGTTGTGCAGCTTCAGATGATGCTGATGTATCCGTCTTCTTTGTTAGATGTATGAGAGTATGATGGCGTCTTTTGCATATGCGACAGGACATTGGAACACGGCATTTGAAACCCGAATGTCCATGCCGATGCCGATGCCAGGCATTTAAAACAGAGCTTGTTATTCTTTACACAATCAAATCGTTCTGAAGGTTGCATCTTCGCAAACAATTTGCAGTGAGACAGGGTATGATTTTCTTTACACATTACAAGTGTTTTCGTTTTCATTCGTTGAAACATGTGTGGCGGAAATAATTATCATTTAGACCGCCACCTTACAATTGCAAGAAATCCGCTGCCGCTTATGAGATTGCGCCGTGTCCTAAAATCAGGTGATCCATTGTCCTGAGTAGGCTCAATGACCGAGCAGTTACACGCGCCGCGCGCACACAGCGAGCGCGTGATATTTGTACTGGCCGAGGCGGCGATGTCCTTGAGTTGCGGGCGACGGCGTGCACACGAAGCCGCCTGCGCGCGCGCCGAGCTACGGGCGGCAGTCTTCTCTCGACTAGCTAGCATTCCACTCGGGTCGCGCCGCGCTTTGTTTATCTTGCTTGTATCGAGTCATTTCGCTTTGCTTTGTTTTATAATTTAATTTAATTCTAGTAATATACCATTCAAAATCATTAATAATATTCTTCATTTCTTCCTTCTGTCTTAACTCATTTTTCATCTCTCATCTTTCGCTACGCTTCACGCTAATCTAATATAAATTAGATACCCGGTTCGATTCCCGGCTTCAGTAGAATTGGTTCACTGACCAAATTTCTACATTGGTGACCCCGACGTGATCCGCCTTCAAGACTGAAGACTCCAGCCTACAAACCTTCCAGAGCACCAGTGGAACAGCAGGAACGAAGTTTGGAAACCGTCAGCCGTGTTTACTTTCGTGACGGACGCAGCAGGAATTGAGGTGGGGTCTCAGTCATAAGCGGTGAGCGATTGCGATGCCGGGAGATGGATTTGTGGATTGCAAGGAAGCTCCTGTTATCTCTGGAGAGGTGCCGAAGGTTGGAATGCCATTGCGTTGTCCACCATTTTGCCCGGAAGAACCGGCTTTATGGTTTGCGCAGCTAGCCGTTGAGCGGTCCGGGCGTACTTATACGCCTAAAAATTTTTCCCGTCAAACGTCCAGCACTCAAAGTACGCCCAAAAATTTTTCCCGTCAAACGTCCGGGCGTACTTATACGCCTCGAAGAGTTGTACCAAAAAACTTACTAAAACTTTTAAAATCTCTATGAATTTACCATCTATGGTCCCTCTTATGGATACAGTATTAAATTCCGCGTCTATGGCATAAAGAACGACACTATCAGCCGTCAAAATTAAATGTCAAAAAAGTTTTAAAAGTCAGTTGTCTAATTTTACCGTAATGCCGTGTTGTGATTTATGTTCTCTGGTTTTAAAACGTGAATACTATTTAATTTAAAACCCAATGTTTATAGTGTTATATATCAAAATAAACTTCATCAATCAAGCTTTACGAATATCTAAGAATATCACGTTCGGACCTCCAAATACGCCTAAAAATTTATCAGGTAAGTCAAATGTCCCGGGCGTAATTATGGGCCTCGATCATTATTTTTAGAAATTATTGAAAAAATAGTTAAAAAAGTGCTCGTATTATGAAAATTAGTTCAATTAAGTAATTATTAGTGTCTCCGCAATATAAAACAGTAAAAAAAAACGAAATCTTAGCGAATTTTTTACGAAAACACGACAAAAACAGTAGGTATCGAATCGATCAGAGCAGGGGTTGATTTGTTTGGTTAATTTAGCTACTAAGAAAGTGCCAAAGTAAGGACATATGGGTATTAAAACAAAGCTTATATAGTCTAGTTTAATTATAAATAGGTTTGATTGATACCAATTACAATTCTAATTGGTAAAACTTTTATTCTTATTGGAGAAACTGACTTTCAACATATATGCTCAAGTTCACATTTTTTTCCAAATACTTCTATCTAATTGTTGTAATTAGTTTTAACATAGTTAGATTCTGCATTGTTTCAGCTATACACACGTATTTTTTGTTTTTGTGTAGCTGCAGTAGTTTACGAGATAATAAGCTTTAAGTGCGCCGTGTTTCGCGCCAAAAATTCGTGCATGCGCATTTTTGAGAATGAACGTTGAAATTTGATATGTTTTGTGACCTTGACTCAAATTACTAGGCGTATTTTGAGGCCCGGACGTTTGAGCGGCTAGAGGGCCAATTTATTATGTCCAGAATTACGAGTGATAATACGAAATTTTATTACGTGTCCTCACAGCTAGAGGGTCAGTACGCCTTGCATGTCAAGGACATTATCACCAACCCGCCAGAGAATAACAAATTCGAAACTTTAAAAGCTGAACTCATAAAGCGACTGTCAGCATCCCAGGAGAAGCGCATCAAGCAACTCCTCTGCCACGAAGAGTTAGGTGATCGCAAGCCATCTCATTTCCTGCGGCACCTACAGAACCTGGCTGGTCCGACGGGCGCTACAGAGTTCGTCAAGAGTATTTGGACGAACAGGTT
Organism: Cerastis rubricosa; assembly: GCA_949152445.1. Classification (NCBI taxonomy): domain Eukaryota; kingdom Metazoa; phylum Arthropoda; class Insecta; order Lepidoptera; family Noctuidae; genus Cerastis; species Cerastis rubricosa. The sequence continues at coordinate 16,800,934 of OX424541.1, forward strand.
GCCACCAAATATACAGACTGTCATTGCCTCACAGATTGCTGATTTACAGGTCGAGAAATTAGCTGACATTGCAGACAGGGTGTTCGAGATAGCCCCGATGACACCGCAAGTCGCTAGCGCCTCTGCCACCACCGACGCCGCTACTTCGGACCTGGCGAAGCAAGTGAGCGAGCTGACAAAGCAGGTAGCCGCGCTCACCTCCCGCATGAACGGCAGAGGGAGAGACCGATCACGATCGAGACCCCGAAACCCCCACCGAAGGTATGATCGCTCTAGGAGTAGACCCCGGCAACCGCCACCTGACCACCCACATTGTTTTTACCACTACGCCTACGGCGACAAGGCAAAGAACTGTAGGTCGCCCTGCACCTTCACGGCGGAAAACAGGAAGGGCGGTCGCATGTAGCGGCCAACGACTGCCCCACGTCTTCAGGCCGTGTATTTGTCACCGACCGGAATTCAAAAGCGCAGTTCCTTGTGGACACTGGTTCAGACTTGTGCGTTTTTCCCCGGTCTGCTGTCAAGATGCCCTGCATCCAATCAAGGTACGATCTGGTAGCTGCTAACGGCACGGCAATACACACTTACGGACCTACACAGCTGCAGTTAGACTTAGGCCTCAGGAGGGACTTCAGTTGGTGCTTCACTATAGCTGACGTTGGGAAACCCATCATTGGAATTGACTTCCTCAGCCACTACAATCTACTGGTAGATTGCAGGAACCAGCGTCTAATCGATAATGTGACGTCTCTGTCGGTTTCTGCCGCACACTGCAGCACCGTTAACATCGCTTCAGTGAAGGCCGTCGTAGGGGATACCGGCTACCACCACATACTACGTGAGTACCCTGAAATAACACGACCTCCAGGAAAACAGCTACCAGGGAAACACAACACGCTGCACCACATCAGGACGACGCCAGGGCCACCGGTAGCATGCAAACCCAGACGCCTTGACCCAGCTCGACTTCAGGTTGCCAAGAAGGAGTTTGAGAAGATGCTGGCAAGCGGGGTAGCGAGGCGTTCCGAGAGTGCTTGGTCCGCACCACTGCATCTAGTGAAGAAGAAGGACGACGGATGGAGACCATGTGGCGATTACAGGGCACTTAATGCCAGAACAATACCAGACAGGTACCCCATTCGTCACATTCACGACTTCTCTCACCAACTATCGGGCTGCACTGTCTTCTCTACCATCGATCTCGTAAAGGCCTATAATCAACTGGCAATTAATCCAGAAGACATTCCAAAGACGGCGATTACTACACCTTTTGGTCTGTACGAGTTCCCCTTTATGACTTTTGGTTTGAGGAATGCAGCACAAACCTTTCAACGATTCATCGACGAAGTCCTACTTGGCCTTGACTTCTGCTATGGGTACGTAGATGACATTTTGGTCTTTTCACCGTCTCCTGCAGAGCATGAAGCCCATCTACGTCAATAGTTCGATCGCCTGAAGCAGTACGGCATCGTAGTCAACACAGCTAAGTGCAACATCGGACAGACTGAAGTGGTTTTCTTGGGATACCACGTGACAGCGGAAGGGACGAGCCCAGTTCAGTCCAAGGTCCAAGCCATACAGGAGTACCCGGTTCCCAAAACCGTCAAGGAGCTGCGGCGATTCCTCGGGATGGTCAACTTTTATCGCCGATTCGTCCCTAACGCAGCCAAACTTCAGGCACCGTTAAATGCTGTCCTTGCCGGCCCCAAGGTAAAAGGTTCGCATCCAGTAGACATGACCCCAGAATTGCGAAAGGCTTTCGAAGACTGCAAATCGTCACTATCCAAGGCAACACTCCTGGCTCATCCAGATGCATCCGCAGAATTAACAATCGCAACGGACGCTTCTGACACTGCCATCGGCGCCGTCCTTCAACAGCGGAAGAGTGGCAACTGGCAACCACTAGCCTTCTACTCGCACAAACTGAGTAAGGCCCAAACGAAGTACAGCCCTTACGACCGGGAGTTACTTGCAATTTATGAAGCCATAAAGTACTTCCGGCATATGGTCGAGGCAAGGACCTTCGCTATCTTTACGGACCACAAGCCGCTTACCTTTGCCTTCAGGTTGAACAGGGACAGTTGCTCACCCAGGCAATTCAGATACTTGGACTTCATCAGCCAATTTACTACAGATCTGAGATATTTACCAGGCAGTGAGAACGTTGTCGCCGACGCATTGTCGCGCGTGGAAGAGGTATCAGCAGCTGTCAACTTCGAGGAACTTGCAAGACTTCAGGACACAGATCCAGAACTGCAAGACCTTATTCATCATGGCTCCACGTTGAAACTACAAAAGGTAGCAGCTTCTTGCAGTAACGACTTGTCAGTCTACTGCGATACCTCCACGCCGACACCTCGCCCCTACATAACGCCTACCTTGCGAAGACAGGCATTCGACTCGCTACACAACCTACATCATCCAGGGAATGCAGCTACAGTGCGACTGGTGACACAACACTTTGTTTGGCCAGGGATCCGCAAAGATTGTAGAGAGTGGGCTAGGCAATGCCTACAATGCCAGACGTGCAAAACTGCGCGTCACACTAAAGCTCCACTTTCCACCTACCTTACTCCTTCTTCCCGATTTTCCCACATTCACCTCGACATAGTAGGGCCCTTAACCCCTTCGTCTGATTACAGATACTGCCTCACAGTCATTGACCGATTTACGCGATGGCCTGAGGTGTACCCCATGAAAGACATCACGGCGGAGACCTGCGCAGCTGCTCTGGTGTCTGGCTGGATAGCCAGGTTCGGCTGTCCTCTACGGGTGACCACAGACCGTGGTCGCCAGTTCGAGAGTCATCTCTTCAAGGCTCTCACTACCTTAGTGGGTGCACAACACTACCGCACCACCGCCTACCACCCAGCAGCGAACGGCATCGTAGAACGTCTACATCGGCAGCTGAAAGCTGCCATCATGTGCCACACTTCCTCACAGTGGACAGAAGCCCTTCCACTGGTACTTCTCGGCATGCGTAATTCATGGAAGGAAGATATCCAAACTACGCCTGCAGAGCTCGTCTATGGTGAAGCGCTACACTTACCCGCCCAGTTCCTGTCTATCAAAGATGACTTCACCACAGCCGATGTCACGGAGTACGCTACGAGGCTGCGTGTCCACATGGCCAAACTAGCTCCGAAACCAACTTCGTGGCACACCAGCACCACTTCACCCTTCTACATTCCCCGAGACCTACATTCTTCCACGCACGTCTTCGTCCGCCGAGATCATGTCAGGAAATCGCTGGAACCACCTTACGCTGGACCCTACAAGGTCATACAAAGACACACAAAATACTTTGTGATTGAGGCGAATGGGAAGACCAACAACATCTCGGTGGATAGGCTGAAACCCGCCTACATGACGCAAGAGGAGACCAGGGTTCCAGTAGAAAAACCAGCGGCCTCAAACACCACAACTACCTCTACAACCGACGGTGGCGCAGAGAAGAAGACGCGCAGCGGACGGCGTGTCAGATTCCCCGATTTTTATCGACCGTAGCTACGGTCTGGCCAGGGGGAATATGTGGCGGAAACAATTATCATTTAGACCGCCACCTTACAATTGCAAGAAATCCGCTGCCGCTTATGAGATTGCGCCGTGTCCTAAAATCAGGTGATCCATTGTCCTGAGTAGGCTCAATGACCGAGCAGTTACACGCGCCGCGCGCACACAGCGAGCGCGTGATATTTGTACTGGCCGAGGCGGCGATGTCCTTGAGTTGCGGGCGACGGCGTGCACACGAAGCCGCCTGCGCGCGCGCCGAGCTACGGGCGGCAGTCTTCTCTCGACTAGCTAGCATTCCACTCGGGTCGCGCCGCGCTTTGTTTATCTTGCTTGTATCGAGTCATTTCGCTTTGCTTTGTTTTATAATTTAATTTAATTCTAGTAATATACCATTCAAAATCATTAATAATATTCTTCATTTCTTCCTTCTGTCTTAACTCATTTTTCATCTCTCATCTTTCGCTACGCTTCACGCTAATCTAATATAAATTAGATACCCGGTTCGATTCCCGGCTTCAGTAGAATTGGTTCACTGACCAAATTTCTACACATGGAATGCACCTTGTTCTTTAGAAGGTTTTTCACGCGTAGCTGACGTTGAAGATGGTGTAATTAATTCTAATGCACGAAATTTGCCATTCAGGAATGTTTTCAACTCATTCCACGTAGGCAACTCTTCTGAATTGCCTTTGTAGGCGTACTCTTCCCAGTCCTTGTGAGATTCCGGGTCCAGCTTCTGTACGACCAGAAATATTATTATAGGATCCCAGGAGTCGGTGTTCACGTTGGAGTTTTGGAGGTTGTCTAAAATTTCAGATGTTGTATCCAAAATTGACTTCAGTTGACTGGCCGATTGAGTATTCGCCTTTTTTTGATAAACTAATCTCTTCAACATTAAGTTAACTATCAATCTTCTATTGCCGTAACGAGACTTCAATGTTTCCCATGCTTGAAAATAGTTACTTTCAGTTACTTGTATATGTTTAAGTAGGGTTGCTGCTTCACCGCTGATGCTAGTTTTTAAATAATGTAATTTTTGAACGTTGCTTAGTGACTTGTTATCATGCACTAACGATACATATAAATCTTTAAACGCAGGCCAGTCTTCATAGGTTCCAGAAAACGTAGGTATCGTAATACTTGGCAGTCTCACCTGTGTTTGTTGGTTATCTTCGTCCGCATTATCGATGTTCATAGTTTGCGATGATTTCGTTGTAACCTTTTCTAACATATCGCGTAATTCACCCAACAAACACAAATAAAGATCTTCATAAATAAAAAACTCTTCATTAACGAAATACGACAACAAATTACGTTTATCTCTCGGTGTCATCCTCGCTAAGTCTTGATGCGCACCGGTGAATGTTTTCCAGTATTCTTCGATGCACTGAATTCTAGATTGAATGTATCCTTTCATCAAACGTTGTTTAGGACATTTTCGTAAGTTTATTTGTGTTTTCTTCAGTAATTCTGCCGTATCTTCCAATATACCAAGTGCTTCTTCGGCTGTCTTAGACATATTTCACTGATAACTATGTCAATCTTCAATATTAAACACAAATACGATGCAAAACTTGAGGAAATAACGTTTTTATTTGTTAAAATCACTGCTAATTACTTTGTTTACGCTAAACGATTCACTCGCCGGGTCTTATCTCTGATGGAATGTTGTTTTTTCTATATTAACTTCACTAATGATCCGGCTCGATTATGACCATTATGTTGTGTACGTTAGGGTTCCTTTTGGTCTGGCGAGTGGTTAGCACATTGAAACAAGCGTCTGTCTTTGATGGTGTTTATTGGCAACTAGCTTAAAAATATTATAACATATTGAATACGGTCGGCGGTTAGCCTCTCACAACTACATATAAAAAACGTGGACTGTATGTGTGTTCGTACAATTGAAAGGAGCTTCAACATCCTGTCTTATTATCTACTTCTGCGTGAGTATTTAAAATAAAATTCTAAATAGGCTTGCATATAGCCTTAATTCGCCTGATGTGTAGCGATGAGGTGGCCATGGGTGGAGCACGCTTCCATAGAAGAAACCGATTCATTCGAACTTTGAGGAGATTTAGATCATAATGATGAAACACATAAATATGGCAACGTAACTGTAAGGCCACTGATAATGCAAATTTTCATAGGAAGGTTGGCCACTTACTGTCTTTAGTTGCTGTTTGCCAACCCATATTAAGCCTTATAATTTACTTACAAGCAAATCCATTTAGAACCTCCCAAAATAATAAAGAAACCATATCTTCCTAAAATATTCTTCTCCTCCTTTTATATTTGTTTATTTTATTTTTTTTTAATATTGTGTGTACTTGTGGCAATTGCGCCAACAAACGTTTTTTGCTTTTCTTTCTTTCTTTCTACACAAAAAACAAAAAAAAAATCTCAAGAATGATCCAGACAGATCCCAGATCCCTTAAAACAATTCCCCGGACAGGATCCTAACGTCTACGTGTTTCAATAACCTTCACTTACATTACTCATATATTTATTCATATCGGTATATACGGTATATACCCAAAGGAGTTAAAATCTTATTTACTTACCGCCTATGTTAACTTCGGCTGCCGATTGGGAGCTGGGGTATAGTTTTATTTCTGTAAAAAAATATACGATATCAGTTTCTCTTGGGAGGTTTATGTCTCCGTTTTCTTATTAGGTACACATTTTTGGATTGAATTATTTTGTAACAAAAATATTAGGAGAGTTACTTTTGTAAGCGTTCGTCATGTTTGCATTACCGAGTTCCATTTTTACGGATGCAAGTGAAATGACAGATGATATAGTCATGAAAATTTATTTTCTTATTTGGAAAGTAATAACTCATTTCATCATTTCAACCGAAAGACGTCCACTGCTGAACATAGGCCTCCCACAAGTGTCACCACATTGACATTACTTGGGGTTTTTTGCCATAATCGCCACGCTTGGCAGGCGGGTTAGCGAACGCAGTACGGTTGTTACAAAAGCATAGAGAACGCTGCTGCCCATTCTCTGGCAAGTCCCTTAGTCGACTCTTACGACACCCACGGGAAGATATGGGATGGTACTATTCTTTACGTCCGACACTAAACAGAACTTAAACTGGAAAGTAACTAATTTGAAGCAATTAGAACTTGAAACAGTTTCACTTATTTAAGCAAAAACAAACAATTTGAGATCAACCGTTTGTTCACATCAAATAAATTGGATACTTTTATCCAGCCAAATAAATAAACCCAAAAAACTCTAAAAGCGTAATTCGATATTTGATTTTCCTAGTATCTGTATGCGTGAACAGTACACAGTACCTAATGGTTTTTAATTGAAAAAGTAACGCTACTGTTTTAAAAAATTTATTTTGCCTTCAACCTTTTGACCGACTTAGTCATGTATGGATAACAAACCAAAATTTGCCCAGCACGCCACGGTCACGACTACAAGACACGTTCTTGTTTTTTGACGTGGCGGCCAAAACATAAAAAAAGTAAAAAATTGAACCAACGATTTTTTTAACTCACCATAAAGTCTGAGCGTCCCTTCACTCTTACCGAGTGAGTTGGTACTAACGCAGTTATAAGTACCGATGTCACTCCTGGAGAAGTGTCTGATGATCAGCTTCATCATCACTCTGTATGATGACCGCTCTTCACTTATCACGTACTTTGGCCTGAGGGAGAGATAACAGCTCAAATAAATTCACAAAGATGAATAACATAACATCACGGCTGTATACCCCGAAGACTAAGCCAGAGGTACCTAATAGTACACCCACATTTCTCCAGTTACGTTTAAGTCCCATGTTATAGGGGGCATCTTATTGCCATCCACCGGGCACAAATCCAGACTCCGTGGCTTCTACTGAGAACTTCTTGTTCGAAAAACCCAATAACACTTTGCTCGATATAAGAAATGAACCCAGGACCTCAGGCACAGCAGTAGCACCAATAGACCGAAGAGGCAGTCGAAAATTATGTCTTATTTATATTGTAACGATGTATTATGTCGCACATAAAAAAGGTAACAAGGAAGAGCTCTTGGCTAAATAATAACAGCTGCACGAGTCGATCTTTTAGGGTAAGCCTTGCTTGCCGAGCTTGGTCCGTGGATGGGTGACCATAGTTACATATCGAGTTTCCTCCGTGCCTCGGAAAGCACGTTAAGCCGTTGGACCCGGCTGTCATTTGTAGATCTTTGACAGTTGTTATGAGTAGTCAGAAGCCAAAAGTCTAACATCCAGTCTTACCGAGGTGTATCGTATTACCCAGTTACTGGGCTGTGGAGGTCAGATAGGCAGTCGCTTCACGCAAAATACCGTAGTAATGCTGTGATCTTGATCTGGCCTAGAGTAGTACACATGGCGACACATTAAGCCATACAGTCCCAGTATAATATAGTCTCACTTTGTATATATTTCCCGTGCAATGAGAGATCTACCTAAACTGGTTTTGCATAGCTTGATAGGTCGTCGTGCGTAAGAAGTTTTAATATAATTAGTTTTTTTTTTTATTTTTTTTATTAATTAGAGGCTAGCTTATGAATGTGTGTTTTGTTACCACTAACTTATGGTATACCTTACCAGGGGTGTTATTGGAATTACCTAAAAACGCGTTATAAACATGGTTGAGAAATTTGTTTCTAAACCAGACTTTTTTATTATTTTTATATTTTTTACTTATGAAATACATTACAATAGGATAATTTATCATAAAAACTACAGTCGTTTTCAATTTGCATAAAAAATAATGCACCACAAACATCACATGGTATAGTTAAAGATGGATGCAAACCTAGTAAACATGATCAAACAACAATCATCTATTCTCACTCCACAAAAGCTCATATCCTCTAATGAACCACAAAAGGCAAATGTGTGATGATGATTTATGAATCCACTGATCATTAAAGATCCCTTTTCCCCCTCGTTATAAAAAAAGAAGAATGCTAATAAAAAGCCAATCCATTGGTGCCACTTGACCGCTACGAGTGATTTTGATCCACAATGGATCCACCATTCACGATGATCGTGGATGTATTGTGAGCTTCAACAGTAGGGGTATCAATCATCCCCTTTATGAACTCTTTATTACTGCGTTCAATACAATATACATGGAAATCTAACCCTTGAAAGAGGGCCATGAAATGAGGTGAGGAACCTGGTCGATTATATATTTATCTTATTTAGAACGTATTTTGAAATCTGAATGCGATCAGCATATCTGGAATAAGTCATCTTAACAGCGTTCAATAGCTGTCCGTGTCAATATTCCATAGCAATAAACTTGAACGCAGTTTAAATGTGCTGACTGCAGTATGTTTTATTAATGAAATTCGATCTAAGTCACCATACAAATAATCGTTTCTTTCGTTTTCACTGTAAACGAGGAATGAAACCCAAATAATATGCTTAGTAGAGAATTAACGAGAATAGCAGCTTTTACTAAATTTAAACATGGGAAAATAATTAATTGCAGTAGCGTTATGTCGCCAACACAAGCCCTGGCCTTGCAAATGACCACAATGAACTCAACCCCATTTATTTCTGGTTTACAGAGCGAAAATTTAGTTTTCACTGAAAAGTAATGAAGATTCATTTATCCAATTGTGGACCCAAGTTTACCATAAGCCCTTAGCTCCGATAATTTGTGTGAAGCGATTGTTGACACCTACAAAGCAGCACGTCTGCCTTCCAAGAAGATTTTTGCAGAGGTGGACCTACCAGATAACGTCTACATTTTGACAGATAAGTACAAATCCCGTAGGGGTGTTTTATATGTAACTGGCATGCTTATTGCCATCGGGCGCAAACTAACTTCAGACTGCCGCCGATACTCCTGATGAAGACTCAATAAAAAGGTACCCAACCTCGAAATCGAACCCTGGACTTCATCCTCAATAGCCTACTATTGAGGATGACGCGCAGCTGTTAGACCAACGAATCAGTCTTTAAATTCCAAGTGCCTGACAAATCTGCACCATTATAGGTGTCACTACAATCGCTGTTCCTATGGCCACATCGATACTTATTGGTACTAAAACTTGACGTTGTGCAGTCGAGTGGGGCCTCCTTGTTATCATAAGTATGTGGATACCACAAACTAAGAGAATAAAACCTTTTTTATAAGCAGTTGAACTGAATAAAGGTTTTTGTAGAACTGATAAATAATCCCACTTTACATTTGCGTTTTTTCTAGAACGAGAGAACTACGAGAAGGCGTATGTTTTTTAGATTACTCGTATTTTTTTTTTTTTTGACAAAGCGTGGGCTTTCCTAGTTATACTTTATTCAGGTAATTTGTACACAGAACAAATAAGTATCATTTGGAATAAATAAGTATTATTTGGAACAATAAGTTTTACATATTTGTACATTAAAGTGCTAAGCAATTTTAAACTAACACAATATGATAAAGTACACACAGCCTCGAAGAAGTTTCTAACTACAATAGATGAAAAAGGATCTATTTCAAAACACATAAATATTACCACCTAAATTCACTCTCAGTAAACCACTGAAAAACGCATAGTTTCCCAAACTGATTCATACACCGATGCTCAATATTTACAACAAAAATCTATTCATGTCATTTTAAGTGTTCTAACGGCAGCCAGGTATTAAAATTGGCCGCAATACTGGATAAATGCTTTTGTATTTTATGTAGTTTTTTGTGTTGTTTATGTAGTAAGCTTCTATTTATAAAATACGATTATGTAAATATTTATGAAATAATGTACGTGGTATTGCTAGTGGCTGGCTAGGTTATAATTGAAACTAAATAAATGTTACATTTACAGTTTACATTTGCGAAGGGTTTGCTCTTGACTCTAGTCTAGGTCAGAGATGACAAAGACAAAGTCGACGATGGTACGAGCTTACCCAGAAGAAGCCTGTTAATTCTAACTTTGAAGAGATTAGGGTTGTAAGCGTTCGGTAACACAGACGCAGGCAGAGAGTTCCACTCCTTTGTTGTATGAAAGACGTTTGAAAACGCTTAATGCGAATTGGTGAAATAGCAATAAGGTAGGGATGGTAACTTGCAGTGCGTCTAGATGTCCGAAGGTTTTATTATCAGAAAACAGTTTCAACAAAAAAAGAAGCCACTGACTACCTGTACCGTCTGTCAAAGATCAACAATTGACAGCCGGGACCAATAACGGCTTAACGTGCTTTACGAGGCACGAAGAAAACACGTTATGTATTAGTCACCATCACCATCTATGGGCCAACCCAGGCAACCTCGGCATAACCTGCAGATCAACCCAAGCGACAATTTTTATGAAGCCAAGACCTACTTTTCCTGCTAGTTTTAACAGTAATTATGCCTTATACCCATCCTCGAAACGACGTAAACAGGTAACATCGATACACCTGTACCTATTGTTGATGCATGCCTATAATCATAATAGTAATTAATCCTTGAAGCTTAAATACGAAGGCCTGCTTTGATTGTATTAGGTTGTATTGTTCTAAACAGGCACACGTAAGAGCCTTTTCACATGTTCTTGCTATCCGATAACCGGTACCGGGTACCTGTAGTAACCGGGTTAGTTTTTTAGAAGCTCAAATAATGTTTCTGTATGCATATTTTGTTATTGAACCATCGCTGGCTAACCGACAACCAGCTGGCCTACCATGACGTCTTAAAGCAGTATTGTTTTACTCTTATTTCAGTGTGGGAAGGAGACGGAGCTATACAGGATGTCTAGCGCTATCTCTTTCCTACACTGGAAAAGGAGTAACACAATACTGCTTTAAGACGTTATGGTAGGCCAGCAGGACGTGTGTTAAGGAGTTTAGAAATGTTTACATTATATCACACCCGCATTCCCAAACGGTTTGGCAGAGGTGTATCTAATAGTAAACTTACATTTCGCCAGTTAATTTTAAGTCCCATGTAATAGGGGGCGAGCCTATTGTCATCAAACGATTAAGAACAGATTCCGTGGCTGCTACTGAGAAATTCCTGTTGGAAAAACCCAATAACACTTTGCCCGACCCAAAATCAAAGTAAAAAGCACTTTTTGAACGTCAAAATTACAAGGACAGTCCCCCAAAACGCCCGAACTTCGCCGCTTCCCAGTGTTTTAGCTGGAAAGAAGAAGTCTCGGAACAAACTCGCCAGCAACACATCTGCCTGTTAGGTTAGATGAACCAGATTCTATACAAACTTATTTCTTTCAATACAATAGTGTTCAAGTTTATATTAACAAAGAATCCATTACATAAAATTAATGTCATATGTCAGCTAGCACACATCAATAATAATACCCGGGAATCGAACCCAGGACCTCGTGTTCAGCAGTCACGGTTGTGACCAATAGACCAACGAAGCAGTGAGATACCTTTATTAGGAATTTAAAATAATCCCAGAGTTGGTGAACGAGGAAATCAGAACTACTAAAACGTGTAAAAGCCAAATATGTAGGATGACTGGTAATTAGTGACCGATACTTAATTATTACGATTACTTAAACACGTGATTATACTAATTTTACTCATTTTTTCATGTTTTCAACAAAAAAAATATTCCAAAGAAACATTCATCTCATTCACTTTTATCATAATAATACAACAGCCGTATAAAATTAGCGCGCGCGCGCCTATTGCCTACTCGTATCAGCTTGTGATAAAAGTGAATGAGTGTAAAAAAAATGTTTTTATGGGAAAGTTGTTTGTTATCATGAGTATAATCACATGTTAAAGTATCGGTCACCAATTAACCGTCACCCTATATAAAGCCGTAGGTGCTAAAAAACTACATAAAAAAAAATAAGACTGAAATAATCAAACTGTTTTCACATTTCGTTGGGTTATTACAACGATTATTAGGCGGGCTTTCCACTAAAGGTGTAAAAATAAAATAAAATGTGCAAGCACGCAAAGTTCACCGCTTTCTTTCCTAGCAAGACACAAAAGAATAGCTTAATTTTGACTACAGCTAACTTATGCCCGCGATTTCGCAAGTGTGGTGTTAAGTAATTGCCCCACGGGATCTTTCTACTAGGATAATAAGTATCATATTTGTTTTACCACATTATAAACTATCTGTATGCCATATTATACCTCAATCCATTCATGCGTCCATTATCCATTCATCCTCATAAACTTTCGCATAATAGTTGTAAGAAATAAAATTTGAAAAAGCTCTCAATCGGTTCATTTTTTCTTGCTGTCACAGCTTTATCCAAACTAGCCCGAAACCTTCTTCAAAGCTACCCACGGTAACTTACCCATCAAGTAGCATCTCCCCTCTATTCTTGAGCCAATAGTTGATGGTATTAGGGTAGGCCTCCACGGTGCACTCTAGTATCACATCGGTGCCGAGCGGAGCACCCAGCAACTGGTTTGGCACTATCACTGTTGGTGAGACTGTGGGGAAAAAAATTGTGTGTTGAATCAAATCAAATCAAATTGTTTATTTGCAAGAAAATACATGGTTTACAAGGGAAGATCTTACAGCCTTAAAGTCATTGTATTCTGCCTGCAAGCAAGCGTGCAAATTATTCATAATTCAATTATCACAATTATATAAAAATTTAAATATCACAATTATTAAGTAGTTTCAATTATTAGTACATATTGCTACATTATTATCACAATATTATTACGCATTATTATTACATACAAATGTCCTTAATTAATTTACAATAAAGTTGAGTAAAATGAAAGCAGAGTTTTGGCTCCTGAAATTAGAACTTAAATAAACATTCTCTACAAATAAATACAATTGAAGTATCGGTTCAGTGCAGTAGAAGCATTGTACATTGCGACAAGGATCTAAATTAACGTGGCCGAAATATAAACCAACGTCGCGTCGCCGGCCTGTCCACGTTTGTCAGATATATTTAATATTTAGTTTAGGAAAATTAAAGTATGTAGGATCCGGTCATTAGTACGGACAGAAAATGAATCGGCAATCAATCGGCGCGCCAAAGGTAGCATCACGCGACCTACTTACCAGTCTACCCACACATAAGCGCGCTTCTACAGAGTCGTGATGTTTAGAATATGCTGCGAGGAGGACAGTCAGTGTCTGATCGCCGCGGAGTCAAGACGTCCCGAAACTGTACCCAAATTCATGGTGCCTAGTGTTATTTGTATTGTAGTGTTATCGACAAAAGCAGTGTACCGCGTGTAGTGTGTGTTTTCACAGCACGAAACCCATGTTCTGCCCACATGATGACCGAGTCTAACGGAATAAATCATGACAACTACGACAAATACATACATATTATTAAATCAATAGCATAGGAGAAACATAATTTATTGTTCAATATTTATAGCGTGTAATATTTTGATTACCCTCATAAAAAACCGTTTACCGAAAAACCCGGTATTACTATATTAAAAAACGGGTTCGAAACCTGTCGGTTATCCGGTTTTTCGGTTATCGGTGTATCCGGTTTGCATGCCCTAATTAAAATTAGTAATATTGGAATATAAAACATCCGAATTGAGAACCTCCTCCTTTTTTAGAAGTCGGTTAAAAAGTAGCTGCGTATCAATTTTGTTCTCTATCTAATAACGAAAGGCGAAATGTTGTGATTCTGCTTGTTATTTCTATAATATAAACGTAATATTGTATTTAAGTAATTTTCAGTTTTAGCAGAAACGGCTCTATGTATTTATTTAACTATTTATAAACACACTAAATACAGAAAAGAAAACGTAACAGAGTAAAGGATCGAAATGTGATGCTTATTTCTAAAGAAATCTCCCAACCTGCGGAACAGAATACTAGAATGTAAAAGAAGAAGAGAAAATGGAATACATAAAGCAAATAAACATTTAAAATATAATGTAAGAATATACTAACTTACGTATAAATACAAAGTCAAAATAATATATAATAATAAATACATTAATATAACAAAAAAAAATCCTATGCAACTATGATGGAATGGACAGATCTTTCACTGATCTCATGCACCATGTATCTCTTGTTATATAGTAGATTAATTATCAAATCATCGATTTTTTAGAAAACGTATCCTCATTCTAGTATCGTCTCATGACTCTCTAGAATCATCAATCAAAAATACACCGTAAACTAACCTATTAATAGTATTAATTCATTTGAACTGAAGCAACAACGCATAATGGGATGAACCAACAGCTCAGTTCAGAGAGGTACGGAATCAATACCTACTAAATAATCCTAGTTCGGTTGAACCTCTGATGATAGAATATTCATACTAGTGCCGTGTTTGATTTAGGATAATCATATACAAAGCTATTTTGAAGGTTCAAGATATTTCGGGATATAACTGCAGTATCTGTGTAGTTTCAGGAATAGTTTCCAGTGTTCTGGTATATTGAGGGACTAGCGAAAAGCGCATCTGTATCCGCAAGATATTTAAGTTAGAAATAAACGAACGACGCCCCTGTGGGCTTTAAAAAAAAACAAATTCAGAAAAAAATGCACTTGCCTGGGCTCGAACCCACAGCTTTCTACTCGTATGTCGGGGCTGCCATCACTGGGCCACCGTTGCTTGCCAAGTTGCGGAAAATCTCCAATGTTGCAAGTCATCGCACAATATTGCCTACCCATTCGGATGCATAACCCATCACGGGCTCATTCAATTTCAACTTCTTACTTCTTCTTCTTAATTTTCTTAAGATAAAACAAGAAAAAAAAAAACAAAACAATAAACACCTTAGTTTTCCTCTCTTATAAATCTCGTCCGATTACTTAAAGATACTAATACAAATTCTATCCACATCAAAAACAATTACGACGGAATTGAGCTGCTCCTAAATGAAGGGGTTCCATGATTTCTCTCCCTCAGGGACGGCCTTAGGGACCAACGTGCCTAGACTGGAATCCTTAGGACAGCAGTATTTTAGATTTCTTTACGAATTAACTTTCAAGAGTTTGGGAGGTTAAGTGATTTTCTGTGTATTTTTCTTTTGGGTAAATTATATTCTGCTGAAGTGTATAATTTGGTTCAGTGGTCTTTTGGATATTTAAAATTATAAAAGCTTTATACGAAAAGTTAGAATAGTTCCTTGTTTTCAATTTTTTTTCCTGGTTCTATGCTGCTCTTCCCCAAAAACCTTAAAGGCTATAAAAAATACCTGAATTTAGAAGCTATCGTCTGTATGGTGTCGGACGTAAAGAATAGCACCATCCCATATCTTCCCGTGGGTGTCGTAAGAGGCGACTAAGGGACTTGCCAGAGAATGGGCAGCAGCGTTCTCTGTGCTTTTGTAACAACCGTACTGCGATCGCCAACCCGCCTGCCAAGCGTGGCGATTATGGCAAAACCCTCCCTACTTGGGGGAGGCCTAGGTCCAGCAGTGGACGTCTTTTGGCTGAAATGATGAATGGTGATGATGAGAAGCTACTCAAGAACAAAAAAATCTACCTTAAGGAAAACATACGCACTTACAGAATTGATTTGACAGGTGTGATCATATAATCATATTTGAAAGTATACTGATATAGTTTTTAGGTTTATAGTTTGTAAAAATTAATCCTTAAAAATCCATTCGAGGCAGAATGTAGGTGAAACTCCCAGGACAGCCAATTTTCAGTAAAACTCACAAAGATACAATCATAAACGTTCCCACCACAATAGTTGTTGCAACTATTTATTTGTTCAACGGCACTTTGCATGAATATCGCCGCTAATATCCCGTTAACACGTGAACATTTCCCGTGGACGGCCATTTTGGAAGCAATTGTATGAATGTTGCTTCACAATAGAATATTTTAAAGTCAATGGTCGCGTTTAAGTTTACTCATCGCCCTGTTAGCTTATCTGTATCTTGAGTTGTAGGCTGTGAGTTTGTTGGTTTTTGATTATTGTGTTTTGGTTTGTTGAAAGTGATTTTAAATGTTGTGTTCACTAAAATATAAAAACAAATACTCTAGTGAACAAAACATTTGAAACCGACGTTCGAGAAGGTAAGCAATTATAACCATAATATTATGTATCAGAAAAGTGTGGCGCAATAAATAAAAGTTTATAAATTCGGATTATGGAAAAAGGAAAGGGATACTGGAATTTAGTGATTGTTTTTAGGGTTCCGTAGCCGAATGGCAATAAATGGAACCCTTATAGATTCGTCATGTCTGTCTGTCTGTCTGTCTGTCTGTCTGTCTGTCTGTCTGTCTGTCTGTCTGTCTGTCTGTCTGTCTGTCCGTCCGTATGTCACAGCCACTTTTTTCCGAAACTATAAGAGCTATACTTTTGAAACTTGGTAATTAAATGTATTCTGTGAACCGCATTAAGATTTTCACATAAAAATAGAAAAAAAACTATTAATATTGGGGTTCCCCATACATAGAACTGAAAACCAAATTTTTTTTTTCATCTAATCCATTCGTGTAGGGTGTCTATAGATAGGTCTTCAAAAACGATATTGAGGTTTCAAATATCATTTTTTTCTAAACTGAATAGTTTGCGCTAGAGCCACTTCCAAAGTGGTAAAATGTGTGTCCCCCCCCCTCTAATTTCTAAAGTAAGAGGAGGAAAATTCTGAAAATATTTAAGTTTGTAGAACGTAAAAAAAACTATCAACGAAAATTGGTTTCAATAAGATATGATGTTTAGTTTTTGAGATATGGGACTTTTTCATCAAACTGCAGCAGTAACTTTGTTTTTCATTAACATACTATGAAAAACCAATTTAGTTTTGCGGTTTAGTAGAAGTTTACAACTAATACTACTAACTAATGAATGACAGTTCAAAATATTGTTTGGGGCTATGGAACCCTGTGTGCGAGTAAGACTCGCACTTGGCCGGTTTTTTAATTTTTCCTGGCTCTACGATGATTTTTAATTGCGATACAGCCGCCATCTTGTATCGAATAGATATTTTAATTATAATGCCGTCTATGGACAAATAGTGGAACTACAATTTCCATACGTTTAAAGTCTTGCCACGTTCCACACAAATGTAAATTTGTTGAACAATAAACAAACACTAACATTTTTTTTTCATCCCAAGCTCAGACTCCTTAAACACTTAACCCGTCTAAGAAACTAAATACATACCTAAGCTTGACAATCTGAGGAACAATTCGAAAGCTTAACAGCGTTCGTTCAAGAGTGTAGAGTGAATTTCGCGAGCCATCGGCCCCGATTTCGCTCGCAATCCCGATCCGCAATCCCGATCCACAAACCGGGATCAGTTCCCGTCTTATCTAACATTGCCTTGCGTACAAACCGCTGTTGAAATCCTTTCGTTTCGTAAAACCCGAGGGTTTTTAATAAAAATGGGGTTTAGTGAAGAATGTGATATGAAGACTTTTGATATTCAAAGTTGTCTGGAGAGAACAATTTATTAGATATGAGTAATATCTATGAATTTATTCAAATTTATTATAATTTTTGCATGTTTAACAATATGACATGCATTACGTGTGTTGGGTTAATCTTCATCCTCTTCCTTTTGTTGGAAAGATTTACCCAATATTCTAATTATTCATCATCATTTCCTACCCTTATCCCAATTCATTTGGGGTCGGAGCAGCACGTCTTCTTCCATACTTTTCTATTACTTGTCATCAAACACAAAATCAAAATAATTTATTGTATAGAGGCCTACATGGGCAATTATAAAACGTCGACAAAAGGCTCACATCATCTCATCACAGACCACAGACGTGCTTGCTTGCCATATCATCCTTCATACAGTCCATCAATCATTTCTTTTGTCACTCTTATACCATCCACATTCACACTCAAAACTTTCCTCACGACATTTTCCTCATTCCTCCGCATTACATGCCCAAACATTCTATTATTCAAAAAATAACCTATAACTGATTTTTGGATGACACAAAATTATCTACAAAAAAACCTCTTGTTTCTTATTGGTGGAAAAAGCCTTTTAATCAAACTAGCCAACAGACATACCCCTAACAAAATAACCTAGCCGATTACAGGACAAAATTACATCCCCTTAAACAAGTATTACGACGTATCACAAAGGAAACGTTCCCGTTAAAAATTTATCCCCGCCTTAATAGGACGAAGACCATAAAAACTGTGTTAACGTACAAGTTGTTTAGAAACAACAGCTAATGTCGTAAACAGGGAGTTATGCTGTATTACCTTTATCTAGGTAACAACTAACAGCACCTGTAACAAGTCTAACTAAAGGCTAAGTGTGCTGTTGGATTTTCAATGCTCGGCTCAGCGGTAAAGGTTTAAAATCCAACGGCGCCAAAATACATTTAGGCATTAATTTAGGTGGCGGCTAGTGTTTGTGAAAACTGGTATTAGTTACACATTGCGTGAATATAGCAATGGCGGTTATTCTCTTATGTTTTTCGCAGGAAACAAAAAAATTACATAAATAAATAAAATTCAAGTATCTGTTTGCAATTTCATAATAACAGCTTTTTACTGACTGCATGCAATAAAAGTGTATACAGAGCACATAAAACAAAAAAAAAGAAAGTCTGTTTGTTACTTCTGGGTCATCTCCTAAACAGCTGGAGCGATTCTGACGAGACTTTTACAGGATATGACTTTTGGCCGTAGGGAGTGGTGTTCCGATGCTTCCACGGGCAAGTGCCACATGACGCACAGTGTCATAGTGCAGTGAAGTGCTACTAACATAGTTTTTTAAGGTTTTATTTACTAACATGATTTGTATTTTTACGACATTAATGTTTGTATGTATGCTATTTACCTATGAACCAAAGTTTCCTGAAAATAAATGAATGTTATGTTATATTAGGGGGCGTCCACTAATTACGTGAGGCGTTTAGGGGGGGGGGAGGGTATCGAGCCAAATCTCACCTAATCTCACGAGGGAGAGAGGGGAGGTCTCGGCAAATATAACGTTTTTTTTTGCTGTATGAAATATTGTAAATATGCTTACATGTTGTCATGAATAATAAATGTTCAATGAAAATTATTAAGCAAATTATGTTTTTTAACCTCTCTATCCTTTCGCGCGAACAGTAAAACCCCGCGTGTAGCCCTTCGGGGGCCACTTGATTACGCCATCGCGTGAGTCATCCGATATCGTAAAGATAAACACTTATAACTCGAGTTATATTAGCTCTAATCTTAAACGGTAAACAGTGTCGGGTTCGTGATGAACGGGGCCATTTATTAATAATAAACAACTCTTTTAGAACTACTTGAGAATTATACATATCCCATAGATATGAGAGAGATCGCAGCAAATACGTCTGTTTTCGTTGCTTATTTTTGTTTGGTAAAACTACTCATTCAATTTACACGAAAATTTATATCTAACAACACAAATATACAAGTAATCTAATGACAGTGTTTTTTAGGAGTCCTACATATATTATTCTTATAAGATCCTAACTCAAACTTCTTGTTAGAATCGGCCATTTTAGAATTCCGCTGTTCAAAGCATGAAAATACTTGAAATATCAATAAATATGAATAGATATGCCTCGAATACATGAAATAATGAATTATCACTATTTTTTCTTTGCTACTATTGTTTCCAAGACCATTTTACATGGTTAAAGAGTCAAATTATATTTTTTAATTTCGAATAACAAACTTCACAACAAAGGATTTTTTGTTGGCTCAAATCATAATTTTTTTGTTATTTTTTCAAGCAAATGACTATCTAAAAAGTTGCATTATACACTTATAACATACTATACATTTACTTACCAAAGTTTTACAACGTATATCTCACAAAAACAACACTTTTCCGAACATAATAACACGGGTTGCCATTGACGTTTGACATTCGACATAGACGAGTTTTTTTTTTAAATTTAATAATGTTGTGCCGTTTAGTATTACTAACGATTGGTTTTTTTTGAATCGACTACTAGTTGACCATAGAGGTAAATTTTGACAGAACGATTTAGAAATTTACTTTTTTTAATATTAGCGTTTAAGTTTGCCGGTGCGCCGTTGATCCTCGGCGTACCGAATTCGGTACGGCGAGGATCAGCGGTAACGCCCGCGCGTACCGAATTCGGTACGCGCGGGACGGAAAGGTTAAAACAATCTAACGCAACGAAGCACAGGTTAACGTATTTACACTTAACTACGAATTTTGATATATCTCACGTGAGATTAGAGGGGGGTGAGAGGGTCAAGTCAAGTTTCACGATATCTCACCAAACGGGGAGAGGGATTCGAAAAATCGCCAAAATAGCCTCACGTAATTAATGGACGCCCCCTTATCTACTTCGCTAAACACTCAACCAATATAAATTGAGCTTTACTGGTTTAGGCAAACCATGCTACTGTCGTCCAAGTATATATTGGTTCGACAGCAGCTTATATTGGCTCACCTGCAAACAAGGTACTTAATCTAATCATAGTCAGCCACCGTTCAAAGACGTATTATCAACAGATTCATGCAACGTCCCACGTAGTATTGAATGGATAAATCTATGCCGCTAATCCTATTAATAATTATACTAAGTAATATCAGGTAATATCAGTAATATTATCCGGTAACTAATGGATAACGTCAGAAGATGTGTAGCGTAATGTCTGACATATATTTAGTTGCTATCGAAGGTTATCCAAGTCCCAACTTGTTAAGGCTTGAACGACGTACTGATTTAAAAGTGCATTGGTTTATCCCTTTCTTTCAAACATACGGCCCAGTGGTAGCAGCCCCGACTTACGAGCAGTAAGCCTTGGGTTCGAACTCAGGCGGGCGCATTACTTTGTGTAATTTATTTCATCACCGCTGCTCACAAAAACGGTGAAGGAAATCATCGTGAGGAAACCGGGATGTTTTAGAACATCTCGGTATAATCGAAAATATGTGACATCTACCAACCCGCACTGGGTCGCGCCCGCGCCCGCGCCCGCGTGGCGTATTACAGCCTACCTCTTGTAGAGAGGAGGCCTGTGTCCCAGCAGTGGGAACATTATAAGCTGATGATGATGAAACTTACATACATAAATTCACACCATTTTCCCTTTGGGGTTGGCAGTAAATGCTTCGTCGCTTACAAACTCCTTGCGCCTCGTCCACGTTGATACACGCACGCCGCGCCGGTTGCGTGTATTACGCACCTGACCTTTCTGAAGAACCTCAACAATAAGGTCAATGTATGTCCTTATAGGACGTACCCTCCCGGCGTTGCCACTCACATCTGCCTTC
Source organism: Cerastis rubricosa (assembly GCA_949152445.1). Taxonomy (NCBI): domain Eukaryota; kingdom Metazoa; phylum Arthropoda; class Insecta; order Lepidoptera; family Noctuidae; genus Cerastis; species Cerastis rubricosa. The sequence goes on from OX424541.1 coordinate 16,822,523, forward strand.
TAAATACCTTGTACTCGTAAGCCTTGCAATGTATTTATAAAATAAAATGTTGATGATAAATCAACCCAGCAATGTTGCAAACACATATATGTATTTGTCAGTTACATAATACAAAAAAACTTGATCAAATTAAAAAAAAAAATCACATAGGCCAACATGGGTACTTATAAAACGTCGACAAAAAGGTGCACGGTGAGGGTAACATAATCACAAAAGTACCGCTACACTACAGACCAGGCTCATACATCACGCGTGCATTGTTATCACGTAAATTGCCTCGAACTATTAAGATTGTGTTTATTCATCTGTTCTGAGACAAAAAATCTATTTAATACTCTTCCATGCATAGTGAATGAAACATTTTATACAATCATATTATCCAGTACGTCTATTAATAATACAAAAAACCCGTCCATCCATTACATTCGGAGACCACTAAATATTCCAAGTATATGATCTCTATATCAGCTTAGTGAGGCTCCGGGAACCAATGACAGGGAAGAGTCAATTATACGCAAGGACGGCTTACAAGAGAGAGGTCAATTCGGCTTTATCACGACTGCTCCTGTGGGTCCAGGTGTAAGAAATAGCGAGATCGTTTTCATTGTATTAGCAGAGATTTTAGGCAAGTACGAGCGGGGCGTCTACCTATGTTTTATTGAGATTTTTCAAGGGTTGTATTCGGATTACATAAATCGCAGGCCAACTGTTTAAACATTATTTAAGATAGTTTATGTCAATATCAAGAATTTAGTTTGATATATGGTCATAAGTTTTAGACGCCTAAAATAACAAAAAATTCTACTAGCTCAACTACAATATAGTAACGCTCAAGAATATGGAACGCGATTCCCCAGGAAATCAGAATGGCTACGAATCGCCTATCTTTTAAAATTAAAGTTCGAGAGTTAATTCGGAAAAACTAGCAGTATCGTCACAACGCACGTTAGTATTTTCCCCATTGTTTGTCCTTTTTTTTTACTATTTCATCATCATTACAGTCAAAAGACGTCCACTGCTGTACATAGGCCTCCCCCAACGCCACATTGATATAAGGGGGTTTTTTCCATAATTGCCACGCCTGGCAGGCGGGTTGGCGATCGCAGTACGGTTGTCACAAAAGCACAGACAACGCTGCTGCCCATTCTCTGGCAAGTTCCTTAGTCGCCTCTTATGACACCCACGGGAAGATATGGGATGGTGCTATTCTTTACATCCGACACCATACAGAACCAGTGGGCCTAACCTATATTTTAATAAGATTTGTCAAGATTTGTGTTCGCATTACATAAATTGCAGACCAACTGTATAAACATTTAAAATAGTTTATGTCAATTTCAAGAATTTTGTTTGATATATGGTCTTAAGTTTTAGACGCCTAAAATAACAATAAATTGTTCCATCTCGACTACAATATTTTAACGATCAAGAATATGGATTTATTCTTACTTGTTGTTTAAAGCAGACCATTTTTTCTTAATAGTAGTTTTAATGTTCATAGACATTACAAGTACCAAGATGTGTACATAAATGCTTACTTGATTTATTTTCATTTTTTCAATAAGCCGAGATAGCCCATTGGTGTGACCGTCAGACTGCCAAGTCATAGGTCTCAAGTTCAAACCCAAGACACAAACCTCTGATTTTTCGGATTCATATTCGTATTGTATAACTCACTTGCATAGGTGAAGCAAAACATGGTGAGGAAACCAGCATGCCTTTTTTTTGTATTTTTTTTTTTTTGTATGGTACATTATCAAATAACCCCTCCCGCTCAGGGCGGAGCGGAAGGGAGTGTCAGACTCGTACTGACTAAAACCCATCCATGTTCCTTCTTAGCCCTTTGGGTTCCAGGGCCACGGTATCTCTTACGAACAGTCCCGCAGCCCTGGCAGGCATCGGCCCTCGCGAACCTGAAACCAGCATGCCTGAGATATATTTCTCGACGGTATGTAAAGCCAAGTCAGAGTGTATGGTACGGTATAAAACTCTGACACCAGGTTAGGGATAAAAAGCTCATAACTTGGACCGACAGCTTAGTTATACGAAGGTAGGCAAGAGGAATAATCGTCTAATTGTATTGGAAGCAGAGGTGAGAGCCGCTCAATTTGTTTCATTTCGACCTTATTTACAGACAAACGGTAGATTCTCGTTATCTCCTTATAATCAACTGTGTTATTCAATATTAAATGATTCTTAGAACAGAACATTTTCGGTCGTTTCTTTGTGATTTTGAATTAAATTTTTCCAATTACCAATGACATTGGAGTTCGATTCTGAGATTGGAAAAGATTGACATTTTAAATGGATTGCTGATGCTGATTCTGGGAAAGTAATTAAAGTTACTTTCTGTCTTTAAGTAAGTCCAATACTCAGAATTAAAACAAAAAAGTCTGCGTTGCATTTTATCTACTGAAACAAAACCCAGGCTTATAAAGTACAATCACAGTCAGTTAGTGGTTTCCAAGTACTTTGTATTTTTTCACAAAAGCTAATAAATAACATGTTAACCTTTTTAATGTACTTATTAAGAAACTCATTAGGCTTTCCTATAAAGCTCATTATAGTTGATAATCCTTTAATATTTAAAATATGTGTATTTTATAGCTAATTATTATAAAATTATCGTGTTTACCAAGGCTTTTAAATTAATATTATGTAAAAAGAATCATCAAAACATTTGACAAAGGCGCATTTAGCTCTCGCTAACGGCTCGGTTCCAGTTTCACACGGTGATTTTATCATTAGGTAGTTATTTTACTCATCATCATCATCATTTCAGCCCGAAAGACGTCCACTGCTGGACATGGGCCTCTCCCAAGAAGGGGGGCTTTGCCACTTTTTTTTTTTGTTATTTTACTGCAAGCTTTGAAATCGCATGCAAGTTTTATACTGTATTAGTTTTAAATTTTACAGAATCTGCATAGTCCTCATGAGACTTCACCAATGTCTGGACTTTAAAAGAGACAATGACCTCTGAGTTTGTTTCGGCTGTTGTTTTTCAAAGTACAGCCATTTTGCACCAACCTTATCTAGTTTTAAAAAAAACCGGCCGAGTGCGAGTCGGACACGCGCACGAAGGTTTCCTTACCATTATTTATAAAACCTAGCAAAAAAATCACCTTTTTGTATGGGGGCTCCCATACAAAAAGGTGATTTTTTTGTTCGTTTAATCTTTCTTTTTATTAACCCTATTTGCTGTTATAGCGGCAACAGAAATTTCAACTGGCTAACTATCACGGTTCATGAGATACAGCCTGGTGACAGACGGACGGACGGACAACAAAGTCTCAGTAATAGGGTCCCGTTTGACCCTTTGGGTACGGAACCCTAAAAAACGACGTATAAAAAACTAATTTGCAAAATAAACATCATTAACAAGATTTTACCCTAAAATATCTCACTACTCCTCGCCTTATGAACGTGGTCTTTGTGTTAATACTCACAATTAACATTAAGTATGATTCTCTTGCTGACGGCGGGCGGCACGTCGTTGGCAGCGATGCATAAGAACGCGCCCATCTGTCGCCGGTCCACGCGCCACAGCGGGAGAGAACTCCCTGTGTAACTCTCCACTAGATAACAGAAGAGAGAAATATGGATTAGATGCCGTAGGAACAATAAAAACGCTATTAATGACAAGTTTAGGATTAACTAATCCGTATCTTTGAACCACGCACAGGGGTGAAAAACTGCCCGTGTAGCTTTCTACTAGGTAACGGAAAAAATACACTAAGAAATTATTTTGTACCGAGAGAATATAAGAATTATTTTTTATAACATGTCCTCTTTTTTTTGGACCTGGATTGTCTATCTAGGGTTTTCCCAACGATGTATGTCGGTCAATATCCTCTCTAAAGGCCGATGTCGCTGAGTATCAATATTTTACATGGAGTATATATGGCTGGGTAATACGATAATCCTTGGTAAGACTGGTTGTCTATCTGGCTTCTGACTGACGTCAATCGATGATCTGCGATTAATAGCCGTACCAAAATTTAGCCTACTTTCTCATGTACCGGCAGCGTCATTAAGTAGTTGCCCCCCTGGCGTACTCGGCTGGACTGTAGAGGGTTTAGCACATGCTGTCTGTACAAAAGGGTCTTACGTAATTGATGGTCCCCCATCCACAGATTGATCTGAGCAAGTGCAGCTTTTATAACTTACCAAATAGCTACTGTTATAATTTACAAACAACTAAAAACAATTTTATCACGCAGCAACAAATTATGTACTTTCAAGAGGACTAAAGATGTCCTTCACAGAACCTTTAGAGAAATTTCTTACGCCTAGTAATCGATAGGCTTCATCATCTGTCTAGCCCTTCCCCAACTATCTTGGGGACGGCTTCCAGTCTAACCGAATGCAGCTGAATATCAGTATTTTACATGGATGCGACTGCTTACCCAGTTGGTACTAGGTAAGACGAGCCCCCTTGAGTAAAACTGGTTGTCAGTCTTTCGGGCTACGATTACCTGTAACGACTGTCAAAGTTCTACAAATGACAGCCGAGACCAACGGCTTAACGTGTATTCCGAGGCACGGTGGAAGCTCGGTGTGTAATTGGTGGTGACCCATCCACGGATCAACCAAAGAAAAAGATTGAACCGAGCGGCTGTTATTACTTAGCCACGGGCTCCTTCCTTCCGTAGTAATCAATATGCTTGACAGCCGGATTTGTGCCCGCACTAAGACATTATTAATAAAAGGCCAAAGGGTGGTCTCGTTAAGGAGTAGTCCTATGCTAAGGCAGATAAACCCTTAGGGACGGAATAATGAACGGAACGAAAATAGGGGTCGACAAGTTTGGATTAAAGATGAGGTGTCCTTTAGTAGAATTGTTGATTATTAATAACTATGTTATCTAAATGTCAGTTATTGAAATTGATTATGAAATAGGAAAATGATTTTTGGTTTGCCAAAATTCGTCATCATAATTCTTATTTAAATTTTATTTGGGGAGATTGCAGCATGTCTTGGTCTTAATGCTCGTACATATAAAGAAAAGCCGTCCTTTAATGTAGTTATATCGCCATTGTTTTTATAAGTCATCCATGTGAAAGAAAAAATCAAGATACTATAACTACGCCACCTAACAAAACAAAATGACTGGCTACGGCTAAAGTCTACGCGGTAGCTACGGCGTAGGCGACGCCTACGGCCTACGCCGCTCGTAGCGCATTACCGTCAAAGACAGTCTTTCTTTGAAGTATCAAAATAATAGATACCAAAACTACTGCCGCCACACAATATTACTGCCATTCTTGATTCACATTCCAAAAATAACTTTGTAATGAAAACGTTTTGATCAAAGCGAGGCTCGCTCCAAAAACTTTTTCAATAGTATCGTGACAAATGATTTCTTTTGTTTTCCATTTCTTGGTGCCTTGAAGGCCTCAAGTATGCAATGTTCCGGACCATTGGCTCTTGAGATTTCCTCTTACAATTTCATATAACGTATTTTTTTCTAAATAGGCTTTTGTGAGTCCATCAAATTTCAATACATTAAAATTGATGTGAGATTTCCAAGACATTTTGTGTTTGAAGTATAACCTCACTCTATTTATAAAATACAATAAGTTGCTTTCGATTTTTTAATAAAAATGAGGCCTTGGCCTAGGCCTTTCTTTGTAATGTAACCTTATATTAGTTTTAAATAATATCTTTATTCAGTTATATGTTAAACCTTAGCCCGAAATTATGGAGTGTACAAGATATTACTTTTTACCCGACTGCGGCGAAGCCCAAAAGGATGGTAATATGTTTGACCTATATTTATGAATGACCGATTCTATGTTCCCTTGTAACTTCTAAACGGATGCACGGATTTCAATAAATTACACGTTTTAGTGTCACAAGTGTCACTGGCTACATGAAAAAAAAACCGGCCAAGAGCGAGTCGGACTCGCGTACGAAGGGTTCCGTACCATTTTTTATAAAAAACGAGCAAAAAAAACACTTTTTTGTATGGGGGGGCTCCCATTAAATATTTATTATATTCTGTTTTTAGTATTTGTTGTTATAGCATCAACAGAAACACATAATCTGTGAAAATTTCAACTGGATAGCTAGCACGGTTCATGAGATACAGCCTGGTGACAGACGGACGGACGGACGGACGGACGGACGGACGGACGGATGGACAGCGAAGTCTCAGTAATAGGGTCCCGTTTGACCCTTTGGGTACGGAACCCTAAAAACAAAAAAATATGGGGTATCAAAGTGAACGTTTTTAAAGGGTGATTAGAAAAATATATGCAACATAAATGTTTAAAAGTAATTCGAAGTGACAAATCGTATAAAAGTAAAAAGTAAAAAATCGTATGAAAAAAAATAAACAAAAAAAATTTGATTAAAAAAAACTAAAAAAAAAACTGTAAAGCTAAAAACAAGCACATTTTAAATTAAATAAAAGTTGGAAGGACGCGGGACCCATTTCATTTTAATATTTTCAAGCTCTAATGGGTCCCGTTTTTTAATATTTTTTTGTGAGCATATAAGGAAAGACAAGATAATGATGATGAGTCAATCCAACGAAAGTTAATATCCTGTATAAAATAAGGTTAACTTTGTTTTATCATAATCACACTATTTATAAAATAATTGGTGACCTTTGCCCAGCAGTGGGACAATATGGTTTGCAATAGTAATAAAATTGATTTGAATCTTTGTTTTTTTTTTAATTTTTTATACTAATTGTGCCTGCGCTTCATATTCAAAAATACTTAAAAATCTATTTATCCAAAACTTACCTTTATAAAAATCTCTACTGCCAATTTTCTTCAGCAGCATCGGCTCATGATCTTCCCGTCTCCACGTGATCTTGGGCGGAGGATGGCCTGACGCTCTGCAGATGAGGGTCACGTTGTCCAGCTCCTGGGCTGACACATCTGCTGATGTCTCCTCGTTGATTATATCGGGGGGTACTGGGAAGAAGATGATTAAGATTAGGGATGGGTACACAGGGCAATACACAATGCGATTCATTTCCAGTATAAAATGGCCTCGCTTTGTCTTGATTTCCTTTACAATGAAAGATCCACATAAACTGGTTTTGTATAGCTTGATTGATCGCCGTGCTTAGAACGGCGGTTTAGCACGTTAAGACCTTATGTTTAATTTGATCTGTTGTGTATTTTGGCACTAATTTTTCAAGGAGACCCATGAAAAATTTACTTAATTTTTACAAGACAAAATTAATTTTAACTTGCAGGGAATGTTTTAAAGTACAGGAAAAATAATAAGTTATCCAAACAAGTAACAAAAAACTAGCCACATCAAAAATCCATTTAACCCCACTAAAACTGTCCCATTCCGAATAAAATAAACCAAATTCCTGTTATTTTCGTTACTTAACATTAAACTTCAAACGCACACACAATACAGGAAAAAATCCTAGTACGGGGCACGTTTTAAAAAAAATGGATAGGTCAAATGCACTCACACTGGTCAACAAAACGAAAACAAGACATGCAGGAAAACTCGAACGCCCAATGTACGGGATAAACCCGTGAGAATGTCACACGAATATGCATGGCAGATTGCAAGCAATTTTTGCAGGAGTATATTTTTCCACATTTAAAGATTTGTCTGAGTCAGTACGGCTCGAGCAGTCGTAAAAATACGCTTATGAGTGCTCGAGCCAACTCGAGCTAACTCGAGTGTATCGTTCGTGCTCGAATCACTTTCTTATTTACATAATATAAGTGTGTCGTGTTAGATCGGAGAGGTTGCGACTGTTTTTTATTGGTATTTAACTTTGCCTTTGTGCGATGCTCAGTTTATTGGCAGGGGAATTTGATAGGGAAGGGAAGGGAATGTGGTATTGAGGACATGTTCATTTAGTTTTGTTTTGGTTGGTCTTTTTGGTTAAATCCATAAAAGATCAGTTTCAGCTGAAAACCAGCGCACTAGTTGTCCGGCATTATGCTGAACTGGTCATATTTGGCGCTACCGTGAGTCACACAGTATTTCTTGTTTAGTTTGAAGTATTTATTTTTATATATGTTTTTCTTTTTTTTAATATTGTGGGTACCTGTCGCATTGTGCCAATAAACGTTTTTTGTTTCTTTTTTTTCTTACTTTCTATCAAAACATCAATATATATTTGCCTACCCTTTTCCCAACTATGTTGCGGTCGGCTTCCAATATAACCGGATTCAGCTGAATACCAGTATTTTATCTGACTTCCACAACCCAGTTAATACTGGATAATTTGATACCCCGTAAGAATGGGTGGCAGACTTTGATATTAGATTAAAACAAACAACATAATAGACGCAGAGCGATAACCGATGAGACCACAGTTATGCCATGAAACAGCTCTGCGTAAATGTTGGAGTACTACGATAAAGCATATTCTATTATTATTATTTATTTATATATTACACTGGAATGCTACACTAAGCAAATACACCAATGAAGGAGAAAAATAACTAAACATATTCAGCTGTTGATTTTCCATCGTCATTCGAACGACCGCGGGCCGGTAGCGGCGGTGGATCACGCTCGCTCACGCAGCGTCAGGTCACCCCTCCTACATCGCTCGGCATTATTCTCCATGTTGCGTACATTCTTTATGAATATATTTAAGACTTAATGATTTTCTATGTATTTATCACTAGAAGAATGAAAACCAATTGATAATACTTTTTAGATTCCTAATAGCCTTTTTATCAACTGTTGCTTACACACCACAAAAGTTACAAAAGTAAGCCAAAATCGATAGCTATCAAGTTGGTCGAACACTCGACGCGATGAAAGTTGAGGCGTCTGGCTAAAAGTTGTTTGGGCTCTTAATAGATTGAATCAGAACAATTAACTGTTTTGCTTCGCTGAGCACGGCTTTTACCTTTCACCAAATGTCGATGATTGCCGTCTGTAGGAAACGGCGTTATGTAGTCGCGAAAATAGCTTTTGTAATGTATTGGATATCTATGGTTATTGTTTTTTTTTAGTATGGTAATAGCGTTCATGGCCCTCTCATAGGAGGGATCTTTGCACGAATCAAAACAATGAACAAGACAAAGTTTTTCATTGAAAAAAAAAAAATGTTAAACAAATGTCGATTCAGAACGTCACAAGACTTAAGTTTAGTTTTTGAAATAAAGCGCGTCAATTTAGTCGGGTTGATGACTGCTAATGCCATGCTGAAACGCAACCTGATATCAGATTTTTTATGCTGTTCATAGACTTCTGACTTTGTTTACATGCCGTCAAAAACATCTATCAGGCATGCTAGTTTTATGCTAGTTTCCAACGGTCACAGCACTAGGCTATCACTGCTGTTAAACTGTATATTTGTAACTACTACGTACAAGACATGTGACATGGGCAACTACAGTACTTTCAACAACAAGTTATTATGCCTTGTGACTGGGACTGTAGCTTCGCGTTTTTTTTGTTTTTTGACTTTCAAAAGTGCCTGTAATGGTCAAATTGAAATAAACGCTTTGAGTTTGAGTTTGACATTAATTTAACTTCATTCAAAATCACTTCAAATCTTAATTTCATCTAAATAAAACTTATCAAACATCTCCCTCTCGTCCATACTTCCTAATATTTCATTCGGAGTTTTATACAATTTAAAAAATAAATCCCCCGTGACTACCGGCGCGATATTACATATTAAATTCCTCACCCCCTAGAAAGTTACACCGGGCACCTCAAGAGACATAGTAAAAATTCAATATTGAAATCCATACTTCAAAACTTGAGAATTGAAAAAAAAGAATAAACCCCCAGAACTAATTTGAGCTGCGAACGATAAAACTTGGCACCCACCTTCAATGACGCGGAGAAATAACGTTAACTTCTCTTAAGGTGATTTATTTTTCTGAAGAAAATACTTTTCCAGCGTTCATTCGAGACGTTTCATTGATATTGAGTTTTGTTCTAAGTTCTACGTAAGTACTTTGAAATGTTTTGAAGCTTCGGATTCGTCCCCTATCCTTAATAAGCTTAAGGCTGCCTCTTCTTTTATTTTTACCTATTACTCGTTTAGGAATCGTTCGTTTCGGAGTTTTTATTAAAAAGTATATTCTCTCCTGTTTCAAAAGTTTGCGATTTCGTTTGTTGTTGTGTAATTTACTTAAGTTCTTTACAGCTACACCTTTTCAATATTGCTGTACGAGTTTCGGCCATTTCTCTTTTAATTTACGATTCCGACTATAATAAATACTTAAGCGATTTTAATTAAAAGTCTTGAAAGCGTTTACGTTTTGATGTAAACTAAAAGGATCGTTTATAACAAAGGATTATTTGTAAACGACACCTATAAGAGGGTACTTATAGATGAGTATTGACAGACCAAAGAACCCCAAATAAATTAAACTAGCTTTGAAATTCGGTTATTAAAAAGTAATTAAGAGTAATTATTTGAAGTATTGTTGAATTTTTCAATCAGATCCTTACAACCATATCAAATTATTGTTGTAGTAGTACATGAAGCTCTGTATGGTTTCGGACGTAAAGAATAGCACCATCCCATATCTTCCCGTGGGTGTCATAAGAGGCGACTAAGGGATTTGCCAGAGAATGGGCAGCAGTGTTCTCTATGCTTTTATAACAACCGTATTGCGATCGCCACCCCGCCTGCCAAGCGTGGTGATTATGGAATAACCCCCCAAAATATCAATGTGGCGACACTTGGGGGAGGCCTTTGTCCAGCAGTGGACGTCTTTTGGGCTGAAATGATGAAAAATGAGTACATGAATGACGAGAAACCAAAATCTATGTTTTAATTCTTTGAGTATTGGTCTTGTGGTTGCAACCGCTACTGCTGAACAGGGTTCGATTCCGAGGTTGAGTAAAGTGTAATTGGGTTTGCTCATTAGGAATTTGTCAGTACCAGTTCGAAGTCTGGATTTGTGTTGAGTTGCTGGCTCGTTTCTATTACTTCGGACTTAACCATAACTGAAATGTAGATCTACTACAGGTCCACTTTTGCCCGAAACTTAGTGTAAAAGAAGTAGTGTTTTTGATAAACTGCTCTAAAACAAAAGCAATAAAGACCAGAATTAAGAATCCAGTTCCACTTACCATAAACATCAATACATCCAATTTGCCACTTCATGCTGGGCTGTGTGTTGATCTGACACATGTAGCAGCCGCGGTCTTCTGCCCGAAGAGGTCTGATCCTCAGCTGCCAAGTACTGGGCGTGTCCAGGTTCACGGAGTATCGAGGACTGAGCACCACTCGGTCGTTGAGGGATAGGACTGTTTGGTCTTCGGCTCGGAGCCAGCCCACCTGACGAGAAAAAAAAAAGATTGACAATGGAAGGTTGATCCAAATAATAATTTTATTACGATGACATACAATAGATTCTCACATATCTCTCATGATTAGAGATTGAAATAGGTAGAGTTTTTTTGCCAACACTTAAGGAAGTAATAGCATTGATGATTTTATACCTCCGCATACTGGTAAAACCCGAGAATGATTTGTAAAATCCGTAATAAAGCTGTTGAATTAGAGGGTGGAAACTGTACGTATCTCTGCTTATAAGGTGGGTTTATCTTCCTCTGATCATACCAATGGCAATCTTTAATGAGTCGCTTCAAAACTTATCAATTAATACTCTCAACATTTTACTATGGGTAGACCATCTAAAGGGTCTGACGCTCTGACCGTTATGTCATCAAACAATTATGTACAGCCCAATTTTACATTAAAAGAATTTGAAGTGAGGATAGAATCTGCAATAATTGTGCATTCGCTCGTTCAGTGGAAACAAACTTCAAGACATCTGCAAACTGCAGAGACAAATCAGTATTCGCAACGAGTTGCCAATACACAAGTAATTCCATTTAATTTAAATCCAAAACTGTCAAAAACATAACAGTAAACAACAATTTCATTAAACTAAACCATTCCTCACCGATCCACGATTCCAAAGCGAAGGCATTTTAAAATGCGCAAATTAGTTTTTGCTCTCACCATAGTTGCAACAGTACAGAATTTACATCTCATCCCGCCAAGTCACCGGGTCTTCTATTTAATTTACTCGAGACTGCAGCGAGGCCGCAGGCTCTTTGAATTTTAAACAGGGATTAACATGAACGTACATTGACGAAATGTAACACTGAGAATACCAAGTTTTTGAAACATTTTGTTTCTAGAATTACTTTTATTTTTGCTCTCCTAGATGTTATTATAGAAGTGTACAGCAATAGAGAAATACAGAAATGCAGTTGTATTCCTCAAGAGAGTTGGCGTTGAAATGCATTCGTGTAATATACATGCATATTTTGTAGGTATCCGTACAAGATAGTATAAACGAAGCCGACGGTTCTGTGTAATATATTCTGGCTAATCTCGGAAAGTACTGCGCGGATTTAGAAACAATTTTCACCACGATTGAATTTCAAGTAAGTTTTTCATACAGCGTTTTGGGTTTAATATTACGTGTAGTTATTTTAATGTTTAATCGCATAAATGATGCACTAGAAATAACCAATCAAAGTTGATAATAATCTAACTGTGAATACTGTGACAAATAATCCCACTTAATGGTACATAAAAAATATTTGCTTTATATTTTATATGCTCAAAATGACAGCGATGCGGAGGAGTACTTTGAAACCTAACAACTATATTCTAATAGCCTTCCCAAATCCATTTTTGTACCTACATAGGCACTTATTAAAAGGTCGACAAAAGGTGCACGGTTCGGGTTGGTCGTTTTCTATCGAGAAAAACCGGCAAGAAACTCCATGGTTACTCTAAAGACTATAACAAATAAATATGTGTACAAAATTATATTATATTGGGCCAATTATATTATCGTGCTCAATTCATGTAACTTTAAATAGATTGAGATTCATATACAGCATAAACCATGAATCCTTATGTGTGGAACTGGGAATGTGAAGCTGTACGACTTGCAACATTGTCAAAGTGGAGAATAATTCACATAACATGATTGGCGACGAATGATGGCATAAGAAAAAATTAATTAAATAAAGAAAAACACCCAGATCCCACATAATGTCCATGAGCCTTTATAAATAAAGTAAGTCATCATTCCACTTCCCTTCACAAAGCAAATTATACCAACAGAATCACACACAACCCCAAGGAAAAGATTAGCAGCGAAAGCAAACACAATAATCTCTTCCATTACCTCCCATTCGTATAGTTCCACAGAAATTAATCCTGGAGTAACATCATTATCTATTATTGTTATGTCTGCTTCGTAATGCACGCTTTAATTATCAAATACATTCATTTCTAATGTACCTTCTATGTTCTTGGGTACTGTGTCTTATGCGTGGGTTGTTTAGTTGAGTGCTTTGATTTTTGTTATTTTCGTTGGGTGGAGCTGCTGTGTTTTCTTAAAGATAATTGTTTAAGGGTTCGTTATAAATCTAAACTAATAATATAAAGAGGAAAGATTTGATTGTTTGTTTGTTTGCATTGAATAGGCTCCGAAACTACTGGTCCGATTTGAAAAATTCTTTCAGTGTTAGATAGCCCATTTATCGAGGAAGGCTATAGGCTATATATCATCACGCTACGACCAATGGGAGTGGAGCAGCAATGAAACATGTTGTGAAAACGGGGAAAATGTGACGCAAACGAAGTTACGCCGGTCAGCTAGTATAATATAAACTAGATACTTTAGAATGTCTGTTAGTACTTTAACTCATACTCAGACTAAACTTAAGTTAGATGTGTTAGCCGACGATAGTTGAGAAAGGGCTTGACAGATGTGATTCTAAGCATGGAATTGGAATTTTCTACTACGTGTAATTGCTGACATCATTCATTTTATCTGGCGCTTCTTCACAGTGTTATGATCTTTAATTGGATATTTGATATTACACTTTATGAAAGCTGCTTTTAATCTATACAGGGTGTAACAGAAAGGGTATATACATACTTAAGGGTGGGCTACAGATGCTATTACGATATTTGTCCGATGGAGAAACATGTTCAGTTTGATGGTTTGGAGCACACCCATAAGAATGTAAGTATATGTTACCGGCCAAACCCGATTTCCGGCTTAACTAGTTTGTCCTAGGCCAAACTAGGGCTCATCATAACAGGATAATTTAGAGCACCCCATCTAAATGGGTTAGGTTAGGTAAGTTATAAACGCGCGAGCCGAGCGAGCGTAGCGAGCGGCCAAGTTGGGCGCATTGTAAATGTTTTGTTTAGGTCAGTATATCCTGACACAATAAGCCAGTAAACCAGTTTGGCCTAGGACAAACTAGTTTGGCCTGAAATCGGGCTTGGCCGGCAACATATATAACCTTTCCGTTACATCCTGTATAAGCCAATAAATCTTTAGCTAAAACCACTATATAATTTCCTTTCAATAAGACTATAAAATTAATAACCCTGTCCCTTTTATTTATCAAAATTGATAATAACAATGTCTAGTAACAAATTTTCGGGTGAAATTGGTACTTTGTTTGTTACAAAATTAATGGATACTCCAAATTAATTTCTCCCGAGTGAGAGCCTTTATCTGTTACAAATAATATTTTAACTTATAATTAATCTTCTGCTTAATTAATGTGATTTTGTTTTATTTATTTTTTAAACGGTTTTTAATTAAGATTTGTTTTGATGTACTAAGTTTTTCTGATGACTTTGCTTACTTGAGAATCTACTGAGTTTATCTTATATTTTTTGTAGTAAGCTAAGTATAATGAAGATAAATGATGTTTCATTGTAATCTCAAGATGTTTTCTTCGCTGTCATAATGAGTAGAAGGGGTGCTTCGTCATAAATAATAAGAAACTTAAACAGAAAATATTTTTGCATCTGCGACGAGAATGTAAAAAGTAAAAGAGATCATAATATTATCAAGCTTATAACCCCTGAAAGCTTAGGCAGAGATGTACTACCGAGTTCACTGACGGTCGGTAAGCGCAGTAGTTTCTATAGTGAGTCCTAATTTCACCGAATATTTGTAAGTCCAATGTTTTAGAAGGTGAGCCTAATTTTATTAACCGGGCACAAGTTTTGACTTCGGGCTGGTATTGAAAAGTTCCTGATAGAAAACAAAATTTAAAAAAAATATAATCCGACCAGACCCGATCACTCTAAAATGAAACTAACTACCTTACAGTTAAATCTTATTTAAGTAATTTCACAGCCCTTATTCACACAAATTTAAAATCTACGGTCCAATTAACTATCTAGAACACGATGATATTTTTTCCAACAAATCGCTTCTGAAGACTAATTACCGTGTTTTAATTAAAACCTCTATTACTTAACTAGATTTTTTTCCCAATTAATTACTTTACGTTCCTAAGAGTAAACAATAACTTTCATAGGCTTCAAACTTTTTTTCGTTAAACACTTTCCTTAGGGGCGTTACAGACTTGTTCAAGTAGGCATTAATTCAGTAGCATTTGTTGAACAAAAAGCCGTCCCGATACTATTCGGCTTTCATTCGATACCAATTTTCAGTGCCAATCGGCAAACTTTGTTCAGCTTCTCATCATCATCTTCATCGTCTAGCCTTTTCCCAAACTATTTTGGGGTCGGCTACCAGTCTTATTGGATGCAGCTGAGTACCAGTATTTTACATGAAGCGACGGCCTATCTGGCCTCCACAACCCAGTAACTGGGTAATACGTGCCCTTAGTAAGACTGTGTGTCAGATTTTTGGCTTCCGACTGTCAAGGATCTACAAATGACAGCCAGGACCAACGGCTTAACGTGCTTTCAGAGGCACGGAAGAAACTTAGTATGTAATTATAGTCACTCATCCACGGACCAACCTCAGCAAGCAAGGCTTAACCTTGAAGATCGACCCATGCGGCTGTTATTATTTAGCCAAAAGCTCTCATCTCAGCATCTACCTCAGTTGGATTTGGCCAACTTTATCCGAACATTGGCAAACTTTTGCCTATGACTGGCCCACCTCGAGCTCGAAAATTGTCGCGTGTAATCGTAGTACCCGAATAATAATTATCCTATAAGCTAACTCGGGTCACGATATATCTATCTATGGCTTAAAAAGTCAACAGACAGGTAGTCCAATTTAAAATGATTACTTTTCACAAACCTCCATAAAGTTAAGATTAACTAACTAGTTAGTTCATAGTTAAAAAAACGTCGGTCCACACTAGGAATTTCTCCTGTATCGTGGGTGCGTTTACAAACATTTTAAGTCACTTAAACAAACATCCAGACCCGGAACCACTATCTGTAGGCCATACAAATATTATGTCCGTGCGGGGATCGAACCAGCGACACGCAGCGCAGTAGTCAATCGCTCAGCCTCTGCGCCAACCATGTCGCCGTATTGTATCTTAGTCATAATATTTGATTTTTCCGCTCGACCTTGTCACCGACCCGAACTAGTATGTAACAGCCCTTACTTTCGAACATAAGAGCTCTTCATTGAAGCAGCACACTTTATCATGTGATGCAGCGTCGCATCGCGTTAGGGGGAATTAATGGCGTCTCTCAAATGACACTTGAAAGCGATACGCGCTGATAAAGGATTGTAAAAGCGATGGTATTACTCATTTTACGGGAAATGACGAGATACGTAGTTACGAGTGTCTTTCATGCGATGATTCTGTCGATAACTTGTACTAAACGGAACGCCTGTAATCCCGGAAGAATAAAGCCGAGGTGTACCTAATTCATAATATAACATCACGCCTGTCCCTAAAGGATTAGACAGAAGTATACCTAATAGAACACCCACATTTCGCCAGTTTTGCTTAAGTCCCGTGTAATAGGGGGCGAGACTATTGCCAACAACCTGGCACAAATCCAGTCTCCGTGGCTACTAGTGATAAATTCTAGATTGAAAACCCAATAGTATTTTGCACGACCCGGGAATCGAACCCCGGACCTCATGCTCAGTAGTCACTTTTGCAGACCACCAGACCAACGAGGCAGTCCTTACTAATAAGTAAGTTAAGTTATTTTAGAATAAAGTATTTATCCACATCCATACTAATATTATAAATGCGAAAGTCACTCTGTTTGTTTCTTTGTTACCTTTTCACGACTAAACGGGTGATCGGATCTTAATGAAATTTGGCAAGAAGATTGATTTTTACCTGGGAAAGGACATAGGCTATATATCATCACGCTACGAGCAATAGGAGCGAAGCAGCAATAGGAGCGAAGCAGCAATGAAAAATGTTGCGAAAACGCGGAAAATGTGTCGCAGACGAAGTTGCGCGGGACAGCTAGTTAGTTTATATTTATTATTTTTGTACTTATATTTATGTATTGTCGTTTCAGGGCCTTAGTTACCAGAAATAAAGGATATTGTATTGTATTAATACGCCCACATTTCGACATGTAGTATTATCACCATTCACAGCTCAACTTCATACACTGCTCTATAGGCCTCTCTTTGCTTGTGCCAAGCTGCACGTTCTTGTGCCAGGCTCATCCGGGATACATCCACGATGTTATGCTTAAGACCTGTGTATCAGGAGACGAGCCCTAATGCCATCTTCTTCTTTTTAACGTAATCATCGTCATCATCAGGCTATAATGTTCCCACTGCTGTGACACGGGCCTCCTCTCTATAAGAAGGAGGGGACTGTAATTCACCACGCGGGCCCAGTGCAGGTTGGTAGATGTCACATGTCTTCGATTTTTTTGTTCAAGGACAAGCCGGTTTCCTCACGATGTTTTCTTTCACTGTTTTTGAGAGCAGCGGTAATGAAATAAATTACACAAAGTAATGCGCCTGCCTGGGTTCAAACCCACTGCTTACTCCTCGTAAGTCGGGGCTGCCACCACTGGGCCACCGCTGCTCTCTTAACGTAATAATCGATAATTTTTGTTGGATATTAATCTGTTTTGAGAGAGACAAGATGGATTCATCCATTCATCATGTTTATTTGTAATTTGATAAATATTTCTTTGAACTGAATTCATTAATGATGATTTATGTCTGCTTTAATTTGTATTTATTTATTTCAAAGATGGCATTGAAGATGTTTAAATACAAGACGTGAAGTATTGCGAACAAACATTTACTAAATATATTTTCGATCTAGTATTTTTAGAAGGTGAACATCATCTTCCTTTTCCCAACTATGTTGGGTTCGATTTCCAGTCTAAACATATGCAGCTGAATACCATGGAACAACCTTGGCAAGCGCAGTTTAACTTCCGATCTACCTGTGTGGCTCTTCTTTCTTAGCCAGAAAGCTGCTGGAAATTAATTAAGAATCAAATGTGTCAAAAATCTAAAATGCTGGGCAGTTAAAAAACACTTATTTAAAATTAAATAACATTACCTAGGTATAAGTATTTTATTGAACCTTTTTGTGCTTTCTCCAATCGGGTATCGCCGTCCCCACAAAATACGTTTAAATCTCCTGCCAAAGTAACGTATTGCTACCAAATGGACTCGTTTTGTGAAATGCTTTCTATATGGGGGAGTGTATCAGACCCCCAAGTCCCCCAACTTGAGGGCTGGGACCCATCTCAGTAACATTAGTAATGAGTTTTTTTTTTGAGAAAATATTTTTTTATATTTTATGTACTGAATGACATAATGGAGTTAGTTAATAATAATGCATAATGCAGTTTATTAAGTTAAGTGTATTGATGTGAGATATTAACGTGATACATGATTGAGTTTATGTGAATGTAATGAGAATAGTAGATAAAACATTGGGGTAGCTAAATTGGGCAGTTAGTAACGATGTGCAATATGTTATTTTGCAATAAAACAATTGATAAAGTAATAAAATTGTCATAATCAATCATAGTGAGTATAAACGACGAGAGGAGACGCCCTAGAAAGACATACACCGACCTTATTTAGGATCATCATCTGCCTAGTCTTTTCCCAAACTTACTTGGGGTCGGCTGCCAGTCTTATCGGATGCAGCATAGTAGGTACCAGTATTTTACATGAAGCGACTGCCTATCTGACCTCCACAACCCAGTAACTGGGTTATAAGATACCCCTTGGTAAGACTGGATGTCAGACTTTTGGATTCAGACTACTCGTCTACAAATGACAGCCAACGGCTTAACGTGCTTTCCGAGGCACGGAGGAAACTCAGGGTCACTCATCCACGGACCAACCTCGGCAAGCACGGCTTAACCTTAAAGATCGACCCATGCGACTGTTATTATTTAGCTACGAACGCCTCAACTGACTCACTCACCTCACTGACCTCATTTAGGATGTTCTTCGGAAAAGTCAGGAGCGTAGTAGGTACTCGCTACCAGCGTGTGTGCATGTTCAGATGAGTGCACGTAAACGAAGCATAATGTGTATAATTTGTTTCTATAATTTTGGCCTATCCCGAACGGAAAAAAGCCTTTCACAATTATTTTATAATTTTAATGAGACTTTCAGAACGTTTTTGAGTAAACCAAGTAACCAAAAAAAGACTGAGGAAAACTTGGTATGAAATAACTAAGTAGCTACTTAATCTTAACAAACTCTCCAACAATATCTCAGAAAATAAACGATCCAACGAAACGGGCGTACATCAAAACAGTTATCAAACATAGCACATTTGCTGACTACACTTCCCCTATTCTTGTACATTTTATTACCCCATTGTTGCTTCAAGAGTGATGGGGTACTCCTGCACCCCATCTCCCCGCTTTCCTTTGTTCATCTCGAGGAGCATTTTCAACGAATTCTGACAGGTACCATTAATTTAATGCGCAATGGTGATGGTCCAATTACTTTAAATGCTGCTAGAAAATCTTTAGGCTGAGTTAGAGCGTTATTCGTGTCAGGTCGGTAGATTTGAAGACGGGCACTAAGATTGGGACGGGTGCGTAATATTGTTGAGTGAGCGAGATTTAGCTGTCATGGCGGACGGAGGGTTATTTTGGCGCAAGATATTCCTGGGTAATAGATTTGTCTAAATTTTGAATGAATAATAAACATCTCCATCATTCTAGTGCCTTTATCCCAATATAGGTGTAACATGTCTTCTTCTTACACACTATTAAATAACAAATACTTAACATTTTTGTATTCAAACAAAAAATTACAACACACAAATATTGGTCTAAAACAAAATGTCCCACACCGACAGTTGTTAGAGAGAGCTAAAAATACTACTTAGAAGCTGTGTGTGCTCGGATGCATCGTCGATCGAATAGGTCTGTAACTAATTTTACGATATGGTAAGTTGTTATTGTATGGTGGTTTTTAATTTTGGTAAGTAAGCTAAGCACCTAAGCTAAGCCGTTGGACTGCTAAGTCATAGGTCTCAAGTTCGAATCCAATACACGCACCTCTGATTCATCAGATTCAAGTGCGTATTGTATAGTTATTACTTGTTTCGGTGGAGGTAAAAATCATGGGGAAACCAGCATGCCTGACAGATATTTCTTATCGGCATGTAAAGCCAAGTCAGAGGTCTACGGGCGGCATAAAAAGTTTGACATCGGTTTAGGCACTATCATTCATCATTTCAATCCATACACGCCCACTGGTGGACATAGGCCTCCCCCAAGTTTAGCCACATTGACATTTTGGGGGGATTTGCCATAATCGCCACGCTTGGCAGGCGGGTTGTCGATCGCAGTACGGTTGTTACAAAAGCACAGAGAACGCTGCTGCCCATTCTCTGGCAAGTCCCTTAGTCGCCTCTTACGACACCGACGGGAAGATATGGGATGGTGCTATTCTTTAAGTCCGACACCATACAGAGCCACTAGTTAGGTTTAGGTTAGGTTAGGCACTAATTGCACGATAAAGAAGTAGAAGAAGTAACTCCGTTAGGCAATAAGTCATATGTTACAAAACGGGAAATGAAAATAAATCGTTTCTCTTTCTCTTCGCATCTAAAAATCTAAGATCATTGATCTCTTCTAAATTGGACCACAGAACCATGACTCCTCTATTTGTTCCATCACCGACGGATTATCCCAGATATTTCACAGTCTTTACAAACATCATCCCATTAATTTATTATCGCGATTTGTAATCAAGACTCAACCGTTATTAATTGATTAATTATACGGGTTATTGCTTTCCGTTTGGAAGTCATTAATTTTAGTTTAGTGTTTCTTGTGAGTTTTGAAGAGATAAACTTTTCAGAAAATTAATTGTTTATTTTAGTCTTAGACATATATTTTTTAAATTTAAATAACTATTATACATTACAAGGATTAACAAAATAATAAATTAAATAACTAAAATAACAATAAACTATAAAAATGGGTGAAAAAACTCCTCCTCAACGCTGTCAGCTAGTAATGTGGGCCCAAGCGACTGGCAGCATAGCCACGTTAAAAAATAAATAAATAATAAATTGTCCGACCTTAAAAAGGTTTCGGAATTGAAAAAATTCGGAAAGCGAAGGACAGGCTATTGTGGAGTAGCTTGGGACAAGTCTTGGTCTAGCGTCTTTGCAGTTTACTGCAACAGGCGGAGTGACAATGCCGCCAGCCTTCTGGGCACATTACCAGCTGACAACGTTGATGTGGAGTTTTTTGATGTGATTTGATGTTTTTTGGATATTTTTGACAATTTATTATTGCCTCGTTTGTCTTGTCTCAGGCGCTACTGCTGAAAACGATATCCTAAATTAAATTTCTAGGTCGGACGAAATATGTTACTTCTGCGTCTACATTTGTGCCCAGTCTATGGCGTTAGGCTCACTTCCTATAACAAATACGCGTTTTGCGTACCTACAATTACTAGAAGGAGTCTTCGAAACTACAGATAAAATAAAATCCTAAAATAATTAAATGAATTAAAGTTGACATCTCTAATACCACGAAAGCAAATGCTAAAGTTGCTTAGAACATCAATCGATTAAGAATATAATTAAAATCTCGCGAAGCTGAACAAACAAATAATTTAATTATTTGCCTTCATCGACGAAGATCTATCGTCCCTTTGGTGTAACTTTAAATTTATATCCAACAATAAACTGTTAGTCGATAATTTGTAACGTACTGTCAAGTCGCCCTCTTGATCATTTTATACAATAAGCCTTCCAAGAGGCCTTTCTTATTACCTGCCTTTAAGAGGCAAAATAGCTGAAATCAGACGCCTCATTTTCTGTAAATTGTTGTCTTTCAATTGGCATTATTCACCAAAACTGAAACGTCTCAATAAATTCAACGTGAAAATAAACAAAAATGAGCATAGATCGAGTGAAGCATTGACTCGAATGAAGCATCTTATATATTTTTTTCCAGTATTTGTGGTTAATGGACCGCCATACAATGCAAGCTCTAATTGAATTTGCTTTGTTTTTCAAATTAAATTTACGGACGATAGTTTAACGTGACAACGTCATAACAAAATATTGATGAAATGAACGCTCAAGCCGATCGTGCCTTTCGCTCGCTCGTGCAGCGCTCTCGCTCTGATCGTAACGTTACAAAGAGTCATCCTTTTTCGTGCGTGCAGCCGACGTGCATCGATTTATTAGACGTTGTCACGTCAAACAGTATCAAATCGAGCTTGCAACGCGATTGGTACAATAACTGAGACCTGTCTTTAAGAGACAAAATAGCTGAAATCAGACGCCTCATTTTCTGTAAATTGTTGTCTTTCAATTGGCATTATTCACCAAAACTGAAACGTTTCAATAAATTCAACGTGAAAATAAACAAAAATGAGCATAGATCGAGTGAAGCATTGACTCGAATGAAGCATCTTGTATATTTTTTTCCAGTATTTGTGGTTAATGGACCGCCATACAATGCAAGCTCTAATTGAATTTGCTTTGTTTTTCAAATTAAATTTACGGACGATAGTTTAACGTGACAACGTCATAACAAAATATTGATGAAATGAACGCTCAAGCCGATCGTGCCTTTCGCTCGCTCGTGCAGCGCTCTCGCTCTGATCGTAACGTTACAAAGATTCATCCTTTTTCGTGCGTGCAGCCGACGTGCATCGATTTATTAGACGTTGTCACGTCAAACAGTATCAAATCGAGCTTGCAACGCGATTGGTACAATAACTGAGTTTCGTTTCTTGCTGAATGGAACATGAGTTTAACAATTCCTATTATTAGTATTATGTTTTAACACATTATGTCAAGAAAGCAGTCCTACAATATGCCTGTTACCTACAAAAATAAAGTAACCTAAATATACTATTCATCATCATCATCATTTCAGCCGAAAGACGTCCACTGCTGGACATAGGCCTCCCCCAACGCCACATTGATATAAGGAGGGTTTTGCCATAATCGCCACACTTGGCAGGCGGATTGGCGATCGCAGTACGGTTGTTACAAAAGCACAGAGAACGCTGCTGCCCATTCTCTGGCATGTCCTTTAGTCGCCTCTTACGACACCCACGGGAAGATATGAGATGGTGCTATTCTTTACGTCCGTAATATACTATTAAATACTCCTAACCACAGCCATTTTCATTGTTTTTCCTTTACATTAACAAAACAAAATTATCTTACACAGGTATTTTCTAGGCAGCGCCGCTTTCTTGAAATTAATTTTGTCTCTTATTTTACTGTTGACATTAATGTTGCTAATTATATCTGCATTTAATAAGAAAGCCCCTTGTACAAACGTATAAAATTAACGAGTCTTAAGGGATGGGAATGGTTGGTTTCAGTCGAATAATTTAGTCGAGTCGTTAGGTATAAATACAACTCGACTACATTACGACGAGAATATTTACACATTTCTTCTGCTAATTGTGTTACTTGTTCAATCCGAATACAGCTTTTTTATTATAAAGTGGAAACTTTGTACTAGAAAATTTAAATTACTCAAAATCACAATTACTTAAAATCTTTAGTGTGCGTTAACTGTATTTTATATGATTACTTTATAATCTATACACGAAAAGTTACCTCTCAAATTTATAAAATAACATAACATAGCTTTTAAAGATCATCAACTGAACAAGATTAACTTTCCAGATTTAATACACCACAAAATTGGGCCGCACTATCCTGGATCCGAAAATCGACTAACATCGAATAATTCGTATAGAAAAGCAATCTCGTGTCCCATCACTATCCCATATCGGGTCGCGTATAATAACATCGTGTTTGTATGAGATGATAATCATATTTCCGGCTGCATATTAAAGATTATACGAACTCATAAAGATATATTAGGTTGTGGGAATATAAACTTTATTAGGTAATATTTACGTTTCATTAAAAGGTTTCATATCGTGTTTATGATGGGATAAAAGGGGCATTAATTAATGTCGAATTATATCAGTAGTAGTAATATGGTTTGGCGTTAAGTTCGAAATTAAATCGAAATTAAGTTTGAAGTAGGAATTGGCAATTCGGGTTTTAGTGCTGTGATTTGGGCAATATGACATTGTATATTTATAATATCTTGATGCGGGAATTTTTGTTGCTTGATAGTGCAGTTCGCGAATTTAGAACATTTGGTACAGCTGACAAATATGTATATACAATTATTGCAAAACGATTTCTATTTGGAAGAATGTGGCAAAAATACTATTTACGCTTATTTTACGCTTTTACAAAAAGTGACTGCAGGAAATTATAGAACTAGCCAATGGAAAGTGCGATGTAGTTTTTAAAACTACATCGCACGTATCCTCATTAATAAAGCATATTACAAAATTAAGGACTACGTACTAAGATAATGAAGTTTCAATTTGGCTTTAGTTACTTTTACGCATGCGACTTCCCTGGTGACTCATAAACGGCACAAATATGTAGATATCTGTCTGTATCTAATTTCTCCTTTTATTTTTAATTCCATTTTTCATAATAGTTTTGAAATAATATAAACGTATTCAGAGTAGTTACAGCACTGATGACAATATTTGTGTCATTTGGTTCATATAGTATTTTTTTTATATTTTTCTTTTTTAACCCACTTCAAAAATAAGGAGGTATTTTTTTATGTATGTTCACAGATTTTCTATGTAAAGATTCTTTTTTGAACATTGAATTTGTTTTTTTTTGTGAACTTTGTAGGTCTTGTCAATTCCTAGATGCTTGTTAACTTTCCTTGTTTTACGTATTTGTGAAGTATAATGCGTGCGGGCAGTCTCAGCCCTCCGGCAGGACTAGACCGGGCCCCGGAAAGTCGGCTCCGCCAAAGTCGACAGCGGCCCAAAAGAAGCAAGGCAAGGCGACTCCCCAGGCAGTGACGGCGCCTCCGCCAGCAGCAAGCCAGCCGCAGCCACTGCCGCCGCCTCCCCCGCCAGCCATGGCCGAAACCGAGTGGCAGGTGGTCGGAGAAAGGAGGAAGGGGCGAAAGGCGGCCAAAAAGGCCCGAAACGAGGAGAGGAGGCGCCGGCACAAGGCGAGAAGCGTCGCGGCTAGACTCCGCGCCCCGAAGACCGCAGCTGTAGTGATTACGCTACAGCCGGAAGCGGCAAAGAGGGGCGTATCCTACTGCGACGTGCTCTCGAAGGCAAAAGCGACGGTAGATCTCGCAGAGCTCGGGATCACTGGGGGCCTCCGGCTTAAAGTCACTGCAACAGGGGCTCGAGCGCTAGAGATCCCTGGTGCAAATAGCGGCCCGTCCGCTGACGCTCTGGCTGAAAAGCTTAGAGCGTCCCTAGATGCGGACGAGGCCCGAGTGTCCAGGCCCGTCAGATGCGCAGACCTGCGCATCCTGGGTCTGGACGACTCTGTGACCCAGGAGGAGGTGGTCGCCGCCGTCACCAGGACCGGAGGGTGCCCTGCCGAGCAGGTCAGGGCAGGCACCCTACGTCCGGACCACTCGGGCATGCGAACCGTGATGGTAAGCTGCCCTGTGGCGGCGGCGAAAATAATTGTGGAGGCTGGAAGGCTCCTGGTGGGATGGGTGGCAGCGCAGGTGAAGCTGCTGGAGCCCCGACCTCTGAGGTGTTACCGGTGCCTCGTGGGGCAGCACGTGAGTTGTCGGTGCTCCTCGGAGGTGGACCGCAGCGGCGACTGCTTCCGATGCGGTCAGCCCGGTCACATGGCCGCGGCTTGCTCTGCCACGCCGCATTGCACTGCATGTGCGGCAGCGGGCAAACCGGCCGATCACCGGGCAGGGGGCAAGGCCTGCGCACCACCCACCAGGGCCAAGGGCAAGGGAAGGCCTCCAGCCACCGCCTCCACCGTCGCCACCACCGCAGCCACCGGCACTGTCGCTTCCGCCGTTGCCGCCAGTGTTATCGCCACAACATCTGTGGCGGGGCCCTCACAGGGGGCCCGGGAGGGGGCTGAAATGGAGTGCCAATAATGGCCCCATTACGCCTTCTCCAGGCGAACATCAACCACTGCCGCTGTGCTCAGGATCTGTTGCTCCAGAGCATGGCGGAGTGGTTGATTAACGTCGCCGTGGTCGCTGAGCCGTACTTTGTCCCGCCCAGGGAAGACTGGGTGGAGGACCTGAGCGGCTCAGTGGCCATAATTTCGTCGGCCGCCGCCGGTACCCCGACCCTTGAGAGTGTCAGGAAGGGTCAGGGTTGC
Organism: Cerastis rubricosa; assembly: GCA_949152445.1. Taxonomy (NCBI): domain Eukaryota; kingdom Metazoa; phylum Arthropoda; class Insecta; order Lepidoptera; family Noctuidae; genus Cerastis; species Cerastis rubricosa. The sequence goes on from OX424541.1 coordinate 16,848,875, forward strand.
GTAGCAGCACGGTTCGGGGAGATCGTCGTAGCGGGAGTCTACTTCTCCCCGAGCCGAACTCTCGCCGAGTTCCACAACTCCCTCATGGAGTTGAGTGTCGTCATCCGAAACTATTCCCTCCCCGTGCTTGTGCTCGGGGACTTCAATGCCAAAAACTTGGCTTGGGGTTCTCGTTGCACGGATGTGCGGGGTAGGATGGTGGAGGACTGGGCTCTGGAGGTGGGCCTGGTCGTCCTAAATCGGGGTTCTGTCCCCACGTGTGTGCGGATGCGGGGCGAGTCGGTGGTGGACATCTCGTTCGCTAGCCCCGCTCTGTCACCGCGTGTCGTTGACTGGCGCGTCATGGAGGGGGTGGAGACCTATTCCGACCACCGGTACATCCGGTTTGATGTCTCCGCCCAGGACTCAAGTGCGCCGGTCCTACAGGCCCCGAGTGGTCCGCGTTGGGCGCTGAAGCAGCTGGACCGGGAGCTCCTCCTGGAAGCCTCGGTAGTGCAGGCCTGGGTGACATCACCGAACAGGCCTGCCGACATCAACAATGAGGCAGAGTGGTTCCAGGAGGCCATGTCCGACATTTGCGACGTGGCAATGCCCCGAGTTCGGCCAGGAAGTGCCCGGCGTCAGGTGTACTGGTGGTCGCGAGAGCTGACGTCTCTGCGCGAGGCGTGCGTCGCCGCGCGGCACCCGTACGCCAGGCATCGCAGGCTCCGCATCCGCCCTCCGGATGCGGCAGCCATTGAGGCAGAGCTGTACGAGGGATACAGAGCAGCGAAGACCGCCCTCCAGGAGGCTGTCCAGCGGGCCAGAGACCTGGGCCGCGAGGAGATGCTGGAGACTCTCGACAGAGACCCGTGGGGGCGCCCTTACAAGATGGTGCGGGACAAACTCCGCACCTGGGCCCCCCCGCTGACGCAGAGTCTCCGCCCTCAGCTCGTGGAGGACGTGGTGAGCGCTCTGTTCCCTCTGCGAGGGGAACATCCTCCCCCGCCTATGGCTCCGCCGCTTGCGGTGCCGGAAGCGGACCACATCGAGGACGATGACGACATTCCGGAAGTGACCGGGGTAGACCTGAGAGCGGCGGTAGGCAGGCTTAAAGCCAAAAATACCGCCCCGGGACCCGATGGCTTGCCTGGCAAAGCCTGGGTCCTGGCCTCGGAGGCTCTCGGGCCCCGACTGGAAGGGCTCTTAAGCGCATGCTTGGAGAGAGGCCAGTTCCCGCTTCGTTGGAAGACGGGGAAGCTGGTCCTCATTCGGAAGCCGGGGCGCCCTGCGGACTCTCCGTCCGCATACCGGCCCATTGTGTTGCTCGACGAGGTGGGCAAGCTCTTTGAAAGAGTCATTGCCAACCGCCTCGCCGGGCACCTTGTGGGGATGGGGCCGGATCTGGCGGAACACCAGTTTGGTTTCCGCAGAGGGCGCTCGACGGTGGATGCCATCATGCGCGTGAGGGCTCTCACGACGGGGGATGCGGTGTCCAGGGGTGGGGTTGTCTTGGCGGTGTCTCTTGACATCGCCAACGCCTTCAACACCATGCCCTGGAGCTGCATTAGGGAAGCACTCCGGTATCACCGGGTGCCGACCTACCTTCGTCGTGTGGTCGGGGACTACTTGACGGATAGGGCCGTCATCTACCCCGGTCGCACCGGAGAATGGAACCGGCGAGAGGTGTCGTGCGGTGTTCCGCAGGGATCGGTTCTGGGGCCGCCCTTGTGGAACATCGGCTACGACTGGGTGCTGCGCGCCGACCTCCCTAGCGGTGTCAGCGTAGTTTGCTACGCTGACGACACGCTGGTGCTGGCACAAGGGAGGTCGCACGAGGCGGCGGCCGAACTTATGACACGCGGGGTTGCGATAGTCGTGGAGAGAATCCGGCAACTGGGTCTCGAGGTGGCATTGCACAAGTCCGAGGCCATGTGCTTTCATGGGCCTCAAGCGGCTCTTGCCCAACCTGGGGGGTCCAAACGCCTCCTGCCGCAGGCTCTACGCGGGGGTCGTGCGGTCCATGGCCCTTTACGGGGCCCCGGTGTGGGCGCGTTCTCTGAGGCGGCGAGCCGCCCATTACCTGAACGCGCCCCAGAAGGTGGTAGCCGTAAGGCTGATCCGGGGGTACCGCACGATCTCCGGCGAGGCGGCGAGCCTCTTGGCCGGATTGCCGCCATGGGATCTGGAGGCGATAGTCCTCGCGTGCCTGCACGAATGGCGCGCGGAGGCACTACGCCGGGGGGAAACTCCGCTGCCGCGGCAAATTGTCGCTCAGCGGACAGACCTCCGGCGCGATCTCATGGCGACATGGAGAGAGCGACTGTCGCAACCCCGTGCAGGGCACGCCACAATAGTGGCGATAAGTCCCCTCTTTGAGGAGTGGCTAGAGAGGCGCCACGGCGCCCTCACCTTCCGCCTGACGCAGGTCCTCACCGGACACGGTTGTTTCGGGAGGTTCCTGCACCGAATCGGGCGGGAGGAAACGCCCAGGTGTCACCACTGCGAGGATCGGCCGGAGGACACGGTGGAGCACACTGTGGAGCTATGCCCCGCTTGGGCTGAGCACCGCCGTGTCCTCGTAGCGGCGATTGGCGGCGGCGACCTCTCGCGTCCGGCCCTGGTTCAATCCATGGTCCGGAGCGAGAGGGAATGGGAAGCCGTCGCCTCCTTCTGCGAAGCAGTCATGCTAGCGAAGGAGGTGGCGGAACGTGAGAGGGAGAGAACCTCACGTCCCAGCCGCCGCGGGAGACGCCCCGGGCGTCGGGGGGCAACCAGTGGCCCCCAGCCACCGTAGGCGCGGGCCTGTGGACGGTGAGTAATGGGCTAGCTCACCGTCCGTCCGTCTTATGACGACAGACCGTGCCGACGGCGCGTTCGTGTTCCACGCGCGCCTCAAGGAGATGTCAGCAAATCGGAAGGGGTCCGAGAGGGCCGATGCCTGCCAGGGCTGCGGGTTGTTCGAAAGAGATACCGTGCCCCTGGAACGCAAAGGGCTAAGAAGGAACATGGATGGGTTTTAGTCAGTCAAGTCTGACACTCCCTTCCGCTCCGCCCAGAGCGGAAGAAGTCATTTGATGATTTCCCATCCGAAAAAAAAAAAAAAAAAAAAAAAAAAAAAAGCACCGACATACTCGCATTCTAAAGTACTAACTGCCGTAACCGCAGTAACATAATAATCATAGGTCGGAATTAGATAACGTTATTTGTGTTCTTACACTGATTTCATACAGCGAAAGAATAAAGTAGATAATGCCTCAAATCCCAGAAGAGATGAATTTCAAAGAGCAGAAAAATCCCGTGATTTATTAAATAAAAAAGTTATTTACTCTGACAACAATTTAAACCATCCGACATCGGATGTCCAAAGTTGCAAAATTCCAATACACACGCAAGGGAAGATCCATATTAATTTCAACATTTCGATGCAAGTACAGAAATAACTCTACCTAATTCCGACCTCTGATAATAACATTGTAAAACCTTTCCTTTTTGGTTGGTCGTGGGCACTTGCCCATATAGGCCAACGTGAAATAAAATATTTTGATTCCGATTTCACTGCGGTTATAGATCACTCAGTATTTCGATTAGAAATCTAGACCCATATTCTAAGAAAAAAATCGTACACCAAACCAAATCCTTTATCACAACGTATTTCAAACTGATTCGTACACTCTCGGCCCGACTCAGGGCAGCAGCAATTTTCAAGAATTACATAACGGCACCCGCCCAAAGATTACTTATTCGAGCCGACCCATTGTAACTTTTGGCTCACAATAAAACAGAACGTGACCCAGGATTTAAATGTGGTGGTTGACGAGTACCAAATCAATTTGCAAGCGTAGCGTGATTCAAATTCTTCATTTAGCAAAATGTGTGCGTTGAAATTTATGATGTTTGTACAAGGCTTATATTGCTCTGGGGAGCTACAAATGTGTTTTATAGTTAAGCTCGTATATTCGTTTTTTATTGTCATGGAGTTTTGTTGTAGATCCTCTTTTGTGAAACCGTTTGTAGAGACAAGAGTTTTGAATTTAAAATGGGGATTTGTGTTAGTTGTTTCAGTTACTTTATGAAAAAGTTTGATGAGAGATGAAAGGCTAAACGAAAATTTCTAAAAATTTTACCTGATATTAATATTAAGTTGATTAAGTAACATCTGTATACAGAAAATAACAGTATTGTGTTGCTAGGGTGTTTGTTTCGCCACTTACTCTTTCCAGCTAAAACATAAAAAGACGGGATTCTTAGCACAGCTTATATAAATGACTTATGATTTGAGAAAGAATAGCCAATCTAATAGCGTTCTATAAATAAGTAACGCATTCTTTAAATAAACGTTTCAGCAATAAAATAACACTGTCGTATTACAAAGAAAATAAATTATTTTCTTTATTATTTTATATTATTCCCAGCACAAAGACGAACATAGAAATACATGGACAAAAACGGGCTTTTTCCATGGCTTCAGGATAATGTACTTACGATTTACAATGTGGGAAATAATCACACAAACCTGAAAAAAACAGCATGATGTACACGTGATAGCAACGATGGCCTAGTGGTGGCAGCCCCGACTTACGAGCAGTAAGCCGTGGGTTCTAACCCAGGCAGGCGCATTACTTTGTGTAATTTATTTCATCACCACTGCCCTCAAAAACGGCGAAGGAAAACATCGTGAGGAAACCGGCATGAATTCGAATACATGTGACATAAACTAACCTGCACTAGGCCCGCGTGGTGGATTACAGCCCACTCCCTCTCATAGAGAGGAGGCCTGTGTCGCAGCAGTGGGAACATTAAAGGCTGATTATGATGATGACTGTACACGTGATAACCATTTGAGGTTCGGTTTCTCTTTCACCCTGTATCTATGCATCATGCTATATGTCCTACATACATTCTTAACATTAATATTTCATCAACCACTTAAATATCCACCCTTCGTAAACCTACCCCACTCAGCCCTTTTTCCTACGCACTATTATTAGCCATCGACTCAAAGGATTCCTTTTACAAGACCTATTTTTATCGAAATACTACATTGCATAATAAAAGAGTTTTTCCATAAATAGAATAATATTCCCTCTCCGACTTTCAGTCTTGCTTGACTGCCTTGGCTGAAAATCTCTTGACTGAGTTTAGTCAAGCAGACAAAGATATTATAATGCCAAAGTGTTTGCGTAAACACAGGTGCACTACCTGTTATTTAAGTCTCATAGTCTGATGGGACGTCAATATGACACGACTGGCTCACCAATCGTTTTTGCGATCACGAGATCAATAATTACTAAATTATTGACGAATAGTGTTTTGTCTCATTCAATATTCCTTCTACACTGTTTCCCGATGTGCAGATTTCTGAAATTTCTCGGTTTCATTCCCTTTGCGTCGAGAATCATCATCATACCGCAGACATACTTAATTAGGTACCTATATTGTTCGAGGCACAAGTCAAGTCTAACAAAGAATATCCTAACACCCAATTCATAAAACTACACCTATTCAAAAATTCCATTACCTAGATTCCAGGTTTAAATTACGTATACCCATCACGCCAAAATAAGGCTAGTACGAAATTCATAATTAAATATCCACTTACGCTCCAGCCTACAACAGTTTATAAGCCGTGTGCATTTGCCCAAGCAATTGAGATTAACGCACACCCTTTAATTACGAAGTTTCTGGCGTCGCGAATAAATATAAATGGAAAAGGTTTTTTCTACTTAGAGCTGGGGATTTTTTGGGTAATATGTAGTGGTAAATTATTGTAGCCTGATGTGTTTTAGTCGAGTGTCGAGTTGGTTTATGTGAAAGCATTATTTAGAGGATGGACGAGGAGGGAAACAACTGGCTCAGTGCGCTATGGAGCGGGCTAGTTTGTAGTTTCTTTGAAAGATAAGATCCAAAATGAAATCATACACACGAGGACACGGTGGAGCACACCGTGGAAGTCTGCTCCACTCGGTCTGAGTACCGCCGCGTCCTCGTAGCGGCGATTGGCAGCGGAAACCTCTCGCGTCCGGCCCCGGTTCAATCCATCCACGTACGCCTCAAGGAGATGTCAGCAAATTGGAAGGGGTCCGAGAGGGCTGATGCCTGCTAGGGCTGCGAGACTGTTCGAAAGAGATACCGAGGCCCTGGAACACAAATGGCTAAGAAGGAACATGTATGCGTTTTATTGAGTCAGTACAAGTCTGACACTCCCTCCCGCTGCGCCCAGAGGGGGAAAATAATTCGGAAAAGAACTGAATTTACCAATATAGCTTGCAGGTTCAGATGTCCATGTGTGTTAGAAAATCGACGACCGATGGAACACATGAGTTCTGGAGAGGAAGTCGCATATCACCAACTGCACCGTTGGTCGCCCCCAACTAGATTGCCCACCTACCTTCCTAAAGCAGCTGGGTCTAACTGCATTCGGAAGATGGAAGACAGGGTGACGGCACGGTAAGCAGTGGGTGAGCGATCGATTGCTGCACTGCGTGTCGCAGGTTCGATCCCCGCATGAAACAAATATTTATATGGCCTACAGATAATTGTTCCGGGTCTGGCTGTTTATGTATGTAAATTGAAATGTTTGTAAAAGCACCCACGATACAGGAGAAATTCTTAGCGTGGAGAGAAAAAAACAAGGTCTTGTGGCACAGCTTGGGAGAAGCTCAAATCCAACAGTGGACTACGACAGTCTTGAGAAAAAACAACCGTGCTGGATATTTAAAAGACGACCTAAGGAAATGTCATGAAATAACGTTTAGGAAAAAAACATTAATAAGTCATTGTTCATCCTTGCAACACAAACAAAACTACGCAACAATAAATTGTGTTTCTGAACCAATGTTTATACGAATGTTTCATTAACATATCCAATTTATTCAAGAAATGATGTACAAATAATGTCGTTTGAGTCAACTTAGACGGTAAATAAACAGATGTACGAGTAAGTTGTGTCTTCATTACGATTTATATAACCTATTCGCTTCACGCTTGCTTTGCTTTGCTAAGTGTCTAAGGTACCTACAAGAATAACTAGCTAGCTTTTGTGTGCAGCTTTGGTCGCCTTTTGGGTAGAAATTATCCCACGGCAACATACCACAACATTTTCGCCTGTAATCCCTAAAGAGTTAGGCAGAGATACCCATATTTCTCCAGTTACGTTTTCCCACGTAATAGGAGGCGATCCTATGGCCATCAACTGGGCATAAATCCATACTCCGTGGCTGCTACTGAGAAATTCCTGATGGAAAAACCCAATAACACTTTGGCCAACTTGGGAATCGAACCGAGGAGCTCATGCTCAGCAGTTGCGCTTGTAACCACTAGACCAACGAAGGAGTCACCACCACGGCATCGGCATATTGTTATATAGCCTTCATGACTCTTGGGAATAATGTAGCTTCCCACGAAAAAAGTTTTCCGGAATCGGTTCAGCAGTTTCGAAGATAAACCTCTACATCCAAACGTACAAACTTTACCTACCTCTTGAAATTACGAGTACAATTAGTATAGAAGTATAAGTAGATGAAGAACCTAATTGTAATATAGAGATCAAAAGGTAATGTGGGTGTGTTTTTGTAAAATATAATTAATCTTGCTCTCAAAAACGTGGAAGGAAAACATCTTGAGGCGGCATGTTCTGGAACTTAAAATCGAAGCCATGTGACATCTACCAACCCGCGCTGGGCCCACGTGGTGGATTACAGCCCGCTCCCTTTCATGGAGAGGAAGCCAGTGTCCCAGCAGTGGGAAAATTATAGGCTGATAACGATGATGATTAATTCTAATCAGAGTACTTTACCAGAAGATGGTTTACATTTTCAAATAAAGGATTAGCTTCACCTCTTCAGGTGGTGAAGCTAATATTGATCTTGACAAGACTTCAAAAGACACGAAGCTTTTTTTGTGATGTGTTTGCTCTTGAATCTAGTCTAGATCAGAGATGGCAGAGACAAAGTCGACGATGGAAAATCAACCAACATTTTGAAAGGAGCTCAATGTAAGTCAAGGTTGTCTATTAGGCACGTTTTTGTTCTATGAAAAGATTGATAGAAACCTTGGTTTAGCCTCCAAAGTAGATCTACTAAAAACCTGTAATTCTGTGTAAAAGACAAAACTGTTGTTTTAAAAAGCATTGTCTTAGGAGGAGCTCGTGGCTAAATAATAACAGCCGCCCAGGTCGATCTTTAAGGTTAAGCCGTGCTTGCCGAGGTTGGTCTGTGGATGGGTGGCCATAATTACATATCGAGATTCCTCCGTGCCTCGGAAAGCACGTTAAGCCGTTGGTCCCGGCTGTCATTTGTAGATCTTTGACAGACGTTATGACTAGTCAGAAGCTAAAAGTCTGACATCCAGTCTTACCAAGGGGTATCGTATTACCAGTTACTGGGTTGTGGAGGTCAGATAGGCAGTCGCTTCATGTAAAATACTGGTACTCAGCTGCATCTGGTTAGACTGAAAGCCGACCCCAAGATAGTTTGGGAAAACGCTAGGCAGATAATGATGTCTTAGGTAGTTAACTAACCTAGCCTTTAAGGAAAGTTTTTGTATTAAAATTCAAGTAAGCTTATTTCGCGAAGAACTAGTTTCTTCGTTAATTATCAAGAAATTTTCTAGAACATAAAATCCTATTACCAGCTGTACGTAGCCTGCACTTTTTAATACGTCCCATTAATTAACTGAGCTTAGTAATTACGCTGCTATCTATATCTTTAAAAAATAAAATACAGCCGAGCCTTTTTGAAAAAAGAATATTGCATGAAACCGACGTATAAATAAATTGAACAATGGTATTGGTAGTACAGCTTTTACGGATAATCAGAGCGAGCGTGGACTCAAAAAGAATCCCCAGCCCAGTTTTGCAAGCGGGGAGTTTATGAACGAATTTCGTGGAAAATTAAGGGTTGTGTTGGACTTCTACTGAAGGCCCACGGTGTTGTTCCAATCCTTGCCGTTGCTAGCAAGGCAGACAAATCTATCACAAATATAGGGTGACTATTAATTAGTGACCGATACTTAAACACGTAATTATACACATGAAAACAAACCACTTTCCCAAAAAATAATTTTTTTATACTAATTCAATTTTATAACAATAATACAACAGCCGTATAAAATTCACGCACTCGCGCCTTTGCTAAAAGTGAATGTGTATAAAAAAAAATGTTTCTTGTTTGTCCGTCTGTACATGTTGCATAGACCTTAAGTAATTTAAGTTATCAAATAAAAAAAATTGAAACCAATAACAAGAAAAATACAAAACGATACGAGCCCTCTAATAACTTCCATCTAAAAAAGAAAAATACAATTAATAAATTAAATTATAATACCGCAGTACGTACATAATTAAGGAAAATAGCACTCCATGTTAATTACTTTGATTATAATTAAGACAGTAGGGGAGACAGCGAAAAGTTTTCAGTTACAGTGCGTACTTACTGAAAATAAAGCTATGTTAGAAAAGACGTTTGCGAAATTAGGGTAATTTTTAGAAGAGAGGGTAATAATTATCCTTGTTTTGTAGGGTAATGTTTTTTTAAGACTGTAGTTTTGGGGTTAGCTGGTTAATCTATAGAAAATTACAGTACTTTGAAACTTAATACTTTATCCACTCTGTGTTTATTGTTTGCATTAACGTCAAAACTGTGTTATTTTCTTTGTTTGGTAGATCGCACTTCAGTTCTTTCAAAAACGGTGAAGGAAAACATCGTGAGGAAACTGGCATATCCAGGAACAAAAATTTCGAAGACATGTGACATCTATTGCTAAAAACATTTTCGAAAAATCTTAAATAAATCTTTAATAATTTTAAATTATCTATAGATAGAAACAACAATTTCCAATTATCTTTTTTTTTAAAGCCATTTCGAAAATGTTTTTTAGTAACTTTTTAGACGTATGTATCCTGCTTATGTGTATGAAGTTTCATTAAATTCGGTTCAGTCATTTCGGAAAATAAGGACTTGAAAGTTTGTAAGAAATGTCGTAAGGTGTAAACGCTCTTAATCCTAATTTCAGTAGTATGAATTCGTGGTGAGAAGTGGCCGTTGGATTTGCATAGCTAACGCTAAGTCGACATTGCTTGCCGAATTGGGCCACTATGCTGGTCCAATGGCCACAAAAGGTCAGTTATATTTTGCGTACATAACTAATCTAATAATGGGCGTAAAAGTATCTTTTACGTACCCAACGCACTTGTCATGAAGACATTGGGGTCAAAGTTACAAAATTTTCGCAAGTTTTTTTTCAAGCAGCATAAATATAGTAACGTTTGTGGTAACAATATTTTTGAGCCGTTTGGGGTTGAAACTCTGGGGCCATGGGGTCCGAGTGCTCACAGCCTTTATAAGGAAATTTCGAAACGCTTAGTTGACGCTTCCCGTGACCCTAAGTATTGCCATGCAACGTGCCAATGCTGCCAGTCTCTTGGTCACATTACCAGCTGACACCGTTAAGAAGTTTTTTGACGCCCTTTTAAAGTTAACTGTTATTTTAGTTATTAAATTTACTAGTTTGTTAATCGTCGTAATTGTATATAGTTAGTCCCCTTTTATAAAATAAATTAATTTTATCGCCAGTTTTTTTTAAAAAAAAAACCAGTTTTTAATGCTATACCTTTACTTTAAATACCTCCACGAACCCCGTACTACTCAATGCTCCATCAGCGCATTGCATTGATTCCTACCGTAAAACGTGATTTTTCACCCACCCACCCAAAAAAAAAGTCTTTTCCAAGCAACATTTTTTGCGTATTGTTACATAGTTTATAGCAATACGCTTTGTAGATAGTTTTGAATTTGGCAGTGACATTTGTGTAACCCCGTAGCCAGGAACCAAGGGATACGGCGACTTGCGTTACTGTTTTACGTCCGTCTCGTCACTATCTCTCAGGTCTAGTTGAAAACCAGCGTCGGGCACTAGCTGCTCGGCAGTTTGCTGAACTGGGCCTATTTGGCGCAGCCGCGAGACACACATTTTTCTTTTCCGTTTAGATTTAAGTTTTTTTACTTACTTATTTTTTTATTGTATGCACTTGTGGCATGTGTCAAATAAATATGTTTACTTTCTTTCTTTCTTGCGACTGCGTAAAAACAACTGAAAGATTTTATTGCGAGCATGTCACTGTCACCGAGACGTTTGGCGAAGCGACCGCCGGAAACAGTTGACGTCCGCGGGTATCACTTGAAGTCAGTCACATCGCCCGTGAACGATATGCGCTTCTCGTTTAGCTTTGGGTGCTTTAGTTAAGTTAGCCAAGTTAGAAGAAAAACTTCGATCCTCGCAACCAATATTTGTATGACCTACAAGTAGTTGTTCTGGGTTTGGCTGTTAGTGTATGTGAGTTTTTAATGTTTGTGAACGCCCACCCAGGATAAAGGAAAAATTCTAGTGACAACATTAAAAAAAATCCTAGCAATTTTACCACCTGACTTCACTATGGAGTTTTTACACCATTCAAGTACCCCAAGACACCAGGTAATTTCTGAACAAAATGGCGGCCATAATTCGAGCTACCTGCCCATAAACATCCTGTAATGACCAACATCCAGCAAATTAATGTCTCAGACGCAATGCTCATTAAAGTTTTAATGTAGGATAGGGTTATGAAGAAGATTGTTAAGATTTTTTATGGACTTCAGTTTGAATAAAATATTTTATGGCATGGAGGAATTGAACATTTCGCATGCTGCGTCTTTTCCTTGTGGAATAAAAAATAGTTAATGAAAAGCGACGCAGGTCTCCCAAGGATTCTATGCTTCTATGCTATGACACTTTCAGAACCGCCGAGGTATCATCATCATCATCATCATCATCATCAGTCTATAATGTTCCCACTGCTGGGAAACAGGCTTCCTCTTTATGAGAGGGGGTGGGCTGTAATCCACCACGCGGGCCCAGTGCGGGTTGGTAGATGTCACATGTCTTCGAATTTTTAGTTCTAGGACATGTCGTTTTCGTCACGATGTTTTCCTTCACCGCCGCGTCACATTAATATAATATTATAAAGGCGAAAGTATGTGAGTGAATGTGTGTGAGTGTTTGTATGTTTGTCACTCCTTCACGCCTTAATGGCTGAACGGAATTTGATATAATTTGGTATGTAGATAACTTATACCCTGGATTAATGCATAGGCTACTTTTTATCCCGGTGTGCGAGTATAAACCGCGGGGCGCAACTAGTAATACATAAAACGTGCAAGTTTTTTTCAATTATGTTGAGATATTGAAACCCATTGCCGTCTGTATTTTTGCTAGCTTATTTTGTTTACAATCATACATGAATAAATTCCCATCGTATTACCCAGTTACTGGGTTGTGGAGGTCAGATAGGCAGTCGCTTTGTGTAAAATACTGGTACTCAGCTGCATCCGGTTAGACTGGAAGCCGACCCCAAGATAGTTTGGGAAAAGGCTAGGCAGATGATGATGACATGAATAAATTCCCATCTTTTTCTCATGGGGCACAGGTAGAAACTACCAGATGTCATATGCTACGATCCTTACATATTTTTCAAACCTTGTATTTGTAGGTACCTAGGTTGGCACCGTTGTTGGAAATTATTTTGGAGAGTCATTACTCTCAATGTGTGTCAATGTTATATAAAAAAACACTACTACTACACATTTGTAGTAGTAGTGTTTTTTTTTTTATATAACATTGACCAGATTGGACCAGGTTGATATTTTTATTTTTACTGTAATTCCACTGACATTTTTACTTTTGTATTCTTAACGTAATTCCAATTCCTTTATTTTTTTCTTTTTTTGTAATTCCAATTCCTTGCAATATTTTGAATTTAAATTGCAAACCTAATATTTGCATGCCCATGTGACGGTAAAATAATGAGAACCGTATTATAATCGAACATCTTTGTACCTTTTTGCATAAAAATAAATGATTTAATTTTATTTGATTTAGTCATCACAGATCACAAGAGACTTTCAGCTCTATCTTTGGGTTTGCAAGGCATCTGCTATGAAGAGTCATAGCAGGTGCATTGTGATCCCAGAGGTTGAGAATAAACTCTGGCATAACAGATATATCTGCGGCGGAAACATCGGAGGACATAAATGTATTTTTTATCTTACCTTATGTTTCCCCAAGTTGATAACAGAGCACCCAAGAAGAGCCTCCTTCCCGATGTGGAAAGTATGGTTGCCGATGGGTCTCTCGAACTGGGGCACGTCAATCAACTTGCGGTTGACAACGTGTGAATCTGTAGACAAAGAAAAGACAAAAAAATAAAATCTTATTATTTGGTTCTTTTCTGATGAAATAAAAGATGTTGTCTAGTATTAATTTCAGTGTTTCGACTTAAGTAGACTGAACAGTTTTCTGTTACCTTGGTACCCACAAACGATAACCCCGAATCATTTTAGTTCGACAAAAAAACCCAGCACTCTTGTTACTGAACACACAAAGAAACCAACGAAAATACTCGTATTATGTAAGAAAAACAAAAGAAGGCTTTTTCCTAAAGAACAATGAACTATAGACAATACCAAAAACCTTCTAGTAAAAACATTTATTCCGAAATACCATACGAGAACCTACATAAAATATTTATAAGTATCTAAAATACTTGTTCCAAAAAGCAGTTTCAAAATCTAGGCTGTCTAAACACACAAAAATACAATAAAACCTATAGCAGTAACTCGCATTTAATTGGATCTAGAAACAAGTTACCTTATGGTACAATGGCGCACTCATTCAGAAACTAGCTATGAAAAATAACTAAAGCTTGTTAAGGTAGGAAACAAAGAGGACCAGATACAATGTTTCGAGAGTTCTATTTATAAAAAGAACTCTCGAAGCATTATGAGATATATCTCAGAATAGTATTTATGTCTATTTTTCGTTTGTGAGGCCATGTATGTGAACGGGACTGTGGACGGTGAGTAATGGGCTAGCTCACCGTCCGTCCATCTTATGACGACAGGCCGTGCCGACGGCGCGTTCATGTTCGACGCGCGTCTCAAGGATATGTCAGCAAATCGGAAGGGGTCCGAGAGGGCCGATGCCTGCCAGGGCTGCGGGATTGTTCGAAAGAGATACCGTGGCCCTGGAACACAAAGGGCTAAGAAGGAACATCGATGGATTTTAGTCAGTACAAGTCTGACACTCCCTTCTGCTCCGTCCAGAGCGGGAGGAGTTATTTAATATTTGATGATTACCCATACGAAAATAAAAGGTCATGCATGTGAACCGGTGTCATTAAAACCTAACTCTAGTTAGTTTTTCAAAAATAATTCAAGTTGTGGTAACATTTTGCAAAATTGATACAAATGTTTGACTATTCAAAATGCGTCATACCTGAAACTTATTATGAATCACCAAATTTAAAGTAAAAATATGTCCTACTTGGGAGAGTATTTTGCTAAATAACATTTTGAAATTTAAAGAACCAGAAACGGGATTAGACCAGACTGCATAATAAATCTTTTAGTTTATATGCCAGGTGAACTGATTTCATGATTACCAAATCCTCATGATGTTTCCCTTCACCTTTTTTTTTTTTATGAATGGCATCTTGCAGTTCAACCTAGGAGGTTGTCGTCTGCTTAACCGGACTATCCTGTGGGTGCCTTAAGAGTAAGGCCTCCAGCCAGGGCATAAAAACTTACAAACTAAGCGACTATACGCTGAGGGCACCCCCTGTGGGGTACGAGCCTCGGCTCAGGGCGTCGCTGGGGGAGGACTGCATGGGGACAGGCTGGATCTGAATGATATCATTATTTAGGGGCTGATTTAGAACTACTGGCACAGCATCGCGGGCTGGCTCGAGCGAGGGTCGGGGAGGGCATGGACCGGGACGTCGCGACGGACCTCGACGGCGAGGTCGGAAAGAGGGCGGTTTGTGTCTGAACTTTTTAAGAGTGCTAGTCTCTTTGCTACTCTCCTGGAGGAGGGTGATAGCATCATCGGGAGTGACGAGGGTATGCCGAGGACGGCGTACTGTACTAATGCGCGAGGGTTCGTAACGGGCGGCCGCTGCGATCAGGGGATTACGGTGTTTAATGGCGTTATCGAAGAAACGCTTCGAAAGACGTTTCATAAACTGAAGGACGGTGGGCATTCTAAGGTCTACGTGTAGACGGTCATTACGGACATAAAAAGGGGCTCCCGTGACTCTACGTAAGAACCGGTTCTGCAAGGTTTGCATCCTATGGATGTACTTAGGCTTGGTGTGAGCGTACACGACGCAAGCGTACGTCATAATGGGGCGGATCACCGCGGTGTAAAGGCGCAACTTGCACTTGAGTGACAACTTGCTTTTTGTCGAAATCATGAAATGAAGCCTACCCATAGCAAAGGCAGCTCGGTCGCGAGCTGCTTTGATGTGCGCCGCGAAAGACAGGTGGTTGTCAAGTAAGACTCCTAAGTACTTGGCTTGCTTCTCCCAAGGGATAGGCTTACCGTACATAGTGATCGGGCTGAGCGCGGGTGGCTTATTTTTACGCGGTTTAGAGAAAAGAACTGCCTGGCTCTTGTCGGGGTTCACCTCGATTCTCCATTTCCGGAACCAAGCGCCTAAGACGTTGGCTGAGGTTTGGAGGGTGCTGTAAATAGCGTCGTGACTACGGCCAGTGTAATAGATGGCCGTGTCGTCCGCGAACAGGGCTAACTGTGCCTTCTTGCTCTTGGGGATGTCACTGGTGAACAGAGTAAAGATAAGGGGAGAGAGCGGGAAGCCCTGAGGGACTCCGGCTCTAATGGGGTGGGGGGAAGACAGCGCCTTCCCGATGCGATAGCGGAAGGTGCGATCCGACAAAAAGTCTCGTAAGATGAGCACGAGACGGTCTGGCACTCCCAGTTTGTACAGCTTATATAATAAGCCGTTGTGCCAGACTTTGTCGAATGCCTTTGCTATGTCGAAAAACAACACACCCGTCATCGCTCCACGCTGGAAGCCAGCGCTCAAGTGTTCTACGATGCGGTGGGCCTGTTGAATGCAAGAGTGTCCGGTCCTGAAGCCGAACTGTTCGTTAGGGATGAGACTCTTAGCCTCGGCGAAGTCTTTGAGTCGCTTATACATAAGTCTCTCGTAGATTTTACCGAGTGCATTCAGGAGACTGATAGGTCTGTAGCTCGAAGGCTCAGACTTGGGTTTGCCTGGCTTGGCGAAACCGATGACAGTGGCCTCTTTCCATATTTGGGGAAACGCGTTGTTGCTCAGGGCGCCATTGAAGATGGCCGCCATTAACACGACGAGCTGAGCGGGGAGGAGTTTGAACACCCTATTGGTGATTCCGTCGGAGCCGGGTGCTTTCCGCGGTTGAAGTTTGCTAATGATGTCTTGCACTTCGTCAGCTGTGACCGGAGGCAGAGGATCATCAGGGTCTTCTTCGGGGGGCTGGGCGGTTCTACGTTCGACGAATGCGTTCACCTCATCGAGATGTCGCTTGTCTACTGGTTGCAAGCTGGGGGAGCACTGGGACTCCAGGCTGTCGGCTAGGCATTCGGCCTTCTCAGAGTCGTCGAATGCGACGCTCTTATCGGGTCGGGTGAGGGGAGGCATCGAAGCCTCTTCGGTGGAGCGCATCTTGCGTTGCAGCTGCCAGAAGGCTAGGTGGGTAGGCTCGAGTTCGCTTAGCGTTTTGTCCCATTGATTATTACGAAGCTCACTGGTGCGATCCTTTACAGCGCGCTGTAAATTACGCATGTGGGCTTTGTTTGCGTCGCAGGGAAAGCTGCTGTAGGCACGGATGGCCGCGTTCTTTTCGTTTATCAGTTCACGTACGTCAGCGGGAAGTATCCAGCGTTGATCGCTCATTGCTGGGACTTCCCGTGAGCAGTCCTTCAGTATGGATTGCACGTGTTCTGTAAACGAGTTGATGGCGGCCGTCGTGTCTGCGATTGAGACTATGTGGTCGGGGATGGCCTCCAGGTGAGGCGACGTGGTGGATTTCAGCTTTTCGCTGACTTTCCTCCAGTCGGTTATCACTTGGGTCGGCGGGGGCTGGCTGGGGTCAGAGGGACCCGAGCGAGGAACTAAGTGCATGAGCACTGGTCGATGATCTGAGTTAAGCTCATGTAAAGTCTCGATGGAATGCAACTTAAGGTTGACATTCTTGAGTAGCGCTATGTCGAGAACGTCCGAACGTTGGTCGGGGTCGTGGGGATAGTGGGTGTGCTCCATAGGAGCGATGGGATCGAAGTTAAGGGACTCACCCAGGTTATACAAGTGACGTCCTCTGGCAGAGGTCGTCGTGCTGTTCCAGGCGGGGTGTTTGGCGTTGAGGTCGCCCGCTATGATAACGGAGTCGCTCAAGCCGAAGAGGACGGCAAGGTCTTTGGTGAACAGAGTGTGCTCCTCGGACGTGCCGCCGGGAGGGATGTACGCAGAGGCGATAGTGATCGGTTGATGGCCGGTCAAGCCTAGTCGACACACTGAGGTCTCGAGTAGAGACTCCATGGGAGGGGGATCTAAGGGGATGCAATGCAGTTCTTTTCTGTAATAGATTAGAGTCCCGCCCTTGTGGCAACGTGACCGATCGTTGCGAACTATGCGATAGTTGGCAATTCTCGGATCGCGGTGACTGGGCTTGAGGAAGGTCTCCTGTACGAGGAGGATATCAATTTGATGGTCGCGGAGGAAGGTGGCGATCTCATCACGCTGGCCTCTAATGCCATTGGCATTAAAGTACCCTAATTTTAGGGATCGGGGTTTGGTGCACGTTAATCTTGTATTATCCATTGGAGTTAGTCGAGATTAAGGTTGCGGAGGAGGTCGCCTAACTTTAGTAGGGACTTGAGGATAATTTTAAGTTTATCGCCACCAGTGTTAGCCGCCCTGAGATCAGCCGCCATGCGGTCTGCTTCGGGGGTGACTAACTCTGCTAGTGATTCTAAAATTACGTTGTGAGAGGGGTCCACGGCCGCGGGGCCGGGTGGCGTGGGACGAGCGGGCGCCGGTGCGCTCGCTTGGGCCGCGGGAGTTGGGACAGGGGCATCTAATAGCCCGGGGATGGGGCTGGACTTTGCTTTACTGAGAGCCGGGAAGGCTTTCTGGTGGTTCAGCGTGGTCCAGGGAGAGGGCCTCTGAGGGCTGAGTCTCTCCGGCAGCTGGGCAGAGGGTAGCCTCACCGATGGGCTTTCTCTTTGTTGGCGGGCGCTTGCACGCTTCACCAGGTTAGAGGAGGAGCCTTTGGGGGCTTTTGAGCAGCCGCGGTAGTTGGCCGTGTGGCCCGACTGGCCGCAAAGCACACAGCTCGGTGGCTCCGTGCAAAGCGACTTGTCTTTGGGACGGGGGCAGTCTGCCGTGCCATGGTCGCCTAGACACTTTACGCATCTGTGCGGCGCATGGCAATTGGCTTGGCTGTGACCGTACATCTGGCAGCGGTGACACTGTCCGACTACGCTTGAGCGGTAGGGCTTCTCTATTGAGATGCCTGTCAGGGAGCAAACCGACTTCACTTTGAAGATCGGGTGGTGACCTTCTACTGGGTCACAGATGACCAGTACCATATCGTAATGGTCTCCGCCTCTCGCCTTATGAAGGCGGTGGACGGCTGCGACCGGGATGTCCTGGCCTTGGAGGTCATTGAGGATGTCCTCAGTGGGGATTTCCTTCGGGATCCGCCTGATCACCACGCGGGTGGGCTTCTCCTCTGGAAGAGAGTAGGTGTGGAAGGCTATGCGCCTTCCGATTAATTGGCGGGTTAGTTCCCTGAAGTCGGTTGTCGTAGGGACCACCACTTTGATGCCCTGCTGTGTGCTTTTTGCGCTTGTATATTGAATGCGGCGCTCATTACACATTTTGGACACGTCTGTCCATTTCCCTTTGTCCTGAATGAACAACGGGGGAGGGGGCTTCAGCTTCTTTGAAGAAGCGGCTGAAGAGTTACCCTTGGGGCTGGTTGGCCTGCTGGTATGAGCAGCGGCGGACTTTGGTGTGGGGACCGGGGAGGTGGGACGGGACGCCTCGGGAGAGGGGATTAGAGGGAGCGCGACTAACTTTTTGGCCATGGCGGCCTGCGAGTTTTTGCCCTTCTTCCTCTTGCCCTTTCCGACGACTTGATAGTCGTCTTCTGAGGACGAGGAAGCAGAGCAGGAATCTATAACCGATTCCGATTCGGAGATTGGTACGGTTGTGTCCATGTTCTCCGAAATGGGAACAATAGACGCAGGTGCGGACTGATCCATTGTTTGCGAAACAATGGGTTCGGGATTAGCCGGAATCGCGGCGGCGACGGCTGGCGGTAAGCTTTTGCCAATGTTCCCAGAAACGGGAACAATGGACGCAGGTGCGGGCTGGACCTTTGTTTGTGAAACAATGGGTTTCACAACTTTGGGTCTTGGAGTAGCCTTAATCGCGGCGGCAACGGCTGGCGGTAAGCCTCTGTCGGCAGGCGGCGGCGACAAAGGGCTGTCGAGCGCGTCACTGATGTCAGTGACGTTATCGCTGGTTTGCTGAATGGCAGCAATTTCTGACCCATACTTTTCAAAATTTGGGTCAGTCGTGAAGACGCGGAAGAAAAAACGCAAAAGCGCTTTTTCCTTCTCGTCTAAGAACGACATTTTGTCGGTTAAAAGTTAACGAACATTGAGTGAAGCTCCGCGCCTAAACAGCCTAACAACCTAATTCCTTGCACAATTATGAAGGGAATTTACTGGGTCCAGCGACTCACCCGCTTCAACCTTCCCGCAGCCACAGTCCGAGGATTCGGGCTTGGTAGCAACTCCAACTCCAGTCCAGGGAACTTTGCTTTCAGGAACTTGTTGAAACGGGAAACACTAGCACAGTAAATCGGCGGCGCACACGTTCGCGACGGAGCCCAATTATTTCACCTAAACCCTGAAGGGGTTAGGCGGGCGAATTGGGTCACCACCCTCTCTTGGTTTCGTTGGCACCGTTAGGTTTCCCACCAAGAACCTCGAAACTGAGGACTTTTCCCTGATGGGGCAAAGGAAGTTAAATCGGAATAATATCCGAAGCAAAATGAGCAAGTGCTGTCTTAATAAAAAGACAACAATTGTTCGGAGGTGTAGTCAAGGGACTACTGATGACGTCACGACACTGGAAAGCGACGAACCGATGACACACACTGATAGCGAGCGGGAATGCGAACAGGTAGCGGCACGTCCGTACGCGGCGGCGGTCAGGCGGAGAGTGTGCTTCCCTTCACCGAAGCAAAGGATAATTATATAACCAGAATGTCTGAGAGATATTTCTTGACCGCATATAAAGCCAGAGGCCCATGGCCGGCATAAAACCTGACACCACGTAAGGCTACTAACCACACTATAAAGAAGATTACCCAATTTTGCACACACTACATAAAACTGAACAGACCCATACTGATCCAAAACTACTATCAGAAAACCATTTCACTCTGAACGCAGAACTATTATGAACTAAAACGAATAAACTCACAAGAACTACATGCTGTTATTGTTAACTAAGTTGTCTAAACTCGTGTGAACTCGTTCAAACTCGACTTCAATAATAGTTCTACGTTTATAGAACTGTATGTTCCCACCATTTATGCTTAGATCATTTCGATGATATGGCTATATTTCTTATCCAGCGATATCATCTTCCATCTTCTTCTAAGGAGTTGACTTCTGATTTGACAGCTTTAACAAAATTATGGAAGAAGAAGGCATGCGTCGCCGACCCCTAGTAAATCAGAAGAGAGCAGGAGAATAATGATTTACATTGAAGAGGTAACCAGGTACATGATGGACAGACCTGAATTATGTTCTTTGGTTTGTGCCTACCCCCATGAGAAAGGCTCGATTTTATGCATGTATGCATTTATGTATGATTGACAGGTTGACACCTGTCAGATCCTATCAACTTTAGAGATCAAGTCAGTGGGACAAAAATATCCAAAGCCCCGTGTACTTCAGAGTGAATTTTAAAAATAGAACTGCAAAGCAAAAATACCAATACACTATTACCACTAAAACAAAAAAAAAAAAGGTAGAAACTCGCAGTTCAGTACAGCCCACAGCTAACCCCTTACATTCTAACCCGGCCAAAGTTTTAACAATCACTTCGGAGCTTTTGCCCCGCAATGTGTCATTTCGCTACCAAATACGCCAACTATTTGGGGTTATGTTGAACCTCTGCAGTCAGATGTTAATGGGATTATTGACGGTATAGCGCAGTGTTTTGTTTTGATCGAAATGGGTCGAACTTACTCTCTGGGAGGAGCTCGTGGCTAAATAATAACAGCCGCAACAGTCGATCTTTAAGGTTAAGCGGTGCTTGCCGAGGTTGGTCCGTAAATGGGTGACCATAATTACATAGCGAGTTTGCTCCGTGCCTCGGAAAGCACGTCAAGCCGTTGGTCCCGGCTGTTATTTATAAATCTTTGACAGTCGTTACGAGTAGTCAGAAGCCGAAAGTCTGGCATCCAGTCTTAGAAAGGGGTATCGTATTACCCGAGTCGCCTACATGAATTGCGTAGGTTCAGGCGTCACTTCACTTACCGATCTGAAAAGGTTAGCTAGCCTCTTGTTTGTTGTGGGTGTTCCAACAAGCGAATGATCCTCATTTTCACTCACACTTAAATTAATCTGTACTAATATTACAAATACGAAAATGTGTGAAGGTGTATGGATGTTTATTACTCTTTCACGCAAAATCTACTGAATGGATCTTAATGGATAGATAATAGTTGGGCTGGAGAGCAGCGGTGGCCCAGTGGTGGCAGCCCCGACTTACGAGCAGTAAGTCCCCCAGGCAGGCGCATTACTTTGTGTAATTTATTTCATCACCGCTGCTCACAAAAACGGTGAAGGAAATTATCGTGAGGAAACCGGCATGTCCTGGAACTAAAAATTCGAAGACATGAGACATCTACCAACCCGCACTGGGCCCGAGTGGTGGATTACAGCCCACTCCTTCTCGTAGAGAGGAGGCCTGTGTCCCAGCAGTGGGAACGTTATAGGCTGATGATGATGATAGATAATAGTTTAGAATAGCACATAGGATACTTTTTATCCTGGTAGTACGGACCGTGGGACAATTACCGAACAAAATACAGGCGAAGCCGTGAGGATTAGCTAGTACTAAATAAAGCCGAGAGCAGCGGTGGCCCAGTGGTGGCAGCCCCGACTTACGAGCAGAAAGCCTTGGCCTCGAACCCAGGCAGGCGCATTACTTTGTATAATTTATTTCATCACCGCTGCCCTCTAAAACGGTGAAGGAAAACATCGTGAGGAAACTGTCATGTCCTAGAACTAAAAATTGGAAGACATGTAACATCTACCAACCCGCACTGGGCCCGCGTGGTGGATTACAGCTTTCCCTCTCATAGAGTGGAGGCCTATGTCCCAGCAGTGGGAACATTATAGGCTGACGATGATGATGATGAAATAAAACCGAGCGGTTTGATGCTCGGCTCGGCACCAAACGATCACCCACTGTCTTCGAAATCATCTAAGTATGTCTGTCAAAGCTCAGTTAACGATTGTTTGTAGCTCTATTGGACAGAAATATTACGTATGGTTTTAATTTGAATAAAATATATATCCCAACAAACTTGTTGACCTATTATGTTCGACTACTCCCTGAACAAGCAACCTATCTATAATCTACGCTCTCCCGAACTCCAAATGAGGAACTGGCCCATACATCGAGTTTGGGCCCAATCTATGTTTAACTTTTACTAATTGTTTACCCTGGGGTCGACTTCAATTACCAGTGAAACTCGACCTCTGCGTCTGAAAACATTTCCTGTTCGATGTTCCGAATTTCTAAAGGATGGGACAGGAGGGGCAGTTCAGCCTAAACTGGGCAATCCAACAATGCAATCTCGTGAAAACCGATGTAACACAGGAAACTTTTAATATGATTAATATTTAATTTCTTTATTGGCTGTTGAACCGTAAATCAAGGCGGATTTTTTGTGAATATTTGATGCCGCTTTTGAGAGAGGAATATTAATTTGAAAAATTTTTTTAAAGAAATTCTTGCGTGTTGAAATAACTTGTTTATCCATGACCATTTTTACATTAGAGGACTTCCGATAGTAATTAATATAGTAGTTATTGTCTAAATTGTATAATTTGAATGACGAGATCTTCGTGCCTATACAAAGTGACATATTGTCAATATTAGAGATGAGGAAATAAATAAATAAGCTACCGAAAACTTTATTTCAATTCTATTTTCAAGTGCGAGTCAGACTCACGCACGAAGGGTTCCGTACCATTATTTATAAAAACGTAAAACGTTCTGTATGATGTTGGACGTAAAGAATAGCACCATCCCATATCTTCCTGTGGGTGTCGTAAGAGACGACTAAGGGACTTGCCAGAGAATGGACAGCTTTTTTTTTTTATGAATGGCATCTCGCAGTTCAACCTAGGAGGTTGTCGTCTGCTTAACCGGACTATCCTGTGGGTGCCTTAAGAGTAAGGCCTCCAGCCAGGGCATAAAAACTTACAAACTAAGCGACTACACGCTAAGTTCACCCCCTGTGGGGTACGAGCCTCGGCTCAGGGCGTCGCTGGGGGAGGACTGCATGGGGGCAGGCTGGATCTGAATGATATCATTATTTAGGGGCTGATTTAAACTACTGGCACAGCATCGCGGGCTGGCTCGAGCCAGGGTCGGGGAGGGCATGGATCGGGACGTCGCGACGGACCTCGACGGTGAAATCGGAAAGACGGCGGTTTGTGTCTGAACTTTTTGATAGTGCTAGTCTCTTTGCTACTCTCCTGGAGGAGGGTGATAGCATCATCGGGAGTGAGAATGCACAGCAGCGTTCTCTGTGCTTTTGTAACAACCGTACTGCGATCGCCAACCCGCCTGCTAAGCGTGGCGATTATGGCAAAGCCCCCCAAAATGTCAATGTGGCGACATTTGGGGAGGCCTATGTCCAGCAGTGGACGTCTTATGGGCTGAAATGAATGAATGATGAATGAATTTATAAAAACGAGCAAAAAAATCTCTCTTTTGCATGGGAAAAAAATATTAAATATTTATTTTATTCTGTTTTTAGTATTTTTTGTTATAGCGGCAACAGAAATACATAATCTGTAGAAATTTCAACTGGCTAACTATCACGGTTCATGAGATACAGCCTGGTGACAGACGGACGGACGGACAAACAGCGAAGTCTCAGTAATAGAGTCCCGTTTGACCCTTTGGATACGGAACCCCAAAAACTGTCACCAGTCTATGACCTTTTATTTGAAAATATTAAGTACAGTATTGTATGTTATTGTTGTTTGTTTATTGTGTTTTAAGTACAGTCATCATCAGCCTATAATGTTCCCACTGCTGGGGCACAGGCCTCCTCTCTATGAGAGGGAGTGGGCTGTGAACCACCACGCGGGCCCTGTGCGGGTTGGTTGATGTCACATGTCTTTGAAATTTTAGTTCTAGAACATACCGGTTTCCTCACGATGTTTTCCTTCACCGTTTTTGAGAGCAGCGGTAATGAAACAAATTACACAAAGTAATGCGCCTGCCTGGGTTCGAACCCATGGCTTACTGCTCTGAAGTCGGGGCTGCCACCGCTGGGCTACCGCTGCTCTCAAGTACAGTAATAACGACAAATTCCGTAAGATCTATAGGTAAAACACTCGCTATTTGTAACCTAAATACAAACCCAAGAAAGAACAGAAATAAAACGCGAAACTATCACGCTAAAACCAATGAATTATAGTAATTGTAAGCAAATAGAGCAACATCCATTGGAACGATTGCTTGGATAGCATTAACCGTTAGTCCGAGATCAATATGGCGGCGCAATTAAAGAAATGGGTTACATTCGTAACCTATCTTGTAACTTTGCTAGCACTTGCATTAGTTCCTAATGGGGTTTTAATAAAATTGTGGTAATTGCCTGACTTATCCTTGGGTAGGTTTTTAGTTTTAATGTTGATTTTCTTTTATAACAATTGGATAGGGTATTTCTTTGCTTTGCCTGTGTATTTTGTCTGTTCAATAAAAAGTATGGCTATTGGCTAAGATTTTTATGGACTAGAAATTATTCCGTGATCAATGCAGGTATTAAAGTTAGCTTTTACTAAGCTTTCTGAACACTCACTACCTCGACTTGACTTGACCGATGGCCGGCGGTTGATGGCAATAGGCTGGCCCCCTTTTACATGGGACTTAAATATGATTGGCGAAATGTGAGTATTAATCCCCGAAGGGTTAGGCAGAGAAAATTATTAAGCCACCATAACATAACTGTTATGCTGGCTGAACATTTTTTTTCTTGGCCTGTTGTGTAGGACTGTTGTTGTTGTTGTGCACTCCATCCTTCTTCCACAAACCCGTGCGTACTTTTTTCAGTACCTCCACCATCTACTTTGTGGCCTGGCACGACTCAGCCTGTCCACTACCACTTCTGCTTTTTTCGGCTACAGTTGGTCTGGCCTACGGCAGAAGTTCCAATTTATTTGAGTAGCCTTTAGGGAGCAATATATTATTTCAATATCTTCACTTTTATTAACTTTACTATCAAACTGATGTCGAACATCAAAATTCAAACCACGTTCTGAAATCACAATTGCCCATCACATCCCTCAAAACCTATTTCAACACTCATTCAAATGCTATAAACAATTCAAAACCCTATCATAGACCCTTCTACTTCCAATAATTCACATTTCTCTATAAATATTTAAGACGGCGTTAATGGCAGTGGCTTCTCCAGCTGTGTCCATATATGAATAATTAAAGAAAGTAAGAATGCAGCTGTTACTTCGTTTACTTGTATCGATCTTATTGTATTTAGGTCACGTTATTGTGAAACCCTTTTGATTGTTTATAGTAATATTTTCTGAAGAGTTTTGAAGTTGAATGTTGGATTTATGCAATAAAGAGTGTACATACCCTTAACGAAGTCAAAATGCACTTGTACTCCCAATCATTGCAATAATTTTATTCAGGACCATACCTGGGGCCTTCTAGTTAGGGAGATATTGATGGTCAAAGTTACAACTTCTTCATAAGTTTTTAATGTTAAATTAAGATTTTTTTAATGTTAAAATTTAAATGCCTTCGCGACCCCTGTACTGTTCAACGCATGAATGGTTCCCAAGTAAGGCCTTGAATAAAAATATTATAGGGGAAAATAAACAGTTGCAAGTCCACTCATACTATATTTGTATGAGTAGACATGCAACTACATAAGTGTATTTCGTCGAATACGCAAGCTGAATATTTTTTCCATACAAACGGAATAAGCTGATAACTTTATTCGTTTTCAGATTTTTTGATACTAGTCTACAATACACATGTAGCACATTTTATAAGATAAATAAAGTTGTTGTTTTTCAAAAACACATTTTTTTGTTTTATGTTACGAAAATAAATCTCGAACGCAGCGTAGAGAGCGACTAAATATAGATTTCTTAAATATTAATTCGTATTTTTTTTTTATAAATAAGCATTTATACACTAGTAGAGTTTAGGGAAAATTTGTAAATAAATGAGGACCTAAGTGAAAGCCAAAAAAAACTACCAGGAAAAACCATTTTAAATGAAAACACAAACTTCAAAGAATCAGTTCTAGGAATCTCGTAAATTAATATTATCTGCAGCTTTTATTCAGTCACAAAGCTAAAATGGACAGCGTTGGCTGTAGTAAAATAGAAGAAAAATATGAAGCGTATTTTTATTAAACGTCAGGAAAGTGGTTTCACCTGGAACTTCACACGTACCTAAATATATCATCATCTGCCTAGCCTTTTCCCAAACTATCTTGGGGTCGGCTTCCAGTCTAAGGGGATGCAGCTGAGTACCAGTATTTTACATGAAGCGACTGCCTATCTGACCTCCACAACCCACTTACTGGGTAATAAGATACCCCTTGGTAAGACTGAATGTCAGACTTTTGGTTTCTGACTACTCGTAACGACTGCCAAGGATCTACAAATGACAGCCGGGACCAACGGCTTAACGTGCTTTCTGACGCACGGAGGAAACTCGGTATGTAAATGGTCACCCATTCACGGACCAACCTCGGCAAGTACGGCTTAACCATAAAGATCGAGTACCTAAGCATACAATACATAAAAAACCTGCCTAAATGTATGTACATTTGTACCTGCACATTAATTTAGAAACACAATCATGAGATGTTACTAGGCAGGTACATGAAATCTCAACATTAATTTATCACTTCGACTTTTATACAAAAATACACTAGTTCTGGACTACTTTCAATCTGGGTGTATTCTAAAGCGAGGTGAGCCTATCTCACCTTATTGGAGAGGTTCTTCAAAAAGGCCAGATGCGTAGTACTTGCAACCAGTGCAAGACCAGCCCCCGTATTCACAAACGCTTGGAGTCGATTTCGATTCGGAAAGTCGTATGTCTATCTCCCTCGCTTTAGTAATGCCAAAACATGATAGACATACGACTTATCGAATTGAAATTGAATACGAGCGTTTGTGAATAGGGGGCCAGATGTGTGAACGTGGACGAGGCAAGAACAGTATGTAAGAATCGAAGTAGGTGACGATCTGTGGTTGTGGTCATGCGAAAAAGGTGGGTAGTCAAAATAAAAAGATGTCAAAAAAAAAAGGTGGGTGGGTATGTATGTGTTTAGTCTACAGTTTTCTTAATACAAAAATGTAATCACGAACATAAATTTGGTGTTCTCACTCTTTGAAGACAGCATTTTTCATTTAAAAACATTTGGTACTCAAATCTCCCATTAATAAAACACTTTATGTTAGGCACGTATTTATAATCTGAAACATAAAGCATTCACAGCAATACTGACCTCGTAAAACCAATGACAGAGACAGCTCAATAAATTCCGTTATTTACGGACCCATTACGTAAATTATCAAGTATTCAATTTATGCAATCGGAATGCGACATCAATAATTATGAAACTGCATGAGCGTGCAAAAGTATCGTTCAGTTATTAACGGTTTAGTGTGATTCATTGCTATTGGATATTGGATGTTCAGGATTTCTAAATTACTGTGGTGTTCGCTATTACTTATCTGTAATAATATTTTCATTTGAATTGTCATTATTTGTTGAAGTAGGTGAAGGTGCATTGTTTTGAACTAGAATCACCCAAGAAAAGGCTGGCTGTAGTCTATTTCTTGAAATAAATGATTTTTTTACTTTACTTGATATAAATTAATAATGAAGCCTTCGATTCCAAAGAATCCAAAGCTTCAAAATTAATTTAATATCTTTAATCCAAACCTGGCAGTCAGACTTTTTATGAAACTTACTAATAGGTACTAGTACTAGGCTTTGACAAAACCTTGTCTGCTGTTTATTATATGATACAGTAATCTTCAAAATTGAGAGTAACAATGATAATTATGTACGTTATAATAATATGGGCTTTAATTTAAACCCATATTATTATTAAATTTTAGAACATCTTCTGCATTTTAGAAAATTTTGTTATGATATGTTAACTATTCTACGGCACGGTTGGCGCAGTGGTTGAGTGAGCGACTGCTGCGCTGCCTGTCGCGGGTTCGATTCCCGCACGGAACAAATATTTGTACGGCCTACAGATAGTTGTTCCGGGTCTGGCTGTTTGTGTATGTGAGTTTAAATGTTTGTAAACGCACCCACGATACAGGACAATTTCCTAGTGTGGGGCAAGGCTCTAAAAAAAAAAAAAAAATTCTGTGTAAAAGTGATTTTCATCCGCGATTTTCATTAGCGACCACGAACCGGAAGACGTTGCGTTGGAAGGCTTCCCACTAGATGGACCAATGACCTGGTGAATGTTGGGGGGATTCGCTGGATGTGGTAACACTTGGGGGAGGCCTATGTCCAGCAGTGGACGTCTTTCGGCTGAAATTATGATGATGATGAATCGAATTCATGAAAAGTTTAACATAGCATAAGCTGATAAATATTTGTCGTTAAACAAAAAGCCCATTAAATTCAAATACCAGTTCGACTGACTTCCAATTTTCAAATTACTTTTTCCGTTTTATTTTAAAGCCGGAAGTCAAAACCCACAAGTTAATTATTATAAATAGAAATAAACATTTCTAAACGCCGCAGAAACTAAAACTAAACTTAATTGAGTCCTAGCTACCTTCGCTTTGTATCGCTCTTCGCATAGTCACGGCATGAGTAGATCTTGTGCGTTTCCATTGCACTATATGGTGTGTTAAACGATAGACTACTAATTATAGACTTTATACGTCATTAAATAAGGTGTTAAACGGATGGTTTTATTAAAAGCACTGCATAATTCTTACTAAGCCTTTATACGTAGTTTCTGATAATTTTTGGTCCTAAATATAAAAGCTGTGGTAAATTTAAGCCCACACACCTAATAATAATGTCAAATGATGAGAGTGCCAAAAAATATTTTATGCACAACCTAAACCAAGAGGGTATAGGTTGTGCATAAAATATTTTTTATCAGGTAAATTCTCAGTAACTGCATTTTTGGACTACAATAATAAGAAAATTGATAACATAATTGCATAATTTATCTGATTGCATTTTATTACTTTTTTCATCGAAATATGTGTGCCGACAAAGAATTAGTTAAGGGCCATACCTAATTCTTTGTCAACACACATATTACAGAGAAATATTATGCTAACGGGATTAACTTTAATCACGTGTCGGTGAACGTGATTAAAGGTGATCCCCCTCAAAAAACACCATTAAAATTACGGAAACGGAAACAAACACCACGAACCCGTGACTGCCACCACCTGTCACCGAAACCTATATTAAAACCTCTGTAGAAATAATTGCTGCAAACGGCATAAACGTTCAACTTTTACGTTATTTTGTAAATTAAAATTTAGTACGATTCCGGTATGTACCTACGAGCAGTGTTGTTCCTTTAATTTATGATCATCATTCATCATTTCAGCCCAAAAGTCGTCCACTGCTGGACGACTTTTGGGCTAAAATGTCAATGTGGCGACACTCGGGGGAGGCCTATCCCCCGAGTGTCGCCACATTGACATTTTGGGGGGTTTTGCCATAATCGCCACGCTTGTTAGGCGGATTGGCGATCGCAGTTCGGTTGTTACAAAAGCACAGAAAACGCTGCTGCCCATTCTCTGGCAAGTCTCTTAGTCGCCTCTTACGACACCCACGGGAAGATATGGGATATTGCTATTTACGTCCGACACCATACAGAACAATTTATGAACACTTTTGCTTAATGAGATTACTTCGTAAGTGTCGTTATAGCAAGCAATTGTGCCAATCATAAAGTCCTGCGTTTTAACCCAATAATGATTTTCACTCTGAAAAAATATTATTAGATTTTTCGTCTAGGATTTTTTTTAAAAAAAACCTTATTTCTCCTTTTCTTGAAGTTTCTTTTGTGAAAGTTAAAATTTGACATTTTGATTAATCCGGGTGAATGAGCTACGTCCCTCATTATTAAACTGTCTTCCTTAATTGGCCCGGTCACGCAACGGACTATGAAAATTACTATTTTTAGACTCTTCGTAATTATAATTTTATATCAGCCCGGAAACCTTTACTTAACTGTTAAAGATACCTCCTGATGAAGCACTTCTAAAATAGTTTTTCCAGTTGAAATGAGTTACCAAGGTATTCGTTGCGCTATTTGCTCAGGGCATGAATACTATTATAAAAACCGGGGAAGATATTTCATCGAAAGCATATTCAACTTTATATGCGTTCGTGTACCTATTTAAAGAGTTAGAGACTTAGCGATCAGAGTATGCAAGTTAAAATGGCTCTGGACTGGCGATGATTGGTACAGGACTGATGGCCGAAGTAGCAATTGATTCCTGGAGTGAGGTAGCATGGAACAACTTTCACCTATCCAGATCTATGTGGCTATGAAATACTGGACGCCGAAAGCAGAGGCCAGTGCGGTGTTTACTGCTGTTGACTGAGTTGATTGTTGATTATAAATGTTTCATAAGTGAAAAAGGAAAAGTCTACTTTATTCTTGTATGTGCTATCAATACCAAAATAATTACCAACTAATCCAATAAGGAAAAACTTCGTGAAAGAAATAACGGTGCGGAGGTTTTACGTAATCCTTTTAAGCCTAATTTTTTATACAGCAATTAACCTTTTGGAAGTTTTTCTTCTCTATGTATTCATTAACTTGACGGCCAGTTCCTTTATTTAAAACAACATGCCATGAATCACGACTCTATTCCCAGAGGCGTGGGCAGGTACAGCTAAATTTCGCCAGTTATAATGTAAGTCTCATGTAATAGGGGGTGCGCCTATTGTCATTAGCGGGGCACAAACCCTGGGTCAAGGCTGCTACTGAGGTTTTATTGGTGAAAATACAATTGGCCAATTACGTTAGCTGTAAGCATCATCATCTGCCTAGTCTTTTCCCAAACTATCTTGGGGTCGGCTTCCAGTCTAACCGGATGCAGCTAAGTACCAGTATTTTACATGGAGCGACTGCCTATCTGACCCCCACAACCCATTAACTGGGTAATACGATACCCCTTGGTAAGACTGGATGTCAGACTTTCGGCTTCTGACTACTCGTAACGACTGTCAAAGATCTACAAATGACAGCCGGGACCAACGGCTTAACGTGCTTTCCGAGGCACGGAGGAAACTCGGTATGTAATTATGGTCACCCATCCAAGGACCAACCTCGGCAAGCACAGCTTAACCTTAAAATTACGTTAGCTGCAAGCGGAGGATTTAAAAGAAACCAAAGATGATTTTACTAAGTTAAATTAAAATAAAACAATTACTTTAATTATAACCTAACCTAGCCTAAGTATGAATACACGTATTCGAAGTATGAATATGGAATATGGACAAATAAAAGTTTGACTTTTGTTGATTGAACCCAAGAACACAATGGTCAGAAGTGTACTGGCGACTAAAACACAAATACGATCCATAAATACCTTTATATTTAAAATTAATAATAACACAACGCTTGAGGAACTGACCTTGAAATAATAAATACTATTCGTAAGACACCATAGTATAGCTTCTTACTTACTGGATTTATTTTGGTTACGAAATAGCTTTATATGTAAAAAAAAACAAAAACATTTCAACAATTTGATTTGATTTATAATCCAAAATACTCACCTAACATATTTTTATCAGGACATTGATTACCCTTAAAAGCAAATAGGCATATATCATTTATCTGTCAATAACCCCTCAAGAAACAGAAAAAATACTTGACATAAAAATCATTATAATATGGAAGAGCTCCCTTTCAAAAACATAGCACAAGTACGGCGGTAAACCCTACTTGACCCGGCCAAGTGTGTAGGATGCAAACCTTATTACCGTGTTTAATCCTCTTATGAAGACTCCCCCCTTTCGCCCCCTCCCTACGCCTCGCCCCAACTCACCCCAGATGAAGGGGGATCTTGTATTTTTAATGCGCAAAGTGTTTTTGTTTAAAATTTACATCAATTAAGGACTGTCGCACATAGCCTCGAGGTAAGGATGGGGCTTTTTTTTAATTTAGGATCGTAGGCAGATTACCTACCTATATCCGAATTTTGTGTAGTAACATTCATGACGTTATGTTGGCTTTTATGTTTCAAATTGCACCATTAAGTAGGATAGAGTTGCTTGGATTACTTTCGAATAATCTAAATCTAAATCTAAAATTATATTATAAAGATTTGATTGTTTGTTTGTTTGCATTGAATAGGCTCCGAAACTACTGGTCCGATTTGAAAAATTCTTTCAGTGTTAGATAGCCTATTTATCGAGGAAGGCTATAGGCTACATATCATCACGATACGACCAATAGGAGTAGAGCAGCAATGAAAAATATTGCGAAAACGGGGAAAATATGACGCAAACGAAGTTGCGCCGGACAGCTAGTAATATATAATAGTTAATTTAATAAGTTAGTATAAAAAAAAAAATGTTACCTAGCTATTATTTAACTGTATTGAATCCTTTAGTTAATCTGTGTACAGCGTTGTGGGCTGCAATATTGTCTATAAGATTTGTGTATTTCTTGTTCCTCTTTTTTATTATATTTTAGCTGTTTGTTGTACCTCTTGAATAAAAATAAAATGAAATTATTATTATTTTATATTAGTACATATAATATGGATGTACATAGTACCTTATGTAGTCAGTGACCAGAAAGTCTGACTACCAGTCTTAGCGAGGGGTATCGTATTACCCTGTTCTAACTGCGTAGTGGAGGTCACATAGGCAGTTGTTACAAATAAAATACTAGTACATCTGCTAACACTTAACAATTTCATGACAGTTTTTTTTTACTTTCTGCTTACCAACATAAACATTATTTAATTACTTTAAGCTTTATGTAATGAGACTCAATGATCAGCATTAAAACATTGACAACATCTCCTTCTTACGCGAAGCAAAAGGCCTTATCACAAGCGCGCGGTAAAAACATAATGTAAAATACCGGCCAAGTGCAAGTCGGACTGCAAGGGTTCCGTACCATGGGCTGCGGGCTGTTCGAAAGAGATACCGTGGCCCTGGAATACAAAGGGCTACTAAGGAACATGGATGGGTTTTATTCAGTCAAGTCTGACACTCCCTTACGCTCCGCCCAGAGCGGGAGAAGTCATTTGATGATTTCCCATCCGAAAAAAAAGGGTTCCGTACCATCAATACTAATATTATAAATGCGAAAGTCACTCTGTTTGTGTGTTTGTTTGTTACCTTTTCACGACTAAACAGCTGATCGGATCGGATTGGCAAGAAGATAGATTTCAACCTGGGGAAAGACATAAGCTATATATCATCACGCTACGAACAATAGGAGCGGAGCAGCAATGAAAAATGTTGCGAAGACGGGGAAAATGGGACGCAGACGAAGTTGCGCGGAACAGCTAGTTATTTATAAAAACGAGCAAAAGTATCACTTTTTTGCATGGGAGTACTTAAATATTTATTTTATTCTGTTTTTAATATTGGTTGTTATAGCGGCAACAGAAATTCATAATCTGTAGAAATTTCAACTAGCTAATTATCACGGTTCATGAGATACAACCTGGTGACAGCCGGACGGACGGACGGACGGACGGACAGACGAACTGCGAAGTCTCAATAATAGGGTCCCGTTCGACCCTTTGGGTACGGAACCCTAAAAACGTAGATTCTAACCCTAAAAGAATTAGTGAAACAATCACAACTGTTTTTTGCATAACTTTAAGAATTTATTCCTATCCATGGAATATGGATCATTATGATTGTTACTGTTACTGTTAGCCTGTCTCATCCGACTGCTGGGCAAAGGCCTCTCCCCATGACTTCCAAATTATTCGATCCAGGGCCAATGTGGACCACTGGTCGTTGGTTCTGTCCAGCTCGCCCGCCATCTCCTGCGATGTCTACCGCGTCGCCTTCTGGCTGTGTCAGGGCTCCACATAATGATTTTACTTGTTAAAACAGTTTAACTAAAATTCTTTTATTTTTGACGTATTTACGTAACGTTTACAACGCGCACTCATCCTAGGGCCAAATTAAATTGTGACAGAAAACCTGTAAACGCGGAAGAAAAGAAAATTGATACCAACATATAAATCTACATATTTACGCAAAAGCTTTTACCCACCTTCCGTAATTCCAATTTACGAAGAAATAAATAAGTATTGAACCCACTTCAGGGAATTGAAATTACTTACTCAGTTCAATTTAAGATATCGTTTATGAAATTTAAATTAAGGAAGAAAACTCCTTAGTATTCCGGGAATATATTACATTGAAATTGACATCAAAAAGGTACTTCAAAACTTTATGGATTTTTGGTATGTATGAAGCATCGTGTAAGCTGTTTATAGGTTATCCTTTGATATGCATGACTCTTAAGAAAGTTTACTGAGAAACCTGTGAATAAGATGGAAGACATTGCCCTGAGTAAAATTTAAGGAGTGATATAAAATATATCACTCTTTAAATTTTACTTAGGGCTTCTTGAAAAAATACTGAGTTTAAAGAAAAATAATTTTGCCAAAAAACGCGGCCGAGGACCTTAAACTGACATAATTAATTTTATTTTATTTGTTACAATAGACATATAATTTATACAGTATTTTCAAGTTTTCAATAGGCATTAGGGAATCTCCAAAGGTTCAACGTACAGGTTGATAAACTTAGCCATGCAACAATTTAGTACTGAAAGTGTAATTATAGTTTAGGTCTTACCGGATGCAGCTTAGTACCAGTATTTTACATGGAGCGACTGCTTATCTGACCTTTACAATTCAGCATCTGAGTCACATTTGTTACCCTTTGAGCGGACAGCTGAATATTGAAAGTACCCGTCCGTCCGTCTTATGACGACAGACCGTGCCGACAGCGCGTTCGTGTTCCACTCGCGCCTTAAGGAGATGTCAGCAAATCGGAAGGGGTCCGAGAGGGCCGATGCCTGCCAGGGCTGCGGGACTGTACAAAAAAAATACCGTGGCCCTTCCCATCCATGTTCTTTCTTAGCCATTTGTATTCCAATGGCTAAGAAAGAACATGTATGGGTTTTAGTCAGTACAAGTCTGACACTCCCTCCCGCTCCGCGCAGAGTGGAAATGAACCCCTCATTTGATGATTTCTCAGCCGAAAAAAAAGGGTACCCAGCATATAAGCATTAACAAAGATTTAATGTATTATGTTATTTAAGATAGTTTAATTAAGGACCACGCTATCGCATTAGGAATTCCCTGTAATGTAAGTAGTGTTTGCGATAAATAAAAATAATTATATTTTATTTTTCAGCCAAAAGATATCCGGTTCTAGTCCCGGCAATTTAATAGGGTAAAAATCCCGCAATCCCCGGCACTGCTTCCAAGCTCAGCGTGAATAGTGTACAATTGATAGAATGGCTTTGGACAAACTTTGAATGTACCATCCATGTAAAATTTCTTACAAGTTGCCATGTATTTTTAACCCCCGACCAAAAAAGAGGGGTGTTATAAGTTTGACGTGTGTATCTGTGTATCTGTGTATCTGTGTATCTGTGTGTCTGTCTGTGGCATCGTAGCTCCTAAACGGATGAACCGATTTGGATAAAAGTGGTGTCGTTTGAAAGGTATTTTAATCGAGAGTGTTCTTAGCTATGTTTCATGAAAATCTGCTCAGCCGTTTGAAGATCATCACGTCTTTTCTAGTTGATGTAGGGATTTAAAAACTTTCACAGGTAGTCTATTTGAAATGTTGTCGCTTGTCACCATGGGCATTGCTGAGGGGGGGGGTGCACCCCCCCCCCAATTTATATTTTGTTTAATTTATATCTTTCCTTCGTTTCGTTAACCAGGAGTAGGAAAGTCAAGGCTAGGCAAAAATAAAATAAGTTTAAAAAGCATGAAAAAAAATTAAATTAAAAATTTAAAAAACCCCCGACACAAAAAACCTCTAAAAAGCCAAAAATAAATTAATCCAAGCGTCGTAGCGTCGGGGGACCGCTAAGAAGACCGCTTAGTACAAGCACAGAACAAAGCGGACCCCCGACGCTACGACGCTTGGATTAATTTATTTTTGGCTTTTTAGAGGTTTTTTGTGTCGGGGGTTTTTTAAATTTTTAATTTAATTTTTTTTCAATTCATTATCAGCAAATATCAGAATACGCGTTTTCCCATGTGCGTAATCAGCAAATAATATCTTTTCAAATTTTTTCGGCACTTCAACATCTTTAGCTTTTGCAAAAGTTAATTTTCTTGCTCCTATTGATTTATTTCTTTTTCTATACAGCATTTTTTGTACACTATTTAGAGCTGGCAACTTCTTTATTAGATCTAAACCACGATCTTCCAGAGAAGCCATATTTTCTTCAAATATTTTTGAGATCGGATCAGACAAATTCTCCTGTACAGCCTTTGAGCACTTCTCCATTTGCATTTTTATCTCAACTTCTGTTGTATTTAAGGGTTCATGACTATGACTCGTTTCATTCATTATCACATTAAAATCAGAGTTAGTTTTTATCGTCGCAGAGCATGTTTTCATTTTCGCACACCGCCACAAGATTGATTTGTCATTATTTTGTCTTTTAATAACGTATTCATAGCCATGTCTTGTTAACTTTTTGGAACCTCTTTGAGTAGTACTTATATTTAGAGATAGATTGCCACGTGAAGTTGAAGGGCTATCTTCATACATTTTGATGGTTGATTCTAAGGGGAAAAATAATAAGCATTAAAGATTATTAAGTACTACGTATAAAATTCAGTACTTAAATAATTTATTGGGAGAGAATGCTTTAAGATATTCAGTTCAAAAGGACTATGGGCGGAAACGTCCCCACCCATCAACAAAAATGAAATGTGGCTCAATTGACATATCTTGGCAAGATGAAATATTT
Source organism: Cerastis rubricosa (assembly GCA_949152445.1). Lineage (NCBI taxonomy): Eukaryota > Metazoa > Arthropoda > Insecta > Lepidoptera > Noctuidae > Cerastis > Cerastis rubricosa. The sequence continues at coordinate 16,886,050 of OX424541.1, forward strand.
TTAGTATGGGGACGTTGCGCAAATGCATGGGGTTCTCATAGTATCTAACGTTTATACAGATATTTCGTTTAGGTATTATTGACGAGTAATTGTAAAACATCTACTTAATTATCTATTCATTTTTGCACAATGGTGGCACATGCACACAAATAAACCCTTGCTCCTGCGCTCGCGACCCTATTTGTAGGTAGGTAGTCGCCCGAATCTTAGTCACAGTCAGTTCGCTGAAGTGAACATTCACGTATTGATTTATCTTTGTGTTATCGGATTTTACTTTACAACTACTACCCCTGCTTGTTTACTGGACTGATTGATAGCTTTTCGATTGATCCTGGCACGACAAAGGACTTGTGATAACTGGATCGGATACTGTGTATTACGGAAACTGGAAGGCGGTGTATAATGTGCCCGCGATCTGTCTTGCGACAAAGGCGGCACGTTTTGCAAGAGGCGTTAATTGAAAATGAACCTGAATTAGTCCACCATATTTGCAAACTGCACTGATACAGGTAAATAACATATTTAATTATATAACTAATATGTAAACTATGTATCTAATTCTTACTACTTAATATGTGTGTTTTCACTTCAAAATATTTATTTGTAGACCCTCCTGTAGCACACCTTCATTTTTTATATTTATTTCATATTAGATGGCCATTTTATACTTGGGCCGATCATTGAGCGATAACTTATGACATTAATAAATACTTACACCAATTATCTCCACCCAAACTAAACAGAGCTTGTACTATGAGTACCACGTAAGAAAACACTTTTATAAACACGACGTGACGCGGGAAACACGACATATTCATTCTACAAATACTTGTGTACTACGACATTTGACCACGCGAGAAGGTTCTGATACTCATCGAGTTTTTTTTTTATGTTATTAGTTGTATTCAATAACACAGCTATGGCAGTGTGCCATAGATGCTGGCAAAGAGCTACCAATGCTGCGCCACAAGGTAGCATCAGAAATGCAGGCAATGACTTCCCAGGTCCAGAAACAAAAAACGCAGATGATGTCAATGCACAAAACGTCGTTGTGGAAGATCATCATGGTGTTGATGACCAAGATCAGGTGTTGAACGACGTAACAAATCAAGAACAGCACTTTTACGTTCAAGATTAGTGAGGGCATCAAATTCTTCACGCAGCTGCTTTTACAGACAGTGCACAAACAAAAACCTAAGGCGAATCCCAACTTCACAAGTGTATTTGGTATGTAACCATCGCCTGTATATTCCACCGAGGGCACGATTTTGCAAAGATCATTTAAGAATTTACTAAAATGGAAGAAACATTAGACAACTTCAACGTTACACGACGCCGTCACTTCGTGTGCAGTAGTTATTAAGTTATGTTTGTATAAAGTATTTATTAGTTTATAGTTATTGTTGTTATGCTTATATATGTATTATGATTATGGCCCTAGTTGCGTGAAATAAAGGATATTGTATTGAATTGTTACGAATTATTCTCCTTTGTTGTTATTTTTATTCATGTTTTTCGTAAAAAGTAAATGTCAATTAACAATTACAAATTGTTTTTTTTTATATATCCCACTGATTTATGTAAAAATAACGATTTTAATCAAATACTGGATACTTTAGGAACACATTGGCATCAGTTCCATGTGTGTTGGTAAGTGGGGACGGAGCCCATACATTTTTGCCCATAGTCCTTTGTATTTTTGATTCTGCGGGACAAAAAAAAGCTAATAAAAAATAAATTCAATAGCTAAAACCCGACTACTGAAAAATCACGCTCTCAAAAGTTTGAAACAAGCATTCTCATCTGAAATAGTTATGTACAAACTATTCAATATTTAACGTCTATTAAATAAACAACTTACCAACAAGTAATATATTTTAATGTGATGTTTAGAGGATAGCCATGGTCGTATGCTTTTATATGCGTATAACAAAAATTAAAAAAAAACCTACTTTAGTAAAAACAATTATTAAATTTACTCACCCAAGGAACGAATTGAAAGCACTTATAACTTGATATTGATAAATATGTATTTAACTGTTCACAAAAAAATCACACATTCACACACATTCAATCACTTTAACACAACTAAGTACGAAAAAATAGAAAGATGCACTCAACCCTTCCTATTGTGATAAGTTTCTTGTCTGTGATTGGCTGGAAGCAGGTAGTCGTATTCGCATTTCCCGATGAGTTGACCTTGAACTGTCCTTTACTCAAGCAATAGATTAAATGCAATTTGTACGTTTGTGGTTGCGTTGTTGTATTACACATAAAATATGCACCAGGAAATCATTGAATTTAGTTTTAAAGCACTTTTCTTCATGTCCGTACAAGACGTAAAATATATCAGCGGGATGAGTTGTCCGATTCAAAAATTCCACTAGGACAACTCATCCCGCGGGATGGGATTGAGCGGGATGAGTTGACCAAAGACTCCAAAGGACAACGACTGTCCCACACACTTTTCCATAATTATAATCTGAACCGCAATTTTATATTGTTTTGCAATCAACATTTACCTTACTAAAGGTTAAACCACCTCTCTAAGTACCTACCGACATAACGTACATGATGAGAATAATAATTTAATTTAAAGACCCCAACATTAATGTCACCTTTTAGCAAACATTACCTGTCTGACAGATACATCAGGCAATAAAGTTTATTATGTAGGTAAAAGAGATACGGAATTAAATAATAAAAAGATAACACTTCAATAGTTAATTCTTTAATATATTTCACGAAACACTTTTATTTACAGTTGTGTCGTAGATATTTTACCTCTGATTTGGCATTACTGTCCAAATTAAAGGAGATGTTATATCCGTTGAAATAAAAGCTACTATTGGATTACTATAAGAAGTATAGTTAATTATTAAAACCCGGTAGATCAAATCACAAGAATCTTTATATACTTTGAAATAAGGCTATCGTTGAGTTGCTGTTATGAGAAGTGTGTACAGCAACCCCCACACCCCTATCAACATCATTCGAGCTCCAGAAGATCGTTGTAGTACTCCTTGTTTTTCATCTAAGTAGTCTAGGCCATAGCATAACTTTTATAAAAACGACTTGCACCAATATTCCCAAAAATAACTACGGTAGAGTTTAATAAAATATTATTTTTATTTATTAAAAAAATATCACAGAAAAGTTTCCGCTAGTTAAAATATTTCACGGGCGTATAAAAACTGGCCGAGCGGAAAAATGTTGGCGAAATAGGATGCTCCAAAATATGACACAAATAAAAAAAGATTTTGACGTTAGTCACTATACGGCTGCGCATTTTAAATGTAGGTATCTGGCTATATTTTGATGTATATATTTCATACTTTGGCATAAGACTGGAAGCTGGATTAATTATTTTAAGCATTATGTCCCAGTAAGTTGTTTTTATTTTTGGGATTTATTATTAATAAACTGTTGTGGTTTTCATGAGGTGCTCGTAGCTAAATAATAATAGCCGCACGGGTCGATCTTTAAGGTTAAGCCATGCTTGCCGAGGTTGGTCCTTAGTTGGGTGACCATAATTACATACCGAGTTTCCTCCGTGCCTCGGAAAGCAAGATAAACCGTTGGTCCCGGCTGTTATTTGTAGATCTTTGCCAGTTGTTACGAGTAGTCAGAAGCCAAAACTCTGATACCCAGTCTTATCAAGCGGTATCGTATTACCCAGTTAATAGGTTGTGGAGGTCAGATAGGCAGTCGCTTCATGTAAAATACTGGTACTCAGCTGCATCCAGTTAGACCGACCCCAAAATAGTTTGGGAAAAGGCTAGGCAGATGATGATGATGTTGTGGTTTCTGTGACCTTCGGATATTTATTTCTTTATAATAACCATAGACTTAGTTCTTGACCAGTATACGTAGTTCTACCCTTTTCTGATTCTCTTATTTAGCCGTAGTAGCTACACTTATTTGCAAATTTGATTAGAATAGCAAGACAATCATCATGTGGACAAAAAAGTATTAATAACTGTAAAATTTATACCACAACCAAGTCGAATTTTCAGCCAAAAATAATCTATTTTTAATGTCACTTAATTAATGACCACCGAACAACTAACAAGATATCCAAACAAAAAGTAAATAAACACAAATTACCTAAAGAACTACCCCTAATTGTTTACCGTTGGCACCACCCTTTCATTCGCCATGAGAGCAGGAAATGAGTGCCATAGAACTCTTCAGCTTACGTGCTCGGCAACCAAATGTATCCACTCAGAAAATCGAATGGGTACGTTATTGAAAAATCGTTTTCGACGTTTGGGAAAAAAACGTTCGATTCTTACTTTGGTAGGGTTGGTATTAGACTGTTTGAGCGGTATCGAGGTAAATGTGTTTTCAGGTAAACAAAAAGTTACGTTGGGTTGAATATGATTATGTTTTTAGGGTTCCGTAGCCGAATGGCAAAAAACGGAACCCTTATAGATTCGTCATGTCTGTCTGTCTGTCTGTCTGTCTGTCTGTCTGTCTGTCTGTCTGTCCGTCCGTATGTCACAGCCACTTATTTCCGTAACTATAAGAACTATACTGTTGAAACTTAGTAAGTAGATGTATTTTGTGAACCGCATTAACATTTTCACACAAAAATAGAAAAAAAACACTAAATTTTGGGGTTCCCCATACATAGAACTAAAAACCAACAAATTTTTTTTCATCAAACCCATACTTGTGGGGTATCTATGGATAGGTCTTCAAAAATGATATTGAGGTTACTAATATCATTTTTTTCTAAACTGTATAGTTTGCGCTAGAGCCACTTCCAAAGTGGTAAAATGTGTGTCCCCCCCCCTCTAATTTCTAAAGTAAGAGGAGGAAAATTCTGAAAATATTTAGGATTGAAGAAGGTAAAAAAAACTATCAACGAAAATTGGTTTCAATAAGATATGATTTTCAGTTTTTGAGATATCGGACTTTTTCATTAAACTGCAGCAGTAACTTTGTTTTTCATTAACACACTATGAAAAACCAATTTAGTTTTGCGGTTGAGTGGATGTTTACTAACTAATACTACTAAGTAATGAATGTCAGTTCAAAATATTGTTTGGGGCTATGGAACCCTGTGTGCGAGTAAGACTCGCACTTGGCCGGTTTTAATGAATACGCATAAACAGGATACACACAGGTCTTAAAAGTATTTTTCTGAGTAGGTACTTGATTTTTTTGTGGGATGGCTCACTTTGTGTTTGATTTGCAAGATTATGGACAAATATTTTTTAGATAGCCTCTTTGCTATATTAGCCACGAGCACAATTGCTGAGCATAAGGTGTTGCGGTCAATTTCCAGGTTGGGACCCGTTATTAGGTTTTTACATCAAGAATTTCTCAGTAGCAGCTACAGCGACTGGATTTGGGCCCGGCTGATGGCAATAGGCTCGCTCTCTATTACATGGGACTCTAAACCTTACTGGCGAAATGTGGGTGTACAATTAGGTAAGCCTTTGTCTGCGTGTCTGTAAGACGAAGTTGTGTGTGTGTACTATTTTTTCTTAAAGTTCTGAACATAATTATTATGGTCTGAACTTTCTAAACCACGATTAAAGCCTATATAGTAGGAAGTTAATCAAGGAAGCAATATAAAACCAAATCAGTAAAAAGTAAGTCATAACAAATAACTGAACTTAAGTACTTGACTTGTTTTAGATAATTTAAAAGAAGACATACTGCGCCAACTCTAAACAAATTGGCATGAGGCAGAAATATGATTTGCCGTTCAAAGTTTTTTTATTGCAAAACTAAGTGTACAATGTTGGTGTTATTTTATGTTGGTACTTAAGACTTAATTTGCAGCTCGTGCTTAAAGCTTAGATATTTCATGAAACTACTACAATAAAGGATCAAAGAGGAATCAATGTAATCATCACCAAAGAATTAATATAGCTAATTATTGTCTTAGCATTGACGAAGGTAATAATTACAGGAACTAATATACCGTAAGTTATGATAATTATTATTTGCTTAAATGCTCTATCAACAGTTAAACGCCAGAATCAATAAACATAGGAATGCATAATTAAGCGGAGTTATGTTAATTATACACAAGTTATCTTATGATTAATCTACAAGGTGTTGTTTTGCAACCTCGTCAAATTCTAGGAGGTAACTATGCTAATGATTCTCGACCCGAATCAATAATAAAATGAGTTGGTAATTTTCTTTTTTTTATTTATTTACTGAAATCGGTAACTGTGAACCACCCGTGTTTTAAACACGGGCCGTCTGATCCCCGCTTTATAACGTCGCTTACACACAAACAAAAAACCTCAAACGTTTTTTCTATAATTTTATAATCCCTAAACCACGTTAAGGGGGTTATTCTGAAATATTGACAAATTTAAACAACAAAAAAACGCAGTGTTTTTTAATAATTTACTAGGTACCGTAATTTATATTGAATAATTATGTCTTTTGTGACAACATCCTGAATTTTGACGAGGATGCAAAACAACACCTTTTATACTAATATTATAAAGAGGTAACATTTGTATTGTATAATTAATATGCTGTAACGATAGAACGTAGAACTAAGTTAGTTGTTTTTACAGGTAGTATAACATCACACCTGTAATCCTTATGAGTTATGCAGAGGTATACTTAGGTATACCTCTTGTACCTCTTTATATACTATGTATTAGAAGTACACCAACATTTTGCCAGTTATGTTTTGGAGCGTTTACACCTTACGACATTTCATACAAACTTTCAAGTCCTTATTTTCCAAAATGGCGGATCCGATTTTAATGAAACTTCATAAGCATAAGCAGGATACATAGATAAAAAAGTTACTAAAATAAAAATTCTAAAAATAGTGTTACAGCTAAATTAGGCTGAGTATAAATTATCTATAGAAACGGAAATTTCCAATTATCTTATTTAAAATGTTTTGTACCCAATAGCACTTGGCCCGACACGGGAATTGAACCGAGGACCTGATAATCAGCAGTCGCGCTTGCACAAGAAGGCAGTCAGTAACTAAACTTACAAAGGGATGTACTATAGAAAACGAATATAAATCCCCCAAGACACTACAACCATTTATTCATTACTAGCTGCCCGGACTTCGTTCTGTCAAAAGATAATATTATTTTTTTTTGTGCATTAAACCCCTTTTTTTAGGATGGGAAATCATTTTTTATTTATTTATTTATTCATAACCAACTTACACTAACAGTTACACCACACGTAAAAGTTATTGGTGAAACATTAGGAACTAGAAAAACTACACGAAATTGGTCAGAATTAGAATAGATTATAAATAACAATATTAAAAAATCAGGAATCATCAAATGACTTCTCCCACTCTGGGCGGAGCGGAAGGGAGTGTCAGACTTGACTGACTAAAACCCATTCATGTTCCTTCTTAGCCCTTTATGTTCCAGGGCCAAGGTATCTCTTTCGAACGACCCGCAGTCCTGTGTATTAAACCCTTTCGTGGCCTTTAAGAAACATACAAAAAATTAATTACCCGAATTGGTCCTGGCTGGACCAATTCGGCTAATTAATTTTTTGTATGTTTGTTCTTGAGTTATGCGCTTACCAACAATTATTAATATTAGAAAGAGGAAAGATTTGATTGTTTATTTGTTTGCATTGAATAGGCTCCGAAACTACTGAACCGATTTGGAAAACTCTTTCACTGTTGGGAAGCTACACTATCCGCGGGTGACATTAGCTATTTTATATTTTCATAAAAATTAGGGATCCTTACTAAAACTCCAATAATGTAACCCAAGGTGTATAAAAATTACCTAAAATATTCTTTACATCGCGTGCGCTGCCAAAACTATTGATGATAGAATAAAATAATGTACTACGACTTTGCAGAACACATCATTATTTACAAAAAGTGTCGCGACAGCATATATCTAACTATTCTATTTTTGCCACAATAAGTGTTCTTTTATTTTTTTTAAATAATTTTAATACCGCCGCTAGAAAAGGCTCTGTATTGGTATCTTGGTATTAATCCATAACAAAATAAATTACTTCATATACAAGACTGCTTCAATACCTTTATATAACTTTTTGAATTATTCAATTCGGACATTCCATTCGAAAGATATCATGAGTTTAAAAATGTAAGTATTAGAAAAAAGTTGCGTGGTCGCTGCTGACCCTGCTGAGCGTGCTAGCTAGGCAGCACCTTATGCGATGTAGGCGACACTGGTTTACAGGCTGTACGGGAGGGGAATATTCAAACATTCTTTACAATATTTTTTTTTGTAATCTGACGCAAATAGAAGGGTTTTTATGTGTGTGTATTTGATTTTTTTATGTTGAAATTTTTGTTAAATACCCGTGCGAAGCCGGGGCGTGCTGGTAGTTTTTATTCATATAGACGATAGAAGATTGTTTGATGCCTCGATGTCCGTATAATTGGCTATTTGTTTCCCCCGGCTTCTGTGTCTAGTGGTTCATTTCCTCTGCCGACAAATAGAGGGTTTCTTTGAGGAGTATTAGCTACTAACTTATGCCCGGCTTCGCCCGCGTGGAGTTCGATAATCGTCCCACTGGATCGTATTATCCGGATAAAAGTATACTTTGTGATGATTTAGGTTACAAACTATCTGTGTGCCAAATTTCATTAAAATCCATTAAGTAGGTCTTGCGTGAAAGAGTAATAGACATCCATACATCCTCACAGCATTTATAATATTAGTAGGAAGTTTGATGTCGTCGGTAGAGAGCAGCGGTGGCCCAGTAGTGGCAGCCCCGACCGGTTTGAACCCAAGCAAGCGCATTACTTTGTGTCATTTATATCATCACCGCTGCCATCGAAAACGGTGAAGGAAAACATCATGAGGAAACCGGCATATCCTAGAACTAAAAATTCGTAAACATGTGAGATGTCACATGTTTACGAATTTTTCAACCTGCACTAAGCCCGCGTGGTGGATTACAACCCACTTCCTCTCATAGCGGGGAGGCCTGTGTCCCAGCAATGGGAACATTATAGATCAGCCTATAATGTTCCCATTGCTGGGACACAGGCAGAATGATGTCGTTGAGTTAAATTGCTTCAACATTTACTTATTTTGCTTTGATATTGTAGTTTCTAAACGGTGCAATTCTATACGGTGACTGTCACCGCAAACCAAAAATACACTACTAGTTTCATGAAAATGTTTTAGTAGATCGTTATTGTTGGAAAGAAAATATCTACTCGTACCTCATCTAGATAAAAAATACCTATTTTTCATGTGAAGTGTTAGTATTATCCAATTTATAGAAATATCCTGTTTTTATGTCGTTTATTAATTACTTTTATATCACAGCATGACACTTAAGGTCAAGCGCCAGGATAGTATGCGAAATTCAGATTTTTTCTTGGTTTTTTTTGCGATTTACAGAACCGTTTCAGGCTGTATGTTGAAGAAAATATGATTTGCGACCGAAATATGGCTTTACAGAGCAATTGTAATTCTGTTAAACTACAAACTTGTTACGGACGGATTTCGCAGACCACACGCGTAGCATGACCACTGTAGAAACGAGTTTTGTCTACGGCAGAATCGACATAATGACAGATAAACACTGACATTGTGTCATTTTGTCGATTCTTCCGTCGACATTGCCCGTTTGTAATTGTAATTGGCACACTTATTGCCCAAGTTTAAGGGATATAATGATCTTTTTTTAAGCTCAATCAGTGTTTTTTTGCAGTGACAACTATTTGCTTATTACATTTCTCCTAACAAAAAGATGTCGTCCAGTGAAGTAAAAAAATATAAAAAAATCCTAAAGAAATAAATATAAAATAAAATACAGTCAGTCCGTTCTACTCTCTCTACATCCTTGTATCGTAGTCATCCGTTCAATAATATATTATTGTCTCCTGACTCGGTCTACGATTTATGTGTCGTGTCTACCACGTTTAATTGTTCACCCGGCCAACTGAACTTATTTTTAGTACCTATAGTAGCTATAGGGGTATGTTTGTGTGTGTTTGTGAGTATATGTTTTATTGTACCTTCTAAGGGTCAAGTTTAATGTTTCTGCAGCGTCTTTGAACAGGATTGACATATGTTTTTCGATATCTTATGTCAATCAATCCAATTTATTTATACCTTTTTCTTCATCGTCATATCTAACAGAACGACATTTTATTTTATTTATTAGGTCTACCAACAATTGTTTACATTAAACTACTAACAAATATAAAGCATGCATCTGAACTCTATACAGTGCAACAATAACTTAAAGCTAAACACCACAGTCGTGAACAAGAAAAAATCAAAAATATGTAATTATGTTAATTAAGCTACATAATTGTACAAGTAAACTTAGTAAAGTATATAAGAACATATTAGTAACATATGCTGAATATTAAAACGTAAACACAGTCCAAAATCTTTCAAAATAAATCTGGTAAACATTTCAGAATTTTCATTTTTGCTTGTTGATAGAATCAGAGTGTAAATCAATTACGTCTACAACCATTCGAAACCCTACAAAACCTAGCACATGGAGAGTTAGATCCCAACACAGTTCTTCTCATTGCAGGACAAAGTGGAGACATCTTCTAGGCTCTCCTATGACCCTCCAGTACAATTACCGTTGACCTTAACGTTTGCATCCACGTCTAGTTTACCTCAAAATGTATCATCCCTTGGCATAGTAGTTGTAAGGCGTAATAGATAAAGGCAATGATTATGTGCATAAAATAAATCCATTTTTTTTAAACGTTACTCCACACTCGGAATTTCTCCTGCATCGTGGGTGCGTTTTAAAAACAGTTAAACTCACATACACAAACAGCCAGACCCGGAACAACTATCTTTAGGCCATACAAATATTTGTTCCGTGCGGGAATCGAACTCACGACACGTTGCCCAGCAGTCAAGCGCTCAGCCACTGCGGCAACCGGGCCGTCTTATGTATGCTGCTTAAGGTCAGACTTTAAAGAAAAATTCTAGCTCATCCCGTCATCTCCTTTTAGGCCCGCCGCATTATCGGTTCCAAACGTTTCAAGCAGAAGCGACTGTCGGAGAACGCTTGCAGAATCTTTCTGATCAACTGATTAGTATTTTTGCTCATTGCTTCAATGACATGTGAGCTATATGAAGAACCCAGTTTCACAATAACCTCGCAGCGATGTGGCCAGTGTCAGCTATTTGTGTATAGGAACAAAAAATAAATTTCTAATGAACCATGAGCCATGTGAAACAGTAATGATAGTTGTGACTATAGTAATTAATTATGTACAAAATAAAATTTTGAATGACTGATCCATGAATGACTTAGTTAATTTGATAGATAAAATGATGTATTGTCCGTGGGTACGTACAATTTATGTGGCGTGTTTAGCTCGCTTTATTGGTTTTATTTATCATAATTGCTGGGGAGTTTGTTCCGCCACTTCTTCTTCCCAGCTAAAACACTAGGAAGTGGCGAAGGGCGGGTGTTTTGGGGGACTGTCTCTTTAATTTTGATGTTCAAAAAGTGCCGATTATCAGCCTAATTTAAATTAATTAATTTTTTTTTTCAACACTCACTTCTCTTTTCATTGCGATCAACTACTTTAGAGCTAGACGTCGCAAGTACGTTGAGTAAGTTACACGTACTATCACGCCTGTGGTCCACGAAGAGATAGGCAGAGGTGTGTCTAATAGAACACCAGAATTTTGCCAGTTATGTTTAAGTCCTATATAGAGGAGCTCGTGGCTAAATAATAACAGCCGCACGGGTCGATCTTTAAGGTTAAGCCGTACTTGCCGAGGTTGGTCCGTGGATGGGTGACCATAATTACATACCGAGTTTTCTCCGTGCCTCGGAAAGCACGTTAAGCCGTTGGTCCCGACTGTCATTTGGAGATCTTTGATAGTCGTTAAGAGTAGTCAGAAGCCAAAAGTCTGACATCCAGTCTTACCAAGGGGTATCGTATTACCTTGTTACTGGGTTGTGGAGGTCAGATTGGCAGTCGCTTCATGTGAAGTACTGGTACTCAGCTGCATCCGGTTAGACTTGAAGCCGACCCCAAGATGGTTTGGGAAAAGGCTAGGCAGATGATGTTTAAGTCCTATATAATAGGGGGCGAGCCTATCGCTGTCAATCGGGCACGAATCCAGACTCCGTGACTACTACTGAGAAATCTGGGAATTCTGGTCTTGTATAAAATGTTAAACCACAAACGATAAACCTACGCTATTAAAACAGATTGCAAGAGAGAGTATTTTTGTTTTTAAGCGTTACCCTGCACTAGAAATTTCCCCTGAATCGTGGGAGCGTTTGCAAACATTTTAACTCACATACACAAACAGCTAGACCCGGAACGACTATATGTAGGCCATACAAATATTTGCTTCGTGTTATTATTATTATATTATTCTACTAATATTATAAATGCGAAAGTTTGTGAGTATGGATAGTTGTTTGTTAATGAAACGAAAATGAAATTCAGCACCTGGGTAGTTTATAACCTCGATTGACACATAGGATGCTTTTCCGTATCCCAGTAGTACAATTCCGTGGGAAAACTCCCTAGTAAGCATATTTAAATAGCTATAAGCATAAGCTAGTCATATTTAAAATACTAGCTGTCCGGCGCAACTTCGTTTGCGTCACACTTTCCCCGTTTTCGCAACATTTTTCATTGCTGCGCCACTCCTATTGGTCGTAGCGTGATGATATATAACCTATAGCCTTTCTCGATAAATGGGCTATATACCACTGAAAGTATTTTTCAAATCGGACCAGTAGTTTCGGAGCCTATTCAATGCAAACAAACAAACAATCAAACCTTTCCTCTTTATAATATTAGTTGAGAAAATAAAAAATAAACTTAGTTTCTCTTCAGTAACGACGAAGCCATTTACCATACATACACACCAATTCGCAGAACTACATATATGTAATGATAAATTCTGACTACACACAAACATCCAATATCTGTCGCTACCCTCCAATATTTCCCAGTTGTTTTCCTTCACCCAAAAAACCCACAGAACAGTAATAAATTCTGAACGTGTGTAAAGCAGTAAGATGGGTGATAAGTAGCCGTACGCGACTGCTCCTGAACTATTGTCCTCGCGTGACGAGAATAATGAAAAGGTTTCTTCGATGACTGATTCTCAGATCAACTGCTGTGATTGTTTTGTTTGTGACCCCTGAAGGATATTGCGACAAGAAACATATTTTTTTTATGTATCTTTCTAGACGGATAAGGTTTTATATATGTTGAGAAAAACAGGAGTTAAATTATAATAGTAATTTATGTATTTTTGTCTATAACAGTATACATTTTATTGCCACATTCAAGATACTTAAGACACTGCGACCATTTGCTTCAAAAATGTTGAGCTAAACAAAAATGTAGTTATTAAAAAAAAAATTGTTTTGAGTTGCCCAAGCGGGCAAACTCCTCAAACTTGCCTTATTTAACCTGTGGGTATTTATTAAGTTTTATAGTATAATAGGGGAGGATAACTAAAACTGTATTTGTGACTGGGACTGAAGCTACGTTTTTTTTAATTTTCGAAATTCAAAAGTGCCTGTAATGGTCTAATTTAAATAAATGATTTGAGTTTTTCCTAAAAAAATATTACCTATAGCTGATAGTCACACTATCGCATTAGATTAAAACCTGTAAATATATCTTTTGAGAGGCATAAATAAATAAAGTTCGTTTGACCAATTTATTATACTACCCAGAATTCAAAATACAAAGTTGCTCGTCCCTTGCCCAGATAGGTACAATTTTCAAACTTTTAAAACTTTAAGTCCAGGTAATCACAATGTCAACTCCTAAATTGGGTTGTAAGATAACGAAGGCAAAAGGGAGAGTTTGGACGGCAACTCGCCACTTTCAAAGGATAATGGCGACTGGTCCTGGGGTCTGGTCCATTTAAGTTATCTAGACGCCTAACTAGATTACTAAAAGGCGCTCTTCCATGTAATGTCACGTACTATTGGATTAGGTGGACTAATTTGTTAACAAAAATCGTTTAGCTTTACCACAGGAGGGTAAGTCAGACTACGTACAGTATTTAAACACCCTTGTGAAACTTGGTATAATTTAATACACTCACGCAAGCTCTAGCTGTAGTCCGATTTTTCAGACCGCGCCCTAAACAAAGCGTGCCGTAACAAAGTCTACTTGCCTGGGTATTAGAGTGTATCTCGGCCTTCTTTTTATTGGTCCTGAAATTGATTGTTACGTACCCACGTATGAAGATTTTACTTAAAATATTTTCTAACAATAACAATATTTCAACCTATTGCCATCAAACTTAATAAGTATTTGCTCGACCTAGGTATGAAACCAAGGATATTTATGCCAATGAGGCAGTCAACTTAAAAACAACAATAAACCATATAATATGTCTTTTGAATTCTATTAAAAAAAAACCGGCCAAGTGCGAGTCAGACTCGCGCACGAAGAGCTCCGTACCATTATTTATAAAAACGAACAAAAATATCACTTTTTTTGAAACAGAATGAAATAAATATTTAAGGGAGTCCCCCCCCTTAAATATTTATTTCATTCTTTTTTAGTATTTGTTGTTACAGCGGCAACAGAAATACGTAATCTGTAGAAATTTCAACTGGCTAACTATCACGGTTCATGAGATACAGCCTGATGACAGACGGACGGACGGACAGCGAAGTATCAGTAATAGGGGCCCGTTTGACCCTTTGGGTACGGAACCCATTGCATTTTTGTATTTATTTACTCGATACAACTAGCCAATCAATATTCCTTTAATTTAAATCATACATACACTTCTGAAACCCTTATATTATCCCGTCCTGATAAACCCTTGGGTCCGTTCAAAAATTGAACGCCACCATTTTCCAAACTCCGAACGCCAGAATTCAGTGCGACGTCAACTGATTAATGGTCACTGTACGTTTTAAACCGAATTTAAATAACATTTTTACAATCCGTGAATTATTTATTGTACCCCATCATGAATAAAATTCGTATAAATATTTCAGAGATCATTTTGTGGGGAAGTTGGTGAGTGGTTGTTGATATTAATTAATTCATGGGAGGAAAATGGTAGGAAAAATATGTTTTCACTTATTATACTTTTACTTGAGAGTGAGACAGGTACAATAACAAACTTATAATAACATATAAACGTTCTACAGAATCTAGATACAGTTTATTATTAGATTATTAAAATTGTGGATTTAGATGTCCCATACAAAACTCCAAAGCCTCTCGATCCAAATGTATGGGGCAGCTGACTTTTATTTTGCGATTACGTACTGTTCAGTTTAATGCTCTGTCCCATCCTTTAAATAAGTCCACACTTTTTTGATACATGAAGTAAAATGTGCTTGATATAGTTATAACTAACTATCTTGTGTATTTAGAATTCAGAACTGTCCTATGTTTTGAAGAAAATACCCCAATAATATTGAGTAATGCTGACTGCTTCATTAAAACAAAAGGACACATTGCAAAGCCAATAAAAGTTGCTACTTCTAGAATTTTAAGCCAATGATACACTAGGGGACAAATGTGCCATGACATGTATCGACATGACATGTGGCGACATGTCAAGCGAAGCCGGCTGATTTCGCTTGACAAATATGGCGAAAACGCGCGACTTATGTCCGCAGCAACGTCAGACGAAGTCGTGCGAATTCGCGAAACTTCGCCTGACATATCTGGCGACATCACAAAGTTTTGTGTCACAAGGCAGTCGATATCATGACACCCACCGAGGTAGTGTTGTTGGCTGCTGCGTACATAATTATCATTAAAAGTCAAAGAAAAAAGACGAGAAGATGGCGGGTTAGAAAGTACTATGTAAAGTACGATGTCGCGCGATGTTGCCAAACATGTCGAGCGAAGTCTGGCAACGTTGCATTACCTCATCTGACGTCGCTGGCGACCCGTGTCGGACGATGTTGCCAGACATGTCGACCGAAGTCCGGCAACGTAGTGCTACTTCACCCAACGTCGCTGGCGACACGTGTCGCATGACATTTGTCCCCTAGTGTATCCTTGGCTTTAAGAAGTTAAAGGTTGTTTAGTAAATTTATTCCGCTATTTATCATCTGCCTATAACAAAGTTTTCTACTGGCAAGTAAAATTGAAGTTTAGAGAGAGAAGTTACTGAAGTTAAAATTTTAGGAATATAGAGGTTGTGTAGTAAAGTTATACCCCCCCTGTTTATCTGGCTACAGCAAAGTCTTCGTCTCTCGCCAAATAAAATTATAGTTTAGAGAAAGTTTCCTAAGCCTTCGCCTTAACACCCTAATAAATTACACAATATCTAATTACCATAAGATTCTCGAACAGTCCGTTACGTCCAACGTTTAAAGTTTCAAATTTACAAGCGGAGTCCCCTTTCCGTAGCCCGTACTCTTACGGACTTGTAAGTATATACCGGTCACAGGCGAATTACTGAGGGTAAGTTGTTTTAACTTTGGTAATTACCCCTTTGGTCAGCCACTGTGGGATGTTTATGGCGTATTTGGATTTGAATCTGGTTTTTTTGGTGGTTGAAAGATGGAATGGAAGTTGTTCAAACCAAAGGCTTTTCGCAAGGCAAACCGTAAAATGGATAAATCAAAAGTAATGGTAAAAAACTCTTCTGTAATTTCTCAAATAATTGTTGAGAATATCACACCACGCCGAAAGTATGTCGAGAATATTACGCGAATAGTAAATGAGGTCTACTTTGCAAGAGACAATCAAGAAAAAAGAAGTTTTATATTTTGAAAACACTAAAATTATTTAGACTCTCCAACACTGCGACAGCTAGATAAATAACGAAATGTCCCTCATTACTTTATACATTTGCAAACATAAATTCTTAAACTAGGGTTAAAATCACATTTTGTGTCCACAACCCCGCTGTAAATTTATGGCACGAACCACTTAAACTCATTAAATTTCACGTGTGTTTATCAAGCAATACCCGAAATAAGTTGAATAAAACCCAGACCCTAAAACCGGACGTATAAATGTCCCTGGAAAATAATTATCCAACTTAAACAATAAAACGACCCAACTAGCTTGGGGACTAATTCTGTTCTCGGATTGTTTCAAAATCCCCACACTAGGGACCTCCAAATATTTTCGCCTAATTTTTACTTTTTTTTCTTAAATCTCTCCAAAAAGGTCAGACCCTCTGGCCGCTCGAACGATTTCTTGGAGCCACAAAAGAAATTACGTGTCAAAACGTGTTTTGGAAGTTTTATAAACTGATTTGCATTCTTAAAAGATAAAATTAACAAAATTTAAGCACAAAATTGTGAGAAAATGAACTTTTGGCGCCGTCTGACTTTTGTGCCCTTAGGAGGGTCAGATAACCAAGAATGGAACGTGGATTTACAAATGAAATGTTGGTCTTTATTGACTACTAGTATGAAGACCTGACATCTTTTTAGTGAATTCCCTTGTATTCACTAAAAAGATGATTTTGGCAGCACTAAGATGTTCATGATTCTGCTCTCCTAGTACTTTCAGTTCAAATTCTAAATTAAAATACAACTAAAAGGTTCGGCTTTACTCCGTGACTGTACTTATTATAAAATTGTGCAGTTGGTCCAGTTGTCCGATTCAAAATGCGAATGTGTCGAGTGATCCCGCGGGTCCAATTCCAGTAGGTCTAGTTGACCAAAGACTCGTAGATAAAGGCCCGCGTTAAACGCCCGCCACTGACACATTGTATGGGATTCTTTTGTTTTGTTATGTGGGTGTCCTGTAGTACACCTCTGCTTAACCACTTGGGAATACATGTGTGATCGTACCTAAACAGCAGTAAATCTTTTACAGCTACATAGGTCGCAAAAGTTCACAACATACCTACATGTATGTAGGTATAAAATATTTCACGACTAACGCAATTGGCTTGGACCCAAAATGTTAGTAAAACTATCTCTTTCTAGGGTAATTATTCTGACCCAACTACAATACTTTGAACCTCAGAATTGTACATCGTTTTACGTTTTAATTAGATTAGGCAAGTTGTTGCACGCGCGTCTGCCGAACATGAGGTTCGATTCCCAAGGCAGGTAAATTGTTTTTGGGTTTTTCCATCAGGAATTATCTCATTAGCAGAGTCTGGATTTGTGCCTGGTTGCACAAATCCAATGCTCTCCCTATTACACTGGACTTAAACATAACTGGCAAAAAGTGGGTGTGCTATTAGGTATGCAATCTTAAAATCAACTACAATGTGAGATGCTGAGGTGAACTTGACACTATTATAGGCAGAGGCAGGATTAATCTAGAAAAAAAACAGGATTGACTATGATCTATGATTATGTTTCTTCTCAAGTAGTCAGGTGTAGACGACGAAGTGTAAGTGTTCGTAGAAGCCTATTTGCAAAATAAACCTCATTTATCATTCATCAGTATCTAACTTTGGAGATCTGAGCATACCAAAAACTAGCCATCTAACTCGCTCACAACCGAATCAATTCTCACTCATTGGCTAACAACTCAAGTGTACCAGTTTACTTATTAAGGTGAACACACTGTTTGGGGGCATCATCTCAACATTCCGGTCTCGGGGGCCCGGTAACGAGTTGACCGTCCGCCAAACCGCAAGAAGGCGAACCTCTAGAGAAAATCACTCGCTCCTACATAGATCTAAGTACCTAACGTGAAATGTATGGAGTATTAGCTGAGATATTATTAATATACCTAGACAATGCATGTGACTATTGGCCGCATCAAGCATTTTTTTCTGAAACAACAACGTCCCAAATCAAAACCTTAATTCTAGACATTTAAAGAATGCCTTTGCGAATGTTCGAAGAATTATTAAGGGGTGAAGGGACATTGACGCGAAAACGCGAAATTAGTATTTTTTCTTTTTGATATCCCGTCAAAAATTTCTATGTAGCGGGTCAGAATTGTAGTAACTAATAAAAAAAAAACTTACAACAAAGTACTACAACGCCATCTACGAACAAACTGAAAAATTAAAATGGTCTGAATCTCGCAAGAAAAGTTTACATCGACTCTAAGACTAAATAGAAAAACCCGACAACAGTTGCCCACTAGACATAACACCTGTCTGGTCGGAGGATCCTCGCTTTTTAATCGAGTATTGAGGAACTTTACACCCTGTTCCTCATATCTCTAAAGAATGATGTACTCAGTACGTAGTAAGCGTCTTCGCTCCGGGGTTCCTTAGACTGTCTTTAAGTTAATATAATATACGTAGCCTTAAAACTTCAATATAGTTTTTGTGTCAACCGACAACGCTGACACTTCCAATTCTCATCAAAATCTGTCATCTTAAGTCAAAACCAGACAAGAAAGTAGTTTACTATCTCAGACACTATTAAGCTAAGTGCCCACTACAACACCGAGATCATTACTCAACGTTAATTCTCTGGAGACGATGGGTGACCGGCCGTCGTATGACAGGGCTTAACACCTTGAATATTTGATTAGGAATTGTGATGAGGGTAGTAGCTACTAATTTGTCATATTATAACATCACAAAAAAAAAAACTGATAGTCTAGTGGTGTGACCGTCGGATGTCACGTCATAGGGCTCGAATTCGAACCCAAGACACGGAGCTCTGATTTTTCGGATTCATGTGCGTATTGTTTTATTAACCCCCGACCAAAAAAGAGGGGCGTTATAAGTTTGACGTGTATCTGTGTATCAGTGTATCTGTGTGTCTGTCTGTGGCATCGTAGCTCTTAAACGGATAAACCGATTTTGATAAAATTGGTTTCGTTCGAAAGGTATTTTAATCGAGAGTGTTCTCAGCTATGTTTTGAGAAAATCTGCTCAGCCGTTTGAAGATCATGACCTATTTGCTAGTTGATGAAAGGATATAAACAATTTCCACTGGTCTGGTCGATTTGTAATTTGAAATCACTTGTCACCATGGTCATTGCAGGGGAGGGGGTGACTGCACCCCCTCCCCCTTTAAAGTACGGGGTACTTTTTTTAATTTATAACTTTCCTAGTTTTCGTTAATTACCGAGAAGAGGCGCAACACCGACAAAATTGGAAGGAATGGGGGGAAGCCTATGCCCAGGAGTGGGACAGTCATGGCTAGGAAAAAATAATAAAAGTATTAAAAGCATTAAATAAAATCGTCGTAGCGTCGTACCGTCGGGGGACCGCTAAATAGACCGCTTAGCACATGCACAAAACAAAGCGGACCCCCGACGCTACGACGCTTGGATTAATTTATTTGAGGTTTTTGCGTCGCGACAAATCCAGACCCCTTAACTGCCACTGAGAAATAAAATTTAATATTGGTACAATTATGGCCGCGCATTCAAATTCACCAATCATTTCATTTCGGCCAATGCAATACAATTTTCATTCACTACTCAATATGGCATAATTTCAATACAACTTTGTTTCATTATGTGCTGAATATTTCGAAGGATACAAACAGGCCACAGAAACAATTGAATTTCCCTCGTTAGATTCTTCTCATTACAGAAGAAATGTAAATTAATTGTTTTTGTTTTCACTGTATTTGCTTGGTTGTATTTTATTTACGTTCTAAGATTTATGCTTTTTTTTAACTATTGGAGATATCCCATAGTTTATTATACCATAAGCCAGTGTCAAATGGTATTTTGACGTTGACTTATGATATTATAAATTTTGTAGCTCTTTTAACGAAGTAAAATCTCATTCACTCGACATTGGTCATAAGAGGCCAAGTGGTAGCGTTTTGCCCAGGCATCGTTTTGCTAGGTTTTGGAAGACTGGTAAGTAGTCGTTCTATGTAAAATTATGGTACTCAGCAGCATTCGGTTAGATTAGAAGCTGATCCCAACAAAGTTTGGAAAAGGTTAGACAGATGATGATGCGTATGTACGAATTTAGATTCCATACAGTCAAATTTAATACAAAATGTAGAAGACAAGTTTTCTTTATATAGCTATTGCTTTACTTAAAAAATATAAAGAGTGACTGGAAAATTTTGACCGATACTTAAACACGTGATCATACTCATGGTAACAAACAACTTTCCCAAAAAAACATTTTGTTTTTACTTATTCACTTTTAACACAAGCTGATAGGCCAAAAGCGCGCGCGCGCGAATTTCATACAGCTGTTGTATTATTGTGATAAAATCGAATGAGTATAAATATTTTTTTCTTTGGGAAAGTTGTTCATTATCATGAGTATAATCACGTGTTTCAGTATCGGTCACCAATTACCAGTCACCCTATATATTTTTTTCATGTATATCAAATAAAACACTCGATCGAATTGCATTTTTTCAGGAGGAAAAAAGTTCCCTTGTAAGGCTATTATATTACGCAAAGTATGTATATGCATAGGCATAATACTGCCAAAATCCAGTTATTACCGCTTATAACAGTTCAACAGGTCAATATCACGTCTCAGGGGGCTGATAACGATTTGAGTCGGAGCCAAACCGATGTCGAGTTGGGCGGCCAATCGCTAAGTAAATATGGTTAAAAAATGAGAAATCGAAGTGTGAACTCGAATAACATTGTGGTTGTTTTCAATGTTTCACTGTTAAATTGGCAGAAAGGGGAATATGAGTTTGTTGCCAATAATCTGTGACTAAATTGGGCAGCGTTTTTTATGGATCAGATGGACTTCTTGAATCTATGTCTGCCACGTAATATAGTATTAGGTTAGTTTCTTAGATTTCAGAAGATTTTTGGAAAACACGTTTTTATATATTTCTAATATCCGCATATGGTTGCTTTCTGGGCTACTGTAACAAACAAACAACAACCAACCGACCAACCAATCAAGCTATACAAAACCAGTTTATATAGATCTCTCTTTTTATGGGCAATCTATACAAAGCAACGCCATGTTATACTGGAAATGTACAGCTTGATATGTCACCGTGTGTACCATCCAGGCCTTTTTGAATTAAGGTATAGTTCCTTATTTTAAAACAGTTTTACCAGTCATGGATTTGGCCACCAACCTTCGCGAGTCCTAATGTCAATTTACACCTTAGTAATGAAGCCAGTGAGTACATGATACTGTCACAGTCATTATCTGCCTAGCCTTTTCCAAACTATTTTGGGGTCGGCTTCCAGTCTGAGCGGATGCAGCTATGTACCAGTATTTTACATGAAGTGACTGCCTATCTAACGTCCACAACTCAGTAACTGGTTAATACCCCTTGGTAAGACTGGATGTTTTGGCTTCTGACTACTCTTAACGACTGTCAAAGATCTAGAAATGACAGCTGGGACCGACGGCTTAACGTGATTTCCGAGGCACGGAGGAAACTCTGTATGTAATTATGGTCACCCATCCAAACTCTGTATGTAATTATGGTCACACAACCACATTTTTTTTTTTTTTTTTTATTGTCTTGTTCTACCTTTTGTAGTAAGCAACGACTTATTGTCGGGCCTACGCTGTCCTCCCACAGTTATGTACTAACGCTGTAACACTCAAATATTGTAAAACCAAATGATTTTAAAAGAGTAACCATGGAGTTTCTTGCCGGTTCTTCTCCATAGGAAACGACCAACCCGAACCGTGCATCCTTTGTCGACGTTTTATAAGTGCCCATATAGGCCTATGTAAAATAAAATATTTTGATTTTGATTGCACGGACCAACCTCGGCAAGCACAGCTTAACCTTAAAGATTGACCTGTGCGGTGGTTATTATTTAGCCACGAACTCCTCACTGATACTGTCACAGTGAGAGGTGGAAAAGTCATTTCCCAGAAAATATTTTTTACGTAGAATTACTTAATTTGTTATACAGGATACTCTGAATGGTGTCGGACGTAAAAAATAGCACCATCCCATATCTTCCCGTGGGTGTCGTAAGAGGAGACTAAGGACTTACCAGAGAATGGGCAGCAGCGTTCTCTGTGCTTTTGTAACAACTGTACTGCAATCGCCAACCCGCCTGCCAAGCTTGGCGATTATGGCAAAACCCCCCATCTTATGTCAATGTGGTGAAACTTCAGGTAGGCCTATGTCCAGCAGTGGACGTCTTTTGGGCTGAAATGATGATGATGATGTTATACAGAATGCTTGGTTGCCGACTTCGAGAAGGGTCAGTTTACATCTTGTGTTCTACCTTCGTGACTAAAAACACGGTAACTTACATTAAATTTACTTTGCTTTCATTCACGGCAGGATTGTACAGTGTCAAAACCATGTTTAATCTAAATCCAGTCTATAGAAAACGTCCGTCCGTTTACCAATTAGTGATGTAAATCTAAACTGTTCATTGTTAAGGAAACAAGGAATCGTGTGCTAAGTCCAAACAAAGTAATTAAATTAAAATTTAAAGCTTGTTTCCTTAAAGCCGTTCTAAATCACGGAACTAAGGAGGTCAGATAGGGATAAAGAAAGAAAATTGTCACGTTTGTATTTTTGTCACGAGAGTTTTAGGTGCTTTGGGAGAAAATTTTGAGAAAACAGCTAATTTACAGTGTGGGATTTACAACGAATTTTTTTTAGGAAAATCTTTCAAAATGTTGTTTAAATGAAAAAAAAATGTTTGCTGTCCCTGACCTGGACTGACGTGCATAAAACAAAAGCAAAAAAAAATATATTTAAAAACAAATTGAAAAATAAATGGCGTGTTTGGTTAATGGTGTTTTTTTGAGGAGCTAGTACCTAAATAATAACACCCGCACGTGTCGATCTTTAAGGTTAAGCCGTGCTTGCCGAGGTTGGCCCGTGGATGGGTGACCATAATTACATACCGAGTTTTGTCCATGCCTCGGAAAGCACGTTAAGCCGTTGGTACCGGCTGTCATTTTGTAGATCATTGACAGTCGTGACGAGTAGTCAGAAGCCAAAATTCTGACATCCAGTCTTACTAAGGGGTCGTATTACTCAGTTACCCGGTTGTCGAGGTCAGATAGGCAGTAGCTCCATGTAAAATACTGGTCCTCAGCTGCATCCGGTTAGACTGGAAGCCGACCCCAAGATAGTTTGGGAAAAAGGCTAGGCAGATGACGGAAAAATAAATGGTTACTACTTTTTCTGTTCACATACAACACCAAATAAATAGTAATTTGAAAAAAGTTATGTCTATGGAAGTGTCCAGTAATGATTATAACGATTTAATTAAAAAACCAAACCAACATATATTTCCCCTAAACTTGTCAACCAAAAATGAAGAGAGCCTTTTTTATTTCTAAATGAATCAACCCTTTCACAGCCAGTTGAAAAACATAATCGGTCCAATCTAGATCTATTGTTCGCCGAAAAATCACAAAAAATCTAACACAATGCACATCAATTGCCATTCTTCACTCAATTTAGTATTTTTTGGAACACAAAAAAACAGATTTATATGTTTTGCTCAATTGGAAACCGTACATTTAGCAACTGTTGATGCAAAATCCGAAAATCGACGGTACAGTAAACAAATTAAATGGCTGGACAAACGAGTGACGGTGCATTTTAAAAACAAAGAGAATTTAGTGAGCTGCCATTAAAATGTTGGATTGATATAAATGTTTTGTACTGAGGCTCGTACATTTAAACGGATTAAAACAGTAACAAAATATGATTTCCTTTATTTTTTTACTTTTTTATTCAACGTTGCCCCACAATTTCTTTCTTTTGTGTCGTGGGTGTGTTTTACAAACATCGAAATTCACATACCATACAAATATTTGATCCGTGCGGGGATCGAACCCGCCACATGCAGTGCACCAGTCGACTAGGTATTTGTTTATATTTTGAACCTGGTTATAAAAGGGCTTATTCCCATATGGAAAAAGCCGGTCTGGTCTACATACACGATTTCAGTCCTGATAGGTACAAGTTAAAGTGGCATGCTTATCAATAAAAAAGATAATGTTTTCAACCAAAACCAGGTTCCTACCTAGTAACTATTTTTCGCCGTCGACCGGGACCAGGCCAAGCGCTTCAAGTGAACCTAGGTACCTGTCTAGACGAGCAGATAGCCGCTGGAGCAAGGCTGTGACCGAGTAGTGGCCAAGGTTATGCCAAAGAAGCCAGGGCCGTCCTATAACTCGTTGGGTCGACGATATCGTCAAAGTCGCGGGAAACAACTGGGTAAGAAACGCGCAGAACCGAGAAGTGATGCAGAAAAAAGGGGAGGCCTTTACCCAGCTGTGGGTAATTCCGGGCTAATATAATATGATGATGAACTACTTTTCTGTTCATGAGGTCGAATGATATGGAAGGCATTCCGATAATGACCTATTATTTTATAATGTTCATCATCATCATCAGCCTATAATGTGCCCACTGCTGAGATACAGGCGTCCTCTCTATGAGAGGGAGTGGGCTGTAATCCACCACGCGGGCCGAGTGCGGGTTGGTAGACGTCACATGTCTTCGAATTTTTAGTTCTAGGACATGCCGGTTTCCTCGCGATGTTTTCCTTCACCGTTTTTGAGAACAGTGGTGATGAAATAAATTACACAAAGTAATGCGCTTGCCTGGGTTCGAAACTACGGCTTACTGCTCGTAAGTCTGGGCTGCCACCATTGGGCCACCGCTGTTTTCGTTTTAGGTAAATTCTCATCATTACAATGTTAATAGAGTCTTATGACTTCCAAGATTGCTTAAACAAAGTGCCATTCTATCAGCATTAACGTTGAAAGAGTTATTCTTATTTTAATCATCTTATAACTCGTTGTAGAAGAAAGAAATCAAATCGATTTGCCTGAAGGACCACTTTATCTTCTTGTAACGCGAAACATCTCTGATTTTACAATCAAAAACAAAAACACTATGGTGCGAAACACAACCTAAACTTATAATCAAGCCTGTAATAACTGAAAAGCCATATAGGATCAGCCAATCGTAGTTAATTTGCCACCTCCGGGTATAATACGGCGTATAATGGCGTACCCATTAGCCTGAGTGTCATTCAGTCTCTAGGGAGACTCATGTTGCAGGCTTAGTCATCAGCGTTGGCTATTGTAGCTATCTACTATTGTATAGAACATAGCTGATTTAGGAAAGCATTTTATTGTATAAAACACATCTATCTATTTCTAAAATAAAGCTGAAGAGTTTATTTGTTTGCTTGAAGGTGCTAATCTCTGGAACTACAAGACCGATTTGAAAAATTGTTTCAGTGTTAGATAGCCCATTTATCGAGGAAGGCTAAAGGCTATATCATAACGCTACGACAAACATAATATGAAAAATGTTGACAAACGGTGGGGGAAATGAGACGCAGACGAAGTTGCGCGGGACAGCTAGTAAATACATGAACTTCCCCCTTTTTTTCTGTGGGGATAGATAGAAACCACAGGACGCCAACTGCTGCGATCCTTACATATTCCTTTTGTCTTGTCCACGTTCACATCTGGTCATACACTCAAGCCGCCGGTTGCGAGTACTACGCACCTGACCTTTCTGAAGAAACTCACCAAAAAGGGCAGTATATGACCTTCTAGTGCGTCTCCTCGCAGCGTTACCACTCACATCTTTCTCTTCTCTCAGCTTTCCGTGGCACGGGGGAAACTCGGTATGTTATGAGTGGTCACTCATCACGGAGTAATCTAAGCAAGCGCGGCTTAACCTTAAGATCAAGCCAAGCGGCTGCTTTATTTAGCCACATGCTCTTCAACACACAAACAAGCCAGTACAAAAATCATCATCATCATCATTTCAGCCAAAAAACGTCCACTGCTGGACATAGGCCTCCCTTAAGTTTCACCACATTGACATAACATGGGGGGTTTTGCCATAATCGCCACGCTTGGCAGGCGGGTTGGCGATCGCAGTACAGTTGTTACAAAAGCACAGAGAACGCTGCTGCCCATTCTCTGGCAAGTCCCTTAGTCGCCCCTTACGACACCCACGGGAAGATATGGGATGGTGCAATTCTTTACGTCCGACACCATACAGAGCAAAAATAGTTGAAATACATCTAGGCATATTCACCATCATCTTCTTTCTTCTGCCCTTATCTTAATTTATTAGGGGCCGGCGCAGAATGTCTTCTTTTTAAAAGAAAAGAAAAGAAAAAAAAAAGGTGGGCTTGACAGGCTTGTCCCAAGATACATAACTAAGCTCGAGATATTGTTTCGGTATTTTGTTAGGGAAAGGTGTTTTTCGGTTTTTCGCAAGGTGGTGTATTGTCTGGTGTATTGTATGCTTGAACCTTTTGTAAGAATACTCTTCCAGAACCAAAAAGTACTTTTCCTTACGAGACATCAAAATCAGGTGGTCTACCATGACAAAGCAGTATTGTTTTAGTCTTATCTCAGAGTGGGAAAGAGATGGCGCTAGACGTCCTATATAGCTCCGTCTCTTTCTTACACTGGAATACAAATAAAACAATACTGCTTTAAGACGTCGTAGTAACCCTCCTGGAGGAAGGACATCAAAATCACGGTTAGGACTTGTATTTGCAAAGAGATAATAAAGGACTTTTACCATGGAAAAACCCTCAAAATAATATGTGTCTTATATACATCTCTACTCCTTCATAAAATACACATGCTTTGTCATGTTAATCTCTCTACTGTTAATGATAGCCTCACTGTAATTTCCGGCTTTGGTGAAATGGGGACCATTCTTTTCATATGATGCAACTCCGCGCTTCGCAAAGCCCATTAAACCGCTGCGATAACCGATTAATCCGTCTGTGAACGCCATTTTTACTTAAATATTTAAATAAATTATTTAACTTTAATAAATTAAAACGAATGTCATCTACATAATGAGCTTGAAAGCACTCACACATACCGAAAATGTGTATCGAAATTAATGAAATAGGGAATTATGCTGACGTGAGTTTTACACCATTTTTAATTGAGAATTAAAATTATTTGAGTTCTTGTATAATGTAGGTTTATAATTTAAATTTAATTTATGTATCTAGGTTTAAAACTCAATTGCATCACAAACGGCTAAATATTCGTAACTGTATCGATAAACGTATTTCAAACATCGCTTTGCTGTCAATCGTTTGAAGATGATGATGAAGATGTACTATTTTGTTGTTTTATCCACCATTATAATAATTACCTATTATGTAATAATTGAATAATGCTGTATTTTGTATTGTTCTAATTTTTGAAAATCTAAGTATAAAGTGTAATTAGTTTAAGTTCTGAACTGTCGCATTAGGGTAAACCCTGTAAGGATAGTTTAAGGTGTTACAAATAAATAAATAAATAAATAAGATAATTATTATGACAGAAACAGATTGATGTTTTACCTGAACTACTACTACTTAATGTTACTATTTAATGCATCCTTCAGCGCAATATTTTGAGTGCGTTACATTGAGTCCTACCGTAAATCGTGATTTTTCACGTCAACAAGATAACTTTTGCGAAGAGGTTACTTAGTTTGATGTACAGAATGCTTGGCTTCGTGAAGGGTATGTTTACACCGATTGTATTACGTTACTCCAAAGTTCAAAATGTTCTGTATGGTGTCGGACATAAAGAATAGCACCACCCCATTTCTTCCCGTGGGTGTCGTAAGAGGCGACTAAGGGACTTGCCAGAGAATGGGCAGCAGCGTTCTCTGTGCTTTTGTAACAACCGTACTGGGATCGCCAACCCGCCTGCCAAGCGTGGCGATTATGGCAAAACCCCCCCATGTCAATGTGGCGTTGGGGGAGGCCTATGTCCAGCAGTGCACGTCTTTCGGCTGAAATGATGATGATGATGAAAGTTCAAAATACCGATGTACGGTATACATAAAGATCGTATGTAGGAATTACGTTAGTCAAAAAGTACGCTATGACAAATTACATTACTCAATTATTAAATTGGATTGTGGAAGTCAGATAGGCAGTCGGTCGATGTAAAATACCGGTATTCAGCTGCATCAAGTTATCCTTAAATCAATATTTATATAAAGCGAAATACTCTCTCAGAATGTCGATTATGAACATTGTCGATTTAGTTATTCGTCCTAGCAAGTTTTCGGAGTACCGTACATTGCGATGATGAACTTTCGGAATAACGTAATTCGTCGTAGCAAACTTTCGGAGTAACGTACACCGGAGTGACGAACATCATGAGAAATGTAATTCGTCATAGCGTTTTTAGCTCTGACTAACGTAATTCGTACTTACGAACTTTATGTATGCCGTACATCGGTATTTTGAGCTTCGGAGTTACGTAATATAGTCGTTTACACCTTGTAAATGTAGGTGTTCTATACTCCTCTGGAAAATACAGGTCTTATTTTAGCCATAGCACACCTTCAATCCTTCCTCTCACAGACAGGATTCTCGTGTCTCAGCAGGTGACAATGAAGGCTGATCATAAGCATCATCAGCCAACATCTACATCTCCAAGTCTAGATAAAAAAGTTTACTGTTTACGCAAGTTGATTTCTAAAAGCCCTATCCAAGTCACTTTAACATTTTAGTACAGACCTCTAAAAAACTTTCTACGCTACCCCAGCGAAACAAAAATAAAAACTAAACCATTTAAAAACAGATACAGTAACATAAACCCGACATAAACGGAAATATCATCGTAAAGAAAATCTTGGACATACTCAAAAAGATTACATCGCGCACCTATCATATTTCAGGGTAGGCAGTAAACGCGGTACGGAGTCGTCTTAAAACGTTCATGGGCTATATTCATCCGAGGCTTTTATCTAGATTGCTTTCCTGGATTCCAATTACTCCTAATTTTATAGTGAATAATTGAAGAGTCGTGCCGGGTGAATTCGTACTTACGTCTTTGATAGAAAAGGAGATAAATGTGTATATTTAGACAGTTGGAAACTAATTTATACTTTACTGGTTAAGCTTTAAGTAAGGTATTGAAGCACAAATAGTCGTTTTAAAGATTTTAATCACTTTTTGTCGGAAGTATGGCATACATCAGAGGAGTTAAGAATCCATTTGGTCCTGGATTAGAACTTATGTTACTTATTCGTCTCCGTGGGTCTATTTTGTTATCAAAGCTCATACATTTACTTTACATTTATTTACATTTATTTACATTACAACACACATTGCTACATTTATTTACTTTACATTTATTTTTATTTATTTATTTTTTTCATACATTTTATTTTAGAAATAGCCCGAAATAGATGGCATAGTTTAAATCTAATTTAATCTACAGTCAAAACTGTTAATTAGAAAAAAAAACAGTTTGACCGGTGTCCGTCAAAATCCTTATTAAGTTAAAATGTGTTGTCTTATTAAGTTAAAAAGTTAAATTGTTTCAGAAAGCTTCCGTTTTAAATAACAAAAAATAGGTACTAAGTACCAACTCGATTTTTCTATAGGTTTTCTATAGTCACAAAAAAAACCTAACAACTAAGCATTGCTCATTATCTCACACACCACACAACCTCACTTTTACACTCACACCCATACTCACTCACACACTCACTCATGATACACAAACCACACGTACACGCGCGATTTGGCGTTTTTCTACAAAACGCTCATTTATTTGCAGAGCTGTTTGTATAATTTTAAGTTACCCTCTCATTTTTATTTTATTTTTTATTTTTATTTTTCTATTCAAATTTTTATTTTTGGTCTAACCTTTAATGTTTACATTGTCTACATTTCAATTGCATAACAATAACAAGTGGAAGTGCGGAGTCTCCTAATACAAGCAATTCCTTGCTTAAAAGGTGATCTCCAATTCTATGTATCGAAATGCCTATTGTAATGGGGATGGAAACTGAGGAACTAATGGCGCTACCATAGCTGGTCCCAAGCATCGTCATTGGTTGAAAATCTGGTAATTGTACGGAATTAGGGTTTGCTGGAAGAATAACTGCAGAAATACTCGGTACAAGAAATATAATTTTAAATAGCGATGTTAACTACTTGAGTTAAGTACAGCAAGTGAAGTAGAAAAAAGATGGCGATACATAACAAGTACATAATATAAGACAAACATCCTGTGCGCTAATTAATAGCTTTTGTGACGAAGTAAATTGATGCTATGGCAATGTCATCAGGCGCACCAACATGCCCCCGGGCGTTGAAAGCAATGATTTCAACCCGATTTCGAAGACACAGGCAATGGGCAGATTCTGTTGAATGCCCTCCGGATGACTCCAGTAGACGTCTTAATGTCAGCTACACGAGCGATACCATCTGTTCCTGGGTGAACGGCCACTATTCGTCCAAGTCTCCACTTCAACGGAGGAAGATTGTCCTCCTTAATCAGGACTAAGGAGTTCAGCTCCAACCCATCTTTGGAAGAACGCCATTTTGTCCGTAGTTGTAATTCTGCCACGTACTCCTTGCTCCATCTGCTCCAAAAATGTTGGCGGAGTTGTTCTATCCGTTGATATCGAGACAGATGGTTGACAGAGCGATCTTGATAATCAGGTTGCGGCAAGGAAGTAAGGGGCCGCCCAACAAGAAAATGACCCGGCGTAAGTGGAGTATAATCTGCAGGATCTGAAGACAACGGCGTCAGTGGACGAGAGTTCAATATGGCTTCAATCTTAGTCAAAGCGGTGTACAGCTCCTCAAAAGTCAAATTACAATTTCCCAACACTCTTCGAAGATGGTACTTTGTTGACTTCACACCCGACTCCCAGATTCCGCCAAAATGGAGCGAATACGCAGGGATAAAATGGAACCGTACTCCATCGTGAGCTGCAATTTCACCCAAGGACAAACTATTTGCCTTTAAAAACTTTGAAAGGTCGTTGTACGCACCGACAAATGAGGTACCGTTGTCGGAATACATATCAACGGGTTTACCTCTCCGAGCAATAAATCGATACAAAGCCATTAAGTAACTATTGCTAGTTAAATCGCCAACGAGCTCCAAATGGATGGCCTTGGTTGTAAAACATATAAAAATTGCGATATACACCTTTACTAGCCTGCATCCGCGACCTTGACGACTAGCACACATAATAGGCCCGGCATAATCAACGCCTGTGCTCTCAAAGGGATAACCTGGACGAAGCCGTTCTTTTGGTAAGTTGCCCATTATAGGAGCTACAACCTTTCCCTTCATACGGTGACACAAAACACACTTGTGATAACAAGCTTTCGCCAAGTTGCGACCTCCTAGTGGCCAATAAGATTCCCTAATAGAAGCTAGTAGTAATTGTGGGCCAGCGTGCATCAATCTTTTATGCTCGAAATCAAATAATAACTTTGTGAAATGATGTGTGGACTGTAATAAAATAGGGTGCTTTTTGCTAAAATCAAAATTAGAATTATCAAGTCGTCCTCCTACCCGCATTATGTTTTTATCGTCCAAATAAACATTGAACTTTAGAATAGCGCTCTTCTTAGGTAAGCTCTTTTTATTGAAAAGTAATTTATACTCGGGAAAGGATTCAGACTGAATTTTAATAATAATTACATTGAGTGCATCTTGCAACTCATCTTGTGACAAATGCTTAGTTTTTGGATAATGTTTCCTACATGATTTAATAAATCTTAACATATACGCTACGGAACGTACAAGCCGTGAGTAATTAGAATAACGACTAAAATCTATGAAGGCCTCATTTTTAGAATCGTTAATAACAACATTCAATACTACGTTAGGTCGAGTCTCCGGTAACGTCTCTGGTCCCAAACATTCAACTTTAGAAGGCCACTCAGACGGGTCAAGTATTAAAAACTCTGGTCCAGACCACCACAGACCCAAACCCTTCAGAATACTAATATCCACACCACGAGATATTAGGTCTGCTGGGTTTTTGTCCGTTGGAACATGCCTCCAGGTACAGTTACCCGCCTTATCCAAGACTTCAGCAACGCGGTTGCGCACAAAGGGCTGAAGTTTGGTAGGCATCATCTGTAACCAACCCAGGACGATGGTTGAATCTGTCAAACAATAGACCCGACTGACCTCTACTCGAAGTGAACTCATCACCTTCTCATACAGACGAGAGGCAACTACCGCACCGCATAACTCCAGCCGCGGAATTGTTGTGGGCTTTATGGGAGCCACTCGACTCTTGGCCATTAATAAACAAACCGAACACTTACCCTCAGTGTTAACACTGCGAACGTAGACGCAAGCGCCGTATGCGAACTCAGACGCATCTGAGAAAATATGGAGTTCTATCTCCCGATATGAATCACAAACGACAATTCGCGGAATACGAAAATGAGGTAAAAGTGGCAATGATTCGACTATGGTATCCCAGTGGTTTTTAACCGCTGCGGGCAGTGGTTGGTCCCATGACAATTTATCTAACCACATCTTTTGTAACAATATCTTCATTGTTACAACAATAGGACACAACAACCCTAAGGGATCGAAAATTCGCGCAATCACGGATAATAAATCACGTTTAGTGTGCCCAGCCAAAGATTTAGTCAGACTAATAGGAAACCCCAACTCATCGGAACTGACATACCAACCCAGACCAAGTAACTTGTCGGGCTCATTAGATGCAATATCTAAGTCAAACGAGGCAGGCAAGCTACCTGAGGAAGGCAAGGTGCCTGATACAGGACCAGCATCCAGCACTAATTGAGGATCATTTGACCTCCATTTTCGCAATGGCATACATGCAGATGCAAGTGCCTTGGTGACTTCAGTGCGGATGAATTTCACTTCGTCTAAGTCATTACCCCCGGTTAGTAAATCGTCAACATAAAAATCATGTCTAATAATTTCCGATATTTTAGAATTCCTACAGTCGAGTCCTATTTGTTTAATGCATCGCGTCGCAAGGAACGGCGCACTAGCCGTACCGTATGTGACGGTGTTTAATTGATAAACATTAATAGGCTCACTGATATTGTGACGCCAAACAACCTGTTGCAAATATCTGTCAGACGGGTGAACAACTATTTGCCTATACATCTTTTCCACATCTGCAGATAAGACATACTTGTGGAATCTGAAACGAAGAAGTATAGACAATAGATCGTCCTGTACAGTTGGCCCGACCATCTGTAGGTCATTAAAGGACACTCCCGTCGCAGTAGGACAACTTGCGTTAAAAACAACACGAAGCTTGGTCGTGCTGCTCGACTCGCGTAATATTCCGTGATGCGGAATGAAGTAATCTGATAACAAATTAGGTTTATTAATTTTAGTCATATGACCAAGCGACTCGTATTCTAACATAAACTCATGATACATGTTACCAAATTCAGCCTTAACCTTCAATCTACGCTCTAATGAGTGTAAACAGTGTGTCGCTTTTTTATAAGAATCTCCTAGAACCGAAGGATCTTTCTTAAGAGGTATGCGAACACAAAACCGACCATCAGACAAGCGTGTCGTATTTTTAACAAAATGATCCTCACATGATTTTTCTTCTGGCATGTATGAATCAGAAGATTTCACGTTGACTTCCTCTAATAGCCAAAACCTTGTCAGATTGGTTCCAAGTTTTTCCCAGGTATCAGCATCGGAAACAGTTTTAGAAAGATTACATTTTAAATCACTCGAGAGTAACGAAATATAATTTTGAGTAATTGGACCGGAAACTATCCATCCTAAACGGGTTTCATGTAACATTGGTTTTCCGCTACCTAGCATTAGTCTTTGCGATCCTAACAATTCCCAAAAAAGATCAGCACCGATTAATATATCGACATCAGCGGGCTTATAAAAAGTAGGATCAGCTAAAATAATATTCGACGGTATGTCGAAATCAGAAATATTTATTTCACGACACGGCACGTCACTTGTAATAAATGGCAAAACAAAACATTGAAGATCGAATGAATAACTATCATCTAATGACGTCATCTTGACACGGCATGTTTTGCCTACGTGCGAAGTAACATTGTTTATGCCAAGGATCGATCTATTTACCTGGCTCGTTATTAAATTTAGTTGTCTACATAACCGGTCCGTTATGAATGACGTAGTACTACCGCTATCAAGAACCGCGCGAACGAGATGCACACAACCAGTGTGATCCCGCAGTTTGATCAAGGCGGTCGATAACAACACATCACGCTGCTTATGACTTCGGGAAGATGCAATATGCGCTGATAGCGTGACGTTATTTGTTTCTGTAGTATTAGAAAGTACGGGCGATGTAGACAGATTGGTAGACGAATTACCACATAGTGTATTCGCAGCAGTAACTTTAGAATCTGTGTGAATTAGTGTGTTATGTCTACGTTTACATATATGACAACCGGTTCTTTTACATTTGTTAGCGTAATGACCTGAACGAAAGCAGTTAAAACAAATCTTATAGCTGGGTAGTAATTTGAGACGAGCATCATTGCTTAATGCAAGAAACTGTGGACAATTATTTAAAGTGTGGTCATTATTGCTACATTTAGGACATACTTTAGGAGCTGATTCTGTGCTGGAACTGTTGATAGGCTGATTAGCTACCATAGATTTGATCTTGGGGCCTGATTTACCTCCCGTTTGGGAACAATTGTTTCGTGGTCGTTCTAAGGTCTCGATCAGATCGGCTCGATTACGTAGGAATTGCATAAACACGTCAAACGTAATGGAGCTTTCCTTGTCTATCCTACCTTTGCACTCTTCCCACTCACGATAGGTCCTTTGATCAATCTTTTGAGTAATATGGTGTATCAAAAGTGTGTCCCATTGCTTAACAGGCTCACCTAACGACTCTAATGCTCGCAAGTCCTTATTTAATTGATCGATTAAACTTTTTAGTGCACCAGACGATTCTTTGGAAATCGTCTCAACGTTATATAACGCGGATACATGATTGTGCACCAGTAACCTTTTATTGTCAAATCGATCAAGTAACAACTTCCATGCCACAGCGTAATTGCTCGAAGAAAACTCAATTGATTTGATTACTAGGGCAGCAGTGCCCTCAAGAGAGGCTCTTAAGTAGTGAAACTTATTGACTTCGTCAATTTCATCGTTACAATGAATTAGGCTAGTAAAGGTGTCACGAAATTCTAGCCAATTGCAATATGAACCGCTAAACTTTGGCAATTGTATTGTTGGCAATTTCACCGGCTTGTGTATGCTAGCAATTGTACTTTTACAGCTTTCCATCGACTTATTATCCTTATTACTCTCACTGAGAATAGTTTGCGCTCTAGACAACGATTTATAATAAAGAGACTCAAAATCAGAACGCTCAGAATATTGTAATTTGATGTCTTCTACAATGCACTCCAGACGTAACTGTACCTCATCATACTGTTCATACAACGACTCCATCTTACCCATGCGCAACTGCAACTCTGACACCTCATAAGTACTTAATACTTTGTCCTTAAGTGAGTCTAGAAAGGTGACGAAAGCAGTCAAACGACCTTTGAAACTACCTCGTTTTTTAACTAAATCCCTTTCCTCGGACATACTGGGAGATGAGTGTCGTCAACCTGAAATTGATACAGGAATAAAATTATAACTAACAAACAATATGATTTACACACCTAACTGTGTTTTATACACTGCTTGAATGCTATTGCAAAACAACACAGAACCTATACATATGATTAACAAGTACGTAAAGCTAAATACATAAATTCAGACTAAACAATTTCAACTTGTCAAATACCTAAATATTTTAATGTTGTAGACTTTTTATGCTAACTAGCTAATAAATAAACACAACTAATCCTTATTGAATACACAAATGATTCTAATTACTAATATTAAAAACCTTTCAGAGTTTTAACAATGACTTGCACTAATATCAAACACAATTATTTGTATTATGTTAAGATACCTGCTAACAATTAACAACCACTGTTAAGTAGATAGATAATTACGTGAATTAGTTACAGCATTATATAAATTAAGTTTAATAAATAATGTAGCAATTAAATAAGCTAACTATACTGCAATGAGTATGATTTTAAACTTAATTTTGCTAAATGAAAATATGCTGATAAATGAACACTAATCACAATGCAACAAAGTACCTAATGATCAATCTAACACAATACAATAAGTAGTACAATAAACATAATACTGACCTTTTATAGTTTTATTTACTAAGATATACTACCTGAGTGTTGGGTAACGATATTAGATATAATACTATACACCGCTAATAACTTGTTTGAGCTCAGTCCAATTCACCGGCAAATAACCTCCAAGCCACGTTGGAAAATTAAATCCTTCATTCCTTTTATCTTCAGTTATAACCGCTGATCTTCTATAGATAGGGTCATCCGGCTCGTTACGGACCATGTACGGAATTAGGGTTTGCTGGAAGAATAACTGCAGAAATACTCGGTACAAGAAATATAATTTTAAATAGCGATGTTAACTACTTGAGTTAAGTACAGCAAGTGAAGTAGAAAAAAGATGGCGATACATAACAAGTACATAATATAAGACAAACATCCTGTGCGCTAATTAATAGCTTTTGTGACGAAGTAAATTGATGCTATGGCAATGTCATCAGGCGCACCAACAGAACGAAAGCAGTTAAAACAAATCTTATAGCTGGGTAGTAATTTGAGACGAGCATCATTGCTTAATGCAAGAAACTGTGGACAATTATTTAAAGTGTGGTCATTATTGCTACATTTAGGACATACTTTAGGAGCTGATTCTGTGCTGGAACTGTTGATAGGCTGATTAGCTACCATAGATTTGATCTTGGGGCCTGATTTACCTCCCGTTTGGGAACAATTGTTTCGTGGTCGTTCTAAGGTCTCGATCAGATCGGCTCGATTACGTAGGAATTGCATAAACACGTCAAACGTAATGGAGCTTTCCTTGTCTATCCTACCTTTGCACTCTTCCCACTCACGATAGGTCCTTTGATCAATCTTTTGAGTAATATGGTGTATCAAAAGTGTGTCCCATTGCTTAACAGGCTCACCTAACGACTCTAATGCTCGCAAGTCCTTATTTAATTGATCGATTAAACTTTTTAGTGCACCAGACGATTCTTTGGAAATCGTCTCAACGTTATATAACGCGGATACATGATTGTGCACCAGTAACCTTTTATTGTCAAATCGATCAAGTAACAACTTCCATGCCACAGCGTAATTGCTCGAAGAAAACTCAATTGATTTGATTACTAGGGCAGCAGTGCCCTCAAGAGAGGCTCTTAAGTAGTGAAACTTATTGACTTCGTCAATTTCATCGTTACAATGAATTAGGCTAGTAAAGGTGTCACGAAATTCTAGCCAATTGCAATATGAACCGCTAAACTTTGGCAATTGTATTGTTGGCAATTTCACCGGCTTGTGTATGCTAGCAATTGTACTTTTACAGCTTTCCATCGACTTATTATCCTTATTACTCTCACTGAGAATAGTTTGCGCTCTAGACAACGATTTATAATAAAGAGACTCAAAATCAGAACGCTCAGAATATTGTAATTTGATGTCTTCTACAATGCACTCCAGACGTAACTGTACCTCATCATACTGTTCATACAACGACTCCATCTTACCCATGCGCAACTGCAACTCTGACACCTCATAAGTACTTAATACTTTGTCCTTAAGTGAGTCTAGAAAGGTGACGAAAGCAGTCAAACGACCTTTGAAACTACCTCGTTTTTTAACTAAATCCCTTTCCTCGGACATACTGGGAGATGAGTGTCGTCAACCTGAAATTGATACAGGAATAAAATTATAACTAACAAACAATATGATTTACACACCTAACTGTGTTTTATACACTGCTTGAATGCTATTGCAAAACAACACAGAACCTATACATATGATTAACAAGTACGTAAAGCTAAATACATAAATTCAGACTAAACAATTTCAACTTGTCAAATACCTAAATATTTTAATGTTGTAGACTTTTTATGCTAACTAGCTAATAAATAAACACAACTAATCCTTATTGAATACACAAATGATTCTAATTACTAATATTAAAAACCTTTCAGAGTTTTAACAATGACTTGCACTAATATCAAACACAATTATTTGTATTATGTTAAGATACCTGCTAACAATTAACAACCACTGTTAAGTAGATAGATAATTACG
The DNA here is from genome assembly GCA_949152445.1 of Cerastis rubricosa. Taxonomy (NCBI): domain Eukaryota; kingdom Metazoa; phylum Arthropoda; class Insecta; order Lepidoptera; family Noctuidae; genus Cerastis; species Cerastis rubricosa. The sequence goes on from OX424541.1 coordinate 16,924,778, forward strand.
TGAATTAGTTACAGCATTATATAAATTAAGTTTAATAAATAAAGTTATTAAATTAAGTTGTCTACATAACCGGTCCGTTATGAATGACGTAGTACTACCGCTATCAAGAACCGCGCGAACGAGATGCACACAACCAGTGTGATCCCGCAGTTTGATCAAGGCGGTCGATAACAACACATCACGCTGCTTATGACTTCGGGAAGATGCAATATGCGCTGATAGCGTGACGTTATTTGTTTCTGTAGTATTAGAAAGTACGGGCGATGTAGACAGATTGGTAGACGAATTACCACATAGTGTATTCGCAGCAGTAACTTTAGAATCTGTGTGAATTAGTGTGTTATGTCTACGTTTACATATATGACAACCGGTTCTTTTACATTTGTTAGCGTAATGACCTGAACGAAAGCAGTTAAAACAAATCTTATAGCTGGGTAGTAATTTGAGACGAGCATCATTGCTTAATGCAAGAAACTGTGGACAATTATTTAAAGTGTGGTCATTATTGCTACATTTAGGACATACTTTAGGAGCTGATTCTGTGCTGGAACTGTTGATAGGCTGATTAGCTACCATAGATTTGATCTTGGGGCCTGATTTACCTCCCGTTTGGGAACAATTGTTTTGCGGTCGTTCTAAGGTCTCGATCAGATCGGCTCGATTACGTAGGAATTGCATAAACACGTCAAACGTAATGGAGCTTTCCTTGTCTATCCTACCTTTGCACTCTTCCCACTCACGATAGGTCCTTTGATCAATCTTTTGAGTAATATGGTGTATCAAAAGTGTGTCCCATTGCTTAACAGGCTCACCTAACGACTCTAATGCTCGCAAGTCCTTATTTAATTGATCGATTAAACTTTTTAGTGCACCAGACGATTCTTTGGAAATCGTCTCAACGTTATATAACGCGGATACATGATTGTGCACCAGTAACCTTTTATTGTCAAATCGATCAAGTAACAACTTCCATGCCACAGCGTAATTGCTCGAAGAAAACTCAATTGATTTGATTACTAGGGCAGCAGTGCCCTCAAGAGAGGCTCTTAAGTAGTGAAACTTATTGACTTCGTCAATTTCATCGTTACAATGAATTAGGCTAGTAAAGGTGTCACGAAATTCTAGCCAATTGCAATATGAACCGCTAAACTTTGGCAATTGTATTGTTGGCAATTTCACCGGCTTGTGTATGCTAGCAATTGTACTTTTACAGCTTTCCATCGACTTATTATCCTTACTACTCTCACTGAGAATAGTTTGCGCTCTAGACAACGATTTATAATAAAGAGACTCAAAATCAGAACGCTCAGAATATTGTAATTTGATGTCTTCTACAATGCACTCCAGACGTAACTGTACCTCATCATACTGTTCATACAACGACTCCATCTTACCCATGCGCAACTGCAACTCTGACACCTCATAAGTACTTAATACTTTGTCCTTGAGTGAGTCTAGAAAGGTGACGAAAGCAGTCAAACGACCTTTGAAACTACCTCGTTTTTTAACTAAATCCCTTTCCTCGGACATACTGGGAGATGAGTGTCGTCAACCTGAAATTGATACAGGAATACAATTAGAACTAACAAACAATATGATTTACGCACCTAACTGTGTGTTTTATACACTGCCTGAATGCTATTGCAAAACAACACAGAACCTATACATATGATTAACAAGTACGTAAAGCTAAACACATAAATTCAGACTAAACAATTTCAATTTGTTAAATACCTAAATTTTTTAATGCATGTAGACTTTTTACGCTAATTAGCTAATAAATAAACACGATACTAATCCTTATTGATTACACAGATGATTCTAATTACTAATATTAATAACCTTTCAGAGTTTTAACAATGACTTGCACTAATATCGAACACAATTATTTGTATTATGTCAAGATACCTGCTAACAATTAACAACCACTGTTAAGTAGATAGATAATTACGTGAATTAGTTACAGCATTATATAAATTAAGTTTAATAAATAATGTAGCAATTAAATAAGCTAACTATACTGCAATGAGTATGATTTTAAACTTAATCTTTGCTGATAATTGAACACTAATCACAATGCAACAAAGTACCTAATGATCAATCTAACACAATACAATAAGTAGTACAATAAACATATTACTGACCTTTTATAGTTTTATTTACTAAGATATACTACCTGAGTGTTGGGTAACGATATTAGATATAATACTATACACCGCTAATAACTTGTTTGAGCTCAGTCCAATTCACCGGCAAATAACCTCCAAGCCACGTTGGAAAATTAAATCCTTTATTCCTTTTATCTTCAGTTATAACCGCTGATCTTCTATAGATTGGGTCATCCGGCTCGTTACGGACCATGTACGGAATTAGGGTTTGCTGGAAGAATAACTGCAGAAATACTCGGTACAAGAAATATAATTTTAAATAGCGATGTTAACTACATGAGTTAAGTACAGCAAGTGAAGTAGAAAAAAAAGATGGCGATACATAACAAGTACATATGATACAAACACCTGTGCGCTAATTAATAGCTAGTGTGACAAAGTAGGTTGATGCTATGGCAATGTCATCAGGCGCACCAACATGGAGGCCAGAACAACACGGAGGCCATCCGGCTCGAAGGACCATGTACGGAATTAGGGTTTGCTGGAAGAATAACTGCAGAAATACTCGGTACAAGAAATATAATTTTAAATAGCGATGTTAACTACTTGAGTTAAGTACAGCAAGTGAAGTAGAAAAAAAGATGGCGATACATAACAAGTACATAATATAAGACAAACATCCTGTGCGCTAATTAATAGCTTTTGTGACGAAGTAAATTGATGCTATGGCAATGTCATCAGGCGCACCAACAGTAATGTCATTTTATATTTCATAATAGCTCGACCTCATTGGTCAGATTGAGAACCAGCTATAGTCGTGCCATCTACAATTAGCTTTTAACGGGCTTCCCCATTGAAATAAACTTTTTTTTTTAATTTATTTATAACCTAATGAATGTAAAAAAAAAAGTTGCAAATGTTACTTATTGTTAAAATAGTTTTAACCACTCAAAAGTAGTTATGACCTATGAAATAGACTGCTATGCTATGTATCGAAAACTATTTTAAACGAACGCATTTTTTAATATTTAAGCCGAATTAAAAACTCAAATAAAAATTAAACAGAATGAGTTTTTTAAATAAAAGGCTACTCTTTACATCCACTGAAGTCGACGGACATTTAGTAACTTGTGTACAAGCGGAATTTTCAAACGTTATTTATATTTTAATGTCAACAAGCTCTTTAATCGCTCAGCTAGCTTGTTAACGATTTAATGTCGGGGTCTGTTTACTGAGAAAACAGACGAGAGTTTGTCGTCTGCTGTGTGAATATAATGTAGGGTTGAGTTTAAGGTTCGTTCAAGCCGGTACGGACAAATGACGGACGTCTGTGGGTCCGGACATGGACACCGCCATAAAATACTTAAGATTTGGTCAAGCCACAACCGGCAAACGGACGTCTGTGAGTCCAGACATGGCTCTCTTCATAGGAAAACAATTACGGTTAGATTGCAAAATGAGGCCGGTGTCAGCAAGTCATGCGGACATAGGACTCTTAACAGATAATGTACTGAAGTCTCTGCCATCACTGCCTCTGCTCATTGGTCTAGTGGTCGGGACTGCAGAGCATGAGGTCGTGGGTTCAATTCCCGGGTCAAGCTAAATATTATTGGGTTTTTGATTCAGGAATTTCTCAGCAGCAGCTATGGAGTCTAGATTTGTGCCCGGCTGATGGCAATAGGCTCGCCTCCTATTACATGGGACTTAAGCATAATGGGCGAAATGTGGGTTGTACTAGTAGGAACACCTTTCGTAACCCTGCGGGGATTACAGGCATAAAGCTGTCGGCACGATGGATGCCGCGATTGCTCACGGCGGGAGAAAATAATCGGATGCCACTAACATTGTCAAAGCAGTGTTTGGCTCTCTTTACGCGAAATTCGCTGGAGTTTTTGCATCGATTCAGTCACCTTTGATGATACCTGGAGTCATTATTATACGCCAGAGACAAAGCGGCAGTCGCAACAATGTTTTTTTCGAAAATCTGCTCAAACGAGGAGGTTATCGCTGAGACAGAGGCCTATTTTGAAGAGATTGATAAATCGTACTTTTGAAGGACTTCAAAAGTGGCATAATCGTTGGGAGAAGTTAATAAAGAAATAGTTTGTAAAAATCTTGTATTAAATCAATAATTAAAAATTATCATCAATAATATTATCAATAACTAATTAAATAATTTGTATTTAATTTTATCTTTTATTCGTAACACAGATACTTATTGAGCAACCTAAGTGCTTTACTCAAGTAAGTCATCAAAGGCAGTGTGTGGTGGGACGCTTTTACGTAAACTACTGGGTTACGGCATCACATTGCTGTATATTGGCATCCCAGTTACTGTTACCGGTCATTGGAATGCCTTATGCGAGGCATATGGAGGCGCCATAGAGACCTGATGCCGCCCTAGGAGGTGCCAGCGGGCGATAGATCGAGGAGTGTATCGCTGTCGCATTGCACGGCCCTCGCGAGTGGTGGCGATGTCTCAGGTGAGCCCGGCCATCGCCAAAGGAGTTGGTGCCCGGAGGCGGGCTGCGCTGGATGGGTCACGAACGTCATGCGTAGCAGTTTTCGTGGCCCATCCAACAAAGCGAGAGTAGGCTCTCGGTGGTGTTTTTAGTGGGTGCAAGCCCCACATAACCAAACTGTTTTCACCACTTAATAAAAAAATAAAAAAGCATAGGTTAGTAAGGTAGGCTTTTGAGACATTGATAATGCCAGTAGCCAGGTCGGTCACGAAGATATAACTTTGTAAATAATTTGGGACCTATTGACATTATCTAAGACAACAACACTCCTATATTATTCTCTGGAGGGTGTTAAGCAGGAGTGTGTAGTACACTCTTAATGCACCAGTTATGTGTATGGGGCGAAACCATCGTCATGATCCGGGCCATCAAAAATTCCTGATATAAAACCCAACGACACTTCACCCGATACGGGAATCGAATACAACATAACTAGATTGAGTTAAGTAGTAGACCAATTAGACATAATTAGTTAATATGGCCACTTATAGTTCAATTTTCTCTAAGAATATGTAAGTTCGTATGTCTACTGCTTCTAAATTTATGGTTTCTAATGCCAAGTTGAGACGATACAAGGATGACCCCTTTCTGACCCGTGGAACACCAAAGTGGTTCACCTAGGTGTTCCACGGTTCACTTCCTGTACCCTTGGTTCACCTAGGTGTTCCACGGTTGCTTTTCTGTACCTCTGGTTCACACGACGATTCTCGATATTACACAGCAGACAGATAAATACGTAGCAATTCCAAAAAAAAATTACGACGTTCGAAAATACTTTCAACCCACAAACAAAGACATCTACATTTAGACCAAGAAAAAAGCAAATATATTTAAAAGCAATCAAATACCTATTCATCACCGAAAACCCTACCCCTCCTCCCCTTACAGCGTCGTATTTAAATAATATAGAGGAATGAAACACGTAGCTAATACCGTGGGGACATATCCATCTTCTAGCAGGCATTAGTCGTCGACGTCAACCGAACATCAATCATTGAACCAACGAAAATATTTCGAGAAAACATAAGGTGAGAAAAGAAGACTGGATGTGCGGATTGTTGATGGGTTCTGTATACTGTAAATTTATTTTTAATACTGCCTAGTAAACTCTCCTGCCTAAACTCAACAGTCGCGCTTGTGGACACTAAACCATCGAGGTTTAGTGGCCGCAAGCGCGACTGTTGAGTTTGGTTCGATTACTGGGTCGGGGAGGGTTGGTTTTTCCGACTGTATAACGTGAGGTCGACACACGGAAGCGCGATTAACGCTTGTGCGACAAAACTGTACTGTACACTTTAGGTCGAATGCACCCTATTGCGACAAACTAAAGATCGACATCACGGTAGTGCGACAAACGCTTGTGCGACATTTGTTCGACACTACTCAAGCGCGACAAACGCTTATACGACACTGTCACCTATACAGGGCGTAAAAGGATCCTTCACAAGCTGTTGACGAACCATTCAGCACATCAAACTAAGCAGAATTGCTCAGCAATTATTATTGTTATATACTTCTTATTATATAATCCATCAGGAATAGTATTTATTTGAATATTACCGGCGGCTAAGCACTGCATGATAGCACATCAACAGTCCATAGAGGGGCTGACAGATCGGACAATGATAAATACTTCATTATATAATACGTCAGAGTCCGTTGTCCGAATTCACGTCCGCAATTTTTTCGTACCGGGTTGACCAAACGTTAAGGATGTTACAGTAAAATTAATAATTATTTTAGTTGTGACTGTTATTATATTATTATTTACATAAAAATAAGTCAATCGCTCGATAAATGTTGGGATTCTTATATCCTTTACTATTAAGCCAACAGTCAGTTCAAACTAAAAGCCAAACATTTATTTTGATTGAATAAGAAAAAAAAAACAAAATGATGAAGCTGCAGTCCTAGGCATAATAACTTGTGAGAGTACTGTAGTTGCCCATGTAGTTATTCGAATTGGAAACCAATAAATTAAATAGAAAAACAAGAAAACAACAACAAAATACTCACGGAACCCCAACAATTCCACCAGTACCGCGTTCCGTAGCGAGATGACAGATAGAATAGGTAATTTGTCGCCCGCAGATGTCGACGGGATATCCATTTACCGAGCGATATCGTCGAACAACCAAGAGATCTTTAAACGATATGAATTCAGTCGTCGGTGTTCAAACGTACTCGCTTTAACGTTTAATAGGTATTTTTTCTTTGATTTGTATTAATGAGGCGTGTAAAAGCTTTTTAGAGAATGTTTTATGGATGTTTCGTATTGAGTAATGTAACATAGATACTGATACTGTTCTCTTTCCAGATCTGACAGAAACTGTCCAGTTGGTCCCGCCATCCCCTTCGTGACCTGCCGCGACCCCGCCTCTCTGTGGCAGGGCACCATTTCGTGCTATTTTGACTTACAGTTTATCCGACATACGGCAGACACGTTCTGCCAAGTCCCATGTTAGTTTATATTTGAAGCAAGAGAATTAAAAAGCACAAAAGATTTTGATCTTTTGTAATAAAAGTAATTAATTTATATAAAAATACCTACAACACCTAATTAATGTTTTACCTATAACGTTATAAGCCCTCTGATGATAGACTGCTAAGTAAAAAAAATTTTGATACATACTCGAGAAAGAACATGACGCTTTGCAAATTACAGCCATATCTCTCTTTTTCAGACTAGCAGGTGACCCAAAAATAACCTTAAATATTACACCTTAATGTCACCTTGTTCTTGTAGCATCAGTAATACGATAATTTATAAATTGTGCCTTCGTTTAAATTAATTTGGTTTAATTGGTACTTCGTATTTTGTTAACAACCACAACGAAATCTAAAGGTGAAGTGGATAAAAGAGCATCACATGAGGAGAGTAGCAGAAGGGCAACCAAAGTTGGATAAAAATCGATTGGACTGGATTTTAAGAAAGGGCTACGTATACTAATATATGGTCAGTTAATGTTCTACTGGTCGCAAGGAGCTGAGCTGAGCAAGAGGTCAGGGTTTTTCCATCAGCACGCGTAGCATGACCGCCGTAGAAACGGGCTGAGTCGACGGAATAATCGACAAACTGACACAAAATCATTCATCATTTCAGCCCGAAAGACGTCCACTGCTGGACATAGGCGTCCCCCAAGAAGGGGGACGCCTATGTCGAAGTAAGAGGGGGGTTTTTGCCATAATCGCCACGCTCGGCAGGCGGGTTGGCGATCGCAGTACGGTTGTTATAAAAGCACAGAGAACGCTGCTGCCTATTCTCTGATAGTCCCTTACGGCCACACAGAGCACAGATACTGCTGCGGTCGTACAACTGACACATTGTCATTATGACGATTCTTCCGCAGAAAAAACTCGTTTCTACGTGCAGGAATATCTCAGTAGCTCCACGTAGACTAGATTTGGTAATATGGATGGTAATAGGCTCGCCCTCTATTACATGTGACCTAAACAGCTGGCTAAATGTGAGTGTACTATTAGGTACATCTGTGCATAACCCTACGGTGATAACACGCGTGTGTATTTTTATTACTTGTATAACAAACCGATAGATTTTTTGATTGTATGTTTGTAGAAGCTTATTTCTGAAAATTACTAGGTATAATTACTTAGAATGAGATTTTTTGATTGTAGGTACATTATTTCGAAAAGAAGCTTATTTCTGAAAATTACTAGGTATACGAGTAGGTACTTTTTATTGTGATTCAATATCCTATTTCTAGTAGATAGCAAGGAAATGCTGCCTGTCTTATTTTGACCTTCTTTCTAAGAATATACGCCTTTTACGATACTCGATTGATACAGGCACACAAACACCCATGCAAGCACACACACACGCACACACTCAACACAAACTATACTTATGCCAATCTTGTCTGTGTTATTTTGTTAACTTGTATTGTGTTAACTTGTGTGTATTTAAAGTAAAGTATTCTATTTGAGTATCCTCTCTTATTTATCAATTACACTTTTTGCACGACCTAGCAATCGAACCCAGGAGTCCGTAGGCTTAGCAGTCGCGCTTGCAACCACGAGACTAATACTAACAACCAACTAACTATTCAAAAGAACAAAGTTTTACTTGACTTTTCAATAAAACAAGGTGACTTGTAAACAAGTAACACAATCTAAACAAACGTGTTACAATTAATTCGGTCCACAATTCATTCCCCGACCGCAGCGACATCAGTTTAATGAATCACCCATGTGACGGGTCGTTGTGTTTCTAATGAGCATTTTAGTTTCGGGATTTAATCTTAGATCGTTATTATAGCAATGCGATTTGATAGAAATCTGGCCAGACCAAGAATAGTAGTAGATTTTCATCATAATTGCAACACAACTGTTGTTGATTGTAAGATTTGTTTTAAGATTGTTCTTTTGTCAATTTTGGACGTTGAGAACCCGCCAGAAGGGCAAGACGAAGCTCTAATGTAACAGCGATACCATCATCTGCCTAGCCTTTTCCCAAACTATCTTGAGGTTGGCTTCCAGTCTAACTGGATGCAGCTCGGTACCAGTATTTTACATGAATGGACCTGCCTATCTGACCTCCACAACCTAGTAACTGGGTAATACAATACCCCTTGGTAAGACTGGATGTAAGACTTTTGGCTTCTGACTACTCGTAATGACTGTCAAAGATCTACAAATGACAGCTGGGACCAACGGCTTAACGTGCTTTCCGAGGCACGGAGGAAACTCGGTATGTAATTATGGTCACCCATCCTCGGACCAGCCTCCGCAAACACGGCTTAACCGTAAAGATCGACCTGTGCGGCTGTTATTTTTTAGCCACGAGCTCCTCAATGTAACAGCGATATCGATGTATCAAAAATGTATAAATTTGACACATTTCAACTAACTTATCTGTGCAGGGAAAACATAGAACTAAAATAAATGGACCAAGTTTGACATATCGAGGCCAGACATATCGAAGTGGTCATGCTAAAAGCTATGGAAAAACTTATGTCAGTCCTTTTTAAAATCGTTGTAGAACCGCTTTGAAAGTGATATTCACTTGTCTATAGGCACTAAAGCCGGCCATAGAGGATAGGTTATGTATGTGCAGGAACATGTGTAGGAGAAAACTGTACAGAAATCCTTTAATTGGAACGGAACTCGGTTTAGCATAAAGTTTTGCACGCACATTTAAATCTGTCATGCATAATCAAGCGTATATGGCTAGTCTTTAGGACTATGGTGATATTAGTTGAGTGAGTTGTCACAATGAACAACTACAGACTAGACACACTATGTACGTTATTGTCATGTGTTTAAAATCCTGACCCCCGAGTGATTCTGCCTTTTGAAGTAAAAACTTCTTTAGCGGCGTTGTGCACTTTTGTGATGGGTAAATTTTTTTTTTGTTCTCATCAGGACACGTGACCGTCAGGTCACGATGATCGAAAATTCGTAAGACGAATTGACATTAGGTTACGAAGGAATTCGAACTTTAAGACATCTGTCATTGAGTTTGGGTTTCCAAAACTGGATCATTATTTGCACAAACATAACCTTCGGTTTCTCCAAAGATGTAAAATTCGTAAGACGGATTGTAATAGTTCTGAAGTGCTAAATTTTTAATGTAAAAAAAAAATTGTCATTTTTGTGTACGATAGCGCAATAAATCAATATTGTATTATACCATATAAATGATACTACATATACTGTTAATTAAAGCAATTCGTGCAAAATTATTCGCTAACCATACCAAATTAACAAAAATGCACAACGTTAATATTCAAGTTTTCACTTCTGCCGGTACTCCCGGAGTGCATCCCGTTTTTTTCGTACAAGGCTTAATGGCGGTCACACCGAAATCCTAAAACGTCACTAGTAGACCAAAAAATGGCTGAAATATTTACAATCGAGGACCGCACAGAATAAATTATCCTCCTATCATTTAGCTTCTATATATTCGCAAACAACTCGAAAACAAGTTATAAGGGTACATTAATCCAGTATTATCCGGATCATTATGTAAATTAGGAGTATGTTTTACCGACAAACAACCGAAATATTAAGCCGGAAGCGAACCATGTAATGTTACTAAAATATTAATTAAACGACAATTATAAATGGGACGACGTTTGATGGTTTTTGTTAGTTGTCACGTGTGGCGTGGACTGGCATTTATTTTTATGGAATATTTTATAATTATATAAAACATACTAAGTATGTTCAAGAGCGATCGCTCTTGACCTAAATTATAAACCTTAAATAAACCTTACTTCTTAAAAAAATGATGCATTATGGTATAAGAGGTAAAGCCTTGAAATTATTCTCTTCTTATCTCAAAAATAGAAAAATGTTCGTAGAAATTGACAAAATACAAAATGGCTACAAAAAGGTTTACAAATCAGCAGCAGTAATGATTACCACGGGCGTCCCGCAAGGATCAATATTGGGTCCTATTTTATTTCTTTTATTTATTAACGATTTAATTAATTACATGAATACAATTTTACCTGACATTGATGTAGTAATTTTTGCAGATGACACAAATGCCATAGTAGGAGCAAATGACATAGATAAATTAACAGAGGCTGTAAATGCAGCATTACAAGATTTTCACGTGTGGTTCACTATGAACAAATTGTTAATCAACACTGCAAAGACCAACGTTATATTATTTAGAACGACAGCCCGAAATAAAGACGATTTCGAGGTTGTTTTGAATGACGACAAAATTGGCCTCGTCAAGGAAGTTAAATTCTTAGGAGTACGTATAGATGAACAGCTAAATTGGAAAGCAGAATTAAATGTTATAAATGCATCGGTATGTTCCGCATGTTATGCTTTAAGAGCACTTAGAACAGAAATTAGCATTGACCAATTGAAAATGGTATATTTCGCGTTGGTAGAATCGAAAATTAGATATAGCATAATGTTTTGGGGAAAGAGTTATGACTATAATATAAATAGAGCTTTTGTGTTACAAAAACGCGCAATCCACACAATGCTCCGTATCCCGCAAAAAGAAAGTTGCCGTGAACATTTTAAAAAATTGAACATACTTACAGTGCCAAGCATTTATGTATTTGTACTTCTGTGTAACATGGCCAAATATATGCATGAATATGAGACAACAGTAGAACGACAGATTAGAGAATGCACACGTAGACAGGACATTAAACGTTACAAGGTACAGCCTTATTTGAATATTGTGAAGCACAGCCCCAGATATCAATCGGTAATATTATTTAACAAGTTACCTCTAGATATAAAAAGTGCTATCTACTCAAGCTCTTTTAAAAATCTGCTTAAGAGTTTCTTATTGAATAAGTGTCTTTACTCTGTTGAAGATCTGTAACGAAATTGCTATAAAATTTGTTGAATTTATGCATTGTTGTAATATTTAACTTGCTTTTTCCCAATGTATTTAATTTTTTTATTTTTTTATATCGTGTAATTTCAGATACAATTTATTGTTCATGAATAAATGACTTATGACTTATAAATCTTGCCTCGTGGAAAGCGATAGAGTAGGTGTATTTTAAAACATCAAACCTAGAATTTTATTTTCACTGTATTTTATCTACCAAACTAGCAAAGGACCTGACAAACTAGGCTATCGGTTTTGACAGTTTTTTTTTAAGTTAACACTGAAAAATATTTTTTTGGAATGACGCTGACGCACTGAACACGCGTACGTATTCAGTGCATTGTCCCTTAAATAAGCAAGCATCAAAAATTTAGAAATCATTCTTCCTCCAGGTACTAACAAATTCGATCCTAACTTGGTAGTTCCCGCAGAGGGTCCCTACTGGGGTGCACGGGGGTTAAGAGAGTTATCAAATCTGTGAAGCCAAAATAAAACTTGTTACGGAATGTATATTTTTCTGTATTGTAACTTTTCAGGCACAAACTGTACCATGCACAAACACTCAGGCCAAAACAAGTATCTCATCGTCATACAAACATTGTTTCATACATTTTCACCAGATTTTCCTGGAATCGGGGTTTAACTTTGTTTCTTCTCTCATACATGGTTTTTATTTTTTTGGGTGGGTGGTGTGGGGTTATACTTCCAGTATAACGTGGCCTCGATTTGTCTATATATTTTCTATACAGTGAGAGATTCGCATTAGCTGGTTTTGTATAGCTTGATCAGCCGTCGTGCGTACCTGCTTTTATAATTGAGTCGCGCGTACGCGTCCCTGCCGTGAGGATGTATTTCTAACCAACGAAACTTGGAGTGTTTGTAAAAATGACGACGACGGTTAAATGCGTTTCCTGTAACGTAGTTATCGATGAATTGTTGTCGTATATTCAGAACAAAATATCTGTGATCGATGAAGACACGTTAGTGCGGTTATGTACGTCTACGTTTACGAGTGAAGATATTGAAAAATCGAAAACACTACTGTACGAATCGGTTCCTGTGGAGAAGGCAAGAATAAAAAGAAAAAACAAAGGCAAGGAACAACGAGATCTTGTGGACATTATTAATGTTTTAAAGTCAGTGGAGCCGGATCAATTCCCAATTTTCGTGGCAAGGGACTTGGAAAAGCTACCTCCAATACTTTTTGACCACCTCGATTGCACAAAACTTCTAAAGGATTTGCTTCGAATTCAGAATGAAGTCAAAGAAATTAAAGAAGAATATGTGACGCAGACACAATTGAAAAATTTTAAAACGGATATTTTGAAGTTACAGAATGACTCATTAATACCGGTACCATCTGTGTGTAAAGTGAATATGAAACGGGGCGGATGGCTTATGGAAAGCGGTCCCATTGGGTTATCGCACGTCTATAATTCATCAGTTACAGATGACTGCAATAATAGTATTGATGAATCATCGTTACAAATATTAGAAAATAACGAACCATTGTTTAGAAAAATAAAGGAGGTAGACGCAGAAACTTCTGACCGTGGTATTCAGTCAGCTGTTTCGTCGCACCGAGCGGCCGAGTGCGGCCCCTCCCCTCGCCGCGCAACCGCCGCCGCAGGCGCCCGCTCCTACGCCGCTAGCGTAACTACTTCGAGGCAGAAAGCCGTGACGTCACCGCAGCTACGAGCGGTCGCGCATACGACGGTCGAAACTACCGCACCTGTTGTACATGAGCCGGTGCAAAACACTAATAATGACGGATGGGAAAAAGTATCATACCGCAGAACGCGTAATAAGGGCTACCGATACCTGGGCACCGCTGGTACCGCCAGGGATAATGAATGCAAATTCAAAGCGGCACTAAAAACAGTGCCTATTTACATTACTAAAGTGCATAAAGGCACGACGGTGAAAGATATTAGTGATTATGTCTATCGTAAAACGGGCGAGATGATCACGCTTGAAAGTGTATCATTTAAATATTCTAAAGAACATAACGCGTACAAATTCTTTGTTCCGGAAACTAAAAGGGAGATGTATCTGGATAGCAAATTATGGCCTGAGGGAATTATTTTCAGGAAATTCGTAAATTTTCAGATGAGAAGTTACACGAACGGTGCAACCAGTACTGTAAATGGCGAGAAATAAATAATTATGTATAACCTAGTATGCTACAATTGTAAGAGTGTAAAACGCTCGGTGGAGAGTGTTAGGCAACTATGCAACACGTCAGACATAATTGCCTTGCAGGAAACATGGTTGCTGCCCCACGATATATCGTTCCTGAGCGAAATCGACGCTGAGTTCGGGTGCACCGGGACGTCGGCGGTGGACACCACGGCCGGCATGTTGCGAGGACGGCCCTACGGCGGAGTTGCACTGCTGTGGCGGAAAAGTGTTTTCGATAACGTGTCGGTAGTGCAGTGCGACAACCCGCGTTTGTGTGCCATTAAAGTATGCATGAAATCAAGGTCATTTATAGTGTTCAGTGTTTACATGCCGACGGATAATAGTGCGAACTTAACGGATTTTACGGACTGCTTAAGCCTGGTGAGTGCTATAATTAGTAATAACAATATCGAAAGTGTTTTTGTGCTTGGAGACTTTAATTCGCACCCTAATGAACAATTTTATACTGAATTGGTTTCTTTCTGTCGAGAATCTGATTTATTGTGTGCCGATATTGAACTGTTAGGAATAAACTCTGCCACTTATACTTTTGTAAGCGAGGCAAACGGCTCGAGACGTTGGCTAGATCACTGTGTTGCTACGAAAGCCGCTATGAGCACTATTATTAATGTAAATGTTAAATATGATATACTTTGGTCTGACCACTTCCCTCTTTTAATTCAATGCAACTTAAATGAAATCAAACCAAAATTGTACAATTCTAATAATAATAAAAATCTGCCATGTAATAAAATAAAATGGGGTGATAGAAAACCTAAGCAAATTGACATTTATGCAAAATTTTGTAATGATAATTTAAAATATATTGATTTTCCAATAGAATTAAGTACATGTTGTGACTATGTTTGTAAAAATTTGGACCACAGAATTATTATTGATAAAATGTATAATGACATTGTTAATATTTTATGCCAAGCAGCTTCTCAAAGTTGCGAAATAAATCATGTGCGAAGTAAGAAACCAGTAATGGGGTGGAATAAGCACGTCAGTGATGCTCACAGGCAGGCCAGGCTAAAGTTTGAGCTGTGGGTGTCTTGTGGCAAACCGCGCGAGGGTCGTGTTTGGGTTGATATGCAAACAAGCCGAAACATTTTTAAGTCGCGCTTACGATGGTGCCAGAACAATAGTGACCAAATTAAAATGGACATGCTGGCGACGCATCATTCCAAGGGCAACTTTCGCAGTTTTTGGAAGTCCACAAATAAACTCAATAGTAAGCCAAGCCTGCCAGTGAGTGTCAGCGGGGTAGCTGATGTCACAGAGATTGCCGAGCTATTCAAGCAGCACTTCGCTGTTTCGTCACCGTTGGGACCGTCACAGTTTACAGGCAGTGCTGGTTGTAGTGGTCAGGATGTCGGTGCCCGGTTTACGGCAAAGGAGGTGAGACATGTCATTATGTCTATGTCGAGGGGCAAGTCTCCAGGCCACGATGATCTAAGTATTGAACACCTTAAGCATGCTGGTCATCATCTGCCCAGAGTCTTGGCGATGTTCTACTCCTTGTGTGTAGGACATTCGTATCTGCCTGAACGGATGATGAAAACTGTGGTGGTGCCAATTATTAAGAATAAAACCGGTGATGTTAGCGATAAGAATAACTATAGGCCCATTTCTTTGGCCACTGTTATCTCGAAAGTGCTTGACAGTTTGCTTAACACTCGGCTGGAACAATATTTGAATTTACATGATAACCAGTTTGGTTTCAAAGCCGGTCTCTCTACAGAAACAGCTATACTGTGTTTAAAGCAAACTGTCAAGTACTACACGGATAGAAGTACACCTGTTTTTGCTTGCTTCCTCGACTTATCGAAGGCATTTGACTTGGTTTGCTATGATCTGCTGTGGCAAAAACTGCAGCAAGCGTCTGTGCCAGATGAACTGATCCGCATATTTCAATACTGGTACAAAAATCAGGTCAATGTTGTTCGATGGTCGGGGGCTTACTCGACCCCATACAGGTTGGAGTGTGGTGTGAGGCAGGGGGGGCTAACCTCCCCGAAGCTCTTTAATCTGTATGTTAATGCGTTGATAGGGAAGCTCAGCAGCACGCATGTCGGTTGCCATATTGGAGGTGTGTGCCTAAACAATATCAGTTACGCTGACGACATGGTGCTGCTGAGTGCCTCTGTCTGTGGTGTGTCAAGGCTGATTGGCATCTGTGAGAAGTATGCTGAAGAACATGGTTTGTTATATAACACGAACAAGAGCGAGTGCATGGTCTTTCGGGCCAAGAGTAAGTGTCCTAATGACTTACCGGCAATTAAGCTCAACGGGTGCCCACTAAAGCGAGTCGATACATTTAAATATCTTGGACATTTATTAAACTCTGAACTGGAAGACGATGCAGATATTGAAAGGGAACGTAGGGCGCTGTCTGTTCGTGCGAATATGATAGCCCGCAGATTTGCTCGGTGTTCGAGGGGCGTCAAAATAGCATTATTTAGAGCATTTTGTACGTCCTTTTATACGGGCAGTCTGTGGGTGGATTACTCGCAGAAACAGTACAGCGCTCTACGCGTCCAGTACAACAACCCGTTCAGGGTGCTCTTGGGGCTGCCTCGCTTCTGCAGCGCGTCGGGGATGTTTGCCGAGGCGCGTGTGGATTGTTTCCACACAATCATGTGCAAGCGGTGCACATCCCTGGCGTGTAGGGTGCGGGCCAGCCGCAACAGTATCCTGAACGCTTTTGCTGAACGTTTCGACTGTCAGTATGTGAACCACTGCTGCATGGTTCACGTACAGACTAATTTTAAGATATTATTTTAATTTTGTTCGTGTAGTATAATATAATGTATAATTGATAAAATGAATAATTAAAATTATGTAGGTATAGATGATATAATGTATGTCAATTTAAATGTAACATCTTAAATTTGTTTAAATTTTTTTTTTTTAATATGTATGGGTCAGCTGATACTTTTTTCGCTATTACAATGTTTGTCCTTAAGTATGTATATAAATTAACTAATTACTTGACATTTATTCTTATTTGACATTTATTATGAATTTACTTTTAACTTTTAATTGAATTAAATAATGTTTTTACTGAACTTTGCAATCTGGGACAATCAAGCCGACCAATAATTTATGTGTGGATTTTTATTTAGTTTTGTTTTTTAAGGGTCACGGACCTGAAATAAATGATTATTATTATTATTATAATTACGTACCTACAATACGAGTAGGTACAACAAAAATGTCACAAGCCGTCCGCGTCGCCGCGTCGCGTCGTGGACACTAAAATTTAAACTTTAGGTAGGTACGTAGGTAGGTACTAAGAAAACAGACTTTATGTGTTACTTGTTTTGATAAAAAACAGTGTTTACATGAAGTTAGTGATATTGAGTATTGATATAACCTAAAAAAAGTAAGAAGACAGGTAGATAAGTAATTTAGAAAAAAAAATGGTAGGCAGAACTAATTACAATTATTCGGTATCCACTCGGACATAAGACCCACCTTCACTGGGCCCGCGTGGTGGATTACAGGTCTGTGTCCTAGCAGTGGGAACATTATAGGCTGATTATGCTGCTGCGGAATATAATTAATCGGACATAAACTGCGATGAATTTTCAAGTAAGCATGCGTCGGCGCCACGCGAAGTCGTGAACTCTTGAGCGATCGCTGCATAATCCCGGGAAAAGAAACATATTTAATAAAATAAGCAATCTATATTAGGTATAGTGCCATACAGGTATAAAACGATAACATAGTTTAGTACGTAGCGTCGAGTGGCATATGTGTGCATCGTGTAACTTCGTTTCTGTTCAGAACGTTTCGGAACGCTGAGTGTGTGCGTACGAACTAGATACGTGCGTGAAGACTAGCGTCTAACTGCTCATCACTGATAATATCTCTGTCTGTCGGGCACGATGCCAGGAGAGACAGCGTGCTTTTTAGCGACGCCCACCAGTGAGTTCGAGCCCGCGACTACTCGAGTCTATATATTTTGTTTTTTGGCCAAGTGGTCGCACAAGCGTCAGTTGAGCGGCTGCACTGTCAGACAAAATAAATGAAATTCGGTTATTCCATTAGGAATCTCTCAGAAGCAGAATGGAGCCTAGATATTTGCCCCGGAAATAGTAATTGTCTATTAATGGTATATTTACATTTTATCGTGGCGAAGGTGGTGTGAGGATCTAATTTTGTTTGCAGGGCAAACATGGCCAGATATTGCACAGGACAGAGATGTTTGGAAAGAGAAAAAGGAGGCCTTTGCCCAGCAGTGGGACACTCATTAGGCTAAGAAAAAAAAAGTATACCAATTTTATTTATTTTGTAAAACAATTTGACATGGTAAAAATTGGGTTGTGAAGTCATGTAGGCAGTCGCTCCATGTAAAATACTGCTGTATTCAGCTACGGTCGGGCAGCCGGGACTAGAAGCCGACTCCAAGATAGTTGGGAAAAGACTAGGTAGATGATGATGATTTATGATATCAAAAGCCTCTATTACTTGGACTAAACCATGACAGGCAAAATGTCGGGATAATAAATAGGTACATCTGCCTCCATGCCATCCTTCCAAAGGGCAGGCGTGATATCTGACTACGAGGCATCTATCGTACACGGCAAGCGCGCACTGCATAGATCAGCACTTTTCCGTCTACTAGCACAAATTATAGTGTAAAGCGACAGTACACAATCAGCGTTCATAGTCAGCTGTGCTCATTCACGTATTATTAATATAGAATTAGTTACGTGGTAGTTAAATTAACTCAATAAACCATCATTTCTGGATATCCGTGACTTATGATTCAAGCTAACAATCAAGGTGTATGCGACCCATTCAGAAGCGCATACCTACATCTTTATCTCGAGCCAGATTTCTGCTATCTTTATCCCAATTAAGTAATATTTTTCTAATATTACTACTTACTATTTTTCTAATATTACTACTTACTATTTTTTTCTTCTTTTGCTATATTAATAATCAAGTTTCCTGTAACAAATTCTCTTTTCAAACGCAATTCTCACCCAGAAACACCAATTCCCCCTTCCTTAACTCACAAAACCAAGAATAAAACATACCTACATACCATAAAAAACCCGATTCTCATTCAGCAAGTGAACTCACAATTTCATGGTTTACCGCACTACCATTAGCGTGGCCCATTCCAATCTAGGTAATGGGATTGCATCGACATTGAATCTTACATGATGCTTTCAAGTTATTTAGTTAATTTAACTTGCTGAAGGTTGTGATTGCGTGTTTTGAAGTGTTGGGAATGTTTGATGGCTGGGGGGGATTAGTTCGAAGGTTCAATTAATTGTAAGTCAGGCTGCAAACGCAGCTGCGGGACTGTTCGAAAGAGATACCGTGGCTTCTTAGCCCTTTGTGTTCCAGGAACACAAAGGGCTAAGAAGGAACATGGATGGGTTTTAGTCAGTACAAGTCTGACACTCCCTTTCGCTCCGCACAGAACAGGAGGGGTCATTTAATGATTTCCTATCGGTAAAAAAAAGCTGCAAACTAATTTTGTCTATCGTATTTATATAAATGTTTATTATAATTTTAAAACTCAACAATATGAAATGCCGTACACGAAAAAGAAATAATAGTTACTCGGTAATGATCAATACTTTTTCGACGTACGTTTTTTTTTTCGTACAGTAGTCTTGACGTTAGTGGGAACCTAACTAGTATGATCTGCTGGCCTACCATGACGTCTTAAAGCAGTATTGTTTTACTCTAATTCCAGTGTGGGAAAGAGACGGAGCTATACTGATATGTAGCGCTATCTCTTTCCCACACTGGAAAAGGAGTAAAACAATAATGTTTTAAGACGTCATGGCAGGCCATCTGATCACACTAATCAAATAAACTTTTAATGTTACGAAATCTGTTTGTTTACGTCAATTCACCTCTCCCAAAAATCTTACTTACTTGCCACCTCTAACTTAAACTGCAAGTGTGAGGTGCCAACTACAACAGGACCTTACTTAGATTATTACACAAAACTTTTTTTTTAAAACGTTTGCTCTACGAATTTCTCCTGAATCATGGCTGCGTTTACAAACATTTAAACTCACATACACAAACAGCCAGACCCGGAACAACTATCTGTAAGCCATACAAATATTTGTTCCGTACGGGGATCGATCGAACTCGCGACACGCAGCGCAGCAGTCGGTCGCTCAGCCTCTGCGCCAACAGTGTCGTCACTTAACATGAAACTACGCCAGTAATCACGGAAAGTTACGGTAGAAGTGTACCTAATAGTCATCATCATCATTTCAGCCGAAAGACGTCCACTGCTGGACATAGGCTTCCCCCAAGTTTCGCCACATTGACCTAACATGGGGGGTTTTGCCATAATCGCCACGCTTGGCAGGCGGGTTGGCCATCGCAGTACGGTTGTCACAAAAGCACAGAGAATGCTGCTGCCCTTACTCTGGCAAGGCCCTTAGTCGGCTCTTACGACACCCACGGGAAGATATGGGATGGTGCTATTCTTTGCGTCCGACACCATACAGAGCATACATAATAGTACACCCAGATTTCCACCACATCTACGCAACACATGTTTAAGTCCCATGTAATATCGAGGGCGAGCCTATTGCCGTCGACTGGACACAAGTCCATACTCCGTAGCTGCTACTGAGGAATTCCTGATGGGAAAAACCAATAACACTAATCTCAGCCGCCCGTTGTGCCAAGTTTACCCTATTGTTGTGCTTTGCTTTGTCCTTTTTTTATTTTTACAATGATAATTATTTTTGTTGAGGAGTTCGTGGCTAAATAATAACAGCCGCACGGGTTGATCTTTAAGGTTAAGCCGTGCTTGCCAAGGTTGGGCCGTAGATGGGTAACCATAATTTCATACCGAGTTTCCTCCACGCCTCGGAAAGCACGTTAAGCCGTTGGTCCCGGCTGTCAGATCTTTGTCATTGGTTACGTGTAGTCAGAAGCCAAAAGTCTGAAATCTGGTCTTACCAAGGGGTATCGTATTACTCAGTTACTGGGTTGTGGAGGTCAGATAGGCAGTCGCTACATGTAAAACACTGGTACTCAGCTGAATCCGGTTAAACTGGAAGCCAACCCCAAGATAGTTTCGGAAAAGGCTAGGCAGATGATGATAAGTTTTTTTTTTGTTCACTTAGAACATCAGTACTTGTGAGTGTGTTGTTGTGTGTGAGTGATAAGCATCACTGTTACTTTCTTCATAAGAAGACAACAGATAACTCCCATTTTCTTAATATTAGAGTCACGTAATACTTACTCGAATTGTTATTACGACCATTCGGTTCTCACATTCAGGACATTCTTATTAACCGTATACCTTTCGTACATTTCTTCAACTTCCTATTACTAGTGATGTTTATTACATATTTTTTCATTTAGTTATATAAACCTCGGATAATTATATCACTGTCCATATTATCAATTTTCATTTACTTAGTCAAATTTCGTTTTATTCTTAACTACCTTCTGCATCCTACTTTTTTTAACCGACTTCTAAAAAAGGAGGAGGTTCTCAATTCGGATGTTTGTATTTTTTTTTTATGTTTGTTCGCGCATAATTCTGTCGCTTACCAACCGATTTGAAAAATTATTTTTTTGTTGGAAAGCGTATACTATCCAAACGGTCCCATAAATTTTTTATCGAAATCAGACAAACGGTTTTGAAAAAATCAACAAAAATCTAAATATTCTAACTTTTCGTTTACTCTGCATTACGTTTTTTGTTCGCGCATAACTCAGTCATGTACGAACCGATTTGGAAAATTATTTTTTTATTCCAAAGTCTATGCTTTCCATTTGGTCCCATTGTCACCAAGTCGGGATCTGATGATGGAATCTTGGCGAAATCGAGGGAACTCTTCAAATTTTATAGGAAAACGTACAGCGATTTTAGTATTTTCTACAACAAGTGAAGCACTTGCGTTCAATAAGAACCATTCTACCATCAGATCTGATGATGAAGCCAAGAGATAGGCACCGTAACTCCATAATAAGACAATGTATATTAGCTGTGTTTGGGCTTGTTGGAATTGTAACGGTATGCATTATCCAGGTGTACCACAGACTTGACTTTCCTTATTCAACCTACGTAACATGTAGGTCCTCTGCTTTGACAGTCTGTTTTCGCGATGATCAGGGTTCTTATTCAAAAAGCGTTGATCATTTCTTTCCCTTATTTCTTTTAATCGTTGTCCTTTTTCCTTTTTCTCAGTTTCAGTTCGACGCCGTTTTCTCATATCAGAAGCATCTTTACTAGGCCTACCCATATTTTATTATTAGATTTAAAATATGTCACTAAAAATTGACAAATAATTTTTTTTTTTGCAAAAAAAGAAACCGACTTCAAAAAACCCTAAACGCACTAAAAAGCTAAAAATAATACTATAACCTACCTATATTAATAAACCTAACCTAACCGACGATTAACCTATAATAAAATTTAATAATTCTTTGGAGTCGGTGCCAAGCATAGGTATCGTAACCTGAATGACTATATAGACAGACTAAAGCCAGAAAAACAAACCATCTTACAGTTTCTAAATATTAATTCATTAATTAATTCAAATTATATTGCTTGGCACCGACTCCAAAGAATTATTAAATTTTATTATAGGTTAATCGTCGGTTAGGTTAGGTTTATTAATATAGGTAGGTTATAGTATTATTTTTAGCTTTTTAGTGCGTTTAGGGTTTTTTGAAGTCGGTTTTTAGATAGAAGAAGCAGATCACTTCTTCTTTATGGGGTTTTGGTTTCCGCACTTAGTCCCTTAAGTGGACCATTGTGCGTGTGCATATTCGTTACAAACAATAAATCACTTTCTATCAGCTACAAAAAAATTTAAATCAAAATAGTTAGGAAACGGCACTTTTGTGATGGTATATTTTGTTTAGTTGTCGAAATGGAAAAGTTACCATACGAGATGTAGCCGATATTAGGCTACTTCCTTCCATCCCGTAACTTTATTTCCTTAGAACAATATTAGTGAAGACGAATCGAAAAAAAATATATACAATTAAAAAGATCCTCCAAAATTGCTGAAAACTTCTTAAAACCAGCGCACAAATTTACAAGCCACCCACGACAATCAGACGACAATTAAAAGCCATTTCTAATTACGTTTGAAGATCGAAGTTTACACCATTTCCACGGAGTTGAGGAAATTACAAGTAGCTACTACAGTCTCTAAATTAGACAATACGGTGGAATAATCACTAGATCTTACCCTTTCATCGGTTTTAACTAAACACCACTTAATCCAATTCTGACGCAATATTCGTAAGTACTGAGAATTCTTAGGAGTCTGGCCCAATCTGATGTGAAAAGCGGGTAAGAAAGCAGTGATTTTTAAATGGAAACTTTTCTTGGCAAAGGAGTACCTAAAAGTACACCCACATTTCGCCAGTTATGTATTAAGTCCCACGTAATAGGGGGCGAGCTTGTTGCCACTAGCTGGACAAAAGTCCAGACTCCAGGCTGCCACAAAGTAATTCCTAATATACGCACAGAACCCGACCTAAAAATCATCCCAGATTGACACGCTTCGGGGCCGAGCTTACACATAAAAATAGCCATACAGACTTTATTGAAGAGCCCTTACCTATTTCTGGGCAAAGGCATCCCGAGTCCTTTCAGGAACACTTTGCCCACATCACCTTAAATTAGTCCTGGTGCCACACGTCTAGATCGTCTCACCATTTCTTTCTGGGATTCGGTGGAGACAGCAACCTTTCGTCAGCTTTCATCATTCTCCTGACCTTATCCCGCAGCATGTCTTCGTCTACTCATACTTCTTAATTACTCGTCATCTCTGCAGTCACCTCCTTTCTAGCCATATCACACAGACAACTCATCATCTGCCTAGCCTTTTCCCAAACTATGTCGGGGTCGGCTTCCAGTCTAACCGGTTGCAGCTGAGTACCAATATTTTACATGAAGCGTCTGCCTATCTGACCTCCACAACCCAGTAACTGGGTAATACGATACCCCTTGATAAGACTGGATGTCAGACTTTTGGCTTCTGATTACGCGTAACAACAGTCAAAGATCTACATGCTTTTGTAGGCACGGATTAAACTCGGTATGTAATTATGGTCACCCATCCACGGACCAACCTCGGCAAGCACGGCGTAACATTAAAGATCGACCCGTGCGGGCTGTTATTATTTAGCCACGAGCTCATCACACAGACAACTATGAATATTAAAACATTTATTAACGGCTAATATCAAATCGATAGCTTACGATGGTCGGAAACGACTGACACCGGAAATAATATCATTGGAAGGAATCATCTCACATCCCATGATTTGGCACGTCATTCACATCTGACCTTGTTTACTTATCAAAAGGAAAGCTTGGCCACTGGTTTGGAAAAGTAACGGCCAAATTGGACATACGGCTAAAGCGATATTGCGAAGAGTTTCGGTGAGCCGATTAGCTGTCAGTTAAGTTTTAGTGGTTTGTTAAAACGTATTGACAGACTGGGTGTGGAAGGTGGAAAACTGCGTGTTGTAGCACAGCTAGGGCATGCAGAACTTGGTCCCATAGTAACACCCAGGATTTACCGGAGTTTTACTATAGGAGGACTAGACCAAGTTCTGCATGCCCTAAGCACTGCTTGCGAAGGCTCATGTCTAGCAATGGAGCGCGATAGAATGAGTTTGATTGCTGATTTAATCGTTTTATTAAAATAATGACTTACTATTGAATACTAGGTTCCCCATTCGAACGCTGTGAAACTCATCATCATCATCAGCCTATAATGTTCCCACTTTTGGGACACAGGCCTCCTCTCTATGAGGGAGTGGGCTGTAATCTACCACGCGGGCCCATTTCGGGTTGGTAGTTGTCACATGTCTTCGAGTTTTTAGTTCTAGGACATGCCGGTTTCCTCACGATGTTTTTTTCACCGTTTTTAAGGGCAGCGTTGATAAAAAAATGACACAAAGTAATGCGCCTGCTTTGGTTAGAACCTACGGCTTACTGCTCGTAAGTCGGGGCTGCCACCACTGTGCCACCACTGGATTATTATAATTCGGCTGAGAGTTAAATAATACTCACATTATTTTTCATTTTTATGAACCTCTGTAATTACACACCTTATCGCACCTATCAACGAGTAGCATAGAAGATACTTTTATTGGCGCAGATCGAAAAGGTTAACGATAAATTATTGTAGTTTTTCTCAATCCATGCCATGTTTTCAACACCCGCTAAATCCTCAAACTTGGACCCCCAACAACAAATTATTTACATTCTCTTAATCAAGTGGTTACTCCAACATAGGGAAGGCATGCGCTAATTGAGTCCCGACCCCTTGCTAGGCCACTATTGTGTTACGTTACATTTTTAAATAGCTGCAGAAAGCTGTTAGCTTTGTTCGGGATTGAGTGGTCAACGAAAAGGTAAAGCAATTAGGATAGAGAATTGGATGGGAGTTTATTTGTACGAGTTTGTATCTTTGTTTCTTAACAAGGCCAGACAAGGCTATGCATTACTAAGCATTTGAGTAAACACATGTTACAATAATGACGAAGTAAGTTTTGCCCCTGAACACAGGCTTCCTTAAATCTATACCTACCAATTAACAAAACTGAAGAGTTTGTTTGTTTGCTTGAACGCGGTAATCTGAGAAACTACTGGTCCGATTTGAAAAATTCATTCCGTTTTAGATAGCCCATTTATCGACAAAGTTTATATATCATCACGCTATCACTAATAGGAGCGGAGCAGCAATGGTAAAATGTTGCGGAAATAGGGAAAATGTGACGCAGACGAAGTTGCGCGGGATAGCTAGTACTAAATAAAAGGTCGTTTTAGGGCGAACGGGCGACAACTGCATTTAAGTTTATCCTAATACTAACTAATATTATAAATGCGTAAGTAAGTAAGTTTGTTTGTTTGGTTCCTCTTCACGCTTTAACTACTGAACCGAGTCAGGATGATCCTGACATTTTGCATATACGTTGTTAGGTGTACAGAAACGGGCATAATACCTTTCATCCCGTAAAAGGTACTGTTCCCAAAGAAAATAACAAAAACGTACTTATGATTATAGATGGCGCCACGTGTCCAAGCCAGTTATTGTCAAATTCTAAATTAACGCGAGCGAAGCCGCGGGCAAATCTACTTAGTTTAAAAGTTGATTAGGCGACTACTTAGAAGCGTTTGTGAGAGATTGGCCGGTAAGTTAATAAGTTTATTTAAAAAGTATTACAAAAAGTGTACATTTAGGCGCAGTAGTATTATTTCTCATACAATGGTATAATTAGTACTTATAAGTAAACTATAACTAAAACATATTCAAAAGTTGCAAGTAATGATAGTTCAATTCAGATGTTTGGTAACGATGTTGTATAGATTAAATGAGCCGTACCTGGTGAAAATCCTGTAGCAGCCGACTGAGTCTTAAAACGACTTACGTCTACTAGTGTCGTCTAGTCGTCTGAGTCTTAAAACTAGCAAACTGTGGACACTCCATTTCAAATATATGGAAGGGCGTACTAAACCGATACGCCGCAAACTTAGTCGGCTGCTATCAGTTCGCCTACTGGGGACACAGCGTAACATGATGAAAATAAGCAGTTGCTGAAAACTTTTCCCCTCAAAAGAAAAGCAGCAAAACGCTACACAACTCATACAAGAAACTACAAATTACACCGAAGTCTAGACTTAATTTAGACTAATTATGTTACACGCGCTTAAAATAGACTAAGACGAATTGCATAACAGGCAAAAATGTCTAAATCTTAAACTACCCATGTTTTGATCTCGGGCACAGCAATTAATTCAAATAAGTGATGGTTTTACCCCGTTTTCCCCGGGCAGGGATAATACCGGATGACAAATAGTCTTGGAAATAGTCAAGAAAGGGCTGCCGAAAAGGTCATCCGACTTAAGATGTAGGCATTAAAATTTTGGGCAAACGCTTTCTGAGTATTAAAGTTAGGTTTTTGTTAGGGTATGTGGCTTTAAGTATTTTGTTGGGTATAGATATATTTGAGATTTTATTTCTTATGTGTGAGTGGAATTGGGAGTCGATTTTATAAAAAAATCTATAATAGAAATTGTAGCAACCCAAAAACACAACTAGACCAATAAGAGCGTATCGCGGTTGCGTTCCAATACGATACACCGAATAAGATTATTCGTGTCCCTTTCCCGCACGGCCCTTGACGGCGTGTGGCTGATGACTGATATGCGTGGGGTCCGCTAGTCCGCTGCCTACGCGCAAAGCACTCGTACGTGAATTAATCTATTGTCTGCGAATTCTGAACGTATTACTTATGACTGCGAACGTGTGTACTGAATTCGTATACTGTTTCCGACCATAAAATGTCATCATTCATCATCATCATCATCATTTCAGCCGAAAAGACGTCCACTGCTGGACATAGGCCTCCCCCAACGCCATATTGACATAAGGGGGGTTTTGCCATAATCGCCACGCTTGGCAGACGGGTTGGCGATCGCAGTACGGTTGTTACACAAGCACAGAGAACGCTGCTGCCCATTCTCTGTCAAGTCCCTTAGTCGCCTCTTACGACACCCATGGGAAGATATGGGATGGTGCTATTCTTTACGTCCGGACACCATACAGAACTTCGGACACAGTACAGAACAATAAAATGTAAAATAAAATATATACACATAAAATGTAAAATATTCATACTCGAACTGAACGGATCGCTTGCCTTGTATTCAAAACCACCTACATTTTCGATTTACAAGTTCCCACAACTAATAAGAAAACTTTAAATTAACGTTCCAGTTTGCGTTTGTAAGTGCCACTTACTTAACTCACTAACATAATAAGCAGTCATCGGAGTAGGTAGATTGATTTTTGGTACTTGTATCATAAATGCACACAGAAGAAGAACATGAATAAGCCATTTTTCCGGAAAGTAATTCCGGTATTTACGGATTCAATTAAATATTGTTAATGTTGGTACTGATATTGTTACTACTGAATTCAAAATTTAATAAAATAAATGGTATCAAAACTTAATTAATTTATTATTTATCTGTTGAAGAATATAAACAATCGAATTCCCCATTAATATATTTTTTTATTATTTTTAGCCTTTTTATGGCCACAACTTTATAAATTGTTGCACTTAAATTTCAATCAAATCAACCAATTCCGGAGGAATGTCCATATTAATATATACGTTTTGGATCAATGATCAAAATTCAATCTACCTACTCCGATCTATGATAATAAGCTAAACTTAAATAAACTAAAATAGATAAAGTCCATTCGTTCATCTGTCTGAAAGAAACATCCACCACAAACAACAGAAACTCTTTCATATCACCACAAAATCAAACATATATAATACATCGACCACTACTCTCCAACTTGCCAAACAAAACTGGCAATCACTCTCAATCAACTCAAAAATCCGATACGAGAAAACAAAAAGCGATCTAACCCTCTCCGCTCACAATAAGTACAATCAATATATACGCAACTGTAACAAAACATAACCGCGGAACTCACAAACAAAAAGGAGAACACTTAAAACCGGTGGAACTGTACAAACACGACGCCGTTCCGGAATCCGGATCGGAACTTATGCGATCACGTCCACGGAAATGGAATTTTAAATCCACACATTGTACTTAGCGGGCGAGTGTTGCGGGTTAGTGGCACAACGAGTCCGCGATCCGAACGGGGCATCGCGGTCGGCATAATTATGCAGCGTGTGACGTAATTATTTATCTCTTTTTGTGTTGATGCATACTTCGTTGAAAATGTAGGCTAAAGAAAATTGTAGGTAATTCAAAATAATGTTTAGAAATAAGTGAATTATTAAAATTATGAGCTTCTTGGATTTTTGGAGGATAGTTTAATAAATATTGGTCCTATAGCTGCCTCATTTGAGCGGAGTAGGTTTCAACATTTTTTTTTTTGGAACAGCAGAATGTTTTTTCGCGATAACGATTTTAGGGCTATGGAGAAACTTCACATTACTGGTATTTACCACACTCTTAAATTTGACCACATCTTTGTAATACATGCTGTATTATGTGACAAAAGATTTCAACAACTAGATCTTCATCATCATCTGCCTAGCCTTTTCCCAACTATTTTGGAGTCGGCTTTCTGTCTAACCGGGTGCAGCTGAATACCAGTATTTAACATGGAGCGACTGCGTAAGTGACCTGCACAACCCAATTAGTTCTAGGTAATACGATACCCCTTGGTAAGACTGGTTGTCAGACTTTCTAGTCACTGACTACCTATCATTATCATCAGCCTATAATGTTCCCACTGCTGGGACACAGGTCTCCTCTCTATGAGAGGGAGTGGGCTGTAATCCACCACGCGGGCCCATACTTGTTGGTAGATATCATATGTCTTCGTTTTTTTAGTTCAAGGACATGCCGGTTACCTTACGATGTTTTCCTTCACCGTTTTGAGAGCAGCGGTGATGAAATAAGTTACACAAAGTAATGCGCCTGCCTGGGTTTGAACCCACGGCTTACTGCTCGTAAGTCGGGGCTGCCACCACTGGGCCACCGCTGCTCTTTACCTACCTGGCTACATAAAACGACTATCAAATATCTACAAATGACAGCCGGGACCAACGGCTTAATGTGCTTGACTTCAACAACTTTATGTTAAGCATAAACATAAACTACACGAATACTACACACTACATAAACTCAACTCAATAACTTCCACGCCAACCCACACCTAATTACTCGACTTTTTATTGTCCCCCTACAAAACTTACTCATACCACAGAGGATAAACATATTTAAGACTGGCAGCCACTGAGGTTATGGTACACTTACACACAATTTATGTCTCTCATTCGAAGGTACGGCAGGTGCGCCTCCTGTGCTCTTAGCATTTCATGGTTAAAAGACAGAGTGACTTATTTCATTCATAGTACATTTTTCTTACCAACCCGCACTGGGCCAGCGTGGTGGATTACAGCCCACTGCCTCTCATAGAGAGGAGGCTTGTGTCCCAGCAGTGGGAACATTATAGGCTGATGATGATGACATTTTTCTTTATTTTTCGCGTGGTTAGGGCCAAACCCGGTGTCAGATTTTTTTTGCCGCCCATGCGCTGAACTCGGCTTTACATGCCGTCGAGAAATATCTCTCAGGCAAGCTGGTTTGGTTCTCTTACGATGTTTTCCTTCACCGAAGCAAGTGATTATGCAGTACGCACATGAATCCGAAAAATTAAAACTGCGTGTTTTGGGTTCGAACTCGAGATCTTTGCCTGGCAGTCCGACGCTCAATTGAATGATGAAATAGTTGTCCAAATACGCGGGGTACTTACCAAGCTATGAAATGGCAGACAGAAGTGAAGCGGATATACAGTTGGTTCTTGTACAAGGTACCTAAGCAAACCTCAGTGGTAAGAGAACCAGTATAGGCTGGCTTCTTAATCTATTGAAAATAAATAGGCGTACCCGCTGTTACACTGGTGTTATACCTAATTGGTGACATGAGGGTGTACTACAAGTATTCCTCTGTCTAAACTTTCATGAACTTTATTGACGTAAAGTATTCCACTAAAACTCCGTGCTGCAACGGACCAGCTTAAGGTCAAAATAAAGTAGACGTGCGGTCCATTGTAGGATGATTAAAATGTTGCGATCATATAAAATACAATAAAACGTATAATGCACCCAAGCTTAAAAGCCTTTCCGGGTATTAACGTCCAGTTTAAAATGCTCTTTGCTTTTTTAAATTTATTCGATGAAATGTGAGCATGAATACCATGAGATGAGCGATCACTGCAGCCTATAAAAAGCTGCAAAACCGGACATTTCATGGGTTCATTACCATTCTAGAATCATAGGAATTTCTCTTAAGCCAGTAAGTAATTTTGACTTGTTATTCTTTTCACCACTAACCCAAAGATTTAAGTCAATAGATTCACCCTATTATAGCTAGCCGATATTGTCCCACTGCTGGGCAATGGCCTGTCTCCATTTCTTCCAACGGTCACGATTCTGTGCTACTTCTTTCCAATTCTCAAGGAAGACATCCAGTTCGTCCCGCCATCTCCTTCGTGGTCTGCCGCGACCCCCTGTCAATGTTTCAGGCACCAATCCTGAGCTTTGCGGGCGCATAGCTTGTTCGGCATGCAACAGACATGTCTTGCCCAGCCCTATTTAAGTTGGGCAACCTTTTGAGCCACGACAACGATTTGCGTTTTGAAGCGCAGTGTAGCGTTTCGAACATGATCTGTTAATTTTACACCTAGGATACTGCGCTCCATAGCACGTTGGCAAACCTTGAGTTTGGACTTTTGGATGTAGTCAAAGACCAAGTTTGTGCACCGTAGGTCAAGATAGGAAGAATACACAAATGTCCATTAGCTTTTGCTTCAGAGATATGGGCAGAGTGCCCTTGAAATACTCCTTCATGAACCGGATTCACCCTAACGGGTCAAAATGGTACGTTCCGTTTCGTTGACATTGACATTTAAATTCAATTTAATTTAAATATTATTGTCTCAATCACAAATCAATTACAATTACAAATCAATGTATTCAATTTAAATATTATTGTCTCGCTTACTCAGACTGAAAATCGTATCTGTTTTTCCGAACGGGATGTAAACTCCCATTGTAAACACTTTTCGTGCAACCTGCCTCCGTATTCACAAACGCTTCGATTCGATTTCGATTCAGAAAGTCATATGTCTATCTCGCTCGCTTTCGTAATGCTAAATAAAGATAGACATACGACTTGTCGATCGACATCGAATCGAAGCGTTTGCGAATACGGGGGCTGGTGCTCTACCACGATCGCGCGTTGTTATAGTAACGTAAATAAGTCGATTTAAAAATTTAAAAATAGTAGTTGAGTATAAGAAGGTTTTAATAAATTTAAGATATTATTCATATCTGATCTACGGATGTTATTGATTGGGCTTGTTGCAAACAATTTAACTAAAATGCTGTAGGATTTTCGATTAAAAAATACACGTACAACGGGCCTCTGAGTACGGACCGAACGATTGTAATATTTGACTATGTCTAGTTCTCTTTTTTATACCAAAGAATATTGTGTTTGCTTTCTGTTATTATTTAAGTTTTCCTTACTACTGAAGTATGGGTATCATATTTGTGGGTCTCCAGTATCGATTACTCTTGACTTTAGAACTTAATACATTAGTTTAGTTGTTCGCAGTAAGTTTAGATTTTACGTGGGAACACAACTTGGCAATGTCATAATATTATACATGAGTGTTTTGTGGAATATTGAGTTGCAAGGGTTGTGTGTTCTGTGGTTGTGGGGTGAGTATATGTGCAATTTCTTCCAACTGCTGAAAAAGAAGCTAATTATAAGATAGAATACGGTTTTTTTTGTGATCAGACTCAAATAATGTTTGCCTATCGTGTACATTAACAACGTGAAACTGTTGTTTTTCATAATTTTAACGTGTATTTTTTTCTAATTTCAATAAACGAGCTTTTCCTTTATTTTTCCTAGTATGAGAAAAAATGTAAGAGAGCGGAAGCGCATCATCATCTTTCTGTCACATTTTACTTGAGGTCAGCGCGAACACGATTGACCAAGTGACTGAAAGAAACCGTGCAAATCAGACTTCGGAAGCAGTGTTTTATTTTTGTTAGCCTGAACTGTACCACTCCAGGGCCCTACTTGCCCCAATCCTTCCACGTTTTTCGATGTTGCGCCTCGTCTCGGACTCCAGTTTTGCTATACTCGGGCCTACAGTTTTGCATAGACATTGCCTACCTAGTCCCATTTTAGATTTAACTATAAAAAAAAACTACTTGAAAAACATTGAAAAAATGAACTACTATGTCAGGCATTCTCACTCTACACCAACTTACTTTCAAGATATTAAAAATACAAAACCATTGAGTACATCTCAAACTTAACCACCACCCCGAACAATACGCCACGTACACTTAACGCGCGTAAAACTGAATGCACAATGAAAATACCACCCATTCATCTTGAGCCTGAAAATATTCATACGGCTTGTATTAAAGCTGTGAAAAATACTTTACATATGTATGCCACGAATGAATGACGGCGATATGTGGAAATACAAGATTTTGCTTCTACATTTGTTATGGGTGAAAAGATTTTCATGAATTTTTTGCGTGTTGACATGGAGATGGCGTTTTTTCGCTGAGTGTATCTTATACGGAAACCGTTGCTAAGATTTATTTACTTGCATTTTTTTTTCATTCAATGTACGTGGAAAACTTAAATAAGTCATCATCATCTGCATACCCTTTTACCATCTATGTTGGGGTCGGCTTCTTGTCTACCTGGATACAGCTGAATACCAGTATTTTAGATAGAGCCAATGCCTTTTTTACCTCTACATACCAGTTAGTACTGTGTAGTACGAGACGCCTTGGTAAGGCTGGGTGTCAGACTTTCGGGCCACTGACTACCTGTAACGACTGTCAAAGATCTTAAAACGACATTCTGCACCCACGGCTTAACGAAATTACCGAGGCACGGAGGGAACTCGATTTATAATGGGTGGTCACCTTTCCACGGATCGACCTCGGCAAGTTTACTGACTAAGCTTTAAAAGCGATAAGAACCCCTATAATGCTAACACATTACTCTTCTGTAAGTTTTCATGTAATTGGCTAAAAATACACATCTACACCCTATAAACTCCTAAAAAACACGCGTTTGCATCTAGCACTCGGTTGTCAAAGTGAACCGTCTCAAATAATTTCCTCGAGCGTCTTAATTCGAAGTCGTAATTAAGGGCCTACCCCCCGCCCTCTCAAATTAATTACACCTATTCCAGACAATCACAGTTGAAACTTGGGATGGGTGATTTTTAACTCTTTTTTTATTTATTCTCTCTTTAAAGTTATAACCAGTTCCGCTTGAATATAACGTTTTTTAAAGGATTTTAAAGTGTGAGAACAGAAGCATGGTGGATGAATTTTGATGGTTGGATAGATAGGCTAGAATGGTGTCAAGAAGTTTTAAGGAAGTACGTTGTCTTCAACATTTGCTTAGACTTTCAAGTAAACATGTGAGTCTTGACTAAGTCTAGTTTTAAAAGAGTAACCATGGAGTTTCCTACCGGTTCTTCTCCATAGGAAACGACCAACCCGAACCGTGCCTCTTTTGTCGACGTTTTATAAGTGCCCATGTAGGCCTATGTAACATAAAATATTTATATTAATTTGATTTTGAGACAACTACATAGCAATGGTTTTATAGGCGATTCATATTTCTGCAACGACTTTCATCGGTAATGACGTAATTGTAAGCTATTCGATTCCTTATGTCCTAGTCATTTTAAAACGCTTCTATTAGCTTTACCTTTATTAAGTGTGAGAGTAGCGGTGGCCCAGTGGTGGCAGCCCTGACTTACGAGCAGTAAGCCGTGGGATCGAACCGAGGCAGGCACATTACGTGTAATTTATTTCATCACCGCTGCCCTCAAAAACGGTGAAGGAAAACATCGTGAGGAAACCGGCATGTTCTAGAACTAAAAATTCGAAGACATGTGAAATCTACCAACCCGCACTGGGCCCGCGTGGTGGATTACAGCCCACTCCCTCTCATAGAGAGGAGGCCTGTGTCCCAGCAGTGGGAACATTATAGGCTGATGATGATGGTGATGACCTTTAATAAGCTAACTATGTAATGAAATCTTAAAAGTTAAATCTGACACACTTCCTGGTTTCTGATCGAGCTGAAATTTTGCAAACATTGTTAAGGTTAGATGACAATGCATGGCTAGCTATGTGACGTCATTTTAAATCCAATATGGCGATCTGCCAAAGACGGACTAGTTATTTTTATGCAATCCCATGATTTGGGTAACAAAATAAGTTTGCTGTGAAGAATACGAGAAAGCGTGTTTTTTTTTGTTATTTACTATAATTATTTACTTCTCCATCATCGCATTGATGTTAAAATACCATTTCATTTTATGTTTGCTCTAAACTATTACAGTAAGACACTTTGTTTATTCGAGTTAATAAAAATAATACTCCACTTTGGCAAGTGACATGAATCGACACACATCTAGAAACTACCTAAAAGAACATTTTGAAAGTTTCAAGTTCACTGTTATCTTCAAACTAACAAACAAAAGTAGGAGTCAACAATGTTACCTAAACATAAAATCCAACAACTCAAAAAAAAACAAAATCTCATCAACACACGAGCAAATTCAAAAATTCATCATAATTCCGTCATAAAGAACAATAGGAACATCGTGTGTTGAATTTAATACCATTTAGTCACGACTTGGCAACGTAACGATATACGGAAATATAGCATTTATCCTTTATGAAAACAGGACTTTCCGGGTTTCCGATGCTATTCAACGCTTAAAGGAAGCATCGGAAAGATTTATTAATAAAAGCGAGATCCCGAGGGATCGTGTATTGTAAAAGTCCCTTCCCTCCGAACATTGTGTTTCGTTCTCGGTCCGAAGAAGGACGGATTTGTGACCGTTTATTGTTATTTCGCCGTAATAATTGTATTATTTGAATGTTTTACACGAATTGTTTTTTATGGTAATGTTTTGTTGGGCGTTTTGAAATGGGAAGCCCGTCTTCCGTTATGAATAAATGCTGGAAGAGGATTTATAAACGATTGTGCGGATCTTGTTTACAGGTTTAATTAAAACATGGGCGTGTATCTGTTTCGAGTAACCTTTGATAAAGCTTTCATGGCGTTATCGTGCATAAAAAAGAAAAAACATCGAAACTATTATTGGAAATTGGCATAGGTGACAAAAACTAACTTTCTTATAAGCAACAAGCTTTCTGCCAATTGCCCACGTTTGCATTACCCCCAAATAATGTCGAAAATAGTAATTTAAATCATTACTATTTTTGACATTATTTTGGAGGTAGATACTATTTGTTGCCCGCGGCTTTGCTCGCGCGTATAGGATAAATAAGAATGATTCTGTGATTTTCAAAGTAAGAAGCCAAAGAATTCATTCTGGTTAGAAAGCAGTATATAACGACTTTTTTTTTACTTTAGATTGTTAGTGACGTAAATAGGTTGAACCAGAATTTATTTTATACATGTCTTCCGAGCTGCGATGCCTTAGCTCAATGTCCCGGTCACCCATCCACGCCTTTCGATATAGCTATTGGTGTAAATGAGTTAGTTTTTTTTTTTTAATTCAAAAATCCTCAACTCTCGACAAAACTATTTAACTCTCGGAAAACGATATTAATAATAAATTATCCTATCACCTCTTTGTAAATGACGTTTGCGGGATTTTCTTGTGGGGCTAAAATTACTTAGTTACTCGCAGACCTCACTCCGGAACATGCAACATAAAACTGCCCATATGAGAAACAGTTCTCACTTAAATCAATGCCAGCCATAGGGGAGGATATTGTGCACCTATTTTAAATTTCAGTATTTGCCCCTAGAAAGGTCAGGTTTTCCAGGTCATAGAAAAAACAGAAAATTCTCCTCGGCGCCATCCTGGATTTTCATGTTGACCTCATTTTCATTGCCACTACATTGCTTTAGATTGGAGCGACCCGTAAAACCACGAAAACGACACCTATAAAGTCAATGAGTCGCGCTAGTGTCCAGTCGCACGAGCGTCTGTCGCGCAAATATCAATTCGAGCAAGTGTCCATGTGCGCAAATGGGCTTCCCGCAGATGTCCTTCGTGCAAATATGCCAGATCCCTTAGAAGTGTGTATATGAAGTTTTTTAGCTTATTTGTCCATAAAAAACGTGCTAACACTTCAAAACAAAAATTGCCACCCCTTTTGCAGTCTGAGGGTTAGAGTTTTAAAAAACGTTGAAATACATGTTTATCAATTCGATCACGAAAAACAACAAGTAAATGTTAGGTACCTAAAAAGCAAAAGCAAGCTGAGTAAAGAGTGAGTCGGGATGGGAGCCCGATACTACCGATAGCCAAGGGTGCGCCAAAAGTACATTACATTCGTAGGGAATTGCGTGGTGAAGACTTAATGTAATCCAATATCAACTGTGTCACTGCACAACAACAATGCACCTTTCCAGTGCAAGCAGTGCCATTGAATCAGTATAAACTTAAAAAATAACCAAACTTCACTTCAGTAAAAAATTCGTCTCATTTAACAATAACCAAATTTGGTCATAAAATCTGTCGGCGCACAATTTATGGCAACACCACACAATCATAATGACAGAGGTTTTGTCCATTAACCCAACGCTAATGGGAGCTTGGCAGAGCACAGTTACAAAGTTCAACTGTGTTTTACTGCTAATCAAAATTCAAGTATGCTAATTTTGGAACACTATTAAGCTGAACGATGAATGCCTACCATTTCGCGAATTTCGCACATTTACGCGCTATTTAATTATACAGTCTGTTTGTAACTGCGTGTTTACTTGGTGCCCTATTTTGACTGGATCGGTTTTGATGTCTTCCTATAAAATTATAGAAACAAGGATACACATCAGACGTCTGCAATACGTAAATATTATATTTGACACTACATCACGCAGTCACGCTGTAACTACACTACTGCATGGCAAAATCCTATTTTATAAGGTACAGGTAAAATAACCCTTAACGAAACCAAAAGGTATTTTCCCCGTCATTGCCATCATTTTTTTTCCAAAAAAAGCAGAATAATTATTGCGTAGGGTTACTTAGTTTGAAGGCTTAAAGAGAAGAAGGCTTTAAGTCACCCAAAGGGCAATGGAGAGGGCCTTGCTCCGAGTTTCCTTGCGTGATCAAATCAGAAATGAGGACATCCGCAAGAGAACCAAGGTTACCGACGAAGCCCGAAGAATTGCCAAACTTAAGTGGCAGTGGGCAGAGCACATTGCTCGCAGAACGGATGGCCGATGGAGCCGAAGAGTTCTGAAATGGCGACCACGAACCAGAAGACGATGCGTTGGAAGGCCTACCAGGTGGACCGATGACCTGGCGAAGGTTGCGGGGATTCGCTGGATGCAAGTCGCACAGGACCGGTCTATGTGGCGACACTTGGGGGAGGCCTATGTGCAGCAGTGGACGTCTTTCGGCTGAAATGATGATCATGACTTGGTTTGATATACAGAATGCTTGGTGGACGGCTTGGTGAAGGGTCCGTTTACACCTTGTATGTCTTTATGAGCTTTGATGGCCCAGTGAAAACCACGACGTACTAGTTGTAATAATCTAATGTAGTCTAATACTAATTATTAAGCTGAAGAGTTTGTTGGTTTGCTTGAACGCGCCAATCTCAGGAACTTCTGGTTATCTAACACTGAAATATTTTTTCAAATCGGAAAAATATTTCAGTGTTAGATAGCCCATTTATCGAGGAAGGCTATAAACTATATGTCATCACGCTACAACTAATAAGAGCGGAGCAGCAATGACAAATGTTGCGAAAACGGGGAAAATCTGTCGCAGACGAAGTTGCGCGGGACAGCTAGTTATTTTATAGAAAGCGAAGCAGGCACTTTATTAAATATAAATTGTTATGTTACTACTGCTCTCAAAACGCACAAGTCGCAAGCCATCGCAAACCCGACTCCTGCGCATGAGGTCTTGGGTTCGATTTCCGGGTCGGACAAAGCCTTATTGGGTTTTTACATCAGGATTTTCGCAGTAGCAACCACGGTGTCTGAATTTGTGCCCGGTTGATAGAAACTGTTTTTTAGGTTTTTAATGTAGAATAGAGTTCTCCAGCCCACGCTGACTCTAACACGTGTAATAATTTATCAAAACTCGAACTTAAATAAACAGAATATTAATTCTAGTTTCCAAACTTCTAAAGCTGTTTGACTTATCAACTTTTATAACCATAGATTTTTCCCAAAGTAAAATACAACTTTTCAGATTCTGTTAAAAGTAAAGTAAAGCAAAAAGTAATTATATTTCACCGTGTTTAAATTATGAGTGGAAACTTATTACTGCAGAAATACCTATAGATTTAAATTAACTATGTAAATTGCTTTTAGAGTAATTAAAAGTCGAAACCGCATCGGCGAAGAACGTTATAGCCAATACTTCACTTAGTATCTTTTTCGTCGACGTGAGTAAGGGAGTGGCTACAGGGTTAAAAATTAATTAACTGGTGGAACTTAACAGACCTAATGGGTATAAAAAAGATGTTTTTCAACTCATCCCTTATTCAAGCAACTACTTGTGGGATCAACGACTGCTGGTAGGGGTTGATACTCGATACTGTCTTAAATAGTGAGAAAAACAACATATATGTTTTTTTTTCTTTGCCATTTTACATATTGAAATCTGCGAAGTTTTTCTGGCTTATTTAATTTTGCCCTATCCTTGGTCAGTCTTACCGAACAGCTGTTTTTTTTTTTGCGGTTTCTACCTTCCTGCCCTTGTCCCATGTTGCTTGTCGCGTCACCTTTTCTTCCATACTCCGCTGTCTACCCTCGCGCTATCATTTACTCCTTTTTCTTTCATATCCTTCCTCACACATTGCATCCGTCGCTTCTTCGGTCTTCCTCTCCCTGTCTTTGTATCCACATTTTTATTCACCACTCTTTTAGTCATTTGCGATTCGCCCCTCCTCATCCCTCCTCCTTTTTGCGGTATCAATATAAGTCACTAGTTTACTAATTTCTCAGTTTTCCTATAGTTATAACTTGGTACTAACGCTGGGAGCAGCGGTGGCCCAGTGGTGGCAACCCCGACTTACGAACAGTAAGCCGGGGGTCGAACCCAGGCAGGCGCATTACTTTATGTAATTTATTTCATCACCGCTGCCCTCAAAAACAATGAAGGAAAACATCGTGAGGAAACCGGCATGTTTTAGAACTAAAAATTCGAAGACATGTGACGTCTACCAACCCGCACTGGGCCCGCGTGGTGGATTACAGGCCATTCCCTCTCACTGATAGGAGGCCTGTGTCCCAGCAGTGGGAACATATAGGCTCATGATGATGACTAACAGTGTTGAACCATGAAGAATTTTAAATGTAATTTTAATGCTTCATTTCTTCTGGTTTCGTAACCTAAAAATGCAAAAAACTTTCCCAGACCAAAACTTTTGAATTAAATCGGTTAACAAAGGTACCGGGGCCAAGTTCCCCGGATTGTTTCAAAAGTAGGTGGCAGACTGTCAGTTCATTTAGCCAAATGAACTGCTACTACATTACAAAAACAATTGTACCAATTTCAACCCTAACACAATACAGACAGAAGTCATTGTGTTGACTGTTTCGGAGGTGTGTGAATTTTTGGTAATTGAAACCATTGTCGGCAATGCCAAAAGTTTTATGAAAAATATTATAAGTATTTTTCTTAGCTTAAGTTTTTGTTGGTGTATTTATAACTAGGTCTATTGTCTGCTTAAAAAACTTCTTTTTCCCTGGGAAACCCAACTAGGCCTCGGAAAATGTCATAGGGCAGGCGTTTTTGGCAGAAATCCAGAACATTGCCGTGTTTTCTCGTGATATTGAAACGAAGCCGCTGCATTCTTGTCGACCTAACGGGTTGGAAAATGTCTAGTGCCGAATATAAGCCTTGCACCTTACAGCGTTATAATCAGTTTTGTAGGAAACAATAAGCTTTTATATTTCTGCCTATAAAGTGACACCTTTCCTGGAAACACACACTAGATGGTATGTGTCTCTTACGAAAATTTGACAATTCATGATTGCTGGAATTATCCAGCAATCATGAATTGTAAAAAAAGTCAAATTATTTGTATATTTTGGATATTAGCATTAGCTAATATCCAAAATATACAAATAATTTGACTTTTTTTTTATTAGCTAGCGAAACCATCCAAACAGAAATGAAATTGATCTAGATTTGCCCTTCACTCCCTCGATGTAATAGATACCGATATATAACCACGGCGAAACAAAAATATGCTTAATTTATAATACTTAAAGGACATCGGGCATTTTTGTATGGGACACTTACCTACGGCGAACAAAAATAAAATTAGGTACGGTGGATAGGCAATTAAATCTAGTTTACAATGGTATAGTTCCCATATCTGTGGGTCGTGGCAATAAGGAGAAAATGGACATTTAGAAAATATTTATAAATGTTTTTGGGCAATAATTGAAGAGGAAAAAGGGAATCAAAAATAATTAAAACAACATATTTTCTCTTAACTTTTATTCTGCTGCATCTAAATCTAAAATAGTTTCGTCTAAAAACGCCGCAGGTGTGTGAAATTCGTCTTGATATACAGCCCAAGATAAAAAGTATACCACACTGGCGATGTGCGCGCAACTCCCAACAGTGCGGCGGCCGTGTATACAGGAACAGTAATAGCCCTCGAGGCTTTGTCTTCCCTGCAATGCCGGATTTATTAGTAGATATGTATAATAGCGTTTTGCTCTTATGTGACGGGACTGTATTCTGCCTCGTATTAATATTTTATTTTCGACCAACTCTCTGCGATGGTATAATTCCATTATATACACTCCGTTTGGCCGCATGTGTTCGTGGCAATAAGATTTGGCCAGTTTCAAATGGTATATTCCCAAGGTAAATAAAAGTAGCTCGTCGTAAGTCAATTGTGGGAAATCTCTTAATTCGGGATTGTTTGCATCTAGCGGCATGAATGCGACTCTTTGTCTTTTTAAATTGTTTCGAATCACGTAATCAGCCAATTCGTTTTCTCTATTTATGTTCTCATCTATTATATTTATAAACTGTGCGGCATGAGCGTTATCTCTATATGGTCGATGAGTGGCATTGATGAGTGCTGCAGTTATTTTAAAATCGGTCATCATATTTGTCAACGCTACATTAAAATAAACATGGCGGAATATCTTGAAGTCCTTTTTAAAGCGACCATTAATCGTTTCAACCACCCAACGACACATAGTTATTAGCCGTGATTTATTTGCATCTACTGTGCTTAACTGCTCTCCTCTTGCTCTTGTTGGTGGCATATGCGCATCATATCCATGCTCTTCAATGGCAGGAATAGAGTCTCTAAAGCCGCGGTCCAATATAAAAATGTCGTTCGCGTTCAGAAACCAATGCCAAGCGGCGTCCTGCATCATGTGACTCATTATTTCGGCATCCGTAGTAATGGCTGGGTATGGGCCTAATACATCTACAATATAGCCGTCTGTGCATACAATTAAAAAAGGGTTTTACTAGGTTGCGGAATTTGTGCAGGCTATATGTTTTCCTCTGAAAAAGGAAGTTGGAGCTTTTTTGCACGTATATATATGTTCCATCACACACAAGAATGGCTGCAGGTTCATTCTGGTTACCTCCAAAAATATGACTCGGGATGGTTAAGTTGCGAGCTATTACATCTTCTCTCGTCATGTGATCTAGACCCAGATGTCGGGGAACAAACTCTTCAGATAAACATTCTCGAGCTATTTTTAATTTTCGCTCCAATGTTCTTCTCGACATATTGAACATAGAAGCTACACGTTCGTCTGGTTCACCCGTTCTTATTTTAACTAAATACAGTCCTAAAACAGTAGCAGAACTGTTGGTTCTGTCACGAAGAGATGTTTGATTCAAAATTCTATTAAATTGAATTTTATCCATACCTGTATAAAAATGTAGTTCATTGTCATCTATCTCCTCAATATTTTCGAAGTCCAACAGAGTTCCTCGTTCCAATTTCCATTCATACAGCTCGATAATATCGAGAACATGAGCACTGTTAAAGTGTTCATGTAGAGGTATTTGCACATTAAGTAGATCTTCCCATTCATTGCTTATCATATGGGGTTGGCAAACTCGAGCAAGTTTTGGTATGAATAGCTTATTCATACGAAATAAATGTAACCTAACATATTTTGGCACAGCATTTGCTGGTACATTTCTGCAGTTTTGAAAAACACAGCGTCGAGCAGTATTAGATACACGCAAATATCCAGGAATAGTCATAATGCCAATGTTTTGTTGTTGTTGAACGTTAACTACTATTTCTTGGACTTCCTCTTCTTGTACTTGCTGGGGTAATGGTTCTTCTTGTACTTGCTGATGTAATGGTTCTTGAACTTGCTGGGGTAATGGATCATTTACTGGCCGGGCTTGCAATGCGCGATAAAATCTCAGCCAGCAAGGATTGCATATTGATAGTGTACCATCAAAAACAATCTGTAACAAGTTT
Source organism: Cerastis rubricosa (assembly GCA_949152445.1). Taxonomy (NCBI): domain Eukaryota; kingdom Metazoa; phylum Arthropoda; class Insecta; order Lepidoptera; family Noctuidae; genus Cerastis; species Cerastis rubricosa. Next base: position 16,967,941 of record OX424541.1, read on the forward strand.
ATTTTACTGTTATTTATTGATAATCATAATAATAAATGTCACAACGTAATACACTATGACCAAGGAAACGAATAGTTTCAATGGTTGAAAAGGAGTCCTATGATGACGTCAACTATATAAAACGATATAAAACTATATCTAGGAGAATAAATAGAGGCTCTGTTGCTGCGCAAAAGTTGAACAAACTCTAGTATTTACATATAATTAATGTTCTATAATATAATTAACTCACCTCCCGTGGCATTATTTCTTGTAATAATAGTACTGCATAGTCACGATATCTTTCGAAAAACATTTGAGTAAGACGGTGTCTTCTACGACGTAGAACAGATCGCTCACACGACACACAACTATTTTGTCGTTCCATTTCACAACAAAATCGAACTCGAAAGCAAACGAAATCCAGTAAACAAGCAGTAGGTAATTAGTTGACTCAGACCACAATGGGAACACAGTAAAACACAGATCGCTACGACGGATGACAAAGGACTGCGATGTAGTAAGATAAGCTAGCTACCTGCGCGAGCGCAACATAAACCAGTTTTAGGACTATGGGCGAGAGTGAGAACGAAACATGCACATCAACTTGACGGATTTAGTCTGATTGGGTTTACAAAAATACCACGGAGTTATATTTTAACTTACTGAGCGGTCGTTTAGTAATTAGGAAAAATAGTCAACTTAAAATATGATTTTCATTTTACTAATTATTTCCATTTTCCCATTATTGTGAATCAAAATAACTACACAATATTAAATATGATTGCAAACACTATCATTTAAAAATGTTTTGGTTTATGTTCGCGACTTTTAAAAAATCGGGTAAAAAACGCCCGATGTTCTTTGCCTTTGTGTTTTGTTTTTTTGCCAGCTTGCTCTGTTCCACACCTAGGCAAAGGCCTCCCTCCACTTTTTCCTTTTCTCGCGAACCCGCGCGTCCTCCTTTCAGTTCTGAAATAACCTGTCCAGTTCGTCCCGCCATCTCCTTCGTGGCCTGCCGCGATCCCGCCTCACTGTGTCAAGGCACTAGTTTCTGGCTATTTCGGCTCACAGTTTCCGGCCATGTTAGGCAGCCGTTGCAGTTGAGTTGCGATAAGCATTTTTTTAAAATCGTTCACATTTACCGTCCTGTGGGTCTTCAGCCTCACTTTAGCGAAAACTCGTTAGAACATAACATTAATTTAACAAACAAAACAGGCTGCAGCATCATTAAATACAGACAACTCAACATAAAAGTTGACTCGTAAAACGCTGAAAATGCAACACTGCATTGTTTTCACATCATTTAATTTTAAAAGTATTTTTTTTTTCGTTTTATCCAGTCACATTTACATAAGTTAATTGGCATATTTCGTGTCCAGTCTTTCCATTATAATGGATTTTATTATCACACACTGTGCTGTGTTGGGTGCACTCAAATAATCCGGCGATTAACTCTTTTCGTTCATGAAAGCCTGGTATTTTTGATTCTGTATTTTTTTGTTGTTGAGATTTTCGAGATTGTGTATCGCGTATGACGCATGACTTTGGTCTTTTGTTTTTAATTGTAATGGATGAGGTTTCGTTGTTGATTCGATATTTTCCTTTTTCTGTAGGGGTGCGGAACTTACATTTAAGTACCACTATGTGTATTGTGCATTATGTGGTGTTTTTTGGCACTTAAATGATATTGAAAGGAGGGCGTTGTTTTCGTTTTAGGAATCCGTAGTGAAAAGACTAAAAGAGAACCATAATTATATATTATAGATTTATCCTATCCGTCTGTCTGTCCGGCCGTCTGTATGTCTGTCCGTCTGTATGTCACAGCCATTTTACTTCGAGTCTGTTGGCACCACACCTTTTTGACTTAAGTTGATGAAATATTTGTTTCTAAAGCCGTAAAAATTATCCCACCCCCCCCCCCCCCCCCCTCTTTCATTTCCAAAGTAAGAGGAGGAAAAATCATAACAAGACGGTGGCGTTAATACCAACTGGGGCCAAGCGCTAAAATAATGTAGCATTCAACTCATCCCGGTTTCACATCGTTTTCGCATTGACAAAAGACATTAAGATTTCCTTAAGGAGCAACTTTAAAATTCTGATATCATACCAAAATTATGAAGAATTCTGCATCAGAATTCTTAGCATAATTTATATTTACAAGAAAAAGACGGGAAGACGCCACTACCTATTGGGAACTAAATCCTTTAGCTAGTTTATGCCTTCAGTATGTGGAACCAGGGACTATATTAGAACCAGCGATGTTACGGGATTAAAGGCATTATAAATTATGACATTCGTTACAGAGGTGAGACACACCGCGCTTGTACGCAAGACAAGCCCCATTTAAATCAAACGAGATTATTATTACAAGTCTCTTACAAATTAATGTTGGTAAAGTTAAGACAATTGTGTTTTAAAGTGTATGCATATCCAGTGGTTTATTATAAGTCTTTTTAGCAATAAGTTTCTGTTCTTCTTCGTTGTGTTGATGATTTTTAGGGTTCTGTTGCCAAATTATGAAACCGGAGCTCTTTTAAATTCATCCCCGTCTGTCTGTCGGTCTATCCGTATGTCACAGCCATTTTACTCCCAGATTAAAGGTACCATATAGTTGAAAGTGCCTAAACACAAACATAATGTGAGTTTTTTAAAAAAAGAGCTGGCCCTATAAATACTGAAATTATTACAAAATTTACAAAAATGATTAAAAATATTTTTATTATATGATGTAACTACAAAATTTACTGTTTTCGCAATTTTTCCGTTATCTGTGCTATAAGGCGTTGCTTCGTACCAATTTTCAAGATTCTGAGTTCACGGGAAGTACCCTGTAGGTTTCGATTCCCTTGCGAGTTTCGAAAATTTGCGGCATAAACGGCTATATCTTTTGATTGCGTTGGCTTAGAAGTTTGTTTTTTCACAGCTCCAAGTAAACACAGGACAGGGACAGTATACCTGAGTATTTGATATAAATTCCAGCTTGATACCTCCACGCGATCCTGAGAAAAAGGGTCTTGACAGACTGACAGACGGACAGACGGACAAAAAGACGGACGGACGGAGAACAAAGTGAGTCTATAAGGGTTCCGTTTTTTCCTTTCTAGGTACGGAACCCTAAAAAATGATATCGATATTCCATAAATACTTTTTTTTCTTGAGTCAACGGTTGATGAGGTATTTGCTTTGCAAACTTTTACTCATTGATAGTATTAGCAGTGACTTAGAAAGAGTCCCTAAACGTACAAGGTGGAGGTACATAAAGAGCAGGACAGGAGCACACATTCATCATCATCTGCTTAGCTTTTTCCAAATTAAGGATTTAGGGTTTGGCTTCCTGTCTAACCGAATGCAGCTGAGTACCAGTATTTTACACGAAGTGACTAGACAGTCGCCAGTTACTGGGTTGTGGAGGTCAGATAAGCAACTGACGATAATGATCTGACGGTAATACGATAACCCTTTTAAGACTGGATGTCAGACTTTTGGCTTCTGACTACTCGTAACGACTGTCAAAGATCTGCAAATGACAGCTGGGACCAACGGCTTAACGTGCTTTCCGAGGCACGGAGGACACTCGGTATGTAATTATGGTCACCCGTCCACGGACCAACTTGGGCAAGCACGGCTTAGCCTTAAAGATTGACCCGTGCTGCGGTTATTATTTAGCCACAAGCTCCTCTGACAGGAGCAAACATTGTTTCCTTTATTAACCTCCAGCTGATCCATTTGCACCTGCAATGGGGCCTGGGCTGAATATTGTTAGCTTAAATATTTCCAGGTCAATTGGTGTTCTGCGTGAAGATTTGTCACTTCAGTAGTAACTGCAAAAATTTGATTACTGAAATTGTTAAAGTTTTCATATTCATATTCATTTATTTGCATTCTACAAGGTAAAAACATGGTGTTAACAAATGGCTGAGAGCTAAGAGCCGTTGTAGATCCTGTCAGGGCACAGCAAAATTTAGGGTTACATATTCCCAAAAGATAAAAAACAAAATAATAAAGTGTATCTGATTCGAACATGCCAAAATATAAAATAATAAAATATAATCTGCAAATATAAGAAATGAGAAAGGTACACTTAAAGTAAAAATGACAGCTAAAAATTAAAATTAAATTATTCATGAAAAACTAAATTATTACATATTATAATACATGTTTTTCTAACCAAAAGACCAAAATTTAGATTTACTCATCCTCACCAAACAACTGCACATACATTCAAAAAACCCGATAAATATTAAAAAGAATCATAACTTTCCTCAATATTTATTCGATTCAATTTCTGAGAAGCGTCGCAGCAACTATAATATCGAAAACATGAGCTCCACACCGCTACATGCTTGTGGCAATGGGCCAAAGGTTTCTCACAGCTGGTTCACAGTACACTTTATATTTATTATATCTATTATTAATAATGTACTGTACTGTATGTATTTTGAGACGGGTATTGGTTGTAAATAATGTGCATCTGCAGTTTTATTGGTACTTTGGTGTTTGGTTTGAAGTGGATGACTTTTCTTGGAGCCTTCATTACGTTTTCGTTTTAGAAGATTGTGAAATAAAAACTATGTTTGCCTGAAAGATGGGCGCATACTTTAAGGGAGTGTAATTAATGTAATATAATTTTAGAGGTATCAGGAATAGGGTGTAAAATTCCTCGTACCGATAGAAAAGGGAGGATCTTCCGACCAGACGGGTGTTTTGTCTGGTGGGCAACTGCCTGACAGTCGTTGTCGGATTCTTCTATATACTCTTAAGTCGATGATTATATTTTGTACGCCATCAAGGCAAAACATGACAGTGACTCAATTGAACATTATTTAACATCTTGCATGTATGTGTTTATTCATGTTTTAGCAATATAAATATCTTGTATCTTAATGTAAACTTTGCTTACGAGATTCAGACCATACTAATTCTTCCGTTCGTTCATAGATGGCGCTGTAGCACTTTTAGTTATACGTTGCTTTTTGTAGGTCGCTACATAATATTAGAATAAGAATAATCTTTATTATAGTACCTTTACGATGATATAGTGTTCATGAAAATGAACAACTGTTACTATGAGAAAGGGGAGGAATCCATACTAGACTGCTACTGGAAATCTTAATGGGAATACCCAACAACACTTTTCCCATCCTGAGAATCAAACCGAGGCCCTTATACAATAGTAGTGCTTCTGACGACTAGACCAATGTGTTTGAATAATATTTTTTTTTCGTGTGGTTAGTGCCTAAAAAAAGAAAGATTGAATAAGTGATTCCAGGAATGGAACGAATCCCAACCAGTTCCATTTGACAAAAACCCAACCACGTAAAGCCATATTGAGCCAGAACAACATTTTGTTTTCAAATATTATTAAATTCCGCGTGAAACGATTGATTTGATTGTAAACTTGGTCGTGTATGTTTTCGTTATAAAAAATGGCCAATTTTTTCCACGTATATTAAATCGAGGTCAATGTAATTATTTCGTAGCTCGTCAATGGCGCTGCTTTCATTAGTATAAATTGAACGATAAAAGTTTAATTTCATTGCTTACGTTAATTAATTAAATTCGTTCATCACGTTACCATCTCTTTTATAGCTGAAAGTGAGCTTTTTATCTTTTGCGTTCAGAGTTTGGAACCCATTTTTTTACCGAGTTCTTAAAGCGGAGGAGGTTACGTAGTTACTTATTCCACACGCAATATTTTTTTTAAAGTATGGTTCTACATCGATTACTCTGTGATAACTGGACTGTATACGTGATTCCTTTTATTTGCCGCGGTAGTACCATACAAGCAATACCAACTTTGCTTGAGTATTTATAAAGCGAGTCAATGAAACTGTCAGTATTAGTGTTTGATGGAGAGCGGTAACTGCACAAAATATGGTTATTCAGAATATGTAGCTAAAGACAGGACGCTTGGGCTAACTGTATTTATAATATTGTTATTCAATTCACTGCAATTTATATATTTGTAGGATCCGGTCATTAGTACGGACAGAAAATGAATCGGCAAGCGCGCCAAAGGTAGCATCACGCGACCTACTTACCAGTCTACCCACACCTAAGCGCGCTTCTACAGAGTCGTGATGTTTCGAACTCGCTGTAAGGCGGACAGTCTGTGTCTGACCGCGGCGGACTCAAGACGTCCCGAAACTGTTCCCCGATTTATGGTGCCTAGTGTTAAGGTGTTGGATTGTAATTTCAAGTAATTTGTGAGTAGTAAGTGAGTTCGACAAAAGCAGTGTACCTCGTGTAGTGTGTGTTTTCATAGCACGGAACCCATGTTCTGCCCACATGATGACCGAGTCTAACGAAATAAATCATGACAACTGCGACATATTTTTACTACAGCTAGAAAGGATAACTAAAAAACTTAAAAAAAAAGAAACCGACTTGTAAAAATTTTTTTTTTACGATTTTGCTGTGTCATAAGGACAAATAATTACACAGATGTCACATCAAACTAGCCTTTTACTGTGTGTGTTTACTATGAGCCTCAAATTAAATATTTCGATGAGATAACCACCTACCTATCTAGAGTTATCACATAATTAATGTAACCTATCGAAACAGTCTAACTACATTCTTTTCCAAATGCCAAATCCCAAAGTGAAAGCTCGATTCTATTATAGGTCTGATAAAAAGAATCTTCTCAAAACAAATTAAATGTGAGCACTGATTGTTCTCCGAAAACTTTGTTTTTAATTTTCTTCGGAGAAAAAAGACTAACGTCTTTAATTAATTAAGCAGGGTCGTTTTTTAAAACACAATCAAGTGTCTAATGAGTATTTTTCTTTTTTTTCTTTCTCCGTTTATCTGTGAGAGATACTCTGACGTGACAGAATTCAAATTGGAAAGAATCCTTGGATTCTGTCGTTGATTTATTTTTGTTCCTAGTTTTCAGTAAGAATGGGATTATTCTTAAAAAAAAAAAATTATTCTTACTCACGGAGAAGAATTTCTTTAGAAAAACAAAAGATTATGTTATTCATATTCGGGTAGAAAGTAAAACAAATAACAAATATTATGTGCCTGTTTCATGGCAATAGGCTCGCCCCCTTTTACTTGGGACTAAAATATAACTGGCGAAATATAGGTATACTCTTTGGAACACGTCTGTCAAACCCTTAAGATCGCAGGTTGAGGCGTGAAGTTATGATGATGAAATAGCAATAATACGTAATCATTTCCTGTTAGCTTACTCATCATCATCTGCCTAGCCTTTTCTCAAACTTTGTTGGGGTCGGCTTCCAGTCTAACCGGATGCAGCTCAGTATCTGTATTTTACAAGAAGCGACTGCCTATGTGACCTTCACAACCCAGTAACTGGGTAATACGATAGCCTTTTATAAGACTGTATGTCAGACTTTCTGCTTCTGACTACTCGTAACGACAGTCAAAGATCTACTAATGACAGCTGGAACTAACGGCTTAATGTGCTTTCCGAGGCACGGAGGAAACTTGGTATGTAAAGATTGTCACCTATTCATAGACCAACCCCGGGAAGCACGGCAGATCGATGTTATTATTTAGCCACGAGCTCCTGTTAGGGGATCCCTTCTTTTAGCATAATGTTGTTTGTCCTAATATACTTCGGCATAATTTTTTTAGGCATACATTTTATGTTGGCATAATCATCTTAAAGACTAATTTGTTTTGGCATAAATTTGATTCGCATAACGTTAGTAGGCCTAACGACTATTAGAATAATAATATTTAGGCATACAATTAATATAAATAACAAAAACAATTCTCATGGAAATGATTCATAACATTATGTAACTTAAATGATTTTTCAATCGCGAGATAACTTTTATCTGAAGAATATATTAGATGTTGTGAGACTTTGGGTGGAAATTGTGGTGGTGAACTTGTAGTGCCCCATACATAATTCTGATCAAACCAATTTGCTATAGTTTCTGTAACAATTAAATAATATTGTTGGTTAAAAATTGAATATGCTGTGCAACAAAAGTTAGTGACAGAACCGAATTGCTGCAAAACCGACTCCACGTAGTCTTGTTTGTCCTACCCCTAGAGTGTAATTTAAAATCGCGTAGGCGCGTAGGGACGAGGCGGCCCGCGGGCTGAGGAGCAGGTGGCTGCGAGCGAGCCGCCGCGGCTGAGGCTGGCCGGCGAAGCCGGCCAACAAACCGAAGCTGCGTTGGTGAGCGAAAGCCGTCTGCGACGATTAGCAGGCGTGGGGCCGCCGGAGGCCCGCAGCGCCGGAGCCGTGACAGAAACCCTGCCTGCTGCATGTTGCATGCTCGCTTGAATGCTTCATGCTGCATGCTTGCTTGTTTGCTGCATGCTTGCTTGCATGCAGCATGCAAGCAACCATAAAAGCAAGCGTAAATAAATTTATGCTTTAGGATATTATGCTTAAAAAAGTTATGCTTTAGAACTTTATGCTTTATAAATTTATGCTTTAGAATATTATGCTTAATCATTATTATGGTTAGAGAAATTATGCTTAAAAATAATATGCGTAAGTTGTTATGCGTAATTATATTATGCGAAAATATAATTATGCCAAACAAAATTATGCTACGTTATATTAGGTCTTAAAATTTTATGCAAATGGATAGGGAACCTCCTAGCTTACTAAAACGCGATATTTAGAAAAACTAACTTCAGATACAAACCCAGCATAAATATCTCTTGACACTCTTGGTTATCTATCCCAATATTCTCTAAATTATAAGAGAAGGAAAATTCATATAAATATAATATGAACACTCCGCTCGGGTTTTACCCGATGCAGTACTTTTTCTATAAAAATATTATGAATAAAGAAATATCCTGTTTACCGTAAGAGAAAATGTTTACGAAGAAAATGAGCTTCCAATACTTGTTGCGAAATAGCGGCAAACAAGTTGGTATAAAACTAAAAATATACGTTTTTGAAGATTACACGCAATCAGGAATTCCTCCTTCGCTTCTTCTCGAAACTTAAAAATGTTTGTACATTTTTAAGGATTTACACGTTATACATTCTGAACTATGTATTTATCTTCAATATTATGATCAAATAAAATAAGATAAAATTTATTTGCTTAAACATGTGTCATAGATGCAAGAAAAGACATGCATGCAAAATGGTAACAAAATTATTAGGTACAGACATTTTTGCCACATGATGTGACGTGCAAATATCAAGAAATATTTAAAGTTAAAATATTTACTTAAAATAACAATGTAATTATATGTGTGTGTGTGTGTCAAGTATAAGAATTTGTCATTTTTCCGTCATTTTGAATGATGACTGCGAAAAACTGGTAAATTCTTGTGATAAGTATATTTTTGCAAAACTTTTTAGAAATAGCCGAATGTAACAATCTAAAATCGTTTTAAACCTACATTTTAAAGAGCGTCTTAAAGGACCATAATTAAATAAAGTAGCTAGTTTAGTGCTAAGAAAATTCATGACTGGTAAATAAATATTTCTAGCCTAAATTGGTTAACACGAGACCAGTCCGACCTAAACGTCAAGCTACGATAAATCTTGATGTCGAACGTTAAGCATCGAATGAACTTATCACTTTATCTGTTTGAAGGTAATACGTATGCACTTGTTTATAGCTACCTATACATGCTTAGTACTAGAGACCTGATTATTTACAACTAAAATCGTCAAAAACTGCATTATAAAATGCTCGAACTATGCAACAAAAGTGGCAAAATATGCAGCATAACATTAAAATTATCACCACAAATGTTTTTTTTTTAAGTTGATATATACAGGGTGTAACGGAAAGGGTATATACATACTTAAGGGTGTGCTACAGACCATCAAACTGAACATATTTCTTAACAGAGAAACATCGTTATAGCGAAAAAAATATCAGCTGCCCCATACAAAATTTCAATACCTAATCGACCCAAATGTATGGGGCAGCTGATATTTTTTTCGCTATAACGATGTTTCTCTGTTGAGAAATATGTTCAGTTTGATGGTCTGTAGCACACCCTTAAGTATGTATATACCCTTTCCGTTACACCCTGTATGCATCTCGTGAAATTTCACGTCAATCAAAAAAATACTAGTACTGTTCCAAATTATATTAGCGGTATTAGGATTGAGAGAGACTTCAAAAAGAGACTTCGAAATTGTCTAAATTTTGGAAAAGTTCGTTTGATCGTTCCACATCCAATACCACCTTGGCACATTTTTTCATATTTCATTCCTTCCCTAAAAAATGCACGAAATGCTGATTTAAGCTAAAATATGCATTATCTTCAGAAACATTCATAATAGAGGCTCTACTTATTACACTATTTCACTTGAAGGTTGATGACCGTTCGCAGTAATTGTATGTCTAGAATATAATTGCAGTTTATTGAACTCGGAACGTATAAACAAAGTGACAGTCAGATCAGAGATAGCGATGCTGAAAACGTCAAAAATGTATTGAATTGACGTACGCTACTGAAAAGGTTATTTCAATCCTAACAATCGTTGAAGAAACACGAAACGCTTTCAAAGGGATTACGACTGGTCACGGACCTCAGGCTCTGATTAAACACGCTGTATTCCGTTGTTTCAAATGATATTAAGAACCAATAAGACAATTTACCTATAGACTTTGCTTTCATCAGTCATTACACGAGAAAACTCTCCTAAAGCTAAAAAGGTCACGTATTGTTATTTTTAACATGCATAATACTCTTATTATTCTCTATTCGTATTTATAAAGAATAGTTTTCCTCAAAGTACAAAAACACGGTAATAATCTTCGATAAGGCAAGATATATTCAATCCTCTTAGTAACTTAGCAACTTACTGTTGAGAAGCCAAAAGTAAGACACTCTAATTCACGATAAGATTAAGGCTAAGCCCAAATGTTTCCACTTATCTAGCCTAAAAGCCAGCCTCAATAAGACTTGATCCATCGATTACTGAATCATTAGGTTAACCTGTGGTATAGCCTCGTTCTTTCCGCTATTTATAAACGTTCGGTCACGAATACCCGATCGATCCGTTTAGCAAATGGATTCACATACTAACACCTGGGGTTATGTAGGATAAGAAATGTGGTTTGTAGCTTTTATACTGTTCTTTAGTTCCATTTTTTATGTTACATAGAAAATTAGAAATGAATGTAACAGAAATGTTATAATACAAAAATACGACACATAACCCTCCTTTTGGACTTCGCCGCAGTGTGTGAGTGATCGGGAAACAAAAAACCCGGTAGTGAATGACTGATTACCGACATCCGGTTAATACAATACATTGGCCTTAGAATTATATGTCTATTGAATAGATACATAATATACTGTGCCTCGGAAAGCACGTTAAGCCGTTGGTCCCGGCTGTCATTTGTAGATCTTTAACAGTCGTTACGAGTAGTCAGAAGCCAAAAGTCAGACATCCAGTCTTACCAAGGGGTATCGTATTACCCAGTTACTGGTTTGTGGAGGTCAGATAGGCAGTCGCTTCATGTAAAATACTGATACTCAGATTAACCGAGGTTAGACTGGAAGCCGATCCCAAGATAGTTTAGGAAAAGGCTAGGCAGATGATGACATAATATACTTTAAAAAGTTAAACTGCAAAGACCAAGTTATATTTTATAAGCCTGAACTGTCTCACTTCTGGACAAAGGCCAAGGTTTCTTTCATCAGAAAACTCTGTTTACTCACCCTTACAAGCAAAAGCATCAAAATAACTTATTTCCCCCCAGTTGACTCGTCTAACTTAAGCGGAATAATAAGCGACTCTTGTCAATATTCCTCCATTTTTCCGTCCCGAAATCGGCGGAGACATTTATTTACTTATTCTGAAGGAAATAGGACTTCGTTATAATTACGGCAAACGTAACTGGTATCGTCAAAGTTAGATTTGTGTTCCGATTGTGTCTGATATTCTTGTTCAGACATTTTAATAAGGCTGTTTTTTGGGATTTATTTTTGTCACTTTTGTTAGAAGTTGTATGTTGCCTATGAATTGAAGGTTTAGTATTGAGGTGATCTTAAATGCCCTAGAATAAATTTTGGAAAGTCACAGATTTTTAATGTGTATTGAATTGACAAAAGCTTCTGAAAAGTTTTAAATCAATGCCGTTGAAAGTCGTTTTAAAAGTAGAATCAGAATCAGAATAATTTATTTGTTAAACATAGGTATAGACATTAAGGATCTTATATGTTATAAAAGCTGTTGCTATGTTTTGTCATTACAGACATACAAAACGCTTTTAAAATACCTATTTGTTTAGACCTTCTTTCTAGATCGGTCTAGAACTTAGACATTCTAGATCTTCATTATATCCATTCATTTTAATTGATGACAATATTCTTTACACAAAGAGAAACAATAATTTAGCAATCCGAATACTAAACGCTTTGCCTCGTTCGTCTGTTTCGCGACTGTTGACCATGAGGTTCGATTCCCGGGTCGGGAAAATTGTTATTGGATTTTTCTATTAGGATTTTTCAGTAGCAGCCACGGATTCTGGATTTGTGCTAGGTTGATGGCAATAGGCTCGCCCCCAATTACATGGGGCTTAAACATAACTGGCGGAATATGGGTGTTCTATTAGGTACACCTCTGCCTAACCCTTTGGGGAATATAGTCGTGATGTTATGCTTTGTGAATACTAAACAGAAAGACCAATTAACGTATGAAAAGACCAATAAAACACGGCCATATTATCCGCAAAACGTATCAGCTAATCGCTTTACATAATACATTAATTACGCCGAGACACATTATTCATGCCGAACAAATTATACTAACGAAATACTTTCAGCTTGACAAACTACTTGCAAACCATTTAATTACTCGGGAAACTGTTATCTTTAATCTCTACACCCTTACTTACGAACACATAAAGCTGAATTTTGTATTGTTAGGTTGTGTAAGAGCTGCAAATATTGATTGGTAGTCGGCTACAATTTTCTGAAGTGTCAGTAGCAATTTTCCCCAACACTATGCGATAATGTAAAGGTAGGATTGACGTTTAAACAGTCGCTGGCTTCAGCCCCTAGCGAGCTGGTAAAAAAGGTTCGATTATGTTACTCTGTGGTTTTATTATGCTGAGTTTATTAACACATTTTGACTGACGTAGCAGTAATGGGTGTTTTGGTCGTATATTCTTGTGAATTTAACTATATAAAATTGTTAATACAATAGAGTAATTCTTGCGATGTTTATGCTGAATACATACTACACGACTGATCAAATCGGAAAAATAAATTAAAATAAAAAAAAACACCCCGACACAAAGAACCACTTAAAAGCCAAAACTAAATTATTTTTTGGCTTTTAAGAGGTTTCTTGTGTCGGAGGTTTTTTAATTTTTTCATTTCATTTTTCTTCATGCTTATTCAACTTATATTACTTTTTCTTAGCCTTGACTGTCCCACTCCTGGGCATAGGCTTCCCCCATTCCTTCCAATTTTTTCGGTGTTGCGCCTCTTCTCGCTAATTAACGAAAACAAGGAAAGTTATACATTAAAAAAAACCCGATAATTTAGGGTGGCGGGGATACAGCCCCCCCTCCCCCCTCGGCAATACCCATGGTGACAAGTTACAAGGTTTCATATTTAAAATCGACTAGACCTGTGGAAGTAGTTTATATCCCTTCATCAACTAGAAAAGAGGTGATGATCTTCAAACGTCTGAGCAGATTTTCTCAAAACATAGCTAAGAACACTCTCGATTAAAATACCTTTCAACCGAAACCAATGTTATCAAAATCGGTTCATCCGTTTAGGAGCTACGATGCCACACAAATACACAGACACACACATATACACGTCAAACTTATAACACCCCTCTTTTTTGGTCGGGGGTTAAAAAATAGCTAGCAATCAATAATTTAGCACTGCTGAGACATAGGCCTACTCTCCTGAGGAAGTAGACCTAAGTCCACCACTCGGACCCAGTGCTGGTTGGTGGACATCCAACAGCTCACTGCACTGATTCGTAGTCACATAAACAGTCACGAGCAATATTACAGCGTGTCATAGACACCGAAGCTAAAACAATTACCACGTATTCAGTAAATAAATCGGCCAAGTGCGAGTCGGACTCGCGCATGAAGGGTTCCGTACCATTATTTATAAAAACGAGCAAAAATATCACTTTTTTGTATGGAAGCCCCCTTAAATATTTATTTTATTCTGTTTTTAGTATTTTTTGTTATAGCGGCAACAAAAATACATAATCTATAGAAATATCAACTGGCTAATTATCAAAGTTCATGAGATACGGAAGGACGGACGGACGGACAACGAAGTCTGTAATAGGGTCCCATTTGACCCTTTGAGAACAGCTGTTTCCTGCAATAATCGACGACGTCCACCCTGTAAATGTACCACTTTTAAATGTTATTTTCATCTAGTTCATTGATTGTAATTTTATTTTGTTACGAACATAGTATTTTCAATGGCATAATTATTTAAACATTGTCCATAATTCAAAGTTGAAATCATTAATCGACATGTTTTTAAGTGTTGCTCATGTCTGTGCTATAAAAAACTAGGGCTGCTTGATCCAATATTGATCCGGAAAATATAAAGACCCGCCTTCCCAATCTCCAAAGATTCCATCCCAAGGTCTACAGATTCAATCCTAGATACCCTCTACACGTAACCGTTTATGTAAATAATACAAAGCCTAGTTTTGGCTGGGTGCCAGGGTCGTACGTCTGGGGGTGCGTTAGTGACCACTTAATGTCAATCAGTATCACTTAGTAAAGTGGGGCCTTAATAGCGTGGTGAGCTGTGGTTAAATGTGACTTATAGCAATGGGGTTAAAATTATTTTTGGAATGCGTTTGTTTGGGTGAGCAACGGTGGTCATTTTTGGAAATCGTGTTATGTTAATATGTGATTCTAGCTTTAGAAAAGGAAGAGCGGAGTCTCCTAACATTTTTTTTTTTGTGAATGGCCTCTCGCAGTTCAACCTGGTAGGTTGTCGTCTGCTTAACTGAACTATCCTGTGAGAGAGAAAAACTACTTACTAACTAAGCGACTACACGCACCCCCTGTGTGGTACAAGCCTCGGCTTAGGGCGTCGCTGGTGGAGGACAGCATGGGGACAGGCTGGATCAAAATGATACCTGTTTGCGTCTGAACTTAAAGGAGTCTCATTACACAAATAATCATTTGCCAACTTATCATATAATTTTGTTTTATTTCCCAAACTCTCAGTTACCAACTGTACGTTTGGTCTGCTTTTCATAATGACACTTTTTTAAATGCCAACTTTCTCCCTTGGCACCACTCCCAAGAAAAGGTAATGCACCGTTTTTGCGAAAAACCAATTACATATTAATACCTAACCTCAAAACATTTTATATTCGCCTAAAAAGCGTAGTCGACGTATTGTGTCTGCAGGGTTTACAGTAACCTAACATGAAGGGGATGTAGGGGTCTCGGGATTCAGAAGGCATATCCGTGTTATGATAACTGTCACTAAATCCCGCGAATGGCACTCCCTATTCCGATGACTGGTTCTAATCATTAAAACCACTTGACTGACATGACTTTGTCATGAAATAATAATTCAATGAACTTAGAGGGTTGTACTGTTGGTTTTAAGGATTGTTATTCTGTAAATACATACGTGTTACGTGTGTTTGGAGGAGTTTTTTGATGCCCTTTTATGGTTTGTTGTTGGTTTATAATTAATTGTAATACTGTATTAAGTTACGAAAATTAAAACTTTCGTGCTTTATTAAGTTCGGAATTTCTTTTGTATGGTGGGTGCGTTTACAAACATTTAAACTAACATATACAAACAGTCAGACCCGGAACAACTATCTGTAGTCTGTACAAATATTTGTTCCGTGCGGGGATCAAACCCGCGACACGCAGCGCAACAGTCGATCGCTCAACCGCTGCGCCAACCGTGCTGTCAAGAATTGTTTTGCTTGCAAAGTATAAAAAAATGCGTAAAAAATGTTTCTGTATCAAACTCAGAACCGCAGTTTATTAAGTCGCTCTTAACTATTTAAGGCCCTTCTCCTTTGATTTAGTATTCAAATCACTTAATACAAACATCGTGGTCCTTTGAGTCGCGTGTTAATATTGATCAAGTTTAAGATATTGCTGATACTTAAATATATATCTAGTAGCAAGTACGAATTAAGTTCTAATCGTTTAACAGCTGGAGTGTAAGTTTCAAACTAGGTAGCTTACCTGTCAACTGTCATGTACTGAGTTCACGCTCTAAGTCTAGTAAGGACTAGGCTACTTTTATACAGTAATAAAAACAAAGTTGAAGAGTTTTACCTTCAAAAATAATCATTTTACAGAACACAAAACAGTAGTTACCTGCTAGCCTACCATGATGTCTTAAAGTATTGAAATCATTGCTGAAATCAGACATTTATTAAGGATCTTTCTTCAGTGTTTATTTTGCTTTGGAAAAACGTAAGATATTAGGAATAAAGTTTCTGGGAAATGCAAAACATTCAATTGTAACTGTCATGTACTGAGTTCACTCTCTAAGTCTAGTAAGGACTCATCTCACTCTTGGTTACTTCATGAATGATGTACCTAACCCAGGTCTTTGTAACAAGAGTGTCCATGATCTTCGCTTTGGAATGGGCAACTACAGTACTTTCACAGTTATTATGTCTTGTGACTGTGAATGTAGCTTCATTTTTATTGTTGTTCGACAATTTAAATGTGCCTGTAACTGGCCTACTAGAAATAAATGATTTTTGATTTGATTTGATTTGACTAGACAACGTTTCTATAGTTATAAAAACAAAATTTGAAGGGTTTTACCCTCATAAGTAATCATTTTATAGAAAACAAAACAGTTAGTAGGTAGTTACCTGTGCTTCTTTTTGCGGCCATGATGACTGTTTCCAAAAAACTCTACTGTTAGGTACTAATTTATATAAAAACTTACCCCTTACTGCTATCGTAGGCAACATAACAAAGCCATGTATTAACGTCCAAAATAACTTCCTATACATCTTCATGTTAGTATAATTGACACTTTATACATTTTTCACAAAAAACTAATGTTTTGATTGCACCTCACTGCAGTTGTTTTGTTTCACTGACATCTGAAACAAAGATGAATGAAACTTTAGTTCAAATAATTCAGAAATTCAAGCCAAAGGCAAAGGAGTTTGCCACATTTCCGGAGAAGACGACCAAAGAGCTTCGTTTCTTGAAATTGAGTTAAATTAATGAGTGAATGAACAATATTACTAATTAACCTAGTTTAAGTAACAGATGTTAAAGAGAGCAGCGGTGGCCCAGTGGTGGCAGCCCCGACTTACGAGGAGTAAGCCGTGGGTTCGAACCCATGCAGGTGCATTACTTTGTGTAATTTATTTCATCACCGCTGCCCTCAAAAACGGTGAAAGAAAACATCGTGAGGAAACCGGCATGTCCTAAAAATAAAAATTCGAAGACATATGACATCTACCAACCCGCACTGGGCCCGCGTGGTGGATTAGAGCCCACTCCCTCTCATTGAGAGGAGGCCTGTGTCCCAGCAGTGGGAACATTATAGGCTGATGATGATGAAGTAACAGATTGCTGAAGATAAGCTCTAGTCGTATATGAGAGGTTGAGAGCACATGAAAGAGAAGCACAGCAAAGCCCTCGACAACAACCATAGAAAGCCATCGAATGCCATCGCTGTGGCCGAAGTCGATTAGATGGTATCATCATCATGAGAGATTGTTATATCGTTTGAATCAAATAACTTTTGCGATTAATTGCACTTAGTTATAGAAGCTTCGTCTAAGTTTCATTCGGCGAGGCGTAAGAAAAAGTGCAACTTTTTTCGGGATCTTCAGTGATGCGGCTTGGGTTGCGATTTGCTTCAAGATGCGCGTGTGTAGCTTGTTTCCTTCACATCGTAAGTCGCAGTATTTGTGCATGGAAAGCCTCAGGGACAAGCCCTAAGCAAATACTTTCATTTGTTTTTTGCTACAGTTGCTGTCAAAACACGCGTGTCGCTTAGTCGTGTAGTTTGTGGCCAAATGGTTTTGCTGAATTGATTCTCAAGGAACAATTTATAAGCATCACAAAATATTACCTAGTAGGCTCTTAATAACAAATTTTATCAACACCTTAGCTGCGTATCGCGATACGCACCGGTCATTCTAAGCTGGCGCTACGCAGTTTAAGCCACACATACAGTACTTCACGCTGTGTTATAATTTATTATATTGTGACAGCAGATAGGGATAATAATTGAGAATAAATTGTTTTTTGTGCAAGGGGTTGCGGAATGCATTTTGTCTAAACATATTGTATTAATTAGTTTTTCTTAAAAACACGTCATTCCTTTTACATGATTGGCATAGGAGCTCAGTAAACGGCTTCTGTGCCAAGTTCGAATCTTGTGAAGAACATATTTTTGGTTGTATACATCCATTTGTTATTTGTATACAACCTCACATCACGAGCAAAACAAGACTGAATCAGAAGAATTTAATTTATTATTTCTGAATTTTAAGTCTCTTCGGTGATTTAGATCATTATAACTGCAGCTGAAAGAGCACGTGGCGTTTAACTGTTCGTAATCTCAGCAGCAAATACACTCAAGAGATGCTTCTGAATGGATTTCGATTTCAAAATGAGTCAATATCACGGTGATACCAGTTTAGGATTATGAGGAACAGGGTGTAAAGTTCCTCGATACTCCATAGAAAAGGGAGGATCCTCCGACCAGACAGGTGTTGTGTCTGGTGGGCAACTGCCCGACAGTTGTTGTCGGGTTTCTCTATATAGACTTTGTAAACTTTGCTTGAGAGATGTAGGAAATTGATGTTAGTTCTTTCGTCGTGTCATAGATGGCTCTGTAGTACTTATTGTAGTAACTTGCTTTTTGTAGGTCGCGACACCAGCTTTTAAAACAGACTGAAAAGTGAACATAACACAGGTGAAGCCACGTAAATAACTAATAAACAACAATTGATTAAACGTTTACGTATATCGCGTCACGCAATACCACCATGCCTCGTTCACATTTACTCCCCCGTTACAGTAAAGTCAAACAAGTCAGCTCACGCAACGCGACGTTCACCAAGCTTGTGAATACATCGACCTGCTTGTTTAAACAAACACGTCGATGTATTCACGGTACTTACGAATGCATCAACTGCACGTGAAACCATGTTGTTTATGCTATACATGACGAAACGCTAGTGCCTAATATTAAAAACCTATTAGATTTGCAAAATTGCACGAGATAGTCTGAAAATGGTATTGGGCGAGGGACAAAACAAGGGAATTCGTTTGAATGGACAAAACGCTTCTAGCCTTCCCTACGCAAAGCCCTCAGTACATTTGTTCTCGGGTTGTAGGTACAAGTTAATTAATGAATTATGTTACAATATGAGAATAATGCATGTGAAGGTAGGCAGGAGAAATATATGTAAACGAGGTACATTAAACCAGTCTTTGCTCAACCACCGTGTTTGAATACTGTGTCCCGGTCTCCCAACATAACATGGCGCAGCCGGTAGCTAAATAAGTTAGTAAGCCGTTTTATAAAATCAAAACTAGATACCTGAGTGCCGCACGAGCTATCCTTGTGATCGGTCGTTAACTAATCTGCTACAGTTTAGTGAGCGCATATTTTATTACCTTGTTTACGCGCGGGCCAACCGGTTTTCTCCGGTCGGTCCCTGCAGCTGTTGTTTTGCTAAATGTGTGAATCAAACCTAAGTAATGTAAACATCAATTCATTATCGAGCGCTGACGAGTTGGAGGACGGTACGAATATGGAATTTGAGGACAATACACAACAAGATGATACTGAGTTAGTAGGAGGGAAAAGGTCAAGGGAGGAAAACTCCTCTGAAGAAGGATGGAGCGAGGTAAATAGAGGACGAAACAAAATAGTATGTTGTAGAGGAGACCAAGGCGAAAAGGATAAAGAAAAGAGGATACAGGTGCACGTGACTTGTAAAGAACCTCTGCCAAAACAGTTCGCCTTAGCTCGATTACTTAAGACGCATAACATTGCCAGTGGCAAGATTTATAAAATTAAATACATACACCAGAATAAAATGTTAATTACGTTTGATGACGATATCGCTGCAGATGATTTTATAAATTGCCAAGTATTTTTTGACATGGGTTGGTCTTGTCAAAAAACATCTGAAGTAGGAGTGTCGTACGGCCTTATTAAAGCCATGGAACTGGAGATATCTGATGAAGATCTTAAAGCTAATCTGACAAGCAGTGCTGACATAATTTCTATCAAGAGGTTAAATAAACGGTGCTCGGATGAACCTGACGGTAACGGCTGGACTCCGAGTGAAACGATTCGGCTAGGGTTTAAGGGACCTTCTCTTCCAACCTATGTCTACATTTACAATTTGAGAATTCCAGTGGAGCGGTTTGTATTCCCGGTCACACAATGTGCTAACTGTTGGAAATTCGGCCATTTGAAGATAAGATGTCCATCAAAGAAACCCGTTTGCCCCAAATGCTCTCAAAAACATGAAAATTGTACGATTACATCATTTACTTGCGTGAATTGTTCAGGTTGTCATATGGCGTTTGATAAAATATGCCCTTTTTTCAAGAAAGAAAAGAAGCTAAGGGATTTAATGTCAGAATTTAATTGCACCTACAGGAAAGCTCTTACAATCTATGTTCCCCCCTCCCCTGAGAATGTCCCACAAGTAGTTTCTGAACCAATACCTGAATTCGAACCGACTTCTACAGTGATTGCCACAAATACCAGTGCGGTTCCAACGGAACTCCCAACTGAAGAAAATGATCGCACAGCCTCTCAAGTGGACTGCCCAAGTACATCGACAGTAAACCCACGAACTAAGCTGCTGCCTAAACGTAGTTTAAAGAAACGAATTCGCCGACCAGTGACCCCTACGCCTGCCGAGGACATAATATATAATCAAGGCTCCGAATCTTCAGATTCTTCAAAGGAAAACAACACACGCAATTTGGATGAAAATAACCATTCTGATAATAAGTCTCCCCGTAATGTTAACTTTTGGCACTTGATTCGGAAGATTCGAAATATTATTCAAAACAAAGAATGTCTTCAGACTAAAATCCAGCAAGCAATTTCCTTATTTTCAGAGTGGCTGACACATAAAATTGTAAGTAGTTTATCAATTGATTCGTTATTTGATTTGTTTGCTGGCAATGGCTGATAACAATGATTGGATAAACTTAAATATGATACAATGGAATTGCCAAAGTATAAGACCCAAATCCCGTTCACTGGAATTACATTTAAACCAAGAAAAAGTCCACATTGCCATTTTGAGCGAAACTTGGTTGGAACCCGAGAGTTATTTTAAAATTAGTGAGTACAATACATATAGATTAGACAGAGACGATGGTTACGGTGGTGTAGCCATTATGACTCATCGCTCAGTTAAGTCTGTTGTTTGTACAACGCAAAGTCACAACCCTGGCATTGAATTGTTACATGTTAAGATTCTGAATTGTCAGCATATTGAGAATATAGTTTCGATCTATTGCCCTTCGACAGAGCACACCACTCAGGGGGATTGGGACGCGATCTTCTCTATAGGGAACAGAAAAACTCTTATTCTGGGGGATTTTAATGCGCATCACTCTAATTGGTCTCTGAGAACTGATCGACGTGGTTCCGAAATATTTGACTCCATGTTGGATTATAATTTCATTCATTTAAACGATGGTAGCTTCACTAGAGTCAGAATGGTAGATGGCGTCCTCCAGCAATCTAGTCCGGATATTTCATTTGTTTCATCAGATATATCCTTATTATTTATGTGGAAACCAACAAATGAATCACTTGGAAGTGATCATCTAATTATTCAATTAAATTGTGTACTTAACATTACGCGCGAATTCCAATACAGAAGGAATTTTAAAAAATCTGATTGGACTTTATACTCTGGATTTATAGACGACTATTTACAAAACTGCGTAACTCCTCAGGATCCCCAGGAGTTATATGACCTCCTACATAACATAATGCAAAAAGCCGCGGATAAATATATTCCCTACATTAAAATCCCCCAAAACATTTGCAACGTTTTTAAGCCAAAACCTTATTGGTCTTCAGAGCTTTCCAGGGCTGTTGCGGAGCGGCGCTTGGCGCTTTCGAATCTACGAGGTTGCCCCTCCCCAAGAAACTTAGATATCCTCAAAGAAAAAATAAGCATTGCTCAAAGGCTTATTCGCAGCGCTAGTTGTAAATCTTTTCAGCAGTTTTGTTCATCCGTAGATGAAACCTCTTCAGCATCCGAAATGTGGCGCAAGATGAGGTGGTTAAAGGGTCGGCAAACTCCTAACGCATGTGTAGATAAAGAAAAAGCCGAGCGCCTGCTCAGCGATCTTACTCCAGATTTTGTTTGTCCCGCGCAGCCTTCTTTTAGTTCTAATAATACAATGCTGGAGTCGCCAATCTTAATGCCAGAACTAGTCAACTGTACTAAAACTACCGACACAGCTCCTGGTTCAGATCAAATCTCCTTCTCCATGATTAAACATCTCCCTCCTTCCGGTCAACTTATGTTACTTCTAATATATAATCAATGTTTGATTGACGGTTTTGTTCCTTTACAATGGCGTCAAATCAAAATAGTTCCGATTCCCAAGCATAGCAGTTCATCTTTACGCCCTATATCCCTGATATCTTGTATTTGTAAAATTTTTCATGCTATTTTGACTAAACGTATAGAATGGTTCTTTGAAAAACGAAACCTCTTTCCTGAGGACATGGTAGGTTTTCGTAAAGCTCGATCTTGTCTGGATAATCTTACGCGGTTGGTATCTGAAATTCAACTAGGATTCACTAAAAACTTGGTTACAGCGGCGTGTTTTATAGACATCGAAAGCGCTTATAATAATGTTGATATTCCGTGCCTATTACGTATTTTAGATGAGTTTGGGGTTGGATCAAAAATCTGTATTTATTTGTGGTCCTTTCTATCAAATAGACAGCTGCAAGTAGCGACGTACGGTTGTGAAGTTGTTAGATTTACTGGCCGTGGGCTAGCTCAAGGAGATCCACTGGCTCCACTTTTATTTAATATTTTAACACTACATATATGTAAGAACGCAGGCCAGGTTAATATATCTCAATATGCTGATGATTTCGTGTTGTACTCAACACAAAATTGTCTAGATTCAGCGTTTGACAAACTTCGTTCTGCTTTACTTTATACTAAAGTATTAATTGATAAGCTAGGTTTGACTTTGTCTCCAAATAAAACGAAGATTTGTGTTTTTAAAAAAGGCTGCTTTAGAAGGTCTGTCAACTTTGATTTTGATGGTATTTCAATCGAAGTCGTTAATAATGTGAAATATTTAGGTCTGTGGCTGGATAGCTCATTAAGATGGGGTAAACATATCAATGAAACTTCACAGAAAGTAATGAAATTCATTAATGTTCTTAAAGTTTTATCCGGTCCGGGATGGGGACTCCATCAAAAACACCTAAGACGTATCTATATTTCTATAATCCGAAGTAGGCTTGATTATGCCAGTTTCTTGTTCGACAATGCTTGCAATTCTAAACTAATAAAACTAGATAGGGTTCAAAACCAGGCATTGCGTGTTGTCGGTGGATTTATTAGGAGCAGCCCCATTCATGTGATGGAAAGCGAACTATGTCTTCCACCACTTCATATTCGTCGGAGATACCTAGCAAGCAAATTTATATTAAAATCAAAATCTTTTCGCAGCAATAAAACTCTAGAATCACTAGAAAACCTTTCACTAGTTACAGGTTCCCGCTATTGGCAAAACAAGAAGCTGCCATTACTTATTGATATTTTGTCACACTATAACTCCGTTCCGATACACTCAAGTGTCCAACTTGGAATGTTTTCACTTGACAAGTGGATAAGTAGCGTGAATATATCTCATATAATATTCGATAACATCCCTAGTATTTCTAAAGCTAAACGCCACTACAGTATTTTACAACTAAAGCACCTATGCACTTCATATATAGAAGAACAATATTCTGGCTATCACACAATATTTACTGACGGTTCTAAAGATAAACATTCAGGAGGCGCCGCCTTTTTAGATTCCATTCTTCTGAACAGCATGAAGCTCAGGATTGATTCAGATATTTCTATTATGCACATTGAATTGACTGCTATATTAGAAGCCTTGTCCTATATACTCTCAATAAATGGCGATAAATTTGTGATCCTGACAGACTCCAAAAGCTCGCTGCAACACTTGGCTCGGCACACTTCTCACATGCGAGGTATTCCGACAGCCTACGTGATATATGAATTAATCTTAAAGCTTCAAGCTAATTTAAAAACGGTGCGTCTCCAATGGATTCCGTCACATATAAATTTTGATGAAAATGATATGGTAGATATGCTCGCCAAACAAGCGTGTGTTGATGGAGTCCCCATGAATATTACTCCGCTTTATTCGGACTATTTTGGCAAGGCAAAAAAAAAATGTTTAGACCTTTGGCAGGAGTATTTTGATGAAAGATCAAAAGAAAAGGGGATATGGTACCGAACTATCCAGCCAGAGATTTCTCGGGTTCCATGGATTGATTGTGACCTTAACAGAAATTTAATTACTATAGCCTTAAGACTTCGTTCCGGCCATATTCCATCGAATAAGTTTTATCACTTAATGAAAAAAGTTCCGTCTCCAAATTGTGATGACTGTGGAGTGATCGACGATGTTTTTCATATTCTGATGGAGTGTGTCCGGAATGAAAATAGTAGAATTAATGTTTTTGGACAATGTAAAATATTTAATGTTGGCCTTTGTAACACCATCCTTGCTTCCCCTATATCTGAGAAAGCAAAAGAATTGTATAAGTTAGTAATAAGTAGATCGTAAGTTAGTTTTAATAGATAGTGTATTAGTAGTAGATCGTAATTAACATAATTGTTACCCTGCACTGGGCGATGTGGTCGCTAAGCGACAAAGCCCTTTAATCAAATAAAAAAAAAAAAAAAAAAAAAAAAAACTAGATACCTACAAGTTAAATAAAAGTAAAACGTAGATGACACACAGCAGTGATTCCGAATTATTCGAAGAAGCAGAAGTGATATCACACACGAAGCATACAATGGAGTCCATTTTGCAACCGCCGCAACCGTTCGTTTTTGAAAACGACATAACAAATGTAACATCAGGAAATTTAAGCAAGGAATGGGAAAGATGGAAAAAGGCGTTCCAGATATATTATCAAGCTTGTGAACTACATCGTAAAGAAAAAATAGTGCAAATCAACATCTTGTTACACATCATTGGAGAAAAATGTCGTGAGGTGTATGAACAATTTACACGCGAGTACAAAACTATAGAAGACTTGCTTGATGACTTCGACGCATTTTTTTTGCCACGAAAGAATATAACGATAGAAAGACACACATTTTTTACGCGGGACCAACGAGATTTAGAGTCAATTGAACAATACGTATTTGAACTGAATAAAATAGCAGCAAAGTTTAAAGATTTATGCAGTGAGTTGGTGCGTGATAAGATGATTTGTGGAATTAAAGACAGTGGACTCAGAGAAAGACTGTTGAGAGAACCAGACTTGTCCTTATCTAAAGCTATAGACATCTGTAGATTAGCGGAAGCATCTCGAGCTCAAGCGAAGAATATTAAAAACGAAAATCAGGATCACACTCATAATCATAATGTACATGCGGTTACCAACAAAGAGAAGGAAGAAAAAAATGTACACTATGCAAGAGGTTCGACACGGCGCCATACAAAATGGCGGTCGTCAGGAAACAGTGTTGGTGATGCCAAGACTTCTCGTCAGGATCGTGACCAAAGAGATGGACAGAGATCAGGAGCACAAGCACGCGAACAGCTAGGAGAGGCTCGTCGAAGATAACGTGCAGTGTGTGGAAAATGTGGGAAAAGCCATGACAAATATAAATGCCCAGCGTATGGTCAGCGATGTAGTCAGTGTAGAAAAATGAACCATTACTCAAGAATGTGTCGTGTGTACGAGGTACGAGAAGACTCTAGCGATCAGGTAATTCACGCCATTGATAATTATTCTTGTAATGAGTGGACGGTAGAATTGTGTATTAAAAAAAAATATGTCAATTTTAAACTGGACACTGGAGCCGACGTAAATGTCTTGCCAAACAAATATCTAAATAAAATAAAATTATCGAAAGAAGAATTAGCCCATACAACAATGAAATTACAGGGTTATTCAGGTAGTCAGATTAAAGTTATTGGCAAATGTTATCTTAAAGTACAATATAAAAACAAAACATACATTTTACAATTTATAGTTGTTGACACAAATTCACCTCCCATTTTGGGTAGGAGTTCATGTGAAGAATTAAAATTATTGAAAAGGGTAATGAGTATAAAACAGACAGACAACAGATGTGCAGATATATTAGACGAGTTTCCTGACATATTCACAGGAATGGGTTGTTTACCAGGCACATATGAAATACAATTAAAAGATGGGCACAAACCTGTAGTTCATGCTCCACGAAAATTACCTAAACAAAACATAACTATAAAAAAAAAACTACACACACACACACACACACTACACTACTTTATTACTTATAAAAAAAAAAAAAAAAAAATTACACACACACACACACACACTACACTACTTTATTACTTATAAAAAAAAAAAAAAAAAAAATTAAAAAAAAAAGGGAATATACGCATGTAATATATGTCTAAAATATATAATAATATGTGTGTAATAATGTAAAATTAATCTATAGTCAAATTATAATAATAAATCATTAACAACGTAGTTTCTTAATGTTGTCCAAATGAATTGAATACTTTATTTTATTTCTTTTCTTTATTGTTAAAGAATTTTGTAAATAAATAAGATATGTAAATAATTATAAGTAATAAAAGAACGGAATGTAAAGCTTGATTAAAATTTATTAATAAGGGGGTTGTAGGTACAAGTTAATTACTATGAATTATGTTACAATATGAGAATAATGCATGTGAAGGTAGGCAGGAGAAATATATGTAAACGAGGTACATTAAACCAGTCTTTGCTCAACCACCGTGTTTGAATACTGTGTCCCGGTCTCCCAACATAACAGGGTGACCACTGAAACCCATCCAGCCAGCGCTATGTTGTGGACACCCCATAGCAGATCATGATGCTGAGTGTAAACCTTGGCGTCGCAGTCACGACGCTGCCAACTATCACGTTCTGTTGTTTTATGAATATTTGTTTTCCTTTGTGTATGTTTTTTTGTAACTAACTAAACTAAACTAACTAACTAACGCCGAAATCTGTTTTTTATTCACAAATTCAGCTTACCAACAACGCCTGTCCTCCTGTCAAAGTCATTCAAGTTCCATAACATGCTAGTAACACTATCGATCTAAACGAGCCTCCTAACAAATGTCATCCTAACAGAACCCTTTACTCAACTGTCGTCATCCACGCTATAAAGTAAATAGTTTTCATAGCAACAACTAGATGGCAGCAATGCAGTAAAAGTCAAATAAAGTTACGTCGTACGCTGGCTGCTATTCGAGTTAACTGCTAGGTTTACCGCTTTCACAGCACATACGTAACATCACGGTTTTGTAGTCTAAAGGGGTGGGTAAAGTTGTTCGGTACTAGAATGCACTGATTCGGATTCTATTTGGTACAAAGCTTCTTTAACATTGTGTCCTTTTTCCTATTGAGGGTAGACAGAAACTACAGAACGAGACTGAGACCCACACATGACATAAAATCAAGCTTTGTAATCCCGGAAGGGTTAAGCAGAGGTGTGTTCTTGCCCATTCTTCTCCATAGAGATCTACGCTTTGGAATGGGCAACTACAGTACTTTCACAGTTATTATGTCTTGTGACTGGGACTGTAGCTTAATTTTTATTGTTTGACTATTCAAAAGTGCCTGTAATTGGTCTACTTGAAATAAATGATTTGATTTGTACCTATCAAACTTTCAAGTCTTTATTTTCCACAATGACTGAAGCGAATTTAATGAAACTTCACAAGAATAAGCAGCATTTATAGGTCTAAAAAGTTAATAAAAAACATTTTCGAAAAATAGTGTTACGGCTAAATTAGACCGATTATAAATTATCTATAGAAACAGAAATATCCAGTTATCTTTTTATTTAAAGACGTTCTGAAAATATTTTTAGTAACTTTTTAGACCAATGTATCCTGCTTAAGATATTGAGTTTCATTAAAATCGGTTCAGTTATTTCGGAAAATAAGGACTTGAAAGTTTGTTTGAAATGCCGTAAGGTGTAAACGCTCTTAAGCCCCACGAAATAGGAAGAATTTACTAAGATCCTTATGCACTAAGATCGTTTTATTTATATTCCTTTTGCATCGTCGACATTAGCTTTATTACCTTTCTGAAGATCATAACCAATAAGGTCAGAATGTACTTCTAGTTCGTTTTTACCCGACGTTTAAACTCACAAATAAAATCATAATGATTTCTCTTCTTTCAGTTCAAAACATGAAGATGTGTTTGTTTCATAGAAGTGTCTCTGAGGAAAACAAAAATATGTCGTCTTTTTCGTTGTCCGCAAAAGTGTTGCTAATATTCATATCTCTGTACTCCGCATACCTACTTTCACATTAATCTTCTGCTAATTTTTAAAATTCTCGTGTCGCCATGTTTGTTACCAAACTCCTCCGCAACGGCTGAACCGATTTGTATGAAATTTTGTGTTCCTATCCGGTAGGTCTTAGAATCGCCCAACATCTATTTTTCATACCCCTTTAAACCCATCAAAATATCCACGCGAGCGAAGTCGCGAGCGCAGCTAGTATAATATTATATAACATAACATAACATTTGTATCCCCGATGGGGTAGGCAGACGTGTACCTATTAGTACAGCCACATTACGCCAGTTATGTTTAAGTCCACGTTTCGTCAAATTCCATCTTCATCATTTCAGCCGAAAGACGTCCACTGCTGGATATAGGCCTCCCCCAAAAAGGGGTTTTTTGCCATAATCTCCACGCTTGGCTGGCGGGTTGGCGATCTTTGTACGGTTGTTGTAAAAGCATAGAGAACGCTGCTGCCCATTCTCTGGCAAGTCCCTTAGTCGCCTCTTACGACACCCACGGAAAGATATGGGATGGTACTATTCTTTACGTCCTACACCATACAGAGTAAGTAAGTAAGTAAGTAAAATTTTATTTGTTGAAACATGGTGTACATGAAACATTGCATGCAAGATAATAATGGGATACAGAAAAGTTCTAACATGTTCAGCCGCATATCGTGGCGTACAAATTGGTAAGAAGAGATGGTGCATTAACCGCGATATTATTCATAAAAGTTACATTTCATCATTATTCATTAAATAAAATTACAATGTCCATTAAGTATAATTACAATTCAACAAGAGTATTTTTTTTTTTATGCAGTTCATTGTCGAAGTAGTATTTAAATAAATTGGTCAATGAAAAAAATTACAATTCCAAATTACAATTATTCCAAAAATACAATAGATTATAATAAAATGTCAAAAAAAATACAATAGATTACAATAACATGTCAAAAAAAAAATAATACAACATTGTCAACAAGAACATATCAAAATTGATGAAAATTGTCCTCTTTCATAAACTCAGCTATACTGTAATAGGCTCTTTCAGTTAGTAAACTTTTCAATTTAGTTTTTAGAGCAGATATATTTAATGTTTTCCATGATTTGGGCAATTTATTAAAAATGGTTGGTAAGTTAAGGTTGGTAGTAGATTAAAATAAATTGAATCTTATCCATACAGAAAAAGAACATGTCAATCCTGGACGTGACCTATTGAAGCACACCTAGACACGTAACTAATTTATCTCGTAACACCTATAAAACGCTTCCCTGTTGAGGAAAAATCTCCAGCGATAAATAAAGTCAGGTTGCGTTTTTGCCGCCACACCCACGCCACGACCACAGACCACGGAATTCTCGGCGAAGGGAACATTGATCACTAGCGTGTTGTTTCTAAGTTTTTTCTGTTGTGCACTTTTTTGTTAGAGAATTATGGTTTTTTATTTCAGTACAATACAGGGTAAAAGGAACATCGCTGCATGGTCGGTTATTAAAAAAAAACATCTGTTGCATCTTTACGCATTCAAATTGTAATGAATACTTGTTATATTTAAAAAAAAAACGACTAAATATTTTGACTTCATGATTCTTGTGCTGAATTTATGTGCAGCATGGACCTATTCTGCGCCAATGCAAGCACAATAAGAAAGCTCTAAGCAAAGTCATTTTTTTGTACAAGATCATCATTCTCTTGCCCTTATCCCAATTTAATTCTTCTTCCATACTTCTCTATTACTTGTCATCTCATCAGATATTTCATTTTTTGTACAACATGTAATGTTATTGGTATGTAAGCCGTCCTAAGAGTAAAAAACAATAGCAGAAGCGGCAATGGGCTGGCCCTGTTTGTTTTGTCGATGTTTACGTGATGTTTCGCGGCGAATCACAACTTCAATACTACTTAATAACTTCAAAAAGAAATATGAATGGGATAATAAGCCCATTACCCAGCCACTACGTATACTCAACGCGTGCTTTATACTGTTGAGTTGGAAACAAAGCTGAAAGTCTGAGTCTTGCCACTTAGGATATAACTTACGCGTCACTGCATTGCGCCAGTCAACCTGACACTCAATTGAAGACTCGTCGAAAATAATGCTGTTGCTGTGTAGAAATAATATAGAGAGCAGCGGTGGCCCAGTGGTGGCAGCCCCGACTTACGAGCAGTAAGCCGTGGGTTCGAACCCAGGCAGGCGCATTACTTTGTGTAATTTATTTAATCACCGCTGCCCTCAAAAACGGTAAAGTAAAACATGGTGAGAAACCGGCATGTCCTAGAACTAAAAATTCAAAGACATGTGACATCTACCAACCCGCACTGGGCCCGCGTGGTGGATTACAGCCCACTCCCTACCATAGAGAGGAGACCCGTGTCCCAGCTGTGGGAACATTTTATGCTGATGATGATGATTACAAATCATTGGTCGTAGGTTCAAACAGAAACAGGCCAGTGTCGTGACTTCAAACCCAAACCATCTCACAAAAAACATAGCTTTTCAACTAGTACTTTTAATTAACTTTGGAACATCATAACATCACGCCTGTAATCCCCGAAGGGATGTCAGAGGTGTACCTAATAGGTCACCCACATTTCGCCAGTCATGTTTAAAAACAAGATACAAACAAACAACATACAAACTTTCAAGTCCTTATTTTCCGAAATGAATGAACCGATTTTAATCAAACTTAATACGCATAAGCAGGATACATAATGATGTCTAAAAAGTTACTAAAAAACGATAAAAGATAATTGGAAATTTCTGTTTCTATAGATATTTTATAATCGGTCTAATTTAGCTGGTACACTATTTTTCGTAAATGTTTTTTAGTAACTGTGTATGTATCCTGCTTATGCGTATGAAGTTTTATTAAAATCGGTTCAGTAATTTCGGAAAATAAGGACTTGATAGTTTGTATGAAATATCGTAAGGTGTAAACGCTCTTAAGTCCCATGTAATAGGTATTGTCATGTACTACCAGCAACTGGGCACACATCCAGACTCCGTGGCTGCTACTGAGAAATTCTTGATGGAAAAACCCAATAACACTTTGCCCGAAAACCGGGAAACCAGGACCTTATGCTCCGCAGTCGGCAGCCGTGTCAGTTCGGAACATCAATACCTTTCATTTCACGCATTTACTATTACCACTATTGTTTTATTCTCCCCAAATATTTAACCTAAAACTTCAAATTCCGTACATTGACTACGTGTTGCCGCTACCACAGCCACGCCACGCGCGATTCACCCAAACGCCGCACAGTGGAACGAATGTATGGGAGCGGTTGGACGTAGACATGTCCGAAAAAAAAGAGTAAAATTATGCCAAACTAATGATGCCATCTTATTCGATTACTTAATGCCTTCATAACTTGTGGTGATGAATTTCTTCATAACTCCCATATTTCGGGAGTAATTTGAGAAAATGTGAAATTTTACTATGAAAATGAGTGTATCGAGCTCTCTCCCTCCTGATTCCGGGCTTGTTTCAAGTAGCGGTCTCTAATATCATAATGCTAATACTAAGAGCTATATTTAATACTCAGACACATAGTGCGCCAAATGTGCACTTTCTGGGATAAAGAGTGATGTTTATTTTATAACACAATTTTTTTATTTTTTGTTTATTTTGTTGATTAAAACCGTTTTTCTAAAGGTTTACCTTATTACAATAACATTTCTGAGCAGCCAATTAGAGAAGATATAAGCTAATTAGGAAATATAATTAGGGACTTCAGGTTTACATATAAAACTGATGCACTAATGATTACTGATAAGAACATTGCTATTATTTAATTACTAAATGGCTCTTAATACACTAATTTAGCATGCATCATTTACTAATTATCACAATAACTAATTACCTTGCAATATTTAACAAAGGATACCTGGGATACCTGGATTTTATATAAATAGGTCACTATTAGTAACTTTAAAATCAGTGTTGATTTACACCTCGTTGTATCCAAGCTAATCTCGCAATGTATTTTCCAAATTTTAATACAAATCTTGATATTCACGTTGCTTTATGCGCACGCGCACATAAAGATTTACGCGACTTTAACTATTTGTTCAGTGTTTTAAAAGATAACAGTTGTGTTCAGTTATGTGAAAGTGCTGAAACAAGTTTAAAAGACTGGTGTCGTCGATTTTGCTACCGCATTTATGCAAAATGGACACAGTCTGGAAGAAGCACAGATAAGTTTCGGAAGAAACATGAGATTGAGAGGGCCAGACATAGTTCAGAACATGTCAATTGTGCCCATTGGTTTTCTATCCGAAGAGGCATCTGAGGCTAGAAATAAAGATTTTAGAAAATATAGAGAGGGGCATTCTCGAAAGCATAGCAGTATCTCATGCAATGAAGATATTATGCACAATCTTTTACTGTCTTCTGATCCACTTGTTACAAGTATCCGTCCAAAAGGAAATAAGTTTGTAAAAAAATCTTCTTTTAAGGAATTTTATGAGCTTACGGATTCTGAGAAAAGTGATATCGAATTTGTTAACATAAATGATTTAGCGGACATCGATTCTGAATTTGAATTAATTGATGATGATGATGATGACGAAGATAATTAAATGATGTTATTGTTTTAAAATGTGTAACTTAGTAAATTAGAGCTTACATCTTAATTATTTATTGTACTTTTAATGAAACTAGGTAATTTATTATCAACTTACTTAAAAGTCATACTCTCATCAGTTCTTGTGAATATTTTTGTTAATATATATTTCTGTATATATATAATATATTTATAGACCTCTTAATAAGTCTGTCTGCGGTTTAAAGTAAATACAAATGGGGAAAAAACGTTTTTTTTTTTAAATTTTCATTTCCTTTTATCCCAGAAAGTGCACATTTGGCGCACTATGTGTCTTAGTATTAAATATAGCTCTTAGTAATAGCATTACGATATTAGAGACCGCTACTTGAAACAAGCCCGGAATCAGGAGGGAGAGAGCTCGATACACTCATTTTCATAGTAAAATTTCACATTTTCTCAAATTACTCCCGAAATATGGGAGTTATGAAGAAATTCATCACCACAATTTATGAAGGCATTAAGTAATCGAATAAGATGGCATCATTAGTTTGTCATAATTTTACTCTTATTTTTCGGACATGTCTACGTCCAACCGCTCCCATACATTCGTTCCACTGTGCGCCGGTTAACCGCATTCACGGCCTATGATTAATCTCTTTATCCCGAAGCTTTGTGGCAACACCCTTTATGTTATACAACGTGCATTTTGTTGTGTGTACGGTATTGTTTGGAGTTATAGTTTTGTGGTGTGGAATGTATGGCCGAAAAGGAACTGGTGAAAAGAATGTTTTAGTAGTGAAAACTTTTTTTTATTTATTTATTGGCCTATCTACAATTGTTACAATGTTTATTATAATAATACAAGAAATATTTTACAAGCATACTGTACAATATGAATATAATGCGAAAGACAGCATGAAAAAAAAAACAAAGGTATAACAACACTAAAATTTAAAAAACCTTTAAAAGTGCAGAAATAATACATTCAACAACAGTGGGTTGCTTTAGATGCATAGTAAATACAAAGATGCCAGAATAAAAAAACTCAATATAGTGGTTACTTTTGATGGACTTGGCGCTTGAATTTTGGAAGTGTTATGGAAAAAATATCTATTAATTCATCGCAATTGTTAAGAAGCCTGCAAATTCCGGGGATGGGGGAGTTGGATCCTGATACAGTTTTGCGGAATGGGGGACGTAATAGTTTTAAAGGCTTTTGTATAGCCTTTTCCCAACTTTGTTGGAGTCGCCTTCCAGTCTAACCGGATGCAGCTGAATACCGGTATTTTATATGGAGCGACTGCCTATCTGACCTCCACAACCCAGTTAGTACTGGGTAATACGATACCCCATGTGAGACTGGTTGTCAGATTTTCAGGCCACTGTCTACCTGTAACGACTGTCAGACATCTACAAAAGACAGCCGGGACCAACGGCTTAAGGTGCTTTCCAAAGCACTGAGGAAACTCGTAATTTTATACCTCTCTCTCATGTTACAGAACAATGGCGGTGCAACGTTTTGACGACACGGTTGGCGCAGTGGTTGAGCGATTGACTGCTGCGTTGCGTGTCGCGGATTCGATCCCCGCACGGAATAAATATTTGTATGGCCTACAGATAGTTGCTCCGGGTCTGGCTAGTTGTGTACGTGAGTTTAAATGTTTGTAAATGCACCCACAATACAGAAAAATACCTAGGGTGGGGTAACGTTTAAAGAAAAAAGTCAAGTGCTCCTACGCTCCGACTTACGCATCAAGTTAAGTTATGTTTTCTAACGAAAAGAGGCATATTACTTGGAGTCATTTATTTAATTACCGCTGCTCTTTAAAACTGAAACAGCATGAGAAAATCGGCATGTCCTAGAATCAAAAATCAAAGACATGTGTCACCCGGGAACCCGCACCATTCTAAAACAATGTTGTAAATTTTACATAACCGGAAAAATAACAAGGAAGTAAATTCTTAACAATCTTGAATATGAACTCATTTTGATGACGTCACTCGGGAAACTAAGAAAGCCTCCACAATTACGTTCACCTACGTCCTATGTCATAAAATGAAACCTTTTACGACGAACGCAAACATTTACGAGCATATTCTTATAATTTTCTTTTACTAGGTAGAGTGAATGAGATTTTTCGGGAAGAACTCGACCTACATCTAAAGTGAAGGAAGTTTTATGACAGACACAAATTATTCTCGATGTTAGTTTGTGCAGGTTTTGTTTCAAGCTCAGAAGATTTTTCATGGTTTTAATTTTAAAGATTTGGTCAGTGGGTCGTCTTAGGGGCAGATTTGGCTACATCTTGCAAATGCGCTTGCTTTGTTATAAATGGTAAATGGTTAAGAGTTTCAGCTGAAGCATCCTTGTCATTACTAATTGCAACAAAAAGCTTTAACAGCGAACCAAGAGTGGCGATCATAACAGTCCGGAGTTAGGGTTTGTATCGAGTTGGTGGTTATAATCATGCCCCATGTTAGAAGGACTTACACATAACGTATATGTTGACAAGTGTGTGTACTTTAAGTACAGCTCTATCAAACCCTGCCTAATTTCCAGACATGATGTCATGATAAGAAATCTATATGACGACGTCAGCGAGCGATAGGGT
The DNA here is from genome assembly GCA_949152445.1 of Cerastis rubricosa. Lineage (NCBI taxonomy): Eukaryota > Metazoa > Arthropoda > Insecta > Lepidoptera > Noctuidae > Cerastis > Cerastis rubricosa. Next base: position 17,003,569 of record OX424541.1, read on the forward strand.
CCTCACCTTCTTGATTCGGTGGTACAGGTTCCATTTAGTAGGTGTCACTAAATAACAACAAAGGGTAAATATAACCTCACTTTTAATCAGATAAACTAAATAGACAGGTGATAATAATTTAACTGGACAAACCGACAGTTTCGTTTTAGAGTTGGTCCGCGTCTCAATGTGAAGTGCCTGTTCGACAATCCCCGCCTTTCAAAACGACTCTGTCCATGTGCCGCCATTACAAAATAACATCACGGCGTTTGCCTCACAACTACATTAATCAATTGAGCAACTTTTAACAAAACGATGTCGTTATTCATGATATATGTATGTAGATTAGTTCAAGCAAGTTCTGGGACAGATTATTCCAAAATCTCCTTTAATAATAGACAGAAATTAACCGTCGTTCGTGTATGACAAGTATGAACTTGGACGAGGCAAAATTAATAGGTAACCTAAATTTTGTACGTGACTACCCTCGTGGGAAAAAAGCGTAAGTGTATGTATGTATGTAGGGAGAAATCAATTATTTTTAATTTAAAAATGCATCTATTCCCCAAGAAACTAAATTGGAAAAACAATTTTGCCGCACCACCCCACAATTCTATCTCACACGTAACAACTATTCGTGAATGTGTTGTTTATTTTGCTGAGAAACTTTGACTTAAATCAAGTCACACATGCACTATTCATACTCCGTTGAATGCTTGGCACTCGATCTAAGTTGCACCGGCAGTTCTAGCCCATTCCACCCAGGTCTTATTCCAGAACATTCTATAGAAAATTTTCGTGTTTTCTGAAAACGTTTTCTTAGGAAACGCTTTCGGAATTGCTCGAAACACGGCATTGAATTTCGATTTGTTGAGAAGTAGTTGAAACGGGAATGTTCTTTTCGGAAATACTGTTCACTTAAAGGTGGTACCTAAAACTACTGAACTACTGAAGTTACTCGTACTTTATCATTGATATAATGCTATGCGTCGCATGACTCTTTTTCAAAACAAGGAAAATCTTTTTTTTATTGAATTTGCTTTGATTGAAATGTCAATAAAATGTCAATATCTGGGGTTAGCGCATGTCTTCTTTATAATGAGCGATCTTCTTTTATTCGTCTTTATTGGGGTGGCTGTACACTAGACCGAAAGCTCTCCCTTTGTCTCTACCGAGACGACTCGCAGTCAGCCGACAAAGGAGGACAGTCTAAACGAGCTAATACAAGGTGTAGTTTAGCATCCTCGTCAAAATTCAGTAGTTTGTCACAAAAGACATAAATAATCAATTTAAATTACGATAACTAGTTAATTATTAATAACGCTTTTTTGTTGTGGTTAAAGTTTGTCAGTATTTTAGATAAATACTCCTAACGTGGTTTTTGGAATAAACAACTATCGAATAAACGTTTGCGATTGTTTGTTTATGTGAAAGCGTGGTTATAGGGCGAGGATCAGACGTTAATTCATATTTACCGATTTCCGTAAATAAAAAAATAAAAATAATTACCTACCCATTTTATTACTGATTCGGGTCGAGGATCATTAGCATAGTTACCTCCTTGAATTTAACATGGATGCAAAACAACAGCTTGTATACACTCTCGCACTGGCCCTAACTTCTATTTTTAAGGCTAGATTGGGGTCTTCGGCTTCTACCCAAAACCATCATTGACCCTATGTCCACCTTTTTTTTGTTCTTCTCCTATTCTTACAGCCGTCTAAAGTAAACAAAACTAGCCCACTGCTGGCCTACCATGAAGTCTTAAAGCAGTATTGTTTTACTTTTATTCCGGTGTAGGACAGAGACGGAGCTATACAGGATGTCTAGCGCCATCTCTTTCCCACACTGGAAAAGGAGTAAAACAATAATGTTTAAAGACGTCATGGTAAGCCACCGGATACTAATCTCTCTAGCGCTTATTACATACATAGCTCTTCCCTAACAATACAAAGTTATGACTATATAGGTAGAATACCTATATAGCTACCTAAACCCCTTCGGAGGTGATTGTCTGATCTGTTTGCAGACACAACAAGCCTATTAGATCCCACGTCTGAGCCTCGAAATGGCAATCAAGAGGTAGAGAGTGTAAACCCAACTCATTGAATTAGCCCTGGGCATTAACTCAGACATATATTTCAGGCTTATTAGGTACTAGACGAGTAATGTCAAGCAAATATAGACTTAATTGAAAGTGGTAAGGTTGATGATAATGTAAATAGTAATTACATATAGACTGAATGACTGTCTCATTGGTCCAGTGGTCGCAATCGTCCTAGGTTCGATTCACGGGTTGGGTAAATTGTTATTGGGTTTTCCATCTGTCATCAATCATCTTCATCAGTCTAGATTTGTGCCCAGTTGATGGCAATAGGCTCGCCCCCTTTGGACTTAAACATTACTGGTGAAAAGTGGATGTATTATTAGGTACAACTCTGCCTAACCCTTCAGGGATTACAGGCTTGATGTTATGTTATCTTATATTCATAATCAGCCTATAATGTTCCCACAGCTAGGACACAGGCCTCCTCTCTATGAGAGGGAGTGGGCTGTAATCCACCACCCGGGCCCAGTGCGGATTAGTAGATGTCACATGTCTTCGAATTTTTAGTTCTAGAATATTTTGGTTTCCTCACAATGTTTTCCTTCACCGTTTTTGAGGGCAGCGCTGGTGAAATAAATTACACAAAGTAATGCGCCTGCCTGGGTTCGAACCCACGGCTTACTGCTCGTAAGTCGGGGTTGCCACCACTGGGCCACCGCTGCGCTGCTATCTTATATTATTTAGACTTAATTATATTCCTATCTAAATAATGTACTTGAAAGGGAAGATTACTCTTATCGTGTTGTGAGGAAAGTTTTAAGTGTGTATGTGTGTGGGTGGATATTACAAAAAAGAGGTCACTGATTTGTTAACGAGTAATAGAAAAGCATGGAAGAAAAAGAGATTGGGATGGTTTAGGCGCAGAAGGAGGACAGGATAATGAAATGATGGTTACAGTCGTTGTGTTGTCATAGACAATGACTTAACGAACTAATTTCTATCTAGACTTTACTTAGGGTGAAGTTTACTTGCAAGAAGGTTTAGACAGTATTATATTTAGTACCATGTACTACCGCGGTCACTGACGGTCGAGCACTTTTCGACCCTATTGCTCAGAACATCATCTGCCTAGCCTTTTCCCTAACTATCTTGGGGTCGGCTTCCAGTCTAACCGGATGCAACTGAGTACCAGTATTTTACACGAAGCGCCTGCCTATCTGACCTGCACAACCCAGTTTATCTGGGTAATACGATACCCCTTGGTAAGACTGGATGTCAGACATTTGGCTTCTGACTACGGGTAATGACTGTCAAAGATCTACAAATGACACCCGGTACCAACGGCTTAATGTGCTTTCCGAGGCACGGAGGAAACTCGGTATGTAATTATTCAGACTTGATGATTTTTAGACTTATGGTCACTCATCCACGGACCAACCTTGGCAAGCACGACTGTACCGTGCCGAGGTTATTATTTTGCCACGGGCTTCTATTTCTCAGAACATAATGGTGAAAAGTGATCGGCCGTCAGTGATCGCTGCTGGAACCCCTGCCTAAGTGAGAAGAAATCGACTACACTTTACCAGGCTGGTCCAATGCAGGAAGATCGGATGTCAGATTTCTTCGTTCTAGCTTTTATATTAAGCAACGACTTATTGTCGGGCCTACACTGTCCTTTCATACTTAAGTACTAACGCAACATTCAAATATTGTAAAACCAAACGATTTCAAAAGAGTTATGGAGTGGAGTTAGAGTATGGAGTATGGAGCTCCTTGCCAGTTCTTTTCCATAGGAAACGACCAACCCGAACCGTTTACCTTTTCTCGACGTTTTATAAGTGCCCATGTAGGCCTATGTAAAATAAAATATTTTGATTTGGATTCGTATGTTCTTTTCTAGGACGAACGGCCGAATTTAGCACCATGCCAAAGTTTGCTGTCCCAGTTATTGCGGCAGCTCTTATTTAATCCTTTATAATATGTTACAAGATTTTAGTTTGTTTTAACCATTGCCCACAGAAACAACGCTGTTGGCCACTAAAGACTTCAAAGCAACCAAAACAAAACAACAGGAAGAATGGCCAGCACACAAACCTCTTTTAAACGAACTAGGTTAAGTTAAACCAAAATGCAAATCAACGGCCACAAAATAAACTAGTTATAAACACTGCAGTCTTATCAAAAACCGTAACAACACCAAGTGTATTCAGCAATTATTCAGTGTTTTGGGTAACTCCAGTACTTTCGCGAACAGACAAATTTATTCCTCAACCTGAATCGCTTGACGCAACAAATCACGCCCCGGAAAGCACTTGCGTGAGGTTAACAATCTTATTAATGAATTAACAAACGATTCTGCACTCTATCTCTCGTGTACTAAGCTTGATATTCGGTTTCGGATGTTTCTGCTCGGTTACGATTCGTATCAAGGTAGGTTTTGTTTCAAAATCAGGATGTTTACTAACGATTACACGTAAGCAAGGTTGGGTACTGACAATATAATTTATACAGTTGAGATATACTTGATTAACCTTGGGAGGGGTACAGGAAACTTGGTGAAATACGCCGCTTGTCCAAGGTTACAGATAGATCCTAATTTAGGGTCTTCTCTCTAGGGAATGGAACGAGCTGATGCGTACAACGTTAATGTCACGGGTCATTTGTTTGATGAAGTCTATTGACTAGGTACTGATCGTTGTGTTGAGGACTTCCAAAATTTTAGATCACTGTTGACCGAAACATGGTCTCGGTTACAACACTATTAGACCTTATAAGGGTCATTTAGGGTGTAAGCAGGACAGGAGGTGAGATAGAATCATTATGGCTCGACAATCTTAATTTGTCTCCATCATAAGGCCAACTGAGGAGCTCGGGGCTAAACAATAACAGCCGCACGGGTCGATCTTTAAGGTAAAGCCGTGCTTGCCGAGGTGGGTCCGTGGATGGGTGACCATAATTACATACCGAGTTTCCTCCGTGCCTGGGAGAGCACGTTAAGCCGTTGGACCCTGATGTCATTTGTAAGTCTTTGACAGTCGTTACGAGTGGTCAGAAGCCAAAAGTCTGACATCCAGTCTTATCAAGGGGTATCGTATTACCCAGCTACTGGGTTTTGGAGGTCAGATAGGCAGTCGCTTCATGTAAAATACTGATACTCAGCTGCATCCGGTTAGACTGGAAGCCGACCACGACGAGAAATCGCCAGTAGAAGCAATCGTCGGACGTCTCCGTCAACGTAACGTCAGCTCCGTTATTTAAAATCTTTTATAAATCAATAAACAATATTTAAGTGATAAATCAAAGTGATTAAGTGAAAGTACACACTAATACCTTAGTGACAATGTTATCAAATAAAAAGATTTACCACAAGTGAAGTTTTAAAGAATATAACAAACTGTGAACATTTTCAAAGCCCAGCAAACTTTTTCTGACAAAAACTGTGCATTTGTGTAAATATAAACTATTACTAATGATATACTGCATGATCTTGATCTCACTTATGAAAAAACAGTGACTGGAAGCACGACAGTAAAAAGCATAATTTAAATTTTAACCGTTCGAAACATACGTTCCTCAAACAAAGGATTGAACTTTGGACCTGTCCGACACCTGACTTAAACGCTTTATCACATGAAAAGGTATGCAGCTACCTAATTCATAACCATTGGGTATGTTCATATGGCTCGTTGGTATATCAGTCGACTGCAATCCGTCACCGATCTGTTAGGCGCAAGTTCAAACCCCGCAGTAAGTGGTTCTTTTTGTGAATAGTTTGATTGATATTCTTTACCTACAACAAAAATAAGAACGAAATAAACAAAATCACCTAACTAGAACAACTTGAAGGTCTTATAAGCCTACTATAGTACAACAGAGGGCGCCACGATAGCTTCTAATAAAATGGACTCCGATAGCAATAACGTAACATACCGTAAACCCTATAGAACGGGCTCACTAACCGACATAGCAAACGTATCAGATTGTAACGAGAAAACATTATTTGACACAACGATGATGAGCTTACCAGATAGTTTTAATGACAATAGTGGAATCATATGTGAACTTACTGAACAAAACAATATACTTAAGGAACAATTATTGAGCGCACAACAAGAAATAGAAAATTTAAATAGTGAAAACTTTGTTCTCAAATCCGATTTGCAAAGTATGATAAAAACTATTAACACATACAAAAAAATATGCTCAACGCCTGAGAAAAAAAGCATTGCACCGACACGCAAAAATAATAATAAAACACTGCACCAAGTAAACTCACCACGATCCCAAAATGAGGAATGCGATCCACAACGCAACAAACATAATAAGGAGACTCAAACTACTAACAGCCGTACTCAGACGCCAAATAAAGTAAAAGAGGTATTTGCTATTAAGGAGCAAAGTTCAATAATAGTACCGAAGCCAAAACAAAAGAATAAACTGTGTATTCTGAGTTGTAACACGATAAAGGGATCCTCGTCAACAATTGAAGAAGTTTTCTTCGATTACTTCGACTACTGTCACTACATAATGCCCAACAGCACCACAGAACGGCTCGTAAGTAATATCGAACAAAAATTAAAAGACTTCACCATGAACGACTATTGCCTGCTCTTCATTGGAGGAAATGATATAAGAGAGGAGAGCAACTACATAAATCTAATTAAGACAATAAACGAATCGCTCCGTAAAGTCTCCCACACCAACATTATTATCTGTCTCCCTACATATATAACCGGAGCACCGATATACAACTTTAAAGTTAACATGTTCAACAACCTTCTTTGTCTAGACGTTCAACATCATCAGTACGGATACGTCTTCGACTGCAATCGTAACTTATCACATGAGATGTTCTCATACTCTACAGGCAAAATAAATAAAAACGGAATGAGAAATATATTTGACAGTATTATGAGTAACATACTAGTGGACTTACACCTATTTGGTCAGAGCAACGTACAGAATAATAGCACCATACAAGACAGTTTTTCCCACAGTAACGAGCAAAACGCAAACCTCAAGGAAAATTCTAACTTTTTTCGTCTATAATAACATATATGTCCTACACCAAAATATCGCCGGACTCCTAAACAAAAGTGATATTCTCAGTGTTTGTTTGGAAGAGCTGCAAAGCAAGAAAAAAACTATTGACGTTGTTTGTATTACAGAACATTTTATGACGCCTGAGCAAGAAGAATTATTAAATATACCTAACTATACCATAGCTATAAGTTTCTCAAGAGAATGTAAAAGAGGTGGTGCATGTGTGTTAACAAAAATTGGCCATCACTATAAAGTTGTAAATTTAAATCATTATTGTATAAAAAATTTGATTGAATGTTGTGCAATTGAATTAACTGAACATGGTATTATTGTTGTGTGTATATATAGGGTCCCAAATTCTAACTTAAATACTTTCTATGACAAACTAGAAAATATTCTCCATCTAGTATGCATTCAACGTGATAAAAAGATTATCGTTTGTGGGGACTTTAACATAAATACATTGAAAAGAAACAAACAGACCCTAGACTTCGAATATATTCTTTTAAACTATAATTTACAATTGCAATTCTCTCAACCCACTAGAATAAGTAGTGGGACATGTTTGGATAATTTCGCGCACAATATCAGAGGTTGCAAGGGGGAAATTATTGAATTTGGACTGTCAGACCACACCACACAGGTTTTAATATGCCCAGTTAAAAAAACATGTGCTATTAAGTCATGGCGTATTAGGCGAAGGAACTATAGCAAAGAATATTTAGAAAAATTTAAAAATTGTATAAAACGTCTTTCATTCTCAGAGATTTACAATACTTCGGACCCTAATGAGGCTTATGACTATTTTTTGGATCTATTTCAATGTTTTTACGATCTCTGTTTTCCTTACGAAACTATAACTAAGTCTTTAACAAAAAAATCTAAATGGATCTCAAAGGGAATAAAAAAATGTAGTAAACGGAAACGTGTGCTTCTGTGGCAATATAGAACTAAGCCCACTTCCAAGAACAAAAATGCGTTCAAATCATATTCACGTAGACTAAGAAAAATTATATCTTTAACCCAAAAATCCCAAAATAATTATTTTATCAAAACATCACAAAATAAATCTAAAGCGACATGGACCGTAATTAACAAGAATAAAGCCTATTTTCCAAAAGAACCTATAACTGAAATAAAAATTGACACAAAGATCGTTACGAATCCTACTGAAATAGCAAACACCTTCAACGAATATTTTATTAACCAAGTATCTAATTCAAATCATAACATAACAAAAGAAATCCCCATTCATTCAAATACTTTGAATTCTCTATTTATGGAACCAACTTTGCCGCATGACATCGTGAATCATATTAGGTCTCTTAGAGATACAAACAGTGTAGGTAGTGATGGAATATGCACTAAAGTCATAAAAACACAGCCCCACATCTTAGTTATATAATCAATTTAAGTATTGAGAATGGTATCTTCCCGGAGAATCTCAAAACCTCCATAGTTACCCCACTATTTAAAAAGCAAGACAAATGTCTAATGAAAAATTATAGACCAATTGCCCTAATACCTATATTTGCAAAAATATTTGAAAAAGTCATATATAAAGCACTTTATACTTACCTAGAGAAATCAAACATTTTACTTGATGAACAGAAAGGATTTCGCAAGAACAGGACAATTAACATGGCTATCCATGATCTGATACGCCCTATCTTATCGAATGTTGATCAAAGAAATGCCGTATGTGCTATATATATGGACCTCACAAAGGCTTTTGATTACGTAGATTATAAAATACTATTAAATAAATTAGAGAAATACGGTATAAGAGGCAACATTTTGAATCTTATTGAATCTTACTTACACAACAGAAAGCAGATTTTAGAAATAACACGAATATGCCCACGCACTGGTTATGAAAGAAGACACAGATCTAGCAGTAGGATTATTAAATACGGAGTCCCACAAGACAGCGTGTTAGGACCTCCACTATTCTTAACTTATATAAATGATTTGCCTAGAGAAATAAAGCATCCGATGGTATTATTTGCTGACGACAGCACGGTAGTTGTAAAATGTGACGATCCTAATACATACGAAGCAGAGATAAATTTGACATTGAATAAAATAATTGCTTGGCTGAATAATAATAATCTTGTCATAAATCTAGAAAAGACTAAAATAATGCACTTTTATCAAAGGATTCCTAATATTGACCTTGACATTAACTACTTGGGGACTAAAATAGAGTCGGCAACTATGACTAGATTCCTTGGTGTTATTATAGATAATAACTTGTCCTGGAAACCTCAAACGGAAGATATTTGTAAAAGAGTCAATAAATTTGCATATGCCCTCTATAAATTGGCTAAAATTGTAAGCCTTGAATCTGTTTTGATGGCTTACCATGGCTATGTTGTATCAACACTAAGATATGGCATAATATATTGGGGCAATTCAGTAAATAAGGAGTATGTCTTCAAAGCCCAAAAAAGATGCATCAGAGCTATGTGTGGTTTACAAAGGACCGACAGTTGTCAACCTCTATTTAAAAGCCTCAAACTCTTAACCTTGCCTTGTCTGTATATTTTTGAGGTAAATATATTTGTTAAAACAAACATGCACCTATATGAAATAGCTTTCAAAAGTCAATATAGGAAGCTACGTGATAGGAATAAGTTAGATCGTAAAGTACCGTTTGCAGGTACGGCTTTAATGAGGAAAAGTTTTTTTTGTATGGCCCAAAGAATATTTAATAAGTTACCTTGCTCAATAAAAAATCTAAATTTAGTCAATTTTAAACGTAAATTGTGTACTATATTAATAGAAAAATGTTACTATTGCCTCAGCGACTACTTTGATGACAGCTCTTTTACTTAATAATATTTGTATACTTGTAACATGACTATAAAAGCATGACGACCCTAACAGTTCTGTGGACAATATCAATTTTAAACTTTTTTTTTTTTTTTTCTTAATTGTAATTTCTTGACATCATAACTAATTATTATTGACATCATTGTATTTCATTAAATATTGACATATTGACATTACCTGACATTAAATTACATAATGCATTTTATTAAAATTGATATTGATACCTACTACTAATTAAATTTTTACCTCTTTATAATACTAGTACCGACAGACTAATTTACTTAATGGGCAAAAGCCTCCTTTAAATGTATATTTGTACGCCAAATGGCAAAACATGGAGAAACTATAATATGTTAACTATAACATCTTGCACACTGTTGTAACCTATGTTTACAAATAAAGAATATTGATTGATTGATTGATATGGCCAAATGGCACTTGCAATAACGTAGCCCAATACTCCTACTTTAATAGGAATGATTTCATTCATTCATAATTAATCAATTCAAACCTTGATATTATTTAAAAAACCGGCCAAGTGCGAGTCGGACTCGCGCACGAAGGGTTCCGTACCATTATTTATGAAAAAAAAAACTTTTTTTGTATGGGAGCCCCCCTTAAATATTTATTTTTTTCTGTTTTTATTATTTGTTGTTATAGCGTCAACAGAAATACATAATCTGTAGAAATTTCGATTACCGACTCGTAGTCACACCAGGTTATCACACCAGTATGATAAACAGGAATTTTTTTCTTGTTTGTCACACCACAGATTTGTTCACACCATTTATTCCTAACTAGTGCTGTTCTAGTTAGACTACTTAGATCAATTAAAAACCTCCAAATTACGTTTTATAAAATTTATAACCCTCAAATTGCATTTTTTGTAAATTGAAAACTTTTAAATTAGAAAGAAAGAAGAAAGAAAAGATGTTTATTTGGCACATGCCACAAGTACACACAATACAGCACGACGACCTCATTAGAGGACGTCACGTGTATAACCTGGGCGAGTCCCTCAACTTCGATCCCATCGCTCCTATGGAGCACACCCACTATCCCCACGACCCCGACCAACGTCCGGACGTTCTCGACATAGCGCTACTCAAGAATGTCAACCTTAAGTTGCATTCCATCGAGACTTTACATGAGCTTAACTCAGACCATCGACCAGTGCTCATGCACTTAGTTCCCCGCTCGGGTCCTTCTGACCCCAGCCAGCCCCCGCCGACCCAAGTGATAACCGACTGGAGGAAAGTCAGCAAAAAGCTGAAATCCACCACGTCGCCTCACCTGGAGGCCATCCCGGACCACATAGTCTCAGTCGCAGACACGACGGCCGCCATCAACTCGTTTACAGAACACGTGCAATCCGTACTGAAGGACTGCTCACAGGAAGTCCCAGCAATGAGCGATCAACGCTGGATACTACCCGCTGACGTACGTGAACTGATAACCGAAAAGAACGCGGCCATCCGTGCCTACAGCAGCTTTCCCTGCGAGGCAAACAAAGCCCACATGCGTAATTTACAGCGTGCTGTAAAGGATCGCACCAGTGAGCTTCGTAATAATCAATGGGACAAAACGCTAAGCGAACTTGAGCCTACCCACCTAGCCTTCTGGCAGCTGCAACGCAAGTTGCGCTCCACCGAAGAGGCTTCGATGCCTCCCCTCACCCGACCCGATAAGAGCGTCGCATTCGACGACTCTGAGAAGGCCGAATGCCTAGCCGACAGCCTGGAGTACCAGTGCTCCCCCAGCTCGCAACCAGTAGACAAGCGACATCTCGATGAGGTGTTAGGATTTCGACAAAATCAAGTTGTCACTCAAGTGCAAGTTGCGCCTTTACACCGCGGTGATCCGCCCCATTATGACGTACGCTTGCGTCGTGTACGCTCACACCAAGCCTAAGTACATCCATAGGATGCAAACCTTGCAGAACCGGTTCTTACGTAGAGTCACGGGAGCTCCTTTTTATGTCCGTAATGACCGTCTACACGTAGACCTTAGAATGCCCACCGTCCTTCAGTTTATGAAACGTCTTTCGAAGCGTTTCTCGATAAAGCCATTAAACACCGTAATCCCCTGATCGCAGCGGCCGCCCGTTACGAACCGTCGCGCATTAGTACAGTACGCCGTCCTCGGCATACCCTCGTCACTCCCGATGATGCTATCACCCTCCTCCAGGAGAGTAGCAAAGAGACTAGCACTCTTAAAAAGGTCAGACACAAACCGCCGTCTTTCCGACCTCGCCGTCGAGGTCCATCGCGACGTCCCGGTCCATGCCCTTCCCGACCCTCGCTCGAGCCAGCCCGCGATGCTGTGCCAGTAGTTTTAAATCAGCCCCTAAATAATGATATCATTCAGATTCAGCCTGTCCCCATGCAGTCCTCCCCCAGCGACACCCTAAGCCGAGGCTCGTTCCCCACAGGGGGTGCCCTTAGCGTGTAGTCGCTTAGTTTGTAAGTTTTATGCCCTGGCTGGAGGCCTTACTCTTAAGGCACCCACAGGATAGTCCGGTTAAGCAGACGACAACCTCCTAGGTTGAACTGCGTGATGCAATCCCCCGAAAAAAAAAATACACACAATACACAATAAAAAACTTAACAATATACCCAATAGGAAAATAAAAATAAGATATAATTGTGTGTCTCGCGGCATAGGCCCAGTTCAGAAAATTGCCGAGCAGCTAGTGCCCGACGCTGGTTTTCAGCTTTTTTTTAAATTACTTTTTTAACGCATTGTTTTAAGGAAATTTCCCAATGATATTTCACCATTTAAAAGTTTTGATTGGCACAAAATTATAAAATTATCTTTATGAGTTTGGTTGGCCCTTCTTTTTTTTTCGATATTAATTTATTTTTCATTGAATAATACTGTTAATAGTTTTAGAATAGTTACGTAGTTTTTATTAATATTTTTATTTAATGGGTAGTGCCAACTTTCACAAACGTTGTTGGTTCTGTGCCTTTGACCAACTATATTCCAGTCGGCGATATATTGTTCATCATTTAGCCATTGTTGGGACATGTATGCTATGAACTGTTTCATCTTTTCGCCACTAAATTCATTAGATTCAGTTTTTATGTACCTACTCCCATCCGTCCCGTCCGTTAGTTCTAATGGAGTAAGCGGTAATGCCGTACATAGTCCCACAATTCTTTTATGTAGTTTACTTTTCAAACCAATTGATTTCGCATGCTCTGACAAGAATGATAGTAACATTTTTTTTTTTTTTACATTTTGCTAAAAGTAGAAAATTTAAGCAGTCAGCAAAGAACGAAAGTCGGCTAACGCCGATCAGCACATCAACTTTATTAGAATATAAAGGTACTGCACTATCAATTATAGTATACATGACGTGAAAAAATCTGTGGTGTGACAAACGAGAAAAAAAACCTGTTTGTCACACTGGTGTTACAATCTGGTGTGACTACGAGTCGGTAACGGAAATTTCAACTGGCTAACTATCACGGTTCATGAGATACAGCCTGGTGACAGACGGACGGACGGACGGACGGACAGCGAAGTCTCAGTAATAGGGCCCCGTTTGACCCTTTGGGTACGGAACCCTAAAAATTATAACTAAACAACATAACATCACACCTTTAATCCCTGAAGGGTTAGGCAGCGGTGTACCATTAATTCACCCATATTTCTCCAGTTAGGGGTCGCATATAATGAAAGGCCAGCCCATAGCCGTAACCCGAGCACTAATGCAGATTCCGTGGCTGCTACTGATAAATTGCTGATAGAAAAACCCAATTGCACTTTCCCTACCCGAGAATCGAATCCAGGACCTGCTGCTTAGCAGGCACGCTTGTGACCAACTAGACCAACGAGACAGTAAACCAAATTCAAATTCAAAAGTTTATTGCTCAACACAGTACATAATAATACATTTCCAGATGTCAAGTGAACGCGCAGTCCATTGTGTTGTACCAATTCAGGCATGCAAAACTTATCATTCACAATTTCATAAAATAAAATTATTACTCTAAACAATGACATAATTTCAATATTGATACCTTATAAAAAAATAAAAAATTTAACTTCAAATTAATACATTATACAATGTCATAGATTCAAAATAAACCAAACAACATGCTTATAAATTCTGGCCTGAAAAAAATCAAGAAACGTGTGATATTTAAATGTTATGAATAATGATGTCATTAAAATATAAATAGAAATAACGAGTAGGTTACTTGTGACATTCAATGGGAAGGGGAACTTTGAAGCAGAAATAAAATCCTTAAAATAAATCATAGAACGGAGTTTATTACAGTATAATGTCAATGGTATTCAATGTACCACACATTGAATACCATTGACATGAGTTTCATATAGTCTATTAATAGTTATTTGTTATACAAGAGTGCAAAGTTGCTTTTTAAGACGCTGTACCTCGTCAAAACAGGCAACTTTGAACAGTTTTTTAGCCAAATGTATACATTTTAGAGCAACAAAAAAAATATATGTTACTCTTGACCATATTTATGAGGGAACCTTCGGGCCCAAAACACGTTTTTGGAAAAAAATCCCGATAAAAAAAAATCGAGAAGTTCTGATTTTCAAGCAAGTGTAACTGTATTACTGCTCAACTAATCTTGACTAAATTCATAACAGTGATGTAATATAAAATAATAAAGGGAACTGTCGCTTTTCTTTTTCGTTTTATTTACTACATTTGTAAGGATTCATGTTTTTAATGATAATTATTCGAACAAGTCGAACGTCACATCACGCCATTCGCGGCGTCTTGTCGCATCTCTTTTATTTCTACGCAGAGTGACAGTGACCGCTGAGGCGCGCTGCTAGATGGACGTATGTCACTTTTTTCCGCTCGCCGCTCAAATTTTTTCAATTAAATTTCGATCTGTTTGTTGTTGAAAGCTGTTTATTATATTTTATTTTATGATTAGTTTTTCGTTCGAGTAAATTTTTGTTCGATTTTAGTCATAAAATGTGTAAATAAAAAATCAGTGATCATCAGTGGCGAAGAGTCAAAATTGTGGGTGGGGGAACCTCAGTGGCGAAGAGTCAAAGTTCTGCAAAGGGAATCCGAAAAATTAAATAATGTAATTTTGTTTATTCGTCATTCCCGTTTTCAGCGATCCCGAAAACCAAGAAAATGACCACCATGACGAAAAAAATGAAAATTTCATCAGCGACATCTTGAAGTTTTTTTTTTTACCAAATCTTCGTTATCAGCGACCCTTAAAACTACAAAAATGACACCAATGATAAAAATATCGAAAAATTTCGTAAGCGCCAACTTCATCTATTTTGTAAATTGTCAAGAATAAAATGTAGAGGAACCATAAACAAAATAAAAGTGATTTATCTTATGTAAATAAGTCAACTAAAAAGCGCGAGTGATACCATATATGAAAACGTCTCATGTTAGAAGACAACATTTTGAAGAATTGTGTCGTGTAGAATTTATATATTTAGATTTTGCTAAAATCATCAAAAGAAATAAAATTTATTTAGACTTAGATTGTTTTAATTTAGTGTATTCTTACTGTTCGTCCACCTCTTCATGCATATCTCCATCCGCCCCGTCCGTATGTCAACCCTTTCATTCGTCTATCCACGCACCCGTCTGTACAGTAACCTAGCAGAAGGGGGGGGGGGGAGAGGGCAGAGGAGGTCCTCACAACTTCAAGAACAAAATACAAACATTAAGAAAAATAATAATATATAGCTAGCACAGCTGTCTTTTTCGGGGATTCCCTCACAAACACTAGCTCAGCTCTATGTATAATTCGGAAAAACTTTTAGTTATATCAAGACTGCGAAGACACTTAAAAGCCATTAATGATACAGTTTCTGAGTGGCTATCTTTAGACCTTTTAAAGGGTGATAGTCTGAGCTAAGTCACCCAGTGCTAGGCAAGACCTCAGGGGGACCCTGTGGTTTTGCCTAGCCTTGAACCCTCTTAGCATGCTACTGAGGGGTTCAGGTCTGAGCTTTCGGTTGAAGAGAGGTGGTCATACCTTGCCTTCTTTACATGGTTGATAGAAACTCTTTGCCCCCAACAATTTGCAACTGATGAAGCTACTGATGGTTATAGAAACTTGTTGACAAATGCGCAGTCATGCATGTGAAGCGAGATTATGGAATCCATGGGATTCCAGAATCTCCGATCCGATTCCTCTTCTCAACAGAAACCTACAAGTATTTGGGAATGTCAGAAGCATTAGGCATCAATACTGCTGACATGAAACAATCGTTGAGGGAACGCTCCTTTGGCCGCCTGAATAAGATGCTAAGCAGTCTTTTGTCAGGCGGAAACAAGTTTCGTGATAGGAAGGTCCGCGTACTGCTAACTGGCTTAGAAACCTCGACGAACATCTGAGGAGTCTTTCGTTTCGCAGCTGGATCAAGGGCTTGATTCAGAAAGCAGTAATTCTGGACAAGGCGGGTATTGTTAGGAGGTTCCTCTTTGAAAAACCCTGACCATCGGTAGTTCGGGCACGGTTCCCGATGCCGGTATGCTACTATTTTAAAATGTTTTTATTTATAAATATCTATTTTCTTACATACTGTTAAAAGCTGGGTATAGGATAAATTATCACACTACCAATTAAACACTAAAAATCTTTATTTAACACTAAACAACACTTATAACTCAATCACTTATACACAACTGATCACTAATCAGTTATATATCGCATTAGTAGTTCACTTAGATCACTTCGTTCCGTAGCCAAAATCAGACTAACTCACTCGCGAGAAATCGCTATGCCCCCGTAGAGGGGCGTGGCTGGCGGGATGTGGGTTCTACCCTTGCCCCGCGGTATCATCACATGTGCCCGTAAATACGGGCACCTCATTTGGTTGCTTGTATAGGCTCGGAGGGGGCGAGCGCGTGTAAAGTGCGCGACTCGCCTGTGTAATTGTCATTTTGTCCGGTAGGAGTCGCCAGCGGCGCTGGGCGCTGCTCGCTTACCTACGGTGAAACGTTACCGTAGCGAGCGCCGTTTTCTTTGCGCCACCTCGGCGGTCTGTTACCGCCAGGTGAGACATCCGGTTGCCCGGAGGAGGCCCAGCAGATGACGACCTGCGACCGAGGTGACTTTGTTGGCGCATCCTACCGCTAAGGATGCTGGCCCCCGTCTGCAGACGCTCTCAGAGCTAGCCGATCGCGCTCCAGACTAGGGGCCATAGTGTTTGAATTTGAGCGGCAATGTACTGTGTAACGCCGCCCATGTAAGCGAACGAATAGCTGGCCTGCGCCGCTCCTTCGTCGCGTGAGTTAGAATGCATGACTAACTCACTTCCGCACCCGTCGCCTATTTATATGAACGACTCATGTTCGAGAAACTTCCACAACTTCCGTGAATCTCTAGGTAGTTCCTTAGGGGAAACCCATCCTTCGAGAAAGTTCTACAACCTTCTTGAACCTTCCAGATAGCTTTATAGTGGAACCAATCCTTCTAGAAAGTTCTAGAAAGGTCCAGAACTTTGTCAAAGTTTCTAGACATTTCCATTGTGGAACATTCTAGGATTATTCTCGAATCTTCTAGACATACTGGATCATTCTAGACTCGAACGTAATCCTGGAATGTTCTCGTAAAGCAGGCAACGTAACACTGCCCCTCCTTAGACATGCTCGTCCCGAGCATCGTTAGTCCCGTAGTATCGCGCTAATCGATCTACATGTACGATCTTAGGCGCACCTCGTGGACCCTTCTGTATTCGGTAGGTGACATCGTTGACACTGGACATTCCTGGTCACGACTCGGTATGGTCCATCCCTTTTTGCTTGCAATTTCGGAGACTTCCCTTTGCTACGCACTGGGTTATGCAACCACACCACTGAATTCTCGTCGAAACCTCTCCTGTTCGTCTTCTGGTCATAACGGGTCTTCATCTTCTCAGACATCTGTTGGCCGGATTGTCTGATATGCTCATAGACATCGTTCAACTTGTTACGCAAGTCATTTGCATTATCTGTAACATTGCGTGGTGCATCAGGGGCAGTTCCAGTGATTGAATCTGCGGGCAACCGTAATTGCCTTCCAAAGTTCGCGAAGGCTGGTGTCACAGTCGTACTTTCGTGGACTGCACTACGGTAG
The DNA here is from genome assembly GCA_949152445.1 of Cerastis rubricosa. Lineage (NCBI taxonomy): Eukaryota > Metazoa > Arthropoda > Insecta > Lepidoptera > Noctuidae > Cerastis > Cerastis rubricosa. Next base: position 17,021,560 of record OX424541.1, read on the forward strand.
GACAGAAGAAAAGGCTGTATGTGCTTGTCCCAATCCTTTTGCCTGCTTGCTACGACTTTTGCCAGATTTCTCTACAACGTTTGGTTAAAGCGTCCCACCATTCCATCAGATTGTGGGTGGTAAGAAGTGGTTCTTGGTTTGTGGGTACCCATCATTCGGCAAGTCTCCTGAAATACTTGTGATTCAAAATTCCTTCCTTGATCACTGTGAATTTCTAAGGGTACTCCAAACTTCCTGAACCAATTTATCTGCGACAGTTGTAGCTTCTTGGTTAGGAATGGCGAACACTTCTGGCCACTTTGTGAAATAATCCATGACAACCATTAAGTACTTGTTCCCACTTTCACTCTCTGAGAATGGCTCACCATTCCCAGGAGGCTCCAACTTTGTACACTTTTAATGCACCTCTGCTGCGTGTTTAAGGTCTTTTCACAGCCGCACAAGTGATACATTTACGACAACAGTCCTCCACATCTTCTCGACACTGGATCCAGTAAAATCGCTCTCGGATCTTCATTAGAGTCCTTTTTACCCCCATATGTCCTCCTGAACATACATCATGGTAGAGCCGTAGAACATCCGGTACTTTGGCTTTAGGGACAACTATTTGTAGATGACACCTGTCCCCTCGAGCGTTTTCCCATTTACGGCACAAGACTCTATCCTGGATAAACAAGCTGTTCCATTGGGCCCAATAACTCTTCGTTATGGAACTCATCGCTGCCACATCACTCCACTTGGGTTTAGGAGCACCAGCTTTGATCTACTCGAAGATCGGTTTGATCTCTGAGTCATTTTGCTGAGCCTGCTGTAGGGTTTCCTTCCATTCATCACTGAGATTCGTTCAAGCACCCTCACGGTTGCTACCTCCTTAGTCTCTTGCCTGGCACTGTGCTTAAAATCTTCAGGACAAGTTCTTCTTGACAAGGCGTTTGCGTTACCGTGAGTTCCCCCAGTGCGATGTTCAGTTATGCAGTCGAACTCTTGCAGTATTTCAATCCACCATCATCACAATCCATGTCGCCACTTGTCCCTCCGTATTTTTGAACTGTAATAGCCACTTCAATGCAGCATGGTCAGTTCACAGCTGGAACTTTCGTCCCAGCAAATACACGCTTTTGCAAAAAAAAACGGGCACCTAAGGAAATTACGTTCTAAGGACGATTTGAGTTATCATCGTTCTCTTGCCATGAAATTTAATTATTTGACGAACTCTGTATACTTATAATCGTGTAAATTAATACGCGTGAAGTGAAATTCGGCAATATTTTTTTTTAAAACTCGATCAATTCTTTAAAACCGGTGTACACGGCCAAACAATAAGAAGTGGTCGGCATAAAGACAAGAAGATTTTTTTACTTTTTTTTATTAAATCAAGTTACAAATGTAAAAACCTAATAACGAGTGTGACCTCCTCTTGCCAAAATCACAACTTGAATCCTTCTGGGTATGCTTTCCACGATGTTTTTAATAACGTTTTGAGGAATACGTTCCCACTCTTCTGCAATGACTTCTTGCATGTACGCTTCCACGTCGCCAGAACGGTGTGGGCGAGCATTGTCGTCCATAAAAATGGAATCATCCCCAAGTACAGTCAATGCAGGTTGTGCATATGGAATTAGGAATTCCATTATGAACCGGTGTGCTTTTAATGTTCCATTTTCTATGAAAACTAACTCCGTACGCTGCGTCGAATTAATTGTTGCCCAAAACAAAACGGAGCTTCAGCCTTAGGGAGTGATTTCTTCGAAACACACTTCCGCATAGCGTTTCCGTGGTCTTCGTAGCACTCGTCGGCGTCGGTCCTCTCCGCACAAAGAGATTCTAGCTTCATCAGAAAACAATACTTTATTCCAGTCCTCCAGAGTCCATGAAGCACAGTTTCCAGTAAACTAAAGTCGAGCAACACGGTGCTTACGGAGTAAATTAGGACCCCGCGCCGGGCGGTAACTCCTGATATTGGCAGCCAAAGCCTCCTCCTGAACGTCCACAAGCTAACTTCTACTCCTCTTCTTCAAGGCTCTTCTTCAGGTCCACACTTGATGCTTTACGATTCCGCAACGCCTGACTTACCAAAAAGCGGTCTCTTGGTTCTGTGCATCGTTTTCTTCCCGAACCAGATCTTCTTTTGACCGAAGCGGTCTCTTGATACCGTTGCCAAGTCCTCTGGACAGTTGAACGACTCACATTTAGCCGCTGAGACACGTAAGTTTGCGAACGACCTTCTTCAAGTAGGGCTATAATTTTACCGGCCCTTATCGGTTTTAACTCATATCAAAAACTGGTATTTAATGTAAAAAGAAAAATTAAATTGTTTAATTTGCAGAAAATTTCCAAAGAGTTTTAAAATTTTAGTAATCAGTAAAAATATCGTTTCAGCATTTAGCGCCATTAGTAAAGCAATTTTACAATAATCAATATTTTTCTTTTGCCCATTTCAAAATTTAAATTTGGAACGTAAAGAATCATGCCAGGATGCTTCAAATGACATGCCAATACATTGTCAAATGAATAAAACCTCTTTCTTGTTCTTCTTCATTGAAATAGAGAAAAAAATCTATGGTGCCCGTTTTTTTTTTGCAAAAGATTTTATTTACTGAAATGCTGCAATGTTTTTACAACGGCAGTAGCCCGTCGAGTAACGCAATGATTTCTTTCCGGTTTGGTTTGTTTAAAAATAGGTGTTTTGCACAGACGTTTCTTTAATTCCTGAAATGCGACGTCGCAGCTCTTGTCCCAACAGAATTGTCGCTCAGTGAGTTTGTGTAGAGGTTTCGCAATGTCAGCAAAATTCTTTGCGAACCGCCGATAGTAGGAGCAAAAACCCAAAAATACTCTGACCTGTGTCCAGTCTTTCGGAACTTGCCAATTCTTGACGGCGACTACTTTCCGTCTGTCTCTTTCCTGTGATTATTCTTTCAACTCCTCGTATGTGAGGCGCACGGTCTTATCCACTGAGCTAGCATTGAACTAATATCGAACCGCTACAAGTAATTTCTCTATCCTGAGCCTAATTCTATATATTTATTTATATAAATATTTCTTTAAATATATATTTATATATTATACTTATATCTTACATATAAAATTCTCGTGTCACAGTATTAGTTACCATACTCCTCCGAAACGGCTGAACCGATTTGTATGAAATTGTGTGCATATCGGGTAGGTCTGAGAATCGTCCAAAATCTATTTTAATTATACACATAAAAAAAGTCCACGCGAACGAAGTCGCGCGCAGTTAGTTATCTATACTTCTATACTAATATTATAAATGCGAAAGTCACTGTGTTTGTTTGTATGTTTGTTTGTTTGTTACGTTTTCACGACTAGACGGCTGATCGGATCTTAATGAAATTTGGCAAGAAGATAGATTTCAACCTGAGGAAGGACATAGGCTATACATAATCACGCTACAACCAATAGGAGCGGAGCAGCAATGTAAAATGTTGCGAAAACGGGGAAAATGTGACGCAGACGAAGTTGCGCGGGACAGCTAGTTATATTATTAATGCGAAAGTTATTATATTAAAAATTTGTTTGTTACCTCTTCACGCCTAAACCAATGAAGTGATCATCCTCAAATTCTGCATGTACGTTGTAAGGTGTACACAAACGGCCATAGGATACCTTTCATTCCGACAAAAAGTACTGATCCGAAGGAAAACAACAATAACTTTCTTATCACAATAGATGGCGCCACGTGCTATTGTCAAATTCTAAATTTAATCGAACAATAAATTTTAAATTTACTTCTTTTTTTTAAAATAAAACTGTACTGTACACGCGTAGCAAGACCACTGCAGAAACGAGTTTTGTCTACGGAATAATCGACATAATGACAGATAGACAATGTCAATGTAGCACTTTGTCGATTTTTCCGTCGACATAGCCCGTTTCTACGGCCGTCATGCTACGCGTGCAGTTTTTGGAGCATAGTCTGTAGTTCCAGGGCTGTGTGGGCAAAAAGGACCATGTCGTCGGCAAGTCGGAGATTCGTCAACCTCTTACTGCCGACTTTAATGCCCTTGGTTGTCCATGAGGTTGCTTTGAATTATTTATTATTCGAATGACGAATCTATTCGATAACCTTTTCTATAAAATAACAATCCAAACAACCAAACAATCCAAAATAACAATCGGTTGATTGTTGTTATAATTTATTAGAAAAAAATAAGAAAACAAAAATATAAACATATTTAAAAAAAAATGCGATATTGAAATGTAGGTAAATACATTATATTAAAAAAAGAAGATAAAAAAGAAATGCGTGTATTGAGGTTCGAACCTAGAGATCACCGCGGAAGCAATGTGCGAAGTAGGCTAGCGGCGCGCTGGGCTATTCGTACTTTTATATTGAGTTTCGAAATTAAGCTTCTATACATTTATTGACGTCGCACATCGACGTGATTCAAGCGGGGCACCCCGCAGTAGGCGGGACTAAAGGGACTACTCGACCCCCCTCTTCATCTGCTTCACCCCCTCAAAAGCATGAAAGTTGCCTAGAAGAGCGCCTTAACCGCGTGTTCAATTTTGATGACCGAGCAAGCGAAGGATTCTAAAATTGAATCACGAGCGCAGCGAGTGATTCAAAATTAGAATCCTGAGCGTTAGCGAGGGAATCAAAAGAGCACGAGGTGAAAAATCTTTGCACTCGAGTGCAACACGTAACTTTTCATTCCACCTCAGCGAGGAAATGACTAAATGCAAAAAAAAAACGTTTACAATCACAAGATAGGTGCACTTTTATTTCAGTTTAGGTATTAATTACTACATTATGACAGGTAAGTATTACAGAATAATCTTTAAATTATAACAAAATAATATTATGGTATAATTAACAATGACGTGAAAAAATGCCGCGTAAAGAACCGCGTACAAAGCAAATTGAAAAAAGAACACCAAGAAGGTTCCGAGTCTGAGTTTTTAACAAATTAAAAAAAAGTTGTATGATATATTCGGCACCATAGAGGTAGCAGTAAATAGGTTTAATGTTTTTTTTTATTCACAAACTTAGTGCACACGATGTTCTAAATTCAATTTACTTTATCCTCTAGAGAATAAAAACGGCTTTTGCACTCAGATATCGAAGAGTAAAAATACTCTTTCCGAGATGGTGGGATGAAAAATGTATTAATTAACAAAATTAGCTACGTGTATTTTTTTTGCAGTTGGTCATCAGACCATAACCGAATTTGTTCCACTTTACATGGTGTTGTGGTGGAGAGTACACAACAAATTCTTAAACTAAGAGTTGAAGATGATGGAAATGTTACAGATCGTAATCAATTAATGAACGTAGTGGAGAGATTTTACGAAGAACATTATGCTTCAAAATCTGAGAACCGTCGTCACCAGGTAACGACCTTAGAGCTCCGCCCAAAGATCACCGAGACTCTGAAAGTCTGCCGAATATCATAGCTTGGCAAATGGAGAGTGATAAACCACCTGGTGAGGACGGTATTACGGTTGAATTACTGGGTGCTGGTGGTCAACTCGTGCTACAAGTTCTCGACTAAAGAACCTGTGTGTTCCTCTTCAGTGTCTTGTCACCAGGTGCCTGGAAGAATGCAACAGTCACTTATACTCCACTAGAAAGGAGACCATTTAAACCTTGACAACTACCGTCCTGTATCTCTCCTTTCTCAAATTTACAAACTGTTTGCCAAAACTGTTTTTAATCGTCACACCCGCCAACTAGACGACTGTTAGCCCGTTGAACAAGCCGGTTTACAAAGTGGTTTCTCCACGATTGACCACATTGATTATGTAAAGCACATAATGTAGAAGAGTACAGAATACAATCGACCCCTGTGATTAGCTTTCGTGGATTATGAGAAGGCATTGGACAGTGTCGAACACTGGGCGGTGTTTAAGTCTCTCCATCGCTGCCAGATTGAAGCTTGGTATGTAGACGTTCTCAAGGAGCGGTACAATTCGGCAACAATGCAGGCTAGATAACATATTATGATAATCTCATCACACCAATAAAAACCAACACCACAAATACCATGTGTACAATTTGTACACAAGGTTGAATTCAAAGTTCACGGACGGCATTTGTAGTAGTACTGGATAACGTTGTTCCTAGCAAAATAAGCTGCATTTATTATTGCTCTGAATATACTGTTTTGAACCCTTGCAAGGGTAAAGTTAAAACCTCTTTTTAAATAAATCGTAATTTAAAAGAGTTTTGATTCAGATTCAGAGATTTCTTGATTCAGAAAGCGGTACTCCTGAACACTATCCTAATCTATCACTTTCGATACGTTAGGATTGAGTAATCGATTCGATGCCGCGCCGTGCCGCGTCGCGCATGTCTTCGGGAGCTTGCATCATAAAACCGGTAAAAGACAAAGAAAAACCACTGGACTTAATATGTGGAATCCTGAACAAGAGCCTTTGCCTTTGCTATCTGGCTGGCAGAAGTCGTAGCGGCAGACCACGTAAAAAATATCGGGGCCAGCTCGACAAATTTATCAATAGTCACATTAGCTTAGGCACAAAACATCTAGCAAGAAATCATTAATACTGATTCTTAAAATAATATAATTCGATACCAACAAAGACAAGACCCTTTAGATCTCTAATTAAAACAATCCAATACATAAAAAGACTCTTTCACCGTAATTCTACGAAACGCCAAGATCAATAAGAAAGCCCATCTTTAAAACTAAACAAAGAAAATAATCTTGTTAATTTAACACCAGCAAAAAAAGTCTGGCAGAATGAGAAAACGCCTTGTTTCTTTAAGAAAAAAAAAACACAACTAATTAATGACACTATTTCATTAGGGTCACTTTTAATTACAGAGCAAATAATTCTCTTTTGTGAAATAAATGTTTGTGTACCTTTTTGTTGCAATGTTACAAATAAGGTCCGTCTTTCATTGTTATGTTTTGTAATTGTTGGTTTAGGAAGTTCAAATATTTATTATTTGCTTTTGTAACCTTTCCTTAATTATCCGGTGTTGAAATTGTATGTTTTCTGTTTTGATTGGTAGACAAAAATTAAACACAATCATAAACCAGAACAGTCAACATATTAAAATGAATCATCATCATGCTACTGTTCTTATCCCAATTTATTAGGGGTTTGAACAATATGTCTTCTTCTTAAATACATTTTTATTTATTGTCATCTAAGTAGTAGTAGTCATATCATCTTTCACACACAGTCTATCTGTTATTGCTTTGGTCTTCCTCAACTCTTACATCAACATTTATACGCAAACGTCATCATCAGCCTATAATGTTCCCACTACTGGGACACAGGCCTCCTATCTATGAGAGAGAGTGGGCTGTAATCCACCACGCAGAGCCAGTGCGGGTTGGTAGAAGTCACATGTTTTCGCATTTTTAGTTCTAGGACAAGCCGGTTTCATCAAGATGTTTTCCTTCGCCGTTTTTTGAGGGCAGCGGTGATGAAATAAATTACACAAAATAATGCGCCTGCCTGTTTTCGAACCCACGGCTTACTGCTTGTAAGTCGGGGCTGCCACCACTGAGCCAACGCTGCTCTCAATATACGCAAACTTACCTTACAACATTTTCCTCATTCCTCCGCATGTACGTAATGACATGCCCATACCATGACAACCGATTGCCATACCTATTAAATTGGATAAAATACAAAATATGGAATAAGCTTGTTAACAAGAAAGATCGATTATCTAAAGAATACAGGGCTTGATATGATGCACTGTGGAAGACGTAATCTTCAGAGCCTAGAAAAAGTACACAGAGTGCAAGGAACACCGATGCAAAAACGGTTACCGCGTGTTCATTAAGTACATCATACGAAAAACATGGAAATTTTTAGTCGGCTATTAATAAAAAACCGGTCAAGTGCGAATCGGACTCGCGCACGAAGGGTTCCGTACCATTATTTATAAAAACGAGCAAAAATATCACTTGTTTGTAAGGGGGGCTCCCTTAAATATTTATTTTATTCTGTTTTAAGTATTTGTTGTTTTAGCATCAACAGAGATACATAATCTGTAGAAATTTCAACTGGCTAACTATCACGGTTCATGAGTGACAGTCTGGTGACAGACGGACGGACGGACGGACGGACGGACGGACGGACGGACAGCGAAGTCTCAGTAATAGGATCCCGTTTGACCCTTTGGGTACGGAACCCTAAATACCGCTGAATCCTACAAAACTGCACAAACACGCTCATAATGTATAGAAAACCAGTTTATTTTTGATAACCGCCGTTCTGATCCACTAAACAATTCCAATCAGCAAAAGTTAGTTGTAAAAGACCATAGAAAGTTTTCTAAAAACTTATCGATGGTCAAATAAAAGGCCAATAAGGGTTCACCAACAAAGAACGTGGCGCAATTATATCTATTCATTTTTAATGAACAACTGTAGCGTTATCATACACGATGACATACAAGCCACCGCAACGCTGATAAATGGAAAAAAAAAATGTTAATTTGTCCCATATAAATGCTATTCTATACTATTCAAAAGCAGTTACATAGATTATAAATGAGACATCTCCAGTAATTAATTAATAATACTTGTGTTCCTCCTCCTCCTTGCGTCGTATTCCTCAATGCTGAGGGTCGACCTCCGTTCAGTATCACCTTCTCTCGGATGATCTTTCTCCAACAGTTCGTGTCCCAGGCAGTGTGAAGGGCGCTGAGGACTGTGGAGTCAAGGGCGGTGTTGATCTGGTCAGACCAACGTATTGGGATGCGGCCACGGGGACTTTTCCCGTCCACCTTGCCGGTCACGATTTACTTTTTAAGGTTGCTGTCGTCTTTCCTCGCAATGTGACCGCAGTATTCCAAGACTCTGCGCAGGCACTCGAAAGACAGCCGTGTAGAGATTTTGAGCTCTCGTAGTATGGAAACGTTTGTCCGATATGCTGTCCAAGGGGTACGCAACATCTTTCTCCAGCACCACATTTCAAAAGCGTCAACGCGTTTTCGGTCAGCGGCTTTCAGCGTCCAAGTCTCAGCGCCGTACAAGAAGATCGAGAAGATCCGGGTCCGTACCAGTTTGGTTTTGGTTTTTACGGAAATCTTGCGATCTCTCCAGATTTTTCCATGCTGAGACACGGCGCTTTTAGCCATGCCTATTCTCCTGCGCAATTCCTTCTCGCAAGAACCATTGTTGCTGATGATGGAACCCAGGTAAATTAAGTTGTCCACCGTTTCTAGGTGCAAAGCGCCAGTGAGTTCCAGCTTCCCAGATCTATCCACCACCATGACCTTAGTCTTCGACCTGTTCATGATGAATGACGAAACTTTTTGAAAATAATGCCACTGGCCCAAAGGATGCCATAGCACAAATTTAAAGTGACTTGTTTTCAAACAGTAATAACAAGTTGTTTTGAATAAAACTTATAAATCCGGAACTAGCTTCCACATTATTTCGTAACTAGTTTTGTAAAGACCAAAAAAAACTCACGGAAAAATCAGGCAGCAGGTTGTGAAAACTGTAATACGAGTAGTGAAATTCACAGGAACAATTTGATCTTGGAACTATGCCCAAACTTGCTTACACAAAATCAATTGGCTCTAATAGATCTGTTACATTGTATAAAACCGGTGAAATACTTGAAACCGATGTGTAAATTGAAACAAGTTATTCTCCATGATCTACACTATGTTATAAAGAGGTACAGTTTCTACGTTTGGTTATTAAGAGTAATCTTCGGAACAACAGATCCAATTCCAAAAATTTTGCTCTAAATATATGCCATGCCACCTTATCGCCGCATTTCAAAAGCTATAATGAAAAAAAACCAGAGACAGTCATGAGGACTGCCGACAGAAGTGAAAACTCAAAACATTATAATAACTGTGTTCTTTTTTAAATTTTTAAATCAATTTTAGTCTGAATTATTGAAATTTTATAATTTTAATTATTAATGCTAGTCTGGTTTACATTTAATATACAAATACAGTTATATAATTTTTATACAGTTTATTAATTAATCTAAACTAATATTATAAAGAGGAAAGATTTGTTTGTTTGTTTGCATTGAATAGGCTCCAAAACTACTGATCCGATTAGAAAATTTTTTTCAGTGTTTGATAGCCCATTTATCGAGAAAGGCTACAGGTTATATATCTTCACGCTATAACCAATAGGAGCGGAGCAGCAATGAAAAATGTTGCGAAAACGGGGAAAATGTGACGCAAACGAAGTTGCGCTGGACAGCTAGTCAAAGATAATGCTGCACAAGCTCAATACAAAACATCAGGCTGCTATACCACTATAATTAATTCAATTTAAAAAAATACGAGTCCCTATTCTGACTCAATCAAGCACGAGCATGTCGAGGTCATCGGTAACGCGAACCCACAGATTTTTTCCCAACCAAAAATCGCGCAACGCGGCTAATGAAGCCACTTCAAAAAACAGGTTCCCAACAGGTGAGCTAACTAAAGCGAGTGAGCAGCGAAGCAGTAAAAGCTAGAATCAGATATAAGAATCGATCAAACTACGATCTGTCAATTCTGGTGACAGATATTGTAGTTGTTTAGAGGTGTCTGTGTCCTCGTTCACAATATCCCCGTACCGATATGACCGAAACTGAATAGTTTTCTTATAAAATTCAAACTACGCACTTAGAAAATAAACACTGTTTTACAACGTACCATATTTCAGAGTTTGCACATCCGAATCTCATCAATTTAAAAGCTCTTTTACTAAAAACTACCTGAAGAAAAATATTTACTTTAAATCTCCTGTTCGGGGAAGAACACGACAATCCTTTGGTAAAGCATACCGCGGAACGCTGCAACTTCTAAAGTATATATTTTTACTACAATACTTGTTCGGGTTCTGGTTTCGTAAGGATTAAAAGTATATTGTAGAGCCTTATATACTTCTTATATGTTGCTTGACAGATTGCGGCGGTTACATAAGTGAACTTTATAAATGTTTATGAACGTCTTCAAACACACTTAATACCACATTAATAGCCGATATGTTTATTACAACACACATCTCAGTATAATTAAAACAGATAAATTCAAAAACACTAAAAACTCCAGTGCAGCGGTGTGTGCTACGGCAGCGTAGGACATTTGCGTAGCTGCACGATCGCTACGCCGTAGCTCGTAGCAGTGTTACTATCAGCAAAGAAGTTTATCTCTACCTGTACCATGATCAAAGTTATTAGGTAATTGGCATTTTAGATTGTTACAAGTACAGGCCATATTAAAAATTTACTGACGACCAACCCTTTACCAGTAAAACACAGGTCACAAAAACACAGGTCAAAATATCACAACATAAAACTCCCAAATTAGAGCACATTTAGCAAAAATCAACCTTCAAATTAAACACGTCACTAATTAAAAACGCAACAGGCGTCTGAAATTAAACAAAAATTACGAAAAACTCCAATGAAATTACGTGAATTTAGACTGACAGCGGTTGAAAAAAAAAATTGCCATTAGCCTTTAGCAAAAAGGTTAATCACGCAAATTAACGCGAATGGGGAGTCGCGTGCCTGTAATTGGCTTTGGGCAGGGCATTTGGACACAGTATGACTGATGCAGATGTCCAATAAATTGTTCGATGAAATAAATTGATTGGGCCGTGGATTTTGCCGTTAGAATAAGACTGGATTTCAATGGTAAGTAACGTGGTTTTTTTATGAAATGTACTTAAATGTTTTCACAGCCAAGCTCGGATGCTAGGTGTGATTTTTTTGGCTACCATAGGAAAAAAAATGTTAACATTCGTCTGAGTTAATTCAAATAGAACCGATTCCGCTCGCTTTCCCAGTTTAGGGAACAATATCTGGGCACGGTGATGGTAATTGTTACCTAAGGGCAAATTTGACGAATGAAACTGAATGTCATTGACTCATATGAACTGGGTTCAAATGCTAAATCAGTGCTACGAAATATTCAGCTTAACGGAACTTAAACGCGGTTTAAATGACTGAACGTGATTGATTACCACGATTTACCTTGGCGGAATTCGCCCTAAGAGAAGGTCGTTCCCTACTCTTTGGAAACCGGTTAAAAACTTGACCAACGCTCGGTTGCATTAAGAAGTGGAGCCCTATTAAGAGTATTACCTCTTTCCAAACTTGAAAAACACCTGCTTTTCCATACATCTTGACCGTATGACACTTTTGTAGGAAACAGTAGATTTGACGGCACGGTTGGCGCAGTGGTTGAGCGAACGACTGCTGCGCTGCGTGTCGTGGGTTAGATCCCTCGAACGGAACAAATATTTGTATGGCCTAAATATAGTTGTTCTGGGTCTGTTTGTGTATGTTAGTTTAAATGTTTGTAAACGCACCCACGATACAGGAGAAATTCCTAGTGAGGTGGTGCAAGGTTTTCTTAAAAAAAAATATCGATGATTTCTGTGGGGGTTTGGAATGATGCATTGAATAAGAGGTAATCTTTTCTGCGTCGATGTTCCTTCGACCCTGTATAACTTACTAGTTGTCCGGCGCAACTTCGTTTGCGTCACATTTTCCCCGTTTTTGCAACATTTTTCATTGCTGCTCCACTCCTATTGGTCGTAGCGTGATGATATATAGTTTATAGCCTTCCTCGATAAATGGTCTGTCTAACACTGAAAGAATTTTTTAAATCGAACCAGTAGTTTCGGAGCCTATTCAATGCAAACAAACAAACAAACGATCAAATCTTTCCTCTTTATATAATATTAGTTTAGACTATGCAAGTATATTGCTTGTCTGTTTTTCCTAGGCTGTGACCACTTAATGTGTCTGTCATAGTAAAAATTAATTGTGTCATCGACGTCATGTGAGCTTAAATGGGATTTGCTGCTTAATCGATGCTATTTTTATAGGTACGTAAAGGAAAATTTGGAAACACGGATTTGATGCGATTTGCCTTTTAATAGGTAGTTTTAAAATGTCCGTTGGCAAAACTGTAGACCCCGAAGGGTTAGGCAAAGGCCTCTGGTATTCCCATTTATGTTAAAGTATTGTATGCAAAAATAATAAAAAGCAGAAGAAGTTTTTGTGGTTTAAATCATAGATATTTTAGTGTTGTAGTCATTTTGTAGTCGATACAAAAAAAAAGACTGATTAAAAAGAAATTGAGGAAGAAGAACATAGGATTCAAGATATTTTTTGCGATAGATTGATCAAAATCCTGGCCAGTCATCTTCATGGAAACCGAAAGGCGTGCACCACAATTCTCCCTTTTTGAGTGTACTATGTGTGCCTGCGTTCCATAACTCAGGTTACAGATGTGGAAGAAAAAACATCCAAGCTAAAGTGGGATTGGGCTGGTCAAGTAGCGAGAAAACACCCCGAGAGGTGGACAAAACTCGTCACTCACTGGACTCCTGACGGAGGCAATCGCCGTCAAGGCAGACCGCGGCGAAGGTGGTGTAACCATCTGATCTCATTTGCGGGGTAAACATGACCAGATATCGAACAAGATAAAGAGGTTTGGAAGGAGAAAGGGGAGGTCTTTGCCCAGCAGTGGGACATGAAAGGGTAACAAAAAAAATTGTTAGGTTTTTTTATCAGAAGTTGGTTGGTCCTTATAGAACAACCAACTTCATACAGCTCAAGCGAAGCTAATAGAATTACAAAATACAACATAGATACAAAATTACAAAACAATCTTATCGCCAACGATGATAAATGAACAAGCTCCATAATTGAAAAGTAAATATCTCGGAGGGCGGTGGAAAAAGTATGGAGTTTGAAACTGCTGACGTGTAACTGCAAGTACGCTCGATTAAACTTTTACTCAGATGTTATTAACAGTTACCGTACTTCACAATATTCTTGTTGGTAAGCATATTTTCATCCTTTAGTAAGTTTTATCAGTAAGCTTCGGTTTTGAGTAAAGTAGTTGCTAAGTAAGACCTTTGTCAGGTGTATCTACAAGGTGTTGTTTTGCAACCTCGTCAAATTCTAGGAGGTAACTATGCTAATGATTCTCGACCCGAATCTATAATAAAATGAGTAGGTAATTTTCTTTTTTTTATTTATTTACTGAAATCGGTAACTGTGAACCACCTGTGTTTTGAACACGGGCCGTCTGAATCCGGCCTTATAACGTCGCTTACACACAAACAAAAAACCTCAAACGTTTTTTCGATAATTTTATAATCCCTAAATCTTGTTAAGGGGGTTATTTTGAAATATTGACAAACTTAAACAACAAAAAAACGCAGTGTTTTTTAATAATTTACTAGGTACCGTAATTTATATTGATTACTAGCTGTTACCCGCGACTTCGTACGCGTTAGGTTCGTGATTTGCTTAAAATAAGTCTTTTAGTCAGGAGGTTCTTGATTCCAATGTTTTGTTTGAAGTTCGTTACCAGATGTCTCCAGTATTAATACAATCTGCCCAGTCTTGGCTTAGCGACTGGCTATCTGACCTCCACAACCCAGTTAGTACTGGGTTATACGACACCTCTTGGTAAGACTGGTTGTCAGACTTTCGGGCCACTGACTACCTGTACCGACTGTCAAAGATCTACAAATGACAGCCGTGACCAACGGCTTAACGTGCTTTCCAAAGCACAATAAAGTCGGTACGTAATGGCTGGTCACCCATCCATAGACCAACCTAGGCAAACGCAACTTAAACTGAAGATCGACCCTAGCGACCTAAATTGATTTTATATGATTATTTTCGTTTGAAAGAACTTGCTTCAAGTGTGATCTCTTATTCATTTGTGAGTAAAACTTTGAAAACTGAGTACAACTCCTCAATGTATACGAACACGCTACCGACTACTGTAAAAAAAGGTGATGTTGTAAGTTGATGTGGATCAACTTTCATTATGAAACCCCCCTTAGGATAGAATTTCCAAAAACGTAAAAAGTGATTTTGTGCATCTCTTTTTAAAAATTACAAATATTCTCCTAAACTTAACCTTTTTCACCAGTTAAGGCGTGAAAAAGTTAAAACAGACTGATAGATGCTGTTAATATTCTGTATCGTTGGTATAGTCGTCGCAACTACTGAGTATGAGGTCCTGTTTTCGATTCCCGGGTCGGGTAATCTTTTATTTTGGTTTTCGACCATAAATTTCTGACCACAAAATCGCACGAAGAGAAGATTTTAAGACTATGGGGGAGCCCTTAGCCCAGCAGTCATTTTGATGAGATTCACTATATAACTTTCCTGAGAGACATGGACAGTGACAGTGGCAGGGAAGTGAAACAGGGAGACGTCATATCTCCGAAACTGTTCACCGCTGCACTGGAAGATGTATTTAAGGTTCTGGACTGGAGAGGGCTAGGCATCGACGTCAATGGCGAGTACATCTCTCACATTCAATTTGCCGACGATATAGGTGGTCATGGCTGAGACCATAGAGGACCTCAGTACAATGCTCGATGACCTGAGGTCATCATGGATCATCCGAAAGAGTGGGTCTTAAAATGAATATGGAAAAAACCAAAGTCATATTGAATGCCCATGTAACACCCACTCCTATCAAGATCGGAGACTCTACACTCGAAGTTGTAGACGATTATGTCTACCTGGGACAAACGGTCCAGTTGGGTAGGTCTGACTTCGAGAAAGAGGTCAACCGTCGAATCCGACTCGGCTGGGCAGTGTTCGGGAAGTTGCATGATATGTTCTCCTGCAGTGTCTCAAGACGAAAGTCCATGACCAATGTGTGTTGCCAGTGATTACATACAGGACCGATTGGGTCGCCCACATTGGGCCTCATCAGAAGGCTTAAAATCACTTAAAGGTCAATTGAGAAGGTTATGCTCGAAGTTTCCTTGTGTGATCAAATCAGAAATAAGGACATTCGCAAGAGAACCAAGGTTACCCCAAAGTCCCGGTAGCCCGAAGAATTGCCAAATTTAAGTGGCAGTGGGCAGGGCACATTGCTCGCAGAACGGATGGCCGATGGAGCCGAAAAGTTCTGGAGTGGCGACCACGAATCGGAAGACGTTGCGTCGGAAGGCCTCCCACGAGGTATATAAACTAAAAGTGCTGGACACTGGTACTGTCGCTGTTGCCGCGGGGAAGCTCAAGCAGCTTTAATAAAGTTATCTTATCGATAACTTCTTATATTTTCGAGTCGTTGGGAATTGAAGCTTTGGACCGTGGGACGGTGAGATCAGAGTACTCAATGCTCACAGTCTTATTAAAGAAATTTCTAAACGCATAGCTTACACTTTCCGTGATCCAAGAGCTGGCTTTTACTTCGGCCAGAGGCTAAATGATTGTTTAACTGTAGTTTGAATGGTTAATAATAACTAAAAGGATAACACTATTTGGTAATGATTAGGAAGTCTTAAAGCACAAAAAAAACAAAATACCTACTTACAAAAAAGAGAAACGGGGTGGGGATCGAACCATGGTTACTTTTGTAAATAATACAGCATCAAAAATTAAAAAAAATATAAAACAATAAGTGCATATTGGCTGAGGTTTGATCCTGTAACATACGATTCACAGGTCAACCGCTAAACCGTCAGGCTATTTACTTCGGTGACGATTGTTCTAAAATAGCCGATCTATTCTAATGTTTGTTATGACAGTTGTCAGTTGTCAATGAGTTGAGGAATATGAACAAATTGCAATATTGCTCACCTCCCAATGTTATTAGCGTGATAATATATAGCCTATGTCCTTCCCAAGGTTTAAATGTATCTTCTTGCCAAAATCCATTAAGATCCGATCAGCCGTTTAGTCGTGAAAAGGTAACAAACAAACAAACAAACAAACAAACAAACAAACAGAGTGACTTTCGCATATATAATATTAGTATGGATTTATGTCTTTTGTGACAACATCCTGAATTTTGACGAGGATGCAAAACAACACCTTGTATAAACCATAATTATATGTCTGTTGTTCTATGGATGATATTTAGATATTTCATGAGAACCTGTTTTGCCAAAAAAAAAAAAAGATTAACATTATGACACGACGGCACGGTTGGCGCAGTGGTTGAGCAATCGACTGCTGCGTTACGTGTCGCGGGTACGATCCCCACACGAATAGCCTACAGATAGTTATTTCGGGTCTGGCTGTTTGTGAATGTAAGTTTAAATGTTTGTAAACACACCCTCGATACAGGACAAATTCCTAGTGTGGGGCAACATTTAAAATCGATGATTGATTGATGATGATCCGCAAGCGCTGCGCATGAGTTCCTAGGGGCGATTACCAGACCGAGCAAAGTTTTATTGGGTTTTTCTAACAGGAATTTCTCATTAGCCGCCTGGATGCCTGGATTTGTGATCAGTTGATGGCTGGATGTATTAGGCTCGCTCTCTATTACATGGGACTTAAACATTAGGTGTACTTTTTCTATACCACGTTTACCTGACACTTCGGGGATTTCAGTTAAGATCATCATTCTCCTCCCCTTATCCCAATTTATTTAGGGTTGGCGCAGCATGTCTTCTTCTTCCATACTTCTCTATTACTTGTCGTTTCATGAGACACCTCCTTTCTTGCCATTTAATATCATCCTTCACACAGTCCATCCATCGTTTCTTTGGTCTTCTTCTACCCTTATACCCATCCACAATCATAGTCAAAACTTCCCTCACGACATTTTCCTCATTCCTCCGCATCACATGCCCATACCACGACAACCGATTACCACACATCTTTTGATGATGTTTCTGTGATGATCTTTTTATGATGTTACACAAATTAATCAGGCACTTTATTTTCCTTTGAACTGTTATTTCTATGCACACCATGGAGATTTAAAGAACCCTTAAAAAAGAGTTGTCATAAAAACAACGAAGAGATAATGTAAGGGGACAGCAAGATTTTCCGCTACCCCATTTTTAACGATAATTACTCGCTGCAAACAACCATGATGATAATTATGGTAATATTCGCTTATCTTTTTGTTTCTTTTACCAGTCAAGCTTATGTTAAACATTGGATATTATCGCACTGACATATTAATACGTAAAGCTTATTTTACTCGAAGGAGTAGGCAGAGTTTATAGACACGAAACAAAGGGTAGTAGTGTGCTATCGGTGTAGGTTATTTCGGGATTTTATTTTGAGCTCGATATGTATTGTACGCTAGATTTTACAGGTTATATTTAAGTTCCTTGTAATATGCTGCATGAATGAGGAAAACGTCGTAAGGAAACTTTTGAATATTAATGTGGATGGGTGTAAGAGTAGAGGGAGACCAAAGAAACGATGGATGGACTTTGTGAGGGATGATATGGGAAGCGACTGAGAGCAGCGGTGACCCAGTGGTTGCAGCTCCGACTAACGATCAGTAAGCCGTGGGTTCGAACCCAGGCTGGCGCATTACTTTGTATAATTTATTTCATCACCGCTGCCCGCAAAAACGGTGAAGGAAAAGATCGTGAGGAAACCGTCATGTCCTAGAACAAAAATATCGAAGATATGTGACATCTACCAACCCGCACTGATGATGGATTACAGCCCACTCCTTCTCATAAAGAGGAGGCCTGTGTCCCAGCAGTGGGAACATTATACGCTGATGATGATGATATGGGAAGAAAAGAAAATGTCTGATGAAATTGCGAGTAATAGAGAAGTAGGGAAGAAGAAGGCATGCTGCACCGACCCCAAATGAAATTGGGATAATGACAAGAGAATGGTGATGATGATGTAATACGTGATGAGCCCGTTGTAATTAAACTGGCACAAATCTAAACTTCACGCTGCTTCTTAGACAAAAAAGATAATTACACGAGAAACATCAAGTGTTCGTTCTGTGAAACAATTGATGCTTCTAGAAAAAAAAAAAACATGGTGTCTGAAAGCGCTGACGAGTACTTACAAACTCTAGAGTAAACACGATTATCGCAACTCGCAACGTTAATAACATCGAAGTAATAGTTATGTACGTTGCGATTTGTGGAGTATTTTTTGTTGGTAGATTTTTATCAACACCTCGTCATTGGGTATCCTTGCTATAACGTGACTGAGCTCAGAGACGAGTGGTTTTAAAGTCGGAAACGACGATCGGTGCAGAACAAGATTCTTCTGTTTATGGGTATACTGTGGGACATTATATAGTCCAGATTATAAAATAAAAAACACACTGATATAATTTGGTATGAATTGAAATTTTTAAGAAATGATAAGTTTACGAAAAGACCATTGAACGACAGACCAATAATGAGTGACGGTACAAAGATGATCTTCTAAAGAAGGTGGAACATTATTTGCCATGCGCTTCTAACACGTCATAAGGTATTTATGTGAGCGGTGCAGAACACTGTGAAAAAAAGAAAATTAAATTAAATTTAAAAAAAAGTTTTATTTCAACTTTTTAATTTTTGCACTCCAATGTACTTGATGTGCTTATGTTTATATACCCGGGCTTTTCGAACGTAGACATCTTTTGATTACTGTCGAATAGCCCGCGGTCCATTCGTTTGGGCCGTTCAGACTAAATACCCCATGCAACACGATAATAGTAAAAAACAAAAGACCATCATCGTTCTTTCTTTAAAGCTCAACTTTTTTTTCCAATACACCCGTGTTAACTCGCCCAAGTACACCGTAACCCGTCTTCCCATCGGTTCAAGTGTTCATCAATAAACGTCACGAGCAGGTACAGCCGTCCACTGAACATGGCCCACGAAGAGGATATGTTCAAGCGGGCATGCGACGAAATTGGCTGTCCCATCTCCGAAAATAGATCTGTACTCTTACAAAATTATAATGCGTTTCATTTACAGTCTATCCCGAAGTGATAGGGTCGGGTTTTGTCTGTGTGGTTGTAAGATAAGTTGGTAAAACCATACGTAATGGTTAGCGATACAAGGTGAATTTGAAATAGATATGTCACTTTGATGTGTGAATAGTTTTTAAGGTTGATTGTTTTATTTTTTAAAGCGTAAAATAATGTTTCAATCGTATCAGGTTTTTACTGAATTGGATGTAACATATTTATTTAATTTTGTTGAAACAGTTTTATCGAAAAAACAAATTATAATAAAACACCGCAGTCTATCTTTTAAAAGTTGTACAAGAATTCAAAATCGATATTAACAGTTGCAGTCTTACAAAACGAGGCAGGAAATAAAAGGTCCTTACAAAATACTTGGAAAAAAAACGAAATCAATACCTATTCAGCTACAGCAATTATTTCTCCGGTCTCATTCTTTATTTTCCTGGAAAAAAGTCAGACATCGAAAACAGGGTAGATAGAGGCGAGCCATGATAATTGGACTGTCAAACCACTGGGGGTATTGTTAGATTGTTTTAACTCAACGTCAAAAAACTAGGGCTGCTGATTTTTTTGTTGACGACCTGGCTAGTTTTTCAATTGTTTTGTGGCTTTAGGAGGAAATCAAGCTGTGGCGTTGGCTTTTTATTATTACTATTATATTTTGGTTTACATTATTTAAGGTGAGGTAAACTGAATTAGATTCCTGGGTCACCAAAGTTTTATTGGATATTTCAATGAGGAAATTCTCAGTAGCAACATCTAAACTAATATTATAAAGAGAAAAGATTTGATTGTTTGTTTGTTTGTTTGCATTGAATAGGCTCCGAAACTACGTGTACGATTTGAAAAATTCTTTCAGTGTTAGATAGCCCATTTATTGAGGAAGGCTATAGGCTATATATTATCACGCTACGACCAATACGGCCAACACCAACATTGTACACTTAGTTCGCAATAAACATTTTGACTTTGACTTTGACATATGGCAAGAGGGAAAGTGTCTGATGAGATGACAAGTAATAGAGAATTAGGGAAAAAAAAGACATGCTGTGGTGACCCCAAACAATTGGGTTAACGGCAAGAAGAGGAAAATGATGATGATTTGTAGTGAAATACTTTTTGTATTAAAAATATTATAATATTTTCTCAGTATTCATACTTTTCCTACATTTAAAAATACCAATAAAGAAACATTTCTACGTCAACACGCAAAGCTTTACGAAAAAAAAAAGAAAAAACGTTTCTTTATGAATAAATTCAACGCAGAAATCCTTCACGGAGGTTTCATAGAAAAATATCTTTATTTTTTTCCGCGGCATGCGCCATTTGGTTCATTCGTTCGGTCGTTGAACTGATAAATCATTCATCGTGTAGGGAATGACTGGTGTTACGAATCAGAACGTAAGTGAGAATATTGCTCGAGGTTAAAGTTTATTCGAAAAGCGTTTTATTTGTATGATGTTATAGAAAAACCATTCATTTTATTAATCCACGAATATATCTGAAGGCTCAAAACAATAGAATAGTAGTATATTTTGTATTTTTGCATAACATTCTTGGAGGAGCTCGTGGCTAAATAATAACAGCCGCATGGATCGATCTTTAAGGTTAAGCCGTGCTTGCCGAGGTTGATCCGTTGATGGGTGACCATAATTACATACCGAGTTTCCTCCGTGCCTCGGAAATCACGTTAAGCCGTTGGTCCCGGTAGTCATTTGTAGATCTTTGACAGTCGTTACCGAGTAGTCAGAATCCAACCAGTCTGAAATCCAGTCTTACCAAGGGGTATCGTATTACCCAGTTACTGGTCAGTAGTTGTGGAGGTCAGATAGGCAGTCGCTTCATGTAAAATACTGGTACCCAGCTGCATCCGGTTATACTGGAAGCCGACCCCAGCATAGTTTGGGAAAAGGCTCGGCAGATGATGATGATTTTTGCATAATAGATAATCAATCCTCGAAAGATTATGCAAAGGTGCACCCCACATTTCTCCAGTCAAATTTAAGTGTTAAAATTTCAGTATAGGGTACAAGCCTTTTTCCATTAGCCATGCACAAATCTAGATTGGGCTGCTTCCATGCCGGATTTGAACCCAATTACACTTTACCCGACCTGCTAATCCTAGACTACGTACTAGCAGTACGTGTAGCAGTAGAGCTTGCTATCTCTAGGTATTTTGAGATCCACCAAATCTCTCTCTCTCTCACGAATTGCTGTTGCATATTGAGAGAACTCTCAATATGCAACAGCAATTCGTCCAAGTTGTTGTTGGCTTGTTGATTCTAGTACTATAATTTGAATTGTGTGTATGTTAAAGATATGTGCTAGTCTTGTACTCAATGACATTTGTTGAGTTCAACTAACTTTAACTTCACTGATAATTCTGTTCAAATATTATGGTGGCTCGGAACATTAACGCAAAGCTGCGCAGAACACAATTTTAGGTATCAGCGGGGCGCACAGAACGCGTCGTCTTGAATGTATAATGCGCAGACCGTCACACGCAAAACGTATAACTTTGTATTAACTGGGTATTTGAATATCGAACACTGCATCGGTTGAAGAACGTATCTTTCTCTGAAATCAAACTTCTTGTAAAAGCTAAACTTGACAATAAATATACCACTGCTGGGTCCCAGGCCTCCTCTCTTTGCGAGTTGATTATAATCTACCACGCGGACTCATTGCGGGTTGGTCTTACTCATCGCTTCTTTAACATTAAACTCCATTTTTTTTTATGTATAATAAAAACTGCCAACGTGCCATGGAGCGCAAAAACAACAAATTAAAAAGGTGCTAAGCTGAAATAGGACTAAACTGGACGTCTGCCGCATGCCCAATGATCTGTGGGCCAAAAAAACACTGGAGCCTTGATACAGCCAGAAGGCGTCGCGGTAGACCTCGTAGAAGATAGCGGGACGAGCTAGACAAGACCAGTGACCGTGGTTGACATTGGCTCTGGATCGAGACAATTGGAAGTCATGGCGAGAGGCCTGTGCCCAGAAGTGGGATGACGCAGGCTAACAACATCAGTATAAAAACTGAACTCGCATAACGATAACAATTCATCAATCTCGAAACATACTCCGCAAAAGCTTCCTTACCTCTGACGGTTTATAACAAAAACAACATGTTCAATTAAAACTTACACGTCAAGAGTTACAATGCATAAAGATCCGGTAAGTGGTACAACCCTGCCGTTTAAGGGGTGGCGCTCGACAAATATGAATATTTTACTAAGTCTTTTGTATACGTTCACGCGACTCGCCCACTTAAGCGTCGCTGTCTGGGTATTTCTTCGCTAAACATTGCTTTTCATACAATACACTGTTTGTGTGACAAGGGGGTAAGAGTTACAACATAACACTATCTTAATCTAAAAAGTTTTGGTGCAGTTCAAATCCGGTGAAATGTGGGTGTAATATTACCTCTGCCTAAACCTACTGGAATTATGGGCGTGATGTTATTTTGTGACGTTATGAAGAGATTTCACTAATGCTACTAAACGCGATTAGAACATCAGCGTTCAAGATATTCTATAGCAATATTGACACTAACCGACGTACCGTTACCGACGTAGCCCGAAGAATTGCCAGACTTAAGTGGCAGTGGGTAGGGCACATTGCTCGCAGAACGGATGGGCGATGGGGCTGAAAAGTTCTGGAATGGCGACCGCGAACCGGGAGATGCGTTGAAAGGCTTTTCACTAGGTGGACCGATGACCTTGCGAAGGTTGCGGGGATCCGCTGGATGAAAGTCGCACGGGACCGGTCAATGTCGCGACACTTGGGGGAGGCCTATGTCCAGGAAAGGACGTCTTTCGGCTGAAATGATGATGATGATGAATCAAATATGATAATTGTAATAAGCAACTGACTTTCAATGATTCAAAAATTGCTTCAGAAAATCAATTCTAAAAGTGAAAACTGAGGTATTATTTAACATTCGGAATTAAGACGTTTCAATATTTAAAGGAAAGCGAAGGAAAGCGACCTTTGCCCAGTACCAGCGAATTATGATGGGGTCGCTAAGACTAGCCGCTTTTAAGATATCATGAATTAATTATTGCGTTGAACTTAGCGTGGTTTGGACCGTGGTCTGTGTTTCAGTTGGATTGGAATAACAGTTAGGGCCTGTCCAGTGTGAGAAACTGAAGCGGGTACTGAGGCGTAAGCGATATCACTCTCCAGGACTTAAAGAGGCAAGACAGAGCTGAACTGTTAGGTACGTTTTGATCGGCCAAATTTGAAGAAGAACATCAACAATATAAAACTAGTATTAGCCACAATCAATAACACTAGTAACGGGATATTTACCATGTTTACAAATAATGAACATGGTAATAATCCCGTTACTAGTGTTATTGATAGTGTTAGTGACCATGTCAGTTTAAAAACTACACACATCAAAAGTGTCTAGGGATCAAGCATTTTTATGCGGATTTCTTGAGATTGAGATGTGGTTTGTAATAAATTTATGATTTTATAAATTTATATGGATCCTTTTTGGTGCATTTCATAATTTGAATCAGGAACTGTGAATCAAATTCGAGTAAAAGATGAAAATCAGCTGTCAATATTTTCCCTATAAAAACATACAACGCATTGAAGACATTATTAGTGGTACTGTTTCCCTACTACTGATTAAAACCAACGTTATTATGGAGCGGTGACGTCATTTAAGCAGGGAAGAAATGCTCAGAGCCGTGGGAATGATAGAAGCTGGTTCCCGGCAACGTACTGTGGCTTTAGCTCTGAATACAAGTCAGAGTGTTATCAGTCGACTTTGGACACGTTACCGAAGCACTGGTACCGTGGCTGAGCGCCATGGAGGACGGTATCGCTGCACCACACGGAGACAAGACCGATACATTCAAATCTTAACTCGAAGAGCTCCAACAATAACCGCCATGATGTTAGCCGTGAGGCTTCATCACTCTTCAGGGAACTTAATTAGCGACCAAACAGTCAGAAACCGCTTGCATGAAGTGAATCTTCATTCCCGAAGACCGCTACGGGTACCACCTATAGCAATGCACAATCGTAGGATTCGATATCAATGGGCTCTTGAACACAGAAATTGGGCAGAAGAACAATGGCGTTTCGTGTGCTTTTCTGATGAGTCTCGTTTTGGTATGAGACCGGATACAAGACGTATACGACACTGGAGAACCCCTGGACGCCAACAGCGATTAAAATCCTGCCAGGAAGTCCATCCTTATAGTGGTGGAACCATCATGGTATGGGCGGGTATTTGGATCGGCGGAAGAACTGAGTTGATTTGGATCAGAGGCAACCTCAACGCTCAAATTTATGCTGAGACGATTGTATCAGACGTCATCGTTTCTCTACAAGTGCAAATCGGTCCCTTATTTCAGTTAATGCATGATAATGCACGACCGCACACCGCAAGAGTTGTAAGACAGACTCTCGCCGCAGCTAACATCAATGTCCTGCCCTGGCCTGCTCAGTCGCCAGACTTGAACCCGATTGAGCATGCATGGGATATGCTACAGAGAAGAGCTCTGCCGAATATGGAGGGTATCCAGTCGCAAGAAGACCTTTTTTTGTTGTTGCAACGAACATGGGCGGCCATTCCACCGCGTGATTTGGATGAACTCATTTTGAGTATGCCAAACCGATGTTCTTGTGTTGTTAGTGTTCGCGGTAGAAACACGGATTATTAATTGTTTAAGTTACCCAATAAAATTTTAAAGAAAACTGTTATTTCAGTCTTTTTTTCGAACTTTAATGTTAGTGGTTCAAATGTCAAAAATCCCTTTATTAGAAAATGGCAAACTTCTTTATTAATGCAAAGGTGACTTGGTTTATCGTTACTGTGACAAACGAAAACACTTTATTTGATGAATCCTTAAAGAAAATTTTAATTAATATCAATCAGGAGAAAAGTTATTGCAAAAATATATGTTGATCCCTAGACACTTTTGATGTGTGTAGTATTAGCCATCCATAGATGCTGGCATTGTGGCCACATGGCAGGCGACACGCGTTCTTATTTTGCAATCGCGACTGACAAGAAACAAATAAAAGATGGGTATTGTAGCGTAAATAAAAAATAATAGTTGTCACACGTTTAATTTTTCGATTAAAAAATAACTAATACAAACATTTTTTATAATAAAAAAAATATCCAAAGAAAGAAAGAATTGGTAATTTAAAAATGTGACTTTCAGAAAAGTTGCGAAATGGATTGTCTAGAAAAGAATAAAATTTGTGATTTTGAAAAATAATGCCTATAGGTGAGGAGGGGTTGCAACCGCTATCCGGCCCTAGGCGCGATTAAATTATATCCGTGCTTAAATATGATATGGCAAAAAGTTCATTCCGCGACCTTTTGACAAGAATAGCTGAGAATATAAGATGATAGTATAAAAAAACTATTCCATAAGTACTTCACTATTACTACAAAGTATAAAAAAACCGGCCAAGTGCGAGCCTTACTCGCACACAGGGTTCCATAGCCTCAAACAATTTAATAACAATATTTTGAACTGTCATTCATTAGTTAGTAGTATTAGTTAGTAAACTTCCACACAACCGCAAAGCTAAATTTGTTTTTGATAGTATGTTTATGAAAAACAAAGTTACTGCTGCAGTTTGATGAAAAAGTCCCATATATCAAAAACTAAACATCATATCTTATTGAAACCAATTTTCGTTGATAGTTTTTTTTACGTTCTACAATTTTAAATATTTTCAGAATTTTCCTCCTCTTACTTTAGAAATTAGAGGGGGGGGGACACACATTTTACCACTTTGGAAGTGGCTCTAGCGCAAACTATTCAGTTTAGAAAAAAATGATATTAGAAACATCAATATCATTTTTGAAGACCTATCCATAGATACCCCACACGTATGGGTTTGATGAAAAATTTTTTTTTGGTTTTCAGTTCTATGTATGGGGACCCCCTTTTTTTTTTTTTTTTTTTTTTCGGATGGGAAGTCATCAAATGACTTCTTCCGCTCTGGGCGGAGCGGAAGGGAGTGTCAGACTTGACTGACTAAAACCCATCCATGTACCTTCTTAGCCCTTTGCGTTCCAGGGGCACGGTATCTCTTTCGAACAACCCGCAGCCCTGGCAGGCATCGGCCCTCTCGGACCCCTTCCGATTTGCTGACATCTCCTTGAGGCGCGCGTGGAACACGAACGCGCCGTCGGCACGGTCTGTCGTCATATGACGGGCGGACGGTGAGCTAGCCCATTACTCACCGTCCACAGGCCCGCGCCTACGGTGGCCGGGGGCCACTGGTTGCCCCCCGACGCCCGGGGTGTCTCCCGCGGCGGCTGGGACGTGAGGTTCTCTCCCTCTCACGTTCCGCCACCTCCTTCGCTAGCATGACTGCTTCGCAGAAGGAGGCGACGGCTTCCCATTCCCTCTCGCTCCGGACCATGGATTGAACCAGGGCCGGACGCGAGAGGTCGCCGCCGCCAATCGCCGCTACGAGGACACGGCGGTGCTCAGCCCAAGCGAGGCATAGCTCCACAGTGTGCTCCACCGTGTCCTCCGGCCGATCCTCGCAGTGGTGACACCCGGGCGTTTCCTCCCGCCCGATTCGGTGCAGGAACCTCCCGAAACAACCGTGTCCGGTGAGGACCTGCGTCAGGCGACCCCCTTAACCCCCCTTAATTTATTATTTTTTTTCTATTTTTGTCTTAAAATCCTAATGCGGTTTACAGAATACATCTACTTACCAAGTTTCAACAGTATAGTTCTTATAGTTTCGGAAATAAGTGGCTGTGACATACAGACGGACGGACAGACAGACAGACAGACAGACAGACATGACGAATCTATAAGGGTTCCGTTTTTTGCCATTCGGCTACGGAACCCTAATAAGGGTTCCGTTTTTTGCCATTCGACTACGGAACCCTAAAAAGTGGATAAGAACAAAATTTTGGGATAACTTGACACGGAGCGATGTCCCGCTGTCCTTCAGGGTCTTCGCTCGTAAACTACGGAGTCACCCGCAAGCACACACTTCCCAAACTCAGTCGGAATTGAGTCGCGGCGTTGAAATAACTCGGAACATCAGTCCACAGCTAGTTGTGTAATCCTTGAACCGATTCTGAGCGAATCTATGGTGAGAAAATAAAAGGAAATGAACACCATAATACTCAAAACAGAACCTTCCAAGCAGTTAAAATTTAAAATGTTTTAAATACATACCGGTTCTTTGTAAAAGACAGCCTTATGCAACCGACAATTTAGTACGGTGCTTATAGATACAGCCACAACTTTACATTCAGTGCAAACAGTAAAGTAAAAAGATTAATCAGATTCGACACAATAATTTAGTTATTTCTCTTATAAACAGAATACCATGTATGCTTCCTCTAAAAAGATCCGTTGCCAATTGACAAGAAAAAAAATTCTCTGTCAAACAATGGAATGATCATACTTTTAAATTTGAACCGAAATAAGAAAAAGAAAAAAAAAATAGAAATGAGGTCGACTTACACGAACGGAATAGTTTTTATTCAGCCGAATCAATAAGCAGCGTGATAATGCTGCAGTATGTAATGCTACAAGTCATCTCGACAAAGAAACAAATGACGCACGCACCGAATGGACAAGCATGGCTAGCGAGCGATCGTCTATTGTTATACGGCGACTCATCAAGCCATACATTTCCAGTATAACATGGCCATGCTTTGTATAGATTTCCAATACAATCAGAGATCCACATAAACTAGTTTTGTAAAGTTTGATTGATCGCTGTGAGTACAACTTCTACCCTTGACGGCCCACTGTAAAGCGATGCACTTTCACCACCAAATCGCTCGCGCCATCGCGCCCGCTACCGCCCCAACCACCGTTCAACCCTGGACGAAGCCCTGGGATCAAATATACACAGATTGTATTATCAATGAGCTTGGAACACGACCTTTGTTTCCTCTTGTAATCTCAAAAGGGGTGCGGAGGAATGCTTTTGTGTATCCATGATCCAAAAGCGGTAACCACTGCAGAAAACAAAAAATATTCACCTAATGACTGAAAGAATACGAGTAGACTATCAAAATAATAATAAATTTTAGCTGTTCTTATTTCAAAACTGACCAACTATTTTATACAAGGTGTTGTTTTGCATCCTCGTCAAAATTTAGGAGGTTGTCACAAAAGACATAAATAATCAATTAAAATTACGGTATCTAGTTAATTATTAATAACCGCTGATTTTTTTGGTTGACTAAGTTTGTCAGTATTTCAGAATAACGCGCTTAACGTGGTTTAGGGAATAAGAAATCGAATAAACGTTTGAGATAGTTTGTATGTGTGGAAGCGTGGTTATAGTGTGACAATCAGACGGGCCGCGTTTTAAACACGAGTGGGTCACACTCACCGATTTCCTTATACAAGAGAAAAAATAATAATTTCCTACCCATTTTATTATTGATCCGGGACGAGAATCATTAGCATAGTTACCTCCTAGAATTTGACGAGGATGCAAAACAACACCTTGTATAACAAAAACAAAACTCAAATCATGCAGCATCCGCATATGAAATTGGTGACCTTGGTAAAGAACATTACGGGCCGATGGTAAATCCTTTTTCGGTTGGAAACTAAAGAACATACTTTAGGTAGTGTTGCTAATTACTACTACAGGAATCATTTACAAAAACACTATCATTTCATCATTTGTCTAGCCTTTTCCCAAACTGTGTTGGGGTTGGCTTCCAGTCTAACCGGATGCAGATCAGTATTTTACATGAAGCGACTGCCTATATGACCTCCACAACCCAGTAACTGCAATGGGTAATACGATACCCCTTGGTAAGACTGAATGTCAGATTTTGAGCTTCTGACTACTCGTAACGACTGCCTAAGATCTACAAATGACTGCCGGGACCAACGGCTTAACATGCTTTTCGAGGCATGGAGGAAACTCTGTATGTAAATATGGTCACCCATCTATGGACCATCCTCGGCAAGCTCGGCTTAACCTTGAAGATCGACCTTTGTGGCTGTTATTATTTAGCTACGAGCTCCTCATTTACAAGAACACTAATCAAAGAAAAAACATTTAGTTTATATTTAACGACACCGCTAAGAGTTACATTCCCGTTTTCGCCAATCACCAGCAAAGTTTTTGCCCATTATCATTACAAAAGTCCTCCTAGACATCTTAACCCAAAACTTACCCCACAACCATTATCACAGAATTACCACAAAGTCCAAGTCTTAGCACCAAAATCCTAATAAATAGTAGCTTAGACTTTTTTAAATATTCAGAAGGCGAGAATTTTGACGCTCATCCGCGGACTGATATCAAAGTATTTTCATTAGTCTAAAGTGAAATTCATTTCCCCGAAGCCAATAGCCGAGTTCAAACTTTAGATATTCAGCGTCGACTAAGAATATTAAAGGAATTTTCATAATCCATCAATTTACTTGTGTAAACTCCGTTTTAGCCGGTTCACGTTCAATTGCGCAGATAATTTTAGGAATGAATCTGTTTTTCAGCTCTAGAAGTTTCATTATGATGAAGATTCCCTTAAAGTTTGGATTTTGTTCGTAAATAACACTATTATTATCGGATGCCTTAGGCTTTTCCGGTCGTTGACCTTTGTGGGAAGTTGTTTGGAAAAGTGACGGCGAACGACGGACGGAAATCTAGATTAGATGACAGACAAACATTATACAAACTATCTTAGTTCTTCAATATAACGCCTCTAGTCCCGGAAGGGTTAGGCAGAGGTGTACCTAATATTATACTCGCATTTCGCCAGTTTATAGAAGCTCGTGGCCAAATAATAACAGCCGCACGGGTCGATCTTTAAGGTTAAGCCGTGCTTGCCGAGGTTTGTCCGTGGATGGGTGACCAAAATTACATACCGAGTTTCCTCCGTGCCTCGGAAAGTTCGACAAATCTTTGACAGTCGTTACGAGTAGTCAGAAGCCAAAAGCCCGAAGTCTGATATCCAGTCTTACCTTGGGGTATCGTATTACCCAGTTACTGGGTTGTGGAGGTCAGATAGGCAGTCGCTTCATGTAAAATACTGGTAATCAGCAGCATCCAAGCTCGCCCTGCTGGGTCCTAAAAATATAACTGGCGAAATCATCATCTGCCTAGCCTTTTCCCAAACTATCTTGGTGTCTGCTTCCAGTCTAACTGGATGCAGCTAAGTACCAGTATTTTACATGAAGCGACTGCCTATCTGACCTCCACACCCAGTAACTGGGTTAGACGACACCCCTTAGTAAAACTGGATGCCAGACTAAAAAAAGAATTTCATCATACCTATAAAAATAAATGACATTGAGGTTCCTGAAACCTTTTTTTTTCAAAGTCAATCGTTTGAAAGATAGACACTTCCAAAGTGTAAAATGTGTCATAAGCACAATGTTTTGGGCGCGTTACATTAAGTTTTGCCGCAAAACAGGCTTATTCACCCCAAATAAAAAAGTCGTTTCCCAGCAATACATTTTGTGTAGGGATACATAGTATGTACAGAATGCTTGGTTGACGGCTTCTTGAAGGGTCTGTTTACACCCTGTAAGATAACGTCATGCAAAATCAGTGTGGAGTCTTGATTTGTGGCCGGTTGATGACAATAGGCTCGCCCCCTATACATAGGACTTAAACAAAACCGGTGAAATGTCGGTGTACTATTAGGTTCACCTCCAAACAATCAATCAATCAAAATGTTTTATTTTACACTAGCTGTGCCCGCGACTTCGTTCGCGCGAATTTAACAAAAAAGTTATTTAGTTTTTTCTATAATAATTTTGGGGGAGGCCTATGTCCAGCAGCGGACGTCTTTTGAGCCGAAATGATGAATGATGATTTTTTCTAAAATAGAAGTAGATTAAGTTACTCCTTATTACATCAGCTATCTGCCAGTGAAAGTCCCGTTAAAAGTCGGTCCAGTCGTTCCAGTGATTAGCCGGAACAAACAGACAGACAGACAGACAAAAATTAAAAAAAAAAAAATTGGTATATGTACCGTATATACATTCATATGCATGTAGTAAAAAGCGGTTATTTTAATATTACAAACAGACACTTCAATTTTATTTATTTGTATATAAAGGCCTACACGGGCACTTAATTAACGTCGACAAAAAGGTGCTCGATTCGGGTTGGTCGTTTCCTATGGAGAAGAACCGACAAGAAACTCCATGGTTACTCTTTTGAAATCATTTAGTTTTACAATAATTGAATGTTACAGCGTTAGTACTTAAGTATGGGAGGACAGCGTAGGCCTGACAATAGGTAAGTCATTGTTTACAACAAAAGGTAGAACAAGATATTATATTTAAAAAAAAACTCTGCCTAACCTTTCGTGGATTGCAGGCGTGAGGTCATATCATGTCACACACGATACGGTAACCAGTAAAAGTATAGAAGAAGAAACTGTGCCTAGATTAACGTGAGATGTTTCTGATGTTAATGAGAGCGGAAACAAAAAACTCTGAATGTAGTTCAAATACAGAATTGTCACCTAGGGAAATGACTTCACAACGACAGAAAATTGTACCGTAGTCCATTTACAAAAAAAAACATGGTCAGACCTTGAGTACTGACATAAAAAAAATTTTAAGCTGTGCTTTGGGCTTCAATGTAAAACCAAATAATTTTAAAAGAGTAACCTTGGAGTTTCTTGCCGGTTCTTTTTCATACGAAACAACCAACCCGAACCGAGCACCTTTTTGTCGACGTTTTCTAAGTGCACGTGTAGGCCTATGTAAAATAAAAATATTTTGATTTTTAAATGTTGTTTTTGCTTGTATCAAAGTTTTTGCTTGGGACCGAAAAACCGCAACTACTGAGTAAGAGGTCCTGGGTAGAATTTCCAGGTCGGGAAAAGTGTGCGGTTTTTTCTTAAGGAATTTCTCGGTAGCAGCCACGGAGTTTGGATCTGTGCTCGGTTGATGGCAATACGCTCCCTCCGAATTACGTAGTACTTAAACAAAGTAGGCGAAATGTGGGTGTACTATTAGGTACACCTCTGCCTAACCCCTCGGAGATTACAGGCTTGATGGTATGTTGTGTATGTTCCGTATTCAATTGAAACTGCAGCAAAACCTTTCGAGTTACCATTCCCTAGACCCACAAAGAACATCATCATCTGCCTAACCTGTTCCCAAACTATCTTGGAGTCGGCTTCCAGTCTAACCAGCTGAGTACCAGTATTTTACATGAAGTGACTGCCTATCTGACCTCTACAACCCAGTAACTGGGTAATACGATAAGACAAGATAAGACCCCTTGGTAAGACTGGATGTCAGACTTTTAGCTTCTGACTACTCGTAACGACTGTCAAAGATCTACAAATGATAGCCGGGACCAACGGCTTAACGTGCTTTCCGAGGCACGGAGGAAACTCGATATGTAATTATGGTCACCCATCCACAGACCAACCTCGGCAAGCACGGCTTAACCTTGAAGATCGACCTGGGCGGTTGTTATTATTTAGCCACGAGCTCCTCAAACCCACAAAGAACAAATCCCTAAAAACAATTCAACCCCGTCCAGTTACTGTTTAATACATTGCATTTGAATCAATTTGTTGGTCCAATACCGCCCGATCACATAAATCACACATCGCGACTATATATTACTGTTATGTGCGTACACATGACAGTTGGAACGGTCGCTGACCAACGACAGTAATTCGTTGAATTTTATGCATTGCGTGGACTACTGTATGACGTGATTCGGAATATGTTGCGGGCTATCATTTGTTTGCTGTCCGTTATCAGTTTTGCTTCGATCGATACTGATGCTCGTAGATTTGTTTATTGTGTGCACTGTATTTTAAAACGGTAGAAGGTTTTATACTTTTACTAGCTGTCTCGCGCAACTTCGTCGCTCGTTGATTTGCAATAAAATAAAATAATATTGCGACTATAAATTGAGATTTAAGCTATCCTATCTTTCAAGTTGAATTAAGAGCGTTTATACCCTACGGCATTTCATACAAACTGTCAAGTCGTTATTTTCCGAAATGACTGAACAGATTTTAATGAAACTTCCTACGCATAAGCAGTATACATAGGTCTAAAAAGTTACTAAAAAACATTTTCGAAATATCTTTTAAAAATGAAGATAATTGGAAATTTCTGGTTCTATAGATAATTGAAAATCGGTCTAATTTAGCTGTAATATTATTTTTCGAAAATGTTTTTTAGTAACTTTTTAGACCTATGTATACTGCTTATGCGTAGGAAGTTTCATTAAAATCTGTTCAGTCATTTCGCAAAATAACGACTTGACAGTTTGTATGAAATGCCGTAGGGTATAAACGCTCTTAAACAGCACACGATGTGCAAATTTGATTAAAATCGATTTAGTAGTTTAGGAGTAGATCGCGGACAAACAACGTGACACGTAATTTATGTATATATAGAAGATTAGATCGCGTTTTAGCAAAATTTTGGAAAGTAAATGATAGTAGTAATAATCAATAAATATTGTTATTGCTGCTTTAACAGTTCAAAGACTTCTCCATACTCTGATTCTGATCTTAAATCTTATTATAATAATGCTATAGCTATACAAGAATCTTTTGGCGCACGGGGGCACATCCAACGGGAGGTAACGCCGCCATTTTGTGTTTTTACCCGACTGCTATGAACAACTGCCAAGGAAGGGTTGTGTTTTTCGCACATATGTTGTTTGTTTGTGTGTAATTTTCTTTATAACCTCGTATCATCCAAACGAGAGCCGTGTGAGAGAGCCGCTATTGGTGACGACATTTTTTTTTAGGGTAAATAGGTTAAAGGGAAATAGGTTTAAGAATTGCATCAAAAAATATTAATCATAAAAACTAAAAAACCCGACTGACAATCAAATTACAAGGGTATTTGAAAGCACGGAACCCATTGAAAAAAAAAGTTATTAAAACACGGAATTCACTAAGTACAATTAGGTACCAAGCTCTTCTTTTTTATCTCAGTAAATTATTTTGTATTTTAGCCGACTCCGCTTCTTATAGAAATAGGGAAGGCATCGGTTGCTTATGAATGGCATTGAATTGATTTGTAAAGATCGTGAGGGTAACTTTATGATCCTTGTTGCGATGACCCTGTAGCCAGCAGTCATTACTGGGCTATTGAGAACATTCAATACTCTCTGTGGAGTAGGTAGGGGTCTCGATGTGCTGTGTGCTGTATCTTTTCAAGTAATACTGCATGGATATCTAAGTGAGGAGCTCGTAGTTAAATAATAACAGGGTTTGGGGTTGATCTTTAGGTTGCTGGGGGACGGTGCTTATTCTTATACTTATTCTATAGTGCGCACAAAAAAAAAAGAAAATATACATACAAATTGCAGTATAAAAACTTATGTACAACGGCGATCTTAACCCAGAATTGGGTTTTCTTACAGCAAACCACTTTTCGATTGCGAGATTTGCAAAAGAGGATAAACTTACGAGTATGTGCAAAAACTGTACATTCAAAACTTAAATTAACTACTCCATACGAAAAACATACAATACATTACCTACCTACCTTGCTTTCCTAGGTTGGTCCGTGGATGCGTGACCACCCATTACATACCGAGTCTCTAGCTGTCATTTGTAGATCTTTGACAGTCTTTACAGGTATTCAGTGACCCGAAAGTCTGATAACCAGTTTTACCAAGGGGTATCGTATGACCCAGTACTAACTGGGTTGTGGAGGTCAGATAGGCAGTTGCTCCATATAAAATACTGGTATTCAGCTGCATCTGGTTGGACTGGAAGTCGACCCCAAAATAGTTAGGAAAAGGCTAAGCAGATGATAATGAGGAAAAATATGGGTGTTTGTCTTATACTGGTAAACATGGGTATTTCTCTGAACATGTGGCTACGACTCTATTCAATCAAGCTGATATGCAGGAATCATTGCACTATTTGCTATCAGCGATAATACCGCCACAGCAGCCATTTAATTAGCAATATTGTAAAAGAGCTGTGTTACTATTCTAGTGTACAATAAAGTGCATTCTTTTTAACGACACAGATTTACGTATGAGTCTTTTTAGAAGCTACGGAACTAGTTTAAGATTTATTCAAAACACACTGTATGTTTATTGCAGACGCGAATCATATTTTGATCAACGTATGTACAAATTGTAGTGATCCGCAAATTGCCAAGAACGTCTTGATAAATTCTTAAATAGTATGTTACACACTTACATATAATCATCATCATCATCATCAGCCTATAATGTTCCCACTGCTGGGGCACAGGCCTCATCTCAATGAGAGGGAGTGGACTGTAATCCACCGGCCCAGTGTGGGTTGGTAGATGTCACATGTCTTAGAGAATTTTTAGTTCTAGGAAGTGCCGGTTTTCTCACGATGTTTTGATTCACCGTTTTTGAGGGCAACGGTGATACAATAAATTACAAAAAGTAATGCGCCTGCCTGGGTTCGAACCCACGGCTTACTGCTCGTAAGTCGGGGCTGCCACCAATGGTTCACGGCTGCTCTCAAAAACTTTACTTATAATAGGTACAACTAAATTCGTCCGGCTATAGAAGCAGTACGTGCTGTGACTATCTTGCGGACGCTGACACTAGGCTGCGAGTCATCTAGGCTGAAAGCGAACATTGTAATAATTTTAAGGGCTGTTTTCACTAGCTTTACATGCTATACTTAAATGAATTTTCAACGCTAAATTCAGCGCCGTGAGTTGTTATTCCATTCCACGAGTTTACTTAGTGTTCTTGAAAATGAGCATAATGTTTTGAGCTACAACTATACTTTATGAACGTACACATACCATAAATACTCGTTGGTGGCAAGTGCGACTGCTGACCATGAGGATTACCAGGTCGGGCAAAGTGGTATTGGGTTTTTCCATCAGGAATTTCTCAGTAGTAGCTGCGGAGTCTGAATTTGTGCCCATGTAATAGGGGCTGTTACCATCGTAACAACCCCTATTACATGGGAATTAAAACATAAATTGCAAAAAATGGGTGTACAACTTTGCCTAACCATTCGGTGCTTACAACACCAACAACAACATACATTTATTTTCAGGCAACTTTGGCCCATAGATATATACCTTACAGTCTAACATACATATAATAAAATACAATTGTGTTAGTAAATAAAACCTTAAAACTAAATTTGTTAGTAACACTTCACTTGTACACTACGTCACTGTGCGTGTGTTACAGGCATGCATTCCCAACTTTATTGGGATCGGCTTCCAGTCTAACCGTATGCAGCTGAATACCAGTATTTTATATGGAGCGACTGCCTATCTGACGAGGTAATACGATACCCCTTGGTAAGACTGGTTGTCAGACTTTCGGGTCACTGTCTATCTGCAACGAGATTTTCAAATAACAGCCGGGACCAACGGCTTATCGTGCTTTCTGAGGCACGGAGGAAACTCGGTATTGAATTGGACTCGTCCACAGACCAACCTAGGCAATCGCGTAATAGAGTAATGCTTTTGAGCATTTCTCCATTGTAATTACTCTGAACTGAAAACTGTAACAGAACAACCCCACAAATTCACAAAACCGAGCATACTAATCACGAGCAAACCACCATGTACACCAAACCACCACCATGTAACCATTACCGCCATGTACATCCATGATTGATGAACCATCGAACATTTTATCTTTATCTCGAACATCCAACAAACATACAAATCCGAAACGTTGTTCCATTCAATCGGGAGAGGGAAATGTATGCGCATACATTCAACCTCGTTAGAGTCCCACTTTCAATGGACCACGGATATCGGTGTGCAAGATGAGATATTGTTACTATGTGTGATTGATCGGTTCGGAGGAGCTCGTGGCTACATTATAACAGCCGCACCGGTCGATCTTTAAGGTTAAGCCGTGCTTGCCGAGGTTGGTCCGTGGATAGGTGACCATAATTACATACCGAGTGCCCTCTGTGCCTCGGAAAGCACGTTAAGCCGTTGGTCTCGGCCGTCATTTGTAGATCTTTGACAGTCATTACGAGTAGCAAGAAGACTAAAGTCTGACATCCAGTCTTACCAAGGGGTAGCGTATTACCCAGTTACTGGGCTGTGGAGGTCAGATAGGCAGTCGCTTTATGTAAAATACTGGTACTCAGCTGCATGCGGTTAGATTGGAAGCCGACCCCAAGATAGTTTGGGAAAAAGGCTGGGCAGATGATGATGTGTGATTGATCGGTTGGGATTGGGGATTAGAAAAATAGTATTAAAGTGTGTATGCAGGATTTGGAAGTTGCTCCATGTTCAGCTGCATCCAATTAGACTGGAAGCCGACCCCAACATCAGAACAAGTTAGGCAGATGATCATGTACCTATGTATGAATACGAACTTGAACATTGTATGTCACATTTTCTTGCTCTTGTTAAGCAACCATTAATTTTCCTGTGGGCATCTATGAATAAGACAGGGTGTATGGGCATGGGAAGCAATGACAAAAAACGTGATAAATGTCAATAAAAGAAGAAGAATCTGACGTCATCGTCAAAATTATGGAACTTAAGTGGATTCTTTCCACACTAGTTGCATAATTTTCCCTTACCTACATTAAAGAGAGAGAAAGATCTTCAAATTAAAACAAGTCTTCACGTAGCGTTTATTCAGTGAGCAAATCGAGTAAGTTAGTAACGAAACGAATAAAAGATACACCTAAGAAAAATGATACGTCCCATCCAGCATTCTCAGTTCTTTTACATCAGATTATTCCAAAGAATATCGGGAATTTATATTCTAACGATGGCCGGTAATTGGAATTTTATATTGGATCGTGTTCGATATCGTCAAGCCCCATTCTGTATAATTAGGGTCAACAAAATTTTGACAAGATTATCGACGGGTGTGGACACAACGTATATGATATTTTATATATTTTTTTATGTGGTTTGTAATTATTTTGTTATAATCTTGTTCCCCTGAAAAACGAAACGAGAACAAAATGTGTATGTCACATAATTACATTTAATCGCTGTTTTAAATCTATGCCTATCCATACTTCCATACTAATATTATAAATGCAAAAGTCACTATGTTTGTTTGTTTGTTTGTATGTTTGTTTGTTACCTTTTCACGACTAAACGGCTGATCGGATCTTAATGAAATTTGGCAAGAAGATAGATTTTAACCTGGGGAAGGACATAGGCTATCATCACGCTACGACCAATAGGAGCGGAGCAGCAATGAAAAATGTTGCGAAAACGGGGAAAATGTGACGCAGCCGAAGTTGCGCGAGTCAGCTAGTAATAACTATAATGGACAAGTAGTAATGTAGAAAGATAAAGTAGGATATATTCTCCGTTCATCCTGTCAAGTTCCGTCCGACATTCTAAAAAGTCTTAGTTTGTCCCAGAATTACTTTTTTATCATTTTATTGTCGCTTCGTCCTATTTTATTCCTTCTACAGCCCAGCCTACCTTTTTTTGTACAATAGGTTTACGCGGAGATTCTAATTTCTACCATAGTAGGTAGATATCACAGACTTACGCCCGCATTCACAGCAAATAGCATTGAAACATTATTCTGTTTCTTTACATATATTAGCGTTAAACGAATTTTAATACGTTGTAGTGAGTTTTATATCTGAAACTACACAAAAGAACAAGATTCCTCATAATTAATATATCGTTGAATTTATCAATCATCTAAAGCATGTTTTAATGATGTAATATTAAAATAACAAACCCGTACTTCACATCCCCACACAGCATTCCTGCCAAACCAGCATAACCTCACACAAAAAATAAACACCCATCTCACTCCATTTTTTTTTACACAGCAATGAATCCCGAAATCATCAACTTTGTAAAAAATATGGCCCCTAAATATATCTATCGTATTGATAAGTAATACGTGCTTACATGTTATGGTTAGAAAAACCCATACGTTCGGAGTTTTCATGAAACTTTTATCAAGGGAGCGGGAAGCGGGTAAAACCATAAATAATTTATTGCCAGAACGTTTTAATACCTACATTTTTATGGTTGTACTCTTTTTTATATTCGACTTTCGGAGTTTTTTATTCGGAACTGAAACGTTCTATCAAATGGTCGTTATCTCGATCGGTTTTTGGTTAAGTCTTTAAAGCGTGTGTGTTGCATTTATTGTTAAGCTTTGCGCTCTATTGGATTTGTCGAACGAATTTTCTCCGTGTGTCGGAAAAAACGTTAAACTGTTGCTCCCGGCTGTCATTTGTAGATCTTTGACAGTCATTACAGGTAGTCAAAGGCTCAGAAGTCAGACACCAAATCTTTTTAAGGGGTATCGTATTACCCAGTACTAACTGGGTTGTGGAGACAAGATAGGCAGCCGCTTCATGTAAAATACTGTATTCAGCTGCATCTGGAAGGCGAAAATAACAAACTTCCATACAAACTTTTACCTGTATTTAATCCTATTACTACAGGAATTTGGATCAGGCTTGATATATAATCTAAGGTTGAACCAACTGTCTTTACGAGTACAAATATATTATAAACAACTAGCTGTTCCGCGCAACTTCGTCTGCGTCACATTTTCCCCGTTTTCGCAATATTTTTCATTGCTGCTCCGCTCCTATACAGCGCCACATATTGAATACTTACTCAATCCAGTCAACAGATACCATCATCTGTTAGAATCTTTTGGAGCTAATAGATAATTGTGACTTAATTTGCAATAAAATAATATTGCGACTATAAATTGCGATGTAAGCTATCGTATCTTTCAAGTTGGATCAAACTGCACACGGTGTGCAAATTTGATTAAAATCGGTTAAGCAGTTTAGGAGTCCATCCCCGACAAACAACGTGACACGTAATTTATACATAAATAGATGTTAATACAACAATGATTCAGTAGATATTTAATACCAATATTCAGATCATCAAAACAATTCGCAGATAGGTAAGTAATAAATCGTGAGAGTACCGAAGAATATAGTCTTAAAAAAAATGTCTTTCAGTTTTAGTATACTTCTAAAAACCAGTGTCTGTCCCAGCATTTACGCTACTCATCTAATATACCCACCCCATTTATCACACCACCTGCTGTCACCAATCGGCAATCGTCCCCGATGATATTGAGTTGGAACTTTTTTTTAATATAACTGCGTTCCTAAACGGCGAACCGAAACACTTTTTCCACAATTTCCATGACTGAATATTCGGGAAGAGATAAATTGTCCGCACGTGATTCTACGGAACTCAGCGGTGACATACGAAAAATTGTTACGTAATATATTGAAATTATTTTGTTGTGAGATATTTTGAGTTATCGGTACGGTGTATCTTCCAAATTCAAATTCAATAGTTTATTCTCAAGACAGTAGGAACATAATAATTACTTATTACATTTCTAGATGAATGATGTTGATGATAACATTTCTAGATGTCAAGTGAATCCGCAGTCCACTGTGTTGTACCAATTCAGGCGTGCAAAATTTATCATAACAGATTTACAATTCATCATCATCATCATTTCAGCCAAAAACGTCCACTGCTGGACATAGGCCTCCCCCAAGGGGGGGTTTTGCCACAATCGCCACGCTTGGCAGGCGGGTTGACGATCGCAGTACGGTTTTTTTGCAAAAGCACAGGGAACGCTGCTGCCCATTCTCCGGAAAGTCCTTTAGTCGCCTCTTACGACACTCACGAGAAGATATGGGATGGTGCTATTCTTTACGTCAGACATCATACAGAACCCAGAATTTACAATTACATACATTCCAATTAATAGTTTAAACAATAACATAAATTAAATATTGATACGCTATGCAAAAACAGCGATTTTTTAATAGATTATACACAGATCCAAAATAATACCCTGTACAATATCATATAAATTCAAACAAAATTACTACTAATAAAGCATTGAATTTGGCACATTTAGAACATGCCTTTTCTTATTTTCATTAAATTAGAAAATATAGCTAAGAACAAGCTTCCTTTTAAGTTATTCTTCCCTGGTCTGTGCGACCTTTAGGAAAATGAAGTGGGAAAAATGTTAAGTATGAATGTAGTTGAAGATCAAAGAAACGATAGATGGACTGTGTGAACGATGACATGGCTAGAAAGGAGGTGACAGCTGAGATGACGAGTAATAGACAAGTATTACAAGAAGAAGACATGCTGCGCTGGCACCAAATGTCGTTGCTATCATATATAATAAGTAAGCTCTATCATCATCATCTGCCTAGCCTTTTCCCAAACTATCTTGGGGTCGGCTTCCAGTCTAACCGGATGCAGCTAAGTACCAGTATTTTACATGAAGCGACTGCATACTGCTCCACAACCCAGTAAAAGAAATACGATACCCCTTGGTAAGACTGGATGTCAGACTTTTGGCTTCTGACTACTCGTAACGACTGTCAAAGATCTACAAATGACAGCTGGGACCAACGGCTTAACGTGCTTTCCGAGGCACGAAGGAAACTCGGTATGTAATTATGGTCACCCATCTACGGAAAAACCTCGGCAAGTACGGCTTAACCTTAAAGATCGACCCGTGCGGCTATTATTATTTAGCCACGAGCTCCTCAAGATAAATAAGTTCTATGTCCTAATCAAATGTTCAATCATTTATCGTTTGTTTGTAAGAGTCGAGTGAGTGAGACTCTAGTAAAGCTGTTATTTTCTACCCACATATCATCAAAGGTCACAAGGGATTGTTTGACTAGAAATGTACCTACTTGTACATATACAGCAAGATTTTTTAGTCACCGTCCAAATTTTTTCTAGGCATTATGTATCATTCACTAACTCC
The DNA here is from genome assembly GCA_949152445.1 of Cerastis rubricosa. Classification (NCBI taxonomy): domain Eukaryota; kingdom Metazoa; phylum Arthropoda; class Insecta; order Lepidoptera; family Noctuidae; genus Cerastis; species Cerastis rubricosa. The sequence goes on from OX424541.1 coordinate 17,063,899, forward strand.
ATTTTTGAAAAAAAAATCGATATGTGAAATTTTCATATTTTCATATGAAATCATTTTCTCGAAAAAATTATCCGCTCTGCCTGGTCACTAAGTTAAACTTTAAAAATACTACACTTGCCGCGCAAACATTCAATATATGTATATACGCGGCCAGCCCGCGTAGTTACCCAGCGTGTACTCTACGCACGGCGCGGCGGTGTCCATGATATCTCAATATTTTTGTATTGAGTGATATTAAAAGAAAAAACAAGTATTCAATGGTTTTCGCCAAAGATTAAAATGTCTAAATTTGGACGGTGACTAAAAAATCATGCTGTATATATGCCTCTTAATAACCTAATATAATCATATGACTGTATCGTTGGACTAGTGGTCACCATCGCGACTGCTGACCATGAGGTTCTGGTTTCGATTCCCGTGACGGGCAAATTGTTATTGGGTTCTTCCATCATGGGATTTCTCAAAAGCAGAATAGAGAACGGCGTCTGGATTTGGGCCCGGTTGATGGCAATATGCTCGCCCCTATTAGATGGGACTTCAAACATAACTCCCGAAATGTGATTATTAGGTAGTATACCACTGCCTAACCCTTTAGTGATCATAGATGTGATGTTATGTTATGTTAAACCGATTCGAACTTTGATTCTAAAATCGACAACAGGATTTCAAGAAGAGAAAACATGTAGCATCTACTAGCTCGCACTGGGTCCGCGTGGTGGGTTACGGCCCACACACCTCTCGGCGTCTCTCAGAGAGGAAGCCTTTGTGTCTGACTAATTTCTTTTTTACATCCTGAGAACAGACATTCAATTTACCTATCCTATCCTATCTAAATGAGAATTATTTGTGAAGGTATATATTTGTAACCACGTCGAAAACGGCTATAACGATTTCGATGAAAGTTACTATTTGAGTTTACGGGGGCGAAAAATTGATATAGCTGGTCTCTTTTTTGGGAAAATTCGTTTTGACCATCTTCAACCGAGCAGAACTCGGTAACTCAGATTCTAGTGAGATTAAGCAGGTTAAATCATTAGAACAAAATATGCTATATTTGTCGTGGATGGCGCCATGGTCAACAGACAGCGCCATGTAACAATTAGTTTTGTGAACGAATAATATCGTCACTAGAAACGCAAACGCGCCCCAACCGCTTCGACACGATCGTCGGTAGAGGGGATGCGGTGAACCCTAGCAGAGGGACGGAGTATTGCGACAGTCGAACTCCAACAGTCTTAGCGCTCAGTATCAACGCACGTGTTTGTTTCTTGTGAATCGTTAGTTTGAATAAAGTTATTGTGATTTGAATTTAAAAGTGTCTTTCGTTCGAGTGCCCAAATCTACCTTAAACTATGTCAGACCGTGAAGAAGACCCGATGCTTCGCTTCTCGACCACCCATGATGCGACATATTCTTACCTAGCTATCATTTATCCAATCAGCTCCAAAAACACCAACATAACACCTGAATGCCACCTTTTATATTATCTTCTGTACTAGAATTCGTTACAATTACGCGTCCGAAACTTTGCCTAAAATATTCTGTATCGACCGACCCCGCTTTTATATTCTAGAATACCTTACCTTACCACCACAAGTCCGTTTAGGCACTTTGCTTAGCCCACAGACTTTTAGAGTAGAGATTTTGCGAAGGAAAAGAAAAAGTAAAGCTACTTTGATTGACAGTATTAAAATAATGTATAGCTTATTGAAATCATAAATTATTTATTAGTAGTTTTTTTTTCGATTTCCAGCTGTTACTATTGTTTAATTGACAGTCAAAATTATTAATCTGTCAAAACCACTTTTGATCGGTGTCAGGCAAAACCCTAATTAAGTTAAGCGGCGCTTTCTCTACTAACTTCATCTTTTTTATTTTGTTTGAGAATGTCTTAGTAATAATTATCTAGAGTTAATACATCACGTCATCATCATTCTGTATGGTGTCGGACGTAATGAATAGCACCATCCCATATCTTCCCGTGGGTGTCGTAAGAGGCGACTAAGGGACTTACCAGAGAATGGGCAGCAGCGTTCTCTGTGCTTTTGTAACAACCGTACTGCGATCGCCAACCCGCCTGCCAAGCGTGGCGTTTATGGCAAAACCCCCCAAAATGTCAATGTGGCGACACTTGAGGGAGGCCTATGCTCAGCAGTGGACGTCTTTCGGCTGAAATGATGATGATGATAATGAATACATCACGATGTTTTTGCAAGGGTCACAAAAAAAACCTTACAAACTAGGTATTTTCTAAGTAAATGTTAGTTATTGTTAAAATATTTTTAACCAGTCAAAAGTAGTTTTGACTATTAAACAGTTTTGATTGTGACTTATACACCAGAAGACTAACAGATGGACAGGTTGACCTTAAAAGTTAAGCAGCGCTTGACTGGGTTGGTCTGGGGATGGGGACAATCCATTACAAACTGAGTTTTCTCCTTGCCACGAAAAGCATGTTAAGCTGTTGGTTCCAGCTGTCAATTGTAGCTAGAGAGCTACAATTGCTATAATTGCTAACTTAACTGGTTGTCAGATTGACAGTCGTTAGTCTGACAACCAGTTTTACCAGGGGGTATGTGTTACCCAATATAGGGTGACTGGTACTTAAACACGTGATTATACTCATTCTCTTTTATCACAAGCTTTTATATGAGGACAGAGGCGCGCGCGCCAATTTCATACAGCTGTTGTTTGTGATAAAAGTGAATAAGGATAAAAAAAAGTTTCTTTGAGAAAGTTGTTTGTTATAATGAGTATAATCACGTGTTTAAGTATCGGTCACTAATTACCAGTCACCCTATATAATTAGGGTTGAGGAGGTCAGATAGGCAGTCGCTCCTTGTAAAGTAGGTGCGTCTGGTTAATGACGAAGCCGACCCTAACATAGCGGAGAAAAACCTAGGCAGATAATGAGATGATGGCACAATATAAGGGTATTATTGCATCATCATTCATCATTTCAGCCGAAAAACGTCCACTGCTGCACATAGGCCTCCCCCAAGAAGAGGGGTTTTGCCATAATCGCCACGCTTGGTAGGCGGGTTGCCGATCGCAGTACGGTTGTTACAAAAGCACAGAGTACGCTGCTGCCCATTCTCTGCTAAGTCCCTTAGTCGCCTCTTACGACACCCACGGGAAGACATGGATGAAGACATTATTGCATCAATCGTCATCAATTCATCCCCTCTACTACTAAAATCATAAAGCAGATACTATCCATGACCAGATATTACACAAAAGAGGAGTTAGCAAGCTAATAGAGATTAAGTCGTTGATTGAAGTTAAACTTTCAGTTAACCAACTAGCTTTAGTAAAACTCTCCCATGCAGTTTTAAATGATGTGAGAATTTCGTTGGATTTTAACTGTTTAATGTGTGAAGGTAAAGTTTTTGAAAGCGTAACAATAGTTGGTGTATGAAATAATGATATGGAAAGAAGGTATTTTTTTTAGATTTATGACGATAAATGTTATACATGCTAACATCACAATATTTGGCTACCAGGTTAAGCAAAATCAAAAATGGGTATTATGTATATTCAGCATGTTTCTTAAATCAATAGGCTCGCACCCTATTTTACATGGGAGTTAAACATAAATAAATATTCGTGGACCATTAGATACACTTCTGCCTAACCCTTGGGGATTACAGGCGTGATGTTATATATCAGAGAGGTATGGCATACTCAAAGGTACTGATCATCAAACTGAACGTAATAGCAATGTTGATCCCATAAGAGTTGTTCAATATGATGATCTGTGCCACATCTAAACTAATATTATAAAGAGGAAAGATATCAAATGTTTGTTTGCATTGAATAGGCGCTGAAACTACTGAACCGATTCAAAAAATTCTTTCACTGTTGGGAAGCTACCCTATCCCCGGGTGACGTAGGCTATATTATTATGTTAAAAAAAATCGGTGCCCTTACTAAAAGTCCAATAATTTAACCCAAGATGTAAAAAAATTACCTTAACAATTCTTTACATCGCGTGCGCTGCGAAAACTATTGATGATAGAATAAAATAATATGCTACGACTCTGTAGAATACATCATTATTTACTAAAAGTGTTACAACAGCATATGTGTAACTATTATAGTTACGACACAATATGTTTTCATTTAGTATTACAATTTAATTTAAATGCCAGCGCTAGATAAGGCTCTTTATTTGTATCTTGGTATTAATCCTTATCAAAATAAGTTACTTCATATTCAAGACTGCTTTAATACCTTTTTAGAACTTTTTGTATTATTCAATTCGGACATTCCGATCGAAAGATATCACGAGTTTAAAAATGTAAGTATTAGAAGTTGCGTGGTCGCCGCTCACCCTGCTCAGCTAGCTAGCTAGGCAGCACCTTATGTGATGTAGACGTCACTAGGGTACGGGCGGTACGGGAGGGGAATATTCAAACTTTTTTAACTTTTAGTAATCTGACGCAAATAGAAGGGTTTATGTGTGTGTAATAAAATTTTTAATTTAGAAATTTTTGTTAAATACCCGTGCGAAGCCGGGTCGGGCTAGTTCTTAAATATGACTATACCTTTATGATACATGCTGTAAATAATTCAAACCCTTCCGAAATAGTATATTTCATTACGAGTGCGGAAAGCCTGTCATTGCAAAGAGTTCCAACAAATGTCTACCCGAGCCGAGGCGCAGCCGAAGGTGAGGGTTGATAGTCGGAACAAGTTGCAATGACGGTTCCGCACGTATACTGAACAACTATTTTTAATTACAGTTGCGAAAAAATGAAGCAATTTAATAAAGAACATTTTTGGAAAATGGCGCCAACCGTAAAAGAATATTAGTAGAATTTTTTTTTGTTTTTTTTTCACCCATTCTGGGTAGGCAAAGGGAACTATGCACATACAGCCAAGTCTTCAGTAGATTTTTTTATTGATATGAAATGAAATTTAATGAGATGAAATGAAATGAAGCCTAACCTAACTCATTGAATTAAATCATTAAATCTGATATCGAAACAAATTAGTAGCTTCTTTTTAGAAATATTTGCATGAATCATAAAAATCGATGTTTTTTTTTAGTAAGAACTTCGTGGTTGGTTTTTTCTTCCTAATAGACATTATTTTGACAGTTGGGAAAGAGAACGCACGAGTTCGGAAAAGGTAAAGAAAAAGCTCGAGTGTTATTACACACTCGAGCTTTTTCTTTGTCTTTGTGGGCTATTGCCCACATCCCGAACGCTATACGTCCCTGCAATACGCCACTTTTTGAGCAACTGTATTAAAAAATACAGTTCCTTTACATGCCAAAAATAATCCACTTTTACTACTCCACATCATTTGTCCTATACCATATTCCGGAACCCAATATTCAATGCAATCCAAACATATTCAACACACGTCACAATACGTTGCTCCGTTGCCCTTTTCAAAAACGCAACCTAAGGGCCTAAAAGGTAAAGCCCTTTCACCAGCCCAATAGAGTAATTACATCTGGAGGGTACTCCGTGAAAAACCCTAATTCCGTCCGATGAAAAATACTGAGCAAAAGACCTTTCATTTGTTGCTCCTAAGTAAACAATTTTAATCAAATCGCTGTATTTTTTTTTCTACCTTAAATATTTGCACGGAAAAGTGTACCTACTCGAAATGCGACGTGCCCAAATATAAGACGGAAAAATAAAAATGTTTTTCTTTTAAAGACGACTCTTTAGTTTTTTTTCCCGGAACTTTGTTCCAAGGAATGGAGTCTTATCATGAAAAGATTTTGCAGTTCTGGAAGAAGGTTAACTTTTGTTATAACTCAGTTTAGATCTGATGGATAAATTGAATTAGAACAAGTTAAGGTTTTAAGATTTCCCGTTTTCTCGTTCTTTATGAAGACGATGCTCATTTAATGTCAGTTCTTATTATGGTACCGATAACTGTCTCGAAAAGTTTATAGAGATTTATATTTGAACTTATTTTAAAGTAGGAGACACATTAAATCTGTTTTGAAACCACTATTAGAGGAATTACACCTAGTGTCAATTTATCATCGAAGGAATCATCATCTGCCTAGCCTTTTCCCAAACTATCTTGGGGTCGTTCCAGTCTAATCAGATGCAGCTGAGTACCAGTATTTTACATGAAGCGACTGCCTATCTGACCTCCACAATCCAGTAACTGGGTAATACGGATACCCTTTGGTAAGACTGGATGTCAGACTTTTGGCTACTGACTACTCGTAACGACTACAAATAACAGGCCGGACCAACGGCTTAACGTGCTTTCCGGGGCACGGAGGAAAATCGGTTTGCAATTATAATCCACGGACCAACCTCGGCAAGCACGGCTTAACCTCAAAGATGGACCTGTGCGGCTGCTATTTTTAGCCACAGCTTCCTCAGTTTATCATCCATGGAATGTTTAAAATAAACACTAGGTATGTTTATTAATGCTAGGTATGTTAATGCTGTATGGTGTCGGACGTAAAGAATAGCACCATCCCATATCTTCCCGTGGGTGTCGTAAGAGGCGACTAAGGGATTTGCCAGAAAATGGGCAGCAGCGTTCTCTGCTTTTGTGACAATCGTACTGCGATCGCCAACCCGCCTGCCAAGCGTGGCGATTATGGCAAAACCCCTCCTTGGGGGAGGCCTATGTCCAGCAGTGGACGTCTTTCGGCTGAAATGATGATGATGAAGATGTTTATTAAGAAACCTATGTTCAGCATTTTACTGAAAAGTGACCCAGAAGGTTTGTATAGATTTATATTAAAAAAACTTATTTTAAAGTATCATGGAGCCACACTATATCGGTTTTAATGCGAATTACACGCATTTTTTTTTAAACTTTTCCCACCCTTGTAATTTCTCAAGTATCGTGGGTGCTTTTACAAACATTTAAAGTCACATACACAAACAGCCAGACCCGGAACAACTATCTGTAGGCCATACAAATATTTGTTCCGTGCGGGGATCAAACCCGCGACACGTAGCGCAGCAGTCAATTGCTCAGCCACTGCACCAACCGTGTCATAATGTTATTAATTTATATTTTTTTGGCAAAACAGAATCTCATGTAATATCTAAATATCGTCGTATTGTATCTTAGTCATCTTTGATTTTGCCACTCGACCTTGTCACCGACCCGAACTAGTATGTAACAGCCCTTACTTTCGAACATAAGAGCTCTTCATTGAAGCAGCACACTTTAACATGTGATGCAGCGTCGCATCGCGTTATGGGGGAATTAATGGCACCAGACCCGGAACAATTATCTGTAGGTCATACAAATATTTGTTTTGTGCGGGGATCGAACCCGCGACACGCAGCGCTACAGTCGATTGCTCAGCCATTGCGCTAACCGTGTCGTGTCGTTTTAAACTGATCACCTAAGAAATGTACTTGAAAAAATACTGAACATAGGTTTCCTAATAAACCGGTTTAGAAAACGTTGCGAGAAAATAATGCAATAATTCATGCTCGGAAGATTGAGATTCCAATATATCTTTTACGACACCCCTGCCAAGGGAGGAGACAGTTTCTTTTTTCTGGAGAAAATCTGAGTAGTACTATTCTGTAAAGGTTAATAATAACAACATTAGACACAATTACAATGAGTTCTCCAGAAATTATTATTCCCAAATGAACACGATTTTTTGGGAGACTTATAGAATAAATCATCGTGAATTCTCAGGTCGGAAATTCGAAGAAAATATTATAGTAACGCTACAGCGCCTTCTCTTTATTTGTTATCATTGTAAAGCCTATTTTCCCATAGCACACAGAATCATGCACTTATTTCATTTCCCCATCCCCTTCGCACGGGTTAAATCAAGTTCTATTTTTACCTCAACGCACGAGAGAGTATAATAAATCAAGTGCAATTAAATCCTGTTTCCTTAAACTCGGAGTATAATGGTAAATGTAAAGAGCAATTAATTTTAAATTCTTCAACTAATTGCGTTCTTAAACCTGAGACGTTATGAAATTACAAACCCACACATTTATATGCGAACCTATTATGAGTTACCTACTTATGAAGCTCAGAACATAACTTAAGTATATAAATAGCACACACCCACATTTTGCCAGTTAAGTGTAAGTTCTATATATAGGGTGACTGGTAATTAGTGATTGATACTTAAACAAGTGATTGTACTCATGATAACAAACACCTTTTCCAAAGAAATATGTTTTTTAACAGGCTACTACAGGTTTCACAGGGTACTTTTATCACAATAAAACAACAGTCATATTATGAAATTCGGGTTTGCGAGCCGTGCGCGAGCTCTGCCTACTCACTGTGGCACGGTACGATAGTAATGGGATAGAACAGCGTCACGCGGCTAACAGCTGATAGATCACAGGCGCACGCGCGCGCGAATTTCATACGCCTGGTGGTGTGTTGTTGTGATAAATTGAATGAGTAAAAAACAAAAGAGTTTCTTTTGGAAAGTTGTTTGTTATCATGAGTACGATCATGTGTTTAAGTATCGGTCACAAATTACCAGTCACCCTATATAATAGGGGTGAGACTATTGCTATGTTTTTGTTGATATATGTGCCTGGTTGGCATAAATTCATACTCTGGTCTACTACTGAGAAATTCCTGACAAAAAACCCAATAACACTTGGCCCGAACAGGAAATCGAACCCAGAGCCTTATCCCAATAATTGCGCTGCAACCACTAGACCATCGAGGCAGTCAGTTTATGAAGATAGCATAAGGGCTACAGCCAATAACATAAACACACTGTTTATATTATGAAGCAAAACTACATCTTATCTTTATATATCTTTGAATATATTACCAAAGTTAGGTACGTGATAGTAACATTGCATATTTAACCAATAACGTTCGGTACAACAATCTTCTTGTTACATATTGACACCAACTGTATTTGAAACTAGCTGTCCGGCGCAACTTCGTTTGTGTCACATTTTCCCCGTTTTCGCAACATTTTTCATTGCTGCTCCACTCCTATTAGTCGTAGCGTGATGATATATAGTCTATAGCCTTCGTATAAACCTATACCCTTCCTCGATAAATGGGCTATCTACCACAGAAAGAATTTTTCAAATCGGACCAGTAGTTTCGGAGCCTATTCAATACAAACAATCAAATCTTTCCTCTTTATAATATTAGTTTAGATAGAAGAGATAGCTCTTGCTGTTCAATTCAATGTCAGTCTTGAATATCGATGCAGGGCCGACTGCCCGGGTTTGTACCAGGCAGTGTTATTAGGGGCAAAACTTCTATAAAAAAAAAACCGGCCAAGTGCGAGTTTTACTCGCACACAGGGTTCCATAGCCCCAAACAATATTTTGAACTGTCATTCATTAGTTAGTAGTATTAGTTAGTAAACTTCCACTCAACCGCAAAGTTAAATTGGTTTTTCATAGTATGTTAATGAAAAACAATGTTACTGCTGCAGTTTGATGAAAAAGTCCCATATATCAAAAACTAAACATCATATCTTATTGAAACCAATTTTCGTTGATAGTTTTCTTTACGTTCTACAATTCTAAATATTTTCAGAATTTTCCTCCTCTTACTTTAGAAATAAGATGGGGGGGACACACATTTCACCACTTTGGAAGTGGCTCTAGCGCAAACTATTCAGTTCAGAAAAAAATGATACTAGAAACCTCAATATCATTTTTGAAGACCTATCCATAGATACCCCACAAGTACGGGTTTGACGAAAAAAAAAATTTTGGTTTTCAGTTCTAAGTATGGGGAACCCCTAAATGTTTAAGTTTTGGTGTACAATAAAGTTTTATTCTATTCTATTCTATTCTAAAATGTGTGTCCCCCCCCTCTAATTTCTAAAGTAAGAGGAGGAAAATTCTGAAAATATTTAGGATTGTAGAACGTAAAAAAAACTATCAACGAAAATTGTTTTTTTTTTTTTTTTTTTTTCAATGAGGTATGATGTTTAGTTTTTGAGATATGGGACTTTTTCATCAAACTGCAGCAGTAACTTTGTTTTTCATTAACATACTATGAAAAACCAATTTAGTTTTGCGGTTGAGTGGAAGTTTACCAACTAATACTACTAACTAATGAATGATAGTTCAAAATATGGTTTGGGGCTATGGAACCCTGTGTGCGAGTAAGACTCGCACTTGGCCGGTTTTTTGTGGAATGAACGGCCGTATCTTTTTTTACGTTAACTTAAAGTTAGATTTTTTAACATGAAGGGACCGTAGATCTACATATATGGTTTCAATTTCAATTCGATACCTACACGCGTTCCCAAGATAAAGGGTCTTGACAGGTAGACAGACAGATGGACAACAAAGTGATCCTATAAGGGTTCCATTTATCCTATTAAGGTACAGAACCTTGCCCAAAAAACAAGCCGCACTATTTCCCAAGATCCCCGGTGCAAGTGTGCGAAGGGAACACCGGGGTTGGTGTTTAGTCAGTTAGAGTCAGACAGACCCTCCACTCGCCCTAGGGTGGAGGATATCCATGAGGATTTATCAACCCGGAACAAAAAAAAACAAAAGTCAGTGTTAAGCCCAGCCCAAGTTCCAAAGTAATGGTTGATTTCATAATTATTTCTATGCAAATCTAGTTAAAATCGACATTCTTGAGTGGTTACTGAAAATTTGCCAACAGACACTTTTCTGAAAAATCGACTATCTCTGGTTACTTTACATTCAGATAGGATCGTCCACTATTTCATAGGACTTAAACATAACTGGCGAAATGTGGGTGTACTATTAGATACACCTCTGCTTACAGGGAGTACAAAGCTTGATGTTATGTTTCCATTCAAAATACATGCAGAGATAATGTTTGTCCGCCTACATACAGTATATCGAAAGCAGGGAATTTAATTATTTTTTCATAATTAAACGCTTTGTATTGCATTCACGCATGAGGGGATGGGCACAAAAGCTTGCCAAATATTCCGAATGCGCCATAATGAAAGTCCGAGCTTTGCACACGTTCATAATTTTGTTATGGATTTATAAAGAATTTAAGCATGTGCTTTTATTTGTTTATGGTTCCGATTATGGGTTTTTTTCTAAATTTTTTTGAGGTGGTATAGGCGTTCATAATAACCATTTGGTGTCTCGTCTTGATTGAAGAACGCTTGTCTGATGTTTCAATAATTTAGATCAAAGGTGGGGTTAGGTTATGCATTACTGTTTTAAATGTGCATGCAGCCGGGACATTTAAAACGCAACCTTTATATTTAACCGATTCTCGCTCTTTTAACTTCGGATAACATTGATCCACAATGGTTAGTTGAAAGTTTTTGTATTTTTTAGTGTAAAGTTTTTTCGTTCACCCGTTCAGTTTTGCCTGCACAAGCAAAACTGCACATGCATAACCTATTGTCTATGTCCGACTAGGCTCTGCTCTCAAAAGAGCGAAGGAAAACATAGTGAAGAAACCGGCCGGCTTGTCCCACATCTACATAACATTTGAAGACATGTGACATCCACTGGGCATGCTTGGTGAATTACAGATCACTACCTCGTACAGAGGGGAAGCCTGTGTGAGTGTCCCCACAGTGGGAACGATAAAGCTGTTATTATGTATAAAGCTGTATATATATTACTAGCGCCACTGTGGCTAACTTTCAATAGTAAATATATGTCTTAACGGAACGAAATCAGACTAGAACATGTAAACCTATACAGGGTGTTACGGAAAGGGTATTTACATACTTAAAAGTTAAGGGTGTGCTACAGACCATCAAACCGAAACGTACCTATAGTACAACATTTTTATCTACCACGTCCTCTCAAACGCCTTACTAAATTTTTTGTTTGTCCGGAACAGTTCAATATTGTAATTTAATCGGCAATACACCAAGCCTATACATATATATACAGTCCACTTTTATTTCTACCAACGGGTTATTAAACACCCTTCGTGGATTACTGGCGCTATGTTAAGTTATTTTTAAAGAATTAAACTGTGGTTCGTCTGTGAAACCAAATACTGCAGTTACGGCTGAATAACACGAAAGGACTACTATGACCAACCCATTCCCATTACTAAGCTTCACCGATATTTCTAAGGTGACACCGTTGAGACCGATTGTTGAACTTATGGGCTTGACAGCTGTTAAACCTATTTAAAGGACAAATATAACCACCTTTTGTTTTTCGGATGTGAAATCAACAAATGACCCCTCCGGCTCTGGGCGGAGCGGAAGTGTCAGACTTGTTCTGACTAAAACCCATGAAGGAACATGGATATGTTCCTTCTTAGACCTTTGTGTTCCAGGGCCACGATATCTCTTTCGAACAGTCCCTCAGCTCTGGCAGGCATCGTCCCTCTCGGACCCCTTCGGATTTGCTGACATCTTCTTGAGATTACCTTACCACCTAACCATACCATACCTAACTAACTATGACCACCTTCATCATTCTCCTGCCTTTATCCCAATTTATTTGGTTTCCGCCCACCATGTTTTCTTTTTCCATACTTCTCTATTACTTGTTGTCATCCTTCACACAATCCATCTATCGTTTCTTTGGTCCTCCTCAACTCTTATACACACCCACATTCATACTGAAAACTAAAACTTTCCTTACGACATTTTCTTCATTTTTCCGCATCACATGCTCATTCAAAACTGTGAAAGAAAACATCGTGAGGAAACCGGGATGTTCTAGAACTAAAAATTCGAAGACACGTGACATCTACCAACCCGCACTGGGCCCGCGTGGTGGATACAGCCAACTCCCTCTCATTGAGAGGAGCCGTGTGTCCCAGCAGTGGGAACATTATAGGCTAATGATGATGATGACATGCTCATACCAAGCTAACCGATTACCTCACACCGTATGTCACATTATGATGACTTTATTTTCTTAGTCAAGGTTTCCAAAGGTCCGTAGCACACGAATGCTTATTTAGATTTGCAGGGGATCCAAAGAACTACGACACATGGTATTACATGATAGTCATTGTATCATCCTGCAACTGCCTAATTATTACCTATTTTGGCCAAAAGATGTGCTGTATCAGCGTTTCCACAGCCTCGCAGCGTAACACAACGCCGTCACTTCGTGTGCAGTAGTTATTAAAGTTTTTTGATTGTTTTTCTAATCATATATGCATTGTGATTTATGGGGCTTAGATGCCTAAAATAAAGGATATTGTATTGTATTGTATTACATGCAGAACCTATCACTTCCTAGGTACATAACAGTGACAGTGACCAGAAAACCACCTACATTAAATAATATATTTTTACCAAAAATCTTACTTAAAAAATCGGAAACATACAATAGGTTTTAAACACCATTGTTAAACAAACGTTAAAGATACGTTTTCCCAAGCACAAAACGTCAAATTAAATCTAAAAAGGGAAATGTCAAACGTAAATAAAATATAACGGAAAACACATTCCATCCGATTGAACTTTGTGAAACCATTAAAATAAATGTTTAACACATTCTGCCTTAATGGTACGACCTCAATGGAAATCCTCACATAAACGATAAAATATAATTCGCCTTACCTTATTTCCGATTTCAAAATCGAAAGGAAGGACCCGACAAACCGCTACATAATCACGACTCACTCTTTTTAACACAACCTTTTACTCACTTATAACCTTAACGAATTAAGAAAGTATATTTTTAACAAATAAGCAAGTCTTTCTCACATATTTTCTATTTACCGGCATTGTGACATTGTTCCAAGTTTATGTAACACCAGCGTAGCGCCATCGTAGACTCGTAGCAACGCTACGACGGCTCGTAGCGGACTGAAGTACTGACGCTGTCGTAGCATACATATAATATAGTTCATAGTATACTGATGTGTATATAAAAGTTAAACTTTTTGTGTATTTAGTTGTGGCTAAATAAAATCATTGGTACACTTTCCGCGGTAGATAAAGTGCTTTGGTACTACTAACGCCATCTATTACCAGGTGTAGTAATTACGTGTTGAGTTGAAAAGTAGGATTGTGTATGTGTGCGTTTAAAAGGTTAGTTCGTGATTCCTGAAAATGGCCAAAAGTTTTGTACAAATATTGCTGTATGGATGTTTGTTTAAGCGAATCGTTTTTGATCCCAAAGGTCAAATGACGGCAAGTTTATTTGATTGTCTAAAACGTTTGAATAACAGCTTTTTTTAACTGTAAAACAAACTAAAATATGAACGAAACGAATATATTATATCTTCCGAACTTATCTGTTAAAATTACTGTCGGTATTGACGCTGGTGACTTCAAAATCCAATTTATAAAGAAGTCATAAAGAATTAAATTATTCATGTTTTTCTACAAACGAAAGTTAAAATGAGGTTTACAAAGTTAAATGAAGCAAAATTACTGATATCAGTGTAAAATAAACAACTGAATTTATATTATGCGAAGCATCAGTTTCTGTGTGACCTCCGCAACCTAGATATGTATGGAGTAAGGCCAATGTCCTGTTATTGTCAAAGCATACTTTTTTATAGCTTAACATGCTTTTACTTTAACGGTTATGTTTATACATCACAAAACGCCTGCAATCCTTTGAAGGGTAGGCAGTAGGCTTATGTATACTTATAGTATCATCATGATTACCATCAGCCTATAATGTTCCCACTACTGGGACACAGGCCTTCTCTCTAAGAGAGGGAGTGGACTGTAATCCATCACGCGGGCCCAGTGCGGGTTGGTAGTTTTTTTTTTTTTTTTTTATTATCAATAGGCCTGCGCTTGACCACTATCTCACCTGATGGTAAGCGATGATGTGGTCGACGGTGAAGCACGCTTGCCTAGAAGAAACCTATTCACTCTTGACTTAAAGACCTCCAGATTGTAGCTATCGGGAAACACAGACTCCGGCAGGGAATTCCACTCCTTAGCGGTACGCATTATAAAAGTATTCCCAAAACGCTTAGTGCGTATGTGTGGGATGTCCACCAAGTACCGATGGCGCATCGCCGTACGTCTGGTAGTCCGATGATGAAACGGGCTAGGCGGAATCAGATCATGCAATTCCATCGCACACTCCCCGAAATGTAACCGATAAAAAACCGATAAGCTGGCAACTCGGCGACGATGTTCAAGGCTCTGGAGCTTAGACTTGACCAGTGCCTCATTGCCAATGAGCCTCTTGGCACGCTTTTCAATCGACTCAAGTGCATCAAGCTGGTATTTGGCAGATCCGTCCCAGAGATGAGAACAGTACTCCATGCATGATCGAACCTGCGCTTGATACAAGTTGAGCAGCTGTTCTGGCGTGAAGTACCTTCTCACCTTTGCAAGGACCCCCAACTTTTTGGCAGCCTGTTGTGCTTTTGCCTCAATATATGAGCCAAAATTGAGGGTTGATGTCAAAGTAACGCCCAGAAGCTCAAGATGGTCTGCTATTGGCACGGTTACATCTCGGAAAGTTGGAGCCGGGTGAAATTGGCTCTTTTTCGCGGAAAAAAGACACGCCTGGGTTTTAGCAGCATTAAAACTGACCAGATTGGCCTCGCCCCATTCGGAGACTGCCTGCAAGGACAGGTTCAAACGCTCCACCAGGGCCTCACGGAGAGACTTGATCTGAGGCCCGGTAGCCCGTGCGTTAGACAGGTATCTCTCAGCAACAGTGCTGTCGTCTGCATACCCAAAGGTGCCGGGTCTTAGCAGATCGTTAATGTGCAGCAAGAATAATGTTGCTGAGAGTACGGACCCCTGAGGGACCCCGGCATTAATATGCAGTTGGTCTGACGAGCAGCCATCGATAACCACTCGAATGGACCGATCTCTCAGGAAGTCTGCAATCCAATCACACAGACCACCGGGCAGACCGAATGAAGGAAGCTTACCAATAAGGCTTTCATGCCAGACCCTATCAAAAGCCTTCGAGATGTCGAGGGAGACGGCAAGCGCTTCCCCGTGCCTCTCGATGGCCTCACTCCATATGTGAACGGCATACGCTAGAAGATCCCCAGTAGACCGATTACGACGGAAGCCGTATTGGCGGTCACTAAGGATATCGTTAGCTTCTAGGTATGCTAGGATCTTACAATTAAGTACACGTTCCATACTCTTACAGAGTATGGACGTTATAGAGATGGGTCTGTAGTTGGCCGGGTCAGCTCGACTGCCCTTCTTGGGCACGGGCTGTACGTTGGCTTGTTTCCAAGCATTGGGCACTTTTCCAGCCTCGTACGAAAGGCGGAACAGGCGTGTCAGAATCGGAGACAATTCAGGCGCACAGGTTCTAAGAACGATTGCTGGTAAACCGTCAGGGCCGCTAGCCTTGTTCACGTCGAGGTTGCGGAGCACCCTACGAACGTCTTTTTGATGGATGCGAATATCCGACATACTCGTCTCGCATCCATCAGGAAAAGGAGGGGGCCGCGCGTCACCAGGACTCAGACGTGAAGATTCCGCAAAAAGATGTTACATGTCTTCGAATTTTTAGTTCTAGGACATGCCGATGTTTTCCTTCACCGGTTTTGAGAGCAGCAGTGATGAAATAAATTACACAAAGTAATGCGCCTGCCTAGGTTCGAATCCACGACTTACTGTTCGTAAGATCGGGGCTGCCACCACTGGGCCACCGCTGCTCTATTATAGTATACACATACATATTTCGCCAGCAATGTGTCCATGGAACGAGCCTTTTGCTATGAAATGGGTTTAATTTTAAATTCCTATAAACGTGTCGCCTAAGAGTTTCAAATTAACTCTTTTAAAGCAAACCATAAATTTAAACATCTTATCCATTTCTCAGGCTTCAAAATCAAAAATCAATCAAAATCATTTATTTCAAGTAGGCCAGTTACAGGCACTTTTGAATAGTCAAACAACAATAAATATTAAGCTACAGTCCCAGTCACTAGACATAATACCTGTGAAAGTACTGTAGTTGCCCATTCCAAAGCGTAGATCTCTATGGAGAAGAATGGGCAAGAAACTCCATGCACTCTCTCTTAAATTGTTTTTTTCAGGACATTCCTTTTTCAAAACCAAATAAATTCTAACCCACACACACGCAAAGTAAAAGATCATAACCCAGAATAATTCAAAACTCAAAAGCCTTTCATTCATAAATAAATTTAGATCCCCTATAAATACTTCGATTTAAGTCTACATATCGCGGAATACCCCGGGGGCACCTTATCCAAACTTAGAGAATTATATCTATCTAGTTGTGCCATCTGCTAACTTTTAAACTTACAAAGGAGGAATAGGGGGAATTCGGTATCAGTTTACAGATTTCCAAGTGTTTTGGTTGGTTGGATTCGTTTTGGATAAGTTATGTCGTGTCAATGTGCGAATGGGTACTATTTTATAATAGCCACAGTTACATAGACCTTATACCTTATGAGGAACTCGTGGCTAAATAATAACAACCGCACGGGTCGATCGTTCTATATGGTGTCGCTGTGTGCTATTCTGTATGGTGTAGGACGTAAAGAATAGCACATCCCATGTCTTCCCGTGGGTGTCGTAAGAGGCGACTAAGATATTTGCCAGAGAATGGGCAGCAGCGTTCTCTGTGTTTTGTTACAACCGTACTGCGATCGCCAACCCGCCTGCCAAGCGTGGCGATTATGGCTAAACCCCCCTTATGTCAATGTTGCGACACTTGGAGGAGGCCTATGTCCGGCAGTGGACGTCTTTCGGCTGAAATGATGGGTCGATCGTTAAGGTTAAGCCGTGCTTGCCGAAGTTGGTCCGTGGATGGGTGACCATAATTACATTCAGAGTTTCCTTCGTGCCTCGGAAAGCACGTTATGCCGTTGGTCCCGGCTGTCATTTGTAGATCTTTGACAGTCGTTAAGAGTAGTCAGAAGCCAAAAGTCTCATATCCAGTCTTACCAAAGAGTATCGTATTACCCAGTTACTGGTTTATGGAGGTTAGATAGGCAGTCGCTTCATGTAAAATACTGGTACTTAGCTGCATCCGGTTAGACTGGAAGCCGACCCCAAGATAGTTTGGGAAAAGGCTAGGCAGATGATGACATAGACCTTATGGTCTATTTTAGTCTAAGAAAGATATAAAAAGGTAAAAGGTAAACAAAGGCTATTAGAATAATGAACGAAGAATGGACTGCCTCCCTGGTCTAGTGGTTTCAGGCACGACTGCTGAGCATGAGCTCCTAGGTTCGGTTCCCAGGTCGCGCAATTTGTTATTGGGTTTTTCCATTAGCAATTTCTCAGTTCTTTTTGCCGGTCCTAAACTATAACAAAGAGTCATCATCATCATCATCATTTCAGCCGGAAGACGTCCACTGCTGGACATAGGCCTCCCCCAAGTGTCGCCACATTGACCGGCGCCATGCGACTCGCATCCAGCGGATCCCCGCAACCTTCACCAGGTCACCGGTCCACCTAGTGGGAGGCCTTCCAACGCATCGTCTTCCGGTTCGAGGTCGCCATTCCAGAACAAAGAGTGTAGGCATTTATTTTAAATAAAAGTTCCACTAACATAATTATGTCAGTTTTGGTTTGCTAACATCTATATTTCTTTACAAAACAATACATTCTGTACCTTGTATCCGTTAGGTGAATTAAGGATAAAAAAGTGCTTTTAAAGATTTCTAGAATGAAATGTTTTGGGTTACAGCGAAGATTCGTAACTGAGCATCGTTCTTAATAAAGATTTTTGAAAACGTTTGCAAACTTGTTATGTAACCATAAATCAAGAAATAAGTTCTTCCTGAAGAACACAACACAAACACCATTTCATGTTACCCTTTTTAATCTCTAAACATAGATTTCTACGTGTGTAGGTAGGTCTGTATACAATACTAATGCTTCATCTATAAGTATATGTATAACATATATATTTTGTTCGTTACAAAGTAATCCTTCTATTGACAGACATTTAATAAATATGTTAGACGTCGACAAGATACTTTTATGTATTAAAACGAAGTCTTGTAAAATATTTGCAATTGAAAATTTTGGTAAAAGCTACAGAAGGTTGGCGAATAAAAACATTTTTATTCTTATAATTAATTACCACTTGTTTTGGTGAAAAATCATCATGTATATCTACGAGACAGCAGTATTCGCAAAATCAAACTTGCATTTGTTTCAGAGACTGAGATCGAAACGGCGCAATAGAGAGATTTGTAATATTCCACACAAAACTGCACTATATTCAAAGAGCTTTTTAGGAATGGCACCCAAGTTGTATAATAAGTTACCCAATGAAATAGAAGACCTTGACAGCATACACCATTTCAAAAAGGCTCTTTTTGATTTGTTATGCGAGAAACCTTACTATACAGTCAATGAGTACCTAGAAGACAAATTGTAAACTAATGACATTTTAATGTTTCTTTTTTTATTTTTATTTCTTTATAATTTTCATTGTTTTTATTTAATCTAATTTAATTTTAATATTTAGTTATTTGGTAAAATTGTTTGTTATTTTAATTAATGTGAATCAAAATTATTATGCAGCTAAGCACTTTTTTATTTATTTTAGTAGTTATTATTTTGATTTAATTGAGTTTATTTATTAGTTTTGAATGTTTTTATTATTATTAAGTAGAGAATATTTGTACGCCGTCCATGGCAAGACATAGCGTTCATTTTATTAATAATGACATCTTTACCTTTTGGTTTACCTATGTTCAACAAATAAAAATATTTTGATTTTGAAAAAAAACATAATGAGGAACCAAAATGCTTTAGAGATATTTTGACGGCATAAAAACTCTGACACATAAGCTATGTTTATAACTTATGCTTGGTTAAATAATCGTCTATTAAGGAATCAATAAAAAAACCGGCCAACTGCGAGTCGGACTCACGCACGCAGGGTTCCAAACCATTATTTATAATAATAAAAAACCGGCCAAGTGCGAGTCTTACTCGCACACAGGGTTCCATAGCTCCAAACAATATAATAACAATATTTTGAACTGTCATTCATTAGTTAGTAGTATTAGTTAGTAAACTTCCACACAACCGCAAAAATAAATTTGTTTTTCATAGTATGTTCATGAAAAACAAAGTTACTGCTGCAGTTTGTTGAAAAAGTCCCATATCTCAAAAACTAAACATCATATCTTATTGAAACCAATTTTCGTTGATAGTTTTTTTTATGTTCTACAAACCTAAATATTTTCAGAATTTTCCTCCTCTTACTTTAGAAATTAGAGGGGGGGGGACACACATTTTACCACTTTGGAAGTGGCTCTAGCGCAAACTATACAGTTTAGAAAAAAATGATATGAGAAACATCAATATCATTTTTGAAGACCTATCCATAGATACCCCACACGTATGGGTTTGATGAAATTTTTTTTTTTGGTTTTCAGTTCTAAGTATGGGGACCCCCTTAATTTATTGTTTTTTTCTATTTTTGTATGAAAATCCTAATGCGGTTTACAGAATACATCTACTTACCAAGTTTCACCAGTATAGTTCTTATAGTTTCGGAAATAAGTGGCTGTGACATACAGACGGACAGACAGACAGACAGACAGACAGACAGACAGACAGACAGACAGACAGACAGACAGACATGACGAATCTATAAGGGTTCCGTTTTTTGCCATTCGGCTACGGAACCCTAAAAACGTGCAAAAACACACATTTTTGTATGGGAACCCCCCTTCAATATTTATTTTCTTCTGTTTTTAGTATTTCTTGCTATAGCGGCAATAGAAATACATAATCTGTAGCAATTTCAACTGGCTAACTATCACGGTTCATGAGATACAGCCTGGTGACAGACGGACGGCCGGACGGAGGGACGGATGGACAGCGAAGTCTCAGTAATAGGGTCCCGTTTGACCCTTTGGTTACGTAACCCTAATAAAGTACAAAAATAAGTAAGACCAGAATATCTAAACCATAAGAAATAACTTGAACCGAATTTCTTTACGATGTAACTTAAGAGAAACAGATATTGTTTAATTTTCTCGTCCATCAGATTAGCTGTGTGTCCACGATCTACACGATGAAGCGGCACACGTGTTATTTCAGTGTCTGCAAGGAAACAAATGAAGGAAATTGTTCAGAGCATGACACGAGAAACCGCGCTAGGACCCTACATCGTGATGGTACTCACGCGAAAGAAACAAGCGACATACAAGTTGCAACGCCTGTGGTTGTGAACAGGGGTAACACAATCAGGCCGAATAAAGCGAATTTATCATCAAACTACTTCAAACACAATAAATCCATTGTGGCAAGATAGAGGATGCACAGCATGTGTTGGTGGAATGTGTCCGACATACTAATAAGAGAAACGCACTTCTCAACGCGATAAAATTGTCGGTCATGGATGTGGGAGTGTTCATGGTATTTTAGCTAAGCCTACATCGGAATTAGCAAAAATGATATGTAGTTTTTTATTAGATAAATAATTAGATTAAGTTTTTTATTTTATTTTTATAATAAAGTAAGTTGATATCTGTAAAAGTACGATGGGATTAACGTCGTCGCATTTTTGTACAAAAATCCCTTAAATAAAAAGGATAAAAAAACATCCATAAGCTCTTTACTTGTACCACACCACACAAGTAAAATAACGATGTAGGCTGCGAAATCAAAACGATGAAGAATCTTTAAAGCCGACTTTACATCGGGGATCGGCGGGTGACTTATTAAACTGTATTCCTTTGATGATCATGAGGTACGCGTCATACATCAACAACATACAACTTTTTAATGACAGTTGATTAGATGAATTTTGTAATTTTTTTCAGGCATTTTGGAATTATTTTTCTGAGCTTATACACTGAGCTCAAAAAAAACTAGCTATTTTGGGTTATTTTCCATTGACAGCTATTTAGATAAACGATTTAATGCCCTATAAGCAATTCAGCTGACCACCATACCATGACGTCTTTGTTTTACTCCTTTTCCAGTGTGGGAAAGAGACGGCGCGTGACATCCTGTATAGCTCCGTCTCTTTCCCACACTGGAATAAGAATAAAACAATACTGCTTTCAGGATCTTCCTTCGTTTGGTTTGGGTTTGGCAACTCAATTGTTTTTTTTCGTGTTTTCTAACAACGTTCAGAAAGAACTTATGGATACAACATGTTTCTTTTTTTCTCATGACGTGACGAGTGAATATAGTTCTGTTGGTTTAGCTTTGATATTCGCTAATCAAAATTACCTAGAACTTAAGAGCGTTTACACCTTACGGCATTTCATACAAACTTTCAAGTTCTAATTTTCCGAAATGACTGAACCGATTTCAATGAAACTTAAAACGCATAAGCAGGCTACAAGGGTCTAAAAAGTTACTACAAAACATTTTCAAAATGTCTTTTATCAAAAAAGATAATTGGAAATTTCTGTTTCTATAGATAATTTAATTGGTTTAATTTAGCTGTTACACTATTTTTCGAAAATGTTTTTTGTAACTTTTTAGGCCTATTTTAGTGCCCAGTGTATTTTGTTAAATTGTAAATAAAAACAGTGTACCCTGCGTGTTTTCATTTCACGAAATCCATCTTCGGCCCGCACGATGTCGATGTCCGAGTCTAACGGCATAAATCCTGACAATCCGACAAATATGTGTATTTCACAAGGGAATATGAACAATCTAAACTAATTAGGGACATGCCAATCAGTAACATACCTACCTAATACAATTTAATTAATGAGTTTAATTTAAACAGCAATAATAAGCCAGACTTTCTAAGCATGCCAGGCCCTTGTGAAGCTCAACTCGCAACAACGTAGCATGCAATGCTACATTATCCTTCATGAGTAAAGTGTTAATTCTTTTTATAACATACCGTAGCGTTAAGCGCCATGATCAGGCCAAACACGGCGGTTCAGCCGTGATCATGGCGTTTGCATCAGCTCCGAATAATCGGGAACTGAAAACAAATAGTAAACATGGTAAATATCCAGATTCACCATGAGAACCACGCATGGCTTTACTTGAGCTCCTCCACTTTCAACTTTTTTACCAACCAACTTTAAAATAAGCCAGTCCGCTAGTCTTCCAGTCTAACCGAATGTTTACACTAGATGCCGATCACAGACAACTTAGGAATGGAGATTGATAGACTATAGCTGAAAAAAAATGATACCAATGTAATAATGTACCATCTCAACATGAATTATGTAGCCAAGGTTTTTGTAACAAGATTCTGATTTAAAACTGTGTCCATGGAGTTTCTTGTTCATTCTTCTCCATAGAGATCTACGCTTTGGAATGGGCAACTACAGTACTTTCACAGTTATTATGTCTTGTGACTGGGACTGTAGCTTCATTTGTATTGTTGTTCGACTATTCAAAAGTGCCTGTAACTGGCGTACCTACTTGAAATAAATGATTTTGATTTGATTTGAACTTACAAAATAAAACCCTATAAAATTGTAAAAGCCAATCGCACGAATACTAGGCTTGTAAAATATTTCGTGGCGGTTTCACAACCTTTTTTATAAATCTCTACAGGTAACGCGGCGAATGGTCAGCAAAGCCTAAAATAATGGTCTCGTTCCGACTCCCAGGTTTTCAACCCCAGGACAAAGAAAACTTTGGAGTCGCCCGCTTAACTTCGACAATGTATTTTTTTTTTGGAACTGACCCTGAGATTAAAGGGACTGGAACTTGGTGAGTTGTTGGGTCTAGGTTTTTTTGGAACTGTTCTGAACAGGACTGTTACTAATGTCGGCGATAAATGCCGTAATTTTCTGAAAGTTTCTTCTTGAAACTAAGGAAATATTTTAGTACCAGTACGTGCTACTTCGCACGCTGAAAAAAAAGATCTTTTATTCAAGACAGCACGACACGCGAGTGGTCGCACTGGGCAAAAGACTGTACACGATGCCAGAAGATGGTCAGCGTTGCCGTGGCCGAGAGTGGCGAGACTACTTGGACACAAACCACGAAGTCTGTAAACACTCCTCCGCAAGGACTTGAAGTAGGCCCTTAACCAGCAGTGGGACAGTTTAGGTTATAAATAATCTAGTACCCATATCGCCATATTTGCTTTGTTGCAGTTTACCCACTAAAACAAACATTTTCTTCTGAAGCAATGCTTCTAACACCTATACCCCAGCTCCAATATGCATATTGAAGCGTTTAATCAAGACAGGAGTGTGGATAGGGGAGGGTTTGGAGTCCAAACCCACACTCCTGTCTTGATTAAACGATCAGTAAAAGTCAAACTATCGTTCACTTAAAGAATGTCGCTCCCTTTCTATATCCAGGGCCCAACAGGTGCAACAAAGAGCTTCGTTAGTAGCACCGACGCCATTTTGTTGCCAGTGTGAAAAGCGCGGGAGTCCGTAGGTACCTACGTGTTTTGTCGAGTACGCGTTTTTTTTGCCAAATCAATGATCGAGTAATGGGGATTTATTGTAGTTTTATTTGTGAAGAAGTGACTGATGTTAACAACACTTGGTTACGTAAGGGCATTTAGTCAAGAGAAAATTAATCGTCTATCAGCGATAACGACGATTAAAAAGCCTGAAATATATTGAACTAGCAACCCATCCCGGCTTCGCATGGGTGCAATTTACTAATAAAGAATAAAAAAAACCGGCCAAGTGCGAGTCGGACTCGCGCACGTAGGGTTCCGTACCATTATTAATAAAAACGAAAAAAAAACACTTTTTTGTATGGGAGCCCCCCTTAAATATTTATTTTTTTCTGTTTTTATTATTTGTTGTTATAGCGTCAACAGAAATACATAATCTGTAGAAATTTCAACTTGCTAACTATCACGGTTCATGAGCTATAGCCTGGTGACAGACGGACGGAAGGACGGACAGCGAAGTCTCAGTAATAGGGTCCCGTTTGACCCTTTGGGTACGGAACCCTAAAAAGATTGTCAATAAGAAACACAAGAAGAATAACCAGCCAAATCTATCTATATTTATTTATACCAATCTATTTTTATTTATAAATTGTTGCAGAGACACCAGGCCTGAGACACGTGGCAAAAAAAAAATGGATGGAACAAATGATTTTTTATTTCATTACTGATAAACAAAGCCTATGTCAGGGGTTCAGAATCATATGGGAGTCGGACCATTCTACCTCGTATAAATTGACAGAAGCTAACTACCAATAACCATAATGTCAATCCTGTTCAAAGTCGCTGCAGAAATACGCAACGCATGCGATCTGGGCCTCAAGTCTGCTATTTTTTTTTTATAAATTCCAACACGACCCCATCGTCATTTTGCTAAAAGTTCTAAAAGTTTTCTAAAAGTTCGTAATCTGCTAAATTCATAATGGTCGATCATTGGTCGGTCACTGTTCTCGTAATAGAAATGGGTTATAATGACATTTGTGTATTGCCATTATTATAAACCCAGTTAGTAGAAATGATTTTCGAAAAACTACTACTAAATTTAAACATTTATTCATGCCAGATTTTATTTATATATATCTTTACATATTATTTATTAGTATTATAAGCAATCTGAAGTAGTAAGAATTTTGTAAAGAGCAGAAAACATAAATGTGAAATTAGAATTCTCAATATTTTATCTGTTTAGCTGTCAAAGTCAAATTGTCTGTTAAGTCAATCATTAGTTTGTCATTATATACGAGATTACCATTCTAAGCCATTACTTTCAATGGAGTGTCAGTGGTTGACCATTGTGAAATCATAATGACGCCAATATATTAGTAGATTACCAAACTTGTCAAAATCAATAATTATGAAATCAACGATAGGCCATTCTGACACTATTGTAATTTAAATTATAATAGCAAATAGCAGATAGCATAATAGCAGACTTGAGGCCGGGATATTTTACCAATAGAATTAAACAACAACTATCAGTCACCAATATCAAGAACTGGCCACCAACAACAGAACCCTAGAATACCTGGAGGCCATTAAGCAAAGTCAGCAACACGTAATCGAGATCTTAAACACTTAAACGCGGCACGTATCCTTCGAGGATCGCGGCTCCTCCCGGTTACCCGGCAGGTTGGCGAAGACCCCTACTATCGTACCGCAGTGACTTAGTTTGATACGTTTTTAAGTTCCCAGAAGTCCTGTACACCCAATAAAGAGTTTTGAACGGAAAAAAAATACAGTCTGCTTCGCTTCCTTCGGAACGTTAAATAATCTTGTTTTAACACAACATCATGTCTTTAATTCCTGAAGGGTTAGGCAGAGGTGTACCTAATCAAAATACATTTCGTCAGTTAGCAGCTAAGTCTCATGTAATAGGGGGGCGAGCCTTTTGCCATCAATGTTGCACTAATCCAGCTTCGTGGCTGCTACTGAGAAATTTCTGATGGTTAAACCCATTAAAACATTACCAGAACCCACTAGTTAGGCCCACTAGTTAGGCCCACTTGTTAGGCCCACTAGTTAGGCCCACTAGTTAGGCCCACTAGTTAGGCCCACTAGTTAGGCCCACTAGTTAGGCCCACTAGTTAGGCCCACTAGTTAGGCCCACTAGTTAGGCCCACTAGTTAGGCCCACTTGTTAGGCCCACTAGTTAGGCCCACTAGTTAGGCCCACTAGTTAGGCCCACTAGTTAGGCCCACTAGTTAGGCCCACTAGTTAGGCCCACTAGTCGTGCTTTCGAACACTCGATTAACAAGGTAGGCCAACAAGGCGTTTTTGTTTTCTTAATTAAAAACAAAGTGTGCCAATAACATTCCACTGCTGGGCCAGAGACTTCCTGTCTGTGGAATAGGTCTAACCCACCAAAAAACTGCGGGATCAGTGTTGGTTAGTAGATATCAAACGATAGAAGTGTCCCTCGCGAGTGTTTGTCCTTCACTGCTTTGAGAGTTTGAGAGCAGCGGGAATGAAATGAAAGACGAAGTATTTTTTGTTTCTGTTTTTGGCATCTTGCAGGTAAACTGAGGAAGGTATCGTTACATAAGCCGGACTATCCAGTGGGTGCCATGGGTGTTAGACCTCCAGCCAGGGGAAACAAAGTAATGAGGCCCAGTGTTACTTCTAGCATTTCTATCTTTATCGTGTGGTTAGTGCCTAACCAGTGTCCGTACCATGACGCTTAAAACATTATTGTTCCATTCCTATTCCAGAGTGGGAAAGAGATGGGGATAGACGACCTGTAATAGCTCCGTCTCATTTTTCACTCTGGAATAGGAATGGAACAATAATGTTTTAAGACGTCATGGTACGGACGCTGGTGTCAGACTTTTTTATGCCACCCATGGGCCTCTGACTTGGCTTTATATGCCGTCGAAAAATATCTCTCAGTCATGCTGGTTTCCTCACGATGTTTTCCTTTAATGAACCAAGTGATAATTGTTTTTATACCACAGAGCTGCCACTTCTCAGCTATACATTAGTTCAAATAAAATTAACTAGCGAAACTCCACAAACGTAACAGAAATCGGTATTTAAACACAATAAATTCCTCGTTGTATAATTTTACAGCAAAAGAAATAGTAGGGGCCGCTGATAAACTTCCGAACTCGTTCCGAAACTAACTCCACCGAATAAATGTACCAGAAACCTTTGAAGGTTTAATCGAAATTCGCGAGCCCGGCTTGCGAGATAAAACGAAATTTTACACAAGTCGACCTGAATGTGATTATGTTCGAGCATTCGGAATACTCATTATTTTGTTTGCTATTATGGAGTGTTTAACTCGGATTTTTTATTCATTTTTCGTTTACCGGGACTGCAAAGCAGGTAGTTTCAGTTTTTTTCACAAAGGATTTGTTAATTTGATAGTAGAGGAGTAATAGAAAAATAAATAAATATGTCGTAGTTTGATGATTTATTCCGTTAGACTTTCGTCATGTGGGCAGAACATGGGTTTCGTGCTATAAAAACACACACTACACACGGTACACTGCTTTTATCGAACACACGACACTCCCTGTCCTGTTTGCAGCGAGCTCGAAACATCAAGACTCTGTAGCGCGCTTAGGTGTGGGTAAGTAGGTCGCTTGATGCCACCTTTGGTGCGCTTTCGATTCATTTTCTGTCCTTACTATTGACCGGATCCGACAAATAAATATGGTTTTAATAAGATTTGATATTTAGATTTAAAGAGACGGGAATTTTATGAAAGTGCAGCAGTAACTTTGTTTTTCATTAAACAAAGCTATGAAAAACAAATTTAGTTTTGCTGCTGGGTATAAATTGATATATGAATGAGTGTTAAAATGTTGTAAATTGGTTGGTTGGTCAAACAGTTTCAAAATGATTTGTTTTCGGATTCCAATTAAATATCACTTTCACTTAGGGCAAATATCTTTCCCAATACCATATATTTTCAAAAGTTATATTTATACCAGCCTTAGTATATTATATTTACACCAACAACAAAAAACTAAAAAGGACAACAAATCTTAATACAAATAGTATTAATCGTAATAACAGCGTAACTTCGTTTTCCTCCTGTTTTTCTTAGCGAAGCCATATTTTACCGGATGCTATGTTCATTTTACGCGCAATTTACTTTATTACGTTCCTCGTCCGAATTCTGTTCTTAATATATTGATCAATCTATAAATTGTTTTCTTTTTTCGTTGATGTATTGTTGGGACTATAAGATGGAAATCTGTGTATATAGGACTACCTCACTGATCTAATGGTCCCAATGGCGACTGCTGGATATAACGTTCTGGGTTCGATTCCCGCGTCGGGCAAGTTGTTATTTGGTTTTCCATCAAGAATTTCTCAGTAACAGCCACAGAGCCTGGATTTGTGCTCGGTTGATGGCTCGCCCCTTTTTTTTAATGTCGTCTCGCAGTTCAACCTAGGAGGTTGTCGTCTGCTTAACCGGATTATCCTGTTGCCTTGTGTGTAAGGCCTCCACCTAGGGCATAAAAACTACTTACAAGCGACTACGCGCTAAGGGCACCAACGCGCTAAGGCTCGTACCCCACGAGCCTCGGCTTAGGGCGTCCCTGGAGGAGGACAGCATGGGGACAGGCTGGATCTGATTGATATCATTATTTAAGGGCTGATTTAAAACTACTGGCACAGCATCACGGGCTGAGGCGAGCCAGGATCGGGAAGGGCAAGGACCGGGACATCGCGATGGACCTCGACATGCATGGGACTTTAACATAACTGGCGAAATGTGGGTGTACTATATGGTACACTTCTGCCTAAAACTTCGGGGATTATAGGCGTAATATTATGTTTGCACTGATCTTTGCTCAGTCGTGGTATGACGCAGGCTAACAGTTAGCCTGCGTCATACCACGGATGAGCAAAGACGTCTCTCCATGACTTTGATCTTTTGATCCAGGGCTAATGTGGACCATTGTTTACTAACTATTTATGTAAAAAAAATACAGTCCTTTTTCTAATCTAAACTAATATTATAAAGAGGAAAGATTTGATTGTTTGTTTGTTAGCATTGAATAGGCTCCGAAACTACTGGTCCGACTTGAAAAATTCTTTCATTGGTATATAGCCCATTTATCGAGGAAGGCTATAGGCTATATATCATCACGCTACGACCAATAGGAGTGAAGCAGCAATGAAAAATGTTGCGAAAACGGGGAAAATGTGACGCAAACGAAGTTGCGCCGGACAGCTAGTCAGTTATATTATTATCGTCTCTGCTTAACTTAATAGCAACTTTATAAAGGCGAACATAAAAACCAATGTGACTTTGGTAGACTCGTCAGAGTCAGCATGATGGGTAGCAAGTTCCACCACTGACCACCGGACCACTTGAACTGGGAACTTTATACTTGTTTATTATACAGCGTGTACCAGAAAGGGGTGATCATATTACACCAACATTTTGATACTGCTGGCAATGACCCTTTTGCCTGCCTCTGGTAAAACAATTTTCGCCTAAATCTATAACCACAACTTCAACACGCAACACAATCCTACACACGTCGACATGAAATCTGAACATGCATAAATACTTACGAATAGGGTGCATATCACAGACAATAGATGTCCGGTTCAACGGCCGTGCTCTTCGATTGTACTTGAGATGAAAATAGAGTGTGTTCTGACTCGAATAACTACGGAATTCGACAAATTCCAATAAATAGAATACTTAAATTAGATTTTTTGGATGAATATTAGCTCGCTAAAATCATGTTAGTAATTTGTGGTCGGCCCAAATAATAATCTCATCACTTTTACAACTGCTTTAAAGGTAAACATTAAGTACACTAATATACTACTTATAACGTATTACAAAGTGAAGTTTGTAAGTTTAAACGTATGGAATAATCTTCGGAACTCATCTGGTTACGAAAATGATTTCGATAATGGGACATTCTCCCAGAATAAACTATATGTAAAATGTTCCCGAGAGATAATGGCAAATCACAACGGAAGCAAACCCGCGCAGAATGGGTGTAGTTTAATGAGACATCACAAAGGAGATAACTAGCGAATGATCAAGAAGCTTCCAATGATACATCATTTATCAAATCATGATAAGTAGTTTAGAAATTATGAGGGAACCATTTCATCACAGCTGCCCTCAAAAACCGTGAAAGAAAACATCGTGAGGAAACCGGCATGTCCTAGAACTAAAAACTCGAAGTCCTGTGACATCTACCAACCCGCACTGGGCCCGCGTGGTGAATTACAGCCCACTCCCTCTCATAGAGAGGAGGCTTGTGTTCCAGCAGTGGGAACATTATAGGCTGATGATGATGATGATGACATGAACAAACATACCGATCAAAACCATAGCCCTCCTTTTTGCTTGGCCGTTGTCAGGTAAAAATAAAAATAGTATATAATTTGATACTACTTAGAAAAGTCATCATCATCATTTCAGCCCTAAAGACGTCCACTGCTGGACATAGGCCTCCCCTAAGTATCACCATATTGACATTTTGGGGGGTTTTGCCATAATCGCCACGCTTGGCAGGCGGGTTGGCGATCGCAGTACGGTTGTTACAAAAACACAGAGAACGCTGCTGCCCATTCTCCGGAAAGTCCTTTAGTCGTCTCTTACGACACCCACGGGAAGATATGGGATGGTGCTATTCTTTACGTCCGACACCATACAGAACAAGAAAAGTAGAACTTAGAAAAGTAGTCTTACTTAATTACAGGAACTTAAACCTTCAGGCTATGAGCTTTGATGATCCAAGTTTCAAGTTACCAAGACACAAATTCTAGGAAATCAAGTACTTCCGCTGATTAATTAACTTCGGTAACACCACTACGGAAATACAAGCGAAGAAATACACTCGTCCTCCGGTACCGGTCCAGTGGTGGCACGTGTTTCGGGTCATTTAGTTTCCTTCAAATTGAGTTGAATGATGGGATATCCAGGCGTCATGTTCGTGAACGAGCGCTGTCAAAATAATTGTGCCTGGTCATCATTTAGTTGCCACGGCTTATTTCGAACTAATTATTTTATTCTAGAATTGTGTTTTTAGTTTTTACTGTAGACAATTTTTACGAGCACGTCTTGCTACATCGTTCTCACATAATGTACCTACCATCTCAACATGAATGATGTAACCAAGGTTTTAGTAACAAGCTACTGATTTCAAAGAATTTCCATGGATTTTCTTGCCCATTCTTCTCCATAGAGATCTACGCTTTGGATCTCCAGTACTTTCACAGTTATTATGTCTGCTGGGACTGTAGCTTAATTTTTATTGTTGTTCGACTATTCAAAAGTGCCTGTAACTGGCCTACTTGAAATGAATGATTTTGATTGATTTTGACCAGGTAACGCACTTCTTCCCAAGTCCTTACTCCCGGTGGTCTCACAAAACACAATACAAGCGAATTCAACAGGCGTAAACCCAGAACTACGGGTATCACCATCCCTTTATCTGATGGGATCGTCCCTCACATAACTCCGGTTCTCATCATATATTTAATCCAGGGGCAGTGAATTATGTAGATCCGAGCATGAAGTATTGTCGAACGATAACAATGGGTGATTGCAAAATGTATTGTAATCGAGTTTGGACAGGGTCTGGTATTAGGGAATTTTCCTACGACATCGCTTGTCCTCGCGGTCGGGTGGTGCACGTGTCACATCAACGGATTTCATACAAATCATATTCAATTTATTTGCATTCTATAGTGTTTATAAGGTGTTACAAAAATGCTTATAGCTAAGTACAATATTATATAGACCCTGTTAGGGCACAGCAATTTACATATTAAAATAAAAATAATATTATATATAAGTACCCTTTTCTAATTAAAATTTACATTATGGATAACATTGATACTTAGTTATTAATTCAATTACAAAATAACAACTATATATTATATAATATACTTTATAGAGGCAACATGCAAATTTAAAATTATACCAATTTAAAATTGAGTTCAAATGCACTATAGTTATTTATTTACAATTATTAAGATTAACAGTATTATATTAATTAAAGTGGATATTTATTTATAATTATTGAGATCAATTTTTAGTTAAACATAACACTTTAGGGCACATATTCCGTGGACAGGTAAAATAATTAGTTAACATAATTTTATTTATTTCAAAACAATGCAATGTGAGATCCGCTTCAAAGCCCGACCGCGCGGACGAGCGGTTTCATGTATATCCTTAGCTACGTAGTAGGAGTTCTAAATGATACAGGCCCTATTCTTTGTAAGGCTTATAAACCAAATAAGATACTCATACCACGACTAGGTTCAACGGAATATCATGTCATAGACAGAAGAAATTATCCTCTTCGAACCGGGTTGCTGAAAGTTATGGAGCTCGCTTAACATGCTGCTACAACCTAGTTACTTTTGCTTCTTCTAGTTGTCTGAGCCGGCAAATATCTCTTACTTCTGTATGAAAGCACAGGTCCTATATTATAATACATTTATGTATAATTAAGAATTAGGTCAGTTAGATAGGTAGCGATATCTATCGTTACAATTGGGAGTTTTCGATACAGTTTCACATTTGATTGTTTTGCCAGCTTAAAACGATTTTACTATTGTAATTCATCTTCTGCGTAGCCTTTTCTCAAACTATATTTGGGTCGGCTTCCAGTCTAACCGGATGCAGCTAACTGCTGAGTACCAGTATTTCACATAATTCTACAATAGTAATTAATACCTACTATTTGTTTTAGAAAGTAATTTAGATAAAGCATATAAGTGATGAGAACGCTTTCATATTTTTAACATTGATTTGGCTAGTGCTACATCGAGAAAAACGGCTTATGTCTCCAAGTTCCAAGTTCCCCAAAATGATTTTTCATATATTCATTCCCAAGCTCCCCAAAATGTTAAATTCATTTATTTGTAAAGTTCATTTAGTTTGTAAAAGTATTGTTGAATTCGCTACAGAACTTATGTAGCCTAAATCCGGGCCTGAGTTTGCCTATAGTTTTATTTACATGAGCATTGTCGAGACCTGTTTGGGATGTGTTTAAGCTTATTATGTTGGTAATATTATGTACTTACATCATGTACATGGTGTTTTTGAGTATGAAAACAAGTCGGATCTATTGTTACAACATTTTATAGATATGTTTACGTTTTATAGATATGTTTTTACTAGGCAATTGTTTAAGAAATCTTAGATAATATTTGTGTATGGACTTGAGTGTGTTACCTGAGATACAAGTTTATTCCTAGTTCAGGTAGAATCCTAATATTATAAATATTTAGTTTTTAATGCCCTCATTTTGTAAAATTTTGTGTAAATCGTTATTTCAATAAACAATTATTAATTATTATTATTTCCTTTATTCATTTTTCATCTTATTTACTATATTTTTAAATATTTCTTATAAAACAAAAAAGGTAAAAAAACATTTAAAAATATAAAAAACAGGTTTCCGCCGGTATCAGGAGCAGGGTCCAAGCTACTACTATCGAGGAGTACTGCCTTCTGAATCTGGCTCTTGATCCAACTGCCAAGTGAGAGCTTCGATAGATGTTCATCGAGGCTTTTAGCCATTAGGCCATTGGCCGTAACGACAATCGGCACAATGATAGCCGAGTTCACATTCCACATGCTGACAACCTCGTGTGATAAGTCGAGATATTTTATTTGTTTCTCTTTCTCAGCCTTCACGAGGTTCTCGTCATGCGGGATGGTAACAACGACTATCATTACGCAGCGCGCTGATCGGTCTATCACCACTATGTCAGGCTTATTGGCGACAATAGTCCTGTCAGTAATGATAGGCCGATCCCAGTACAACGTGACGTGGTCTTTCTCGAGAACTGGGTCGGGCACATACTTGTAGTACGGTACCTCAGATTCCACAAGTTCATATTTCAGGGCAAGTTGCTGGTGAATAATCCTGGCTACTTGGTTGTGCCTGTGCAAGTACTCGCCATTAGCCAGACAAGAACAACCAGAAATAATATGTCTGATGGACTCACCCGGACGGTGGCATGCCTGACACACGTCCACCGTCCCGTCCCTCATAATATGTTTCCGGTAGTTGTTCGTCAGCATAACTTCGTCCATAATCGCACAGACAAAACCCTCAGTTTCCCCAAAAAGGTCGCTGAATCGTAGCCAGGACACGGATGCTAGAAAATCTACATCGGGCCCATGAAGAGCCTGGTAGAAGCGACCGTGAAGCACCTTGCCTTGCCATACTTTCTTGCGGTCTTCGGTAGTAAGTACGACAGGTTTTTGCCAGTTCTCTTTAGCCATGGACAGCGGGGTGAGTGCCTTGTCCACTGCGACCACATCTCGGTGCATACCCACCTCTGTTTTAAAAAAATATTCTCTGAGGCTGCACACCTCGCGGTTGTGGAGGGTTTTCGCGTTTAAAAAGCCTCGACCCCCGCACTTCCGCGGGATGGACAGTCCCATCACCGATGATCGTGGGTGATGCATCCGGTTTGCGGTTATTATTTACACCATACAAAAGCATATACGATAGAGCCGTGGAGTAGCTCGTGGCTAACCAATACCAACTGCTTTTCAGGAAAAGCGTCCAAGGTCTTCAAGTAACCATTAAAATCTCTAATCCTTCTAGTTTTAGCCCCCCCCACAGTTGGACAAACCCCTCCATTTCAATAAACACTATCGATCGTCCACAAGTTGCCAGGTATGCCGTGATCACAAACAGTGTACTGACAGGCAGACATGATTACTGTAATAGCCCCCTCGGGCGAAGCGTGTTGTTTGAAAACTACAATATTTACTCACTTATTTCTAAGTTAGTAAGTTCCTTCATAGGGTTTTGAATCAAAGGTCGTGGAATTTATTAAGGTTGGTAACCTTTGAGGAGCTCGTGGCTAAGTAATAACAGCCTAACAGCATTAAGGTTAAGCCGTGTTTGCCGAAGTTCGTCCGTGGATGGGTGACCATAATTACATACCGAGTTTCCTCTGTGTCTCGGAAAGCACGTTAAGCCGTTGATCCCGGCTTATTAGATTATTTGTAAATCTTTGACAGTCGTTACGAGTAGTCAAAAGCCAAAGTCTGACTTCCAGTCCTACCAGGGGGTATCGTATTACCCAGTTAATGGGCTGTGGAGGTCAGATAGGCAGTCGCTTCATGTAAAATACTTGTACTCAGCTGCATCTGGTTAGACTGGAACGACCCCAAGATAGTTTGGGAATAGGCTAGGCAGATGATGATTCCTTGGATGATAAATTAACTGGTTAGACTGGAAGCAGACCTAATGATAGTTTGAGAAAAAGGCTAGGCAGATGATGATGTTCGTCTTGCTATGATTTGCGTTTAAAGCTTTAAAAGTGACAAGTTGAGAAACTAAAGTTCGACAGGTACTTTTTGGATACATTTTCCCTGAAGATTAGGCTAGCCATTGGATTATCAATCCTACCTAATAAGCAAAGATATGAAGGGTCAAGAAGAAGATGGGAAAGATATACGTGGGGTCAAAGTGCTCATAGCCTTTTTAAGGAAATTTCTAAACGTTTATTTGAAGCTTTTCCGTGACCCAAGGGCTTGCTTTTACTTTGACCAGAGGCTAAGTATTGCCATACAACGTGGCAATGCTGCCAGTCTCTTGGGCACATTACCGCCGTTTTAAAAGTTTTTTTTTAGTATCTTTTTAGACCTATGCATTCTACTTATGCGTATGAAGTTTCATTAAAATCGGTTCAGTCATTTCGGAAAATATGGACTTACAAGTTTGTATGAAATGTCGTAAGGCGTAAAAGCTCTTAAGTCTTATTTAAATAAATTGTGTGTAGTTTTTTTATTCTTTTGTATTTAATCATACAAGAATACATAATACATAATAATACATACGAGAATCTAAAACTTTTATTCTTTTGTATTTAATCATACAAGAATACATAATATATAATAATACATACGAGAATCTAAAACTTTATTTCTCTTCAAAAAGCAAGTCAAAGAACATTACCTTTCCTCTATTCTGTAATATTCTGATATATATTATAGGTATATTTTTACTTTTATTTTAATTTTTATATGTGTATTTATTTGTATGTATGTTTAATTTATATAGCCTTAATGTTGTTTTAAGCTCTAATTTAATTTTTTCCTGTTTTATCTTTTCTACACACTATGTCTACATTTCTAATCCAACTTTCCATTCGCAGGTCTGCTGGAAGAAATTTCTTTTGAAATAAGCAGTACCTTTGTGCTCTTGTATCTTAATGTATTGTTCTTTTAAGTGTTTTGTGTGTACATAAATAAATAAATAAATAAATAAATAAATAAATAATCTTAAAACAAAAAAGAAAAATCTTTTTAAACTTAAGACTCGATTTTATCTAACAGCATTACCCCCCACAAGTTCACATTGTAATGCAAGGTATTTCATTAACCAGTTACCCTTTGTTAGGGTTAACTGAACCGGTTAACTTGTGAGTAACCGAGTTAATTAGGGCGAATATCTGTGAAGCGATAATTAATATATCAAAACAATATGCTCTGTGCGCCGCCTTTGCATCGAAGCGACGCGTACCTGAGTACGTACGTGATAGATCAGAATATCAGATATAGGTACGTAGATTAGTTAATCTCTGGTTATATACAGTGTGTTGTTTTGTACTTAGGATTAAGTTAGACAATTATGTTGGTGATAGTTTCCAGGGTAAAATAACACTCTTGGCTTTTTTATCATGTACTATAAATATAGTTTTTGGCCATAGAGTTCGTAACGATAATTAAACACGAGGTTGTCGACATGTGGGATGTGGACTCGGCGTCAATTTGCCGATAGTCGTATCAGCCAATGGCCTAATTACCAAGAGCCTCGCCCAATACCTGATAAGGCTCTCGTTAGGCAGCTGGACCAAGGGCTTGATGCAGAAAGCGGTACTACTGGACACGGCTCGTATTGTTAGGAGGTTCTTTTCTCTGGATCCCTGACCCTAGCTTGGACCCTGTTCCCGATACCGGTGGGCTATATTTTTTTTTCTTTTTTTTTTAAGGCATATTTAAAAATGTAGAAATTTTGTAATTTTGTAACCCTCTATTTCTATGAATATATTTCGGTTTCAAGGTTATTGAGGTAGGGCAAAATCAATCCAGATCTCACTAACTTTGACCTTATTTCGTATACTCTGTATTTTTTTTTTGACTTTATGGGTGAAGCGTTAGGGTAACCCGTGAATTCAACATACAAGGTATTTTTCTGCATTCTCGTCAAATTCAAGGAGGTAATTATGCTAATGATTCTCGACCCAAATCAAGAATAAAATGGGTAGGTGTTTTTTTAATTTTTTTTTTCTTATTTACGGAAATCCGTAAGTGTGAACCAGCCGTATTAAAACGCGGCCCGTCTGTTACCGCGCTTACACGCACACAAAGAAACGCTAACAATACATACACAACGCAAACGCAACGAACATACGATAATTTCATAGGTACCTATTCCCTACCACGCACGGCGCGGGTGTGCGGGTGCACTCTGTCGCTCGCGCGCCTATCCACCCCCCGCCGCCGTCCCGGAACCAAATAGTGTGCTTAATGTCGCCGACGTGTGCATACGCGTTGCGAATTCCGCTCCTAGGTACATCGTTGTGACGTAGGTGCAAAGTGCAAGATGACTGACAATTACTCAAACGTCGAGTTGGTAGAGATGGTCCGCATGTATTCCATCAGTGGAGACAGCCTACGTGGAGCAGTACGGTGTTTCCCCTCAATATGGTCGGCATGTACGCGAGTAGGTACTTAACCGAAAGGTTTGATGACCATTGAATGGGTCGCGGAGGACCTGTGGCCTGGCCCGTTCTCCGGACCTGACGTCTCTAGACTTTTATTTGTGGGGAGACGTTAAAAGGTTAGTTTACTCGGAGAAAGTGACAAGTGTTACAGAATTACGTGAAAAGATAATTAGTGCTTTCGACACTTTCAAAAGGAATGTGATAGTGCTACGTAAGCTGAAGGAAAACCAGCTACGTCGTTGTCGACTGTGCCAAGAATGTGGTGGTGGCAACTTTGAACATACCTCCGGGTAACTTAAGTAGGTAGTTTATTTATTTGAACATAGACTATCATTTTGTAAATACGTTGTTAGCTTAATCAATTTTATTAGTGTAAATAAGTTGATTTCAAATGTTTAACTACGCCTATAATACCTAACAGTCGAAAGTATTTCTACATACCTACTTAGCTAGCACATCTTTCCAATTCCAACAAAAGTAAAAAACATTTTTAGATTTAGCAAATCGGTACACCAACTAAGGTACCACCAATAAATTCAATCCATAAATAAAAACAAAATCATTACGAAAACTTTAGGATGAATTTACCTAAGTACAATGTTCAGAGTGTTAGTGTAGATAGCAATAAATCAAAACTAACATTTCATTAATCATCTGATAACTACCGAACTTAGGTAAGTACAGGTCAGTGAACTTTTCTTTGGCACACTAGTATTGTTGTCGTTAGTAAGATTTCCGTATTCCAATGATGCTTAAAAATTAGTTTAGTATCAAGCGAAATTTATGACAATAATGTAGGTGATTTTCGTAATAAAATTAGGCAAAATTGCTAGGTACCGGTCGCCGTAGGTCATCGCACGGTCGCAACACTGTTGCATTTCGTAGGTAAGACGTCGACTGTCGACTCTCACGCACACAGAGCAGCTGCATTGTCGCTGTGTGCGTATTTGGGTGATTCTGTTTTAAGTGTTTTGAATCAAGGGTTTTATTCTGAAATACTGTTAAATTTCAACAATAAAAAAAAGCAACGCTTATTAATTATAGACCGGTACCGAACTTTAAATTGATTATTTATGTGTTTTATGACAACCTCCTGAAATTTGACGAGGATGCAAAATAACACCTTGTATAACCCAACAGTGACTTGAGAATTGTAAAAAAGCTAAAGAAAATTAGAATTTCACGGACTATCTTGGCGCTTTCACCATATTGTCTTACTGCTGTGCAAAGACCTCCCAATAGTCCCTATATGTTTCTAGGTACCTACTTTTTTTGTGCGCCACCTCAAATCCGCCATCGCAGTGCGCTTCCAAATCATCTCACCACCTATATATTTCTGTTATTAATACACGGCACGGTTGGCGTAGTGGTTGAGCGATCGACTGCTGCGCTGCATTTCGCGGGTTCGATCCCCGCAAGGTACAAATATTTGTATGGCCTACAAATAGTTGTTCCTAGTCTGGGTGTTTGTGTATGTGAGTTTAAATGTTTGTAAACGCACCCACGGTACAGGAGAAACGTTGCCCAACACTAGCAAGTGTTGGGCAACGTTTCAAAATATAAATTTAGAAGTAAGCAAAAATTTCTATCACAAAACATTACTTATCATTAAAAAGCTCAACCCTTAACATACACTCAAACTAAAACTCCCCGTCACTACCAATCCTGCCTACCCCTTCAACGTAACAAAGCTACATAGCGCCTATTAATCAAAGTCACGGGCATGTTCTACTAATAACATAACGTTATCGACGCGCCGTGCGTGTGTCCTCACCAGATAACACCCTGTATAATTTACTGCTGTAACAACCTGTATAATTATATTATACTGATGTGTGGTACTTTATTGCATTGAGGTTTATGGGTATTTAAAAGGTTTAATGGTTGGACTGCTGGACTATTGATACTGTGTTCATGATGATAATTTGTAACTTGCCTGAATTAAAAAGAGTATGTTTGTGTTTAAGCAGATAATTTTCTCCTAGAGTAAAGCTCATCATCATCTGCCTAGCCTTTTCCCAAACTATCTTGGGGTCCATGTAGAGTACCAGTATTTTACATGAAGCGACTGTCTTTCTGACATCCACAACCCAGTAACTGGGTAATACGATACCCCTTGGTAAGACTGGATGTCAGACTTTTGGCCTCTGACTAGTCGTAACGACTGTCAAAGATCAACAAACGACAGTCGGGACCAACGGCTTAACGTGCTTTCCGAGGCACGGAGGAAACTCGGTACGTAGGGGAAGGTGGGGGGACACCGGATAGTTAAGAATAAGACACAATAAAAAAATTACTATAATATTTATTGAGGTAATTAATGTCATAAATGTTTAAGTATACCTTAGGTATAACTTTGGCATAAAAATGTTTGAGATCAATCTTAGTAATTACAAAATAAAATTATTTTAATAAAAAAATATTAATCCGAATTCACCCCATACCTATGGGTCAAACCGGATAGGCATTTTTTATTCAAGGGGTGAATTCAGATACTAACAATAAATGTAAATAATCAAATTATTCGCAGTTTTTGCATACAAAAAATAATAATTCTTGTTCAGAACAACTGATGCAAATTTCGTGAGCCCATTTAAGACAAGCAGTGCATTGGTACCATTCATCTGTGGACTTAGTTTGACTGTACTTTTCGCCACAAACCAAACACTCCGAATCCTCCTGATAGTTTTCTTTATGCGTCTTTTTACCGATACCTTTACCTTTGCCTTTTTTGTTTTAATTACTGATGACTTAGTCTTATCTACCAGTTCATTTTTATACGGTGATTCAGTCAATATTGCGGTTTTTCCTCGACGCGCAGACGGCCGCATGCTTTTTTTTAAATGAGGAATCGGCATGAAATCTTTCGGTGATACAAGACTTAAGGAATCTGAAAACGTTACGTGTTACGTAACACTATATGTGTGTGACGCTAAAAGATATCCCATTCTGCCTTCCAGCACTGAATTTATGGCTAAAAGCATGTCTGACTCCGACCACTGCAGCCTATTTGACTTTCTCACATATGTTCGTGGCATTTTGATGCTCGCACTCTGTAAAAAGTAAAAAAAAAGTAATTAAACAGACGAATAAAACAAACGCCAGCAATACCTACATATAAAATCAATCGGGGTGAAACCGGATAGTCGAAATCACCCCGTCCGCTTGTACCCCACAGGTGCCATGTTTGAAATTGCAATGCTAACAGTGATTATGTTTACAGTCATAGCAACAACAAATACCGTTTTAAAAGGTTAAATATATATTACTTCATAAAAAATACAACTGTATAAGATAGCACATAGCTAAACTTAATGATAACACTTTAAAAAAGTCAAAATATTAGTTAACTTACCTTAGTTTACAATTTTTGTTTATAGACGCACGCGCTGAGATGTTACCGTCGCCGCCATTTGCAACTGCACTGAGCAAGCATTCGCGCGTATTTCACTGCAAGCTAGAGCGAGACAGCTGTACGCGGAGTAATGAAATAGCAACTATCTGGTTTCACCCCCTGTCCGATTTCACCCCTCATTCCCCTACCTAATTATGGTCCTAAAGTAAAGCTGTGTTTCCTTTAAAAAAATTCATGTAAATATTTTATTTCATCACCACTTCGTCTCTGCAAACTACGACATTATGAAAACATGGCAAGGATATTGGCATGTTCTAGAACCAAAAAAATCGAAGACTTGACTGTGAATTCCAATAGTGGGATTATTATAACCTGATTGTGTCAAATGTGTTTTGTTACTCTGTTGCTTGCTGCGGGACGCAATTAAAAAAATCTGTGTTTCATTTGCAGCATTATCTAATCTGAGGACAATTCACAGAATTTCCACAACATCATTTTTAACTTGTTTAATAAAGAAAAACCGGTCAAGTGTGAGTCAGACCCGCGCACGAAGGGTTCCGAACAAAAAAATCACTTTTTTGTATGGAAGCCCCTTAAATATTTATTTTATTCTGTTTTTAATATTTGTTGTTTTAGCGGCAACTGAAATACATGATCTGTAGAAATTTCAACTGGCTAATTATCACGGGTCATGAGATACACCCTGATGATAGACAGACGGACAAAGGGACGGGCAGCGAAGTTTCAGTAATAGGGGTTTGACTCTTTGGGTACGGAACCCTAAAAATTATAGTTCCAAGCAAATAAATTCGATAACAAAAGCTGGACATACCTTCATAACAAGCAAGACATGGGAACAATCACCATGGATTCTACTAAAAATCCCCCATAAAGTAGGAGTACTGCTTTCACCAGAACTATGGATTTGATGGTATTCTCGTAAAACGTGCGCTTTGTGCTACTATAAAATATAGATCGCTTATTATCATGGCTTGTGGGTAACAAAGTATTGCTGGGAACATGTTTATCGATAAGCATATAGATCATTAAAGGGAACATCGACTTTTGAATGATGATTAGAATTTGTATTAACTGAAGTCTGTACTATAGCTACTCATGCAAACTAGATTTACAATTTCTTCAAAATATCTGTTAGATCTCTAGAGATCTTACGAAAAATTTCTGATCTCTGAAGATTCGCGATCGCGTTAGTAACGTTAAGCTCATGATGACATAGGGGCAGTTTTGATTACTAAACACTGTTTTCAATGTTGACGCTACTCGCCGGTAGATGGCGCTTCGTGTTCGCCATCCAGATGTTAAAGAAACTAAATCAGTGGAATCAAAGGCCAACTCGCCTGACTAGCGGAGCATAGATACCCAAACAGACTAAGCGAATTCACCACGATATTGTACTTGTAAGAAGAATAATTCTTCGTCTTTTCAAGAATTTCTAAAGTGATTATCACACCATCACGCCTGTAATTCTCAAATTTAGCCAGTTACATCGAGCCCCATATGATAAAGGGCGAGCTTGTTGCCTACAACCGGATACAAGTTCAAACTGCGGGCTGCGACTGAGAAATCCCTGGTGTGAGGCACTCAAGAAATGCTTTACATAGTGCGAAATTTTGTTTGATGAATTGATCTTTATTACTCTTGAACAGATTTGGATGAATATTGGCACATCATCAGCATCATGTTCATCAAACTTAATTTGTGGAGAATTTTTTTTTTTATCATCGTCTTCATTACTTGACTTCACCTATAGCTGGGTATAAGCCTCTCTTTGCTTTTTCCAAGCTCCACGTTCTTGTAATCAGCCTCATCCATCAAATTGGCACACAGATAGTTCATAACCTGAATACACATAAAATAATTTTTATCTCAGTAGTACGATCCATTAAGCTAGTGCTTCATAAAATTAGCCAGAACAATTATTTACTCATTACAAATTATCGACACATGCCCCTCACTATCAAAGTTAACAAGCTACACACAACGATACGCGTAGGAATCGTTCATAAAATCCTGCCACTTATTTGTTTTCTTATAAAAGTTCTACCTTGTACCATATCCTGCATTTCTGTAAGATGTGCCTTCATTATTTTTTATTTCTATTGTAACTTTGTTACTGTACCTACTGCAGTTGTTACAAAGCAGCAAACCCAAGACAGGATTTTCTTTTACATTTTCGAATGAATGGCAAATATTTTATATTTGCTATTTATTTTTTTTAAAGGTATAATATTATTATACCTCAAATGTATGGTGTCGGACGTAAAGAATAGCACCATCACATATCTTCCCGTGGGTGACGTAAGAGGCGACTAAGGGCTTTGAGACCAGAGCATGGGCAGCAGCGTTCTCTGTGCATTTGTAACAACCGTACTGCAATCGCCAACCCGCCTGCCAAGCGTGGCGATTATGGCAAAACCCCCCAAAATGTCAATGAGGCGACACTTGGTGTAGGCCTATGTCCAGCAGTGGACGTCTTTTGGGCTAAAATGATGATGATGATGATACCTCAAATAGATCCTTAATTATCATATATTTTTCTAGGATAAGATCATATATTTGTCGCAGTCTGATTATTTTATTCCGTTTAGACTTTCACCATGTGGGCAGAACACGGGTTTCGTGCAATGAAAACACACACACACGGTACACTGCTTTTATCGAACTAACAAATTACTTGAAATTACAATCCAACACAATAACACTAGGCACCATGAATCGGGTTACAGTTTCGGGACGTATTGACTCCGCGGTGGTCAGACTCAGACTGTCCGCCTCGCTGGGAGCTCGAAACATCACGACTCTGTAGTAAGCGCGCTTAGGTGTGGGTAGACTGGTAAGTTGGTCGCTT
Organism: Cerastis rubricosa; assembly: GCA_949152445.1. Taxonomy (NCBI): domain Eukaryota; kingdom Metazoa; phylum Arthropoda; class Insecta; order Lepidoptera; family Noctuidae; genus Cerastis; species Cerastis rubricosa. The sequence continues at coordinate 17,107,997 of OX424541.1, forward strand.
GACCTTTGGCGCGCTTTCGATTCATAGTCAGTCTTGTATCCGTAATAATGACTCCGACTCCGACACGGCCATCCTGCTAGCACACGTCCTCGTGTGATGGGTACCCTGCAAACAAATACTCCACGACAGAAATTTGTTCCACTCGGTCACTCCTGACCAAACGTTAGATTCAAAGGGGTGGTGGGAATAAAAACATTGTAGAACTAGCCGTTTCGTTTTAACCGAACCGATTGGAAATAATCGAAAATACAATAATGATAACCCTGGGCCATGTACCATAGTCGTTCAAATCAACCTTTAAAACTCTACTGCAACAACAAAACTACCAAGCTTATAGAAACCCTCGAGTAAAGCCACTAACGCCGCGGCTCTCTAGCCGACCAGCAATCGCATTGCTCTCACGCATCCAGCGCATGGATCAAAACTAAAATTAGATCCAACAAACAATTAGGGCAATTAAAATGCAAGAGCAACCAAGCACCTCTTCATCCATCTAATTACCACATAAAGCAGGAATCTCATCCGTGGCCTATGGGCAACACTCAGGCCCCCAACAAACCTCTGTTTGTTTTACTACGTTCCTCAAGAACGCCGAGTCCCACATGCATGACTCTATGGTCTCTACAAGACCCGACCTCCGCCAGAGCCACCCGCGCACCGCGCATCCACGGACTACTATAAGCAGACACCGACTTCTAACGGACTACGGCTACGAAATGGCTACTGGTACGGTCTGACCATCCGAACCAAGATTCCACACTATCTCTCAACTCAAAATAATTTACTTCAAACGGTACTTGGCCCTCGGGCATTCTCCTTAACTCATCATGTGCATACTTGTAAGTACGCTTAGAACTTAATGATCGCCCCCTAGTACTTCGACTGGTACGTGACCCGCTGGCATCTTCCTTAGCCTACCGCGTGCGTATCTATAGGTACGCTTAGAATTTAAAGCTTTCTGTGTTAAGGATAACCGTCTAAAACCTCGATCACTCTAAACAGACCTTTAATCTTTAACAACCCAAAATCACCAATCGCAAAACGTTTAATTTTGCCATCGTTTCGTCTACTCGGCACACTTGTCATGTTGAGCTAAGCTAACCCGTCGCGTCTATACGAAACGTGTACCACCGGCTCGTCACCTTAGGTACCGGGTGCAATTCGGCTTGTACTTTACCGGAGTGAGACTTCGCTACTTAGCACGTAACGCAGCTATTTACGAATTTTCAAACGTACTGATACTTTCCCGGGAATTAATTATAATCGAAAAGCTTTTCAATAGTCTTTTCAGCACCAAGGTGAACGATAAGAGTCGCGGAAATTACTGTTTAACGACCATCGCAGAACACGAGCTAAATAGGGTACGCATTTAGACATACCATCGCGTTGAATATGACGGTGAAAGACGCCTGAACTTAGCACTTAAGTTTTGGCTACTTATTGCCAGTTACATTCGTTGCGATAACAGTTAAAAACCGATTGAAACTTGTTACCACTATTATGCTTCGCCGAATGTACACAAAGGATTCTCATTAACGAAAACTCCCTTGCCGTCATGTTTGCAACAAAATCCCGATTTAAAATCTCGCCACCTAACATGACGTCACTTTGTAAATAATTATCGGGCAAAACATGCAACAAAATTTCAAGAGGGTGATCGTTAATCACTACACAACATAAAATCTGTTCTGTACTGAATACTCGCGTTTGACCTATACCGGTCTTAGCAACAACGTGACTAATATGTTTGCCATTAAATTTCGATGGAAAACTTTCTTTCACCAACAAGTATTCAGAATCAGAATAATTAGTAAACTGGTCCCACGTCATACCTGGATAAGTTATCAGTGTACCGCAAACATTTGTGTTCAAAGTACATCTAGAAATTCGGTAGTACATTTTGGAGGTACACCGTAGATGGAAAATCTATCGCGCATTTTGCGAATGTTTTAGTAGGTAGTTTCCTTCCGTCTGTCTATTTAACTTCAAAAGATAACCTTCGTTTTCCGAGGCACATCAACTAATGACCACGGTACGCCAGTGTGCCGCGGCACACTATGTTACAGCACTGTTACACTATGTTACAGCACTGTTACACTATGTTACACTGTGTTACACTATGTAGATGCGGAGCCCTTCAACGCCTTGCTTAACGTCCAACTAAGCTGGATTCCTTCCACTGCACTCAACAAGAAAAAATCAAAAGTCACTTCATTCAAACTAGGCTTATAATCAGCACTTTTTGAACGTCAAAATTACAAAAGACAGTCCCCCAAAACGCCCGCCCTTCGCCACTTCCTAAGTGTTTTAGCTGGGAAGAAGAAGTGGCGGAACAAACTCCCCAGCAACACATCTGTCTGTTAGGTTAGAAGAACCAGATTTTACACAAAACAAGTCAGCGATGGATGACGCATTACTAGCGCACATCGCACTCTGTGAAATGTGGGTATTCTATTAGGTACACTCTGCCTAACCCTTCAGAGATTACAAGCGTGATGATATGTTATGTTTTGTTGGGATCAAAATCCGCTAACACACTTAACAAAAACACTAACCGCCAACACTAGCTTGCTATTCACTGGCTGAGTTTAAGTTCGTATCGCGAGTGCAATTATTCGTTTTGCATTTCAAAAAAAGTAACCGTCACTGATTGTTATTGTCACTGTTCTCGCGTGTGATTGCATTAGCACGATTTGATCGCACTTCTGATGTCGCAGTCTGATTATTTTATTCCGTTTAGACTTTCACCATGTGGGCAGACCACGGGTTTCGTGCAATGAAAACACACACACACGGTACACTGCTTTTATCGAACTAACAAATTACTTGAAATTACAATCCAACACAATAACACTAGGCACCATGAATCGGGTTACAGTTTCGGGACGTATTGACTCCGCGGTGGTCAGACTCAGACTGTCCGCCTCGCTGGGAGCTCGAAACATCACGACTCTGTAGTAAGCGCGCTTAGGTGTGGGTAGACTGGTAAGTTGGTCGCTTGACCTTTGGCGCGCTTTCGATTCATAGTCAGTCTTGTATCCGTAATAATGATTCCGACTCCGACATATTTTTAATTTTCGCTCTCAAACAGACAACACATAGCAAGAGCTCATATACTTAACAAAATTGAGTACAAAATAAATTCGACGCCGGAATAAATTCTCTAAATTCCATTGCATAGTTTAAAAGATCAACTCGATCCCATAGACAGCAACAAAAAGCAAGTTAAATTTATAATTTGCAAGGCCAAAGAAAAGATGGGTGGATGGTGTGAGGAATGATAAGAAAGAGAAAGGAGTAAATGATGCCGTGACGTCTTACAGGGGAGAATGGAAGAAGAAAACGTGTTGCGCCGACACCAAGTAGAATGGGAGAAGGGTAGGAAGATGATGAATTTATAATCATCATCATCATCATTTCATAATCGCCACGCTTGGCCGGCGGGTTGGCGATCGCAGTACAGTTGTTACAAAAGCACAGAGAACGCTGCTGCCCATTCTCGGGCAAATCCCTTAGTCGCCTCTTACGACACCCATGGGAAGATATGGGATGGTGCTATTCTTTACGTCCGACACCATACAGAGCATTTATAATACGTGGGACACTCAGAAAGTTTTGCGAAACTAAAAAAAATTGTTCTATACGTACATATATTTTTATTAAATCTTTTCAAAGTACTTTCCACCAGCCTCTATACAAAGATTCATGCGCCTAAACCAGTTTTCAAAACACTTTTTCCAGTCCGCCGCAGACACCTCGTTTACAGCCTGCTCGAACCCAGCCAGCGCATCTTCCGGCGACGAAAATTGTATCCCTTTGAGCTGATTTTTTATTTTTGGGAATAAAAAGAAGTCACACGGTGCTAGATCAGGGCTGTAAGGAGGGTGACCCAGGAGTTTGACTGGCGTGCTGTCCAGGAAGTCCCTCGTTTTGAGTGCGGTGTGCGCAGGTGCATTGTCGTGGTGGAGCAGTAGCCCGCGGAGCCCTGTGTTTGGTCGCTTGTTGCTTATAACAGAGAAAACTTCTGGCAAACATTTGGAAGTATACCATTCGGCATTAATGCTTCTTTGATCCCGTAAGGGAATTGATACCAAGTGGCCAGTCAAATTAAAAAAGCTAGCGATCAAAATCTTACCCCCGCTTCTAGATCGCTTCACTTTGGTAGGCGTTGGCTCATTTTGAAACACCCAAACAGTCGACTGGCGCTTGGTTTCTGGGTCGTATTGATAAATCCAGGACTCATCACCTGTAACGATGTCGTAAACACGCCGAGACGAGCCTGCTTCAAATTTGTTAAGCATATCACGGCACCATTCCACCCGGGCCTGCTTCTGAGCATCGGTGAGGTTGTGCGGCACCCAGCGTGATACTATCCTCCTCACGCGAAGATGGCTGTGTAGAATCTCGTGAACGCTTCCCGATCCAATCTTCAATATGTGTTGAATCTCCTGATATGTAATTCGCCTATTGTCTTGGATTAAATTTTTCACTGCTAGCACGTTTTCTTCGGTAACAGCCGTCAAAGGGCGACCGCTTCTTTCGTCATCCCCCAAAGTTGGTCGACCGCGCTTGAATTCGTTATACCAACGATACACGGTTGCCTTGGAAGGGCCTTCATCCATGAATGCCATTTGAAGTCTATCGTACGATTCATCCGGTTTCAGGCGACACTTGAAATCGTATAAAATCATAGCTCTAAAATGTTCCCGGCGCAGATCCATATTTCAGTGAGACACAATACTTTGAATTAACTCGCAAAAAATGTGGAGGGAAATTTTGAAATTGGAACTTACTTATTTTTACTTATAAATAATCATATTTTCGAAAAACATAATAACTGGCCAGTCTCCCATATATAAAAACTTTTTTTCGCAATACTTTCTGAGGGGCCTGGTATATACCTATATAATGCGCCAGGGTATTCAATTAATTGACGCCTTAGCAAGACGCTCCATTCATCCAACCAAGTTAGATAAGTACTATTTGCGGCAGGTATCAGAAATCAATACTCAACAAGTTATCTTGTTTCAATGATTTGCAATCAGCGACTGCAATCTGCAATCGGTTCTGCACTATTATGTAATAACGAACTATTACTGCCTACACCAGTATTATTTACTAAACGATTTGTATGTATTAATACTCTCTGTATTTGTACGGCGAGAAGTTCAACGCCTTTGATATGAAAGACCTTTGACTTTCGTATAGGTTGTATCGTCACATGGTTTAACACATACAGCGTCATACATATATTAATTCTACGTATGTATATCTTGCAAAAGTATTCGTCTTTACCATATTTAGTATTTATTTTGAGTTCCGGATATTTTTTCGCTGTTGCAAACGCCATGATCACGGATCAACTGAAATTATTGCGGGTGGGTGTTTATGAGCAGACAAATCGGTCTACCCTCTTTCTTGTTCGCCACCACCACTGTCACTCAAAACTCGATTTTGTTCCCGACACACCAAACTGACTGTGTCCACTCGCGAACTTTTTACGGCACTTTTTAGTTTTTACACAGTTGATCCACTGGATTCCAGGCTCTTGACAGTTGAAACCCATCCTCCCGGTTGAAGTTCTATATGTATTTAGTCATTTGAATATCTTCTAAGTCTGCAATGGGTATATAATGGCGTTCTGTCAATATGACCTGAGGGTTATGTAACTCAATCCAGTGGTTCGATCCTGATTCAAGAAACATCGATTCACAAATATCTTTACCCCCATTAGAAACTATAGCAGCACGTTATCTGTTCCACGTGGGTAGCCATCGCACCATGCTCCATTATGTCTCGGTAGTGAGATAATCTGTGGTCCCTTCATTGTTGCAAAGATTGCTCGCCTGATATGCAGTGTTTTAGTTTACCTTTTCACTGCAGTGATTCAAATCAACATGAGTATGTCACTTTGTTGGGTTAGATTTTGAAAATATTATTAATGAGTTTTGGATGTATTTTGGGATTTTGTTTTTTGGAAAAGTTATTATGTTTTATTTTGCGGTGTTTTGAGAGCAATTAAAGAGGCTTTCGACTGCCTCGTTGGTGTTGGATTCCCATCTCGGGCAAAGTGTTATTGAGTTATTCCACCTGTAATTTCTCAGTAGCAGCAACGGAGTCTGGAGTTGTACGCAGTTGATGGCAATAAGCTCGCCCCCTATTTCATAGGACTTACACATAACTGGCGTGTCTAAAAGAGTGATAAATAGAAATGTTAATGGAAGAAGAGGGAGAGGAAGACCAAAGAAAAGATGGATGGTTTGGGTGAGAAATTATATGAAAAAAATAATCTATACTAATATTATTTATTATTAATACAAATTGGCTGAAAATCGCCTGTGGTTATTGCCTGCTGTTAAGGTGATATGGGCTTTCAGCTTCAGGGAAATTTTCTTCGTACGTATTTTGGTCTGTATGGTGTCGGACGTAAAGAATAGCACCATCCCATATCTTCCCGTGGGTGTCGTAAGAGCCGACTATGGGATTTGCCAGAGAATGGGCAGCAGTGTTCTCTGTGATTTTGTAACAACCGTACTGCGATCGCCAACCCGCCTGCCAAGCGTGGCGATTATGGCAAATCCCCCCAAAATGTCAATGTGGCGACACTTGGGGGAGGCCTATGTCCAGCAGTGGACGTCTTTTGGGCTGAAATGATGATGATGATGGTATTTTGGGCTATATTAAACTATAATATTCATCAATATGTACAAATTTACAAATACAATCAATATGTTCTGTATGGTGTCGGACGCAAAGAATAGTAGTTATATATCATCACGCTACGACAAATAGGAGCGAAAAATGTCACGAAAACGGGGAAAAAATGACGCAGACGAAGTTGCGCGGGACAGCTAGTAATTAATAATGGTGATGGCGTGATGGTTAACACATAAAAATCAAGAGTATATACGACCACAAGTGGCATCAGACAACTGCAGAAAGATGATGACTTGTTTATATACCTTCAATGGTTCGCTAGAGAGGAAATCGCAGTTTGTAATTTAAATGAATACATTGAAGGAGTGCGCTTCTCTTTCTTACAACGTTATACGTCGGGTTTTTTCCTAAATTACAATAGCAACTCTAGAGAATCTAATAGAGCTACCAATTTTACAACAAAATGAGTAAATTGGATGATAACTTCTTCCGCTTTTGATTGCCCAATGTTTAAGTAATTATGGGCATAAAAGAAACTAGTTATTATTAAGTACTGTTTCCCTTTTGAACTGCTCTTTCACAGTTACTTCTGATTTTGTATGAGTGTCAAAACCACAATAATCTTTATTTCCATTCAAATAGGGTTTCTCTTGGGTGACTGCTGTCAGGATAACTGCATATTATCTAAACTAATGTTAAAAAGAGGAAAGATTTGATTGTCTGTTTGCATTGAATAGGCTCCGAAACTGCTGCTCCGATTTGAAAAATTCTTTCAGTGTTAGATAGCCCATTTATCGAGAAAGGCTATAGGCTATATATCATCACGCTACAACCAATAGGAGTGGAGCAGCAATGAAAAATGTTGCGAAAACGGGGAAAATGTGCCGCAAACGAAGTTGCGCCGGACAGCTAGTTTATGATAATTTTATAGTAACCTATACTATCTCACTCACTATACCTTTTGAGTATGGTTTTGAGTGCATGACATGCCAATTTTATTATTGCTTTTCCTGCATGTGTATATTTTCATTCGGTCTAGAAAGTGCAGAAGGGGAAAAAAATACTCACGACACTACCACTAGTGCGGCTTAGTAGTGTGGAAGGGAAGGGGGGGGATCTTTTTCGCGTAAATATTTAGCATATCATTTAATGTCATGGATTTTCGCAAAGAAATGCCTGATTCTATAACTCATGCATTTACTGTTTTGAAACTCACGTGTTAATTTATAGTCATCTTTTGCATGTCCATGACGTATAAGGAAAAATAACACGTGCTGGCAGATACCCAGATTTATTTAAATATATTCATTTATTGGCTAATACTTTGTCTTAGACCTTGCAAAAATAAATTTTACGTGATTCTTTGAATCAAAAACAAATTCCAAATTTTGATTTAGGTTAAGTAAGTTTCTCATCTAACGTATTAATAACACAGAAAAAAACTCCACATGCCTCTATCGTTACGAATCTGAGTCTAATAGAAACTACGTGCTAAAAATAATAAATTCACGCAGTAATCAAACAACATTGTTTAAAAATAAATGTAAGATTACATCACTGATCGGCCTAAAAATAAATATTCTTATCTTCTATTTAGGACACTGAAATTTCTTTGACCTACAGTCTTCCGTTACTACAATTCACACTATCATTAAAATAACTAATCATGCTATCATAAATATTACGATTATACTCACGACAACTTAAAAATCACCAAATATTTTTTTAAGCGACACAATCAACCTATATCCATCTCTTTCCCTCCCACTGAATCGCAATTGCATATATGCTGCGTCACTATCGCGCAATCAGAACAATATATCTTCGTCGTCAACAGACTTTAGCCTGTTTTTCTTGTTTATTTTTTATTCAAACGCATACAAGTTTAGACATCTGCCGGGAACGCTCGTTCGGCGAAAGAAGAACTACCAACTTGTTTGCAAAAATGACCACGTAAAGAGTCCCAATACGCATGCGTGCGTCCCTGTCAAAATTTTATACATAAAAATCGCGACATCTCGACACCGCGTGTTGTTATTCGTATTTTTATAAATAAAAATATTAATTAAACCATTCCGAGTGATATTTAAAGTGTTCTAATAAAGGCTGATAATATAATTGTTATTAAAAATGGCGAAAGAAACGGCGTTAGTTGGGTTAGATGTTATTCTGAGGGAGTTGGGACCTTTTGGGAAGTATAATATCATTAACTATGCTTTATATTTATTTCCGTGCTTCTTGGCGGGAATGTATGGTTCTGTGTTCGTGTTTGAGGCAGCAGACATCAGTTACAGGTAAGTCTTTACTTTCAAGTTTATTTTTCTAGATATTTATGACTTAAAAGAAGCAAAATTAAAGTCGAAAATGGTTTCTGCTAAGGCGTTTGATCTTGTAACAGCGTCAATCTTAGGAATTTTGTGTAAATGTCTATGAATCGGTGTGTTTTCATTTTGGGGTTATATTGCTTTAAATTTTGACGTGCCTCACGCCACCTCAGTCAAGTTCGCGCATGCGTATTTAGGTCGAGTAAAAATTTGGTGTTCCTCAGGGCATAGAGTTGACCCATTTTGCGAAACTGTCGCATATCTGCTTACTTTATAAGTTTTGTCATTCCATAACACCATAATAGCTTGTAATCCTTGAAAGACCAGGCAGAGGAGTAACTTTACTAGCTGCACAATTATTTTTAGCCAATTTATTATTCCTATTGAAATATTAATGTAATTTTCGCGGTTTAGCCTTACCTACTTAACCTTTGTCGTTAACTGTAAATTTAATATTTATTTCATAATTATCCTTGTGTGTTATAGTAAGCATAGCATGCAAAGAGAATCATTAACAAGAAAGGCCATAATGCAGCTTTATTACACAAAGTTATTTCAATTCCAAGTTTGGGAGAAACTGTATTTTTATGTCTGAGAAATAATTAATACACATTAATTCGGCAAACAAGTTCGTATCAATTTTCTTTTATATAAAATCGACAAAAAATAATCTGTTTTAAGCAGTAAATTATAAGTTCTAACTCGTTTCGTGTGGTATTTAGAATGCTAAATTCTTGGTAAATCGCAAAAACTTAGATGTTTTTGTAAGTATGTGTTTATTTTGACCGGTCTCCCCGTGACGTGCTTCAATGTACAGATCGTAAAACGAAACGAAAAAAAAATGTTTTAATTTTGAGAACAGTGAACTCGCACATCCAACATGCATCGATAGATACGATTTTCAGCATGGGTGAATTATATATAGGTAAATTTATCTATTGAAATTACAATGCAAGCATTTTTTATGCATTAGTACACGGGTGCGTACTAATGAAGAATATTTTGGTTGGATTGAACTTTGGTTGTCAAAGATTAAATCTTTAGATAAAGATTTTAATCTTTGACAACAAAAGTTTTGCATTCTCCAGTCTTATCCCAATTTATTTGGAGTCGGCACAACATGTATTCTTCTTCTATACTTCTTCAGTAATCTTCATTCCACGATTTATTCCCATTCAACCTATATCATCTTTCACACAGTCCATCCATCGTCTCTATGGTCTTCCCTCTTCTCTTGTATCCAAATTCATACTCCAAACTCATCGCATTTAAGAATGAAGTAAGTAATCAATTTCGCACAAATCACCGCAAGACATTATCATAAGGTAAATACTTACACATACTTCTGTTTGACCTACGTTATCACCTTATTGTTCAATACCCTCTTACTATCACACATATCGCTTGTTTGCGACAATAATTACCTAAGTCGAAAAATAAAAAATGGAGGACCGATTTTTTTTTTATATTAGACAAAAAAAATTTCGTTACGAATATGCAATGCCTATTTAGTTTTCATAGAAACTTTTTTTTTTACTCTTTCATTTGTAAATCTTTGACAGTCGTTACGAGTATTCAGAAGCCATAAGTCTGACATCCAGTCTTACTAAGGGGTATCGTAATACCCAGTTACTGAGTTGTGGAGGTCAGATAGGCAGTCGCTTCATTTAAAATACTGGTACTCAGCTGCATCTGGTCAGACTGGAAGCCAACTCCAAAATAGTTTGGGAAATGGCTAGGCAAATTATGACTCTTTTATTTGATGAAAGGTTTATATTACGTATTTCGTTACTTAATTTAATCCTTACTTTCGTTACTTTTATATTCAACTACAAACAACGTCGTAAAATCTAAAATGTTGAGTTATATCGTCCTTGTCGCAAACGACCGATATTACTATCTCGACTTACACAACATTGATATAGATTCATATTTGCAGTCGAAATATTGGTAGAGATTCTCAGAAGACGTCCTGTCGACCTTCAAGTCAGTAACCTTGGTGAAGAATCCCACGATGAGATTGCTTCTATTTGCAAAATGTATTTTTAGTGCATCTTTATCGAGTCTGCTTGTGTGCCAGCATTGTTTTATCGAACAGGGCAAACGATTTTTGGCAATTTCTACCGTAATTTCATAGATTTTCGTTTTAGGGAGGTTTAAGCGTGTAGGTACGTACTGTACAAGTGTATTAATATTAAACATTGTAATAAAAATATCTCCGGGATCCACTGGATGCAAGTCGCACGAGACCGGTCAATGTGGCGACACTTGGGGGAGGCCTTGTCGAACAGTGGACGTCTTTCGGCTGAAATGATGATGATGATGTAAAAAACATCACGATTCTTTTTCTTATCGTAAAATCAACGCACAACAGGGGGTCAATTGCCTATACTTACCCGGTTATTTCAAGATATATGTAGAACCGGCAGTCAGAATTCGAAAGCCTGACATCCAATCATAACAAGGGGTATCGTATTACCCAGTTACTGGGTTGTGGATGTCAGATAGGCAGTCGCTTCATGTAAAATACTGATACTCATCTGCATCCGGTTAGACTGGACGCCGACCCCAAGCAAAATTCCAAACAACTGGCTTCTTCCGATAACATTCTTGCTTATACGAAAAAGTAGGTTTAGTAATCAGTTATAATCTATCTGCAGTAAATAAAAATAATATACCTGCCTACTAACGCATATAATGAAGATCTCAAAATACTAGTAACGTCCTTTACATCCGTTTGTTTATGGTCTTTGAAGGCATTAGCAGAGGTGAATAGTCGCATGTGCAGTTTAGAAGTTATAGTTATAACGCCATAGCATTGTAATATGAAGCGGTGGCCCAGTGATGGCAGCCCCGACTTACGAGCAGTCAGCCGTGGGTTCTAACCCAGGCGGGCGCATTATTTTGAGTAATTTATTTCATCACCGCTGCCCTCAAAAACGGTGAAGGAAAACATTGTGAGGAAACCGGCATGTCCTAGAACTAAAAATTCGAAGACATGCGACATTCTACCAACCCCTTACTGGCCCCGCGTGTTGGATTACAGCCCACTCCCTCTCATAGTGAGGAAGCCTGTGTCCCAGCAGTGGGAACATTATAGGCTGATCATGATGATGATGATTGTAACATAAGTCGAAACTTTTATCATTAAAGACGCAGAATCTGATATTAAAATTAACCCCAAAACTCAGTGGGAATTGCAGTATACCTATGTTTTTTATTCTTATTAAAATGGCGCGCACACAGTCAAGAGCAAAACACGGGCATAAAATAAAATCCATTTATTGAATTTACACTCTTAATCTGTTTTTAATAAGAACGGTATCGGCGAGTGTCAGTCGCGGGAGTGAACACTCGGTGGTTAATGGTCAGAACTTGTACATTTGATCGTGGATAAAGAAATTGTATGTGTTTTGCAGTTTAAGGCTGTGTCCCCAGTAGGCAAACTGTTAGCAGCCGACTGAGTTTGCGGCGTACCGGTTTAGTACGCCCTTCCATATATTTGAAATGGAGTGTCCACAGTCTGCAAGTTTTAAGACTCAGACGACTAGACGACACTAGTACACTAAGTTGTTTTAAGATTCATTCGGCTGCTAACAGTTTGCCTACTGGGGACACAGCCTTAGAGATTCCGTGAGACAAACCTCTACAATTCACTATGAAATGAAACAGTAGTAATTGAGATTACTCTGTTCTACGATGAGAAAACTCTTACATACTATGAAATTCGCTCATCACTATACATGTACAAACAAACAATTGCGTATGACTGTACTTACATCATTGTTACTATATCACAAAGTATTTTTCATTGTGTTAAATTAGCAACATGTAGTTGCGCGATGTGTCATTGGAATACATGTAATTGATTACGCTAATTAATTTAACTTTTATTTAGATTACCTATTTAATAGTAAAAGTAATTTAGTAAACAACTACGACAACAACAACTTTGTCGGCACGGTTGGCGCAGTGGTTGAGCCAAGCTGCGTATCGCGGGTACGATCCCCGCACGGAACAAATATTTGAATGGCCTGCAGATAGTTGTTCCGGGTCTGGCTGTTTGTGTATGTGAGTTTAAATGTTTACATGTTACTTTTTAAATGTTACCTACGATACAGAAGAAATTCCTAGTGAATGGCAATGTTTAAAAAAAGAAAGTGTGTTCTTTTACAAGCTTATTCTGAAATTACCATCGTAATTTTGTATTGTCACGAAGAAGTTATTCTTCGTGACAATACAAAGTTACAGTCATTATTAGACGAGAGATTCGCAAAGTGTTTACAAATATTCTATCAAAACTGTTTATCGGACAAAACCACTTTTGACCGGTGTCAGTTAAAAAAGAAATTCGTTTTTTATTTTAAAAATATTTTGTTTGAGAACGCCTCTGTTATAATTACCTAGAATGACTACAACACGATGTTTTTGAAAGGGTCACAAAAAAGGCTAACAACCTATTATTGTTAAAATAGTTTTACCCGCTCAAAAGTTCTTTTGACTAATTAACGGTTTTGATTGTGACATATACAGATTAGTGGTCGTGTCCAAAATGCTACCAAACCAAATGCTATGAGCAAAAAAGACAGGAGAAGTGACATCGTATTGTTGAAATCATGTCATAGTTGACCACACTTTCTAACCCAATCCGAAGAATTTTATAAGAAAATCCATTCATTAATTATTTATCCATTGCGTAATTTGTCAAAAAAACGTCTGCTTGGAAACGTTAATTACTTACTCAATGAATATTTTTGAATCGTCGTAATGAATCGCATTGTCATTGTAATATTGTTTCGCAGTTATTTCTACCGGTATATCGGAGACATTATATTCCATAAACTTGTATAATTAACCTTAACGTAAGTAAACAAACTACAAATAAACTTACTTTGAAGGTCTACAAGGAAATAAACTAGACAAACATTAGATACCTACCACATGAACAGCTGCAGCGATGCAATTGCGCGATTTCAATTTAAACGCGTGACAATATCGTGTTGGAAGGTTCTCGACCAGGTAAAAGATAGCAACGATGACAATTTGTATTTATTTTTGTATATTGTATTTTTATTTTATTGTTGTTATGCAATAAGAATGCTTAAGGAGGATTGAGGAATGCTTACCCTTGAGTAGCTTATTGATTTGTTAACAAATAATACGTTAAAGATGCTACTGAAATATTTGTTACAAACACTTAAATGAGCTAACTTTAGTTAAAATTCAATTAATCAATTAATTGTTTAGTTCAATTCAACATTAATTAAGCTTTTAGGCACTTTTATGCTAGTCCCTATTGCATACCTTTTTTTACTGATGGTAAATCATCAAATGACCCCTACTGTTCTGGGCGGAGCGGAAGGGAGTGTCAGACTTTTACTGACTAAAACCCATCCCTATTCCTTCTTAGCCCTTTGTGTTCCAGGGCCACGGTATCTCTTTCGAACAGTCTCGCAGCCCCTACTAGTATTATTGCATACCTGAATTTCAATTCCTACGGACAGCTGATATGAATTATAAGCCAAATGAAAATTGTGTCTTTTTTTGCATGGTATTTTTTTTTAATATTGAAATTGCCAATATCCTAATAGATAAACATCCAAAATTAATATGAACGAATCCTTAAATAAATATTATGATAGTAGGTAAATTATTTACTCTTCCCCGTAATATCGCAAGTATATTAGAATCACAAACAAACACAGTTATTTCAATATTATTCAAATATTTAATATTACATAGTTGAGTCAATATTGTGACAAAGTTTCAGCATCTAATAACATTGATATAAGATATTTTATTTGCAAAGCGATTAAAATATTGAAACAAGCATAAAATAATCGTAAATAGTTGTCCTTTCTCTGACTTTTTGAGATTTTATATAAGAGCACGAGTGTAGGTATGGAACATAATTAGCGACTGAACAACATATAACAACATCTATAATTATATAAAACGAAGTCGTGTTAGTTACACCATTTAGTACTCAAGAAATTTTGTATTTGTCTTCGTCCGGAATAGGATAATAAGTATTAAAATATGATATTTATCAATAAAAATAAAATTGCCGTTCATCATTTGTTATGCTAGTAGGTAGGTACGTACTTACGTAGGTAGGTGGTAGCTAGGAACAACTGCATTGCAACGCATCGCCGGGATCAGCTAGTTTTATTTCATATATTTTTATGAACACATAAGTACTTAATTAAGTATCCTGTTTGTATGAGAATGTCGGCCAAAATTAATCCAGCATTCGGGCCCAGGGCGGGTTAGGACAAGACACATGCCATCCAATTGTTAGTTCTAGGCATTAACATAGACGTGCCATTTTCTGTTTTTCAAACTGTCTTACAAAAGGTTATCAATTCGGATGTTTGTACTTTTTTTTGTATGTTCACCGATTTCTCCGCCAATTATGGATCGATTTTCAAAATTATTATTTTATTCGAAAGCCTATACTCCCGAGGTGGTACCATTGGCACCAAGTCAGAATCTGAAGGTGGGATCCTAGAGAAATCGAGGGTAACCCTCCAATTTAATAGGCACATCCAAAGTTTTTCATATAATGTTTAACGTAATTCAGATATTTGTGCCTGGTAATCATCATCTCATGTTGCTGAGCTGATGATGGAAGGTATAAGTCAGTATCTGATGATAGGATCCCAGGAAAATTTATGGCAACCGTCAATTTTAATGGACATTGTTTGAAACATACTTTCCATGTGATGGGATCAACAAGTATACTGTCATTAGGTCAGGATCTGATGATCGGATTCCAGGAAACCCTCGAATTGTTATTTTTTTTACCAACTTCAGAAGGCGGAAGTTTGTCAATTAGTCTGAAAGATTTCTGGTATGTTCCGCGATGTTCCCGTTTAAAGTTGGTAAAGATCTGATGCTGATCTTCGCAGATATACAATGGAACTCTTTAATAATAGACGGCAAATCTGTCGTAATTGCTGCAATCGGATGGTTATTGTTAACACAATATCATAACATAATATCACGCCTGTATGCTCTGAGGGGTACGCAGATGTGTACAGTACACCCACAGTTCTTCTCTACTTATTTTTATTTGGGAAAAACCTATTATCATGTCATGTATAAGTGTGTGTGTGACGTTTGTATGTAACAATGTGAAATAAATGCATAGCAAATATTTATATAGGATATTAAAACAAAAACTAGAAAAATAAAAAAATGCAATAAAATAAAACCGACTTCAATAACACAACAAAGTGAAAAATAAGTTTAACTTCAGAAGTCGGTAGCAGAAAAACTGAATCACTGAAACAAAAGTAAATTTTTCACTTTGTTGTTTTTTTGAAGTAAGTACAGCTAGACATCTAATTGACATACTTTAAAAATGCAACATGCACTTCACATCCCGCAAAAACACAAGTAAATAACCCTCATCTCTCCTCGCATCTTAAACGAAAATCGTCAAAGCAGCAGATCGAAAAGCACAGTCACTCACAGAGACGCTCTGCACCACATTTGCATATATTTGCATCACTCAAATCATTCCAGCGGTGTTCCGTGTTAGTGGTGTGTGCCATTTTGTGCAGGTTTTGGGAATTAGAAATATGGAGCAGTTTCTATATTTTTTTTCATACGTAGGTATACATGTATCATCATATACCTAGCTTTTACTACATCTACATACTTGTGGTTCGACTTCTAGTGTAATTAATTCTCCCATCCCTATTCCATCATAGGACAACAAGACATACGGCGAAGCATCATCATCTGCCTAGCCTTTTCCCAAACTATCTTAGGGCCGACTTCCAGCCTAACCGGATGCAGCTGAAAAACAGTATTTTACATGAAGTGATTGCCTATCTGACCTCCGCAACCCAGTAACTGGGTAATACCCCTTAGTAAGACTGGGTGTCAGACTTTTGGCTTCTGACTACTCGTAATGACTGTCACAGATCCACAATTAACGGCCGGGACCAACGGCTTAACGTGCTTTCCGAGGCACGGAGGAAACTCGGAATGTAATTATGGTCACCCATCCACGGACCAACCTCGGATAGATTGGATACGGTGAAGCGTCACCTTTATATGGTTGAAGTTCGTAAAGGGCTATGCTTCCAGATTTATTGTGCAAACCGCCAGTCCGTGGAATTTAGGTACTGCTGATCTCTTCAAGGTTCGAGTGAATCAGTTATATGACGACACGCTAGGCGCAGTGGTTGAGCGATCGACTGCTGCGCTGCGTGTCGCGGGTTCGTTCCCCGCACGGAACAAATATTTGTATGGCCTACAGATAGTGGTTCCGGGTCTGGCTGTTTGTGTATGTTAGTTTAAATGTTTGTAAACCCATCCACGATACAGGAGAAATTTCTAAAGTGGGGCAAAGTTTTTATTTAAAAATAAAAGTTTCTTCTAGACAAGCGTGCTCATGTGAATTTTGGCCAATCGCAAGCTTAGATTTTTTGTCAGACTTTCTTTCGTGTTTCTGAATTTTTTTTACATGGCATTCTGCTCGGGAAGAATTTGACAGCCAATTTGATGCTAGTGATGTCAAAATCTTGTTGTGTTGTGGTTGTGTATTTCTACATCATCATCGAGTCATCGTCGATTAAAGTCACGTCGAGTATACCAAGCTTTGCTTGCAATGGAACCCCAGATTTATTGTACGTAACTTAGTAAGGACCAAAACCCCAAACGGTCCAGATTTATTTCAAAGCAGTCAGAAATAAATTAGCATCCAACTTCCTACCTACGTCATAAAGGGAAATAGCTTGAATTTCGAGCAACACTGTAGAATAGTGTCCCATATGCCTCCGTATGTAAATGTTCATCAGAACATTAGCAGAGATTAGGCAGCTTGAGTCCCGGCTTATGTGGATTTGCCCTAGTTTTGAAGCCTTGCTCCTGAAGTTGCCCGTTTTAGTTGCGAAGTCATATTACCCTTCTGTCAAAAGACTTACGCTGTAAGGTTTTTGGACTTTAAGGATTATGTACGGAGTTCTGTGGGTTTAGACACTAACGAAGTTTTTAGTTACTCAATACTAGTTTTTAATGCCAATTAAGGTTTGTCTTTAACTCGAAATGTGGTATTCTAGTAAACGTAGCGTGAGCTTTAGGGTTACATGTCGAGCAGTCCACACTTATCCCGGGCAGCGAGAGCACGTAACCTTCAAGTCATTCATCTACTTACTGATAATTTGGTGGTTTTATTTTAAACTCTAACTAGTGTAACTAGTGAATTGAGAAATGATTTAATTATCCATTAATACAATACGGGAGACAGCATTGAAGTTTTTTTTATTTAACTTTTATATCACTTAAAAACTGCATTTCTTTATCCTCCTCTCCTTTTTATTAGCGTGAACAAACAACAGGACAAGTAAAACAAGATATTAAGTGCCCTTTCGTTTATGTAACAGTACCAAATTTTCACTCCAAGGCAGAGTCATTAATGAATCTCCACCTGAGCAGGTTTTTTTTGCTCCAACCAACCTGGGGCTGACCCCCAGGTCTGCCATGGCAACTCATGTCCAGGTGGGACTTTCAGCATGTGGAACGAATGGGTTAGGTAAGGATGCACTACCTCGCCACAGCTGTAGTTTTTTTCGTAGACCGCTCGCCAGTGAGTGGGGTGACACATTTATTTATTTGTTGTTACTAAGTAAATGATGTGCTATGTGCACAAGTGAACATACATATATGTATGTATTGTTTAGTGCGCGTTTGTTTGGTAGTCAGTTGTGTCTGTATGTATGTTATCTGTTCACGCAAAAACCACACGGTTTTCATGAAACTACATAACTGTGACATGTGGAAGACTACTCAGCAGAAGTGTGTCTTAAACCCACAACTTATCAAGTCTTCTACTTTCTGAAACAATGTTCAAGTATTGTGGCCAAATGCATTGCAAATGACAAACAATCATACCCACCACGCACCAGTTATGGAAAAAAACAATGAAAAATGTGATGTACGAAGGTCATGCTTTGCATAAATTACCAAATAACATCAAAAATTCAAATTCCATGTCAATTTTCAAGAAACAGTTAAAATTACATTTATTAAATAAAGCAAGCGCACTTTAGTACATCACATACCACTTCTAGTTTCGCGAGTTCCGTGTATGCTTACATTCAAATTGTAAGCTTTTTAGTTCGTTTTAATTATTAGCGACGACCATATACTTTTAGAATATTTTTGCATGTTGTAATTTTTTACCAAAACTCAATTCAATAATGTTTTTTATTACTTAAATTTCTCATGTAAGTGAAAATTCTTATAGAAAATAAAGATATCTCAAACCCACACATAATGTGATGAATATACACATATATTATAAAATATATATATATATTTATAATTATTTTTATATTATATATATAGTATATTAGATATACTAGGATAATAGTTCGTTGACCTGTATTTGGAGTTTGGCCCTGAAAGAGGTAGTTGCGACTTCCTGTCTAACCTCCACAACCCAATTAGTATAGGGTAATATTATCATTCCCATTGGTAAGACTGGTTGCCATACTTTCGGGCCACTGCTTAACGTGCTTTCCGAAGCACGGAGAAAACTCGGTATTTAATGGGTATTTAAAAACCCATCTGTATTTTAATCTTTTGATATCTGTATTTTAATATTTTAATCGGTATTTAAAAAACCCATCTACGGAACAATTTAAGCAAGCCTAAGTTAACCTGAAGACTGACCCGAGGAACTAGCATTTTTTTTTTTAAAAAACATTGCCCCACACAAGGAATTTCTCCTGTATCGTGGGTGCGTTTACAAACATTTAAACTAACATACACAAACAGCCAGACCCGGAACAACTATCAGTAGGCCATACAAATATTTGTTCCGTGCGGGGATCGAACCCGCGACACGCAGCGCAGCAGCCGATCGCTCAACCACTGTGCCAACCGTGTCGTCAATATTAAGCCACGAGTTCCTCTGATTCATGGAGCCTTGCACGTCATTAAAAACCTTTGCACCGAACATTCTCGGCTTACCATATCAAGGTCATATTATATGTATTAGTCCTGGTGTAAAACTAAATGTAATAAATACCGTAAATAATGCATACAATATAAGTAATAGGATTGATTCGTTGTCCCTCGACAATTTTTAATACGTACTTGCAAAACACGTGTGCATCGAATTGTTTTGAAGGAGTAACTGAAGAAGAATTACAAGATTCAAGATTGTTTATTCGCATGAAGTATGGTACATTATGGTCTTATAAATAAAAAGGTTTCACATATTTCGCCGACTTTTTTCAGCATGCAAACTTAAAATTAAATTAAATACCTAACAAAATGAAGTCGTAATTTAGGTATCGAAGATTCATGGTATGAATAGAATAGAATAGAGTAGAATAAAACTTTATTGAACTTTATGAGTAACATAATTAATGGTCTAGTAGTATAAAAAAAAGTTCAGACAGAAGTTGTAGAGAATGTAATCCTCTACAATATCTATTGTAATACAAATAGCTTAAAACCCATAGGAAACGAGATATTGCAAGAAATGTGTAAAAAATACGACTTTTTGACCTTTGATCTTGGAATATTTGGTATCGCGGACACCCTACGATAAGTAGGTTTTGAAACAAGTTTTAGGGTGTCAAAATAAAGCTTTATACAAGTTTTTAGCCGACTATCTCTCATTCCGAGGTGAAACCCCTAATTTTCCTGGACTGTTAAGGAATTACTCAACAACAGCCACAGAATTTGGATTTGTGCCCGATTTCGAGTAATAGGCTCGCCTCCTATTACATGGGACGTAAACATAACTGGTGAGATGTACCCTCGGGTACACTACCGCTAAAATTAATTCTTAGGCACCTGATTTTATGGTCTATTTTCGTAATACACCGTAAACAACCTATCAAAATAACAAAAAAAAAACGATACGCTATCAAAGACCCGGGATGTGGGCCGACGCTCGGTTATCGCTGTAGTGCGGTGAGCACGTGGAGATCACGACCCAGGTCGTACGATGGAGACCTTGGGCACACTTGCGACACTTCGCCTGAAAAATAAAGATAAAAATGGTATGGCAACAGATATAATTATAGAATAATAATTGCGAAAGCATGAATGTTTTTGAAACATCACTGCTAATGTTTTCCCAGAACATGCTGAGATAGGGGGGGTCTTTTGGGCCTTTTGGTCTCGTAGAGGGCCAATTTTGTCTTATTTTTATTTTTGAAGTGAAAACTTCTTTAGCCGCTTTGAGTGAATTGTGGTAGGGGATAAAAACTATGGGTTCGCGTCACCGATGACCTTGACATGCTCGTGACGTAGGTATTGCGCCAGCCGCCAGACTAGCGACGCTTAGCGGCGTGTGTACTGTGAACAGATTTAAAAATTCAAAAAAAGATAACAGTACCTAATGCCATGGTTTTGAGTTTTCACTTCAGTCCGCAGTCCTAATTTGTTATGTGTACTTTTTATATAATTTTGTTTCATATTACCATTTTGTTTAGACCTGTCATTATCGTCATCTGCCTACCCTTTTCCCAAACTATCTTCGTGTCAGCTTCCAGTCTATCTGGTTGCAGCTCCCACCAGCATTTTACTTGAAGTAACTGCCTATCTGACCTCCACAACCCAGTAACTGGGTAATACGATACCCCTTGGTAAGACTGGATGTCAGACTTTTGTCTTCTGACTACTCGTAACGACTGTCAAAGATCTACAAACGACAGCCGGGACCAACGGCTTAACGTGCTTTCCGAGGCACGGAGCAAACTCGGTATATAATTATAGTTACCCATCCACAGACCAACCTCGGCCAGCACGGCTAAACCTTAAACACATGACAAATAAATACTTTTTCTTTCTTACAATGTCGTTTTTTATTATACTTAACTAAACTTAAATGAGCTCTGCATGGTGTCGGACGTAAAGAATAGCACCATCCCATATCTTCTTGTGGGTGTCGTAAGGGGCGACTAAGGGATTTGCCAGAGAATGGCCAGCAGCGTTCTCTGTGCTTTTGCAACAACCGTACTGCGACCGTACCCGCCTGCCAAGCGTGGCGATTATAGCAAAACCCTCCAAAATGTCAAAGTGGCGACACTGGGGAGGCCTATGTCCAGCAGTGGACGTCTTTTGGGCTGAAATGTTGATGATGATGATGAAACTCAAATGTGTTTCTGCCGGGGTTTAAGTCAGTTTGTAACAAACGAAGATTGTGCACTCTGCCGTCGTACAGTTTATAACTAGTACGGAGGGTAGTTGTTTAATTTGTTGTCATCATCAATAGTACAATTGTTATTTTCTACGCGTTATAAACAAAAATGTTGTTGTAAAATTGTAAACATACACTAAGTTTATCAGAAATAAAGATTATTGTATTATAATGAAGATAATACAATAATCGATCGAATCGATTGAATTTGTATCACGGTTATCGCCGCTATCAATCTTCACCTCATCCTACATTTAGTTATATTTCTAAATGGACAGACATTTCCGATGTAAAGATGAAGCAGAAGATCTCTAAATAGGAAAACATCACATAACATAAAGGGTGTAAAATACCTCTTAACGAAGCCGAAAGGCACTGGTTCTCCCTGTCATTGAGATATTTTTTTTTTCTACACTATACCTGGGAACCTTCTAGTTACGGAGATATTAGGAGTCAAAATTCAAACTTTTTGACAAGTATTTTTTTTAATACAGGTTTTTAATGATTTTTACTTTAAACACCTCCACGACCCCCGTACTATTCAATCCGTACATCAGCATAATGTTTTGAGTGCGTTACATTGAGTTCTACCACAAAACATGATTTTACACCCCCCAAAAAAAAGTAGTTTCCCATCAATAATTTTTGCGTAAAGTTACTTAGTTTCATGTACAGAATGCTTGGTTGACGGCTTCGTGATGAGGTGATTTACACCCCGTATTTTATTACGCCTGTAATACCTCAAGGGTTAGGCAGAGGTGTAGCTCTTAGTACACCCACATTTCGCCAGTTATGTTTTAAGTCCCTTGTAAAAGGGGGATAGCTTATTGCCATCAACTAGGCATAAATCCAGACCGTAAACAGGTTACTTTTCTTATCGGGCATGTTTCAAGAACTACCCTAACTTCTGAATAATATTTCGATGTCATTTACAGTGCACAAATTTAAAGCTTGTTCTAAAAATTTTACATCTCAACTTTTCATTAAGAAAAACTACTGCATAACTGAACTATTCCTTAGTTACTGAATCAGGCGTCACTTTGCGGAATTCCATGACATTAACTGTTATGCAAACTATGTTGTTTTAATTCTTCGAAAAAGATCCAGGCCTCAATGAAAAGTACTGTGGTTGCCCATTCGAAAGCGTAGATCTCTATGGAGAAGAATGGACAAGAAACTTCATGGACACTATTTTAAATCAAAAGATGTTACAAAATCTTGATAATCTTGGTATCTTGGTGGTTCGTTGGTTGGTCGTATTATCAGAACACCGGCGTTGTGACTTTTATACAAAAGTAACAGTACCATGCTAAGTTAGGACACTTTTGGCTTCGTACCGGACAAGTTAAGTATGTCTTATTTTAATTATGTTTTTCTCATGTTTCTCTTTCAAAATAATTTTGAAACCATTTTTTTTAAACCATTTTTTTTCTCTCTTTTGTGCAAGACCCAAAAATATATTTATCTCTTTCTTTCTTTTATGCATAACAATAAATGAACCATTCCTCTCCCGCCTCCATCTTCGACCAGCCCCCAAATCTTGTACAACCCTGAGACGCCATCACGAACAGCTGGGAGACCAGCAATCAATCATGAGCACGACTGATATTAATTATCATTACGATAAGCGATCGAGGGACAGATATTTTTCAGTAGGTGATTGAGTATCATTTGGTGTATGAAAATTATTGAGAGTAATTTTTGAGTTTAATAAATGGGTAGTGGATGAAAATTCGATAATTTGACAAGGTTTTAAATAATATGTGTATACCTAGTAGAGGTGCTCGTGGCTAAAAAATAACTGCCGGTCGAGTCGATCTTTAGGTTAAGCCGTGCTTGCCTAGGTTGGTCTGTGGATGAGGGACCACGCGTTAAATCGTTGGTCCCGGCTGCCATATGTAGATCTTTGACGGTCAGTCGTATTTCATGCCATGCGGTATTTTCTACTACCTAGTCAGATTTCCAACTTAGGGAACTACGTTATTATTCGAGGTTTTGGTACCAACATTAATATTTAATAAAAACCGGCCAAGTGCGAGTCTTACTCGCACACAGGGTTCCATAGCTCCAAACAATATAATAACAATATTTTGATCTGTCATTCATTAGTTAGTAGTATTAGTTAGTAAACTTCCACACAACCGCAAAACTAAATTTGTTTTTCATAGTATGTTTATGAAAAACAAAGTTACTGCTGCAGTTTGATGAAAAAGTCCCATATCTCAAAAACTAAACATCATATCTTATTGAAACCAATTTTCGTTGATATTTTTTTTTACGTTCTACAATCCTAAATATTTTCAGAATTTTCCTCCTCTTACTTTAGAAATTAGAGGGGGGGGGACACACATTTTACCACTTTGGAAGTGGCTCTAGCGCAAACTATTCAGTTTAGAAAAAAATGATATTAGAAACATCAATATCATTTTTGAAGACCTATCCATAGATACCCCACACGTATGGGTTTGATGAAAATTTTTTTTTTGGTTTTCAGTTCTAAGTATGGGGACCCCCTTAATTTATTGTTTTTTTTCTATTTTTGTGTGAAAATCCTAATGCGGTTTACAGAATACATCTACTTACCAAGTTTCAACAGTATAGTTCTTATGGTTTCGGAAATAAGTGGCTGTGACATACAGACGGACAGACAGACAGACAGACATGACGAATATATAAGGGTTCCGTTTTTTGCCATTCGGCTACGGAACCCTAAAAAGGACGCTTTTTTCATTTATTATAATGTTCTTACCGAAAAGGAGTAAATGGCAGCGAGTTGGTTGACGGAGGAGAATCGAAGAAAATAACGGGTTGTGTGTGGAGGAAGACAGGTAACATGGAATAAGGGCAAGAAAATGATGATCCCTCATTTATTTATTTTCATCTACCGGGGGGTAGATGAAAATCCCCCAAACTTTTTCAAGCCATATCATCTCTCACACATTCCTCCCATCGTTTCTTGGTATTCCTCCACTAATTCACTCCAACTTTGTTCACATTTTTCATACCATGTAAACTGATTTCCACATAACTATTCAGTTCTGTATGGTGTCGGACGTAAAGAATAGCACCATCCCATATCTTCCCGTGGGTGTCGTAAGAGGCGACTAAGGGATTTGCCAGAGAATGAGCAGCAGCGTTCTCTGTGCTTTTGTAACAACCGTACTGCGATCGCCAACCCGCCTGCCAAGCGTGGCGATTATGGCAAAACCCTCTAAAATGTCAATGTGGCGACACTTGGGGGAGGCCTATGTCCAGCAGTGGACGTCTTTTGGGCTGAAATGATGATGATGATGATGATTCAGCTACCATGGTGCCACTTTCAGACCGCATCTTACATACCTACCCATTCCTTATAATATCCATTTGAGTTACACCACACACAAAACCATGGCCTCTTCATGAACGAAAGTGATGTTGATGATGATGACGTCACGTTGCTCGAAGGCTGCGCTGACGTCCGTTTCGGGGTCACCAGTTTAGGGATATGAGGAACAGGGTGTTAAGTTCCTCATTTCCTCTAGAAAAGGGAGGATCCTCCGACCAGACAGGTGTTATGTCTGGTGGGCAACTGACAGTTGTTGCCGGGTTTCTCTATACTATATAAGTAGTCTTAAGTCGATGTAAACTTTGCTTGCGAGATTCAGATCATATTAGTTCTCCAGTTTTAACATAGATGGCGCTATAGTACTTTTAATAAGTTGCGTTTTTGTAGGTCGCTACACATTTATAAACACAATCACTTGTGTCACACACGGTGACAAATCAACCTATACATTTCCAGTAAAACATAGCCTCGCTTTGTATATATTTCCCGTACAATGAGAGGTCCTCATAAACTGGTTTAGTGTAGCTTGGTTCAAATGCCACCGTATTTTATAATAACTCCTCATACCCACTTAGCAACAAACTGCTTTGATTGGCCAAATAAGGTGTAGTATTTATTGATAGGAATGTGACAAGTACTGAATACAATTCAGCATCAATTACGGGTTATTGAACATTTTCCTGTTGCCAACCAAGCGTTTCATTGACATTTTCATTTGGCACTTTCTAGAAGAGTTTTTGCTGTCTCGAACAGAATTTCATGTAAAAAAAAAAAAAAAACTTTTTTCTACTCGGTGTGTAGGATTACTTACAAATAAACGACCAAATTCACTTTTAACAAATTAGAAGTCTAGTCAGATGGAAGTAATATTATTAGATTTCTCGGTTTGAACTGATTTAAAAAAAGTCCTATTTTTTTTAATTCTTTATGTTTGCACTTAAAGAGAAGTGGGGAAGAAGAAGACATGCTGCGCCGACCTAAAATAAATTGGGATACGGTTAGGAGAATATTGATGAATCATCATCATTTCAGCCGAAAGACGTCCACTGCTGTACATAGGCCTCCCCAAGTGTAGATAAGGGGGGTTTTGCCATAATCACCACGCTTGGCAGGCGGGTTGGCGATTGCAGTACGGTTGTTACAAAAGCACAGAGAACGCTGCTGCTCATTCTCTGCCCATTCCCTTAGTCGTCCCTTACGACACCACTCGGGGAGATATGGGATGGTACTATTCTTTGCATCCGACACCATACAGAACGTATTGATTGTATTTGAACATATTGATGAATATTATAGTTTAATATAGCCCAAAATACGTACGAAGAAAATTTCCCTGAAGCTGAAAGCCCATATCACCTTACCAGCAGGCAATACCCACAGGCGATTTTCAGCCAATTTGTATTAACTACAAAGTTTATTAGCATCACCGCCGATGCGCCAGTAATTACCATGCCGTAATTTCAAAGGCAAAATATCGAATATTCTAGCACCGTATTTACCTAATATTTCGAAGCAAATATGTAGCATGTTCAAAGCTTTATCATGAAATTGTAAACATCATGAATGAACGAAATGTTAGTATTTATTTGAAAATGTACTTTTGAAACGTTAATGGTAAGTTCGTAATTAATGCGATTTCTAATTTAGAGAAAAAAAAAACTGCAAGAAACACGTCATCATCATCATCATTTCAGCTCAAAAGACGTCCACTGCTGGACATAAGCCTCCCCCAAGTGTCGCCACATTGACATTTTGGGGGGTTTTGCCATAATCGCCACGCTTGGCAGGCGGGTTGGCGATCGCAGTACGGTTGTTACAAAAGCACAGAGAACGCTGCTGCCCATTCTCTGGCAAATCCCTTAGTCGCCTCTTACGACACCCACGGGAAGATATGGGATGGTGCTATTCTTTACGTCCGACACCAGACAGAGCACACAACACGTAAGAAACACGTAAACAAAAGTAAAGAAACCAAGTAAAGAAAAACAATAGAATCAGTTTTCATGCAGTTGGTAGCATCAAATGTCGTGATGAGTATGAATATTCGGTCAGCTGGTCCGTTCAGTCTTCCTCTAATGAATGATTCTATTTTGACTTGAATTCGCACAACTTCAACACTCGCCATAAAAAAGAGGATATGCGCTCGATCCTCAAGAATTAAAATGTTAAGTACAGCCCGTATTATATGAAAATAAAAATATTTAATAAGTTACGTTAGAAAAATCAGTAACAATATTCCAAAAAAAGGCTAAAACTATTCCTAATACAAAAATATTTCTACTCAGTAAAAGAATATTTAGAGTCTAGCTTAAAATAACGATTTACTCTCATGCACTAAAGTGGCGATCTGTCCTATTAAAACAAAAGAAGATTATTCTATCCTATTTACATTCATTTACAATCATAATTATAATTTGTACTACCTGAAACAGATGACATTAATAATGCTGATTAATTGTATTGAATTCATAACTATTGACATTTAATTTTGACATAAATAAAATTTCTCAATTTAATTATACTAATATAAAGGAAATAATTAAGTAATAATAATATTTAATGCATGCTAATTTAGGACGATAAGGGTAGGCGCATATTAATTGCAATGCTTGTAAAAGGCTGCTAAGTCTTAAGTCATCATCATCATCATCATCATTTCAGCCGAAAGACGTCCACTGCTGGACATAGGGCTCCCCCAACGCCACATTGACATAAGGAGGGTTTTGCCATAATCGCCACGCTTGGCAGGCGGGTTGGCGATCGCAGTACGGTGGTTATAAAAGCACAGAGAACGCTGCTGCCCATTCTCTGGCAAGTTCCTTACGACACCCACGGGGAGATGTGGGATGGTGCTATTCTTTAAGTCTTAAGTACCAACATAAAATAACACCAACATTGTTCACTTAGTTCGCAATAAAAAAATCGACTTTGAATTCTAAATTAACCTTTCTTTGTTCCAGATGCGCTGTCCAAGAATGCGAAAGCACGACAAACACAAGCCTATGGCTCCACCACGCTATACCAAAAGAAAAGAATGGATACTCCAAATGTGAGAGATACCCCACCATAGAGAACAATATCACTATTAGTAATAGTACTTGTACGGCTGATATTTTTAATACTGCGGTAAAAGAAAAGTGTTCTTCTTATGTGTATAGTGATGAAGACTCGGCTGTTAAAGATGTAAGTATTAACAGTGCTGTCATTGAAGAAATCCTTGAAAATATGTAAAGTTAATGCAAAAATAAGTGTGTTTACCATTATTATAAAAAAAAAATAATATTGAAATTGCATTGAATTGGTTAAGTATCCTCCCATGCCCATCATAAAAACCGATATGAAAACTTGATAAACGCTAGTTCCAAAGATTAACTCTCAGAAAAAGTTAAAGCTGCCAGACTGAGCTTTTTTAACAAAAACTGACGGCCAGCAACAAAAATATCCATCTACAAACGTAATAATTCAGCCAATCACGCGACCTATCAATGCTTGGGCCAGCAGCCTGTTATCGTGCCAATAGACCGATAAAATCGTTTATCATAATTTTATTTACGTTGAACCAGCACGTGCTGCGTGAATGGATTAAATGAATTGACTGTTACGGGAATACGAAAAACCATATCAATTATTGTTGTCCAACTACATCAATTAATCATCATCATCATCATCATTTCAGCCGAAAGACCAGTCCACTGCTGGACATGGGCCTCCCCCAACGCCACATTGACATAAGGGGGGTTTTGCCATAATCGCCACGCTTGGCAGGCGGGTTGGTGATCGCAGGACGGTTGTTACAAAAGCACAGAGAACGCTATAATTAATCATCATTAATCAATTATTGTTACCTCTGATTTTTCGGATTCATGTGCGTAATATTCTACAATAATCACTTGCTTCCTGAACGGTAACATCTTGAGGAAACCTTCATGCCTGAGAGATATTTCTCGGCAGCATATAAAGCCAAGTTAAGAGAAACTGAGACACTAGTTTAGGCACTAATCACACGTTAAAAGGGAAAAAAGTGTGAGAAGATTGTCATGTCTTATTATTAACCGACTTTTTAACCCCCGACCAAAATATGCATTAATTAGCGAGAAGAGGCACAACACCGAGAAAATTGGAAGGAATGGGGGAAGCCTATGCCCAGGAGTGGGACAGTCAAGGCTAAGAAAAAATAATAAAAGTTTAAAAAGCATGAAAGAAATTAAAAAAAAAATTTAAAAACCCCCCGACACAGAAAACCTCTAAAAAGCCAAGCGTCGTAGCGTCGGGGGACCGCTAAGAAGACCGCTTAGAGCACAGAACAAAGCGGACCCTCTACGCTACGTACGACGCTTGGATTAATTTATTTTTGGATTTTTAGAGGTTAAATTTTTAATTTAATTTTTTAAAAGAGGATCTTGCACCGCAATCTTAAATAAGTTTGAGTCACACGAATATGTTCTGTATGGTGTCGGACGTAAAGAATGGCACCATCCCATATCTTCCCGTGGGTGTCGTAAGAGGCGACTAAGGGACTTGCCAGAGAATGGGCAGCAGCGTTCTCTGTGCTTTTGTAACAACCGTACTGCGATCGCCAACCCGCCTGCCAAGCGTGGCGATTATGGCAAAAGCCCCCATGTTATGTCAATGTGGTGACACTTGGGGGAGGCCTATGTTCAGCAGTTGACGTCTTTCGGCTGAAATGATGATGATGATGATACGAATATGAAACATCATTCTGATTCTTTCTTCGTTTGAAAATTTCAAAGACAGAATGATATTTTAAACATTTTAGGGCTTGTGATGTAAGCGGGCCCAAAAACTTTTTGCTCCAAATTTTCTTCTGTTTCCGTTATTCTTACAAACTATTTGTTTCAGTTCGATCTCGGCTGCCAAAATTGGAAGAGGACGTTAATAGGCACCATCCATAACTCCGGGCTGTTTCTCTCCTTGCCTTTGACTGGCATAATCTCAGACAGGTTTGGAAGGAAAGTGGCGCTATCTATAGCAGCTCTCATGAACTGCATATTTGGTTTCTTGAGGTCCTTTTCTACTCATTATATAATGATGGTAGCGTTTGAGTTTTTGGAAGCCGGCTTTGGAGCTGGTGCTTATACTACTGCATTTGTTTTAGGTAAGATCATTTGACCTATCAGTATCGACCATTATTTTGAGTGATTCATTGTTCAACGTACTCCTATGTGTATAGATTACTTGCCATAGATAGAATTGCCTAAATCAAGGAAAATAATATTTTATATTAAAAAAAAATGATATTGAAACTGCCAGATAAGATTGTCTTATAGCCCTCCTTGCGCCCTCCTTCCGGCTTAATCCCAAGCGCTCGAAAAAAATCAAAACAGGGACACATGAAATCGGCTACGTCCCGTCTGGTTCTTTCTCATTTCGCCAACTAAACAAAATACCATTACAAAAGTGGTGTTTTGTAACTATTTGATTTTCATAGGCTAGCATGGACAGTCTATAAATTAGTTACCTCCTTGAAGTTAATAGTGAATCTCTGTTCATTGTTCATCTCTTCTGTTCAGAGCTAACTTTTTTAAAGCAACCTCTTTCACGCATGGTATATCTTTAATAACTGTCAATATTAACGGATAACTTTTTTACAGCTATGGAACTAGTGGGACCAAAAGGGAGAGTGTTTGGAAACACTCTCATAAACGTAGTTTACGTATGTGGCTTGATGTCCCTAGCTGGACTATCATGGCTACTGCAAGACTGGAGGACACTCCTCAGAATCATATACGCACCATCCTGCTTAATATTTTTTTACTTATGGATTTTGAATGAAAGCATCAGGTGGCTGTTAAGCAAAGGCAGACATGACGAGGCTGTAGCAATTATTAAGAAAGCAGCAAAAATGAATAAAGTAGAATTAACAGACGAAGCCTTAGCCCCACTTCAAGAGATGGAGAAAAGGCCGATAGAAGTTAAAGAAGAACTTGAAACTGAAAAGAAGTCGTCAGTTTTTATGCAAGTGATTCGATCAAGCATTATTAGGAAGAGATTGGTGTCATGTTCCTTCCTCTGGATTACTTGCACGTTTGTGTACTATGGACTGTCGATTAACTCAGTGTCTTTGGCAGGAAATAAGTACGTGAACTTTATGCTTGTGGCTTTCATAGAAATTCCAGCCAACTTCACCTGTTTAGCCGTTCTCGATAGATTCGGAAGGAAGAAGGTCATGATTATCACTTATATTTTGAGCGCGATCCTGTGTATCAGCTTGTCGTTCCTGCCTAAGGGTAAGTAGAATTCATTACATATCATTAAAATGATTTTTTATCTGCCTTCTCTCATACCACAACCACCATAATTCTTTGAGTAAACAAGACCCATCAACAAACATCCGGGTTTGTTCACCCATTTCCATATCAATTCCAAAAAAGGATTTTAATTTATCCCAAAAATTCACGAACAATTCAATTCTTATCTGAACCAACACTGTTTAACGTGAATTTTATAACCAAATGAGTTGTAGTTTGTGTTCACAATTACTTCGCTTACAATCAAACGAACAAACATAATTTGACGGGAACAAAAGGCGAGTTAGATAATCCGGGAACAGTTTACGAGGCGTAGGAGTGTTCCCATTGTGTTTCGATCAGTTGTCTTACCGGATGGATCCCTTTGTCCCAGAAGTAGGAAGTTACATTAGTGAAGCAAGGGTCTGTGATTGGGACAGTATCCTCCAAGGAGAGATTATTACAACGATCAATGACGAAGAGTCCCTTTAGCTAGAAGATATATGTCCAAAATTTGCGGATGCATAAATTCGGTTATATAAAATTGGATTAGACGCGGGCAACGCACGTTCTCGGATCCGAATGCAGTATGCGGCAAACAACATTTTCCCTCGTGCTACAGTGGAAACTTACTCTGACACGAGTTTTGAGGGAATTTTGCTCCACTGTTTATTTAGTAATCACTGCTTGTATAACAGCCTGAATTAATGGAATATTCAAGTTAAACCGATTTCAAAGCCGACGGCGCAAACGGCAATAGTAAAACATAAATAATTTTCGCGGTTTTACCAAACTTTGCGTTTTCGGAATGGTTTGTTTTGCAAACATTCAGACGAATAAATAAATTCGGGATTTCGATTTTGCGAATCGAAAAGTAATTATCATGGACTTTGATTTGCTTTGATACACTTTGATTATAGATGGAGTGTTGATTTTTGGATTAAGTTGAGAGTTTACGTTATTAAAACAGTGTTGACAGTTTTCAACTCAAATACACTTTAAGAAAACTGACAACTATTTTCTAAACTCTCTTCAACTTTAAATTGTGCCAAGCCTGTCGAACCCTCGGAGCAAGTGATGTAGCAAAAGGTATAAATTATGTGAACACTTTAACTCGCTACCTCTTGCCAAATTACTGGTATCCGTCTTCCATCAGTTTAGGTAGTCAGTTCCAATTCCTATTTTCATCTTACTGCCCAACATCCATAAATACTCGCGTTAACTTTGTGTCATCTCCTCAGATCAAAGCTGGTGGTCCCTCGTCTTCTACCTCTCCGGCAAGTTCTCCATCACGGTAGCCTACAGTTCCGTCTACATTTATGTGTCTGAAGTCTTCCCTACTAATGTCAGGCAGTCACTGCTAGCCGTCTGTTCTTCTACTGGCAGAGTTGGGTCTACGTTGGCGCCTTTGACTCCTTTGTTGGTAAGTGGCGAATCTTCTGTCTTAGATTTAGAATTAATGTTTATTATTGCATGATTTTTCTTAGAAATAATCTGAGTCCTGGTTTCTTTTTTAACCAACTTCAAAAAAGGAGGAGGTTCTCAATTCGCCGGAATCTTTTATTTTTTATGTATTCCATATATCTATGGTCCCCTATTACTCGAAGACGCCCGGACTGATTTGGAAAATTCCTCGAGAAATCGAGGGAACTCTTCAAATTTTATAGGCACACTTGAAGGGATTTGGGTATTCTTTCTTTCTTTTTGGTTTTTTTTTCAATGTAAAATTGATACTTGACACGAATTTTTGTGAGGTACCACAACTAAAAAAAGTATTTTTTGTAAAAATTGCCGAGTGACTGAAAAAAAGCCGTACAGTACAACTTAGCTTGAATTGTGCCGAACCGACAGCACAATTCAACGGAGCTGAAGTTATACTTATCGGCAAGAGCCAAATTGAAGCCAAAATGTTGATCCACAAATACAGCCGAACCGAAACTGTTTTTAAGCAGGCTTGGAACTTGAAGTGACTGACTGGAATTCAGTCCTGAAGCTAATTAAAGTTCTATCCTTATTTTTTCTCAGGCTTTATACTACGACAACTTGCCATCAATATTCTTCGGCACATTAGCTGTCATTGCTGGTCTTATTGTCTTCACGCTGCCTGAAACCATCAACGTGCCTCTTCCAGACTCCATCGAAGAAGCCGAAATGTTATCCAAAGCTAAACATCGGAAGGAGAATGCTTAACAAATGCAGGGAAGAGTGTTGTCTCGCTTTTGACAATCGATTTTTGAACTGTGTGACAGAGAGAGAGATTTCTAAGATGCTGAAGTTTTTCGTTGTTTGGCTGTATAATTCTAAGAAGTTCTTATGTGTATTTATTTTGTAACCCAAGTGATAAATAGTATGACTTTTTATTTATTTATTAGTATTTATGTAACAAATCGTGGATATTCTTGCTTTATAAAGATTTTGAGATTTAAATTCGATTCCTGAGTAATTTTACTAAGTGCTTACCTACTCATAACCTCTTCGTTATTGACGAAAAATAAACCTTTATAATATAGCTTTAGGTATATTTTTGTCTGATAAGTATGGTAATTATATTCATTTAAGTTAAGATCTCAAGCGCACAATATGTATTGCTCAGTTAAAATAACTATCTAAGTATAAAAGTTACCATTTATCCCTCATAAATAAAAACTTGAAGTAATTTATACCAAACTTATACTTTCAAAAATGTATTCTTAATCTGAAGTAAATAATGGTTGTAACTTCACGCCACGTAGAGTGCTGCATGGATCTTTTGGCGCTTGAATGACATTGACATTGGAGCGCTGTCGAGAAACATTTATGAATTTGTCGGAAAAACAGTATTGATAAAAGAAATCGTCCGCGGTAATTCCAATAAAGACCACGCGCCAAAAGATCCATGAACAACTATTGGTATAAGGGCGAAGGCGTTTAATGTTTAAGTGTTTTTTTGAAAAATCCAGTGCGTGGGAGTCTTTTGAGTAAGATGTGTTGTGAACCTAAATTCTAAAAATATTTCTTACAGACCATAGCGTATATTTTAAAAAAAGAGAGTTATGGTGGCCCAGTGGTTACGTCACCAACTTACGAGTTGAAGTCGAACCTAGGCAGGTGCATTACTTTGTGTATCTATGTAATTATTTTGAAACATTTGCTAGGAAAATATTTGTACCTACATGTTATCGTGTTATTTTTAACAACTTTAAATTCAATTATTATTTTAATATAAGCTTTATTGAAACGGTAGGTTTTCTTCTTTTCCAGTGAGTAGCAAGTAAGAAAGGTTTAGAATAAGTGTGCCATAATCATTAGTAAATAATCATTTAATGATTAAAAATTCTGTATAATTAACTAATTAAGTTTTAATCATTATAACCAGGTGCATAATAATCTAACTTTATATTACCACTGTTAAATAAATTACTACATAAACAGCTA
Organism: Cerastis rubricosa; assembly: GCA_949152445.1. Taxonomy (NCBI): domain Eukaryota; kingdom Metazoa; phylum Arthropoda; class Insecta; order Lepidoptera; family Noctuidae; genus Cerastis; species Cerastis rubricosa. The sequence goes on from OX424541.1 coordinate 17,143,139, forward strand.
AGAATAAATAAGCATTTATTTTCGTTATGAAAGTTTTATTTTTATTTTTATATTGTTTAAAAACTTCAAGGGTACAAATTAAACCTCAAACAAAGAATAAAGAATTACCTCAAAAATTTTCAAATATACTTACATGTGTTTCATTTATTTTCCACCTTATATGCTCATACACTGTCCCGAAAGGCGTATTTTAATTTTATCATCTTAAATATTCGTGAAAATGGAGAGAACGGGATCCCTTCTTTTCGCATAATGTTCTTTGTCCTAATATACTTTGGCATAACGATTTTGGCACAATTTGTTTCGGCATAATAATACTTCGGCATATTTTTTTTAGGCATACATTTTATGTTGGCATAATCATCTTAAAGACTAATTTGTTTTGGCACAAATTTGATTCGCATAACGTTAGTAGGCCTAATGACTAATAGCATAATAATATTTAGGCATACAATTAATATAAATAACAAAAACAATTTTCATGCAAATTATTTATTATACATAACATTATGTAACTTAAACGATTTTTCAATCGCGAGATAACTTTTATCTGAAGAATATATTAGATGTTGTAAGACTTTGGGTGGAAATGGTGGTGGTAAACTTGTAGTGCCCCATACATAATTCTGATCGAACCAATTTGCTATAGTTTCTGTAACAATTAAATAATATTGTTGGTTAAAAATTTAATATGCTGTGCAATAAAAGTTAGTGACAGAACCGAATTGCTGCAAAAGCGACTCCACGAAGTCTTGTTTGTCCTACCCCTAGAGTGTAATTTAAAATCGCGTAGGCGCGTAGGGGCGAGGCGGCCCGCGGGCTGAGGAGCAGGCGGCTGCGAGCGAGCCGCCGCGGCTGAGGCTGGACGGCGAAGCCGGCCAACAAGCCGAAGCTGCGGTGGTGAGCGAAAGCCGTCTGCGACGATTAGCATGCGTGGGGCCGCCGGAGGCCCGCAGCGCCGTAGCCGTGACAGAAACCCTGCCTGCTGCATGTTGCATGCTCGCATGAATGCTGCATGCTGCATGCTTGCTTGCATGCTGCTTGCTTTTTGTATTCTGCATGCTTGCTTGCATGCTGCATGCTTTTTGTATTCTGCATGCTTGCTTGCATGCAGCATGCAAGCAAACAAAAGCAAGCGTAAATAAATTTATGATTTAGGATATTATGCTTAAAAAAGTTATGCTTTAGAACTTTATGCTTAATAAATTTATGCTTTAGAATATTATGCTTAATCATTATAATGGTTAGAGAAATTATGCTTAAAAAAATTATGCGTAAGCAGTTATGCGTAATTATATTATGCGAAAATATAATTATGCCAAACAAAATTATGCTAAGTTATATTAGGTCTTAAAATTTTATGCAAATGGATAGGGAACCGGAGAGAACATCAAAATGAAATGATACGAGTATTGTCTTAAAATAAAAATAAAGCTACAGATTATTTCCTTCTTTTTGTGAATTTTGTTCATCTTCATTACTAATCAGGGACCGAAATGGTTACCCGTATCAGGGTTTTTAATCAGGTTATTTTTTTGGGTTATGTGAAAAACCCTAGAGCCCATCATATAGTGTTAATCAGCCTTTAACAACCGGCTCACACACAGAGAACTACATAAAAAATATGCAAGAAATTGACGGCGCTCGGTGCGTTGTCTCATTCATTCTGGTTAATCAGCAATATTTAAATGATCCATACATTATAAGGGCTATTCCGTATAGTGGTTAATCAAACAGATGGGTTATAGATCTAACCGGTTAAACTTTTATCCCGATAAATTGGTCCCGGCAAAAATCTCATACAAAAGCGCCTAGAACTAATTTCATAGCAACACTTCCCAACGCAACATTGCCCAGTGAAAATTCTTTGACAAGTGACTAACTTCTACCGTTATTTCAAGGATATTTTAATTCTGATTGGACGTCACTGCCAAAATGACAGCGATGTACTGACAAGTCTGTCAAAAACTGATCTTTATTTTCATTAATATAAGGTTGTTGTAGTTGATTTTGATATTTTAATTCTGATTGAACGTCACTGCCAAAATGACAGCGATGTACTGACAAGTCTGTCAAAAACTGATCTTTATTTTCATTAAGATAAGGTTGTTGGGTCGCAGCATTCAGACGTTAATTAACTGTAGAAGTAATGCACTAATGCACATTAATCCAAACATCAGAAAGCCAATCAAGTGCCATGTTCGTCAAACTCAATCAGGAATGCGAAATCTGATCATCAAGCCTTTGCGTCAAAGATAATTTCAAATTGTGTATTACATACTGAATGGATTACGAACTGTGCACTCCGCTGTAATGTCTATACTTGGCTACCTACAAAATCTATCAATACCCACTCCTAAGGTTCGACCATACCCGTATAGTATGACCACTTTAAGTGTGCAGACCAAGGTGGCGTTGCTTGTCAACAAAATTTGCATCGATATATCAACCTTGGTAGGTACATAATTCTAGTTCTGTTTGTTGCCACCGGCACAGATAATTTGGTTAAAGTGTACGCTTAAATTTCGAACACTCACTGACAAATACATATCATCATCATCTGCCTAACCTTTTCCCAAACTATCTTGGGGTCGGCTTCCAGTCAAACCGGATGCAGCTGAGTACCAGTATTTTACATGAAGCGACTGCCTATCTGACCTCCACAACCCAGTAACTGGGTTATACGATACCCCTTGGTAAAACTGGATGTCAGACTTTTGGCTTCTGACTACTCATAAAGACTGTCAAAGATCTACAAATGACAGCCGCGACCAACGGCTTAACGTGCTTTACGAGGCACTGACAAATACATATATCAGTATATTATCTGCCTGTGTCCGGTGTACGAAGCCGCGTCCACAATTAATCCGCACTGGTTTGATCGAACATATACCATGTAATACCTAGCAAAACGTTAATTTTAGGTTTACAGAACAAAAACTATGAAGCACGTTAAAATATTGCAAGTTTTATGATTCGTAGTTAAGACAAGTTTTTATTACACATCAGATTGTGATAACAAAAGAAATAGGATGTAGCAGTTACACAACATAGTGCTGTTAGGATATTAACAGGCGTTTCACAGCAAAAACTAAAATTGACACCCAATAAACAAGTTTCTATACTATAAAAACCTACTACTATATTCTCTGCCTATAAAAACTGCCTTCGATCAGCAGGGAAGAAAAGGTGAAGAGATGGTGAACTCGATGCACTCACCAACCATGCTATGAAACTCCATACTGAAATGAACACTTCAATAGGCTAAGGGACATCTACCCAAGCAAAAACTGCCGTTCAATACAAGCACCTTATCATCATTATCATCATCATCAGCCTATAATGTTCCTACTGCTGGGACACAGGCCTCCTCTCTATGAGAGGGAGTGGGCTCTAATCTACCACGCGGGCTCAGTGCGGGTTGGTAGATGTTATATGTCTTCGAAGTTTTAGTTTTAGGACATGCCAGTTTCCTCACAATGTTTTCCTTCACCGTTTTTAAGGACAGCGGTGATGAAATACCTAAATTACACAAAGTAATACGCCTGCCTGGCTTCGAACCCACGGCTTACTGCTTGTTAGTCGGGGCTGCCACCACTGGGTCACCGCTGCTCTCACCGCAATGAGACATCACAATCTACTCATATACTGTAATGTAATGACTCAAATATCTGCCAGGTGGTACTGTACAAAAGTCTCCCTCCACTCTTTCTTCCATTTCTCGCGAACTTGGGCGTCCCCCTTTGACGCATTACTTTATGTAACATATTTCATAACCACAATCTCAATTCAGTGAAGGGAAAAATCGTGAGTATTACGAGGCACGCCTAGAACTAAAACTTCGAAGACATGTGTCATCTACCAACCCGTACTAGGTTCGCATGATGGATTGCCAGTTGATTGGACTCTTTCTCATAGAGGGAGGTCTGTTTATGTGTCCTTGCAGTGGAATTACAATAGGATGTTTATATTTATACATTTATTATTTCGAAGACGTGAGACATCTACCAACCCGCACTGGGCCCGCGTGGTGAATTACAGCCCACTCCCTATCATAGAGAGGAGGCCTGTGTCCCAGCAGTAGGAACATTATAGACTGATGATGATGATGATATATACTAAGCCAACAACAGAATGGCAATCCGTACTTACAGTCAGGTACTGTGAACCTTATTACCCTAAATTATTACCTTGATTGAATCACGCGACCACGTTCCTTAGTTCTAGTCTTTAAACTAAAAGTACATACGTACAAATAATTTTGTAAGCTAGGACTAATTTATGACAGTTGTGTTGTGTAGTTATTACTGAAAAATATTATAGCAATTGAAATTAAATTAGCTAGCGGAACTTCAAAGACGTTATGCTCAATATGATAATCACACTATAATATCATAAAGGCGAAAGTTTGCGAGTGAGTGTGTGTGTGTGTGTGTATGTTTGTGTTTGTCACTCCTTCACGCCTCAGTGGTTGAATAGATTTGGATGAAATTTGGTGTGTAGATAGCTTATACCCTGGATTAACACATAGGCTACATTTTATTCTGGTCTGCGCTGGTGAAACCGCGGGACGCAGCTAGTACAAAAATAAAAGATTTTTGGGATAAACGAACGCAGCTAGTGTACTCAGGATACCCATATTTTTTTCTTTATCACTATTTTAAGTAGCCAATTATAAAACACAATAACCAAATGACCTTATGTTAGCAATAACGCAATCTAAAACCATTATTACTACGATGGTTTATATACTGTTGTACAGTATAAGTGTGCACTTGGATTAACAATGACTAACCGTCTAAAATTAGACACATGGTCAAGGGCCCCAGGGCCTCATGCCTCAATACAATGGACCAGAATAATAATTAGTTTATCTAAATTTCGGCAGTAGGTATTGATATTGTACTGACCTTCGACTATAATCATGATTGAGATCATTAAAAATCTATTAGAAACTCCGGACGTTAAATAATGTTTTGAGATCTTATATCAAAATCAACTTCTAGCGAGATAACGTGATTCATATTATTATTTATCCTATTATGATTCTGCTAAAGCGGCCATTTTAGGTCCCAGATGTATGAAGTTAAATGAGGCGAAAGGAGTCTATTAAGATTCGGGGATGCGGGACTGTTCGAAAGGATGCGGGACTGTTCGAAAGGATGCGGGACTGCTCGAAAGGATACGGGACTGTTCGAAATAGATACCGTAGCTCTAGAACACAAAGGGTTAAGAAGGAACATGGATGGGTTTTAGTCAGTACAAGTCTGACACTCCTTTCCGCTCTGCCCACAGCGGGGGGCCCCTTTTTGAAGATTTTCCACACGAAAAATTAGTTGTCTGGACGATAGTTTAACGTGAAAACGTCATAACAAAACAATCATGAAATTATTGTACACTTTTATGAATAGCAAGCCGAACGCTGAAACCGATCGTGCCTTTCGCTCGCTCGTGCAGCGCTCTCGCTCCGATAGCAACGTTACATAGAGCGTAACGGTACAATGACTCATCCTTTTTCGTGCGTGCAGCCGGCGTTCATTGATTTATTAGACGTTGTCACGTCAAAAGAAAAAAAGATAAGATAAGATATTTATTTTGTACATAGAAAAAAAAAGCAAGATACATTATACATGTAGGGACAAGGTTGTACAATCAAGTTAAACATTATTGGCAGATTTCCGGCCCCTAAACTAGGTACGCAGACCTGTGTCTTAGGAGTCGGTCATTTTTCGGCTTCCGTTTTATACGATACAATACAACCGTGACATTTTATTTTCATAATTATACACAGAACATATTAGTGAAGTCAGCAGTAGGTAAGTGAAGTGAGTGCTTGTGATTGGGTGTCTAGAAGGTGAACTATGGATGAGGTGTGTGTGGGGTGTGTGTATGTGTAAGTAAGGGTGGGTGCTTAGCATTAATTTAAGGAAGATTGAGCTTATGAATGAATTGTTAATATATTCTCTGTCTCGTCATAAGTAAGAGGTGATAGCCATTGTTTTAATTTACTTTTGATTTCATGAGTTGAGAGTCTATAAATAGGAATACTTTTATTAATTTTATTATAAATACGTGAGCTTTGAGCCATGAATTGACGACTTGCAAAAGCATATCGGCAAGGGACGGTTTTGCAAACAGGAAAACCTTGGCGTCTTTGGAGCAGATTTTGGTCTAAAGGAAGCGAGGAGTGTCTTCGCAGTATAGAACGGAGGATATATAGCTGTCTAACTGTGAGCACTTGGGCATTAGAATATAACTGGTCAGTAGGGAAGTCACTTGGTTTAAATAGCATCACTTTCAGAACCGTTCTTTGTGCACGTTCAACACGGAGCATCGTAGTTTTGTAAGTCCCAACCCATACCGGGATGCAGTACATAATAATAGATTGACATGGCTGTGGTACACAAGGGTCAGAGTCACGGTGTCGGCAGAGTGTCTAAGCTCTTTAAAAATATATATCAATCTCCTGATTCTTGAGCAGAGTGCCTCAATATGCGCGTACCAGTCCAGTTTGTCATCTAAAATCACACCCAGGTATTTTATATTGGGAACCACGCTAAGTGTGAGGCAATCACAATGCAATGATTGATAAGGAGGACAGGTGTGGGCTTTAATTTTTGAAAAAGAAGTTGGCGGTAGTGGTGTTTGAGGACGGCAGAACCTAAGTAATTTTGTTTTTTCTAGATTCAGAGTTAGCAAGTTGTTAGACAGCCACTCCATAATCAGCCGGATCGCGTTTTCTGCCCTCTCTTTAGCCAGATCCCAGTTTTTGTCGTACACAAGGAGTGCCGTATCATCTGCATAAGCGTAAATTTCGCAATTTGTGATGGACTGCTTACATAGGTCGTTGATATAAATCTGGAAAAACGTAGGTCCCAATATACTTCCTTGCGGAATGCCAAAGGTGAGCTCCTCATAATCACTGGTAAGTGAGTCAATCAGTACACACTGACTTCTGTGGCAGAGATAGTCCTCAAATAATTTTAGAGTGAGTCCGCGTACTCCTAAGCTTTCTAAAAAAAAAAAAGAGTATGTTAAGATCGTTCCAGGTGAATTTCCGTAGTTTCTGCCTACCCTCACAAGAAAAACTCTTGTGTTTACGGTTGTAGCAGTACTTACTAGTAAAGTTTTAAAGTTGCTAATGGCCTTAAAGATACTATCCACCACTTCAATAGACAATCTATTTGTTGAAACAAGGGCATACACCACATGTAAGTACATAATCATTTAATACAAACATGGCTTCGTTTATGTAGTGGTGATGGGTTTATGGTAATTATGTGACGCTCGGTTTGTACAAACACTTGTTGGTATGGGGTGTTATGTTACCTCGTTATTGAGGAACAGGATACCGAATTACCAACAACATAAAATGCATAGAAGTCATGATTGTGTTAGCTAAATCCATAAAAGATAAATAGCGTGATCAGCCGTTCCGATTGGTGACACCCTGTCGCTCATATAGAGAAGACACATAATCTTTAAAAGATAAATGGCGTGATCAGCCGTTCCCATTGGTGACCACCCTGTCGCTCATATAGAGAAGACACATAATCTTTAAAAGATAAATGGCGTGATCAGCCGTTCCGATTGGTGACACCCTGTCGCTCACATAGAGAAGACACATAATCTTTAAAAGATAAATGGCGTGATCAGCCGTTCCCATTGGTGACACCCTGTCGCTCATATTGAGAAGACACATAATCTTTAAAAGATAAATAGTAATCTTTTAAAGATAAATAGCGTGATCAGCCGTTCCCATTGGTGACACCCTGTCGCTCATATAGAGAAGACACTTTTAGGTTTCCTCTCTGAGAACCCTAATCCACCACGTTGGGCACAGTTGATGGATAAAAGACGTAGTTACAGAATCATCATCTGCTTAGCCTCTTCCCAACTATATTGGGGTGATCTTCAAGTATTACCGGATGGAGATGAATATCAGTATTTTACATAGAGCGACTCCCTATCTCAACTCCACAACCCAGTTAGTACTAGGTATTACGATACCCGTTGGTAAGACTGGTTGTCAGATTTTGGGCCACTGCATACCTGTAACGACTGTCAAAGATCTACAATAATTTTCAGCCGAGGCAATGGCTTAACGTGCTTTCCGAGGCACGTGTTGGGAGGAAACTCGATATGTAATGGGTGGTCCACCATCCACGGACCACCCGAGGCAATCGCAGCTTAACCTAAAAATCAACCCGAGTGGCTGTTATTATTTAGCCACGAGGTCGAGCATAGAGGCTAAAAGGTGAATGAAAGATAACGAGTGCTACTTTAAAATAAGATAATGATGTTACTAACAGGATGAAGACTACAAATAAAGAAAGGAAATTTCTCAAAATTGAACTACAATTCGGAATCAACGGAACATGCTGTATTCGCGTGAAATCTAACTACCTATTAATAAAAATAGATACAAAGTAGACGATGAAAAAATATGAAGAAACAGCTACCGAAATTATGGACAGAGTCCTGTAAAGAGTGAACCTACTGAGCATATCACAAACAAAATCACTCTAATTTTATAGGCCAATGACTTCGCACAGTAAACTGATAAAGAACCTACTATCAATGTTATAGGTACAGATGACTCATCTAAAAGTGTCAGTGTCTACTAGCGTGTCTTGAGTATAGGGCTGCTCGAAACTTGCATTCGTATCGATACGAATCCATGGAGCGGTTTTCAGACTTTCAAGCCACTGATCTATAACAACTGTCAAAGATGTACAATTGACAGCCGGTACCATCGGCTTAACGTGCTTTCCGAGGCGCGAAGTCGTATGTAACAGGTGGTCACCCATCCACGGAACAACCTAAGCAAGCGCAACCTTAGCAAGCGCAACCTGAGCAGCTGTTATTGTTGAGCCACAAACTCCTATCGTTATCATGTTTATCGATCCAAAATGTCGAATTTCACAGTATCGATACAACAGGAGGCAATGCTCCTTTTGTATCGATGCCGTAAAATATTGGATCGTATCATGCATCACTATTTGAGAACCTTGTCTAGACATTGCCAGCCATGAGCCCGACGCCATTACTCATAGCTCTTAACCTTAAAAGGACGGACAGATATTCGAGAAAGTTCTCCAGTAGTAGAAACTTGAAATGAACAAATTTGTTCGATATAAGTTTTACGATGTCGATTTGAAGACATGTTTGGTGAAATCGATGCGGAACGGATTGACCAAGACTATAAGTCATCGAGAGATATTTTTAGGTGAAAAATACTTTGAGGAATGAAAATTAAACATTTAAAAAGACTTTAAGATATCTTTTATTTTTCAATGGAAATTAGGGTATTCAGATGCATCCGGTGAGACTGGCAGCCGACCCCAACATAGTTGGGATTAGGCAGCTGAGGATGATGCTTGACATTGAATAGATAACTGTGACATAAGACAAAATCCCAAATAATAAAACTACAGCAATAAAAGAGAAGAAATAGGAAGTACTAAAATAAAAAAGGATGTACTTACGTATAACAATTTGAAAAAGAGTGAGAGTGTTTAAGACGAAACAGTCATTAACAGAATAGATCAAAAGAAAATTAAAAACACCATTAGGTATCACACTGTGATAATGAGAACCAAACTAAACAATACAATAGGTATAACATTGACATTGAACAAGGCAGCAACAGTGAAATAAACTCTTTTAGCACTTTGGAACGAATAAATTAGTATTTCTAAATCGTGGATAATCAGTACTTGATTAAAACAGGAAAACTTATATACCTACATTTATTCGTATAAAAATGTGGATGACCATAGCATTGTACTTACCTACGTAGTTAAATTAAATTTTATCACACAGGAATGAACCAGTAGGAATGAAAAAGGAATATCAGAGACATGTGGCCGACGACTTAACGTAGATGTCCTTTTTTGTAACGGCACCAGAAATTATGTATTCAACAATGTGCCATGAGCGATCAGAAACGTTCATTTTAAAAGCAATTATAAATATGTAATTTCATTAAAAAGACAGGAAGCAGCAGTGGCCCAGTGGTGGCAGCCCCAACTTATGAGCAGAAAGTCGTATGTTCGAACCCAGACAGAAGCATTATTTTGTGTTATTTATTTCATCACCACTGCTCTCAAAACGGTGAACGAAAACATCGTGAGGAAACCGGCATGTCCAAGAACTAAAATTTCAAAGACATGTAACATTCTCTTTGATTAAAGCCGACTCCCTCTCATTGAGAGAAGGCCTGTGTCCCAGCAGTGGGAACATTAAAGGCTGATGATGATGATTAAAGTCACACTTCTTCACAGTTTATATCATTTGTAACATTTTCGCGTATTTTCATACAAAATACCTGACTACATCAACCCACGTGTGAATACAACCAACGTCCTTTTTGGCTCATTAACAGCTGATTCGGTAATTTACAGTGTTCTACACCCTATTATAAAAGCACTAAAAATCATACTTGCTCGAAGATATTCGACACATGGTTTTTTCGTACACACGATCACGCGACTATCACGCTATACTGTATTCGTCTTAAAACATATCTAATGGGGTCATCGTCACCCAATCATTTAGATAGCAAATCGATACTAATGTAGTTATAAGCACTTGTGGTATTTTTCTCATCGCAGCACAACATGATGAGATTATGTTAAAATGCATTAAACATTAAGCGCACATTGCATATAACAACCAACACGTCAACAATCAAAAACACAACAATTGGATTTCTTGAAATTCGCTATCCGACGCCGGTCGCACACTGGAATACGTAAATAGGCGGTTTGAATAAACAGACATGTAGCACGAGCAAGCGATACCAACGACGGTTGGAAAGGAAAGCGGCGTAAGCGCGTCGCGCGATAAAATGACGTTTGTGTGACGAGCCAACCCGCTCGGAACCAATGCAGTGTCGAGCCCGCTAGACATTTTGCCTCAGTCCGACGCGCACGCTTCGCCGGCCGGCCATTCTTACCCAAATATCGTACAAAAATCCGTGTCAATTTAACTCCAGTTGCTTTTAAAACTTCTTTCTTCAATATCGTGTACAAAACAGGTGCATTTTCAAGTGTCGTCGTGATTGTTTTAAGGTTATAAACTGCACATTCCAACGTGGTGTTCTGTGAATTGGGTCATGGTGTACAATTTATAAGTTTCTCTGTAAGTATTACTTTTAAAATATTTCAAAAATCGAATGTGAAATCAGAGTAGTGGCGGCGGTGTACCTTAATTTAGTACGGCTCTTTTAAATCGATTATTTTTAGTCGATACCGAGTAGATTTTTTTCTGGCTATTTTTAAAATTAATTCCTTTTACATCTAAGTGTATTTTTCATACATAGCAATATGTTTCTAGTTAATTCGATAATACATTCCACGTAACTTCAGAAATGTAACGAATGTCGTAACATACGGTTCTTTTTAACCGTCAACGTATGCTGTTAAATGCAGCAATGTTATATTTTTCAAATAATTTGACCTGACAGTGCCAAGAATCTTTTCTAATACACAAATAAAAAAATAAAAATCTGTTGTCCTTGTGAATCTTTTGTTCTTCCTCATCACCAATAACTGTCACTCATTCCTGAGCCATAAATCGAACAAAATATAAGCGTTTCAAATTTTTATTAATGACAACTCGAATAGCCCGATAAACTTTGTCTTCTACTTTAGTAATTTAGTGTTGAAGAATCGCTTTTTCGCGTGAGCAAACTTCATTGTCTTGGCTAACGTGTTTCTTCGTATTTGTTAAAAATTACGTGACACGTCTTACAATACAAACACAGTGGGAGTTCAGCTGCGTTATGATTAGCGTGACTAGAGTTACAGTAGGGAGCAAAAACTGTCCAGCTGACGAAAATAACGATAACACCAAACCCGTTAAACAAAAAGACGAAAATGTTGACTAAAAAATAAAAACTTTTTTTTACAGACATTTTGAACTTACAGAGTTAAAAACTGCTAGGGTTAAAACAAAATTTTCAAATACAACCGAAAAAGACACTTTGTGAGAACATTGTTCTTGCAACAAAATTGTTAAAGAATACCACTCAAAAGGATCTCGACAAGTTTAATTTCACATACCTAGGTTACTTTCTTGCATTTTATGGATCTGTGAAACGTACCTAAATTAAAAGGAATTAATATAGCACTTTGTTACTCTGATCTTTAAGTGTAAATATTTTAAAACAACGTTACAGTCATTGTAACAAAGCTTTTATTCCGTTAGCAGCTGTTACGAAAATAACTCGTGTGATTCACTGTTGCCAGGGAAGACGATCCTAAAGGGCAATATATTGAACTAAGTTTCCGTATTTTAAGTTCTTCGTTTATGAGAATAACATCTTGCTCTCGTCGGAATTGCAGTCGATTTGTTGGATGATTTTGTTCGTTTAGATAGAAGATAAGATAGAAAACAGTCGAAACAATCCTTTATCTGTCTGTGTCTTATCAAGATATTGGTTGATTTATACTTAATTACTAACAAGCATCGATACGAATGTTAAACATGGATGATGTTAATCATCATCTCCCTATCTCCCTCTTTTCAAAATATTGTTGCTATGTTTGGGGCGTATATCAGTCAGAGCCACAAAAACCAGTAACTTTGTGAAATTTTACGCCTTGGTAAGATTAGTTATGAAACTTCCGGACTTCTGACTACCCGTAAAGACTGTCAAAGATAGAAGTAGAAGAAGAAGAGAAATGACAGCCGACATCAACAACGTGATTAATAAAATAATCGACAGTAAACAGCCTCTTGCCATAATTAAAAATAGAATAGAATAGACAGTAAACAGCCAATCGAACTAGAATTTAATTTTATACGATTTGAAACTTATTATTAGGGATCGATTTATCCTTAATAAAGTCAACTTCATCTTCTTCTTATTATTTTAATCAAGCAAACCGAAATGACCGTAAAAAATAATATTCAACGAGTACCTTCTCGGTTAGTTAAACTATTATTTGTTAAGTAAACCATATTCGTTTTAATTATACCGTTTGATGAAGGTCTTATGTTAATCTTAAGATTTCGAGAAGTATCTAACAGTTCAATTAATCTTAATACATTAACATAGTTTTAATTCTTGTTAAGGAACGTAGCTTTGGTATAACTGACCTAATTATATTATTCAAACCAGAAATTAAAAGAAAATACATCATAGTAGTTGTTTCAGAAACATGAAAAATTAAATACATTGAGATGAAGATATTGATATTGCACAGGATGAGAGATAGAGAGGTTTGCAAGGAAAAAGGGGAGGTCTTTTTCCCAGTACTGGGACACTCCACAGGCTAGAAAAAAAAGAGAGATGAAAATGCAAAGGAGAATGCAAAAGAACCTGTCGATGTATGCTCCTAAGGACACCGATGTAAAAGAAACAACTGGGTGACATTGTATAAGAATTAAAAACCAAATGAATCAAAGAATTGTCTCGTTAAAACTCTGATAATTCTATTAAATTCAAGAGCCACTCAATAAATAATCCGAACACACAATAAATATATAAATAACATAATTTTCGCAACGTTAACCATATCGATTGATGAATCACAATAATTTATTTGGTTTCCGATAAGATTCGAATGTCAATGCAGTCAAAGAGGACGATTGAGTTTTATAAAGACCAATCTGCTCTGGGAGCTGTATTTTATCGTTGTTGAAAACTAGTCTTAGTTTCCTTGTGATAAGGGACTATAATTTTATTGTTTTTCTGCCTGAGGTACTTGTTATAAGAGACTATTCTTCTTATATCTACCCTTGACTCAAGTTACAATGTGTAGCAGACTCAACTATTGTACGCTATGATTTATTATGAAAAAGACCCTCTGGCAAAGCAACTTAAATCAAAAACTGGTTTTTCATAGTTCAGGACGCTTCATTTGCATTGTGTTGGACTAAGCTATTCTATTCTCCTCCGACGCCATCAGCAATTTACCTTTCGGTCATAATATGTGTTATATCTGCTACTTCTTCATCATGTTTATTAATCGATCGAACCTGCAATTATGACTTGCTCTAAACATCAAATTACGTTTTTTTTTCAATGGTTCTTTCAAACCGTCTCTGTTACATTCATAAGGTGTCTGGACAGTGTAAATAAAGACAGAACAATCTAGAACAGTCCGGACGCAGTTTGTACGCGTAACGTTGCAGCAATATTTTTGTTTCGCTCCGCGTCTTTGTAACTGTTGGCTTGTTATTGTCCATTGTCAACTGTGGATCTTTTGTAGCTGTATTATACTTTGTGGTTTTGGGTACCTCTACCTACAAAAGCGGATGTGACGTTGTTGTGGTAGGTTTGATATCGACCCTTGATTGTAATACTGATAAACGCGTATTAGCTAGTACAATTTTATTTTCACACCACCTGCTCGAAAATGTCAAATTATATGTCAAGCAACCTTAACCTAAAGTGAGTCATTAGTGGCCGGGGGCACAGCCGGTCAATAATGTTGTACTGGATTTCATTATGACCCGCCGGTCAATAATGTGATTTGAATTTGGAATCTCACATGCTCAGCTAAATTGGCAGTATAGTACTAACAAACACCCTCTTTTTTTTTTTTTTTAGGATGGGAAATCTTTTCTGGCACCAAAGGCTGTTTGTTAGTTGTGCGAAAACTAACAAACACCCTTTGGTGCCAGAAAGAGGAAAGCTATTCTCGATAACCTTACTACACGTGGATGATATTCTCGATTTCCTACAAAATCATAACGACTGCTTCTTCATATCGTTGCCATGTTTTCGAAGACATAATATTGTAAGAATAATTAGATAACTACGAACCATTTTTTAAAAGGAATGGATTAACATTAAAACTGGCATTAATAATAACAAATACCGTACCGCGCCGTAATACCGTAATAGTAATTGGCTGTAACATTAGTTAATTTATTTGTTTTTCGTACTATGGCTATTATTTTCTCACAGTAGGTGTAAAAAGTAGAGTATCCTCCTCTGGGCTAAAGGTGTCTTTGCCTTGGGCTAGCTTGAATCCCTCGCTGCATTCAGGATTCTTGTATTAACTCCCTCGCTTTGCTCGTGAGTTAAATCCCGAATCCTTCATTGCGCTCGTGATTCAATATGACGCCCGTGACATAAGACACAACTTTAGCCCCTCGGTGCATAATCTACTATTAAAGTCATTCAGTCATTCCTATTTCTGGTTGTGGTGTTTTAGGGTTATTTTCTCACCTGTTTTATAATATCAGACCCCTCACAGACCTGCACTTTGTGACGCGTCTGTTATTCATTCATTTTGCTGTCAGCCAATTAATAAAACGGGCCGAATGTCACCAAAAAGGACCTCGCACACATCATCCAACATCGCTTTAGAATTTAAAAATAGAACTGTATTATTTACTACGGAACAACGTACTCAAAGTTAACTACAATAATTTTGTTACGCCATATTGAGTAGGTCTGAACAAGTCGAGATCTATCCCGGATGTGATAATAATAACTGTCAAACATGTGGATAAAACACAAAGAGTGATGAGATCTAGCAAAACTAACGTAAGTAGATAATAAAAACTTATTTCACAGCATTTATATTTATGATAATATTTGCTAAGGAATTTTAAGATTAAGCTGTTACTCAATGCAAAGCCAATTCAAGCGTGATGTTGACCATATGGCTTTCCGAACCACATCTTTCAACCCGGTCGAACTAATAGATATTCGATTGCATAGAGTAGATTGAGCAGTCTATTTGGGAATCATTGGTAACTCTAAATGATGTCTCTATTTTGGTGTATTAGTAAAAAACTTAATCACACGTGGTCCCTTCATAACTAAACGCATTCGACTTGAACATAAGTACCTGGGCGATATGTTCCGAGAATGAGACCTAGCTAGACCAATTTTTCGTCTCCCCCTTTTCGTAAGCCCTAACATTACAACTTTCATCGAAAACGTTAGAACCTTTTTCGAGAACGTGATTTTGTAACTGGCAAAATATGTGTGTTTATTGCACTTCTGTTTAACTCTTCGGGGAAAGTAGAGGTGTTAATATGTTTTATCTTACCTTTGCCCTTGATCTATGTTTCGTTAAAGTTTTATTTCTCTTATTTCTTCAACATTGTCGCCGTTTACTTCTTTGTCAAGTGACTCATTTTTGATCTCTGAATTCTTGTTCCCACAACCGATTAAGAAGGGAGGGCCTGCCTTCTTTGTTCCCGGGTTTTAAGCTCCTTAAGAAATTTGATCGGACCTTACCTGCTCCGTTCATTCCACAGGGGATTATCTTGGGTCCCCTCAAGATTGTTCGCTGTGTTTAGTAAAAAGTGCCCATTTAAATGGATAATTTATAAAAGCATTATAATATGTCTCAGAATGGTATTGTTTGTTTATTAAACGCTTGCTTCTTTATTACTATGTTCACCGGAGGGTGAAGAAACCGTGGAATGTTTGTACAATAAAAACTGAAGAATTTAATTAATTACCAGACTTCCACTTCTTACGGGAGTGGCTATATTTTAAACTAATAACTATTATAAAATAAATTGCTATGACGTTGGTAACTTCGTTTAATGGGTTTTACTTGTCAACAAACAATGGAACTTTTCAAGGGAATCTATGTGTGTATGTGTATGTTCTCTTGGACTGTTAAAATGTTAACACGTACAAGTTTAATTTTAAAGTAGTAAGTAGTAGTTTGATATTTCGTTTATGATGCTGTTGAAATAACCGTACTTATAGTACATTCTTTCAGTTCTCCATAATAACTGTAAATATTTAAAACTTTGATAGAGAAATGTAAAATAGGAAATAATGAACGTTTCCAAAAAATACAAATGCTAAAATATAAATAAAAAGTATGCAGATTTAAAATCTGAATTATTTTTTCAAAATATGATGCAAATCATGAATAATTCAGAAATAATAATGTCATATTACATAACCTCTAGTCACATTAAACGAATATCATTATCATTAAAATATTTTAGTGTGAACGACCGTAATAGTTTTTTTTAAATTATAGACTCTGTTTACCAAAGAAATTGTAATGCCTTCATCAAAGGAGTTACCGACTGACGTAGACACGCACATGCGAAGGATAGAGAGGCATGTTGCAAGATACATCATTATTATATACATAATTATGAAAACAGAACTGAGCATGGAGATGGTGACAAGTAGATGAATATCGCAGACTCCGACCAAATTGTAAAAAGATTGCCTAAACAAATTTAAATTCTGCAGACGATAAAGATGACGTGAAGTGAGAAATGCACTGACGTAAACTATCGTATAACATTGGTCAATCCTATTAAATGACTTTTTAGAAGTACGAAACGTTATGAAAGTGATTGCTACATGGATGACGAAGATTATGTGCAATATAAAAGAGCCTATAGTAATAATAATTATCTTCCTGCCCTTGTCTCATTTTACTTGGCGCAGCACGTTTTGCTCTTCCATTCTACTCTGTCAACCGTCACGATATCATTTACGGTTTTTTTAACGGTTTTTGTCAAACGGGACCCTATTACTGAAACTTCGCTGTCCGTCCCTCCGTCTGTCACCAGGCCGTATCTCATGAACCGTGTTAGTTGGCCAGTTGAAATTTCTATAGATTATGTATTTCTGTTGCCGATATAACAAAAAATACAAAAAACAGAATAAAATAAATATTTAAGGAGGCTCAAAAATGTTTTTTTTTGCTCGCATTTGGCCGGTTTTATTCATATCATTCCTCTCCCTCTCCATCTATGGATATTTAGAACTTTTAGTCACATATGAAAAGAGGCTATAATAGTAGGTATTAATTATGCATCTATGGTCTGTATGGTGTCGGACGTAAAGAATAGCACCATCCCATATCTTCCCGTGGGTGTCGTAAGAGGCGACTAAGGGACTTGCCAGAGAATGGGCAGCAGCGTTTTTCTGTGTTTTTGTAACAACCGTATTGCGATCGCCAACCCGCCTGCCAAGCGTGGCGATTATGGCAATGCCCCCCAAAATGTCAATGTGACTTGGGGGAGGCCTATGTCCAGCAGTGGACGTCTTTTGGGCTGAAATGATGATGATGATGATGAATTATGAATCAATTGAATGAGCCTCAAAGGTATGTACAATCTTATGCACAGATATCTGTATCTAATCACAAACAGCTGCTAAGCCTTGTGATCTATTTTATAATTTTTGTGTGTTAATCCTGGCATTACACGAGTCAACTTTGATTAAATGATAACAGAAATTACGATTGATAAATACTAATTAGTGTTATGTAGTGAATAATAGAGAAGAATGAGACAAAAAGATATGTGGCCAACCCCTAGTAAATAAGGATAAGTATAAGAGAATGATGGTGAGGGCCGAATAGTTTTAAGCAGGAAAATACCTGAATTAAGGTTAAACACAGTTTAAAACTTTCATATCATCATCTGCCTAGCCTTTTTCTCAAACTATCTATGGGTCGGCTTCCAGTCTAACCCGTTCCAGCTGAGTAAGTACCTGTATTTTACATGAAGCGACAGCCTAAGTGACCTCCACAACCCAGTAACTGGGTAATACGATACCCCTTCATAAGACTGGATGTAAAACTTTTGCCTTCTGACTACTTAGCGACTGTCAAAGATCTACAAATGACAGCAGATACCAACGGCTTAACGTGCTTTCCGAAGCACGAAGGAAACTCGGTATGTAATTATGGTCACCCATCCACGGGCTAACCTCAGCAAGCACGACCCATCCGGCTGTTATTATTTAGCCACGAGCTCCTCAGTTTAAAACTTTCATATAAAGAGATGTAAAACAAAACCAGAAAGTCGAAGACACAGCTTGAATCATTGCTTGGTGCCACTACCACTATCAACTAGCACGGAAGGAAGACTTAAATCAGTAGATTCACCATTTAGTGAAGGTACTAGCTGTGTGTTTTATCTCGCTTGAATGTCCCTACCAACTCCGCTACCAACCTTGCTTATTTATTATCATTCTCGCTGGTTTCATAAAGTCTTTCATCACATACAACACTATGACTGTTCTCAAATCATTCGATAAGATAAGTGAGAAGAAGTAACCCTCGTTTGTTTCAGCCTTGGCAACACCCGTTTCCACCAAGTCAGTGTGAAGGTCAAATCAAACGCGTCAGACGCTAGTTTATCTCCGAATAATGTTTTGTACGTCAAACGTATCAAAGTTAATGCACAAAATACATTAGAGGAAAAGCGCAGCACGCTCCGCAATTCGCTTATTTATGAGCTAAGAAATTCTTTACTAAGATTTCGTGCTACCGGTCTGTCGGTGTAATCGTTTCTGTTTCACTATATTTGATGGTCACAAGTTTGACGGCACGGTTAGCGCAGTGGTTGAGCGATCGACTGCTGCGCTGCGTGTCGCGGGTTCGATCCCCGCACGGAACAAATATTTGTATGGCCTACAGATAGTTGTTCCGGGTCTGGCTGTTTGTGTATGTTAGTTTAAATGTTTGTAAACGCACCCACGATACAGGAGAAATTCCTAGTGTGGGGCAAAGTCTAAAAAAAAAAAAATATAAAAAAAAAACAAGCGGTACAGCTGAGCACGAGGTCCAGGATTCTATTGCCCAAGTTATTGGAAAGTTATTGGGATACAAAGCGTTAATGGGATACAAAACATTATTGGGATACAAAACGTTATTGGGATACAAAACGTTATTTGGATGCAAAACGTTAATGGAATACAAAACGTTATTGGGATACAAAACGTTATTGGATACATAATGTTACTGTGATTTTCTTTGAAAAAAATCTAAGTATTTCTTCGCTATTCTTTTCGGATTTATTTAGTAACGGGATTCATTATCATCTTCCTCCTCTTGTCTCATTCTGCTTGGGGTCGTTGCAACACGTCTTCTTCCTCCATTCTCCCCTGTCAGACGTCACGGCATCATTTACATATATTTTTTCATATCATTTCTCAAACCATCCATCCATCTTTTCTTTGGCCTTACCAGCCATCAGGACTGTATGACTGATATTTCTCTGGGGCTCGTCAAGTTTAATTGTCTCAGCGTCGGTTGTTGCCACTGTTGATTCTGACTTTCAGCAGTTAAAGTGGTTGGAAATATTGTGTCTTGCCAGGGCTGCGGGTTGTTCGAAAGAGATACCGTGGCCCTGGAACACAAAGGGCTAATAAGGAACATGGATGGGTTTTAGTCAGTACAAGTCTGACACTCCCCTCCGCTCCGCCCAGAGCGGGAGAAGTTATTTGACGATTTCCCGGAAGAAAAAAATATTGCTTGTGCCAAAATGATACCCCGTGACCCTTTCCTCTCAATTTTGCACAGGTAGACTAGACGCTAGCATGTCCTCCCTAGTATTGGCATTCAGAAAAAATCTGCGCCGGACTACGCTTTCCATACTATATTATATATATTTATTTAATCAACAAGTAACACGACTCAAATTAAGTTAGTAACAATATTTCTTAACAACTATGTTAGTAAACTTAACTACACACTTAACTTAACAAAGAGATGCGAATCCCTGCTACAAGCTCAACAGCGATGTAGAAAGCTTGCAGCAACGATTCACACACAAACAGTCCAGTCTGCTCGCAACACACTGCAGTATAATGTTGGGGCTGGCCCGCACCCGGCGCACCAGCGAAGCGCATCTTTTTCGCATCGTGGCCTGGTGTAAAAACAATCGACACGAGCATCAGCAAACATCCCTGATGCGCTACAGATATAGCTATACTATAAAGAATTGAAATAATTTACTTAGACACCAAATTACTTTTTCTGAAGTAATCCAAAGCCAGGTTATACCGATGACCGCTTGTTACAAGTACAAGTATAATTTAATTCCGTTCAACGTAAATCAACAAACAAATAATAAATAAGATTAGATTTCTGCACACAGAACAGAACTCGGTACTTTATCCAGACTTGGGGCTAATAACACATTAATAAGTCATCAAATTGATAACTGCGTAAATACAGACTTAACAAGAATTGCCAGATTATCTGTTAGGGAGTTTACTTTTTTTTTTTTCATAATCTGTACCTACTTTTCCTTGTGCTGCACGTAAAAGTATAAACATTTACTTTTTATTATTTTCTCTTTCAATGCACTGCCAATTCTTTGTCATTTAACTCATCATTATAATTACATTAATGGGGATATATCTTTGTTTAGCGTTTTTCATGAAAAACAAACTATTATAATTATATTGTTTCGGCCTAGAAATTGGCCACTTTGGCTTTTTATGCTAATTTTAATATTGTTGAAACTATTTAATGTTAGGATTATAATGTACAATTAACTCAGAAATAAATATTATTCTATACTCTATTTCAGTTGATTTCTTTGTTTGTTTTCTTTGTTGATTTCTTTGACAGTCGTTTCGAGTAGTCAGAAGCCAAAAGTCTGACATCCAGTCTTTCCAACGGGTGTCGCATTACCCAGTTACTACCCAGTAACTGGGTAATACGGAGTATGGAATGTGGAGGTCAGGCAGTCGCTTCATGTAAAATACTGGTACTCAGCTGCATCCGGTTAGACTGGAAGCCGACCCCAAGATAGTTTGGGAAAAGGCTAGGCAGATGATGACTCAATTTCAGTTGATTCTCACCTAGTTGCTACCAACACCCAACAATGCTGGTCGTTCCACCTAGCCTGAACACTTCTTCGTCCACCCCTTTCTATTCTTTTGGATTTGGATGTTTTTTTTTTTTAAACTTTGCCCTACACTAGGAATTTATCCTGTATCGTGGGTGCGTTTACAAACATTTAAAGTCACATACACAAACAGCCAGACCCGGAACAACTATCTGTAGGCCATACAAATATTTGTTCCGTGTGGGGATTGATCCCGCGACACGCAGCGCAGCAGTCGAGCCATTGCGCCAACCGCACTGTCGTCGCACGTGTTATTTGTTTACTAAAAGTTATAAAGACACTTTCTCCTCAATACTATTTATATTTACCCATAACATCACGCCTAAAATCCCCGAAGAGTTAGGCAGAGTAGTACCTAATAGTACACCCACATTTCGACAGTTACCTATGTTTAAGTCCCATGTACTAAGCCTATTGCCAACAACCGGGCACAAATCCAGACTCCGTGGCTAATAAAGAGAGATTCCTGATGGAAAAACCCTGTAACAATTTGCCCGACTCGGGAATCGAACCCAAGATCTCAGGTGTGACAGATGCCTCTTCTTTGTGATAAGAGGCATCTGTTACACCTGAGTAGGCTGGGTAGACTGTAGCTGTAATCCCCCTTGCGTTCTCGTTATGAGTGTGTTAATGTCATATGTTTTAATTTGTTCCGTGTCCGACCGTGGCGTCACTTGTGTAGGGCATCAGTGTATCCTATCAGAATACCAACGCTGTGACTTTTTAGTGTTCCGTAACAAAAAAAAAATGGTCAAACGGGGACTTATTATTGCGACTTCACTGTCCGTCCATTCGTCTGTTACCAGGCTGTATCTCATGAACCGTGATAGTTAGCCAGTTGAAATTTATACAGATTATGTGTTTTTGTTGCCGCTATAACAAAAAATAGGTTTTAAAAACAGAATAAAATAAATATTTAAGGGGGCTCCCATAACAAAAAGTGATTTTTTTGCTCGTTTTAAACCCTTCTTCTTTCTTCTTTTTTGATCCCTTCGTGCCCGAGTCCGACTCGCACTTGGCCGGTTTTTTCAAATGTTACACTATGCTTAAACAGGTGTTTTTAGGTCTCGTACAGGACCAGTTTAGTTTAAGTATGTCTTATTTGTTTTAGTTGCTTTTTATTAGGGTTCCGTACCCAAAGGGTCAAACGGGACCCTATTACTGAGACTTCGCTGTCCGTCCGTCCGTCCGTCCGTCCGTCCGTCTGTCACTAGGCTGTATCTCATGAACCGTGATAGTTAGCCAGTTGAAATTTCTACAGATTATGTATTTCTGTTAACGCTATAACAACAAATAATAAAAACAGAAAAAAAAATATTAAAGGGGGCTCCCAAACAAAAAAGTTTTTTTTTTCGTTTTTATAAATAATGGTACGGAAGCCTTCGTGCGCGAGTCCGACTCGCACTTGGCTGGTTTTATTTATTTAATTTTGTATAATTGTTTTGTCCTGTGCGAGTCAAATAAATACTGTTACTTTCATTATTACATGTCTTCGCATTAATTGAATAAATATAATAATATGACGCCTATCACTTTCTCCTATCCGTACTATCAACATTAAATATAGTTTCAATATCATGCAAACTAGATAAACCAATAAACTGTCAACAAAGACGTAATATAAAATTTCGTCAATGAAATGTCAGTAAGATTATCAAGAAATTACACGTTACAGAAGTATATAAACATAAATGATATTGATTGTATACTTCTATGACGAAAGTTTTACCATTACACTTCAAGTACAGAAAAACAGGTAAATTGTAACAACATTAACTTGTAATTGTTAAAGAGGAAAAAACGTTGTCAGATTCACCCTGAATATTTTTTTGATCTACCTTTTCATCGTGGTCTGTGAAAAGGAGGAAAACGAAGCTCCATTGAAATGGTTTAACATTGAATCAGAATACTTAGTCTTACTTATATTCAGTCGCTTTATGTAAAATACTGATACTCAGCTGCATCCGGTTAGACTAGAAGCCGACCCCAACAAAGTTTGCGGAAAGGCTAGGCAGATGAGGACTTAACAGTCGCTTTTAGTCAAGACCAGACAATAAACTTAAAATATGCTGCTATTTTGAGTATCGGACTGAAATTCAAGATAAGGCAGCCACGCTGTCAGGTAAAAAGTCTAAATTCTTTTAAAATATAATATACTCCAAAGCCATTTAAAATATGGATTTAGTAAGTCATCATCATTGAGAGCAGCGGTGGCCCAGTCGTGGCAACCCCGACTTACGAGCCGTGGGTTTGAACACAGGCTTGCGCATTACTTTGTGTAATTTATTTCATCACCGCTGCCCTCAAAATCGATGAAGGAAAACATGAGGAAACCGAAATGTTCTAGAACTAAAAATTCGTATTAGACATATGACATCTACCAACCACACTGAGCCCGCGTGGTGGATTACAGCCCACTCCCTCTCATATAGAGGAGGTCTGTGTCCCAGTAGTGGGAACATTATAGTCTGATGATGAAGTCATCAACATCATTCTTCTGCCCTTATCCCAATTTATCTGAGATCGGCGCAGCATGTCTTCATTTTGCATACTTCTCTATTGCTTGTCATCTCATGAGATACCTCCTTTCTAGCCAATTTCGTCCTTCACACAGTCAATCCATCGTTTCTTTATTATTTTTAAACCAATCCAATGTGGATATACATACTCAAAACTTGTATGTAGTAAGTGCACTACATTATATCCTTCTTAAGAATCCGTGTATACTCAGAGCCAAAGGTCAGAAATCGTTACTTTACTTTATTTTTTCAACTAAGGTCACGCACAGTCACCTCATTCAAACCCGGGTTTACACCGAACGCTCTACTTCTTCATTGAGACAGTTATCTTGAGCTTGTGTCGGCAATTAACAATAATTAAGAAGATAAAGCCTAATTTATTACCTTACTAAGATATAATTTATTAATGCAAACATATGGATACGTAAATACATACTTGAGTCTCGTTTTATAAGGTTAACAGAATACTTTAATCTGTAATTACATAATTAATCATTTATATAGCCCATCATAATTATTATTGCATAGATGGCTCTGTCCTAAAGTGTAAATATGGTGCTGCCTCACAAACTATGGGACAGTTGATATCGTTTCCTCCCTGTTCTGTAGTTTGCACATCACAGGAGCTGATGGACGCTACTGAAAGTGCCAAACAATTCACCAAATTTTGGGCTGACTCAATTGGAATTGTGGTTGACCCGCTAAGAAGAAGATTATCATTGCCAGCTTCTGTGCCAGCAACTGGTATGTTTCTCCCTTTTGCGACATTAGAGTACCGTCCAGGTCTTTCTCGCAGTCAATTGTAGGTCCTCTACCCTTCTGGCTGCTGCTCGACTAACATTTCCTCCACCGTCTCTCTGCACCCATTCAGTTTGGGACTGTCACTTAAACATCATCATCTGCCTAGCCTTTACCCAGCTGAGTACCCGTATTTTGCACGAAGCTGCTGCCTATCTGACCTCCACAGCCCAGTAACTGGGTAATACGATACCCCTTGGTAAGACTGGATGGCAGACTCTCGTTCGACTTCTGATTTCTCGTAACGACTGTCAAAGATCTACAAATGACAGCCGGGACCAACGGCTTAACGTGCTTTACGATGCACGGACGAAACTCAGTATGTAATTATGGTCACCCATCAACGGACCAACCTCAGCAAGCACAGCTTAACCTTAAAGATCGACCCGTGTGGTTGTTATTATTTAGCCACCAGCTTCTCTGACTTGAACATCATTAAAAATTAATCATCATCTGCCAAGCCTTATCCGTATTGCATTGGGTTATGCTTCTAGTGGAATCAAATGTAGCTGAATATAGTTTTGACCATGGAGCGACTGTCTATTTGTATGTGTTTGTTTAGCCACGACACCCCAATGACTTCTAAAATTCTTTTCTCAAATCTCGTCTACACGGGAAACTATCTGGGAAAAAATAGCAAAAGTGCTATCAGACTATCCAAAATATTCCTGATTGGGACACAGGTACTTAAAAGTGAGTCACGGGAAGTGACGTCATTTGTGAAGGCTCTCCTAATGCATCCCACTCCATTATCTATAGCTATCCATCCATCCACATAAGTGCCGATAAGAGGATTACAATATTAGCTCTAATTATCCATCAGCAGTCATGCATGATGTCTGTAAAATGATGTGGCTGGTAACTGGATGATTCAGAGTTAATGATAAGATCCTAAGTACCGTTTTTTGCAATTTTGTGGCAATCAACTGGGTTGTAGAGGTCAGATAGGTGGTCACTAGCTGTAAAATTCTGACATCAGCTAAATCCGAGCCGACTCCAACATGGTTGGGAAAAGGCTAGGCACTTGAGCAGCGGTGGCCTAGTGGCAGACCCGACCTACGAACAGAAAGCCGTGGGTTCGAACCCAGGCAGGCGCATTACTTTGAGTAATTTATTTCAAAACCGAAAAATGTGCCGTAAAACGTTCGCGGGTGGACACAGTGAGTTTCGTTTGTCGGGAACAGAATTGAGTTGTGAGTGACAGTGGTAGTGGTAAGGAGCACAAAAAACGAATAAGAAATAGGGTAGACCGATTTGTCTGCTCATAAAAACCCACCCGCAATAACTTCAGTTCATGGCGTTTGCAACAGTGCCGAAATATCGGGAAGTCAAAACAAATAATAAACATGGTAAATATCCCGTTACAAGTGTTATTGATAATTTGTTTTATCTATTTAATTACTGCTGCTCTCAAAACGGTGAAGGAAAACCTCGTGAGGAAACCAGCATGTCTTATAACTAAAATTCCAAAATATGAGACATTACCAACCCGCACTGGGCCCGCGTGGTGGATTACAGCCCACTCCCTCCAATAGAGAGGAGGCCTGTGTCCCAGTAGTAGAAATATTATAGGCTGATTATGCAGTTAGACTGGAGCCAATCCCAATATAAGTATGTAGTTGACAAAACCGTTTTGCTGTGACTTCGACCAACGATTATGTGGCTTATACTGTTCATATCTGGAAGTGACTTACTTGCAATCGGATATTTACACTCTCTCCCAATATCGGATGGGTTGTGGAGGTCAGATAGGCAGTCGCTCCACGTCAAATACTAGTATTCAGATGCATCCAGTAAAACTGGAAACCGACCCCAAAATAGTTGGGATTCAGTTTATCCGTGATCATGGCGTTTGTAACAGCACCGAAATATCTGGAACTCAAAACAAATAGTAAACATGGTAAACATCCTATAGCTGGGAAAAGGCTAGGCAGATGGATCAGGCCGCAATCCGAGAGGACAGAAAAGTGTTCAGATGCAAGGGGTTTCAAACTCCACGTGTTCTTTCCTTGTGTACCATTACCATAGCATATCTTGATGAAGACAAAACACAGTCGTTTCCCCCAACACCCTTGACAATTAGCCAAACATTCAACACGTGACCACTACGTGACACTTCATGCTCTCGTATGACATACCGACATACGTCACAATGTATTGTACTTGAACTTTTGTGTGTTTTCATTGTTTAAATACATACTCAGTTGCGACAGTATGATGTTGTACTCATTTGAGTCTTGTATCTTCATTGTTTGACACCGGTTTAATTGTGTCAATACTTAGTCTTTATCTACATTAACTTAAGGTTCTAGTTTCTGGACAATATTTTATTAGATCTGCTCGTAGTTGCGCCCGTAGGGAGGTGACAAATTATCCGTCGAGATTGTACTACCGAGTACCTGTTCTAAAGTAGGTCCAGATGGCCTACCATGACGTCTTAAATCATTATTGTTTTACTCCTTTTCCAGTGTGGGAAAGAGATGGCGCTAGATATCCTGCATAGCTCTGTCTCTTTTCCACATTAGAATAAGAGTAAAACAATACTGTGATAACAATTTCTAGTTTTATTTTTGCAACAATTTCGTGGTTTAGATTACATATTTTTCGTCACTCGTAAATATATCTATACTCTATACTAATAATAAAGCTGAAGAGTTTGTTTGTTTGATTGAACGCGCTAATCTCAGGAACTACTGGTCCGATTTGAAAAATACTCAGTGTTAGATAGTCTATTTATCGAGAAAGGCTATAGGCTATATATCATCACGCTACAACCAATAGGTGCGGAGCAGCATAGAAAAATGTTGCGGAAACAAGGAACATGTGACGCAGGCAATTTTGCGCGAGACAGCCAGTTTTAAAATAAAAATCTGTTGTTACATACATTTTGAACGTATTGGTAATAGTGTTGTGGGTTTTTATTTTTGAAAAATGGGTTTTCAGAACGATGTAGGTACTAGGTACTGAATACGTTTTAGGTTAACTAACACACTCTGAAACATACGCATCATATTTCCAAATACAAAAGGTAAATTCTATTAAGCCCAAGTAAAACTAAAATATAAAGGTTACAAACAGTAGCAGTATGGTTTATCGGATAACACATTACTTTATTGTTATTGCATATTTTTTTAAAAATGTGTATAACTGTCATACATTCTTTAACAAAATCTACACCTTCATCAAATAATCAAACCAAGCATGTCAACAGTTCCGTGCCTTAACTAAAACCTTGTTATCATGACTATCCAGTAATTTCTATCTCCACTTATCGATATATCGATAAACCTATTTTTATCTCCACGTACTCGTATCTACATTCAAGTTATTGACCTTGCATACAAAGCTATAAAATCAACTTATAAATGTACAGAGGACTCCCAGATTGACTTTATCGATTCAATAAAATGATCTTTATTGTATGACCCGCTCTTGGAGCATTCGTCTTGATTGCCGCGGCGTCTTTTAATCGATTCGAGAACTGAATAAACATAATCGATATACATATTATCGATGGAGCTCGTGGCTGAATAACGGCCACACGAAGATCGAAGGTTAAACTACGGTTGCCGAGGTAGGTCCATAGGTCTGACCACTCATGTCAAGACTCCTTCGTGTCTCGGAAAGCAAATTCAGCCGTTGGTCCCGGCTGTTATTTGTAGATCCTTGACAGTCGTAATTGGTAGTCACCGCCGCCACCTATTACGACTGTCAAGGACCTACAAATGCCAGCCATTCATAGATACTGAATAGTAACCCAAAATTTAAAAATAAGTTAGTATTTATTAGAAACAATACATATAATACTTAATCAATTAATAATTTTACAACAAGTCCACAAATTATTGTGGACTTGTAAAAAAATAGTAAATTAATAAAAAAGTTAAAAAAAG
This sequence comes from Cerastis rubricosa, assembly GCA_949152445.1. Taxonomy (NCBI): domain Eukaryota; kingdom Metazoa; phylum Arthropoda; class Insecta; order Lepidoptera; family Noctuidae; genus Cerastis; species Cerastis rubricosa. The sequence goes on from OX424541.1 coordinate 17,171,952, forward strand.
TTGTTAAAAAGTAGTAATTGAAAAAAACAAAATCAATATTAATTAATTTAACTATTTTGAATTTTTTAACTAACCATATATGACATTTATTTAGAGATCAATTAATTATTTGAGTTAGAAAATTATCATTATTTTTTTTTAATTAATTTATGAATTTATAATAATAATAATGTATTAGTTATCTGTGTGTTTCTAGTTTCAGTTGTGTTACTTTATGTTACTTGTTGAATTTTATGAGTTGTGTTACTTGTTGAATTTTATGAGCCTTTGCGATTGAAATAAATGATTTTATTCTATTCTAAAAGTCTGACAACCAGTTTAATCACGGGGTATCGTATTACCAAAATACTGGGTTGTAGAGGACAGATAGGCAGTCGCTCCATATAAAATACTGGAAGATGTATTCAGGTGCATCTGGCTTCACTGGAATCTGGAAGCCGACTCCATGGGAAAAGACTATAGGCAGATGATGATAAAACATAAAATAGCTTGTTATTTGTTATTTCATCATCAACATCATCAGCCTATTATGTTCCAACTGCTGGGACACAGGCCTCCTCTCTATAAGAGGGAGTGGGCTGTAATCCACTACGCGGGTCCAGTGCGACTTGGTAGATGTCACATGTCTTCGAATTTTTAGTTCTAGGACATGCCGGTTTCCTCACGATGTTGTGCTTCACCGTTTTTGAGAGCAGCGGTGATGAAATAAATTACACAAAGTAATGCGCCTGCCTGGGTTCGAACCCACGGCATACTCCTCGTAAGTCGGGGCTGCCACCACTGTATATTTGTTATGTATAGGTCATTAAAATGAGTAAATATTAACGATAATATTTAACTTGTGTCACTGTTATCTTATCAACCTTTCAAAGGTTTATTATAGTGAAAAATCAAATATAAACTCTTTAGAGGTTTTGTTTTTATCTATTGTTATGTTAGCTCAGTAACCGTCCCCGATGCCCTCTGTAGAAGGTATATTAGTGACTAAATTAGGCATTTTGAGTCCAGTTTACTTATAGAATTAATTGAGAACAGTGATTCTGTATTGCATATAAAGGGAAACTGAAAATGATTCTACAGTAAGTTTTTCATTATTTCTCTATCAAAGTATTTTTTCTAAAGTAACTTTTAATAGTTCCTCTATCTCTTATTCATTCTTTAGTGACACCTATATTGAGCAATCCTTACTAATAATATAAATACGAAAGAAAGTTTGTGTATCGATCTGGCTTTGTTTGTTACCTTTTCATGCCAACGGCTGAACAGATTTGGGTAAATTGGCAAAGACATTAACCACGGTTGGACACAGGGCTCTTCGTTAGATCGTTCCCGTGGGATTATTCCCGTCCTCCAGCACACCACCAACACCTAGTGCCATTATTAATATCGTCTATTTTTAAAAACAACATAAATAACTTAGAGGCCACATGCATTATTCAAAGAACAGTGTTTCATTCAGCAGCGCTAATACATTCTGCTGTCATAAGCGTGTGAGGTTCGATTCTCGAAAGTTCTAGAATCGTCCGTATGATAAAAACACGTGTATCCAACTAATTGTGAAGGTTGTGGTTTAATGACCACGTGCTAACTGAATAATAATAAGTACACATCATTGAAAATGAAGTGACGGGTATCATTTAACAAATGACTGTTTATTACCAGTACCCCCAGCACGAACCACTATCGAAAAAACATTCGTATCGTCAACGAAATCATTTTGTATGGGAACTTGAACAGCGCCGCTGGTGTGCGTAAATTGAACTAATTTTCAGAGCACGAACAAAATACATGTAAGTTTCGTATCGTCATCGTATCGAATACGAAACGTAACTTAGCCTTTGTATGAAGATAGCTAGCACGAAGGCATAAAATGACGGATTAGTAATTGTCGACGGCCGGCTTACAAGTTTCACGAATGTTTATTCACTTTAAATTTGACAGTGAGAAAACTTCGAAACGTTCCTCCCCGACCCTCACTCGAGCCAGCCCGCGATGCTGTGCCAGTAGTTTTAAATCAGCCCCTAAATAATGATATCATTCAGATCCAGCCTGCCCCCATGCAGTCCTCCCCCAGCGACGCCCTAAGCCGAGGCTCGTACCCCACAGGGGGTGCCCTTAGCGTGTAGTCGCTTAGTTTGTAAGTTTATATGCCTTGGCTGGAGGCCTTACTCTTAAGGCACCCTCAGGATAGTCCGGTTAAGCAGACGACAACCTAGGTTGAACTGCGAGACGCCAATCCAAAAAAAAAAAAAAACTTCGAAACGTTTACGATACGAAACCTACAAATATTCGTGCTAGCCGTACTGGTTCCTTCGAGAAGAGTTTGAGCCACGAGCTCCAAAAAAAAATCGAATACAGGTTTACTGTATTCGATTTCTTATAAGAGCTCGTGGCTAAATAGTAACAGCCGGTCGGATCAATCTTCTGGTCAGGCCTAAGATAAACTTGCTCAGGTTGGTCTGTGGATCTCTCAGTATGTAATGGGTAACCACTCAAAAAATCAAAATCAAAATATTTTTATTTTACATAGGCCTACAGGGGCACTTATAAAACGTCGGCAAAAAGGTGCTCGGTTCGGGTTGGTCGTTTCCTATGGAGAAGAACCGGCAAGAAACTCCATGGTTACTCTTTTAAAATCATTTGGTTTTACAATATACACACATACACACTCATTACATACCGTTTCATCCGTGCCTCGGAAAGCACGTTATGCCGTGGGTGCCGGCTGTCATTTGTAGATTTGACATTCGTTACAGGTAGTCTGTGGCCCGAAAGTGTGACAACCTGTCTTATGAAAGAGTATCGTATTACGCAGTACTAACCGAGTTGTGGAGGTCAGATAGGCAGTCGCTCCATGTAAAATACCTACTGGTATTTAGCTGCATCCGGTTAGACTGGAAGCCGACCCCAACAGAGTTGGGAAAAGGCTAGGCAGATGATGATACGATTTCTTAACGGATCACCCTGTAAGTATTTTTGTATCTAGCAAAGATTGGAACTATTAAATAGTCAATGAGAATTAAACAATAGGATCTAAATGGACTGAATGATTCATTTACGAGTCGCTTAAGTGCTATTGATAAGTAGTTTGATACTAAATGGCTTTGAATATTCCTATATGTACCTAAGCAATATATATTACAATAAAATAATACGTCCCTACCGCCAAACAAGCTGTGGGCCAATATAACCACGTCGTGGAGCCCTAACACAGCCAGAAGGGCAGCCAGGATGGCGGGATGAGCTGAACAGATCCAACGACCAGTGGTCCACATTGGCCCTGGATGGAAATATGTATTTGGAAGTCATGGGGAGAGGCCTTAACCCAGCAGTTGGATGACACAGGCTAACAGTAACCTACCTCGTTGGTGTAGTGGATGCAATCGCTACTATTGAGCATAAGGTCGGTCTTGGGTTCGATTTTCGGGTCGGGCAGAGTTTTTCCATCGGGAATTTCTCTGTAGCAGCCACGGAGTCTGGCTTGTTTGATGGCAATAGGATCACCGCCTAGCTCCTCCATGCTTGTGACCCTTTCACAACGTTTTTAAATTTATACCTATTTAATAAACAGAGTATAATGAATCAATGAGTAGTTTTAAATCCGCAATAAAAAATCAGGCCTGGAGGCCGGATGCTTCACCGCCCTCGCGCCCGCAAAAATGTGCACATGTAGGAAGTAAGCGTTACCTAAATAAATGCTCAAGTATTACTGCACGGCTGGAATATCAATTCTCGGAACTGACCCTCACATCTGTATTTGCATAGGTGTCACCTAGAGTTACTGAAAACACGCAAAAAAAATCGTGACACAAAACGAGTGAAACAAAAGCATCTATGTCCCAAATTAATTGATCACGAATCATTCCAATGCTATCGTTACGCAGTTCGACAGTTTTGCTACAGGCCAAGGTTAACATCGTTGATTCTTTATATTATAAAACAATTCTTGATATGAAACCGTGTTATTTAATTTGGTTTAAGTATTAAACCAATTATGTTTATGTCCTAAATTGGGTGATTGCTAGATTAATGACAATGCAATTTCATAATTTAATCAGTAAAATGTTGATTAAGATTTCGTATCGATTCAGTCATAATTATGTACTATACGGGGTTATTGGTAAAACACCAACAACCACTTAAGAGGTCGTTGTTCACATAACTCTTGAAAATGTAGGGAACAGCAGATTTTTTTCACGATTTGAGTTTGGTCTCATAGTAAAAGTTGTTCATAATGATGAGTAGAATGACCTCTTAAGAGGTAGTTGGTGTTTTACCAATAACCATGTATATTTTCCGTTTAGACTTCTTTTAGACCCATTGTTAAAAGACCCAAGAGTTCATGATTTCTGCATTCTTAATCTTTACCAGCAAATTAGATCTATTAGTCTATGGTAGTAGAAGAGGAGCTCAAGGCTAAATAATAACAGCCGTTCGTATCGATCTTTAGATTCAGCTCGCTTGGCTAGATTAGTACGCGGATGGGTGACCCATACTGTATTGTATTACCCAGTACTGACTGGGTTGTAGAGGTCAGATAGGCAGTCGCTCCATCTAAAATTCCAATATTCATATGCATCCGGTAGACTGGAAGCCGACCCCAAATTAATCGGGAAAAGGCCAGGCAGATGAGTCTATGGTATTCCAACTCATTAGAGGTACCTTTTTTACTTTTTTTTTTTTTGATGGGAAATTTTAGAGGTACCTGCATTCCTTAGCCTATCGCAATCCACTGTTGGACATATTTCTTCCCCTAAGCTGCGCCACACTCGTACTTCACCTCTCTGCGCATCCAGTGTTTCCCAACCATATTTTTAGTGTCTTTTGTTCATCAGGCTTGGGACATCCTTCGTTTTCACTTGCCGATAAATGGTCTCCAGAACTCGTTAGCTCCACCGTCGATCCTTCGACAGGCATGGCCAGCTTACTGCCACTTCAGCAAGTTTAATATGCAAGCGATGTTGATAGCTTAAGTTTTTTGTATGTTGTCTTCCTACCTCAAAATTCGCATGACAATAAAACTCTTTAATCATATAACAGATTTGGTATGTTCTATATCAGTGTCTCTATCTTATATCTCTTGGTCAAGGCTATAGTTAATCTTTACGACAAATGTTATCTGAACGGTCTAGACTTAAACTGATATAAGAAAAAAGGATCGTATTACCAACTTACTTTCATACATCCGACCTACACATGATGGTTTATTGTTGTTAAAGTATACATTTCCAATATAACCTGACCTCGCATTGTCTGTCATTGTGCAGGATTTTCTTACAATTAAATGTATCTATACTATAAACATCATTGATACGAAGGTCTGTTACATTTTCGCACCCTTAACAGCTGGACCGACGTGGCATCTGGATATACCATGACCTGGTTTAGGACAAACTTAGAATACAGTATAGTTAAGTTCTAACTTTATGGCGGCTCCGAAGTAGACTGCGAGTGACGGTCTGCGCATTATACAATCAATACGATGGGTCCTCTTCGCCCCGCTGATACCTAAAATTGGGTTCTGCGCAGCTTTGCGTTAGATGTTCTGAGCCACCATAAACTTTGAACCGTTATACCTACGCAGACCGTCGTCGCTCACTGCTATCTTCCCAGCCGCCATAAAGTTTGAATCGAACTATAGTTACCGTTGAATAAACTCCAACCATCTCTCAAGCTAAGAAAAAGCTTGTACCTCGATTTGTCGTTTCGCGTTTAAGCAACATGTGTTGATCTCGTGTTTTCTTGATAGTATAATAATGCACGTCGATGCCACGAGTCTCACGAATACGGCTCTTGCGTCAGAAAATAACATCTAGTCAGCAAAATTTGTTAATGCTTACGACTTTGTAGAATTTGTCGGACGTGCTTTTTGTAGGTATTGTCTGTCGTAGAGGCCTTGAAATGAGTAGACATGAATGAATGCTAAAATCTAATGACACGCCGTTAATTACGGCCAAAAAGTAAAGTGAAATCATGTCAGCGAAAACGATGATGGTAAAGTCAAAAATGTGAAGGATTTAATGACATTATAACCTCCTTCTTTTGGAAATCGTTTGAAAACGCTTGTCAATCCTTAAGGAGGAAGAAGTAGCCCTCGACATTTAAATTTAATTTGCAGGTTTCATGAAGTAGACATTCAATGGGATTAAATGAATTGAGAGGGTAAATTGCAATCATCATCATCATCAGCATATAATGTTCCCACTGCTGGGACACAGGCCTCCTTCTCTATGAGAGGGAGTGGGCTGTAACCCACCACGCGGGCCCAGTGCGGGTTGGTAGATGTCACATATCTTCGAATTGTTAGTTCTAGGAAATGCCGGTTTTCTCACGATGTTTTCCTTCACCGTTTTTAGAGCAGCGATAATGAAATAAATTACAAAAACGATCGGTTCGAACCCTCGGCTTACTGCTCGTAAGTCGGGGCTGCCACCACTGGGCCACCGCTGCTCTAAAAATAAAATTCCATTGCAATAATAATAACAAAATTTGAATTTCGCGAGCTACCTTAACGCATTCTCCTTAATGAATGTCGAGAAGTACTTTTTGTTACTCAGATTAAAATTAGGTATGCATAGTCACCGGTAACCACAGATATGTTATCTGTGCCGGTAACACACCACTGTCCCCTGACCTTATGGAATGCGCAACAATGCATTTGCACTAAATGCCTTGTGATGGCAGATGGTATTGTGAATGTTGTTTTCTCTAACAAATCTCTGTTACTATCAGACCAAGAAGCCCTTTACGTCTTTGGGAAGAAGACGTAGTCTTAACTTGCAAACCCATAAAAAATTACCTATCCCCGTATCTATTTTGCTCGCAATTCAGTCTTGCCACTAGACGATACACTAAGCAATTGATAAACAAGCGTTCCTTTTGTCCCAACAATATATTGCCTAGCATTCTGTCGTCTGATGCAACGATAAATTAGTAGATCTACTTTTAATCTCTCCATCGAGTTTCGTTTAAATTCCACGAATGGATCCGTTCCGATTGTCCACTCGACTTTTACCGTTAACTTGGCTTCGAGCCAGGGAGCCACTTACAGGTTAAGCCTTATTTTAATTAGCTTAAAAATGCGCTAAAGGATAGCATTCAGATGTTTTTAGCTATAGGATGTTTTCGTAACTTGAGGGTTTTTAAAACGTCTATCTTAAGATTCAACTCAAACTCAAAGCATTTATTTCAAGTAAACCAGCCCAATACAGGCACTTTTAAAAGTAAAAAACAAAAAAAAAACGCAAAGCTACAGTCCCAGTCACAAGGCATAATAACTTGTGAAAGTACTGTAGTTGCCCATTCCAAAGCGTAGATCTCTATGGAGAAGAATGGGCAAGAGACTCCATGGCCACTCTTTTAAATCAAAATGTTACAAAATCTTGGTTACATCATTCGTGTTGAGAATTACTAGTATGTGAGAACGATGTAGAAATACGGGCAAGTTAAGAGCGTCCAGAGTAAAAGACGAAATCATTAATTCGAAAATAAAGTTTTAAAATAAAATAATTAAAATAAACCGAGGCAACTAAGAGATGACCAGTCACAACTGACAGCGCCCGTTCACGAACATGACGCATGTATCAACCATCATTCAACTCAACCATATTGAAGGGAACTAAATGACTCGACACACCCGCCACCATCAGCGTGTCATTTAAGTGAGCATGACATTTACTCAACCGCCAGGGTAAACTCGCGTCAATGAAATATGTAGGTACTTAGTAAATGGTGGCTTTACAGTACATAGTTTTCACACATGTGCTATGCAATTAAATAATATTAGCAGATTGAATCTATACAAAGCAAAGATATTTATACAATCTTCTGCAGCTTCCACAATAACTTCACATGGTAATTAGATAGCCCCTATGGTTGTGGAGCAGGACCAGCATTTCGTTTCGTTATTAAAAAAAATTATACCTTCACACAAAACAAGTTTATTTATTTATTTGTTTATCACAAATCATAATGAATATAAGAGAAGAATATATGAGAACAGAGGTGGCAGCCCCGACTTACGAGCAGTAAGCCGTGGGTCGAACCCAGGCAGGCGCATTACTTTGTGTAATTTATTTCATCACCGATGCCCTCAAAAATGGTGAAGGAAAACAACGTGAGGAAACCGGGATGTTCTAGAACTAAAAAATCGAAGACATGTGACATCTATCAACCCGCACTGGGCCCGCGTAGTGGCTCACAACCCATTCCCTCTCATTGAGTGGAGGCCTGTGTCCCAGCAATGGGACCATTATAGGCAGATGATGATTATGATGATAATGAATATTGGCACTCGAGTCTGGTGAAGGACAGAACATCCACGAGCATCCACTACCTGAATACAGTTAGATTTTACTACCAATCAAATTTACCTTCAACCAAGTAGCTCGCACAAAATTAAACCAGCAATTCCCATGATCAACCACACCATACATCAACATCAACCAACAACCGGTTTGATGATAATTGCGCAACTGCGATTACGTAACGTTATGATTGCCTCAAGTTAGACATCTTGCAATTACTGTCAGGGTAATACGAAGAGCGTATGACAATAATTGGCAGTTGCATCATAAGTGCTGAAAGTGAAAATTTTGCCTAAGGCCTATCAGCGACGAGGCGGTTAACTGGACCCGGTTTACCGCCAACGCCCCGGGTGGGTATCAGTAGAGCTCACTGCGTGACATAGATGGTCCCAATCAAATCAAATTATTTATATTTCAAATTGGCGTACATGGGCACTTATAAAACGTCGACAAAAAGGTGCTCGGTTCGGGTTGGTCGTTTCCTATGGAGAAGTACCGGCAAGACACTCCATGGTTACTCTTTTAAAATCATTTGGTTTTACAATACTCGTATTTCTATGTTACAGCGTTATTACTTAAGTATGGGAGGACATCGTAGGCCCGACAATAAGTCGTTGGTTACTACAAAACGTAAAACAAGATAAAAAGTTACCAAGGAGACAGGAATCTATAAGGCGTAAAATATCCACATATTTAAAAAAAAATGCCCGAAGACTAGATTAAACAAGTGACACAAATGTTGTCATCCGCGCTGTAACTATTGTAATCAAAAGGTGAAATGATTTATAAACTATTGTAAAACGTCTGATTAAAAAGAACGGATAAAAAATCCCCGGTACCTTAAGAGACCCCAACAGGGACTAACAACCATGGGTTCTTTTCCACGAGCCTATTTAAGCTCATGAGCAATTAGCAACCGCCTGACATAATGCACTTTGGAATTGCCACATGTATCGCGTATTGTCCCATTTATAACTGACGACAGATCGCTAACCCGATCTGAAAACTGTACTTTGTTCCACCATACAATACCGTCACGTGATATTTTCTTAGGTAGTTACAAAAATCAGAGGCACTTACCTCAGATTTTTCGGATTCATGCGCGTATTGAGGTGCTCGTGGCTGACTAAAAAAATCCGCACGGGTCGATCTTCAAGGTTAAGCCGTGCTTGCCGAGGTCGGTCCGTGGAAGGTTGACCATAAAAACCTAACGTGTTTCCTCCGTGACTCGGAAAGCACGATAAGCCGTTGGTCCCGGCTGTCATTTGTAGATGTTTGACAGTCGTTACGAGTAGTCAGAAGTCTAAAGTCTGACATCAAGTCTTACCAAGGGTTTCGTATCCCCCAGTTACTGGGTTGTACAGGTCAAATAGGCAGTCGCTTCATGTAAAATACTACTGGTACTCAGCTGCATCCAGTTAGACTGGAAGCCGACCCCAAGATAGGTTGGGAACAGGCTAGGCAGACGATAATGGGCTGCAACATCCTTCCGTAACAGAAGCTTGATAGCTTAGAATGTCCGGAGCAACCAAAGGATGTCGGTTTTGCCTAGTAACAGCTATGCGCATGGTCAGTAGGTAGAATTTGTACCGTGAGAAATTTTCAGCCGTGTCCGAATTATAGCCGTGAACCGTAGCTACCAAGAGCCTTTACTGCGAGCCTATGGTTCTTGATAAATATTAATGAAACGAGAAAATATTACGGAATTCGCAAAGTAACTGAGTTGTATTTTACTCTTGAAAATCCTTGATTTCTTTTAGCAGTAAACTGCAGTCTTATTTCATAATTTTTTTAGCCTTTAAAAAAAATATAAATTATTTATTTCAAGTAGGCCAGTTACAGGCAGTTTTGAAAAGTCGAACAACAATAAAAATGAAGCTACAGTCCCAGTCACAAGACATAATAACTGTAAACGTACTGTAGTTGCCCATTCCAAAGCGTAGATCTCTATGGAGAAGAACCCAATATAGTTGGCTTCAAGTCTAACCCAATGCAGCTGAATACCAGAACTGCCTTGACTTGCCGGTCCTACATCATATATAACATTACAATTTCATTATCAGCTGCTACCAAATGATATCTTCAATCAGTTGTCCAGTCCTGCCGCTTTAACCCATCAACAGTCAGTCCCGTATCTTGGGTGCGTTCAAGTATCACTTAGCGCAATTTGGGGAGAGGGGGGTGTTGTAAAACGTGCAACACCCCCCTCGTTGTGCATAGGGGGGCGGGAGGCGGGTCGACCAACGCGTTACGTAATATTAAAAAACGCTTAATAACTGTAATAACAAAGGTATTTTATGCGATTTTCCAGTACTTCGCGCAACATAATTAAAAAAGTGCGAGTTTTAGGTAAAATGGTCGCTTGCCTGTAACGTAACAGGGGCAAGGGGGTACAGAAAAAAGAAAAATATTACTACGCGTTACAGGGGGGGAGGTGGAGTCAAAAATCTTCAAAAGTTGCGTAACGTTTTACTTGAACGTCCCCTTACAATAGAAGTCAAAACAAACTCATATCATAGTACTGCAGAGTACTTCACGAAGCTGTCACCCGACACCGACCTTCGCGGTGAGTCTACAAGGATTTGCGCATCAGTGCACGGCACATCATCGTGATTAATGCCGTATAATGCTCACACAGTGTTGCAGAACTAAGTACGGAATTGATTATGTGGACATCCTGTTTGCAGTGATTATTGGGGTTTTTGTTTAGTCTCTGAATGGCTTCATTGGTTTTGGAGTGTACTGTACACTGTTCTTATACGATACTGGTTTATAAACTTACTAGCTGTCCCGCGCAACTTCGTATGCGTCACATTTTCCCCGATTTTGAAACATTATTAATTGCTGCTCCGCTCCTACTTGTCGTAACGTAATGAATATATCATTATAGCCTAAAGCCTTCCTCGATAAATGGGCTATCTAATACTGAAAGAATTTTTCAAATCGGATCAGTAGTTCCTGAGATTAGCGCGTTCAAGCAAACAAACAAACTCTTCATCTTTATAATATTAGTATAGATTGAATTTAAGGTGTTCTCAAGTTAATCGCTGGTTGGACGCTGTGAAACCCAAAGTCGGTACTTCGTCATTCATCATTCTCCTGCCCTTATCCCAATTTATTTGGGGTAACAGCATGTGTTTTTCTTCCATTCTTCTCTATTACTTATCATCTCTGACACCTCCTTTGTTCACCACCATATCACCATTCTCAAAAATAAATAAATATAACATTGTACTTGCATTCACACATAGTTTCAAAAATACTTATATAATTACACATATACATACTTATGGTTTTTCCCTTGGACGTATGCACAAACTACAGTAAGCCTGCTTTTACTTTCTTTTGAAATTAATGACATGATTTTAGAGTCCTATTTCAAGCTTTAAAATGCCCTTGGATTTATTAATATCAAAAACAGTCAAGTACCAAAATAATACCAGTTGGCAATGTAAAATTACCAAACGAGGCGTTTCCAAAAATATACTGTATAAAAAATTGAACTGAACTGGATTAATACAGTTACCACAACTTGATAACCGGTTTTAGCCGGTATTCGGTTAAAACCGATTATCAAGCATTGCAATGCGAAATATTTCTCTGTACGTGGTATGTAGGACCATATGGGGACAATGAATCACTTTTAGTACAACTATGTTTATTTTTAAGTAAATAAAATGTCGGTTTAGTGTAAGAACAGATGTCCTTGTACCAATATGCAACCACTTTCAAGAATTTATAATTAAAAAAAAAAACTTTTTATTTTCATAAAGCAGTTCTATCAACCGTAAATCAGTGGTATCAATATGATATTGACAGTGCCTTTATTTCCATAGAAGCAAGCATGGTTTATTTACCTGGTCTATTGCCTTGGTAGATCTCCATGCTACTACTACTTCCATCTGCTTTATCCTTTTCCCAACCATGTCGACGTCGGCTTCCATTGTGGCCGGATGCAGCGGAATACAGTATTTTAATTTATTGTAAAATGTATATGGGACCGCCGCGCGAGCTTCCTCTACCAAATAAAAAATTATCATTTAAATCGGATCTGTAATCAATCACAAAGAGAGATGAGAAAGCCTTCGATTCGATCGAGACTTGGGCTGTACTGCAGTCTCTCCAACGGTGCCAAATTGATTATCGGTACATCGAGGTGCTGAAGTGTTTGTACAAAAACGCCACCATGTCAGTCCGACTTCAGGACCAGACCTCGGAACCTATCCTTCTGCAGCGAGGTGTGAGACAGGGAGACGTCATATCTCCGAAACTGTTCACCGCTGCACTGGAAGATATCTTCAAGGTTCTGGACTGGAGAGGGCTAGGCATCAACATCAATGGCGAGTACATCTCTCACCTTCGATTTGCCGACGATATAGTGGTCATGGCTGAGACCATGGAGGACCTCAGTACAATGCTCGATGACCTCAGTAGAGCTTCCGAAAGAGTGGGTCTTAAAATGAACATGGACAAAACCAAGGTCATGTTGAATGCCCATGTAACACCCACTCCTATCAAGATCGGAGACTCTACTATCGAAGTTGTAGACGATTATGTCTACCTGGGACAAACGGTCCAGTTGGGTAGGTCTAACTTCGAGAAAGAGGTCAATCGTCGAATCCGACTCGGCTGGGCAGCGTTCGGGAAGCTGCGTGGTATCTTCTCGTCCAACTTACCGCAGTGTCTCAAGACGAAAGTCTATGACCAGTGTGTGTTGCCAGTGATTACATACGGGACCGAAACGTGGCCGCTCACAATGGGCCTCATCAGAAGGCTCAAAGTCACCCAGAGGGCAATGGAGAGAGCTATGCTCGGAGTTTCCTTGCGTGATCAAATCAGAAATGAGGACATCCGCAAGAGAACCAAGGTTACCGACGTAGCCCGAAGAATTGCCAGACTTAAGTGGCAGTGGGCAGGGCACATTGCTCGCAGAACAGATGGCCGATGGGGCCGAAAAGTTCTGGAATGGCGACCGCGAACAGGGAGACGATGCGTTGGAAGGCCTCCCACTAGGTGGACCGATGACCTGGTGAAGGTTTCGGGGATCCGCTGGATGCGAGTCGCACGGGACCGATCAATGTGGCGACACTTGGGGGAGGCCTATGTCCAGCAGTGGACGTCTTTCGGCTGAAATGATGATGATGAATGATGAATCAATCACAAAGAAATCAGTGTAAATACATGAAAAAAAAGATGCTTGTGGGATTCATAAGTTCCTCCTTATTTTTTTTTTATAATTGTCCCACACTAGTATTTTTTCCAGTATCGTGGGTGCGTTTACAAACATTTAAAGTCACAAACACAAACAGCCAGACCCAATTTTTTTTTTTTTTTAGGAATTTCTTCTCGCAGCATAGCATAGCATCGTGCCTTAAGAGTAAGGCCTCCAGCCAGGGCATAAAAACTTAGAAACTAAGCGACTACACGCTAAGGGCACCCCCCCGGAACAACTATTTGTAAACTTTACAAATTTTTGCTCCGTGCGGGGATCGAACGCGCGACACGCCGCGCAGCAGCGCCAACCGTGCCGTTATTTAGAAGTCAGTTAAACTGAGAGTTAATTCCTAAGCTCCCACTGCCTTATGAGTCACCCTACCAATCCTAGTTAATAAAGTCACTTCCATTCATACATTAAAAGGTCAATTAGAGTATCGGGCACCGGCCCATCAACACTATTACCCATTGGACGATTAATTTATACAATTAAGATAGCTACGGATTAGCTCTGTGTCTACAGAGTGCGCCCACGTGTGGTTTGAATTATATAGGGTGTTGACTGTTGTTTTTCTTATTAGAACTGAAAAAGAATTGGTTCTATTTCTGTAGAATAATTATATTTATATAAAACGGGTTGTTGATGGAATATTAATTTCTGTATTAGTTCTTGTCATGTGAATTACTCGTAAATAAACTGAGACTGATAACAGTCTCAGTTTATTTACGAGTAGAAACTGTCTTTACAGGCACATTAACTTTATGCAAATAACAGTTTTCAGTCTACTAATTGGTCATAGACGAAAATTTTTACAAACGATTTTGATCCCTACTTTAAGTACGATTACAGTTTAAGTTTGCATTTGGGTTCATCGGGGTCTTAACGGCGGAGTCGCTAACCCATCGGGGTTCCACGGTGCCAAAGAAGATCTACCGATTTCTGTATTTTTTTTTAATGTTTTTAACACATTATTAAATGGGCTCACCCTGTACTTGACGTTCGAAAATGAAATATTCCGTACGTCATAAAGGACGTTCCAATTTTGTTAAAAATACAGGATATAATAAGATTACTGTCTAGATATTGACCTTACTCTGAAGTCATCAAACCGATTAACAAACTTAAAAGAAAAAACAGAACATTACCGTGCCCAGTCGGGGTTGGTGGATATGGTGGACATGTTTCTGAGGAAGCTCCGAAGTATTCCTTCATCGATAAGAGAGCATGTTTGCCAAAACTGTGTAACAGTCCTGGTAGTTGAATGAGTAAGTAAGTTCATACTGACGCGCGTGTTCTTAAGCGATAACATAAATCATTTATAACTTTGTATGCCACTATAAAGGAAAACTCAATAAATATTAATTATTTACACGTGCGAAAAATACTGCATTTGAAGCTCTTGCAAGTACAGAACAATAAAATTATATTTAGATTCTTACGATTATGAACAAAGCAGTAGTTAATTATAACTTCAGAATATTTTGTTTTTGAAAATAAAAACATTTGATGAGATATGTTTCGATAGTCATAATTTTGTTCCATATGCAGATTTAGCTAAATGAGCACTAAGAAGATTTTTTGTAAGTTCTTGACTCATCGTGTTTCATAATTAAGACCGTCTACGGCTTACAACATTCCGTACAAACTTTCAAGTCCTTAATTTCCGACATGACTGAACCGATTTTAATGAAATTTCAAACGCATAAGTAAAATAAATAGGTTTATAAAGTTACTAAAAAAAATCGAAATGTCTTTTAAAAAAAAGGTACCTAATTGATTAATTTCTGTTTGTAGGTTTATATAATTTACAATCGGTCTAATTTAGCTGTATCACTATTTTTCGAAAACGTTTTTAAAGTAACTTTTAAGACCAATGTATTCTACTTATGCGTATGAGGTCTCATGAAAATCGGTTCAGTCATTTCGGAAAATAAGGACTTGAAAGTTTGTATGAAATGCCATAAGGCGTAAACGTACTTAATTACCACTTTTGACTTTAAGCAATTTCTACATCGTTCTCACATATTTGTAATTCTTAACAGGAATGATGTAACCAAGAATGGAATGGGCAACTACAGTACTTTCACAAGTTATAATGCCTTGTGACTACACGTTTTTTTGTTTTTTTTTGACTTTCAAAAGTGCCTGTAATGATCTAATTGAAATAAACGCTTTGAGTTTGAGTTTGCAACGTTTACAACTAAACGGCAAGGAAGTTAGCAAGTTACTTGTAAAAGATCTGCCAATAATAAAAACAAACCTGTTATTAATATCACGCTATATAATAATAATCCAACCACAATAATTAATACAATAAGCGCCACAAGCCTCGCTATTATGGAGTGTATGAATCATTCGCAGATACATTAATATTCCTATGACATGACATCGTGTGACCATGTGGGATTCGAACCAGGAAGGGTTTACCTCGACCCACGGACCCATGGGTGTTACGAATTGTTAAGTACTAACCAGTGCGTTGATTCGTTTGGATTTCTTGTGGATTAGGACTAAAAATATATTTTGGACGAATTAAAATAATGTCTAAAGAGAGCATCGGTGGCCCAGTGGTGGCAGCCCCGACTTACGAGCAGTAAGCCGTGGGTTCGAACCCAGACAAGCGCATTACTTTGTGTAATTAATTTCATCACCGCTGCCCTCAAAAACGGTGGAGAAAACAACGTGAGGAAACCCTTTGACATCTGACCCCCACTGGGCCCGCGTGGTAGATTACAGCCCACTCCCTCTCATAGGCAGGAGGCATGTGTCTGACGATGAAATAAAATCTTACGTAAATAGCTAATAATCATATGTAAATACGAAATCTATTTTGATATTCTTGCAAACTGGCTATTTGGCTGTCTCTTCGTATTAAGATATTAATTCATTTATCTCCATATTCTATGCATTGGGTAACAAATAAACTTCGTCACATTATTTTATCAAAATCAAATCAAAATATTTTATTTTACATAGGCCTACATGGGCACTTATAAAACGTCGACAAAAGGTGAACGGTTCGGGTTGGTCGCATCCTATGGAGAAGAACCGGCAAGAAACTCCATGGTGGCAGTAATACCACCAGCAAATTCCGATTCAATATTCAAAACGACGTAAATACGGATTGAGTAAACCATACAAATATCAGTTTATCTCAAGTAATAAAACAGAAATAAAACCAAAACCGCAGGTAATAAACATAAAGGTAGACAATAATATTATAGAAGAAACTATTGGTCACAATAATCAGAAAAAAGTAACATAACATGCACACAATACCTCATATACATATCATATCATGGCGTGTGAGTGACTAAAAACTTCAATGATAATTTAATATGACCTAAATACTTTGCGAAATGAATTTCATTAATAATAATCTTTAATGCAGTGCGATGTGTGATGACCATGAAACCGGTTTTGATAGATGTAGATAAACAAATAAAAACGTAAGAAAATAAAAAAAAATCGTGGCGTACACGCATACAGATACGGCTAAAAACCTACCAAAGACTTTTATCAAATCAATTGGCTTAGCTCTTAGCCAAAGTTTAACAGCCTAATTAAAATCTTTGTTCAGATTTCCGTTTACGTGTTAGGACAAAGCGATAACTAGAAATAAAGTGGAACCAATGATTTAGTTCCAAGTACTCAAATGAATTCTGATCTTGGAAAGAATGACGAATTAATCGCGCATGCCTTTGCACATGGAAGTTGGTTATCTAATTGTACTTTATAATTAGGTTTACTAGACACTTGGAGAATTAGATCAGCAATGATGTCATAATCTTAATGTAATGTATAGATAAACAAATATCAATGAAGTTAATGATGCATTGATTTAGCAGTCTTTAGAATTGATCTGGCTCGTGTAGTCATCATCATCATCTGCCTAGCCTTTTCCCAAACTATCTTGGGTCGGCTTACAGTCTAACTGGATGCAGCTGAGTACCACTTTTTACATACAGCGACTGCCTATCTGACCTCCACAACCCAATAGCCGGCCTGGGTAATACGATATCACACCTTGGTAAGAGTGAATGTCAGACTTTTGGCTTCTGACTACTTGTAACGACTGTGAAAGATCTACAAATGACAGCCGGGACCAACGGCTTAACGTGCTTTCCGAGGCACGGCGGAAACTCAGTATGTAATTATGGTTACCCATCCCCACCTCGACAAGCACGGGTTAACCTTAAAGATCGACCCGTGCGGCTGTTATTATTTAGCCACGAGCTCCTCGTGTAGTCAATCGTTTCAATATAAATCTTAGCAACCAAAACCCATCCATACCGTCATCTACCTTCATCCTATTTTGTTGAGGTCGGCTTTCAGTCTATCTGGATGCCGTAGAATATTATTAGCATAGGGCCTTTGCCCATTTGACCAGTTACTGGGTTGCTCGATATACCTTGCCAACACTGGTTGTCAGACTGTTCCTCCGTAACACTGATGCGAAAGAAATACACAACAAAACTTAATTTTAAAGAGAAAAACTTCCTTTGCAAAGTAAGAGGTTTATAAATTGATATTTTTTTTAAGTTGAGAACTTAACTTTCTTTACTGCACTTCCTAAAGAAAGTGAGCGCAAAGTTCAAGTTATCAAAAAGAACCTTAAGTAATGCTAAATAGAGCTTGTTTCAGTTCTCAACTTCATATTCCCAAATTCAGAAACTGATGTCTGTTTCCCCATCAACTTAAAAATCCTACTATCATCACAACTAATCTTCATTTGTTCTTTCCAGATAATCACCAAGGCGAGCAGAGCACCTCACCATGGAGGAAATCAAGAAAGAGATCAACTTGGACTCAGTCCTCGAGAGCTTGGGTCCTTACGGCAGATACAACCTCCTGAACTTCGTCTTCCTTCTCTTCCCTATTCTGCTGAGCAGCTTCTTCGAATGTGGGTTCATCTTTGAAGCTCAGGAACTTGCTTATAGGTGAGCTTTACTTTGGTATTTCTGGGAAGATAAGTTTGTCTACGACGTCAATGACATCGGTTAAGGAAAACATCATCGTGATGAAACCTGGGGGGCAACTATGACTTCTCAATACTGTTGTCTGTGGTGAGGAGGAGACGGAGATATGACGTCTTAAAGCTGTTGTCATTCCAGTGTGAGTGTGACGGAGCTAAAGAGGATGTCTTGCCCCATCTGTTTCCCACTCTGGAATAAGATTAAAACAATCAATATATTTATAAATCAATGCCACTTTTCGTTGTAATTTTATAACTCGAGAACGGCTGGGCCGATTTGGCTGATTTTGGTTTTGAAATATTTGTCGTAGTACAGGGAAGGTTTAAAAGGTGAGAAAGGTAGGGTAGGGTAGGAAGGTAGGGTGGGGTAGGAAGGTAGGGTACGGTAGGGTAGGGTAGGGTAGGTAGGTAGAAAAAGTGCATTGCATTAACTTTTGACAGAACGAAGTCTGGGCAGCTAGTACTGCTATAAGACGTCATGGTAGGCCACCTTGGACTTGAAATTGCCAATCTGCATTTAACAAGCGTGGTACACATAGTCAATACCAATTGCCTCTCAACTCTATGTGAGAAGAGGACTGCCCTGTAGTGGGACAGCCTGACTTTATGAGTTACTTGAAAGAGATTGCCTCCTTTATCATATAGTTCGATTTATCACCCCGATTTGCGTTTCCGTGGGAGCCTCATCCAAGTTTTATCTGCGATGACAAAAATATCGTTTGTTTTGGTATTCTGTTGAGTCTATTAAACCTAAAACATACATTACTGGATTACCTAATTTAATGTTTGTGTGCTTACACTTAAATGTAGTCACGTGTTAAAATTAGCATCCTATTCTTTAATGTTTGCTTGCGATCTTTATGGCGAAATGTGTCATTGCCCTACTATTATTTTTTCAATCTTTTGTACCACATTTACTGCAAATAAATAATTTTGACTTTGACTTTGATCGTTCACCCATCTGTCGGACGACCGACACTTACACGCGCATCCAAAAAAATATTCAAGGTTCAAGATGTTATTAATTTAACATTTTAATATTATTCTCCTTGAAACAAACAATTTAGTGTCTGTTTTTGTGGTAACGACCGTTGTATCCTTATTTTGACCCAAAACGTGAGCTTAGAGGGTAGATGTCTATTATAGATAACTCAATAGTTATTTTTCTGTTTATATGTGATTTAATCTAATTTATCGTACCTACCTACGGCGTCTATTTACTGTTGTTCATTAGCTGTTTTATTTGTTGACTAGCTGTCCCGCGCAACTTCGCCTGCGTCACATTTTCCCCGTTTTCGCAACATTTTTCATTTCTGCTCCGCTCCTATTGGTCGTAGCGTATAAAGCATATAGCCTTCCTTGATAAATGGGCTATCTAACACTGAAATATTGTTTCAAATCGGACCTGTAGTTTCTGAGATTAGCGCGTCCAAGCAAACAAACAAACTCTTTAGCTTTATTATTTGTAAATATAGATTTATCAGCTGGAAAGAAAACTAAATTATCTATGATTAATGTAGAACTCTAAATGAATCATAAAAATGCGGTGGAAAATTCAAGAAACAATTAAAGAACTATTTAAGTTAGTTAGTAGTCACAGTCGGTTCGTTTTGTAAAATGCAAAGACTACAACAGTGGACGTTGCAAGATGTCGAGTATAATTTCGTTTCTCAGGACCTTACAAATGACCTCATCTAAAGTATTGGCCTAAGATCCCGGTATACAACGAACTTCACCGAGCTGGTTAATGGATGAAACTTATTTTATATTAAATTTAATATGTCAATAAATATATTGCATATGGGTTGTCTAAAAAATTTCAGTCCAGGATATGATACAAATATTTAAAAAAAAAAAAATTGTAACATTTTACCGGTTTGGTTAATAAACAAATTCCATACCAATCGAAAGTGTAAAGCCCATACAATATGCAAACGTTAGGTTGCCTTTTTTAATTCATTGACCAGACCGGTGCAAGTTAATAGTATCGATTTACCTGTTTATACCTGCCTACCCGAGAGTTGTGACGGGAAAAGAAAAGGCAACCTAAAGTTTGCAAATTCTATGGGCTTTATACTTTCGATTGGTATGGAATTTGTCTATTAACCAACCGCTGAAAAGTTTAAAAAAAAAATACCTGACTGAAATTTTTTAGGCAACCCATATGCAATATATTTATTGACATATTAAATTTAATATAAAATAACTTAAACTCAAACTCAAACTCAAAGCATTTATTTCAATTAAACCATTACAGGCACTTTTGAAAGTCAAAGAACAAAAAAAAAAAGAACGCTAAGCTACAGTCCCAGTCACAAGACATAATAACTTGTGAAAGTACTGTAGTTGCCCATTCCAAAGCGTAGATCTCTATGGAGAAGAATGGGCAAGAAACTCCATGGACACTCTTTTAAATTAAAATATGTTACAGAATCTTGGTTACATCATTCGTGTTGAGAATTACTAGTATGTGAGAACGATGTAGAAATACGGGCAAGTTAAGAGCGTCCACAGTAAAAGACGAAATCAATAATTTGAAAATAAAGTTAAAAATAAAATAATTAAAAATGAACCATGGCAGCTAAGAGATGACCAGGCACAACTGACAGCGCCCGTTCACGAACATGACGCATGTATCAGCCATCATTCAACTCAACCATATTGAAGGGAACTAAATGACCCGACACACCCGCCGCCATCAGCGTGACATTTAAGTGAGCATGACATTTACTCAACCGCCAGGGTAAATTCGCGTCAGTGTAAGTAAGATGTGGGTACTCAGTAAATAGTGGCTTTACAGTACATAGTTTTCACACATGTGCTATGCAATTATATAATACTAAGAGATTGAATCTATACAAAGCAAAGATATTTATACAATCTTCTGCAGCTTCCACAGTAACTTCACATGGTAATTTGATAGCCCCTATGGTTGTGGAGCAGGACCAGCATTGAGCCAAGCATTTTTATCATCAATGTAATCCCCCAACTTATAATATGCTTGCCTACATAGTGTGCGCTTTATGCAAGATTTAAATTTCGTTTCATTTAGTTGTAGAATGGGGGAGGTATTTTATTGTAACATTTTAAACAGTACCCCATGAAAGATGAGTCTACTTTAGCTAACCTGAAACCTGGCTGAACCAGTTGGTCCCTGTTTCTAGTATTATAGTGGTGCCGGTCACTTCTTTTACTAAATAAATGCAGATTTTTCCTAACGTACATGATATTTTCATAGATATATTGACAAGGTACAGTCATGATGTTAATTTCCTTAAACAGTTCTCTTAGAGAATCGCGCCTACGTAGATTACTTACATCCATTAACCAGCTCGGTGAAGGTCGTTGTATAGCGGGATCCTATACTACCTATATCATTACTAGCTTATATTTCGTAAATGATGTGGGTACCTCAGAAAGTGTTATATAAATTCCCTCTATTCTAGAAAATGATGGAAATACAATAATTATCTTTTATTTATTCTTTCTAAATAGGGGACTGGTAATTGACCGATACTTAAACACGTGATTATGCTCATGATAACAAACAACTTTCCCAAAGAATCATTTTTTTTATACTCATTCATTTATGTAGGAACGGAATGTTATGATGGATGAGTGGAATGAATCGTAAAGGTGAAAGACAGATGTGAAGCATGTTGAATGAAAGAGATGAAAGTATGAAATAGTCTAGGAGTGAGAGAGAAAGCAAGTGAGTGTTAAAGAAGGTGAAAGGACTGGAACTGGAATACGAGGAGAAATAAGACGAAGACGATAGCTGTAAAGACGTTAAGAAATTAAATTCAAGTTTATTAAGGAAATCAGTGCTTTTATTTGGCCCACATCGAACAAATCCCACAATTTTTGGGGGCTCGTCCGGGATTGTTCGATATTTCCAGTTTGCGGGGCCAAAGCACGAAAAAGACGGGAGCAGAAAAACCGACGCCACGACGACGACGTGGAGCGACCGGGGACTTTTGCTCTAACGACGGAAGAGACGATAGAAGACGGTAACAGTAGTTACAAAAGACGAGGCCAAGACGAAATATGGGTGGACACGGAAAGGATCGCCGACAAAGCCGTCAAGCGGACTATGACGAAGGCGACCATGCGGCAGCTGCATCGACGAGACAACCGTTCTGCCGAGACCAGGGTATATTCCAGACCGAGAACTTGGTGCCAAAGTTCAGCGGACAAGATAAATCGTGTTCGGTGGCAAAATGGGCGACTGACATTGACGATAACGCCGAAATATTTCAATGGACGCCCCTACAGACTCTGATAGTCGCTAGAAGATCGTTATATATACATAGATAATAGCTAGGTGACTGAACTATACTTTTTTAAATTTATTAAAGGTTGCATGACGTACGTACGTGTCTCATTTTGCGCCGGTTGTTGCTCTCGTAGTACGAAAATAATCTCAGAGTTCATTTTCCTTATAAGTTTTGTTGCAACTCGTCTATGTTATGGTATTACAAAAAGAGGGCTATCTTTGCAAAAAATAATGGGGAGTTCGTGATGAATTTAATAAGATTTACCCATTTTATTTTTTTTTGTTGTTTAAACGCATTCCTTCCATGCCTTGCAGACGGCACGCAATTCAAGATACAAAGTACCTACAAAAAAAGATAATTACCTCATATAGTAAAAATATTCAGGTAGACTAAATAGGTACTAGAAATTAGGTGATGTGCTCTCATACGAAGATCAAGTTGTCAATCAAAATCAAAGTATTCATCTGCCTGGCCTTTTCCCAAACTATCTTGGGGTCGGCTTCCAGTCTAACCGGATGCAGCTGAGTACCAGTATTTTACATGAAGCGACTGCCTATCTGACCTCCACAACCCAGTAACTGGGTAATACGATACCCCTTGGTAAGACTGGATGTCAGACTTTTGGCTTCTGACTACACGTAACGACTGTCAAAGATCTACAAATGACAGCCGGCCCAAAAAACTTTTCAGCAATACAACTGTCTTTTAATTTAGTGCGCGGCTAACCCATACTAATATTTTAAAGAGGGATTCTTTTTTGTAACTCCTCTACGGAACCACTGATCCGATTCCAAAAATTCTTTCAATAACGGGAAGCTGCAGTATCCTACTACATTTTGGCTACATTTATTTAATTTCCGTACATAACAGGTGCGAACACGACAGCTAAAGTTAGTTTATTGATAAAACAACTACTTTTTTTACAAACAGATGCGAAATCGACGGCTGCGAGCAACGCTTCAACGACACCTCCTGGATCAACTATGCCATCCCGACGAACCAGATCCACAACAAGCCGGAATCTTGCATGATGTATCAACCTCTTAACACCTCCGAGTTCCAGTGTCTGCCTCACAACTTCGACTTGAACAAAACCATGGATTGTGAGAAATTTGTTTATGAGGACGAATATTCACTTGTTAAAGAGGTCAGTAGAATAGACGAGGTTTTAATTTAATTAGACTAAGTTTTGTTTCACTGGATCGAAAAGCCGTAGCGTTTTAAATGCTTTGTCTAAACTTTGAATTAAAGTTATATAGGCTTATTCTAGAACGATACTCAAAGGAATCAAGAGAATTTAGCATTTTGTGCTTTGTCAACAGGTCATAAGTCAATCCTCAAAATGCCCACATTTCAACACTTCCTAGTGTTAACCCAAGCAGTAATCCCAACTCAAAATTGTAAGATTTGAGTTCAGATTAATGCTGCAGTTTCATTCTAGAATTCAGACTCAAGAATATACTGTCTAGCCTTTTGAACATAGCAGTTGATATATCGAGCCTTCCAACTAAGAATATTTGCTCGTTTGGAAAGTGACTTACCTGAAGTAATACGAAAATATTTGCGAAAGAAACTCTTATCCTTATTTGTGTAACATGAAACTGTCTATTTGCGTATTCCACTTTATCGTGTCAACTGCTCTGTGAATATTGTTGCTTTTGGCAAAAGAGAGCCTTGAATCATTGAAATGTACATTTTCATTTTTATCAGATACATTTTGTTTCATATGTAGAACATAGCCCAAAAATTTTGAATGGGCAATTGTAGTCCGAGTCCATATGTAATTTGAAGATGCTTACAAATTACACGTAGACTCGTTACAAAGTTATTGGCTTTACATAATAATACTATATTTGTCCGCAGTAATCGAAGTTCAGGAGGCGGACGCCACTGCGCCAAATATGTAAACTCCACGCTCTAAACATGCTACTTAATTTTAAGACACTTGAACCGTTTCTAAGTCTTTTTCATCTTTCAGTTCAACCTCGGCTGTCAGGAATGGAAGAGAGCGTTGGTGGGGACCATTCACAACTGTGGCATGTTTGTCGCCATGTTGTTTACTGGGGCCATATCTGACCGGTTTGGAAGGAAAGTGGCTGTGGGCTTCGCAGCTACTACAAGCTTCATATTTGGTTTCGCGAGAGCGTTTGCGCCAAATTATTTGACTTATGTAGCTATGCATTTCTTGGAGGCTGCGTTTGGCGGTGGATTGTATCCGTCGGCTTATGTCTTTAGTAAGTATTTTTATTTTTAACCCCTGTCCAAAATAGAGGGCTTTTATTTCTTGAATCATAACGATTTCCTTTCATCTACCAATTGTCTAAAAAATTCCCATGAGTTTTAGCGACACTACTTCAGGCACATCATATATTCGGAGAAGCTGAGTTACTTCTCTAGGGAAAGCATTTAATAATTTAATAATTTTTAATAATTTATTCATATAATCAAATTACAATGTTAACATTAAAAATTTATCTAATGAAGTGCACTTGACTTAATGCTAGTTAACAAAAACAACATTCAGAATTGGTTATCGACTTCGAAACTCAGAAAGTTAGGTAGTTGGCAACTTAAATAAAATAAATAAAAAGTTATAGCAGATATCATTTGGTTATGATTCCAAGATTATTTAGGCCTATGGGTAAAACTTGTTTCAAAAGATAAAGAACTAAGATTAACGAAGTGTTTTATCACCGAAAAAAGTTTTGAGGATCTTGTCAAATCGAGTAATCTTTTAAAGATATCATTAGTACACTAATCGATGTTGTCTTCCAGTTTCATGATAATAATCTTAAATAAGCCGCCACATAGCCAATTTTAATTCACACTCAAGATATAATTTTCACGAAATAAAAATCAATAATACCACTCTTAAAAATAACCAAGTAATTAAAACAATTCACAACACAATTCACAATTCAGTAGTTTTTTTATTAATTCCGCTTCAATTTCAAACTCATTAGGAAACCCATCACAATAATTAAATAAAGGATATTGTATTGTAATACGTACTATCTTCAACATCGTTTGCCTTATACAGTGATTCTCACGACATGACCATATTGATACTAATTTATTCTTTACAGTTATCGAGCTGGTCGGCCTCAAGCAGCGAGTCATAGTATCCGCCATGTGCAATATGACCTTCGTCATCGGCGTGGTGCTCATCGCCCTCCTCGCTTGGGTCATCAACAGCTGGCGCACCTACATCCTCATCCTCTACTGCCCAGCCCTCATCGTCGTCATCTACATCTGGTTCATGAACGAAAGCGCCCGCTGGCTCCTCAGCAAAGGCAAAAGAGACAAAGCTGTCACCGTCCTCAAAAAAGCAGCAAAAATCAATCATTTGGATCCTAGAAAACTTGAGCTGGACTGTTTAGGAGATCCGTTGTTAAAGGTTGAGAGTCAGACAACTGATAAGAAGTCTCAGCTGTCGAAGGCAATACGTTCGAGTATAATATGGAAAAGACTGATGATTTGTTCGTTTTTGTGGATGACATGTTCTTTAGTTTACTACGGTTTATCGATTAATTCTGTGTCGTTGAGCAGTAATAGGTACGTGAGCTTCATGTTGGTGACGCTGGTGGAGATCCCGGCTTACATCGTGGTTGTGATAGTGCTGGACAAGTATGGGAGGAAGCAGACCCTGGTGGCCACGTATCTGACTTGTTCGCTGATGAGCTTGCTGTTCGCTTTCTTGCCAAGAAGTGAGTATCTATTGTTATCATCATCTGCCTAACGTTTTCCCAACTATGTTGAGGTCGGCTACCAGACTAACCAGATACAGCCAAAATACCAATATTTTACGTGGAGGGACTGCATATATGACCTCTACTGGTTAGATAAGACTGGTTGTCAGACTTTCGACCACCTGTAACGACTGTCAAAGATCTACAAATGACAGCCGGGACCAACGGTTAAACGTGCTTTCGGAGGCACAGAGAAAACCTACGTACCTGTGTCTAGCCTTAAACAAACCAGACAAACTTCTCTCATGGGATTAGAAACTACGGAGTCACATCTGCTACAATCCTATTACTTTTACTTGTTATTATTATATTATTATATTATTATTATGTCCTTTATTAATTTTCCTTCTCATTTTTTATATTTTTACGTATTTCTTATAATAAAATAAATTTAAAAAAAAAACATTTAAAAATATAAAAAACAGGTTTCCGCCGGTATCGGGAGCAGGGTCCAAGCTACCGGTGGTTAGGGCTGCAGAGACAGGAACCTCCTCACAATGCGGGCCGTATCGAGGAGTACTGCCTTCTGAATCTGGCTCTTGATCCAACTGCCAAGTGAGAGCCTCGACAGATGTTCGTCGAGGCTCTTGGCCATAAGGCCATTGGCCGTTACGACAATCGGCACAATGATAGCCGAGTCCACATTCCACATATCAACAACCTCGTGAGCCAAGTCAAGATATTTTATCTGTTTCTCTTTCTCAGCTTTCACGAGGTTTTCGTCATGCGGGATGGTAACATCGACTATCATTGCGCGGCGCGCTGATCGGTCTATCACCACTATGTCAGGCTTATTGGCAACAATAGTCCTGTGAGTGATGATAGGCCGATCCCAGTACAACGTTACATGGTCTTTCTCGAGAACTGGGTCGGGCACATACTTGTAGTACGGTACCTCAGATTCCACAAGTTTATATTTCAAGGCAAGTTGCTGGTGAATAATCCTGGCCACTTGGTTGTGCCTGTGCAAGTACTCGCCGTTAGCCAGACTAGAACAACCAGAAATAATATGTCTGATGGACTCACCCGGACGGTGGCATGCCCGACACACGTCCACCGTCCCGTCCTTCATAATATGTTTCCGGTAGTTGTTCGTCAGCATAACTTCGTCCATAATCGCACAGACAAAACCTTCAGTTTCCCCAAAGAGGTCGCCGAAACGTAACCAGGACACGGACGCTAGAAAATCTACATCGGGCCCATGAAGAGCCTGATAAAAGCGTCCGTGAAGAACCTTGCCTTGCCATATTTCCTTGCGGTCATCGGTAGTCAGTATTACAGGTTTGCGCCAGTTCTCTTTAGCCATGGACAGCGGGGTGAGTGCCTTGTCCACTGCGACCACATCTCGGTGCATACCCACCTCTGTTTTTAAAAAATATTCTCTGAGGCTGCACACCTCGCGGTTGTGGAGGGCCTTCGCGTTTAAAAAGCCTCGACCCCCGCACTTCCGCGGGATGTACAGTCTCATCACCGATGATCGTGGGTGATGCATCCGGTTTGCGGTCAGCAGTGTACGAACTCTCCTATCCAGGGCGTCCAGTTCGGTCTGAGTCCATTTGAGTATGCCGAAAGAGTACATTAAAACCGGCATGACCCAACCGTTGAAGGCGCGCACCTTGTTTCCGCCTGACAGAAGGCTGTTTAGTACCTTCTTCAGGCGACCAAAGAAGCGCTCCCTCAACGATTGCTTCATGTCAGCTACGTTAATGCCTAACGCTTCCGACATACCCAAATACTTATAGTTTTCGGATGAGGAAAGGGATTTTAGGTGTATTGAATCAGAGAGCTGAAGTCCCTCGGATTCCATAATCTCCCCTCGCTTTACATACATGACTGCACATTTGTCCACACCAAATTCCATCCTGATGGCACTACTAAAATTTTCAGTTACTTTCAGTAGCTCCATCAGTTGCAATTTGCTGGGGGCAAAGAGTTTCAGATCATCCATGTAAAGAAGGTGAGATATGACCTGACCACCTCTCCTCAACCGGTAGCCTAGACCTGAATCCTCCAGCAATGTGCTTAGAGGATTCAGGGCTAGACAGAACCAAAGAGGACTCAGACTGTCGCCCTGAAATATTCCCCGTTTAATCCATACAGGCTCATCGTTCCCCTGGATCTGTCGACATCCTGGATATCGAAGGACCGTCCTCCATTGCCTCATACACGACTCAAGGAAGGCGCGTAGAGTTGCATCAATCTTATACAACTCCAGCACCCTCATGAGCCATGTATGTGGCACTGAGTCGTAGGCCTTCTTGTAATCTATCCAACATGTCGACAGATCCTTGCGGGATCGACGAACCTGTTGGCTAATGGCCATGTCCATGAGGAGTAGCTCCTTAGTACCACGGGACCCATTCCTACATCCATTTTGAGAGGCCGACATAATGGAATTACTATCGATGTGCTTGTTAATCTTCACTCTCAAAATGGATGTAAGAAGTTTATAAACCGTCGCCAAACACGTGATCGGTCTATAATTCCTGGGTTCTGCAGGACTACCGGACTTATGAAGCAGGTGGGTAACACCCGTTGTAAGAAACTCTGGCAGCGACCCAGACTCTAAGCATGACTGGAATTGAGATGCCAGGCGAGTGTGTGAACTACTCAGCCATTTAAGCCAGAAGTTGTGCAGTCCGTCCGGTCCCGGAGATTTCCAGTTCGGTAACGGACGAACTGCTCTGGCAACATCTAACGGTGTTATTATTATTATTAATTATACTTTAATAATGAGCCCAACTAGTGGGATCGCATAGCAAGGTCCCTAACCATTTTTAATTCTATTTTATTATGTTTTAATGACGAGATTTCAAAAACCATATATTTAAAACCGATCAAGAAGACTGGGTCAATGCCATAACATAATATGAATATGTATAATGTGTTGCCGGTAACTCATGTTCAATCGTACAATTACACGTAAGTATGTTTCAATCTATCGCCACTTCACGTCGGTCACGCTATCGTTCTAGAGGGTGTAAATAAACTATTAACGAAGCCGAAAAGCACTTGTCCTCCCCGTTATGGCGATCGTTTTTTTGTTCTGGACCATGCCTGGGAACCTTTTAGTTACGGAGATATTGGAGGTCAAACTTCCAACTTTTTCACAACGGTTTTTTTTTCAAATGCTAGTTTTTAAGGTTATAACTTTACTTGCAATAATAGCTCCACGACGCCTTCACTATTCAATGCATCCATTAGTTAGTGTTTTGAGTTTTACCGTAAAACGTGAGCTTTCACCTCAAAAAAAAAGTTGTTTCCCAGCAATAATTTGTACGTCGAGTTACTTAGTATAATGTACAAAATGCCTGGTTGACGGCTTGGCTCTGTATGGTGTCGGACGTAAAGAATAGCACCATCCCATGTCTTCCCGTGGGTGTCGTAAGAGGCGACTAAGGGACTTTCCAGAGAATGGGCAGCAGCGTTCTCTGTGCTTTTGTAACAACGGTACTGCGATCGCCAACCCGCCTGCCAAGCGTGGCGATTATGGCAAAACCCCCCATGTTATGTCAATGTGGCGAAACTTGGGGGAGGCCTATGTCCAGCAGTGGACGTATTTCGGCTGAAATGATGAATGATGACGGCTTGGCAAATTACACATTGTATAAAAAATACAACATTCATTGGACATATCATTGCTAACGATATTTCATTCTGTCTTTAATATAACTATATTTTTTTTTCTTAACCTTTACTGTCGTAATGATAGACAAAGGACGTACATATTCCTTTTACATCTGAACATCTGCCAACAGCCTGTCTGCGGAAGGCTATTGTAATAAATATTAAATAAAATTATTACTATGCTTGTTAAATGGATCTATGATCGCAATTATAAGAGCCAGGGTGGTGACCGTGACGTCTTATTGCAGTATTGTTTTACTGTCACTCCAGTGTGCGAAAGAGACGGAGCTATAGAGATGAACGTCGAACGTCTAGCGCCATCTCTTTTCTACTCTGGAATAAGATTAAAACAATACTGCTTTAAAGCGTCATGGTAGGCCACCAGGAGGCTATTGCTACTTATATCCATGCATATGTCCATCGTCCGGACCTGGAATTTGAGGAAACCTTCAAGTGATATTATTTTTAAATAAAAAAAACATTAATTTTATTTAGACAGAAACGTCCATAGATACTTTACAGACCAAAATAAATATAATAAAATACAATTTGTGTGAGTAAGTAGAACCTTAAAACTACACAAGTTGGTAACAGTTAACTTAAAACGAAGCACGTGGAAAAAACCATAAATAAAAAAAACAATATGGACGCACGCAGTGAGCCTATCATAACTATATTAAGTAATGAAAAAAATATGAAGGGCATGGAAAAATACAAATTATCTAATTAAACATTACGTAGCAATTAAATCCGTCATCAAGTACGAACAATGTTTAATTATATAACATGGCCAAGCAAGCCTATAGAAAACATTAGCTGAATAGTAAACATAAATTATTATGCGTTTGTAAACAAGTTTTGTTTACTACGGAAATAAAATGCGGATGTAATGAATTTAGTTTACAAGTGGATTTAATTAAGGCTGGTTACACATTCGCGGTTTAGATCGCGCGGTTAATTTCAACAAGGATCGCGACGTTTCGTGGAATCGTCTTAGTGAACATACCTGTACTTATGTTTATAATAGCATCAAAGCCTCCGATTGTGATATTCATGTAGAAAACTACAAACCGACTTGAAGGTGAACTCATTGGCAATCTTCTTTGCTGCAAAAAAGACGGTTTGCAACACATTATTTAAAAAAATATCGAAGATGAACACGCGAATATATTTACAATGATTTAAATGGAAATCTTAACATGTTTATTTAACGGACAAGAGTAAAACTGGCTGTAATAGCAAACCATAAAACATAAAAATGTCTAGTGACTTTCAATAGTCGCACGATAAATCGCCAATGAGAAAGCGGTCTTCGCTGACGCGTCAGTCCGTCGACCTTGCGATTGTGTGGAAACATTCTACACGTGTGTGTACTACGCCTAGCTTCATAAACGAACGAACACGATCTAATGTCCTAATGAAATCGGGGACGATAAATATATCTATTATTTAATCACTAATTAAATACGTGAATGATAAAAACGTTTTTGTCACTAACTGTATTGATTTCTAAAAATACTTCCTTAATTTTAACATGTGATTTAGAAATCTTAATTCTCACGTCATTGTCTTGTCTTACTTACGTTGGATCGTCCCTAATTTTCGTGAAATGCTCAAGTGAAAAGACAAGCAGCTTAAAGCAAAGCGAGAAGATTTGCTATAGTCAGCGGTTATAATAGACGAAACCATGCCACTGATGACTTAATTTGTGGTATATTTCTCCTTTTGTTAGATTCAGCTTTAAAAAACTTAATGACTAATGTCTAAATAGAATCATCATCATACACAGCCTGAACTCGCCCACTGCTGGGTACTGGCCTTTCTTTTCTTTTGCCAATCTCCACGTTCCTGTGCCAATCTCATTAATAAAGTTTTTCCCCTGTGAGCAAACTATCCATCTCGCCGGACGACCCAATAAAAAAAAAATAGAATAATAATGTAAAATTAGCGCATAAAATTTCCATTCACCAATATTGACTTAGCATGCAGAGGATCCCTCGCATTTGACTGTCTAATACCCACCATTTCTCTTCCAGATGACTACTGGTCTATCCCCCTGTACCTCATCGGCAAATGGAGCGTGACCCTCGCCTATAGCTCCGTATACATCTACGTGTCAGAGGTGTTCCCTACCAACATGAGACAGACCCTCATCAGCATGTGTTCCATGGCCGGCAGGATTGGCTCGCTTGTTGCACCGATGACGCCTTTGTTGGTGAGTAGAAGTTGTACTTTTAAGATATTGATCATCATCTGCACAGAAAATGTGGGAAAGCTTGATAAGGGCCCTAAGATATCATCATCTTCCTGCCCTTCTCCCATTTTACTTGGGGTCGGCGCAACACCCATTTTCTTCTTCCATTCTCTCCTGTCAGATGTCACGGTATCATGTAATCCTTTCTTTTTAAGGGCCCCAAGACGATGGGCGAAAATCGTCGCTTATCAAACTTAATAAGGGACGATCTTCGTCCATCGTCTGGAACGGCAAATATCAGGAAGACGCTTAGAAACTTCTAAGCGTCGTTCCTTATCTTCGTCGTTCCTTTACAATCAGCTAGAGCTAAAAGCAGTTCACGGGCTGCTGTGTGCCAACGAAAGATGCTCACATCATCATCATCTCTCTTATCTATCTCAAGTATGTTTTGTTGGCTTCCAGTATTTTACATAGAGCGCCTGCCTTTTTGATCATCACAACCCAGTTGTATGACTTTCGGGAGACTATCTGTTACGATTCGAATTAATGTAAAATAAGCTATTCTAAATTACTTCAAAAACGAGGAATGAGTTCTTTGAAGAACTGATAAAATAAAATAACTTTACTGAACTAGAGAGAAGGCTAGCCGGGACACTTCAGATTTCTTAGCAATAAATGTAATAGAAAACTTTCTGAGTTGCTCAATTCGGGGAATCTTCCTGACCATTTGCAAAATCTGCTAGCACCTCAATTTAGGCTTTCCATGTAACAAACCTTCTGTCTTTCAATCACTCAGATACAATCAATATACCAAAATGACAAAATCATTGTAGCAGACACGGCAATTTTCAGAAAATAATGCGGAAATTTTCCTTTGCAGTCCTTATACCACAAATCCATGCCAACGGTGATCTTCGCGGCCATGTGCCTGATATCCAGTACCCTAGTCTTGATGCTCCCAGAGACCAGGAACATGAGGCTACCAGACACAATCGAGGAGGCAGAGGCACTCTCCAGGCACAAATCCAAGAATTGAGGCTGTTTATCGTAAAAAAAAACTAAATTAAGTAGGTATAAATGTCCAAAATTATAAAGACAACAGGGACCTTTTAGAACTTTTTGTATTGAAATGCAGCTGGTAAATTGAAAGAAGGGTTGCTTTGCTTTTGCTCCCTGGTTTGTAAAAAGTTAATTTTTAAAGCTAGTTGTGAAGGTGTGTTCTTAATTCATCTGAGATTCATTCGCACTACATTTATAAAAAATGTGTTGGCTTAAAACTATACCCGAAAGCAGAGTCCTAACCAAAACAACCGTCACGTTCAATTTGTTCAGATTGCCGTACGCGTCGTTGCGCCGACAGAGGGCACTTTTAGATTTAACGAAAACGATGATCGCGTACACTCGCGCGAGCGTTCGCTTTGGCTAGGAAGGGTGGTAAGAGTTGAATTTTTTCTTGGAAGAATTAAGAATACACCAAAAAGGATCGCTGGTAGATCCAGTGCAACCTTGTTATGTACAGCTGATCCAATGTGTCGTCATGTTATATTACGTGTAGTCCTTTTTTACAATGCACTTTTATATAATACTTATCTACTGATCTTACAAGACTAAGTACTTACACAAAATACTTAAAGTTTAATTAACACAATACACTTAATATTTTCCCAAGATACCGTGGGATAATACTAGTTTAAATATTTTAAAATATGTTTAATTGTTTACAAATTAATTTAAAACGAAAACATTTTCTTTACCAACAGAATTGTCTTGTTCTTAAACGTTTAAAAAGTTATACAATTCAGCTTTGATTCCATTTATAACTTCGTAGACTATTATAGACACTTTGTCAAGCCATTAGCAATATTTACGAACAATTTGATTCTGAAAACTTAAGTCTCCTTACAAAATCACTTACAGCACTTCATTCATACTTATCGGAAATAAAAATAAAAAAACTAGAAGGATTTTTTTTTTTGTCAAAGCGTTTTCCATTGTGAAACTTATAAAAAATACCAAACCATTACAATACGGCTTTAAAATAGTAACAACGGAAATAAGCACTTTTGTTAATTTTCCAATTAAAATATTAAGATTTTATTCCTAAGTGCCCGAATACACAGTTAATTTCAACAACGTAAAGCAGAAACAGAACCCAGAAAACTCAATGGAAATCAAGAACTCTTTTAGACTTTACAAACATGCTATAAATCACAAAATCGAATAAAATAATAAAAAATTGCCATAAAAAAATGTATGTCAATTTTTCGAACAAAGAGGCGTACTTCATCCTCCTTTCATTTCCTTTGATACAATGTGTTTGTTTCCAATATAAGGATTTTTGTGCCCGTATTTTAAAATATCAATATTGTCCATGGTTAAATCGATTGTGAAACGTGTTACTTATATGTTATTGCTGAATTTGACCGTGTAATCGGGCACTAATAAAAATTATAAACTGATTTTTTGTACTTGTTAGTTATAACTATTTCTTACAATTATTTGGTTACTTAACTCGAATATGATACATAAAACACTTAATTTCTACTTAATGATATCTAATTATGTATATTAAAAAACATTCACATTGCCCTGTATTGCAGGGGTGAATACCCATTGAATAAAAATGAAAATGTAAAAAAAAACAAAGGTGTTGTCCAATGTTTGGCCAGGTTATGTTGATTTTTTCAGCATAAAAGCTTAAAATTTGGGTTCGAAGTGATAATTATTATTGATAAATTTTGTTGATAATTATCGTCATTACAATACCTTGATAATTATTATGATTACTATACCTTGATAATTATTGTTGTTACAATACCTTGATAATTATCGTGATTACTATACCTTGATAATTATCTTGATAATAACAAAAATTATTAATAATGTCACTTCACGTGTAAATGAACGTGATTTGCCGCTTAAACGCGTATCCAAACGCATTGAGTGTTGACTTAAGGTGGAACCGACATGGTGGCCCGCGAAATTCAAATTTTCCTACTTTTTTACAATTTGCCGGTCAGTGTCAGGTTTTATGTTGAATATAAACGATATTCGCGGGTCACCCTGTCACTTCCACCTTAATAAAAAAACGGTCACAGTCACATTCTGTTGAATCAACGAACATATTTTTAGTTATTGACGTTTATTTTTGACTGTAACTGAAATGGTAACAAACAAAACTAGCGGCTCGGCTCGGTTTAATAAAAAGAGAAGAGAGCATGTTATGAATCAGCAAGAAAAATTATCCTGATAATTATCAAGGAAAAAAATTTCTTGATCATTTCGAATCCTGCTTAAAATATCTAAGAAGTTCACCATTTTTCAGTTTTAACACGGTCCAAGTGGCAAAATAGAATGTGAATTTTGGTGCATGACTGTGTCGAACCAGACTGACGAACACGTGTGAGTAGCACGCCAAAAATATTATCATTGCATTTGGATTTTTTGTACTACAATTACAAGCACTTTTCATACCGACTGTACTTGCAACTTCCCTTCACTTTAAAAATGCGATCATTTTGTGCTGAAAGCATCAACTACCCACATCTATTAATTTATTTAATTATATTTACGTTAATATTTAACAGTATTTTTGTATTAAGTGTCCACATTTTATAATTAGTAGTTCTTAAGCTTAGTGTGGGACCAATATAAAAAAACATCGTCCATAAACTACGTTTGAATATCGTATACCCAATAATATTTATAACTATTCTAATATAAAATTTAATTTTTAATGTTGTATTCAAACTTTTTTAAAACATCTAGTAGCTGTTATGCTCTAAAAGGAGTCCGTTGAGTAAAATTATACAACAGGGTTAGTAAAGGCATTGACTGCTATCTGTGCCAACACCCCTTGTAACTTTCAATTGTTATTTGTAACGTTTCGTTCTAATCATCAAAATATTATTTTTACAAGAATCATCACATATTTTAACCTATAACATTTTATTATCACTAACACTAATAACGGGATATTTACCATTTTTACTATTTGTTTTGAGTTCCCGATATTTTGGCGCTGTCGCAATCACCATGATCACGGTTAAACTGCAGTTATTGCGGGTGGGTATTTATGAGCAAACATCTACCCTCTATCTTGTTCGTTTTTAAATATTTCATTTTCAGTGTTAATGATAGCGTTAGTGCCCACGTCAGTGTAATAACATTATATTGTTCACATACTACATTTACACAAGATCACAAGATTACATAAACATTACAAATCTCCGATAAAGGTTTAATTAAACCAAAGTTTTCCGATACGCATGCACGTCTTAACATCCATGATATGCATAACAAATGGACTTATCGAATGAATGGATGACTTTGATGACGAATTCATTTCTAATGACTAAATCATCACGTAATTATGATGCCAACTTGATTGTTTCATTATTTTAATCTTAAATTCTGTCGTGATTGTTTCATTATTTTAATCATAAATTCTATTGTGATTTCAATGCTAAACGTCGTCGTTATAATGACAGTTTGCCATTCATCATTCACGTAATAGTCCGCTTGAAAAACTAAATGTATATTTAATCACTTTTCGGATTGGATCTTTAATAATTGTAATTACTTCGTTGTGATAGATTAAGACATTATTATTGCAGATTTGAAATTATGGTTGTCAACTGTCATGCATAATTTATCGGGGTTTTACGGGGATTTGCAAATACCAAACTATTGCTTCTAAACCCTGGCTTGTTCTTACGATGTCAAATGTCATGTTAAATATTGTGATATATTGAACAAAATGACAGCGTCATTTAGACGTTGTCATGGAATTTGACATCGCTTCAACGTAGTAAATTGAATTTGCTTTCTGAAATTGGAAATTAGTTATTAATAGATAGAATCCTTAATGAACGTTTGCTTTAGAAGATATTACAGGAGTGCCCTTTAATTGTGCCAAAAGCGGCACAGTTACATTTAGGAATTATTTAAAATTTGTTAAAATGTTTTCAATATTCAAAAAGTTTGTCAACAAAACTCTACATCAGTCTGCAATTTTAATTGCTTTAAAAGACATGCATTGGGAAATTAAGATTTACTTTTGGAAAAATGCTTTTTTAACTGACGTAGTTTATGGACATACTTTTTGTAGTGATGCAACCGAATTACTACTGCACCCAGCATTTTTAGTTTATTAATATTAAAATACATTTTTGGTATTTTATTTAGCTTAGGTAATTATAAATATAATAATATTATTATTTTGTAGTGCATCAGTGATTATCATTATTGTGCTTTTATGATACCTATTATTATTTATTACTACATTTGTATTTGGTACAAATACATTTTTGTTGAATACACAATTTGTATAATAAACTTTTTGTAAAATATCTTCTGGTTTTATTGAGATGTTCGTAAACCCTACGCAACTATAGCGGTTAAATATTAATGTATCAATCTTATATCTAAGGTATAAAAGTTACTCTTGGTATTCTATAGCTACATACTGCATAAAAAAAGTTATTCAAAATACAAATATGGGTAATCAAAATTCATTCGCCATGATACATGGTAAGGTCCAAAAGTGTCCCGACTTACACACATTAGATTCATCATCATCATCAGCCTACAATATTCCCACTGCTGAGACACAGGCCTCCTCTATATGAGAGGGAGTGGGCTGTAATCCACCAGGCGGGCCCAGTGCGGGTTGGTAGATGACACATATCTTCGAATTTTTAGTTTTAGGACATTCCGGTTTCCTGACGATGTTTTCCTTCACCGTTTTTGAGAACAGCGGTGATGAAATAAATTACAAAAAGTAATCCGCCTGCTTGGTCTCTAACCCATGGCGTACTGCTCGTAAATCGGGGCTGCCACCATGGGGCCTCCGCTGCTCTCATATATTAGATTAATCCGAGATAAAAACTACCATATCAGTAATTTACTGAAGTTTTCTCTAGTACAGTAAAATGTAGTATTTTTGTGAAATATAATCTCCCTTTATTTCAATCCATTTTTGTTTGGAAATTCATCATTATCATCATTTCTGCCGAAAGACGTCCACTGCTGGACATAGGCCCCCCAAGGCGGGTTTTGCCATAATCGCCACGCTTGGCAGGCGGGTTAGCGATCGCAGTACGGTTGTTGCAAAATGCACAGAGAACGCTGCTGCCCGTTCTCTGGCAAGTCTCTTGGTCACCTCTTAAGACACCCACGGGAAGATATGGGATGGTGCTATTCCGAACGTCCGACACCATACAGAGCGAGTTAAGAAATTAATCCGTAATTATTTTGTGGTGGAAGCCGGAAACTTGTCATCATCATTCATCATTTCAGCCCAAAAGACGTCTACTGCTGGACATAGGCCTCCCACAAGTGTCGCCACATTGTCATTTTGAGGGGTTTTGCCATAATCGCCACGCTTGGCAGGCGGGTTGGCGATCGCAGTACGGTTGTTACAAAAGCACAGAGAAAGCTGCTGCCCATTCTCTGGCATATCCCTTAGTCGCCTCTTACGACACCCACGGGAAGATAAGGGATGGTGCTATTCTTTACGTCCGACACCATACAGAGCATAAAGTAAAGGAAACTTGTAATAAGATGAAATAAGTATTTATTTGCCTTAAACATGGTATAAAGTTGTTACAGTCAGGTATTATTCTAAAGTCCAAATGTTTAGCTATACAGAATATGTATCAATTGCATGCAAAATAATTCTTCTTCTTCTTCAACCCTTGGCCCAACCTTTGGAAGAGACCTACACCCAATGCTGAGTGTAGGTCTCTTCCAAATCTCTCCACTTTTGGCGGTTATG
The DNA here is from genome assembly GCA_949152445.1 of Cerastis rubricosa. Taxonomy (NCBI): domain Eukaryota; kingdom Metazoa; phylum Arthropoda; class Insecta; order Lepidoptera; family Noctuidae; genus Cerastis; species Cerastis rubricosa. Next base: position 17,211,073 of record OX424541.1, read on the forward strand.
TGTCATGGCTATCCAGTTTCTTCCGGCCACTTTAATGATCGTCTGTCCACCTAGTCGGTTCTATATAATTATGATTAGTTTATTGTTGTTCTATGACACAGATACAAATTCAATATAATAGTTTTATCTCACCATTATCCGCAATGACAAAAGCCCAGAAATTTATAGTTTATTATTAATAAAATATTTAATTTGATTTTTAATGAAAGTACTGAGCACTACATAGCATGGTTCTTAAAGAAGTCTTGAAGAAGACCAAACCTCCTTGCTTCCCTATTCAATTTCCTTCCATTCTCAACGAAAACAACAGAACATCAACCTCTGTTTAAGTATCATTACCATGGTAATAGTTCAAGCGTACCTGGCTCATTAAACTTCGCCGCAACGCTCCAACTTACTTTAAATATTTAACCAAGCTTAAGTAATTACTTAAGTATGCAAGGGGTGCGATGACGTTGATGTTGCTCATGATTAATTGTTGTAAAGTATGGTCGCGGTTACAGGTTAATGGGCGTTGATGTGTCACTCGCGTTTGACGGGTTAGGTTCGACGTGAGTGGTGTAATCACGATTATTGCTGGAGGGTTAATATGATTTTGTTGTGCAATTTAGTTGAAAGCATTACAAGGCTTTTGAGTTAATTATTTTGGCGTGAATAATTCATATTGGGAACAAAATAATATAAAAAAACGAGTTGCACTCCGGGAGTGCCGGCAGAAGTGAAAACTTGAATATTAACGTTGTGCATTTTTGAAATAGCTAGGGAACAATTTTGCACGAATTGCTTTAATTATCAGTATAAAATTACTATCATTTATGTGGTAAAATACAATATTCATTCATTGCGCTATCGTACACAAACATGACAATTTGTATTACATTAAAATTTAACACTTCAGAACTATTACAATCCGTCTTACGAATTTTACCTCTTTAGAGAAATCGAAGGTTTTGTTTGTGCATAAAATAATTATCCAGTTTTGGAAACCCAAACTCAATAACAGATGTCATAAAGTTCAAATTCCTTCGTAACCTAATGACAATCCGTCTTACGAATTTTCGATCAGGACAAGCGAGCACGCGAGGAGGACACGAGTTTAGCATTTTTTACCCATCACAAAGGTGCACAACGAACACTAAAGAAGTTTTCACTTTAAAAAGAAAATTATTGTAAAGTTTGAGGTCGTTTTGGATAGAAATGCATTCAAATATATAAAAGGATTACTTGCTACCAACAAAATATTTGCACGACGAGAAAGGAGTGCTCTTCTCTGGCAAAGTAATACTTTTATTTATTACCTCTATAAAAGCAGAAAAGTCAAAGTAGTTTCTATAGAAAGTCTTATTCGCAATTCCAACATTAAAATTCTAACAAAAATATCTTCTAAACCTCAGAACGCTCCGAGGAAAGGCACACATTAAAAAGAAGGCTCGCTACACGCCACAAAGCATTTTAATTTCACAAAAATTGCCTTCTAGAAACAGAGGCGGTGCTATTTTTCTCTTGTTTTTCATTTAAAGCTAGACACATGGCCACAAACCGTGTTTTTTGGGGTGTGAAAACGGCCTAGAGCAAACTTTAGCGCTCTTCGTAACAATGCAGCTAGAAGGAATGAATCCTGGATGTTGGAAAGTTGGATGCGGCAATTGGAATAAACACATCACATCACATAACATCACGTCTGTAATCCCCGATAGGTTAAGCAGAGGTGTACCTAATGGGAAACTCACATTTCACCAGTTATGTTTTAAGACTCATGTAAAAAGAGTCGATCATATTGACATCAACTGGGCACAAATACAGACTCCGTAGCTGCTACTAAGAAATTCCTGATGGAAAACCCCAATAGCACTTTGCCCGACCCGGAAATCAAACTCTGGACCTAATGCTCAACAGTCGCGCTTGCAACCACTCGACCAACGAGGCAGTCTGTAGTCGTGGAATAGACATTTAATCCAAAAAATATGAGAACGGAATTATGAACTTTGATAAGCAAGCTGAAGTGGCCCAACGGTCATCGATTCTAAATCGATGACCGTTGGGTAAGAAAGAAAGAAAGAAAAATATTTATTTATCGCAGGGACATGACGTGCATATAAAATAAAAACAGTAAACATACAAAGCATTAGAAACATTTGTAAGTACAATAACATAAAATATACAACAATAAGATTTGAAAAATAACAAAATATAAGTAAAAGATTTGTCAGCTACAATAAAAATTACAATATCTATGTCGTGACTGCGACAAGCAGGTTACCACTCAGCATGATGCTGTGCTATGGGGGGCCCACAGCACAGCGCTGGTTTTCAGTGGTCACCCCTGAAAAAAACGTGCGGAAATCAAGACAGCGTTAACATTTTATTACATGAATAAGAAAATAAAACCAACAGTACCTGGATATAAAACAACCATATGAAATATCATAAACACTACAAAAAAAAAATTGGAATATGTGGGCAGGCTAAACAAAAACAAACATAGATGCATGGCGTGTTTTGTTTTGTCTCGCTCTCACCCCACCCCAGTGCCGCAGGCCCCCGCGCGTGCGCCTCCGATCTTACGACTTCATCATAACATGACACCACTACACCATTTCTCCTCTGCGCCTGTCACACGGGTACACGTCTTCTTGAACGGAAAGTGTAAATCGGTAAGCGTCAGCTTTTGGAGGGTGGCTGGCAGCAGTCTGATAAAACTTGCCGAGAGTCGAGTGGATTTTTTGCCCGTTTTTAAAAAGACTGGTCATACTTTTGAGACACGGAATAATCGTGGATCATTAATTCTTGTCCTGACAACAAATTTCTTGACAATCTAAGCTTTGTTATTGAATATAAGAACATGTCAACAAAATTTCAAAATTTAATACAAGTGTACACTCATCAAGCTATATATTTCCATGTAACATGGCCTAGCTTCGTATAGATTTCTAATCCAATGGGGGCATTTAAAACTGATTTAATAGGGCTTGGTTGGTCGCCGTAGGTACGTACAGCAAAATACCAAGCTTTAGATCAATTAGTAAAACCGTTTTAACAAAGACGGGCTGTCTGTTCTTTGTTCTTGCTGGTTGTTTACGTTACAAAACCTCCATGGCACAAAGAGGATCCATACGTGATCTGAAAACATTAGAAGAAGAAGTATAGGAGAGAACACTATCAATAACACTATTAACGGGATATTTACCATGTTTATTATTTGTTTTGAGTTCCCTATATTTACACCATCCATTCATTCATTCATTCATTTCAGCCCTTTTAACATCCACTGCTGGACATAGGCCTCCCCCAAGTTTCGTCACATTGACATAACATGAGGGGTTTTGCCATAATCGCCACGCTTGGCAGGCGGGTTGGCGATCGCAGTACGGTTGTTACAAAAGCACAGAGAACGCTGCTGCCCATTCTCTGGCAAGTCCCTTAGTCGCCTCTTACGACACCCACGGGAAGATATGGGATGATGCTATTCTTTACGTCTGACACCATACAGAACACCATCCGGCCATAATAAACATTGTAAATATCCCGTTACTAGAGTTATTGATATTGTTAGAGACCATTTTATTTTTATGTATGAATGGCATCTCGCAGTTCAACCTAGGAGGTTGTCGTCTGCTTAACCGGACTATCCTGTGGGTGCCTTAAGAGTAAGGCCTCCAGCCAGGGCATAAAAACTTTAAGCGACTACACGTTAAGGGCACCCCCTGTGGGGTACGAGCCTCGGCTTAGGGCGTCGCTGGGGGAGGACTGCATGAGTACAGGCTGGATCTGAATTATATCATTATTTAGGGGCTGATTTAAAACTACTGGCACATCATCGACGGCGTACTGTACTAATACGCGAGGGTTCGTAACGGGCGGCCGCTGCGATCAGGGGATTACGGTGATTAATGGCGTTATCTAAGAAACGCTTCGAAAGACGTTTCATAAACTGAAGGACAGTGGGCATTCTAAGGTCTACATGTAGACGGTCATTATGGACATAAAAAGGAACTCCCGTGACTCTACGTAAGAACCGGTTCTGCAAGGTTTGCATCCTATGGATGTACTTAGGCTGGGTGTGTGCGTACACGGTGCAAGCGTACGTCATAATAGGATGGATCACCGTGGCATAGAGGCGCAACTTGCACTTGAGTGACAACTTGCTTTTTGCCAAGATCATGAAATGAAGCCTACCCATAGCGAAGGCAGCTCGGCCGCGAGCTGCTTTGATGTGCGCCGCGAAAGACAGGTGGTTGTCGAGAAGAACTCCTAAGTACTTGGCTTGCTTCTCCCAAGCGATAGGCTTACCGTACATAGTGATCGGGTTGAGCGCGGGTGGCTTATTTATACGCGGTTTAGAAAAGAGAACTGTCTGGATCTGGTCGGGGTTCACCTCAATTCTCCATTTCCGGAACCAAGCGCCTAAGACGTTGACTGAGGTTTAGAGGGTGCTGTAGATAGCGTCATGACTGCGGCCAGAGTAATAAATGGCCGTGTCGTCCGCGAATTGGGCTAACTAAGCCTTCTTGCTTTTGGGGATATCACTGGTGAACAGAGTAAAGATAAGGGGAGAGACGACGGAGCCCTGAGGGACTCCGGCTCTAATGGGGTGGGGGGAAGATAGTGCCTTCCCGATGCGATAGCGGAAGGTCTGATCCGACAAGAAGTCTCGTAAGATGAGCACGAGACGGTCTGGCACTCCCAGTTTGTACAGCTTATATAATAATTTTATTTTATTTATTTTTTTATTTTGTTTATTTGGGAAAACAAACGGTTACACATTACAGTATTACACACAACACAATTACAACTAGTTTGAGTAAATGTGTATCCAACGACATTTTCCACGTATTATAAAAATAATTAGTTATAAAAAAATGCGATGTTAGCTTACAACTCAATGCTTACTATAAAATAACATAATGTGTTTACTTATTAAACTAAACAGGCATGCAAATTAAAAATGAAAAAAAGCACAAGTAAAGACGGTGGATACAAGTATTCCAGTAAAAGAGATGAAAGAAAAAAAAAACTGTGTTCAGTCCTGAATGATTTTGCGAACAAGGCCCTTACACTTTCCTATTGGTACAGCAAAGATGTCAATACTTTCAAAAAGATTATTATATTGACCAGTTATGCGGCGTAGGGGTACTCGTAAGCCCGTGTTTGTACGACTAGAAGATACAGCAAACACGGGTCGTGCGCGAACCCCTCGGCTTATAGTTGTTCTAGGTACAACGTAACAAATTTTATTTTATTAGTGATATCCATACAATCACATGCGTTATTACATAAGTCATACAAAATAGTAATAATAAGTCGTTGTACCAGACTGTGCCGAAAGCCTTTGCTATGTCGAAGAACAGTTAAAGACATGTCAGTTTAAAAAATTGCACAACCAAGGACCGAAAAGGTTACCCTATATGAATATTAATCGGGTTATTTTATAGGGTTAGGTGATCAACTCTGGTGTAAAGGTTAACCCGCATTATAGAGTTAACCAGCCTATCACTATACATTAAATGAACTACCTTCATAATACTCAAAATAACGATATCAGTTCAACATCTCACATATGGAAATGTTTATTTGATCACCACGGTTTGCAATATCAAACCACAACACCAACATTTCTCGCAGCGGTCTCTTGCAAAAAAAAATGCCACGTCTAAGAAACTCTTCAAGTGCATGGTTCAAGACTGTGTCGAGGGATGGTATATCTGTGCAACAATAGCGCTGTCCCGTCCCTTTTGTGTGTAACACCCGGGTCGCGGCGCCTCCCAAAATATTGCACTTCTCTAAATCGCCACACAGTGAAGTGATGCATATCGATAGAAATATTTATCGATGTAACAGCGGCTAATCGACGGCTGCTTGATCTCTTTATCAACTTGTTATGCGATGAGTTTTTAAGATCGATTTTGATATTGGACAATATTCATTCATTCATTCATATTCATTTATTTTGCATTCCATATTGTAAGAAGGATGTTACAAGGGGCTTAAAGCTAGGTACATAAATATGGACCCTGTAAGGCAGCAAAGTTGGAGACTGGGAGAGGGCTTTAATTTTATTAATTAGTTGGTATACAAAGGCAACAATATTCAAAAATAAAATAAAAAATAATAATAACAAAACTATTTAGTGAACCATATTAATTTAAAATTTGTCATTTAGGTATTCATTAATAGTATAATAGCATTTATATAATAAAAATTGTTGTAATTTATTTATGAATGAATTAAATTTTTGTTCATTTTTAATTATATCAGGTAATTTATTATAAACTTTCATTGACATGGCAAGGGCACTTGTTGAGTGCATTTTAAGCTTAGAGCTCGGTAGGTTTAGTCTATTTTTATGACGTAATGTGTATCTTGACTGTATGTTTTCTCGTGTAGTGTAAAAGTGTGGGTACTTTCGAACAAATTTGCAAATTTCTAGAATGTATATGCAGGGGAGGGTTAATATTTTATGTTCTTGAAAATGAGGTTTACAGCTGTCGGTGTCTTCTATATTTACTAATATTCTTATAAGTATTTTTTGCAGTGTGAAAAGTGTCGGTGCGTCTGTGCTGTTTCCCCACAATATCACGCCGTAACTGAGCCACGCATATGCATAGGCATAATAGGTAACAAGTGCGGTTTTAAGACTGGTAGTCTTTTTTACTTCACGAAGGGCGTATGCGAATTTCGATAGTTTAGATCTAATGTTTTTAATGTGAGATTTCCAATTAATATTATTATCTATGGAAAGGCCAAGTAGAGTAAATTCTTGAACGACTTCTATTGTAGTGCCGTATTATTGAGTTCATCATTCAAAAAGATGGATGGTTTGTGCGAGGAATTATATGAAAGAAAAGGAGTAAATGATGATGCTGTGGTATTTTACGAAATGGGACAAGAAAACGTGTTGCGCCGACCCCAAGTAGATGGGACAAATGCAGGACGATGTTGATGAATTTCTATATAATGTGGAAAGGTACTGCGTACTGCCGTACCGTACCGAACTGGCAAGCGTGGCGATTATGGCAAAACCCCCCTTACATACACTTAACCTATGGGGAGGCCTATGTCCAGTAGTGGACGTCTTTCGGCTGAAATGATGATGATGTGGAAAGGTACACATAAAGTAAATGGTTACCTCGTTTTCAGTACATCATTCTGAACCTCCTCAAGAAAACAAAAAAAAACCGGCTAAGTCGAGTAAAAAACCGAGTCGGACTCGCGCACGAAGGGTTCCGTACCATTATTTAGAAAAACGAGCAAAAAATTCACTTTTTTGTATGAGAGCCCTCCCTTAAATATTTTTTTTCTGTTTTTAGTACTTGTTGTTATAGCAGCAACAGAAATACATAATCTGTAGAAATTTCAACTGGGGAACTATAACGGTTCATGAGATACAGCCTGTTGACAGACGGACGGATGGACGGACGGACGGACAGCGAAGTCTCAGTAATAGGGTCCCGTTTGACCCTTTGGGTACGGAACCCTAAAAAAACCGAACAAGTGCTAGTCGGACTCTCGCACGAAGGTTTCCGTGCCATTATTTATAAAAACGAAAAAAAAAAAACACTTTTTTGTATGGGAGCCCCCCTTAAATATTTATTTTTTTCTGTTTTTATTATTTGTTGTTATAGCGTCAACAGAAATACATAATCTGTAGAAATTTCAACTGGCTAACTATCACGGTTCATGAGATATAGCCTGGTGACAGACGGATGGACGGACGGACGGACAGCGAAGTCTCCGTAATAAGGTCCCGTTTGACCCTTTGGGTACGGAGCCCTAAAAAAACATGTCAATGACTGTTATGTGACTTAATTTAAATTATATCAATACGTTGATTGAAGCGACACAAAATTGTCCTTTGTAGTTCGCAATGCGCGTAAAATACGATAACATCGTAAAACGTGAACGTGTACATAAAATAACAACGTATTTCTATAATGATTTGCCTTATAATAGGAAAATATAATCATGTATGTATCGGTTTACATTGATTAGTTCAGGATAATAAGCTTAAAGAAACCAATTATTGCTTTCAAACGATTTGTTTATTATTGCAAGTTGTAATAAAAAGATTTTACATCGACATGCCTCATTATAATAATTGGAGATAATCTAGAGTTCTATTTATTTTGTTAAAAATAAGTAAAATTGCTTTAACTTCTTGTTTATTTATAGACTAGCTGTCCGGCGCAACTTCGATTGCGCCATATTTTCCCCGTTTTCGCAACATTTTTCATTGCTGCTACACTCCTATTAGTCGTAGCGTGATGATATATAGCCTTTAACCTTCCTCGATAAATGGGCTATCTAACACTGAAAAAATTTTTCAAATCGGACCAGTAGTTTCGGTGCCTATTCAATGCAAACAAACAAACAATCAAATCTTTCTTCTTTATAATATTCGTTTAAATAGGTATTGCGAGTCAGATCTTCATGAATGAGATGATTGCCTTTTCAAATAAATGAAAATGATATAAATAATATAATGTATTTTTTTTAAATACATTTTCTGTAAATAACGAATATTTTTTATAAATTTTATACTGTTGCACTTTTGTATGAGCAAGTAGAAAGGAATAAGGATGAAGAAAGATTTTTGGGAAGGATGGAGGTAAAGAAACGGTATGCACGTTCGTCATTTTTGCCCATAGCTATTAGTTGCAAAAGCAAAAAGAATTAGTTTGAAGTTTCATCAAAGGAATATTAAAAATTTTGTAGATTTTAGTTTTCTTAAGATCTGCAATAAACTTATGCATAATTTTCCATTCAAACAGTTTGATGTTCTATTAGTCTATTTCGTAGTATGGCAAGCAAAATCGAATTTCTCATCGAAACAATTAACAAAAAACATTAATCCTTAACTACATTAACGCTTATAATGCATTGCACATATGCTCCTTTAATCCTCATCAAACCGTTTCATCGACATCGATAAACATCCAACGTTCCCATTCCTACAAGTTGACACCAGCATAAAGGCTCTTTGTGTGATTGAAGCGGAGACCGTAGCCTATCTGCTATCACCTCACTATGCTGATCAAGATTACAGGTGCTGCACGTTTCGCAGACTATATCTAGTACATGCTTTTAGCTTATAAGCTGTTTGAAAGCTTGCCTGTATAGTGTCAGATAGAAGGATGGATTAGAATGTACGTTGTGTGTTACGACATTTCATACAAAGTCCTTATTTTTCGAGATGACTTAACCGTTTTTAATGTAAGTTCATACGCATAAACAGGATACACACAGGTCTTAAAAGCATTTTTTTACAGTTTATCATTCATCATCATTTCAGCCAAAAGACGTCCACTGCTGGACATAGGCTTCCCCTAAGTGTCGCCAGTCACCACATTGACATAAGGCCAATCGCCACGCTTGGCAGGCGGGTTGGCGATCGCAGTACGGTTGTTACAAAAGCACAGAGAACGCTGCTGCCCATTCTCTGGCAAGTCCCTTAGTCGCCTCTTACGAAACTCACGGGAAGATATGGGATGGTGCTATTCTTTACGTCCGACACCATACATAGCATTACAGTTTAGTTACAGCTAAATTAAACCGATTATAAATTATCTACTTTAACAGAAATTACCAATCATATTTTTATGAAAATGTTTTTTAGTAACTTTTTAGACCTATGTATCCTGCTTTTGCGTATGAAGTTTCATTAAAATTCGTTCAGTCATTTCGGAAAATAAGGACTTGAAAGTTTGTATGAAATGTCGTAAGGTGTAAACGCTCAACGGGTATTTAACTAGAGTGTTGAAATAAAAAAAGCTTGTAAAAATATTCTTACTGTGGAAAAGATGAATATAAATATACCTACATGATGCCTGTTTCATAGGCAAACTGAAAAACCTAGGTAAACTCAGAACAACTTCTCTTGCAACAACTAAGAAGAGTATTAGTTTGTTTTGAAAAAGCAGCCATACTTTGAGTGGACCCACCTGAAAAATAAAACACCACGGTCTGACACAAAACAGACCCTAATAGTTAGTAGTAACAGAAGTTAACCAAGACTGAAGACTGTATTCTTGGACTAGTGGTCGGATGCGCGGCTGTTGAATATGACGTCCTGGGTTCAATTCCCAAGTCGGGCGAAGTGTTAAAAGTTTTTCATCATTATCATCATCATTTCAGCCCAAAAGACGTCCACTGCTGGACATAAGTCTCCCCAAGTGTCGCCACATTTACATTTTGGGGGGTTTTGCCATAATCGCCACGCTTGGCAGGCGGGTTGGCGATCGCAGTACGGTTGTTACAAAAGCACAGAGAACGCTGCTGCCCATTCTCTGGCAAATCCCTTAGTCGCTTCTTACGACACCCACGGGAAGATACGGGATGGTGCTATTCTTTACGTCCGACACCATACAGAGTTAAGTTTTTCAATCAGGAATATATTCTCAGAAGCGACTACGTTGGTTGCGACTGTGCCCGGTTGATGGAACTATTTGATACATTTCTGCCTACTTCCTGGGTTACAGGCATTATTTTATGTAAGTATGAAATTAACGCCGCTATAAAAACAATTAATGTTAACATCAACACCCCTCTTTAAAAGTCTTTCGAGGACCTAAAGATCATAAGCATCTACCAGAAACATTTCATTATCTAATCCAAAGAAACAACCATAAACTCCCTCTAAATCTCCTCAGAACTAAATTCTCTATCATTTGATAACTAACTTCAAAGTCAGTTAATAAGCAGTAGATGTAGTTTGTAGTTCGTAGTAGCTAACTGCAATATACGTAAGTGAGCGTACCCGGGCGCATAAGTTTCTTGCAAGGCGCTCGCTCCAAACTAGAATTCAATGATATTAGAAACAGATTTGCTTAATACGACTTTTATAAGGAGGAGAGGAGATTTTTGTTATTATATTAGAGGGTACAGTGTAAGCTTTGAAGTAATTAAAATTAGGTTTTAGTTTTAGTTGGAGTAGGATTTAGTCGTGGTTGGAAGTTTTTGTAGTTAGGGTTCCGTAGCCAAATGGCAAAAAACGGAACCCTTATAGATTCGTCATGTCTGTCTGTCTGTCTGTCCGTCCGTATGTCACAGCCACTTTTTTCCGAAACTATAAGAACTATACTGTTGAAACTTGGTAAGTAGATGTATTCTGTGAACCGCATTAAGATTTTCACACAAAAATAGAAAAAAAAGCATAAATTTTGGGGTTCCCCATACATAGAACTGAAAACCAAAAAAATTTTTTTAATCATACCCATCCGTGTAGGGTATATATGGATAGGTCTTCAAAAATGATACTGAGGTTTCTAAAATCATTTTTTTCTAAACTGAATAGTTTGCGCTAGAGCCACTTCCAAAGTGGTAAAATGTGTGTCCCCCCCTCTAATTTCTAAAGTAAGAGTAGGAAAATTCTGATAATATTTAGGATTGTAAAACGTAAAAAAAACTATCAACGAAAATTGGTTTCAATAAGATATGATGTTTAGTTTTTGAGATATGGGACTTTTTCATCAAACTGCAGCAGTAACTTTGTTTTTCATTAACATACTATGAAAAACCAATTTAGTTTTGCGGTTGAGTGGTAGTTCACTAACTAATACTACTAAATAATTAATGACAGTTCAAAATATTGTTTGGGGCTATGGAACCCTGTGTGCGAGTAAGACTCGCACTTGGCCGGTTTTTTTTAATTACATAGTATTATTAGTAAGTTATAGCGTTACAAAAAAGGAGTTCGTGACTAAATAATAACAGGCTCTCGGGTTGATATTTACGCGAAGCTCTACTTGCCTAGGTTGGTCCGTGGATGGTTGACCACCCATTATGTACCAAGTTTCCTAGCCTCGGAAAGCACGTTAAGCCGTCGGTCCCGGCTGTCATGTGTAGATCTTTGACAGTCGTTACAGGTAGTCAGTGGCCCGAAAGTCTGACAACCGGTCTTAGCAAATGGTACATTAAAACCCAGGACTAACTATGTTGTGGAGGTCAGATAGGCAGTCGGTCCATGTAAAATACTGCTGCATCTGGTTAGACTGGAAGTCGAAACCAACATAGTTAGGAAAAGGCTAGGCAGATGATGCAGGAATTTACATGATTTAAAGTTTTAGTCGTTTTTAATTGAAGGGCTCCAAAAATCTTTTGGCATTGGAGAGATGTCGTCAGGATTGCGCTATAGGCAGAGTGCGTCATAGTTATCTTGCCTAAGCTAACGTCGCCATCTTGTTTTTGAAAACAATTATCACAGACAATTTACCAAAAGCGCACTCCGGAAAAGAAGGAAGGAATTTGGAATTGAAAGTCAATTTATTCGACTTATTGCACAAAGTTGTTTCATACTGTATTTACTTATGTAAATAGTAAAGTAAATCGCATTGTCAAAGATGTCATGTCCATAACATATTATGGCTTATATTTAATAGGTGTCTTGGCATTCAATCGCAGGATAAGCCTAAGGGCAAACGGAGCTTACGTGAAATTATCAATTTAACATACATCGGGTAGATATAGACAATTTAGAGTATTAGCAACAAAATTAAAATAATAAGTAAGGGACAGCTGAGTTCAAGCGGCTCTTGCCCAACCTGGGGGGTCCAAACGCCTCCTGCCGCAGGCTCTACGCGGGGGTCGTGCGGCCCATGGCCCTTTACGGGGCCCCGGTGTGGGCGCGTTCTCTGAGGCGGCGAGCCTCTTGGCCGGATTGCCGCCATGGGATCTGGAGGCGATAGTCCTCGCGTGCCTGCACGAATGGCGCGCGGAGGCACTACGCCGGGGGGAAACTCCGCTGCCGCGGCAAATTGTCGCTCAGCGGATAGACCTCCGGCGCGATCTCATGGCGACATGGAGGGAGTGACTGTCGAAACCCCGTGCAGGGCACGCCGCAATAGTGGCGATAAGTCCCCTCTTTGAGGAGTGGCTGGAGAGGCGCCACGGCGCCCTCACCTTCCGCCTGACGCAAGTCCTCACCGGACACGGTTGTTTCGGGAGGTTCCTGCACCGTATCGGGCGGGAGGAAACGCCCTGGTGTTACCACTGCGAGGATCGGCCGGAGGACACGGTGGAGCACACTGTGGAGCTATGCCCTGCTTGGGCTGAGCACCGCCGTGTCCTCGTAGCGGCGATTGGCGGCGGCGACCTCTCGCGTCCGGCCCTGGTTCAATCCATGGTCCGGAGCGAGAGGGAATGGGAAGCCGTCGCCTCCTTCTGCGAAGCAGTCATGCTAGCGAAGGAGGTGGCGGAACGTGAGAGGGAGAGAACCTCACGTCCCAGCCGCCGCGGGAGACGCCCCGGGCGTCGGGGGGCAACCAGTGGCCCCCGGCCACCGTAGGCGCGGGCCTGTGGACGGTGAGTAATGGGCTAGCTCACCGTCCGTCCGTCTTATGACGACAGACCGTGCCGACGGCGCGTTCGTGTTCCACGCGCGCCTCAAGGAGATGTCAGCAAATCGGAAGGGGTCCGAGAGGGCCGATGCCTGCCAGGGCTGCGGGTTGTTCGAAAGAGATACCGTGCCCCTGGAACACAAAGGGCTAAGAAGGAACATGGATGGGATTTAGTCAGTACAAGTCTGACACTCCCTTCCGCTCCGCCCAGAGCGGAAGAAGTCATTTGATGATTTCCCATCCTAAAAAAAAAAAAAAAAAGGGACAGCTGAGAGGGAAAAACCGATGCATATAAGTAAACGTTCGAACCTCTAATATTTCGTTACATGTGCGAATTTTATAATTATCACTTGCTTCGGTGAAGGAAAACATGGTGAGGAAACCAGCATGCCTGAGAGATATTTCTCGAAGGCATGTAAAGCCAAGTCAGAGTCCCATGGGCGGCATACCACTCTGACACCCAGGTTAGGCACTAACCACACGATAAAGAAAGAGAAAACTTGAACCATGTTAAAATAATACAAGCCCAACGGGGTTAGAAGCTAAGGGTACCCTTATTTTTACGGATGGGAATTCATCAAATGACCCCTCCCGCTCTGGGCGGAGCGGAAGGGAGTATCAGACTTGTACTGACTAAAACCCATCCATGTTCACGTCACACGTCCTTTGTGTTCTAGGTCCACGGTATCTCTTTCGAACAGTCCCCGTAAAAGGCATCGGCCCTCTCGCACCCCTTCCGATTTGCTAATATCTCCTTGAGGCGCGCGTGGAACACGAACGTGCCGTTGGCAAGGCCTGTCGTCATATGACGGACGGACGGTAATCTAGCTCATTACTCACCGTCCACAGCTAAAGCACCTTGTAAAGTAACTGGGTTGTGGAGGCCAGCAGGCTTACTCTTCAAACTAATTTGTAATTCCAATACAAACTAATACGATTCCAAGTTAATTTTGCAGTCACGTGATTCGGTACTCTTCAAAACAATATTGTCAACATTGAATTGAAATTGGGATTGCCCCGCGATTATTTTGTTACACTTGAAAAAGCTAGGCTATATTCGTATGAACTAATTCATGAGAATGCCTCTTCTATCCTCAAACTGCTCTGTGCTCTGTGTTGCATCCACGCGCACAGAGTGGACTTCTTATAGAAGTACAGTCACCCCGGTAAGTGCAAAACTTATCTATTACATTACAAAACAAGGAAACCAAAAGCACTTGTACTTCAGACGTGGGTGTTTTGTTTACTGTCCTATGCATGTGTCGGTATTATTGTTTGCATAATTTCCTCATGCAAATAAGGGCTCAACTTATAATAACTCACCTACGCATGATTATAATTTAAGACCGGTGTGCTTTGTTGTACTTACATAACTGTTTACAAGTACCGGGGCGAACTCTGATCAGGTCAAAATAGAGAAAACGAATTTTCCCAGAAATAAGACCCAGCTAGATCTATTTTTCGCTTCAATTGAATTTGATTTTTCGGGGAGCTCGTGGCTAAATAATAAGCCGCACGGTTCGATCTTAAAGGTTAAGCCGTGCTTGCCGAGGTTGGTCCGTGAATGGGTGACCATAATAACATTCCGAGTTTCCTCCGTGCCTCGGAAAGCACGTTAAGCCGTTGGTCATGGCTGACATTTGTAGATTTTTGACAGTCGTTATGATAAGTCAAAAGGCAAAAGTCTGACACCCAGTCTTACCAAGGGGTATCGCATTACCCAGTTACTGGGTTGTGGAGGTCAGATAAGCAGTCACTTCATGTAAAATACTAGTACTCAGCTGCATTCGGTTAGACTGGAAACCGACCCCAAGATAGTTTGGAAAAAGGCTAGGCAGATGATGAGATCGATTTTTCGCCTACGTAAACCTCTATCCAACTTCCATCGAAATTGTTAGAGACGTGATTACAAACATAAACAATGTCTTTAGTTTTTTTTTTTGCAAATCTACAAAGTACATTACCAGACACTTAGTATACAAATATTGCTCATTTAAGAGTATACGATTAAATTGCTAAGAAAAACAAGTTAATTTTACTGTGGGAAAATTGTAGCAGTAGTAGTAGGGTCAGACTGGAAGCCGACCCCAACATAGTTGGGAAAAGGCTATGCAGATGATGGAGTGCAAGAAAAATAGTGCGACGGAAAAGGGTACAAACAAGAGTGATGATCATTCTTTTAAAATTTAATCTACGTACATTGTCAAACAGTTTAAAATATTTTCTATCACCCAAGATATATTGCCATACCGTCCACCACCACTTCATGTGAATTTACTGAATGAAAAGTTATTGGAAAACGTATAGACTTTCAATCAGATTTGAAGGCTTTCCATATTGCATTTAAAGATCATAACGACACCTTTGTAATCTCCGAACGGTTAGGCAGAGCCCGGCAGAGTTGTAGACACCTCTGGTGTAGGTGCAGTGGTACTGAACACCTAGAATTCGCCACTGTTCAAGTTCCACGTAATAAGAAGGGTCGAACCCATTGCTAAAAACAGGTACAGCTTCGAGCTTTGAGCTGCTACTAACAACATTTTTTCCGACTTGGGAATCGAACCCATCATGCTCACCATTACACTTTTGACATGGAGTTTCTTGCCGGTTCGTCTAAAAAGGAAACGACCAACCTGAACCGTGCACCTTTTTGTCGACGTTTTATGAGCGCCCATGTAGGCCTATCTAAAATAAAAATATTTTGACTTCATTTCATTTGATTGACCACTAGACCAACAACGCAGTTCTGGTAAATGATGTTGATTATACAAACAAGTTTTACAAACACTCTTTTAACACGTCGTCTTTTTTCAAAACTTCATAGATTAGACCAGCGGCGTTTTGTACTTGACTACTCTGAAAAGAAACAGCCGAAACAAACTCAGAATTTACCAAAAGCGCACTCCGGAAAAGAAGGAAGGAATTTGGAATTGAAAGTCAATTTATTCGACTTATTGCACAAAGTTGTTTCATACTGTATTTACTTATGTAAATAGTAAAGTAAATCGCATTGTCAAAGATGTCATGTCCATAACATATTATGGCTTATATTTAATAGGTAAGATGTCTTGGCATTCAATCGCAGGATAAGCCTAAGGGCAAACGGAGCTGACGTGAAATTATCAATTTAACATACATCGGGTAGATATAGACAATTTAGAGTATTAGCAACAAAATTAAAATAATAAGTAAGGGACAGCTGAGTTCAAGCGGCTCTTGCCCAACCTGGGGGGTCCAAACGCCTCCTGCCGCAGGCTCTACGCGGGGGTCGTGCGGCCCATGGCCCTTTACGGGGCCCCGGTGTGGGCGCGTTCTCTGAGGCGGCGAGCCTCTTGGCCGGATTGCCGCCATGGGATCTGGAGGCGATAGTCCTCGCGTGCCTGCACGAATGGCGCGCGGAGGCACTACGCCGGGGGGAAACTCCGCTGCCGCGGCAAATTGTCGCTCAGCGGATAGACCTCCGGCGCGATCTCATGGCGACATGGAGGGAGTGACTGTCGAAACCCCGTGCAGGGCACGCCGCAATAGTGGCGATAAGTCCCCTCTTTGAGGAGTGGCTGGAGAGGCGCCACGGCGCCCTCACCTTCCGCCTGACGCAAGTCCTCACCGGACACGGTTGTTTCGGGAGGTTCCTGCACCGTATCGGGCGGGAGGAAACGCCCTGGTGTTACCACTGCGAGGATCGGCCGGAGGACACGGTGGAGCACACTGTGGAGCTGTGCCCTGCTTGGGCTGAGCACCGCCGTGTCCTCGTAGCGGCGATTGGCGGCGGCGACCTCTCGCGTCCGGCCCTGGTTCAATCCATGGTCCGGAGCGAGAGGGAATGGGAAGCCGTCGCCTCCTTCTGCGAAGCAGTCATGCTAGCGAAGGAGGTGGCGGAACGTGAGAGGGAGAGAACTTCACGTCCCAGCCGCCGCGGGAGACGCCCCGGGCGTCGGGGGGCAACCAGTGGCCCCCGGCCACCGTAGGCGCGGGCCTGTGGACGGTGAGTAATGGGCTAGCTCACCGTCCGTCCGTCTTATGACGACAGACCGTGCCGACGGCGCGTTCGTGTTCCACGCGCGCCTCAAGGAGATGTCAGCAAATCGGAAGGGGTCCGAGAGGGCCGATGCCTGCCAGGGCTGCGGGTTGTTCGAAAGAGATACCGTGCCCCTGGAACACAAAGGGCTAAGAAGGAACATGGATGGGATTTAGTCAGTACAAGTCTGACACTCCCTTCCGCTCCGCCCAGAGCGGAAGAAGTCATTTGATGATTTCCCATCCTAAAAAAAAAAAAAAAAAGGGACAGCTGAGAGGGAAAAACCGATGCATATAAGTAAACGTTCGAACCTCTAATATTTCGTTACATGTGCGAATTTTATAATTATCACTTGCTTCGGTGAAGGAAAACATGGTGAGGAAACCAGCATGCCTGAGAGATATTTCTCGAAGGCATGTAAAGCCAAGTCAGAGTCCCATGGGCGGCATACCACTCTGACACCCAGGTTAGGCACTAACCACACGATAAAGAAAGAGAAAACTTGAACCATGTTAAAATAATACAAGCCCAACGGGGTTAGAAGCTAAGGGTACCCTTATTTTTACGGATGGGAATTCATCAAATGACCCCTCCCGCTCTGGGCGGAGCGGAAGGGAGTATCAGACTTGTACTGACTAAAACCCATCCATGTTCACGTCACACGTCCTTTGTGTTCTAGGTCCACGGTATCTCTTTCGAACAGTCCCCGTAAAAGGCATCGGCCCTCTCGCACCCCTTCCGATTTGCTAATATCTCCTTGAGGCGCGCGTGGAACACGAACGTGCCGTTGGCACGGCCTGTCGTCATATGACGGACGGACGGTAATCTAGCTCATTACTCACCGTCCACAGCTAAAGCACCATGTAAAGTAACTGGGTTGTGGAGGCCAGCAGGCTTACTCTTCAAACTAATTTGTAATTCCAATACAAACTAATACGATTCCAAGTTAATTTTGCAGTCACGTGATTCGGTACTCTTCAAAACAATATTGTCAACATTGAATTGAAATTGGGATTGCCCCGCGATTATTTTGTTACACTTGAAAAAGCTAGGCTATATTCGTATGAACTAATTCATGAGAATGCCTCTTCTATCCTCAAACTGCTCTGTGCTCTGTGTTGCATCCACGCGCACAGAGTGGACTTCTTATAGAAGTACAGTCACCCCGGTAAGTGCAAAACTTATCTATTACATTACAAAACAAGGAAACCAAAAGCACTTGTACTTCAGACGTGGGTGTTTTGTTTACTGTCCTATGCATGTGTCGGTATTATTGTTTGCATAATTTCCTCATGCAAATAAGGGCTCAACTTATAATAACTCACCTACGCATGATTATAATTTAAGACCGGTGTGCTTTGTTGTACTTACATAACTGTTTACAAGTACCGGGGCGAACTCTGATCAGGTCAAAATAGAGAAAACGAATTTTCCCAGAAATAAGACCCAGCTAGATCTATTTTTCGCTTCAATTGAATTTGATTTTTCGGGGAGCTCGTGGCTAAATAATAAGCCGCACGGTTCGATCTTAAAGGTTAAGCCGTGCTTGCCGAGGTTGGTCCGTGAATGGGTGACCATAATAACATTCCGAGTTTCCTCCGTGCCTCGGAAAGCACGTTAAGCCGTTGGTCATGGCTGACATTTGTAGATTTTTGACAGTCGTTATGATAAGTCAAAAGGCAAAAGTCTGACACCCAGTCTTACCAAGGGGTATCGCATTACCCAGTTACTGGGTTGTGGAGGTCAGATAAGCAGTCACTTCATGTAAAATACTAGTACTCAGCTGCATTCGGTTAGACTGGAAACCGACCCCAAGATAGTTTGGAAAAAGGCTAGGCAGATGATGAGATCGATTTTTCGCCTACGTAAACCTCTATCCAACTTCCATCGAAATTGTTAGAGACGTGATTACAAACATAAACAATGTCTTTAGTTTTTTTTTTTGCAAATCTACAAAGTACATTACCAGACACTTAGTATACAAATATTGCTCATTTAAGAGTATACGATTAAATTGCTAAGAAAAACAAGTTAATTTTACTGTGGGAAAATTGTAGCAGTAGTAGTAGGGTCAGACTGGAAGCCGACCCCAACATAGTTGGGAAAAGGCTATGCAGATGATGGAGTGCAAGAAAAATAGTGCGACGGAAAAGGGTACAAACAAGAGTGATGATCATTCTTTTAAAATTTAATCTACGTACATTGTCAAACAGTTTAAAATATTTTCTTTCACCCAAGATATATTGCCATACCGTCCACCACCACTTCATGTGAATTTACTGAATGAAAAGTTATTGGAAAACGTATAGACTTTCAATCAGATTTGAAGGCTTTCCATATTGCATTTAAAGATCATAACGACACCTTTGTAATCTCCGAACGGTTAGGCAGAGCCCGGCAGAGTTGTAGACACCTCTGGTGTAGGTGCAGTGGTACTGAACACCTAGAATTCGCCACTGTTCAAGTTCCACGTAATAAGAAGGGTCGAACCCATTGCTAAAAACAGGTACAGCTTCGAGCTTTGAGCTGCTACTAACAACATTTTTTCCGACTTGGGAATCGAACCCATCATGCTCACCATTACACTTTTGACATGGAGTTTCTTGCCGGTTCGTCTAAAAAGGAAACGACCAACCTGAACCGTGCACCTTTTTGTCGACGTTTTATGAGCGCCCATGTAGGCCTATCTAAAATAAAAATATTTTGACTTCATTTCATTTGATTGACCACTAGACCAACAACGCAGTTCTGGTAAATGATGTTGATTATACAAACAAGTTTTACAAACACTCTTTTAACACGTCGTCTTTTTTCAAAACTTCATAGATTAGGCCAGCGGCGTTTTGTACTTGACTACTCTGAAAAGAAACAGCCGAAACAAACTCAGAGTTTGTGTTCTATTTTACATAACCTTGCTCAACTCACATGAGGACTATTGCAGATAAAGAGTCTTTTGTTTTTTTGTTACGGATGCGAAATCATCAAATGACCCCTCCCACTCTGGGTAGAGCAGAAGGAAGTGTCAGTCTTGTACTGACTAAAACCCATCCATGTTCCTTCTTAGCCCTTTGTGTTCCAAGCCCACGGTATCTCTTTCGAACAGTCCCGCAGTCCCGCAGATAAGTGTCTGAGATGGTCTTTTGAAGAAAGATCCACACGAAGTGGATCCGTGCAGACAGTAATAACTGTGTTGTTCCAGACGAATCCAAAAGAAACTTATGATAATTATTATGTGTATATTTGTAAAAACAATTAAATCACTAGTTTCACTTTAAACAGGTGTTGCTTTACAGAAATCAATGGTGACAAATACATAATGTAGAATTCTAACAGAAACATACTTTGCGTGTTCCAAATTCAAATTAATTTATTGTCCCGAATTAAAACTCATTAGACCAACATCCCTCACACGTGTATTCTGCATACATTGTTTTAATTTTCATGTTATCGTTATTATTATTTTTGCGATGTCTGTTATTTATTGATAATTCATGATTTTCGACAATAGACATTTGCCTTTGAGAGTGGACACAGAATATACTCATTACGGGGTGAAAGAGATACCAATTCGAAAACGACCATAGTACATAATCCTGCCCAAAACAATAAAAAGCAGCGTTTCCCTACAAAAGTGCAACACCAACACAGTCAAAACGTATAGAACAGCTGATTTTGTTTTGATTTACAGTGGCAATAGGCTCGCCCCCATTCATGTAACTTAAAAACAACGGGTGTATATTGTTTATCTCTGGATGCATATTGCATTTATGAAAAACCAGATTTCCGGTGACTGAAGTTTTGCAATATTTTCTGTGCAAATAATTGTATAATTAATTCTGAAGTAATTAAATTGTTTAACGCATTTTTTGTTTAATAATTTAGAAACAACACTTGGTGGGGATTTGTCGGTGGAGATTTCTGGAATAATCCGGACCAATTATGGGTTAGGTAGAGCTGTACCTATAGTATACCCAATACTATAGGTACATCACTACCTAATCTTTGGACATTAACGCATGATGTTATATTGTCTACTTATTTGCATTTGTAGGATCCGGTCATTAGTACGGACAGAAAATGAATCGGCAAGCGCGCCAAAGGTAGCATCACGCGACCTACTTACCAGTCTACCCACACCTAAGCGCGCTTCTACAGAGTCGTGATGATGAGCTCGCTGTGAGGCGGACAGTCTGTGTCTGACCGCGGCGGAGTAAAGACGTCCCGAAACTGATCCCCGATTCATGGTGCCTAGTGTTATTGTGTTGGATTGTAATTTCAAGTAATTTGTGAGTAGTAAGTGAGTTCGACAAAAGCAGTGTACCTCGTGTAGTGTGTGTTTTCATAGCACGGAACCCATGTCCTGCCCACATGATGACCGTGTCTAACGGAATAAATCAAGACAACTGTGACACATTTAACACGTTCAAATATAAAGTGTCCAAAACAATCCACGAGTATATAGAAATACGTAAACTTTAAACAAATAAAATTATTAACGTAAGCACGTTACTCATAAACAGCTTAATAAATATTAGCACTCACTAAGCAGCTGCTAAAAATGTAACTATGATAGGTAGTAGCTCTTTATTGACTGAAGAACTTACGTAATGCACGGCTTTATTTCGCAGACATGTTTTTACCACATCCAACTAGAATGGATCTTCATCAACCGGAAGACGATGCGTTGGAAGGCCTCCCACAAGGTGGACCGATGACCTGGTGAAGGTTGCGGGCATCCGCTGCATGCGAGTCGCACGGGACCGGTCAATGTAGCGACACCTGGGGGAGGCCTATGTCCAGCAGTGAACGTCTTTCGGCTAAAATGATGATGAAATAAGATGCTAAGACCGCCCCATTTCACAAGAAAGAAGAATTGGCGGTTTAAGTAATTGTCTTTAGGTCGTTAATCGCTTGATTTGGTGATTTCAGGAAAGTAAGGAATGAGTAAATTAAAGCAAGTTTGAAAGTGGCGCCTGTTGCAGAAAAAAATTACGGAAATCGTTAGTTTTTGTATGGATATGTAATGTGGAGGGATGAAACGCATCTGACTAAACGAGTGATGGATGGAGAAAGAGAGGCCAACGTAAAGATGTATGGATTGTGTGAGGAATAATTTGAAAGAGAAAAGAGTAAATCATGCCGTGACATCTGACAGGAAAGAATGGAAGGAAAAAACATGTTGCGCCAACATCAAGTAGAATAGGACAAGAACAGGAAGATGATGATGGTGATTCCACACTTCCTATAGAACCGAAGTACTTCATCATTTTCTATAAAACTGAAGTCCCAAAAAAAGCCAGCCTTGCCGATCTATTGGATGGATGGGATATCATCAAATGACCCCTCCTGCTCTGGGCGGAGCGGAAGGGAGTGTCAGACTTGTACTGATTAAAAACCCATCCATGTTCCTTCTTAGCCCTTTATTTTTAGGACCACTCATATCTCTTTTAAACAGTCCCGCAGCTTTGGCAGGCATCGGCCCTCTCGGACCCCTTCCGATTTGCTGACATCTCTTTGAGGCGCGCGTGGATCACTTACGCGCCGTCGACACGGCCTGTCGTCATAAGACGGACGGACGGTGAGCCAGCCCATTACTCACCGTCCACAGGCCCGTGCCTTGGCGACTCTTAAATTCATGAAATTCATGCTTAATATCATGAAAGAAGTAATATAAGTAGTAATGAAGTAGTATATAATGTGCTGTATGGTGTCGGACGTAAAGAATAGCACCATCCCATATCTTCCCGTGGGTGTCGTAAGAGGCGACTGAGGGACTTGCCAGAGAATGGGCAGCAGCGTTCTCTGTGCTTTTGTAACTACCGTACTGCGATCGCCAACCCGCCTGCCAAGCGTGGCGATTATGGCAAAACCCCCCCATGTTATGTCAATGTGGCGACACTTGGGGGAGGCCTATGTCCAGCAGTGGACGTTAAAAGGGCTGAAATGATGATGATGATGATCATGAAAGAAGTAGTACCGACACGACAAAAAGTTGCGCCTCCTCAGTAATTTTTATTATAATATTAATTAAATATTATTAAAATTATATGTTGCATGGCATACGGCAGAATATACTGGATCCGGGAGCCTGCCGTTTTGCCGAAAAGATTTTGACAAAATTTCACTACCCAAACAAAGGAGACGGATACGCTTTCATACAATTTTGGGCCTAGTTGTAAAAAGATGAAATTGGTGTCAATTGATAGCTACTATATTAACAAACAATCCCTGAAAATTTTACAGATTTTGGAAATCTGAGAGCTGAGATAAAACAGATTTTAGCAAAAGTGAGGTTAAGTAAGACGGAGGTTACACATTCAATCTGGCATCAATCTGATCCATGATTGAGATCCAGATTGATAGGAAATTGAACGTGTAAAGCGTAGATTGATGATCCAGATTCTATACAATCCTGTAAATCCATCAATTTGAGAAAATACCAATAAAATATGGGAGGAAGTGCACTCAAAACGCACACGCACTAGACGTTACGAAACGAGTGTCCAAAGAGTATAGGAATAAAGATGGAATAGAGAGCCCTCTCACGCGAATTTTTGACACCCATATTGAATGGTGTTGCCATCTGGTACTATATCCGTTGAACTAATCTCAATAACTATAGGTGCGTACCTATATTTTAGATATATATAAGAAATATTCGCAATTTCAAAATGAAAATAAAAAAATGGTTTAATCTTGTTTAGAATTTAAATGTATTATTTTTTACTCAATTTTCATTCAAATCAAAAACGTAATTAAACACACTGGTGATAATTGACGTAAGCACCATCTATGTCATTTTAATGTACTAAATCTCAAGTTTATGCGGATTTCGTAAGAGATGGTGCTAGTATCTTTGTAAAAAATGGGACGCCTATGTCAAGTACGGCAGTGTCAATGTCATGTCATGCATGTCAAGTCAGACTTAGCACAGCTTAAAAATACAATAATCGTTTAGTAAAAGTGAATCGATTTATCTTAATTATGCAGATATTTAATTAGATTAAACTCTTCATACTTTAATACTAATAGATGTCATTATTTTAATTGAATTAATCATCTGGCGAAAGCATTTTCGTTAATAGTATGAACTCTGTAACGTTATTCGATTATAATTTAATCGATATTCCAATTACTTCGTAACCTTAACTTAATTTTTGGATTCCTCAATTTCTAGATTTCAAATTGAGCTGATTTTTCACATTTTGAAATAAAAAAAAATAACCTATTTTTTTAACCATACCTCAACTTACTACATTCAGGCCCAAAAGTCCCCGTCTCCTTTTAGCAACCTTTTTTATACCAATGCAGTATTTGGAATGATTTTAGTACGCACTTTTTTATTTGGTAAAATTTTTACTTGGCAGAATATTACCAAAGAAAGATCATGTCATAATGACATTTAGTCTTTAATCAAATGATTTATTACAGCAAACAATCTTTAAATAATAAACGTTACGACAAATGATTTTATTTGATGATTTTATTTTTAGCAGGCTATCGAGAACCGAACTAGTTAAACGGGGTTAATTATTAAAAGAAAAATGGTTATATTAGGCTAGGTTTGAAATATGACCTCCAGAAAGTAATAAATTATTAGAAAGAAATATGGAAAAAAAAACCTTAAAAAAGTCTACCCGAAACTGAACAAAAGGTAACTGAAAAATGTGTTATTCCAACTGAAATATTTGACTACATAAAAATTGGTAAAAGTACCGGTTGGTAGACAAGTTATTGTTTAAACGTTCACTTGCCAAACACTAGGTTTGCGTTACAATTATTTGTGAAGAGATTTTTGCCAAGTAATAATTTCGCAAATATAATTATGCGGAAAATTGTTTGGGAAGTGATAATTTGTCAATTTCTTTTCGATGAAACATAGGTAACCCACTGGATCCAATTGTTTTACATCAACAACACCATGATTTGCTACCTACATTCTTTGCAAATAAATTATATCTGATTCTGATTGAATAATGAAACGACCTTTTTGTGGCTAAGTATAATAGCTGCTTCTTTGTTATATTGAGTGCTTAAAATAATCCATTATTATTCTATCAGTTACTTTGTTGGTTGTAGGTAAGTAATTAGAAACTATAATTGGTACTAACTATCGTGACGGTTGATATCGTACCTACCTTTCAGATTTATTCGATTTTTTTAATGCCACTTAAGTCAAACAGTCAAATGTCAACTCGTACTATATTTGTATGAGTGGACATGCAACTGCCATTCATAAAACAGTAGTAAAATAAGAATAAAATTTACAAAAACATTAAAGAAAAAAAATGTTAAAAATAAATTAATAATGATAATGAAATAATTTTAATTTTAAAGTTTTAAAATAATGAAAAAAAGTTAAAGAAGTCAACACTTAAATTAATTTTAATAGAAATGTAATTAAATGAAAGTAATGATTCAATTCATTTATATATCTTACACATCGTTCTTTAACATAAAAACATTATCAATCCTAATTTTGCATGACTTTTGTAATTTGTAAATGCCACTGGAATTAAAAAGCATTTTTATTTAAAGATTATAGCAATAAAATTTAACCATATTGTTAGACGGAAGAAAACCGAAAACGACGGGGACGAAAGGGACGCTATGTGACACATCACTAATTTACTCTTTTGACATTCGACGATTTCGCGGCAATAGTGTTTCGAGTGTATTTTATTGTATAAAACTGGATTACATGATTAATTTGTTTATTATAACTCTTCGTATTGATCGAAGTTATAACTCTTTTAATTACTAATAATATACATAGTCATTCGCCTGCCCTTAACCTAATTTACCGCATTAATTTAGGGTCGGTGCAGCATGTCTTTCATACACTACTGCTCGTCATCTCAGCAGACATCTCCTTTCTACCCATATTAGCCTTCGCACAGGCAAATAAAAAACTGTGTCAAATAGACACGAAAAAACACAATGGCGGAATTTTGGACATGCTCTACACAGCGACTTGTGCGTCCTGCTCTGCTATAGGGTGGAAGAGACACCTACAAACCTGCTTGCTCATCGATATTTTTTTTTTAAACTACAATAGTGTATTTTTGACGACACGGTTGGCGCAGTGGCTGAGCGATCGACTGCCGCGCTGCGTGTCGCGGGTTCGATCC
This sequence comes from Cerastis rubricosa, assembly GCA_949152445.1. Classification (NCBI taxonomy): domain Eukaryota; kingdom Metazoa; phylum Arthropoda; class Insecta; order Lepidoptera; family Noctuidae; genus Cerastis; species Cerastis rubricosa. The sequence continues at coordinate 17,237,553 of OX424541.1, forward strand.
CCGCATACACAAATATTTATATGACTTACTGATAGTTGTTTTGGGGTCTGGCTGTTTGTGTATGTGAGTTTGAATGTTTGTTAACGCACCCACGATACAAGAGAAATTCCTAGTATAGCAAGGTCTAAAAAAAAATGTGATCAATACCTACACGATCAAAATATGTACATAGAACAGCATTTTTTTGTAATTACCTGTTAGCTATGCTATATCTACGTGGGGAGGGGTTTCAGAATGATGTACTGAGAATGTGGTAACCTTTTAGGCGTCGGCAGGCACCCTGTATACTTGTACCCACTGAAAGTAGTACATATTCGGGTAATTAAAGCATGTAATAAAATAACATAACACAGGTACTTATGATATTCTCGACACGACGACGCACTCACTTCAAGAGAATTATGCTCCTATAGGGATTCAGATGTTTGCTGCTTAAATAACAACTCGTTTGGAGCGTATGTCTAGAGATAATTATTGTTATAATAGCACATTTTTGTATTAATACAAGTAAGTTCACGCACAAGAAAAGTTATTAATGGAAAAAACTGCGTGATTAAGTGCCCAATAAATTATTATTAATAATCACAAGATTAACATTGCACGCGTTAGGAAAAAATCTGTCAAGTAGTGTATTTGGGAGTATGTTTAAAACAAAACAAGTTTGAAAAAAAACAAATAAATGGTATATTATTCTTTTTTATGATTACTTATCCTTTTTATCCAACCTTTTCCTTATATCAACAACAATTTACCTTTTGGAGAAAATAATCACCATACTACTTGAGTATTAACCTGGGTAATACCTACGTAAATACCTTTCTGACTCGTGGAACACCAAAGTGGTTCACCTAGGTATTCCACGATTAACTTTCTGTACCCCTGGTTCATCTAGGTGTTCCACGGTTAACTTTCTGTTCCCCTGGTTCACCTAGGTTTTACACGGTTGCTTTTCTGTACCCCTGGTTCACCTAGGTGTTCTACGATAGTATGGTGAGTGTTTATCAAACATTATCATAGCAAAAATAACATTGGATTCGGATTGTGGGAAGCAGTTGATATTGAATATCAGCTGGCCTACCATGACGGCTTAAAGCAGTATTATTTTACTCTTATTCCAGTATGGGAAAGTGACAGGATGCCTAGCCATCTCTTTCCAACACTAAAAAAGGAGTAAAACAATAATGTTTTAAAACGTCATGGTTGGCCAGCTGATGTCACAAAAAACTACCATCTCACTTGAACAACATTACAAGAAACCATAATTCCAAGAGTAAAAAAAACTTATACCAAACTGATCCATAATTTAAACAACCTTCCAACAAACGATTTCACTTCGTGTGGAAACCAGCGTACTTAAACCAAAAAGATGCTATGTGACACTCACAGAGTCCAGAGAGGAGGCCTGTCTTTTAGCAGTGGGAACGTTACTTATCATTCTCCTGCTTATCATCATCATCATCATCAGCCTATAATGTTCCCACTGCTGGGACACAGGCCTCCTCTCTATGAGAAGAAGTAGGCTTCTGACCATATCCCAATTCATTTGGGTAGGTGCAGCACGGCTCCTTCCTTCATACTTCTCTATTACTTGTTATCTCAGCTGTCACGTCCTTTCTAGCCATGTCATCCTTCACACAGTCCTTGAATTCGACGGCACGGTTGGCGCAGTGGTTGAGAGATCGACTGCTACGCCGCGTGTCGCGGGTTCGATCCCCGCTCGGAACAAATGTTTGTATGGCCTGCTGATAGTTGTTCCGGGTGTAGCTGCTTGTGTATGTGAGTTTAAATGTTTGTAAATGCACCCACCATACAGGAGAAAATCGTAGTGAAAGGCAACGTTTTAAATATAGCTTCTTTGGTCTTCTTCAACCTTATCGCCATCTACATTTATACTCAATCCAACACTTTCAGACTTCCTCTTATGTACTCATTGCTTATTTTATCTATTCAAAATCAAAATCAAAATATTTTATTTTACATAGGCCTACATGGGCACTTATAAAACGTCGACAGAAGAGGCACGGTTCGGGTTGGTCGTTTCCTATGGAGAAGAACCGGCAAGAAACTCCATGGTTACTCTTTTAAAATCATTTGGTTCTACAATATTTGGATGTTACAGCGTTAGTACCTAAGTATGAGAGGACAGCGTAGGCCCGACAATAAGTCATCGCTTACTACAAAAGGTAGAAAAAGATGATAGTAAAAAAAAAAAAAAACTACAATGTCCACACATTCACAAAAAATATGAATGAAAAAGAATCTATACAAAAGTAAAAATAAAACTAAGAACAATTAATTAAACAATTGACACAAATGTAGTCATCAGTACTGTAACTATTCTGCACAATGAATAAACGGTGCAATGATTTGAAAACTATTGTAAAACATGAGAAAAAAAGAATAGAATAAATAAAATTCGGAATAGTTAGAGACATCCACATATTTGTGTCGTTTATGAGCTACCAGGGAAGCCGCATGAGCAGAAGGAACTACAGCCAAACTTCTTTATCTTCAACATAGTCCTTAATTTTGTAATATGCTTTTTTGATAAGGACACGTTTGATGCAATTTTTAAACTTTCCATCGGTCAGTTCTATAACTGACTTTGGCAACTTATTATAAAAGCGTATACTGTTTATAAGAAATGACTTACTAGTTTTTGTTAATCTAAATTTGGGTATTACAATTTCGTGTTTACTGCGTGTGTTTATATTATGGAAGTCGCTTCTAATTTTGAAAAATATTCGCGTTACACCACACATCCCCCTTAGCATTCTCATCTCAGCCACATGCAATTGCCTTTCATTCATCCATTTTGTGGCCCTAATAGCAGCTGTAATTATTCAAGAAAACATTCAATCATTCAATTCTTTACCAACACTTAAAAATCCGAATAATTTTATCATACAAATAGCTTTAAATCATTACACTTTCCTTCACGGCCACCTCAAATAAGGCAAGTAATCTGTTTACCCTCAGAAAGTGCTTATAATTTGAGGAAACTTTCACAACACTCTCGGGTCAGATTTTCAGCATTCATAATTCAGAACTTATTCAAGTAAATTACCATTCGTCCTTAGACCTCTGGGTGAAGTGTAGGGTTGCCAGGGATAAAATGAAGCTTTTTGATGTGGTTTTGGAAGTGTACTTACCATAATTTTTTGGACTAAACGAACGTGCACCGCACTTGTATTTCTCCTAAGCGAAAGAGCAGAGCCTTTAGTGTCACCAGTTTATAAAATAATTAGTCGTAGCTTTTAAAATTAAGACACGTTATAGACTGCTCTTAGATCCGTACCTTTGAGTTATAAAAACAACTGATACGAGTGGAACTCAAACCCGCAACCTCTAGCAAACCACAAACCTCTAACCATTGAGCTAGCGTGTCCCACTCATTTCTTATTCATCTCCATTTATTGTAGTGTTGAGATTATCTTTTCATGACTGTCATTTGTTTTCACTTGACCCAGATCTGGCAATAGAGAATGTTGCCTTTTCGATCTGCATTTAAGGTCTTTTTTGTAATAAATACTTAAGCCTTGTCAGCACGAGTCAGAACAAACAATGGTTGGTTGTCAGCCCTACAAGCTAGCCACCTTCAAGTTACAAGTTCTCATTCCATAATTACAAAGTTGCCTTTTTTCATTCCCAAACGCCATTTTGTTTTCAACAATAATAGCACTTAACGGTGATTAGTTAGAAAAGTAACGTCAAAGGTTTTTCGGAACTGAAATTGCCGTCAATATTTTAACTGTCGCTGAATCAGCGTATTTAAATTTAATCGTCAGTTTTATTGAGGGTATAAAATGATTAAAAGGAATACTGAAAAGGCCAAGGTTTCGCAGTTAAAAGTATCTATGCCGTACGATGACTTTTGAGATTATTTTTAGACGTGGGATTCTCGCAGACTGCGCTAAATGACCAGATGGACTGAGGATCAGGTGAAGGTCGGCGGCATACCATATTGTTGGATGTACCTCATCATCAGCCTATAATGTTCCCACTGCTGGGACACAGGGCTCCTCTCTATGAGAGGAAGTGGTCTGTAATTCACAACGAGGGCCCAGTGCGGGTTGGTAGATGTCACATGTCTTCGAATTTTTAGTTTTAAGATATTAGGTTTATAGGTTTCTCACGATGTTTTCTTCACCGTTTTTTAGAGCAGCGGTGATGAAATAAATTACATAAAGTAATGCGCCTGCCTGGGTTTCGAACTAACGGCTTACAGCTCGTAACTCGGGGCTGCTACCACTGGGACACCGCTGCTCTCTCTGCTGGATGTACCTACCTATTTGTGTTTTTTTTAAAGAATCTTCGAAAGTCAACTTATCTTGCTGTAAACATTGATGAGATCAGGAAATATTACATACATTAATAAGTTAAAATAACCTAGAGAACCGAACTTAACAATAGACAAAAAAATTGGCGTTAAAAATCTCCTCACCAGAGCGCCGTCAACTGGTAATCCAGAGTCCCCCAAGAGACTGGTGGCGATGCTAAACTGTATGGCAACGCTTAGCCTCTGGGCAAGGTAAAACCTAGCCCTTGAGTCAACGGAAGTCAACTAAGCGTTAAAAGGCAAAATCTAGAAATATGTATTACTGTTAAAGAAGTTTGTAGGATAATGAGTCTTTCTTACTTTGCAAATAGAAGCAGATCGATAAAATAAGTGTTCTTTGGTCTAGCAGACAGGACTAACAAATTTTGGTTATGGGAATTACCAATATTTGTAAGAGCAACATTGTATTGTTTGTGAACGTGTATAAAATTTTGTCCGAACAAAACGGTGGCCAAAATGTTATTCTACTAGCTTTTTCCATCATGAATTTCTAAGGCGCAGCCCGGACACCCGATCAGTGCCCATCATCATCATGATGTGTGATCATCATCGTGCTGGGACACAGGCCTCCTCTCTATGAGAGGAAGTGGGCTGTTATCAACCACGCGGGTCCATGTCTTCGAATGTTTAGTTCTAGGACATGCCGGTTTCCTCACGATGTTTTCCGTTTTCGATGTGATCAGTGCCCGGTTCATGGCAAAAGGCTTGCTCCATATTACATGGGACTTATACATAACTAGCAAAATGTACAGATGCCGAGATGTTCTATTAAAATTATGTCCTAGTAAGCTTCTGCCTGACCCTTCGAGGATCACTAGCGAGAGGACATCTATATGTATATAAAAAAAAATAACATCTGAACGTAGATAAATCATCTTTTCTCTCACTTAACGCCTACCCATCTTGGGTAGGCGTTTATTGTGGGACGCAACTTGCGTCGATACTCTTGCGCCATCACATCTGCCAAGCTCATCGTACTGTGTTGGTGCTGCCGCTGCGGCTGCGGAGAACCTCAAGCGGCGTAAATATAGTAATTTCTGTGGTAAGTATATTTTCGATCCGTTTGGGGTTGAAACCTGGGGCCGTGGGGTGCTCACAGCCTTTTTAAGGAAATTTCCAAGTGCACGCTTCCCGTGACCCATGGGCTGGGTTTTACCCTGGGCAGACGCTAAGTATTGCCGTACAACGTGACAACGCCGCCATTCTCCTGGGCACGTTACCAGCTGACAGCGTTGAGGAGGAGTTTTTTGACGCCCTTTTATCACTTGTTTTTATTTAAGTTTTAATTGTTTTATGAATAGTAATTAATTTAGTATTAATAACATAAATTATTTCATTCAAACAGCTTTAGTACTTAACAATGTTCTAATCTCACATAAATCAATATGGAAATAGATACGATTGTCACGTCTATTATAATGATTTACATTACACGGCAATATTAATTATTAATTACAAGGTATATTAATTACTAACGCTAATCAGTAAATGAACAATACCAATAATTTAGTCATTATGATGGCATTTTAAATGTCGATTTTTTATTTTCATTCTGAATTCACAAGTATTTCATTCAGAATTGCAAAGCAAGAACATCGTTATCTTACAAGAATTTTGGTATTGGGTCGACTCAAACTAAACCCGAAAGAGTTAGGCAGAGGTGAACGAATCCGTAGGCGCGGGCCTGTGAACGGACGCCAGGCCGTGTCGACGGCGCGTTCGTGTTCCACGCGCGCCTCAAGGAGATGTCAGCAAATCGGAATGGATCCGAGAGCCTGCCAGGGCTGCGGCACTGTTCGAAAGAGATACCGTGGCCTTGGAACGCAAAGGGACTGAGATTATTTTTAGACGTGGGATTCTCGTAGACTGCGCTAAAAGACTAGATGGACTGAGGATCAGGTGAAGGTCGGCAGACCATGATGTTGGATGTACCTCATCGTCAGCCTATGATGTTCCCACTGCTGGGACACAGGCCTCCTCTCAATGGGAGGGAGTGGGCTGTAATCCACCACGCGGGCCCAGTGCGGGTTGGTAGATGTCACATGTCTTCGAATTTTTTGTTCTAGGACATGCCGGTTTACTCACGATGTTTTCCTTCACCGCTTTTGAGGGCAGCGGTAATGGAATAAATTACACAAAGTAATATGCCTGCCTGGGCTCGAACCCACGGCTTACTGCTCGTAAGTCGGGGCAGCCAACACTGGGCCATCGCTGCCTTCTACAAGATATTTCAACAGAAATAAATAGTAAAATCATAAGTACATAGCAAACGAATAAGGTATAATAGAAAGTGGGAAGCAAAGCTTACGATTGAAGCTACTTGTCGGATAACAATCCCTCTGAGTCAAAAAGTTTCAATCCCACAAAGAGCTCGGCTCCAGAATAGAGTTCGATAGGGATGGGACTTATTGGATAAAAATATCGATAGTTTTAAGGGTAGAAAACGCAAAGTCGGTCGCCTAATGTTTCCAACAACATTTTTTTTTGATACTTCTGTACATAAAATAACTAAAAAAATCAGCTAATTGACAGCTTAACTCACATTTTTTGCCACTATAAGATAAAGGTTCAGTTTTTCCCTACCTTAAAACTAATTTAATGCCTAGTCTTATGCTAAACGTGAGCTGTAAAATAAAGTTGCGAAGTAGAATGGCAGTTTCGATTGCAATCACATTCGATAGTTCAATCATAGGTGCATTTTCCTCACGCCGTCAACTATGTTGGCAACTCAAATCGTTCAAATACTGATCGTTGAGTCATTTCGGAATCGCACCACGTTACCTAATCTCATTAATGGTCCGAAGCTGTGTCTGTTACTAGACAAATGTTACGATCATTCATTCACTACATTATTCATTTGTGTTTTCCCCTCACATTTATAGAGATGTGATATTCTAATAAACGAAGCGTGGGCTTTAAGGATCCGTGTCAACCAGTTCCCACTTATTCCGGGCCGCGAGTGCATTTGGTGGTTTCATTCTAAACCCTTACTAGTGTAACTAGTGAACACCTTTACTAGTTTAAACGAACTCATGCAAAAATTATAGGAACCACCCTCGAGTATTTACTAGATGGTAAACTACACGCGTAGCATGACCAATGTAGAAACGAGTTTTGTCCACGGATGAATCGACATAATGACAGATAGACAATGAAAATGTGCTAGATTGATGATTCTTGGGTCGACATAGCGCGTTTTTGCGCACACCACGCGGGCCTAGTGCGGGTTGGTAGATGTCACGTCTTCGAATTTTTAGGACATGCCGGTTTCCTCACGATCTTTTCCTTCACCGTTTTGAGAGCAGCGGTGATGAAATAAATTACACAAAGTAATGCAGGTGCATTACTTTGTGTAATTTATTTCATCACCGCTGGGTTTGAACCTCCGATTTACTGCTCGTAAGTCGGGGCTGCCACCACTGGGCCACCGCTGCTCCCCACCACTGGGTCACCGCTGCGCTGTTAATCATAATAATTGGACGTAAATAGTTAATAATCGTTCACTCAGCCTTATTTCTTTTGAAGATAATCATTATAATTAAGCAATAGATAAGCGTTTACCGATGCCGCCCCTTGCCATAATCCTCGGTATCACCTTGCGAATCAGTAAGTAAAGAAAGGTCGTTCCATTCAGTTCCGGCTCAAAATTGGTTTAAAAATAACTCCGTGTCCGAGTGAAAATAAACTAGTTGCAAGGTTGAAATCCATAAAAGCAATAAAACCTTAAACAATAATTACCTAGTAATTTATATAAACTGCTTATGGAATTTCGCTAAAAAATTTGACGTTTTTTTTAAATATCTATCGAATGCCGAGAAAATGCGAGCTCATCACTAAACCACAGGACGCGCAATATCGAATACTAGTTCACGTCAACGGTATAAAACACGGAAATCTCTTGCAATACAAGTCGTGTGCCCACCAATGTAAATTGTTGGTGCTATTGCATTATATGCTTATCTCATTCTGGCAGAGAATCTGCTTTTATATTTCAGCTGGATTTAGGGGTTGCTGAAGTTCTAACTTCGGCTCTAAAAGAAAAATAGTAAGAAATTTTTGGCTCGTTACCTTTTACGCCATTGAATGCAAGACGTTTTGAAATACCAATATCTTTATGGTTGTTGACACCGTGGGATAACTAAATATACTGGGTTCAATGCCACCTGGAGGGAAAGTACTCTAAATACCGGAGATAGCAAATTTTACTCCGGTTTTCCTTCAATTTATTTTATCATATTTGTTATTATTGACCCTATCGATCGTTAGCATAAAAGTACAGAATGTTATTTTTTCGGTCTTAGCTGGTTCGATTCCTGAGTCGAAACTCATTGAATGCAGAAATGTTTGTTTTTTTAAAAAAAGGAATGTTTCCTTTCAGTAAAATTTGCTATCTCCAGTATTTAGAGTACTTTCCCTCCAGGGCCTCAAGTCTGCTATTACAATAGTGTCAGAATGGCCTATCATTGATTTCATAATTGTTGATTTTGACAAGTTTGGTAATCTACTAATATAACGGCGTCATTATGACTTCACAATGGTCAACCACTGACACTCCACTGAAAGAAATGGCTTAGAATGGTAATCTCGTTCATAATGACAAATGACTGACTTGACAGACAATTTGACTTTGACAGCTAAGATAAAATATTGAGTTTTCTAATTTCACATTTATGTTTTCTGCTATTTACAAACTTCTTACTACTTCAGATTGCTTATCACACTAATAAATAATATGTAAAAATTTATATAAATGAAATCTGGCATGAATAAATGTTCAAAATTAGTAGTCGTTTTTCGAAAACCATTTCTACTAGCGGGTTTTATAATAATGGCAATATACTAATGTCACTATAACACAATTCTATTACGAGACCATTGACAGGCCAATGATCGACCATTATGAATTTAGCAGATTACCAACTTTTAGCAAAATGACAATGGGATTGTGTTGGAATGACGATATTTATAAAAATAGCAGACTTGAGGCCCAAGTGGCATTGAAAAATTCCACCCGATATAAATTAAGACCCGCTGGCACTACAAATCTTAGGTTTAGTTATCGACACTAGACGAATTTAAGACATCAAATTATGTGTTTGTCAATTGTATGAGACGATAGATCGGTCTTGACGCAGAAAGCCACTTTCGCAAAAGGTCATCCTGAAAAATTTCGTCTCTTTCGTGCATGGAGTATTTTTAAATTAGCATTAAACGCCTTTAGTAACTCGTGTTGCTGGCGGGACTTAGTAAACACTGATGTATAAACGAAACACGTTTTCATTCTTATTTTCTTTTAGATATCCTGAAAAGTGGTTAGTTTTAAAGTTTATATTTATTATTTAAAGATTTCGAATAGACACGAATCCTTGTATTTTAAGCGTTATGACCTAGACATGCTATTTATTTTAATAATTCACGTTTATCATGTTCAAATTTTTGTATGCCATTCTATGGCAAAACATGTAAGTTCACAACCCTAATTATAAGACCTAAATGTACAATCTTTTTACACAAATAAAAATTATTCTATTCTATTCTAAAACTTGGCACCAAATTTAACTTCTTCGATTTAATTTATATTCTATGTTAATCATAGACATCACAGATGTACAGGTAAGGACGTAGTTCCTGACCGTAACTTTATGGTCGGAAGTTACAAGCAAGGAGTTGGCAAGAGACCAATCAGAGACAAGATAGATTGAGGAATCAACGGTCAGAAAAGGGCCTTGTCAAGAACTAGGAAACTTAAAGGTGACAATATTTCTAAGAATACTAAGTAAGTATGTCGGAGAGGAAAACTCACGACTGGGATACGTTTCTTATGTATTATCAATTAATTTTGGTTAAAGTAGTAGTTTAATTAGTCATTTTTTGTTTTTTTTTTTAATTAATTTTGTTTTTTTTTTTCGTTAATTTTAACCATTTCTTTTCTTTCTTTTGCGAGACTAATTAATACTTTTACTTTTTTCCTTTTAGTGTCAGTCATCCGGCGGCGAGATGGGAGGATGCATTGATGCCACTAAGGGTACTATCTAGAGGAGGCTGGCATACGGGTCGCGAATGTCATGCAACCCAGTACTCGGGGCTCTTCATGAAAAAAAAAAACCGGCCAAGTGCGAGTAGGACTCGCGCACGAAGGGTTCCGTACCATTATTATTAAAAACGACAAAAAAAAACTTTTTTGTATGGGAGCCCCCCATAAATATTTATTTTTTTCTGTTTTTATTATTTGTTGTTATAGCGTCAACACAAATACATAATCTGTAGAAATTTCAACTGGCTAACTATCACGGCTCATGAGACAGACGGACGGACGGACGGACGGACAGCGAAGCCTCAGTAATAGGGTCCCGTTTGACCCTTTGGGTACGGAACCCTAAAAAGTGGAATGTTGGAAAATTGTCTCCGAAGTTTTTAGGTGCGAGCCCCACATAACACACCGCCTTTCTTCGTCTGAAAAAAAAAGGAGGAAGACGTAAATCAGCACAGACAAAGAGAGTCAATACCGAGCACGGTGTGAAATGATGGTAATGAAGATTAACATAATCACCACTTGCTAATTACAGATCTACACCCAAGTAAAATGTCCTTGAGACAATTTAATTGAAACTGATTGTGATTGCATTCCATTCATATGACCAAGAAATGAGAAGCTGTTGATTGAACTGTGATTTTATGACGGAGCGATAATTCCGTAGATCTACTTACACTATTATTGCAGCCACAGTTCAGGTAATTCAAAGAGCTGAGTTTAATTCACGACAAACATCTTCAATAAAGCACTGCGGTTGCGAGTTAGCTAATAAAATTACAAATTATATTATTGTGGCTAACCCTGAAGCTAGTGTAGATTCACACGAGTTTTTATTTGCAAGTCTGCAGATTGCTGGAAAGGTGGTCGGAGGACCGAGCGTCCTCTTAGGCACGTCAGAGGCCCATGTAAAGATGATGATTCTTCTTTTACTAGAAAAGCTTTTTGCTGTACCGTTCTTAGATGAGAGAGGGGCTATAACCGTTGAGAATTATGCCTTAGAATAATTCCCGTAGGGATAGTAAATAAGTCCTACAAACGTGTACAGTCAGCCCCAAAAATATGTAAAAACGGACAAGGATTTGTAGGATCCGGTCATTAGTACGGACAGAAAATGAATCGGCAAGCGCGCCAAAGGTAGCACCACGCGACCTACTTACCAGTCTACCCACACCTAAGCTACTACAGAGTCGTGATGTTCCGAACTTGCTGCGAGGCGGACAGTCTGTGTCTGATCGCGGCGGAGTCAAGACGTCCCGAAACTGTGTCCCGATTCGTAGTGTTATTATGTTGGATTGTAATTTCAAGTAGTTTGTGAGTTTGACAAAAGCAGTGTACGGTGTTTACTGTGTGTTTTCATAGCACGAAACCCATGTTCTGCCCACATGATGAACAAGTCTAACGAAATAAATCATGACAACTACGATAGATTCATTTCATTGTCTACAACCAACATTCTATAATTATAGAAACAATGTAAAACTACAAAACATAGTTAACAATTCATTTCACCTAATCCTCGTACACCGGCCGGGAACATAATAATATAAACACTCTATGTACAAAAAAGGTTAATCTACATAAATCCCACAAACATGTAAACAACAATTAATTTCTTTAATAAAAAATTAACATTTTTATCGATACGCTATTATAGCCTTGCAAAGACTCAATGCCCTGCAATTTTCCAATCAATTACACTTAGGAAATACTAGAAAGTGTGCCGAAAATTAAGGACATTCCGACGCTGGTAAATATTAAATACGCAAGCATACCTTCCTTGTTTGTTTACGTAGTTACTTAGCCATGTTATGAAGATGCGTATTTTGTGATGGCAAGGCTGTTACTCCATAAATGTTATGTTAGCTAGGAGAATATTGTCAAAGTCAAGTCGACAAGTTTGGCCTTAATGTTAACTTAAGCAACCTACAGAAATTGGCCTCTGATTTTTCAGATTCATGTGCGTATTGCATAATTTTATTACTTGCTTCTCTGAAATCAATATCCTGGGACATATTTCTCGACGGCATTTAAAGGAGCGTTTACGCCTTACAACATTTCATACAAACATTCAAGTCCTTATTTTCCGAAATGACTGAATCGATTTTAATGAAACTTCATACGCATAGGCAGGATTTACAAAAAAAAAATTTTCGAAAAATTACTAAATTAGACCGATTATAAATGATCTATATAGAGACGGAAATTTCCAATTATCTTTTTTGTTAAAAGACATTTCGAAAATGTCTAAGGCCATAATTATTTTTCCTAAAAACCTTTGTCCTCCTCACAAACAGGCTCTTTTCTAGATGGATTTTATTAGTTCTCCTTATCGACTGACTTTCCACTTTCAATTATTTTTCCTCAGATATCTTTCTCATTACATTTGCCTGCATTTTCACTCCTTACCCTTGTCTGGCATTACAAGAATAGATAAAGTAAGGAATGAGTATATCAGAGGAAGTTTGAAAGTTGCGCAGTTACAGAAAAGTTGAAAGGGAATCGACTACCTCGGTATGGACATGTGATGAGGAGGGACGAATTGAATGTGACTGAAGAGGAGGAGGAAAACCAAAGAAACGATGGATGGATTGTGTAAGTAATGATAAGAAAGAATAAATGATAGCGCGACGTTTGAGAGAGGAGAATTGAAGAAAAAAACATGTTGTGCTAACCCCAAGTACCATGCGACAAAGACTGGATAATAATGACCCTTCATCATCTGCCTAGCCTTTTCACAAACTATCTCTGGATTGGCTTCCAGTCTAACCTGATGAGTACCAGTATTTTACATGAAGCGACTGCTTATCTGACCTCCACAACCCAGTAACTGAGTAATACGATACCTCTTGGAAAGACTGTATGTCAGACTTTTGGCTTCTGACTACTCGTAACGACGGTCAAAGATTTACAAATGGCAGCCAGGACCAACGGCTTAACGTGCTTTCCGAGGCACGGAGGAAACTCGGTATGTAATTATGGTCACCCATCTACGGACCAATCTCGGCAAGTACGGCTTAACGTTAAAGATCGACCCGTGACGCTGTTTTATTTTAGCCACGAGCTCCTCAAATAATGACCCATGTCTGGTACTATTTTGTCCTCAAAATTAAATTAAATCTGTTCGTCATAAACTGAAATTAAGAGTTTGGTCGTGACACTGGGGCATAAGGTGCAGATGACAGACACAGTATCTTTCACAATAGAGTTGTTGACTAAATACTTGTATTTAGAATAGAATATTTAATTAACCACAATGTTCTTCAACATCTAATAAAATATGACCGGAAAAATAATAATAAAGGTATATCGAGGGACTCCACAACGTATTCAGAAAGAACGTATTATAGAATTATTAATTAAATTTGTTAATTAAAAATCTGATTGTGATTTTCAGCCTCCTTTGTCGAGTTGAACGCGATTGTTGAGCTTGAGGTCTTGTGTTCGATTACTGGGTCGGGAAAAGTGTTATTGGGTTTTTCCATCAGGAACTTCTCAGTACAAGCCACGGAGTCTGGATTTGGCTCTTGATAGGCTCGCTACCTATTACTTGGGACGTAAACCTAACTGGCAAAATGCGGGTGTCCTATTAGGTACACCGCTGCCAAACCATTCGGGGATTACTGGATTATACTTACAGTAAGTTAAGAGGAGCTCGTGGCTACAGAATAACAGCCGCACGGGTCGATCTTTAAGGTTAAGCCGTGCTTGCCGAGGTTGGTCCATAGATGGGTGACCATAATTACATGCCGAGTTTCGTCCGTGCTTCGGAAAGCACGTTAAGCCGTTGGTCCCGGCTGTCATTTGTAGATCTTTGACAGTCGTTACGAGTAGTTAGAAGCCAAAAGTCTGACATCCAGTCTTACCAAGGGGTATCGTATTACCCAGTTTCTGGGTTGTTAAGGTCAGATAGGCAGTCGCTTCATGTAAAGTACTGGTACTCAGCTGCTTCTGGTTAGACTGGAAGCCGACCCCAAGATAGTTTGGGAAAAGGCTAGGCAGATGATGATGAATTACAGTAAGCAAAGAGAAAATTAATTTGTACCGTAGTAACTAACCGTAGATCTCAACCGATAACTCGTGACTAAACAAAGGTTTCCGTTGCTACGAGGTTGTTTACAAAACATGGTTACCATTACATAACACCAACAGAAACAGGTGTAAATAGACGGAAACGATTACCTCCAACCTTGTTATAGGAACTGGGATATAAGAACAAGTATTGATAAAGTGTTTTATATGGTGTCGGACGTAAAGAATAGCACCATCCCATATCTTCCCGTGGGTGTCGTAGGAGACGACTAAGGGACCAGAGAATGGGCAGCAGCGTTCTGTGCTTTTGTAACAATCGTACTCCGATCGCCAACCCGCCGGCCAAGCGTGGCGATTATGGCAAAACCCCCCATGTTATGTCGATGTGGCTACACTTGGGGGAGGCCTATGTTCAGCAGTGGACGTCTTTCGACTGAAATGATGATGATGAATGATGAGTAGAGTAAGTGTGAACGATGAACTCTCCCATGGCAACAATCCAACCAAACTGAGTAAACGATTCACGATTGACCAGCGCTTGTACACAGGACACACATTTTATGACAAATCTACTGACTTTTGAGCGTAATATCCCGGACCTTGATTTACTATCCATGCTGTTAGGATTCAAGAGCGAGCGAAGCTAGCTCCAGACGGGTGGCACCACGACTCGAGCGAAGTGAGTTTACTTAGACTCTGTTATTCCCTTCGTTTTAATGGCTGGCTCTCAACACGGCTTTAAGCAAGTTTAAAGTGTTTTGAGGTTAGGTTACAATATGCGTTACCTTTTCATGGGAGTAGTGCCAGGGGAGAGGGGGAGACCCCCTCATTTTCCCCCTAGTCCCACCCCTCTCCTCCTGCCAAACGATTATAAATTTTAACCAAATATCTTTTCCTATACATCAAATTAAAAACGTAACTATACATTAAATTTATTTTGCATTTTCATTTTGCACTGAGAGTAATAGTGGGTAAAAGCTATGTAGAATATGATCACTAGATATCTTTTCTCAGTGTCCCTTTCCCATACTCTGGTAACCGATAAACGTGACAATCATCTGCGGTTACCTTAAAAGACATAACGCCATGACGCTCCGACATCACTTTCCATTTCTGAAGGAAGGAAAGTCTTTGCGTAATTTATTGTTAAGTTTACGACAACATTTTCTTTAAGTTAACAGTAACGTCAAACTTACTTATGCAAGTCAATTAATTTAATAGTTTCTGTCCATTAAGTAGGTAACCATCATCATTATCTGCCAAGCCTAGTCAAGTATGTTGACAATCGTTACTAGTTGTCAGTGGTGAAACTCTGACAACCAACCTTACTAAGGGGTATCGTATTACCCAGTACTAACTAGCTTAGATATACAGTCGTTCCATGTAAACTACTTGTATTTAGCTGCATCAGGTTAGAATGGAAGCCGACCCCAACATGATTGGGAAGATAACGATGAGTAATGGCGTAAATCTAGCTTTTAATCCATTGCAACAGACACGAATCCGATCCTCATGGAATTTGCCGCACATCGTGCATCGTTCATATCATAAATTAACGACCAGTCAACAGTATA
Source organism: Cerastis rubricosa (assembly GCA_949152445.1). Lineage (NCBI taxonomy): Eukaryota > Metazoa > Arthropoda > Insecta > Lepidoptera > Noctuidae > Cerastis > Cerastis rubricosa. The sequence continues at coordinate 17,253,529 of OX424541.1, forward strand.
ACTTCTAAAGTCAATAAGTATATACTTCTCATAGTAAAAGTAGCCGTAAATAGAGTAAAGTTTCATAGTCAATGTTATCGTAAGTAAACTCCGCTTCGATAGGCAATGATTTTAACTTGAACAATAAAAAGCATAGATCGAGTTCGCGGCGCGCACTATCGGGCCGGCGTCCGACGTCGCACGCGCGCGTTCCATATTCAAACATAAATTTCAATTAATTACGTACCAAAGTGTTGTATTTATTGTTTTTTTTTTAGATTGTAGTAGTGCTGTGCTTCAATCATGGATCCGGAAAAAAAACCGAATTCGGAAGTGTCTGTGGACGATATTTTGACAGTTCTGGGACCCTTTGGGAAGTTCAATGTTTTCAGTTACATTTTGATATTATTTCCTGTGTTTTTGGCGGGAATGTATTCTTCAGTTTATAACTTTGAAGTTATGGATCTCAAATATAGGTGAGATTTTTCTTTTTATGTATTTTAATAATATACCTATCTATATATACAATGTTTTGGACCAGCGCTGAAACAACAGACTATAAAAAATCTCAGAAATATTTTTTAACCGGAAAAAATGTTTCTTCAATAACCACAAATACTTCTACTTCCCATTGTAGAAGATATTTTGTTGCTGTCAAGATTTAAATATTTATATTGTGGACATGTATGTTTTTCCTGAGGAAATCAGTACAAATCTATTAAAATAATTCCTGTTAAATGTAGGTGAGCCTTTCTGCATTTATTAGAGAATGTGTATATCTTCTTTGATGATAACTATTGGCAAGGAGGAGGTTTCGTTCTTTAAAAAGTACCAAAGAAACATTGATATCTTGAAAATAAGCCCAACAGTTTTTCCGCATCGACAACATAATGAAAACTTTCTATATGTCAGTTACAAAGCTAATTCCAAACAAACTCTAAGTACCAAGATAGGTACTTATAAATGTAAATAATCGTTTGTATTGGCATTAATACGTAATTACCTGTAAACAAACCAATGTCAACAGTTTATGGATAAATTGAACTTAATGTATTAAATCTATATATTTATATGTATTTAGACTAATCTATATACTAATAATAAAGCTGAATCGAGTTTGTTTGTTTGCTTGAACACGCTAATCTCAGAAACTACTGGTCCGATTTGAAATATTCTTTGAGTGTTAGATAGCCCATTTATCGAGGAAGGCTATAGGTTATATATCATTACGCTACGGCTAACAGGAGCGGAGCAGCAATGAATTTTTTTACGAAAACGGGGAAAATGCGACGCAGACGAAGTTGCGCGGGACAGCTAGTAAATTCTTCTATACGGATATCGTAACACATATATTTCGGCCGTGTAGATATTGTACTTTTGTATGAAACTGCAGATATTTTTGTTTTCTTCGACAGTATTTTTTTTTTATTTCAATACTATTTAAGTCACTTTACTCTTCCACCATTGATCATAACGTTTTGCAGGAATATGAATACTTACTTTTATAAGAACTTGGAGCATATGGATAGGTCAGGTATATAAGTAATGGTTGTGTTAGTAAACACAGTGTTTCGTGGAAAGATATATGACTGCCGATATTGTTTCTAAATGAATAGATCATTATCACTTTCTTGTCGTACGGGATATTCTGATAAATCTGAAAATAAAAAATTGTTGAAAAGGATTCCATGAACTTTCCAAAAAAAAATATGAGCTTGAATACCTATGACTGAGAATGAGATAGATAAGAAATATTATATACACAGGTTGTTTAAGGCACTGATTTAAAGCGGGAGCTGTAGGTTTGCTAAGTGAAAAATTACAAAACGCATATTTATTAACAAGTTCGGCACTTAAAACTTAGCAGTAGAGTAAACAAAAATGATTCGTAAAAAATAATAAAATGTTTTTTTTTTTTAATAAATGCTGATCAGTGAAGTAACTAAATGGACAGTTACGAGTGGGCAGTTGACAAATTGGAATTAGCTGGTAAGAAATCTCATTCTTAGCTATTTGCGGCTTAACATGTGCTCGCTGAGCTCGCGAAAAAAAAAGCTGCTTCCCTATCTTCCGACAACCATGTCGTCGTCGCTCAACCGGCCTTCGGTCTACGCTCCTCCTGTCCCCGAGTCGGGATAAAAGCGGGGTTGTTATTATTACAATTGTTTTTTTTATTACTGTCGCACAAATTTACCTACCGCCGGTAAAAAAATAACTGTCCATTATTTTTTTTTAACTGATTCTAATAACCTCTCGAATGAATAAATAATAGTTCAAAAAATTTGTTCCCGTTGTTTAGGCACCATTTCTACTGCTTTTACATGAGGTAGTAAAATAAAATAAACTACACCAAGTATTTGGCTGTGTAACACAATAACCAAAAATATTTTTTTTTATAAATTTCATTAAAATGGCGATAAAAAGTTTTTTTTTTAAATGCACTAAAAATATCTAAAATAAGTTTTATTTATAAACTAATTGCTGCCCGCGACTGGAAATTTTAATGTGTTTTGCAATAAATTCAACACATAAAATTTCCTCTTGAATCCATTCTGTCTATTGCTGAAAGCCGCATCAAAATAAGTTGCATAGATTGAAAGATCTAAGCGTACAGATGGCGAGAAGCGACTTTGTTTTATACTGTTTATACTACTATACTATACTCATTACTTATTTACTTTATATATACAAGGTGTTGTTTTGCATCCTCGTCAAATTCAATAGCGGCAACAGAAATAAAGAATCTGTAGAAATTTCAACTGGCTAACTATCACGGTTCATGAGATACAGCCTGATGACAGACGGACGGACGGACGGACAGTGAAGTCTCAGTTATAGGGTCTCGTTTGACCCTTCGGGTACGGAACCCTAAAAAAAAACTACCCCAAACAAGTTCAATAAAAACTGCACTGTACACGGCGACACATCAAGCTATTACATTACCGGTATAACATGGCCTCGCTTTGCATAGATTTCCCGCATAATGAGAGATCTGCATAAACTGGTTTTGTAAGCTTGATTGGTCTCCGTGGTAGAAGGCCGCAAATCAATAGAAATAAAACCAACTTTATCAAAATCGGTTAAGCCTTTCCTGAGCTATAATGCCACAGACTGACACACATCCCTCTTTTTTTGTCGGGAGTTAAAAACTAGCATAAACTGGCCTCTCATTCTATTGAAAGTTCGCACTACGCTAGGCCAGATCAAGGTCGAAGTGACGCGCGTTGACTGAACGTTGGTTATTCTTAGACATTTCTATAGACGGACGAACTTTTTCTTTAGCTGTCTGTGATAAACAGTTTGATAACCAATTTAATTCTATACTATGTTTAGCTAAAGTTTAGGATTAAGGTGTAGCCCGCGAAATTGAAATTTTCTTAGGTATTTTGCAACTTGCTGGGCAATGTAGTAAGCCAGTAAGTAAGTAAGTAGTAGGGCAATTAGTACTTTGTGAAATTTATTTCATCACCGCTGCTCTCGAAAACGGCTAAGGAAAACATCGTGAGGAAACGGCATGTCCTAGAACTAAAAATCCGAAGATATGTGACATCTACCAACCCGCACTGACCCCGCGTGGTGGATTACGGCCCACTCCCTCTCATAGTGAGGAGGCCTGGGTCCCAGCAGTGGGAACATTATAGGTTGATGATTGGTTGATGCGTTGGAAGGCCTCCCACTAGGTGGACCGATGACCTGGTGAAGGTTTCGGGGATCCGCTGGATGCGAGTCGCACGGGACCGATCAATGTGGCGACACTTGGGGAAGGCCTATGTCCAGCAGTGGACGTCTTTCGGCTGAAATGATGATGATGATGATTCTTATTCTTGGCCGCAACTCGCCTGATGTGAACCGAGAAGTATGTATTAGAACCCAAGGCTGCTCTCTTAAGAAGCATAAGAATCATTTATTTGCATAAAATACCTGTGTTACCTGATAATAGTTGTTGGTGATGTTTGCACAAAGTATATTTTGCCTGTTTAGGGCATGGAAAATTTCACATTACTATATAGATGTAATTTTAACTGAAATAAGTACTCAAAAATAATAAAAATACCAAACTCAACTCAATACCTTAAAATAAGCGCCTATACAAAATGTTATTTTGCATCCACTTCAAGTTCAAGGAGGTAATTAAGCTAATGATTCTCGTCCCGAATCAATAATAAAATGGGTATTATTTTGTTTTCTTAGTTACGGAAATCCGTAAGTGTGAACCACCCAACTTTTAACCGCGGGCTGTCTGATTCTCGTCCTATGCCCGCGCTTCCATACATACAAACAGTACTGAAACATTTATTCAATAATTTCTTATTCCCTAACCCACGTTAAGGGTTTATTCTGAAATACTGACAAACATGTACAAAAAAAAAAAAAAACAAAAAAACAATGTTTATTAAGATTTAATACGTACCGTAATTTATATTGATTATTTGTATCTTATGCTGAATTTTGACGAGGATGCAAAACAAAACCTTGTACAGTAAAAAAAATAAAACTCAAACTGCAACGCACACTTCTTGTAGACATCGTAACGAAAGGTATCGCGTCAATGTACGCCAAATCAAATTATGTCACTGTCGGAATTTGATTCACGAGTTTTATGTCAATATGCATCACTTTGCATAAACTGTAATTTGATTTCTTGAATGAATGTTTAGTTTGAATGAATCACGGGTGCGCTCGTAACTGTTAATACATACTCAACATATTTAGTGTCTTTTGTCGTTTTTCTGCACACAAAATAATTATGTGACTGTGTGAGAATTTTTAAAGTAAATTCTGGCAATATCAAAACACTGGTGTAAGAGTTTTTATGCCGCTCAAGAACACTTGAGTGACCAATTCAGGAGCAGAGTTATATTACCTATTTAAGAACATTAACATCTTTATTACAAACTAGCTGACCCGCGCAACTTCATCTGCATCACATTTTCTCCGTTTTCGCTGAAGCCTTCCTCGATAAATGGGCTATCTAACACTGAAATAATTTTTAAAATCAAACCAGTAGTTCCTGAGATTAGCGCGTTCAAGCGAACAAACAAACTCTTTATTATTAGTATAGAATAGAATATAGAATAGATATAGATAGATAAATAAAGTGTCTGTTAGTAAGTAAAAAATATTGAATGCTTATGAAAGTATTTACGGAACTTTTATGAAAACAGTTTTTTTTTTTGGGCTGCTGTTTTTTTCTGCTATATCTCCGAAACGACTCGACCGATATCGATGAGACTTTTACTGGCAGTCGGCTTATGTTATAAGGAGTAACTTAAGCGAAACTAAAACCTTTCCGAAATCTACAAAAATCCTTGAAATTCAAAATCCGAGTATGGAAATACACGTTCCCGAAGTAATTTTCTAATATTTAAATTGTCATGTCGTGGCGTTTGTTACCAAACTCCTCCGAAACGGCTGAACCGATTTGTATGAAATTTTGTGTGCATATCGGGTAGGTCTGAGAATGGGCCAACATCTATTTTTCATACCCCTAAAACCCATCAAAATTTCCTCGCGAACGAAGTCTCGGGCAGCACCTATAATTTATAATAATTTCGCGCGAACAAAGGTCGTGGACGCAAAAGTTAAGTGAATCTAAAATTAGTGCTAAAACGTCCTTCGCAAATTTAGCACGTTGTGCATTTTCGCTAAAGTTAAATCATACCATATATTATTGTGTTTGGTCAACACATTCGCACATGCCCGGGGTCAGAACTACTTCATACATAGCTACTGCGATATTATGAACAAACTTATTAGACAGTAATAATATCCTTAGCGCCTTGACATATATTAACATACATATAGTAATTTAACTAAACTGTATACTGAACGGCGATTGAACCGAGAAATATTGATCTAGCCAATCTTTTCGGAAAACTCTAGCATTCATGATTTTTACGGTTCCGTACGGGTCAAACGGGACCCTATTACTGAGACTTCGCTGTCCGTCCGTCCGTCCGTCCGTCCGTCCGTCCGTCTGTCACCAGGCTGTATCTCATGAACCGTGATAGTTAGCCAGTTGAAATTTCTACAGATTATATATTTCTGTTGATGCTATAACAACAAATACTAAAAACAGAATAAAATAAATATTTAAGGGGGGCTCCCATACAAAAAAATGATTTTCTTTGCTCGTTTTTATAAATAATGGTACGGAACCCTTCGTGCGCGAGTCCGACTCGCACTTGACCGGTTTTTTAATCTATGTACCTTTGTGTGTGAATTAATACCACACAATTCAATAAGAATGCTCTTAGTAGACAATTTTGATTTACATATATTACCTGAAAAGTAAGATCCTATAGTGTCAATTATAGTCATTGGTGTCAACAGACATCATCATCATCTGCCTAGCCTTTTCCCAAACTATCTTGGGGTCGGCTTCCAGTCTAACCGGATGCAGCTGAGTACCAGTATTTTACATGAAGCGACTACCTATCTGACCTCCACAACCCAGTAACTGGGTAATAGGATACCCTTTGGTAAGACTGGATGTCAGACTTTTGGCTTCTGACTACTCGTAACGACTGTCAAAGATCTACAAATGACAGCCGGGACCAACGGCTTAACAGACATTATTGTTTTTTTTAAATTCTCTTTTGATGAAAGGTTTAGTACCAATTAAGCATTGGAGGCTCATTCATAGGCATACGTCTCGTAGATTCTACTTTATCAGTAAATTAATGGTCATAGGTAAACTACACACATCAAAAGTGTCTAGGGATCAACATATATTTTTGCAATAACTTTTCTCCTGATTGATATTAATTAAAATTTTCTTTAAGGATTCATCAAATAAAGTGTTTTCGTTTGTCACAGTAACGATAAACCAAGTCACCTTTGCATTAATAAAGAAATTTGCCATTTTCTAATAAAGGGATTTTTGACATTTGAACCACTAACATTAAAGTTCGAAAAAAAGACTGAAATAACAGTTTTCTTTAAAATTTTATTGGGTAACTTAAACAATTAATAATCCGTGTTTCTACCGCGAACACTAACAACACAAGAACATCGGTTTGGCATACTCAAAATGAGTTCATCCAAATCACGCTGTGGAATGGCCGCCCATGTTCGTTGCAACAACAAAAAAAGGTCTTCTTGCGACTGGATACCCTCCATATTCGGCAGAGCTCTTCTCTGTAGCATATCCCATGCATGCTCAATCGGGTTCAAGTCTGGCGACTGAGCAGGCCAGGGCAGGACATTGATGTTAGCTGCGGCGAGAGTCTGTCTTACAACTCTTGCGGTGTGCGGTCGTGCATTATCATGCATTAACTGAAATAAGGGACCGATTTGCACTTGTAGAGGAACGATGACGTCTGATACAATCGTCTCAGCATAAATTTGAGCGTTGAGGTTGCCTCTGATCCAAATCAACTCAGTTCTTCCGCCGATCCAAATACCCGCCCATACCATGATGGTTCCACCACTATAAGGATGGACTTCCTGGCAGGATTTTAATCGCTGTTGGCGTCCAGGGGTTCTCCAGTGTCGTATACGTCTTGTATCCGGTCTCATACCAAAACGAGACTCATCAGAAAAACACACGAAACGCCATTGTTCTTCTGCCCAATTTCTGTGTTCAAGAGCCCATTGATATCGAATCCTACGATTGTGCATTGCTATATAGGTGGTACCCGTAGCGGTCTTCGGGAATGAAGGTTCACTTCATGCAAGCGGTTTCTGACTGTTTGGTCGCTAATTAAGTTCCCTGAAGAGTGATGAAGCCTCACGGCTAACATCATGGCGGTTATTGTTGGAGCTCTTCGAGTTTAGATTTGAATGTATCGGTCTTGTCTCCGTGTGGTGCAGCGATACCGTCCTCCATGGCGCTCAGCCACGGTACCAGTGCTTCGGTAACGTGTCCAAAGTCGACTGATAACACTCTGACTTGTATTCAGAGCTAAAGCCACAGTACGTTGCCGGGAACCAGCTTCTATCATTCCCACGGCTCTGAGCATTTCTTCCCTGCTTAAATGACGTCGCCGCTCCATAATAACGTTGGTTTTAATCAGTAGTAGGGAAACAGTAGCACTAATAATGTCTTCAATGCGTTGTATGTTTTTATAGGGAAAATATTGACAGCTGATTTTCATCTTTTACTCGAATTTGATTCACAGTTCCTGATTCAAATTATGAAATGCACCAAAAAGGATCCATATAAATTTATAAAATCATAAATTTATTACAAAGCCACATCTCAATCTCAAGAAATCCGCATAAAAATGCTTGATCCCTAGACACTTTTGATGTGTGTATTTGAATTGACGAAAATGATAACATGCATGACATAATTCCTTTCTCCAACGAACACGTGGATACGCTCGTGGGATATGTCAATACACAAATTAATAATTATGTCATCAAAAGTACGCATGCAGTGTTCGTAATTTAGTTTCTAAACATGTAAACAAATCTGTATATTTAATAAAGTCACTTTAACAATGAAACATAAAGATCAATTTGCTCTACAATTTCAAACATTGAAACTACTTATCCAATAGCACTAGTCAAAACTTCAACTTAATTTCAACTAATACAAAGTTGATTTTCGTTTATATGGAAATAACATGGATAAAATAATTACGACCTTTCTTTGTGCACTCATTGATAACCTAGAAGGACAATGGGTACACATTGGAACAAGCCACTGTTTGTCACGGTGTTAATCTTCACGGTAAGTTGACTGTGCGGTGTACAGGCAATGGCCTAGTAACGTTGATCTTGAGGCCTGAACCAAGCTGATATGCATTTATTGTGGCCTACCTCGACAGGAATTACTATAATAAAATCCAACACACGTGGTCTTTCGTCCACGACGGAGCTCGTTGCTATACATATAATAAGAACCGCTTGGGTCGACCTTTACGTTAAGCCGCGCTTGCCTGGGTTGGTTCCTGGATGGGTGACCACCGAGTACATAAAGAGTTTCCTCCGTGCTTCGGAAAGCAGTTTGACCGTTGCTTCCAGCTGTCATTTGCAGATCTTTGACAGTCGTTGCAGGTAGTCAGTGGTTCTTGTTTTACTGGAAAATCCTTGCAATAATTATCTCGTGGAGTGTTGACCAAGATATCCCTTGCGTAAGTTACCGTCGTTATTTCTATTATGAATAACAATACCTACTAGGTTTACCTACTACCTTTCACAATACAAATCTATTGGTATCAATATATAATCATAACAAATATATTATTATAACATGCAGTCGAAATCTTATTGTTTTATCAAAAATCATAGAACACACGTGTAGTTGAAATTACCTAAGTATACTGATGTATAAGGTAACCTACGCAACAACAGGTATTATCTATTCTTCATTATCATAATAGAGATACGACACATTCTCGATCTGGAGAAAGAAAACTTTCATGTTATCAGCGAGAAATGATTGATAGTCGGAGGGAGATAAATTCTCGTTGCATAATCAGCCTGTAATGTTTTCATGGTTGGGCCAACACGTATTCCTTTGTACGGGTAATTATGATCAATGACGTATGTCAAATGTCTTTAATTTTCGTATATTCAATTAACGGCACGGTTGCCGCAGTGGTTGAGCGATCGACTGCTGCGCTGCGTGTCGCGGGTTCGATCCACGCAAGGAACAAATATTTGTATGGCCTACAAATAATTGTTCCGGGTTGAGCTGTTTGTGTATGTGTTTAAAAGTTTGTAAACGCAGCCACGATACCGGAGAAATACCTAGAGCAGGGCACAATTCAAAAAAAAAAAATTGCCTTTCGAATTGAAATCTCGATTGAACTCATCCGAGAGACTGCTGAGGCAATTCACCACCCATATCTAGTGGGTGTAAAAACTTCCTTAACGAAGCCGAAAGGCCACGTGTCCTTGTGATAGTTATTTTGTTCTTCACCAGACCTTGGAACCTTCCAATTACGGTTTTTTTTTTAATTCTTTCTTTTTTTTAAGTTTTGCCCCACACTAGAAATTTCTCATGCATCGTGGGTGCGTTTACAAACATTAAAACTCATATACTTACACAAACACCCAGACCCGACAACTATCTGTAGGCCATACAAATATTTGTTCCGTACAGGGATCGAACCCACGACACGCAGCGCAACAGTCGATCGCTCAACGACTGCGCCAACCGTGCCGCCCATAAGTATTTAATGTGTATAACATTACTTAAAAACTTAACTTAAAATTCACCATGACCTCTGCTGGCCTACCAACACATCTTAAAACATTATTGTTTTATTCTTTTTCCATTGTGGGAAAGAGATGGTGCTAGACATCTTGTATAGCTTTGTCTCTTTCTCACTTTGGAATAAGAGTAAAACAATACTGCTTTAAGACGTCATGGTAGGACAGCTGTACTATTCAATGCATCCGTAAACACAATGTTTTGAGTGCTTTACATTGATTCCTACGGTAAAGCGCAGTTTTTCACACCAAGAAAAAAGACGTTATCTAGCAATATTTTTTTAGGGTTACTTAGTTTAATGCACAGAATGCTTAGTTGGTGACGTCGTGAAGGGTACGTTTACACCATGTACGCAACAGCCCTTGATATTACTGATCAGGGGGGTTACTAAGCCGTCTTAAAGCAGTAGTTTAATCTTATTCCAGTGTGGGTAAGAGACGGAGCTATAGAGGGCGTCTAGCGCCATCTCTTTCCCACTCTGGAATAAGAGTAAAACAATACTGCTTTAAGACGTCATGGTAGGCAACCAGGCCACCGATGACGTAACTCCGAAATTGACGATTTGAATGACGCACGTACCAAAGTCATGTACTGAAGTGTGACCGTCATGAGTATTACATGCTTGTATGCCTCGTTGGTAATAAAAATGCAAGCAATCAAGCATTAAAAATGTCGGTATTCCCCAGTAATAGCTGTCTCACCGTTAGAAGCGTATTATCACTAAGGCAAACTAGACACGTGCCTAGAGGCGCGAGTTTACAAAGGGGCGCACGCGCGGAACTTCTAAACAAAGAAAAAATAGTTTTCAACATAAAATAAATTGTAACAGTAAGTATGCACCTACTTACACAATAAAAACGATTATGGGCGTCGCCAAGGAGATGCAGGAGGCTCAGGATTTTATTAAAGTTATACTTTCAGGCATCGTCCTAATAGAACGCGAATGCGCGATCATCGCGCGAGTAAGCGATGCGCCCATCGCGTGTTAGCGCGATGGCAAAAACTGGGTGTCCTATCATCGCGCGAATTGACGACGCGAGCGAACGAGGGGCGCGGGCACAGCGGCCCGTTGACGAAATTATCGCGCGAATTTCAATTAGGACGCCTATTCGAATTCAATATGTTTGATCACGTGTTCGTACGAACTTAGTTCGTAAAAATAGATTTACAAACATTTGAGTCGCGTGACCACGTCGTGCGATTGTCAGTTAGGACACCTATTCGAGTTCAATATGTTTAATCGCGCGTTCGTACGAGTAAAATTCGCGCGAACCTACGATGATCGCGCATTCGCGTTCTATTAGGACGATGCCTAAAAGTTTTACTTTTCCTACCTGATGCCACAGAATTAGTAAGTAAAATTGTAGCGTACAGTCAAACCACACTCACGCCTTTATATTTAAGGGTAAAAATGAGCCTCTGAGTAATTTTACTACCTCTACAAACTTAATCATTTTCTTTTAACCTGTCCAAGGCAGGGCTAAACAATTTTTCGAGCTCGCTTCGCTCGCTCTTGGAGCCTAGTTTCTCCTCAATCTTGCATTGTTCTGTAAGTCAACCAATTAACTCCTATATGTAGGGTCAAACCAATTGTAACCTGCACGCGTAGCTAGACCGCCGTAGAAACGGGCTATGTGGACGAAAGAATCGACAAACTACCACATTTTCATTGTTTATCTGTCATTATGTCGATTCTTTCGTAGACAAAACTCGTTTCTACAGTGCTCATGCTGCACGTGCTGTCCAAGATACAATGTTAAAATTTTCGAGCTCGCTTCCCTCGCTCTTGGAACCTTAGATCTTCTGCTGTATGTGCTGTTTTTTTTTCAGTCAAAATGTATGGAACGGCAGTTTTTTTATTTTATTTATTCATGAAAAAATTATATTTGGGGGGCCATAATGATGTACTGAGTACGTGGAAAGCGTTTTCGCGTTGGTATCCCTTACACCCCGTTTAGTATGGGTTCTAGAGAGGTGCCGATGAGGTGCTTGCCTAGGGCACTCTCGACAGTTAATCCACCTCTACTCACCGTACAAAAAACTAACAAAATATAGGTACTGAATCTTACTGTCTTCTTTTTCGTCGTGCCCTTCCTTAAGAGCGCTTACACCTTACGGCATTTCATACAAACTTTCAAGTCCTTATTTTCCGATATGAGAGAACCGATTTTAATTAAACTTAATACGCATAAGCAGGATACAAAGGTCTAAAAACTTAATAAAAAACATTTTCGAAATGCCTTTAAAAAAAAAAATAACTGGAATTTTCTGTTTCTATAGATAATTTAAAATCGGTCAAATTAAGCTGTAACACTATTTTACGAAAATGTTTTTCGGAAAATAAGGACTTCACAGTTTGTATGAAATGTCGTAAGGCGTAAACGCTCACGTGTTAAATAAGTTTGGACCGAATTAAGAATTAAGGCAGCGGTGATGAAATAAAATAAACAAAGTAATGCGCCTGCCTGAGTTCGAACCCACGGCTTACTGCTCGTAAGTCGGGGCTGCCACCACTGGGCCACCGCTGCTCTCATCAATACCATTCCCTAAGCCGTCGTCTCAGCAGTTATCCCCTTTGAAGTCATAATCACTCTTCACATCTTTTACATGTCATCCATCGTTTCGTTGTCCATCCCTTCCCTTCCCTTCCAGCCACCTTTACTAAGAATTCAGAGAATGTACTTCTTCTAACACATATTTTCTCTCTTCTCCAGATGTTCAGTACCAGAATGCGAAGACAACCCCCTACATATAAACTTCACAATCCCCCATGACAATGATGGGGTCCCATCAAAGTGCTTGCGTTACGCCCCTTTTGCCAATGCGTCACATTTGGCCAACCTGAGCCAATGTTCGCCACACTATTATGATACGTCAACGGAGATTGGCTGTGAATCTTACGTGTATTTGGAAGAGCACTCTATTGTTAAAGAGGTAAGAATGAATTTTGTTATTATTTGTGTCTGTTTTTAAAGTTGCTATTAACCCTTTTGACATTTACATGTACACTCTACGTCAATTTTCCGGATTATAGCATAACGCACTGAGAAATGTTGAATGTTTATGTTGTATACCGGTTGCTATTGTAATATACGGACAATTTAAGTTGATTGTCAATATTAAAAAAATTGTATTTAACTTCCTTGAATTTATATACATTACTCTTCCTTAGTTTTAAGGAGCTCGTGACTTAATAAATTCAGCCGCTCGGGTCGATCTTTCTTTAGGTTAAACCTTGCTTTTTTTTTAAACACGTTGCCCCGCACTAGGAATCGTGTATCTCCTGTATCGTGGGTGCGTTTACAAACATTTAAACTCACATACAACAGCCAGACTCGAAACAACTATCTGTAGGCCATACAAATATTTGTTCCGTACGGTGATCGAACCCGCGAAACGCAGCGCACCAGTCGATTGCTCAACCACTGCGCCAACCGTTCCGTCAAATGCTTGACTAGGTTGGTCCATGGATGAGTAACCACTCGTTCCATACCGAGTTTCCTTCGTGCCTCGGAAAGCACGTGAATCCGTTTGCCCCGACTGTCATGTAGATATTCGACAGTCGCAAGTCGTCGCAAACAAGGAACTCATGCTCGTTGTGCGTTTCCTTGTTCTCTTTACATACCCAGCTATCCAAGTTCTTAAATCGAGTTAATTTTTAACTCCATTTAAAGACTTGTGCTCATACTGTCATCTTTAATTACATCATCAGCCTATAATGTTCCCGCTGCTGGGACACAGGCCTCCTCTTTATGAGAAGGAGTGGGCTGAAACCCACAACGCGGGCCCAGTGCGGGTTGGTAGATGTCACATGTCTTCGAATTTTTAGTTCTAGGACATGCCGGTTTCCTCACGATGTTTTTCTTCACCGTTTCTGAGAGCAGCGTTGATGAAATAAGTAACACAAAGTAATGCGCCTGCCTGGGCTCGAACCTACGACTACTGCTCTTAAGTCGGGGCTGCCACCACTGGGCCACCGCTGCTCTCCTCTCTGCTGCTTTAATTACATAGGCAGAGCATAACATAATATGGCAAAAGTCATTCGTGTTATTGTTATGATGCCACACAATGTACATTACTGTAATCAATGCAAACTAACACAAATAAACACGTGTTCACTTCTTGTTGACTACCATTGCTCATTAGTATAAGTCCACTCGTCTGTGTAAATATTTACGTGATGGGAACAATTATTTATTTACCTTTACGTATGATAACCTTTTTCTTGCAGCTTCGCTCGTGTTGCGGTTAGAAACCATGGCAACGTTTTAGGAGCGTTTACGCCTTACGAAATTTCATACAATCTTTAAAGTCCTTATTTTCCGAAATGACTGAACTGATTTGAATTAAACTTCATACGCATGAGCAGGATACAAAGGTCTAAAAAGTTACAAAAAAAATATTTTCGAAAAATTGTGTTACAGCTAAATTAGACCGATTATAAATTATCAATAGAAACAGAAATTTCTAATTACCTTTTTTTGTAAGACATTTTGAAAATGTTTTAGTTACTTTTTAGACCTATGTAACCTACTTATGCGTATTAGGTAAGTCTCATTAAAATCGGTTTTTTCATTTCGGAAAATAAGGACTTCGAAAGTTTGTATGAAGTGTCGTACGGCGTAAACGCTCTTAAATAGCTGCTTTTTTTGAATTTTGCATCGGCATTGTTTTTAATTCAAATTCAAATTCAAATTCTTTATTGCGACCTAAGTATAGTCTTGAAGATGTTGACAATAGGTAGGTTCTTATAACTTAATTGCCTGTTAGGGCATTGCAATTTAAATGGTATTTAAATATAAAAAATAAAATTAAGATATACACACACTCAATATTACAGTTGTTCCAGTTCCATAAAATTATTAGTATTCATCGTTTTACATTATTTCATACATTTAATATTCTTATAATTTATATGTCATTTTATAAAGTATCACAATGAATCCAATATCACATAATTATTTTTCTTCAAGAAATTCCTTAACTGAGTAATATGCCTTTCTTATCAGGAAGTCTTTTAGCTTCCTTTTAAAAATACCAATTAAATTAATGCTTTTAATTTCTTTGGGTAAATTATTATAATTTTTTATGCCCATACAAAAAATACTATTACTATGTACTGCAGTGTGGGATGTTTTACTTCTTAATGTATCTTTTAATCAATAATTATTCAATAATTAAAAAAAATCAATAATTAATCATTTTATTATATAACCAACAACAACGCTCAGAGAAAATTTAGTTTCACATTTGTGAAAGAAGTTTCGGAATCGGATCAGAAGTTCTGAAGATGCCATTAACTTTCAAACCAAAACCAAATATGGTATGGTAGTTCTTTATAATCCTGATGGTTATTCTATTACAACTTTGATAATATGTATATCAAATAATTTTGGTTCTGTAGCGCGACACAGATGTTTACACTGAATCGTACTGACGGCTTCCACGCAATCGTGCGGAAGAAAATGGCGTCGCTGACAGTTAGAATCCGGGCTTGTGGTAATAGCATCCTAAAAACAGTGGACGAGAGTGTATTTTCCCCTTATACGAGGCATTTTGTGGAGAAGATGACCGAGTAAATACTTGTTCATCTTCTGTGCAAAATGCTTCTCAAACTCGTTGTTATTATGTTACTAACACTATGGATTTCTATTATCCGTTAATATATACATCTATACTCTATACAACACAAATAAATAAAATTGAAGTGTCTGTTTGTAATATTAAAATTACCGATTTTTACTACATGCATTTATTTAAATTTGTGTCTGTCTGTCTGTTTGTTCCGGCTAGCTAATCTCTGGAACAACTGGACAGATTTTGAAGGGACTTTCACTGGCAGATAGCTGATGTAACTTAGGCTACTACTATTTTAGAAAATATCTAAAAAAAAAATATGCCACAACTAAAAAAAACTTTTTTGTTAAATTCCACGCAGGCGAAGTCGCGGGCATAGCTAGTTGAAATTAATAAATAACCATTATCTCCTCGACGTGATTTAATATAGCAATTATCTTGTCATTGAAGCCATAGTGACCATTATAATTTAACAACAACTCGGAATAAATGAATACCACTGGTGCACACGGCGACATATCGAGCTATACATTTCCAGTATAACATTATATGGCCCCGCTTTGTATAGATTTCCCTTTCAAATGACTTATTCGCTTATCATCATCATCATCAGCCAATTATGTTCCCACTGTTGGGACACAGGCGTCCTCTCTATGAGAGGGAGTGGGCTGTATCCACCACAGGGCCCCGTGCGGGTTCGTAGATGTCAGATGTCTTCGAATTTTTAGTTCTAGGACATGCCGGTTTCCTCACAATGTTTTATTTTTGGTTTCTTCACCGTTTTTGAGGGCAGCGGTGATAAGGGCAGTCTGATATTTTGCTACAAAAAATTCTCCAGGAATTATTTTTTCCCCAAAATAGGGAACTAAGTCTATCGACCAACGCTGGGCGACCACAGCCGCAAACCCTCAAGCAATCGCTATGACACATCCCAACTGCCCGTGGTGACACGACTGCAAGATGTAGCTATGAAAGCGACAAAGGGGCAATAGGTTTTGCAGCTGTAGGTTTATGGTACTTTTGGCGTTTTGTGTGAGCCAACCGAAATAAAATTCTAAACTTTTACTATTATAGCGAAAGTTATGGTCATTCGGAGAGAAAGTTATATTTTATCTTGTTTTTTCTCCAGTTTTCTGCCTCGTTGGTCAAGTGGTCGCAAACGCGACTACTGAGCATGAAGGCTTGGATTCTATTCCCGGGTTGGGCGAAGCGTTATTGGGTTTCTCCATCAGCAATTTTTCAGCCAACATGGAGTCTGGATTTGTGCCCGGTTGGTGGCAATAGTTTCGCCTCTCATTATCATACCTTTTTCCCAATTCATTTGGGGTCGGCGCAGCATGTCTTCTTCTTCCATACTTCTCTATTACTCGTCGTCTTATCAGACATCATCACATCGTCTTTCATGCCATACGGCCAAAGAAACTTAAAAAAGCACATTGATCGTTTTGAGAATCCACCAAATTATACTCCATATAATCGCGTTACCATCTGACACCAAAAACGGTTCTAGACTGCTAAACTTAATTACTTTTCTCTATTTCTTACTTCAGTTACAGGCTCTAACATGTGACCCTTACTTGGGAAGAGACTGGACTCCACGACACAGGGTGGGGAATATGTAAAAATCTAGCGTTTAAGGACCATTGTCTTATGTTACTACTTTTTTTTTAATTTTGTACTTTGTTTATGCGATCTGAATAAATTATTATTATTAAACTAGTCATGAAAATCCGCCATCTTGAATGTCAAGTTCATCAACAAATAATCTGTCAAATGCACACAACAACAACTTCATTATATGTTTTTCCACTTTTAAAACGTCCCGTAACGCTTCTGTGAGCAACATAACTAGAATTTATTATAATGATTACATAATTTTTCGTAATAAATAGGTTTGGCGTAAATTGCTATGCTGGTAATGCATTGTTCGTTTAAATGCTCAAATTGTTCCCAATTGCTCTTCAGCTGGTTGAAGTTTGCCGCGCTGTGTTTGATGGGATTACCCTGCTGAGTTCTTTTATGTACGTTTTTTGTTTGTATGGGGAGCTCTTGGCTTAATAATAATAACCGCTATCACCGCTTGGGTCGATAGTTAGATTAAGCCGCCTCTTGCCTAGGTTGGTCCGTGGATGGGTGACTTCCCATTCATCATCATCATCATTTCAGCCGAAAGACGTCCACTGCTGGACATAGGCCTCCCCTAAGAAGGGGGGGTTTTGCCAGAATCGCCACGCTTGGCAGGCGGGTTGGCGATCGCAGTACGGTTGTTACAAAAGCACAGAGAATGCTGCTGCCCATTCTCTGCTAAGTCCCTTAGTCGCATCTTACGTCACCCACGGGAAAATATGGGATGGTGCTATTCTTTACGTCCGACACCATACAGAACACCGACCAGACTTCCCATTACATACCGAGTTTCCTACGTGCCTCGGAAATCACGTTAAGCCGTTGGCCCCGGCTGTCATGTGTAGATCTTTGACAGTGGTTACAAGAAGTCGTATTACTCACTATTGACTGGGGTGTGGAGGTCAGATAGGCAGTCGTTCCATGTAGAATACTGGTATTCAGCTGCATCCGGTTAGACTGTAAGCTGACCACAACATAGTTGGGAAAACGCTAGGCAGATGAAAAAAAAACTGACTATAAAAAATCTTATATTCTTTGAAGATAATATTCAAGAATATTAAACGACATAATTTGTGATTTCCTTTGACAAATTGATGTTAATTATGTTTACGTAAAACCCAATGTTTAATGTTACCTCGATCCGCCATATTGCAATACCTAATTGTCTTATAATAATAATGAACGGGCAATAACAATTATGTATTTTGATTTATTGTTTATAATAGGAAAATCTTGTCATAATAAAGGACGCTATACAGACGACAGAATAAATCTAGATATAACATCACGCAATAAATCCCCGAAGGATTAGACAGAGCAAGTTATGTTTAAGTGTATGAAACGTGAGAACGTGTTGAGAACAGCGGTGGCCCAGTAGTGGCAGCCCCGACTGAGAGCAGTAAGCCTTGGGTACGAACCCAGGCAGGCGCATTACTTTGTGTAATTTATTTCTTCGCCGCTGCTCTCAAAAACGGTGAAGGAAAACATCGTGAGGAAACCGGCATGTCCTAGAACTAAAAAATCGAAGACATTTGACATCTACCAGCCCACACTGGGTCCGCGTGGTGGATTACAGCCCACTCCTTCTCAAAGAGAGGAGGCCTGTGTCCCAGCAGTGGAAACATTACAGGCTGATGATGATGATGATGTACCTAGGAATCAAACCCAGGACCCCGACCTCTACAGTCGCGCTTGTGACCAAAGTGTATAAGGGTTGACATGAATACAGATTACACATAGCATAGAGGTTACTTACTTGGACATGTGATACCGAGAAATGAAAAACTATGTTAGTCACACTGCTGGCTGCAACTTATTACTGGCCTTAGTACCAGTCAGTGTGATGAATTGAAATCCATTTATCACGCTTAAGAAGGTATTACAATTTAATAGAACTTTGATAAATAAATAAAATAATCAAAGTCAATGTTACCAACCAATGCTAAGTCAAGAATGCAGTTCTACAGCTGATTCATTTCGAGATAAACGACTTGAATTCAAGTTCGTAGGTATTGCATTTTATATCTATGAAATATAGCAGATGGACAGACTGTGTGAAGGAGGATATGGGTAGAAAGCAGGTGACTACTGCGATGAGGAATAATAGAGAAGTATGGAAGAAGAAGACATGACAGCTCAGAACGTTTTGAGTATGAATGTGGATGGGTATAAGGGTAGAGGAAGACCAAAGAAAAGATGGATGCACTGTGTGAAGGATGATATGGCAAGAAACAAGGTATTTTATGAGATGACAAGTAATAGAGAAGTATGGAAGAAGAAGACATGCTGCGACGACCACAAATAAATAGCATTTTTTTTCTTAGATTTCCGATGAAAATGTTCGATGTGCAGGGGTTCAGAAAGTTTTGAGTATGAATGTGGATGGGTTTAAGGGTAGAGGAAGACCAAAGAAACGATGGATGGACTGTGTGAAGGATAATATGGCAAGAAAGGAGGTATTTCATGAGATGACAAGTAATAGAGATGTATGGAAGAAAAAGACATGCTGAGCCAACCCCAATTAAATTGGGATAAGGGCAAGAGGATGATGATGACGGTATGCAGGGGTTCAGAAAGATGGACTGAGTAAGTGGTAACCGTTTTTGCCTCGGTGTTCCCATCTAATTGTTCATCTACCAACATTAAATTAAAAATAAAACTTCTATTCATCAAAACACAATAACAGAGAGTTCAGAAACTTAATTAAGAAGCCTAAAATGTATCGAATCGATGTTCTGTAGTGCACGTGTATAATTTGCTGTAGACCAGTTGAAGTACGCACTTAATGAAACCGTTGCAAGCGTGCAAGGATCCGATACGGTTCAACGATAAGGAATTTTAATATCGTTACCTATCGTTTAGCAAAAAAAGGAATGAAGTTGCCGTTTATTGCATTTTTTGCGAATTTCCGGAGTGATTCAGAAACTGAAATTGGTTTTTTCTTCTGGTTTTTCGGTTTGATGAGATGACAAAATTGAAATGGCAGATTATGAAGTTATCATAGCTTAGTAGTATTTTAAAAGTTTAAGTACTGCCTGTCTTGGTGACCTATAAATATATCAAAACATTTATTTCTTTGCCAACATGGGTAATTGGTACATGAAGTTTTCTTATTTATTATAATCCTCCATATTCTACCGTCTCATGGGCATGCAAATAATATTCCATTCCAAAATAAAACAGAAATTGTATAAAATTGTGAACCGTAAAAATAATCGTCAGCCCACGCAAACAAAGTGGTAGGCACAGCTAAATACAGCTAACAATGCAATCGCTATTATTAAGTCACTAAAATTTTACAATCGTACACAATCGAGGGTGAAGATCGCTACATCAATGCTGGTCGGTTGCCAACAGCCACCTTTACTGGCAAAGGCGACATTGCAGGATAAATCCAGTCATCATTTTTAGAACTAACACTTTGCCTGTTGCACGACTATATTGTTTCTTATGCCTGTTTTCGATACTCAAACCATCACTTTCCAACTATGTTGGGGTCAACTTCTAGTCGACCGGCTACACCTGAATACCTGTATTTAACATGGAGCGACTGCTTATCTCCAGAGAATGGGTAGCAGCGTTCTCTGTGCTTTTGCAACAACCGTACTGCGATCGCCAACCCGCCTGCCAAGCGTGGCGATTATGGCAAAACCCCCTTTGTACACTTAGGGGAGGCCTATGTCCAGCAGTGGGCATCTTTCGGCTGTAATGATGATGATGATGACTGCCTCTCTGACCTCCGCAGCCCAGTCACAGGGTTATATGCTACGCTTCGATAAGTACTAAGACTGGTTGTCAGAATTTCGAGCATTTGATCACTCGAAACGACTGAAAAAATATCTACCAATAACAGCCAGGATTAACTTGCTTTCCGAGTCACAGAAGGAACTCGGTATGTGATGATGGTCACCTTCCACGGACCAACCTCGGCAAGAACTGTGTGGCTGTTATTATTTTGCAACAAGTTTTGATACACAAATGAATGCTTTAATAAAAGTGCAATGTTGAACAGCGCACAGCACCGCGTGTGCATTATTCTTTTATAGATAAGAAACAGTTAGCGTTGCATTAGTGCATGTAATGGTGTGACTATCAAGCATATGGTTCTTTGGTTTACAAAACAAGGACAACCTATTGTTCCAAGATGTTCCTTTGTCTTCCAATTTGCAGTTTCCATCGATGACAGGCCTATGTCCAGTTGAGCATTACGAAGGTAATGGTTGGCAATCATGTAGACTTACATGATTGCTGACCATTGTCTTTCAATTCAAAAAAGGAAACATTCTAAACCTCAGCGATTGAAAATATTAAAAAGTAATAATTTGTCTCATGCAGAACAAAAAAAAAAGGTTGAATTAATAATAGAACAAAATTTACATTAAAAAAAAAACATAAGAAAAAATACAATCTCAATTGGCCCTGTCTTTTAGCCTCGGCCAAAAGACTATTGATGAATCGCTTGAAAAGTCAGTTAGCACATCATAATTCTACGCTTTCCATAAACTGTAAATTTTGAAGGCTGTTCAATCAAACCTGAAACAGCAAAAAAAAAAACGAGTTGACACAAAAGGCGAAATCACAATGGCATTTCACTAATTCGTTGACCGTGAATAAAGAGCGCGTTTTGATTTCCGTACTATCGAAAAGTATTGATAATCGAATTTCACAGTATGCGACCTATGTCATAATGCGCCGTAACTCATTGTAACATGGTTCAATTGGACGTTCCGATTGCTGGAAAACTCACAATGTATTTTATGTTTTGTCCTTCGATTATCATTTTCTGTAACACTCATTTTCATAGAGACCTATAGGTAAATTCTTTACACGTTCTTTTTGTGCAAAAGTGAAGAACATGTCTTTCAGTATGCCATAAGCATGTAGGATATAATAATGCTCTTAACTAAAAACCAAGAATTCTACCATGGAATCATTGTTTTAATATTTTTCCTAAAAATGTTTGACCGGGTGGTGGATGTTTGACCAGGAAACCTAGTAAAATAACAAAGAAAAAAATTGGTTGCCTGTAAAGTCGGTTTACGGACGATAGTTTAACGTGACAACGTCATAACAAAACTGATGAACTGATTGCTTAATTTTATGAATAGCAAGCCGATCGTGTCTTTAGCTCGTAACGTCACAATGAGCGTAACGTTACAATGAGTCATAACTAACTAACACTACCACTCCTTTGAAATTCTTATCGTTGAAAAAGCCTCTGCGATTGACTAACTATAATTCCCCTATTAACAAATCCTTTTTCTTTTATTTCCAGTTCGACCTTGCCTGTCAAGACTGGAAGCGATCCTTAGTGGGTACGGTCCACAACGCTGGATTCTTCATCGCCATCCCTCTAACCGGACTGATATCAGACAAATATGGCCGACGGCCTGCGCTCGTGTTCGCTTCGGTAGCCAATGGCGTCTTCGGAGTTATTCGGGCATTGTCCGTTAATTACGACATGTTCGTTGTATTTGAATTTTTGGAACCAGCGTTCGGTGGGGGAGTTTATACAGCGTGCTTTGTACTTGGTAAGTGAGCTTTTTGTCACTTTAAAATAGTTCAATTGTCAGCAAAAGAAAAGGTGATCCAAAAACACTGCAATGAGGATTGCTACTAGGTACGTTACTACTCCTATATTCTGGGTAATGGCATGACATTTCTTCGGTTATACTGAAGTCCCACCTAAAAGGAGGCGAACCTATTGCTATCAACTGGGTACAGATCACACTCCGGACTGCTGCTGAGGAATTGCTGTTGGAAAAACCCAATAATAGTTTGCCCATCCCAGGAAACGAATTCAAGGCTTAGCAATAACACTAGTACTCACTTCGTTGGTCTATCTAGAGGTCGTCCGACCACTTAGATAGACCAACGAGCTGGTACCGAAATTCAAACACCCAAGTCAAGAACGTTCATCATCATCAGCCTATAATGTTCCCACTGCTGGGTCACAGGCCTCCTCTCTATGATAGGGAGTGGGCTGTAATCCACCAGGCGGGCAGATATCACATGTCTTCTAATTTTTAGTTCTAGGACATGCCGGTTTCCTCACGATGTTTTCCTTCACCGTTTTTGAGGGCAGCGGTGATGAAATAAATTACACAAAGTAATGCGCCTGCCTGGGTTCGAACCCACGGCTCAAGAACGTTACCTCAAGTAAATAGTATCAAAATACATACACCACTAACACAACCACGGCTCAATAACTAAGGTCATTGCACGCGGAACATTGACAGCAGAAGTACCACCATTTTCCTTGAAATCTGAACGGCGAAGGCAAAGTGACAGTTCTAACGGAAATAACTAGCCATAGACATTGATTATGTTGTAAATTTAAACAAGATATATTAGTAGTTATTTCATAACATAATATCACGACTGTAATCAACGAAGGGTTAGGCAGCGGTGGACCTAATAGTTTAACACCCACATTCCGCTACTTAAGTTGTAAGTCCCATGTAATAGACGAGATTATTGCCATCAATCGTCTATAAATCCAGACTCCGTGGCTGCGATTTAGAAATTTCTAGTGAAAAACCCAATAACACTTTGGCTGATTCGGGAATCGAACCCAGGACAGGCTTAGCAGTCGCGATAGCGACACCTAGACCAGTTAAAAATAAAAAACCGGCTAAGTGCGAGTTGGACTCGCACACGAAGGTTTCCGTACCATTATTTGTAAAATTGAGGCAAAAAAATCAATTTTTTGTATGGGAGCCCCCCTTAAATATTTATTTTATTCTGTTTTTAGTATTTGTTGTTATAGCGGCAACAGAAATACATAATCTATAGAAATTTCAACTGGCTAACTGTCATGGTTCACGAGATACAGCCTGGTGACAGACGGACGGACAGCGAAGTCTCGGTAATAAGGGTCAAACGGGACCCCTTTGGGTACGGAACCCTAAAAATTGCAATTTCGCGTTCTTTTATTAGAGCGGTTATCTCGTAACAGGAAAATTCCAAACTGATATTCTCGTTATTGAAAAATCGGATTTAGTGTGAAAAATGGTTTTCATCACGTGTTACCAACGTTGGTGTTAGAGCATGAGCAACATTGGTTACACCTGATTGTGCATTCAATAATAAGTGGGTGTGATGTTCTTATTTCAAATGGAAATCGATTAGGCTTTACATGATTATTATTGGGAATTCTTGTTTTGGATTATTCTATGTTTTTTTTTTATAAATCGCATCTCGCAGTTCAACCTTGGAGGCCTTAAAAGTAAGGCCTCCAGCTAGGGCATAAAAACTTACAAACTAAGCGACTGCACGCTAAGGGCACCCCCTGTGGGGTACGAGCCTCGGCTCAGGGCGTCGCTGGGGGAAGACTGCATGGGGACAGGCTGGATCTGAATGATATCATTATTTAGGGGCTGATTTAAAACTACTGGCACAGCATCGCGGGCTGGCTCGAGCGAGGGTCGGGGAGGGTAATTATTCTATGGATCGACACTGGTTATTTATAATCATGGACATCAAGTGTCACAGAGAAATATTTTTTTTTTTCGAAGTATAACCAAAATGAAGACCAAAGATAAAGAAAATTTGTTCAAAACCAATAAAGAAATTGGGTTAGTTGGTTGTTCACTTTAGCAAGTAAATGTGTTATCAAGTTTCAATTGTACAAATGGCTGCTTTGTTTTGATATCGGAGATAAAACTCAACAAACGTGTTACCTGATGTGTTTCCTTGCAGCATGGTCGTCTACCTAATAGTAATTGGTAATTGATACAAAGAATCAGAATCTATTAACGGCCACAAAGATTTATTTAACTTTATTATTACCTTTTTTTACGGATGGGAAATCAACAAATGACCCCTCCTGCTCTGGGCGGAGCTGAAGGGAGTGTCAGACTTGACTGACTAAAACCCATCCATGTTCCTTCTTAGGCCTTTGTGTGCCCTGGCAACTTTATTATTACCTTCCTTTATAAGGATCAAACATGGTTGCTTGTAAACAACAAAGATTGGCCTTTGTTTGTTGATAATATTGGCCTTGTAGATGGGAGAACTAGTTATACCTATCGTGATATCATCAGCCCATTCTGTCCCACTGCTGGGAAAAGGCTGCTAAAATATATTTCTATACAGGGTGTAACGGAAAGGGTATATACATACTTATGGGTGTGCTTCAGACCATCAAACTGAACATATTTCTCCATCGGACAAACACCGTAATAGCGAAAAAAATATCTACTGCCCCATACAAAATTTCAATACCTATTCGAGCCAAATGTATGAGGCAACTGATATTTTTTTCGCTATTACGATGTTTGTCCGATGGAGAAACATGTTCAGTTTGATGGTCTGAAGCACACCCTTAAGTATGTATATACCCTTTCCGTTACACCCTGTATATATATATATTTATAAATGGCTTTCCATTTTCTTTATATTTTGCCTTCTCCAACCAATCTTTTAAGAAAGAGTCCAGATAGTCACTCCAGCGTTTCCAGGACTTATCGCCAACATCGGCGATCCCAGTCTTAGACCGTATTAAGATGTTGCGCTTTCTACCTGGGAATCAAACGTTGGTAATCGCGCTCTTTGGCAAGCGTTGAGTTTGAACTTCTGAGCTTTAGTCAAAGACCAAGTCTGAGCTCTAAAGATAATGACAGGCAGGACACACATGTAGACGAGCTGGCTATTTTGTGAGATAGGAAGGTCGCCCTTCATAAATACATACATGAACCAGTGGCTCCTCCGGGTATTTTCAACTCTTTGTCCGGTCTGTTGTTGTAACAATATTTCTAACAAATCTTCTATCTTTAATCACTTTTTCTACCACGTACGAAAACAATGCTTGTACCCTTAATGGATGGTCAGGTTCACTGCAATTCACTACATGAGACATTCATGCATGCACATGGACACTTAGACATAATGTAAGTCTCGACTATCGGGATTATAGATCACTTCGAAATCATTTTAAAAAATATACACAGTTCTAAATATCAACCAACTTAGACTATCGCAATATTCGCAATGTCTGCTTCACTGGCTCCAGTGGCTATCGGTCCCTCGACAGGGTTTGCCAATATACTAAGTGTTCTTTAATATCCCTAAAGTTTTACAAAACTTGAGAATACTAGTAGTTCAGTCTTAGAACGTAATAAGGATAATTAATTCGTGGCTCCAGTAAAAGGGCGAAACTCAAGTTCTACTTCAATTTAGATCTATTTTTGTATGACCAAACTTTACAGAATATCTCTATTTACCCAACCAAATTAACACACAACTCAATTTAAAAAGTAAAGAACCAGTATTTACCCCAGTCCTGTCACCAAATTATTGCCACGGCAAACACCGAAATTAGTTAGAGTTAGTCCTAAACAAACTGGCTAGGACTCAGTTTTGGGACCTTCCTCAACAAATAGGCTTCAGGCCTAAGTAACAACCCTGGAATAATATTTGAGGGCTCCGAAATTATCGCGACCTCGAACCTGAATTTGTGGTCCTTTGGTTCTGTTTAAGAAAAATGTAGGAAATGCTAAAATGTCAGAGCAGCGATGACCAAGTGCTGGCAGCCCCGATTTACGAGCAGTAAGCCGTGGGTTCGAACCCAGGGCACTACTTTATGTAATTTATTTCATCATCGCTGCTCTAAAGACGGTAAAGGAAAACATTGTGATAAAACCGGCATGTCCTAGAACTACAAATTCGAAGACATTTGACATCTAACAACCCGCACTGGGCCCGCGTGGTGGATTACTGCCCACTCCCTCTCTTAGAGAGTAGGCCTGTGTCCCAGCAGTAAGAAAATTACAGGCGAAAATTTCTGCGTAGAAAAATGATCGTACATATCATAAGGTTATCATTTACTACATAATTTGGTTCAAAAGAGGAGTAGCCTGATTTATTTCAGCACTTCTGCTCCCAAACCTGATTTAAGTCCACTTATTGAGAATACAAATCTCTTACTCCTGAAATGTAGGTATTTTTAGCTTAACCTTTGTCTGCTATAGTGAAAGATTTAGAACATAAACATTGACGACCAAAAGACCACTGAACCGATTTAGACAAATTAAACAATTTACCGCTTCAATGACTCTAATAGTACCGTTTTAGCCAAGTTTCAGCAATCTTAAACTGTCGCCTTTCATTCTGAATATTTTTATCAACCACTTTACTTTTCATTCTTACTTCTTTATATTTACACTGAATAATTTAAGGCAGTTTTTATAGCTCATAAAAAGATTAACAATCACTTCTTTGTTTGAATTTTATTATTTTAGTAAAAACATGGATTGTTAAAAGGCAATTACAATCTTAACCGTTCAGACCCGAGGCCGCTAACGTATGCCTGCGGCTTCACACGTGTAGAGGTCGAAAATTATACCACTGAATCGTAGAACAGGGAACAAGTAGTAAGGACTCCAGCCATGATCTACCTGCCTGCAATCAGCACAAAAACAGGCAGATAGCTACTTTCGCATGTAAGGATCTATTTTGATGAGAAGAATATAAAATGGGAAAGCCAATCATTAAAGCAAATGGACCATCTGCAGCAATTGCAAGCAACAAAACTGACAATGATTCATCAATACACAATGCACTGTTTTTTGTTCCGTCTTGCATGGAATTTTTAATTTACTCGCAAGAATCGCAAGTCAAAATTGGATTTTTTCATTCAATGAATAGTGCAACTCATTCGCAACGAATCTCTGGACGTTCTGAGAATCAATATAGTCGCTTTTTCCTTATCAATCATCTTGTGAAAAAACGGTTCGTAATTCTTAGAATTGTCACCAATATTACAAATCTAAGCAGCACCCCAAATAACCTTCGCGATTGATTGCCTTATAATTCGGTTGTAACTAATCTACGTTTTTGTTTATATCATCTTCCGGTCTTTGTTTTAGATCCTTTCTTGCAGTGTTCATGGGAATCCGGTAGTTTTGGCTTTTGTCGCTTCATGAGGACCAAAAAATTTGCCATTCACAACTTTTTCCTTTTTTGCGTAAACTCAATGAAGCGTCTATAATCACGAGCTGTTCATTATGCTGGTCGTTTATTTTTCGAAAGATGTTTTGTAAAGAGTCATCGACACTCGAAAATTCATCTTTGAAGACAGTATCTATTCTAAAATGGACAACCTTTTAATTTGTATTAAGAAAGAAAACCATTTTACTTTCAATAAATTGTAGCTAATTAGAATGGATCGTGTGAAGAATGTTATGAAAGAGGGAGTAAATGATGCCATGACGTCTGATAGGGAAGACTGGAAGAAGGACACGTGTTGCGCCCACCCTACGTAGAATAGGACAAGAGCAGGAAGATGATATGCAACTAGTACAAAACATTTTATGGCTCAAATAAATCTTTACCAACTTGCCATTTTTTTTTGTTTCAGCGTTGGAACTCGTCGGGCCTAAAGGCAGAGTGTTCGTGAGCCTCCTCTTCAATACAATGTTCATCCTCGGAGGAGTCACAGTCACTTTGCTCTCCTGGTGGCTTCTCAACTGGCGTTACCTGCTCTTCATCATCTACACTCCCGCTGTCTTTGTCTTCGTATACATCTGGACCCTCACTGAGAGCTTCAGATGGCTATTCAGCAAAGGAAGATACGAAGAAGGTCTGAGCGTTCTCAGCAAATCAGAGAAATTGAACAAAGTTAATGTCCCTAAAGAACATTATGAGCAGGTTGAGAAGCATGCAACGAAGCAGAGAGATGAGAGAAAATGTGAAAATGTGGAAAGAAACCAGTCTACATTCAACCAGCTTTTAACATCGCCAATGATTTGGAAGAGGCTGTTCACATGCTCGTTCCTATGGATATCTTCGACTCTAGTCTACTACGGACTTTCTATAAACGCCATAGAGTTATCTGGGAACAGCTATGTGAACTATATCGTGATACTGGTGATAGAAGCACCAGCTAATATCTGCAAGCTGATATTCTTGGACAGATTTGGCAGAAAGAGGGTGATTGCTACTGCGTATTTCATGACTGGATTGATTTTGATCAACTATGGATTTGTTCCAGGTATAGTGACATCTTATGTTTTTAGAATAGAATAAGTTTTTATTATATTCGCTTTGGTTTCAGAAGAACAATAATTTTCGTAAGTTATCAGCAAGTCAGTAAAATTTATAGAAAAGAGAATAATAATTTAAACTGGTAGATTATTTATACATCATTTATACAAGGTACAATCTCAGTAATAGGGTCCCGTTTGACCCTTTGGATACGGAACCCTAAAAACTGCTTTTGGTTAATAAGTACCTAAGTGTGAAACTTAAAGTAATTAATATACGCATTATTTAATTTATACAAAACAGCCTATTGATTCTGAACTAACCTTTCACAAGCCATAATATTAAACGTTTTGTTATTGTACGCATTACGTGTGTATTTAAATGGTAATCGAATACTGTAAACTGTTTAATGTGTTTGCACAAATCGTTATTTAATTAGATAAACAAGATAATTACATCCTCATACACACTGTCTTGTTGATTTCATTTGTTTTGTTTGATATTTTGGTGACGTCATTGCAATGGTCTTGTAACGTCAAAGCTGTGTCAATTCTACATAATATTATCTTATCATGGATGGATTGTGTGAGGAAGGACATGAAAGGAAAAGGAGTAAAGGGGATAGCTTGACGAGTTACAGGGGAGAATAGAAGAAAAAAATGTGTTGCGGCGACCCCAAGTAAGATGGGAGAAGGGCAGATGATGAGTGAATGCTTTTTTTTTAGTCTGATTTATCATATCAGCGTGAAGACATCGATAGCGAGACATAAGCTCTCCCTTTTTCTTACGGATTAGAAATCATCAAATGAATCCCGCTCTGGGCGGAGCGGAAGGAAGTGTCAGACTTGTACTGACTAAAACCCATCCATGTTCCTTCTTAGCCCTTTGTGTTCCAGGGCCGCGGTATCTCTTTCGAACAGTCCTGCAGCCCTGGCAGATAAGCTTCCCCCTAAAATTGCTGCTTTAGTAACATAAAATCACGATAACCTCGAAAGAATTAAGCTCAGGTGTATTTAATAGTACACCCACATTCCGGGACTTATTTTAAAGTCCCATGTAATAGGGGGCGAGTCTATTGCTGTCAACCGCACACAGATCCAAACTCCGTGCCTGCTATTGAAAAATTCTTGATTGAAGAACCCAATAACACTTTGCACAACCCGGGAATAGAAACCAGGACTTCTTGCTCAGCAGTGGCATTTGCCACCACTAGTCCCAACGAGGCAGTTCACTAGTGTTCGCATTTAATGGGATACAACGTTGTTCGTTATGCAGAGAGCGTCTGTGGAAATCACAACCGGCTTCTCTGTTCCCTGTTCTTTACAATCTGGATCTCCCTCAAAGATCGAGTGAATCGTTTTCTTCTTGGCATGTGTGCGCCACCCCCTAGGGTGGCGCACACATGCCAAGAACCAGTAAGTAGATGATGTGAAGGGATGATGAGGCCTACCTCATCATCCCTGCACATCAGGCGAGTTGCAGCCAAAAACAAGCCTATTTTGCTGAAAAATGGAACCTAAAGTATACCCGTGGCATCTTCATTTCTTCATTCTTGAAACAAGAATCACATACAATCAAATACTAACCTGTTCTGTATGGTGTTGGACGTAAAGAATAGCACCATCCCATATCTTCCCGTGGGTGTCGTAAGAGGCGACTAAAGGACTTTCCAGAGAATGGGCAGCAGCGTTCTCTGTGCTTTTGTAACAACCGTACTGCGATCTCCAACCCGCCTGCCAAGCGTGGCGATTATAGCAAAACCCCTTATGTACACTTGGGGGAGGCCTGTGTCCAGCAGTGGACGTCTTTCGGCTGAAATGATGATGATGATGATGACTAAACTGTGTATGTCCTCTGTTACAGCCGGGAACTGGTCAATTCTTCTATACCTCGGAGGAAAATTCTTCATAACATTGGCATACAACTCGCTATATGTGTTTGCTGCAGAAGTGTTTCCTACGAACTACAGGACATCTCTACTAGCCGCGTGTTCTACTATTGGAAGAATAGGTTCTACTGTTGCTCCTCAAACGCCTTTGCTTGTAAGTACATAACATCACGGCTGTAATCCCTGAAGGGATAGGCAGATATACCTATAACCCACATAACGCCAGTTGTGCTTAAGTCCTATGTAATGGGGGCGAGTGTATTGCCGTCAACCGGGGATAAATCCGGACTCCGTGGCTGTTTGATCTCTAAGTTGATCCGAGGATGGGTGACCACACATTACATACCGATTTTCCTCCGTGCCTCGTCGAGCACGTTAAGTTTCGGCATACTATTATATTTTAAATTATATTTTTAATTATGGCAAGCAGAGCCGATGTCGACTATTCTGCCTATGTCGAAAGTGACTTGGAAAAGCAAGTGTGTATACAGAAAGTGTTACAAGAAAAGAATTTAGAAAAAAAAATCTTTGACGATACATTGGACTTAATGTAGATCTTGAGGGGTTAGTACTGGACTGAAACAAACAAAAAGTATATAATTAAATAAATAATACAAGGTGTTGTTTTGCAACCTCGTCAAATTCTAGGAGGTAACTATGCTAATGATTCTCGACCCGAATCAATAATAAAATGAGTAGGTAATTTTCTTTTTTTTATTTATTTACTGTAATCGGTAACTGTGAACCACCCGTGTTTTAAACACGGGCCGTCTGATCCCCGCCTTATAACGTCGTTTACACACAAACAAAAAACCTCATACGTTTTTTCGATAATTTTATAAGCCCTAAACCACGTTAAGGGGGTTATTCTGAAATATTGACAAATTTAAACAACAAAAAAACGCAGTGTTTTTTAATAATATACTAGGTACCGTAATTTATATTGATTATTTATGTCTTTTGTGACAACATCCTGAATTTTGACGAGGATGCAAAACAACACCTTGTATAAGTGTTAAGCCTCAGCTGTCAATTATAGATCTTTGACAGTCGTTACAGGTAGTCTGTGGCCCGAAAGTCTGACAACCAGTCTTACCAATGGATATCGTATTACCGAGTACTAACCTAACGGTTTAGGCGCAGAATGCCTAATTCTCAAAATGGCAACTGAGTCGCAAAGGCTATGAAGGTCACATAGAACCTTTATTTAAATTGTTTCGATAGTTTCTAAGAACATAATGATGCACACATCAATATACAGAGGTCGTTACAAAACTCCTTTATTAGTACCCAGTAAAAAAAAATATAAAAAGATTGACAAGGCTGTATGGTTTCCGACATTTTATTTCAACATCATAACAAAATGCAATCATAACAAATGAAAAAAATAATTAATTATACCTAGGTACATTATTTTGTTTCCGGCAGTTAATAATTGTTTTTATTAATTTATTAATGATTAAATATGTTTTCATTTTTCCTTCCGCAGACGAGGTACTACGTATACCTTCCAACCATGATATTCGGAACAATGGCAGCATTGTCAGGATTCCTCGTTCTCACGTTACCAGAGACAAATAACCTCAAACTACCAGACTCGTTGAAAGAAGCAGAAGATCAAGACAGAAGAAAGACTGTTGAGGAACCAGAAGAAAAAACAACAGATACTAAAACTAGGTTATAATAGCTAATTGCGGGCCAAAGAAGAATGGTTGGAACAAAATAGTGAACTAAATAAAACAAAATTAAAGAGGTAGTTTAGCGATTATTTTTTTTTATCTGTGAAGTGATGAGGCCGAATGGCGGCAAGACTATGGCCAAAAATAACGTGACATTTGTAAATTAAGGCCTTGTTTCACTATAGTTTCATATTTTCGTCTAGAATATTTTTTTTCTTATTATAATTTTCTAATTAATACAAGAGAGTTCATTGTGAAAGTATGATCAAGTAATTTCAGTCGAACAACGCTGACTGCGGTACATGCTCAAGCTGGTTGTGAATTCGTAACATCCTCTCGACAGTTTTTAATGGCAAGCTCGGATTAGGACTGCCCTAATCTTCCATAGCCTAATACAAATGCAATTCAGGGTTGAATCAGACGAAACTTGGAAAATTATTTTCATCTGATATGGCCTAAAACAACTACTTTTTATTAAATTGAAATAATTATAATTCCAATATTTAGTTTTTGTTGTCTTAGTTACAAATTATTTGTATTCAACGTTTGGATAAGGGCAAGAGAATGATGATATACAATTCAAGATTTTGTTGTATAAACCAGCCTTTCCCAAAGTGGGCGATAACGCCCCCTAGTGGGCGCTGCAGGCCTACAGAGGGCGGTAAGTGAACCAGAAAAATATCGGGGCGTTGTGTAGAGGCTTGGGGGGCGATTTGTAATTTCATCTACTAGGAAGACTCTTAGACACCAACTGACCTCTCGACTCTCGACTACAACTTGTGAACATCAACTAATATTAATTAAGAGATTGCTCAAACTAACTCGGTTCGATATTCCTCTCCGCGTAGTTCACATATCTGTCCTGTTTTATTGAATAAATAAGATAAAAATCATGTCAATCGGTCGGTCCGTTTCGACATGAAAGTAGACACAAACAAACAAATAAAAAGGCAACAGACGCACTTTCGCATTTTAATAGTTATTAGTATTCCTAGATAGGTAATTTTCGTAGATAATAGACCGCGGGCGATCATGTTTTTACAAGTTTTTGTTAAATAACCCGATTTGTGCATACCTGTATAAATCGGCTGGTTCATAGAATACACGTAGTAAAAAGTATAGATCTTATTCCTATATAAAATGGGAACCATTACTATTTTACATAGTAACGAAAATTTTGGTGAGAATCCTGTGTAAATTTGCTGGAATCATATAGCTCACAATAATTAATTTAATTTAAAGTTATAGTGGTTTTTAAGTGGGTGAAAAAATGGGGGCGCTAAAAAATAAATTATTCTCAAAGTGTAGTCAAAATAAGTTTGGGAACCCCTGCTATAAACCCTCGTTTCCCCATTCGACCCCGTTTTACGGTATTTTGTGGATATTGATTGTCCTAATACAGTTAACAATCTACAGTGACACATATGTATGGTCATGTTGGACTCATTAAGACTGACGCATGCTATTGTTTAAGGCTTAACATAAAAAATAAACTTGTGATTTTTAAACAGTCTCCATCAAAAATGTGTGACACTCCCAATTAATCCATGCTTATAGACAATAAAAGCATTATTGTGTTATTATTTGTGTTGAAAACATTCTACACCTCTCTTTTCTTTACTAAATAACTTAAAGCATGTTGACAATAAACAAGCCAGAACAGTCAAATATTAATTAAGATTAGTTCGTATTGTAATTTACATAACTCAATATCTACTAATCTGTCGCTTATATTTTTTTATATTTAGATTTTACTAATAAATACACTAAACCACTTAGCAGTTCATTATTGTTGTCTGTGACAAATGACTAGCTAGTCGATAAACGATATTTTAAGGCTTGTATTCTTTCATAAAAATTACATTTTTTTTCCCTTGAGTTTAAGTCAAAGTCTTTCCATTATCTTTTTTCCTTATGGCCTGTCCTGGCCTGGCCTGAATTATACAATGTGTTTATTATGTTTTACAATGGAAATGGAATTAATCTATAACACTCCCTCTCACCTGCATGTAACCCAAAAGTGCGATCATTGTAGACGTTTTATCTATGTTTTTTTTTTAATGAAAATTTTCTGACTATAGACAAAGTAGTCTGGCATCTCTTGTTAAAATGTTTTAAGTAAAACGAAAATACATTTAGAAAAATAACTTTAAAAGGCTTGTGATTATTAGTATTAAATTGCACATGTCAAATTAAATAAAAGTTGACTACGATAAGATTATTTAAAACTACATAGTGTAAGAAATTAAGTTGAATTGAAGTTTCTTTTGTAATATTTTTACTGTGTATAAATTGTGACACTTGTAAAAAAAACTATAAAATGGTACAACAATTGTATTTTCACATTAATATTAAATTTATTTCGAATATAATTTTAAATGTACAAATAATACAAAGCAATATTATCGACAAATAGGTACATAATACTTATAGCTATTCAATGGGTAGTAATTAAAACGACTGCTTTTTAATAGCATTTTGGGCGTCCAAAAAATAACATGTCCTCTAAATTACTAACTCAGCCGTCATCGAAGAAGTGGATGGCGGGATCTTAGTTCGCTTATTCCGCAAGCTCACAAGACACCGCCATCCCCTTCGAACCTACCCGAGTCGGGATTCCGCAAGTCCCGAGTTCGATGTTGTAGCTACAAAACGTAAAATGTTGGTGAGTTGTAAAATCCGTGGCTGACATAGTAAAAGAAAAAATAATTGTTGCTCTTTAATTGACGCTTTTTTTAATATTTAGTTGGCGTTGTAAAAAAGACGAATTAGTTTATTAGAAGCCTTTTTATTTTGACGTGGCTCACATATAAAATTAGAGGTAGGGTTCTGGAGCCAAATTAACATTTTGCGGCTAGATTTATAATTTACCTTATTCAATAAAATTAAGTAAATGGTCATTCTTCTTCATAGCGTGTTAGAAGACGATCTGACGTTATCTATGAAGCTATTGTCACGCTGATTAAATCGGGTGTGTAGGGATCGATAAAAAACGGGCTTATTAATTAATAGTAAAAAAAAACAATCTTTGTTTAGAAAATCAAACCCTATTTTTTTACCAATTAAGAATTTCTTTTGTTTTAACACACTCGATTGGGTCTACATCGCTCCCGATTTTTTAAGTATGACGATTGCTTTTTTTTAATGCAATACCTTTTATCAATTGTAACTATGTTCAATATAATTGTAGATAGTACCGTGATAATGATGATAGAATAAATTAAGTTTTTTTTTAAATCTGTTTTTTATCTTATTTCCCACATTATATTATATTAGTATTATTATGCTGTTGATAATTTGCGTTTGTTATTTTTTTTAAACCTTGTATTTTATGTTACTTAAGTAGGTAAGGATTGCCCGGGCTGCGGGTTGTGCCAGGGCTGCGGGTTGTTCGAAAGAGATACCGTGGCCCTGGAACACAAAGGGCTAAGAAGGAACATGGATGGGTTTTAGCCAGTCAAGTCTGACACTCCCTTCCGCTTCGCCCAGAGCGGGAGAAGTCATTTGATGATTTCCCATCCGAAAAAAATAAAACAAAAAAAAAAGTAGGTAAGGATTCAACAAGTTCAAAAAATAGGTATGTTTTTTACATTAACGACATTTACAACAGATATTTAAATAAATGCGCAGTAGAACCAAACCTTAAATTTGCAAAAAAAAAAATGTGGTAGTGTCCTGCTAAATCGAATCGAAATTTAAAATTTTAGAAAATATTTCTTGTAATTCATGGCAGAAAATTCTACGAAAAAGTTCCATACCATTACCACCGTTCCTACCGTTATACCATATACGCGGCATAAAAATAAATAAAACTGGCAAACGATAAAACCCAAACGGTTCACGTCCGAGTTTTAATTTGAAAACGGATTAAAAACTGACGTATTACCCCTGCTTCGTATTTTGGAACCAACATTGGATCAACATTGGTTTTGGTATAAAGCGACGTTCAAATATCTGAAAATTAAATATTTGCTTGAAACTTTCAAAGGATCCTGGAGATATATTTAAATGTAAGGCAACCTTAAATAACTTCTAATAAAATCAAACATGAAATGTTAATCATAGATAATTAAAGTAAAATATAGTAGAACAAGGTTGCCCAAGATAAATTGCTCAACCATAGATAATATACTTCACTGTAATTGTATGTGTTTTCGTCTCAATGGAATATGCCGTAATTATCGATTAAGTAAGCAATATTAAATTACCAAGTAGAGTAGATAAGGTATTTTAATATAATTATTACCTCTTAGTGTATCCTTGCGTTTGCACATCAATGCCATTCAATGGTGAAGTAAGAGCTTTATTTGTGGGTAGGTAATAGTGTTAATATGCCCTTGATCAATCCCTTCAAAGTCTACCCACCTCATCATTAAGAATATCATTAAGAATATTCATTAAGAATATTGATTTGTATATCATAATATGATATACAAATCAATGTCTGTTCGTCTGTTCATGAATATGCTATAGACCCCAAAATACTAAACCGATTTTGATTAAATTTTGCATAGGTGTTCTAAATATGCCAATGAAGGTTTCTGAAAAAAAGGCATTACAACGGGGCCGAGACATACCTCGGCCCCACTAGTACCTAAGTACTTAATATAAAAAAGAACTAATTTATCAGTGGCTGGAAAATACGACTATCGTTATGAACATTTTAACTTGCTTATTGCGAAAACATTTTCAGACTATTGCAAAAAGGCATATGCACATTATACCACAGAAAAGCTGTTGATTTGCCTCGTTGCGATTGTTTTGGGGCTAGGTGATTCCTAAACCTTCCTTTAATTACCTAATTTTTCTCACTCACAACATTCGAAATTCAAATTCCTTACGTCAAAAACATTTGGCGCCAACATTCGCGCCAATAACCGGACGTATATTTTTTTAAACGTTCCATTCCACGGTTCTTTGCATCTAACGGGGAGCGTTCATTGTAATTATGCGTTTACTACGTGATCCCATTTCGTTGGACGTGACTGCGTGGACTTAGCAATATTATAAATATAAAAAAGCCTATTCATTTTACTGATAGTCTTACAGATAAGCTGATAGCGGATGTGATTTTTTATGTCGCGTTCTTCATGTGGTTTATTTTGGAATTTATTGTGTAATGTCAAACCTACCGAAAACCCATCTCTATATTCATACATTTAGTTATTTTATTATTTCTTCGTTTTATTATTATTGGTTCATTAATTTCAGATAGTTAAAATCCATACAAATCATAATTTTTAATTATGACAGCGTAGATA
This sequence comes from Cerastis rubricosa, assembly GCA_949152445.1. NCBI lineage: Eukaryota > Metazoa > Arthropoda > Insecta > Lepidoptera > Noctuidae > Cerastis > Cerastis rubricosa. The sequence continues at coordinate 17,291,692 of OX424541.1, forward strand.
AGTTTAAGTTATATTTTTCTGCTTCTTCTGCATGGCTAGCATCGCTGCAAAGGACCACATAAAATATTCTGTAAAATAAACTTTTCGTAAAAACGCCACTATTTAAAAGTTCCTGCTGTCTATCAAGGGTCAATGTCCTATCAATCCAATCAATATAATTGCATACAAGTAAATGTATAACCTATTTATGTATAAAACTGTAGGTAGGTATGTCAGCAAAGCTAAAATTGCAATGAAAAAGTCCTTAGTGTTATACTTATTATTCACGACTAGACCTCAGAAAATTGGAATGAAAACGTTTTAACTTCTGCTTGGTAGGAACAATCGATTATTGAACATCTGAACTAATATTATAAAGAGGAAAGATTTGATTGTTTGTTTGTTTGTTTGCATTGAATAGGCTCCGAAACTACTGCTCCGATTTGAAAAATTATTTCAGTGTTAGATAGCCCATTTATCGAGGAAGGCTATATATAGGCTATATACTATCACGCTACGACCAATAGGAGTGGTGCAGTAATGAAAAATGTTGCGAAAACGGGGAAAATGTGACGCAAACGAAGTTGCGCCGGAGAGCTAGTTTTAAATATTCTTCTAATGTAAGGAATGCAGGCCGCAGGGTTGAAATAACAACACACTTGATGAGCGATTATTTAAAACTCTATATTAACAACACTCCAAACTATATTTACATCAATTAACACTTATACTAACACGGAAAACACAATTTGAAGCTACTAATTTAACATAAACACAATACAGAGAAAAACTTTAGGCACACAAATACAATAACTATACGACAAACGAGATACAGAGTAAGCGCGATGCTTATCAGAGGAATTTTGGATGAAGACTGCTCGTTAATACTCTGGGCCGCCATATTTATACTTGCGTACAAAAGCACAAGTGCTGGTGGGGCTATGGCGGACTCCCACCTATTATCCAATCACCTGTGCGAGAGAGCGTAAACAAGGTCATAAAACCTCTCCCCGCGACACCCCGCCTCTTACCCCTGTGTCCTAATTTCTAATGGACTCGCCCAACGAACCCGGATCTATAATACAATGGGGCCTTTTAGCCAATCAGGCGGTTTGTTATGATTGCCTTGTGGGACTTTATCATATTAACTTTTCTTATGTGGCTCTACATTTTGCAAGTAAATAGCTGTTTTTACTTGTTTCCACATTATATGTTACTGTTATTATTTACAATTATGTTGCCCTAGGTCTTAGTGTACCTATTAATAACATTTAAGCCTATGTTAGGGTCTTATTCTAGGAGCTATTAACAAAAAGGTGTATATTTTCTATATACTAATAGCTTGGTGTATAAAAATTACTTAGTTATTCTACTGTGGTCTTAACAGATCGACCGATCATAAATTTACATAATATACTGTTTCCTTATCATGATATAAACTAGATTTGAGATAGCTGTACTCCCTTACATTTCCACCCCCTGTAGAAGGGTTCAACCGACTACACTTCCGTCAGTAGGGAGTACAACTATCTTTACCACTGGCCGACGTAGAACTCCATGCTTTGTTCTTACGTCGACTACTCTTATTATAGAGTCCGCACCAGGATAAACACTTTTAATGACCCCTTTGGTCCACTGGTTTCGTGGTTTACTTGAATCCGTCACTACAACCACGTCACCCACTTTCACATTTGGAACGTCACTTGTCCACTTGTTGCGACGTTGCGGCGTCGGCAGGTACTCGCGCAGCCAACGCCTCCAAAAGAGGTCGGCCAGCGCGTTCACCCGTCGCCACATGCGGCGGGAGTCCAGGTCGGCGGCATGCCGACGTGTGCACGGCGCATCTCCCGCGGCAGTGCCCAGCAGGAGATGGTTGGGGGTCAGCACCACTGAATGCTCGACGTCACTGCTCACGTATGTGAGAGGGCGGCTGTTGACTATAAGTTCGGCCTCGGCGAGGAGGGTGTAAAGGACCTCCTCGCGGGGGGCACGCTCTCGAAGCGTCGCCTTGAGCGCATTTTTTATAGAGCGCACTAGTCTTTCCCAGCACCCGCCCATGTGTGGGGATGCCGGGGGGTTGAAATGCCAGGCAATTCCGCGGCCTGACACCTCGCTGCTCAGCTTCTCTGCTTGTGCCAGGCGCAAGAGGCGCAACTCAGCCTCGTGCAGGTCATCCGCCGACACCACCGTTGTAAGACGTCGCTTGCGGCATCTGTCTAGAAACACTAATACACGCGCCATGACGTGTAATGCGCGCGTCCAAGTGGGTAGTCGCTCGTAGTGCAGCAGTGGTTCTGTCTGTGCCACAACTGTGTGCACCCGCTGCACTCTTTCCAAGTCCTGCTCCGCCACCACGTCGAGGTCGGTGTCAGCCGGCCACTGCTCCTGTGGACAGCGAAGAAAAGGGGGACCCGACAACCACTCATTACTATTATTGGGCCAGTCCAATCTGGTGGCCTTGTCAGCGGGGTTCATCGCCGACGGAACCCAGCGCCAGTTAGCCCTCTCTGACCTCCTGTCTATTTCGGCTAATCGATGTGACACGAACCTTTGGAATTCTAACGCGTCCGAGTTAATCCATTTTAGGACGGTTTTACTGTCCGTCCACAAATGCACGCTATTTACTTTCGTACCCAAATCTTTTATGATTGTGTCCGCTATTCTACAGGCTAAAACAGCAGCTTGTAATTCTAGCCTAGGGACTGAGGTAACCTTTTGTGGCGCTACTCTCGCCTTACCTAACACTATAGCGACGTCCCTATTTCCCTCTACGTTATAACCCGCTAAATAAGCTACTGCCGCGTAAGCGGATTCGCTCGCGTCACCGAACACGTGTAATTCAAGGTGTTCTAATTTTAGGCCGTACCACCTAGGTATAGTTACTTGGTTAAGGTGGTAAAGGTTGTGCAACCATTCGAACCACATTTTGGCCTCCGCATCTTTTAATTTTTCATCCCATTGTATACCCGTGTGCCATATCCTTTTCATGAGGATGCGCGATTGTATGACACACGGATACAAAAAACCTAACGGGTCAAAGATTGACATAATAAATCTTAAAAACTCTCTTTTCGTCGGAACAACAAGACCCTCTATTATGGGTTTAGGTAATCTCTTGAATGATAGGTCAAAGGCCAGCTCGTCTTTGTTTGGTGACCAAATCATTCCTAGGGTGCGTTCCGTAGCACTTTCGCCCTTGTCTAAAGACACTCGGTCAGGCATCTCAGCACTTAGTTTGTCGCGCAGCTCTGGAGAGTTCGTGACCCACCCCCGTATATTAAACCCGCCTTTGGCGTGGACGTGGGTCACATCCTCTATTAAACTGTTGGCCTGCGCGGCAGACCAAGTACTGTCTAGGTAGTCGTCCATATAGTGTTTTGTGTGTATGGCGGCTACCGCTTCGGGGTACATATCTACATATCTACTCGAATTCTTGTTGAGAATATAAATTGCCGATGTTGGCGATGACACGGCCCCGAAAATCATAGAATTCATGACGTAAACTTCAGGTTCTTTGTTGGCATCAGACGACCACAAAAACAATTGAGCCCCTCTATCTTGTTCTCTTATAAATACGCGTAGGAACATATCCGCTATGTCCCCAGTGAACGCGACAGGCCCTAATCTAAATTTAAACAACACGCCTAGCAGGGAGTTGAGTAAATCAGGCCCGGTCAACAAGTTGTCATTCAACGAGGTTCCGTTGTAGCTAGCTGCGGCGTCAAATACTAATCTCAACTTTCCCGGCTTGTTTGGATTCGTTACCCCGAAGTGGGGTAAATACCACACCGAATTAGATTTGACACCGCCTTCTACCTTGCTTGCGTACCCCTCAGTTATCAACCTATCTATTTGTGCTGTATAGGCTGAGGCGTACACAGCGTCTTTACTCAATCGACGCTCAATCCCCGCTAGACGTTGACGCGCATATTTATAATTGTTGGGCAACTGAGGGTCGTCCCGACGCCATAATAACCCTACCTCCCACGAGCCGCTCTCTGTCTGACGGCTAGTGGAGTCTAGAATAGCTTTAGCTCTCTCTACGTCTTTATGCTTTCTAGGCACTTCTACTATTCCTATAGCTTCTAGCTCAAACTGTTTTTTAACCAATTCGTGTAGAACATTAGATGGCTCTATTACACAATTTAATGAGTGCTCGCTAGTGTCTCTATAGCTACCTACAGGTCCGTGCACAACCCACCCTAAACTGGTCAAAGAGGCAACTGGCTTACCGGATTTCCCTCGGCGAGTCTCCTGGCTGGTCAGCAGCTCCCAGTTGTCCTGACCCAGCAACAGTAGTGGTCTGGCTCCTCGCATTTCCTCACAACCCAAGTCGCGAAGGTGGGCGTGGTCTTGTATTACTGTGGCAGGCACTGTTTGCGCGGGTAAGTCCAGGCTTTTTAATGTACGACACTTCACTTTATGTGTTTGCCCGTTTGGTCCACGCACTGACACACTGATTACTTTCGACGTTTCATCGACAATCTCTTGACCGCGCGCACTATGCAATGTTATAGGTACCGTTTTTCCACTGGCGTTTTCAGCTATCGAGTCATCTATCAGTGATACGGTTGCCCCGTCATCTAGTAGGGCATAACAATGGTTTTCTCTGCCGTTCACTGTCACACACACTGGCATTATCTTCAGTAGCGCCTTGCCTGTGTAATCACTGACATTTGTGACGCTCTCACCCTTCCTGTCGGCATGTAACAATGTGTGGTGTGCGTAATTACAAGACGTGCACTTACTTGCTCGACAGAAATTCTTGCCATGTTTCTTTATCATGCACTTAAAACATAATCTATTTTTCTTTACGTGTTGCCATCTCTCTTCGACGCTCAACCCAGTAAATTTCTCACACTTGGGTAACTTGTGATTCTCCCCACATAGCGTGCATGGCTCTTCAGCCTCTTTCGCTGGCTGCTCATTGTTGGAATTGACGTGCAAGTACTGGATGTTCTTAGTAGGCCTCGCTGTCTGTACATTAGACCTATTCTTAGCGGCGCCTGTTGACGGTGTAGTCATTTCAATTTGCAAATAATAGGACGTAGCTCGGGCTAGATGACTTAGAAATTCTGCGAGTATTTCTAGGCTTGGTGCCACTCGCACATCTATGCCCTGGGTTGCTGCCATGCCCATCGCAAAATCACCGTATTGAGCACGTTGTACAGAGGTAAGTTTATTAAGTATTTCACTTACCAGCTGTGGATTATTCAGATATCCGTTCGCTTTCACGCTTTTCAGCAGTGATACACAATTCCTCACTGTCGTCGAGAACTTTCTGAGCTCACGGCCACTCTCAGTTACCTTAGGCAACGCACGCACTTTTTTAAGGGCACACTCGAGCACTAGATTTGGGTGCCCGAACTCTTCATCGAGCGTCTTCATTATTTCAGCTGGATTTGTAGAGGTACGCAATAAATCCTCCACTGCTATCTTTGCGTCTCCTTGCAACGACGTTTTCAGGCGCGCTAGGTTCTCATGCGGCTTGAATTCATACATCACCGTCGTGTCGTGGTACATATTTTTGTATGATAGCCATTCTGCTGGGTCGCCTCTAAAAAATGGCAACTCATAGGCCTGTCTTGGTACCGGTCGCGGACGCGCTAAGCTAGTTATAGCGTCGGCCAGTTGGTCTATCTTCCTGTCACGTGACCTGCTCCTGTCTGCGTCTTCGGCGAACGTGTTTCCCCACTCAGGCACTTCTCTAGCCTGCTCTCTCGATCGCGGGGCACTGACCGTGGCCTGGGGAGTGTCGTTCCCTAGGTACGGATGTTCGCGAAACTGTACTGACGCGGGCGCACACTGAGGGAGCGCAGGTATACGGTCGGACTTTGGCGCGGGCGCTGAGACCTCACGGGAGGGCGCTGTCACCTCACGGGAGGGCGCGGGCACTCGACGCGGCGATGGGTCGCGACACGCTGCGGGCGTGTTTATCTCTCTTACTACGGGAGTCATCTCCGAGACCCATTCCTCTACTCGTCGCGTCGTCCCCTCTTCGTCTGAGTCTTCTTCCACTGCGGCGTCTATCTCTGCGAGATCAGCTTCTAGCTTCTTCTTCACCAATTGCTCCTTCATGCGCACTATTTCCCTCTCAGCCTCGTATTCTACCCTCCTCCGAAGGTGATCGGCACTTCTGTGGCCGCTCCTCGAGGACACGTGGCTTGTATCGGATCTCGCCCTGTGGGTTCTCTCCGATCTCGCAGGCGGAGTCATTCCTCTGTAGTCGATGACACGACCACCGGGACCCGCCAACGGGATCACAGGAACGGGAAACGATGTCGACGTATGTGCGACAGAAGGCGAGCCTGGTGGCCTTTCTGATGGCACACCTGAGTCAGCTTCTAGCTCTCGCCGCCTGTTCATATCTGCCTCTAGCTTGCGCAACTTACTCCTTGTCGTGATGGTGCTTTTCTCGCTCATCTTGCGTGCTCAGCAGATCCGTTGCACGAAGGACCAAAAATTGTAAGGAATGCAGGCCGCAGGGTTGAAATAACAACACACTTGATGAGCGATTATTTAAAACTCTATATTAACAACACTCCAAACTATATTTACATCAATTAACACTTATACTAACACGGAAAACACAATTTGAAGCTACTAATTTAACATAAACACAATACAGAGAAAAACTTTAGGCACACAAATACAATAACTATACGACAAACGAGATACAGAGTAAGCGCGATGCTTATCAGAGGAATTTTGGATGAAGACTGCTCGTTAATATTTTTTTTTTTTTTTTGGGAATGGCATCTCGCAGTTCAACCTAGGAGGTTGTCGTCTGCTTAACCGGACTATCCTGTGGATGCCTTAAGAGTAAGGCCTCCAGCCAGGGCATAAAACTTACAAACTAAGCGACTACACGCTAAGGGTACCCCCTGTGGGGTACGAGCCTCGGCTTAGGGCGTCGCTGGGGGAGGACTGCATGGGGACAGGCTGGATCTGAATGATATCATTATTAAGGGGCTGATTTAAAACTACTGGCACAGCATCGCGGGCTGGCTCGAGCGAGGGTCGGGGAGGGCATGGACCGGGACGTCGCGACGGACCTCGACGGCGAGGTCGGAAAGACGGCGGTTTGTGTCTGAACTTTTTAAGAGTGCTAGTCTCTTTGCTACTCTCCTGGAGGAGGGTGATAGCATCATCGGGAGTGACGAGGGTATGCCGAGGACGGCGTACTGTACTAATGCGCGAGGGTTCGTAACGGGCGGCCGCTGCGATCAGGGGATTACGGTGTTTAATGGCGTTATCGAAGAAACGCTTCGAAAGACGTTTCATAAACTGAAGGACGGTGGGCATTCTAAGGTCTACGTGTAGACGGTCATTACGGACATAAAAAGGGGCTCCCGTGACTCTACGTAAGAACCGGTTCTGCAAGGTTTGCATCCTATGGATGTACTTAGGCTTGGTGTGAGCGTACACGACGCAAGCGTACGTCATAATGGGGCGGATCACCGCGGTGTAAAGGCGCAACTTGCACTTGAGTGACAACTTGCTTTTTGTCGAAATCATGAAATGAAGCCTACCCATAGCAAAGGCAGCTCGGTCGCGAGCTGCTTTGATGTGCGCCGCGAAAGACAGGTGGTTGTCAAGTAAGACTCCTAAGTACTTGGCTTGCTTCTCCCAAGGGATAGGCTTACCGTACATAGTGATCGGGCTGAGCGCGGGTGGCTTATTTTTACGCGGTTTAGAGAAAAGAACTGCCTGGCTCTTGTCGGGGTTCACCTCGATTCTCCATTTCCGGAACCAAGCGCCTAAGACGTTGGCTGAGGTTTGGAGGGTGCTGTAAATAGCGTCGTGACTACGGCCAGTGTAATAGATGGCCGTGTCGTCCGCGAACAGGGCTAACTGTGCCTTCTTGCTCTTGGGGATGTCACTGGTGAACAGAGTAAAGATAAGGGGAGAGAGCGGGGAGCCCTGAGGGACTCCGGCTCTAATGGGGTGAGGGGAAGACAGTGCCTTCCCGATGCGATAGCGGAAGGTGCGATCCGACAAAAAGTCTCGTAAGATGAGCACAAGACGGTCTGGCACTCCCAGTTTGTACAGCTTATATAATAAGCCGTTGTGCCAGACTTTGTCGAATGCCTTTGCTATGTCGAAAAACAACACACCCGTCATCGCTCCACGCTGGAAGCCAGCGCTCAAGTGTTCTACGATGCGGTGGGCCTGTTGAATGCATGAGTGTCCGGTCCTGAAGCCGAACTGTTCGTTGGGGATGAGACTCTTAGCCTCGGCGAAGTCTTTGAGTCGCTTATACATAAGTCTCTCGTAGATTTTTCCGAGTGCATTCAGGAGACTGATAGGTCTGTAGCTCGAAGGATCAGACTTGGGTTTGCCTGGCTTGGCGAAACCGATGACCGTGGCCTCTTTCCATATTTGGGGAAACGCGTTGTTGCTCAGGGCGCCATTGAAGATGGCCGCCATTAACACGACGAGCTGAGCGGGGAGGAGTTTGAACACCCTATTGGTGATTCCGTCGGAGCCGGGTGCTTTCCGCGGTTGAAGTTTGTTAATGATGTCTTGCACTTCGTCAGCTGTGACCGGAGGCAGAGGATCATCAGGGTCTTCTTCGGGGGGCAGGGCGGTTCTACGTTCGACGAATGCGTTGACCTCCTCGAGATGTCGCTTGTCTACTGGTTGAGAGCTGGGGGAGCACTGGGACTCCAGGCTGTCGGCTAGGCATTCGGCCTTCTCAGAGTCGTCGAATGCGACGCTCTTATCGGGTCGGGTGAGGGGAGGCATCGAAGCCTCTTCGGTGGAGCGCAACTTGCGTTGCAGCTGCCAGAAGGCTAGGTGGGTAGGCTCGAGTTCGCTTAGCGTTTTGTCCCATTGATTATTACGAAGCTCACTGGTGCGATCCTTTACAGCACGCTGTAAATTACGCATGTGGGCTTTGTTTGCCTCGCAGGGAAAGCTGCTGTAGGCACGGATGGCCGCGTTCTTTTCGGTTATCAGTTCACGTACGTCAGCGGGTAGTATCCAGCGTTGATCGCTCATTGCTGGGACTTCCCGTGAGCAGTCCTTCAGTACGGATTGCACGTGTTCTGTAAACGAGTTGATGGCGGCCGTCGTGTCAGCGACTGAGACTATGTGGTCGGGGATGGCCTCCAGGTGAGGCGACGTGGTGGATTTCAGCTTTTCGCTGACTTTCCTCCAGTCGGTTATCACTTGGGTCGGCGGGGGCTGGCTGGGGTCAGAAGGACCCGAGCGGGGAACTAAGTGCATGAGCACTGGTCGATGGTCTGAGTTAAGCTCATGTAAAGTCTCGATAGAATGCAACTTAAGGTTGACATTCTTGAGTAGCGCTATGTCGAGAACGTCCGGACGTTGGTCGGGGTCGTGGGGATAGTGGGTGTGCTCCATAGGAGCGATGGGATCGAAGTTGAGGGACTCGCCCAGGTTATACACGTGACGTCCTCTGGCAGAGGTCGTCGTGCTGTTCCAGGCGGGGTGTTTGGCGTTGAGGTCGCCCGCTATGATAACGGAGTCGCTCAAGCCGAAGAGGACGGCAAGGTCTTTGGTGAACAGAGTGTGCTCCTCGGACGTGCCGCCGGGAGGGATGTACGCAGACGCGATAGTGATCGGTTGATGGCCGGTCATGCCTAGTCGACACACTGAGGTCTCGAGTAGAGACTCCATGGGAGGGGGATCTAAAGGGATGCAGTGCAGTTCTTTTCTATAATAGATTAGAGTACCGCCCTTGTGACAGCGTGACCGATCGTTGCGAACTATGCGATAGTTGGCAATTCTCGGATCGCGGTGACTGGGCTTGAGGAAGGTCTCCTGTACGAGGAGGATATCAATTTGATGGTCGCGGAGGAAGGTGGCGATCTCATCACGCTGGCCTCTAACGCCATTGGCATTAAAGTACCCTAATTTTAGGGATCGGGGTTTGGTGCACGTTAATCTTGTATTATCCATTGGAGTTAGTCGAGATTAAGGTTGCGGAGGAGGTCGCCTAACTTTAGTAGGGACTTGAGGATAATTTTAAGTTTATCGCCACCAGTGTTAGCCGCCCTGAGATCAGCCGCCATGCGGTCTGCTTCGGGGGTGACTAACTCTGCTAACGATTCTAAAATTACGTTGTGAGAGGGGTCCACGGCCGCGGGGCCGGGTGGCGTGGGACGAGCGGGCGCCGGTGCGCTCGCTTGGGCCGCGGGAATGGGGACAGGGGCATCTAATAGCCCGGGGATGGGGCTGGACTTTGCTTTACTGAGAGCCGGGAAGGCTTTCTGGTGGTTTAGCGTGTTCCAGGGAGAGGGCCTCTGAGGGCTGAGTCTCTCCGGCATCTGGGCAGAAGGTAGCCTCACCGATGGGCTTTCTCTTTGTTGGCGGGCGCTTGCACGCTTCACCAGGTTAGAGGAGGAGCCTTTGGGGGCTTTTGAGCAGCCGCGGTAGTTGGCCGTGTGGCCCGACTGGCCGCAAAGCACACAGCTCGGTGGCTCCGTGCAAAGCGACTTGTCTTTGGGACGGGGGCAGTCTGCCGTGCCATGGTCGCCTAGACACTTTACGCATCTGTGCGGCGCATGGCAGTTGGCTTGGCTGTGACCGTACATCTGGCAGCGGTGGCACTGTCCGACTACGCTTGAGCGGTAGGGCTTCTCTATTGAGATGCCTGTCAGGGAGCAAACCGACTTCACTTTGAAGATCGGGTGGTGACCTTCTACTGGGTCACAGATGACCAGAACCATATCGTAATGGTCTCCACCTCTCGCCTTATGAAGGCGGTGGACGGCTGCGACCGGGATGTCCTGGCCTAGGAGGTCATTGAGGATGTCCTCCGTGGGGATTTCCTTCGGGATCCGCCTGATCACCACGCGGGTGGGCTTCTCCTCTGGAAGAGAGTAGGTATGGAAGGCTATGCGCCTACCGATCAATTGACGGGTTAGTTCCCTGAAGTCGGTGGTCGTAGGGACCACCACTTTGATACCCTGTTGGGTGCTTTTCGCGCTAGTGTATTGAATACGGCGCTCATTGCACATTTTGGACACGTCTGTCCATTTCCCTTTGTCCTGAATGAACAACGGGGGAGGGGGCTTCAGTTTTTTTGACGAAGCGGCTGAAGGGTTAGCCTTAGGGCTTGTTGGCCTGCTGGTATGAGCAGCGGCGGACTTTGGTGCGGGGACCGGGGAGGTGGGACGGGACGCCTCGGGAGAGGGGGCAGAAGGGAGCGCGACGATCTTTTTGGCCATGGCGGCCTGGGATTTTTTGCCCTTCTTCCTCTTGCCCTTTCCGACGACTTGATAGTCGTCTTCAGAGGATGAGGAGGCAGAGCACGCGTCTAAAATTGACTCTGAGTCGGAGATTGGCTCAGTTGTGTCCATGTTCTCGGAAACGGGAACAATGGACGCAGGTTCGGACTGATCCTTTGTTTGCGAAACAAAAGGTTTCGAAACAATGGGTCTCGGTTTAGCCGGAATCGCGGCGGCGACGACTGACGGTAAGCCTTTGTCCGTGTTCTCGGAAACGGGAACAATGGACGCAGGTGCGGGCTGGACCTTTGTTTGCGAAACAATGGGTTTCACAAGAATGGGTCTTGGAGTAGCCCTAATCGCGGCGGCGACGGCTGGCGGTAAGCCTCTGTCGGCAGGTGGCGGCGACAAAGGGCTCTCGAGCGCGTCACTGAAGTCAGTGACGGCAATACTGGATTGCTGCAAGGCAGCGATATCGGACCCATATTTCTTTAGAAAATCTTTGTCTTTCAGGACAACGCGTTTGAAAAACGCAACAAGGCGTTCATCATCCGCGTCAAGGGCCATGCTATCTGCTAAGAGTTAGCAGACATTTGAGTGAAGCTCAGCGCGCCTAACAACCTAATTCCTTGCACAATTATGTTGGGAATTTACTGGGTCCAGCGACTCACCCACTTCAACCTTCCCGCAGCCACAGTCCGAGGGTCCGGGCTTGGTAGCAACTCCAACTCCAGTCCAGGGAACTTTGCTTTCAGGAACTTGTTGAAACGGGAAACACTAGCACAGTAAATCGGCGGCGCACACGTTCGCGACGGAGCCCAATTGTTTCACCTAGACCCTGAAGGGGTTAAGCGGGCGGATTGGGTCACCACCCTCTCTTGGTTTCGTTGGCACCGTTAGGTTTCCCACCAAGAACCTCGAAACTGAGGACTTTTCCCTGATGGGGCAAAGGAAGTTAAATCGGAATAATATCCGAAGCAAAATGAGCAAGTGCTGTCTTAATAAAAAGACAACAATTGTTCGGGGGTGTAGTCAAGAGACTACTGATGACGTCACGACACTGGGAAGCGACGAACCGATGACACACACTGATAGCGAGCGGGAATGCGAGCAGGTAGCGGCACGTCCGTACGCGGCGGCGGTCAGGCGGAGAGTGTGCTCGTTAATACTCTGGGCCGCCATATTTATACTTGCGTACAAAAGCACAAGTGCTGGTGGGGCTATGGCGGACTCCCACCTATTATCCAATCACCTGTGCGAGAGAGCGTAAACAAGGTCATAAAACCTCTCCCCGCGACACCCCGCCTCTTACCCCTGTGTCCTAATTTCTAATGGACTCGCCCAACGAACCCGGATCTATAATACAATGGGGCCTTTTAGCCAATCAGGCGGTTTGTTATGATTGCCTTGTGGGACTTTATCATATTAACTTTTCTTATGTGGCTCTACATTTTGCAAGTAAATAGCTGTTTTTACTTGTTTCCACATTATATGTTACTGTTATTATTTACAATTATGTTGCCCTAGGTCTTAGTGTACCTATTAATAACATTTAAGCCTATGTTAGGGTCTTATTCTAGGAGCTATTAACAAAAAGGTGTATATTTTCTATATACTAATAGCTTGGTGTATAAAAATTACTTAGTTATTCTACTGTGGTCTTAACAGATCGACCGATCATAAATTTACATAATATACTGTTTCCTTATCATGATATAAACTAGATTTGAGATAGCTGTACTCCCTTACATCTAACCTCTTCTTATTCTTTTTCCATTAAAATATTTATTTTATTTTTTAGGACCACAAAGCAATCACTTTTAGTGATCTCTGTACATATTTAATTTACAAAACCTATTTTCACACCCACCTGTAATTTACCAGTAAAAAGGTCACTTTGACTTAAAAAGCATTAAAAAAACGAAATATTACAACAACCCAAATAATTCTTTCAACAGCTATCGGGAAATGAAAACCCTGAATTCGGACTATATTAAACAAAAAAAGATCCAAACAAATCTAATATCCCTCTATTTAGATTTACAGTGTTGGGTAAAAAACTGGCAACACTCGGTCAGAGGGCAAACGTTATTCGGGCAAAAACAATTTGTAAGTTTTTGTTAGAGAACCCTTGGGCCCTTTTGGCTGAATACATGAATACGTTAGGCCGAAAATGCTCTTTATGATAGCTATGGTTTTTCACAAAGCGTGTTGGGTTAAACTCTATAATGTATGAGCGATTGTATTAGGGATCTTGAGTACCTATGGAAATAGGGGTTTTGACTTGACTACTGGGCAAACAGGGTAAGTTAATGCAGAGTGTAAACTTAAGTATACATTTACCACTTATTTTCTTACCTTCCTATTACTAAAACTGACACTGTCTTGAGATAACCAGTATTATAGAAGTGTGGAAGAGGAAGACATGCTACGTTGACCGACCAAATAAATGTGAATAAGGGCAACGGAACAGGAATGATGAGTTATCTACCTAGGTACCGGCTAAGAAAACCCTCTACTGTCTATGTCTAGTTCAAAGATATGAGTACTTATCTATGATGTCAACAAGTGGTTTAAAGTCTCCAATTTTCAGCCAATCGTATTAGGAAGGAGTGTAGTGCATATTTCACTTACCTGGGCAAATTGTCTTGTATTGGGTTTCTAATAGAAAATAACTTCAAGGGTAGTGGGCATATAGGTGGCCTATTCCTACTCGGCAGTGACTGTTACTACGGGTAAGTTATTATTTCCACATTTTCCGTTACAATTTACGCATGGAAAACTTTTCCCCATAAAACTTAGAATTAATAATAAACTACTACAACTGTCCTTTCTACCTAGTTTACGATTGATTGCGGCACGGGCCAGCCACGCAGTGACGCAGCTAAATTATAGCCACTGCATCGACGGTCCCATATAAAAAAATTGTACAATATGTCCCTGTCATGTGAATGCGACATTTTATAGCCACGTTGGTACCCATGTAAGTGTGACGTTTTAGTTGTACGTGACGTTGGTTTGAATATGGAACGTGTTCTTTTTTTTTAAGTGAATGTAAAAATGTTGATGGGTTTATTAGTTCTTCTTTTACGGGTTTGAGGACCAAATGTAAGGCAATCAGACACCACAATACTCGCTTCCTGATTACATAATAAGTGAAATGTACTGTACGTCCCTCTGCCTCTCCTTCGAGGAATAGGCGTGATGTTAAGCTTTGGTAGTTTCCTGTTTAATTAACTCATCTGACCGAGGTAGTTTCCAACGCTCTACGAATCATCTTACTAACCGGAACATCTCAAAGTGATGGACAGTCAAGTATCATCTTGTCTGGGCGGTCACCAAGACGCTTTATCATTGTGGTTCTAATAGACATTAGAAGTACCTCCATTAAATATAAACCAAGATAATAATATATCTAAAGTATTTATAGGTGGTAAACTAAAGCTCCGCGTTTGCACCCCTTGGGCACAGGGCAGTAACTAAACGTCCTGCATAGGTGGATACTATTTAATACAATAAATAACGATAACACTATCGCCATGATTCATTTGCTTCAATCCTTACTAACAGGCTGTCACCAATTAATTCCAGCAATATCTCAGGAGATTGCCACTGATATACGACCTCCTTCCTACGTTCGCGCCATCACTCAACCAATCCAAAGGCCGCCGTAAATCGCTTCAAGTCATCTGTTAAGTGCTGTGTTGGTATGTAATTAAGCATTCCCGCATTGAATCAACGCTGTACACAAATTAATGGTGGGTCACCGCGTAGCCGGCGACATTTGGTATTGCGAATTCCACATGCAACGGCCCCACCTGTGTGTGAATGTCTATATTACAGACGTGTACAGACGAGTTGTATTAGCTCCCGCTGCATTGTTATGGAATTTATGGTTGGGAAAGCAATTTCTGTGATGTATATTTGAGGTTGTTGTATTTTAAAGAACTAAATTCTCATGAAACCTTGGGTAGCTTCCTAACATAAAAGCATCTGTAAATGCAGAGATTTTCTCTCAGTTCCTATTTCTTGCCTGCGTTAAAAAACGGTCGTTTTTAACACAGATATAAACGGCTCAGCGAAATACTTCTCAGCAGTCTATAAGAAATTCATAACGATGACTCTTTCAAAGCCAGAAACCAGAAACATTTAACGCGACAGGAGAAACAGAAACGCTTCACAAAATCACAACGTTGCCAAACAAGATTCTTATTTCAAAGAAAGCGGAGGAGAAAAACTGACTGCCAGTGACACCAGCTTTTTTACTTTTTTTCCATCTACCGCCACAGTTAAATAATAGTGTCCATTATAGCGGCTGACGTTTTTCCGCAAGTTGGGCCCACAAAGGGTGTCGGGACGTAAATGCAAATAACTGTCACGGGCCAGATGATTTTATGAGGAATTTCCTCGTTTGATTTGTTAAGAGTTTTCTTAGATAATGGCGAGGTTTTGTGGGAACTGTATCTCTTCTGTTTTGTTGTTTTACAGGTTATGCTGTGGCAGCTCATTTACAGTAAGAAAATATGTACCTACTTATTTCCAGGATCCTTATTTATTCAATCAAACAGATAGATACACTAACAACTACCTGCTTACTATAGGGAAGAGTGGGTGAAATAAAATATTTGACGTTACGTCGAAGAAGTGGCGAGTGGAAAAAAAAACCAACTAACAAAAAAGAGTGTGGAATAAATGAGGTCGCCACCATCGCAACTGTGGCAGCCCGTAATACTACAACTCAACAGATTTTGATACATGTTATTTTTAGGGATATTATCCCAATTCCCAGTGAGTGGTTCAGTCCCTCGGACGCTACGCAGACACCATGGAAGGCTTCAATGTCCAGTACGAATTTTAGTTCCAACTGTCACCGCGTCAGACTCTTGTTTGCCAAGCTGTACCTACTGAAAAATCATGCAGTAAAAAGTATGAAACAAGAAAATATCTAAAATATCATAAATAATATCTGAAATTATAACGTACAAACTATTAATCAATGTTTACCTTCTATAAATAAAACAACTTACCTACACGTTATAATAGTTTCATGTAAGTATTAATGTATTTTTTTATAGGTAGGTACCTACCTAACAAAAAAACCATACCTATCATACCTATTCATGGTGTCCAGAGGATAACCCCGGTCATATGCCACTTTGCTCTAAAGCTTACACACTTTTTGAACTGTTAGCATATTTTGTTAAGGCAGGTGCCCGCATACCTACATACAGAACCAGTTAAAATCATAACTGTGTTACTCAAAATACTTTTGTCAAGTTTGATACATGTTCCCTCGTCCCTAAAACTATACAATCCCCCCACTAACCCAGATTCCTAACACCCAATCTGTAGCCACACAATAGCTTACAATAAATCGACAAATCTAAGCAGCAATCCAGGTGTTACACTGGTATTTGCAAAATGTCCGCTAGCGTGCTATGTCGTGCATTCAGGCTCTATCCGAATCAGACAACAGAAGGTTCGTTCTATACAGTGAGCGAAAACTGGGGCTCGTACACATTCCTATGTGTGCTCGATCCAGTTTTTGCTCAATCTCCTGATTGCTCACGGCTATCTCACTGACTGAGTTCCGCTCCGGCCACCCGATATCGATGATCGTGCAGTAGATTCATCGTATGAAGCTCAAACCACACTTATAAACACTACTCATCGACTGCTGGATCGACATTTGCACGTCACTTCATATTTACTAGCAAATCTCCCGGTATTAGGCGAAGTCGTTACGTTGCTTAGAGGTGTAGGAATGTGCGCATGGAGTTTCATAGAAAGATTGCTGAAATTGTGCTGATCCCATGCAATAGTTATAAAAGCTCCTCAATACTACCTTAAAGATTCAGAACTTTAGGGTAGTATTAAGGAACTGTCCAAATTTTTTGTTTACGGTTGTGTCAATAGCGTTTAGAGGACTTTTTCGATTGCACGATCGTTCGATTCGATTAGACGGCCAATCGAGTGGTAGTGAATAGCTATGCTGAATACAGATGATCAGATCGCATTCTGTGCGCAAAGCCAACCAAATGTCACGTCGCCTTAGAGTAGGTAGGTAATTATACTCTAGAGTGATAGATTCATTCCAAATTCCGTTCGAAGTTGAAGCCACAGCAAAATGAATGAGCGCGGCGGCACATAATTTCTAATTTCACGCACACAAAAATTAAAAACTATAAATGACTTCACTTTTCATGCGACTACTACGGTTCTAAGCCCATTCATTATATGTCACTAACAATTTCGCTTGCATGCACTCGCTGACCGTGCGTGAAGCATGTTTACGTGTGCGTGCGTTTTCGCTTATTGAATAGTGCTAGCCTTCTGTTTGTATCTATACTGTGGCTTACCTCTTCGATAAATCGCGTCGGACCTGAGAAATGCTTCATTACAAGTCGCCACAGCACTCGACTGCAATACGGCTGTGGACCTGATAAGAGAGCGGAAGGCTATGCTTGCTGCCCGGGGCTATTTATGATTGTCGAAGTAATATCGGAACTGGCTATCAGATTGTATTGTAACATTCTTATATCGCAGCGGGGAATTTCAGGTATTTCAGGCGATTTTCTGGGATGTCGATAAGAGTTGTTGTTATGGCCGAATTTTCGATTTATTCAGTGCAGAATAGTCAAATGTTAAAGCTTATCTAGGGAAAACTAAATAGGTAATTACGCGATATGACATAACTGAACTACTTACCTTTTTCTCCTAGTCGTCGCAAGCGCTACTGATGAGCTCTTGGCTTCGTTTTCAGGTAAAATTTTTATAGGGTTTTTCCATCAGGAATATTTGTGTAAGTACGTATGTGCAAGTAGGTTCTACACTTTAAAATTCGGGCACCGGCCCGAAGTTTAAAGTGTAGAACCTACTTGCACATACGTACTTATGTATAGGTACACTTCTACCATGATTCATGAATAATAATAACTTATTTTTAATGGATTCATGTGCGTATTGTAATTTATCACTTGCTTCGGTGAAAGAAAATACTTTGAAGAAACCAAACCAGCATGCCTGAGAGATATTTCTCGACGGCATGTAAAGCCAAGTCAGGAGCACATGGGCAACCAGGTTGGGGTACACGAAAAATAATAAAAAGGTCTATGCCCATTGCCCAATCTTTCAGGAACCTCCCTGTCTCTAAGGGTCTTATCCTAAAAATTCTATAGGATAATAAGTTTTCTTGGGTCGTGATCGCCAAATAAATATAATTAGTTAGATATTAAGTTAAGACTGCGACGAAAAACAAAAAACTTAGCATAAAATGACGCATTCTCGAAACCTACGTAACGGACGGTCACCCATCCACGGACCGATCACCGCAAGCGTTACTTAATCTTGAAAATCGACACTTACGGCCTTTATTATTTAACCACGAGCCCCACATGTAGATAAAGTCTTAGATATCGATTTAATCTTCTCATAGCAAATTCCTAACACGAACCAAGTAATGTCCATGTAGACACGGTTCGCGTGGTATGTTGGCTTTGTTGGGCCTCGCTCAAGCCGCAAATGGGTCAAGGCATATATATCCATGCACTTGCGGTCGGCGTAATTTGGACGAGCGCATTAGCAGTTTGTCA
The DNA here is from genome assembly GCA_949152445.1 of Cerastis rubricosa. NCBI lineage: Eukaryota > Metazoa > Arthropoda > Insecta > Lepidoptera > Noctuidae > Cerastis > Cerastis rubricosa. The sequence continues at coordinate 17,310,461 of OX424541.1, forward strand.
TGTAGATGAATTAATTTAAGTGCCGTGTAGCATGTTGATATGGTTCTTGTGACAGACTGATATTTGGAGAACCAGTAGTCTATGAAATACATATGTACTTGCAGATCGAATCTCCCTTGGTCACAGATACTGAACGTTGTTTTAAGAGAATTTCATTTTTTTCTTGGAATTCATCATCATCATCATTCTCTTGCCCTTATCCCAATTCATTTGGGGTCGGCGCAGTACGTCTTCTTTTTCCATACCTCTCTATTACTTGTCATCTCATGAGATACCTCCTTTCTTGCCATATCATTTTTCACACAGTCTTTTTCTTCTTTGGTCTTCCTCTACCCTTATACCCATCTACATTCATACTCAAAACTTTCCTCACGACATTTTCCTCGTTCCTCCGCATCACATGCCCATACCACGACAACCTATTTCCACGCATCTTTTCAGTCACCGGCGCCACTTTCAGACTTCCTCTAATGTACTCATTCCTTATTCTATCCATTCGCGTAACACCAATTTTTTTCTAGGAATTCTAGGTTAATATTAGGTCTTTACCTATGAAATTGCCGTTTGGTTTGAAAAAAGTTAAAGTATTTTTTTTTCGAACTTATTTATTTCTTATAATCAAAGTAATCACCCCTGCAATCAATGCATCTTTGCCAACGCTGTGGCAGTTTATGGATGCCCTTCTTGAAAAAATCAGCTGGACGGGAGACAACAAACTCTTCAAAGGCGTTTTGTACTGCCTCTCGGGAATTGAATTTTTTTCCCGCTAAAAAGTTGTCCAAATTTTGGAAAAAGTAATAGTCGGAAGGCGCAAGATCTGGTGAGTATGGCGGATGAGGAAGAGCTTCCAAACCCAACGCATGCAGCTTAGAGACGGTCTGTTGTGCAGTATGGGGCCGCGCGTTGTCGTGAAGTAGCAGTGGAGACGACCGATTGACCAAAGCTGGTTGCAGACGTGCGAGTTTCGCCATCATTGTGGTCAGTTCTTCAATGTACACATCTGCAGTAATGCTCTCGCCGTTTTGTAAAAAGCTATGATGAATCACACCAGCACTAGACCACCAAACTGTGACCATCACCTTTCTAGGGGTCATTTTTCGTTTTGCACATTGCTTTGGTACCGAACCAGGATCTAACCAACTTGCTGAGCGCTTTCGATTGTCAAAAAGAATCCATTTTTCGTCGCACGTAACAATTCGGTTCAAAGTTCCTTCATTTCTGTGCCTGTTAAGCAGCGCAAGGCAAGTCTCGACGCGTACGTTGCGCTGGCGATCGTTAAGTTCGTGGGGCACCCATCTATCAAGCTTTTTTATCTTGCCAATCTGTCGCAAATGGACCAATATTGTTTTAATGCTAACATCAAAAGCTGCTGCCAGCTCAGCTGTAGATTGAGTTTCATCAGCTTCAACAATCACCTTTAATTCATCATTGTTGACCAAAGTTTCCGGACGACCACGAGGTTCATTTTTCAAGTCAAAATTCCCAGAACGGAACCGAGCCAATAACGGGTTGTGCGTTCGTTTGTACAGTTCTCTCCGTAAACGTCGTTGATGTTACGGGTCGCTTGTGCCGCGTTGGTGCCACGACGGAACTCATATTCCATAATTACACGAAATTTCAAAGTATCCATTATGAGGAAAAATGTTGAAATGTAATGAAAATACAACGCTAATCAATAAACAAAAGACTGATTTTGTAAATAGTATGTCATATTTTTAAAACAAAATTAATTTGAATTTAGAACTCATAGCCAATCAAAACTTTTTTTTGTTTGAAAAAGTCTGTACTGCAATACGGCAATTTCATAGGTAAAGACCTATTATTTATAAAGTCGTGGTGATATTTGTGAAAAGTTCTTTTCATTACAAATACTCTGAAAGTAGGTCTGAAGTTGCCTGAGGAGCGGGATGAAAGTAATACTTTTCATCCCTAAAGGGAGAATCGCTTTCAACTGACAGATAAAAAAAAAAACTAGTTCTATTTTCACATTTTTATTGAACCAAGAGCGAACTTTCTATGCAGCCACGATGTAAAATTGAAATAACTAAAGTTAAGTATTGATTAAAGAATATATATTTTTTAAACAACTTTATTATAATTTAGTTTCAACAATTTCTTTAAAATATTATAGAGTTGGGCAAAATATTTACCAATTTTTCAATTATGAAAATGAAGAATAATGGCTGAATAGCTGGCTGGCCACAGAAAATAAAAACAAAATAGGTGGGCAAGCGGCAACCCGAAATAAAATGTACTAATTTTTTCTTTAGCTAATTCATGTTTTTATTTTTACTTTCCTTGTATTTGTAATGAAAAGCACAATGTTTCCCTCGGGTTAAGACTTATTTAGTCCCTCGAACTATTGGCGCACTTTTTTTTTTTAGGATGGGAAATCATCAAATGACTTCTCCCGCTCTGGGCGGAGCGGAAGGGAGTGTCAGACTTGACGTCAGTCAAGTCTGACACTCCCTTCCGCTCCGCCGATAAAACCTATAAAACCTATCCGATCCATGTTCCTTCTTAGCCCTTTGTGTTCCAGGGCCACGGTATCTTGTTCCAGGGCCACGGTATCTAACTATTGGCGCCCTCACTCCGTCTCGGGGCTAAATAAGTTACTTTCACCTCTGGGGTAACAATGTAATATTCTTTTTAGTTAAATTGGAAAATTATAAATTATCACACTATTTACATAATGTTGCTGTCCTTGCAGTTTGTTACAGTTGTAGTTTTATCAGTCTTTATTTCCAGTTTAGTTTATTATTGTGCTTTTATCATACGGTAGCTAAAATCTTCAAAACAATTTTTTTACTGACAGATGGTCAATAATAGGTGACAGTTGTTTCAGATAGTGGCTCAAAAGGCTGACAACCAGTCTTACCAAGGGGTATCATATTACCCAGTGCTATCTGGGTTGTGAAGGTCAGATAGGCAGTCGGTCCATGTAAAATACTGGTATTCAGCTGAATCCGGTTAGACTGGTAGCCGATCCTAATAATGCCTAACATAATCAATAACGATATTTGTTTTCAGTTCCCGATATTTCGGCACTGTTGCTCATGGATATCGGGAACTCAAAACAAATAGTAAACATGGTAAATATCCTTTTTCAAGTGTTATTGATAGTGTAATGCCGGCCACACACTCAACGATATGCTGGTGCAAGTCTAGACTTGCACCAGTATACAGTTACGTGTGTTGGAAGATAATTGCGCAAATTTCTAGACTTGACCAATTTTCGATTCCAAACTTGTGCTAATTTGTTTTTGCGCATGTTTACCGAAGCGTGTGTGGCATTTTCGCGATTTTTGTTTTAGGCCAGCATTAGCGACTTTGTCAGTTTAAAAACTATTCCTAATGCCTAACATTGTTGGTAAAAGGCTAGGCAAATAATGATAGTCAAAAATAGACCTACAATAGGGTGTTCCAGAGAAAAATTAAAAAGTGTTGAAAAAATATATAATTTATTATCAACTTTCATCAAAAACAATCTTTTTACCTTCAAACGGTAAAAGACCAGATTTCTTCTTCTTAGCTTCCCAAGAAGGATGCAATTTCTCTGGCTGGTCATCATTATTCCTATCATTTCTATTATTAAAACCTCTTTTATCATTAAAATCATTATTGAAAGGCTTCTTATCATTAAAGTTTCTTCTATCATTTTGTTGTCTATCATTAAATTTGCCGCCTTTAAAGTTACTTCCTCTATCGTAACCATTTTGTCTATTAAATCTATCTTCTTTATAGTAATTGTTGTTTTGTCGAAGCTTGCTTTTAGGGACTAGGCCGAACTGTACTGCTCTTCTTAATCTTCTATTCCCTCCCATATGTTCGTCTTTAATTTCATCTGGTGCTCTAGGTTCCACCACAGACATATAGTTCTCTCCTGTTGACGTTATAAAGAACGGATCTACAATTTTATTCTCTACCACAGGAGCATCTGAATCTTTCTTTAATTTCTTTTGAAGTATTTTTTCATTAAACTGTTTAGTTTTGTCTAATTCTTTTTGTTTCTTTACTGGATTCTTCTTCATGATTTCTTTTTGTGGATTTTTGTTTTTAATTTCGTTAAGTTGAGGTGTTTTAATGTTAATTACTTCTGCTTCTGCTGCTTTTGTCGTATGTACAGGTGGTTTGGGTTTAGGAGCAGGTGATTTAGCTGATGTTGATTTATTTTGCTGATCAAACGTTGGTTTGAATTTAAGAGAGACTCTAGGGGGTTCATCTCCTTCCTTTTCTTCATCATCACTACTTTCTACAGCTGCATCACTCTGTTCTTCTACATCTTCAGGTCCCGAATCTTCCTTTGGTTCATCATCTTCTGACTGTTCACTCTCATTATCTAACACTTCATTAACACCATTTTCATCACCTGACATTTCATTTCCACTGCCTTCATCACCTGATATGTCATCATCTTCTCCATCTTGACTGACTTTGCTGTCATCACCCATAGCAATTTCCTCAACATTCCAATCCCCTTCAGAATTAACTACTTTATTATTCTTTGCCTTTTTCTTATTCTTCTGTTTTTCTTTAGCTTCCTTCTTTATTTTTCGCCTTTCTAGTCTGGACATGAACAGATCTTGTATTGGGACATTGGTAAATCTTCCTCTGATGAATTTGTACTTGTCCTGCAATGCTTTGTGGAGAAGTAATCTGGCACATGCTTTGTCTTCATCTACTTGGGGTTTATTCAAGAAGGTTTTTAACTCTCCCTTGTGTGTTACTATAAATTTTGCTAAGTCCTTTGGTTTGATTTTCTGTAAGAGTTAAAATGAAGAAGTGTTTAGTGAGTACAGGCACATCAATATCATAATCTTATTGATAAAATCTACCAGACAGAGCTGAAGTTTTAAATGTGTTACAAGAATCATTTTGTCTTTGATCAAGATAATTTAAACAATTGCATGTTTTGATAGCAAAATGAGGTTAAACTATTATTTTCATAAAATATTAAACATACACAACACAATTAATATATTGTGTGAAGGACGTTGATAGTCAACGGATGACTATTGAGATGTTCACTAATAGAGATTTATTTAGGTCTGACCCCAAATAAGTTTCGAATAAAAAACATAATTCAGGTACTTTAAAGAAAAAGTAGAATAATAAACTTCAAGTTTACTGTTCATTATCTACCTTTATAATCAAAACTTCTTTTACAGCAGACTCCGCTTTCCGTTTCGACTTTTCTTGTAGCTGTTCTGGAGCTTTCTTCTCCGTCAGTTGTTTAGCCTTCCTGGTCAATTTGTGTATTATCTGTATTTTAGCCTGGTTCAGTTTCTTTTTGAGTAGTATGACCTGGAATCAGTTTGAGAAATATACATTGGTTAATTTCTTTTGGTCTTCTTTCTTACTTAACTCATTAAATTACTTAGGCCCAGTAGCTGGAAACGAAAATTGCAGCAGCTTTAACATTTTTAAGGTCCTCTTTGTACAGGTGTAATAGGGAACAGGGGCAATATGAAAGTTTGTGTGTTGCTAGGACGAATATAAATAAACAAAACACTATTGCTGTCTTAGGCAGACTCAAACTAGTGTGGGAATTAATGAAGCAACTATCGATGAGACGAAAATCCGGCCCTAAGACGACTCACTGACCCTATTAGATACACTTTAAGTAATTGCTTGGCTTAAGGCTTTATATTTAATACTCCAGTCAATGTAATAATACTGGAAATAGCTTTGAGATCACTAGACATTGTCTGATTGTAATATGTAGTACATTATTGTCAATTGCGTAAAATTAGAGATATTATGTTAGCAACAACAAAGTTATAAAAAACACAGTTAAAAAATGTTTGTACCTCAGTGTTGAAGTCCTGTTTTACTGCTCCAACTTCCATTTTATCAAATAAATTGACTTATTTTCTGAAGAAAGGTTATGTTACCAAATGTCTACTTTTTAGCAATCAGGATGTTAAAACATAATATTCAATGACAATAGAGTGAAGTAAAAGGATTGTTTTATTAATGGTCCTATTACTTTGCCGATAAAAGCAATGCTTCACATAAAATTCGTGTGTTTCAATATTATAAACACGAACACACCGATATATGAACCATGACAGTGACAATTAACGTCACGTTGATTCCATCAAATTCGGTGACAGTGACAGCCAACGCCACAAACAAAAAATTGAAACTGATATTCACGCACTTCTGACTACACTGCTGTCCAGAGTATACTCTACTCTAAAGCAGGCTTTAAGTTTGAACTACATCTGTCAGCACAGTACGTAATCGGTTTTTTTAGTGCAATCGTTGTTTGCCAGAGCGAGACACAGACAGGGAGTGCTAATAGTGCTATAGCATGCGGTAGCATCGACGATCCCCTCAACAGCACACCTTCCACGATAGAGCAAAACCGTTCGTAAACGAACACCACACAAACGTATAGAAGCATCGTAGACGCTTACAACAAACTAAAAGCTTCTTTCGATTGAAGCACAAGTTGACGAATCAGCAGATAAGCAGCAAATGGTTGCATTCCCAGATTTCGCCCATATAGCCGTACTTGTTTGAGTTTGTGATAGTTTTATCAACGTTTGTCAAAATAATATACTAGCTCTCCACATGAGAGCGAGTATATTATTTTCGCATTCAACCAATCTGTATTGTCTGATACTTTTCAAAAACGAATCGACTAAGTGTCTATGGTCGTTCATACTATCTGTCAAAGTTGTGTCTGCGAATTAAAAAGAGTACAAATTCTTTCTGGTCGGATCTGTCAATCCGAAATGTACGTAAAAATTTAGTAAAAAATTATTTCCTGGAAAATCAATGTAATCTAGATAATTTCGCATGTTGTTATAGTGAATTAAGTTTCTATTAATTAAGAAGAAAGTGCTGGTGTTCTTATTTCGACCATAAAGTTTCTGTGTTTGTTATTTCAGCATGGCTCCTCGGTTTGAGTTAGCAGTCGGTCTCCGAAAGGGACACAAAACGACAAAAATATCCGCCGGCAGGAAGGGTATTACTGACAAAGCCATCAAAATCAGACCCGCCAGGCTAAAGGGTGTAAGTATATCAAAATATCATTCAACTAAATAGTGTAGAGGTTATGTTTTGAATGTTGTAAACGTTGTGGATTTTAATATTCTCAAGTAAATAATGCGTTCTATTACCTAAATTACAATCTCTGTAATCAAACTTCTCTAGAACTTGATACAGAGGCAGCTAGACTTTATTATTGTGATTACGAGATACCTCATTGTTTCACTAGTTTTACCAAAATAAACTATTGAATCCAGTACTTAGCTGATTTTACTCTTGTGCTTTAGCTTAGTGAATTTTTCAAAACATAATTTGTCTCAACATTCCAATACCAAACACTCATTTATTATGAAGAAGAGTTTTCAATAATTTGAATGAGTCCGGACCTTACATTTCAAATTAGAGATTTACCATTCCAATCAATTTACTAGCCAGTTCTTTTCGAAATATTTGCTTTATTGATAAACAACCTAATTTCTCAGGAATATTAGTGCCATGCACTCTCATATAAAACTAACAATATGTATCTAATTGTTTACAGCTTCAAACTAAGCACTCCAAGTTTGTTCGTGACCTGGTCCGTGAGGTTGTAGGACACGCTCAGTATGAGAAGAGAGCAATGGAGTTGCTCAAGGTGGGTTTCAATTTTATTTAAGTCTAGCACTATGATAATCATATTAATTTGTTTATCATGGAAGAAGCCAAGCACAGTCTGCTTTTTGTTGCCAAACATGTTCATAGAAAAAAAAACAAGAACATGAATATTTTTTTACTTCTAATTTTTCTAACTTGTTGAGCCAAACTCAAATTACATGGGACAAGGGCAGGAAAATGATGTAGACTTCAACTTTTTTCTAGAATGATCAAATAAAAATGGTAAATTTTGGTGATAGGCCATAGGCTCTGTCATCTGCCTAACCTTTTCCCAAACTATCTTGGGGTCGACTTCCAGTCTAACAGGATGCAGCTGAGTAACAGTATTTTACATGAAGCGAAGGCCATAGGCTCAAATCATAAGAAAATTATCCTCCCATGACCTGACCTGTCCTTTCATGATTCTGATCCTCCAGTTAGGACACAATTCTTCTTTTGACTTGACTCTTTATTTTCTTCCACTACCCTGCAACTTGCAAATCGAATAACTCTTGTTTTCAACATTTCTTTTTCTGACAATATTCTCGTTTTTCTAGGTCTCAAAAGACAAGCGCGCCCTGAAGTTCTTGAAGCGTCGTCTGGGCACGCACATCCGTGCTAAGAGGAAGCGTGAAGAGCTCAGCAATGTCCTGACACAGATGAGGAAGGCCGCCGCACAGGCTCATCACGCCCCACACCCTGCTAAGTGAACAATAAACTAAGTAATACTTATGAGGTGTTTTATTGAGGTTAGAGACCTGTTTGGCATCACAACATGTTAGCCTAATTACCTTTCCATGGCTGCAACACAATAACAGGCTCTGTAAGAGGAATTGGGCAATTATCCACCATGTAGAAGGGTACTCTAACATTATAATGGTGACCCCAAACTTGGAACATCACTCTGAACCTACATTGATATTTTTTATTGGTTATTCAAATCAAAATAGCTGTTTCTTACAACAGTGCAATACCTGTATGGTCAAATTGTATGAAACAGGTGTTTTTTTTTTAATTGCTGAATGTCATTTTTTTATGGCAGGATTGAGAAAGATGTACCTATTGGATATGTAGTAACTGATTGTGTGTTGGTGTCCCGTCTATCCTGTAAGCAAATTATACATCAGACGGATATTTCTAACTTCACTGTGTAAAACCAGAAGCATTTTACAGATAAAATACCACTAAATAGTAAATGAAGTAGCACCATGTTCATACAAGTGTCCTATCTTGGGGGGTGGCCTCTACTCACTACTATGAAATGCAGCACAATAAATAAGACAAAAGTACATATCGCATGCTTAATGGTACACTGACCTATTAGTAGATAGGTCAGAATTGAGTTACGTACCGATACAGGCTTCTTTTAGCGCCATCTACCGTCTACCGTTTGAATAACATCGAAGTTATACATTTTTACCGACCCAGTGATATATCCGTCTCTTTCACTCTTATGGAATCTCTCATCGTGTTTTCGTCGAATAGCGACTCATGCCAGTTTGTGTCCGACGCTTGTGAAGTGATACTATTACAATTTTATTGAAAAAAGACCCAATTGTTGTTGAGTGTGTTTACCACTAAATTAAAAGGTAAGTTTCATAAAATTGTTTAATCTTATATTGACAAATTAAATTTTAGGTCAGTTTATTACTTATTTTCATATTATTTTACGTGAAACATTCAGTTTTGAGCCGGTTTATCATTAAACGTTATTCTATTTTTCGAGGCCCATTATGAGTTAAGTCAGTTTACTATTAAAATGTATACAATAATACAGGTAACACTTTTTAACATTCAAATATAAGCCTGTTTACTACTAAATGTTCCTGTTACTTAAGAGCCCCAATATTAGTTGAGTCTTCGTTTGAAAAAGAATAATGTAATATAATGCGAATTTTTTTCATTGCCTGTAAATATTTTATGTTAAGTCATTGTTAGTCTAAATTCTGCGTACAGTTTTTTATTTGTACAAGGGGCATAAATATTACTTTTTGTGTTTTAGGTTGATTATGTCATCCAATAGGTCGAAAAAGATGCTGGAGCTTGTTCAGGTTCGAAACCCGTCGCCACAACCGGCAACACCGGATAAAGAACATGAATCGGTGCAATCAACTGAAGTGACGGTAATAATTTCAAGTAACTTTATAAATTAGGTTTATAATTTATTTATTTTATTATTACTAAAATACTATTTTCTTTACTTATAGGTGTTAGGTGATATAACAAACAAGCCGGAAAATCAGCGTTACTCAAACGTACAGGCATATTTTGAAATTACTGAATCAGCTTCAGTCAGCAATGAAAAAAATTTTCATGACACCACAGTCGTCTACGATTGCACTGATGAAAAATATCCAAAATCTGATACCGATTTAAGTGATCAAGATCCAACATACGAAGTTCCGTCTAAAAAGCAAAGGCAAATACCAGTATATCCAAGTCGATCAAAATCATCTGTGAGTTCCTCGTCTTCCACCTCTTCTTCATCCTCATCATCTTCAGGATCTTCCAGTGATAGTTCCGATACAGACTCCAGCGATGAACAGAATAGTCCACAAGATCAAATAATACAGGTAACCGTAGAAAAACAATCAGAAGAAACAAACATTAATGAACCTGCAACCACAGAAGTGACGGCAAATCAAGAAAACGGAGAAAATACTGCACTACAAGAAGAAAAGAAGAAGGGAAGGAAACGTATTCGGAATGAAGAAAACTGGAAACAGAATAAGGTTAAACGTCTAAGAAATTCTGGAAAACCATATATTAACAAGAAGAATAAAGCAATCAAACCCCGATCTGTTCAACCACCCTGTGGTGATAAATGCAGGCTCAAATGCTGTGAAAAGATAACCGGAGATCAAAGACAAACCATTTTTGATGTGTTTTGGAATCTCGGCCAGGTTGATGCTCAAAGATCGTTTATTATGTCTTGTATGACCGATATAACTCCAAAATATAAATACTCAAATGCTCGTAATCCTAGAAATTGCAATCAAGCATTCCATTTCTTAGTGGAAGGGCAATCGGTACGAGTTTGTAAAACATTTTTTATAAAAACCTTGGATATTTCTGATCGCGTTATACGTACTGTCAAAAGCAAGATAAATGCACATGGAATTCTTGCACAAGATCTGAGAGGACAGCACAGCAACCATGTAAGGGCTGACGAACAACTAATAAACGATATCAAACAGTTCATAGACTCAATTCCAAGAATTGAATCCCATTACGTTAGACAATATTCTACTCGTGAATACATTGATGGTGGGAAAACAATAACTGATCTTTTCAGAGACTTTAAAGAAAATCAAAATAAAAATAATAAAGAAGCAGGTAGATATTGTACTTTTTACAAAGTATTTACACTAGATTATAATATTTCATTTTTCCGGCCCAGAAAAGATCAATGTGATTTATGTTTACAATACAAAAACTCGACGCCTGAACAAAAAGTATTGCTCAAAAAATCGTACGATGCCCATTTAGAAGAAAAGACATTGAGCCGCCAAGAAAAGTACGAAGATCGCTGCAAAATAGACGATAAAAATAAAGTTCTCGTCTTTGATCTGCAAGCCGTTCTGCAATCTCCTAGAGGAGATACCTCAGGATTTTATTACAAATCAAAGTTAAATAGTTACAATTTCACTACTACGATTTTAAACAAAAAAGTGGACGGCCAAATTAAAGATTCGTATGATGATGTACACTGCTTCTTCTGGAACGAAACCGATGCTAAACGCGGAGCTAACGAAATCGGATCTTGTTTACTAAAAGTTTTTGAGAAGCTCTCAGCAGAATCATCAAATGACAATGGGTGTAATTTAATTCTCTATTCTGACAATTGCGCCGGTCAAAATAAAAATAAATTTATAGTATCACTTTACCTGTATGCAGTCACTCATCTAAATATTAAATCTATAACTCATAAATTTTTAATAAAAGGTCATACTCAAAACGAGGGTGATAATATTCATAGCCTCATAGAAAAGGAGATTACAAAAAATCTAAAATCTGGTCCAATTTATTCCCCTCATCAATATGTAGCCATAATTAAAAACGCAAAAAAGTCTGGCAAGAAATTTTCAGTTCATGAACTGACATTTGAGTCATTTTTAGACTTAAAAAAACTTCAAGAAGATTGGGGTGTTAATTTCAATCAAACGAAAGACGGGGGAACTATTACATGGAATGATTTAAAGGTTATTAGAGTGTGCAAAGATAAACCTTTTTCTTTTTTCATTAAAACCTCCTACAAAGATAGTGAATACCGAGAAGTGAGCGTCAGAAATAAAAGAAAGAAAATGCTTCCTCTGAGTGAAATTGTACCAACTAATGTCTACACACAAAGGCAGAAACTTAGTGAGAATAAAAAGAAAGATCTAAGAGAGCTAATAACAAAAAAATTGATCCCAAATTTTTATTCGGACTTTTATAACACAATTATTTAATAGTATACCTACGTTGATAATTTTACGTTGATTAATTGCTGGTTATATGCCAAAGTTGATTAAAATGTTTCCTTTAGAATTTTTATTTTATGTTTTATAGACATTTAACGAAAGTTTACTCAGACATTGCTTTAATTAGGTTGGATCATCAAAGTATGTTTTTTTAATAATTATAACATTGTTTTTTTATATCGTTTTGTTGTATACCTTCTGAAATGGAGTAATTCTCCGGCTTGATTTTTGTGTTGATTTATAGTTATGTAGAACCTATAAATAAGACTGATAAGTACCTTAAATTTGTTAAGTTTATCTGCTAGGTACTTGTAAAGGCTGCTTTAATAAAAGATTGATGATTATATTTATACACGGTCTGCAAATTTGAATAAAGTGACCCAATCTCAATATATTTTCCTAAAGTAATCAAATACAGACTAAATACTGAATTAGTCATCATAAACAATAAATTATTTAAACTGAAACAGGCTTAAATTTCAATGAAACATTTGTATTTTAAAATATTTGTTTTACTTTTTATAAAACACTGTCTTAACTTAGAATGTACTTTTTATAATATTTTTAAAAAAATAATTACATTTTATTTCCAGTTTTTATTTACTCAGATCCCATCAATAGTTAATCCTTCGTTCAAAATACAAGCATTCATGATTATATAATAAACAGTTTTAATTTTATGCATCAACAAATAGGATATCGCACACCCAGAACAACACTGTATTATGTCGGAAAATCTTAAAATCGACTTTTTTATTGATTTGAATAGCCAAAAATTGTCCGCGCATACCACGAAGACAGGCGTATTTATATTTACAAAAATGTTCAACAGATGGCGTGCTAACTCTCTATTGTTGAAGACGCGCTGCCAGAGTCATACCGCCAACACAAAACTATTTCTAGTTGCTACTTGTCACCTTAGGGAACAGCACGCAGTTCCTTTACGCAACAGCGTATTATTTTGTGATAATGCGTTGTTGTTGAATGTAGCATCTATAATACTCCGAATTATTTCGTTTTAATTCAGTGTTGGTGACTGTGCTTATACAACGTGTTTGATACTATTTCGAAATAGTTCTCTGTTGTTGACGAAGGTATGTTTGATTTTTTATATTATTTCAAAATAGTTCAGTATTGTTCGTAAAAGGTGAAAATCAGTTAAATGATACACTATTGATGGTAGATATAAATTATGTCCTAGTTTTGTTAAACAATGATTATAAATATTTTTAATACTTGGAATAGTTACTTACATTATTATTTAAAAGAAATATATTTTCAAATTGTATTTTTCTTAATTTACAAGATGATTTTTTCTTTTTTTTTGAGATAATGCACTATTGTTGAATTAATCAAATTTGTAATTATTATTTGGCAGATGATGAGAGGTTGTGGTCTCCTGTTACTTAAAAAGGCAATGGAAGCAACCACAGAAGAAACCAGACCTTCTGTTCAACAAATCAGCATGGCAAAGGACGTCGTAAATACATCCGTTGCAGCACCAACCGACGGGACGTCAGCGATGGCAGCATCAACCGAAGGGACGTCAGCGATGGCAGCATCAGCCGATGGGACGTCAGCGAAGATGGCATAAATAGATAGTACGTCAGCGAAGGTGGCATCAACCGATGAAAGATCAGATAAGGAGGTACCAGTTACTGTTTTATCTGATCATGGCGATGAAGAAGATTTTATTGATGATTCGGATACGGATCCTACTTCTGTTGTACCTGTTAAAGGACTATCGCGGCCTCTCGTAATCTTTAGAAGATTATCTTCTCCTTCCTCCTCAAGCTCCTCGTCAGGCTCCAGCTCCTCATCGTCAAGCTCCAGCAGTTAAAGTAGTTCATCTGATGATGAATCCGATAGGCCGGATCCTTCTACAGCGAATACCCAAGGCGATTCCAATTCTACTGCGACAAACGCAGCTTCAACTTTTTCTGCTATTGAAACTACTCCATCTGTGAGCGAGCCTAAGTTAATAAGAAAGAGAATACGAAACCCAACCGAAGGCTGAAAGCTTAAGACATTGCGGAATACAGGAAAAGAGTATGTTTCTTTAACAAATTCTACAAAACTGATCGCTGAGCGTCAAATACTTCCACCTTGTGGCGACAAATACAGGTTGAATTGCAGAACTAAAATAGACGCAATGGTAAGACAAGCCATTTTAAAACAGTTTTGGCAGCTGGGCGATTTGGAGACGCAAAGAGAATACTTATTAAGGTATAAATACAAGAAATTAAACCGAAGTATAGGTACATCACTTCTCAAAAATTGAGGGCTTTGAATTCGGCTTACCTAAATGTGTGAGTACCTAAATGGTCAAACGGGACCCTATTAAGTATCCGTCTGTCACCAGGCTGTATCTCATGAACCGTGATAGTTAGCCAGTTGAAATTTCTGCAGATTATGTATTTCTGTTGCCGCTATAACAACAAATACTAAAAACAGAATAAAATGAATATTTAAGGGAGCCCCCCTTAAATATTTACATTATTCTGTTTTTTGTTCCCATACAAAAAAGTGATTATTTTACTCCGTTTTTATAAATAATGGTACGGAACCCTTCGTGCAAGAGTCCGACTCGCACTTGGCCGGTTTTTATTTCCTATTTTTGATTAACAGAGTATTTTTTAAGTTATTTTTTGTTTTATTTTATTTAAATGTTAAAATTAACACTATGGGTCAAAAACGAGTACTAGTTTATGTTCAAAATATAAGTACCTACTGATTATAATACAATTTTGTCTTTTATTTAATTCTTTAATTGGTCTAATCCTGAAAACAAAACAAATGAGTCATTATTTTTTTATTGAATCTGATTAAAAAATGGTAGAATAATAGTGCATTATTTCAGAATCAATCAGTAAAAACCACGTAACTCGAAATAATTATTTTTTATTTCGTTCAGTCATTCCACAACAGTGAATTAAGTAAAAAATAACCGTTTTTTGCTTGAATAATGCGTTTTGAATCAACTGAACTAAATAATACTGATGCGCAATGGATTCTTCACATGCAATGTGCAGGACATTCGCAATAACTGTGACATAACATGAGATAATGGTTTTTGGTCGATTCTGAAAAATTAGCTATTTTGACTTAGTTCAGTGTTGTTCTGGGCGTGCGATATATCAACAACGCAAGATCTTCTTTTGCGATTTCCCAAAAAACGTCTTTTTTTAGATAAGTCAGTATTCCATTAAGCATGCGATATTACCAACACACTGTTGTTCTAGCTTTTTTCAATTGGAGCCTAGTAAAAGCGCAGTATGCAATCGTTATAGAGTGCACACTAAGCTTCGCACTTGCATGAAGCACTCAGTTCTTACAGTGTTACTCTCCAAGTCACACATGTGAATGCTGTCTCTGATAATTTTTAGGTAGTAGCTGTCACCCGCCTTGCGGCTCCTAAGTGCGTGACGTTTAATAGCTTGAAGAATTGACTTTCAAATCCGACTGATACCTAGTACCGAGATTGGCGTGTCAAACACTCTTAACGATTCAGAGAGGACCTTAACTGAAATCGGCAACTTGAAATACTAATGAATGACATGCCGCTGTTTCTACTACAAACAAGTATGTTTGAAATTCCCCGTGTGACAGTTTGCCCTGCCAATTACGACGAGAATTTATGAAATACCAAGAATAATGATAATAGTTACTAAGGGGACTCGTCTCAGAAAAATGTCTTTCATAATTGGATTATTTTGGGACTTAAAGATGTGCTCATCTTAAACAAAAGCAAAGACAATATTCATCTTTTTTTTTTCGTGTCGTAAGTGCATTGTCTGGTGTCGAATTTTTATGCCGCGCATGGGTGACTTTTCCGAAAAATCAGAAATCTTAGAAATTTCGAATTCGAGACTTATGATTTGTCAGTCACACCACTACGCTATGACTGCTAATTCATGACTACCTCTTGAACGAAGCTACTGAACCTGTAAGTGTAAGCCTAGTTTTAGGAGTAGCAGTTGCATACTGGCTGGGGCAAGTAAGTACCAGTGGATTATTGTAATAGCTGCTTTATTTTATTGCATGGTTTTTAATCATACAAGGTGTAAATAGACACTTCACGAAGCTGGCAACCAAGCATTCTGTACATAAAACTAATTAACCCTACGCAAAACTTATTGCTGGGAAACGACATTTTTGGGGTGAAATATCACTTTTTACGATAAAAACTCAATGTAACACTCATAACATTGTGCTGATTAAGCAGAGGCTAATAGTACACTCATATTTCACCAGACCAGTTATGTTTAAGTCCCTTGTAACAGGTGGCGAGCCTATTACCATAAACCGGACACAAATCTAAACTTCGTGGCTGCGGAGACTGATGGAAAAACTATAACGATTTGCCTGACTCGGGAATCGAACCGTGGACCTCATGGTCAGCAGTCGCACACGACCAACAAGGGAGGTATTAGAAGTATAGCTCCTTATCCTTACCCTATCATCTATCTATTCTATATATATAAATTACGCGTCACGTTGTTTGTCCGGGATGGACTCCTAAACTACTTAACCGATTTAAATCAAATTGCACACCGTGTGCAGTTTGATCGAACTTGAAAGATAGGATAGCTTACATCTCAATTTATAGTCGCAATATAATTTTATTGCAAATTAAGTCACAAATATCTGTTCGCTCCAAACAATTCTAACAGACGGCGGTATCTGTTGACTGGATTGAGTCAGTATTCAATAGATGGCGCTGTATAGGAGCGGAGCAGCAATGAAAAATATTGCGAAAACGAGGAAAATGTGACGCAGACGAAGTTGAGCAGGATAGCTAGTAAAGTATAAAATATTGATATAAAAACAGGGGTTCCTATGCTACTCTGCAAGTCACCAGACTAAGCCTCGACTCGACTACTAAGCAAAAGAAGCCATTCATCAATCTATAATTCTAGATTTATAAATGCGACAGTGTCATCTGTTTTCAATGACACGGAAGGACACAGTTTGCGCAGTGGCTAAGCGATTGACTGCTGCGTTGCGTGTCGCGGGTTCGAGCCCCGCACGGAACAAATATTTGTAAGACCAACAGATAGTTGTTCCGGATCTGGCTGTTTGTGTATAGTAGTTTATTTCTTTGTAAACGCACTCACGATACAGGAGAAATTCCTATTTATGGCTAGGAGCAAAGTTTAAAAAAAAACCGGCCAGTGCGAGTTGGACTCATAGACTATAATATATATAAAGTTGGACTCGCGCAAGAAGTGTTCCGTACCATTATTTATAAAAAAGAGCATGTCGTCTCCACTGTTACGTACCTACCTACCTTCTACGTTTCAAACTCACTGACCCAGAATCTATAAAATTGTATGCGTCATGGGGATAGCATTACTTACTTAGGTAAACAAACAACCATAGGTCACACAAATATTTGTTCCGAGGCGCGGAATCGATTTCGTGACCCTGAAGTATGAAAGCGGTTGCAGTAGCATTGCGTCAATTAGATCATTGTAGGGTCTATACAAATTCTGTAATATTGATACTGTCCCTGTCGGTGCATATATTGGTGTTACGGTTACAAGTTTGCTAGTAAATTAGGCCTCTATTCTGTACCTATAAACTTCCATTGACGTAAAGAATAGCACCATCCCATGTCTTCCCGTGGGTATCGTAAGAGGCGACTAAGGGACTTAGCAGAGAATGGGCAGCACCGTTCCCTGTGCTTTTGTAACAACCGTACTGCGATCGCCAACCCGCCTGCCAAGCGTGGCGATTATGGCAAAACCCCCCCTTCTTGGGGGAGGCTTATGTCCAGCAGTGGACGTCTTTCGGCTGAAATGATGATGATGATGATGAAACTTCCATTATAGGGGAGCTCATTATTTTTTTTTAATCCAGATAAAACCACATTGAGAACGATTGCCAAACTCGTCGCCAAATTTTGGGCTGACTCAAATTGAATTGTCATCGACACGCTAACAAGAAGAAGACGACATTAAGTCTATATTAAAACTTTTGTTGTCCCAGTGGTTGTAAGCACGACTGCTAAGCACGAGGTCCTGGTTTGGATTCCCGTGGTTGGGCAAAGTGTTATTGGCTTTTTCCATCAGGAATTTCACAATACCAGCCACGGAGTCTGGATTGTTGCCCGGTTTATGGCTATAGCCTCGCTCATCCCTATCACATGGAACTTAAACATAACTGTTCTGGCGAAATGTGGATGTACTATATTTGGTACACCTCTGTCTTTTGACGGCACGGTTGGCGCAGTGGTTGAGCGATTGACTGCTGTGCTGAGTGACGCGGGTTCGATCCCCGCACAGAACAAATACGGGGTGTAAATCACCTCATCACGTCAACCGTCAACAAAGCATTCTGTACATGAAACTAAGTAACTTCACGCAAAAATTATTGCTGGGAAACGACTTTTTTTTGGGGGGTGTAATAATTATCATGTTTTGTGGTAGAACTCAATGTACGCACTCAAAACATTGTGTTGATAGACGGATTGAATAGTACGGGGGTCGTGGAGTTGTTTAAAGTAAAAATCTTCTATTAAAAACTTGTATTTAAAAAAATACTTGTTAAAAAGTTGGAACTTTGACCCTTATTATCTCCGTAACTAGAAGGTTCCCAGATATGGTGTACAACAAAAAAAAGATCACAATGACAGGGCGAACCAGTCAGCCTTTCGGCTTCGTTAAGAGGTGTTTTACACCCTTTATTTGTATGGCCTACAGATAGTTGTTCCGGGTCTGGCTGTTTGTTTATGTGAGTTTAAATGTTTGTCCCACCATGATGCAGGAGAAATTCCTAGTGTGGAGTAACGTTTTGTTAAAAAAAAACTTTGTTTAATCCTTTGGGCATGATAAGCGTGGTGCTATATTATGTAGGTTGTACCAGAAGCCGACCCCAACGTAATTAAAACTAGGCGAGGCAGATGATCTAATGCAGGTTGTATTATTGAATAGGGTTCATTTCAGCAAACTCAGGTGACCTAATCACCCAACAACTCAACATAACACTTCTTGTTGGTGTTAAAGTTGATCATCATCATGTCAGCCGAAAGACGTCCACTGCTGGACATAGGCCTCCAACGCCACATTGACATAGGGGGGGACATTTTGGGGGGTTTTGCCATAATCGCCACGCTTGGCAGGCGGGTTGGCGATCGCAGTACGGTTGTCACAAAAGCATAGAGAACGCTGCTGCCCATTCTCTGGCAAGTCCCTTAGTAGGCTCTTACGACACCCACGGGAAGATATGGGATGGTGCTATTCTTTACGTCCGACACATATTCTGTATGTGTTGTGTGGCGTTAAAGTTAGCAACTCTAAATATTTTTTCGGCTAAACAGAAATCGAACTTTATAAAAGTCGTATCTACTACTAATAGGAATGTAGGTACAATTTTAATGGTTATGATGACGCACAAAAAACGTTAATTCAGGTTTTATTTGATCGGTCGGTAGAGGAAATTCTGGCTTGCTTCCGTGGCAAAGCCTGTTCTTATTTTTTTATCATTAAAAGTACTTACATATATACCTACACTGTATAAGTTTTTTTTTTTAGTTTTACATAATATGCTAAACAAACACGGTGCGTTTGGTTTGATTAGGTACCTATAGCAGCTAATCAGATTTTTTTATTTTAAAACTATAATTTATCCTTACAATTATGTACTAGAATAATACATGCATTTGAGTGGCTATAGGTACAGTTGATACTTTCCTTAAACAAGATTCGTCTAGTCCTGACTAGCCTGAAAATGTTGGAAAGAAAAAGACCGGCACTCCCGCCGGACCCGGAGGAGATATAGAATTATAAGAATATAGTTAGGTAGTTGACGAAATCCTGGAACACTAAACTTGAATTTCCCACTAAAACTAGAGAAAAAAGATGGCGGATGACGGATCTAAAATTAAGTCAATGACACCCAGTTTTTTTAGCCCATTCTGCCTAACGATACTTTTGATAACTTTTTATCAATTTGCGATAAAATATTACGTAGTGTTATTTGTACTTTCGCGTCTGCGACCGATGCAATAATGACAATGAATCAGCTGTTTGTGATCACGGCTTGTACCCAATCTGAAATGAATAAATTTGTGTTTGAAATTGGGTTCATGTATGTTTTTTAATAATACTTTTTATTTTAGTATATTTAATCGTTTTTGATATGAATTTTCTTCATGTTTAAGAAAGAATACTGAGACTTCGCTGTCCGTCCGTCCGTCCATCTGTCTGAGAAATTTCAACTGGCTAACTATCACGGTTCATGAGATACACCAGGCTGTATCTCATGAACCATGTATATCACACCATGACATGACTTTGCGCCCCGTAAATATTTAATCCAGAGGTGGGCAGTGACGCGACTAAAAAAAAACTCACTATCCACCACTAATGGACATCGGGAATCATCGGGTTAGGGCAGAGAACAAAGTTAGTAAAATAATGAACTCTGTATTATTTATTTATCAGATAAGCATGAGGTCAATTGTGTTAGTAACAATATAACTTAGCCTTATGTTAGTACCAACTTACTAACGAGAACAAATCGGGTGCGATTTGTTAGCGTCCCACACTAGAGTACCTACCTGACCGGGCGGCTATCGATTGCAGGCTATCATTGATAGTGCTGAGACTGCCACGCAGCCTGCCAATCATAATCAATAATGTATACCTACCTATTCTATTTATAACTTACCTACTAACAGAAAAATCCCAATAAACTGCACCTTTCAGTCCAAGTAGCGAACCTTGACAGCCGCGTTTGCAAGAAGTAGACCAATGACCGATAAAGAATAGGATTAGAATTGGAACGAGGCATGATTATTTAAACTTTCCACTAAGTAGCATAGCAACACCATACTATCAGCTGTGTGTCAGTTCAAAGTATAAAAATTCTT
This sequence comes from Cerastis rubricosa, assembly GCA_949152445.1. Taxonomy (NCBI): domain Eukaryota; kingdom Metazoa; phylum Arthropoda; class Insecta; order Lepidoptera; family Noctuidae; genus Cerastis; species Cerastis rubricosa. Next base: position 17,331,431 of record OX424541.1, read on the forward strand.
CATAAAGTGACCTAAAAGTATCGGACGCCTTAGCATTTTATGTAGGTAATTATGAGTTTTAAACAAAGCTTCCGTGTTTTTTTATTGCATACCGTACCACTTGCAATGCTGTCAAAATTATGGGCTTTATAACAACTGAAAAAAAAAAATGTTTTCATATTAAATTAGAAATTAAAAAAAAAACCCCGACGGAAAGATTCTAAAAGACCAAAAATTAATTAATTCAAGCGTCGTAGCGTCGGGGGTCCGCTTTGTTTTGTGCTTTTGGTAAGCGGTCTACTTAGCAGTCCCCCGACGCGCGACGCGACGCTACGACGCTTGAATTAATTTATTTTTGGTTTTTTAGATATCTTACCGACGGGGGATTTTAAATTTCTTATTTAATTTTATTTCTTGCTTTTTAAAAATATTTTATTTTTTCTTAGCCTTGACTGTCCCACTCCTGGGCATAGGTCTCCTCCTATTCCTCCCACTTTTCTTGGTGTTGCGCATCTTCTTGCTAATTAAAAAAGAAAGGAATTAGAGAACAGCAAAAAAGGAAAGTTATATGTTTTAAATCTCCAGTTTTTAGGGGGATAGGGGGAACGGTGCCCCCCCCCCCTTGGCGATGCTCATGGTGACAAGTGACAAGATTTCAAATTTCGAATCAACCGGACCCGTAAAAATTTATATTCCTTCATCAACTAGAAAAGAGGTGATGACCTTCAAACGGCTGAGCAGATTTTCTTGAGCATAGCTAAGAACACTCTCGATTTAAACATCTTTCAAATGAAACCAATTTTATCAAAATCGATTCAGCCGTTTAGGAGCTACGATGCCACAGACAGTCACACAGATAACACCCCTCTTTTTGGTCGGGGGTTAAAAATATATTGATTGGTCATTATTTAAGATCGTTTAGCTAGGTAGGTAGGTACGTACCTACCTCGAAAATAACAATATGTTGAGTATTGTTTGTATCAAATAATTTTTGCAAAAACATATTTATTATTGACACCTTATCTTTGAACTGTGATTGTGAATATGACGCTTGTTTTAACTAGAGGGGGTCTTTGAAAGGTCAAGCTATCAGGTTGCGTCAAGAAACTCGAGTAGATACGATGCTACATGGCACATCTCACATTATTTTTGCTTAGCAGTTACTTACTGGTAATTGTGGTAATATTACGTAGACTGTTATCTTCGTTTGGACAAACAACGAAAGTTTGTAACTAAACATTGAAGACTATATTTAGATTATCGTCATTACATCAGCCCATACCTACTGCTTCTGAACATAAGGCATCCTAATGTAGCTAAAGGCGATTAACTGGTCAGAGGGTCGTCTTAAGGACGGATTTTTAGGAGATGAACTTTGGGAATTAGTCGATTTTCCAAAATCGGGAATTTGAAAAAAAAACAGTTATGTTATTTTTCAAATTCCCGTTTTTTTTTTTTGGAAACTCGACTAATTCCCAAAGTTCATCTCCTAAAAACCGTTGACCATAGAAACCCTTTACGTTGTGAGAAATATGTACCCACGACGCACTGTTTCCGAATTTTATTTGATTTTTATTAACGATCTATATTTCCAAAATGGTAAGTCTCAGATGAAAATCTTATCTGGAAAGAAACTGTTGCTCTCGTGGAAAACTATGAGATGGTGTAAAAAAAAAGGAAAAACAAACTTTTTTCTAAGTCCTCGCGTCATAGCGCCCCTAATTAGGCTACACTCCAACCGATTAACTTCTTTAGCGTATTGAAACAAAGGTCTAATAACCTCATCCTCATTCTATCATCGAGCAAGCTGACATACAGCGAAGCGTCACCGTTATAAGTATGTTTCAAGTTCTACGAACCCGAACAAAGTGCTATGCTTCTACATGTATTGTGCGAACAACTTGTCTGTGGAATTCACTGGCGGCTTCTTCTGTTCCCTGATCATTATAATCAGGATGTCTTCAAAGTTCGAGTGAAGCTGTTTCTTCTAGGCAAGCGTGCTCCACCCTAGGTCGCATCCTCGCTTCTCATCAGGCGAGTGGCGGCCAAAGCAAGTCTAATCATATTAATATTATAAATGCGAAAGTCACTCTGTTTGTTTGTTTGTTACCTTTTCACGACTAAACGGCTGATCGGATCCTAATGAAATTTGGCAAGAAGATAGATTTTAACCTGGGGAAGGACATAGGCTATATATCATCACGCTACGACCAACAGGAACGGAGCAGCAATTAAAAATGTTGCGAAAACGGGGAAAATGAGACGCAGACGAAGTTGCGCGGGACAGATATTTTAGTATAAAAAGGTCAAGTCAAAGAAACTGGCAAGTCCTCGAACCAGCAAAAAATTGAAGGGCGACTTCCTCAAGTTAACAACACGGTTGGCGCAGTGGCTGAGCGATCGACTGCTGCGCTGCGTGTCGCGGGTTCGATCCCCGCACGGAACAAATATTTGTATGTCCTACAGATAATTGTTCCGGGTTTGGCTGTTTGTGTATGTGAGTTTAAATGTTGTAAACGCTCCCACGATACAGGAGTAATTCCAAGTGTGGGGCAAAGTTTTTTTTTAAAAAAAAGAAAAAGAAAGAAAGAAAAACGAAGTTCCCAACCCCCATCTAAACCGCGTGGTGGATTACGGCTCACACCAGTAAAGCGGCGTCTGTTCCAGGAGTATTAACGTTCTAGGCTGATTAATGCTATTGAACGAGTTCCATATTTACTTTTGGCACTATTTTACTTTTTCTGGACGTTATCGCTCGTAGTTATTACGTTAGGCAATTGGCGTGCAAAATTGGAAATCATGCATGACGCCTGTGAAGAAAAAGAGGACGACAAACCCCATCTACCTAGGTACATCAAGCGACAGTTGTATAATTATAATAGTTTAGTAAAGTAAACAAAAATGAGTAGTAAAAAATAATAAAATGTATCACTTAATAAATACTGAGCAATCAAAAAACTAAATGGACAGTTACAAGTGGGCAGTTGACAAATCGGAATTAGTAGGTAAGGAATTTGATTCTAAGCTGCTCAATTTGCTCGCTACGCTCGCGAAAAAAGAAGCTGCCGCCCTATCTTCCGACAACCATGTCGTCGTCACTCCGCCAGCCTTCGGCCTACGCTCCTCATGTCCCCGGGTCGGGGTAAAAGCGGGGTTGTAAATAAAAAAACCGAAGTGAACTGCCCCACTATTTATCTAACTGGCCATTCCATAATTTTTACTGGCCATTTATTTATTACGTAAGCAGACTAGAGACTAGGTACTGACATTGTAAGACCGGCCACCTGCCAATTGTTTTTAATATGAAATAATAAACCGAGCGCAGAAAGGAGGTGTCTGATAAGATGACAAGTAATAGGGAAGTATGGAAAAGGAAATCATGCTGCGCCGAACTCAAAAAAAGAAATAAGAACAGAAGGAGAATGATGAATTGATGATGTTAAACTATCTGTCCCATAGAGCACAACCAGAATTAAAGGAGTCGCAGTCAGGGATCGATAATCGATTTATTTGGTGACAGATCTACCATTCTGAGCACAGAGCTATTATTTAAGTAACAAAACTGTTACTATAAGAACGAAGTTTATATTCATGTAATGCAATATAATTTTATTGGTTATCGATCTCTTATTTTACACATATATTAACATTAATTTGATAATTCATACCTGGGAACAATTTTTGTTTATCTGAGAACGAAAATATTTCGTGGCGATAGATCTATTTATTAGGTGATACAACTTATGATGACAAATACAAATTTTGGTGATATAAAATATAGTTCCCAATTAAAATCTCTATTTAATTGGTCAAACTAATTTTGTTGCATTATAACTTAGGGCAAAAAAAAAGAGGTCAACTGTGCAAGCTTGAGCCTCGGAGATATCCTATATCCCATAACAGTGCATCATGTTTCATTTCAATGAATGTATTGATTATAGCAGACTGTTAGAATGGCACAGTGATGTTCTCAAATTCGTGTTATGTGACACAACCTTGACCTTGACTCAACGTTGATTAGTGTAACTTCCTTTACTCACTGAATTAAGCAGGCAAAGTGATGAGCATAAACGTGTTACATAAGTCCTTATACTTAGTTGAAAAAAAATCTAAACTAAAACCGCCATCGCCATCTGTTTTCCTTACTAATAATTCTCGAAAGAATTTCTCAAATGTTTACCAACAAAACCTCTCTGTCAATATCATTCAAGCGCCAGCAGAACACCTTCCTTCTGGACAGAAACTGCAGTGGCCAATAACGGCCCAAGTTGGCCGGTGTATAAATAATCTAGCCAAATGGGGTATCATATTGTATATTACAATGGCAGTGTGGAGCCCCTCTGCAGGGTAAGCCCCACCTGCTTTCTTGCCCATCCTGCACAGCCACCCGCACCTTCCAGGATTTAGACGAACGAGAGAGGTTCTGTATGGTGTCCGGACCTAAAGAATAGCACCCCATATATATCTTCCCGTGGGTGTCGTAAGAATAAGGGACTTGCCAGAGAATGGGCAGCAGCGTTCTCTGTGCTTTTGTAACAACCGTATTGCGATCGCCAACCCGCCTGCCAAGCGTGGCGATTATGGCAAAACCCCCATGTTATGTCAATGTGGCGGCACTTGGGGGAGGCCTAGCAGTGGACGTCTTCCGGATGAAATGATGATGATGATGAACGAAAGAGCTGCGCAGGTGGCTATATACACTGGTCGGGTATTTGAGTCCATCGACACGAAAAGAAGAAGAAGCGCTAAAAAATATCGTTGTAGCATTGTATGTAAGAAGGATCTCGACTGCTTAATAAAAATTGCAGCCTAACCTAATGTATTTTCTAAAAATATCCAAACTTATTTATTTATTTATTTATTTTTTATTTATTTAAACTTCATGTACAATAGTGGTACATAGGCGGACTATATGATTATTTTATATCTGTGTGTGCTGTATTGTCCTTATGTAAAACAGTTGTAGTCATAAAACTAGACTTAACCCTAGGATTCCTGCCTAGACATATAAGTAATTTCGAGATACTAAGCTATTTTTAATTTGCTATGAGCACGCCCATAATTCAGCAAGTATTGTATTACCGTATCAGCTATTTATCTCCCTAGTTAAAGAAGTTATCTGAGGTCAGAGGAATACTACAATTCAGGCGATATCTTCTTAAAATTAACACGATTATAAACTTTAGCTCATTTTCTGACCCTGAGTCAAAGCACCGACACAAAATAGATTATGTAGCTCTTATAATAAAACCAAAGTCACCTGGTATCGACATACATGTACTTGGGTATGATTTTTAACTTTCTGATAGAATATATGTATATGACATAATCATAAGTATATACATAAGTCCGATACTTATATACATATGTCCAACGTCTGTACATTGTACAAACATTGGACATCAAATTACCCGAAACTGTCAAATTTTCCCAATCAACCTTGAACCTGTTTCTTTAAAGATAAAGTTCAAAATCTATTAAAGTTTAACAGATTTTTGAAGTTGATGTACTGGCGTCTGTACGTTTAGCTTTTTTATTTAAAGGTAACAGTTACAGAATGAAACTAACTTTTGTTGTTGACTGCACCTACATAATTGAGGGTTTTTGTTATTTGAGTTTAGGTTAGTAAAACCGGAAAGCATAGAAATTACATGTCACTTCGACACAACTAACAAGACCTTGAATTCCATTCGAAAGCCGCAAAATTATCGCTTAAGGTATCTACAAGAAGTACCAAGAGCAGACTGGTACCACAGGAGGACCAAAGCTGGTACCGCTTCTCCATTCTTTTATGTGTCATTCTCTAATGACAATAAAAATCTTTCGAATTGACTTAGGTACGTTACTAGAAAAGCTAGTTTAGTCTTCGTGATATCAAAATAATTGGAAGATTAAAAGTTCGATTACTGAAATAATTTATCATCTGTTAGATGATACATTATTTCTTTAAGATCTTTCATTTACATGTCGGAGTAATTACCTACATTTCCTATAATTCACCAATGGTTCAGTCAAGACACAAGATCAGCCCAAGTCTAATAGAATAATGGGCATTGTCCCTGAGAAGCTAATTAATTCATAACGAAACTTCCTTCGTAAACAGTTGAACAAACGAGAAAATTAAAGTCCATTGATGAATTAAATAAGTATCCAACTTGAATCATAAATTAAAACAGACCGTTCCTCCGCCATCTTGGTTTTCTAAATATGAAACTTACAACTTTTTATTTGGCCATAGATACAATTTTAACACCATTTTAATTTAATACTTACAATCGGCCAGGATTGTGCAATAAACGATAACTTCTAATCTAGATCGTTGCGTTAGTGTGTATTATGGTGACGGATAGACGCACCCACTGACAAACAATTTACATCATTGGCCCGTGACCTTAGGGTCAGTTTTCATATTGATACTGTTAATACAGTGATGTAACAAGGTCATTTGAGATGTGTATTGTATCTCTGGTTGAACGAGTGCAAGTGAAGAGGCGAAAATGAACGCTGTGACGACATGGCTGATGAAAATAAAGTATGTACTGTCAATAACAAAAGTTCATTCACTCCACTGTTTAAAGTCTTTCGATGCTGATGGTACAGACGCCAGCACATAGCTACAACAATCTGTCAAATTTCTTTAAAAGATTTTCGACCTTACTGATAAAAAATACGGTTCATGGTTGATTGGGAAAATTTGACAGTTTCGGTTAGCTCGACCTGGTGGCGTCTGTACATAGTCAACTACCAGCGCCAGCACCTTCATTTCGGAGCAAAGGTCGTCTTTTTTAGTAACTTCTTATCGTTAACGTATGATCCTACCTACCTATTTGACTGATTGGTTGGGGTGACGATAGGTCAGTAATTACCTACTAATAAGCTCTAGCTACAATTTTGTATGGTACTGAATTAAATTACTGTCGACTATGTTCGAAAGCGAGTTCTCATTCATGCCATTAGTTTCTAGCTCGAAACTTGTCTTGAAACGATCCCTCCTCTTACATACCTACTAGCAGCAGGCTATGAGAAATCTTTTTAGCTATTTCTTCGTAAACCTCGTAAATTTGGAGGTACTGCGACAGCTTATGACAGGGGTAAATAATTATTTGAACGTCGAAAGTTAAAATACCTACAATATTAATAAATTTTTCGACGTTCAAATATTTATTAATTTATTTAGAGCATGGAGGACCAAACAGCTAATAAAAACAAACAAGAAAGGGAACAATAGTCACCAGAGAACCAATTACAAATCCTCACGTATAGACATAAATTACAAATTTATGATGTGAGCACAAAAACAAAAAACACACCGCTTTAATTAAGCTAAAGCACTATACATACTTGGTTTGAAATTACCTATAACTAAAATAATAAAAACCAAAGCATACAATATAATAACCGCTACTTGAATTTGAGGCTAAATCAGCTTCTGGCCGAATTCACACTAATTGTGAATGGATCTACTTAGATCAAATTCCTTGCATAGGTATTATGCGATGATAGGCCAAAATTATCCGGGTTGTAATTACCTCACCCTGACACATTGATGTTGTGTCGTGTTGATATAATGAGAACATGCATAATAATATTCTGCAGTTCTACGGGTTCTTCAGGTATCTACCTACTTCATTCATTGACGCATACTCAGTGTTTTGCCTTAGCTGCCACCTCGACGTAGAAATCGATATCAATGAAACCTTTAGCACGAGTTTGACCAAGTTTCGTGACAGTTTCACTTACAATGTTTGGTGAAGTTCTCAAGGGCAACTGTCATAAATAACTGGGCTACAATGACGTTATGTAACATGCAAGTTGTTCCTAGGTAGAAAAGTTGTTCCTAGTAAGATATTTTCAAGATATTATTCAGAAACGCTTGCAGTGGGTATGGTATAGGATAGGCCTAGAATAAAATTGTAAAATTGTAATTCAAATAATTTATTGTGGATCATGAATTCATGACTCTGTATGGTGTCGGACGTAAAAAATAGCACAATCCCAAATCTTCCCGTGCGTGTCGTATGAGGCGACTAATAGATTTGCCAGAGAATGGGCAGCAGCGTTCTGTGCTTTTGTGACAACCGTACTGCGATCGCCAACCCGCCTGCCAAGCGTGGCGTTTATGGCAAAACCCCCCAAAATGTCAATGTGGCGACACTTGGGGGAGGCCTATGTCCAGCAGTGGACGTCTTTTGGGCTGAAATGATGATTTTGGATCATATGTTCATAAGATGCAGGTGAGTCTGCTACGTCCCACCATTGAGGCATACAAAATTAATGTCATATACAGTTCGGTACATAAATGTAGTTGAAATACAATAGGTATATCAAATTGTCATGCCACACATTAAAGATCATTGTATTGCATAAAACGCTGGTGTCCGCGCAACTCCTCCACGTCCAAGGCACGTATATTTCGGTACCAACAGGATCCTATTATATCCATCCATAGACCCAGGTAACGGCCAGGTAGGCAATTCAAGAGCCCAATCTTTGGGAGGCCCTCAGAAATTCCAGGAAGCATAAAAAACGGGTCGTCCCGAATTTCTCTTGTAAAGAAAGGGTGTTTTACTGCCCTGTGCGGACTGCGAATAATACCAAGTAGCCCCAAGGTCTACCTTCACTAAAAACCTTTTATTTGACATCCCACGCTTTGTATGAATAATGTTACCCTTTGCAACCAACGAATGATATTATGCAAAAATGTTTTTTAATAACTTTTTAGACCTGTGAATCCTGCTTATGCGTATTAAGTTTTATTAAAATTAAAATAAGTTCAATAATTTCGGGATATAAGGACTGAAAGTTTGCATAATGAACTTGTTGGCTAGCCTAGTGCGCCAGGGAAACTAGAAGTCTTTGGATCACGAACTGCTTGTGCCGTGATCAATGGCGGAACCAGCCATTTAATCTTACAAAAGACACCGCCCTTCAGTCAGTACCGTCTTAGCTCATAAAATATTAAACAATAGCTGTCCCGCGCAACTTCGTCTGCGTCACATCTTCCCCGTTTTCGCAACATTTTTCATTGCTGCTCCGCTCTCATTGGTCGTAGCGTGATGATATATAGATCTAAACCATCCAAGGCGCCGCCAACCAAACGCATACAAAAAAATCATTCAAAATCAAATCGGTCCAGCCATTTAGGAGGAGTTCAGTGACATACACACGTACAGTCGAATTATATAAAAATATATGGATCGACAACGACCTTAAGGTTTTACGTCACAAATTCGAAGGCTACAACGTAGTAGACGATGTTTGCGTGTGAATGAAAACCGAATTTGGAACAGAAGGCTTGTTACATCATTTTAACAACAATTTTATTCATAAACAGCCCGAATTCCGCATTTCAATTGCTGGTTGTATACACTAGTTAATGCGAATGGTGACGTCATCATTTTCATAGAGTACTGCGCGTAGGCAGGTTGTTAAACTTTTTTTGACATTTAATCATGAAACAGATCATTCAGCCAATAAAATAATCGTATAGTTAAATCCTTTTTATTATCTTAATCGTAGTTATCAGAACCAAATATACATAATTCTTTTTTATATATAAAATTTAGAAAAAAATATACTATGAGGCAATTTAGTTTTTTCTATAGGTACTTACATCAATTTGCTACAAATTTATTTACTTTTTGCTTTATTTACCGTACTATTCTTTTGCCAATTATAACAATAGCGTTGAATAATGCGTCGCATTTATAACGATTAGCCAATCTAAGAACAATTATTACAATAATTTAGAATTTTATAACAATTTTTAATTCATGGTTTGTTTTTTAAGAAAAGAAAACGTAAAACTTAATACATTTTATTGCTAGGTAGTTGTTACACAAACAACTTAAACTAGACAAAAAATAAAATACATTAAAATACACAGTAGGATGTTTGCAGATTTACTATTCTCGATTTCTCGTTCCCATTTTTTATGACAACAATCCAAAAAACTTTAGTGTAATTCATACTTATTAATTTATCTAAATCTGCCTTGATTGCCTGATTCTGACTGGATTTGAAAAATCTATGCTTTTTAATAATTCATTAAAAATGTGTTTATTTATTTTTTATCAGATTTCTGAATCCATTGTCTGGTAAATAAAAACCAAAACAAGTAGGCCTTTCTGATATAATATACCTACCATAATTGGCTGAATGTCCATACATACTATATTTGTATGAGTGGACGTTCAACTACATAAGTATGGCTTAATAAATGTTTTATTGTCTCAGCCATCTCTAAACGAGGTCAAATTAAGTCCAAAAAATGTATAAATGAAACGCTAGCAAACAAAATTGCAGGCAAAACTTAGGCAGATATTGGATCAAATACACTATGAATTATTGTAAAATAATACACTAGAGATTATAAGAGTTTCAAAACATAGTTTTCCTCTATTTGACATCACTGTGACAACATATAGATGACTATATGTGTGTATGAATGCAACATGTATGAAATTAGAATAGATACACCCTTAACATCCTAGCTGCTCTTAGAGATACATAGTTTTACAACTAAAAGTGTCTTTTATTTTAAACTTGATTTTGTCTATAAAAACAGTTTTAGTGAGGTTCTCAGGAGAATACATGGAAGTTAAAAATACAAATGCAGACCTAATTTCCAAAAACGGTAATGGTGTAAATGGAATGAAGTGCTATCTGGCAGCAAAAAGTATTTAAAGTATTAAATTTCATTAAAAATGACAAAATACTAAGCTACAACATTATCAAAATGGCATTTGCATAAATGAGGGTAGTCTAAATATTTAGTCAACAATCACAATATTTGCTTTTTAAAATTGTATAAAGCTGTTTTGCAAAATGCAACTCATTTTTGTATAAAATTGGCTATTTCTTTCCAGAATACCAGGATTTTCTCTAAATAATACATTTTTATCTTCTTAACAAATTAATCACTTACTTGCTTATCCCACGTCTGATTCCTAACAGAATCGGAGCCAGACTACTGAGCTCCAACAAAAAATCTTCCTTCACTTTCATAGCTCATTATACTAACCTTTTTTTTTTCATAACAAATATCTGTAACACTAAGATTTACTGAAGCCATTATAACAGTAATGTTACGAGTTACATGCTATTTTATTTTATGATAATAATCATAACACTCACATAAGTTAAAGTAAAATATCATGTAAAATAAAGAAAATTATACTAGTATGGAACATTAGAAAATAGGTAGGAGACAGATTCACCGTTGTGTGTACGTCTCACAGCCTCTGCAAGCATCATGGACACATCAATACACTGAATTTTGGGGCACTCCTGCATGTGCCTCTCCTGAGGGATTGTGTTTGTGACGACAACTGCTTCTAAACATGCATTGTTGATCCTTGAGATAGCGGGTCCAGAAAAAATACCATGTGTAAGTATGGCGTACACTTTGATTGCTCCTGCTTCTATCAGTTTTTCAGCTGCATGACAGATAGTTCCACATGTGTCTGCCATGTCGTCCACTAAGATAGCTGTCCTGTCCTTCACATCACCAACAAGTACCATTGAAGCTACCTCATTAGCCTTTTTCCTCTCTTTGTGAATCAGAGCAAACTCAACATTCAATCTGTCAGCAATGGATGTGACCCTCTTAGCTCCTCCTGCATCGGGTGACACTACAATACTGGTCTTCCAGTCAGGAATATTCTCTTTGATCCACTTCAGAACAGCAGGCTCAGCAAAGAGGTTATCCACAGGAATGTCGAAAAATCCTTGAATTTGAGACGCATGGAGGTCCATTGTGATGATGTGGTCGGCACCCGACACCGACAGGATATTGGCGACCAGTTTAGCGGTGATTGGCGCTCTGCTCTTGTCCTTCTTGTCTTGTCGTGCGTACGGGAAGCACGGAATCACGGCTGTCACCCGAGACGCAGATGCAATCTTACACGCGTTAATCATGATCAGTAACTCCATCAGGTTGTCATTTATCTCGCCGCTGCCACTCTGCACAATGTAAACATCCTCGCCACGTACGGATTCACCTATTTCCACGCATGTTTCCATGTTGCTAAACTTCTTGGTTACAACTTTTCCTAGATCAATACCCAAACGATCGACAATTTTCTGCGCCAGGTCGGGGTGGGAGCTCCCGCTGAACACTTTGATGTTAGGCATTCTGGTGGTTATAGGTAAGGATACGTGATCTAATTTATTTACTACTTCTTGTATAGTGACGGTTGATTTCATCAGCGCAGCACCGATACGACCCTTCGACCGTCACTCGCGGTATATGCGACGGGAATAACAAGATGGAACTATTTATGTGTGTCTAATTACCGATAAGAGACACCAGCGGCAACGTGGGGACCGCCGCGCCGTGCTGTAAATACGCACCGCACTTGACCACACTTCACGCGTTCGCCTTGTCTCGCACGTTTTTTATTTTACTAAAATTGATTTGACCTGTCAAGAATGTCAAGAACAATGAACCGTTTATGTTAGGAACCGTGTGCCAAAATACTAGAAAATTTCTAACTTAAGTTTTCCCTGTTGTGGCTGAACGTGTAAACATTGTTTGTTTATAATTGTCCTGTCGGAATAAGTGTATTTATCAAAAAATATTAATAAGATTAAAATTCGCGGCAAAAAAGATTTTTCCTTTTTAAAAATCCTCGAATGTTTTTGACAGCATTGTGATAAGTTGAATCTTGAAACGAACGTGCCCGTGACCGGTAAAAAAATGAAAAAACCACGAAAAAGGAAAAAAGTGCTTCCGGTGTGATGGTACAAAAAACATCAAATATGGAGGAAATACTTAGCATCTTAAAATAACGATGAAGGCTGTTGATTAAAGCAATATTCAAATTCTTTCCCGGTTGCTGACCTAATATTTGGACCACCTAAGTTGTCCCAATTCTTCGTTATAATCGACTAATCATTTTCAAAACCTGTCCAGCACTGTTGTGCTAGAACACGAAAGAAAAAAATTGTCTGTGCTTTGTCCAATTGTCAATGTCAAATTGAAACCAAACTGTAATCAATCGAACACGAACGAAATTCCAGTTTTAATTATTTCTCGTAGTTTTTAACAAAAATGTGAGGCAAAGTGTTTTATTTAAGATATAATAACTAACAATAGCAGTAACAAAAACAATGGGTGAAGAATCAAGGAATACCAAGGATGACAAGCAGAAGCTAGTTCGATGTATGGAATGGTTGCAAAAACAAAATAATGAAGACACGGAGAAGTTATCATTGGAAAATAAAAATGACATACAATTTATTATACAAACACATGCAGCAAGGAAGAACTTTTTAATGGCCGTTGCTGAAGACGATGCAACTGTGCCTACAGGCGTCAATGAGCCTTCACTGGAACCTAAAGCTGTGGTATGAGAAACAAATGTATTTTTTTATACTTATTACAGTCAGTGGGTCATTTTCAGAAAAAGTGTACACTATTGAAAAAATGGCGAAATTTCATTTTTTTATTGTTTTTCGTTTTTTTAGTTAAATTACCAATTGATATTCTTTTGACTACATGAAAATTATAATAAAACCTCATAATCCGGATTATTTACTGAAATACAACTAATTTATTGCACCTGGAGCACAAAATTTATTCCATTCCGAAACTAATGGCTTTTAGTTATAGAAATAAAATAAAACTCATTTGGATTTAATCAAATAGTATAATTGGTTAACGGTATTTTGTACTTCAATACAAAATAGATAAAACATAAAATCAACAATAGCAAACATACATTATCATCATTTTAATTTCCATTACGTTACTCTTTGGACCAAATTAGTTCAATAATTTCTGATTTGTTTCTCAATTAGGATACAACTTAGGAACTTTTTTTTTTAATTACGTTAATCAAATGATTAAAATCCAAATTATCAAAATCTAATAACAAATAAATAGCGTTTCGCTCAAAAAAAAATATTTATAATAAACTATAAAATAGGACAGTCACGGAATAGACTATTTCTATTACGGAATAGAATTCTTAAAACTATTGCACATTATCAAGAAAATTAGATCAAATTATTACAAATATTCTAATATAAAATTGAACACAAATCAAATTTTACACCTTGTTTAAAATACACCCCTTTTACAGTTGGGGATTAAAAAAATAAACCAAACATAAAAAATAAGATATTGACAATATACACGCAAAAACATACTTAACCCTTTCCTTGCAGTCGGGTAAAAAGTTTTAAATAAAACAAAACTTAACTTAAAATCAAAAACCGAAGTGAACTAAAAATATGTAAACAAGAAAAATACCATGCCGTGAAGTCGGAGAGTTCATATTCGCAAGCTGGCTGACCAGCTGATCCTCCGACTGCACAGCCTGATTTTTTTTCTTGTTTACGTCTTTTTAGTTCACCTCTTAAGCAGTCGGGTTTTTGATTTTTAAATTAACTGATATTTTTATTTACAACCATTTAGTTATATATTGTTTTCTAAATACTTCATATTTTACGTATACTCTTCTCGAAAATATTATTACCTTCACTGCATCTCAACGTTTGCTAGGACACCCATTTTTACCAGGTAGCTAAATTACCTGAAAAAAACACTCATGTTAGATAGTCAACTTGGGTCATTTTGAGCACACTAATTTCACCATATTATAAAAAAAAAACTTTAGCTTTAAAACCTACCTTAGTATTTAATTAACTTAAATATTTTATATATATTATTTCCACATAAAAAAAAACAAATAATTGTCACACAACACTGTTTAGCAAAATCTCAAAATAGTTTTGTTACAATAATATATTTGTTTTTACAAAGTGACAAATTATGAACGTTACAAATTAGATTTGGAAGTCGTCGCCTTTTTCTTATTATAAATAGATCGATAATACAAACATAATGTATCATCTTCCTAAGAATTCCATTCCGAAACTTTTCAATTCCATTTCTACGTTACCTGCGTTTTGGTTACGGAACGGAAGTATCGGAAGCATGACTTTAAACACTTTTATTTTAATTACTTTAAACTAATTCATAAGATTAACAAGTTTGGTATCAATTTAAGTTCACTGAAAGCTAATAAAGATATCAAAATAATTTGCAATATATAAACTTGTAAACTTACTTTGAAATTGGTTGCGGTTCCGGGAAATCTAAACCGGACCGCTACTGAGATATATGTTGCTCGACCGCCGGCTGCTGTCAAAATAGCCGAAAATACTTGTTGGAACCAGTTGACAGCATTAAAAATGTTGCTAATTGAAATAAATACGCATTAAATGGTAATTTTGATAGAATCATCTCGCAAAAATTGCGGTTTCGGAAGGGAATTTTCCATTTTAACTAGTTTATGTCCTCACAAAGATTAATTTATTTAATTTTTTTATGCGGCATTAGACTATTGCTGTAATTGTTTAACAAATCGTGCACAATTATACTTTCCAAAATATCAAACACATTATTATATATAAGTCAAAAAATTACATTAAGGTCACGTTTTATTAATGAAAATGGTAGTGGGACAGTGCTAAAACAGATACATTCTACCTTCATTTTTGAAAATTAAGGTAATATTGCTGTGTTTATACCAGCAACATTATACAATAATTGTTAAAATCTGACCACAGATCCAAAGTTTTAGTGTTGTTTTTCTTAAAAGTTGATATTACTCTTTAAAGAAAATAAATAAGTTGTGGGACACACCCAAAACACGAATGTACACTTTTTGTGAAAATGACCCCAGTACATTAACAACATTATTTCAGATAATTTTATTCATGTCCTATCATCGTTAAAATATGGTCTTGTTACATTATTTTAAATGGGTCCAATCAAGCACAAATATTTTGACGCAAATTGTACTGAGTTGTATTTGATTGTTGATAACTCCAGTCAATCGCAGACCACGGCTGGACATGGGCCTCTCCCTTGCTGCGCCATAACACTCTATCCTCCAAATAAACTGGCAGTGTTATGAAATGCAGGCATAGAAATATTTAAAACTGGGGTTTGGTTATTTAGCCAAACAACATGTGTGATTTTTAAAGTAAAAAGATTGAAAATATGTAGTGACTCTGTACTTAATACATACCTGGTACACACAAACAAAACTCTCACATGAGTGTTTGGTATAATCTCAACATGAGTGGTGTTTGATTGTAAAATGTTTTGATTTAAAAGATCCATGGAGTTTCTTGCCTTTTCTGAGTTGTGGAGGTCAGATAGGCAGTTGCACCATGTAAAATTTTGCTGCATTTGGATAGACTGGAAGCCAACTTAAACATAGTTTGAGAAAAGGCTGGGCAGATAATGTTTGTAATTAAATTTGTTGAGATTTCATCATTTTGGTACATACATAATTAATATATAAGTTTTTAAACGGACATGGTCAGAAAAAAAAATAAACATGGTAATATCTCGTTACAAGTGTTATTGATACATAATTACTACTTGTACTTTATTACTTGTTTTTAATTGATGTCATAAAATACTAACGAAGTCTTAATCCTATATGAGTCATAGTCGCTCAAAATTAATAATTTATATCATCATTCATTCATCATCATTTCGGCCCAAATGACGTCCACTGCTAGACATAGGCCTCCCCCAAGTGTGTGTCCCACATTGACATTTTGTTTTTGTTTTTGCCATAATCGCCACGCTTGGCAGGCGGGTTGGCAATCGCAGTACGGTTTTTAGAAAAGCACAGAGAACGCTGGTGCCCATTCTCTGGCAAGCCCCTTAGTCGCCTCTTACGACACCCACGGGAAGATATATTGGGATGGTGCTTTGGTCTTTACGTCCGACACCATACAGAACAAATAATAATTAATTATATAAAAATAATAATTTATATATACTTAGGTAAGTGTAATAAAGTCGCACAATAATTATTATAATTGCCATAATCTCCCTAAAAACTGTAAAAAGGTCATTAAACAAGTTCCCACTTATCCCAGACAGCGATTGCACATATCCTCAAAGTCATTCATCTACTTACTGATCATTTGGTGGTTTTATTCTAAACCCGAACTAGTGTAACAAGGTAAACACTGCATTTATTACCAGCACACATATCATGCTTATTTTATCCTTACAGTCCCGGTATAAGCTGCGTGTCTCCAACCTACAAATGGAATGTGAATGGCAGTCCTGTCGTCGCACCTTCGTTGATTACGATCTGTACCAGAAACACGTCCGCAGCCACACTTCTGACTTACATGTCATTGAGAAGGAATCTGGATGTTAGTATTGATAATTTTGATTTATTTCCTTACTGTCCTCTGTCTGCAGCTGCGAATACAGCTGTCATTATAGGGAACTACCGTCAAACGGGGTGAATGGGGATGCGAGGGAGAATAGGGTGAACCCTACCAAAACCGAACTCGTCCTCTTCACAAAGAAAAGGAAGCTGGCAACATTACAGCTACCAAGCTTCTTTGGAACCACACTAAGCCTATCGAGTGAAACCAAATACCTGGGTATCTTCTTGGATAAACAACTAAACTGGGCGAAACACACTGATTACATCACCACAAAAGCCAGTATAGCCCTATGGCAATGTAAAAGACTACTCGGAAGAAATTGGGGCATAAGCCCCAAAATCACCCACTGGCTATACACCACAGTTATCCGACCAATCATCACATACGGCTCCTTAGTTTGGTGGCCCAGGACCAATCTAAGTACGACACAAAAGGATCTCGAGAAACTACAAAGATTTGCCTGCGTAGCAATCACCGGTAGCATGAGAACTTCTCCCACTGCCGCCTTACAGGTGATGCTGGGGCTCCCACCTCTACACCTCGTCGTAAGAGAGGAGGCGGCAAAAGCGACTTTCAGACTCGAAGCATCCGGCACCTTAAGTAATGATTCCAGAATCAAACACACACGCATCAGATTAGATGCAATCAAAGAACAACCTATGATGGCATCTCCCATCGACAGAACCCTGAAGTCCCACTGTTTCCAAAAACACTACAACATCGTACTGACAGCGGAGTTGTGTGACTACTCAGGTACAAAGGAACTAAGAATCTACACTGATGGATCAAAAACCGATGACGGGACAGGTTTCGGGGTGTTCTCCGATGACCTAAACATAAAAATATCCAAACCCCTTGGAATGCTCAACTCTGTTTACCAAGCTGAGTGTGTAGGTATAATCCAAGCGGCACACGCTATAGAGGCCAGAGAGGTTACGAATACCAATATTCGAATACTTTCCGACAGTGCCTCAGTTCTCCAATCCCTAAACAGTAATCAGATCACGTCGAGACTAATACTAGAATGCCATAATGCCCTAGAAAGAATCACGGTACTAAACCACAACACGGTAACACTACAATGTATCAAAGGACACAGTGGATCCCTGGGGAACGATGCGGCGGATGAACTTGCCAGAAGAGGATCCAGCACAAAACCTTACGGACCCGAACCCATTGTGCCCATTCCTTTCAAGCAGCTACATAACTGGTTAAAGGATCACACTCGAACACAGGCGGAAAAGTGGTGGACCTCGACACCAGGGTGTAGGCAGTCCAAGGAGGCTATGCCGTCTCTTGACGCAAAGCTGACCAAGCGCCTTCTGCGTCTGGACAGGGATGGCCTGCGTCTGGTGGCGGGGACCATCACTGGACACTGTTCACTGAATAAACACTTTCATACTCTAGGAATCACTGACAGTCCCCTGTGCAGAGCATGCATGGATGCGGAGGAAACGGTGGCGCATGTGCTGCTTGAGTGCACCGGTGTCACCAAGATTCGCGAGGCGACCCTGAGAACACCAGGTTCCCTTGCGGATGCCCTGAGTAGACCGGGAAGTGTGATCTGCTTCTGGAGGGAGGTGGGCTGGTTGGAGTAACGGCCACTATGGCTCACGCACAATGGTCCACTTAAGGGACTAAGTGCGGAAACCAAAACCCTATAAAGAAGAAGAAGAAGATAGGGACAAAACTTTGAAAGGCATTTTCGCGTTATTTAAATATTATTGGAAGCCTAAAAATTAGTCTATTTTAAGTTAAAACAGAAATGATCCCAATAGCTGTTTAGTGACAAATTATTTGTATTAAACGACTAGCTGTCTGGCGCAACTTCGTTTGCGTCACATTTTCCCCATTTTCGCAACATTTTGCATTGCTGCTCCACTCCTTTTGGTCGTAGCGTGATGATATATAGCCTATAAGCCTTCCTCGATAAATGGGCTATCTAACACGGAAAGAATTTTTCAAATCGGACTAGTAGTTTCGGAGCCTTTTCAATGCAAACAAACAAACAATCAAATCTTTCCTCTTTATAATATTGGTTTAGATGAAATCCCATTCAAAGTTTTGTCCCTATTCTCTCTCGCATCTCTATTCACCTTGTATAATGGTACATGGAAATGTTTAAGAAATGCAGTTTTGGAATTGTGTTAGTGACTAAGCAAAATGTCGATTTCAGAAAAAAAATATAATTGTAGCTTTTTATTAATTGCCGTAAAGGAACTTGTACTCCCATGCTTGTCTGCATCTTTAGTAGCATAGATTGGTTCAGCCCGTGGTCGTAAGTGCCTGGGCAATGGGCATGCTTAGCAAAAGCTACTGGGTTCTGTACCTAGGTCAGGCAGAGTTCTTGGGTTCTTCAAATAGGAATTCACAGTAGTTAGTGGCCCAAGACGGGTGTCCAACAATTTTCTCTCACTGTGGCCGAAATTAGTTTTTTTAATTTTATTTTTTTATTATAACCTTGCCCCACACTAGGAATTTCTCCTGTATCGTGGGTGCGTTTACAAAAATTTAAACTGACATACACAAACAGCCAGACCCGGAACAACTATCTGTAGGCCATACAAATATTTGCTCCGTGCGGGGATTGAACCCGTGACACGCAGCGCAGCAGTCGATCGCTCAACCACTGCGCCAACCGTGTCGTCGATTGGGAGTGTAATTCAATCATGTATCCCTAATTGGTAATTATGTGTTTGAGCCGTTTGGGGTTGAAACACTAGGGCCATGGGGCCTGAGTGCCCACCTTGTGTTTCGAGATATCGCCAAACGGTTGGTCGACTCTTCACGTTACCAGAGGGCTGGCCTTTTTTTGCCCAAAAAATCAGCATTGCATTGCAGATGTGGACGAATTTTTGAATGCCCTGTAATTTTGATACTTGTACATATTTTATTATTATTTTAGATGTATTTGTACGTTGTAAATAATGTAAATATGTACCTAATATAAATAATACTGAAAAAAATATTCTAATATGTATGTATGCATACAACAAACCAAAACAGAATGAGGTGAGTGCTGTCATATCCACAAAATTATAGGTATACACTTACTGATTTCTGTTATTTGTATAAACATGCTACCAATGATGTAATCACTATGAGTCTTGATAAAATAACATTGATTGAATTAGTTGTTGATATTGTAAGTTGTTGTTATTGCAAATTATTTAGTGATCGAAATATAGATTACTAGCTTCTGCCCGCGGCTTCGCCCGAGTGGATTTCGGAAATTGCCTACATATGTGTTACCCCCGCAAAATAATGTCGAAAATATGACTAATCGTTACGACTGCCAAAGCTACATCTACAAATGACAGCTGAGACTAACGGCTTAACGTGCTTTCCGAGGCACGGAGGAAACTCTGTATGTAAAGATGGTCACCCATCCACGGTCTACCCTCGGCAAGTACGGCTTAGCCTTATATTAGCCACGACCCCCTCTCCCGCCGTCTCGGTGTGCGCCTTAAATCAAAATCACTGTCAATCTGTTTTCCTTTTTCTTTACCAGCTGAATACGTCTGCCTCTGGGACGTGTGCGGTCACAAAACCTCAGATTTCAACGAGATGGTGCGTCACCTGAACTACCATGCTTACCATGGCAAGTTGATGGCTATCGGCTTCAATGGGAGAGCTACGCTGAAGCTAGACCAGTGCAAAAAGGACTCCACCAAACGGAACCAGATACCGATACAAGTTAACGATTATGTTTGCATGTGGTTTGACTGTGAAGAGAAAACTAAGTATAACTCAATGCAGGTGAGTTATCATGTTATATGTTTATTTATCATTTAATTATCAGTCATGATTCGTTATGAGGAATCATTGATAATTGATAATTTACTATGGTAAATTACCAATATTTAAAAGCAAAATCATTCAAATTGACCCGTAATCAGCTGCGTACTTACTTATGAATGAATGCTACCGGTAAATATGCATCCGAATATCCGATCACTAATTATGAAATTAGTGATCGGATATTCGGATGCATATTTACCTAAAGTACGTTTTTTTCCTGGCAAAAGGTACAAAAGTATGGAAGCGGCTATTTAAATGTCAATTTTTGTCGCGGGATTGCGAAATTTCATAATTCTTTAGTAAGTATAAGATGTAGTACTCGAAATATCGTAACGAATATTTTAAATTAATTTAAAACCTGGCAAGTTTGTTGAAAATAACAAGAAAAAAAACAAGTACTATTTGAATTCGTATTTTTGTGCTGAAATGTCGAATGCTAAAACAAAATGATAAATATGTCTGGGCATAATTCCTTTGGAGCTAAACAAAACAGTAACTAGACTAGTTTTTTTTTAAAATAAATTCCTTTTGCCCATACTTACGTGCGGTCCATACTAGTCAACACTCAAACTTTAGGTAAATATGCATCCGAATATCCGATCTCTACTCATAATTTATAAATTATTCATCGCAATATCACTAACCATAATCTTTCAAATCCCAGAGAAACAATCATCATCATCTTCCTGCCTTTGTTCCATGTCCACATTACTTGGGATCCATATGGTTTTTGCTTCCATTCTCTCCTGTCAACTGATGGAACCCAAATGTCGACCGGTCACCACGCAGTCGTTGACACATTGGCCAGAACGGCTCACATTGCCCAATGGGATTTTTCCTCTCGAGACGCAGACTCACTGCACTCTCCAATCCTCAATAGCTTACACCCATAGAGTATTGCTTCAACCAGGGGTGGTTTAGTACAGCCCTACGCCTGAACACTACCTCACTGACACAGACATTTGCGGACGCATACAATAACATTTAATATATTCGTTCACGTTAATTGTCTGTGAATTCGAACTTCTTGTGTGCGTCTGCAAACGATATAGATTAAGGGCACCAACGTAACTACGCTTAATTTTCGTTCGTTGCCGAAGTTACGTTTCGGAGAAAGAGAGTAGACCCCCAGACACGGACTCCCTATCATTTACTCCTTTTTCTCACATATTACTCCTCACACAATCGATCTATCTTTTCTATGGTCTCACTCTCCCCTACAATATTACGGCACAGTTGGCGCAGTGGCTGAGCGATCGACTGCTACGCTGCGTGTCGGGGGTTTGATCCCCGCACGGAACAAATATGTATTTGTATGGCCTACAGATTGTTGTTCCGGGTCTGGCTGTTTGTATATGTAATTTTAAAAGTTTGTAAACTCACCCACTATACAGGAGAAAATTTTAGAGTGGGGCAACATATAAAAAAATACAACATTATTGACGGTCAATTCTTTTTTTTTCAGCAATTTCTAGACCACGTACAAGTCCACACAAACTATTCAGACAACTTCGTCTGCTCCTGGGCTGGCTGCGGTACTGTCTTCCCTCGTAAAGAGATGTTGAGGGTCCACGTAAGGACTCATACGGGGGAACGACTGATCGCTTGCTATCATTGTGGTCAGCACTTCGCGAATAATAGGAAGCTGAGTGATCATTTGAGAAGGCAGGTCTGTTTTATGTGATCGTGATTTTGTATTGTATGGAGTGGCGTCGTTGCAATTTATAATATAGTATATTATTTATAAATACAGTGTAAACTCCATGTGACTTCACTCGATTTGATGACAAATCAATTAGCTTTGGTTGGTTTAGCTTGTCTTCCATACAATTATACTACTACTTCTCTACATAGCATTACACCCACTCTCAATAACGAAATAATTGAGTAATAAAAAGTACCTTTTAAGTTGCTAAAATTAGTAAAAACTGCGCAGCTGTGTACGTTCATTTGTCGCTTTATTATACTAGCCCGCAATAAACTCGACTGTCGTCATCATGCATTCCGAACTTTCTAAGAAATTCGTTCTTTTGTTTACAAATTGGGATTGCTTGCACGTGTACACTGCCTCTATATCGCAAGATATGAATAAAATACAACAAAATTAGTAGACAATGCTAAAAAACCGGCCAAGTGCGAGTCTTACTCGCACACAGGGTTCCATAGCCCCAAAAAATATAATAACAATATTTTGAACTGTCATTCATTAGTTAGTAGTATTGGTTAGTAAACTTCCACTCAACCGCAAAACTAAATTTGTTTTTCATAGTATGTTTATCAAAAACAAAGTTACTGCTGCAGTTTGATGAAAAAGTCCCATATCTCAAAAACTGAAAATCAAATCTTATTGAAACCAATTTTCGTTGGTAGTTTTTTTTTACGTTCTACAATCCTAAATATTTTCAGAATTTTCCTCCTCTTACTTTAGAAATTAGAGGGGGGGGGACACACATTTTACCACTTTGGAAGTGGCTCTAGCACAAACTATTCCGTTTAGAAAAAAATGATATTAGAAACCTCAATATCATTTTTGAAGACCTATCCATAGATACCCTACACGTATGGGTTTGATGAAAATAAAATTTTTGGTTTTCAGTTTTAAGTATGGGGAACCCCCAAAATTTATTGTTTTTTTTCTATTTTTGTGTGAAAATCTTAATGCGGTTCACAGAATACATCTACTTACCAAGCTTCAACAGTATAGTTCTTATAGTTTAGGAAAAAAGTGGCTGTGACATACGGACGGACAGACAGACAGACATGACGAATCTATAAGGGTTCCGTTTTTTGCCATTCGGCTACGGAACCCTAAAAATGAAAAATGATGTCCTGTGACTTAATTACTGGCTAAATTAG
The DNA here is from genome assembly GCA_949152445.1 of Cerastis rubricosa. Classification (NCBI taxonomy): domain Eukaryota; kingdom Metazoa; phylum Arthropoda; class Insecta; order Lepidoptera; family Noctuidae; genus Cerastis; species Cerastis rubricosa. The sequence goes on from OX424541.1 coordinate 17,355,284, forward strand.
ATCGATTGAATTTTCGTATGTAGACTAGGAACGGCATGAGGTAGTAAAATTGATTGTCGTTTCCACCCTGTATAATATTTTGTCAATATTACTTAACTTGCTGGACAGGCCTCTGGAGCTATTTTGGTTTCATCATCATCATCATTTCAGCCGAAAGACGTCCACTGCTGGACATAGGCCTCCCCCAAGTTTCGCCACATTGACATAACATGTGGGGTTTTGCCATAATCGCAACGCTTGGCAGGCGGGTTGGCGATCGCAGTACGGTTGTCACAAAAGCGCAGAGAACGCTGCTGCCCATTCTCTGGCAAATCCCTTAGTCGCCCTCTTACGTCCGACACCATACAGACCATTTATGTATGTGTATGTGTATTTAGGTTTAGCTTCTTTCAATTCCCTATTATTCCTAGTCTATCTGTAAACCTGGTCACATATTCCCTTTTATACTTCCAGAATGTCTACGCAAACTCTCCCTTCGTCTGCGAACTTTGCGGCACCCGATGCGCCACAGACTACCTCCTAGGCGAACACACGCGTCAGCACATATCGACGTACGCCTGCACTCTATGCGATATGTCGGCTACGTCACCGGCCGCGCTGGCCAATCACGTGCGCTATAGACATCTGGCGAGGAAGGATACTAGGACGCACGCGTGTCCGCACTGTGAATACAAGTAAGTTTTAACTGTATCTCAACCAACAGAAGGTTGATATTCGTCTACTAGGCGAACATACTCAAAAGTACTTACATATCTACATACGCGTGCGCTATAGACATCTGGCCAGGAAGGATACTTGGACGCACGCGTGCCCGCACTGTGAATACAAGTAAGTTTTAACTGTATCTCAACCAACAGAAGGTTGATTGATATTCGTCTACTAGGCGAACATACTCAAAAGTACTTACATATCTACATACGCGTGCGCTATAGACATCTGTCGAGGAAGGATACTAGGACCCCTGCGTGCCCGCACTGTGAATACAAGTAATTATGTTTTCAAACTTTATTGAAGCAGCGCATCAAAACGGGCAGATGTGGGGTCTCATGTGATTTATTTTCGACTCGATTTTAACAAACGTTATGTTTTTTTTTGGCAGTACCAACGAAACTCTTTGAAAATAAACAGCCTTCACGACGTACCGACTGTCGATACGCATTGTAGTTCACTCCCAGCTTATTTAATATCAACCTTATTTCCAGAAATAACTTATTACATTAATTAAAACCAACCACCAAAACCTACAAAAATACACATCTCGATTTTCTTATAAACTACTTTACCATTTTCCACAGAGCCATAACAAAATCAGACCTCCGCCAACACATACTTACGCATAATAAAAAGAAAAAGAAGAAATCCAAGTCAATTAAAAAGGAGAGCGACCGATCTGACGAAGAAAACTCAGAATCTGACTGTTATGAAGTTAAAAAGGAGAAGTCTGTGAGGAGCTACGCCTGTCACTTGTGTCCGGAGAAGAAGATGAAGATATTCTCCAGAGGGAATAGACTGACGACGCATTTGGTGAAGGAACATGGTGCTCAGTGGTCGTTTGGGCATAGCAGGTTTAGGCAAGTTGTTATCAATAGTAGATTGCTACACGAGGGTCGATAGGAATCAATCCCCATACGAGGTATTTAGACGCCCGAGCGCAGCGAGGGCGGCTATAGTCCGAGTAGGAATTGATGTCTTTCACCCGTGTTAAGCACTCTACTTTTTCATTTCGAATATAAGGCAAGTAATTAAAAATTTAAAAAACCCCCGACACTAAAAAACCTCTAAAAAGCCAAAAATAAATTAATCCAAGCGTCGTAGCGTCGGGGGTCCGCTTTGTTCTGTGCTTGAACTAAGCGGTCTTCTTAGCGGTCCCCCGACGCTACGACGCTTGGATTAATTTATTTTTGGCTTTTTAGAGGTTTTTTAGTGTCGGGGGTTTTTTAAATTTTTAATTTAATTTTTTTTCATGCTTTTTACACTTATTTTATTTTTTCCTAGCCTTGACTGTCCTACTCCTGGTTAACGAAACCAAGGAAAGATATAAATTAAACAAAATATAAATTTTGGGGGGAGGGGGTACACAAGCCCCCTCAGCAATGCCAAGTGGCAATGGTGACAAGCGACAACATTTCAAATTTCAAATAGACTAAATGTGAATTTTTTTAAATCCCTACATCAACTAGAAAAGAGGTGATGATCTTCAAACGGCTGAGCAGATTTTCATGAAACATAGCTAAGAACACTCTCGATTAAAATACCTTTCAAACGACACCACTTTTATCCAAATCGGTTCATCCGTTTAGGAGCTACGATGCCACAGACAGACACACAGATACACAGATACACACGTCAAACTTATAACACCCCTCTTTTTTGGTCGGGGGTTAAAAAATAGTAGATTTACTCTCAAAGTAGGTCTGAAGTTGCCTGAGGAGCGGGATGAAAGTAATACTTTTCATCCCTAGGGAGAATCGCTTTCAACTGACAGATGTCAAATTATTAAAAAAAAATTGAAATAACTTAAAGTTAAGTATTGATTAAAGAATATATGTTTTTTAAATAACTTTATTATAATTTAGTTTCAACAATTTATTTAAAATAACATAGAGTTGGGCAAAATATTTACCATTTTGTCAATGATGAAAATGAAAAATAACGGCTGAATAGCTGGCTGGCCACAGAAAAAAAAAAACGAAATAGGCGGGAAAGCAGCAATCCGAAATAACATTTACTAATTTTTTCTATAGCTAATTCATGTTTTTATTTTTACTTTCCTTGTATTCGTAATGAAAAGCACAGTGTTTACCTCGGGTTAAAAACTTATTTAGTCCCTCGAACTATTGGCGCCCTCACTTCGTTCGGGTGCCAAACCCCGTCTCGGGACTAAATAAGTTACTTTCACCCCTGGGGTAACAATGTACTATTCTTATCTGCTCGCCATTTCATAAAGTCATTGTATGTATTTAAGTATCTTTCCTTAGAAATTTTTCAATAACTGTATTCGCCTCGTGTTTAACAAAATCTGGGTTCAACATTTCAGAATCACTTGAACTCATTTTTAATAAGATATAAGAGAGATATTAGTCATAATCCGAGATTTGGATACAGAGTTAGTATCCCGCCAAATTATATAGTCTATTTAAAGTTTTAACTATGGAACACACCGCCTCCGCCAACGCGCTTAGTTTTTTTTTTCCCTGGCCGTTTATACACCGCAGCATTTTTTTCTTAATTATGTTAGATTTTCTTACAGCCGACTGCCTAACCAAATTTAGTTCTATTTTTAAAATTTATTGCTACCCTAGGGAGGGAAGCAATTACTATGAGTTTTTCCCGCCCAAAAGTGGGAAGTAGCGTTTTCCACCCAATACTCGGATCAAATAAACACTACTTTCTGAGTAAGAGAAATGAAAAAGACTATTTCATTAGCACTGTTGGTGCTAAGCACCCATCATATGGGTCGAACAATAATCGATTTTTGGGACCACTCCCCTCCTCCCTAAAAGCTCGGGATTTTTTTTCGGCGCTACTCTGTGGAAAGTGGAATGAATGGGAGGAGACATATGCCTAGGAGTGGGGCAGTCAAGGCTAATAAAAAATAATTTAAGTTAAAAGAATAAAATAAAAATTTAATTAAAAATTTTAAAAACCCCCGACATAAAAAACCAAAAAATAATTAATCCAAGCGTCGCAACGTCGGGGGTTCGCTTTGATATGTGCTTGTTAAATTTACTACTACGATTGTCGAGTTTACTGACCCTAAAATAAATTAAAAACAAATATTAAAGGCAGCATTTCTACAAACAGCCCATACTTCTTTCTATTTGTTAGTTGAAATACTAGGTGGACTCAGACGGCTACTTGATCTGCCACCAGACGTAGGAGCAAATGCGACTGGATCAGACGCATAACTTCATCAGTGGTGGTAGATGCGAAAAAAAAGTTGCAATTACCACCAGTGGTGGCAGACCGGTGGGGGTACACGGGAATAAGCCTCCACGGAGCGACCTTTTCTATTTTCCTCATTATGTTTAAGGACAGTTTCAAAAACAGTCTCCTTTAACTTTTCAGGTACCAAATTTCGGAAGACGGCATGTACAGACTGACAACCACTCGCTACGAATCTTTAGAAGTCTCTGAAAAAATAATGGACGGCTACAGCAGTCCTAAAGTGCCGTTGACAACTCTAGATTTTAAACTAAGACAGGTTGCAAACCCTACCGCGTTCTCGCCTAGATGTTTCGAGATCTCTTTGAAGGACGATGATGATGATCAGATGGAGGTTGATAGGAAACCGGTGATCGAAGACAATGGTGTAGAAATTATGATGTGTGATGTAGATGAAGAAGGGAATATTATAAGCTCTGAAGTCATTGATAACAAGTCTGATGTGATACCGAAGTTAGAGAGGTAGGATTTTTTGTTCGATTTTTGTCTTTAGGTGAGCCTTGAGCGTGATTATGTGGGATTTGTTTAATCATGAGATAAGCAGTATTCGTTCTTTTGCTTCCGACGTGATGATATTTTTTTAACAACGTTGCCCCACACTAGGAATTTCGCCTGTATCGTGGATGCGTTTACAAACATTTAAACTCACATACGCAAACGGCCAGGTTCAATCCCCGCACGGAACAACTACATGTAGACCATACAAATATTTGTTCCGTGCGGAGATCGAACACGCGATACGCAGCGCAGCAGTCGATCGCTCAGCCACTGCGCCAACGGTGTCGTCTTATGGCGCGATTGCACTTGGTAGTAAGCCCGAATTCGATTCCTCACCCAATCCGTCCATGTTTTCTATTGCCTAGCTGTCCCTCTTCCTCCATCAACATTCATATCCATCACTCTTTTCATCATCAACATCATCAGCCTATAATGTTCCCACTGCTGGGACACAGGCCTCCTCTCAATGAGAGGGAGTGGGCTGTAATCCACCACGCGGGCCCAGTGCGGGTTGGTGGTCACTCTTTTACTCTCGTTTGAATGAACGGGTTCCAGTACGCCGTCTTCGGACAATCCTGTTCGGTTTGATGGTTCGACTCCATTCGATCTTACTCGTAATGCAACCAATGCATCGGGTGTCCGAATGCGAGTAAGGTCGTTCGGATACCCGAATACAATAATATCGACCAAGTGTGATTGCGCCATTAATGGGATAATATCAAGAGAACACGACAGATTCTCTAGTCAGACACTGCTCTTGGACACGCAGAGCTGTCATTAAAAAGGTTTCTTTTTTTATTACTAGCGACCCGCCCCGGCTTTACACGGGTGCAATGCTGAAACTAAATATACTACAGAATGTCTTTATATACAACGTTCACAGCTTTTTTGTCACCCCCGCAACCGCTATGTCCCTGCATTTTAAATCTGTAATATCTTCGAAAATATTCATTTAAATTACATGCTGTAAAGGGCCATATTGTTCTATTTTAAATGCATATTGTATTAAGGTACTTAATTGGATAAGGATTAATGCTGTATTGGTTATGATCGCTTCGTAAATAAGCCATTATTTCTCGTAAAAAGTAAATGATAAAAAAATGGTCATTGTGGGTTAGCCCTAAGAGATAGACATATACCATCCCGGACTTTTTTGTAGACGTTTTTAAGGTGTACAATACTGTTGTACATTATTTTGATCTATCTCGTAGGGTTCAGCCAGCGCTTGAAATGTAAGCGCAAAAAATATGTTTATTTACGACATCACATTGGAAACCCCTAAAAATGTCAATGTTTCCCTACTATATTATGCATGTATTATACACATAAACCTTCCTCTTGAATCACTCTACCTATTAAAAAAAAAACCGCATCAAAATCCGTTACGGAGTTTTCAAGATCTAAGCATACATAGGGACAGACGGACGGGAAGCGACTTTGTTTTATACTATGTAGTGATAGTGATTATAATACTATTATTTAGATTTCTAGTTTATTTTCATATTGATCCATTGTTTTGTATTGACTGGATTAATTTTAAGGTTATTTTTTAATATTTATGACCATTTAAACATTTTAAAATAAGCATATTTTATTTATAAGGACAATACTTTCTAGTGCTATGCATAATATTAAAAAAACATCACATTGATCTAGTATTTATATTTTATGGTACAGAAATTTAATCTCAATAAAGTTCGTAGTTCTTTATTTCCAGCAGTTTTGTACATGAATTTACTTCTGTAAAAATATTTTTAATACATGGGACTTGAAGATAACTTTTGACCTTTATAGGTGTAGGACTGTGGGTGTACTATAAGTACAACCGTATACACCGACGACGTTTTCAGCCTTATGCCCTGAGTAATAAGGTTGAGAAGTGGTTGACCCTCAGTGAGCGTAGTGTACAGTTTACATCTCTGTCTACCCCTTCAGGAAAAACAAACTTGTTGTTATGTTTTTAATAAAACCACAAAATAATTGTTTCATAATAAAAATATTCCTTATTTACAACCCATATTTTGTGATGAAAACCCAAATATCGACCTCTGATATTTTTTTAGACAGATGGTTTTATTATGTATTATTATCATGATTTTAATAAGGAGCGGTTTTTGAAGATATTATTCAATGATTAACTGTCCGTGTGACTGTAAGTTATAAATCAAAAATATTTTTATCTTGAATGTAATAGATTAAATAAAAATAATGTACTTATAATAAACATATGTTTTATTTATTGTAACAAAAGCATACAAAACAAATCGACAGTAATCTTTAACATGCGTATCCAACATCTCAACTAACTGACCATCCCGTTTTGAATAGTTTTTTTTTTTATCTACGTCTAGTCTTCGAGATATTTGCGAAAAACTCTTACATCCGTATCTTAAACAAGTTAAACTGATTACTTGAGTAACAGTACATTGTTACCCCAGGGGTGAAAGTAACTTATTTAATCCCGAGACGGGGTTTAGCGCCCGAATGAAGTGAGGGCGCCAATAGTTCGAGGGACTAAATAAGTCTTTAACCCGAGGTCAACACTGTGCTTTTCATTACGAATACAAGGAAAGTAAAAATAAAAACATGAATTAGCTAAAGAAAAAATTAGTACATTTTATTTCGGATTACCGCTTTCCCACCAATTTTTTTTTTTTTACTGTGGCTAGCTAGCTTTCAGCCATTATTTTTCATTCTAATCATTGAAAAAATGGTAAATATTTTGCCCAACTCTATGTTATTTTAAATAAATTGTTGAAACTAAATTATAATATAGTTATTTAAAAAATATATATTCTTTAATAAATACTTAACTTTAAGTTATTTCAATTTTACATCGTGGCTGCATAGAAAATAGAACTAGTTTATTCTTTATAATTTGGCATCTGTCAGTTGAAAGCGATTCTCCCTAGGGATGAAAAGTATTACTTTCATCCCGCTCCTCAGGCAACTTATTCAGACCCATTTTCAGAGTATGAGTAATGAAAAAGTATAATTGCTTGAAGTTAGTAATATATCCAACATTCTTTCATGACATTACATCATAATGAATTTTTTCGACATACATTTCTTTGAATTGAATTTTGAATTATTATTAAGTTAAATTATTATAAATGTAATGTATTGTGTGTGTTCTGTAATGTTTAATGTTAAATTATTGTAAAATTAGAAATTACTAGACTAATAATGTTGTGACCAATGTGGAATGTCGTGATTGTATTTTTTTTTCCTGGCTTTACAATGATTGTTTAATTTATGTGTTACATTTATTGTGAAAACCACTTCGTGTATGTTATTTGTTCGACACAAATGTAAATTTGTTGAAGAAGAAATAAATTGATTTAGAACTGCCATAAGTTAGAATTCTTAGCTTTGCTTTTGCAAAAATGTTTGCATCAAATCAAAATCTTTTTAATTCTCATAGGCCTAGATGAGCACTTAAAAAGCGTCGACAAAAAAGTAATTTATTCAAACTCAAGTAATAACTTCACTATAGATACGGGACTTTTAAGGGGATGGTTAATTTGTCGGCGTGTTAGTAACAAGTAAATGGGGACGCAACTTTATAAAACATGCTTTGTCCCACTCCTGGCCAAAGGCTTAAATATTTTATAAAACTATCGCCAAAACGACACCCAACCAAAAAGTAATTATTTAAATCCGAACTCCTTGAAACTCGCGATCAAACGATCAGCCTCTCTAAACCCTGACTCTACGGCCCCGTGGCCATCATGATGTCTATGGTGCGAGGTAGCTTCGCCCGCGAAGCAGACTACAGGGAACTTGTTATGGTGGTACAATGGTTCTGACAGCTCTATGGCACCCCCATCACCGTTTTCTTCTAAGACCACTGTTCGGTACGCGTATGCTCCTCGGGCTAGGGGGTTTGAAGCCCATTGGGATCTGAAAGGGTCCAAAAATTTCAAGTTAACGAATGGTTGAAGATTCTTGTAAAATAATTCCGTTTCCGTCAAAGCAGTGTTGGATATGGGACTGGGTTGGCTGCCTTTTAAGTCTAGTGTAGCAACTGACAAGCGCAGAGCATGAGGTTTGATTCCAAGCTCGGGTAGTGTAATTGGTTGTTGGCAATCGGTTTGTATATTGGTTGTTCCCATATCTTCCTGTGGGTGTCGTAAGAGGTGACTAAGGGACTTGTCAGAGAATGGGCAGCTGCGTTCTCTGTGCTTTTGCAAAACAACCGTACTGCGATCGTCAACCCGCCTGCCAAGCGTGGCGATTATGGCAAAACACCCCCTTGGGGAGGCCTATGTCCAGCAGTGGACGTCTTTCGGCTGAAATGATGATGATGATGTTGAATCGGTTTGTCCCCTATCAAGTGGGACTTAAAATATCCGGCATATAACATTGGTACACCTGTCTCAGGCTTACCCCTTCGGAGAAATAGGCGCGATGTTATAATAATAATATTTTTTTAATTAACAAACACCTCACCTTAAAATATTCTTGATCGGTGAAACATCAAATTCCTTTTTGATGGCTATATCAATCAACTTCTGAACTCCCGCCTGCACTTCTTCCACGCTAAGTTTCTCCATCGCCACTGCTCCCTTCCCTTGGATCCAGGCTAGGAGAACATTAGGCTGGTGGTCCACGCTCCAAAGACCATAAATCTCAGTTATCCATTCATCTTTTCCCGCAAATTGGGCCTTGTCTTCTTCTCTCCATAGCATAGTGAACTTAGCGGGGGTTTTAGGCCACCAAGGTGTCTCGAATTCGATGTAGATTTTGTCCAGGATACACATGTCCAGGTTCTTGATTGTGGCTACTTTGTCGGCGGGCAGTTGAGGGGAGAAAAGTTGTTCGTGTCTGTGAAAAAATATGAAATAAAATAAACATTGATAGTCTTCTAAATTCTGTAAGTATCTAAGTGTTCAGCGTTGCAGTGGTGGTCCAGTGCCAAATACCTCGACTTAAGAGTCAGGGATCGTAAGTTCGAACCCGGTCAGGTGGCTTTTTTTGTGTAATTTACCAGGCCCCTCAGAAAGTATTGCGAAAAAAAGTTTTTATATATGGGAGACTGGCCAGTTATTATGTTTTTCGAAAATATGATTATTTATAAGTAAAAATAAGTAAGTTCCAATTTCAAAATTTCCCTCCACATTTTTTGCGAGTTAATTCAAAGTATTGTGTCTCACTGAAATATGGATCTGCGCCGGGAACATTTTAGAGCTATGATTTTATACGATTTCAAGTGTCGCCTGAAACCGGATGAATCGTACGATAGACTTCAAATGGCATTCATGGATGAAGGCCCTTCCAAGGCAACCGTGTATCGTTGGTATAACGAATTCAAGCGCGGTCGACCAACTTTGGGGGATGACGAAAGAAGCGGTCGCCCTTTGACGGCTGTTACCGAAGAAAACGTGCTAGCAGTGAAAAATTTAATCCAAGACAATAGGCGAATTACATATCAGGAGATTCAACACATATTGAAGATTGGATCGGGAAGCGTTCACGAGATTCTACACAGCCATCTTCGCGTGAGGAGGATAGTATCACGCTGGGTGCCGCACAACCTCACCGATGCTCAGAAGCAGGCCCGGGTGGAATGGTGCCGTGATATGCTTAACAAATTTGAAGCAGGCTCGTCTCGGCGTGTTTACGACATCGTTACAGGTGATGAGTCCTGGATTTATCAATACGACCCAGAAACCAAGCGCCAGTCGACTGTTTGGGTGTTTCAAAATGAGCCAACGCCTACCAAAGTGAAGCGATCTAGAAGCGGGGGTAAGATTTTGATCGCTAGCTTTTTTAATTTGACTGGCCACTTGGTATCAATTCCCTTACGGGATCAAAGAAGCATTAATGCCGAATGGTATACTTCCAAATGTTTGCCAGAAGTTTTCTCTGTTATAAGCAACAAGCGACCAAACACAGGGCTCCGCGGGCTACTGCTCCACCACGACAATGCACCTGCGCACACCGCACTCAAAACGAGGGACTTCCTGGACAGCACGCCAGTCAAACTCCTGGGTCACCCTCCTTACAGCCCTGATCTAGCACCGTGTGACTTCTTTTTATTCCCAAAAATAAAAAATCAGCTCAAAGGGATACAATTTTCGTCGCCGGAAGATGCGCTGGCTGGGTTCGAGCAGGCTGTAAACGAGGTGTCTGCGGCGGACTGGAAAAAGTGTTTTGAAAACTGGTTTAGGCGCATGAATCTTTGTATAGAGGCTGGTGGAAAGTACTTTGAAAAGATTTAATAAAAATATATGTACGTATAGAACAATTTTTTTTAGTTTCGCAAAACTTTCTGAGTGTCCCACGTATTTCATCTGCTCTCAAATTGGTGAAGCAAAACATCGTAAGGAATCTGCATGCTTTTCGTTTCCAAAAAATAACATTTTCGCAAAAAAAATAAAGAAAAGCCTGCAAAATAACTACTTTCGATTGAGAAGTGGGAAGTCGTAACGCTGCCTGTTTTATCTTTATTGTTGCCAACGACCTCTGCAACCAAAGTTATTTAGCACTTTTTTTGGGAGTCGGTTGTATTTTTTGCAAAAATGATTGTTCGTAATTCAAGTTACTTCTACTATTGCTGACGATTGCCTGGTACCCACTTATTCCAAAGATAGGTACTAAAAGTACATACTTCATAAAACTGAAGTGAAGTTGCAAGTTTGTATTTCAGTCAAGCTCCATCCATACTCAGACATAATAGACACTTTTGTCTATTTATAGATGGAATGCAACGGAAACGATGTCTAGCCCGAACCCATTACATTGTTATGACGTTGCACATTACCGTAGTTAATTGTGTTTACTCAAAGTGTTAACAGAATTAGTGCTAAACGCATAACGCGTTATGTATGAATCATAAGAGTGGATGTGTTGGTTTATTTACTCTTTCTTTTACACGTAAGTTATTTGATAATGATAAATAGGTTCTTAAGAGCGTTTACGCCTTTTTTTTTTAGGATGGGAATATATCAAATGACTTCTCCCGCTCTGGGCGGAGCGGAAGGGAGTGTCAGACTTGACTGACTAAAACCCATCCATGTTCCTTCTTAGCCCTTTGTGTTCCAGGGCCACGGTATCTCTTTCGAACAACCCGCAGCCCTGGACAACCCGCAGCGCTGGAGAGCGTTTTCGCCTTACGTCAATTCATACAAACATTCAAGTCCTTATTTTCCGAAATGACTGAAACGATTTTAATGAAACTTCAGACGCATAAGGAGGGTACATACTAAGGTCAAAAAGTTAAAAAAATCTAATCGCAGCTAAATTAGACCAATTATAAATTATCCAAAGAAACATTTCGAAAATGTTAGCTTTTTAGACCTATGTATCCTGCTTATGCGTATGAAGTTTCATTAAAATCGGTTCACTCATTTAGGAAAATAAGGATATGAAAGCTTGTATGAAATGCCTTAAGGCGTAAACGCTCTTAAATAGGACTGGCTCTCTAGTCGTCCAATAGCTGTTGCAAACTTAGATTCGATCTCTGGTTCGGGTAACGTGATATTAGGTTCTTCAGCAGGCGCTCGGTAATAGAGCCACCTTTTCATTATATTGGGTTTAAACTTACTTATCTGGCCAAGCAAAGGTATTCCGTACCATGCATCCATCTTTGTTTATTTGCCTACATAATAGGGGAACATAATTCGCGTTGTTTTTTGCTATTTTTGCTATCATAGTGAGCGTATAACGTTCCAAATACTAGAACACAAGCCTCCTTTTTCAGAGGGTCACAACCCACCACGCCGGCCCAATTTTGCTAGGTTCTGCAAGACTTGTTTCAGGCAACTAGACAGAGACCAGATTTCCAAAGAAACGTTTTCTTTACGTTCGTTAGCTTACCTCTCCTTCAAAACTCCAATAGACACGGTGACGATAACACTCTTGGCTGCATATAGGCTTCCGTCCTTACACTTCACTTGTACCATGGGGTTGGACGGGTCCACATCGAGTTGGGTGACGCCCCATCGAATGTTCTCCACCTCTTTGTTGAGGAGGATCTGTAGAGGGATCTCCTTGGACGGGTCGGGGTATTTGTTCTGCAACGCAAGGAGCTTGAATCAATAAGGGTGAATATCTCGACCCTGTCCGGGTATCTGAGTATCGGATTAATGACTTCCGTGATGAGAGTTATGCTGGATGAGTATTTTATACGCTAGACTACTAATAACATTATGTGAGGGTTTTACGGGCTCTTTTAGACAACACAAGAATCAAAATTGAAATTCTACTCAATGGAATCGATCATCATCAGAATATATGCATCCGCAAGGTAACCTCGTGGAAAAAGGATTACTGTTTTAGTAGGCTGCAGAAGTCTGTAATATTTCTTCGTGTTTCCCTAGACTAACAAACATGATAACTGATAGGGAATCCCACAAAGATGGCTTCGTTGGTCTAGTGGTGGCAAGCGCGAATGCTGAGCAATAAGGTCCTGGGTTCGATCCCCAGGTCGGGCAAAGTGTTATTGGGTTTTACTATCAAGAATTTCTCAGTAGCAGCGACGGAGTCTGGATTTGTGGCTGGTTGATGGCAATAGGGTGGCCCCCTATTACATGGGACTTTAACATAACATGGCGAAATGTGGGTGTACTAATGAGGCTCTGAGTAACTCTTCGGGGTTTACAGGCGTGCTGACGTCATAAATCCCATGAAAAACTTTTGACTAACTTACCGTCAACACATCAAGAATAGTCTTGTACCCTCTTCCCCTCCAGGTCAAGAAGGCATCACCCTCGCTCGCCCAGAACTCTGCCAGCGTTCTCAAAGACTTGCCCCTCTTCGGGTCTTCGGGACTACCCAGGTGACTGTTCCTCTCAAACCACTCGACAAACGATCTTGATAGCTCTTGGTCTTTCTTTAAGGTGGCGTTTGAGTTGACTCTAAAAATGGAGTTAGGATAAATTGTAGATTAAGCGAGAGAATGTTTTATGGCTTGGAGGTTTAAGGACTTGATATTTAAGTAACAAGTCGCTCGTCATAAACGAATGTGTTTTTACCCGACTAACATGGAAGGGTTGTTTTTCCCGCGTAAGATACGCGGGAAAAACATTTTCCATATCATCGACATCGAATATTCCTTTATTTACAAACTACCTGCTGCCCGCGACTTCGGTCTTGTGAAAATTTTGATATGTTTTCAGGGATAAATTATACATAATATATAAACGTTCCAGTTGAATCATTCTGTCTATTGATGAAAACCGCATCAAAATTCGTAACAGATCTAAACGTACAGACGGCGGGAATAGTGACTTTGTTTTATACTATGTAAAGATTAGGCACCGCTGATTGATAGCAAAAGGAAACATCATAAACCTCGAGTTGTTCAATGGCCTGGAATAACCAACGAGAGCTCAAGCAAGATCTAGATTTACCAGTGTTGAGGAGGTCTTGCAGTTTTGCACTAGGTCAGATGCTAGCTGGCATTTATCCTTCGCTTTCCTAAATTTCAAACCCTTGCAATAGGACAGTTCGTTAAGTCTGTGTTCTTTGGGTCACGGATGAGTAAACTATGGTCTGGCATCCACAGAAGTGACCTAGACCGATCAATCCAAGAGGGTTTTATCCAATTTCGAGAAAAAAAATACTTATAAATCCAACACGTTAATATAAAAAGAAGATAAAAGCAGAGTTAGAACAGCGTTGTTAAAGACTACTTACGTTCCCCGCACAAACTCCGCAATTGAAACCTTGGTGTTTTTATCAACACTTCCCAGCTCAGCATCCAAAGCTTTCAGGATGCCAGTAGCTTTGTCTTCAGGCACCAGCTCTCCATTGGAACGCACGTACCAGTTGTTATCAGGATCTGATCTGCCCAGAAGACCTAATGGGTTGACCATTTCGAAGATCACGTTGTCTTTCTCTCCGTGGCACCTGAATTAGAAAGATTATTATATTCTCGACCAATTCACGACCTTAAAATGTTCTAACCTACGAGTGACAGACAGATGTGTAGCAGGAGAGTTTGTTCCGACACTTCTCCTCGGCTACAAGTCGAAAGTGACTAAGAGCAAGCGTTTTGGCGGTCTGTTTTATGAAGGTAATTTTGAAGTTCAAAAAGTGCTGATTGGAATAAATTAATTGTGATTTGATTAAAGGCAATGTAGTATTATCCATTAACGACGAGAGCGATGCAAATCGAAAATCATTAAAAAACTCGGTCGGCTAAAACCAACCAAGTTCCAAGTGAGGTAGAACATAGTTTGCGATAAGGCTTCACATCCACGTCCTGCTTTGGTCAAATATATTGAAGGATTATCTTACCACGCAGCGCCAATATCAATAGTCTTTCCTGCGAACTCCGTGGTCAAGATTCTGCCTCCGATCCTGTTGTTGGCTTCAAGACCCAAGACTTGAAGACCAGCGTCGTGGAGCTTCCGCATTGCTGCGATGCCCGCAGCGCCGCACCCGATCACAATTACATCCATTATTCGCCTGGAAAAAAATAAATAGTGCTATTAATATAATCTGCTGTCTGATTTATCTGTGTAACAAGGCTCGAGCTATGGACCAATGGAGCAAATCTTTATGCTGGTATCTGCGAGTATCTGCGCTAGGTTGAGTGACCAGTCGTGATATTTTTCGTCTGGCTCAAGGGCTAACTGATCTGCTTCTGCGCTATGGCTTTATTGGTCACCGGTTCGTTAACCATATGTTTTACGTTTTGTCCTAAAGATAGTTTTTTTAAGATGTACTCAGCTCTACTTAACAACATTACCATAATTATAACTATCTCTTCTGATTAGAAGCTCCAGGAAAAAAATCATAAATCTTAGGCAATTTTTCACATTTCTTTCTAATAACTTATAGTTAGTTGACCTAAATTATTGAATGTCAAAGCCGCCGAGATATAGGCATTTGTCTGAAAACGGTGCCCACCTATGTAATTTCTGAAAACTATTTAATTTACTTACATAATATTCAAATGAAGAATCAATGTTACACGTTAATTACATTAAGTAATGGAGCTAATTGAATGACTCACTAACTGACTATTAAATTGCACCAGGAGATAAGTTTTAAAACGCACGATACCGGTCAACGAATCAATGCACAACATGCATGACTTTAAGGACTAACTAATCCTAATCCAATGCGTTTACGGCACCGGCATCGACTTATATGAATTACATTAAAATATGGCTATCGTATTCTAATTTAGGTAAGTTGTTTGCCTCTTAATTGAAGCAAAGGTCAATGTTGACCCATTGTACACTAATCTTAGTAATTTATTATAATAGGACACGTATAGGGAGCTAGGGGGTGACTTCTTAAGTGGTGGTCTAAAGGAGAAGTGGGTATGGAAGAAGAAATTAATTTGAACCTCAAATACATCGGGATATCCGAATGATTATGACGTACACCGTCTTTTGTACGAAAATTTCGATTGTGAATGTATAGGAATACGATTTGGAGAAAAGCAAAGAGGCGATGGATGGACTGTGAGGAAAATGTTAAGGTTAGAAGGGAGTTGACTACTGAAATGACGACTAAAACAGAACCATCGAAGAAGACGGCATGCTGTGTCGACCCCAAAGAAATCGGGATAAGGGGCAGGACATCCCTGGGGAACGATGCGGCGGATGAACTTGCCAGAAGAGGATCCAGCACAAAACCCTACGGACCCGAACCCATTGTGCCAATTCCTTTCAAGCAGCTAAGAAGCTGGTTAAAGGATCATACTCGAACACAAGCAAAAAATGGTGGACCTCGACACCAGGGTGTAGGCAGTCCAGGGAAGCTATGCCATCCTTTGACACAAAACTGACCAGGCGCCTTCTGCGTGTGGACAGGGATGGCCTGCGTCTGGTGGCAGGGACTATCACTGGACACTGTTCACTGAATAAACACTTCCACACTCTAGGAATCACTAATAGTCCCCTGTGCATGGCATGCATGAATGCGGAGGAAACGGTGGCGCATGTGCTGCTTGAGTGCACCGGTGTCACCAAGATTCGCGAGAAGACCCTAGGAACACCAAGATCCCTTGCGGATGCCCTGAGAAGACCGGGAAATGTGATCTGCTTCTGGAGGCAGGTGGGCTGGTAGGAGTAACGGCCACTATGGCTCACGCACAATGGTCCACTCAAAGGACTAAGTGCGGAAATCTAAACCCCCTATAGAAGAAGAAGGGGCAGGAGAATAATGATGATGCGATTACGTCCTACATCGAAATATGTTATACATATAAAGAGTAAACTTTGGGTGTAGGAGGTAATCTTGGAAATTATTCAACCACTGATTAAAAGCTACTTGTTGCCGAGTGACAAAGCATATTTATGTTAAAACAAGAAACTTTACGAGGACGAAGTCGTTGGCAGAAGATAATTAATAACATGTTTATACTCACGCCACTTTTACGAATTAAAAGAAGTCCGTTGTCACCTATGCCACGACACAGCGGAATATAAACTAAAGATTCGTCTGTTTATTCATTCAATATCTCATGTTATTACTTGTTGCGTAATATTTGTAATCGACGGATCACGACGTTATTCAATGTTATCAATTTTTGCCGCTGTTTTATGTAGATTTAACTTTGGACAAATGCTTATCTTCATATTGAATTAATAATGAAAGTGTTAATGAGATGGAGAGCGTAACTTGTTTTTTTTTAATGGAGTTTCTTTATTGCTTTGAATGGTTGCTTTGTGCAGTATAATAATGCGCTGAGGATATTGTTGGGGCTGCCTCTGTTTTGCAGTGCATCAAGCATGTTCGCGGAAGCGCGACTAGATGACTTTTATGCCATCATACGCAAACGGTGTGCATCGATGTTGGGGCGATTCAGGGGTAGCCCTAGCAGTATTTTAGCTGCACTGGCGGAAAAGGTTGAAGACTTTTTATTAGACTGTGGGCTGGCAGACACGTGCGTGCACATGTCCATGTAGCCAATTAGTGTATTTTTAAGTTCATGTGATTTGTTATTTACTAACATAGGATAAGTTCATACTAACACTATATCGATCCATTGGTCTGAAATAAAAGTTTGAATTTGAATTTAAAAGTGGTTTCTATATTCGATGGCCAGATATCAGAATAGGTAGTCTATTTTCTTAAACGTCAAGGAACTAAGTAACATGTGGACATGTGCCTGCCTTTACAACATCAACAACAACATACATTTATTTTCAAGCAACTTTGGCCCATAAATACATACCTTACAGTCTAACATACATATGATAAAATACAATTGGTGTTATTAAAATCGCGGAATTATTTTTAAGTTCCAAAATAAAGCTGTTCAATTATACTGGTGTATTACTTTGTTATTCCACATAATAGAAACATTTACCAAGTCAATAAGATCATGAGTTTTCAGCTATTTTCCGGGAAACAATCACAACAAGAAATCGATTCACAAAAACATTCAATAGGTGACTGCCTATTCAAAAGGTTTTTTCGGTCTTTGAACCAAGGTTATAAGATGCAGGCTTTCGATTGTTTTTTTACTTTAGGAACTCCGTATTGTGTTGTTCAGGAAATGTGAAAAAAATAGGCACACAATCAATTGTGGTCGCAATCGCCACTGTTGAGCCTGGGTCCTGAGTTCGATGCACAGGTGGTGCTGTGTATTGGGTTTTCATCAGGAATTTCTGTGAATGTTAGGTTATGAAGAAACTGTATGGCCATGACACAAAACCACCAAAAGTGGAGAGATTCCTAAGATACATTCACTTAGCATTTGGTGACCAAAGGTTAAAGAAGTAGAAGTTTGACGGCACAGTTGGCGTAGTGATGGCTGAGCGATTGGCTCCTGTGATGCGTGTCGCAGCGGGCTCGATTCCCGCACGGACCAAATAATTGTATGGCCTACAGGTAGTTGTTCCGGGTCTAGCTGTCTCTGTTAGTGAGTTTAAATGTTTGGTAATTCAGGAGAAATTTCTAGAATGGGTCAACGTTTAAAAAAAGTAGTAGTATGTTATGAAAACCATCAAAATTGTGAAATAACACAAAAACAACAACAATACAATGATGATGATGATGTGGCTCTTGATTCCCATCAAAACAGAATACCTACTAGTCAACTTGCAGTACTACCTACCTCTTATGGTATTGTTAGTAAGTACATAAGCTTCATTCGATTAGTAAAGGCACTTTTCACATAGAGCCTGATAGAGCCACTGCTAACAGGATCTGCGGCATTCTTAGACCCATCCTTGTGACACGCGACCGACTGGTAGAGACACCATTCGTTGTGCGTAGAGACGGGACAGGATGATTTGTCTACAAGGTAGAGTTAGCGCAAAGTTGGTACCTTCGCTTAGACTAGGAAATAAAAATTCGTGAGGATTCAACCAGAATATCATTCAAGTTAAGTTACATGGGTGAGAATTCTGTTTTAAGGTGTGATGTCAGCAAAAAGTATATACCAATCATATACAAGTTTTATGATTGGTTTTTGACGTGACAACGTCTAATAAATCGATGAACGCCGGCTACACGCACGAAAAAGGATGACTCATTGTACGTTACGATCGGATCGCACGTTACGCTCATTGTAACGTTACGATCGGAGCGAGAGCGCTGCACGAGCGAGCGAAAGGCACGATCGGCTTCTATCTCTCTTCCACTCGATTAATCTATGCGTCCGATGTGAACAAAGACAGCGGCAACACACAACTTACATCTACACGTGAACTGTTTCGACGACTGTTTATAAAGTGAAGTGAAAAGTTAATGTGGTTTTTATTGTTTATTACAACAACCAAATTAAAAGTAAATTTATCAATGAAATTGTAGATTTCATTTCACTCTTTCTTTGTATCCATGCAAAATAGTGATAATTCTATAAAAAATATTCAATTTTATTCATAAAAGTATGCAATCATTTCATCAATGTTTTGTTATGACTTTGTCAATTTTTTTTTTTAAATTTTAGTGATAAACTAACTAATATGTTGTAACAATATCATATGTAATTGCGTGAAACACTAAGCTTTTATCTGTTTTTTTTTTATATGCTGTTTGGTCAACGCGAGCAAGAAGGCGGTTGGAGGTCTGTATCAAACGGTTCACGCTGCAAGAGACCACATGGCTTGGAGCATTATCAAATGTGGTCGCGAACCTCACGAACGACAAAGAAGAAGATGGTGATGGTTATTTAAACAAATCTTAGTTAATTTAATTAATGGGCTATTAATTTATAGCCTGGCCAAATTAGCAAAGTAGTTACCCCATGTCTATGGGGTTTCCGCAGTTAATTTAATTTGACCTTTTCTATTCTGGTTCTTTGCAACAAAAATCCGAAATTTGCTTCTAGCTCCGTAAAAATATTAAAACTGACACGGTTTCCTAAACATGAACTCATGGGGTCCCTACATAAGATGCAAGTTTTTGCTTGTTTGCGGACAACGTCCTCTGTGCTTATGTAACATGTTACGAGTACAACATATAACACCAGGAGCTTTCCTATTAATTTATTAAGAATATTGGCTCAAGTCAAAATCAAAATATTTTATTTTACATAGGCCTACATGGGCACTTATAAAACTTCGACAACAGGTGCACGGTTCGGGTTGGTCGTTTCCTATGGAGAAGAACCGGCAAGAAACTCCATGGTTACTCTTTTAAAATCATTTGATTTAACAATATTTGAATGTTACAGCGTTAGTACATAAGTATGGGAGGAGTGAGGACAGCGTAGGCCCGACTATAAGTCGTTGCTTACTACAAAAGGTAGAACAAGATAAAAAGCAAAAAAAAAAGTACTAGTTAGTATTAGGCTCGTTCTCTAAGGTTAATTGTGCGCGGACCTGAGCGTCTAGCTAGACCATGGGACTATCAATTATTTAAACCAACAATAACGGTAACAAAAAAAAAACAACTTCCAAAAACAACTAAAAAAGTCTAAAATAACTTTTCTTTCGGAAGCGTGTGGCCAATGTAAATTCTGCAAGTTGTTTAGAAGAACTACGCGAATTCTCCGACAAATGCATAGATACAGTAGACTGCACATCAAACAAGAAACCAGGATAAGCTGACCCTCTTAATCAATTGAATCTCTTTAATACGCCTTAAGATAAATTTACTACAGGCGTGCGAGCTACTGTAACATACTGTGTTGATAAACAAAATTATATTGGTTTAGATTCCAACAGAAAGGATTGCATGCTTAAGAGGATTAAATTGGTTAGCAATCGATTTATGGCAATATGTGGAGATACTAAAATGATAATTAGAAATGAGCATAATAACAGGAAGTTTGAAAGTGGCGCCTGTTATAGAAAAGATGAAAGGGAGTCGTCTGTCTTGGTATAGACATATATGTGATGAGGAAACACATGTGATTATAGGAGTGATGAATAGAAATGTCGATGAACGGAGAGGGAAAGGAAGACGAAATAAAAGATGTATGGATTGTGTGAGAAATTATATAAAGGAAAAAGTAGTATAGAAAAGAAGATAGCGTTATTAATGACAGGGGAGAATGGAAATAAAAAAACCTATTGCGCGCCGACCCCAAATAACTTGGAACAAGGGAAGGAATATGAATCGGTTAATAGCACATTAGAAAACAATATTGAATAACACTCACAGGTCGTCTCTTATGAACCTAAACTCTCGCGTTGACCGTTGTTGGTATTACACTGGACAACCAAACAACTCTGTCTGTTGTGCTTTATTAGAATTGACCTTGTATTGCCTTTTATATTGCGAGCTGTCAAACCAACTTCAGTTGAGAATTTTGTGTTTAAATAAGATTAGGGTGTCCTTTGGAGTGAAGTTCGTACGATCTCAGTCAAGGACAGATTCTTTAGTTCGATTTGATTCGCCGGTAGCTACTACTTTAGCCGAAGACTTTAGCGGATTTTGTATGCTAATGTACCTAAGCATAAGATGCAAATTTAAGCGACCTTGGAAAATTCTGCTTATGGGTTTAATTTCGTAAGTACGAATTAACCAGCACTGTGTCGATTTTCATTAACAAAAATTTTGCATTTATAACACTTACCTAGTAACTAAACAATTGATTGATATCTGAACCAGTTTCTAATGTTACAAAGGCCAACAATTGAAACATGATGTTTCATGTCTGCGGTTTTATGAATGAAATTCTACACATAGTTCTAGGAATCACACAGAAGACATGCACTAATATGCAGATTGTATAGTTATTTACAATAAGCGAATTATGCAAACTAACCTTTGTACAAGTACTTTCGATCTTGGTCATAAGTCTTAATATTATTTGTAGATTTAAATTTATTCCATTATTGAATATACCTAATGCAAGAATGGCAAAAAAGCTGGTCCTTTTAAAGAGCGTCGAATCAAAGCACCAATTGTCGATTTAATTCAGGATTGGTGGGTGATGTTTTCGAAAAATATATGAATTGTTAGGTCACACTGGCGTAGTAATCGAAGTTTGAAAGTTGCGCCAGTTCCAGAAAACTTGAAAGCGAATCGACTGTCATGGTATGGGCATAGGAACACCAAGGAAACGATGCATGGATTGTGTGAGGAAGGATATGAAAGAATAAACCGGCGAAGTGCGAGTCGGACTCGCGCACGAAGAGCATAAAAATCACTTTTTTGTATGGGAATACCCTTAAATATTTATTTTATTCTGTTTTTAGGGTTCCGTACCCAAAGGGTCAAACGGGACCCTATTACTGAGACTACGATGTCCGTCCGTCCGTCCGTCCGTCCGTCCGTCCGTCCGTCCGTCTGTCACCAGGCTGTATCTCATGAACCGTGATAGTTAGCAAGATGAAATTTCTACAGATTATGTATTTCTGTTGCTGCTATAACAACAAATACTAAAAACAAAATAAAATAAATATTTAAGGGGGGTCCCATACAAAAAAGTGATTTTTTTGCTCGTTTTTATAAATAATGGTACGGAACCCTTCGTGCGCGAGTCTGACTCGCACTTGGCCGGTTTTTTGTATTTTTTGTTATAGCGCCAACAGAAATACATAATCTGTAGAAATTTCAACTGGCTAACTATCACGGTTCATGAGATACAGCCTGGTGACGGACGGACGGACGGACGGACAGCGAAGTCTCAGTAATAGGGTCCCGTTTGACCCTTTGGGTACGGAACCCTAAAACCGTGTTGTGCCGACCCCGAGTAACATGGCACAAGGCCAGGACGATGATGCTTGAGTATTTGGATTTTAAAGATTCCAGGTGATATTACGAGACAGATTGACGCGCTGCAGTCAATACTCCCAACATAGTGACATGTACCCAAGTTTCAGAGCAGAGGAGAGCAGCGGTGGCCCAGTGACGGCAGCCCCGACTTAAGAGCAGTAAGCCGAGGGTTCTAACCCAGTCAGCCGCATTACTTTGTGTAATTCATTTAATCACTGCTGTTCTCAAAAACGGTAAAGGAAAACATCTTGAGGAAGCCGGCATGTTCTAGAACTAAAAATTCGAAGACATGTGACATCTACCAACCCGCACTAGGCCCGCGTGGTTGATTACAGCCCGCTCCGTCTTATAGAGGCCTGTGTCCCAGCAGTGGGAACATTATAGGCTGATGATGATGACCCAAGTTTTGCTATGTCACCTTAGCTACATACCATTACGCTTCTATTCCTCGAAAGGTTAGGTAGAGGTGTACCCT
Organism: Cerastis rubricosa; assembly: GCA_949152445.1. Classification (NCBI taxonomy): domain Eukaryota; kingdom Metazoa; phylum Arthropoda; class Insecta; order Lepidoptera; family Noctuidae; genus Cerastis; species Cerastis rubricosa. Next base: position 17,378,283 of record OX424541.1, read on the forward strand.
AAGGAGCTACAGTATATTACTACCAGTTAGGTGTCACCTTCTAATCTCCTTAAAACACTTAACTGAAGGTTGATCAGGTTTTGAAGCAAACTTCGTTGTTAAGGATAAAACTGGCTTGCCAGTAACATTATACGGCTGTGGTCAGACACGAGGGCAGGTAAACATAATATTTTAATATCCCGTTACGCCATTGTTGGCTGCGGTCAGACTGCGCTTCTTTCCCACAGTGCATTATTGTGGCATTTTATAGCGTGCTTTAAGGGAGCTCTTAGTATGGGTTGCTAAGCAATAAAATTATCTAGTGCATTCGTTTATGAGTGTATTGGGAGGGGAGGAGTTTGCTTGCTTTTGCGGTTTTAGTAGTATCAGTATCATACTGTAACTTCCTTAATGGAACCAAGGCGGGAATCCATAGATATTAACATAAGGACGCTGCCTCTACAATGTTTTGAATTTGACCGAAAATACGTTCATCAAACAATTAAGTTTGCAAAATTCATCAAATATTTTATAGTATTTTATTATTGAATACCTATCTACATAGGCTCAAGAGCTTCACAATAATAAAATTATTATAACCAGTTTTGGAGCAATATACTTAAAAAGCAGAGTCATAGAGCATAGACAAAGATACATCCTATCAACGATACTAATGGTGGAAATGTCAAAAAATGGACAATAATGTACCTATTGGATTGATATGCTACCAAACAGCTGTTCATCATGATAAAATTCAAATGGAAAAGCGATCTTCTAGTCTAGGCCATCTGAGTGTTGGTCGAAAAAATTAAAAGCAGCTATCAAAGGGTTTCAGCAAAATCGCATGTCCATTGTACCTACTTAATTAGACACAAGTTGTAACCCTTTCTTATGTAAATAATGTAATAAACTTTATTAATTTATGATTAACTTCCCGCGCCATTTGGCCAACGTCTGTCCCGACGCAAGCGCACACTCCAAGGCACACGTTGCAGGCACTAGATGTTTTTTGTGATAACTTGATACACGTACACCTGCACGACAGGTGTGCACGTGCCATGGGTGGGCGAGGAAGGAACAGCTTCTTTGTCAGGTTACCGTGAGCAATTAAGGATGATTACTTTTGAGAGTAGAAATTCGTGAATTGCTTAATGTTTTCAAGTATTAGGTCGACATTTATGAATACAGGGATTTATGAACTTATAGATTACTAGCTGTCCCGCGCAACTTTGTCTGCGTCACATTTTCCCCCGTTTTCGCAATATTTTTCATTGCTGCTGCGCTCCTATACAGCGCCATCTATTGAATACTTACTCAATCCAGTCAACAGATACCGCCATCTGTTAGAATCGTTTGGAGCCAATAGATAATTGTGACTGAATATGCAATAAAATAATATTGCGACTATAAATTGAGATGTAAGCTATCCTATCTTTCGATTTTTGATTAAAATCGGTTTATGTAGTTCATACCCGACAAACAACGTGACACGTAATTTATACATATATCTAGAGATGGACTAAGTGGACATTTCCAAATTTATTCACAGGTTGGAACCATAGGTGAGGCGAAGTGGAATAAATCAGACTCTATAAGTATCAAGATTATCGTCAACATCGCAGGAAACGGATGGATAAGGGACGCACAGAATAGAGAACAGTGGCAGATGAAAGGGGAGGCCTATACCCAACAGTGGGTGATTCAGGGCTGAAATAATGATGATATATTATATTATGGTGACTGGCAAGTAGTGTACAAACAACTTTCCCTAAGAAACATTTTTATACTCATTCACTTTTATCACAATAACACAAAAGCCAAATGAAACTCGGGGTTGCAAGCCGTGCGGGTGCTTTGTCTACCCACTGTGGCACGGTACGATAGCAATGAGACAGAACGGCGTCACGCGGCTAACAGCTGATAGTCATAGGCGCACGCGCGCTTGAATTTCATATGGCTGTTGTGATACAAGTGAATGAGTATAAAAAAAATGTTTCTTTGGGAAAGTTGTTTGTTATCATGAGTAGGTACAATCATGTGTTTAGTATCGGTCACTAAGTAACCTTATATAGATGGCCACTGAACCTCCGAGAAATAGGGCTTATACATTTCCAATAATCTCCCAGATTTCTGCGGAGCAGTGATTGGTATTATCTAACTTGCCAGTAAATACTTTATTTTTTATTATTTATCTTATTCCTGATTCAGAGATACGAGAGAACAATTAATTTCTCCATAACGTCTTCAGTTGTAATTAATTTACAAAGTTCCATTGGCTGTTAATGAATTGCTACATTTGAATGGCGTCAAATGTCATTCAATTCTAATTTGAAAACAAATGTCACGTAAATGTCAGTTCGTTTAAATGTCATTACTTGCTTGTTTAATTGCAAATTTACGGCTGTTGTTACAGTACAATACAGTAATTGATTTATTTATTGTTGCAATGATTTGTTTATGTTGTCATACAGTCAAAACTTGAGATTTGCATGGCTCATGGCGTAATATGGTAGAACTATGTTTTATTTTAACAACTTTATGTAATTACCCATATTGACAAATAAATGATTTTGAATTTGAATTAAAGATGTTATTAGGAGACCAGCTGTTGCTCGCAACCTTCGCTCGCGTGAATTTATTATAAAATATTCTCTAATTGAATCAGATTTTGTTAAAAATTTCAAGGATTTAATTTTTTTGCACGGAACTCTAATCCTATTTCTAAAATAAAAGTAGCCTTAGTTACTCCATAAAACACACCAACTGTCGTTGAAGTGTCGTCAAAATCGGTCGATCCGTTTCGCAGATTATCCGCAACAAACAAACAGACAGACAGCAAAAAAAAACAATACGTTTTTTTGTTATATACAAATATGCTTGCCAGAGAATGGGCAGTAGCGTTCTCTGTGCTTTTGTGACAACCGTACTGCGATCGCCAACCCGCCTGCCAAGCGTGGCGATTATGGCAAAACCCCCCATGGTTTGTCAATGTGGCGAAACTTGGGGGAGGCCTATGTCCAGCAGTGGACGTCTTTCGGCTGAAAATGATGATGACATATATGCAATTCATTTTATTTATTTGTAGAGAATAATTTATGTTGACGAGTGTGAAGGTTTTTCCTTTGCTCTTTTTGTTAATGTCGGTTTGGCACAGTTTAAGTGCTCCATTTTTATCCATTATGTATGAAGCGAAATGCTATCCACACCTACTAAAGTACAAGTAATACTAAATTACTAATCCACCATGCAATAACCTTATTTAATTTGCTATCTACCTATTTGCTTTGACTCTTTTTTAAGGAGCGCTCTAAAGCCCTTTTCTCCTAATTCTTGGACACAAATTTAATTGCTATAAAAAAGACTAATTAAATTACCTATATCTGAATGAAACCGATGATGTAAGTATGAAAACACATCAGCTCCCGTATTCACAAAGGCTTCGATTCGATGTCGATCGACAAGTCATATGTTTATCTTGCTCGCTTTCGTAATGCCAAAAAAATATAGACATACGACTGGTCGATCGACATCGATTCGAAGCGTTTGTGAATACCGGGTTAGATATTATTTATTTGCGGAATTGGAATTGTTCCATGATAATATCACAAACACGCAGATTAACGAGTTGTAAAAAAATCCACATTTTTTGCGTGACACTATCGAAAAAAAAAATCGAGATTCTGCTACACCTACCATTAAGTAGACATTTCGCTAAAAGCTCATTTTGTTTAAAGTTCATTGACACACGCTCACGTTGTTATCATAAAATTCTCTATTATGCGTTGATTTCCTGTTTCGTTGGACACAAGGAAGATGTCGCAGGGAAGATGTAATTTTAAGAAATTTTACTTTACCAATATCCTTTTTCATAAGAATCACAGCTGATCCATAATGGTTGCCTTTTTCGATGTTTCGTTTCATAACATACTTATCATGAAAATAGATACAACCATAAACGGCTGATAATTCAATAAACTGGTGACTATTACAATGTGAGATGCTATGGATGATGGATCCGCCTATCAGGATGATGACTAAGTCGTCTGTTGCAAATGAATCGCAATTTCTTTGTGTGGAGCCATTGCTGTAAAAAACCTTGCTACTCCAAAAAAGATCTCTAACTAAGTAGTGTAAAATACAATTTTGTACAATCATTGCCTTTGGTCCTTAGAGTCGAATGGTATAAACTTGAAAGTTAAAGAAAAGCAGTAGCAGCCACGGAGCCTGGATTTGTGCTCGGTTGATAGCAATAGGCTAACCTCCTATTACATGGGGCTTAAAATATAACTGGCGTAACGTAGGTGTACTATTAGGTTCACCTATGCAAACCTATCATCATCAGCCTATAATGTTCCCACTGCTGGGACACAGGCCTCCTCTCTATGAGAGAGAGTGGGCTGTAACCCACCACGCGGACCCAGTGCGGGTTGGTAGATGTCACATGTCTTCGAATTTTTAGTTCTAGGACATGCCAGTTTCTTCACGATGTTTTCCTTCACCGTTTTTGAGAGCAGCGGTGATGAAATAAATTACACAAAGTAATGCGCCTGCCTGGGTTCGAACCCACGGCTTACTGCTCGTAAGTCGGGGCTGCCACCACTGGGCCACCGCTGCTCTCCGGTAACGTTACGTTACTGCAAACCTATAGCTAAAGTAAAATCGAATTAATCACATTAATAGAAAACAAGTCCCCACTACAAAAGTAAATGAAACAACCAACAGTTAGAAAGACCAGTTAACACCGCCACTGGACCCCATCAACCAACTAACAGTTATCAATCCTCTTAAACTTGTTTACCTTTGCAACATAAACTTTATGTCGCATTGTAGTTGCGACTTGCGACACCGAAGATGAACGCGTCTCGATAACTGTAAACTTGATGCCTGGAAGATGCAGGTACGTGGGTGATGCGTTAGCTTTTTGCGCTACTCTTAATGCTTTCTACGTAATCAAAGACAGACGTCAAGGGCTGTCATCTGAGAGTTTTACGAATAAATCATATCTTTGATCGATCAGATAGGCAGTCATTTCATCATCATTTCAGCCCAAAAGACGTTCACTGCTGGACATAGGCCTCCCCCAAGTGTCGCCTCATTGACGTTTTGGGGGTTTTGCCATAATCGCAGCGCTTGGCAGGCGGGTTAGCGATCGCAGTACGGTTGTTACAAAAGCAGAGAGAACGCTGCTGCCGATTCTCTGGCAAGTCCCTTAGTCGCCTCTTACGACACCCACGGGAAGATATGGGATGGTGCTATTCTTTACGTCCGACACCATACAGAGCAATATGCAGTCACAGATAGGCAATCGCTCCACGTAAAATACTGGTATTCAGCTACATCTGGTTAGACTGGAAGCCGACCACAACAACAATGATGATGATCGATCAGACAACAAGAAAAGGAGAAAACGATGGATGGATTGTGTGAGGAATGATTGTATAAAAGAACAAGGAGTAAATGCGTCACGGTTGAAAGACGAGAATGCAAAAAAAAACATATTGCGTCGAACCCAAGTAACATGGACGAGGGCAGGAAGATGATGATGATCGATCAGACAACCCAGAGCTCCGCGAAAAAGATGATGCTGCGCCGATCGCAAATAAGTTGGGCTAAGGGAAGGAGGATAATAATTATACAATTCAACAAACAAGAAAGGTAAACGTAAGAAAAATAAAAGTTATTGAAGTCGATGCATGCTTGCTAAACGTAACAGTTGCGAAGGGTCCACTTATAAACATTCCTGCTGGCTTCTCTTTCGAAAATTGTAACCCTTCGTTTCTGCGACGCTAAAAATATTAAATTGTACGAATACTAAACCAGGAAAAGAATGCTATTTGTCCATAGTTACACAACATTACGAGTTATAACATCCTGTAATTCCCTGTAATTCCCGAAGGGTTAAGGGCAGAGGTGTATCTATCAGTAAGTATAGCCAAATTATGTTTTTAAGTCCCATTTCAAAGCGGGCAACCGGGCACAAATCCGGACTCCGTGGCTGCTACTAAGAAATTCCTGATGAGCAAACTCAATAACACTTTGCTCGATCTTGGTCTTTAGGTTCTAGTAATGAATGAATGAAAGAATAGTTGTAAACTGCTCGATATACATATTTGAAGACAAAATGATAACAAATGAGTCACTTAAGAGAAAAATGCACAAACAATCGTAACACCAAACAAGTGCCTTGTAAAAATAATGTTTACTAAACATACTATTATTGCGATCAGTAGAGCACTTGTTTATCCAAGGAATAGAATAATGGGACTAAACAGCCATTATTCTATTGTCAGGGTAGGTAAGTTAAACGATGCGTACCTAGCTTTGCGTGCAGTCCTGCAGCCCTCCGGCTTGATTGACATACATACGCGCGCGCGCAGGTACGAAGCGCCGTCAGTCGTCCCGCGCCCGTCGCCCGAGCGCCCGCGTCGCTGTGTCGTGCAATTAAACCGGCCCGAATGCCGGAGAACCAGTCGGCGGGATGGCGAGTCTCGGCGTGCTAGTAACGCCATGTTGAAACACACGCAGCGGCCGCCAGCGGCGAACGATGCTGACCACCGCTACCAGAACATGCCGCGGCGGCCGCACCACCACCTGCCCCTCAACGTGTCAACCCTGGACTCTTCCAAGCACTCCGTCGGGGGCACCTCGGCGAGCGTCAGCCCCGGAGCGCAGCCGGCAAATAACGCCCCAGTGTCAGCCGTCGCCCCCTTACCGGTTGCGTCTCCGCCGAAGCTGGCGAATGGAAACGCGACAGGCATCCCGCCGCCTCGGGCGACTGTCAGGAACAGGAGCACGAGAGCGGCCACGGAAGAGGCCTTGACATCCCTAGCCCTGCTGTGCCTCGTCAGCTTGCTGCTGGCTCTCCTAGCGCTGCTGTTCTTGCTAAAGATATCGGCGCCCGCGACCAGTGCTCCCGAGGAGTTTGCAGTGGTGTACGAAGTGACTTTAGCGTTGTGTGCGTTGACGCTATCATTGAATCTTTGCTGTTTGCTCGTGTGTGCAATACAGTTCCTCTTTGCTGTGAAATTGGTGCATTCACCTTCAGCGCCTAATGGACGGTAAGTCTTTTAAACAACCTTATTTTGTTTACTGAAGACCCCTTAGAATCAGAGCGATCTCTCCAAGAGATAGAAATCCGAAGATTACCAACACAGATATTATAATCTGTTAGGTTATTACTTGCGGCATGCGTCGCTGGCTCAGTTCCGAACAGACTTATCTCAATTCAGGTTATCTCTTACACAACGGCATAACTGTAAGAAAACTTCAAGTTTTCAACTTGACTATCGGGTTTTTAAGTATTTTTCGTATAATTAATGCTATAACTGTTGTTGGGAGACACTTCTAAGGTTTATTATGGAATTCGGCAGTTTGTTGAGATTGGTTAGCTTTTATCAGCTTGTGTTTGTGTAAGGTAGGCTAAACAGGTGTTAACGGTCCGAAGTGGCGGTTATTCGTGAATGGCTGGATAAAAAATGCTCTGTGTTCAACGGTTGATAATGGCTCGCACACGCCTAGGCCGTTCTTTATCAAGTTTTTCAATCCACATACGTTTTAATATTGTTTTCAGTTGCGTGAGAATGAGATCCGCTATGCTATCAAACCAATGCGTTGTACAGTTGTGTTAATTTGCTCGATCGTTAGCTACTGTTATGGTTTTTCCTCGAGATGTTGATTGCTGCACCCATTTGACTATTATGGCATTTGGAGCGGTTTTCATCAAAGGAAAGTACCTTCATTGAAAAGTATGAATAGCTTAAAATGAAGAACAATTCTGAGTAGCTAACTATGACGAAATCATAAAAGGAACCTGTCCAAATGTCAAAGACCATCTAATCTAAACAAACCAATTCTCAATAATCATTTATTGTTTAGATAAGTACATTCAATGCAGTGATTCCTGAAACTCACACTATTATCCCCTGTGTCGTGAGTTCCAGCCTTCCAGCGAAGGAGCCGGGATCATAAAGTTACAACTCGCTTCAATACAATCAGCTGTTCACTAATTAGTAGTAACACTAGTTTTAACAGTTTACGTTTATGATTACCGTCAAACACAACAGGCCCAAGCAGGCAGGCAGGCAGGTCTCTAATCTTTACCGGTTTATTATTTCAGTAAATGATAAATACGCGAAACTTGGCACTAAGCTTCTACTAAAGATGCAAAATTATTTGTGGTGGAAGAAGTATCCTATATCGTTTAACCTCCATCACAGACTTACAACTACAACAAAAAGAGGATAGGATTTATGCATGGAGGCATAGAGATGGTCAGAATCCTAAAATTTCGTAATGCCAATAATCCAGAACTGCTGATACAATCAAACAGTTTTGGAGAGCCTGGAGTCTAAATTGATCTAGTATACGATACAGAGGCTATCAGAAGGAATGTCATTGCAAAATGGCGTGCCATTTTGACGTTACACTTGTGCCGAGTACACAGGTGGCTCTTAGAAGTAGATGACGATTTTGTTCTTTATTTGAATCGAAGTAGTGAAATAAGGATCCCTTTAAAAATTATAGACCACATTGAAAGCTAAACAGTATTTTGGAAAAGCAAAGCATGTAGGACAGAGCACGACCCCACGTTACGTGCCTCAACCGGTATTACTTTCCGGGTTGCTTGTATTTATACCGTGACCGCATACCTTAGGGAGCACTAGCACACAGACAAGTCAGAAAGTGCTATTTTGATGTTTTAGATAACTAAAATATGGTATGAAAGTGCTTGTGGAGAGGAAGGACCAAAAATTTTGACGGAGTACTAAAAATATTGTTTTTTTAAAGCGATGAACGTAAACGAATTTTACTAACAAACACCACCAATAATTACCACAAATAATGCCAGATTTCAACTTCAGATTGAAGTTGCAGGTACCTATTAAATGAGATAACATATTCTAAATCTTGATCTTGTCTTCGGCATTGAAATCTACCCTACCTGTTGCAAGTATTTCTAGTACACAAGGCACTAGTCCAAAGGCTGGCACCAATTACTTCGTAGTGTCTATACATTCACCAACCACATGCCAATGATCGCTCATGGTCAAAGGACAGAGGTGATTTAAAAGACAGTATAACAATAAACTAACCATGAACACAAAATAAAGCATTAAGCAGGCAAATCATTTTCTACGTTGTACTACAAACCGGTTGCAGAGGTCTCTCAGTTCTGACCTTTGGCGACTGCAGATTGTTTAAGCAATGCCATCAGCGGCATTCAGACACTCGAACAAACTCGAAATCTATAGTATCGAAAATGTAAGCAGAGATGTATGGTGTTACCCAGTACAAACTGAGTTATGGAGGTCAGATAGGCAGACGCTCCAAACAAATTACTTATACTTAGCCCAGTTAAACTGGAAGTCGACCCCAATATAGTTGGGAAAAGGAAAGGCAGATGATGATGAAGCAGAGATGGTGTTGTCAACAATGGTCAAGTCAACTCATATCAGCTGTGTTATAAGCTGGGCGAATTAACTGCCATCAGGGATGATGGAGCCAGATGATTGTTAAAATATTATATGCACGGTCCAATCAGTTTAGAGTTTAGATCCACTGTATGGTGGAACTTTAATATCACATATTGGTCCACGGTCCATGCAAGTTGAAAACATATCAGATCAGCATATGATGGGAACATTAATACGACAAGATTCGAATTGGATTACGCGCTCAGACCTCCCAGATTTTGAACCATATTAGATCGTCGGAAGCAACTCAATACTTCTTGTATGGCTTGGAGTGATGCCAAACAATTAGCTTTGTAACAATAGATTGTCGTTAACCGCTCTGCACACCTTGTTACAGAAAATATGCGTGAAGTCTATAAATTGAATTCAGTCTAGCTTTTAATGCTGAATTATTTTTCCTTTTTGAATCTTTGGTCAAACTTCGGAAGATGGTTTACTGCATTATTTGTGAGTTTTTCTATACGAAGTATCTTGGTCTGCTTTAATTTATTGCTTGCTATCTCTTAATATCTTTATATTTGACCATTTCATTGCATCAATATCCATATCCGTATTTCTATTCTTGCTTTTTTGTGTGGTTACTGCATAAGCTGGTGTCAGACTTTTTATGCTGCATCGGTCTCTGACTTGGCTTTACATGGCGTTGAGAAATATCTCTCAGACATGTTTGGTCCATTAGTTCTTTCTTTTTATCTTTTGAATTTTATCAACTCCACAAATCCATCTTCGTCTAGAAAACGCAAGTACAAACCACATTCTAGACTTCAAGAGCCATGACCACTACAAGAAATCTATTCTCGTCGTTCTCATATAAACACGACCAAAAGAATTCAAATAACATATTTCTCAAGAGCTATCGGACTATAATTGCGTACAAACTTGTTTTCTAAGCAAGAATCGACCTGTGTTCATAATTTATGGCAAAATCAGGAGGCAGGTGCAGGCTTCCATCGAGAAACGCGCAACAAACGACATGACTGAACAACATCGAGATTTGCATGATCCATTGCTGTTATAAAACAGTTGAAAATCAGGAAAACAGAAGAAAATCTTCATTGCAATGCGAACACACGGATCGGGTTTATGCTCTGAAGTAAAGTGTTTCGGAGAATGTATGTTTTATTTAAATTGCAGACAAACGCATAGTTGGTTTCGCGTAAATATTTCACTTTAATTAAATTTGTAACAGTTTGACAATGTGGTATTGAAACTGTAGCACGTAGCGCTCGGATTACTTAACAGGATATTGGAAAGCAAAGGAATGATTACTAATATGATTTAGAATTTGGTCCTTTGAGCTTGCACATTCATGTTTATGGTTGTTTGGTCTTTAGTTAACCAAGATCCTAGTCTTTCTCATGAAAGCCTTAGTTTTTCCCGACTAAGAAGTTAATAAGAGGAAGATGGGAAGTAGCCTCCACTTGAACTTAATAACTGCTAAATCTGGGCCACCCTAGACCGAACGGAGAACCAGTAAAGTTTCGGATAAATTCAGAAACAAAATTTAACTCCTAAACAGGATGCCTAAGGTAGAGATTAACAATCTTAACTACTGATTTTTATTATTAGCCTACAACTTTGCCTATAGTGTTATTACTATAGTACTTAATAACTAGAAGAGATCGAGTGCGATTAGTTAGCGCCCACACTAGCGGGCTGTCTGCCCGCTAGTGAGCAACACTATCGTGTTGGGACTGCCACGCAACCTGCGGAGTAGTGAGGCAGATTTTTTACGCCACAATACATTAAAGCTGTCAGTGCGTGCGTCGGCAAATATTGCTGATGCACTACAGAAGCGTGGCAGTCGCAACAATAACTTGAACGTATTATTATATTGGATAGGCAGAGCATTGTAAGCCTTTTGGGTATAAGTGAAACACAGGTCTCCCGAGTACAGCGATGTGTAATATGCCTTAAAAAGAACTATTTTAACCGAGGCTGTACAACGAGAAAACCTGCGGGCCAGCATATTCGCCCTAACTGATAATGTTCTGAGCTCCCTCTCTAGAACCAGGTCATCTTTCAGATCATCAGTTACCAGGTTAATGAAATAGTATCTAAAAACGCATTCAAAGGTTGAATGCACCTTCAAACAGTAGCCACAGGTCAGACCGACAACATAGAACTAAAATAATGACATTAAAACACATTCTGAACACATATTGTTCTATGAAACGTGCTTGTAATACCTATTAGTAAATGCAAAGCAATACTACTATTGATTTTATTTACTTTGGTAAATTAGTATGTGAATAACATACATACAATTGATTTAAACTGTCGTAAGTAACTCTGTGTTGTAGTGGATTTATAGTTTGTAAACATTGTATCTACATTCTATGTAGTAAAATGCTTAATGCGACGCATTGCTTAAGGTGTTTACAAACGAGGGAAGATACTGTCCAAGAATGGGGAAACTCCCACACGATTTGCTGTTTGGCAATAATGGCACAGCTAAATCCACATAGACTAAAGAATTACCAAGCTCAAGTGGCAGTGGGCACTGCAGTGCACATCACTGGGAACGGGTAGTCGATAGGGTCGACAGTGGCGTGCCTAATGGCAAACAAAACGGCAAGCCCATAAGGAAAGCAGACTGTTTAGAAATCCTAACATCTTAAACAGTAGTAGGCTAAGGACCATAGGTTATAAGGGCAAGCCAAGCTTATATGAAAGTTCCGCCACTAAGGGCTGAAGGGTTCTGGAGTGAATAAGAGTAAGTGCGTACAGGAAGACGCAGCGTGGGAAGTCAAGGTATCTGCGCGCTGACCTGGTAAATGCAGCAGGAATACACCGGCATTTAGACAAAATTTTGTCTTAAGAACCTTGCGAAAACGGTAAAAGGATTGTACTGACCTTTTGGCAACACGATACCTTCACTAAAAGTGTGGATGTATCGAGTTTCTATGATGTTGTGAATGGAATATGTGTGGACAGCATTAGTCCAGTCAGTGTGTTGTCCTGTTTTACTTATATCATCTACATTCTACAGTCAACTGCAATGCAAGCTCAAAAAAGCTCTAATGAAAGAGCTAAAATCACTTCAGACATACGACACCCTCTGCACCTAAATAACGTCGTGTCGCAAAGGTGGATAAGCTCTACCTATTCCGATCTTTGCTATAGCAGTATAGTTGGCTGCATATTACGTGTCTTGAATCAGAGCCTTGAGGAATCTATTATGATTAACAACTGGATTGGTACAATCTTTAGAGACACTAATAATTATCTTTCTTCTCTTGTCCCATGTTACTTGGGGTCTGCGAAAACGTTTTTTCATCCAGTCTTCCTTGCCACTCCTATTTTTCACTCGTTGATATCATTGCTATATTTGCTATATATTCAACTAAAATACATTCAAACTGTAAGTACCTAGCAATCAATTAATCGATCACAAAGTCTGATTTAACACAATTTCTTATTATTACGATACACGCACACATGCACATCATCAAAATAACAGTCTTATTATCTATCCCCAAAATAAACCAAATTCACATTTAATCATACAAAAGGGTCCAAAAAGACCAAAATCTTTTGAATGAGCTTTCTCATGAGAACAGACGTTTAAAAAGCTCCTGCCTTTTGTCGAAGGATCTCGGTCGTGTGAAACAGATTTCTTTTATTTGCGTCTTATTCAACATCATGCACTTATTCCTTGCAAGACCCTTCACGTTTGTACAAGTACCAATTTTTATAATCTGTTATAATAATTAAATATAATATATTATGTTCTATTTGTTTAAATGATAGGTCTCTTATACTTGAATTTTTTTTACGAATCTCCTACCTGCATCTCTTATTTAAACTTAGAAGTCCTATTAAGCTTGTGTCTCAGTGAATATGTAGTCATTCCCGTAGTATGACTTCTAATCTTCCAATCACTGCTAGTAACCGTGTAGTTAATGATACAACGAAAACATCTTGTAATATTTTAGAGAAACTTTTTTAGTCCCCCTAAGCTTACCATGGCTAATTACCCAACCTTGCTCTAAGAATGGCGCACCTGCATCTCTGACTATCTATAACAGAAATCCGTGATGTTACACATCAAGCTTCGTGAACGGACTTCGTATGGAATTTTGAATCTTTATTCTATCCGTATGTTCCATACCCGAGGCCATTCGAGACCGGTTCTTTCAGTACCCGATTACACAAAGAAAATTAAGCCTTAGGTAATTGTGTAAAGGATTGCTTTGTTTCGGCCGAATTTTCTCTGATCAATGAATTGTGATTGATATATTCGATGTCAAATTAAGTGCTAGAATTAAGTCAGGTTGATATTTAAATGTCTTGATGTATTTGTGGCCGAATTATTTATTCTGGTTTTAAAGATTTAAAATGTTAGTATTTTTGTTGGTGGAGATATATCACTGTGGAGCAAATATCATCATCGAAATTATCCCACAAAAACCTGTATTTGAAGTACCATCAAATCAACGTACAATCGATATAACAGTTGGCAAGAAAGCAGAAATAAAATCAACCAATGAGAAAGAAGACCTGAAGGAGTATATGAATAGACTGAAAAAGATAACTCCTAATTGATTAAAAAGACCTAGGAAATGGCAGATAAGATAGACACTCTTTTGTTTTATACGAGAGTGCACGATGAAAGACTCTTGAAAAAAAAATTGTAGAAGTCTTTATAAAAAAGCAATTATAGTACAGACTAAGGTGTCATCAGTTGTACGCACTGTTCCGGTTAGACACAAATCGCAACCGAGAATGTAATTTACTGTAATAATAATGATGCGCGATGATGGGTGTGCGTCCTTTCACCATTGATTTTTTTCTAAAGCGTTTCTTGGTACCGTTCATAATCTGTTCTTTTTTGTATAAGGAAAAGATTACGATTCATTTATTACACATTCCTAAAGATATATTTAAACTAGTCCCGTGCAACTTCGTCTGCGTCACTTTTTCCCCGTTTTCGCAACATTTTTCATTGCTGCTCCACTCCTATTGGTCCTAGCGTGCTTAATAGCCTATAGCCTTCCTCGAGAAATGGGCTACCTAACACTGAAAGAATTTTTCAAATCGGACCAGTACTTCCTGAGATTAGCGCGTTCAAGCAAACAAACTCTTCAGCTTTATTATTAGTATTAGTATAGATTATTATTAGTATAGAATATAGATTTATTTTGGAGGAGTGATTATGTAAATTAATTTAAAACGCACCCTATTCTTGATTGTTGCTCTTGTTAGATGAAGTGACTAGGTTTAATATTTTGAAAAATTTTAAATTTCAAATCTGTAATCTTCATTTTTCAAGCGACAGTTCCTCTTAATACTGGTCCTCAAGATCTATAACAGCTTATATACGAGTCCTGATATTATTTTTTACTACTTCAATCCAATCAGGATCATACTAGCAATTTCTAAGGACAACTTTTCCTTCAATCGCTGTTGAACCTGGACACGAGTTGCCTTGGCTGACCTGGAAGTCTTTAAATGTAAGTATTCCGGACACAGATTGGCCCTAGCAAGGAAAACCTGTTCAGGTAGAGATTCATAGATGACTCTGGCCTGGAGTGTATATGTGGTGTTGCCCCACAAACGATGGGACACTTGATATCGTGTCCTCCCTGTCCTGTTGTTTGCACACCTCTCTGAAGTTGGCATGGCAAATATAGCAGGCAAACAAATAAAGTACTGGATAATTAGCCGATAATTAACCGCTAATTAACCATGGAAACCAAAAATTTTCCGCTCGCCGGAAAACCCGAAAATCGATTTGTATGCCAACTTCAGGTGAAGTTAGCATGCAAACATTTTAAAATCGGTTAGGAAAGACCTAGACAACTGTACCAAGGCTCATAATTAGCCGTTAATTAGCCGCAAATTAACCGCGAAAACAAAAAATTTCCCGCGTCTCGGAAAACCCGAAAATCGGTTTGTATGCCAAATTCAGTGGAAGTTAGCATGCAAACATTTTAAAATCGCTTAAGAAAGACCTAGACAACTGTACCAAGGCTCATAACTAGCCGTTAATTAGCCGCAAGTAAACCGTGAAAACCAAAAATTTCCCGCGTGTCGGAAAACCCGAAAATCGCTTTACATGCCAACTACACTACAAGTTAGCATGCAAAATTTGTAAAATTTGTTAGAATTGACCTAGACAACTTGACCAAGGCTAGATAGCTGATTAGCCGTTAATTAACTAAATAATAAAATAAATGTAACGTTTGATTAGCTAGTTTTAGAAGAATTGTTACGAGTTTCATACATGTTGTATAATTACGAGAACAACTTGAAAATGTGATTTTTTGTTAGTTGAGATATCTTAAAAACTTTGGTGTCAAATGAAAAATCTAGGTCTAAAACCATTTTATACGTTTGAATCAGGTAAATGAGTCCACGCGTTTAGGAGATAATTAAGAATTAGTAAAGTGAAAATGAAAATAAACAGAATTTTTGATGTTTTTGTTCTACGAACTTTTTAATTAATGCAAAATGTGAAAATATTATTATTGTAAGTTAATGAGGAATTTTAAACGAAGAGCTACCTAGGTAGCCTAAAGATTGAAGGTTTGTTTTCATTTGTTAATTACAAATGTCGGACTTTAATATTCATTGTCTATCCACCTAATTGACCGTGTAATCATCATACGCATCAAACATAAGATAGATTACGTGGTCAAGTAGGTAGATAGACGATGAATATTATAGTAGCAGCGGTTAGCTGACAATCCTAGGGCCACAGCTAGTGCGTCATACCGCGCCAGAGACCGACAGTTAGGTACGCGTTAGAAAAGGGCGGCAACTTTTAGGTGAACAACGCGTGGCACTGAGCTGAATAATAATAATCCAGGCTGAATTCCATTGTTGCTATTTCTATTAATTGTTTCGCGAATTTTCTCTTCCGTACTTGTACTAATTATTCTGTGACTTTACCAAGCAAAGCTCATAATTAGACGCAAATTAACCACTGTTGATAAAGACTATAATTATCTAAGTATAAGCGAGGAGGTCTGCAATTAAATTTTCGAAAAAGGCCAGGCCATTTTACCATCTTGACAGTACGAAAACGGCTGTAATGCCGATCAAACATATTTAACGCTACTAGAAAGAGGCTTGCAAAGTAATGTATGTATTCTAGGAATAAGCAGTAATAATAGTATAAAATGGTTTTAGACCTAGATCCTTCATTTGACAACAAAGTCGTTAAGATATCTCAACAAACATAAAATCACATTTTCAAGTTGCTCTCGTAATTATACAACATGTATGAAACACGTAACAATTCTTTTAAAAACTATCTTATCAAACGTTAAATATATTTATTTAGTTAATTTGCGGCTAATCAGCTATCTAGTCTTGGTCAAGTTATCTAGGTCTATTCTAACTGATGTAACAACTTTTGCATAGTAACTTGTAGTGTACTTGGCATGTAAACCGATTTGCGGGTTTTCCGCGACGCGGGAAATTTTTCGTTTTCACGGTTAATTTGCGGCTAATTAACGGCTAATTATGGGCCTTGGTACAGTTCTCTATGTCTTTCCTAGCCGATTTTAAAACGTTTGCATGCTAACTTCCACTGAATTTGGCATACAAACCGATTTTCGGGTTTTCCGGCACGCGGGAAATTTTTGGTTTTCACGGTTAATTAGCGGCTAATTAACGGCTAATTATGAGCTTTGGTACAGTTGTCTAAGTCTTTCCTAGCCGATTTTAAAATTTTTGCATGCTAACTTCACCTGAAGTTGGCATACAAACCGATTTTCGGGTTTTCCGGCGAGCGGAAAATTTTTGGTTTCCATGGTTAATTAGCGGTTAATTAACGGCTAATTATCCAGTACTTTATTTGTTTGCCTGCTATATTTGCCATGCCAACTTCAGAGAGGTTGTTTGCACATCACAGGAGCTGATGGACGCTACTGAAAGTGCTAAACGCGTCGCCAAATTTCGGGCTGACTCACTTCAAATTGTCATCGACACGCTAAGAAAAAGAAGAGCATTTATAGCATGCCACTTCGTATTATTATCGGAATTCAAATATCGATCCACCACGTACACTAGCTTCTCAAAACATACAGAATCAGAGTTAAACACTATCTTTAACTTCCAAACCATATGTAAGTCATCGAATTGAATACCGAACAGAAAAAGCAAAAAAAAACAGAATTCAAGGGCCAGTCCTTGGGCAAGGCCGCTCGGGCTGTCCCAATTATTTCCGGTCATCTACAAATCAAGTTTTTTATAGAAACATTTCGGTGGTGAGGTAACTTTAAATTCCAAGAAGTGCCTATGTATCATTTTGTTTTAACGTTTTGTCCGTTCGATAGAGTTTTAGGTAAGGTGTTTTCTGATTATTTCCTTTTGCCAATGTTATGATTGGAGAATTTGATGAACTGATTGCTATTGCTACTTATATCTAGTTTTTGGTACCATGATCCGGGAATAATTTTTACCGTTCCTGTTGCGAAAATCAATTTCATTTGAATAACCTTTTTCAACTTTTAAATTAAATTGTAAGTAGGTAGAGCCAGTTTACACATACACTTACACATACGCGCACACATGAACACACACTTACAAACCCACAATCACACACATATACTCACTATTACATACTACACAGAGCTGCTAATTACTTTATAGGTCTTTATACCTCTTTGTTTAAAAACAATTTCTTAATTTTTAATTTTATTTATTTTTTGTAAAGTCTCAATATTGTTAGCTATCATTAATGGAAAGAGCGAAACAATCCCAACACAAGTATTATTAATTACTTACTGGGGCTGTTTCATTCACATTTGTAAATGTAACCATTTGAGACAGTAATTTTTTTTTTTTTTTTTTTTAGTTTATTCTGGATATGTGTGGGGCCCCTAAACTAAATAAATCAAATCATATGATAAAACTATGCCCAGAACGAGGCGCAAAAATCCTCAGTTTTCCTCGTTACCAATCGCCTATTCAAAATTTAGTCGCATGTTTTACACCATCCTAACTGAACTGAGTCATCAATACTGATTCATTAGCACTTTAGTTTATAAATACTCCTACACACGTGCTAAGTTCACCGACTCTGCCTAGTACCCATTGTTAATGTGGACACATTTGTGTAATTACTGTTACAAGTAAATGTCAATGAGGCTCAAGATAATGGAGACAATGAGTTTGTTTGGGAAAATCGAAGACATACCTTTATATGCAGTAGGAGAGTAAAAGGCGCGACTAAACAGGGCTAAAATAATTACTGAATTTGATTAATATACTGGATTACGTTATTTTATTAAGTGAAACTGAGGAATATCGAATACGTGTGCAAAATGATAGTGAGGGGTATGGGGGGGTTGATAGTGAAAGAAAAATGGGATTAAAGTACGATAAAAAAAAATATAGATGAAATTATGGATACAGACAAGCAAACCCTGATAGTAATAGTAAATGTGTGCGATTGTTTCAAGCTAAACAACAGCTAATAATTTACTAGATTGCATACCAATTAGCATTGCAAACGCTTTAATTTTAAACTACTAAATATGTAGTTTTAAGTAGTTATTAGACCAAAAATAGAACTGACATTTAAGAATCAGCGCCACTCTAAATTCCAAATAGACCGTTTGAAACGTCCCAAATTAATTTCCAATTTGGTAGAATCTATTGATTGAAAATTTGGAATACCAAATGGAATTAAAAAAATCAATGGAGCGGTTAATAGCGTCATTTGTTACTTTGAATAGTTTAAAATTCTTTAGTAACCGTCTTCTGTAACCGTCTTCTTCTTTGACCCAGTGACTGTTGCCAAAGCTTTACTTTAGATTATTACTAGTCGTGCGTGGAGAGATAGATTCACCATGCATAATGTGCCAAGTATCTGACTGCCATCTGGCCTTAACAATGATTAGGGAAACTAGGTCGATCACTGATTGAAACATTCCACGTGTAAGGGTATGATGATCAATATAACGTTCGAGTTAAATTTCATCGCTTGTTTCAATTCAATGAAAACTGGCCCTTATTTCTACAAATCAACACGGCACCTAAGATAATCCCTTGGGACACACCACCTATCAAGCTATCATTATAAATGTCATTTTGAGATTTTCTCAATAGATTTCGGCTTAAATACAAACAAGAGTTATCTTTGCATATATATAATGTGTTAATTTAGGTGGCGAAAGCTGTAATTAAAATGGTATTTTTTAGTATCTAACATAATTTGACCCAAATTGAAGTCTCTAAAACGCTTAACCCAAAACGCTCTTCACACTTTGTCATAAAACTTGACATTTAACACCGTGTCTGATATAAGTCGACGACTCTATTGTGATGTTCTGCTCCAGTTATATTGAATGTGTAAGCGAGCCGAGTGAATCTCCCGTAGCTTATGAGTTAGTTATGCCTTGCTGGGTCTGGTGTAACCAACTTATAATTGTTGGGCTTTAGATCGTGACTGGTCACTGTCTCGAGTTTTTGTGTTTAGTGGAACTATATGAATGAAATAAAGAATAGTGTAATCTTACTACTCCATCAAAACTACAGAATTTGACCTTACGAGGTAGTTCCATTTGTGTATTCTATTGCTTCTTGTACGGCTCCTCAAGGAGTAATGCTACTAGTATTTCTACAACCCTAATCTTAAAATTCACTAACAGAAGAGCATAGTTTTAAAATGCAAATCGACTCGTCCAAAATTCTACCCTTGATTTCACGCTTAACATACTTATCGACATTAAACATGTCACTACCTGTCCCAACACGTTTCTACTGAACTTTGTGTCTTCAGTTGCACCTGGCTTTGATAAACGTGTTATCTGCTTCCTGTGAAGGGATGGAAGCTTATAGAAATAATTCTTGCCGATCCTATTACGGTTGAAGATATTACAAGGTATTTCCGCTATAAAGAATGTTACCTTCACCGTTGACCGGATTGCGAGGGTCAATGTCTCTTCTTGTTGCGTACTCATCTCTTATAGTAAGTCAATGATCATTAGGGTTGTCATGAGTGTTGTGCTTAGATTTTTGAGTTATGTCATCATTCTTATTGCCTTCCTATATTTTTAGATCTTTGTCTGCTACGATAATTTGTAAAGAACAACAGACTCTGTATTTCTTCATTAGCTCATAGGGATCCGCCATTTTTTTATTGAGGCAATAGTTGTTTGATATTAAATTATGATTATGGCCTCAGGGTTACTTATTCGTCATTCACAATTTCCTCTATAAAAACGCAAGAGGCGCCAATAAATTACTAGTGTTTTAGAACATAATATACCTACGCTATGACCTTGATGACGACAGGTTTAAACCGAGTAGAACATTAGCGGTTATATCTGATGACGTGACGTTACCTAAATATGTTAATTGCTGGCTAGATGAAATGTTATATCGAAGCGGATTTATACATAGTAGGCCTCTTCAGCTTGTGCCTATCAAGCCTACTAAGTCTGCCATCATTATTTTGTTTTTCTGTAATACGATATTCCTAGAATTTGATACGGAAGAATGTTCGGTTGTAAGTATTACTTTATTGGGTAGGTCATCATTATTATTCCCTTTATTCATTTTCTTTACACATCATTTACATTTTTTAATATTTTTCAAAACAACATATAAAAAAACATTTAAAAATATAAAAAATAGTAGCCCACCAGCATCGGGAACAGGGTCCTACCGGTGGTCAGGACTCTTGAGAGAGGAACCTCCTGACAATACGTGCCGTGTCCAGAAGTACTGCTTTCTGAACCAAGCCCTTGATCCAGCTGTCAAGTGAAAGAATCCGCAGATGTTGGTCGAAGCTTTTGGCTATTAAGCCATTGGCCGACACGACTATCGGCACAATGACTGCTGTTTATTATTATCTACTGTCATTTTCCAGGATGATCTTTGTTTAAATGAACCTTTGGGTACTGTTTCTAAGAAATATGGTGGTTTGGTGTGTCTTGTAGCAATCAAACTTAAAGCATTTATTTCAATTAAACAGTGTATCTAGCCTGTAAGGATATTTGTATGTTTAGAGTAAATAAGAAATTTTCGGAATACCAAGGAGTCGTTCAGCTTGTCAAAAAGTTAGAAGTTAGTTACCCGCTCCAAAACGTAGATCAATATACTACTATGAATGATTCAAACATATTTAAAGAATACCATGAATGAATGTTATTGAAAGCATTGAACGATCATGACTATATTATGTTTACGTCTACAAACGAGTATGCATCTTCAGTAGTATAGAGTCATAATGTGTTATTAAAATAATTGTAATCATTTGATATTGTTAATGCCACGATGTTTTCATTGAAGGTATAACGTGTGGTGTTTTCATCGTGTATACCTATACACGATTCGTGAGTTATGTATTGATGGTGTAACTTTCTTGCACGAACGTCGGAAACACGCGTGCAATTGGGGATGCAAACTTTGTTTAGTAGTAAACTTAACTTATACAGGGTGTAACGGAAAGGGTATATACATACTTAAAGGTGTGCTACAGACCATCAAACTGAACATGTTTCTGCACAAAGAAACATCGTCACAGCGAAAAAAATATCAGCTGTCCCATACATTTGGGTCGAATAGGTATGGAAATTTTGTATGGGGCAGCAGATAATTTTTTCGTTATTACGATGTTTGTTTGTGGAAAAACATGTTCAGCTTGATGGTCTGTAGCACACCCTTAAGGATGTATATACCCTTTCCGTTACACCCTGTATAAAGATGAAAACAATAGGGTATTGGGGATAAATAGAATACAAGCAGCATACTTTCTATTTGCACTTAATACAGAATAGAATATACTATTATTAGAATATTTCTATTGTATCATCATCATCATTTCAGCCGAAAGACGTCCACTGCTGGAAATAGGCCTCCCCCAAAAAGGGGGGGGGGTGCCATAATCGCCACGCTTGGCAGGCGGGTTGGCGATCGCAGTACGTAACGGTTGTTACAAAAACACAGAGAACGCTGCTGCCCATTCTCTGCTTAGTCCCTTAGTCGCCTCTTACGGGAACCACCCTCGGGAAGACATGGGATGGTGCTATTCTTTACATCCGACACCATACAGAACTCTATTCTCTATTTCTATTGTATACCAAAATTGAAACAAGACTGTTTTACAATATTATTAATTCTATGTTTACAATGTCGGTCGTATCGCTGGTAGCGATTATATCATCAAGACAACCCTTGGATGGACTGTACGAACACAAAATATAAACAAGGGAGTTGTCAGTGGTGTACTACTTATACTACACAAACACACACAGTAACACATTTCGTGGTAATTGTACCGACATTTTTAATTATAATACTAAAATGACATTACCTAACGTAATTCCTTTGTTTTAAAGTTTGACGTTCAAAAGTGCCTTTTATTAGACGGATTAAATTTTATGACTTAACTTTTATACTCGTATGTAATTTAATCGACAATAGAGCAGCGGTGGCCCATTGGTGGCAGGCCCGACTTACGAGCAGTAAGTCGTAGGTTTGAACCCAGGCAGGCGCATTACTTTGTGTAATTTATTTCATCACCGCTGCTCTCAAAACGGTGAAGTAAAACATCGTGAGGAAACCGTCATGTCCTAGAACTAAAAAATCGAAGACATGTGATATCTACCAAACCGCACTGCCCGCGTGGTGGATTAAAGCCCACTCCCTCTCGTAGAGAGGTGGCCTGTGTCCCAGCAGTGGAAACATTGTAGGTTGATGATGATGAATCGACAATAAAGTTCAGCAAGAAACCATAGACTACTTTGGATAATGGAACTTTTCACTTGTAATAATCCAATATCTGCTGCTCTCTAAAGTTATTGTTCTTAATCGTACGTGCTTCTTTGTGCACTTAAACCGAAATGAGTTGTGCCTTATCACTTACCTCAGCTAAACTTTTCCAGAAATCATAATCATAATCATCATTCTCCTGCCCTTATCCAAATTTATTTGGGGTCGGCGCAGCATGTCTGCTACTACTCTTCTCTATTTCTCGTTATCTCATCAGACTCCGCCTTTCTTGCCATATCACCCTTCACACATTCTTCATGTTTGTAAACGGCACCCACATGCAGGAGAAATTCCAAGTGCGGGGCAATTTTAAAAAAAAACACAGTCCATTTCGATGGATGGACTGTGTTTTTTCTTGGGTCTTCCTCTACTCTTATACCCATCCATATTCATACTCAAAAATGTTCTTACGACATTTTCCTCATTACTTAGCATCACAAAGCTAGCCAACCGATTACCACACAACTTTTAAGTCACCAGACGGTACTCTTATTTTAAAAGCTATTCTGGAGGATGCTATGAATTACCATCATTGATAGTACTTTCGCTACTTTAGATGTCTTGGATGAATAAATGGAGGTGGTAAGGTTTTCGCGGAGTTTTGGCGTACATTCGAGTGTAGAATTCTGTTGGTTGGTTTTTGTTTTTCGTCTCGGACGAGCGTGTTGCTCAAAATCAATGTGCTATGTGTGCCACGGTGTATATACTGAAATGTACCGCAAACACAAAAAGAAAGCTTAAAGCTTTGATCGATTGTCTGCCTAACCTTGCCTGATTAAGTTGGGTCGTCTTCTTTTTCAATCTACATAAGAGTGACGGCACGATCTTTTATTATCAGGGTAAATAGTAGCCTATCAGCGTCAGGTGGTCTACCATCTGGCATTAGGGGTGAGCTGAGGCCCTTTAGGCATTAATATTTTTGTTTATTTTATATTTTGTTTAATTTTAAAGTGTTTCTGAATTTATAATGAAAATTACCACATTTTTCTTGCTGTTTTCTTTACTATCAAAAAATGTAATTTCATCTTTATATTTTTTTATCTCAAAGAAAATTTGCTTAAAATGATTCTATAGCGGCATGTCCACCACACTACGAAGCGAACCGAGTCTCAGGTCGGAGATCCTCGGCTGTCTCCGTCACATTGCGCGCTTCGCGGCCTTTCGGTTTCTTTGCCTGTCACCGTGGCCGTCAAAAAGACCTTTTTTCAAGAATATACCGTTCTCAGTAACTTTAGACTTTTATTTAATATCTACAATTCCATATAGATCCGGTCGAATCCAAAGAATCGGTAGAATCTGTGGATTCGTCCGCTTATCTCAATTCACAACATGCAAGTAAAAAACGAGATGGGATGACCTAATCTTTGCCAAGAGACACATTCTTGAAAGGTTAAACTGTTCTCGCCATAATAGGTTCCCATATGGTCTGATTAAATTATAATAAAGATATATCAAAAATGCATAAATAATTGAAAAAGGTGTTTGGTGAGGTAACTGACGTGATTCTACAGTGGGTGGTCCGTGATTAAGGCATGTGCCAGACAACAGCTGAACACAAAAGTTATGTAAGTTGTTGGTAAGTGGTAGATCATCATCATCATCAGCCTATAATGTTTCCACTGTTGGGACACAGGCCTCCTCTCTATAAGAGTGAGTAGAAGAGAGGGAGTGGGCTATCATCCACCACGCGGGCCCTGTGCGGTTTGGTAGATGACACATATCTTCGAATTTTTAGTTCTTGGACATGCCAGCCGGTTTCCTCACGATGTTTTCCTTCACCGTTTTTGGAAGCAGCGGCGATGAAATTAATTACACAAACTAATGTAAGTAAGTTGTAGATAAGTTTTATAAATACCTGTTCTTTTGCAATTTATACTTTTGTATCAAAAGGTCAACTTTTAAGCTACTAAAAGAATAAAACAAAAAAAAATAACTAGGTATTGTTAACATTCTTATATCTATAAATATTATAAAATAACTATTATTATTGAATATATCTATTGAATGACTGTTCTTCTTATTACAAATTACGTCATATTCCATTTTGTAACTACAACCTTAAGATTCCTACAAATGCATGCTTTATAAAGCCGTGATTTCTTTAAGTCATTTCAAGTTCGCTAGGTCACTGTGCGTGGGTAAACAGGCTTGCCCACGCACTCGCTCATTACTTCGAAGAATCCTCATATTGCTGTATTTGAGACTATATTTGGTATTTCCTTATGTCCACGGCTTCGCCTGCATTGATATCCGAAAGTATTCCACGGGAAGCAGTATAACAAAGTAGAAATTATAAAAATGAGCAGCGTTATGTTTTAAGAGCGTTTACGCCTTACGACATTTCATACAAACTTTCAAGTTTCAACTTTCAAGTCCTAATTTTCCAAAATTACTGAAGCGATTTTAAGGAAACTTCAAACGCGTAAGCAGGATACATGGGTCTAAAAACTTCCTAAAAACATTTTCGAAAATAATGTTAAGGAGAAATTAGACCGATTATGAATTATCTATGGAAACTTCCGATTATCTTTTTTTTAAAAGACATTTAGAAAATGTTATTTAGTAACTTTTTTGACCAATGTATTTTGCTTATGCGTATTAAGTTTCATTAAAATCGGTTGAGTCATTTCGGAAAATAAGGACTTGAAAGTTATGAAATACCGTAAGGTGTAAACGGTCTTAAGGATTTACACGAATTTATTAATGTACCTATAATATAGGGCCTAAGTCAGGTCTCGGGTTACCTTTTTGCCGAATTTTATCGAATTCTATTCTGGCGTTGAGGTGTGAAAAGGTAACACAAACAAACAGACAAATTTTCGTATGGTTAAAATGAGTATGGATTCGTAGGTAGCTACTTTAGTGGCTACCATTTTTTAGGGTTCCGTACCCAAAGGGTCAAACGGGACCCTATTACTAAGACTTCGCTGTCCGTCCGTCCGTCCGTCCGTCCGTCCGTCTGTCACCAGGCTGTATCTCATGAACCGTGATAGTTAGCCAGATGAAATTTCTACATTTTATGTATTTCTGTTGACGCTATAACAACAAATAATAAAAACACAAAAAAATAATATTTAAGGGGGGGTCCCATACAAAAAAAATTTTTTTTTTAATTTTTTTTATTTAATTGTACGGAACCCTTCGTGCGCGAGTCCGACTCGCACTTGGCCGGTTTTTTTTATTTTAACTCATACTTACTTAGTAAGATATAATTAATAACGATGGATTACATAAATGGCTCTTTTAATTAGGAACCGTACCGTTTTAGATGTTTTTGTGCAAATTAAGATAGCTGTGGGTAGTAGAGTTTGAAGAATTTTAATTTGATAGTTTTATGGTCAGAGCATCATAACGATTTGCAATTTGGTGGCTTTAGAAAAAAGCAAGCCGACAAACCTTCACAAAATAATATGCAGTACTCGAGAAACCTTATTAAAAGTATTTAAAACTAAGTGTTCAAAAAACTGAGTTCTGTATGGTGTCGGACGTAAAGAATAGCACCATCCCATGTCTTCCCGTGGGTGTCGTAAGAGGCGACTAAGGGACTTAGCAGAGAATGGGCAGCAGCATTCTCTGTGCTTTTGTAACAACCGTACTGCGATCGCCAACCCGCCTGCCAAGCGTGGCGATTATGGCAAAACCACTTTTTTTTTCATTAGTATTTATAAACGTTACAAAATAACATTTATACTGGTTTAAATCGTAATTAAGTCGGTAGTAATTAAACCGACTTCTATTTAATAGAGTCGGGGTGCCGCAAGTCCCGAGCTCGCTTCGCTCATATCCCATGTTCTCCTTGCCGCAATGCCTTTTTTACGACGTTGAGGAGTGTTAGTGTTTATTTTAAGGAAATAAAAGGTCTACAATCTAGTGGACTATTATTTTTCTGACTACACGAAACGACTCGTCTCCGCATGAATCGAATAATGCTCTCTCATTAGTGATTGCGGCCAGTTGTAGTGGCGCCCGTTTCGCTCCATCGTTGCAGTTGAAGAATACGATGGATTATTTTACATCTAAGCTGTATTAATTAAGTTTTCAAGTTGATGCCTGGAATACATTTTTTAAAGGAACATACGTTGAAGCTGTAAAACGTAAGACGTTGGTGAGTTGTTAAATCCGTGGCTGAGTTAGTAATTTAGATGGTGATGGAGACAAGTAAAAATAATTGTTGCTCTTTATTTGACGCTTTCTTTGAAATATTTAGTTGGCGTTGTAAAAAAGACGAATTAGTTTATTAGAAGCCTTCTTATTTTCCCGTAGCTTACATATAAAATGAGAGGTAGTGTTCTGTGGCCAAATAAAGATTTATAATTCCCAATTCCAATTACCTAGCTCGATACTTTGAACACCTGCGATTTCGTTCATCATCATCATTTCAGCCCAAAAGTCGTCCACTGCTGGACATAGGCCTCCCCCAAGTATCGCCACATTGACATTTTGGGGGGTTTTGCCATAAGCGCCACGCTTGGCAGGCGGATTGGCGATCGCAGTACGGTTGTTACAAAAGCACAGAGAACGCTGTTGCCCATTCTCTGTCAAGTCCCTTAGTCGCCTCTTACGCCACCCACGGGAAGATATGGGATGGTGCTATTCTTTACGTCCGACACCATACAGAACCAGAAGAGCGATTTCGTTGCATTTATTTAATTAGAATAATTTAATTCTGAATATTTATATTAATCGCTTGGCCGCTGTAGAATTACATAACACTTGAATAAAATGGAGAGGCTCAATGTCAAAGAACGAAGTTTACAGAAACAATTTGTACAATATTTTGAAAGTTGTAATGTACTAAAATGTTTCGAAATACCTATGTAGCACGTTATTTCGAAAGAATCGCAGACTTAAAGAATTTTCTGTTGCTGAATAAATATAACACGTCCGACACTCAAAAAAGATATAGGACTCGAGAGGTCGTAAATAATGATCAAGAAAAACATTTTGTTGAAAAAGACCTACAACAAATGAAATGGTCACTCGACTATTGATTGCTATATCGACGACAAGGCGTCTGAAATCCTCGTCCTAACATTAAAACATTAAATCAGAACAAGGCCATAAGAACCAACCATTGAGGAGCTCGTGGCTAAATAACAGCTGCACAGGTCGATCTTTAAGGTTAAGCCGTGCTTGCCGAGGTTGGTTCGTGGATGGGTGACCATTATAACATACTGAGTTTCCTCCGTGCCTCGGAAAGCACGTTAAGCCGTTGGTCCCGGCTGTCATTTGTAGATCTTTGACAGTCGTGACGAGTAGTCAGAAGCCAAAAGTCTGACATCCAGTCTTACCAAGGGGTATCGTATTACCCAATTACTAGGTTGTGGAGGTCATATAGGCAGTGGCTTCATGTAAAATACTGGTACTCAGCTGCATCCGGTTAGACTGGAAGCCGACCCCAAGATAGTTTGGGAAAAGACTAGGCAGATGATGAAGAACCAACATCAATTTTATCGTCAGTTAATCCATTTTATAGCTCAGAAACAGAATTAGAACACCTTTCCCACTCTAACATTGCCTTGTTGATGTAATGGACGCAGGCTGCTGGTTCTCCGGTCGCACCGGAGAATGGAACCGGCGAGAGGTGTCGTGCGGTGTCCCACAGGGATCGGTTCTGGGGCCGCCCTTGTGGAACATCGGCTACGACTGGGTGCTGCGCGCCGACCTCCCTAGCGGTGTCAGTGTAGTCTGCTACGCTGACGACACGCTGGTGCTGGCACAAGGGAGGTCGCACGAGGCGGCAGCCGAACTTATGACACGCGGGGTTGCGATAGTCGTGGATAGAATCCGGCAACTGGGTCTCGAGGTGGCATTGCACAAGTCCGAGGCCATGTGCTTTCATGGGCCTCGGAATGCGCCACCGTCGGGATCCATACTGACGGTAGGAGGGGTTCCCATCGGCGTCGAGTCGACGCTGAGGTACCTAGGGCTTGTCCTCGACAGCCGGTGGAACTTCGTGGAGCATTTCCGACGTTTGGCCCCCAAACTGGAACGGGCAGGGGCTGCGTTCAAGCGGCTCTTGCCCAACCTGGGGGGTCCAAACGCCTCCTGCCGCAGGCTCTACGCGGGGGTCGTGCGGTCCATGGCCCTTTACGGGGCCCCGGTGTGGGCGCGTTCTCTGAGGCGGCGAGCCGCCCATTACCTGAACGCGCCCCAGAAGGTGGTAGCCGTAAGGCTGATCCGGGGGTACCGCACGATCTCCGGCGAGGCGGCGAGCCTCTTGGCCGGATTGCCGCCTTGGGATCTGGAGGCGATAGTCCTCGCGTGCCTGCACGAATGGCGCGCGGAGGCACTACGCCGGGGGGAAACTCCGCTGCCGCGGCAAATTGTCGCTCAGCGGACAGACCTCCGGCGCGATCTCATGGCGACATGGAGGGAGCGACTGTCGCAACCCCGTGCAGGGCACGCCACAATAGTGGCGATAAGTCCCCTCTTTGAGGAGTGGCTGGAGAGGCGCCACGGCGCCCTCACCTTCCGCCTGACGCAGGTCCTCACCGGACACGGTTGTTTCGGGAGGTTCCTGCACCGAATCGGGCGGGAGGAAACGCCCGGGTGTCACCACTGCGAGGATCGGCCGGAGGACACGGTGGAGCACACTGTGGAGCTATGCCCCGCTTGGGCTGAGCACCGCCGTGTCCTCGTAGCGGCGATTGGCGGCGGCGACCTCTCGCGTCCGGCCCTGGTTCAATCCATGGTCCGGAGCGAGAGGGAATGGGAAGCCGTCGCCTCCTTCTGCGAAGCAGTCATGCTAGCGAAGGAGTTGGCGGAACGTGAGAGGGAGAGAACCTCACGTCCCAGCCGCCGCGGGAGACGCCCCGGGCGTCGGGGGGCAACCAGTGGCCCCCGGCCACCGTAGGCGCGGGCCTGTGGACGGTGAGTAATGGGCTAGCTCACCGTCCGTCCGTCATATGACGACAGACCGTGCCGACGGCGCGTTCGTGTTCCACGCGCGCCTCAAGGAGATGTCAGCAAATCGGAAGGGGTCCGAGAGGGCCGATGCCTGCCAGGGCTGCGGGTTGTTCGAAAGAGATACCGTGCCCCTGGAACGCAAAGGGCTAAGAAGGAACATGGATGGGTTTTAGTCAGTCAAGTCTGACACTCCCTTCCGCTCCGCCCAGAGCGGAAGAAGTCATTTGATGATTTCCCATCCGAAAAAAAAAAAAAAAAAAAAAAGGCTGCTGGTTCTGGGTTTGATTCCCGGGTCGGGCAAAGTGTTATTGGGTTTTTCCATCAGGAATTTCTCAGTAGCAGCCATGGAGTCTATATTTTTGCTCAGTTGATGGCAATAGGCTCGCCCCTTATTACATAGGACTTTAAAAACATAACTGGCGAAATGTGGGTGTACTAGTAGTTAAATCTCTGCCTAACCCGACGATAAAAAGCGTGATGTTTTGTACGTGTTCCCACCCTATTGCCTCTTTATTCTAAAGAGCATGAAGCCTTCCAAGTGCCATTTCTTCAGCTACTACTTGAGGGAGTAAGGTAATACCACGGAAGTGTGACACCGGATAGACTGTAATTAAAGAAATAACGTTAATTATATTAAGACATTGTGTGCTCATCAAGTTGTTAGGAGCGGAAGGAATAGTAATTTGGGAAAAATACTGGTCTTTTTTTTCAGGTTTTTTATTAAGATAGGCTAGCTATTAGAAGCAATGCATTAAGAAGTATTGAAGATAGAAACAAATCTTTAAAGTAGCTTATGAGCTCGAATAAAATCTAATCTAAATTTACTTTTAAAAGTAAAGAAAAGCTTACATGCATGCCAAATCCCCCGATCTAGAAAAACCTAAGAGAACGCCATTATTGACTTGCCTACCCAGTTACTGCATGGATCTACCCCCGTATTCACAAACGCTTCGATTTGATTTCGATTCGGAAACTCGTATGTCTATCTCGCACACTTTTGTTATGCCAAAAAAAGATAGACGACCGACTTCTCGAATCGTAATCGAATTGAATTGTTTGTGAATAAGGGGGCTGGTTAACTCTGAAATCATTCATTCAATTACAACCGAACCACATTAATTTTGGACGCAGTGTGGGTAAACAACAACGTGAAGAAACATGGCAATTATGGCATGTCCTAGAGCCAATAATTCGAAGACAAGTGTCATCCGCCGACCAGCACAGCGTCCGAGTTGTAGTTAACAGCCCATAACCCTCTCACAGGGTCCCATGTGTCCCAGCAGTAGGAAAAAATATATTCTGATTATAATATGCCCATGCTTGCTATTTATTGTATTTACTAAATGGTTGACTGTTCAATTCCCTTCAGTAATCTCGTCTACAATTATATGAAGTAACAGGTTTACATTGCTACGGATTCCGTCCTCGGTGCATAGCATAGACAAAGAAATAGCGGTCCTAGTATTTGAATTAGTTCCATAAATTGTACTGACTAGACAGAACATCGGCATTTATGTGATGGTAATGGCGATGCAAGAGTTAAATAAATTAATGGAACCTACTAACGCGCAGGCCATTTTCGAAGAATGCTAAATTAGAATAACAATAAATACTAGTTTAGGAAAGATCCAGGGGCTTGAATGCTTCATAGTACTTCATAATTCCATAGACTCTATTGGAATACGAAAAAATACTGGCGCGAAAATGTCCAAACAGAAAAAATGAAGACCATTTTGGGGGATTTTTTGAAATTGGAATGCAGATCGCGGGTAAGTCTTCTAATTAAAGTGAGAATGAGCATACTGTGATTTTGTATCATTTGTTTGCCAATTATGCAAAATTATACATATAGAGAGAGAGCGCATTTTCTTTAATTGAGTACGTACCTCAAGACGAGCGTTCAATATCCAGGCCAATCAAATAAATGGTTGTTCAGATGCGGAAATGGCAACATCAACACACCAATAACATTTCAAACTTCCTGTACAAGTGTACAAATGTTCCTGTAGAAATATTTATTCACTTGACGATTGGTCTTGACGTCACAGACGAAATGCATTTAGGCATGTAAAACAATTAAGTTTTTATTGCTGATAGCATATTGACAACAGTTAGCAGATCAATCAGCGCTTGTGTGGTTTGTTAACATGATGTATTCAGACCTATTTGACATATTACATGGAAAAACAATGCATGAAGAAGGAGAACACAATCATAGTTATTGCCTTAACGGAATATAACTGAAATCTGTATTTTTCAGTTCAATTCCACTCAAAATACTTGATAGATGCAGTCATTTGAAAGAATTTAGGCATTACAAAAGAAAATTGTGCACAAAAATAAAGTATGACATTTACGAGCTATTCTTCGTAAAAGATTTGCAGTATTAGCGTTAAATTGATGACACGGTTTCAAAAGCGTGACTTTTCGAGGATTTTCTGACAGTAGCAAGACGTATTGGCATGTCTAACACTCGTTTTGTTTCTTATTAGTATCGCTATTTATATGCTTCTTGTTGCTTCAAGGGTATAACTGCAGTGATGGTAGCTATAAAAGTCAAAGTCAAATAAATGTGGCTTGTTAAACTCCACAGGCGTGATGTGTTGCCAAACAAAGTTTTTTTTTAACACAAACTACAGGCTACTACTACTACTTTCTTTTTTGTTTTATCGAGTCTAGACATCAGTGGGTATATTCCGGGTTTGGCTAGATTATTTTATTCGACTTTGCATAATCAGAATCAGAACAGTCCTTGTAACATTCTAATTAACACGAGATTTGTCGCCACATCCTCCAATGATAAACTCCAAGTAACGAACCTATAACAGCCACATCGATTCGATAGCCCTAGTTCAAACTATTGCATCGCAAGAGAGAACGCCGACAATGTTTAAAAGTAATAATAAAACAGTAGCCTTATATCGATTAAATGCGATTCCGATTAATCGATTACACTTAATTAAACACTAAAATGGCGATGGATAAATCAGATTATAAAAGGACAACGCCTATTTATAGTAGTGGACCAACAAATAAAATATGCGACGCTAACCTTGGTTTAATAGATAACCTACACGCAATATGTTGGTAAATGTTTGTTTTAATACTTTGAACTTAATAAGGCGCTAAAGATTTGTTTTTTTTTTTTTTAATTTCGCATCTGAATTTTGGTCTTATGAGTTCAGAGCAACTGTAGTTTGAGAGGCGATTTCTTTTCTCGGGCTGTGTTTAATCCGTTAGATGTGAAAAGGAATTTGTACAAGTTAAATAGCCGAGGACAAGATATGGGATAAAGTATTATCGCTGAATCTCAAACAGCAGCAAACGTCAACGGGGCAGGGCCAGAAGGAGACGGCGAGCTCGATTCTTTTTTTAAAGATGGGCTACAAACGGCAAGTAAAGCAATGGATAATTAATTAGGTAGCTGCTAAGATGACCTCAAGGGCGATTCCAGGATTATCTGGTACCTATAACCGTAGTGGAGAATAGTTTTTGCTAATAAGGACATCTACGTAAGTTAAGGCCGCGCCAGACTATATCGGGAAACTATGTTCGACCCGTTAGCCTGGCCCTGTTATGTCTAATACAACTATATAAGTAATTTATAATAAGTATCCTACACCTAGTTTACCGCTTCTAATGATTATAAACTGCGGGATGCCAGGATTCCTAGTTGTCAGTACCGTTGCTATGGCAACACCAAACACATTGCTGTTACCTAATCAGTCTGAGCATGGCAACATTACCTTATAGAATGCTCGTTGTACTATAATTTAGAAGTGGACGTTTTCCGTTGGGCTAAGATAGATTTATTTGTAGTTTTTTTTTTGGTAGTGAAGTATATTTTGTAATTGGTTTAATAGGATTTAAAAATGATTAGCTAGTCCAGTATGGCAGTGGAATTTAAGCTAAATTGGTCAAAGATATTTCGCTTCACTAATTATTATAGAATTGTTTTTAGATACCATAAGTCACTGAAGATATCAGAAGCCGAAAGTCTGACATTCCAGCCTTACCAAAGGGTGTCGTATTACCCAGTTACTGGGTTGTGGACGTCAGTTAAGCAATCGCTTCATGTAAAATACTGATACTCAGCTGCATCCGCTTAGACTGAAAGTCGAACCCAAGAAAGTTTGGAAAAAGGCTGGGCAGATGATGATATCATTGAAGATAGATAGTTTGTGCATCGTCTGAGAAATAAAAAGTCACTGCACTGTTTAAAAAAAGAATTCAAGGCACATTCACACTTGACATCTTTTTAAACAGAATTCCAAGGTATAAAAACGATTTTAAATTTTGCACGCATATTTTCAATACGGTTTCATTTAGCAACAACAAGATAAAATGCATAGCAAAAATTCTTTGGCGTCACCTACAATAGCATTCCGCAGCTTTTTTGCACTTATACCAAACCAGTGTAGCATTCCGAATAAATGAGCACTATTTAAAAGTGGAAGCTTTTATCCCTTTTACTCGGGAACGGTTAAAAAGGGATAGCTAGCTGTTGGTTTATTTCACTATTTCGGAAATAAACGGGTGGGTAGTACTGCGTGGAAGTTTTAACGACAATAGAAAATCTCGTAAGTTAAGTTCGGTTCTCTCGGTTAGAATAATTTTGAGACTGTTGGTATAACAAAGTAATGCATTAAATAAATGCCAACTTTTTTTTTTCATAGCTGTAATACAATTTATCGACCTGTTTCATTATTTACACAAGAAATTAAGCCATTCCAGTTGCCGTTATCATTAAAATGGGGCCTTTAATGTCCTAGCAAGCAATTAAATAGAGCATGTCTTATCACTGTCCTATTTCACAAAATCTTGCATCATTATACAACATGGGTAATGTAATGTATACGACTTCCAACATTACCCTACTTTGTAGTATGTACAGCAAAATGTTCCCATAAAGTTATTTGGAGTAGTTTCGTAATTTTTACGCTCCTATTGGTCGTTTAGACTTCCTGCATAACTTTGTATTTATTTACATTATTTTCATAATTACCTAATCTAGTTCTAAAATGGATGTTGAATGCAACTTATGAGATCACATTTATTATTTTTGAGCTCGTTTATAGAGGGTACAAGATAATAGAAAACACTGTCACAAATTATTTTTGGAGTTTAATGAGGTTTTCTTAAAAGAACGAAATTTGTAAGGGTTTGGCTAGAATGAGTTTTACTTACACATACAAAACTGGAACAGAAACTGCTTCGCTTTGCTCATTAAAATTAATATGTCAGTTTACAGTTATTTTTAGTAGGTAAGTATTATATGTTAAACTTAACTATTCAAAATCCCATTAAAATGTCTGCCACAGACTACATCAAAAGTTCAGTGCATTAACGATCTCATTAATGTTTTATTTAGTGCTATTAAAATCAGATTACACTCGATGTTTCTTTATTAAATATTCGATCGTAAAAAGTTACACATAGCAATTAAGTGAATTTGACCTTCAAGTTGATTTTATTCATAACGACTTGCACTCTTTTATTGGCGGATGCAGGTTGCAAAATTATACATAACATTACATCAAGCCTCTTATCCGCGAATGGTTCGGGAAAGGTGTAACTAGCAAAATAATAATTTTATTTAAAAACAAGATATAGAGATAAGTTCTTACTTTACATATTTACAAGTTGTGTTATTACGGCACAACTTGTATAACACTATAATTATAATCTTGTTACAAATTAGGCAATACATATTCATGATAATTGAAGCAAAATATCATATTGATGACGCGTAAGAGACTGACAACTGCAAGTATCGTGTGGTCAAGAATGTTTGTCTTTTTATTTTTGTTTTCAAGCAAGCTTTCAGGTAGTAACAATACCCAGTACTTATGACAATTATCTTGTTAAGTACTTGGCTATCATTTTAACTGCTTTCAATGAGCTTGTACGCTTAACTTTAAATATTGTTACTTGCAAATAAAGATATGTTGTCAAAGTAGTTTATTTTTAACTTAAATTTTACTATTATTACTATTTTTGCTCCTAACAACTTTTGGTATGTAACATATATCTCACTTTTTGTGAATGAGTCATCTGGTTAGGATTCTTAAATGAGCTTGGTCAGCACTATTAGAAGCAGTTCGGAAATTACTGACCACCGATATTGTTCTATCAGGTCTGCAAGAGGTCCTGCCGAGCCAAAATTGACAGCTTTCTGGGCGTAAAATATTGATGCAATTTTGTAAACAACCGATACTTCTTAAAGAATTGCGAACATACGAAAGAAGCTTGTTTAAGCCTTCGAAACCTATACTTAGTAATATTTTAAACATAGTATGAAGTAGTATCTTGTGAATTTTATGACTCGTAAACAAGGTAAGTGGTGAGCATCAGGTTGTTTTAAGGTGTAACGTATGGATAAGTGTCATTTTATAGCACTGCATGGTAACTGTTTACCTACCTGTACTTAACAGCGTTTACGCCTTACAGCATTTCATAAAAATTTTCAAGTACTTATTTTCTGAAATGACTGAACCGATTTTAATGAAACTTAATACGCAGAAGTTGGATACATAGGTCTGAAAAGTTACTAAAAATCATTTTCACAATACACATTTTAAGAGTCCCTCGAGTTTCGAACTACGACTCCACTACGACACTACGACTGTACTCATCAATTCGTAGTTAGCGAAAAACCTAACATTAGTCACCTTACGCAAACATGAAAATTCCCATAAATAACTTGCTAACAACAAAATCATAGAAAAACCTTCAGCCCTAATCTCCAGTACCTAACTATGTTACTTAGTGAAAAAGATAATATCACTATTCCCATCCTATTAAGAAAATTAAACGGACTCTACTCGATAACACTGCAAAAACTACAAAAAATTACAACGAAAACATAAAAAAGACCAACTTCCCTTCGCATGTTCAGAGCTCCCTTCCCCATTAAAATGCAACGGCGATTATTTTCAAGTTAAATCAATATTACTATAACGAGGTATAACTACGTCGTTTACCTGTCGCGACCTTGAATGAAAGGGGCAGGTAAGCCCGTGTTGTGGTTGGCTGAATGATTCGTAACGGACTTTTTAAAAAGTATTTGCTCTTTCTTTTTTTTGTCTATGGTAATTTCGTTATAAGTTCCTTCTTTAAAAATTCCTTTCTATAAAAATATATTATGCATTACTATTTATTTAAGTAAGAAAAACAATCAATTTTGTTTAGTGCAGTTAATAATTACACGTCTATGGTAGGTAATTAACCTAAGCATTGTGAGCAAAGTTAGTGCATCAGTTTCGCATGCATTTTCTTGTCTTCTTCCGTTAGTTTGTCACCATATACCGGTTTTTATATCAGATTTTAAATCAAAAGTACGGTTGCAGTAATTAGAACCGTGAAGAATCGATTGCAACAATAATTTCATACATTAATCGATTGGTTTAGACAGCACGTGCTGCACGCGTAGCATGACCACTGTAAACGAGTTTTGTCTACGGAAGAATCGACATAATGACAGATGGACAATGACAATGTGTCAGTTTGTCGATTCTTCCGTCGACATAGCCCGTTTCTACGGCGGTCATGCTGTTCGTGCTGTTGATAAGATTTAGGTAGCCTTTAACTTAGTCCAAGCGTATAGCTTGATGTATAGTTTTTTTTTTCCAAGAATGATGTAGGTACCTAAGTTTGGAAAAAAATAATCAAGGGTTTTGGGGCTAAGATCTAAGAAGGTATGCAGAATATTGAGGCTAGATGACCTAAGAAGATTATTTGAAGAATTTAGGGGCAAAACAAAATGTGGGTAAAACAGAAAATTGCTTGGATCTCACAGTGTGGTCCGCTGGTATCTGGAGCAGGGTCCAAGCTACCGGTAGGTTAGGGCTACAGAGAGAGGAACCTTCTCACAATGTGGGCCGTACCTATAGGTACTGGCTTCTGAATCATCTCCTTGATCCAACGGCCTAGCAAGAGCCTCGACAGATGTTCGTCAATTGATTTGTTTTTACCATTATCAAGAAGTAAAGTTTGGATGTACCTAGGGGGTACTCGTAATTTACCGAATTATTTCTTTCACAAATGAGAAGCTACATCTCCCGGAGTATCATAGAATAATAAAATCTTTCCGTGTGATAGTTTCCAACCATAACTGAGTGCAAAAGCTAGTATGCTATGCAGTGCCGGATTAAGCAAGCGCGGGGCCCGTAGCAAATTATTTCAAAGAGACCTTGATCTGCTATGGGTTCTTAAGTATTAAGTGGTAAAAAACAATTCAATACTAATTAATAAGTTTATTTGCTATCTATAGGGTGATGATGGAATTACGGCCAAACTTCTGAAGGCGGGTGGAAAACCGGTCCTTAAGGCCCTCCAGACGCTGTTTGATTCCGTCATACTCGAGGGGAAAACTTCACAGGCATGGTGCAGGGGTGTGGTGGTACTCTTCTTCAAAAAGGGTGACAATGCCCGGTTGAAGAACTATAGGCCCATCTCACTTCTAAGCCATGTCTACAAGTTGTTTTCAAGAGTCATCACGAATCATCTCGCGCGCAGCTATGACGATTTTCAGCCTCCTGAACAAGCCGGATTCCGAAAAGGCTTTAACACCGTAAACTATATACATACGCTGCGAAAGGTTATACAGAAGACCGAAGAGTACAACCTGCCTTAGCCGTTTAGCGTTTATGGACTACGAGAAAGTCTTCGATTCGATCGAGACTTGGGCTGTACTGCAGCCTCTCCAACGGTGCCAAATTGATTATCGGTACATCGAGGTGTTGTAGTGTTTGTATAAAAACGCCACCATGTCAGTCCGACTTCAGGACCAGACCTCGAAACCTATCCTTCTGCAGCGAGGTGTGGGACAGGGAGATGTCATATCTCCGAAACTGTTCACTCCGCTGCACTGGAGCGTCTTCAAGGTTCTGGACTGGAAAGGCTAGGCATCAACGTCAATGGCGAGTACATCTCTCACCTACCTGACCCGGACCTGGCTGAGACCATGGAGGACCTCAGTACAAAGCTCGATGACCTCATTAGGGCTTCCGAATGAGTAGGTCTTAAAATGAACATGGACAAAACCAAAGTCTGAATGTAACACCCACTCCTATCAAGATCGGAGACTCACACTACACTCGAAGTGGTGGACGATGATGTCAGGGACAACCGGTCAAGTTGGGTAAGTCTTACTTTGAGAAAGAGGTCAATCGTTGAATCCGACTCGGCTGGGTAACGTTCGGGAAGTTGCGTTGTATCTTCTCGTCCAACTTACCGCAGTGTCTCAAGACGAAAGTCTTTGACCAGTATGTGTTTCCAGTGATTACATTCGGGACCGAAACGTGGTCGCTCACAATGGGCTTCATCAGAAGGCTTAAAGTCACCCAAAGGGCAATGGAGAGGACTATGCTCGGAGTTTCCTTGCGTGATCAAATCAGAAATAAGGACAAGAGAACCAAGGTTACCGACGTAGCCCGAACAATTGCCAAACTAAAGTGGCACTGGGCAGGGCACATTGCTCGCAGAACGGATGGCCCATGGAGCCGAAAAGTTCTGGAATGGCGACCGCGAACCGGAAGACGATACGTTGGAAGGCTTCCCACCAAGTGGACCGATAACCTGGTGAAGGTTGCGGAGATCCGCTTAGTGCCAGTCGCACGGGACCGGTCAATGTGCCACTTGGGGGAGTCCTATGTCCAGCAGTAGACGTCTTTCGGCTGAAATGATGATGGTGATGATTATCATGCCGACTGAAATTCTACACGTTTTATACAAGCAAGTTTTTGTAGAAGTTGTGCGTTTACCGTATGACATTTGGTTTTTAATTTACGCCAAGGAAATAGTCGGGTACCGAGTGTCTGACGTGGATTGTCTTAGTAGGAAAAGTAGTAACGTTTCACGTTGTTGTGACATCAAAAGAATTCAACATACCACATCTTAATAAGTTTCACTCAAAAAATTACGATCAGGCAGGGATGAGTGGCTTACAATAGTGGCGATAAGTCCCCTCTTTGAGGAGTGGCTAGAGAGGCGCCACGGCGCCCTCACCTTCCGCCTGACGCAGGTCCTCACCGGACACGGTTGTTTCGGGAGGTTCCTGCACCGAATCGGGCGGGAGGAAACGCCCGGGTGTCACCACTGCGAGGATCGGCCGGAGGACACGGTGGAACACACCGTGGAGCTATGCCCCGCTTGGGCTGAGCACCGCCGTGTCCTCGTAGCGGCGATTGGCGGCGGCGACCTCTCGCGTCCGGCCCTGGTTCAATCCATGGTCCGAAGCGAGAGGGAATGGAATGCCGTCGACTCCTTCTGCGAAGCAGTCATGCTAGCGAAGGAGGTGGCGGAACGTGAGAGGGAGAGAACCTCACGTCCTAGCCGCCGCGGGATTCGCCCCGGGCGTCGGGGGGCAACCAGTGGCCCCCGGCCACCGTAGGCGCGGGCCTGTGGACGGTGAGTAATGGGCTAGCTCACCGTCCGTCCGTCTTATGACGACAGGCCGTGCCGCCGGCGCGTTCGTGTTCCACGCGCGCCTCAAGGAGATGTCAGCAAATCGGAAGAGGTCCGAGAGGACCGATGCCTGCCAGGGCTGCGAGTAGGGTTGCCAGGTCTTCAAACCGAAAAGCCGGAGCGTCCAGCTAGTTTAGCCTGACATTTAGTTAAAAAGCCGGCAACAAGCAACAGGATTTAAAAAAAAAAGTTCAACAATGCTTTTCAACCATTTACCATAAAATCTAGTTATATTCTAATGAAACAACAATAAAATTTAATGAATCCGCCTTATTTATTATTAATCAAATGTAAAAACATGACAAATGTAACAAAAGTGCCCAAATTTAAAAAGCCTAACAAAAGCCGGACAGATTGAACACCATCTAATTTGGCTGGACACGCAACCGAAAAGCCTGACTGTGTCCGGCTTTATCCGGACGCCTGGCAACGATAGCTGCGGGTTGTTTGAAAGAGATACCGCGGCCCTGGAACACAAAGGGCTAAGAAGGAACATGGATGGGTTTTAGTCAGTCAAGTCTGACACTCTCTTTCGCTCCGCCCAGAGCAGGAGAAGTCATTTAATGATTTCCAATCCTAAAAAAAAAGGGATGATTGGCTTTAAATATGCAGGGCCCGTAGCAATTGCTACTATTGCTACGTGGTTAATCCGGCACTGATGCTATGCAGACAAGAAATCATTCTTCAATCACCACTACGTAGGAGCCAATCTGGGTCATTGTGTTCACAAATCATAAAACTTAACTGTATTGACACAAATCTAGAACAGGGCCAACGGTAAGGTTGTTGTATAATGCATTGTTTGATAACATAATACCATTACTTAAATACTCCATTATAACCCACTTATACGTTCGTGTTTGAAGTAAGTACCTGTAATAACTAAATATTGGAATAACTAGAACTACACCAATTTATTGGTTTATCTTAAACGTTTGACGATGCCCGAAGTAGGCAAATATTCGGTTATAAAAAGGGGAAAAAGGGCAAAATTACCTTGGACAAATTTGCCCACTAAAGCCACCATTTTTAGTGCTCAGCTGTCAGTCTGTCATACAACACTAAAAGACTAGGTAAATCTTATCCTAAACAAAATAACAGGCGACGTTTTTTAGGTGGAATAAAAGTGTTATGGGATACCTACTTAGATTGTATTTCTGACTTGATGGTAAATGGCAATTACGGGCACCATACCAAGGCTCCACCTTTACCAGAGATTCATATAAATATTATGAGTTTCTCTTAGTTAAACCGGATTATTCTTCAACTAAAAGTTAACTAGAACTCCACAAATACTTTAACCATGTTAAGAAATCGCCATTTTGCTAAATATGGCGCCAAAAGTACACTAATACATTGCCTATAACTGGCAGTTATCAGTGTAAAAACAAAACCAACGTAACTTTCACGAAACAGCCAGGAATATTCACAATTGCTAGTAGGTAGGTAGGTATTGGTACCTATATTACTCCATGAGTTGGAACCAATATTGGAGCCAACCATTGGCCTAAAAGTAAATGGTATACCCCGACTTTTAAGCTGAATCATTTTGGAATGCGTTTAAATCTTTGAGAGCCATCTTGGATTTTATTTGAGCTGATGTGTTGACAATTTTAATTTTATGGTTATTGTCATGAATTTTGGCTGATGTTATCATTGCATGCTGAATCATCGTCTCCATACATCTTGTAAGCTCTTAGCACTTTGATTGTAGAGTTTAGGCCTATTACTTTTGTTTTGTGTGCATGTGCCAAACAAATTTTAATGCTTCTTTTGTACAAACATCTAATCTAGGACCACGTTTTTCTTCAAGACGATCTTTTTTGAGATAATTGAACAACTTAATAAATTCTAAGATCAATTATTTCCTTTACATAGCGCGATTTTGATTTTTTAAGGTTTTTAGTCTTTTCAGGCGAAACTTGCACGGGACGGTAAACTACAATTTAGCGTAGGACCTATCCTTAGTCCTACGCTAAATTGTAGTATAGCGTAAAAAAAACTGTCTCTAAGCCTCCAGGATTAGAGAGCAGATTCCAGGTTTTTGTTTACTTGGTACATAAGAGTATAAGAATTTAGAATGTTCATTATGAAATTGAAATAGCCTGTAACATGCTGAAGTTTTGATGAAATGCCTACAGCTTTTGAATGTTGATTGGAAACGTATCGAGTATCGTAAATCATAATTTATAACAATCGTATTCCGAGTAGGTAATAAATCTGTCCAGAAAATAGATTTACTACTCTCAACTACAAATATCAATGCAATTTTTGATTGATGATCGTCCTGCAAAATAATCTTCAAACCGCGATGCACTACCAAACCAATAAATTGGCCCAAAGTCACTAAAGCCATTAAATTGGCCCAAACTGTCCCACCATTAGGCCAACACTAAAGCCGGTTGTACATACCTGTTACCAGGAATTTCGTTGTGTAGACACTGAGAGTATACCGGTTTCGTCAGCTGACGCCAACGAAAATGGCGGCAAGCGCGCGAACGAAGATTGATAACCTAATCTTGTCGTTTTTGTAATCGTTTTGCATGTGTGGTAATTTGATAACGATTATTTAATCGATTATTATTGTTGTTTATGTTATTAAATAAGTGTTCGTCTGCTAAAGGTTTTCTTATTCGGAATGAATGGAGATTCAGGGAATTAGGGATAAATCGAGATTCGAAAGAAAACTTAGAAAGGATACGACTTATTATTTACGTTGCATAAATATAAGGAGTTGCAAACTAGACAACTAAACAAAATTATAAACGGTTTGTCTATCAAATAAAGATATACCGATCTTAATTTTGGAATCTTAAAAAAGTATTAACAAGAAAATTAAGTAAAAAGAATCTGGCTAGGAATTAAAAATTAAATATAGAGACCTACCTTGAAAATAATTCCAACAAATTGAACACTGGCAGCTGTAGCAAACACTACTGCGCCTTTTTCGCGGATTAACGGGATATCCAATGCGTGAAAAAACGCGACTCTTACGTTAAATAGTATGCCAAATACTGATAGCAACATACCTGCAGAATCTGCTATAATCATGTAAAGATAAACAGTATCACTGATAATGATAAGTTACATGATGATAGTATTGTTTGTAATGACAGGCACAAATTATAATCCCAAAAATAGCACTTTGTTTTATCTCATTACCTAATCTTTAGGCTCGGTTTGTTAGGTTTTATCTATTTTGTACCAGAGCAGCAGTGATAAAGACCATATTAAACAAATATTACTTTAAACTACAATATCAACTTTGCTCATACATCACACAATTAGCCTAAAACGTTCCCACTTGTGGGACACAGGCTTCCTCTTTATGAGAAGGAATGGGCTGTAATCCACCATGCGGGTCCACTGCGGATTGGGGATGTCACATGTCTTCGAATTTTTGGTTCTAGGATGTCCTAGAAGGAAAACATATGGTGCCTGCATACGTTCGAATCCACCACCTAAGTGCAACCCTTTAGTCGGGGCCGTTACCACTTGGGTAACCAGTTCACCACAAGTGTAACGCAACTTTGCTCGTTTACACCAAGCATCATCATCACCTTCCTGCCCTTGTCCCATTCTATTTGGGGTCGGCGCAACACGTCTCTTTCCTCCATTCTCCTCTGTCATTCATCATGCTATCATTTACTTACTGCTTTTTCCTTCATTTCATTTTTCACATCCAGCCATCATTTCTTTGGTCTTCCTCTCCCTCTCCCATCCATCCACATTTATATTCATTACTCTTTTAGTCACATGTGTTCCATCCTTCGTCATCACATGTCCATACCAAGACTGACGACTCCCTTTCATCTTTTCTGTAGCAGGTGCCTCTTTCAAACTTCCTCTTTTATATTATACTCATTTCTAACTTTATCCATTTTAGTCACTCCACACATCCATCTCAACATTCTCATCTCTGCAGCATGATTTTTTTTTTATCCGTCTTATTCAGTGCCCAGCATTCTGATCAGCATTCCGTTTACACTATAAG
This sequence comes from Cerastis rubricosa, assembly GCA_949152445.1. Lineage (NCBI taxonomy): Eukaryota > Metazoa > Arthropoda > Insecta > Lepidoptera > Noctuidae > Cerastis > Cerastis rubricosa. The sequence continues at coordinate 17,422,839 of OX424541.1, forward strand.
TGTAAAAATGTTTTATTAGGTAATAGTGTGGAAATTGGAAAAGTTCTCATGAAATCACAATATTTTAAAGCTTTTCAACTTCATTCACTAAATATTATACTGCATGACTGTTTTATTTCATTTTATTACGAGAAACTTGGGAAAGCTCCGCGGTTTTAGAAAATTAAAATGGCAGGCATAAATCATGTCTTTCGCCATCACCAAAATACTAATGCTTAGCCTACCGTAGGTACTGTATGAAATAACATTTATTGTGAATTCACATTTTATAAGAACCAAGTTTAAAGTTACTAAACAGCACAAAGTTCTTTAAATTCCTCCCACAAAGGGGTTGAACAGGGGATGTAAGTTTATATAGAATTTCGCCATTTTTGACGATGGGAAATCCCATCAGGCACTCAGCTTGTTCCATACTAATTTACAATGGTCACAAAGTTTTATCTCAAAGTGTAAAAAAAAAACTGTCAAAAAAAACGCAAGTGCCGCTTGTTTATGGTCGTTTTCGAACTTCTGTAGGTTAAACAAACAGGTCTAACTTGAGATGAAATCTTGTGTTTGCGCGGAGATTAGCATTTAGTTACTTAAGTGGCTACTGTGTGTATTGAACCATTGCGCCATGAATTATTAACAGTTTTTTATTGTAGGTAGTTGTTTATATAGTGTTTAACTACAAAATATATTTTTTTTTCCTATTGTTAGGACACGTTCGGGTGACATTGGTAACTTTAGAACACTGGTTAACTTTTTTTATTTTCCTTTGGATTTTTTAGTTTTTTTCAAGTGTCTTATTATTTAATTTTTGTATGAATTAGCTTTAAAATTAACACGATATCTATAACAATTTTTTTTCTGGCACTAAATATCTTTAGGCAGGTAGTAACATTTCTGCACAGAAGCAAACTAATTGGGCTCCATAAGTTCTGGAATTCAGACAAAACAATTAAACCCAAAATAGACCAAAAGCAAATACAAATAAGGCAGAAGTTGAATGGCAGGCACTACGCCCTTTTTGCCCTAAACGATCAAACAGATATGGTGAATTCTTTCTACGTCGAATCTTTCCCAGACAACGGTAATTAGGGTCGTCACGCCAACACGAAACACGGTCACGAAGTAAGAGTAAGTCAATATTTTTCAAATGAGTGAGTGAGTGTAGTGTGGTCGTAGATTTACGCAAGAGCCTGTTTAGAGATTGCATGAAGATGCAACGGTATGTATGTATCTATGATAACACTAGCTGATAAAGCGAAACTAGGATTAGCCTGATTTCATAAGCTTAAACAAGGAAACAGGGTCCTGATGATAGTAATTTGTTGTAAGTTTCAACATCAGGCTAGCAGAATTTTTACCCGTTTCAAAAGCTTAGAAGCGAAGAGAGAAGAGAAGAAAGTGGAGAGAGAGACAGAGGAGGAGAGAGAAAAGTTAGATTAGCTGTGTGTTACGCGCATTTTAATATTTTTTCTTTTACTATGGCTGTTTAGACTCTTTCTTGCCATGGCAACCCTATAGAATATAATGATGAAATACCCTTGTGAATTTCATCATTAAATGAGTCAGCATAATACCCCATTGGTCTTGGATTAATGATTGTTTGATCGACAAATATATTATATACCGTTCACTAGCTTGGGATTGATCGATTTCCTTTTGTTTTTGACCCTATACCTACAATCCTGCTACATGAGAAATTTGGAGTCCTCTATGGTGCTGCCTGCATTCTCCTTTATGTCATTCTTACCCAGTATTCTACAGACCGCCTCGAATACAACCTGTACAAAAACAATATACAGTTGGGTCATTGATTGACTATCCAAATTTGAAAGCAGCTTAGGAACCCAAATGGGTTACACTCATACCGGCAAACTTAAACTCTAATCGTACGTGAAGTAGGGATCAATGTCGTCAGCGATCACGTAATGCGCGATGCCCAAAAGGGGCCCTCAAACGGGACCAAAGGATTCGGATGGAGTTAATAAGGTTAATTAATAATCAATGTGAGCCCTTACTTTGTAGATAACTTAGGTAACATTCCTATTTAAGTGTACTCTAACAGTCCTGCTTTTTATACTTTTACTTGAGCTATTCATCTTCCATTAAAACAGTGTTTTCAACCGATATCTTCTTATTTTAAGAGCGTATCATCGGTTATTTATTAGAGAAGCTGCTGGATCGCTTCTTCTAATTGGTAGTAACATTAAAAATGTACGTCTAACTCGCTTGGAGAATACTTACGCTAGTGGTTTTCTCGTTTTTACGATACAAACTTCAGTTTCCGATTACGATATGTAAGATTTTATAGTCTTGTAGTAGTAGAATCTAGTTATTCCTTTGTTGGTGTGCTCACTTCATTGTTTTGTGGTTTGTTAACTACAGCTTTTTTGGATTATTATGACTTCACAAATCTCTTTTTTTGTTTTTTTTTTTTGTTTTTACTGTAAATCTAAATTATTTTTAATGAGTGACCATGAAGGTTCTTGCCGGTTCTTATCGATAGGAAACGGACCAACCCGAACTGTACAGTTGGTCGTATCCTTTTCACGTAGAGGTCTACTACGCTCATGTAAATGAAAATTATTTAAATACTTTGATACTGCATAGATTGAGGATCCCTAAGCGCCTGCGCTTAATGCGAAAATTTGAGAGATAAAAGATAAGTAAAAGAAAAAAGATAAGTTTTCTTACCTTTTTGGCAACATAAATTTAAAAAAAAGGAAGACATAACTGCAGTGCATTAGCTGTAGTCATGGGTTTTTAGGAACCATTAGCGATAAACTATCTTTTAAATATTTTGAAGAGTAAGTACACCTGTAATAAATATCATCGTTAATGTATGCGATAGTACCCTTGTTTGCTTAAATAGATACGTCCGCCATTATTCTTTCATTATCTTTTTTTCCGACCATACCCATTTTTGTTGTGTTTTAGAGCATGGTGTCACGTTTGTAGGGTTCCGTACCCAAAGGGTCAAACGGTACCCTATTATTGAGACTTCGCTGTCTGTCCGTCCGTCTGTCACCAGGCTATATCTCATGAACCGTGATAGTTAGCAAGTTCAAATCTCTACAGATCATGAATTTTTGTTGCCTGTCTATTGTTTAAATATTAAAGGGGGCCATACAAAAAGTGATTTTTTTGCTCGTTTTTATAAATAATGTTACGGAACCCTTCGTGCGCGAGTCCGACTCGCACTTGGCTGGTTTTTTTAAGTAATGAGAATGACTGTTTCTGAGATTGTGGTTGCAGTAATCTGCGAAATGACTACCGACTAATTTACTATTGTTATTTTAATGACTATAGAGCAGAAGATATATTGCTATAATTTTGAGTGTTCTTAATGATATGGGAGTCTTGGTAGCTAACGACTCATCTGCTAGTCTTTTTTAAACTGGCAACTTTTTACAAGTAGAGCCCAAACATCATAGAAGATTCAGTTTTATTTTTCTTTGACATGTGAACGTTTTGGGGCCTGCGTTTGATTCCCAAGTCGGGCAAAGTGTTATTGTTTTTTTCATTAGGAATTTCTCATTTGCAGCCATGGAGCCTCTAATTGTGCCGGGTAACTTGACACAATTTTGTTTATACCAGGTGTTGTTTTGCATCCTCGACAAAATTCAGGAGGTTGTCAGAAAAGAGATAAATAATCAATATAAATTACGATTCCAAGTTAATCATTAATAAATGCTGCTTATTTTGTTGATTAAAGTTGTCAGTATTTCAGAATAACCCCCTTAACGTGGTTTAGGGAATAAGAAATGATCTAATAAACGTTTCAGATGTTTGTATGTGTGAAAGCTCGGGTATAGTGCGAGTATCGGACGGGCCACGTTTGAAACACGGGTTCACACTTACCGATTTCCGTAAATAAGAAAAAAGAAACCTACCCATTTTATTATTGATTCGGGTCGAGGATCATTGGCTTGAATTTGACGAGATTGCAAAACAGCAGTTTCTATTACACGGGACTATTTGAAACACTTTTGCCCAAACCTTCGGCGATTACAAGTTTAATGCATTTTTGGAGCCAGGAGAGAAAAACTAGAATTCCTTGTTTAAATCTCAGGTATATTATTACATTGAAATAATCAAGTCACTTTTGTTCGTATGACTAACTCAGTCGACTCTGCCTACCCATATTTGCTAATATGGTGATGGCCTACAGACCCAGTGCGGGGATTAACATAACAATTTGCTCCATTGTGACATAAGACGACAGTGTTATGTTTTTTTATAATATTACCATATTTAGTGAATCGGCCTTTTTAAAATAGGCTGCATCTTTTTGTTGCCTTTGTTCAGGTTGTAGGTGCTGATGAATTTAAAAAATGCTGTAATGTCCTTGTCACTGCTGTAAATTCACAAACTTTTCTATAAAAAGTTTCTATAAAAAAAAAGTTTATTATAGAAAAAAAACCTTTAGATACTAAGTAACTTAGATTAGACAACTTATAGTATGAAAAAGGTGTATTTATAAAAAAAATACATCTACTGCCACATATGTATACTTTATTTTTGTCTGCATCTTCACAAGTCTTTCACACATAAACTTTTGTATAAGTAAACAACTCCTTTCTAGCAAACTTTTTTGTTATTTTTAACCACAATTTCGTAACAGCTCCGGATGCATTAGGTAAATTAAACAAACTTATGACGGCAATGCCAGCATAACTAGGTAACGTAAATATTTCTGTTCATTAAATCATTTTACCTACATTTAGCTTAAGTCTGTTTATGTTCTTGGTAATGTTAAAATAACATGTTGCATAACGTTGAGTAAGATCTGCAACGTAATCAGCTAAAAATATGTTGTAATTTAAAAAATCGTATGATTTAGGATAAAATTTACATCTGATAATCACGGACCTACTTACGTACATAAAAATAACAACACCGATAAGCTGATGATAACGATCTTCGGTCGACGTCGAAACATCTCGGGCACGCCCGAAGGCCGAAATAAATGTTGTAGTACTAACAACATTTATTCAACAGTTAGTCAGTTCATACTAAATGTTGTCTACTAAAGCCGACAACATGTATATTTATGTTAAATATAGGGTGACTGGTAATTAGTGACCGATACTCAAACACGTGATTATACTCATGATCAACAAACAACTTTCCCAAACGAACTTTTTTTTAACTCATTCACTTTTATCACAATAATACAACAGCCGTATGAAATCCGCGCGCGCGCGCCATTGACCTATCAGCTTGTCATAAAAGTAAATGTCTAAAAAAATGTTTTTTTAGGAAAATTTTATGTTGTCATGAGTAGGTATGTATAGGTACCTAATCACGAGTTTAAGTATCGGTCACGAATTACCAGTCACTCTAAATATTTACCAAATGATAACTATCTCATCTTATCTACGTTAGCAGGGGATTTTATCCCAGAGATTTTATTTTGTATGCCAAATCCCATCCTCATCATCATTCATCTTTGTAAATGTGCGAAAGGTAACAGACCAACAGATTTATTTTTGGGTTGTTTTTTTATGGATTTTTTAGATAGAACCCTAGTTTGTAAACTCATTCAACCCATGTCCACTTTACACCAACTTCCCCTTCCAAACCTATCGACAAAACTGCAGTTGTCACGCAAGGTGTCACAACGTATACGTAACGTATCCCTATCGCCCCGACTTACCCTAGAATCAGTGGAGCAAGACGCACCGTTGCCACCGTTGCAATGGAAAACCGTTGCACCCCATCTGTTATCGGAAGTACTTGTGATAAGTAACCGTCAATATTATTTTTTATTATCTTTATTGCTGGATAAGGGATTTGATCATGCCATCCCCATAGGTGCAGACGTCTTAACTCAAATATTCACATTTAACTTAATAATCTTATCTACGTTTTAGAGCATAATCAACCATTTTATATGCAAGAATCTCGCTTCCTCTGATAAGGGGGTAGAAAGAATAATATTACATACACCAGTGTCGTGTAAGCTAAAGCCGTAAGCAAGTCCAAAAGAAGTCCTCTCAGCCTCGTTTCGGACACATTCCACTAAAATATGATAAACGTCTTTAATCAAATCGCATTCCGTGCAGTTCTTGGTACTAACTTTGCCCATAAGCACGTAAAGCTATTAGTGGGATGTGTCCGGAACGCAGCCTGATAGCAGTTACTACGGTGTGTCTAGATAAATAACCGTCAAACAGTTAATACTAGTAATTGGTACGGGTACCTAGGTGCTTATATGATTGCAGTTAAGAGCGAAGCGCCAGCGTATCCCGCGAAGTTTAAATTTTATTTGTTTTTTTTTTTTTTTAATTTTCTGGACAGTCTACGTAAAGAGCCTTCTATGTTTAACAAAATATGATTTGCGACCGTAACATGTATGTATTTAAAGTTTATAATCATTAAAATCATCAATACAACCCTCTAAAATTATTTAATCCCATTCAATGCCTATTTCATGATAAAAACACGCGTGAACCATGATGCAAGTTTATTATGAAAGACTTAGGCAATAAATAAATCTTAATAACATATATGTAGGAACTATCAACTCCGTGGCGAGGAGAAAATTGCGTACAGCTATTCCTATGCCTATTCAATGAAAGTTTATAGGATATTTCTAGGTATAGCTTGTATATACGAAGTTATATGTATATGTAGAGCCTGTATAATATAGTAGGTCATCATCATCATCATTTCAGCCCAAAAAAGTCCACTGCTGGACATAGGCCTCCCCCAAGTGTCGCCACATTGGCATTTTGGGGGGTTTTACCATAATCGCCACGCTTGGCAGGCGGGTTGGCGATCGCAGTACGGTTGTTACAAAAGCACAGAGAACGCTGCTGCCCATTCTCTGGCAAATCCCTTAGTCGCCTCTTACAACACCCACGGGAAGACATGGGATGGTGCTATTCTTTACGTCCGACACCATATAGAGCAGGTAGGTAGGCCCATACTTATGGACTCTTTTGACCCTTCAAGCAAGACGTGACAAACGTGCTTCTGCCTAGAGAAGAGAGAACTGACGCCCAGTTCCTGGATCAAAAATCATCACAAATACTAGCTTATTCATTTTTATTAGCACGTCATTACTGATGTGTAAACAAAATCTAATCGGACTCCTTGACATGCAGCAAAGAATATTTATTTATGACCAATTAAAAATAAGAGGTTTTGGTATGTATTTCGATTACTCCGTTATTACTGGACCAATTCATATGATTAGTTTTTCATTCGGCTGAGGAAGCCGGCGCTGTGGTCCCACATACATTTTATTAACTTAGCTTTAGAAGGTTATATTATAACATATACTTATACATTGTTTACAAACTACAAATACATCTTTGCTTGAGTACTTTGACTACTCATAATCCACCGGTGCAGTACAGTTGAAAAAGGACGTCATACTTATGCGATTGCTTCAGCCAAAATATAGAATGGCAACATTGCAACAAACCAGAGATGTCGAAAATTTCCATTTCTTGATAACTCGTCCAAAGCTCGTAAAAATGCAGGCCACTTGGCATTCTTTTATTATTTCAACCAAATGCAGCAAGTTCGATAAAACATTCGAGTAATTCAAACAAGTTTATAGTCTTCGATAACAGTAACGATGTTGTAATCAATGATCGTATTATCCGTCAGAATATGCCAGTGTCACTGACATGCAGCAAATAATATAACCCGACCGATTTCAAAAGTTATTTTACGACTAACGATGATCGTATGAAAAACTGACTTCGCAATTCTCCAAGGTTACCCTCGATGAACAGGTGTCGCGGGTCCGTTACATGACTGTTCAAACGAGTTTCAATTAAAATCGAGTTCTTACTATACAATCGATTAAATGTTTGTGTTTCCTTTCCATTAAATAATTGCAGCAGATTTTGGGACAGATATAATATGTAAAACGAAATTCTTGTGGAAAATATACGAGATCGTTTTTAATCTGATTGTGGCGGGAATTTGAAGCACGCTGTGTTTACTGCTTTTTGATGTAAAAGTTGTTGAATAAAACTCACTTGAAATCTTGGAAATTACTGGAGATATCAATGATTGCCAAGATTTAGTGATGGACTAACCCGATTTAGTTGGGTCCATATGAATTGATGAGGTATTGGGCCGTGGGAACTCTGCATTAATTATTTTGTAAGTAGGTACCTACTTACAAAATAATTAATGTTATGCTAACTTAAAGTTATGGTCTTCGTTAGCATTATTTACCACCATACAGAACTTAGGCGCTTGATTTAAGGGGTTCGTAAAATTGTATTGAAAAAACAAAATGGCGATGTTAGTTCCGACTATGGCCACGCACCAGAAGACATAATATAAACATTTTAACCCTATCCTAATAAACCATATTTTATCATATTTTTCTTTATTTCCAGATCAAATAAATACCTGCAAAAGTCGGCGATCACAAGGGTATGCGCCGTCGGAGGTTTCTTCATATCCATACCGGTATTTTTAACAGGTTCGTACGATTACGAAGGTACTTTATAATTACTTAGTACGTGGTTCCCTGTAGGATTACCCACTCTAAGAGCTTCCCACGGTCTTATAAAAAGTGATTAGGGCTTGGAAAAGGTGTATGTTGATAGGAACCAATCAAGTATAGCTTCGAGTCTTCGATTGGCTCGATTTGTGCGCTGATAGACAAAACATTTTGTCTAGGTAGTATTTTTATTCGTTTGCGCGATGTTGCGTTTTGATGATTCGGACATAAAAATGTATCGCACTGGGCTGCGTAAAACACTGCTTTTGAAATTATCACAGGCGATTAAGATCGAAACTTTTAAAAAGCCTAGTCTTCCCAGCTTTTTGGGCAAAGTCCTAGTATTATCTTCTTTGATTACTAAAGCCGTTAGCGCGTGTGGACGAACCACGGTCCACAACCACAGACTATAACCATATAAAGCGCCCAACATAGAGACTACCCTAGCTATAAAGAAGTTTTTACTTAAAATTCTCTACCTCTATGGATATACCTTAGCCATACGAAAAAATAAAAAACCAGATTTTGAGACCCCAAGGACCAACTGCCTATCCAACTACAACCACACCACTAACTGACTCTTTCTCAATTCCAGGTATAATACTCTACACCTTCATACAATTCCATTCAACGCCAGCGATAGTGACATCAGTGTTCATCGGCGTTGGAATCATCTTCTGTGGCTGTGCAATGGTCCACAACGTCTTCGTATGGCAGAAAGAGAAGACAAACTTAGTCAAGGCATTTAGAACTCAAGAAGTAACGAATAACAGGACAGCTTCGCCAAATTTGAACGCGTCGAATGGAGTTATGGTTGGGAACGGGCATTTAAATAACACTGGCGGCATGGGAAACTTGAGTTTTCATAGCATGACCGCTGGTGGTGCGTATACCCATCCTATCACGTTGTTGCAGCAAGGAGGTCCTTATATTATTAGGTGAGTTTTGTGACTCTTTCTTGTAAGTTTATCTGAATTAACGGGAGCTTAGTTCATGAAAAAGTCCAACAAGTATAGAACCACTGTAAGGGTCATAAAAATATTTTGTTCTTCTTTTCATTAACTACGTTAGTTGGTTGAAATCAAGGAATATCTAGTTATGCTATTTTTACGATTCCGAAATCATCTGCCCCCAAATCGTTTAATAAACGCAATAAATATTTAAAAAAAAACCGGCCAAGTTTGAGTCGGACTAAAGCACGATGGGTTCCGAACCATTATTTATGAAAACGAAAAAAAAAAATTTTTGTATGGGAGCCCCCCTTAAATATTTTTTTTTGTTTTTATTATTTGTTGTTATAGCGTCAACAGAAATATACAAGGTTGTTTTGGATCCTCGTCAAAATTCAGGATGTTGTCACAAAAGACATGAATAATCAATATAAATTACGGTACCTAGTAAATTATTACAAAACACTGCGTTTTTTTGTTGTTTAAATTTGTCAATATTTCAGAATAACCGTGGTTTAGGGATTATGAAATTATCGAAAAAACGTTTGAGGTTTTTTGTTTGTGTAAGCGACGTTATAAGGCGGGGATCAGACGGCCCGTGTTTAAAACACGGGTGGTTCACAGTTACCGATTTCAGTAAATAAATGAAAAAAAGAAAATTACCTACTCATTTTATTATTGATTCGGGTCGAGAATCATTGGCATACTTACCTCCTAGAATTTGACGAGGTTGCAAAACAACACCTTGTATAATCTCTAGAAATTTCAACTCGCTAACTATCCCGTTTCATGAGATACACCTGGTGACGGACGGACGGACAGCGAAGTCTCAGTAATAGGGTCCCGTTTGACCCTTTGGGTACGGAACCCTAAAAAACAAGCACATATACCAAGAAAGCTGTTAGTGTAAGGCTGCGTCATCCCACAGCTGAGTAAAGGCATCTTCCACATAACTTAAAATTATATATAAAACAAATAAATATTTACCTTTCCAGGCCTCCAACCAGCACTCCTCCGGGCGAAGGGGCGGTGACTCCCGGAGTCCCGGCCGCCACCATCGACCTCAGCCACGACACGCACGAGCTCAGCACGCTCGTATGAGCCGGGAAGTGTTACTTTATACGAAACACTTCACTTTATAGAGTTGACTTTATGCGAAACTCGCCACTTTATGCGAGTTGACTTTTTGCGAGAAATGTGATGATATTGTGTAAACGACACGTGACATTTAATTGGAAGAGTTTTCAAAATACGAAACTGTTGAATTTATCAGCTGAAAACAAGGAAAAATTGTTTTTGGCATTCGTAAAGGCGCTGTAAAGAATTGCGGAGTGACAGTTTACGCGAAACTCTGTACTTTATTCAAAGAATTGAATTACATTTTAAAACGAGACGTCTACATTTTGGAAATGCGATCTGAAGATTTGTTTTAGAAAAGTGCGATAACGAAAAAACCTAGAGCATGTTCTGTCCACAAAAATTAAGAAGTTCTGCCACATTTATGTGGACATAAATAACGTTATTTTAAGACTTCATTTGTGCACCCACTATCTACTGCCATTTATAAGAAATGTCGACTTTATTCCACTTGCCAATTCTGTTCGGGTCACTTTATGCGAGTTGACTTTATTCGAGTCGACTTTATTAGAAGTTGTCAGTGTGTGACAATGTCTTGATGTGTGTGTCCCAGTGGTGGGAGTTTGTGTGTGTGGCTGAGAAGTGAGAACTATGAGTGTGTGCGTTGAATTATTTTTTATGAATTAATTTATAATTTTTCGTTTTGAGATGTTCAGATGTCAAACTGGTGATAAGCTTTAAAGTACGTCCCATTTTGTTTTTGACTTAGTTAAATCTGCACTGGTTCATTCCATCGCCCCTAAAGATTTACCAAACAATGTCCACGATTAGCGCTAGACGGGTCTGGCTGTTTATAAAAAGATATTCATTTAATACACATCTTTAAATCTCAAAGCGAAAATCACGAACTTTCAGCATTGGCTGATATCTTTAACTCAAAGGCCATAATAAGCCGATAACATTGTTCTTTTTGTATATTGTGGTAATTGTAAATATTGTTTCTCTAGTTTATGTTTTAAAATTGCCATGTTTTTATTATAATTAGTTTTTATAAGAAACTCCATTATGGTCTTGCCACAAGTTTGAATCGTGACTGGTCGATTTACATACCATTTTGATTTGTGTGAGTGATTGGTGAAATAGTTTTACGTCAGCTCAAATTATTAAGCTAATTCTAGTTTCATAAAATTATTTTTAAAAATCACTTGCACAAATTAAATCTTCATTTCGTCAAGGTCTATTTCTGTAAAACAATCCGATTATTTTTTTAATCGACTAAAATTGGTTTGTATGAAGAGTCGCAAAGCGTATGCTCGCGATGGGTAACTCTCAAAATAAAGAAAAAAAAACGTTAGTAGATGATGTGGCTTTTTAAGACCATGATCGAATTTTAAATGTCACGATATTTTTTATCGTTACGTTTGTGGTTTGGCAAAGAAGATGAATGATACTGAGATTAAAAACTTCGCCATTTTAACAATTTTGGATGTGTACTCGTGTATACTGTTTTGAAATAATAACTTGTAAAATGTCTAAAGTATTTGTATTTTTGTAATTGTTATTTTCATAATTTATTTTTCTTTTTACATATCTTTGACAGATTATAACTAAAATAAGAATTCTGACCATGTTAAGCACTGAAAGTTGTCTTTTGAATCCATAAAAATATGATTGATTTTATAGCAATTTTAGTGCTACTATTAAAAACCCACCAATCAGAAAATAGAACTAAAAGTAAAAAGAAAAAAAAAGTAAATCCAAAATAATAATAGTGTCAAAATGTATATTTGTACATAGTGTTAAACACAGAAATCAGGAGGCATAAATTTATTTATTATTATTTTCTATAAACTGATAACATTTTCTATTTTGCTGTAGTTCATAAAAATAAAAAACATGAAAAATGTTGCTTGTCTATTTATTTTTGTACCTCACATATAAAAAATACTGAAACTATTGCTTGTCTAGTTCCCGCGTCCATCCTTCGCTCTGAAAAGAAAATATTCAAGAATGATATAACAACTATAATCGTCACGAAATACATAGGTGTCAGAGCAATAAGAGCCCTTCGGGAAATTCTTGGATAGGTTACCTTTCTAACTTAATTTGTACCTTGCTAAAAGCATCGTTCTTCTGCTGAGAAAATTAGAGGCAGCAACAGGTTATGTCAACCATACGAATATTCCCAGTCGCCCCCAATGCATTGCCATTTGCCCCCAGGTGGCAATAGGCAATAAAATTCCCAGTTGTCCCCGGGTGGTGACTGGAAAGTTATTGCCCCCACTTCAAATCGCTGTACATTGCGGTGTGGATCGCCATCATCGCTGTCTGTCTTACTTTTTCAATATGGTTTTATTAGTAGATAAGTGATATTATTAGGGACACACAAACAATATTTTGAAATGGGGGCAGAACTTCCCCGTAGCCACCAGGAGACAACTGGGATTTTTATTGCCGATTGCCACCTGGGGACAATCCATTGGGGGCGGCAAGCAGGAATTTTATTCCCGATTGCCGCCTGTGGGTAATCCATTGGGGCCGTCTGGGAATATTCGCATGCATAGGCGTCGATTGGGAAGTAAAGATAACGTGGTTTGGTCCTACAAAGAACCTATGACCAAACGCAAGTGAATACCGTGCGGGATGCGGGACAAATTCGTTCGTGATTAATTTTTCAACTATAGTGGTAAGAATACCCTTAAGAGCGTTTATACCCTACGGCATTTCATACAAACTTTCAAGTCGTTATTTTCCGAAATGACTGAACAGATTTCAATGAAACTTCCTACGCATAAGCTGTATACATAGGTCTAAAAAGTTACTAAAAAACATTTTCGAAATGTCTTTTAAAAATGAAGATAATTGGAAATTTCTGTTTCTATAGATAATTAAAAATCGGTCTAATTTAGCTGTTACATTATTTTTCGAAAATGTTTTTAGTAACTTTTTAGACCTATGTATACTGCTTATGCGTAGGAAGTTTCATTAAAATCTGTTCAGTCTTTTCGGAAAATAACGACTTGAGAGTTTGTGTGAAATGCCGTAGGGTATAAACGCTCTTAACGAAGCCGAAATAAATGCACTTGTTTTACCCTTCATTGCGATCATCATCATCATCAGCCTATAATGTTCCCACTGCTGGAACACAGGCCTCCGCTCTATGAGACGGAGTGGGCTGTAATCCACCACGCGGGCCCAGTGCGGGTTGGTAGATGTTTTCCTGCACTGTTTTTGAGGGCAGCAGTTATGAAATACATTACACAAAGTAATGCGTCTGCCTGGGTTCGAACCCACGGTTAACTGCTCGTAAGTCGGGGCAGCCACCACTGGGCCACCGCTGCTCTTTCATTGCGTTCATTATGATCATATTTTTGTTCTAGACCAAACCTGGGAACCTTCTAGTTACGGAGATCATCATCTGCCTAGCCTTTTCCCAAAATTTGTTGGGGTCGGCTTCCAGTCTAACCGGATGCAGCTGAGTATCAGTATTTTACATGAAGCGACTACCTATCTAACCTCCACAACCCAATAACTGGGTAATACGAAATCCCTTGGTAAGACTGGATGTCAGACTTTCGGCTTCTAACTACTTGTAAGGACTGTCAAAGATCTATAAATGACAGTCGAGACCAACGGCTTAACGTGCTTTCCGAGGCACGGAGGAAACTCGGTATGTAATTATGGTCACCCATCCACGGACCGACCTCGGCAAGCACGACTTACCCTTGAAGATCGACCCATGCGGCTGTTATTATTTAGCCACGAGCTCCTCAAGTTCCTGTTAAACTAAACTTCTAGTTACGGAGATATTGGGAGTTAAAGTTCCAGCTTTTTCACTAGTTTCATTTATTAAAATACAAGTTATTTATGTTATTACTTTACTTACAATGCGTCCACGACCTCCGTACTATTCAATCCGTCCATCAGCACAATGTTTTGAGTGCGTTACATTGAGCCCTACCGTACTTTTTCACCCAAAAAAAAATCATTTTCTAGCTATATTTTTTACTTAGAGTGGGTGCTTAGCACTGAAAATTTTATACTAAGTAATTACTAAGTATACCAGGGTGTAACGGAAAGGGTATATACATACCTAAGGGTATGCTACAGACCATCAAACTGAACATGTTGATACGTAATAAACATCGTAATAGCGAAAAATTATCTGCTGCCCCATACAAAATTTCAATACCTATTCGACCCAAATGTGTGGGGCAGCTGACATTTTTTTCGCTATTACGATGTTTGTCCGATGGAGAAACAAGATCAATTTGACGGTCTGTAGCACGCCCTTAAGTATGTATATACCCTTTCCGTTACACCCTGTATAACTTTCAGTGCCAAGCACCTTGGGTTGTTGTTCGTGTAACCACAACCTGCTTCCCAAATAGGCGCTGTAAGTAGCTATTATGACTAGCATACTAGTAAAAACCGGCCAAGTGCGAGTCTTACTCGCACACAGGGTTCCATAGCCCCAAACAATATTTTGAACTGTCATTCATTAGTTAGTAGTATTAGTTGTAAACTTCCACTAAACCGCAAAACTAAATTGGTTTTTCATAGTATGTTAATGAAAAACAAAGTTACTGCTGCAGTTTGATGAAAAAGTCCTATATCTCAAAAACTAAACATCATATCTTATTGAAACCAATTTTCGTTGATAGTTTTTTTTACGTTCTACAAACTTAAATATTTTCAGAATTTTCCTCCTCTTACTTTAGAAATTAGAGGGGGGGGGGGCACACATTTTACCACTTTGGAAGTGGCTCTAGCGCAAACTATTCAGTTTAGAAAAAAAATATATTAGAAACCTCAATATCATTTTTGAAGACCTATCCATAGATACCCTACACGAATGGGTAAGATGAAAAAAAAAAATTGGTTTTCAGTTCTATGTATGGGGAACCCCAAAATTAATAGTATTTTTTCTATTTTTGTGTAAAAATCTTAATGCGGTTCACAGAATACATCTAATTACCAAGTTTCAAAAGTATAGCTCTTATAGTTTCGGAAAAAAGTGGCTGTGACATACGGACGGACAGACAGACAGACATGACGAATCTATAAGGGTTAAACGCTAAAAATGGATTATTTGAACTTGGCAGCGAAAGTGTTAATGTACAGAATGCTATGTTGACGGCTTCGTGAAGACCTCGTTTACACCTTGTACGTATAACTTGTATGGAAGAGCTCGTAGTTACATAATAATAGCCGCACGGGTCGACCTTGGTTAAGCCGTGCTTGGTCTGTGGACGGGTAACCATAATTACATACCAAGTTTCCTCCTTGCCTCGGAAAGCACGTTAAGCCTTTGGTCCCTGCTCTCATTTGTAGACCTTTACGGTCGTTACAAGTAGTCAGATGCCGAAAGTCTGACATCCAGCCTAACAAAAGGGGTATCGTATTACCCAGTTACTGGGTTGTGGAGGTCAGATAGGCAGTCGCTTCGTGTAAAATACTGGTGCTCAGCTGCATCCGGTTAGACTGGAAGCCGACCCCAAGATAGTTATAGGAAAAGGCTAGGCAGATGATGTTGTATAAATTGTATGGAGGTGTTCAAACCGGCGCGAATAGTTGTGCAACTTCGTTATCATACAAAAGAAAGCGCAGTTGCTTCCGCCGTGGTTTTCGTCTCAGTTTGGCCAAAAACTTTAAGAGCGTTTACGCCTTACGATTTTTCATACAAACTTTCAAGACCTTATTTTCCGAATAATACATAGTGTTACAGCTAAATCAGACTGATTATAAATTATCCATAAAAACATTTCCAATTTTTTTTTTTGTTAAAAGACATTTCGAAAATGTTACTTTTTAAGACCTATGTATCCTGCTTATGCGTCTGAAGTTTCATTAAAATCGTTCAGTCATTTCGGAGAATAAGGACTTGAAAGTTTGTATGAAATGCCGTAAGGTGTAAACGCTCTTAAAGAGCGCGCATGCCGCTCAGTCAAACTCGTTGAAAACTGCTTGCTATTTTACCAAGCGAAGTAGAAAATAAACTCAAGTTCAAATTACCTTTTCATGCCTTGATATAGACCTGTGTAGTAGCCACTCATATACCAGCTGAGTAGCATAGACGATATGGCTTGCTCTTCGGAGTCAGTTCGGTCCAATGATGAAGCGAAGGCCATCGGTGGTGGAGGCATTGGCATCTCTGTTGAGCCGAGTTGCTGGAAAAATCAAGAATAGATATTTTCATCTCACTTGCACGTAAACAGTATCTAAACATACACTGGCCGTAATGCCCCATATAAAACCCTCGAGCTTTTTTGCCATGATACCCTAAGACGGTAAGTATTTTTTTTTTAATTTATAACACAGCACATATGTCATGTAAGTTTAAGCAAGGAGTTTACACGTTACACAAAAATTGTCTTGAAATTCTTGTTACTTAAATACTCAACTGTTTTAATCGATAGTTTTTTGTATCAAAACGTCGAAAATTTTTTTTTTACTCTCCGTCATGGCTGTATACCTACGTAAGTAGTTGCCCTTAACGTTTCTGAACGAAACATTTGTATAATCTGTGGTGTAGGTGGAGCCCGCCGTCCGCTTAAAAAAGCTCACGTATTTCGTAATAATATTTGTGCTGACTTGTGTATTAAAGCTATAATGCATAATTATTTATTTCAAATCAAATCAAATCAAAATATTTTATTTTACATAGGCCTACATGGGCACTTATAAAACGTCAACAGAAGAGGCACGGTTCGGGTTGGTCGTTTCCTATGGAGAAGAACCGGCAAGAAACTCCATGGTTACTCTTTTAAAATCATTTGGTTCTACAATATTTGGATGTTACAGCGCTAGTACTATACGTATGAGAGGACAGCGTAGGCCCGACAATAAGTCATCGCTTACTACAAAAGGTGGAAAAAGATGAAGCTGAAAAAAAAAAAAAAAAAAAACTTACTCGCAAATGTATTGCAAAACATTGTATGTTCCACGGGCGGTACGGGAATTACGAACCTCGACTCAAAAAGCCCTCAGTCTTCGACTTCGGGCTTCTACTGGAGCCTCGATCGTAATTCCTTACTTACCGCCATTAATACACAATCTACTATTACATAACATAACTGTTAGCGGTGCGATACGACATAGTAAGACAAAGCGCGTGGGGTATGAGCGGGAGAGAGGCGACTCCCGGACCGCCATCTTATTTTTTGCGATTTGACCGTGACATTACTTACGCGTCGTACGACACGAGCTTCCTTTGCCTAAAGTTTTGTACCTAAACCTTCATCTATCTATATATATAAATTACGTGTCTCGTTGTTTGTCGGGGATGTAGTCATAAACTACTTAACCGATTTTAATCAAATTTGCACACCGTGTGCAGTTTGATCCAACTTAAAAGATAGGATAGCTTACATCTCAATTTATAGTCGCAATATTATTGCAAATTAAGTCACAATTATCTGTAAAAGAAACGATTCAAACAGATGGCGGTATCTGTTGACTAGATTGAGTAAGTATTCAAAAGATGGCGCCGTATTCCTATACAGCGCCATCTTTTGATCATTCTACTAAACTCGTAGTTTTTATCTTGACCCACACAGGCAACAATAACCACGCCTGTAATCCCTGAAAGATTAAGCAGAGATGTACCTAATACTACACCAACATTTTGCCATTTATTTTTTAAGTTCCATGTGTAAGGGGCTGAGCTTATTCCTATCAACCGGGCATAAATCCTGACTCCGTGGTAGCTAGTGAGAAATTCCTGATGGAAAAACTAATACGTAGCACTCTGCCCGACCCGGGAATCGAACCCAGGACCTCATGCTCAGCAGTCGTGATTGCGACCACTCGACCAACGAAACCAATATTTAATCTGATAAAGTCTCTGAATGAAAGGGTTCGAAACTAACAAGTGCTGTCATCACGCTAAACCCCGAAAGTTAGGCTTAAGTCCTACGTAAAAGGGGGTGAGCCTATTGCCATCAACTGGGCAAAAATCCTGACTGTGGGCTCCTACTGTGAAATTGCTGATGGAAAAACCCAATAACACTGCCCAATCAGGGTATTGAACCAAGGAGCTCACGTTCAGTATAAGTGCTTGTGATCTTTCATTTCGTTCTCACTTGTCATGTACATGACATGTGAGAACGATCTAGCAAGACGTTGACAAAAAATTTACTTTCACTTTGAGATTGTACAATCTCAAAGTGAAAGTCAATTTTTTTATTGCGAACAAAGTGTACAATGTTGGTGTTATTTTATGTTCGATTTAGCAGCCTGTTAGGTTACTCCTACCACACGGCGTATTTTAAACGCGCAGACGACGCGCGTTTCTGGAACACGCGTTTCATGCGCCGTAGATGCCGATTTTTGCGTTTTTATGTAGAATCAAACTCGCGTAAAACGCGTATGAAGCGCGTTCGAAACTCCTTTGAAGCGTGTACAAGGGGTCGAGGAGGGGTAGAAGAGGGGCGCGCGCTCACATCACGTCACCCCACTGCTCGCGCCGCAATGCGAGGAGTTTCTGACCAAAACGCGGAAGCTGCGAGCGACTACAGCGCGTCTGTATCGCTGTATCTGCGCGTATACGCGCAGCAGACGCGCGTTTCACGATCGCCCCGTGTGCTTAGGTTACAAGGTTGCTTTCAAATCTCGTTTGAAGCGCGTATAAGCGCGTCATCTGCGCGTCGTCTGCGCGTTTAAAATACGCCGTGTGCTAGGGGCCTTACAAGCATTGCAATTATCATTCGCCTGCTCTTATCGTCCTTAATTAGCATGCATTATATATTATTATTACTTATTTCCTTTATATTGGTACAATTAAATAGAGAAATTTTATTTGTATCAAAATTAAATGTCAATAGTTATGAATTCAATACAATAATTCAGCGATATTAATGTCAACGTCCGAAGAGAGGGGGAGGACACGATGATCCTGAAATCCGGCAACCTACTCTATTTCCGAGAGGGTGACCGGCAGTCCCAGGGTGGTGTTGGGTTTATCGTCCACAAGTCCCTTGTGAATAACGTGGTGAAGATCGAGAGTGTGTCGACCAGGGTGGCGTACCTGATACTCAGAATATCCTCAAGATATTCGCTGAAGGTCATACAGGTCTACGCCCCGACCTCGGCACACCCCGACGACGAAGTGGAAACCATGTATGAGGATATCTCCAAAGCCATGCATGGTTTCAAAACTCACTTTACCGTTGTCATGGGGGAGTTCAACGCGAAACTGGGCAAGCGAGACGGAGATGAGCTGCAGGTGGGGCAATTTGGGTTTGGATGTCGGAACCACCGGGGACACCAACTGGCTAGTTTTATGGAGAAGGAGGGCCTCTATATGATGAACTCCTTCTTCAGAAAGCGTGAGCACAGGAAGTGGACCTGGCAGAGCCCCGATGGTGCAACTCAAAATGAGATTGACTTCATCATGTCAACCAAGAAGCAAATTTTCAATGATGTCTCTGTGATCAATTCTGGAAACAATTGGTGAAAACTGGGAGCGATCACCGCATGGTAAGAGGCACATTGAACATCAATATTAAGCTAGAAAGGTCTCGACTGATGAAGTCTACGCTCCGACCAGCACAGATCCAGATCATAAACCCCGAGAGCTTTCAGCTTGAACTCCAGAATCGTTTCGAGTGCCTAGGAAGCTCAGTGGACGAATGCAACGATGGATTCGTGGAAACTGTCCATACGACAGGGTCTAAGTTCTTCAAGACGCGTCGTACACAGAAGAACAAAAAACTCTCTGATCATACTCTCAAGCTCATGAAGGAACGGCGTGAGATGATCCTACAGTCTTCAGAAGACGCGTGGAAATACCGGCAGCTCAATAGACAGATCTCTAAATCCTTGAAGAGCGACCTCCGCCGCTTTAATACCGAGCGTATTAAAGACGCCATTGAGCGGAATAAAGGCTCAAAGGTATTTGCAAGAGATCTGGCTATTGGGCAGAGCCAGCTCACGAAACTGAAGACCGACGATGGCAGAATCGTATCCGCCAAACCGGAGCTACTGAGGGAGATCGAGAGTTTTTATGGGCAGTTGTACACGTCAACCAGGAAACCCGTTGTAAATCTAGCGAATGACCCAAGAGCTAGACTGACCCGACACTACACCGAAGACATCCCGGACATCAGCCTGTACGAGATTAGGATGGCTCTGAAACAGCTTAAAAACAACAAGGCACCGGGTGATGATGGAATTACGGCCGAACTTCTGAAGGCGGGTGGAAAACCGGTACTTAAGGCCCTTCAGAAGCTGTTTGATTCCGTCATACTCGAGGGCAAAACGCCTCAGGCATGGTGCAGGGGTGTGGTGGTACTCTTCTTCAAAAAGGGCGACAATGCCCGGTTGAAGAACTATAGGCCCATCTCACTTCTAAGCCATGTCTACAAGTTGTTTTCAAGAGTCATCACGAATCGTCTCGCGCGCAGGTTTGACGATTTTCAGCCTCCCGAACAAGCCGGATTCCGTAAAGGCTTTAGCACCATAGACCACATACATACGCTGCGACAGGTTATACAGAAGACCGAAGAGTACAACCTGCCTCTCTGTTTAGCGTTTGTGGACTATGAGAAAGCCTTCGATTCGATCGAGACTTGGGCTGTACTGCAGTCTCTCCAACGGTGCCAAATTGATTATCGGTACATCGAGGTGTTGAAGTGTTTGTACAAAAACGCCACCATGTCAGTCCGACTTCAGGACCAGACCTCGGAACATATCCTTCTGCAGCGAGGTGTGAGACAGGGAGACGTCATATCTCCGAAACTGTTCACCGCTGCACTGGAAGATATCTTCAAGGTTCTGGACTGGAGAGGGCTAGGCATCAACATCAATGGCGAGTACATCTCTCACCTTCGATTTGCCGACGATATAGTGGTCATGGCTGAGACCATGGAGGACCTCAGTACAATGCTCGATGACCTCAGTAGAGCTTCCGAAAGAGTGGGTCTTAAAATGAACATGGACAAAACCAAGGTCATGTTGAATGCCCATGTAACACCCACTCCTATCAAGATCGGAGACTCTACTATCGAAGTTGTAGACGATTATGTCTACCACAAACAAACACAAACACACACACACAAACGGTCCAGTTGGGTAGGTCTAACTTCGAGGAAGAGGTCAATCGTCGAATCCGACTCGGCTGGGCAGCGTTCGGGAAGCTGCGTGGTATCTTCTCGTCCAACTTACCGCAGTGTCTCAAGACAAAAGTTTATGACCAGTGTGTGTTGCCAGTGATTACATACGGGACCGAAACGTGGCCGCTCACAATGGGCCTCATCAGAAGGCTCAAAGTCACCCAAAGGGCAATGGAGAGAGCTATGCTCGGAGTTTCCTTGCGTGATCAAATCAGAAATGAGGACATCCGCAAGAGAACCAAGGTTACCGACGTAGCCCGAAGAATTGCCAGACTTAAGTGGCAGTGGGCAGGGCACATTGCTCGCAGAACAGATGGCCGATGGGACCGCGAACCGGGAGACGATGCGTTGGAAGGCCTCCCACTAGGTGGACCGATGACCTGGTGAAGGTTTCGGGGATCCGCTGGATGCGAGTCGCACGGGACCGATCAATGTGGCGACACTTGGGGGAGGCCTATGTCCAGCAGTGGACGTCTTTCGGCTGAAATGATGATGATGAATGTCAACATGAATGATATCACTAAGGTATTGTAAAAATATTCTGATTTAACAGTCCATGGAGTTTCTTGCCCGTTCTTCCCCAAAAAGATCTACTCTTTAGAAGAGGCAGCTACAGTACTTTCACAGTTATTATGCCATGTGACTGAGACTGCAGCTTCATTTTTTTTTAAGTGTTTGATCATTCAAATCAAAGTGCCTGTAACTGGCCTACTTGAAGTACAAAATTCTAGACAGACATTACTTAACCGATGTTCGCGCGTGTGCCTAATTTTCAGTATTTCCATACCCTTTGGTAAGACTGGGTTGTTAGACTTTCGGGCCACTGACTACTTGTTACCGACTGTCAAAGATCTATAAATGCCGGAACTAACGGTCTAACGTGATTTCCGAGGCACGGAAGAAGCTCTGTGTGTAACGATCGACACGAGTGGCTTTTATTTTTTAGCCACGAGCTCCTTGGGTAATTATTGCGGAGCATAGAAAAAACGGTGAAGGAATAGATCGTGAGGAAACCGGCATGTCCTAGAACTACAAATTCCAAGACATGTGACATCTCAACCTACCCGCATTGGGCCCGCGCGGTGGATTACAGCCCACTCCGTCTCATAGAGAGGAGGCCTGTGTCCCAGCAATGGGAACATTATAGGCTGATGTTGATGACGATGGTTTATGGCAATAGGCTCGCACCCTATTACACGGGATTTAAACATAACTGGAAAAAAGTAGGTGTGAAAACACCTCTGTCTAGCGTAGCGCCCACTCCCTCTCCTAGAGAGGAGGCCTGTGTCCCAGCAGTGGGAACAATTTATGCTGATGATGATAATAGAAAAAAAAGTTTTGCCATAATAAAACAATAATCAGCAGAAGGAACTTACATTTCTTAACATAGATAAATTGGGCATAGGTGGAATCGCCGGAAACTCGAGGCCATTGATATTCATGTTCCTAGATTGGTTCTTCTTCTTTTTCGACGGTCTTTTCTTTTTTGGAGATGCTCTGTCTGAAAATTAATTGAGTATTTTTAACAACCAAAAAAGAAGGGTGTTATAAGTTTGACCTATGTGTCTGTCTATCTGTGGCCTCGTAGCTCCTAAACGAATGAACTGATTTTGATAAAATTGGTTTCGTTTGAAAGGTGTTTTAATCGCGAGTGTTCTTAGCTATGTTTCGAGAAAATCTGCTCAGCCGTTTGAAGGTCATCACCTCTTTTCTAGTTGATGATGGGATATCATCAACTTCTACGGGACGCTTAGATTAATTTATTTTTGTTTTTTAGAGGTAATTTCTGTCGGGGGTTTTTAAATTTTATTAGGACCAGAGTGATAGTCACGAGAATGTCCAAAAATAAAGACCCTATTTGGACTGAATTCAAGTGCGTTAAAACAAACCGGACTCGCCCACCGAGGGTTCCATACAAAGAGCATTGGGTAAGTTTGTATGGACCAGTGACATGTTTTTTTTTCAAAGCGGCCACTAAGATAATTCTTGCTAACGTATAGTAGAATATATGATAATAATGACTCCTAAAACAATTTTGCCGAAAATTATATCGGAGCTGAAATATCTGATGTCAAAGTTGTGTTTTTCCGACTACCAGTTTGCATACTGTTAAGTATTTTATCAAAAATTAGCTCTTTCCTATCGTTTGCCGTTTGTCATTACTTCCCAGAATTTGATCCTTAGCAGCGACACTATCGACAGTGTGTTTTTTTTTTTCAAAATTAACAGGTTCGATTCCTGGCTAGGAATATTGATTTTTCAAAAAACCAATGATGCATTTTTACTTTTTATCAAAATCAGGCTCGGGTCTCCTTTGAGTGTTTTTCGCTATACCTCATAGTTTCGGATTTGGCCTTTCACCCACTTGAAAAGTTCACCCTGTATATCTCGGCTCCGATGCATATTGGAAACAAATGTTCATAGAAGAAAATGAATGTCTTATTGTGTTCTTACTAATGAAATATTTTTCATTGGTGGCCGCAGACTTAAAAAATTATGCCACTTTTACCCAAACCCCTTTGTAGGTAAATTATAAATAGTTCAGGAATCCTGAAATTACAAATGTATAGTTTTCAGACTTTTCCCTGTACTTTGCAGTATAAGAGAATTTTGATTCCCATGTCGAAATATACGTTTTTTGCGGCATAAATAGCCGTATCTTTTTTTTTACGTAATCTTAGAAGTTTGAATTATTCGCAGCTTCAAGGGACTGTAGATTTGAGTATATGGTTTTAATTTCAACTTGATACCTCGACGCGTTCCGAAGATAAAGGGTCTTGACAGACATACAGACAGACAGTCAGACAACAAAGTGATCCTATAGGGTACCGTTTTTTCCTTTTCAGGTACGGAACCCTAAAAAATCAGGTTCAAGTAAAAATATTAAGAAATCAAGTTATGAATCAGCATGGATAAATTATCTTCTGATAATAACTAGCTGTGCCCGCGACTTCGTACGCGTGGAATTTAACAATTAATTCGTTTTTTTTTTCTAAAATAAAAGCCTATGTTACTCCTTATTACATTAGCTATCTGCCAGTAAAAGTCCCGTCAAAATCGGTCCAGCCGTTCCAGAGATTAGCCGGAACAAACAGACAGACAGACGGACAGACAAAAATTGAAAAAAATGTTATTTTGGTATATGTACCGTATATACATTCATATGCATGTAGTAAAAACTGGTTATTTTAATATTACAAACAGACACTTCAATTTTATTTATTTGTATAGATGCGATAAGTATCAAAGAAAACAATTATCTTGATAATTTCGACTTTTTCACAACTGATGCCCAATCATACTAAGCGACTCAAGAAACCCGATATTGGACTGCCTGAATAATTAGCATTTAGACACTGGTCTTAATTCCTTAAAAAAATGATGGCTCTCTCCACACGTAGTCATTGATGACTGTTAGTAAATGAGAACAAACAAGAAAAAAAGTTCATACCCATGCTATCACTAGGAATCTGGTCACTGAGCCCCCGTTCCGTTCCACGATGAGGAGACAATGTATCATAGCTATCAACTGCCTGTTCAGTCCTTGCCTCTATGATCTGACGAGCCCTCGCTTCCTTGCCCTGAGAAGGCATTAGCATTTCTATTGAAACTACCTCTTGGTTTTCATAGCCTGAAAGATTGAAATAGTTTGTAATCAAATGGTAGAGAATGTTACAGAACACCTATCTGTTCGATTTATAACTAGAATTTAAAAAATAAAAGTAAAATACATAAGCTACAATATAAAATCTGCTGTTGGATATTCAACACTCAGCTCAGTCTTCTTCTACTTTCGTGTTGATGGTACGATTTGTTTACATTTGTTGGGCCCAGTGTATGGCTATGCTTATCGCAGCGTCTGGGGCGTCTTTTAACTCCTAAAGAGCAGGTGTTGGGAGATTGCGGACTCTCGCATTGTCATGAAACCTGCTCTTTGGCGGACACACATGGATTAAAGGTCACAGCGATTCCAGGGGCAATGATGCAGCAGACGAACACACTGCCCAGAGGTTGCAATATACAGGGCAAAGTACTTTGGTAACCCAGGTACTCTCCGCGAGATCGTCAGCAACACCAACCAAGGAGCTGCTGGCCTTTCTCGGGGAACTAAGGTGGATCGAATAATGTTCCCACGCAAAATATTCGCTTTAGACGTGGAGTTGCGGTAACCAGACCACTATACAATATAATGTGGACACTCCAGCAAGTGGGATAGTGTCTGATTGGGAGCACCGCATTATCTCTTTGTATTGAAAGGATCTTTAATTCCTCATTTTACCAAAAGATGTTTACAGTGGACTACTCAGGTCTGCAATTGGTTAAGTGATTTCCAAACGGGACACTGGTGGTGGTGGGTGCTTCTCTGCATTGGCATTGTCTGGAAAAGCTTTGATACTGGGCAAATGTAAACGTGCTCAAGGCACCGCACAGGCAAGATGGTCAGACATCAAGATTACCTAATCAAGAAGTCTTTTGGAACTGTTCACCAGTGAGGGAACGATTAAGTGGAGTTTTGTCATAAGCAACAACTTATTTTCGGGTCTACAATGTCCTCAAGTACTAACGCTGTAACAGAAGTATTGTAAAACCAAATGATTTAAAAAAAGTAACCATGGATTTTCTTGCCAGTTTTTCTCCATTGGAAACGACCAATCTGAACCGCGCACCTTTTTGTCGACGTTTTATAAGTGCATAGGTAGGCCTACGTAAAATAAAAATATTTTGATTTTTGAGGAAGAGATAGGTTACTAATACAGAAACGTTGCAAGATTACCTAGGTATTTGACAACACAATCATCATTGTCAACAAATCGAACAATAACAGCCTCATACTCCAAGCCATCTTCGCAGAACACCAACCGGCACGGCATACCAGGCTTCCAGATAACTGTCTTAGTCTTAGGTGTCTCATCATTTGTCATGACATTAGACACTTTGGGTTGAACTTTCTTCATAGAGGACTTTGCAGATGCTTTTTCTTTTTTTAATAAAATTACTGCTGTTGAAATAAAGAAGACAGTCTTAGGATTAATCTTATTTTTTTTTTCATTATTTTAATATTTTGATTCAAATTATAAAGGAAAATTGGTAGTGTAGTAGTGGTAGTACATTCCAACAGCTGGAATGTAACTTGTCAAAGAATGCATAATGTATGATCAAGTTGGCAAAGCAACAATTTAACATCACAGGATTAGTTCTTGCCCTTCCATAGTTACTTATTTGCCACTTTTGCCAGTTATGTTGCATGTAATACAGTTAACATTAAATTTCCTACAGAGATAGTATTTACTTAATTGTGCACCATAATTGTTTTAAATAATGGTATGGAAGGCATATACTCCACAATTTCTGAATCTTTAGCAACAAGAACAAGTTGTTCAAGTTTGCAGTTACATATCGTCGATTTACAATATATGAGGTGTGGTGTGGACCATTCACAGATAGTTCAGCAATAACTTGAACAAATAAATAATAAGCCTTGACGATACTAATAATGGTTTATAATCATCATCATCATTTTCCTGCACTTGTCCCTTGTTAGTAAGGGTTGGCGCAACAGATTTTTTTGCTGCGACTCTCGTCTGGCAACCATCATGCAACCATTACATCTTTTCTGTCATTGAACATCATTCCCAACAAAAATTCTACACATCCATCATTTCTTCGGTCAGGCCTATACAACTGTTAGAACTAGAGCTCCCCCAATCGTTGCCACATTGATTGGCCTGCACTTCTTGCATCCACTGGATGCAAGAACTTTTTACCAAAGTCTTTGATGTACAGTCAAAAGTATAAACATGATCACACTTAGCAAAGGTTATTTTCTCTTAAAACAATAATAAACAGTTTCAGTTTTCAAATTCATCTTATCTTTGATCTTTGTTAAGATGAATTTAAAAACAACTTGTTTTTTACTTTATTGACGGTACCAAGGGGCCAGGGTTAATCGCGCTACGCCTACGGTACGCCGTCGCACTCTACGACCACTCAGCTTTGAAAAGTAAATTAAATTTAACTTACGGTCTCCGTTACGGTTATTTGTTGGAGTCGGTGTATTAGTAGACATCGCCACACGTTTTGCCACCTCAATATTTGCGATCCTCACAGCCTTGTCATATGCCTCATTCAGTTTCTTATCATCCCACTGGTCATCATCATCAGTATCAGACTAAAACAGAGAAAATAAATTTAACGTTAGAGAGAAAATAACATAAACGTTCTTAATATTGTCATCTCGTAAATCAAAGGAAAGTTACATCTCTCTTCAACTTACCATATTCATGCCTTTCACGTAAAGGACTTCACTTTTGGACATCGCTAGTATTTTGAAACCCTTTTTTCTTGATTTTTTTGTGGATAAGGACACTAAAAATTTTTATTCAAACAATTTTCAACGCTTCATTCGAAGCGGATTTTCTGATTTCTCAATTTTGTTTTTTTTTGACAAGTGTTTGTTGTCTTTTTGACATTTAACTTTTATTGTCTTTGACTCTTTGGTTTATGGGATGGACATTGGCAAAGGTATAGTCGAGTAATATTGAAATATGAAAATAATTGACAGTGTAATAGGTTTTATTATTCTTATTTTGCTGCAAAACAGTAATGACATCATAATTCCTCGCCCCAGGATTCATAATTATCACTTGGCAACACAAATTGGCCTCACCGACTGTTCTCCTTCAAAAGTTTCGTGGATTTTTTTTAGTAGCATAACATTTACAATCATTACGCATGCTTTCCCGAATTATTTGACAGAAATGTAACCACCGTAGTTAAGCAACACTTTGCCAGTAGCTCGGGATTAGCCAGTGGCTATCCTATTGCCATCAATCCAGAGAGGAATAAACTCTAGAGTTGACACAGCTGGCCTTACCCCTTTGCCAAGGTACAGACGCCAGCACATCTACAATAATCTGTCAAATTTCTTCAATAGATTTTCAACTTTATCGTTAAAGAATTAGGTTCAAGGAAGATTGGGAAAATTTGACAGTTTGGTGTAGCTTGACATGCTGGCGTCTGCACAATAAGACCATAGACGTAATATAAAACTAGTGTAAGGCCGCGTTCCCACTTTGTCGTGATGACAGATTATCGTGTCGTTTGATGCGTCATGGCTTGTATTTAAAACGAGGTGTTCACATATAGGACGATACGATTAACTGTCGTCTACGACACCTTTTCCAGTGACGACAAATTGTCAAATGAAAGGGTATAATGGGAACATCTAGAAGCGACAGTCGTCCAACGATAAATTAATCGTCACGACATAGTGGAACGCGCCGTCAGATAAGATTTCTCAGGGGCTTCTATCGTGGGCTATTGAATGAGTGAACTCATTTTCCTTGAGTGAACTCATTCAATAGCCCAAGATAGAAACACCGGACGCTAAATAGTAAAAAAGATATAATAAGGCACTTGGTAAAACACAAACAGGAATAATCAGTAAACTATGGAATTTTAAGAAGCGTATCGCGGAGAGGATTTAAACAGCCTGCGAACCATCGTCCACCAATTAACTCGGCAAGTTTCGGAGTCGTGGGTGGTGTTGCCAGCTCTTGCTACAGCGCTATAGATGCATTTTAATAAAGTATTTTAAAGGCAGTGCTACCCCAGTTTATCTTCTATTGCAGTATCGGGTTGACCTAGACCATAGAAACTATTTAGGTTCTGAGATGCACCGTCCGCGCTCCGACGCATAGTTTTGGAACAGGTGATGGGATCCAAGCAAGTGGCAATAATTTAATTTGCTTATTTTTAAATCGAATGTGGGGTTAAGCAGAGTAGTCCGGGGCTTTTAGATTTGAACCCTGCATTAAATATAAACAGCAATTTTTTTCTTGAATCGTGTAATTGACCTTAGCTCTTCAAATAATAAAAAAAAATTAAACATTTTCCGAGACCGGATCAAGCTGAAAAAGACGAAAACACGTTTTTGTGAATAAAAACATGGGAAAAAAATTTAACAGGACAAATTTAGTTAATTTAGGTAAAGAATTGGTGACAGTAATACATTTTTTCAGAATTAAACATTTTCGTCCACGGAATTTACGGTAAAAAAACATTTACGAAATTTTTGGATTGTACTTAGGGCAAAAATATAAACAGCGGTTTTTTTACATAAAATAACTTAATATATTACACCGCCAATAAACAAAATTAAACAAATTGTACTACCGGAAGTTATTATTACCAGTTTTTTTACAATAGCGGTTGAGGCAAAATGGTAACAGGGTTTAATTTAGTTTAACTTTCATCTAAAGGCTATTTCTAACCTATTTACACGAAAATTAAACACTTTAAAGCAAATCGTGAAAAAAAAATCAATTAATGTTTACGTAAAATACGTCTGCAAACTTTATTCTTGTATTTGGCGCAGCACTTTCATAGAAATTTGATCTTTCCGTAATAGAAATAAGGTGTACAATCGCGTAACTCAATAAAACACCGACTCAAACAACAACGCAGTCATACGCACACAATGAACGCAGCGCTTATCTTGTTTACGCACACTAGCACACGCCGTACGCCGCACGCTGCTTAGCGCTGACACCGTGCATCGTAATTTAATTTTTACTTTGACAATATTAATTATCGCTCTAATTTGTTTAATTTTGGGGGATTAAGGTTTGGATTTATATATTTCTCATTATTAAATAAATTTAAATCCTGTTACATTTTTGCCGTAAGTAGTATTTTTTGATTTTCTTGATTTTCTGTGAAGTCCGGAGCAGAATTTGTTTAATTTTCATAATAATAGTTAGACATGGTGATATAAATCATTTTAGCACTATTTTTGTCCTGTTAATATTTTTGCCTTAAGTACGAAGTCAAATTATAAGATTTTTTTAAAAAAAACGAGTGTTCCGTGGACGAAAATGTTTAATTTTCTGACCTACTTGTAGTACTCAATCTCTTCTACAAATACTCCAAATAAACATACCTGTTTATATTTTTTTCCACCAAGTTATATACATATTAGACGTTTTCTTAAAAAAAACATATACGCGGAGGTGAACTTTTCGCGGGATACAGCTTAATATACTCTCCTGTCCATACCCTACACATTCAATGAAAAAAATCACTGTTTTTAATTAATGCAAAGTTAGCCTAATTTTGGGCGTAAATTCCCCGGACTAGAGAGTATGTCTTGGAAATATCATAAGTGACCATGCTGATAGATAGGCCAGCCAGGGTGTAGGCCCCGCTTACTGGCTCAAATGGCAAAACAATATAATTTTTCTGTCACGAACAGAAAGTCTACTTAGCTGGGTTTACAATTACAAACATTTGCTTTCAATAATGTCAAGTAATATTTACAGATTGGTAGAAAAAGCCGTAAAGATAAATTCACGGATTTTAAAAAAAGAACCCTTTTTGATATAAATTGAAATTCAACCTAAAAGGCAAAAAAAATATGGCTATTACAAAAAGTCTCTGGGTGCTTAGGTACGCAATATGGCGCATTGTCTGTTTCAAAGGAAATTGTAATTTCCTGTGAAAAGTATTACATACAGCATTTAATCTGGCTTTGGGTTTTTTATAGAAAATATGATTCAATACGGAGTTCTTCCATTATTATTTAACTTGTGTGTTAGTCATAGTTATTTACCCGATGATTTAATGCAAACAATCGTGGTGCCAATTGTTAAGGATAAGACGGGTGACTCATCAGATCTGTCTAATTACCGACCGATTTCGCTTGCGACTGTCATAGCTAAGGTGCTGGATAGTTTGCTTGACCGACAGTTGGAGAAGCACCTTCACTTGCATGATGCTCAGTTTGGGTTCAGACCCGGTTTATCAACTGAGAGTGCTATCCTCTGTCTCAAGCAGACTGTTCAGTACTATACGGATAGAAACACACCAGTATATGCATGCTTTTTAGATCTTTCAAAAGCTTTTGATCTGGTGTGTTATGATAAGCTGTGGCAGAAGCTACAGTGTGAAACAGACGTGCCACATGAGATTGTGTCTCTGCTTCGGTACTGGTACAGTAAACAGCAGAATACAGTTAGATGGGCGGGTGCGCAGTCGGACGTGTATGGGTTGGGATGCGGAGTGAGACAAGGGGGTTTATCCTCGCCTCGCCTCTTTAACCTGTACATGAACCGGCTGATCGGTGAGCTCAGCAGCTCTAATATTGGGTGTTCCGTAGACGGAGTCTGCATAAACAACATAAGTTACGCGGACGATATGGTGTTGCTGAGCCCATCGATAGGTGCATTACGTAAGCTTTTGCGCATTTGTGAGTCATACACGGAGGCCCATGGGCTCAGTTACAATGCTAAAAAGAGTGAACTCATGATCTTTAAAGCCGGCACCAAGTGTTACTCATCTGTACCTCCTGTCGCTCTTTGCGGCATTCCTTTAAAAAGGGTGCAGCAGTTCAAGTACCTGGGCCACTGGGTCTCCGATGACTTGTGTGACAATCAGGACATTGAGAGGGAGCGCAGGGCGCTGTCTGTCCGGTGTAATATGTTGGCTCGCAGGTTTGCGCGTTGTACTAGACCTGTGAAGGTGACATTATTTAAGGCATATTGTCAGTCGTTTTACACTTGCAGCCTGTGGACCAACTTTACGCAGCGGGCGTACAGCGCACTGCGCGTGCAGTACAACAATGCTTTCAGGATACTGTTAGGGCTTCCGCGGTTTTGTAGTGCTTCGACTATGTTTGCTGAGGCGCGGACCGATGATTTTTTCGTGATAATAAGGAAGCGGAGCGCTTCACTTTTAAGTCGCCTACGAAGCAGCTCGAACAGTCTCCTGAGGGTGTTGTCCGAGCGGTGGGACCTATCCCTGATACAGAGGTGGATGCAGCTTCACGTTAGCGCCTCTCCTCGTATTATTTAATTTTCGTGGATAATTATTGTATTGTCTAATTTTGATAATGATTGTTTTAATGTCTTATATTAATTTATTTCATTTCACTTAATTTTATTTCATTTCATTTAATTATATTGCTGGACATTGTTTATGTAATTCTAATGACATGTGTATGTGTAATTTTATTTGTTCTTGATTATTTTAATGTAATGTTGTATGATTTTTAATAATATTTTTTATATAATGTACTTATGGACTATGTCTGAAATAAATGAATTATTATTATTTTATTATTATTATTTTGTTGTGGAATAATGACTAAGTATATCATCATTAACATATCAGCCCGATTCACCAACTGCTGGGTTAAAGCGGCTCCTTTTTTCTGCCACATTTCCCGGTTATGTGCGTCCCTCATTCTTATTCTTTATTGCACATAAAATTAAAAGATATACACACAAATAGAATACTATATAGCAGCCCTCATGTACAACTGTGCTTTGGTAAACCGTGTGTTTATAATTAATTAATCAGTTGTTATTAATGTCGATCCAACGAGCTATTGGACGCCCTGGTTTCTTTGACATAACCTTGGCCACCACTCGGTGAAAGCTTTGCACCCTCGACCTGCCAACGTCGTGCCCAAGCCCACTTTACCACTTGTAACTGTGTAACTGTGTGTGTAACTTGGGACTTATTGCTTTATACAAACTTAAAGGAGTCACCAGAAAAACAACTTTTTAGGGAGGTTTTCACCAATCAGGTAAGACAATAAGTCAGTAGCTAATTCTAGCAGTCCTGATTTCCAGTCACTTTTCTTATAATCCGTATAGTTTAGAATGAAGATCCATGAAATAAACATTTTATTTTGTAGCCCAGACTAAACACATGTGAAAAATAAGTTTCAAAATAAAGAATGAAATATTGCAGCATTGCAACGGTGCACAAAAAGTGTCTCTGGCGTTTCATACTATTTTCCTCTGCTCCATGTAGAATAACAATCTACTTACACCTACTGTACAAGTGTGTATAATATCTTCGTTTATTAACCCCCGACCAAAAAAGAGGGGTGTTATAGGTTTGACGTGTGTATCTGTGTATTTGTGTATCTGTGTGTCTGTCTGTGGCATCGTAGCTCCTAAACGGTTGAACCGATTTTGATAAAGGTGGTGTCGTTTGAAAGGTATTTTAATCGAGAGTGTTCTTAGCTATGTTTCGAGAAAATCTGCTCAGCCGTTTGAAGATCATCACCTCTTTTCTAGTTCATGAAGGGATGTAAACAACTTTCACAGGTAGTCTATTTGAAATTCGAAATATTGTCGCTTGTCACCATGGGCATTGCTGAGGGGGGGGGGGGGATTTTTTTTTATATGGACATCTTTCCTTGATTTCGTTAACGAAAAGAGACGCAACACCGAGAAAATTGGAAGGAAAGGGGGAAGGCCTATCCCCAGGAGTAGGACAGTCAAGGCTAAAAAAAAAAAAAAGTTTAAAAAGCATGAAAAAAATTAAATTGAAAATTTAAAGAACCCCCGACACAAAAAACATCTAAAAAGCCAATAATAAATTAATCCAAGCGTCGTAGCGTCGGGGGACCGCTAAGAAGACCGCTTAGTACAAGCACAGAACAAAGCGGACCCCCGACGCTACGACGCTTGGATTAATTTATTTTTGGCTTTTTAGATGTTTTTTGTGGCGGGGGTTATTCAAATTTTTTTTATACTAGCTTCTGTCCGCAGCTTCATACCCCCTAGCTGGCGTTTTGGTTCTTAGCACAGACAAGTGACTGAATGAATGAAGGAAAGGAACGGCACCATTAAACTAGATGGCGTTTTCATAAACATGACATGAGCCGTAGAGCCTAATTTTTAACCCCGACCAAAAAAGAGGGGTGTTATAAGTTTGACGTGTGTATCTGTGTATTTGTGTATCTGTGTGTCTGTATGTGGCATCGTAGCTCCTAAAAGGATGGACCGATTTTGATAAAAAGGGGTGGTTTGAAAGGTATTTTAATCGAGAGTGTTCTTAGCTATGTTTCGAGAAAATCTGCTCAGCCGTTTGAAGATCATCACCTCTTTTCTAGTTGATGAAGGGATATAAACAACTCTCACAGGTAGTCTATTTGAAATTTGAAATGTTGTCGCTTGTCACCATGGGCATTGCTGAGGGGAAAAAAAAAGAAAATTTTGGGGGGAGGGGGTTGTACGGGGGGTACACCCCCTCCCCCCATTTTTTTTTTAAACTGATACTTTCCTTAGCTTAGGAGCGAATGAATCCTTCGAAAACCAATTTGTCGATAAAGTACATCTGTCGTTTAGAATTAAGCACCATGAATAATGGTCATGTTCTGATATTTTTTTAAACTTCTCTTGTTTGTTGAGGCAGTTTCCTCAAAATAAATGTATGATACCTACTTGTCGTGCAAGTTACAGGCACGACTTCCTTGTCTCATTATCTATCTAAAACAGTGTACTTACAGTACGCCAGTGGCGTAGCGTGCCTTGCCCCGTATCAAAATTTGTTTGGTGGCCCTTATGAAGGGTAAAGATTACTCAAAAAAGAAAAAAAAAATGCATAAATTTAAAAGAAATATTTATTCATCCTAATTATCTATCTGTCACTTTTTACTTTTTACAAACAATTCAAATTAAATATTATACTCGCCTTGCCTTTTTTTCGGCAAAC
Organism: Cerastis rubricosa; assembly: GCA_949152445.1. Lineage (NCBI taxonomy): Eukaryota > Metazoa > Arthropoda > Insecta > Lepidoptera > Noctuidae > Cerastis > Cerastis rubricosa. The sequence goes on from OX424541.1 coordinate 17,457,953, forward strand.
TGATTTATTAAATCATTTATAGTTGATGATGATTGATGACTTTAGTTTTTCTAAAGTTTTTATTAATTATTGCTTACGTACGTCGGGGGCCCCCGTGGCCCGGGAGCCCCGTATAATTGATACGGCAGATACGGCGGTAACGTACGCACTTTTTGTTCATCATCATCATCATTTCAGCCCAAAAGACGTCCACTGCTGGACATAGGCCTCCCCCAAGTCACATTGACATTTTGGGGGGTTTTACCATAATCGCCACGCTTGGCAGGCGGGTTGGCGATCGCAGTACGGTTGTTACAAAAACACAGAGAACGCTGCTGCCCATTCTCTGGCAAGTACCTTAGTCGCCTCTTACGACACCCACGGGAAGATATGGGATGGTGCTATTCTTTACGTCCGACACCATGCAGAGCTCCGACACCATGCATAGCTCCGACACCATGCAGAGCATGGACTTTTTGTTAGTGACCAGAAAACACAGTTATTTTCGATGTACTTACGTCTTTCTTGTTGCCCTTAGGTAATTAAAACTGTTGTCTTAGTAACTCATGTCCATCCATAATTTTAATAAGAATTGCTTTGGTGTGTTGATAACTTGACCGGACAATCCCAATTTATCTTAATACAATGGAAATTGTTTCCTTAGTTATAATATGAATTTTCGTGATTAAATCTAAAATAATGTTTTAATTAGTTCTATAGATTAATTATAACGTAGGTATAATTTTAAGGTCATAAATTATTTTTAAATGGCAACTTATTGCTGATTCATAATCCATGTCTAAGATTTTAAGACTAACGAAGCATTTTGTTTCTTGCTTACAAATTTTATATAAAGTTATTGCTATGTTTTAACTTAGCGAGTAGCATTAATGAACCTTTATTTTTATTCACATTGATATTTTAAATGTAGAATGTGTGTGTAGCCAGCCGCAAAAAGCATGCCTTATGATATTTATCAATACGGCTGGTTTTTAATTTTTAGTTATACTCTTTTAGTATTAAGTTAGTACTTTAAGTACGGTAAATAATAGGTCTTTACCTATGAAATTGCCGTTTTGCAGTACAGACTTTTTCAAACAAAAAAAAGTTTTGATTGGCTATGAGTTCTAAATTCAAATTAATTTTGTTTTAAAAATATGACATTCTATTTACAAAATCAGTCTTTGTTTATTGATTAGCGTTGTATTTTCATTACATTTCAACATTTTTCCTCATAATGGATACTTTGAAATTTCGTGTAATTATTCAATTCAATTCCTTTATTTCAATCAACAAATTTGGATCATATAATAGGCACATTAAATACAAATTATTAGAAAAATAAATAAAAAACAAACACACTTTCATTATTAATTACAATTGATTGGCAAAGTCAACAAATAATCATGTCATACAATAATAAAAAAAAAAAAAAAAAATCAATAATTACCATTTATTTAAAATTTAATGTCGTTGAAAATAGGGACAGATAATGAACAGTAATGCTGTTATTATTTCATTTTCTTGCTATCGTCACTACATTAAGCATACAACAATGGTTAATGTAGTGACAGTCAAACCTCTCAGCCATCATCTTCAAGATGGTGTTGGAGCTGGCGCGGACCCTGCGCACTAAGGATGTGCACCGTTTCCGCATCGTCGCATAGAAGCAGTCAATGCGCGACTCAGCGAACATCCCCGACGCACTGCAGTGCCGAGGCAGCCCCAACAACACCCTGTAGGCATTGTTGAATTGGACTCGTAGGGCGCTGTACTGTTTTTGAGTATAGTTAGCCCACAGGGCGCTCGAATATAAACAGGTGCAATACGCTCTGAAAAGAGTGTTTTTTACTTCCTTCGAGCATCGTGCAAACCTGCGAGCTATCATGTTCGCTCTAACAGACAACGCCCTACGTTCCCGCTCTATGTCTGAATCGTCTTTCAGGTCAGAGGTCACCACATGCCCAAGGTATTTGAAGGTGTCAACTCTCTTTAGCGGTACCTTATTTAACTGTATGCTAGGGATACTATCTGGACATTTACCCTTGGCCCGGAAAACCATACACTCACTCTTCTTGGTGTTATAGAGCAGGCCATGACTGAGAGCATATTCCTCACAAATGCCGAGCAGCTTAGACAGGCCACAGACCGAGGCGCTCAGCAGCACCATGTCGTCCGCATAGCTAATGTTGTTTACACAAACTCCACCAACATGACATCCGACATGCGTGCTGCTCAGCCTCTCGATGAGTGCATTTACATAAAGGTTGAAGAGCGTTGGTGAGGTCAACCCCCCTTGCCTCACCCCGCACTCCAACCTGTATGGTTCAGACAGCGACCCCGACCACCGAACTACGTTGACCTGGTTCCCGTACCAATATTTGAGAATACGAATGCATTCGCTGGGCAGGGAAGTGTCGTTAAGTTTATCCCAGAGAATATCATAGGACACCAGGTCAAACGCTTTCGTGAGGTCGAGGAAGCAAGCATAGACTGGTGTTTTGCGATCAGTATAGTACTTGACAGTCTGCTTCAAACACAGAATAGCTGTCTCGGTGGAGAGTCCCGATTTGAAACCGAATTGATTGTCATGTAGCTCGAGACAGCCACTCATCAGTGTGTTAAGAAGACTGTCAAGTACCTTAGACAGAGTTGTAGCCAGAGAGATAGGTCTATAGTTGTTGGCGTCGCTTAAATCACCAGTCTTACTTTTCACGATCGGTACCACCACGGTCTGCATCATAGCTTGAGGTAGATATGAATGTCCCAGACAAAATGAATAAAACATAGCCAAAACCCTTGGCAGATGGACGCCAGCATATTTAAGATGCTCGATACTCAAGTCATCGTGGCCAGGAGACTTGCCTCGGGTCATGGTCGTGATAACCTTCCTAACATCCTTGGCCGTAAACCTTACACTGAGCTCTTGCCCCCGAGTCACACCTTCAAGTCCCGATCGTGATGGTCCCAATGGAATATGAGTAAATAATGTAATATGAGTTCCGTCGTGGCACCAACGCGGCACAAACGACCCGTAACATCAACGACGTTTACGGAGAGAACTGTACAAACGAACGCACAACCCGTTATTGGTTTGCTCGGTTCCGTTCTGGGAAATTTGACTTGAAAAATGAACCTCGTGGTCGTCCGGAAACTTTGGTCAACAATGATGAATTAAAGGTGATTGTTGAAGCTGATGAAACTCAATCTACAGCTGAGCTGGCAGCAGCTTTTGATGTTAGCATTAAAACAATATTGGTCCATTTGCGACAGATTGGCAAGATAAAAAAGCTTGATAGATGGGTGCCCCACGAACTTAACGATCGCCAGCGCAACGTACGCGTCGAGACTTGCCTTGCGCTGCTTAACAGGCACAGAAATGAAGGAATTTTGAACCGAATTGTTACGTGCGACGAAAAATGGATTCTTTTTGACAATGGAAAGCGCTCAGCAAGTTGGTTAGATCCTGGTTCGGTACCAAAGCAATGTGCAAAACGAAAAATGACCCCTAGAAAGGTGATGGTCACAGTTTGGTGGCCTAGTGCTGGTGTGATTCATCATAGCTTTTTACAAAACGGCGAGAGCATTACTGCAGATGTGTACATTGAAGAACTGACCACAATGATGGCGAAACTCGCACGTCTGCAACCAGCTTTGGTCAATCGGTCGTCTCCACTGCTACTTCACGACAACGCGCAGCCCCATACTGCACAACAGACCGTCTCTAAGCTGCATGAGTTGGGTTTGGAAGCTCTCCCTCATCCGCCATACACACCAGATCTTGCGCCTTCCGACTATTACTTTTTCCAAAATTTGGACAACTTTTTAGCGGGAAAAAAATTCAATTCCCGAGAGGCAGTACAAAACGCCTTTGAAGAGTTTGTTGTCTCCCGTCCAGCTGATTTTTTCAAGAAGGGCATCCATAAACTGCCACAGCGTTGGCAAAGATGCATTGATTGCAGGGGTGATTACTTTGAATAAAAGAAATAAATAAGTTCGAAAAAAAAATACTTTAACTTTTTTCAAACAAAACGGCAATTTCATAGGTAAAGACCTAATAATATATAGCTCCATGCAGGACAATAAACACACTGAAATGTTATCTAATAGTTTTAGGTATTTATTGCCTGGCGAGCCCTAACTTATTTTAAAAAATACACACATCAACGTCAACACACATACTTAAAAACTTACGCCTTTTCCCCATGGGGGTAGACAGAAACCATAGAACGTCACCTGCTACGATCCTTACATACTTCTCTTGTCCACGTTCTTACATCAGACGGCCTACCATGACTTATTCCAGAGTGGGAAAGAGATGAAGCTAGACGACCTGTATAGCTCTGTCTCTTTCCCACTCTGGAATAAGAATGAAACAATAATGTTTTAAGACGCCATAGTAACCCCCCTGGTCATACACGCACGCTGGTTGTGAGTACTACGCACCTGACCTTTCTGGAACCTTTTTATTTTATGTCTGTAATATTCATCCATCGGTTGTCTGGAATATATCGCTATCAGCGATAAGATCGCCGTTGTAACCATAATGTTAGGAGTATTGTAAAACCGTTATGTTTCATTTTTGGTGTACCATAAAGTTTTATTCTATTCTATTCTCAACTCAAGTACAACTACAACACAGTACACACATCAACACGGTCTTGGGATATTTCATACTCAATTAAATAACTCGAAAAGTACTGGCCGCATTGGAATCTTTTAAACACCGATTTGTTTGTAATTTATCTCAGACTAATTCCAAATTCAAATTTTTGAAAATTTTGTTTCGGTGGCATAAAAATGTCTTGATGTGTAGGAGAGGGAATTTTCATTTGTGCGAAATTTAGAAAACAATACGAATTACGTTTAGTTACAGTTTTTTTTTCATTTTTAAACGAAAGATAAAGTTAAAATTGAGGTTTTGTAGCGATGCAACGCCAACATTTGACGAGGGCGGAGATGTTACGAGCTGTGGGAATGCTGGAAGCTGGGTCTGTTCAGCGTAATGTTGCTGAGGCCATAGGGACCCACCAAAATGTAATTTCAAGATTGTGGACAAGCTATTGTGCCACAGGTGAAGTAGCGGAGAGGCACCGGGGGCCAAGTCGCATCACTACCCCCAGACAAGACCGATTTTTGCAAATTACTGCGCGAGCTCAATCAAATGCAACGGCGACTCAATTGGTCCAAAGGCTGCGAGGAGTGGAACACCAAGTGCTTGTGAGTGACCAAACTGTAAGAAGGCGACTGCATGAAAGCAACCTACGCTCTCGTAGACCACTCCGGGTCCAACCTTTACGGAGAGGCAATCGTGGACGACGATTAGATTGGGTTCGGAACCACGTGGACTGGGGCCGTGAGCAATGGTCCAATGTGCTGTTCACGGATGAATCCAGCTTCGGCTTCCATCCAGATTCAAGAAGGAATCGTGTTTGGCGAGTTCCTGGACGATGGAGCCGTCTTCAGAACCCTCAGGAAGTTCACCCATACCAAGGAGGAACAATTATGGTTTGGGCAGGAATTCGTCTTGGAGGACGGACGGATCTCGTTTGGGTGCGGGGCAATATGACGGCAGAACGATACGTCCAACAGGTGCTGGGGCCCGTAATCTTGCCCCACAGAACACAAATGGGGCAAGATTTCCAGCCCATGCACGACAATGCCCGGGCACACACGGCGAGAACGGTAGCAGCTTGGTTACATACACACAATGTTAGGGCCTTAGACTGGCCTGCTCAATCGCCAGATCTAAATACCATTGAGCATGCGTGGGATATGCTGCAAAGAAGAGCTCTGAAGGAAGTTCCTAAAAATCTGGCTACAGAAGATCAACTTTTTGCGCACCTCAGAAGGACATGGGACAATATTCCGCAGCAAGACATTGACAACCTTGTTCTGAGCATGCCGAATCGTTGCCGATGTGTTATGAACATCATGGGCGCTTTCTCAGACTACTAACTTCAAGTTTATAAACACAAATTAAATGATTTTCTATTTTTTTCAGTTTTTACTCATAAATTAAAAGTTAATTCATATACGGTTTCCGTCTATGCTTCATTTTTTTTCCATAAAATCCTGAAATTTTAATCGAAGTACCTTAACCATTATTAAAAAATGGTAGAATATTAAATAACGTATCTTTTAAATATATACATGTCATGTAATTAACACATTGATAGTAATTCGCTTTTTTTAAAATATCCCTAGACCGTGTTGATGTGAGTATAAGGTCAGTGTATGTCCTTCTAGGGCGTACCCTCATGGCGTTGCCACATACATCTGCTTTACAAACACCTATGTTATTTGCCTTACACGCATCCTCTCCACATAAATAACCAAACCAAAGCATACTCCTTTAATTTTTTAAATAACACACAAAAACAATTGGTTTTGAAAACAAGTGCTTTTTTGCACATATTTAGTCCGTCCATACCTATTTATTTTACCTCTGGAATCTGGACACCAGCTACCTCATTGTTACGTTTCAGCAACCATGCTAGAATAATACTGCTGGTAGAGACAAGACATGTTTTCTGGCAACGGAGACACCAAACCAACCATTAGGTAATTGTAGCATACCAGTCGAAATGGGTTTGATGGCTTTTGGCTACTCTGGGGAGACCTCTTTATGGGTCTTACGGATTACGTTAAGATGGGATTCACTATAGTTCCATGCAGACAGCAGTAAAGATATATGTGGAGCGCAGCGTGCCTACTTACCTTTGACTGCAACCTGCACTCGTTGACCTTCCAACTGTCGTTCTTGATGATGATGATGAGGACTCATGGAGATGATGGTAGTTAAAAAGTAGTAGTAAAGTCCAAGAAGAACCAAGAAGAACTTAAATAAAACATTTCAAACAATATTCTGGACAAGGCTTTAGTTCTGAAAACAATATTTTGTTTGACGCAGCATAACAACATTAAGTTATTCAAAGCGAATACCGGAGTCAATGAGCGGTAAATTGATTTGTGCATATTGCGCCGATAACAGCGCCTGCTATAATTGACGGCAAATAGCTGAGGTAATTAGGTTTGCTGTGCACTGAACTATAGTTAATATCCCTATTATATAGGCGTATGATAGGCGTTCACTGTATGCTGCTTTGTAAGGCATCGTCCTAATAGAACGCGAATGCGCGATCATCGTAGGTTCGCGCGAATTTTACTCGTACGAACGCGCGATTAAACATATTGAACTCGAATAGGTGTCCTAACTGACAATCGCACGACGCGGTCACGCGACTCAAATGTTTGTAAATCTATTCGCACGAACTTGGTTCGTACGAATGCGCGATCAAACATATTGAATTCGAATAGGCGTCCTAATTGAAGTTCGCGCGATAACTGCGTCGGCGGGCCGCTGTGCCCGCGCCCCTCGCTCGCTCGCGTCGTCAATTCGCGCGATGATAGGACACCCAGTTTTTGCCATCGCGCAAACACGCGATGGTCGCATCGCTTACTCGCGCGATGATCGCGCATTCGCGTTCTATTAGGACGATGCCTAAGGCTCCGTTCGCGCGCTCGGCGATACGTCTTTCATCAAGCGTCATGCGCGGGCGATAAAAGTTTACCCCACTCTAGGAATTTCTCCTATACCGTGGGTGCGTTTACAAACATTTAAACTCACATACACAAACAGCCACACCCGTAACAGTTACTATCACGTGTTTCTACCGTGACGTCTTATAAGATTATTGTTTTACTCATTTTCCAGTGTAGGAAAGAGATGGCAATAGACATCCTGTATAGCTCCGTCTCTTTTCCACACTGGAATAAGAGTAAAACAATACTGCTTTAAGACGTCGTGGTAGGCCAGCTGTAGGCCAAATATTTGTTCCGTACATGGATCGAACCCGCATCCGCAGCACAGCAATAAATCGCTCAGCTCAGCCACTGCGCCAACCGTACCGTCAAACCTCCTTTACTCCCCGAATCGCGTCTCGATGGCACGTGACGTTCCCTAAATAAGTTCTTTAATTTGTTTTGCATTTCCTGCCTCGAAAAAGCCGCACTGTTATGTAGCGGACAAACAATCTGGACCAAAAATAACGCTAGCGACATCTATGACTCAAATAACGAATTATGATCAAAATCCTGAAGCGCGATGAAGGTTATCAGCGAGTTGATAATTTTATTATCGCTTTAATGTTGAGCTGATTTTTTTTTAATTTTCTATGAAAAATTTCTATACGGATGGGTTCAGAATGATGTACCTTCTGAGTACCTAGTAAGCGTTTTCGCGTCGGTATCCCTACGAATATGTAAGTGATACGTCACTTACCAGATTAATCACTGCATATTTTTTGTTCAAGATTTTGAACTTAAATATCTCGGAAAATTTGAATTTTAAAGCGTGAAAAAATAACGCATTTTTTTTATTTTTTATTAAGTGGATCACAAAGGTTGCGGTGCGCAGCGAACATCCCTGTGCCCCACCATCCGCCATATTGTTTGACGTCAGAATTTTAATTAAAAAAAAATGCTCATTTTATTTTTGTTATTGCATATAGAAAAAGATAAATATATTGCATATATTTTGCCTGAAATAACACAAAATTTATTTTATTTTATTACGTTATTATTAGTCGACCGTGAACGGGTGCATTATGTACTTTATGAGTGCCACTAAACTATCTGGATACTTGCACTAATGACGTCCGGTGTGTCTGGTCAGATTACACACCACGTTCCTATCGCATTGTTCACTAGATGACATGGTTATTAGGGAGCGGGAAGCTATCTAAGTAGTCACGTAATACTCGTGCAGTAAATAATGAAGGGAGTGTGTTAGATACGCTAAATGTTCAATCGAAAAGATTTGAGTATAGATGGTTAGTAGGAACTATTAAAGAAACGAGGCATGGGTTGCGTTGCGGGAGAGGTGATATGGCTAGAAAGAGGCCGAACACCGAGACAATTGCTAACAAGTTGACACTTAACTGGATTCAACAAGTAATATCGAAACAATAACCGAAACATTAATTAAGAATTACCTATTTTGAAATAATATAAATTACCAAATAATTGAAGTGAAACTTATCTTATGCGACTTCCAACAAGGTTGCGTTAAACGTTTAACGCTACCATGGAGGGGGTATGAAAGCACTCATTTCCACATTACGAAGTTTCACTTTTGGATTGGGTGGGTTGCCAAATAAATAAAGTATCATCTGGTTTCTGCCTGCAAGGTTTAATGCAACCTTTAAAGCACGAAGTGGAGGTCTTAGTTCGCTCACTAGACTCCGCTATCCCCTTCGAACCCAACCTGTCCGAGTCGGGGAAAAAAGAACGAGCCAAGCTGGCTCGGTACATGTGGCAATGTACCGAGCCAGCTTGGCTCGCTCTTGTTTCCTATGTTCTCCGTGCCACAATACCTTTTTTTACTATGTTGCGGATTTTTTGTGTTTATTTCAACTAAATAAGATCTACAATCTAGTGGCTATTGTTTTTAGCGTATAATAGGTTGTTGATTAGATTTATAATGGGAAAGATCTGCTATTTTTGATACAAAATGCTGCTGCCCGTTACTTACTTTTTAACCCCCGACCAAAAAAGAGGGGTGTTATAAGTTTGACGTGTGTATCTGTGTATCTGTGTATTTGTGTATCTGTGTGTCTGTCTGTGGCATCGTAGCTCCTAAACGGATGAACCGATTTTGATAAAAGTGGTGTCGTTTGAAAGGTATTTTAATCGAGAGTGTTCTTAGCTATGTTTCGAGAAAATCTGCTCAGCCGTTTGAAGATCATCACCTCTTTTCTAGTTGATGAAGGGATATAAACAACTTTCACAGGTAGTCTATTTGAAATTTGAAATGTTGTCGCTTGTCACCATGGGCATGTCTGAGGGGGGGAGGCTACACACCCCTCCGCCAAAATTTTCATTTTTTTTTATTTATATCATTCCTTGGTTTCGTTAATTAGCTAAAAGAGACGCAACACCGAGAAAATTGGAAGGAAAGGGGGGAGGCCTATCCCCAGGAGTAGGACAGTCAAGGCTAAAAAAATTAATATAAGTTAAAAAAGCATGAAAAAAAATTAAATTAAAAGCTATGAAGATCGCTTAGTACAAGCACAGAATAAAGCGGACCCCCAACGCTACGACGCTTGGATTAATTTGTTTTTGGCTTTTTAGAGGATTTTTGTGTCGGGGGTTTTTTTTAAATTTGTAATTTAATTTTTTTGCGGATAGATCTCTAGGCTATAGAAAAAACTGACCAAACTATAATTTAAGATACAAATTAACATAAAATATGATTATTCATAATAAGACACCGTTTTGATAAATTTAATGACTAATACATTTCATACATTTCAAATAGCTACAACCGTATGTTTTATTGTCTTATCGCACTATGGTAGCTTATGGGTGTGAGTTACTTAGGTGGGTAGGTACTATCAGAAAAGTGAATGTACTATCACAAAATCCCGTGTACACGATGACCACATCTGTTTACCACTCTTACTTCTATTGGTCTTCTTAAACAGTTTGCGGAGCAATAATATTTAAACAAAAAAAAACGTTAACCGAAAGAAACGCGATCTTTTTTTAAAATATGACTTGTTTTAAAATAATTCTCAGGCTGTGTTAAGATCCCAGATGTTGTTGACCACCGTTTTTCGACCAATAGGAATAAAAAATAAAAGGAGCAAGGAATATAATGTGTTTTTAATACAGTTGCTCAAAAAGTGGCGTATTGCAGGGACGTATAGCGTTCGGGATGTGAGCTATTACACACTCGAGCTTTTTCTTTACCTTGTCCGAACTCGTGCGTTCTCTTTCCCAACTGTCAAAATAATGTCTATTAAAAAGAAAAAAAACTAACCACGGAGTTTTTACTAAAAAAAAATCATAGAAGTTTTTATGATTCATGCAAATATTTCTATTATGAAGCTACTAATTTGTTTTAATATTAGATTTAATGACTTGATTCAATGAGTTAGGTTAGGTTCCATTTCATTTTCATTTCATATCAATTAAAAAAAATCTACTGAAGACTTGGCTGTATGGGCATAGTTCCCTTTGCCTACCCAGAATGGGTAAAGAAAACAAAAAAAAAACTCTGCTTATATTCTTTTACGGTTGGCGCCATTTTCCAAAAATGATCTTTATTAAATTGCTTCATTTTTTCGCAACTGTATTAAAAAATAGTTGTTCAGTACACGTGCGGAACCGTCATTGCAACTTGTTCCGACTGTCAACCCTCACCTTCGGCTGCGCCTCGGCTCGGGTAGACATTTGTCGGAACTCTTTGCAATGACAGGCATTCCGAACTCGTAATGAAATATACTATTAACTGTTTTAACGCTGCAAGCAAGCCTTACCGTGCTCCAATACTCAGTTTGGTGATGGTACCTACTTACTATCATAATTAATCGGGGCTGACTGACGAAACAAAATTTGTGAAGCGCGTTCAGTACGAGGTCTGATGATAAACTGTTTAACATTCTTATTTGAAAAACGTCAACGCGTGTTCAGAAACACTTTTGACGTGAAACGATGTGTGAAGGCGTAAAAACAACGTATTAATGCCATAATCTACATATTAATGCACACGCGAAAATATCATGAATATTAATTGTTAATATTTTGATGGATAGTTAGTTTATTTCCTGGACGAAGAGTACTTTTCGATTTTACGGGCGACGCTGCCGAGAACTTTTGCAAGCAAAACCAAAGAACGGTGCTAAAGAATTGGATGTTACTACGTTAGCAGAGTTGACGTAGATCAATTGTGTCATAAAAGGTATGTACGTTAATTCATGTATTTTTTCCAAACCCGTCAATTAAATTCAAACTCAAACTTTTTATTTCAGACCAATGGATCGATATAGTGTTAGTATGAACTTATCCTATGTTAGTAAATAACAAATCACATAAACTTAAAAATACACTAATTGGCTACATGAACATGTGCATGCACCACGTGTCTGCCAGCCCAGAGTTTAATAAAAGGTCCGTCAATCTTGTCCGCCAGTGTAACTAAAATACTGCTAGGGCTACCCCTGAATCGCCGCATCGATGCACACCGTTTGCGTATGATGGCATAAAAGTCATCTATTCGCGCTTCCGCGAACATGCCGCCGGATGCACTGCAACCGGGGCAGCCCCAACAATATCCTCAGCGAATTATTATGCTGCACGCGCAGAGCGTTGTAAGCCTTCTGCGTAAACCTAACCCACAAGCTGCACGAGTAAAACGACTGGCAGTAGACTCTGACGAGCGTCAGTTTTACCTAGTCAGTGCACCGCGCAAACCTTCAGGCAAGCATATTGCATCGGGCTGCCAACGCCCTGCGCTCCCCCTATCTATATCCTGGTCATCCATGTGAGAATCCGTGATCACATGACATGATTTGATTTTTGGCCACAGAATGTCATAATTCACCAAGTCAAACGCCCTCAACAGGTCAAAAACACCCAAACCAATTAACCAATAAATATCAACATACAGCTTTTCTTGAAATTTGCATTTGCTTCATGTTTTTACCGTAAAGGGTCATTAATTAGCGAACAAAAATTAATTTAAACAAGTCGAAGAGACATCTGTGATCTGCATCTGGCTGAATAACCATCAATTTGTATTTTGTGAAAATTGACCACCATTTTATTAAGCCGTGCCGCTGCTTCTATTGTTGAGCAATATAAGCAGTGGCGTAACAATAATTGCTTTATTTTTGAATTATTGATTTAATCTCTTACTCTGGAAGCTCTTAACTTGGACGTATTTCTACATCATTCTCATATATTTGTATTTCTCAAAATGAATGATTTATTTATTTATTTAAAAAGACATGTACAATATAACAGAAAATCCAAGTAATTGTACAGTGAAAAGAAACATATTTAGAATAAAGTATGATAAACATATTAAATAAAGTACTTAAAATTACAACAACAAAAAAGTCATCTTTCATGCATCATCCCACAGAACAAGCACAAAAAAAAACATCTTTCGTTCATGTTCTCAAAGAAACTCAAACATCCACGACATAACCCAGCTCGAGGCAAATAAATCACACTCCGGTGTCGACGTCAGAAGAGCGATCAACATTGCCAGGGCGCGAACCAAGGGAGAAAAGTGAAACTGTGCGTGCAGACGGAACGTCCAACAATCTGTGTCCACACCGGTATTTGGGCACCGGGGGAACAAAAAGCCTCACAAAGCTGAGCTACTAGTTCCGGGCAATCAAATTCACCACGAAGAACCCGACAAGCAAACATTAGTAAAAAGAAATTACGCCTGACTACAAGAGAGCTGAATTTTAACATTCCAAGTAAAAATTTTGTGGGGTACAGAAACGGATAGTAGGGGTTCCAAATAATTGAAGCTGACTCTAATTTACTTCTGACTAAAGCCATATAAACTAATTTTATTGCTAGAGGGTTGTCAAATTCACGCACATTTCAGATAGTGTACCCTAGTCTTCAGTGGCGAAGGGTGAAAATTTTGAAAGGGGAAGCCGAAGAAAAAAAAATGAGAATTTAAAACTTTGTTTTTATTTTTTTATTTTAGTTTAGATCATCAGCGAACCCGAAAACCACAAAAATGACACCCATGACGAAAATACCAGAAATTTACGTCACGCTTCGGCGCTAATTTTAATTTTGGCGTCAGTATCTCATGATAAAAATACCAAAAAATTTCTAAAGACCCGACTCGATATTTTTTTTTTCATAACTTATGTATTATAACGATTAAATGCACAGGAACTATTAACAAATAAAAATATAAGCTAAAAAACCTTTTTGAAACAAGCTTTTATAAAGATGCACTGAAAAGAAGATAATAAATCTTTGAGTAAATGAAAACGATATAGGATAATTTTCACAAAAGCTTGTCGCGTTTAGTTTTTAAAGCATTTACCATTCACTCGACAAGCTTGAGGTAACTATAGGATTTATGTTTATTTATAAAAAGTGAACGCGTATATATACAAAGTTTCATCTCTGTGCTATTAACCGTTGAGGAGTTCCCTCGTGAGGAGACGATCCTGACGGTAGGATGAGTTCATGATACAAATCGTGATTATCCATCAAATATGAACTCGAATGCAAAGTTTCGTATCTGTGCTATTAACCGTTGAGGACTTCCCTGGTGAGGAGACAATCCTGGCTGCAGGATTAAGTAATGTCTGTCATAAAAATGTATTGTTCTTAGTACAAAAGGTGTGTGCAAAATTTCAGCTCAATCGGAGATCGGAAAGTGGTTCTAATTTAGCTTTCGATACATAGAAACTTTGTAGTAACTCGATAAACTTCGGCTTACCTAGTTCCTACAAAACGGTGCTGATAGCCGCGAAGTCACGTGTCCGCGTCCATACGATTTTAGTTCTGAATTCTGACACCCGAGCATCGGCTTACTGGCGCCACATGTAGCTTACTTTGTTGACATTAAACATTTTGGCATTTTTGTAATGTTTTCAATCCATAGGTTTGAAAACATCGGTGTATTCAATGTTTATACTGTGATGTCGCGGTTCTGTATGGTGTCGGACGTTAAGAATAGCACCATCCCATATCTTCCCGTGGGTGTCGTAAGAGGCGACTAAGGGACTTGCCAGAAAATGGGCAGCAGCGTTTTTCTGTGCTTTTTGCAACAACCATACTGCGATCGCCAACCCGTCTGCCAAGCGTGGCGATTATGGCAAAACCCCCCTTATGAGCGCAATACAGAAATGGCCCCTAGTACCCGGCAGCCCGTCTACCCTCGACTATGGTAGCGGTCGAGGTTACGGCGTGGCAAGGGGTGCGAAGAATCTCCGGAAGGGATCCGGCTGCCTATACCGACGACTTGACCTGGCAACATATAACACGCGGACACTCCGGACCGACGAGAAGATAACGGAACTCGAGGAGGAATTGAGCAGGTTGCGATGGAGTATTGTAGGATTATCTGAAGTCCGAAGAGAGGGGGAGGACACGATGATCCTGAAATCCGGCAACCTACTCTATTTCCGAGAGGGTGACCGGCAGTCCCAGGGTGGTGTTGGGTTTATCGTCCACAAGTCCCTTGTGAATAACGTGGTGAAGATCGAGAGTGTGTCGACCAGGGTGGCGTACCTGATACTCAGAATATCCTCAAGATATTCGCTGAAGGTCATACAGGTCTACGCCCCGACCTTGGCACACCCCGACGACGAAGTGGAAACCATGTATGAGGATATCTCCAAAGCCATGCATGGTTCCAAAACTCACTTTACCGTTGTCATGGGGGACTTCAACGCGAAACTGGGCAAGCGAGACGGAGATGAGCTGCAGGTGGGGCAATTTGGGTTTGGATGTCGGAACCACCGGGGACACCAACTGGCTAGTTTTATGGAGAAGGAGGGCCTCTATATGATGAACTCCTTCTTCAGAAAGCGTGAGCACAGGAAGTGGACCTGGCAGAGCCCCGATGGTGCAACTAAAAATGAGATTGACTTCATCATGTCAACCAAGAAGCAAATGTTCAATGATGTCTCTGTGATCAATTCGGTGAAAACTGGGAGCGATCACCGCATGGTAAGAGGCACATTGAACATCAATATTAAGCTAGAAAGGTCTCGACTGATGAAGTCTACGCTCCGACCAGCACAGATCCAGATCCAAAACCCCGAGAGCTTTCAGCTTGAACTCCAGAATCGTTTCGAGTGCCTAGGAAGCTCAGTGGACGAATGCAACGATGGATTCGTGGAAACTGTCCATACGACAGGGTCTAAGTTCTTCAAGACGCGTCGTACACAGAAGAACAAAAGACTCTCTGATCATACTCTCAAGCTCATGAAGGAACGGCGTGAGATGATCCTGCAGTCTTCAGAAGACGCGTGGAAATACCGGCAGCTCAATAGACAGATCTCTAAATCCTTGAAGAGCGACCTCCGCCGCTTTAATACCGAGCGTATTAAAGACGCCATTGAGCGGAATAAAGGCTCAAAGGTATTTGCAAGAGATCTGGCTATTGGGCAGAGCCAGCTCACGAAACTGAAGACCGACGATGGCAGAATTGTATCCGCCAAACCGGAGCTACTGAGGGAGATCGAGAGTTTTTATGGGCAGTTGTACACGTCAACCAGGAAACCCGTTGTAAATCTAGCGAATGACCCAAGAGCTAGACTGACCCGACACTACACCGAAGACATCCCGGACATCAGCCTGTACGAGATTAGGATGGCTCTGAAACAGCTTAAAAACAACAAGGCACCGGGTGATGATGGAATTACGGCCGAACTTCTGAAGGCGGGTGGAAAACCGGTACTTAAGGCCCTTCAGAAGCTGTTTGGTTCCGTCATACTCGAGGGCAAAACGCCTCAGGCATGGTGCAGGGGTGTGGTGGTACTCTTCTTCAAAAAGGGCGACAATGCCCGGTTGAAGAACTATAGGCCCATCTCACTTCTAAGCCATGTCTACAAGTTGTTTTCAAGAGTCATCACGAATCGTCTCGCGCGCAGGTTTGACGATTTTCAGCCTCCCGAACAAGCCGGATTCCGTAAAGGCTTTAGCACCATAGACCACATACATACGCTGCGACAGGTTATACAGAAGACCGAAGAGTACAACCTGCCTCTCTGTTTAGCGTTTGTGGACTATGAGAAAGCCTTCGATTCGATCGAGACTTGGGCTGTACTGCAGTCTCTCCAACGGTGCCAAATTGATTATCGGTACATCGAGGTGCTGAAGTGTTTGTACAAAAACGCCACCATGTCAGTCCGACTTCAGGACCAGACCTCGGAACCTATCCTTCTGCAGCGAGGTGTGAGACAGGGAGACGTCATATCTCCGAAACTGTTCACCGCTGCACTGGAGGATATCTTCAAGGTTCTGGACTGGAGAGGGCTAGGCATCAACATCAATGGCGAGTACATCTCTCACCTTCGATTTGCCGACGATATAGTGGTCATGGCTGAGACCATGGAGGACCTCAGTACAATGCTCGATGACCTTAGTAGAGCTTCCGAAAGAGTGGGTCTTAAAATGAACATGGACAAAACCAAGGTCATGTTGAATGCCCATGTAACACCCACTCCTATCAAGATCGGAGACTCTACTATCGAAGTTGTAGACGATTATGTCTACCTGGGACAAACGGTCCAGTTGGGTAGGTCTAACTTCGAGAAAGAGGTCAATCGTCGAATCCGACTCGGCTGGGCAGCGTTCGGGAAGCTGCGTGGTATCTTCTCGTCCAACTTACCGCAGTGTCTCAAGACAAAGGTTTATGACCAGTGTGTGTTGCCAGTGATTACATACGGGACCGAAACGTGGCCGCTCACAATGGGCCTCATCAGAAGGCTCAAAGTCACCCAGAGGGCAATGGAGAGAGCTATGCTCGGAGTTTCCTTGCGTGATCAAATCAGAAATGAGGACATCCGCAAGAGAACCAAGGTTACCGACGTAGCCCGAAGAATTGCCAGACTTAAGTGGCAGTGGGCAGGGCACATTGCTCGCAGAACAGATGGCCGATGGGGCCGAAAAGTTCTGGAATGGCGACCGCGAACCGGGAGACGATGCGTTGGAAGGCCTCCCACTAGGTGGACCGATGACCTGGTGAAGGTTTCGGGGATCCGCTGGATGCGAGTCGCACGGGACCGATCAATGTGGCGACACTTGGGGGAGGCCTATGTCCAGCAGTGGACGTCTTTCGGCTGAAATGATGAAAATGATGACTGTGATGTGATACCTACAGATGTGTACATAATTTACTAATTGACTACAGTAGACACTACGTATATAGTGCCTTGTCCCCAAAGGGAAGCCGGTAGGAATCGGCTTCTTAGGTGCCTTCGGGCCTGCTAGTCTTCTGTATGAATCAGCAGCGAGGGATCGCATATGTTCATGGAAGGTTAGTCGCGAATCAAAAATAACACCAAGATCTTTAACTGAATTAACACGAGGAATCGGTTCTACTCCTAAATAATATTGCACAAGTCGATGGTATTGAGCACGACTAAGTATAAGACATGACACTGCATTTGGCTGTGTTAAATAAGAGCTTGTTTTCAGTACTCCATTGGAACACTGAGTTAATGTCCTTTTGAAGAGTAACTGTGTCGGCCATCTCCTCAACACCGTATATTAACTTGAGATCATCAGCGTAAAGTAAACACCTGGAGTGTTTGAGAACCTTCTCAAGATTGTTAATAAAATAATGATGTAACCAAGATTTTGTAACATATTTTGATTTAAAAGAGTGTCCATGGAGTTTCTTGCCCATTTTTCTCCATTGAGATCTACGCTTTGGTATGGGCAACTACAGTACTTTCACAAGTTATTATGCCTTGTGACTGCGACTGTAGCTTCGCGTTTTGTTTTTCATTTTTTGAGTTACAAAAGTGCCTGTAATTAAACATTGATCTTAAACTCAAAGCATTTATTTCAATTAGAATAAATGCTTTGAGTTTAAGATCAATGTTTAAAATAAAACCAGTCTTTAATTATAAGCTTTCTTTTTCAATTCACCCTCAAGAAGTAATCAGCTTAACACAGCAAAGAATGAAGCGTTAAAGAAAATCTTTTAAAAACAGTACAATGTCTTGCTAATAGCGGATTATGGAAATAGCTTAATTCAGACTTTTGAATGGGCTGAGTAAAGGCCATTGCACACCAGTGATGTCAGTGTTGAAGTGGTGTCGAATTGAATATTTATTTATTTTAAACCGACTTCAAAAAGAAGGAAGTTCTTAATTTGATTAATATTTTTTTTATGTATATGTCACGGGTCTTTCATAAAATTAGGTTTCTGATCAAAAACCTAGGTTTTTGACGGAAGATGACCTGAACTAGTTCGGGTTTATGATCAATCTGATATTGGTAAATGTTTCTTTATTACGTTTTTATTTATTTTTTAAATTTTGACTTAGTTTAATCGCCTAAACTAATATTATAAAGAGGAAAGATTTGATTGTTTGTTTGCATTAAATACTCGTAGGCTCCGATTTGAAACATTCTTTCAGTGTTAGACAGCCCATTTATCGAAAAAGGCTATGGAGTGGAGCAGCAACGAAAAATGTTGCGTTAACGAGGAAAATATGACAGAAAATATGATAGCTAGTATTTAATAGTTACAAAATTTCATTTTCGCGGCTTATCAAAATCAGATAATATAGGTACGTGAAATTGAAACATTTCATTTCATAATTGGATTGAAGGAGGAGAATGCTGCTGCTTTTCTTAATGACACTTTTTAAAATGCCAACTTTCTCCCCTGGCACCACTTCCATGAAAAGGTAATGCATCGTTCTTGAGAAAAACCAATTATTGTAACCTAACCTCAAAACATTTAATATTCGCCTAAAAAGCGTAGTCGGCGTAGCCCCGCTACGCGGGGCGCCTATTTCTGTCTGCAGGGTTTACAGTAACTTAGCACGAAGGGGATGTCGGGGTCTCAGTCTTGAGAAAAGGGTGTAAAGTTCTTTTTCATTACTCATACTCTGAAAGTAGGTCTGATGTTGCCTGAGGAGCGGGATGAAAGTAATACTTTTCATCCATAAGGACAATCGCTTTCAACTGACAGATGTCAAATTATAAAAAAAACTAGTTCTATTTTCACATTTTAATTGAACCATGTTCCGACTTTCTATGCAGCCACGATGTAAAATTCAAATAACTTAAAGTTGAGTATTGACTAAAGAATATATATTTTTTAAATAACTTTATTATAATTTAGTTTCATCAATTTCTTTAAAATAACATAGGTTCGGGCAAAATATTTACCATTTTTTTAATGATGAAAATGAAAAATAATTGCTGAATAGCTGGCTGGCCGCAGAAAAAAAAATAGGCGGGAAAGCGGCAATCCGATCTTCATTTGTTTTTTCGAGTTGTAGAGTTTTGTTTATATTTCCGTATAGCAAAGATTTGTATAAAATGAGTTAATCAGATTCAGATATGAATTTAACGCCTGATTTTATAAGAGAAGAGGCTAAAGCGGTAGTGGATAACCTTTTATTTTTACTTTCCTTATTTGTAATGAAAAGCACAGTGTTTACCTCGGGTTAAAGACTTATTTAGTCCCTCGGACTATTGCCGCACTCACTTCGTTCGGGCGCCAAACCCCGTCTCGGGACTACATAAGTTACTTTCACCCCTAGGATAACAATGTACTATTTCTACGGAGTACTTTGGGTGTAATGTCTGTTGGGCTACTGCCCGACAGATGTTGTTGAGATTTTATATGGTCTGTGGTATCAATGATGGCCGCCATAGTACTTTTTGTGGTGCCGCTACGATCTCATATAAAAAACCCTAGTTGAATACCAGAAAATATACCTTAACTGAGTAGTTTTCACTAATAACAAATAAATCCAGGACACGTCTCTTAAAAAAAAAAAACACTTTATTTTAGGCCTGAAAACCCGATTAATTTGCAACTGACTGTACATTTAAATTTTTAGTTGCTTTGAAATCAATAAATAGTTGATTCATTGCATTGGTTAATTAGTGACGTCACAAGTTGCTATTGCCTTACAAAATGTCAATTGATTGGTAGAGTAAACGATCCTATTTAATTTTAATGTTTAAATGGGCCTGCTCAAGATTACGAGCTGGGAAATCCAATAGATAGCGATGAATGAGACCTACGATGAAACAAATTTACGCAAAGGATGCCCGGTGTGCAAAAGCCTTAATCCTACCCGGTTTTAACACACGGAAACTATTAAAAACAAGTTACGCGGGAAACCTATTATTAAGTGAAATACGTTTTTAGATGAAACCGGATGATGTGCACAATAGCGGAGTGAAGTTCGTTGCTTATTTGTAACTTAGGGTTGAAAGGTGATAAATTGTCGGTAATTAAGTCTGTATTTAATAATTTATAATCGGTCTAATTTAGCTGTAACACTATTTTTTTAAAAATGTTTTTAGTAACTTTTGAGACCTATGTATCCTGCTTATGCCTATTAAGTTTCAATTAAATCGGTTCCGTCATTTCGAAAAATAAGAACTGAAAAGTTTGCATGAAATGTCGTTAGGTGTAAACGCTCTTAAGTTATCGGTCACTAATTGCCAGTCACCCTATTTAGGTAGTACTACACTAATGAAATGTGTTTATCTATTTTATTGTTTCCTCTTTAGTAATTTGTTATACGCCGGTCTAGGTCATCATAATCATACTCCTGCACTTATTCCAATTTATTTGGGGTCGGCGCAGCGTGTCTTTTTCTTTTAAACTTTTCTATTACTCGTCATCTCATCAGACACCTCCTTTTTTTGCCATATCATCCTTTACACAGTCGATCCATCGTTTTTTTGGTCTTCTTTTACTCTTATACCCATCCATACACAAAACTTTCCTCACAGCATTTTCCGGCCGGTTAGGTATTGAAAAATATTCTTCGTGTACATTTACCTCCAGCACAGGCTTTTGATTTTTTCCTATAAACGACATGAAAATTGATAAATTGGAAATTAAGTGCTCCAATCGCCTATTATAGCAAATATTTTAAAAAGGCCAACCCGTAATCCATCGTCAAAAATTAATCAAATTAAAACAAAAATAGTGGACGCCATCACGCAATATCGTTGTCAATTAATTGAAAACGCCCGGAGTTTGTTTAACTAATATTTTTATTGAACCAAATTTTAATTATTGAGGAGATCACTCAGTCAAATGAATTTGGTTCATCGACGCAAGGTTATCGGTTAGTGCGAGTTTTCAGTGGTCAGACCGTTTAATTAAAGCCTTGGTCAAACAATTTCATGACATGATCGGTTTTCATGGTAATCAAATTTGCTTATAGGTAGAAATAGTACATTGTGTATTAAGGCGGTTAGTACGGTATTACGATCGACGCTGTAGTAGAGTCTGAGTCGAGGTTCGTAATTCCCGTACCGCCCGTGAAACATACAATGTTTTTCATCACATTTGCGAGTAAATAATTATGAATTATAGCCATACACAAGTCAGCACAACTATTATTACGAAATACGTGAACTTTTTTTTAAGCGGATTGCTGGTTTTGCCGACACCACAGATTATACAAATGTTTCGTTCAGAAACGTTAAGGGCTAGTGTATTCATACTTACGTGGGTATACAGCCATGACGCACTGTAAAAAAAATATTTCGGCGTTTTGATACAAAAAACTATCGATTATTAAGAACATTAGTTGACTATTTAAGTAGCATGTAGCGAGATTGCAATGAAATTCCTGTTTAGATAACATTTTAAGACATTTTTTCAACTGCGTGTAAACTCCTTGCTTGAACTTGTATGACCTGTGTGTGTATGCTGTGGTATAAATTGAAAAAAAAAATACTTACCGACCTTGGGTTTTATGACAAAAAGAAAGGGGAGTTTGTTCCGCCACTTCTTCTTCCTAGCTAAAACACTAGGAAGTGACGAAGGGCGGGCGTTTTGGGGGACTGTCGCTTGTAATTTTGACGTTCAAAAAGTGCTGATTATCAGCCTAATTTGAATAAATGACTATTTATTTTGATTTTAGAAAGCTCGAGGGTTTGATATGGGGCATCATGGTCAAGTTAACCTGTTTGTTTAGATACTATTTACGTGCAAGTGCGATGAAATAGTACATTGTGTATTAAGCGCGGTATGTAAGGAATTACGATCGAGGCTCTAGTAGAAACTCGAAGTCGAAGACTGAGGGCTTTCTGAGTCGAGGTTCGTAATTCCCGTACCGCACGTGAAACATACAATGTTTTTCATCACATTTGCGAGTAAATAATTATGAATTATAGCTTTAATACACAAGTCAGCACAACTATTATTACGAAATACGTGAACTTTTTTCTAAGCGGATGGCGGGCTATTTCCCACAGATTATACAAATTTTTCGTTCAGATACGTTAAGGGCAACTGTTACTTATGGAGGTATACAGCCATGAAGGAGTGTAACAAAATAAAATAATATTGAAAAATAAAAAGTTTTGAAACAAAAGCTATTATTAAGAACATTAGTTGAGTATTTAAGTAACATCTAGCGAGATTGCAATGAAATTCCTATTTAGATAACATTTTCAGACAATTTTTCAATTGCGTGTAAACTCCTTGCTTGAACTTGCAACACCTGTGTGCTGTGATAAAATTAAAAAATAAAATTACTTACCGACCGTGGCTTTCATGACAAAAAGAAAGGTCGAGGGTTTTATATGGGGCATTACGGCAAAGTTAACCTGTATGTTTAGATACTGTTTACGTGCGAGTGTTCTGAAAAAATAAAATTTACCTAGCTGAAGTGATACTGATCTGGTTTGTCGAAGGTTTGATCTTTCCTCCTTCTTTATCGTGAGGTTAGTGCCTAACGTGGTGACAGAGTTTTTATGCCGCTCATCGGGCTCTGACTTGGCTTTACATGGCGTCGAGAAATATCGTTCAGGCACTTTGGTTTCCTCACTTAAGTACTAACGCTGTAACATAGAAATGTTGTACAAACAATAATGATTTTAAAAGAGTAACCAGGGAGTGTCTTGCCGGTTCTTCTACATTGGAAACGACCAACCCGAACCGAGCACCTTTTTGTCGACGTTTTGTAAGTGCCCATGTAGGCCTATATGAAATAAAAATATTATGATTTTGATTATGATGTTTTCTTTCTACGAAGCAAGTTACAATTATACAATGAATCCGAATGGAGAAAATGAAATCAGAGGTGCGTGCCTTTGGTTCGAACTTCAGACCCATGACTTGGCAGTCCGACGATTACATAACAACACTGGGTTATCACTGCTTAGATTTGGTGATCGATGGAACTAACGAGTCTTGGAGTGTAGTGTGGCAAGCGTAGCGTGGGGGGGGGGGGGTGCCCAGCAAGATACAACGACGACGTCCAGCTGTGAGCTGTCATCTGCCTAGCCTTTTTCCCAAACTATCTTGGGTCGGTTTCCAGTCTAACCGGATGCAGCTGAGTACCAGTATTTTCATTAAACGACTGCCTATCTGACCTCCACAACCCAGTAACTGGGTAATACGATCCACTTGGTAAGACTGGATGTCAGACTTTTTAGCTTCTGACTACTCGTAACGACTGTCAAAGATCTACAAATGACAGCAGGGACCAACGGCTTAACAAGATTTTCGAGGCATGGAAGAAACTCGGTATGTAATTATGGTCACCCATCCACGGACCAACCTCGGTAAGCACGGCTTAACCTTAAAGATCGACCTGTGCGGCTGTTATTATTTAGGCACGAGCTCCTCCAGCAGTCCACTGTGTCAACTGATTAATCTATGACGGAGCATCACTTGAGGACGGCTCAACCAATTTGGCTGTTTTTATTTTGTTGTATTAGTAATTGTCAGGACAACGGTTGTATGATCTTTTTTTGTTAACACACTTCTCATTTTCTGCACTAGTATATTGCACCCGTACGAGCCGGGGCGGGTCGCTAGTGATTGATATTAATGGACAAAGACATTTAAATATGCTCTGATTACAGGTTTTGAAGCATCCCGGGTGGTATGTACATCGAGTTTGAAAAACCGACTGTCACACCGGTAGGTACGGTATACAAAACTGTACTTTATTTTGTAGCACTATGTGCCATATTTATAATTAAGCGATCCGGTACAGAAGGTTGTAGTTCGTGTGTCTGCAAGTCTGACCATAATTTGTTACAAAATATTTGAAAGCACTCGATGCAGCTGTGTTTTAGCTCAGCGACGAAATTATGAAAACTCCTCGGTCGTTAATTATTATGACATTTAATTCTCCAGTTGCTATTTTCCAGCAGCGTTTCATTACTGAAAGTGTTGATATCCACTGGATACCGAAACCAATACAGATACCGATAGCCATGGATACGGGATTATTGTGCGGACTCCATTAAAAAGCGGGACGCTTTGTAAACCGCAAAGCGAATGGTGATCCATTTAGGTTTATTTGCACTTATTTTATTTAATTTCCATTACATTGTTATTCCCATATCTTCTCATGGGTGTCGTAAGAGGCAACTAAGGGACTTGCCAGAGAATAGGAGCAACGTTGTCTGTGCTTTTGTAACAACCGTACTGCGATCGCCAACCCGCCTGCCAAGCGTGGCGATTATGGCAAAATCCCCCTTATGTCAATGAGGCGTTGGGGGAGGCCTATGTCCACGTCTTTCGGCTGAAATGATGATGATCATGATGACATTGTTATTGAAAACTATGGATTTTTGTTATAAGGGGTCCTGATATTTTTTTGGACAGTTTTGAAGTTTAGTAATAAATAAAACATAGGAGATTACAATGTTTTAAATAACGTTTATGTTTCTATTAAAGCACGTTGTTCGTACCTACACGTTATTTGAACTTTGACAGACGTTACAGGTAGCCAGTGGCCCGAAAGTCTGACAACCAGTACTTACTGGGCTGTTGGAGTCAGAAAGGCATATACGTCTACATTATACATCCGGTTAGACTAGAAGCCGACGCGAAAATAGTTGGAAAAGGCTAGACGATAATGAACTCCTCTACTAACTTTTATTAGCTGGGTATGGGATAAATTAACACACTACCAATTAAACACTAAAAATCTTTAATTAACACAAAAATAACACACAAACACTTATAACTCAATCACAATTACAAAACTGATCACTATTCACTTAGATATCGCATTAATATTTCACTTCGATCGCTTCGTTTCGTAGCCAAAATCAGACTTACTCACTTCCGCACCCGTCGTCTATTTATATGGCCGACCCATGTTCGAGAAACTTCCACAACTTCCGTGAATGTCTAGGTAGTTCCTTAGGGGAAACCCATCCTTCGAGAAAGTTCTACAACCTTTTTGAACCTTCCACATAGCCCTCTATTGGAACCAATTCATCTAGAAAGTTCTAGAAAGGTCCTGAACTTTCTCGATTTTACTAGACATTTCCATTGGGGAACATTCTAGGATTATTCTCGAATCTTCTAGACATACTGGATCATTCTAGACTCGAACGTAATCCTAGAGTGTTCTCGTAAAGCAGGCGACGTAACATAACTAACAAGAAGTCCTAGTTTAATTATAAACTTATCATTATAAGTTCATAATTAAATTCCAGTATAAATGAATTTTAACTAGATCTGCAACATCACCAAAATGTAGCAAACACCAAGCCATGAGAAAATTAATTCCAGCCAAAAAGCCAAAGAGTCAGTAAATTGCTGGGTCACGTCAAGTTGGCTTCTAACTAGAGCCAACTTTGACGTCAGGCCCGCGAACCTAACGACTGGAAACAGGCCTAACAATGCACTTCGGGAAACGAAACGCGAATACTAGTTTTTATTGTAGGGTTATTGGGAAAAAGTCCACTTTTTGGAAAGGTAATTAGTGGTGACTTTTTGGTCACGAACCAAAATGCGGTAATATGGCACGTTAGTGTTTCAGTGTATAAGCGTATGATAGTGTTATCGTCTGCGGAGGAGCTCGTGGCTAAATAATAACAGCCGCACAGGTCGATTTTTAAGGTTAAGCCGTGCTTGCAGAGGTTGGTCCGTTGATGGGTGACCATAATTACATACCGAGTTTCCTCCGTGCCTCGGAAAACACGTTAAGCCGTTGGTCCCGGCTGCCATTTGTAGATCTTTGACCGTCGTTGCGAGTAGTCAGAAGCCGAAAGTCTGACATCCAGTGTTACCAAAGGGTATCGTATTACCCAGTTACTGGGTTGTGGAGGTCAGATAGGTAGTCAATTCATGTAACATACTGGTACTCAGCTGCATCCGATTAGACTGGAAGCCGACCCCAACATAGTTTGGGAATAGGCTAGGCAGATGATGAGTGTTATCGTCTTCCTAGATTTACCTCAACTATACAAGGTGGGAGGTACACCGACGCTAGAACAGTTACCACGTATTCCGTAAATCATTCTGAACCCTGGAGAGAATATCTTAAGTGATTATATTGTTTGCTTTGAGTTCCTGATACTTCGACGCTATTGTAAGCGCCATGATCGTGGGCATCATTCCGCGATCATCGCGGAAGATATCCCGTAAGCGATAATGCGATTGAAGCCCGACACAACGGCTCAGTACTAAAGAAAGTCGACAATACCAAATAATTGACGCGATTTTTAGTTGGAAAGCCCACATTCAACTCTTAATTTAAATACTGAGCTCATCAGCGTATCGCTCTCGTAAGTGTAAGATTAGTTATAAACCGTGAATGTTTCCCAAAGTCTCCCAAAACGCCCGCCTTTCACCTAGATATCCTCCCTACTTTTATTATTTACGTAAATAAAATATATCAAGCCAAAGTAACTGACCAACTCCAATATCCCCACCGCAGAATTTCCGCTTAATTTCTACGTCACTTCATAGATTATTTACCTACCGTGTTACTATACCTCGCCGTTCCAAACTATCGGATTACATGAGGAGCGCATTACTTATTTACTAACGTGCGATACGGTAACGAGACGCTATCCACAACCTGTCTGCTAGCTACCGAACAGCACCGAGAGAAAATCTAGAGAAATAAATAAAAAGTAACCTGATTTAGAACTGTGGTGGATTGGTTTCTAGTGCTTTCATCGGTATTTGCGATCTCGTGGCAAAATAATAATAGACGCACGGGTCGATCTTTAAGATAAGCCGTATTTGCCGAGGTTGGTCCGTGGATGGGTGACCGAATACCGAGTTTCCTCCGTGATTTGGAAAGCACGTTAAGCCGTTGGTCCCAACTGTCATTTGTAGATCTTTGACAGTCATTTCGAATAGTCAGAAGCGAAAAGTCTGATATCCTGTCTTACCAAGGGTACCAAGTATCGTATTACCCAGTTACTGGATTGTGGAGGTCAGATAGGCAGTCGCTTCATGTAAAATACTGGTACTCAGCTGCATACGGTTAGACTGGAAGCCAACCCCAAGATAGTCTGGGAAAAGGCTAGGCAGATGATGCTTTCATCAGTATTTACGTGAAAGATTTGTACAAAGGTTTTGGAGCTATACAAGGTGGGGACGACAATGCGACAACAAATGAAAACACTGGTAATACTAATTCATAGGAATACTTTTTATCAAATAAATCCTAACAACAAAATAAAAAAAAAATACAAACAAACTAAATAGCATAAAACAGTTTACGAATAGAACACTAATTATAAAAATTGGTTTACTAACCTTAGGTATAAATTGCACTAATTTGTATCTGGAAATCAAGGCACGAATTTGTCATAGGTTTTTGAAGTAGCGAATTGGCAAAATGTGTTTAGTGTTTATACCGATGCAGGGGTCCTTAACCTGTCGGTGCTCCCTTATTAATCCACATCATGATGCTGAAAATGAAATATCTTGTGACCAAACTACTGGGCATAATATATTCGATAGAATTTTCGTGTGCAGACTGGGAATGTAATAAGGTATAGGCATTGTCGGCGCCACCCTGTATATACAAGAGCTATTGGATTCACAGTTTTAAGTTTTCGTTTTTAGAAAGTGGTGGCAGCATTTTTGTTGTAAAAACCGCCTTAACAACATTTTGACAACTTAAGCTTGGGATGTTCTAAGTCAAATGGATGGACGACTTGTGAAGATAAGTGTCAAAGAAAACAAAGTTTAAAGACCCAAACAAAAACTAAATCTGTTTTTTCCAAACTTTTGTTAACAACACCGAGTGAAAGAAAGAATAATGTGGAAATTAAAAGGCATTTTTACTATCAAAACCAGCCATTTTTATTCTTTTCACGTATCAAAAATTCTTAAGAGTTAAAAAGTCACATATCGGCTCATTCGATCAGACTTTAATCGCTATGAGTGTCATTTTATCAGAAGAGGAGGCAAAAACTGTGTGGGTGTAATTACTTGACCAATATCGTTAAAGTTTAGCGTCTAAGAGTGTGGGAGACTATAATTTGAGGGTGTGAATTTCTAGAACGTAATTGATGCCGTAAGAGGAGCACGTGGCTAACTAATAAAAACCGTACAGGTCGATCTTTAAGGTTAAGCCGTGCTGGCCGAGGTTGGTCTGTTGATGGGTGACCATTATTATATACCGAGTTTCCTCCGTGCCTCGGAAAGCACGTTAAGCCTTTGGTCCCGGCTGTTATTTGTAGATCTTTGACAGTAGTTATGAGTTGTCAGAATCCAAAAGTCTGACATCCAGTCTTACTAAGTGGTATCGTATTACCCAGTTACTGGGTTGTTTAGGTCAGATAGGCAGCCGCTTCATGTAAAATACCGGTACTCGGCTGCATCCGGTTAGACTGGAAGCCGACCCCAAAATAGTTTGGGAAAAGGCTAGGCAGATGATGAATTGATGCCGTAAATAGAAGCAGATAATAATATATAATTTTTCGTATTACGGTTTAAAGCTGGAAGATAATATTATACAAAAACTAGCTTTTACTACTATGGTAATTCACTACCAGGAAAAAAAGTTCCCTCCTAACAATCATAGTCTACCCGTGCGACAAATTTCATCGAAAACGGTTCAGTCAGGACAAACAGGGTTACTTTCGCATTTATTATTTTTAATATGGATGTAGATTTAATAAAAATTAAACCGTTGGTTATTATTTAACAAACTAGATTTTATAACGTCTAAATTCCAGTCTCCACATACTATAAACCGCCGCCGTTGTAACCATAAGATTAGCGGTTTTGTAATCCCTTTATTTTTAGGGTTCCGTACCCAAAGGGTCAAACGGGACCCTATTACTGATACTTCGCTGTCCATCCGTCCGTCCGTCCGTCCGTCTGTCACCAGGCTGTATCTCATGAACCGTGATAGTTAGCGAGTTGAAATTTCTACAGATTGTGTATTTCTGTTGATGCTATAACAACAAATACTAAAAACAGAATAAAGTAAATATTTAAGGGGGGCTCCCATACAAAAAAGTGATTTTACATTATCTTGACTTATGATGTCAGTACGATAGCGAAAAACGTATTCTTAGTTCGGGTTTTTCATGTTTTTTTTGCCTTTATAAAATCTCCTTGAATATGGGGAAAATTGGAGAACGATCAAAAAATTGTTTTTCTTGAAATTTAAACAGACTATATATCTTACTAAACTGAGACATTTTAGTGAAGAGAATATTTTTCATGGAATCTCGTAAGTAGAGCTCAATTTTTTTTTATAATAATTAAAATAAATGATTAAATATTCAAGGAGATTAGAATTTGCCTCCTTGCAACATTGACGGAGTGCCAAGTGTCAAATGAATATGGTCTCGTTTATTGGTTGTCATTGGAAACGAATATTTGTTGTGCTTCTATTTGAAATGGCATTTTCTCAAGCATTTTTCATTGATTTCCCAAGAGTACAGTAACTGCTAAAAACACGGAGGTAATTACAGGTACGTAAGTGCGCGGTGGCATCACGAACGGAACTCCAACAAAAGTGCTGTTCTAGACTTCTTCCATAATTTTTTATTAGGCACGCAGCAGCAGTCGCCTCCTTTCTAGCCATGTCATCCTTCACATAGTCCATTCACCGTTTCTTTGGTCTTCTCTAACTTTTATAGCCACATTCATATTCAAAACATTCCTCGCCGCACACTACTACGAAATGTACCAATTAATCATGGCACATTCCTATTTGTAATGATTTCTAAATAAAAACAAGATTTTTTGTGATTTAGATTTATGTATTTGAGAGTTTATAAAAACTCTATGGCATGTGTCAAATCTTTGACATGTGTAAAATAAAAAAAAAAAAGGTTGATTGTTACGGTTCCCGCCAAAACGGCATTCTTTTTCATGAGAAGAACCAAAAGGCTTTCCTTGGGGAATTAATCTTTGTTAATTAGATGTTGGGTCGTATATTAAGATTGCTACTGATATAAGCACCAAGTTGTGTATTCTATGTATGTGAACTAGTTTCTAAATACAGTTGCTGATACTGAACAAGGCGTATTCATTTTGTATTAGAACCCACTTTATTTCAGGGTACAATAATTCACAAAGCCACAAAAATTAACAGACTAGTCCCAGATGTTCACTAGGCTCGTAAAATATCTCGGCATACGGTAGCCCTAACTTATCTTAACTTTGCCGTAGGACTGTGGGACACAAATTGATTTTGCAAGCGAACTCTGTCGGGAAGTGGTCCCTTCATTAATTTGATTGAGTTATGGCGTCCGTGTTTCATCCGGGAGCTATCCTTTTACTTGAATGATGATATTCGCACGAGTGAATCCATACTAATATTATAAATGCGGAAGTCACTCTGTTTGTTTGTTTGTTTGTTTGTATGTTTGTTTGTTTGTTACCTTTTCACGACTAAACGGCTGATCGGATCTTAATGGATTTTGGAAAGAAGATAGATTTAAACCTTGGGAAGGACATAGGCTATATATTATTAACAATGCTATGCGAAATATTTCTACGCCGATACTTACGGCTAAACATGATTGGACTCAAACGATGTAATATCTTGCATGCTCTTGTATGTATACAATGTTTAAACAAATAAATAAATCTTATCTTATCTTATCTTATCTTATAATCGGAGATCAGTGTATACTGGTTTATTATGGCATGTTTGCTCGTGGTGCGTACCAACAATAATGTATTATGCATGTCCTTACCCAAATAACAAGACCATTACAAACTTTAATAAAGCTAAAGCAAAATATTAATATTGAAATGACTACAGAACAAAAGAGGAAATCTCCATACCAACCCTTTTCTAACACAAAGCAGCAGGGTTTACTTAACTTCCACTCAAAACCAGGGTATTATCTATATCTATACAAATAAAATTGGAGTGTCTGTTTGCGATATCAAAATAAAAGCTTTTTAATGAATGCGGGAAGTATATACGGTACTTATAACAAACACACATTTTTTCAATTTCTGTCTGTGTGTGCTAATCTCCGAAAAGGCTGGACCGATTTTGCCGGGACTTTCACTGGTGGACAGCTGATGTTATAAACAGCAACTTAGGCTACTTTTATTTTAGCAAAATAATTAAGGTTTGATGCAAACAATTTAAAACCGTTAAAAGTAACACAATCCGATTCAAAAGCGGAAACCAAATCCATACTAATATTATAAATGCGGAAGACACTCTGTTTGTTTGTTTGTTTGTTTGTATGTTTGTTTGTTTGTTTGTTTGTTTGTTACCTTTTCACGACTAAACGGCTGATCGGATCTTAATGGATTTTGGCAAGAAGATAGATTTAAACCTTGGGAAGGACATAGGCTATATATTATCACGCTATTAACATTGGAAGGTGAGCAATATTGCAATTTGTTCATATTCCTCAACTGATTGACAACTGACAACTGTCATAACAAACATTAGAATAGATCGGCTATTTTAGAACAATTGTCACCGAAGTAAATAGCCTGACGGTTTAGCGGTCGACCTATGAATCATAAGTTGCAGGATCAAACCTAACCCAATATGCACTTATTGTTTTATTTATTTTTTGAATTTTTGATGCTGTATTATTTACAAAAGTAACCATGGTTCGATCCCCACCCGGTTTTCACTTTTTGTAAGTAGGTATTTTGTTTTTTTTTATGCTTTAAGTCTTCCTAATCATTACCAAATAGTGTTATACATCCTTTTGTTGTCATTGACCATTCAAACTATAGTTAAACAATCATTTAGCCTCTGGCCGAAGAAAAACCAGCTCTTGGATCACGGAAAGCGTAAGTTATGCGTTTAGAAATTTCTTTAAAAAGACTGTGAGCATTGAGTACTCTGATCTTACGGTCCCACGGTCCAAAGCTTCAATTCCCAACGACTCAAAAATATAAGTAGTTACCGATAAGATTACTTTATTAAAGCTGCTTGAGCTTCCCCGTGGCAACAGCGACAGTACCAGTCTCCAGCCCTTTTAGTTTATATAGTTTTGTTTTCGTAACTTTTTAATTATTTAGTAAGAAAGTAATATCATCATCATTCATCATTTCAGCCGAAAGACGTCCGCTGCTGGACATAGGCCTCCCCCAAGTGTCGCCACATCGACAGGTCCCGTGTGACTTGCATCCGGAGGATCCCCGCAACCATCACCAGGCCATCGGCCCACCTCGTGGGAGGCCTTCCAACGCAACGTCTTCCGATTCGTGGTCGCCACTCCAGAACTTTTCGGCTCCATCGGCCACCCGTTCTTCGAACAATGTGCCCTGCCCACTGCCACTTAAATTTGGCAATTCTTCGGGCTACCGGGACTTTGGGGTAACCTTGGTTCTCTTGCGAATGTCCTTATTTCTGATTTGATCACGCAAGGAAACTTCGAGAATAACCTTCTCCATTGACCTTTAAGTGATTTTAAGCCTTCTGATGAGGCCCAATGTGGGCGACCCAATCGGTCCGGTATGTAATCACTGGCAACACACGCGGGTCATGGACTTTCGTCTTTCGAGACAACGACTTACGAGAACTTATCATGCAACTTCCCGAACACTGCCCAGTCGAGTCGGATTCGACGGTTGACCTCTTTCTCGAAGTCAGACCTTCCCAACTGGACCGTTTGTCCTATGTAGACATAATCGTCTACAACTTCGAGTGTAGAGTCTCCGATCTTGATAGGAGTGGGTGTTACATGGGCATTCAATATGACTTTGGTTCTGTCCATGTTCATTTTAAGACCCACTCTTTCGGACGATCCACTGAGGTCATCGAGCATTGTACTGAGGTCCTCTATGGTCTCAGCCATGACCACTATATCGTCGGCAAATTGAATGTGAGAGATGTACTCGCCATTTGGGGGGTTTGTATTTATGCTTTTGCGGTTGCACAACGACTTGCTTTGCCTGCGCTTTGCTTGGTAGTATAAATGCAAGCCTACCTTATCGCTTCCCTCAGAAACGATAAGGTGGCGGGGTCTTGAGGGGGAGCGCAACAGTCGCTAAGATCCTCAAGGCAAGTCCGGTGGATTCACCTTCACGAGGTTGCCTCCCTGTTCTTGGTCTAATTCCATAAGAAATAGACGTAACAAAAACCACCGGGCGCCTTTTCTCCTTACCATGACCCTCTGTGACTGGGTGGTTGTGGGCTCGGCCGTCACTAAACTGAGCTGGCGACGGGTAGGCACATATAGTCACCTGCGCTAGGACCTGCGCAGTCGAGCGCCGTAAGCGGGGATGAAGGAATCCTGGGGGGCTGAGCCGAACGGCGCTGGCGGTAATGTGTCCGTAAGGCAACACGCCCTCTTTGGTCCGGATTTCAGGCGAAACGGTGGCCCTAACCAATAGCCAAGGGTAGGGAAATGGCCATAGTGTCCCGTCAGAGGGGCACGGCGAGGAGCGGGGGGTCCACTGTGGCAGTTCTCGGACTGCCACAGTGGTGGGTTAAGGTCATGCTGACGGTGTAAGTGAAGGTTGATCAGTTCGGGAAGGGACCGGGCGTCCCTACCGCCAACCCGATCAAGCACCCGATGTCGCACTGTAAGCCAGCCTCTCGCCCCTATATCTCGATGGTACTCCTAACGGTAAGCTAGTTTGTAGCGAGACGTTCCCAGGTGCGGGCTCCGTGGAGGGTGGGAGGCCAAAGAGATGAAACACAACTACAACTTACTATGGATACTTCAAGCCCATACGACACCAAACACACACACACACACACAAACACCACACAAACAAACACACCCACCACACACACATACACACACACCACACAACCACACATCGGAGTGGAGGCGAAAGCCAGGGATACTCCTAAGAGGGGTGCATACAGCACCTCTCTCGCCCCTGGGTGCTCCGCTGTCACTACAGCGGGCTCCAGCGCGGGTGTCGGTCCGGCTGCGGCGAGAACCGCGGCCAAGACCAAAATAAAGTCCCGGAAAATGCAGAGGACATCGGCGCTGATTGGGACCAGTACCGATCCTCTTTTGGTTACAGGTGTACAGCCCCCCACGACGGTTAATACCGGTGGCAGGGCCCCTCTACTCAAGACACCTCCACCTATGGCTCTTCAAGCCACCCCTCCCCCGCTGGCCGTCACTGACCAACCGGAGGAGATCAGCACCGCCGGGGACACGTCCGCGTTTACCTGGCAGGTGCAGGGTAATAGGCGGAGGACGGCGAAGAACACTCCGGCTACACAACGCGCTGAACCCTCAGCGCCAGTAGCTCCGGCCCCAACTGCGGGCAACGGATGGAGGAGAAACAGACCGTCCAAAAAGGAACGGCGGCAGAAACGGTGGAAAGGTAAAAATCCACGTAATCTACAGGCTAACGCCGCAGGTTCGGCTAGACCGACCAGCGGTAATGTCAACTTCTCCGCAGGCAGGCGGGAGCAGGCCAAGGTCGACAGTAGTCGCCCAGGACCCAGCCAACCGTCGACCAGCACGAAGGGACCAGCCCAAACAGCAGCACAGGGACCCGATCGGAAGGATCAGGCCGCGGCCAAGCGAGCTCTCAACGAGACCTCGTCACCTCGAGGAGAGCACAAGCGGCCGCGGCTTGATAAATCCAAACGGGCCGCCAACCGCAGTTACGCCCAAGCAGTGGGCTCCGAGCTCGACGTAGCAGTTACCTGCCAACGTACGGGGTTCATTACGAAGGAAACTTCAGAGGAGGTGCTCGCGGCCATACAAAGGAGGATAGTCTCCGAGTGCCTCTCCGCCAAACACGAGTCACCTGCACCGGCCTTCAGAGCAAGGCCGATGTTCACCGGAGGGGTCCTGAAACTGTGGCCTGGCAGTGACCACACCTTAGCCTGGCTGAGGACCGTTATATCCGAGATGCCTCCCTCCACTAGTACCTCGCTAGTGGTCAGGAGGCAGGCGGAAATCAAAAGACGGGTGAGATGCGGCATACTCATCCCGGATGCTCAGGGGGTTTTCGCAGAGCAGTCCATCATTGGGCGCGCTCTGTGCTACCAAAATCCCTGGATCGACATCAAGGGATGGGTACTGCTGCACACCAGCAGACAGGCCGACGCGTGGTTCGTGGTGGTCGGGATCCCTGAGGACCAAATTCCCACCCTGATGAAGGCCGAACGTCGTCTCTCCTTCGGGGTAGGGACGGCGTACGTGAAATTCCAGGGTGCGAACGGCAGATTTGTCGACGTCCCTCAGGGATGGGACCCGGCCACGGAGACGATCGTGGAGGTGAAGAAGGAGGAGAAGGCAGTGTCTCCCTCCCATAACGACACCGCGGTAGCAACCGCGGTTGCACCTGCGGCAGCAGCGCCGCCGGCGCCAACGGTGCCAGCAGCGCCAGAGGCGCCAATAGCGCCAGCGGAGCCGGCAGCGCCTTCGGCGCCAGAGGTGCTGACATCTACGGCCGTCCCGGCCGCCGCCGGCGTGGACGCCGTCCTCACATCGGGTGACGAGCTCGATGGCAATAACTTGTCGTCGGTCTCGGGCTCGGACGGGGATGGCTTCGACGCGGGCGACCTGTTTGCCGGGCTGCGTCTGGAGGGCGACGAGGAAGGCACGACCAGTGATGGCGTCCCATTCGTCGACCTGTAGAGTGCTGCAGGCTAACCTCCACCACAGCCAAACCGCAACGGCTCAGATGCGTAAGTGGTTGGAGGTTCAACATACGGCCATTGCTTTGATCCAGGAGCCGTGGATCAGAGCTGACCACATACAAGGCCTCTCCAATCTTGGAGGTAAGCTTCTCGTTGGTACAGATCACGATCACCCAAGATCGTGCATTTATACGACAGGCAATATTAAAACACAGCCACTAACAGACTTCTGTTGCAGGGATATCTCTGCAGTAAAGATACAAATACAGCGTGATGACACAGAGGTTGCAGTCGTCTTCGCCTCGGCATATATGCCTGAGGCTGAGGAGCCGCCGCCGCATGACCTCGCCCGCCTCGTGAGACATTGCGAGAGCTTGGGGCTGGAGGTTGTCATTGGCGCTGACGCAAACGCACATCACCCTCTATGGGGCATGGAAACACAAAACGAACGGGGTAAGGCTCTAGTTGATTATTTATTCACTACGAACTTAACCCTACTAAACACAGGCTCCGAACCAATCTTCGTAACCAGGCGCAGTCGCACAATCATAGACCTAACCCTGGCTTCAGAAGGTGCAGCGGCCATGGCCACCGGGTGGCAGGTGTCCAGGGAGGCCTCCTGCTCGGACCATAGGTGGATCCGTTTCGACCTCCAGGTTAGTGTCACGCCAATACTGCCACGGCGTAACCCACGCAACACAGATCGTGCTGCCTATACACGAACCCTAGAGTCCAAGCTTGCGCTGACCGATTATCGGTCGACGTTCGAGGACATCTTGCAGATTGACGACCAAGTCAATCACCTTACAGAATCAATGTTAGAAAGCTACCACTCAGCCTGCCCAGAAACCACTCCGTCCTCTACACCGGGGCAGCAACCCTGGTGGGGAGCGGATCTGGAGCGCAAGCGCAGGAAGGTAAGGACAGCCCTGAACAGAGCCATGAACAGCTGTGCTGATAAGGACTGGGACGCGTACAAAGCGGCAAAATCCTGCTACAAAAAGTGCATCAGGTTCAGGAGCAAAACTGGATGGCGTAAATATTGTGGCAACATCGAATCATGCCAACAAGCTAACAGGGTAAGGAAAATACTGGCACAGCAAAACACGACTGGGCCTGTTGTTCTCCGAAAACCAGACAGTACACTCACCACATCAACAGAAGAAGCGATGCGCGTCCTCATTGAAACTCACTTCCCAGGATGCGCTTTCGCTCAGGTAATTGAGTGGACCGAGACAAATCAAACACCAACAGAGAACGACTGGTGCTACGCACACAAAGTAGTAACGCTGGAAAAACTCCAGTGGGCGATCCAGTGCTTCCATCCTTTTAAGGCAGCAGGTCCGGACGGGATATTTCCCGCCTTACTACAGTGGGGGGGAATCTCCGTTGCCGGTAGACTGGTGTCCCTAATGAGAGCGTGCCTGGCCTTTAGATACGTTCCGAAAGGATGGAGGGAAGTGAAAGTCATATTCATTCCAAAGCCAGGTAAGAGTGACTACACAAATGCCAAATCCCACCGACCGATCAGCCTAACCTCCTTCCTTCTAAAAACCATGGAGAGAATTTGCGAGAGAGAGCTGAGGGAGGGCGCGTTGAAATCTATACCACTACACAGTAACCAACATGCATACAGCTCGGGTAAGTCCACTGAATCGGCACTCCACCTGGTAGTCAGTCGGATTGAAGATGCTATACATCAGAAGGGCACCTGCCTTGGAACCTTCATAGACATCGAAGGAGCCTTCGATAAAACCAACTTCTCCAGCATCAGCTCCGCCCTTTCTCGTCATGGGGTGGAACAAGTGCTGATTGACTGGATCACCAACATGCTGAGCAAACGAGCGGTTCGCTTGGAAGGAGAGCAGCAGATGGCTCTGATAGCCAGAGGATGCCCCCAAGGTGGAGTACTTTCCCCCCTTCTCTGGAATCTGGTGATAAATGATCTCATCACCAAACTCAACGCCAGTCATTTCTACACAATTGGGTATGCAGATGACCTCGCTATTCTCATCTCGGGAAAAGTGACAGGAACAATCTGTAACCTCACCCAACAGGCGCTACGCATCGTGGAACGATGGTGCAGGGAATATGACCTTTCAGTGAACCCCACGAAAACTGAGTTAGTCATGTTTACCCAAAAACGTACTTTAGGACCTTATCGCTTGCCTAAACTATTTGATACAGAACTTCAATTAGCCACCGAAGTCAAATACCTGGGAGTCATCCTAGACAGTAAGTTAAACTGGAGCAGTCACTTAGACAACAAAATAAACAGGGCGTGCATCACCTTCTGGCAGTGCAGGAGGATGATAGGTAAGAAGTGGGGCCTATCTCCCAAAATAATACTTTGGCTATACTGTGCGGTGATCCGTCCCATGATCTCGTACGGGGCGGTGGTCTGGTGGCCACGCACCAGGCTAGTCACGGCCTCGAATAAACTCCAACGCATGCAAAGGCTTGCCTGCATGGCAATTACAGGCTGCATGAGAACCACACCGACAGCGGCTCTCGAAGCCATGCTGGAGCTTCCGCCGCTTCATCTGTACATACAACAGGAGGCAACAATGGCGGCAGCACGCCTTGAAACTCTTCAACTCTGGAGTAAGTCAAACACGCAACACACTGCGGTACTAGAGGGACTCTACAACGAGTTCCCCCTGGCGAAAGCCATTAACGATCGGGTACCAAAACAATTTGTATTCGACAAAAAATACAAGATCCAGCTCCACGAGGATCACCGCTGCGAGGGGTTAAATCCCGCAGAATTACGGATCTTCACGGACGGATCTAAAACAGGTACAGGTACTGGGGCTGGAGTATTCTCAGAGGATCTCAACATCCATATAGCTGTACCACTGGGGGTCCACAACACGGTATTTCAGGCGGAATGCATGGGCATTTCCCTGGCCGCATCAGCCATCTTAGCCAGGAAGGCTGGGGACCACTCTATCCGTATACTTTCGGACAGCAGGGCTGTACTGTTAGCACTTGACAACCACACGGTCAACTCCGGGTTAATATACGAGTGTCACCAGCGCCTTAACCAGGTCGGTAAGCACAACAACATAACCATACAATGGATAAAGGGCCACAGCGATTCCCGGGGCAACGATGCAGCGGACGAACTCGCTAGAAGGGGTTCCAGTATGGCAGCAGTGGGACCAGAACCCATCGTGCCACTCCCCTTCGGGTATCTACGGACTCTGGTAAGGAAACGCACCAGTGATCAACACCACAAACTGTGGCTAGACCATGGTGAGTGTAGGCAGGCCAAGGAGGCACTTCCTTCTATAGACGGCCGTCTCACCAAACGGTTGCTTAGGCTGACCAAATTACAGCTCCGCATAGTCACAGCCGCCATCACTGGTCACGGCTCTTTTAATAAACACCTCTTTGTCCTAGGAGTCACAGATAGCCCACTGTGCAGAGCCTGCTTGGAGGAGGACGAGACAGCAGCCCACGTGCTTCTACACTGCCCAGAGGTTGCAACATACAGGGCGAAGTACTTAGGTAACCCAGGTACTCTCCGCGAGATCGTCAGCAACACCAAGGAGCTGCTGGCCTTTCTCGGGGAGCTGGGGTGGTTGGAGTAATGTTCCCACCCGTACGCAAAATACGCGCTTTAGACGTGGAGTTGCGGAAACCAGCCCGCTATACAATACAATGTACTCGCCATTGACGTCGATGCCTAGCCCTCTCCAGGCCAGAACCTTAAATGCATCTTCCAGTGCAGCGTTGAACAGTTTCGGAGATATGACGACTGTTTCACTTCCCTGTCACTGTCACTGTCCATGTCTCTCAGGAAAGCTAAATAGTGAATGTCATCAAAATGACTGCTGGGCTAAGGGCTCCCCCATAGTCTTACAATCTTCTCTCCGTGCGATTTTGTGGACAGAAATTAATGGTCGAAAACCAAAATAAAAGATTACCCGACCCGGGATTCGAAACCAGGACCTCATACTCAGTAGTTGCGACCACTAGACCAACGATACAGTATATTAACAGTATATATCAGTCTGTTTTAAATTTTCACGCTTTAACTGGTGAACGGATTTGGATCAAAGCCAGGTCATGATCTGGATAAGGACATTATAATACTTTCATTTATACATGAAAGCGCTATACTATTCACTCACCGATAAACCACTCAAGAACTACTAACTACCACTTTTGACCTTTTTAACTTGAAATCTTGCAAGTAAGTTCTTAGTAAGGCAGAAAGGGATTTTTGGAAATTCCACCGCCAAGTGGAGCGGGTATTCTCGAAGGTTCCTTGCGTGATCAAATCAGAAATAAGGACATTCGCAAGAGAACCAAGGTTACCCCAAAGTCCCGGTAGCCCGAAGAATTGCCAAATTTAAGTGGCAGTGGGCAGGGCACATTGTTCGAAGAACGGATGGCCGATGGAGCCGAAAAGTTCTGGAGTGGTGACCACGAATCGGAAGACGTTGCGTTGGAAGGCCTCCCACGAGGTGGGCCGATGGCCTGGTGATGGTTGCGGGGATCCTCCGGATGCAAGTCACACGGGACCTGTCGATGTGGCGACACTTGGGGGAGGCCTATGTCCAGCAGCGGACGTCTTTCGGCTGAAATGATGAATGATGATGATATTACTTTCTTACTAAATAATTAAAAAGTTACGAAAACAAAACTATATAAACTAAAAGGGCTGGAGACTGGTACTGTCGCTGTTGCCACGGGGAAGCTCAAGCAGCTTTAATAAATTAATCTTATCGGTAACTACTTATATTTTTGAGTCGTTGGGAATTGAAGCTTTGGACCGTGGGACCGTAAGATCAGAGTACTCAATGCTCACAGTCTTTTTAAAGAAATTTCTAAACGCATAACTTACGCTTTCCGTGATCCAAGAGCTGGTTTTTCTTCGGCCAGAGGCTAAATGATTGTTTAACTATAGTTTGAATGGTTAATGATAACAAAAGGATGTATAACACTATTTGGTAATGATTAGGAAGACTTAAAGCATAAAAAAAAACAAAATACCTACTTACAAAAAGTGAAAACCGGGTGGGGATCGAACCATGGTTACTTTTGTAAATAATACAGCATCAAAAATTCAAAAAATAAATAAAACAATAAGTGCATATTGGCTTAGGTTTGATCCTGCAACTTATGATTCATAGGTCGACCGCTAAACCGTCAGGCTATTTACTTCGGTGACAATTGTTCTAAAATAGCCGATCTATTCTAATGTTTGTTATGACAGTTGTCAGTTGTCAATCAGTTGAGGAATATGAACAAATTGCAATATTGCTCACCTTCCAATGTTAATAGCGTGATAATATATAGCCTATGTCCTTCCCAAGGTTTAAATCTATCTTCTTTCCAAAATCCATTAAGATCCGATCAGCCGTTTAGTCGTGAAAAGGTAACAAACAAACAAACAAACAAACATACAAACAAACAAACAGAGTGACTTCCGCATTTATAATATTAGTATGGATTTGGTTTCCGCTTTTGAATCGGATTGTGTTACTTTTAACGGTTTTAAATTGTTTGCATCAAACCTTAATTATTTTGCTAAAATAAAAGTAGCCTAAGTTGCTGTTTATAACATCAGCTGTCCACCAGTGAAAGTCCCGGCAAAATCGGTCCAGCCTTTTCGGAGATTAGCACACACAGACAGAAATTGAAAAAATGTGTGTTTGTTATAAGTACCGTATATACTTCCCGCATTCATTAAAAAGCTTTTATTTTGATATCGCAAACAGACACTCCAATTTTATTTGTATAGATATAGATAATACCCTGGTTTTGAGTGGAAGTTAAGTAAACCCTGCTGCTTTGTGTTAGAAAAGGGTTGGTATGGAGATTTCCTCTTTTGTTCTGTAGTCATTTCAATATTAATATTTTGCTTGAGCTTTATTAAAGTTTGTAATGGTCTTGTTATTTGGGTAAGGACATGCATAATACATTATTGTTGGTACGCACCACGAGCAAACATGCCATAATAAACCAGTATACACTGATCTCCGATTATAAGATAAGATAAGATAAGATAAGATTTATTTATTTGTTTAAACATTGTATACATACAAGAGCATGCAAGATATTACATCGTTTGAGTCCAATCATGTTTAGCCGTAAGTATCGGCGTACAAATATTTCGCATAGCATTGTTAATAATTATCAATGAAAATAATCAAAAAAAAACTTAAAATAGGCACTTAAAAAGTTTACAATTTAGGAACTCTGTATCTCTCTATTAAAAATTATTATTATGTTCTAATGTCAGTAAAAAAAGATAAAAATAAAATATATATAAAAAACAGTATTAATGTCGATATCAATTAGTATTAATGTCAGGGAAAATATAGAATTATTCAATCACAACATTAATGTCAGGGGAACAAAAATAAAATTATTAAATCACAATATTAATGTCAGGGAAAAGATACATTATTCAATCACAATATTAATAAATTAAATCACAATATTAATGTCAGGGAAAAGATACAATTATTCAATCACACAAAAAAGATCTTTTTCCGCTAGATATTCGGAGACACTATAATATGCTTTTTGCAAAAGAAACATTTTCAATTGACGCTTGAATGCCTCACCACCCAGCTCCTTCCAAAGTTTAGGCAATCTATTAAATATAGTAGGTGCCATGCAGACGATACTTTTGCGCATGAGTGCCGTTTTTGCTGGATAGACTTGAAGAATAGTCATATCCCGTCTGTTACGCGGTACCAAGTCCTGTAGACGTGGAAACAAATTTGGGTTTGTTTTAACAAACATTGCGGTTTCGAGGATATAGATACAAGGAAGAGTTAATAGTTTGTATTTTTTAAAATAAGGTTTACACGTATCAACCGTTTTTAGCCCAAACATAGATCTAATGCATCTCTTTTGGGCTTTAAATGTCGTGTCAGCGTCGGTAGAATTTCCCCAAAATATAATGCCGTATCTTAGGTGAGACGCAGCTAGGCCATGGTATGCCGCAATTAAAGTATCAACGTTCACGACTGCAGCTAGAGAGTGCAATGCAAAAGCAGAACTACTGATTTTTTTGCAAAGGTTCTCGATTTGTAATTTCCAGTCAAGCCTTTTATCAATTATTAGTCCAAGGAATTTAGTAGTATTTACAATTTCAACAATTTTATTATCTATATTTATGTCCATATTTTCTAAAGTCAAACGTTGGCTGAAATGTATGATTTTAGTTTTATCTAAATTAATCTTTAAATTATTATTGTTTAACCATTCTATTATGGATGTCAAGGTATCGTGAATGTCAAGTTTATATTGGATCATGTCATTGCTAGTATTGGAAATTGTCACCGTGCTATCATCTGCAAATAAGGTCATAGGGTGTGAAATTGATTTTGGCAAGTCATTAATATATAGTGTAAAAAGTGGAGGTCCCAATACACTACCTTGTGGAACCCCAAAAGTAGTATGACGTTCAACTGATAAGTGTATCTCTTCCTTTTTAGAGATTGTATTAATTCTAGTGATTTCTGTCTTTTGTTTCCTATGGTATAAATAGGATTTAATTAAATTAAGCACATTGCCTCTTATACCATATGCTTCAAGTTTTTTTATTAAAATGTCGTGATTTACGTAGTCAAATGCTTGAGTCATATCGCAGAAGATAGCACATACCGGTGTTTTTTTGTCCACTTTTATCAATACAGTGTATAAGAAGTCGTAGATCGCCATATTTATAGTTTCATTTTCGCGAAACCCCTTTTGCTCATTACATAATATATTATTTTTCTCCATGTACCCGTTTAATTCCGTTTGAATGAATTTCTCAAATATTTTTGAGAAAATAGGAATCAGAGAAATAGGTCTGTAGAATTCCATGAGCTCTCTATCTTC
Organism: Cerastis rubricosa; assembly: GCA_949152445.1. NCBI lineage: Eukaryota > Metazoa > Arthropoda > Insecta > Lepidoptera > Noctuidae > Cerastis > Cerastis rubricosa. The sequence goes on from OX424541.1 coordinate 17,502,061, forward strand.
TTTCTTAAATAATGGCTTAACGATTGCTATCTTTAGTGCGTCAGGAAACGTACCAGCTACAGTACATAAATTTATAATATGAGACAGATGGTTGCATATTTCAGACGATACAGCTTTTACTACTTTGGTTGATATGCCATCGTACCCCACGCTATTTGTGTTTTTTAAGGCCATAATAATTGTCTGTACCTGTTGTGGTGTACAGGGTGCCATAAACATCAAGTTTTTGTTGTTTACGATGGGTCGTGTAGTTTTGTAACTGGACTGGGTGGGTTGTATTTTATTAATAAAGTAGTCATTAAATTGATTAGCAATTTGTTTCGCATCAGTAATTGTGTCATTCTTCATTTTAATTTTCGAAATATAATTTTTGGGTACATTAAATTTACCTTGATTTATAATTTGCCAGGCGGTTTTACATTTATTGTGTGATGTTTTGATTTTAAAGTTATTTTGTGAGCGCTGTGTAAGAGTTATAATTTTTCTAAAACGTTTAGAGTATTCTTTAAAGCGAGTTCTATTTAATTCATTCGATTTTAATCTGTAAGTCCACAGAAGTTGCCGTTTTTTTTTACTACAGGATTTAATACCTTTAGATATCCACTTTGGCTTTGTTATTACATTTACTGTAACCCTAGTCTCAGGAAAACAGAGGTTATAGAAAAAAGAGAATATTTCATGAAATTTGTTATATGCAATGTTCGGGTCGTCAGTTTCATATATTTCGGAGAAATACATTTTGCTCATACAATATTTAAATTTAGATATATTTTCCTTGCTGTAATTGCGTCTAAAAGCACTGTATTTGTCGATCGTACATATTTTATTTACCGGGCATTTCAATATCTGGGCAGTGTGGTCTGAAAGGGCTAACTCTATGACTTCTGATTTACAACGTTTGTTATAATTATGCGCAAAGTTATCGATACATGTTTTACTTTCCATTCGAGTAGGTTGATTTATTGCTAGTTTTAGATTGAAGCTAAGTAGAAGGCACACAAATTCCCTCGACTGATAATTCCTTTTTAATATGTCTATATTGAAATCGCCTGCTATGACAACATTAGTATAGGCATTTTTCGATAATTCATGTAAGACTATTTCAAATTGATTAAAGAAACTATTGAGATTGTTCATATTTGGAATTCGGTACACACATACAAAAGCAGTCTTGTACTTGGTGAGCTCAATGGCACAGCATTCAAATGTCCCTCTTATTGACATTTTTGCGATTTTTAATAGCTCTTTCCATTCGTGTCCATTTCTAATTAGGATACATGATCCACCTCTCTTAACTTCTTTTCTACTATAGTGAGCGGCTAAGGAGTAGTTTGGTAGGCTCAGCTGGTTTTCGTAGCCTTCCATCATAAAGTGTTCTGTAACGCATATTACATCCACTTGTACTTTTTTTCAGTCAGTTCAGTCAGACACACTGTGAGTGCATCCGCCTTGTTTAACAAACCTGCTATGTTTTGGTGCATTACATGGAGATGTTTAGTGACGAAAAAGTTCACCGTGTGACAGATTATCCACATTACATTTCATGCCAGTCGAAATAATCTGGTTATTATATTTTATGTCATCAATTAAATTCATTATATCCTTAAAAATTATTTTGATTCCATTATTATTAATTGCGCCAGTCCGTCTATTATACTCACTATAGTCGTAGGTGAGATTTTTATTGCTGTCCATTAGATATGCGTATTCGTGAGTCAAAATGTCCAAGAAAAGTAAGTTATTAAATGTCTCCACTCTTGAATTGTATAAATTAGTGTAATTCTCGCATTTATAAGTTGGAGCGCACAGAATAAAGTTAGTATTGTTGATTTCCTGTAGTACTTGTCTGATATGCAAAATTATTTCAAAGTAGCTATTTGTTGTTCTGAAGTCTTCTTCACCTAACATGATTATGCAGTAGTCCTCTAACGTAAAGTCGGATACTTTGTCTTTAAGTCCTTTTAGCAATACGCTTACATTTCCATGAGGTGTTATGTGGTGATAGATTTCCGATCGAATAATAGAATCTTCTGCAATGCTCAGAACTTTATTAATGTTATCTGTACTCAAAATACATATTTTGCAGCTTTTCTTAGAATTTGGGTTAGGACTTGTTTGGTTATTTTGAATATTAGGACATTTTTTGTTTACTTTTGTAGTTTCTTGACTTTTTCTGTTATCTGGTGTTTCAAATTGGATTTCTTTATTACTAGTTAATCGTTTGTTGTTCTGTTTTTTGGCACTAGATGGCCTCAATTTAGCTGGGCTGTTTGTCACTTTCTTAAGTAAATCATTTTGTTTTGTCAAAATATCATTTAGTTTTTTGAGTTCATTGTTTTCTAATGACAATGATTCGATTTCTGAATGAGCACTTTGAAGCTCCATCGTAAGAGTTATAACCTGTTCTTGTAACTTTTTTAGTTCGTCATACTCATCGTCTGATATCTCAGGTGCACTAGTGACTGTATTATTTAAATTATGTGTCATATAATCACTGTTGCTTAGGTTCGACTCCGAGTTTGTTCTATTACGGCGGAAGATAATATTTTCCAAGAAATTCATTTTGGTGTTATTAGTCTTACTTTGCCTCCCGGACTAAACGAAACGTGCAAAGTTGCTTTTTCAAAGCGTGCAAAGTTTTTTTTGTTGTTGATTGTACGGGAAGCTCATACAAAGCGAGGTCAGGTTATACTGGATTTGTATTGCTTGATGTGTCGCGGTGAGTACCTACAAAAGTCGCGGTATTGTAATGTTAGAGCTTCGTACGCAAGCTTAGTTAATCTTTAAACCCGGTAATGGGATAGACAAAGATATAAATGGAATAGGAAAACACACTAAATGAAAAAAAATATATTCACAATGTTTTTACAAAGTAGAAATAAAGTACATGCTCACTAAAACCTAAAGTCTCTTTTTCAAAACAACAGAAAACTCCGAAGCAGTACGAAATTAAACGAACATTGAAAGTAAGAAAGTTTTCTCGTTAATAAAACTTGCAATGGACAATAGAGTTAGTCGATTCTCGCAATAATTCGATTATAACAATCGACTTGGTTCGCTTATAAGTTTAGGAGTTCAATAATCGAGTATTTTTGGAAGGGACTGGATCAGCCTGGAACACACTGGTAAAATGAAGTTACTGCTTTATATTATTGGTTAGGAAACAAAATGGTAGAAAATCACCACAGCTGCAACACCTTATTGGCCTTGTTTCGTTCTGTCTCCTGTTGATATGGAGGGAAGTGGAAATTATACTTTTCCTACTCCTCTGCTTTTCTTACAGGCGTAAAGGACTTAGTTCCTTTCCAATGATCAAAGATAGCTTATCACTGACGAACGCTTTAAAGAAATACTGAAGCTGTGGCGCGAAAATGTTCCCCTACCCATCCCATTTGTGCCACTTGCTTAAAATCTCCCACCTGGACACGAGTTGCCATGGCTGTACTAGAAATGTTTAACCTTTTAAACGACAGAGCATAAAAGCACGCGCGTGCCCTCCTCGCCAAGCCACAAATTTACCGCAAATACTTACAAATAAGAAAAGGGATTTCAAAAGTATTTTTAACTTATTTCATGATAATATATTTAATATTTAAGATATATAAATCACATTTTAAAGATATATAAATAATCACACACAAAAGTAATGATTTAAATTGCTTATTTCGTGTTATAGTGAACCACATTTTTTGACATGTGTCGTTGGCGTACAGGGCACGCGCTTGCTTGTCACGTATATGTGACAATAGCGTTAAAAAAAAAAGACTCGGGTCACAGGTTGGCCAAAGCAAGGAAAACCTGTTCAGGTAGAGATTCGTGGATGACTCTGTCCTGGAGTGCATATGTGGTGTTGCCCCACAAAATATTAGAGTTGATATCGTGCCCTGCCTGTCCTATTGCTTGCACATCACAGGAGTTGGACGCTACCTAAAGTGACAAATTCGTCGCAAAATGTTGGGCTGACTAAAAGAATGGCCAAGTTCAAGATGTCCCTAAGTCCTTTTCTTAGGTTCCAGAAAGGGCGCCGTAAAGTTTCAATTTGACTCAGAAACGACACTGAAATACTATTTATCGCTTATCGATTACTATTTAATATTAATCTTGGTCAAAAAATATAACTTAGATGTCTCTATAATATGAACGATGTAGGATTTTTAAATTCAATGATAAGGAATGGAGTAAATCGATATAAATCGTTTAGCCGAAGTCGGTCAGCCCATGGAGTTAGGGACTTTTGACTCGACTTAGGGATTTTAATAGATAATGTTTTGGACTTAGGGTGCATTATTAACCAAAAAAATATACAAATATTATTTTAAAAATAATTTTGATCGAAAATAAAATTATTATTAAATCGAAACATAGTTACAGTATATTAGTTTTTCCACTGTTCTCCTTACAAACTAACATTATTACATTGATTACTTCTTCATCTGATTCTTCATCCGACTGTTGTATTCCAGCTTCTTCTATTAACCGTTCCAATTTATCTTCGTTCATAACGAAAAATGTAGTAAAACTTATTTAAGAACACTAAAAAGTTAGTTCGTTAAGAAAATTATTTTTAAATCATTTCAGTAAAAGTCATAGACTAAGGGACTTTTGACACTCTGGGATTTCTGAACTGGAATCACTGGACTTAGACTAGAAAAAAACACACTTAGGGACCACTCACAAACGTCTTAAATAGATAAAACCATAGAGAATGACCAGCTTTACCATCTGTGTTGCTAGTGCATAAAATCCCTAAGTGGATTTAGGGACATCTTGAACTTGGCCATTCTTGAATTTATTATCCTCGAGACGTTAAGAAGAAGAAGACTTATGAATTCCCATTAATCACTGACCCTCATCCTGATTAGACGTTTAAACCAAAAAAGTTATCTTCTAGCACATATTATACGCTAGTTTCCGAAAGAATAATGGCGAACCAGTAACCTCTAACTTTTAGATAAATGGATTTTCTCTATATCTTATAGAAACTTTCGTGAAATTGAATTTATGCCAAGTCCCTATCAATGTATTTCGTAATCGACTCAATAAAACAAGTTAGAATCAATTGAATTAAGTTAATCGAAGCATTGGCTTCGTTATCAGCGGAAACTATATTGTTTTAGTTTTGTATTAGGGTGGTGTGGAAATAAAGTGAGATTATGTGGTAGATTGGGATGACAGAAAAAAAAAAACTAAATAGTTTTATTTCACATAGGCCTACATGGGCATTTATAACACTTTGACGAAAAGGTGCTTCGTTTGGGACCAACCCAAACGAAGCACCGTTTCCTATGGGGAAGAATCGGCAAGAAACTCCATGATTACTCTTCTAAAATCATTTGGTTTTGGTTTAATAGCTAGGGTATTGTCTAAACATCCAGCATAAGTTAGTAAAAATCATAAAGTCGAAAATATACGCAATAAGCAGACAAAGAAAAAGCAAACACCATAGATGCAAACAGTGCCAAACGTTTATATAAATAACATAACATTACCCCTGTAGTCCCCGAAGGGTTAACCAGAGGTGTACTTCATTAGACCCCAATCCAACAGTTATATTTATGTCAGTTTTTTCGGAACGCTCACAACCCTAATCTCTTCCAAGTTAGAGTGAACAGGCTTCTTCTGGGTAAGCTCGTACCATCGTCGACTTTGTCTCTGTCATCTCTGACCTAGACTAGAGTTAAGAACAAATTCAATGCAAATAAAAAAGTCCCGTGTAATAGGGGGCGAGCCCATTGCCATAGACTGGGCACAAACCTAGACTCCGTGGCTGCTACTAAGAAATTTCTGATGAAAAAAACCCAATTTGCCCGACCGGGGAATCTAATTCAGGACCTCATGCTCAGCTGTTGCGGTCGCGACCTCTAGATCAATGAGGCAGTCCAATAGCACACATTATTATAGTTTCTATTACCACTGACTACAACAGCTTTGTCCAAAAGTAACAAAACGAAGTGTCACAAGACGTTCACAAATTATAGATCACTCAGTCCACCGCACGATAGCCGTTTGAAACTTCGATAATTCGCAACAGAGCAGCGGCGAATCTGCAAAGACTATACCGCTTGTTTGCGACAATAATGGCATAACTTAACAAAATAAGAAATACAGGACAGCGTTTTTTTATGTTGAATTCCAAATATTTTCATTAGTTGCCAATAATTTTTTTTTGTATAGACACCTTTTATCAAAAAATAAAAGGTTTCTTTATTTCAAACTACATCGAAAAACCTAAATTTTTGAGTTATGTCATCTTTGTCCCAAACGAGGGATATCTGACTCGATACTGCAAACTGCGGTGAGAATTATATGGTATGTTCGACCGATGTCTCTCTCTTGCTCTGTATGGTGTCGGACGTAAAGAATAGCACCATCCCATATCTTCCCGTGGGTGTCGTAAGAGGCGACTAAGGGACTTGCCAGAGAATGGGCAGCAGCGTTCTCTGTGCTTTTGTAACAACCGTACTGCGATCGCCAGCCCACCTACCAAGCGTGGCGATTATGGCAAAACCCCCCAAAACGTCAATGTGGCGACACTTGGGGGAGGCCTATTTCTAGCAGTGGACGTCTTTTGGGCTGAAATGATGATTAATGATGACCGATATCTAGTTTACTATATAATAATAAGTAATAGTTTTGGTTGGAATTGTGATGATGCTTTGGTTTTGGGCATGTTTGGTGTCATGGATTCTGCTTGCTAACAAAAGATTCAGAATTAGGTTCCAGACAACCATACTACTCTACCACTTTTTTGACATTGTGGATATTTGGCATGCGCAAGTCTTTGGTATTTCTCAAATAAATTCTCGGCACAGAAATTGGTCATCAAAGCAAGGTCACTGACATACAGGAAAGCCTTCCACCCAGATTTTTCATCAAGTCGCTTTTACAGCAAGCAAGTAAAGACATGGTCAAGAGTATTATTGTAACGGAAACCACAGACCTAATCTGCTGGCCTACCATGACCTCTTAAAGCAGTTTTGTTTTACTCTTATTCCAGTGTGGGAAAGAGACGGAGCTATACAGGATGTTTAGCGCTATCACTTTGCCACACTGGAAAAGGAGTAAAACAATAATGTTTTGAGACGTCATGGTAGGCCAGCAGATCTTTCAGTTAAGATGAGCTCGTAGGCGTGGCTAAATAATAACAGACGCTCGGGTTAAACTTCAGGTTAAGCCGCACTTGCCTAGGTTGGTCCGGGGATCGGTTTCCCATTAGATACTGAGTTTCCTCCAAAAGTATGTACGTTAAGCTTTTGGTCCCGGCTGTCATTTTTAGATCTTTGACAGTCGTTACTGCTAGTCAGTGCCCCGAAAGTCTGACAACCAGTCTAACGAAGGGGTATCGTATTAAATTGGTTGTGGTTGTTACCCAGTACTAAATTGGTTGTGGAGGTCAGATAGGCAGTCGCTCCATGTAAAATACTAATATTCAGCTGCGGTGATCTGGTTGGTCTGGAAGCCGACTCCAACATATTTGGGAAAAGGCTAGGCAGCTGTAGTTAAAACGGTATCAACGATAGCTTCCATCACGTGCATATTTTTTTCAAGTCACTCCCCAGTAAAGAATTTCCGTTGCATGAAAACCATCGAATATGAATAATGTAGAGGAAACTGTACCCCTCAAACAGCGGTCACGAACTTAAAACTTGGAGAATTGAAAAAATTACATTAAAAGTTTGGGTGTTTGCTCTGTGTACACATGGGAGGGAACCTTCGAGTTTCCGTGTAAGGGTGGAGACAGATGTGGGTTGCTATTGGAAAACTGGTTTGTAATCTTAAGGTAATGTATTGACAGCATATTTTGCGCTGTGGCCTTGTTGCCTCGTTGGTACTAAAGTAGCAAGAGCTAAGGCTGAACCTGAAGTATTTTTTTTTTCCTTGCCAAGTATAGCAAAGTGTTCATCATCATCAACATTTGAGCCGAAAAACATCCACTGCTGGACATAGGCCTCTCCCAAGTGTATATAAGGGGGGTTTTGCCATAATCGCCACGCTTGGCAGGCAGGTTCGCGATCGCAGTAAGGTTGTTACAAAAGCACAGAGAACGCTGCTGCCCATTCTCTGGCAAGTCCCTTAGTCGCCTCTTACGACACCCACGGGAAGATATGGGATGGTGCTATTCTTTACGTCCGACACCATACAGGACTGTACATTAATTAGTACATTGTTGGTCAATAGCAAAGTGTTATTGACCAGCAATTTCACCAGCCTGGAATTGAGACTTGGCTGGTTGATGGCAGAGAGAGCAGTGGTGGCCCATTGGTGGCAGCCCCGACTTACGAGAAGTAAGCCGTGGCTTGGAACCCAGGCAGGCGCCTTACTTTGCGTAATTTATTTCATCACCGCTGCTTTCAAAAACCGTGAAGGAAAACATCGTGAGGAAACTAGAACTAAAACTTCGAAGACATGTGACATCTACCAACCCGCACTGCCCCACGTGGTGGATTACAGCCCACTGCCTCTCATAGAGAGGAGACCCTGCAGTCCCAGCCTGTGTCCCAGCAGTAGAAACATTATAGGCTGATGATGATAGTTGATGGCAATAGGCTCGCACCCTTTTACATGTGACTTAAACATAACGGGCAAAATGTGGGTAAAAACACACCTCTGTCAAGCCTGATGTTATGTTACTTGGCGTAATGGCGATGGTATTGTGCTTTATAAGACTTTTTACCCAGTCTTACTTGGTTGTTTGCGGGACGCAAAGTTGGTTCCTGCTGGCCTACATGACCTTTTAAAGCAGTATTGTTTTACTCTTATTCCATTGTGGGATAGAGACGGAGCTATACAGGGGGTGCGCCAAAGTTCACCCAAATTTTCAACTCCGATAATTCGAAATCCGAAAATGTTCTACCTAACATTTTTCATCCTAACAATCACACTTCCTAACGACTCTGTCTCTAATGTTCATAATTCCGAAGCATTCAACTTCATAATGTCAGTAGCTTTAAACATCTATTATACTTTTATTTGTTTTCATATATTTTCTCAACATAACCATCTTTTACACTATTATTCAAAGTCATATCTTTTTTGTTTATATTTCTTTTTATTCATAATAATCAGTATTATATATATCGGCGCAACTACAACAATTCGTCTAGTAAAACCTAGAATAACTAAGTTTAATCATTTAATTGTCCTAAAAATTAGTTTAAAAACCATAAGTTGATTACTTTGAATTTATTACGATGTAAAATTAATGTCATCATTGTAATTTCAATACTTAACCTAAAATGAAACGTGCACGTACGTCGAGCCCTATAAATACGTTCGCACTGTAGGCGATCGTTTCAGTCTTGCTTGAGCCGCCGAACAATGTTATGTGAAAGTGCGCCGCGAACTATCCCCGACCACGCTCGAGCAGGCCTCCGTTGGCCGCCAGCGAAGTCCCCTGCGCCACCTCTGGCGCAGGGCTGTGATTGGTCCGCGTCCAACTTTTTACAAATAAAGTGGAAGGTAGACGTACTTTTTAATTTTATTAGTGTACCGCCCGAACCGCACTTTTATATTTTCGTTGCGTAGAGGCATCTGTTGGGTGCCCATGGGTATCTAGTGCCTGTGGGTGCGCAGCGGGTGCTTCCGTACTGCCCGGTGCATCGGCACCGTAGCGGTTGCGGTTAGCCACACCTTAAAAATGCCGAAGAAGACTCCGCCGCCTCAATCCAACCCCAAGGGGGACCGGGCACCGTCGCTGCCGATCATCGGGAGCCCGACGCCCGGCGCGACATCCACTGCTGCCAACATCGACGCAGCGGAAAGGAGGCCGTTCCCTACCTCGCCTCCCTCGCCAATGCCGCGACGCAGCCCCGGCTCTAATAACAGCATAACGACACCACCGTCTGTGCGCACCCCGGCGGTCCCTGTACGTCCGCCGGCGTTCCGACCCGTGCCTACCCAGGCCCCGGGCCCTCCCGGACTCAGCAGCCGCGCGCCCGCTGCTCGCGCCGTCGCCCCCCCCCTGCGTCCAGCGCAGGCGGACCGGGCGACCGGACCCATGCGCCCCGCGCCGCAAGCACGCGCTCCGCGCGTCCCACTACCGCCGCCGATACCCAGGCCGTACCTGCCGCCCCGAGCCCTGCCGCGCGATCGCCCACGCACGTACGGCCCGCCGCAGCCGCCTCCGCTTCCAGAGCTGGGCGCACCGCATCACCCGCACCTCACCGCATGCTGGCAGGCTCAGCCGCCGCAGCAACGAGCGCGCAGGGACCGATGTCGCCGCCCCCACCACGCAGCGCAGCTCAAGACTCGCCCGCACCCATGTCGCCATGCTTCTCAAGGGAGGGCAGCGACATGGACGCCACGGACGAAGACGACTCTGAGGTAGGTGCCCCTACCTCCCTAATTAAAACCCCGGACAATACAGTGGCGTTCGGGTACGAATTCTCTCTTGAGTCTCGTGCCCAGCGCCGCCCACGCAGCTCGGACGATGAGGCCATCGAAGAGGCGAAGCGTGTCTGCCCCGACTCCCCGCTCCCACAGCGCGTCCCGCGTGGTAGAGCCGGGGTCGGATCGCCGACTTTCGCCGAGGCGGCCCGCCGTTCGCCCACCGGACAAGACTCCGGTCGTGCTCACAACACGACCCCAAGCACGACAGCCGCCGCCGCAGCCCCTGCACAAGGCACGAGCGCAGACGCAGCTGCCAAGAAGAAGGAGAGAGACCGGCCACGATACCCCCCGCTGGTAGTGGAGAAGATGCCCAACTGGGCCCTCCACTTCAGGGCCGTGAGGGCCAAACTGGGCCACCCTCCGAATGCTCGACCTTATCAGGGAGGAATTAGATTCATGCCCGAAACTGAGGAAGAGTATAGAGTGGTACAGAGGTACCTCACTGACCTAGAGAGGTCGGAGGGCCTTAGCTGGTTCTCGTACTCTCTACCAGCGGAGCGTAGCCTTAAAGTGGCCATCCGAGGGCTGCCGGCGGACACTGACCCTGCCGACATAGAGGAGGAACTGAGGACTCTAGGATACGAGCCGGAGTACGTACGCAACATTAAAGCGCGCGGCGGACGACCCGGCTGCTTATTCTACGTGGTCCTCAAGAGGCAGCCAGAGATAAGAACAATCTACGATACCACCACGCTCATGTGCATGCGTGGGGTACGTATAGATGCCTGGCGGAGCAAACAAGGGCCCGCCCAGTGCCATCGGTGCCAGCAATTTCGTCATAGCTCGCACCAATGCCACCGCCCGCTCGCATGCGTGCGTTGCGGACTAGACCACGCAGCCCGAGACTGCCCACGCCCACGGACTGAGACGGCCACTTGCGTGAACTGTGCAGGTGGCCATCCGGCGTCCAGCAGCGGGTGCCCGGTGTTCAGGAGAGAACTCCGGAACAAGAGAGCGGGCACTGTCGCCATGTGGCAGCAGCGACGAGAAAGGGCCACCAAGGAACCCAACGCGGAGGACCGTGAGGCCCCTAGCGTGTCGCTCATGGCGGCAGCGAACGGGCCCAATACTAATCAGGACGCTCCCGCCTCGAGGCGGAGGAAGAGGCCGCGCGGGAAGAAGAACAAGAGGGGAAAAAAGCCTCAGTCTCCCGCGCCGCAACCTAGGCCAGATCCGGGCCCAGTACCGGCGCAGGCGTCGACTCAGGCGCCCACGACGGCCAGGAACGCCGCTACCCCTAGAGTGTTATTTAAAATTGCGAAGCCGCGGTGGTGAGCGTGAAACACATCTGCGACGATAAGCTCGCATGGGACCGCCGGAGCCCCGCAGTGCCGAAGCCGTGACAGAAACCATGCCTGCTGCATGTTGCATGCTTGCTGCATGCTTGCTTGCACGCTGCATGTTGCATGCTTGCTTGCACGCTGCAAGTTGCATGCTTGCTTGCATGATGCATGCAACAGGCATGGACACTATTAGTGAGAATAACAAGATTATTTTCCTGCTTCACAAGAATTTACTTGCATTATTTTTTAAACTCGGTGTTGTTATTTTATAGGAGGGTATGCATTTTATCAAAGGTATGAATTAAAACGTTTACATACCGTCATTCGATTAAACGTTATTCTTGGTTATAAGTTTTATGTAAAACAAACAATATGAGGGTAAAGAATATTTGATTTGTTATTCTATGATATGAATATTCTAACATGAAACTTTATTTGAAACAAAGGTCAGAGTGACGTCTTGGGGGCACTATGAAAAAAATACTTAGAACTACTTTCGCGACCAATTTCGAGGTAGCTGGTCACAGTTCTAACCTAACCTAACCTACGGATATCTTTTCAGGGTTGTGCGTTGTTTCATCGCTAATTGTTTAATCAAATTTCGTTTCACATAAATTGTTTGTGATAATATTATTTCATAGAATAATCAATACGCAGAATACTTACTTTGAAAAAAATTTAAATCATCGATCTTTGTTTCGGTAAATGTTTCTTTCTGAGTATGAGTAAAAATACTATGGTAATTATGTTTAGGGATAAAAGCGTTATGACAAAAAACAGTAGGAGTTAAATAAATTTACAGTAATGATAGTATTAATTACAATTTTCGGAAACATGAGTGTTATGAACATCGCCGGTAGCACTACAAATAGTATGAATGAAAACTCAAGGATGAAAAATTTTAGGAAGAGTGATCATTCGGATTACAAATCGTTAAGAAGAACAATTTCGGGTAAAGAACTTTAGGTGAGCCAATATGGACCCCTATACAGGATGTCTAGCGCCATCTCTTTCCCACACTGGAAAAGGAGTAAAGTAAAACAATAATGTTATAAGACGTCATGGTAGACCACCAGCTCAAAAATAGTTTTACACTGTATGGTCAGATTATTGTTTCAAGTTAGCGAGGTTATGCCAAATTATGGTTATAATAATCTTGTTAGAATCTGAAGCTTGATTTCCTTTTTTTTTTTGAAAGCGGATCAATTGAAAAGTTAGCAGAAGGAGGGAAACGAATAGCCTTGTTTGATCATTCAGAAATAAGTTAAACGAGGTCTTAGCAGCTGCGATCTTATCAGACCTTAGCCTTACGTTACCCCGTCGGAGTTACAAACGTTTCTTATTCCGAATTCAAAGATGGCCACGATTGTGGAAATCACGTGCGACTTTTCTTGTGATAGCATTCTTTATTTGCAAGCGCTAGTTTCAGGTTAGAAAGTAAGCAGAATTGAAATTATTACTAGCACTTCGCCCGCGACTTTGTCCGCGAAAATAGTGATATAATATAGCCTTTCATCATCATCATCATTTCAGCCGGAAGACGTCTACTGCTGGGCATAGTCCTCCCCCAAGTGCCGCCACATAGACATAACATGGGGGGTTTTGCCATAATCGCCACGCTTGGCAGGCGGGTTGGCGATCGCAGTACGGATGTTACAAAAGCACAGAGAACGCTGCTGCCCATTCTTTGGCAAGTCCCTTAGTCGCCTCTTACGACACCCACGGGAACATATGGGAGGGTGCCATTCTTTAGGTCCGAGAACATGCAGAACCATATAGCCTATGTTACTCGGTAAAGATGTAGCTTTCTAATAGTGACAAACGTTTTAAAATCGGTCTAGTAGTTTTTGAGTTAAATCGTAACAAACAAACAATCAAATCTTTCCTTTTAATAATATTAGTTTAGATGGTAGGTATACATGTTTAACGTTATTAAATCATTTGTATGAGGTAATGAAATTGATTCTGTTTGTGATATCTGAACTATAGTCAGGTTTTAACTAGGAATTAAATTAATTATCATATTTATCTGAACAGTCTCATTTATGTTTTAGATCGTTATCTGAACACAACAATGCATATTAATGTAATTATTTATCAACAAATAATATTTATGGGCGTTGCATGTATAATAATAGTACGACTTCTATTATCATAATAATGTTATTAATTGGTAGGTAGGGAATTAATTAATAACAAAATTATGATATCAAATGTACAGCCTGGCTCATTTTAAGGCTTTAGTCAACTGATCCCAAACAGGCGGGACCCGCGGGTCCACTCGACCTAATGCTTGTTTGAATTGGCAACTGGACCCGTTGACTAATTTTGTCATTTGTATAGTCAAGTAGAAAAGTATCGTGGTACTATTTTAAAAGAGGTAATACATAAATCTATGGCGATTCTCACACGACTCACTCTCACTCTGATTTTTCGGATTCATGTGCGTATTGTATAATTAGCACTTGCTTCGGTGAAGGAGAACCTCGTGAGGAAACCAGTATGCCTGCAAGATATTTCTCGATGGCATGTCAAGCCAAGTCAGAGGCACATGAGCGGCGTAAAAGCTCTGAATCTAAGTTATTTATTTATTTATGTACACACAAAACACTTAACAGGACAATACATTAAGATACAAGAGAACAAAGGTACTGCTTATTTCAAAAGAAATTTCTTCCCGCAAACCTGCGAATGGCACTAACCATACGAAAAAGAAAGGACTACTAATTTTTTTCTCTTTTACTACTTAACCTGAAAAAATACTCATCAAGTATTTTTATCCTACTCAATCAATCATATCCCAGGCACGAAATAAATTTATTGCAATTTTCAAGGCATAATTATTTCAACGTCAACATCACAAAAACTTAATCTTAAGCTTGATTTAAAATTATTTTACTGATGAGACTTCAATCGGAATAAAGATATCTCATTTAGGTCAAACTGAGAGGACGGCATTTCGAAGTCTGACTTCATTTGTACTAACTAATAATATAAAAAGAAAAGTGAATTTGTTTGTTCAGTATTCAGCTTTTAGTGTTTTTATTTTTGATTTTTCTTTTCACTGGCAAGAAAATTATATTTTCTGTTAGACTAGGATATTTGATACCGTTTTCTTTTCTCTTCTTTCTTTTTCTGTTTGACTGGGGAGGAATATGGCAATATTAAGTGTGGCAATATCTTGTAAGTATTTACAAGAATTACATTCAGAGGGCTTTGGACTAAAAGTGCAATCGCATTCAAAGCGCTTCAACACACAAAGACTTTCAACTTCAACTAGAACTTTCTAGAAGGATTGATTCCACAATGCATCGATCTAGAAGGTTCAAGACGGTTGTGGAGGGCTAGGTTTCCCCTAAGGAACTGCCGTTACACAACACGTTACAGGAACAAACGTTCACGCAAGTTGTGGAAGTTTCTCGAAGATAGGTCGGCCATATTAATAGACGAACGGTTAGCGGGAGGAGTTATAGTCTGATTTTGGCTACGAAACGAAGCGATCGAAGTGAACTACTAGTGCGATATCTAAGTAAATAGTGATCATTTGTGTAATTGTGATTAAGTTTAAGTGTTTTGTGTCAATTAAAGATTTTTAGTGTTTAATTAGTAGTGTGTTAATTTATCCCATACCTGGGTATGGGATAAATTAACACACTCGTAACAATAATGACTCGGGACAAGACTGCGTCTCATATCTGTAATTTTATAACAATAGATCATGTCTTAATTAGTCATGGTTTAAATATTAGCTAGTCAGCTAGATAGATCAAGGGGGGAGGTGATTGCCGGACATTATTTTATAAATTCCCACTCACGGGGACTAGTATTTTAAAGCCGTTGCTCCTCTTTTCTTTTTAGTTTCTGTCTGTATAATTATTATAATAACTAAAACCCCACACAAGTTTTCGTGTCTAAGGTTCCCAAAGGCCTCAAGGAGATGACAGCAAATCGGAAGGGGTCCGTCCGAAAGGGCCGATACCTGCCAGGGCTGCGGGACTGTTCGAAAGACATACCGTGGCCCTGGAACACAAAGGGCTAAGAAGGAACATGGATGGGTTTTAGTCAGTCAAGTCTGACATTCCTTTCCGCTCCGCCCAGTGCGGGTGGGGTCATTTGATGATTTCCCATACGAAAAAAAAAAGTTTCCCTTTGATGCCTTTATCAATCTGCGGTTTTAAATTATATAGATACTAGCTGTTACCCGCGACTTCGTACGCGTTAGGTTCGTGATTTGCTTAAAATAAGTCTTTTAGTCAGGAGGTTCTTGATTCCAATATTTTGTTTGAAGTTCGTTACCAGATGTCTCCAGTATTAATACAATCTGCCCAGTCTTGGCTTAGCGACTGGCTATCTGACCTCCACAACCCAGTTAGTACTGGGTTATACGACACCTCTTGGTAAGACTGGTTGTCAGACTTTCGGGCCACTGACTACCTGTACCGACTGTCAAAGATCTACAAATGACAGCCGTGACCAACGGCTTAACGTGCTTTCCAAAGCACAATAAAGTCGGTACGTAATGGGTGGTCACCCATCCATAGACCAACCTAGGCAAACGCAACTTAAACTGAAGATCGACCCTAGCGACCTAAATTGATTTTATATGATTACTAGCTGTTACCCGCGACTTCGTACGCGTTAGGTTCGTGATTTGCTTAAAATAAGTCTTTTAGTCAGGAGGTTCTTGATTCCAATGTTTTGTTTGAAGTTCGTTACCAGATGTCTCCAGTATTAATACAATCTGCCCAGCCTTTTCCCAACTAAGTTGGGAACATTCAGTCTAACCGGATGCAGCTGAATACCAAGATTTTACATGGAGCGACTGGCTATCTGACCTCCACAACCCAGTTAGTACTGGGTTATACAACACCTCTTGGTAAGACTGGTTGTCAGACTTTCGGGCCACTGACTACCTGTAACGACTGTCAAAGATCTACAAATGACAGCCGTGACCAACGGCTAAACGTGCTTTCCAAACCACAATAAAGTCGGTACGTAATGGGTGGTCACCCATCCATAAACCAACCTAGGCAAACACAACTTAAACTGAAGATCGACCCTAGCGACCTAAATTGATTTTATATGATTATTTTCGTTTGAAAGAACTTGCTGCAAGTGTGATCTCCTATTCATTTGTGAGTAAAACTTCGAAAACCGAGTATAACTCCTCAATGTATACAAACACGCTACCGATTACTGTAAAAAAGGTTATGTTGAAAGTTGATGTCGATCAACTTTCATTATGAAACCCCCTTAGGGATAGAATTTCCAAAAACGTAAATAGTGATTTTGAGCATTCATGCCTCTTTTTAAAAATTACAAATATTCTCCTAAACTTAACCTTTAACCCGACATTAATTCCACTTGGGGGTGGAATTTCCAAAAATCCCTTTCTGCCTTACTAAGAACTTACTTGCAAGATTTCAAGTTAAATAGGTCAAAAGTGGTAGTTAGTAGTTCTTGAGTGGTTTATCGGTGAGTGAATAGTATAGCGCTTTCATGTATAAATGAAAGTATTATAATGTCCTTATCCAGACCATGACCTGGCTTTGATCCAAATTCGTTCACCAGTTAAAGCGTGAAAATTTAAAACAGACTGATATATGCTGTTAATATACTGTATCGTTGGTCTAGTGGTCGCAACTACTGAGTATGAGGTCCTGGTTTCGAATCCGGGGTCGGGTAATCTTTTATTTTGGTTTTCGACCATTAATTTCTGACCACAAAATCGCACGGAGAGAAGATTGTAAGACTATGGGGGAGCCCTTAGCCCAGCAGTCATTTTGATGACATTCACTATTTAGCTTTCCTGAGAGACATGGACAGTGACAGTGACAGGGAAGTGAAACAGTCGTCATATCTCCGAAACTGTTCACCGTTGCACTGGAAGATGTATTTAAGGTTCTGGACTGGAGAGGGCTAGGCATCGACGTCAATGGCGAGTACATCTCTCACATTCAATTTGCCGACGATATTATGGTCATGGCTGAGACCACAGTACAATGCTCGAAGACCTCAGTGGATCGTCCGAAAGAGTGGGTCTTAAAATGAACATGGAAAAAACCAAAGTCATATTGAATGCCCATGTAACACCCACTCCTATCAAGATCGGAGACTCTAAACTCTAAGTTGTAGACGATTATGTCTACATGGGACAAACGGTCCAGTTGGGTAGGTCTGACTTTTAGAAAGAGGTCAACCGTCGAATCCGACTCGGCTGGGCAGTGTTCGGGAAGTTGCATGATATGTTCTCGTGCAGTGTCTCAAGACGAAAGTCCATGACCCGTGTGTGTTGCCAGTGATTACATACCGGACCGATTGGGTCGCCCACATTGGGCCTCATCAGAAGGCTTCAAATCACTTAAAGGTCAATGGAGAAGGTTATGCTCGAAGTTTCCTTGCGTGATCAAATCAGAAATAAGGACATTCGCAAGAGAACCAAGGTTACCCCAAAGTCCCGGTAGCCCGAAGAATTGCCAAATTTAAGTGGCAGTGGGCAGGGCACATTGTTCGAAGAACGGATGACCGATGGAGCCGAAAAGTTCTGGAGTGGCGACCACGAATCGGAAGACGTTGCGGTGGAAGGCCTCCCACGAGGTGGACCGATGGCCTGGTGATGGTTGCGGGGATCCTCCGGATGCAAGTCACACAGGACCTATCGATGTGGCGACACTTAGGGGAGGCCTATGTCCAGCAGCGGACGTCTTTCGGGTGAAATGATGAATGATGATAATATTACTTTCTTACTAAATAATTAAAAATTTACGAAAACAAAACTATATAAACTAATAGGGCTGGACACTGGTACTGTCGCTGTTGCCACGGGGAAGCTCAAGCAGCTTTAATAAAGTAATCTTATCGGTAACTACTTATATTTTCGAGTCGTTGGGAATTGAAGATTTGGACCGTGGGACCGTAAGATCAGAGTACTCAATACTCACAGTCTTCTTAAAGAAATTTCTAAACGCATAACTTACGCTTTCCGTGATCCAAGAGCTGGCTTTTACTTCGGCCAGACGCTAAATGATTGTTTAACTATAGTTTGAATGGTTAATGATAACTAAAAGGATGTATAACACTATTTGGTAATGATTAGGAAGTCTTAAAGCATAAAAAAAAAACAAAATACCTACTTACAAAAAGTGAAAACCGGGTGGGGATCGAACCATGGTTACTTTTGTAAATAAAAATTCAAAAAATAAATAAAACAATAAGTGCATATTGGGTGAGGTTTGATCCTGCAACCTAAGATTCACAGGTCAACCGCTAAACCGTCAAGCTATTTACTTCGTTGACAATTGTTCTAAAATAACCGATCTATTCTAATGTTTGTTATGACAGTTGTCAGTTGTCAATCAGTTGAGGAAAATGAACAAATTGCAATATTGCTCACCTCCCAATGTTAATAGCGTGATAATATATAGCCTATGTCCTTCCCAAGGTTTAAATCTATCTTCTTGCCAAAATCCATTAAGATCCGATCAGCCGTTTAGTCGTGAAAAGGTAACAAACAAACAAACAAACAAACAAACAGAGTGACTTTCGCATTTATAATATTAGTATGGATGATCGAGAGAAGAAAAACTAACAGTTATTCTTTGCACGTAAAGCCACTGGCGAAATCTAGTTTCAGAATAAATTACATTTTAACAAATTCCACTTCCAATATCTCAGTTTACTTTGGGATTAAAAAATTGGAAATAAGTGCCGGAGTGTACTTGCGTCTGAGTATTTTGTTTTGGGAATTTTTACTAACTTTTCTGTACTACGCTGATATTTCAATAATGGTTGATAATGGTAATTCTTCTTCTTACCAGATATTTCTTTGAAACAGTAAAAAAAAAACAGTTTTTTTTTATATCCTTGCTTATTTTCAATTTAGGCATGCCACAATTATTAACTGGAAGTTTGTAGTTATAAATTCTTATGTATGTCGGTACCAGTCATTAGTACGGATAGAAAATGAATCGTCAAGCGCGCAAATGGTGGCATCACGCGACCTACTTACTAGTCTATCCACACCTAAAGCGCGCTTCTAGAGAGTCGTTATGTTTCGAGCTCGCAGCAAAGAAGACAATGAGTGTCTGATCGCAGCGGAGTCAAGACGTCTCGGAACTGTACCCGATTCATGGTGCCTAGTGTTATTGTGTTGGATTGTAATTTGAAGTAATTTGTTAGTTCGATAAAAGCCGTGTGTTTTCATAGCACGAAACCCATGTTCTGCCCACATGATGACCGAATCTAACGGAATAAATCCTGACAATACGACATACATAACATATGTATATCTACACAAATTATTTTATGATGAAATGAAGCACATTTGGTCATATATTTCTATTCCTGTCTTCTTGTCTGTACTGATGTATTGCTAACAACAAATATTTTTTCAAAATCTTACGCGCCTATGTGCTGAATCTTAACTTTAAAATATAACTCGATTTCCTCTATTGAGCACTAAAGACAAAATGAATCCAAGCCAGGCAGAACTTACTAATGTTTTATGAAAAGAAGAAAAACGTTTTGTTGTGGCATTAAAGGATTTGAGCAGCTTTGGAAATAACTAAAATCGGTATTGTTAAAAGTCAGACCAAAATAATTGTATTTAGATTATTTTCTAGAATAAAACCAGCCTAAGAAGGTTTAATTTTGGGGGCTGAACTATATTTTGAATTAAGCTTAGGTATTTGTGCACATAACTAAGGTCTGGGTTTATAGTTAAACTATATTTTCTGAAAGGAATATAACGTACCTAGTCTGCTACATTTTTTCTAGGTTCTAAGTTCCAAGGATTCTTCGTAGAAAATGCTAACGACTAAAAAGCGAGAAAAACGTCGATGGTCAGTTTAATCAAGTAAAGATAATCGCCTAATCGAGCGTAGTTAATTGATGACATTCCTAGTAAGGAAGTCTACGTTTGCGTTCAATGACCAGACTACGTTTTACAAGTAATCATTTATAGAGACTGAAATTATGAGGCAGTTTACTTAATGATGAACTGTTGAAAAATAATTTATTAACTGTTGTTTATTTTACAGCAGTTTTCAAATTATTTTTCAAATCAACGATAGTAGTGTTTTCTAACTTCACTGCTTTCATTGGTAATGGTAAGTTACAATTTTGTTGTACCTTATAGTATTTTCTATTCATTTCTATTGATTTAATGTCTCCTGTCCCTTGCTTCCAAAGTCGTTGAGGCATTACAAAAAGATTGATTCATAATTCACAAACTATAACACACTTGAAATACATAAAGTACCTTCACGTATCTAAAGGACAAATATCATTATAGGGCATCAAAAAAAATCCGCATTGCTGTCAACACTAAAAGTGCCCAAAAGCAATGCTTCGTTGGATGTCAATGCTGATTCTTTGGCTAAAAATGGGCCAGTCCTCTGGTCACGTAAAAGTCAAACAACCTCTTGGCGATATTCCGAAAGACGAGATGGACCCCATGTCCCTAGTTTGTTATCACCATCATCATCATATCAGCCCGGTATTGAGAGTGCCAGTAGGTAATTATTTTTTTCTATCCCACATTATCTCCACAATCCAATAACTGGGTAATACGAGACCCCTTGGTAAGACTGGATGTCAGACTTTTGGATTCCGACTATTCGTAACGACTGTCAAAGATCTACAAATGACTTGCTTTCCGAGGCACGGAGGAAACTCGGTATGTAATTATCATCATTTGTTTTTTCAGCCCGATAAAGAGAGAGCCAGTAATATTTTGTTTTCTATGAAACTGGTAAATTTAAGATGCCCATTCAGATCAGATATTATTATGCAAATTATAACTAGGTAGGTTATGAACCTACAAAAAGATAGTATAAGCCTTAAAAGTCAAATCAGCCAGTTATGGTTTGTAATAAGACAATTTAATTATATTAGACTTGGTTTCCTCAACTTGAAATGTCGTTAATGGTTTAAAATTTTACTGAAACATTTTCTTTTTTAGGTTCAAATGTGCGTCAATTGCTTTTAGCGGTTACCATTTTCACAATATTTGTAACAAATGTCAAAATTGGTAACGAAAGCCTTGCTCTTTCCTACAAAGGGTTCAGCCAAGATTTTTTTCCAACACATTTGAAAAACATTCTATTTATCTTTGAAACAAAATTAAAACACTCCATTCGCTTGTTTTCAACAAAAACATAAAAACAATTTGGGAAATTGAAAAATATAAAATGGTTGGTAACACGAAAACGGGTGAGAGGTAAAACAGCTGACAAATATGGATTGAATAGTAGAAAATATTATGTGTTTAACATGTTACATACAACACAACATAACAGATTCCTCTTTTTTTTTGTTCCAAGTTTCCCGTCCACGACGTCAAGTGATGCGACTTACGACGCAACTTGTCAAGGGACACTAGTACGATTCAATGATCCGTCTGTCGCACTACAAGCTCGTGTGTGGCATTCTTTAAAACCACTTCTTTTAAATCCGCAGTCGCAAACTGGCTCTTGTAGTACATGACTTCCTAGTACAAGAGCCAGGGCTACACAGATAATTTATAAGCATTGAAGTGCTGATAAAGGAACTAGTGGCTAGATTACCACATCCGCTTGGGTTCGATGTACAGGTTAAGCCGTGCTTGCCTAGGTTGGTCCGTGGATGGGTACCGAGTTTCCTCCGTGCCTCGGAAAGCACGTTAAGCCGTTGGTCCCGGCTGTCAATTGTAGTTCTTTGACAGTCGTTACCGGTAGTCAGTGGCCTGAAAGTCTGACAGCAAGTCTTATTCAGAGGTATCGTATTACCCAGAACTGATACCCTCCACTGTGTTGTGGAGGTCAGATAGGCAGTCGCTCCATGTAAAATATTGGTATTCAGCTGCATCTGGGTAGGTTAAAGTTAAGGCTAGGCAGATGATGATGAAGTGCTGATAAAGAAATTTAGTATCGCTTGGCGAAGCGGTAAGTCTTAAACAAAATATAAGGATACTAAACAAAAGCAAACATCAACAGTTTACTTACTATCAACAATGTCAAGAGCTTGTACAATTTAGTTTAGACGGTTAGAAGCGAATTCAGTCAATAGACTGCCGGGAGATTATTCAATTAGAAATGTGTACAATGAATCGCTTTCAGCGGAAGACAAAGTGCTGACTTCGCTTACGGAGCTTTAGCTTCTAGAGAGAATAATAGTTAAGAGATACTAGTAGAGTAGAGTAGGTAAGTCTTAAGTAATTCGTCGTGTGTAAAAAGGTTTTCTTTTAAAGATGGTGGAACGTTGCCGTGCCGTGCTTGCCGGGGGTTGGTCCGTGAATGGGTGATAATAATTACAGAGTTACCTCCGTACCTCGGAAAGCACGTTAAGCCGTTGGTCCCGGCTGTCATTTGTAGATCTTTGACAGTCGTTACGAGTAGTCAGAAGCCAAAAGTCTGACATCCAGTCTTACTCAGGGGTATCGTATTACCCAGTTACTGGGTTGTGGAGGTCAGATACGCAGTCGCTTCATGTAAAATACTGGTACTCAGCTGCATCCGGTAAGGCTGGAAGCCGACCGCAAGATAGTTTGGGAAAAGGCTAGGCAGATGATGATGATAGTGGAACGTTTAAAATTCGCGGTCTGCATTGAAACCCGTCACTACTTTTTAGTTGTCATTTTTGTCGTAGAAGCAGTACATTTTTTATCTATGATAGGGATTATCATTTCAGCCCAAAAGACGTCCACTGCTGGACATAGGCCTCCCCCAAATGTCGCAACATTGACATTTTTGGGGGTTTTACCATAATCGCCATGCTTGGCGGGTTGGCGATCGCAGTGCGGTTGTTACAAAAGCACAGAGAACGCTGCTGCCCATTGTCTGGCAAATCCCTTAGTCGCCTCTTACGATACCCACGGAAGATATGGGATGATGCTATTATTTACGTCCGACACCATACAGAACACAAATCCAGACTCTGTGGCAGCTACTGAGAAATTACTGATGGAAAAACCTAATACCACTTTGCCCTTGACCCTGGAATCGAACCTAGAGCTCAGGCTCAGCAGTCGCACTTGCGACCAAAGAGGCAGTCAAAGCTGTAAAAAGGTTTAATGGCAAGCTACTATACATTTTCAATGAAGCTAAAAAGTACTATCAAACTTAAAAGTCAAAATCAGCTGGTTTTTCAGACTTTTCTCTCCCAGATAAATTAATATACCAGTTCGCTACGATATACTCATCTCAACTCCATTTCACCACAATGCATTTTTTCCAATTCTACTCACATAAAAATATGAAACTGAAAACCCATTCATCTAAATACAATTAACTGGACCTCACTTTGTCAGAAAATAAGCAAAACGAAAAATACGCCAATCCGTATTTCCAGTGTGTTTTAAAACTACGCCATGCCGGATTCGTATTCCGGCTAAACAATGGTAGCCGGTAATGGAATCCGATATTTTATTCCAATATTAGCTTTGAGCTTGGTTTTGCTTGAATTTTCGGAGCATTTTATGTGATGGAATTTTGGGAATTTCAGTATGCTGAAAAATATTTGCCATTCACACAATTTTTACTGCTGGTTGCTATGAGAAATATTTGTATTGTTTCTTTGATAATCGACGCCGAAGAAATTCCTGTAGTTGTTATCAGAAAAAGAATCTATGCTCCACGGTTCTGAGATCAGCAGTGCGTCATTATGGAAAACAATCTTTTGCAGCTTCATGTTGCAATGAATTGAATAATTAAAAAGTGGCTTATACATTTTTAATAATTTCTTTACGTTCTGATGGTGGCTGTACACTCTCGACAACTCTCTCTTTATCTCTCCCGAGACGTCTCCTAAATGTGACACAACCTCGAAGCTAGACGAGCGCTACTAGGTTTATACACTCTCGCGAGTGCAAGAGTGTATATGTTACTGGCCAAACCCGATTTCCAGCTAAACTAGTTTGTCCTAGGCCAAACTAGGACTCATCATAACAGGATCATATAGAGCACCCCATCTAAATGGGTCACGTTAGGTTAGAACTGTGACCATAAACGCGCAAGCCGAGCGAGCGTAGCCACATCTAAGTTGGGCGCATTGTAAATGTTTTGTTTGGATCAGTGACAAACCAGTTAAGTGGTTTGGCCTAGGACAAACTAGTTTGGCTTGAAATCGGGTTTGGCTGGTAACATATACATAGGTTTACACTCTTGTGCTCGTCTAGCTTCCACCGAAAACAGACAAGCGCTCCTCATTTGCTGTCCATCCGGTGTCAATTTATTCGTCCATCCTGAATCTGCGAGACGCCTCGGGTGATTTACAAAAAGAGTTCTTGGTCGAGAGTGTACACACGAAACCAACTTAATCATTTGTTTTTTTTCACAGTCGCCGCCGTAACACGCGCGTCGCTCTTGGTCAAGAGTTACACCAACTGGAACATAAAAACGCCACTTGCCTGAAGAAAGATGTGGGTACTAGTACAAGGTACAGACAGCGTCAGTATGTGCTAATCCCTCTACAGGCCAGTACGCCAGGGGGGTAACTACTTAATGACGCTGTCTGTACATTCAGTATTCTGCTAGCCAAAGCCAGAGCATTAAAATATTGCCGTTTTAGTATCCTGCCCTACATAGCCATGACCTTGTTCCCTAACAAGATAGGCATACTAAAAGTGATAAGTCCTTAAACTTAGTCCTAAGTGTATGCGTTAGCCTTGAATCCAGTCTCTGGGCTCATGAAATTTGCCTAGTTAAATATGCTAGGATTATGAAACTAACTTAAGACGACTTGTGTGAAACTTGTCTGGTTTTGGGTGCCCATGGGGGTTTAACTTCCGTACCTGTAAAAACTCATAAAGAAAGTTTAATGTTTAAAAAGAAAACTAGATAAAACAATAATTGTTAGCGTGCAATTAATAACCTATGTGTTTTTGTTTGTTTTGATAAAACGAAAAAACTATGTTGATAAAGAAACCCTGAGTAGTCAGTTCTTCTAAGTAGCCATTAAGTGATAATGTTACTTATTCCTTTAAACTAAAAGGTCTTTTCGATCTTTGGTTACATTTTATTATATGAATTAATATAATGTAAGAAAATATGATTATGTATGTCGCAGTCTGATTATTTTATTCCGTTTAGACTTTCACCATGTGGGCAGAACATGGGTTTCGTGCAATGAAAACACACACACACTGTACACTGCTTTTATCGAACTAACAAATTACTTGAAATTACAATCCAACACAATAACACTAGGCACCATGAATCGGGTTACAGTTTCGGGACGTCTTGACTCCGCGGTGGTCAGACTCAGACTGTCCGCCTCGCTGGGAGCTCGAAACATCACGACTCTGTAGTAAGCGCGCTTAGGTGTGGGTAGACTGGTAAGTTGGTCGCTTGACCTTTGGCGCGCTTTCGATTCATAGTCAGTCTTGTATCCGTAATAATGACTCCGACTCCGACACGGCCATCCTGCTTGCACACGTCCTCGTGTGATGGGTACCCTGTAAACAAATACTCCACGACAGAAATTTGTTCCACTCGGTCACTCCTGACCAAACTTTAGATTCAACGGGGTGATGGAAATAAGAACATTGTAGAACTAGCCGTTTCGTTTTAACCGAACCGATTGGAAATAATCGAAAATACAATAATGATAACCCTGGGCCATGTACCATAGTCGTTCAAATCAACCTTTAAAACTCTACAGCAACAACAAAAACTACCAAGCTTATAGAAACTCTCGAGTAAAGCCACTAACGTCACGGCTCTCTAGCCGACCAGCAATCGCATTGCTCTCACACATCCAGCGCATGGATCAACATTAAAATTGGATCAAACAAACAATTAGGTCAATTAAAATGCAAGAGCAACCAAGTACCTCTTCATCCATCTAATCACCACATAAAGCAGGAATCTCATCCGTGGCCTATGGGCAACACTCAGGCCCTCCAATAAACCTCTGTCTGTTTTACTACGTTCCTCAAGAACGCCGAGTCCCACATGCATGACTCTGTGGTCTCTACAAGACCCGACCTCCGCCAGAGCCACCCGCGCACCGCGCATCCACGGACTACTATAAGCAGACACCGACTTCTAACGGACTACGGCTACGAAATGGCTACTGGTACGGTCTGACCATCCGAACCAAGATTCCACACTATCTCTCAACTCAAAATCATTTACTTCAAACGGTACTTGGCCCTCGGGCATTCTCCTTAACCCATCACGTGCATACTTGTAAGTACGCTTAGAACTTAATGATCTCAATGTGTAGCGATCTCCCTCTAGCACTTCGACTGGTACGTGACCCGCTGGCATCTTCCTTAGCCTACCGTGTGCGTATCTGTAGGTACGCTTAGAATTTAAAGCTTTCCGTGTTAAGGATAACCGTCCAAAAACTCAAGCACTCTAAACAGACGTCTTTAACAACCCAAAATCACCAATCGCAAAACGTTTAATTTTGCCAACGTTTCGTCAACTCGGCACACTTGTCATGTTAAGCTAAGCTAACCCGTCGTGTCTATACGAATCGTGTACCACCGGCTCGTCGCCTTTGGTACCGGGTGCAATTCGGCTTGTACTTTACCGGAGTGAGACTTCGCTACTTAGCACGTAACGCAGCTATTTACGAATTTTCAAATGTACTGATTATTCCCGGGAACTAATTATAATCGAAAAGCTTTTTAGTTGTCTTTTCAGCACCAAGGTGAACGATAAGGGTCGCGGAGATTACTGTTTACCGACCATCGGAGAACACGAGCTAAATACGGTACGCATTTAGACCTACCATTGCGTTGAATATGACGGTGAAAGACGCCTGAACTTAGCAATTAAGTCTTGGCTACTCATTGCCAGTTACATTTGTTGCGATAATATTTAAAAGCCGATTGAAGCTTGTTACCACTATTATGCCTCACCGAATGTACACAAAGGATTTTCGCTAACGAAAACTCCCTTGCCGTCATGTTTGCAACAAAACCCTGATTTAAAATCTCGCCTCCTAACATGACGTCACTTTGTAAATAATTATCAAGCAAACATTGCAACAAAGTTTCGATAGGGTAATCGTTAATCACTACACATCATTAAATCTGTTCTGTACTGAATACTCGGGTCAGAACTATACCAGTCTTAGCAACAACGTGACTAACAAGTTTGCCATTAAATTTCGATGGAAAACTTTCTTTCACCAACAAGTATTCAGAATCAGAATAATTAGTAAACCGTAACAACTCACCCCTGTGTTGCAACGTGCCCGCGATTTTGCTTGTACGATGCAGACATCGACGCGGCTCAGCACCCCGCCGTCAGCAGGCACGCTGCACACTGCCAGCACTGCATACTGCCACCGACGCACGTACGCCGGACGGCTACGTGAACCGGCATGACACTTTTGACGCACAGCAAGGCCTTCGCGGCCCTTTGTCGCTTGCCCGATGCCCGTAGCAGCCGGCACAGGCAGCGGCTTCTTCGTGCGACAATCCGCTTCGTTGAGTCCTGGTTTCTCCCTGGTCCGCAAGCATGGCACTTGATTTGCGGTAGCGATGAACACTTGTGACGTTTTTCTTTCCTTCGTCATGGTCAGTGCGCATTATCTTTAGGGGTTCCCCTTTGGTTTGTCACTACTCAGGTTAATGAGGGTCGTAAAAGTTACGGCGCATACGAATCTGGCCTTGAACAATTATTTAAACTGGTCCCACGTCAAACCTGGATAGGTTCTCAGTGTTTCGCAAACATGTGTGTTCAAGGTACATCTAGAAATTCGGTAGTACATTTTGGAGGTACACCGTAGATGGAAAATCACCTTCGTTTTCCGAGGCACACCAACTAATGACCACGGTACACCAGTGTTCAGCGGAACACTATGTTACACTATGTTACACTATGTTACACCATGTTACACTATGTTACACTATGTAGATGCGGAGCCCTTCAACGTCTTGCTTAACGTCAAAATAAGCTGGATACCTTAAACTGCACTCAGCACGAAAAAAATAAAAAGTCACTTCATTCAAATTAGGCTGATAATCAGCACCTTTTGAACGTCAAAATTACAAAAGACAGTCCCCCAAAACGCCCGCCCTTCGCCACTTCCCAAGTGTTTTAGTTGGGAAGAAGAAGTGGCGGAACAAACTCCCCAGCAACACATCTGTCTGTTAGGTTAGAAGAACCCGATTTTACAAAAAATAAGTCAGCGATGGATGACGCATTATTAGCGCGCATCGCACTCTGTGAAATGTGGGTATCCTATTAGGTACACTCTGCCTAACCCTTCGGAGATTACAAGCGTGATGATATGTTATGTTTTGTCGGGATTAAAATCCGCTAACACACTAAACAAAAACACTAACTGCCAACACTAGCTTGCTATTCACTGGCTGAGTTTTAGTTCGTATCGCGGGTGCAATTATTCGTTTTGCATTTCAAAAAGTAACCGTCACTGATTGTTATTGTCACTGTTCTCGCGTGTGATTGCATTAGCACGATTTGATCGCACTTCTGATGTCGCAGTCTGATTATTTTATTCCGTTTAGACTTTCACCATGTGGGCAGAACATGGGTTTCGTGCAATGAAAACACACACACACTGTACACTGCTTTTATCGAACTAACAAATTACTTGAAATTACAATCCAACACAATAACACTAGGCACCATGAATCGGGTTACAGTTTCGGGACGTCTTGACTCCGCGGTGGTCAGACTCAGACTGTCCGCCTCGCTGGGAGCTCGAAACATCACGACTCTGTAGTAAGCGCGCTTAGGTGTGGGTAGACTGGTAAGTTGGTCGCTTGACCTTTGGCGCGCTTTCGATTCATAGTCAGTCTTGTATCCGTAATAATGACTCCGACTCCGACATGTATATTACATTTGTACATTATTTACAAACTACAAATAAATATAAAATAAAAATAAAATATGAACAAGTATCAAAATTACAGGGCGTCAAAAAATTCGTCGACATCGCTGTCGCCAGGAAATGTGCCCAGAAGGCTGGCCGCATTGCCACGGTGGATGGCAATGCTGATTCTTTGACCAAAAAAGAGGCCAGCCCTCTGGTCCCGTGAAGCGTCGACCAACCGCTTGGCGATATCTCGAAACACAAGATGGACACTCGGGCCCCATGGCCCTAGTGTTTCAACCCCAAACGGCTCAAATACATAATTACCAATTAAATTATTGTATTTGCGCCATTAAGGTTTTTAGAGCCTGCAGCAGCCGCCCCAGTGCAGCTCACCATGCTAGGAAGATGGGATGGCGCAAGGGTGTCGACGCAAGTCGCATCCCACACCAAAGGCTTACCCAACTTCCATGGCATTATGGTCATACTATCTGGTCTCTTCCCATCGACACGTGCCAAGCCATTGGTTTCTAAGACAGCTGGCACCCCGGCAGTGGCAAGAGCACGACGAATGAGATCATTAATGCTAGCGTGCCGTGCTATCCGACCTGCGCTCTTACTGCAGGAAAGGCCATGGTGTCCGAGGCCGTCGACTGCTTCACCACATCGACAGCGATGTGGAGCCCCGCTAGGAGCGCCCAATCGCAGACATGTAGCAAGCCGGAATGTTGTGTCACCTATCAAAGTGCCTATTTTAGGTGACGGTAGTGCCTGAAGCCAGAGATCCAACTCCCACTCACCCACAGCCAGCAGGCGGGCACGCTCAGCAGTGTTGGTAGACGTATTAATAAGTTTATTCCGTACCAACCTGCAGAGCGGCTCATCCCACTGTCTCTGGGAGAATGGGTTCTCGGGCCGATCCGTGTCCGGGCAAGCCACTTTCCAGGCGTCCTCTGCGTCCGTCAAGCACGGCACTTCCGAATCAACCAGGGAGAGAGTTAAAATCTTCCTGGTTAGCTTTTCAGTGCTGTGGACAGAAGACAGGAACGCCGGTAAGCTTATACTAGAAATTTTGCGGAAAATAATTAGATAATATAATTAGAATTAATATTGTATAGTTAATAAATAATATCAAATAGTTTTTTTGACCAAAGAGATGACCAAAAACAGGTAATCCTTAGGTATATGTCCATATGTAGCCACCTATTTACATCATAAATAAGGAAAGACCCCAAAGAATAAGTAATCAGGGGCTCCGTATGTCCAACTTCACGTTTCACTCAATCCCCTGCAATCCGCTTTCTAAGGATTAGTTCCATTCACGCGGTATGTGTGACAAAATGTACGTTATACCGAGTGATTTCTCGCTTAGAATGTCGCTTAGAAATGTATGGTTTGGAGAAAAGTTTCCAAGAAAAAGGGTCGGCACGGTAAAGTAGTGCTTATGTTGGGTAGAGAAGGTTTTTGTGAAGTATTGTGTAAATAACTAATGGTTGCTATCATTTCAGCCCTAAAGACGTCCACTGATGGACATAGGCCTCCCCCAAGAAGGGAGGGTTTTGCCATAATCACCACGCTTGGCAGGCGGGTTGGCGATCGCAGTACGGATGTTACAAAAGCACAGAGAACGCTGCTGCCCATTCTCTGGCAAATCCCTTAGTCGCCTCTTACGACACCCACGGGAAGATATGGGATGGTGCTATTATTTACGTATAGTTGCTATAGTTAACCGAAACATGCGTACGTCATGCTTGCTTTAACGCCGTGGTTGCTATAGTCAATAAGATACATCATCATTCTTCTGTCCTTGTCACAATTTGTTTGTAGTTGGTGCAGCAGTTGAGCAGCGGTGGCCCAGTGGTGGCAGCCCTTACGAGCTGTAAGCCGTGGGTTCGAACCCAGGCAGGCGCATTACTTTGTGTAATTTATTTCACTACCGCTGCTCTCAAAACGGTAAAGGTAAACATCGTGAGGAAACCGGCATGTCCTAGAACTAAAAATTCGAAGACATGTGACATCTACGAACCCGCACTAGGCCCGCGTGGTGGATTACAGCCCACTCCCTCTCATAGAGAGGAGGCCTGAGTCCCAGCAGTAGGAACATTATAGGCTGATGATGATGATGATGATAATGGTGCAGCATGTCTTTTTCTTCCATTCTTTTCTATGACTTATTTCAGAAGACACCTCTTTTCTAGCCTTATCATCCTTCACATAGTCTGCATGTGTGGTCTCATTCCTATACATTTTTCTGCTTACTCAGGAACCTACTTTAGGCTAACGATGCGCATCATAATTCAGCATACTAAAACAACACGATTAACGAATTTAAATATAGTAAATTTATAACTGGGTAGCTATCAACAACTGAGAGAAATAATCGCCTTAGAGTAAGTTACAGTAATACAGTGGATTACTGTAACTTACTCTTAACCTAAATAAACTTAACTTCTTAGTGGAACGTGTAAACGTGTTTCTCTATACTAACTAAAAAACCTTCACGACAAATCGGTGTACGGAGTTAACTACTACAACACGTACATAGTCCATTCATCGTTTCTTTGGTCTTCCTCCACTCTTTGTTATTATAGGACTACCAGATGATTATAGCAATTATTGCAAAACTTAAGAATATATCTGTAGGTAGTGTATAAAACATATTAGGGTGTAATATACTTAATTCTCAAAAAGACAAAAGAGCCACTTACATGAGAACATATGATAACATATTGTAATAAACTTATTTTAGGTAACGGGCACCATTACAAAACAATGTGTAGTCTTAAAATTATTTAGTTGTTAATTTGGTTTGGGATAAACGATCAACAGTTTTATTCTCAACTAGTAGGCTAGTAACATTATTTAACAGTGCTTTCAATAATATAATTTGATAGTATATATTATGAGAATGATTACAAGTAAACTGTGTTTATCATAATACGCTGTATTGCTTATAAAAGACGCAAAACGATGCCGTAAAATTGATGTTTTATCACCATAATTATAGATTCTCCTAACAACGAAATTTATCTTCTGTGTTCTAAAACTCTTTTATTTATGTATTATAATAATTTTCTTTAAAAGAACCACAATAGACACAATTGAATTGAGCGCAAGTGTACATCAAACATATCTGCTCAGTCCAATGAACATTCTGTTGCTAATCGGTTTAGAGCCGTCTTTGTTTTGAAATTCTGTTATCAAGTGTACACACACAGCGTACATTCAAGGAGAGACTGAGATTTACTTAGTTTCGTTTAAGCCTTTGAGCATGGTTAGTACGTCCCTTAGTTCTCTACCATTGTTACGGATTGAAAACAATTACAAAGTCCGCCTTAAAATACAAAAATAGTTTGATAAAATAATTATTTCCTTTGATCCTATTGTAATTGTAATTATCTAATATATAAAATTCTCGTGTCACAGTTTTCGTTGCCATACTCCTCCGAAACGGCTTGACCGATTTTGATGAAATTTTGTGTGCATATCGGGTAGGGCTGAGAATCGGCCAACATCTATTTTTCATATCCATAAAAAAACCCCGCGAACGAAGTCGCGGGCAGCAGCTAGTTCTATATATATTTATTTTAACTGTTCCTGATCCATTACCATTAAAAATAATGATGACAAAAGGAAAACTATGGAATTGGTCGTTTTTTTTTCAAGCCAGCATCGTCTTTATATTTAAAATAATGTTTTTTTTTTTTTAATGAAATTAACTCTTTTTCCAGGCAATTTTTATGCCTGGACTCTCCCGTTCTCATTTACTATAGATGCTCTCTCCGCGATATAGTTTTAATTTTGGGACAAGCCCGCCACACTATTACAAAACCTCTGCAACTCCTGAAAGTAAGAATCAACACTGGCGAATACAGAAAAGCGCCGAGATAATGACCCTCGACGAAGTCCCAGAGAAACATTTGAGGTGTCTTGGATCCGGCAACGAAATTAATCAGAAAATAAACTATGTTTCGCAGTTTCGTGGTTTAGTATTTTTCCTATTTTTTATTTAAAAAATGCATTAAGTCGACTGATCCCACAGGAAGAATGAGTGGGATCAATTGTCTAAAGAGCTGCATTTTACTCACCTACCCAGAACTCTTAATATACATACTACCTTAAACTTATGCTAGCCTAGTACCTTTGCTAGGGTGTTTCAATTTCCACTAGAGAGCCTAGATTATATTATATAATAGGTCTTTACCTATGAAATTGCCGTATTGCAGTACAGACTTTTTCAAACAAAAAAAAGTTTTGATTGGATATGAGTTCTAAATTCAAATTAATTTTGTTTTAAAAATATGACATTATATTTACAAAATCAGTCTTTTGTTTATTGATTAGCGTTGTATTTTCATTACATTTCAACATTTTTCCTCATAATGGATACTTTGAAATTTCGTGTAATTATGGAATATGAGTTCCGTCGTGGCACCAACGCGGCACAAACGACCCGTAACATCAACGACGTTTACGGAGAGAACTGTACAAACGAACGCACAACCCGTTATTGGTTTGCTCGGTTCCGTTCTGGGAATTTTGACTTGAAAAATGAACCTCGTGGTCGTCCGGAAACTTTGGTCAAAAATGATGAATTAAAGGTGATTGTTGAAGCTGATGAAACTCAATCTACAGCTGAGCTGGCAGCAGCTTTTGATGTTAGCATTAAAACAATATTGGTCCATTTGCGACAGATTGGCAAGATAAAAAAGCTTGATAGATGGGTGCCCCACGAACTTAACGATCGCCAGCGCAACGTACGCGTCGAGACTTGCCTTGCGCTGCTTAACAGGCACAGAAATGAAGGAATTTTGAACCGAATTGTTACGTGCGACGAAAAATGGATTCTTTTTGACAATCGAA
Organism: Cerastis rubricosa; assembly: GCA_949152445.1. Classification (NCBI taxonomy): domain Eukaryota; kingdom Metazoa; phylum Arthropoda; class Insecta; order Lepidoptera; family Noctuidae; genus Cerastis; species Cerastis rubricosa. Next base: position 17,536,368 of record OX424541.1, read on the forward strand.
AGCGCTCAGCAAGTTGGTTAGATCCTGGTTCGGTACCAAAGCAATGTGCAAAACGAAAAATGACCCCTAGAAAGGTGATGGTCAAAGTTTGGTGGTCTAGTGCTGGTGTGATTCATCATAGCTTTTTACAAAACGGCGAGAGCTTTACTGCAGATGTGTACATTGAAGAACTGACCACAATGATGGCGAAACTCGCACGTCTGCAACCAGCTTTGGTCAATCGGTCGTCTCCACTGCTACTTCACGACAACGCGCGGCCCCATACTGCACAACAGACCGTCTCTAAGCTGCATGAGTTGGGTTTGGAAGCTCTCCCTCATCCGCCATACTCACCAGATCTTGCGCCTTCCGACTATTACTTTTTCCAAAATTTGGACAACTTTTTAGCGGGAAAAAAATTCAATTCCCGAGAGGCAGTACAAAACGCCTTTGAAGAGTTTGTTGTCTCCCGTCCAGCTGATTTTTTCAAGAAGGGCATCCATAAACTGCCACAGCGTTGGCAAAGATGCATTGATTGCAGGTTTGATTACTTTGAATAAAAGAAATAAATAAGTTCGAAAAAAAAATACTTTAACTTTTTTCAAACAAAACGGCAATTTCATAGGTAAAGACCTAATATTAAAGCCACCCTCACCATAGATTCGCTCAGAATCGGTTCAAGTATTATACATCTAGCTGTGGACTGATGTCCCGAGTGCCATCAACGCCGCGACTCGATTCCGACTGGGTTCAGGAAGCGTGTGCTTACAGCTAGCTTACGAGCGAAGACCCAGAGCAACAGCTAGCTTACGAGCAAAGACCCAGAGCAACAGGGGGACATCGCACGGTGTCAAGTTACCAAACAAATTTTGTTCTAATCCACTTTTTTATAATTTATAGCAATAGTGTAGTTTTTTGTACCATCATTTTATATTTTTTTAGCTATTCGTGTCAAAAGGTCGCGCAATGAACTTTTTCCGATGTCATATTTAAGCATGGATACAATTTAATCGCGCATAAGGCCGGATAGCGGTTGCAACCCCTTCTCACCTTCAGGCATTGATTTTCAAAATCACAAATCTTATTCTTTTCTGGACAATCCATTTCGCAACTTTTCTGAAATTCACGTTTTTTATCGCCAATTCTTTTTTCTTTTTCCTTGTTTTCTTTTTTAAATTTTTTAAAAATATTTGTATTAGATTTTTTTTTATATATCGAAAAATTATACTTATAAACATGTAGTGACGACAATTATTTTTTTTACGCTACAAAAATGGCGCCCGAACAACTAAAGTAAGTGTTTTTACCTAATAACTTTGAAATTTGAATGATTCTACATAAAATCTTTTTTTGCCTTATTGACGATGATCACTCCCTCTGGGAGCTAATGATTATTAAGCTTATTTGTTTCAGGACGCGGATATTCTTCCATTCAAGAAAGGTATTCTAGGATTTTTACCCCCAGTTCAGATCTGTGAAGCTGTTATTTTCCTTGACATATATTTTTTTTCATTAAATGTAATGTATTTTAAAGGAAAAATAATTTTGTGAACTATATAACACATAACTGTCTTTTATTTTACCCACTTATCGCAGCAAATATAACGATAGGTTTCCTGATTTTTTCTCCATATCCTTAGCTAGCGGTAGTTAGAACCCGTAGGGTATATTTGGTGACGTATGAATTTTTAGGCTTCGGTTTTCAAGGTAAGCTTAGTATGAACGGTTATGTAGCCTATATCTTTGTTTAATAGCTTGGCGTTCACTGACTGCTGGTTGCTGGATTATTTTTATCCAACTGTTCATGCCGTGCCTATTTTTTCGCTAGGATTCAATCGCCTTTTGTCTGTTCTTTCATTCGTTATTGGGTTTATACAAGGTACATCATGTCAGAAGAGGAGTTCCCTATTGGTGAGACTCCACGTCGTGATAGTCCCATCATTTGGCGACCACCACCTCCTCCTATTCCGCCAAGAGCTTCTCGCGCTTCCTCACATAGTATCGTTCCTTCTCCAATAAGATCGGAGGAATGCCTACAATTTACCAGGCAGTTCTCTCTTACTGAGTGGATGATTGTTTTTGATGGTAAGACCTGCGTACGGGAATTTTTCACGAGTTTAGAGGAGTGCAGGGAAGCCGACAATTTGTCTGATGGTTATTTAGTTAAGCGATTCCATGAAGTCTTGTCAGGTGTCGCACTTCAATATTTTAGGTCAATCCGTCGTCCGAGTCTTTCCTTCTTTTAGATCAAAGAAGCCTTTTTTAAGACATTCGGTACGACCGATTTTGAATTTAAGATAAGCCAGGAGGTCCGTAACCTCAAGCAGAAACCGGAACAGCTAATAAGAGAGTTTATTATCGAGGTTTCTTACTTAAATGCTAAACTGAGCTAGCCTATTGAAGAATCGGAGTTGTTGCGGATCATCACTCACAACATGTTGCCAAAGTACACTCCTTGCTTGTCTATCCAAAAATTTCATGACATCAATAATTTAATCGAGGCCGTTACTCGAGTCCTTTCTAAAACCTTCAAAGGCGGTAGCCAGTCTCGACTGTGTTGCCGACCAGTCGACTTCTCAATCTGTTAACTCACCAAAACCCAGGCCGAACCAAACTTCCCATCAACCAACAACTAGTAAGCCTCGGATTTGTCCTAGTTGTAGTCAGTCTCAGCTTTGCTTAAAATGTAACAAAGTTGGTCATTCTTACCGCTCTTGCCCAGAGATCACAGGCATGATTTGTTTTAAGTGTCGCACTCCTGGATTTATTACTACCCTAAAATAGTTTGGTAACGCCTTTTTTCCAGATATTATTATATTTTAAAACTTTTTTAGTTGACTTTACTAAGCACGTTAAGCCGTTGGTCCCGCCTGTCATTATTTTGTAGATCTTTGACAGTCGTTACGAGTAGTCAAAAGCCATCCAGTCTTACCAAGGGGTATCGTATTACCCAGTTACTGGGTTGTGGAGGTCATATAGGCAGTCGGTTCATGTAAAATACTGGTACTCAGCTGCATCGGGTTAGACTGGAAGCCGACCCCAAGATAGTTTGGGAAAAGGCTAGGCAGATGATGATGTACTAAACAGCTACAATAATTTGATGGTGTCCGAATTATCAGTGAAGAAATTATGGAAATTAAAAAGTGTGAACTCGGATACTTTGTCCGAGTTTTTAGTGTCCGAGTCGTCAGTGACTCCAACTTTCAGCTTGTCAGTTCATCAAATAATAATAATAACATAGATACAGAGATAAAAAGACAGTGATGTAACTCAAACAAAGTTTTGCATTAAAATGTTTTATTGTCACGTAGGCCTTTAGTTACAGTTTTCAAACAAACGCAATGAGTCATAAAAGCATCCCCTACGCGTTAATGTTTATCACTATCAGTAAAGTATCCTTAGACTGTGAACACATAATAGCTTATCGCTTATCCCCCTACTTGTCGCAGTCACGACGTGCAAGCTGACAACTTTTTTATATTTTTGGTATTTTTTTTAATCTTATTGTTATATATTTTATCTTATTGTACTTACAAATGTTTGTTACGCTTATATGTTTATTGTTTTCATTGTTAATTTGTATGCACGTCATGTCCCTGCGACAAAAAAATATTTCTTTCTTTCTTTCTTATGATGATAGTTTTCTCATGGCATAAATTCGTGATACGTTAGTGCATTATCTGTTTCCCGAACTTGCTTGAAAGAATATGAGTATAGAAACTCTGGGATATTGCCTAAAGTCACCTTCTATATGCGATATAACGAAAAGTCAAGAATGTTTATGAGTTTTGTAAGCTGAAGTAAGTCATCATCTGCCTATATAGCCTTTTCCCAATCTATGTTGGGGTCGGCTTCCAGTCTAATCGGATGAAGCTGAGTAGGTACCAGTATTTTACATGAAGCGACTGCCGATCGGACCCCTACAACCCAGTAACTGGGTAATACGATAACCCTTAGTAAGACTGGATGTCAGACTTTCGGCTTCTGACTACTCGTAAGCTGAACTAACTAATGAATATAAATGTTGATTGATGAAGACTTAGAGGAAGAACAAGGAAACGATGGACTGTGTGAGGAATGATATGAAATAAAAACCTGGCCAAGTGCGAGTCGGACTCGCGCACGAAGGGTTCCGTACCATTATTTATAAAAACGAAAAAAAAAACTTTTTTGTATGGGAGCCCCCCTTAAATATTTTTTTTTCTGTTTTTATTATTTGTTGTTATAGCGTCAATAGAAATACATAATCTGTAGAAATTTCAACCGGCTAACTATCACGGTTCATGAGATACAGCCTGGTGACAGACGGACGGACAGCGAAGTATCAGTAATGGGGTCCCGTTTGACCCCTTGGGTACGGAACCCTAAGAAGGAGTAAATGATAGGGTGACGGTTGACAGAGGAGAATTTAAGAAAAAAACGTATTGCGCCGACCCTAAATTTAACATGGGAACACAGCGGGAAGGAGTTTGAAATAAATGGAAAAGCTTATTAGATGTGACAGTCTAGTTGAATTCAAAGTAAAATTACTAAACGTTTTCGAAGTTTTTGGCACTTGTCAAAATATGATTAACTTGAGGAACTACCTCAAGTTAGCATTTGATTCGCGAAAACAATATTGGTAAGTAAAGTAATATTAGTAAATAAGTGTTATGCTATATAAGATAATCATGTAAGATAGTTTAATTAAGGACCACGCTAACGTTTCGTTGAGCTCCTTGAGTTATAAGTCGAGCTACACGATAACTGACAAATGCTTGCACTGACTGGACAGGTCCACTCAAATCTGTGTGGTTCTTTCTTCAAAAGACCATTTCAGACACGTATCTGCATAGTCCTCATGTGAGTTTGCCAAGATTTTGTCTGGACCTTAAAAGAGACTGTGACCTCTGAGTTTGTTTCGGCTGTTTCTTCTCAGAGTAGTCAGGTACGAAACACCGGCCCCATCTAGTTTAAAAAAAAATGACGTGTAAAAGTGTTTGTAAAAACCTACTTGCAAAATAAACATCATTTATCATTTATCATTTAACGCATTAGGAAGTCCTGTAATGTTAGTATTATTTATTTATTTATTTAGATACAAGGTATGAAAAATGTTAAACTAAGCCCCCCACAAAACCGCGGTAATGGTCTGATTGTGGGGTCGGTGAGTCTCTATACACTCATTCTAAAACATATATCGTACTTAAGACTAAGTATAATAAAGTTATATATGTGTAATATGTAGATGATACGGGAGTAAATAACGCACAATTTGATTTATCTAAAAATAGAAAGATTTAATGTTATTATGAAATTAAAATACACAAATTAATTGTGATCAAATATTTACACATCGGTAATTTTGGCCTACTAACCTAAAATTGAAAAATCGACAGTTAAAGGTTTTTACTTCCAATATTTTAGTAGGTCGACACTGTGTTACTTTACTTAGTTAAACTAGCTATTTTATGAACTTTACTTCTTTTCCTTATTACTTTTATACAATGAGAAATGAATTACTTCACGCTTAAATTCTCTATCTCGAGTCTGCCGTCAATGTCATGTTCATAAGGCGGCGTACACATACTCGTACATCAGGCTACGTACACAACATACAGTGTACAAAGCTTAAATATGTATAATGAAGAACACAAGTACTATTGTAACTTACTGGGGCTGCTTCAGTGTAAGACACAATGTTTAAGAAGAAATAAATATTTTTGTATTTTTGTATAAGCAATTTTTTTAAGGCCTGGTAAAATGTTTATGTTGTAAAGGTTCCTAAATCATTGACTTTTATGTACTTCTTTTCATTTCGAGAATAGAAAAAAGACTTATTTATCTTAACACAGCTAAATAAAAACAAGACAGTAAAAAATCTGAACAGAGTTGAATCAATATTTTAAAGTCGAAAAAATGGCGTAAGTAATATTTCTTAAAGCACAGAGTGTTTTACAGAGATTTCTCCAATCGAATGAGCACGACGGATTTGTTATTGTTGTACCCACTTTCTTAATGGTTCGGACACTCAGATACAATATTTTATGGAAATTCAATCTTTTACGTGACACTTTTTTATTCAGAACTATAAATTTCAATACTCTAGAGTTAAAAGAAATGTGGTTTGCATACAAAGTGATAGTTTGAAACCAAGAGGTTAAAATCAATCAAATTGTTAAAAATTCAATAACCTTTTTTATTTTGCAGTTTTTTTACTAATGTTGGTAGGGTTAAAAAGGCTCTTGCCCTTCGCAAAGCCGGAACTTTAACCAAGTCGGACTAATTTTTTTTAATGCCTACCTGTGGATAGTGTTGTGGGTTATATTATAGCCAACTAGATGTCCCGCGCAACTTCGCCTGCGTCACATTTTCCCCGTTTTCGCAACATTTTTCATTGCTGCTCCGCTCTTATTGGTCGTAGCCTAATGATATATAACCTATAGCCTTTCTCGATAAATGGGCTATCTAACACTGAAAGATTTTTTCAAATCAGACTAGTAGTTCCTGAGATAAGCGCGTTCAAGCAAATAAATAAACAAACTCTTCAGCTTTATTATCAGCTTTATTATATCAGTATATACTGTTGTCCCGCGCAACTTCGTTTGCGTCACATTTTCCCCGTTTTTGCAACATTTTTAATTGCTGCTCCGCTCCTATTGGTCGGAGCGTGATGATATATAGCCTTCCTCGATAGAAGGTAGTTAGGTGTTAGGTAGCCCATTGGCTACCTAACACTGAAATAATTTTTCAAAGTGGACCAGTAGCTCCTGAGATTAGCGCGTTCAAGCAAGCAAACAAACAAACTCTTCAGCTTTTAGTACTCGTATACTCGTATATACAAGGTGTTGTTTTGCAACCTCGTCAAATTCTAGGAGGTAACTATGCTAATGATTTTCGACCCAAATCAATAATAAAATGAGTAGGTAATTTTCTTTTTTTTTATTTCTTTACTGAAATCGGTAACTGTGAACCACCCGTGTTTTAAGCACGGGCCGTCTGATCCCCGCCTTATAACGTCTTTTACACAGAAACAAAAAACCTCAAACATTTTTTCGATAATTTCATAATCCCTAAACCACGTTAAGGGGGTTATTCTGTAATATTGACAAATTTAAACAACATAAAAACGCAGTGTTTTTTAATAATTTACTAGGTACCGTAATTTATATTGATTATTTATTTCTTTGGTGGCAACATCCTGAATTTTGACGAGGATGCAAAACAATACCTTGTAAAGATATAATAATTGATTTTGTTAAACTAGTTCTCATAATGTAACAGTTGAAATAAAAGCGCGGAAATAAATTAATGGTAAACATCATCATCATCATAACATCACGCCTGTAACCTCCCTAAGGTTTGGCAGAGGTGTACCTAATGGTACACCCACATTTCGCCAGTTATATGAAATACGAGGCGAGCCTATTGCCAACAACTGGGTAGAAATCCAGACTTCGTGGCTACTACTGAGAAATTCCTGATGGAAAAAAACAACACCAATTTGCCTGACCCGAGAAGCAATGAGGCACTATTTGATGATAAACGGTGTGCCTAATTCAAAAGACAAAGCATACAAAGCTTTCGTATGACACTGAAGGCGATATGAGGAGCATACACGACAAGACCTATTCTGATGTACATAAAAAACGAGACGAAAGAATAAGTTCTAAACAAGTCAAAGTTTAATTTCATGAAATGTTTATTTCACTCTTCCATTATCAAACAACAAAAGCATACAACGTACGCGAATTAAACGCGTACGGAATGATAATTGACTTACAAACAATTCGATCTATTAATATCACTCCCTACTCGCTTCCGGAATAAGGACGTTCGTTATAACTGTACTACATTTATTTGAGCTCTAATGCTTCAACGGCCTGAAGATGAAACAACCTTGCGATTCTAGCGATTTCTACAAAACGACTTCAAACATTATAGTAACTAGTGTTAAGATAGTTCATGTCAATCCAATGCATTTTTGACTTTAGCACCGTCGTTATCGTTTATACTATAAAGTTTATGTCACTTTGTCTAGGCCCTCAACATCGCACGCTCAGTAATATCAGACTCAAAGTCATTCTGGAATAAAGATATTTAACAAACTATAGGCTACAAGAATAATGTCGTAGAAAAATATGAGGCCACGATAAAGAGACATTTCAAAAAAAAAAAAAGCGAAGTCTGCCAGATTAGACTTGTGCCGACAGCAACCTTATTGTAAGTACGTTACGAGTACGACTATTCGCGTCACCCTGCCTTTTATAAGTTTTTTTTTCGCTAGGGTGTTTGTCCTCTAGCGCTCCAATTAAAGTTGTCACACTATACCGACCCCCTCTATTCCTAGAGGCGTTTTTGTAAACCGAATGTGGTTGCAATAAATTAGATCTAGTCGTTCACTAAGCAAGGCTTCTACTTCGTGACGTCACTAACGGTTAGTTTTATGGTGTTGTGTTCCTGTTATTCCCACGGTGTAAGGGGAGATAGAAATATTTTTTCTGCACGGGGAATTTGAGTTAAATCAAAGTATATATGGATAGGTATACAAAGTGTCGTTTTGCATCCTCTTCAAAATTCAGAAGGTTGTCACAAAAGACTTAAATAATCAATTTACGATTCCTAGTTAATTATTAGTAAACGCTGCTTTTTTTGTTGTTTAAACTCAGTATTTCAGAACAACCCCCTTAACGTGGTTTAGGGAACAAGAAATTATCGAATAAACGTTTGAGATTGTTTGTATGTATGAAAGCGCGCTAACAGGGCGAGGCGGTTCACACTTACCTATTCCCATAAGAAAAAAAAATATATGATAAAAAAAGACATTTCATTATTTATTCGAATCGAGAATCAATTTGACGAGAATGCAAAACAACAGCCCCTATAATATCTGGAATAGTCCAGTAACCGTGTCGTCTGAAAGTACAGGGTAATTTGCGTCAAATCCGGTAGTTCCGATTTTTTGCAGACCCGTTTATGATAATAATAATTCAGGCCTAATGAATAATTCAAGTTTGTGACCTCGAACGCCACACGCAAATTTGTCAAAAATCGAAAAAACCTATCAAAAACTAGTCCTTTAGGGTTATATTTGACAAAATCTGAAAAAAAACTAAATTTTCGCGGTTTTATCGATTTTTGTTTTGACAAAGTTGCATTCGGCGCTCGAGGTCACAAACTTGGAATATTCATTGGGCCGACATCATAAACCTGTCTGCGAAAAAATTGAACTACCGGATTTGACGCAAGCGCTGATGTATACAGTTACTGTACTAGAATAGTATAAATAAGTTTTTCTCTATTTTCCTTTGGGAGTTAGAGAAGAGAGTGTTTACTCGTATTCCTAGTGGATTCATTGATATTTGATGCTATGGGAAGCTATGAGAACGTCGTACATATTGAATTCAGATAGTTGTGTATTTTTTCTATTTTTCCTACTCGATTAATGATGGAAACGTAAAATAATTGTTTTGTAGTTCTAAATGTACCTACTGTCATCAGTCCGTTTACCATTTATTTGAAACCGGAATTACTACCTATACCTAACTTTCCCAACGAAAAAGAAATACGATTCGTTAAAAAAAAATCTTTTCATACATGCATCGAAATGCAAAGTGATTAGTTTGGAGATTTGTTTTATTTTTAAGAATCGAATACGACTTTCTTTGGGAAAATTGTTTAGTTTTTATGACGGGTAGACTCCTTGATGGATACAAGTAACTAAATCGTCAACCTGTATATTCTGAGTTTTATAAAACGATAATTATTCTATGCTATTCTTATGAGCAGCGGTGGGTCGACTTACGCCATCCACCATTGCTCTCAAAACGGTAAAGAAAATCATCATTAGCAAACTGGCTTTGCTCTTGAACAGAAAATTGGAAGAACGCACTGACCAATTGGTCATACCATCATTTGCCTAAGATTTTCCCAACAAATGTTGGAGTCGGCTACCAGTCTATTCAGGTGCAGCAGAATACCAGTATGCACAAGCAGCGACTACCTATTTGACCTCCACAACACATTTACTGGGCTATACGATACTCTTTGGTAAGACCGGTTGTCAGATCAATGCCTACTTATGCTGGACCTAACTGGTAAATTAAGGCCTGCTCACTCTTTTAGAGACCTGTCTATCAGCAGTAGGAACGTTTTAGATCGATAAACCTCATTATGCTTTAAGACGAGTTGATTGACCAGTACGACATTGCTATTTTAAACATTTTAAGACAAGTAAAAGAAAAAAAAATTGTCACTGGTACGTGACGTAATCGTGAAGTACGAGAAAAGGTCATATGTAGAAAATAATATCCATTAAAATAGAATTGGTTTTAAATCCAATTATATTATCTAAATCGTTTAATACCATCTAATAGCCTCTGACAAAGAGTACGGGGACGAGATGACGCCGCAAAGCACAGCCATCTATTATAGCCTAGAGAGGCTAGGTTTTGTAGCTGACAGCAACGGCTCTTCTGCCACTGGCTATTAGTGGCTGCCCTGGGTAGTATTAAATTCGATAGGGACATTCTAATTGTAATTATTTTACCAATAATAAGTTGAAGCTTGTGTGGATATTTTAAATAAGTTTGTCAGATTTTGAACTATGTTGTCACTGTGTTGAACTAAACAATTTATTTTTGTAATAACTCATCTTCTGCCTAGCCTTTTTCCCAAACTATCTTGGGGTCGGCTTCCTGTCTAACTGGATGCAGCTGAGTACAAGTATTTTACATGAAGCGACTGCCTATCTGACGTCCACAACCCAGTAACTGGGTAACACGATACCACTTCGTAAGACTTTTGACTTCTCGTAACGACTGTCAAAGATCTACAAATGACAGCCGGGACCAACGGCTTAACGTGCTTTCCGAAGCACGGAGGAAACTCGGTATGTAATTATTGTCACCCATCCACAGACCAACCTCGGAAAGCACGGTTTAACCTTAAAGATCAACCCGTGCGGCTGTTATTATTTAGCCACGAGATCCTCCGATTTATTTTTCTAAAACGTTTAGTATTATTACTAGCTGCTGCCCGCGACTTAACTCGCGTGAAAATATTGATGTGTTTTTCAAGGATAAATTATACATATAAACTTTCCCTTTGAATCTTTCTGTCTATTTATGAAAACTGCATCAAAATCCGTTGCGTAGTTTAAAAGATCTAAGCGTATAGTCACGAGCACCAATATGTAAACACTTAGCAACTTAAAAAAAAAATGTTGTTGCAAACATAGTATTTTGGAACTCATATTATTATGAAATAGATCCTATCTCGTAGCTACAATCGTTATTTCTCGCGAAAATCGCTTATAAATTTAGAAAAGTGTATACATATTGGTAGACGTGACTGTAGAGACGGCGGGAAGCGACTTTGTTTTACACTATGGAAAGATTACAACTGCGATATCCTATTATGATTTAATGAATAAAGATAAGTTCACTGTTTAACTTTAAAGTGGTTAGCATGAAAAGTATAGAGACTGTTAAAAAAATGTAAAGAGGACAATTTTCGTAATTTGCCATGAAGCACCTAAAGTATGCCAAAGTAGTCATTTACATTGAAATTGCTTCATTCTGCAGTCGGTCTTATTAAACTGTATTCATATACACACTTTTATAACCACATTTTAATTTTTCTAAGACCCTTGGAGACAAGGAAAGCGTCTACACAAGATAATTGTGTTCCAACTAATGAAATTGTAAGTCTAACGTCCACGGGGGGTGCCTTGTACTACCGTGTGGTACTTTATAGTGCCGTATTATTTGTACTTACGTACATTATGGTGGTGTTTATAATTCAATATAGCGTTTATGGTTTTATAGGTGTATACAATTTGGAAAAATGTGACTTTAGGACGAATATCACCAAAACCGAAACTGAATGCGATCGGCATAATTGAATCGCTATCCAAATACCTGATAACCTATTCGTCTGCTCAATGATAAAAACTGTTAAAATTGAACGAAAAATTGCTATTGTACGTATGTTTCGCTAAATACGTGAGTGCTCCCAGAGTGTGTTATAATATTTGATAGTAATGCTCGTTTTCTCGTTTGTCTATGTAATGTCTTTAGAGAAATTCGTCCTTAATCATTTGTAGGTTACGTCCAAAGACATTCAAATATTAACGAGCGATAGAAGGTACAAGACGAAGAAAATTGTAATCTAATACTTGTTAATACTTAGTAATACAATACTTGTTAATACTTGGTAATAGAATACTTGTTAATACTTAGTAATACAATACTTGTTAATACTTAGTACTCAATACTTTTGTTGCATTCCACATGTTTTTCTTAGGTGGTAAACTTATAATTAGATCATACGGACCCTGTCGGGCACAGCAAATAAGTGAATTTGGAGAGAGGCAGCATTTTCATAAATTATATAATATTAAAACTACTTTAAACTACTATAAAACAAACAACTTTACAAAAATAATTATGTAGGTACTTTTTGAGGGAAACTAATAGCTTAAAAGTAAAATAGTAGTGCAATACTTGTTAATACTTGGTAATAGAATACTTTTTAATACTTAGTAGTACAATATTTGTTAATACTTAGTAGTAATACAATATTTGTTAATACTTAGTAGTAATACAATACTTGTTAATACTTGGTAATAGAATACTTGTCAATACTTAGTCGTACAATATTTGTTAATTCTTAGTAACAAATTGTTCTGTCTAGTCTCACATGCCCGCTAGTCAGGTAGCATCGTGTGTCGAAATCGAAAATGTTCGAGATAAAAATGATTGTATGAAAATATTCCCAAAGCCCGCTCTACATATAATTCTTTTAAATCTCTTTGGCTACGCCACTACTTTCAAATAAAAGTTCAGGGATAATTCTACACGTAGGTAGGTATGAATACTTTTTTTTTAACTTTGCCCCACACTAGGAAATTCTCCTATATCGAGGGTGCGTTTACAAACATTTAAACTCACATACACAAACAGTCTGTAGAACTATCTGTAGGCCTTACAAATATTTGTTCCCCGCGGGAATCGAACCTGCGACAGAGCAGCAGTCAATAGCTACTGCTACTGCGCCAACCGTGTCGTCATCAATTAAAGTAGCAAGCTTTTTTTTTCACTTCGGTGACAAAAACTTTAAAACGCATTGCATTCACTATATGATGAAACTTGTGTTTTTAGGTAATTTTATTTGACACATAGGTGACTTTGACACGAAAAGCGGAGGACGTAAACTTACAACTTTATTTAAATAACTCCAGAGAAAATTCAACGTTTAAGGTAATGGCAGAATGGTTCTAAACCTTATCATTAATCTTAAAACTACTTTCAAGTTAAAATAGTTGTATAACTTAATGTTTTTTGGTTAAGTTAAGGTACATTTTTTAACGAAGCATGTAAGTAGATTTTAAACGAATGTGAAATTTACTAAGTTATAAAATACTTTCCTTCTTAAAGTTGGCTATTATAACTTAGGTCGCTTATCTAATGTTTTAAAAGTAAAGTTGTTAATTTATCAAACTTTGCCGAGTGTTGTTTTACCCCGTAGGTATCTACTTACATATTAAAACTTTTTTATTCCTTCCATTATTCTTTTTAGAATTATTTTAGTTATTTCTTGTAATAATTTTAACTGTAAAAGCTTAGAGAGCTTTTGAGGAGGTCGTGGCTAAATAATAAAAGCCACGCGGGTTGGTATTTAAGGTTAAACCGTGATTGCCAAGGTTGGTCCGTGGATGGGTGACCAAAATTACAAACCGAGTTTCCTCCGTGCCTCGGAAAGCTCGTTAGGTCGTTGGTCCCGGCTGTCATTTGTAGATTCTTGACAGTCGTAATGAGTAGTCAAAAGCCATAAGTCTGAAATCCAGTCGTACCAAGGGGTATCGTATTACCCAGTTACTGGGTTGTGGAGGTCAGATAGGCAGTCGCTTCATGTAAAATACTGGTACTCAGCTGCTTCGGGTTAGACTGGAAGCCGACCCCAAGATAGCTTGGGAAAAAACTAGGCAGTTGATGAAGAATTTTAACTATAGAACGCTTCTAGACTCATCTCATCTTTATTTGGGGTCGCCTCTCCCAATCATTCGTCTCCAAAGATGTCTTTTCTGGGTCGTCACTGGGTCAATTTGACAACGATGCGACAAACTTTAATGATTGCGGTAGTTCCTAATCCAAATTAGGACCGATGCATGCACCGACTCCTTCTTGCAAGAACAGGCAATGCTGTGAGAAAACGAAATAGTGTTATGTACAGTTAGCCTCACAAATCGGTTAACACTTATCAATATTAGACCAAGTTTTGTGCTGATCAGTGTGATCTGATGTAATATTGTTTTGCAAATTTGTGTAACCATTGATAAAAATATTGTTATGTCTTCTACTCCTGGCTGTTCATATGGATCGTTCTAAAACTAGGACGTCACATAATTTTGGATATGTATAGCGACTTTCGTTGCTGACCTTTTTTTATAGTCATTCACTTTTATCACAAGCTGATAGGCCGGAGGCGCGCGCGCGTGAATTTCATACGGCTGTTGTATTATTGTAATAAAACTGAATGAATATAAAAAAAATGTTTCTTTGGGTTGGTGTTTGTTATCATGAGTATAGATAGTCACGTGTTTAAGTATCGGTCACTAATTATCAGTCAGCCTATATGTATTAAACAAACTGACTAAACTGACGGAAGACTACCTCGTTGGTCTAGCGGTCGCTAGCGTGACTGTTGATCATGAGTTCATAAGGTTGATTCCCAGGTCGGGCAAAGTGCTGTTGGGCTTTTCCATCTATGGGCTGTTGGCTTTTTCCATCTTGGATTTCTCAGTAGCAGCCACGAAGATTGGATTCTCGCCCCTATGACATGGGACTTAAAAACATGACTGGCGAAATGTGGGTGTACTATTAAGTAAGTAGGTAGGTAGTAAGTGGGGGTTTGGGTAGTAAGTCCTATCATCATCATCAGCTTATAATGTTCCTACTGCTGGGACACAGGCCTCCTCTCTATGAGAAGGAGCGGGCTGTAATCCACCACACGGGCCCATTGCGGTTTGGTAGATGTTGTCTTCGAATTTTTAGTTCTAGGACATGCCGGTTTCCTCACGATGTTTTCCTTCACCGTTTTTGAGGGCAGCGGTGATGAAATAAATTACACAAAGTAATGCGCTTGCCTGGGTTCGAACTCATGGGTTATTGCTTGTAAGTGGGGGTTGCTACCACTGGGCTACTGCTACTCTCTCTTGTCGTCATATGCCATTCCGTAACTTAAAAAAAAGGTTTTCTAAGTTATTATTCAGGCTGTTCCTATAAAATCTTTTGAAAAGTTTAATTAAAGAAAAATAATTGCATTTCATTCTATAAAACTCCTTTGTTACTAAAACCAATAGATAGTCAAAGTACGTTAAAGTAACAGCTTCACCGTTTCCAAGTTATACGGACAGTAACTTAAGCAAAAAGTATATCTAGAAAAAGATCTTGAATGCACTTTTTAGGGTACCGTAGCCAAGTAAAAGGAACTGCCAAACAATAATTTGAATAGTGTGTTCGAACAATTTTGTGGCATATTGTTGGGCCCCGTCATTTACAGATTAAGATGACCCTATAATAGTTTTAGGAAAACTTCTCGTTACCAGTGCAAAAACATCTATGTTTTTCCACGTTTCTTTAATTGATCATAACATTAACATAACACCACGCTCATGTTTTCCCAAGTTATAGGGGCGAGCCTATTGCCATCAACTTGACACAAATGTAGATTTCGTGGCTGCTACAGAGAAATTCCTGATCGAAAAACTCAATAGCAATTTACCCAACTCGGGGATCGAACTCGGTACCTCACGCTTTGCGACTGCTGAGCTCAGCAACGAGCAATCAAAAATATTGTTCATGTGTAAAAATCATTCCGTATGCGGAACCTTTCACTGTGCGTGACCCAACACACACTTGGCAGGTTTTTTAATCCCGATAGTGTCTTAACAAAGTCGTTTAAATTCTTTTGCTTTAAAACTTTTACCTTTTTTTTAAGAATGCAATTTACTTGGATTAATTGAGCAAAGTTTTTGTTGGCTCATTCCGCAGTCGGGACAGTCTAGTCGTGACGAATAAAGTGGTCAGGACTAGCGAGATTTTGTTAAGGATATATGTAGTTTTTAACTTGAGGAGGAGCTCGTGGCTAAATAATAACAGCCACGTGTCGATATTTAGAGTTAAGCCGTGCTTGCGATGTTGGTCCGTGGATGGGTGACCATAATTACATACCGAGTTTCCTCCGTGCCTCGGAAAGCACGTTAAGCCGTTTGTCTCGGCTGTCATTTGGAGATTTTTGACAGTCGTTACGAGTAGTCAGAAGCCAAAAGTATGACATCCAGTCTTACCAAGGGGTATCTTATTAGCCTGGGTACTGGGTTGTGGACGTCAGGTAGGCAGTTGCTTCATGTAATGATGTATACTAGTACTCAGATGCATCCGGCTAGACTGGCAGCCTAGAAGCTTTGATTATCTTCTATCTATTCTATCTTATTAATAACTTTGGCAAATGAATACTCAACAAGAATTTGTGTGAGGTACCATCATACCACAACTAATAAGCAAGCTCAAATAAACAACTTTGAAAGTCCCCGACTTTCGGAAGTAACGCTGTTTTCCATTTTTTTGTGTTTATTTTGGAAGTCGGTTATTTTCTTTTTTGTCAAATAGTTTCGGTAGTCAAAGCCACAAAATATTTTGCGTTTGCAGGTTCTTTAATTATAGGCGCTGAACCAAGCGTTGAACATACAAGAGTGCCTTTATTTAGGCATTAATTTAGGTATGGCTTAAATTGGTGAAAAACGACAAACTTTATTGTACCTAGATTCAAGTCACATGTCTAAAGAATGTTCTATTAGTGTTAACACATTTATTCAAACTATTAAAATTATAATTTTATCACTTTAAAATGAAGAGGGCACTTATCAACTGTTATCACAAGGCTTCTCGGACCTGATAGGCGTGCAAATTAATATAATTTGTAGACTGCCTATTTCCAAAGGTCTTACACAATTGAATTTTCAATCAAATAGCACAATACATAAAGTTCATAATACATAAGCAACAACCAATTAATCAATCAACAGATAAAGCGATGGCACAGTAAAATGCGCATCAATTCACTTAATCGAATTAGAAGCTACACGATGAAGACATTGCCTTATACTATTCCCATTCGATATCAAACCTTATCATCAGGAAGTAAGAAACAATTCAGCTTGTAAGTACATCTAAGGGTGAGAACACAAAGAGGCCACCACTTATAAACGACGTCTTTACCATCGTCTTTGTTATTTTCAGTCGAGTTTCATCTGTTCAAAGTCTTTAAGGTGAAGATAATTTTGAATGGGGATTTAAATGTATTATATTGTGAGGTTTTTGTTGACAAAAATGTGTCATTTTGTGAAAGTATCAGTCGTTTACTTTATTGAGGAAGTCGTGAAAATTAAATGAGGAATTTTTTTTTTGGCTGTAAGATTGCCGTATCTTGTCAGTTACATTATGGTGGTGGATAATGGGTCTTGTTTAACTTTAACTTAACGCATTTGGAACTTTAATGAAACCAATTACAGACCTTTTTGTATTATCGATGAGTCGGTCAGATAAAGATGAAGTTCGAGGAGAACCAACAAGAGACATCATTGTGGACACTCATCTGGCTTGCCTTTCTCAACTATTTTGCGGCTTCTAGTCTAACAGGATGCATCATCATCATCATCATCATAATCATTTCAGCCGAAAGACGTCCACTGCTGAACATAGGCCTCCCTCAAGTGTCGCCACATTGACATAACTTGGGGGGTTTTGCCATAATCGCCACGCTTGGCAGACGGGTTGGCGATCGCAGTACGGTTGTTACAAAAGCACAGAGAACGCTGCTGCCCATTCTCTAGCAAGTCCCTAAGTCGCCTCTTACGACACCCACGGGGAGATATGGGATGGTGCTATTCTTTACGTCCGACACCATACAGAATGCAGCTTAATACAAGTATTTTACACTAGCACTTCAGAACAAATTGTGATATATTTTAGCATATGTTACTAGGTAAAGATGTAGCTTTCTAATGGTGAAACATTTTTTTAAATCCGTCGAGTGGTTTCATATCTTTACAATATTAGTTTAGATGGAGCGACTGCCTATCTGACCTCCACAACCACACTGGTTAATACGATACCCCTTGCTCAGTAGCTTAGCCTTTATTCCCACTCGCTAAACATCTTTTAAAACCTGCTGTGAGTACAAAATCAAGCCACTCATGCTAAAATTAATTAATTAAAGTAAGCGTCTTCGTCTCAACTCGGAACCACTCGGCTCCCTTCGGCTTTCTGCTAGATAACGAGCATTTTATTGACAATAATGATCGTGGAATAAAAAATCTTCTTCTTGGTAAAGAAAATTGCAAAGAGGATGCCTTTGTGATATTTTTGCTTGAAAATTATAACTTTATCAGTATACAATATACAAACAACAATATAGAGCAACTTGTGTCAACTTATGTCAGCTAACTAAGCTGACATAAGTTTAGTGTTAGTCGTTTAGTGAATATCCATTGACTAAACGAACTAAGCTGTGAAAATTTTACTTGTACACAAGGCGACCAATCCAGTTGTGCTAAACCAGTACAAGTTGATCTCTCATTGTAGAAAGAGCTTATACAAAGCGAGGTCAGGTTAAACTGGTTTTGTATAACTTGTTATGTCGCCATGTGTATTAATGTACCTGAATCTAACTCTAACTGAACCTATACTTATACTACTTTATAGTTACTTTTTCTTTTTAGAGATGGGAAATCATCAAATGACCCCTCCTGCTCTGGGCGGAGCGGAAGGGAGTGTCAGACTTGTACTGACTAAAACCTATCCATGTTCCTTCTTAGCCCTTTGTGTTCCAGGGCCACTGTATCTCTTTCAAACAGTCCCGCTGCCCTGGCGGGATCGGCCCTCTCGGACCCCTTCCGAGGAGATGTCAGCAAATGCTGACATCAATCTTCAATTATTTTTGAAGGCAGAGTTGTCAAGACTATATTTTTCAGTCCGACAATAACTATATTAATTTGTAACTATTGCTTGCAGCAATCAAAGTTCCATGAATCGAATGAAATCTACAAAACAGAACTGCTCCAAGTTATGTCTGTACAAACGTTCAAAATAAAAGCCTGAGGTATTACTTCATATCAAAATGAAAATGTTGACCGTGTTAATCTAAGAAGCGAGAGTAGATACTGTATTTATCTTCCCCTCAAGCCATAAAGATCGTCCGAGGAAAGTGGATTTCTATGAAGTTATATTAGTATTTTATGAAGCCAATGTTTACGATGCGGTTTAATAAAGAATGCTTCAGTTCTTAGTACACTTAGGTTCCGAATGAGGTTATAAAAGTAAAGCAAGCTTATTGAAGTCATTGCTTTAGACTGTATAGTATGTTATAAAGGAAAGGCTTAAAGCGTTGCAAGTAAAACTTACAGCGTAGCACGCATAGTGCGTAGTGCTACGCCAACCTTATGTTATGCTACGCCGTAGCAGATTAACGTAACGTTCAATGGCGCTGAGCATGATTGTAGCGCTACGCTTACCTTGTATTATGCTTAACCGTAGCAGATGATGTACCATTTATTTAAGTAACAACTTAGCACACTGAGCATGAAGCGTAACGCTTGGCAGTAGTGCTACGTCGTAGCAACTCCCGATTACACTAAATTTTATTGGCAGGTGGCATACAAAGCATACCCGCCTGTCAAGCGTGGCGATTATGGCAAAACCCCCCAAAATGTCAATGTGGTGACACTTGGGGAAGGCCTATGTCCAGCAGTGGAAGTCTTTTGGCCTAAAATGAAAAAAAAAATGATACCAAGCATTTAGGCCTTTTTGCTTGTTACGTCGCCGCGTCGTCTGCTTTACGAGAACATTCTAGGATTACGTTCGAATCTAGAATGATCCAGTATGTCTAGAAGATTCGAGAATAATCCTAGAATTTTAGAATAGAATAGAATAGAATAAAACTTTATTGTACACCAAAAATTAAACATAACGGGCTTACAAAACTAATAATTTTATGGTTACAAAGGCGGTCTTCAAAACTTCCCTCCTCCTCCTCCTTCTTTCTTCTTTACTTCTTTTTTTTTTTTTTTTTTTTATTTTCCACAATGGAAATGTCTAGAAAGTTCGAGAACCTTTCTAGAACTTTCTAGAAGGATTGGTTCCACTATGGATCTATCTAAAAGGTTCAAGAAGGTTGTAGAACTTTCTCGAAGGATGGGTTTCCCCTAAGGAACTACCTAGACGTTCACGGAAGTTGTGGAAGTTTCTCGAACATGGGTCGGCCATATAAATATGCGACGGGTTAGCGGAAGTGGGTTAATCTGATTTTGGCTACGGAACGAAGCGATCGAAGTGAACTACTAGTGCGATATTTAAGTGATTTGTGATCAGTTGTGCATTTGTGATTGAGTTATAAGTGTTTTTGTGGTGTTTAGCGTTAAATAAATATTTTTAGTTTTTAATTGGTAGTGTAATAATTTATTCTATACTCAGCTCGTAACACTATGCTGCGCTATGCCTTAACAACTGATGAGCGTAACGTTATTTTTTGGCAGCAGCGTAGCATACTGAGCTTGTAGCGCTACGCTTACCTCGTATTATGTGTCAATTTAAGGCACACCAAATTGATTGACAGCCTACATTTTTAGAAGTTGGCGTAGCGTAGCATGTTGACAACTACTTGTAGAATATATTATTATATTATACTTTTCTATTGCTCAAGTTTACTTCAAAATAAACACCTGACTACACCAGTTAGAAATTAAACCCATATAAAACCACGCGTAACTAAATCATTCCAACATTGTAACCTCTCCCTGTTATCTTAGCCAGTTTATTCGCCACATATCCTTTATAATGCGACAGGCAGACAGGTATGAAAGAAATCGTTTTACCTGACATTACTTTAGATCGTAATCTTACGCTGGTTTATGACGATGTTATTACATTGTTAGGGGTAAGGGTTTAGATTGTGTGGTCTGTTGGATGTTCGGATAATGTTGAGATAGAAATCTGGATGTTTTGTGGCTTTTGCATGTGAGTATTTGAGGTTTGTTTGTTTTGGTATCGAAAGAACTACTCGTTGTTGTCTTGGTTGCAGCAATCGGAAACATAACGGTGGCTACAGATGTGAAGATCTGGCAAATCATAGGCATATCGAGAGACAGTTACGACTGTCTCTCGATATGCCTACGTATATATGTATACTCGGACGATCACTTTCACGAATACGTATCACAAATAAACCTCCCAAGCATCCGATCCTCCTTAATTTCCTATTAAGTAACGGTAACTTAATCTATATGATGGAACCGTCGCTCGGATGCAGACGCGAATATTAAATTTGATGAAAGATTCTTCACTAATTGCATCGTCAAAACGACGTCTAAACTACTAAAGACTAAAGTTGTATACAAAGTGTAAACAGACCTCCTTATACCTTGTATAAAACTTTAGTCCTATATCAATTAAAGTTTAATATTCGTTTTTTAATATGACTCAATTAAGATGGCATCCAAAAGATTTATTAATAGTTTAGTAATATTAAATTAAGATAGGGAAATACGTCGTTTTGACGATGCAATTAGTGAAGAATCTTTCAGCATCTTCACGAAGCCGTCAACCTAGCATTCCTATAAGAAAAGCATTTTGCTGGGAAACGATTTGTTTTTTGAGGTGAAAAGTCACGTTCTATAAGGACTCACTGTAACGCTCTCAAAACATTGTGTTTAAAGGATCTATTCTTTATCTATCAAATTAAACGATGATTATATTAATTTAAATGGATTTATTTCTGACAAGTTTTCGGTTCAACCGTCGAACAAGGAATGCCTTCATTTTACCTCGCTTTCAAACGTCAAAAATGTCATACAAAAGTGTTGGCATAATCAACTCTGATTCGATACAAATAAATAATCGATATAATATTAAACTAGAATAATAATAACTCTATTTACATATCTACTAAATTAAATACTAATACATCGTATGCTAGACAGGGTTTTATAAAAATACAATAGACTTGGCTAATTAACCTTACAACTCAGCCATTCTGTTTAAAGTGAGTCCTCTCACTAGTTTGTTATAAATTGTTATAAGAACAAATTTGATAAATTAAGTACATAATAAAGAAAAAATTTGATTATGAATACATGGCTCTACAACTAATTTCATTCTTCAATAGTTCATTATTACAATATAAATTCAAATTTACTTTACAGATCAACTAAGGTACCTAATATATTCTCATCACAATCTATGTCTGTCACAAATTCTCATCACAATCTATGTTTGTCACAAATTATCATCACAATCTGTGTCTGTCACAAACTCTCATCACAATCACGATTTCGAAATATCTTTATACTCATATTACATCTAAGTTTATCTCAATTAAGCTTATCGTTTTTGTCTAGGTCACAAATCATTATCATAATTCAAATTCATGAAGCTGGATCTGCATTCTCATTCTTTGTTTCTTGCACAATCTGTCACGATCTTCGGTCAACTGTGCGGCACCGTTATCTTGGTACCATTCAAAATCTGCACTGACCTCTTTGACAAATTGCGCTCACATCGTATAATCTTACTCACTATCTTGCAATCATAATATGTGCGACATCGTTTTCTCAATGCCATTCATTATCTGCACTGATTGCTCATATATATATATCCTAACAGTGACACACAATTTCTACTCATTTTCATCAGGGAAGTTTACATCATTCATGTTAATTAGCATATTATTAATATCGACAAAATATATGTTTTTTATTGTTACTATGTAGAATAATAAATAGATCACTCTCTTTCTATCTCTATTTCTGTACTCTCACTCTGATCACTGTCAGTGCTTTCACTGGTGTAACCTTTAAAGTTCATCCAGGGATGGATTTTATCTAGCGCAACAACATTTTCATACCTCTTGTTACCTTTTCTTGTTAATGGAGTGTCTTCGACGAGAAATCTGTCATTAGGTAATATTTTGAGGATTCGATAGGGGCCTTGGAATTTGGGGATGAGTTTATGTGATTTTCCTACATGGTCTTTGTCTATTACGGTCCTTTCTACCCTGACTAAATCTCCTACGTTATATTTTGTCTGACCCTTCCTATGCTTATTGAACTGCTTTTTAGCATATTCCTGTTGTTTTTCTATCCTTTCCCTAGCATTCGACCTTAGTTTTACTAACGCATCACCATCGATTCGTTCAGTTGTTTCGGCAATTACGTCAGTCAGTACGTTTTCAGACGCATTCGTCAATCTACAACCGAACAACAGCTCAGAGGGACTCTTTCCTGTTGTCTTATTAATCGTGGTTTTAATACCTAACTGTACGTCACCGATGTAATCGTCCCATAAGTTGTCATTTCCGCCATGACATTTTGTACTGAGAGCATCAATTATGGTTCGGTTAAACCTTTCGACCTGTCAATTCGCTCTTGGAGTAGCTACTGCATTCAAGATGTGCTTTATTTTTAATTGCTCCATAAAATTCTTAAATTTTGCACTTGTAAAACAAGAGCCACGATCCGTTATGAGACGAGAAGGAACGCCGAAATAACTAAAATGTTCCTTAAATGCTTTGATTGCCGTAGTCGTCTTAGTATCTTTTACGGCTCGTATATTAATAAATTTTGTAAAGGCATCTATAATAACAAGTAGATACATGTTGCCTCTCTTAGAGCGAACGAACGGGCCAAGATGATCGGCATGAAGTGTATGGAATGGTTTCTCCAACTTAGGAATGGGATGAAGCAATCCTTCTTTGGGACCACCAGGTGCTTTATGATGCGCACACTCCAAACAAGCTGAGACATATTTCTTAGTGAACCTACGCATTTTTGGAAACCAAAATATGCTTCTGATACGACTCAAAGTTTTTTCGAAGCCAAAATGGCCCACCTCATCATGGTTTATACGCAGCACTTGCCACCTACAACAACTCGGAACTACCCATCGCAATCCTTCGTCTAAAATTTTATACACATAACTACCTTTCAATAAATAATTCTTACGCACGTCAGCTACAAACTTCGTCTTATCGTCTTCTAAGATGTCTCTTATACGTTTTATCTCATTATCATCACCCTGTACAGTGGCGATCCAGTCACGAACGTCTACGTGTAAAACATCAAAAACATGTTCCGTATCCACATCGGTTGGCTCACTGACAGGGGCACGACTGAGAGCATCTACGTGAGCCATACGCGAACCCGGTCTGTACTCAATTTCGCAGTCATACTCTTGAAACTGGATCCACCAGCGAGAAATTCGTGGTACAAGATCCCTCTTAGATAAGGTGGTACGAAGTGCGTTACAGTCGGTGACTATTTTAAATCTTAGCCCTATTAAATAGACTCGGAAACGATTTAAAGATGCGACAACCGCTAAAGTTTCCAACTCAAATGAGTGAAATTTTTGCTCATCTACTGTAGTTTTACGGCTGTAATACGCCACTGGCCTAAGTAAACCGTCTACGCGTCTGTACCTCGTTGTAGGAGAATCCCTGCAATACCTAGTTTCGAAGCGTCCGTATGTATTTCGGTTTCTAAATGAGGGTCGTATAAAGCTAATATAGGGCGTTCAACTAATTTTGCCTTCAAAATTTTAAATGACTCGGCCTCCTCCACCGTCCATTTCCATTCGAATTTAGACTTCAACAGGTCTGTCAGTGGACGGGCAATAAGGGCGAAGTCCTTTACGAACCTCCTGAAAAACCTAGTTAAGCCGATAAATCGTCTGACATCATGAACGTTTCGTAAAATTGGGAAGTTTTCTATAGCTAATGTTTTGCGCTTTCCTGGGCGTATCCCCTCACCACTAACATGAAAACCTAAAAACTCTAGCTCGGTACAAAAGAAGCTACATTTTTTTAACTTAAGTGTAAGACCTGCGTCTTTAATAAGTTGAAGAACCTCCTCTAGCCGTCTCATTCCCTGATCAAAAGTTCGTGAAGGAATCAATACATCATCCATATAAACAATTGTGTAACAGACTTTTGACAGTATTTTATTCATTGCTCGTTGAAAAATAGAAGGAGCGTTTGCTAACCCAAAAGGCATTCGTTTAAACTGATATTGCCCATCGGGAGTAACAAAATGCAGTTTTGTCTTGAGATTTTGCTTCTACTGGTATCTGGTAGTAGCCAGATGCAAGGTCTAAACTTACGAATAAAGAATTTTACCAGCTAGCCTGTCAAGTTGATCATCAATCAAAGGTAGCGGATAGTGTTCCTTTTTGGTTTTATTATTTAATGCACGATAATCGACACATAATCTGCTTTCACCAGTCTTTTTCTTTACCAGTAAAACTGGGCTAGCGTAAGGTGAGTTTGACTCGCATACTATGCCTGCATCGATCATTTCCTTCACCATAGATTTTACCTGTCTACGTTCTGGAAAGGAGAGTCTATACGGGCGGTAAACTACTGGTTGTGAGTCACTTACTTCAATTTCCATTTGAACTACATTAGTCAATCCCAGGTCTTTTAAGTTATCCGAAAAACACGTTTCATACCTTTTGAGCAGCTCTTTTAATTTGATAACCTCATTTTCACTAAGCTGTTTGCCATAATTGAAAGCAACATTATTCTCAGCATTTTCAAAATCTAATAAATTTATACTCAAGTAGTCTCTAGTACAAAGAACTCGTGTAATGAGCGTATCCTTATTTAAACAAACCGTATTGTCACTAAAGTTTTGCACCAGTATCCTAACCTCTCCGTTTTCTATTTCCTAATCACCCGGCATCAAATAATATTCATTCTGTGACATGCCGCGTAAGGAGCCACTAACGTGGACTACACCCGAATATTTGTTTGTAGAAATACATGGTAATGGATACATTTCCTTAGGGGGTATTACAATATCGGTTTTCAAATTTAACTGTAATTTAACTGAATGATCACGAGTAAATGTTAATGAATGTGTAGTTTTCGTTATGACTATACCTGGTTTCTCTGTGAAACTGTGTCCAATTAAAACTGAATATTTAATAACGCTATCATCAACGACGTACGCGTTGACCTCCTCCACAATATCTTGAATTTCAATAATAACGTTTGATACGCCCAATGGTATTACAATACTCTCACCTATACCCCTCATAGTCGGTAAGTTGCTAACAGTCCACGAGATTCCCCTTCTAACAGCCTCACTGTGACGAATCAGCGTACATTGGCTACCCAAATCCACGTAGCCCTGAATAACTTCACCGTTGAGTTTCAGATACATTAAATATTTATTGTCATTAGAATTATTTGTTTCAATACGCATCACGTCTTTTTCTTTAGGTTTATCCATTTTATTAGCCGAGTCAGAGGGTAATCTTGGCCAGTTAATTGACAAATGACCTAATTTGGCACAAACATTACACTTCAATATCTTTTTTGTACATTTAGAACTGAAATGCCCAGGTTCATTGCAGTTAAAGCATACAATTGATGTATTATTGTGAGACTTTGAAGTCTTAGTTTCGCTGCCATTAGCCGCCTGCTTAGAATTATTACTAGATAACGAAGAGGTAGTGTTGCGTTTATCATAGTTCACCCTTGACCTATCTGGTTCACGAAGATTTTGCTTGATTGATTGAAAATATGTGAGAACCTGCTCCGGTTCCTGACATTTTGCTGCTTTCGCGCCTAACCTCAATGACCGATCGTCAATACCATATAGTAGGCAATCTACCGCACGTTTACCATGTATATCACATCGATTTAGCAGATTAATTTTCTCATAATAATAATGTTCTAATGAATCGTTAAATTTCACACGTTTTGACAACATCTCGGTTAATAATTCAGCATAGTCTTCGCTACTCGGAAATGACTGTTCCAGTTTGCCCTTCCACTCAGACCACGAATACGACATAGATGGAAGGGCCTGGTACCACGATTTGGCAATCCCTGACAGTTTAGGCAAAGCGTAATGTATTATCTGATCATCGCCCCAACCGTAGAGCTTCGCACATTCGTCAACTTTATTCATCCACATAACTATAGTCTGACTCTTAACCATAGGGTCAAAATCTGGAATCACATTGCCTAGCATGGGAAATTTGTTACCCTGAGGTCGATTATTGGTTAAAGCTTCCACTAAAGTAGCAAAAAACGCTTGAGTGTCTACTATTAAGAACATTGGGGTACTCACGTGACCTTGAAGTGGAGGTGTGTGACGCTCGATACTGGATTCTGAGCGCCTACTGCGGCCTCGCCGGTTGCGTCTCCCATCCACGCCCCGGCTGGGACGATGTCGCCGGCGCTGCTCGTAGCTGCTGCTCCGACTGCGATACCCGTCACGGCTGCGACTCCGGTTCGGTTGGTTTCGGCGTCTCATAGGCTGCTCACGGGAACTGCGGCCTCCACTACGAAGAGATTCCAACGAACCCTCGTGATTGGTCGATCTCTGCCTCCGCTCCTTTCGTTTATGCGTAATGCTTGTTCTTGTTTCGCTGCTCCGATCATGACGACGTTTACGCTCATTGTTCTTGCGATTACCGCTAGTTTTATCCATTTCTTACTCAGATAATTCCAGTGACTTTGTACCCAACAAAACGTGGTTGTTTTTTGGTAATTTTTCTTCAAAAATTGTAGGCGTAATGGAATAATACCACTTCTGAGATAAAGGATCTATTCTTTATCTATCGAATTAAACGATGATTATATTAATTTAAATGGATTTATTTCTGACAAGTTTTCGGTACAACCGTCGAACAAGGAATGCCTTCATTTTACCTCGCTTTCAAACGTCAAAAATGTCATACAAAAGTGTTGGCATAATCAACTCTGATTCGATACAAATAAATAATCGATATAATATTAAACTAGAATAATAATAACTCTATTTACATATCTACTAAATTAAATACTAATACATCGTATGCTAGACAGGGTTTTATAAAAATACAATAGACTTGGCTAATTAACCTTACATGTTGATGGATCCATTGAATAGTACGGAGGTCGAGGAGATTCTTAAAGTAAAGTTATAACATTAAAAACTTGCATTTAAAAAATCTGGTGTTTTTTATTTTACTAATTTGTAAGTTTCAACTCTCGGTTCAGCGTCCAAAGTTGAAATTTCAACAGTGTAAAAATATTTGGGCTTTGTCACAATAGAAATTAAATTCTTTATTATGGGATTGTATTTATACGAACGAATATGAATTCAAATTAAAGGTATGGCATTATGAAATACTAGCTGGGCGAATGACTGTTAGCGACTACAGGCACTATGAATCGGGGTACAGTTTCGGGACGTCTTGACTCCGCCGCGATCAAACATTAATACCGGTTTATTGCGTCGCGCGTCGCCGTATTTTAAAATGTTTAAGTATAACAGTACGTCATTATCTATCGCCAGTTATTGTATTATTCACCCGATTAATAATATCCATTAACTTAATAGCGATTCAATAAACGGTAAGCAAAGTCACTCTAACTTAGTGTTTTCTTTGATTTGTTTGCAAAGTCTTAAGTGCTTTTTTCCTAGGACAATTATTTTATTATTTTCTGATGCTTGTTTTAGAGTAATGTAGAGATAAAATTTACAGCTTCACTTAAAAGCTGGTTTGAACACCAAATGAATTCGAGGAATTTGATTTATTAGGTTACCGCGGAAGATTTATGGTTGCTTTACGTTGTTTTTTTGCCCGGATATGAGACTTAGACTCAGCATAATCATTCTCTTACCCTTATCCCAATTTATTTGGGGTTGACGCAGCATGTACTTGTCATCTCATGAGATACCTCCTTTCTTGCCTTATCATCCTTTACACAGACTATATGAGACTTAAACAAACATGCTTAATGTAACGGACGACTGTCGTGACAGGATGTGCTTTTTTTGATAGTAAAATAACTTTATACTGTAACGTTTATGATTATTTACAGATAACTTTCATTTGTTTTTTTTTTGATTTATGATTACTTTTTTTGGGTATGGTACCTTACCTACCTTACCTTACCTTAATAAGGGCTCATCTTCCGACAGTCACATAATTATTTTTCCCAAGAGCTGCGTAACTATTGGCATGAATTCTATTTAATTTAACACAAGATAAGATTTCTGATTATGACCCCTAATAAGGATTGCTAATAAACTTAATTATCTAGAAATCTTAATTGCCAAAGTTACACAAATGGACTGGTGTCGCTAAATTCAGCAAAGTTCAGTCCATTCGAAATTAGCTGAACAGAGTGCCAACCTCAAAGTTCTAAGAGGAGAAAGGAGAAAATCTGAAACTAGTATTTTAGTAAAATTGCGCTCACCAATATAGAGCGAGTAATTTTCGTGAACCTTTGTGCAATCTTAAAACTTGTCAAAGCTGCAATTTTCATTTGGGTAACTTGTTAGAAACTTGTAGTTAGTTTTTTCATTCAAAATTAATGTAAGTAATAAAATATTCGGTTTTGTTCATTTTTTACGTCTGTTTCAATAATCTTATTTCAAAGAATGCTAACGACCGGATCGTTAGCATTCTTCCCTGCTTCGTTCGGATTTATCAGCTTGACTGAAAATTGAGTTTTTTATTAAGAAGTTTTACATTAGTGTATGTTACACGTTTGAAGTAAGTCTGCTGAAGATGGTGAAATTGGATTACAATACGTTGTTCAACTGATAAAAAGGTCATATGGAAGGTCACGTAACCGACGATTTATTTATATTACTTACTTATGTTGTGAAGATCAAGTTTATTGTTATGTTGTGGAATATTATCACAAAGTTAGCGTGAAATGAATGTCTAATTTTGAAACGAGATAAATCCGGACTGTTCCCGTGTTGAATTAAATTAGTTTTCCATTTGGAAACAAAGCACGGTCCAGCTGAGTTTACATAAAATATGCGACACGTCACGTCGGGAGGGTACAGGTATATAAGTACTTATATAAACAGACCTACTCTCTAATCGTAGGATTTTATTAAGTTAATTTGTGCACGTGAAACTAGCATATTTAAATGCACCGAGAGGAATATTTGCAATGTAAAATTTATATTTTTATTTTTTTAAGGTGGGCTGACCCTGATCTTCTTCGTTTTGTTTATTTTTTATTCGTTGATGGCACGGATTAAAATTCTGAAAAAAACATGTTACATATTTCACGGTACAAAGGGAGTACCATGAAATATGTAATATGCTTTTTCAGAATCTTTAAACACGTTTGCTATCAACTTCAGTAACCATAATGTTTGTTTTACACAATTATCTTTACTTCCAAAACTATTCTATCATGATATCGAGTACTATATTAATTGAATCTCCTAATTTTACATGAAATAAAGTCATAATAATATGTCCTAAGTATTGTATTAAATAATGTGTATTATTCCGAATGTTCATTATTAATAAAATTGTTAGTTCCAAAACATTTACGAAATATTTGGTTTAAGTGACAGAAACTAATCACTGTAAATCCGACTCCACGCAGTCTTGTCTGCCCTACCCTAGAGTGTAATTTAGAATCGCGTAGGCCCGGAGGGGCGAGGCGGCCCGCGAATTGAGGAGTAGGTGGTGAGCATTAAATCATCTGTGACGATAAGCTCGCGTGGAACAGAGCCAGAGCCCCGCAGTGCCGGAGTCACGACAGAAACCATGCTCGCTTGCATGCTGCATGCTTGCTTGCATGCTAGATGTTGCATGCTTGCTTGCATGCTCGCTTGCATGCGGTTTGCGTGCTTGCATGCTCTCAATAAAAACTTGTCCGACCTGGGAATCGAACCCAGGACCTCATGCTCAGCAGTCGCGATTGCGGCCACTTGACCAACAAGGCATTGGATGTAGTAAATACTCCTTCAGCATTATGACACTGAGAATTCAGTAAACAAACACTTGCAATCAGCCGGCTTTTGGCGTTGTTGGGAGGAAGTTTATTTTTTTACAAAAAGTTATCACAAAAAAAAAGGGCTAAAAAAAAAAGAACCTAAAAAGTGGAAAATAACTATACTTTCGGAAGTCGGTAGCAAAAAGACAATGAAACAAATAAAAGTCACCAGTTTGTGTTACGCTTTTTAGTGGTGTGGTATCTCACATAAATCCTAGTCAAGTATCAATTTTACACAGTAACTAGACACCAGCAGTCAGCACATCGTCCGTACATTCGGAAAAAAAATGTTCATAAAATTAAAACTATTGGGCCAAACTATGTAAATTTTGCTATGGGACCAAATGGCAACTCTTCCGCATCAAACTAAAGAAGAATCACGTAAATCGGATCATAAATCGCAGCAATAATCGGTGTACATAAATGAAAAAAATATAACAATCGAATTGAGAACCTTTATTTTTTTATTATTATCCATACTTCCATACTGTGGCAGGCGGGTTTCGTGGCAGGTTATAGAAAGGAAACCCAAGGTTACTTTACACGTCTATTAGACATGAGACACAGAAATATCAGGGAATGAGTTCTTAAGGTCTCTAAGCACTTTGCACTGGTCACTTGGAAGATAGAAAGAAGGAAGTTACTGCCCTGGGCTTAGGCACGTCGCAGCACGTGGGCCGGCGTGAGGTTGCAGGGCAGGCAGCGGAGTGGAGAGGCGACCCCAGAGGTCACCATCGCAGTGCGTGGGCAGCACCACGCAGGGAAGAGAACGAGCGCGCGTCAGTTGCGCTCGCTGGCAGGTAGGCAGGCAGGGTCTTCAGCTTGGCACTGGGTCAGCAGAGGCAAGTAGCCTCAGCACGTGGTAGCGTGGACTCTCGGTATCCACGAACACACGTGGCTGCAGGTACAGGCGGCGGTAGCGGCCGCGTAGGCAATGCGCGTGTCCTCGACTGGAGCTGTAGCCCTAACCTTGAGGTGTAACCCAAGACTGGAACCCTGGAATCAGCGCGTGGCGGGTGCATCCGTAAGCGTTGTGCCAGAACATAGCAAGCCTTCGTCGATGCGTGCGTCTCCCAGCCGTAAGCCCATAGCAAGGTGGGTGAAGGAAGACTCACCCATCGTGGCGGCTTACAATAAGAGGTTATGCGCGCACATGCCCCTCAAGCCTTTCGAAGGTTCCTTGCCGCGCGGTCAAGCGATTTAAGCGAGCAGCTAGGTGC
The DNA here is from genome assembly GCA_949152445.1 of Cerastis rubricosa. NCBI lineage: Eukaryota > Metazoa > Arthropoda > Insecta > Lepidoptera > Noctuidae > Cerastis > Cerastis rubricosa. The sequence continues at coordinate 17,568,407 of OX424541.1, forward strand.
TGCGCGGCGAGGCAAGCATGATGCAGGATGGAGAAGCATGTGAGCGCATTCACAGTGAGGTGCAAGGTGGCAGTTAAAGAACATAGCTTATCTCGACAGTCATAGCGAGGCTGCCGAGAAGTATTAATGGCTGCCGGACTGCGCCGACAGACATACATAGTTAAAGAAAGCAATACATAGAAAACAAATAAGAGTTACAATCACACTGAGCACTTACCCGTTTATCTCGGGGTTTAGTATTTAGACGCCTGGGCTGGAGTTGGAGAAAGAGGTCGTGGAATGACTTGCATGAGCTTATATAGTACATTACGACGGACGCCACTCCTACTCAAGCAATGACGTGTTCGTATTTGAAAGATTTAGGAATGTCACTCGTTTCTAGTGATGTGCGTTTTAATCGGTTTTTTAGAAAATCGACTACAACGCTACAGTACCCCGGCTGCTATGAAAGGATTTTCCCTAGGGGAAATCCGCTAGAAGGCCTGAACCACTAAACTGACTACTGATACGTTCATACATCCCATTCATGTGCTTCTATTCCATCAATCATTCATCTACTCATACTATGTCCGTCATTGACTTGGAAGTAGTCCTAAGTCAGTGACTTACTATACTTAATTTTAATATTAAGATATTTATCTCAAAATAATATTTATTTATTTATTTAGCAATTGCTTAATAGAATTAATTTAATTTTAGTTAAAGTTTTAGGAAAACAAGCTTTATTTTTTTAAAAAATTTGAAGCTAACATTGATCTAAGTCTCGGTCTAAGATCAATGTCTATGGTAAAATTATTCTAAGTATAAGATTCGGTACAAGTCCTATGTTAACCTCTAGGTCCCAGCCGTTCCATTTATGGAACGGACGGACCTTTGCCTTGAGCCTCGCCGTTCCATTTATGGAACGGCTCGAACGAGCAAACTTAAACGCTAATATAAAAAAAAGTAATTTTCTAAATCGTTCTGTCAAAATTTACCTCTATGGTCAACTAGTAGTCGATTCAAACAAAATTAATCGTTAGTAATACTAAACGGCACAACATTATTAAAAAAAATATAGAAACTCGTCTATGTAAAATGTCAAACGCAATGGCAACCCGTGTTATTATGTTCGGAAAAGTGTTGTTTTTGTGAGATATACGTTGTAAAACTTTGGTAAGTAAATGTATAGTATGTTATAAGTGTATAATGCAACTTTTTAGATAGTCATTTGCTTGAAAAAATAACAAAAAAATTATGATTTGAGCCAACAAAAAATCCTTTGTTGTGAAGTTTGTTAGTCGAAATAAAAAAAAATATTTGACTCTTGAACCATGTAAAATGGTCTTGGAAACAATAGTAGCAAAGAAAAAATAGTGATAATTCATTATTTCATGTATTCGAGGCATATCTATTCATATTTATTGATATTTCAAGTATTTTCATGCTTTGAACAGCGGATTTCTAAAATGGCCGATTCTAACAAGAAGTTTGAGTTAGGATCTTATAAGAATAATGTATGTAGGACTCCTAAAAAACACTGTCATTAGATTACTTGTATATTTGTGATGTTAGATATAAATTTTCGTGTAAATGGAATGAGTAGTTTTACCAAACAAAAATAAGCAACGAAAACAGACGTATTTGCTGCGACCTCTCTCATATCTATGGGATATGTATAATTCTCAAGTAGTTCTAAAAGAGTTGGTTATTATTAATAAATGGCCCCGTTCATCACGAACCCGACACTGTTTACCGTTTAAGATTAGAGCTAATATAACTCGAGTTATAAGTGTTTATCTTTACGATATCGGATGACTCACGCAATGGCGTAATCAAGGGGCCCCCGAAGGGTTTCACGCGGGGTTTTACTGTTACGCGCGAAAGGACAGTGAGGTTAATGACGAAGTTGTTGTGTGCGAATATCCGAACGTAATTGACGACGTTCAAAAACCAATAGTCCATGACCATGACAGCTGTCAAAGTTTAGTTAGTGTCAGTTGACAGTCAGTTCTTAAACGTCATCTGTCAACAACACCGGAATTACTTTAGGTTATCTTAGGACATGCTGACCGACTAATTTATCTTGATATTTAGCTTAATAAGGTTATAGGTATTAGTTAATTGCAACTAAACTTACGCCCATTGTGTTATTAGTAGTTGAGCGAAGTTATAGAAGTAGTAAGAAACTTTTTTGTTAGTTTAGTTTTAAGGTTATGTTTACCGAAAGTTTAGTTTTGGTAGGTTTAAGATACATGCGTTCAACAATCATACGAAGTGATAAAGTTAGATTAGGGTTCAGATTGTGTGCTTAGGTGAAAGAACTTTAGTTAATTATAGATTTAGTGTATGTTTTGTTTAGATAATTATAGTTTTAGACAAAAGTTAATTATTAGGAAGTTATACGCAGTAGGCTATTTTTTTGAGTTGCGATCCGCTCATAGTTAGTTTGTTTATAGTTACTAGTAGCAGTTTAAGTAAATACCATAGTGATATTTACCAAGGAATGGTTTAGAGCCAAATCCTTTAGGACTTATTACCAGGGTAGACTGGAATAAGATATAACTGGGTAGCTCCAGTTTACTAGTAGTTTAGGTAAATACCATGTAGTGATATTTTCCAAGGAATGGTTTAGAGCCAAACCCTTTAGAACTTATTACCAGGGTAGACTGGCATAAGATATGACCGGGTAGCTCCGGTTTACTAGTATTAGTTTAGGTAAATACCATGTAGTGATATTTCCAAGGAATGGTTTAGAGCCAAATCCTTTAGGACTTATTACCAGGGTAGACTGGTTATAAGATTAACTGGGCAGCTCCAGTTTACTAGTATTAGTTTTGGTAAATACCATGTAGTGATATTTTCCTAGGATTGGTTTAGAGCCAAATCCTATAAGACTTATTACCAGGGTAGACTGGTATATGATTCAACTGTGGTATGTAGTACCTACAGTTGTTTGCATAGTTATTTTAGACTATGCCATTTTAGAATTATTTTATAGTTCATGGGAATTGAAGTTAGAAATTCTTGATAGTTTTAGGTTGTCTATTCTAGTTTAAAATCCCATTAGTGAATAAATGCAGTTATTTAATTTGATTATTCCTGCTTTAATCTGTTTGTAGTTAACCGTAGGAAGACAACACAATACTAGTCGGTAGTATGCTATACAGAGTTACTTTGACCTCCAGAGTAGCCTTGGGGTCAACAGTATCTCTCTATAGGTACGCCTTTACTGAGTAAAAGTTATAATATAGCCCCTGTAACCCTTGTGGCATAAGCCATTAGAAAAATAAAGTAAAGAGTTACTGGATAGGCTGGATGAGACAGAGTATATATGTGATGTGTAGTGTGTGTGTGTGTGTGTGTGTGTGGGTCAGCAGATAGTTCTTGACTAAAGTGGCTTACAACCATGCAGACCATGGCAGTATGCTAAATAATTTAAGTTTTGTCAATTGATAGTAAGTTATAGTAGTTTTTAGATTTAGTTTTAGTTACTTATGTATTGAAGATTTATATATTCATAATTAGATATGTAGTTTATTCAGCTATGTTATGATTTTCTTTTGTCATGGCTGGGTAAAAGTTTTGTTGAGTTAGGTTTTTATAAATATTCAAAAGTTTTCTTAGTAAAGATTAGTTAAATGGTTTCTAAGTTTGATGTATTTTATTTAAATTTTATTTAATTTGCTAGTTTTTAGGCTTAATTAGTCTAGGCTTTTTTTAAAAGTTACTTTGTCTTTTTTTTTTTTAATTATAATCCCACACAGTAGACTGGCAAATGGTGTGCCATTAGTATAACTATAAGAATGTTATAGCTATCTTAGGTAGATGGCGAAAGCGGTAGAGCTTGTACGCCTGGGACTAGGCTGACCTAATCTCTGGTGTAAGTTGACCTCCTACAACAGATGGAGTGAAGTTGTAGGTGTGTAGTTCCCTTGGCATCGTCTGACCCAATATTGAGCCAGACACTAGGTAGTATTAGCTAGGCCTACGGGAGTTACGATGGACAGCTCCACCTTAAATCCTTGGCATGCCAAGTACCAAGAGGTTTTCCCTGCATGTCGACCAGCTCATAAACAATTGGAGAAAGTTTGGCAGATATTTTGCATTTAGCATATTTAGGTGCTAGTTTTTTACTGAAGTACTTATCCTTATCGCTTTGATAGTAAGTACGTTTCCAGACTACATCCCCTACGTTATATTCTACCTTCTTGCGACGCAAGTTGTAGTCAGTAGCATTTCTAGAGTGAGCCTTCAGCAGGGCAGACTGCACTTGATCAAATATGTTAGCTAGGAAACCTAAGTTTTCTGCATATTGATCTCTAGGTTGAAATACTATTTCCTTGATGTCAGCGTTTTGGTAGAAGGACCCGTCAGCAACTAGCTCTCTACCAAACACCAGGAATGCAGGAGTGAAACCTGTGACCTCACTAGTCGAACTGTTTAAAGCAAATTGTACTGCAGGTATATGTAGATCCCAAGAACGTTGGTCATTATTGATGTAGGTAGAAACAGCTGTTATGATAGTTTTATTATACCTTTCCACAGTATTTATCTGTGGTGCATACCTAGGAGTGTAGTGTATGCTAGGTATTTTATATTTAGTGAACAAGTTTTTAGTTTCATTAGATGTGAACTGAGGGCCATTGTCAAGTATTACACACTGTGGTATTCCATGTACCAAGAATAAATTATCCTCTAGTAGTTTGCAGATTGTTTTAGCAGTAGCATTTCTCATTGGGAAAAGAAGACAATATTTAGAGAAGCAGCATGTGACTACGAATAAATAAGTATTCTGGCGTCTAGAAACAGGCAAGGGTCCAACAATGTCGATGCTGACCATCTGGAAAGGGCGAGAGCATTCCTTAGGCTTACCCATAATTCCCAGTGGAGCATGGTTTACTTGTTTATGTGCTAAACAGATTTCGCATGAAGTTACAGCTGTTACTACGTCCTTGTGCATACCTGGCCAGTAGTAACGAAGAGTTAGTCTTTTATAAGTTTTATATATGCCTAAGTGACCTGCTGTAGGTTCTGCATGGTTGTCAGCAATCACTTTAGACCTGAATTCAGACGGTACTACCTCCTTCCAGTCGAACTCATCAAAAATAGCGAACTTACTTTTCATGTGACGGTATAGTTTATTATCTTTTATTAAATAGTTAGGAAGTGATGTTGGGTTCTGTAGACAGCCATTATAAATGTTTAGATACCAAGTGTCGTTAGTTACCGGAGGAGTGGTTTGAGAAGACAATGCAGCCACTGGTAACGCGCGGGATAAAGCGTCAGGAAGGGTATTGTCGGAACCGCGACGGTGTTTTATATCGAAGTTAAATGCAGAGAGTCTAATTCCCCAGCGGGCCAATCTACCTGTAGGATTCTGTAGCTTTAGGAACCACTTTAGTGCAGAGTGATCAGTGTAGACTGTAAATTTTAGTCCGTTTTCAAGATAACAACGCCAGTGTTCTAGTGCCAACAACACTGCTAGAGCTTCCCTTTCTGTGATGCTGTAATTTTGTTCCGGTTTCGACAGCGACTTACTCATATATGCAATAGGGTGCTCAACACCATCTTTTGTTTGTGTGAGCAGTGCACCAATACCGTAATTACTAGCGTCAGTGTGCACTTCAAAAGGTAAACTATAATCTGGACATGACAATACCGGAGCTGAGATTAATATCTTCCTGAGCTTGTCGAACGCTTCTTGACACTCATTAGTCCATGCAAAAGGTGGAGCCTTTTTGCTGGAACTGGTAAGTTTGTTTAGAGGTGCTGCTAATGAACTAAAGTTAGGGACAAATCGTCTGTACCAGGATGCTGTACCCAAGAATCGTTTTACTTCCTTTGGATTTGTTGGAATTGGGAAGTTCATAATCGCCTCGACCTTCTCTGGGTCTGGGTGTAAGCCCTTTGAATTTACAATGTAACCCAGGTATTTTAGCTCATCACGGAAGAATTGACACTTATTTTGATTAATAGTTAAGTTAGCTTCTTTAAGTTTAGTAAGTACTTTTAATAGAAGTGATATGTGGTGATCAAAATCTGAAGAAACCAGAACTACATCATCTAAGAACGCAAAAACTCTGTTTTCAAACTCCGGACCGTAGAATAGTTTATCAACCAGCCTCTGCTGAGTAGCTGGGGCGTTGGTCAACCCAAAAGGTGTAGTTTTAAATCTGTAGGTACCGCGGCTCGGAATGTAAAAAGCAGTCTTGTCTTTGTCCTCTTGATTTAAAGGCAGTTGCCAAAAACTTTTATAAAGGTCTAGGCTAGTTAGGTATTTAGCATCTTTTAGGTTATCTAGGATTTCTGATATGTATGGTAGATTATACGCATCCTTTTTAGTTATTGAGTTTAGTTTTCGGCTGTCTAGGCAGAACCGCAATTTGCCATCTCTTTTAGGTGTAAGGAGTACCGGTGATGACCAAGGACTTTCACAGGGTTCAACAACATCTAGCTTCAGCATTTCGTCCAATTCCTCACACAGAATGCGCTGTTTTTCAGGCGACATCCTGTAGTAACGCTGCCTAATGGGAGGCGAGTCACCTGTATCAATGCAGTGTGTGATGAGGTTGGTACGACCTAAACCTTTTTTGTCCGAGGATATAGTTTCAAATTGTTTAATAATATTGTCCGCTGTTAGCTGCTGAGCCTCTGAAAGCTGAGCAAAAGAATGGACGTCTGTATCAGCTTCTTTAATTAGTTTGTTATGGCTCATAAGGAAGATTGATTTAGTATTTTTAGGAAACAGCTCAAAGAGATACCAAAAATCGATTCCCAACAGTATAGGTATATCAACTGATGGAATTACATAAGCTTTTAGTGTGTGGATTTTGTTTTCAAATGTTATAGGTAGATTTAGGGTACCTATTGGTGATAACATTTGTCCCCCAGCAGCGACAAATTTTAACGAGTCATCGCAGGACTGTAGGGTTAGGCCCAGGTCCTTGATAAGACTTTTATGGAAATTATCACCAATAATAGTGACTGCGGATCCAGAGTCCAGAAGTCCACAAGTAGATATGTTATTAATAGAAATAGTGGCATAAGGCCTAGTGTCATTTAACGGTTTATTGTGGGTTGTCGTGACCGCATAATGAGTAGAGAATTGTTTCACGTGTGATATCCAATCCGCCCACCCATTCTCGCTACTGTTTTTTTTTATTTTACAACAACCCACTGCCGTTAGTTTTTTGGCTGGCATTTTTTGCATTCTGAAAAAATGACACCTTTTAGACCACACTTAAAACAAATTGGGAACCGTTTTGCTTTGCACTGTTTCAAAGAATGATTATTTAACCTACACCTAGGACAGAAGGGGCCTCCTTTAGAGGGAGACTTTTTAGAAGAAGGTTCTTTTTCAGGTTTGATAGCTGACACCTGTGCTGAATCTGACTGACCCGAGTGTTTTTTGTTGTAGTTATTAGAACTTGTGGTATAATTGTTATTTGCCCTACTTTGCCTGTGATATGCAAACTCTGGTGCGAGAGAGTTAAGATTAGCTTTGCTGGGTTCATGGTAGTGTGAAGCCCTGGCTTTATATGTCTCATAGTTTTTACAGATTGTTTGTAGTTGTTCCAGTGTTTGCACATCGCTTAAGGCCAGCACCTCAGCGTAGATTGGTTTAACATTATGGGATATGATGTCAAACTTCTCCTCCTCAGTTAAATTTCTGTTGAGACGGTTGAAGAGACCACTCATTAAAGAGATGTAAACAGTTATATTCTCTGTTTCACCCTGTGTACGCTGTCTAACTTCGGAGAGAAGTCTATAGTCATAATCCTCGCTGTCAAAAGCAGACTTAAGTTGATCAATCAACTGGTCCCAAGACAAAATGTTTGTTTTTATATGTCTATACCAGTGTAAGGCATTACCCGTGAACATATCATAGGCAAAATTGAGCATGTCATCTTTAGTGATTCGTTTACATTGTCTGTACTCTTCAATTTTTTGTATGTATGCTCTTACACACGAGTTCCCGTCGAATTTGGGTTTATTGCCTTGGTGGCTTGGACAAGTGACAATTATATTAGTAGTATTAGAGGCACTTGTTTCTACTTGCTGACTACCGGCAGCACTATCAGATACGCAGGAGCTGTACTTATTATGAAGGGTTTTGAGCTGTGTGTCTAAGCTATTAAATAGTGACTCTAGTTCTTTTTTGAACTTGGTGGCCTCATGTGTTGTTGGTGATATTCTACCCAACCTATAGTAAATATGGTTCCTACTTGATTTGGCTACTCTGAGGGTACGGTCTGAGTTTACAGTAGATAAATAGTTTTTGAAATCTGTGATAGTTTGGCTGACATTATTTAAATCATCCATCTCATCCATTCCTGAGAGTAGAATATCGTCACTGTCATAGTGTTTAGCGAGCTTATTTATTTGTCGTCTTAGCTCTATGACAGTGCCCTTTTCGCCGCCTCTGATAGTGACCTCATACTCGAGTTCGGCCTTTCTAAGGTGGATGAAATTTATTGGGTGAGTGCCCATTGTGATTTAGCAACTAACTATAAACACAATTCACAGACCTAGCAGAAAATGTTAGTGACAAATCAGGATGTCTGCACCTCGAGAACTACTGGTACAGACGGAAGATAGGGAGGAACAAGGTAGAAGGAAATAGTTAACTCACTGCCGGTCAAGCAGACTCACAAGACCGTGGTTAGGCTAAAGGTGTCTTGGCCGCAGTAAGGGGATAGCATAGTTTACTGGATTAGTAACAACAAAAGGTACTTACCGCCACTATGGTGAGTATAGAAAAGTAACCAGTGCAAGAACCTAGAGAACCTTTACCGAGTGGGCGCCACTGTGGCAGGCGGGTTTCGTGGCAGGTTATAGAAAGGAAACCCAAGGTTACTTTACACGTTTATTAGACATGAGACACAGAAATATCAGGGAATGAGTTCTTAAGGTCTCTAAGCACTTTGCACTGGTCACTTGGAAGATAGAAAGAAGGAAGTTACTGCCCTGGGCTTAGGCACGTCGCAGCACGTGGGCCGGCGTGAGGTTGCAGGGCAGGCAGCGGAGTGGAGAGGCGACCCCAGAGGTCACCATCGCAGTGCGTGGGCAGCACCACGCAGGGAAGAGAACGAGCGCGCGTCAGTTGCGCTCGCTGGCAGGTAGGCAGGCAGGGTCTTCAGCTTGGCACCGGGTCAGCAGAGGCAAGTAGCCTCAGCACGTGGTAGCGTGGACTCTCGGTATCCACGAACACACGTGGCTGCAGGTACAGGCGGCGGTAGCGGCCGCGTAGGCAATGCGCGTGTCCTCGACTGGAGCTGTAGCCCTAACCTTGAGGTGTAACCCAAGACTGGAACCCTGGAATCAGCGCGTGGCGGGTGCATCCGTAAGCGTTGTGCCAGAACATAGCAAGCCTTCGTCGATGCGTGCGTCTCCCAGCCGTAAGCCCATAGCAAGGTGGGTGAAGGAAGACTCACCCATCGTGGCGGCTTACAATAAGAGGTTATGCGCGCACATGCCCCTCAAGCCTTTCGAAGGTTCCTTGCCGCGCGGTCAAGCGATTTAAGCGAGCAGCTAGGTGCTGCGCGGCGAGGCAAGCATGATGCAGGATGGAGAAGCATGTGAGCGCATTCACAGTGAGGTGCAAGGTGGCAGTTAAAGAACATAGCTTATCTCGACAGTCATAGCGAGGCTGCCGAGAAGTATTAATGGCTGCCGGACTGCGCCGACAGACATACATAGTTAAAGAAAGCAATACATAGAAAACAAATAAGAGTTACAATCACACTGAGCACTTACCCGTTTATCTCGGGGTTTAGTATTTAGACGCCTGGGCTGGAGTTGGAGAAAGAGGTCGTGGAATGACTTGCATGAGCTTATATAGTACATTACGACGGACGCCACTCCTACTCAAGCAATGACGTGTTCGTATTTGAAAGATTTAGGAATGTCACTCGTTTCTAGTGATGTGCGTTTTAATCGGTTTTTTAGAAAATCGACTACAACGCTACAATACTAATATTATAAATGCGAAAGTCACTCTGTTTGTATGTTTGTTTGTTACCTTTTCACAACTAAACGGCTGATCGGATCTTAATGAAATGTGGCAAGAAGATAGATTTCAACCTGGGGAAGGACATAGGCTATATATTATCACGCTACGACCAATAGGAGCGAAGCAGCAATGAAAAATGTTGCGAAAACGGGGAAAATGTGACGCAGACGAAGTTGCGCGGGACAGCTAGTTATTTTATAAATTACGTAAGTCAACAATGATAAATTGAATAAATTAAGGTCGAATATTTACTGAAGATCGCAGGGTACGATTATTTCTAAATTCCTTTCCCCAAGGCATAACCCCTTAGTCGTCTTTCATGGGATATTCCATTCTTTGAAGGAAACCATAATTTCAAATGCGTGTTGCCACATATTCAGACAATTCCTTGAGGGATAAACTTGAGCACAAAAGCGCGGATCAAAAGGTTACGGGTTCGAATTTTCCGGGTCGCTAGCGCATTACCCAACAATGGTCTTGTTAATGTGCTGACCCTACCTGTAGGTCAATGTGAATGTTTGGAGAGTCACGGAAGTTGGTAAAGCGTTTGTATGTACGGATAGCAGCGAAAAAAAACGAAAAAACAAATCAGATAAATATTGTTATGTTAATGAAACGAAAAAAAATAAACATGACATTATTACGTTGATTTGTATGAATTATTGCAAAAGCTGGATCGTGACAGGAATTTCATTTTGACTTTATCTGACATACCTATTTAGTTTTAAAGGAAATTTTTGTGTAGTGTATAGATAAACGTGGCTTGACAATAAAACCTAAACCTGTATAAGGTCAGCAACCGTTTGGGAATTGAGAGTGTAATTGTATGTTATGTTATTGGGCATAACAGCGAGATATATACAAAATTATTTACTAAATAAAGTAACCAGGTGTTTCGTTATTGGAGAGTATAGCATGGAATACAGTTAAAAATATATGTTTTATTTACTTGTTGATTTCATTTTATTATTTTGTTTTGTGAATTATATTAATTGTTTAGTTTGTCATGTATAATTTAATTTTAATTATTAGCTCTATATGACTGACATTTTAACTTTAAGTAATTTGACATTTCTCTTTTCTTATTTTTTCGTTTGCAAATGTTATTCCTTAGTTTTCATGTGATTTTTATTTTAATTTTTGGCATGTACGAATTATATATATTTTTTAAATTAATTTTATACTTCAAGAAATATGTCACCCTAAATTTTGCTGTGCCCTGACAGGGTCTACAACGGTTCTTAGCTCTAAGCCATTTTGTTAACACCATGTTTTTACCTTGTAGAAGGCAAATAAATGAATATGAATATGAGTTACGAAATCCACCTATAACAGAAATCAACGAAATATTTTCATTAAACGCCTACCTAATAGAACCTATAAAAAACTGGTGTTAAATTTCAAATAAAATGGAAGTTGATTACTCTGTGCCTTTTAAGCTTTTCAGCGAATTTAGTTATTTGGGCCAAAGTCGCTAATGTCACAAAAGCGGGTCTTGACGCATAATGGCTAATTCGCAAAATGTGCAAAACATTTTATCTTGATATTATCAACATATCAGAATAACTTAAATAGATACCCACAGAACCTCTTATGTCGCACAAAAATCAAACAAAAACATTTCCGCCTAAGTCATTTTGCAAATCGGACATACAGCGAACTTGAAAATCTACGAAACGGAACTATCAAGAATATGAAATTCTGCAAATCGGATATTCTGTAAATATTACATTTTTGCAAAGTGACATTTTGCGAATCGGACTTTTTGCGTCAAGACCCAAAAGCGATGTGCGTGTTATAAATTGATTCGGTGTAATCGACGCCGGGAATTTTAGCTAAAAGGCTTGATTTGGCTAAAATGTTCGCGACACGCGTAGACGAGCTATTTATAGAAAACGCTTTGTAAAGCATTTACTGCAAAAATGTGGGGCTAATGGAAAAGGTCATGTGAGAAATTATTTTGAAAATTTCGACGCTGAATTTGTTTTGTAAATTCGATTAAGAGCCGGAGCGGAGCGGAGCGGAGAGGAACAGAGATGCTTAGGACCTAGGGTGTATCCTCTTAAGCTGTGTGGAGATGCGTAAGGTACTGGCTAGATCGGATCAGAGATATGTGTACTCGTCTAGTGTATAGGCTACCCACGCACAGTTTAGCGCAATCTGACCCCAAAGGCGACCGCTGCACGCCGCTCACCGCATCCAAAATCTAGTCAGCATTACAAATATTAAATATTGTCAAAGAATTTGTCCCTATAATTTACAAAATTGTATGTAAACCGACTAACTGCCAACCCAAGCATAAAATACCACATCGAAGTTAACTGATTATCTAGCAATGCCATTCCACGTATTGCTGTTCTATGAAGCACGTACGCAAGTACTACCAAGAAAATTTTATTGTGATACAACTGCTTAATATTTTACAGACTTTAAGGTTAAATTTTATTTTTTCAAGTTTTCAAATTCGTTTAAGTTTTCGTTAAATATTTTGCTTCCTTAAGCAAATAAAATATCTAACAAAAAACTATAATATTATAACTCCAATTAGTTTTTTTTTTTTTTTATATAATTCTAATAATATTATTCGGGACGCCTGTTCCTTGCCTGTTCTGTTGCCTTCCATTATTAATGTAAAGTAAACCTTAATTCATAAGTTTGCCTTTGTTTTTTTCATCGACAAAGCTCACTAGTTCCTATCAATGTCAGAACTGACATTGATGACATAAGGAACATTGAAAGATTATGGATGCCAATTTTAATGTGAAAGAACTTTCGTTACATATTTCATTAATATCTTTATTTGTTAAGATATAAAAAGACCTGAAATAAAGGCTTTAAATGTTGTTTCTTTTGTTTTTACAGGTGAGTGAACCTTTTGTTAACATATAGGTAATGTAATTAGTTAAATATTGTAAGTACCTATTATAAAATAAGTGATTTGTTTTTACAGAGAAACTCAGTGTGTTGACTGCTGATTATGTTTTCACGATTACGTTGTTTGTATCAGAAAGTTGATAGTAAACACCAGTAAATATTTCCACTTCTTTTTTGATACACGCTATAATTTGACATTCCTCGGACCCAAACAAAGAGCTGTGGCAGCATTGCCACATTTATTATGCGAACCTAGAGTCTGTGGAATTCAGTGCTGCTCTGTTCCCTGATCATTATAATCTGTAGTTCTACAAAGTGCAAGTGAATCGGTTTCTTCAAGGCAAGAGTGTTCTATCCTAGGCCGCATCATCGCTTCACATCAGGCGAATTGTGGCTAAATGCAATCATACTCACTAAAAAAGTAAAAAATGAATGATTGGTTGAACGGGTCAGTGTTCCATTTTGCTCATAGTACTTTCAGTACAGCCACGTTCATTCGTTTCGTACGGCCACTTCGATACGTGCAAAATACGTCTTTAAAATTTAAGTAGCGTTCACACTGGACCCCGTACGTGAGTGTCAAGAATTTGAGATATGGCTAAGTAAAATGTGATTTTATAGATGTGGGGGAGGTTTGTTATCGTTTATCGGTTTTAAAATTGGTTTTTGAGTAACTTTTCGAATGTATTTGAGTGCACAGCTAATTTATGTTTAAAGTAATTAGATTCTCATGACGATGCGTTGAAAGGCTTCCAACTAGGTGGACCGATGACCTGGTGAAGGTTGCGGGGATCCGCTAGATGCGAGTCGCACGGGACCGGTCAATGTAGCGACACTTGGGGGAGGCCTATGTCCAGCACTGGACGACTTTCGCCTGAAATGATGAATGATGATGATGAGATTCTCATGAAGCGGATAACGATTAAAGCGTTGCCGAATTAGGAGTATGAAAAACAAAGAATAAAGTTGTTCATTCCCTATAGAAAAGGGTGGATCCTTAAGTCGCGGATAACTTTAAAAGCGTTTACGCTTTACGACATTTCTGACAAACTTTCAAGTCTCCATTTTCTAAAATGACTGAAACCGTTTTTAATGAAATTTCATACGCATAAGCAGGAAAAAATGCTCTATCAAGTTACTTAAAAAATATTTTCGAAATGTCTTTAAAAAAAAAGATAATTGGAAATTTCTGTTTCTATAGATAGTTTATAATCGGTCCAATTTAGCTGTAACACTATTTTTCGAAAATGTTTTTAGTAACTTTTTAAACCTTTGTATCCTGCTTATGCTTATGAAGTTTCATTGAAATAAGTTCAGTCATTTCGGAAAATAAGGATTTGAAAGTTTGTATGAAATGCCGTAAGATGGAAACGCTCTTAACAAGCGATTTAGTATTTAACCCCCGACCAAAAAAGAGGGGTGTTATAAGTTTGACGTGTGTATCTGTGTATCTGTGTGTCTGTCTGTGGCATCGTAGCTCCTAAACGGATGGACCGATTTTGATAAAAGTGGTGTCGTATGAAAGGTATTTTAATCGAGAGTGTTCTTAGCTATGTTTCGAGAAAATCTGCTCAGCCGTTTGAAGATCATCACCTCTTTTCTGTTGATGAAGAGATATAAACAACTTTCACAGGTAGTCTATTTGAAATGTTGTCGCTTGTCACCATGGGTATTGCTGAAGGGGGGGGGGGGTACAACCCCCCTCCCCCCAAGATGTTCATTTTTTTTTTATTTATATTTTTCCTTTCCTTGGTTTCGTTAATTAGCGAGAAGAGACGCAACACCGAGAAAATTGGAAGGAAAGGGGGCAGGCCTATGCCCAGGAGTAGGACAGTCAAGGCTAAGTTTAAAAAGCACGAAAAAAAATTAAACCCCCGCCACAAAAAACCTCTAAAAAGCCAAAAATAAATTAATCCAAGCGTCGTAGCGTCGGGGGACCGCTAAGAAGACCGCTTAGTACAAGCACAGAACAAAGCGGTCCCCCGACGCTACGACGCTTGGATTAATTTATTTTTGGCTTTTTAGAGGTTTTTTGTGGCGGGGGTTTTTTAAATTTTTAATTTAATTTTTTTTTATATTAGTTTTTTGTTTATGTCATTGATGGCATTACTGGTATGGTAGTACGTTTTGTACCATGTTGCTGTAATACTTTTTAGGGTTCCGTACCCAAAGGGTCAAACGGGACCCTATTACTGAGACTTCGCTGTCCGTCTCTCCGTCCGTCAGTCACCAGGCTGTATCTCATGAACCGTGATAGTTAGCCAGTTGAAATTTCTACAGACTGTGTATTTCTGTTGCCGCTATAACAAAAAATACTAAAAACAGAATAAAATAAATATTGAAGGGGGCTCCCACCCAAAAAATAATTTTTTTTTGCTCATTTTATATATAATGGTACGGAACCATTCGTGCGCGAGTCCGACTTGCACTTGGCCGGTTTTTTGTCGTGCTGCTAAATCACTGTGAATTTTAAAACGAGTATGATGTTATACCCTTACCTTCATACAATTTGCTTTCCCTTGAATTTCATTTGACAAAAGACAAAAGTAAAGTATGTGTATAGGCAGATCTAGGCACCGTAAAATTGTTGTTTGTGGTAGTGGAATCAATGTAATTGTTTCCTTTCGTGGTAGGCTGTCCCACCCTTTCCTTGTCCTATTGTATTATTTAAGTTGTTTTGACATTCAGATTGAAGCAACAATTGCTACATTAAATAATAGCCTGTTTTGAAGAGTCATTAGATAGAGGTGTATGTATCGCGCACCCTTATTTTGCCAATTATGTTTAAGGGGAATGCGCCAGGGACGCATTTTTTTTATTATCTTGTCCTTCCTTTATTAGTAAGCAACGACTTATTGTCGGGCCTACGCTGTCCTGGACACTTATGTACTAACGCTGTAACATTCAAATATTGTAAAACCAAATGATTTTAAAAGAGTAACCATGGAGTTTCTTACCGGTTCTTCTCCATAGGAAACGACCAACCCGAACCGTGCATCTTTTGTCGACGTTTTATAAGTGCCCATGTAGGCCTATGTAAAATAAAATATTTTGACTTTGATTTTTGATTTTGACGCGAAATTATAATTCTTATTAAAATTATTCACAAAATGGTTATTCGTCGCTATTAAATGAAATAAGAGCGTTGTATTGATGATTTTAATGATTATAATTCTGTAGGCACATAAGTGTTAAAGTTGCGAATCATGTTTTAATCAACAAATAACCAGCTGGCCTACCATGACGTCTTAAAGCAGTATTGTTTTACTCTTTTTCAGTATGGGAAAGAGACGGAGCTATACAGGGTGTCTACTGCCATCTCTTTCCCACACTGGAAAAGGAGTAAAACAATAATGTTTTAAGACGTCATGGTAGGCCACTTGATACTACTTGCAAATTAAAAAAAAAATCGTAAGAAAAATTTAATTTTGCGGGCCATCCTGGTGCTTCCACCTGGAGTATGGCCAAAATACGGTAAATATGGTATATCTATGGGCCAAACTTGCCTGAAAATAAATGTATGTTGTTGTTGTTGTTGAAGTCCCATGTAGCATAGGCTGACCTAGACTCTGGGCTGCTACTGAGAAATCCCTAATCTTCTCAGTCGTTACGCTCTTGACAGATTGGTTGTGGTCGTCATGAAGTGTTGCTACTAGGCAATCGTGATTCCTTTCTCTTAACTTGCATGACGATTTTCTTGGCAAAATAGTTGCAGTGGTTTCCCCTTGCCTTCTGCACCATGCTTTTTGAGCTTATTTAAGCCCAAGGCTAATAAAGCCTCTTCCAACTGGTTGCCCAGTCAGGTGTTTGGTTATAGCACCAATGCTCGGTCGCCAGCGCCTCGTTTGTTATCCAGCAGGGAGCACTGCGACTGCCAGTGGCCGTCACCGTCAGCTATTCGTACGAACCACTGACGCATGCAGGTGAGGTTGACAATTGGAGCCGGCAGGATGTTGGAGCCGTTCTCCCCCTTACTCCCCAAATTCCTAATAGAAAAACCTAATAACACTTACGGTAACGACAACAAGTCATCTCAGCCTAGCCTTTTCCCAAACTATCTTGAGGTCAGCTTCTAGTCTAACCGGATGCGGCTGAGCACCAGTATTTTACATGAAGCGACTGCCTATCTGACCTCCACAAGCCAGTAACTAGGTAATACGATACCTTGGTAGGATTGGATGTCAGACTTTTGGCTTCTGACTACTTACTCGTAATGACTGTCAAAGATCTACAAGTGACAACAAGTAAAACGAAACAAATAATTTAATTAAGCCTGGCTATGAAAGCTGTAGGATTCGTAAGTCAAATTATACGTAATGAAATTCTATTTTCAGCCAGAAATCTACCACAAGCAAAAACCTCGACATACCCACAAAAAGTGTACAAATAAAGGGCCAATTTAACAGTCGGCTGGTGAATCCGTCGATGTCTGACGAGGGTACCAGTAAATACGTACTAAAGAGATTTTCATTATTTGCCTCGCTTCTCTGTGCTACCTACGTCATCCGCAAATGTATGTATGCGCCTAGTGGGTGTTTTAAAAAGCCCCCGTTTATTGTATCGGTCTGATTTGGGTTGAAATTCTGGAATATTGAGTGTGTAGAATTTTCTTGAATTCGTAGAAGTAATGAAGGTTTGGGTAATGTAATTTTGTGAAATGGGAATATTAAGTTTTTAACAAGATTGGAATCGTCGGAAAAGCTTCGTACCTATTTAAACAAATGTGACATAAGCTATACTGAGTTCGCGATTTAGTTTCTAAACATGTAAATAAATGTGTTTTTGGAACAAAAAAATTAAGTTAAACACATTGTTATGACTTTTCCGACAATGCTACCACCAAAAGCTTTACTCTACAATGCCGTCAGTGGTGGCGCTTAGTGCTTGGAGTTTTTCGGCTAAAGTTGGATACATATGCTAGCCACTCGAGCACTTGAAAGAGCAGCACACCAAAGCTCTCGACAACCACCCTAGAAAATCTAATGCAGTCCTAGTGGCCGAAATCGACTTGGTGGCATCACCATCATCACACTCTAAAATTAACTTACCAGCCCTAAATAAAGATGATATTCGTTTAAGTGGAGATATAATCAATTGGAAACAAAGACTGGAATAGACTTGTACACTTCTTTCACTTCTTTCGTCTACAAACGTGTGACGTCACTGCGTATAGTCTGGTTTCTATCGAAATGAGACAACCCAAAATTAACGAAAATATTCAACGCGAAGTGTTCAGGTGCGTTAAGTTATTTGGGACATTATTTTGTTGATTTCTAAAGTATTTAATTTCTCAGTATAAGAAGCGTTTTAGAAATTGTTGGTCGCTAAACAAGACTCCAATATTTCACTAAAGTACCATTACATCGTAACAATCACACAATTTTATAGCCACGATGAGAGAAAAACAATCTAAACTCATGTTCAAATGGAGGTTAGGTATTAAAAAAAGTCATTTGAAATATGGCGGACGTTACGGACACGTATGCAGGGACGTAATCAGAAATACCAATATTTGTTAATCGCTTAGAGCTTGTAATTGTGATGTTGCTCGCTTTTTAATTGATACCTGTGGGTTTTATTGGTGTTTTGTTAATCTAACATTCTCTTTGTGGGTGGGTGGAATTTTGCAATTAACAGCTCGATAAAAGAATAAAGGTCGTTGGAGCAAACGAGTCCGGACGCCCTAGGGTAACGTTAATACGTCGATTTTTGAATCGAAAATACACTTATCCTAAAGCATTTTAGTTAAATGGTTTGCAACAAGCACAATCTGTATAATCTACGGATATGCAATAGTACATTTTTACCCCAGGGGTGAAAGTAACTTATTCCGGCCCGAGACGGGCCAATAGTTCGAGGGACTAAATAAGTATTTAACCCGAGGTAAACACTGTGCTTTTCATTAAGAATACAAGGAAAGTAAAAATAAAAATATGAATTAGCTAAAGAAAAAATTAGTATTTTCTTTTTCGGATTGCCGCTTTCCCGCTTGTTTTGTGTTTTTTCTGTGCCCAGCCATTCAGCAATTATTTTTCATTTTCATCATTGAAAAAATGGTAAATATTTTGCCCAACTCTAAGTTATTTTAAAGAAATTGTTGAAACTAAATTATAATAAAGTTATTTAAAAAATATATATTCTTTAATCAATACTTAACTTTAAGTTATTTCAATTTTACATCGTGGCTGCATAGAAAGTTGGAACATGCTTCAATAAACATAGAACTAGTTTTTTTTATAATTTGACATTTGTCAGTTGAAAGCGATTCTCCCTAGGGATGAAAAGTATTACTTTCATTCCGCTCCTCAGGCTACTTCAGACCTACTTTCAGAGTATGAGTAATGATTTTTTTTTTTAATTTTGAATATATTAAGAGTGAGTTTTTTAATTTTAAAATTGACGTATTTACGTAACGTTTACTCCGCGTGCTCGTAAGAATTCGTAACGGTAAGCGTAGTGTGAGATGCCTTTCCAGCTAGATAAACCGAAAATTTTAAAAAGTCGGCTTGGATAGACGGATTCAGAAGGTAAAAGTCATGGTATTTTGTTGCAACTTGAGCTCTCCCATATTGGCCATAAGCCTCTGCAGATATCCAGCTGTGGACTGCGAGTAATCCCTAATATGCAGTCAGTTCATTGATAAATACCTAAACAAATCGAGGTTCCTGGTGTGGTAAGACTGGGAAACGAAAAAACATTAAAGAACATATTTTTAACCTAATAAAAGATGGCTTCGAATCTATCCGAATTCAGCTATGAACCGGGGAAGAAAACAAAACACTACTCAAAACAAACTCTTCAAAGTGAGGACGACTTTTTCACTAGGTAAAAGTAGTAGCTTCTGCGAACTCATTAGTATTCCATAAGAAATGCGAACGTCCCCCGCTTTTCGTGTCAAAGCAACTATCTAAAAGTGTGAAATAAAATTACTTAAAAACACAAGTTTCATCATGTATAGTATATAGTACCTAGTGAATGCAATGCGTTTTAAAGTTTTGTCACCGAAGTAAAAAAAAAGCTTTCTACTTTAATTGATGACACTACGGAGGCAGAGCTGTACTTGGTACACCCAAATTTAGCAGGCTATATTTAAATCCTATTTAAAAGGCAGCCTATACCTGGGGCACTGTAGTTTGGATTAAACTTTTTTATTTTCATTTTATTTTATTGCAATCAACCGGACACAATTTCGGCATAATGGAAAAACCTCATATCATCAAAGATGCTCAACAGATGCGTGTGACTACAAGATTAAGACTAAAGTCTACTTGTGCAAAACTCGGGAAGTCGCAGCAAAAACAAAGCTTGTGTGCGGAGGAATTTAGATTAAATTAATATGATAAAATTTAATTTTTTTGATTAATTTAATTGATTGATTGAATTATTTGAGAGGATGCTAAAGCTTGTCTACCTACTTATTAACCGACTTAAAAAGAACGAGTTTATCAATTCAACTCTTATATATTTTATTCTTATTTCTAGGAACCACCATACAAAGCCGTAATAAAAAAATCTTTATCGAATAGCTATATTGAAATTCATGATCACTAGTTTCCGAACATTTTGTTTGGTTTCCGCACAATGGAACTTGTCGCATTGTCACTGCAAAATTGCTACAATACTAATAAGGATCTATTTTCAAGATCTAGAACATCTGCGCGAATGAAAATCCAAGATGGCACCGACGGAAATGGTGTTTTTCCTTCATGCGTGTCGTTTTCATGGCTTTCAGGGTCGCTGATTACGAACATAAGATCAAAATATATTTTTTGTTATTTTTTTGAGTCATTGAACATTGACCCTTCCATAAAATTTAATAACAAAAGAAATCTATTGATATAAACGATGTTTTTTTTGAGAGCAAAAACCAAGAAATTTGACGAAATTATTGTAATCAGATTAAGAAAATGAAAGTTTTATTACGAAAACTAAAGAGCCAATTTCGAAGACAAGGATGTAAAGGTATTTATTGGCTCGATAAATTTTGCGATTAAGCCTCTATTGCCTAAGAAGGAGAGATGAAGCTGGACTCGGATTCGAGTTGCGCGCGAGAGTTGAACCTTTTTGAACGCCTGAACCAATATTTTCTTGCACTAAAACAGTTGCAATTAATTAATAACTTTAGTCAAAAAAACGTAACGAGGCAGTAAAGCTACAGTCTGATGTTATTCGCTTTTTATTTAAAAGTGACAAGATCACCAAAACCTTCTGAAAACTGTCATTCATTTGATTGTTATTTTCATCATAGATAGGCATTCATAAAATATTAACAAACAACAGGAATGCTACATGGCTGAAAAAATAGGTGCTTACAGCAAATGTACGTTCTCAAACGTATCATTTAATTAATCATTAGGTTATAATTAACAAAACAAACCAATCGACAAGCATCAGTAATACGACAGTTAGGAACTAACAGCATCAATATTGGCTAATAATCTAAGCCCAAGATCATTCGCCATTCACAGTATAAGGCAACTGAAATATATTGCACGCATCGCACACATTTATCGCATAGCGTAGAATTATCACGTATCGTGGAATAATCGCGTAGTACGCAATTACCGCGGGCTATTGACAACGCGTTCACTTTACATCACAGAGAGCTGTTTATAATTAACATTGTATTATATCACACGTGCGTTGTGTAATGTAGATTTTACGGTTAAAACTTGGGAACATTTGGTGAAGTAACTTAGCATTTAAAACTCGAATGAGTTTATGTTGGCACCATCTCAAATGAAATAAATGTATGTGTACTACTGAATAAATAAATAAATTTATGCTGAAAAAAAGGTTTCCTGGCACATTCTAAAACCAAAAAATTGAATAAATCGGACACGTGATTTATTACAGCCTGTCAGAGTTGTACCTACTGACTAAAACCCATCCATGTTCCACCTTGGCCCTTTGTGTTCCAAGGCCACGGTATCTCTTTCGAATAGTCCCGCAGTCCTTGCAGGCATCGGCCCTCTCGGACCCCGTCCGATTTGCTAACATCTTGAGGCGCGAGTGGAATACGAACGCGCCGTCGACACGGCCTGTCGTCATAAGACGGACGAACGGTGAGCTAGCCCTTCACTCATCGTCCACAGGCCCGCACCAACGGAGGCCCCCGACGCCCGGACCATCTCCCGCAGCGACTGGGACGTGAGGTTCTCTCCCTTTCACGTTCCGCCATCTCACTCGCTAGCATAACTGCTTCTCAGAAGGAGGTGCCGGCTTCCAATTCCCTCTCGGTCCGGGCCATGGATGAAGAAGCGCATCCTAAAGAAACCATTTTTATTTGTTAAATCTGTGCAAGTAAAAATAACTGTGCAAAGGCGAACTTAACCGAAATATCGGTCAAGTACCTATAGCACCGCGATGCACTGAAACCAATTTCCTTTACTTGCTGTTACAACGATAGGAATAAGTAGCACAATATTGTGTACTTTAATATGCACTTTAGAATATAAAGTAATATGTTCGAGAATATTTCAAAGGAGTCTGTGTAAGGTCAGCGATAAAAGTGGACAAACACCAATGCGTTTTCATTATATCTTAACTTCTCAACTTCGTTTTACAGTACGGTATTCCATATTTACTTGAAAAGGAAACGTGACATTTTGTATTATTTTAATTATTATTTTACTATTTTCGTAATTTTATTTTTGTATTTAATATTGACGTAGTAAACTTACAATTACTTTTGACATTTATGTGTTTATTTTTTTTTGATCGGCAAAATTATTGTCGTAATACTATATGCATTCCATTAATGTATTTATGTTATTAATTTTAATGTCAATGACCTCTATGAATATTTGTACGCCTTCGGGTATAACATAGCGCGCTTGTAATTTTTTACAACAACTAATTATTGTACAGACAGCGTCATTAAGTAGTTACCCCCCCTGGCGTACTCGGCCGGACTGTACAGGGGGTCTGTACCTGTGTTAACAAATGAGTAAATGACTTATGAAAGGTGATTGGAACAGATTGGCTCTAGAAGACCAAAGATAAGGTGGACCCAGCAGTGGACTACTGAGTGTATTCCATATAGACAGATTTTCTGCTTTTTACATGACATTACGTCACACCTTGTATTCCCGTAGCGTTAGGCAGAGGTGTACCTAATAGTACACCAACATTTCACCAATTACGTTTTAAGTGCCATGTATCTGGGGGCTAGCCTTTTGCTTTTAACCTGGCACAAACTCAGACTCCATGTGTGCTACTGAGAAATTCCTGATAGAAAAAACCCGGTAAGACCTTGTCCGACCCGGGTTTCGAACCCAAGACGTCATGCTCAGCAGTCGTGCTTGCGATCACTTGACTAACAAGGCAGTCATACAAATTTATCTTGATATTTAAAAGCTTTTCAGTATGATTCCATTGAGTAAATCGACTGTTCTCGCTGACTGTACCACGTAAGATCCGGGAATTTAAAAACAACAGCTTCAGCAAGAATAATAAGAGTATGTAAGAAAATTAATATCTATCATGTTACGTAGAAAGTACTCTTTCAAGAAAATTTATAACATGCTACATGAGTTAAATTCTGTACAAAGTGTGTCAGCATCAACATCATCATTTCAGCCGAAAGACGTCCACTGCTGGACATAGGCCTCCCCCAAGTGACGTCACATTGACCGGTCCCGTGCGCCTCGCATCCAGCGGATCCCCGCAACCTTCACAAGGTCATCGGTCCACCTAGTGGGAGGCCTTCCAACACATCATCTTCTGGTTCGCGGGCGCCATTCCAGAACTTTTCAGCCCCATCAACTTTTCGTTTGGTAATTCTTCGGGCTACGTCGGTAACCTTGGTTCTCTTTCGGATGTCCTTATTTCTGATTCGATCACGCAAGGAAACTCCGAGCATAGCCCTCTCCATTGCCCAGCATAATTGCGTCGAATAGCAGAGAAAGAGTATGTGACTAAAAGAATGATGAATATAAATGTTGAAAGATGAAGTGGCAGAGACCAAATCAAAGAAACGAAGGATGAATTGTGTCAGGAATGATATGAAAGAAATAACGTTTTATCTGACCCTAAGTACCTACAGCAGATGTTCCTTTTTTTCAATGGTTGCCCCACACTAGGAATTTCGCCTATATCGTCGGTGCTTTTACAAACATTGAAACTCACATACACACACAGCCAGACCCGGAACAACTATATGTAGGCCTTACAAATATTTGGTCCGTGCGGGGATCGAACCCGCGACACGCCGCGCAGCAGTCAATCGCTTAGCCACTGCGCCAACCGTGGCGTCAAACTAAACGTACTTACATGGACAAGGGTAGGAAGATAATGAATAGCAAAGTGTACAGTCTCTGGTATCCTGTTTCAAACGCAAAATATAATGTGTGTTCTTTAAAAAAGACATTACAAAAAACCGTTCTTGCAGCTAGAACTCAATTTCAACGCCAGGGTAAAACGGTTAGCATGAGAAAAAAAAAACAGTTGGTAAACGAGTAACTTCTTTGAAAAGACTTTTTTCATAAACACTCTACCTGCTATACTTAATGTTTACCTAAAAGCAGTGTTACCACCACAAAAAAAAACGGTTTGCACTCCGGGAGTGTCGGAGAAGTGAAAACTTGAATATTAACGTTGTGCATTTTTGATGTTTTGGAATGGTTAGGGAATAATTTTGCACGAATTGCTTTAATTATCAGTATATAAGTACTATCATTTATGTGGTAAAAACAATATTCATTCATTGCACTATCGTAGGTACACAAACATGACAATTTATTACATTAAAAATGTAACACTTCAGAACTATAATATTAGAATCCGTCTTACGAATTTTACCTCTTTGGAAACACCGAAGGTTTTGTTTGTGTGACAGATGTCATAAAGTTGAAATTCCTTCGTAACCTAATGTCAATAAAATCTGACGGCCACGCGTTCTGACGCGAGTTTAACATTTTATACCTATTACAAAAGTGCACAACGCCCCTAAAGAAGTTTTCACTTCAAAAAAGTTAACCAATAAAATTCAAACCACAATTTTCAAACATACGTCCACGATTTATCACTGGATTTGAACGGTGAAGAAAAATATCGACAACACTAGTTCAAAATAAAATGGAACGTGCTTCGTACGTGTAAACTAAAGTGCTGTCAACACTACTATTGACTGAGATTACAATAATACTCGAACACTGGATGTAGCTGCGGTAAACTGTATTGCATATGCATAGACAACTTTAAAAGCTTATTCCGAATTCGATGGCTGGATTTGTTATGGTTTGACAAGGATTTGGTGAACTGTCGTGTATTGCGTTTTAATTAGCTAATGATTTATTAAATTTTATAAAACCTAAAATTATCGTCATCATCATTTGCCTAGCCTTTTCCTAACTATATTGGGGTTGGCTTCCAGTCTAACCGGATGCAGCTCAATACCAGTATAAATCCTATATATCAACAAATTCATTTCGGTGACAAGATGACCCCACCGGTTCATTCGTGTAAACTAAATATTTATATACAGTCCACAAACATTCGCCAAAAAACACTAAAGAACAAAATCCTCTCCAAAAAGTTTTAAAATACGTAAGTGACACTACAAAAATCTATTAAAACTGGACAACTTTAAGAAGTCCTTATAAATAATATAATGCCTCTCCCACGTAATAGAATGGAGCTTGAATAGTTCTTTCAACATTTTTTCTCCAACTATGGAGCGATGTAAACTCGTTAACTTACTGAATAGATAATTTTCAAACACAATTTTCTTCACAACACTCGCTCAGGGAGTGTTGTGTTCAAAAGTAGTGAGAATTCAATTTTCTACCTTTTTAAAGGTGGTCATGCTTGTTATATTATTTCTTAACGTTCTTAACACATGTCATCATCATCATTTCAGCCAAAAGAAGTCCATTGCTGGACATAGGCCTCCCCCAAAAGGGGGGGTTTTGCCATAATCGCCACGCTTGGCAGGCGGTTTGGCGATCGCAGTACGGTTGTTGCAAAAAGCACAGAGAACGCTGTTGCCCATTCTCTGGCAAGTCCCTTAGTCGCCTCTTACGACACCCACGGGAAGATATGGGATGGTGCTATTCTTTACGTCCGACACCATACAGAATGTGTCTTAGGTTAAATAGTCTTTCAAGAACTTGAAGGCTAAGGCTAAAATACCTAATTTTAAACGGCCGGTCTGCTTGTGCTTCATCATCACCCTAGTCGTTAACTCAACTATGTTGTAGTCGGCTTCCAGTCTAACAGGATGTAGCTGAGCCTAACTGAACTCCACAACTCAGTTAGTTTTGGGTAATACGATAGCCCTTGGTAAGACTGGTTACCAGACTATCAGGCCACTGACTACACTTATCTACTCCTATATTGTAAGTACAATATAGGAGTAGATAAAGGATGATGAAGTCATCATCAGCCTACAATGTTTCCACTGCTGGGACACAAGCCTCCTCTCTATGAGAGGCAGTGGGCTGTAATCCACCACGCGGGCCTGGCAGTGCGGGTTGGTAGATGTCACATGTCTTCGAATTTTTAGTTCTAAAATTGTACTTATATGAGGTAAAATTAAATAAACTACCCAAACTTCGAAGACGTGGCAGGTATCGATATTGCTTCATCATATTTAGATATCAATACGTTTCAACACAATAGTTAGATTTACCTACAATTATCATGCTTGGCAGTTAGTTCTCCGTAGAACGAGTAGGAGAGGCCACACTAATAAGAGAAGCCCCCTCCGCCTTGCTAAAGAAAAAACTTGCAAAAGTATTTGGATGGTTTTGTGGAAGTTTCTCAATATTTTCTCATTGGACATCTATCATAACTAGAACATCTATCTCAATTAACATCGATGTATCCCAAACCAGGTCCACAAATACAAGGCTTACAATCTCCGCCGCAGCACTCAATATACTTCCGTAACCACAGTGTGTAAAGAGTGAGCTCTTGATAATAAACCGGAGCGCTGTCAACAATCGATACCGCAGACAAATATAGAACCAGTAGTGTTGTACTATGTACTTACTTGCTTGAGCACGAGGGTTTTTTTTTTGTGAATGGGATCTCGTTGTCGTCTGCTTAACCGGAATATCCTGTGCGTGCCTTGAGTGTAAGGCATTCATGTCTGTATTTACTTATTAAATAGTGTTGATAGACATTTTAATTTGTTTAAAGTCATATTGTTGTAAGAAAACTTCGTATCGAAACCTATATCGATATCTTAGAACTTAAAATTCCATGACATAATATATCATCACGCCTGTAATCCCCGCTGGGTAAGCAAGAGGTGTAGCTAATGATACACCCACATTTCGACATGTTATGTTTACGTTCCATGTAATCATCATTATCAGCCTATAATATTCCCACTGCTGGGACACAGGCCTCCTCTCAATGAGAGGGAGTGGGCTGTAATCCACCACGCGGGCCCAGTGCGTGTTTGGTTGGCCCATGTAATAGGGCGAACCTATTGCCATCTCAAACCCAATGACAATTTGCCCAGAATGAGCATGCTCAGGAGTCGTAATAACGACCACAGTACAGTACTATTAAGTAAGTTTGTTTAAAAGGTGACTCCCCAGACCTAAAACTTAAACGCAGTACAAATTTAAACACGTTTACTTATCTACAAAGTATTACTCTCGCACTTAGCGAATTCCCGACCGCCTTGATCGCCTAGCAACGCATTAACCGTTAGCCTAATGTGGCCTCAATTCCACCCTCCCTATTACCCCTTACAACGCGTTAATAAGAAGACGTTATCTCCTTTGCGTCGCTGACATCAAAAGAAATAACTTGATTTCGCTAAGGATACATTTACAAAATAATTTCTGTATTCAATTCTAAAGTTAATGGCGCGTGAAACGGCATTGATGTCAGGACCAATACAGTTAAAAAGGCGCGAACATTTCATTCTGACGTCATTCCAGATAAAAATAGCCATTTTATAAAAAAAAGAATATATTGTCACGCGAAAAAGGTGATAAAAGCAACTGGTAATAATTTACAAGTCTCCCGACGCCACCTTTATTAAATTTTTAATTCTACATTCAAAAAGCCTTTTCGCTTAAAAGGAGAAAGTTCGAGATTATTCTAAGGAACATCTGTGTTTTTCAATGGTGGAGCTATTAAGCTTTTTAAATGTTAAATTCTTTCGAAGTAAGAAAGATCTTTGAAGACTATTTTATTGCGGAAATGTGGGATTTTTCTCCCTCGTATTTTCTATGTAGTTAAAGAAGGTTTTTTTTTTACATAATTATGTGGATGTTATGCGAGTAACACGACATTTGCGTAATGATATTTTGAGTTTACTTTGTCATTAAATTTGCTTTGACCTAGAGGGTCGAAGGTTTTTTTTCTTTTTTGTATATATATAGACTGTTTGTGACGTGATCGCGTAGCCCTAGTTTCTGCGAGCTTTACGAATAAATTGCCTAGTTAGCATAATACATTTGAACATGACTGTATACTATTTTAGATCATGTGCCCGGAAGGTCTTTAGCTCCCACGGATTAACGTACTTCCTGGGGCATAAGCCCTCTTTTCTAACCTTTTTTACCAACCAAATCCCCGGCTATCTTTAGACTTACATACGGAGGCGCTCTGAGATTACCGGAGCTATACTTCCTCCCCCTTCCCCCTTTAGACACCCTCGTGCAGTACAGCAGCACGTGACCACCACCTTCTGTGGGGGTCATCTGGGGGTCACTTAGTGAACGCTCTGTGTACACGGAACGTTTACGACCAGACTTTAGTCTGTTGACGATGCCGTTAGAGGCATTTTCATTTAATAAATAATTTTTAGTGTTATTTAAATTTTTCTATATTATTTTTCAAGTTAAGGAATCGTTTTCTTTACCTAAGATTAAAAAGCTCGCCACTAAAAATAATATATATTTTCTGGGCTTTAAAGCAGATCGTTCGGTCCACAAAACGTCATGTTGAAAGAGTTCGCAAAAATTACGCAAAGTTTTTTGTTGCCAGAGAACCAATTTTTACTTTTTGCGTGGGTGTGAATTTCGTGTATGTAACTGTGTGAAACATTCATGGCCTTTTCCGTTTTCCATAGCAGGTTATAAAAGTACGTAGGTATATACATTACAAAACCAGTTTATCTAGATCTCTCACTGTACATGAAATCTATACAACACCAGGCCATGTTATACTGGAACTGTATACCTGGATGTGTCGCCATGTGTGTATGTAGTGTGAGCACTTACAGTTTCCTATCCGTTGGAACAGGCACCGCGAAAAGTACTTTGCCTTAGTGGCAGCGGTTAAAAGAACAAGAACATGATATTCTTTTTACATGCCACGTTATTATAACA
Source organism: Cerastis rubricosa (assembly GCA_949152445.1). Lineage (NCBI taxonomy): Eukaryota > Metazoa > Arthropoda > Insecta > Lepidoptera > Noctuidae > Cerastis > Cerastis rubricosa. The sequence goes on from OX424541.1 coordinate 17,597,573, forward strand.
GTCATTTAGGTCCTTATTTAAAAAGTTGAACCAGCCTCTTTGCAAAAAAGTTAGGTAATTAAATCCGACATAACTACCTACCATTTCGCTGTTCAAAAGATTATCTTCATTTCAATTCTGATTTATATGTAGGATCCGGTCATTAGTACGGACAGAAAATGAATCGGCAAGCGCGCCAAAGGTAGCACGCGACCTAATTACCAGTCTACCCACACCTAAGCGCGCTTCTACAGAGTCGTGATGTTTCGAGCTCGCTGTGAGGCGGACGGTCTGTGTCCGACCGCGGCGGAGTCAAGACGTCCCGAAACTGTTCCCCGATTCATGGTGCCTAGTGTTATTGTGTTGGATTGTAATTTCAAGTAATTTGTGAGTAGTAAGTGAGTTCGACAAAAGCAGTGTACCTCGTGTGCCATAATCAAACATAATATTTAAACGCCATACTGATTATTAGACATAACATTTCAAAATGGATGCAGCTGAATACCAGTCGTTTACAAGGAGCGACTGCCTATCTGACGTTCACAATTGTGGTCTTGTTCTTCTTCTTCAGCGCAGAGGTCACTTCGGATGCATGTTTTTAGGCTAAGATTGCAGGGTGGGAGGAGGAGCATAAGTGTGTGTTTTCATAGCACGGAACCCATCTTCTGCCCACATGATGACCGTGTCTAACGGAACAAATCAAGACAACGGCGACATATATATTTTTGTATTTGTTTATTTAGCTTAGCATTATGTATTTATATGTGCATTTATATTTAAGAAATAGTATAGGTTAAGTTAGGTAAGGCACATAAACACATTTTTCTCTTCATTCTCTCACACACTATCGTCTACATTTCTTTTTAATTTTTCCTTTCGCAGGTCTGCTGGCAGATATATCGTATGAAATAAGCAGAACCTTTGTACTCAAATATTTTATGCTTTTTCCTGTGCTGTCTACTGTGTGTACATAAATTTAAACTTAATAATAATATTATAAAGAGGAAAGATTTGATTGTTTGTTTGTTTGCATTGAACAGGCTCCGAAACTACTGGGCCGATTTGAAAAATTCTTTCAGTGTAGATAGCCCATTTATTGAGGAAGGCTATAGGCTATATATCATCACGCTACGACCAATAGGAGTGGAGCAGCAACGAAAAATGTTGCGAAAACGGGGAAAATGTGACGCAAACGAAGTTGCGCCGGACAGCTAGTAGTAAAATAAATAACTGGCCAAAGGTGAGCTTATTTTTAGTATAAGTACGACTCTGCCTAACCCTAAGCAGCTGAGTACCAGTATTTTACACGAAGCGAGAGCCTATCAGACCTCCACACCACCCAGTAACTGGGTAATACGATACCCCTTGGTAAGACGGGATGTCAGACTTTCGGCGTCTGACTACTCGTAACGGCTGTCAAAGTTCTAATTAATCAAATTAATTAATTTCTAATTTTCTATTTACACCATGGATATTAAATTATAAAATAATTATGAGGCCGTATTCATCGTGAAAAGCCAGATAACGAACAAAAAGAAGACTTTATTAAATTGACTAGCTGTGCCGTGGAATTTAATAAAAATGTTTTCTTATTTGCATTTTTTCTAAAATAGACATAGATAGAAATGTTTTCTTATATGTCCTAAGTTACTCCTTATTACATCAGCTATCTGCCAGTGAAAGTCACGTCAAAATCGGTCCAGCCGTTCCAGAGATTAGCCGGAACAAACAGACAGACAAAAAATTTTAATAATGTTATTTTGGTTATGTACTGTAAATACATTCAAGCATGTTGTAAAAAGTGGTTATTTTAATATTAGAAACAGACACTTAAATTTTACTTATTTTTTGTAGGTATGTATGTATGTATAGGTACCGTATATACATTCATATGAATGTAGTAAAAAACACTCTCCGCCTGACCGCCGCCGCGTACGGACGTGCCGCTACCTGCTCGCATTCCCGCTCGCTATCAGTGTGTGTCATCGGTTCGTCGCTTCCCAGTGTCGTGACGTCATCAGTAGTCCCTTGACTACACCCCCGAACAATTGTTGTCTTTTTATTAAGACAGCACTTGCTCATTTTGCTTCGGATATTATTCCGATTTAACTTCCTTTGCCCCATCAGGGAAAAATCCTCAGTTTCGAGGTTCTTGGTGGGAAACCTAACGGTGCCAACGAAACCAAGAGAGGGTGGTGACCCAATCCGCCCGCCTAATCCCTTCAGGATCTAGGTGAAAAAATTGGGCTCCGTCGCGAACGTGTGTGTCGCCGATTTACTGTGCTAGTGTTTCCCGTTTCAACAAGTTCCTGAAAGCAAAGTTCCCTGGACTGGAGTTGGAGTTGCTACCAAGCCCGGATCCTCGGACTGTGGCTGCGGGAAGGTTGAAGCGGGCGAGTCGCTGGACCCAGTAAATTCCCTTCATAATTGTGCAAGGAATTAGGTTGTTAGGCTGTTTAGGCGCGGAGCTTCACTCAATGTCCGTTAACTTTTAACCGACAAAATGTCGTCCTTAGACGAGAAGGAAAAAGCGCTTTTGCGTTTTTTCTTCCGCGTCTTCACGACCGACCCAAATTTTGAAAAGTATGGGTCAGAAATTGCTGCCATTCAGCAAACCAGCGATAACGTCACTGACTTCAGTGACGCGCTCGACAGCCCTTTGTCGCTGCCGCCTGCCGACAGAGGCTTACCGCCAGCCGTTGCCGCCGCGATTAAGGCTACTCCAAGACTCAAAGTTATGAAACCCATTGTTTCACAAACAAAGGTCCAGCCCGCACCTGCGTCCATTGTTCCCGTTTCTGGGAACATGGGCAAAAGCTCACCGCCAGCCGTCGCCGCCGCGATTCCGGCTAATCCCGAACCCATTGTTTCGCAAACAATGGATCAGTCCGCACCTGCGTTTATTGTTCCCATTTCGGAGAACATGGACACAACCGTACCAATCTCCGACTCGGAATCGGTTATAGATTCCTGCTCTGCTTCCTCGTCCTCAGAAGACGACTACCAAGTCGTCGGAAAGGGCAAGAGGAAGAAGGGCAAAAACTCGCAGGCCGCCATGGCCAAAAAGTTAGTCGCGCTTCCTCTAATCCCCTCTCCCGAGGCGTCCCGTCCCACCTCCCCGGTCCCCGCACCAAAGTCCGCCGCTGCTCATACCAGCAGGCCAACCAGCCCTAAGGCTAACTCTTCAGCCGCTTCTTCAAAGAAGCTGAAGCCCCCTCCCCCGTTGTTCATTCAGGACAAAGGGAAATGGACAGACGTGTCCAAAATGTGTAATGAGCGCCGCATTCAATATACAAGCGCAAAAAGCACACAGCAGGGCATCAAAGTGGTGGTCCCTACGACAACCGACTTCAGGGAACTAACCCGCCAATTAATCGGAAGGCGCATAGCCTTCCACACCTACTCTCTTCCAGAGGATAAGCCCACCCGCGTGGTGATCAGGCGGATCCCGAAGGAAATCCCCACGGAGGACATCCTCAATGACCTCCTAGGCCAGGACATCCCAGTCGCAGCCGTCCATCGCCTTCATAAGGCGAGAGGCGGAGACCTTTACGATATGGTACTGGTCATCTGTGACCCAGTAGAAGGTCACCACCCGATCTTCAAAGTCAAGTCGGTTTGCTCCCTGTCAGGCATCTCAATAGAGAAGCCCTACCGCTCAAGCGTAGTCGGACAGTGTCATCGCTGCCAGATGTACGGTCACAGCCAAGCCAACTGCCATGCGCCACACAGATGCGTAAAGTGTCTTGGCGACCATGGCACGGCAGACTGCCCCCGTCCCAAAGACAAGTCGCTTTGCACGGAGCCACCGAGCTGTGTGCTTTGCGGCCAGCTACCGCGGCTGCTCAAAAGCCCCCAAAGGCTCCTCCTCTAACCTGGTGAAGCGTGCAAGCGCCCGCCAACAAAGAGAAAGCCCATCGGTGAGGCTACCCTCTGCCCAGATACCGGAGAGACTCAGCCCTCAGAGGCCCTCTCCCTGGACCACGCTAAACCACCAGAAAGCCTTCCCGGCTCTCAGTAAAGCAAAGTCCAGCCCCATCCCCGGGCTATTAGATGCCCCTGTCCCCACTCCCGCGGCCCAGGCAAGCGCACCGGCGTCCGCTCGTCCCACGCCACCTGGCCCCGCGGCTGTGGACCCCTCTCACAACGTAATTTTAGAATCGCTAGCAGAGTTAGTCACCCCCGAAGCAGACCGCATGGCGGCTGATCTCAGGGCGGCTAACACTGGTGGCGATAAACTTAAAATTATCCTCAAGTCCCTACTTAAGTTAGGCGACCTCCTCCGCAACCTTAACCTCGACTAACTCCAATGGATAATACGAGATTAACGTGCACCAAACCCCGATCCCTAAAATTAGGGTACTTTAATGCCAATGGCATTAGAGGCCAGCGTGATGAGATCGCCACCTTCCTCCGCGACCATCAAATTGATATCCTCCTCGTACAGGAGACCTTCCTCAAGCCCAGTCACCGCGATCCGAGAATTGCCAACTATCGCATAGTTCGCAACGATCGGTCACGTTGCCACAAGGGCGGGACTCTAATCTATTATAGAAAAGAACTGCATTGCATCCCCTTAGATCCCCCTCCCATGGAGTCTCTACTCGAGACCTCAGTGTGTCGACTAGGCATGACCGGCCATCAACCGATCACTATCGCCTCTGCGTACATCCCTCCCGGCGGCACGTCCGAGGAGCACACTCTGTTCACCAAAGACCTTGCCGTCCTCTTCGGCTTGAGCGACTCCGTTATCATAGCGGGCGACCTCAACGCCAAACACCCCGCCTGGAACAGCACGACGACCTCTGCCAGAGGACGTCACTTGTATAACCTGGGCGAGTCCCTCAACTTCGATCCCATCGCTCCTATGGAGCACACCCACTATCCCCACGACCCCGACCAACGTTCGGACGTTCTCGACATAGCGCTTCTCAAGAATGTCAACCTTAAGTTGCATTCCATCGAGACTTTACATGAGCTTAACTCAGATCATCGACCAGTGCTCATGCACTTAGTTCCTCGCTCGGGTCCTTCTGACCCCAGCCAGCCCCCGCCGACCCAAGTGATAACCGACTGGAGGAAAGTCAGCGAAAAGCTGAAATCCACCACGTCGCCTCACCTGGAGGCCATCCCCGACCACATAGTCTCAGTCGCAGACACGACGGCCGCCATCAACTCGTTTACAGAACACGTGCAATCCGTACTGAAGGACTGCTCACGGGAAGTCCCAGCAATGAGCGATCAACGCTGGATACTACCCGCTGACATACGTGAACTGATAAACGAAAAGAACGCGGCCATCCGTGCCTACAGCAGCTTTCCCTGCGAGGCAAACAAAGCCCACATGCGTAATTTACAGCGTGCTGTAAAGGATCGCACCAGTGAGTTTCGTAATAATCAATGGGAAAAAACGCTAAGCGAACTCGAGCCTACCCACCTAGCCTTCTGGCAGCTGCAACGCAAGATGCGCTCCACCGAAGAGGTTTCGATGCCTCCCCTCACCCGACCCGATAAGAGCGTCGCATTCGACGACTCTGAGAAGGCCGAATGCCTAGCCGACAGCCTGGAGTCCCAGTGCTCCCCCAGCTCGCAACCAGTAGACAAGCGACATCTCGATGAGGTAAACGCATTCGTCGAACGTAGAGCCGCCCTGCCCCCCGAAGAAGACCCTGATGATCCTCTGCCTCCGGTCACAGCTGACGAAGTGCAAGACATCATTAACAAACTTCAACCGCGGAAAGCACCCGGCTCCGACGGAATCACCAATAGGGTGTTCAAACTCCTCCCCGCTCAGCTCGTCGTGTTAATGGCGGCCATCTTCAATGGCGCCCTGAGCAACAACGCGTTTCCCCAAATATGGAAAGACGCCACTGTCATCGGTTTCGCCAAGCCAGGCAAACCCAAGTCTGAGCCTTCAAGCTACAGACCTATCAGTCTCCTGAATGCACTCGGTAAAATCTACGAGAGACTTATTTATAAGCGACTCAAAGACTTCGCCGAGGCTAAGAGCCTCATCCCCAACGAACAGTTCGGCTTCAGGACCGGACACTCTTGCATTCAACAGGCCCACCGCATCGTAGAACACCTGAGCCCTGGCTTCCAGCGTGGAGCGATGACGGGTGTGTTGTTTTTCGACATAGCAAAGGCTATGCTTGCTTTCGACAAAGTCTGGCACAACGGCTTATTATATAAGCTGTACAAACTGGGAGTGCCAGACCGTCTCGTGCTCATCTTACGAGACTTTTTGTCGGATCGCACCTTCCGCTATCGCATCGGGAAGGCACTGTCTTTCCCCCACCCCATTAGAGCCGGAGTCCCTCAGGGCTCCCCGCTCTCTCCCCTTATCTTTACTCTGTTCACCAGTGACATCCCCAAGAGCAAGAAGGCTCAGTTAGCCCTGTTCGCGGACGACACGGCCATCTATTACACTGGCCGCAGTCACGACGCTATTTACAGCACCCTCCAAACCTCAGCCAACGTCTTAGGCGCTTGGTTCCGGAAATGGAGAATCGAGGTGAACCCCGACAAGAGCCAGGCAGTTCTTTTCTCCAAACCGCGTAAAAATAAGCCACCCGCGCTCAGCCCGATCACTATGTACGGTAAGCCTATCCCTTGGGAGAAGCAAGCCAAGTACTTAGGAGTCTTACTTGACAACCACCTGTCTTTCGCGGCGCACATCAAAGCAGCTCGCGACCGAGCTGCCTTTGCTATGGGTAGGCTTCATTTCATGATCTCGGCAAAAAGCAAATTGTCACTCAAGTGCAAGTTGCGCCTTTATACCGCGGTGATCCGCCCCATTATGACGTACGCTTGCGTCGTGTACGCTCACACCAAGCCTAAATACATCCATAGGATGCAAACCTTGCAGAACCGGTTCTTACGTAGAGTCACGGGAGCCCCTTTTTATGTCCGTAACGACCGTCTACACGTAGACCTTAGAATGCCCACCGTCCTTCAGTTTATGAAACGTCTTTCGAAGCGTTTCTTCGATTACGCCAGTAAACACCGTAATCCCCTGATCGCAGCGGCCGCCCGTTACGAACCCTCGCGCATTAGTACAGTACGCCGTCCTCGGCATACCCTCGTCACTCCCGATGATGCTATCACCCTCCTCCAGGAGAGTAGCAAAGAGACTTGCACTCTTAAAAAATTCAGACACAAACCGCCGTCTTTCCGACCTCGCCGTCGAGGTCCGTCGCGACGTCCCGGTCCATGCCCTCCCCGACCCTCGCTCGAGCCAGCCCGCGATGCTGTGCCAGTAGTTTTAAATCAGCCCCTAAATAATGATGTCATTCAGATCCAGCCTGTCCCCATGCAGTCCTCCCCCAGCGACGCCCTGAGCCGAGGCTCGTACCCCACAGGGGGTGCCCTCAGCGTATAGTCGCTTAGTTTGTAAGTTTTATGCCCTGGCTGGAGGCCTTACTCTTAAGGCACCCACAGGATAGTCCGGTTAAGCAGACGACAACCTCCTAGGTTGAACTGCGAGATGCCATTCATAAAAAAAAAAAAGTAGTAAAAAACGATTATTTTCATTATTACAAACAGACACTTCAATTTTATTTATTTGTTTGTATAAAAGAAAGCCTAATAAAAACATGGGCGGTATTCTGCACGTCATAATGTCAACTCAATCATTTTATTATTACTATTTTTTGTTCGCGGCTTCACTCCCTTTAAGTGCTAAAATTAACCCACGATAACGTTTTAAATGTAGCACAATACAGTACCCGGGGATGATGTAGCTTCCCGTTTGTTAGAATTTTCGGAATCGGATCAGTAGTTCTGAAGATTGCCCGCGACATACAAACTTACAAACACATTTTACCTCTTTGTAATATTCATCATCATCATCATCAGCTTATGATGTTCCCACTGCTAGGATACAAGCCTCCTCTCTATGAGAGAGAGTGGGCTTTAATCCACCACGCAGGCCCAGTGCGGTTTGTTAGATGTCACATGTCTGCGATTTTTTAGTTCTAGGACATTCCGGTTTCCGCACGATATTTTCCTTCACCATTTTTGTGAGCAGCGGTAATTAAATAAATTACACAAAGTAATGCGCCTGCATGGGTTCGAACCCACGGCTTACTGCTCGTAAGTCGGGGCTGCCACCACAGAGCCACCGCTGCTTTTAATTATATTATTGGGGAAAATACTTACTTTTTATTTTCTATCAATAAAACTTGAAACGGGATATTTACCGTGTTTACTATCTAGTAAATAGTAAACATGGTATCCTTGTTCGTTTCAAGTGTTAGTGACCATGTCCGTTTAAAAACATATTATAGTATTACTTTTAATCAACAGTTTGTTTCCTACAAGTCTTGAAAAAACTGAACATTTTCAAAATTCAGTTAATGTTGATCGAAGTTCAGAGCTAAATTTCTAGGGAGAGAATTGGTACATCTACTGCTAACTTGGTCATCTCCAAAAAATTGCATCAGTTTATTTGGGTCAAATCGATTGTAATAGTGTAGGAATGTTAGAGCTTACTTCATTCGGATATAATCCGGCAATCTGGTGGCCTACCATGACGTCTTAAGCATTATTCTTTTACTCCTTTCCCATTGTGGGAAAAAGATGGCGCTACACATCCTGTTTAGCTCTGTCTCTTTCCCACACTGGAATAAGAGTAAAACAATACTGCTTTAAGCTGCAGAGAGCAGCGGTGGCCCAGTGGTGGCAGCCCCGACTTACGAATAGTAAGCCGTGGGTTCGAACCCAGGCAGGCGCATTACTTTGTGTAATTTATTTCATCACCACTGCCCTTAAAAACGGTGAAGGAAAACATCGTGAGGAAACCGGCATGTCCTAGAACTAACAATTCGAAGATATGTGACATCTACCAACCCGCACTGGGCCCACGTGGTGGATTACAGCCCACTCCCTCTCATAAAGAGGAGGACTGTGTCCCAACAGTGGGAACATTATAGGCATCAGCCTATAATGTTCCCACTGTTGGGACACAGGCCAAGCAGTATTCATCATCATCAGATGATGAATACTGCTTTAAGACGTCATGGTAGGCCAGCAGGTTATTTGATGATTAAAATATGATTCGCAACCGAAACACGTAAGTGTTTACAGAATTATAATCATTAAAATCATCAACACAACCCTCAACCCCCACTATTAACCCTGTTAATTCATTTAATAACAATAAACCACTACTACTGCTCTTGTAGAAGAGTACTACTGTCTGTGTGTGTCTACTGTTTACTGGTCCATGAAGGAGTATTTCAAGGGCACTCTACCCATGTCTCTGAAGCGAAAGCTAATGGTCATGTGTATTCTCCCCATCTTGACCTACGGTGCACAAGCTTGGTCTTTGACTAACATCCAAAAGTCCAAACTCAAGGTTTGCCAACGTGCTATGGAGCGTGTCTTAGGTGTCTGTCGTATCTTAGGTGTTAAATAAACATACCGTGTTCGAAACACTACATTGCGCTCCAAAACACAAATCTTTGACGTGGCTCAAAAGGCTGCCCAACTTAAATGGGACCGGGCAGGACATGTCTGCCCCATGCCGAACGAGCTGTGGGCCCGTAAAGCTCAGGATTGGTGCCCTGAAACAGTGACACGGGGTCGCGGCAGACCACGAAGGAGATGGCGGGACGAACTGGATGTCTTCCTTGATAATTGGAAAGAAGTAGCACAGATTCGTGACCGTTGGAAAGAATGGAGGGAGGCCTTTGCCCAGCAGTGGGACAATACAGGCTAGCTATAATAATATAACTATTTTGTGAAATTAAAATACGCGTGAGTTAAGGAACCCCAACCTACCAACATCAGCTTTGTCAGCCAATAAGTATTCATTAGATTATTATTTCCCAATTTCCCATTGCGCGATCAGCATTTATAATTATCTAGAACATGCGTCAATCTGATCACGTTGTGGATGTACTACGTTAGCAATTAAGTTAGTATATAAGAACGATATTTCATTTGATTTAGGCAATTATTGTTTCGCTGTAACTCTGTCGGAATAAAGTTATTTTTTTAAATACTTCCGTTGTCGCTTACTTAATTGGCGCAGCCGGTAGGATCTCTGTAGTCAGTCTGCCGTGTATACAATTCTACGTGGAGCAGCCGACGTCCGTGTCTACGGTTTAGCAGAGATCGCCGAACAAATAAATTCATTAAGAAGCCACTTCGAGTTACGGAAGAGGACCAGCCACAGCAGTAATTCAGGGAGCATGGAGCTAGCTGCGGAATTGTGAGTAAATCTTTTCACCTTCCTCTCAGCCCTTCCATTTATATCCCAACCTTGTAATAGTCTATGTGTTCGTGTATTATTAGGGATTGGACAACGCCGTAATAATATTTGCATAGATTTTAATTGTACCAATATTTTAGAGTAGTGATATTTTAGTAGTACATTAGTGTGATTTTTTTTTCTTGCCTTTGTTACTTTCATAACTTTTCACAATGGAAAACGTAACCCGTGTCCCACAGGAACTGGTTAACATCATACCAATATTCAGTGGTGACACTAGAATGTTGCCTTTATATGTAAAAAAATGTGAATACATTTTGACTACGTTCTTAGGAAACGCAGCCCAAAATGAATATTTATTTCATGTAGTAACAAGTAGGTTATCGGGCGAAGCAGCCAGCCTGGTAGGCGAAAGAGAATCTATAGGTACGTGGGATGAGCTAAAGAAGTTGTTAAATCAACACTTCGGTGATCCACGCACAGAGGATTGTTTGGCAATGGAGTTAGAATCGTGTAGAATAAATAAGGGTGAAAGTTATTTAGATTTTTGCCATAGAATACAGCGGATGAGAAGTATTTTATTTGCTAAAATAGCAGAAACTATCATTGATGACTCTCTACGTAAGGCAAAACAAATAATTTATAATAACAGAGCAATGAATGTTTTCTTGTTTAATTTACCACCATTTCTAGTTAGATTAGTTCGTTTGCGCGACGTCACAACGTTAGAGGATGCATTAAAAGTAGTTTTAGAAGAACAAAACTTCCAGGCAGTCTATGAGTCGAAAACAAACGACAGGCGTAATTTTAGTAGAACTAACAGACCCAATTTGCCTAATAACCAAAATGCATTTGAATCTAATAATCAAAAGAAAGATTCATATAGCATATCAAGTACACATGTACCGAATAGTGCTACAAACAGCACATCTACATCGAACAATTTGCATCAGTCCAGACATTATAGACAACATAATAATATTCAAAGGAATCAAGACAATTTTAATCGTACAAACAACAATAATGCGTCACCGCAGTCAAGTAGGTCATCTTTTCCGGTTGCACAACAGAACCAACAGTTTGCGACACATGCACCGGGCATGCCGTCTTTTGCAGCGCAAGCATCTACGTCGGGTGCAAATACTGATGTCACCATGCGTACTGCAAGTTCGCGACGTGTTAATTACATAAATAATTCTAGTAATAATGAACGTTCAAGTAATTCGTACAATGAGTGCCAAGAATTTTCTCCTGAAGAAACCGGGGCGGGAAATTTTTGCATAACGGCCTCTACCCTAGAGAACGAATAAAAATAAATTGTAATAAACGCTTAAATTTACCACATATAGTTATACCAGAATTAAAAGCAGTTCTTATGATAGATACGGGGAGTGTTAGATCGTTTATAAGCCCGTATATAGCGAATAAATACTTTAAAAAATATTTACAGTATGAACCCTTCGAAGTTGTTAGCACTCACGCATCGAGTGTTCATAGTGAAACGGCTATTATTCCATTACCGGTTACCTTTGGAAGTAAAGAGTTCCATAAGTTTTATGTCTACAGTGTTGACGATAGGTATGATGGATTAATAGGTAGCAATTTGCTGAAGCAATTACAGGCAAAGATTAATATGGAAAATCAGATATTACATTTAAAAAATACTGATATTCCTATCATATATTCACCGCCTATGAGAGAGGTATATAATCTACCATCTCGTAGTGAACTTAGAGTAAGGCTCCCGGTCAACTTACTGGACGGAGAAGCTGTGTTAGATTTTAAGCAATTTACGGAAGGGATTCGTATGCCCGCCGCATTAGTTACGTGTATTGAAGGCTATGCAACAACTGTTATTCAGAATTACAGCCATGAAAATAGAAAATTAGTAGTTACGGGACCTTTTCAAGTGGAACCATATATACAGGACCCATCTGTTAGTGTTAACTTCATAGATAATATAGAAGTGGACAGATTGTTAACAAAGAATTTAGAAAAATTACAGTTAGATCATATGAATTCAGAAGAACGTACGGTTATTGAGGGACTTTGTAAAGAATACAAAGATATATTTTATTGTGAAAATATTCCGTTAACTTTCACAAATCAGGTTAAACATAGAAGAGTACGATTTCGAAATAAAATATAAGAAAGGCCCTCAGAACACGAATGCAGATGCTTTATCTAGGATTAGGATTAACGCGATTGAAGACGATTTAGATTCAATATTCGTAAATGTAGGAGATAGGCAGGAACGTATACAAAAAATTATAGAAAACGAATTGCAAGACCTCGAAACTCCAATAGAAACGATAGAACTTTCGGATTCTGATGATGGGGTCACTGCTAACTCAATTTCAAATAGAGAACACGAAGGCATTCCTATTTTAAACGAAGCTGTCGATACTAAACCAAACCAGATTTTAATTCATTCATGGTTTAGAGATAAAGTAGCCATAAAGGATATTTCTAATAATAAACAAAAAATTCTCGAAGTTCACTTACCAACAAATAACGATATATTAGTTAAAGACTTTTTGAAAGAGTATATAGATCCAAAACATAAGTACTTTATATACTTCGAACATCCATCTTTTAGAAAAACTTTTTCAAACATGGTAATTAAGTTATTTAAAAAGGATTCAGTTAAGTTAACCGAGTGTACAGAAAGAGTTATAAATTTGACAGGATCTGAAGAAGATCAAAAAGAAGTTATTTTAAAATACCACGACGGGAAAACGTGTCATAGAGGTATTAAAGAAACTTTAACCAAACTTAAAAGACATTATTGGTGGGCAAATATGAAAGAGACAGTTACGGCAATCATAAATGCTTGCGAAACATGTAAACGCATGAAATATGACAGGAAGCCGATTAAACCTCACATTCAGTTAACACAAAAGCAGGATGCCCCTTTTCAGGAAGCTTTTATGGATTTATTATATATCGAAGGAAAATATTATTTAACTATAGTGGATGCATTTAGTAAGATAGCACAAGCCATAGAGGTACCGAATAGGAGTACACCAGAGATAGTTAGGGCATTAATTAAATATTTCAGCATGTATGGTCTGCCTAGGAAAATTAGTTGCGATTCCGGTACAGAATTCAATAATACTTTGATTAAAGAAATGTTAAGCTTGTACAAAATTGAACTTCATATTGGGACACCAAATAATCCCAGTTCAATGGCGGTAGTAGAAAGGTTTCATTCTACCATTATTGAGATTTACCGTATAGCAAAATACGATAAAAGCGATTTAGATGCAGCATCAGTTATGACTTATGCCATCATGGCTTATAACAATACCATTCATTCAGCAACAGATTTTACGCCTTTTGAACTAGTATTTGGTCACACTTATTCAGATAACGTATTTAACGTTGATAGAGAGAAGAACTTAACTCAGAAATTATTGTTAGATCATAGAAAACGCCTTAAAATACTTTATGAATTCATAACAGAAAAATTAGAATCCAATAAAATTAAAGTAATTAATAAAAAAGGTGGCGAAACGACACCGATACTTGAACCAAACGATAATATTTACATGAAAGACACTAGGATTAGAAAAGCTAAAGAAAAACCGCGATATGAAAAAGCAAAAGTTATAGGTGAAGTGGAAAGAAATATAGTGCCAGTAGAAGTAAAGAAAAGGAAAACTAGAGTAGCGTTAAAAAATGTAAAACGTCCTCCACAGATCGTGCCTGGTACTTCTGGTACTAGTGGTACCAACATTTACACTGGACCTTCAAAACCTCGGTCAGAATCCGGGGATAGCAGCGATAAAGCAGGGAGTAGCAGTGAAGAGGAATAGTTATTGGACAATATATAAAATTGTAGATTTAGAATCATTAGGCTTACAAATAGATAATAATATTCGGGATTTTAATAACTTGAAAATTAAAATTAAGGCAAATAGAGTTCGTAACGAAACTATAGGAATAGAAAGTCAAATAGAATACCTTATTAAACTAACTAAGGATAGATTTTTTCAAATCCTACCTTTCCATTATAGAAATAAAAGAGCTTTGTTTAATCCATTAGGCTCATTAGTAAAAGCTATTTCAGGAAATTTAGATGAAGATGATGCAATTAAATATGATAGAGAAATCCAAAGGATACAGAACAAAGAGCATGTAGTCGAACGTAAAGTATCATCAATGCAAAAAGCTTTTGATAAATTAGTAAATGACTCCGAAATAATAAATTCAAATATTAAAAACTTGGGTTTACATACCAACGAAATGGAAAAATTAGTTGAACATGAGTTCAGGTTTAACAAACTTTTCCAAATATTGAATACTATGTATCAAATTTTAAATAACTTTCGAACCTGTTACGAAAACATACAATAGATTGAGACGGCAATAGCCTTTAGCAAATTAAATACATTGCACCAATCCATTATAAATAGTACAGAATTATATAATACATTAGAAGTCATTGCTAGACATACTAGAACAATATATCCAGTAAGCAAACGTAATTTAATTAAATTAGAACGTAATATCATACTTAAATCATATATAAATAACAACAAGTTAGTTTTTGTTTTAGAAGTTCCCTAATAAATAACGAAACATATAATTATTACAAGGTTATACCCATCCCTATATTCCATTCTCCAAATACCTTTACAATTATACCCAAATACCCTTATCTGATGGTGAATAGATTGAAATACATGCCCGTGGTAAATCCATGTACTGAGATTGAAAATGGCAAATTTCTTTGCGCGGAAACTAATTTAGCCCAGTTTCCAACTGAGACCTGCATTGAACAAATAATGCTGATGAAGAACAACTACGAAAACTGCATACAGAACCATATTGAAATAGAAAAAACTAAGATACAAAAAGTAACCGACAACCAATGGTTGGTTTACTCAGAGGAAAATCTCATCATCACCGAGAATTGCAATGCAGAAATTCTGAAATACACTATTCTTGGGACCTATATCGTGACACCTGGCCAACAATGCGAGACACAAATAGGCGAAGTCATCGTTGCGGCTACCACAAACAATACAGTTTCCAGTCTCCAGCTGCCATTGATCCAGATGCCAAATCTACAACAGGACATCCAGAGAAGATCAAAGAAAGTGGATTTAAGAAATGTGGACTTCAGTGATGTGAAAGAAGTGTTACAAAGTGCAAAATTTAGTGAAATAGACGATACGACACAATCAGTGACAATAGAAATTAGTATATGGACCATCTTAGAGTATGTAGTTATTGTAATAGCAATAGTTTTCTTTATAATGTATAAATTTCAGTACATAAACTTTTGTCGAAATTCTCCGAAACCGTCTGCGACACCTTCGGATAATTTCTCTCTTAGGGAGGGAGGAGTTAAGGAACCCCAACCTACCAACATCAGCTTTGTCAGCCAATAAGTATTCATTAGATTATTATTTCCCAATTTCCCATTGCGCGATCAGCATTTATAATTATCTAGAACATGCGTCAATCTGATCACGTTGTGGATGTACTACGTTAGCAATTAAGTTAGTATATAAGAACGATATTTCATTTGATTTAGGCAATTATTGTTTCGCTGTAACTCTGTCGGAATAAAGTTATTTTTTTAAATACTTCCGTTGTCGCTTACTTAATTCGTGCTACCCTGTCACTTTTCCCTTAAGCATAATTGACAATATAACGGTGCACGATACATACACCTCTATCTAAGAACTCTATATAATACTGGCTATTATTTAATGTAGCAATTGTTGCTTCAATCTGAATGTCAAAATAACTTAAATATTACAATTCAGATTCAGATTCCGATTCAGATAACTTTATTTGCTCAAACATGTGTGTACATACAATTATTTTATAAAAAAAAAATGATGCATGCAAGGTGTAATAAGTACATGAACTTGTGCTAACATGTTTACCATATTGACATGGTGTGAAAATATTAATAAAAGTTTGCATTTTTAAATAAATAAACGGAATAATAACAACGTTCATTAAAATTGGCAATACTGACATAAGTAGATAAATTAAATTAAATTGACTTATTCATATAGATAAAATAGAAAAAAAAAATGAAATAATACAATTATGTCAACGTAGGTCCAAAAAGATTAAATACAAACAACATTATTAAAATTATTATTGCACAACTTAACATTTCAAATTAAATTAATAGATAAATGAAACATGTCAATTAAAAAGATGATTCTCTTAAAAAATCATTGACATTTATGATGTATGCTTTATTAGCTAAAAAAGATTTTACTTTCCTTTTAATTGCTTCTACACTTAACTCTTTCCAGCCATTGGGAAGTTTATTGAAAATAATGAGAGCCATACAAAAAACACTCTTGCGCATAAGTGCAGTCCGAGACATATGTTGGCAGAGCAACAATAGGACATGGAAAGGGTGGGACAGCTTACCACGAAAGGAAACAATTACATTGATTCCACTACAATCACAAACAATAATTTTACGGTGTCTAGATTTATGTATATACCTACTTTGCTTTTGTTTTTTTGTCAAATGTATAGCCCCGTCTCTTTCCCACACTGGAGTAAGAGTAAAACAGTACTGCTTTAAGACGTCATGGTTAGCCAGCTGATCTCATATAGAGGTCGTTCACCCTGTGAATCTAATCATAGAGAGATGCTTTCATTCGGAAATGGCATCCGGAATGGAACAAACTGTGGTAGCCTTTACTGTTATTGGACTTGACCATTGCGTTATCACGACTGAAGTCCCACATCTATACGAATAAATAAAATTGAACTGTCTCTGTTTGTAATTTCATAATAACAGCTTTTTACTGAATGCATAATAATATGAACGTTAGTATAGGTATATGTACCTATACTAACGTTCATAAGCATTGGTGACACATCAAGCTATATATTTCCAGTATAACATAGATTTCCCGTACAATGAGACTGGTTTTGTATGTTTTGATTGGTCGCACTCCGTACCTCAAAACCCTTTTTATTTTTTTAGCTGTCTGTCTGTTTGATCTGGCTAATCTCCGAAACGGCTCGACCGATTTTGGCAGATTTTTTACTGGCAGATATATAATGTCATTAGTAGTGTCAGTAGAAATAACTTAGACTATGATTTAAGAAAAAATAATAGTTTTCCGTGCAAAATTGTTAAACAAAATCCGATTCAAATAAGGAAGTCATACTTTTATAATAAATTCACGCGGGCGAAGGCGTATCTTTTAAAATTTGATTGAAGAAGAGATTCGAGAAAGAGATGTCTAAAAGTTATGAATTAGCAGGTAGATAATTAAAGTTGAACTTTTCATCAATTTATAGTATCACACGGCGAAAGTTCAAAGAAACATTCGAATCCTATAATTCTTTGATGAGCTGTATCCGGCTTTACGAGAAAGAGATGTCTAAGAGTTATGAATTAGCAGGTAGGTAATAGATAATTAAAGTTGAACTTTTCATCAATTTATAGTATCACACGACGAAAGTTCAAAGAAACATTCGAATCCTATAATTCTTTGATGAGCTGTATCCGGCTTTACGAGAAAGAGATGTCTAAGAGTTATGAATTAGCAGGTAGGTAATAGATAATTAAAGTTGAACTTTTCATCAATTTATAGTATCACACGACGAAAGTACAAAGAAACATTCGAATCCTATAATTCTTTGATGAGCTGTATCCGGCTTTACGAGAAAGAGATGTCTAAGAGTTATGAATTAGCAGGTAGGCAATAGATAATTAAAGTTGAACTTTTCATCAATTTATAGTATCACACGACGAAAGTACAAAGAAACATTCGAATCCTATAATTCTTTCATGAGCTGTATCCGGCTTTACGCCCGAGTGGGTTTCATAGGCACCAATTTCCGTGATAATTTCCTATATTAGATTTTATACTACCCTTGTCCAGTTACTATAGTACTTCATTGGTTTTGTATCGATTCGGACAGGTAGGCGTAAAATATCGAAGATAAAAAAAAAGTTTCATCATTATCATCATAATTTCAGCCGAAAGACGTTCACTGCTGGACATAAGCCTCCCCCAAAATGGGAGTTTTGCCTTAATCGCCACGCTTGGCAGGCGGGTTGTCGATCGCAGTTCGGTTGTTACAAAAATACAGAGAACGTTGCTACCTACCCATTCTCTGGAAAGTCCCTTAGCCGCCTCTTACGACACCCGCGAGAAGATATGGGATGGTGCTATTCTTTACGTCCGACACCATACAGACGAAAAAAGTTTATTTTAATTTATTTTTTTCATTAGCCCGTTTTTGTCCCACTCATCGGCAAAGGCCTGCGCTCATGCCTTAAACTACACCTGATGGTGTGTTTTTTCTCGCCAATTCAAGAAGAAGCATTTTATAGTTTCTTCAATCAACCATTCAGCTCAATCTATCATAGCACTACTGCGCCTCACGCCTGTCGACCGCCTCCGCATTTAGACTGCCCTAGTGACCATTCCAGAAGCTTTCTTTTCTTAATAGATTTTATAAGAACCCAAGACACAGACATAGAAATATCTCAAAAACTTGACCGATAGTTGCATTTCGTATCGCCGATTCATCTGACACCTTCCACTTATCGTATCCGTATCGTCAGCTCTAAGCCGCCACAATATCGTCCCCCGAGTGAGTACCATGACACAAAGTTGTACGGTTGTACCGAGTACAAGATAACTGCTCCGTGACTTCGATTGTATGCTTAGAATTATATCTTCTAGTGTTACGGGTCTTCCTCCGCAAACCAAAACGCGGTAACTCAAAAAATACTTGTTTTGAGAAAAATGGGAGTAGTGAAATATTCTTTTATTAAAAATAATATGTCATCGTCATACTCGTCATCTTCTGCTTCATCATCTTCATTTAAATCAAAGGTGTGTCCTTACCGAACTTAAGTCACGCAAAAAAGTGTTTACACTAATATGAGCGAGCTCGCACATTCCACATGAAAAGATAGATACGATGTGTAGTTTGAGTGAGGGAGACGATAATATCCAAATATCATTGTCAACTAAACAGAAACGTGATCATTTTTGTGCGCGTAATGGCGAATCTTTGATTAAAATTTATGCTCGTATGTATATTTGTCTTTAGCTGGTGTTTTTAATATTGTGGCTAATTTTCATTAGTCCATCTGATGCAAGATGTTTCAAGTTGGAATAAAATAGAATATTTATTTATTTCAAAAGAAAAAAGGTTACATCGTGTCACTTACAAATCACAATTTAACAAGTGCATTCGGTTTATTTTATTCGGCGCAGTTTGTCCGGGAGGGGATCTTTTGCAACCTAATGTGTAATTATTTTCACACACGGTTGAATTATATAATTGTCCATATTTCGTGTCCGTGTTTTAAGTTAGATGAAAATGCAAACAAAAAACGGATTTTGGTTTATTTTGAGTAACTGTCTTTGGCATCCGGAGGTTGTATGTCTGTTTCGTCGTTTATTGAGCTGTATATGGCTGTTTTAATTGTGTTTCTGTGTGTTTTTGTTAGTGGCGGTGATTAGGGGTTTGTATGCCAGATGCAGTTGCATAGTTTGATTAGTTGGGACTTTAATCTGGGTACTTGTTTTGCGATAAACGAATGATTTTTATTACTTATAGTTAGGTAGTAGTATTTTATTTTTTATTAGCTAAGTTAAATTACACATAAACCTTGCGGAATAAATTCTAATGATTGTAAAGACCGCATCCGCCTCCTTTTTAACTTATCGATGGCAACAAGTTCAATGTGTTTAGCCCAAAAGTCAGCCACGCGAACTCCGCTCGCTGATGCAATAAACCGATCATCAAGGTCGCAGGGGATAGCTCATGCGGTGCAAGGTGGATGGTGGGCTATTGTCTGTGGAGAAACGCCACATACGCATTGAAATAAAAATTGGTTGTCTGTAAAGTCGGTTTGCAGTCGATAGTTTTACGTGACAACGTCATAACAAAACATTGATGAAATAATTTCATACTTTTATGAATAGTAAGCCGAACGCTCAAGCCGATCGTGCCTTTCGCTCGCTCCGATCGTAACGTTACAATGAGTCATCCTTTTTCGTGCGTGCAGCTGGCGTTCGTCGATTTATTAGACGTTGTCACGCCAAAAAATCGGCCACACAGATAAACACCAAAAGCGACTTACGTTACGACTAACGTGTAACGTTTCAAACGTTTTAAAGGCTATGTTAAAAAATTACCACTAAAAAGCCACGCTGCACCGACCCCAAATAAATTGGGATAAGGGAAGAGAATAACGATGATGACTGCCTCGTTGGTCGCAAACGCGACAGCCAAGCATGAGAAATCGAACACAGGACGGGTTCGAGACCCAGGTGAGGTAAAGTGTGATTAGGTTTCTTCATCAGGAATTTTCGCCCGGTTGTTGGCAATAGGCGCGCCCCCTATTACATGGGACTTAAACTGGCGAAATGTGGGTGAACTATAAGGTACTCATAGTTCCTGCAAAACTTTCCCAATGATAAGGTATATCTGTATAAGTCTGTCCTTTGCCCTTTTCAGAAAATTCGGAGTTCACTAGACAAAAGGTAAATCAACTTTGTTATCTCCCTACCCAGTGAATATACGTATAGGTCTCATGTTCAGTATCACGCAGCAATATATCAGGCACTGGGCTCTAGACAGGAACATTTTTCCCGCCCTTAGATAACTTGGAACAAATGTCACTAACGTACCGGAACGCCCTATGTCCGTTCTTAGATTCCTTTTATTTATGTCTAGCGTACTTTTTTAGGGATAAACCGAAAGTGAAGGTTTTTTTCAGAATGTGCATAGCCAGCCAAGATACATAGGTCTAATATTTATTTAGAGTTTCCAATATTTCGGCGTTGCAAACACCATGATCACGGATAAACAGCACCGAAAAGTAGTGGTCCAAATAAATTGTAAACATGGTAAATATCCCGTTTTTAATGTTAATGATAGTGTTAGTATGGCAGTTTAAAAACATAAAAATATATAATTATCATGCTCGTTAAAATTTACGTCTTTTTCTATGCCTTCATGCAAACACCACTAATTACTAGCAGAAACTAACTGTATTTGCGGATGATAGTGATATTGCAGACGCTTTTTTTTTTATTATACCACTTATTTTTTTGTAAGCTTGTGCTGTCCCTCTGGTAAGCCGTGCCTGCCGAGGTTGGTCCGCGGTTAGGTGACCATAATTGCATACCGAGTTTCCTCCGTGCCTCGGAAAGCACGTTAAGCCGCTGGTACCGGCTATCATTTGTAGATCTTTGACAGTCGTTACGAGTAATCAAAAGCCAAAAGTCTGACATCCAGTCTTACCAAGGGGTACCTATCGTATTACCCAGTTACTGGATTATGGAGGTCAGATAGGCAGTCGCTTCATGTAAAATTCTGGTACTCAGCTGCAGCCGGTTAGACTGGAAGCCGACCCCAAGATAGTTTGAGAAATGGCTAGGCAGATAATGATGACTGTCCCTCTGCCAAGCAAAGGCCTCGCCCAATTCCTTCCAAGAGCTAAAGTCTGCTATGCCCGTTTTGAAACGCAGCTTGGTGTTTCGTACTCTGAAATCAAATAATAAGATCATTAAAATTACAGATAAATAATTTAAATAAAATCACTAAATTACAAAACATAATATAATAGTAGATTGTTGCATCGATCGCAAAGTGAGTAATTAATGCACTCGTGTTAATTTAGTGCCCTCGCATACCCTTGTCATCATATTGTTAAGTTTCCTCTTTATGCGCTCTTGACCGGTTTTATAACTTATCTAAACCATTATCTTCAAGCCTACAGCAGGCACTAAAACAACCAAGATAACAGTCCAGAGAAGTCCCTCATAAAACGAAAATCAATCAAATAGGCCTCCTCATTCGATAGGCTCATAAAAGAGATCGGTATACTTTGTGGGGTTCAGATGACTTACGGTCTAGTCCGGTTCAAGTAGATATATAATTTATCAAGATCGATTGATTTATACTGAGAGCAGCGGTGGCCTAGTGGTGGCAGCCCCGACTTACGAACTGTAAGCCGTGGGTTCGAAAACAGGCAGGCCCATTACTTTGTGTAATTTATTTCATCATCGTTGCCCTCAAAAACGGTGAAGGAAAACATCGTGAGGAAGCCAGCATGTCCCAGAACTAAAAATTCGAAGACATGTGACATCTACCAACCCACACTGGGCCCGCATGGTGAATTACAGCCCATTGACTCTCATAGAGAGGAGGCCTGTGTTCCAGCAGTGGGAACATTATAGGCTGATGATGATGATGATTGATTCGAGTCTACGTGTGATAATGGGTCGGTAAGGGGCGTTCTTGTGGGTAATATAATTATTGAGTACCGAATGTTTTTGTTCAGATTAACAAGGATGGATGTCGCTGGCATATTTAAACAAAAATACTTGATGACATCTCGTTGTTATAGTATGCAGCAGGTCCTGGGTTCGGTTCCCAGGTCAGGCAAAGTGTTACTGGGTTTTTCCAACAGGAATTCCTCAGTATCAGCTACGGTTTTAGATTTTTGCCTGGTTGATGGCAAGCTCGCCCTTTATTACATGAGACTTGAAAACAAGTGGCAAGTTGTGGATGAACTATTAGGTAGACCTCTGCCTAACCGTTCAGGGATTGCAGGCGTGATGTTATGCTATGTAGAATAATGAAAATGCTTTTTGAAAGAAAGACAATATATTTATTTAGTAAATGCCACAAGCGCATATAACAAAAAAAAAAATACTTAAAACTAAATAGAAAAAGTTATTATTGAGTGTCTCACGGCTGTGCCAAATAGGCTCAGTTCAGCAAACTAGACAATATGATTTACATACTACAAACAGTATTTGAATTGACTTTAGAAGTTGGAGCTACGGATATTGGGTAACAAACATAATGGGATAAGAAATCAGAATTTTCACCAAATATTGTTTACATAATCTTCAACCATTATCTCTTACATAATCTACAGCGCGCTATTACATAAATCAAACTTCCTTGAAACTCTGAATATGCCCGCAAGTAATTTGTATAAGCATTATCGCAGTAATTAGGATGAAGGAAAACATCGAAAAAAGAAACCGGCATGTCCTAGAACTAAAAATTCGAAGACATGTGACATCTACCAACCCACACTGGGCCCGCATGGTGGATTACATCCCATTGACTCTCATAGAGAGGAGGCCTGTGTTCCAGCAGTGGGAACATTATAGGCTGATGATGATGATGATGATTGATTCGAGTCTACGTGTGATAATGGGGGTGGTAAGAGGCGTTCTTGTGGGTAATATAATTATTGAGTACCGAATGTTTTTGTTCAGATTAACAAGGATGGATGTCGCTGGCATATTTAAACAAAAATACTTGATGACATCTCGTTGTTATAGTATGCAGCAGGTCCTGGGTTCGGTTTCCAGGTCAGGCAAAGTGTTACTGGGTTTTTCCAACAGGAATTCCTCAGTATCAGCTACGGTTTTAAATTTTTGCCTGTTGGATGGCAAGCTCGCCCTTTATTACATGAGACTTGAAAACAAGTGGCAAGTTGTGGATGAACTATTAGGTAGACCTCTGCCTAACCGTTCAGGGATTGCAGGCGTGATGTTATGCTATGTAGAATAATGAAAACGCTTTTTGAAAGAAAGACAATATATTTATTTAGTAAATGCCACAAGCGCACATATCAAAGAAAAAAAAAAATAACTAAATAGAAAAAGTTATTATTGAGTGTCTCACGGCTGTGCCAAATAGGCTCAGTTCAGCAAACTAGACAATATGATTTACATACTACAAACAGTATTTGAATTAACTTTAGAAGTTGGAGCTACGGATATTGGGTAACAAACATAATGGGATAAGAAATCAGAATTTTCACCAAATTTTGTTTACATAATCTTCAACCATTATCTCTTACATAATCTACAGCGCGCTATTACATAAATCAAACTTCCTTGAAACTCTGAATATGCCCGCAAGTAATTTGTATAAGCATTATCGCAGTAATTTGGATAAGCAGTCGCTACATGTAAAATTCAACCGCCTCCGGTTAGACTTGCTTCAAAATAGTTGGGCAAACACTAGGAAAATGATGATATCATAATAAGCTTAAAATGTTCGGTAGTAAAAGGTAATGGAACAAACCCCAGGACGAGGATCTGTGAAGAATTCTGCATCGCGCAAGCCAAGTTACCCGCGAGATGGAGTATATGCAGGTTTAGTTTTCAAAGACCAGCCAAATCTTGAAAATTAAGATCTCTGTAAGGAACCGTTATTAACCCTGTATACAACAACCCGACAATTACCGTCAGGCAACAGCACCCAGGCACAACACTCGTCTTGTCGGAGGATTCTTTAAAGGTATGTACAATCCTCTGACTAGACTTAGGCAATTTGTATTTTAAGGAGCAGAAAGAACTTACCACTCGGTTCATCATACCTCTATAGACTCACGATACCCCCTCTCCCACATCCTCGATCCACCTCGACCCTCGACCCTCTATAGGAAGTGCACGTATATTTTTTTTTCATTAACTTGATCTGTCCCACTCTTGGGCAGCAGGTCTCTCCCAATACTTCCAATTTTGCACGTAGTTATAAAATAAGAAACCAGGAACAGGAACCTACATATGCATTTTCAATCCATTTCCACCAATTTTTGCGCCCACTTCACCAAAAATTGCACCGGAAGTATGTTTTAGCACAATTCTATTTGTTCTTATATACTCATCAGACTGGCTACCATTGGTATGGCTTCAAGGTAATTAAAAACAACTTTTAGGTTCGAATACAGGCTGGCATTTACTTTGTGAATGACAATATCGAAAGAAAACATCGTGAGGAACCCAACATGTGGCATTTATCAATCCTCACTGGACACTCGTGGTGGATTAAGGCCCACTCATTCCTGTGTCTCATCAAATCAAATCAAAACAATTCAAAATCATTTACTTCAAATAGGCCAGTTACAGGCACTTTTGAATAGTCAAACAACAATAAATATTAAGCTACAGTCCCAGTCACAAGACATCCGTGGGAACATTCTGTTTTCACGTTTCTATCATTTTGAACTACCCGTTATCTGCAAAACCCATGTAGGTACACGGAAGAAGACATTTCATTTCCACCAATATTTGCACCCACTTCACAAAATATTGCACCGTAAACATCACAGCTTTAGCACAATCTTGTTTGTACATAAATACTCATCAGTATGACAATACAAGCTTGCTGACAAACATTGGCATGGCTTCAAGACAATTATAATTTGTACGTATGCCAGTGTTTGTCTCTGTGAAGTGGTGACTGATGGGAATGTACGGGTTGGTAAAAGGGGCGGGGACGAAAGTGTTCTGTTTCGTGTTCTACATTAGCATTGTAATCATAGACATTTGTTTTGTCTATGAGACTGATAACTTTTGATAACATGGTGCCACACATGATCATAAAGGTACTAGAATTATGTTTTAAAAAAAACCTTTTCCTTTTGTGAGCAGAGACGTACAGACAGCGTTAGTATGTACCCCTCTAGAGTCCGGCCGAGTAGGCCAGGGGGGTTACTACTTAATGACGCTGTCTGTACAAAATATTTTAGCGAAAAAAAATTATTCTTAGTTTCGATTGGAATGCTAGATCTTTACAAAGAGCGTCACTATGCGTCGGAATAAATTATGAACTGCATTTGGATCGTCAAAGATTTTTTGAGTTGATCTCTCTCTTCAAATGCAGATTTAAGGTTCCTGATGTGTGATTTCGACAGTTTCTCAAACCTTTCAATGACTATATCATGGACTGTGGTATACTTTGAAGCACTGAGTTCGAACTCTCAACCAATCAAAATCTTTTACTTTCTCTGTCATACTAAAACACAATATTATGAACATCGACTCTTTGACCAAATACATAGCGCGTCCGCCCTTAATCCAAATCCGTGTATTTCCAACATAACCCAACATATCAGCGTATGCAATCTCATCGGTATGATACAGTACTAAGATTTATTCTCTATTAGTTTGACCCGTGGCATCACTCGGGAGTCTGACCACGACTCAACTGATCTGCTAAAATATGGTTATATTATTGAAATATGTTGTGTTCGGCGTATGTTATTGAGTGTTGCTAGGATAAAGAAAATATTTTTTGGGATATTGGCAGTTGCATTTTTTCGTGTTTTGAATACTGATGAAGTTATATTTGTCAGAATTCGCTGAGTAGGTCGCTAGTTTAGTCCCATATAAACAAAATGGATTACTGCAGATACTGGGCAGTCGCAGCGATGCCATAATTAGTAATAGATTAAAAAGACTAACACTTCCGTTTGCAATAAAACTTATGTAGGTAATAGTTACGCTCACCTTCATTAATTATCTTCATCATGAATTATGAGTTTAGTCTTGTCTTAGTAGTGACACTGACAGGAGAGAAACAGCATTTTTAAGGGCAGAAATCAAGCTTTTGTTTGACAAAGAATTGAATAAATGGCACATCACTATACCTTATCTTGTTTGAATTTTTATCCTATTTGATTTCGTACTTTAATTTTAGTTTTGATTTTAATGATAATTTATTTTAATTTTTGATTTAAATGTTAATTTATTTTTAATTTTTGATGTTGATTTCAATTTTAATTTTATTGTACTATGGATCGAGTCATCTGAAATAAATAAATTTAATTTAATTTAAAGACACCACTATACTTTCAGATAACCCTGAAATAGTTTCATATGAAAATAACAAAGATAATCAACACATAACAGGACAGACGAACGAATTTTCGCTACGTCTACATGTGAACTAGAATATTTGTGCCCATCTAGATATAATTATAGCCATATTATTACTAAGTTAGAGTCTGCCTAAATCGGAGCAGTAATAAGATGTCATAACTTCTGGATATCATTTCCATGTATATTGGGGAGTGAGGGAAACTTATTTATTTGATAACAGTTACTATATGCTTTAAGTTACTATACGTAGTTTTTCTTAGAGAATCACTTTTATTTTTTTTCAAATGATCCCTCTTTGTCTGGGCGGAGCGGAAGGGAGTGTCAGACTTTGTAGCGTAAATAAAAATAAAAGTCGTCACAGCTACATGTTAATACGTATAATTTTGCTGTTATAAAAAAAAAACCTAATACAATTTTTATATAAAATTTAAAAGGATCAAAAAAAAGAATTAAATAATGGGCGACATGTAATATTATTTTATGTAAAGCAGCGAAATGGGTTGTTCAGAATTGTATAAAATCTGTAATTTTGAAAATTAAAACAAGGTGAGAAAGGGGTTGCAACACCTATTCAGCCCTAGGCGCGATCAAAATGTATCCGAGTTTAAATACTACACCGGAAAAAATACATTGCGCGACCTTTTGACACGAATAGGGTTTAACCTTATTGACCCCATCCGAATCCTTTGGTCCCGTTTGAGGGCCCCTTTTGGGCATCGCGCATTAGTGATCGCTGACGACATTGATCCCTACTTCACGTACGATTAGAGTTTAAGTTTGCTGGTATGAGTGTAACCCATTTGGGTTCCTCGGGGTCTTAACGGCGGATGATGTAACTAACCCATATGGGTTCCACGGTGCCGTGCAGGTTAAATAAATTAAATGATTGTACAAAAAAAGAAACTATACTATTGCTAAAGATTAAAAAAAAGGATTAAAACAAAATTTGTTCCCTGAAGGTCCGGATCCTCGCTCGAAATCGGATCTTCGCTGTTGCTCCGGGTCTCAGGCGGCAAGCCTCGGAGCCAACCGCCAGTACGCGTCTCCCGACCCCTGGTCGGCCTTGAGTCGCGGCGCCGAAAGTATATGGGTCACTAGATCTTAGCTAGGACAAAAGTCCTAGAACCGATTCTGAGCGAATCGGTTCTTGGTGAAATCACTTATAACCGACTATTCAGTACAGCACTACAAAATGAAAATTATCTTTCTTAGGTCTTTTTTGACTTTAGACTACAAATAATTTATCAATTAAATTACGAAACGGAATAATATGTCTGTTATTTCCAAAGATTCGTCGCCCATCTGAGAAAAATTTTCTTACGTGACATCCCATGGAATCGTCATATTTTTAAATTTGAACCGAAGTAAGAAAAAGTAAATTGATTAGAAATGAGGTCGACTTACACGAACAGAATAGTTTTTATTCAGCCGAAAACAGCGTGATAATGCTGCAATACCCTCTTTCTAAGAAAAAAAGGACGTAAGTACGAGTGAGAAAGAAGAAAAAAACTGGATCAGGCAAAAACAAAAAACAGGCATCATATCTGAATCAAACGATATCGAAGTGCAACAGATACTGAATAAACACGGAGGCCACCACATCTAAACTTTATCCGCGCGAACTCGCGATATCTCAATTACATCTATGGAGAATATGAAAGAAAATAACGAACACCTAAATCAAAATATATATTGTTCAGTTAGAGCCAAATTCTAACCTACCACATCCTTACAATTATGAAGAACAACCAGTGAACTTTAGATCTAAGTAAAACTAACCTAATTTAACATAAGACTTAACTATTACCTATCAACTATAAGAAAAAAACTTGGGGATCAAATAACCTATCAACTATAAGAAAAAACTTGGGGATCCCCAAAAAATTATTAACGTGAACACGTAAAGTCCAACCTTTAGTTATAGAAACAAAAGACAAGTTGGACAAAAAAGTTGGAAAAAAAACTAAGTGTAAGAAAGAAAACTTAAATCAATTAAGTCAAAGATGAACTCAAGACATAGAACTTAAATCAGACAACTCAAGTCATAAAACTCAAGTTTAAATTCAAATTTAAAATTAACTGTTGAATGTCACGCCATCTGTGTTAAAATAAAAGAAACAAAATAACCTGAGAACACAAGTTGACATAACACAGAAATAAATAGATGTCACTATTAACAGGTAATCTATGAAGTTTTTAATCTAATCAAAAACTTATGCAAAGAAATATTCCAAAGAGGAAAAAGGATTAGAAAGCAAATGTCAATATGGAACAAAGAGAATTTAATCCAATTTATTTTAAGATATCTTTGATATGATATTGTCCGGAGTGGACTGAATCACAATCCTGTAGCAAATAGGTGGTCCTTGAAATGACTCTTATTACACGGCACTTAATAAAACGTGGAGCAAGCTTCCCAGAGAAAAAATCACCTCCAGAAGACTTGGAAAAATTCCTTCTCCATACAGTATCACCAACATTCAGAGTGACAGCTGATCGATTAGAATTATATGTACGAGAGTTACGGAGAAAAGCTAAAGAAAGATTATCAGCAACCTTTGCATAAACTTCGCTGAGAGAAGATAGGTTTGAAGCATGACGAGCCCGACTGTCAGCCAAATTAGAGCTTCGAGTCTGACTATATACACGACTGCTATCCATAAGGACCTCTCTACCAAACATAAGAAAGTTAGGCGTAAAACCAGTAGCTAGATTTACACAAGAATTGAGGTAAAGCTTAACTTTAGGTAACATTTTAGCCCAACTTCTTTGGTTTTCACCAACCAAAATACCTAAACATGTTATAACACTTTGGTTGTATCGCTCAACCGTATTTGCTTGGGGTGTATAATATGGCGTAAAAGTAGGTGATTGAATATGAAAAGATCTGAGAAAATTAAGGAATTGATTACTACGGAAAACTGTAGCGTTGTCACAAAGAATAGTACGCGGAACCCCAAAATTAAAGAAAATTTCAGACTCTAACGCTTTTATAACAGAAAGAGTGTCAATCCTTTTCAGAGGAACTAACCAAACATATTTGGAAAAAACATCTACCATAGAAAGGATATATTTATAACCATAATAAGCGCAGGGCAACGGACCAATTATATCGATAGAAATCATCTGTAAGGGCAAGGAAACCTCTTTAGGGTAACACATCTGACCGCGAGGTTGTGTGTTCGAAATTTTATAGGCTTTACAAACCTCACATTGACTTAACGTCGAAGTAACGTCACGGAACATATTTGGCCAGTAGAACAAATCCCTAAGCTTTAGATAAGTTTTAGTAACACCGGGATGTATCGAAGGAAAACTATTGTGAATTTCCCAAATAGCGTCTGGAACTTTTTCAGCTGGTAACACCACACGCCATGGTTCAGAAGATAAAGGAGTAGAAACAGGCATGCGTCTCATAAGGATACCGTTATTTATAGCCTATGCTGGGAACATTTGTGGCGTATCTCGAGCACCTATATATATCTTCTTATACCAACGGTCATTAGTATGTTCAGGACCCTGGTCAAATGACACAGGATTAGCATGGATCCTGGAAAGAACATCGGGGACTATATGTTGCGAACCTTTACGATGCACAATATCAAAAGTATATTGGGAGATAATAGTAGCCCAACGAGCTAAACGACCAGATGGGTTGTTAAGAGAGAGGAGCCACTTAAGGGCCATATGGTCTGTTATGACAGAAAACTTCATACCATCTAAATAACATCGAAAATGTTTAATTGAATCCAAAACTGACAAGAGTTCACGCTCTGTAGTACTATAATTGCGTTCAGTTTGAGAGAATAAACGCGAATAATAGGCGATTGGATGTTCCACATCGTCTATCTTCTGTGTCAGTACCGAACCAAGACCAACAGCTGACGCATCACACTGCAGGATGAATGGCTTCGAGAAATCAGGACATGCCATAACAGGCGTATCAATTAGCGCTTGTTTCAACTGAGTGAAAGCTTGATCGGCTGCATCGTTCCAACTTATTGGATCATTACCCTTTCTCTTACCGATAAGGGCAGTAAGCGGAGCAATTATAGAAGAAAACCCTTTAACGAAACGCCTATAATAGGAACACATACCAATGAAACCGCGTAATGACTTAGCTGAAGTAGGAGTAGGATAATCTTTAATAGCATCAAGTTTGCCGGGATCGGTTTGAAGACCCTTTTCATTAACAATATAACCCAAATATTTTAGTTCGCTTTTACAAAACTCGCATTTTTTTAAATTTATAGTTAAGCCTGCTTCTTTAAGTCGAGCAAGCGCCTTCCTGAGCAGCGCCATATGACTAGAGAAATCTTTAGACACGATTATCAAGTCGTCGACGTACCCAAAAATACAATCGGCGCTGGTAGAAGTAAACTCGAAATTAACGATCATATCAGTAAGGCGTTGCATCTCCGAAGCAGAGTTCGTTAGACCAAAAGGCATCCTAACAAACTCAAAGAGACCACGTTGTGGAACAATAAACGCTGTTTTCTCACAACTTTCTCTATCAGCGAGTGGAATTTGCCAGAAAGCACTTCTAAAATCCAATGAGCTAATATATCTAGCACCACGAAGGTTGTCGAGGATATCGTGAATACGGGGAAGAGGATATGAATCTCTAACTGTCACACTATTCAGTTTTCTACTGTCGACACAAAACCGAACAGAACCATCTTTTTTGTCACCATTACCACTGGACTAGCCCATGAAGAACGAGATGGACGAATAACACCCATATCTAACATTTTGTCAATCTCTTCATTGAGAATCTTCAACTTGACAGGGGATAAGGGATAATATCTTTGACGGATAGGGTAACCCGTAGTATTAATTTTATGGGACAACCAAGATGTTTTACCAAGACCAACTTTTTCCGAAGAGATAACTTCGTACTCTTTAATAACTTGTTGAAGACAAGACTCTTGATCCGGCGATAGGATGTTACGAGGATGAATATAACGGACCTCGCCGACAGAGGAAACTTGAGGGGAAGAGTGCTGAACAGAAGGGATAAACATATTACCATCAATATTTTTATTAAAAGCCTGACTAAAAATAGACGTCAAACCGAATTTATTCCAAAATTCGATACCTAAAATAACAGAAGATGACATCGAACTTGCAACTAAAAACTCATGAATAAAAGTTGTACCATTAAATTTAACTGGAAGGTACACAGAACCAAGAATATCAATCGGCGAATTATTAGCCGATATAACACGGGGACAAGCGTCTTTTGATGTCAAAGAAACACCAAGTTGCTGAATAAAATTATCGCTAACAAGCGACATCTGAGCACCAGAGTCGAGCAATGCTTTAACAACTCTACCACATAATAATACTTCTATAAACGGTCGGTTATCAAATGAATCTGAAGTAAACACTGGGGATACTGTACGGAAAGAAGCGTATCGCCAGTGGTTTATGCATTTTTTGGATTACATTTCGGACATTCCCTAGTAATAAATCCAGGAGTGCGACACTTAAAACAAATCATGCCTGTGATCTCTGGGCAAGAACGGTAAGAATGACCAACTTTGTTACATTTTAAACAAAGCTGAGACTGACTACAACCAGGACAAATCTGAGGGTTACTAGATGTTGGCTGATGGGAAGTTTTGTTCGGCCTAGGTTTTGGTGGGTTAAATACTTGAGAAGTCGACTGGTCGGCAACACAGTCGAGACTGGCTACCGCCTTTGAAGGTTTTAAAAAGGACTCGAAATGAGTAACGGCCTCGATTAAATTATTGACATCATGGAATTTTTGAATAGACAAGCAAGGAGTATACTTTTAGTCCGGGGCTTTTAGATTTGAACCCTGCATTAAATATAAACAGCGATTTTTTTCTTGAATCATGTATTTGACCTTAGCTCTTCACATAATAAAAAAAATTAAACATTTTCCGAGACCGGATCAAGCTGAAAAAGACGAAAACGCGTTTTTATGAATAAAAACATGGGAAAAAAAGTTAACAGGACAAATTTAGTTACTTTAGGTAAAGGATTGGTGACAGTAATATATTTTTTCAGAATTAAACATTTTCGTCCACGGAAATTACGGTAAAAAAACATTTACGAAATTTTTGGATTGTACTTAAGGCAAAAATATAAACAGCGGTTTTTTTACATAAAATAACTTAAATTAATATATTACACCGCCAATAAACAAAATTAAACAAATTGTACTACCGGAAGTTATCATTACCAGTTTTTTTACAATAGCGGTTGAGGCAAAAAGGTAACAGGGTTTAATTTAGTTTAACTTTCATCTAAAGGCTATTTCTAACCTATTTACACGAAAATTAAACACTTTAAAGCAAATCGTGAAAAAAAATCAATTAATGTTTACGTAAAATACGTCTGCAAGCTTCATTCTTGTATTTGGCGCAGCACTTTCATAGAAATTTGATCTTTCCGTGTAATAGAAATAAGGTGTACAATCGCGTAACTCAATAAAACACCGACTCAAACAACAACACAGTCATACGCACACAATGAACGCAGCGCTTATCTTGTTTACGCACACTAGCACACGCCGTACGCCGCACGCTGCTTAGCGCTGACACCGTGCATCGTAATTTAATTTTTATTTCGACAATATTAATTATCGCTCTAATTTGTTTAATTTTGGGGGATTAAGGTTTGGATTTATATATTTCTCATTATTAAATGAATTTAAATCCTGTTACATTTTTGCCGTAAGTAGTATTTAAGTTTTTTTGATTTTCTTGATTTTCTGTGAAGTCCGGAGCAGAATTTGTTTAATTTTCATAATAATAGTTAGGCATGGTGATATAAATCATTTTAGCACTATTTTTGTCCTGTTAATATTTTTGCCTCAAGTACGAAGTCAAATTATAAGATTTTTAAAAAAAAACGAGTGTTCCGTGGACGAAAATGTTTAATTTACTGACCTACTTGTAGCACTCAATCTCTTCTACAAATACTCCAAATAAACATAACTGTTTATATTTTTTTCCACCAAGTTATATAAATATTAGACGTTTTCTTAAAAAAAACATATAAGCGGAGGTGAACTTTTCGCGGGATACAGCTTAATATACTCTCCTGTCCATACCCTACACATTCAATGAAAAAAATTGCTGTTTTTAATTAATGCAAAGTTAGCCTAATTTTCGGCGTAAATTCCCCGGACTATTTGGCAACATGTTGTGGGTGATGATCTGCAACAACTCCGATTCTTCAATAGGCTTGCTCAGTTTAGCGTTTAAGTAAGAAACTTCGATAATAAATTCTCTTATTAGCTGTTCCGGTTTCTGCTTGAGGTTACGGACCTCCTGGCTTATCTTAAATTCAAAATCGGTTGTACCGAATGTCTGAAAAAAGGCATCTTTGATCTCAGAAAAAGAAAGACCCGGTCGACGGATCGACCTAAAATATTGAAGTGCGACACCTGACAAAACTTCATGAAATCGCTTAACTAAATAACCATCGGACAAATTGTCGGCCTCCCTGCACTCCTCTAAACTCGTGAAAAATTCCCGTACGCAGGTCTTACCATCGAAAACAATCTTCCACTTAGTAAGAGAGAACTGCCTGGTAAATTGTAGGCATTCCTCAGATCTTATTGGAGAAGGAATGATACTCTGTGAAGAAGCGTGAGAAGGTCTTGGTGGAATAGGAGGAGGTGGTGGTCGCGAAATAATGGGACTAGCACGACGTGGAGTCTCAACAATAGGGAACCCCTCTTCTGACATGATGTAACTAGAATAGACCTAATATCGTATGAAAGAACAGACAAAAGGCGATTGAATCCTAGCGAAAAAATAGGCACGGCATGAACAGACGGATAAAAATAATCCAGCAACCAGCAGTCAGTGAACGCCAAGCTATTAAACAAAGATACAGGCTACATAACCGTTCATACTAAGCTTACCTTGAAAACCGACGCCTATAAATTCATACGTCACCATATATACTCTACGGGTTCTAACTACCGCTAGCTAAGGATATGGAATAAAAATCAGGAGACCTATCGTTATATTTGCTGCGATAAGTGGGTAAAATAAAAGACAGTTATGTGTTATATAGTTCACAAAATTATTTTTCCTTTAAAATAAATTACATTTAATGAAAAAATATATATATATGTCAAGGAAAAATGACAGCTTCACAGATCTGAACTGGTGGTAAAAATCCCAGAATACCTTTCTAGAATGAAAGAATATCCGTGTCCTGAAACAAATAAGCTTAAGAATCATTAGCTCCCGGAGGGAGTGACCATCCTCAATAAGGCAAAAAAGATTTTATGTAGATTCATTCAAATTTCAAAGTTATTAGGTAAAAACACTTACTTTAGTTGTTCGGGCGCCATTTTTGTAGCGTAAATAAAAATAAAGTCGTCACAGCTACATGTTAATACGTATAATTTTGCTGTTATAAAAAAAAAACCTAATACAATTTTTATATAAAATTTAAAAGGATCAAAAAAAAGAATTAAATAATGGGCGACATGTAATATTATTTTATGTAAAGCAGCGAAATGGGTTGTTCAGAATTGTATAAAATCTGTAATTTTGAAAATTAAAACAAGGTGAGAAAGGGGTTGCAACACCTATTCAGCCCTAGGCGCGATCAAAATGTATCCGAGTTTAAATACTACACCGGAAAAAATACATTGCGCGACCTTTTGACACGAATAGGGTTTAAATAAATTAAATGATTGTACAAAAAAAGAAACTATACTATTGCTAAAGATTAAAAAAAAGGATTAAAACAAAATTTGTTCCCTGAAGGTCCGGATCCTCGCTCGAAATCGGATCTTCGCTGTTGCTCCGGGTCTCAGGCGGCAAGCCTCGGAGCCAACCGCCAGTACGCGTCTCCCGACCCCTGGTCGGCCTTGAGTCGCGGCGCCGAAAGTATATGGGTCACTAGATCTTAGCTAGGACAAAAGTCCTAGAACCGATTCTGAGCGAATCGGTTCTTGGTGAAATCACTTATAACCGACTATTCAGTACAGCACTACAAAATGTAAATTATCTTTCTTAGGTCTTTTTTGACTTTAGACTACAAATAATTTATCAATTAAATTACGAAACGGAATAATATGTCTGTTATTTCCAAAGATTCGTCGCCCATCTGAGAAAAATTTTCTTACGTGACATCCCATGGAATCGTCATATTTTTAAATTTGAACCGAAGTAAGAAAAAGTAAATTGATTAGAAATGAGGTCGACTTACACGAACAGAATAGTTTTTATTCAGCCGAAAACAGCGTGATAATGCTGCAACTTGTACTTACTAAACCCATCCATGTTCCTTCTTAGCCCTTTGTGTTCCAGTGCCACGGTATCTTTTTCGAACAGTCCCGCAGCCCTGGCAGGTATCGGCCCTCTCGGCCCCTTCCGATTTGCTGAGATCTCCTTGAGGAGCACGAGAACACGAACGCGCCGTCTACACTGCCTGTCGTCATAAGACAGACGGAGAATTACCTTTATTTTAACTAACAGTTTTTGAGTGGAAGGCAATGAGGAGGCTGCGGGTCAATATAGGCATACAAAAAACATTTTATGAATGATAAAAAAAATATCATAAAAAAATCATACTTAAATAAATGATAGATTATGATAGTCTCGTTGGTCTAGTGGTCACAAGCCCGACTGCTGAGCTTGAGGTCCTGAGGTTGATTTCTTCAACGGACGGACAAAGTGTTATTGGGTTTTTCGTTCAAGAATTTCTCACTAACAGCAGTAGAGTCTGGATTTGTGCCCGGTTGATGGCAATACGTTCGCCCCCTTTGCATGTAACTTAAAAGACATGACTAAATAATTAACAATATTTATTCCTTCAAGACTTAAACCTATTTTACAAAAAACGTTAAACAAAACATGTGCAACTGGGTTTAAGGTGGAGTGGCCGCGAAATTCAAATTTGTATACGTTTTTTGCAATTTGTCGGTCAGTGTCAGGTTTTACGTTGAATAAAATATAATACGCGGTCGTAAAACGTACGTATTTACATAATTGTAGTCATTAAAATCATCAATACAACCTCTTTTTAAACCCCGACCAAAAAAGAGGGGTGTTATTAACCCCCGACCAAAAAAGAGGGGTGTTATAAGTTTTTTGGTCGGGGGTTAATAACACCCCTCTTTTTTGGTCGGGGGTTAAAAAGAGGGGTGTTATAAGTTTGACGTGTGTATCTGTGTGTCTGTCTGTGGCATCGTAGCTCCTAAACGGATGAACCGATTTGGATAAAAGTGGTGTCGTTTGAAAGGTATTTTAATCGAGAGTGTTCTTAGCTATGTTTCATTAAAATCTGCTCAGCCGTTTGAAGATCATCACGTCTTTTCTAGTTGATGTAGGGATTTAAAAACTTTCACAGGTAGTCTATTTGAAATGTTGTCGCTTGTCACCATGGGCATTGCTGAGGGGGGGGGCACCCCCCCCCCCCCAATTTATATTTTGTTTAATTTATATCTTTCCTTGGTTTCGTTAACCAGGAGTAGGAAAGTCAAGGCTAGGCAAAAATAAAATAAGTTTAAAAAGAATGAAAAAAAATTAAATTAAAAATTTAAAAAACCCCCGACACAAGAAACCTCTAAAAAGCCTAAAATAAATTAATCCAAGCGTCGTAGCGTCGGGGGACCGCTAAGAAGACCGCTTAGTACAAGCACAGAGCAAAGCGGACCCCCGACGCTACGACGCTTGGATTAATAAATTTTTGGCTTTTTAGAGGTTTTTTGTGTCGGGGGTTTTTTAAATTTTTAATTTAATTTTTTAGTTCATTTAATCCCAATGAATGACTGCATGAAATAGTAATTCTATGGGGTTAAATGAATTTAAAGGGGTTGTATGGATGACTTTAATGGTTATAACTCAGTAAAGCCATATTAGTTACGACACTACACTCCCTATCGAATAATAAAAAATTAACACTTATTGAACAATAAAAATCTAGAATATTTCAGCTAACAATATTATTTAAGGCTTGTCCATAATGTTGAATTCATTTAAGTAATTGGCTCATAAATAATTATCTCCCTCGAGGAGGAAAAAACCGTAATCCTCGGAGTAATATTGAGGCTATCGAAATATTGGGACTTAGTAAATAAGGGCGGAAAATTGAGAATATTGTTTAAACCGAGCTATGAATAACTAATACATAGTCTCTTTGAATTTTGAAAGTTTTTTAGTTTTAGCTTTAATACAATGATTAAATGACATTGTAGTCGAAATTAATACGTGTATTGTTAGTTAGCGTTAGCATATAAAAACATATTTTTTTCTCGAGATAAATCTTATTCGGAAGATAACTTACAAGGTAAATTTCTTTCTTTATTTTTATTTGTGTATGGTTTTATCTTTTGATTGCTAGATCACAGTTTTTGTCCTGGCAAAGTAATCACAAAATTATCTTGAAAACAAAAGGCTTAATAAGGTACCAGATTATTAATTCAATTTTATGTTTCCAAAAATTTTCCTTGAAATCACATAATTACAACCCGTGGAATAACCGAGTGTGAAAACATGAACCAACGGAAGGAACATTGAGTGTGTTTTTGAATTTTCAACATTCGATGCTAAGCCATAAGTTGCTAATTCAACAGCAAGCATATTGTCTCTTACGGCATTTACAAATCGTCGTCAAACCTACCTTATTACGTTTATGACAACGGTCAACAGGGTGCACCTTGCGTACTAAAAATATTGCTGACCATACGTCACGTACTACCCTAACCCTGTCCATCCCTTATCTTGGAGTTAGCAGAAAATATAAGACGACGTATAAGCCGGGCCCTGCATACCCCATTTATCAATGTCTGCATACGTTGATCTACATAAGAGGTTGAAATCTGAGGAAAGGAAAAATGTTGATGTAAATTTGGTCTGAATTGGGTTCAAATAGAACCCTTATAGCACATAAAGTATTTCGGATTTGCAGTCGAGAGACTCAGAAGGAAGCTCGTGGCTAAATAATAACAGCCGCACGGATCGAGCTTTAAGGTTAAGCAGTCGTTACGAGTAGTCAGAAGCCAAAATTCTGACATCCAGTCTTACCAATGGGTATCGTATTACCCATTTACTGGATTGTGGAGGTCAGATAGGCAGTCGTTTCATATAAAATACTGGTACCTACTCAGCTGCATCTGGTTAGAATGGAAGTCGACCCCAAGATTTGGGAAAAGGTTAGGCAGATATTTTTTGTGACAATCTCCTGAATTTTGACGTGGATGCAAAACAACACCTTGTATAAGTAAGCTTAACAAAAAATAAATACATATAACATAGACAACCAAAGATATATTATTTATTCGTGTTGTTTCCGTTAACATCCCTGGAGAAACCTTTGATTTCGTCAACGAATTTACTCAAGAGGCTTCTTTTGTAAATCTTTATTTTGTGTCGCAATACTGTTAAATAAATAATATGTTATTTTCTAGATGATTTAGGGTATATAAGGATAAGTATACAAAGGTAGGGATTATTTTCTGAGCTTATTTTGGTTTGATGGTGTGTGATGTTTGCAGGATTAGTATTCTTTTACAGATGTGAAATAAGGATCCATCTATATATTTATATATATTTTATATTTAAACTAATATTATAAAGCTGAAGAGTTTGTTTGTTTGTTTGCTTGAACGCGCTAGTCTCTGGAACTACTGATCCGATTTGAAAAAAATCTTTCAGTGTTAGATAGCCCATTTATCGAGGATGGTTTTAGGTTATATATCATTACGATACAACAAATAGGAGCGGAGCAGCAATGAAAAATATTGCGCAAACGGGGAAAATGTGACGCAGACGAAGTTGCGCGAG
The DNA here is from genome assembly GCA_949152445.1 of Cerastis rubricosa. Classification (NCBI taxonomy): domain Eukaryota; kingdom Metazoa; phylum Arthropoda; class Insecta; order Lepidoptera; family Noctuidae; genus Cerastis; species Cerastis rubricosa. Next base: position 17,637,217 of record OX424541.1, read on the forward strand.
ACAGCTAGTTTATTATAAGGATATATTTATTCTAGAATCACCTCGTTAGTCTAGTGGCCGTAAACAGGACTGCTGAGCTTTCCTGGGTCGATTCCGGGTCGGGCAAAGTGTTATTGGGTTTTTCCATCAGGAATTCCTCAGTAGCAGCTACGGATTCTGGATTTGTGCTCGGTTGATGGCAATAGGCCCGCTCCCTATTACGTGGGACTTAAAACATTGCAAGGTATTTGCGTCTAATTTTGTTATTTAGTAATGTGGATATGCGTTAATATGAATAAACCAGTCAGCTATCCATCTCCGTGTTTAATTTAAGTCCCAAACATAACTGGCAAAATGTGGGTTTCCTATTAGTTACACCTCTGCCTAACCCTTCGGAGATTACAGGCGTGATGAGGATCTATTTGCGAGGCTAATGATCTTTTTAAGTTACACTACAACAGCTAACTATATACCTAAACATTAATACCCTTCATCATTTCAGCCGAAAGAGGTCCACTCCTGGACATAAGCCTCCCCCAACACCACATTGACGTAAGGAAGGTTTTGCCATAATCGCCACGCTTGGCAGGCGGGTTGGCGATCGCAGTACGGTTATTACAAAAGCACAGAGAACGCTGCTGTCCATTTTCTGGCAAGTCCTTTAGTCAGCTCTTACGATACCCACGGGAAGATATGGGATGCTGCTATTCTTTACGTCCGATACCATACAGAACCACCATCAGAAAAGTGGGAATAGGCCCATTTTTCAAACAAAATTCCGTGTACACGATGACCACATCTGTTTAACACCCTTACTTCTTTTGGTCCGCACAAATAGTTTGCGGACCAATAGTACTTAAACAAAAAAAAGTTAACCGAAAAAAACGCGACCTTTTTTAAAATATTTTTTGTTTAAAAAAAAAAACTCAGGTTCTGTTAATAATCCCAGATGTTTGACCACGGTTTTTCGACCAATAGAAATAAAACAAAAAAAGGGACCAAGGAATAGAAAGTTTTTAACCGTATTAACGCTGAAAGCAAGGATAGTCTTTACCGTGCTCCGATACCCAGTTTGGTGGTGGTACCTTTATTTTATTAATAAAACCACTTAAAACATTGCACTTGAACTTTAACTTTAGGACCTCTATAGAACCTTTAAAATCACAAAGGATGTTTTTATTAAGTTGGTACCTACCTAGTTTTAGTGAAAAAGGAGATACTTAAACCACAAAACCGAACATTAGGTACTGATTTTCTTTTGTTTATTGTTTGGCTCGGTTCCAATAAATTAGTAAAAAATACAGAAAGCATAATCCATTAAAAATAGGTCTATAACGTCTTGTATATAAAACTCAGAATTGAAAGTAAGGTTTACAATTTTCAATCGGCGTCCATGAAAGAGATTATCAAATTAGATAAATGTAATATTTTCTTACATCTTTTGGTTCAAGATCCTAATACTCTAATAACGGCCTAAAAGATTTTATAGTTCAAGGATCTTATTAAAATAGATAGCCTTTTGTTATCCAAATAATTTTTGTTATATGAATAAAAAGTGGCTTAACAACGCTTTCTTTTGTATCTACTAAGAACCTCAATTACTCTGAAAAATTAAGTAAGTTGTTTGAAAATAACTGTGACATGTAGCAGCTGGTATGTTTCCGAAGCAATTTATAAGGTTTGACGTCATAACATAGTACATTATTAATTGGAAAAGACGTGTCCAACGAGGTTTATTGTTTATTTCCCCAAAATTATTAATAAGCAGGCCGGTTTTCGTTATTAAAAACGTTGAAAGTCCAGTCGCAATCATATCAAATGACAATGTCAAGATATTACGAAAATTAAAAGTATTTTTGACAGATTAAGTTCCATAGAGTAAGTGACTCAGATATGCTATCTGAGTCATTGCAGGTATGTAGAGAAGAACAAAATTAAGGGGTAGGAAACATGGGCCGAGGGAATTTACCTAATGTGCGCGTCAGTTTAAAAAAAAAACAAATAATGAGGAGTATCAAACTATTGTACCTTTATTTTATAAAAAAAAAAAAAAAAAAATAGCCTTTATTTCCCTATAATTTACATATCTATATATTTTTCACAAAACATAACCTATTAAGGGGTCATCCATCTCTGGACGAAGGCCTCCTCCATCTGTTCCCGTTTATATATACCATATATTGGGCCGTTCTAGTCCACTCTGTCCCTGCCAGTGCAACGATATCGTCTTGCCTTCTTTGCAATGGCCTTCAGCGGCGTCTGTTTCCGTTTTGTGGATAACAGTGCAGCACGCGCTCGCTCCACCTGTTGTCTGTGGTTTTCGCGAAGTAGCCTGCCCAATTCCACTTCAGTTTATCGGCCATAGACAAAGTATCAGTTACTTTGGTCTTCGCTCGGAATTCGCTGTTCTTTATGCAGTCACTTATTTTTAAGCCAGGCATGCTTCTCCAGGTCTTTGAAATGACCTTAATTTGGTTTTCATGGCATCTATTGTAGTCCAAGGTATTTTATTAATAAAACGACTTAAAAAAAGGCGAATATTATTCCAGCCAGTCACATTTTCAAAAACAGAACATGGCCTCCACTTTCCAAAGACAATCCCCTCTTATCCATATATGGTGGGTACACAACAAAGGCGTCACCCTAAATGACGTCATATCTCAAATATGACGCGTCACTAAGGTGAATTTCTAAAGAGATAAAGCCGTGGGTACACGAGCATAACAATACAAATTGCGGTATTTCGTTGACCCTCGTCATTTGTAGCTTAGTCATCGATATAAAGTAGCATTTTGTCTTGTCTTGTAGGGATGACCTGCGGAGGTTTTTAAAGTGAAGAATGGTTGTGTGACCCTCCTCCCTTCTCCCCCTTTAATTCCTATTATGAATGTATGTGACAAATATTGCGTTAGGGCTTACAAAAGGTGACCGAGGAAAGGGTCTCGTTGGTCCTGATTCGGGACGGTTTGTGTTGGAGCCCGGTCTTAGGTGAGGATTGTGATTTATTTCTGTCATAATAAGTACCTACTACTTAAATTGGTACCCTTAGAGACCAAATTGTACTGGGCCATGTATTTTTCTGTGATTTGAACCGAGTTAGTATTGGATAATCCAAAATCCCTGGTAAGACTGGTTGACAGACTTTCGGGCCACTGACTACCTGTAACAACTCAAAAATGACAGTCGGCATAAGAGCTTAAAGTGCTTTTCGAGGCAGGAAGTCTCGATGTATAATAAATGATCACCCATCCTCGGAGCAACCTAGGCAATCGCTGTTTATCCTTGAAGATCAATCAACCCCTGCACACGTTTTAATTTTGCCACGAACTTTTCCTCATGTTTACCAATATTTGCCATATATATTTGATTTGGATGGAAAATACCATAAAGAAACATTGACGAAATAACACAGTTGTCAAAAAATGACAATCAGTACCAGGAACCAAACGATTTATGGATATCGAAGTAACCTAATAAAATAAAAGGTACAGTCGGCATCAAAAGTCGGTTAATACTTATCAATATTACACCAAGTTTTGTGCTGATCAGTGTGATCTGATGTAATATTGTTTTGCGAATTCGTGTACCTATTGATGAACATAGTTTTGTCTTTTACCCCGTTCGTAGATCGTTATAAAACTAAGACGTCTTATAATTTTGGATATGTATAGCGACTATCGTTGCTGACCGTACACATCGGAACAGTTCACTTCCGGAAAACCGAATTTCGGTGAATCCATTACCCGATAATGGTTTTATTGCATCCGCAAAAAAAATGTGATCGGTTTCCGGGTGTTTTTAACTCTTGCGAATGAAGGGAAAGTAAGGAAGGAGTAACGAAAAAAAATCTCGACTATTTCCAGAGTCATTTATACGTTATTGATTAAAGTTGTGCCTTGTCATTTTGGAGTAGATTGAACGTTCAGAACCCACCTAACTTTTACAAAATATTACTAGTATTGCTAATCATTTGCCTGGCTTTTTTCAACTATGTAGTGATAGTCTACAATGCTGTGGTGATGTGGAGAATCTAATTGTGGCACTCTTGCCAGAAGTGACGAGGACAAAGACCGTGAGGTTGGTTTAGTAGGAGTCTCACAGACTGAGGGATCCCAGATGGATTGGATTTCTACACTTAAATACTTCTAGGCTAGGCAAATACAGCTGAATACCAGTATTGTGCATCAACTGACTGCCTATTTGACCTCCGTAATTCAGTAACTGGATGATACGATACCCCTTAGCAGGGCTGGTTGGTGTTAGCGGTTTAGTTTTGTTATCATTTATCATGATCATTATTAACTGCCTTGCTTTTTTCCAATTAGGTTAGAGATACAACCTGCTGAATACCAATACCTAAATCTAGCAAGTCATTTCTTATAAACAGTATACGCTTTTATAATAAGTTGCTAAAGTCAGTTACAGAACTGACCGATGGAGAGTTAAAAAATTACATCCAACGTGTCCTTATTTAAAAAGCAGATTACAAAATTAAGGTCTACGTTGAAGATAAAGAAGTTTGGCTTTAGTTCCTTCTGCTCATGCGGCTTCCCTGGTAGCTCATAAACGGCAGAAATGTTTGGTGGATGTCTCTAACTATTCCCGAATTTATTTTTTCCATTCTTTTTATTTATGTCTAAACTAATATTATAAAGAGGAAAGATTTGATTGTTTGTTTGCATTGAATAGGCTCCGAAACTACTGGTCCGATTTGAAAAATTCTTTATATTTTTATTCAGTTTTAGATAGCCCATTTATCGAGGAAGGCTATAGGCTATATATCATCACGCTACAACCAATAGGAGTGGAGCAGCAATGAAAAATGTTGCGAAAACGGGAAAAATGTTACGCAAACGAAGTTGCGCCGGACAGCTAGTTTTACAATAGTTTTCAAATCATTGCGCCGTTCATTCATTATTCAGAATGTGTGGACATTGTAGGCCTTGTAAATACCTAGGCTTTTATTTAAAATGCCGATGTAGCCCTATATTTTGATTTTGATCTGATCTCAACAACCCAGTTACTACTGGGTAATACGATACCCCATGATATTGTTCTCATTTTAGTCAATATTGATTGACTTGTATATCTACTCTTATACAACTCACAAATCTTCACTAAAATTACACAACATCATACTACTCACTCATATGCACACGCCCTAAAATCCTTTGACACCACAGTTTCTATCTCCGAGAAGATAGAAGCGTCATTAGATAGTAATTTGCTTAAACCACTACGAAACATTAAGCCAACCATAAGCAGTCATTTGACACAGACAAACAGACTAGGCAACCGTTGTTATGTTGGTGAAATAATACGCAGAGCGCTTGAATGGAATTTGGTTGCTTGGTTTTAGAATTTCAAAGGGCTTGGAGCAGATAAATATTTGGTGTTATTGAAGTATGGCTCTTAATTTTGAGGTATGTGTAGGTTCAATTTTCAGGTATAGGCTGTCTGAATGGCTAGACGGTTTGGAGTGGTAAACATAATACAGTACACAAATAAGGTGCTGTGTTTGATCAAATTCATTGGTATTTCGGTCACGAACTGAACTCTACCCTATTTTCGTCATATTACGTTTGCAGTTTAAAAAAATATAGGTATCATAGATTCTTAATAGATCTATTTTTTATTGTTTATTATTCAAAATTATTTTACAATACATTTGCTTTAATGTTAATATATCAACACAAACGGGTTTGACAGCGATGTGCCAGAAACTATTAAAAAAAAAACATTTTCATTTTTTTTATATATATGTAGTGTATAGTGGTGCTTTATATCGCCTTTAACCTTCTACAAGGGGAACACCTACGCAAGGTGTACAGTGATAACAGTGTATTAGTGATACCAATGATGGGATCGTCAAAAATGTTTCAGATTTACATAATCTCCCGAAAAGCTTTTATAGACACTGATGAAACGCGTTTTATAGAGACTAAACGTTTTAAACAATTACCTGCAATTGTTTAGGCCCTGTGTAGGTTCTGTATGGTGTCGGACGTAAAGAATAGCACCTTCCCATAAATCTTCCCGTGGGTGTCGTAAGAGGCGACTAAGAGACTTTCCAGAGAATGGGCAGCAGCATTCTCTGTACTTTTGTAACAACCGGACTGCGATCGCCAACCCGCCTGCCAAGCGTGGCGATTATGGCTAAACCCCCCAAAATGTCAATGTGGCGACACTTGGGGGAGGCCTATGTCCAGCAGTGGACGTCTATTGGGCTGAAATGATCTTGACCGTCTAGAAATATCTCACAGAAATGCTGGTTTCCTCTCGATGTTTTCCTTCACTGAAGCAAGTGATAATTATACAGTGAATCCGAAAATTCTAGGGTGCGTGTCTTGGTTTCGAACTTTTTCAAACAGTCTGAAGGGTTTACAGTAACTTAACACGAAGGGGATGTCGGGGTGCCCCAAGTCTAAAACTCGCTTCGCTCGCTCTTGCGTCCAAATTCACCTGGTAGCAAAAGTAACACAACCTGTGTTGTATGATGGAAATTTTAACAATTGAACAAGTGGCCAATTTGCCTCCGTCATATTTTAAAACAGCGAGCGTTTTAAAACGGACGACGCCGTTTGTAAAACGCGGAAGCTTACTAATCGCCTGCGACAAACACACCATTTACGAGTACATATTCAAAAATTCGATATGATAGTCAAGAAAGAAACTTTTCTAGTACACACTTATGTTTTATTTAACTCAATAACACTACAAAGCTAAATCAGCAACAAAAATCTTTCAGACTAAAGTATTTTATACGAAACGAGTGACTCCGAAGCCAAATTAGTACAAGACAGACGAAACTCTTGATATCCATAAAAATATATGGAATCACAACAAAAATGCGACATTGTGATAGAAATTCACAACTGTGTATGTCGTTTTGTATTCCGATGCCAATTTAGAAAATGTTTGACATTGGTATTCAGCTGAATCCGGCAAGACTGGAAACTGACCTCAACGTAATTGAGAAAAGGCTTGGCAGGCTTATATTTGATATTGGAATTATGATATAAGAAAGAAGCAAATGGGTTTATTACTTTTGTTCGTTACGACATTTTTTTTTTCATACAAGACGGAAATATGAAGCGTAGGGGTAAACAACTAGTAAAAACCGGCCAAGTGCAAGTCGGACTCGCACACGAAGGGTTCCGTACCATTATTTAGAAAAACGAGCAAAAAAATTTTTTGTATGGGAGCCCCCCTTAAATATTTATTCTTTTCTGTTTTTATTATTTGTTGTTATAGCGTCAACAGAAATACATAATCTGTAGAAATTTCAACTGGCTAACTATCACGGTTCATGAGATACAGCCTGGTGACAGACGGACGGACGGACGGACGGACGGACAGCGTAGTCTCAGTAATAGGGTCCCGGTTGACCCTTTGGGTACGGAACCCTACAAATGAGGTTAATGATGAAGACGACATTATGAAGATCATCTCATGATTGACGTGACATGTATTACGGAGACTGAAGACGGAATACCAAGGAACGACAAATCACAAAATCCTTTAAGTGTGCTATTTAATGAGATAAAATGCAGTCACTGAAAACTACACTATTTATACACCAACACTACCAACATTAAAATAATAAAAATGTTAGATCTAAATCAGTCTGCACTTTACTCTTTGGGCTCCAAACGAGGTCCAAAAAAGCGAGTATCGTTAAAGTAGTGCATTTGCTGCGAGATGAGCTCGAAATAGCTGAGATCACGCGACCGACCTCTCTACAGCGTCCGTTTGATAAAAGATTGGGTACACTGTACTGTGAAATGCGGGTAGGTAATAAGGTAGTATCGGTGTTGTATATTCGGACTTTTTTCTGGAGACTAATGATAATTATGCTTAGACAAGACTTACGCTCATAACTATAGTATTACTTGAGTTTAAGTAATTTCTTTCGCAAACATTTTTATGCAATAGACATGAATTTAAATGAATATAGAATATTATTAAAAACGCGAAAGTTTGTGAGCATGTATGAATGTTTGTTACTCTTTCACGCAAAAACTATCGAATGAATTTGCATGAAATTTAACACAATGATAGATATTAGCCACGATGTCGCAGTTTGATGATTTTATTCCGTTAGACTCGGTCATCATGTGGGCAGAACATGGGTTTCGTGCAATGAAAACACACACACATACGTTACACTGCTTTTATCGAACTATCAAATTATTTGAAATTACAATCCAATCTAATAACACTAGGCACCATGAATCGGGATACAGTTTCGGGACGTCTTGGCTCAGCCGCGGTCAGACACAGACTGTCCTCTTCGCAGCGAGCTCGAAACATCACGACTCTGTAGTAAGCGCGCTTAGGTGTGGGTAGACTGGTAAGTGTAGGTCGCTTGACCTTTGGCGCGCTTTCGATTCATAGTCCGTCTGCGACAGATAATAGTCTGGAGCTCGTGGCTAAATAATAACAGCCGGACGGGTCGATCTTTAAGGTTCAGCCGCGCTTGCCAAAGTCGGTCTGTGGATGAGTGACCATAATTACATACCGAGTTTCCTCCGTGCCTCGGAAAGCACGTTAAGCCGTTGCTCCTGGCTGTGATTTGTAGATCTTTGACAGTCGTTACGAGCAGCGAGTAGTCAGTGGCCCGAAAGTCTGACCACCAGTCTTATCAAGGGGTATCGTATTACTCAGTACTAACTGGGTTGTGGAGGTCAGATAGGCAGTCGCTCCGTGTAAAATACTGGCATTCAGCTGCATCAAGTAAGTTTGGAAGATGACCCTAATAAAGTTGGTAAAAGACTAGGCAGATGATCATAGTTAATAGTCTGAAATAGCACATAGGATAGGTACTTTTATGCCGGTAATAGATCCCGTGCGATAATTATCAAACAAAACGCGGTTGAAGCTGAAAGCATAAGCTATTAATATTATTAATACTAATGATCGTATGATCGAATCATAACTACGCGAAAAATAAGTAAGGTAGCGAAGTCCTGTCAAAATATATCAGAAATGATTATTATTATCGCTCTTATAGAGGCTGCTGTTAGAGTCGAAGTTTCCATAGTCCTCGTTTGATCTTAGAAAATCGTGAACAATAGTGAAAGCGGTACGTACATTCTAATACGATGTGTCTAAAACTGCAATTCTATTGTACATACCTACACAAAGACACAGACACAAAGTGCTTCGAACTGAGACGTTAAAGTTTTAAGATTGTGAGGGAGACAAGATATAGAGGGTGCTATAGTCAGCGAATTTTGTGGAAGTATTTGTTGAAAGATATGGCGATGAGGTAGTTGATAAGGCTTGTTTATCAACTTTTTGCTTTAAGATAGTAGGGACAGACAGCGTCAGTTTTTGCTAACCCTTCAACACTCCGCCCGAGTAGGCCGGGGGGGTAACTACTTAATAGAGCTGTTTTTAGCGTTCAAAATCAATATAGACTTACAGTATGGCGTTATGGGCACTCTGCACCCTTATCAGGGATTTTGCCTGAGATATTTCATTGATTTTTTTTCATTTCATTTATTTCCGTAACAATTTTTACATTGTATCGAATTATTACACATCATCATCTGCCTAGCCTTTTCCCAAACTATCGAAATATTACACGTTTGTGTAATATTTCGATAGTTTATATAATATTTAGAAAATACAATAAAGACAGTAATGAAACAGTAACCAAATAAATAAATTAAAGAATAAAATTTCAAATAAATAATGTAAAAGCAAATTAAATCAGAATCACACAAATTACAAATAATACTCAAAAACTTTCGTTATTATGAATTTCATAGCGAAAGCTATTTTTTTATCTTTATTAAGAATAGGCTCTAATCGCGAGCGATTATGCCAGCCTCGTAGTTTTACAAATTAAATAAAATATTCCTAACTAGGATCTTAATTAATTTAACAATCAAGTAATATAACTTAATAGCTAAATTTGTCAAAAGTTTTTTAGTAAAGGATTCTGACCACTACACCGTACCATGACCGTGCTTTGAACGTCATCATCATCTGCCTAGCCTTTTCCCAAACTATCTTGGGATCGGCTTCCAGTCCAACCGGATGCAGCTGAGTACCAGTGTTTTAAATGAAGTGACTGCCTATTCAACTTCCACAACCCAGTAACTGGGTAATACGATACCCTTTGGTAAGATTGGATGTCGGACTTTTGGCTTCTGACTACTCGTAACGACTGTCAAAGATCTACAAATAACAGCCGGGACCAACGGTTTAACGTGCTTTCCGAGGCACGGAGGAAACTCGGTTTGTAATTATGGTCACCCATCCACGGACCAACCTCAGCAAGCACGGCTTAACCTTAGATCGATCCGAGAGGCTGTTATTATTTAGCCACGAGCTCTTTGAACGTATTGATCAAGCAAAAAAAAAACGAGCAAAAGAGAAATCAGTCTTCTTTTTTGAGAATTCTACAGTGCAACAAAACTTCTTTATTCTCAAAACAGTTTTACTAATCACCGTTAAACATTTCAGTTACACAAACACAGTATAAACCCTGACATCTGTTATAAGCCTTAAACTTCGTCTAAGGGCTGTCCTAATCTTCAGTGCGACAGAAACAGTGGCAATGAACAAACTATTAAGGCTGGACACTAGTCGTTAGAGCGTCCATTTGTACCAGGTTGCCAGGAAGGGAGGTTTTAGGAAGGTCCTGATTAAGGAGGATGGTTTGTCTTCTTGGAAGTACTACAGTTAGAGATTAATTTAAAACTTGAAAGGTTAAAGCCAGCCCTTGGATTGACAGTTCTAACTTCAAGCAATTACTATATTCATCATCTGCTTAGCTTTTTCACAAACTGTCTTCGGGTCGTCTTCCAGTCTAACCGGATGCAGCTGAGTACCAGTATTTTACATGAAGCGACTGCCTATCTGACCTCCACAACCCAGTAACTTGGTAATACGAAACCCCTTGGTAAGACTGGATGTCAGACTTTTGGCTTCTGACTATTCGTAACGACTGTCAAAGATCTAAAAATGACTGCCTGGACCAATAGCTTAACGTGTTTTCCGAGGCATGGAAAAAATAGCAATATGAAGTAGAAAACGTTACTTAAAGTGCCTATTATGATTAAATACAGAAGACTCATTTTGAGCCTCTAATCGAATTGGCGTACCTACTTTATGTCTATTCGCCTTGACGTAATAATTCCATCCATAATCTACCTCTGCCTACCTTACACCAGAGAAGAATGTAAGTACGAAGTAGTTATGACGTCATAAATAAACATTTGCACTCGTATCGTACCGTCGTACGTCGCCGTAACACGTGAATCTGTATGTAATGGCCCCGCGAGACAAAATATTCAGGAGATAAATATAAATCACATGCAAAAACAACCTTATTTGAAGTATATACTAGCTAGGTCATAAAGGGTAAAAGCTCATGGTTTGGTCTACCACAAATCATTCATTTGTATTAAAATGATTACATTGACTTATTTTTGGCGCACATATTTTTTTTGTTGTAATGCCCTCTTGAAATTAATACTTTTTAGCGTTATTATGTGGTGGTAGGTAATCGCCATTTTGGCAAACAATTGCTGTTAGTAGACAAGACGCTGTTGTCTTTCCTGGTAGCAGATATTTTAATCAAGCAGATGGTGATGTTCGTTAGAAAAGTCATCCGTGAATGTGTGTGTAGTCCGATGCTTGAACTTGGACTAAGCAAAATAAGCATGTGAGTATTGTAGCAGATAATAATAATAATCATGATTTCACAAGAAAGTGGTTACAAATATTGTGTGAAGTCCCTGACTCCTGTGCTGGGTGATAAACCTGTGTTACAAGAGTCAGTGCCCTCTCCCAGGAAGAAATATTAAGTAAGCCTGTTTTGGGTTTGAGAATGTTTGCATGCATGTTTGTGTCTATGTGTAAGCGTGCGAGTGTGTGTGTGTATGTGTGCGTATTTGTGTATGTGTGCGTGTGCGTGTATGCGTGAATGTGTATGTGTGTGAATTGATAGGTCAGGAGGGGTTTTAATGTTACGAAATAGATAGGATAACTTTCTCTGTTTCGTCATAGTTTAGCGACAGTAGCGATAGCTTAAGACTCTGCAAACGATCTGCAAAGATGATCTGTAGTATCCGCCTGAAGAAAAAATCGTGAGTTAAACCAACCCATTCATTCAAAAATCCCACGACATTAATACATAAAAGTGTCCAATAAAAAGTGTAACAAAACAATTTGCAGCCCCACTGAGCACGCAGTATACATCATCGTACAGAAACACTAGACAATGTTAAGGTAATCTCGGTCTAGATCCAGTATTTATTACACACACCTAATGTTCTGTGGATTTATACCCACGTATATATTTTTCTTGCCAACTTTTCTCTAACATCCACCATTTTCTTTACTAAAAGCGCTTGAAATCTCTTTTTATATAATGTAAGGGAGCGGTTAGATTGGTTTGACCACAGTTTTTATTTATATGGTAACTTTTAATTCTTACATATCACATACAGTATTTTTTTAGTTATATTTTACTTCCAGCACGTATATTTTCACGTATCCTAAGTGCCCCATGTAGATGTGAAATAAAATATTTTTGTATGACATAATATGAGAAGACTTACATTGCTAGAAATAACAGCTTTTTAATAAACCAACTGTCAAGTTGTGACTTAGCTTTTAAACAGTGTGGACAAAACAGTAGACACAGTGCTTGTAAATTATTAAGTAGTAGCCTGGGGAATAATTATGGTCCTACACAGAAATAACAATCTGGTCATTGCCCGTCTCATGATTAAACAAAACACAGATAATGATTGATTATTACCATAGTTCGAAGTAGGTATATTGAATTGGGGACGTTGATTCGAAACGTATATATTAATATGGACATTCCTCCGGAATTGGTTGATTTGATTGAAATTTAAGTGTAACAATTTATAAAAAGTTTTGGCCATAAAAAGGACAAAAATAAAAAAAAAATATTAATGCTTCGATCGGAATTCGATTGTTTTTATTATTCAACAGATAAATAATAAATTAATTTAGTTTTGATACCTACCTTTAAATTTTGAATTGAGTAGTAATAATATCACTACCAACATTAACAATATTTAATTGAATCCGGAAATACCGGAATTATTTTCCGGAGAAATGGCTTATCCATGTTATTCTTTTTGTGTGCATTTATGATACAAGTACCAAAAGTCAATCTACCTACTCCGATCACTGATTATTACGCTAAGACTCCAGTTTGCATACAATTTTTCTTCAGTTGAAATCCTAAACATAGGGAAATCAACAAGATATTTTGAAGTTGAGGTATTGAGTTACTCAGTAACTTGATTACGGGGACCAAATAGTACATAGCGTTCTACCTAGATACAATTAGCTATACAAAAAACGGATCCATTTTTTGTTGGTACTCAGAAAAATCTTTAAAGGATGCCACCAAAAGAATTTGAATCTACCCAAGTGTGTAGAGTCCCCTACAAGACATATCTCGAATACAAGAATAGAGATTTCTGTCCCACAAAAGAGTAATATATGTGGATGTTACGCGTGATTCATCGAGTTCACTTTGTATCCGACTGTACCACGTATTTTTATGTAAAGTGACCGGTTTGGCGGGGACTGTACTCTGTAAATTATTTTTGTATGGTTTGGCAACATATTTTTACAGAAAACTTTAGTGTAATTCTAAGGGTGTTACCACACTAATGGATCGATAGTTTTAGTAGAAACTATCGATCGACGTCGACTAATCCATTCTATCATCGATCGATGGCATCGATCAACGGTCGATCGATTGGTGTGGTAACACCCTAATAAGAGATGGGAAAATTCATTTACCATATCCAAGGGCAATTTCCCATTTGGGAAATTCATGATTATCATAATACTATTTGTTGAAACAGGGATGATGACAATAAATAATTAATATGTAATGAAAAATAACGCATTGCTTTTACAGGCATTAGGAAATTTTATTTTTTCTTTTATGACATGACCTACAGAACAGATGTGTCTTCCTAGGCCATGTGATCTATAAGGATAGTCACGTACAGTACACCTTTATAAATAAGAAATAGTAAATTAGCAAGATTTTATCTTATACTGTTACTACATTTAACGTCATCGACAAAAGGATACTAACGTTAACGTAGGTAGGTTCTCTCAAAAGATCATTTAACAAACGAAATAAATTGACAAAACTAGTCACAGATTTTCCAAAAACTATTATTATTCGGTCCTCGCCGTCAATGTCGCTTTTCTTCACCTGAAAATCACGGAACAACAAAGAACTAAAAGCCCCAAAAATCGGCTTCCAAGCACTTTTCATTTTCCGTGAAGGGGTATATCGCGACGTCCATTACTGTGGAACCATAAATACGGGATTTGGAGCAAATCGGGCCAGGAAGGTGAGCAGAAATCATAGAGCAAGGACACACATCAATGGCTGCGGCTAGAGGTGGCATTGTCAACACTTTACCAAGCAAATGTGTTTATGACCGTCAGCGATACAGCGCTTGTATTATATAGCGGGCTGTACTACAGCGCTTTTAGGATTTTATACGATGGAATGAAATTGACAAGAGGATTTTTGGGCAGTGTTAAGTCAGTTCGATGTACAAAATTCTTGGTTGACAATTTGCAGCCGATAGTAGTAACTCGGGATATTAATAATTTCCCGTGTTAATGCTTTAAACTGCGTTAGTAACACGGGCATTGGATAATGACATCCTAAAAAATAAAAATCCTAACACTAGTCAGATCCGTAGGTGCCCTAAGTGGACCAAAATCTTAGTTAATAAATTATTACACTTAGGGCACCTGCGAAAAATATTGATAGGTGCCGTATGTGGAATACCTCAGATGCCATTCACTCAGGTGCCATTTAAACGGGTGCCCAATGTGGAATACCTCTGAATTAGAAATTGTTTCATTAAATTGTATAGAATACCACAAACTGAACTGTAGCTACAATTTAGAAATAAGATGTCGGCACTAGTCTGATTTTGGAGACGCGCCAAAAGAGTTACCACTCCATACACTCCACTGAAGAGTAGCAAACACGGGTTTGACTGACAGCCCGTGACACAAGTAATGCGCTCAGAGCACTTTCGGCACAGAATAATTAGTACAAGTTGTACAGAAGAGGCACTTGGCAAAACAATTAATAGAAATAGCGACTCTTGTTACTAAGCAACAATGTGCAATTCAGCTCGCATAAACACTCAGTGCCTAACGCGATATTCACCTAATCGTT
The DNA here is from genome assembly GCA_949152445.1 of Cerastis rubricosa. Taxonomy (NCBI): domain Eukaryota; kingdom Metazoa; phylum Arthropoda; class Insecta; order Lepidoptera; family Noctuidae; genus Cerastis; species Cerastis rubricosa. The sequence goes on from OX424541.1 coordinate 17,652,419, forward strand.
TCCGCTTTCTTCTAAGGCGTGACTCTGTCGCTGTCTGGCGTGGTGTGACGCACTAGCTGTGGCGCTAGGGTTGTCGGCTTGCCGCTGCCTATAATATTCATCGTCTGTCTACCTACTAGACCACGTAATCTATCTTTTGCTAGAAGCGTATGATTACACGGTCAATTAGGTAGATAGACTATGAATATTAAAGTCCGTCATTTATAATTAACAAATGAAAAAAATAATAGCCTTTAGGCTACCTAGACACCTAACAATAATAACATTTTCACATTTTGCATTAATTAAACTTTTCAATTAAGAACAAAAACATCAAAAATTCTGGTTGTTTACATTTTCACTATACTAATTCTTAATTATCTCCTAAACGAGTAAACCGATTCACATGATTCAAACAGTGACAACCCAGACTTTTCATTTGATTTCATTTTGACACCAACATAGTTAAAATATCTCAACAAACAAAAAATTACATTTTCAAGTTGCTGTCGTACCTAATTATATAAAAACGTTTTTAGTTTCATAGTTTTAAAATGAATTTGAACTTATCTTTCCTCATCTGCAGGTAATGACACTCTCTCGTCTCCTTGTTTCGACTCACATCCGTCAAATAAGCAATGCTTTAAACCAGCCATTCTTATTGTTAATTATTCGAAACTTATTCAAAATATTAGTAGGTACGCGCGAGACCTGCGCGCGAGCGGTGACAAGCAAATGGCGGAGTGGCGACCCGCGACGGCGCCACGCGAAAGTGTAGGCATTTATCGCTGTAGGTATGGTCGAGTGAATGAGGCCTGCCTTTGGACGCACGAATTTTACTGACGTCATTCAGCGTGCCGTCAGTAAAATTCACGGTCATTCTGTACTCTGTGACAGAAATGTATGTCGTACTGTGTATGGGATAAATGTCGCGAGAGCTCAACGGCGTTAAAGAGGGTGTTTTTAATGGATGTGTTTGATGTACGGATTTTGTCTTTGATTTCTTATTTTGGTGTAAATGTTGGTTCCGGTAAATGGTTGGTAAAATGTTAAATGGCTTTTCCGATTTAATAAGGACTGAGAATTGAAGTTTTCTGAATCTGAATTTTATTAAGTGTGTACTTAAATAGTTTTTCTTTTATATGTTTATCTAAATGTTCTAAATTCAGTATTACTACACTATTACTAGAGTAGGTACTACCCATTTCCCCTCATAGAGAAAATACCTGTGACACAACAGTGGGACATTCATCATCATCATTCTCTTGCCCTTATCCCAATTTATTTGGGGTCTGCGCAGCATGTCTTCTTCTTCTAACTTCTCTATTACTTGTCATCTTATGAGACCTCTTTTCTTGCCATAATATCATCCTTCACACAGTCGATCCATCGTTTCTTTGGTCTTCCTCTACTCTTAAAACCATTCACATTCATACTCAAAACTTTCCTCATTCGGGAAAATGTCGTGAGGAAAGCTTTGCGCGCCGACCCCAAATAAATTGGGATATGGGAAAGAGAATGATGATGATGATTTTCCTCATTCCTCCACATCACATGCCCATACCACGACAACCTATTTCCACGCATCTTTTCAGTCACCGGCGCCACTTTCAGACTTCCTCTAATGTACTCATTCCTTATTCTATCCATTCGCGTAACACCACACATCCCCCTTAACATTCTCATCTCAGCCACATGCAAATGCCTTTCATTCATCCCTTTTGTGGCCCATCATTCTGATCTATACAAGATAGCAGGTCTAACCATTGTTTTATAAATCTTCCCCTTAAGTTTAAGGGGAATGCGGGAGTCGCAGATAGTTCCGGTGACCTGCCGCCGTTTCATCCATCCAATGTTTTTTCTGTGCTTTACACTACGATCTATTTCACCATTAAGGGATATTTATGCTTATTTAAGAATCATTTCTCTGACCTATTTAAAACAATAACACGCGTCCCAAACCGAAACACACATAGATACCGGCAAAAACACATCACAAAACAAAATTGGCATCAAAGGAATTCGTTTTCAAGCATGCATATCCTATGGCAGTGTTTCAAAGGATCTGATACCGCCTCAGGCTAACAGTGACTATACATAAGACCCGTGGGGCTAGCACAAACAAGCGGAGTAAACGGAAACGGTAGAAAAATTGCAAATTTAAGTCGCTATAGATTAAGGACTTGAAGAGGCAAACGACAGAGCTGTCCAGGTCGCTACGTTATGGTCGGAGCAAATCTTAGTCATCGATTCATCATCTGCCTAGCCTTTTCCCAAACTATCTTGGGGTCGGCATCCAGTCTTACCGGATGTAGCTGAGTAACAGTATTTTACATGAAGCGACTGCCTATCTGACTTCCATAACCCTGTACTTGGGTAATACGATACCCGCGGTACCTTGGTAAGACTGGATGTGGCTTCAGACTACTTGTTTAACGACTGTCAAAGATCTTCAAATGATACCCGAGACCAACGGCTTACTTTCGGCGTGCTTTCCCAAGCACGGAGGAAACTCGGTATGTAATTATGGCCACCCATCCACGGACCAACTTCGGCAAGCACGGCTTAACCTTAAAGATCGACCCGTGCGGCTTTTATTGTTTAGCCAAGAGCTTCTTCGATTCGAGAAAAAGAATTTGGAATGTTTTTTTAATGGAGCGACTGTTTGTCTGACCGCTGCAACCCAGTTAGTACTGGCTTTTACGATAAATACGGCTCTGTATAGTGTCGGACGTAAAGAATAGCACCATCCCATATCTTCCCGTGGGTGTCGTAAGAGGCGACTAAGGGACTTACCAGAGAATGGGCAGCAGCGTTCTCTGTGCTTTTGTAACAACCGTACTGCGATCGCCAACCCGCCTGCCAAGCGTGGCGATTATGGTAAAAGCCCCCAAAATGTCAATTTGGCGACACTTGGGGGAGGCCTATGTCCAGCAGTGGACGTCTTTTGGGCTGAAATGATGATGATGATGATTACGATAAAGGCTTAACTATGCTTGTGCTTGTGTCCTTGCGCTTGTGTCCTTGTGCTTTTGTCCTTATGCTTGTGTCCTTGTGCTTGTGTCCTTGTACTTGTGTCCTTGTGCTAGTGTCCTTGCGCTTGTGTCCTTGTGCTTGTGTCCTTGTGCTTGTGTCCTTGTGCTTGTGTCCTTGTGCTTGGTCCTTGTGCTTGTGTCCTTGTCATTGTGTTCTTGTGCTAGTGTCCTTGTACTTGTGTCCTTGTACTCGTGTCCTTGTGCTTGTGTCCTTGTCATTGTGTCCTTGTGCTAGTGTCCTTGTGCTTGTGTCCTTGTGCTTGTGTACTTGTGCTTGTGTCCTTGTGCTTGTGTACTTGTGCTTGTGTCCTTGTGCTTGTGTCCTTATGCTTGTGTCCTTGTGCTTGTGTCCTTGTGTTTGTGTCCTTGTGCTTGTGTCCTTGTCATTGTGTCCTTGTGCTAGTGTCCTTATGCTTGTGTCCTTGTGCTTGTGTCCTTGTACTTGTGTCCTTGTGCTAGTGTCCTTATGCTTGTGTCCTTGTGCTTGTGTCCTTGTACTTGTGTCCTTGTGCTTGTGTCCTTGTCATTGTGTCCTTGTGCTTGTGTCCTTGTACTTGTGTCCTTGTGCTTGTGTCCTTGTCATTGTGTCCTTGTGCTATTGTCCTTGTGCTTGTGTCCTTGTTCTTTCCGAGGCACGGAGACATCTCGGTATGTAATGGGTGGTCAGCCATCCACGGACCAACCTAGGCAAACGAGGCTTAACCTGAAGATAGACCCGAGTGGCAGTATTTGTGTCATTATTTAGCCACGAGCACTTCAGAGATCTGTCCCAGCCGTGGGAATATTATAGGAGCGTGGCATTTGATTTCAAGCTAGTTGTAAACTTAAATATGTCTTTGGTAACAGTTTCGTTTGCTGAGTACATTGTTTTTCCGTGTCGCTTGTTGCAAAATAGGAATGATTGTATTTTCAATTCAAAACTAGTTCGGATTTACGTCGTGTGTTCACACTAGGCTTCCATTCGTTCACGTATCCACATACATGTCGGCTTTAGTCGTAAAATACGCTAGACGATGCGTACCGTTCAAGTACAACTCGTAACTTCACGGAACACGTCTTCGTACATAACTGAACGATGTAGGTACTTTTAGGCTATAATACACGAGGGTTACTATATAGCTGTATTTTGTTTACAATGCCTGGTTTAATATGCCTAAAGTATAAACAAAGTTATGCATTTTTCCCAGGGGTAGGCAGTTATCATAATGTAACTTTATGGCAAAGTTATAAAGTCTCAAAACATGAATTAATATCACGACTGTAAATCATCATCATCATTTCAGCCGAAAGAAGTCCACTGGTGGACGTGGGCCTCCCCCAAGGTTCGCCACATTGACATAACATAGGGGGTTTTGCCATAATCGCCACGCTTGGCAGGCGGGTTGGCGATCGCACTACGGTTGTCAAAAAGCACACAGAACGCCGCTGCCCATTTTCTAGCAAGTCCCTTAGTCGAATCTTACGACACCCACGGGAAGATATGGGATGGTGCTATTCTTTACGTCCGACACCATACAGAGCACTGTAAATATATCTATACATTTCGCCAGTTATGTTTAAGGCCCATATAATTGAGCGCGAGCCTATCAACTGCACACAAATCAAGATTCCGAGGATGCTTCTGAAAAATCAGAAAACTGACTTTGCTTGACTTAGGAATCGAACCATGGACCTCATGTTCGGTTGTCGCGCTTGCGACCACTTTACCAACGAACTTTTATGAATTAAAGATTACTTTAAAATTATTGAGGATTTATATGAATTTAATCAAATTGATGATTAAGAAGAGCAATCTAACCATGGACACGTACAATCATGATAAATTAAGGATAAATTTATTGATCTTTTTAATTGAACAACAAACAGATCATCATCATCGGCCTAGCCTTTTCCCATCTATGTTGGGGTCGGCTTTTAGTCTAACCGGATGAAGCTAAGTACCAGTATTTCACTTGAAGCGCCTATCTGACCTCTAAAACCCAACCACTCGGTAATACGACACACCTCTTCGTAAGCCTGGAAGTCAGACTTTCAGATACTGACAACTCGTAACGACTGTCAAAGATTAACAAATGACAGCCGAGACCAACGGCTTAAAGTGCTTTCCGAGGCTCGAAAGATTTTCAGTAAGTAATGATGGCCACTATGCTGTATGGTGTCGGACGTAAAGAATAGCACCATCCCATAGCTTCCCGTGGGTGTCTTAAGAGGCGACTAAGGGATTTGCGAGAAAATGAGCAGCAGCGTTCTCTGTGCTTTTGTAACAACCGTACTGCGATCGCCAACCCGCCTGCCAAACGTGGCGATTATGGCAAAACCCCCCAAAATGTCAATGTGGCGACACTTTGGGGAGGCCTATGTCCAGCTGATAAATTATGGCCACCCATCCGTGGACCAACCTCGGCAAATACGGCTTAACCTTAAATATCGACACGTAAGGCTGCTATTATTTAGCCACGAAAAAAAATCATGAAACAGATCTCATACAATATTATCAACCATAAAGTTACCTTACTGAAACTTGAAACCCATCCGTAGGTTATGGGATGGGCCATTAGCGTTACATTTCAAGTTCCCAAGTGTGAGAAAGTAATAAAACAATTTCATAAATAAGTGGGTAAGTAGCTATCTAAAACACTGTTACAGGATTCAAGTACCCACATTATGTTAAAGTTAGGCAACAAAGAGATTTATTTGGTACACAGCCGTAAAAAGTAGCTCACATTTGTAACAATAGACTTCTAGTGTAAGTATGAAGTTTTATTAGAACTAAAACTGGTACGTTTTGCTCATTTGTTCGCTCGTTTTTTATAACTCTGTTTTGTAAGTTTATTTAAGGCTTGAGTCATTTTACTAGCTTAGCTTAGCTTATTTTAATAGCTTTGATTTTGATGAGACATGTTGAACAGTGTTAGTACGGTGATTGAATAAACGCCGGCAATACTGTCAGGGAGTGGCTCATAAATATGAGCAACTTTTAATAGGACTAACTCTGAAACTAACTACCTCAGGATACTTTTATTTTCGAAAGAGGATCACGGTTCCGTACAAAAAACCCATTGTTGATTAAATTCGATACAAATAGTGAAGTATTATATTTGTAAGAATTTCACGCGGAAGCAAGTTGTGGTCAACAGCTAATAGTATAAAAAAATTGAAGATTGAAAAAACCTCCGACACAATAACCCTCAAAAAATGTGGGGTCTGCTTTGTTTTGTGCTTGTGCTTAGCGGTCAACGGACGCTAAGATTAATTCATTTTTTGTTCTTTAGAGGTTTTTTGTGTAGAGGGTTTTTTTAAATTTTTTATTTAATTTTATATCATGCTTTTTAACTTATATACTATTGGTGTGTATTAGCTGACATTAATTTGATGTAATGGATTCTTCTCCCTTCCAATATTTTCGGTGTTGCGCCTCTTCTCGTAATTAACGAAAACAGAGCCTTTACGGGGGAGTAGGGGGGAGCTCCCCCTCCTGGCGATGCCGTTGGTGCCAACAGACAATATTTCAAATTTCGAATCGACCATACCTGTGGAAGTAGTTTATACCCCCCTTCATCAACTAGAAATGAGGTGATGATTTTCAAACAGCTGAGCAGATTTTCTTGACACCTAGCTAAGAACACTCTCGATTAAGATAACTTTCAAACAAAACCAACTCTACGAAATCGGTTCATCCATTCAGGAGCTATGATATCACAAAAAGACACACAGATACACACGTCAAACTTTTAACACACATCTTTTTTGGTCGGTAGTTAAAAACTTTGCATTTTGCGGAGAAGTCGACCAATAGTCATGAAAGTGGCAATATCTCCGTATCTATTTATTGTATTGCTCATAATTGAGTTCATCATCTGTCTAGCCCTTTGCAGAGGAAAACCAGCATTTTACATGGAGCCTCTGCGTATCGGAACTCCGCAACTTAGTAACTGAATTATTGAGTTGCAGAAGCCACATAGTAGTCGCTTACCTTTTTAAACTCGAGTCAGACCCCAACTAAAAGTTATACCTGCAGATAATCTCCCACCAAGGATTAAATAAGTGGCTTAAACATCAAGCTTTTATGCAAATACATCGTGAATTTTAGTAGTTTAGATAAATTCGAATTATTATGCATGGAGGAAATGAAATAAGTTTATTTGTGAAGTCGGTAGCGAGTTTAAGAGCATGTAATTAGTTTCTTGCAAGCGCAGTTCAACTGCACACTTTTGTGGAACGCTTTCACCAAGTTTATTGCAGGAACAACAAACACAGCATTCTATTAATTCATCATCCTTCTCTTGCCCTTATCCCAATTTATTCGGGGTCGGCGCAGCATGTCTTCTTCTTCCATACTTCTCTATTACTTGTCATCTCATGAGACACCTCCTTTCTTGCCATATCATCCTAACAGCATCCTTGCAGCATTCTATTATTTATAATTGTTAAAAATATTTTCGTTATATTTGCATTTTTTTTTCAAACTGTCACCAAAAACTAGTCAACAAAGCTGACATCGCAAACAAAATAAATCAAAAAACTTTCGCTTTGTAAGAGAATGTGAAGGCCCTTGCCTTGTAGTGCGAAAATCAATTTTAATAGATATTACCTATATGTTATGGTGTTAAAAGTAAATTTGGAATTATTAGGAGGGAACGTCCTACTAGGACTTAAACTAAAAGGTATTTTAATTAATATGAAAATCTCATGAAAATCTCTTGTGTAATAAAGAAATTCTTAGTCTTTTGTTGAAAAGAAACAAAAAAAAACCATATCAAGCAAAAGGACGCGGACGATGTCGCGGGTAACAGCTAGTACCTAGTCTTTCTATAATAAGCATCTGAGATCATCATCATCATCATTTCAGCCCAAAAGACGTCCACTGCTGGACATGGCCTCCCCTACGTCACATTGACATTTTGGGGGGTTTAGCCATAATCGCCACGCTTGGCAGGCGGGTTGGCGATCGCAGTACGGTTGTTACAAAAGCACAGAGAAAAAGAGAGAAAAAGAAAAAAAGAGCATCTTAGATAAAGAAGAACATTACCACTTCTACAACAGTTCAACACTCCGAAACGTACATCTTTTTAGCGACTGAAGCATCGTTTGTTAAAATAAATCGAATGGCACCGTTGAGTCGAAATCGCTTGAGATTGAAATAAGACTTCCACTTAATCTAGATAATGCTTTCTGATATTTGCACGGACATTTGTCATTCTAATAGATTTGTAACTCCTTTGTTTGGTGCGGAGAGAATTGGTTAATGTCTTAAGATCGGAGAATAGCAATCCATTTGAAGTTGCTAAACTTAAAAAGCTTATTTCTTTAGCTATTCATTAATACAGGTTTTATTTTAAAATTTATTTTTTATGAAGAAGACAGCAGCTGGAGAGCAGTAAGTAGGTTCGAATCCAGGCAGCCGCATTATACTTTATGTAATTTATTTCATCACCGCTGCTCTCAAAACGGTGAAGGAAAACATCGTGAGGAAACCGGATGTCCTAGAACTGAAAATTCGACGACATATGATATCTACCAACCTGCACTGGGCCCGCGTGGTGGATTAAAGCCCACTCCCTATAATTGAGAGGAGGCCTGTGTCCCAGCAGTGGGACCATTATAGGCTTATGATGATAATGATGATGATGATTCATTAATACAGGTTTTATTTTAATATTTATGTTTTATGAGATAGACTGGAAACTATGGATCGATTGTGTGTAAGATGATAGGCAAGAAAGGAGGTGTCTGATGAGATGACGAGTAATAGAGAAGTATGGAGGAAGAAAATATGCTGGGAGAGAATAATAATGATGATGCGTAGCTGCTACTTGGAAAATAAAATTAAATTGCGGACAGTTGGGCAGGCCAGGCTTCATAAAAAAATAATTAAAGAAACATTTGCTGAAAAAAATATTTGATATTTTGTATGTTATTGCGCTTGTTTTCAGTGAAACTGTTCATTATTATCCGTCAGGAGAAGAAAATGTGCATACCTTTTAGATTTATTTTTCAGGTTGAGATGACACGTACGAATGCACGTGTCACGTGAACAATAAAATAATTAATTTTATGGTTTGAATTTGCAAATTAATTGAACAAATTTCAGGGCGTGTTAATGAATACGCCCTGATATTTTGTTTTAAATTCAATTAATTTGTAAATTGCATTTAAACAACCAGAATATTGCAATCAGAGTGTATGTTAATGTAATACTGTTATATAAATATATTTATTCAAAATACAAATTGCTATTGGGCTTTTTTATAGGACTTTCTCAGCAGCCACGGACTCTGACGTCATTTGTGCCCGATTGATGGTAATAGGCTCGCTCCCTGTTACGTGGAACTTAAATAGACCTTGTGAAATGCGGGTGTACTGTTAAGTAAAGCTCTGCCTAACCCTTTGGAGATTACAAGCCTGCTGATAATGTTCTTTTCTGTTATTAAAAAAAAAATAAGTAAAAGCGGCTATCTAAATCGATTTGGAGAAGAGGAATGACGAACATATTTGATATAAAAAATCAGGCCAAAAAACTTTTAAAAACCTGATCCGGTACAGCCTGAATGATTAAGCCTCCTTTTGATCAAAAAAGGAACACTCAATATCAGGCCGCGAAACCGGTAGCCAGTGTCCATATATTAAAATTTTCGTCGCATAGAGTGTTCTAGATTTTTTTTCAAAGTGATCGTAAAAAGTAAAATATTGCGGTATACTTCCTCGTTGGGTATAGGACGTTTATTTTTTAAATATGGCGGCGCTTGGTTAAGTTTAGCTTGAATATGATGATGTACAATATTACGGTGCTTTAGTATTTTACATGAGACAATATGGCGATTTAGAAACAGATGCTTTTAGAGAAAATTAGGCAGCTTTAGCAATATGTATGCACGTAACCTGCAGGCAAACTACGAGTGCAGTTCCGGAAGCTTCAACGAGACTTGCCCGCAGCATCACTAGGCTGAAACGGGACAAAATTCGCAAGATTATGGATATTTTAACCGGCCACTGTGCCCTGAACAAACACCTATTTACCATAGGTGTCACGGAAAGCCCTCTGTGCAGAGGATTTATGGATGCGAAAGAAACACCGCAGCACGTGCTCATGGAGTGCAGAAGCGTGGCAGATCAACGGACACGGACTCTTCAATCGCCTGCATCGCTCCCAGAAGCCTGCAGCAGCCTGAAAAGGCTGAAAATTTGAGGCTTTCTGAGAGGGCTTGGGACTGTTGGAATAACCAGAGGATTTTCATACGTACAATGGCCCAATAAAGAGGCTAAGTGCGGGAACAGCCCTGTTAACTTAACCTAATCATGAATGCAATATCCATCGTATGGTTGACATGTACAATTCTAATTTTGACAACTAATTAAGAGTAACTAGTAATACAATTTTTAATAAAACGTAAAAGGAAATTAATAATAAAAAAAACTTTTCATTGTTCTTAAAATATGTATGAGTCGAAGGAACACAAAATACACAATTCTTAATGGAATACGGGAGTTACGTCATGCAAAAACATGTGTTACAAAATTACCCAACGTCTTTCTCAGAAATGCCACTCCTACCGCAAACTATTTCACTCAAATTTCAGAAATATCTACCATAATTTTACAGCGTACGAGTGAAACGCAGCAGAAATTCTACTAATCAGCTTACAATCTGCCGATACAGCTTAATTTTCCTCACTACAAACTGAACTAAGCCCTCAATAAACGCACTAAACGAGCCACTAAGATTAAGGTAATGTTCGAACGGGCGACTAAACGCAGCACAGTCGGTGCTCCGCGCAATCTCGGCGAATGTTTCCCTCAAACTCATTTTAAAATCCATTCCGTTTCTGTGTGCTGTAGATGAACGGGTATATATTCTATATTTTGTAAATATATTTCGCTGTGTGTGTGTGTGCACGTTTTGTTGAATTGTAATTTCTGTTGCATTTTCGATGGAAGTGCACGTTTTTTCCTAAGCTACGTTAGTATTTCACGTCCGTTCCGTCCGTCAGGTTTTTTATTCACATTTTTTTTCACGTAGATCTATACAACATGTAACATAATAAACGCACACCCTCAAACACCCCAATTACAGTATTACACACATCAAAAGTGTCTAGGGATCAACATATATTTTTGCAATAACTTTTCTCCTGATTGATATTAATTGAAATTTTCTTTAAGGATTCATCAAATAAAGTGTTTTCGTTTGTCACAGTAACGATAAACCAAGTCACCTTTGCATTAATAAAGAAATTTGCCATTTTCTAATAAAGGGATTTTTGACATTTGAACCACTAACATTAAAGTTCGAAAAAAAGACTGAAATAACAGTTTTCTTTAAAATTTTATTGGGTAACTTAAACATTTAATAATCCGTGTTTCTACCGCGAACACTAACAACACAAGAACATCGGTTTGGCATACTCAAAATGAGTTCATCCAAATCACGCTGTGGAATGGCCGCCCATGTTCGTTGCAACAACAAAAAAAGGTCTGCTTGCGACTGGATACCCTCCATATTCGGCAGAGCTCTTCTCTGTAGCATATCCCATGCATGCTCAATCGGGTTCAAGTCTGGCGACTGAGCAGGCCAGGGCAGGACATTGATGTTAGCTGCGGCGAGAGTCTGTCTTACAACTCTTGCGGTGTGCGGTCGTGCATTATCATGCATTAACTGAAATAAGGGACCGATTTGCACTTGTAGAGGAACGATGACGTCTGATACAATCGTCTCAGCATAAATTTGAGCGTTGAGGTTGCCTCTGATCCAAATCAACTCAGTTCTTCCGCCGATCCAAATACCCGCCCATACCATGATGGTTCCACCACTATAAGGATGGACTTCCTGGCAGGATTTTAATCGCTGTTGGCGTCCAGGGGTTCTCCAGTGTCGTATACGTCTTGTATCCGGTCTCATACCAAAACGAGACTCATCAGAAAAGCACACGAAACGCCATTGTTCTTCTGCCCAATTTCTGTGTTCAAGAGCCCATTGATATCGAATCCTACGATTGTGCATTGCTATAGGTGGTACCCGTAGCGGTCTTCGGGAATGAAGGTTCACTTCATGCAAGCGGTTTCTGACTGTTTGGTCGCTAATTAAGTTCCCTGAAGAGTGATGAAGCCTCACGGCTAACATCATGGCGGTTATTGTTGGAGCTCTTCGAGTTAAGATTTGAATGTATCGGTCTTGTCTCCGTGTGGTGCAGCGATACCGTCCTCCATGGCGCTCAGCCACGGTACCAGTGCTTCGGTAACGTGTCCAAAGTCGACTGATAACACTCTGACTTGTATTCAGAGCTAAAGCCACAGTACGTTGCCGGGAACCAGCTTCTATCATTTCCACGGCTCTGAGCATTTCTTCCCTGCTAACGTTATTATGGAGCGGCGACGTCATTTAGACGTCGCCGCTCCATAATAACGTTGGTTTTAATCAGTAGCAGGGAAACAGTAGCACTAATAATGTCTTCAATGCGTTGTATGTTTTTATAGGGAAAATATTGACAGCTGATTTTCATCTTTTACTCGAATTTGATTCACAGTTCCTGATTCAAATTATGAAATGCACCAAAAAGGATCCATATAAATTTATAAAATCATAAATTTATTACATAGCCACATCTCAATCTCAAGAAATCCGCATAAAAATGCTTGATCCCTAGACACTTTTGATGTGTGTATATTATAATCATAATACATACTCTGAAATTTTAGTTAAACATGTATAGACATTGATTAGTAAAGACTTTAACATCCTTAAAATAAGGTTGATGTTTCTTTAATTTATATTAAAAGACGGAATTTGTATTAATAAAAATGAAACTGAACTTTTAAAGTCTTATTGCCTTGAGTTACGGTCCATTTTAGTTGGTTTGACTGTACAGGGGTAGTGTGTCAGTAATTTACGTAGTTTTAATTATTTTTGGGAAAAAAAAAAACCTATATTAAAAATGATAGAAATCGATTCAGTAAACGATTCTGAACAAACAACTTTCAGGATGTGCGTTAATTATGTTACATGTTGTTGTTGTATAAATAAAAATAGAAGTCCTGACTGACTGACTCATCAACGCCCAGCCCAAACCCTTGGACCTAGAAAGCTGAAATTTTGCACAGAGGTTTCTTTTATAATGTAGACAAGGAATAAGAAAGGATTTTTTGAAATTCAACCCCTAAGGGAGTTAATTAGGGGATGAAAGTTTGTATGGAAAGCGTTATTTTTTTAAGTTAAATGTATAAAAATTCACATACAAGGTTCTGGTTAGAAATAAATAGATACGTATTTGAGAATCTACCCCCTAAGAGGGTTAGATAGGGGTTGAAATGTTATGAGTAAAAAAAATAATAATATGTATTGCGTAGTTTTTGGAAATTCAACCCCAAATGGGCGAAAAGGAGTGAAAACATTAGTATAACAAAAATGGTCTGATCTGCTTGAAATTCACGTTGACGTTCACGTTCATGTGTTTCTTGATTGAATTGATAAACATGTAATTCAAAGTTTTTGGAAATTCCACAACCTCAGACGATGGATTTTTTTTATTTCTGTATTGTTGTGTTAGCACGTTTGTACGTACAAAAACGCTATTAAAACTTCATATACATACTTCTAGGGGATCTGGGACATTTTAGCGAAAGACATTTGCGCGAAGGACACTTGCGGGAACCCACTTGCGCGACAGGCACTCCCGCGACTGGATACTGGCGCGACTCAATGGCTTCATGGGTGTCGTTTTGGTGCTTTTCGGGGTCGCTGATAACGAAAATTAAGTCAAAATACAAATCCAAGACGGCACCGAAGTAAATTTACTTTCTTTCCTTCACGGGTGTCGTTTTTTGTGGTTTCTGGGGTCGCTTACAATAAAAATTAAATCAAAATACAAATCCAAGACGGCGCCGAGGATAACTTTCGGTTTATCCTTCACGGGTGTCGTTTTCGTGGCTTTCTGGGTCGCTGGCAATGAAAATAAGGTCCAAATGAAAACTCAAGATGGCGCCGACGAAAACTTTTGGTTTTTCCTTCATGGGCGTCGTGTTCGTGGTTTTTCGAGTCGTTGGCAATGAAAACGAAAATCTAAGATGCTGGCGCTGAGGAAACTTTTTAGTTTTACTTCATGGGTCTCATTATCGTGGATTTCGGGGTCGCTGATAACGAAAATGAGGTCAAAATGCAAACCCAAGACAGCACCGAAGTAAATTTACTATCTTTCCTTCACGGGTGTCGTTTTTGTGGTTTTCGGGGTCGCTTACAATAAAAATCAGGTCAAAATTAAAATCTTAGATGGCGCCGAAGAAAACTTTCAGTTTTTCCTTCACGGGTGTCGTTTTCGTGGCGTTCGGGGTCGCTCATAACGAAAATGAGGTCAAAATGCAAAAACAAGACGGCACCGAAAAAAATTTACTATCTTTCCTTCACGGGTGTCGTTTTCGTGGTTTTCGGAGTCGCTAACAATAAAATTAAGCCAAAAAGAAAATCCAAGATGGCGCCGAGGAAAAATTTCGGTTTTTCTTCACGGGTGTCTTTTTCGTGCCTGTCAGGATCGCTGATAACGAGAATGAGGTCAAATAAAAATACAAGATGGTGCCGAGGAAAACTTTCGGTTGTTTTTTCATGTTTCTTCTATAGCTACGACTCGCTCTCTAAGTTCGTCGCCGTCTAAAGCTGAAAACCTTTTGCATAGTAGCGTGCCTAAATGTGGTCTCGTATTTAGTTTTGAACATGTAACACCTCGTGAAATAGTTAATGTTTTTAATTCACTTAAGTCTAAAAACACAGGTGATTACTGGGGCATTTCCATTGAACTTTTGAGTAATATAATAGAAATCTTAGCCCCCTATCTTGCTGTTACTTTTAATAAATGTGTTGATTTAGGTACTTTCCCTGGCCTCATGAAGAGCAGTAAAGTCATCCCTCTATTTAAATCAGGCAGTAAGAATGATATTGGTAACTTCAGACCAATTTCAATTTTACCTGCATTTAGCAAAATTTTTGAAAAGTTAATACTTAAACAGTTGCTAAGACATTTTAATCTAAACAACCTTCTTCACAACGATCAATATGGCTTTACCAAAGGTCGTTCGACTACAGATGCGGGGGTTGCTTTGTTGAAACACATATTTAACGCATGGGAAAACGCGCAAAATGCAATCGGTGTTTTCTGCGATCTCTCAATAGCTTTTGATTGCGTACACCACGACACGCTTTTACGGAAACTACGTTATTACGGTGTTCAAAATGAAGCCCTGAATGTAATAGACTCGTATTTACAAAATAGATTCCAATGTGTAGATGTTAATGGCGCGAAATCATCCGGGCTACCTGTTCAGCTAGGTGTACCTCAAGGCTCAATATTTGGACCGTTTTTATTCTTAGTTTATATTAATGACTTACCATATTATTTGAAGGGTATTTGTGACGTTGTACTATTTGTAGATGATACCTCTCTTATCTTTAAAGTAGATAGAAATAGACACGATTTCGGAGACGTAAACAGCGCTCTATCAATGGTCACGGATTGGTTCACAACAAATAACCTTGTTCTTAATGCCAAAAAAACTAAAAGTATTAAATTCGCTTTACCTAATGTTAAAAATCTAGGTCCCAACATTGTTCTCGGCAATGAGGAGCTTAAAACTGTTGACTCAGCTGTGTTTCTGGGTATAACAGTAGATTTAAAATTACAATGGGGTCTACACATATCAAGCCTAGCTGGGAGGCTTAGTTCGGCCGCATACGCCGTCAGAAAAGTCAGACAATACACTGACGTTGATACAGCACGGTTAGTCTATTTTAGTTATTTTCACAGTGTTATGACTTATGGTATTCTGCTGTGGGGCAAAGCCGCTGATATCCAAAATATATTCGTTCTTCAAAAACGAGCGGTTCGTGCAATTTACCAGCTGGGTGCACGAGTATCTCTGAGAGATTTTTTTAAAGAGATTGGTATTCTCACGGTGGCTTCACAATTCATCTTCGCTAACATTTTATATATAAGACAAAATATCCATTTGTATAGTAAAAACAGTGATATTCACAACATAAACACTCGAAATAAGCATAAACTACGTGCTCCCTTTCACCGGCTTCATAAAGATCATAATTCATTCGTAGGGCTTGGTATAACCTTTTACAACAAGCTACCATCTTCCTTTTTAGACTTGCCATTTAATGCGTTTAAAGCTAAAGTAAAATTTAACCTTTGTTCAAAGGCCTACTATTCCATTAACGACTATTTAAACGATAAGAATAGTTGGTCGCTGGGTTGAACTCAAGACAATGTTTATATTCTTTCTCCAAACTAGCTTACTGATTGTTATATAACTTCATGCATAGATTTTCTACTTCTTTTTTTTTATTTTACTTTTTTTTATTTTTTTATTTATTATTTTTCGTCTGTATGCACGTGGGCACGCCCTTTATGCTTTAATAATCTTTTTTTTTTTTTTTTAAATATTTTATTATTGGTGTGTGCTAGCTGACATGTGACATTAATTAGATTCTTTGTTTATATGAACTTGAACACTATTGTGTAGAATCTGGTTCTTCTAACCTAACAGACAGATGTGTTGCTGGGGAGTTTGTTCCGCCACTTCTTCTTCCCAGCTAAAACACTAGGAAGTGGCGAAGGGCGGGCGTTTTGGGGGACTGTCTCTTGTAATTTTGACGTTCAAAAAGTGCTGATTATCAGCCTAATTTGAATAAATGACTTTTGATTTAAGATTTTGATTTTGATTTTGGGTGTCGTTTTCGTAATTTTCTGGGTCGCTGGCAATAAAAATAAGGTCCAAATGAAAATTAAGGATGGCGCCGACGAAAACTTTAAGCGATATACTTTTTCTAACCCGAATTAATTATCTGGCTTCTTACTTTGAAAATCACAGATTTTAACACAACTATTTATCCTATACATACACTTACGTGCGAGCGAAGCTGCAGCCAAAAACTATTATCTATAACATTTAAATTACTATTTTCGTCATTTTTTTGCGAGGGTAACATATATGTAGGCAATTTCCGAACACCACGCGGGCGAAGCCGCGGGCAGAAGCTAGTATAGGATAAAACTGCCAATTATGTCACCCTATGTAAATATCTATTATTTTCATATGGTGAAAATAATAAAGTTTACTATGTGTCACATCTGTCTTTTTCCGAATAGGCGAGATTCGATTTTCAATCTAACCGGATGCAGCTAACCAGTATTTTACATGGAGCGACTGCCTGTCTGACTGTTATAATGTAGTTCCTTGGTTCCGTTGGTCAAATATACAGCTGCTATGGCGTTTAACGTATAATATGATTTCAATTGTGGTTTTAAATGTTAGTAACTAAAATAAATTAAATCTGAAAAATAACAATTTTATTTCTATCAATAACACTAGTATCGGAATATTTACAAAGTTTATTATTTGTTTTGAGTTCCCGATATTTCAGCGCTGTTGCAAACGCCATGATCATGGATAAACCGAAGTTATTCAATACAAATTAACTATAAAAAGATGTTTGATTTGATGTCTGTTGTGTTTGTGTGGGTGTTGGTGCAGAGGGTGTGTGTGTTGGGGGTCGGTGTGTTGTGTTGTGTGTCAGTGTGTTGTTTGGTGTTTTGGGACGGGCATTTTTTTTTTTAAGTTAGTTAGTTTTTGTTAAGTTTTAAGAGTATCCTTAGTAGTTTGGTAATCGCATGTGACTAGAAACTCTAATAGGTAGTTTGGTTTTGCATTTTTGTTCTATTAGTGTGTAGATTTGAGTGTGGGAAAGGACTGCAGAAGCAGAAAAACCTATGTGTAAATTTGTGTTTGCACATAGGTTTTTGTTTCTGCGGTCCTTTCCTTTGCGGATCTCTCATTGTACGGGAACTCTATACAAAGCGAAGACTGGAAATTTATAGCATAACGTGTCACCGTGTCTACATGCAGAAAAAGCCCTAATATCAGTAACATACAGTCAGCTTTTAATTACCAAGCAGCCTTAACACGTAATTGAGAACAGTTCAAAGTATTTGTTCAAAATATTCATCATTTAGTTAATTAACAGTACTTTAAAGTTTTAGATACATTAATGCTATGTACCTTCAAGGAAATTAATTATTTAGCTAATTCATAGCCCACTTCAATGTGCCGAGTATATAGCCATTTCATACAACTTTTAATGAATGACACTTCAGATTTGAATATACAAGGTGATGTGTTGTATCCTCGTCAAATTCAAGGAGGTAACTATGCTGATGATTCTCGACCCGAATCAATAATAAAATGGGAAGGTATTTTTTTATTTTTTTCCACCACCCGTGTTTTAAACGCGGCCTTTCTGATCCTCGCCTTACATCCTCGCTTACACACAAACAATATCAAACGTTTATTTCGACGGGTCCTACGTATACTGGTGCAACCCGCAAAACAACGAAAACCGTTTTTTCGCATCAAATGCCTTAAAATTACCTTATAATTGTATCCTGTAAATTTTGTATTAAATTATCAAATAGTTTCAAAGTTACAAACTTGTAAACTGGTGTAAGTGACATCATTTTAAGCCTCACGACTACCTAAACTGGTGTAAGTCACTTGCACCCGTTTAGGTTGTCGCCCGCGACGTGGCGCGTGAGTGCAAGTGTACTTTACACCAGTATGCGCGCGGGGACGCTGTAGAGAGTACGACAAACACTGGTGTAACTGCGATGCGTCTTAGTTTACATGGTCAATTATTTAAAAAATCTCGTATCTTGTTTGTCTTTAGTAACATTGGCAAGAAATAATAACAATTAAGCGTTCATGAGGTCATTTAATGACAGATTTATACGAAAATAAGTGTAAACAGTAAATAATAAACACACCAGAAAATTACGAAGGTAAGTATCAGTTTACTTTTTTAAATACTATAATGATAAACTTTGGGTTCTCTGATCAGTACCTATAACATTTTTTTTTAAATTCATAGTCAAAGTCAAAGTCAAAGATCTTTATTGTGAGACAGTGGTTACAGAGTTGTTATTGTGTTAATTTTTATGTGCGATTGCACTGCTCCGCCATGTTAGGCACACAATAGTAATTTGTTTAAATTATATATTAATTCAAATAGACAATTCATATTAGTGTCGTTTTTTATATTTTAATTGGCACCAGTATTTAAGGTTTATATTGTTTACTCGCGTAGTTTCTATAGTGGTTTAAGTAAATTATAACGATTATTTGTACATATATTTGAAAAATAAAGAACACTATAATTTTGATTTATATAAGATCCGCCTTCAGTACCATCACGCGAAATATGTGATGAATTGGACCTGAATGTTAAAATGTGCTACAGGACCACGGAAGCAACAGATTTGTATGAAAAAAAAAATGTACACTAATATTAATTTTTTACTAATACAATAAATCGAAAAATATATTTTATAATATGTTTTAGCAGCAATGAACTACATTACTGTTATACAGGCTGTAAGGGACACCGACGCAACAACGGTTACTGTGCAGTATTCATTACACCATTCCTAAACACGTGTTACCTACAAAACTGCAATACTTACACGGTCAAAATGTATGGATCAGCTGCTTTTAAAAAAAAATACCGATGATAAATTTATACGTGGAGGGTAAATTTATATCAGAATGATGTACTGAACACGTGCTATCCGTTTAGTGGCGGTGCCCCTTCTACCTTACACTATATCGTTTTGAGATTCAGGGGGAATCTTAACCTACCTCCAAGTGCAGAATTGTTAGCTAAAGAGATTTATTTATTTATTTTTAGGTTTACCAACAGCTTCAAATATTATGTTGTTCCATAAGGAAATTTAATTTAATTATCTTAAAGGCAAACAGACTACTAAAAGGAGCCATTAAAAATAGCCAGCTGTATTTTCAATTTTATTGGTATGAAGGTGGAACAAGGTCTCTATACTTTAATTCGGATATTTGTTGAGGCCAGAATCGAAATAGGATTTATATGTATTACGGTTGGAAATTTAACGTGCATATTACCTATACATTTCTTGTTTTGGTCGTACTCAAAATAAGGCTGAGAGCACTCACTTAGTAATAGAAAAGAAACCCATTAATTCCCCACTATAGTGGACCCTAGCCTTCAAAATAGCGACAGCTAATAATGTAAATCCAATAACACAATCTTTTGTCTTCGATTTTATGTCTAATTATGCCTTGCCTTTGTTGATATCTGAAAGAAGAATTGCATTGGGGAACTTGTTATGTAGAGTAAGGTTGCCAGAGATTTATTTTATGCTTAATAATAAATCTGCGTTTGAAAAAGAGGCTTATGAAACTATGACTGAGAAGTAATAACACGTGGCAGTATACAAAATGTTTCTCTGATGCTTACAGAAGTTTGATACCAACTGACAACAAAAAATTAAGGATCTTCAAGATCTTGCGGACCACACATTTTACTAATAATTTGAATATATAACTCTGAAGATGTGTCTGAATAAGTAAAATTTTGAATAAGCCTAGTTTTCTTTTCTAAGAAGTTGTTTCTCTTTAGGATATTATGTCTTTGTAATTTTCTACCATAACCTACTGTGATTGTTGTTACGATAGATAACTACTAGTATGTGACTCGACGACATCTTGATAATGTCGGAAAGACTGATTTGTCATTCTCATTACTCAGTTAATCACCCTTTCCGACTTTATCACAGATAAAGAATTATAATAAGTAGTAAAATTAGGGACTTTTATTTCTTTCCTACTTGATTTAAGAAGAATTTCTTATTATTTTAAAAAGGCAAGGCCATTGATTTAAAATTTTCTTCATGTGTGATATATTAAATTAACATCCAAAGAATACCGACGATTTACTAAGACCAGACCTTAATAAATAGGTTACTAATTGAAACAAACTTTTATTTTGACTTTTAAATATATATTTTGTTCATTTACTGCTATACACATTCAAATATTTCTGGTTAATTACAAAATAACCATGTAGAAAACTGTTACAAGTGGCCTTCCAGAACTAAGTAAACTGGTGCAAGTGTTTAAAAGTCGATATAAGAAGATGTTTTGTAAATATTATAAGCTTTGTATTAATCAATAGATAAAATAATGCATGTAAAAATGGTAATATCCTTCTATTTTCCTCAATTACACATATAGATAAGTACACCATAAACTGGTATAAGTGGTCACTTGTATCAGTTTACCGGTTCTATCATATTAAAGAAAACAAGCTACATCAATGCAAATGATGCTATTTTCTAAAGTTTTCAAAAATAAGAAAAACGGATTATGTAGTATTCTTCATAAGATATTCAAATATAACATTCCAAAATTTCAAATATTTCTGTTGATTTATGTCAAAACTACAAGCTTTAGAACCTTTAAACCGCTCTCCTGTACAATTGTGTTTTTGCACTTGCACTAGTATACGTAGGACCCGTCGATTTGATACTTTCTTATTCCTTAAACCACGTCAAGGGCGTTATTCTGAACTACTGACAAACTTAAAAAACAAAAAATAGCAGTATATTTTTATAATTAACTAGGTACCGTAATTTATATTGATTATTAATGTATTTTATGACAACATCCTGAATTTTGACGAGGATGCAAAACAACACCTTGTATAGAAAGAAAGAAAGAAAAAATATTTATTTGTCGCTGGGACATGACGTGCATACAAGATGAAAACAGTAAACATAGGTACAAAGCATAAGAAACATTTGTAAGTACAATAACATAAAATATACAACAGTAAGATTTTAAAAATAACAAAGTAAAACAGAAACATATATATGTGTATATGTATGATGTATGAGTATAGGAAACTGAATGGGCAAAGAATACCTAGTCTTTGCCCAAGTATGTTGATGTTCGCTTCCAGTCTGTGTGGATGCAGCTGAATACCAACTTAATATGGAGCGACTGCTTATCTGGCCTCCGCAGTCATATTGCTGGATCGCATAATGTCATCGAAACATCATTTTAGCTTTTGTGAATAATAAACAAGTAGCATTAGTAGTAGGAGCAAAAGCTGCATAACTACTGGTAAATATCCCAAAAGCAACTAAGTACACCAATAATTATGAAAAAGTTTTGCTCAACTTTAACAGACCACAACAACGGGCAAAGCAGGCAGAAATAGTTCGCGTGACCTGCGGGAGTAACAATATGCTTTACATTTTAGAAACTATTATGAAGCTACATACGGGACTTAAAGATGACGAACTGAACTTACATATCTCATTGGTCCTCAACATATGAATAAGTAGGACATTAAGGGCAAAGGAAGTTCTAAAGAATAGATACGAAAGCTAAAAAAATAAAAAAAAACTTACACTCTTTACCGAAATCACTTTGACAAATAAAAAAAAAGAAATAATTTTCTTGAGGAAAAACGATTGCAACTTCGTGATTAGATCTATTTAATATAGTATGTGTTCCAAAATACTATGTTGGTAACAAAATAAAATTACAATCAAAACTGTACGAGAAAATTACTAATAAATGTTGCACAGTGTTCGTCATTCTAGTTTTCGTTATTGAAGACATAAAAAGCACACAAAAATTTAATTCTGCAATTTTAACACACTCAGAGACAGACTTAATGCCATAGGCATTTGCTACCAACAAACCAATTGTTAATAAAATATGAATAAAAAATTCAGCACAAATACGAAATTAAACAATTCACACACAAAACTTTAACAGCTCATTAAAAGAAACTAAATTACCGAAAAGTCAAACCCAGGTGCGACGAGTGACTGAAATCTTTACGATGTCATTCGGAAACAGTGAGCGTAAAATGAAAATATTAATTCCGAACAATTTGTTGCTTGAATGTAATCTTGAATTTAAATAAGATTTAATGCACCATTTGACGATATTTTGTTGTTTATGATCCTTTTACGCTTTTGTTGCCTGAACGTTAAGGCTAGCTCTACTACCCTACTTAAAACAAGGATCTTTTGGCTCGAAGCGGAAATCGGAACTTGCGCCGCAATCTTGCTCTTCAATTTCACAAACGATCACCAATAATACCAATATCTGACTTTTGGTGAAATAAAGAGAATTTATATTTATTTTTACTATCTGATATATAATTTTTGTGGCACTGTATGAAGAGGCCAGGCTAAAATACAGTATTTCTATAACTTTTAATCCACAACCTGAAAGATCATTTTAATTAAAAAAGTAGCTCAGTCATTAGACCATAATTGAAATTGTCTTTCATGTTGTGCATTGAAACTTATAGAAATAAGGATTTTAACTGTAAAATCACGAATTAGCTAAATCGCCAAAATTTTTAAAGCCGTTCTGTCAATGTCGTTCGAGCCTGGAAAGATCCTTGTAGCACACTAAGTCTCAACGACGAAGATGTTGCAATTGACCGTCCAGAAATTGAAAATTCGTCCTGCTACTGAATTTGTATAGGAAAAACCCGGTAACACTCTTCATAGTATTTTTATTTTTTATAAGTTTTTCTAGGTTGACATTTTTTATTTTATGGTAATTCTAATTACATTTTTTATTTCATTGTAATTCAATATTTTTTTATATCTTTATTGTAATTCAATGACATGCCACTTATTTTAAATATAAATTACAAACCTAATATTTGTATGCCCATGTGACGGTAGAATATGGAGAAGCTTATTATAATCGAACATCTATGTACCTATTACCCATGTTTGCAAAGAAATAAACGATTTGATTTGTTTTGATTTGAATACTGGCTTACCTGGAATAAAACCCAAGACAGTATGTAATAGTATATTTCATTGCGAGTGCGGAAAGCCTGTCATTGCAAAGAGTTCCGACAAATGTCTACCTGAGCCGAGGCGCAGCCGAAGGTGAGGGTTGACAGTCGGAACAAGTTGCAATGACGGTTCCGCACGTGTATTGAACAACTATTTTTAATACAGTTGCGAAAAAATGAAACAATTTAATAAAGAACATTTTTGGAAAATGGCGCCAACAGTACAAGAATATTAGCAGAGTTTTTTTTTTGTTTTCTTCACTCATTCTGGGTAGGCAAAGGGAACTATGCCCATACAGCCAAGTCTTCAGTAGATTTTTTTTATTGATATGAAATGAAAATGAAATGAAACCTAACCTAACTCATTGAATCAAATCATTAAATCTGATATTGAAACAAATTAGTAGCTTCGTTTTAGAAATATTTGCATGAATCATCAAAACTTCTATGATTTTTTTTTAGTAAAAACTCCGTAGTTGTTTTTTTTTCTTTTAAATAGACATTATTTTGACAGTTGGGAAAGAGTACGCACGAGTTCGGGAAAGGTAAAGAAAAAGCTCGAGTGTGTAATAGCCCACATCCCGAACGCTATACGTCCCTGCAATACGCCACTTTTTGAGCAACTGTATTAAAAATACTTTTTCGATTTTATCATTTTGCTTTTTATCTTTGTCTTTTTGTTATTTTTAATTACACGTTAATTAATTTTACCAATTTTATTATTTTTATCATTTTACTTTTTATAGTTTCTTTATGTATTTAAATAACAATATAATTCAATTGGAATTTGTGCCGGGAAAAAAAATACTTTATATATGTGTTTGTTTATGTTTTCGAGCGTATGGCACTCGTGGGCTGCAGCTGAAAATCAGCGTCAGGTGGTACACCTTGTGTTGCCATCTGAAATTATGCTGAGCTGAGGCCCTTTTGGCATTATTAGTCTTGTTTGTTCATTTATTTTGAATTATTTTTAAGGTGTTATTATTGCCAAATAAAAACAATTTTCTTTCTTATTCTTTCTTTCTTACTGTTTGCTTGCACTGGTTACAAGCGTGAATGCTGTCTTAGATCACCAACGCGTATTTGAATTAAATTTAAATGAGATTACAATTTAATTTATTTGATTGCTCTTGCTATTAAGATAATGTGATTTATTAAAGGAAGCTGGTGGCGATTGGAGATGGTTATCATTGTGATTTGTTTCCCTGTTTCGAGTAGACAGAAAGTTTAGCGGTGTCGGAATTTGTTTATTCAATCCATTTTGACGGAGGGCAATTGTGGGTTGTGAAGGGAGGTCCCTTGGGGCTGGTGTTGTTTAATCTTTAATGCTGGAATATTTAGTGCAATCATCCGAATTTTATTAAATGGCGTCAGTTTTTTGCGTTTTGGTGCAAGAGAATTGTAATGCTATCTTAGAAAAGTCATACATTAAAAGCCAAATATTTAATAATAGTTTGTGTTGGAATGTTTTTTAATAACTTTTTAGGTCTATGTATCCTGCTTATACGTATTAAGTTTCATTAAAATCGGTTCAGTAATTTCGGAAAATAAGGACTTGAAAGTTTGTATAAAATGCCGTAAGGTGTAAACGCTCTTAATGCCCGAAAGATCCTTGTATATCCTACCCCTACTTACAAAAGTTGTGAAAAATAGCTCCTAAAAAAAGCAATATATGTATTCCAAGATCAATTTTACTTCAAAAATAGGTTTCAAAGTGAACTTATGAAAGTACGTGTATGTTTGCTTTCCGAACTTTTTGTCCGTGTGTCACGAATCCATGTTTAATCCCAAAATGTTTGCAAAGCGAGATTTACCTACTTAGCTAGGATTTAGCTCGGATACCTGGAGTGTGCTGTTATGCACTAAATGTTACGTCCTTGGAATATTACATAAGTTTGAGGTAAAATGATTCAGCTTTATTGAGCTTCTTGAGTTATAAGTTGAGCTATACGATAACAGACAAATGCTTGCACAAACTGGACAGGTCCACTCGAATCTGTGTGGTTCTTTCTTCAAAAGACCATCTCAGAAACTCGTCTGCATAGTCCTCATGTGAGTTGATCAAGATTATGTCAGGACCATAAAAGAGAATATGACCACTGAGTTTGTTTCGGCTGTTTTTTCTCAGAGTAGTCAGGACAATCTTGCTTAAAAAGAAATGGCGCGTAAAGGTGACAGTAAAAACCTATTTTTAAAATAAACATCATTTAGGATTTACTGGAAAACCATGTTTCTTTGCTACGTTAGTGCAATCATATTTAAAAGAACAAAATATAACATTTCAAAAGTATTTGACGTAATGAATACTGTATTTATAGTCTAAAATTATGTAGAACATTGTCAATGGTAAAAAAAAAACAAATACGAATACGAACATGACCCCATACCTTGGAAAGATTTATCGAAACCATTTTATCATACGCGCCGTATCGAATGACTGTATAACCAGTGATGTATGCCGAACATTCGTCATTCGTCCGATTATATTTATTTTAAGCCGATATCGAATCGGAATTGTATGTCAAGTGCAGAACTTGTGGGATTTGTTGGAGTTTAATGTCAGATTATGTTTTGAGAAAAATGTTTTGGTTCTATCCAACCGCAAGCTATGTATGGTGTCGGACGTAAAGAATAGCACCTTCCTATATTTTCCCGTGGGTGTCGTAAGAGGCGACTAAGGGATTTGCCAGAGAATGGGCAGCAGCGTTTTCTGTATTTTTGTAACAACACCTGCGAACCAACGAACCTGCGATCGCCAACCCGCCTGCCAAGCTTGGCGATTATGGCAAAACCCCCCAAATTGCCAATGTGGCGACACTTGGAGAAGGTCTATGTCCAGCAGTGTACGTCTTTTGGGCTGAAATGATGAACCGCAAGCATGCGGTTTAGCTTTTCGCAACCGGCCGGCGTGCGTGCATGTATGACCAGATATGTGAACGTGGATGAGGCAAAAGAAGTATGTAAGGATCCTAGCAGGTGGCGTTATGTGGCTTCTGCCGAAAAAGGCATGAGTTTGTATTGTACCTATGTATTTTGGTTTTATTAACCCTCGGCCAAAAAAGAGGAGTGTTGTGTTTGACGTGAGTATCTGTGTGTCTGTCTGTGGCATCGTAGCTCCTAAACGGATAAACCAATTTTAATAAAATTGGTTTCGTTTGAAAGGTGTTTTAATCGAGAGTGTTCTAAGCTATGTTTCGAGAAAATCTGCTCAGCCGTTTGAAGGTCATCACCTGTTTTATCAACTAGAAAGAAGGGATATGAACAACTTCTATGGGTCTGGTCGATTCTGAATTTGCAATCTTGTCACTTGTCACCATAGGCATCGCCAGGAGATGGGCTGCATACGCCCCCTCCCCCTTAAAGCTCGGGTTTTAGCGTCGTAGCGGGCACCGCTAAGTAGACCGCTTAGACAAGCACAATACAAAGCGGACCTCCGACACTAAGATGCACGACGCTGACGCTACGACGCTTGCTATTAATTTATTTTTGGTTTTTAAGAGGTTCTTTGGTCTCGGATTTTTAAAATTTTTAGTCTTATTTTTTACGAATTGAGTGCCTGATAATAAAATTAACGAGGTTACGTACAAACTTTTATCCCCTACTTTACCCTTTTAGCGGGTGACTTTTCATAAATCCTTGTTATTGTGTAAAACAGATTAAGGCTGTTGGTTTCTGCCAGTGAGTAAATCATCATCTGCCCAGCCATTTCCCTACTATGTTGGCGTCGGCTTCCAGTCTAACCGGATGCCGCTGAATACTTGTATTTTGCACGGAGCGACTGCCTATCTGACCTCCACAACTCAGACAGTACTGGGTAATATGTAACGATACCCCTCTGTCGGTAAGTGAATGAATGAAGTTAATGCTTGAATAAGTAGATGTTCGTTATTTCGTTCAGCTCACTGAAGATAGAAAGTCTGTATATTGGAAAGCTAGAACTTTTTCAATGTATCGTTTATCAAGAAAGCCATTTTTTATTACTAAAGATAAAAGTTATTGCAATTTATAGTCTTCTTCCTCAGTCATGATAAGAGTGTAATAATATCGATAGATTTTAGGCGAGGTCCGTTATTAAGCGAGCACAACTGCTTTAATAAAATTATAAAGAAAAAAAAAACGACTTTATCTGTTTACCATGAATTCTGAACATGATTTAAGACCTCAAAAGCATTTCTGGTAGGTTTAAAAAAATATCTGCCTCGTTGATTTTGTGGCAACTGCTGAGCGTGACCTGGGTCCGATCCACAGGTCGGGCAAAGTGTTATTGGGTTATTCCCTGAAATTTTTTTAGTAGCAGCCACGGAGTCGGGATTGGTGCCCGGTTGATGGCAATTTGGGGGAGGCCTATGTCCAACAGTTGATGTCTTTTGGCTATAATGATTATGGCAATAGGCTTGCCCCCTATTACATGGGACATAAAATAAAAGCACAATAAGGGTGTACTATTAAGTACACTTCTGCGTAATCCTTTGGGGATTACAGGCGTAATGTTAGGTTATCTAAAAAAAATATAGTATGTAAAACCGTAATGTTTTAACACAGATCAACAGAATAGAGATTTATTTTGAAAATAAGAACTGCCGGTCTACCCGCATATTCACCAAAGCAAACCGCGTAGAATGACCTCAAACGTCAGTCCCCCAACGCGGAAATGTGCGAAATGCGAACGGTCTAAGATGAACGACGCAATAATAAACTTGGGCAGTTTCGCCTTCCGGACTGAATGGGGGGAAGGCTCAGCCACGATTTGCGTGAATTCGGAGTAATGCCAATTTTCCGCCGTTTTAGCCCTGAATGTACCAATTTTGAGCTTTATAATTTTGAGACTGTGGACGTTCAGTTCTATACAAGGACTTATTCATTCATCATCATACTTTTATTTAAGATAAAGTCCATAGGTTAGTAACAATTTACTTTAAAAACTAGTGTTAGTAGGTACAGACATATGTATGTCGCAGTGTCATGATTTATTCTGATAGACTAGGTCATCATGTGGGTAGAACATGGGTTTCGTGCTATGAAAACACACACTACTTTCACCACTACTTTCCACTACCACGGTCCAATACTTTTATCTACTAAAAAATTACTTGAAATTACAATCCAACACAATAACACTAGACACCATGAATCGATGTAAAGTTCCGGTACGTCTTGACTCCGCCACGATCAGACACTCACTCTCCTCCTCGCAGCGAGCTCGAATCATCACGACTCTGTAGAAGCGCGCTTAGGTGTGGGTAGACTGGTAAGTAGGTCGTGTTATGCCACCTTTAGCGCGCTTGCCGATTCATTTTCGTCCGTACTAATGACCGGATCCAACATGAATATTAGGCCCCTACTTAAAGACCTTTGGAGAGTCTAAAGCAATAAATGTCCTTGAATGTAACAATTTCCGGAGTTATGTTTTGGGACTATCATATGGATGTCCAGACACGAACAAAGGTCTTTAAGGACAATGTGACCGAAAATTTAGGACGTCTTTGAAACTAAGCTTGTCTTATGTGGCTATTATCGAAATAAATAATACATAAGCACTTGACCTTGCAATGTTCTAAAGAAAGGCATCTTTTTGTCATGGCAAGGTCTCTCTCTTCGTTAAGCTAGATGTAAATATGTATATGTTACTGTCAAAACTGTTAATCGGTCAAAACCAGTTTTTACTGGTGTCAGTCAAAACTCTTATTAAGTTAAATGGCTTTTTCTCTATTAAAAACATTTTGTTTACTAACGTCTAATTTACGATTACCTAGGATTACTACAACACGATGTTTTTTCAAAGGGTCACAAAAAACCTAACAACCTAATGAGTTTCTAAGTAAATGTTGGTTATTGTTAAAATAATTTTGCCTGGTGAAAAGTAGTTTTGACTTATGAACAGTTTTGGCTGTGACCTACATATATATTTCGACGTCCACCACGATTATACCAGGATAGATCAACACTGAAAATATGCCAGCATTAATATTCTGAAATACTGTCAAACGTAGACAGCAAAAAAAAAAAACCGACCAAGTCCGAGTCGGACTCGCGCACCGAGGGTTCCGTAAAGGCAATTAGACCTAAGTTTCAACTTGGAAAAGGGTAATCTATCTATCTATACTAATACTAATATATATTATTATATTAAAGCTGAAGAGTTTGTTTGCTTGAACGCGCTAATCTCAGGAGCTACTTGATCCGATTTGAAAAATTCTTTCAGTGTTAGATATCCCATATATTGAGGAAGGCTATAGGCTATATATAATCACGCCAAAACAAAAAAGAGCGGAGCAGCAATGAAAAATGTATCAAAATCGGATTTTTATTTCCTTTTGAGAGCTTCCGCTGCATGCGCAGCGTAAACGGTTAAAGTTTCGCAAAAATCATGTATGACTGAACTGTTCCCCTTTAAAAGTTCAAAAAAAACTTTGCGACAGCATATACATATAAGGTATCTTAGGTATCTTTATAGGTTAAATCACTAAAACCTTTTTTAGGCTAACCATTTTTGTTCTAAAATAATGCATTATTTTCGAAGGTGTTTTTAAAAACATGATATTAAGCCTTATCCAAATAAATACGTTATCCATCTCAAATATTTAATATAACAAAATTGCCCTTTGCATCATTCGATTTAAATGAACAACTTAGGAGATATCGCAGCTTTAAAACATCGCAGCAAAATAATGATCAAGAACTGCGCGCACGTTTATTATGTGCAAGGCCGGCCAGTCATGAGATTTACGCAAAGAGTGTTTTTCGCACGGGCAACTATATTATGTTGACCTATCGAGATCTGGTTCTGGTGAAAATCAATATCTACTTCTGCCGAAACGAAATAAAACTAAAAATATAGAGTACACAGAAGTACTTTAAAATAAGCAACATTAGTTTTGAGGTTTTTTGAGGATAACCAACAATCTACATGATATATAGCCTGCGCAGACGACGGATTTTTGTCCGCGGATTTTTTTGTCCGCTAAAATAGATCGCTTACAACTGTATGGAGTAACGCAAATGAGGGATTAAAAGTACCGCGTACTAAAAGTCCCCCGAATAACCGAGGACATGCAGAGAGCGGACCGGACAAAAGTACGGGGGAGTCCCCGAAAAAAAAAGAACTCGTGTGGTTAGGCGAAGCAACGCACATGTCGGACTTTATTCCGCGTTGTGCGCTCGAGAGTGACGAGATCCGATACAAGGGGATGGACCCAGTATTCTTTTGAAATGTCTTCTCTTTTTCTTAAACTTCATGTAAATTGCATCACAACGTAAACTCTGATATATGCTTCCATAGCGTGCACTTCTCTACATTTCCGGGCAACAAATGATCGTACACCGTGTGCGTTGATTTCGCGGTAAATCCGCGGTGGACATTTTATTCGCGGAGCGTACTTTTTTCTCCGCCACGGAGAAAAGTCCGTCGTCTGCGCAGGCCTATAAGGTTATAAGACCCAGTACTTTTATCTAACGTTTTAAATTTCCACGCTTATGGCCCTAGCACACGGCGTATTTTAAACGCGCAGACGACGCGCAGATGACGCGCTTCAAACGAGATTTGCGCTACCTTGTAAACTAAGCACACGGGGCGATCGTGAAACGCGCGTCGTCTGCGCGTTTAAAATACGCCATGTGCTTAGGGCCTTATAGCCTGCGCAGACGACGGATTTTTGTCTGCGGTTTTTTTTTTAACTTCTTTATGTGATACTTCAAAAAAAGAGTATTACGACCGAAATTTAAAGAAAAAGTTGTGGTGATGTTCGCACACCGTGTGCGTTGAGTTTCCGGTAAATCCGCGGCGGACTTTTTATTCGAGGAGCCTAATTTTTTTCTCCAACGCGGAGAAAAGTCCGTCGTCTGCGCAGGCCCTTACTGATAAAAGCGTGATGTAGGTACCTAAAATCTCTTTAACGTACGTATTATTTAAATATACTAGCTGTCCCGCGAAACTTCGTCTACGTCACGTTTTCCCCGTTTTCGCAATATTTTTCATTGCTGCTGCGCTCCTATACAGCGCCATCTATTGAATACTTACTCAATCCAGTCAACAGGTACCGCCATCTGTTAGAATCGTTTGGAGCTAACAGATAATTGTAACTTAATTTGCAATAAAATAATATTGCGACTATAAATTGAGATGTAAGCTGTCCTATCTTTCAAGTGGGATCAAACTGCACACGGTGTGCAAATATGATTTAAATCGGTTAAGTAGTTTAGGAGTCCATCCCCGACAAACAACGTGACACGTAATTTATATCTATTTAGATTTTCACCTTCTCGGTAAACAAAGTCGCGGGTAAAATTTAGCGTTAACCCAAAGTAACTATTCCGTGCGGACGAAGTGCCTGGAATTATTTAAAAAAAAAATGTGATGTAATAAAAAAGGTTTTAGGATTTTTTCCTCTAAATGTGTTATAAAACAGTGCTTCATGTCAAATTTCAAGATTCTAGGTCGACTGGAAGTAGTACCCTTTAGGTTTTGATTCCCTTGCGAGTAGTTTCGAGTTTTTAAATATGCGGCTTAAATTGCTGTTTCTTTTGATTGCGTTGACATAGAAGTTCGATTTTGTTACAGTTTAAAGGTATTACCTATAGACTTAAGTGTTTGATATGAATTTCAATTTAATACATCTACGCGTTCATGAGGAAAGGGGTGGTAAGTTTAAAATCATTAAAAATATGTTTATCAAATGATTTAACTAAAATTTTATGGTTTTTGGAATTATTCCTTTATCTGTGCTATAAGACGTTGCTTCATGCCAAATTTCAAGATTCTAGGTCGACTGGAAGTACCCTTTAGGTTTTGATTCCCTTGCGAGTAGTTGCGAGTTTGAAAATATGCGGCTTAAATTGCTGTTTCTTTTGATTGCGTTGACATAGAAGTTCGATTTTCTTACAGCTTAAAGGTATTATAGGTTTGAGTATTTGGTATAAATTTTAATTTAATACCTTTACGCGTTCATGAGAAAAGGGGTAGTAAGATTAAAATTATTAAAAATATTTTTATTATATGATTTAACTAAAACTTTACGGTTTTCGCAATTTATCCTTTATCTGTGTTATAAGAGGTTGTTTCATACCAAATTTCAAGATTATGAGTTTACGGGAAGTACCCTGTAGGTTTTGATTCCCTTGCGAGTGTCGAAAATTTGCGACATAAACAGCTGTATCTTTTGATTGCGTTGGCTTAGAAGTTTGAATTTTTCACAGCTCTAAGGGACAGTAGACTCAAGTATTCGATATAAATTCCAGCTTGATACCTTTACGCGTTCCTGAGAAAAAGGGTCTTGACAGACAGACGGACAACAAAGTGATCCTATAAGGGTTCCGTTTTTTTCCTTTTGAGGTACGGAACCCTAAAAACAGAATTTATTAATAATTAAGTAGGTACTGTAATTTAAATTGATTATTTATGTCTTTTGTAACAACCTCCTGAATTTTGACGAGGATGCAAAACAACAGTTCGTATAAAGAAAAGTGTCTTTTGATTTACGCATATATTTGACCAAGACTTCAATCCAGAAGATTCAAAAGCCCTCCTTCTTACACTACATTTACCACATATTATTCGTCACGGTAACCGCCAACGCATTACTTATTGTGAGAATACCTGATCAGTCGTGCGTCCCAATTTGATCCTCTTAGGCATTGTGAAACGTTAGTCCACTACAATAGTTACAGTACAAGTTCCACTTGAAGAAACGCCTCAGTTAACCGTTGGCACAAGGTAGATAGGTACAGAAAACTAGCTGAAGACAAGGAGCAAAAACTGGAGCACATATAATCCTTTTCTTGTCCTTGTCTTAATTTTTCTTCCATATACTCTACTCTAGGAATCAAAAACGAGAGGCCTTTTCCAGCAATGGGATAGAGAACAGTCTAAAAAAAAAACTCGGGTCTTAAACTATTTGAGAAAAATATTGGCAAATACGTACTTGCGGTTGTCAAAAATAAATGCCACTTAAAAATTAACTAGGTACCTTGTTTTGATTATTTAAATACTCTAACCTAAACTTCTCATTTTACATCACAAAGAAATCATCTTTAACATGTTTAGGTTATAATATAACCTAAATAATTTTATTAAAGCAAAATAAGGTTTGCCTTCATCAAATACTTTTGGCACTAACAAATAATAGGTATGGCGATATCGGCTAACGTCCATCCGCAAGTGCGCTTGCACTTGCCGTACGTGAAACATGTTTATGAGTATGTGTGCGTGCATTAACACTCGCCGCATGAAATCAAACTTCTGTACCCATTTATTTTGTACTGTTGAGTACATTTTAGGTTAAGAGCTGTGGGTGTATTAATACGTACGGTTTATTTAGACAATTGTTTACAAGTGTTATTGTTGAGTATGTATGTTTGGGCTAAGTATTTTGGGTTAGCTACTGGAGAATAGTAATGGTGGGTGTTGCTAGGGGTTTATTTAAGACCTTTAGGGAAAAACGGCTATTACCTACGCATAGTGCATGTTTGTGTAGTTATATACTTTCTGTAAAGATTGTTTTTACAATTCCATCGCGAAAAATCAATGCATCAGTAAGTAAGACCTTAAATCAATTATTTTCGAACGTTAAACCATATCATTATTATTTAAAAGGTAGATATGAGTGGCCAAGGTTTTGGTGGTGTGTTAAGAAAGTTCATGTATATGAAAGAAGGAAGTGGAAGAGGCGAAAAGAGTATGTAAGGATCGTAGCAAACCAGGCCTGCGGGACTGTTCGAAAGAGATACCCTGGCCCTGGAACACAAAGGGCTAAAAAGGAACATGGATGGGTTTTAGTCAGTCAAGTCTGACACTGGCTTCCGCTCCGCCCAGAGCGGGAGGAGACATTTGATGATTTACAATCCGAAAAAAAAAAGGATCGTTGCTTAAGAGTATGTAAGGACAGCGGGTTTGTGTACCACGCGCGCCTCAAGAAGATGTCAGCAAATCGGAAGGGGTCCGAGGAGGCCGATGCCTGCCAGGGCTGCGGGACTGTTCGAAATAGATACCGTGGCCCTGGAACACAAAGGGCTAAGAAGGAACATAGATGGGTTTTAGTCGGTACAAGTCTTGCACTCCCTTCCGCTCCGCCCTGAGCGGGAGGGGTCATTTGCTGATTTCCCAATCGCAAAAAAAATATCGTAGCTAATGGCGTTCTGTAGGTTCTGCCATGGGAGAAAGGTATGACATATGTCGCATCATGGGTGGCCGAGATGCGAAACATCGGGTCTTCTTCACGATCCGACATAGTTTTTAGGTAGATGTGGGCACTGTTGTGGGTACTCGAACGAAATACTCTTTTAAATTTAAATCACAATAACTTTATTCAAAGTAACGGCTCACAAGAAACAAACACGTGCGTTGGTAACTGAGCGTCTGCAAAGACTGTTGGAGTTCGACTGTCGCAACACTCCGTCCCTCTGCTAGGGTTCATTGCATCCCCTCTACCGACGATCGTGTCCAAGCGGTAGGGCGCGCTTGCGTTTCTAGTGACGTTATTATTAGTTCACGAAACTAATTGTTAGATGGCGCTGTCTGTTGCACCATGGCGCCATCAATCCACGACACGGCCATCCCTGACTAGCACCCGTCCTCGGGTGTAGTACCTGTGGACAAAATGTGCTCAGAGAGTAATCTAGCTCGGCTATCCTGCCAATAGAAACAAAGGTCGATTCTCCATGGTACTTAATTTTTTCTAAATCTAAGTACAATAATCAACTATCATGATTTACAATGCCCTATTATTAAGGGTTCATACACAGTGCTTCCTGCACAATATCACTAATTGGAAAAGATCCGATCAACAAGTTTACAACATAGTAATTCTAACAATTCTGTTACTCTTTACCATAGCTCATTGATAAACAATGCATACTCAACTCTAAAACTTTCATCGTAATCTGTGCACCAACACAGATACAAATCGCACCAACGATTCTCAAAAATCTAGCGCAACATGGGCTACAACACATGAAGCGCCCTGTGCACCAACACAGTTAGAAATCGCACCAACGATTATCCAAAATCTAGCGCAATACGTGCTACAACACATGAAGCGCTCTGTGCACCAACACAGACAGAAATCGCACCAACGATTCCTTGTAGACCCATCGCCACATGTTACTCATGAGGTGCGGTCTAAAGTTTTGAGTATGAGTGTGCAAGCCATTTTTAATCAGATTTGGTCTCACTACCACTGTCATCAACTATGACATCTAATTCTCGAGGAACTTGGTGATCGGGGATCTTCCTCACACGATCATGTGGGTATTTGTAGGTTCGCTTGGAGTAAGCGCCTTTTGTAGGTATCTATCCCCGTCTAACACCTCAATTATTTTAAATGGGCCTTTGAATTTAGGATCTAATTTTGTCTGATTCCTTTCCTTATTTTCCATTAAAACATAATCATTAATTGCCAACTTCGAAACTTGAGCCTTATTTCGGTCAAATCGATTTTTGTCATAATTGGCATTCTTAACAATATTCTGTGTCGCGTGCTCTCTGATCTCATCCAAATTAACGTCAGTCACATCATCATCAACGGTTACTAAACTAAGTGGTCTTGCTACCTTTCCAATCATCAACTCGAGAGGGCTAGATATAGTCACTCTATTAATAGTGGAGTTCATAGCCAACTGAACCTCTCCTAACGCGTCTTGCCAAGAGCGGTCACGACTGGTCTCTACGGTTGTTAACATACTCTTGAGAGTACTCATTACCCTTTCGACTTGACCGTTTGCACGACTGCCTCCCGTAGCTATCAAGTGCAACTCTATGTTGTTAGTAGTACAGAAACTAGAAAAATCTTTGCTTGCGAAACAACGACCTTGATCTGCTATTATGCGTTTCGGTGCACCAAACAACGCTATACAGAACTCAATATATCAGAATATGAATCGTTTGCCATAGGATATTAAACTTTGGAATGGGGTGAAGTTCTGCTTGAATTTTACCCGAGTGGGGCTTCGCTACTTTACAAGTGATACAACTGTCGACAATTTTCATTACGAAGACCAGACGCAATCTTACTGATCTCTTCGTCCTTGTCCTGTTCTGCTTGCCACCAGTTACTAGAAAGCTCAGCTAAATCGACACGCTTTTGTTCTACTCTAGTGAATGCTACTTTAGATGTAGGCAGGGGATTTCTAGACGGAAAGTCTACATGGCTCATCCTACTGCCTTCACGATAAACAATGTCAAACTCAAATGACTGCATGTAGCCCACTAACGATGAACTCGTGGAGACAAGTCAGTTTTGTTTTTAGAAGCTTTAACAGCACTGCAGTCTGTCACGACGGTAAACTTACGACCTAGTAAATAATGCCGAAAATGCTTTATGGCATTAAAGACAGCTAATGTCTCTAACCCAAAAGAATGAAACTGATTCGGCTGGGGACGTGCGACGACTGTAATAAGCAACCATATGTTGTTTTCCGTGAATCTTTTGAAGAAAAATGGCACCATATCCTTCAGCACTAGTTTCGGTATGTAACTCGATCGAATGTGCAGGGTCAAAATTGTTAGAACTGGCCCACTGGTTAAATAAGAAATTATTTTCTGTCAATTACAATTTTATTTGGGTTAAGTCCAATTTGACTGTTCCCAACCACATGCCTAAATATTCAACCTGTCCCTTAAGGAATAAACACTTGACAAAATTCCAAGAAAAAATCAGCTATTGTAAATTTATCGAGTACAGTGCGAAGACGAACTAAACTCCTCCATAGAGGATCCTATCCTATCCTATTATTAAAATTAAGCAATTTCACCTAATGCTTTCATCACTGCACGCTGATAAACTGAGCTTGCATTCTTCAAACCAAACGGCATGGTCAAATACTCCGACTGACCGTTAGGTGTGACGTATGCAGTAATTTCTATTGATTCAGGGTGCACTGGTATCTGATGGTAGCCTGATGACACATCAAGACATGTGAACCATTGTGGGAACACCTGACCTAGATACAAGATCCTCTATCAAGGGCAGTGGAAACCTATTAGACAGTGTTGTCGTTCAGTTGCCTGTAGTCGACCCATGCGATCTGAACCAACCTTCTTAACGCGCAATACAGAACTAGCAAAAAGGCGAACAACTTGGCTTAATAATGCCTGCTTCCTCTAATTCACAAACTTTAGCAGTAATAACTTCGCGTACACAACACTAAGCCTATAAGGGTGACGACTAAACGTAAGACTAGGATCTACAAGCTGAATTTTCAGCTGTCCTGTCGTAACGAGGGATCTAGAAACACCACTACAAAACGAATGTATTTGAAACATCACATAACCTAACCTTATCACGACACAAAATAAAATCCACGGCCAATTAAAATATCATTTTTATGACAACTATCCGGTACAACATGAAATAACATCTCTAATCGTAGATTGTTAATCATGACCTCAAATAGCAAGGTACTTTGCACACTATCATGACCAATCCCAGTTAAATTAATAATGCGCTTGCCACTGAACTTAGACGCATCATTATCTTACATTATCTTTGATGAGAGAGCATTCGGCACCAGAATCGTAATAAAATGGGTACGACTCACCAGTTATCATCAGCACACCGCTGGGATTGCTGACATAGCAAACGTCAATGCGTCGCTCACTGCTCGCCACTGCAGCCTGCTGCAGGCGCTGCGCTGGAATTGCTTGGGCCGCCTCCACCGCTTCGTGGTCATTTCGTAGCAAACGAAGTGAATTCTCGTCGCACCGTGACGTCATCGCTCCATTTTCCGTGTTTTCTTCAGTTCGAGTGAATCCCACTTCTGATGTCGCATCATGGGTGGCCGAGATGCGAAACATCGGGTCTTCTTCACGATCCGACATAGTTTTTAGGTAGATGTGGGCACTGTTGTGGGTACTCGAACGAAATACTCTTTTAAATTTAAATCACAATAACTTTATTCAAAGTAACGGCTCACAAGAAACAAACACGTGCGTTGGTAACTGAGCGTCTGCAAAGACTGTTGGAGTTCGACTGTCGCAACACTCCGTCCCTCTGCTAGGGTTCATTGCATCCCCTCTACCGACGATCGTGTCCAAGCGGTAGGGCGCGCTTGCGTTTCTAGTGACGTTATTATTAGTTCACGAAACTAATTGTTAGATGGCGCTGTCTGTTGCACAATGGCGCCATCAATCCACGACACATACATAACATCACGCTTGTAATCCCCAAAGAGATAGGCAGAGGTGTACCTCATAGTACACCCACTTTTCGCCAGTTACGTTTTTTAACTTCCATGTATAGGGGGAGAACCTGTTGCGAAAAACCGACCAAATCCAGACTCCGTGGCAATTCCTGATGGAAAATCCAATTTCACTGCCTGGCCTGGGAATCGAACCCGAGACCCCATGCTCTGCAGTCGCACTTGCGACCAATAAGACCAACGAGGCAGTCCAAAAAGACCAAAAAGGGTATACCAATAAGGTATACGTTTATATTCATCATCATCTACCTAGCCTTTTTCTAAACTATCTTGGTTGTCGGCTTCCAGTCTAACCGAATGCAGCTGAGTACCATTATTTTACACGGGACCAGCGGGACCAACGGCTTAACGTCCTTTCCGAGACACAAAGGAAACTTCCCTATTATCCCTTGGTAAGACTGAATGCCAGACTTTTGGCTTCTGACTACTCGTAACGACTGTCAAAGATCTACAAATGACCGCCGGGACCAACGGCTTAGCGTGCTTTCCGAGGCTCGGAGGAAACTAGGTATGTAATTATGGTCACCCATCCACAGACCAACCTCGGTAAGCACGGCTTAACCTTAAAGATCGACCCGTGCGGCTGTTATTATTTAGCAACGAGCTTCTCAATAAACACTAAAATATAAAACACTATAATAAATTCGGAACATTTAGTTTCCTCCGCCCGCTCTCAATGCAACCTCACCCTAGACTCTCCGGAATTTTCATCTAAAAAGTATCTAAAAATATTCTCTTCACTTTTAAGGAACTCATAATGATCTTCAAAAGTGAGTTTAAGCTTTTAAGCAAGGTAATGAAGCGTCACTTTT
Source organism: Cerastis rubricosa (assembly GCA_949152445.1). Lineage (NCBI taxonomy): Eukaryota > Metazoa > Arthropoda > Insecta > Lepidoptera > Noctuidae > Cerastis > Cerastis rubricosa. The sequence continues at coordinate 17,692,126 of OX424541.1, forward strand.
TAATGTTCCGCTTACTATTTGATCGTGAGATTACGAAGAGGGACGGAAAGGAACTGGACTACTTAAATCATTATCTCTTACGAATTTGTCATTTGTTTTATGAAGATGAATAATGTTCTCGTGGCCTACCATGACGTCTTTAAGCAGTACTGTTGAAACGCTGCAACATTGCCTGAATTTTGATGTTTTTCTTCGATAAATCTTTATTTTTTTTCAAATTTGTATGCTTTTTAACCGACTTCTAAAAAAGGAGGAGGTTCTCAATTCGGATGTTTGTATTTTTTTTTAATGTTTGCTCGCGCATAACTCTGTCGCTTACCAACCGATTTGAAAAAATCTTTTTTTGTTGAGAAGCGTATACTTTCCAAATGGTCCCATGAAAATTTTATCGAAATCAGACAAGCGGTTTTGAAAAAATCAACAAAAAACTAAATATTCTTACTTTTCGTTTACTCTAAATTGCGTTTTTTGTTCGCGCATAACTCAGTCATGTAGGAACCGATTTGGAAAATTATTTTTTTATTCCAAAGCCTATGCTTTCCATTTGGTCCCATAGTCACCAAGTCGGGATCTGATGATGGAATCTTGGTGAAATCGAGGGAACTCTTCAAATTTTATAGGAAAACGTACAACGATTTTAGTATTTTCAACAACAAGTGAAGCATTTGCGTTCAATAAGAACCAATCTACCATTAGATCTGATGATGAAGCCAAGAGACAGGCACCGGAACTCCATAATAAGACAATGTATCTTAGCTGTGTTTGGGCTTGTTGGCATTGTAACGGTATGCATTTTCCAGGTGTACCACAGACATGACTTTCCTTATTCAACCTACGTAACATGTAGGTCCTCTGCTTTGACAGTCTGTTTTCGCGATAATCAGGGTTCTTATTCAAAATGCGTTGATCATTTCTTTCCCTAATTTCTTTTAATCGTTGTCCTTTTTCTCAGTTTCAGGTCGACGCCGTTTTCTCATACGAGAAGCATCTTTACTAGGCCTACCCATATTTTATTATTAGATTTAAAATATGTCACTAAAAATTAACAAATAATTTTTTTTTTACAAGAAACAAACCGACTTCAAAAACCCTAAACGCACTAAAAAGTTAAAAATAATACTATATCCTACCTATATTAATAAACCTAACCTAACCGACGATTAATAAAATTTAATAATTCATTGGAGTCGGTGCCAAGCAATATACGATACCTGAATGACTATATAGACAGACTAAGGCCAGAAAAAGAAAACATCTTACAGTTTCAAAATATAAATTCATTAATTAATTCAAATTATATTGCTTGGCACCGACTCCAAAGAATTATTAAATTTTATTATAGGTTAATCGTCGGTTAGGTTAGGTTTATTAATATAGGTAGGGTATAGTATTATTTTTAACTTTTTAGTGCGTTTAGGGTTTTTTGAAGTCGGTTTGTATTTGGCAAAAAAAAAAATTTTACATTTACAGTTCAATACTGTAAATACATACAAAACAATACTGCTGCTAAAAATCACCTATAAAGCACCAAAAAATTGCTTTCAAAATGAAGGCAAACTTGAGGTAAAAACGACAACATTGCCTAGTTAATAAATTATCTTTTTAAATGAATATGCATTTTGGTAACAGATTTGACATCCATATTGCTCAAAAGTTCTTTTCCACGTTCGATTTCATTGAATATTGAATTGCAACACAATATTTTTTTTAACGATGTTAGGCAAAGTTGAAAAATTAAATTCATCAATCATCATTATCAGAGCCGGTAAAAAGTGGATACCCACACTGGCAGAACAGACACTGACAGTTTGTCTTTGATAATTTGGAGTAAAGTATTAACGAATGTTTCCCTTTAGATTGCCGACTTGCTTTTAATAATACCATAGTCAATAAAAAACATTTCTGAACGGCAATAATTTAACTTCTTTGAATTTAGGCAATGTTGAGCTATGATGGCAAAGTTGCAGCGTTTTACTAATTTTTTTTCCAGAGTGGGAAAGGGATGGCGCTAGACGAACTCTCTAGCTCCGTCTATTTCCCACACTGGAAAAGGAGAAAAACAATAATGTTTTAAGACGTCATGGTAGGCCACCTGGACGTTTCTTTAGATGTGTTGCAGAAAGTGCGGAACGGGAAGTCTGTTATCGTCTCATCGTTTTCACGCATCGAATATCAAATGCCTGACGAAGGTACCAATTAACATAATTAGAATTGTCGCTCATTAACGCAATGTTTCGCTTGTAAAAAGAAATGACTACTAACATTAAAACATAACGTAACATCACGACTGTTATCCTCGAAGTGTTAACAGAGGTGTACTTGTACTTTTACCAGTTCTGTTTTACGAGCGATAATCGGACACATATCCAGACTCCGTGGCTACTTTTGCAGAAATTCCTGATAAAAAAACCCATTAGCAACGCCCGACCCGGGATTCGAACCCAGGACCGCATAAACTACACATCGAAAACCAAACATTTCCAAAAATAATCCATTTTGGAAACCAACCACATAATTGAGACATCACACACCAAACAACTAAACGCTCAGTATGGTGTCGGTCGTAAAGAATAGCACCATCCCATATCTTCCCATGGGTGTCGTAAGAGGCGACTAAGGGATTTGCCAGAGAATGGGCAGCAGCGTTCTCTGTGCTTTTGTAACAGCCGTACTGCGATCGCCAACCCGCCTGCTAAGCGAAGCGATTATGGCAAAACCCTCCAAAATGTCAGCAGCAGTGGACGTCTTTTGGGCTGAAAGGATGATGATAATGACACCAAAAGAAATAGTACAACTTTTCCTCACAAGCTACCTTACTATTTTCCAAATCACACCATAGACACACAGTTTCATAAACCGTTCCATTGAACCGTGTCCGGGCCGGTAGGCTGCACAGCCGGTTTCCGGATAAGCTTCGCTCAACTGTATCGGGTCTATCTAGTTATGGGATAGTTAGTCTATTGTTCTAGAATGTTTGTTGAATACAGTTGGTGAGAGTAAATAGTGAAGCTGACTGGGGCTAGACATCTTTGAAGAGTTTCAGACTTTGATGGAGGTTTTAGTTGAGAAAAGAGAAGTTTTATTCAATAAGACAAAAGAAAATAAGAACGTTTTTCTCTATTTACTTTGCTTTTTTGTGTAACTTTAAATCTTTGTTTTCGCTAAGTAAATTTCATTTTTATTTGAACAAATACTAACGTAAATGTAGTGTGAAATCATTTGTTTTTAGAATTGATTGATTTAATAATTTTGGGGGCAAACTGAATCATAATAATGAGTACATTAATGAAAGTGAAATTGCAAATGCAGAATAATACAATTATTAGTTTATATTGTGAAGAATGTATGTAGATACTGCAAATGCGACACATGTGCTCAGTTGCATATTAATTTTACTGTGAGCATCGATAACGAACTATTTTACATACACAGAAAATTGATCGCTTGGCTGGCTATTGCACGTGGTGGCAATTTGTCATAGAAGTCAGGGGAGTCTAAAGCTCGGTAATTTACTTCATGAGACACACGTGTCAGTTCAGCAGGGTTTCTACCCTGAGGGATACTTTAAGCTATGTAAAAAGTGACATTCTATCAGCTTTTACGATCATAGAATGTCACTTTGTACATAGTTTAAAGTAGCATAGCTTTTACGATGTGTGAAGAGTGAAAAATTTTTCGGTTTCACATAAGATACCGAAAAGATTATTACAATTCGTTACCACTCGTTTCAGAAATGCGAACTTTTCCTCACTTTGCTCTGCCTCATTGGTCCGGTTTCTGGGTTCGATTCCAGAGTCGGGCGTTGCTTTTACGTTTTTCCATCAGGAATTTCTCAGCTACGTCTGGATTTGTGCCCGGTTGATGGCAGTAGGCTCGCCCCCTACTAAATGGGACTTAAACATAACTGGCGAAATGTGGCTGTACTGTTAAGTATACCTCTGCGTAGACCTTCGTGGATTAGGAGTAAGGTGTTTTAGGAGTATAAGGAACAGAGTGTAAAGTTCCTCATCCCCAGTAGCAAAAGGAGGATTCTTCGACTAGACAGGTGTTATATCTGGTGGGCAACTGCCCGACAGCCGTTGTTGCCGGGTTTCTCTATATATTCTAAAGTCTATGATAACTTTGCTTGCGAGTTACAGGTCATGTTAGTTCTTCAGGTTTGTCATAGATGGCGCTGTAGTAGTTTTTAATGAAATTTCCTTTTTGTAGGTCGCTACATCACTCCCCCCTGGAGACCGGTGGTCGATAGAAGAATGAGTCATCTTGTAGCATTTGGCGTGCCAGTACAAAGCTCGATGCCACATTGTTTCGGTGATTCGGAACAGTCTGCGGTGGTGGTGCGAACCCCAGTGAGTCGGGGCCGGCGCTACGTTTGCTCCAGTGCGTCGGACGTGGTGCAGCGCCGCGATGTGGCAGACAGCTAGAGAGGTGTCGACTGGGAGGTAGAAGCTCTCGACCGGCCGAAAGCGCAGTGTGCTGTGCCAAGGTCGCTTGATGAGAGGCCGAGACTGCTGACCAGGAATGAGTTTCCACTGTATGCTATGCTGTATGGTTTTTTTGGAAGTTGCTTTTTGTTGGTCGCTACAGCGTGATGTTACGCCACTTGTCTAGGGTATAGTTCAGCCGACTCGTAATGGACAAGTTGCACACGTGACCAGGTGCATCTGCCCATCGGACTGTTAATGTGGGCACGGCGACACATCAAGTAATAATAACAAAGTTATATGGAGAGACGAGAGAATACAAACCTACCTAAACAGCTGCAAAACAAGCGGTAGATTTTTAATTTTGGTGTACCTCCAAAATTTTCGGATTTCCTAGATGTACCGTGAACACGGAAAGTTTGCGGAACACTGCAGTATAACATGGCCTCGTTATGTATAGATTTCCGATACAATTAGAGATCTGCATAAACTGGTTTTATATAGCGTGATTGGTCGCCGTGCGTACTGAAGTTCCTGTCAATGTCCAGTATTCTAACCCGGTCTGTAATCTGTATCTACGTACCCGTTTGATAGAACCTTCAGGTTGGTTAACAAGCCTAAGGTCTAAGTACTGCAGAGACTTAACCTTTGTGGTCATTTCAGAATTAAGTCTGGCACATAGTAAATAAAAACAAAACAAACAATAAGTTTTGAATTAAGAATAATAAAAGTTGAGTGACAGCTAGATGTGCGCAAAAAGTGAATGCCTTGTAAGCACATGGTTTTATTTGATATATTTTAAGTAAGAAACTATTTGAATCAGCCCCTAAACGCCTTTTTATTTATCTTCAAATACACTAAGCTCACACATAACATACAGCCGTTCGTAACTATAAGGTTAATTCACAGCAACCTTCAATTGTTTTTAACATCAAACACAACAACCTCGCCATCCATATTTGATAAAAGACGCAAAACGAATTCATACACATTCTGTACTGTACTGTTCGTCCCACGGGATAAAATATAAATAATTTGTTCAACAAATAAAGGCTCGTTGCTTTTGTTCGGGAGTTTGCTTAGGACCATTGTTTGATTGTACTCCTATAGTAACGTTATTATTGACACAATGCCGTGAGTGGGAACAATAATTATTTTATAGTAGCTCAGTGAAACGGAACGTGTCGGAAAGTTCTTTGAGCTATTTCATTTATAGGTATGGTGCGTCAATGGTAGCATATTGAGCTGACTGCCACGTTGTGGTCTGATTCGCTTTCCCTTATTTCATTTCATTTGCATGTCTTCTTCTTCCATGCTTTTCTATTACTCGTCATCTCATCAGCCACCTCTTTTCTTGCCATATCATCCTTCACACAGTCTATCCATCGTTTTTTTGGTCTTCCTCTACGCTTATCATACTCCAAATTCATACTCAAAACTTTCCTCACGACATTTACCTCATTCATTTTTAGGGTTCCGTAGCCGGATGGCAAAAAACGGAACCCTTATAGATTCGTCATGTCTGTCTGTCTGTCTGTCTGTCCGTCCGTCCGTCCGTATGTCACAGCCACTTTTTTCCTAAACTATAAGAACTATACTGTTGAAACTTGGTAAGTAGATGTATTCTGTGAACCGCATTAAGATTTTCACAAAAAGTAGAAAAAATAACAATAAATTTTGGGGTTCCCCATAAAACCAAAAAATTTTTTTTCATCAAACCCGTACGTGTGGGGTATCTATGGATAGGTCTTCAAAAATGATATTGAGGTTTCTAATATCATTTTTTTCTGAACTGAATAGTTCGCGCTAGAGCCACTTCCAAAGTGGTGAAATGGGGGTTCCCGTCCCCCTCTAATTTCTAAAGTAAGAGGAGGAAAATTCTGAAAATATTTAACATTGTAGAACGTAAAAAAAACTATCAACGAAAATTGGTTTCAATAAGATATGATGTTTAGTTTTTGATATATGGGACTTTTTCATCAAACTGCAGCAGTAACATTGTTTTTCATTAAAATACTATGAAAAACCAATTTAGTTTTGCGGTTGAGTGGAAGTTTACTAACTAATACTACTAACTAATGAATGACAGTTCAAAATATCTAATATATAAATATATAATTTGGGGCTATGGAACCCTGTGTGCGAGTAAGACTCGCACTTGGCCGGTTTTTTTAATTATTAGTTTTAATTCAAAGTATCCCAGGCACTAAATTCATTCATCAATTTAAGTCTGAGCGCAGACTATGATCGAAGAGCGACCTTGAAAGTATAATGGAACAATTCCTGTTTTGTAAATTCTGATGTATTGGGTACATCAGAATTTACAAAACACAAATTAGTAAGAGAAAGTTACATACCATATAAGAAGTTGATTAATGTACGTACATTGTTGTAAGGATAGGTCGTGGTTACAACGGCTTGCTTGGATGCCTGATATATTGGTACATATATACATACTATATGTACATATGTAATTATACATACGGCCGTAATGTATGGCGCTTGATTTATTTCGTTAGGCGCTTGTTGAGAAATTACGGTGGGTAAAATATTATAAATGGCTTTTCGTAGAAGCTTCTGTTGGTATGGTGTGCCAAGAATATTTCAGTGGTAATCTGCTCTTAGAATTTATAGAGGCTTTTATAAAGATCTCTTTAAGATTATTTTGTCAATCTATATCTATAATTAATCTAATATTTGATTAATCTCTTCAAATTTTGGCGATTATAACCCTAAAGCACTTGTTTTTGATAGTACCTTTTCAGAACGTTTTTTAAGTAGACTTGCTACAATATGAGACTAGAATTGTCTCTGTAGACCCAATACTTTCCGAGATAAAGCCTTTCAAAGTTTATCGTGTTGACATTTAAGTCCGATCAATAATTTTTGTCGGTATCAAAAGAAAATTGCTCAAACGTCATTGAAGTCTACTAAACTAGTACTTTATGGTAGGGTTAATAAAATCGAAATTTTCGCGGTTTTATTGATTTTTAACAAAGTTGCGTTTTGCGCTCGAGGTCAGAAACTTGGAATATTCATTGGGTCAACATCATAAACAAGTCTGCAAAAAAAGAGAACTAATTGGTGCAAGCTCTGATGTATAAAGTTAATGGACTAAATATCGATATCTACTGACGATAAAACTAATAAGCAATATACTTTAAACTAATAAATTTCTAGCACCAGCTGCCGTTGACTCCGTAATCAGTTGTAATTACTTGAAATTATGAGCTTAGGAATTATGGTCATCGATATTGACGTGAATTGGTTTGAAGTTTATCGGCTTATTTGATTTAATGTTTTGGATGACCCACAAAATGTAGTGCTGGACTTAAATTTATCTGAATATTTCAGATAATACCTAGTATTAGTATCAGCCTTTTGCTCATCTATGTTGGGGTCAGCTTCCAGCCTAACCGGATGTAGCTTAATACCTGTATTTTACATGGAGCAAATGCTTATCTGACCTTCACAACCCAGTTAGTATTGGACAATACGATACCCCTTGGTAAGACTGGATGTCAGACTTCCGGGTCGTGGTCGTGGATGAACAATCGTAACGGGTACGTTACGATTGTTAAAGATCTACCAGGACCATAAGCTTAGCGTGCTTTCCGAGGCACGAGGAAACTCGGTATGTAATCACCCATCCATCATTCAACCTCGGCAGGCACGGCTTAACCTTAAGATCGACCCGAGCTTTTTGATGTATGTTACTAATTAATAGCACAATTTGGATACCTTATTAAGAGCGTTTACGCCTAAGTTACTAAAAAACATTTGAGAAATGTCTTTAAAAAAAAGATAATTTAGCTGTAATACTATTTTTCGAAAATGTTTTTTAGTAACTTTTTAGACCTATCTATCTTACTTATACGTATGCAGTTTAATTTAAATTGGTTCAGTCATTTCGGAAAATAAGGACTTGGAAAGTTTGTATGAAATGTCTTAAGGCGTAAACGCTCTTAATGGTCATCCTTTTTAGGGTTCCGTACCCAAAGGGTCAAACGGGACCCTATTACTGAGAATTCGCTGCCCGTCCGTCCGTCCGTCCGTCCATCCGTCCGTCTGTCACCAGGCTGTATCTCAATAACCGTGATAGTTAGCCAGTTGAAATTTTCACAGATTATGTATTTCTGTTGATGCTATAAAAACAAATACTAAAAACAGAATAAAATAAATATTTAAGGGGGGCTCCTATACAAAAAAGTGATTTCTTTTGCTCGTTTTTTATAAAAAATGGTACGGAACCCTTCGTGCGCGAGTCCGAGTTCGTGGTGCGTCGACTCGCACTTGGCCGGTTTTTTTTTCAATAACTTGACGTTTTTTAGCCTAATTTTACAGCCTCTCCTCCCGCTTGGTGATACGACGTGAGGTTCTAGGCTACATATTTTTAGATATTTTTGATGAAAATTTGCTTGCATGGTTTTGGCAATCATTCGATTGCCAGGTTTTAATTCGTTATTGGTACAAAATATTTTGCACGCCACACATCAAATTGATATTTTAGTGCCCCAAAAAATAATACACGTGATTATCACATTATCCTTCCATCGTGATTAATGGTGATTTTTTTCGGACCCCCTCCTTTGCAAAACTCACCAGATTAAAGGAGGACCCCTATACTATGTGGACAGACTGTCGAGCATTGTAGAGGCAATATATAAAGTGTACTCTGAAACTTTTCCTATCCATTAAAACAACTAAACTACTTATTAATATAGTTGCCAAACATTCTTAGCGCTATGCAATTTTGTTCACTTATTCAAACTCAACTCTAACACAATATAAGTTTGGAACAATTTTGAACGAACTATGCGCAATTTTAGAGTGCACACAAAATCCTGGCGCGGCTCGCGGCTGCAGGATTTTGTGATATTATTACGTAGTCATAACGGAAAACTGCTTGGTGTTACATCATACGCTGAAATAAGCCTGTTTATCCGACTGCAGATAGAAGGGCTATGATTGTTACCGTTTTTTAACCCCCGACCAAAAAACAGGGGTGTTATAAGTTTGACGTGTGTACCTGCATCACAGCTCCTAAATGGATGAACCAATTTTGATAAAATTGGTTTCATTTAAAAGATGTTTTATTCGAGAGAGCTTTTAGCTATGTTTTAAGAAAATCTGCTCAGCCGTTTGAAGATCATCACCGCTTTTCTAGTTGGTGAAGGGAAATAAACAACTTCCACAGGTCTGATCGATCCGAAATTTGAAACCTTGTCACTTGTCACCATGGGCATCGCCGGGGGGGGGGGGGGGCGACTGCACCCACCTTCTCAATAAAAGCTCCTTTTTAGGGTTCCGTAGCCGAATGGCAAAAAACGGAACCCTTATAGATTCGTCATGTCTGTCTGTCTGTCTGTCTGTCTGTCCGTCTGTATGTCACAGCCACTTATTCCCGAAACTATAAGAACTATACTGTTGAAACTTGGTAAGTAGATGTATTCTTTAAACCGCATTAGGATTTTTACACAAAAATAGAAAAAAAAAACAATAAATTAAGGGGGTCCCCATACTTAGAACTGAAAACCAAAAAAAAATTTTTCATCAAACCCATACGTGTGGGGTATCTATGGATAGGTCTTCAAAAATGATATTGATTTTTCTAATATCATTTTTTTCTAAACTGAATAGTTTGCGCTAGAGCCACTTCCAAAGTGGTAAAATGTGTGTCCCCCCCCCCTCTAATTTCTAAAGTAAGAGGAAGAAAATTCTAAAAATATTTAGGATTGTAGAACGTAAAAAAAACTATCAACGAAAATTGGTTTCAATAAGATATGATGTTTAGTTTTTGAGATATGGGACTTTTTCATCAAACTGCAGCAGTAACTCTGATTTTCATAAACATACTATGAAAAACAAATTTAGTTTTGCGGTTGTGTGGAAGTTTACTAACTAATACTACTAACTAATGAATGACAGTTCAAAATATTGTTATTATATTGTTTGGAGCTATGGAACCCTGTGTGCGAGTAAGACTCGCACTTGGCCGGTTTTTAAATTTGTAACCTTCCTGAGAAAAGTACTATCAGGTGTGCATGATAGTACACCCACATTTTGCCAGCTAAGGCAGAGGTCTGCTTCAGGAATTACAGGCATTATGTTTATGGTAAATATTTATTTCTTAGTAGGAATGACTCACGTCCTTATTATGGTAATAGCTAGGACAATACCCATTCGCAATGCAAGTACGATCGAGTGAGTAGCAAATCGAGCCGAGTAGAGCGGCTAAATTGCCAATATGCAATCAGTTGCATTACGTCACAGATTTGTTATGTTATGTTATGTTATGTTTGGTAAGTAATTTATGGTCACCCATCCACGGACCAACCTAGGCAAACGCGGCTTAACCTGAAGATCGACTCGACTGACTTAAATTATTATTATTTTTTTCAAAAATGGTGGCGTGTGTGGCGAATGGCGGGCATTTTGGGGGACTGTCTCTTGTAATTTTGACGTTCAAAAAGTGCTGATTATCAGCCTAATTTAAATAAAGGACTTTTGATTTGATTTTGATTTGAGCGGCTGTTATTATGTATCCTCGAGCTCCTTTAAACTTGATCTCTGTAATCACCAACGCATATATAATCACCTGCACAAAACGAGCCTGGCTAAAGAGAAAATATCTAAATTCGCGACCTCATCCTAATTGTTCGTCGGACGGAGACAAATGGCCGTCAGTCTGTGACGTCATCCATCGCGGTGACAACGACTTGTCGGGGGGACCAGAAGTTTTACTGATAATCATTATGATGTATGGTTTTATGCGGTACAGTTTGACCTAGTAATGCAGTGACCGAAAATAGTATGTGTGTTTCTTAAAAGTTTAGTTATTACATCAAACCATATTTTCCTTACGAGCAGTAAGCCGTGGGTTCCAACCCAGGCAGGCACATTACTGTATGTGTAATTTATTTCATCACTGCTGTCCTCAAAAATTGTGAAGGAAAACATCGTGAGGAAACCGTCATGTTCTAGAATTAAAAATTCGAAGACATGTGACATCTACCAACCCGAACTGGGCCCGCGTGGTGAATTACAGCCCACTCCCTCTCATTGAGAGGAGGCCTGTGTCCCAGCAGTGGGAATATTATAGGCTGATGATGATGATATTTTCTGTAGGTACGTTGTAATCCACTAAAGCAGTAAATCTACACGAACCAAGTCAAATTGGGGCATATATTTCTTTTGTAAGTTTTATGAAAGCTAATGCAGTTTCCGAGGTTAGTATAATTTACAACTTTTCTTATATTTTTATTCACGACTGTTCAACCTGCGACCACAGAGTATCTGTAAGTGCAAAAGACCTTATTTGGCATGCATTCAAAAAACTAAGTACTTGCAAACTTGAGTCCAAAACTTAACGGGCAACTTTGAATGTTACAACGTCCCCACTTCTCTGGCGACTGAAAATATCAGTTTTTACATCGAAAATTCTTTACAAATTCCAACCCTAGAAAATAGATTTTCCACATAACTGCCACATATCCTCACACTTAGCCTACTGCCACGAATTCTTACGTTGTCAGCAAGAAAAATAGGCCTTCAATATCACCGAGTGCGATCGATATCTCAGAATTCACTGAAAATTTCTTTTGCCCCAGATTTGCCACAGAATAATGACAACAGAAGGTCAGCTTCACACAACGATCGAAAACAGGTGCATAAACGCCATGAAGCAGCAATGATGGTGCAATTACCCTGACTTATGTGTGGTCGTAGTTTCGGATTCAGGAAGGTACTTTACTCACCACATCACCTTTGCTCAAAACGGTGAAGGAAAATATCGTGAGTATTAATCGAAGTTCCAACAACCTTCACTGGACCCACGTGGTGGATTACGGGTACTCCCTTACACAGAGCGAAGGCCTATGACTCAAAAGTCAGTTAATTATGCTTATGATGATAGACACGTACCTACAGCGATTTAAATCAAATCCCCGCCGCCGCCAGTGCGCTTGCAGTCGGTATACGTGAAGACTTGAAGAGGTCTATATCCTGCAATGGACTGAGTTGATTGATTGATAGGGCCTTCTGTACTCTATCTATTCTGCGTTAGCACATTCTTTTCAAAGGCGAAGTCGGGGCAGTTTCTTTTGTATCCAGTCCGGTTAATGATCGCCGCGCAGAAATAAGAATATTGCTTTGTACTGGTCGCCGGTGTTAATGGTTTGATCTTTTTGAGTTTCAGTTAAAAGATTTTTTTATTTTTATTTGTGGAATAATTTTGTGCTGGATTTACTTTGAGTTGTTATAAATAGCTTAGTTCTTTGAGAAGTAGTTTATTTTTGAATAGTGCTTTTTAGGGTTCCGTACCCAAAGGGTCAAACGGGACCCTATTATTGTGACTTCGATGTCAGTCCGTCCGTCCGTCCGTCTGTCACCAGGCTGTATCTCGTGAACCGTGAAAGTTAGCCAGTTGAAATTTCTACAGATTATGTATTTCTGTTACTGCTATAACAACAAATACTAAAAACAAAATAAAATAAATATTTAAGGGGGGCTCCCATACAAAAAAGGGATTTTTTTGCTCGTTTTTATAAATAGTGGCACGGAACCCTTCGTGCGCGAGTCTGACTCGCACTTGGCCGGTTTTTTTTTATAAATGGGGTCGATTAAGTAATTCAATATTATTTAATTAAGATTTAAAGTTATGTATTAAATAAGTGCTTAATGAACTGTGGCATTATAATTATTCCCTGATTGTGATACGTTATAATTTGTGAATTGACCTCGACAAATTTAATTAGTAACTTTGTGTGGCTGGCAATGAAATGGAACTCAATTGTAAGCAATTCACAAATATGTTATCTTTTTATAATTCTCTCATTAATAATTCGATTTGCGTTTCTGGGTAAGTGTTATTGCGTTTAACATCAGGAATTTCTCAGTAGCAGCCACGGAGTCTGGATTTTTACCCGGTTGATGACAATAGGCTCGCCCCCTATAACATGGGACGTAAACATAACTGGCGAAATATGGGTGTACTATTATTAGGCACACCTATGCCTTACCCTTCAGTGATTACAGGCGTGCTGTTAGGTTATGTGGAAAGAAAAATACAGTCTTTAAAAATAATTTACCATCCCTACCTTCTTGCTATTCCAACAATTCGCACTAAACGTTTTAAAACTTCTTTCATAATACGCACAGCAAAGGAGTGGAACTCTCTGCCTGCGTCTGTGTTTCCGAACGCTTACAACCCTAATTTCTTCAAAGTTAGAGTGAACAGGCTTCTTCTGGGTAAGCTCGTACCATCGTCGACTTTGTCTCTGTGATCTCTGACCTAGACTATAATCAAGAGTAAACCCATCGAAAATAAAAAAATAAAAAACTATTATTTTTAGCACCCCACCCACAACCCTAGTACCACAAGTCGAAAATTAAAACTTCGTAGTGAAAGCCAAGTCTTCCTCTCCACAGTACAGTTGGGTCGCGTTTGACGATAGTGACTTGATTGCGTTCTCTTCTTCTCAAACTTATATCACGTAGCTTCGCGGCATCTTTGACATTTGTGGTTTGAATAAATGATTAGAGTTTCAGCTCAAATTCTTACTCGTGTATCTTTTGAGGAACATGGTTGATAAAACGTGTTAAAACGGAAAGTGACGAAAATATTGAAGAGGCGTTTTTCATTTAGTGTGGGTATAAATTTTGGAAAAAAATTTGATTGTTAGAGTCAAAGCATTAATTTCAATTAAACCTTTTCGGTAATTAAACGGTTCGGTTTTTTAACGGTTAAAAAAAAAAACAATCTTCAAGCACTTCTAAATTGTTTAAGAATTGTTCAGTTAGACAGAAAGTTCCAGAGAATGGACATGAAACTCCACGAACCCTTTTATAAATCAAGTAAGATATTCAAAAAAATTACACTCTTACTCGTGTAAAAATTCCTTCGATTGACTTCGTGTACTCGCATTTGTACTTCGTGGAAGTTTAAAAGTTGCGCCAGTTACAAAAAAGTTGAAAGGGAATCGACTGTCATGGTATACAAACAGGATTGTGATGAGGAAGGACGAATCGCATGTGACATAAAAGAGTGATCAGTATAAAACTTGATGGATGGAGAGGGAGTGGAAGACCAAGGAAACTATAAATGGATTTTGTGAGGAATGATTTTAAAAAAAAAGCAGTAAATAATAGCGTGAAGATTGACAGAGGAGAATGACAGAAAAACAAACGCCGACCCCGAGTAACAAGGAACAACGGCAACTGGATGATGATGATGACTTATTTATTATTTATTTATGTTTTATTCATAAATAAGGTTTTTACATATACTTAGCAAGTCACACAATTATACCCCTGGGGTATGTCTTAGCATGCCATGGCCTGAAAGTTGATCAACGCGCTACTGATAGTTGTTTTAATCAAGTTGATGTAATATTCTTTCGGCTTATGCGTTTTTTTTTCGGATGGGAAATCATCAAATGAGGTCCCGCTCTGGGCGGAGCGAAAGAGAGTGTCAGACTTGACTGACTAAAACCCATTCATGTTCCTTCTTAGCCCTTGTTCCAGGGCCACGGTATCTCTTTCGAACAGCCCCGCAGCCCTGGCAGGTTCAGCTTACGCTTTATGTTTTTATTGTTAACTTCGTGTATTTTATTCTCTGTTGGAATTGGAACCGTACTTAAATCGCTATTAACCTAGTTTTATCGCAAATGTTCCCCTTTCTTGTAAAAAACTTTAATGTAACCAAACGAACTTAATCAAGTAACCAACTTCCCTGACCATTCAGAGCCTGCAACAGCATTCAAAACAGAAGTGTTTTAATCAAGAATTTTCAGATGAAAATTAGTTTGCAAGCAACGTGCAACGTGAGTTGCAACAGAAATAGCTAAGAGTCTTCAATCAGATGCGGCTAGCCACTGCTCGTTAATGTAGATCGCAAGAGTTTAAGCTAATGTAGTCTAATCTTAAATTAACATCCGTTGGAGGTAGTATTGTTCTAGATTAGGTATTTGTTCCTGCTATTCAACTTTGGTAGATAGGAGGCTTATTTGTCGCTGTAAGAACAAATAAAAAAAACAGCCAAGTGCGAGTCAAACTCGCGCACGAAGGGATCCGTGCAATTATTTATAAAACGAGCAAAAAAATACTTTTGTTGTATGGGAGCCCCCATTAAATATTCATTTTTTCCTGTTTTTAGTATTTGTTGTTATAGCGGCAACAAAAATACATAATCTGTAGAAATATCAACTGGCTAACTATCATAGTTCATGAGATACAGCCTAGTGACATACGGACGGACGGACGGACGGACAGCGAAGTCTCAGTAATAGGGTCCCGTTTGACTTTATGGTTACGGAACCCTAAAAATAAACAAAATACTGTGTCTTTAAGCTCTAGTTATTTTGGTTGAAATATACCAGTAGTCACTTTTACGTACAAATCCAGACTCCGTTCCTGCAACAGAGAAATTCCTGAAGTAAAAACCCAATAACATTTTGCCCGACGCGGGAATCGAACCCAGAACATAATGCTTAGCATTCGCGCTTACGTTCACTAGACTAACGAGGTAGTCAATCGAGAAAGTCCATATTACTTAACACAACAAGCGAAACGTGGTTGTACTATTAGCTACCACCTCTGCCTAACCCTTCGGGAATAACAGGCGTAATATTATGTTTTAAGTGTCGAAATAGCATTTGTAGAGAGCAGCGGTAGCCCAGTGGTGGCAGCCCCGACTTACGAGCAGTAAGCCGTGGGTTCGAACAGGCGCATTAATTTGTGTCATTTATTTCCTCACTGCTGCCCTCAAAAACGGTGAAGGAAAACATCGTGAGGAAACCGGTATGTCCTAGAACTAGAAAATCGAAAAGTGACATCTACCAACCCGCACTGGGCCCGCGTGGTGGATTACAGCCCACTCCCTCTCATAGAGAGGAGGCCTGTGTCCCAGCAGTGGGAACATTGTAGGCTGATGATGATGATGATGTGTCGAAATAATAATAATTAATATCCTTAAATTTTTAGTATCTCGTTACCACTAAATTAGGTGTTCTTGCAAGTTTCTCAACAAAGAAACTGTCCTACTTAACTAACCATACTCCAGATTTCTAAGGAAAAGAAATACCCACCTTAGCAACTGTGGGTGACAAATTGAGGACATAATTTAGTAAGTTTTTGCCGCGCCCTACTAAAGTTGGGATAATTATGAGAGCTTCGGGTACAGTGCACCACTAAAGTTGTTATTAATGAAAAGGAAGTGTTTGTAGAGTGTGTGTGAAATGATAGGAGAACTGTTACTAACTGGTAAATGACTTGAAGAATTTATTCGCGAAGAATGAGGTGTAATTTTTTGCATTACGCCGTGTCAGTTTTAGACTGCGTTCATGGCCAGAGATCAGAATAGGTAGGGTGGGTATAGGTACAGGTAACTGACTTCCTTGAAGATGAGACAAATAAACCAATTACATAAGTAATCATCATCATCATTTCAGCCCAAAAGACGTCCACTGCTGAACATAGGCCTCCCCCAAGTCACATTGACATTTTGGGGGGTTTTGCCATAATCGCCACGCTTGGCAGGCGGGTTGGCGATCGCAGTACGGTTGTTACAAAAAGCACAGAGAACGCTGCTGGCCATTCTCTGGCAAGTCCCTTAGTCGCCTCTTACGACACCCACGGGAAGATATGGGATGGTGCTATTCTTTACGTCCGACACCATACAGAGCGAACATACATAAGCAATATGTGGATAATACTCCCCCTTCTAATTTTAACAGTTTTATCCATAATTATGTGTCCTTTAAGTAAACGATAAGTTAAAAGATCGTGAGCAAATGCCCTAACTGCAACCAAAAATTTCGAAGACTTGCGCCGTCTATCAACCAGTACTGGGTCATCGAGAATGGTTTACAGTACTCTCTCATAAAGAAGAAAAAAAGTACACCATCAAAATTACACCAACTTCATGATAATAAACATAGCAAACCATCACGCTTTGTAATCCCCGGGGGTTAGGTAGAGGTTTACCGAATAGCACACCCAACTTTCGCCAGTTATGTTTCAGTCCCATGTAGGTAATAGGGGCCGAGCCTATTGCCTTCAACCGGGTACAAATTGGACACCTTGACTGCTATTGAGATGTTCCTAATGAAAAAGAAACCAATAACAGTTTGGGCATCGAACCCAGTTTCTCATACTCAGCATTCACGACCACTAGACCAACAAGACAGTCAGTCTATATAATACAACACAAAATAGTGCGTGGAGTCCCTCCGCGCGGAAGAAGTGAAACTTGATTCAACAGTGCTTTCATACCCCCTCCATGGTAGCGTTAAACGTTTAACGCAACTTTGTTGGAAGTCGCATAGAAGTTTCACTTCAACATACATTACACACTTTGTACCAAACAACATGCGTCTGTATGTTTAGCATTCGTACCAACAGCAAACAGGGCACCATCCCACTTAATTCTTACAATACAGATGATCCATGTCCGTAACAGGGTGTCCTATTTGCTCGGAACAAATATTTGCAGGCCTCAAGACATTTGTTCCGACTCTGTGTGTTTGGATGTTTGTCCACGTGGGTTGGATTTACTTGTGTAGTGGCTAAGCCGAAGGGTATCCTTGCGGTGTTTGCGTGGGAGGCGCTTATTTTATTTTCTGACTTACGGACTGTACTTATAGGGGTTGGGAGAGTACAAATGGTGAATAAGATGTATGAGGAAAAATTGTGTGGTACGGGGAAAGATGGCACATACCTATAAAATAAAAATCAAAATATTTTTATTTACATAGGCCTACACGGGCACTTATAAAACGTCGACAAAAAGGTGCTCGGTTCGGGTTGGTCGTTTTCTATGGAGAAGAACCGGCAAGAAATTCCATGTTTACTCTTTTTATAAGTTGTTGTAATGATTTAAATACTACTGTAACACATCTGATTAAAAAGGATGGAATAAAAAAATAATAAGATTTAGAATAGTTAGAGACATCCACACATTTGTGCCGTTTATGAGCTACCATGGAAGCCGCATGTGCGAAGGGGCTAAGGCCAAACTTCTCTATCTTCAACGCATGCCTTAATTTTGTAATATGTTTTTTTTTAATAAGGACACGTTTAATATAATTTTTAAACTTTCATCGGTCATTACTGTAACTGACTCCGGCAACTTATTATAAAAGCGTATACTGTTTATAAGAAATGATTAGCTAGTTTTAGTTAATCTGAATTTAGGTATTACAATTTTGTTTGTTATCATGAGTACAATCAAGTGTTTAAGTATCGGTCACTAATTACTGGTCACCCTATATATCACTGACTTAGCATGCCATGCCATTTTAAGTGATAGCCTGGCGGTGTGACAGTCGGACTGCCAAGTCAAAGGCCTCGAGTTTGGCCGCAAGACACGCACCACAGATTTTTTGGATTCATGTGCGTATTGCATAATTATCAATTGCTTCGGAGAAGGAAAACATCGTGAGGAAACCAGCATGACTAAGAGATATTTCTCGACGGCATGTAATGCTATGTCAGAGGCCAATGGATGGCATAAAAAGTGGACCACACGATTTATGCATGCAATACAAATAAACTTAGCAGAGTAGTGTGCCACCAAACTAAGTAACTTGTTTGACTGTACCTAGTGAAAGAATGTGTACGCGGATAATATATCCTGGGCATTGACCTGTTTTCGTGTGCATTACTGCACTGCGCTCAATGTTGGCGGAAATTGAAGCTTTGTTACATCAAACTGGGTATTGTGGTTAACCGCAAAAGAGATGAAGGAACGAACTGGACAAAAATAATTGACAGTGGAGTAGCAATGGTATTAGTTTGGATTACCTGAGGTGACGCTGAGTCAGCTGTGGCGAAGTTTGAATTGGGAACAAGCACATAACCAGATCAAGCGTTAAAGTTCTTTAGCTTCCAGATTTTAGTCGTTAGAAAGGTTTGTAGGTGATAGATTTATGGTGCGAAGGATGTATTTTAGAAAAAACAACTTTTAATAATCTCTCTTTTTTATCGTGTGTTTTATGCCTAATGGTGTCAGACTTTTTATGCCACCCATCATGTCCATCTGACTTGGCATTACATGCTGTCGAGACATACCAATCAGGCATGATGGTTTTCTCACAACGTTTTTTTTTTTCGCCAAAGCAAGTGTTAATATACAATACGCACATGAATCCGAAATATCAGAGATGAATCTTTTGGGTTCAAACTTGACACCTAATGACTTGGTAGTCCAAAGATTACACCACTACGCTACCACTGCTTATGCTTTTAGAAGTACGCCAATGAGATATACCTAGCAATCGTATGTTCATTAAACCTAGATTGTGAACATAGAATTAATCCTTGAACCAAACATTCCGAGATTTAAGACATCTACCAACTCACACTAAGCCAGTGTGGTGGATGTTCCCCTTCCATAGAAAGGAATCTGTGACCCAGCGGTGAGAACATTTTGAGATAGTTATTATGATTTTATATGGACAAATAAGTAAAATTGAAGTGTCTGACTGTTTGTTCCGGCTAATCATCGAAATGTCGGGAACAATTTTTGCTGGCAGTTAGCTGATGTCATAAGGAGTTACTTAGGCTACTTTTATTAAAAAAAGGATGATGGTTCCGTACAAAAGAATTAAAACCCTTGAAATAGTTGGCAAAATCCGATTCAAATAAGGAAATAATATTTTTATAATAACAATTTCAGGCGGACTAAGGTCGCCGAGCAGCTTGTGCTAAATAAACAAGTGCGAGTCGGACTCGCGCACTAAGGGTTCCGTACCATTATTTATAAAAGCGAACAAAAAAAACACTTTTTTTGTATGGGACTCTCCTTAAATATTTATTTTATTCTGTTTTTAGTATTTGTTGTTATAGCATCAACAGAAGTACATAGTCTGTAGAAATTTCAACTAGCTAACTATCCCGGTTCATGAGATACAGCCTGGTAACAGACGGACGGACGGACAGCGAAGTCTCAGTAATAGGGTCCCGTTTGACCCTTTTTGTACGGAACCCTAAAAACCAACTAAAACTTTGAGAGCGCATTTCACGACTATTTTCTACACTAACATAACACTAATCAAAATCTTTTTGCGATTAAGATAGAATTCCAATTGTAATCAATAAATGGGTATAAATTTCCCAAGGGCCTTCATAGCCACTTTTAATACCACACATACCAACAGCTAGGATTCTCTTGATAGACAAATTGACACTTTTGACGATTAAGACCCTTGTCACGCGACAAAGGAGTGTTGGGGGCGACATTGTGTACCTTTCAGGTAGAGGGTAGTTTTACAGGGATGCGGAAGAGAAGAATGGATGTGTAATGGTTTTGTGGAACGGTTTTTTTTTCTTTGAGCGTGTAATGTTACATTGTGGTTTGGAGAAAAGGCGGGGAGTTTTTATGTCATGTCGTTGCAGCTATTAGATATTTGTGTCTGTAAAAGTGATAGCGTGATGGTTGACGGGGCAGAAGTAAGTACCCACTCACCTCACGTTCTTAATATTTTTGGAGAACAATTTTTACCAGCAAAATTGATATGGATTAATATGGGTCTATTCAAAGTTCGTGTGAATCGGTTTCATCTATGCAAGCGTGCAACACCCTAGGCCAAGCAAGTTGCAGCCAAACGCAAGCCTATTTAGTTTAAAAAAACCGGCCAAGTGCGAGTTAGACTCGCGCAACGAGGGTTCCGTACAAACCTGTAGGTATATAATTTAAAATTATTAAAAATATTTTTATTATATGATGTAACAAAAAGTTTACGGTTTTCGTAATTTTTCCTTTATCTTTGCTATAAGAAGTTAATTCGTACCAAATTTCAAGATTCTTAGTTGTAGATTTTGATTCCCTTGCGAATGTCGAAAGTTTGCGGAAATTTACGGCATAAACGGTTGTATCATTTGATTGCGTTGGCTTGGAAGTTTGAATTTCACAGTTCCAAGTTACAGTAGACTTGAGTATTTGATATAAATTCCAGCTTAATACCTCCACGCATTCCTGAGAAAAAGGGTCTTGACAGACAGACAGACGGACGGACGGACAACAAAGTTATCAGGGAAGTGATAAAGGTTCCGTTTTTTCCTTTCGAGTTACGTAACCCTAAAAAGGTGCTTATTGCTGGCTACACAAATGTCTTCTTCCGATACCCAAACAGTCGTATAAACAGTTAATCAGTCGGCATAAAAGTTTAGCCAAACCGTCTGCAGATACTGAACTTAGACAGTTACTCCGGTACATTATTTGTCATAGTCCGATACATAATCTCTGGTTCACTTTAATCGCACCCATGTTCGTTGAAAAAAAACTAAAAAGAAAAAGCATTGCAAACCGGAAAAAAACTTAATTAATTTCTTATCAAGTTACGGAGTAGAAAATAAGTAAAATTACTCGAGAGTCCTCTTGCTTTTTACACGTTTCTTTCTGTAAGAAACTGTTCAAGATTTAAGAGTCTCAGTGTACAACTGAAGGAGTTCTATGCACCGCTCCTTTAGTCGGGTAGGCTTGCAAGATGAAGTGAAAAGTGCTTGAGAGCAATTTTGAATATACTCGTAGCTATTATGTGTCATGTCAATTTCAGATGTGACGCTGAGATTTTTGTACTGCGTGATAGGTTAAACTCATGAAAATCATCATCTTCGTCATGGTTTTCAGGCCCTCGTCCCAATTTATTTGGGGTAGGCGCAGCATGTCTTCTTCTTCCATGCTTCTCTACTACTTGTCATCTCATCAAGCACCTCCTTTCTTTCCATATCAAACTTCACAAAGCCCATCTATTTTTTATTTGGTCTTCAGCTACTGTTATAGTTGTTAAACTCGTGATAATAAAAATGAGATCGCGCATCCCCGAGCGGGAAAAATGCTGTTTTTTTTTAATACGAACTAGGCTTGCGTTTGGCCTGGAGGAGGAGCTCGTGGCCAAATATTAACAGCCGCACGGGTCGATCTTTAAGGTTAAGCCGTGCTTGCCGAGGTTGTTCCGGATGGATGGATGGGTGACCATGATTACATACCGAGTTTCCTCCGTACCTCGGAAAACACGTTATGCTGTTTGGTCCCGGCTGTCATTTGTAGATCTTTGACAGTCGTTACGAGTAGTCAGAACAGTCTTAGCAAGGGGTATCGTATTACCCAGTTGCTGGGTTGTGGAGGTCAGATAGGCATTCGCTTCATGTAAAATACTGGTATTCAGCTGCATCTGGTTAGACTGGAAGCCGACCCCAAGATAGTTTGGGAAAAGGCAACGCAGATGATGATGAGGATTGCGTTTGGCCGCATCATGCCTGATGTGAAGCGATGATGAAGCCTGGGGCACGATTACCTAGAAAAACCATCGGGTTCTTCTAGGCAATCGTGCCTTAGGCCCTAAGCTCTGATTTGAACTTAGAAGAGATCCAGATTATTATGATAAGGGTACAGCGAAGCTGGCAGTTAATTCCACAGACGGCGGTTCGCACAATAAATGCTCCTTTTAATCACTCAAGTCTTAATTTACAGTCAGTATGACAAAAATATCGTAAGATTTGAGCGTACATTTGTCCGATTAATGACCGAAATAGTAAACCCGTGATGAGCAAATGTGATGCTTATTAACGATTGCAAGAACAATAAATCTGCATGAGAAAACGCGTCTTGCTTTATAATCATACATGTAATATGATAATTACAGGCTAATTATTATGAATTACAATCTATTCACATGCAGAAGTCACTAAGTAACGCTCATGCTCATCAAATTACATTCCCCATGACTCCCAAACGAGCAATTTAAGGCTTAAGCACATTCATTCATAAACTCCATTCATAAATATGTTTACCACCATACATAATGAGATTACTACAAAACTTTTGTTGTAAAATCTAATTTAAATGCGAATCTTAATTAAAATTTACAAACAATAGGAGATTTAGGGGAATCTGCGTGGCAGGAGCGTTTCTCGAAATGTTTTAAATTAATTGCCTTAATTTAAGTCTCTAGTTATGTTTATTAATTAATTTTTGGAACGATGTTTAATGTGATGTTGTAAGTTAAGTCTACAGGAATAGGTTCCTAAATCAACTGTTAACTTAACTAAATAACAAAACTATAGTGCCTTATTGTTCTTGAAAGGTTTTAAACAGTTAAGTCAATCAATCAATCAATCAAATCATTTATTTCAAATAAGCCAGTTACAGGCACTTTTGAATGGTCGAACAACAATAAAAATGAAGCTACAGTCCCAGTCACAAGACATAATAACTGTAGTTGCCCATTTCAAGGCAAGATCTCTATGGAGAACAATGGGCAAGAAAATCCATGGACACTCTTTTAAATCATAATCTTGTTACAAAAACCTTGGTTACATCATTCATGTTGAGATGGTACATTATATGAGAACGATGTTGCAAGACTTCACGTTAAAAGTGTCCATAGCAAAAACAAAAATCGGTTGTCGTGGTATGGGCATGTGATGCGGAGGAATGAGGAAAATGTGGTGAGGAAAGTTTTGAGTATGAATGTGGATGGGTATAAGGGTAGAGGAAGACCAAAGAAACGATGGATGGACTGTGTGAAGGATATGGAATGGATAAGGATAAAGGAGGTATCCCATGAGATGTCAGGTAATAGAGAAGTATGGAAGAAGAAGACGTACGCCGACCCCAAATGAATTGGGATAAGGGCAAGAGAATGATGATTTTATCTGGTAAACGGCACATCGGCATTAGCATTTAGGACTTGGAAATTCGTCTGTTATATATATATATATATATATATATATATATTCATTTTAAACAGATAACAAAGATCCATTGGGTTAGTAACAATAACACAGACATTGTACAGGTGACTAGACATCTCACCAACGGGCTGTCATGCCTCCCGACTATGGCGCTCATAATGCTGTTGGGGCTGCCACGGAGCCTGCTTAGCAGCGAGGCCGCTTTCTTACGCCGTACAGCATTGAAACAGTCGGTACGAGCTTCAGCGAACATAAATGACGCGCTGACACAACAGCACCCTAAACGCGTTGTTATACTGGAAATAGCCACGAGCTCCTCTAATAACTTCAGCTTCACATTAGACCTCTTATTCAGCCCTCTGTGCGCTACCACCAAAGACGCAGTGGAACTGGCGAAGTTTTGGGGTTATAACATTTTAAAATGTCGTGAACCAACAGGAAAAAGAAGACCTGCTTCTACAAATATTATTATCTATCTTCTAAATCTTTCAGGGTAATGCAATTCTATCATAATTTGTAATTTCGTTTAATTTTCTATGGGGATGTTGTAGAAACTCGTATTTGAGTATAATGCAGTTCCAAAGCTGAGAAGCTCTCGAGTCATACATTTATAAATAAACTTAAAAGGAAAGTGCTTGAGATTTCATTGCTTTAACCCAGGACAAGTTTTTGATTTAACAAGTGTTCCTGGGACGACGCATTACCATTTACAAGGTGGCTAGGAAACGTAGAAGTTGAGAATAAATAAGTTGAAAAAGACTATTTGGAACACGAAGGTTAAAAAGTTATTGTGTGCCAAGTTGAAGGAAACGTTTGCCTTTGCCTAAAAAAAATACATAAAAATCTCAGATCATAAGCTTAGAGATTTTTTTTAACGGTTTGTGCCGTCTCACTGCTGGACAAAGGCCCGTGCCTCCTTGAAGCAGCCCTCGCGTTTCAATTAGACCATTACAGCCACTTTTGAAAGTCAAAACCCAAAAAAAAAAAACGCGAAGCTACAGTCCCAGTCACAAGACATAATAACTTGTGAAAGTACTGTAGTTGCCCATTCCAAAGCGTATATCTCTATGGAGAAGAATGGGCAAGAAACTCCATGGACACTCTTTTAAATCAAAGTTACAAAATCTTGGTCACATCATTCGTGTTGAGAATTCAACACGAATGATTTTGAATGACGAATGAGCGTCCAGATTAGAAGACGAAATCAATAATTCGAAAATAAAGTTTTGAAATAAAATAATTAAAATAAACCGTGGCAGCTAAGAGATGACCAGTCACAACTGACAGCGCCCGTTCACGAACATGACGCATGTATCAGCCATCATTCAACTCAACCATATTGAAGGGAACTAAATGACCCGACACACCCGCCGCCATCAGCGTGACATTTAAGTGAGCATGACATTTACTCAACCGCCAAGGTAAATTCGCGTCAATGAAAGATGTAGGTACTCCGTAAATGGTGGCTTTACAGTACATAGTTTTCACACATGTGCTATGCAATTATATAATACTAAGAGATTGCATTTATACAAAGCAAAGATATTTATATATTACAATCTTCCGTAGCTTCCACGATAACTTCACATGGTAATTTGATAGCCCCTATGGTTGTGGAGCAGGACCAGCATTGAGCCAAACATTTTTATCATCAATGTAATCCCCCAACTTATAATATGCTTGCCTACATAGTGTGCGCTTTATGCAAGATTTAAATTTCGTTTCATTCAGTTGTAGAATGGGGGGAGATATTTTATTGTAACATTTTAAACAGTACCCCATGAAAGATGAGTCTACTTTAGCTAACCTGAAACCTGGCTGAACTAGTTGGTCCCATATCAAACATATCTGACTTATGTCTTTAAGGTAAAATTTTCTCTATCGTCTTAAAACATTATTGTTTCATTCTTATTCCAGAGTGGGAAAGAGATGGAGCTAGATGACCTGTCTAGCTTCGTCTCTTTCCCACTCGCCACGCGTTTTAAGACGTCATGGTCACCTAGCCTGTAGGGAGTTTGAGAAATTGTCCCTTAAAACTTTGTTCCATAGTCTGGCAAACTAATAAATTGATTCATAACTATCAGAACATTAATCAGACGAAACTATACCATTTATCGAATTAACCAATTTGTGTAATTGGATTTTAGACCCAAAAAGTCCGATTTCGATTAATCATGCCCTAATCCAATGACCAATCCAAAGGTTGTAGCAATTTGATTTAAAAAATTGACCGGTATGGTCGTGCCGTCGTTGAAGGAAACCCACCCTCAGAAGTATTACTTCAAAGCATTATGTAAATTCATGTTTTACTTGGGGATGGGGGATCTCTGGTATGAGAAAACTGAAGTTTTCTACTACAGGAAGAAGATTTATACTGCCTGGATGATATTGGCGAATGGGTACATCCTCGTCGTCTTGTTTGACGAGCTGATGGCTCATGCCAGGACCGATTTGACAAAAAGGGAGATGAATGACTTGGTGCAGTTCACTTTTGCGCATCCCTTGATTTACTGCAAGGTTTTAACGCTTTACATCTGGAAGGCCCGCATCAAGGTTGTGATGGAACGTTTGTTGGAAGGCAGCAGAACTATTTTCGATTCTTTAGAGCTGGAAAGAGTGTCAGTTAAGCAGTTTGCAAGGCATTGCTGTACGTTGATTGCTGTTTCCTATGTGACGTTGTGCTCAGCGTCTATTGAAGCTGTGAGGCTTCATTTTACACAGGGTAAGTTATTCAGTTTTGTTAGTTTTATGCCGTTAGTTGCCAAATCACCGCTTCAGCCTGTAAGTAATTTCTTTCTATAAAATATTTGCTTTTTGGCATTTGCCTTGCCTCATTCAACGGGTTGAAACGTTGGAGTCTCGCCACAATATCAACTTTAATTCGTTCGTGGTACGAGTTCCAATCCAACATTTGCAGGACTTTTTAAAAAAGGACTTTTGGCCGAAAGGTGTCGTATATCGACGTTTCCGAGGACGGTTACGCGACACCACACAGCGAAACACGACGCCGCGCCATCAACGTTACGTGTTTAATTATATTTAACAAGGTTTTCATACGTATTCGTTTATTTTTGTGTAGCATTCTTTTGTGTTTTTTGTCTATGGAGCTCAGTTGCCAGATAATAAAAAGTTTATTATTATTATCAAGCTTTTTCTCAGGCATACCGGTTCGCACTGAAGTGGTGTACTTCCCCAATTCATCACAGACTGGCTCCTTCATCAACGTTCTCCGTTTCTTCACGGAGTTCCACTGGTACTACATCGTAGCCATGATGGCTACAATGGACTGCCTCGCCCTATGTTCACTACTCACTGTAGGCCATAAGTTCAGAGTGCTAGGATTGTATTTCCGAGAACTGAGGATCAGGACTGTGGAGAACAAAGGGAAGAAGACGAGGAAGGAGCTTGCAAAAGAGTTTAAGAAAGATTTTGTAATTGGGATCAAGTTACATTCGGACGCTTTGTGGTAAGTTATTAAAGTTGTGAGTACGACTTTGTGAATTTTGATTCACGAAGAATACAGTTGATCTCTAAATTTCATAAACACCGATTGAGTCTCACTTACGTGTTATAAAATGGCTCTGTATTTATTTTGTCTATGAGGCAAATTGATTTCATAATTGGACAAATAGACGATTTGACGAACTACACCTTTGACCAAATTCAAATTTGTCGAATTGCCAATTTGACTTGACCAATGTCGTTCAACCTGTTTAAACCATAATTAAGTTTCAATTTAATAGGAACTGTAGTATTTGTTGAGCATGCAAACAATTCTTCCAGTTTTGAATTTTGGTATTAGAGAGCAAAAACTCATCGTAATTCATATTGCAGGTGTGCTCGAAATGTACAGCAGTCCATGGGTCCTCTCTACAGCATCCAAGTGTTGGAAAGTGTCGCCCTGCTAGTTATGTGCCTTATAAAACTAGTTGTAAGTATAAACATCACGCCTGTAGTCCCCAAAGGGTTAGCAGAGGTGTAACTAACACATTTAGCCAGTTATGTTTCAAGTCCAATGTAATAAGGGACGAGCCTATTGCCATCTACCGGGCACAAATCCAGATCCGTGATTTCGACTGAAAAATTCCTGATGGTATAAGCTAATAACACTTTGACCGCCATGGGATTCGAACCCAGGACTTTAATGCTCAGTAGTCGCGCTAGCGAACACTAGACAACGAGGTAGTCAATTCACAATTCGCGCTGCGTGTCGCGGGTTCGATCCCCGCACGGAACAAATATTTGTTTGGCCTACTGATAGTTGTTCCGGGTCTGGCTGTTTGTGTATGTGAGTTTAAATGTTTGTGAACGCACCCACGATACAGGAGAAATTCCTAGAGTGGGGCAAAGTTTAAAAAAAATGTGTAAATATTAATGGAATATCTAATTGCAGGTGGCGGAGCGTAACATCACCTATCTGCTGGCAACCGCCGCGTTCATCATCTGTCTTATAATACTGACTGGTTCGTATATGATGGCCGCCGGAGACATCACACATGAGGTAGGTATTTAGCATTTTTATTCACGACTACAAAAAGGATAAATGATCAACATTTATCCTTTTTGTAGCATGCAGAGGGAGAGAAAAACCAAAGAAAAAATTGATGGATTTTGTGCGGAATAGAATGTAAAAAAAACCGGCCAAGTGCGAGTCTTACTCGCACACAGGGTTCCATAGCTCCAAACAATATAATAACAATATTTTGAACTGTCATTCATTAGTTAGTAGTATTAGTTACTAAACTTCCACACAACCGCAAAACTAAATTTGTTTTTCATAGTATGTTTATGAAAAACAAAGTTACTGCTGCAGTTGGATGAAAAAGTCCCATATCTCAAAAACTAAACATCATATCTTATTGAAACCAATTTTCGTTGATAGTTTTTTTTACGTTCTACAATCCTAAATATTTTCAGAATTTTCCTCCTCTTACTTTAGAAATTAGAGGGGGGGGACACACATTTTACCACTTTGGAAGTGGCTCTAGCGCAAACTATTCAGTTTAGAAAAAAATGATATTAGAAACATTAATATCACTTTTTAAAAACCTATCCATAGATACCCCACACGTATGGGTTTGATGAAAATTATTTTTTTGTTTTTTGAGTTCTAAGTATGGGGACCCCCTTAATTTATTGTTTTTTTTCTATTTTTGTGTGAAAATCCTAATGCGGTTTACAGAATACATCTATTTACCAAGTTTCAACAGTATAGTTCTTACAGTTTCGGAAATAAGTAGCTGTGACATACGGACGGACAGACAGACAGACAGACAGACATGACGAATCTATAAGGGTTCCGTTTTTTGCCATTCGGCTACGGAACCCTAAAAAAATAATTAAAAGATAAAATAATTAGTCCGAAATAAGCCGTAGCAGCTAAGAGACGACCAGGCACAACTGACAGCGCCCGTTCACGAACATGACGCATGGATCAGCCATCATTCAACTCAACCATTTTGAAGGGAACTAAATGACCCAACACACGCGCCGCCATCAGACTGACATTTGAGTGAGCATGACATACTCTCAACCGCCAGGGCAAATTCAAGTCAAGTAATAATAGAAGACGTGTATAAAAGGAAGCATAAAATATAAGTTATTGTTATGTGTCCTTAAATAGACTGGTATCACTAATCTAGCTTGTTAAGGACATACTGATATACAGAATGATGTATACTTAATCTTTGATAAAAGTTTGTATCACAGTGTCCTTAATATAAAAAAAAAACATGCTTAAAATATTATATGCGATCGTGCTGGGCCCACGAGCGCATATAAAATGTTAATAATTTTAAGAATATATTCATAACTACAGCGTTCTCTGTGCTTTTGTAACAACCGTACTGCGATCGCCAACCCGCCTGCCAAGCGTGGCGATTATGGCAAAACCCCCCAAAATGTGAATGTGGTGACACTTGGAGGAGGCCTGTGTCCAGCAGTGGACGCCTTTTGGGCTGAAATGATGATTCATATTTATGGATGATACTGATTGTGCTTGTTGCAAACATTTAATATCATTAGTATAATTGCATTTTAGATAAAAAAATGTATGTACGTGACGTTTACACGAAGCGCTCGTGCTAGAGCTTGAGATACTGAAATAAACTGATTATAACGTGAATTTCACGTAAAATATGCTTCAAAAATGAAAGAAAGAATAACAGACAAAATATCTAGTAATAAATTATTTCTAAGAAAAATGGATTGTTCTGTTTACAAATGCAATGTCGGTACTAACAATATTGTTCTCAGAAAAATGAAGATTAATTAGCCTTACAGCTGTACGTCTCTATTGTGATGGAAGATTTTCTCTTGTAGAAATAATGTAATGTCTTTTTGTTGTTTTTAATGGCATATCGCGTTTGATCAGAGGTTAAAGAACTTCTTTGAGTTCAAATTATGGAGTCAATTTGGCGCAGGATAGTGAACTTGGGATAAAAGCATGAAAAAGGAGATGAGAATGTAGAATGATGATCATGCTGATAGTGAATTAGATTCTCATAGGCTTTCCGATTATTTTGAGCTTGATTTGATTTTAGTGTTTCCAAAATTTATAAGAAATTGCAACTGTTAGTAAATTTGCTCATTTTAAAGTTTAACAAGTTCTGTGTCGTCATTTTATAAGTTAAGAGGCTGACCAAAAAAACGATGGATGGTCTGTGTAAAGACTGATATGGGAAGAAAGGAGTTATCTGATGAGATGACTAGCAATAGAAAAGTATAGTAGAAGACAGGCTGCTCTGACCGCAAATAAATTGGCATTAGGGCAAGAGTCAACATTTTTTTATATCTTGGCCAGATACAGATCACATTATTTCCACAATTCCAAACAAAATACTGCAAAACATAGCAATATTTACATGATCCCTACTAGATGCGAGTTCGCGTTAATACCATTAGCAAGATTTATACTCGACTCGTATTTATGTACAAAGTTGTGTGTACATAACAGTAAGCAGGAAGTGAATCTGAAGCTATCTGTCATTCCGTTTCATTTGAGATGAGAGGACAAATACAGAACTTGCTTATTTACACAGATCATCTATTAGAGCAGAGATTTAAGTACTCTCGTTAGTTAAAAGATTGAGTAGATTCTAGCTCATAATTACGAGAGCAATGATTATGTCATGTTAAAATCAAAATCAAAATATTTTATTTTACATAGGCCTACATGGGCACTTATAAAACGTCGACAAAAGATTCACGGTTCGGGTTGGTCGTTTCCTATGGAGAAGAACCGGCCAGAAACTCCGTGTTAAGTTAAGTTAAGTGTTTGTTACTTTTTTAAAATCTGATGGTTGGATCCTTCGAACAAGTTTTGAAGAAACAAAGCTATTGTAGAAATTGAATAAATTATATACTAACCATATATTCTATTAGTATTTTTTGTTGTAGTAAATATTAAGTTTAAATTATTCTATAAGTAGCTTTAATATATTGATGTATTTATTTATTCCTCACGAGACCGGCAACCCGAAACCGGCATGTCATAGAACTAAAAATTCGAAGACATGTGACGTTTACCAACCCACACTGGGCCCGCGTGGTGGCTTACAGTGCACTCCCTCTCATAGAGAGGAGGCCTGTGTCCCAGCAGTGGGAACATTGTAGGCTGATGATGATGATGATTTATTTATTAACCAGTTGTTATTGAATACATTTTCTAATGACTAACTACTTTTATAAAATTAAATTTTGAACGCATTTGAAATATTACGCTTTGCTAGATTTATTCTCGGTTTTTGAAGACACCAGAAGGTTTGATTTCAATAAAAAAACATCCTTAAATGACGTTCAGAAAAGCAATGTGTCAAGAAATTTAATTAAATATTGCTCTTAAATGAATATACTCAACTTAACAATATCCCAGAAACCAGTCCTTAGGCAGCTACATCGAATATAAAAATTATGTCTACTAAAATAATAATAAAATTGGGTCAAATTCCCGCAATAATTCGAGCGATAATGGATCACGACATTTGATTGACACCTTCGCATTAGCAAAATGAAACAGTTATCTTTTGTTAGGGCTAGGGCAGATGCTCAAGGAATTTACCTAAAAACAGTTTTAGCTTTTATCAATAAAGGAAATAGAATTGTATAGCTTAATGAACACAATTTTTTTTTTATGTTATTAAATTTGCGTGCGTGGCTGCAGCACGATAAAATCCTACGCTCTCTTCTTGTTAGACAATGATGTTTGTAAACACAACATCATAAATAACGTTTTGACAGTATGATATTAATTATCTAATCCCTAGATCCAAATATTGTTGATATAGAAATCTATCAAAGCCAACTTAACTACGCGACGTGTCTAAAGCTCAATTATTTATGACAAAAAATAATATCGTTCACCCGATAGCAGGAAAATTAATAAAGTATTCGTTATTGACACTATGATTGATTATATCAGGGACGTCACTGATGATTGATCAGTGAGGACAACACTAGCGTGTGGACAGTGTTGGGTAGGGGATTTTTTTAGTTCCAAATATGGTTGTTTTTTTTTTAAACTGTATTATTATCCAGAGGTTTTTAGTTGGTTTCTGATTGTTAACTAGTTAAACTTGACCTGTCTCACCCTTTCGAAACGTTGATTTATCGTTTTTTCGCTTCTTATTTAAGTTACCTACAATAACCAGCTACACTTGTCAAGAGCATACAACAACACGTATTGACAATACTTACAGACTTCAATACACAGTGCTTTGACAAATACACAATAGCTGGGTAGGACGTCGAGACATCATTTGCCCAGCCTTATCCCAAACTATCTTGGGGTCGGCTTTCTGTCTAACCGGATGCTGCTGAGTACCAGTATTTAACATGAAGCGACTGACTATTTGACCTGGAAGTCAGATAGTCAGTCGCTTCATGTGTCTTCATGTGTCGCTTTAACCCAGTAACTGGGTAATACGATACCCTTTGGTAAGATTGGATGTCGGACTTTTGGCTTCTAACTTCTCGTAACGACTGTCAAAGATCTACAAGTGACAGCCGGGACCAACGGCTTAACGTACTTGCCGAGACCCGGATGAAACTCGGTATGTAATTATGGTGACTCATCCACGGACCAACCTCGACCCGTGCGGCTGTAATGGTTTAGCCACGAGCTCCACCTTCATCAAAGTATTAAGCATTTACTCCGCCTTTGTACAGCTTTAGTTGTACTTGTGCGTAAAGTTTTAATAAATAAATAAAAAATAAGTTATTGTTATGTGCCCATAGATAGACTGGTATCACTAATCTAGCTTGTTAAGGACATACTGATATACAGAATGATGTATACTTAATCTTTGATAAAAGTTTGTATCACAGTGTCCTTAATATAAAAAAAAACATGCTTAAAATATTATATGCGATCGTGCTGGGCCCACGAGCGCATATAAAATGTTAATAATTTTAAGAATATATTCATAACTACAGCGTTCTCTGTGCTTTTGTAACAACCGTACTGCGATCGCCAACCCGCCTGCCAAGCGTGGCGATTATGGCAAAACCCCCCAAAATGTGAATGTGGTGACACTTGGAGGAGGCCTGTGTCCAGCAGTGGACGCCTTTTGGGCTGAAATGATGATTCATATTTATGGATGATACTGATTGTGCTTGTTGCAAACATTTAATAACATTAAAAAACAACATTAACATTAGGATAATTGCATTCGGTACGTGACGTTTACACGAAGCGCTCGTGCTAGAGCTTGAGATACTGAAATAAACTGATTATAACGTGAATTTCACGTAAAATATGCTTCAAAAAATGAAAGAAAGAATAACAGACAAAATATCTAGTAATAAATTATTTCTAAGCAAAATGGATTGTTCTGTTTACAAATGCAATGTCGGTACTAACAATATTGTTCTCAGAAAAATGAAGATTAATTAGCCTTACAGCTGTACGTCTCTATTGTGATGGAAGATTTTCTCTTGTAGAAATAATGTAATGCCTTTTTGTTGTTTTTAATGGCATATCGCGTTTGATCAGAGGTTAAAGAACTTCTTTGAGTTCAAATTATGGAGTCAATTTGGCGCAGGATAGTGAACTTGGGATAAAAGCATGAAAAAGGAGATGAGAATGTAGAATGATGATCATGCTGATAGTGAATTAGATTCTCATAGGCTTTCCGATTATTTTGAGCTTGATTAGATTTTAGTGTTTCCAAAATTTATAAGAAATTGCAACTGTTAGTAAATTTGCTCATTTTAAAGTTTAACAAGTTCTGTGTCGTCATTTTATAAGTTAAGAGGCTGACCAAAAAAACGATGGATGGTCTGTGTAAAGACTGATATGGGAAGACAGGAGTTATCTGATGAGATGACTAGCAATAGAAAAGTATAGTAGAAGACAGGCTGCTCTGACCGCAAATAAATTGGCATTAGGGCAAGAGTCAACATTTTTTTATATCTTGGCCAGATACAGATCACATTATTTCCACAATTCCAAACAAAATACTGCAAAACATTGCAATATTTACATGATCCCTACTAGATGCGAGTTCGCGTTAATACCATTAGCAAGATTTATACTCGACTCGTATTTATGTACA
This sequence comes from Cerastis rubricosa, assembly GCA_949152445.1. NCBI lineage: Eukaryota > Metazoa > Arthropoda > Insecta > Lepidoptera > Noctuidae > Cerastis > Cerastis rubricosa. Next base: position 17,726,798 of record OX424541.1, read on the forward strand.
AAGTTGTGTGTACATAACAGTAAGCAGGAAGTGAATCTGAAGCTATCTGTCATTCTGTTTCATTTGAGATGAGAGGACAAATACAGAACTTGCTTATTTACACAGATCATCTATTAGAGCAGAGATTTAAGTACTCTCGTTAGTTAAAAGATTGAGTAGATTCTAGCTCATAATTACGAGAGCAATGATTATGTCATGTTAAAATCAAAATCATAATATTTTATTTTACATAGGCCTACATGGGCACTTATAAAACGTCGACAAAAGATTCACGGTTCGGGTTGGTCGTTTCCTATGGAGAAGAACCGGCCAGAAACTCCGTGTAAAGTTAAGTTAAGTGTTTGTTACTTTTTTAAAATCTGATGGTTGGATCCTTCGAACAAGTTTTGAAGAAACAAAGCTATTGTAGAAATTGAATAAATTATATACTAACCACATATTCTATTAGTATTTTTTGTTGTAGTCAATATTAAGTTTAAATTATTCTATAAGTAGCTTTAATATATTGATGTATTTATTTATTCCTCACGAGACCGGCAACCCGAAACCGGCATGTCCTAGAACTAAAAATTCGAAGACATGTGACGTTTACCAACCCACACTGGGCCCGCGTGGTGGCTTACAGTGCACTCCCTCTCATAGAGAGGAGGCCTGTGTCCCAGCAGTGGGAACATTGTAGGCTGATGATGATGATGATTTATTTATTAACCAGTTATTATTGAATACATTTTCTAATGACTAACTACTTTTATAAAATTAAATTTTGAACGCATTTGAAATATTACGCTTTGCTAGATTTATTCTCGGTTTTTGAAGACACCAGAAGGTTTGATTTCAATAAAAAAACATCCTTAAATGACGTTCAGAAAAGCAATGTGTCAAGAAATTGAATTAAATATTGCTCTTAAATGAATATACTCAACTTAACAATATCCCAGAAACCAGTCCTTAGGCAGGTACATCGATACCTAACAAAAAAAAAATACTGGCTCCAATATAAAAATTATGTCTACTAAAATAATAATAAAATTGGGTCAAATTCCCGCAATAATTCGAGCGATAATGGATCACGACATTTGATTGACACCTTCGCATTAGCAAAATGAAACAGTTGTCTTTTGTTAGGGCTAGGGCAGATGCTCAAGGAATTTACCTAAAAACAGTTTTTAACTTTTATCAATAAAGGAAATAGAATTGTATAGCTTCATGCACACAATTTTTTTTTGATGTTTTTAAATTTGCATGCGTGGCTCTGTATGGTGTCGGACGTAAAGAATAGCACCATCCCATATCTTCCCGTGGGTGTCGTAAGAGGCGACTAAGGGATTAGCCAGAGAATGGGCAGCAGCGTTCTCTGTGCTTTTGTAACAACCGTACTGCGATCGCCAACCCGCCTGCCAAGCGTGGCGATTATGGCAAAAACCCCCTTATGTAAATGTGGCGACACTTGGGGAGGCCAATGTCCAGCAGTGGACGTCTTTTGGGCTGAAATGATGATGATGATGATGCGTGGCTGCAGCACGATAAAATCCTACGCTCTCTTCTTGTTAGACAATGATTTTTGTAAACACAACATTATAAATAACGTTTTGACAGTATGATATTAATTATCTAATACCTAGATCCAAATATTGTTGATTTATAAATCTATCAAAGCCAACCTAACTACGCGACGTGTCTAAAGCTCAATTATTTATAACAAAAAATAATATCGTTCACCCGATAGCAGGAAAATTAATAAAGTATTCGTTATTGACACTATGATTGATTATATCAGGGACGTCACTGATGATTGATCAGTGAGGACAACACTAGCGTGTGGACAGTGTTGTGTAGGGGATTTGTTTAGTTCCAAAGATGGTTGTTTTTTTTTTTAACTGTATGATTATCCAGAGGTTTTTAGTTGGTTTCTGATTTTTAACTAGTTATACTTGACCTGTCTCACCCTTTCGAAAAGTTGATTTATCGTTTTTTCGCTTCTTATTTAAGTTACCTACAATAACCAGCTACACTTGACACGGGCATCCAACAACACATATTGACAATACTTACAGACTTCAATACACAGTGCTTTGACAAATACACAATAGCTGGGTAGGACGTCGAGTCATCATTTGCCCAGCCTTATCCAAAACTATCTTGGGGTCGGCTTTCTGTCTAACCGGATGCTGCTGAGTACCAGTATTTAACATGAAGCGACTGACTATTTGACCTGGAAGTCAGATAGTCAGTCGCTTCATGTGTCTTCATGTGTCGCTTTAACCCAGTAACTGGGTAATACGATACCCTTTGGTAAGATTGGATGTCGGACTTTTGGCTTCTGACTACTCGTAACGACTGTCAAAGATCTACAAGTGACAGCCGGGACCAACGGCTTAACGTACTTGCCGAGACCCGGAGGAAACTCGGTATGTAATTATGGTGACTCATCCACGGACCAACCTCGACCCGTGCGGCTGTAATGGTTTTGCCACGAGCTCCACCTTCATCAAAGTATTAAGCATTTACTCCGCCTTTGTACAGCTTTAGTTGTACTTGTGCGTAAAGTTTTAATAAATAAATAAACATTGAGAACTTCAACTTATTTAGTTGAATATGGTTTTACAATATCCTATTCTCACAATTGAAAGGTAAAGTCTTAAGTTGGAAGCGTCAGAGTTGCCTGTGACATTACACGTTTTATGTTTTTTTTGCCGGCCAGTTTCTGGTTGGATGTTGAACAAAATATGATTTGCGGCCGCATTACGCATTATGTATTTACAAAATTATAATCATTAAAATCATGAATACAACTCTCTAAATTCATTTAACACCATTGAATGCCTTTTCATGAAATAGCCATTCAATGGACTGAAATATTGTATTGATAATTTTAATAATTATAACTCTGTTGTTAGGGCCGCGAATCGTGCTTTAATTAACATACAACCTTTTACTGATCTGCTAATTGTAAAATGTAACGCAGAGCATGAAAACGTAGAGCAGTGGTGGCCCAGTGGTGGCAGCAACAACTTACGATCAGTAAGCCGTGGGTTCGAACCCAGGCAGGTGTATTACTTTGTGTAATTTATTTCATCACCGCTGCTCTCAAAAACGGTGAAGGAAAACATCGTGAGGAAACCGGCATGTCCTAGAACTATAAATTTGAAGACATGTGACATCTACCAACCCGCACTGGTACCCACGTGATAGGTTACAGCCCACTCCTTCTCATAGAGAGGAGGCCTGTGTCCCAGTAGTGGGAACATTATACGCTGATGATGGTGATGATGAATTGTGATCCCAAATCCCAAATCTCTCCCAAATCCCTTAAATACAAACTTAAGGTTAAGAGAGTAATCAGTAGACACTCGATAGTTTTCTTAAATCAGAAAAGCCACTGCCATGTGAGTGATGTTTATGTTTTGGGAAGCCGATTTCATTTCTAAACAAGTACTGTTATGGCTAGGTGGTTTTTAGATAACCTTGGTGGCGATTAGTATTGATTTTCATTTATTTTGGTTCATTCAACTTGGCAAAAGGAATTGAAAAAAATAGGCATACAAATTATAATGTTACCAAATTTTGTTGATGCTTTTTCGTTTAACCCAGTTTCGCCGAACTATAAAAGTTAAACAAATACCTTGTTTAGCCCAAAACACATTTAACTTCAAAACTAGGTAGGTCGGTACTTAAAACTGCCCCAAAACGGAAAACCAGTGGGAAGTAAAAACACATTAATTACGACTGAACTAAACAAAAGTAAGCTCAGGTTTGTTGTGCCTTTTGCCTTTGAAAATTTAATATTCGTTTGTGTAACATTTTGGTATCATAGTTTGTTTACAAGTTTTCTTTAACAAAAACTTTCACACTCTGAATCATACCTTAACTTTAAAAGAACAAAGTATAAATTAATTTGCGTAGTATTTTCAAGAAATATTACAACTATTTCAGATGCTGAACTATTGTTGGTTTAACAAACTGTGTGTGACCGACGTTTATTTAATCCCTCGTTGCCAATAATTTGTGGTAAGTGTAGTAATTTGGGCAGTACACTGTGATTTACCTGTTTTGCCAATGAAGTCACACTTTTGCTGTATCATTTATTATGGAGTGGCTGTAATGAAAACTTTGTTAGACAAGAGTAAATTGATTTTATTCTCGCTTATAATTTCAGGAGTTAAGATTAATATCACTGTTGTATGTTGTGTTTAAGGATAAGCAATGTTTGACGAGGTTGGTCTGTTATTTTTTTAAGTTTTTCGTCGTTTCGTTTCATGAACGGTGTCTGTGACACGTCAATCACGGCAAACTAATGGTCTCAGTTGTCATTTTTGTTGTGGGTGGTCAAATGCTTGTAAGTCTGAAAACCATGCAGTCTTACCAAGTGGTATCATATTACCCAGAAACTGGGTAGTGAAGATCAGGAATGCACACCTCGCATGGGTATAATACAGTGTATCTTATGAACTTTTTGTAATATCCTCTGAACCTATGGCAAATTAATGATTTGTATTTGAATGCAGTCGCGGTGAAGGAAAACATCGTGAAGAACCCGGCATGTCTTAAAACTAAAAATCCGAAGACATGTGACATCTAAAAACGCGCACTGGGCCCGCGTGGTGGATTACAGACCACTCCCTCTCATTAGGAGGAGGTCTGTGTCCCAGAAGTGGGAACATTATAGGCTGATGATGATGATGATGCAGTCACTCTGTCTTAAATTGTTATATTCATTACAGCTGCATCCAGCTAGACTGGAAGCATATTCCAACATGAGGTTGACGCTATACGTTTTTTACTGTATGCCGACACCATCCCTGTTGTAAAAAGCAGATACAATAGCAGAAATAATTACCAGCAACGATAACTAAATAATAGTAACAGCCCACATTTAGCCAATTCCATTTACAATAACCGTTATCATAACGACAACATAGATACGAGTATAATGAACGTCAAAACGTCACTTACGCCTGATAAAGTATAATTACAACGGAGCATTAAGGATAATTTATCAATTTAGTTGTAGTTGTGACAAACGGACCGTCTTAATTTCCTAACAGTTGTATGTGGGCTGACATGATAGATGTTCCGTGTGAAACAAGGACGTTGTGTAGGGATGGGATTCGTTTTTCGCTGAATCAAAATATTTTATTTTTCATAGGCCTACATGGACAATTTTAAAACGTCGACAATAGGTGCACGGTTCGGGTTGGCCGTTTCCTATGGAGAAGAACCGGCAAGAAACTCCATGGTAAATCTCTTAAAATCATTTGGTTTTACAATATTTAAAGGTTACCGTTAGTACTTAAGTATGGGAGGACAGCGTGGGCCCGACAGAATATTTTTACTGAATTGTCATAGAATTACTTTTTGTTTATTAATTTACTGATTTTGGCCTTGGATTCCTGTGTGACTCGGGAATATCCAACAGGAACTTATCGTGAAATCTAAAACTAACACTCACATACACTATGTTCTAACCCAGGTCGTGTATGTATGTGTGTTTAATTTTCTAGATATGCTCACAGCTTTACTGGCGTGGAAGTATCAATATACATCGGGAACGTACCGTAAAATCGAACTCAAAATCCTATTTTCTAACCTAGGTCATAGTCTTACTATGAGCAACAACAGGGTAACAGATAGACAAACAGACAGATGATCAGACAGTTACTTTCTCATGAATTTTACTATTAGTGTGGACGTATGCGTGATGGGTAATCGGGTTGGCAGAAATTAGGATGATACTGCCTACAACATATTCTTTTTAGTCCGATAACCTTAACTTTTGATCCGGCACTGTCAATTTGGAATGGAAAACTCTCAATATAACGAAAAACAAACAAGTTCTCTATTCATTTGAATTTTGATTACTAGTGGTGCATTGCATCATCATCTACCCAGCCTTTTCCCAAACTATCTTAGGGTCGGTTCCAGTATAACCGGATGCAGCTGAGTACCAGTATTTTACATGAAGCGACTGCCTATCTGACCTCCACAACACAGTAACTGAGTAATACGATATCCCTTGGTAAGACTGAATGCCAGACTTTTGGCTTCTGACTACTCGTAACGACTGTCAAAGATCTACAAATGACCGCCGGGACCAACGGCTTAGCGTGCTTTCCGAGGCTCGGAGGAAACTAGGTATGTAATTATGGTCACCCATCCGCGGACCAACCTCGGCATGCACGGCTTAACCTTAAAGATAGAACCATGTGGCTGTTATTATTTAGCCACGAACTCCCATTGATTCATAATATACGATAATTTTATATAAAATGACGTTATTCACGCTAGCCTTTTTCCAATGTCGAATTTTGGCCTCCCTATTAGAAACGCTTGGCCGAAAAACACTTAGAGCGGAGCGCTAAATAATAGCTGATTTTACCCTCGAAAAGAATAATGTAGAACAAGGAAATGCGTAGTACGTATCCGAGGCTGGTATTTCAATTGCAACATAAGTTTAACTGATGAATACTACTGTCAATTCGACAGTTTTTGTACAGAAACAAGCTCTGCAAAGTTCGAGTGAATCTATTCTTCTTGCCAAGCGGCCTTCCACTAGGTAGACCGACGACCTGGTGAAGGTTGCGGGGATCCGCTGGATGCGAGATAACCGGACAATGTGGTGACACTTGGGGGAGGCCTATGTCCAGCAGTGGGCGTCTTTCAGCTGAAATGATGATGATGAAGCGTGCTCCACAATAGGCTGCATCATTGCTTCATGTCAGACGAGTTGAGGCTAAACGTAAGACTATTTGGTTAAAAAAAAATTGTGAAATAAGAATACAAAACTTATGGTTTTTATATCTGTCAATAAGTACGAGTTTATAAATATAGCATCAAACTTTCTTAAGTTTCTGTGGCTGAGAAAAAAATCTGTGGGTTTTCGTTATGTATTTTATAATAATGGAAAAAGAAAACACCGTAAGGAAAATAATCTCAAGTGTCCACGGCCGCTTCTGTTCCCAGGCTGAACGTCGACATACGTTTGTCTCCAATTGTGTATAATCTGTATTTACAAGCGGCGGCCATCATAAATAATGACCCTCTCAAGTTATGGGAAAGGACATGTGCCATTGTTTATGGTAACGCAACCCATAGACCAGTGATTGCCAACCTTTTTTTGACCAGGGACTACTTTTATTTTTTATAATATTTTTACATCGTTCTCATCATCGTGCATTGTTATAAACAGAACATAATATCACGCCCGTAATACTCGAAGGGTTAGGCAGAGGTGTACCATATAGTACACCCACATTTCGCCAGGCATGTTTAAGTCCCATGTAATAGAGGGCGAGTCTATAGCCATCAGCCGGGTACAAATCCAGACTCCGTGGCTGCTACTAAAAAAATCCTGATAGATAAGTCCAATAACACTCCCTCACCTGGGTCTCGAATCCGTCCTTGGTTCGATTCCTCATGCTTGGCAGTCGCGTTTGCGACCAACGAGGCAATCATCATCGTTATTCCCTGCCCTTATCAGAATTTATTTTGGGGTCGGTGCAACGTGGCTTTTTAGTAGTCAATTTTTAACTTAAGTCTTTAAAGCGTTTGGAACGACATTAAAAAAACGTATCGTTGTTGCAGTTTGCATCAATGTAAATTTTAAACCGAACTTTATTCTAGTTAAAAAGTTTAATCATTTAGCAGACCATCTTTAATCATTCAGACCATTACTGGCGGTCCCTGTACCATAGACCGTAGGTAGGTTGGAAACCAATGGTCTATGATAGACAAAGATCAACAAAGGATGTAATGTAGTTTGTATTACTGGACGCGTTTTGTTATCCGCATCGTTAAGTCACTTAAGGTTAATTCATGTCATGTCATGGGGTGAATTATGAGAAAATGTTATAAGAGCGTTTACGCCGCACGGCATTTCATACAAACTTTCAAGTCCTAATTTTCCGAAATGACTATACCGATTTAAATGAAACTTAATACGCATAAGCAGGATACCAAAGTCTAAAAAGTTACTAAAATACATTTTCGAAATGTCTTTAAAAAAAAAGATAATTGGAAATTTCTGTTTATATGGATTATTTATGATTAGTCTAATTTATCTGTAAAACTATTTTTCAAAAATGTTTTTAGTAACTTTTTAGACCTTTGTGTCCTGTTTATGCGTATCAAGTTTCATTAAAATCGGTTCAGTCATTTCAGAAAATAAGGACTTGAAAGTATGTATGAAATGTCGAAAGGTGTAAACGCTCTTAAGTGGCCGGACATATACGAGTGTAAATTTTTGAAGTGCCTAAGTGATAAAGTTGGAGTCGTTATGTAAGAGGACTCAGTCAGCAGTTTACTATGGGGTGCATTTATGGAAAGTTTAATACGAAGAGTTAAAGGGTACGAGGGATTGGCGATAAACTATTTATATAACCATGTTTTTTTTTTGTGATGGTTAAACATAATTGATATTGAGTTGTAAATACAATACAGTTATTATATTATAATACAATTCAATATCTTTAGCCAATTGAAAGTTATTAATTAAGCTTAAGTCATTGCTAATGCATTTTTTTATGCAATACACAAGTATTTTAGCGAAATAAGAACCTTCAAAGAAAGCAAAACTAAGAATTCTAACTTTTGACAGTTCTAACTTCAAGCAGTTACTAAAGTACATAATAAAAATCGTAAATAATGGCTTTTACTCAAGTAAACACTTTGACTTGTTTATAGATGTAAACTTTTTAATTGCCCATCCTTGTCTTTTGCCCTGTATCGTTCTACCTTTTTACATTATTAGGTACTTATTCCTCCCGATGTTTTCTTCTCAAAAACGGTGAAGGAAAACATCGTGAGGAAACCAGCACATGTGACATCTACCAACCCGCACTGGGCCCGCGTGGTGGATTACAGCCCACTCCCTCTCATAGAGAGGCGGCCTGTGTCCCAGCAGTGGGATCATGCGATGATGATGCGGTACTTATTTTAGTTGAAATTAGTAAAAGATATTGATTTATATTAGAAAACAAAATGAGCGTTACATATGTACATAATAATGTGAAACAGCATACCCTAAACAGGCAAAATATGGTTTGTGCATACATCACCAACTTTTATATCTGGTTACACCTGTATTTTATGCAAATAAAAGATTCTTACTCTTTGCACAAAATAAATGTTAATCTACCATAAACGAAAAATCCTAATTCCATGCCTTATCACATTCTACAATCAACCCCCGTAAAAACATAACCCAAAATGCATAAAAATCTATTTTTTATCCCAACCTGCTTATAAAAACATACGTTGAACATAAAATACATTTTTAACCCCATAATACGTCCCAATTCTAATCAGATTGTATGGGTTGTAATCTAAATTACGCACCCCTAATTACGTTCTATGACCCTCGTGAATATTAACACCTTTTACATCTATACAGGGTAGGGTGTTATACTAAGTGATATTTAAAATTTATGACTAAGGAGCTTGAAAATATGGTTTGAAAAGAAAATTTGGTGTCTATTTTTGTATTCATTAAGACAAGACTGAATCGGCGTTCTATTTTCAATTATAACAAAGGAGTCACGTACGTATCAATTATTCCGAATATCTATCCTAACGTTTGATATTGTTTTGAAACCATTCAATTGAAATAGTACTTGATTGAACTCAAACGCATGACTGGGTTGTTCTAATTTCATTTGACAAAGTGTTTACATTCAATTTATTAAAGGACTAATCACTTTTTTTAGTTTGTTTAATTCTACAACTCAACTGCTACGCTGCGCGCTACGGCGTAGCTGAGTTAGTGCTATGGCGTAGCTCAGTTTGCGCTACGGCGTAGCTCTGTTAGCGCTACGGCGTAGCTCAGTTAGCGCTACGGCGTAGCTCAGTCCACGATACGCCGTAGCTCAAACTTGGTCGCTAAGATCAAGTATTATGCGGTAAGTTTTCATAATACTTGAAACGGGATATTTACTTTGGTAACTATTTGTTTTGAGTTATTTCGACGCTGATGCAAACGCCATGATCACGGATAAACTGAAGTTAGGGTTAGGTAGGTAGGTGTTTATGAGCAGACAAATCGGTCTACCCTCTTTGTTGTCAAACAAATAGTAAACATGGAAAATATTCCGTTTCAAGTGTTATTGATAGCATTAGTAAAATAGTAACACCCTATAGTAATATACACTAGTTTTGTATGTACAAAAAAAAATACATATATTTTTACTAGTCTTCTACGTCATTGTATCGAATAATAATTGAATGTCAGTTGACAATAAATTGTGGACAAATATTATATTTATTATATTATATTATTTTTCATGTATATTCTTTATTCTCTTTGTTAAACCAAGCATTACAGTCATCATGATTAATGTTTGGTAAAAAATAGACATTTTCAGCCCATACATAACCATAAACAACCACTATTAAGTTGTATGTAATTATTTTGTAGATTACTTACTTTAGGTACGTCATGAGAAATTTTATGAACACTACACATTATAATTATTTTCGTTGTTATTTTATTCTTCATAAAATATTTAATCATGCAAAGGAGTTACTTTCGTGATGGAGTATGTGTGAAATAATTACTACAGCTCAAGTTATTTTCAACTTTAGTGAAAACTAAATAAAGTTTAAAGCCCTGTGTTAGTATTTGTTTGCGTATTTTAACTTCTTGTGTACTACTTTTGGGAATTATAAAGTGTAGGTTTTGAGTACAATTTTATTGAATTGTGAAGTTGACGGACTTTTTTTGAAGTCCATCTTTTTTATGGGAATTACTGTTTTTGGGCGTAATGTATCGGACACCAATCCAATATTTGATAAAATTAAGGCTTTGAAATCTGCTGTAAGAATATCCAAATATGTCAGTTGAATTATATTTAATTATATAAAAAAAAACAAAAGCCATTTATCTGTAAGTACCGATAAACTATAAAAAGATCGGCGACTTTTTTCTTCTAAAATATAATGTAGCAATACGCCTACAATCTTTGAAGGGTTAGGCAGAAGTACGACCATATTTCTTCAGTTACATTGAAGCCCCATGTGATAGGGGCCGCCACTTAAAATTCCTGATGGAAATATAAGTAATTTTCTTCCATCTCACGTAATAATAACACAAGAAAAGACAAATTTAATCTTTTCCCCAAAAAATATTCCATCTGCAAATACATTTCAATTCACAACCCACAGAAAACGCCCCAAGATATTCCGTTTTAAAATAACAGAAATAAAATTCTCTTAAAATAAAACCGTAGATACTGGGGGCCGATTCAAATTACACTGTTTGGTTAAAGAATGCCAAAAGGGCTTGAAATAGTACAAGATCCTGACTAAGATCGACCTTCACCCATCCGTTTACCGAATGAAAAACATTTTTAGCTATCTTAATTCATGAAAACATTGCAAATGGGTTGCCTGATGACATTAAGCCAAGACTATAGTGTCCAAGTGAGTCTTGACCGATTTTATGTAGGCAACCTAATACCTAAATTCTAGAACTCAAATTGCTGATGTAGCTTGCAAAGCTACAAAACGAAAATAGAACTAGGTAGGCCACGTCTGCGTGATGCCGGCGAAGCTGTTGGATCGTATATGGCAAAACTGACCGATGAGAAGATGGCGTAATGCCTTGGATGGCTTCCACATTGATTGGTGAAAAGAAGCACAATAACGAGAGAAGTGGAAGGAGTGTGGGCATTTGCCCAGCAGTAGGGAGAGTTAAACTTAACAAAGAAAAAAAACAAACACCATCCCATTTGCAATAAAAATATCTGTATTTTAAAATTCTGTAAACAGATGTGTGCAGGTCGATTTTAGTCGGGATCTTAGACTAAAATACCTACCCAAATTGGATCAAAACTAGGCAGTGGCGAGATAATTACCTAAATAAACAACTGAATAGAGCATTTTCTCCTTTGTGAAACAAAAGCGTGTCTAAAGAGTTCGCTGAATAAAAATCAAAGGAGGTTTTGTATTAAATTGTTTTTTGAACAATTTTCACCAGTTGGAACGAGGAACTTGGGTTATTTGGAACTTCTTACTTTAGCCGGAATTTGTGTAGGAAGTGTTGTTGAGGTTTGGCAGGTTTATGACCTGAAATTATGGTTTTGAATATTTAGAAATTACAAAGTTCATGGTCCTTGGGCGCAGTTTTGAGTAAGACGAGTTTGCCCAATTTTCATGATTTTGGCCTTTAAGACATTTTACAGGATTTTGCAAAAACGTCTTTCAACTTTTGTGATTTGATAGGTTTAGACTATTAATTATAATTTTTTTAGTTTTATTTTGTTTCCCTCAACTATAGGCATCATCATCTGCCTAGCTTTTTCCCAAACTATGTTGAGGTCGGCTTCAATACCAGTATTTTACATACCAGTATTTTGCATGGAGCGACTGCCTTTCTGACCTCCACAACCCAGTAACTGGGTAATGCACGCTACCCCTGGTTGTCAGACTTTCGGGCATCTGACTACTCGTCACTACTGTTGAAATCTACAAATGACAGCCGGGAACAACGGCTTAATGTTCTTAGATAGGCATGGAGGAAACTCGGAATGTAATGATGGTCACCCATCCACGGATCGACCAAGGAAAGAACTGCTTAAGCATGTAGATCAATCCGTGCGGCTGAGTATGACATGTAGTCACGAGCTCCTCAACGATAGGCGTGAAACGTGACAATAGGAGGAAACTTCGGGGACTCTCCTATAGGCTTCTCAAAATCCAAATTGTTAATGTTTTGGATGTCGTTTAGTGACGTACAAAAAGCATGTAAATCTATTTACTTTCATTAATTTTCAAACTATTCCAAAAACATTTAACATACAAATTCGCAACTTCAGCCAAAAGAAAGCAATTAAAAAAGTGCTGTGGACACATTAAGCGGGCAGCTCTATCCGCAAGTTTGCTCGGATCCCACGCTCGAATCAACTATGTTGACGCAATCATACATTCAGGATAGGTTCCCTACGTGTTTCAAGTCTAAAAGGATAGATATTTTAGTTTAACTTTAAAATAGAATAAAGGGTGAAATTAAATTCCTGTATTACATAAGGTGGGCTTAACATAATCGGCGAAATGTGGGTGTGTTTTGTAGACATCAGAATAAATCTCAAAGGAAATACAGACGTGATATTTGGTAACGTGATGAAAGAAAGAAAGACATGACGTGCATACAAAAAGACAAAAGAAAAAACATTAAACATACAACGCATAACAAATATTTATAAATACAACAAGACGGAACAAAAAAGATGACAGCATATACGTCGTGTAAGCTGTCATCTTTTTTGTAACCACTGAGCAGCACAACGCTGGTTTTTAACCCCCGACCAAAAAAGAGGGGTGTTATAAGTTTGACGTGTGTATCTGTGTGTCTGTCTGTGGCATCGTAGCTCCTAAAAGGATGAACCAATTTTGATAAAATTGAAAGATGTTTTAATCGAGAGTGTTCTTAGCTATGTTTTGAGAAAATCTGCTCAGCCGTTTGAAGGTCAATACCACTTTTCTAGTTGAAGGGAAATAAACAACTTCCTTAGGTCTGGTCGATTCGAAATTTGAAATCTTGTTACTTATCACCATGGGCATCGCCGGGCGCACTGCACCCCCCCTCCCCCCTAAAATCTGTTTTTTTTTTTTTTAATTTATAACTTCCTTTGTTTTTGTTTATTAGAGAGAAGAGGCGCAACACCGAGAAAAGTGGAAGCAATAGGGGAGACCCATACCCAGGAGTGGGACAGTCAAGGCTAAGATAATATAAGTTTATAAAGCATGAAATAAAAGTTAAATTAAAAATTTAAAAAACCCCCGACACAGTAAACCTCTAAAAAACCAAAAATAAATTAATCCAGGCGTCGTAGCGTCGGGAGACCGCTACGTAGACCGCTTAGTACAAACACAAAACAGCGGACCCGTTTTTAGAGGTTTTCTGTGTCGGGGTTTTTTTACATTTTTGGTTTTTCAGTCGTTGACGTTGTGTCATTTTTAGAACTTTGAATGATTTTTAATGACACATGAGACTGAAAGAGTTCTGAATTTAAATGTGGATGGATTAAGAGGGAGCGGAATACCAAAGAAAAGATGGGTGGATTGCGCGAAAAATTATATGTAGAAAATAGGAATAAATGATAGCTTGACGAATTACAGAGGAATATGGAGGAAAAAGACGTGTTGCGCCGACCCCAAATTAAATGAGACAAGGGCAGGAACATGATGAAGATTGATTTCTAATGACAAGGATTTTTTAAAGAACTCCTCTGGTTTAACACAAACTACAAAGCTCGTAAATAAAACTGTATGTTAAAGAAACGAGATGGAAAATGTTTTCAATTTCGTTCAATGCTAACTAAATGTCTTTAACGTATCAGACTCTAAGAAAGTGCTATGGAACCGTGTAAAAGTGCAAATTGAGACTATTCTCAGTCATAACATTTTTAAATTAGAGTTACTTATTCGTCTGTTTAGGCTAGATTGTTATCAATTATAAAGAAGTTTCGTGTTTCATTAATAAAAAAATCGTGTGAGGAAGTGCAAGGATATGTTTGAATACTGGAAAACAGAAACGTAAGTCATCATCATCATCATCATTTCAGCCCAAAAGACGTCCGCTGCTGGACATAGGCCTCCCCCAAGTCACATTGACATTTTGGGGGGTTTTGCCATAATCGCCACGCTTGGCAGGCTGGGTTGGCGATCGCAGTACGGTTGTAACAAAAGCACAGATAACGCTGCTGCCCATTCTCTTGCAAGTACTTTAGTCGCCTCTTACGACACCCACGGGGAGATACGGGATGGTGCTATTCTTTACGTCCGACCCCATACAGAGCCACCAAACGTAAGTAGTAAGTTATAATCTAAGATAATGCCCGTTCCAACATTTAAAAAGAATAAACAGAACAGAACAACGCAAAGTCAAACTTAACTTTTACTTAACAAATAAAAACAAGGCACATTTGTAAAACACAAATATTGTTGTTTCAAAAGTTTAAGCTCACCTCCCCTTAGTCGGGCGATTCGCGTTACTTTCACAAAATAAACACGACTTGAAGAGTTCAAACTCACTTTTCATGTTTTGGTGAGTATTTGTTTTTACAAGGTTTGTTGAAAAATATGGTCGTGGTTATTTGAAGCGGATAAAAGTTCATTCAAACCAGGATCTCATCGCTAAATAGTAGCAGCTGTTCGGGTCGATTGTCAGGTTAAGCCGTGCTTGCCTAGGTTGGTCCGTGGATCGGTGACCATACATTACATATCGAGTTTCCTCCATGCCTCGGAAAACTTGTTGAGCCGTTGGTCCCGGTTGTCATTTGTGGATCTAGACAGTTCTTAACTGGTAACTCAGTGGCCCGAAAGTCTGACAACAGTCTGAACAGACTTTTTCTTTCGTCATAAGCTCTAAAGTCTGACAACCAGTCTTTCCTAGGAGTATCGTATTACCCAGTACTAATACGGGTTAAACATCATCATTTCAGCCAAAAAGACGTCCACTGCTGGACATAGGCATCCTCCAAGTGTCGCCACATTGACATTTTAGGGGGGTTTTGCCATAATCGCCACGCTTGGCAGGCAGGTAGATCGCAGTACGGTTGTTACAAAAGCACAGAGAACGCTGCTGCCCATTCTCTGGCAAATACGGGTTGTGGAGGTCAAATTGGTAGTCGCTCCATGTAAAATACTGGTATTTATTTGATCCACTTAGACTGGAAGCCGACTCAAACATAGTTGGTAAAAGGATATATAGATAATGATAAAGGTTCGAACAAACCGGTTTAGACTCATTGCGGACTCGGTTACGGTCATGGACATGAAGACTTCTTCTTAGCGTGTAGATAAAAACGTTGAAATATGTTTGGACCAAAATCATCTGAGAAGTCTCCGCTCACTAATTTAGATAAGGTCATCAAAAGCGCAAGTATCAGGGCATGCAGCGGAAGATTGAATACTGAATTATTTGTTTGTGTCAGGTGTTCGCAATTTTTAGGGTTCCGTACCTCGAAAGGAAGAAACGGAACCCTTATAGGATCACTTTGTTGTCCGTCCGTCCGTCTGTATGTCTGTCAATACCTATTTTCTCAAGAACGCGTGGAGGTATCAAGCTGAAATTTGTATCAAATACTTATGTCTACTGTCCCTTGAATATGTGAAAAATAAAACTTCAAAGCCAACGCAATCAAAAGATACAGCCGTTTAAGCCGCAAATTTCTGCAAATTTTCGACACTCGCAAGAATCAAAACCTACAGGGTACTTTCAGTGAACTCAGAATCTTGAAATTTGGTACGAAGCAACGTCTTATAGTACAGATAAAAGAAAAATTGCGAAAACCGTAAATTTACCGTATTTTTAATGAAAAATTTTCACACAAATTAATTTTAACTTTTACTATAGGTTTGTACGGAACCCTACTTGCCCGAGTCCGACTCGCACTTGGCCGGTTTTTCCATTACAGTTCGACTACTCCTTAACTGCGGACACAGCAGTTTTAGGTACGAGGTGATGCAAAATATAGTGAAGAAAACATGTCCTCGTAGAACCAAGAATAAAATTGGAAGTCACAATAAAAATATTTATTGGTTCAAGACTTCAAGCTAATTTACAATAATTGTACATTAAATTGTAAGAAAGAAAGAAATAAAGAAGTCATGTTAGTACTGTAATTCACCAAGCCGCAATGACCCACTCTCTCTCTCAAAGAGCCTGAGTCGCAGCATTGACAACATATTATGCTCTGAGTAATGAAGAATGATGCAAAAAAAGAAGCATGTTCGAATAAAAAAAATATTATGTCCACACGACATATTTACATAAAAAGTTTCTGGCTTAATAACTTGTTGAAGGCAAATGGGAATACCTTTGGTGCTCAAGGTATAGGTGCTCTAAAAATAGGTGCTCAAACGGGAATACTCCAAATTTCCACTCAGAATAACTGTTTGAATGAGAATAATTCATTTTTAAAAATTAATATCCAGGTTTTATTGAAAATGTTACAGTAAAAATCCACATACCGAGTAGTTACATAAAAAAAGACTTTTCCTGAAATGTATGAAAAAACACGAAAGGTCTTAATGTGGAGTAAAGCAGCTTTACATCTGTTTTTAATAAAAAATAACAACGCAACAGCTTATTTTCTTGTTAAAGTAACATTACCTTAACGATAAGCTATAATATACATAAGTGAAGCTTTAGTCCAGGGGTTCTCAACACGAGGTATGCGTTTTTTTTAAGCTGTAGGTCTGACTAGCCAATGCCCGCGGTTTCGCACTCTTTGAGGACGGTAATTATCCCACGGGATCATACTGTCGGGATAAAAGTATCTTGTGTGTTAATCCAGGTTATCAACTACCTTTTTTTTTCGGATGCTATCAAATTAACCCACCCTGCTCTGGGCGGAGCGGAGAGAGTGTCAGACTTGTACTGACTAAAACCTATCCATGTTCCTTCTTAGCCCTTTGTGTTCCAGGACCACGGTATCTCTTTCAAAGAGTACCGCAGCCCAGGTTATGAATTATCTTTATGCCAAATTTCATTCAAATCCATTCTGTAGATTTGTGAAAGAGTAACATACATCCTTTCATCCATTCGCTTAACCTTTCGCATTTATAATATTAAGTAGGATTAAAGTCCCATCCACCCTTGTAGGAGACACTAAAAGTTGGTAAAAATATGATCATTATAAACGTCTATGCATGTTCTTAAATTTAATGTTGTTTCTTTTAATAGTATTAACATTGTGATCAATATCTAGGTACATGAAATAAGGTGGTACCAGATTCAAAAAAGGTTGGCAGCCTCTGCTTTAGCACATACACGTACGATACCCATCTACCATATTACAGAAAATGAACCATGTCGTTATTTCTCGGCTTTAAAACTCCATGTAGGTCTCTCAGACCCCGCGGATTACTGTTAAAGGTATAATGAAAAGAGCACATAATATTGTTTATGGGTTTGCATGGAGATTTTTTACGAGTTTCCTCCTCTAGAGATAAGTGAAAGTCTACGATGTAATAACATAAATTCATGGTGTTACACGTGTATATGTGGAACCATTTGTTTTTATTTTACGTAAGCCTTTGTAATTTGG
This sequence comes from Cerastis rubricosa, assembly GCA_949152445.1. NCBI lineage: Eukaryota > Metazoa > Arthropoda > Insecta > Lepidoptera > Noctuidae > Cerastis > Cerastis rubricosa. The sequence continues at coordinate 17,744,842 of OX424541.1, forward strand.
ACGCGAATAACGGGTTTAACGTGGGTTTTTTCTAACTTGAATTGGCTGTGGGGATAATTTGATTGAAAAAGGTAAAGTTTTTGTTGTTCTAGCTTGGCCTAGAAAGTTTTGTTATTTAGGCTAATGATAATGTACCGCTTTTAATAACACTTAATTACCAAAACGTTTATGTTTAACGAAGGGTCCGCTTAGTTGAAATTGATACGGGTTAAAATGTTTTAAATCAACAACTATCGTGTCCTGTATCTAGCTCAAATAATTCAATTCCTCAGCCATCTTAAACTAAAGCTCACCGAAGTACTTTCACAAATCTTTTTTAGTCCGCCATTACTTATTCTTAACGTAACATCCTAAGAAGATTATAATATTTTCAGCATAAAATCCTGACGATTCTTTAATGTCTAGAACCTAAACTTTCCAGATATCCTAACAACATTTTGAGTGTGGTAACCCTCGAAGAACAATTTACTTCGTTCAAACGCGAATCTGTCTGCCACGAGCATAGATTACGGCCTGGGCAATATTGGGCTATTTTCAGTAGTAGGTAATATGTAACATGAATTCATTTTGATCGTGTAATATAATTCATGTGATAAATGTTTATTTGTAGTACAACGCTCAGTTAGGTGTTGAATAATTTAATCAGATTGTTGATGCATTCGGTCCAGGGTTTTGCTAGTGAAATTCGTTACTGCTGGCTATTTTACATGCTTTGATGCGCTCTCACAAAAAGGAGGCTCAAGTCTGCGTATTAGAAATATTACAGGCTGGAAGCATAAACGAAATAAAGAGAGGAAATAGTTGTTGAGTTTTTCTTAAACGATTTTTAGTAGTAGTTCGAAGACTGGATTCATGTCGGGTAAATAACAAAAATCTCACCCCCTTTGCATAATACTTACCCTTTATAGGGTAAGAGACTGGTAATTAGGGACCCATACTTAAACACGTGATTATACTCATGATAATAAACAACGTACCCAAAGAAACATTTTTTATACCTAGTCACTTTTATCGCAATAATTCAACAGCGGTATGAAAATCGCGCGCGCGCGCTTATGTCCTATCAGCTTGTGATGAAAGCGAATGAGTATTAAAAATGTTTCTTTGGGAAAGTTGTTTGTTATCACGAGTATAATCACGTGTTTAAGTATCCGTTACTAAATAGCACTTATTCTTTAAAACTGGTGAATTGGGTTGCTCTATGGTAGTGTATAGTACACCCATTTTTTTCATACTTCTTCGGGAAAAAAGGTACCTATGATGCCAAATCTGTACGTATCGGAAACTTCGGAACATGTTTCAGCTTTACGTCGATTTTAAAATTAAAAATACTCTTTTCACGTAAAATATTTTAACAATTTTTAAGGATTTTGTATCATCTATGGATGATGTAGCTTTTGCTTGTTGCAAAGAATTTAACTAATATGTTATAGGATAATTGTATTTTCGATTCAAAACTCGACGTATTTACATTACAACGTGCTATGGCCTCTGGCTCTCTCCGACACAACTTTATACGTGAAAATGTTTCAAGTTTATTTTCGGAAAATTGCGGTCGCTTAATTTCAGAGCCGTCATAGTGCAATTCGGGCCATGAAATTCAGGTTCCTGTATTTTTATATTAAAATTTGTTTGACAAAAAATATCGTATGAAGGATTTATTTTCGTCATATATTTCGTCGAAATGAACAACTGATCGAAAAGGTTTTTTTATTTATTTTATCTTTAAAATTATAGCCATATTTGGTCTTCTAATCCAGGGTTGACCCCGGGTTGGGCAAAGAGTTATTCGATTTTTAATTGGGAAATTCGTAATACATAGCAGCTTAGAATATTGTAAAATCGAACCGGTGTTTATGACCACATGACTGATGAACGTGGACGAAGCGAAAGAAATATGTAGTTATCGTAGCAGATGAAGTTCTGCAGCCTGCCTACCCCTATGCAAAAAAGGCCAGATTTATATTTGTGTCAACAAATTACCGATAAACTTAATCGATAGATTGATTTGTTCTTTTTACTTACATATCATCATCAGCCTATAATATTTCCACTGCTGGGACACAGGCCTCCCCTCAATGAGAACGAGTGGGCTGTAATCCACCACGCGGGCACAGTGCGGGTTGGTAGATGTCCCATGTCTTCAAATTTTTAGTTCTAGAACATGCCGGTTTCCTCACGATGTTTTCCTTCACCGTTTTTGAGGGCAGCGGTGATGAAATAAAAGACACAAAGATAATGCGCCTGTCTGGGTTCGAACTCATGACTTACTGCACTTAAGTCAGGGCTGCCGCCACTGGGCCGCAACTGCTCTCTTGCTGCTAACATACATATATAGCTTAAACAAACTGGAAAAATGTGAATACTTAAAACGAGTGCCTTTAAAAAAAAATGTAAGCCCGACTTAACCTAAGTTGGGCTTACAATTCCAAAACTAGAACCCCACATTATCTTTTCAACAAAGTTGCTATTAGCACAAAAATAAGTACCTACCAACCTACAAACTTAACTGCGGGTCTGGTCTTTTAAGTTAGGTAACACAATCCGAAGGTTGGAATATTCTAGAGTTTGTTAGGTCATACATAACCTCCGTAGAGAGCTGAGGGGAATTTAATCTAAACTTGGCTTTTGCGTTCGTGCGCTTGGAATTTGTCGAAATGTTGTATGAGTCTTGGTAACGTAACGAAAGACTAAAGTTTTATGTTGTTTTAGAAGACAAAGGGTATTTGAAACGAAGTTCCTTATTGCGCGTTGCGAAAGGGGGCTAGACGGAAAAAATTAAGACCAAAAAAGTTGTAACGACACTTTTTGCTATTGTTTTAAGCCGTGCGGCGTACAAGGACAAGGAGAAGGACAGGGACAGGGACGGACAGGGATAGGGATAGGAACAGGGAAAGGGACAAGGACAGGGACATGGACAGGGACTGGGACAGGGACAATTGCTATAGTTGTAAGCCGTGCGGCGTGTGCGTGTTTCTCTGTCTGTCTCACTCTCTCTCTCATAGAAAGCAAGCCAGTTAAAAGGAACTTCGTTCCATCCGGGTGTCCCTTGACACCTTTCAAGTTTTTTTTATTTCATACGTTTGGACGAATTCGGCTTGCGTGGTACTAATGCAGCAGAAACGAAAGATAATGACAGACTGTTTCCAATTTTCCTTAACATTTGCCTTCTGCGACTAATCCGTTAAGAATGAGTCTAGATCGTCACGACTGCTTTTTTTGGGCCTGCCTCGGCTACGACAGCCGTGTTCAAGCACCCACTGTGTGACCGCTCGTTTGGCGCAGTGGCTAAGCGACTTACAACTGCGCTGCGTTTCGCGGGTTCGATTCCCGCACGGAATAAAATATATTTGTAAGGCCCACAGATAGTTGTTCCAGGTCTGAATGTTTGTGTCATCATCATCATTTCAGCCCAAAAGACGTCCACTGCTGGACATAGGTCTCCCCCAAGTCACACTGACATTTTGGGGGGCATTGCCATAATCGCCACGCTTGGCAGGCGGGTTGGCGATCGCAGTACGGTTGTTACAAAAACACAGAAAAACGCTGCTGCCCATTCTCTGGCAAGTCCCTTAGTCGCCTCTTACGACACCCACGGGAAGATATGGGATGGTGCCATTCTTTACGTCCGACACCATACAGACCATGACCACGACCACCATGACCACCTTAGACCATGTGTATGTGAGTTTAAATGTTTGCAAACACACCCACGATACAGGAGAAATTCCTAGTGTGAACAAAGTTAAAAAAAACTGTGTGAATATCTTCGTGAATAGGGTACAATATACACATAAATTTAAATTATTTTTCAAAGCATTAGGCATATATACCTTTACTACGCAGAAACCTATCTTAATTATATTAAATTTCTTCAATAATATCCCCATTCTTAATATTATATCTGTTCCACAAATATACATTTATATTTAGATATCGAAAAAACTTCCCACTATTACATATTTTTTTACGATCAAGGAAAATATTCAGCAGTATTAATGACTTATCCATGTGAAGCTACTTGCCTGTCCATTCTACTGGCTTCCAAACTTAACACATGCACGTATGGACGACTCTGTGGCGATAATAATATGGGTGACTTTACTATAGCAGCGACAAAGGATAAGTTTGTAAACTAGTATGCCGTACTTGATTATGTCGACCTCAAAAGTAGGACAGTATAGTGCAGTATTTTGTCAGAAATGCGTCTTAGGGACGTTTATGATATTCGAAATGAGGCAACTGCTTTAAACTATCGTTATGTTTTACGTTTTTTTTTATAGACTGTTTGTTCTTGATTACGATAGGGAACTTTGATGTACTGATAAGGGGTTTTTATGAGGCAGGTTAGCAACCACTGCCAACTGCAACTAGCTTGAAATTTTGGTGAAATAGTGGGTAGTCCTCTGCCTTATTCTTGGGGGATTACAGGCGTGAGGTTTTGTTATGTTTTCGTTTCTATTTTGTAAAATTACTTGTTTCTGGAAAAACGAAACGCAAGTTATAATAAATATAATGTTGTGATAAAATTCAGCGCAGCGGTGGCCTAGTGGTGGCAGCTCCGACTTACGAGCAGTAAGCTGTAGGTTCGAACCCAGGCAGGCGCATTACTTTGTGTAATTTATTTAATCACCGCTGGCTTCAAAAACGGTAAAGGAAAACATCGAGAGGAAACCGGCATGTCCTAGAACTAAAAATTCGAAGACATGTGACATCTACCAACCCGCACTGGGCCTGCGTGGTGGATTACAGCCCTCTCATAGAGAGGAGGCCTGTGTCCCAGCATTGGGAACATTATAGGCTGTTGATGATGATGATGATGAAAGTCGATTTTAGATACCGGATATCTCTTTACTTACAGTGTACCTACTGTGGTCAATTGTTAATATTCCAAAGTATATAGTGTGTCTACTGGTGTTATATTCAAATTGAGTTCTCAGATGAAATACATATGTGCCGATTGCGAATTTATTGGTTCGCGGCAGATACGGGAGAATTAAACCTTTAACTAATTATATAGATTTAGTGTGACGTATCTGGTGACGAAAAGTTTGATAGACAGCTGCCTTGTTTTGTTAATTTAACCCATAAATTAAATTTGGTAGCTTAATGTACTGTTTTAGATTTAGTGTTAAATAATATATCAATGAATAAATTAAAACGAGTTCGTGTACTCTATATGATTAGTATTTTAGTTATGAATTTGTAATAACGAGATATGTAGGCAAAATAATATACATGCGATCAATATTTTATTTATAAAATAATTGGAGACACAACGTATTAAAAAATATTGAAACCAATTTTAAAACCCTAATAACCACACAGCTAACACTGAAATTCATTTAATGTATCCATGATAAAAAAAGCTTACTAATAAATCTCCTTACTTTCCTGTCATATTCGATAACTTAACTATAGGTAAGTATATAAGCTAGCATTTTTCACTGAAACTCGACGACAAACTCCATTATAAATGAGGTTCGCTAACGACCTATTCTTGACTAACACTATCTAGAATAACGCCCTAATGACACTAGATGAAGTTGTCTGAAGCCTCTGTGTAGGTTGAATATGCGTTTGGGATTTATGGGACATGTCCTTTTTTTTATTCTACCTTTTGTTGTAAGCAAAGACTTATTGTCGGGCCTACGCTGTCCTCCCATACTGAAGTTCTAACGCTGCCTGTTACATTCAAATATTGTAAAACCAAATGTTTTTAAAAGAGTAACTATAGAGTTTCTTGTCGGTTCTTCTACATAGGAAACGACCAACTTGAATCGTGCACCTTTTGTCGACGTTTTATAAGTGCCCATGTAGGTCTACGTAAAATAAAATATTTTACAAAATCGTTGCGAGCCCTGATGATTTTCTTTGTATTCATTGGTGCGTTATCTTCTTAGTTTTTTTTTGCATTGTCTAAAGTAACACGCACATACTATTTAAATTAGTTCAAGTAGCTGTAAGATTTGCAAAATGTTTATGCGGCTTGGACATCACTATTGCACAGGCACAAGTAGTTTAAAGAATGCGCCACGCCAACTATCCTAAGCTGTCATAGAAAATTCTGGAAAGAATAAAAGAGAGAGATAGACCTGGATTTCAGTCATCTTACAAATTAATCGGCTAAATGCTATGACACAGTATGTACAATATATCCAAAGCTCGAGTGAATCTGTTTCTTCGAGGCAAGCGTGCTCCATCCTAGGCCGCAACTTCGCTTTACTTCAGGCGAGCTGCGGCCAAAAGTAAGCCTATTTTGGGTTTAAAAATGTTGATTATTTTAGAGTACATTAATAATAAAGTCTATTAAAGGCATTATGTTCAGCAGTCAAACATCTACTTTCACTATGCAAACAAAATTGTTTGGAATATAACCTTACAGAAAACTCTGATCAAAAACTGTCCCAAATTATTCACCCAAACACACACACCCTACATCTATACAACGTGTTGGAACCGCGAACACCTTCAGTTATAAAGGTGTGGCCACGTCAGCGTTTATCGGTCGCGCGCTACTCATCAATCTTGCTTTCGTTCAGGTGATATGTCGCGCGTCCATTGAACACGATTTTGTGTATTCAACTAACGTAACAAATGACATATTTCTGTTACGTGATCGGTTGAGCGCGTTTTCGATAGTGTGTTCGGGGTTTATGATATATATTTTTTTTCTTTTGTTTCCTTTGATCGAGTATAGGTTTGGTTTTGAAGTGAAAGTTGTGTAGCCAAATATGAAAAATGATGCCTGGGTTTAAGTTCAGTAACGTTTATACAGAAAGCCTGAAAAAAGCTTTCGTTGTTTACCGTTGGTCCTGGCTGTCATTTGTAGATCTTTGACAGTCGTTACAGGTCAGTGGCATGAAAGTCTGACGCAGGACGAGCGCCGCAGGAGCGACTGCCTATCTGACCTCTACAACCCAGTTAGGGATGTAAAGGTCAGATAGGCAGTCGCTCCATGTAAAATACTGGTATTCAGTTGCATCCGGTTACATTGGAAGCCGGCCACAACACAGTTGGGAAAGGCTAGGCAGATTATATAGAGAAGAATAAACTTCTGCCTAAACTTTCGTGGATATCCCTCGAAGGGTTTGGCAGAGGTTCCGCGGCAAATTGTCGATCAGCGGACGTCTATGACGACAGGCCGTGCCAACGGCGCGTCAAGGAGATGTCAGAAAATCGGAAGGGGTCCGAGAGAGCCGATGCCTGCCAGGGCTGCGGGCTGTTCGAAAGAGATACCGTGGGTAAAGGGCTAAGAAGGAACATGGATGGGTTTTAGTCAGTCAAGTCTGACACTCCCTTCCGCTCCGCCAAGAGCGGGAGAAGTCATTTGATGATTTCCCATCCGAAAAAAAAGGGTTTGGCAGAGGTTTACTCTTAGTTCACTTACTTGTTGCCAGTTATGTTTAAATCCCGTGTAAGAGAAGCCATTTCTTTCTATTGCTATCAACCGTTCACAAATCTAAACTCTTGGTTGCTACATAGTTTACAACACATGATGTAAATTGGGCCTAATTTACAACACATGATATAAATTAGCAAAAACTTTAAGGTCAATCTGTCACAAGCCTTATGAGCATTTACGTCTTTATTTTCCGAAATGACTGAACCGATTTTAATGAAAAATGTTTTTGAAGTGAAAACTTCTTTAGCGGCGTTGAGCACTTTTTCTGTAATGGGTTTAAAATCTTAAACTCGCGTCAGGTCACGTGTCCTGATCGAAAATTCGTAAGACGAATTGACATTAGGTTGCGAAGGAATTTGAACTTTATGACATCTGTCATTGAGTTTGGTTGTCCAAAACTGGATAATTATCTTATGCACAAACAAAACCTTCGATTTCTCCAAAGAGGTAAAATTCGTAAAACGTATCGTAATATTTCTGTGTTGAATTTGTTATGTAATGTAAGTTGTCATGTTTGTGTATGATAGCGCAATAAATGAATATTGTATTTTACCACATAAATGATAGAACTAGATAATTAAAGCAATTCGTTCAAAATTATTTCCTAACCATATCCAAAAATGCACAACGTTACTATTCAAGTTTTCACTTCTGCCGGCACTCCCGGAGTGCAACCCGTTTTTTGTAACTATTTAGAGCTATGTATCCTGCTTATGCGTACGAAGTTTCATTAAAATCGGTTCAGTCATTTCGGAAAATAAGGACTTGAATGTTTGTATGAAATGTCGTGAGGCGTAAACGCTCGTAAACTGGCTTTAAAGTAATCAAATTAAACTACAACCGTTCAAACAATATCATAACCGATATAGCATCGTTATCCCCATGTGGTATGACGTTAAGTTGCCAGACCAATACGTTGTTGGACTAATCACCGATGAGACCGAGGATCGATACCGTGTCCGAGTTTCGACTTAGTCATATGTTCGCTTATTGCATCTGAATATTGTTTTTTTTTTCCTGCAGTACCGGTCTATAAAACCAGGTAGGTCGATAGGAGTTTGTTGTCTTTTTTAGAACCACGTCAACGGTTGTCTGAAGTTTTTTAGGGTTCCGTACCCAAAGGGTCAAACGGGACCCTATTACTGAGACTTCGCTGTCCGTCCGTCCGTCCGTCCGTCCGTCCGTCTGTCACCAGGCTGTATCTCATGAACCGTGATAGTTAGCGAGTTGAAATTTCTACAGATTGTGTATTTCTGTTGATGCTATAACAACAAATAATAAAAACAGAAAAAAAAAATATGGGGGGCTCCCATACAAAAAATTTTTTTTTTCGTTTTTTTAAATAACGGTACGGAACCCTTCGTGCGCGAGTCCGACTCGCACTTGGCTGGTTTTTTTTTTAAAGCATGGCGATTTTGGTCCGTGAAAAAGTAATCATTTATATCATACACAGAACCTTCCGCGGTTTGGAAAACACGATGATGATCTGATAGATTTCGTTCTTAGAGCTTTTATAGTCATACTAATAAATAATAAAAAAAATATATTAGACCAGAAAAGATTACATATGTTCACAAAGTTGTCAACAAGCTACTCATCTCAAAAATTTAAAATCTGAAATTGTGTCTGAAATTTTTAGCATCTGCTACCGAACTAGGTTTAAAGCCTGTGTTTCATTAGGCAGTGCCTTAAACCCTCAAACTAAGTATGCATTAAGTACGACGGGATTGACATTGTCGCATTTGTGTACAAAAATCCCTTAAATAAAAAGATTAAAAAAAAAGTATGCATTATCAGCTCACGAAGTACCAGGTTAACATATACATAACCTTTTCCCAACTATGTTGGGGTCGGCATCCAGTCTAACCGCATTCAGTTGAATACCAGAATTTTACATGGAGCGACTGCCTATTCGACCTCCACAATCCGTTAGACCTGGGTAATAACGATACCCTCTTGGTAGTCCTACTGGGTAATCGCCCATAAGTCCCATAACCAGTCTTGCAAAGGGTAATCACACCGGCTAGACAAAGGCTAGACACTGAGAAGGAGACACTGTTTTTGATGCTTTATTAATTAAAATATGATCAAAGAATGCCATCAATATTTTAGATCAAAAACCAATTTTACTTACCAATCTAGCGTACCAAATTGAACTTTGGGATACGAATTTTACTCTTCGATCTAATTTTAATTCTGTTCGATCAAGAAACGTTTCTCGTGAACTATGCAAACACTTCTTCATTAAGAGGGTCTTTGTCTCACAGTGTGGGGCTAGAAGAATTATCGAAAGTTGAATGTAGTATTTTTTATAAAGCAAATGCCTAACAAGATAGCGTTGGGTAAGACAGACTTTTGGGCGCCAGACAACCCGTAACGACTGGCAAATAATGACAGTAACAAACGCACTCAGTAAAAACTTACGCTTTTATTCCATAGGGTGTTGACAGACACTACAAACTGCCACTTGCTACGATAATTGCAAACTCCTTTTACTTCGGTTACGTTCATACGTAGGCCGGAGTGTTGAGTTGAGGGTTAGCACATACTGACGCTGTGTGTACAAGTCACACGTTTAGTTTGGATGACAATGCAAAGTTAGCTAAGTGTTGTTTGTTATTCATCATCTGTCTAGCCTTTTCCCAAACTATCTTGGGGTCGGCTTCCAGTCTAGCTGGATGCAGCTGCGTGCCAGTATTTTACTGGTCAGACACACAGGCTGCGAGTATTACGCATATGACCTCTCTGAATTAAGAAGTATGGTGTACTTTCTCAGGGGAGCACTCAAAGACCTTTACTATTTTATACTATAAACGAACAAGCGGCTCAGGAATCAAAGACTTTCTGAGATAGTCCAATCTGGGTAAAGGAAATTATTGACTTTTTCTTAGAATATAAGTCCTATAACTATTTCTAAGAAAATCAATTTCGGGATATTCCCAAAGCTTTCAGGTTTAACAAATATGAATCTTCTAGAGATATTAATATGGTTGGCTAATAAAATTGATTGGGGGTCGGGGTACTCTTTATTTATTAACCTGCATTATCACACTGTTGGGCAAAGGTCTCCCTCACAACTTTACACTCTTTTCTGTGTGCTGTTTTATTCGTCCAATATTTCATCTTTTATTTTTCAATTGATAATGAAAAAAGGGTATTCGTAATAAATATTAATCTTCAAACCTTCTACGTAATTTAAGCGTTCAAGTATTACAAAAATTGGACCTTTCACAAACCGATCATTCTACGACATTCGTTCGTTGAATAGCCTTATTTTTTTTCTAATTTGTGTAAAATAATTTCTGTTTACGGGCACAGAAATCCGCTTCCTCTTCAACTGGCTTTTTCCATGGCCCAAAAAAGTCTCGCAACAAACGAGAAAAATCAACTGTGAATCTAAATATTTTTTCCACGTTACACCAATGAGTAATGATTGATTGAACGAGCGATAAAAACTGCCTCTGAGCGTAGAAGTAAAAGAGATGTGTTTTCTATGTAAATATTGAGAATGCTTTGAATATTGGGTCAAATTAAGTTAGCTAGCAAAACTCTGTAGAAGTAATGAGTAAATGTGATAAAATGTTAAAAAACGTTCGAAGATTTTTTGGGAGGCATTTTATCGTATAGAAAATCTCATCTGTTCTTGCTCTTCTGGTGCCTCTCCAATTACTAAAGATTAGCCATCAAATCCAAATGTTTCTCCATGTTATTTGCGAGATGGAATAGCTCAGCAGCTCTCAGGATTTCGGTCATTTCCCGAATGTTTCTCCTGGATGAAAAACATTGGCGAATTAACCTTTTTTTCTCTGGATAACACCGCGTTTGTGACACAGAGTGGTAGCGACACAGACCCACAATATATGTGTACATTCGCCACAGCTCTATTTTCTTGAAGGAAATTCGACAATTTTTATCGTCAATTTGTTTATTTTTGCAAGGACAATAGAAAAATAAAACAATAAGGAAAAAATACAGCTCTGACTTTACTTACGATTAAACTTGTTTTTTTTTTTAATTCCATGGAGTATTTGATTGAGGCTGGTCTCTTTTAAGTGTTCAACAAAAATCTGCCAACATATGAGGACTGCATGTGACCAAGTGCCGTTTTTCAATGCTGGAAATGTCCTGATGGAACCTTTCTCAATGTTCGCCGCCCACGGTTTCTCGGTTTTCGGGTATCAGATGGTTAGAATAGGCATGAGTCACTACTGGATACAAGTTCGTGATATAGCATGTGCAGAAGCGCAAGAGAAATACAGATGTATAATAAGGTACTATTAGTTCTCATTCTTTTTCGTGGGTTATCTTAAAGTTACAACCTTTATAATTTTAGCTTTTATAATTTTAGAAATCTTTATTTACCTTTCCTTTCGAGGGCTAAAAATCAACAACTTTGCTTGCTACCAGTATTTTAACAAAAATGATGCGTATATATTTTGCTCTGTATGGTGTCGGACGTAAAGAATAGCACCATCCCATATCTTCCCGTGAGTGTCGTAAGAGGCGACTAAGGGACTTGCCAGAGAATGGGCAGCAGCGTTCTCTGTGCTTTTTGTAACAACCGTACTGCGATCGCCAAGCCGCCTGCCAAGCGTGGCGATTATGGCAAAACCCCCCAAAATGTCAGTGTGACTTGGGGGAGGCCTATGTCCAGCAGTGGACGTCTTTTGGGCTGAAATGATGAATGATGATGATGATGATGCGTATGATGAAGACTTGTGACGAATTTACACAATTTTTTAATGCATGAGGCGAATTTATTTTCAATGTATGGAGTTCACAAAAATGTGGCAAGTTTACTTTGTGACGAAAAAACCTATTTTTACGGCACGCACGAATCGTGACGGGTTCGTGCGTGCCTTAAAAATGGGTTCAGTATGATGTACTGAACATTCTAAATGTGGTAACCATTTGTGAGTCGGTGTCCTTCCACCCTGTATTGAATTTTTCAATCGGAAATTTAAAAAGATCTGCTGTTCCATAAATTGTAACCAAGTGTCAAGATATTGTACTTCTGTAGGAAATAGCATTATTTTTAAATGAAAACTTCTATGCGGAGAGTTCGTGATGGGTATTTAAAAGAAGATTGGCCTTTTTTATTAAATAAGTCCAACCAACCATTTCTAGCATATAAGTAAAACGATATGTCTCTTATTTTTATTATATCCAGAAAGCCGTAAAAACTAAAAGTTTCGGGTCATAAAAGTCAGAAAGTTTGAAAATTCGTTTTGTTTAATGATATTATTATAACTAGGTACTAGAGATAATTTACGACACTTTTAACGTCTGTTGTAATTTTAAACTAGGCCTCTCTCAGAAGTAAGTAAATTACTCCCAAAATAAGTTTTAAGCAAAACTATCAAACAGATTTACACGTTTCTCGAAAACTTTATATGATTTTCATATAAAGTTCTTTATTTGAAAATCGATAGAAATTCATAGGAATTGCGATTCCATGCTGCCAGAAGACGGGCCCTTAGGGTTCGTTTCCACCAAGCGCAAAAATCCTCGCGCACTATTTGAATGTCACTGAATAACGGAGTATATCGGCATTGTCTTTAAGTACAAAATTACGCGCTCGCGCATGTGCAACAATAATTTTCTTCTTTTTTAGGGTTCCGTACCTCAAAAGGAAAAAACGGAACCCTTATAGGATCACTTTGTTGTCCGTCCGTATGTCCGTCTGTCCGTCTGTCCGTCTGTCCGTCTGTCCGTCTGTCCGTCTATCTGTCTGTCAAGACCCTTTTTCTAAGGAACGCGTAAAGTTATCAAGCTGGAATTTATACAAAATACTCAGGTCTACTGTCCTTTGGAGCTGTGAAAAATTCGAACTTCTAAGCCAACGCAATCAAAAGATACAGCTGTTTATGCCGCAAATTTTCGACACTCGCAAGGGAATCAAAACCTACAGGGTACTTCCCGTAAAATCATAATCTTGAAATTTGGTACGAAGCAACGTCTTATAACACAGATAAAGGAAAAATTGCGAAAATCGTAAAATTTAAGTTACATCAAATAATAAAAATATTTTTAATAATTTTAAACTTACTACCCCTTCGCTCATGAACGTGTAAAGGTATTAAATTGAAATTCATATCAAATATTCGAGTCTATAATATCTTTAAGCTGTAACAAAATCGAACTTCTATGTCAACGCAATCAAAAGAAACAGCAATTTAAACCGCATAATTATTATTATATTCAAACTCCCAATTACTCGCAAGGGAATCAAAACCTAAAGGGTACTTCCAGTCGACCTAGAATCATGAAATTTGGCATGAAGCAATGTTTTATTATGCCCAACCTTACTGAGCCCGCTTGGTAGATTAAAAGAAAGAAAAAATGTTTATTGGCGCCATCGCCACAAGTACACACAATATTAAAGAAATAAAAACAAATATAAAAATAAAAAACTTAATCTAAACAAGAAATACTGTGTGAATCAAGGTAGCGCCAAATAGGCCCAGTTCAGCATAATGCCGGACAACTAGTGCCCGGCACTACACTACGGCTACTACGGCGGTGGGATTACAGCCCACTCCCTCTCTTAGAGAGGAGCCCTGTGTCCCAGCGGTACATTATAGGGTTATGATGAATGTTTTATAACACATGTAAAGGAAAAATTCCGGAAACCTTAAAGTTTTATTTACATCACATATTTTTTTTAATAATCTTAAACTTATTATACCCTTTTCCTCATGAACGCGTTGAGATATGCAGTTGAAACTCATATCAAATACTTAGGTCTAATTGCCTTTACTGAACCCTCGGTGCGCGAGTCCGACTAGCACTTGGCCGGTTTTTTTTTTGTTTTGACGATGTGGAAATCCTCCATGGTGTCCTCCGCGCTGGGGTGAGCGGTGTGGTCAGTCAGACTTGTACTGACTAAAACCAAACCGGTTCCCTCGCACACTTGCGTCAGGGTGCAGCGGGACTTCCGCTGCTCCGGACTAGCCCGCTTGACCTGTGCGGGGCTCGTCCTTGGGGGGAGTGTAGTGAACTCCCCCCACGTGTGACGCAATGATGGCACCGAGCGTCCGGCTCTCTGCTTATGCGGCACAGGTATTTCGCGAAGCAGCCGTGCCTCGAGAGCACCCGCGTCACCCGAAACGTCAGGGAGCCGTGCTTCTTTCTGAGCCAGTCGTCGAGTACTGGCTGGATCGCTTCGATTGTGTCTAGGGGGGAAGGTCAAGCCTCCTACGAGATTTCGGCACCATGACCCGTTGGAGCTGAGATCGGTGCAGCGATATCTGTCGCTGCGTCAGCGTATCGCCCCGATCCTTGGCGTCCTCGCGCCACTGATGTGGTGTGCAGGAAATTGAGGTCTGCTCAAACATTTAGACAAAATTGATTAGTTTTTTTTTTGTCATATCTCCCTTCTTTCTTCAATCCATTGCCAACCGAAACATACGCCATACTAATGATCAATGAGTACATTTTGCTTTTTATCTAAATTCCCAAACAGTCGTAAATATATGCCAGTATTTTTATATGGACGCGATAAAGTTTTTATATGCCCGTGTGGTAAACTCTCCATAGCAACAACTTTACATAGAAGTCACCTTTATGCCATAACGTTAGAGATGATTTTCGTAGTTCACATATAACTTTACACGGACGTGTGGTTGACTGTACTGAGACCCCTATGTTTATGTTTAAATTGTCACACATGTTATGTCGGTTTTTATATTTTTTTGATAGTTTTTACTGGATGTATACGCGGTTTTTATTCTGCTTGGTTAGATTTGGTGAAACATGATTTAGGCGGACTTAGAAGATGCCACATTTACTGTTTGACAGAATGTGACACTGACCTTTTAAGAATTTAACATAAAACTTGACTAGACTATAAACTGCTTAGTTAGTTGCAAGCGCTATTGCCGAGCAAAAGGTTTTGGGTTCAATTCCCAGGTCGGCAAAGTATTATTAGGTTTTACCATCAGGAATTTCGCCTAACACTGAGGCAACAAGCGTGATTATATTACGTTTTGTGATTCTAAGAAGCAATTGTTTTCCAAACAAATCTACGTCTGTGTGCAAATTGCCCATGTATGTGTGAGATTGCATGTGTACTCAAGCAATAATTCGTCTCCAAATGACTTTATACGCATTTCGCACACAGTAAAACTGAAAGACAACGTAAAACGATTACGAGCGAAGGTTTTACGATGCCGGTGAAAGCGCCTAATTACATTTATTTATAGCCACTTAATCATTGCTGCCAGTTAAAGAAACAATCTGTTGGTTATTTGAGTTGTGGATAATTAATGTTGGAAATAAAATCTTTATTTGGACGCCAAAGGGAATTCGCGGAAGGGGTTGTAATAATAAGTTGTGAAAAGTTGATTTTATCACTCTTTGATGTTATGATCTTTAAAGATAAGAAGGAGAATAATTACTTCAGGCGTCTTGAAAATCAAATAAAGCGTTGTACGTCTTGTCTGCGATTTAATCGAAGTGCTACGAATCTTCGTAGCAAAGGCGTAGCGTACTGATCGAGTTCTACGAAATTCGTAGCAACGTCGCGTCGTAAGTGATTGTGGGAACTTGATACTTATTCGTATGTAGCTTTGGTATTTATTTATTTGTTAGTAGTTCAGTGGGTCGGGCTTTGAACCTTTGCGGCTTAGACGGTTCAATTGTTATTCATCTTTGATGTAAAAGCCGCTATTAGAGGTGATCATTAATATTGATGAACTAGTTAGTAACGACGACCACAGTGTTGTGTTTTAATCTATATAAAATTCAAAATCCTGACTGACTGAGATATCAAAGCATAGCCTAAGCCGCTGGTCCTAGAGACATCGAATGTGGAGGGTGTGTTCTTTGTGAGTAGTAAGTATCTACTAAGAAAGGATTTATCGAAATTCCACCCCTAAAGTGGTAAAATAAGGGATGAACGACTGTATGGAAACCGGTAATTTTTCAAGATAGAAACATGAAATTTCATATCTAATAAATAAATGTAATACGTACGTGGGACACTCAGAAAGTTTTGCGAAACTAAAAAAAATTGTTCTATACGTACATATATTTTTATTAAATCTTTTCAAAGTACTTTCCACCAGCCTCTATACAAAGATTCATGCGCCTAAACCAGTTTTCAAAACACTTTTTCCAGTCCGCCGCAGACACCTCGTTTACAGCCTGCTCGAACCCAGCCAGCGCATCTTCCGGCGACGAAAATTGTATCCCTTTGAGCTGATTTTTTATTTTTGGGAATAAAAAGAAGTCACACGGTGCTAGATCAGGGCTGTAAGGAGGGTGACCCAGGAGTTTGACTGGCGTGCTGTCCAGGAAGTCCCTCGTTTTGAGTGCGGTGTGCGCAGGTGCATTGTCGTGGTGGAGCAGTAGCCCGCGGAGCCCTGTGTTTGGTCGCTTGTTGCTTATAACAGAGAAAACTTCTGGCAAACATTTGGAAGTATACCATTCGGCATTAATGCTTCTTTGATCCCGTAAGGGAATTGATACCAAGTGGCCAGTCAAATTAAAAAAGCTAGCGATCAAAATCTTACCCCCGCTTCTAGATCGCTTCACTTTGGTAGGCGTTGGCTCATTTTGAAACACCCAAACAGTCGACTGGCGCTTGGTTTCTGGGTCGTATTGATAAATCCAGGACTCATCACCTGTAACGATGTCGTAAACACGCCGAGACGAGCCTGCTTCAAATTTGTTAAGCATATCACGGCACCATTCCACCCGGGCCTGCTTCTGAGCATCGGTGAGGTTGTGCGGCACCCAGCGTGATACTATCCTCCTCACGCGAAGATGGCTGTGTAGAATCTCGTGAACGCTTCCCGATCCAATCTTCAATATGTGTTGAATCTCCTGATATGTAATTCGCCTATTGTCTTGGATTAAATTTTTCACTGCTAGCACGTTTTCTTCGGTAACAGCCGTCAAAGGGCGACCGCTTCTTTCGTCATCCCCCAAAGTTGGTCGACCGCGCTTGAATTCGTTATACCAACGATACACGGTTGCCTTGGAAGGGCCTTCATCCATGAATGCCATTTGAAGTCTATCGTACGATTCATCCGGTTTCAGGCGACACTTGAAATCGTATAAAATCATAGCTCTAAAATGTTCCCGGCGCAGATCCATATTTCAGTGAGACACAATACTTTGAATTAACTCGCAAAAAATGTGGAGGGAAATTTTGAAATTGGAACTTACTTATTTTTACTTATAAATAATCATATTTTCGAAAAACATAATAACTGGCCAGTCTCCCATATATAAAAACTTTTTTTCGCAATACTTTCTGAGGGGCCTGGTATATCATCGTTTTTGAAAATCTACCTCTAATAGGGTGTTTTAGGAGTTGAAAGTTTATTTTGGGAATGCCGTAATTTTTGAAGTATGTAACAAGAATGAGGATTCTTTTTACTTAAAAAATGACGATAATTACATAAATGGAGCCTTATATTGACACCTAATAAATAATAAAACCCTCACCGATCGAGCAGGATTTTTTTAACATATTGTTTATTTACAGCACGCTAACAATTTTTGTTAACATAAATTTTAATAAGGAGCCGTTTAGTAACTTTGACTCAAGATTAGGTATAATTATTTCAAGGTGACGTTTAAATTATTTGGAACAACTTAAGATGGAACTTTTGCCAAGCTGTTAAACTGTCGCGGAGCAGTCTTAATAGATTTCAAGTTATTTTGATTGAAGTTATTAAAGCTTGAAATTATTCAATCTGTTTGAAATATCTCGTTATTGAAACTGGCTTTAAAATAATTTTGATGATTAATTTATCAGAATTTTATGGAAAGGACTATAAAATTTTTCGTTTGTTCTTGTTGAAGAAATTATTCAATACTAGCTGTCCGGCGCAACTTCGTTTGCGTCACATTTTCCCCATTTTCGCAACATTTTTCATTGCTGCTCCACTCCTATTGGACGTAGCGTGATAATATATAGCCTATAGCCTTCATCGATAAATGGGCTATATACCACCGAAAGAATTTTTCAAATCGGACCAGTAGTTTCGGAGCCTATTCAATGCAAACAAACAAAAATACATACAAACAAACAATCAAATCTTTCCTCTTTATAATATTAGTTTAGATGAACGTGAATGAAGCAAAACTATGTCAGGTAACAGAGTTGATGTTCTGTAATTTCTGCCTAAGTCCACTAGAAAAAGGCGTGTTTCATCATCTGCCTAGCCTTTTCCCAAACTATGTTGGGGTCGGCTTCCAGTCTAAAGTGATGCAGCTGAGTACCAAGATTTTACATGACTGCCTATCTGACCTCCAAAACCTAGTAACTGGGTACCCCTTCGTAAGACTGGTTGTCAGACTTTTGGCTTCTGACTACTGATAACGACTGTAAAGATCTACAAATGTCAGCTGGGACCAACGGCTTAACGTGCTTTCAGAGGCACCGAGGAAACTAGCTATGTAATTATAGTCACCCATCCACGGACCAACCTCGGCAAGCACGGTTTAACCTTAAAGATCGAGCCGTGCGGCTGTTATTATTTAGCCACGAGCTCCTAGCCTTGAAAAAGGCGTGAGTATGGTATGTATTATTATGCAAGATAATGTTAATGATTGATTTCCATGTGACAATTACATAATTTAATCAAGCCAACATGGAAGAGAAGGTAACCCTGTAATATTTGTCAGACACCTTGATAATTGATAGCTTCATTAAATACTAAATATTCCATCAACATCACTACAACACAGAATAATGAAAACATCAAATAATCACAAAGTGCAATATGATCTCAAATCATTTAACCCCCCGTTGTTATGTATGTGGTACACAATACCATAGATTCAAAATGTGAAGAAGCGACACATCTGCTTGATAGTATTTTAATGCCTACTGAAAGATGCGTTCATTGGTGTCAAGATTGCACACGCTACGTTACGCCCGATAATATTTTGATTATCCTGTCCTAGCTTTGGCTCGCGCTAGACTAAGGTTTGTGACATTATAGGAAATTATTCCATACTTTCCTACTGCAACTGGTTTTGTAAATTATGTTATAAAATAGGTTGTAGTATATACATAAAACTGGCGTATGTACATGTGAACGTATACGATGCAAAAGAAGCATGGAAGAATTGTACTAGGTGGCATTCTGTAACTTCTGATTGCCCTTTCATAGAACAGCTGGCCCACTATGACGTCTTAAAGCAGTATTGTTTAACTCTTATTGCAGTGTGGGAAAGAGACGGAGCTATACAGGATGTCTAGCGCCATCTCTTTCTCACACTGGAAAAGGAATAAAACAATAATGTTTTAAGACATCATGGTAGGCTAGCTGAAGCAGTAGAGATGCATAAGAGGCGTTCGGGTCTAAATAATAACAGTTGTTCGGGTTGCTCTAGTGGTTAAGCCACGTTAGCCTAGGTTAGTCCGTGAATGGATGACCACCCATTACTAACAAAGACTCCTTCGTGCCATGGGAAGCATGTTAAGCCGTTGGTCCCGTCTGTCGTTTGTAGATCTTTGAAAGTCGTTACAGGTAGTCAAAAGGCCCGAAAGTCGGACATTTAGTCTTACCAATAGGTATCGTATTACCCAGTACTAACTGGTTGTGGAGATCAGATAGGCAGTCGCTCCATGTAAAATACTGGTATTCAGCTGCATCCGGTTAGACTGCAAGCCGATCCCAACATAGGGAAAAGTCTAAGCAGATGATGAGATGCAGTACTGATTCAGTCTCAAACCGTTCACAAACCGTGTATTGCTACACTAATCGAAGCAAACACATGAGTTTCGCTTCTGCACAAATTTCATCTATGGCATTACCCGACTCGCGGATTACGTGGGTAACAGGAAATCTCGTCAGTAATGGCTTATGGTAACTTAACCCGTCACCTTGACATGAGAAGAACGGTTTCATAAATGGGGTGGCTGCCCGGACGCTATGAAGGGTTTTTCAGTATGTTGTAGGTCGATGACCTTGAGTTTATGGAAGTTAGGGATCTAGATGAATAATTTAAATCTTAAATAACCGAGAATGTGTGAGCAATTGGCGAATACTGAAATTAAAAACATAACGTAGATTTACGTACTCGCAAATGACCAGATGTATGAAAGGAGACAGAGCGAACGGAGTTTGGTAGCAGGTGTTCTGTCATTTTTGGCTGCATCCATGGAAAAATGGCGTGAGTTGTCATGTGGATATTTACCTAATATCTTGTAATATGAAAGCGTGTTTAGGTTCCTTCAATAACTATCACCATTATCATACTACTTCTGTAGCTCTTGCAGCCCGTTTATGTATTATGGTGCCGGTAGAACAGAGATATAATAATACTTAGTAAGAGGTCGAAAAATGGTTTGCTGTAAAAAAACCCAATTCTGGGTTAAGCTCACCGTTGTACATAAGTTTTTATATTGCAATTTGTGTGTATATTTTTTTTTTGTGTGCAATAAAGAATAAGAGGCTCCATTTTACGAGTCTTAAGGAATTTATAACTTCTTTTCATCTTTAATTGGTAACTTTTGTCCTATAATACACACAAGAAAGGCCCATTGTCAGATGCGACTTCAAAGTAACCCCACAATGAAGAAACACGTTAGGTCATCGAAACATCAAAGCTTTAGCAAACAAATCCGTATGTAGGTGTACCAATCTAATCCCTCTATCGCAATTTTAAGGTACACAATACCCAAATAGCTCATGGATAAGGATGGAAACACAAAATCTCGTCATTCACGGCTTACTGTAACTTTACCCGTCAAATACCAAGCTTTTGGGCTGTACTCCACCAAAGCAGAGACAAGAGGAGAGAAGATATGTTGTAAACGACTAATAGAATTTCGTTATTTACATTTCTTGTCTCCGCTTAGCTAAACGGTTGACCAGAGAGGAGAGGAGATGTCTCGTAATTGTTTAGGCTGGCCCCGTATAGTGGGTGTTGTTCTATGAGCGTCGTGCGGCAGGGGCTTAGCTACCGCCGCCGTATCTGCGGCATCAATATACTCGATAAATCAGTTTTCCGAAAAAAAGGCAAGGAGAGTGTTTTAATTAATTTAAGTTGTTTCTAAAATTTTGGAAAAAGTGACAGATAGATAATTGTGATGAATAAATATTGCTTTTAATTTAATTTTTTTTTTTTTCTTTCGTGAGAAAATTTTACCCTTCATTTAGGCCACCAAACAATTTTTTATACGGGGGCCAAGGCACGCTACGCCACTGTCGTGCGGTGAGCTGTGTACGGCGAGCGGCGTGCGGTGAGCGATTTGCTGTTAGCGGAATGCGTCTGCTCTCCTCTCCGCTTTGCAAATCTCCGCTCGTCTCCGTTTTGGTGGAGTCCGGGCTTTCACCTCCTGTCAAAGGTTTTATAGAGACAAATGTGGACGCGGTTACGTATGAGTAGAGATCGGATATTCGGATGCATATTTACCTGAAGTTTGAGTGTTGACAGTATGGGAAAAGGAGTTTATTTAAAAGATAAAAACTAGTCTAGTTACTTTTTCGTTTAGCTCCAAATGAATTATGCCCAGACATTTTTACCATTTTGTTTTAGCATTCGACATTTCAGCACAAAAACACGTGTTCAAATAGTTGTTGTATTTTATTTTCCTTGTTATTTTCAACAAACTTGCCAGGTTTCAAATAAATTTAAAGTATTGAAGTGTTTATTAAACTCGCGTTTGGTTACATATTTAAACGTCAATTTATTAAATAAGATGATCAAATAACGAATCGATAATTCGGGCTGCTGAAGACATTCACTATATAATAACACTTTCCCCAACTTAATAAATCCTTATAATCTCTTTGAACTATTAAGCGCTGTATTGCTATTAATAACAGACTATGTTCCTAATGAATACCAAAGTTAGACAGGAACGTTGCTTTGCGTTAAACTTTAAATTCTCTGAGCTGCCGTTTCTAAGGAAGTTGAAATGAGCTTCGTGAAGAAACAATTAGTTCGTCTTAGTACTAAAAAGTAAGTTAGAAATAGATTAGAAAACGATTTGAATGGAGATCATTACACAAGAAAGACAAATAGCTTTTGGATAGTTTACCTTTCTATTCATAGAATTCTTAGGAAACCCTAGCATGATTTAAAATTCAGAAAAAATACATAATTTTGAAATACCAAAAGAATATCTATAATATATTCTTTAAAGAATATCTATAATATATTATTTTGGTATATAAGAAAATGTTGGTTGGTTGAGGAGCTCGTGGCTAAATTATAACAGCCACCCAGGTCGATCTTTAAGGTTAAGCCGTGCTTGACGAGGTTGGTCTGTGGATGGGTGACCATAATTACATATCGAGTTTCCTCCGTGCCTCGGAAAGCACTTTAAGCCGTTGGTCCCGGCTGTCATTTGTAGATCTTTGACAGTCGTTACGAGTAGTCAGAAGCTAAAAGTCTGACATCCAGTCTTACCAAGGGGAACCGTATTACCCAGTTACTGGGTTGTGGAGGTCAGATAGGCAGTCGCTTCATGTAAAATACTGGTACTCAGCTGCATCCGGTTAGACTGGAAGCCAACCCCAAGATAGTTTGGGAAAAAGGCTAAGCAGATGATGATATAAGAAAATGTTGGTATATTCTAATATGAATTATGTGGGATACTCGTAGAAAAGAGCATCATTGATAAAGTAATCAAAAGTGTTTCTACTAAGCGTCTTGATTTAAGTTTGAAGCCTGACTTTTTCATAGTGTTCATTTATCATAAGAAAATTCTAGGAAGCAGCTCTTAATCTTCGCCCAATCTTTGCCCATCTAAGATAAAAAAAAACAAAGATATTAACATCGCCTCTTAGAACTAGGAATTAAAAACAACAAACACACACACACACACACAGCACACAAACACATATACACACAAAGCACAGTTTTGTTATTAATTTCCCGCCTAGTGGTATGACCGTCGGACTGCCGAGTCATAGGTCTCAAGTTCGAACCCAAGACACGCACCTCAAATTTTCGTAGGAAACACCGTGAGGAGACCAGCATGCCTGAGACATATTTTTCGACGGCATGTAAAGCTAAGTCAGAGGGGCCTATGAGCAGCATAAAAACTCTGACACCATGTTAGGCGCTAACCACATGATAAAGAAAAAATAACATAATCAGTGAAATATGGGTTCTCAGCTGGCCTACCTTGACCTCTTAAAGCAGTATTGTTTTACTCTATTTCCAGTGTGGAAAAGAGATGGAGCTATACAGGATGTCTAGCGCCATCTCTTTCCCACTCTTCACCAGGTTAGGCAATGTGTTATTGGAATTTTACATCAGGAATTTCTCAATAAGCATAATAGCAGAGTCTGGATTTATGGCATAGAAAAGTAGTAAAATAATAATGTTTTAAGACGTCACGGTGGGCCACTTGTTCCGTGATCGACATAGGTTTCAGGCGAAATGTCATGTTATGTTACGGAGTAAAGTAAGAAATGTTATTGAATACATTTTACCCGTAGGTAAGTCAAAATCCGTCCCTACATATTCCTTGGGTACGATGATTAAGACGCTAATTCGCGTCGACGTCAATGCGTTAACCCTTCAACGCGATGGGGGAATAAATCAAGGCACGCAGGTACAAATGACCTTAATGGGCCGTGATGTGCAGGTGCCCCAGTAATGAAGGGTTAATGGTTTTAGAGTTACGCATTAAATTAGATTTTATAGAAACTGTACGTGTGTTGTAGTGTGTGTGTAGTGGAATTTGTTCGTTGTTTAGTTCATTCACGGTCATTTGAAACGTTCAGTTCAGAAATGTTTCTTGTCAAAAGATTAACGATTCCATACAATTTGTGCGGATGTCACGGATTGACGGAATGTGCTACTTTAGAAACATTAATTTTACAGTTTGCTTTTCAGAAAAAAGGGCAGAAGCGATTCGTTACATTTCAAAGAAATACGTAACGCATTGGGTGGAAATGTCAGTGCTTTAAAGTACACTATTCAAAAGTCTATTCTGTGACTATTTTAATGCTTACACATAAGTGAAATAAATAAACGCTCCAAACTAGCACTATTTTGCCTGGTGCATTAAGTAATTTATTAATAGCAATACTACAATTATGATTGTGAAAACATTATTAATTACACACTCGAACACACAGTTTTCTAGAAAATGCAAACACTAAGAAGTTTAATCAAGAACAAAACATTCCACTGCAATATCGACAAAAACTACATGCAATAAAAAATGCAGGACAAACCGAATCGCAGACTCCACAATAAATTGTAATGACAAAAGTAAATATGTTCTATTGATCTGTTTGCGCAAACCTACCGGACAACCGGCAAATGAACGAAATGAATGAATGTATTTTTATTCGGAAATGAATGATTTGTATGCGGATGGGAAACAAGCATTCCAAATATACGAAATATGCGAATATTTAAAGCGTCCTGATCGTATAGTTATTTATTTCAAGCTTTTAGGATAAATGTTTCAATTGAATATTGAAAATGATGAAAATCAAACGTTTAGTGTACCAATGAAAATCAAGTTTGAACCTTAACTGCTCCATATAATGAATCTTCTTTTAGGTTGATTTTACCCGATTGAGGAAGGTAATGTTTATTTATAATTTATTTAACCTCACTATCCTTTCGCGCGTAACAGTAAAACCCCGCGTGAAACCCTTCAGGGGCCCCTTGATTACGCCATTGCGTGAGTCATCCGATATCGTAAAGATAAACACTTATAACTCGAGTTATATTAGCTCTAATCTTAAACGGTAAACAGTGTCGGGTTCGTGATGAACGGGGCCATTTATTAATAATAAACAACTCTTTTAGAACTACTTGAGAATTATACATATCCCATAGATATGAGAGAGGTCGTAGCAAATACGTCTGTTTTCGTTGCTTATTTTTGTTTGGTAAAACTACTCATTCAATTTACACGAAAATTTATATCTAACATCACAAATATACAAGTGATCTAATGACAGTGTTTTTTAGGAGTCCTAAATACATTATTCTTATAAGATCCCAACTCAAACTTCTTGTTAGAATCGGCCATTTTAGAATTCCGCTGTTCAAAGCATGAAAATACTTGAAATATCAATAAATATGAATAGATATGCCTCGAATACATGAAATAATGAATTATCACTATTTTTTCTTTGCTACTATTGTTTCCAAGACCATTTTACATGGTTCAAGAGTCAAATTTTTTTTTTTTATTTCGAATAACAAACTTCACAACAAAGGATTTTTTGTTGGCTCAAATCATAATTTTTTTGTTATTTTTTCAAGCAAATGACTATCTAAAAAGTTGCATGATACACTTATAACATACTATACATTTACTTACCAAAGTTTTACAACGTATATCTCACAAAAACAACACTTTTCCGGACATAATAACACGGGTTGCCATTGACGTTTGACATTCGACATAGACGAGTTTCTATATTTTTTTTAATAATGTTGTGCCGTTTAGTATTACTAACGATTAAATTTGTTTGAATCGACTACTAGTTGACCATAGAGGTAAATTTTGACAGAACGATTTAGAAATTTACTTTTTTTTATATTAGCGTTTAAGTTTGCTGGTTCGAGCCGTTCCATAAATGGAACGGACGCTGGGATCGGCGATCGACGGCTGGGACCTAGAGGTTAATAAGAAACAATGATGTTTACATAATTATTATTAAGTAGGTTTATCAATAGTATTAATAATATTGCAGCCCACTAAATTATCCACTTGTTAACGAAATTATAATTATTTAAAAATCTTCATTACAAATGGTTGTAATCAAAGAATAGACCCTATTGTCTTGAAGGGAAGGATCATTTTATTCTCTTGTATCTTTAGGAATTAAAAGAGAAATTATGAAAATAAATTAGAGCATTCGAGCTGACTGTCTCAGTTTTTGGTATGGTAACTAATTTCAGTCAAGACTCATTATCCAATTGGGAAATATGTAGTCTACAAGACCACTCTCCCTGACTCTCTTAGTCCGTTAGGACGGCATTCCGACATGACCGGGGAGAGTACAGGCGCAGGACCGAGAGCCCTACTGTGGCTGAACCAACAAATAGTCCGGCGTTGAAGCATTTCTAGAATTTTCTGCTAACTTAGCCAAGTAGTAGTATTTTTTTAAATAGTCTTGCTTTTGGCCGCATCTCACCTGCACGCGCACTAAGACTACTGTAGAAACAAGTTTTGTGTACGGAAGAATCGACATAATGACAACTAGACAGTGACGAACTGTTATTTTGTCGATTCTGCCGTAGATAAAACTTGTTGTAATCATAGCGGTTTGTTCGGGTTCGTGGAACTTCAATCACATAATGGTGACGCTTCGCCGTATCTCTGTTAGTCCGACGATAGAATGGGGAACGGGCTATTAGACTGTGTAATTCCAAAGCAGACTCTCCGAAATGTTAACGATAAAAAACCTATATACGGACAACTTTGCAGCGATGTTCAAGGCTTTGTAGCTTGTCTTTGACAAGGACTCGTCGTTGTGAATACCTCTTAGCACGTCGCTCAATAGCTTCCAACGTTTGCAATTGAATAATTTTCTGCCCTCTATGTATCAGAAATCATGGGCGCTTCAATCAGTGTCCGAACCCCAGCTGTGCTTATATCGCAAATTCGAGAGCTATCACAAATCATGGACGATAACAATTAGTTTGGAAATTATCCCGGTCTATGATATCAGCGACTATGCACTGATATCATAAAAGCTTAGTTCAGATCAAGATTATTTTTCAGACAAGTTCTCAATAGATAAAAAAAAGTCGAAAGACGATCTTGCAGCTAGAATAATAAATGTATGCCTTGGGTTGTCAGCCAAATTCAAATTTTCATTTTTTATTTTGCATTTTGCAGGACAGCGTCATGCTGTAGAGCAGCGGTGGCCCAGTGGTGGCAGCCCCGACTTACGAGCAGTAAGCCGAGGGTTCGAACCCAGGCAGGCGCATTACTTTGTGTAATTTATTTCATCACTGCTGCTCTCAAAAACGGTGAAGAAAAACATCGTGAGGAAACCCGCATGTCCTAGAACTAAAAAATGTGACATCTACCAACCCGCACTGGGCCCGCGTGGTGGATTACAGCTCACTCCATCTCATAGAGAGGAGGCCTGTGTCCCAGCAATGAGAACATTATAGGCTGATGATGATGATGTCATGCTGTATTTTAAACAAAATATAATTTGCGACAGTAACACGTATGTAATTATAATCATTCAAATCATCAAAATAACCCTCTAAGTTAGTTTAATCCCATTCAATGACTATTTTATGAAAAAAAATTGAGTTGGATTTAATGAACTTAGGGAGAGGACACCAAAGAAAATTTGAATTTCAACGGCTACCCTGGCGCTTTCACATGAAAGATATGAAACCGCCTGACATTATACAAAATCTCTTTTCTACGGCACTCCATTTTTACTACCTTATGTTTCTATCTTTTTTTTTTTGTCAAAGATTCATTATCATCCTGGCCTTTTCCCGAACTATCTTGGCGTCGGCTTCCAGTCTAACCAGATGCAGCTGAGTACCAGTATTTTACATGAAGCGACTACTTATCTGACCTCCAAAACCCCAGTAACTGGGTAATACGATACCCCTTAGTAAAACTGGATGTCAGACTTTTGGCTTCTGACTACTCGTAACGACTGTCAAAGATCTATAAATGACAGCCGGGACCAAGGGCTTAGCGGGTTTTTTCGAGGCACGGAGGAAACTCGGTATGTAATTATGGTCACCCATCCACGGACCAACCTCAGCAAGCACGGCTTAACCTAAAAGATCGAGCCGTACGGCTGCTATTATTTAGCCACAAGCTCCTCCTCCTTAATGTGTCAAAGACTAATCGAAATCGAATAAAAAACTTAGTAATAAAAAATATGTTATAGTTACGGTGCATTTCACTTTACACAAAAAGGTTATTTAAAGTACCCATTTGAAAACTCCTTCTATCTCTTCGCTCTTCTCTTCTTGAACCCTTGGCCACCCAATGCCGAGTGTAGATCTCTTCCAAATCTCTCCACTTTTGGCGGTTATGTATCATGGCTATCCAGTTTCTTCCGGCTTCAATGAGATCGTCTGTCCACCTAGTCGGTTGTCTTCCCACATGCCCTCTGTCCCTTCTATGAATTCTAACAAACGAAAACACTAATAGTGTTGCAATACTTTCTCCAGTATTTCCGCCTACACCCTTATTAGTTCCAATATTATGAGACTGTATTAATTACAGCGATACCGCGGCTATCATTATTTCGAAACGACTTAGAATGTGCCTTCATGATGTCCTTAATCACTATCGTGGTATTATTAACCTCAGTTAGTTATTAAATTATACGTATAATGGACTCATTTTGTGATGATTATAATGTTCC
The DNA here is from genome assembly GCA_949152445.1 of Cerastis rubricosa. Taxonomy (NCBI): domain Eukaryota; kingdom Metazoa; phylum Arthropoda; class Insecta; order Lepidoptera; family Noctuidae; genus Cerastis; species Cerastis rubricosa. The sequence goes on from OX424541.1 coordinate 17,773,555, forward strand.
CAGGCAATTATTATTACTTATGTTAAAAATAATGTTATAATTAATAACAGACTATGTGTGTTGGTGAGGATCCGGGATTTTTGTTCACATAATGTACCTAGTTTAACAATGCCTTATTAATATTTTTTATTTGAATTTAGCCTGTACATTATTTACAGATCTAAAATAATAATAAAAATATTTACAAGTATCAAAATGGGTAAAGAATTTCAGGGCGTCAAAAAATAATATTAATACAAGCTGTTGTTTTGGATCCTCGTCAAATTCAAGGAGGTAATTATGCTAATGATTCTCGACCCGAATCAATAATAAAATGGGAAGGTAATTTTTAAATTTTTATTTATTTACGGAGTTCGGCACGTTTGATCCTCGCCCTATAACCACGCTATCACACATACAAACAATCGAAAACGTTTATTCGAATTTCTTATTCTCTAAACCACGTTAAGGGGGTTTTTCTGAAGTACTGACAAACTTAAACAAAAACAACAGCGTGTATTAATAATTAACTAGGTACCATAATTTAAATTGATTATTTATGTATTTTGTGACAACCTACTGAATTTTGACGAGGATGCAAAACAACATCTTGTATAAAAGTGTCCAAAAGCTGTATTAAAGATACTACTGTGTGAACTGGTGCAGGTGGCAAGATCTATACAAAAAAATAACATTGAAGTGTCTGTTTGTAATTTCAAAATAAAACCGTTTTAAAAAATGGACTTAAAAAAAGAAAAAAAAATTATGTCTGTCTACTTGTATCGGCTAGGCTAATTTCCGAAAGGGAACTGAACTGATTTTAACGGGACTTTTACTGGCGGAACCAGAAAGGATTTTGATGTTAAAAGGAGTAACTACTACTTTTATATTAGAAAAAGGATACGCACGGCGACCAATCCAGCTATATACAAAACCAGTTAATGCGAATCTCTCATGGTACAAAATCTATACAAAGCGAGGTCATGTTGTGCTGGAAATGTATAGCTTGAAGTGTCAGTGTATGAGGGAGTAGCGACAGATAAAGGACGTAAAAAGAACACCATGACTTGACTAATACGTTACAGGGGGATAATTTCCGATATCCAAACAGGCGGCGAGAATCCGACAAAAGTTAATCCGCTATTAATTTTACACCGAAAGCTCACTTAACTAATTATTTCATATATTTATTTATTTATTGGCCTATCTAAAATTGGAACACTGTTTATCCTAATAATACATATACACACATATAATACATATTACACAAGACATATGTTACAAGTATAGTGTACATTATAATGCATCGGGTTCGATCCCCGCACGGAACAAATATTTGTATGGCCTACTGATAGTTGTTCCGGGTCTGGCTGTTTGTGTATGTTAGTTTAAATGTTTGTAAACGCACCCACGATACAGGAGAAATTCCTAGTGCGGGGCAACGTTTTTTTAAAAAAATAAAAAAAAAAAACCGATAGACACAGCATGCAAAAAAAGAACAAAATTATAAGAACAACAATAAAATTACAAGTGCAGAAATGACACTTTCAACAACAGTGGGTAGCTTTAGTAAATACAAGGCTGACAAAAAAAAAAACAATATGGTGGTTACTTTTGATGGACTTGGCGCTTGAATTTATTAAGTGTTGTGGAAAAAATATCTGTTGATTTAGGTATCGCAATTGTTAAGAAGCCTGCACATTCTGGGGATGGGGGAGTTGGATCCTGATACAATTTTGCGAGATGGGGAATCACATCACAACTGTAATCCCTGAAAGGATTGGCAGAGGAGTACCCATGAGAACACTCACATTTAACCATAGTCATCAACCGGACACAAAGCCAAGCCAGACTCCGTGGCTGCTACTGTGAAGAAATTCCTGATGGAAAAACTCAATAACTCTTTGCCTCACCTGGGAATCGAACTCACGACCTCATGCTCAGCAGTCGCGCTTGCTGCCACTAGACCAACGAGGCAGTCACCAATTATTTCCTTCAGTTAGAATCATAATTTTAAAAGACTGTCCAATTCAAAATATAAAATATTAGTTCCCCCGCTTAACTTCGTCCGCGTCATATTTTCCCCGTTTTCGCAACATTTTTCATTTTTTCTGCTCCGCTCCTATTGGTCGTAGCGTGATGATATATAATTTATTATAGCCTTCCTCGATAAATGGACTATCTAAAACTGAAAGAATTTTTCAAATCGGACTAGTTGTTCCTGAGATTAGCGCGTTCAAGCAAACAAACAAACTCTTCAGCTTTATTATATTAGTATAGATTTAATTTCTATTATGAGCGTTTACGCCTTACGACGTTTCATACAAACTTTCAAGTCCTTATTTTCCGAAATGACTGATTTAAATGATTTTAATGAAACTTATTACGTATAAGCAGGATACATCTCAGAATACGTCCTACGAAAAAGTTACTAAAACATTTTTGAAATGTCTTTTAACTAAAAAAGATAATTTGAAATTTCTGTTTCTATAGATACTACACTATTTTCCGAAAATATTTTTAGTAACTTTTTAGACCTATGAATCCTGCTTATGTTTTATTAATATTGTGTACAACGTCCCAAAAATATGTCGCTATATAGCAATAAAACAAGGGTGTCCAGAGTAAGACAATTTATTATATAAAATACCGTGGAGGTCGTTCAACGCAGGAGGATCTTAACACCGCGATTTACAAAAGTGACGTCACGGCACAACGCCATCTATTATTGAATAGCGAAACTAAACTAACAATAAATATTGGTTTTCTTATAAGACTAAGTGATTGTTTTACACAGATTAGACATTCCGCCCACCATGGACGGCTCTGTCCATCAACTTGACATGAAAATTTACTTAAAATAAATGATTGGATGTTTGGCTATCCACTATAACTTAAAATTAGGGCCTAACATCTACAATACAAGTTCATGCCTTATGTAAATAAAATTAAACAACAAGGTAAAAAAAAAACAAACTAGTTCATTCAACTAAGTAAATAGAAATCAAACAACAAACAAAAGAAGTAAAAAAAAAATACAAGTAACTAAGTACTTACAGGTAAAATAATTAATTTTGATAAAGGTCTTTTAATCTCATTATTTTTACACCGTATAGTTACAACGCGAGTAAGGTTGTCCAAACCTGGATGTTTATTTGTAATAACCCCGTATAGCCATTTAGCGGGTGGGAGACCATCCTCCTTCACTAGAACCACGTCTCCAATATCAGGTTCAGGCTTACAATCTTTCCATTTATATCTTTGTTGCAATTGAGTCAAATACTCTAATGACCACCTACGCCAGAAATTTTGAAGCATTTTTTGCGTAAGATGCCACCGCTTCAGATTACTAGTGGATGAATTTTCATAATTAACATCAGGTACGGTTACAAGAGGTTCACCCACGAGAAAATGGCCAGGCGTCAAAGGACACGAGTCTTCAGGATTGTTAGACAGCTGAGAGATCGGTCTCGAGTTGAGGCAGGCCTCAATTTGAGCCAGCACAGTTGTCATTTCTTCAAATGTCAAAGTGCTGGTGCCTATGATTCTCTTCAAATGGTGCTTCGTGGACTTGACACCCGCCTCCCACAATCCTCCAAAGTTTGGAGCATGGGGAGGTATGAAATGCCAAGTCGTACCATTCATGGATAGGAAGTCAGCTATTTCCGAAGCTACCATAGACCTTTCACCATTGAATAGCTTTCGTAATTCCTTTGCACTACCAACAAATGTGGTCCTATTATCACTCCACAAGTCTAATACTCGGCCACGTCGGGCTACGAAACGCTTAAAAGACGCAAGAAAACTCTGAGAAGTCATGTCACTGACAACTTCCAGATGAATAGCCCGAGTGGACATGCAAACAAACAAACATATATAACCCTTAGTGGAGCGATGACCACGACCTTTAGAAGTTCGGATACTGATTGGACCTGCGTAATCTACGCCGCTACATTGGAAGGGTTTCTGAGAAGACACCCTGGCTTTCGGTAATTGACCCATCATTTGTTGGTGTGTTTGTGTCGAATGTCGAATACAAGTTACACACTTGTGAACATATTGCCTCACGAGAGTCCTTGCATTGAGTATCCAGTATTTGGATCTTAAGTAATTGAGCATCAATTGCGGCCCGCCATGCAAAGTTCTCTCGTGAGCCTCCGCAATTAAGAGATTGGTGAAGTGTGATTTATGAGGGATTAAGATGGGGTGCTTCATATTATCATCAATAGAAGCCCGAAGCAAGCGACCGCCAACTCTTAAAATTCCGTCATCGTCAAGAAAAGGACTCAACGAGGTAAGTCTACTACTCCTATTTAATTTACGGCCTTTTTTTACAGATTCGATTTCATCACTAAAGGACTGGAGTTGGCAGAGTTTGATACAGGTAAGTACAGCTTCATTTAATTCCTTTGTAGTTAGCCAAGTAGTTACTTTATTTTTATTAGGTTCAAATTCTTTCATACGTAAAAATCGTCTACAGTAAGCTATTACCCGTATCAACCTCCCGAACTTAGAGAATCTAGTGAATAGACTATCATCAAATTCTACAGTTGCATGACATTTAGTTTTTATTTTTCTTTCTTCTAGCGTAGTTTCTTGTATATTTCCTCTATTATAGTCTATTTTTTCATTCTCTAACCATACTGGACCCTTTTTCCAGAGTTGCAAATCGGTACACTCAGAAGGGCTTATTCCCCGAGATGCGCAATCCGCTGGATTTTCCGACGTTGACACATGTGACCACTGACATCTATCCATAATTGTGAGTATTTCGGCAACACGATTCGCGATAAACGTTTTCCACCGACTAGGGTGGCCGCTTAACCACGCCAAAACGACGGATGAGTCTGTCCACGCATATAAGTGCTGTTTGGGAACTTCTAGAGTTGAGGCGACTTCTTGGAGCAGCTTTGCTAGTAAGACAGCTCCACAAAGCTCTAATCGCGGGATTGATACCTGCTTAACAGGAGCAACCTTGGTTTTTGAAGTCACCAAGGTTGTGTGAATATGTCCATCTCTATCAATGATGCGGACGTATACTACCGCGGCGTATGCTACATTGGACGCATCTGAAAAGCCATGCAATTCTAGAACCTTATTATCCTTGCTAGAGTTGATCCAACGAGGCAGACGGAACTTAATAAGGTTACAAAGGCTTTTCCGGAAGTCCAGCCATTCTGTCAGCAACGGTGCAGGTAGTTCTGCGTCCCATTCGATCCCAGTCATCCATATTCGCTGAATAAACACCTTCGCAGTGATGATTGTCGGTGCCAACCATCCGAGGGGATCGAATAGTCGCGCTATGTCCGAAATAACCTTACGCTTTGTCACGGGTAAATCTACAGCATTAAGCTGAATAGTGTAAACGAACTCATCGTTGTCTTTGTCCCACGTTAAGCCTAATATTTTTGAAATGGCATCTGTTTTTAGTTCCATGTTCCCTTGTGTTTGTGACATTTGTTCACCGTCTTCAATCAATTTTAACAACTCTCTGTTGTTACTAGCCCACTTTTGGAGCTGGAAACCTCCATGCTTAAGCAATTCCGAAATCTGCTTATATATTTCCACTCCTTCCTCTACAGTTTGACATCCCGTCATCAGGTCATCCATATAAAAGTCTGTAACAACACGGTTCTTCGCTAAAGGAAATTCAGCGCCTTCGTCCTGAGCTAACTGCTGCAATGATCTTACTGCTAGGTAAGGCGCCGATGATGTTCCAAACGTAACTCGCAAATGACGTAATACCTGAATTTCGTCCTCTGGATTCTCACGCCATAATATACGCTGAAAATCTGTGTGATCATCGCAAACCTTAATCTGTCTGTACATCTTAACGATGTCCGCTACCAGGCAGATAGGTTCACGACGCCAACGCATGATAATATGACGAAGCTCAGGTTGTAGAGGAGGGCCCACCATTAAATCATGATTAAGAGATACCCCGTTGGTACCTACACATGATGCATCGAATACGATGCGCAACTTCGTTGTACTTTTGTCGTTACGGATAACGGCATGATGAGGTGAGTACACAGAACCTTCTTTTTCTCTATCCTGTACTATATCCATATGATTAAGAGCTATATACTCATTTATAACATTTGAATACTGAGCCTTGAAATCGGGATTCCTTAGGAATCGCTTTTCTAAGGTCAAAAAGCGTTTAAGAGCAATGTCTTTCGATCCACCATCTTTACAAGCAGGATCGCTTGACTTAAAAGGCAAATGCACAATATAGCGACCCAATTCGTCTCGTTTGGTCGTGGCCTTAAAGATATCTTCGCACTTCTGTTCTTCTGGGGTTAAGTAAACCTTATCGTAATCGCTCTTGGGCTCAGATTCTAACTCCCAGAATTTTCTAAGGAGTGTATTCTCATCTGTATGAGTAGAATGTAATGTGACTATGGTGTTGTGGCATGTCTCGCTTTGGTTGAGTTCACCTACTTGACCAGATAAGATCCATCCTAGTCTAGTATTTTGTGCAATAAGCCGACCAGGTGGACCTCTGACTAAACCTTCTAACAAAATCTGGCCATAAACTTCGGCACCTAAAAGCAAATCAATCTTGTTCGGAGTATCGAACGAGGGATCAGCTAAAGCCAAAGACGAGATTGTGGCCAAAACATTTGCCACAACCTTCCTTTCCGGTAAAATAGTCGTCAATTTCCTTAAAACATAAGCTTTAACAGTGATAATAAAACTAGGGTCAACGCGTGATTTAACTTTAATGAGAACCATCGAATTTAAAGAAATCATCGATTGTCCTTGATCACAACCTATGCCTGAAATTGAACCCTTAGTTGGTATTCTTTTGAGACCCAAGAGCTGGACTGCAGACTCCGTCACAAAGGAAGCCTGAGACCCCTGGTCTAACAAGGATCTTAATACTATAGCAGTACCACTCTTGGATTCCGCTGCAATTAGTGCAGTGGCCAATAATATTTGGCTATGACTACTAGCAAAACAACTTACAACATTAGTGGAATTACTCTGGGTTGAAGTAGTACCAGCAGAAACGCTGCTTTCTGCTGGGTCTTGATCAGTTTTATTACTATCAGTAACTGATTTGGAGACGTTTTTAAGGTGAAGAAGGCTATGATGCTTCTTTTTACATATATGACATCTGGTGGACTGGCGGCATGCATATACCGAGTGGTTTGCCCCGAGGCAGTTATAACATAAACCATTGGTTTGGACAAAATTACGGCGCTTATCTATTTCAAGACCGGAGAATTTTTTTACAATTAGCAAGCTTATGGTTATCCTGACAACAAATACACGATGTAGTTGAGACATGAAGTGACTTGACTGGCACATTACGATTGGACTGATGACGTTGACCCTTATTGTCTAAAAATTCCAAAGACCTAAATCTTTGTTCAAGAAAATTTCTGAACTGATTCATTGTAGGGAAGTCATCTGAACAATCACTGATTTTTAACTCCCATTGTTTACGTGACTCAGTGTCAAGTTTCAAACTCAATACATAAATAGCTATAATATCCCAATGCTCAACCATTATGCCTAAATTCTCCAAAGCATGTAAACATTCGTTAGATGTATCTAATAATTCCTTAACTGCGCTGGAAGATTCGGTTACAATATTTTTTTGACTCATAAAACGTTTAATTATACAATTCGCTAAATATTTCTTATTATTAAATCTATTCTCTAATTTAGTCCAACAGGTTGTATAATTACTACTAGTAATAGGAATGTGCCGTAAAAGACCTTCTGCCTCTCCAGACAAATGTGATTTTAAATAATGCAGTTTCTGAACATCGTCTAGTAGGTTATTATTGTGTATTAAGGATTTAAATAAGTCTCTAAAACTAATCCACTCAGAATAACTTCCGGTAAACATAGGCAACTCAATCTTTGGTAATTTTACAGAACATATCTCTTTAGAACCTTTCGCAGAAGATTCAGACACTTTACCTAAACTATCCAAACATACAATTTTCTTCAATGCTTCCTTCAGCTCTGCTTTATAATCAGTAAACAATTCTTCCGTAGTCTCATATAAGTTTTTTAAGTTGTAATCCGATTTCTCAAATTCAATAGACTTGACCGATGATACTAATTTCATATGAGTTTCAGAAAACGCTGACCAGTTAGCTTCTAAATTTTCTAATCTAGTTTCTATGTATGAACTGGTTACTCGCTCCTTAGGTGATTTCTTAAAATTAGACCTTGCTCTACTGATAGTAGAATGTAAATTAAACTGTAGATTACTCAAAGCTTCCATGTTGAAAATGTCTTTTAAACAAAGTGTTTTGGAACGCTATGCTAAGTTCGTGGACAACACGTAAAAATCACAAGTCTTTGAACTTAGTATACTTCGCTGCAAAATCGGGCATAGGTTCCCCGTAGTTCACTTTTTATTGAAATTATTCTAAGTTCATGCACACGTTAATTTTTCTAAGTCCCAATTGTTCATTGAAATTTACTAAGTTAATAAGGTCTAAATTTGCTTTTAATGGTTAAGTCTCAATGTGTAACTATAGTTACTCTGATATTTTAAAGTCCTCACAGATTATCTTCGTATCACAACACTTCACTGTCCACACACTTCTACGTAGCTCGTCGCAATGATATGCGGGCAACTGTCCCCCCGCACTGCAGCTGCTGCTCACGCCAACCGTTAGTTGGCACCAGCGTGGCTGACCGTTGTGTACTTCTCGTACATATACGCTTTAAGCGCCACCTTGTACGATCCGCCGATGCTGCTCACAACTGGTCGCGCTGACGTCGCACTCGCCGCAGGTTGACCATGCAACCTGACTCTTCCACAATAACAAGGACAATGCATACCAACCCTTATCCGGTTCCGAAGGACCACTTGTACAACGTCCCAAAAATATGTCGCTATATAGCAATAAAACATGGGTGTCCAGAGTAAGACAATTTATTATATAAAATACCGTGGAGGTCGTTCAACGCAGGAGGATCTTAACACCGCGATTTACAAAAGTGACGTCACGGCACAACGCCATCTATTATTGAATAGCGAAACTAAACTAACAATAAATATTGGTTTTCTTATAAGACTAAGTGATTGTTTTACACAGATTAGACATATTGGTTCATTCATTTCGGAAAATAAGGACTTGAAAGTTTGTATAAAATGTCGTAAAGCGTATACGCTCTTAAGTTATTTTTACTTTGCCTGTAACCTTCGCGCAAGTACAAGCATTAATTATTATCGCAAGAGGATAAACGATATAGCAGCGTTTAAAAGACGAACAAACAAACAAACATATTCAATTCCACCATGAATACCAACGCTCTCGGTCCAACGTGGTTTTATGACTAGAACATTTATGTGAGGTAGCTTTAACTGCATTATCAAAATGCAGTCGGAGCTACTACAGGCAAGCTACAAACCGAACATAGACAAAGCCTTAGTTTGTTTCAGCGCCATTTTGATTTTTGTTGTGTAAACTTGTTCGAATGTTTTTCGAAATATTGAGGTGGAATTCGTGTTTCCCAGGATGCGTCAAAGCATTGTTTATTAAACAGAGAATAGTTGTGCAAAATATTTGGTTGTTTGTTTTAAAATTAAGTAGAACAGTTGAGTTTTTTTGAAAATATTTTCGTAAAATATTCGGGATTACTTTTTTTGGCTCTCGAGGTTATTTTTGCTGAAAATTAATTTCCATGGATGATGAGTAGACATTGGGAGGAGCTCGTGGCTAAATAATAACAGCCGCCCAGTTCGATCTTTAAGGTTAAGCCGTGCTTGCCTAGGTTGGTCTGTGGATGGGTGACCATAATTACATATCGAGTTTCCTCCGTGCCTCGGAAAGCACGTTAAGCCGTTGGTCCCGGCTGTCATTTGTAGATCTTTGACAGTCGTTACGAGTAGTCAGAAGCTAAAAGTCTGACATCCAGTCTTACCAAGGGGTATCGTATTACCCAGTTACTGGGTTGTGGAGGTCAGATAGGCAGTCGCTTCATTTAAAATACTGGTACTCAGCTGCATCCGGTTAGACTGGAAGACCAAGATAGTTTGGGAAAAGGCTAGGCAGATGATGATGAGTAGACATTGGATTAAGTATATGGATTTGTGTGGTGGCCTTATGCAAATGTACTGCTTCTGATAGTGCTCATTTCTGTGTTTATATAGTAGTTGAATCTCCACTCATACGTTATTTGTATGAGTGGACATTAGACCGATTATGTGAAAGGCGCGTTGCATTACGCTGTTTTCTATAAAAAGAGACTTGGGGTGGTTACACCTGTAGTTCGCTTAGGCCATGTAACAAAAGTGGACATCATGGGGAAAAATATCGCCCAGCAGTAGGATGGTACAGGCTAACAGCAATAGAAGAAAACTGTGCAAAATTATCCTGAAATTATTATTCAATGACTGCTTACTTCTCAGTCACATTTATTCACCAAAATAAATAAAAAACAATCTTTTATTCATAAACGCTACTTTCAAATGGATCCCAAAATAGACAGCAAATTAATTTAGACAAAGATTTAATACAAACACATTAATATACTCATAACTTCTGAAATTAATTAACGTCACATCATTCTAGATAATTAATTTTGTGAGAAACGAGCCTGACGCCATACTGGTGTAACAATGATAAGATAATAATTTTAGTGAATATCTGAAATGAATTATTTTGGGAATAAAAAAAGAAACTAAGAATTGTAATTATCTTCTTTTGATCAATTAATAAGAAAACTATTAGTTATTGTACCAAAAAGGTTTAAAAATTAAGAAAATACATTTTGTTTTCGTCATTTCAATGTCAGTCCAATCTGTATAAATAAAAAGAGAAGTCCTGACTGACTGACTCATCAACGCCCAGCCCAAACCCTTGGACCTAGAAAGCTGAAATTTTGCACAGAGGTTCCTTTTATAATGTAGACAAGGAATAAGGAAGGATTTTTTGAAATTCAACCCCTAAGGGAGTTAATTAGGGGATGAAAGTTTGTATGGAAACCGGTATTTTTTTTAAGTTAAAAGCATACAAATTCACATACAAGGTTCTGGTTAGAAATAAATAAATAGGTATTTGAGCGTTTTTGAGAATCTACCCCCTAAGAGGGTTAGATAGGGGTTGAAAGTTTATATGTGGATTCCGTCATTTTTGAAGTAAGAAGTATGAAATTAAATATTGAAGGTTATGAGTAAAAAAAAAATTAATATGTATTTCGTAGTTTTTGGAAATTCAACCCCAAATGGGCGAAAAGGGGTGAAAACATTAGTATAACAAAAATGGTCTGATCTGCTTGAAATTCACAATGTGTTTCTTGATTGAATTGATAAACATTTAATTCAAAGTTTTTGGAAATTCCACCCCTCAGACGATGGTTTTTTTTTTTGTATTGTTGTGTTAGTACGTTTGTACGTACAAATACGCTATTAAAACTTCATACACATACTTCTAGGGGATCTGGGACATTTGTGCGAAAGACATTTGCGCGAAGGACTCTTGCGGGAACCCACTTACGCGACAGACACTCCCGCGACTGGATACTGGCGCGACTCAATGGCTTCATGGGTGTCGTTTTGGTGGGTTTCGAGGTCGCTTACTATTAAAATCAGGTCAAAATTAAAATCCAAGATGGCGCCGAAGGAAACTTTCAGTTTTTCCTTCACGGGTGTCGTCGCTGGCAATGAGAATAAGGTCCAAATGAAAAATCAAGATGGTGCCGAGGAAAACTTTCGGTTGTTTCTCCATGGGTGTCGTTTTCGTGGTTTTCCGGGTTGCCGAAAACAAAATGAGTTTTTTTTTCGGCGCCATATTGTATTTTCAGCTTGACCTCTCTTTCTAGGTGCAAATAAGGAAATTTAAAATACACAATGTCTCAATATCGTCCCCTAGGCTATGGCTGGCATTGATTCAAGTGAGAACTGTTTCTCACATGGGCAGTTTTATCTAGCTTTCTCCGAAAGGAAATACCGCAAACGACATTTACTAAGAGATGCTAGGCAAATTCATTATTAAAATAGTTTTGTTTTACTCTGAATATTTTTTAATTAAACAAAATTGTAAGCTAGCTCATTTACACTATTAACTGTATCGAAAAGCGTGGATGGATAACCGGGGCATTTGAGCTCCGGCATCGTAGCTCGGAAGACAAGTATAAAGTTAAAAGTAAATTCTGGTTCAAGCTATTTAAGTCACTATCAGTATAAAATAATAAAAAAACGCAGGGATATACTTTTTCTAACCAGAATTAATTATCTGGCTTCTTACTTTGAAAATCACAGACTTTAACACAACTATTTATCCTATACATACACTTACGTGCGAACGAAACTGCAGCCAACAACTATTATCCATAACATTTAAATTACTATTTTCGACATTATTTTGCGAGGGTAACACATATGTAGGCAATTTCCGAACTCCACGCGGGCGAAGCCGCGGGCAGAAGCTAGTCTACCATAAGTACCAATACACGTATAGTAACTGCAGTGCTCAAAATAGTAGTATGATTGCATAACGAAGTAATAAGCCTGTGCCTGAAAAGGCGCCGAACAAGGCTGATATTTATGGCTTCATGACGGTGCAGAGAAGGAAGCGCCATTCACGAACACCCAAGAACCGCTGTGGCAAGGATCCTGCGGAGCCCGAAGTGAGCCTGCGTGCCGCAAAGCCGAATACCCCGGTGTACCGCTACCGATTTTTTATCTGCACATCCGTGATGAAGGAAGACTTTTGGCTGCAGGACGTGATGTTTCGTCGCTTCCGCAGACAAGTTCCACTGGCCAGTCAGCACAAGTGAAGTGTGAACAAGTGAAGTGCTACTATCATAGTTTTAAGTCATATTTATTAACAAAAGTTTTGTAATTATTTTAGATCAGTATGTTAGTTTTTATGGTATATATCTATGGGCCATTGAAGCCTGAAATAAATGATGTTATGTTATAACTAGTGATCGGATATTCGGATGCATATTTACCTAAAGTACGTTTTTTCCTGGCAAAAGGTACAAAAGTATGGAAGCGGCTGTTTAAATGCCAATTTTTGTCGCGTTATTGCGAAATTTTATAATTATTTAGTAAGTATAAAATCCCATATCTTCCCGTGGGTGTCGTAAGAGGCGACTAAGGTACTTTCCAGAGAATGGGCAGCAGCGTTCTCTGTGCCTTTGTAACAACCGTACTGTGATCGCCAACCCGCCTGCCAAGCGTGGCGATTATGGTAAAACCCCCCAAAATGTCAATGTGACTTGGGGGAGGCCTATGTCCAGCAGTGGACGTCTTTTGGGCTGAAATGATGAATGATGAAGTATAAAATGTAGTAATCAAAATATCGTAACGAATATTTTAAATTTATTTAAAACCTGGCAAGTTTGTTGAAAATAACAAGGAAAAAAAATACAACAACTATTTGAATTCGTATTTTAGTACTGTAATGTCGAATGATAAAACAAAACGGTAAATATGTCGGGGCATAATTCATTTGGAGCTAAACGAAAAAGTACCTAGACTAGTTTTTTTGAAATAATTTTTCCCATACTGACGCGCGCTCCATACTAGTCAACACTCAAACTTTAGGTAAATATGCATCCGAATATCTGATCTCTAGTTATAACTTGTGGTAAAATGGAAATTATTCTCGTCAGACATTTAATGTGATTTTTAGCACATCATCTATCACACAGTAGAAGAAAAAAATATAGAGGATAACTCATAAAGTACCGAAGCAAAGTTAATAAAATTAAATTTGAGACCACCGTCCAAGTTTTTCACCAAATGAAAAAAGAATCACTTCAATCAGACCAGGAATCGCCGCATTTTATAAAAGTCACTTAAAAAAATGTCGTCCAGCCATGAAGCGCAAATACTGTAAAAGGACTGTGGTTGTCAAAGTCAAAGGCAAATATTTTTTCGTGAACTTAGTGTACAATGTTGGTGTTATTCAAAGGGTAGATCTCTATGGAGAAGAACGGGCAAGAAACTCCTTGGACACTCTAACCACACACTACCCAAATAAAATCATAACTCGTTATAAAATCCTTTGATAATTAAAATAAATTCGCTTACAGTAACAGCCCTTCCTTTCATTTAAATCCTTAGAGAGATAATGAAGTTACTGAAAAGGGGTGTAGCAGTTGAAAGTCAATTAAGGTGTAGTTAGCGTCTGATAAAAGCGGTACGCGTCTATCAAAGATGGTGTGGTCTATATTGTTGATTCATTTAATAAATTTGTGGCTGAGAAAATGAATGAACATAGGTTTAGGTCGTTCTTGGAAAATTGTTTGGGATAACGCGCGTATTTTGCGAGCGCGTATTCATGTTTAGTAGAAAAACAAGGCTGTGATGGTTTTGAACGTAAATTTTAACTTTTTGCGATGGCAGGTCTACGCTATAGCAGATATCCATTGATGGCGGATTGCACAGAATTAACATTAGGTCCACATGCTTAATTCAAAATCGATACGATCTTTTTTCATCTTTTTCAACATTTTGTAGTAAGCAACGACTTGTTGTCGGGCCTACGCTGCCCTCCCATACTTAAGTACATACACTGTAACATTAATAATTATATTGATAAAACAAATGATTTTAAAAGAGTAACCATGGAATTTCTTGCCGGTTCTTCTCTATAGTAGACGACCCACCCGAACCGTGCACCTTTGGCCGACGTTTTATAAGTGCCCATGTAGGTCTATGTAAAACTAAATATTTTTATTTTGATTAACAAGATTTTGTCAACAATAAAAAAATCACACTGAAGGCAAAAATATTCATAAATGTTATACAAATTGTGCTACGGCTCTTGCCATGACACAATGTTTTGAATGGGACCGTACTACCGGGATTTAAGTATCTAATATCCTAACCCAGATCATGGTGTCCCGATTTCGTATCGAAGTTCGTTCAGCAGACGGACAGACAAAGTTACTTTCACATTTAATTAATGGAATTCTGCCTCCTACCAACGTTCTTTTAGAGATGGCCTCTAAAACATTGTACTATAGCCAAGACAAATAGGGCGAATATTTGAAAAATAGCCCTGTGCTTATATTAAAAATTGTAGAAGACGAATTTACGGAACGACAGTTGAAAATGAAGGCCCAGAATCTTGTAAGAATTTTTTATTAAAATAAAACAGCTGTAGAAAATGTAATAGACTTACCTGTTCAGAAATATTATTTTAATTAAATTGGTGTCCTTTTGAAGGTCTCTGTGAATAATGACTTCAAGCCCTATTTCTTTAAGGGCGGGTCCGGTGGGCGGCGGGAATAGGGCGTTTTCATTGAGTTAAGTTCCTTGTTGATTCTCTTTTTGTTTTTTTGTAAATGTGGTTAGCATCCACAAACAACCTCAGACTTAATAGATTTTATTTATATTACATATATACATTATTTACAAACTACAAATACATCTAAAATAATAATAAAATATGAACGTATAAAGTATCAAAATGACAGGGCGTCAAAAAATTCGTCCACATCGCTGTCAACAGGAAAAGTGCCCAAAATATTGGCCGCATTCCCACGTTGGATGGCAATGCTGATTATTTGAGCAAAAAAAAATATAATAGATTTTGAATATTTTTATTCTACCAGTACCCTTGTAAGAATGGTCCTTGGTAGCTTTTGACAGACCAGTTATAGTCCATTTACAATTTAATTATGCCTGTGGCTGGACTGTAGGTAGCTTATTTTTGACTCTACAAAAATGCCTGTCACGTGTCTATTTGAAATAATTGGTTTGAGTTTGAGAACGAGGTAGGTGGTATGTATCTTGGGAGACAAAGGCTTCCTGTCCTCGTTCCAGCTCTCTCTCTGTGTTGAACGATGGGTTAGGGGCTAGCAGTGGGATTATACGGGCTCAGTAATAACTTGAACCCTCAGAAGTCCAATGTATAGACAGTGGTCATTAATTCGCTAGACAAGCCGGGATTTTTTACCGTTAAACTTAAGAATCAGAGGAAGCTCAATTCAGAGATTTATAGCAAAAAATCCAGTCGTGTTTTTTGTGCTCAGCTTTCTTTTTAGCATTAATATAATATGTAGATTCCAGTGTCCATATTTTGGCATGTTCTACAAGGTTGCTTGAGAGTGTCGTTAAAATTCGTTTAGTATATTTAAATGAGACAAACAAAGAAGTATGTGAAAAATACATCGTTTTGGCTGTGTTCCTAAAGATCCCAGACAATATTTTTAACCCCCGACCAAAAAAGAGGGGTCTTATAAGTTTGACGTGTGTATCTGTTTGTCTGTTGTGGCAACGTAGCTCCTAAAAGGATGAACCGATTTTAATAAAATTGGTTTCGTTTGAAAGGTTATTTAATCGAGAGTGTTCTTAGCTATGTTCCTAGAAAATCTGCTCAGCCGTTTGAAGATCATCACATTCATCACCTCTTTCAAACAACTTTCACAGGTCTGGTTGATTCGAAATTTCAAACTTGTTACTTCTCACCATGGGCATAGCATAGCCATGCTAAAAGCTCTGGATTTTGGTTATCGTTAAGCAGCAAGAAGAGACGTAACACCGAGAAAAATGGAAGGAATAGGGGGAGGCTCGCTTCAAAGTTCGAGTGGATCGGCTTTTTCCAGGCAAGCGTGCTCCATCCTAGGCCGCATCATCGCTTCACATCAAGCGAATTGTGGCCAAACGCAAGCCTAATTAGTATTTAAAAAACCGGCCGTACCATTATTTGTAAAAACGAGCAAAAAAATCACTTTTTTTTGTATGGCAGTCCCCTTAAATATTTATTTTATTCTATTTTGAGTTTTTTTTTTGTTATAGCGGCAAGAGAAATACACAATCTGTAGAAATTTCAACTGGCTAACTATCACGGTTCATGAGATACAGCCTGGTGACAGACGGACGGACGGATGGATGTACAGTGAAGTCTCAGTATTTGGGTTCCCGTTTGACCCTTTGGGTACGGAACCTTAAAAACATCAGCTGATTAGAAAAAGGTTTGAGTACGAAATCGTAAATGTTTTCTGAACTACAAATGCATGCAGGTGAATTCGAAAGTTAAAGGGAATTTACCACCAACCTTAACTTTAGCAGTTTTGGGCAGGCTTTAACTTACTAGCCTTGAACAGTCATGTTAATATTAAACTATTTAACAATTCACAACAGTTTCCCTTAGTTGTAAGGGATTAGTATAATTTAATTTCGTACGTGGGTCCCTTGTATATTTATGATGAGATAGATGAAGAATTTATTCTTGCTGATGATAATAATTTTCAATGTTTACGTGTGATGAGTTATATGAAAGAGAATGCGGCGATGACGTGATATCTGACAGGGGAGAATGGAAGAAGAGTACGTGTTGCGCCCATCCCAAGTAGAATGGAACAAGGGCAGAGAGATGATGATGATGACGTGTGATGATAATATTGTGTGATGATTTTCAAAAAACAAGCGAACAGGTTTTTTTTTTATGAATGGCATCTCGCAGTTCAACCTAGGAGGTTGTCGTCTGCTTAACCGGACTATCCTGTGGGTGCCTTAAGAGTAAGGCCTCCAGCCAGGGCATAAAAACTTACAAACTAAGCGACTATACGCTGAAGGCACCCCCTGTGGGGTACGAGCCTCGGCTCAGGGCGTCGCTGGGGGAGGACTGCATGGGGACAGGCTGGATCTGAGTGATATCATTATTTAGGGGCTGATTTAAAACTACTGGCACAGCATCGCGGGCTGGCTCGAGCGAGGGTCGGGGAGGTAAGCGAACAGGCAAAGCAATTTTCTATTTGTATGTGTTTAACATAAAGTGCACGGGTCGATCTTCCTTAAAGATCAACCCGTGCGGCTTTTTTTAGCGGCTAAGCCGTGCTTGCTGGGGTTGGTCCGTGGATGTGTGACGATAATTACATACCGAGTTTCCTCCGTGCCTCGGAAAGCACGTTAAGCCGTTGGTCCCGTCTGTCATTTGTAGATCTTTGATAGTCGTTAGGAGTAGTCAGAAGCCAAAAGTCTGACATCCAGTCTTACCAAGGGGTATCGTAATTACCCAGTTACTGGGTTGTGGAGGTCGGATAGGCAGTCGCTTCATGTAAAATACTGGTACTCAGCTGCATCCAGTTAGACTGGAAGCCGACCCCATGATAGTTTGGGAAAAAGCTAGGTGGATGATGATCAACAAGAAGACAAACGAACTCAATAAAATTATGACTTGGCAACAGTTATATATTATCAGTCAAGTATTATTTTGAGGAACTACAAAAAAAACTTGGATCAATATTAATTATTAGATTTTTTTTATATAACGAAATTCCTTTTGCATTAAAACCGTATTTTTATTGAAACGTAGCTTAATTTTTAACTTCGTATCAATGAGAAAATGACACCAAAACATTACGAATAGCAAAAAAAAAAAATCCTTCTCACATTTCAAATATCCTCAAAATATTCAAATTGAAGTCCCTGCAGGGTGTCCCCAGTCCTCATAGCGTCCTCAGGCAAGGACTCTTAACTCAAGTGTCCCTGTTTCAAGTATACGGACGAACACATCTTCAAACGGTCTACTTAGCTTTTTTATCCTTGGAGTTGCGACAAATGCTAATTCCGACTGCTGGGAATGTTTACGAAGTGTATACTAATGTACTTACGTGGAGGGGGGATACCATATTGATTCGCTGGAAAGGTTGGGGCAGACAGAGGAATTTTAGAGTAGCTAGAAAGATTTTTTGAGTTTGAGTGTTAATTTTCTTTCTCTACGTACATTGTTACTAGCTAATCCCCGCTGCATCGCACGCGTGGAGTTCAGTAATTGGCCCACAGGATCGTGCTAACGCGATATAAAGTCGGGAAAAAGGTCCTATGTGTTATTCATCATCATCATGAGCCTAGAATGTTCCCACTGCTGGGACACAGGCCTCCTCGCAATGCCCCTCGCATTGAGAGGAGGCCTGTGTGGGCTTTAATCCACCACGCGAGCCCAGTGCGGTTTAGTAGATGTCACAAGCCTTTGAATTTTTAGTTCTAGGACATGCCGGTTTCCTCACGATCTTTTCCTTCACTGTTTTGAGAGCAGCGGTGTTGAAATAAATTACACAAAGTAATGCGCCTGCCTAGGTTCGAAGGTACGACTTACTGCTCGTAAGTCGGGGCTGCCACCGCTGCTCTCATGTGTTAATGCAGGTTATAAACTATCAGTGTGCCAAATTTCCCATATATCCGTTCCGTAGTTTTTGCGTGAAAGATTAACACACTTCCATCCATCTATCATCACAAATTTTCGCGTTTATAATATAGTACCTAAGAAATAAGATTTCTGTTGTTGAAAGGTAATTTTCTTCAGTGTTCTAATTTAGTAAAATTTGCTGCCAGCTAAAAATCTATTAGCAAAATATGAAAGTAACGCAAGTAATAAGTACGCACATCAAAAAAGTCTAAGCAACACGCAAAGTTTAACAAATTATTTTAAAATGCACACATCGAAAGACCAATAAAAAAAATGTTCAACGAACACAATATCACGGAATTAGACCGGCCTTCCCAATTCGCAGATCTCTCTAACTCTATTGAGCATACATGGAATTGGCTTGGGGGAAGAGCTTTAGGAAATCTTCACGAAATTAAAGTTGCTTGAATAACTTTTCTCTCATCTTTCCAGTGAATAAACACTAATACCATAGGAGAAAATCCTTAACATCATATTCGGTATATGACGCTGATGTAGAGCCGTAGTTAGTGCCTTGGGAGGACAACCTGAATATTAAAAAGCTCCTAGAAATGTCTTTGTAATTCAATTATTTGCTAAAGACGAAGAGGAAGCCTCAAACTTTATGAAATCACAAAAAAAAAATTAAAGTTTTTGCATCGTTTCATATTTTTCATATTTTTTACTTAAAGTTTCCTATCAAAACGTCACTATTAAATTATGAATTAAATTATGCTTCCATTAATGACACTTACGGCAAAACATAAGAAAATAATTAAATTTTAGCTTAGTACTAACATTTTGGTGATAAGAATAAGTGCTACATGAGCTATTTAAGAGAATTTTAAGAACCCATGGTCCTATTAAGGCGGTAACATTTGGTGGTATAGCGCGTTTTAACTTTCTTATAACCCTGATTTGGGCCCACGATTTTAGAGCTTATAGTTACTCAATAGTTATAGAGTAGTGATAAATGAGTGACAATAAAGAGCTACAATAGTGCTATTGAAGCAGTGCTTACCACATTAAGTATATTGTAGGCTATACACAGGTTACCACTGCATGCTAAGGTAGTAATATAGTTGTGAATTCCACTCTAATAACTTTTTTTAGTAACATATTAGTGCTTCCTCGACACAATATATACCTTAAGAATATATTGTTGGTATATAATAGCAATGAGCATCACTCAAAGCGCCAACAAATTCTCCTCTTTTCGTATTTTTTGTGCTTTATTACCGTCAATAGTGTTAAAATTATTTAGCAGTACGCATTATTTCCCGATTCAGTGATACTTAGTGATTGAAAGTGACTTAATATTTAATAAAAGAGGTAAGTCAAATAATGTATTCAAGATTACTGCAATGGTGTTATCATTATTAAAATTCACTGCTATGATAAGTTTTCTGTAACTATGTGTATATGTTTTCATCTCAATTTTGAAGCGCCTCAAAAATAAACTGCATTTGATGATAACATGTAGAAAAAAAATACTGCCTCAGTTATTTTTTCATTTCAATTATGATGAATAATAGTTCCTGGTATTGTCTAAAGGTATTTTAATGGGAAACTGATAATAATATAGTAAATAAGTGGGGCAATAATTATTAGATAAAGTATTTTCTTTAAATTTTTTATAGGTTAACTATTTATTTAATGGCGACAATCCTAAATTACTTACGGATGCTGTTAACTCTTATATCCCTAACATAGTGCTTAAAGAACGATTGTTAGCACTTCTATGCCATTTTCAGTTCTACAATATAGTTCTAAAAGTGAAAAAACAACAAGTTTATAGGTTCAGTTTGCATAATTGTTCTATGTGAACTTGTAAGCTGATTACTTTCAGGGTTCTGTTATTGTTTGAACAAAACCTTTACATACTACCTACTTGATTGAATAAATCAAAGAATTCCACATTCTATTATGTATAATAATTTAGCAAAAAAAAAACTGAATGCAAGTAACCTTAGTTATTATGTTTTGAATTAAAAATTGTCATTTACTTTATTACTAAACTTTTTTTTTTTTTTGTAAACTAACTTTAATTATGTTAACTGGTATGTATTTTTACATTGTTATAGTATTATTATATAGCAAATGCCATTAATGAAAAAACTCCAATTACAGAAAATAATTCAGAAGAAGAAAACGAAAATACAGATAAAGAAATGGAAAAAGAACAGATCAGTAACGAAAAAAGTGCAATAAATTTATCAATACCATCCGAAAAGGAAAATATCTAAGAAGAAGATAGAAGATAACCGCCTCGCAAGAATAAAGAAAATTCGTCAGATATATAAAAATGCTAGTCACTTCACTCTTTGAAACATTTACGGTTCACTCTTTGAAATAGTTATTGATTGTAAGTTTTTTTGTTTTATTACGATTGTTTTCATGAGGAGTAGCTACAATTTATTTTAATTTGTTTTTTATACTTTATTGAATGATTATTTGATAGGTGCACACTCTCATGTACAATTACATCCTTGGTAGATGACAATCGGTATTATCCGTCTTTTGATTGTATGAAACTATTATCTAATGGATAGGCTGTAGACCAGCATTGTTATTATAAACGGCTTTTTCGAAGGAATAACCATATTAAGGATAATTATTTTGATAAACAGGGGCCGTAAGTATTACGAACTCTTTAGATCATTTTTGTTACTGTGAGCAAGCGAGATATGTCTTGCTAACAGATGTGGTCGTTGTGAGCACGGGATTTTTGAAGTGAAAACTTCTTTAGCGGCGTTGTGCACTTTTGTGATGGGTAAAAAATGTTTAATTCGCGTCAGGTCACGTGTCCTGATCGAAAATTCGTAAGACGAATTGACATTAGGTTGCGAAGGAATTTGAAGTTTATGACATCTGTCATTGAGTTTGGTTTTCCAAAACTGGATAATTATCCAGTATATATCTTATGCACAAACAAAACCTTCGATTTCTCCAAAGAGGTAAAATTCGTAAAACGTATCGTAATATTTCTGTGTTAAATTTGTTATGTAATGTAAGTTGTCATGTTTGTGTATGATAGCGCAATAAATGAATATTGTATTTTACCACATAAATGATAGAACTAGATAATTAAAGCAATTCGTTCAAAATTATTTCCTAACCATATCCAAAAATGCACAACGTTACTATTCAAGTTTTCACTTCTGCCGGCACTCCCGGAGTGCAACCCGTTTTTTTTTAACATGGTGTTCAGATGCTCGATTCTCCCATGGTACGATGTACAGTACGGCCGAAATATCTTGGCGAGTCTGAACTTAGCGCAGAAGGCTGCACGCCGAAACATTTTTTAGGAACCAAATGGTGATATGAGGCGAGTGTGAGTGAGAGAACATGCGCGAAAGTTCATAGTGCCTATGCTCAGACTCGCCAACATATTTCGGCCGTACTGTAAAGAAACATCTCACTTGTTCACCGTAACATGTTCGTAATACAGAGGGAGATTTTAATTGTGATGGATAATGTATGTTGAGTACTTATCATTTATCAGCAATTTTTTAAGATTTTTTAATTTAGCAAGACATTTTTATTTTTCTATTGAGATCGTTATTTTTTTATTACTTTAACATTTATATAATTTTAGTTAAATATGAAAGTTATATAAAAGAGGATTTTAGAACAAGTATTGTTTTTATACCCTGAATTAGTTCAGTGAGCAAAATTCAACGAACATGGTGATCCATGAGTCTTGCTTATTGAATTTTTTTAATTTAAATATTTTGCTTATGTACCGTTAATTCTGTGATTAGGTACCTACTTTATTGGTTATTCCATTTTTCATCATACAAATTTGCATTTGTATGGTTGTTTAGTATGAGTGATTTATTGTATTTATATATTATATTTATTGTATGGTTGCTTGTACGGTTACTTGTATGATTCTGTTGGTCCTTTCACATCTGTAATGTAATGACAGTCGCGCGTACTGTGCTGGGTAGCAGATGTGAAAGGGCTTTTAACCGAATAACTATACAAATGACTATGCAAAAAGGGCTCATTACAATTAGAAACGTTTGAGAAAATATGCTCAAATTTTGACTGATTATTTAACTGATTATGTTATTTTCTTGTAAATAACATAATCAGTTAAACATAATTTTCTACTAATACTTAAGATATTTTGAATAAAACCATATTTTATAAAAGAATAATAAGTTTTACTCAAAAATGCATGTAATGTGGTCATTATTTTGACAACCTTGTTTGAGCAGAGTCGACCTTGCCGTTCTGTTTCAAGGAGCGGCCGGCAAAGTTTTGCTGGCCGCTCTAACAGGCCGGCAATGTTTTGCCGGCCGCTATTTTGACGTTTCAGCGTTTTAAAAAATCAAATCCAAAAAGATTTTATTTAGAACACAGCTGTTTGTATCTATAGAGATAGGTACGAAAAGATTTTATTCCATATTAGGCTGTATAGTTCCAAAACCATTTCTCGAAAAAAAACACTATGAATTAACAAAAGCGCGGTTCAGCGAAAATTTTAATTAATACGTTTTTTATTTAAATTACTTGCTGGTTTTATTTAGATTAGGTACTTGCATTTTTGAGTAAAGCACTATACAAACCTTGGCCCACAATGACTGCTTCGCTGGTCCCGCTATGATTGCCTCGAGCTAGCCTAGCTACGCTCTAGGCCTTTCAGCTTGGCCATCATTACAGCCCTTGCTGTCCTCGCTGTAAAGGCCTCGACCTACGGTCTCGGCCATTATCTCAGCTCGTCCATCAAGTACTGCACGCTGACCGTGTTGTGTCGGCCTGGAGCTGCGCTACGCTGCGCTGTCGGCCATAATCAGCGCGACCAGCAAAGTAGTCATTATAGACCGCGGCAGTAATGTACTATTATTTTTACACTGTATGTAAAAGAGGTAAGAAGTACAGAAAACCACTGTTGTTAATACAAACCAATTTGCATTTTACATCTTTAGGATATAATATAATTTCTTGTGACGATAATACGCTGCTTTCATTAGCTTTGTAAATATTCAAGAACGATGACCTGATTGGTTTCTCAAATACTATAGATATTACTTTGCTTTGTATATTTATTTCTTTATCTTCGACTGTAATATATTTAAGTTCAATTATATCATTGGTTAGTGACATAAAATATTGATTTCTACACTTGCAAGATAATACGTAGTGCTCGAAGTGAAGAACTGTTCTGTTTGAACATTCTTGTGCTTAGTTAAAAAAGGTTTCTGAAACTTTTTTTTGGTACAGGTGCAACATTTTTATTTTGCTCAGATAATCTTTTCGCTACCTGGGCAAGTGGTCTGTTTCCCTGCCTTAGCATGTTTTTTATCAAATATAATTTATTCTCGAAAGGATAAGCGTTAAATGTTGGCAATGGCCCAAACCTTTCCACTTCATCGGCTTCATGTACAAATTGTGGATATTACTAGTGATATAATCTGCGCCGTAATATTTTTATATAATTTTCAACAAAATTATCAAACATCTCCCTGGCAAGTCGCAACAAGTGACTGTAATTTTTAGAAGAGCATATTGTAACACTGCAAAATAGAGTCCAAAAGTGACGATAAGCGTCCGGGCGAAGGACATATGGCAATATGATTATGCTTAAATAATGTAAGAAAGTTCTGAATTCACTTGCTTTCCAGTACGCAAGACAATCTAGAGTTCTTACTGCTCTGTGGATTTCAGATGGAAGTTTGCAATGGTTTAAAAACATATTAACATTCTCGATATCTTGTGCGCACCACTTTGTCTTAAGGTTACCGAAATTCCCGTCCCTCCATCCTATTAGCAATCTTATCATAATTCCCAAATGAATCAAATGCAGCGAATCTGAAATAGGAACTTGTTCAATCATGTCAATAGGTAGTTTTAATAACGGTGAATCCATTTTGTGATGACCTCCATACATCTTTCTTCTAAAGTTTTCGTCAGTTCTTGGCGAAGACTTTCTTGTCGAAAATACAACAGTATGCGATATGTGTGAGTAATCCCCTACGGTTGTGCATTTTAAACAACCGTGCTTTCCATTAAAATTACAAACACCTGGAAAAGTAATAAAATATCATTAATTGAATAAATAAAATATCTGTACTTAAAGGTACTAGTCGAAACGTATTATCTATTTAAATCAAAGCACTGTGAGCAAGGAAATAAGCGAACCTTTAATAAACGCGCGTGCAGGGGAATCACAAATAAAACATCTTATTTTGACGTTCACATTAGTGCCCTTAATACAAACTCCTTGATCCAATACGTAGCTCATTTCGTTCACAAAATCTCTCTCTTCTAGAAATAAATTTAGGCTTTTAGGTTTACCTTTTCCGTAATAAATACCAATAATAAATGGATCACTGTCACCTTCGTACGTGTTAGCCAATATAGGCCAGAATTCATATTTGGAGCTTTTAAAAATAGGTAAGCCATCAAGATTTATATTCAGGTGAATATTTTTTGGCAGCGGTATACAATTTTCAAGTATATTAGATAATGGCTTGACAATCCCATGATGCCAATATTCCCCCCACCTTCGATTGTTTTAAGACAAACTTCTGAAGAAAAACTGAGAAAAACTGTCTTGCTCGTCGTCCGAGGTATTTGAACTGCTGAGAGGAAACAAAATGTTATACTCATCATTCGTCTTATCAGTTTCCTGTTGTACGGAACCCTGTTGTATATTTGTTGCTTGCGCTTGGTTTAAATCAGTACCAAGGTCACTGGAATTGCAATTGTATCTCATATTGATATCAAGACTGTTCTCTGGAATCACATCATACTCTATTCTCGGACTTTGATTTACGAAACACTGTTTCTTCACTACAATTAATTCTTCTCTTGTCACAATGTCATCCTTTTTTTCGTCAAGTAATGATATTTCGTGGTGGTAGTTTTGCGATGATCCAATTATATTTTTGAATTCTTTGGAAACTTTTCTCTTAACTCCACCGGTTCTTTTTTTAACTTTCCATGGTTGCATGGTGGAAACAAAAATATTACCTAATAAACCCGTTGTACAGTGTAAACATTTGTAACAAAACATAATTTATGTGGTTAGGTTATATTGAGATGTATTTAGGTGATATAAAATTCTTTAACTCAACGTAAAGTAATAATTAAGAGTATTAATGTTTGCACAAATTGTGTATGGCCGTATAGAAGTATTTTCAAAAACCAATGTATTACCTAAGGTTGACCGAGTAACCCCATTATACAACCATTTTTGGTTTAAAGGTAGTTTCTGACTCTTGCAGCATCCAGCTCTATAAGATTTATAATTAACACTTTTATGATACTAATAGCTTTCTTGCTAACTCTTAGGGTTCGATAATACTCGTTAAGTGGCACAAAGTATTTCACTTACTCTTTTTAAGGACATCAGCTGTTTGTAAGTGTCAGCAGACACCTTACAGTTGCTTACAGTGTTTTACGCTACTTAAAGCTATAAGAGTTAGCTATACAATGGTTTTCACCAACTCTATGCTACCGCCTTAAGTAATAAAAATTTTCTTTGTAACTGTTATTCCTCTTGAAGATTTAATTTTTTACCCTTAGCACCATAGTAGAATCGAATGTTATCATCGGAGCTCTTATATAACATTTATAATACTATGAGAGTTAAAAAAAGGTTGCACTTAGCGCCAAAATGTTAGCGTGTTGCTTAGACTTTTTTGATGTGTGTATTTTGAGGTTTTGTTAACATACTTAGTAAATAGATATTTCTTTTGATAGTTAATATCTTTAAACTTAGTTTAGTTTAGTTTAGTTTGTTTATTAATAATTATTATAATTACATGTCAAGTTTAGCAAAAAAAAATGAATAAAAATAAAAGCACAAATCAAATTAAAAGCAAGCATAAAATACAAATTATCATACAATAAGTTTGAAAATACAAATAAATAAAAAAAAATAAGAATTACTCGAGAAACACATCAATATAGACTAATCGTTTGTCAACAAAAAGTAAAAATAAAAAAAATAATTAACTCAATTACCTAAAACCATTCTTTTAGGTCATACAATGCGTGTTCGGTTAGCCAGCCTTTTAGTTTACGTTTGAAAACATTATCAGACGTCGCACTTAAAATATCATCGGCAAGCCGGTTGTATACCGCTGGACCCATTATATGTATTATCTTTCCAGACTTAGATAGGGTGTGTGGGCAACCAGCTAATTTGTTTCTACCACGAGTACAGTAGTCATGCCTATCTCCGCGTTTACTATATTCGTTTAAATGTTCTCTCACATATACCGCCGCCTGCAATACCACCATAGCGGGAACAGTCAAAATTTTTAAATCTTTAAAAAGTGGTCTCGCGGTTGCATCCCATTGCGATCGTGTAATGGCTCTCACGGCACGCTTCTGCATCCTGAAGGCTCGCTCCCAATCCGCAGCTCGGCCCCAGAACTCAACGCCATACTGAAGGACTGAGTGTACCAACGCGAAGTAACACCCTCGCAACATTTTACGCGGTAGCGTTTGCGCTAAGCGCTCCAGGGCGAAGCATGCTCGTCCAAGTTTGCCGCACATTTTGTCAATATGCGGCCCCCAAGTGAGAGAGCTGTCCAGTTCGAAGCCGAGAAATGTGGTGACTTGCACCTGTTCGACCACACTGTTTCCCACTCGAAGTGACAGTGGCGTACACGTTCGACCGGAAAGATTAACGTGCATGTAATGGGTCTTGGTTGTATTTAGAATCAAGCCGTTTATTTTGAACCAGTTATTAATTTTACCTACCACTAAGTTGAGCCTTTCTTGTAGCCTTTCCATCGACTGAGCGCACACGACCGCAGCAACATCGTCTGCGTACATAAAAACCTCCGCCTCACTTATTGCCTCCGGTAAGTCATTTAGTAGTAGACTGAACATGATGTTAGAAAGGGAGGAGCCTTGTGGCACACCCTTCGTGATGTTCAGAGGGTCTGACCTAACCTTTCCGCCGTCACCTATTACGACCTGCGATCTGCCTTTTAAGAAGTCAAGCAGCAACTCCAACGCTTTTCCATCCAAACCAAGATGCTTCATCTTCAGTGCCAGCACACCGTGGTCAGCGACGTCGAAAGCTTTTGAGAGGTCGCAGAAGAGCACTGCTACCTGCTGTTTTCCCTCTCGAGCTTTCATAACATGGCGGATGACCACACGTGCCAGGGATGTTGTTGATCGCCCCTTTCTATAGGCATATTGTCGGTCGGTGAGGCAGTTAGTCTTTTGAAGAAAGCTAAGTAATCGGTCACATATTCCGTTTTCAAAGACCTTCGCGACTGCTGGTATAATAGACACTGGCCGATAATTGTTAACATCGCTCTTCTTGCCTTTGCCCTTATACAGCGGAGACACCTTGATTCTCTTAAATGCACCCGGTAAGCATCCACTCCGTAGACACCTATTGAACAACACCGCCAGTACATTCGCAAGCGATGCAGCCGCTGTATTCAGCAGCTCCACTGATGTATCGTATAAATCTTGTGTTGGTTTGCGTGCGATCCGCTTGGTAATGATACGGTATACCTCATTCGGTGAGAAGGGATGTAGCCAAATACACTGACTGGCGGTGGGTCGAGCTTCCAGAAGCATAGCCAGGGCTGTGTCCGGGTCTGCTTGAGGAGCGCCACATGATATAGCCGCATCGATGAATTTGGCATTGACCATATTTACCAATTCTTTTTTAGAGGGAAAATGCTTACCATCTGTTTGTTTCATACTCTCAGTGTAGTCTGACCTTGACTGATTTTTTCTACCCGATTCTGCGTTCACTACGTGCCACATACTTTTATTAGGGTTATTTGCAGTTTTAATATGGTGTATATAATAGTTAGACCTCTTACTTCTAAGCATTTTGGAGTACTTTTCTTGGAGTTGATAGGCAATCTCATTTAAATATGGAAAATATGGGTATTTACGTATTATGCCTATCACTTCAAAAAGCAAACACTTAGTGTTTAATATATCTTCGTCGATCCACGAGCTGTCAGTCTTTTTTTGTCCTACGCGTCTCATCGGAAAACAAACATCAACCTTGTTCTGTATTGTAATAACGATCGAGCGAGCTAAGTCGTCTGCACCCGGCCAGCGCGCCGCCACCTCTTCCCAGTCAACGCTGGCCAGCGATGCGGCGTAGTTGTCCTTATTCATTTTGCCATAGTTCCGCGCCATATGTGTTACAGGTATTTGTGACTCAACAGTACAAAGGATTTCACCGCGGATGGCAAAGTGATCACTAATGAATGTATTTAAACAGGAGGTCGTAATCGACCCTGGTGACATATTAGTGTACAAGTGGTCCAGACAAGTAGACGAATTCCCTTGTACCCTCGTGGGAAAGTTAATTTCAATAGAATAGGCATGGGCCGATAGCGTGTCTTTCAGTCTATTTTGGTTAGAATTCATTGAGCACATAAGGTCAATATTTATATCACCTAAAATAATGGTTTGTTCGTCATATTTGTTAAGCTCGTCAAGCAGTGTTTCAAAACAATTTAAAAAGTCATTTACATTCGTCAAGTTTGATCTATATATACAAATTATAAGTAAATTAAAGTCTAATAATTTAACCCCTGAGATCTCACACACCTGCTGTACTGATAACGCGGTAATATTAGGACAATCCTCGAATCTAACATCACTCCTGACATAAATACACGAACCTCCGTGAGCTATGCTCTGTCGACAAAAACATGCTCCTAGCACATAATCACTAATGTTCACTACTTTTAGTTCATGCTCCTTCAGCCAGTGCTCTGTCAGGGCCAGCACATCACATTTGAGTTCGCACCTAAGCAGTACTTCAAGTTGCCTCGTCTTGTTATTTAGCGATTGCACATTCTGGTGGCATACAATAAGTGAGCGCTCGGTGTGTTTACTCGTCGTTACGTCGTGATGCCGTGTTGTGTCGCCGCTGTCTTGACCGAAGTGCGTGTGCGCCCCACTACACGCGGGGCCGCGTGAGAAACCACTAGGCGAACCGGACTCCTGATGGCCACACAGTCGGAGTGCATATACACTCATACAGCGATTCTGGGACACCAATCACGAAAGATGCATGCCTGTTTGTTTTAATTTCCCGTTTCTCAACATAGTAAGATTCAGATTTGGCAATTTTATTAAGAAATTTACTAATATTTTCAACTGTAGTATCGGGTTTGAAAGACCACGCTTGAATATATTTAATTTTCTCCACAGTCTGTAATTCGTCATCCTCTTTCCCCGCTCCGATAATAATTTTACGTCGTTTACGTTGTTTCTTTGAATTCACTGTTTGCCAGTCATTTTCACCATTCTCATTAATGTCATCATCGTCTGTCTTCTTTCCAGTGTTAGTTTCTTCCAGTGACCCTTTTGATTTTTTACCATCATCCATCGTTATAATGGAGTCGTCTTCCTTTCCATCACAAATCGCATTTTTAGCGGCCGCAGCGTCAGAACCAGCTGTGACTTGCATCGGGCTAGATCGGCTAATCTCGGGTGTTTTCGTCAAGTTAGTCGACGTCGGCAGCGGTGTGCTCAATGTGCCTGCAGCGGATACAGCGCTTCGTTTTTTTGGGACAGATGTTATTGCGGCCGCGGCGTTTACGTGGGCCAAGCGCTTTAATCGCTGTTGAGGAGCAATGACACTAAATGTGTTTTCTACAGATTTTCGGGTAGATTGAGTCTTCGCACTGTCCTGTTTTTGGATCCCGAGATCGGCTAAGATTTTGCTTTGGGTCACTATAACTTCGTTTTGGTTACACACTTGGCACTCCAATGCACTGATTTTATTCACTAATAACTGTACTGTCTTTTGCAATTCGCGTATCACTATTTCAAGCGATTTACTTGCCATTTTAATATTAAATCGAATTAATAGTTCCACGAACACAGCAAAACGCGCCCGTGCATATATAGGGCCAACTACCCACTCCCACTACTTAGATAGATGACTTGATAAGGTTTTTAGAAAAGAGCGTTAGACGTTAGAGCGATCTTAAACGCCTTTTTTCTGACAACCTCATCAAGTCATCTCATTCATCATCATTTCAGCCCAAAAGACGTCCACTGCTGGACATAGGCCTCCCCCAAGTGTCGTCACATTGACATTGTGGGGGTTTTGCCTTAATCGCCACGCTTGGCAGGCGGGTTGGCGATCGCAGTACGGTTGTTACAAAAACACGGAGAACGCTGCTGCCCATTCTCTGGCAAGTCCCTTAGTCGCCTGATACGACACCCACGGGAGGATATGCGATGGTGCTATTATTTTCGTCCGACACCATACAGAACTCCGACACCATACAGAACTGTTCTGTATGGTGTCAAGTCATCTATTTAGGTTTAAAGCGGACACTTTAAAGTTCACTTGTAAGCCAGAACTTAGCACGTCTTACTAGCTGATTCAGATCCGACCCGATGTCGTTTACCAGTGTCGCTTATAAGTGGCGCTTACAAGAATGTTTTCATAGAAAAAAAACCAGTTGAAGCGATTCTGATCCCGGACGGTGGGATGACCTTCACACTCGCATATCGAATCAGAATCAGAATGTTGGGAAATCATCAAATGACTTCTCCCGCTCTGGGCGGAGCGGAAGGGAGTGTCAGACTTTGACTGACTAAAACCCATCCATGTTCCTTCTTAGCCCTTTGTGTTCCAGGGCCACGGTATCTCTTTCGAACAACCCGCAGCCCTGGCAGGCATCGGCCCTCTCAGACCCCTTCCGATTTGCTGACATCTCCTTGAGGCGCGCGTGGAACACAAACGCGCCGTCGGCAATATAATATTCTCCTGACAATAAATCAAATTTCAAGTAAAAACTGACAATGTCAGATTATGTATCAAATTAATAAAATATTTCCAAAACGTCAGCAATAAAAAATTTAAGATAAAACGGAAATATCGAGGTACATTAACACACCCAAAACTAAGTTGGAATGATACTGAACCAAATGCAGTGTTTGTTTCGTGCTGGTATTCAACACGCGATTCAGTTTGCAGAAATCCGATCAATCTGACATCCACAGCGCAATAATTGAGTTGTCATTATGTTGCAAGCCTATTAGAGCCATCGATTTGAGTATTTGTATGCATGCGGTTGTTTTGATTTGAAAGCATTTACGTTCATGAAGTATTTGTTTCATTTTGTGTTATATTAGGTATTTAAATTTAATTTATTCTATTTTATTCACAAATACGTTTTTTACATAAACTTAAACAAGGCACACAATTAGACGTCTGGAGTCTGTCTTAGCATGCCAAATGCTTTTTTAATTAGCAATAATGGTAGCGTGCAGGTTGAAAGAGAACTGGAAAAAAAATGGGCTGCTTCGACACAAGTGAAGGATGACGATTTGGTATTTAATATGTAGCGACCTACAAAAGAATGCAGCTTACTAGAAAAAGTACTACAGCGCCATCTATGACACGACGCAAGAACTAACATCAATTTCCAACATCTCGCAAGCAAAGTTTACATCGACTTTTAATTAAGACTATATACAGAAACCCGACAAAAACTGACGGGCAGTTGCCCACCAGACACAACACTTATCTGGTTGGAGGATCCGCCCTTTTCAATGGAGTATTGAGGAACTATAAACCCTGTTCCTCATACCCTCTAAAAATATATTGTGGGGTACTGGCTTTGACTTACGACTTGCAGGTCTTGGGTTCAAACTCAGGTAGATGCATTACTTGGTTAAAAATTTTTTGTCACTACTATTTTCACAACAACGGTGCAGGAAAATATCGTGAGGAAACCAGCATGTCCTAGAACCAAAAATTCGAAGATATGTGACATCTAACAACGCGCACTGGGCTGCAGCCCCTCGGAAAGCCGCTCGGGTCGATCTCCAGGTTAAGCCAATCATGCCTAGGTTGTCCCCTGCGTGAATTGCCCATGCTACTACCATTCTTACTACCAGTGGTAGTACTTTTGCTGGGTTATTTTAATTTCTTATTATTTTTACTAATTGTCTTTTAGATGTGTTATTATCATCACTATAATATTTTTCTTTCTTTTCTTGTTTGCTACCGCCGGTAGTAACACGGGCAATAAGTAATTGCCCGTGCTAATAATTTCAACTGCGGAAGTAACACGGGATTTTTTTTTGCCCGTTTCACTACTGTTAGTAAGGATGATATTAGCACGGGCAAGTCACGGTTCCGGGTTCCGTGGATAGGTGACCACCTGTTACATAAAGAGTTTGCTTTGTGCCTCGGAAAGCCCTTTACGTTGGCTCCGGTTGTCACTTTTAGATCTTTGACAGTTGTTACAAGTAGTCAGTGGCCTGAAAGTCTGACAACCAGCCTTACCAAGGAGTACCTTATTACCCAGAACCAACTGAGGTATGGGGATCAGATGTCGCTCAGTCGCAGTTACCATGTAAAATGGTGATATTCAGATGAAATCGGTAAGACTGGAAGCCAACTCCAACATAGTTGGGAAAATACTACTCAGATGATGAAAGGGAAGTCTGTGTCCCAGCAGTGGGTTTCATTATTGGCTGATTATACTCATGCTATGTTTATTGGTCATGTTAAGTATAAGTAGTAGTATTTATCTACAGACCAGCCTATTTTTATTAGTTTAGACTTAAAATCAGTACAATACCCTAGAGACTAAATATTCAATTTACAATTGCAGTAAATTAATTCTGTTTCTATTTTGCGTTGAATAGAATAAAATAATTTTTGGTACATTTTCAAGCTTAAATTACACAAACAATTTGTCAAAGGTGTTACTGACCTAAAGTGTGATATAGGTACCTAACTTTACTATTATATTATTTTGTTTAATAAAAGGGAACTAACTATATACATTACAACAATTAGTAAACTAATAAATAAAATAAGAAACTATAAAAGGGCGTCAAATAACTCTACGCGGTCAGCTGGTATTGTGCCAAAGAGGAAGGCAGCATTACCACGTTCTATGGCAATACTAAGCCTCCGGCCAAAGTAAAACCAGCTCTTGGATCACAGGAAACGTCAACAAGGCGGTTCAAAATTTCCATGAAAAGAACCTTTGACTGCCGATGAGCCTTTTTAAGGTAATTTTCGGCACCAAATTTTCAACCCCAAAGGACTCAAAAAAATAGTTACCACTAAGGTTATCTTCTCTATTCGCAATTTGAGTTTTGTCCTTGCTCGTTATCAGTGAAGTTCTAGCTCGTCATGCCATCTTTGATTTGGGCATAACTATCTAACTAACCTAAAAAAGATATTACTAACTTTTAGCCTGTCAATCTTCCACAAGACATGACCAAATAAGTAACAACATATTTGCCCTTTCTATCCTAGAACATTGATATAATTCTCAGGAGGCGATCTAATGCCGATACGTCTTCTATCTGACGTTTATAAGAAGCGGAAACTTGACCTAAATACGATAAATAATCGAGGGAACACTCGTGTGTGCCCACGGATTTGTCTGTTAACATAAAATATTGTTATTTGTATTGTATTGGGATGTTTGTTGTATGTATTCGGGTTATGTTTAACTGCGTTTTGTATAAATAGGTTATTCGGACTGTTGGTTTGTTATTTTATTTTATTTTACTTTATTGGAACATTTAACAGTTACACATTACAATTAAAGTACAACAGTATAAATTTAAAACTAAGTAAACGTGTAACCCACACCAATGTCCGCGAAATAATGGTAAGAAACTAGTTAAATGCGTGCATTAATTTCCCAGAAAATTTAATTTAATTTAAAAGTACTCATATGTAATACAGTGGCAGTAATTTTAGAAGGTTACTTTAAAGACTCAATAGCCATCCTTTTGAATTTACAGTGTGTAAGCGTGAAAATATCCAGTTCGATAAAGTGTGTGTTATACGTATCTACGATCCGTCGGAGAGGCGCCCGTGCGCCAGCGTGAGTTCTACACCTTGCAGTGTGAAACAGCCGCGGCACGCGCGCCTCTCGGCGCATTACAGTTCTAGGTACAATGTAACATAGGTTATTGGTAATATCTACACAGTCGAATCTGTTATTACACAGACCATGAAGCATCATGGCCATCAGCAGGCTGCGTCTTGACTCCAAGCTTTGTAATTTATAATGTTTTAATAATTGTATGTATGGTAATTTGGACTTAGTGCATCTGTAGTGCATGGCACGTAAATATTTTTTTTGAACCATTTCAATTATTTTTATATTAATAAAAATAATTGAAAATAATTGATTTAAATAATTGATTTTTTTTAATTGATTTTTTCAATTATTGTTATAAGAGACTTATTGACACACATTTGGAATTATTAAAAAGTAATTCAAAATTACTCATCTGCCTAGCCTTTTCCGAAACTATCTTGGGGTCGGCTTCCAGTCTAACCAGATACAGCTGATTACCAGTATTTTACATGAAGCGACTGCTTATCTGACCTCCAAAACCCAGTAAATGGGTAATACGATACCCCTTAGTAAAACTGAATGTCAGACTTTTGGCTTCTGACTACTCGTAACGACTGTCAAACATCTACAAAACAATGACAGCCGGGACCTAGGGCTTAACGGGTTTTTTCGAGGCGCACGGAGGAAACTCGGTATGTAATTATGGTCACCCTTCCACGGACCAACCTCGGCAAGCACGGTTTAACCTTAAAGATCGACCCGTGTGGATGTTATTATTTAGCCACGAACTCCTCTTTACCTCCTCTCTCTTATTCCTCCCCCTTACTACCTTAGATAAAAAGCGCCAATATGGTGCCAATATGGGTAAGCGCCAATAAGGTGGAGCACCAGTACAATTAAGCGCCAATTCAGGCAACTTTGACTTTACAAAGAGGAATAAGGTCAAAAGACGCAACTTAAGTGTTCGTTCTTTAGATGCTAATAGTAACCAACTACAATCAGCAATCCGATTGTCAAGCCTGCTCAAAGCGAATGCTACCTTTACAATTTAGGAATCATTGTGGATTCCCACATTAATATCCTACTAAAGGCCCAGAACTATAATATAATGATTAATGTGTATGTGTTCAATTACAGTTAAAGCGATAGTTTGTCACGTTTTCATAAAGGGTTAACTATCATCAACCTATAACATAAACTAACTAAGTTTGAGCCCCGTCCGGACATTAATATCACTTACAATATTTGCAGTTAATCATTTACGTATCGGATGTACATATGTTTTATTTACATACATACGTCTTGCGATAAGTCAAAGTCTGACATCCAGTTTTATCAAGGCGTATCGTATTACCCAGTTACTGGGTTGTGGAGGTTGGATAGGCAGTCGTTTCATGTACCTAAAATACTGTTACTCAGATGCATCCGGTTAGACTGGAAGCCGATCACAAGGTAGTTTGGGAAAAGGCTAGGCAGATGATGATGATGCGATGGGAATATCGCGGTTGTGGCAATAAGGCTTCGCTAAATAATGATGGTGTGTTATACAATTACCATGGTGTTACTATGTATGCCTTGGGGAGCGGAGACAACAGTATACGGTCCGGAACCACTGCTGCTCTTACCCCAAGCCCAAATAAAATCATGGATATTGAAGAAAACTGAGGAAACACACCAAATAGAATGGAGAAACGGTGAAACCTGCAGGCAAACAAAGAGTGCAGTTCCGGAAGCATCACTAGACTGAAGCGGGACATAATTCGCAAGATTATGGGTATCACAACCGGCCACTGACAAACACTTTTTTACCATAGGTATGACAGACAGCCTTCTGTCCAGAGGATGCATGGAGTCGGTTGAAACAACGCATCACGTGCTCATGGAGTGCAGAAGCGTGGCAGATCAACGGGCAGGGACTCTTCAATCACCGGCATCACTCCCGGAAGCCTGCAGCAGCCTGAAAAGGCCGATACCTTTCTGGGAGGACCTCGGTTAGTAGGAGTAACAAGAGGATTTTCAGACGTACAATGGCCCAACAAACAGGCTAAGTGACCCAACTAACCTAATCTAACCTATGTACGCCTTGTGTAGAGGATTGTGTAGTTTAATAGGCACTTCAGGTTTGGAATAATGTTTAATTTAATTTTTTAAGGGACCGTGCAGTATTTATTTACACCTATATAACATACTGAACTGCTTAAAATAAAGATCATTCTGTCGTAACCAATTTTCTGCCCTTCTCAATTATTTAATCGTGCTCGACGTAGTAGGGTATAGGACGCAGTACTTTTTTTGTCCATTCTGTTATATTGTATAACTAATAGTATAACTAGATGGACTGACCCTCGTAGTATGTCTTCTTCTTCCATACTTCTCTATTACTAGTCATGTCAATAATCATTTCTTTTGTAGCCACATCATTTTCTACACATCCATCGTTTATTGTGGTCTAAAGATCAATCAGTGATTATTACAATCGTTTGGTCGCTGAATATAAAATTAGGTTTCTACGAGAGACTTGACCATCACTTGACCATGACATTTTACCTACATAATTCACGATAAGATAAAACTTTTTTATAGTAATAATCCTTTGAAGCTTAGCTTATTTACCGTCGATTATTAATACTACCACAATATTTGTAATTAATCACTTAAGTTATTGAGTTTACCAACACATGCTCTCATATTATGTCTTGTGAAGGCAATTTGGCTCTAGCTTCTATTATGTATTGTGATTTGTATCAAGATAATATTGATCAGCCTTGGGCTGAAGATTGGGACAATGACCCAAGTGCTTTCTAGATTATTAGTAAGTTTTGTTACAACTATCTTAAGAATAGAGCCTAGGGTAGTGGATTATTATTAGGTAAGTGATGTATTTAACACTAGAAGCGCCATCGTTCCACTTTTGTCCCACCCGCAAGTTTCATCGTCTCTAACTTTTGATTTTTTCAACTCACGACCCTGAAACTTTTTGACTTTTTACAATTTATTGTATTTATTTAATTCAATATTTTTTCTCTTTAATAAAAACAAAAGTAAATAAAATAATTTGCGATTTACCTAGAATTGCCGCCGGGTCGTTTTTGTCCCGCCAAGATTCTAAGCAAAAATTCGACGTAAAGTCATAACTCCTGGCTAGTTGCGCAGGTGGAGGGGCGACTAAACAGTTGAGCATTGTTTCTATTCACTTCTTCGTCGATTCGCGTAAAGAGTGTATGTACGTCTTTGTTTTGTTTTACAAGCGCATACCTCATGTTCTATTATAACTACGTCTAGTCAAAGTCGCAGAATATTGAAACCGCACGAAATTGTGTCCAGTTTGAACGATATTTTAGAGGACGAATCAGATGGCGAGCTTTTGGAAGATAAGTATGGCCAAAAGTTTTGTATGGTTGTTGACAAAGACGCAAATTGTATAATAAATGCGTTCCCTTACTTTGGAAAAGATGATCGCAAACCTAATGACGAGCGTTTAGGTGACTGGGTGGTAAAGAAATTGATGGAACCTTACATCAA
The DNA here is from genome assembly GCA_949152445.1 of Cerastis rubricosa. NCBI lineage: Eukaryota > Metazoa > Arthropoda > Insecta > Lepidoptera > Noctuidae > Cerastis > Cerastis rubricosa. The sequence continues at coordinate 17,811,974 of OX424541.1, forward strand.
CACAACAACACACAAACAACAACAACAACTTTTTACTTCACCTTTACTAGCGGGATATTTAAAGTCTAACAACACTAGTATCGTAGGCACTGTAAATAGAGTTTGAAGAGAAATACCTATTGCCGTAAAAACCGCTAAAGAAGAATTATACAAGACGTCTCTCCTAAAACCTGGTGAAACCTGGTGGTTGACTGTTTATCAGACCAAGCTAAATAAAAATGTTCTAATGCTCAGCACTATGCATCAAGATATAACAATAACTTCTAGTTCAAAGAGAAAACCAGAAACAGTACTATTCTACAACAGCACGAAGTATGGAGTAGATGGGGTCGATTCGATGAGCAGGAAATATACAGTAAAGGCAGCTTCTAGACGTTGGCCAGTTCATACATTAGATAATCTGTTAGATTTGGCGGCTATACACGCATGGGTATTGTATAAAATTATCAACAACAGCAAATGAAACGTAGAGACTTTTTATAACAACTGGGAGAGGAATTGGGATCACAGTACATGAATAATACAAGAACAGCCATTCCTACAGAAATTCCAGAAAACCTACCAGAAAGACAAGAAAAACGTACAAGGTGTCAAGGTCAAGTCAAAATGTACAAGTCATCTGTGAAGTGACATGTGTAAAAAAACTGTCTGTAATAAATGCACTGGTAAAGAATATTATTAAATATATATTATTATTATTGAATTTAATTTGCTAATCTGATAATAAATAGTTTGGAGATTTTTTGTATTTATTACATTTAGAATTACTATCTTAGTTGTGATGACCAAGAAGAGACATGAAAAAAAAATTGTTACATATTTTTTTTATTTTTTAAAAGTATAATTAATTTGATTGAAAATAAATTGTTCAAATCCCTCACGAGCAGTTTTATTATGATTTATGGTATATAAACGTATATGGTATATAAATAAATAAACAATGTTTCAAATAACTTACACGTTGTTTTAATTATAATTTCATATTTTATGCTAATGAACGTTGTAAAAAATATAGTGGGACAAAATTGTCACAGCGGCGGTTCGAGGGGGGTCATGAGTTTCGGCACTTCTAGTGTTAAGTTAGAAATCCTATTTTGGTTGTATGAGGTAACAAGAGATTTAATCATTGATTATTTGGGGCATTGCTCGTTACTTTATTCGCATACGAACGCAATTGAAGCGCAATTCAAAACCTGTTCATATGGTCAGCACATTAATCAGTCAGTTTCAGCCCCCTTGGTAAGACTGGTTGTCAGACTTTCGACTATCTGTAACAACTGTCTAAGTTCTACAAATTACAGCCGGAACCAACAGCTTGGCGTGCTTTGCGAAGCACTGAGGGTTCTTGTTATATAGTAAAAGATAAAACAACTGTAAGTACACACAGAACTCACGCCTTTTCCCTAGGGGGGTAGGCAGAAACCACAAAACGCCACCAGCTGGTCTACCATGACGTCTTAAAGCAGTATTATTTTACTCTTATTCCAGTGTGGGAAAGAGACGGAGCTATACAGGATGTCTAGCGCCATCTCATTCCCACATTTGGAAAAGGAGTAAAACAATATTGTTTTAAGACGTCATGGTAGACCAGCAGCTACAATTCTTACATACTCTTTTTGCCTCGTCCACGTTCAAACATCTATGAACGTACACGCACGCCGCGTTACTTATTTAACTGCGTCGAAAGTGTAGTGCTCATAAGCCCTACTGATCACCATGAGATATCGGAAAATAGAAGAAAGACGTAAACGCCTCGATCGTTTTAAATTCCCCAGTAGCAAGCAAGTACATGTCACTGCAACATAGTATAACTATCCTGAGATTGGCAATAGCGAGCGTCATCTATCTAGTTGATATTAGCTACTGCTCGACGCAGACAAATTGAGAGCATTCACAACGACGACGAGTGATACTTGAGTTAGTGCATGCTTTTGCTCGTAGATTGATAATATCTGGAACTGAAATCAATGTCTTTGGGGTTTTATTTTCTTTCCTGTTCATTTCATGTAAATCGTGTTCTGAGATCACCCACGCACTAACATCGACTGTCAAAATGGAGATGAGAAATATCTCATGGAGCATCGTTGCAGATATAAATATACAATTGTCAACATAGAATGATGGTCGCTGTTGACTGCTACCTTCTATGTCGTCGTTAGGATGATGTCAGTTTACAAGATGAACCATTTAAGTTGTGTAGGATAATTATATTAAACAACTCAAGTATAGTTTTTGTTTGTGTTTTGAAGGAATTAGTTACCGGTATAAACTTTTGTATGGTGTAACCCAAACTTGCACATATGAGAAGTGCCTGTTATGGCCAAATATTTGCATTTACTAACATAATCTAATTTATAAAAATGTCTTGTCACAGTATTTGTTACCGAACTCCTCGAAATAAAATGTCTATATTTGGTAGGTCTGAGAATAGGTTTTTTTATTCATTATTTATTTCCAAAGTGCTTCCAAAGTCCTCAGAGATTTGCGTTTTGTGGCATAATCAACCTTTTTTACATTTATAAAAAAGGTTGATTATGCAAATCTCTGAGGACTTATCTGTGTGTGCGAGCTATTCACTGATAAATCATAAGCAGATATTTATGTTTTTTTAACAGGTCGTAGGCAAATTAATTTCTCACACATCATCTTCATAATTTCCACGCGAACGAAGTTGCGGCCAACAGCTAGTATACAATAAAATAATAACATCTAGAAAATGCAAAACACACAGAACTTAACACATCTTTATACAGTCAAAACCAGCTAACCCAAAATAAAATAAACTCAACTCCCCAAATGTAAATCATTAAGATAAGTACCCTCAGAGTCGAGGCGTCCGATGGGTTGCTGAGGCCAATCGTCCGTGAACGTGGATTTATGACGAGTGGAAGCCTCTGGCCTCACGCAGATTGTAAATTGTTAATCCATGATAAATTGCACGTAAAATTGGCTTCAACCTCGGATCAAGGAAACAAGAGGGATAAGCTGTTACTGTCAAAGAAAATTAAGGTCGCTATAACCGTATAAATGTCAAATTTCTGTCAACAACTTGTCCAGCGAGTGTCAGTATACATGCTGGTAGCTTCACTCAGTAACTTCATGGTTCTGGTTACACTTGAAATTCATCATCATCATCTGCCTAGCCTTTCTTCAAACTATCTTGGGGTCGGCTTTCAGTCTAACCGGATGCAGCTGAGTACCAGTATTTTACATGAAGCGATTGCCTATCCGACCCCCACAACCCAGTAACTGGGTAATACGATACCCCTTAGTAAGACTAAATGTCAGACTATTGGCTTCTGACTACTCGTAACGACTGCCAAAGATCTACAAATGACAGCCGAGACCAACGGCTTCACGTGCTTTCCGAAGCACGGAGGAAACTCGGTATGTAATTATGGTCACCTATCCAAGGACAAACCTCGGCAAGCACGGCTTAACCTTAAAGATCCGATCGATCCCTGCGGCTGATATAATTTAGCCACGAGCTCCTCAAATTGAATTTAAATTACTTGAAATTGAGGAAATTCTATTGATTTAATTTAATAACATACATAATATGATATGTTTGAGATACAAAATCCCTGCTTGGTAGATGGATTGGACAAAAATTACATACCTACCATGTAATTTTTGTAGAAAAGAGAAATGTGCAGTGGTAACTTTCATCCAGGCGTTGAACCAGACGACTCAAAATAAATTTTCTTGATATTTATAGTAGCGTATCTAACTTGTTTCTATAATCTTTGGTTTGAACGCTCCATTTGTTTAGTGGCGAGCTACTCGAATTGGTGCCGGGTTCGATTTCCGTGTTAGAAATATAGGCTTTTTATTTTGAATGATCACGCCAATCGTTCACAAGGAGAAGAGATAATTATATTTATTATAGAATGGAGGTGATTGCAGTTACGTACAAGTTTCCTTAATAAAGTTATTTTTCAGAAAATGATTATTTCACATTACTTTACGCACGACCAGTCGCAGTGACCTTCGCCAGTTATTGTAGGGATTTGTAGTAGGTAATAGTGTGCATCTTAGGAAAAATGCTAATTTTTGATATTGAAGATAAATTTCTCACCAATAATCAAATCAGTCAGGCAGGAGCACGTTGTACTAAATGAGGAATCCTGACCCGTGGGAAAGTGAACGATAGTAACGAGACATTCAAATAAAAGATAGCTATTAGTGATGTCCATCAATATTAGTCAGTTTAGTGTTGGGATTCCAACAGTTATGTTTCGTCCAACAGCCATCTACTTTAAACCGGGGCACAAATCCAGTCTCTGGGTTACTACTGAGAACTCCCAGACCCCAGTAAGATTTCTTCGAATGGGGAATATAAAGAACCAAAGACCGCATGCTTACCCAACAGTAACGCTTGCAACCACTAGATCAACGAACGCCGTGGACGTGTTTATTTAATGGCACTCAAGATGCACTCAACTCATTTATTTTTCCTTCTCTCTTAATTCGTCAAAAGTGCGTTGAAAAACCGTTGACAAGAAGGGTCGTGGACATAATGCCTTATCGGAAAGACTGACAATATGGTTCAAAACAGGAAAAATTGGCATAAAAGGAATTCTTATACGCTACAGTGGATTAAATAATCGGGTCGCGAATGATGATGGATGATGATCCTTAAAATGATGGATGGAACCTTAAAATGTACTGGTGGACCTTCCTACCTATTATTATAAGATTAAACGAACTTACCTGAAGTGAAGTTCTATCTTAATTATACGAAGATCTTTGTCCGAGACGGGTTTACAAGTAGTAACGGTGATTTATCAGCGCAAGCCACAATTTTTAAAGCCTAAAAATAAAAGTAAAACTTCTTAGTGTGGCAACTCTGTTTACATGTCATTACGTTTAAAGTCCGGCTTTATGAACAATCCCTATACTGGGATTATACTTGGTAAGTATAAGTGGGAGGGTTTTTAGGGACTGTCGCCGTCTCGGACAAAGAGCTTCGTATAATTAAGATAGAACTTCACTTCAGGTAAGTTCGTTTAATCTTATAATTATACTCACTCTTTGTCCGAGACGGGTTTACAAGTAGATGTTCAAAGTAGGATTGTGAATAAACACCAATTTGTTAAATAGACATAAGAAAAAAATAAAAATTAATAAATCAACTTCCATTTTAATAATAAATTTATCAACAGACTTATAAAAAATATAACAAAATGAACTTCAGATATTTGGTACAGTATTGCATATTGCACTACCAAATTGAGTTGAATCTTGGTTTATGGGCCTATTGTAATGTCTGGCAAACATGGCAGAATTTTGAGACCACCCCGCAGCCTTCCTTATAACATCAATGCTAATTCCAGATCTATTTGCAGCAGATGTTGATGCATGTCTGGTACTATGAGCAGAGAAGATGGTGACATCTATTCCAGCTTCCTTCAATGTTAGCTTGATCCAGCGACTTATAGTCTGAGTTGATGCATTCTGGTGTGGTTTCTTGAATGTGAGAATTAATTTGTCAATATTATTTCTTATAGGATCTGTTTTATTTATATAAGATTTAATAGTGCTGACAGGGCAGATTTCCTTTTTGTCCGGAAATGTTTTCAAGTGAAACATTGGTTGCGCACCACCTCTTCTAGAGGTTTTAATTATATCAGGTATGTATACTTCTAGACCAATATCTGTAAATTTCATATTAGAAATTTTTATCATTGACAAGGTCTGTACTCTATGACCAGTTGTTAATGCAAGTATGGTGACTAATTTTTTGGTTAATTTTTCCAATGATATATCTTCATTTGGGTAACATCCGCTTAGGTGGTTAAGTACCAATCCTGGATCCCATGTTGTGTTATATTTTGGCATTGGTGGTCTTGATCGGAAGATTCCCTTTGTGAACCTTTTAAGTCTATCGTCAGATCCAATCTTAGGTCCCATCAGTAGTGATAATGCTGACCGTGCAGTATTAATGGTACCATAAGATGCCCCATTGTCATAGCATTGTGCTAGGAATTTTAATATATAAGGAACAGATGCTTGATATGTGTCTATGCTGTGCTGTCCACAAAACTTCCACCATGATTTTAGTGATGAATCATATTGCTTCATTGTGTTCAATGAAAGCGAGTTCAGCATTATATTTAAGGCCGAGTTTGGTGTTCCTCGCCTTACGAATGCTTGGCTGACAGCAGCCCTGCAGCCAGGGTAAGCTGTTGATGCAGCGGATGATATTCTCTGAAAGGAGATGATAATAGGTGTTTGTTAGGTTCAAATATGATGAAGTCTCCAGTTGACAATGATTTAATTAGAGGGAACCATGGCTGTGATGGCCAGTAAGGGAAAACCACAATTCCAGTAGCACTATCTCTTTGAATTTTATATAAGCATTTTAACAATAGTGAAAAAGGTGGGAATGCATAGAAAAATATGTCACTCCAATTGAGAGTAAAGGCATCCACAGCTAATGCTTCTGGGTCACGTTTCCAAGAGACAAACTTTTTACACTTTTTATTTGTTCTAGAGGCAAATAAATCTATTTCTGGGATACCGAAACACCTAGTTATTTCTATGTAGGCTCTTGGGGAAAGCTCCCATTCAATATTAATTTTCCTTGATTCTTTATCAGCCTCAAAATTATCTTTTGTATTAATATACGAAGCAAAGATCCAAATATTTCTATTTTCGCACCATTGCCAAATATCTCTTGTGATATCATTTAGATGGGGAAACTGTACCTCCCCCATTTTGTTTATGTATGCTACAGCAGTGGTGTTATTTATTCTCAATAAAATTTCACAATTGGAAGTTTCCTTTGTAAAACACTTTAGACCTAAAAGGGTAGCTTTTAATTCTAAATAATTAATATGATGTTTTTGTTCTGAACGTGACCATGACCCTGAAGCATTCTTTTGATTGCATACAGCTCCCCAGCCTGTGGTAGAGGCATCGCTGTGTATTTCTAATTGGAAATTATATTGTTTTATTGGATTACTTCTATGTATATTATTGCTCCACCATGTTAACTCTGATTGGATTACGTGACAAATAGGCATAAAGGCTTCATACTTTTGATTAAATTTTTGCAAGGCTAAGTATTTTTGTCTTTCTAATACTTTAGTATATAACCAAGCATATGGTAGGGCTGGAGATATTGAATTCAATGTTCCTATCAATTGTGAAAATTCTCTTATTTTACAAAAACTTTTATCTTTAAAAGATCTTATTTTTTCTAGTATTGCTATTTGTTTCTGATGTGGGACTGACAAGGAGAGATCTGATGAATTTAAGATAAAACCTAGATATTTACATATTTGGTTAGGTGTAATAACACTTTTTCCAAAATTAATAATAAATCCTAAGCTTTGTAAGAGTTTGCATGCAACATCAATATTGTCTTTGCATTTAATTTCTGATTTATTAAAATATAAACTGTCGTCTAGATAGCATGTTAATAAAATGTCTTGCTTCCTTAGATAAGTGCATACTGGTTTGAGAAGTTTTGTGAAAACAAAAGGAGCTGTACAGAGGCCATATGGTAGGGCATTAAACTCATATAATATATCATCATATTTGAATCTGAGGAACTTTCTGTTATTCTCAGCTATTGGTACAGAAAAGTAGGCTTCTTTTAAGTCTATTGAAGCCATGAAACAATTTTTGGACATTAACTTACAGGCCGTTCTTATATCCTCTAATTTAAAATGTTCTGTGTCAATGTACTGATTTAATTTCTTTAAATTTAGAATAAATCTATAAGACCCATTGGGTTTAGGCACTAAAAATATGGGGGAAGTAAATTGGTCTTCACAGTAAGAGCATTCAGAAATTGCACCTAATTGTAAAAGCTTTTTTATCTCAGAAGCTATAATTTGTTTTTCTTTATTAGGCCAGTGTTGTTGCTGTGTAGTATAGGGTGCTGGTACTTTGGCGAATGGGATTTCATAACCTTGTACCCATTTTAGTACCACTGGGTCATCAGTAATTTCAAGCCACTTTTCAACAAAATGTTTAAGTCTGCCTGCATGTACCTGCATGTTTCCTATCGGAAGTGCTTGGATCTGGCTGGAGGGTGTTTCCGCTCTGGTTGGCGTCTGGCATTCGTGATGCGAGGCTGTCTCTTGTGCATTTGTTGTTGGTGATGATGCCCACCGCGAACTTGTTGATGCTGTTGACGGTTCTGCGGTGGGCCCCTCCAGTTTAACTGGTTCTTGTTTGTGGGTTTATGCTTCTTCGTACCTTCGAATATTGTAGTGCTGGTTCGTTGAATTGACTGGGCTGCTCTGATCTTGTCAGCACAATCAGCACCAAATAAAAATGTGTCCACTTTTGAGTTTTTTACAGCCTCTTGAATTAACTTGCTGGCTCCCGATAGGCCAAAGAATTTCCTAGAAGAGGAATCTTGAAAATGAATTTCTGCTGCAACCTTTGCAGCATCATTAATTTCCTCTATCAGGACTTTACTATTAAGATTTCCTTTTAAAATACTTGTCAATGACCGACCCAGACAGGTCATTAAAGTCCCTGTGAGGTTCTGCCTGGCAATAATTCTCCTATCTCTCTTGACCGAGGGTTCAGAGAGTGTGGCCAGTATTTCTGGGTTCATTTTAGGAGCAACAGCATTTGGGAAATTCGAGGGAGTAGGGTATTTTTTAATGATACCGTCTTTGGCCTCCTTTCCCAGCCCATCAGACATTATTTTTGCCCAACGCAGGGCCAATTCTGGTCTAATAGGGTCACCAACCTCTAATTGTTCTTCTCCCTCCTTTCCAAGGGCCAGTAGGAACTCTTCTGGGAGTTGGTCATTTTCTGGAAAAGATTTATTTGATTTAGAATCATGTGTTTCTTAAATGAAATGTCTATCCTCTCTGTGATAGCGCTTAATATGGTTGGTCTTCAATAACCAGTGCCTTGGTATATCTAGGAGCCTGTCTATCCGCAAGGTGATAGCGCTAGCTCTTTTGTAAGTTTTAAATAGGTACATAGTGCCTGTCTATCCGCAAGGTGATAGCGCTAGCTCTTTTGTAAGTTTTAAATAGGTACATAGTGCCTGTCTATTCGCAAGGTGATAGCGCTAGCTCTTTTGTAAGTTTGAAACATAGTGCATGTCTATCCGCGAAGTGATAGCGCTAGCGGATATTTAAATGTGGCTTAAATGATGTTTAAATGCATGGTCGGTATAACCCCAGGGTTTGAAGATTATATTCAATGGTTAGGTATTTTATGTAGATTAGACTCTACAAACCTGTAGGATTGTTGTCTATCGCCTCAGCCTCAGGTTCTTCGATCTGCGTCGGGGAGCAGAGCCGGGGTGGAGTTGTTGAAACTTCTTGAGATCGTTGTCTGGTTGGAGACAGTTTTCTTAACTTTTTTTTCTAATTTGCGGATCTTCTTTCGTAAATGTTCCTCGTCATTAGTTTTTCTTTTTCCCATCTTTACAGGTGACGAATATAAGCACTTTTGTTTGACACTATTCACTTTAAAAACGTTTTTCTAGGTTCGAAAGTTTTAAGTTAGTTTTGAAAAAGAGAAAAATCGTTGGACGAAAACACCAAGAAAAAGTAAGTCGATCGTAGGTGCCAACTTACAGGAACCAACCGAAAAAAAAAAAAGAAAAGGAAGAATCACAACCCGAAATACACTTGTCAATCTGTACTAATAAGGTCATCATCAACTGGACTGGCAACACTGCCTTGAAGTAAACATTGGCTCCTTGATATTATTTTCGTTAAAAATAGAAAAGTGCTATTTATTGACAAATTGATAGTGAGGATTTGGACTAAAGTGCACAATAAGTGAGTGCTAATGTTATTCGGACGGGAAAATAAGTGCAACACATAATAACGTGAACTATGTTGTGTGTGTTACAAAGGAACACAAAGTGAGATTTAAACTAACTGTTCGTATTGTGAACTAACAAAACAGTGCTTGGCGAATGCTCAAATAACATTTCATAGCAAGAATTGACATGGTGAAGTGATACTTTTCGTAAAAACTGGAATAAGAGGTCTGGTGAATCCGTTTTTTCTTAAAAATCGGTTAGTCAACTTATCATGCTGCTAAATAGCCAATGAAAATCAAAAATAAACCTCTGCACCAGCTGACGAATCACGTAAGTGACCAATTGGAATACAGTAAAACTCTTGACACAATCACTATCGTTCGGAAACATAATTTACAATCTTAGATACGAGTCTTTTCGGACTAAAGCATTCACCTTAAAAATCGACTATTTTGGAAAAATCTACTAATTTGAAGAATAGTTCTGAATATAAAAATCTTTCAAAAACAAAAAGATTTATAATTAGCGATTCTCCACCTACCTACAAAAGGAAAATCACAGTTTAGAAAATGGATGAACTCAATGTAAACGTTAAACCAAGAAAATTATTTACATCAAGATCGACAGAATCTCTTAACACTTCTCTCATTAGCACGGACTCAGAATATTTAACAAAAAGTTTAGACCTATCTACGAATGTTAGTCATAGCTATATTGAAGAATTAAAAGAAGAAATCTATAGCTTAAAATCGCAATTACGGAGTACAGAAAAGGAACTTGACACAATAATCTTAGAAAAGAATAGTCTGTTACAAGAAATTGAACATCTCAATCAACAGATGATTGCTTTGAAACAATTATGCAAAAGTCCTCTGTCAACATTAAGAAGGGCTACACCAAAGTCCCAGAAAAAACGAACTCACAAATGTTTGACTATAAGTACAGAAGACGGGTATGTCACTACTCCTCGGAACGTCACCATGAAAGAACTAGGGGATAAATTACGGCATTCGAAAGAGGAAAGAGAAGTATTGAATACTGGGAGCCTACGACTGGAACCGAGCTTAGATGAATGCAATACTAAAGATAAACGAGATAATCAAGGCCATTTAAAATGTAATAACACTAGGAATGACATAAGCTTACAAACTGACAACAATTTTATTAATACTGACATTAATGTTATTAACAATGATAATTTGGGATGCACCTGTGTAGGGAAGAATGCAACAGCACCAACTGAGCAACAGCAAAATCAGGCTCAATTTGAGAATAATGACCGTTTATGTAATCAAGAATGTGGAAAAATATTTCTTCTATCGGATAATCAAGGTAAAGGCATTGCTCAAACGATTATCGAGAATAAAAGTGAACTTATAATCAAGGATTATAAAATACAATCTATAACAAGACCAGACGCAAGAACGAAATATGTCTTGTCAGACTGTAGCAACATGGCTAAGACATTATCAAAAACCGACAATGTTATCATTATGACAGGGAGTAATGATGTAAATCCAGTAGAGGTTATGTCAGAAATATCTATTGCATTACATTTTCTTAAAAATTGCAATGTATTTGTAGTAAATATATTTAATAATCTTTTCCTTAATGAATGTAAACTAAATAATCAGCTAAAGCTACTTATCCGAAATTATGAAAACTGTACATTTATTGAAACAGACAATATAACGAATGTTGCACGACAAATAATTCATCAGATAAATGTTATCCAGTACAGCAACAAATTCCTCTCTTATAACAACCACAAACTCAAAAAGGGTATTGACACTCAGCAAACATTATCTCATTATTTCCGGAAAAAAAATTATATCGTAAAATCAAAGAAAGGAACAATACCTTATTATTTTCCTTTAACTAATAAAACCTCGCAGGTAAACCGGAATGATCGAACAGTAACTAATAACATTAATATTGAACCAAGGAAAGGCACGATACCTTATTATTTTAAATCTCTGAAAATAACCTCACAGATAGACTCAAATGATTCTGCGGGGACAAAGAATCATCTTTTTCGTGACCAAAAATGAGTTTTCAGTGTTTCACCAAAACATTGCTGGCGCTTTGAATAAAATACAAGACTTAGAGGTAGCACTAAGTGAGCTGCATGATTTAAATGAAAATGTGGTAGTGGTATGTCTCAGTGAACATTTCATAAAAAGAAGTGAAGAAAAATATTTGAACTTAAATAATTTTTATCTCGGTGCAATCTATTCGAGACTAGAACGACGCGGAGGCACGTGCATTTTGTGTAAAAAGGGTTTCGAATGTGTAGAGCTAGATGCAGTTAAGGAATTTGCTATTGATAAACATTTCGAAATATGTGGTGTTGAAATAAAACAGCTAAAGCTAATTATAATTTGTATATATAGGATACCAAACTCTGATATTAATATTTTCTTTGATAATTTTACGAAAGTTATGACAAAACTTCAACACAAAAAATGCAATATAGTAATTTGTGGCGACTTTAATATAGATTTACTGTTATCTGATAAAACTAGTACTACATTCAAAGAATTGATGCTTAATTATGGGCTCAAATATCACATACATGAACCGACTAGGCTTAATAAATGTATAGACAACATTATCAGCAATATTCATAGTGTCACTGGTAAGACATATAATTTGTACCTGTCTGATCATAATACAGCTCAACTAGTCAAAATTGAACAGAATACTTTAAACAGAGTGGAAGTGGATTACTGTTTCATGACTATAAATGATTTAAATAAAGAGAACGTTGCAAAATTCGTGGATTACATCAACTGCATAAGTTTTAGTGAAGTCTATGGTATAACAGATACCAATGAAGCTTTTAACAAGTTTCATGATTTGTTGACATTATTTTATAAACTATGTTTCCCTTGTATTAGAGTTAAAATAAAACACAATAGTGGTAAACCTAAATGGATTACAAAAGGCATAAAGAAATGTTGTAATACTAAGCGCTCATTAAGGTACAAGTATTATTTAAATAAAAATAATGAAAATAAGAGTAAGTTCCAAGCGTATTCTAAACTATTACGGAAGTGCATGAATAACCTACAGTCCTTGTGTAATGAAAGACACATTACTTCTTCGCGTAATAAAATTAAAGCCACGTGGGATGTTGTGAAGCGCAACATGGGTAACGAACCGTTTAGGGAATATATCGGCAAAATTATTGATGGTAGTATAACTTTGACATCTGGATCTGACATTGCTAATAAATTTAATAATCACTTTGTTGACATTTCTAATAATAATGATAATTGCTCTACTCTTAAAAATAATAAAACTGACATACATAAAATAGAATTAAATGACAAAAGTATATTTATAGAACCAACTAACGACTCTGAAATATATCGTATAATAATGTCTTTAAAAAACACTAAATCGGCTGGGTATGATAACATCACAACCGAGCTCGTTAAAAAAATCGCTCAACATATAGCATCGCCATTGGTTCACATTGTCAATTTATCTTTGGAACAGGGCCGCTTTCCTGATAGGCTTAAACTGTCTCTGATAAAGCCGTTACACAAAAAAGGGTCAAAATCAGACGTTGACAATTACCGACCTATCGCTCTCACTCCAATTATATCAAAAATATTTGAAAAAATTATGTACAGACGAGTGATTAAATTTCTTACTAAACACAACATTCTTGTTGACCAACAATACGGGTTTAGACAAAATAAATCGACGACTTTGGCAATATTTACGCTAGTGAAAGCAATGATGATGAATATTAATAATAAAATACCAACTTGCGCATTGCTTTTAGACTTAAGTAAGGCGTTCGATCGTGTTGATCATGCGCAGCTTTTAGAAAAACTTGAAAGATACGGCATCAGAGGTCCAGCAAAAGAATGGTTTCAATCTTATCTATCTGACAGAAATCAGGTAACGAGGTTGACAAAATTAAATAAATTAAGTAACACTTTAGAAGATTTTGATTCTGAAGCACGGACTAATTGCTGTGGTGTACCACAAGGTAGTATCTTGGGGCCATTATTATTCCTTCTTTATATAAATGATCTGCCTCAGGCAATAAAACATCAGTGTGTATTGTTCGCCGATGACACCACTATTATTATCAAATGTAAAAATGTACAAAGTTTTGACATTGAAATTAAACAAACATTAAATGACATTATAAAATGGTTAGATATTAATAAATTAAAAATAAATATTTCCAAAACTAAAGTGCTTCATTGCAAAACATTTAAAAGTAAACCTGTACGCTTTAATGTTGCACTGAAAAACAATAATATAGAACAGGTACGTAATGCAAAATTCCTGGGTGTAACAATTGATGAGCATTTTACTTGGAAGAATCACATCGAAATAATTTCAAAAAAAATCAATCAATTCGTATTTGCTCTAAAAAGAATTAAAAATATTACATCTTTGCGGACCGCCGTAATGGTATATCACGCATACGTCTGCTCAGTAATACGATACGGTATAGTTGTGTGGGGAAACTCGTCCGAAATGGCGAAGATCTTCATCGCCCAAAAAAAGTGCATTCGTGCTATATTCAAAATGCAGTGGTCTGACTCATGCAGACCTATATTCAAGTCGCACAATCTATTGACCGTCCCATGCATTTATATTTACGAAGTTGCCAGGTTTGTGAGGTCCAATCTTGAACTATTCGAACGGAAAGATAACACAAATAAAAGGAAACCTACGCATTTAGATTTTGAAATGCCCGTTCCAAAGCTAGAACTTTTTCGGCGGAGCTGCGTTTACATGGCCCCCCTAATCTACAATGCCTTGCCTAGGTCAATTACTCAACTACCCTTCAATAAGTTTTGTGTTGCGTTGCGGAAGTGGTTGTTACAAGAGTGTTTTTATTCGATAGATGAGTACTTTCAAAAATGTCCCTGTAAATTTTATACATTAAAGCACAGATATGTTTAACTGGGTACTGGAAAATCTAACATTGTTAAGTATGTAGTTACCTAGTAATTCTTAAATTAAGTGCAGAATCTTGTAATATTGCATGCTATATATTGGCCAAATGTGTGATACTAAATATATTATATAAGAACTTCATGTACCTACCATATTTGATGCAATAAATAAATGAATTGAATTGAATTGAATTGAATCAACATCATCAAAGCCTAAAAGAACACCATACCAATATCATCATCAGCCTGTATTCGTCCACTGCTGGACATAGGCCTCTCCCATGACACGCCACTGAGCACGATCCTCGGCCACTCTCATCCAGCTCTTGCCAGCTGCCTTGCGCAGATCATCGCTCCACCGAGTCTGAGGACGTCCTACGCTACGTTTACCGATCCGTGGTCTCCACTCAAGAACTCGTCTACCCCAACGGTTATCGGTTCTTCGGGTTATATGGCCGGCCCATTGCCACTTCAGCGTGCTAATGCGGTGGGCTATGTCGATAACTTTGGTTCTCTGTCGAATCACCTCGTTACGAACTCGATCTTTCAGAGAAACCCCGAGCATAGCTCTTTCCATAGCACGTTGAGCGACTTTAAATTTGTGGACCAACCCAACCGTGAGTGTCCACGTTTCGGCACCGTACGAAATGACGGGTAGGACGCACTGGTTATAGACTTTCGTCTTTAGACTCTGTGGAATTGGCAATGTGAAGACCCGACGCAGTTTTCCATACGCTGCCCAGCCCAGCTGTATTCTTCTGTTGGCTTCTTTCTCGAAGTTGTTTTTACCTAACTGCATAGTTTGCCCGAGGTAAACATACTCCTTAACAACTTCGAGAATACTGCCTTGAACTGCAATGGGTTCCGGCCTTACATGTTCTTTGAACATAACCTTGGTTTTATCCAGGTTCATCCGGAGACCAACGCGTTGAGAAGAATCAGCTAGGCCATTCAGCATATGCTGCAAATCTTGCAGCGTTTCCGCCACGATAACGATATCATCTGCAAATCGTAAGTGTGAGAGGTACTCGCCGTTTATATTAATGCCGCGCCCCTTCCAGTCCAGTGTCTTGAATATATCCTCCAATGCATTTGTGAACAATTTGGGGGATATAACGTCCCCTTGTCTCACACCACGATGCAAGGGAATAGGTTTAGACTGCTGGTTCTGGACTTGGACGGCCATAGTAGCGGCGTTGTAAAGACCTCTCAACACTTGGATGTATCGCCAATCGACTTGGCATCGCTGCAAAGATTCCAGAACAGACCAGGTTTCGATCGAGTCAAAGGCCTTTTCATAGTCCACAAACGCTAAGCACAGGGGCCGATTATACTCTTCTGTTTTCTGTATAATCTGCCGCACTGTATGGATGTGGTCTATGGTGCCGTATCCCGATCGAAACCCGGCCTGTTCGGGAGGCTGGAACTCGTCGAGTCTTCGCGCAAGACGGTTTGTGATGACTCTCGAAAACAGCTTATAGACGTGGCTCAAGAGTGAAATGGGTCGGTAGTTTTTCAAAAGAGTTTTATCACCCTTTTTGAAAAACAACACGACAACACTCTTACTCCACGCCTCTGGAGTTCTCCCATCAAAAAGAACAGTATTGAAAATGCTCTGGAGCTCCTTCATTACAGGTTTACCACCAGATTTCAGGAGCTCAGTCGTAATACCGTCTTCTCCAGGGGCTTTTCCGTTTTTAAGCTGTTTGAGAGCCATCGCAATTTCGTCCAGGCTGACTTCTAATAAGGTAATTATCGGAAAATATTTAGACCGGAAGTGGATCTGCACTAGACAATATAAGTATTTTGATCTAATTCTATGTTATAAATCCGAGCTTATGAAATCAGATAAGCATTAATCTTTACTAATTGTAAAATAATTAAAATGGATTCAAAACATACCTGTAATTATTCGGAATCCTGTTAGGATTCAATGAAATGTTTACAACAACAAACCTTGACCTTGACTAAGAAGCTCCTCACTTCTTACTTTTTTCATGAATTTAACATTGTAAATACTAAACACACGCTAGGAATCCATCGTATTCTGTTGAAAATGAGTTTTAAGCCAAAAATATCGTCGATAATCGAGATTTTGGACATTTTTCTACGAAAAGTGTGTGATTGCGCCGCGCACAAAAAACCGTAATGACATGTAAACAGAGTTGCCACACTAAGAAGTTTTACTTTTATTTTTAGGCTTTAAAAATTGTGGCTTGTGCTGATAAATCACCGTTACTACTTGTAAACCCGTCTCGGACAAAGAGTGAGTATAATTGTAAACAAGCTGGTTGAGTATGACAGTTCTGTTATTGGTCCAATAAAGCGAGGTCTGGCGGTAAAGCGGATCTCACGTCGCATACAAAATCAAAATATTTTTATTTTCCATAGGCCTACATGGGCACTTATTAATCGTCGACAAAAAGGTGCTTGGTTCGGGTTGGTCGTTTCCTATGGAGAAGAACCGGCAAGAAAATCCATGGTTACTCTCATTTGGTAATACAATATTTCTGTTACAGCGTTTACTTAAGTATGGTACATCGTAGGTCCGACAATAAGTCGTTGCTTATTACAAAACGTAGAACGAGATAAAAAGTTACCAAGGATCTAGGAATCTATAAGGCCTACAATGTCCACACACTTACAAACAATCCGTAAATAAAAAACAGTAAATACAACAAACAAAATTGAAAATATTACAATAAGGCTAGATTAAACAAGTGACACAAATGTTATCATCCGTGCTGTAACTATTTTAAACAAAAGGTGTAATGAATTAAAAACTATTGTAAACAACAGGTTAAAAAGAATAGAAAAAAAAATCGAGAATAGTTAGAGATATCCACACATTTGTACCGTTTATGAGTTACCAGGGAAGCCGCATATGCGAAGGGGCTAAGGCCAAACTTTTCTATCTTCAACATAGTCCCTAACTTTGTAATATGCATTTTGATACGCACGTTTGATATAATTTTGGAACATTGGCTTGTGTGGAAAGCTGTTGGCGCTTGACACACGTACACCACCCGACCACATGGACGAGCGGCGACGTATAAGAATCGCCTAAGATTCTACAGAACGCGACAAAAAAAACATAGGTTCCTACCGCGATGATGGTCGATGGATACTTAGATCAATATTTAGATACAAATTGTAATTTTAGTTGCTAAAAATATTTTAAAATATTTTCGAAAAATAGTGTTACAGCTAAATTGGAACGATTTTGTTTATGGTAACTTTTAAGATCTATGTATCATGCTTATGCGAATTAAGTTTCGTTAAAATCGATTCAGACATTTCGGAAAATAAGGACTAGAAAGATTGTATTAAATGATGAAATAAACGCTCTTAATACACATTTACAGAATAACCAATACCTTATCACTAAGACTGCCAAATGCCAATGCTAACCTTTCAATAGTCAATCAAAATTTAATCGTTCCCACTGCAGTTCTCTCCAATAGATCGAGTTACAATCAGTTTAATTCAGACAGCTATCAAGTTATAGGAAAATGGCGACCTTCTAGCTTGGAAATTTACTCTCTATATTACTGTCAGCTCCATCTGAAATTGAAATTATGCATGATATTACTTTTAGTTTTTTATTAATCTTAACGTTGTTTTTATTAGCATTTGGTGCAGCTGATATTTTTTTCGACATAATATTAGTGTTATGAAATACCTTGAATATGTGAAATAATGTGTAATGCTAGCCTATGGGCTAAAAAGCTTTAAAAAAGTATGATTAACTCTAAAACCCTTAATAGTGCTGTCTCATTTGGCATTATAGGTATCAGTATTTTACTGTTGAAATACTGGTACTAACTTATAAATCCAACCCGCTCTGGGCCCGCGTGGTGGATTACAGCCCACTCCCTCTCATAGAGAGGAGGCCTGTGTCCCAGCAGTGGGAAAATTATAGGCCGATGATGATGATGAACTTATAAAGTTACTGGAACGTACCTTCATTAGTTTAGCCATACCAGTCTTCGTTTTACAAGTCTAAGTCTTCGTTTTTATTTTAATCTTATGGACTAAATAAAACTCATAAAAATAGTCAAATGTTGGGAATGCATAAAAAAAATAAGTAGTCTGCTATCTTTGGGAGTCCGCCATATTGTATTTAGAATGACGTCTATTACCTAACTATGCATTGTCATCCAAACTAAACCTTGTGGCCTACCATGACATCATAAAACATTATTATTTGACTCCTTTTCCAGGGTGGGAAAGAGATGGCGCTAGACATCCTGTATAGCTCCGTCTCTTTCTCACACTGGAATAAGAGTAAAACAATACTGCTTTAAGGGGTCATAGTAGGCCACCAGTAGGCAAAAATTTAGCTCAATCGGACGTCAGGAAGTGGGGCAATTCTAACTTCCAAGATTCCATTCTCAGGTCGGGCATTGTGTTATTAGGATTTTCCATCAGAAATTTGACATTATTAGCCCGAATCTTTGATGTATGGCCGGTTGATAGCAATAGGCGCCTGTTAAGAGTACACAAGTCGGTCATTCTTCCATACAAACGTATTATGGTGATAACTCAATCTGTTTGACCGTGTGGGTTCAAAACTAAAAACTGTATCAACAGGTCTTGTCATTATCTTGCCCTGTAAGGAAGCAGAATTTGAAAAATAAATATTGGTTTGGAAGTTATGAGCGTCGAAACTTTCCTATTACAACACTAATTTTAACTCATCTTTGGGCGTAAATAAATAACTTATGTTGTATGAAAATGGAAAAAGTGAAACCATACAGGTATAGATAATTTATTCAAAATTTCAAATAATTAATTTTGAGTAGATACATCCAGTAGTTTTCTCATAATATCTATACGGCTAAAACTCAATTTATGAAATTTTACGCCTCATTTTCGTTATAAATTGTAGTATATTTCACTAAATAAAAATAGAAATAAGTAAATAAAAACTAGATAAATGAATATTGAATAAATTAAACTAAATAAATTAAAAGTTTACTAAATAGCATACATATTAGACACGCCCGCCAACGAGTTCTAGCCGTCGACTTGTGCAACCTTAACATTGAAGTTGAACATTAATGACGAAATGGGTGTACTGAAGGCACACGTCTGGCTTAATTTTCGTGGATTACAGGTGTGACATTAATATTACGAAATATTTAAAATATCAGGGTGCTTTTTTATTCCTTAAATTAGTAAGTTTAATTATCAACTGCACATGGAGTCAAACTAGCACTCCTCTAACTCCTGAAACATTTCTCAATTCAGTTCAAGCCTTCGAGTTTCCGAAACAACCAATAAGAGACCGAGGAACAAACTAATCCGTAGCTACAAATAGAGCTGTGGTTGAGCGGAACGGAGCGGAGCGGTGGTGCGTGAAGCGAAGGAAGCGGAGCGATCGAACTAAACGTCCCCGTTGCAGGCTGCAGTTATTTGTATTGGTTACTGGTTTGTGGGGAATGTTGAGTTTGGACATTTCTACATTAGTTAATTGGTTTTCGACTTCGATTTCCCATATTGAGGAGGATGAGGGCACCGCATTTCAAACATTATCCTACTTTAGTTTACAATGCGGTGGCCTCACACAACACATAACACTTTATGTGAACTACTAACTTTTATCAAGCGACACGCGCGTGTTATTTGCTCTATTTCTTTGAGTACCGTCACATCGCGGTGAGTCGCAACATGCTTGTCGCTTGATCATATATCTTGTGGCTAGTTCCGAACCGCGTTTTTTTGTTTGTTTTATTGTTCTATGCGCTGCGGACCGATAAGTACACCATTCTTATTAAAGAAATTTAATTTAAGTTTCACTATGTGGACTCATGAATCGAAAAATCTTGGCGTTTCCAGAAGACATAATAATAATTGAATTAATTAATCTAGATCTGGCTCGCGAGGTTGTCGACATGTGGGATGTGAATACAGCAGTCATTGTGCCGATAGTCGTGTCGGCCAATGGCTTAATTGCCAAAAGCCTCGACCAACATCTTAGTAGGCTTTCGCTTGGCAGCTGGATCAAGGGCTTGATTCAGAAAGCAGTACTTCTGGACACGGCGCGTATTGTCAGGAGGTTCCTCTCTCAAGAGCCCTGACCACCGGTAGCCCGGACCCTGTTCCCGATGCTGGTGGGCTACTATTTTTTATATTTTTAAATGTTTTTTGATATGTTTTTTGTAAAAATATTTAAAAATGTAAAGGATGTGTAAAGAAAATGAATAAAGAGATATTAATTGAATTAATTAAAACTACTTTTGAGTTTCACCAACTGGACACACATGTGGCTAGTCTCTCGTGCCGTGTTGGTGACAAACCCCAGTTTTCTCCTACACACGTTCATGCAATATTCATCATCATGGTCATTATAGCCATTCATAGGCCATGCCTGACCTATGAAAAGCTGTAATGACCTTCAAATTTAATTCAGAAACAAAAGTCATTCACTGTCTTGCAGTGGCGAAGGGTGAAAATATTGAAAGGGGAAGCCGAAGAAAAAAATGTGAATTTTAATTTTGTTTTTCTTCATCGCATTTTTCAATTTTCGTTTTGACTATCAGCCAACCCGAAAACCCCGAAAATGACACCCATGACGAAAAAAACAGAAATTTAGGTCGCGCGTTGGCGCTATTTTTAATTTTGGTGTCTTTATCAGCGACCTCGAAAACCACGAAAATGTCACCCATGCTAAAATTTTCGAAGGATCCAACTTGATCTTTTTTTCATAACTTATGAAACAAGCTTATAAGAATATGAACTGAAAAGAAGAAAATAAATCTTTGAAAAAATTAAATGTAGGATAACTTTCACAAAAGCTTTTCACGTTTAGTTTTTATAGCATTTACCATTCACGCGACAAGCTTCAGGTATTATGTTTATTCATAAAAAGTGAACGCGTAAATTTACAAAGTTTCATATCCGTGCTATTAACCGCTGAGGAGTTCCCTCGTGAGGAGACGATCCTAGCGGTAGGATGAGTTCATGATACAAATCGTGATTATCCATCAAATATGAACTAGTATGCAACGTTACGTGTCTGTGCTATTAAATGTTGAGGAGTTCCCTCATGTTCCTCGATCCTGGCTGCAGGATGAGATCATGATAGAATTCATGTTTATCCATCAAATATGAACGTGCATACAAATTTTCTTGTCTGTGCTATTAACCGTTGAGGAGTTCCCTTGTGAGAAGACAATCCGGGCTGCAGGATGAGTTCATGATACAAATCGTGATTATCCATCAAATATGAACTCGTATGCAAAGTTTCATGTCTGTGCTATTAAACGTTGAGGAGTTCCCTCGTGAGGAGACGATCCTGGCGCTAGGATGAGTTCATGATACAAATTGTGATTATCCACCAAATATGAACTTGTATGCAAAGTTTCGTGTCTGTGCTATTAAACGTTGAGGAGTTCCCTCGTGAGGAGACGGTCCTGACTTCAAGATTAAGTTATGTTTATCATAAGAATGTATTGTTCTTAGAAACAAAGGTGTGTGGAAAATTTCAGCTCAATCGGACATCGGGAAGTGGTTCTAATTTAACTTTCTATACATACAAACATGGTCGTAACTCGATAAACTTCGGCTTACCTAGTCCCTACAAAACGCTGCTGATAGCCGCGAAGTCACGTGTCCGCGTCCATACGAATTTAGTTCTGAATTCTGACACCCGAGCTCCGGCTTACTTTTGGCGCCACATGTTGCTTTGTTTGTTGACATGAAAAATTTTGGTATTTTTTTTTTCAATCCGATGTGTTTAATGCCTGTACTGTAAATGTATTAACCACAGATGTGTACATAATTTACTAATTGACTACAGTAGACACTAGACACTACGTACATTGCCTTGTTCCCAAAGGTAAGCCGGCAGGAATCGGCTTCTTAGGTGCCTTCGGGCCTGCTGTCTTGCCTGAAGAAAAAATTAAAAATGTAAATTAAAAAGAATTTTTTGCAAAGCATTTACAATTTACATTGAACATTAAAACTATCCACATTATTAAAATTAATTTCAGAACAGTTTTCTGTTTCAATTTCAAATATTTTTATAATTCTACAAGAAAGTACATTAAAATTACAGTTGTTACAAGTAGTCAGTGACCTGTAAGTCTCTCAACAAGTCTTACCAATAGGGTATCGTATTACCCAGTAACTGGGGTATGGAGGTCCAATAGGCAGTTGCTCCATGTTAAATAGTGGTATTCAGCTGCATCCGGTTAGACTGGAAGCTGACCCCGCAATACTTGGGAAAAGGCAAGGCAGGTGATGATGATGAAAGTAGATTGAAATTAATAGACTGTTTAATTTAATATTCTAACGGGATCTGCAATCAAGAATTCCCAGTAAGTAAACAGTGAAAAGTGAAATTGGATCTCATCATCATCACCAGCCTATAATGTTCCCACTGCTGGAACACAGGCCTCCCCTCTATGAGAGGGAGTGGACTGTAATCCACCACGCGGGCCCAGTGCAGGTTGGTAGATGTCACATGTCTTCGATTTTTTTGTTCTAGGACATGCCGGTTTCCTTACGATGTTTTCCTTCACCGTTTTTGAAAGCAGCGGTGATGAAATAAATTACATAAAGTAATTCGCCTGCCTGGGTTCGAACCCACAGCTCATAAGTCGGGGCTGCAACCACTGGGCCAAGGCTGCTCCCCGCAGCTGCTGAAATTGGATCTACGTGCATACCATTACAATATTATCAAATGGTCGAACTTTTCGAATTTGGTTGCATTACACCATGTGCTACCACTGTTAGCTTAATAGCATGTCATTTTGCTCGTGCTGCTAGTTTCGATGAGGCTAGCTGCAAGCTATATGTAGTTACACAGCTGTGTAGCTTGTTTTGAAGTTTTAGCTTTAAAGCTGTTAGCTAGGCTAAATAGTAGATAAATAGTAAATAGGAGCAGTATTTAGTCAATCCTGATATAGCATAAAAGTACAGGCGTATAGCTTGTTCCTGTTATTTCTGCGTCAAGCCTCGTTTTTGGCTTTAATCAGTACGTTATTTTACTGTATAATTTTGGGATCACATGACAATTTCACATGGAGGAGCTCGTGGCTAATTTATAACAGCCGCACGGGTCGATCTTTAAGGTTAAGCCGTGCTTGCTTGGATGAGTGACTATAATTACATACCGAGTTTCCTCCGCGCCTCGGAAAGCACGTTAAGCCGTTGGTCTCGGCTGTCATTTGTAGATCTTTGACAGTCGTTACGTACTCTTAACATCATGGTCAGAAGCCAAAAGTCTGACATCCAGTCCTACTAAGGGGTATCGTATTATTACTGAGTTGTGGAGGTCAGATAGGAAGTCGCTTCATTTAAAATACTGGTACTCAGCTGCATCCGGTTGGACTGAAAGCCGATCCCAAGATAGTTTGGGAAAGGCTAAGCAGATGATGATGATAGTTTCACATGGCATTATTTTTGTACAGTGGTAGGTTGACGTGTGATCCCAACATTTTGTGGTAAAATATCCTACAGGACATGTGCTGAATGAATGGCCGCTCAGAGTCGCAATGCTACAAGAAACGGTTTTTAGGGTTCCGTAGCCGAATGGCAAAAAACGGAACCCTTATAGATTCGCCATGTCTGTCTGTCTGTCTGTCCGTCCGTATGTCACAGCCACTTTTTTCCTAAACTATAAGAACTATACTGTTGAAACTTGGTAAGTAGATGTATTCTGTAAACCGCATTAAAATTTTCACACAAAAATAGAAAAAAAACAATAAATTTTGGGGTTCCCCATTCACTTAGAACTGAAAACCAAAATTTTTTTTTCATCGAACCCGAACGTGTGGGGTATCTATGGATAGGTCTTCAAAAATGATATTGAGGTTTCTAATTTCATTTTTTTCTAAACTGAATAATTTGCGCTAGAGCCACTTCCAAAGTGGTAAAATGTGTCCCCCCCCCTCTAATTTCTAAAGTAAGAAGAGGAAAATTCTGAAAATATTTAAGATTGTAGAACGTAAAAAAAACTATCAACGAAAATTGGTTTCAATAAGATATGATTTTTATTTTTTGAGATATGGGACTTTTTCATCAAACTGCAGCAGTAACTTTGTTTTTCATAAACATACTAGTAAAAACAAATTTAGTTTTGCGGTTGAGTGGAAGTTTACTAACTAATACTACTAAATAATGAATGACAGTTAGCTATGGAACCCTGTGTGCGAGTAAGACTTGCACTTGGCCGGTTTTTTGTATTGGTGACATTAACTATTTTATAAAACACTGTTTTAAGCTTTCCCGGTTTATAACAAAGCTAACACTGTCACTTACGGTATCATCATCTACAACCGCTGTTGTAGATTATGATACCTTAAGTGACATTCATCATTGAGGTTCATCGCTATGAAAACACAACAACATCAACAGCGTCGAAATATCGGGAGCTCACAATAATTATATTAATATTCACTGAAAATATCCCGCGGTGTTACTGTACTTTATAAAAGTTAGAATACCTTTTTCAAACCCAAAACCTAAATAAACATATGCAATAAAAGGTAAGAATTTCACACAATTCATTTTACCTGGGTTGACTGTTATTTTTATCTATAAACCAACGGAATTCTCGTATTTTTCTACCTACGACTCTCTTAAAGACCTCACATTACAAATCAAACATACCTTCTTCAGTATCAGTACGTATCACCCACTCAATCCCCGATTTTCTCTTCAATTCAGAAGTATTTGGCTCCTTCCAATATTTTCCAACTTGCCAAGCAATATCCCAGTACTTATATTTATTTAAGCACTAGATATTAAATAAATACTGTTTTGATTTTGGACTAGAAGTAGGAAAATAATGGAGGGAGTACTTGAATTGTGAGCATTGGCTGAGAAAATGATGGTATGTTTTTGTTATAGTGAGGACTTTCAAGTATCCTTACTCTTGTTTTCTTAGCCTAGTTGGTAGATATCGGTTTTCTTGGTGAAATGTTTTTGTGCCTTCATTTTCAAGTGCTAGTTCTATCGAGGGAGTCCTTTGAAATTGTGAGTGCCAGTAGCCGTTAAATATCTACGTTTGACTTATTTCACCAGTCTCTTAAGCAGAGTGTAGACCTTTTTTGATCTGTTAACAGAATCACGAACTTTATGGGTCAATTTCTCACATAGAACATACGCTTGACTAAGCTAAATTATGGTCCTAGCTCTGTTTTAGTGACTCGGGGTTTTTGTGTACCGGTTTGCATGTTTTTTCCTTTACAGACCTCATTAGACAATTTCAACAAGTTTCTGCAAGTCAATTTTTCTAGATAGTAAGACTACTTACATATATTGTTATGTGATCTGGCTGGCCTACCATGACCTCTTAAAGCAGTATTGTTTTATACTTATTCCAGTGTGGGAAAGAGACGGAGCTATACAGGACGTCTAGCGCCATCTCTTTTCCACACTGGAAAAGGTGTAAAACAAAAATGTTTTAAGTCGTCATGGTAGGCCAAGCTCTTTTGCCTAATTGTGGGTAAAGGCTCCATCGGCAACTAACTTCTGTTATTCCTGTCCAATCTTGGTCACCGTATTTCGAGCCAAAATTGATACAATCAACTCATCATCTGCGTACTTTTTTCCCAACCATGTTGGGATCGGCTTCCAGTCTAACCGGGTGCAGTTGAATACCAGTATTTTACATGGAGCGACTGCCTATCTGATCTCCACAACCCAGTTAGTACTGGGTAATACAATACCCCATGGTTAGCCTGGTTGTCAGACTTTCGTCTCACTGCTTACTTGTAACTACTGTCAAAGATCTACAAATGACAGCCGGCACCAACGGCTTAACGTGTTTTTCGAGGCACGATACAATCAACTAGAAGTTAAATATTCAAAAGAACTAAAACCGTTTACAGCTGAAACTGACAAAGTCGTGCTAAGCGTTGAGTTGCAGATTGTGGCCATTTGTCTCAATAAAAGTCTACACCTGGTTCGTGTTGAACCGGTGACGTAACAAAATGGCGGCGACGTTGCTCTTATTGTACTCTTGTAAGTGGTTAGTGACGTCACAGTGTGAAGCTGTAATGTGAATGTTTAAAAAAACTAGTTAGTGGTTTTGGTCTGAAACTTTTTTAGCATTAATGTTAAAAAATATGTATATATATACCTATTAGTGTTTGATCACTAAACATATTTTATTTATTATGTTATTATTAAGCACAATCAAACGTCTACGTATAAATAACTTTGGTGATACCTCTTCAAAAATTTTCGATTCGAGGTTAAAATTAAAATTTTCGAGGTTCCTTGAATACTTTTTTTTAAGTCATTTGATGTGATATTTGCTTCAAAAGTCGTCGTCGTTGTAGGAAATGAACCTTTGTAGAGAGGGGGCATGTGTCCCAGCAGTGGGAACATAATGGGCTGATTCCCAATATAATTTTTGGTAAACGCCGTTTAACAAACAATAAAATAAATGGCCAAAACAAAATCAAGTATTCTCCAATGCTTTTCAACGCAAATACGTAAGTTGAAAAGTAAACCCTGTTAAGATTCAAAATAAACATAACTTCGTGAGGACCAAGAACCAGTCAACATTGCATTAAAAAAAAACAAATTCAAAATCGACTTCAATACTCTAGTTTAAAAAAAAAACAAATTCGTCTAGACGTAGAGTATCCCCTAAGGATAGCCTGATCGAATATCTGTGATTTTTTATTCAGGACGGCGATCTGAAGGAACCCTTAAATTGTAAAATCGAAACGAAAATGGGGTTGTTTGATTTCGTTACGTTTTGATTGTTTTAAGAATATTTATAAGCTGCCCAGACATTGATAGTCTTTTACCTGCCGGTTGTCAAATTGAAAGACCTCCAGCACACCGTCACTTTAAAAAGCAAAAGGGCAAAGGCGCAAACACGTTTTCGGAAACTCCCAACAGACAAAACAAACAATAAAACAACAACCATCCAATCCTGAATTGTGTCGTCGGTTCAAAGCAAGCTCGAACAGGACAGTGACACCTATCGTCGGGTTCCCTCGGGAGGATTAGCCGAACATTGCCGAAGTAGGGCCAATCTCCGGTCCCTGTCGGTAACGAATTCAAATAAAATACGTTAGATTTCAAACGTCTGTTTTAAAATGTTTACGTTTTGGGTAGAATGGATTTTTGAAGATAGCAAGAAGTGCTGGTGAACCTTTTTAGATCCTGGTTAGTTTGACTGTGTCTCATTGGGAGACGGGGTGGCGATTTAATTAAACACCGGTAATCGTTATAGGGCGCTACTACCCGTCATACTAAACTACTAACAAACTCTTAATCTATTACACACATATACACACTCACCCCGACACATACCTCCGACATGTATACATACACAAGCATGGCAGTTGTCACTCACACCCTTTTGTGTTACTATGATTCGTTTTTCTTTTTGTTTTTATTTTAACGTTAATATATTAATTTTATTTTTTTCTGTCGACTGTTAGTACAAATCATTGTCACTATTTTCACTTGTTTTTGTTGTAAATATTATCCGCATTTATTTAGCCGAACCCCCTCCGGCCGTGATGGCAATTGAGTTTGGCAACCAGTTGCTTAAAAATATTGGATATTCTTTTTACTCAAGCAGTTGCCAAAGACGAATGTCGATTCTTGATACGCACCTATAATATTTTACCTTTGCAGTTTCGCAACCAGTTGCCGAAGGAGTAAAAACTTTCTTGTTACTCAACCAAATCTGCTAAGAATTCAAACTTTTTTCAGACTTAAGAATTCAAACTTTTTTCAGATGTTCAGAATAAATTTTCTTTTGTTACTGACGTAGTTGACATCTATCATTTTATTTGCCTCTTGAGGTTATCGATTAATTGCAATATATGTGTAATACACATTAGATTACTGTATTTACTGCACGAGTATGTGTACGATTTAAGACCAGTATAATAGTCTGTTCCGGAGACATCAACATGTCTACTTTAAATGTATACCCAAATACATCTAACATTGAATTCATTAGTTCAAGAAGAGGAGGTGTTTCTGCGTTGTACGATGGTAGGCGTTACAGCCGTAAAAAAATATATGTAAATAAAAACTCATTTTGGAAATGTAGCCTTACAAAAGGATGCAGAGGTAATATTACTTTAAATACTCGTAATGAGATAATAATGCAAAGAGCACACGAAGACGATTGCAGACGTAATTTTGCGAAAACCACATTTTTGAAAAAATTGGATGATCTCAAGAGAGTGAGTAGTTGCAATTTTGAATCAATCCCCAAACAATACGACAATATGGTTCGTGATTTAAAAAACGATGGATATAATTTCGTCGGCGATATACCAAAGTTCAGCAGTGTGAAAAGTGACCTTTACAATGGGCGAAACAAAGTAGTTGGTACCACAAAAATGCGTTTCTCAAATGCTACGGACGTTGAAATACCCATGAAGTACCAACATTTTTATCTTTGTGAATATGAAGATGGAGATTTTAGAATCATTGTATTTTGTATTCGTGATGTGACAACAAAAATGAGTAATTTCAATCATTTCTTTGCTGATGGCACTTTCAGAAGTTGCCCAAAAGCCTTTAAACAGTTGTATACCATTCATGGCTATGATGAAATTAACAATATCATAACTCCATTATTTTTCGCACTTCTTCCCGATAAAAGAAATAACACATATAAAATTTTGTTCAGTATAATTAAATCTCAAATTCCTACCTGGAGTCCAAAAAAAATTACATTGGATTTCGAAATTGCAGCAATTAATGCATTTAAAGACATATTTCCTGGTATACTTTTTAAGGGATGTTACTATCACTTCAACCATGCGTTATGGAAAAAGGCGAAGGCCTTACAAATAAAAACTAGAGTAAAAAAAAGGCATGTGGCGAGATGTATTGGAATTGCACGGTTACCAAAAAAATACTTAAGAGAAGGATATGATTATGTAATGGCAAAAAGACCTGTTGGTGAGGAAATCAATATGTTTAATAAATATTTCCAAAAGCAGTGGGTTAATAAAGATTTTTTTGCTGAATCTTGTTGTTGTGAAACTGAAAAATTTAGAACTAATAACAATATAGAGGGATAGCATAGAAAGATCAACAGTTTTATTGGTAAGAAAAATCCAACGTTGGCACATCTACTCGATGTTTTAGAATCTGAAGCGACATACTATGATTTGAAAAAAATTACACCTAAAAAAAAGAAGGAGTACGAGGAGATCGATGAGGAAATTGGGTTAGCGATAAAAACTTTAAATGAAAACAAAATTAGTGTCGGACACTGTCTCGAAATTATCAGTCCATTTGTTATCCCATTCTAAAGACATATTAACTACCTACTAAATTCGAAGTGTACTTATAATTTCAATTTTGTTGCAAATGGGGAACCTAGTTGTTAATTTTCAGTAACTTTAAGCTGTAGTTAGGTAATTACATGGAATAAAGGCATATACACCTATATTATGTTGTTTTCACGATATTATTATTTGAAACATAATGTACCTACCCTTGTTCCCTTTCGATGACGCAACTCTTAAGAAATTTAATCAAACAAATTCAATAGAAACAAAATTTTATATGCATCTGATTGAAAACATCCTAATTTAATATAATACAGACCTTAGTCCTTATTTTGATTTCCACAACTGATGTTAGTTACGAACTGAGAGTGGTAATTCTTTTTAAGTAACCACACCTTTTGAGAAAATCTTAGTTGGCAACTAGGTGCGTATCAAGAATCGACATTCGTCTTTGGCAACTGGTTGAGTAAAAAGAATATCCAATATTTTTAAGCAACTGGTTGCCAAACTCAGTTGCCATCACGGCCGGAGGGGCCGAACCCTATCTTTTAAGATACAGGCTAGTCCTAATCTAAAAGATAGAGTCTACTATTGCATCATAATGTAAATATTTTCAAACAATGTAAACAGTGCAAAGTGCTATGTTTTTTTTGTGAAGTAAATACTTTTTTTTTATTAATGTATTTATTATTATTCGAGAAAAGACATATTTTAAATTGAATTACATATTATAACATCACGCCGGTAATCCCTAAAGGGTTATGCAGAGGTTTGACTGCTAGTAGTAGAAATCTAAGGCGTGCCCATGAATACCAACAGCAGCGCTCTTTTAATGAAATTTGGGCAACCTCACTTGACTTTGAGGAGAGGCCAAAACCAACGAGAGGCCGAACCCAGCGTTATAGTACTCCTACATTTGGCCAGTTGTATTTAAGTCACATTGTGTCCCATGTAATAGGAGGAAAGCCTATTGCCACAAACCAGGCACTAAACCAGATTTCGTGGCTGCTACTGCGTTAACTTTTTAGTGGAAAAACCCCATGACGCTTGGCCATAAAAAACCCCGGAAATCGATCCTAGGACCAGCAGCTCAGCAGTCGCGCTTCTAAACACTAGACCAATGAAGCAGTTGCATTGGGCCCGGACCATCCCGCACTGGGCCCGCGTGGTCCAACCCGTACTGGGACCGCGTGGACCAACCCGCACTGAGCCCGCGTGGTGGATTACAGCCCACTCCCTCTCAAAGAGCCTGTGTCCCAGCAGTGGTAACACTATAGTATAGTAGTAAAATCGTGTTCAGTCGCTTTCAACAAATAACAGCAGCACGGGTCGATCGTTAAGGTTAAGCCGTGATTGCCGAGGTTGGTCCGTGGATGGGTGACCATAATTACATACCGAGTATCCTCCGTGCCTCGGAAAGCACGTTAAGCCTTTGGTCCCGGCTGTAATTTGTAGATCTTTGACAGTCGTTATGAGTAGTCAGAAGCCGAAAGTCTGACATCCAGTCTTACCAAGGGGTATCGTGTTACCCAATTACTGGGTTGTGGAGATTACATGAAGCGACTTCCTAGTCGTTTCATGTAAAATACTGGTATTCAGCTGCATCCGGTAAGACTGGAAGCCGACCCCAAAATAGTTTGGGAAAAGGCTAGGCTGATGATGAGTCACTTTCAACAAATATTAAATATACATTTACTAAACCAGTCACAAATCCATGTCTATTTATGAATCAACCCAGAAACGTATCAACAGTGCCCTGTCCGTCAATCAATGTCATATACAAGGTGTTGTTTTGCATCCTCGTCAAAATTCAGGATGTTGTCTCAAAAGACATAAATGATCAATATAAATTACGGTATCTAGTAAATTAATAAAAAACACTGCGTTTTTTTGTTGTTTAAATTTGTCAATATTTCAGAATAACCCCCTTAACGTGGTTTAGGGATTATGAAATTATCGAAAAAACGTTTGAGGTTTTTTGTTTGTGTGTAAGCGACGTTATAAGGCGGGGATCAGACGGCCCGTGTTTAAAACACGGGTGGTTCACAATTACCGATTTCAGTAAATAAATAAAAAAAAGAAAATTACCTACTCATTTTAATATTGATTCGGGTCGAGAATCATTAGCATAGTTACCTCTTAGAATTTGACGAGGTTGCAAAACAACACCTTGTATAACAAACAAGACAAAGACAAGTCCATATCAATCAAAGAAGCCTAAATAAACAATAATTTGGAAAAGCCTCACCAAAATCATGTTCAATCATTTAAAGCGGTTAAACAATAATTTGGAAGCACGAAACCCCAAAATGCTGGCAGTCTGTGACAGTTCCTGTGACCGAACAGCATTTTGACATCTGTCAAAATTGTTAAGAAAACAATTATTATGGCGGCGCGGCGGCGTCGTCTAGTCTCGCTCGCTTTCAAAATATTGGTGTTGAAAATGTACATTTTATTTTATAAGTGACTCGTTGTTGTATATGTGTTTTGTTAGTGTTTCATGTAATGTTTACTAGATTAATTTTATGTACTGTCTCTTTTGCTCGGGTGGTGTTGAGTATAAGGTCTTGGATTCGATTATCAGGGCGGGCAAATTGTTATTTAGTTTTTCCATTAGAAATTTCTCAAATGTATGTCTGGATTGAAAACGGTGAAGGAAAACATCGTGAGGAAACCGGCATGTCCTAGAACTAAAAATTCGAAGACATTTGTGACATCTACCAACCCGCACTGGGCTCGTGTGGTGGATTACAGCCCACTCCCTCTCATAGAGAGGAGGCCTGTGTCCTAGCAGTGGGAACATTAAAGGCTGATGATGATGATATGATGATGATGTCTGGATTTATGCTCGCTTAATGGCAATAGGCTCGCCCCCTATTTCATGAGACTTAAACGTAACTGATGAAATGTGGGTGTTCCATCATCCTAACCCCTCAGGAATTACAGGTTGAGAAAATATAAATGACCGTTTCCATGAACGTTTAAGAGCGTTTACACCTTACAGCAATTCATACAAATTTTCAAGTCCTTATTTTCCGAAATGACAGAAGCGATTTTAATTAAACTTTATACGCATTTTTTCGAAAACAATTATTGGAAATTTGTGTTTCTATAGATAATTTATAATCGGTCTAATTTAGTTTTAACGCTCTTTTTCTAAAAATGATTTTAGAACTATGTATCCTGCTTATGTGTATGAAGTTTCATTAAAATCGGTTCCGTCATTTCGGAAAATAAGGACTTGAAACTTTGTATGAAATGTCGTAAGGCGTAAATGCTCTAAGACTTTCTGCCGTATTATTATAACAATAGTTAAGTCAGTAACGGCAAAGCTAAGCACCTATTCATTGTAGTTAGAAAACAATCTCGCTATTTATGACGTGCGATTGCAGTGCATAATTATATTGCTCATACTCATAACGACAATGTTTTAAATAAAAAGCTATGGTTTTAAAGTATAGAGTTAAAATCGATATAGGAGGAATCGTATGGGAATAAAGCGTTAAGTGGACAGTTAACGGAATGGTTGGTTTTACTTCATGAAAATTCAGCAAAAAAAAATTTAAGCCTATGAATGAAAGCGAAAAGATTAGGAGTTTTCTTCAAAATCTGCTTATCTCGAAGATTACTGCATCTAAACTTACAAACCTAAAACAAACAAAAAACCCCTCTTACATCAACATTAACATTAGTATATTCTTATTCTTATTTTATTGCACACATAAAATTAAAAGATATACACACAAATAATATATAGCTAATGTACAACGGCATAGTATAGATTGAGATATCGTACAAGCGCTCTAAACATTTCTCAAATTATCAAAGTCGTTGCACCAACTTAGTCCATTTTACCAATATAATAAAGGCCAGTCAAGTCAAGGCCCAACTCACCACAACACCCGGTGCAAAACTTATTTACCCAACAAACGCTAGAGAAACATTTCCCCTTGCAGACGGAATCTAAGCATCAAACTCGATTCTAGAATATACTTTAAAGGGAATTTTGCTCTCAAGTTATGCATAGTGGTGAGCTTAGAGACTACATTGTATATGCATTGCATCGCTTAAGAGTCTGCTAACTTAGAGAATAAGTTATAATTGGACCATAGAGAAACTGAGAGGTTTAGTCTTTAGTTTAAACTAAGTTAGAGTTGACCGTTGCAACGTGGCGTCTTAAAAATGTGTTGAGTTACAAATGCTGAAGACAATGTTGTGAAAATCATTGCCCTTCTTTTGCGCTCCAACGCAACCAGATGAAAATAATAAATAAGTTGCATTTAAGCAAGCGTGATAATATGATCGCTTGTCAAAATCAAAGTCAAAATTATTTATTTGCAGTAAAAGAGGTAAAAAAGATAGTAAAAATAACAGTAGTGCAATGCCACATTTTGAAGTGAAAAGGCATGCAAATTCAAATTCAAATTCAAAACTTTATTGCTCAAGACAGTACATACATGTAATACATTTCCAGATGTCAAGTGAATCAGTCCACTGTGTTGTACCAATTCAGGCGTGCAAAATTTATCACACAAACATTAATGAATAAGAGGCAAAATTTTGTACACAGTCTAAGTAAGATACTATCTAAAAACGTTTTCAACAGAAACAAAGCTGATTGTTTGTAAAGGTTTGCCTGTTAGTAGGTATACTTACACCATTAATAAATAATCGTTATGAAGAATTCCAAATTTATGCAACTACATGGAATTTCACACAATTCTTCGTTCAAAGATACCAAAAACACTGCGTAAAAGCTAGCGCACAGAAAGTAAAATAATTTACTATGACAACCGGTTGGGTGTCATAGTAAATTATGTTACTTTCTGAACGCTGTTATTCGGCTTATGACGTAAAAGTGGACAAAGGCGTCCCATTTCTACGTTCTGAGTAACGAATGCATATACACGAACTGAATTTCTGTCTCGATTTTCAAAGCTTTAGCCAGTTACAGAGCACAATGAATTTCAAATATGAAATAAAATGGATGAATTTATACATTTGCTACATTACTTACTATACTTTGATGCGTATTAAAAGGACAAGAATAATTTTATTTTTTATTTCGAGCATGAAACCGTGATCCTGAAGTCAAACAAACAATATAAGCAAAGCGTTTTTAAAAGTCGAGCCCACTATTTATAGTGGGAAAAATTCTAGTAAGATCAAAGATTGAAATCATAAAACCACGTCGAAAGAAAGTTATGTTTATATTTCATTTTGACATCTCTGGCACATACAATATGGTTCTAAATTCTAGCTAGATCAAAGACTGAAATCCTTGTCAAAAGAAAGTTGCGTTCATATTTTATTTTGACATCTGTGGCACGTACAATACACGCATTTGATATGTTGACATGACATGACACACTGACTCGTTTCAATTTTGACAACTTTTCACGCGACATCTCGACAAGAATGATGTTACCATAATCTTGTGAATTAAGAGAGTGTCCATAGAGTTTCTTGTCCATTCTTCTCCATAGATATTTACGCTTTGGAATGGGCAAATAGCGTAATTTCACACTTTTATTGGGTCTAAGGTACAGTCACATTCATTAATTGTATGCTTTATGTTTTTGACCTTCAAAAGGGCCTGTCTGACATAAACGGTCTGTTTGACATAAATGCTTTTGAGTTTGACATAAATACAGTAACGGCAAATCAAACGATGTAAATCTTTTAAATGAATTCTACTCCAAAATTATATTTTGGATCCCCAAATCATATACCTACAAATATAATGAAATAGTACACCAAAATAATAACATTCTAGTAGAATAATAAACGTGAAAATAGCCTGACAACGTCGTAATAAGATTATCACCTGTCTCGGATAACTATCTAATAAATTGTAGTTAATTTAGATGTACAAATCTAACAGAGGCCTTGTATAAAATAAGTATGTATCTTATCTCTTATTGTAGTTATCATATCAAGTCATTAACCCCAGGCAAGGTATGTAACGTAATTTATTAATGAAATAAAGTGTTGTGTTAATTTTAAGTTGGAACATAATTTTAAAACTTTTTCCTTCGATTTTTTAAGACAGCAAAACAGTTTGAAGATGCAATTGCGCCACAATTGACTTAAGAGCATTTGGTGTACGGCATTTCATACAAACTTTCAAGTCCTTATTTTCAGACAAATTTATATAGAAATCGTTTATTTGCCAATAATGTAGGTTATACAGAATATGATGGTAATTTTGATGAGCGTCCCGATACATTTTGCCTTACGGCATGCAAAATTATCAGGTGTCAATAAATTAAATTGACAAATGGCAGAAAATGCAAATTTTGTTTTTGTAAATTTTTTTTTTTTTTTTTTTTATCAATTTTTTAGTATCTCCTTTCGCAGGTATGCTGGAAGAGATTTCTTTAGAAATAAGCATCACCTTTGTACCTATTTTCTTTTCCTTTCTTCTTTTCTGTATTTAGTGTGTACATAAATTGTTAAATAAATAAAATAAATAAATAAAATACAAAATATCAATAAATTAAATTAGAAAATGGCCGATGGGGCCGAAAAGTTCTGGAATGGCAACCGCGAACCGGGAGACGATGCCTTGGAAGGCCTCCTACTAGGTGGATCGATGACCTGGTGAAGGTTTCGGGGATCCGCTGGATGCGAGTCGCACGGGACCGGTCAATGTGGTGACAGTTAGGGGAGGCCTATGTCCAGCAGTGGACGTCTTTCGGCTGAAATGATGATGATGAAATTAGAAAATGGCAGAAAAATCAAGCACTTACAAATGTCAATCAATTAAATTAAAAAATGCCAGAAATATCAAATACAAATGTCAATAAATTAAAATAAAGAATGGCAGAAATATCAAACACAAATGTCGATAGCAGAAAAATAAGTACAAACGTCAATAAATTAAATAATAAAAAAACACAATAAATTCTTTAATTGCGTAATAACACTTGTCCAGTAGCAGTTTTATTAGCTTTTTTTTAAAAAACTTTGATGGGTAATTCTTTTAATTGTATCGGTAGTTTATTATATATAATAGGACCCAGGGTTAAAATATTGTTTTAAGTAAAGCCGTTTGATAACCGCCTGTGTAAAGTTGATCTTTATATTGTGACCTTATTGGTCGTGAGCGTTTTCTTTTATCCACTGAAGTGAACAGGTGCTTGTTCATTCTAACGAATATAGCAACTTCTAGTATATACAAAGATGGCAATGTGAGTATTCTTTAGAGATTTAAAAACAGGTTGACAGCTTTTTGTAGTTTTAAGACCTGCCATTGATCGAAGGCAACGTTTTTGAGCCCTAAATATTCTTTCCCTCTCACTGCAGTTTCCCCAGAATATGACGCCAAATCTAAGTGAGGAAGCAACTAGACCATGGAATGCTGTCACTAATGTGTTTATGTTAACTTTTTTTGAAAGGCATAGAGAACATATGCCGTTCTACTTAATTTATTGCACAAGTTTTCAGCTTGATGTTTCCATGTCAGTTTATTGTCGATGTACTCCTAGGAATTTTGTTACTGTAGTTGTATCTACGTTTTGGTCATCATATTTAATTATCATATTTTCTGGCTCTAGCCGCTGATAGAAAGCCTATCCTTGTGTTTTATTTAGATTTATCACTAGATTATTTTTATTAAGCCAATCTATTATAGTTTTAAGGGTATCATTTATATCTTTTTTGTATTTTGTTTTATTCAATTACAGCTGTGCTGTCATTCGCAAATAATGTCATTGGATGATGAATTTGACGCGGCAGATCGTTAATGTAAAGCAGAAACAATAATGGCCCAAGTA
Organism: Cerastis rubricosa; assembly: GCA_949152445.1. Taxonomy (NCBI): domain Eukaryota; kingdom Metazoa; phylum Arthropoda; class Insecta; order Lepidoptera; family Noctuidae; genus Cerastis; species Cerastis rubricosa. The sequence goes on from OX424541.1 coordinate 17,849,673, forward strand.
CACTACCTTGCGGAACCCCAAACTTTGGTATTCTACTTGCAGATAAATATTTGTATTCACGCTTAGTTTTAGCACATACTCTCGATATTTCTGTGTACTGTTTTCGATCAGTGAGGTAAGACTTTATTAGGTTTAGTATCAATATGAATAATAGAAACTTACTTAACTTTTTTTTAATATATTTCGAAAATGTTTTTAGTAACTTTTTAGACCTATGTATCTTGCTTATGCAAATGAAGTTTTGATTAAAATCGATTCAGTCATTTCGGAAAATAAGGACTTGAAAGTTTGTATAAAATGCCGTAAGGCATAAACGCTCTTAAAACATGTTTTGCTAAACGTACATCTTATGGAAGAAGACATGCTGCGCAGACCCCAAGTGAATTGAGATAAGGGTAAGAGACTGATGGTGACTTAAACATCACTAGAATCTGCCCGCGACGTCATCTATACGGAAACGTTAACCGGGATAAAAATAAGATTTGTAGAATTCCAGGTTATAAACTATATTATATTTCATTTAAATCGGTTTAGCTTCTTTTTCGCGTTAGAGTAACAGAGTTCCAGCCTCTCAAACTTTCGAGTTTATAATAAAATATAATTCTGTCTCTGCCATCTCTAAACAAATTGTCAGAAATATAGCAAAGTTTTAAAATACATTTAGTACCTAATGTATTTAGTAATTCTTGGTGCAAGCTCGCCTTAATGTCCTCATATTTATGTTATGGCACGTAGTATTTATCATTTTAATCATCAGAAAATAAACAGATTTTTATGACAACTTAGCCACCCATTTTATTAAAATTTACGGGGTCATAAAACTAAACTTTTTCACCAAAAATAATTTGGAAATACTTTATCAAACTACATTGACCGAATTTCAAATAAGAAATAAATTCCTTCAGATCTTGCAACAGGAAATAGGCGTTATGCAATTATGTAGATCACTTGGATATTTATTAATTTACAACTTGATTAATTGAATTAATTAATTTTAGCAGCCAACTTTAAGAGTTACTTTATTTTCAAAGTTTTAACTGAGAAAGTTTCTTTGTTGCTTTTTTTAACACAGTTAACCATTCGTCTTAGGTAAAGTAATGTCCATTTGATTTTGTCTGTCTTCTGTATTCATCATCATCATCATCATTCCAGCCAAAAGACGTCCACTGCTGGATATAGGCCTCCCCCAAGTGTCGCCATATTGACATCCCATATCTACCCACGGGAAGATATGGGATGGTGCTTTTCTTATGTCCGACACCATACCCGATGAAACGATTACGCCCTAAAAAGGACCAAAAAAATATTCCGGTCCAGTGCTTAGGCCCCGTTTGTTGCATCTAAATTTGTATCGAACAAACTTCGAAAAAACTTACTAAAACTGGTAACATCTCTAAATGTACCGTCTATGGTCCCCTTTAATCGATACAGTATTAAATTCTGCGTCTGTGGCACAAAGAACGACAATATCAGCCGTCAAAATTAAATGTCAAAAAAGTTTTAAAAGTCAGTTGTCTAATTTTACCGTAATGCCGTGTTGTGATTTATGTTCTCTGGTTTTAAAACGTGAGTATTCTTTTATTTTAACCCAATGTATATAGTGTTATATATCAAAATAAACCTCGTTAATCAAGCTTTACGAATATCTATAAACATCGTAGGTTCAAAGTCTGTTGAAACGATAATATCGAAATGTAAAATTGGCGCCATGTCGAACGTGGTATTTTGTTATTGTTTTTTTAGAAATTATTGCAAAAATAGTTAAAATAGTGCTCGTATTATGAAAATTACTTCAATTAAGTAATTATTAGTGTCTCCGCAATATAAAACAGTAAAATAAAACGAAATCTTATCGAATTTTTTACGTAAACACGACAAAATCAGTAGGTATCGAATAGAATGCGAGGAGGGTTGATTGTTTTGGGTGATTGTGCTACTAAGAAAGTGCCAAAGTAAGGATATATGGGTATTAAAACGAAGCTTATATAGTCTAGTTTAATTATAAATAGGTTTTATTGATTCCAATTACAATTCTAATTGGTAAAACTTGGAATCTTATTGGAGAAACTGACATTCAACATATATTCTCAAGTTCACATTTTTTTCGAAATACTTATATCTAGTTGTCGTAATTAATTTTTACGTAGTTAGATTCTGTATAGTTTCAGCTATACACTCGTATTTTTTGTTTTGGTGTAGCTGCAATAGTTTACGAGAAAATAAGCTTTAAATGGCAAGTGGCGCGGGGGGCTTGCGCGGCAAAAACTTTCCATGCGCGCGCGGCGTGCGCGCGGGGTAGCCATGGCTACCGCGGACATTTCACCGGATACGGAACTTTATTCATCATTCATCATCATTTCAGCCCAAAAGACGTCCACTGCTGGACATAGGCCTCCCCCAAGTGTCGCCATATTGACATTTTGGGGGGTTTTGCCATAATCGCCACGCTTGGCAGGCGGATTGGCGATCGCAGTAGGGTTACAAAAGCACAGAAAACGCTGCTGCCCATTCTCTGGCAAGTCCCTTAGTCGCCTCTTACGACACCCACGGGAAGATATAGAATGGTGCTATTCTTTAGGTCCGACACCATACAGAGCACAGAACTTTATTATTCTTCTGTATTATTTATTTGATAATGTTGGATTTGGCAAACCTTCAGGAGTGAAAGGCGCAATGTTATGTTATGCTAGTTTAAAAAATATGTTAAGGCGGACTATGTATTTGTTATTTATTTATTTATAACTTCAAGTACAATGTACAGTGGCGGTGCCGTAGGCATTTTCTACTTGTCAACCTTTGGGTGATGCAGAGACAAACAGTAGTAGGTGTCTATCTAATATCTATCGAATCTATAATAATTTAATAAGACATACTAAGGATATATAAAAACTATAAATATATATCAAAATACTATAAATATATACCGATCACAATGTACGGTAAGCCTATCCCTTGGGAGAAGTAAGTCAAGTACTCTCTTTCGCGGCGCACATCAAGGCAGCTCGCGACCGAGCTGCCTTTGCTATGAGTAGGCTTCATTTCATGATTTTGGCAAAAAGCAAGTTGTCACTCAAGTGCAAGTTGCACCTTTATACCGCGGAATTTATATGTTGATATAAATAAATATATATCAATATGTAAATTCTTAAATATAAAAGGACGAACAATGAGGAAATATCAACGTTGTGACGAATGTACTTGCGTACTTTAATTTTAAAAGATAGACGATTAGTTGCCATCCTGATCATCCTTTGTTCCATGCAAAATTGAAGCACACCCAAGGCCAAGGCCCAAGGCCATGTGTGCAGTAATCAGAACCAGCCGAGACAAAACAAAAGGAGCATGTAAGGATCTTAGCAGATTGTGTTCTGTAGTTTCTGGCATGTGAAATAGGCGTAAATTTATATATAAATTTATTAATTTTATATAAATTTATATACAAATGAATCTATCACCAAACCACAGCAAGAATACCCAATCACTAAAGCACTCTTCTTCTTCAACCCTTGGCCACCCAATGCTGAGTGTAGTTCTCTTCCAAATCTCTCCACTTTTGGAGGTTATGTGTCACGGCTATCCAGTTTCTTCCGGCCACTTTAATGAGATCGTCTGTCCACCTAGTCACTTGGCTTCCCACATTCCTCCGTCCCGTTCGTGGTCCACTCCAGCATTTTCTTCCCCCATCTTCCATCCAGTCTACGGCATATATGGCCCGCCCACTTCCACTTTCACTAAAGCACTGCGATAGTTCAAAGGTAGTATTAGTATTTGCTATATTAACCAGATATGACATTGTATGACCATTGCCTGGTCAAACTTATATAATGACGTCACCAAATCTATGAAATCAATTCCGAATAGTTTCTACCGTTGCGTTGTCACCGCTTTCTATAAACCCATGTACCTACCTTTTACAACTACATAGTCCTAAGCTCAGAATTGGTATTTAAAGCCCTATTTGTCTAGTATTCGCCCGTGTAGACTGTCTCAATGGCCTGTATAGGGCATTCATATTCATGAGCCATCCGGTAGATCGGGCTAGTACTCCCAGCTATGTCGCACAAATGCTCACGTGGCGCGCAATCCTGGCAGGAATATATATGATTTATGTTTTGTTCGTGTTATTTTCTGTATTTGTGGAATGGGGGTAGAGAAATGTCAGTTTTAGAATGATGTAGGGACTTGAAGGAAACATCTGTCCGGGGTAGGAAATCATTTATTGCTACCGTACGGTCTACGTAAAATAATCCGACCAAAAAAGAAACTTTCAAACCTCTCACTAGTTCTACTTTTAATACACATAACATCACGCCTGTAATCTCCGAAGGGCTAGTGCAGAGGTGTACCTCAATAGTACATCCATATTTCGCCAGAAACTTTTGAAGTCCCGTGTGACAGAACAGGTGGGGGGTTACTACTATAATTATTCATAATCTGAAAAATATTCTCTTGGGTCCGGTTGCCTATTTCATTTCAATAAATACTTAGGTGTCGTTTCTGCAAATCTATCCTGTTCACTATATTGACTCCCTTGGCAAGTAAATGATTGGCTACTGTAAATTTTGGCCAACCAACCGCAATGGTTAACTTGGCTTGTGCATTTGGCAGTTGATTTAATGATTAGTGATTTATCAGGTTCAAAAAAATCTGAATTTATCTTTCTGGATGCGGGTTTTTCATATAACCATAGACAGGAAGCACAGAACCGGGACGTGTGGCAGAAACAAGGGGAGGCTTGATATGATGATGATGATGATGATAATACAGAAGAGATTTTCCAACGACAACGGATTTTTTCAGAAGTAGTGTAGGGAATTCTTCCAAAAACATTAATGGCTTAGGGCTCATTTACGCACACGCGGCGCATCGGGCGGGGCGGTGCGCGGGGCGGCCCGCTTTAAATTAAAAAATATGGCGATGTATGAGAGCGTTTACGGAGAAGCGGTTTGACGCCCGTTTGCTTGAGATGTAGGCGGCCGCCGCGGCGTTATGTCACTCTGACAGATACAAGTATACGGTAGTGCCCGGGTTCGATTCCCACACGGAACAAATTTACAACGTCGTAGTTTTATCCGAAAATAATCATTTTGTTTTTATTTTAAATTTTGTTGTGATTTTTTTTTGTAATTTGGTCAATTTTTACAAGCTTTTATTTAACTTGCAATGTATATGTATCTGTTTGTTCGGGTACATTCTTGGAAGCTAAATTAGAACCATTTGCCGATGACCGATTGAGCTGAAATTTTGCACACATCTTTAATTTTAAGCACAATATATTCTTATGAGAGACATAACCTAATCCTGCAGCCTGGATAGTCTCCTCACGAGAGAACTCCTCAAAGGTTAATAGCACAGACACGAAAATTTGTATAGAAGTTCATATCTGATGAATAAACATGAATTCTATCATGATCTCATCCTGCAGCCAGGATCGTCTTCTCACGAGAGAACTCCTCCACGTTAACCGGGTTGTGGAGGTCATATGCCTATATGACAAAAAGTCAAAGGTCGCTTCATTTCCAATATGGGTATGCAGCTGCATCCGGGTAGACTGGAAGGTGACCCCAACACAGTTGGGAAAAGGCTATGCCAACAGATGATTATGATGATGGTTGAAAATCGGCAATTCATAAAGCCTTTTGTTCAAGGAACGATAGGTTATTGTTTCAAAGCGGTTGAAAAAATAAACAAATGTTACTGTCCAGTAAAAGGTTTTCGATGTTAGGTCGTGGGTATATCAATTGTCCCTGTCCCTGCCCTTGTCCTTGTACTTGTCCTTGTCTTTGTCCTTGTCCCTGTCCCTGTCCCTCTCCCTGACCTTGTCCCTGTCCTTATCCGTGTCCATGTCCGTGTCTCTGTCCGTGTTCGTATCCCTGTCCCTGGCCCAGTCCCTGTCCCTGTTCTTGTCCTTGTCCGTGTCCCTGTCCCTGTCCCTGTCCCTGTCCCTGTCCTTGTCCGTGTCCCTGTCCCTGTCCTTGTCCCAGTCCCTGTCCTTGTCCTTGTCCATGTCCCTGTCCGTGTCCGTGTCCCTGTCCTTGTCCCTGTCCCTGTCCTTGTTCTTGTCCGTGTCCATGTCCTTGTCCCTGTCCGTGTCCCTGTCCCTGTCCGTGTCCGTGTCCCTGTCTCTGTCCCTGTCCTTGTCCTTGTCTCTGTGCCTGTCCGTGTCCCTGTTCCTGTCCCTGTTCCAGTCCTTATCCTTGTCCTTGTCCTTGTCCTTGTACGCCGCACGGCTTACAACAATAGCAAAAAGTGTCGTTCCAACTTTTTTGGTCTTAATTTTTTCCGTCTAGCCCCCTTTCGCAACGCGCGATAAGGAACTTCGTTCCAAAACTTCGTTCCAATAATCTATTGGAATAATCGATTTCACACAACCCAAAAAAAAAAGGACTTAACGCCGCGTCCACCGCTTGTAACCCAACGTGGGACCATTTCCTTGTATTTGAGCGTGTGACATAACGCCGCGGTGCACGCGGCGTCGACCGCCGCGGCGCACGCTTGCAGCCCACCGTGGGACCATTTCCTTGTATTTGAGCGTTTGACATAACGCGGCGGCGGACGCCGCGTTTTCCGCTTGCAGCCCACCGTGGGACCATATTCTTCAAAAATGTTTGAAAACTGACAACCGTCATATGATGCATTAGAATAGAACGTCTATTTTAATCGATTTGCCAGAGGAGTACCTAGACAAAAACACTCGCCGCCTGACCGCCGTCGCGAACGGACGTGCCGCTACCTGCTCGCATTTCCGCTCGCTATCAGTGTGCGTCATCGGTTCGTCACTTCCCAGTGTCGTGACGTCATCAGTAGTCTCTCGACTACACCCCCGAACAATTGCTGTCTTTTTATTAAGACAGCACTTGCTCATTTTGCTTCGGATATTATTCCGACTTAACTTCCTTTGCCCCATCAGGGAAAAGTCCTCAGTTTCGAGGTTCTTGGTGGAAACCTTACGGTGCCAACGAAACCAAGAGGGTGGTGACCCAATCCTACCCGCCAAACCCCTTCAGGGCCCGGCACTCCATTGGCATCGGGAGCCAGAATCTTGGCCTTGGGGGCTACCCTAGTCAAGCCTGGTCTAGAAACACTAGTTAAATCTGACTTCGTTCACAGCAGTCACCTAGTGTCGGTTGGGAGTGTCTACCCCTTCGCACTAGAGGCCCCTTGGGGCGTAGGGCCCTGTCGCACAATAAGACTGGCGTCAGGTTCACAAGCTTAGGGCACACCAGTAGGTACTCACCTCCCTGTCATTGCACACCCGACAGAGAGGCCACACACCCCCGGGCCCACCCACCCGGGGAGTTAGGTTGTTAGGCTGTTAGGCGCGGAGCTTCACTCAATGTTTGCTAAATTTTAAATTTTAACCGACATAATGTCGTCCTTAGACGAGAAGGAAAAAGCGCTGTTGAGTTTTTTCTTCCGCGTCTTCACGACCGACCCAAATTTTGAAAAATATGGGTCGGAAATTGCTGCCATTCAGCAAACCAGCGATACCGTCACTGACTTCAGTGACGCGCTCGACAGCCCTTTGTCGCCGCCGCCTGCCGACAGAGGCTTACCGCCAGCCGTTGCCGCCGCGATTAAGGCTACTCCAAGACCCAAAGTTGTGAAACCCATTGTCTCACAAACAAAGGTCCAGCCCGCACCTGCGTCCATTGTTCCCGTTTCTGGGAACATGGGCAAAAGCTCACCGCCAGCCGTCGCCGCCGCGATTCCGGCTAATCCCGAACCCATTGTTTCGCAAACAATGGATCAGTCCGCACCTGCGTCTATTGTTCCCATTTCGGAGAAAATGGACACAACCGTACCAATCTCTGACTCGGAATCGGTTATAGATTCCTGCTCTGCTTCCTCGTCCTCAGAAGACGACTACCAAGTCGTCGGAAAGGGCAAGAGGAAGAAGGGCAAAAACTCGCAGGCCGCCATGGCCAAAAAGTTAGTCGCACTCCCTCTAATCCCCTCTCCCGAGGCGTCCCGTCCCACCTCCCCGGTCCCCGCACCGAAGTCCGCCGCTGCTCATACCAGCAGGCCAACAAGCCCTAAGGCTAACTCTTCAGCCGCTTCTTCAAAGAAGCTGAAGCCCCCTCCCCCGTTGTTCATTCAGGACAAAGGGAAATGGACAGATGTGTCCAAAATGTGTAATGAGCGCCGCATTCAATATACAAGCGCAAAAAGCACACAGCAGGGGATCAAAGTAGTGGTCCCTACAACCACCGACTTCAGGGAACTAACCCGTCAGTTAATCGGAAGGCGCATAGCCTTCCACACCTACTCTCTTCCAGAGGAGAAGCCCACCCGCGTGGTGATCAGGCGGATCCCGAAGGAAATCCCCACGGAGGACATCCTCAATGACCTCCTAGGCCAGGACATCCCAGTCGCAGCCGTCCACCGCCTTCATAAGGCGAGAGGCGGAGACCTTTACGATATGGTACTGGTCATCTGTGACCCAGTAGAAGGTCACCACCCGATCTTCAAAGTGAAGTCGGTTTGCTCCCTATCAGGCATCTCAATAGAGAAGCCCTACCGCTCAAGCGTAGTCGGACAGTGTCATCGCTGTCAGATGTACGGTCACAGCCAAGCCAACTGCCATGCGCCACACAGATGCGTAAAGTGTCTAGGCGACCATGGCACGGCAGACTGCCCCCGTCCCAAAGACAAGTCGCTTTGCACGGAGCCACCGAGCTGTGTGCTTTGCGGCCAGTCGGGCCACACGGCCAACTACCGCGGCTGCTCAAAAGCCCCCAAAGGCTCGTCCTCTAAACTGGTGAAGCGTGCAAGCGCCCGCCAACAAAGAGAAAGCCCATCGGTGAGGCTACCCTCTGCCCAGATGCCGGAGAGACTCAGCCCTCAGAGGCCCTCTCCCTGGACCACGCTGAACCACCAGAAAGCCTTCCCGGCTCTCTGTAAAGCAAAGTCCAGCCCCATCCCCGGGCTTTTAGATGCCCCTGTCCCCACTCCCGCGGCCCAAGCAAGCGCACCGGCACCCGCTCGTCCCACGCCACCCGGCCCCGCGGCCGTGGACCCCTCTCATAACGTAATTTTAGAATCGCTAGCAGAGTTAGTCACCCCCGAAGCAGACCGCATGGCGGCTGATCTCAGGGCGGCTAACACTGGTGGCGATAAACTTAAAATTATACTCAAGTCCCTACTCAAGTTAGGCGACCTCCTCCGCAACCTTAACCTCGACTAACTCCAATGGATAATACGAGATTAACGTGCACCAAACCCCGATCCCTAAAATTAGGGTACTTTAATGCCAATGGCATTAGAGGCCAGCGTGATGAGATCGCCACCTTCCTCCGCGACCATCAAATTGATATCCTCCTCGTACAGGAGACCTTCCTCAAGCCCAGTCACCGCGATCCGAGAATTGCCAACTATCGCATAGTTCGCAACGATCGGTCACGTTGCCACAAGGGCGGGACTCTAATCTATTATAGGAAAGAACTGCATTGCATCCCCTTAGATCCCCCTCCCATGGAGTCTCTACTCGAGACCTCAGTGTGTCGACTAGGCATGACCGGCCATCAACCGATCACTATCGCCTCTGCGTATATCCCTCCCGGCGGCACGTCCGAGGAGCACACTTTGTTCACCAAAGACCTTGCCGTCCTCTTCGGCTTGAGCGACTCCGTTATCATAGCGGGCGACCTCAACGCCAAACACCCCGCCTGGAACAGCACGACGACCTCTGCCAGAGGACGTCACTTGTATAACCTGGGCGAGTCCCTCAACTTCGATCCCATCGCTCCTATGGAGCACACCCACTATCCCCACGACCCCGACCAACGTTCGGACGTTCTCGACATAGCGCTTCTCAAGAATGTCAACCTTAAGTTGCATTCCATCGAGACTTTACATGAGCTTAACTCAGATCATCGACCAGTGCTCATGCACTTAGTTCCTCGCTCGGGTCCTTCTGACCCCAGCCAGCCCCCGCCGACCCAAGTGATAACCGACTGGAGGAAAGTCAGCGAAAAGCTGAAATCCACCACGTCGCCTCACCTGGAGGCCATCCCCGACCACATAGTCTCAGTCGCAGACACGACGGCCGCCATCAACTCGTTTACAGAACACGTGCAATCCGTACTGAAGGACTGCTCACGGGAAGTCCCAGCAATGAGCGATCAACGCTGGATACTACCCGCTGACATACGTGAACTGATAAACGAAAAGAACGCGGCCATCCGTGCCTACAGCAGCTTTCCCTGCGAGGCAAACAAAGCCCACATGCGTAATTTACAGCGTGCTGTAAAGGATCGCACCAGTGAGTTTCGTAATAATCAATGGGAAAAAACGCTAAGCGAACTCGAGCCTACCCACCTAGCCTTCTGGCAGCTGCAACGCAAGATGCGCTCCACCGAAGAGGCTTCGATGCCTCCCCTCACCCGTCCCGATAAGAGCGTCGCATTTGACGACTCTGAGAAGGCCGAATGCCTAGCCGACAGCCTGGAGTCCCAGTGCTCCCCCAGCTTACAACCAGTAGACAAGCGACATCTCGATGAGGTGAACGCATTCGTCGAACGTAAAGCCGCCCTGCCCCCCGAAGAAGACCCTGATGATCCTCTGCCTCCGGTCACAGCTGACGAAGTGCAAGACATCATTAACAAACTTCAACCGCGGAAAGCACCCGGCTCCGACGGAATCACCAATAGGGTGTTCAAACTCCTCCCCGCTCAGCTCGTCGTGTTAATGGCGGCCATCTTCAATGGCGCCCTGAGCAACAACGCGTTTCCCCAAATATGGAAAGAGGCCACTGTCATCGGTTTCGCCAAGCCAGGCAAACCCAAGTCTGAGCCTTCGAGCTACAGACCTATCAGTCTCCTGAATGCACTCGGTAAAATCTACGAGAGACTTATGTATAAGCGACTCAAAGACTTCGCCGAGGCTAAGAGTCTCATCCCCAACGAACAGTTCGGCTTCAGGACCGGACACTCTTGTATTCAACAGGCCCACCGCATCGTAGAACACCTGAGCGCTGGCTTCCAGCGTGGAGCGATGACGGGTGTGTTGTTTTTCGACATAGCAAAGGCATTCGACAAAGTCTGGCACAACGGCTTATTATATAAGCTGTACAAACTGGGAGTGCCGGACCGTCTCGTGCTCATCTTACGAGACTTTTTGTCGGATCGCACCTTCCGCTATCGCATCGGGAAGGCACTGTCTTCCCCCCACCCCATTAGAGCCGGAGTCCCTCAGGGCTCCCCGCTCTCTCCCCTTATCTTTACTCTGTTCACCAGTGACATCCCCAAGAGCAAGAAGGCACAGCTAGCCCTGTTCGCGGACGACACGGCCATCTATTACACTGGCTATAGTCACGACGCTATCTACAGCACCCTCCAAACCTCAGCCAACGTCCTAGGCGCTTGGTTCCGGAAATGGAGAATCGAGGTGAACCCCGACAAGAGTCAGGCAGTTCTTTTCTTTAAACCGCGTAAAAATAAGCCACTCGCGCTCAGCCCGATCACTATGTATGGTAAGCCTATCCCTTGGGAGAAGCAAGCCAAGTACTTAGGAGTCTTACTTGACAACCACCTGTCTTTCGCGGCGCACATCAAAGCAGCTCGCGACCGAGCTGCCTTTGCTATGGGTAGGCTTCATTTCATGATCTCGGCAAAAAGCAAATTGTCACTCAAGTGCAAGTTGCGCCTTTATACCGCGGTGATCCGCCCCATTATGACGTACGCTTGCGTCGTGTACGCTCACACCAAGCCTAAATACATCCATAGGATGCAAACCTTGCAGAACCGGTTCTTACGTAGAGTCACGGGAGCCCCTTTTTATGTCCGTAACGACCGTCTACACGTAGACCTTAGAATGCCCACCGTCCTTCAGTTTATGAAACGTCTTTCGAAGCGTTTCTTCGATAACGCCAGTAAACACCGTAATCCCCTGATCGCAGCGGCCGCCCGTTACGAACCCTCGCGCATTAGTACAGTACGCCGTCCTCGGCATACCCTCGTCACTCCCGATGATGCTATCACCCTCCTCCAGGAGAGTAGCAAAGAGACTAGCACTCTTAAAAAGTTCAGACTCAAACCGCCGTCTTTCCGACCTCGCCGTCGAGGTCCGTCGCGACGTCCCGGTCCATGCCCTCCCCGACCCTCGCTCGAGCCAGCCCGCGATGCTGTGCCAGTAGTTTTAAATCAGCCCCTAAATAATGATATCACTCAGATCCAGCCTGTCCCCATGCAGTCCTCCCCCAGCGACGCCCTGAGCCGAGGCTCGTACCCCACAGGGGGTGCCCTCAGCGTATAGTCGCTTAGTTTGTAAGTTTTTATGCCCTGGCTGGAGGCCTTACTCTTAAGGCACCCACAGGATAGTCCGGTTAAGCAGACGACAACCTCCTAGGTTGAACTGCGAGATGCCATTCATAAAAAAAAAAAAAAAAAGGAGTACCTAGACTGGTGGTATTGCGTCGGACTGCGAATCACATGTCGCAGGATCAAATCCTAGTATGGAAGATTTTTATTTTTGTGTTTATTTAGTTTTTTTTTTTTTGCAGTAAAATATTACTTTTTGTAACTAGGTATTATTGTTTTATTTTAATGCATTATGTATGATTTTCAAATCATTATAAAATACCTAGTTTAATAATACCTATACTTTTAGTTTTCGAACCATTCAAAAAACGGTACTCGTAAATAATAAGTAAAAATTGGCCAGAATTTACGAAAAAAATCACCAAAAAACTTAAAATAAAAACAAAATGACAATTTTTAGGTGAAACTAGGACATTTTAAATTTGTTGCGTATGGGAATCGAACCCAGGCACTAACATTTGTTTGTACTATCCATATCGCCGCGTCAACCGCCGCGGCGCACGCTTGTAACCCACCGTGGGACCATTTCCTTGTATTTGAGCGTTTGACATAACGCAGCGGCGGACGCCGCGTTGCCCGCTTGCAGCCCACCGTGGGACCATATTCTTCAAATGTTTGAAAACTGACAACCGTCATATCATGCATTAGTATAGAACGTCTATTTTAATCAAAATGTCACATGAGTATCTATTCTGGTGGTATTGCAGCTGGGTTGTGAATCTATAGTTGCTGGATCAAATCTTTGTATGTAAGATTTTTAGATTTTTTTATTTTATATTTATAGTTTTAGTTTTTGAACCATTCAAAAAACACAAATCGTAAATAATAATTAAAGATTGGACAGAATTTACGAAAAAAAAAATATTATAGGAATCGAACTCGGGCACTGCCTTAGGCTAGTATTGTCCGTGTGACATAACAAATCAAATACAAGCAAATGGTCCCACGTTGGGCTTCAAGCGGTCGCGTGAGCCCTTAGAATGGTAATCTCGTACATAATGACTGACTTGACAGACAATTTGACTTTGACAGCTAAACAGACAACATATTGAGTTTTCTAATTTCACATTTATGTTTTCTGCTATTCACAAACTTCTTACTACTTCAAATTGCTTATAACACTAATAAATAATATGTAAAAATGCATATAAATGAAATCTAGCATGAATAAATGTTCAAATTTAGTAGTCGTTTTTCGAAAATCATTTCGACTAACGGGTTTTATAATAATGGCAATACACTAATGTCATTTTAACACAATTCTATTACGAGACTATTGACAGACCAATGATTGACCATTATTAATTTAGCAGATTAAGAACTTTTAGCAAAATGATAATGGGATCGTGTTGGAATGACGATATTTATAAAAATAGCAGACTTGAGGCCCTGGTATATGCACAACAATTCTCGGATTCATAAAATAATAGGTCTTTACCTATGAAATTGCCGTATTGCAGTACAGACTTTTTCCATCAAAAAAAAGTTTTGATTGGCTATGAGTTCTAAATTCAAATTAATTTTGTTTTAAAAATATGACATTCTATTTACAAAATCAGTCTTTTGTTTATTTATTAGCGTTGTATTTTCATTACATTTCAAAATTTTTCCTCATAATGGATACTTTGAAATTTCGTGTAATTATGGAATATGAGTTCCGTCGTGGCACCAACGCGGCACAAACGACCCGTAACATCAACGACGTTTACGGAGAGAACTGTACAAACGAACGCACAACCCGTTATTGGTTTGCTCGGTTCCGTTCAGGGAATTTTGACTTGAAAAATGAACCTCGTGGTCGTCCGGAAACTTTGGTCAACAATGATGAATTAAAGGTGATTGTTGAAGCTGATGAAACTCAATCTACAGCTGGGCTGGCAGCAGCTTTTGATGTTAGCATTAAAACAATATTGGTCCATTTGCGACAGATTGGCAAGATAAAAAAGCTTGATAGATGGGTGCCCCACGAACTTAACGATCGCCAGCGCAACGTACGCGTCGAGACTTGCCTTGCGCTGCTTAACAGGCACAGAAATGAAGGAATTTTGAGGATTACTTTTTCCAAAATTTGGACAACTTTTTAGCGGGAAAAAAATTCAATTCCCGAGAGGCAGTACAAAACGCCTCTGAAGAGTTTGTTGTCTCCCGTCCAGCTGATTTTTTCAAGAAGGGCATCCATAAACAGCCACAGCGTTGGCAAAGATGTATTGATTGCAGGGGTGATTACTTTGAATAAAAGAAATAAATAAGTTCGAAAAAAAAATACTTAAACTTTTTTCAAACAAAACGGCAATTTCATAGGTAAAGACCTAATATTTAAAAGCTGTACCATACTGCAGTCTTTACTAATCCACAAGTATGTTATGTTACTGTCAGTAAATCTACGCATTATAGTCCGTTATTGCTCAACGAGTATGCGTCAGTGCTTTCCAATCGCTAAAGTATTCATTACAAGGGAAAGGGTCGGGTATTTTTAGACTGAAACCACCTAGCTTAGGTACTGTTTTCACTAGCTTTATGTACTCGATCGGTTGACTTTTGTAGATTAAAGGTTGATAAGTATCAGTAGGTAATCGACTGACCGTCTGTAGTTTAAATAAGGTGACCTTGACCTTGGTTAGTTTTGGGACCTTTCAAGGAGTTTGAAGTTTCAATCAGTTGACTTTTGTGGTTGATATTGTTTGGGACAAGTCTGCCACACTATTCCCAAACCACTGCAACTCCTGAAAGTCAGAATCAACAGTTGCGAACACCAGAAAAGCGCCGAGACAATGAAGTTCGACGAACACCCAGAGAAACAATTTAACTGTCTTGGATCCTAAAACGATATAAACCCGAAAAGGGGGGTTTTGTGGGTGGTTTACCGGTTAACTTTTTTACAAACATTATTTGTTAGTCAAAATAATAATGGGACAATAGAAAATGCACCTTCCAATTTTATCTAGTGCATCCTATTATAATAATATGAGGTATTTGTACGAAATGATTTTTAAAAGTAGTAAAATAGTACTATTAAATGGAAATAAAAACAACTTTCTTGATATTTTTCTAGTTTAAACTACCAACATGTATACGTAAAATTTTCCTTTTACTTCATAACCGCTTTGCTCCAAGCAAAACCGCTCAAACCAAATACGTTTTCCCAGATTTGAATATGGAAAACTTTCCGAACTCCTCAAATGTCCGGCGAAAACGGCTCCACCAATGACGGCAGTTGATTTGATCCGTTGTGGAGACGGCCATGAATTTTGGACCTAAATTCTAAATTTGAATCAAACGGTCGATTTACGGACTTTGCATGAATATCTGGCCAGTATTTCGGTTCAAAGATGGTATGGAGGTTGAGTTTTTTACCTTTTTGGTTGCTTATTGTATTGTTAGTTTAGTTATGCTGTAAAACGATTAATTGAAGTGTAATTTCTGCGACTTTGAAGGTGCGGTCACATACTAAGCAGAATGGAGATCATTCTGAACTGCGGATGGTGGACTTAAATCATCTATCTAGCCTTTTTCCGAACTATGTTGGAGTCGGCTTCCAGTTTAACCGAATGCAGCTGAATACCAGTATTTTACATGGAGCTACAGTGCCGTATCGTATAACCCAGTGCTAAACTGGGTAATATGATACCCCTTGGTAAGACTGGTTGTCATACTTTCGAGCTACTGACTACCCTACCTGTAACGACTGTCAACGATCCACGAATTCAGCCGGAACCACTAGGTTAACGTGTTTTCCGAGGCACGGAAGAAACTATGGATGTAATGCGTGGTCACCCATCCACGGACCAACCATGACAAGCGAGGCTTAACCTGAAGATCGAACCGAGCAGCTGTTATTATTTAGCCACGAACTCCTCGAATAGAGGAATTAGACATACATAAATCAAAGTCTGCTCTGTATGGTGTCGGACGTAAAGAATAGCGCCATCCCATATCTTCCCGTGGGTGTCGTAAGAGGCGGCTAAGGGATTTGCCTGAGAATGGGCAGCGGCGTTCTCTGTGCTTTTGCAACAACCGTACTGCGATCGCCAACCCACCTGCCAAGCGAGGCGATTATGGCAAAACCCCTCAAAATGTCAATGTGGCGATACTTGGGGGAGGCCTATGTCCAGCAGTGGAAGTCTTTTGGGCTGAAATGATGCTTATGATGAAATCAAAGTCTGGTGTCCGTAACGCAAGTCCGCTATTCCGATCGCTCGGTTTGACCACCACATCTAAACTTGTGTCAGCACAGGTTTAAAAATGACATACAATAGGTATGCACAAAGTAATACCTACTTATACTTGTAGGTAAAACATGGTGTAGTCAAGTGTACACTTGACCCAAATGAACTCTTTCACAATACTCTCTAACTACAAGAATCGTAGCTAATAAATTCATCGTCTTTCTTTCATGAATAAATAACAAAGTATTGTATATTTTATTCGTAAGCAGTCCATAAATATTTCAGTACAAATAATTCAGCCTTTCTCGGATAATGGAAGCCTCGAGTATCGAATGTTTTCTGTCCAATCTGTCTATGTATTGTCAATGTCTGACATTATCTTCATAACCTCCGAGATTGGTTGTGACTGTATCTATGTTACGATCAAAATTCCAAATCGGACAAAATCACCATTGACCATAAAATATATTTTAGTTGCTCTTAAAAACAATTTGTAGTGATATCAAGCGAGATTGTTTAAAGCTTAGAGTGTAGTCTTGGTTCGATTCCCATTTTAGCCAATGTGTTATTCGGGTTTTCCGTCAGGAATTTCTCATTGACAGCATGGAGTCTGGATTAGTGCCCAGATGAAATGCTCGGTCTTTTAAATGAGACTTGTTCAGAACTGGTAAAATGTAGATATTTAAAGTTCACATATCAAGCTAGACATTTCCAGTATACCGTGGCCTCGCTTTGTATAGATTTCCCGTACAATGAGAGATCCGCATAAACTGGTTTTGTATAGCTGGATTGGTCACCGTGCGTAAGGGTAATTAAAAAAAAAAATAAAAAAAAAAAAAAAAAAAAAAAAATTAATAAAAAAAAAATAAAAAATAATTTTGGCTGATGTTGGGTTATGACTGTAACATCAATACAGACATATTGGGATCAATAAAAATTCATGATAGTAGAAACAATTCTGTGTTATATTTATTCATTGGGATATTTGATGCGTTATATTATATCGAAGTATAGAGAATAGTTTTCATATAGAAAGTGAAGACTCAGTGGAATAGAGGCAACAACTACATGCATTGGGTCCAGACCTTATATCATGTCTGTTAGCTAGACTGGGAACGTTCGGGTCAGGATATAGTGTAGGAAGGTAGCGAAAATTATAATGGAATCTTAAGTGGTCACCTTTGAGCGTCCTTTGTGACATATGTTTTTATATCGAGATAAGAAGACAACTAAGCACCGTCAGGTGCTTAGTTGTCTTCTTATCTCGAGTTGTGTTCTTATATCTTTCTTAAGAAACCTTATTAATAAGGTCAGTATACATAGTGTTCATCCAATACATCCCCTCCCTGCGTTCTTAATCTGTCTGCAACGTAAAACAGTAACTTCGGTATATTGTATTATTAAGTCATTATTCAGTCACAACACAACTCATCATCATTTTGGAGCGACTGCATATCTGACCTCCCCAACCCTGTTAGTATTGGGTAATACCCGTTGAGTCTCACGAAAAAAAGCATTCACCAGCAAATCCGGATCCGCCAAACGCTTCCGCTAATCCACTGTGTCCCCAACCACAATCGTCGCCACATTGTCTAACATAAGCTTGGTGCGGATTTAACCGCCGTGCGGGTAAACCCCTTCGGATATTCAAGGTACAGCGGTTATACCCAGCTATATTCCGTTTTACGGTGCCGTCAAGCCGTACGCTGTATACTGCATATTGGGAACACATATTGTTAAGCAAATATCCGATGCGACAGGCCATCTCTAGTTTATGTTTTCTCATCTTTGCTTGCCTTTGCTTCGAATATATTAAGGATTTTGTTTGAGGTCGCGGGTGTGAATTTTAGGAGAGATGCTTTGTTTCTGTTTTTCGTTTCAAAGTTGGGTTCAATATATTTTCCAATGGATTTTTTTTTATTTTTCAACCACTGGAATTTCACTGTAAATGTTGAAATAAGTTGACTTTTAAAAAATCATATCAATTGATTTATGTTTTTTAAAGGAAAAACGTCTATTCTAAAACTAACAAGTTTGTATGTTACTTTACTCAGCTTGTACCCATTATCTCTTATATTTTTATTAAAGGAACTACACAACGAAGATCCCTTGAATAGTATTTCAATAAAATACAGACATATATTTTGCAAAAATATATTATTCAAAGAAAGTTCATGTGCTCTTCGACTCTTGTCATTTATACAAGCGATATCCATGACTTTCTATTTTATTTAAATTTATACAAGCATAGTGCAGTAAAAATCGTAAAAATACGCAAACAGATAGAAATAAAAGTCATTGACTTTTTAAGAGAAAGAAGCATTTGTTCAGCTGTAAAAAGTATTGGCAAATGTCTATGATTTCTTTTTCAAAAGAATATATTTCTTTGTAGTTTGAGAAACCATTAATAATATATCTTCGAACTAACATAAGATTTTTCAATCACTTACAAAGAGAAAATCGAAAATGAGATAAATCACTTTTAATAATTTATCAACTAAGCATAAGTTAGTATTATTTGTATTGTTTGATTTCGGTTATTTAACTTTGTAAAGGTTTCTTTGACAAATGTATGTGCACTTAGCATCTTCATAATCAGCGTATACAATACAACAATACAATATTGTTTATTTCAGGCAACTAAGGTAAGTAACCTGTTAGTTCTTACACCCATAAATCACAATACATATTTATGTATAAAAAACAATAACTAAAAAACGAATAAATACTTGATACAAAAATAACTTAAAAACTACTGCACACGAAGTGACTGCGTCGTGTTACGCTGCGAGTAGTCACGTAGCTGGTCACGGAAACGCCAATACAGCACACCTTTCGGCCAAAACTCGTCATTGAGGAAGGTTACCAAATGGTGAGTCGGAACGCGCACCACAAATGACTTGAAATTGGTGTTATAGCACGGCTCCAGTTTCTCCAACCTCAAGTTTCAGTTGGCCGTCACCTGTACGTACTCTACGATGTCCTCAGTCTTCGTAGAGTGGTGCAAATTGGGTATAAGAAGTTCGACAACCAGGTAAAGCAAAAAGTACCATAGGCTTTATCCACTCGATATTTTTCAGTAGTAGACACACCGAGGTATATATAAAGCGCCTAATTCTGGAACACGAGAGAAAGGGCTTAGGTATTGGGCTCTCTGAACAGCCGTACAACTGACATTTGCAACACCCAGAAGATTTACAATGCTGCAGAATTGAAGTGACTGGTACCTACACCTGAAACTTCACCGACTGCACTTCGACGTCGCAGTAGTACACAGTGCTAGTTCTGTGGTAATAACTTAAGTGTTGTACGAACCGTTGTACGAGAGCAGCGGTGGCCCAGTGGTGGCAGCCACGACTTACGAGCAGTAAGCCGTGGGTTCGAACCCAGGCAGGCGCATTACTTTGTGTATTTTATTTCGTCACCGCTGCCCTCAAAAACGGTGAAGGAAAACATCGTGAGGAAACCGGCATGTCCTAGAACTAAAAATTCGATGTGATAATGATGATGTAGGAACCCAAACAGGCGGTTTATTTGTAACTCATAGTCATCAAGACTGCTCTCAAAACCATGAAGGAAAAATCAAGGAAACGGCCTGAATGTTCTAGAACTAAATATTTGACACCATGTGATGATGATGATCTACCAATCTGTACTGGGCCCGCGTGGTGGATATCGGATCACTCCCTCTCACTGTCCTGAGCCTGTCTCAGCATTGGGAACTATATAGGCTGAATTTGCATGCATGTGCATGGCTGTAGTTGCATGTCCATTCATAAAAATATAGTATGAGTGGATATTTAACTGATTAAGCAGTATAACTATCTACTAACTTCTTCTTTGGTCAGATTCTTTCACAAAAATATCGAACCAAGTCAATTTCAAAGTAAAATTTTAAAAGGTACAGCTACCACCCATTCTTATCTTAAGCTACTTTTCTTTTATCAGCATCGTATGCGGTAACAATAGAGTGCATTGGCTTCTCTCTAAGCGATTCTATAGTAAATGGAGCTTTGGAGGTGTCAATTTACACTGTAGTGCCAATGCCCGGGCCGCTTTGCCTTTGTCCCGCTTTCAAATAAGAATTTTTGTTCGACAGACATTAACTGGCGGGTGGAAAAATTGACCCAGACCACGAAATTTTTTAGTGCGATTCTCCTTTAATATTATAAAAGCCAGACCAGTATAAAGGCTGGGTTGTTGATTGGCTTATCAGTCAGTTTGTCTTTTAGTTGGTTGTCACAAACCTGTTATCAGTAAAGAAGAAGTAATAATTACTTACAGTAATGACCACGTTTTGATTACAGTGTCGTGACGTGAACATTAGGTATTACTAGACGGGAAACTCCCTATCTTCTTGAGGGAATCCTTAATGTTTTTTTTTCTTTGCTGGAAAAGTAAACGACAGATTAAAGGAGGATTAATAATGAAGATGATGTGCATACTGTGCCCCATGCATGGACACCGTAAAGCCATGGCATTATGTTTACCTTTTTCACTTACCTATATCTATTTAATCGACGAACTATTAAAATAAAAGCGAAATTTTATTTCCTCTACGGCATCATTTGAGCTATTAAGTAGTCCATTTCTAAATAATGGAAGAGGACAATAATTATCAAATTGATCATGCTTGGTAGACAGATCAGTGCTCATTGTACATTATAACTAAAACGAGGTCGCTTCTGCCCTTCCCCTGGACAAAATACCCAGCTCATTCACCTTTTACGATCAGTTTTATTAACATTGCTAAGTTCAATAGAAAATTGCTTTTTAAATTAACAATCTCTCGTCAAATAAACTGGCGAAAATTAATTTCCTTTTTCACAAAGACTTCCCTTTCAAAGAAAATTATATTCTAGTGTATTAACTATCAGCATAGAAAGGTAAATAAACTACTTGATTTACGGCAAAAATCTGCACACAGCGAAAAAAATTCAATTGATTCCGACCTAACTCAATACAAGAATGGTAATGAAACCGATTGTATTCAAAATGGCCGCCGAACATAATACCGTGAACAGCAAATGGGAAAAATAATAGAAATGCAAATGTTCCACACAGTTATGTAAACTTTATTAAAGGTTTTCAAATTATCTGAAAATTGTATGGGCTTTTTTATTACGAAAAAAGATAGTAATCGCCGAGTGGCATGCATGGATTTCGATTGTATACGAATTCAGTCGCATTTCCGAAATAAGAAAAAGATACCCACAGCTTTACCAGAAAAACTCAAGGTTTCTCTCAAAACAGCTTGACAACTACCTACAACATTCCCATTGGTGAGACTCAGATCTCCTTTACGTGAGAGAAAGCGTGCCATAATCCACCACGAGAGGCTGAGTGAGGGTTGGTGGATATTTCCTGACGGAGATATGCTTCACAGTTTAGGGGAAAAAAGCTACAGCATGTGATGGAACCCAAGTCATCGTCAAACTCGGGAATAAATGGTATCTCTGTGGTAAAACTGTAGCGGCATAGCAAAAAGAAAGATAGCTAAATAATACAAATAAGTACAACTGCACCATCTACGTATATCACAAATGGAGAACGAACATCAAAAGCCTGAATCACGCTATTAAAGCTTTCCGTGACTTAAGACCTAATAAAAAACTCGACAACTACTGTCAGTCAGCAGCCATCAGACACAACACCTGTCGTATCAGAGGATCTTCCCCTTTCTATGGAGAATGAAGACTGAAACTTTACATCCAGAGGGGTTAAAGATGAAGAGTGGGAAAGAGACGGAGCTATACAAATAGTCTAGCTTCATCTCTTTCTCACCCTGGAATAAGAATGAAACCATAATGTTTTACGACGTCATAGTAGGCCACCTGATCTTCATATTTCTTAAAATTTTAACTGTTGTAATTAGTACAAAACTCACACTCAAACAGGGGTTCTATCAAATTTAGCTTTCAGAAAGCAAGGGTCAGTCTAATTTTACAAGAGCAAATACTGCCGACCAAACTATAATTTAATCTAGCCACAAAATAGACGCTGACTCACAAAAGCTTTCCGTCCAACATTTTGCCAACTCATTTGATTCCGTTTAGTTTCAATCGCAAAGGAACTAGCTCGATAAAGCCAGTCTTTGCTCCTTCAAGAATAAAAAAACACTAACATCTCTAGACCGAGACTTGCGAGATTACATGAGACTTCTCCTACATTTTCTACGCCTAATTAGACTCGAAATTAGTCTTGCCATTGTAGGGTTGAAAATCTAAATGGTTTAAGTGTTTGGTAAGTGTAGGGTGAATTTCACCAATGAAAATTACCGGGATAGTACACCTAAGCCGCATTCAAGTAATGTTTGTGTTATTTCGTTTATTCATTTACATACATATTGTTTAATTTTTTAAATATTTCTGTATAAAATAGTATTTAAATAAAAAAACATTTAATAATAAAAAAATAGTAGCACACCGGTATCGGGAACAGGGTCCAAGCTATCGACGGTCAGGGCTCCAGAGAAAGGAACCTCCCAACAATACGAGCCGTGTCCAGGAGTACCGCTTTCTGAATCAAGCCCTTAATCCAGCTGCCTAACGAGAGCCTCATCAGATATTGATCGAGGCTCTTGGCAATTAGGCCATTGGCTGATACGACTATCGGCACAATGATCGCTGAGTCAACATCCCACATGTCGACAATCTTCTTATCAAGTCAAGATACTTGATTTGCTTATCTTTCTCGGTTTTCTTTGTGTTATCATTGTTAATGAAAAGTGACAACAACAGCTCTTGGATGCCGTATAGTTGTTCTGATAGCGTTCAGTTTTGTTGGTGAAATTCGCCCTTAAAATCGCAGCAACGTTTTGGTAAAATTCACTTTAAGACTTTTAATTACCCTTCCTTCACAAACTGTCAACTATTTGTATCCTAGATGTAAGTTTTCTTGAGAAATAAAATAAAAATAAAGTGAAAACGAAATATGAACATTATGTCATTACTATACATGCCCAATTATTCCAAAACTGAAGACTTTATTGCAATTCACCAAAACACAGAAACCTTTAACTCATTTAAATTTAAACAAACTCAAACAAAATTTCAACCCATCCAATTTAAAAAGCCAATCGCACCATTGAGACCACAGAATAATAATTACAGAAAGCGATACTGGTATTAAGGCCGACATAGACGGCACGGCGAGGGCGCGGCGTAAAGAAGACCGTTCAATTAGTGGTTCGAACGACTGGTCCAATTAACCCCTCGCTCCCGCGTGTATTGCGAGCCCACTCTATTAGACTGTGATCTATTTGTTTTGTGGTACATTTTGTCTGTTGTAAAGGTCAGGAATCGAGGTTGTTTCAATTGAGAGTTAAGTGAAAGTTGAAGTGTCAAAATGGAGTTAATTTTTAACCGACTTCAAAAAAAAGGAAGTGGTTCTCAATTCAGTTGTATGATTGTTTTTTGTAAGTTTTTTACCTCCAATCTTTGAAAAATTTATGAACTTTTTATTCGGATATTGGTTTGAAATATCAGCTTCATCATGCGTCATTTATGGTACCTAATTATTTGGTTAACGAACGGAATCAGTTTGTTGTGTACATATTATATACCTTAACTTAATCCTCATTACAAACTGTAAAAAATGATTCATAAGTTTCTATTAAGTAAAAAATACTGTACAAAGGCGAACTTAATATCTTTGGCATTTTCTACTATAGTCGCTTATGATTTGCATTTATTTATTCAGAACGTGACACTTGAGTCTTTGATTATTAACTGAAGGCATCATGCAAGCCAGTCCGTAGACCAAAAAACATTCTATGCAAACCATAAAAAAATACTTTAATAATAGAAACTTGTTTATGTCATATGAACTAGCTCGATTCATTTTCAAGCTAAATTAAAACCTACATAGAACTAACAAGTCTAGACGACCCACCACGTTTCCCTTCGGCCCAAACTTCAGTACCACAGGCTCATTACGAGCAACATTCCCAGCTACGTAGTGAGACCAGTTTAATGTACCACAGTTCATTCGTACCACAGTTCGGGACGAAACCACATGCCAATGAAACAGCTGAGAATCGTCCCACGATGCAAGTTTAGACTAATCTAAAGAGAACTGGGTTTTGTGAAAAGTACTGCGAGACTGGGAGTTGTGTTGTTCAGTAATTAGAGAAGTAGTAAGTAAAGTAAAAGGTTTCCAAAAAATAACGTAACATCACGCCTGTAATCTCCGAAGCGTTATGCAGTGGTGTATCATAATAGTAAATCCACATTTTGGCCAGTTATGTTTAAGCCCTGTATGCTCTGTATGGCGTCGGACGTAAAGAATAGCACCATCCCATATCTTCCCGTGGGTGTCGTAAGAGACGACTAAGGGACTTGCCAGAGAATGGGCAGCAGCGTTCTCTGTGCTTTTGTGACAACCGTATTGCGATCGCCAACCCGCCTGCCAAGCGTGGCGATTATGCCAAAAGCCCACGTTATGTCAGTGTGGCGAAACTTGGGTGGGCCTATGTCCAGCAGTGGACGTCTTTCGGCTGAAATGATGATGATGAAGTTTAAGCACAATGTAATAGGGGCGAGAATATTAGGGGCATAAACCCGTCTGGATTTTTCCTGATTGAAACACTTAATTTCACTTTGCCCGTGCCGAGAACCGAACCCAGGACTTTATGTTCAACAGTCGCGGCTGTGACCACTCGATCAACGAGGCAGTCACAACGAGGCTATTTAAAATGGAGTCTATAATAGCACTGGTCGATATCTCCAGAGTACAAAAGAGCTCCAGAAATCAATTTAAACACTCTTCAAAGAAAAGTTTAAACCGAAATTTTAATTTTCCTACCTTCTACTTTACTACAAAAATTCAATATCTATAATACTAAGGTAAAATGCGACAGTCACTGTCTGCACGTTCTCTCGAAACATTTTCACGGATAAAATACGCTACCGATATTGATAAAATTTGGCAGACAGGCATCCTATAAAGCGACTTTGGTACTAACTTTTTATTTAGAACATTTTCGAGGCTGTTTGTAAAACTTGTTTATAAAACACTAGCTGATGGCCGCGACTTTGTTTGCGTGGAAATTTTTATGAGTTTTTCAGGAATAAATCATAAATATAAACGTTCCTCTTAAATAATTCTGTCTTTTGATGAAAACCGCATCAACATCCCTTGCGTAGTTTTTTTTTTATCTATAAGACTTTAGATGACTTGACTTGACCGCACTTGACTACTATCTCAATTGATGGTAAGCGAAGATGTGGTCGACGGTGAAGCACGCTTGCCTAGAAGAAACCTATTCACTCTTGACTTAAAGTCCCCTAGATTGTAGCTATTTGGAAACACAGACTCCGGCAGGGAATTCCACTCCTTACCTGCAGTAATCGTAGACGTCTGGTGTACTTATCATTACATTAGGTGACTGGACTGCCTGGTTGGTCTAGTGACTTGAAGCGCGACTGCTGAGCAGGAGGTACTAGGCTCAATTCCCGGATCGGAAAAGGTGTAATTGGGTTTTCCCCATCAGGAATTTCATTACTAAATAGCAGCCACGGAGTCTGTATTGTGCTCAGTTGATGGCAATAGCCTCGCTCCCTATTACATGGTACTTGTTAGGTATACCTGTGCCGAACCCTTTTGTTTATTATGTCTTATTATTGTCGGTTTCTTCTTTCACAATGTTTTCCTCCACCGCTTCGAGAGCAGTAGTAATGAAAAACACACACAAAGTATTTGTTTATTTATTCATTCATTTATTTATACATTTATTCATTCTTTTTTTATCTACTTACATTTACCATTACAGGCTAACCCAATGTAATAAATGCGCCTTAAGCAATAATAACATATTTTGTATTTATAACTACTCGTAATATCTATAACTAATGACAAAAAATGCATCCCTTTTGAATTCACTCAGAAAACAATAAAATAAGTCCGTCTCACTCACTATGAAGTGGAGCGTGCGGAGTAAAGTGTTTATGACTGTAACTTGTACCAATGTGCTAATAGCACAATTTCAAGTGACCTGCCAGTGTACGCCACAGAATATCGTACGCACGGCGATCAATGAAGCAAAAAAAAACACAAAAACAGTAAACATGGTAAATATCCGGGTTTTTAGTTTTAATGATTGTAGGTATACAAAAGCAGTTTATGCGGATTTCTCATTTTAGAGCAAATCTATACAAAGCAAGGCCATCATCATCTTTATTTCAGCCGAAAGACGCCCACTGCTGGAGATAGGCCTCCCCCAGTGTACATAAGGGGGGTTTTGACATAATCGCCACGCTTGGCGCCTCGGGTTGGCGATCGCAGTGTGGTTGTTACAAAAACACAGAGAACGCTGCTGCCCATTCTCTGGCAAGTCCCTTAGTCGCCTCTTACGACACCCACGGGAAGATATGGGATGGTGCTATTCTATACGTCCGACACTATACAGAAGGCCATGTTATACTGGAAATATATAGCTTGATGTGTCTATAGTTTCCAGTCTATTCACAAAACCAGCAAACATTCGAAGTTTATGAGATACCCAGTTACATTATTCACTCATTACCCCCATATCCGGGCCATCCTTTTTACCCGGCTATCTAATCCTATTGATGTCCAAAATCTCAACAAAGTGATGTAAACCTGTTTATCCGGATGGGGATGACCCGGATATAAATGAGAGATTTTCCGGATGTAACGTCCAATCTGTAGGTGAGTTTCCGGTAATAATCCAGGTACAATTTTGATGGTTTGATGTTGAAAAAGTGCTTATGTGACCCGGGTAAACCGGATTATATTTTGTTTTGACTGTTTTGTGATTTTAGTAGACACGTTATGAAAATATGAGATTAGGTGAGTGTATAGTCGAGTTTATTTTGTTTTTTGAAATACATGTATACTATCATTAGCATAAAGGGATAATTTTTAGGGTTCCATAACCAAAGGGTCAAACGGGACCCTATTACTGAGACTTCCCTGTCCGTCCGTCCGTCCGTCCGTCTGTCACCAGGCTGTATCTCATGAACCGTGATAGTTAGCGAGTTGAAATTTCTACAGATTGTGTATTTCTGTTTTTATTATTTGTTGTTATAGCATCAACAGAAATACACAATCTGTAGAAATTTCAACTCGCTAACTATCACGGTTCATGAGATACAGCCTGGTGACAGACGGACGGACGGACGGACGGACAGCGAAGTCTCAGTAATAGGGTCCCGTTTGACCCTTTGGGTATGCAACCCTAATAAAAACAGAAAAAAATAAATATTTAAGCGGGGCTCCCATACAAAAAAGTTTTTTTTTTCGTTTTTATAAATAATGGTACGGAACCCTTCGTGCGCGAGTCCGACTCGCACTTGGCCGGATTTTTATGATTCCAAATCAAAATAATATGGTAAGGGACTTAGGAACTTCATGAATAAAATTAAAGATAGTAAATTCTCACTATCAATCAATTTTATTTTTTACATTACATTAAAAACCAAGCTCAAATCATGAATCTTTTAATTTTTTTCTATGAATCAGCATGAAAATAAATTCCAACATATTTTTTATTCTTTCCAATCTATTGAACAACGGATCTTGATCGTACTTAAAATTCAATGCGCTCACAAGATTGCTAGCTAGTCTTAAAAACAAAAAAATAACAATTTGAAAACCTGTAAAAACCAAGAACTTTTAATTAAGTAAGTACTTCATTTAAATTTTTCTCACCTGATAGCTATTGAAGATTTTTTATGGGTACTTAAAGGGCTTGTAGAGGCTGTTAAGCCCTGACTTTCCACCTAGTCTAAATCAATCAGATCTAGATTGGATGTTCCTATTAAAGGGAACCTAAAGTAAATCTTTGGGGCTAGACAAAGTAACATTCTGTGAGCTCACCTATATAAGCTACAGAATAGATTATTTCGTTTTAGAAATACGAAATGCTTTGAAAGTCCAATCGGAAAGAAACCACTCATTTCAGAATTGTATGCTTCTATTAAGAGGGAATGGTCAAGGTAGCTCTGTATGGTGTCGGACGTATGGAATAGCACCATCCCATATCTTCCCGTGGGTGTCGTAAGAGGCGACTAAGGGACTTGCCAGAGAATGGGCAGCAGCGTTCTCTGTGCTTTTGTAACAACCGTACTGCGATCGCCAACCCGCCTGCCAATCGTGGCGATTATGGCAAAACCCCCCAAAATGCCAATGTGGCGACACTTGGGGGAGGCCTATGTCCAGCAGTGGACGTCTTTTGGGCTGAAATGATGGTCAAGGTAGCTCGCGAAAACATAATGATTTAAAACATCAATAAACATACCTATTGATGATTCTTTTATTTTCCTACTAGCTGTCCGGCGCAACTTCGTTTGCGTCACATTTTCCCCGTTTTCGCAACATTTTTCATTGCTGCCTTATATCGCCTTTATAGCCTTCCTCGATAAATGAGCTATCTAACTCTGAAAGAATTTTTCAAATCAGACCAGTAGTTTCGGAGCCTATTCAATGCAAACAAACAATCAAATCTTTCCTCTTTATAATATTAGTTTAGATTTATGTTATCAAATATTTATGCTGTCTTGGCTTCTGTACGTTATTTCACAGGTGACCACTGAAAACCAGCGCTGTGCTGTGGGTCCCCCCATGCTGAGTAGTAACCCGCTTCTCGAAGTCACGACGTGTAATCATTTTCGTTCCGTCCTATTTGTACTTTTAATATTTTTTTTCTTGCGTTGGACCGTGAATGTTTATTGTTTAACTTAATTTTTGTAATTTTGTATGCACGTCATGTCCTTGCGACAAAAAAATTGTTTTTCTTTCTTTCTTAGATTAACGAAAATAACAGTATAACTAGCTTATGCCCGCGGCTACGCACGCGCTGTGTTCGGTAATTATTACTCGGGATCGTACTACGGGATAAAAAGTATCCTATATGTATCTTAAATGTGTAATAATTCAGGTGATCAACACCCCTGTGCCATTTCATCCAAAACGTAAAAAAGTTTCCGCGTGAAAAACTAACAAATACCCATCTATACATCTATCCTCAAACTTTCGAATTTATTATAATGATATTAGTAAGGACTTACTCAAAAAAAAATCCAAGCGTCATTGCGTCGGGGGACCGCTTAGCACCAGCACAAAACAAAGCGAACCCCCTACGCTACGACGCGCGATGCTTGGATTAATTTGTTTTAGGTTTTATAGAGATTTTTTGTGACAAGGGTTTCTTACATTTTTATTTCATGTTTTTTAAACTCAAATTATTTTATCGTAGCCTTGACTGTCCCACCCGTGAGCATAGGCTTCCCCCATTCTTTCAAATTTTCACGGTGTTGTGAGAAGAGGTTCTCGCTAATTAACGAAAAGAAGGAAAGCCCATGGTGACAAGTGACCAGATTTCAAATGTCAAAGAGACCAGACCTGTGGAAGTTGTTTATATATTTTCTTCATCAACTAGAAAAGAGGTGATGATCATCAAACGGCTGAGCAGATTTTCTCAAAACTTAGCTAAAAATACTCTTGATTAAAATACCTTTCAATCGAAACAAACTTTATCAAAATTGGTTAAGCAGTTTAGGAGCTACGATGCCACAGACAGACATACAGATACACACGTCAAATTTATAACACTATCTAACTTTTGGTCGGGGGTTAAAAACAACGCCGCAATTTGAGAAAACCGTAATCAATTTTGTGACATTTCGCGGGCTTCATTAAAAGACTCACTTTAAAGGGAACCTAAAGAAATTCTGGTGATTAAAAATATTGTTAAGGTTAGGAAGGTCAACCGTTATTTGATGAGAAGACATTTGATGTTTGCTGTGAAGGTATTGGCTGAATATTTTTTTATCAAATAGAGTTTGATGATGCAGCAGAGTTTCATCGTGAAAACTGAAAGAAACCTAAAATAATTGTGTTAGTACTGTTATAGAAAGAGGTCAAAGTTACCTGAAGTCTGACACTTTGTGAACCGAATGTTAAGAAAAAGAAAAAACATATATTTAGTACTTATTGAATTTTGCTCTTTCTTTTCTCCATCTACATCTACCAACCCGCACTTTGCCCGCTTGGTGTATTACAGCCTACCCCCTCTCATAGAGAGGAGGCCTGTGTCCCAGCAGTGGGAACATTATAGGCTGATGTTGATGATGATGAACAATACATTATTCTTTTTTGTTTTAATCAAAAATAATTCCAAAACCTAAACTAAGTTCTAAGAAATCCAAACCAATTCTTTAACGTACGTTCATTTCAGTCGCAGATTTGTCACCAAAATGCAAGATTAACTGCTAATTATAGTGATAGACCCTAGAAGGGGATTAGTAAGACAAAAGCTGATTGATTAAGGGGCAGAAAAAATCTTCGAGTTTTTGTGAGGTTTTGGGCAAAGTGGTCTTATCACTTAATTAATTTTGCCTCTGATCTCAGAATAAGGGCTGAGTAACACCGACTGATTACGTCGTGGCCATCTGTGGAGAAGTCTGGTAGAAACGTGTTTCTAATTGATCGTTATCGGTTTATGTAATTGCTGTGGATGCGTCTCGGAATGTATGACATAAACTGTCAATGTAAATTTCATCTCATAAAGTCATAAATGTCAGTCACAGTCAGCATCAGAAGTCATCATCATCATCATCATTTCAGCCGAAAGACGTCCACTGCTGGATATAGGCCTCCCCCAAGTTTCGCCACATTGACATAACATGGGGGGTTTGCCATAATCGCCACGCTTGGCAGGCGAGTTGGCGATCGCAGTACGGTTGTTACAAAAGCACAGAGAACGCTGCTGCCCATTCTCTGGCAAGTCCTTTAGTCGCCTCTTACGACACCCACGGGAAGATATGGGATAGTGCTATTCTTTACATCCGACACCATACAGAGCCATCAGAAGTCGGTTAAAGCTTATTATTTTGTTGCTGAACGGTCAGCAATGGAACGGGTTAGGTACGGACCTAATAGTACACCAACATGTCGCTAGTTATGTTCAATCCCATGTAATACAGAAAATTATGTAAATTTCATCAATGTTCATTTCTAATTTGTTAAAAAATACGGTTCGGTTAACTTCTCTCTTGTACTTTATTTTATCAGGGTTCTTTTATACCACTTTCCGTCTGCCCGATGAGATCACATCTAAAAAATTACATACGTTCATTCAAAATATCATCTTCGCGATGGTTATAAGAATATCCTTTTCAAAATTTCTAGATCCAACAGCTGTTTTCTGTCTTTGAATAATTATTCTTTTTTTATAAAGTTGCCGTACACTATGAATTTCTCCTGTATCGTGGGTGCGTTAACAAATATTTAAACTGACATACACAAACAGCCAGACCCGGAACAGCTATCTGTAGGCCAAACAATTTTTTGTTCCGTGCGGGGATCGAATCCGCGACACGAAGCGCAGCAGTCGATCGCTGAACCACTGTGCTAACCGTGTCGAAAACATAGGAATATATGAATTTACGATATTTATTTAATAGAATAACCAACTGCCTTACGCTATCCTACATTATTCCTTTCATGTTAAACACAATGTAAACCTACACATACATGTCACAGTATGTTTAAACACTGAAAGCACTGCCAAAACCTTGAAACACTGTTTGGCATACATTTCTCAGTTTCATGCCAATTTCTGCCGCAGTTTCTCACTACACTGGGTAACCTAGCTGATCTAAAGAATACCAGAACTTTACCACTATTTTACCTTTAAAGTGAAGAGAATGATAAGCGGAGACCAGTATAAGGTTTCTACACGGCACAGGTTCAGTTCAACCTTCATTTGTTTCACTGTCCACACAAGGCAAACTTCACGTCCAAAGAAACAATTTGACATTCACTACGCTTTTATTCCGTGGGCGTTATGGTTGGTTTTCGCACTCCAAGTTTTACTAGTGACGTGAGGTTGTCCACGTAGAATCTGAAAGGCAATCTGTCACCCACAGGGGCACTTAATAAATTCTCTGCGCGAAACAAAAAGTCCGATATGATCTACAAAGCATCGCCATATCTTTCTCAGTGGGGGTCTAAAGTCTGCGATTTTTCTTTAGTTGGCGATCATGTTTATGTACATAAGAGTGACATTATAATTTCTTCTTGGCATTCATTACGGTTTAGTAATTACCATTTTTGGGTAAAACAGCCAGTTTTCCATCAAAGCCCACCAGGAAAAAAGTTATAAGGTTGGCCTCGGTGGTTTTAGCTGTGCTGGACTTTCGTGCGAAAAATTGCGAACACTAAAATAATAACTTTCCTATTTTTTAGATTTTCTAATTGTTGAGCTATGTGGACTTTAGCGCGAACATTTGATAACTCGAAAATTCATTTAATTAATTTCTAATTTTTAAATTGCAACACGATTGACTATATCAATTGCTGTACACAAAAACTTTCGTCTCTTTTTTGCTTAAACCACAAAATGTTGGCTTCACACAATGCTCAAAAGTCATAAACTTTGTCACAACACTCAAATAACTAAATCCATAAAAGACAAAACGGGAACATTTCAACTCCTGTTATCCTAAAACAGCTTATTCTGTGGCCCCACCGTTTACGTAGGTGGGGTGAATATGACAAATGATAGCCAGCATTACGATGGGAATTTTTATCTTTGACAGATATAGGTGATCCCTGGTGGGGCGAAACGTGATATTTTCTGATCAAAATATAAAAAAGATACTATTTCAATGTAAATAACATAAAGCCGTCTGAAATAAAGAAAAGTGTAAAGAGATTCTGAAAGTAATATTTAATGTGTCGTAAATAGGTACTAACGTGACTTATTTGAATCTCACTTTGAGGTTAAAATGATTCTTATTTATCTTCTTATTCAGGAGTGAAAAGCAATTTTCTGTCGACAAAGTGTCAGCCATTTTCACTTGACTGTAGAATTTCTTCAGGGAAATTAGGCAGCTGTTCCACATTGTCATTGACTCTGGAGATAGAAAATTATACCTTTATATGTGTCATTTCACTTCAATAGAAGTTTGTCTCTGTCTATATTTTAAAATTATACGTTCCATCTATTCTGTATTATAAGGTGTAACATACCTGTTCGCAAGGTGGGCGGTGGTAGCACGTGTATTGCCTAGGATTGAGTTTAATGGCTTGCGATTAGAGGGGTCTACATATGTCCAGTGGACTGCTGTTGGCTGACGATGACGATGACTCTTGTTCGGATCGGTAACTTCGATTCGGATGTAACCAGAACTAGGAGAGGGAGAAACTAACCTGAAGGAATTTTTATACATATTTGGTTTGCGCCGATTGGCAAACTCTGTTCAACAGTGTGCAGGGCGTGTAATAATGCGGGCCGCTGCACGCGCCGCTTCTCC
Source organism: Cerastis rubricosa (assembly GCA_949152445.1). NCBI lineage: Eukaryota > Metazoa > Arthropoda > Insecta > Lepidoptera > Noctuidae > Cerastis > Cerastis rubricosa. Next base: position 17,883,441 of record OX424541.1, read on the forward strand.
CTAAATGGCAAATACGCCCGATGCATTCATTTATTCTCAGGCTACTTTGGCCCACAGAAAAATACCTTACAGACTAATAGAAACTTAAAAACTATGTTAGTAGCACTTCACTGCACTATGACACTGTGCGTTCGTGTGGCACTTGCCCGTGGAAGCGTCGGAACACCACTCCCTGCGGCCAAAAGTCCTCTTCTAAGGCAAGGTGCAGATAGCACGTCGGTATTCGCACCACAAACGCCATAAAGTTGACGTTGCGACCTGAATCTAGCAGCTGCACTCTCGCCACGTACTTGAGCTTCGGCGCACGTACTCTACGATGTCCTCCGCCTTAGTAGTGTAATGTAGGCGGGAGATGTACACCGGAGTGTTCGGCTTCGTGGCTCTAATAGTCACACTGGGCCCCGATGGAGCCGTGCCGCAGCGGTTCGGTATCGACTTGAAAGTTTCGGAAAAACCCCTACCTACTGCTTTGAGCAAAACTAATCTGGTCTATAATAAATTTACTAAAAACAAAAGAAAACTGCATTATATGTTCAGATAATCCCATATACACCCACTGAATACAAACCAACTACTTATCTTAACACCCTTAATCAGTTGTAGTACGGTTCACAAAACCGCTTAACAACGTCGAACACTACTACATGAATAATTCAAAAACAACATAGTATACGCAAGTAACAGAAGCATAATGTTGCAGTGCATAATATTACCATCGATTTAAATATATTTACAACATATTATCATAAAAATTTTTAGTGCAAGGGAACGTGATGGCGATCCACCGATGAATGACAGCATTACAGTTTATTTTAATAACTCAGGGAAAACTTGGATTAAAATTGCTGGTTATTTTCCAAAAATCCGTTTCAGTTATTTTTTTTATCGTTTTTATTTAAAATTCCAGTTATTTTAATAGAGCCTGGGGCAGTTTTGGTATGACCGGTTTCCTCATGTGAAAATTAATGAAAATTCATTTATTTAAAATATGTTGAATTTTTGGATTGCCTGAACGGATAATAACTCTGTAAATACATTTTTTTAATTATTTTTATCTGTCTATTTAATAAAAGTCATTTTGAGCCTCTGGTGATCAATAAAATACACTGACACGATGTTTTAATCGCGATTTTTTTTGTCAATAGTACAGCTAGCCTTTTTTTTTTAGGATGTGAAATCATCAAATGACTTCTCCCGCTCTGGGCGGAGCGGGAGGGAGTGTCAGACTTGACTGACTAAAACCCATCCATGTTCCTTCTTAGCCCTTTGTGTTCCAGGGCCACGGTATATCTTTCGAACAACCCGCAGCCCTATAGTACAGCTACCTTAAAGTATCATCATCTGCTTAGGCTTTTCCCAACTAAGCTGTGGTCGGCTTCCAGTCTAAATAGATGCAGCTGAATACCAGTATTTTACATGGAGCAACTGCCTAAGATACCCCCACAACCCAGTTATTACAGCTACCGTATAGAATTTTGGTTGAAATATTTGCGACAAATGAATAGTCAATATTATGTGCAACCGAATATTTATTTGCGCGAAAAATTATTTAAATTTAAGAAACGTTCGAATGTCCGTTTATTCACGCTCGTTCACCACCATTTTTTATTTATTTTAAATTTATATAACAACAAATATTTACCTACAAATGAAGTAAAAGCCACATTTAATCTGCATTTAGTTAAGCGTAGTAAATTAAAGTTTACCAATGCCGTTCCAAACTAACAAAATTATAGAACCAAAGAATATACTTATCATTCTCTTTGTGAGTTTTATAGCAACACAGATCTTAGATACGGAGATGTTTTGAATTTTCATAGAAAGCTGGCTAAGAAAATCTAAATATCTGGAATAATATTTGCGTTAATTCGAGATTAAGATAAATGTAGAATATTCTTAATTTTATCTCATTTTAAAGGTCACTAACCTTAGGGAATGTTTCGCTACTTTCAAGAATCTTGAATCTAGAAAAACACAGAAGAAAGATTTTAAATAGATTAACTAGCGTTTGCCTGCTTAGGTTTCTCTCGTATCTTGGGAGAAATTTTTCATACATTGGTATTTATGTTAATTAGGGTTTCGTACCTCGAAAGGAAAAAACCGGCCAAGTGCGAGTCTTACTCGCACACAGGGTTCCATAGCCCCAAACAATATTTTGAACTGTCATTCATTAGTTAGTAGTATTAGTTGTAAACTTCCACTAAACCGCAAAACTAAATTGGTTTTTCATAGCATATTAATGAAAAACAAAGTTACTGCTGCAGTTTGATGAAAAAGTCCCATATCTCAAAAACTAAACATCATATCTTATTGAAACCAATTTTCGTTGATAGTTTTTTTTACGTTCTACAAACTTAAATATTTTCAGAATTTTCCTTCTCTTACTTTAGAAATTAGAGGGGGGGGACACACATTTTACCACTTTGGAAGTGGCTCTAGCGCAAACTATTCAGTTTAGAAAAAAATGATATTAGAAACCTCAATATCATTTTTGAAGACCTATCCATAGATACCCCACACGAATGGGTTAGATGAAAAAAATAATTTTGGTTTTCAGTTCTATGTATGGGGAACCCCAAAATTAATAGTTTTTTTTCTATTTTTGTGTAAAAATCTTAATGCGGTTCACAGAATACATCTGATTACCAAGTTTCAAAAGTATAGCTCTTATAGTTTCGGAAAAAAGTGGCTGTGACATACAGACGGACAGACAGACAGACAGACAGACAGACAGACAGACATGACGAATCTATAAGGGTTCCGTTTTTTGCCATTCGGCTACGGAACCCTAAAAACGGAATCCTTATAGATTCCCTTTGTTGTCCGTCCGTCTGTCCGTCTATCTGTTTGTCTGTCTTTTTCTCAGGAACGCGTGGAAGCATCAAGCTGGAATTTACATCAAATACTCAGGTCTACTGTCTCTTGGTGCTGTGAAAAAATAAAACACAAATTTCCTCAAATTTTCGACACTCAAGGGAATCAAAACCTACAGGGTACTTCCCGTGAACTCAGAATCTTGAAATTTGGTACGAAGCAACGTCTTATAGCACAGATAAAGGAAAAAATTGCGAAAACCGTATTTTTTTATTATTTCATATACCTAATAAAAATATTTTTTATAATTTTTGTACGGAATCCTCGGTGCGCGAGTCCGGCTCGCACTTGGCCGCTTTTTTTATAACAAAGGCACTAGTCACTCGGCCCTCGGCGCAATAGAATCTAGAACTGCAACATTGCCTACAAAACGGCAGTAAGCCTCTAGGTGGAGTGGAGACTTTTGCAAGGTGGTGGTTGGTAGAAGCAGACAAGCCGAAAATCGAGTGCGTGTGTATCTTCCATTTCAGCCGTCGTCAGCTCACTTAATTTCAACTTGAAAAACCTAACTTATACAACACTACACCTGTCATTCCGAAAAGGTAGGCAGACTAGGTGTACCTATATTATCATTACATAAAACGTACTCCAGTCTCTATGTAGAGCCGTGACTCCGTACTGCTATTTTCCACAGAATCATCATCTGTCTAGCCGTTTCCTAACTGGGTTGGTTTCCAGTCTAACCGGATGCAGCTGAATTGGTATTTAAAGTGGAGCGACAACCTATCTGACCTCCACAATCCAATTAGTACTGGGTAATACGATACAGCGCAATTGAGGGCAGCGGTGGCCCAGTGGCAGCCCCGACTGCCGACCCACAGCTTACTGCTCGTAAGTAAGTCATGGGTTCGAACCCAGGCAGGTGCATTACTTTGGGTAATTTATTTCATCACCACTAGTTCAAAAACGGTGACGGAAAACATCGTGAGGAAACCGGCATGTCTTAGAACTAAATTCGAAGACATGTGACATCTACCAACCCACATTGGGCCCGCGTGGTGGATTTCAGCCCACTCCCTCTCATAGAGAGGAGGCCTGTGTCCCAGCAGTGGGAACATTATAGGATGATAATGAATACGATGCACCTTAGTAAGACTGCCACTGAGTACCTGTAACAACTGTCAAAGATCTACAAATGATAGCTGAGACCAACGACTTTATCATCCGCACCACAAATACATCAAAATAAAATACATACAGTCGTATACCACAGTCAATCATACGTAAATACGATTAATATTGTGCGCGTCTGTACCCGCTGGAATTATTATATTTCATCGCGACGAACACCTGGGCTCAGTAAACAGGGCTCGTGTACTCGATTGTACGTGTTTTTCTGGTTTTTTTTTAGCATGGAAGGATTTAGGTAGTATATTTTCCGATTATTGTCATTCTGCTCTGTATGGTGTCGGACATAAAGAATAGCACCATCCCATATCTTCCCGTGGGTGTCGTAAGAGGCGACTAAGGGACTTGCCAGAAAATGGGCAGCAGCGTTCTCTGTGCTTTTGTGACAACCATACTGCGATCGCCAACCCGCCTGCCAAGCGTGGCGATTATGGCAAAACCCCCATGTTATGTCAATGTGGCGAAACTTGGGGGAGGCCTATGTCCAGCAGTGGACGTCTTTCGGCTGAAATGATGATGATGATGATGATGATTGTCATTCTACGTTGGAGGGAAAGAGAGATATTTTTTATGCAAAATATTAGTTAAATTCATCGTTTTACAAGTTCGAGCAAGGTGTAAACAGACCCTTGACGAAGTCGTCGACCAAGCATTCAGTACATCAAACTAAGTGAATCTACGCAAAAATTATTGCTGTGAACCAATTTTTTTTATTTTTTCATAGTTTTCGGTAGGACTCAATGTTAAATGTGCTGATGGATGCATAAAATAGCGCAGTGGTCGTGGAGGTATTGAATGGCCAGCACTGATATAAAAAATTGTATTTAAAAAAAAAGTTGTGAAATAGTTGGAACTTGACCTCCACAACTGGCAAAACATGGGTGTACTAGGTTCACTTCTGCATAACTCTTCGAGGGTTACAGGAGTAACGTGCTTAACGTTACATAACATCATCATCTGCCTAGCCTACTATCTTGGGATCGTCTTCCATTCTAACCGGATGCTGCTGAGTGCCAGTATTTTACATGAAGCGACTGCCTATTTGACCTCCACAACCCAGTAAATGGGTAATACGATACCCTTTGATAAGACTGGATGTCAGACTTTTGGCTTCTGACTACTCGTAACGACTGTCAAAGATGTACAAATGACAACCAACGGCTTGACGTGCTTTCCGAGGGATGGAGGTAACTCGGTCTATAATTATGGTCACCCATCCACGGACCAACCTCAGCAATCACGGGTTAACCTTAAAGATCGACCCGTGTGGCTGTTAATGTTTAGCCACGTGCTACTCCCACAAGTTGTGATGTTACACAACATACCCTGCAGATAAGCCGAATAGTGATTTAGCTCTGAAAATATGCATATCTATGTCGCAGTGCAGTACCACAGTGTAGTGGCAGTAACTATTGCAGTACATTGGACTTGGTTTAATTTAGTGTGTGTGCTTTAGTCGTCAGTTATCCTTTATAGCGTGGAGAATGTGAAATTCATATATTTTTTAAAGCTATAGTAAAATAAAAGTGGTATTCAGAACTTTTTACAAGAGAGGTTTTATTTAAAGGCAATTTAATAATAAAATCTTAATTTAAATGTATTTTATTTTTCTGCGTTTAATAATAACATTAATTTTAACCGCCTATGAAACTTTTATTTCGTATTTTTTTTAAATTTCCATTGAATAAAAGCTAATTTGTAATAAGTTCTAAATACTTTATTACTACGATCGGCGCAGTATGTCTTCTTTTTCCATTCTTACTAATTATGTGACTTAAACTGGAACCTTGTGAAAATCTGTTGTCCTAAGGTTGAGGAAGACTATCCGCTCGTGATACAGTTTTATACTAGTACGAGGGGGTAGGGTGAATCAGTCCAAAGGCAACCAAACCATCTTTACAATCCACTATTTCCTGTGTTTACCCTTACGTTACTCTGTATGGTTGTCTCATACTTCTCTATTATTCGTCATCTCAGCAGCCTTTCTAGCCATATCATCCTTCACACAGGCCACCCATGATTGTTTTAATCTTCTTCTAAGCCATCTATACTCATAGTTAACATTTTCCTTACGAAATTACTCCATACGATTTTACTACGCAGCACATGTCCATACCACGAGAACCGATTACTATCCACGACAACTATCACAATGAAAATGAAACATACGTACGAGCGGAACATATCATCAGGACAAAGTTAACAGTTCCCGATAAACAAGCATACATATGCGCATACATTGCAGTCTTGTTCCCACAAAACTTGCTTACTCCATAAAAGATAAAAGCAAAAGATAACCAGAAACAGCACAAAAATTGCGGTACCCTTTTAAATGGATTGAGATATTCAAACCGATAGCCCTATAGGTGTATGAGGAAGTATACGCAGCATTATAACATTTGAGCTTACGTATAAAAATGAATGGCAAATTACTACGCTGGGATGGTAATGTGCTACGCGAAGGGCTACGGCGTAGCACTGCTACGAACAGACTATGAATTCGTAGCAATCTTGAAAAGCTACGACTTCGTAGTCCGCTTTTTATTATGCGGTATTAAACTGTGCGTTATACCACTAATATTGTACTGACCTGTTTCACCTATATTAAACTGGGTCTTGGTGTACGTTCATGAAACACCTAGTCTTAAAATCAGCGTCGGGCACTACCTGCTCGGCAATTTGCTGAGCTGGGCCTATTTGGCGCAGCCGTGAGACACAATTATATCTTGATATTTTTTAAAATATTTTTTTTCTGTTTCGTTATATTTGTAAGTTTTTTATTTTGTATTTTGTGTACTTGCGTCATGTGCCAAATAAATAATTTTTCTTTTATTTCTTTTTTTTAATTATTTTTTGTAAATTTATATCTATGTCACAGAAACAGAAATGAGATTCGGTTTTTCTGCTTACTGTAACAGCTTAAAAAAACTGAATATTAGTTCAATTTAGGGCATGTATATCTTTCGATATCACTACTAGCAAAACTATGTGATAAAGAAACAAAGTACAACACCAAAAAAATATATATTTTCGTGAGGGTCTCCGCTCACAAACATATACAAATGTATCCCATAAAATGACCATTGCGGTTTTTTCTCAGACCAAAACTACGTACAAAACGATTATGACGTCATTACACAGGATATTAGGGTCTTGACACATCAAAGTCAGCTGAAAAGGAATCACCGACTTAAATTTTTAGTGACCTATAAATTGAGGTATTCGAGTAACGTGAAGTAGGTTTAGGGTTCCGCGGTCTGAAGTGTGAAACTATGCGCTAAGTTATTTTGGAGTACGAATGATGTTGGTATATTGAGGGCAATGTGTGCGGGTTTGGTGTTAAAGTAAGTTTTGCTAAAATGGGGTAGTGATTATCTTATAAATGGGTTATGGGATTATTACTTTTTTCTGCATTTTTTTGTCTTGTTTGTACCGAATATTAGCGAAATATAGGTCTCATAAATATCGGGTAGATGAACGGTCATAAAAATGCTGTAATAAACACTTTGATTGCCGTCATTACCGATAAAATTAGATGTCTTTATTAACGCCAGTTTTACGCTTTATGGAATAACAACCAGAGGCCCTGGCACAAGCGCGCAGTGTAAAAGTAACGTAAATACGTCGAATAACGATTTAAAAAAAATTGTAGCCTATAGCATCATCTGCCTAGCCTTTTCCAAACTATCTTGGGTTCGGCTTCCAGTCTAACCAAATGCAGCTGAGTACCAGTATTTTACATAAAGCGACTGCCTATCTGAACTCCACAACCAGTAACTGGGTAATACAATACCCCTTGGTAAGACTGGATGTTAAACATTTGGTCTGACTACACGTAACGACTGTCAAAGATCTACAAATGATAGCTGGGACCAACGGCTTAACGTATTTTCCGAGGCACGGAGGAAACTTGGTAGGCAATTATGGTCACCCATCCAAGGACCAACCTCGGCAAGCACGGCTTAACCTTAAAGATCGACCCGTGTGGCTGTTATTATTTAGCCACGAGGTCCTAAAAAAGATAGCTTATAGCATTTTAGTTAAATTGTTTGCATCAAGCGCAATCAATTTCATTCATAGGTATGAAATAATTATAATTATGTCAAACGAGTAGTACTAATTTTATAATCAACGTATTTACGTTACATTTATACAGCGCGCTTGTGCTAGGGCCTTAGAACAGTTTTTCCCGATGATTAATACTAAGTGACACCTAAATAAGAAAGAAAGAAAAGGTATCTGTTGAAAAATATGATTGAGTATCGCGTATAGCCGAGGACGCTTTTGAAGTTTCCCACTCAGAAACAGGCTAAAGGATGAAAATTGAAGGAGGTCAGGTACTCACGGGATGCTGGGAGCCAGGAGATCACCACACTGTATCACTAGCAGCAGTATTTCACGTTATTTCGGTGTTTTTTCACCACGCACGCGGAAGCTGGACCTGCCGGTCGTTGGTTGAGTTCGAACTGTTTCTTTGTCTGCCCGCCAGTAGAGGGCGGGAGCGATGCATTGTCTTTGACGCGCTCACAGGGGTTCGCGAGCGCAGGTGGCGGTAAATTTAAAATAGGGAATGTAGGAAGGACTGGGAAATGCATCCCGAAGCCTGTTCATATCCCCCCACTTGAAATCAACTAGGGATTTCATAAGATAAGATAGATGAATTTCGAGACTTACAACCTATGCCGATTCATTTGTCATCATGCTGATAAGATTCTATAAGCTCGTAAGGAAACAAAAAGTTTAAATGTAAAATATAATTTTGATGTACATATACTAGATATTTGAAAATGTGAAGTGTTATGTGCGTTGAGTTATAAGTTTAGTAATATATGTAGATAAACTAATTATTATTGTTCAATTGGAAGAGGACAAATTTTGACAGCAGGTCTTACAAGTAAGCCTTTAGATGTTTTGACTGTCACAACCCGAGTAATGTCATCTTTACCCGGATGGAGCTGTACAACGCGACCCAACCTCCATTCGTTGGCTGGTAAGTTGGGTTCATAGATGGTTACAAGATCGTTCAATTTTGGCTGATGGTTGCCGTGTTTAAACCATTTCATTCGCTGTTGCAAGGTGTGCAAATAGTCCCTTTGCCAAGTGCGCCAAAAGCTCTGTGATAGGCGCTGTAATAGCTGCCAACGAGTACGTAGTGTCTCATTTTCAGCATACCTCGGTTCAGGCAGGGAAACTAATGGTCGACCGATGAGGAAGTGACCAGCTGTAAGAGCGTCAACCTCGCCGGGATCGGAAGATAGTTCTACTAAGGGTCTAGAGTTTAACATGGCTTCCACCTTCGTTAAGATAGTATAATATTCTTCAAAGGTAAGAATCTGGGATCCTATAATACGTTTGAGATGGTATTTTGTCGATTTTATACCGCTCTCAAAAATGCCTCCGAAGTGAGGACCTGAAGGAGGATTAAGCTTCCAAATGATTCCTCGTGAAGCGAGGTGACTGGAAATGATATCGCTTTCGCGGTTGAGCATTTCGCTAACTTCTGACAAGTAACGCCTGGCACCCACGAAGTTAGTACCACCATCTGTGACTATGGAGTGACAAAGTCCTCTCCGCGATACAAAACGATCTAAGGCCGCTATGAATGCTTCAGATGTGAGTTCAGTAACCAGCTCGAGATGAACGGCCTTGGTCGCGTGGCAGACTATGAGGCAAAGGTACGCTTTGTAAGTTTTAGCGTTACGACGTCTACTTTCTTTTATCATGAAAGGACCTCCGAAGTCGATGCCGATTGTTTGAAAACAATGACCCGGTTGTACTCGGGAAGACGGAAGATCACCTTGTGAAGGTGGAAGTGGAATAGGTTTGATTTTAAAACAGGTCACGCATTTAGATAACCGCGATCTGATAAGATTTCTAATGCCGAGTATCCAAAATCGACGCATAATTAAAGATTGGAGTAGGCGCGGCCCACAATGAAGATAATTTGTATGATAGTGGTCAATAAGAAGAGTACTTAATCGAGAAGTCTTTGGTAAGAGGTATGGATGTTTGACGCGACCTGGTAATGACGCGTGCTTGAGACGTCCCCCCACTCGCAAGATTCCGCGAGTGTCAAGAAAAGGAGAGAGTTTAGATAAATGTTTGGGTAAAGGTTTCTTGGATGCTATTAAAGATATGACATCATTAAAACTTTGATGTTGAACATATTTTGTTAAATGATCTAAAGATTCGGCTAATTCAGTGCCTGTCAGATAAGGTAATAAGTTACGCTCAGAACGTTTAGCTTTCGCGTTGTTGATGAAACGGTAGATCCATGCAACCACTCTTTCCACTCGGAAAAGAGAGGAGTGGCGTTCCATGATGGAATCAGGCAAGTCAGATTCACGTGTCACACCAGTGTGACACGAGCGTGATGCGGGCTTAAGTTCTGGCACGTTATCGGACACTTCAACTGCTGAAACAGGCCAGTTGCAGGGTTCGTTGGACAGCCACTGAGGACCAAACCACCAGATTTGAGACGAAGATAAAGATAAGCATGATAAGCCACGACTACAGATGTCGGCTGGGTTGTCATGGGTGGACACATGTCGCCACTCAGTTGGCACAGGATTGTCGTTAATTAGGACCACTCTGTGGGCAACGAAGGTCTTAAGCTTGTGTGGCTCGGTATTCAACCATGACAACACAGTCGAGCTGTCTGTGAACAAGATAGATTTATTCAAGATGATTTTTGAACTAAGCAAGGAATGAATGCGATTTATTACTTTGGACAGTAATACAGCACTGCAAAGCTCTAAACGGTTGACAGTCAACACTTTTAGAGGTGCTACTTTGGACTTAGCAATTAGAAGATAAACCTGTACGTCGTGAGAGGTAACGGCACGAAGATAAACACAACATCCGTATGCTTTGGTGGATCCATCACAAAATCCGATGAGTTGAAATTCCTTTGACTGCGAAGGTATAATCCTACGAGGGATTCCTATTAGTTTTAAGTTATGAAGATCCGCTAAAAAATTTTGCCATTCTAGAGCTATGTCTCTGGGCACAGGTTCGTCCCATGAAAGGTTAAGACGCCACAAGTCTTGAAGGAGCAATTTTGCTTTTAAGATAAAGGGTGTGAGCCACCCAAGAGGATCAAAAATACGCGCGATGCTAGATAAGATGGAACGCTTGGTACATTCCTTGTCCTCGATTGGGGACTGGGAGTAACTGAAAGTGTCACTCACAGGATCATACTGGACTCCTAAGATTTTTAAGAGCGTTTACGCCGTCCGTGCGCTATGTGACTCAAAAACTGTACTTTTCAAACCTGTTAATACCATCAACCACTTGACTTATAAATATGGTAATTACTAGAAACTTTAGGAAATTTCGTCGTTTAAATAGTTACTAAAAAAAATATTCAGATTATCAGAGTATTTGTACATTCTATCAAGGTAACTTAACAGAGGTTTTCTTAATTTCGCTATCAGCGTCCGTTTCGAAGCTGAAAATATATGAAACCACTGACAAATTTCATTAGCAAAAAAATTTAACCAATTGAAAAGACCTTGAAGCAAATAGTTACTAAAAAAAAAATTCGAATTTAGGCATTTTACTATAAGAAATTAAAATTCAAACAATGTGAAATATTAAGAATTTAAAATGAATTTTTCACCGATATAACTTTCTTACTTGAATATAATAATATTTTATTATTATAGAAGAACATCTTCTTTAAAACATGCAATTTAAAATTTCCATTTTTTTGCTGTAGTTATTTTTCTGTAAATATTTGAAAACTACTATAAATCACTGCGCGCGATCAAATTCAAATCAGTCCGCCGCGAGGCTTTCCAGAGTGAGGACACGTTGCTCGGCGCTCTGCCTGACCTGTGTTGACCTTTGCCGTGCGTACACGGATAGCGGACGTTTATAGTATGATTGAAAAATCTTGGTACTTTGGTAAGTAAAATATTTTATTGTTATATTTTGATGACTGACAATATTTTTAGAGGGACAACTAATATTATATTTCAGACGTAATGGGAAATAAAACCAAGTTTCTAACGATTAAACGAAAATTAGGCATTTAGAAAATTTTGAAAAGGCAAGAGCAAAAAGGTTGGTTTATCTATGTTATACTAGCTTCAACCCACGGCTTCGCCAACGCAAAACGCACTTTAGCGACCTTGACTATACTAGTATTGGGCCATCCGTAAATTACGTCATACGTTAAGAGGGGGGTGGAGAGGTCGACGAAGACTGACAAGAGTTGGTCTTAGTATTAAAATACGATATTTCAAACTATCTGAATGGACATGTAAAATTGTGACACCACCCTATGGAGGGGGATTCTCCCAATTGTGACCAGCTGCGACAAGGACGGGAGTCCCCCCCCCTTTCGTCCTTGTTGGTTGGTGGTAAAAATTGTGGTGGTTGGTAAAAATTATGAAATTCGTGTGACGTCATTTAAGGATGTAGTTATTTTTTACTATTAGACCACTTGAGTAATGTTTGTTTTGTAAAGCCCTGTCAATCGTTGCTATTTCAACTTTATTCAAATTTCATAAATATCACACGACGAGCCTTCGTGAGATAAATGTACGATGTATATACGATTTTATTTAAACATAAGCTTATGTTATTTTATAAATTTCCTAAGCTTTTTTCGTTTATATTCATATTATTTTTGCATAATACTTACGCTTGCTTTCAAATAACAAGGTTTTTGTGCTTACTGGTTTATGGTTTAACTTCAGGCTATGTAAAAAAATCCCAAGTGATGAAGTAATAACGGGAAGAGGTTTCTGTGAAAACCAAAATGAAGAAGAGGTACTTAATTTTATTTAAAAAACAGTTTTTCCTTGCACGTCTTGATGTGCCAGCAAACACTATGTCAAATAACTGTTTTTTTTTTTAGAATCCTACATTGGCCACATACTACATTGTCAAAAGTATAAAGCACGGAAAGGCCAATGAGGCAATTGCAATCCGGCAACTTGAAGAACAAGTGAATATAAGTATAAATAAATGTGGCCTGTTCATTGATGAAGATTTCTTTTTTCTGGGAGCTTCACCCGATGGCATTTTTGAGGAAGGAATTATCGAAATAAAATGTCCGTTTTCTGCGTTCGGAATGTCTCCTGAAGATGCCATTGAACAAAAGAAAATTAAATTTTGGACTACTAACGGAACTGTCAACCGTCGTCACGAGTGGTTTTATCAAGTTCAAGGGCAATTACATATTACGAGGAAGGATTTATGTTTATTTGCAGTTTGGACGGGTAAAGAATTTCCCATGAAAATTGAAAAATCACTCGAGACGACGACTTTTGGCAAAACGAAATGCAAAACAAATTAATCAGGTATTATGATGAGTGTCTGCTACCAGAAATTGTAGATCCACGTAAGTCCAGGTCGATGCCACTGAGAAGCACGACCTTCTAATTTGATATATTTTAACTTTTTATACTTGCTTTTAATTTTTTTTTTATTTACTTTTGCAAACAACTTTCATTGTTTACCAATAGGAACAATAAATATAATAATATCAGACTAGAGACTTCAAGTGGTCTTTCTAAGCTCTAAAAACGAAGTAGCTCAAGAATTTATAGATTTCTTTACCAGCATCCCACTTTTAAAACTACTGAAACCTTAAATGCCTCACCCTTGCTTTCTATTGATTTATCAAGAGCGAACGTTTTAGCCTGTTAAAAATTTACAATAAGCTACCTCCCCCATACTACAACTGAATGAGCCGAAATTTAAATCATGTATAAAACGCATACTATGTAGGCAAGCATACTATAAGTTGGGGGATTACATCTATATATATAAAAGAAAGTCGTGTTAGTGTTACTTCGCTTATAACTCAAGAACGAATTGGCAGGGAGGTAGCTTAGAGCCAGGAGAAGGACATAGGATACTTTTTATCCCGGTCTGCGCGGGTGAAACCGCAGGGCGCAGTTTGTTATTATCATGTTCTTGGCGAGCGCCACGCGCTTCAGGGGAGGCGTGGTCGGGATTGAGGTACTAGGAGAACATAGCTTACCGGGAGATATATTATGTTCTTGGCGAGCGTGTCTGGGGCGCGTGATCGGGATTGAGGTACTAGGAGAACATAGCTTACCGGGAGATAGTCGAGTGTGGAGTAGGTGATTGATGGCGCGTTATGTTCTTAGCGAGCCTGTCTGGGGGCGGCGTGGTCGGGATTGAGGTACTAGGAGCACATAGCTTACCAGGTGATAGTTGAGCGTGGAGTTGGTGATTGAGGTAGGGTAGGGTAGGTAGGTAGGGTAGGTAGGTAGGGTAGGGTAGGTAGGTAGGGTAGGGTAGGTAGGTAGGGTAGGGTAGGGTAGGTAGGTAGGGTAGGATAGGTAGGTAGGGTAGGGTAGGTAGGTAGGGTAGGTAGGGTAGGTAGGGTAGGTAGGGTAGGTAGGGTAGGTAGGGTAGGTAGGGTAGGTAGGGTAGGTAGGGTAGGTAGGGTAGGTAGGGTAGGTAGGGTAGGTAGGGTAGGTAGGTAGTAGGTAGATAGGGTAGGGTTGGGTAGGTAGGTAGTAGGTAGATAGGGTATGGTTGGGTAGGGTAGGGTAGGGTTGGTAGGTAGTAGGTAGGTAGGGTAGGGTAGGGTGGGTAGGTAGTAGGTAGGTAGGGTAGGGTAGGTAGGGTTGGGTAGGGTGGTGTAGGTAGGGTTGGGTAGGGTAGGTAGGTAGGAAAAGTGCATTGCTTTAACTTTTGACAGAACGAAGTCTGTCCGGGCAGCTAGTTATTGATAAAAATACTTGGCTCAATGCTGGTCCTGCTCCACAACCATAGGGGCAATGAAATTACCATGTGAAGTTGTTGTGAAAGCTGCAAAAGATTGTAAAAATATCTTTGCATTGTATAGATTCAATCTCTTAGTATGATATTATTACGAAGCACATGTGTGTACTGTGTACTGTAACTCCACCATTTACTGAGTATCTATATCTTTCACTGACGTGAATTTGCCCTAGCGGTTGAGTGAATGTCACTCAAATGTCTCGCTAGGTGGCGGGTGTGTTGGGTCATTTAGTTCCCTTCAATATGGTTGAGTTGAATGGGGCTGATACAAACGTCATGTTCGCCAACGGCCGCTGTCAGATGTGACTGGTCATTTCTTAGCTGCCACGGTTTACTTTAATTATTTTATTTTAGATTTTTGACATTTCTAAAATCTCAATATGAAGGATGTAACCAAGATTTTGTAACAATATTTTGATTTAAAAGAGTGTTCATGGAGTTTCTTGCCCATTCTTCTCCATAACGATCTACGCTTTGGAATGGGCAACTACAGTACTTTCACAAGTTATTATGCCTTGTGACTGGGATTGTAGCTTGGCGTTTTCTTAATTGTTTTATTTTTTTAAATTCCATTACAGGCACCTTTGAAATAAAAAAAAAAAACTAATTAACTAATAATTTATTTCAGTTGGACCATTCCAACTGAAATAAATTCTTTGAGTATGAGTTTGTCAGGTGTCACTAAGAAGATTGTGACGTCTGGTTAAAATATGTATAATGTAAAATAAACGTTAGTAAATCCGTGTCAAGTGTTTTATTTGATTAGAATAAAAAAAAACATAAATCGAGAAGCATTACTATTACATACAATAAATAATTGTTGAAGTTCGTTATCTTTCTTAATTTTAGATCAATATTAATCATCACCATACTTAAATTACTTCGCAAAATATAAATACTTATTTTGTGTACTCTTATTTTAGTCATCCTTGTACGCTATAATAAAAAACAATTATACTGATCAAAGTGGGTTAGTTTGACTATAGCGCAAGAGAACGCGTTATCGCTACGCACACAGTTACGCGCGCTTCTGTGTGCGTAAAACTCGCATTGAATTACCTAAACTTGACGACCTGCGCTAGGAGTAAACGCTCTTAACGTTGTTCTATCACTTTCATCAGAGAAAAGTTTAGGTAATTGACAATGATCTGCGGGCAAAGTTTTAAGAAAGGATTGTGAATTGCTACTCCATTTTCGGAGTTCAAGTTGAGCACAGCCTAATAAACTGATAAGTTGATCTTTTAGTTCTATGGCCTTGCGTACAGAGGGCGCGCCGGTCGTAATATCATCGACATATGTCTCGTGAAGGAGAGCTTCAGTGGCGCGTGGATACGCTGCACCATGGTCGGCTGCTAATTGGTGGAGGGTACGGATGGCCAGATAAGGTGAGCTACTAACTCCGTAGGTGACAGTCGCAAGTTCGTACTCTTTAACTGGATCACTAGGAGATTCTCGCCATAGTATGTGTTGAAAGTTCCGATCCTCCGGCCTAATCAAGATTCCTCTATACATCTTTGAGATGTCACAAGTTAAGACTACTGTGTGTAATCTGAAACCGGTTATGATATCTACAATATCCACTTGAAGCTTAGGGCCAGTGAATACAATATCATTTAAAGATAGACCGTTAGTAGTTTTAGAACTAGCATCGAAAACGACTCTCAATTTAGTGGTCGTGCTTTCTGGGCGAACGACGCAACTGTGAGGAATAAGATAACGATTGAGAGTAGGTACCACAGCGTTAGGTACGGGATACATATGATTTAAATTCTCGTACTCGCGCATAAAATTAACATAATCGGATTTAAGTTCAATCTGACGATTAAGTTTCTTTTCAAGATGAGTAAAACGCGACAAGGTACTATTGTAAGATTCACCCAAAGAACGATCGCCGTCCTTTAAGAGGATAGGTACGACGTATCGTCCGTTAGGTTCGCGATAAGTTAAATCAGTGTACATGCGTTCACAGGTATCATTCTCGGGTACGGTTATAACAGCGCGCGG
Organism: Cerastis rubricosa; assembly: GCA_949152445.1. Classification (NCBI taxonomy): domain Eukaryota; kingdom Metazoa; phylum Arthropoda; class Insecta; order Lepidoptera; family Noctuidae; genus Cerastis; species Cerastis rubricosa. The sequence goes on from OX424541.1 coordinate 17,900,217, forward strand.
TGGTTCCTCCACTTCCCAAAATTTTTGAATTTGCTCATCTAATTTAAATGTGGTGGCCACCAAAGAGCACGCAGTATTTAAAGGTGTAGAATTAGAGTTTACTGCCCCTGACAGAATCCACCCGAAAACGCTATGCAGAGCGGTAGGTAAACCGGGCCCCAGATTGATACGTTGACCGTCATAGATTTCGTGGAATAGCTCCGCCCCAATTAATAAATCGATTTTGGCGGGAACATCGTAGTCGCGATCGGCTAACACTAGATGGTTGCAACGTTCTCGAACGACTGGTGATACTTTAACGCTAGGTATTAGAGCAGTGATGTTATCTAGTACGACTGGCTTGATATTAAAGTGTGGAGCATCACCATTACCGGTCGTATAGTGCATTCCGTCACCCCCTTTACTTGTGTGACTGAGTTTTGTCCTAGTCCGGCTATGCTAAGGTTACACCGGCGAAGTTTTAACCCGAGTGTTCGCGCGCACGCAGCGGTGATAAAACAATCCTGTGCCCCACTGTCCACGAGTGCACGCACGGTACATTGAGTGCCGGCGGCGGTGTTGAACGCGCGAACCTGACATGTCCCTAGTAAAACCATTTCGCGGTTGGGAACGGCGGCATGAGAATGAGCTGTAACGTTCGCTCCAGTGGTTGCGCCGGCGCTGGATTGCACTGGGTCGATATGTAATAGGGTATGATGACGTAATCCACACACCGTACAAGACATTTTAGAAACGCATTTATCTATGGCGTGATTTGTACGTAAACAATTTGTACACATATTGTTTTTACCTTGAACTAACGCGAGTCTAGCACGAGAATCTAAGGATTGAAAGGTAGGGCACCGATAAATCAAGTGCGCCTCGCTGCAATGAGCACAAGTTATATTTGCAGATGGGATAGATTTTGCGAGATAAGATGAGCGTTTGGATCCGCTGCTATTTTGCCTACTAGTCGCGGGCGAAGGTTTTTTCCCTTCAAGGTTACGAGGGTTAGGATTAATATTTGATTTAGAAGATAAATGACTAGTTTCTAAGATTTTAACATAATCTTGAAGAAACTTTAACAATTCACAAAAAGTGGGTAGGTATTTGTGAAATGTTGTGCTGAGATTCGAAACGATTACGCGTGTCCGAGTCCAGTGCGCGCGAAGTTAAACAAAATAAGATAAAATCACCTAAATTATCAATTTTTAAACCTTGGAGTGCATGGTATGCCTCATAAATTACGTTTGTTAAAGTTTGTAGATCTTGGAAGTTACCCGATTTTAAAACTGGTTGGTTAAAGAATTTGTCTAGATATGTTAAAGCTATAATACGCTTGTTTTGATAACGCTCGATCAAACTATTATAAACTACTTCGTAATTATCGGCGGTCATCGGAACCCCTTTGACAATAGATAAAGCCGGGCCTTGTAAACAAGACGCTAAATAGTGAAATTTTTCTAATTGCGAAATCGAATTATTATCGTGAATTAAAGTTTTGTAAATATCATAAAATGTTTGCCAGTTTTCTATTTTACTATCGAATTTAGGTAACTCAAGTTTGGGTAGCCGCGCGTTACGTCCCATTTGCATGGAGTCGGACGCCCCTGCCCACGCGGGCGGCGCGGTCGCCTGTGACGTCCCGTCGACGTTTCCGCTCTTATCAGCGATTTGCAAGTCAGCCGCTGCACTGATTACGGCATAGTACAAATCATCAAATGAACTCAGAGACTTTTGACAAACTTGTGCATCAGGTTTCATGGCTAACTCCAAAGTTTGTATTTTACTACATACCGCAACAAATTCTTCGCGAATTGAATGTATACGAGTATATCTCGCCTTGAACGACGATACCTTTGAACGATCTTGAATCATAGATTTTGACAAGTCGTAAAGGATTTGGATATCACGATAGACATATTCGCGTTGAGATAGAAGAAGTTTAAGTTTACCCTCCTCCATTTTGTTTCGTTAAAATATGTATGTAGGTATGAAAATATGAACGTATGTTGAGATTTATTAAAGTGTAATTCAATACCTTTAGGTGAAATAGCTATGTAATAATGTTTGTTGGTGTGAATAGGTAAATAAATTATTAGCTATAAGTTACAGATTATCTACAACTATGTAAACGTGAATTGTGATATAAACCAACTAAAATTAAGATGACCTCTGAATCCGCATAGGTTACACTGCGAGTATGACCAACACAATTTTGTAGGATAATACTTTTAAAATGCGAAAATCTAGCAATTCTCAGAGTTTTCTATTGAAATTGAACCTGAGGATGCCTGAAAAAACTGTAATCTACAGGTATTCGCGCTCGAAATGGACCAAAAAATATGATTGAGTATCGCGTATAGCCGAGGACGCTTTTGAAGTTTCCTACTCAGAAACAGGCTAAAGGATGAAAATTGAAGGAGGTCAGGTACTCACGGGATGCTGGGAGCCAGGAGATCACCACACTGTATCACTAGCAGCAGTATTTCACGTTATTTCGGTGTTTTTTCACCACGCACGCGGAAGCTGGACCTGCCGGTCGTTGGTTGAGTTCGAACTGTTTCTTTGTCTGCCCGCCAGTAGAGGGCGGGAGCGATGCATTGTCTTTGACGCGCTCACAGGGGTTCGCGAGCGCAGGTGGCGGTAAATTTAAAATAGGGAATGTAGGAAGGACTGGGAAATGCATCCCGAAGCCTGTTCAGACTCACCCAGGACAAACAAAAAAATATGAAGATAGAGAAGTTTGGCCTTAGCCCTTTCGCACATGCGGCTTCCCTGGTAGCTCATAAAGGGCACAAATGTGTGGATGTCTCTAATTATTCTCAATCTTATTTTTTTTTCCTTTCTTTTTAATCAGATGTTTTACAATCGTTTTTAAATCATTACACCTTTTGTTTAGAATGGTTAAAGCACGGATGACAACATTTGTGTCACTTATTTGATCTAGTCTTTTTGTGATATTTTCTATTTATTTTTTGTTGTTGTATAGACTGTTTTTCGTATTTACCGATTGTTTGTAAATGTGTGGACATTGTAGGGGTCATAGATTCCTAGAGCCTTGGTAACTTTTTATTTCGTTCTACGTTTAGTAGTAAGCAACGACTTATTGTCAGGCATACGATGTCCTCCCATACTTTAGTACTAACGCTGTAACAGAAATATTGTAAAAATAAATGATTTTAAAAGAGTAACCATGGAATTTCTTGCCGGTTCTTCTCCATACGAAACGACCAACCCGAACCGAGCACCTTTTTGTCGACGTTTTATAAGTGCCCCTGTAGGCCTATGTGAAATAAAAATATTTTGATTTTGATTTTGAATTTATGAAAAAAAAAACAACAAAATTGGTGCTTAGCTTACGACGTTTGGATTAATTTATTTTTGGTTTTTTAGAGGTTTTTTGTGCCGAGGGTTTTTAAAATTTTTAATTTAATTTTTATTTTACACTCTATTAACTTAATTTTTTTTTTTTCTTAGCCTTGACTGTCCCACTCCTGAGCATAGGTCTCCTCCCATCCCTTACAATTTTGTCGGTGTTGCGCCTCTTCTCACTAATTAAAGAAAACAAGGAAATATATAAATTAAAAAAATCCCGAGCTTTTAGGGGCAGGGAATGGTGTGCAGTGATAAGATTTCAAATTTCAAATCGACCGGACCTGTGGAAGTGGTTTCTATCCCTTCATCAACTAAAAAAGAGGTGAGGATCTTCAAACGGCTGAGCAGATTTTCACGAAACATAGCTAAAAACACTCTCGATTAAAATACCTTTCAAACGAAACCAATTTTATCAAAATTGGTTCATCCATTTCGGATGAGCTATTATGCCACAGACAGACACATCGATACATACGTCAAACTTATAACACCCCTCTTTTTTGGTGGTTAAAAATAAAACAAAGCAAATAAAACTATTCATTGGTCAATCAAAGCTTCAATATTCTAGCATTGTTGTAATGTTAAATGGCACTGAGACAAGCGGTAAAAATGCCATGCGTTTGTATTTGGACAATAATTTACGGTATCTCCTAATTTTACTAACCGGGTTTTTGTTATCTAACTGTTTAGAAGGTACCTACGTATTTTTCGTGGATGCATTTACAAACATTTAAACTCACATACACAAACAGCTATCTGTGGGCCATACAAATATTTGTTCCGTGCGGGGATCAAACCCGCGACACGCAGCGCAGCAGTCGATCGCTCAACCTTTGCGCCAACCGTGCCGTCTGATCAAAATCTTTGTTGTTGCATCATTGAGTTCATTCATAATACTAACGCTTAACTTGGATCTTGTCATCTCTTTCCGTGGACTCGTTGAAGTGTTTAGCGACGGGAGGGTTTGAACAAACTTGCTGTCTTCGACGCAGGCACTGTATTTGAACTATAACCTTGCACTATAATATCTAGGGCACTAGACAGTGAAACTGTTAAAGTTTATAAAGCAACATTTTCTTTAGAACCATACATCTTAGTAAGATTCGCACTTAACCAATGTTTTATACGTCTCATGGGCTGCAGCCATAACATTCAACGGGGAGCCGTTAGTAATGTGTACCAAATATATATTTATTTTAATATCAACATAAATCATTGTACCGCATGAAACAGGGCGATATATGACATTGTACGTGTTTCATGCAAATGATGACACAGAACGGTTTCGGAGAACACACAGAAGTACACAGAACGGCAGCCATTTTGTTGATCCTTTTGAAATGGAATATAAAATGGTGTTTTTTTGGTGGCAGCAGTTATTTTTATTTATTAAAGGTCTACCAACAATTGTTCACACTGTATACAGCGACATAATACATTCGCAAATTAAATTACAGTGCAACAATTATTTATAGGCAACACCACATGCACGAAAACAGTAAATTCGGAAGATAAGCTAACTTAGTAAGTACTAAGCGCCAATATTCAGTAAAATTAAGTTATAGGCGGTTCTCACACGACACTGCTAGTCCACGCAGTTGGGCGGTGTAGTGGATCTGACGTCGCATTAGCTTGTATGTAATCTGTTGATGCCGAACACACGTATACCGCGCGTCACACTGCCACAAGTCCTTCATCGCCTCTGCCCGACCGCGCGAGCTAGCTTTGTCGTACAAAACCCGCCATCAATTTCTTTCACAGTCGATCGCTTCGATATTATTTTTTTCGGCGCTCTAAACATCTGCATGTAAACTGTAATCATCTTTGGGAGAGATACGAAGTAAGAATTAAACGAACTTTTGAAATTTAATATCTAATTCGAGTGTCTCGACCGAAAATGATTACACTCCCTCAATTCCTGATAATTCCGAGACCTATCAAAAAAATCTAGCTGTAAAAAATGAATGGCATTGCAAAGACAATAGCGCACTGCAGTGGGGAAATGAGTAAATACAGTACTTTTTTCTATTTATTTAAGCTTTTAATAATTTATTTTATAATTTATTTACTTAATAAGTGCTGAAGTATACGTTGTATTTTAACACAGCTATAAACTCAGCTATTATGATAGGTAAAGACCTCGATTGCTGGACCTATGTCATCAGCATCTTTGGGAAATCCAAGCGTCACCATGATGACCATTCCTGTGCAACCAACCAATTTTCGCAACTCGAGTACCAATATAACCGACATAGCCCGAAGAATTACCAATCTTAATATGGAAGCTGCGCCTTGACCTGTCAAGCCGCAGCTTTAGCATTGCAGACCCTGGTCTACAATGGCTCTTAGCTCTAAGCCATTTGTTAACACCATATGTTTACCTTGTAGAACGTAAATAAATGAATATGAAGCCCAGGGTAAATTTTCTTACGTTTTTTTGCAATTTGCAAGTCATTGTCAAGTTGTGTATTATGATTAAAATATTCAAATTTTTTTCATGAAATGGTTAGTATGTTTTGATGATTTATTGATGTAAATACATACCAGTACGTATCATGGCTTTGAATCATATCTTGTTCAGCGTACAATCTGACATAGACCGGCAAATGAATTTCGAGGGTTACCCTAGCGGTTCCACTTTAAGTGGCAGTGGGCAGGGCACATTGTTCGCAGAATAGATGTCCGATGGGGGTCGAAATGTTCTGGAATGGCGAACACGTACCGGAAGGCGTAAAGTTGGAAGCCCTCCACAAGGTACACCAATGCACTGGTAGAAAATAACTTGCCAAAGTATTTTTTCCCCTTTCCACCAACAAAAACCTTCGCACAGATAACAAAACCCATAAGCAATACAAATACAAGTCAATTATAAGTTCACGCTTTGTCTTCAGGTGGGTAGGCACGTATAATGGAAGCTGAACAAAAGATAAATGGGGTGGATATCGACTCGGAAGTAATTTGTTAGATGCCAGTTGCACGCGACCTTGGGTAAGAACACCCTATATACTTGTAGTATCGGTATAGTACTGTTTTGTGGATCTACATTTATTCCGGTGGAGATGTTTCTACAGTGTATTTTTTGGTTATATTCATAAAAAAATTCACCACTTAGAGACCATCATCATCATTCTCTTGCCCTTATCCCAATTCATTTGCGGTCGGCGCAGTACGTCTTCTTCTTCCATACCTCTCTATTACTTGTCATCTCATGAGATACCTCCTTTCTTGCCATATCATTTTTCACACAGTCCATCCATCGTTTCTTTGGTCTTTCTCTACCCTTATACCCATCCACATTCATACTCAAAACTTTCCTCACGACATTTTCCTCATTCCTCCGCATCACATGCCCATACCACGACAACCTATTTCCACGCACCACTTACAGACCATTATTTAAATTTGTGTTACATTAATCAAGTAGGTTTCCGATTTGACATAATTGTGGTGACACAACTTTCTTTTATTTGTCTTTTTATGGGAATGTAAAAAAGAGGGATCGAACGCATGACTAAAAGAGCTTTGAGTATAATGTTGTTGGAAAAGAGGAACAAGGAAAACAAAGAAACTATTGCCGGATTATGTGAGGGATTAAGACGGATTAATGAGCTGCCTAGTTCGTCTAGCGGTCAGATTTACGAATGCTGACCATAAGGTTTCTGAGCTAGAGTATGTAAGAGTGTTTGTGTCATTCCGCAATTGTGGCGCTTGCATCAGCGTCGAAATATCGGGAGCTCGCATTAACTGATAATCACGAAAGATATCACGTAAGTGACAGTGTAAGGTAGTTATAAACCGTAAAACCTTAAAATAGTATTGAGCAGTTGTTTCATCCGTAACAAAATTTGATGTTGTGGCGACCTATAAAAAGCAACTTACAACAAAACGTACTACAGCGCCATCTATGAGAAAACAGAAGAACTAATATGTTTGAATCGCGCAAGCAAAGTTTACATCGACTTAAGACTATTAGAGGAACCCGACAACAACAGCTGTCGGGCAGTTGCCCACCAGACACAACACCTGTCCGGTCGGAGGATCCTCTATTTTCTATGGAGTATCGAGGAACTTTACACCCTGTTCCTCATACCCCTAAAACGTCCTCAGAATATAGACCATCCCATATTGCTTTTAAACACCCGTATTTTATCCGATAAAAGCTTTAAACTTATTGCAGATCCATGTCACATTACACAGAAACTCGATCTCCCTTTCTGGCATTAGATGTAGATCATCTTTTGATATATTTATAAAAAGCGAGTTCTGTTTGATGCGAAAGCGACACCACCGGAGTGTGAAACCCGGGTATTGTCGGCAAATTGTCTTAAAATTGAATTCAGCTCGTGGACCGGTTAGCGTTAAACCACTGAATAAAGTTGTGCAGAAGAGCTATTTGATGGCTCGAAACTTTTGGTTGCATGTGTTTTTATGATAATAAAGATGTGATGTATGGAAAACGATTTGAATAGGATAAGTCTATTTCTAAGAGAGTTGAGGAGCTCGTGGCTAAATAATATCAGCCGCACGGGTCGATCTTTAAGGTTAAGCCGTGCTTGCCGAGATTGGTCAGTAGATGGGTGAACGAATTACATGCCGAGTTTCCTCCATGCCTCGGAAAGCACGTTAAGTCGTTGGTTCCGGCTGTCATTTGTAGATCTTTGACAGTCGTTACGAGTAGTCAGAAGCCAAAAAGTCTGTCATACAGTCTTACCTCGGGCTATCGTATTACCCAGCTACTGGGTTGTGGAGGTCAGATCGGCAGTTGCTTCATGTAAAATACTGGAATTCAGCTGCATCCGGTTAGACTGGAAGCCGACCCCAAGATATATTAGGAAAAGGTTGTCATCTTCAAAACGCATAGACCAATTTACCAGAATAAAAACCATGGGACAGACATACGAAACATTAGAATAAACATTTGTAGAGTGTTTGTTGCCAATAGACACTAACTATTTTTTTTTAAAGAAGGACTTATTTTTTTCAAAGTAGTCTTGTACTTTTGCAGTATTCATTTGTGCCGAGGCATAGATTTTCTGTTCTTTCTTTTTTGTGGTTAAAACGACATGAACCGTTTTTCGCTTAGCAGTAAAATGCGTGGCCATTTAAATGTGGAGCCATTTAATGACATTTTAATTGAAAACCAACGTTTTATTTTAGGAAAACCAGAAATTCATTGTTTAAGAGTTTTTAGTGTGTGTAGAATATCCGTTGAGGATAATACTATTAGTTGGAATTAAACGTGGATTAGTAGGTACTTAGAAAGTTTATTGAAATTACTTTTTTATGTGTGGTAGTAAAACTCGTCTGTGGGTAGTGTAGATAAAAAGGTAATCGGAATATAGGTGAAGTGTTTTTTTGATTGCCACTATCGTTTTGAGACAGCTTAAAAGCGATTTTTTTTTTATTCTCGTAGTTTTAGGCAGAGGTGTACCTGATAGTTCACCCTCATTTCACAAGTTATGTTTTTTTTAAGTCAATGAGTAGTTAGTAAGGACATATGGGTATTAAAACAAAGCATATATACTCTAGTTTCATTAGAAATAGGTTTTATTGATACGTACTACAATTCTTATTGGAAAAACTTTCATTCTTATTGGAGAAACTGACATTCAACACATATTCTAAGGTTAACATTTTTTTTTCTAAGTACTTATAACTAGTTGTTGTAATTATTTTTAACTTAAATAGATTTTGTATAGTTTCAGCTATACACACGTATTTTTTATTTTGGTGTAGCTGCAGTAGTTTACGAGAAAATAAGCTTTAAATGGGAAGTGACAGGGGGGGGGCTTGCTGCGGCAAAAACTTCCGAGTGCGCGTGGACATGTGCGCGGGGTAGCCATGGTTACCGCGGACATTTCACCGGTTGGCGATTGTATTTTTAATGGGGCGAGGCCATTGTCCTCAAAAATTTTATCCGGACTCCATGGCTGCTATTGAGAAATGTCTAATGAAAAAACCCGATAACACTTTGCTGATTTGTTGTAATATATTAGTTCAGGGCAAAGGTCTCCATATATTGTTCCACCCCTTCCGAACTTAAGTTAGGCTAGTTATGAACACCAAACTCTAAAATAGAACATCTTCATTATCTGCCATCATCCATCAACCACACAAGAAACAACCCAAAATAGAGCGACACTCATTACTTCGAAATTGCCACACGACAATCAATCAATTTACAATTCTATTGCTTTATAATAAAATTGAAGATCGATTGGTGTGTAGTGCTGAACAAAAAGCACATAGACTATCGCTACCTTATATGTTACATTAGTGGTAAGCGATCCGGGTACGACATTATGCCACTTCAATAGAGCTGGGAATTCGCGTGAGGCACGCTAAACGTTTCATGTAGAGGGGGATGTATGGGGCTTGAGTGTGTACGGGAACGCTGCGGGGATAATCCGAGCTATCCGTTTTTTTTTAGGTAAGTGCCTCATATTTAGAGTTCCGCGACAAACGGGACTCTACTACTTAGACTTCGCTGTCCGTCCGTTCGTCCGTCCGCCCGTCTGTCACCAGGCTGTATCTCATGAACCGTGATATTTGAAATTTCTACAGATTAAGTATTAATGTTGCCGTTACAACAACAAACACACCGTTTTTATAATGGTACGAAACCCTTCGTTTGCGAGTCCGAATTGCACTTGGCCATTTTTTAAATCTGGCGACACATCTGCAGCATTTGCAAGAGATGAGCGAATTGGAAGTCATCGACGGTAGACTTTTCATCTAGTTTTTTTTATAGATGTATCAACAGGCTCGTGCCTGCACATACATATATGTATGCGGCATACCAAAAAGACTTCATTTAATTTTAGTCTCGATATTTTTTTATACAAATGCTATCGTAACTAATTTTTCTATAGCAGGAGGCCGCTAAGGAGTATAATTATTGTGAGACGGTCAATCCTACACGGCACGGTGAAAGTGACTCCTTCGGGGTCTAGACAAGCAAAGGCAAACACTGAACCGCTTGATGTCACATCTGAAGATGTTAAGTGGAAACGAGCCCGAAACTAAGAAATCATAGCCTCTTCAACTTTTTAGCTTTCATTAGAATTTCTCTCAAAGTTCTTTGAGATGCCAGAGGTTCACAAGGAAAAGCAGACCCGTTCAAAATACATCCCCATATACTCCAACAAGCGTGCATGTGAAAGGAATTCAGCAAAGTAAACTCAAGTTGTACGGTTTTGTGAGTGTGCCAGTGTATGCGTGAGCAATTTCGCCAAATTACACCGAATATTATATTTGCCACTAGTTTCACCCAACCTTCAAGAACTTGTATACAGCTACACCTATTGTTCCATCAAACAAGATATTATTATCTTACTTCAGTTTCTCCAGCAACTGTTCTAAAATAAACCGTATTTATTACTTTCTTCGCTACATTTTTAATCTACTTAAGAATTTGGTTAGTATTTAAAGGCATTTTGGTAAAGGTAAAATATCGATGCTCTCACAAAAACGTCTTACCACTATTAGTTGTAATTAGTTTATTATATAACAGTTGTTTTAAGCGACCCTCTGAGACGTTCTCAGTTGCAGGTATGGCGCGGCGCATGGCGGCGAGATGGGCCGACGAAATTGTTGCCGTCAGAGTCTTTTATCCAAAGTCTGGATGTGGCTGGAATAGGAACGTGGAGATTGGCACAAAAAAGAGAGGCCTATATTGACCAGTAGGTAAATTCAGGCTGTGAATAATGTTGAAGTCTACAGGTATATTTTTTTTTCTACCCTTTGTAGTAAGCAACGACTTATTGTCGGGCATACGCTGTCTTCTCATACTTAAGTAACAAAAGTAAGTAATATTATAACGGTATCGGAAGATATATTTCGGCAAAACCTGCCGAAATTTATTCAAGCGGCACAAATATTAATTGAAAGAGGGGTCCAACTATAAACGTTGTCATATTTAATTAATTAGGTAATAATATTTAGACTAGGTGTAATGTAAATTTTTACTTTTATGTCGTTGTATACACATATATGTATGTTGTATTGTGACTTATAGCATCGCATTGGACTTGACTGTAATGTTGCTATAATTGGTGGAAAATAAATAAATAAGTACTTACGCTGTAACATCCAAATGTTGTAGAACCAAATGATTTTAAAAGACCAACCATGGAGTTTCTTGCAGGTTCTTCTCCATAGGAATGGACCAACCCGAACCGTGCCTCTTTTGTCGACGTTTTATAAGTGCCCATGTAGGCCTATGTAAAATAAAAAATATTATTAAATATTTTAGTATCGACGTATTGATCAGTTCTTCAAAAATAAATATGTTAAATTCACACCAGGACGAGTTTTTCACCGTGCAAATGGACACGTACTCCGATGCAGACCAATGTAAGGGCCCCAAACAAATTATTGGCATGAGTTGATTGTACAGTAATTCAGTAATTCGGATAACGTCGACAAAAAAAAGGGCGAGTAACTAACATTCAGAACAAAGTAATAGAAAGCGAAGTTTATACGAACTTTAAATTACATGTTCATTCTCATTCCTATCCGGGTTGCTTGCCAAATAAAACGCTGATACAAAATAAACGATTACCATACAGAACACATAAACAATGACATTCGTTTACTGAATTCGTTTCTTGAAGGTCACATCCCTTATATCGAGTTGAAATGTACATAAAATAGTATATTACGTGCTGTTTGGGTGATTTAACTTTTCGATAGGGGCATATTTGAGTATGATTGGCGCAGTGACTTTTGGGCTGGGGGTTGCAGGTTGGATTTCAACTTGAAGCAAATATGTGTTTAACTTATTGGTCATTCAACAGATATGTTTCTAGACATGATTGGGTTTTGCGCCTAGGGCCGCAGGTTCGATTTCAGCTTGAAACAAGGATTTATCTGGGTCTTGGTATGAGATTTGTCTACAAACGTCTAGACAAAAACAGAGGTAATTGAAATTTTCTTATAATATTTTGTTAATAATCAAATCACATTTTCATCTCAAAAAATGGTAAACGATGATGTGAGCTAACCTAAAATAATCATCATCTGCCTTTTCCCAAACTATTTTGGGGATCGGCTTCCAGTCTAACCAGATGCAGCTGAGTACCAGTAGTTTGCATAAAGTGATTGCCTATCTGACCTCCACAACCCAGTAACTGGGTAATATGGTACCCCTTAGTAAGACTGGATGTCAGACTTTTGGCTTCTTTCTTTGACTGTCAAAGATCTCCAAATGAAACCCGGGACCAACGGCTTAAAGTGCTTTCCGAGACACGAAGGAAACACGGTATATAATTACGGTCACCCATCCACGGACCAAGCACGCCTTAACCTTAAAGATACTCTGGCTCTTATTATTTAGCCACTACCTCCTCCAAAATAATATAATAGTAATAACCTAACCTAAAATAATATAATAGTAGTTTATTTCTGAGTATATTAAGATCTTAAAATTAAACAGTTTCACAAACACTACCGCTGCCGGTGTTCAAATATTAAAATTAACTTACAAAGTCAAAGGAACCTCGATCCAGTCGATATTTGAAGACTCTGAATTATAAGATTCCAGCTGCAACGAATTTCAGTAAGAAGTTTTCTCAAAGCAAATCTATAAACAAGCCAGCTAGAATATTCGTCTTACCAAAATCTATGCGAAATTAACTAAGACAGTAATTTCGCAATCTTCTCCAAGAGCTGTTATACCGTCTTCCTAGTTCTGTGGTAAGCCTCAAATTTAGTGGAAATTAAAGTTAGGGAAACAATTCGGTTGGCACAAAATGGAGACGCCAGGCGAAGTAATAGTCTTATCTAGTTGAATAAATGGCTGCGAAACTGATATTATAGTTATTTAAAAGACTTTGTTGCAGGAAGTTATTCTTCAGTTTTGTGTAATTTGAGAGCATCTTGTTTGTATTTTCCAGAAAATGTCTTAGCACTATTATCCCACTCTGTTTATTCACTAGTTGTTGTGTATCTGTGCTGTGTTAGGTACTTGTAACGTGCTGCGACTCGTGAGCACGCCGCGCCCCGCGCCGCCCCGCCCCTCCCGAATGTTCTACGAATAAAGTCAGTGCGTCTCTAGCCAGCGCGTGTTTCACTTGTTAACCCCGTATTCCGCATACCTAACAGTGGCGACGAGTAGTAACCTGCGACGATGGCGATGTGTAATTTTGGGTTTGGAATATTAAGTAACTTCGACCATACCTCACAGGAATGGAAAGTCTTCAAAAGTAGACTAACACAGTGGTTTGTGGCTAACGATATCTCCAATAAAAATGACACCGGCGGGGAAAGAAGGCGAGCGATTTTGCTGAGCGCACTCACGGGCGCTACCTACCAACTCACAGCGGACTTGGCGTTACCCAAGCAGTTGGAGGACGTGCCGTTCGAAGATATATTGCGGCTACTGGACGAGCATTTCACGCCGAAAAAATGTGGATTCGGCGAACGCTATAAGTTTTACACAGCGACGCAGCGAGCGGGCGAAACGCATGCGCAGTGGGCCGCCAGATTGCGGGGCCTCACCGCGCACTGCGGTTTCGCAAACGTCGAGGAAGCGCTTCGAGACCGGTTTGTAATGGGCATGGTAGCGGGCCCCGAGAGAGACAAACTTTTTGCGAAGGACATGGAATCGCTGACTCTTGCCAAGGCTGTGGAGCTGGCACAGAGCGTGCGATGCGCGCGAGCAGACGCCGCAGCTAGCACGCCCTCTCCACAGCAGGAACCAGTTTTCAAGGTGCAGGCTCCAGTGACGCCTGCCGGGGGAGATCTTCGAAATGAAAAATGTTCTGTCTGCGGGCGAAGGAATCATAAGTCGTCTCAGTGCCGGTTCGCAAGCTATACGTGCAGGAAGTGCAATACAAAAGGGCACTTGCGTAAAATGTGCAAAGTGAAGTGCGTTGTGGTCGGTGACGTGAGTGAGGAGGACGACGACGGTGAGTACTTACTCAATATCTACTCAGAACGCGGAGAATCAATGACAGAAATTGTTTCGGTAAACGAATTAAAGTTAAGATTCGAAATTGATAGCGGATCCGCGGTTTCGATCATTTCAGAGTCTATGTATAAAAAATATTTTAAAAATTCGGCGTTGATTACACCGTGTAACATTAATTGTTACATGTCCTAATTTTAATTAATGATATAGAAAAGAAATATAAAAATAACCAATTAATAACATTTAACTACATTATTTACCAACTAAAAAGTACAATACTAGATTAAATATAAACAGAAATAAACTAATAATGAACGCATCAAATCAGAATTCTGCATAGCTACAATTTATCACCTCATTCGTATTCAAATATAAACGACATGTTAGGCACCCAGAGACTGTTCCTTTGTTCTCGGCGCGGGCGCATCGTTCGTCGTTCATTCACGACAGAATGCTTCCACGAAGTTCCACGTCGCGGAGACCGATTCTTGGTGTCGAGGCGAACGCACGTCAAATTATAATAAGTATTGCGATCGCTAATACGGACCGATTCGTAAAAAACGGTCGTCATCGCGACATTATTCCTTTTAACGGCGTCACTACCGTTCCCTCGACCATTTTATCATATTGTGTGTGTGATTTGGAAAACCCCATTTGGGTAAGTGTTGCACAATTTTAAATTACCCAGTAGCTAAGCAAATTGTAACGGTTTATTTCGCTTTGCTTTGGTCCGTTAGCATTTCTGTATTTGTGTTCCCGCCTTTCTTTATTTCTATTAGACGCTCCTTAGTTTCTTCCTTTTGGTTTCTTACTCACAGTTTGTAATAATATTATTCCACTATTTTCAAATGTATCCGTTAATAATTCAAATGTTCTGATTAACGCCGTAATTAACCGTCACTACTGTCATCTCCGTATCTGATAGTGAACATCCACAGCAACACAGCTACATATTAGTGCTTCCCTATTAAGCGTTGCTGTGGGTGCTCACAGTCTACGACCAGTAGGTAATGCTTTCGCTTGTTGCGCATTACAGGGTTCAAGGATCACCTTCCTCTTCTCGCTTCCCCGCGGTGGACAGTAGCGAGTCAGCCCACCTACCGCTGCACCTACATCCAGACCTGGCGATCGACACGCGAGCACTCATCTCCAGCAGTGGCCTGTGACGTCAGGGGAGTGCTAGACCAGTGAGGGGGAGACGTAATCGCTGTATAGGCCCTAACCCATAATTACCATCTACCGAGCTAGACCTTCTTTTATACCTATTAAATGTTCCTTATTTTACACCTACCTTTTTTTATTACTCTCCTCCTAGGAACCCAATTGCCTAGGTTAGGTGGAAAAGGTAGGGACAGATTTTATAACCGGGACAAGAAAAGGTTATTTACTTATACTGGCAATAATATTACTTGTATCGGTGTAGCACGGCTACCGATAACGTATAGGCAGGATACACACGTGCTAGATGTTTACGTAGTACGAAACGAAGGCCCGCCGTTGCTCGGTAGAGATTTCTTATCCCGGTTTAAGTTACAGTTAGCTCAATGTAATTTTATTAACAACGAAGCGATCGACAATTTACAACTAAAATTTACACAGGTATTCTCGGATAAATTAGGGAAATTTAATAAATTCGATGTCAAGTTGCGTTTAAAGGAGAATGCTACACCGATTTTCTTTAAAGCCCGCCCGGTTGCATTTGCGTTACGGGATAAAGTAGACCAAGAAATCGTACGGTTAGTAAACTTAGGCGTATTAAAACAAGTCGAACACTCCGAGTACGCGTCACCCATAGTGCCCGTGCTGAAACGTAACGGTAGTGTTAGGTTATGTGCAGACTATTCCGTATCTATAAACAAACAATTAGTGGTTGAACAATACCCGCTGCCTACCGTTCACGAGCTGTTTTCCAAACTGCATGGAGGACAACAGTTCTCAAAATTAGACCTATCCATGGCCTACAATCAGTTTACTCTTGATGACGAGTCACAAAAAATTACGTGCATTAATACGCATCGGGGGCTGTTTAAATATACAAGAATGGTGTTCGGCCTGTCAAGCGCGCCCTCTATATTTCAACGCGCAATGGAAAGCGTATTATCTGGCATGGACGGGGTATTATGCATGCTCGATGATGTGCTCATAACTGCAGAAAATCCTGACGTACACATGCAAAGGCTAACGGCAGTGCTCCAGAGGCTACAGGATGCAGGTTTAACATTGCAAAGAGAAAAGTGCGAATTTTTTAAAGATGAAATTTGCTACCTAGGCTACATCATAAACAAAGACGGATTAAAAAAATCACCGGATAAAGTTCAAGCAATTGAGAAAGCACCAGTTCCTACCGATGTAGGTAAATTACAATCATTTTTAGGTTTAGTTAACTATTATAGGAATTTCGTACCGGGGGCGTCCGATATCCTGAGCCCATTATATGATTTATTAAAAAAGGGGGCTAAATGGATCTGGGCAGATAGCCACCAACAAGCATTTAATACAATAAAAAAATATTTAACTTCCGACCAGGTTTTAGCACATTTTAATCCGGCAGCAAAGTTAATCCTGACTGTAGACGCCTCACCCAATGGGTTGGGAGCGATATTATCTCAAATTGACGAGAGCGGTTGCGAACGACCGGTATCGTTTGCGTCCCGCACACTAAACTCAGCTGAAAAGAGGTACTCACAGATACAAAAAGAGGCCACGGCTATTATTTTCGGAGTTCGTAGGTATCATCAATATTTATATGGTAGGTCAGATCCCTTTATACTTCGTACTGACCACAAACCATTAATTTCTATTTTTGGGCCGTACAAAGGAATACCAGAGGTTTCAGCAAACCGCTTGCAGAGATACGCGTTATTTCTAAGTGCGTATAACTATAACATAGAATACGTACGCAGTGAAAACAACAGCGCGGATTATTTATCCCGCGCCAGTCTACCAGAGCCGGCATCGTCAGAGTCGTGCGCAGGCAGCGCGCGCAACAGTAGTGACGTACACGCGGCCGCCTCTGCCGACCCCATTGACCGGGCGACGTATGTTCATTTTATGATAGACGGTTCGTTACCAGTTACATTAAATGAGCTACGCGAGGAAACCGGGAAGGATATCATTCTAAAAAAAGTCATCGAATGTATATCACATGGTTGGCCTAGGAAAGCCATGGAGGACACAAAATTAAAGCCTTTTCATTTATGCAAAACTCAACTATCGTATGAAAACGGGTGTGTGATGAGGGGACATAAACTAGTTTTACCGGACTCGTTAAAGTTAAAAATAATTAAAGAGCTGCACACTTCTCATCTGGGAATTGTCAAGACGAAGGCTGAAGCTCGTTCCCGGTTTTGGTTTCCAGGCATTGATAACGCGTTGGAAACCTTAATCAACTCATGCAATGTATGCATACAGTTGCGGCCAACCCCACCCCGTGCCCCGCTTGCCCCCTGGAAATACCCACCTCAACCATTTTACCGGCTTCACATAGACTTTCTGGGTCCCATAGATAATCGATACTATTTAGTGATAGTCGACGCATACACAAAGTGGATAGAAGTTTTTGATATGTGCGGGTCAACAACCTCGTCAGCTGTTATAGGAAAAATGTATGTATTTATGTCTAGGTTCGGCTTGCCGAATACTATTGTTAGTGATAACGGAACGGCGTTCACATCACAGGAATTTAAAGAATTTTGTGTATTAAACGGGATCGAACATGTGACGTCACCGGCATATAATCCTGCTAGCAACGGTCAGGCCGAGAGTTTCGTTAAGATTGCAAAAAAAGGTATTAAGTCGTGTATCTTGTCTAGCAGTAGTCAAAAAGAATGTAAGGTCAAATTGTTGAAATATCTATTCGATTACCGAAACTCAGTACATTCTGTCACTGGATTCTCACCGGCACAATTGGTTTTCGGGCGTAAGCTACGTTCTCGACTGGACATTTTGGCGCCGAAACCGTCACCCTCACACACGTCATTGGACGACAGAGTCAAATCAAAACAGTGTTTGCAGAGTGAAGCATACAGAGGAAATAATAAACGAAACTTTATAAGCGGCAATGAAGTTCTGTATAAAAAATTTAGCAATAATAATAAGTTTACATGGTGTAGAGGTACAGTTGTAAAAAAAATTGGTAATGTTATGTATCTCATTAGTGATCATCAAACAGCTGGCTTGATAAAAAAACATACGAACCAGTTGATATTGTATAAAGGATATCCGTATAAGGCGCAGCAAAGTTGGGATATCAATGAAGACGACAGCCTAGAGTCACCTACGTCATCGCGCCCATCAAGCCCGCAGCCCGCGCAGTCTCAAGCGCAGGCAGATGTTGCGGGAGAGCAGGGAGCACAGGGAGCGACTAATTCCGACCGCACTCTAGCGGCGATGCAAGTATCACCGTCGCCGGGCCCTACAAGTGCCGAAGCCACGCCTCCAGTTCCTTCTAGACATCCTGATCGGATATTGCGTGATATTCCTAGGCTTGATTACAAAAACCTACATTATGGCTGCTAAGACATGTTCATGTTGTCTTTCATTTTAGTTGATAAGAATACTTTTTGTTGCGAATATTATTTCGTTAACGTTAATGTTTGTGTTATTTTATGTATATTTTTAATGTTAGTAATGTCTTGTGTCATAGGGTTTTGTAATAGGGTGGGGAGATGTTGTGTATCTGTGCTGTGTTAGGTACTTGTAACGTGCTGCGACTCGTGAGCACGCCGCGCCCCGCGCCGCCCCGCCCCTCCCGAATGTTCTACGAATAAAGTCAGTGCGTCTCTAGCCAGCGCGTGTTTCACTTGTTAACCCCGTATTCCGCATACCTAACACTAGTCATTAAAGTAATCACACTACATGTGTTCACATGCCACTGCACTGCACTGAGTGTGACTGCACAGAGTCCCCCGAGTGGTTTCTGCGTTTAATCAGCTCGACTTTTCTTTCTTGTCTCGCGGTCAATTTTGCGGCACACATATGGATGCCAACAGGCAGCCCACTCGTCTATCAGTTTAGTTATTATAACCTTTATGTATATGTGGAAAGTTTATTTTCTTCTTTTGATAAACATATTATATCTTTACGACTTAAAGGTAAATATAATCGGGTCTAGTTTGTCATCATAACTTCCCACACAGGTTTAACGTTAATCAGAAAGGACATCAATTTAGAAACGTCGGTCCAATCTTATCAGTTCTTGTGCCACCGCTCTAATTAGGGGATAGTGTAAGATGATCTTGTTAATTACCTCACTAACGGGTTTTCTTATGAAAGGGATGAATTTTGAGGTGTTAAGTTTGCGTGGTTTGTGAGAAATTACTGGAGTATGAATGATTTTGGTTTAGTAATCTTACATCACAGCACAGCTTTATGAAGAAATGGTGCCATAATTCTCCTAATATCACTTGGAAATTCAAATGGTGATGGTTGTCTGCCTTTTCGCGAAATATTTTGCCAGATTTTCACTTGCCAACCAACGTTTCGCAGAGTTTTATTTCGCCGAATAATCATTTGCCAACTTATCACATAATTTTGTTTTATTTCCAAACCTCACAGTAACCAACTGTACGTTTGGTCTGCTTTTGATAATGAAACTTTTCGAAATGCCAACTTTCTCCCCTGGCACCACTCATGAAACGGTAATGCATCGTTCTTGAGAAAAACTAATTATTGTAACCTAACGTCAAAACATTTTATATTCGCCTAAAAAGCGTAGTCAACGTAGCCCCGCTACGCGGGGCTCCTATTTCTGTCTGCAAGATTTACAGTAACCTAACACGAAGGGGATGTCGGGGTCTTAGTTCGCTCGCTCTGCCCGCTCACTAGATCCCGCCATTCCCTTCGAACCTTACCGCCTGCTTTTCTTTTAATGACTGGACTTGGGGCACCCCGACTCGGACAGAGTCGGGGTGCCCCAAGTCCAGTCATTAAAAGAAAAGCAGGCAGTATGTGGAGAACGAAAACACATATCGCACTCTGTGGCAAGCTTTAGAGGAGGTCTATGCTGGAAAGCAAGACAATCTTCGCGAAACTGGTGTCTAAAAGTAAAGTTTAAAATTCATAAATATTTGTATGTAAGATTGTTGAATATAGGCTATTGTATTATGTATTGTTTATTCTACAGCACTACAGAGCGTCACGTTTATTTTCCCAGAAAGGTTAGACAGAGGTATTCCTGAAATAGGATGTCTGCTTTGCTTTCCTTTCAACCGGCCTTAAACTCAGATTCAAGCTGCTACTGACAAATTCGTGACGCTTCGAATATACTTAAATACTATTACTATTACGAAAAGATCACACGTCGTTTTACAAGTAGCATTAGGTGTATTTGGATACTATTTTAATACATTGTTCAATAAACTCTTGGGCTCAAGTGTTCTGTTTAAGAAAATGTCGAAATGGCTAGTAGACGCTTTCCGTGAGCTGTGAGGGCTGGCTTTTACCTTGTCCACAGGCTAAGTGTTGCTATATAACGAGCCAACGCCGCAAATTTCGTGGGCACTTTACCAGCTGACAACGTTGAGTTTTTGATGCCCTTTTATATATATTTTTTTAGTTTATTTAACAGTAATTTTAAATGTAATTAAATAATTTTCTTGGATTATTTTCTTTAAAAACAAATGATATGTATACTGGTTTCGATGGAGCTAGAATTATCTTTGTTATGTAAAAATATTGATTCTCAGCCGAGTCCAGTTCGACCCAGACAGCCGCAGAACAATCCCTTAGTTATTCTGGTCAAGCCGAAGCCGCATCTGTTGCTCGTTCAATAGGTCTAGACGAAGCTAATCGCGGTAAGGAACAATTTACCATCACTTCATTAAGCTTAACGCCTTTATCCTCTAAAATAATGCCTATTGCTATGTATAATTAGCAGCTTCGGAGTCTAGATTCGTGCCCTGATACATGGTCGCCCCTTATTATATGGGGCTTTAACATAATTGGCGAAGTGTGGGTGTATTAGAACCACCTCGAGGATTACAGGCTTGCTGTAATGTTACTACTAAATCCTATAGCATCCTATGTGAAAAAAACCCATTTTTCGAAAGACTAATTATTAATAAACACCACTCATAATCTGCCTAGTCTTCTCCCAACTATGTTGGTCTTCCAGTCCATTCCGATGCAGCTGAATATATCTGATCTCCACAACCCAGTTAGTACTGGGTAATGCGATACCCGTATATATTGGTAAGACTAGTAGGCAGACTTTTGGGCCACTGACTACATGTTACGACTGTCAAAGATCTACAATAAATGACAGCTGGGACAAACGGCTTAGCGTGCTTTCCGAGGGACGTAGGAAACTCAGTATGTAATGGGTAGTCGCACCTATTCACAAACAAACCTAGACAACGGTTAAACCTATCCGAGTGGCTGTTATTATTTCGACGGCATGGTTGGTGCAGTGGCTGAGCGCCCCTGTGAACACTTGGTCCGACTGCTTTGTCCGATCAATCGGACCACGCGAACTTCTTTTTCCTCTTGGTCCGATTAAGGAGTTGGACCACGCGGTCTATCGTTATTTTAGAACACTTGGTCCGATCGATCGGACCACGCGAACTTTTTTTTCCTCTTGGTCCGATTAAGGATTCGGACCACGCGGTCTATCGTTATTTTAGAACACTTGGTCCGATTGATCGGACAACGCGAACTTTTTTTTCTTTTGATTCGATTAAGGATTCGATTATGAGGTATATCGTTTACAATACATTATTCCGTTTATTCATTTAAACAACATATTTTTTACATTTTTAAATATTCCTATATAAAATCAATAAAAAATCATTTAAAAATATAAAAAATAGTAGCCCACCGGTATCGGGAATAGGGTCCAAGCTACAAGCGGTCAGGGATCCCGAGAAAGGAACCTCCTAACGATACGAGCCGTGTCCAGGAGTACCGCTTTCGGAATCAAGCCCTTGATCCAGCTGCCTAACGAGAGCCTCATCAGATATTGGTCGAGGCTCTTGGCAATTAGGCCATTGGCTGATACGACTATCGGCACAATGATCGCTGAGTCCACATCCCACATATCGACAACCTCGCGAGCCAAGTCAACATACTGAACATATTATTGGGTAGTATGTATTGGTGACAAAACAATTTTATGCCAGACATGACTCCATCCTGCAGCCACGATCGTCTCCTCAAGAGGGAACTGCTCAACGGTTAATAGAATAGAAACGAAAATTTTTATTCGCATTCAGTTTTGATAGATAAAGATGATTTTAATCATGATTTCGGGATCCGCGA
The DNA here is from genome assembly GCA_949152445.1 of Cerastis rubricosa. NCBI lineage: Eukaryota > Metazoa > Arthropoda > Insecta > Lepidoptera > Noctuidae > Cerastis > Cerastis rubricosa. The sequence goes on from OX424541.1 coordinate 17,922,742, forward strand.
ACCACGAGGGAACTCAGCAAAAAAAAAAAAAACTCTAGAGGACGCTACATGACCATTACTTTATTTTGATATTGAATTGACATGCGTTTGCGACGGAGGAATATTATTTCTTCGTCCGACATATTTTATTTTTCCTTTTTTATCTTTTTGACACACTGTGTCTACATTTCTAATTCATCTTTCCATTAGTAGGTCTGCTGGAAGAAATTTCTTTGTACTCTTGTATCTTAATGTGTTGTCCTGTTAAGTGTTTTTTGTGTACATAAATAAATATTTTCACTTAACGTAAACATTGAGCATTGACATCAGTCAGACTTATCAGAAATATTCGTTTTCTAAGAAGGCTAGCTTTTTTTTTTAATAATAAAACGGTTTTAAATTTGATCGGACTAGAAGGAATCATAATTCCTCTTAGTCCGATGAATCGGACCAAAAGGAAAAAAAATAATGCTTTGTCCGATTGATCGGACTATTAGAACTTGTGATTCCACTTGGTCCGATCGATCGGAAGAAAAGGAAAAAATAGTTCGCGTGGTCTGATTGATCGGACTGAGCAGTCGGACCAAGTGTTCACAGGGGAGCGATCGACGGCTGCACTGCGTGTCGCGGGATACACACGATGTAGGAGAAATTCCTAGTGAGGGGCAACGTTTAAAAAAAAATTGCTCGAGCTCCTCCCTAATGAACGCCACCGACACAGCTAAAATAGCCACCTTGTGGGCCCAAGTCATCAATAAAAAATTGCCATTGACTAAAAACAACAAGAAGACAATAGAATCAGCTGAATATAAGAACAAGCTAGTATGTTTTAAACTTTGATATATTTTGATATTGTGACGAGCTGGGTATAGGATAAAATTAACACACTACCAATTAAACACTAAAAATCTTTAATTAACACAAAACACGTAAACTTAATCACAAATACACAACTCTTCACTATTCTCTTCCATATCGTACTAGTAGTTCACTTCGTTCGCTTCGTTTTGTAGTCCAAAAATTAGACTGACGCTACCGCAAGCCCATTGGCTATTTATATGGCCGACCCATCTTCGAGAAACTTCCACACAAGTTCCGTGACCGTCTAGGCAGTTCCTTAGGGGAACCCAGCCTTCCAGAAAGTTCCACAACTTTCCTGAACCTTCTAGATAGCTCCATAGTGGAACCAAACCTTCTTGAAAGTTCCAGAAAGCTCCAGAACTTTTCAGACATTTCCATCGTGGAACCTTCTAGGATTATTCTCGAATTTTCTAGACCTACTGGATCATTCCAGACTCGAACGTAATCCTAGAATGTTCTCGTAAAGCAACCAACGTAACAATATTTACGATTCTGTTAACGTCTAGTTAGATTTCAAAAGATTTCCTGTGGTTAAAACGTCGTGTTAAACAGTTTATGTGGTAATAAACGTAAATACAAAATTACGACTTACTTAACAATTTCATTCTGGTTTATTTTACCAATTCCGGGTAAACCAGTTTACCAGGGTGATTAATTGTTCGTTACATAGCAGACACTACAGCTATTTCTTCATCTTCGCCGTTTCCTTCTTCTTCTTCTTAGAGTGTCGACTGCAAATCGCTAAATATATTTAGCCAAAAACTCAGCCAAGCGAACTCCGCTCGCTGATGCAGTCATAAGATCCTCAAGTGCGCAGGTGACAGGGCATGCAGCGCAAGATGAAAGGTGGGCGATTGTCTGTGGAGACAAGGCGCATACACACTTGAAATCTGAGCCGTCCATGATCCCCTATCTATGGAGATTGTCGTTCCCTCAAAGCTGTCAACGCTCAAAGCATCACTGTTTTTTTGCTAACATTGTATCAATGCTCAAGACCCTGTGAACACTTGGTCTACCTGTGTGAAAAAGCCTGCTTTGCAGTAAAGTCATTATTCGTCTACCTAAATTTAACCCTCTAAAGGTTCGGTCAAACTGAAGTGTCTGTCAGAATCCAGTGTCAAACGAGAAGTTCAGTTAAACCAAACTAGACCTTAAATAGTGTTACTTACGTTAAGTCCAAAGTAGTTGTAAGTTTATTCTACGTTTGTTAAAACTCTCACCCCATTATTAATAAATTCAGCCGCAAAGAACAATCTGGCACCATAAATATTTTATTAACACCCTTGCTTTCACTTAATTATTAAAGTCATTCTGATACTTTCAGCCATGTCTCAAAAGGATGAACCTACAACAAACTTATGTTTGCCATTCCAATCAAAATAATCAACTTCTATGATTGAACTTTATAGTTCAAAATCGGGTAACAATTTCTTTAGCAGCAGTTAAAAGGAAAATATATTTAATTTGCTTAACTTGAAGACTTGACGTCAAACAGAGTTGTGATATTTAATTTTTTCGTAATGTGAATTTTATTGGATTTGTATTTCAGTATGGGAATTGTGATCTATTCCTAATTATAATTGAACCGTTTATCAAAGCTGAACAACTTACTATTAGTAACTTGATTGCCTATCATTTAAGTCACAAAAATATGACATAGTAAAACACCCATCAAAATAAGCGAGAATAAACTGTGTTCGCATAAAAGTACTAGGCAAACATGGCGTAACAAGTTCTCACCAAAAACGTTCAAAAAGAGTGTAGTAAGCTTCCAAACCACTAGACGAGGATAAGTTGCTTCGTAATATCAACTTAACAGCCGCACTAGGTGCTATAAACTCGTTCGAATTTCTGATCTCCTGGCAACAACGAGGTTTTTAAAAAAAAGTTTGAAGAAGTATTTTTGGCTCTTTTATACAGATAAGGACGAACGTCGAATTTTATAGAATTTGCCATTTTTGATATGATGAATTATCCCACTGGGATGGTTTATGTTTCGGGATAGGCGTTTTCGTTTTATTCATAACTTCAATATTTTAGAAAATTCTTTTATGATCACTTGATCAGGCAATACCCAAATAGTTAAGGAGTGGATTTTGGTGTCTACATTTTGCACTTGTAGCTCAATTCAGAGCACCAAGGTTTATTAAGAAGATTATATGTGATGCAGTTGAAAGCGCAATTCATGTGCTGTGTTGAGAAAACAAAATTCTGACTTATAATTAAAAAAGGTTTATTATATTCCATTGTTTATTAACTTGGATGACGATGGCCAGATGCTAATTATTCATTAAATTTTTTCAGAACAAGCTGTCAACTCAAACATGAAGACTCTGAATGTATGGAGACATGTCAGTGTTAGAGGACCAAAACCTGTTAAAGGAGGTCCATGGATCTATTATTTATTGTATTTGCACTCCTGTTTAATAAATATGCTGATGTTAATACTGCTTCACCCCATAATTCAAGTGGTAAAAGCATATAAAAAGGAACGCTCTTGTTCTTTCCATTAAAGATTTATTTGATCTTTCAGCTTTACCATTTAGTTGTGGAGAATATGGAATTATATAATCAATATTTATACCTTTGTAGAAAACCTCTTGCTACTAATCTAGCCTTATATCTTCCACCAGGCTTTATTGTAAAAATCTATTTACTCGAAATAATCATTCTATTTTGTGCTTCACATTTATTTACAATTTTCCAAGCTTTGTTTTTATCTAATGAATCTTTTTCGTCTTTCATTGCTTTTTCCATAAATCCTTATCAAAACGATTAAAAACAACAATAATAACAAACATAATAATCATAATCTTTCAAATAAGATGGCATTTTCTTCTCTCTTCTCGGTCTCTCTCTCAATCCATCATTAATTATTGGTTCAATTGCATCTTCAAACTCAACTTTCCCTCTCAAAGTATTCTCTACACTAACTGTCATTTCTTCAACGCCGTCCTCAAAAATATCATAATTTTCATCAATTCTTCCTCCAACTTCAACTTCATCATCACTAACTTCAACTTCATCAACACCTTCATCAATAATTTCAACTTCATTTTCTAAAAACTCTTCATCACCAACAACTACATCATCAGCATCACTACGAAAACCATCATTACTTTCATTAGTTCCATTATTTTCAGATTCTTTTAAAATGGAACTAGTGATAAAAAAATACAATCAGTAGATCCATCATGGAACTGTTAATGGTACTAGTGACAATGAAGCCGAAAAACATCACTAACCATCTCCTTAAATAAACTCGCCAAATCACCTTGTTTCACTCTACACTTACACATTTTCAAATAATCTGCAACATCGCTCTTATTATTATGAAACACCAAATCTCTCGAGTAAAATATTCTAAAATTTGAATGATCCCATATCTTATAACCATTATTGGTAAACCCTACTAATAGCCCTTTACTGCTTCTGGAGTCAAGTTTATTCAACTGATAATTATTTTTATAATATGTTAATGATCCAAAAATATTTAAATGTTTTAAATTCGGTATTCTATTGAACCACATTTCTGCTGGTGTTTTAATATTTATTAAACATAAGAACATGGATCTTAGCACAAACAAATACAAGGTGTTGTTTTGCATCCTCGTCAAATTCAAGGAGGTAACTATGCTAATGATTCTTGTCCCGAATTAATAATAAAATGAGTAGTTAGGTATTTTTTTTCTTATTTATGGAAATTGGTGTGTGTGTGATGGGCCCGATGTTCTAAACAGGGCTCGTCTGATCCTCGCCCTATAACCGCGCTTTCATACATACAAACAATCTCAAACGTTTATTCGAAAGTTTATTATTCCCTTGGGTATTCTAAAATACTGAAAAACCTAAACAACCAAGAAAATGCGTTTATTAATAGTTAACTAGGTACCGTAATTTTAATTGATTATTAATGTCTTTTGTCACAACCTCCTGAATTCTGACGAGGATGCAAAACAACACCTTGTAGAGGCCTATATCCAGCAGTGGCTGATGTTGGGCTGTGGAAGATAATAATGGTTGAAAACTGATTCCCTCGTCAAGTAGACGCAAGCGTTACTGATTACGCTCATCATCATCATCATCATTTCAGCCGAAAGACGTTCACTGCTGGACATAGGCCTCCCCCAAATGTCGCCACATTGACCGATCCCGTGCGACTCGCATCCAGCGGATACCCGCAACCTTAAACAGGTCATCGGTCCACCTAGTGGCAGGCCTTCCAACGCATCGTCTGCCGGTTTGCGGTCGCCATTCCAGAACTTTTCGGCCCCATCGGACATCTGTCATGCGATCAATGTGCCCTGCCCACTGCCACTTAAGTTTGGCAATTCTCCGGGCTACGTCGGTAACCTTGGTCTGCTAATTTCGATTTCCAGGTAGGGCAAAGTGAACTAGGCCCTTCCATCAGTATTTTCTCAGAAACAGGCTGCGCCTGGATGTGTGTCCAGTTGATGACAATAGGCTCACCTCTATAACATGGGAATTAAATCAACTTGGTAAAAATGTTGGTTGGTGTAGTAAAAATTCGAAGTCGTGACATCTACCAACCCGCACTGGGCCCGCGTGGTGGATTACAGCCCACTCCCTCTCATAGAGAGGAGGCCCGTATCCCAGAAGTGGGAACATTATAGGCTGATGATGATGTTGATGTTGGTGGTGTTGTACATGATCTCATCTACCTAGAGAAAACAGGCGTGTGTTATTAGGTTTGGTCCTAGTTTAGTGCAAATAAAACCATTTTTTTTCGCATTGTCTATTGCCTCAAAATCCGCTTTGCAGCTTCTCCGTATCCTCGAAACAAATAAAAGACATAGTAAGTAGATATCTCTCTCTGAACGCCTCTATTTGTACGAACACGGAATCTGATTTAATCTTGTCCTTTATACCCCGGAGCTAGGTAAAGACATCCCCTTGGTCTTTTCACGTTCCTTGTAAAAGGAAAACTATTTCAAACTTCTGAGGTCTTGGTACTTGTAGCATAGATTGTTTGAAGGTATGAGATAAGCTTAAAAATTTTAAAGCGTAATTTTAATATTTATCTTTCTTGAATGCGTTTTGTGGCAAGTTGTCTTTCTTTTCATGCTAGTTAAGGTTTTCAGTTTTAACTTATTTTCATCCTCTTACTCAGTAAAGAGACCTAAATGGTATTCGTACCTACTGAGTGGGAAGGCGCCTCGGCTTCTAGGAAGTAGTACTTTATTTGCCGACTGTGGATAAGCCAGCATCGTAGGTTGCAGTTGTCCAACCAACTATTTCCAGCATGTTGATTTGTGTTTTTGAATTTGGAACTCTCTTAAATAAATGATTGACTTGACTGCTACGTAGGTCTAGTGATTGCAAGTGCGACTGCTGAGCTTGAGGTACTGGGTTCAATTCCAAGGTCGACCATAGTATAGTTGGTTTTTTCTATCATGAATATTTCAGTAGCACCCTCGAAGTCAATTTGTACCCGTTCGATGGCAATAAACATAACTAGCAAAATGTGACTACTAGGGAAACCTTAACCATCGGGGATTTCAGGCATGATGTTGTAATTCAGTGTCCTTTAATTTTTAGTTCATTTCGTTTATTAATTTTCTTACATTTAATTTACATTTCTAAATATTTTTACAAAAAAAAAAAACAATATAAAACAATATATTTTTATTATCAGCCTATATTGTCCCACTGCTGAGCAAAGGCCTTACCCATAGCCTTCCTCTCTTCTCTCCGTGCGGTTTCTATGTAAATGAGTAATTTTACTTTACAACTACCTACATACCTTTTGAGAACTTCTTATATTTTACTGGCATTACTACTATCTGCTTCAGTACAGAAAACATGATCATCATAACCATATTTTTTTGATCGAAAGGTTCACTCTGAGCACCTTTTCGACTAAAATACTTTTACCTAGCTCAACCTATAAAACAGGAGATCCTAAAAAATACACTTATCCTTGATAATCATAAAATTCTTAGCATATAGGTACGCACGGCGACACATCAAGCAATAAATTTCCAGTATAACATAGCCTTGCTATGTATAGATTTCCAGTACAATGGGAGATCCGCATAGACTGGTTTTGCATACCTTGAATGGTCGCCGAGCGTACGTGTGCGAGCATGTGGCGTTATGCTTTGAATACGAATGGAAGCCGTAGTTATAAGATAACGCACGGAATTCAATTATGGAACACAGCGTTTACTTCTGGAGTCTGAATTTTGGTAGACAAGATAGCTGCTATTGAGGAGGTATCCATCAGGGACGGTGTGATCGATGAGTTTGCGACATTTTTCTCGAGAAGCAGCAAACGAAGATTTTTTTGCAAATTAATAGCAGTGTTCAGTGTCTGGAGTTTCATAGGGTCTTACAACTATTAGAACGTTTAAACATTTATTTGCATTGTTTTTTTAATTTTCATTGCAAGTAATATAACTCCCCTCGATCCCGTAAACTCCTACATCTGGTCGAGTCAACTAGTCTGCATGTGTTGCCTCTCCAACCAACGCATCATAACACGTTCGGGGATGATACTTGGCTCGACTTGATTCTCACATCTAATCCTTCCTTAGTCTCCTCACATGGTCAACATGTCGCACCTGGCTTTTCCCATCACGACCTTATTTTCCTGTCTTATGTCCTTAAACCTCCAAAACCCAAACCTACATTTAAGTACAGGCGTGCCTTTGCGCGGATGAATACAGAAAAACTTATTGAGGATGCTTCCAATATTGACTGGACGCCCCTGGAGGAAGCAACATCAGTTGATGAAAAAGTAAGTTTTCTTAATTCGGTTGTAGTCAAGTTGTATGACACCCACGCTCCTGTCAGGAAAGTCAAGCTGAAGCGTCCACCTGCGCCATGGATGAATAATGGAGTTCGGATGGCAATGCGACGAAGGGATCGCGCCTTCCGGAAATATAAAAAGGATCGGTCCGAGGACAATTGGACCCTTTTCAAAACTGCCCGCAATCGTTGTAATCAGATGATACGCAACGCTAAACGCCGCCACATTCTTGATAACATTACTTCTGCTTCTCCTGCTGATATTTGGAAATTCCTTGGAACTCTAGGTATCGGCAGATCGCGGCATTCAGACCTTCCTAAGGCATTTGGTTTGGACGATCTAAATCGCCATTTCTCCACTGTACCTACTCTTGATAGTCAAACCAAATGTCATACCATTGACTATCTTGCTGGTCTGTCGCGTCCCAATATTTCTCCATTTGTCTTCACCCCAGTCGATCCCGGAGAGATCAAGAAGATAATCCTGTCCATTAAGTCCAAAGCCGTGGGCTGTGATAACATCAGTCGTCACATGATTGTGACGGCTCTTGATCAGCTCCTTCCTGCAATCTCCCATGTCGTTAACTTCTCCCTTTACTCCGGTGTTTTCCCTTCTCTATGGCGGAAAGCCCATGTTCGGCCACTCCCTAAAATTCCTAACCCCACTCTCCTCAGCCACTTTCGACCTATTTCCATCCTTCCCTTTTTATCTAAAGTACTTGAGGCCTGTGTTCACAAGCAATTTTCCCACTTCATCCACCACAACTCTCTTATCAGTCCATTGCAATCCGGGTTCAGGCCCGGCCACAGTACCGTATCAGCCCTTCTTAAAGTGACTGACGATATAAGGCGGGGAATGGAAGACACTAAAGTTTCGGTTTTGGTGTTAATCGATTTTTCGAATGCTTTCAATACCGTCAGTCACGAAGTCCTTTTATCCATCCTCTCCTATCTCATGGTCTCTCCCGAGGTATTGAAATGGTTTTCTTCCTATCTTCAGGGGCGTCAGCAGTCAGTTCTTGCTGGTGACTCTAATTCCAGCTGGTGTGATCTTGATGCAGGCGTCCCTCAAGGCGGTATTTTATCTCCACTTTTGTTCTCTATTTTTATAGATCTCATAACTACCGAGCTTCAGTGTGTGTATCATCTTTACGCTGACGACTTACAGCTCTACTGTCAGGCAAGTGTTGACAGCTTGTCCGATGCAATCGAAAAGCTAAACCGAGATTTACATTTTGTCAAAAACTGGTCTGATCGTTTCGGGGTGGCGGTTAACCCAACAAAGTGCCAGGCTATTATTGTAGGGAGCCCTCATAGCCTGAGAAGGCTGAATGGCTTAACGGTGCCACCGGTTACCTTTGACGGCACAGTCATTCCGTTTAGTTCTGACGTCAAAGATCTGGGTTTGCATGTTGACACTTGCCTTGACTGGCGTAAGCAGGTCGCGATTGTGAGCAAGAGAGTCACCGGAACGTTGCGGTCGCTTTACCGGCTAAGAAATATTCTACCATCACACATAAAGGTAACGCTTGTACAGTCCCTAATCTTCCCCATAATTGACTATGGTGATGTGTGTTACTACGACCTGAATGCAGATCTCCTCAATAAACTTGACCGACTTCTTAATAACTGCATTCGATTCGTATTTAATCTTCGTAAGTATGACCATGTCTCTGCACATCGGTCACTTTTAAAATGGTTGCCCATCCGGCAGCGCAGAGCGTTGAGAGCTTTGACTACCCTATTTTCTTTTCTTAATAAGCCTACTTCTCCTTCTTATGTGACTACTCATTTTCAATACTTATGCTCTGCGCACAGTAAGAATCTTCGTTCGTCCAATAATCGTCTTCTACGTTGTCCTTCTCACCGCTCTGGTTTTCTCAAATCTTCTTTCTTTGTCCAGGCTGTCTTCCTTTGGAATGCACTCCCTCTGAACGTCAGGTTGGCCAACAGTCGGTTCACATTTAAAGTTAAAGCTCGCGAACATTTACTTAAGAAGCTGGCAGATTCATCTCATAATTAAATTGTTGTTAGTTGTATATGTATGTATTTATGTATTTATCGTTATATTATTTATGTATTTATCGTTATATTTTATTTGTAAAATGTTTTATAACCATTTGTTATGCTGCACCTACTATGTTTTCTCTCTGCATCACCCTAAGGTAGACTGGTAGAAAATGCCCAAGGCATTAAGTCCGCCTTTGTGCAGTGTTTTTATACTTGTGCATAAAGTTTTAATAAATAAATAAATAATATTCACTAAACTGAGAGACGTTTTAGGAAACAATAGCGAATGTTGAGCATGACATGCGCCATTTTGACGCCTAAAATGACGGTTTGACGGCACCTCACGCGGCTTAGATACACGGCTTACAGATAATTGTACCGGGTCTGGATGTTTGTGCATATGAGTTTAAATGTTTTTAAACGCACCTACGATACAGGAGAAGTTTGTAGTCGGACAACGTCAAAAAAAACCGGCTCGCGCACGGAGGGTTCTGTACCGTTATTTATAAAAACGAGAAAAAAAATACTTTTTTGTATGGGAGGGACTCGTTTTTATAAATAACGGTACAGAACCCTCCGTGCGCGAGCCGGTTTTTTTTGACGTTGTCCGACTACAAACTTCTCCTGTATCGTAGGTGCGTTTAAAAACATTTAAATAAATAAATATTTTTATTTTCTGTTTTTAGTATTTGTTGTTATAGGGTCAACAGAAATACATAATCTGTAGAAATTTCAACTTTCATTAGATACAGCCTGGTGACAGACGGACGGACGGACGGACGGGCAGTGAAGTCTCAGTAATAGGGTCCCGTTTGACCCTTTGGGTACGGAACCCTAAAAATTGCTGTTAGAAGGTACTAAACTATTGACCGCTGTAGACTGGCAAACACGATCTGTACCTACTCTTGTATAGCGATCCTTAAAAGTTTTATTTTTACAATCAGCTTTTGATTTGGAAAACTACTGAGTGCCTCGTGGTCGAGTGGTCGCAAGCGCTGAGTATGAAGTCCTGGGCTCGATTCCCGGGTCGGCCAAAGTGTTATTGGGTTTTTCCATCAGGAATTTCTCAGTAGCAGCCACGGAGTCTGGCTTCGTACTCTGTTGATTGCAATAGGCGCGCCCCCTATTTAAACATAAATAACTGACAAAATGTGGGTACTATAATAGTATAGGATCCCGATATACAACGACCTTCACCGAGCTGGTTAATGGATGAAACTTATTTTATATTGAATTTAATATGTCAATAAACATATTGAACCGTGCTTGCCGAGATTGGTCCGTGGATGGGAGACCATAATTACATACCAAGTTTCCTCCGTGCCTTGGAAAGCACGTTAAGCCGTTGGTCCCGGCTGTCATTCGTAGATCTTTGACAGTCTATAAGAGTAGTTAGAAGCCAAAAGTCTAACAAAGTCTTACCAAGGGGTATCGTTTTTCCCAGTTATTACTGGTTGTGTATTTAAAATACTGTTACTCAGTTGCATCCGATTAGACTGGAAGCCGACTCCAAGATAGTTTGGGAAAAGGCTAGGCAGATGATGATGATTGACAGTTACATTCTTCAATTTTCGTTCACGAAAACCCATATTACAATGTACGTAGAAGCATCAACCAAGATAACTTGAAAAGTATTCAATTCAATATAAAAATAAAAATATCGGAGGCAATCCTTTGAGGTCAGTAAACATTATGCCTATCTTCCAGACGGTATTTTATAAATATTTTTCATATTATCTAGGCAAAGGCAAGTGCCTCTTCGGCTTTTCTGATATCTTTTTTCGCCTTTTTCTAAAGGTAAAGGTATTCTTTTGTAAGAATTTTGCGTAGTTCTAAGGGTTTTTCGAAGACTTAACAATCGAAGGTAAGCATTGAAAATTGTTTTGTGAATGTACTCACATTTATATACTTACACCACTCACACAGGCCACACTCCCCTGTGTGGCCTCTTTGTACTTTTAAAACCCACCTTCCAAACCCCAGAAGCAACCATTGGCCAGCACTGTTCCTAAATCCAAGCAGCATTACCTAGTTCAATTGTTATTTTGTACAAGCTGTTACCACCGACCTTCGTCAACTAACCCTAATCCTTTTTTTTAAATAAAATTTATAACATCAGATATCTGCCAGTAAAAGTCCCGTCATAAGTGGTTCAGCCGTTTCGGAGAGATCTTGTTTTTTTTATAAGTACCGCATTTCATATGCATTCAGTGAAAAACTGTTATTTTGAAACAAACAAACAGACACTTCAATATTATTTATTTGTTTAGATGGATGCCTGTTAAAGCTCTATCATCTGCCTTATCATCTGCCTAGCCTTTTCCCAAACTATCTTGGGGTCGGCTTCCAGTCTAACCGGATGCAGCTGAGTACCAGTATTTTACATGAAGCTGGGCAATACTAAACCCCTTGGTAAGACTGGATGTCAGACTTTTTGCTTCTGACTACTTGTAACGACTGTCAAAGATCTACAAATGACAGCCAGGACCAACGGCTGAACGTGCTTTCCGAGCCACGGAGGAAACTCGGTATGTAATTATGATCACCTATCCGCGGACCAGCCTCGTCAAGTGCGGCTTAACCTTGAAGATCGACCCGTGTGGCTGTTATTATTTATCCACGAGCTCCTCCGCCTATTAAAGTTTTATAAAACAATATAGATCTGCATCGTTGGTCGAATAGTTGCAAGCGCGACTGCTGATCATGAAGTCCTGGGTTTGACTCCCGGATCGGGCAAAGTGTTATTGAGTTTTTCCATCGAGAATTTCTCAGTAACGGCCACGGTGTCTGGATTTGTGCTCTGTAGATGGCAATAGGCTCGACCCCTATTACATGGGATTTAAACATAACTGGCGAAATGTGGGCTTGCTATGAGGTACAACTCTGCCTAAACTCTGGGATAACAGGTGTGTCGTTATGTTCTGACAAAAAAGGGCTTTTAAAACCACCTTTTCCCTTTCTATATTTCATCCAGGTACGGTACTTAAAAATAGAGTTTTGCTTACTTATTTATTTTCTGAGTATTCAACCGCTGCTCCAACTTTATTACTGAAGTTTTAAAAGGTTTTGTTGATACCAAATTCAGGTCAAGAGTTATTCTAGAAGTTGACTCGTAAAATTTTGGAATGTGAAAAGAATCTGAGGTTTTTTTAAAACTTCGTGAAAAACAAGTACCTGACTGGAGAGCCAGTAATCAAATAAATCTATCATCTTTAAAACACTGCTGTTACTTGAAACTGTAGCTTACAGGATCATTCTGAGGTTCTAGAGACAAGATGGTTGTATTATAAACTAGGCATTTAATTATTATTGCCTGTCTTGTTAGTCTAGTGGTTGCAATCGCGACTGCTGACCATGAGGTCTTGGATTCGATTCCCGGGTCGGCCAAATTATTATTGGGGTTTTTCCATCAGGAATTCCTCAATTCACGATTATAGACTTAGCAGCCCACTTCGTGGCTGCTAAGTCTGGAATCGTGCCCGCTTGATAGAAATAGGCTCGTCCGCTATAACATGGGACTTAAACTTAACTGATGTTAGGTCTACTATCAAGTACACCTCTGCTTATTAACCATGCTTATAAAAATGACATAAGTCTGTAATTCCTGAGAATTAAAGACTGATGTCATTGAATAATTTAGGCTGGAGTCAAAAAGAACGAAGAAAGCAAGAAGAGATGATGTCCTTGAATTTTATCTCTTCATAATATATGAAACCCGGTCTCGGTCCTATAGTAAAACCGGTCTTTCCCGGTTTTACTATGGGACCCCGAGGCTAATGAAACGGAGTATTGTGATGCAAGGCTCAAAAAATAAAACACAAAAAATATATAATGAAATTTTATTTCCCAATAACTATTCATAATTTATCTTCATAATCGAACGTATATTTACATGTTTGTAAACGCTTTGTATCACGTCGGCAACAATAATATATAAAGTTCGTTCGGTCGACCTTGGGCCGGTTCAATATAAGCTAGAGCTGTGAACGTGGTCACAGGCTTGGATAACAGGATTGTTTCTGATAAGTAAAGTATGGTTAGAAGTAAAATGAGTGACGTCACTGACGGCGGGTGCAGTGATTGGGTCCCGGCGTGCAGTTCTGCTAGGCTTTCTTCTGAAACAAAGGGTACGGGTTAGTGGAAGAATATTGTATTGTATTGTCTTCTCCTTAGCGTGCCGATGACAAATAAAATTTATAGTGATGATGATTGGGTAAAGAAAACGAATTTTTATTTTGTCCGTCGGTCATGTAATGCAAAAATAATTAAACACGTTTTTTTTGTTTTATCAAATAAACAAAAAAATTGTTAGAACGCATTAAAGTTGGAGTTGCTCAATACGTCACAACTAGGTAGAAAAACAAACCCTTACATCATGCGCCATTTCAACTCAATATGTCTACTTAATTTTTTGATTACGTGAAAAGACAAAATTTTAATAATCTACCAATAGACAAAGCAAAAATTATCCCTATTTTATTAACCCCCGACCAAAAAAGAGGGGTGTTATAAGTTTGACGTGTGTCTGTCTGTGGCATCGTAGCTTCTAAACAGATGAACCGATTTTGATAAAATTGGTTTCGTTTAGTTACTATTTAGGCCTATGTATCCTGCTTATGGGTATCAAATATCATTAAAACTGGTTCACTCATTTCTGAAAGTAAGGACTTGAAATTTTGTATGAAATGACATAAGGCGTAAACGCTCTTAACAGTCCTCTCACAATTAACATACGTCTGAAATCAATCGCTGAATTAAGGTTGCTGAACCTTAATTCAACGAATATAAAGCTCTTTTTTATTCCGACAGTGATGCAAAATCAGGGATAAAATAACTCTGCAAGGCCTAGCCATCCCTTTGAAGCCAAAAAGGCGGTGTTTTGTTTTTATTTTCGTATCCTATTTCAATGGTACTACTAGAAAGGGGAGCATTATTATTTCAGGCGCGACTTCGCCTTTCAAGTTTTCTTTTACTACTTAAATCAGTTTTTGTGATACTCATATAAAAGTTCGATGTTCTTTATTTGCATAATAATATAATTTGTGAGTTGAGATCAAACTTGGAAAACATTTTTTTTGGCTCAAACTTCAATATCAAAGATTGAATTTTGATATTTTATTTTTGATCTTCAGTTACATTCATTTTATTTAAGAACATACGGTGATCAAACGCGATTGATTTGTTTTACTTAAAAGAAAATTGAATTGATTCATGTGGATAGGATTCTCCAGTATTTTGCCAGCGGCAGCGCTGTATTGTGCCTCAATCTGTGTTTGTGCTTTTCGTTGATAATTTTTGTTTTGAAATCGCCTAGTTGAGATTTCTATTGCTGTTTGTTCCCAACAAGAATTAAACGAAGCTATTGGTCAATGATTTGATGAATAACAAGGTCTAAGACCTTAAATCATGGTCACTACCTAGTGTATAGAAAGTGATCGTCTCGATTATTTTGTTTGGTTTTCCGAATTAGCAACAATTGCTCGACAATTGTTACGGTGGTATGGTGTCGGGCTTAAAGAATGGCGCCGTCTCATATCTTCCCGTGGGTGTCGTCAGAGGCGACTAAGGGCCTTTCCAGAGAATGGGCAGCAGCGTTCTCTGTGGTTTTGTAATGACAGTGCTACGATCGCCAACCGGCCTGCCAAGAGTGGTGATTATAGCAAAACCCCCCTTATGCTAAGGTGGCGACACTTGGGGAAGGCCTATGTCCAGCAGTGGACATCTTTCGGCTGAAATGATGAATGATGAATGATGCTCGACAATTGCATGTATAATTAAGATTCGGCATGACTGCAGATTGACACTTAATTTCATCCATACTAGATCTCACACTCTGCTTAGGTCAAAAAAGCTTTTAAATTTATTTTTTTTCAACCAACCCAAGAACTTCACAAAGAAAAAAATATGAGGATAACAAAAGGTATTAGGTTATATGATGTTGGTATTGATAATGTAAGAATTTTCTCTGTACTAGCAGTTTTTTTAACTAAATCGCGGAGTTCCATGAATAGACTCAATTACGGACGACCAAGACCTGATATTTTGCTTCAGAAAATCAGAAAACTTTTATTCTTATAGATTTTCATGTGCACCTGCTGGTTTCAAAGTATTTCTCATTACACAGATATTTGTCCCTCTTGTTGAATAAAATGGATAGTAAGTTATAAAAAATGTTTTTTTTTTTTAAAGATCTCTCTACAGTCTCTCCACAATCCCACCAAGAACAACACACCACAATTTATAATCTCACCAGGGATGCCCCATAACAGACGTTGCATAGAGAGGGTTCCAGACAGGTATTTTAGAGAAAACGGTGCCTCCTCCCATGCACGGATGGTGACCACCGGGTTGGTGTTATTGAGGTAGAAGTCCCACACAGCTCTCCAGTCTTATCCCAAAAGACTGATCTCCTCTTTAGGTTACGTTAGGTTTCCCCAGTGAACAAAAATAAAACGAAAATCGTACCGCGCATATGTAGTTGCCAGAGTCGCCACTACGCAAGTCAAACGTAGCTGACTGTCACTTGTTCTGGTTTTTTGCATAACAACACAGATGGGGCTACCATACTCCCCCTGACATCGATACGTACCGTTAAGCACATGCACGGACACGGTGTGGGACCTGGCACCGCGGACCGCGCATGTGTAGTTCCCAGCGTCACTGCTGTTGACACGTGCCAGACGCAGCTGACTGTCAGCGCCCCCTGGCACTTGTTCTGTCTTCACGCTGTAAAAGAAAGTGATGTTAATTTCTTGAGCAACTTGACCAAAATACTACAATGTTTACGTCATTTATAAAACAGGAATAGCCCAGACAATCATCATCATCTGCCTAGCCTTTACCCAAACTATGTTGAGGTCAACTTCCCGTCTAACCGGATACAACTAAGTACCAGTATTTAACATGAAACAACAGCCTATCTGACCTCCACAGCCCAGTAACTGGGTAGTAGTACGATACCTCGGTAAGACTGGATGTCAGACTTTTGGCTTCTGACTACTCGTAACGACTGTCAAAGGCCTACAAATGACAGCCGGGACCAACGGCTTAACGTGCTTTCCGAGGCACGGAGGAAACTTGGTATGTATTTATGGTCACCCATCCACGGACCAACCTCGACAAGTACGGCTTAACCTTAAAGATCGACCCGTGCGTGCTGTTATTATTAAGCCACGAGCTCTGACAATCTCTGTAAATAATAAATAGGTGGAACAGAATAGATACAATATCAACAAAATGTCATCAAATTCCCTCCCAAAACGAGAAGACGGCGCTAATTCATAAGCCGTCTCTCAGTGGGAAATTTATGGGCTGATAATAGTTATGCTTATTAAAAAGTTATTGTTGGCTCTTAATTTTCTATTTTGAGACATTACATGACGCAAATGACAACCGGGAAGGAATGGGTAATCGGCGGACCGATCTCGGCAAGAGTCGACCCGTGCGGTGATTATTATATAACAACAAGCTCAAGAAAAGCCAAAAATTCAGGGAATCATATCCCTAAAACTAACTTTGTACTGGATGTCTTCCTTGAGAATTGGAAAGAAGTAGCACAGAATCGTGACTTTTGGAATGAATGGAAGGAAGACTTTGCCCAGCAGTAGGACAATATAAGCTAGCTATAATATAATAATACTTCCCACGAAACTAAATAGCAATACTGTATCCAAAACATCGTTCTATCAGGTTCTTGTCAACGGGCTTTTCACCGGCATCTATTTAAAATTTCATAAATGTCTGGCCCGCCATCAAGTTTCACGTTTGCGTGAGCCGGCTCCGTTTACATTGTATATTTATAAGCAATCCGGTTTGCTTCCCTTTTTCTGTACTACACTATAATGTACCGATAGAATGTAAAATAAACCATTATTGCCTTGTTCAGATGGTGATTTGAATTCTTTATAGGGAAAACTTATAATTTAAAATGAGTGAAATGGGTTGGAGGGATTAATTTGAGTGATTTAGGCTATTTTGTTTAAATATAATAATTATGATTATTTAATGACAGGTGTGATAGATTTCCAACTATTTCAATATAGTTGGTACCTTCCTTGACTGTTATATAATTTTGACCGTTACTATTTAGATCTGAAGTAATTTCATCTCCCTACGCCAATATTCAAAAGACAAAGGCTAAATTCAAAACACTGGTTCTATGCATTCTGGTTAATAGCGAATCGTTTCCAGAACGCAAAAATAAGGCTGGGGCCTCATCAGTGCGTTGCGTTACGTCGTCGCAACGGATTAATGCATTGTATGCCTCAACTGCGTTGCGAGGACGCACGACGTTGCAGTAGAACACTGTCCGTCGTCGCTCCGACGGTGCAGTGCATCATCCGTCCCCTGCTTCATCTCTCGTCTGGCAATCCATTGAAATATCTTGTGCGATGACGCAACGCATAATTTGGCATGTCACTAAACAATATAGATATGTAAAACGACGCACCGTTGACGCAACGATGACACAACGCACTAAGGGCTTGTACGCAGAAACTGCGCATCGGCGCGATGCGAATTTGCAACGCAGAAGAAACTGTACGGGCTAGTACACCAAACTGCGAAACGAGGTCGCATCGTAAAAAAACGAGCTCAAACAGTTACATTTTTTTCTGCGTTGTGAATTTGCATCGCGCCTTTGCGCAGTTTTGTGTACAACTCCTAACTGTAAGTAGTGTTTGAGCTAGTGGATTTTTACGATGCGACGTCGCATCGCAGTTTAGTGTACAACCCCTGATGAGGCCTCAGCCTTATTTTACAAGTTGTCAAGCACACGTAAACTACAGTGATTGTTTAAATGGATAGACAATCTCTGCACTAGCATTTTTTATTTATAAAATAAAATAAATTGTTTAAGAAATCTATGGTCACGTCAATAATTTCGGGGTATAATAATATAATATCACAAAAAATGAGCATGACCATTGATGAGTATTTTATTATCACACATATATGTAGAATTTAGTACGAAAGTTGTCAAAGAATTATGTCAAACACACCGAGCTACTTCTCTGTTATATAAATTCATACAATTTGGTGTCTCGAGTTTAAGACCTCTTGAAGGTCCGCACTTGGAAAACATTTCTTCGGTTTTTTTGGCCCTTACTGTCATCAAAATTTTTGAACTAGGCACAATTCTATTTTTCTAGACGAAAAAAAATGGACACTGGAGATATTTTCTTGAAACAGCTTAATGAGATTTTTTTGTCCTTTTAGTTTAGATATTTTTATTATTGAAGTTAAATAAAAGAAGAAGTTTAATTAGATGAAAACACCTAGGTCCCCCGAGTCCCCTAGGGTAATTAAATAATTTATTGGCCTCATGATGCTGAAAAAACATTACGTATTTTCTTAAGCGAATCCAATTATTATTGTCCTTATTATACGTACCTCTTGATGTATTTATCTCATCACTGGTGAACTATTTTAGACTTTGATCGCTTACTAATAAAATTCATCTTCACTTAAAACCCAAAATCTTGTGCAGCAGCCAGTAAGTTAAGTTCAACTTAATTTAGAACCAAATTTAACCTAGAAAGCATGTTGCAGCAGAATAATCTACACATACTTTGACTAGATTTTCTCTACTAAAACACATCACCAGAACTTAAATTGAAATAGTCGAGACTTCATTACGGCAGTGTATGCGGGCTAAAGATTTCGAAAATTCGCTGACAAAGTATCCTTTGATAAACGCGATCAGAGAATGTTTGAGCGTGCAACTAGAGTGCATTGTAGGGTGTATACAATCTTCGCTTTTGAAAACGACAAACGTGATTGTAAGGTTATATTCAAACATTCTTGCAACAACACACGATATTGTGGCGTAAAGACTTGCTATCTTTGCCGAGATTGCCGTTTAACCGGATTATAAGAGGACGCGCCAGTGTTTGCGAATACACTAGTGCACGATTATATTTCCTGAATTGATGGCACTCTCTGCTGAGTTTGGCCGCCATAAGCGAAAACGATTAAGAGAACTGTATGACAATATAAAAGATGAATTATGGATGGATAATGATTTTGTTCATTGATTGTTTTAGTTCTACATTTCAAATCATTTTAGTTAAAATCTAGTTTATGCAGACCTAATTAAATCTTTTAGATTCTGGACTAGAGATGTCGACTCAACTTTTCGTAGTGTTTCTCTAGTAGCAAGACATGACACCTGATCCCTCCGCAAGTAATGCCTGCTGGCATTCATTGCCCTGCCTTCGTGCAGCCACCTCATCAATGCAAGCGTCTCTAGCTCTAGTGTCGACTCAACTTCGAGCTACTTCTCTAGTAGCAAGATCTCTCACCTAATCCCTCCGCGAGTAGACGACCTCCGTGCAGCGACGTCAGCAGTGCAGGAGTTTCTAGCCATAGTGTCGACTCAACTTCGTGGTACATCTGTAGTAGCAAGATATCTCACCTGATCCCTCCGCGAGTAGTGTCAGCATTCAGCGCCCTGCCTTCGTGCAGCCACGTCAGCAGCGTAGGAGTCTCAACGTGCCGCGCTCTACATAGTAGCGCTAGCGTCGACTCAGCTTCGTAGTATTTCTCCAGGAGTGGGGCACCAGCCTCATCGACTACCCACACTTGAGGAGCTGGGGAGGAAATAAAACAGTTGTTATTTTGATTCAGTATAATGTTTTGTGGTTTCTTCGAGTTCTCAAGAATAAGTTCGGTTAAAAATTTTGGCTGTTTTAGAGCGGGCTATTACACTTCAAAATAGCCATATAAATATAAAGGGTTTCAATCTAATAGTACTGTGTCACCCACAGACCCCCTAAACAGGCGTACAAACGCAGCTAGCAGCGGCCGTCAGATAACATAAAATCAAAGGCTTGCCCGAACATATTTGACAGAGCTGACCATGCACTTAATAACATGTATACACTAAATGTTGTACACTAAATATAAAAACAACAACTATAACAGCAACCTGAAGGATAAAATACGTAGAACTTTAGCCAACGCAACAGAAATCTTCGGTTCCCCTTTAAAGGAAAACAAAATAATGACACTCAACTTCGTAGCGACACCTCCCAATAAATCCTCATTCGAGTAACACTCGTAACTCCATCATACTTCGTTGAGGGAACTCGTTAAAACTTCCATGTCACCTATTTATTGAAACTCAGGAGTATTACATTAAGTATGGATTACTTGTGCTTTGAGTAAAGGGCTTCAATTAATAACGATGCGAGGAAGATTATAATCGAGTTTGGGTTATTTAATTTTGAGAGTGATATAGAAAGCTTCTGTTAAATTTAATTATGGCAGTTCCTGACATAATTATTTCGTAAACGAATTCTCAAAGATTAGAAAAAAAATCAAGAAGAAAGTGATCCAATTGTTTGATTTAATTGAGTTCGAAGTTAAAATACTTTCAACAAATTACAGTGGAAACGCAAAACAAAAACCTCCCCAACATTCCTTTTTTTTTGCAAAAAATGCATGCTATGAGAGAAGCAGCTCTTTGGTTGATTACTTTATTTTTATTTTTTGTTTTATTCGCGCGATGGCCACGACACTTTCAACTTAAAATTATTGAAATAAGTGGTGGCCGAATGGAAAAAGACATCGAAAACTTGTGATATGCATCACATAGGGCCCACGTAGGGGACTACGGCCCACTCCCTCTCAAACATACTTCTGGAGCAAAGGCCTGTTGTCGCGTGCTCCAGCAGTGGACTTTTAATTGGCCGATTATTATCGTTTGGAGATCAAAACGACGTGACGAATTGGTTTGATATCATATCACAACCGCCTAATCATTTTCTTGCCCTTATCCCAATTCATTTGGGGTCGGCGCAGCATGTCTTCTTCCTTCATACTTCACTATTCTCGTCATCTCATTAAACACCGTTTTTCTTGCGATATCATGATATCACTACCGCCTAAGCACCCTATACCTTCGCCAATACTTAGACGGCATGAAAGTCCTTGTAATTAATGTTGCACAGAATTTTCATTACTCGGACCAGCATAGCTGAAACTTCCACCGTTTATCCGGTACGGGATACCGTAAAATCCTAGACATTAATAATGTCGAAATATTGATTACAGCCGACAATCTTTCGGAAATCTTCGTGTCTGGCTGAAAGTTGAGTATAGAGAATAGTACAGAAGTTCGGTTACGAACAACGTATGAAAATGTACGCATACAGATACGCTTCACATAAAACGAGTGCAAGTAAACTAAAAAGTGAAAAACATAATTAGCAAGCGATTGAACCATGCTGGATTAAGGAAACTTTGGCTCGCCAACCGAATGATTGAAAAATTAAATAAAAATATGAGATGAACCTTCATTCATATATAATTTTGGTGGGCTTGTGTGGAGAGAAAAAAAAATCGAGTGAACCGTAATTCGAGTGACACGATGATAGTGTCTGAGTGCTCTGTATCTTCTCGTGGGTGTCGTAAGAGGCGACTAAGGGACTTGCCAGAGAATGGGCAGCAGCGTTCTCTGTGCTTTTGTAACAACCTCACTGCGATCGCCAACCCGCCTGCCAACCGTGGCGATTATGGCAAAACCCCCCAAAATGTCAAAATGGCGACACTTGGGGGAGGCCGATGTCCAGCAGTGGACGTCTTTTGGGCTGAAATGGTGATGAATGATGATAGTTTCATAGTGTGGACCTTCTGCATACTCGTAGTTATTTACCACGTCTCTTGATAATATCTTCAATGTTAGGAGTTAGACCAAAATGTGGAAGGGACAATTTCGATGAAAAGGGTGCCTAGATTTTGGCCTAGTTAGGATAGATAGGGGCGATCAATCGAGTGTATACTTTGGCGGTAGGCCTTTATTTTTGGGACAGACTGTAATGTAGGCTTAGGTATCTTTTATCTACTTGAATTTCGAGTGAGAATATGTAGGATTGTTTTTTAAGCTTTCACGGTTATTCAATTTCATAAAACGGACCTAACTATATACATTACAACGATTAACAAACTAATAAATTAAATAACTAAAATAACAATAAACTATAAAAGGGCGTCAAAAACTCTTCCTCAACGCTGTCAGCTGGTATTGTGTCCAAGAGACTGGCAGCATTGTCACGTTCTATGGCAATACTTAGCCTCTAGCCAAAGTAAAAGCCAGCCCTTGGGTCACGGGAAGCGTCAACTAATATTGTGTTTTTTTTTTTTTGTAAACATTTTTTTTATCAGTATCTGTAAAGTTGCAATAATAAAATTCACACTATACGACGAACAGGGCAACGCATTCCTGAATTAGTCCGATAGGTATTTACAGCGAACAATGTACCAGCAAGGACACGCTTATTTACGAAAAACAAAATTTTATCAGCCTATGGTAATTTAGGAACAGTCACACGTCGTAATTCGAGTACTCGAAATTATAACTTTCGAAGACATTTAGGTCTCCTACATCAACTAAACCATTTATGACTGTCCAAAAAATATGCTTTAACTGAAAATTTAAATACATTTTAATGCAAATATGTCCATTAGACCGAATCTAAATCCTTTCGGAGACCGATCTTGAAAAGATTTATCGTTCCACTAATCATTTGTTGAAGTATTTGAATACATTATTTCAGTATGGTTAGGGAATTATTTAAGTTCTAAATTATTGATTTTATATGCTAGAATAAAAATCGTATTTTAACCATTTCGAAATGTCTTGGACGCGCATTGCGATTGCTGATTCGAGGTGGCGCACAAAAACCTTTCCAGTTTTTTTTTGGCAGTTAGCGATATTACATATTTGTTCAGATCACATACAACATCATCAGCCTATAACGTTCCCACACCTGGGACACAGGTTTTCTCTCAATGAGAGGGCGTAGGCTGTAAGCCACCACGCGGGGCCAGTGTGGGTTGGTACATGTCACATGTCTTCAAATTTTTGTTCTAGAACATGCGTTTTCCTCACGATGTTTTACTTCACCGTTTTTGAGGGCAGCGGTGATGAAATAAATTACACAAAGTAATGCCCCTGCTCTAAATGGTGTCGGAGGTAAAGAATAGCACCATCCCATATCTTCCCGTGGGTGTCGTAAGAGGCGACTAAGGGATGTGCCAGAGAATGGGAGCAGCGTTCTCTGTGCTTTAGTAACAACCGTACTGCGATCGCCAACCCGCCTGCCAAGCGTGGCGATTATGGCAAAACCCCCCAAAATGTCAATGTGGCGACACTTGGGGGAGGCCTATGTCCAGCAGTGGACGTCTTTTGGGCTAAAATGTTGATGATGATGAATGCGCCTGCTAAGAACCCACGGCTTACTGGTCGTAAGTCGGGACTGCCACCGCTGGGCCACCGCTGCTCTCGGATCACATTGCGATTACTACAGAAGTTCGGCTTTTAGAAAAAGGATTAGATTCCCGTGCAAAAAAATTAAAACCCTTGAAATTGTTAACAAAATCCAATTAAATTAAGGAAGTTATATTTTTAAAATAAATTCACGCGAGCGAATGTCGCGGGGCACAGGTAGTGGTGTACTAAAATACATAAGACAAATATTATCTAGCAAAACATAACAGGTTTAACCTTCGTAGCAGCATGAAAGTTAATTTGTTTTAGGGTATTCACGGTAATACGTGCTCTTGTTTCTCAGTAACATCAAAGGTAAGGTTTCGGGCAATTTAATGGGAGCTACAACGTGCGCGGATATTAGATCTCATTGAAATTGGCTTAGAACAGGTATCGTGGTTATTATCAAGATGTCTATATATAACAGGCATCGTGGTTATTATCAAGATGACTATATATATATAAGAGGCAGATATCAAGGTTACGTTAAGTGGGATCTACGGACACCTCTCCCCTCACCTCCCGGTACGAGGCTCGCCTGTCAACCGGGCCAGCACTAGTTAGGAGCAGTGGAAGTGGCGTTAGATCACTCTGCCTTCCGACGCAAGTGTGCGAGGGAACGCCGGTGTGGTTTTAGTCAGTATGAGTCTGTCAGAACCCTCCGCTCGCCTCAGGGCGGAGGACATCCATTTAGGATCAACATACCAAGACCAAGCTCGATAAGTATTGTTCTACCTTGAAGACAGACTCATACTGCTTTTGTGTCTTGGTGTCGTGAGAACGTGAAAACACGAATTCGAGTGAATCATTCACTCGAGTAAAGCGCCTGATACCAACTTTATCTATTTCGTTTTTGCACCAATTAATGTAGCTCTTTCGAATGCGTAAATTTCATACAATTTCAATAAACGTTTGTCTAAACTTCGACCCAACGATCTTCTAGCACCCCTAAAAAGGTTCATATTTGACCTTTACGTCGGATACGGCCGTATACCGGTAAAAAGACTGTCTGGGGACCGTACAACGTACATTATTTATGAGCATGTCCTACAGATGATGGAGGCAGGAATAGGTACGTGATAAGCTTTATAATTGCTTTTCTATGTAATACTTATGTCGTGCTCCTGGGATTAAAGCTGAGTTGAATAATTTTAAATTGTCTGTTCTCATATTATATCGTCATATTTGGATCGTGAGTAGAATAAGTTTAGTGGCAAGGGATTTAACGAAACTGATCCTTGAAAATGTGATATTTTGTTATTTCAACGACGAAAATAGGATTTACCTATAATGTCCCAAGGTAGGCCAAGTTCAGTGAATGGAAAGTCGAAACAAATCAAAACATTTTATTAAAGTAGTTACTTTTGAACTGTCGAAACATCCCCAAGAGCACAAAGGTTACCGACGTAACCCGAAGAATTGCCACACTTAAGTGGCAGTGGTAAGGGCATACGGATGGCCGATAAGGCCGACAAATTCTGGAGGAGCGACCGCCAACCAGGCCTCCATCTAGGTGGACCGATGACCTGGTGAAGGTTGCGGGGATCCGCAAGATGCGAGTCGCACCGGACCGGTCAATGTGACGATACTTGGGGTAGGCCTATGTCCAGCAGTCAGGGCATCTTTCGGCTGAAATAATGATAATTATGATAATTTCGAAACAAATACAAGAATAAAATGTAGCTACAGTCCCAGTCACAAGGCATAATAATTGTAAAAGACCCTGCGCATTCCAAATCATAGATCTTTCTAGAAAAAAAAAATACGCAACAAACAGCATGGACACTCTTTTAAATCAGAATATTGTTGCAAACCTTGGTTACATTATGTTGAAATTGTACTGACTGACAAGGCAACTTCCCTTCTGATGAAACATGGCTCTCATGAAGTTGAAGTTTCTTTACGTCTTTTACGTTTGACAAAGAGTGCTGTTTCAATAAATAAAACTTCATCATCATCATTTCAGCCCGAAAGACGTCCACTGCTGGACATGGGCCTCTCCCAAGAAGGGGGGCTTTGCCATAATCGCCACGCTTGGCAGGCGGGTTGGCGATCGCAGTAAGGTTGTTACGAAAGCACGGAGAACGCTGCTGCCCATTCTCTGGCAAATCCCTTAGTCGCCTCTTACGACACCCACGCGAAGATATGGGATGGTGCTATTCTTTACGTCCGACACCATACAGACGTCCGACACCATACAGACGAAATAAAACTTATAAACGCCCAATCCTAAGGAAACAAGAATGTTGAATACGTGCAGTGATAGATTTGAAACTACTACTACTACTACATTTTTTTTTTTTCTTGAAAGATGAACTCTCTGCCTGCGTCGGTGTTTTCAAACGCTTACAACCCTAATCTCTTCAAAGATAGAGGCTTCTCCTGGGTAAGCTCGTATCATCGTCGACTTTGTCTGTGTCATCTCTGACTTAGACTAGAGTTAAGAGCAAACCCATCGCAAAAAAAAAGTACACTTTTAAACAGACATAGCTGTTTGTGAAAAAGCAGTATTTTACATAGAACCATAAGTGCCTATCTGTTCTCAATAATCTAGATACTCGTTAACACGATACTCCTGGCAAGATTCTCAGACAAATTGGGTGTCTGACTACCCGTAACAACTGTCAAAGGTGTACGAATGATAGCTGAAAATTTGACACGTCGCGTCGATTCTAATATTAATTTCATGCCTTCGTGAAAGCCATTTGAATTTTCGTAGCATACGAAACAACTAGTATACCATTATTATTCGAGGTCTATACATATTCTATACTATATTAATATGCATCACATAGAGCATCTAAGCTATAAACATAACAGTACTTAGTTAATCGGCTTTCGTCTAAGAAGGATAAACAAATAATACATTTTGTTTTATTTTAGGGTTTTCTGAAACAGCTATATTTATTTAGCATAAGCTTTATTTCCTTTTCACTAACAACACGCGAAAACTAAATGAAGGCGTCTATATTACTAGCTGTCCAGCGCAACTTCGTCTGCGTCACATTTTCCCCGATTTTGAAACATTGTTAATTGCTGCTTCGCTCCTTTTTGTCGTAGCGTAATATTATATAGCCTATCCTATTTATGGGCTATCTAACACTGAAATAATTTTTAAAACGGGATCAGTAGTTCCTTAGATTAGCGCGTTCAAGCAAACAAACAAACAAACTCTTCAGCTTTATAATATTAGTATAGATTTTGTACTGTTGGAATTTCAATGCACGTTGGTCACGGCTGTCATTTGTAAATCTTTGACAGCCGTTTCTAGTAGTCAAAAGCCGAACGTTTGACAGTCGGTTTGGTACAGTCTTACAAAGCAGTATCGTATTACCCAGTTACTGGGTTGTGGAGATCAGATAGGTAGTCGCTTTATGTAAAATATTAGTACTTGACTGCATCCGGTTAGATTGGAATCCGACCACACATAGGGAAAGGCTAGGCAGGTGATGATGATGACTGTTGGAATTTCAAATCTCGTCGCTAAGCCGAGCGTTGAAAATACAATAAATACACCCATACCTTAGTGCAAAGCGAAATAAGCCGTTTTTGTAAGCAATTGCTGCGTTCCACTTAGCCAAAAAAGAAACTGTAATTTGTCTACAATACAAAGGCAGGACGTTTCGGAACTATTACAGTTACTAAGCGATGAAATGTTTTGGGACTAACATTTTTGTCTGATGTGACTCTTCACAATTTATAGCTTCGTCTAAATGGATACATTTAGCTAGTAATTTGGATTTTTTTTTTAAATGTGCGAATAGGTATCAAATTGTTGACTATTTCAGACAAAATCAAAAATCAAAATCACTTACTTAGGCCTACATGGACACTTACACCCCGCGTGGTGGATTAAAGCCCACTTCCTCTTATTGAGAGGAGGCCTGTGTCCCAGCAGTGGGAACATTATAGGCTGATGCTGTTGGACACTTATAAAACGTCGATAAAAAGGTGCTCGGTTCGGGTTGGTCGTTTCCTATGGAGAAGAACTGTCAAGAAACTCCATGGTCCATCCTAAAATAACCTATTGACTTCATTTAATTTTTGCAATATTGGCAAATTAATCAAAATTGGGATTTGTTATAAAGATAACATAACACAGTTTTGTACTTGGTCATCTACAGCTAGATTTGGTGGTTTCTTAGTCGGTTGCTCGATGGGTGGCTTTAACCACCGACACCGAAATGTTTAGCATTTTAGGTTAGCTGCTTCTCTTTCGTACTATATTTCCCGTAGTTATTAGGAAGGATTATTGAATACATTGTCACGCTATCATTCTTCCCAGTTTCATCATCATCATCTGCCTAGCCTTTTCCCTAACTATGTATCTTGGATTTGGCTTCCAGTCTAACCGGATGTAGCTGAGTAACAGTATTTTACATGAAACAACCGCCTATTTGACCTCCACAAGCCAGTAACTTAGTAATACGAAAACCCTTGGTAAGATTGGATGTCAGACTTTTGGCTTCTTACTACTCGTAACGACTGTCAAAGATCTATAAATGACAGCCGGGACCAACGGCTTAACGAGGCACGGAGGAAACTCGGTATGAATTTATGGTCACCCATCGACGGACCAACCTAGGTAGGCACGGTTTAGCCTTAAAAGATCGACCCGTGCGACTGTTATTATGTAGCCACGAGCTCTTCAGCTCATCTCCCCAGTTCCATCACGCAGTCCATTCATCTCGACCTTCTTTTTATCTACACCTAACAACAATTATATAATTATATACAACACTCTTTTAGGCGTTGCCTTTCATATCAGCCACCTACCTCATCTAATTAACGATCTACAAATCTATTAATACACAAAACCACTTACTATTAATATGCAAATAAGTCCTGCTAACTCTAGGTGGATGAGTCGATATCTGGCACTCGTATACTCCTTCGTCATCAGGCTTCACTTCCCTGATGAGTAGCTTCCAGTTCCCGGGGTATCTACGGGCGACCGTCACCCGATTGTCGGCAGCGTATGTCACAGCTCCCACTGTGAGCAGCTCAGGCATTTCATCTTTGCCTCTGCGACGTACCCAGGATACCTGAGATAAGAGATTATCATTAGAAAATACGAGGTATAAAGTAAACCATAGCTGGAAAATTGTTGGCGGACTGGGAAGTGTTGCTTCCTAAATCAACGGGGTAATGGTACATTATTTTTCGGAAGATAATCATCATCATCATCATCCTATAATGTTCCCACTGCTGGGACACAGGCCTCCTCTCTATGAGAGGGAGCTGGCTATAATCCACCACGCGGGCCCAGTGCCGGGTCGGAAGATTATATTGAATTTAAAAAACTGATTGTAGAAACGATAATATACTGAATAAAAAAAAACCGGCCAAGTGCGAGTCGGACTCGCGCACCAAGGGTTCCGTAACATTATTTATAAAAACGAGACAAAAAATCACTTCGTTGTATGGGAGCCCCCCATAAATAATAGGTCTTTACCTATGAAATTGCCGTATTGCAGTACAGACTTTTTCAAACAAAAAAAAGTTTTGATTG
The DNA here is from genome assembly GCA_949152445.1 of Cerastis rubricosa. NCBI lineage: Eukaryota > Metazoa > Arthropoda > Insecta > Lepidoptera > Noctuidae > Cerastis > Cerastis rubricosa. The sequence continues at coordinate 17,952,144 of OX424541.1, forward strand.
GCTATGAGTTCTAAATTCAAATTAATTTTGTTTTAAAAATATGACATTCTATTTACAAAATCAGTCTTTTGTTTATTGATTAGCGTTGTATTTTCATTACATTTCAACATTTTTCCTCATAATGGATACTTTGAAATTTCGTGTAATTATGGAATGAGTTCCGTCGTGGCAACGACGTTTACGGAGAGAACTGTACAAACGAACGCACAACCCGTTATTGGTTTGCTCGGTTCCGTTCTGGGAATTTTGACTTGAAAAATGAACCTCGTGGTCGTCCGGAAACTTTGGTCAACAATGATGAATTAAAGGTGATTGTTGAAGCTGATGAAACTCAATCTACAGCTGAGCTGGCAGCAGCTTTTGATGTTAGCATTAAAACAATATTGGTCCATTTGCGACAGATTGGCAAGATAAAAAAGCTTGATAGATGGGTGCCCCACGAACTTAACGATCGCCAGCGCAACGTACGCGTCGAGACTTGCCTTGCGCTGCTTAACAGGCACAGAAATGAAGGAATTTTGAACCGAATTGTTACGTGCGACGAAAAATGGATTCTTTTTGACAATCGAAAGCGCTCAGCAAGTTGGTTAGATCCTGGTTCGGTACCAAATCAATGTGCAAAACGAAAAATGACCCCTAGAAAGGTGATGGTCACAGTTTGGTGGTCTAGTGCTGGTGTGATTCATCATAGCTTTTTACAAAACGGCGAGAGCATTACTGCAGATGTGTACATTGAAGAACTGACCACAATGATGGCGAAACTCGCACGTCTGCAACCAGCTTTGGTCAATCGGTCGTCTCCACTGCTACTTCACGACAACGCGCGGCCCCATACTGCACAACAGACCGTCTCTAAGCTGCATGAGTTGGGTTTGGAAGCTCTCCCTCATCCGCCATACTCACCAGATCTTGCGCCTTCCGACTATTACTTTTTCCAAAATTTGGACAACTTTTTAGCGGGAAAAAAATTCAATTCCCGAGAGGCAGTACAAAACGCCTTTGAAGAGTTTGTTGTCTCCCGTCCAGCTGATTTTTTCAAGAAGGGCATCCATAAACTGCCACAGCGTTGGCAAAGATGCATTGATTGCAGGGGTGATTACTTTGAATAAAAGAAATAAATAAGTTCGAAAAAAAAAAATACTTTAACTTTTTTCAAACAAAACGGCAATTTCATAGGTAAAGACCTAATATTTATTTTATTCTGTTTTTAGTATTTGTTGTTATAGCAGCAACAGTAATACATAATCTGTAGAAATTTTAACTGCCTAGCTATCACGGTTCATGAGATACAGCCTGGTGACAGACGGACGGACGGACGGACAGCGAAGTCTCAGTAATAGGGTCCCGTTTGACCCTTTGGGTACGGAACCCTAAAAAGCAAGATATACTCGTATCATTAGACGATGTAGGAATTTTAATCGAAGATAAGTTAATTAGCTTATTGATAATCGATTGCTCGTGTGAGTGTTAACGTGTTAGCGAAGAGTGGAAAATGGAAGAAAAAAAGTTTTTGTATCAACCAAAGATCATCATCTGCTTAGCCCTTTTCCCAACTATTTTGGGGTTGGCTTTCAGTCCAAACGGATGCAGCGGAATACCAGTATTTTACATGAAGCCTACCTATCTGACCTCCGCAACCCAGTTAGTACTGGGCATCTACCCCTTGGTAAGATTGGTTGTCAGACTTACTTCTACAGTACAAAGAAAAATACTTTTTCTTATTCATTTCTCTTTGTACTTCTACAGTACAAAGAGAAATGAATAAGAAAAAGCAGAGATATTTTATATAATTTATATCACGAAAAATCTCTGACTTCAGATCAAGTCTTTCACACTTATGTTAGAAACTATTCGAAAATATTCAAAAGTGTCTGCGCTCAAGCAAAATCTCAAATAATAAGTAATAAAATTGGTAATTCTAATAATAAAATAAAAACGGTGTGGCAGGTAATTAACAGAGAAACCGGTAAGACTCAACAACAAGATAAGAGTGAATTGTCTTTAAACATAGATAACAAAACAATTTCTGACAATTTAGAAGTCGCTGAGACACTAGATAATTTCTTTACTAACATTCCGTTAGAGGTTACGAAATCTCTCTCCTCTTCGGTTGAATTAGCTGAGGGCCTTCTTAAAGAGAACTTCACAAAAGACATACCAAACTTCAAATTTAAACCAGTATGTATTGCCACAATCAAAAACGCATTCAAAAGTCTCAATATCAAAAATACTGAAGACTTATGGGGGATTTCGGTCAAGGTTCTTGAAAACATTATTGACTCAATTGCGCCTGTCCTAACAGGCATATTCAATCAATGTTTGGACAGCGGCAAGTTTCCTGACTTGATGAAACATAGTAAAGTGGTACCAATTTTCAAATCAGGTTGTAAGAGTGATCCTTCAAATTATAGACCGATATCTGTGCTTCCAGCACTGAGTAAAATCTATGAAAAAATCATGCTGGACCAGATGTTGTCTCACTTTAACTCTAATGGGATACTGCATAGTCAGCAGTTTGGTTTCACGAAGGGTAGGTCGACAACGGACGCGGGAGTAAAACTCATCAGTCACATTCTGGAATCCTGGGAGAAGTCCCAGGACGCTATTGGCATTTTTTGTGATCTCTCAAAAGCGTTCGACTGCGTCGACCACAACACGCTGATCTGTAAATTACATCACTACGGAATTCGTGGACAAGCTGCTGATCTTGTTCTTTCCTATTTATCAAACAGGCAGCAAAAAGTAAATGTAAATGGGGCGACATCCTCTGGGTCTATAGTCAGGATGGGTGTGCCCCAAGGTTCAATTCTTGGTCCTTTCCTATTTCTTGTTTATATTAATGATCTCCCATATATGATGGCAAAATTATCGGATATAATTCTGTTTGCTGATGACACTTCGCTAATTTTTAAAATTCATAGGCAAGATAAGGATGTCATACATGTCAACGAAAGTCTAACTGTTCTCTCGAAATGGTTCGCAGCTAACAATCTTTTACTGAATACGAACAAAACTAAATGTCTAAAGTTCTCTTTACCAAATGTAACTCAACGTGACCTTAATTTAAATCTTGACGGCAAAAAACTTGATGTTATCGCGGAAACTGTATTCTTAGGAATTACTATCGATTCAAAACTGCAGTGGGGCGCGCACATTGGAACTCTTTCGGGGAGGTTAAGCTCAGCCGCCTATGCAGTTAGGAAAATAAGGCAGTTGACTGATGTAGCCACAGCTAGGTTAGTATACTACGCGTATTTCCACAGTATTATGTCTTATGGAATTCTGCTGTGGGGATCGGCAGCAGACGTTGATTCAATTTTTATATTGCAAAAGAGGGCAGTTCGCGCGATCTATAAAATGGGTCCTCGCGAGTCCCTTAGAGAAAAATTTAAAGAGATCGATATACTGACTCTGCCTTCACTTTATATCTTAGAATGTATTTTATACGTCCGCAAAAACCGAGGGCTTTTCAAAATTAGAAGCGACTTCCATAATATAAACACACGCAGTAAACACGAAATTGTAATACCCAAATTTAGATTAACAAAAACTAGCAAGTCATTTCTTATAAACAGTATACGCTTTTATAATAAGTTGCCAAAGTCAGTTATTGAACTGACCGATGGAAAGTTTAAAAATTGCATCAAACGTGTCCTTATTAAAAAAGCATATTACAAAATTAAGGACTATGTTGAAGATAAAGAAGTTTGGCTGTAGTTCCCTCTGCTCATGCGGCTTCCCTGGTAGCTCAAAAACGACACAAATATGTGGATGTCTCTAACTATTCCGAATTTTATTTATTCTATTCATTTTTTTTTCAGATGTCTTACAATAGTTTTCAAATCTTTGCACCGTTTATTCATTGTGCAGAATAGTTACAGTACTGATGACTACATTTGTGTCAATTGTTTATTTAATTGTTCTTAGTTTTATTTTTACTTTTGTATAGATTCTTTTTCATTCATATTTTTTTGTGAATGTGTGGACATTGTAGGCTTTGTAATTTTTTTTTTATTTTTTTTTTTTTCAGCTTCATCTTTTTCTACCTTTTGTAGTAAGCGATGACTTATTGTCGGGCCTACGCTGTCCTCTCATACTTAAGTACTAGCGCTGTAACATCCAAATATTGTAGAACCAAATGATTTTAAAAGAGTAACCATGGAGTTTCTTGCCGGTTCTTCTCCATAGGAAACGACCAACCCGAACCGTGCCTCTTCTGTTGACGTTTTATAAGTGCCCATGTAGGCCTATGTAAAATAAAATATTTTGATTTTGATTTTGATTTTGAAAGGTAGGTAGAAGAAGTAACGTAGCCAATCGACGGCAATACAATGAACGGCATTTGATTTTGAAGTATGATTGGCTAAATATGAACACTCCTGTATATGAAGCAAAACCATCAACAAAATAAATCCCGATAATGCTGTTACCAGTAAAACGATTTGCCCATTAACATTTATATGAAAATCACTACGTTTGTGGTGTTAATCCCCAGGTGATTAACCCATCAACCAAACGAGGCATCAATTGTTGTTCGCTCGCTAAATCTCCGCTTAATCGTCCACCATGACATTTCAGAATTTCTCAAATGAAATACTCCGTGAAAAGTTAAGTGATTAGGACCCTTTTGCGTCTTTATCAGCTGCTCTGCGGCATAGTTTTGAATTTGGTACTAAATTGAGTAATAAATAGAGCTGTTAAAAACATTTGGGCCTGTGCTTGTGGGACTAAGTGCCTATTAAGTCATTTTGTTAAATTATTTTTTATTTGAGCTCGTGGCTAAATGGAAAGCTCGTGGCTAAATAATAACAGCCCCTCGGGTCGATCATTAGAAAAAGAAAAAAAGCCATATTCCCTCTATAGAAATTTATCCAGTGTCGTGGGTGCGTCCACAATCATTTCAACTCACAATTCACGCACAGAACGACTCAAACCGCATCGACTACAAGTAGGCTATACAAATATGTGTTCCATGCGGGATTCGAACACGCAGTGCAGCAGACAATGGCTTAGCCACTCCGCGAACCGGGCCGTCTTGAATCATCTCCCAGAAATAGGTACTCATGCATGTCCAAATTCTGTCTTTAAAAACCCTTCTATAACCATAATGATACCTCTGCCAAGTCACAGGTCTTCTCGCCTTCCCTCCAGAACAGGAAGCGGGCCGTAATCTACCACGCGAACCCAGTGCGAGTTGGTAGATGTCACGTCTTCGAGTCTTCTGGTCTCGGACGGTCTTCTCACAATGTTTTCCTCTTTTAATCACGCAATTCGTTTTGACCTTCAACTAACCAGCTCTCAACGCATTTCGTTATACTGTTTCTATTTAATGAGTTAACCCCCTACGAATCAAGTTAGTTCCCCCGGAATGAACATAACAGCCCAAAACGGCCGTGGGCGACTTCTGTATCAACTGTAATTACATTTTTGTGAACAGAAAGTCAAACTTTCGGTACAGTATTCTGAATGGGTTCGTTTTTAGGGTTCCGTACCCAAAGGGACAGACGGGACCCTATTACTGAGACTTCGCTGTCCGTCCGTCCGTTCGTCCGTCTGTCCGTCAGTCTGTCACCAGGCTGTATCTCATGAACCGTGATAGTTAGCCAGTTGAAATTTCTACAGATTATGTATTTCTGCTGATGCTACTACAAACACTAAACAACACAACTAATACTAAAAACAGAATAAAATAAATATGGGGGGCTCCCATACAAAAAAGTGATTTTTTTGATCATTTTTATAAATAATGGTCCGGAACCCTTCGTGCGCGAGTCCGACTCGCACTTGGGCGGTTTTTTTATTGTTATGTATTAAAATGTCAAAATCTAATTCTACTACTATTATAATACCTATACCTTTATAGTAACTTATCTCAATTGGAATCTTATTATTTAATCGTTGTATAATTTTGTGTAAATGAAATTGTTTTTGATCTGATTTGGTTTTACAGCTATAGCTAGCTTTATAGTAATTTATTTATTTATCTCATAATATTTGTTTTCTATGGTAATACTCGTCTAGCGCCAACCACTGTTCTTTATATATCCATCATATATGTCCATTATATGTCCATCTGCGGTTAATGCAGTGGACTGCAACGTTACAACTTAGTTTTGTTAACCCTATGTTTTATATATGTTGTAGTTATTTATTGTACTTTAAATTAAATAAAAATAAATGCGAAAGTATGTGGAGAATGGATGTTTGTTAATCTTTCACGTAGAAACTTATGGTGATTTGGTGATTTGGATGGAATTTCATAAAGATACTTTTCTTCTTTCTTTCTTTCTTATTTATAGTGTGGCTAGTGTCTAACCTGGATAACAAACTTTTTATTTTGGTATTACGATACCGTGGCTGTCTTAAAAGTCTAATTACTACATCACTGCGACAGTATTTTTATCGTTGGACCTGGTGGTCTACCATGACGTCATAAAGCAGTATTGTTTTAATCTCATTCCAGAGTGGAAAGAAATGGCGCTATACGTCCTCTTTAGCTCAGTCTCTTTCCCACACTGGAATAAGAATAAAACAGTACTGCATTAAGACGTCAAAGTAACCCCTTCTGAGATGTGGTCGGTTCTGAATAGCTTTTTTACCTTTTTACTACTTGTTTTCATAGTCACAATTTTTCTGATTCTTGTTTACGAAAAAAACACTTTCTACAATCTATAAACATTTCAGCGATACAAAAGACAAAATATGATTAAAATTAAAAATAAATTTTCATAATTCAGTTTACAGAATTCTGTAGTACTCGTATTCTCGAAGTCACATAAATGTTAATAATTATTATCTTGGTCACGTATTTTGCAAATTGCATGGTATAAATTAAAATACTCTAGTGTGATACTTGGCTAAACAAAACACAGCGGCAAGTTGAATGTATTTACAGAATCACTCGAATGTTCTTGATGTGTGTATGTTTATACGAACGTCATGTTTGAACGTAGACAAATTTCGATTACGGTCGAATGGCCCGCGGTCCATTCGTTTTGGGCCGTTCAGACTAAACCTTCTTGTTATGGGTGGATTGTTTTAATCTTCAAGTTTTCGTGTACTTGTAGTCCTAGGAATGTTTGAAAGATTTTTTTTGTAGTCCTTGTACTTCTTTACGAGTTTTAGGCAAGTAATGTCATTAAAAATGTAACCTAATACTTGCTTCTTTGTCGAAGCAAGTATTAGGTTACATTAACGTTTGTAATTATTGCAGGTGCTGGCTTTATTTCTAGATTTCGGGGTCATGAGATTTTAGTGGCACTACAAAAAGTAACTATTGCAACATAAAACAAAAAGCACTACAGTGCCATCTATGAAACCAATGATGAAAACTATCTACTGTACCAAATGCAGCCGAATACAAGTATTTTTTAATACAATTATTTTTCGTTCACAGCCCAGTTTGAACGGGGTAATACGATACCCATTGTTAAGACTGGCTGTCACACTTTCGGGCCACTAACTACCTGTAATGACTGTCAAAGATCTACAAATGACAGCCGGGACCAACGGCTTTACATGCTTTGCGTGAGGTAAGATTATATTTTCATTACGTAACAATGGCAAATAAAATTCATAAAAAAAACCGGCCAAGTGCGAGTCGGACTCGCGCACGAAGGGTTCCGTATATCACTTCGTTGTATGGGAGCCCCTTAAATATTTATTTAATTATGTTTTTAGTATTTGTTGTTGTAGCAGCAACAGTATTACATTATCTGTAGAAATTTCAACTGGCTAACTATCACGGTTCATGAGATACAGCCTGGTGACAGACGGACGGACAGCGAAGTCTCAGTAATAGGGTCCCGTTTGACCCTTTGGGTACGGAACCCTAAAAACGATAAATATGTTACAGCTATTTGCGTTAATACTCAGCAACTTTACCATCTATTCCGCAAACATTAGGTACTTAATAACGATATCCATCTTATCCTTCCAGAGATTAACTCTAAAATATTAATACACAACCCTTCGAGACTTAATGCCGCCAATATTTAAAGTGCGGATAATTTTCCTCGTATAAATTTTAGCGGCCGATTAATAATCCTTTAGCTCCCTGGACGACCACTTTGTAGACAATGGCTGTAACAACTCTAATAATGAGACTAGGTGGCGCCACTGTGTCAACAATGGCCGCTCCTGGCGATGGCGCCATTAACGAATGTTCAGTCGTTCTTGTGCTGATCGTGGGTCAATGGAAACTTTTGTGTGCTGATTGAGCGAATGGAATTTGTGGGGAGTATTTACTTGAGTGATGGTCAGATCCTTTTGATTTTGTTGTTTATTTTTCATGCTGAGATATTGGCCTTTTGGTCGCGTACGGGACCAATTTAGTTGAATGTATGTTTGATTTTTATTTCATTTTTTTGCTGTTCTATTTTTTTAGTTTTGTTTCATTATTATTTATTTATTATATTATGGTATTTATTTTTGCAGGCTTTAGCTAGTCATATGATCTTTTTCTTAAAATATACAAATATTATTGAAAAATAACCGAATTTGAAAAACAGTTTACACAATCAGCCTAAAAAATTCCCACAGGAAGTATATTCATGCTTCTTTTTAATAATAGCCGTACACGTGAAGCCGCAGGCGCGCCTGGCAAAGATTGGTGAATATCAGATTTACAAGCTTATAAAATATTAAGTACCCAAAATTCAGCAACATCATCCCAAAACTAAAGTAAGCACTTTAATTTATAGTGAAAATTTCTTCAACTACCTTAGTTTGCAAGTTTAGAACTCTCGTAAACTGAAAGCCTTGGAATGACATTTCGTAAAATGTCATGTTGTTTAATGGAGGCGACTAACGAAGTGTGTAAAAGTCTGGGGTGCTCGGCTAACTCCGGATCTCATCGGCTATCTTCGTATAAAGCGCAGACAGAAGGTCCGTTTTATACAGTGAGCTCACGGACTTATAAACACGCTTCAAGTACAGCAAGTGCAAGCACACTCGCGACTGGCATTCTGAGATAGCTCATTCTGAATGCCCAGTAGAAACGGTCGCAACCAGGAGGAATCCAGGTAAATAGTTTACTTTATATTAATGATTTCATCACTGCTCTCATAACGGTGCAGGAAAAGATTGTGAGGAAATCCGCATTTTCTTGAACGCAAAATTGTTTCCTGTGATGTGATAACCACCCTCTTACCCAGAGAGAAGGCCGGTCCCAGAAGTAAACACATTGCAGGTTTATTCATCATCTTTTGACAAGTATGTTTAAGTCGGCTTCCAATCTAACCGGATGCAGCTGAGTACTGGGTAATACGATACCCTTTGGTAAGACTGTTTGTTAGACTTTCGGGTCACTGACTACCTGTAACGACTATCAAAGATCTACAAGGACAGCCAAGATCAACGATTTAAAGTAAAAGCGATAGGGTAGACCTCGAAATACAAATTTTCTTATGTTTTATGCAATTTGCTGGTCTGTGTAGGTTTGTATGTTAATTTAAATATGTTCATTTAATCCCATTGAATGACTTTTTCATGAAATAGTCTTTAAGTGTATGAGGAACAGGGTGTAAATTTCCTCGATACTCCATAGAAAAGGGAGGATCCTCCGACTACACAGGTGTTATGTCTGGTGGACTATTACCTCACAGTTGTTGTTTTTCCTATATATAGTCTTAAGTCGATGTAAACTTTGCTTGAGGAAATTGATGTTAGTTCATCCTTCGTGTCATAGATGGCGGTGTAGTAGGTCCTTTTTGTTGGAATATTCTTTTTGTGGGTTGCTACATCACCTCTACAAATGAACTTAAAGGGGTTGTATTTATAATTTTAATGAGTAAAATTATGTAAATAATTACGTTTTACGGCCGCGAATCATATTTTGTTCAACATACAGACTGGCACTGACCGGCAAATTGTTAAAAACTAAGGAAACTTTGTATTTAGCGCGATACCCTGTCACTTGCATCTTAACGTGCTTTCAGAGACGAGACGATTTCTTGAGACACAGAGGTAACTCGGTATGTAATGGGTTGTCACCAATATGACGTTTGTTTTCGCTCGTTGCACGGAATTGACCTTTTGTACATTTTTATTTCGTGGTGCAAGGCTGGTATCTAAATAAATAATGGCCGTATTCTGGTACATAATTAATTACATTTCGTTCAAGCTGATTTGGGAGCCAAAGAAAAAAGAAGATGGCGCCCGCTTATCCTGTTATGCGGGTCGTATTTTCGATAAGGTCGGATTTCAACATGTTTCCGAGCGTTATAAATACATTTAACATATCATTTGATTAAAATAGGAAAGTTTTAAATATTTTTGATTAATAGATCATTACTGAATGTAATACTATGCTTAGGCTCCTCCCAACTATGTTGGGGTCGGCTTCCAGTCTAACCGGACTCGGCTGAATACCAGTATTTTACATGGACCTACCGGCCATCTGACTTCCACAACCCAGTTAGTACTTATTTGGTAATACGATACCCTTTGATAAGACTGGTTATCAGACTTTCAAGCGACTGACTACTGTTACGACTGTCAACGATCTACAAATGACAGCCGGGTCCAACGACTTGTGCTTTTTGCGGCACGGAGGATACGCGGTATGTAATCGGCTCGAGTATTGAGTGGCTGTCATTATTTAGCCATGAGCTTCTTCTTTAATCTAAGGAGTTAATCTAAGGTCGAGCTCATTACTACTTTACCACTTTTTTAAAGCAATCTTTCAGATACTTGTAAGTAACGTAGAAGCGAGACCACAATGTTTGCACATTGCAAATGATATTATTCATTCAATTAAAAGAAGGACTACTGAGTGATCATCCATTTTATCGCCACACAAAAATAGACTGAGTACATCAAACATAATACCGTCAGCATCAAAAAATATCTTATATATAATAAATATATAACCTCATCGAGAGGAGGCCTGTGTCCCTGCAGTGGGAATATTATAGGCTGATGATAACGATGATTCAAAAATAACCAGTGATAGCCTAGTGTTGTACCCGTCGGACTGCCAAGTCGTAGGTCATGAGTTCGAACCCAAGACCACAATTTTCCACATTTATGTATGCACGTATTGTATAATTATCACTTGCTTCGGTAAAGGAAAACATCGTGAGGAAACCAGCATGCTTGAGAGATACTTCTCGACGGCATGTAAAGCTAAATCAGAGGCCCATGAGCGCCATCAAATCTCTGACACCACGTTAAGTACTAACCACATGAAAACAAAAAACAAAAAAACTACTTGGTGATTAAAATTTTTTACCTTCACACAAAAATAGACTTACTTCAAACCAACAAATATCTATTTATCAAAAATAATACTGTTAAAATCCAAAAATAAATTATTATCACACAAAAACCAAACAACATAAATGTAGTCGCTATTATGATATCAAAGTACACCCCCACATATATATATATGACGGAGAAAATGTCTCCGTTCCGTTTTTAAAAAGCGTGACGTCAGCATAGCTGACGTCACTGACTATGTTCAGGGTGATCACTCATCTTCGATCTTCCAAGTAAAACACCACAAGTACACTGTATGACTCGTTTATTCAACCGACAGCGTAACGACTTATTTACATAGATCCGTACAGTTCGGCGGCTCAAGCAAGACTGACCCGATCGCCTTTTTTTTTTTTTTTTTAGGAATGGCATCTCGCAGTTCAACCTAGGAGGTTGTCGTCTGCTTAACCGGACTATCCTGTGGATGCCTTAAGAGTAAGGCCTCCAGCCAGGGCATAAAACTTACAAACTAAGCGACTACACGCTAAGGGTACCCCCTGTGGGGTACGAGCCTCGGCTTAGGGCGTCGCTGGGGGAGGACTGCATGGGGACAGGCTGGATCTGAATGATATCATTAATAAGGGGCTGATTTAAAACTACTGGCACAGCATCGCGGGCTGGCTCGAGCGAGGGTCGGGGAGGGCATGGACCGGGACGTCGCGACGGACCTCGACGGCGAGGTCGGAAAGACGGCGGTTTGTGTCTGAACTTTTTAAGAGTGCTAGTCTCTTTGCTACTCTCCTGGAGGAGGGTGATAGCATCATCGGGAGTAAAGACCCGATCGCCTACAGTGCGGCCGTATTTATAGGGCTCGACGTACGTGCACGTTTAATTTTAGGTTAAGTATTTCAATACTTTTAATTTTTTTAATTTAATTACAATGATGACATTCATTTTACATCGTAATAAATTCAAAGTAATCAACTTATGGTTTTTAAACTAATTTTTAGGACAATTAAATGATTAAACTTAGTTATTCTAGGTTTTTCTAGACGAATTGTTGTAGTTGCGCCGATACGGCCATACTGACAGGCGGTGCGCGCTCTGCACCAGCCTCGTTGGTTCTCGTCGATTTTTGTGGATTCTCGTAGACCTGAAAGAATAGAAACAAAACTTCCTCTGAGTAGTACATCTGTAAACAACTTGCGTTGTTTTGTCTTTTGAGAATATCGATTCTGATAAGGTTAGTAGGTTCTCGCAGATTTTATTAAAGGGTTCTCGGAGGTTCTCGTAGAGTTCTCGGAGGTTCTCGTAGAGTTCTCGGAGGTTCTCGTAGAGTTCTCGGAGGTTCTCGTAGAGTTCTCGGAGGTTCTCGTAGAGTTCTCGGAGGTTCTCGTAGAGTTATCTGAGGGATATTTAGAATATTTGAATTAAGTTACTTACGGTTTTATTCTGATGAATTACGGTTTTCCGATTCCGATACGGCCACACTGACAGGCGGTGCGCGCTCTGCACCAGCCTCGTTGGTTCTCGTCGATTTTTGTGGATTCTCGTAGACCTGAAAGAATAGAAACAAAACTTCCTCTGAGTAGTACATCTGTAAACAACTTGCGTTGTTTTGTCTTTTGAGAATATCGATTCTGATAAGGTTAGTAGGTTCTCGGAGATTTTATTAAAGGGTTCTCGTAGAGTTCTCGGAGGTTCTCGTAGAGTTCTCGGAGGTTCTCGTAGAGTTCTCGGAGGTTCTCGTAGAGTTCTCGGAGGTTCTCGTAGAGTTCTCGGAGGTTCTCGAAGAGTTATCGGAGGGATATTTAGAATATTTGAATTAAGTTACTTACGGTTTTATTCTGATGAATTATTTTCACCCTGTAGCTGGTGGTTTTCTGGTTCTCGTAGAGTTCTCGGAGGTTCTCGTAGAGTTCTCGGAGGTTCTCGTAGAGTTCTCGGAGGTTCTCGTAGAGTTCTCGGAGGTTCTCGTAGAGTTCTCGGAGGTTCTCGAAGAGTTATCGGAGGGATATGTAGCTGGTGGTTTTCTGGGTCTCGTGAAGTCGAAGGGATGGGCTTAATTGCAGCAGACTCCTGATGACCAGGTGATGCATTTCCCGCCGATACGGTCACCTGTTCACCTGGTTGTGGCGCGTGGTGCAGCTGATCATGAGCCACCTTGCGAAGTCGCCCCCTGCCGACCACCTTCTTCACCAAATATCGGTCATTTTCAAAATATCTATCGTTGTTAGGTATTGTGGAACTTGAGTTTGGATGAGAACGTTTCTTCCGTATAAATGTTGCTACTGAAATCAGTTTAGGAACAGTAGTTGTTCTGGCATTCAGTAAATCGATGCGTAATCGCTCTATCATTAACACATCCAATCACTGCCTCCACGGCGTGCTCATCTTCCAACTTGTCCTTGGTACCCTTCTCCATAAAATCCATGCCCGTGACCAGAACTCGGCAATATCCTTTGAGGAATCATAAAAATGTTCCCTGAACCTAACAATGTCTCGGGAGTATCTGTTCTCAGGTTCAAATGTGGTGATGATGTTCTTTCGTAACTCTTCCCAGGTCACCATTCAATCATCGATCCACATTTTCGCACGTCCCTTCAGCAGACTGCAGACTTTCATACGAACGTCGAAATCACTCAACTTATATGCCTCAATGGCTTGATCAATATGTTGACACCACTCACGTACTCCGACATGGGTATCCGGGTCGAAAGATGGCAGGTAAATGCCTTTGATCCTTATTTTTGATTCGGTAGGCGGAGCACACAAACGCTCTGACATTCTCTGCATCATTTCCATCATCTGCATAAGGAATTGTGGTGGTATTCCGTCCATCTGCATTCCTTGATCAGGGTATGTATGCGGTCTTGATTGATTCATGGCTTCCATTGATGTATTGGAGACCAGTCCAGGCTCCTGACGCCGAATTTTGGCTGGTTCCAGTTGCTCAGGTGGTAAACGAGCTGATGAGGAAGTGGCTTGAGTAGAAATCTCTTGCGATCCCACTTCTGATGACGGAGAAAATGTCTCCGTTCCGTTTTTAAAAAGCGTGACGTCAGCATAGCTGACGTCACTGACTATGTTCAGGGTGATCACTCATCTTCGATCTTCCAAGTAAAACACCACAAGTACACTGTATGACTCGTTTATTCAACCGACAGCGTAACGACTTATTTACATAGATCCGTACAGTTCGGCGGCTCAAGCAAGACTGACCCGATCGCCTACAGTGCGGCCGTATTTATAGGGCTCGACGTACGTGCACGTTTAATTTTAGGTTAAGTATTTCAATACTTTTAATTTTTTTAATTTAATTACAATGATGACATTCATTTTACATCGTAATAAATTCAAAGTAATCAACTTATGGTTTTTAAACTAATTTTTAGGACAATTAAATGATTAAACTTAGTTATTCTAGGTTTTTCTAGACGAATTGTTGTAGTTGCGCCGATATATATATATATATATCAAACCACAACCTCGGAACAATTTTAGGCTCAAAAATACAGAAACCTTATAAGATAATAGAAGATCTTATTTCCGTTTACAAGCTCCATCAAAAACTCTAAAGGTAAATCACTGAGATTACGACGTGATAAGTACAGGTTGTTTCTGAATATTTCTGATATTAAATTAAACCAGGTGGCCTACCATGACGTCTTAAAACATTATTGTTTTACTCCTTTTTCAGTGTGGGAAAGAGATGGCGCTAGACATCCTGTATAGCTCCGTCTTTTTCCGACACTGGAATAAGAGTAAAACAATACTACTTTAAGAGGTCATGGTAGGCTAGCTGATCATACTTAACAACCCTGTAATGTTTTCACTACAGGGAACATACAGCGTGAATGAAAAACGTGTGGTCATATTTCAGAGTGTTATTCAGACCATCAAAATGAACAACTTTCTCAATCATCTGTCTAGCCTTTTCCTAAACTATCTTGGGGTCGGCTTGCAGTCTAACCGAATGCAGCTGAGTACCAGTATTTTACATGAAGCGACTGCCTACCTGACCTCCACAACCCAGTACCTGGGTAATACGATACCCCTTGGTAAGACTGTATGTCAGACTTTTGGCTTCTGACTACTCGTAACGACTGTCAAAGATCTACAAATGACAGCCGGGACCAACGACTTAACGTGCTTTCCGAGGCACGGAGGAAACTCGGCTTAACATTAAAGATTAACCCGTGTGACTGTTATTATTTAGCCACGAGCTCCTCCCCAGTTTAATCAAGCAGTCCATTAATCTCGACCTTCTTTTTATCTACATCCAGCAACAATTATATTCAACACTTATTTAGCCGTTACCTTTCATATCAGCCACCTCTACCTCGTCTAATTAACGATCTACTATATTCTTCATGGGACTAAAATAGTGATCGCGAAAAAACATCAGCTGTCCCATACAAAACTTCAATACCTACTCGACCCATATGGTCCCATAGAGAAAGTTGTTCCGTTTTGATGGTCTGAAATCACACCGTAAACACCTTTCTGGTACACATTGTTTAGACCTCTCTATGGGAGGGAATAGGCCATTCAATATCAATAATCCACCACGCAGGCCCAGTGGGAGTTCAAAGTAACAAGCCTGCTAAGCTTTTAATTAAATTACTAAAACAATAATTAACATTCGAGAATCTAAAACTTTATTTCTCTTCAAAAATCAAGTCAAAGAACACTAGCTTTCCTCTATATTGTAATATTCTGATATATGTTATAGGTATATATTTACTTTAATTTAAATTTTTGTATGTGTATTTTTATGTATGTTTATTTTATATAGCTTTAATGTTTGTTTTAATTTTTTCCTGTTTTATCTTTACTAAAACAGTCTACACACCGTGTCTACATAACTAATCCAGCTTTCCATTCGCAGGTCTGCTGGTCTCTTGTATCTTAATGTATTGTCTTGTTAAGTGATTTGTGTCTACATTAATAAATAAATAAATAATTAACTCAATTTGTGGATGTACTACATTGCTACGGCAAGTTAGTTGTCGACACGCAGAGTCGCACTTTATCGCAGATTTTTTTAAAGTTTTAAACTCTCTTTGGCTTCTAGGAATTTGTTTCATTGCATACTTTATGTTTGAAAAGTAACATACAAAAAATAAGAAACATCCTGTTTAACTAGAACTAAATCTCATAACTTGTAAACTCTTCAAGAAGAAAATAGCTCTAAGTTATTTTCGGAGATAACATTTTTACCTAGTCGCTCATAATAAAATAATACTTAAGTTTATGTTGTGATAAAAATTCATGAGGATGGTTATATCCATTCTTCCTAATATGATTATAATATAACGATTATTTGAAACATACTGCGAAAAAAGGGTATCATTTTTGCATTTATTAGGAGTAAAAAATATAAGAGAAAGTAATGGAAAAATTACAGAAATAATTTCTGATCAACATTTTGTGAAAAGATCTGAACATACGCTTCTTTAATTTCCCTAGTAATGACTATACAAGAATAGCACTTGTCATGCCAAATAGATTTGTACCGGAATTACAAAAAGTACAACAGCAACAAAGAACAAATAGTATTAGGTAGAGCGCCAAACAAACTAACGTCAAATTCCTAAATTGCGCTGTTAAAGTTATCCGCGACTAGCCTCCCGCCTGCCAAGCGTGGCGATTATGGCAAAACCCCCCCAAAATCTCAATATGGTAACACTTGGGGGAGGCCTGTGTCCAGCAGTGGACGTCTTTTGGGCTGAAATGATGATGATGATAATGAAGACTATATAAACTACATACATGCTTAAGCACTCATCATTTTTACTGCTTAGAAGATTTTTTTGACATGTAAACTACGGGAAACTTTGTAATGTAACTTATAATATGTATTTGCATGCTGTGATAAACATAAACAAACATGTATGCTCTAAGTGTCTAAAAACAACTTTGTACATCATGTTTCCAAAATTGTTATGCAAATTAAATTGATTTGATTTAGAAAAACCCGATAACAAATGTCGGGCAGTTGCTCACCAGACACAACACGCGTCTGGTCAGAGGATCCTCCCTTTTCTATGGAGGATGAAAAACTTTTACACCGTGTTCTTCAAACTCCCCTATAGATTTAACACAAAAAACGGCAACGGACTGTACGGTAAGTAGCTACCAGTAGTCCAGGTGGTCTACCATGACGTTTTAAAACATTATTGCTTTACTTCTTTTCCAGTGTGGGAAAGAGACGGCGCTAAACATTCTGTATAGCTCCGTCTCTTTCCTACACAGGAATAAGAGTAAAACAATACTGCTTTAATAGGTTATGGTAGGCGCTTTGGAATGGGCAACTACAGTACTTGCACAAGTTATTATGTCATGTGACTGGGACTGTAGCTTCGCGTTTTTTTTTTTGTTTTTTGACTTTCAAAAGTGCCTGTAATGGTCTAATTGAAATAAATGCTTTGAGTTTGAGTTTGCAAGCTGGAGGCTTTTTAAATTAACGAAATGCTTTAGTAAGCTTAAAGTAATTTGTTTACTAAGACTTTAAATCTAGCCTATCCAAAATCTAGACCTAAACACTGTAGACATAACATGAAAACTACCGTAATTAATTTTCTACTAAGCCAAGTGAATCAAGTGGTTTTTACTAAAGTGAATAATAGGTGCTTGGTTTAACCAAACGGTTGTTAACACGCCACCAGTTTTAAGTAGATTAGCTGGTTCCCAAATTATAGGGTTCTACAATCTAAATGATGTCCGTTTAGAAAAAGGAGTTAGCCTTATCTTGGAATCTTGGATAAGGAAACACACGCTAACTTAAGAGCGTGTACACCTTAAGACTTTTCATACAAACTTTCAAGTCCTTATTTACCGAAATGACTGAACCGATTTTAATGAAACTTCTTACGCATAAGTAGAATACATAGGTCTAAAAAGTTACTAAAAACATTTTCGAAAAAAATTTTTATAGCTAAATTAGACCGATTATAAATTGTCTTTAGAAACAGAAAGGAGATGTTTGATTTTGGGCCACCACTATGTACACTACATAGATAAATAGGAAAAAAATAGAGGAATATCATAAAAATACTGAAAAAATCATTTGAAGAAGGGTATAGTCGTACAATAATTATCATTTGAAAAGTTTTGTACTACGATAACCCTATTTTTAGGGCAGCCATGACAGTTGTTTGACGTTTGACGACTTTGACAGTTTTAAGAAGTGCCGTCTTTGAGTCTTTCTTTGCATTGAGTTTGGATTGAACTTGTTGTTTTGTTCAACCAAACAAAACAAACCAAAACCCGAGATTTTCGAAATTCTAGTTGTTTTGTTTACTAAAGCAGTTATGACAATTACATTTGATTGACGTGTATCATAATACACGTTAATCAAATGTCATAGTCAAAATGACATTTTTCGCCTGCTGATCACGTGCTGATCTGATACACCATGTTTAATTTTTATGTTGTGTTGCTCTCTTTGACCAAGTTAATTTGAATATAGTTTTAAACGAAGTGAAATTAAAGAAAATTGATAGTGAAAAACGGTTACTGTATTATTTAGCAATATTTACATATAGTGTACACAGTGCTAGCCCAGGCTCCATACATTTCTGGAACATCTCCTTTCCTTTCATATTTTTTTTATGGACATTTCGAAAATATTTTTTAGTAACTTTTAAGACCACTGTATCCTGCAGCGTATTAAGTTTCACTAAAATCGGTTCTGTCATTTCGGAAAATAAGGACTTGACAGTTTGTATGAAAAGCCGTAAGGTGTAAACGCTCATAAGTGGCAACAACAGTGCGATCCCACGCAATGCGCTCGTTGTTGCTTTCAGTAGTTTAAACCCGGAAGAGAGTTATGAAATGATATTATGGTCATGATTATGACCTCAGAACCAATTTAGATACTTGGAATTATGTTTATAAACAAAGACATCGGTTAAAAGGGAAAACGACGCAATTTTTCTAAAATAACACATTGCTAATGCTTAGTTAAAAAAATACAAACGATTTAAAAAAATATTAAATAGTGCAAAATAAACTTAATTTTAGGTTGTCACAGTGACTTTTGTTTTTTGATTGATTTTTTTTTGTTTAGGATTTATACCATTTTGAGTTCCTTTGTTTGAAGAAGAGCTTCATATGAGACATATTTATAATGGACCCTTTAAATGGGAGCTTCATGTTAATTAGGGTGTGTTGATTATTGATTATTGTTGTCGCCGGTGTGTCGTATTCTCCAAATGCTCAACGCCCTTCTGACTACCAACCCTGAATGTGATGTGTTTGCGGATGGATGGAATAAAGTAATGCTTGTATGTCTGGTGTTCTGTGAGAAAAAGTATGCAAGAGTGTCCACTGTTCCGTGTTAGTTTTAGTTTAACTTGGTGAATGTCGTCAATTTTAGTTTTAATCTTCTTATGTTTCTATGTTAATTAATGTAATTGGTGTTATACCGTTTTAATTAACTTTAAATAAATAAATAAATAAAATAAATTATACTCATTACCAAAGTCGTCAGCCCATCGTATGGTCATTTTCAGCAGAACAATATAAAAATGACAAGCAGCTTAAAGAGTCATTTAAAATCTTACATATAAAATTTTCGTGTCACAATGTTAGTTACCATACTCGTCCGAAACGTTTTCGTGTGCATATCGGGTACGTCTGAGAATCGGCCAACATCTATTATTCATACCCATAAAAAAAACCACGCGAAAGAAGTTGCGGGCAACAGCCAGTAATATAAAATATTATGCACTCACCGTTTTATCCTGTAGCAAACTAATCCTGCAGTTCAAATGCGCATCTTCACCCAACTGCACAGTAATCTTAGTTATATTCCCATCAGGGCTATCTTCGAAACTCGGCCCATACTTCCTATCATGGTCAAAGTATGTATTCTTCAGCACTACATGCGGTACCATGTCTACCTTCAAAGGTTTAGATGTCGCTGGGTCTTGGGAAGGTTGTGGTACTTTGAAAGACTTGGTGCTGTCGATGGTCGAGTTGCCAAGTCTTAGCATCACTGGTGCAGGGACGATGCCTGTGCTGAGCGCGTAGAATGTTGTCACCGTTTGGGTTTCTTCTGTTGCCGTTGTTGTGGGAGTTTCTGGAGAAGAAAGAATTTTTTGAAACTGTGTTGTCTTTGCAAAGGTTGTCGTGTAGACATAGAAGAAATATAAGGTATAAAGTACAATACAATGTATTTTAAATATTTAGTTTTGTAAACGGGATGGATAGTACTAATAGGAAATGAGATCAGACACGAGATTTATGCGTGTTTTTTTTTTTTATTTGAGGTTGCATTCTTTTAAATCTGTGTACGTGAACCACCAAAACACATATGAAGTTCAAGGTTACGTTGTTTGTTTAAGCACATTTAAAAATTAATAATTTCTTAATAACAAATTACATACGTTAGGATCCTGGTGTTACTTATAACTAGGTAAAAGAGGTTAAAGGTCCATTTCTGTAGGAAATTTATGAAGAAAAAAGCTTTAGTACAAACCTGTAGTAAATTGACAAACGACTATCTGTATAAGGAAGAACACGCTCGCACTCCACATAGCGCCTGGACGAGGCTCTGCCCCCCGCAGGGCTTCATAATCTGAAACAAAGAAAAAAAAATGTAAATTAAAATCCACGTCATGGATAATGGGGTATTAAACTCAACTGAAACTCATACTCAAAGCATTTATTTCACAATTTGTGAAAGTACTGTAGCTGCCCATTCCAAAGCGTAGATCTCTATGGAGAAGAATGGGCAAGAAACTCCATGGACACTCTTTTAAATCAAAATAGTGACAACATCTTGGTTACGTATTTTATGTTAAGTACCTTCGCTCATGACGCGTTTAGAAGGCTGAACAGTCGATTTATGCCAATGACAATCCCGGTTTGTACTAAAGTTAAGATGAGCGGAGCAGAGAAGTGCAAGATTCGATCAATCATAGGAGAGAGGTCATGTAGATTTCAACCATTGTGATGGTTGGATTCGCTCAAATCTCCTCCCTGTTATTTTCGTCTTCGCTTTGAAAGAAACCGAACCTTATTCCCTTTAGCAAACTTGGCTACCGATGGTCACTGCCAATTTAGGTATCGGGTGTCAGCAGTGATCTAATTTAGGAAACGGATTGAGAGAGAGAGTGCGGGATACTCATGAGAAAATTATTGACGCGTCAAAATTAAACGTAAGATGCATTGTGTTGTTGATAATTCATTCAAGCGCTTACGCGTGCATTTCCCAGAGTTTGACTCTTAATAGTGACACTATCGACTATCTTAATAGTGTCACTATTAAGAGTCAAACTATTAAGAGTATTCTGGAAAATAAAAACACAGACTGTATTGTTATACAGTCTGTGTTTTTATTTTCCAGAATCGATGGGTTTAATTGCTCGAAAAATTATTTTATTTCAAAAATCCCTTGATGCTGTTTTAGTTTATCAAAATCGGGCTCGAAACTCCTTTGAGTATTTTTCGCTATTCCTCATCGTTTCGCATTTGGCCATCAATGCCCACTTGACAAATTCGTCCTGTATAGTTCGCCGTATCCCAGTAGTTCCATTCTCTAGTTCCATTATGAGACTACTGGGATTTTTTTCTCCCAGTAGTTGCATGGAACTAGAATACTTTTTCACCTTATCCCATTAGTTCCATTAAGTACAGTCGGCGTAAATAAACTAGTTTATAATGACGTACGAGAAGTGGAGGTCCCACCGAAGTTTATTCCATTCTTGCTTGCAGACTACTCCTATGTAGATGAAGGAATTCGTAACGTTTTTGTTAATAATACTAAGAAAATGAAAAATAAAAGCATTCTAAGTAACGTTTTTGTACTAATATACTCAGATCTGTTAATATATTGCGGTCAATTCCATTGCGATTTAACTGTACCGGAACTTATGAGACTAATTTTATCTTGCATAAACAGAATGCCAGTTCCATGGAACTACTGGGAGAAAAAAATCCCAGTAGTCCCATAATGGAACTAGAGAATGGAACTACTGGGATACGGCGGTATAGTTTCGTGTCTGCGCTATTAACCGTTGAGGATTCCTCCCGTGAGGAAGTGATCCTGGCTGCATGATCAAGTCATGTTTGTCATAAAAATGTACTGTCACCAGAACTAAAAGGTGTGTGCACAATTACAGGTAATTCGGTTGGACGGAACTGGTTTGATATCAGATGCAGGATTTTATCAAAACATACTAACTAACAAGGCAGGCTTATAAAAATCAACTTATACTCTGTATGGTGTCGGACGTAAAGATTAGCACCATCCCATATTTTCCCGTGGGTGTCGTAAGAGGCGACTAAGAGATTTTCCAGAGAATGGGCAGCAGCGTTCTCTGTGCTTTTGTAACAACCGTACTGCGATCGCCAACCCGCCTGCCAAGCGTGGCGATTATGGCAAAACCCCCCAAAATGTCAATGTGGCGAGTCTTGGGGGAGGCTTATGTCAAGCAGTGGACGTCTTTTGGGCTGCAATGATGATGATGATGATGACTCAGGTTGTGACGCATATTTTCCCCTACTTAGTTTTCAGAGCAGCGGTGACCCAGTGGTGGCAGCCCCAAGTTACGAGCAGTAAGCCGTGGGTTCGAACCCAGGCAGGCGCATTATTTTGTGTAATTTATTTCATCATCGCTGCCCTTAAAAACGGTGAAAGAAAACATCGTGAGGAAACCTGCATGTCCTAGAACTAAAATTTCGAAGACAGGTGACATCTACTAACCCGCACTGCGCCCGCGTGGTGGATGAAAGCCCACTTCCTCTTATAGAAAGAAGGCCTGTATCCCAGCAGTAGGAACATTATAGGCTGATGATGATGATATTAGTTTTGTTTTTCAATTGTGTTAAAAATTATTTGCGTCACTTTTACTTTTAAATTAATTTTCTTTCCATTATTTTCTTAATTTAACGAAAACAAAAAGGACCCCTTTATCCTACAATCGAGTTAACGGCTTACAAGCTATGATAAGCAAGTAAAACCTTTGTTCTTGTATTTTACTTTGAGATTACATTGAAAGTGTACTCTGTAACAAAACATCGCCAATTAGCGTAATTGCCTTATCTCTCTTGTAACCGCCCCCTTAAAATCCTCGTTGAATATTTTCCTTACAAATATTCTCATGTTGTGGAAATTATATTAAATGTTTGGGTTCAGAAAATGCTGTGTACAATATTTATCTAATAAGTTTCCATAGTGGTGAATAGGTAAAATTTATTATTAAACCTACGACGGTTTCGAAATTATTTGTAGAGATGAAACGGATAGCTGTTTGGCCGGATACCCGATATTTGGCCAGTTTTATAACCGGATAGCCGGATATCCTGCCAAACATTGCCGTTTGGTGCATCGCAAGAAGCGAACTCGCCTAGGTGACACTGGTATGTTTCAGCACCCTGCAGCACCGCTTGTTACCTTTTAGTGCAGAGAATTAGTACTTATTCTCCATAATTTGCCGTTAGTGCAGGACGAGTACTAATTTTCTAAGTTCCAAAATAAAAAATTGTGATTACTTACATTTTATATTTTTGTTAAGTGACATAAATAAAGTACTTAACAATATTTGAAATTTAGTTTTTGTTTTTAAATATCGTCGTCGTAGTAATGTTATCCGGTATCTGGACGGATAGTAATTCTGGGTCGGATAGGCAAAATACCGGATAGTTAACGGATATCCGTTTCATCTAATTATTTGTCTATTTCATTTACTCCGCTCATTGATCTTATCGTGATCACAACTAAAGATAACATTATTTCAGTACTATTTATTGCTGAATATTCGTGGAATCTATAAGGTTACTTTCAGTTAACAGCTTCTTTTTCTTCTTTTTGAACTTGTCACACGCAGCGCAGCAGTCGATCAACGTGTGTAATAACAGTATTTTATTTATTTTACTATTTATGTACACACAGAGTAACATAATATTTATGATCCTTCAAGAAGACTTCAAAAAATATTATTATACCTTAAAAATAATGGCTCTTGTCACCTGTGACTTTAATGTTAGAAGTAAACATAAATAACTCAAGGCTTCGCCAGAATTTTATCACGTGTCTTCAATTTATGTCAACAAATAATTATAATAAAGAGCGTTAAAATAACTTCGTTACTAGCTTAAACATCAATTATTCTAGAGAAATAGACCTGCCGTAAACAATAATGACAGTTTTTTTATCAGAAAGTAATTTTGTTGTCTTTGGTCATAGCTTAAGCAATTAAAAGTTTGAAAAAGTAGTCACCGTGTTTTCGTTTCGACTTTTTTTCTCTTTTCACTGTTACTCGGGAAAATCGCGGTGAGAAAAGTATTGCTCGAATAATGTAGGTTAGATGAAACTTAAGTGGCAGTGGGCTGGGCACATTGTTCGCAGAACGAATGGCCAATGGGGCCCAAAAGTACTGGAATGGCGATCGCGAACCGGAAAACGTTACGTTGGAAGGCCTCCCACTATGTAGACTGATGACCTGGTGAAGTTTGCGGAGATCCACTGGATGCGAGTTGCACGGGACTGTCCAATGTGGCAACACTTGGGGGAGGCCTATGTCCAGCACTGGATGTCTTTCGGCTGAAATGATGATGATGATGAGATGAAACTGAAACTAAACGAAAACAGAAATACAAATCTGCAACTAAATATTTTGGTCCAATCGTTTGATTTTAGAATTGACTTGAAGTGTGTGGGTAAACGATGGCCACTACTAGGCTATTTATTAAATTTTGAGATCGATACTTTTTCAACAAATACTATGTACATGAACAAACTCTTACACTCACGTCAGTGTTGAGCATGATTTGTATTTATAAATCATGAGCATTTATTTCAGATTCATCCGTAGAAGTTTACATCCATATTTGTTAGTACAATAGCGAGCTTACAAACTAGTGTTAGTAACAATTAATTGAAAACATAAAATAATTAAAATAATTCAATAATATAAATTTAATATGTTAAATGCAAGTAATATTTTGTTAACAATGTCGTCAAAAAACCAGACACCATCCACGATATATCTATCACTCTACCAAAACATAAAAAGCAAAATTAGAAGATTATTGTACCTATGTAGATTTCTAAATATCTGCTAACCTCAAAGAAATCTTTTTAGCGTAGTCAAAGGACATCTACTCTTAGACATGCAAACTTAGTTTCCATTTTCAACTAGAAAACTTGATTAGATTCCAAATAAGATCTACACCTAAGCAAACATAACGTTAGTTAGATACAAGCTTCTAATGAAGATATTTACACCAACTTCGCTACGAAAAGCCAACTTTAATTAAAGTTAGTCAATCCTTTAAATTGTGGAGAAGCTTAGCTCAAAAACTGACTCAAAAAATTTACGGTAAACTTTTCAAGTCCTCATCAAGGGTGAGGGTGCATTATCAACAGTAATACAACCGTACAAGGTTTCATTTGTAATTATGGCTCGTTCCAGTCGTTAACCTCTAGGCGTCCTTTGTTCTAACTCTTTACAGCCCGCTAGGTGGTTGGGGGAAGTCACGAGAGGCAGCGGTGTGCAGTGATTATGTGGGACGAGGGTTTAGCATGGTTCGGAGGAGTTGTTAAGCCAAACATAGTGCAAATTAGATATTTATTGAGAAAATTTTAAAGCCTGGTTAACGTTACACCAATTAAACTCATCATAACGGAGCCTACACACCAAAGCCGGTCAGGCATGCCGACAACATATCTCACTTGATAGTAAGCGATGATGTGGTCGACGGTGAAGTACGCTTGCCTAGAAGAAACCTATTCACTCTTGATTTAAAGACCCCTAGATTGTAGCTATCGGGAAAAACGTACGCGTTTAATTGACATGTCACAGACATACCTAGCGGCTTTGGGATCTAGGATCCATATAAATACTTATGTCATGATACCTTTTTATGTCTCGTCAAATTTTCGTTTTAAGGTTTCATTTTTTATCTACTTTACTAAAACTGCCTTTAATTGTTGGATACAGACAAACTTTGAAATCAAACAAAAATTTGAAGCTTACCTTCGAAGAGTTTTCTGGGTGGTTTTCACTTTATGACTTGCCTAAACATTTACTCAGTCGTAGTCCGAGCTGTTTTATTTAATTGCTCAATCCGAGAACATTGTTAGAGATTTTCTTTTCAGCAATAAATCACTCAAAATTGTACCAGATTAAAATGTCAAATGTCATCTAATAAATCATCTGCCCCTTCCGCGAATCTCTCGAAACTTGTGACAAAGTGCTAATTATGTTAGCATTTAATTTCTTCAGGAAGTCGAAAGTTTAATTCTGTGAATGTTTGAGGAAACGCCTGCGGACCAAATCTGAATGTGAAATTCCGCAAACACAGGCCGAGGGCCTTTTTTATTGAATTTTATTTGCCGAGGGCCTTTTTCCGTGATTTAGAATATTTGGGATGTTTTTGTGACATGTTACTTTTAGCGATAGATCATCATCATGTTGGGGTCGGCTTCCAGTCTAACCGGATGAAGTTGAATGCCAGTATTTTACATGGGTCTATCTGACCTCCACAACCCAGCTGGTACTGGGTAATACGAAACCCCTTGGTAAGGCTAGTTGTCAGACTTTCAGGCCACTGACTACCTGTAACGACTGCCACAGATCTACAAATGATAGCCGGGACCAACGACATAAAGTGCTTTCTGAGACACGGAGGAAATTCGGTATGTAATAGGTGGTCATCCATCCACGGACAGCGGCTGTTATAATTAGAGATCGAATATTCGGATACATATTTATTATTTAGTTTGAATAGAATGAAGCGCGCGTCAGTTAGAGAAAAGCCCCGGTTTATTAAAATAAATAGTTATTTTATTGTTTTAATGCAAATGAATTATACTCAGTCATCTACACTAATATTATAAAGAGGAAAGATTTGTATTTTTGTATTTTTGTATGTAATGAATAAACTCAAAAACTTCTGGACCGATTTTGAAAATTCTTTCACCATTAGAAAGCTACATCTTTACCGAGTAACATAGGCTATATATTATCACGCTAATAACTTAGGGGGATGAGCAATATTGCATTAAAACCACATTTCTCAACTGTTTGACAACTGACAACTGTCTGACAAGCATTAGAATAAAGCGGCTATTTCAAACTATATGTCATCAAAGTAAGTAGCCTGGCGGTTCTATGACCGCCTTGCCAAGCAAAAGGTTTCAAGTTCGTATCCGCAGTCAGTATGCACTTTTTGTGGTAATTTTTTAATGCTGTAAGTTTTCCAAAACAACGCGAGTTCGATCCCCAACCGGTGTTCACTTTTTGTAACTAGGTAATTTGTTTTATTTTAATGTTTTATGACTTTCAAATCATTACAAAATAGTTTTCGTTTTTTTAACCATTCAAAATAAATGGAAGAAAGAACGAGTGGGTCATAAACAAAACGAAATTAAAGACATGATCGTCGGCGATTTTAAAGTATACACATCCGTAGACACTGTGATGGTTAATGAAGGTAGTCCTGCACACCCCGTTGAATTTTTCAACTCCCTGGAGCTAACGGGCGTGCCGTTCCCATAATATGAAGCTTAAACTTGGCGTTTTAGTTCTGCTGATGCGAAACTTTGATGTACCCAGACTGTGCAACGGCACCAGGCTTCGTATCACAAAGCTTAGCAGTAATATTACAAAAGCCACTGTAGCGACCTACAAAAAGCAACTTACTACAAAGTGTACTACAGTGCCATCTATGACGCGACGGAAGAACCAACATCAATTGCCTACATCTCGCAAGCAAAGTTTAAATCGACGTAAGACTATAGTCTTAAGGCGATTCAGGTTTGCGGGTTTCTCTATATATAAAGAAACCCGACAACAACTGTCGGGCAGTTGCCCACCAGACACAACACCTATCTGATCGGAGGATCTTCCCTTTTCAATAAAGTATTGAGGAACTTTACACCCTGTTCCTCATACCCCTAAACTGGTGACCCCGAAATGGACGTCAGCGCAGCCTTCGAGCAACGTGACGTCATCATCATCACTTCTCTCAAGCTTTCGAGCAGCGAGTCTCACAGCCAGCCAGCTTCAAATGGGTATTCCTGACCACCATCATACAGCCGGTGCGCATTCCTGGTCAGCATCCTCAGCCTCTCAGCAAGCGACCTTGGCACAGCACACTGCATTTTCGGCCGGTCGAGAGCTTCTACCTCCCGGTCGACAGCTCTCTAGCTGTCTGCCACATCGCGGCGCTGCACTACGTCCGACGCACTGGAGCAAACGCAGCGCCGGCCCCGACACACTTGGGTTCACCTCACCACCGCAGTCTGTTCCGACTCACCCTGAACAATGCGGCTACGAAATTCCAACTGGCACGGCATAATACTACAAGCTGACTCATCCGACTATCGACTCTGGTCTCCAGAGGAAAGTGATGTAGCGACCTACATCACTTTACGAAGGGCGAATGTTTCGAATGTCCATAGACCGTGCTTTTCTGGAATCCACACAAAGAACAACCAACGGTAGGATGCCCGACGCGGTCCTGTGGACGGTGAGTAATGGCTAGCCCATTACTCACCGTCCACAGGCCTGCTCACCGTCCGTCCGTCTTATGATGACAGGCCGTATCGACGCGCGACAGCGCGGTCGTGTTCCACGCGCGCCTTAAGGAGATGTCAGCAAATCGGAAGGGGTCCGAGAAGGCCGATGCCTGCCAGGGCTGCGGAACTGTTCCAAAGAGATACCGTGGCCCTTACACCTACGAAGAACTAACATAAATTGCCTACATCTCGCAAGCAAAGTTTACATCGACTTAAGACTATATAGAGAAACCCGACAACAACTGTCGGGCAGTTGCCCACCAGAAACAACACCTGTCTGGTCGGAGGATCCTCCCCTTTTCAATGGAGTATTGAGGTACTTTACACCCTGTTCCTCATACCGCTAAACCACCATTTTTACAGGAGTTGCTAAAGGAGAGAGCGTTTTAATTCGACGCATGCCAAATATTCCAAATAACCTGCCATTCCAATTTTAATTAACAGGTAGTAATTTCCCTTAAAATAAGCTTTTGCAATGACGATTAAAAAATGTCAGGGCCATACCTAAAAAGTGGCAGGCATTATTTTGGGTACCTACTCCATGCTTCTCAGACGGTCAATTATTTGTTGATTGTTCACGTGTTTCATGAAGCAAAACTTGCACGTGGTGACGGTCGTTGTTACGACATTTTTTATTGTATACAAAACTATTGGAAAAAATAAATAAATATTGCCCAACAATGCGCCGTATTGTTCACTTTGAAAAAAATATGTTCCGGCTTTTAAGCCATATTATAGTGTCGCTTCAACGCCTTTTAATTTTGTTTCGGACTTCTGCCGCCCAGAATTATGCCACCCTAAAGCACGCTCTTTGTAGTCATCACCCACATAATCACATTACGATCAGAACGTCAGTTCTCACACATAACAACAAAACATCACGCCTTTAATTCCCGAAGGTGTACTAAATCGTACATCCACATTTTGCCAGTTATGTTGAAGCTCTATGTTATAGGGGGCGAGCCCCATCAACCGGGCCCGACATTAAATCCAGACTTCGTGGCTGCTACTGAGAAATTCCTGATGAAATAACCCAATAACACTTTGCCCGATCCGAGAATCGAACCCGGGACCTCGAGCTCAGCAGTCGTGCTTGCGACCACTCGACCAACGAGGCAATCTCACACATCCACCTTAAAATTTCCGCGCGAACGAAGTCGCGGGTATCAGCTAGTATTTAATATTTTGTCCTAATCAATAATTCATCGGCAAAATTTGAATTGAAATAGTTATAGATTTTTTGTACTTGTTATTTTCAACAAATTTCTTGCCCGGTTTCAAAGAGATTATAAATATTCATTATGCTTTTGAGTACAAAATTTTATACACCCTAAATAATTATAAATTTTTGCGAACTCGGTATATAAATTGGCATTTTAAAACAGCCGCTTCCATATTTTTGAACCATTTGCCGGGAAAAAACTTACTTTAGATAAATATGTATCCGAATATCCGATCCCTAGTTATGATTTACATTTAACGAAACATATTGGTGGGAAATAATAATGGAATGAAATTATTTTGTTAACTGAACATTTTTGTTTTACTCTTTTTCCTGTGTGGGAAAGAGATGGCGCTAATCCTATATAGCTCCGTCTCTTTCCCACACTGGAATAAGAGTAAAACAATACTGCTTTAAAGACGTCATGGTAGGCCAGCTCTTACGAAATTCATTAATGTTTTAAATGTACGAACTTTTTACAGCTATGCTTATCACAGAAGGAAATGACATCAAAGTTTTTAAAAGAAATGTACGAATGAATGAATGGCTCTGTCTTAAATCAAAGGACTATAAAAGATTTTATTTTATTGCTCTAAAAATATATTTTGGTTTTTGTTATGAAAACCAGAAAAGAATTTTCAGGAAAAGATTAATTATTATTTTCACGATTTTCTTGGAATTACAAAAATAAAAGTGCGATGATTGTCCTCTTATTTTTAAAACAAGAGAATCTCGTTTTCGTGTTTTTGATTAAGATGAAATAGATTTCCTCTTTACGTGGACGTTCCCGGATATTCCATTTTCGTCCCTTCAGCCTTTGGCTTCGGTACCTAACATCATTGTTTGATTTATGTGGTAGGTAAGGAATGGAAAGGACTAAATATTTACGACTAGCTGCCCCGCAAAACTTCGTCTGCGTCACATTTTCCCCGTTTTCGCAACATTTCTCATTGCTGCTCTGCTCCTTTTGATTGTAGCGTGATGATATATAGCTAACAGCCTTCCTCGATAATTGGAATATCTAAAACTTAAAGAATTTTTCAAATCGGACCAGTAATGCCTGAGATTAGCGCGTTCAAGCAAACAAAAACAAACTCATCTGCTTTATTATTTGTAAGTATAGATATAGATTAGTATAGATATAGATTTGGTCAAACTGAAACAAATCCCGCACGTCATTTGGAACGATACCACAGATTGTGACAACTTATCTTTGCATTATAGGCGTTATCGCGTCGGATTCAAAAATAATGACGTCCATCATCAAAAGCGAGATTCACTCCAAAGCAGCCTAATGTGTCTTTAGCATCGCAAAAAAGAACTCGATGCGTAACATAACATCACCCTGTAATCCCCGAAGGGTCAGGCCAGAGGTGTTCCTAAATAGTACCTACACCCACATTTCGCCAGTTATGTTTAAGTCCAATGTAACAGGGGGCGAGCCTATTGCTGCTACCGAGAAATTCTAGATGTAAAAAAACCAATAACACTTTGTGCGACCCGGCGAATGTGCGAATCGAACTAGGACCTCATGCTGACCTGATGCATGAACGAGGAAGTTTTCATAACCTTTAATTTTTTTAAAGCATATCTGAATGGATACGTTAAGCTAGATTCTGGTGTTTATGTCACTGGCAAGACACAAAGGTACGAGAATGTTTATCACATTATGAACTCTTTTCAAAAACCTCTTTAAGTAACATACATTCCAGAATTAAAATTTCATCACGTCATCACCTAAAAACAAAAGATGACACAATTAATATTCCCCACGGCTTCTTTTAGGAGGCGCCAAAGTTTAAAAGGAGCACATGCCCCCATAGAAAAGATAACTCATAAATCTTTGGAAACTTTCAACGCTGTTCAAGACTGTCGGAATTTCCTAGGAAACGGTACAATACGGGCTGGTAGGGAAGTATAATATAATGGTCCAGTAAAGTTTGTGGTAGGGGGAGCGTGGCGGATATCCTTTATAAAGAAAAAGGAGGGTTTTGACATTTTATTTAATGCTTGTGTCGTGGATTGAGTCGTTTAAAATGAATGCGCCTTTTTCAGTATAAACAACTGTTTTTATAAACTAGTACACTTATACAGGGTGTAACGGAAAGGGTATATACAAACTTAAGGGTGTGCTACAGACCATCAAACTGAATATGTTTCTCCATCGGACTAACATCGTCATAGCAAAAAAAATATCAGCTGCCCCATACATTTGGTCGAATAGGTATTGAAATTTTCTATGGGGCAGCAGATAATTTTTTCGTTATTAAGATGTTTGTTTGTGGAGAAACATGTTCAGTTTGATGGTCTGTAGCACACCCTTAAGGATGTATATACCCTTTCCGTTACGCCCTGTATAGAATACACAACTTGGTGCTTATTTAGTATACGATCCAATATGTAATTAACAAAGATTAATTTCCCAAGCAAAGCCTTTTGTTTCGTCTCTTGAAAAAGAATGCCGTTTTGGCGGGAAATATGAAAATCAACCTTTTTTTTATTTGACACATGTCAAAAATTTCACCTAAGAGTTTTTATAAACTCTCTGGTCATATCAAATACATCAATCTAAGTCACAACAAATTTTATTATTATTTAAAAATCATGACACGTTAGTATTAGCAGCATTAGTAGTTTTTAACTCTTGCAACGTGGAAATAGTTTAAATTTGTTTTATTTTCAAAGCATGGAGGATCTTTCTTTTTTGTATGGTTAGTGCTGGCCGAAGCTGATGTCAGAGCTTTAATGTCACCTACGGGCTTTGGCTTGTAAAAACCAGAGGTGCCTATGACTTGGCTATCACAATAACACAACAGCCGTATGAAATTCGCGCGCGCGTGCGCCTGTAACCTATCAGCTGTTAGCCGAGTTACGCCTGTCTGTCTCATTACTATCGTATCGTGCCATAGTGGGTAGGCAAAACATCCGCACGGCTCGCAACCCCGAATTTACCGAGCTGTTCTGTTATTGTGATAAAAGTGAGTATAAAAATGTTTCTTTAATAAAGTTGTTTGTTAGCATGAATACAATCACGTGTTTAAGTACCGGGCACTAATTACCAATCACCATATATAAAAGCGGAATCGGTTGTAAGGAGACCCGTATAGCTGAATCAGGCATCAATTCTTTGAAAAGAAGTTCATTTGGAAAGGCTAGGTTAGTGCAACATTTGTGTTTATAGTTTGTGTAAGCAAAACTGTCTCATAAGTCGTGGTTGCAAAAGTGACTGCTGATCATGAGGTCTTAGGTTCAATTCTCGGGCCGGGCAAAGTGCTATGGGGTTTTTCCATCAGGAATATCTCAGTAGTAGCCACGGAGTCTGGATTCGTACCCGGTTGATGGCAGTAAGCTCGCCCTCTTTTACATGGGACTTCCAAATAACTAGCGAAATGTGGGTGTACTATTAAGTACACGTCTGCTTAACCTTTTGGGGATTACAGGCGTGATGTTATGAATGCTATCTATACTATACTAATATTATAAAGCTGAAGAGTTTGTTTGTTTGCTTGAACGCGCTAATCTCAGGAACTACAGAACCGATTTGAAAAATTCAGTGTTAGATAGCCCATTTATCGAGGAAGGCTATAGGCTATATATCATTACGCTACAACAAATAGGAGCGGAGCAGCAATTAATAATGTTTCAAAATCGGAGAAAATGTGACGTATACGAAGTTGCACGGGACAGCTAGTGTTAGTATAAAGAAAATCAAAATATTATGTTCTTTGGTAAGTACATTAAAGGATAGCTGCAGAATAACCAGTTAGCTTTTCAACAGTAAAATTAAAGTACAAAAATGTCTGAAAATGTTTCGTACTTTTCTCTTAGCTAATTACACCCCACTCTGCCAAAGAAATAACGAAAATGAAACGTGATTTAGGTACCTATGCTAAAAGTGTAATTATGTAAATCAGAAGGACATTTTTGCGGGTAGCTTTTTCTCGTTTACAAGGGTAGTTGATTTACATTTTTGAAGCCAAGTGCGTTTGGTCAAGCCTTTCGTAAATTTTCTTTTCATCATAACTCGCTTTATATCTCAATTTACGTTAATGATCTTACAAAAGATAAGGCCTGAGAATAAAGATAAATAAGGAATGATTTTACTCGACAGTGCTTTTGTGTCGAGATGGAGCTCGTGGCTAAATGATAACAGCCGCTCGAGACAATCTTTAGGATAAACCGTGCTTACCTAAGTTGGTCCGTGGATGGGGCACCACTCATTACATACCGAGGTTCGTCCGTGCCTCGGAAAGCTCGTTAAGCTGCTGGTCCCAGCAGTTATTTGTAGATCTTTGACAGTCGTTACAGGTAGTCAGTGGCCCGAAAGTGTGACAACCAGTCTTACCAAAAGGTATCCTATTACCCAGTTTCTGGGTTGTAGAGGTCAGATAGGCAGTCGCTTCATGTAAAATACTGGTACTCAGCAGCATGCGGTTAGAATGTAAGCCGACCCCAAGATAGTTCGGGAAAAGGCTAGGCAGATGATGTTGCACTAAGTGCAACATCACCTGCCAAATTACTAAGTAATTTGTAAATCAGAACGAGATGATATTTTATCGATACAGATTAAAATGTGACTGTGTAACTATGAAACAAATCGTACATTATACTATTACCCCTGTAATTCCTGGTGGTTTATGCAGAGGAATACATAATTGTACACCCACAATTTTGCAAGTTATGTTTTTAGTTTTGACGGCACGGTTGGCACTAAGCTAAGCGATTGACTGCTGCGCTGCCTGTCGCGGGTTCGATCCCCGCACGGAACAAATATTTGTAAGGCCTACAGATAGTTTTTCCGGTTTTGGCTGTTTGTGTATGTGTGTTAAAATGTTTGTAAACGCACCCACGATACAGGATAAATTCCTAGTGTGGGGCAATGTTAAAAAAAAGTCGGATTCCAAATCCAGTAGCTGCTACTAATTCCTGATGGAAAAAGTCGTGCTTGCGCCCACTACCTAATACCTGGGTGTAATGTATACCTTTCTACTGTGTCGATATTGACCTTGATGAGGTCAATTTCGAACCTCAGCTAAATAAACGCCTTCGGTGTATGCACCTCCTAACCCCGCACTTTGTCTTAAACACGTACACACCCTTTGTTCGACCAATTTCAGGCAAAACTTTTTAAAATTCCGCAGAACTTAATTCTATTAGTTCGGACAAATACAGCGCATGTTAGTAGTTTATTGGAAAAGTTTTCGTTACATAAATAAGAACTGTCCAACATTGATGAAGTTTCAAAACATTAGTTAACTTTTATAGTCCAATTAGGTCTTGTGGATGTCAGAAACAATTTCGTGTGGATTTTGGGATGTGTGAAACAAATAATTTGTTCTTCCACTTCACTGACCTTTTCCCCACTATGTTGGAGTCCGCTTCAAGACTCACCAGCTGCAGGTAAATACCAGTATTTTACATGGAGTGGCTGCCTCTCTGACCTCCACAACCCAGATCATTCATCATTTTCATCATTTCGCCCAAAAGACGTCCACTGCTGGACATAGGCCTCCCCCAAGTGTCGCCACATTTACATTTTGGGGGGTTTTGCCATAATCACCACGCTTGGCGGGCGGGTTGGCGATCGCAATACGGTTGTCACAAAAGCACAGAGAACGCTGCTGCCCATTCTCTGGAAAGTCCCTTAGTCGCCTCTTACGACACCCACGGGAAGATATGGGATGGTGCTATTCTTTACGTCCGACACCATATAGAGGACAACCCAGATAGTACTCGGTAATACGAAACCTCTTGGTAAGACTGGATGTCAGCCTTTTGGCTTCTGACTACTCTTAACGACTGTCAAAGATCTACAAAAGTCAGCCTGTACCAACGGCTTAACGTGCTTTCCGAGGTACAGAGGAAACTCCGTGTGTAATTTTGGTAGCCGATCCTCGGACCAACCTCGGCAAGCGCGGCTTAACCTTAAAGATGGACCCGTGCAGCTGTTATTACTTAGCCACGAGCTCCTCAAAATTACAAAGTGCAACGTCTAAATAAATTAAATTTTCCTGATTCAAACCCGGTGTGTACCTGTCCTAACATAGATTTAATAAGTGAAACCTAGGGATTAAACAAACTTCGTAACTTGACCTAATTTATTGTTCGTAGAGCCGAGTCTAGATTAACAGTTATAGTTTCAGTGGCTTTTCTAACATATGTGTTAATCTCACTAACCAGTTATGGAGCTAGTTATTCTGTTTGATTCAGTTAGTAGCAGTGTAACCTTGGACTAAGTTAAGAGCGTTTACGCCGGACGGCATTTCATTCAAACTTTCGAGTACTTATTTTCCGAAATGACTAAACCGATTTTAATGTGACTTAATACGCATAACTACTAAAAACAATTGCAAAATGTCTTAAAAACAAAGATAATTGGAAATTTCTGTTTCTAATAATTTATTATCGGTCCAATTTAGCTGGAAAACTATTTACCGACAATGTTTTTTTAATAACTTTTTAGACCTATGTATCCTGCTTATGCGTTTGAAGTTTTATTAAAATCGGTTCAGTCATTTCGGAAAATAAGGGTTTGAAAGTTTGTGTGATATAAAGTGTAAACGCTCATAATAAGAATTTGACAATTAGCTAATGCTGTTTTAATACTAGTTACGTAGTTAACGTCCTAGTAATGACTATCCCTTATTTAGGCGTTGGTTAGACACATTAATGGCCATTTTCACTGGTATCATCTAATTGACTGTTTAAAATCACATCATCTGCCTTCAATTTTTCCCACCAATGTCGGGGTCGGCTTCCAGTCTAACTGGATGTAGCATGTAGTATTAAACCAGTATTTTACATGGAGCGACAGCCTATCTGACCGCTACGACCCAGTTAGTACTGGGTAATACGATACCTCTTGTAAGACTTTCAGGGCCTCAAATCTGCTATTGCAATAGTGTCAGAATAGCCTATCATTGATTTCATAATTGTTGATTTTGACAAGTTGGGTAATCTACTAATTATAATGGCGTCATTATAACTTCACAATGGTCAACCACTGACACTCCATTGAAAGAAACTGCATAGAATTTGACAGACAAATGACAGATCATTATGAATTTAGCAGATTACGAACTTTTAGCAAAATGACAATGGGATCGTGTTGGAATGATGATGTTTATAAAAATAGCAGACTTGAGGCCCTGGTCGCTGACTATCCGTAACGACTGTCAAAGAACTAAAAATGACAGCCAGGACCAACGGCTTAACGTGCTTTCCGAGGCAGGGAGGAAACTCGGTATGTTATAGGGGGTCACCCATCAACGGACCAACCTAGGCAAGTCCGGCTTAACCTGAACCTCAGCGACTGTCATTATTTAGCCACGAGCTCCTCTTTCTAAAATCAGATACGCATGCTTTTATTTTAATATTTCAGTGCCGAGCGGATTGCTGTGTGCCTTTACTTTGGCATTAATTAGGTTTTCCTTAATATAACTGAAAACAGGCACTGCTGTTTTTTTCTTAGAAAACTCTTTAAGTTTCCTCAAGGCTAAGTTTTTAAACGCTTCTAAATGAGACATGAAACGTAATGAACGTCTTTCATCTTAACGAGAAATTCTGTGATGAACGCCGAAACCATACTAAGGAAAGTATTATATGTACAAACGCTAGCACATCAAGCTACCCAAAACTATTAAATTTTCCCAATCAACCTTGAAACTAATTCTTTAACGATAAAGTTTAAAATCTATTAAAGAAATTTGGAAGATTGTTGTACGCGTCTGTACGTTCATTGCTAAAAGGAAGCTTCTAACAGACGTATGAAGATATTTTGAACAAAAGTTCGCGGTAGTGAACACATTGATTACATGGCGATGAAATCATGCTAACAAATCCGTTATCGCAGTTTGTTTTATATAGGGGGTTCCTGCTCACAACTTTGACAGTTTCATTAACGAAAACTTGTTATGTTTTAGGTATTCTTAGAAACATAATTGAAAATAGTAAAAACACAACTACAAAGCAGAGTTACAGCTACCCAACAGTTTAGCAGATAAATGCATCTCAAACCGTTTAGCATAACATGGTACCTGCATATCCAAGAGCTCAGCTGATTACATTTGCATTCAACCCAATTCCCAAAAACATTAATAAAACCCGATAAGGGTGAGTAAACGGGAAGTTTTTGTAACCGAATCTGAACCCTATTATCATAATGTAAACCGCGTTCCAGAGCTGTCAATATCGTAATCGCTATGAAATACTAACACTGAAAACTGTTTAGACAATCTTCTTTATTTTTAGGTGACTATGACGACGTCTTAAAACATTATTGTTTCATTCTTATTCCAGAGTGGGAAAGAGATGGAGCTAGAAGACCTGTATAGCTCCGTCTCTTTCCCACTCTGGAATAAGAAGGTGGTAGGCCACCAAGTGTTATAGTTTTTATGCCTCCCATGGGCCTCTGACTTGGCTTTACATGCCGTCGAAAAATCTCTCAGGCATGCTGCTTTGGTTCGCTCATGATGTTTTCCTTTATCGAACGAAGGAAGTGATAATTAAACAATACGCATATGAATGCGAAAAATAAAAATAAAATATAAATAAAGCAAAAATATATAAAAGAAATAATTAAGTGATATTTTTTATTTAATGCTTGCTAATTTAGGACGATTTAGGATTTAGGCGAATGGTAATTGCAATGCTTGTAAAAGGCTGCTAAGTCTTAAGTACCAACATAAAATAACACCAACATTGTTCACATAAGTGGTGCTTGTCTTGGGTTTGAACTCGAGACCTATGATTTGGCAGTACGACGGTCACAATCTCGATCGGTCTAGGATATCACTGCTGATAAGTTTAGTTGGTGTTAATATTTCATAGTTTTTAAGCTTTCTTACCAAGGGGTATCGTTCTTCCAAGTACCTACTGGTTTGTGGAGGTCAGATGGGCAGTCGCTCCTTGTAAAATACTGTACTCAGCTGCATCCAGTTAGACTGGAAGCCAACCCCAGCCTAGTTTGGAAAAGGTTAGGCAGACGATGATGAAAGCTGCTTAGATGTGAAATCTGTGTTTCTAATCAGTTTTAAATCTTAACACGAAGAATTAAGTATGAAAATGTAACTACACCGCGGTTTGCTGCTGCTATCACGTTGCCCAATTATACTAAAATTACTCCTTTAATAAATGAAAATCCTTGGAAGCCTTAATTTTAACCTGGGCTGCGCAAAATGCGAAGGTTGTTTGAATTATTCAAACGCAGTGTACGTTACAAATGTAGCCGTGGAGAATGGGCAATGGTTTTCAAAATTTTG
This sequence comes from Cerastis rubricosa, assembly GCA_949152445.1. Taxonomy (NCBI): domain Eukaryota; kingdom Metazoa; phylum Arthropoda; class Insecta; order Lepidoptera; family Noctuidae; genus Cerastis; species Cerastis rubricosa. Next base: position 17,991,361 of record OX424541.1, read on the forward strand.
AGGTAAGCGCAAAAAGAGAAGTTTTTATTAAATCAGCAGTTTTAAAACTAATATCAGGGAACTGGCAGCATGTTGTGCTAGCCAAAATTTGTAAAACTCTTTATCTAAGTGTACTCTTTACTAAGTGTACTCTTTACTATCATCATCTGCCAAGCGTTTTCCCAATCTATGCTGTGACCTGATGCAGCTGAATACCAGTAATTAACATAGAACCACTGCCCGTCTGACCTCCATAACCCACCATATTACTGGGTAATACGTTACCGCTTGATTCGACTGGTTGTAACGACTGTCACTGTGTTGCTGTGTTGTGTGACTCAGTGACTGTCTGTAGCTTCGCGTTCTTTTTTTTGTGCTTTGACTTTCAAAAGTGCCTGTAATGGTCTAATTGAAATAAATGCTTTGAGTTTGAGTTTGAGTTTGTCGATGGTTTATAAATGACAGCTGGAACCATCTCGGTATGTAGTGAGTCACCAAACACACGTCATCCACATTGTAACGACAGTCAATTGTTTACAAATGCCAGCTGGAACCAACTCGGTATGCAACACACGTCATTCCCAGACCAACCTAGCCAAGCCCGGCCTACCCTGAAGATCCACCCATAAGTTCTAAAATTGTAGCAATTGTCATTAACTTTTATGTGCACTTATGGCATGTGCAAAACAAAAATTATAAATGGCATCAAAATTACAAAGTTTTAAAGAAAGTTCGTTTAAGGGAGTGACCACACTCATCAACGTGGAATAGGCTTGAGTCCGGTCGTCCATTTCGAAAGAAAGTGCATGACATCTTATACACTTCCTAAAGTCTATAACAAAACATTACATCATGCATGCAATCCCTGATGGGTTAGGCACAGGTGTATCCTAACATTACACCCACATTTCGCCAGTAATATTCAAGTCCCATGTAATAGGGGGCGACCCTATTGCCATCATCCGGGCAAAAAAAACTCCGGTGGTGCTACTGGGAAACCGATATACTTTGTCGCGACCTGGAAATCGAAACCTAGGCCTAAAATTCAGCAGATCGGCAGTTAACGAGAAAGTCTATAAGATTATAAACCAACTTTAATACATAAACAAATCAGGATTAAGTTATGTTACTGGCAATAAAAAATTTTAATTTAATTTAGCATCTAACGTCGTTACCAAATAATTACGTAGGTAACTAAGCGTTTACGGAAACCAATTACCTTGGTCATGTTTTCCCTGAAAACATAGAATTTTCCATTTAATTTAATATTACCGCAATTTGCTAGGAGGAAATTAATTACTTGACTGTTTCACGAAATCTGATATTATAATAAATGATGATTTCACGTGATAAACAAAGAATTTTGAGTTTGATAGGGGGCGATCTTATTGCCATGAACTGGGCATGAAATTCTAGTCCATGGGGTGCTATTTATTTCATATTTTAAGCACACATAATGTACAGTGGCGGACTTGATGCCAATGGTATTTTCTACCAGTCAACCGTTGGGTGATGCACAGATAAACTGTGGTAGGTGCAATTGAGAAAATTTTGGATTAATTTGATAAAAAGATTACAAAATTCAATTATAAACTATTAATATAATAACACTAGCTGCTGCCCGCGACTTCGTTCTCGTGGAAATTTTGATGGATTTTAGGGGTATGAAAAATAGATGTTGACCGATTCTCAGACCTACTCGATATGCACACAAAATTTCATACAAATCGTTTCGAGGAGGAGGAGTTTCGAAGGAGTTTGGTAACAAACACCGCGATACGAGAATTTTATATGTTAGAAGAAGAATATACCTATACTAATGAGAAATACTTCAGCCAACCTTGGTCTGATGTCTGTTTGATGATTTAATAGCTAAAGCAAATTATTCATTCTGACAGCCAATCCACAGTATCTTAAATCTGTCTGATCATAATAAATATCGGATCAAAGTGCTAAACAAAGATTAGTTTGGTCAACATTTTGATAAACTTTAATCGGTTAATCAATCAACGTTCACTGTTTACTAAGGGATCAGAAGATAGTTTTAGGTCAAATAACAGTTAAGTCGATTATTAGTTTGGCTTCAACTTTGTAACGCCTTCGCGCCCCTAGTTTAGATTACAGTTTTGAATTAAAGGACTCCACTTCCTAATATTGAGCTTTCCTAGGAAACGCTTTGGCACTTTCTCATACTTTTAAATGATTCGATATGTTATTTTGTATTTTTATTGATACGACTACAAACTAAATTTATTTTTACATTCAGCAAAACTATTAACCAAAAGGATTGGGCCCAAAATAGGTAAAGAAACATAAAAGTGAATGAATGAAATGACTACGTTGAAGATAGAGAAGTTTGGCCTTAGCCCGTTCCCACATGCGTCTTCCCTGGTAGCTCATAAACGGCACAAATGTGGGGATGTCTCTAACTATTCTCAATCTTATTCTTTTTTCCTTTCTTTTTAAACAGATGTTTTACAATAGTTTTTAAACCATTACACCTTTTGTTTAGAATAGTTACAGCACGGATGACAACAGTTGTGTCACTTTTTTGATCTAGTGTTTTTGTGATATTTTCTATTTATTTTTTGTTGTTCTAAAGACTCTTTTACTTATTTACCGATTGTGATGTGTGGACATTGTAGTTAAAGGCTAAAAAGTTAAAGTTTGTAGTGGCCTTATAGATTCCTAGATCCTTGGTAACTTTTTATTTTGTTCTACGTTTTGTTTTGCAACGACTTGTTGTCGGGCCTACGATGTCCTCCCATACTTTAGTACTAACGCTGTAACAGAAATATTGTAAAACCAAATGATTTTAAAAGAGTAACCATGGAGTTTCTTACCGGTTCTTCTCCATAGGAAACGACCAACCCAAACTGAACACCTTTTTGTCGACGTTTTATAAGTGCCCCTGCAGGCCTATGTAAAATAAAAATATTTTAATTGATTGATTGATTAAAATGGAAAGAGGGAAGGAGGGGGGCTTTTGTTCTGCAGTGGGTCACAACAGGCTCATAATAATAAAATGACCGAATTTAGTCCATCACTATTTAAAAAATCCTTAAAGCTAAAAAAAATACAATTAATTCCTTTATTAGCTGTAAAAAAAATACTATGGTTACCTGCTAGATTTATTTTTTTCGTTAGTCCTCTCTCGGTCCCACGACCCCCAAAAAAGATTTTCACCATCAGTATCTGCCTGGCCTTTTTCCAACTATGTTGGGGTCGGCTTCCAGTATAAACGGATGCAGCTATACACCAATATTTAACATGGTGCGACTGCCTACCTGACATCCACAACCTAGTTAGGACTGCATAATATATTACGATACCCTTTGGTAAGACCGGTGTCAGACTTTCAATCCACTGACTACCTGTAACGAATGTCAAAGATCTACAAATGACAACTAGGACCAATGGCTTAACGTGCTTTACGAAGCGCGGAGGAAACTCGGTATGTAATGGGCGGTCACCTATCCACGGATCAACCTAAGCAAGCTCGGCTTAACCTGAAGATCGACTGTTATTATTTAGCCACGAGTTCTTCCTCACATTTTCTCCTGTCAATCTAAATAAAGTAACAACAAGACAGTAAAACCAACTAGTCATCCAAGAATATCTGACAAGAACGGCTTTTAGTAGCAGATGGCCGTTATGGTGTCACTAAGGGGAAAAGGGTGCACTTAGGGCCAGCCCCCGGAAAAGGATGCAATTAATTGTGGCCTGTCTCCTATAATGACTTGGCTGAAAATAACTTTAGCTTTTGTTACAGCCATTGATCAGTTAGGTAGTTTTGTTGAATATTTTCCTACTATACTAATACATGTCGTGGTAATTGTCGAGTCAAGTGCAAGAAAAGAGAATATAAATTGTCCAAGTCAAATCACGTGCTAAGAAACGTTTATACGATTTCGACCTCGGTTGCCGCTGAGCAACAAAACAAAAAACCGGCCAAGTGCGAGTCTTACTCACACACAGGGTTCCATAGCCCCAAACAATATTTTGAACTGTCATTCATTAGTTAGTAGTATTAGTTAGTAAACTTCAAGTCAACCGCAAAACTAAATTGGTTTTCATAGTATGTTAACCAAAAACAAAGTTACTGCTGCAGTTTGATGAAAAGTCCCATATCTCAAAAACTAAACATCATATCTTATTGAAACCAATTTTCGTTGATAGTTTTTTATACGTTCTACAATTCTGAATATTTTCAGAATTTTCCTCCTCTTACTTTAGAAATTAGAGGGGGGGGGACACACATTTAACCACTTTGGAAGTGGCTCTTGCGCAAACTATTCAGTTTAGAAAAAAATGATATTAGAAACCTAAATATAATTTTTGAAGACCTATCCATAGATACCCCACACGTATGGGAGTGATGAAAAAAAAAATTTTGGTTTTCAGTTCTATGTATGGGGAACCCCAAAATTTATGGTTTTTTTTCTATTTTTGTGTGAAAATCTTAATGCGGTTCACAGAATACATCTACTTACCAAGTTTCAACAGTATAGTTCTTATAGTTTCGGAAAAAAGTGGCTGTGACCTACAGACGGACAGACAGACAGACAGACAGACAGACAGACAGACAGACAGACATGACGAATCTATAAGGGTTCCGTTTTTTGCCATTCGGCTACGGAACCCTAAAAACGATGAAGTTCATTGATATCGTGATACAGGGTAAGTATAATCCACGATGTTCCACTCGTTAGTTAGATGTTTTAAAGCTACTAGTCTGCTAATACTCCGGTAATATCAGATACCTAATAGCTTATGGCTCTGTATGGTGTCGGACGTAAAGAATAGCACCATCCCATTTCTTCCCGTGGGTGTCGTAAGAGGCGACTAAGGGATTTGCCAGAGAATGGGCAGCAGCGTTCTCTGTGCTTTTGTAACAACCGTACTGCGATCGCCAACCCGCCTGCAAAGCGTGGCGATTATGGCAAAACCCCCCAAAATGTCTATGTGACGACACTTGGGGGAGGCTAATGTCCAGCAGTGGACGTCTTTTGGGCTGAAATGATGATGATGATGATGAATAGCTTATGCCCATGGCCTCATCCGCGTTTTGTTCGCTAATTGTCCCACGGGATCGTACTACCGGGATAAAAAGTATCCAATGTGCTATTCCAGACTCTTATCTATCTCTATGCTAAATTACATTCAGATCAATTCAGTAGTTTTGTGTAAAATCCTCACAAACTTTCGCATTGATAATATTAGTAGAATAACATAGCCTAGGAAGATATTGTTTGATGTTACGGTTTACTATAATGATATAAAAGTAACAAAGAAGCTACTTATAGGTCAGTAAAAGGGTCTGATAGATCCATGTCCCGTGTAAGCCTACAAAAGACCTTTTTGTATTATAAAATCAATAGCACCGGGTTTGTTTCCATTTTGGTAAGACAATAGACGAAATGTCAATAAAGGATATGGGATTATAACCTTTCACATTTGTAATTTATTTGACCCCGTATAATCCGAACATGGATACAAAACCAGGGTCTCAAGTCTGCTATTTTTTTAGACTTCGTCATTCGAACACGATCCCATTGTCATTTTGCTAAAAGTTCGTAATCTGCTAAATTCATAATGGTCGATCATTGGTCTGTCAATGGTCTCGTAATAGAATTGTGTTATAATGACATTAGTGTATTGCCATTATTATAAAACCCGTTAGTCGAAATGATTTTCGAAAAACTGCTACTAAATTTGAACATTTATTCATGCCAGATTTCATGTATATGTATTTTTACATATTATTTATTAGTGTTATAAGCAATCTGAAGTAGTAAAAGTTTGTAAATAGCAGAAAACATAAATGTGAAATTAGAAAACTCTATTCTATTCTATTTTTAATTATGGCAAGTAGAGCCGATGTCGACTATTCTGCCAATGTCGAAAGTGGCTTGGAAAAGCAAGTGTGTATGCAGAAAGTGTTACAAGAGAAAAATTTAAAAGAAAAAAAAAAAAAAAAAAACTTTGACGATACATTGTAGATCTTGAGGGGTTAGTACTGGACTGAAACAAACATTAGAAAACTCAATATTTTATCTGTTTAGCTGTCAAAGTCAAATTGTCAAGTCAGTCATTCATTTGTCATTATATACGATATTACCATTCTAAGCGATTTCTTTCAATGGAGTGTCAGTGGTTGACCATTGGGAAGTCATAATGACGCCATTAAATTAGTAGATTACCAAACTTGTCAAAATCAACAATTATGAAATCAATGATAGGCCATTCTGACACTATTGTAATAGCAGACTTGAGGCCCCTGTTGATTGAAACAACTACCATTAAAATGGTTACCTACATACGTTTCGACTATCTAGGTACTTTTTACTAGCATTAGAATCAAATGAAACTTATTTCACGAAACTGAGATTCCGAGTCACATGCGAGATTAGTAATAGTGTCACACGAGTGTTTAAAATCTAGTTTTACTACTTCATCTTATTATTAAAAGTTTGTGTCCCACTACAGGGCAGAGGTCTCTCTTCCCCCTTTCCACTTATTCCTATCCCCAGCTGTCTGTGGCCAATCTTCAAGATAACAGTCGAGATCACCTCTCGAGTGTGCCGCGTTGCCGTTGGCTGCTGTTTGGGACCAACTGTATGGGTCTTTAGCTCATCTACGCTTCATATATCTCTTGAATTAGAAGATTTTGTTGGACTAAGGTAATCCCTGTTTTTAACCCCCGACCAAAAAAGAGGGGTGTTATAAGTTTGACGTGTGTATCTGTGTATCTGTGTGTCTGTCTGTGGCATCGTAGCTCCTAAATGGATGAACCGATTTTGATAAAGGTGGTGTCGTTTGAAAGGTATTTTAATCGAGAATAAGAATATAAGGTATTTTAATTGAGAAGCGTCGGGGGACCGCTAAGTGGACCGCTTAGTTTAAGCACAAAACAAAGCGGACCCCCGACGCTACGACGCTTGGATTAATTTATTTTTGGCTTTTTAGAGGTTTTTTTGTGTCGGGGGTTTTTTAAATTTAAAATTTAATTTTTAATAAGCTTAAAATCGATATATGTCTGAATCACCGACGCTCCATAAATATCTTGAATTAGAAGATTTTGTTATCAGTAATTGTACATTATGGCGTTTAACTTTTTTCTTTCGATTTGCTTATGTCCATAACAAAGAAAAACCCTCTTCTAATAAGGTTAAAATAATGTAGGTATATCTCAATCACCTACCTACGCCTCCTGTATCTCGTTAGAAGATTTTGCGGTCAGTAATTGTAGGTACTTTGTGGCGTTTAACTTATTCCTCCTGGCGCCGATTTGCTTATACGAGTAATATGTCAAACCTTCTTCTATCAAGCTTTAAAATGATGTATATCTTAATCATCGACGCTATTTGTAATGAATGCAATCGCTAATTACATAAATTATCAATAGCTTTTTTTTCCATAAAGCAAACTTTTTGTCGCCATAACAGAAATTTAAGCTCTTTCAATGAGCTTCAAGAAAATATACGCGTCGCTTACCCCAGCCACTTGGAACGCTTTCGCCCGATCTCCAACTCACTTTGAGTTTGAGCTCCGTACTGCGCTTGTGGGGACTTAAAAGTGCAGTCGTTTGCAAATGTACGGGAAAATAAAAAAGTTTAATAAGTCGTGAAGGGATTGGTAAATCAGGTTGAGTGTTTACGTAGGTAACTTGTAAATTGGCTGCAGGAACATGTTACGTTTACCTTTCATTAAAATACAAAGTGTTGCTTTGCATACTCGTCAAATTCAGGGAGGTAACTATGCTAATGATTCTCGTCCCGAGTCAATAATAAATTTGGAAGGTATTTTTTTTTCTTATTTACTGAAATCGGTTAGTGTGAACCACCCGTGTTTTAATAGGCGGCCCGTCTGATTCTCGCCCTATAACAGCGCTTTCAAACATACAAACAATCTCATCTCTTAATTCGATAAATTCTTATTCCATAGACCACGTTAAGGGGATTATTCTGAAATACTGACAAACTTAAACAACCATAAATCATAATATATCGCAATTTTAATTGAATATAAGTCTATTGTGACAACCTCCTGAATTTTGACGAGAATGCAAAACAACACCTTGTATGTTATTTAAAAAAACGATGATGTAGTTAAGATAATATATCGATAGATATATATTTATAGTATTTAATATATTCTTGTAGTATAGCATATAGTATAGCGTAAAATTATTATTATTTTCAGATAATTATACACCTCTCACTGTTTGTCTCCGCATCACCTGAAGATTGACTGGTACAAAATGCTTATGACATTAACTGCGCCTATGTACTCTGTGCATGTAAATAAATAAATAATATGTCTAGAGAGGGGTTGAAAACTGAGAAACCACTAGGTTGACCACTTTAAGAGAAGTATGGAAGAAGAAGACACGCATCATCATCATCATCTGCCTAACTTTTTCCCAAACTATCTTGGGGTCGGCTTCAAGTCTAACCGGATGCAGCTGAGTACCAGTATTTTACATGAAGTGAATGCCTATCTGTATTACCCAGTTACTGGGTAGTGGACTACCCCGTAACTGGGTAATACGATACCCTTTGGTAAGGCTGGATGTCAGTCTTTTGGCTTTTGACTACTCGTGACGACTTGTCAAAGATCTACAAATGACAGCCCGGACCAACGGTTTAACGTGCTTTCCGAGGCACGGAGGAAACTTGGTATGTAATTATGGTCACCCATCCATGGACTAAGCTCGGCAAGAAAGGCTTAACCTTAAAGATTGACCCGTACAACTGTTATTATTTAGCCGAGAGAAGAAAAAGACACGCGACCCCAATAAATCTGGATAAGGATAGGATAATGATCATGATGATAGCATCACGAGAGGAGCACGTGGCTAAATAATAACAGCCACCCAGGTCGATCTTTAAGGTTAAGCCGTGCTTGCCGAGGTTGGTCTGTGGATGGGTGACCATAATTACATATCGAGTTTCCTCCGTGCCTCGGAAAGCACGTTAAGCCGTTGGTCCCGGCTGTCATTTATAGATCTTTGACAGTCGTTACGAGTAGTCAGAAGCTAAAAGTCTGACATCTAGTTTTGCCAAGGGGTATCGTATTACCCAGTTACTGGGTTGTGGAGGTCAGATAGGCAGTCGCTTCATGTAAAATACTGGTACTCAGCTGCATCCAGTTAGACTGGAAGCCGACCCCAAGATAGTTTGGGAAAAGGCTAGGCAGATGATGAATGATCATGATGATAAGTTATGGATATACCATTTCCGTTTAGCTTTTTCATCAAAAGCTCAATTAAGTATTGTACATAAGCAATTTCAGTATAGACAATAGAGCCTACAATTGAAAAACCATAACCCTCCATTTTGCTTCACTGTAGTCGGCCAAAAAAAAAATACAAAATCCGCTCTTTATGATTTTGCCAAACAATATAACAACTTTAAGAAAGACGACCTAGTTTGCAGTTCTTGTATTAACAGCGGCAATGTTTTATTTATACAGCCAAGCACACAATTCCCTGCGACCTACAACTTAATGTACTCTTAAGCACTAAAACAAATAGGCACAAAACCTTACAAAGTACAGCCAACAAAATAATTAGGTATGCAGGTTTAAAATAAACACATTTTGTGAGCAAATCATATTAAGTCATTCGGGCATTATAAGTTTGTCACGTTTTAAATGTCACGCTGATGGTGGCGGGTGTTTCGGGTCATTTAGTTTCCTTCAATATGGTTGAGTTGAATGATGGCTGATACATGCGTCAAGATCGTGAACGGGCGCTGTCAGTTGTGACTGGTCATCTCTTAGCTGCCATGGTTTATTTTTAATTACTTTATTTTTGGATTACTGATTCAATCTTTTACTCTGGACGTTCTTAACTTGCCCGTATTTCTACATCGTTCTCACATATTTGTAATTCTTAACATGAATGATGTAACCAAGATTTTGTAACATATTTTGATTTAAATGAGTATCCATGGAGTTTCTTGCCTATTCTTCTCCATAGAAATCTACGGTTTGGAATGGGCAACTACAGTCCTTTCACAAGTTATTATGTCTTGTGACTGGGACTGTAGCTTCGCGTTATTTTTTTTTGTATTTTGACTTTCAAAAGTGCCTGTAATGGTCTAATTGAAATAAACGCTTTGACTTTTTTTTCCCTTTGTTTTGTTGAGGAGACGATTCTGAAGAAGACGACACGCTGCGCCGACTCCAAATCAATTGCGATAAAGGCAAGAGCAATGTTGATAATGAATGCTCCTCCTTAGGCCGCATCATCGATATTTCACTTCACATCAGCACACGTAGGATGACCACTGTAGAAACGAGTTTTACCAATCGACATAATGACAGATAGCCAATGACAATCTGTCATTTTGTCGGTTCTTCCGTCGACATAACCCGTTTCTACAGTGGTCATGCTACGCGTGCTGGCGTACCGTATATACATAATTATGTATTTTCATATTACATTCAGAAAAAACTGTTATTTTGAAATTACAAACAGACAGTTTATTTATTTTCATGTATAAAAAAATACCTAGTTAAAGAAGGAAAGGTGTCAAAAACATAACAGTGGTTTTTAAAATAGTTATAGTAAGCATACTTCATCATCATCATCAGCCTAAGGCATCCTCTCTATGCGAGCGAGTGGGCTGATATCCACCACGCTGGCCCAGTGCGGGTTGGTAGATGTCACAAGTCTTCGAATTTTTAGTTTTAGGACATGCCGATTTCCTCACGATGTTTTCCTTAACCGTTTTTGAGGCCAGCGGTGATTAAATAAATTAGAAAAAGTAATGTGCCTGCCTGGGTTCGATCCCACGGCTTCCTGCTCGTAAGTCGGGTTTGCCACCACTGGGCCACCGCTGCTCTTACAACCATACATACTCGTATATTATCTGATTTCTTTACAGTACATTTTATTTTCCTCAAGGAAAAACGGGAATACACACAATAAATTTAACCTAAATCTCTCATATTTATCATTCATAAAATATTCTTCATTTCCTTATATAGGCCGGCCATACATACGCACATAAAACTATGAAAGATATTGCATATAACTCTTGTTTATTTAGAGATCTTTATTTACGACGAACAAGTTATGAGGTCATATATGACAGTGCACTAATACATGAAGATATATCTTTATTGGACAAACGCTATTAAGGACAAAGTTGGTTATGCTTTCACTAGGGAAGTATGTTTATTATTTAGACGATGTAGTCAAATATTTTTTTTTAAATAGCATGATTATGGGGAGGTCAGTTGGGAGAATGAAAGGCGACTAACAAAAGGTATAAGCCAAATGTATCTGTTGAGATGTATGTATAGAGATAAAATAAATAATCTAGCTACAAACCAAGCTTTTCGTGAGTAAACTCTATGGGTATAGCATAAAGAGGATGACACAACGTAAAGCAACTTGAGTCAGTCAAGAGAGACAATCACACTAGTATTATACAGGTCGATGTGTAATCTTACCCCAACGGAGAGCTGTAAACCGCATTTTAAATCTCTGAAAATATTAACTTTACCTTGTCTGTACATATACGAGACCGCATTGCTTGTCAAAAAAAAAACTGTTGTGAACTGTTTAAACAAGCTTCAGAGCAACGCTATAGATCGAGAAGACCAGAATATCGACACGAATTATGTCTAAGAGCTTCAAAGACCGCCCTTATGCACAAAGCATTCTCTGCATGACTCCGAAAATATTTAATAAAATACCAAATGACATTAAAGATTTAAACTTGATTCAATTTCAACGGAAACTTAATATTTTTTTAATTTGGAAAAATGCTAATAGTAACGAATTCCTTCTTGACAAAATGTAATAAACTAAGTTGATATTTATTTTAATAAATTAATTGACAATGTATAAATTGAATGTATTAAATTGTCTATAATATTTATTTATGATTGCAAATTCTAAATCTTGAATTAATAATATTCTGAATTATTCTAATTAATTGAATTTAATTGTCTATAAGTATTGTTTTAGTGTTCATTTGTATGTAATTAATATGCATTCGAGATCCTATATTGTAAAATAGTGTACGCCCTGATAGGTAGTTTTTTGAGTTACCACAACCTAACTATAACCTAATAACGTATAACCTAATGTATCACCAAAAAATCACACTATTAAATACTTTGACAGGGGAAGGTATGTGAGTGAGTGTGTGTGTGTTTGCATGTTTGTCACTCTTTCACGCCTGAATGGGTAAACGGATTTGGATGAAATTTGGTATGTAATAGCTTATACCCTGGATTTACACATAGGTTACTTGTATCTCGGTCTGCTCAGGTGAAACTGCGGGGCGCAGCTAGTTTCATAATAAACCAGAAAACTTTATAAATTTGTGACACAGTACTAATACAGTCAACAAGAGGAGCTCGTGGCTAAATAATAACAGCCACTTGGTTCGATCTTCAGGTTGAGCCATGCTTGTCTAGGTTGGTCCTTGGTGGGGTGATCACACTGATCACCCATTACATACCGAGTTTCCTCCGCCTTAAGATGTTGGTCCCGGCTGGCATTAGTTTTAACAGTCGTGACAGTTAGTCAGTGGTCCGAAAGTCTAACAACCGGTAGTGTATTTGAATTGGTTTAATTTTAAGATCTTAATGTACCATAAACTCCATAAATATTACTATATTCTATTCTAATCAGTCTTACGGGTATCGTATAACCAGTACTAACTGGGTTGTGGAGGTCAGATAGGCACTAAAGGTCGCTAAATGTAAAACACTGGTATTCATCTGCATCTGGTTAAACTGGAAGCCTACATAACATAGTAGATGATGACTGCGAGAGCAGCGGTGGCCCAGTGGTGGCAGCCCCGACTTACGAGCAGTAAGTCGTGGGTTCGAACCTGGGCATTACTTTGTGTAATTTATTTTATCACCACTGCTCTCAAAAACGGTGAAGGAAAACATCGTGAGCAAATCGGCATGTCCTAGAACTAAAAATTCGAAGACATGTAACATCTACCAACCCGCACTGGGCCCGCGTGGTGGATTACAGCCCACTCCCTCATAGAGAGAGGAAGCCTGTGTCCCAGCAGTGCGTACATTATAGGCTGATCATTATATTAGTCATCATCATGACTAATATAGTGAACCAGCACAGTCCATTGCAGTCCAATGCTGGACATCTCTCAAGTTGAGTTACAACACCAGGTCCTTCACCTCCCGCGTCTCATTTGTCTCAATAAACCTTCTAAGGTCTTCGATTCATCTATTTTTTGGGTGTCCAACACTAGACTAGACCATTGGCAATCATCCTCTTTTTTGAAATAACTGTTTCAACAGATCTGACTTAAGTATTTCCATAGCCCATATAAATCCCATATATTTTTGACAGTTAGGCGGTTATCTCACAAAACCGCTAGAAAGCGCGGTCGGGCGGTGAAGTGGAGCTCACTTGATAAAGTCTTGTATAAACTTAACACCCGTATACCGCCATCGCCAGACCGCGCGCACTAGCGGCGCACACGGCCTCTACACGCGCGGCGCACTCCTATATAAATCTTTGCCTCGTCCGCCCGCCCACGACCCACCCTACTGCGGGGACATTATGTTATTGCTGATAGCATCCTTTTCTGTCCAGATCCAAAGGACTCCTCTGGTCCAATGCCCATCAGTCGATACAGAACGCCCCAGTTACCAAAGGATCAACATTGACATTCGATTTTTAAAAAGTCCACTTTAAAATGTCGGCACCATTCGATCGAGTTCGTAAATTGGACCTAAAGAGGGTAGCAATAAAACAGTCTGTTTTATGGACGCTTAGACGTCACACGTTAAAAGTAAACGGAACGGTTTCCGAACTGGCCCGATGTAAAAACCGAAGGTTATTTCAACTGTAGGTATGGTAGACTTGTTAAGATCGTTTATACCTACCTACTCAATAAACATTTTCGAAATGTCTTTTAAAAATGAAGATAATTCTTATAATAGATCGGTCTAATTTTGCTGTAACATTATTTTTCGAAAATGTTTTTAGTAACTTTTTATACCTATGTATACTGCTTATGCGTAGGAAGTTTCATTAAAATCTGTTCAGTCATTTCGGAAAATAACGACTTGAAAGTTTGTATGAAATGCCGTAGGGTATAAACGCTCTTAAAAAGAAAGGGGTTTTTAAGATAGTTACAGCTTTGGGTAATGGCTATGTTTTATCACTGCGGCATACAATAGAAGTCTTTGCATTTAAAGCGGATCGGAAGAAGGATTTTCGTTTGATGGAGTGGGACAATCTGCATTGATTTCTACAGCTGGCTGTTTGGTATAGATTTTTCCAGCGGGATGTTGTGAGCGATTTATATTTGCGAGTTGCAGTTGTTTTAATATTCTGCCTTTCTGGGGCTATCGTCACTTGTTTTAGGTTGTGAAAATTGTCCAAATTGTGGGCCCGTGGCTTACGCCCCCAGTGGTCGAGGCACCTGTGGCCGACGCCCCCGATTTGGAGTGAAATTCCCGTTTGCCAAGATCCAGATGTATATTTTAGGTACAGTAAAATCTACCTATGTAATTTAGATAAGTTTCGTTATCGTGCGCTCATTCCTTTACGGTAAAACGTTAGTCTTACTTATCCTTTCTAGTTGCTTTACAATGTATATTGTAACCGGTAGATTTACGAGCTCTCGATGTTAGGTATATATATATATGTATAAATGTATCGCCGAAATGTATGTACGCGCATAACTTTCGAACGACTGCACCATATTGGATAATTCTTTTTTTTGTGTTCGTTATTGTCAAGACAAGGTATGTATATAAGAAAATTTAGGAAAGGTATGATAGGGTAGGTAGAGTAGGGTAGGTAGGCGAGGTAAGGCAGGTAGGGTAGGGTCGATAGGTAGGTAGGGTAGAGTAGGGTAGGATAGGGTAGAGTAGGGTAGGTAGGACAGAAGGTAGGTAGGAAAAAGTGCATTGCAACGCATGCCGGATACAGCTAGTATTTATTTAAACCACGGACTGTATGGCAAGCGAATTGACTGATTTGCGAAATTGTTTTCAAACGACAATAAACATTTCTAACGATCTCGTACTTAGGCACTCATCATCTGCCTAGCCTTTTCCCAAACTCTTGGGGTCGGCTTGCAGTCTAACCGGACGCCGCTGAATACCAGTATATTACATGAAGCGACTGCCTATCTGACCTCCACAACCCAGTAACACGGTAATACGATACCCATTGGTAAGACTGGATGTCATGAGTCTTTTGGCTTCTGACTACTCGTAACGACTGTCAAAGATCTACAAATGACAGCCGGGACCAACGGCTTAACGTGCTTTCCGAGACACGGAGGAAACTCGGTATGTAATTATGGTCACCTATCCATAGACCAACCTCGGCAAGGTCGGCTTAACCTTAAAGATTGACCCGTGCGGCTGTTATTATTTAGCCACGACCTCCTCAAACTTAGTTAGGCAGTAACCGCACGAAAAAGAAAAAGCAGAAGAAGAATGCAATATTAATCCTCAACTATAGTTATCATCTTTCTGAAAATACGAACAGAACAAATATTAAAATAGTGGTTTTCTTCCACAAGTTCAATTACTTTTTGCTCTGTTTCTCACAGGGGAAATCCGTGTAAAACAATGCACGACCAACGCGAACCAATGTGTTGTGAACACATACGAGTATGATTCTGATTTTAACATTGTATTTATGAACTTGTGGATAGTTTTTTTTATACAAATACCGAAACATAAAATACATCATCATCATCAGTCTATACCTATATTTACACTACTGGGACACAGGCCTCCTCTCTATGAGAGGGAGTGAGCTGTAATTTACCACGCGGGTCCAGCTCGGGTTGGTAGAGGTCACATGTCTTCGAATTTTTAGTTCTAGAACATGCCGGTTTCCTCACGATGTTTTCCTTCACCGTTCTTGAGGAAATAATTTACACAAAGTAATGTGCCTGCCTGGGTTTGAACCCACGGCTTACTACTCGTAATTCGGGGCATAAAATACATAAATTCACAAAATTATAAAAAATATGAATGCATAACATAAAGCCTGTCATCCCAGAAAGGTTTAGGCATAGGTGTACTTAATAGCGGCAGCATTAGTGGCAGTGGGCAGGGCACATTGCTCGCAGAACAGATGGCCGATGGGGCCGAAAAGTTCTGGAATGGCGACCGCGAACCTGGAGACGATGCGTTGGAAGGCCTCCCACTAGGTGGAACGATGACCTGGTGAAGGTTTCGGGGATCCGCTGGATGCGAGTCGCACGCGACCGATCAATGTGGCGACACTTGAGGGAGGCCTATGTCCAGCAGTGGACGTCTTTCGGCTGAAATGATGATGATGATGATGATGTACTTAATAGCCCACGGTACACATTTCGTCAGTTATGTTTAAGTCCCATCTAACATGGGCGCGTCTCTTGACATCTACCGGGTACCAAACTAAACTCCGTGGTTCATCATTTCAGCCGAAAGATGTCTACTACTGGACATAGGCCTCCCCTATGTGTCGCCACATTGATTGGACCCGTGCGACTCGCATCCAGCGGATCCCCGCAAACTTCGCCAGATCATCGGTCAACCTAGTGGGAGGCCTTCCAACGCATCGTCTTCCTGTTCACGGTCACCATTCCAGAACTTTTCAGCCCCATCGGCCATCTGTTTTGCGAGCACACTGCCACTTATGTTTGGCAATTCATCGGGTTACATCGGTAACCTTGGTTCTCATTCGAATGACTCCGTGGTTGCTACAAAGAAATTCCAATAACGAGTTAAAACGCAAATAAATATGGTTTCACAAATTTATCTTACGTCATGTTCATTAACCACGGCAGGTTATTTCAGCGAATTGTATTTACTAAAGGTTTAATAAAAAAAAAAATTGTAAGCAAAAATTAATATGATAAAAAATACAAGCCAAACTATGAATAAATTTGGAATACAGAAAAGTTTATCCTGAATTTAACTTTAGAATATAAAACCAAAAATAACAAACCTCTGCTTTTACGCCCGCTATTCGGACGGGTTGACGTTTTAAAAGGAACCAATCTCCATTACTGTGTGGACATGGACGGAAGTCCATTCCGTTGCCCTCGTACGAACGTCCTTTACTGAGAACGCTGGAAAAGGAGCGATTCATAACTCTGAAATGCGCTGGACTTGAATGTAGTACTTGTACTGCTACTCACTATTTCAATTCGATTCAAAGAGCTCGTGGCTTATTTATTACAGCCGCCCGGATCAATCTAGAATGGAGCGACTGCCTATCTGACCTCCACAACCAAGTGAGTATTAGGTATTACAATTCTCCGTGGTGAGACTGGTTGTCAGACTTTCAGGCCACACAGAGCTACAAATGACTGCCGGGACTAACGGCTTTGCTTTGCTTTCCAAGGTACGGAGGAAACTCTGTATCTTCGTAATGGGTGGTCACCCATCCACAGACCAACCTAGGCAAGCGCAGTTTAACTTGAAGATTGATCCGAGCGATTAAGCTACGAGCTCCTCCAGCTTGAACGTGTGTGTATCAGCCCTTATGTTCGAGCTCGATGCTGTATCGACATTTTTGAAAGTGTCTTTTAGTGTAAGACAGTTCACCCCCGACGTAAAAACGAACAGAGTTTGCTTGACCAAAAATGTTGCTATATTCTTAGGAAACTATTTTGAAAACAGTGTAACTTATGTATGTAATAAATTCATTGTACTTATAACGTTTCCGTATAAGAATTGGAACATGATCTGTTTTTTAAGCGTATTTCTACACCCGATAAAACACAGAACTTATATACATTACTTCATAAGATAATGTTTTCAAAATTACAATTGAAGAACTCAATCTTATACTAACTTTCACCACCACTATAAGACCGATATTTTTAAAGCATCATCCACGTAATAGCAACATGCACGAAAGTCCATTTCACCGCACGTGAGACTAAGTTTAAACCCGAGCCACAAGAGGGGCGATTTATAATGTTGAGAAACGCTGGACACGCAACGTACACAGAGTATACAAATGTTGCCGTTAACACTTTATATGTTGATCTGGTGGCGTATGGCAAATGCAGTGCCTACTTGCCCATGGATGTAGGACAATGTATTGTTGTAGTGCCATTCACTTGCCTCTGCGAAGACTTTCTAGGGACTTCACAAGTATACACGCCTCTAAGTCATAGAAACTATAGCAGGAATAAATAAATTATTATTATTATGCAGATGATGGTGAATGAATACTGGAGACATCAGGTTACAAACATAAATAAGAAATTGGAATAAAGACCTTCCTCTCCAAAATTTTTAAGCAAATCGCGAACCTAGTGCTTTCGACGTCACGGATTCGAACACCCAGTGATTGTTTTATAAACAAAACTAGCTGTCAGCCTTAGTCGCCTCTTACGACACCAATGGGAAGATATGGGATGGTGCTATTCTTTACGTCCGACACCATACAGAACCGTGGTGGTGGTGTATAATCATCTGAAAATCATAATAATTTAATACTAAGCTATACTACAAGGATACATAAAATACTTTAAATATATACCCATATACTCTTTTGCAAAGACAACGGGCTCTTTAGATTTTTTCGGTAGGTTCAATGAAGAAGAACAAGAAAGAGGTTTTATTCATTTGACAATGTATTGGCATGTCATTTGAAGCATCCTGGCATGATTATTTACGTTCCAAAGGGGAATGCCCACCTGCCATATAAAAAAACTAGAAGTCCAGCGCAACTTCGTTTGCGTCACATTTTCCCCGTTTTCACAACATTTTTCATTGCTGCTCCACTCTTATTGGTCGTAGCGTGATGATATATAGCCTATAGACTTCCTCGATAAATGGGCTATCTAACACTGAAAGAATTTTTCAAATCGGACCAGTAGTTTCGGAGCCTATTCAATGCAAACAAACAATCAAATCTTTCCTCTTTATAATATTAGTATAAATAAATAAAGTTTTGTGCTTTTCTTACTTATCCGCATTTTTCGTCGCGAAATCGAAGACATTTCAAGCATTTCAGCAGGACTTGTCAAGTTTCATTGGGCCGTTGGTTTCGTTGGTTTCGTTTTGCAGTCATGGTAAGAAGCAAAAAGGCGGGTTTGTCCAAAAGAAACAGTGGACAAAAAAAAAACAAACATAACAGAACAATGAAAATTAAAAAGCCACAGGGCTAATTGTTACCAATTTTCTTTTTCACGGTAAGAAAGAGACCAGAGGTTTTAATTTGGAACACCGGAAAACAAGATAACAAAAATAATTTGGCTTAATTCAAATTAGCCAAGGTTCTAATTTGTAAGTATGCAAGGAAATAACAATAACGAAGGCTTAAGAAGATAAACCTGTTGCTTACTCATCAACAGATAAAGCAGATTTCTACGGAAATAATGATATTGAAATATTACTGTAAAGCTAGACCTCAAACAAATTACCGAGTTTTGGGATTACAAACCATAACTTCATAGTTCACGTTTTAATTTCCATTGCCACTTAAAATAGTTTTACAAATGTTCATTGACGTTTCAAAAGCAACTTAGGTCTCATTCACTTTAAAGTACATTATTGAGTAAATTGTGATGAAGATATTCTTCACGATCCTGTCTGATTATCCTGGGCAACAAAGCCAGTAATTTATTAACTTAACTAAATTTGTTAAGACCGTAGATTTGCGAATGTACAGTGTCCAAAGGAGATAAGTAACCAGTTTCTCATACTAGTAGTATGAGAATCTGGTTACTTATCTCTTTTGGAGACTGTACAACGACATCTCGATAAATTGTGTTAAGCGTAGTGCCTAAGATTTTCTCGTTTCTATTTGCAAGAGGTTTTTATTTGACGACATTTAGAATAAGTGGAAAAGATTGGGTTCAATCTAATGGCTCCAGCACGCAGTTTCAATACACTTAGCCGAAGGCTTTGCATACACTCTCTAAAGTTTTCCAAATTTTATCAAACAATTCGGAGTTTTATTTTACTTTTCCATTTTATCTAAAACTATTCCTACTTGATTTTTCTGGTGTAGGTATTCAACAAAAAAAAAAATGTATCTCAGACCAAAATTGAAAGATTTGGGTACTTATATTATTTTCTCAATTCTTGACCCAACAAACCATTTGTAAAAAGAACCTTTGAACCCTTCAGGTCCAAAGAAACTTAGCCTCCAAATCTGTTTGAATGACTTCTCTTGAAAAAAAAGATATACACCCTGTTTTCTTTTACCAACTATTTTCGGTTAGACGGATTGGTCGTAGCATTGAGTTAGCGCGTCCCACCATTTTTCTTCCCCAACCGATACAATAACAGTAATCGGTCCGTAACGAAATTGAATAGACGTTTTAAGGGTCCCACAAACAAATGCCATCAATTACTGCCCTGGAAACCAATCTAGACGTTTTGGTTACCCTCCATTGTTGTTTGCATTACTTTAGCTTAATTTATTTCGACTTTTATTGAAGTAGAGTGATTTTTTTACTTCGGGAATTGAATTGTAAAGGACGGCGTTCTTTAGGCGTTGATTGGTTCAAATTACTTTTGTGTATTCTATAGGGTTTTCATCAGTGGCGTTCCTAGGGGCCAACAATACAGCAAGCCCATAAAGCAAGTAGACTGTTCAGAAACCTTAACATCATGAAGAGTAAGTAGGTTAAAAGGGCGGTACTTTCATAGAAGCCAAGGCTTGCCTAGACTTGATTGAAAGTATTGCCACTAATTTGCATAGTCAATTTGTTAGTCTAATCTTAATCTTGTGTCTTCAACATTCATTCACTAGTTGTCTGAAATGAATTGAAATTGAATTGATAGCGTATACTATAATATTTATTTGGACGTTGATTGGTTAAAATTCCATGTTTTCTTTGCTAGTCTAATTACCATCTTATGCCCGAAGGCTATGTTACACATTTGAATGTTTATTGAAACGTATTTCTGAATTACATAGCTATTTCACAGGCTTCGTCAAAAGCGTCACAAGCTACCCAAGGGCATGTTTCTGTCATTCCAACCGAGTGCTCTTCAAATAAGATGTTTGTTACTCGTATAATACGTCATATAATGCGCTATGTAACTTGCTAGTAAACTCGATGAACCAAATATTGGTGACGACGGCAAACGAATGGCTATAAATGAAAATGTAATACATATATCTTTCGAATATTAATCGAAGTTAAAATCATCATCTGCCCAGCCTTAACTGGTTATTTTTAACGATAGCCACTTTTCGTTCTGTCTTTATTTTACTCTGCAATATTTGAATTGCAGTGATCTGAAAACGACGTAATTAATCATAAACTAGATTAAAAGCCATTAGTTAATCACATCCTATGGACCGCCTTTGAATTCTAGTTACAGAACTAGAATTCAAAGGCGGTAGCGCAGAGTGTCACAGGACACTCTGCGCTAACCTTGTGTGGATTGATTTTGTTAGTCGGGGATGATCAGCAACTCGTTTCGTAGGCACTGATGAGTAAATGAACTTAAAATGAATAACAGTTGGTCTAGTGGTCGCTAGTGTCACTGGTGTGAATGAAGTCCAGCTTGCCAACCATGATGTCTTAAAACATTATTGTTTTACTCCTTTTCCAGTGTGGGAAAGAGATGGCGCTAGATATCCTGTATAGCTCCGTCTCTTTCCCACACTGGAATAGCAGTAAAACAACTCTGCTTTAAGACGTCATTCTAGGCCAGCTGGATTCTTTTCCCTAGGCGGGCAAAGTGTTATTGGGTTTTTCCAACAGTAATTAGTGCCTAGTTGATTGCAAAAGGCTCGCCCCCTATTACGTGGACTTAAACATGACTAGAGAAATCTTTATGTACTATTAAGTACACTTCTACCTAATCCTTCCGGTATTACAAGTGTAATATTAAGTTATACAAACAAAATATTTAAGTAAAGAGAGTATCTAAGTTCTTTTCAGAAAGTCAAAACAAATAAGAAAATTACGTTGCGCTCCGGCTTCTCTACACAGAATCGCTAACTTCAAAGCTCCTTCAAAAGCGTTGTATGCGTCACATTCGTCATTTCAAGAGAGTGCACGTCAAGTTAAATGTTTATGATGCCATATGCACTCCGGAACTTGCAACTGAATTTATTCTTGATAATAAATTTAAAAGCAAGGAAGCTTTTAGTCTTACTACAGTCCTCGTAGTTGAAAAACTTGATATTGTTGCAGGAGAAAAACGTTGGTAAAGAGAATAAGACGCTCTAAATATTTCAAGCTTCGTTGGTTGTTTGGGGAACGGTACTTCCATGGAGAAGATTGTCCAAATCCCCAGGGTGTAGTAAACAGGCATGTTGGAAGAGATTAAAATTAATTAATTAAGATGTCGGGATTAAAATTTCGGGGTCTAAGCAAGGTGAATTTGTGAATCCCTTTATGCGTTTATGATGTTATGATACTGTAAAACCCATTAATGTTCCATCATGTTGTTGATAAATTAATTGTTGATCCCTATTACTGTATGTTGAACATGTAGCTATGGGGAGGTTCATAGCTTAGAACGGTGATCCTAATTTACAAGACACCTTGTCAAGAAACAAAGAAAATTACAAACTGCAAAGACATAATGCTGGTCTAATTGATTTCAGAAATTTTGCTGACGCACAGACAACTTTAAAAAAGGAAAAAGGCAAAATTGATGATGATGCTAAAATTATAACATCATTATCATCATCAGCCAATGTTCCCACTGCTGGGATACAGGCCTCCTCTCTATGAGAGGGAGTGGGGTGGGCTGTAATCCACCACACGGGCTTAGAGCGGGTTGGTAGATGTCACATGTCTTCGATTTTTTTTGTTTCCTCACGATGTTTATCTACACCGTTTTGGGGGCAGCGGTGATGAAATAAATTACACAAAGTAATGCGACTGCCTGGGTTCGACCCCACGGTTTACTGCTCGTAAGTCGTGGATGCCGCCACTGGGCCACCGCTGCTCTCCTAATAATATGGTCTATAATCAATAATAATGAAAACCCATCAAAGAAACCACCCACAACTAATTCAAATGCAACATAGTGTGAGATTGGAACACTTGTGCAGTCATTGGTTGAATGACTTTCTTAAGCGCATTAGACGATGTCGGGTCGACGCCAACGCGACAGTGCCCTAGTTCCTTTGGCTGCAAACTAAAACGACAGTGGGAATTTGCAGCTGACTTTGAACTTTTCTTGGAACACGTTACAACGGTTAAAAGTGGAGTTTACAAAGAATAGTGTTCATGCGATATTGTTTAAAAGTTATGCTGTGTTTGTTTTTAATTTTATACCATAAGGATTTATTACTTATAGGGAGGTCGGTTTTAGCTTTCTTATATTGTTTTTCACTAATGTCAATGACATGTTTTGACTAGATGTGTGCCTTTTGGGTGATATTACGTTCTTATAATACTCGTATATTATATACTATGTTTTGTCTATCATAATCATGTTTATGTACATTTTGTCTTTTTATTTTAATCTCTTTCTTTAATATTCGGACTTCCACATGCCTAAATTCCAAAACTCATGCAATTTTTGCAGGTGCAAGGTTTTTGGATGACTACTCGACAAAAACTAAACCCGCTCGAATATTTTTCACACTAGCTTGTAAAAACTACAGCGTTGTATACCATTTAATGCCAGCAAGTGAGGTTTGAACTATTCTACTTCAAAAAAATCAACCCAACATTGGAAAATCAACAACGGCCGAACAGCCCTTGAATTTGAAGAGCCGAATATTTCCACAGCCGAACATTTACATGTTGGCACAAAACTAATATTGACTAGGCATACCACTAGTTTTTTGTGGTTGCGTAAAAAAAGTTGCTGTAAGCGGATAAATTCACGGATGAACAAGTTGAGAAACGATGGATGGACCGTGTATAAGATGATATGGCAAGAAAGGAGGTGTCTCATGAGATGACGAATAATAGGGAAGTATGGAAGAAGAACATAAGTAGACACGGTGAGTATTATAGGGTAAATAAAGAACCACTGCATTAGAAATAAATGACAACAGTTAACTCCAAATAATTAAAACGTGTTTATTTACAGTAAAAGTTAGTTGAATCATAGTTTTTGGAAACTCGTCCCATTAAGATGGGAGATACTCAGTAGCCAAACGGAAATCTCATCAGGTACTACCGCGCGCGGGTAGTACATATCTCTTGAAATTATAACCTGTCCATTATTTTATTTTCTGAGCATCGTCAGTAGTTGCTTCGACGATTGATGACGATGTTATTCAGGAATTGGAAATTTGCTGCCCCAATTCCATTTTTGAAACTTTATTTATATTTCACAAAAAAAAAACGCCTTTGTTATTTACAAAATCGAATGGTTGAATCTAGTCATCACATACTTTTTATCTAGTATATTTCCCACGAGTGGAACCATCGATCTTCCACATAATATTAATTGAGATCGATCCTCGTTCCTGACATATACTGTTATTTCCTTCTAAACTCGATCAATTACTCTTAATAATATCCACTTTTTAACTCGGCTTAAGTTTATAATATATATCATAACAGAGGGATTCAGGATCAGTTTTTAGTTGAACTTTTTGTTCCGGGGCGTTTTATTTTTTGATTGGTGGCTTTTTGCTGTCGGATATATTTATGTCTGATGTGGTTTTTAACAAAATAAAGACAAAACAAAGAAAAAACAATAATGAAATGATTGTAATGAACTAAAATATAATTATACGAGGTATAACGATAAATATTAATTTTAATAAGAAGAGCTACGAGCCAAACCGAGTTACACAATTATAATTAATTGAAAATCTCACTGACAAGTTACAAAATATCACTTACAAACAATTTAACGAAGATTCTATGCCATTTCGAAAAACACAGAAACAAAATTAATGTTTCATTGAAAACGATGCCACGATCGTGGAGTTGGAAAACTTTGAATTCAAATGTTATTGGACTAAAACAATCTTTTGTACAACAGCACACTGTAGTACTGAATCTCAGTGAAATGGATTCAACGAAGTTTTTCAATGATACTCAAAATGGACTTTGATTTTTAGGAAATAGAAGTTGTTTGGAAAGTTTGGTTCGTAACTTTTGCACTTTATATTTTAACGAAATCGTGTCCGACATAAACCGATTCGTAGAAATGTGACATCTATCTTTCCGTACTGGGCTGGCACGGTGACTTACTCCTTCTGATGAGAAGGAGTGAGGTGAGTGGTCTTCATCATCATCATCATTCTTTGCTGGGGAAAATTATAGTACTGGTAAGTGATGAGAATGAGTCCAAACCAAGGATGGATAATTTTGTGGGAGTGAGTGAGCCCCACATAGGATTATCTTCAGCCTATGACGCACAAAGAAGAAAGACGAACGATAGAATTTTAATTAAAAAATAACAAAATTATCCGTCGAACATTATATTTAACAATGTCCCTTTTCGCCGAAGTATTTTTCTCAGACCGCTACAAATAAGTCCTAGGACAAAATTACCGCCGTTTACTTGCTCTGCACAAGATAATACCACTATATACCACACAATATATTATATTTTACAATGTACGAGCAAGCTGTAATAGGAGGAATATTCATGAGGAATTATGATATTATTAGTTCTGAAGTGTAGCTTGCTGCTACAACTATAATACCTGTCCCACAGCCGACGAGGAAGCAATAAGATATCGACGCTCGGGGAACGTGCGACATATTATTACTCTAGGTCCTATGAGTCTAAAAGAGAGACATAAATAAAACAGTCGATCACTGACTGTCAAAGAGAACACTAGTTCTTAGTGGCAACGTCTACTCGCCAATCTCTGGCGGTGAGACAGGTCCCTTATATTCTAAAATCACCTGTTACAGCTAAAACAAATGATGTATTAATATTTATATACGAAACTGTGGGGCAATAAATATCAGCTTTGTGCAAATACCATAATATATTCCACCATATAATAAATGGGTCTACTTTATCACGAACCCCAAAGCGAAACCAGTAAATAAATACACGGTCGACCCTTTCAAAATATCAGTAATTCCATATCGCCCGCAATTAATACGTCACTTATCGGTCGAGGGCCTTTTCCCCGTATCATTGTCTCCCTCACGCATACTCGATTTGAAGGAGATAGCACTCACAATCACCTGGAAAATAACGGCCGAAACTGGTATTTACCAGTTTATACCGGTAATTCAGGAGAGCGTGAACCTTAATCAAAGGAGACTATTAACATTTTATTGAGGGGGCGATTCTTTTATAGGCTTCTTGGTAGTTTGGTTTATGAGGTCAGATGATAGATGGGAGAAGGAATGTTGATAATTACCCTATCCTGAACCAACTAGTATTGGATCGTATTGAAAACGTTTTGATTCAATTTCCTTCTGAAAAAAGAAAGAATTGTTAAACGCAATTGCCACGGTTGATGAAAAAATAACATACGTTAATTGGATTTACTACAGTTGAGGGTGTTCACTAAAAAGAGGAATTTTCGAGAATGTAGGTGATGGTCAATTTAGTTTTCAAAACAACGTCCAAATTCACTTGTTATTAATCGTTGTTGAGTTATTAACGACCCTCCTCATAGAGTCCCGCAGGGCACTATCTTTGGTCCATGTCGAGCTTGGCAGACAGATTAATGACACCACCGTATGGCGACTAATTTTCACCTCGATACTAATGTCTAAGCTCGTTACGAAAAGTACCTAGTTATCTCATTAAGGTGAATTGGAATTTACATTGAGAAAACATGGTACGATAATGAAAGTTATCGTGTATAATATACAAGGTGTTGTTTTGCAACCTCGTCAAATTCTAGGAGGTAACTATGCTAATGATTCTCGACCCGAATCAATAATAAAATGAGTAGGTAATTTTCTTTTTTTTATTTATTTACTGAAATCGCTAACTGTGAACCACCCGTGTTTTAAACACGGGCCGTCTGATCCCTGCCTTATAACGTCGCTTACACACAAACAAAAAACCTCAAACGTTTTTTCGATAATTTTATAATCCCTAAACCACGCTATGGGGGTTATTCAGAAATATTGACAAATTTAAACAACAAAAAAATGCAGTGTTTTTTAATAATTTACTAGGTACCGTAATTTATATTGAATATTTATGTCTTTTGTGACAACATCCTGAATTTTGACGAGGATGCAAAACAACACCTTGTAGGTATATTTAATCTGACCATCTCATCAATCTGGCTCTGTATGGTGTCGGACGTAAAGAATAGCACCATCCCATATCTTCCTGTGGGTGTCGTAAGAGGCGACTAAGGGACTTGCCAGAGAATGGGCAGCAGCGTTCTCTGTGCTTTTGTAACAACTGTACTGCGATCGCCAACCCGCCTGCCAAGCGTGGCGATTATGGCAAAACCCCCCTTATATGGCGACACTTGGGGGAGGCCTATGTCCAGCAGTGGACGTCTTTCGGCTGAAATGATGATGATGATTTAATCTGAATAGTTTTGCAAACTTCATGTGTTAGGTACGATTTGGTACATAAAATGAAATAATATTTCTTACTCAATACTCATGTCTTGGTAAGTGCTATCGAGTTTTTCATCAGGAATTTTTCTGTGGCAGCCCAGATTTCCAATAAAGGTAGAACTCACCCGTATTACATCATCTGCCTAGCCGTTTTGATAACTATATGGGGGTCGGCTTCCAGTCTAAACGCATGCAGCTGAATACCAGTATTTTACATGGATCGACTGCCTATCTGACCTTCACAACCCAGTAAGTACTGGGTAATACGATACTTCTTGGTAAGACTGGTTGTTAGACTTCCGGGCCAGTGACTACTGAACGACTGTCAATGATCAACAATTAACAGCCAGGACCATCGGCTTATTGAAACATGGAAGAAACTCGGAATATAATGGGTGGTGATATTTCTAGGAAGCCTGCCGTTTTGCCGAAAAGATTTTGACAAAATTTCACTACCCATACAAATTTTGAAACCTTTTTTTATACCAATGCAATATTTGGAATGATTTTAGTACGCACTTTTTCATTTAGTCAATTTTTTACTTGGCAGAATATTAACAAAAAAAATGTCATTATGGCATTTAGTCTACAATCAAATGATTTATTACAGCAACCAATCTTTAGACAATAAAAGTTAGTTCAAATCGTTTTATTCCCGGTCGTCCCCACCTCGTCGTCCCCACCTCGTAGTCCCCACCTCGTCATCCCCATGGGTACGAATGGGAAAAAAAAAGTTTCGTTCCTCCCCGGTGGTGACGATTGGAAATTTTTATTTCCCACTCGTTTCACTATAGACCTAGAGTAAAAATGCAGAATTTAGATGCAAGAGCAAGCGAAGCGAGCTCTGGACTTGAAGCACCCCGACTCGGACAGGTTAGGTTCGAAGGGGACGGCGGGGTCTAGTGAGCGAGCGGAGCGAGCGAACTAAGACCCCGACTTCCCCTTCGTGTTAGGTTAACTGTAAACCCTGCAGACAGAAATAGTAGCCCCGCGTAGCGGGGCTACGTCGACTATGCTTTATAGGCGTATTTTATATTACAGAAACGATAAGATTATATTTTTTTTAAAAAAACAAAACCTAAAAAAGGCTACCCGAAACTGAACAAAACTAAACTGAAAAATGTGTTATTCCAACTGAAATATTTGACTACATAATAATTGGTAAAAGTACCAGTTGGTAGACAAGTTATTGTTTAAACGTTCACTTGCCAAACATTAGGTTTGCGTTACAATTATTTGTAAAGAGATTTTTTGCTAAGTAATAATTTGGCAAATGAAATTATGCGGAAAATTGTTTGGGAAGTGATAATTTGTCAATTTCTTTTCGAAGAAACATAGGTAACCCATATTTCTAATACACGATATATTTCCTCCCCTGCCTTATTATTTGGAGAAAACAGATAACTGATGAATAATGTTTTATCCAACATAATCAAATGTGCTAATTAATTACAATTCGATGTCGGCATTTAGTTCTGTATGTTTCACCGAACGTTCAAAATGTAGTCTTATTAAGGCTGTTCATAATAATAGTAACATGTAGTTCTAAACAAAAGCATTATTGTTCATTAAATTTTATGCAGGTTTAATAATAAGTTCATTTGAAATTTAAATTGGTAATGATGTAGAATTTATGTCGTATAATTTTTATTGAATGGGTTAATATTGCAAGTTGGGATTCTATCCACTTAACGAGGTACGAGTTACATAGCATTGCGTTTGATAATATTACGAACGTAATGCATGATGCCCAAAGTTTTTAGCAGAGATTTATGTAAACTCTAATCAAATTTTGTTTAGCCATGTTTCAGTCCAATAATAATGATGCAAGCCTAATGCCGTAGGCTAGCCACAACAATAAAAATACTCCGGGTAAAGAAATAACTAACTGATCAACTCTTCACCTTTCTTGGTTTCGAACCCAGAGGTCAGAGAAAAAGTTTTAATACTATCAGCCACTTTTGCCATCATCGTTGATAGAAAAGCCAAAATATATAATTGAATTTACATCTGCCACTGATAAGCATAATAACAATACTTTTAAAAGTCGTTACCACGGATATAGATGTATCTATGTTAGTAACACAAGTGCACCTACTTCACGAGCCTGGTTTAAGCATTTTATGGTTCGTAGTCAAAAAATGGCATGCTTAGTTTTAAGCAGCATTACGATCCAACGGATCGTAATGCTTGCGTTATCTAGAAATATCTAAATCTGTGGCCGTTACGAAACAGTTTTACTACTTGTCTAAGTCCCAGGACCCATGCAAAGCAGTAGACATTGCCACCACTAGACGAACGCACTAAAAATTTAATAATGTGATTAATATTAACAGCAAGGCAAAAACAGCTGCCTATTTTCCACAAGCACCCCATCTATCACCTTAAATACTACCCACGGGACAAATAGAAGCAATACATTTAAAAATGTAAACCCACATCCACTTAGACCCTTCCCCTCTATATAATGGTAACTTAAACTCAGATCTACTACTGATACAACCAATTTATTATTAGAAAATAGAGGTCTATTGCTCGATAAAACGATCTTACGTTTAGTATTGGGATCACGTATTTGACCCACTCCATTGGGTTCGTATAAAACAATTCCTTCTAGCTACTTTTCTTCACTTACTAGGTCAGTTTCTGTTTGAAGGCCGCATTCAATGAGGCTTATTAGGAAAGTGGAAATGGCTTGGTATTTAAGACTAATTGGAATGTCGTGCTTGCACGATTGATTTTTGTTGGCAGTTTGGACTAAATTCTAATAGGAGGCTTTATAGAAACCGAACGCCCGTTTACAATTATACAAAGCGAGATCTAAATTTATTTGGTAGGTATTGAGCAGATTATTCGTCTATGCTCAATGCTCCAACCGCTCTTCCCGGTAGCTACGCAAGTATTTCAAAACACTTTAATTAGCTTCACCTGTAACTGTGTCCAAAAAATATTGACGTTTTGGAACCACTTTCTGGTTTTCGATGAAGCTGAAATTTTGCATAATTTTGTTTAGTTCGGATGACAATACATTGTTGGCGAAGTGACGTCATTCTAAATCCAATATGGTGGACCCCAAAAGATGGCGGTCTAGTTATTTTTTTGCATTCCCGTGATATGGGTATCAAATCAAATTGTTTGCTGCGATTTTTTTATCATTTTTGGAACTATAATGTTTTTACAAAATGAATTTGACACAAACATGTGGATTTCATTATAGGTGCTGCTAAACTTAAAGTTAGTAAAAACCAGCATAACTCCTATACAAACCTGAAGAGAAATCGATTGACTTCCACAATTCTAATGAAGCAAAGCGGCAACATGTGTTTAATTACCCATGAATACGACGACAAAGACTTAATTATGTGCACCTATGAGGAAGTAAGTAGTGGGGACAGAATAAACATCGGAACGGCAACATCGCACTGTAACATTATCACATGGAACACGATACTGGATAGTCTGGAATTATAAAGCCACATTCAGACAGCAACAGAAAATAAATTACGACAAAGTCTGTTGCTCTTGTCGGTATTAATTTGACGCTACTCACACTAGAAGAAAATCTAGAATTTGGAGAGACATAAGCTGCTTAAATGTAGAATTCTCATAATGGGTGTAAATAGACCTTTAACGAAGCCGAAAGGCAGTAAACTTGTTCTCCCCGTTATTGTGACTTATTTTTTGTTCTGGACCACATCTGGGAACCTTCTAGTTCCGGAGATATTTGAGGTACAAGCTCCAACTTTTTAACAAGTTTGAAAGGTTATTAATTTACCTTAAATACCCCCATGACCTGATAACTATTTAATGCATCCATCAGCACCATGTTTTCAGTGAGTTACATTCGGTTCTACCATGAAATGTGATTTTACACCCCAAAGAAAAAGTCTTTCTCCAACAATAATTATTTTTGCGAAGGGTTACTTAGTTTGATGTACAGAACCCTTGGTTGACGGCTTCGTGAAGGGTCCGTTTATACCTTATATATTATACAGGATATTAAGTGCGGTTTTCCGTTTCGGAGTTTGGATCTAAGCACGGTTAAAGACAATAGTGGTATTCTCTGAATGTTACTTATTGATCACGAAATGTGTCTGGCGAGAAAGCAGCGGTGGCCCAGGAGAGCAGCGGTGGCCCAGTGAGACCAGCGGTGGCCCCGTGGTAGCAGCCCTGACTTACGAGCAGTAAGCCATGGGTTCGAACCCAGGCAGGTGCATTACTTTGTGTAAATTATTTCATCGCCGCTGCCTTCAAAAAACGAAGGAAAACATCTTAAGGAAATATGTCCTAGAACTAATCATTTGAAGACATGTGACATCTACCAACAAGCACTGGGCCCGCGTGGTGGATTACAGCCCACTCCCTCTCATAGAGACGAGGCCTGTGTCCCAGCAGTGGGACATTATAGGCTGATGAGGATGATGTGTCTGGCAAAATGTGGGTGTTCCTTATGAAACACCATGATGTACAAATGACCACTTGGATTATGTCAGTTTAAACTCTGCCATTTGCATCATATTTGACAAGATTCTAATTGAGATTGTTTCGTAAGTCAACCATTTCGGAGGGCGCAGACTCACAGCAAGCTCATTCAAGGCATTTTTTCTACATTGAATATAAAATTTGAATCGAATAAACAACAGCCACCAACAAAAACCGGTACTTTTTGATTTTCTCATTATCTTTACCGCTGATAAAATGTCACATAGTTCGTAGTATGGTGAAGTTTTAGAAAGTCGACTATTGCTCATTACTTTTTGATACTGAATAGCTTTGCGTTTGGCTGGAACTCGCCCTATATGAAGCCATGATGCAGCCTAGGGTGGAGCACGCTTGCCTAGAAGAAACCGATTCCCTCGAACCTAGATCTATTCAAGATCCAGATTATAGTGATTAGGGAATAGAGAAGCCGGCACTGAATTCCACAAACTGTCGGAACTATTGAAGGTAAGCCTGTATTCCCCGAAGGTGAATACGAATAACCGGTTATACATAAGATAAACGGTTACACCAAACAAAGTTTGACCCTCCAAAACTTTTCGCTTTTTAGTGCATCTGGGAAATATGAAAACAGGAAAGTTTACCTGAACTCAGCTCAGAAAACACGTAACCGTACAAAACTTGGATACCCGTGCAAGTAAAAATAAATTTTTCAAGCGAGAAAGTTGGCTGTAGGTGTTCGCCGTAGAACGTAGTATACTGCAGGGAATAGAGGTTTTATAAACACCGGTCTTCAGAGGACATTGTCGTTACTGTAACTCTTTGCTGGCTGGCATTTTATCGATCGAAATTTAACAGAGGCTCCAAACAAACTATACTTGGAGTGAAATAGAAATAGTATGTAGCGACGTACAAAAAGCAACTTACTACAAAAAGTACTACAGCGCCATCTATGACACGGCGGAAGAACTAACAGCAATTTCCTACATCTCACATGCAAAGTTTACATCGACTTAAGAGTATATAGAAAAACCCGACTACAACTGTCGGGCAGTTGCCCGCCAGACATAACACCTGTCTGGCCGGAGGATCCTCCCTTTTCAATGGAGTATTAAGGAACTTTACACCCTGCTCCTCACCTAAACTGGTGACCCCGAAATGGACGTCAGCGCAGCCTTCGAGCAACGTGACGTCATCATCATCAACATCACTTCCTCAAGCCTTCGAGCAGCGAGTCTCACAGCCAGCCAGCTTCAAATGGGTATTCCTGACCACCAGCATGCAGCGGAAGCGCATTCCTGGCCAGCACCCTCAGCCTCTCTTCAAGCGACCATGGCACAGCACACTGCACTTTCGGCCGGTCGAGAGCTTCTATCTCCCGGTCGACACCTCTCTAGCTGTCTGCCACATCGCGGCGCTGCACCACGTCCGACTCACTGGAGCAAACGCAGCGCCGGCCCCGACTCACTGGGTTTCGCCTCACCACCGCAGACTGTTCCGACTCACAGTGAAACAATGCGGCAACGAGCTCAAAACTGGCATGGCAAAATACTTCAAGACTCATTCGACGATCGACCTCCGGTCTCCGGGGGGGAGTGATGTAGCGACGTACAAAAAGCAACTTACTACAAAAAGTACTACAGCGCCATCTATGACACGGCGGAAGAACTAACAGCAATTTCCTACATCTCACATGCAAAGTTTACATCGACTTAAGAGTATATAGAAAAACCCGACTACAACTGTCGGGCAGTTGCCCGCCAGACATAACACCTGTCTGGCCGGAGGATCCTCCCTTTTCAATGGAGTATTAAGGAACTTTACACCCTGTTCCTCATACCCCTAAAAGTATTAGTATTATACCCCAAGGGTAAAGCAAAGGTGTTCCTATTAGTAAACTCACAATGCCAGTTACGTTTCATCCCCATTCTTTAAATAGGGGCGAGGGCAGATGGAACGGTGTAATCGTAGAAACATAATGTTACTAAGAATTGGGCCAGGTTTTTCGCCATGGGAACAAATCCTCGTGGTACCATGACCAAACTGGGAATCGGAGCACGGTAAAGACTATCCTTGCTTGCAGCTTTAAAACAGTTAAAAACTTTCTATTCCTCGGTCCCTTTTTTTGTTTTATTTATTTATTTTATTTATTTTACTATTTATGTACACACAGTAGAGATCACAGGAAAAAACATAAAATATTTGAGTACAAAGGTACTGCTTATTTCATACGAAATTTCTGCCAGCAAACCTGCGAAAGGAAAAATGAAAAAGAAATGTAGACGATAGTGTGTGAGAGAATGAAGAGAAAAATGTGTTTATGTGCCTTAACTAACTTAACCTATACTATTTTAAATATAAATACATATATAACTAAATATAAATACATAATGCTAGGATATAAAAATACATATATGTCGGAGTCGGATTATTAGTACGGACTATGAATCGAAAGCGCGCCAAAGGTCAAGCGACCTACTCACCAGTCTACCCACATCTAAGCGCGCTTACTACGGAGTCGTGATGTTTCTGGCTCGCGGCGAGTAGGACACTCGGTGTCTGACCGCTGCGGAGTCGAGACGTCCCGAAACTGTAACCCGATTCATGGTGCCTAGTGTTATTGTGTTGGATTGTAATTTCAAGTAATTTGTTAGTTCGATAAAAGCAGTGTACCGTGTGTAGTGTGTGTTTTCATTGCACGAAACCCATGTTCTGCCCACATGATGAACAAGTCTAACAGAATAAAATCATCAGACTGCGACATCAGAAGTGCGATCAATTCGTGCTAATGCAATCACACGCGAGAACAGTGACAATAACAATCAGTGACGGTTACTTTTTGAAATGCAAAACGAATAATTGCACTCGCGATACGAACTTAAACTCAGCCAGTGAATAGCAAGCTAGTGTTGGCGGTTAGTGTTTTTGTTAAGTGTGTTAGCGGATTTTGATCCTGACAAAACATAACATATCATCACGCTTGTAATCTCTGAAGGGTTAGGCAGAGTGTATCTAATAGAATACCCACATTTCACAGAGTGCGATGCGCGCTAGTAATGCGTCATCCATCGCTGACTTGTTTTGTGTAAAATCTGGTTCTTCTAACCTAACAGACAGATGTGTTGCTGGGGAGTTTGTTCCGCCACTTCTTCTTCCCAGCTAAAACACTTAGGAAGTGGCGAAGGGCGGGCGTTTTGGGGGACTGTCTCTTGTAATTTTGATGTTCAAAAAGTGCCGATTATCAACCTAGTTTGAATGAAGTGACTTTTGTTTTTTTTTCGTGTTGAGTGCAGTGGAAGGAATCCAGCTTATTTGGATGTTAAGCAAGGCATTGAAGGGCTCCGCATCTACATAGTGTAACATAGTGTAACACAGTGTAACATAGTGTAACACAGTGTAACATAGTGTAACAGTGCTGTAACATAGTGTGCCGCGGCACACTGGTGTACTGTGGTCATTAGTTGATGTGCCTCGGAAAACGAAGGTGATTTTCCATCTACGGTGTACCTCCAAAATGTACTAGCGAATTTCTAGATGTACCTTGAACACAAATGTTTGCGAAACACTGAGAACCTATCCAGGTTTGACGTGGTACCAGTTTAAATAATTGTTCAAGGCCAGATTCGTGTGTGCCGTAACTTATGTGTGTACGACTACCCTCATTAACCTGAGTAGTGACAAACCAAAGGAGAACCCCTAAAGGTAATGCGCACTGACCATGACGGGGGCAAGAAAAACGTCACAAGTGTTCATCGCTACCGCAAATCAAGTGCCATGCTTGCGGACCAGGGAGAAACCAGGACTAAACGAAGCGTATTGTCGCACGAAGAAGCCGCTGCCTGTGCCGGCTGCTACGGGCATCGGGCAAGCGACAAAGGGCCGCGAAGCCCTTGCTGTGCGTCAAGTGTCATGCCGGTTCACGTAGCCGTCCGGCGTACGTGCGTCGGTGACAGCATGCAATGGCAGTGTACAGCGGGCCTGCCGACGGCGGCGGGGCGCCAAACAAGCGGCGCGTCGATGTCTGCGTCGTACAAGCAACATCGCGGGCACGTAACAAAGGGGTGAGTTGTTACTTATTATTCTGATTCTAAATACTCGTTGGTGAAAGAAAGTTTTCTATCGAAATTTAATGGCAAACTTATTAGTCACGTTGTTGCTAAGACTGGTATAGTACAGACACGAGTATTCAGTACAGAACAGATTTTATGTTGTGTAGTGATTAACGATTACCCTATCGAAACTTTGTTGCAATGTTTGCTTGATAATTATTTACAAAGTGACGTCATGTTAGGTGGCGAGATTTTAAATCGGGGTTTTGTTGCAAATATGACGGCAAGGGAGTTTTCGTTAACGAAAATCTTTTGTGTACGTTCGGTGAGGCATAAATAGTGGTAACAAGTTTCAATCGGTTTTTAACTGTTATGGCAACGAATGTAACTGGCAATGAGTAGCCAAGACTTAAGTGCTAAGTTCAGGCGTCTTTCACCGTCATATTCAACTCAATGATAGGTCTAAATGCCTATCCTGTTTAGCTCGTGTTCGCCGATGGTCGGTAAACAGTAATTTCCGTGACTCTTATCGTTCACCTTGGTGCTGAAAAGACGACTGAAAAGCTTTTTGATTATAATTAGTTCCTGGGAAAGTCTCAGTATGTTTGAAAATTCGTAAATAGCTGCCTTACGTGCTAAGTAGCGAAGTCTCACTCCGGTAAAGTTCAAGCCGAATTACATCCGGTACCTAAGGTGTCGAGCCGGTGGTACACGGTTTGTATAGACGTGACGGGTTAGCTTAGCTTAAAATGACAAGTGTGCCGAGTTGACGAAACGATGGCGAAATTTAAAAGTTTTGCGATTGGTGATTTTGGGTTGTTAAAGATTAAAGGTCTATTTAGAGTGATTGAGGTTTTAGACGGTTATCCTTAACACGGAAAGCTTTAAATTCTAAGCGTACCTACAGATACGCACGCGGTAGGCTAAGGAAGATGCCAGGGGTCACGTACCAGTCGAAGTGCTAGAGGGGGATCGCTACACATTGAGATCATTAAGTTCTAAGCGTACTTACAAGTATGCACATGATGGGTTAAGGAGAATGCCCGAGGGTTAAGTACCGTTTGAAGTAAAATGATTTAGAGTTGAGAGATAGTTTGGAATCTTGGTTCGGATGGTCAGACCGTACCAGTAGCCATTTCGTAGCCGTAGTCCGTTAGAAGTCGGTGTCTGCTTATAGTAGTCCGTGGGTGCGCGGTGCGCGGGTGGCTCTGGCGGAGGTCGGGTCTTGTAGAGACCATAGAGTCATGCATGTGGGACTCGGCGTTCTTGAGGAACGTAGTAAAACAAACAGAGGTTTGTTGGGGGCCTGAGTGTTGCCCATAGGCCACGGATGAGATTCCTGCTTTATGTGGTAATTAGATGGATGAAGAGGTACTTGGTTGCTCTTGCATTTTAGTTGACCTAATTGTTTGTTTGATCCAATTTTAGTTTTGATCTATGCGCTGGATGTGTAAGAGCAATGCGATTGCTGGTCGGCTAGAGAGCCGTAGCGTTAGTAGCTTTACTCGAGGGTTTCTATAAGCTTGGTAGTTTTTTTGTTGCAGTAGAGTTTTAAAGGTTGATTTGAACGATTATGGTACATGGCCCAGGGTTATCATTATTGTAGTTTCGATTATTTCCAATCGGTTCGCTTAAAACGAAAAGGCTAGTTCTACAATGTTCTTATTCCCACCACCCCGTTGAATCAAAAGTTTGGTCAGGAGTGACCGAGTGGAACAAATTTCTGTCGTGGAGTATTTGTTTGCAGGGTATCCATCACACGAGGACGTGTGCAAGCAGGATGGCCGTGTCGGAGTCGGATTATTAGTACGGACTATGAATCGAAAGCGCGCCAAAGGTCAAGCGACCTACTCACCAGTCTACCCACATCTAAGCGCGCTTACTACGGAGTCGTGATGTTTCTGGCTCGCGGCGAGTAGGACACTCGGTGTCTGACCGCTGCGGAGTCGAGACGTCCCGAAACTGTAACCCGATTCATGGTGCCTAGTGTTATTGTGTTGGATTGTAATTTCAAGTAATTTGTTAGTTCGATAAAAGCAGTGTACCGTGTGTAGTGTGTGTTTTCATTGCACGAAACCCATGTTCTGCCCACATGATGAACAAGTCTAACAGAATAAAATCATCAGACTGCGACATATATATATAAATCAGAATTGAGAGGAAAGGTAATGCTCTTTCACTCGGGTTTTGAACAACGAAATGGTCTTTAAATCACGAATGCTAGGCGGAAGTGAGTTCCACAGCCTTACAGCATGAACAGAGAAGGAATAGGAGTAATAGCTGGATTTATGAGGATGGGATTTAAGGATGGATCTAAGGTGCGATCTACATGGTACGTCACTGGGACGAGCGTAAGAAAAACGCTCGCGCAGGTAAGAAGGATAGGACGGGTTGTGTAGGATATTGAAGAGGAGACATAGGATCCTAGTGTTCCTGCGAAGGCGGATTGGGAGCCACTTGAGTTCTTTGCGAAGGTGAGAAACGTGGTCATATTTACGGATACCAAAAATAAAGCGAATACATAAATTTTGCAAGCGCTCAAGCTTATTTAATAGCTCCTCAGTAGCATCCAGGTAGCAGGCGTCGGCATAATCTATTATCGGCTGAATAAGCGTTTGTGCTAAAGAAATTTTAGTCTTCAAAGGCAGGAGGTTCTGAAGGCATTTCAACGAGTGTAGAGAAAAGTGTACCTTACGGCTGACCTCGCTGACTTGAGCTCGCCACGACAGATTCGAATCAACAGTTACACCCAGATCTTTGGCAGTATCTGTATATTCGATGCGAACACCATCGAGGTACAAAGGCATCAAAGATGTAACAACAGCCGCAGTTCGGACAAATCTGCTGCCTATAATCATGGCCTGAGATTTTGTTGGGTTAATTTGCAGACCAAATGACTTAGCCCAGGCGCTGATACAAGCCAGGTCATGATTCATAGCAGCAATGGCGGAATCCGCATCAGCTACATTAAAATGCCGGTAGAGCTGCAGGTCATCTGCATAAAGATGGAAATTAGAAGCGATTACACAGGTAACCATGTTAATGAAAATTGAAAAAAGAAGAGGAGAGAGAACGCTACCCTGAGGGTCACCTTCGGTGAGGCTACACCAATCAGAGAAGGTCTCATCAAGGCGAACGCACTGAGAACGTCCCCGAAGATAAGAATTGAACCAGGCTAAAGTAGAAGAGGAAAAATTTAAAGATTTGAGGATACCTAGCAAAATGTCGAAATCCACTGAGTTGAAGGCACTACTGAAGTCAAGCAATACAAGTACGGTAAGTGACTTACTCTCCATTGCCCAGCGGATATCGTCAGTTACCTTCAAAAGAGCAGTGACAGTACTATGACCCGAGCGGAAACCCGATTGGAAAGGGGATATTAAAGAGTTTGACGTCAAGAAAAATGTTAATTGTTTATGGACTAAGTGCTCAAAAACTTTGGAAAGAAATGGGAGAATAGAGATAGGTCTAAAGTGGGATAGCGAGGATGGATTGTTAGTTTTAGGTAAAGGTATAATGTGAGCCTGCTTCCAAACTAAAGGAAAAGAGCAACTAGAAAAAGAGTTATTAAAGATATAAGTCAGAACAGAAAGTAAAGAGGGCAGGATAAGAGTAATCATTCTTGAACACAACTTATCGTTACCGACTGCTGAAGATGTAATCGCAAGGACAGATTTCTTAACGTCATCCTCAGAAACATCGCTAAGGTTAAAAAGAGAACATTGTGGCAAAGGTAATCTGGAAAGCTTCTCCAGGGTCGCAGCTTTGGCAGACGAATCGAGAGAAAAGGGAAGAAAAGAGAAGTGTTTATTAAGATCGTCGAGGTTCACATCCTTGCACTGATTGGTAGGTGATTTGCCTATGCCTACAGACTTTAGAAATTTCCAAACATCAGAAGAATTACGGTTGTCGAGTTGATCGCGGAAATAGCGTCTCTTGGCATCTTGACACAGATGGCTGCAGCGATTACGTAGCGATTTGTAATAAGAGAGATTAAGCTCTGAAGGTCTGCGCTTATATCTGCACTTGGCTTTGTCCCTTCGTGCCATAAGTTCTTTAATTTGTGCAGTCATCCATGGTGCAGGGTTATGTTTTACTTTGACACGTCGGATGGGTGCATGCATATCATACAAGTCGAGAACTGTTTTGGTAAAATAACTCACTTTTTCCTCGATACCGTCCTTCTCGAGCAGAGGGGACCAGTCGAGATTGCCGGCATCACGCTGCAATGCCTCCAAATCTATGCCTTTGTAGTTACGGAGATATAATACCTGGGGATTACGCTTAGGAACACGGATGCGATACGACATATAAATGAGATCGTGATAGGAGAAAGTAGCAGTAAGTTGACCATGGTATTTAACATTATCAGGAGAAGAAACAATCATAAGATCTAGAAAAGAAGGTGTACAGTTAGGAAAATAGTGAGTTGCAGAGAGAGGCAAAACTTGAAGATTAAAGGAAGACAAGACGGAAAGGAGTTTGAGAGAGCGAGCGTCGTTTTTAATCAAGCAAGTATTAAAATCACCCATTAAAATAACGTGCTCATATAAGGGACAAAGATCACTGAGAGTGGAGTCAAGGGAATCGAAGTAGTCAATATGTAAATTAGGACTATAGAGCACTGCAAGCAAAACTTTTGTATGATGAAAAGAAATTTCCAAAAACAAGTATTCAGCCGATCCAGAATATAGTGAAGGAGATGAGCTAACCACCCTATACGGTAAATCGGCACGCAAGTATATAGCAACACCTCCTCCACCCTTGCCAGTCCTATCATTGCGGATCAATACAAAGCCAGGGAGAGAAAATTGAGTAGAAAGGAGAGAGGGCTTCAAAAAAGATTCCGAAATCAATAGAGCGTCCAGGTGAGCACTGCTAAAGGATGCCAGAAGATCAGAATAGTGACCAGGAACACTCTGAGCATTGATGTGTGCTATATGTAGATTCTTAGGGTCATTGGAGAAAAGAGAAGAAATTTTGTCATGTAAAGTACGTGGTAAGGAGGAGTCACTGTCCGCACTAACAAAACTAGCGGAGGAAGAGCATGAAAAGAAGCTGTCGTTAAGATCAGCTACATCATCCATAATATATAGATATAATAAATAATAATAATTACCTAACCTAATAACTTATCTATACAAAAAATATTTAAATACAAAAAATGTAGGTTTTCCTTCAGTGAGAAAACCACCCCAACTTGCTGGTTCATTGGCAGAAATTTTTACAACATATGTTAATATAAACACTAGAATTAAAAAGGAAAAATATAATACTAACAAGATTGAACAATTAATCAACAATCGGTTTATCGATCACATTGACGTAGAATGAAACGTTACGAGTGACGGAAGGAAAGGAACAGTGACATTGACAGCTGTCAGCTGACACATCGTCAAATTCTGTCACAACAACATGAACGAAAGTTCAAAACACCTTCAATAATAAATAATATATAGTGAAAAATTCGGCGGTGTACCAAATAAAATTACTTATTTATCCACCGACATATCAAAATAATTGTTCGTACAAAGCGGCCAAGTTGCGACGCGGTGATAGACTGCACACGATATTAACAGAGAAGGAATTACTTGCGCAGACGCGTCTTCCTCGATCTCTTAGCTGGTGTAGCCGACGTTGCGACCGTTGGTGACCCAGGATCTTCCGACTGTACAGAATCCTCGGTGACGGCTGCAGTGGACGGGAAT
Organism: Cerastis rubricosa; assembly: GCA_949152445.1. Taxonomy (NCBI): domain Eukaryota; kingdom Metazoa; phylum Arthropoda; class Insecta; order Lepidoptera; family Noctuidae; genus Cerastis; species Cerastis rubricosa. The sequence continues at coordinate 18,032,956 of OX424541.1, forward strand.
TTGGCAATCAGATCGTGAAGATCACTTGCCATTTCGATCTTGCGGCGGGATTTGTCTGGGCAAATAATAACAATCTTGCCCTCCATGGACCAGCAGTTTGGCATACCGAAATGCTTACGAGCGGCCGCAAACACACGATGCCTAGCTTGAGTCAAAAACTCGGAGATGGTGATTCCAGTACCCTTGAGAATTTTCTTGCTATCCCATACAAGTTGCCGGTGCTCCATCCTGAAGAATCGTACTAGTATGGGACGGGCCTTCTGCTGAGAGTATCCAAGTCTGTGACAAACATGGATGATATTCTTGTCCCTGTTATCCTCAGACAATTTAATTTGGTCGGTTAATATGTCGTTGACCACATCAAGTAAACGTTCATTATTCTGCTCTGGGACACCATGGAGCAGCAGGACCTTTCTACGCATGACAGTTTCGTGCCTATCATACCCAGCAGCGAGCAGCTCAATTTGAGACTTTAATGCGGAAAGTGCTTGGCAGACAAACAGCTTAAATTCAGAAAACTCACGTGCAATTGATGCAATGTCAGGTGAAGCTGGTATAGTGTTAGTTACAGCCTGCTGCAATTTCGCCTCATATTCCTGCATTCGGGAACCAAACAACTGTTGGATGTCCTCCAGGCTGGCAGCAAGTTTAGTGTCCATGGTTATGTGTAGTGACAGTGGACCAGGAACAGGTGTTACAGTCTTGATAATAATAGACAGCAAGTGTGGGGGGGCTTAATGTAAAATGAACTTGTTTATTTCATTAAAAACTAAGAAAAACTATTATTAAATAAATATTCAATTAAGAGCCCACAAAAAATAGTGTTGTTGCTATGTCTACCCACAAAGGAAAAAAAAAGCGTTTTATTCCTATTTGTTGAAAAACGGTGGTCAAACATCTGGGATCATTAACAGAGCCTGTGATTTTTTTTAAACAAAACATATTTTGATAAAGGGTCGCGTTTTTTTCGGTTAACGCTTTTTTTTTGTTGAAGTACTATTCGTCCGCAAACTATTTGTGCGGACCAATAGGAGTAAGGGTGTTAAACAGATGTGGTCATCGTGTACACGGGATTTTGTTTGAAATATGAGCCTATTCCCACTTTTCTGATAGTACATAACAAGGATTATTCTTTCATCCATTCCCTTTTCACACACCCCAAATAAAAACGCTTTCATCACATCCTTACACGGAAACATTTAGCCAAAATAAACCCAATATTGTTCCCGTTAGAACCCACCAACAAAAACATACGACAACACTTAATATCTTCGCAGAGGGACACAGTAACTAACACGCACGCAACATTGTAAGTACCTGTTAAGAGGAGCAGGTGTTCAGAACAGCTCTAGAAAGCTTTTAACTTAAGAGCCCCGCACTTGGAGACTGCTACTTACCATCCTCGGTCGCTCTTTATGAAACTTTGATATGGAGAATAATGAAAAATGCTTTGTTAGGTACTTGGAATATTTTTAGATCTTTTTTGGAGTCTTGTTAAACTGGAGTGTGAATGGATAAAGAAGTCTTTGATTTTTTTTTAAATAGACTAGCCGCGTTTTGCTTCTGGTACCAGTAGGGTAGATTAAAAAAAAAACTTTGAAAGAGTAAGTTATGGGAGTGACACTGTAAAATGAGGAGCTTGTGGTTAAAAAATCACAGCCACTTGGGTCGATCTTCTGGTTAAGCCGCGCTGGCCTAGGTTGGCCCATGGATGGGGCACCAATTACATACCTAGTTTGCTCCATGCCTCAGAAAGCACGTTAAGCCGTTGGTCCCAGCTGTCAATTGTAGATCTTAGACAGTCGTCACAAATTGTCAGTAGCCCGAAAGTCTGTTATGTTCGCTATAAATTATATATAAAAAAATGGACTCACACAGATCCCTGTACACTTAGGTTATCTCTGAAGTTATCAGTGCAGGCGGGAAAACTCAGGACTAAAATAAATCTAAGGTGCGCCGGGGTAATCTCGAAAATATAAAGATAATCCCTAATAGCAATAAGGAAAATATCGCTGCGATTGGTAGATTATAGGAAATATCGCTATTACTAACGTGGAATATTTTTTAGCTTTCGTTATACGACTATTTTCGGGATTACCCCAGTGCACCTTACTAAGTTTGACATATCGATGCAAATTTTAAACTGCGGACTTAAAGTAGTCGTGTATACATTTGTGTGATAATCGCCTTTGCGCGAAAACTGGGAAAGAAAGACAAAAAAGCGTCGTTTTTGCAAGAAAACCATGGCTTGACCGAAAATGTGACAACGATTCCTTTTTGTCACAAATCGACCAAAACATGTAACGCTTACCTGGCTAAATGTGAACACCTAACACCTATATCGGGCGTTCCCGATAAATTACAGACACTGTAGAAAAGTTGAGCAAAGTTGAAAATTCTCATGTGCCAGTAATTTCACTCTGACCTATTACAGCTGCAAAATAGAGCACAGCAATGCTGCTTGTGAGCAGGAATTTTATCAGCTGCAGCAGTTTGACTTAGCAGAAACAATATTTAATAGATGATAGTCAGTTATTCTTTTGTTAAGATGTGGATATTGGTGTGGGTTACATGCTTGATAACTTTAACTTTTAAGGATTTTCTGTAGCATGTAAGTTCTGTTTTATGTCCCTTCATCATTTCAGCCGAAAGACGTCCACTGCTGGACATTGGCCTCCCCTAAGTTTCACCACATTGACATAACATGGGGGGTTTTGCCATAATCGCCACGCTTGGCAGGCGGGTTGGCGATCGCAGTACGGTTGTTACAAAAGCCAAAGAACGCTGCTGCCCATTCTCTGGCAAGTCCCTTAGTCGCCTCTTAGGACACCCACGGGAAGATATGGGATGGTGCTATTCTTTACGTCCGACACCATACAGAGCGTCCCGTCAGTATGTCCCTTATAAATAAATAAATAATTTGAACGAACAACTCAGGAAGATCTTCTGTATTTTTTAGATTTAAAACGCGGACGACACCTTTTAATTCATATATTTGTGCCCGGTTGATGGGCAATAGGCTCGCCCCATATTAAATGGGACTTAAAACATAACTGGCAAAATGTTGGTGTACCATTAGGTACACCTTTCGAACTACAAGCGTGATGTTATGGCCGAACGACGTCAGCGATGACGTAATTGTGTGGCCAGCTATGGAATTTCCCGTTAGGAAAAAAAGGATCGAGAGGTTCATTCATATTTAGCTGTTATTTTAGTTTTAATTGTTTTATGTTTAGTAATTGATTTAGATTTAGAAATAAATGAGAATGAAAATTCATATTTCAGGTCTTTAGAGTTAGTAAATAATATTCGAGTTCTGATTTTATTAATAATTTAATTGATGCCAGATGCCAGTTCTATATTTTACCAACTTAGTATATATGTTTTAATTGAGTAAGTCAGTTAGAAAGTCAAAACAAATGAGCTGTAGGGCAAACCCAACCTTATGTTTATAACTTTACACAACCTACTAGCACGCGTAGCATGACTGCCATAGAAACTGGCTATGTTGACAGAAGAATTGATAAACTGACACATTGTCATTATAAGTTTTTAAACTGACATGGTCACTAACACTATCAATAACACTTGTAACGGGATATTTGCCATGTTTATTATTTGTTATGAGTTCCCGATATTTCGGCGCTGTTTCAAACGCCATGATCACGGATAAACATGGTAAAAAAAAAACATGGTTAATATCCCGTTACAAGTGTTATTGATCACATTGTCATTGTCTATCTGTCATTATGTCGATTCTTTCGTAGACAAAATTCGTTTCTACAGTGGTCATGCTAAGCGTGCAGAAATAATTAAACGTACAAAAACGAAAATGTATTATTCTCATTATCTAAATGTCCCTAGGTGCCTCTAAACTTTTTCCTTGCAGCCCCTAAAACTGAAAAAAGATCGTTGTCATCCCACTTAAATTGCGGCTTTTTTGGCCATTATTAGCAAGAATGGTCCACTTAAGATGTAAAAAACCTTTGTGGCAAAAACCGTCACCAACATTCTATCCACACGTCCATCAAGTGGGATAATCTTGAGGTCTGTTTTTTCTAATGTTAGCGACACTGTAAAGTGAGGAGCTCGTGGTAAAGTAATAATAGCCGCTTGGGTCGATCTCCTTGTTAAACCGCGCTGGCCTACGTTGGTCCATGGATGGATGACCACAAATTACATACCAAGTTTGCTACATGCCTCAGAAAGCACGTTAAGCCGTTGGTCAATTGTAGATCTTTGACAGTCGTCATTGTCGAGATTTTCAGTAGTTTGAAAATCTGACAAGCAGTCTTACCAAGAGGTAGTTATCGTATTACTCAGAACTAACTGGGTTGCAGAGGTCAGATAGGCAGTCGCTCTATGTGCAATATTGCTATTCAGTCCTGTTAGATTGGAAGCCGACCCCAATGTAGTTGGAAAAAGACTAGGCAGATGATGAGATATATTCCGGCTTTTTAATGAGAAAAAGATTTGCCTAATAATGTATAATTTTGTGTAATGGAGGAGCTAGCTCATTATCTAAGGACAAGAAAAGTTCTTATTTAGTCGTGGACTTACAGTTTGACTCAAAAGACCTTGGAACAAACCTTTTTGTTTGAGCTCAAATTTACTGTATAAAAAATACTGCCCTTAATTTTGGATTAATATCTGGGGCCCGTGTTTTAGAACGATATTGACTGTGAATTCCACATCCAAATCTAACCGATCTAAGGTCTTGTTAAATCGAGATTTAAACTTGGACAACGTCAATTACACACTTTACCGGCCTTTCGGGTTCTCTAAGCCAAAAACAGAAAGGTCAAGTGCGTGAGTGTGGAAGTAGTACAGACCTGACAGCGTTAGTATGTACTAAACCCTCTACAGTCTGGCCGAATACGCCAGGAAGATTACTACTTAATGACGCTGTCTGTACTTGCAACTGGCGTGCGTGTAATTATTTATGAACGTCATCATCTGTTTAACCTTTTCCCAAACTATGTTGGGGTCGGCTTCCAGTCTAACCGGAGGTAGCTGAGTACCAGTATTTTACATGAAACGACTGCCTATCTGACCTCCACACCCCAGTAACTGGGTAGTACGCTACCCCTTGGTAAGACTGGATGTCAGACTTTTGTCTTCTGACTACTGGTAACGCCTGTCAAAGATCTACAAATGACAGCCGGGACCAACGGCTTAACGTGCTTTCTGAGGCACGGAGGAGACTCGGTATGTAATTATGATCACCTATGAACGGACCAATCTCGGCAAGCACGGCTTTAACCTTAAAGATCGACCGATCGAGTGGCTCGAGCTCCTCGAGATATATGAACGGGGACGAGGCAAAAGTAGAATGTAAAAATCGTCGCTGGTAGCGCTTTGTGGTTTCTGCCAAACCCTGATTGGGAAAACGCATGAGTTTAAGTATGTATGTGTCTTCTAGTAACTACCAGATGACCTACCATGACGTCTTAAAACATTATTGGTTTACTCCTTTTCCAGTGTGGGAAAGTGACGGCGCTAGACATCCTGTATAGCTCCGTCTCTTTCCCACACTGAAATCAGAGCAAAAACAATACTGCTTTAAGATGTCATGGTAGGCCACTAAGGCACCATAAAATCATGAGTTGCACACTCAAATGAAGCAACCATAACCTTTGTCTTCTTAAAAAGCCTTTGAATCACAACCACGATCATTCCTTATTCACCACTTTCACCGAACAGTCAAAACTTTAACCGCTTTCGACGCGTTTAACGCGTATCGCACTGAATACAAACTTTATGACTATCGCCGACTCACCGAAATGCTGACGTCATTATTCTACGGATGACACGCTGTATAAACTCGACTCACCGGCTATTGCGGCCATGATTCGGGGAAATGCGAGGATTTATTTTTACAAAGGGTTGTTTTCATACAGGCTTATATTTTGCATGAGGACGGATGTGGGAAATCAATTATAGAATTAGCTCGTTTAAACTGCCTCTGAGTATGAGGTCCTTGGTTCGATTCTCATGTCGTGCAAAGTGTTATTGGGTTTTCCCATCAGGAATTTCGCAGTAGCAGCCACGGATTCTAGATTTGGGCTCGGTTGATGGCAATATGCTCACGGTCTATTACATGGGACTTAACCGTAGCTGGCAAAATATGTATTTACTAATTGGTACCTACACCTCTGCCTAACTCATTAGGAATTACAGGCGTGATGTTGTGTAAACAGCTCGTTTAATTTCATTTGAATGATATAAATGTCTATCTAGTCTATTAAAGTATAAATTAACAGAGCAAAATGTACACCAACATTTTCTTTTTGTCTTTTTCCCTTTCATTCGCTCTCACTATCTCTCCCTCACTCAGCAGTGTCATACTCACATTTATCACAGCTTGTTAGTATTGCAAAGTTTAATACTTCAAAACATCTATATTTCTGTCTTAAATTTCCCACTACTGAGAAAGGAACATTCACCTTGATTTAAAGCAGTATTTGACTTGACAACTGATACTAACAACAATGCGTTACTTGCGACCAGCTGATTGATTTTTCAAGCTACTATTTTAGCTCTTTAAGTACTAAAACTAGGAGAAATTGATTTCTTAAAACCATTCTTCAAGCTAAGGAGGCCACTGCCACCTCCTTGCTCGGGGGTGTCGTTAAAAGTGACAAATGAGTTTAATCAGTTAGTTGGGAGCATCCTACACCTTTGTTCTACGTCTACACATGCCTTGAAATCTATACATCTACTTGTCTCTGGTAGGTATTGGTGGTTGAGTTTAAAGTGTGAAAGACGTAATTGATTTAAGATGGATGCTTGTAGAAAAAAACCGGCCAAGAGCGAGCCGTACTCACACGCACTCAGGTTTCCGTAGCACCAAACATTAAAATAAAAATATATTTTTAAGGCTCATTCATAATTGTTGTATTGTTTTTCTCCTGAAACAAAGGATTACCTAGTTCAGGCACAAACCATGAGGGAACATGACATAGATTTAGGTAAACTTGTATTTAATGTAAACCTTAAATTTTTTTTATATGTATTAAGTATAGGCCCAAAATTTATAGTTTTTTTTTCAATTTTTGTCTGAAAATCTTGCGATTCACAGAAAACATCTACTTACCAAATTTCAATACTATAGTTCTTATAGTTTCGGAAAAAGTGGCTGTGAAATACGGACGGACAGACAGACAGACAGACATGACGAATCTATAAGGGTTCCGTTTTTTGCCATTCGGCTACGGAACCCTAAAAAGACTTTAAATCGCTGTCACATGTGTGACATTAGTAACTAAAGTACCTAATGGACAGTAGTTTTTGATCAGTTTATCTTCATAGTTGATCAGGGGGCGTCGCCCACAACTATGATCGCTGCCTTCACGATCCTTTTCACCAGTCTCTATTGGCCGCATGGCGAGCACATTTGGTCACAAGCTGTCACATCTTGATAAAAGATTTCATGAAGTCTCTCAATCAGTTTGTAGCGTATGTAAATATAAGAGATGAGAGCGGTAAAAATGAGAATTTATTTCTTCTCCGAAGTCACTAATAATCAAGCAGTGGCTGATAAAACAAATAGGTATAAGGAATCTTTTTTTTAGTACCAATACCATAGTCACCCTACCGACTATACAGGGTGATTCCGACCGCATCGTGAATCTCGAAACAACTTTGTTTTTCAAACGATTTCACGAATCACGACACTTTATTGTACACCCTTTTATTTTGTGGACGTTTTTAAATTGTTAAACAATTCTGTTTTACGTTATTCAGGGACAATTTTTTTATTTAATTAAGACTTCAGGTTTCGTAATGATTAAAAGAATTTGTCGATGGCATAGTAATTAATTTGGAGCGTTTATTGGATTACGGTTTCCAAGATTTAAGACTTTTTAGTTAAGATTAGAACAGAATTAAATTACTAGATTGGGTTCAAGAGCCTCAAAAGGGGTAGTTTATTTTTGAAAGTTTATACCCTTAATTCAATTCAACGTTTAAGTTTTAAGACTTAACTTGAGAAAAAAAAGGCCGCTATTGATTTAGCAAACGTTTTAATCAGTTACTTTAGTTAAATGGTAGAACTAAGATCAGACTAACTCTACTCTAAAAACAAAACTTGGGACTGCAGCGTCGCGCTTTTTTTTGTTTTTTGACTTTCATAAGTGCCTGTAATGTTCTAATTAAAATAAAAGCTTTGAGTTTGAGTTTGAAAGGGAAATCTGAACTAAACTGAGAAGACAAGAACATCGATTTTAAAGCGTCTCGTATTAAATACAACGTCATCAATTGTTTTTTTCACGGAGGAAATTCGTTTTTTTTGTTTATTTATATAAACTTCATATACAATAGTGGTACACAGGCGGACTGTAGTGGGTGGTCCAAACACCAACCCACGGATCAACCTTGGCAAGCGCGGCTTCACTTGAAGATCGACTCAAGCAGCTGTTATTATTTAATCACGAGCTTTGAAGAGCTCGTGGCTAAATAATAACAGCCGCACGGGTCGATCTTTAAGTTAAGTTATTATTATTATATTCTATTCTCCTACTGTAAATATTCCAATTAATTAATATGTATAGAAATAAATAAAGGTCAATAACTAAAAGGGTTACATCCAAAGTTACTTTATGTTCCATGTAGTGTTACATGGAACATGAAGTAACTTTAGACGTAACAGTGACTATGTTACCCTTTACATTTATGACCAATTCCTACACGTAATTAAACTGCTACAACCCCTTAAACAGGAATCATAAGTCTAAACCCTCCAGTAACGCTTGATCAAATTGAAAACGATCGCTTTGCATCCGTCATATCAGCCGGAAAACACCCACGAATGAACATTGAACATGATTCTCCTATCGATTGAATTGGGAAGCAATAGGGTAGCAGACAAGTAACACTCACTTCGTTACTTCGACGCTGCCGTACTGCTTATGATTCGTAAAGAAGACGTGGATTGGTGGAAATTAATTTAAATGTATTCTAATTCCAGTAGTCCAAGTACCAGTATTTTACATGAAGCGACTGCCTATCTGACCTCCACAACCCAGTAACTGGATAATACGATACCCCTTGGTAAGACTGGATATCAGACTTTTGACTTCAGACTACTCGTAACGACTGTCAAAGATCTACAAATGATAGCCGGGACCAACGGTTTAACGTTCTTTCCGTGGCACGGAGGAAACTTGGTATGTAATTATGGTCACTCATCCACGGACCACGGCAAGCACGGCTTAAGCTTAAAGGTCTACCCGTGCGGCTGTTATAATTTAGCCTCAAGCTCACAAATTCTCACAAAAATAATCATAAGGGTCAAATCACAAAAATATCAAAAAGAAAACGAGATTACAATAACACGGGTAGATTTCACCTGGTAAAATTAGTCCGTGAACTTTATCTATTATATTTTTTCAAGAATAAAATGGTTTCGTAAAACCTTTGATATCCAGGTCGTCCCCAACAAAAGTTGCGGTCCTAAGCTGCTATTAGAACGGCTGTTGGTAAAGTTTCATCGTGGTACACATCGCAATTGTTATATTTCATTGAAATAGTATCCTAGACTTTCATAAGGTGAGAATAGTAATGTTATCGCTGTTTTGTTTGAAAGTTATTTGGACTATTTAAAGAGTGTTTTGGAAGAGTTATTTTGGTCTTTTCTCTTCTTAGACTGCCTCGTTGGTCTAGTGGCCACAAGCACGACTGCTGGGCATGAGGTACTAGGTTCGTCTTTCCTTTTTTTACGAATAGGAAATCATCAAAAACCCCTCACGCTCTGGGCGGAGCGGAAGGGAGTGTCAGACTTGTACTAATTAAAACCCATCCATGTTCCTTCTTAGCCCTTTGTGTTCCAGGGTCACGGTATCTTTTTCGAACAATACGCAGCCCTGGCAGGCATCGACCCTCTCGGACCCCTTCCGAATTGCTGGCATCTCCTTGAGGCGCGCGTGGAACACAAACGCGCCGTCGACACGGCCTGCCGTCATAAGACGGACGGAAGGTGAGCTAGCCCTTTACTCACCGTCCATAGGCCAGGTTCGTCCTTCCTCTAACTAAGTCCTAAAACGAACTTGACAAATAGTCCATCTAAAATTAACATTTTTTATCAGCCACCAGTCCATACTCAACGTTTCGTGTGGTTAGTAGCTACCTAGCCTGGGGTCGAGAATTTTTATGGCGCATAGGCCTCTGACTAGGCTTGACATGCCGTCGAGGAGTATCTCTCACGATGTTCTGATCAGGTGGCCTACCATGACGTCATAAAACATTATTGTTTCACTCCTTTTCTAGTGTGGGAAAGAGATGGCGCGACACATCCTGTATAGCTCCGTCTCTTTCCCACACTGGAATAAGAGTAAAGAAATACTGCTTCAAGTCGTCATGGTAGGCCAGCTGATCATTCACCGAAGTTAAAATAATAAGACTGCATTACACATATGAATCCGATAAATCAGAGGTACCTAGGAACCTAGACTTGGCAGTCCAACGGACACACCACTATGCTAATAGTACTATATCAATGCTCAATATGACAAATTTACCTGGCAGGACAAGTTCCTAGAACCAGCCACTTCATTAAAACCAAAAAAGCTAATCAAACTTGAAAACTGTTTAAATTCTTTATTCCGTACCCTGTTATCTAAGTCAATAAGTTAAAGTGTTCCTTACTTCCCAGAGCTACTTCTATGAATAACAAATCCGTTTCAGGATGGAGGCCGATTTAAAATATCCGATAAAAAACTTCTACCTAAGTGTCTGACAAGATTTAAGATATGCGGTGGAATGTAGTTTCTTCTGAGATTTAAGAGGAGCTATTTTTTCTAGGAAGATGAATAGTTTATTCGTGGATGTTTTTGAAGTTATAATAGGGATTTTCATGTTTTGATAATATTATAACATCGTGTCTGTACGTTATAAAGTCTTCAGATTAGATAATGCATATGCAAAACATCTTATTTACGACACAATAAAATTTAGCTCTGTATTTAGCGTCTGTCTGTGTATTTCGTTCCGTATGGTGTCGGACGTAAAGAATAGCACCATACCATATCTTCCCATGAGTGTCGTAAGAGGCGACTAAGGGACTTGCCAGAGAACGGGTAGCAGCATTCTGTGCTTTTGTAACAACCGTACTGCGATCGCCAACTTGCCTGCCAAGCGTGGCGATTATGGCAAAACCCCCCGAAATGTCAATGTGGCGACACTTGGGGGAGGCCTATGTCCAGCAGTGGACGTCTTTTGTGCTGAAATGATGATGATGATGAATGAAATTTAGTTGACCATCGAAATGCTAAGACGATCTTATAAGTTTTCTTATTGTAACGTATTAGTATTGCAATCGATATTTCATGCCAATCGTAGAATCGATTAAATAAAAGAGTTAGGGTAAATACTACTTACATCTTAATGACGCTATACATTACTTTGATGTTAAACAATAAAATGTACTATCCTTATTACTGACTAACAGACCGTCAGTGAATTCGGTAGTTATACTTGAATCAAAGGGTGAAATCAATTGTACTTCAAAATTGTTCCGCATCGCTGTCAAAGGGAAAAGTGACCGAAAGATTTACTAGTGCCTTATATTGATTTCTACATCACTTCCATTTCCTTCTCAAAAACAATACGCCATCTTTATCCCATCAACAACAGTTCAAACAGATAGGAAACATAATAAGGAATATTAGTCGTCCAACTTGGTCCCCGGCACGTGAGGACCAACTGTCGTTATCCAAGCTCGGGATATAAATAGACCGATCGTGCGGAAGACACCACTGGGTTACTATGACGTCTTAGAGCAGTATTGTTTTATTCTTATTCCAGTGTGGGAAAGAGACGGAGCTATAGAGGACGTTTAGCGCCATCTCTTTCCCACTCTGGAACAAGATTATAACAATACTGCTTAGACGTCATGGTAGGCCTAAGGTAAAAGGAATATTATCAAATTTTTACACAAAGACTTGAAAAAGTTCAAGAATCAATTAAATCTGCAGTAGTTACAATTCTTATTATTTATTGCACATAACATTTTGAAAAAATGTAGACACAAATTGCAATATATACCTATAACTTATGTACAACGGCGAGCTTATCCCAGAATTAGGCAAAAAGGGTTTTTTATCTATATTTTTATATAATATTATAGTATTTTGTATTATGCTTTAAGTACGTCTTTTTAAATCATTACAAATAGACCTACCACTACAGTTTGTCTCTGCATCACCCAAAGGTTGACCGGTAGAAAATGCCTGTGGCATTAAGTCCTACTCTGTACATTGTACTTGAAGTGATAAACAAATAAATTAGGTATAATAATTCATATTTCATGTTTAATTATATACATCTATACATTTATCCAGCCTCACAAACATTCGCGATCAGCACTTGTGTGTTTAAGACCCGTCAATTTCAATGTACCGTAGCAATGAGGTGACGCTCTTGACTACAGTTTAAATGTGCTAATCGCATTAAATTTTATCAATAAAATTCACTTTAAGAGCATTGTTTTAGAAAAAAAACGTATGTATTTCGATTAAAAACTTTATATTAAAGAGTTTTGCGTATGTTTTTGAAATTGCACCATTTGTTTATTATTTCAACGGTATCTATAAAATTGCTTTTATTTTTCAGCTTACCATTTAACATTGGAAAGTAAAGGGTTAGTACGTATTTGTATTTTTGTTCAGAATTTAAATAAAGAATCGAATTCCTTTGTATCTTTTGTTTCAAAGGACGTGTAAATTCAGACTGTATTATTTGTCAAACAGAATACATTTTCAAAGGGTATTGGCATGGGGTAAAGCATAGGGTAAATCTATATTTAACACGTGCAGAACTTACACCTACTTAGATAATATTATCTTGCTAAGATATAATATCGTGTGGTAGGTACTTGAAAAGGAGTGTGCTTCGGTTGAAAATAGTGTTACAGCTTAATTAGACCGATCATAAATTATCTTTAGAAACGCTTTCCAATTATCTTTAAAAAAAGACATTCCTAAAATGTTTTTTAAGTAACTTTTTAGACCCATATATCCCGATAATGAGTAATAAGTTTCATTAAAATCGGATTAGCAATTTCGGAAAATAAGGACTTGAAAGTTTAAGCTTAAAGCATTTAAAAGACTTCCATATTAAACCATAACACATTAGTCAATTCAGCAAACTACCCATTTAAATACCTCATAGATATGCCAAGCCAAGTGGCACGGAATTTCAAAAATTGCAAATTCACACTTAGACGTTTTAAAGGCAGCCTGGTTGGCAAGCCATCCGATGTGGCGTGCCAACCGAGTTCATTAAACACTGGCTCTTTAACAAATCTTATGGATGTATGGCATTTTTAAAATTCCTCCGACCTACTCTCCTTAGCTGACATTGAGCGATGTTGTAATGAATTCATTCATGAATTTCACTGTTAATTCTTGGAGAAAATAGGTGATGCTCAAAATTTTAAATGGTTCTGGAAAAGCTGTATCTATAAAGTTGATTTTCATTTTGGCAAACAGTCTTAAAGTTTTGGAGCACTGCTAAGAGTCTTTTTATTTATTTCTTCTTAAAGATCGACCAAACTGGAACGGATACATTTGGTTCCAGCAGTTACTGACATTATCATAACTGCACTTATTCCTATTTTTTTTTTGGGATCGGCGCAGCATGTCTGAGAGCAGCGGTGGCCCAGTGGTGACAGCCCCGACTTACGAGCAGTTAGCCGTGGGTTCGAACCCAGGTAGGCGCATTGCTTTGTGTAATTTATTTCATCACCGCTGCCCACAAAAACGGTGAAGGAAAACATCGTGAGGAAATCGGCATGTCCTAGAACTAAAAATTCGAAGACATGTGACATCTACCGACACGCACTGGGCCCGCGTGGTGGATTACAGCCCACTCCCTCTCATAGAGAGCAGGCCTGTGTCCCAGCAGTAGGAACATTATAGGCTGATGATGATGATGATGCAGCATGTCTTCTTTTACCATACTTTTCAATAACTCGTCATCTCATCAGACACCTCCTTTCTTGACATATAATCTTTCAAACAGTCCATCAATCATTTATTTGGTCTTTCTCTACTCTTATACCCAACCACATTCATACTTAAAACTTTCTTCACGACATTTTCCTCATTCTTCCGCATCACATACTAAGACAACTGATACCGACATATACATGAGTAAATATTTGTATGGAGGTGTCCGTGTCCCTGTCCGCATATTGTCCTTACCGGTTTGATCGATCCATTAGATTTAAGAGTTGCATATGTGCATAAATATGTCTATGCACATAATTGTCCAACACACACACATGTTTCATAATATGTTTGTCTGTAATCTCATTGATAATTCTAACCAGAATTACGTAAGGCCTCTGAGTGCTAGAAGTAGGAATGTTGGGAGGTAATATTTTCTGTGAACCACTTTATACATCTGAATCTTTTTTACAATCTCCTTTAAACCTTTGTTATTATATTCATTGATGAAGAAAAATATACTTAACTAGTTTCTACTTGCAACTCGCAACGCGTAAAAATCAATTCAATCTATGGCTTTAGGCAAAAATGTAGCTTTCCATTAGCGACATAATTTTTGACATCGGATGAGTAGTTTCAAAGATTTCCTCTTAAAAGTACATCCAAACTAACAAACTTTATCTATTTTGAACATCTGAAACAGATACAATTATTTACAGACATTCTTAAAACATACTTACTCGTAATAACCTCAAATTGTTGCAAACAACGTTGTAGCTCAAAAATCAGTTTACCTGAAACAAACAAAAAAAACCAAACGTTAATAAAAATATTAAAATCCATATTTACAAAATGACATTGATACAATCTCGTTTGATACATTTTCCGCCAGGATACAGCCCGTACTGGTAAGCCGGAGGCATTGTTCTTTTTATGAATTTATCGACATTCCGTGAAACAAGATTTTCTGTCGGACAGAAATGTCGCCGTCGCCAGAGGGCGCTGTCGGTCCGATAAAAATCCCGGCCCGTCCCCTTATCGTTACCGGACTGCGGTCTGACTAAGCGGTCCGTATTTGACAGAGGAAATTGTACGTGTTAAAACGAGTCTCGATATTTGTACCGGGATTATGGTGCAATTTGTTTAAAATGCTGTATTAAAGGATTGTCACGCGCGCCGGATATGGTTATACTCCCTCTGGTTCACGTCGGTTCTCTAATGTGGCACTGACAGGAGTTGTACATCAGTCGCATTCATCTATAATCGTCTATCTAGCCTTTTATGCCTTTCTAAAACTATCTTAGGGTCGGCTCCCAGTGTAACCGTATTTTTTTAATCTAACAGTTTTTCACATGGACCTACTGGCTATTTGAACACCACAACCCACTTAGTACTTGAAAACACGACACCCCTTGGTAAGACTGGTTGTCAGACTTTCAAAATGATGATTAAATACGAAGTATTGGTTTCACCGTCGGTGACCCTTCAACCTTGCATATTATTTCATAATCGAATCACTAAAATTTCGAACATTATAAAACCGTCAAAAACGTCCTGCCGAAACAGATTTATTATTTGCAGCTGAAAATGGTTTTACTACTTCTTCTTCTTTCTAGCGTGTCGATGGCAATCTAAATTGTGTTGGCCCAGAACTGAGCCACTAGTTTGGTGCCCTTTGTAGCGTCCATCAGTTCCTGTAATGAACAAACAGTAAGACTCACAGGACACGATTTTAAGTACCCCATCGTTTGTGGAACAGCACCACACTCCAGGGCATTATTATATTTATAATATATTATAGAGACATTCCTCCTGAGCTGGTTTTCCTTGCTGCAACCAACCTGGGTCAGAAGTTTATTTAAAGACTTCCAGTTTTGCTACTCATTTTCAGTAGTTAGTCTTTAAAAAAAAACAGAATAAAAACAATATGACTTATTTTCTCATGAACGCTCTCATCTAAATACAAATCTTTCAAAATCATTGTACTTATAATAACAACATTCATTTCATAACACGGATCTGTAATTGTAACACAAAATAAAGGAGTTTCGTAGCTGCAGAGCAAAAGACCCTTTTTATCCGCGCCTCGCTTTGAGAGCTAGAGACAAATAATCTAGCTAAGTGGATCACGACACGATGGAAACAGGAGAACAAAAAGTTTTAATTATAATGTCAACACGGGCAAAAGGTGGTTATTTTAGGCTGTTTTTTTTTACTTGGGCTACCAATGGCTTTTTATTTACTTCCACTGCATACACGTGTATTTTTGAATTAAATGTATTACTTGTAAGCCTCATTGAATACGCCACTAAAAATAAGCCTTTCCCATCCTTGTTCCTTCTTAGCCCTTTGTGTTCCAGGGCCACGGTATTTCTTTCGAACAACCCGCAAGCCTTTATTGCTGTTTTACAATAATCACATTAAGATTAGTTACTGACGATCGGTTTTCAAATAACAGCTTATCCTTCGACAAAGGCCTCCTCCAAAGACAGGTCGCAATTCTGGTCCATTCTGCACCAGCAACTCTTTTGAGATCATCTTCCCAGCGTTTCATTTCTCTACCTTTACTTCTTTTACCATCCCTGGGGTACCGTACTGATATTGCTGATTACTGAATACGCCAATACGATCTCTCAAATATTGGACGTAAAGCAACACCTGAACAGTTTTCTAACTCGCTTTTTAAGTAGCTATTTATTGATACGGTATTTAATTAAAACGGTTAAGAACTAATTATAATAATTTATTTAAGTCACAGTAATAGTAGAACATGAAACACAAAAACGTTACAATACTTTCATGAAACATTACACAGGATTGCAACCAGAAATAAACACATTGTATAAGATTTAGCCTTAACATAATATAATAAGTAAGTTTAATATACAATTAAATAGTATATACATAAGGTGGTTCATCCATACTAATCCATACTAATATTATAAATGCGAAAGTCACTCTGTTTGTTTGTTTGTTTGTTACCTTTTCACGACTAAACGGCTGATCAGATCTTAATGGATTTTGGCAAGAAGATAGATTTAAACCTTGGGAAGGACATAGGCTATATATTATCACGCTAATAACATTGGGAGGTGAGCAATATTGCATTATGTTCATATTCCTCAACTGATTGACAACTGACAACTGTCATAACAAACATTAGAATAGATCAGCTATTTTAAAACATTTGTCACCGAAGTAAATAGCCCGACGGTTTAGCTGTTGACCTGTGAATCGTAGGTTGCAGGATCAAACCTCTGCCAGTACACACTTATCGTTTTATTTTATTTTTTTAATTTTTGATGCTGTAATATTTACAAAAGTAACCATGGTTCGATCCCCACCCGGTTTTCACTTTTTGTAAGTAGATATTTTGTTTTTTTTATGCTTGAAGACTTCCTAATCATTACCAAATAGTGTGAAGTACATCCTTTCAAACTATAGTTAAACAATCATTTAGCCTATGGCCGAAGTAAAAGCCAGCTCTTGGGTCACGGAATGCGTAAGCTATGCGTTTAGAAATTTCTTTAAAAAGACTGTGAGCATTGAGTACTCTGATCTTACGGTCCCACGGTCCAAAGCTTCAATTCCCAACGACTCGAAAATATAAGTAGTTACCGATAAGATTACTTAAAGCTGCTTGAGCTTCCCCGCGGCAACAGCGACAGTACCAGTGTCCAGCACTTTTAGTTTATATAGTTTTGTTTTCGTAAATTTTTAATTATTTAGTAAGAAAGTAATATCATCATCATTCATCATTTCAGCCGAAAGACGTCCGCTGCTGAGACATAGGCCTCCCCCAAGTGTCGCCACATAGACAGGTCCCGTGTGACTTGCATCCAGAGGATCCCCGCAACCATCACCAGGCCATCGGTCCACCTCGTGGGAGGCCTTCCAATGCAACGTCTTCCGATTCGTGGTTGCCACTCCAGAACTTTTCGGCTCCATCGGCCATTCGTTCTGCGAGCAATGTGCCCTGCCCACTGCCACTTAAATTTGGCAATTCTTCGGGCTCTCTTGCGAATGTCCTTATTTCTGATTTGGTCACGTAAGGAAACTTCGAGCATAACCTTCTCCATTGACCTTTAAGTGATTTTAATCCTTCTGATGAGGCCCAATGTGGGCGACCCAATCGGTCCCGTATGTAATCACTGACAACACACACTGCTGATGGACTTTCGTCTTGAGACACTGCACGAGAACATATCATGCAACTTCCCGAACACTGCCCAGCCGAGTCGGATTCGACGGTTGACCTCTTTCTCGAAGTCAGACCTACCCAACTGGACCGTTTGTCCCATGTAGACATAATCGTCTACAACTTCGAGTGTAAAGTCTCCGATCTTGATAGGAGTGGGTGTTACATGGGCATTCAATATGACTTTGGTTTTTGTCCATGTTCATTTTAAGACCCACTCTTTCGGACGATCCACTGAGGTCATCAAGCATTGTACTGAGGTCCTCTATGGTCTCAGCCATGACCACTATATCGTAGGCAAATTGAATGTGAGAGATGTACTCGCCATTGACGTCGATGCCTAGCCCTCTCCAGTCCAGAAACTTAAATACATCTTCCAGTGCAGCGGTGAACAGTTTCGGAGATATGACGTCTTCCTGTTTCACTTCCCTGTCACTGTCTGGAAAGTTATATAGTGAATCTCATCAAAATTACTGGTGGGCTAAGGGCTCCCCCATAGCCTTACAATCTTCTCTCCGTGCGATTTTGTGGTCAGAAATTTATGGTCGAAAACCAAAATAAAAGATTACCCGACCCGGGAATCGAAACCAGGACCTCATACTCAGTAGTTGCGACCACTATACCAACGATACAGTATATTAACAGCATCTTATCAGTCTGTTTTAACTTTTTCACGCCTTAACTGGTGAACGGATTTGGATCAAAGCCACTAGCCAGGTCATGATCTGGATAAGGACATAATAATACTTTCATTTAGACATGAAAGCGCAATACTATTCACTCACCGATAAACCACTCAAGAACTACTAACTACCACTTTTGACTTTAACTTGAAATCTCGCAAGTAAGTTCTTAGTAAGGCAGAAAGGGATTTTTGGAAAATCCACCCCCATGTGAAATTAATGTCAGATTAAAGGTTAACTTTAGGAGAATATTTGTAATTTTTAAAAAGTAGCATGAAGGCACAAAATCACTATTTACGTTTTTGGAAATTCTATCCCTATGTTTCATAATGAAAGTTGATCCACATCAACTTTCAACATCAACTTTCAACATCACCTTTTTACAGTAGTCGGTAGCGTGTTCGTATACATTGAGGAGTTATACTCGGTTTTCGAAGTTTTACTCACAAATGAATAGGAGATCACACTTGAAGCAAGTTCTTTCAAACGAAAATAATCATATAAAATCAATTTAGGTCGCTAGGGTCGATCTTCAGTTTAAGTTGTGTTTGCCTAGGTTGGTCTATGGATGGGTGACCACCCATTACGTACCGACTTTATTGTGCTTTGGAAAGCACGCTAAGCCGTTGGTCACGGCTGTCATTTGTAGATCTTTGACAGTCGTTACAGGTAGTCAGTGGCCCGAAAGTCTGACAACCAGTCTTACCAAGAGGGTCGTATAACCCAGTACTAACTGGGTTGTGGAGGTCAGATAGCCAGTCGCTCCATGTAAAATCTTGGTATTCAGCTGTATCCGGTTAGACTGAATGTTCCCAACTTAGTTGGGAAAAGACTGGGCAGATTGTATTAATACTGGAGACATCTGGTAACGAACTTCAAACAAAACATTGGAATCAAGAACCTCCTGACCAAAATACTTATTTTAAGCAAATCACGAACCTAACGCGTACGAAGTCGCGGGTAACAGCTAGTTGTTATATAAAAGAGCGCCTCTCGTCATCAAACGTAAAAGTTTGGCGAGTTTAGTCATAAGTAACACCAAAAAAAATAAAAAAAAAATGAATCCTTCTCACAGTACTTCTGGCATGCCAATAAAATCTCCTTCTATTCAACCGCAAATAAATCGTTCGTTGGATAAGAAATCGGTTGATCACTAATTGTAGCTAGAGTATGAGGTACTGGTGACACAGTCAACATAACATAACATCACGTGATCTCCGAGGTTTAAGCAGAGGTGTACTTACCTAAGAAGTACACCCACACTTCGGCAGTTTTTTTTTTAAACATTGCCCCACACTAGGAATTTCTCCTGTATCGTGGGTGCGTTTGCAAACATTTAAACTCACATACCCAAACAGCCAGACCCGGAACAACTGTCTGTAAGCCATACAAATATTTGTTCCGTGCGGGGATCGAACCCATGACACGTAGCGCAGCAGTCAATCGCTCAACCACTGCACCAACCGTGCCGTCAGTTATGTTTAATTACCATGTATTCACACATTACATAACGCTTACTTCTCCGATTACAAGCGACATACTCCGCGGCTTAACCGCCAATGAAAAAACAAAATTACAACATCATACTTCTAACATACCCGTATCTAGTACAACAGGCACGTTCACGCGCTGTTACGTCTGAAATGACCTTAAAAAGGTCGAAGTCCGACACAAACTTTCGCAAATGGGTTCCGTGCCTAATTTTTCTGACGTTGATATGGATTGAGTTACTTATTTTTCACGCCTCTTTGTGATGACTTCGCACAATGGTCGAGTAAAAGTTTAGTGGGTGTATGATTTTTTTTGGTGTTATATTTCTCGCTAGTGGCTTTTGGTGACGTTTCGTTTAGTGGAAAGGGACTGATAGTTTTCTGGCTTTTTTCATCTCATGTTACTATGAACTGTTTTTACGAGTACTAGGCCACGCCTTGATACATTTTAATGAGCACGCAAGTAAATATGTCACCGTTATAATTACAGTTAAAGTTCCACAGACAAATTTATTGTGCGAACCGCCAGTCAGTGGAATTCACTGCGAGCTTCCCTGTCCCCCGATAGTAATAATCTTCAAAGTTCGATTGAGTTGGATTCTTCAAGGCAAGCTTGCTCGACCCAAGACCGCATCATCGCTTCACATCAGGCGAGTTGCGGGCAAATGCAAGTATAAATTTGTATTCTAAAATAACATTACTGGTGTCTTGAGGTTTAAAGAGTAAACAGCCGCATTGATACACCCAACATCATGAGTTATAATAAAAATTGATAGCGCCTAAGGCAACGACTCAAACGAAACTGTAACTGCCAGTGAAATCACTCGACTAAAACATAAAATTCTACAGCCCCCGTTTCATGTGACAGCACAATTGTATCAAAGAATTGACGTCATTCCACTCCGTTTAACTTCAACTGACATTGAACAAGGTCATGGCTTTTATCTGATACGCGGAACCCTAAAAAGTTGACGGGTTGGGACAATGCTGTCGCGATGGCAGATATGACACGAATTTTATAGATCAGTGGGTAGGGTTAGGTTGGCCGTGGGTTGGTAGCTCTAAATCGTGGATATGTTAGGGTTAAAGGACTTATAGCGAGTGATATAAGTAGTAGAGATTTAAGAGTATAAGTTATTTCATTTTTCTGGTCATAATATTTCGTGGTATGACACACAGTATCGACTGTAAGACTCGATTGTGCCTAAAGTGCAGCAAGTCTCGTGCTCGAACGACGGCATTTATTATTTTTGGTATTATGTCAGAACACACAAGATGGTGGCATCAGATTCTACAGGAGCTACCTAGCTTATTTGATGTGATAAATGTCATCTTAAGATTTCTCTTGATCTTTACCCGCTTAAAGTCTCGATCCCGAATAAACCTTCAAAGTATATTAACATTTTGATATTACGAAATTGACAGATTAAGGGTCCAAAAAGGAGGCTGGAATATCTCGGAATAAATGATTAATGGAAAGCCCTTTTTCACGAAGTTATAAGATTTTTTCTCGTTCTTAACAAAAATGATTCCTACACTACATGTGACCTAAATAAAAAAATAGGAAATCAGTTCTCATGTCTCACTTAGCCCAGAAAACGTTCATACGTGTTTCTGACGTGCCTTGGAGACCTGCCCAGTTCGTAAGTAAAAAGAAAAGAAAAAACGGCAAACTTAAGTACCTTTTAACGACCTAGCAATTGGGTATTATTTATTTCCGTGGACTTCTCCGCAAAAATCGCTTAGGCTTGAGGCAAAAGTTAAGGAAATCAGGAGATGCTGACCTTGTCAGTTTTTACCTAGTGGAACCCAAAGTTACGGGTTTTCCGTTTAGCTGCGTGCTCGAGGGTATGTGGGTGAACTTGGCAGATCATTTCCCAGCAGAGCATGAAAAGATGGGAGTTCTATTCGCATGCGGCATAGTTCTAGAGTTCCTCATACTTAAAAAAAATAGTTCTGGCGTTTTTGCCCGGAAAAAAGTCGAATGAAAATATGCTCTGCTAACTTCCGTCAGCAGATCATTTTTTCCGAAATTAAAATTTTAAAATTGTTTTATACGCAGAAAGGTCAGTTCTATAGTTCCTAATACTTTTCCGGAAGAGTTCTGTCGACCTCAGCCAGTAAAAAAAAAAACAAAAAGTATGAACTTTTTATGAAAAGACAATCATTTTGATAAAAAAGGCATGAATGACGTGATTTGTGCTTTTTCAAAGATATTTCAGGCCATGATTAAATATCAAGAGCCGAGTAACAGAAAAAAACTAAATTAAAGCAGACATCTTCCAAAAGGATAAGCAGGGCCTTGTGAAAAGTCAAGATAGAAGAAATCAAAATATAACTCAATTTTTCAGCTAGAATGATATTAACAAAATTCGAACATATCGGAACAGCAGGAACTCCTCGTTCCCCGATACAAGAGAACCGGAACTATTCAAAAAGGTGCAAAAGCAGCCTAGAACTCTCACCCAGATATCAGCAGAGCATGGTTGAATAGTAACACTAGAAGAAATAAAGAAACTATTCAATGTTTCAGATTGTATGGAAATTAATAAATTCTGGTATGCCTGAGGCACGGGAACTCCTCGATTCCAGATGCTGAAGTATCAGACCTATACAAAAAGGTGCAAACACAACCTAGAACTCTCACCAAGATATTAGCAGAGCATGGTTGAATAGTAACACAAGCAGAACTAGAGAAACAATTCAATGTTACAGTTTGTATGGCAATAAAAAAATTCTGGCATGCCTGAGGCCCGGGAACTCCTCGATGCCTGATGCTGAAGTATCAGACCTATACAAAAAGATGCAAGAACCGCCTACCGCTCTCACGCAGATATCAGCAGAGCATGGTTGAATAGTAACACTAGCAGAAATAAATAAACAATCCAATGTTTCAGTTTGCATGGAAATAAAAAAAACTGGCATGGCAGGCACGGGAACTCCTCGATTTCTGATGCTGAAATAGCAGACCTATACAAAAAGGTGCATAAACAGCCTAAAACTCTCACCCAGATATCAGCAGAGCATGGTTGAATAGTAACATAAGCAGAACTAGAGAAACAATTCAATGTTTCAATTTGTATGGCAATAATAAAATTTTGGCATGCCTGAGGCCCGGGAACTCCTCGATCCTTGATGCTGGAGTACCAGACCTACACAAAATGGTGCAAAAACAGCCTAGAACTCTCACCCAGATATCAGCAGAGCATGGTTGAATAGTAACACTAGCAGAAATAAAGAAACAATTCAATGTTTCAATTTGTATGGCAATAAAAAAATTCTGGCATGCCTGAGGCCCGGGAACTCCTCGATTCCTGATGCTGGATTACCAGACCTACACAAAATGGTGCAAAAACAGCCTAGCACTCTCACTCAGATATCAGCAGAGCATGGTTGAAAAGTAACACTAGCAGAAATAAAGAAACAATTCAATGTTTCAGTTTGTATGGAAATAACAAATTCTGGCATGCCTGAGGCCCGGGAACTCCTCGATTCTTGATGCTGGAGTACCAGACCTACACAAAATGGTGCAAAAACAGCCTAGAACTCTCACCTAGATATCAGCAGAGCATGGTTGAATAGTAACACTAGCAGAAATAAAGAAACAATTCAATGTTTCAATTTGTATGGCAATAAAAAAATTCTGGCATGCCTGAGGCCCGAAAACACCTCGATTCCTGATGCTGGATTACCAGACCTACACAAAATGGTGCAAAAACAGCCTAGAACTCTCACCCAGATATTAGCAGAGCATGGTTGAATAGAAACACTAGAAGAAATAAAGAAACAGTTCAATGTTTCAGATTGTATGGAAATTCATAATTTCTGGTATGCTTGAGGCACGGGAACACCTCGATTCCTGATGCTGGATTACCAGACCTACACAAAATGGTGCAAAAACAGCCTAGAACTCTCACCCAGATATCAGCAGAGCATGGTTGAATAGTAACACTAGAAGAAATAAAGAAACAATTCAATGTTTCAGTTTGTATGGAAATAACAAATTCTGGCATGCCTGAGGCCCGGGAACTCCTCGATTCCTGATGCTGGATTACCAGACCTACACAAAATGGTGCAAAAACAGCCTAGCACTCTCACTCAGATATCAGCAGAGCATGGTTGAAAAGTAACACTAGCAGAAATAAAGAAACAATTCAATGTTTCAGTTTGTATGGAAATAACAAATTCTGGCATGCCTGAGGCCCGGGAACTCCTCGATTCTTGATGCTGGAGTACCAGACCTACACAAAATGGTGCAAAAACAGCCTAGAATTCTCACCTAGATATCAGCAGAGCATGGTTGAATAGTAACACTAGCAGAAATAAAGAAACAATTCAATGTTTCAATTTGTATGGCAATAAAAAAATTCTGGCATGCCTGAGGCCCGAAAACACCTCGATTCCTGATGCTGGATTACCAGACCTACACAAAATGGTGCAAAAACAGCCTAGAACTCTCACCCAGATATTAGCAGAGCATGGTTGAATAGTAACACTAGAAGAAATAAAGAAACAATTCAATGTTTCAGATTGTATGGAAATTCATAATTTCTGGTATGCTTGAGGCACGGGAACACCTCGATTCCTGATGCTGGATTACCAGACCTACACAAAATGGTGCAAAAACAGCCTAGAACTCTCACCCAGATATCAGCAGAGCATGGTTGAATAGTAACACTAGAAGAAATAAAGAAACAATTCAATGTTTCAGATTGTATGGAAATTCATAATTTCTGGTATGCTTGAGGCACGGGAACACCTCGATTCCTGATGCTGGATTACCAGACCTACACAAAATGGTGCAAAAACAGCCTAGAACTCTCACCCAGATATCAGCAGAGCATGGTTGAATAGTAACACTAGAAGAAATAAAGAAACAATTCAATGTTTCAGATTGTATGGAAATTCATAATTTCTGGTATGCTTGAGGCACGGGAACTCATCGATTCCTGATGCAGAAGTATCAGAACTATACAAAAAGGTGCATAAACAGCCTAGCACTATCACTCAGATATCAGCAGATCATGGTTGAAAAGTAACACTAGCAGAAATAAAGAAACAATTCAATGTTTCAGTTTGTATGGAAATAACAAATTCTGGTATGCCTGAGGCACGGGAACTCCTCGATTCCTGATGCTGAAGTACAAGACCTATTCAAAAAGGTGCAAGAACAGCCTAGAACTCTCACCCAGATATCAGCAGAGCATGGTTGAATAGTAACACTAGCAGAAATAAAGAAACAATTCAATGTTTCAGTTTGTATGGAAATAACAAATTCTGGTATGCCTGAGGCACGGGAACTCCTCGATTCCTGATGCTGGAGTGCTAGACCTATTCAAAAAGGTGCAAGAACAGCCTAGAACTCTCATCCAGATATCAGCAGAGCATGGTTGAATAGTAACACTAGAAGAAATAAAGAAACAATTCAATGTTTCAGATTGTATGGAAATTCATAATTTCTGGTATGCTTGAGGCACGGGAACTCATCGATTCCTGATGCAGAAGTATCAGACCTATACAAAAAGGTGCATAAACAGGCTAGCACTATCACTCAGATATCAGCAGAGCATGGTTGAAATGTAACACTAGCAGAAATAAAGAAACAATTCAATGTTTCAGTTTGTATGGAAATAACAAATTCTGGTATGCCTGAGGCAAGAGAACTCCTCGATTCCTGATGCTGAAGTACAAGACCTATTCAAAAAGGTGCAAGAACAGCCTAGATCTCTCACCCAGATATCAGCAGAGCATGGTTGAATAGTAACACTAGCAGAAATAAAGAAACAATTCAATGTTTCAGTTTGTATGGAAATAAAAAATTCTGGTATGCCTGAAGCACGGGAACTCCTCGATTCCTGATGCTGGAGTACTAGACCTGTACAAAAAGGTGCAAGAACAGCCTAGAACTCTCACCCAGATATCAGCAGAGCATGGTTGAATAGTAACACTAGCAGAAATAAAAAAACAATTCAATGTTTCAATTTGTATGGCAATAAAAAAAATCTGGTATGCCTGAGGCACGGGAACTCCTCGATTCCTGATGCTGAAGTACAAGACCTATATAAAAAGGTGCAAGAACAGCCTAGAACTCTCACCCAGATATCAGCAGAGCATGGTTGAATAGTAACACTAGCAGAAATAAAGAAACAATTCAATGTTTCAGTTTGTATGGAAATAACAAATTCTGGTATGCCTGAGGCACGGGAACTCCTCGATTCCTGATGCTGGAGTACTAGACCTATTCAAAAAGGTGCAAGAACAGCCTAGAACTCTCACCCAGATATCAGCAGAGCATGGTTGAATAGTAACACTAGCAGAAATAAAAAAACAATTCAATGTTTCAATTTGTATGGCAATAAAAAAATTCTGGTATGCCTGAGGCACGGGAACTCCTCGATTCCTGATGCTGAAGTACAAGACCTATATAAAAAGGTGCAAGAACAGCCTAGAACTCTCACCCAGATATCAGCAGAGCATGGTTGAATAGTAACACTAGCAGAAATAAAGAAACAATTCAATGTTTCAGTTTGTATGGAAATAACAAATTCTGGTATGCCTGAGGCACGGGAACTCCTCGATTCCTGATGCTGGAGTACTAGACCTATTCAAAAAGGTGCAAGAACAGCCTAGAACTCTCACCCAGATATCAGCAGAGCATGGTTGAATAGTAACACTAGAAGAAATAAAGAAACAATTCAATGTTTCAGATTGTATGGAAATTCATAATTTCTGGTATGCTTGAGGCACGGGAACTCATCGATTCCTGATGCAGAAGTATCTGACCTATACAAAAAGGTTCATAAACAGGCTAGCACTATCACTCAGATATCAGCAGAGCATGGTTGAAAAGTAACACTAGCAGAAATAAAGAAACAATTCAATGTTTCAGTTTGTATGGAAATAACAAATTCTGGTATGCCTGAGGCAAGAGAACTCCTCGATTCCTGATGCTGAAGTACAAGACCTATTCAAAAAGGTGCAAGAACAGCCTAGAACTCTCACCCAGATATCAGCAGAGCATGGTTGAATAGTAGCATAAGCAGAAATAAAGAAACAATTCAATGTTTCAGTTTGTATGGAAATAACAAATTCTGGTATGCCTGAGGCACGGGAACTCCTCGATTCCTGATGCTGAAGTACAAGACCTATTCAAAAAGGTGCAAGAACAGCCTAGAACTCTCACCCAGATATCAGCAGAGCATGGTTGATTAGTAACACTAGCAGAAATAAAGAAACAATTCAATGTTTCAGTTTGAATGGAAATAACAAATTCTGGTATGCCTGAGGCACGGGAACTCCTCGATTCCTAATGCTGGAGTACTAGACCTATTTAAAAAGGTGCAAGAACAGCCTAGAACTCTCACCCAGATATCAGCAGAGCATGGTTGAATAGTAACACTAGCAGAAATAAAAAAACAATTCAATGTTTCAATTTGTATGGCAATAAAAAAATTCTGGTATGCCTGAGGCACGGGAACACCTCGATTCCTGATGCTGGATTACCAGACCTACACAAAATGGTGCAAAAACAATCTAGAACTCTCACCCAGATATCAGCAGAGCATGGTTGAATAGTAACACTAGAAGAAATAAAGAAACAATTCAATGTTTCAGATTGTATGGAAATTCATAATTTCTGGTATGCTTGAGGCACGGGAACACCTCGATTCCTGATGCTGGATTACCAGACCTACACAAAATGGTGCAAAAACAGCCTAGAACTCTCACCCAGATATCAGCAGAGCATGGTTGAATAGTAACACTAGCAGAAATAAAGAAACAATTCAATGTTTCAATTTGTATGGCAATAAAAAAATTCTGGCATGCCTGAGGCCCGAAAACACCTCGATTCCTGATGCTGGATTACCAGACCTACACAAAATGGTGCAAAAACAGCCTAGAACTCTCACCCAGATATTAGCAGAGCATGGTTGAATAGTAACACTAGAAGAAATAAAGAAACAATTCAATGTTTCAGATTGTATGGAAATTCATAATTTCTGGTATGCTTGAGGCACGGGAACACCTCGATTCCTGATGCTGGATTACCAGACCTACACAAAATGGTGCAAAAACAGCCTAGAACTCTCACCCAGATATCAGCAGAGCATGGTTGAATAGTAACACTAGAAGAAATAAAGAAACAATTCAATGTTTCAGATTGTATGGAAATTCATAATTTCTGGTATGCTTGAGGCACGGGAACACCTCGATTCCTGATGCTGGATTACCAGACCTACACAAAATGGTGCAAAAACAGCCTAGAACTCTCACCCAGATATCAGCAGAGCATGGTTGAATAGTAACACTAGAAGAAATAAAGAAACAATTCAATGTTTCAGATTGTATGGAAATTCATAATTTCTGGTATGCTTGAGGCACGGGAACTCATCGATTCCTGATGCAGAAGTATCAGAACTATACAAAAAGGTGCATAAACAGCCTAGCACTATCACTCAGATATCAGCAGATCATGGTTGAAAAGTAACACTAGCAGAAATAAAGAAACAATTCAATGTTTCAGTTTGTATGGAAATAACAAATTCTGGTATGCCTGAGGCACGGGAACTCCTCGATTCCTGATGCTGAAGTACAAGACCTATTCAAAAAGGTGCAAGAACAGCCTAGAACTCTCACCCAGATATCAGCAGAGCATGGTTGAATAGTAACACTAGCAGAAATAAAGAAACAATTCAATGTTTCAGTTTGTATGGAAATAACAAATTCTGGTATGCCTGAGGCACGGGAACTCCTCGATTCCTGATGCTGGAGTGCTAGACCTATTCAAAAAGGTGCAAGAACAGCCTAGAACTCTCATCCAGATATCAGCAGAGCATGGTTGAATAGTAACACTAGAAGAAATAAAGAAACAATTCAATGTTTCAGATTGTATGGAAATTCATAATTTCTGGTATGCTTGAGGCACGGGAACTCATCGATTCCTGATGCAGAAGTATCAGACCTATACAAAAAGGTGCATAAACAGGCTAGCACTATCACTCAGATATCAGCAGAGCATGGTTGAAATGTAACACTAGCAGAAATAAAGAAACAATTCAATGTTTCAGTTTGTATGGAAATAACAAATTCTGGTATGCCTGAGGCAAGAGAACTCCTCGATTCCTGATGCTGAAGTACAAGACCTATTCAAAAAGGTGCAAGAACAGCCTAGATCTCTCACCCAGATATCAGCAGAGCATGGTTGAATAGTAACACTAGCAGAAATAAAGAAACAATTCAATGTTTCAGTTTGTATGGAAATAAAAAATTCTGGTATGCCTGAAGCACGGGAACTCCTCGATTCCTGATGCTGGAGTACTAGACCTATTCAAAAAGGTGCAAGAACAGCCTAGAACTCTCACCCAGATATCAGCAGAGCATGGTTGAATAGTAACACTAGCAGAAATAAAAAAACAATTCAATGTTTCAATTTGTATGGCAATAAAAAAAATCTGGTATGCCTGAGGCACGGGAACTCCTCGATTCCTGATGCTGAAGTACAAGACCTATATAAAAAGGTGCAAGAACAGCCTAGAACTCTCACCCAGATATCAGCAGAGCATGGTTGAATAGTAACACTAGCAGAAATAAAGAAACAATTCAATGTTTCAGTTTGTATGGAAATTACAAATTCTGGCATGCCTGAGGCCCGGAAACTCCTCGATTCCTGATGCTGGAGTACTAGACCTATTCAAAAAGGTGCAAGAACAGCCTAGAACTCTCACCCAGATATCAGCAGAGCATGGTTGAATAGTAACACTAGCAGAAATAAAAAAACAATTCAATGTTTCAATTTTTATGGCAATAAAAAAATTCTGGTATGCCTGAGGCACGGGAACTCCTCGATTCCTGATGCTGAAGTACAAGACCTATATAAAAAGGTGCAAGAACAGCCTAGAACTCTCACCCAGATATCAGCAGAGCATGGTTGAATAGTAACACTAGCAGAAATAAAGAAACAATTCAATGTTTCAGTTTGAATGGAAATAACAAATTCTGGTATGCCTGAGGCACGGGAACTCCTCGATTCCTGATGCAGAAGTATCTGACCTATACAAAAAGGTTCATAAACAGGCTAGCACTATCACTCAGATATCAGCAGAGCATGGTTGAAAAGTAACACTAGCAGAAATAAAGAAACAATTCAATGTTTCAGATTGTATGGAAATTCATAATTTCTGGTATGCTTGAGGCACGGGAACTTATCGATTCCTGATGCAGAAGTATCTGACCTATACAAAAAGGTTCATAAACAGGCTAGCACTATCACTCAGATATCAGCAGAGCATGGTTGAAAAGTAACACTAGCAGAAATAAAGAAACAATTCAATGTTTCAGTTTGTATGGAAATAACAAATTCTGGTATGCCTGAGGCAAGAGAACTCTTCGATTCCTGATGCTGAAGTACAAGACCTATTCAAAAAGGTGCAAGAACAGCCTAGAACTCTCACCCAGATATCAGCAGAGCATGGTTGAATAGTAGCATAAGCAGAAATAAAGAAACAATTCAATGTTTCAGTTTGTATGGAAATAACAAATTCTGGTATGCCTGAGGCACGGGAACTCCTCGATTCCTGATGCTGAAGTACAAGACCTATTCAAAAAGGTGCAAGAACAGCCTAGAACTCTCACCCAGATATCAGCAGAGCATGGTTGATTAGTAACACTAGCAGAAATAAAGAAACAATTCAATGTTTCAGTTTGAATGGAAATAACAAATTCTGGTATGCCTGAGGCACGGAAACTCCTCGATTCCTAATGCTGGAGTACTAGACCTATTTAAAAAGGTGCAAGAACAGCCTAGAACTCTCACCCAGATATCAGCAGAGCATGGTTGAATAGTAACACTAGCAGAAATAAAAAAACAATTCAATGTTTCAATTTGTATGGCAATAAAAAAATTCTGGTATGCCTGAGGCACGGGAACACCTCGATTCCTGATGCTGGATTACCAGACCTACACAAAATGGTGCAAAAACAATCTAGAACTCTCACCCAGATATCAGCAGAGCATGGTTGAATAGTAACACTAGAAGAAATAAAGATACAATTCAATGTTTCAGATTGTATGGAAATTCATAATTTCTGGTATGCTTGAGGCACGGGAACACCTCGATTCCTGATGCTGGATTACCAGACCTACACAAAATGGTGCAAAAACAGCCTAGAACTCTCACCCAGATATCAGCAGAGCATGGTTGAATAGTAACACTAGAAGAAATAAAGAAACAATTCAATGTTTCAGATTGTATGGAAATTCATTATTTCTGGTATGCTTGAGGCACGGGAACTCATCGATTCCTGATGCAGAAGTATCAGACCTATACAAAAAGGTGTATAAACAGCCTAGCACTATCACTTAGATATCAGCAGAGCATGGTTGAAAAGTAACACTGGCAGAAATAAAAAAACAATTCAATGTTTCAATTTGTATGGCAATAAAAAAAAACTGGTATGCCTGAGGCACGGGAACACCTCGATTCCTGATGCTGGATTACCAGACCTACACAAAATGGTGCAAAAACAATCTAGAACTCTCACCCAGATATCAGCAGAGCATGGTTGAATAGTAACACTAGCAGAAATAAAGAAACAATTCAATGTTTCAGTTTGTATGGAAATTACAAATTCTGGCATGCCTGAGGCCCGGAAACTCCTCGATTCCTGATGCTGGAGTACTAGACCTATTCAAAAAGGTGCAAGAACAGCCTAGAACTCTCACCCAGATATCAGCAGAGCATGGTTGAATAGTAACACTAGAAGAAATAAAGAAACAATTCAATGTTTCAGATTGTATGGAAATTCATAATTTCTGGTATGCTTGAGGCACGGGAACACCTCGATTCCTGATGCTGGATTACCAGACCTACACAAAATGGTGCAAAAACAGCCTAGAACTCTCACCCAGATATCAGCAGAGCATGGTTGAATAGTAACACTAGAAGAAATAAAGAAACAATTCAATGTTTCAGATTGTATGGAAATTCATTATTTCTGGTATGCTTGAGGCACGGGAACTCATCGATTCCTGATGCAGAAGTATCAGACCTATACAAAAAGGTGTATAAACAGCCTAGCACTATCACTTAGATATCAGCAGAGCATGGTTGAAAAGTAACACTGGCAGAAATAAAAAAACAATTCAATGTTTCAATTTGTATGGCAATAAAAAAATTCTGGTATGCCTGAGGCACGGGAACACCTCGATTCCTGATGCTGGATTACCAGACCTACACAAAATGGTGCAAAAACAATCTAGAACTCTCACCCAGATATCAGCAGAGCATGGTTGAATAGTAACACTAGAAGAAATAAAGAAACAATTCAATGTTTCAGATTGTATGGAAATTCATAATTTCTGGTATGCTTGAGGCACGGGAACTCATCGATTCCTGATGCAGAAGTATCTGACCTATACAAAAAGGTTCATAAACAGGCTAGCACTATCACTCAGATATCAGCAGAGCATGGTTGAAAAGTAACACTAGCAGAAATAAAGAAACAATTCAATGTTTCAGTTTGTATGGAAATAACAAATTCTGGTATGCCTGAGGCAAGAGAACTCCTCGATTCCTGATGCTGAAGTACAAGACCTATTCAAAAAGGTGCAAGAACAGCCTAGAACTCTCACCCAGATATCAGCAGAGCATGGTTGAATAGTAGCATAAGCAGAAATAAAGAAACAATTCAATGTTTCAGTTTGTATGGAAATAACAAATTCTGGTATGCCTGAGGCACGGGAACTCCTCGATTCCTGATGCTGAAGTACAAGACCTATTCAAAAAGGTGCAAGAACAGCCTAGAACTCTCACCCAGATATCAGCAGAGCATGGTTGATTAGTAACACTAGCAGAAATAAAGAAACAATTCAATGTTTCAGTTTGAATGGAAATAACAAATTCTGGTATGCCTGAGGCACGGGAACTCCTCGATTCCTAATGCTGGAGTACTAGACCTATTTAAAAAGGTGCAAGAACAGCCTAGAACTCTCACCCAGATATCAGCAGAGCATGGTTGAATAGTAACACTAGCAGAAATAAAAAAACAATTCAATGTTTCAATTTGTATGGCAATAAAAAAATTCTGGTATGCCTGAGGCACGGGAACACCTCGATTCCTGATGCTGGATTACCAGACCTACACAAAATGGTGCAAAAACAATCTAGAACTCTCACCCAGATATCAGCAGAGCATGGTTGAATAGTAACACTAGAAGAAATAAAGAAACAATTCAATGTTTCAGATTGTATGGAAATTCATAATTTCTGGTATGCTTGAGGCACGGGAACACCTCGATTCCTGATGCTGGATTACCAGACCTACACAAAATGGTGCAAAAACAGCCTAGAACTCTCACCCAGATATCAGCAGAGCATGGTTGAATAGTAACACTAGCAGAAATAAAGAAACAATTCAATGTTTCAATTTGTATGGCAATAAAAAAATTCTGGCATGCCTGAGGCCCGAAAACACCTCGATTCCTGATGCTGGATTACCAGACCTACACAAAATGGTGCAAAAACAGCCTAGAACTCTCACCCAGATATTAGCAGAGCATGGTTGAATAGTAACACTAGAAGAAATAAAGAAACAATTCAATGTTTCAGATTGTATGGAAATTCATAATTTCTGGTATGCTTGAGGCACGGGAACACCTCGATTCCTGATGCTGGATTACCAGACCTACACAAAATGGTGCAAAAACAGCCTAGAACTCTCACCCAGATATCAGCAGAGCATGGTTGAATAGTAACACTAGAAGAAATAAAGAAACAATTCAATGTTTCAGATTGTATGGAAATTCATAATTTCTGGTATGCTTGAGGCACGGGAACACCTCGATTCCTGATGCTGGATTACCAGACCTACACAAAATGGTGCAAAAACAGCCTAGAACTCTCACCCAGATATCAGCAGAGCATGGTTGAATAGTAACACTAGAAGAAATAAAGAAACAATTCAATGTTTCAGATTGTATGGAAATTCATAATTTCTGGTATGCTTGAGGCACGGGAACTCATCGATTCCTGATGCAGAAGTATCAGAACTATACAAAAAGGTGCATAAACAGCCTAGCACTATCACTCAGATATCAGCAGATCATGGTTGAAAAGTAACACTAGCAGAAATAAAGAAACAATTCAATGTTTCAGTTTGTATGGAAATAACAAATTCTGGTATGCCTGAGGCACGGGAACTCCTCGATTCCTGATGCTGAAGTACAAGACCTATTCAAAAAG
This sequence comes from Cerastis rubricosa, assembly GCA_949152445.1. Lineage (NCBI taxonomy): Eukaryota > Metazoa > Arthropoda > Insecta > Lepidoptera > Noctuidae > Cerastis > Cerastis rubricosa. The sequence goes on from OX424541.1 coordinate 18,067,513, forward strand.
GTGCAAGAACAGCCTAGAACTCTCACCCAGATATCAGCAGAGCATGGTTGAATAGTAACACTAGCAGAAATAAAGAAACAATTCAATGTTTCAGTTTGTATGGAAATAACAAATTCTGGTATGCCTGAGGCACGGGAACTCCTCGATTCCTGATGCTGGAGTGCTAGACCTATTCAAAAAGGTGCAAGAACAGCCTAGAACTCTCATCCAGATATCAGCAGAGCATGGTTGAATAGTAACACTAGAAGAAATAAAGAAACAATTCAATGTTTCAGATTGTATGGAAATTCATAATTTCTGGTATGCTTGAGGCACGGGAACTCATCGATTCCTGATGCAGAAGTATCAGACCTATACAAAAAGGTGCATAAACAGGCTAGCACTATCACTCAGATATCAGCAGAGCATGGTTGAAATGTAACACTAGCAGAAATAAAGAAACAATTCAATGTTTCAGTTTGTATGGAAATAACAAATTCTGGTATGCCTGAGGCAAGAGAACTCCTCGATTCCTGATGCTGAAGTACAAGACCTATTCAAAAAGGTGCAAGAACAGCCTAGATCTCTCACCCAGATATCAGCAGAGCATGGTTGAATAGTAACACTAGCAGAAATAAAGAAACAATTCAATGTTTCAGTTTGTATGGAAATAAAAAATTCTGGTATGCCTGAAGCACGGGAACTCCTCGATTCCTGATGCTGGAGTACTAGACCTATTCAAAAAGGTGCAAGAACAGCCTAGAACTCTCACCCAGATATCAGCAGAGCATGGTTGAATAGTAACACTAGCAGAAATAAAAAAACAATTCAATGTTTCAATTTGTATGGCAATAAAAAAAATCTGGTATGCCTGAGGCACGGGAACTCCTCGATTCCTGATGCTGAAGTACAAGACCTATATAAAAAGGTGCAAGAACAGCCTAGAACTCTCACCCAGATATCAGCAGAGCATGGTTGAATAGTAACACTAGCAGAAATAAAGAAACAATTCAATGTTTCAGTTTGTATGGAAATTACAAATTCTGGCATGCCTGAGGCCCGGAAACTCCTCGATTCCTGATGCTGGAGTACTAGACCTATTCAAAAAGGTGCAAGAACAGCCTAGAACTCTCACCCAGATATCAGCAGAGCATGGTTGAATAGTAACACTAGCAGAAATAAAAAAACAATTCAATGTTTCAATTTTTATGGCAATAAAAAAATTCTGGTATGCCTGAGGCACGGGAACTCCTCGATTCCTGATGCTGAAGTACAAGACCTATATAAAAAGGTGCAAGAACAGCCTAGAACTCTCACCCAGATATCAGCAGAGCATGGTTGAATAGTAACACTAGCAGAAATAAAGAAACAATTCAATGTTTCAGTTTGAATGGAAATAACAAATTCTGGTATGCCTGAGGCACGGGAACTCCTCGATTCCTGATGCAGAAGTATCTGACCTATACAAAAAGGTTCATAAACAGGCTAGCACTATCACTCAGATATCAGCAGAGCATGGTTGAAAAGTAACACTAGCAGAAATAAAGAAACAATTCAATGTTTCAGATTGTATGGAAATTCATAATTTCTGGTATGCTTGAGGCACGGGAACTTATCGATTCCTGATGCAGAAGTATCTGACCTATACAAAAAGGTTCATAAACAGGCTAGCACTATCACTCAGATATCAGCAGAGCATGGTTGAAAAGTAACACTAGCAGAAATAAAGAAACAATTCAATGTTTCAGTTTGTATGGAAATAACAAATTCTGGTATGCCTGAGGCAAGAGAACTCTTCGATTCCTGATGCTGAAGTACAAGACCTATTCAAAAAGGTGCAAGAACAGCCTAGAACTCTCACCCAGATATCAGCAGAGCATGGTTGAATAGTAGCATAAGCAGAAATAAAGAAACAATTCAATGTTTCAGTTTGTATGGAAATAACAAATTCTGGTATGCCTGAGGCACGGGAACTCCTCGATTCCTGATGCTGAAGTACAAGACCTATTCAAAAAGGTGCAAGAACAGCCTAGAACTCTCACCCAGATATCAGCAGAGCATGGTTGATTAGTAACACTAGCAGAAATAAAGAAACAATTCAATGTTTCAGTTTGAATGGAAATAACAAATTCTGGTATGCCTGAGGCACGGGAACTCCTCGATTCCTAATGCTGGAGTACTAGACCTATTTAAAAAGGTGCAAGAACAGCCTAGAACTCTCACCCAGATATCAGCAGAGCATGGTTGAATAGTAACACTAGCAGAAATAAAAAAACAATTCAATGTTTCAATTTGTATGGCAATAAAAAAATTCTGGTATGCCTGAGGCACGGGAACACCTCGATTCCTGATGCTGGATTACCAGACCTACACAAAATGGTGCAAAAACAATCTAGAACTCTCACCCAGATATCAGCAGAGCATGGTTGAATAGTAACACTAGAAGAAATAAAGATACAATTCAATGTTTCAGATTGTATGGAAATTCATAATTTCTGGTATGCTTGAGGCACGGGAACACCTCGATTCCTGATGCTGGATTACCAGACCTACACAAAATGGTGCAAAAACAGCCTAGAACTCTCACCCAGATATCAGCAGAGCATGGTTGAATAGTAACACTAGAAGAAATAAAGAAACAATTCAATGTTTCAGATTGTATGGAAATTCATTATTTCTGGTATGCTTGAGGCACGGGAACTCATCGATTCCTGATGCAGAAGTATCAGACCTATACAAAAAGGTGTATAAACAGCCTAGCACTATCACTTAGATATCAGCAGAGCATGGTTGAAAAGTAACACTGGCAGAAATAAAAAAACAATTCAATGTTTCAATTTGTATGGCAATAAAAAAAAACTGGTATGCCTGAGGCACGGGAACACCTCGATTCCTGATGCTGGATTACCAGACCTACACAAAATGGTGCAAAAACAATCTAGAACTCTCACCCAGATATCAGCAGAGCATGGTTGAATAGTAACACTAGCAGAAATAAAGAAACAATTCAATGTTTCAGTTTGTATGGAAATTACAAATTCTGGCATGCCTGAGGCCCGGAAACTCCTCGATTCCTGATGCTGGAGTACTAGACCTATTCAAAAAGGTGCAAGAACAGCCTAGAACTCTCACCCAGATATCAGCAGAGCATGGTTGAATAGTAACACTAGAAGAAATAAAGAAACAATTCAATGTTTCAGATTGTATGGAAATTCATAATTTCTGGTATGCTTGAGGCACGGGAACACCTCGATTCCTGATGCTGGATTACCAGACCTACACAAAATGGTGCAAAAACAGCCTAGAACTCTCACCCAGATATCAGCAGAGCATGGTTGAATAGTAACACTAGAAGAAATAAAGAAACAATTCAATGTTTCAGATTGTATGGAAATTCATTATTTCTGGTATGCTTGAGGCACGGGAACTCATCGATTCCTGATGCAGAAGTATCAGACCTATACAAAAAGGTGTATAAACAGCCTAGCACTATCACTTAGATATCAGCAGAGCATGGTTGAAAAGTAACACTGGCAGAAATAAAAAAACAATTCAATGTTTCAATTTGTATGGCAATAAAAAAATTCTGGTATGCCTGAGGCACGGGAACACCTCGATTCCTGATGCTGGATTACCAGACCTACACAAAATGGTGCAAAAACAATCTAGAACTCTCACCCAGATATCAGCAGAGCATGGTTGAATAGTAACACTAGCAGAAATAAAGAAACAATTCAATGTTTCAGTTTGTATGGAAATTACAAATTCTGGCATGCCTGAGGCCCGGAAACTCCTCGATTCCTGATGCTGGAGTACTAGACCTATTCAAAAAGGTGCAAGAACAGCCTAGAACTCTCACCCAGATATCAGCAGAGCATGGTTGAATAGTAACACTAGAAGAAATAAAGAAACAATTCAATGTTTCAGATTGTATGGAAATTCATAATTTCTGGTATGCTTGAGGCACGGGAACACCTCGATTCCTGATGCTGGATTACCAGACCTACACAAAATGGTGCAAAAACAGCCTAGAACTCTCACCCAGATATCAGCAGAGCATGGTTGAATAGTAACACTAGAAGAAATAAAGAAACAATTCAATGTTTCAGATTGTATGGAAATTCATTATTTCTGGTATGCTTGAGGCACGGGAACTCATCGATTCCTGATGCAGAAGTATCAGACCTATACAAAAAGGTGTATAAACAGCCTAGCACTATCACTTAGATATCAGCAGAGCATGGTTGAAAAGTAACACTGGCAGAAATAAAAAAACAATTCAATGTTTCAATTTGTATGGCAATAAAAAAATTCTGGTATGCCTGAGGCACGGGAACACCTCGATTCCTGATGCTGGATAACCAGACCTACACAAAATGGTGCAAAAACAATCTAGAACTCTCACCCAGATATCAGCAGAGCATGGTTGAATAGTAACACTAGCAGAAATAAAGAAACAATTCAATGTTTCAGTTTGTATGGAAATTACAAATTCTGGCATGCCTGAGGCCCGGAAACTCCTCGATTCCTGATGCTGGAGTACTAGACCTATTCAAAAAGGTGCAAGAACAGCCTAGAACTCTCACCCAGATATCAGCAGAGTATGGTTGAATAGTAACACTAGCAGAAATAAAAAAACAATTCAATGTTTCAATTTGTATGGCAATAAAAAAATTCTGGTATGCCTGAGGCACGGGAACACCTAAATTCCTGATGCTGGATTACCAGACCTACACAAAATGGTGCAAAAACAATCTAGAACTCTCACCCAGATATCAGCAGAGCATGGTTGAATAGTAACACTAGAAGAAATAAAGAAACAATTCAATGTTTCAGATTGTATGGAAATTCATAATTTCTGGTATGCTTGAGGCACGGGGACACCTCGATTCCTGATGCTGAATTACCAGACCTACACAAAATGGTGCAAAAACAGCCTAGAACTCTCACCCAGATATCAGCAGAGCATGGTTGAATAGTAACACTAGCAGAAATAAAGAAACAATTCAATGTTTCAATTTGTATGGCAATAAAAAAATTCTGGCATGCCTGAGGCCCGGGAACTCCTCGATTCCTGATGCTGGATTACCAGACTTACACAAAATGGTGCAAAAACAGCCTAGAACTCTCACCCAGATATCAGCAGAGCATGGTTGAATAGTAACACTAGAAGAAATAAAGAAACAATTCAGTGTTTCAGATTGTATGGAAATTCATTATTTCTGGTATGCTGGAGGCACGGGAACTCATCGATTCCTGATGCAGAAGTATCAGACCTATACAAAAAGGTGCATAAACAGCCTAGCACTATCACTCACATATCAGCAGAGCATGGTTGAAAAGTAACACTAGCAGAAATAAAGAAACAATTCAATGTTTCAGTTTGTATGGAAATAACAAATTCTGGTATGCCTGAGGCACGGGAACTCCTCGATTCCTGATGCTAAAGTACTAGACCTATTTAAAAAGGTGCAAGAACAGCCTAGAACTCTCACCCAGATATCAGCAGATCATGGTTGAATAGTAGCATAAGCAGAAATAAAGAAACAATTCAATGTTTCAGTTTGTATGGAAATAACAAATTCTGGTATGCCTGAGGCACGGGAACTCCTCGATTCCTGATGCTGAAGTACAAGACCTATTCAAAAAGGTGCAAGAACAGCCTAGAACTTTCACCCAGATATCAGCAGAGCATGGTTGAATAGTAACACTAGCAGAAATAAAGTAACAATTCAATGTTTCAGTTTGTATGAAAATAACAAATTCTGGAATGCTTGAGGCACGGGAACTCATCGATTCCTGATGCTGAAGTATCAGACCTATTCAAAAAGGTGCATAAACAGCCTAGCACTCTCACTCAGATATCAGCAGAGCATGGTTGAATAGTAACACTAGCAGAAATAAAGAAACAATTCAATGTTTCAGTTTGCATGGAAATTAAAAAATTCTGGTGTGCTTGAGGCACGGGAACTCGACGATTCCTGATGCTGAAGTATCAGACCTATTCAAAAAGGTACAAGAACAGCCTAGCACTCTCACTCAGATATCAGCAGAGCATGGTTGAATATTAACATAAGCAGAACTAGAGAAACAATTCAATGTTACAGTTTGTATGGTAATAAAACAATTCTGGTATGCCTGAGGCCCGGGAACTCCTCGATTCCTGATGCTGAAGTATCAGACCTATACAAAAAGGTGCATAAACAGCCTACCGCTCTCACGCAGATATCAGCAGAGCATGGTTGAATAGTACACTAGCAGAAATAAAGAAATAATTCAATGTTTCAGTTTGTATGGAAATAACAAATTCTGGTATGCCGGAGGCACAGAAACTCATCGATTCCTGATGCTGAAGTATCAGACCTATTCAAAAAAGTGCATAAACAGCCTAGAACTCTCACCCAGTTATCAGCAGAGCATGGTTCCATGATCCTCGCTGTGGTAACACCCGGGCGTTTCCTCCGGCCCGATTCGGTGCAGGAACCTCCCGAAACAACCGTGTCTGGTGAGTACCTGCGTCAGGCGGAAGGTGAGGGCACCGTGGCACCTCTCCAGCCACTCCTCAAAGAGGGGACTTATCGCCACTATTGTGGCGTGCCCTGCACAGGGTTGCGATAGTCATAGACAGGGTTGAGGAGTTCCCGGGCCTCAGGCATGCCAGAATTTGTTATTTCCATACAAACTGAAACATTGAATTGTTTCTTTATTTCTTCTAGTGTTACTATTCAACCATGCTCTGCTGATATCTGGGTGAGAGTTCTAGGCTGTTCTTGCACCTTTTTGAATAGGTCTAGTACTCCAGCATCAGGAATCGAGGAGGTCCCGTGCCTCAGGCATACCAGAATTTGTTATTTCTATACAAACTGAAACATTGAATTGTTTCTTTATTTCTGCTAGTGTTACTTTTCAACCATGCTCTGCTGATATCTCAGTGAGAGTGCTAGGCTGTTTATGCAACTTTTTATATAGGTCTGATACTTCTGCATCAGGAATCGATGAGTTCCCGTGCCTCAGGCATACCAGAATTTATTCATTTGCATACAATCTGAAACATTGAATTGTTTCTTTATTTCTTCTAGTGTTACTATTCAACCATGCTCTGCTGATATCTGGGTGAGAGTTCTAGGCTGTTTTTGCACCATTTTGTGTAGGTCTGGTACTCCAACATCAAGAATCGAGGAGTTCCCGGGCCTCAGGCATACCAGAATTTGTTATTTCCATACAAACTGAAACATTGAATTGTTACTTTATTTCTGCTGGTGTTACTATTCAACCATGCTCTGCTGATATCTGGGTGAGAGTTCTAGGCTGTTCTTGCACCTTTTTGAATAGGTCTAGTACTCCAGCATCAGGAATCGAGGAGTTCCCGTGCCTCAGGCATACCAGAATTTGTTATTTCCATACAAACTGAAACATTGAATTGTTTCTTTATTTCTGCTAGTGTTACTTTTCAACCATGCTCTGCTGATATCTCAGTGAGAGTGCTAGGCTGTTTATGCACCTTTTTATATAGGTCTGATACTTCTGCATCAGGAATCGATGAGTTCCCGTGCCTCAAGCATACCAGAAATTATGAATTTCCATACAATCTGAAACATTAAATTGTTTCTTTATTTCTGCTAGTGTTACTATTCAACCATGCTCTGCTGATATCTGGGTGAGAGTTCTAGGCCGTTTTTGCACCATTTTGTGTAGGTCTGGTACTCTAGCATCAAGAATCGAGGAGTTTCCGGGCCTCAGGCATGCCAGAATTTTTTTATTGCCATACAAATTGAAACATTGAATTGTTTCTTTATTTCTGCTAGTGTTACTATTCAACCATGCTCTGCTGATATCTGGGTGAGAGTTCTAGGCTGTTTTTGCACCATTTTGTGTAGGTCTGGTACTCCAGCATCAAGAATCGAGGAGTTCCCGGGCCTCAGGCGTGCCAGAATTTTTTTATTGCCATACAAATTGAAACATTGAATTGTTTCTTTATTTCTGCTAGTGTTACTTTTCAACCATGCTCTGCTGATATCTCAGTGAGAGTGCTAGGCTGTTCTTGTACCTTTTTGAATAGGTCTTGTACTTCAGCATCAGGAATCGAGGAGTTCCCTTGCCTCAGGCATACCAGAATTTGTTATTTCCATACAAACTGAAACATTGAATTGTTTCTTTTTTTCTTCTAGTGTTACTATTCAACCATGCTCTGTTGATATCTTGGTGAGAGTTCTAGGCTGTTTATGCACCTTTTTGTATAGGTCTGCTATTTCAGCATCAGAAATCTAGGAGTTCCCGTGTCTGCCATGCCAGTTTTTTTTATTTCCATGCAAACTGAAACATTGAATTGTTTATTTATTTCTGCTAGTGTTACTATTCAACCATGCTCTGCTGATATCTGGGTGAGAGTTCTAGGCTGTTCTTGCACCTTTTTGAATAGGTCTAGTACTTCAGCATCAGGAATTGAGGAGTTCCCGTGCCTCAGGCATACCAGAATTTGATATTTCCATACAAACTGAAACATTGAATTGTTACTTTATTTCTGCTGGTGTTACTATTCAACCATGCTCTGCTGATATCTGGGTGAGAGTTCTAGGCTGTTTATGCACCTTTTTATATAGGTCTGATACTTCTGCATCAGGAATCGATGTGTTCCCGTGCCTCAAGCATACCAGAAATTATGAATTTCCATACAATCTGAAACATTGAATTGTTTCTTTATTTCTTCTAGTGTTACTATTCAACCATGCTCTGCTGATATCTGGGTGAGAGTTCTAGGCTGTTTTTGCACCATTTTGTGTAGGTCTGGTAATCCAGCATCAGGAATCGAGGAGTTTTCGGGCCTCAGGCATGCCAGAATTTTTTTATTGCCATACAAATTGAAACATTGAATTGTTTCTTTATTTCTGCTAGTGTTACTATTCAACCATGCTCTGCTGATATCTGGGTGAGAGTTCTAGGCTGTTTTTGCACCATTTTGTGTAGGTCTGGTACTCCAGCATCAAGAATCGAGGAGTTCCCGGGCCACAGGCATGCCAGAATTTTTTTATTGCCATACAAACTGAAACATTGAATTGTTTCTTTATTTCTGCTTATGCTACTATTCAACCATGCTCTGCTGATATCTGGGTGAGAGTTCTAGGCTGTTCTTGCACCTTTTTAAATAGGTCTAGTACTTCAGCATCAGGAATCGAGGAGTTCCCGTGCCTCAGGCATACCAGAATTTGTTATTTCCATACAAACTGAAACATTGAATTGTTTCTTTATTTCTGCTAGTGTTACTTTTCAACCATGCTCTGCTGATATCTAAGTGAGAGTGCTAGGCTGTTCTTGCACTTTTTTGAATAGGTCTATTACTCCAGCATCAGAAATCGAGGAGTTCCCGTGCCTCAGGCATACCATAATTTATTCATTTGCATACAATCTGAAACATTGAATTGTTTCTTTATTTCTTCTAGTGTTACTATTCAACCATGCTCTGCTGATATCTTGGTGAGAGTTCTAGGCTGTTTATGCACCTTTTTGTATAGGTCTGCTATTTCATCATCAGAAATCGAGGAGTTCCCGTGCCTGCCATGCCAGTTTTTTTTATTTCCATGCAAACTGAAACATTGAATTGTTTATTTATTTCTGCTAGTGTTACTATTCAACCATGCTCTGCTGATATCTGCGTGAGAGCGGTAGGCTGTTCTTGCATCTTTTTGTATAGGTCTGATACTTTAGCATCAGGCATCGAGGAGTTCCCGGGCCTCAGGCATGTCAGAATTTTTGTATTGCCATACAAACTGTAACATTGAATTGTTTCTCTAGTTCTGCTTGTGTTACTATTCAACCATGCTCTGCAAATATCTTGGTGAGAGTTCTAGGTTGTGTATGCACCTTTTTGTATAGGTCTGCTATTTCAGCATCAGAAATCGAGGAGTTCCCGTGCCTGCCATGCCAGTTTTTTTTATTTCCATGCAAACTGAAACATTGAATTGTTTATTTATTTCTGCTAGTGTTACTATTCAACCATGCTCTGCTGATATCTGCGTGAGAGCGGTAGGCTGTTCTTGCATCTTTTTGTATAGTTCTGATACTTTAGCATCAGGCATCGAGGAGTTCCCAGGCCTTAGGCATGTCAGAATTTTTGTATTGCCATAGAAACTGTAACATTGAATTGTTTCTCTAGTTCTGCTTGTGTTACTATTCAACCATGCTCTGCGAATATCTTGGTGAGAGTTCTAGGTCGTATATCCACTTTTTTGTATAGGTCTGATACTTCAGCATCTGGAATCGAGGAGTTCCCGTGCCTCAGGCATACCAGAATTTATTAATTTCCATACAATCTGAAACATTGAATTGTTTCTTTATTTCTTCTAGTGTTACTATTCAACCATGCTCTGCTGATATCTGGGTGAGAGTTCCAGGCTGCTTTTGCACCTTTTTGAATAGTTCCGGTTCTCTTGTATCGGGGAACGAGGAGTTCCTGCTTTTCCGATATGTTCGAATTTTGTTAATATCATTCTAGCTGAAAAATTGAGTTATATTTTGATTTCTTCTATCTTGACTTTTCACAAGGCCCTGCTTATCCGTTTGGAAGATGTCTGCTTTAATTTAGTTTTTTTCTGTTACTCGGCTCTTGATATTTAATCATGGCCTGAAATATCTTTGAAAAAGCACAAATCACGTCATTCATGCCTTTTTTATCAAAATGATTGTCTTTTCATAAAAAGTTCATACTTTTTGTTTTTTTTTTTTTTACTTGCTGAGGTCGACAGAACTCTTCCGGAAAAGTATTAGGAACTATAGAACTGACCTTTCTGCGTATAAAACAATTTTAAAATTTTAATTTCGGAAAAAATGATCTGCTGACGGAAGTTAGCAGAGCATATTTTCATTCGACTTTTTTCCGGGCAAAAACGCCAGAACTATTTTTTTTTAAGTATGAGGAACTCTAGAACTATGCCGCATGCGAATAGAACTCCCATCTTTTCATGCTCTGCTGGGAAATGATCTGCCAAGTTCACCCACATCTCGAGGGTTTGGTAAAAGATTTTTCTCTTGTGAAAGGCAAGTAATGATTTTGTTTTTATATAACATGAATTTAAGTGTACCTTTTTGTGTAAAAGAGTTTCGTTGTTCAATTGAAATTTGAGCATGAGGTTTTAAATTTCCAGGTCGCGCAAATTACTTTGAGTTCTTCTGTCAGGACTTTTTCAGTACCAGGTATTTGAATTTGTGCCTGGTTGATGGCAAAAGGCTCGGCCCTATTACATGGGACATGCACATAATAGGCGAAATGTGGTTTCCTTTTGTACCAGGCCCCTCAGAAAGTATTGCGAAAAAAAGTTTTTATATATGGGAGACTGGCCAGTTATTATGTTTTTCGAAAATATGATTATTTATAAGTAAAAATAAGTAAGTTCCAATTTCAAAATTTCCCTCCACATTTTTTGCGAGTTAATTCAAAGTATTGTGTCTCACTGAAATATGGATCTGTGCCGGGAACATTTTAGAGCTATGATTTTATACGATTTCAAGTGTCGCCTGAAACCGGATGAATCGTACGATAGACTTCAAATGGCATTCATGGATGAAGGCCCTTCCAAGGCAACCGTGTATCGTTGGTATAACGAATTCAAGCGCGGTCGACCAACTTTGGGGGATGACGAAAGAAGCGGTCGCCCTTTGACGGCTGTTACCGAAGAAAACGTGCTAGCAGTGAAAAATTTAATCCAAGACAATAGGCGAATTACATATCAGGAGATTCAACACATATTGAAGATTGGATCGGGAAGCGTTCACGAGATTCTACACAGCCATCTTCGCGTGAGGAGGATAGTATCACGCTGGGTGCCGCACAACCTCACCGATGCTCAGAAGCAGGCCCGGGTGGAATGGTGCCGTGATATGCTTAACAAATTTGAAGCAGGCTCGTCTCGGCGTGTTTACGACATCGTTACAGGTGATGAGTCCTGGATTTATCAATACGACCCAGAAACCAAGCGCCAGTCGACTGTTTGGGTGTTTCAAAATGAGCCAACGCCTACCAAAGTGAAGCGATCTAGAAGCGGGGGTAAGATTTTGATCGCTAGCTTTTTTAATTTGACTGGCCACTTGGTATCAATTCCCTTACGGGATCAAAGAAGCATTAATGCCGAATGGTATACTTCCAAATGTTTGCCAGAAGTTTTCTCTGTTATAAGCAACAAGCGACCAAACACAGGGCTCCGCGGGCTACTGCTCCACCACGACAATGCACCTGCGCACACCGCACTCAAAACGAGGGACTTCCTGGACAGCACGCCAGTCAAACTCCTGGGTCACCCTCCTTACAGCCCTGATCTAGCACCGTGTGACTTCTTTTTATTCCCAAAAATAAAAAATCAGCTCAAAGGGATACAATTTTCGTCGCCGGAAGATGCGCTGGCTGGGTTCGAGCAGGCTGTAAACGAGGTGTCTGCGGCGGACTGGAAAAAGTGTTTTGAAAACTGGTTTAGGCGCATGAATCTTTGTATAGAGGCTGGTGGAAAGTACTTTGAAAAGATTTAATAAAAATATATGTACGTATAGAACAATTTTTTTTAGTTTCGCAAAACTTTCTGAGTGTCCCACGTATACTTGCTTAACCTTCGGGAACTTTTCAGGCGAGATATTATTTATTATTATTTTGACGGCACGGTTGGCGCAGTGGTTGAGTGATCGACTACTGCGCTGTGTGTCGCGGGTTCTATTCCCGCACGGAACAATTATTTGTATGGCCTACAGATAGTTGTTCCGGGTCTGGCTGTTTGTGCATGTTAGTTTAAACGTTTGTAAACGCACCCACGATACAGGAGAAATTTCTAGAGGGGGACAATGTTTTTATAAAACAAAAAAAAAAGTTTTAAGTGTTTTGCGATTACTGAGACAGAGACTTATTTCCCTAACATTTCGGGTCGGTAATTATATTAGGGAAGACTTGTCGTGATTGAAGTGAAATTATCCTGATAAATATTACATTCCCTTGCCCCTTGTCAGACATAGTTCTTTCATAACTGACCTTTTACTGACTGATGTTCTTGAATATTTTATGGAGCCTTATACTCTCGCATAAATAAATTAAATGATAGATTGAATATTCTGTCACAAGAAACCGTGAATGTTTGATATTATACACCAGGTTAAAACAGGGTATTGAATTATTTATCAAACTGACTACCAACTTATGTTCCCAATGTTACAATTGTGAACCTTCGACTATGATTTGGCTAAAGCACAGCAAATTGACGAAGTGAGACCATAATATGTAAAACAATTTATTTCCGTTACTGTTACATTATTTTTGATGAAAAACCGTCACACATTAATAATCATGGAAGCATCATTATTGCTCTTAAATGCACCCACTTTTTTTTGCTTAGTCTTTAATATCCCACTGCTGGGCAAAGGCCTCCCCCATTCCCTTTCAACTCTCTCGGTATTTAGCTTTCTCTGGTCAATCAGTCAGGAACGAGTCCAAGTCATCAAGTGGGCCATCGTCATAACGCCCACTTGGTAGTCGCAAAATATCCTACGGGAATGTTAAAAAAGTCTCATTTTCTATAACACAGGCCATGGTGTATCATGGAGGAGGAGCTTGTGACTAAATAATAACAGCTTGCCGAGGTTGGTCCGTGGATGGGTGACCATAATTACATACCGAGTTTCCTCCGTGCCTCAGAAAGCACGTTAAGCCGTTTGTCCCGGCTGTCAATTGTAGATCTTTGACAGTCGTTACGAGTAGCCAGAAGCCAAAAGTCTGACATCCAGTCTTACCAAGGGTATCGTATTACCCAGTTACTGGGTTGTGGAGGTCAGATAAGCAATCGCTTCATGTAAAATACTGGTACTCAGCTGCATCCGGTTAGACTGGAAGCCGACCCCAAGATAGTTTGGAAAAAGGCTAGGCAGATGATGAGGCCATGGTGATCATCTAACTCCGTTCACTCTCGGCCGTGAAAACATAACTGACACACTGACATATCTGCATGGTACTTAGAATAGCAGCAGAGGAGCTCGTGGCTAAATAATAACAGCCGCCCAGGTCGATCTTTAAGGTTAAGCCGTGCTTGCCGAGGTTGGTCTGTGGATGGGTGACCATAATTACATATCGAGTTTCCTCCGTGCCTCGGAAAGCACGTTAAGCCGTTGGTCCCGGCTGTCATTTGTAGATCTTTGACAGTCGTTACGAGTAGTCAGAAGCTAAAAGTCTGACATCCAGTCTTACCAAGGGGTACCGTATTACCCAGTTACTGGGTTGTGGAGGTCAGATAGGCAGTCGCTTCATGTAAAATACTGGTACTCAGCTGCATCCGGTTAGACTGGAAGCCGACCCCAAGATAGTTTGGGAAAAGGCTAGGCAGATGATGAATTAGAATAGCAGCACGGATTAAACTGCACAATACAAGCCCAACATTACAAACAATCTCTAGTAATCACAGCCACATAGCATTCACCCCAACCACAATCGCAGCCCATCCCTTCCAAAATGTCTCTCCATTACAATTTCACCGTCCAAGATTTCAACCGTCGACGTCATCAATCTCTGACGTCACCACGGTATAGTGTTTTGTATTCATTTGGGTACGACCCACAAGTATCTTGGTGTAATGAAACGGTCAAAATGTGCTGAGCTGCGAATCGATTGGAAATTGAAAACTTTTTTTTGGTTTCGTGTTTGGCGTTTAATTTACCAAAAATATGCGAGTAAGCTAGGCGTAGCACAAGGAAAATAAATCTAATTGGTTTTTTTTGGGAACTATATTTCTTGTCACCAAAATTTATATTTGTCATCAAAGTTGTATCACCTAGTAAATAGATCTATCGCCACGAAATATTTTCGTTCTCAGATAAACAAAAAGTGTTCCCAGGTATGAATTATCAAATAAATGTTGATACATGTGTAAAATAAGAGATGGATTACCAATAAAATTGTAGTGCATTAGATGAATATAAACTTCGTTCTTATAATAATAGTTTTATTACTTAAATAATAGCTTTGTGCTCGGAATGGTAGATCTGTCACCAAATAAATAGATCAGTTCCTTATTTCTATGAAGAAATGCTTTATACGAGACATTGGGCACACCGACTCGGACAGGTTAGGTTCGAAGAGGATGGCGGGGTCTAGTGAGCGAGCGGAGCGAGCGAACTAAGACCCCGACATCCCCTTCGTGTTAGGTTACTGTAAACCCTGCAGACAGAAATAGGAGCCCCGCGTAGCGGGGCTACGTCGACAACGCCTTAGTTTTTCTAGTAACATAATATGATTTATTGGTGATCTCTTTAAATTAGTTTGCTTAAATACTTATTAGGACACACCTATTATAATACATACAAAAACATTTATTTGGTACTAGACCTTATATCTCAGGATTTTAGGTGATTTATTGTGGAACTGATTTTGCATTGTTTGGTGACTACATTTTGGTGACAGATCTACTATTTTGAGGACAAACCCTATTATTTAAGAAACACAAAACTAATTAAATTGGTGATAGCTTAAATGATACCCGTTTTTTTTATACAAGGTGTAACTGACCAACGACAAAATCAGCTGTTTCTTACAAAAGTTCAATATCTAACCCAGACTACTACATAAAAAATTGCACCGTATTGTGATAATTATTAATACTTTATTTCTGAAATGTATTGTGTTAATTACGAGTATTAGGTATTGTTCATAATCTCAACAGCAAACCAACATTGTGCTTTGCAGTGCCCTGACAGGTTTCATGTACAAAAACCGACAGTTAATTATTGTAAAATGTGTGATGTGCATGAGAGCAAATAAATAAATAAATAAATAACCAAAGAATGACTAGAAAGTCACTCAACATCTCATACGATAATATTATACATATTATTATCATTGAACTTGTTCACAGAAAAGGTGCGGGCGAACTGACAGGACCTGTCATTAGCTGTCAAAGTTCTTTGTCCGCTGTCCGGCTCGGTTTCATAAAAACTCAATGTCATAAAACACGCGGTTTTTCCCACAATGCGTTATTTTCTTACCATCAAGTGTTTAAAATGAAAATGTTCATTGCAATACAAACTGTCAACATCTTGACAAATTGAAATTTACTTTTCGCCACTTTTCATTATTTTACTGGCCACTGTAAACACAACAACTAACTTTAACTCGAACAAAATCGAATATTTGTTTTTACTTAAAACTTGCTTCGTGTTAAGGCTTCATTCATTTCTTCATTTCTTCATAAGGATTTTCTTTGATACTCTAAACATAAGAGAACGTAGCTGTTTTTCGTCTCATACTAATTCTAATCCATTAAGAATTATGAATTATGGAGATGCTTCAGAGAAATCGCTATGATTGACAATATTTTCTGTAATATCGAAGTGAATTTTGATTGATTAATCATTGAGAAGCATCGAAAGGCAATCAATCAGCGGCTTGCTCTGAAATTACCTACTTCCTGTTTTTTTTAAGATTAATGTTTTCCTGAAAATGTTATAGTCTATTCCATTTTAAGGAATATTTTTAGAATTGAGGACCTTGCATCAAAAGGGAGAGTTTCAAAATTAATTTCTTACACTTTTGTCTTAAAGTTATATGAAGAGTGTTATATGAGAGAGTGTGTTATGAGTTATATGATGTTATGTATTAAGAAGTCTTGAAGTTGTATAGTATTAACATATTCACATATTTTACAAAAGTTTTTAAGTTTTATAAATACGTTTTAGAATTGCTACGATTTTTTGAAGTTTGGATCTGCCTCCGTTTTGCACCAAAATTAAAAAAAAAATGCTACCCTATTTTGTACTTTAGACAATAAAACACATTAACATAGTTTTTTTTTATTTCAAGAACTATTAATTTGTACATACTTTTTTTTGATTTTGTTGCGATCCAAATTTTATTGTAGCATGCTTGTTTTTCGTCGGATTCGCCTCGTTCATGCATCAAACGATAACTCTAATTTTTGTTCAAAATGTAGGTGAAAGAAAGATTAACGGCTAAAATCTGAATCTGCCCCCCTTTTGCTGCAAGTTCCTCAATTGTAATAGATTTTCACTATTGTAAGATTTATTTGAATATAGTTTTTAGTACATTTTTTAATCTTTTGTGTTTAGTTTTTAAAACGGTCTTCACGCAGTGGGTCCAAAACAAACGTGTTATTACCAAGCAGAAGCTACAAAAAGCTGGCGTAATAACCTAAAGGCGTTCGTGGGAGACTGGCAAGAGATTGCTACGCACAGGGTGAAGTGGAAAGCTGTGGAAGAGACTTTTGCCGAGCAGTGACACAATGAAAGTAATAAAGATTATGGTAGCTGTAGGTACGCCATCCGGGGCTTCGAGATTGTTCAAAAGAGATACCGTGGCCCTGGAACAGAAAGGGCTAAGAAGGAAAATGGATGGGTTTTAGTCAGTACAAGTCTGACACTCCCTTCCGCTCCGCCCAGAGCGGAAGGGGTCATACAATGATTTCCCATCCGTAAAAAAAAGCTATTGAAACTTTGTTCCGGCAAGCGCCTACAGAAACTTTCATACAGTTGAGGCTACGTGGATTATTGCTATTCATTTTAATTTTTAACTTTTGTCGACCGGCTACCTACATATGTAATTTAATCACTCAAATGGAATAAACTTGCACGTACACATCAAGCAACGTATTTTTCATTATTCCCGAAATTATACCTGAATCAATCCCGCACATGGTCCTCCGAGCCTGGATTGTGGAGATTTGAAGAATATTTACTCCAACCAGCGAATTGATAAAAAGGGATTGAAGAGAATTGGTGGACATCAAAAATCATAGTCGACGCCCGGTGTGGCTGGTGAATTCTACCACGTCATTTAGAAGATTTTTGGATTTCACGTGGTCTGGATGCTTCATAGCTAGGAAAAGGCGTATTTATTATTAAATTTGTGTACCCAACACTCTATTTAACAGGTATAATTAGTGTAAGTTAGCCGTGAAAAGTCAGGTTAGTACGAAATACCTATTTTCATTTTTCTTTGTTCTGTGAGTGGTTACAAATTGTATTACAATTATCAAAGCTGATCAGTAATTATTGTTAATTTAGTTATGTAAACATTGCTAAAGAGTAGTTATTTGTTAGTAACTACATTATTTTACTTTACAGTGTAACTATTTTATAGTTATTGAGACAGTTAGGTAATCACGTTAGTTAGCACAGATAGACAATAGAAATATTAAAGTACAATTTAACCGTCAATACGTATAGTTTATTATAAATTATTATTTATATAAATTCACTCTAAAGTTAGTGGATTTTAATACTTAGTGTACGTATTTCAGGCTGCATAAATAATTGTAATCGTATTTAAAACGTTCCCTAAACTTTATTTATATACATTCCAGGTTGATTGCACCAGCTTGCGCAATGCCAGAGGTTAAGGAATTAAATAAGGACAATAAAGATCTCGTTAGGAAACGAGCGAGTTACAAAGGAAAGGTGACAATGTTCTCAAACTATTTAAATTCTTTGGATCCCTCTTCTTTGAGCCCTACTGAGGTAGGTGAGTTGCAACTACGTTTTACTAGACTCGAGGCATTGTATGCCCAATATGATGAGGTGCAATTATTGCTGGAGTGTGCGACTGATGACTTGGAGGGTCAGATGTCGGAACGCGCAGAGTTTGAATCTCTTTATTACAAAACCCTATCTAAAGCTCAACAAATGTTGGCTAATAGGAAAGGAGATTCTAATGATAACTGTGATGTAATGTCGCGTTCCAGCAATCATAAGTTTGTTAAATTACCGACTATTCAGTTGCCGAAATTCAGTGGTTCATATACAAACTGGTTAGAGTTTCACGACACATTTGTCAGTCTCATCCATTCAAACGATGATATGGATGAAATAAATAAATTTCACTATTTGAGGTCATCCCTAGAAGGGTCTGCTGCTGTGGTGATTAACTCAATTCAGTTTTCTTCTGCAAATTATTCGGTAGCGTGGAATCTTCTGTGCGAGCGGTTTGATAACAAACACCTGCTTATCCAACATCATGTGTCTGCATTATTTCAAATCGACACACTTCAAAAGGAGTCATCAGTTAATTTAAAAGGTTTACTTGATGTTGTTAACAAGAACATACGTGCCCTAGAATCCTTAGATGAACCTGTTAATCATTGGGACACTCTGCTCATTTATATTGTCACACACAAATTAGATAGCAAAACTAATCGTGAATGGGGTGAGTATAAGGGCCGCCTGGACAAGAATTCTAAAGTTGAGTTTGAATTATTTATTACCTTCATTAAAAACCGTGCTGAGATATTAGAAACGTTCGAATTGGAAGCTTCTACGAATACTAAACACTCACACACAGGTAAAAATTCAAACAAGGTTAGGTCAATGTTGGTGCAGGATTCTAATAAAAATAATTCAGATGAAAGTTCAAGCAAACGGGATGATGGTGTTACAAATAAGCCTAAGAATTGTGTTATGTGTAACGGTGATCATAAATTAAGTAGTTGCCCTCAGTTTTTATCGTTGAGCAATGAAGCTCGTTTGCAGTTATTACCTAAATACAAAGTTTGTTACAACTGTTTTAATCTGGGACATTATGCAAACAACTGCAAAAAGCCAAGTTGTAAAATATGCCGTCGTAAACACAACACTATTGTTCACGTTGATAAATCCTTGAAGTCAGACGCAAGTGGTACTTCTGCTAGCAGCGTTGTTGTTGACACGAATGGCAGTGCGACTGTCTCCACTCAGCCCACTGCAGGTATAGGTACCGGTGTGTCGCTGTCCGCAAGTGTTGAACACGATGACGTGTTATTGTCCACTGCACTCGTCAAGGTCATGAGTATTAATGGTCAGGAATATGTTGCTCGTGCTGTGCTTGACAGTGGCAGCACGTCATGTCTCATGACTGAGAGGTTATATCACCAGCTAGGTTTAACAGCCAAGACTGTTAACAATTCTATTAAAGGTATCAACAACTCGTCATCTTCTATCAATAAAATGTGTCCTGTATTAATCAAATCATTAAATAATAACTTTAGTATGAATATTAACTGTTTCATTCTCCCATTCATCACAGATAGGATTCCAAGTAAACATGTTCACTTGTTAAAAATTAAAATTCCGTCTGATGTTTGTCTCGCAGATCCCAACTTTTACTCACCCGCGCCTGTTGACATGTTGCTGGGTGCTGACATCTTTTGGGATTTATTGGAATCTCAACGAATTAGGCTAGGTGATGGCCAACCAATTCTTTGTGAGACTAAATTGGGTTGGTTGGTCTCCGGCCCAATTAACAGTTGTATTGCTTCTAAAGTTTTAAAATGTAATTTTATAAAGGTGCGTTCAGACTGTGATGATGAATTAAATTGTAATGTTGATCAACAACTAACAAAGTTTTGGCAACTTGAAGAAGTGGGTACTTCGTCTCCGTATTCCTCGGAGGAGAAGTTATGCGAGGAGCATTTTATGAAAAACACTACTCGATTGGAAAATGGACAATTTTGTGTTAGGATTCCTTTAAAATGTTCCCCGGACAATATAGGCGAATCTTTGTCACGAGCCAAACATTGTTTTGCTTCTCTGGAACGTCGATTTAAATCTAAAACTAAATTTTGTAATATGTACAAAGAATTCATGATGGAATATGAAACTTTAAGCCATATGTCTAGATGTAAAACTATTGACAATCAAGCTTTTTACGTCCCGCATCACGGAGTTCTGCGCGATAGCAGCACCACCACTAAGTTAAGAGTGGTTTTTAATGCAAGTAGTGTAACCAATACTGGCATTTCTATTAATAATATCCAGATGGTTGGACCCGTGGTACAGGACGATCTTTTATCGATCCTGCTGCGTTTTAGACAGCATAAGTACATTCTAGCTGCAGATGTTGAGAAAATGTACCGGCAGATAGTTGTTCATCCAAACGATAGGTATCTTCAACAAATTATTTGGCGTAATAATCCGGCAACTCCATTACACGCTTATCAACTTAATACCGTGACCTACGGCACGGCCAGCGCTCCTTACCTAGCAACTCGGTGTCTTCGGCAGTTAGGGCTAGAGTGTGTTGATAAGGAGATTGGTGACGTCATCCTCCACGATTTTTACGTGGATGACTTGCTCACCGGAGGAGACGACATGAACGAGGTCAGAGAGTTGCGTCATAAAGTTACTTCAACTCTCGCTTCAGCGCAGATGAATCTAAGAAAGTGGAAGTCGAATGACGTACAATTGGTAACTGGTTCTGACTTTCCCCAGTCTTCACTGGATTTGAATGTTGGTGGATTTGAGTCAACCAAAACCTTAGGCCTAGGTTGGCAGCCACTGTCAGATTACCTTTGGTTTCCAATTGGTCAGTCAGTTAATTTTAATAACACAAAACGTGACATGCTTTCTATTGTTTCACAAGTTTTTGATCCGCTCGGATTATTGGCCCCGTGTGTAGTTGTTATGAAAATGTTCCTTCAGAAGTTATGGTTGAAGAAACTGTCTTGGGATGAACAGTTATCACCGGACATAAGTAAGCTTTGGAATGAAATGATTATTAATTTACCTAAATTAAATGAAATTCATATTCCACGTCGAGTTTTAATTGATTGTTATGAGTTTTTAGAATTTCACATTTTTACTGATGCGTCTGAACGTGCCTACGGCGCTTGTCTGTATGTACGAAGCGTTGATAAGCAGGGACAGGTTCTTGTTCGTTTATTATTGGCCAAGAGCAGAGTTGCGCCACTTAAGCCGACGACCATACCCAGACTCGAGCTATGCGGTGCTCTTGTAGGTGTTCGCATCTTTGACAAGGTTGTGGCAGCATTACGAGTCAGCGCGCGGCGCACTTTCTTGTGGACTGACTCCACTATTGTTTTAGGGTGGCTAAAAATGTTACCAAATAAATTACAGCCGTTCGTTCGCAACAGGGTTGCCGAGATTTTAGATAAGACCAGTGGCTGTGAGTGGAGACATGTTCCAACTGACCAAAACCCTGCTGATTATTTGTCTCGTGGAGTAGACATTCATTTATTACCTAGTTTAGATGTCTGGTGGTCCGGACCTAGTTTTTTAAGGAATGAAATGTCTCAGTGGCCTTCTAAATTAATGAACTTTAGTAACGAAATTTTGCCAGAAATGAAATTAGATGTCACTTTGCATGTTTTACTCAATAACAAGGAAACTGATGAATTGATTAATTTTACACGGTTTTCAAACTTTTTAAGACTTCAGCGAACAGTCGCCTATGTTTTACGTTTCATTAACGCTTGTAAAAAACAACCTATTCGCGGTTCTCTTTCTGTGCATGAACTAGAAAGGGCTTTAACAGTTATTATATATTTATCTCAACGTCAATCTTTTAGAGACTATAAGTTACTACTTAATAATAAATCATTACCCAAGAAAAGTGAATTAAATAGATTTAACGTTTTTCTGGACGAGAATAATATAATGCGGATTCGAGGTAGAATACAACATTCAGATTTTCCTTATAATAAAAAGCACCCCATCCTTATTCAATCTAGTCATCATTTTTCTAAGTTACTTTTTGATTATGAGCATAAAAGATTGTTTCACGCTGGACCCCAGTTACTGTTGGCGTCTATACGAGATACGTACTGGCCCATTCGAGGCCGCAATTTAGCTAGGATGTGCTGTAAACAATGTGTTCGTTGTTGCCGATTTAGAGGTGAAACTGTAAGTCCTATTATGGGAGATTTACCACAGCAGCGACTTCTAGCAGGTTTTCCTTTTGAAAATATAGGTTTGGACTATGCAGGTCCTATTCAGTCAGCTGTTCGTCAAGGTCGTGGCTGTAAATTGGTAAAAGTTTATATTGCTATTTTCGTTTGTTTTTCTACTAAATCTATTCATCTTGAACTAGTCGGTGATTTAACAAGTACTACTTTCATTATGGCGTTAAAGAGGTTCATCTCACGTAGAGGAAAGCCGAGAAATATCTACTCGGATAATGGCACCTCATTTGTTGGTGCATCTAATGAACTTTCTAGGTTTCTTAAGACGAGTTGCGATTCGCTGTCTGAGGAGATGGCTCAGGAAGGAATTACGTTTCACTTTATTCCCGCATATTCTCCTCATTTCGCTGGCCTTGCGGAAGCTGGTGTTAAATCAACCAAACATCACTTAGTCAGAGTGCTGGGCCTTTGTAATCTTACCTACGAAGAGCTTTACACCATGATGGTTCAGATTGAAGCCATTTTAAACTCCAGACCACTGACGCCGTTGTCATCAAACCCCGAAGATCTGACGCCGCTCACACCCGGACACTTTCTGATTGGACGTCCTGTGACTTCGCTGCCGTCACCTGATTACCGTGACCAGTCCATCAATTCTCTGACTCGATTTGAGCGTATTGAGTTTCTCCGCCAGCATTTTTGGAGCAGGTGGAGTAAAGAGTACATCTCGGAGCTTCAACTTCGCATGAAATGGCGAGCATGTAAGGGCTCCTTGACGTTAAATTCTTTGGTCCTGTTAAAGGAAGACAACCTCCCCCCACTCAAGTGGAAAATGGGGCGGATCGTTGCTACGTATCCAGGGACAGACGGCATAGTCAGAGTTGCAGACGTCAAGACTTCTAATGGTCTGTTACGCAGATCATTCAGTAAGATTTGTCCGCTGCCTATACATCTGGAGTCTGAAGATAACTAGTGGTTGAAAGGCCAGCTTTCAACGCCCGGGGGTATGTTCCGGCAAGCGCCTACAGAAACTTTCATACAGTTGAGGCTACGTGGATTATTGCTATTCATTTTAATTTTTAACTTTTGTCGACCGGCTACCTACATATGTAATTTAATCACTCAAATGGAATAAACTTGCACGTACACATCAAGCAACGTATTTTTCATTATTCCCGAAATTATACCTGAATCAATCCCGCACAAACTTCGTATTACGCGGCCAACTCAAGGTCAAATTTTTCATCCTACCATCGACCCACCGTACGTAATACATTTTGAGTATAGCATTAAAAATTCTTCTCATACAATTTGTATGTATTTAAAATTCATGGCAGTCAAACTCATTCCAAAGCTCACTGAAGTGTCGAGTAAAAACATCCGGGTGACGTCATCAGACATGACTGGAATTGATAAATAATCTGGTTTAGATAACATTTGCCTTCGGTAATTTATTTTTAACTGAGGGTGAAAAGAAAAGATTTTACAGAATATTGTAAAGTTACAAGTTAACTCAATAAAAGTATAATAATTCCGAGCAGCGGGCAGGGAAGCAGCGGTGGCAGCCCCGACTAACGAACAGTAAGTCGTAGGTTCGAACCCAGGCGGGCGCATTACTTTGTGTAATTTATGTCATCACCGCTGCTCTCAAAACGGTGAATGAAAACATGGTGAGGAAACCGGCATGTCCTAAAACTAAAAATTCGAAGACATGTGACATCTACCAACCCGCACTGGGCTCGCGTGGTGGATTACAGCCCACTCACTCTCATAGAGAGGAGGCCTGTGTCCCAGCATTGGGAACATTATAGGCTGATGATGATGATGAGTTACAATATTTTTAGTTTTTGTATTGTGGTATAAATTTAATAGAAAAGTGTACTAAACTGACTTTTGTTTTGTTGTAACTCATTTACAACAAAACAAAATACATAAATCAAAGGAAAACGAAACTGGTTAAACATAAAAAAAAATCTGGGACTAACTGAAAACGAAAACAAAAAATATCAAGTTCTGTTTTAATTCAAATATTTTTCAACAATAAAGGTGTGCGCTACAAATTCAAACGGGCAGCGGTATACTTCAAAGCTAGCCTTTGTAGTTTACCATTGTCCGAACTCAAATAACCGATGTTGGTTTAACACAGGCTAGTATTTGTAAAAAGAACGGTGAAAATAGAAAAGTAGCTGGTAAGTTTTTTTTTTTTTTTTAATTAAACGTTGACCTCAAAGAACATTGCAAAAAATACGTCGCGTTTTCATATGCTGTCGTTGAAATTTGCGTGATTTCTTTTTAAGTGTGTTAACGTTATTCTCTTTTATTAATCCCCATTTATAAGTATGATTGAAAACAAATAGAGTGTTATTGAGTTTTTCTATCAGGAATTTCTCAGCAGCAGCCACGGAGTATGGATACGCGCTCGGGTGATGGCAATAGGCTCGCCCCCGATTTCATGGGACTTAAACAAATCTGTCGAATGTGGGTGTACAGTCAATCGCCAGCATTACCTGATCCATTTTCCTCTTTTTTGCTTTGTGAGATGGGTCAGGTAATGGTGCAGGGCAGTGTACTTTTTTGGTATACCTCTGCCTAACCCATCGAGAATTACTAGGCGTGATGTTGTTATTTAAAAAAAATCGGTTGTCTGTAAAGTCGGTTTACGGACGACAGTATATAACGTGACAACGTCATAACAAAACATTGATTAAAAGATTGCATACTTTTATGACTAGCAAGCCGAACGATGATTTTAAAAGAGTAACCATGGAGTTTCTTGCCGGTTCTTCTCCCTAAGAAACGACCAACCCGAACCGAGCACCTTTTTGTCGACGTTTTTTAAGTGCCCCTGTAGGCCTATGTAAAATATTTTTTTTATTTTTATTTTGATTTTGAACGCTCATGCCGATCGTGCCTTTCGCTCGCTCGCGCAGCGCTCTCGCTCCGATCGTAAAGTTACAATGAGTCATCCTTTTTCGTGCGTGCAGCCGGCGTTCATCGATTTATTAGACGCTGTCACGTAAAAAAAAACATTATTTCTGTAGGTACTTTAATTTCCAAGCCAACAGCACACCTTCAAAAGAGATACTATTTTGTTTTAACCTCCAATTCTGTCAAGCCTCGAAGGCACAGTGTCACTATAATTTTATCTGCGTTGATTTCCCAGGTCGCGAATCATTAATTCGACGGGAACATCTACAGGGAAATATATTTATCAACGATCGCATTGTAGTCCTATTTGTTTAATTGATGCTTTCCAAGAAGATTTATATTGATGGTTTTATTTTGATTTGTATAGACTAAAACTTCATCAGGAGGAGCTCGTGGCTATATAATAAGAGCCGCACGGGTCGATCTTTAAGGTTAAGCAGTGCTTGCAGAAGCCAAAAACCTGACATCCAGTCATACCAATGGGTATCGTATTATCCATTTACTGGGTTGTGCAAGTCAGATAGGCTTCGTGTAAAATACTGGTACTCAGCTGCATCCGGTTGGAATGGAAGCCCACCCCAAGAAGTTTGGGAAAAGGCTAGGCAGATGATGATGATGGACTAAAACTTCATATAGATATAAGATAAGAAGTATAAAATTGTAACATGGTAAACGGAGAGAACAAGGATAACAAGAGTAACTATTTTTATTAATTTACATGGTGTGAAGAAGGCAGCATCAAAGCATTTATTACAAGTAGGCCAGTTACAGGCACATTTGAATTGTCGAAACAAAGAAAACAATAAAATGAAGCTACAGTCCCAGTCACTATGCGTAATAACTGTGAAAGTACTATATTTGCCCATTCTAAAGCGTAGCTCTCTATGGAGGAGAATAGGCAAGAAACTCCATGGGCACTCTTATCATCTCTTATATATTTTTACAAAACTTCGTATCCAAGATTTTATAACAATATTCTGATAAGAGTGTCCATGGAGTTTCTTGTATGTATCGATCAGTCGTGTCGTGTTGGTATAAATACAATCAGTTGTTTGTGTCGCTGTGTGACGATTAAAGATTTATGGCCAATTGACGGTAATAGGGTCGTCGCCTATAAATTGAGGCTTAAACATACACTATATAGATACATACCTAAACCTTTGCCGAACCTTGGAAACGGTAAGATTAAAAATTGTTTCATATCGTAGACATTTTTATATTGTTGGTATTGATGTTGTTCTTGTCCCAAAAATATAACAAAAGCAAACGCTACATTCCCGTTACTGTGTTAGTCCCGAAATGGCAACGGTTATTCCCTAACACGACAGAACCATAACATCTGAATAGTCAGCATGGTCGGATGTGTTCCGAACTCAAACATCCTGTCCCTTAACTTTATCGCCACACAGCTGTTCATTGCTCAGTTAGTCGGCACCCTTATCTAAATACGTTACGTATTGGCGCCGGAATAGTGAGAATATTAGTTCGGAGTGGTTACTCTGAATGGCTTGCTATTTGATTTAGAAGTAGGATCTAATTATTGCGATGCTAAATGGAGACTGGAGAAGCTTTTGCCCCAGTTTAGTTTGAGCTAGTGCAGCGTAGGACGCCACAGAGCTAGGTACTTTAGAGCGTACGACACAACACAAGCTGATATACGGTCTCACTCCAGGATCTGCTTACTCCATCAGCCATCGTTTCTTCGAGAAACATTGTCAGCTTACTGCTATTTGCCGCAGCTGCCACCACCGTCGCTTCCGCGGCTGCCGCCAGTACTGCCGCTGCAACATCTGTTGCAGGGCCCTCACAGGGGGCCCGGGAGGGGGCTGAAATGGAGTGCCAATAATGGCCCCATTACGCCTTCTCCAGGCGAACATCAACCACTGCCGCTGTGCTCAGGATCTGTTGCTCCAGAGTATGGCGGAGTGGTTGATTAACGTCGCCGTGGTCGCTGAGCCGTACTTCGTCCCGCCCAGGGAAGACTGGGTGGAGGACCTGAGCGGCTCAGTGGTCATAATTTCGTCGGCCGCCGCCGGTACCCCGACCCTTGAGAGTGTCAGGAAGGGTCAGGGCTGCGTAGCAGCACGGTTCGGGGAGATCGTCGTAGCGGGAGTCTACTTCTCCCCGAGCCGAACTCTCGCCGAGTTCCACAACTCCCTCATGGAGTTGAGTGTCGTCATCCGAAGCTATTCCCTCCCCGTGCTTGTGCTCGGGGACTTCAATGCCAAAAACTTGGCCTGGGGTTCTCGTTGCACAGATGTGCGGGGTAGGATGGTGGAGGACTGGGCTCTGGAGGCGGGCCTGGTCGTCCTAAATCGGGGTTCTGTCCCTACGTGTGTGCGGATGCGGGGCGAGTCGGTGGTGGACATCTCGTTCGCTAGCCCCGCTCTGTCACCGCGTGTCGTTGACTGGCGCGTCATGGAGGGGGTGGAGACCTATTCCGACCACCGGTACATCCGGTTTGATGTCTCCGCCCAGGACTCAAGCGCGCCGGTCCTACAGGCCCCGAGTGGTCCGCGTTGGGCGCTGAAGCAGCTGGACCGGGAGCTCCTCCTGGAAGCCTCGATAGTGCAGGCCTGGGTGACATCACCGAACAGGCCTGCCGACATTAACAACGAGGCAGGGTGGTTCCAGGAGGCCATGTCCGACATTTGCGACGTGGCAATGCCCCGAGTTCGGCCAGGAAGCGCCCGGCGTCAGGTGTACTGGTGGTCGCGAGAGCTGACGTCTCTGCGCGAGGCATGCGTAGCCGCGCGGCACCCGTACGCCAGGCATCGCAGGCTCCGCATCCGCCCTCCGGATGCGGCAGCCATTGAGGCGGAGCTGTACGAGGGATACAGAGCAGCGAAGACCGCCCTCCAGGAGGCTGTCCAGCGGGCCAGAGACCTGGGCCGCGAGGAGATGCTGGAGACTCTCGACAGAGATCCATGGGGGCGCCCTTACAAGATGGTGCGGGACAAACTCCGCACCTGGGCCCCCCCGCTGACGCAGAGTCTCCGCCCTCAGCTCGTGGAGGACGTGGTGAGCACTCTGTTCCCTCTGCGAGGGGAACATCCTCCCCCGCCTATGGCTCCGCCGCTTGCGGTGCCGGAAGCGGACCACATCGAGGACGATGACGACATTCCGGAAGTGACCGGGGTAGACCTGAGAGTGGCGGTAGGCAGGCTTAAAGCCAAAAATACCGCCCCGGGACCCGATGGCTTGCCTGGCAAAGCCTGGGTCCTGGCCTCGGAGGCTCTCGGGCCCCGACTGGAAGGGCTCTTAAGCGCATGCTTGGAGAGAGGCCAGTTCCCGCTTCGTTGGAAGACGGGGAAGCTGGTCCTCATCCGGAAGCCGGGGCGCCCTGCGGACTCTCCGTCCGCATACCGGCCCATTGTGTTGCTCGACGAGGTGGGCAAGCTCTTCGAAAGAGTCATTGCCAACCGCCTCGCCGGGCACCTTGTGGGGATGGGGCCGGATCTGGCGGAACACTAGTTTGGTTTCCGCAGAGGGCGCTCGACGGTGGACGCCATCATGCGCGTGAGGGCTCTCACGACGGGGGATGCGGTGTCCAGGGGTGGGGTTGTCTTGGCGGTGTCTCTTGACATCACCAACGCCTTCAACACCATGCCCTGGAGCTGCATTAGGGAGGCACTCCGGTATCACCGGGTGCCGACCTACCTTCGTCGTGTGGTCGGGGACTACCTGACGGATAGGGCCGTCATCTACCCCGGTCGCACCGGAGAATGGAACCGGCGAGAGGTGTCGTGCGGTGTTCCACAGGGATCGGTTCTGGGGCCGCCCTTGTGGAACATCGGCTACGACTGGGTGCTGCGCGCCGACCTCCCTAGCGGTGTCAGCATAGTTTGCTACGCTGACGACACGCTGGTGCTGGCACAAGGGAGGTCGCACTAGGCGGCGGCCGAACTTATGACACGCGGGGTTGCGATAGTCGTGGAGAGAATCCGGCAACTGGGTCTCGAGGTGGCATTGCACAAGTCCGAGGCCATGTGCTTTCATGGGCCTCGGAATGCGCCACCGTCGGGATCCATACTGACGGTAGGAGGGGTTCCCATCGGCGTCGAGTCGACGCTGAAGTACCTAGGGCTTGTCCTCGACAGCCGGTGGAACTTCGTGGAGCACTTCCGACGTTTGGCCCCCAAACTGGAACGGGCAGGGGCTGCGTTCAAGCGGCTCTTGCCCAACCTGGGGGGTCCAAACGCCTCCTGCCGGAGGCTCTACGCGGGGGTCGTGCGGTCCATGGCCCTTTACGGGGCCCCGGTGTGGGCGCGTTCTTTGAGGCGGCGAGCCGCCCACTACCTGAACGCGCCCCAGAAGGTGGTAGCCGTAAGGCTGATCCGGGGGTACCGCACGATCTCCGGCGAGGCGGCGAGCCTCTTGGCCGGATTGCCGCCATGGGATCTGGAGGCGATAGTCCTCGCGTGCCTGCACGAATGGCGCGCGGAGACACTTCGCCGGGGGGAAACTCCGCTGCCGCGGCAAATTGTCGCTCAGCGGACAGACCTCCGGCGCGATCTCATGGCGACATGGAGAGAGCGACTGTCGCAACCCCGTGCAGGGCACGCCACAATAGTGGCGATAAGTCCCCTCTTTGAGGAGTGGCTAGAGAGGCGCCACGGCGCCCTCACCTTCCGCCTGACGCAGGTCCTCACCGGACACGGTTGTTTCGGGAGGTTCCTGCACCGAATCGGGCGGGAGGAAACGCCCGGGTGTTACCACTGCGAGGATCGGCCGGAGGACACGGTGGAGCACACTGTGGAGCTGTGCCCTGCTTGGGCTGAGCACCGCCGTGTTCTCGTAGCGGCGATTGGCGGCGGCGACCTCTCGCGTCCGGCCCGGAAACGGAGCTATACAGGATGTCTAGCGCTATCTCTTTCCCATATTGGAAAAAGAGTAAAACAATGTTCAAAGTCAAAGTCAAAATGTTTATTGCGAACTAAGTGTACAATGTTGGTGTTGGTTTATGTTGTATGTTTTAAGACGTCATGCTAGGCCACCTAGACCTGGTAGATCTGTGTGCAGATTATACTGAAATCTGTGAAGCAATAATTGAGGCATGAAAAGGTTACAGACAGTGTGACAGGGTTTGCACCTTTTGATAATAATAGTATCCAAATATCAATATTAATTTTATTCCGAACAAGATGAAACAGCAAAATTTAATTTCCAATGAAGTCACATCAATTATAACACCCTGTTTTATCCGTTTAGGCTTAATTTTGAAAATGCTACACCCATCTCAAACAGTCAGACCCTAAAATTATCTCGCGCGTGTCCTATTCTAAATACGTTATCACTACACGTCAACTTCCAACATACTGGATTTTCACTCAGTGTATTTCACTTCGTGGATTATACAAGATTAACAGACTTACATAATACTGTATTAATCTTGCCTTTTTCCAACTATATTCGATTCAAATTCAAAACATTTATTTAGATTAGACCATTACGGGCACTTTTGAAAGTCAAAAAACAGAACAAAACGCAAAGCTACTGTCCCAGACACAAGGCATAATAACTTGTGAAAGTACTATAGTTGCCCATTCCACAGCGAAGATCTCTATGAAGAAGAATGGGCAAGAAACTCCATGGACACTCTTTTAAATCAAAATATTTTTACAAAATCTTGGTTACATCAGTCATGTTAAGAATTGCAAATATGTGAGAAAGATGTAGAAATACGCGCAAGTTAAGAGCGTCCAGAGTAAAATATTAAATCACTAATTCAAAAATAAAGTAGTTAAAATAAACCGTGGCAGCTAACAGATGACCAGTCACAACTGACAGCGCCCGTTCACGAACATAACGCATGTATCAGCCATCTTTCAACTCAACCATATTAAAGGGAACTAAATGACCCGACAAACTCGCCACCATCAGTGTGACATTTGATAGAGCATGACATTCACTCAACCGCCCCAGGGTAAATTCGCGTCAATAAAAGATGTAGGTACTCAGTAAATGGTGGCTTTACAGTACATAGTACTCACACATGTGCTATGCAATTATATTGATTTGTTTGCAAACTCCCTAGCGACATTAGTACAGCCTTGTCTAAAAACTTTGTCTATGATTTATTCCAATAGTGATTGTTCCTGCCTGTGCAGATATTATATTTTAATATCGTACCTAATTTAACGTTAAGTTTATTCTTATACTCTGTTTCTTAAAATTATGCTTAGTGTTTATGATGTTAATATATTGTTCAACAAAATTGTTTACTTCTAACTGTGAAGGCTTGTAAATGTCTTGTCGTTGTTACATCACTATAAACGTCTGTATTGTAAGCCACCCAAAACACAATAAAATAAAAATTAAATATTGTTGGGGGTCGGCTCTCATACTAACCGAATGCAAATTTTCAAATATAGCTGATCTGCTGCTATATTCGAAATAGAGCGACTGCCTGTCTGACCTTTACTACCCAGTTACCAGGTAATACGATACCCCTGGGTAAGCAGCGGATGATTAAATAGTTAAGACTTTACTTTTGAACAAAAAAAATGGTTTTCTGTAAAGTCGGTTTACATACGATAGTTTAGCGTGACAACGTCATAACAAATCATTGATGAAATGATTGCATACTTTTAGGAATAGCAAGCTGAACGCTCAAGCCGATCGTGCCTTTCGCTCGCTCGTGCAGCGCTCTCGCGCCGGTCGTAACGTTACAATGAGCGTAACGTTACATTGAGTCATCCTTTTTCGTGCGTGCAGCCGGCGTTCATCTATTTATTAGATGTTGCCACGTCAAAATATGTAGTTGGAAATCAAGCAGAAGCCATTGCCCAGCGCAGGGTAGATGGAGACTCAGTAAATTCGCACTGTAAGCAGTCAGCTAAGTTCTAGTGAGTTTACTCCTCCATTTCTCGAGAGATAAAACAAAACAGAGCAGAAAAGCAGGTGTTTTAGGGGCTTTCCTGTTTTTTTTTTGACGTTAGAAATGGTCTGAATCTCAGCCAAATTACGATTAAATAAAAGATTTAATAAGAAAACCAGATAGGTTCTCTATTAAGAAACTATAATATTTTTTATCACGCAAGAGGTTATGACTTACCCAACTCAAAATACTGACAGACCCTAAAGTTTATCTATAACAGACTCAACTCAGTCAGTGCGTATTCTAAAAATACAAACACATCTGTTGAAACAAATCTCGTTTTAGAAGTTTTCATTTATCAATAAAATTTTTCGTGTGCAGTTGCAGAATGAAAAGTTGAACAATATTGTCTTGACAGCTATGAGCTATGTCATCTTTATGACAGTTCGAAATGACACATGTCATGGTGACATGATATTACGTCTTGTTAACATGACATGTGCCGTTTCGTCCGCTTTGTGAAAGAGAATTTCCTAGCTTGAATGAGCATGACACATCTGACAGTTTTACTAGACTGAAAGTTGACCAGTAGGTATTAAAACGCTAACCTAGATGCGTTTTATAGGCATTTTTTTAAATTATAGCAATCTTTCGCTGGGTTGAACTCAAGACATTGTTTGTGTTCTTTCTCCAAATTTGCTTACTGAAATGTGATATAACTTCATGCATAGTTTTTTTTTTACTATGTATACATTTTTTTTTACTTTTATTTTTCTTTATTTTTTTTTTCGTCTGTGTGCACGTGTATGCGGGCACGCCCTTTAGTCTGGAGGCTTTATTTTTCTTTTTTTTTTAATATTTTATTATTGGTGTGTGCTAGCTGACATGTGACATTAATTAGATTCTTTGTATATGAACTTTAACACTATTGTGTAGAATATGGTTCTTCTAACCTAACAGACAGATGTGTTGCTGGGGAGTTTGTTCCGCCACTTCTTCTTCCCAGTTAAAACACCAGGAAGTGGCGAAGGGCGGGCGTTTTGGGGGACTGTCTCTTGTAATTTTGACGTTCAAAAAGTGCTGATTATCAGCCTAATTTGAATAAATGACTTTTGATTTTGATTTTTTTGCATAAGTTTTTGTCCCGATACATTTTAACTCCAGTCTCGTACCATACTTTGAGTGGATTAGCATGTTAACGAAACTCAATATTCAATGAAGTCACAACAATTATCAGGCTACGTAATATAAAGAGTCTACCCATCTCAAACAGACCCCTAACTTTATCTTCCAACATGAACAGTGCGTGCGTGCCCTAATCTAAATACGCTCCACATCTCTCAAGGTTATAAAGTACAGTACATCCACTGTTATTTTACGTCTGACTTGGCATTTTTATCTGTGTAACCATTTGTCAACTATATTGGGGTTGGTTTGCAGTCTCACCAGATGCAGTTTTTTACATGTAGCGACTGCGTATCTGATCTCCACAACCCAATTAGAGCTAGTAATACGAAACCCCTTGGTAAGACTGATTGTCAGACTGTCGAGTCACTGACTACCTTTAACGACTGTCAAAGATCTAGAAGTGACCGCCGGAACCAACAGAGTGCTTTCTGAGGCACGGAGGAAAGTTGGTATGTAGGTAATGGATGTTCACCTATTCACAGATCGACCAGCACTGCTTAACCATTACGATCGGCTCTGTGATAAAATTAGCACTGTCAAATCAAAGTGATGTTTACTAACATATCTATATAGGTTGGTGTTAGGTTGCTTCCACTGACAAGTTTGTCAAGACATTGATCACCGATGATGACAGTGACCTTTATGTTTTCTGACATAGAGTTGCTGTTCGGTTGCCGCTGTCAGAGGTATACCAGTGTAAGGACTGTAGGGTACACACGCGAGTGTCGGTGTTCCCGAGTTTTCCAGACTTT
Source organism: Cerastis rubricosa (assembly GCA_949152445.1). Lineage (NCBI taxonomy): Eukaryota > Metazoa > Arthropoda > Insecta > Lepidoptera > Noctuidae > Cerastis > Cerastis rubricosa. The sequence continues at coordinate 18,101,820 of OX424541.1, forward strand.
TATCTTGTTCGTAAGTTTTGCCCCATTTGTACTGAAGTGACGATATAGCTTTGAAATGTAGAAGTTTGAGTGAAAAATGAGTTTCCATTACGGTTCGTGTTTTCGGTTTTCTTTTTATTTGACAGAATATAATTTTACTATTGATTGTTGACTCGTCCTGTTAATGCACTACGATCGATATAAAATTATTATATATATTTTGATAAACATAATCAAATCAAATCAAATCAAAATATTTTATTTTACATAGGCCTACATGGGCACTTATAAAACGTCAACAGAAGAGGCACGGTTCGGGTTGGTCGTTTCCTATGGAGAAGAACCGGCAAGAAACTCCATGGTTACTCTTTTAAAATCATTTGGTTCTACAATATTTGGATGTTACAGCGCTAGTACTTAAGTATGAGAGGACAGCGTAGGCCCGACAATAAGTCATCGCTTACTACAAAAGGTAGAAAAAGATGAAGCTGAAAAAAAAAAAAAAAAAAAATACAAAGCCTACAATGTCCACACATTCACAAAAAAATATGAATGAAAAAGAATCTATACAAAAGTAAAAATAAAACTAAGAACAATTAATTAAACAATTGACACAAATGTAGTCATCAGTACTGTAACTATTCTGCACAATGAATAAACGGTGCAATGATTTGAAAACTATTGTAAAACATCTGAAAAAAAATGAATAGAATAAATAAAATTCGGAATAGTTAGAGACATCCACATATTTGTGTCGTTTTTGAGCTACCAGGGAAGCCGCATGAGCAGAGGGAACTACAGCCAAACTTCTTTATCTTCAACATAGTCCTTAATTTTGTAATATGCTTTTTTAATAAGGACACGTTTGATGCAATTTTTAAACTTTCCATCGGTCAGTTCAATAACTGACTTTGGCAACTTATTATAAAAGCGTATACTGTTTATAAGAAATGACTTGCTAGTTTTTGTTAATCTAAATTTGGGTATTACAATTTCGTGTTTACTGCGTGTGTTTATATTATGGAAGTCGCTTCTAATTTTGAAAAGCCCTCGGTTTTTGCGGACGTATAAAATACATTCTAAGATATAAAGTGAAGGCAGAGTCAGTATATCGATCTCTTTAAATTTTTCTCTAAGGGACTCGCGAGGACCCATTTTATAGATCGCGCGAACTGCCCTCTTTTGCAATATAAAAATTGAATCAACGTCTGCTGCCGATCCCCACAGCAGAATTCCATAAGACATAATACTGTGGAAATACGCGTAGTATACTAACCTAGCTGTGGCTACATCAGTCAACTGCCTTATTTTCCTAACTGCATAGGCGGCTGAGCTTAACCTCCCCGAAAGAGTTCCAATGTGCGCGCCCCACTGCAGTTTTGAATCGATAGTAATTCCTAAGAATAAAGTTTCCGCGATAACATCAAGTTTTTTGCCGTCAAGATTTAAATTAAGGTCACGTTGAGTTACATTTGGTAAAGAGAACTTTAGACATTTAGTTTTGTTCGTATTCAGTAAAAGATTGTTAGCTGCGAACCATTTCGAGAGAACAGTTAGACTTTCGTTGACATGTATGACATCCTTATCTTTCCTATGAATTTTAAAAATTAGCGAAGTGTCATCAGCAAACAGAATTATATCCGATAATTTGGCCATCATATATGGGAGATCATTAATATAAACAAGAAATAGGAAAGGACCAAGAATTGAACCTTGGGTCACACCCATCCTGACTATAGACCCAGAGGATGTCGCCCCATTTACAGTTACTTTTTGCTGCCTGTTCGATAAATAGGAAAGAACAAGATCAGCAGCTTGTCCACGAATTCCGTAGTGATGTAATTTACAGATCAGCGTGTTGTGGTCGACGCAGTCGAACGCTTTTGAGAGATCACAAAAAATGCCAATAGCGTCCTGGGACTTTTCCCAGGATTCCAGAATGTGACTGATGAGTTTTACTCCCGCGTCCGTTGTCGACCTACCCTTCGTGAAACCAAACTGCTGACTATGCAGTATCCCATTAGAGTTAAAGTGAGACAACATCTGGTCCAGCATGATTTTTTCATAGATTTTACTCAGTGCTGGAAGCACAGATATCGGTCTATAATTAGAAGGATCACTCTTACAACCCGATTTGAAAATTGGTACCACTTTACTATGTTTCATCAAGTCAGGAAACTTGCCGCTGTCCAAACATTGATTGAATATGCCTGTTAGGACAGGCGCAATTGAGTCAATAATGTTTTCAAGAACCTTGACCGAAATCCCCCATAAGTCTTCAGTATTTTTGATATTGAGACGTTTGAATGCGTTTTTGATTGTGGCAATACATACTGGTTTAAATTTGAAGTTTGGTATGTCTTTTGTGAAGTTCTCTTTAAGAAAGCCCTCAGCTAATTCAACCGAAGAGGGGAGAGATTTCGTAACCTCTAACGGAATGTTAGTAAAGAAATTATCTAGTGTCTCAGCGACTTCTAAATTGTCAGAAATTGTTTTGTTATCTATGTTTAAAGACAATTCACTCTTATCTTGTTGTTGAGTCTTACCGGTTTCTCTGTTAATTACCTGCCACACCGTTTTTATTTTATTATTAGAATTACCAATTTTATTACTTATTATTTGAGATTTTGTTTGAGCGCAGACACTTTTGAATATTTTCGAATAGTTTCTAACATAAGTGTGAAAGACTTGATCTGAAGTCAGAGATTTTTCGTGATATAAATTATATAAAATATCTCTGCTTTTTCTTATTCCCGTAGTGGCCCATTCGCTAAATTTAGATTTTGAATTGAGTTTAACTTTTTTTATAGGACACGTTTTATTGAATTCATGGCAAACTGTGGAAAATAATGTACCGTAGTTTATATTGGGGTCTTTTGAATCAAAACTAGCATTATTAAGGTTGGTAAGAACATTATTATTGAAAGAAATTAATTTATTTTTGGAAAGGGGTCTTAATTGAATTGTTTTAACTAAGTGTAACTTTTTGTCTAACTCAAACGATACAAGTTGACCAGTATGGTCTGACCTGACGCCACTAATTATTAACGACTCTTTTACTATGCAATTAGTAAATACATTGTCTATGCATGAAACCGAGGTTGCTGTTATTCTAGTTGCTTCATTAAATAAATATTTTAAATTAAATGATTTAAACAATGAGACCAGCCTATATTTTTCTGGTGAATTGACTAACAGATCAATATTTAAGTCACCACAAACAAAAACTAATTTATTATCTAAGAAAAGTTTACTTAGTATTTCTTCCATTGTGATTAAGAATAATGACAGGTTTGATGCTGGTGGTCTATAAACACATAAGACAGTATGACCTTCAATCTCTGCACATGCTACCTCACATAAGCGATCAACAGAGTAAGCAGTGATATCCTTCCTCTCCTTATACCTGAGACAGCTATTACAAAGTATCAGGGTACCACCGCCCACTGAGGATCTGTTGTACGCACTGGCAACTGAAAAATTATTCACATTAAACAACATCCTAGCTGGTTTTAACCAAGTTTCACAGAAACATAAAATATCCATGTGGTATTTATCAACTAACAGTTCCACGTCTAAAATTTTGCCGGAGAAGCGATTTATATTCTGGTGATAAAGTAAAATATTATTACCAGGCTTCTCTTTTGTCGGCTCTAATAGTTTAAAGAATCTGTAACAGTATTATTGGAGACACAAGATAATACTGTTTCATCACAATCATCACTTAACCTAGTCTCAGTTAAATCATTAATAACCGCGTTTATATAATATGATAAAAGTGAAGCCAGAAAATGTTGACTTTTCTTTGGAAGAAACATATGATCCCGAATCAAAACAAAATCTCTAACAAAATTGTTAGTATCAAAAAACAATAGACGGTCACTATGACGACATGATAAAATATGCATCAGATTATTTAAACTAGAAATATAAACATTTTCTTGATCAAGAAGATTGTCAGAATATGGCAATGCACATAAAATTAATTTGCCTAATCTTAACTTAAGTAGGGTGTCGACACCGTTAACTATGTCCCTTTTAGATATATTCAGGCTATTTCCAATTAAAAGTACTACTGTGGTCTGCTCATTTAATTGTGTATGTTGAATTTTATTGATAAGCTCATTAAAATGTAGGTTATGGTGACAATGGTCCTATTCCTATCCTAATCCTAAATTCCTAACTATCCATACTAATATTATAAATGCGAATGTCACTCTGTTTGTTTGTTACCTTTTCACCACTAAACGGCTGATCGGATATTAATGAAATTTGTCAAGAAGATAGATTTCAGCCTGGGGAAGAACATAGACTATATATCATCACGCTACGACCAGTAGGAGCGGAGCACCAATGAAAAATGTTGCAAAAACGGGGAAAATGTGCCGATCATCTTGAAATTCTGTATATACGTTGTCAGGTGTACAGAAACGGACATAGCATACCATTCATCCCGAAAAAAAGTACTGTTCCCAAGGAAAACCACAATTACGTTCTTATAATTAATAGATGGCGCCACGTGTCCGAGCCGGTAATTGTCTAATCGGAGCCGCAGACAAAATATTAAAAAAAACCGGCTAAGTGCGAGTCTTACTCGCACACAGGGTTCCATAGCCCCAAACAATATTTTGAACTGTCATTCATTAGTTGGTAGAATTAATTGTAAACTTCCACTCAACCGCAAAACTAAATTGGTTTTTCATTGTATGTTAATGAAAAACAAAGTTACTGCTGCGGTTTCATGAATAAGTCCCATATCTCAAAAACTTAACATCATATCTTATTGAAACCAATTTTCGTTGATAGTTTTTTTTTATGTTCTACAAACTTGAATACTTTCAGAATTTTCCTCCTCTTACATTAGAAATTAGAGGGGGGGGGGCACACATTTTACCACTTTAGAAGTGGCTCTAGCGCAAACTATTCAGTTTAGAAAAAAATGATATTACAAATCTCAATATCATTTTTGAAGACCTATCCATAGATACTAACTACTACTTCTAAGTCGAAAAAAAAAATTTTGCTTTTCAATTCTATGTTTGGGGAACCCCAAAATTAATTGTTTTTTTTTCTAATTTTGTGTGAAAATCTTAATGCGGTTCACAGAATACATCTACTTACAAAGTTTCAACAGTATAGTTCTTATAGTTTCGGAAAAAAGTGGCTGTGACATACGGACGGACAGACAGACAGACAGACAGACATGACGAATCTATAAGGGATCCGTTTTTTGCCATTCGGCTACGGAACCCTAAAAATGATAGTTTAACATGAGGCGCAATACTATGTTATGTTATTTAACATATAAATACTCCTGCTTGAAAGGGAAGTGTTAGACGGAGGTCCAAACAGTTTTTTTTAATACTTGGCTTGCGGTCGGCCTCAACTCGCCTAATTTAACATGGCCTAGGGTGGAGCACGCTTCATCATCATCATCATCATCATCATCAGCCTTTAATGTTCCCACTGCTGGGACACATGGCTCCTCTCAATGAGAGGGAGTGGGCTGTAATCCGCCACGCGGGTCCAGTGCGGGTTGGTAGATGTCACGTGTCTTCGATTTTTTAGTTCTAGGACATGCCGGTTTCCTCACGATGTTTCCCTTCACCGTTTACGAGCACGCTTGCCTAGAAGAAACCGTTTTATTCATTCTTTTTCCTAGTATATTCAAGTTTCATGTAATAAGGGCGAGCCTTACCATCAACCGGGGCTCAAATTGCAATATTTCACTAGACTTTAAAACAAAATCCTTCACCACCCCTTCTAATTTTAAAATTCACTGGCTCATATTGAAACGAAGCTTTATTCACAAAACATAATGTAAGCCTAAGTCTACACTGCATACTAAACTAGAACTAAATCCGTGCATGACCTTGAGCTAGGCTTAGTATTCACCCGTATATTCATACCCTAAGATTTTACGCACGCCGCTATACGCATATACAGTGTGATTCTTTTTTCACTGGGCCAGTATGGGGAAATCTGAATCTATTAGTTATACCGGTATACTTTTTTGGGAAATTGATACTCTTTTTTCATGAAAATAAATTTTGCAATACTTCTTCTTTATTTATTTGGTCAAATCAAAAATCTGCAAAAGAATAAAAAATTACATAATAAATGATGCGTACTAAGCAGACACTACTTATGAACGGCATTAAAACTTCGTCAATTTTACTGATTCTTATGGATAACTGTCACTTGAACATATAAATAAGAATAACAAAATTACCTTTTTGAAAACCTAATATTGCCAAGTGTCTTATATGTAGATTCGAATTTCCCCATCCTGTCTCACTTAAAAAGTCACATATACAGGATGTAACGGAAAGGGTATATACATACTTATAGGTATGCCATAGACCATCAAACTGTGTTCAGTTTGATGGTCTATGGCATATCTCCATCGGACAAACATAGTAATAGCGAAAAAATATTAGCCGCCCCATACTTTTGGGTCGAATAGGTATTGAAATTTTGTATGGAGCAGCAGATAATTTTTTCGCTTTCTGTTACACCCTGTATAAGGTGCGTCGTAATCCTGAAGAGTCATGTCTAGGGTACAGTTTATTGTTGCAGAGTAATAGCGATGGATGTAGGTAGTATAACATTATAATGTTCATGTTGAGCTTGAGACATTATGTAAGGTAAGGTATCCTGGGCTGCGGGTTGTTCGAAAGAGATACCGTGGCCCTGGAACACAAAGGGGATAAGAAGGAACATGGATGGGTTTAAGTCAGTCAAGTCTGACACTCCCTTCCGCTCCGTGAGCGGGAGAAGTCATTTGATGATTTCCCATCCTAAAAAAAAAAAAACGAGGTAAGGTATCTTTCTAGCGTTTTCAAGACAACCTATGTGTCTAACGAATAGGTAGCTTTGCGTACGTAAGCTTTCTTTATGCTTTCCGAAGCACGGAGGAAACTCGGTATTAATAGGTGGTCACCCATCCACGGACCAACCTAGACAAGGACTTGACAGACTTAACGGCTGTTATTTTTTAGTCACGAGCTCCTCCGATGTTATTATGGAAAGGTCAACCACTAAGTTTCCAAAGGTGAAATAAGAATTTTATGATTAGAGGTTGCTCCTCGTTGAGGACCTCGTGGCGAAATAATAACAGCCACTTGGGTCGATCTTTAGGTCCAGACGCATTTGCTTAGTTCGGTCCGTGGATGGGTCACTACCCCTTACAGACCGAGTTTCCTCCGTGCCTCGGAAAGCACGTTAAGCCGTTGGTCCCGGCTGTCATTTGTAGATCTTTGACAGTCGTTACAGGTAGTCAGTAGCCCGAAAGTCTGACAAACAGTCTTACCAAGGGGAACCGTATTACCCAGTACCTGCGTTGTGGAGGTCAGATAGACAGTCGCTCCATGTAAAATACTGGTATCCAGCTGCATCCGGTTAGACTGAAAGACAACTCCAATATATTTGAGCAAAGGCTAGGCAGATGAGTATCACCTAGTTTCCAAACAGTCAATTTCCCTTAACTCTAAGCTGACACCTTCTCTCCCGATAATGAAAAATAACCATCCCCAAACTGATCTCATGAAAACGTTATAATGTAACTGCAAATACCGCGCGATAGTTTCATAACGTTGTCACATGTGATGGTAACCTGGATTTACGACGTAAACCAGGTAACGTTAAGGAAGATAAACTATGTTTTATAGCCACTGTGATTAAAGGTGGCTTTGTGATAGTATTATGCTTAAGTTAGTTTGTGCGGGTCCGTGGGTATATTGGGTACTGATTTAGAAATTGGGTATGTGGTCCTAATAAAAATAGGCGTAGATTCGCGTATTCTTATCTTATTTTCTATTGTAAATATGAAACTTTTTGTGAGGATGTTTGTTACTCTTTTACACAAAAACGACTGAACAGATTTGGGTGAAAGGCACATAGATAGTTTGTAACTTGTAGGTATTACTACACAGAGTGATACTAGTTCGCTGTGTTTTTTTTTTAACAAACCCTTATTTTTCCACTCTGGCCTCCCCGCATTCCTTCTACTTCTCTTGATGGTGTGCTTTTTCCCGCCAATTTGCGAAGAAGCCATCCAAGATGTCCCGCCATCTTGTCGTCGTCGGTCTGTCGTTCGTATGTCACTATTTCCAAGGCTTTGATCCTTATTAGCGACACTATAGAATGGTGTCTTGAGAAAGAGCCTGTAAATACATTGTGTGTTTTTTTCCGAAATCAAGGGGTTCAATTTCTGGCTAAGAATATTAATTTTTTAAAACCGGCCAAATGCGTGTCGGGCTCGCGCACGAAGGGTTCCGTACCATCATTTATAAAAACGAACAAAAAAACAACCTTTTTTTTTTATAGGAGCCCCTCCCTTAAATATTTAGTTTATTCTGTTTGTGGTATTCGCTGTTATAGCGGCAGAAGAAATCCATAGGTAATCTGTAGAAATTTCAACTGGCTTACTATCACGGTTCACGAGATAAAGCCTGGTGACAGACGGACGGACGGACGGACAGCGAAGTCTCAGTAATAAGGTCCCGTTTGACCCTTTGGGTACGAAACCCTAAAAATCATGAGACAACTTTTGAAATACTTTTAGTTTTCATCAAAATCCGGCTCGAGACTCCTTTGAGTATTTTCGCCACTTGAAAAATTCACGCTGTATATCAAAATCAAAATAATTTGTTTCACGTTGGCCAGTTACAAACACTTTTGAATTGTTGAGCCTTGATTTATATGATCTATGTTACCTGTGCGAAGCCGGGACCGGTTGCTAATGGCTTTATAAGTATTCTCGTGTCGTGGTGTTTGTTACCAAACTCCTCCGAAACGGCTGAACCGATTTGTATGAAATTTTGTGTGCATATCGGGTAGGTCTGAGAATCGGCCAACATCTATTTTTCGTACCCCTATATCATATCAAAATTTCCACGCGTGCGATTCAGCTAGTAAGTTTATATTAATAACAATTATCTTCAAGTTCAACCCCAATTATCTTGAAGAAACTATCAAAAACAATCTATCATAGTTTCAACCATTTATTTATTATTTCAGTCCCAAAATCTCGAATAAAATTACTAGCTCTAAAATATAATTCACTTTTACTAGTTTATTACTATTAAACTTGTCTGTAAATCAAATCTCGTTTGAAAATACATCAAAGTCAAGACCTCACTGTTTCATTATTCGTTCGTTTTATTGTTTTACTAACTACTATTAGTATTAGTACTTTATTCCTTTCACAGTTTACATCAGTCAGAAGTTACCAAAGTTCGGCTTTATTGCAAGAGTAGTAAAGGTCACTGTGATTTTGATCGTAGTGATAGACCTACCTCTGCCAACTCAAAAGCAACCATATTTTAATGAAGATACAGATCATTATCACAGTACATTTGTAAAAGAGCTGTACACAATCAACTCATGAATAAAAACTATTGAAACTTGCAGTTGCATGGCCGCGAGTTCGTGTCTTGGCGGTTGCTTTCAATCCTATCAGTGTTATTTTACTCCTATCAGCAGCAGCTAAAAAGCAACCTTAAAGTATCTGGAATAAATGTCGTTTTGATTTGTAACAGTGACTCAAAGTCAATGGTAAAAGGATTTGCTTGACAATCGAGTCGCCTTTGATAGAAATCGTCTTAAATAAGTTAAGGAAACAAATTGAAGACTAATTTTGCTGAGTCTTCGTTACAAACAAAGATTAATAATAATAATTAATAATAAATTTATTTATTTCTCCCACAAATATTAAAATGTACACAGTATAATTTTTAACAATTTTGAAGATGGGAGACAGGAGCCCATACTAAGTAAAACCTGTGCTACGGGTCTCCTGGTCTCCTTATCTCGAACACTATTGAGAGCTATTGTAATGACATAAGTAACAGCAGCAGGGAATGCTTACAGCCAACGAACAATAAATGAAATAAAACAATAAGAAATAAAAAACTAAAAATAAAGAAAATAGAAGTGGTGTTTCGTTAAGTTTGTGGTTTTGTTCGTGAGTGTGTATTGAGGGTGTGTAGTGGACGTGATATACGTGTTGTGCATGTGATGCTTTGGGTGTGTGTGTGTGCGTGTGTGTGTGTGTGTTATACTTCTCTGTAACTGTATAGCAATTTCTCCGTATCGTCATAAGTAAGTGTTAGGAGCCATTTTGAGACCTTACGCCTGCATTCAATTTTAGTTACAGGATAAATTTTAAGCAGCTTATTTGCAACATTATACAGACGCGGCCCTTGGAAAAAGAAGAAATATCGACTGAAACTAGACCTAGCTGGCCTCGCTTGGCAAACTTGGTGAAAACGCCTTCTTTTTAAAATTGGATTAATACTACTGTAGCACAAGGATGCATGTTGCCTAAGTATAGTAGCGAGGACGTATAATTGTCTAACCGTTAAAACCTCGGCTTGTTGATACAGTTCTGTCGTAGGAAAAAGGCGCGGTTTGAAAAGGCTGATTTTTAGGATGAGTCTTTGAGCTCTTTCTAATTCAAGGAGGTGAGTTTTGGCTGCTCCACCCCATGAAGAGATGCAGTAGGTGAGAACAGACTGACATAGCGCAAGATAGACAGTTCGCATGACTTTAGAGTCCGCTACGTGCCGAAGATTTTTGAACACATAAGTAAGCTTGCGGATTCTCTTGGAGACATTACTGATATGTTCGTTGAAGTTTAGGTTATCATCTACTATTACACCCAGGTACTTAATGGATTTAGATTTATTAATATGTGGACAGTTACAAGATAAGGCAATTTGGTGAGGACAAGAATGTGCGATTATACTGTGTGATGGGATGGGAGTGTTCCGTAATGAAAAAGTTAGATAAAAGGTTTTATCGGTATTTAGAGTAAGAAGGTTTGAGGCAAGCCAATGGCAGACCGTGTTGAAGCCTTCCTGGGCATATTTAAAGACTTCTTCCCAGTTGTCCCCATAGAAAGTAAGTGTTGTGTCATCAGCGTATGAGATAATGTTGCAATTTTGGAGATTAAGTTTGCAGAGGTTATTAATATAGCAGAGGAAAAGAACAGGGCCCAATATACTACCTTGAGGGACTCCGAAGCTCACCGAGCTCTCCCCACTTACAGTATCGCCTATCCTTACCCTTTGCGTTCGATTATTAAGGTAGTCTTTAAAAAGGAGCAGTTCCGATCCTCTTATACCCATGTTTTCCAGCTTTGTCAAAAGTTTATCAGAAGAGACTGTGTCAAAGGCCTTTGCAAGGTCTAGGAAAATTGTCAGGCATTTCTTTTTCTCATCCAATTTCGTTGCGATGAATTCGGTTAAGTTGTGTACCGCATCGTCTGTCGATTTTCCCGGTCTAAATCCATACTGGGCATCCGCAAGTAAGTTTTTATTTTCTAAAAAATTTATGAGCCTCCTATTAATAATCTTTTCCAAGATTTTAGACAGCGACGAAAGATGTTTGAATTTACTTAAGATAGATAAAACAAGGTGAACAAAATATTAATCTACTTGCAAGAGGGTTTCTGTCGTTTCAAGTTTAAAATTTCAAACTTGGCCATTACGAGTACTTACCAATGTCATTCTTAGGGCTCATTTACGCATACGCGGCGCGTCGGTCGGGGCGGTGCCATAGGCGTCGCGCGGTGCGTCGGGCGTTTTTGCCGTTTACGGAGACGCGGCGACCGCTTGAAGCCCAACGTGGGACCATTTGCTTGTATTTGATTTACAAGCAATACAAGCCTAAAGCAGTGCCTGGGTTCGATTCCTATACGGAATAAATTTACAATGTCATAGTTTTATCCAACAATAATAACATTGTTTTAATTTTTTTTTGTTTTTTTTCGTAACTTCTGTCCAATCTTTAATTATTATTTTCGATTAGTGTTTTTTGGATGGTTCAAAAACTAAAACTATATACATTTTATTTAACTAGATATTTTATAATTATTTGAAAATCATACATAATCATTAAAATAAAACAGTAATACCTAGTTACAAAAAGTAATATCTTACAGCAAAAAAAAAACAAAAAGAAAAATCTTGCATACAAAGATTTGATCCTGCAACAAATAATTCACTATCCAGCCGCAATACCACCAGGCTAGATACTCATCTGACATTTTGATTAAAATAGACGTTCTATACTAATACATGATATTACGGTTGTCAGTTTTCAAATATTTGAAGAATATGGTCCCACGATGGGCTGCAAGCGGACAACGCGGCGTCCGCCGCCGCGTTATGTCAAACGCTCAAACTCATGGAAATGGTCCCACGGTGGGTTACAAGCGTGCGCCGCGGCGGTCGATGCGGCGTTATGAACAGTACAAGCAAATGTTAGTGCCCGGGTTCGATTCCCATACGGAACAAATTTAAAATGTCCTAGTTTCACCCAAAAATTGTCATTTTGTATTTATTTAAATTTTTTTGGGGATTTTTTTCGTAAATTCTGGCCATTTTTTACTTATTATTTACGAGTACCGTTTTTTGAATGGTTCAAAAACTAAAAGTATAGGTATTATTAAACTAGGTATTTTATAATGATTTGAAAATCATACATAATGCATTAAAATAAAACAGTAGTATCTAGTTATAAAAAGTAATATTTTACAGCAAAAAAAATCACAAAATAAACACAAAAATAAAAATCTTATATTAGGATTTGATCCTGCAACATGTTATTCGCAGTCCGGCCGCAATACCACCAGTCTAGGTACTCCACATTTCGATTAAAATAGACGTTCTATTCTAATGCATCATAATATGACGGTTGTCAGTTTTCAAAAATTTTTGAAGAATATGGTCCCACGGTGGGCTGCAAGCGGACGCCGCGGCGGTCGACGCGGCGTGCGCCGCGGCGTTATGTCACACGCTCAAATACAAGGAAATGGTCCCACGTTGGGTTACAAGCGGTCGACGTGGCGTAATGTCCATTTTTTTTATTGGGTTGTGTGAAAACGATTATTCCAGTAGATTATTTTTGTAAATTTCAATCAACTCGAGTAATTAAATTAAGGAATTAAGAAATCCAAAGATGAAAATTAAAATAAATTTGTTTTAAGAGTACGTGCGTACGAGCGTTTACAATACATTTTAATTATTATATTCCTTTTTTAAGCTTTTATATTATTAATGTTAATTTTTTTTCGTGCATTCTGACGCACCGATTTTTTTCTATATTTAAAGACGAAAGGCAACTATCGTACCGCATCTTTTTGTTGGAGTTTTGTAATAGAATTTATACCAGTTATTAAGGCAACTAAGCCTTTTATTTTCATGTAAATGTACTATTTTAAAATGTTGGGATTCATAAATAATATCAATAAAAAGATTTGATTAATTAAACGTAATTGAATCGTAAACTAAACGCAGTTTTGTTTTTATAAGTTGCCATACGCAAAATAACACAAATAAGCAACAATAATTAATAATTATTTAGCAAAATAAATAACATTGAATATAATTAAACACTTAATTATTATACCTGAGAATGCATAATTGATGCATAAAATCATAATAGTTAACGATTCAATGATACAAATGATTTTCATCATCTTTTTTTTTTGTTCATATGGCAATTATTTATTGACAGGTAAAGAAAATCTGTCATATAATGCTCGATAATATTTGAATGTGTTTGAACTTTCAGTTCAGTTCTTTGCTGTTGTTTTGGATATCTGAGCAATTTAGCGAATTATCTGGCCGTCTTTACGTTGCGTTGAGCATTTGTTCCTCGATCATCTGTCTCTTGATACTAGTTTCGCGAAAGGACGCTTTATTAACTGTGCTGTGTGTACGTGCTTCGATTAAAATGACGAGCCTGCAATGTGTTCATTGCAACATTCGCTTGTCCCGATTAAGAAGGCACGCTTTATCCGATGACAGCGAAGATCTCGTCGTCAATACTATTCGACTGTGGACATAACCTAGAAATGTAAGTAGTTTACGAAAAACATTCTACTTGAGTGGGCCGAGGACGAACTCTGTGATAAGTTTTACGTATTGAAAAGTAGTCCTTAACATTTAAACCACACCATACCATTAAAATATGTATATCTGCTAAAACTAATCTTAATACTATTCGAAAAACTAACATACAAAGTAATGTGTATGTTAGTATGTTTGACATACAAATTGTTATTTAAATGTATCTTACCTACTTGGTTTGCGTTTGAGTGTTAGAATTGGTATTACTCTGATAGTATGACGGTTGAAATGGAAAGTAAATAAAATAATGTTGAACGGTAATCACTTTTTATATTTTTCTAGATAACAACTGCTGACCATGTTTGCTATGAATGCTGGCAGCTAGCTTCTCATCCACATTCATCTGATAATACGCCGAGAAGACGAGTTGGCCATCAAAGTGCTTGTGTTGTATGCGGAAGATCCATACTAAGAATCAGTCGATGCAGGATTTTGATTGAAGTGGCAAATGAAGAAGAACAAAGAGTGGCTAATACAGTTTTTACTTGGATCAAACCTCGAGAGGTATAAAAATCATGTACCTACTGCAACTATTATTAATTATCTTTATTTGATTTAAACTAAGAAATAAAATAAATTATTTCCTACTATTACAAGCATGTTTGAATGCAAGCTTTTCTTTATTTACATTTTTTTACCATACCATGCAAAGGGCATTACTCTTATATCAACTTATATGTTGCTAACTCTGGGACACTCATGAGGTTAGCTCTACTAACAACAAAAGGAGGGTCCTTCCATTGCCAAATGAGCCCTTTTCCTCTACCCCAATGAGCAATAAACTTATTCACTCATAGTAACACAACCTTTACCAAATACCTATTATTTGGTAAAGGTTTTCTATAAGTTGAAGGAAACCAATTATTGTCCAATTCAATCAGGAATCGCGCTGTGTCCTCCTCTCTTATTTCTTTGTGTTTCTTGTATGCTTGAACATGTTGGGCGCAAATTATGTCTATCGAACTTCAGTGTTTAATTTGTATTTCATCAATGCTATGATATTGATATTTTTGGCCATCTCATGAAGTGAATTATTTACAGATGTCATCCATGAATGAAGTTTGTGGAATTTGCTGGGTCCAAGCTCAAGATTTGAGCTTACATTTTCCAGAAGGACCACAAGAAAGACCCGAGCATAATGTGCCAATATAAGAACAGCAGCTGAAACACCAAGGCATTGTATTTTCCAAGAATGCATTGAACCAGAGCGACATGTTGTGCCCAAAGAAACCTGGCAACAATTATTAATTATGTATCAATATTATATGTATATCAAGAGGTGTTTGTTTTTGTTCTCAAGATTCAAGATTCTTTATTTGCGTGAAATATGGTACATTATGGTCTTATCAATTAAAAGGTTTCACATATTTCGCTGACTTATTTCAGCATGCAAACTCTCTCTCTCTCTCTCTGCATAGACAGGAGGCAAATTATGGAAGCCTCTATACTGCTGAGTGTAGCCTTAATTACTTCACTTCCATTCAAAAAAATCCTACATTGCCGACCACATTTTTGGTGAACCTGATGCACCAGGTGAACAAAAACGTCGCAATTACAATAGCTGATGCAACATATATATATATACACGAAAAATATAATACTTGTTCCAAAAGGAAACATATTCCCTACACAAATATAGGAATTTATTTAATTATCCTCTGTGCCTCTGATGGATATATCATAGATGTACGCGGACCATATAGTCAGGACATGTTAACGTTACCAACTAACAAAATAATAACTGTTACTTAACGTTAATTCCAATGTGATACCTAATTAACGTTACAAAAATATAACGTTAATTAATAACATTGCCAGTAATTTAACGTTAATTACAATTAACGGGGTTGGATCTAGAATGATTTGGCACTAGTTGGGTGGTAAAAGGGGTTAAAGTGTGTAGGGCTTGGGTTTCCGATTATAACGCTACTACTCTTATTACAAGGTAATGCATATTTTTCGAGATATTAATGAAAAATGTTTCTAACCTCAAATCAGATAAAAGCGAAAACGGAACGTTAAAATGGGCGATTGACAACCAAATCTGTTCCACATATTGTCTATGGTGCTAAATGTCGTGAAAAATAGTCAAACCGGAACGTAAAAATAAAAAGCATTTTAAGTGTCACTGTCATTCGTTTGTTCATTCCCTTTTTCCTCGAGTTGCGTGAATGTGTTTCCTGTGTTTCGTAGTGTTTTTCTTATGGGTTCATTCGACGTCTTAGGCTTATCCTCTGGACTCGAATTGTTTGCCTTCACGATTGACCTCCGCTTGTACACTGGACACCGATTTTCTGCGTAATCGACTGACCTTTGCACGTATCCCGGACTTCGATTTACTGCCTACACGGACGATGGAGCCCCAACCATCAACGAGCCGTTCTGCGATAGAGGCTGAACCCCAGCTATCTACGAAATAAAATACTAGACTCGAAAGAAAATAGAATACTCGACAAACAGAGCTAAAAGCAGAGCCAAATCAAAAGTAAGCCGAGACTAAGGCACTTGGTTCGAAAATATGAAAATTCTTATAATAATAATAAAAACATTTATTTCAGACACTTGTTCCATAGATCTTTGTTTGTAATACAGCTTACGTAACTAAGTTAGTACCTAAACTAAATTACAAACATTCTAATTCATATTATTTCTTTACAGAAAAGACTGTAAAGCACAAATAATAGACCTAATTCTGTCAGATCATACGTCTCAAATACTAAGTGTACCCATTAATAAATCATGTAAACTTAAATATTGGAAAACTCAAAAGCAAGACATAACAGCCGAAAATTTAAAGATGTTTAAAAAACATTTGAGCAGTTTGTCTTTCACGCAAGTGTATAATACAAATGATGTGAATAAGGCGTATGACTTATTTGCAGAAGATTTTTTGATGCTATATAAATTATGCTTTCCAACAAAAACTGTAACGATAAAAACGAATACTAGAACCAAATGGATATCTCGTGGTATAAAGATCTGTAGTAGGAAGCAAAGAAAATTACTTTGGTTGTATAGATTTAAACCAAACTGTAAAAATAAACTTGATCTTAAGAATTATACTAAGATTTACAAAAAAATTATACAACTAACACAGAAAACTCAAAATAACCACTTCATAAACACTTCTCAAAATAAATCTAAAGCTTCCTGGCAAGTAATTAACAAGTCAAAATATCGCTTACCACAACAACTAATACCGTCTTTAAAGAAAGATAATTTTACAATCACACATCCCAAGGAGATTGCAAATGAATTTAATAACTTTTTTGTAGATGTGATTGAAAATAATATACATAGTAACGTTACCCCGGCTAGTAAAAATATTTTTAACAACTTAACTTCACAGTCATTATTTATGCAACCAGTTTTACCTATTGACCTAATCAAAATAATTAATAATCTTAAAAATACAAATACTGTAGGCTATGATGGAATATGCACACAGGTCGTTAAATATACCAAAGAAGTTATAGCACGACCACTGACCCACATTATTAATTTAAGCATAACAAACGGTGTTTTTCCTAATAGTCTTAAAAAAGTAATTATTAAACCCTTATTTAAAAAAGATGATAAATCTGATGTTAAAAACTATAGACCCATAGCAAAAGTTCCTATATTTTCAAAAATTTTCGAAAAAGTAATTTACAATTCAATTTATAATTATTTTGAAAAATATAAGTTATTTTGCAATGAGCAAAAAGGATTTCGAAAAAATATTAATATAAATATGGCACTGTTCGACCTCCTTTCTCATATTATGACGTCTGTCGACGAAAGAACTCCGGTATGTGCTCTATATACCGATATGACTAAAGCATTTGACTATGTGAGTCATAAAATTTTGCTTAAAAAACTGTATGGCTATGGAATACGAGGAAATATTTTGAAACTTTTGGAGTCGTATCTGGATAATAGAACCCAGTGCACAGAAATATCACAACTTTGTCCAAAAAGCAATTTATTAACCATTTACACATCTGAAGCAAGAGCTATTAAATACGGGGTACCTCAAGGTAGTGTGCTAGGGCCACTTCTCTTTTTAATATATATCAATGATTTCCCAAAAGTCGTATCTCAAAACATGGTACTGTTTGCCGATGACAGTACAGCTGTTGTAAAGTGCACTAATCCTGTCTGTTACGAGAGTGATATTAATGATTGTCTAAGTAAAATTATTAACTGGCTCAATAGCAATAACCTAGTCATTAATTTAAACAAAACAAAAGTAATGTACTTTCATCAAAGGTGTGATAAACCTCCAGTTCACGTTGAATATGACATTTACAAAATAGAAGATACAAACGAGGCTAGATTTTTAGGTATAAAAATGGATAGTAAACTAACGTGGAAACCACATATCGAAGAAATTTGTCTAAAATTAAACAAATCTGCATATGCACTTTATCAGCTTTCAAAAAAAGTTAATACACAAACACTTTTAGTAGCGTATCACGGATTGGTGGCATCAGTTCTGAGGTTTGGTGTTATTTTTTGGGGGCAATCTACTGAAAGAGAGACTGTTTTTAAAGCTCAAAAACGATGTATTCGATCAATGTGTGGCTTAAAAACTACCGAAACTTGTGCTCCCCATTTTAAATCCTTAAAATTACTTACTATGCCATCTATGTACATCTACGAGACTACTTTGTTTGTTAAAACGAATTTACACCTTTTTACGAAAATTTCCGATGTAAAAAAAACTCCAATGCGTTCTCAATATATAAATCAATTGTGCGACATTAAATGCAGAACCTCTTTGATGAAAAAGAGTTTTTTTGGAATGGCTTCAAAAATTTATAATAAAATACCCGATAGTATAAGAACATTGCCCCTATCAAAATTTAAGAAAGCTCTCTCCTCTCTATTAATAGAAAAATGTTATTATACTGTTCAAGATTTTATAAACGATGATTTTTAATATTTTTAAGTTTATGCTTAGTTTTGTCTTTATTGTCTGTTTAGTTTAGTTTTTATTTTTTAAGTATTTTAGTTACATTTCATTTAAAATTTGTATGCCTTCGCGGCAAAACATAGCGCTCTAATATGTTAACCTAACACCTTTATGTAAATACCTATGTTTAACAAATAAAGATTCTGATTCTGATTCTGATTCTGATATATTTTCCTGCAGCATCAGACTTGTAATTATGCATACGGGTCCAATACTCCTGGAAAACTCCGTCTGGCTTATTCCCAATTACCTTCAGGATGCTATTTGCACTCCCCCGAACCCCGCGTAACAATGATGCCGTTCTTTTTCGCATGATAGTTGAAAAACTATCGGTAGCGGAATCAGCAAACATGCCTGATGCGATACAGAATCGCGGTAGCCCCAACAACACCCTGAAGGCGTTGTTATACTGGACATGAAGAGCGTTGTAGGCCCTCAACGTATGTGTAACCCACAGGCTGCATTTGTTAAATTACTGACAATATGCCTTGAAAAGGGTGATCTTCACTGGTCTCGTACATGTAGCAAACCTGCGGGCCAACATATTGCATCGGACTGACAACGCCCTTCGCTCCCTTTCCATATCCTGATCATCATTTAGATTGTCATCTACTAAGTGGCCAAGGTACTTAAAATAAGGCACTCGGTTTAGGGTTACACCATATAGGTATACTGGCGGCACCGCTCTATGCTTCTTTGTACTAACCCTGAATACACTCTTCTTCACATTGTACAAGAGGCCGTGAGACATGGCATACCTCTCACAAAAATGTCAAGCAGTCGCCTGAGTGCCTCAATCGAGGGACTCAGCAGCACCATGTCATCCGCGTAAGATATGCTATTTATAACTTTACCATCTATCGAGCATCCAACCCCTGTGCTGCTGAGTTCCCCGATCAACTGATCGACTTACAAGCCAAACAGTGCTGGGGAGGTCAGACCTCCCTGCTTTATGCCACACCCCAGCCTATACGTCTCAGACAAAGCACCCAAAAATAAGACTTTTCTGAAGGAGAACACTGCCTCTCTAGATCAACCATTAATGGCTGGTTTAATGAAAATAAACGGTTTAACGGCTCCTATTTCTGTCTGCAGGGCTTACAGTAATCTAACACGAAGGGGATGTCGGCGTTTTAGTTCGATCGCTCCGCTCGCACACTAGACACAGCCCGCGCCATCCCTTTCAAACCTAACCTGTCCGAGTCGGGGTTCCCCAAGTCCAGAGCTCACTACACTCGCTCTTGCATCTAAATTCTCCTAGTAGCAAATGTAACATTGCCTATAGTAAACATACAATGAGTGGGGCTACATTGGGGATTGTTAGGTTGTTATAAAAACATCATTTTGTCATTTATTAAAACCATAATTGATAACCTTATTTAATTTCTCAAAAGGATCGCTATGATTTCTTTCTACATCTCTTCTCCACAAATATTCATATATTAAATCGTTAATATTTTCACGATTATTATAATCGTCTTTACAGAAGAACCTTTTGAGGACACGCCACTGTGATTCAATCCTTTGTGTGTGGGTGCCATCCTCAGCCACAAAAACGTTGTCTGGGCACTATGATTTACTTTACGGTGAATGTACCCATAATCTCCCAGACAATCATAGGCCCGCCAAAAATCTGTGTGTATGGTGGTGCCCTCAGCAACATGTTTCTTTATCAAGGGCATCAAAACATCAGAGGAGCGGACACTGTTTGGGCAGATTCCAGTCGAAGATCCTCACTCCCATCCTGGATCATTCCGATGATCCAATGTCCTTCGACTTTAAACTCGCTCTCATCAATTACTATTTTGCCAGGACCTCCCAATCTTTCCGGTTAATGCCTGTTTATTTTTTGGTACACCACCACAGCCGCCTCTCTACAGTAATTATACCAGCCATTAATGGTTGATCTAGAGAGGCAGTGTTCTCCTTCAGAAAAGTCTTGCGAGCGGAAGCAACTTGAGGAGATAGTTGGGCTGCTTAGGTACTGGTATAACCATCAATTTAACCAGGTCAGATAGTCGGGTGCTTTGTCTGAGACGTATAGGCTGGGGTGTGGCATAAAGCAGGGAGGTCTGACCTCCCCAGCACTGTTTGGCTTGTAAGTCGATCAGTTGATCGGGGAACTCAGCAGCACAGGGGTTGGATGCTCGATAGATGGTAAAGTTATAAATAGCATATCTTACGCGGATGACATGGTGCTGCTGAGTCCCTCGATTGAGGCACTCAGACGACTGCTTGACATTTTTGTGAGAGGTATGCCATGTCTCACGGCCTCTTGTACAATGTGAAGAAGAGTGTATTCAGGGTTAGTACAAAGAAGCATAGAGCGGTGCCGCCAGTATACCTATATGGTGTAACCCTAAACCGAGTGCCTTATTTTAAGTACCTTGGCCACTTAGTAGATGACAATCTAAATGATGATCAGGATATGGAAAGGGAGCGAAGGGCGTTGTCAGTCCGATGCAATATGTTGGCCCGCAGGTTTGCTACATGTACGAGACCAGTGAAGATCACCCTTTTCAAGGCATATTGTCAGTAATTTAACAAATGCAGCCTGTGGGTTACACATACGTTGAGGGCCTACAACGCTCTTCATGTCCAGTATAACAACGCCTTCAGGGTGTTGTTGGGGCTACCGCGATTCTGTATCGCATCAGGCATGTTTGCTGATTCCGCTACCGATAGTTTTTCAACTATCATGCGAAAAAGAACGGCATCATTGTTACGCGGGGTTCGGGGGAGTGCAAATAGCATCCTGAAGGTAATTGGGAATAAGCCAGACGGAGTTTTCCAGGAGTATTGGACCCGTATGCATAATTACAAGTCTGATGCTGCAGGAAAATATATGAATTAGAATGTTTGTAATTTAGTTTAGGTACTAACTTAGTTACGTAAGCTGTATTACAAACAAAGATCTATGGAACAAGTGTCTGAAATAAATGTTTTTATTATTATTATAAGAATTTTCATATTTTCGAACCAAGTGCCTTAGTCTCGGCTTACTTTTGATTTGGCTCTGCTTTTAGCTCTGTTTGTCGAGTATTCTATTTTCTTTCGAGTCTAGTATTTTATTTCGTAGATAGCTGGGGTTTAGCCTCTATCGCAGAACGGCTCGTTGATGGTTGGGGCTCCATCGTCCGTGTAGGCAGTAAATCGAAGTCCGGGATACGTGCAAAGGTCAGTCGATTACGCAGAAAATCGGTGTCCAGTGTACAAGCGGAGGTCAATCGTGAAGGCAAACAATTCGAGTCCAGAGGATAAGCCTAAGACGTCGAATGAACCCATAAGAAAAACACTACGAAACACAGGAAACACATTCACGCAACTCGAGGAAAAAGGGAATGAACAAACGAATGACAGTGACACTTAAAATGCTTTTTATTTTTACGTTCCGGTTTGACTATTTTTCACGACATTTAGCACCATAGACAATATGTGGAACAGATTTGGTTGTCAATCGCCCATTTTAACGTTCCGTTTTCGCTTTTATCTGATTTGAGGTTAGAAACATTTTTCATTAATATCTCGAAAAATATGCATTACCTTGTAATAAGAGTAGTAGCGTTATAATCGGAAACCCAAGCCCTACACACTTTAACCCCTTTTACCACCCAACTAGTGCCAAATCATTCTAGATCCAACCCCGTTAATTGTAATTAACGTTAAATTACTGGCAATGTTATTAATTAACGTTATATTTTTGTAACGTTAATTAGGTATCACATTGGAATTAACGTTAAGTAACAGTTATTATTTTGTTAGTTGGTAACGTTAACATGTCCTGACTATATGGTCCGCGTACATCTATGATATATCCATCAGAGGCACAGAGGATAATTAAATAAATTCCTATATTTGTGTAGGGAATATGTTTCCTTTTGGAACAAGTATTATATTTTTCGTGTATATATATATATGTTGCATCAGCTATTGTAATTGCGACGTTTTTGTTCACCTGGTGCATCAGGTTCACCAAAAATGTGGTCGGCAATGTAGGATTTTTTTGAATGGAAGTGAAGTAATTAAGGCTACACTCAGCAGTATAGAGGCTTCCATAATTTGCCTCCTGTCTATGCAGAGAGAGAGAGAGAGAGTTTGCATGCTGAAATAAGTCAGCGAAATATGTGAAACCTTTTAATTGATAAGACCATAATGTACCATATTTCACGCAAATAAAGAATCTTGAATCTTGAGAACAAAAACAAACACCTCTTGATATACATATAATATTGATACATAATTAATAATTGTTGCCAGGTTTCTTTGGGCACAACATGTCCCTCTGGTTCAATGCATTCTTGGAAAATACAATGCCTTGGTGTTTCAGCTGCTGTTCTTATATTGGCACATTATGCTCGGGTCTTTCTTGTGGTCCTTCTGGAAAATGTAAGCTCAAATCTTGAGCTTGGACACAGCAAATTCCACAAACTTCATTCATGGATGACATCTGTAAATAATTCACTTCATGAGATGGCCAAAAATATCAATATCATAGCATTGATGAAATACAAATTAAACACTGAAGTTCGATAGACATAATTTGCGCCCAACATGTTCAAGCATACAAGAAACACAAAGAAATAAGAGAGGAGGACACAGCGCGATTCCTGATTGAATTGGACAATAATTGGTTTCCTTCAACTTATAGAAAACCTTTACCAAATAATAGGTATTTGGTAAAGGTTGTGTTACTATGAGTGAATAAGTTTATTGCTCATTGGGGTAGAGGAAAAGGGCTCATTTGGCAATGGAAGGACCCTCCTTTTGTTGTTAGTAGAGCTAACCTCATGAGTGTCCCAGAGTTAGCAACATATAAGTTGATATAAGAGTAATGCCCTTTGCATGGTATGGTAAAAAAATGTAAATAAAGAAAAGCTTGCATTCAAACATGCTTGTAATAGTAGGAAATAATTTATTTTATTTCTTAGTTTAAATCAAATAAAGATAATTAATAATAGTTGCAGTAGGTACATGATTTTTATACCTCTCGAGGTTTGATCCAGGTAAAAACTGTATTAGCCACTCTTTGTTCTTCTTCATTTGCCACTTCAATCAAAATCCTGCATCGACTGATTCTTAGTATGGATCTTCCGCATACAACACAAGCACTTTGATGGCCAACTCGTCTTCTCGGCGTATTATCAGATGAATGTGGATGAGAAGCTAGCTGCCAGCATTCATAGCAAACATGGTCAGCAGTTGTTATCTAGAAAAATATAAAAAGTGATTACCGTTCAACATTATTTTATTTACTTTCCATTTCAACCGTCATACTATCAGAGTAATACCAATTCTAACACTCAAACGCAAACCAAGTAGGTAAGATACATTTAAATAACAATTTGTATGTCAAACATACTAACATACACATTACTTTGTATGTTAGTTTTTCGAATAGTATTAAGATTAGTTTTAGCAGATATACATATTTTAATGGTATGGTGTGGTTTAAATGTTAAGGACTACTTTTCAATACGTAAAACTTATCACAGAGTTCGTCCTCGGCCCACTCAAGTAGAATGTTTTTCGTAAACTACTTACATTTCTAGGTTATGTCCACAGTCGAATAGTATTGACGACGAGATCTTCGCTGTCATCGGATAAAGCGTGCCTTCTTAATCGGGACAAGCGAATGTTGCAATGAACACATTGCAGGCTCGTCATTTTAATCGAAGCACGTACACACAGCACAGTTAATAAAGCGTCCTTTCGCGAAACTAGTATCAAGAGACAGATGATCGAGGAACAAATGCTCAACGCAACGTAAAGACGGCCAGATAATTCGCTAAATTGCTCAGATATCCAAAACAACAGCAAAGAACTGAACTGAAAGTTCAAACACATTCAAATATTATCGAGCATTATATGACAGATTTTCTTTACCTGTCAATAAATAATTGCCATATGAACAAAAAAAAAAGATGATGAAAATCATTTGTATCATTGAATCGTTAACTATTATGATTTTATGCATCAATTATGCATTCTCAGGTATAATAATTAAGTGTTTAATTATATTCAATGTTATTTATTTTGCTAAATAATTATTAATTATTGTTGCTTATTTGTGTTATTTTGCGTATGGCAACTTATAAAAACAAAACTGCGTTTAGTTTACGATTCAATTACGTTTAATTAATCAAATCTTTTTATTGATATTATTTATGAATCCCAACATTTTAAAATAGTACATTTACATGAAAATAAAAGGCTTAGTTGCCTTAATAACTGGTATAAATTCTATTACAAAACTCCAACAAAAAGATGCGGTACGAAATTCCCTTACAAGGCTGCCGTTCACCTTTAAATTAGGAATTCGTTCGCTGTTCTAATTTATATTGTATTTATTGTGAATTTTGTTTAAATTATCCGAAGGTTAGTAGAATGGCCAGGATCTCAGTAAGATTAGGAAAAAAAAAATCCTGTAGTTGATTATTCTGAGGAGGCGTGGTTATATTTATTTATGGCCATGAGGTTAAAATGGTTATTTGGTATTCACTGTTTAATTATTTTTTCTATGAGCCTGCACTGTCCCACATCTGGGCTTGCCATATCTTTCGAATTTTGTTTATCTTTTCCCTTCTTCGATTAAGTAATACTTTTTGATACTTAGAAAGCTTGGTTTAGGAATAGCAACCCCAAAAACTATGAAACCAATGTTTTAACAAAACCCTACAAATATGAGTAAGACTCTTGCCCTGAGTGTTCTGGTTCATAACTGTGCCGGGCTGTTCACGGCTACACTCAAGTGACTCGACCCACGGCCTATCATCGAAAACCTTTTTAAACTGGACAGTAACATTTGTTTATTGTTTCAACCGCTTTGAAACAATAACCTATCGTTCCTTGAAGAAAAGGCTTATGAATTGCCAATTTTCAACCATCATCATAATCATCTGTTGGCCTAGCCTTTTCCCAACTGTGTTGGGGTCACCTTCTAGTCTACCCGGATGCAGTTGCATACCCATATTTGAAATGAAGCGACCTTTGACTGCCTCCACAACCCAGTTAACCGTTGAGGAGTTCCCTCGTGAGAAGACGATCCTAGCTGCAGGATGAGATCATGATAGAATTCATATTTATTCATCAGATATGAACTTCTATACAAATTTTCGTGTCTGTGCTATTAACCTTTGAGGAGTTCTCTCGTGAGGAGACGATCCAGGCTGCAGGATTAAGTTATGTCTCTCATAAGAATATATTGTGTTTAAAACCAAAGATGTGTGCAAAATTTCAGCTCAATCGGTCATCGGAAAATGGTTCTAATTTAGCTTCCAAGAATGTACCCGAACAAACAGATACATACATTGCAAGTTAAATAAAAGTTTGTAAAAATTGACCAATTTACGAAAAAAAATTCACAACAAAATATAAAATAAAAACAAAATGATTATTTTCGGATAAAACTACGACGTTGTAAATTTGTTCCGTGTGGGAATCGAACCCGGGAACTGCCGTATACTTGTATCTGTCAGAGTGACATAACGCCGCGTCGGCCGCCTACATCTCAAGCAAACGGGCGTCAAACCGCTTCTCCGTAAACGCTCTCATACATCGCCATATGTTTGAATTTAAAGCGGGCCGCCACGCGCACCGCCCCGCCCGACGCGCCGCGTGTGCGTAAATGAGCCCTTAGGGTTCTCAAAAAGGAAATACGGAACGCTTTTTTTTTTTTTTAGTGTGGGAAATGACTTCTCCCGCTCTGGGCGGAGCGAAAGGGAGTGTCAGACTTGACTGACTAAAACCCATCCATGTTCCTTCTGAGCCCTTTGTGTTCCAGGGCCACGGTATCTCTTTCGAACAACCGGCAGCCCTGGCAAATACGGAACCCTTATAGGATCATTTTGTTGTCGTATGTCTATCTGTCAAGATTCTTTATCTCGGGAACGCGTGGAGGTATCGAGTTGAAAATAAAACCATATACTCAGGTCTGCGGTCCCTTTAAGTGGTGCAAAAATAAAACTTCACAGTTAACCGAAAAAAAAGATACTGACGTTTATACCGCAAAAAACGTTTATTTCGACACTCTTAGCGTACTTCCCGTTGACCGAGAACTATGAAATTTGGCAAGTGATATCATCTTATACTGCAAGTTCAGGGAAAAGTCTGAAAACTGAAAATTTTTAGTCTGATAATATGTAATTAAATCATAAAAAAAAATTGTCTTTACAAAATACGTACGGAACCCTCTGTCCGGTTTTCTAAATGGCTTCACTAACATAATAATTATAAGTTCGTTTCTTTTGGCACATTTTCTGATAGCCTCTCTTAAGTTATTGCTCTTTGATAACAAAACTTTGTTTTGTGACAAACTCCTTGGTCAACTTGACTTGCTAAGATCTATTGTCATACTCCTGATCCAGATTGATCATCATCAATCAAAATGTTCCTCTAAGCTACACCTTAGTATGCTTTGTATGGTGTCGGACGTAAAGAATAGTACCATCCCATATCTTCCCATGGGTGTCGTAAGAGGCGACAAAGGTACTTGCCAGAGAATGGGCAGCAGCGTTCTCTGTGCTTTTGTAACAACCGTACTGCGATCGCCAACCCGCCTGCCAAGCGTGGCGATTATGGCAAAACCCAGGGGGGGTTTTGCCATAATTGCCTTCTAATCTTGGGGGAGGCCTATGTCTAGCAGTGGACGTCTTTTGGGCTGAAATGATGATGATGATGATGATGAAGCTACAGCTTATGGTGTGGTGTACAGATTTTTAGTTGCATTTAACTGCTAATTAATAAAACTGGTCTTCCAATTAAAAGTCAACTTTGGAATTTTGAAACGAACACCGATTTCATTAATTCATTCACATACACACGCTTTTTACATGGAGTTACTCATGACCATACCACCTGATGTGATCCTGCAACGACAACTGCTGCAATCCATATATACTTCTTTGGATCTGGCTGACAAATTTTACCCTTATACACGAAGTATCGCGGTCACGGAGAGGTATTGCCTCGACGATGGCGCGTGGTAAAGTCGCTCCGCTCATCTCCAAAAAGAGCTGCCATGGCCCGCCCCTCCTAGCCTCCTCCGGGTATGGCAGAAGCAAGTGCGACAACACATCTAGATCGTTCCCCTAACTGCAACATTACGTTCTCAACCTTCATCCAGTCATCTTTACGTAAATTTAAGATTGTATACTTTATTTTTTCAGCTGATCATAAAGTGCACAACCGGAATCGAATCCTCCGATCGCCGTATCGTCTACACGTATCTATAACACCGGTAACCGTCCCCGGTTGGCACGTCCCTCCGTTTCTTTACGACGATCGTAAATCATATAGTTTCCAACTATTTCTGCGTTTATTGACGCAAAAAACCTAAGGTTATGTTATCTGAAGATTTGGTAACGTGGCAGTAAAACGGTTCGGGCGAAGTATTGAAAATTATAGGCGTATTTGGTAGGTTATTTTTGGGATTAGCTGTGTCGGTCACACTTTTTGCCGACTGTCGATTTGATTTATTGTTATCGGCACTGGGTATTTCTTATGTGACCTTTTATGAGTTTAAGTAAGTTCTAAAACCTAGATAAAAAGTTTTTTCTTATTAATGATTTTAATATTACTGTCCTTTATTGCCTGCACGAAGGATTAAGTAGTGGTTACATAAAATATTTTACGTTTTATATACACGTTAGCACCATTTACAGTACATAGACCTCTGGAAACCCTTTCTTGGGCGCCATTGACCGATAAATGTATTTGTTAACATGTCACGTTCGAGGGTGTTCAAGGGCATTGACAAGTTGTGCTACGTCGCAAATATTATGGCAACAATTGAATATTTTGAATTGCCGAATATTTTGACTGAGCACTGACTCCTGTGTTAATTGATAAATTTGGAATTCACAAGCGAGACAACTAGGAATGTTTTTTTATAAACCATACTGTACTCAATAAGAAACTAATTCAAAATGAGAAAGAAATACTGTCTAAATGTTTGCTTGTTATGTTTTCGTGATTTAACAGCTGAACTGATTTTGTTGAGGTGTACAAGTATACTAAAATCTGAGTTCATTATCATCATTTCAGCCGAAAAACGTCCACTACTGGACAAAGGCTTCCCCCAAGTGGCGCCACTTTGCATTGCGCTCATAAGGGGGGGTTTTGCTATAATCGCCACGCTTGGCAGGCGGGTTGGCGATCGCAGTACGGCCGCTGCAAGAGCGCAGAGAACGCTGCTGCCCATTCTCTGGCAAGTCCCTTAATCGCCTGTTACGACACCCACGGGAAGATATGGGATGGTGCTATTCTTTACGTCCGACACCATACAGACATCTCTGAGTTAGGACATAGGATACTGGGTAGAAAATTCCAGTGGTTTTCGCAATTTTTCGCAGCAAAAACTACTTATATACTAGGCTTGAATATTTCAGCACTGTTTCCAAATAATTAACGGATAACCCAAATAAGATTCTGGGGTTTTATCATCTGTTTTAATTACATTAAACATGCCAGTAATATGTCGCAACCAGTAACTGTACTCTACCTCATTGCAAAGAGGATTTGCTGGAAATATTTTAATTTAAAACTTCATCATTTATTTTCTTTAACTATTTTCGATGTGGTAATACATATATGCCGCAAAAGGCAGTACAGTTATACACGGAAATATCATTAAAGTTATTTTTAAAATGTTGACTTAAAGAAAATAATTACGAAAATATTTCTTGTTATTTTTGCCTTTGCAGTCGTGGATTTCTTTGAGAGAAACAGAAACTACGGTCTTGTTAATTTTTTAATTAAGTAAGAATTTATCTCGTATAAATATGAATCCTTATTTCCCTTGGTCACGCTATAACTTGAGAACGACTTAACCGATTACATTCATCTTTTTTTGAAGTGAAACTTCTTATGCCACTTCCAACAAGGTTGCGTTAAACGTTTAACGCTACCATGGAGGGGGTATTAAGTACTCATTTTCTCTCACATTACGAAGTTTCACTTCTTCCGCGCGGAGGGACTCCACGCACTATTTTTTTTAAATTGTTTCTAGTACTTTGTAGAAGGATTTTAGGTAGGTGGTAGGTAGGTAGGAGTAGGTAGGTAGTAGGTACTTAGATAGTAGGTGGTAGTATGGTAGGTAGGTAGATAGGTAGTTGGTAGGTAGTGGTAGGTAGTAAGTTAGGTAGGTAGTAGGTAGGTCTCTCCTATTGACAATTAACTTTGCTGTGCCCGACAGGGTCCATAGTTGATTCGATGTTTTAACATACCATCTGTTACATGTACACATTATGGAATGGAAAAAGATTGAGTAGAGGTAGGTAGTAGGTATGTAGTGAGTGGAACAAGTGCATTGCAACGCAAGACGGGCTCAGCTAGTAAGAAATAATAATGTGTATGTATAAGGTTTGGCTTATAATATGGCGTCAGTTGGGGGAGGCCTATGTCCAGCAGTGGACGTCTTTCAGCTGAAATGATGATGATGATGACGATACAAGGTGTAAACAGACCTTTCATAAAGCCGTCAACCAAGCATTATGTACATCAAACTAAGTAACCCCACGCAAAATGATTGCTGGGAAACAATATTTTTTTTTTGGGGTGAAAAATTACGTTTTTACGGTAAAACTCAATGTAACGCACTCAAAACATTGTGCTGATAGATGGATTGAATAGTAAAAAGGTCATGGAGGTATTTAAAGTACAGTTACAAAATTAAAAACTAGTATTTTTTTTATTTTTAAAAAAGTTGGTACTTTGGCGACTAATATCTCAGTAACTAGAAGGTTCCCAGGTATGATCCAGATCAAAAAAGATATTGCAATAACGGGGAAAACAAAGTGCCTTTCGAATTCGTTAAGGGTCTTTTTACACCCTAATAATAACACTAGCTGTCCCGTGCAACTTCGTTTGCGTCACATTTTCCCCGATTTTGAAACATTATTAATTGCTACTCCGCTCCTATTTGTCGTAGCGTATAGGTATATAGCCTATAGCCTTCCTCGATAAATGGGCTATCTAACACTGAAAAAATTTTTCAAATCGGTTCAGTAGTTCCTAAGATTAGCGCGTTCAAGCAAACAAACAAACAAACTCTTCAGCTTTATAATATTAGTATAGATGTTTAAAACATAGTTTAACATTCTTTACAATAATTAACTATTGCAAATTCTGATTTTAGTGTTAATAAAACTTCATTGTAATTTTTTTCTGCCATAACTTCTGCAAGCAGTGGCTATTTCTAAGAACCATATTAATTAATTATTTTCATTCTGAAACTTTGATCTACCATACTAGTATTAGTTTATTAGAAGCTTTCCTATGTTCCCCTTGCTTACATATTAAATCAGCGGTAAGTCAAATCTGTTGACTTATTATCTTTACCATTTTTATATTGAAAAAAAAAAACACAAAAGGGTACATAGAAATCTAAATGAAATCGCGCAAGTAAAATCAAATGGATAATAGAAAAGTACTTTTAAACATTCAGATTGTTATCAGCCAATCAAAGTTAATAACAAAAATGTGCTGAAAATAATTTCGTTTTCAGTTGAATTCTCTTTGAGCAATAAAATATTAATAATACCGTCAATTCGACATCCAATTCTGAAGGTCCGAGTATTTGCTATCAGCTTTTACAGCGCTTTCATAACCTCGTGAATTTGTATAGTTATGAGTACAAATAAAGGTATAACAAAAAAACCAGCCAAGTACGAGTCTTAATCGCACACAGGGCTCCGTAGCCCCAAACAATATAATAACTATATTTTGAACGGTCAATTAAATAAGTACATTTACACTCAACAGCAAAACTAAATTTGTGTTTCATAGTTTTTTAATGAAAAACAAAGTTACGGCTACAGTTTGATCAAAATGTCCCATATCTCAAAAACTAAGAATCAAATCTTATTCAAACCAATTTTCGTTGAAAGTTTTTTTTACGTTCCACAAACCCATTTTTTTTTCAGAATTTTTCTCTTCTTACTTCAGAAATTAGACGGGGGGGACACACATTTTACCACTTTGAAAGTGTCTCTCGCGCAAACTATTCAGTTTAGAAAAAAAAATGATTTTAGAAACCTCAATATCATTCTTGAAGATCTTTCCTTATGTAAACCCACAAGTAAGGGCTTAATGAAAAAAAAAATTGAGTTTCAGTTCTATTTATGGGGAACCCCCAAAAATTATTGTTTTATTTCCTATTTTTTGTGTGAAAATCTTAATGCGGTTCACAGAATACATCTACTTACCAAGCTTCAACTATACAGTTCTTATAGTTTCCGAAAAAAGTGGCCGTGACATAGGGACGGACAGACAGACATGACGAATCCATTAGGGTTCCGTTTTTTGCCATTTGGCTACGGAACCCTAAAAATTATGGAATAGTGATTCCAACTTTGTAATAGAACCTATTTCATCATCACTTTCCTGCCCAGTTGTCTAATGTTACTTGGGATCGCACTTTCGATCTTTTTTCGGATCGGACTTTTTTTTCAATCTTCTTTGGTTTTCCTGACCCTTTCCATCCATCAACATTTATATTCTATCATTATGTTATCACATGCCTGGTATAACCATGTGATGATGTGATGATGGAACAGCTACACCCCGTATAAATATTGCTGCCCGTGAGTGTAGGTAAGTACTAATAAAATGGTCATTCCACATAAAAAATAACAACGAATTTATTTAACCTACCAAATGGCGTAGAACCGATAAACGATTTCAGAGGTAATTGAAAAAACAGTCCGAGGATTTTACAATTTCGTTTCGTGTTATTTGCCTTGTCATTACAATATCAGATTTTAATTGCATGGCGATATTTGACATTTATATGAGTTCAGACATTAAATGGCCTCGTTAAAATGTGGGTGGGGAATAAACGAATGATCATCGACAAAATATTTACGTAATAAAGTTGTATCTAAATGAAATGAACCCAGGTTGAATAGATAGACATAATACCTACCCACACAGACAAAAACACAAACGCAAACACTCTAAATCTCAAAACAGGCTTCTTTTAACCGCTTTTAATAAATTTTGTGGTTGTTACCATATTTTTTTTTACTAATCTTAAAACCAAATTCTAGAGTAAAAAATACGGAATTATGACGAACAAAATATTTATCAATACTAATACGATCTACTCTTTCAATTACTCGCGAACCTGTGCGTTCGCGAGAAATTGAAAGAGTAGAGTAGGCCTTTGCCCAGGAGTGAGAAAGGGAAGGCAAAAAAAACTTGATTCAAGACGAGGTCGTTGTGTGTAAGTGTGGATTGCAGTATAGAGTTTCATGGAAAGAATCCCGAACGGCTTGAATTGAGACTATGCAGAACTGTGCATTGATTAAATGCTGAATATCATCATCATCATCTTCATTTCAGCCCAAAAGACGTCCACTGCTGGACATAGGCCTCCCCCAAGTGTCGCCACATTCACAATGCTGAATATGCGTATGATTAATACACTAACAAAGGAAAAAAAAAACTAAAATAGATGTGAAACAATGAGTCAACAACCTAAAGATATTGGTAAGCAGGTAATCTTTAAATAATTCCCAATGACGCATTAATTACATTCTTCGACAAAGAATATTTTATTATTATTGATATCTTTCAATAATCATGTTTACAACTGGATACATATTCTATTTATATGATGAAGCATATCAGCATAGCTGCCACAAATTTGTATATCTATGTACATAATTACATGCAAACAATCATTCCTTTTTCCAATGCCACTTGTTACCGTCCTTCCATGCTCCTTTTTCTTTATCCTCGTTCAAACATCAGGTCATACATGGATGCCTGTTGCGAGTACCACGCACCAGACCACCCTGAAGAACATCATCATCTGCCTAGCCTTTTCCCAAACTATGTTGGGGTCGACTTCCAGTCTAACCGAATGCAGCTGAGTACCAGTATTTTACATGAAGCGACTGCCTATCTGACCTCCACAACTCAGTAACTGGGTAATACGATACCCCTTGGGAAGACTAGATTTCAGACTTTCGGCTTCTAACTACTCGTAACGACTGTCAAAGATCTACAAATGACAGCCGGGACCAACGTCTTAACGTGCTTTCTGAGGCACGGAAGAAACTCGGTTTGTAATTATGGTCACCTATCCACGGACCAACCTCGGCAAGCACGGCCTAACCTTAAAGATCGACCCATGCGGCTGTTATTATTTAGCAACGAGCTCCTCCACCACCCTGAAGAACATCACCAATAAAATATATGACCTTCTAGGGCATTCCCTCCTGGCGTCTTCTCTTACATCATTGTAATAAGTAGTTCCGTCGCGTTGAAAAGCGAGCTAAGGAATGCCGCTTTATTTTTGCGTATCACCATCTGCCTAGCCTTTTTCCAGCGATGTTGTGATCAGCTTCTAGTTTAATCGGATGCAGCTAAAAACCAGTATTTTACATAGAGCTACTGACAATCTGACCTCCACAACCCAGTTAGTACTGAGAAACACGATTCCCTTTGGTGAAACTGGTTGTCAGACTATCGGGCCATTCACTACCTTTAACGACTGTCTTAGATCTACAAATAACTGCCGGGACAAACGGCTTAACGTGCTTTCCGAAGCACTGAGGAAATTCGGTATGTAATGGGTTACCCATCCAAGGACCAACCTAAGCAAGCGCAGCTCATCCGAACGATCAACCTGAGCGTCTGTTATAATTTAGCCACGAGCTCTTTATCTTCTTGTATTCAAACAAAATCAAAATATTTTTATTTAACACATGCCTACATGGGCGCTTATAAAACGACTAGCTACCCGGCGCAACTTCTCAGCCCGATCACTATGTACGGTAAGCCTATCCCTTGGGAGAAGCAAGCCAAGTACTTAGGAGTCTTACTTGACAACCACCTGTCTTTCGCGGCGCACATCAAAGCAGCTCGTGACCGAGCTGCCTTTGCTATGGGTAGGCTTCATTTCATGATTTCGTTAAAAAGCAAGTTGTCACTCAAGTGCAAGTTGCGCCTTTATACCGCGGTGATCCGCCCCATTATGACGTACGCTTGCGTCGTGTACGCTCACACCAAGCCTAAGTACATCCATAGGATGCAAACCTTGCAGAACCGGTTCTTACGTAGAGTCACGGGAGCCCCTTTTTATGTCCGTAATGACCGTCTACACGTAGACCTTAGAATGCCCACAGTCCTTCAGTTTATAAAACATCTTTGGAAGCGTTTCTTCGATAACGCCATTAAACACCGTAATCCCCTGATCGCAGCGGCCGCCCGTTACGAACCCTCGCGCATTAGTACAGTACGCCGTCCTCGGCATACCCTCGTCACTCCCGATGATGCTATCACC
This sequence comes from Cerastis rubricosa, assembly GCA_949152445.1. Lineage (NCBI taxonomy): Eukaryota > Metazoa > Arthropoda > Insecta > Lepidoptera > Noctuidae > Cerastis > Cerastis rubricosa. The sequence continues at coordinate 18,136,963 of OX424541.1, forward strand.
CTCCTCCAGGAGAGTAGCAAAGAGACTAGCACTCTTAAAAAGTTCAGACACAAACCGCCGTCTTTCCGACCTCGCCGTCGATGTCCGTCGCGACGTCCCGATCCATACCCTCCCCGACCCTTGCTCTAGCCAGCCCGCGATGCTGTGCCAGTAGTTTTAAATCAGCCCCTAAATAATGATATCATTCAGATCCAGCCTGTCCCCATGCAGTCTTCCCCAAGCGACGCCCTGAGCCGAGGCTCGTACCCCACAGGGGGTGCCCTCAGCGTATAGTCGCTTAGTTTGTAAGTTTTTATGCCCTGGCTGGAGGCCTTACTCTTAAGGCACCCACAGGATAGTCCGGTTAAGCAGACGACAACCTCCTAGGTTGAACTGCGAGATGCCATTCCCAAAAAAAAAAAAAGGCGCAACTTCGTTTGCGTCACATTTTCCCCGTTTTCGCCACATTTTTCATAGCTGCTCTACTCCTGGTTGTAGCATAATGATATATAGCCTATAGCCTTCCTCGATAAATAGGCTATCTAACACTGAAATAATTTTTTAAATCGGACCAGTAGTTTCGGAGCCTATTCAATGCAAACAAACAAACAATCAAATCTTTCCTCTTTATAATATTAGTTTAGAAAACAGAAAGGTGTTCGATTCTGATCTGAGAAAAATACATTGCATAGGATAAAGTGTGAACCCTATGCATTGTATTTTTCTCTGAGTTGTAAGACTCGCAGACATACCTATTATCCCCGCGTTTGCTTTGACGGCTCTCTGCGACTCCCTCGTAAAACAAATGACGATGAAATAAGTGAGATTTTCTTGCAATCTCCTCGTAAGGATGAACCATCCGTAGTTTAAAGCCATCCATCCCAGACAATGTCAGTTGGCTAGACGTACACGAATGAATCGATTATCCAGCATTTATTCGCTTTAAATTTCCTTCGAAAGTAACAAAATACTTTGTTCTGATATGTTTTTTTATGACGATTTAGTTTTTTTGCACACTTAGAACCATAACTGTTTTGATTCTAATAATATTTGAATATTTCATCTCATTTTGCTTTGCTAATGATTTCTTTTTTTTACTTGTGTAGTTTACCCTTTTGTGTGTTGTCCCGATTTTCAAGACATTACATGGAAATAAATAAATGACAGCTGAACAAATTACACCGATAATTTATGTACTTAGTTTGTAAGCCCTGGCTGGGGGCCTTAAATTCATTTGAGGTCACCACAGGATTGCCCGGTTGAGCAGAAATAACCTTGGCAGGTTGATCTGCGAGTGGCAATGTCAAAAAAAAAAAAAAAAAATTACACCGATAATTTAAATTAAACAAATTCCCTACCATAATTTTATATGTCTGCAATTAAACGAAACCTGAATCCAATAATAATAATATAATAATAATAAAGCCTCTTTATTTCCATAATGAATGACTTATAAAACAAATTTAATAAAGGATTATTTTTCAATTCTGTGCATGCATGAAAAAATTAAAATATTAAAATTCATCTCGTGATTATAAATTACAATTTCATAATAATTATATCTAAATAAATAAATTCATTTTATATAACATTAAATTCAATATTCAAATCAATTTACAAAATTCAATATGGACCCCTCAACGGGTTAAGGCCTCCTCCATTTTGCTCCACGTCTGTCTGTCCTTTGCTTTTATGAACCAATTTTCACCAGCTTTTCTTATTAATTCATCAACCCATCTTTCTTTTGGTCTACCTCTTTTTCTTTTATTTGTTGGCCCTTGCCATGTGGTTACTCTCTGTGCCCATTTTTCCTTGTCCATACGTGCGATATGACCCGCCCATTTCCATTTAAGTTTTTGTGAATGTTCCAAAGCATCTATTATTTTTGTTGTTTTTCTTATTTCTGTGTTTCTTTTTCTGTGTTTTCTTTGTATGTTCAGTATACTCCTTTCCATCGCTCTCTGGCATACTTGTATTTTGTTTTTAGTGTCATTATTGTATATCCATGTTTGGCAGCCATACGTAAGGCAAGATAGTAAACATGAGTCCATTACTTTTTTCTTGAGTTTTAAAGGGATTTTTGATTTTAGGGTTTCTTTATTGCTCCAGAATTTATTCCAGGTTATGTTACCTCGCCTTTTAACCTCATCTTCGTGTCTTTTCTTAGAAAAAGATATTTGTTGCCCAAGGTAAACATAGCTTTGAACGTATTCTAATGTGTTGTTATTGACCCTTATTGGTATGATATGGTGGTTCGTCATGACTTTAGTCTTGGTAGTATTTAATTCTAGGCCGATCTTATTGCTTACATCGTTCAGTTCTTTAATCATTTTCTGCAGTTGAGATGCTGTTTCAGAGAAGAGTATGATGTCATCCGCAAAACGAAGATTACTGAGGAGCTTCCCATTTATATTAATTCCTTCCCTTTCCCAGTTCAGCGTTTTCATTATACTTTGAAGCACAGCTATAAAAATTCTAGGTGAAAGGGGGTCACCCTGTCTGACGCCTCTACAAATGTTTATTTCAGGGCCTTGTCTCTCTAACTTTACACGACTTTTGCTTTTGTAGTAGATGTCTTTTATAAGGTCTACAGTCTCCGACGGTACTTCGCACTCATGTAGAGCTTTCCACATGCTCTTATGTGATATAGAGTAGAAGGCTTTGGCGTAGTCGATAAATGCCAGGTAGAGTGGTCTTTTGTGCTCTAAGTATTTCTCTATAATCAAGTTTAAAGTGTGCATGTGATCTGTTGTTGAGAAGTTTTTTCTAAAACCTGCTTGTTCGGGCGGTTGAAATTTCTCTGTGAACATTGCTAAGCGATCCTCAAGACATGAAGCAAATAATTTGTACATATTCGACTGTAAGCTTATTGGTCGGTAATTTCCAATATCGGCAGGGTCTCCTTTTTTGTAGAGTAAAATTATGTCAGATTGCGCCCATTCTTTCGGTATTGCTCTGAGATTTAGAATCTCATTAAATAAGATGGTTAAGTATGGTGCTAGTATCATTTTCCCCAATTTTAGTGCTTCATTTGGGATTCCATCTGGCCCGTTGCTTTTGCCGGATTTTAGAGCTTCGATTTTCTTTATTATTTCATATGTAGAGAATCTATCTAGAGTTGTAGTAGAGTCCTGGTTTTTCGCTTCGATTTCCGGAGTAGCATCTTTTACTGAGTATAATTGTTGATAAAATGTTGTTGCCTCCAGAACTCCAATTCGTGCCCAATATGAGAATTTGTTGTGTCCGATCAAGTGCAAAACTGCACTTATGACGAAGAGCTTATTTGGTATTGCTCCCAAAATTTATAATAAACTACCAGACGGAATTAAATGTATGCCTTTAAATAGATTTAAAAAGTCCCTTCAGGAGATACTACTAGACAAATGTTATTACAGTGTAGATGAATATTTAAATGATAAATTTTTTGTATGAATTATTCTGGTTTGTGATTTTAAGATTTTTAATTTGCATTTTATATTGGATTTTTTTTTTAATATCGGTTTTCTTTTAATGATTTTTAATTTTATTGGCATTTTATTATTTGTAATATTCTATTGACATTTTATTTGTGAATTATCTTTAAATTTTATTTTATTTTTTAATGACATTTAGTTTTATGATTTTATTTTTAACTGACATTTTATATTTGTAATCTTTTATTTAAGTTGAAATTTTATTTTTAATCTCAATTCATTTCTTTTTTCTGTGTTTAAATTTGTATGTCTGTAATGACAAAACATAGCAAGAGCTTTTTTAATATATAAGATCCTTAATGTTTACACCTATGTTTAACAAATAAATGATTCTGATTCTGATTCTGATTCTGCCTTTTCTATTATATCTGGTCTTGATAATATTTTCTTGCCATTAGTATCATCTTTTAAATAGGGTATCCATTGTTTGGTGCTGTTAAGATTTTTAAGACCTTTCTTTAAACTACCTGTTGATTCGAGGTGGCTTTCGATTTCTTTTATTCTGCGTTCCGTGCTTTCCCGTTTCATTAATTTGTAGATGTTTTTATATAGGTATGTACGTTCGTCTTTTTCTTCTTTTGTTAGGGATTTCTTCTGAATCAATTCGCTTCTTCTTGCAATAAGACATTTTACGTAATCAGGGATGGTCTCCCGTTTTTGTGTTGGTTTCTGTCGAATTGAATTTAAACTGGTGTTTATTGGATTTTTAATTTTTTGGTATATGGAAACCTGAATCCAATATCAGTCAAATATTATATTCATGGCACATTTCAGTCGCTAAAAGCATCCGTAATAAACCTATGTTTTCATGACAGCCATTTTGTATTTCATTCACAATTTTAAATGATGCCGTATCACGTTTTGACGCATAATGCAATTACACGCGTACTAATTTTGCTGACTAATTTTAAATACGCATTTTGACATGTACGCAAAATGTGCAATACGCATAATGCCTTATTAGTATGATGACCAACACACGTATTGACTAATTTTATATACGCAATTTGACATATACGCAAAATGTGCAATACGCATAATGCCATATCAAAAGACTAATAATTCACGAGTAGGCAAGGAAAGGGCAAAAACAAAAATAATTATTTCTTCAAACAAAACATTTACCATCTTAGATACAGGGAAATTAAGAATTATTCCTTCAAACAAAACTTTTACCATCAGTAGTTTGATGAATTCATTACGTTTAAATAAAAGTAGGTAAGTAGGTACACCAATACCCTTTAAATTATAAAGTACTACTGATGTTTCGTTTTACGAATGCGTCATTGCGTGTTATTATTTGTATTGGTCATTTTTCAAATTGGTCTAAATGCTGATGTGTCATTTTTCGAATTGGTTCTAATGCGGATATGTCATTTTACAGGGTGCGTACCTATTGATATAATAACAAAAGTTCTAATGATCATTTGACCTATTTTCATTTGATATAATTTTGATTAGTATAACGATGAAATGATATAATGAATTATTGATATAATTTCAGTTTACCTAATTTTATAAGGTCTAATAAACATTTTCTATACTGCACATTTGAACTAATATTCAATTAGTATAGTATTTAGTTCGTATATTATTCCTCATACATTCCTGCGCCAGATCCCCGCCCCTATTGTGGGTGAACCATCTGGGTTAGGTTAGGTTAGAAACATGCCCATCAGCGTGCGAAGGCGAGCGAGCAAAGCGAGCGTGATGCGGCAGCGGCCGCCGAGCGCCAGATCCCCCCTATTGTGGGTGAACCATCTGGGTTAGGTTAGGTTAGAACCATGACAATCAGCCAGATCCCTTCTATTCTTGGTGAATCATTTGGGTTAGATGAGGTTATAACAGTATGATGTTTTTTGATACTTGATACGAATTTAGGCAGAAAATGAATAAATATGAAAATTAGGTCAAATGAAAATTAGATTAAATGAACGGTATACTAAATGTTTTTAGAGCAAAAGAAGTTTACTTATATGAAATGTAATATTAGATCACATGAAATTAGGTTATTTGTTTTTATAGCATATGAAAATTATATCATGTGAACGTTATTTCAAGTGAAAATATATTATCTGTTAGTATAGCATATATTACACACCCCATTTAACATATGCGTCGATATGCGAAAAAAATTCTGATCATTTTGGTCATTATGCTTCAAAAAGCCGTATCAGATGATTTAATTTAAATATTTGCAGTAATTTATTTGTAAAACTAACAAATCAGGCATAGTTAAACTAATTGAATGAGTAATAAACTAAATATATTGCAATCATAGATCGCGAGATAAATTTATACAGAAGCAAAGTACATTAAAACAAGATAATAAAATAACAAGAACATAGTAATTTTAAAGTAAGTAGACCTAAGTAGGTTTTATTTTCACTTGGCCGTAGTTTTGGATTTTGCCCAGACATTGCATCTCAGAAACCTGTATTAAGACATTTATATGTAGACATGTATAAATAAATACTGTAACATAAAAGGCCTAAGTAATCACTCAAATAAAAAAGTGATCCAGAAACTGCTTCTCTCCTTACCCTACAATGAAACCGAAGACATTATCAGTTAACAACACCTAATCTGTGCTAAACCTTCACCACACATACCCACTAACATAAAGACACCCATACACATACACACCCATGTGTGTACACACATTATTCCTAAACATTAGAATAGTTCTTATTTTTTTTTGTTTTTTGGGAATGGCATCTCGCAGTTCAACCTAGGAGGTTGTCGTCTGCTTAACCGGACTATCCTGTGGGTGCCTTAAGAGTAAGGCCTCCAGCCAGGGCATAAAAACTTACAAACTAAGCGACTACACGCTAAGGGCACCCTTTTTTTGTATTCTAATTTTCTGTTAATTACCCATTTTCTGTTAATCCAATTTATTAAAATGTTTTGTTATTTTCCAAAATGTCTAATTAGCACAACTACAAATATATGTTTTAATTTAAAGTTATCGCAACTCCGACCCCCAAGATACAGGCACAGACTAGTTTGGGGTCCACTGTTATCTAATAAGTTTATTCTTATTCTTATTTTTTTGGCCTATTTGGTTGGTTAAAAAAACCAACCAAAAAAACACCTCGTTGGGTCGGAAAAATAAACCGTCAGAAATTTTAACCTTTGACATAGTACAGTTAAACATTGCATTTAGTTTGTTATGTTAGGTTTTTAACAACATACAAGCTCTTTATATAAAATCAGCAAAGCTTTTAATATAAATAGCAGCTACACGCTACTTAAATCCTGTGGCTTCGCTCGTTTGGAACAGATTTTCTGCCACCCTCGGGTACCATACATTTTTCTTCACAAAATGGTAATCTACGGTCTTACGTACTTTCAAAAGATTTACATAGAAGATTGTTCACAAATTCCTCTTAATCCTTTGGTAAAATGTTACGAGGTAATATGTTACTCTTTACATGTTATTTTTATACCGTTTCTTAAGAGGAAATTGTTATTTCCGCCTGTCGTACCTTTTTTTGGGGCTTATGTGTTTAATTTTGGTTTAAATCATCGGTATCGTTTGTATGAAAATATGTCTGAACGGTTTTGCTGTAGAAACATTGTGTCTTAATATTTATCATACAAAAAGATTATACTATGTAGCTGCCTAAGAATTCAAAAGATAATTCTTGGCATAGAAATCAAAAGTCGTTAAAAAATACACCTATTCTACAGGGTGGAATTGAAGTCATGGGCATTATTTTAAACAAAGACACTACTCAAGATATTAATTGCATTTGGGCTACTATTACGCAAATCAAAATATATTTAATTATAGTATAGAAAACCTTAAAAATGTAATAAGTTATATTGCAACAGAATTTTTATTGCAAAAAAAAACCCAAAACGTAATTAAAACAAAATACTTCATAAACGCAAATAAGTCTTAAGTATCAAAATCTTAAAGCGCAGTACAGCGCTAAACGAAAAGTAAACAAACATCAAATAATACTAACAACTAGTCATTGCGGCTGACCAGCAAACGCGCGATATTTCCTTACAAGTAGCAATAACGGGCTAAAAGGCATGCCGCCTGCCGCAAAATTTCTCCGTCCCGCTCTCTCACTCGTTTCTCATTCGTAATTTTAAGAATTTAGTCATATTCTATGGATGATACTGTATGGTGTCGGACGTGAAGAATAGCACCATCCCATATCTTCCTGTGGGTTTCGCAAAAGGTGACTAAGGGACTTGCCAGAGAATGGGCAGCAGCGTTCTCTGTGCTTTTGTAACAACCGTACTGCGATCGCCAACCCGCCTGCCAAGCGTGGCGATTATGGCAAAACCCTCCTTATGTACACTTGGGGGAGGCCTTTGTCCAGCAGTGGACGTCTTTCGGCTGTAATGATGATGATGATGGATGATACTAATTGTGCTTGTTGCAACAATTTAATTACTTTTTAAAAATAAATTTTAGTAAATGACTCTTTTTAATGTAAATCGTATATTATCGACTTAAAAAAACCGGCCAAGTGCGAGTCCGACTCGCGCACTAAGGGTTCCGTACCAATGTTTATAAAAAACGAGCTAAAATAAACTTTATTTAAGGGGGGCCCCTTAAATATTTATTTTATTTTGTTTTTAGTATTTGTTGTTGTAGCATCAACAGAAATACATAATCTGTGAAAATTTCAACTGGCTAACTATCACGGTTCATGAGATACAGCCTGGTGACAGACGGACGAACGGACGGACGGACGGACGGACGGACAGCGAAGTCTCAGTAATAGGGTCCCGTTTGACCCTTTGGGTACGGAAACCTAAAAATACTTTTACACCGCGCGCTTATGCTAGGGCTTCTGGTAGATAATATGATTTCCAACTGAGAACAGTTTAGTGAACAAATTCAACATAAAACAAATGAATGTCATTGAGAGCTTCATTTGCAAGTCTAGACAAGCATTTAACAGTAAAAACAAAGTTTCATAACTGCTACCAAAGCACTAAAGCACAAGGTTTAATACAGTTAGTGTGGTAACTAAAACTCTTTATTAAAATTTTAAGGTTCTGTCAGACTGACAGACGGATGCGACAAGGACACATATACAAGGTGTAGTTTTGCATCCTCGTCAAATTCAAGGAGGTAACTATGCTGTTCTGTATGGGGTCGGACGTAAAGAATAGCACCATCCCATATCTTCCCGGGGGTATCGTAAGAGGCGACTAAGGGACTTGCCAGAGAATGGGTAGCAGCGTTCTCTGTGCTTTTGCAACAACCGTACTGCGATCGCCAACCCGCCTGCCAAGCGTGGCGATTATGGCAAAAACCTCCCTTTTGGGGTAGGCTTATGTCCAGCAGTGGACGTCTTTCGGCTGAAATGATGAACTATGCTAATGATTCTCGTCCCGAATCAATAATAAAAAGGGGCAGGTAATTTTTGGTTTCTTTCTTGTTTACGGAAATCGGTAAGTGGGAACCACCCGTGTTTTAAACGCGGCCCATCTGATCCCTGAGCTTTAACCACGCTTTCACACATACAAAAAATCGCAAAGTTTATTCGATAGTTTAATATTCCGTAAACCACTTTAAGGGAGTTATTTAAGTCTCAGGTAATAGAGGCGAGCCTATTGCCAGCAGCCGTGCACAAATTTCCGTGACTGCTACTGAGAAATGCCTGATGGAAAAACCCAATAGTACTATTGGCTTGCCATGCCTGACCCGGGTATCCAACCCAGGACCTCATGCCGCATGCAGTCGACCAACGAAAGAGGAGATATGGAAACATACAAGTATTATCTTGTATGTGTCCACTATTACTAGTACTACTATGTCCTGTGTATTAAGAGCGTTTACGCCTTACGGCATTTAATACAGACTTTCAAGTCCTTATTTTCAGAAATGACTGAACCGATTTTAACGATGTATAAAACTAACTAAAACCATTTCGAAATGTATTTAAAAAAAAGATAATTCGAAATTTCTGTTTCTATAGATAATTTATAATCGGTCTAATTTCGCTGTAACTCTATTCTTGAAAATGTTTTTTTAAGTAGATTTTTAGACCTATGTATCCTGCTTATGCGTATTAAGTTTATTGAAATCGGTTCAGTCATTTCGGAAAATAGGGACTTGAAAATATGTAATGAAATGCCGTAAAGCGTAAACGCTCTTAATACACAGGACATATTAGTTCTAGTAGTAGTGGACACATACAAGATAATACTTGTATGTTGTGTCCATGTCTAATTATTTCACAGGCAACTTTATTTTATATTTTTATATCCTTCAGTCTCATAACGTTCAAATGTCTTGTTTAATATAATTTTGTAATAATATAGTTTTTTTTATATGTTGTTTTGTAAAAATATTTAAAAATGTAATAGATATGTCGCCGCAAGAGCGTCTATGTGCTAAGACTATTCATTAATCTTATTAAGAATCAACATTAATCCTCATTTGTCATAATATTGATGAACCTGCCATGCCATCTGTGTGGGGCAAGCATAATTATTACGATAATCATTTGACTAAACGCCATCTATTGGCTTGTGTGTTAACTACTGCGCAAATAATAGATTCGTTTAGCTTAGATGGCCTGTAATTTATTAAACAAAAGCCTTTAGCTAGAACTATAGCCAAAATTAAGATTAGCAAATATTTTATGATAGCTGGGATTTTAGCAATGACAATTTGGATTTTAACAATGGCTCATTTTGTTAGGTGGCAACCCAGTCTTGTGGGAAAGAACGCCGAATAGTCAATTAGTGAATTTATAATTTGTAGCAACAATTAAATCAATTTCTAGAACTAACTACAAACTTAAAATTAATAAGATTATTTTACAGAGTATTTTATTAGTGGTAAACCAGTTCTTTGTATTTAATGCTTTGATCTGCCGAAAATGGTTTTAAGCATGCGATTGTTGTAAAAAGTATTAAAGCTACTAACTAGGCTTGTAACTTAATAACGCCTTTGCATTTGTGAATATTGGTATTGTTTAATTACTAAAATAATTAATTGTGAAGTATTAGTATTGTTTTAATGGAGTATTACTGAACTAACTATGTAATGAATAATTGGACTGATCTAATGAGTGTAGTACATCCGCCCACTCAGAGCCGCGGGCGCACCCAGAGATGTCATTCGAGTTAGCTCGCGATTAGAGAATTGAAATATTAATGAATTGAAAGTAGTTTTTGAAGTGAGCAATAATAACTTATGTTAATATGAACTGTAATAATTGAAAGACAGATCCAAAAGAGTGTGTGAGTAGTTTCTTGGCTCGTTCTTCTACTCACATCAACCATGTTTGTGAATGAGCGGCTCAACTGGAAAGTTTATAAGTGTTAAAGTGCCTGTAACTGGTTTATTAGAAATAAACTTGCAGTTTGAGTCAAGTGTTGTGTGTGATTTCAACTACCCATCCACCTATCTAAAAACAATGAAGATTAATGTTGCACAGTTAACGACTGAAAGGCAATATGGCGTCGATATTCATTTATGGTGGAATCCCCGCCTTGATAGATATGTAAAGAAAGTGTATAAAGAGAATATAAAAAAATATAAATAATATGTATTTAGATAAATAAACGATTTAATTATTTTACAGTAATTTCACGAACAATGGCTAGTAATCAATAATCAGACATAGTTGTATTAAAGCAAAACGACAACTTACACCAAAACTAAATTCAATAAATCCCTCACGTTAAGCACAAACATATATTTCAAGCAAGTTAAGCGCGGCGAATACCAGTGATCGTATTAACTGTTAATTAACATATTCAAGTAATTAACGGCTTCAAATTGAGTTTTCAGTTCACTTCTGAATAAACAGAGAGACGTTTGTGTACATTGGTTTTAAGGAGATTACAGATCATTATTTGAATACGAACTAATATTAAAGCAGTCCTGTATATCCTAAAACGACCTACTGACAAAGAAGTCAGAGGTGAATAGTAGGTAACTTTTTAATAACATCAGGGTTGTAATTGAATTTCCATGTTATTACATGGAAATTCAATTACAACCCTGATGTTATTCACATCCGACACCATACAGAACGTCTGGACATATTTGTCCAGACGTTCTGTATGGTGTCGGATGTGTTCTGTATGGTGTCGAATGTAAAGATAGACGAAAGACGTCCACTGCTGGACATAGGCCTCCCCCAACGATTGTTTGTAAATGTGTGGACATTGTAGGCCTTATAGATTCCTAGATCCTTGGTAACTTTTTATTTCGTTCTACGTTTCGTAGTAAGCAACGACTTATTGTCAGGCCTACGATGTCCTCCCATACTTTAGTACTAATGCTGTAACAGAAATATTGTAAAACCAAATGATTTTAAAAGAGTAACCATGGAGTTTCTTGCCGGTTCTTCTCCATAGGAAACGACCAACCCGAACCGAGCACCTTTTTGCCGACGTTTTATAAGTGCCCCTGTAGGCCTATGTAAAATAAAAATATTTTGATTTTGATTTTTTTGGAACGCCACATTGACATAAGGGGGGTTTTGCCATAATCGCCACGCTTGGCAGGCAGGTTGGCGATCGCAGTACGGTTGTTACAAAAGCCCAGAGAACACTGTTGCCCATTCTCTGGCAAGTCCCTTAGTCGCCTCTTACGACACCCACGGGAAGATATGGGATGGTGCTATTCTTTACGTCCGACACCATATAGAACATACTACTACACGCTACATTTTATGTAGTGTATTATGAAAATTAAATAAAATAATGGTACAAATAAAAGATTTTAAAACCGGTATCAGGCAGTTTCAAACACCATCGTTAGTCCGTAGCAACACACTGCGCCGGACGTGGCCGAGTATGATGCACGAGTTACCGACGGCGTCGGCCTATAAGAAACCGATTCACTCAACTTTTTAAGAGATCTACATATATTATAATGACCGGGAAACAGAGAAGTTTTCGTAATGGAAAAACCAAATACCACTTTGTCTGACCTGATCATAACAAGGATTTTCTCTTACAACCACTCCGCAAAACATTCACACAAAATCGCACCTTATAAAGAAGTAAAAGGTCCTATAAGGGTTTCGTATTTTTCTTTTAGGGTACGGAAACCTTAAAACAAAACCCACTCCATATATCTTAGCTGGGCCATCATGGCAACGGGCCGTCGAGGCACAGGTGATGGCCAAGTAATCTATCCATTCGTATGTGCTTTGACTTATTTATTCTTTCGTCCATTTTCCTTTTTGCCAGGATTCGGAGGAAAAATGGCGGACAAAGTCACGCTTGATGGCGTAATGTGTTTGGGGATCAGAAGTGATCGTGTAGATAGTTTTGTTTTGTGGTTTGCCACATTTATTTATATCTGTTTGTTTGTTTTTGTACGAAACTATTGTTTGAAAAACTTTTTAATTGAGACTAAATAACTCGATACATTGTACATAGGTATATCAGGATTTCAATCATTCTTATATGTTAATCTTATTTCTATTCGATTCGAATCGTTCAATTTTAAGTAATGATTTAATAAAGTAATGTGTTACTCGACTTTTAAATTTTAGATACTAGTTTAGAGCTTGGCTCAAAACTACACAAAAAGTTATTTTTGAGAAATACCTAAGTATAGCAAACAATCTTTTAATTAAAACATAAGCAAAAGTATGAATTATGTAAGGAATGACGTGATTTTAACCCTAGCGTAATCTACAAAGGTATAACACCCCCAGACTTCTTTGAAAACATTTTGATTAAACGCAAAAAGTCACTTTCATCCTCCATTCTAAATTACCTGCCATGACGCACCTGAAACATTTTTCTTCCATACTTCGGCTCATTTTTATTCTCGTCTACCTAGCCAGAAATAATGTCCATATATTAATATAAACCGACCCTCAATTCGGAACACGCAGCTGAATAATTGAAGGCAATTTTCTGATTAGTACCACAGCGAGTGTTACACTATCCTAAACCGCTGTTTGTTCTAATGACGGCCATCTACGCAAAGTGCCAGCTCTATTACGAAGCGAGCGAGTAATGTAGGAGGTACACTGAGATACAAACGGGTGTGTTACGGTTGTGGGTACGATTGGCATTTTGGTACTGGCCAGCACAGAGTTGAGATATTGTTTGAAATATTTATGCTGTTTCAGATGAAAGGGACACTTGTTGTTCGTAGTTAACTGACGGTTTGTACATATTTGTAATTGATGGATCTCAGAAGCGGCCATTTTTTTTTTGGGCTGACGTGATTTTAGATTCTGTTTTGTTGATCTGAATTTAATTTTGAATTATTTGTTTACAACTTTTGCGTCTGAAGTCGGTGACAAAAAAAAACTGAACCGATCAAACGAAAGTTTTTTTGTTTTAAAATAAATATCGATCGATTGATGAAGAAAGGAACGATTCTTAGGAAAATATTTCAATTACACATTCCATGATATTTCTACACACAATATATTATTATAAATCGCTAGTAAATCAGACGCTTTGATAAAAAGAGAAATGTATGTGTCAACATGTTTACATGGGAAGCAATAATTAGTTTGTGTAATAAAAATACTAGTTGCTGTCCGCGACTTAGTCTGCGTGTATTTTGTATTTATTTTCATATTTTTTACTAAATGATAGAAGAATCAATCCTAATGGAAGTATCAATAGAGGTGAAAAGTTGCATTTGTCTTTTCTAAATTTCAAAACAATCCATTCAGTAACTTTTGCGTACATGAGTTACAGACAGGGTTAAAATTAGGTACTACTAACCTACCAAGACCTATTAAAGCAGTATTGTTTTACTCTTATTCCAGAGTGGGAAAGAGACGGAGCTATACAAGATGTCTAGCGCCGTCTTTTTCCTACACTGGAAAAGGAGTAAAACAATAATGTTTTAAGACGTCATGGTAGGCCACCTGGTCAGTACTTACACATTTTGAGTTGGGAGCAATTATTGGCAAAACTGATTATAAAGAACTTAATCTTAAACTTAATCTTTAGGTTCATCATCATCATCATCAGCCTATAATGTTCCCACTGCTGGGACACAGGACTCATCTCAATAAGAGGGAGTGGGCCTTAATCCACCACGCGGGCCCAATGCGGGTTCGCAGATGTCACATGTCGTCGAATTTTTTAGTTCTAGGACATGCCGGTTTCCTCACGATGTTTTCCTTCACCGTTTTTTAGGGCAGCGGTGATGAAATAAATTACACAAAGTAATGCGCCTGCCTGGGTTCAAACCCACGGCTTACTGCTCGTAAGTCGGAGCTGTCACCACTGGGCCACCGCTGCTCTCAATGTCTACGTTAATTATAACAATAGTTCAACTTAGTTCACATACTGACTTGTACAAAACTTTGATCAAAGCATGACTTCCCTTCATGCTACTTCGTTTGATGTGGCTTCCCTTGGAGGAAACTTTATTGCCATTGTAGTTCTCGTTTTGTGAGGCAAAGTGACACCACAAGTTTAACATACAGAGTGTAAACAGAACCTTCACGAAGCCGGCAGCCAAGCATCCTGTTCATCAAAATAAGTAACTCTACGCAAAAATTATCGCTGAGCAACATTTTCTTTTTTGGGGTGTAAAATCACGTTTTACGATTGGACTATAGGTAACGCACTTAAAACATCGTGTTGATGGGTGAATTGAATAGTGCGGGTTTCGTGGAGGTCATCATCATCTTCATCATTTCAGTCGAAAGACGTCCACTGCTGGACATAGGCCTCCCCCAACGCCACATTGACATAAGAGGGGTTTTGCCATAATCGCCACGCTTGGCAGGCGGGTTGGCGATCGCAGTACGGTTGTTGCAAAAGCACAAAGAACGCTGCTGCCCATTCTCAGGCAAGTCCCTTAGTCGCCTCTTACGACACCCATGGGAAGATATGGGGGATATCGTGGAGGTATTTAAAGTAAATAACATTAAAATCTTCAATTTATAAAAAAAAAATATCTGTAACTAGATGGTATGGTTTGAAACAAAAAAAAGATCGCAATGACGGGGAGAACAAGTGCGTTTCAGTTTCGGTAAGGGTACTACTATAACCATTATAGAATACCATCAAAGCTCGTCAGAGAAAGTAAGGCACATCTTCATCACAGGCTCTTTGTGTATGTGAGTTTAAATGTTTGTACGCATCCACGATACAGGAGAAATTCCTAGTGTGGGGAAACGTTTCATAAAAAAAAAACATGGATGTCATGTGATGACAGATCCAAAACAAAACAAGACTCAGAAACAAAAATCTGGTTCTATTTCTTGATAGAAATAGCACCAGATTTATTTTCTGAGTATAGACTTGAAATACCTAAATGGAAAATTATTCAAACTTACCTAGATAAGTTGATATAATTTTAATGTTAATTTGAGGTAGGTTAGTGGGGCATATAAATGCCCTACTGCTGGGTAAAGACCTACCCCATATCCTTCCAGGTTCTCTTCTCTTAAGCCACGTCGAACCAGCCTTTCTGATGCGAGTCCAGGTGTCCTAACAAGACGTCATAAAGCAGAATTGTTTTATTCTTATTCCAGAGTGGGAAAAAGACAGAGATATACGGGTCGTCTAGCTCCATCTCGTTCCCACTCTGGAATAAGAATATAACAATACTGCTTTGAGATATCATAGTAACCCCCCCTGATCATATCACTACAAACTAGGCCGTTATATGAGTAATGATAAACCAACTTGAAAAAATAACTTTTCTGTTTTTATTTCTCTTCTAATATTTAACTCAACACATTCCTAAGTGTAACGCAACGAGAAATGATCTACTTTTTCTTTTATTTATTTTCCAAATGTTCTCACAATTACTTTATCTTACAAGCTGTGTGTGTCCCAAACTCAATGTTTAAATAGGTCAAGACCCGCGGTTAGCCAATGACTAGTCGTTTAGCAGTCGGCCATCATAATTTGGGCCCAATGATGACTGGGAAGTCCTTTGATTGACGACCCTTACCTTACGGACATAATAATAAAGATATTATGGTTAGTCTCCGGTACCTTATGGTAGTGCACTTACTTAGACTTTGTTATTTGCATAGTATAATACGGGGAAGTTTTACTTATAAACACCTTCGCATAGAAGATGTCTGTGGTATATGTATTTTAGCCATAAGAGCGTTTATGCCTTACGACATTTCATACAAACTTTCAAGTCTTTATTTTCCGAAACGACTGAACCGATTTTGATGAAATTTCAAAAGCATAAGTAGGATACATAGGTCTTAAAAGTTACTAAAAATAGTGTTTTAATTATCTTTTTTAAAGACATTTTGAAAATGTTTTTAGTAACTTTGTAGAACTACGTATCCTGCTTAGTCGTATTCTGTTTCATTAAAATCGGTTCAGTCATTTATCTTAAAAGTTTGTATAAAAGGTATAAACGCTCTATATAAATATAAATAGAACGAATGATGGTTTTACATAGGCTGAAAAAGGAAAGATAGAATATACTTTATTGTATAAAATAAAAATAAAAAATAAAAATAGCCTTATATTTCCAGTTTAACAATTTAACATAAAGAAAAAAACAATTTATCTACCTCTAATATCTACTTATACATAGCAACCGAAGAATTTAAATCTGAGTAGTTTAATTTATTTTAATACAAAATTTATATTTAAGCAGGTACTATTTATTTATATCCACTGGAACCCCTCTCAGGTAAAGGCCTCCTCCAAAGCTTTCCATTTCTCTCGGTCTTGGGCTATTTTTTGCCATTGAGGGCCAGCATTTTTTTTAATATCATCGTCCCATCTAGTGAACGGTCTTCCTCTATAACGCTTGCCCAATGGGCCTTTCTTTCTTTACTTTATTGTACACAGTTTTAATGATATTGTTAATAATCTTTGTGTGTGTTTGGTCTTATTCTTGCTTGTTCAGTTGTTGACATCAAACTAACTTGAAATATTTAAACGAAGGCTCTGCCTCTTCTACTATTGAATTACACAACAGACGTCAGGTATTAATTGATCACCGCACTGAGTCAGTGAGTACTTGCGAAATAACATGACTAGTCAAAATACGTTGAAACCGATGAACAATAACAGGAATTAGTTTCCAAAAAAATTGTTATCATAATATAGCATCACGCTTGTAATCCCCTAAGGGTTAGGCAGAGTTGTACTTTCATCAAACTGAGTATCTGAGCACGGTAAGGACTATCATTGCTTGCAGCCAGCCACTATAGAAGCGCTTATTTACGCTCATCTACCATAGCATCGCAGCATCTGTTTTTTGCTGAGCCCCTTGTCGTAGTAAATAAAAAAGGCCTGAAAGAAATAATGTTATGTTTAAATCTCAAGATCCAAATTCATAATTTAGTTATCAAAACGTGTTTATAACATATTTGGTACATACATGCTACTGAAAACTATCTAAGAATATTTTGAATATGATTTTTTACAGCTTCTCATATTTATTACTCCCATTTATTTTATAACCAAGAAAAAACACAACGCCAGTCAATCCAGCCTGTATCTTGCCAATGAATGTATAAGAAAATGCCAAGGCTTTACTGCATCTGACAAGTCAGCTGATTGTCATCCCGCGTATAATAAAAATAGTTTAGTCCTCAATAAACGGTATAAATAAATCTCGGATGACCGATAACAATACAGTCCGTTTTTAGGGTTCCGTACCCAAAGGGTCAAACGGGACCCTGTCCCGCTCCGCTGGACACGCTGTCGCTGTCCGTCCGTCCGTCCGTCCGTCCGTCTGTCTATATCTCATGAACCGTGATAGTTAGCCAGTTGAAATTTTCACAGATTATGTATTTCTGTTGATGCTATAACAACAAATATTAAAAACAGAATAAAATAAATATTTAAGGGAGCCCCCCTAATTATGTATTTTATTCTGTTTTTAATATTTGTATATACCCATACAAGAAAGTAATTTTTTTGCTCGTTTTTATAAATAATGGTACGGAACCCTTCGTGCGCGAGTCCGACTCGCACTTGGCCGGTTTTTTTATTTTCGTGTCATTCTTTCACATGCAGTCGACACTCCATTCAATAAGAACGGTTTCAGACTAGCGTATTTTAGCGTAATCACGCGTACGCCCATAAACGCGCGCTTTTTGCCACACGCACAAATCGTACGAGCGTTGAACGCGCTTATAAGCTAGTGCAACTGCAAGTGATACTAATACATTGCTACTGACTTAATTCACTGGTTCCAGTGAACCCCATGGTACATGAATGAATCAATTTTGTGTCGGAAACAAAAGATCCATAGAGTGTTGAACTTTATATTAAAATACTTATTATCTAATGTTAGTACCAATTACCCTCTGCACAAAATGTTTAACAATCGGAGAGCTAAGGATCTCCGCTACTGTTCTCAGGATGCTATTGCGACTGTCTCTCACTCTCCTGAGTAGCGAAGCAGTTTTCTTTCGCGTGAAAACCGTCGCCGTCGGTACGCGCTTGAAATATATATAGAGAGCTGTATAAGCGCGAGTAAGCTTTCCGATTTTTTAAGTTTAAAATGTCATTCGCGTAATCCGATACGCGCAGAAAATTTTGTCTAAAACGCCTCGTTCAGTATATCAGGCAATTAGGCGTAAATCGAAACACTTGTTTCCCTAGCGATAGTATAGTTAGGGCGTCGCGCGGTGTCTCGCATATAGCATTGTCTTTCATTTGTCTTCCTCGCAGTCTCCATACCCTTGTGACTTTCTAATCGAAGTTGCACAAACAACTGACAGTCGTTTTCATTTTGTTTGACAAAGCCGACCGTGACCAATCGCTTTGGTCAAGATAGTGCTCGCATTAGATGCGTATTTATCGGTCCCGATTGGTTGGTGCCGGAAAACCTGTACCTTTTTCTGTTTAGGACCTCTTTCTTTATGTGCGATGTAGTGGGAGTATTTTAACACAAGCCTACAAGCTTGGCTTGCCCTCATAACCTACTCTTCAAGATGTCCGGGTTTCTGAACAGCCTGCTTGTCTTATGGGCTTGCCCTATTGTTGGCCCCTAGGCACGCCACTGACTGACCGTCTAGAATGTTTGGCACTTGCACTGGGAATGTTTATCTTCATGCAACCTCTTTAAAGCAGGGAAACACTTTGTTTGCGTATCAGCTATGCTACGCGTCTGTCTTTGTTTTTTCATAAAACACAAAGAGTATGACGCGATGGCAGTTGGTACTAATTATTTAAAACGTCTTTTGTTTGTATTTGATAAGGATTAGGAAGGCCTTTCCTCCTTTGTAGTCTTCAGATTCAAAGTCTTTGTTTTAGTTGATTCATCAGAGGTATTCCTAAATCAAACACCTGTTTTTGATGATTCTATTTTTTCACCTACAATTACACCGTCCAAATATCTATAGTATTCCGGTAATCTATGACTCATGTACTATCTCATTTTGCCTAAGATCAATAACGTGGAAAGTTTCAATGTAAATACAACTTAATTGCTAATGTTACACGGTTCAATTCGAAAATGACAAAGTTAGAGGACAAGCTTTATCAGCAATTGATAAAGTAAGATATCGTCAAATAATATCGATAAAAGATTATGAATTTGAAGTATTCGTTGCAACAGAACGGATAGTTATACTCGTGCGAAACGGAGCAATTACAGAAAGAAAAAAATGGGAAGTTGCAAGTATTATATGGAGGTGACTTTGGGGTGGATGTTGAATAACAAGGTGATAGTTCTCCTGTCTCTTCTGTCGTTCGCGCTGTTCGTGTCTACGTTGTCATTGGCTGGTCGGAAGAACACGCTATACTGGCAGCTGGACGAATGTAGGAACCCTACGACACCTACTCCGACTGTGGCTCCCACTGCTGCACCTGTTGTGCCTACATCTCCTACAGTAGCTCCTTCTTCATCTGTGGTTTCATCTGGCACCCAATTGGAAGAGAATAAATTACTCCAACTGCTAGCTGGGAGCTCGTAATATTTTCTATGCAATGTGAAAGTGATTTTTGGTGTGAATAGAAGTTTCTTTGTTCTCTACAAGTACCTACCCAAGACTGTCACGTGAGAAATGTATCTATGTATATTAAGTTAATATAACATCCGCCATATTGTTTTAAATCCAATGACGTAATTTAAATTAAAGATATAATTTATTCTTGTGAGTTTTTGTAATTGCTTACAATAATTTGAAAAAAACAATCCAAACGTGTGTATTTTCATAATAGTGTGTAATATTTAAGTTGAGTTTAAGTATGTCTCGACGTCTTATGACGTCGTTTGTAGCTTATCTATATATTAATGTCGTAAGCGACATTGAGCTTGTAATCGCATTGTCAACTTTCGATGGTGAGTCGAACGTTGCAAATCCAGAAGCATTTCTACACAGTGATTTTTTGATTTCGACACATTTATTGTAAGACATAACGTGACATGTAAAGCCACACAACACTAATGGGTGGGGCCGGGGATTAACGCGCAAAAAATTGCAAATTTCTTCACGTTTTTTTAACTTTTTTATGGCCCTATATTGCTCGGTGTTACCGAGGCACTGAGCAATATAATTGCCTATGTGAGGTCATCTTTAGAGGTATTAGCTATGCTTTTCGATTATAAAAATAATTATGGGTACTTTTCAGATTCAATTTCAGCTTTGATAACCTCCTTCTTTTAGAATTCGGTTAAATATGGTAATTTTAGTTAGAAAGAAATCATTATGTGGTTCAGGTATTTTTCTATATTTAGCTTGTATGTTATAATACTGTTATTCAAATTTATGTGGTCTACGGCTTAAGTGTTCGTTTTCACTAGTACTAAGCGGAACCTAATTGACTGGAGTTCATTCTTCGGTGCTAAGCCGAGAGTTGAAAATTATACAGCTGTCATTTATGTAGGCATCTCATTAGGTGTCACTTATTATAGATAAAATAAACATTGTACATTTTTGTCTTCTGTAAATATTGGATACTTGAACAAGTTTGATAATGTATTCGATCAGTTTTGTAAAGTATATGATAAGATAAACAAAATGTGTCTTTTATTTTGAATATTTGCGTAAAGCAGATAGTTGTTATCGGATTACGCACCTTTAGCTCGTTTTTCACCTTAAATATCTTTAAAAATATTTATGATAAGACAACTATTTTCAATTTGCTGACTAACTGACCGACTCCATGAAAATTCATAAGTTTTTCAATCTGCCCCACCTTTTCCTGACTGTGTTGAGGTCAGCTTGAAGTTTAACCGGATGCAGCTTAAAACCAGTATGTTACATAGAGCGGCTATCTATCTGACCTCCTACAACGCAGTTACTGGGTAGTATGATATCCCTTGGTAAGCCTGGATGTCAGTTTTTCGGAAACCCTTAAAATATAATTATTTTCTTAATTTTATAACGAAGCATTTATTTGACTAATGCCAAAATAAAGCTCTATTTGGGTCTTAGATTAAATATACTGTACAAATTTATTTTTATCCTTAACACCCTACAAATGCGAAGATGCCGAAACTTCTCTGTATTTCGATAGCTTTCACAGATCCAACTTTTCAGCAAAATATTTTGGCCATTCTAAAAACACAATTCCATGCTTACCAGGAATATTTTTTTTTCTGAATTATAGTTTTTCTCCATCTCAAAACAGATTTCATTTGACGAGAAACAAGGCTGAAATCGTCACTCACTGCACGCCTGAGGGAGGACATCGCCGTCTAGGTCTAACATGGTCAGAGTTCACACAGGATAGGGAGGTCAGCCCTCCTTCCGCTATACCTAGCTTCAGCTATTCCTTCGGCATGGCAAAAATGTGTTTTGGGTAAGGTTCCTAGCAAGCGCCAAAATTTAACGAACTGTAGGTACTGCGCGAGAGCGCGATGGACGAGGTGTTATAAGTCTTGACAAGTTGCAAGGCATTTGTAATCATCTCGGGAAGTTGTTCATAAACATCTCCCATTACCATCTTCTTCTATGCGTGCTAACTATAAGTACAGGAAGAATTTGTATAAATAAATAAATAATACAGTTAGCATAAAAGTTTGATTTAAAAATAAAAAATTAAATATGTCGTAGTTTGATGATTTATTTCCGTTAGACTCAGACATCGTGTGGGCGGAACATGGGTTTCGTGCAATGAAAACACACACACACACATACAGTGCTTTTATCGAACTAACAAATAACTTGAAGTTACAATCCAACACAATAACACTAGGCACCATGAATCGGGGGACGTCTTGACTCCGCCGCAATCAGACACTAACTGTCGTCCTCGCTGCGAGCTCGAAACATCACGACTCTGTGGTAAGCGCGCTTAGGTGTGGGTAGACTGGTAAGTAGGTCGCTTGATGCCACCTTTGTCGCGCTTTCGATTCTATTTGTCCGTACTAATGACCGGATCCGACATGTATTAATATTATATTACAGGATCCTATTTACTTCTATCCAATCTCTAAATTTCTTAAGATTTAACCTTCGGCTTCGGTTTGAAATCGACCAATAAAAGATTGGTTGATAAAACGTCTATTATATACCAGACATTAAATTTAGTTTCACCTATAATAGACTCAAAACTACGCGATAAAGATAAGATTCTGAGCGCCTACTACTGTGCTACAGCCAATATCATTATTCTTGAGTACGCTGATAATGGCACGGGTGAGGTGAACGTGAACTACGTGACGCAATCATTTTAAGTTTGTAGAGTAGCTGTGTCTTAGCTTGCTTATTATCACCTAGCACAGAAGCCAGAAAATTCACACAATTTTGTAACCACTTTCTTGTGTAACAAATGTAATGGAATATTGTTATTATTGAGCTTGAATGTTATTGGTGTTGTTTCACGTTCATAAATTTTAGATTTGTGGTTGGGATAGCACAGTAGTATCTGTAATGACTTTAGAATATAATTTATTATTTACACCATACAATTAAATACCTACTGGGTCTTATCGCTAAAATTTATATATTCAAGATAACCTTTGAGTGGATGACAAGAAGATGGAGACACAATACTGCAGGTACTGTAGTACCTGTAGTACCATAAAGTTTAAATATACAAATCTATACAAATATATACAAAATTATAATTCATAGTTTGAATGCTAGCAGCGCCTTGTCGTGAAAAGAACTTACGTAGTAAATTTTGAAAAAAAAAACTTTGTTTGATTGCCACCTAATTACATACTGCTTATGTCTCATAAATAATCAATCAATAGTTATTTAACATAAATACATAACAAAATGTACTAGTCTTAAAAGTGGAAATGAATGAAAGGTCGTCAAAAACCATTTCCGCATCGTTTTCATCGGAAAAAGTGCCCAGAAGGCTGGCAGCAATGCCACGTTAGATGGCAATGCAAAAAATTGGTCTCGTGATCAGTCGACCAACCGCTCGGTGATATCCCAGAAGAGGATCAGTCCATTTAGTTTTACTGTTAGTTATACAATATAACACAATTAGGGGGGCTGTCGGATCACATCGAACGGACATCTGATTATTTTTTTAATTGTACATAGAATTGACCTCATATTCAGCAATAGCGCTTTGAACCCAGCCCAATCAAACCCACAAGGGTTCAAATGGGTTCGGTGACACTTTTCCCGCACCGGGGTCGCAAAGTGTTATTTGGTTTTTCCATCAAGAATTTCTTAGTAGCAGCCACGGAATCTGAATTTGTAGCCGGGTGAAGGCAATAGGCTCGCCCCCTATAACATAAGACTTACACATAACTGGCGAAATGTGAGTGTAGGTACTATTAGGAATAAATAGGCACTATTAGGAATAAATAACTCTGCCTTACTCTTCGGGGATTACAGTCGTGATTTTATGTAATTAAAGACCAAAAACCAAATAGATTTCAATACCTACCAATTCCAAACTTTATCATCTGCCTAGCCTTTTCCCAAACTATCTTGGGGTCGGCTTCCAGACTAACCGGATGCAGCTGAGTACAAGTATTTAACATGAAACGACTGCCTATCTGACTTCCACAACCCAGTAACTGGGTAATAATACGATACCCCTTAGTAAGACTGGATGTCAGACTTTTGGCTTGTGACTACTCGTAACGTCTGTCAAAGATCTACAAATGACAGCCGGGACAAACGGCTTAACGTGCTTTTCCAGGCACGGAGGAAACTCGGTATGTAATTATGGTCACCCATCCACGGACCTTAACACGCCATCCACGCACGGTTTAACCTTAAAGATCGACCCGTGCGGCTGTTATTATTTAGCCACGAGCTCCTCAGCTACCAATTACAAACTTATAACCTGAAAATTTCAGCGTCAACAAACATCAGCCTATTCCCCAGCTCTGCAAGAGTTCAGACTAAGGTCATAAGTGAGTTTCAGAACTCAGTTCCCAGTTTCAATACAATGACGTTTATTTGCCAACTTGTACTGTAAACTGAGTTTATACAAAGTTATTCTGTTACGTGTTGTATTTCGGAAAATTTTGTTCATTTTTGTTGAGGCAGGTATGGTTTTAGTATTGAAGTTACTTTTGATTTTTGAGTTTGGAGTTAGGTTTGTATAGACCCTTTTTCTTATTTACTGGTTATTTGTAAATGTGGGGACATTGTAGGCCTTATAGATTCCTAGATCCTTGGTAACTCAATTTTTATATTGTTCTACGTTTTGTAGTAAGCAGCGACTTGTTATCGGGCCTACGAAGTCCTCCCATACTTAAGTACCTACTAATTAATGATTTTAAAAGAGTAACCATGAAGTTTCTTGCCGGTTATTTTCCATAGGAAACGACCGACCCGAACCGAGCACCTTTTTATAGACGTCTTATAAGTGCCCATGTATGGCCTATGTGAAATAAAAATATTTTGATTTGATTTTTAATAATAAGTGATTACCACATATATGTAAAAACTGCTCCATTTGTGCAGATTGTCTTTCCGTACACCGTTTTGTGTTTTGAAATTTAATTTTGTAATACCAAGTCGGACATATCGATAAAAAATTTCTTGAAAGTTAGATCAGTTAGATACGGGTTTTGAGCTTGTTGTATCGAGTGGATGCAAGATACCTTCACTAGATCATCAGTACACTTTTTAAGAAGGCTTTCCTTACTTAAATGACAAGTGAATATTATACAATGTAACGCTACATACCATTTAATTTAAGACTAAAAGCGTCCTGATCATAATTTCTAGAAAATTGGTAGGTTTAGAGAAGTTAAGTTTTCAATTAGCATCACCAAACCATTTCGTGGAAGTCAATAAAATGTCTGAAGTACATGAATGTAAGTAATTAATTACAGTTTTCAAATAAATTCTCTGAATTAGCTGCCACTTTAACTAGAACATTTAAACTGCTGGAGTTTTATTGAATCAAAGCAAAATAATTATTCAATTAATGCCAACCTTAAATTACAGCATTAGGTAGTAATTAAGCAGGTTGCGTAGGTTTTATGAAATTAAATGTAAAAAAAAAGATTTTGTCTTTACTTTCATCGTCTTTAAAACCAACATTATTATCCGACTGCTCTAGGACGCGGGTAATAAAGTAATGTTAAATAAATAAAGTTATGTAAATAAAGTTATGTGTTTTTTTTTACATTAAGGTAACGTTTTACACGTTACATTAATGTTAAAAAAAAAACATAACTTCATTTTAAATAAAGTTACGTTTATTGCACTGAATCAAACATCGCATTTTCCTGTACTAACGAATCATTTTAACCTATCAATGTACTTAACTAAACTCGGAAAGGAATCGGACCGTTAACTTAACGATTGCGAAGCGGCATTGCCTCGTTCATTCATCAGCTTAGCGTGCCGTCCGTTAGATCTTTCGGCTAATCACTTAGTTCATACATTAGTGGATTGGAAACTATTGTTCTGAATCCCTCTTTGAAGTTGGTCTATTGAAGGTTGGGATGTCAGTATTGTTTTTTCGTATTGTTAGTCGGCTTAAAAGAGTTTTTTTTCTATAAATACCAGAAGACCAATAAAATTCCCTTGTTAAAGATGTTCAAAATTGAGTTGCGAAGTAATAAATAGTAATAAAAAAAAACATTGCAGCCAAAATTTTGACAAAATGGAAGTGTTTTTTTTCGAGATCGGATCATATCTAGCGCGATACGTTCCTAACAGTATGAACGAATTGCACTACAGGTCGATCAAACTTTAAATATTAAAAAATCTACGAGAATTGTTCAAACACTGTTTTAAGCTCTCACAGTTTATAATTAAACTTACACTGTCACTTATATGTCAATAAATAAAAAACACAGAAGATATCTCGTAAGTGCCAGTGTGCGTAAATTGTTCAGCAGTAAAATAAAACTTATTTTCATTATCCCAACCAGAAACAAATCATAATCATTTTCAGGGAAAACAAATGATTAAAACACAGCCAGTAATTATACTACAACTCTACAGTACCTACATCTCAGGCATTTTATTCTTTATTTCCTTTCTTTATTTCCAAGAAAGCAGTCATCAAACAATTCCAATACAATTAAATTAAAAAAGAACTGATCCGTACTCCGTTTCCGAGAACCCCGACTTTTAATCACATGCAAGGATGAGTTGAGAGAGATCCCACCTAATCACGCATCCAAGGCTCTCCACTTGATTAGAACCGTTTCCCGGGATTGATAGTGACTGTAATGTACCTTTTTAAATGTATTACTATTTAAGTTAACGACGGAACATAAGTCTAGTTGATAGAACCTATTTATTTGCAATTAGGTTCTGTAGTAGTTTTGGTCCTATTATAGACCCTTGAGGTACCTCTGATTATTTGAAGCACGCAAGGTTTTTTGATAAAGCGGGGGTTGAAGATGATGGTGTAATCAATTGGTGTAATGATGGGTGATATTTCTTGGGTGATAGTGTAGTAAAATTAGAGTGCTTTGGATTAAGGTTTAGCATTTTTTTGGCCACCCCTCTAACTATTAGTCTGCTATGGCTAAGGCTCCATTCATCCAAATTCCTTTAATGAATCTAAAACATAAGTGCTGGACATTCTACTGTATTTAATTCTATTATTTTCATGTATTGCTGTAGTTTCAATAAACACATTAGAAAATGTGTCTCATAGAAGAACAATATTTTGGGCCATGCTTAAATCTTGATCTGAACTGAATTAAATTAGTTAGGTAAGTACCTAATGCAGAAGTGAAAGCAAGTGAGCGGAAAATAAGTGAAACTGAAATTAGCCTGTTTGAGTGTCACTTTACTTGAGCACCATTTAGTACAGTTGAGAGTTGAGCAGTCAAGAACGATTAGGTTTCAAGGGTATAGCAGAAGTACAAGCTTGACAGAGTAAAATACTCGGCCAAACATAATTATGTCAAATCGTGTTTTAAAGAGTTGTGTGTGGAAGGGTTTTTTTTCATTAATTAATGCGTATTTTATAATTAATATTGACAGTGTAACTACTGAGGTGTGAGACAAACGGGAACTTAATTTGATTTGAAGTTTTGCACAGAACACCTAATACACTTACACGGATAATTATAAAGGCCAGGTAAGGTTTGTTTCAAGGAATATTTTAATCTTGGGCTAACTAGAAAGCTTAATTTCTCACTTGAAACTTATGACCTAAACATAACATGAACCATTCTGACTGTTAACAGTACCTACAATTTAACTAACGAGGTAGTACATCATTTTGAAACACAGCCTGGAAACAGCCAGCTCCAAAAAGTAATTATAACGATATAATTTATTTAGAAAAACACGAAGTAATAATTTTACTAATTTTTGCTACGTAACATCACGCCTGTTATTCTCGTAAAGCTAAGCAGAGGATGTACCTATTAGTACGCCTCCATTTCACCTGTTAAGTTTAAATTCTATATAATAAGGGCGAGCCTATTGTCATTAACTGGACACAAATACTGACCAACACTTTGACCGACATTGAAATTGAAAGCGCTTGAGATCCCTAAACCAACAAGACAGATAAGTAGTAGTATAGAATCTTTTATACAGTATTAATAAAGAAATAATAAATAATAATAATTTAATCAAGTAAACACTGACGACAATCGCTAGTATACTCATACAAATCAAAAGTAAGAAAAAATAAATTGCCAGGACGCAAATGCTTGTGCTTCTTAACAGTGCCAGACTGCAACTGAGCACTTACACCACATGTATCAACTCCATCCACAGGACTTAGAAAAACTGAAGGACCCCCTGCTGCGTATCCAGCGGACGCGCCGGTAGGGTGTTCTAGACCGGCGCGAGATGCTGCTGACGTCATGATCTAAAAATAGAAAACACTCTGTCACGCGCGACAACTCCAACCTCGGAGGAATTGGGTTTCAAAGAAAAACTCAATTCCGATGCTGAAGCACTTAATTGGGTTGATATTGCCCAGTCATCGTCTGTGGATCAGAAAGTGGAAATATTTAATAGATTTGTACTCAAGCTCATTGACAAGCACGCGCCACTGAGGGCTGTTCGTGTCAAGCGCCCCCCTGCTCCATGGATTACCCCCGGAGTTCGGATGGCAATGAGACGACGTGACCGGGCTTTTAGAAAATATAGGCGGGACCGCTGTGAGGAGAACTGGAATCTGTACAAGTTGGCTAGAAACCGCTGCAACCAGATGGTAAGAGCATCTAAACGCCGATACATTTGTGAAAATGTCCTCAATTCTTCACCGGCTGATATTTGGAAGTTCCTAAAATCACTTGGCATATCAAAGTCCTCCTCTAGTATCGTATCTCTTAATTTGCCTTTAAATGATCTTAATAAACATTTTTCAACGTCTGCTTTGCTTGCGGTTGACGTGAAAAATAATACTATTCTTGACATAACTTCCAAGCCTATACTTCCTCCTGACTCTTTTTCTTTTTCTCCCGTGACTAACCTTGAGATCCGTAAATATTTTTCCTCTATTAAGTCTAAGGCTGTGGGCTGTGATGGGGTCAGTCGAACTATGCTATCTTTTATGATTGAGAACTTAATTCCAATTATTACTCTAATCATCAATTCATCTCTGCAGACTGGTGTGTTTCCTGCAATGTGGCGTAAGGCTTACATTATCCCTCTTCCTAAAATTTCCAACCCTAGTTTACCTAATCACTTCAGACCGATCTCCATTCTCCCTTTTCTTTCCAAGATACTAGAAGCAGTTGCTCTTAAACAATTATCTTCCTATGTATTTAAGAATCACCTCTTATCCAGTTTCCAATCCGGTTTTCGGCCTGGCCACAGCACAGCCACAGCTCTGCTTAAAGTTACAGAAGACATTAGGGATGGCTTGGAGAATTCCAAGTTAACGGTCTTGGATTTAATAGATTTTTCCAATGCTTTTAATACCGTTGACCACGACATTCTCCTAGCCATATTGTCTCAAATTGGTGTGTCAACGTTGTCACGTGATTGGTTTTCTTCATATCTTCGTGGTCGCCAGCAGGCGGTGCGTGCTGATCAGGATTTCTCTGATTGGTGCGACCTGGTAACTGGTGTTCCACAAGGCGGTATACTCTCTCCTCTCTTATTTTCTTTATTTATAAACTCCCTTACTACTATCCTCAAATGTTCTTATCATCTGTACGCTGATGACTTGCAACTATACGCTCAATCAGACATTGCCAATCTTGACAATTGCATTACATCACTCAATGCGGATCTTCGAACTATTGCAGAATGGTCTGGCAAATTTGGGGTTTCTGAAAACGTCGGGAAATGTCAGGCCATCCTCATTGGTAGTTCGTACTATTTGAGAGTTGTGAACACTGGCCAACTTATGCCACTGATGTACGAGAACTCCGTCATTTCTCTTTCACCTCACGTTAAAGACTTAGGTCTATACATTGACGACAGTTTAAGTTGGAATAAACACGTGGCTCAGGTGAGCCAGAAAGTCACATTCTCGCTGCGGTCTCTCTATAGATTCAAGCATTTCCTCCCATCTAGCACTAAACTCACTTTGGTCCAGTCTCTTGTGCTTCCCATTATCGACTATGCTGATGTTTGTTATTCTGACCTATCCCAAGAACTTCTAAATAAATTGGATCGACTACTCAATTATTGCATTCGCTTTGTCTTTGGCCTTCGAAAATACGATCACGTTTCTTCTTTCCGTTCTCAGCTTAAATGGCTGCCTATCCGACTCAGGAGGTCCCTCAGATCTCTCTGCATGCTCTTCACTATAATTAATGATCCATGTGCTCCCGATTATCTAAAAACTTATTTCAAGGTATTGGGCAGTTCTCATAGTCTTAACCTTCGAGCTTCTAAAAATCTACTTCTCCAAATTCCTTCACACCGCACTGGTTTTATGTCAAATTCTTATGCTATCTCAACTATTAAACTCTGGAACGCGCTACCCATTAGCATTAAAAGAGCCGAAAGTAAATTCACTTTTAAAAAGAAAGTTCGCCACTATTTAAGTCAGACTAAATAGCACTCATTTAAAGTCTAGTCATAGTAATTATTATTAGGATTCTCGTTTTTTATTTCAGTATTTGTTATAATATTTATTAGTCTATTTTATTTGTATGATGTGTATTAGTATCTTTGTTATTTAATTAATTTAATTAATTTTTGAGAACTAGTGGTTTTTTGTGAATATTTATTTGTACCCCTATCACAATGTTGTCGTATTTAACCCAAAGGTTGACTGGTAGAGAATGCCTTGTGGCATTAAGTCCGCCTATGTACCACTATTGTACATGAAGTTTAAATAAATAAAGAAAACACAAATCATCATCCGCCTAGCCTTTTCTCAAAATATCTTGGGGTCGGCTTCCAGTCTAACCAGATGCAGCTGAGTACCAGTATTTTACATGAAGCGAATGCCTATCTGACCTCTACAACCCAGTAACTGGGTAATACGTATGATACCCCTTGGTAAGACTGGAAGTCAGACTTTTGGCTTCTGACTACTCGTAACTTTTTTTTAAAATAAATTATTCTTATTCTTAATGACTGTCAAAGATCTACAAATGACAGCTGGGACCAACGGCTTAACGTACTCTCCGAGGCACGGAGGAAACTCGGTATGAAGAAAACACGTTGAAATATAATTAATTGATAACACTTCCCAAAAATTGATGAAGATAAAATTAACGTCGCGCATCACGCCCTGATAACGTCAAACGGGGTAGGCAGAGGCCATAATTAATGATGCTCTGTTCTAAAATGAAGGTTTTTGAATAAATAATCAAGTGAGGTTATAAAGTTATAACCTTTTGAAAAAGCGGAGTTGAAATAATAATTTAGTGTAGCTGGATTTTTGGTTCAATTTAAACATTTTATCTTTCAGTCGTGTCACTGTTTTTATCAACATTTTGCCTTAAAAGATAATTACTTTTTTGCTGCGTGACTGTTTTTGTCATAATAAAACATGCCTTCAGCTTCAATTCAAAAACATACAAGTTGAATTTAGCGCTTTGACTCATTCATGTCTCATTCAGTTTTGTCAATCAATTTTGTCAAACTGCGTTATAATTAACCCTCTTTTTAAACGGTTTTATTTTATTTAGACTTTAGTACTTTTTGTTAATTTTTGTTTATTGTTGTGTGTACTTGTGGCATGTGCCAAATAAACTTATTTTCTTTCTTCCTTTCTTTATAGAGATCAGATAGACTCCATCTGAAATACTGGTATTCATCTGCATCCGGTTAGACTGGATACCGACCCCAACATAGATGGAAACCGGCTAAAAAGATGATGATATTTGACTCATTCTGTAGCGGCTTCAAATAAAATATATGGATAACAAAACCAAAGTACCTAATATAAAACAGCCGAAAAAAGTTTCGAATTTCAAATTCAAACCGAAGCCATATTTTCTGATCCGAAAACCGCTAAGCTCTCGTAAAAAAAGTTACTTTCAAACTCCGACCCTAGTGATCCGAAGCTCATCGACTCATCGATAAATATACGTTATCTACCATTGAAACTCGTAGCAGAACGGGAAAAAACGTTGAACATACAATGGCGGACGCAATTACACGCCTTCTATAGTCGTTTGCATTCACTGTTCCGCTATACTTTGTAATGTTACTTTTGTGGATGAAGTGTGAGCGAACAGCGGGCTTACAGTACAGACTAATGCAGGTGCTTTTGTTGTAGTGTATTTATCAACTAACACCATATTGACCAGCGGTGGCCCAGTGGTGGCAGCCCGGACTTACGAGCAGTAAGTCGTAGGTTCAAACCCAGGCAGGTACTTTTGATCGCCACTGCTCTCAAAACGGTGAAGGAAAACATTGTGAGGGCATGTCCTAGAACTAAAAATTCGAAGACATGGTGATATCTACCAACCTGCACTGGGTCCGCGTGGTGGATTAAAGCCCACTCCCTCTCATTGAGAGGAGGCCTGTATCCCAGCTGTGGGAACATTATAGGCTGAAGATGATGATGGTGATCTATTTATTCACCACTTCTCTCAAAATGATAAAGTCAAACATAGTGCGGTAAACGTCATGCCCTAGAATATCAAATTCAAAGTCATGTGTCAACTACCAACCCGCAGCTTGCTGTTTCACGAAGAGGAGGCCCATGACGAGCTAGGTTTGCTTGTAGTAAAAACGGTTTTTTTTTTAATGTTTTCTGACACCTTAAAACCCTAGGTGGGTTTCAGTATCAATCAATGAAGGTTTCCATTAATTTCTCCATCCACCAGGTGTTATGTGTATCTAAATGTCAATCACCGTAATCTCCATTCAAATACCTGCCCTTAATCTATTCAACGTCGAAACCCGACTAAAAATTCAGGAGTTAGCATATCAATGCTAACCCTTTCATCAATCAACTCTCAAAGGACCAGCGTATCTTCCAGAACATTAGGACCAATCATTTAATCGTATTCGCTTTAGACTTGCGCCACCTAAACGTCCCCATTCGCTTATCTGCTGTGAGTCGGCGAATGCCTCTGAATACAGTTTGGGCTTCATACGTCATCGTTGGCAGCATTACCTGTGCGTCACGGTTGAATGTAAAATTTTGTGTTACGTCATTAAGTGGCGCATACATACGATTATTACTGTTATCGTGAGCCAAGCGGCAATAGGTGTCGTAAATTATATTTTGTGTTTATTTAGTTATGTAAGGTGAGTGGTGGTAAGTCATTTAATTATGTGTGATACGGAATTTCGGAGGTGATAATTTTGGCCTTTTAAGTGTAGGTGGGTAAAAATATGTTTGGTAATGTTTTAATATTAAAGGCATGGAATTTGCGCCAAAATTGATATTCAAAAGACAAAGACTTGGAAGATTCACGCGCTAAGTTAAAAATTAATATGTGTGTGTGTGTGTGCGTTTGTATTAAAGGTAAGTTTTTCATCAGAGTAACAGCCAAACTAATAAATAAAAAAGTAATTTCAAGCTCAAATAAAAATGCAATAAGCAAACTAACTTAATGCATTTAAAACAACTAAAATAGTTCTCTCGACTTTTAAAGATGAATAAAGTAATCCAATCGCTTAATGTAAAACTTAAACTAACAATAGACCTCTTCAAGTAGGCCCTTTAACTTTGAAGTTAGTCTCAAACTTAATTCTAAAGACCAAAGTTTTATAATGAATAATCTTATTAAAAAGATTAATAGTGTAACAGGTTGGTTGGCTGATTAAATAAAAAGCTGAATACGTGTTAAAGGCATTGTTGATTTTACATTTAGCAGGAGCGCGCGGTTTAAACGTAAAGTAAATATTTTCGATTTTAACAGCAAAAACACTCACTTGTAATATTTTCATTATTTTAAGAATTTATTCATAATTATCTTTGGATGTAAGTAAGTAAGTAAATTTTATTTGTTGATGATACTGACTATGATGGTTGCAAACAATTTAACTAAATGCTACAGAGTAAGTATTCATCATTCATCATTTCAGCCCAAAAGACGTCCACTGCTGGACATAGGCCTCCCCCAAGTCACATTGACATTTTGGGGGGTTTTGCCATAATCGTCACGCTTGGCAGGCGGGTTGGTGATCGCAGTACGGTTGTTACAAAGGCAACAGAGAACGCTGCTGCCCATTCTCTTGCAAGTACTTTAGTCGCCTCTTACGACACCCACGGGAAGATATGGGATGGTGCTATTCTTTCCGTCCGACACCATACAGAGTAAGTATTGTCGATTTAAAAATCGACGTATTTATGTAGCGCTCTTCTTTTCACACAGACCGGCTCGATTTATACGCTTGGAACTCGGCGGCTAAGCTGATGGCTGTCAGCTCATGTCGGTCGCGAGAGAGGACGCAACCGGAGCCGGTCAGCTGCGCGAGCGTGAAAGAGCACGCAATCGGAGCCGGCCGGCTCCTCTTATTATTTCACACTAAGCGCGATAGGTGTGTTCTGAAGCATTCTAAATAATAAAATAAGTAACATGTAAAATTAAACCTTATTACAATGATTCAAAACTCTGTGAAAGGACCCTACACCGTTTGACGCTCGTTCGCTCTATGCTAGGGCCTCAGGTTGTAAAGTTTGTCTTACTCAAAGTCATTAAAAACTTAAATCATTTGCAGATACTTTTGAATTGTCAAGGAGTCAGTCTAGGCTTTCTACTCTTTTAAAGTTGCCTTTCCAAAAGCGTAGATTTCTGTGGAGAAGAACGGGTAAGAAACTCAATCGTGATTGGTTTAATAAGTCTCATTATTAAATAAATAAAATAAAATAAAATAAAAATAGCCTTTATTTACACTGACCTCAATATATAAACAAGTAGTAATATTAAATCTAACTTAGTTTTATGTTTCTTTACCCTACATTGCCATCATCAGCTACCAGGTCAGGCTGTCTTGCGACATAGGCCTCCTCTATATCCCTCCACTTATTCCTGTCCAAAGCAGTTCTTCGCCAACCTTTTGGCAAATCATCCTCCCACCTTTTTACCTGTCTTCCTTTACGTCTTTTTCCGTTTCTTGGGTACCATTCTGTGACTTTCCTGGTCCATTTTTCCGTCTTGCTTCTCATCATATGACCTATCCATTTCCATTTCAGAGTTCTGGTTTTTACTCTAACGTCGGCCACTTTAGTGATGCTCCTAATTCTCGTAGCTTTCCATTTATCTTGTAGTCTTAGGTTAATCATGCTCCTCTCCATTCCTCTTTGACATACACACAGTTTGTGTTCAATTTTTCGGGATAATGGCCAGGTCTGGCAGCCATACGTAAGACATGGAAGAATGCAGGTGTTATAAAGCTTCCTTTTTTCTGAAATGGGTACAGTTTTATTTTTCATTATTTCTTTAAGAGACCAGTATCTTTGCCAAGTGTTATTCACTCTTCTGTTTACTTCTTTAGTGGATAGATCTCTTACAGCTATAATTTGTCCCAGATATATATACTCGTCAACATATTCGATCACTTCTTCTTCCACTTCTATGTTTACCTTTGTTCTATTTGACATTAATTTGGTCTTGCACGTATTCATTGATAGCCCTGCTTTTTTGCTTTCCGATGCTAGTTGTTGGAGCATGGTTTGAAGTTCAGTAGGGTGCTCAGCAAAAACAATGAGATCGTCAGCGAATCTAAGGTGGTTTAAGTTTTCCCCGTTTATATTTATGCCAAATCCATCCCAATCCAATTGTCTAAAGACGTTTTCCAGCACGGCATTAAATAGTTTTGGTGACAGCGGGTCTCCTTGTCTGACACCTCTCTGAATTTCAAAATTATCCCCAATTCTTTCGAGCTGTACTTTTGCTGTGCTGTTAGCATATATTTGTTGGATTATGTTTATATATTTGTTTTCCACTCCTTGGTTTATGAGTGACTGCCAAATGTAACTATGTTTTAAAGAATCAAACGCCTTGTTATAGTCCACGAACGCCAGATAAAAAGGGCGGTCGTATTCGTTGCATTTTTGAATTACTTGTTTGACGACGTGTATGTGATCGATTGTCGAATAATCTGAGCGAAATCCCGCTTGTTCTTTTGGCTGGTTACAGTCTAGTCCTTTAGTCAATCTTTCCAAAATTATTTTTATGAACACTTTGTACATATTTGCCATAAGACTAATGGGTCTATAATTGTTCATGTTGTTTCTGTCTCCCTTCTTGTGCAGTAGTATTATAGTGGATGTTGTCCATTGAGTTGGGATTTGCTCTGTATCCAAGATTTCGTTGCATATGTTCGTAAACGGTTCTATTATCTGGTTTATGGTGTTTTTGAGTAAGTTGTTAGTTATTTTATCATCCCCAGGTGCTTTGCCTGATTTTTGTGTTTCAATAGCTTTTCTTACTTCACTTTGCATTATATATGATACTGGTTCTTGGTTGGTATTATGTTTTTCAGTTGTCTTTTCCGTGGTTTCATTTGTATCAGTGTACAATTTCTTATAAAAGTCTGTTGCAATGTTTAAAATCTGTTGGCGTTTATTTGTGGTGTATATTTTCTGGTTTTTGTCTTTATCAATCGCTTTCGGTATCCATGTTGAATGTTCCTTTAGCTGCTTAAGGGCTTTTTTAATGCCCCCTGTTTTAACTATTTGGTCCCTTATTGCATCTAACCGTTTTTCCTTCCTATGTTTTTTGATTGATTTTGATATTTCCTTGCTAATCTCTGTTATTTGTTTACGATTTTGTTTCCTGTTATTTATCATTTCCTTTCTTTCTTTAAGCTTTTTTCTGGCTTCTACACCAATTTTATCTTTTATGTTTTTCATTATACAATTGTTTAGTTTTGATAGCGATTCTTCTAGGATATTGTATTTATGTTGTATGTTGTTTTGATTTGGAATTCTTTCTAGTGACTGCTTCAATTCTTCTAAGTTTTGTTCTGGTATTTGTTGATGGTTCATACAACTGGTTCCGTTAAATTTCCTTCTCCGTATTTTTAAGTCTTTACATGAAATAGTTCCTCCTACCAGTCTGTGGTCCGTGTTGAAGTTAAGGTCATTTATTACGCCGACATCATTAAATATTTTTGGCATGTTAGTAGATATGTAGTCTATCTCGTTTCTGACCTTACCATTTGGGGAGATCCAGGTCCATTTTTTACCATCTTTTTTGGGGAAGAAGGTATTCATTATTCTGAAGTTGTGCTCGAAACAGAAATTTGTAAATCGTTGTCCATTTTCGCTTCTTTTTCCTTTGCCATAGTTTCCTATTACATATTCTCCTACATCAGATTTCATTCCTACTTGACCGTTTATGTCTCCCATTACTATAATATTTTTCTTTGCATACCGCATTGCATGCGTCAGATTTTTATAAAATGTGTCTTTTTCTTTTTTCGTTGCTTGTTCTGTCGGGGCATATATCTGGAGAATTGAGAACGAATTTTTGTAACCCGCTAAATTAATATTTAAGATTCCAATTCTATCTGATACTCCAATAAATTCTTCTATATATTTCTTAAGTTCTTTTCTGACTATGAAACCTATTCCGTATTTTCCTTGTACTTCTCCTTTGTAGTAGAATATAAAGTCTGCGTATTCTCTTATTTCTTCTCCCATTCTTCTAACTTCACTGAGCCCAATAATGTCCCATTTAATCTTCCTCAGTGCATCTTCAAGTTCTATTAGTCTGTCATCTGTTCTTATAGTTCTTGTATTTAGAGTTGCTATGTATAATTTATTTGACTTAATTGTGATTTTGTTATTCTGGGTAGTTGGAGTAATTATAGAGGGTGGTGGTCTATCAACCCCACGGTGACCAGCCGGCTTGGGGTTGTTCCGTCTCCGGTTGCTGATATCTGATTGCTAGTTGGCTTTGGTAGTTGCTGTTGAGGGGTTTGAGTTTGATCCCGCTCTCAAAAGGTCGAAAGCGTTGATTTTATTTTGGGTATTTGAAGAAAAATTCATCTGCTTTCTAGGATTAGTATATGTTCCTGGAGAACTTGACTGCTCCCTTTTTCTTTTTTCCATAATTTTATCTGCAGTATCTTCCTTCACAATCAGCTTGTCATATTTAATGAAAGCAATATTTCCCTTCTCTCTTTCTTCTTTAAGTTGTTGCTGTAATAACTTCCTTTTTTCAAGCACTGCTTTAGGGTAGTCTTCGGTTATATACACATCTTTTAATTTCTTTTTGTTTTTTAGTATTTCTTGTTTTTTCCAGTTATTTGTGAAGGAAATTAAAAGAGGTCTGGCTTTTTCGTTATTCTTAATACCAATTCTGTACATATTCTGGATTTCGTGACTTTCAATAGAAACGTTCAGATCGTTTTTAATCATATCTTTAATTGTATCGAGTAAGTCTGAAGGGCTTTTCTCTGTTTCGTTCATTTTAAAAAGCAGTATATTTTTTTTTTTCTTTTCTGTTTCAAAATGATTAATTTTTTTTTCCAATATTCCAATTTTCTCTTTCAGCTGTATATTTTCTTCTATTATGGGCTGTAATTTTTCGTCCATTTTCTCGATTAAGCTTTTTGTGATTATCTTAGTCTGTTTATCCATTTCTAGTTTCATCTTGTCGAAAAGTTGTTGGAATTGTTGCTCCATTTCACTTTATAAACTTTCTTGACGTTGTGTTTATTTTTATAAGTGCAACTAAACGTTAGAATATGTCGCGTGTTACTGAACGTTCAATTATCTGCGTTTTGGATGTGTATCCGAACGTTAGTTTTTCGCTAGGTTGGTAATGCTGATAATTCACAGTTATTTTGTATTGTCTATGGACGGTGAAATTCGAGTTTGACAACCAACCTCAAATCACATATGTTGACCGTTTCGATGTTGTTTTTTAGTGTTTTTCGGTTCTCACTATTGTTACTTTACTGTGATAACGTAACTCAGCACTTGCACTATTCACAATGAACACGTTTATCCCCACCGTATGACTAATAACGTGATTATTTAATTATTTCCGCAGCAAGATCGACATAAGTGTTTACTTTTAGACGACCGGAAACGGAAAAAACTCTATGCTAGGGCCTCAGGTTGTAAAGTTTGTCTTACTCAAAGTCATTAAAAACTTAAATCATTTGCAGATACTTTTGAATTGTCAAGGAGTCAGTCTAGGCTTTCTACTCTTTTAAAGTTGCCTTTCCAAAAGCGTAGATTTCTGTGGAGAAGAACGGGTAAGAAACTCAATCGTGATTGGTTTAATAAGTCTCATTATTACTGTTTCTTTAATAAATCTGTTGGAATTGATGTGTACCTATAGTGTGTCATTAACCGCCTTTTGGCCTAGTAGGTAGTTGCAAGCGCAACAGCTGAGCACGAGGTTCTGTGTTCGATTCCCGGGTCAGATAAAGTGTTATTGGGTTTTGCAGTTTTGTTAGTGGGTGTACTATTTAGGTACACCTACTACCTTAGCCATCGAGGATTGCAGGCGTGAGGGAATGCCATAGTGGCATTGCTCTTTTGATCCTTGAATGGTACAGCTGTTGGGAGAGTCATCATCATCATCATCACCCTATAAGCTTCCCACTGCTGGGACACAGGCCTCCTCTCAATGTGAGGGGGTGGGCTTTAATGTAATGCGCCTGCCTGGGGTTCGAACCTACGACTTACTGTTCGTAAGTCGGGGAGTGGGCTGTAATCCACCACGTGGGCCCAGTGCGGGTTGTTAGATGTCACATGTCTTCGATTTTTTAGTTATAGGACATGCCGGTTTCCTCATGATGTTTTCCTTCACCGTTTTGAGAGCAGCGGTGATGAAATAAATTACACAAAGTAATGCGTCTGCCTGGGGTTCGAACCTACGACTTACTGCTCGTAAGTCGGGGCTGCCACCACTGGGCCACCGCTGCTCTACGTTGGGAGAGTGCTGGTAAACATTCGTAAAATGTTCCAAACAAGATGTTGGACTTAGTTCTTATTAAAGCCACGCGCAAATACAACCATAGCGCACTTTATCTATGGTTGCCTGACACACTTTTTAACCAGCATTTTCTTGATTCAACATCCTGTATTCCTAGTATTTTCTGTCATCAAAAGATAACGAATACTGAAAACCTCTTAACCTTTAATCTGAGCCTCTTTTTCATCATCATCAGCCTATAATGTTCCCACTGCTGGGACACAGGCCTCCTCTCTATGAGAGGGAGTGGGCTGTAATCCACCACGCGGGCCCAGTGCGGGTTGGTAGATGTCACATGTCGTCGAATTTTTAGTTCTGGGACATGCCGGTTTCATCACGATGTTTTCCTTCACAGTTTTTGAGGGCAGCGGTGATAAAATAAATTACACAAAGTAATGCGCCTGCCTGGGTTCGAACCCACGGCTTACTTGTCGTAAGTCGGGGCTGCCACCACTGGGCCACCGCTGCTCTCCTCTTCTTGTCCCTATATTATTATCTACGTTATATAGGTAGAGAAACCGGCCAAGTGCGAGTCGGACTCGCGCACGAAGGGTTCCGTACCATTATTTATAAAAACGAAAAAAAAAACTTTTTTGTATGTGAGCCCCCTTAAATATTTTTTTTTCGGTTTTTATTATTTTTTGTTATAGCATCAACAGAAATACACAATCTGTAGAAATTTCAACTCGCTAACTATCACGGTTCATGAGATACAGCCTGGTGACAGACGGACGGACGGACGGACGGACGGACAGCGAAGTCTCAGTAATAGGGTCCCGTTTGACCCTTTGGGTACGGAACCCTAAAAAACATGGATTCCCGATAGTAATAATTAATAATATGCGTGTTAATATCAAAGGTCAGAATTTGATCACTTACACGTGAAGGCGATATAACGGGCTCATAATATTATATGTTATATCCTCACGCTCGTTTCTTAATATAGTTATGAAATAATCTAGAGTACATAATTATGATATAAGGAATAAGGAATGAGTACATTAGAGGAAGCCTGAAAGTGGCGCCAGTGACTGAAAAGATATGTGGTAATTGGTTGTCGTGGTATGGGCATGTGATGCGGAGGAATGAGTAAAATGTCGTGAGGAAAGTTTTGAGTATGAATAGGGTATAAGGGTAGAGGAAGAAGAAAGGGAACGATGGATGGACAGTGTGAAGGATGACATGGCAAGAAAGGAGGTATCTCATGAGATGACAAGTAATAGAGAAGTATGGAAGAAGAAGACATGCTGCTCCGACTCCAAATATTTATTTGGAGTCGGAGCAGCATGTCTAAGTCATGGGGATAAGGCCAAGAGAATGATGATGATATGATATTGTTTTGTTTATTGTTTTTATAAAAACCGTCCGGTTTTATGGGGTTTATTATAATGTGATAAATCGAAAACCAGCATTGGGCACTAGTTGCCCCGGCATTTCGCTGAACTGGGCCTATTTGGAGCAGTCGTGAGGCACACAATGGTAATTTTTTTGTTTCAATTTATTTTTCGTTTTATATTACCGCTTAATAAATGTATTTTCCTTCTTTCAAAGAAATCCAGATGTTAGTTACAGTTGTTTTTTTTTATCGTCAAATTCTCTTAAGAGTTTTTGATAAATCTTGGAACCTTATGAACTTCTTAGGCCCGAGGATGGTGACTTTTTTTTTTTTTTTT
The DNA here is from genome assembly GCA_949152445.1 of Cerastis rubricosa. Classification (NCBI taxonomy): domain Eukaryota; kingdom Metazoa; phylum Arthropoda; class Insecta; order Lepidoptera; family Noctuidae; genus Cerastis; species Cerastis rubricosa. The sequence goes on from OX424541.1 coordinate 18,178,620, forward strand.
AGGGTGGGAAATCATCAAATGACTTCTTCCGCTCTGGGCGGAGCGGAAGGGAGTGTCAGACTTGACTGACTAAAACCCATCCATGTTCCTTCTTAGCTCTTTGCGTTCCAGGGGCACGGTATCTCTTTCAAACAACCCGCAGCCCTGGCACGCATCGGCCCTTTCGGACCCCTTCCGATTTGCTGACATCTCCTTGAGGCGCGCGTGGACACGAACGCGCCGTCGGCACGGTCTGTCGTCATAAGACGGACGGACGGTGAGCTAGCCCATTACTCACCGTCCACAGGCCCGCGCCTACGGTGGCCGGGGTCCACTGGTTGCCCCCGACGCCCGGGGCGTCTCCCGCGGCGGCTGGGACGTGAGGTTCTCTCCCTCTCACGTTCCGCCACCTCCTTCGCAAGCATGACTGCTTCGCCTTAGAAGTTCATAAGGTTGCAAGATTAGAGAAACTTAGGTAGTTAATTATTGACTTATGTCTATAATCCCCTAAAATCGTATTATGATCTTTACAGTAATTATTATTTAATTCCAAATAATCAAAAATAATAAAAAATACACAATCACTAAAAGAAGCCACCTACCGGGTCCAAGTATTTTGACAAGACAAGACATCAATATCAAAGAAATCCAATATTTATTCTGCTGAAAATAAAACAACTAATTAGTTATTTTCTATTCCAAAATATATAATATAAGAAACTACAGACATTTCAACTTTCCGAATTCCTCTAACAAGTTGCTTAGAATTGTCAACTGTTTTGAGAAAGTTCTCTTTTTGTAACAAATAATTGGCGATTAAATTTCATCAGTGTTCTGAGCTATTTTAATGTTAGATACTTTGTTTTAGTTTATGCGCAAAGTCGTTGGTCTTTTGTTTGTCTGTGAACTTTTTAATTCAATTTACAGAAAGCCAATTAATTACAAGATTACTTTTAGACTGGAATTTGTATAAAAAGTGTAAACAGACCCTTCACGAAGCCAACCAAGCATTATGTACATCAAACTTTTATTTATTTATAACCAACTGACATCCGCAAGAGAACCAAGGTTACCGACGTAGCCCGAAGAATTGCCAAACTTAAGTGGCAGTGGGCATGGTACATTGCTCGCAGAACGGATGGCCGATGGGGTAAGTTCTGGAATGACGACCGCGAACCGGCAGACGATGCGTTGGAAGGTCTCCCACTAGGTGGGCCGATGACCTGGTGAAGGTTGCGGGGATCCGCTGGACGCGAGGCGCACGGGACCGGTCAATGTGGCGTCACTTGGGGGAGGCCTATGTCCAGCAGTGGACGTCTTTCGACTGAAATAAAGGTGATGATGATTTAAAAAAAATACCTTCTAAAAAAGTTGGAACTTTGACGTCCAATATCTAAGTAACTAGAAGGTTCCCCGGTTTAGTCCAGAAAAAAATATCGGGATGACGGTGAGAGCAAGTGTCTCTTGGCTTCCTGAAGGGTCTATTTACACCGTTTATTTTAATGATGATTTTAGGACCAACGTACTGGTTATTCATGTTCGTTGCTTACGGGACGATGTCCAAAGATAAGCAGCACTTGCCAAGATCGGCACGTGGATGGGTGACAATAAAAATAACGTTTTATTATGTTCGTTCGTACACACTACACTCAACCGATTTCATTGAAATTTTTGTGCAAGTGTTTGGTTGCTAGAGGCGGGCGTTAGTTTATCTAAACTATATATTCCAACTTTGCAAATATAATTTCACAAATACAGAAGGTCTTATAATCGTTTAGTACTTCCATTAGGGAAAGATCCTAATAAACTAAATAAAAATCTGCCTATCATGATCTGCCTAGCCTTTTTCCAATAATGTTGGAGTCAGTTTCCAGGCTCAATGTATTCAGCTGAATTCCAGTATTTTACATGGAGCGACTGCCTATCTGACCTACACAATCCAGTTAGTTGGTTGTTAGATTTTCAGACCAGACTGCAACGACTGTCAAAGATCTATAAATGACACCCTGGAATGGCTAAACGTATGTATTAGGTGGTCCGGTGTCACCAAGATTCGCGAGGAGACCCTGGGAACACCAAGATCCCTTGTGGATGCCCTGAGAAGACCGGGAAGTGTGATCTGCTTCTGGAGGGAGGTGGGCTGGTTGGAGTAACGGCCACTATGGCTCACGCACCATGGTCCACTCAAAAGACTAAGTGCGGAAACCTAAACCCCATAAAGAAGGAGAAGAAGATTGGGTGGTCACCCATCCAAGGACCAACCTAGGCAAGCACAGCTTTATTTAGCCACGACCTAAACATCCAATTCTGCCAAATGAATTATATAAAACCAAAACATAAGCAAAAATCAAACTACTTCACCAATCACGCAAACCGCTTACCCACTCCAGTTAAAGTTAAAAGGCTAGGAAGGTAATGAGGTAGACCCATTAGCCTATCTAACAGCTGCAGTTAGGCTTCGTTAGGTAATCCAACGTGTAGCGGTAAGGCAGATTAGCTGAGACTAGTGCCGGCTTCGGAATACTAAGGTTTTGTTTTTGCGTGCGTAAGAAGTTGCTGGCTTCAGGGTGATAGAAGGAATTTTAAATGAGATGTTTTTCGTGATCTCATAATTGGTGGATGTTAAGTTTACGCTGAGATTGACGAACAATGAATTAGTACTCGAGTCTAGGGGCTTCCCAGCGTACTCAAGCTGCTGGCTTCATGATAGAAGGCATTTTAAATGAGATGTCTTTCGTGATCTTATAATGGTGGATGGTGGATGTTAAATTTATGCTGAGATAGACGAATAATGAATCAGTAATTGAGTCTAGGAGCTTCCCTGAGTACTCAAGTAGATACTTATGTCAGTATTACAATACTAGATTCTACTTACTTTTTCGATAACTTGTGTATCCATAATATCACGCCTGTAATCCCCGAAGGATAAGGCAGTAGTGTACCATATAATGAAAGCAGCAATGGCCCAGTGGTGGCAGCCCCGACTAACGAGCAGTAAGCCTTGGGTTCGAACCCAGGCAGGCGCATTACTTTGTGTAATTTATTTAATCACCATGACATCTACCAACCCACACTGGGCCCACGTGGTGCATTACAGCCCACTCCTTCTCATAGAGAGGAGGCCTGTGTCCCAGCAGTGGGAACATTATAGGCTGATGATGATGATGATATACCATATAATAAACCAACATTTCGCACACCTAGTTCTGGTGACAATACATTTTTACGACAGCTATAATAATAATGGTTTACTGTCACAAATAATCTTACATTAGTGTACACTGGTTAACAAGATGCTAACTACGCTGCAGAAGTATGTATACAGATATTGTGAGCCCTGCCTCTTAAACTAGGATAACCTGTATCTTAAGTCGACAGTATTCAGCTGTGAGGTTACTTAAAATTAGGGATTTTACAACAAACTGTGCCAAAAATGTTTTTGTAAACAGTTTGATTTACTTTTATCATCATCATCATTTCAGCCGAAAGACGTCCACTGCTGGACATAGGCCTCCCCCAAGTTTCGCCACATTGACATAACATGGAGGGTTTTGCCATAATCGCCACGCTTGGCAGGCGGGTTGGCGATCGTAGTACGGTTGTTACAAAAGCACAGATAATGCTGCTGCCCATTCTCTGGCATTTACTTTTATGGTATGACTTGATCCTGCAGCCAGGATCGTCTCCTCACGAGAGAACTCTTAAAAAAAATTATAATAAATGGTTAATAGAACGGACACTAAACTCCGCACTAAACACGATGGATAAACCTAATTTTCATTTCTATATCATGAACCGTGATAGCCAGTTGAAATTTCTACAGATTATGTATTACTGTTTCCGCTATAGCAACAAATACTAAAAACAGAATAAAATAAATATTCAGGGCTCCCATATAAAAAGTGTTTTTTTATCGTTTTTGAAAATAATGGTACGGAACCCTTCGTGCGCGAGTGCGACTCGCACTTCATTGGTTTTTTATTTTGGCCTTGAAGTATGATAACATTTTGTTAATTATTACTTCAAGAACTTGTCTCTTGAAGTACCTTATTTTATAATAAGTACCTACTTGCCTTTTGAAGTACCCCAAATAAAGATGGCTCAAATAGGTCCGTGACGAAATTAATAGCATAAATCTTGTTTGAAAACAAAGCATTTTACACCCATGTTTCGTTTTTACTGCTAACACATTAAATAATAATAATAATAATAGCTGGCAACCCCAAGTGTCAATACGTCTAATCATTCTCTCTGTACAAAAAAATATTTAAAAATTCAAAGAAACAGTTTTTGGCTTCATGAAACAATACCATTTTAACACAGTGTACTTTTTGTAAATAAAACTACATAAATTAATCATCAATTTGGAAAAATGATAAATATCAAAAAGAAATACGAAAATTCTAACCAGACAGACACTGTCATCTGTCACATATTACTGAAACTATTATGACAATGAGGGAATTGTAAAACGTATTATGATCACAAGATCAGCTGCTGCTCTTCGTGCACGCCTACCGCCTCCGGACTCGTCGCCCCGCTCCGCCTCGCCGCCGCCGGAACCCAGCTTCACCGTGAGTGCTGTGACACCGGCCGTGGCAGTTGCGTCGAGCGACAGCGACGAGTACTTCTCTCCGCCCACGACGCCACCACCTGCTCGTCGACGGGGAGGACGCCGGCCGCCGGACGGTTTAGGACCTCGAGGCCCACCGGCCTCTGATAGGGTCCCAGCTCCCGGCGGAAGTGTGCAGCGCATGCGATGGACGCGAACCATCAACGAAAATGTCATGCGCTCATACTATGGGGCTACAGAGGGAGGAAACAACCTGACCGCGTACCGTGTTCGGATGCTCTCTCTGTTTCAGGTGCTTGAGCCAGCTGTCAACGTGTCGGCGCAACGATTATCGGATCAGGTGCGGGTCATCCAACGTAATCATATGTTGGACGATACCGTACTTGATCGCTTGCGAACTGAAATGCAGAGTAGCCATGTCATTGTCCCTCCGTCACAGGCTGTGGTCCCACCACAGTCTAGTCAGTTATTCAATCGCGCTGACGAAGTGAGTAATGACATGGCTACTAATGTAAGTACCCAGTGCAGTGAGGAAATGAGGAGTGCTTTGGAAGGTGCGATTGGAGAATATCGGTACATGTCGCCTGAACTTAGACCACGCTTACCTCGTTTGCCCATGCATAATAGAAATAGGGCGCTGGTGGCTGTTCTGGATTCGCAGTTGTCAAACTATTTTGATAACTGCGAAGACCTCACTGATGCTCACTCGATCCTGTACTGTGCGGCTGTAGCGGCATGTCGTGTAGCTCATGTCAAATTTTCTGATGACAGGGCTACACGACCTAAACCTGCCGTACCGGCTTGGCAATGCAGGATTGAGCGACGTATTAGTGGGGCCAGAACACTCATCGGCAAACTAATCTGCTTCAGGGAGGGCAACAATCGCCCTCGAGTGATGCGTTTTGTGAAGCGGGCATTTGCAGGGACTGATATTAGTCCTCGAGACTATATGTCCCGTATCACAGAACGCATCGACTTCCTGAAGCAGAAAGTGTATGCATGGGCAAACCGTATCCGTAGGTATAAGAGGCGGGTAGAACGATACACTCTGAATCGCACATTCCAAAGAGATGAAAGGTGGGTTTATAGGAGTTGGGAGCGACCAGACCAAGGTGTGGCCGACACGCGCCTACCGGATGATGACGTCATGTGCGCGTTTTGGCGCAACATCTGGTCGGTGCCTGTCAGCCATACCGAGGGTGAATGGATTCGAGAAGTCGAGCGAGTGTGCGATCCAGTACCAGAAATGGGGGCAATCTCTATCAGCCCCCAAGACGTAGCTCGTGCAGTCCGTCCGTTGCCTAACTGGAAATCTCCAGGGCCGGACGGGCTGCACAACTTCTGGATTAAATGGTTTGCGAGGTCGCATGCTCGCTTGGCGGCCCTATTCCAGTCAGCCTTAGAGTCAGGGTCGCTGCCCGAGTTCCTGACTACTGGAATAACCCACCTGCTCCATAAATCAGGTAGTACTGCGGAGCCCAAAAATTATAGGCCTATTACTTGTCTTCCGACAATGTATAAAGTTCTTACATTTTGCAAACACGTTAATGATAATTCGATCATGTCCGCTTCTCAGAATGGATGTAGGAACGGGTCCCGCGGTACTAAGGAGCTGCTCCTCATTGATATGGCCATTAACCAACAGGTTCGGCGTTCCCGAAGGGATCTGTCGACATGTTGGATAGATTATAAGAAGGCCTATGACTCGGTGCCACATACATGGCTCCTGAGGGTGCTAGAATTGTATAAAGTTGATGCAACACTGCGCACCTTCCTGATGTCGTGTATGGGGCAATGGAGGACAGTCCTTCGCTATCCAGGATGTCGGCATATCCAAGGGAACAGCGAACCGATAAGGATAGAGCGTGGTATTTTTCAGGGCGATAGTTTGAGTCCGCTTTGGTTCTGCTTAGCCTTGAATCCTCTAAGCACGCTGCTGGAGGATTCAGGTCTGGGCTTTCGGTTGAGGAGAGGTGGTCAGGTTATATCTCACCTTCTTTACATGGATGACCTGAAACTCTTTGCCCCCAACAATTTGCAACTGATGGAGCTACTGAAGGTTACAGAAACTTTCAGTAGCGCCATCAGGATGGAATTTGGTGTGGACAAATGTGCGGTCATGCATGTAAAGCGAGGGAGGATTGTGGAATCTGCGGGAACCCAGCTCTCAGATTCCATAAATCTTAGATCCCTCTCAGAGACCGAAACCTACAAGTATTTGGGTATGTCGGAAGCGCTGGGCATCAATTCTGTTGACATGAAGCAATCGTTGAAGGAGCGCTTCTTTGGCCGCCTGAGAAAAGTATTTAATAGTCTTTTATCAGGCGGAAATAAGGTGCGTGCCTTCAATGGTTGGGTCATGCCGGTTTTGATGTACTCTTTCGGCGTACTCAAATGGACTCAAACAGAACTAGACGCACTGGATAGGAAGGTCCGTACATTGTTGACGGCATATCGAATGCATCACCCACGTTCTTCGGTTATGAGACTGTATATCCCGCGGAGTTGTGGAGGTCGAGGCTTTTTAAACGCCAAGACTCTCCACAATCGCGAGATATGCAGTCTCAGGGAATATTTCCTAGAAGCCGACGTGGGGATGCATCGAGATGTGGTCGCGATGGACAAGGCCCTCACCCCGCTCTCCTTGGCTAAAGAGAACTGGCGCAAACCTGCAGTGCTTGACACTAATGACCGCAGGGAAGTATGGCAGAGTAAGGAGCTTCACGGACGCTACTTCAGTGCCCTGCATGGGCCTGATGTAGACCATGCAGCGTCCGTAGCCTGGCTACGTTCCGGGGAACTCTTTGGAGAAACCGAAGGTTTTGTTTGTGCAATTATGGATGAAGTTATGATGACGAATAACTACCGGAAATTTATTGTGAAGGATGGCACGGTTGACATATGTCGGGCATGCCACCGTCCGGGTGAATCGATCCGTCACATTATTTCCGGGTGTTCTCGTCTAGCTAACGGAGAATACTTGCATAGACACAACCTTGTAGCCAGGATTATCCATCAGCAACTTGCTCTGAAATACAGCCTTGTGGAATCGGAAGTGCCGTACTATAGGTATGTGCCCGACCCAGTTCTCGAAAATGGCAATATCACACTGTATTGGGATCAATCCATCATCACTGACAGGACTATTGTAGCCAATAAGCCTGATATAGTGGTGATGGATCGATCAGAGCGGCGCGCAATGATTGTTGACATAACGGTTCCACATGACGAGAACCTCGTGAAGGCCGAGAAAGATAAACAAATCAAGTATATTGACTTGGCTCGCGAGGTTGTCGACATGTGGCCTGTTGACTCAGCGATCATTGTGCCGATAGTCGTATCAGCCAATGGCCTAATTGCCAAGAGCCTCGACCAATATCTGATGAGGCTCTCGTTAGGCAGCTGGATCAAGGGCTTGATTCAGAAAGCGGTACTCCTGGACACGGCTCGTATTGTTAGGAGGTTCCTCTCTCTGGAGCCCTGACCGCCGGTAGCTTGGACCCTGTTCCCGATACCGGTGGGCTACTATTTTTATATTTTTAAATGTTTTTGTATATAATTTTGTAAAAATATTTAAAAATGTAAAATGTATGTTTATAAAATGAATAAAGGGAATAATAATAAAAAACGTTTATTCATCTCCACAAATTACATCATAGTTTTGTTAGATTATTACAAAGGTTGACAGGCAGTTTGGCAGAAAGCTGTAATTTGTGAGAGATCTGGAGTCTAAACTAAGCCTAGGCCTGTATTTCAGAGCTCCAGGCCCCCCATTATATCACTAATAGTTATTGTCAACAATAGAAAAAGTGCAAAATTGGTGACAGTGTGTATGTGTGTGTGTGCGTGTGTGTGCGTGTGTGTGTGCACGTGTGTGAGTATATATAATATAGGTATGTATACATTTATTACATAAATAATATATATTTTATGAAATATATATAAACATAGGGATATATACAATATTATATTATAACTATAATCTTAACTACAAATTAATATATGTACGAAAATGTGGACTAACCTTTCCTACTTACTTTACTTTGCTACCTCAAGTAATTTTTCAGTTTCAGTATAGTTTAACTTTAGTAATAATTTAATTATTTTGGTTTTACATTCAGCTTTACTACAATTAGCTATATTTATAGTTTAAATGCTTGTCAATTACCTAATAAGACAAATTTATTGCGATAAATTTACAGACGTCAATAAAAATACACGACACCGTATCCACCAAGTGTAATAAATAAGTAATAAAGGACCTCGTTAATCATAAATAAGCAAGTATGCTCGTAAATCACTCACTCGTTAATTTTACCGTATGTATTTACAAATTAAGCACACAAGTTATTAATCACTCACAAAGTCAAATAAATGCATTCTCTTTCGAGTATCTAAATATTGTAAAACGTTACGTAAAAATTATCAGTCAGCGGATTAAAACATTAATAATTTTATTTATTTATTAATTCGGATTGATTCCGATTTCCTCGATGGACTAATGGTGGCAAGCGCTACTGCTGGGCAAGATATCTTGGTTTGGTTCCCGGAATGGGCAAAGTAGTGTTAGGTTTTTCCATCAGGAGTTTTTAAGTAGTTTATTTTAAATCAGAACAATTTTATTCACAAACTTTCATAATAGATTATTTTCTAAGACTAAAAATAAACATTAACTAACTAAATATAAACTTATTTAAAAACAATAGAACGCTTAGGCGACAAAATACCCCTCCACATCGCTGTCATCAGGAAACGTGCCCAGAAGACTGGCAGCATTGCGTTGAATGGCAATGCTAATTCTTTGCCCAAAGAAAAAGCCAGCCCTCTGGTCTCGCGAACTGTCAACCAGTCGGCGAGATATTTCTTTTATTTTATCTTAAAGGACCATGCAGGATACACGCAGACACACACAGTAAACATTTATATTTTGTAGTCCCTTGTGTGAAAAGCGGTATCTATCCTGCAAAAGGACCGATAAAACACTACAGCTAAATTGTCAGTGCTGTGTCGCAATTTTCCTTTGAATTGATTTCAAGTCATGTCAAAATTCAATAATTACAAGGAATTTTCAATAAGAAACAAAATAATAAAATCATATTTCCACGATGAGAAAGTAAAGAAAAAAAAGCAAGCATTCGATATGCTTACCTTTGCGTAAAAATTGCCGGAGCAACTCACCTAGTTGCGGAAAAAAGCGTGGAAATTAAAAAAAAGAATGATGTAGCTCTCGTCACCGGAACTTCTAGTGCTTTATCTATCTTTTTTGAACGCTTTGGTAGTTGAGTGTTAAGTTCTTTTAAGGATTAGTGTGTAGGCAAGTCTTCATCTGCCTAGCCTTTTTCCAAACTATCTTAGGGTCGGCTTCCAGTCTAACCGGATGCAGCTGAGTACCAGTATTTTACATAAAGCAACGGCCTATCTGACCTCCACAACCCGGTAACTGGGTAATACGATACCCCTTAGTAAGACTGGATGTCAGACTTTTGGCTTCTGACTTATCGTAACGACTGTCAAAGGTCTACAAATGACAGCCGGGACCAACGGCTTAACGTGCTTTCCGAGGCACGGAGGAAACTCGTATGTGTATGTATGTAATTATGGTCACCCATCCACGGACCAACCTCGGCCAGCACGGCTTTACCTTAAAGATCGACCCGTGCGGCTGTTATTATTTAGCCACATGCTCCTATATACAATAATAATATTACATATGTCGCAGTTTGATGATTTTATTCCGTTAGACTCGGTCATCATGTGGGCAGAACATGGGTTTCGTGCAATGAAAACACACACACGGTACACTTGAAATTACAATCCAACACAATAACACTAGGCACCATGAATCGGGTTACAGTTTCGGGACGTCTTGACTCCGCCGCGGTCAGACACAGACTGTCCTAATCGCAGCGAGCTCGAAACATCACGACTCTGTAGTAAGCGCGCTTAGGTGTGGGTAGACTGGTAAGTAGGCCGCTTGACCTTTGGCTCAGACTACAATTAATACAGTGGCAAAAACTAAATGCGAAAAATGAAAAACACAAAACTTATGTGGTGTTAGGTTTTCAGGCTAAAATTACGTCTTTCGTAATAAATTTTCAGAACAGGAATTTAATCTAAAAGAGGATAAAAGCCTACTAAAGTAGTCTCACATCATTACACACATCCTATTTCCAATTTAAAGTTCGGTCTCAATGTCGTATTCGCGTTCTCAAATGTGCCATACCTACAACTTTTTTAGTACAAAGGTATAATTTTACTTTATGACGTCGTTTCGTGTCTGTTTGTTGTGAGCCTATAGTTGTATGTATTATAGCCTATGGAGCGACTCTGTCTCAACAACCTAGTAATTACTTTGATAGTTACGTCTTATTAGACTGACTATCAGACTTTCGGGCCACTTAGTACCTTAGTAGTCAAAGATCTACAAATGACAGTCGGGACGGCTTAACGTGCTTTTCGAGGCAACAAAATTCACAACAATCAGAATCTCGGAAACACGGTATGTAATTAATGGTTACCCATCCACAGACCAACCTTGGCAAGCGCAGCTTAACCTTGAAGACAGACTCGTGCGGCTGTTATTATTTAGCCACGAGCTCCAATATTCGGAACTCCTATGTCTTGTAATTTATGCGTAATGACGTGATAAAATCGTAACTTGGATTTAAAAGTAAAATTCGCTTTTGCTGCCTCATCAATTTCAGGTGGAACATGTCAAAGTCTGTCAATCATACGATTGGACAGAGTTTTGATTTTAAAGATTTCTGATGAAAAGTAATTAAAACAGTAAAACAAAAAAAAAAAACTAACTCATCACACGCACAAAAAACAACAAAAAATAATATGTATGATATTATTATGGCGTTTTCGGATTTACACCTACCACTGTTTGTCTCTGCATCACCCAAAGGTTGACTCGTAGAAAATACCAATGGCATCAAGTCCGCTTAGGTACTATATGCTTGAATTGTTAAATAAACAATAATAGTTAAGACTGAGTTGGCTGGAGGTACATACATTTTATCCATATACAAAAGTATATGGATAAAATCAAGCTACGACCAAAGTACCGGAGCATCTATGAAGAATGTTGTAAAAACGGGGAAAATTCTCCCTCTCACTCTTTTACTCTTATGTGCATTCATTCAATTTCGGTCATAACGATAAAAAACGTTTATGCGTACGATAACAAACCTTATTTATTAGAATGGCATGGTATTCATGCTTACCTCTTTTGTACCGGTAACAACCCGAAAATAACCCAATAAAAAAGGTATAATTTAAAAAAAAGAACATTGACACAGACGCCATTTTAACGATTGACTTTTCACATTGTGCTCCCATATCAACGGCTTAAATCCAGTAACTTAATAACAAAAAAAAACGAAATTTCTTCACGAAATCTCATAAGGGGATGCCTATCAATTTTAAACAAAATAAAAGCTTTCTCATGTTTTGACGATTTGTCGCGAAATCTCTTAAGAAATGGTAATATTTTCTTACTGAATATTCTATTGGACTTAATGCTGAGAGCTTGGTATATACGGAAAAGGTAAGGAAGGAAAATACGTCGAAAGGTGATGCAATTGATTAGTGTCGTGAGGAGAGTTATTGAGCCAATTTAGTATAATTGGATTTTTCTGTTAAGAAAATTCTCAGTTACAAACCAGGATCGGAATCGGTCCCGATGGAGCGATAGGCCCGTCTTGAATCTTTAGGGGTTTCAAACTGTAATTCTCAAAGTGTAAAAATAATTTATACCTGCCTACCTGTATTTTGTATGAAATATCATCGCTTGGTACAAAAAAGAAGTGTATCAGCTAAATCTGAAAGTTTTTATGTGTCAATCGTTAAATAAACATTAATAAAATTGAGTATTTATGTATATTAATAGGTATCTCGTTTGACAAAAATCCAAACACACTAAAGTGATAAATATTCTTTTCTAAAAACTAACCCTCAGAGATTACTCCGACGTTATGTACGGCGAACAATCCAGCTATACAAAACCAGTTTATGCGCATCTCTCATTGTACGGGAAATCTATAAAAAGCGAGGTTATGTTATACTGGAAATGAGCAGGATCTCTCGCCGTGTGTACTATTTCAATGTCTTTGTAATGTATCTCGGATAAGTCTATTAAAAATATGTATTTATTTTATTTATTTAACTATTTATGTACACGCTAAATACAAAAAAGAAGAAAGGAACAGAAAATAGGTACAAAGGTGACGCTTATTTCTAAAGAAACCTCTTCCAGCACACCTGCAAAAGGAGATCTAAAAAAAGACATGTAGACATATTGTGTATAAGAAGAAGAAAGAATGGAATACATAAAACAAAGCAAATAACTACTTAAAATATAAAATGCAATATTAGAATAAACTAATTTACGTATAAATATAATAACTTTGAAAAAGGATATTAAATCTATAAGATATGGAATTATAGATAAGATGACGAGTAATAAGAAGTCTTGAGGAAGAAGACATGCTGCGCCGACCCTAAATAATTTGGGACAAGGGCAGAAAGATGTTAATTACAGAAGTCACATTCAAAAACACCAAAACCTATTTTGAGATAAGAGTGTTCCAAATTAAAACCTTGCTTAAAAACAGAATATGCTACACTAAATTCAACAAAATTTCACTGCCACGACGATAATACAAATATGATTTCATCACTTCGTCCGAACTTTCCGTCCTAAATATATACTAAACTCGACTAAAATATTTGTTCACTGAAATAGATCACACCGGGCGAAACGTAGCCCATGTTGGCTTAAATGATAGCCGACTTGATTTGGTCAACGGGTTCCAAATTGGCCAAATGTCCGAAGGTTAGGTACTGATTTAACGACCAAACTGAACACTATCAAGAATCATCAGTCACGACGTTCAAGATTATAATTATTGATATCGAATATTGATAATTTCATTGACAATATACAAAACAATTTTAACTCTGGCATTCCTACTCTCTTCGTACCAAACTGCTGATGCAGGAGTTCCAAATATCCATCAGCAAACTGCGCGGATAACTTCAGCCAGGTTTCAGGTTGGCTAAAGTAGACTCATCTTTCATAAGGTACTATTTAAAATGTTAATACAGGTTAGATTCGCCAATCGCCTTCAGTTTCAAAGAAATTTTCGTAAAGTAGGTCCCAAAGTTAAGTCCACTTTATGGAGTCGAGGTTTTCATACTGTTTCCAACTATGTTTTAAAATATCAGAGGTGTATTGATGTCAATTCGATACGTTAACACTGGCAGCCATTTGCCAGCCAATAAATCTGTCATTCTTGAGCGACTTGGAACTTGTAGGAGATAAATGGTCTTCCTTGGAAAGTCGAAGCACACGCGGTCTTATTGATATTGTGGATCTTTCAGGTCAACTTAGATGATGGATGAGGGAAATCTTAGGTTGTGGAAGAGTTTATAAGTTTTCGATTTTGATTTGGGTATTCAAATAAAATTATTGATGGTAGGCTACGGCAGGGATATGATAGATAGAAGTGTTAAATTTTTATTCTAGTTAACTGATTTTAGGTAAATTATTTAGGATATTTTGACTGTAGTTCTAAGAGCATATACAAATCTTATCAACATTTTTCCTTTTTAGGGTTCCGTACACAAAGGGTCAAACGGGACCCTATTACTGAGACTTCACTGTCCGTCCGTCCGTCCGTCCGTCCCTCCGTCCGTCTGCGTCATAGTTAGCCAGTTGAAATTTCTACATTATGTATTTCTGTTGCCGCTAAAACAACAAATACTAAAAACAGATTAAAATAAATTTTTAAAGGGGCTCCCATGCAAAAAAGTGTTTCTTTATCTTTTTATAAATAATGTTACGGAACCCTTCGTGCGCGTGTCCGACTCGCACTTGGCTGGTTTTTTCCCAAGTAATGTGATAATTTCTGGTAGTTAAAACTAATTAATTTTCAATATGTTCTTAGGTTGAAGCTTAGGTTTTAGACATAATGGGACTGATTTTACCAAGGGATTGTGGTTTGGGTCATATAATTAAGCTGAACTAAATCCAATTTTCCCCTCACATATTAATAGAAGTAAAGGAATGTTATTCGCAATGATCCCTATGGAACTCTTAAATAGGATAAGGACCAACTCAATACCAAAACTAGTCCTTAATGATCATCATCTGCCTAGCCTTTTCCCAAACTATCTTAGGGTTGGCTTCCAGTCTAACCGGATGCAGCTGGGTACCAGCATTTTACATGAAGCGATTGCCTATCTGACCGTCACAACCCAGTAACTGGGTAATACGATACCCCTTGGTAAGACTGCATGTCAGACTTTTGGCTTCTGATTAGTCGTTACGACTGTCAAAGATCTACAAATGACAGCCGGGACGAACAGCTTAACGTGCTCTCCGAGGCATGGAAGAAACTCCGTATGTAATTATGGCAAGCACGGCTTAATCTTAAAGATCAACCAGTGCGCCTGTTATTATTTAGCCACGAGCTCCTCTGGTCCTTAATGATCATTGAATTTAATAGAAATCAAGAGAATGATATGTAAAGTCGAATGGTTCTTAGATTACAAAAATAAGCATTCCATTACACCCAAAGGTTACATCAGAGATGATAATTAAACAGTTTCTTTTTAATTACTTCCTCAAGTTTCTTTCAAAAAGGCGAGCATCTCGGACGGTTTTTATTAAAGGAAAAAAAATCTTTTATGTGGGTATAGAAAATTGGGTGTTCTAGTCGACTTACAGAATACTGGTATTGATTGGCTTAATATAATCTATACTAATATTATAAAGCTGAAGAGTCTGTTTATTTGTTTGCTTGAACGCGCTAATCTCAGGAACTACTGTTCCGATTTGGAAAATTCTTTCAGTGTTAGATAGCCCATTTATCGTGGAAGGCTATAGGTTATATATCATCACGCTTCATTCTGTAGGAGCGGAGCAGCAATGAAAAATGTTGCGAAAACGGGGAAAATGTAACGCAGACGAAGTTGCGCGGGACAGCTAGTATAACATAAAATTCACGATGTCAAACTTATACATTTTGAATCATTTACCTATCAACGTAATACTCGTACTTCTGCAGTAATTTTTGCCTAAAATGATCATCAACTGCAGCAACCGTCAATATACAAAATTATATTCTTACGTCACATAACATTAATATATAAGTGTCTTGTTCTGTATGGTGTCGGGCGCAAAACACACTCGCCGCCTGACCGCCGTCGCGAACGGACGTGCCGCTACCTGCTCGCATTTCCGCTCGCTATCAGTGTGCGTCATCGGTTCGTCACTTCCCAGTGTCGTGACGTCATCAGTAGTCTCTTGACTACACCCCCGAACAATTGCTGTCTTTTTATTAAGACAGCACTTGCTCATTTTGCTTCGGATATTATTCCGACTTAACTTCCTTTGCCCCATCAGGGAAAAGTCCTCAGTTTCGAGGTTCTTGGTGGAAACCTTACGGTGCCAACGAAACCAAGAGGGTGGTGACCCAATCCTACCCGCCAAACCCCTTCAGGGCCCGGCACTCCATTGGCATCGGGAGCCAGAATCTTGGCCTTGGGGGCTACCCTAGTCAAGCCTGGTCTAGAAACACTAGTTAAATCTGACTTCGTTCACAGCAGTCACCTAGTGTCGGTTGGGAGTGTCTACCCCTTCGCACTAGAGGCCCCTTGGGGCGTAGGGCCCTGTCGCACAATAAGACTGGCGTCAGGTTCACAAGCTTAGGGCACACCAGTAGGTACACACCTCCCTGTCATTGCACACCCGACAGAGAGGCCACACACCCCCGGGCCCACCCACCCGGGGAGTTAGGTTGTTAGGCTGTTAGGCGCGGAGCTTCACTCAATGTTTGCTAAATTTTAAATTTTAACCGACAAAATGTCGTCCTTAGACGAGAAGGAAAAGGCGCTGTTGCGTTTTTTCTTCCGCGTCTTCACGACCGACCCAAATTTTGAAAAATATGGGTCGGAAATTGCTGCCATTCAGGAAACCAGCGATACCGTCACTGACTTCAGTGACGCGCTCGAAAGCCCTTTGTCGCCGCCGCCTGCCGACAGAGGCTTACCGCCAGCCGTTGCCGCCGCGATTAAGGCTACTCCAAGACCCAAAGTTGTGAAACCCATTGTTTCACAAACAAAGGTCCAGCCCGCACCTGCGTCCATTGTTCCCGTTTCTGGGAACATGGGCAAAAGCTCACCGCCAGCCGTCGCCGCCGCGATTCCGGCTAATCCCGAACCCATTGTTTCGCAAACAATGGATCAGTCCGCACCTGCGTCTATTGTTCCCATTTCGGAGAAAATGGACACAACCGTACCAATCTCCGACTCGGAATCGGTTATAGATTCCTGCTCTGCTTCCTCGTCCTCAGAAGACGACTACCAAGTCGTCGGAAAGGGCAAGAGGAAGAAGGGCAAAAACTCGCAGGCCGCCATGGCCAAAAAGTTAGTCGCGCTCCCTCTAATCCCCTCTCCCGAGGCGTCCCGTCCCACCTCCCCGGTCCCCGCACCAAAGTCCGCCGCTGCTCATACCAGCAGGCCAACAAGCCCTAAGGCTAACTCTTCAGCCGCTTCTTCAAAGAAGCTGAAGCCCCCTCCCCCGTTGTTCATTCAGGACAAAGGGAAATGGACAGATGTGTCCAAAATGTGTAATGAGCGCCGCATTCAATATACTAGCGCAAAAAGCACACAGCAGGGGATCAAAGTGGTGGTCCCCACAACCACCGACTTCAGGGAACTAACCCGTCAGTTAATCGGAAGGCGCATAGCCTTCCACACCTACTCTCTTCCAGAGGAAAAGCCCACCCGCGTGGTGATCAGGCGGATCCCGAAGGAAATCCCCACGGAGGACATCCTCAATGACCTCCTAGGCCAGGACATCCCGGTCGCAGCCGTCCACCGCCTTCATAAGGCGAGAGGCGGAGACCTTTACGATATGGTACTGGTCATCTGTGACCCAGTAGAAGGTCACCACCCGATCTTCAAAGTGAAGTCGGTTTGCTCCCTATCAGGCATCTCAATAGAGAAGCCCTACCGCTCAAGCGTAGTCGGACAGTGTCATCGCTGTCAGATGTACGGTCACAGCCAAGCCAACTGCCATGCGCCACACAGATGCGTAAAGTGTCTAGGCGACCATGGCACGGCAGACTGCCCCCGTCCCAAAAACAAGTCGCTTTGCACGGAGCCACCGAGCTGTGTGCTTTGCGGCCAGTCGGGCCACACGGCCAACTACCGCGGCTGCTCAAAAGCCCCCAAAGGCTCCTCCTCTAACCTGGTGAAGCGTGCAAGCGCCCGCCAACAAAGAGAAAGCCCATCGGTGAGGCTACCCTCTGCCCAGATGCCGGAGAGACTCAGCCCTCAGAGGCCCTCTCCCTGGACCACGCTAAACCACCAGAAAGCCTTCCCGGCTCTCAGTAAAGTAAAGTCCAGCCCCATCCCCGGGCTTTCAGATGCCCCTGTCCCCACTCCCGCGGCCCAGGCAAGCGCACCGGCGCCCGCTCGTCCCACGCCACCCGGCCCCGCGGCCGTGGACCCCTCTCATAACGTAATTTTAGAATCGCTAGCAGAGTTAGTCACCCCCGAAGCAGACCGCATGGCGGCTGATCTCAGGGCGGCTAACACTGGTGGCGATAAACTTAAAATTATCCTCAAGTCCCTACTCAAGTTAGGCGACCTCCTCCGCAACCTTAACCTCGACTAACTCCAATGGATAATACGAGATTAACGTGCACCAAACCCCGATCCCTAAAATTAGGGTACTTTAATGCCAATGGCATTAGAGGCCAGCGTGATGAGATCGCCACCTTCCTCCGCGACCATCAAATTGATATCCTCCTCGTACAGGAGACCTTCCTCAAGCCCAGTCACCGCGATCCGAGAATTGCCAACTATCGCATAGTTCGCAACGATCGGTCACGTTGCCACAAGGGCGGGACTCTAATCTATTATAGAAAAGAACTGCATTGCATCCCCTTAGATCCCCCTCCCATGGAGTCTCTACTCGAGACCTCAGTGTGTCGACTAGGCATGACCGGCCATCAACCGATCACTATCGCCTCTGCGTACATCCCTCCCGGCGGCACGTCCGAGGAGCACACTTTGTTCACCAAAGACCTTGCCGTCCTCTTCGGCTTGAGCGACTCCGTTATCATAGCGGGCGACCTCAACGCCAAACACCCCGCCTGGAACAGCATGACGACCTCTGCCAGAGGACGTCACTTGTATAACCTGGGCGTGTCCCTCAACTTCGATCCCATCGCTCCTATGGAGCACACCCACTATCCCCACGACCCCGACCAACGTTCGGACGTTCTCGACATAGCGCTTCTCAAGAATGTCAACCTTAAGTTGCATTCCATCGAGACTTTACATGAGCTTAACTCAGATCATCGACCAGTGCTCATGCAGTTAGTTCCTCGCTCGGGTCCTTCTGACCCCAGCCAGCCCCCGCCGACCCAAGTGATAACCGACTGGAGGAAAGTCAGCGAAAAGCTGAAATCCACCACGTCGCCTCACCTGGAGGCCATCCCCGACCACATAGTCTCAGTCGCAGACACGACGGCCGCCATCAACTCGTTTACAGAACACGTGCAATCCGTACTGAAGGACTGCTCACGGGAAGTCCCAGCAATGAGCGATCAACGCTGGATACTACCCGCTGACATACGTGAACTGATAAACGAAAAGAACGCGGCCATCCGTGCCTACAGCAGCTTTCCCTGCGAGGCAAACAAAGCCCACATGCGTAATTTACAGCGTGCTGTAAAGGATCGCACCAGTGAGTTTCGTAATAATCAATGGGAAAAAACGCTAAGCGAACTCGAGCCTACCCACCTAGCCTTCTGGCAGCTGCAACGCAAGATGCGCTCCACCGAAGAGGCTTCGATGCCTCCCCTCACCCGTCCCGATAAGAGCGTCGCATTCGACGACTCTGAGAAGGCCGAATGCCTAGCCGACAGCCTGGAGTCCCAGTGCTCCCCCAGCTTGCAACCAGTAGACAAGCGACATCTCGATGAGGTGAACGCATTCGTCGAACGTAAAGCCGCCCTGCCCCCCGAAGAAGACCCTGATGATCCTCTGCCTCCGGTCACAGCTGACGAAGTGCAAGACATCATTAACAAACTTCAACCGCGGAAAGCACCCGGCTCCGACGGAATCACCAATAGGGTGTTCAAACTCCTCCCCGCTCAGCTCGTCGTGTTATTGGCGGCCATCTTTAATGGCGCCCTGAGCAACAACGCGTTTCCCCAAATATGGAAAGAGGCCACTGTCATCGGTTTCGCCAAGCCAGGCAAACCCAAGTCTGAGCCTTCGAGCTACAGACCTATCAGTCTCCTGAATGCACTCGGTAAAATCTACGAGAGACTTATGTATAAGCGACTCAAAGACTTCGCCGAGGCTAAGAGTCTCATCCCCAACGAACAGTTCGGCTTCAGGACCGGACACTCTTGCATTCAACAGGCCCACCGTATCGTAGAACACTTGAGCGCTGGCTTCCAGCGTGGAGCGATGACGGGTGTGTTGTTTTTCGACATAGCAAAGGCATTCGACAAAGTCTGGCACAACGGCTTATTATATAAGCTGTACAAACTGGGAGTGCCGGACCGTCTCGTGCTCATCTTACGAGACTTTTTGTCGGATCGCACCTTCCGCTATCGCATCGGGAAGGCACTGTCCTCCCCCCACCCCATTAGAGCCGGAGTCCCTCAGGGCTCCCCGCTCTCTCCCCTTATCTTTACGCTGTTCACCAGTGACATCCCCAAGAGCAAGAAGGCACAGCTAGCCCTGTTCGCGGACGACACGGCCATCTATTACACTGGCTATAGTCACGACGCTATTTACAGCACCCTCCAAACCTCAGCCAACGTCCTAGGCGCTTGGTTCCGGAAATGGAGAATCGAGGTGAACCCCGACAAGAGTCAGGCAGTTCTTTTCTTTAAACCGCGTAAAAATAAGCCACTCGCGCTCAGCCCGATCACTATGTATGGTAAGCCTATCCCTTGGGAGAAGCAAGCCAAATACTTAGGAGTCTTACTTGACAACCACCTGTCTTTCGCGGCGCACATCAAAGCAGCTCGCGACCGAGCTGCCTTTGCTATGGGTAGGCTTCATTTCATGATCTCGGCAAAAAGCAAATTGTCACTCAAGTGCAAGTTGCGCCTTTATACCGCGGTGATCCGCCCCATTATGACGTACGCTTGCGTCGTGTACGCTCACACCAAGCCTAAATACATCCATAGGATGCAAACCTTGCAGAACCGGTTCTTACGTAGAGTCACGGGAGCCCCTTTTTATGTCCGTAACGACCGTCTACACGTAGACCTTAGAATGCCCACCGTCCTTCAGTTTATGAAACGTCTTTCGAAGCGTTTCTTCGATAACGCCAGTAAACACCGTAATCCCCTGATCACAGCGGCCGCCCGTTACGAACCCTCGCGCATTAGCACAGTACGCCGTCCTCGGCATACTCTCGTCACTCCCGATGATGCTATCACCCTCCTCCAGGAGAGTAGCAAAGAGACTAGCACTCTTAAAAAGTTCAGACACAAACCGCCGTCTTTCCGACCTCGCCGTCGAGGTCCGTCGCGACGTCCCGGTCCATGCCCTCCCCGACCCTCGCTCGAGCCAGCCCGCGATGCTGTGCCAGTAGTTTTAAATCAGCCCCTAAATAATGATATCACTCAGATCCAGCCTGTCCCCATGCAGTCCTCCCCCAGCGACGCCCTGAGCCGAGGCTCGTACCCCACAGGGGGTGCCCTCAGCGTACAGTCGCTTAGTTTGTAAGTTTTTATGCCCTGGCTGGAGGCCTTACTCTTAAGGCACCCACAGGATAGTCCGGTTAAGCAGACGACAACCTCCTAGGTTGAACTGCGAGATGCCATTCATAAAAAAAAAAAAAAAAAAAAAAAAATGGTGTCGGGCGTAAAGAATAGCACCATCCCATATCTTCCCGTGGGTGTCGTAAGGGGCGACTAAAGGATTTGCCAGAGAATGGGCAGCAGCGTTCTCTGTGCTTTTTTTAACAACCGTACTGCGATCGCCAACCCGCCTGCCAAGCGTGGCGATTATGGCAGTGTGGCGTTGGGGGAGGCCTATGTTCAGCAGTGGACGTCTTTCCGCTGAAATGATGATGATGATGATGATAAGTGTCTTACCCATTCTTCTTTATACGAAACTACTTCCGAATTGGTAATAAGAATCAATTATATTTCCTTGTTTTGCTCAATAATACAAACTAATCCATTGATAACACTATCAAATCCCATGAGAAAAAAAAAGCAATAAGGCTTGATTCATTGCTTAATGATTTATTCAGCGAAGATAAATTGATATTGGTTCGATCTCATAAGCCCTTAGCAACGAATATTATACAAAGTTCATATAGGTACACCAAGCTACCAAACAAAAAAGGGAACTGTCTACTTGTGGCTATAATCGCAAATCCACTTACCCTTGGTCCTCGAATTTGGTCCCGCCATAATTGAAAAAGACCGAAGACAAGTAATTCCCTGAGCAAACACAAAAACGCAAGCCAACCTCATTTTCATGCGCCTTATTTTCATTTATTTTTTTCTTGGCAACCCCAATAACTTGGTACTGGCAACACGGTTCAATTCACTATGCCCAAATGTCCCTGTAGATTAATTTTGGTAAAAACCTGTGAAAGAGGTTCTTTCTTCATTTTGCTAATTCATCGTATTGATTTGGCAGTAACTTTTTCTAATTTCGTGTGGGGCATTAATGTGATTAAAGGACAGTATGTTTGTCCAACAGTGTGTTTTATTTTTTCTCTTGCTGATTGCGTGTGAAATGAGGTTTTATCTTAGGGGATTGTTGTAAGGAGGGAAAGCTTGATTGTGTTTTTTATCTGTAGGGGAGAGTAATTGTCTGAAAGATCTTGAAGGAATTCATTCACAGTGGGTTGATTATTGCAAAACCCACAAAAAATCCTTAGTGTCAAACAGAAAGCAGAGGTTGAACCACCCGAAAAATAATTCAAAGTTCCGAAAAATAGCGTGTAATCATAACATCTGTAGAAAATGAATACTATATTAATACTATCTGTATCAATCGCTAGATATTTGGATATCTTAGTAGTCTGTGCGCAAGACTATTTATCCTCAAAAATTATCTCAAAACTAAGTAACAAGACAGCTTAAAAGCGAACCCGCTTCAATAAATCATGAAATAAATGAATTTGAATTTGATTAATTATCTCATTCAGCATTACTATGCAGCAGCAACGATCAATACCGCAGACCGGATCTTTTTAATTCCCTGTCCTTCGGAATTGTCACGGAGTGTTGACAATTTTTTTTCACCGGAGAGGAGGCTTTTGTCCCAGCGTACTGCACCCTGCATTATAGGCGGATTATTTTGTAAACCATTTATTTTTTTACAGATACAGTAATTACTAAAATCTGCTAAAAGCGTGTAATCCTCAAAGGTTTAGGCAGAGATTTACATAAGGCACCCACATATTCCCACCCATTTTAATCTGCACTTCCCTTAAGGTATTTATTTAAATTACGTGTGTACATTATTTACATATCTAAAATAACAACAAAATATGTACAAGTATCAAAATGGGAAAAAATTACAGGGCCGTCATCAGGGCATCTTCCCATAGTAAATAATCGTGGTTTTATTTTGAGCTTCAAAAGTCTATTTATTCTGCATCGTCTGCAAACACAACTTACAATATCCTTAGACAATTCTCCAAGATTCTTCTATCTATATTATACAACACAAACATCAAAATCTTTGAAACCCACATAATCAAAACGAAGTAGCGAGACAACTTCAAAGAGAGCCTCCATACATATTACATGCACCATAGTGCCAGGCAGGCCACGATCGATATAGCAGGCCGGATTCATTTAATATTTTATTAAGAGAAGTTATCGCGTAGCACTTACCCGGGTGCGTCGGAAAAATTCCCGTCGAAAATTGAATTTTAAGGCCTTAGGTAAGGTCGGGTATGGCCGACCCCGCGTGGGTAGACAACGGTTATTTTTGAGGAGGCGCTTTCGAGGTCATGTAGTGTTGGGACATCCGGGTAGGGTTTTGTTTTTTTAGTTAAGAATAAAGCCCGTTAAAATATAGCAAATTTTTATTTGAAGAAGAAATTAAGGGATGGTCATACTGTATTTTTTAAACGCCTGAGAGTTACATCTAAGGGTGGCACTTTCAAAATATTTCGTTCTTCTAACAAAGACTTTCTGCAGGATTAACTCGGCGTGTCGCGGGTTCAATTCTCGCACGGAGCAAATATTTATATGCTAACTATCTGTGGGTCACTCTCATCCACAAACGTGAAAAATTATTAAAAAAAAAAACGTGTGCTCTTCGGTAGCTAGACTAATAATCTTTTTTTTTCTATTTTAAATGTTTTTTTTTTATTGATTTTATTTAGGAATATTTAAAAATGTAAAAAATATGTTCTATAAATGAATAAACGGAATAATAATCAAAAATGTATGGAGTTGAAAAACTCCGTTCATTTTTGATTATTATGAATAGTTTCGGCCCTTGGGGATGTAAAAGCCAACATCCGTATAATTGCAACAAAATGACAAAATGTGGTAATATCAATCCATTTTGAACTCTAGTCAAACAAGCTAGCTATAAGACTTATACGAGTAAGTAAACCTGCTTTCGTTTTATGCTTTGTTGGCCTTATGACCCGATTCCTAATTAACGATAAGTACTTAAACGTCTCCAATCCTCTTCTTTTACAACTTTACTAAAAAGAATACGACTTTAATACCACAGTAATACCGCTTCAATTTTGCGCCTCGCAAGAGTTCTCCTGTACGTGTTAAATTGAATTTCAGGGCAAATGTTAAAGGTTACATGTATTGGTAATGTTATCTTGCTTATGTTGTTACATTGAAACAACGAATTTACAAGTAAGGAGTACATGGTTTTACTTTTTCTTTTTGTTCAAGTTCGTTTAACTTTGTTTTTGTTTGTTGTTTGGCTGAAGTAATTACGATACGGTATGTCGTCTGTGTAGGGGTCTATTTTGAAAGTACGAGAATGTTAGTTTGATACATGGGAAGAACTATCGTGAACTTTTTCGATTTTTATAAGTTTACGTTGGATCACTGTAGACGATAAATACCGTAAAAACAACAGAAATATTTTCCATTCAGGTACGAAACACCGGCCCCAAATAGTTAAAAAAAAACATTCCAAAATAAAAATCATTTATAATTGCCTAGAATTAAGACAGTACCCAGACAGACAGTAACAGACAGTAGACAGTGACAGTAGTAGACAGTTGCCTTGACAACTCTTAAATTTCGTTTATTTCGTTCTTGTTATTTTCACTCAGGTTCAGAAAAAGGACCTAATTATATAAAAAGGTAGTATAATAAGTACTCGAACTTTGAACGAGAACTCCTGAAAGCTTACTGATTACTGTAAAAACTCCTGTAACAATTGTCAAAGCGATTACAGAGAAAAGAAATTTTAACGAGTATCGTATTGAAAAGGCCACTTTCGCATGAATATTATATTCATTAAAACGGATTAGGAAGTTAATAAGGACTTTCAAATTCAAACAACTAACTGAAATAAACGGACTTTATGTTTCTTTTTCGATGAATGTACTCTGATCTTGACAATTTTTTTCAAGATATTTTTTCTGTCACAATCTCGTAGTAGAATCGAGGAGCTCGTGGCTAAATAACAACAGCCGCACGAGTCGATCTTTAAGGTTAAGGTTTAGCTTGCCGAGGTTGGTCCGTGGATGTGTGACCATAATTACATACCGAGTTTCCTCCGTGCCTCGGAAAGCACGTTAAGCCGTTGGTCCCTGCTGTCATTTGTAAATCTTTGGCAGTCGTTACGAGTATTCAGAAGCCAAAAGTCTGACATCCAGTCTTACTAAGGGGTATCGTACGTAGTACCCAGTTACTGGGTTGTAGAGGTCAAATAGGCAGTCACTTCATCTAGAATACCGGTCCTCTGCTGCTTCCGGTTTTACTGGAAGCTGGCCCCAAGATAGTTTGGGAAAAGGCTCATAGGCAGATGATGATGAATCTCGTAGTAGAATTGGTTATACAAGCCCATAACTTAGAAGTCTGTACCGGGAACACAATAAACTCGTTCATCATCTGCCTTGCCTTTTCCCAATTATGTTGGGGTCGGCTTCCAGTCTAACTGAATGTAGCTGAATACCAATATTTTACACGGAGTGACTGCTTACATGAGCTCTACAATCCAGTTAGTACTGGCTAATACGATACCCTTTGGCTCACTAAAGAGTATCGTACTACGTAGTACTGACTGGTTGTCAGACTTTCGGGCTACTGACTACCTGTACCGATTGTCAACGTCTTAACGGATTTTGTGAGGCACGGACGAAAGTACAAGTGAAAGGACGGGAAGGGAAGGGAAGGAGAGAAAGGACGAGTGAGCTTAAACGTGAGAAAAGACCTAAAATCACACGTAAATTACCAAACAATTCACTGCCTCTTGAGGAATTTTTTGTCCGTGGCATATTAAGAAACCATGCTTAGCAGAGAAATATGTACCTGAAAAGAAAGAAAAACACAAATTAATATTGCGTACTAAACATACTCAATAATACGTAATACCGTGCACGAAAAAGAATTACAAGTTACTCGGTAAAGGCCAATACTTTATCGCTATCAACGGGTTTTTTGGCGTACTGAACCGTGTCGTGTCGTGTCGTACCGAAGGCTTGACGTCGCCGTCGGTGATAACCAAACGAGCGCGCGTTGTAAACACGATGATTCCCGATGTCCACCACTGGCTTGTCTACCAGTAGAGGACAGCGACACAATTAATTAAAAAAAATAATTATAACCGACCCCCAGATGGTGGACAGAGGCACGTTTTACATTCTTAGAATATATAGATGATAATGCTTGTTGTAAATATTTTAACTACAAGATTTCAAATATCAAATCGACTAGACCACTGGAAGTTGTTTAAATATCCCTTCCTCAACTAGAAAAGAGGTGATGATCTTCAAACGGCTGAGCATATTTTCTCGAAACACAGCTAAGAACACTCTCGATTAAAATACCTTTCAAACGATACCAATTTTATCAAAATTGGTTGATCCGTTTAGGAGCTACGATGCCACAGACAGACACACAGATACACAAATACACAAATACACAGATACACACGTCAAACTTATAACACCCCTCTTTTTTGGTCGGGGGTTCAAAATAATTATAACCGACCCCCAGATGGTGGACAGAGGCACGTTTTACATTCTTAGAATATATAGATGATAACGTTTGTTGTAAATATTTTAACTACAAGATTTCAAATATCAAACCGACTAGATTTTTTTTTTTTTGGAATGGCGTCTCGCTTTTCAAACTAGGAGGTTGTCGTCTGCTTAACCGGACTACCCTGTGGGTGCCTTAAGAGTAAGGCCTCCAGCCAGGGCATAAAAACTTACAAACTAAGCGACTACACGCTAAGGGCACCTCCTGTGGGGTACGAGCCTCGGCTTAGGGCGTCGCTGGGAGAGGACTGCATGGGGGATGATATCATTATTTAGGGGCTGATTTAAAACTACTGGCACAGCATCGCGGGCTGGCTCGAGCGAGGGTCGGGGAGGGGAAATCGACTAGACCGAAACTAGACTAAACGTAACGTAAATACATCGGTATTTACGTTACGTTTGCACCGGTCACTCATGCTGGTCCCGAATCGTACTAAAACGCCGTACTACCCAAGTCAAACTCAAGAACAAAGTGTTACCATCAACGTATAGTCTATTTTGTACCTACATCTCAGTACACCTCTTCTGGGACTATACGTGTAATGTTTAAATAAGTTTCATACTTTTCCTGACTGGAATATATAAAGTCTCAGGTGATACGACCAGGCACCTAAACTTCTAGCAAATACTAAATCGAATTTACTGTTGGCTAGCCGCCAATACTTTGAGATTCGACCTTGGATTGAATTTTGAGTCTTTTACAAGAAATATACAGCTGCTGAAGGATTTGCTTGTAAATCTGTTTGAGATAAAATTTTCTTTGGATTTTTCTTGAAATGAAACTTTTTTTTTTGCGGCGTTCCAAATTACTGATGAAAAGAGCGTCTTAGTAAGGCCAAGAATAGTAAAACCATATAAAAGCTGGAGTTAATTAAACTGGGACCACAAATACCAATTTGCATGGAGTGTTCATTGACATGTTTCAAGCCATACTACGCATAATTAAAAACTAAAATAAAAGTCAAAATCAAAATATTTTTATTTTACATAGGCCTACATGGGCTCGGTTCGTGTTGGTCGGATGTTCTAGAAGACATAACGTCTACAAAAAGTAAAAGTAAGTATATTATTTGTAAACAAAGATTATAATCATCACCATTCTCATGCTCTTATCCTAATTTATTTGGGGTCGGCGCAGCGTGTCTTCTTCTTTCATAGTTCTCTGTTATCCGTCATCCCGGCAGTCACCTCCTTTCTAGCCATATAATCCTTCACACAGTCTATCCATCGATTCTTAAGTCTTCCTCTACTCTCAAAACAACGATATTCCACCGAATAAATTACTCACTAAACCCTTTCAATTCATTAAAACTTTATTCTTCAAAGCCAAATGGAAGCGAAATCATTAATGTCGTTTAATGAAATGCCTGTCTTACAAACGTCTAACTTCCGTTCCATACAAATATTAATATCAAGTCCTTAACGTAAACATTTCCATAACAACTGTATTACATTAATTTAATGTGTCTCGACGTCGTTTTGAAGAGAACGTAACCACGAACGTTACGTTAATCAGTTCATTCTGCTTGGCATAACCTGAAACCAGTTTTGTGCAGAAACACAAACGACTTTAAAAATGACGACTTAAAGGATGTAATGGCGTAAATGCGTAATTTGTGACGCAATTAAGAATGTTATCACAAGAAGACATGCTGCGCCGACCCCAAATAAATTGGGATAAGGACAAGAGAATGATGATAACTGTGATAGCCTGATGGGTTGATGACATTAAGAATATCACGGGATATACCTGGTTGAGGCTTCGCACTGACCAAGGAAGAATGACAAAAAGGGAAAAGGAAAGACTTTTACTAGAAGTAGGGACAACAAGGGTGCCAATGATGATCAGATCCACGCTGTCCTCCTGTACTTAAGTATGAACACTGTCACGCAATACCATTTTGAAACTAAATATTTAAAAAGAGATTTACCATAGAGTTTCATGCCGGCTTTTCTCCATGAGAAACGACCAACCCGAACCGCGCACCAATCTTTGGACGGTTCATAAGTCACCTTGTCAGTCAATTTGATTTGCTGGTAACCGTTTCTATTGAAACTAGAAAAGCAAACACTACTCATTACTTGGTTTTTTAGGGTTCCATACCCAAAGGGTCAAACTGATCCCTATTACTGAGACTTCGCTGTCCGTCCGTCCGTCTGTCACCTGGCTGTATCTCATGAACCGTGATAGTTAGCCAGTGGAAATTTCTACAAATATAGTATTTCTGTTGCCGCTATAATAACAAATACTAAAAATAGAATAAAATAAATATTTTAGGGGGCTCCCATACAAAAAAGTGGTTTTATTTTGCTCGTTTTTATAAATAATGGTACAGAACCCTTCGTGCGCGAGTCCGACTCGCACTTGGCCGGTTTTTTTATGATACTATTTACTACTTACTTGTAATAATTCTGTCACATCCACACTTTCTTCGTCTACCTATACATTAAACGTTAATGTTATTACCGACCTCAAACCCGCACGTCACCTCAGCTTCCTATAACAAACAAAACGGGTGGTTTCCACCATTATTTTGACGTTAACAGCTCCCCTAAGACGTGGGTTAGGAAATTAACTGTACGGTAATCCGTGGTAAGTTTACGGATATAATTGGAATTTGACCGCATTCTGATAGTTTACCTACACGAAAGTTTGTTTCAATGCACGATTTGGTTTAGGAATGGTATTTAAGATTAAGAGCTGATTGTTAATAGTTAAGATTGTTTTTCTTTGGTTAACCTTTTAAAAGAAGTCGTGAAAATATTGTGACTTGATTTGTTGAAAGGACAAGGTTTGGATTACAAAAAATGGAAACATATTTTGGCATTAATTAAATTTGTGGCCAAACATTTTTTTTTTCTTTTTAGGGTTCCGTAGCCGAATGGCAAAAAACGGAACCCTTATAGATTCGTCATGTGTGTCTGTCTGTCTGTCTGTCCGTCCGTCTGTATGTCACAGCCACTTATTTCCGAAACTATAAGAACTATACTGTTGAAACTTGGTAAGTAGATGTATTCTGTAAACCGAATTAGGATTTTCACACAAAAATAGAAAAAAAAACAATAAATTAAGGGGGTCCCCAGAACTGAAAACCAAAAAATATTTTTTCATCAAACCCATACGTGTGGGGTATCTATGGATAGGTCTTCAAAAATGATATTGATATTGATTTTTTTCTAAACTGAATAGTTTGCGCTAGAGCCACTTCCAAAGTGGTAAAATGTGTGTCCCCCCCCCTCTAATTTCTAAAGTAAGAGGAGGAAAATTCTGAAAATATTTAGGATTGTAGAACGTAAAAAAAACTATCAAAGAAAATTGGTTTCAATAAGATATGATGTTCGATTTTTGAGATATGGGACTTTTTCATCAAACTGCAGCAGTAACTTTGTTTTTCATAAACATACTATGAAAAACAAATTTAGTTTTGCGGTTGTGTGGAAGTTTACTAACTAATACTACTAACTAATGAATGACAGTTCAAATTATTGTTATTATATTGTTTGGAGCTATGGAACCCTGTGTGCGAGTAAGACTCGCACTTGACCGGTTTTTTTAATACAGTTTCTTTATTTGACAGCATACCATCCGTTTTCAAGAATAACTTCTTTTCTAAATATTTGACAAACCTATTAAAAAATTACAGAACAGCTGAGTCGTATTTTTCCTGAATTTGGTATACAGTATATGTATATATCAGGGTAGGCAAACATACTATTATGTTTTTCTTTCTCAGCTCCAAAAAGGTACCAACTTTTCCAAGTAGACCTTTTTAGAAGTTTCTATCTACTAAGATTTTCGGGTCCATATTGGCTCACCTAAAGTTCTTTACCCGAAATTGTTCTTCCTAACGATTTGTAATCCGAATGATCACTCTTCCTAAAATTTTTCATCCTTAAGTTTTCATTCATACTATTTGTAGTGCTACCGGCGATGTTCATAACACTCATGTTTCCGAAAATTGTAATTAATAATATCATTACTGTAAATTTATTTAACTCCTACTGTTTTTTGTCATAACGCTTCTATCCCTAAACATAATTACCATAATATTTTCACTCATACTCAGAAAGAAACATATACCAAGTGAAATAAAAAATATATGTGGGTAGAAGATGATATTTATAGTTTTAATTTGAAGGTATGACTATTATTTGGGGGTATACTTTACATAACGTAAATTAAACCACCATAAAACCAACTGTTTAGAATGATTAAAGGTCGTTTCACTGAATTTTGTCTTAAATGAATGAAATTCAGGTCAGAGTGTCGTCTTGGGGGCACTATGAAAAAAATACTTAGAACTACTTTCGCGACCAATTTCGAGGTAGCGCTCGCCGGCCGCTGCCGCGGCACCGCTCGCTACGCTCGCTCGGCTCGCGCGTAGTTGGTCACAGTTCTAACCTAACCTAACCCATGGACAAGGTACACACCACAATAAATAAAAAAGTAAAAGTTACGCAAAATCAATGTATATAATACTTATTATTATGAATAAAAAGAAATCTAAACAAAAAGGATATGACTTTGAATAATAGTGTAAAAGATGGTTATGTTGAGAAAATATAGGAAAACAAATAAAAGTATAATAGATGTTTATTGCTACTGACATTATGAAGTCGAATGCTTCGGAATTATGAACATTAGAGACCGAGTAGTTAGGAATTGCGATTGTTAGGATGAAAAATGTTAGGAAGAACATTTTCGGATTTCCAACTATCGGAGTTGAAAATTTAGGTGAACTTTGGCGCACCCAAGATTTTCGACCCAAAAACAAACTACACATCACCCTATACTCCACTTAAAATTTACGCCCCAAAAATGGTGTACAAGTGACATAAAATACGATAAATTCGAAGATAATTTGCAACAATTCACGCCTGGAGGAGCATAAACAAAAATCTTTATTGGAACAATGAAATACTGACAACAACAAGGGGCGTGGGAATGACACCCCCAACCTCATGCATGTAAGGGTGATACAGCGGTAGCTATTCACTTTTATTGGAAATATAAGACCAGTTTTTTGACGGGATCATGCATGTGTGTGTGTGTGAAAAGTTAGCTTTTTTTTCAAATGTGTGGCTTTGTTTGGTTGTTGAAATTCAGTAAAAACTGGCCAAGGCGGATCGTGCACGAAGGGTTCCGTACCATTATTTATAAAAAACCGGCCAACTGCGAGTCGGACTCGCGCACGAAAGGTTCCGTGTCATTATTTGTAAAAACTAACAAAAAAATCACTTTTTTTGTATGGGAGCCCCGTTAAATATCTATTTTATTCTCTTTTTAGTATTTGTTGTTATTGCGGCAACAGAAATTCATAATCTGTAGAAATTTCAACTGGCTAGCTATCACGGTTCATGTGATACAGCTTGGTGACAGACGGACGGACGGACGAACAGCGAAGTCTCAGTAATAGGCTCCCGTTTGACCCTTTGGGTACGAAACCCTAAAAATGATGTCGGAAAAAATGAATGACTAAAGGTGAATTAACACATAACATCACGCAGTTTATCCCCGAAGGAGTAGGCAGATGTGTAACTGATAGTATGCATATCCACGTTTCGTCAGTTATGTTCAAGTCAACAGATGGCGAGCCCCTTATCATCAACTGGGCACAGACCCAGACTACTTGGCTATTGTGGCCGAGATATTCCTGATTGAAAAACCCAATAAAATATTGATTGTAACTGAAAAGTGTTACGTAATATGGGGCTGATTTTTAAACGTGATGTGATTTCTTTCATAATGATATCTGCCACCAAGTTCCTTGTGTCTGCCTTTAAAAAATAAAATACCAACTCTTTTAATACCTACTTTGTTTTTGTTTTTTTTTTTTTACGGATTGGGTATCATCAAATGACCCCTCCCGCTCTGGGCGGAGTAGAAGGGAGTGTCAGACTTGTACTGTCTAAAACCCATCCATGTTCCTTCTTAGCCCTTTGTGTTCCAGGGCCTACCTACCTTCAAAACAATCAAGATATTAATCCAAATAATACCATTACCACCAAGACAATCACATACTTTATAAAACAATCGCGTGTTCAACTCCAACAAAAGATTCTCAACACCCTTTATAAGCAATAACGGAATTTAACGGAGATCGTTAACGTTAGCGTGTTTTTGACGGGTGTTAACGATAACGGAAATCGTTATAGCCATCAGGAGGGCTATTGTAACCGCCTTCGGGCTTTTAGTGACTGTCAATTGGATTAATAGTGTTGTAACCTCGTTGAATATAAATATATAGAGGTGGGAAGAGACAAGGACGGACGAAAGAGGGGGGAGAGTGATTAATGGGTTTCCGTAGAATTTCATGTACATTTTGTGGACATTTGTAGGTGTTAACGGCCATGTTTTTATTGTCGTGTGAATTTTATTTGTGATGTCTCCATTTGAATTGTGGTTTGGATATTCAGTGTGATGTGATATAATTACTGTGGGCTATTGAGCGTTTGCTCTGTATGGTGTCGGACGTAAAGAATAGCACCATCCCATATCTTCCCGTGGGTGTCGTAAGAGGCGACTAAGGGACTTGCCAGAGAATGGGCAGCAGCGTTCTCTGTGCTTTTGTAACAACCGTACTGCGATCGCCAACCCGCCTGCCAAGCGTGGCGATTATGGCAAAACCCCCCAAAATGTCAATGCGACACTTGTGGGAGGCCTATGTCCAGCGGTGGACGTCTTTTGGGCTGAAATGATGAATGATGATTGAGCGTGAGTGATAGGGCCAATTACAATGGTTTATATGCTTCAATTGTTTGCATTCATCATTCTCCTGACCTATTATCCCAGTTACTTTTGGGGACGGTGGAGCGTGTCTTTCTCTTACATACTTCGTCACCTGTTTTCTTACAAGAATTATAACCATCATTCACACAGTCCATCCATTGTTTCTTTGATCTTCCTTTACTCTTACACCAATCTACATTAATACTCAAAACTTTCCCTACGACATTTTCCTCATTCCTCCGCATCACTGTCATGTCCATACCACGATAATCGATTCATCCAACTTTTCAGTCACCGGCACCACTTTCAGACTTCCTCTTAAGTACTCATTCCTAATTTCAACCGTTCAAGTTATAACACGCATCCCTAAAGAATAGGATTAGAATTCTAAAATTCTCACCTCTCTCACATGTTATAACAATTCATTCATTTCTTTTGTGACCCAACATTCTGATACATACAAGACAGCAGGTCAAATCATGGTTTTACAAAACTTCCCCTTGAATTTTATTGATAGAACTAGCAGTCCCGCGCAGATTCGTCTGCGTCCCATTTTACCCGTTTTCGCAATATGTTTCTTTGCTGCTAAGCTTCTATTTGTTGTAGCGTATAATATATAGCCTTCCTCGATAAATGGGCTATCTAATACTAAAATAATTTATCAAATCGGACCAGTAGTTCCTGAGATTAGCGCGTTCAAGCAAACATACTCTTCAGCTTTATTATTAGTATATAGATAGATACAGATATAGATAAAGCCTTATAATTTACCCACAGCTGGGACAAAGGCCTTTTGGTCCAAATTAGTAAAAAGTGGGAATATAATAAGAGATCACTTAAAGCGAAAATAGTGACAATCTAAACATGTATGAGCTTTAAAGAAAATAAATTGCAACTACTAAAACACTTTTCACAATCATGTTTGTCTACATTCTCAAATCGTAGAACATGGTGAATTGACAAATAAACCTTACACATCAATTAGTAGGCTACTCGTTAGCGAGACATTCCTAGGAATTCTAATATGCTGTGTCTGTAACCTACGCTTAATTAGTAAAGTTAGTTAGGTTGAAACCAGCTTGCTTAGAGCATTCAGAGCTTTAAGAGATTTCTTAATCAATCTACGCATAGGTAAAGCTGAGTTGGTTTCGATGTTTATTGTCCGGGTAGACGGCTAGGCATCCTAATAAAAAATAAATACAAAACAATGGCGATCCGCAACAAATCACATATTAAGGAATGCGTTAGTATGTTACATTTTTAACCAATTTACCGAGCCATTCACTACTTTGATGGGCTTACAATTTAACAGGATGCAGCTGCATTCCATCTTAAATTAACTGAACGTGTTAAGGTTAGACCAACGCTGGGCAAATAATAAATATCCAATTTGTTGTTTGAAATAAATTCTAAAAGAAAATATAGCTAAAATATCCCCAGAATCATCTTTTAAAACGTTGTAAATCTGCAATATCTTAAAAACACGTTCACGGAATGAACCCGTACGTGTTACTGAATTGCACCCAAGAATCATATTGAGGCAAAGTTAAAACTTCAAATTGGAACACAGCAATAGTGTTTATCGGCAGAGAAAAGATAGTAGATTCAGTTATTCTTCTCTGGAGTTCGACATTTACAACGACTATATAACAGTAAACTATTATAAAACAAACAAACTGCTATTCTAATTATTACCATAGAATTTAGCATTATTTTTGAAACAGTATGTGTTTGAATGTTAGTGTTCAATAAGGTGTATTTGATTCTGTTATATTCTACTAAGGTCGAAGAGATTAGTCTCAAATCAGATTAACAACCTCTCTTAAGAGGCAAATACTAAGACTTGGTATCAAATAATCTATTTGAACATATTCAGTCTATCGAGATTTGCATAAAATTAATCAATAGACCCAAATAACTATTCAGACAAACAGATTTAAGACGTTTGTTTACGGAGAAACCGAAATCACTTACATTGATAACAAATAAAGCTATCCGATTTGAATGTAAATTACTTAGAATATCAAAAGCAAATTATATTAGGATTTTGGGAAAATGAACAAATAATATTATGAAATTGTATGAATTGGTTATCTTGCTGTCGAATCTCATCTTTGCTCTATGTTGTTTTGTAATTATAAGACCAATCATGAAATCATTCTCAATTCAATCATTCTTATTTGACAGTAGAATAAAATGCTTCCTCTCTCCAAATACACTTATTTGCTGTGCCCGACAGGGGTCCATATGAT
The DNA here is from genome assembly GCA_949152445.1 of Cerastis rubricosa. Taxonomy (NCBI): domain Eukaryota; kingdom Metazoa; phylum Arthropoda; class Insecta; order Lepidoptera; family Noctuidae; genus Cerastis; species Cerastis rubricosa. The sequence goes on from OX424541.1 coordinate 18,214,418, forward strand.
CTAACTATAAGTTTACCACCTAAGAATAACATGTGGAATGCAATAAAAGTATTGAGTATAATGGCGGTCTTAGCGCTGATGGTGATACCTATGTTCCAGACAACTAGTACCAGTACCTTCATCATCATCTGCCTAGCCATTTCCCAACTATTTTGGGGAGGGATTCCAGTCTAATCTGATGCAGCTGACTACCAGTATTTTACTAGGAGCAACTGCCTTTCTGACCTCCACAAGCGTTGGTACTGTTTAATACTAATACGATACCCCTTGGTAAGACTGGTTGTCAGGCTTTCGGGCCACTGACTACCTGTAACGACTGTCAAAGATCTACAAATGACAGCTAGGACCAACGGCATAACGTGCTTTCAGAGGCCCGAAGGAAACTCGGTAATGGGTGGTCAAACATCCACGAACCTAGGCAAGCACATTTTAACTTAAAGATTGACCCGAGCTGCTGTCTTCAACCTTAGTATCTACTAATAAAATTGTTTGACCTCTACTATAGTATACCTACCAAAATAGGGTGAATGTCCCTACTAATCAAAACAAACAACTTTTATTATGGGATCAACCTTGAAAATATGTCTCCTTCTTAGTGCTTCGATAGCAAAAAGTTTGAATATGTTTGACCTACAATCAAGCTACTCGATCTCCGTTTATTGACGCAGTTATAAGATCGTCATGTACAATGAATATATTATAATGAGCTTGTTATAATTATTTTACTGCTGTAACCTATGTCACACATCTGTGCCTGCTCTCAGGAAAATCTTAAATTGTAATACGCATAATAATTAAGTTTGATTCGATATGTATGCTTCTGCTTGTTTATTTTTATTCATTCTTTTTTTTTCATTCTTTCTTTCTCTTTTTTAGGGTTCCGTACCCAAAGGGCCAAACGGGACCCTATTACTGAGACTTCGCTGTCCGTCCGTCCGTCCGTCCGTCTGTCACCAGGCTGTATCTCATGAACCGTGATAGTTAGCCAGTTGAAATTTCTACAGATTATGTATTTCTGTTGACGCTATAACAACAAATAATAAAGACAGACAAAAATATGACGGCGCCTTGCAGAAAGGCTTCATATGATTCACGTTGCAAACTAAACTGTGACCACAGACGAGAGAGAAGCGGTCTACAATTCTCTCTGGCGAAACGTCAAGTCGTTGCGGGTAGCCATAATGCCATATTGAATTGGGTAGTTGTCAAGGAAGGTGGCGCGTAACAGGACGTTGACGGATCGCCGACGTCTGAAAAAAAAGTTAAGGGGGGCTCCCATACAAAAAAGATTTTTTTTCGTTTTTTAAATAATGGATCGGAACCCTTCGTGCGCGAGTCCGACTCGCACTTGACCGGTTATATTTAAGTAATGGGGCACTTAGATTTAATTTGGTAATGTTTTTTTCTAACATGTATAGTGTACTAATTGTTGAAGAGTCAAATTAAATAAATAAATAAAACCTCTTAAAATAACGATGACGAATCGTTCATTATCGTTCATGATGATGATTTAGTCAGAGTGACTGCCACTGACTGTGACCGTATCTGACCTCCAAAACCCAGTGACTAGGTAAAACGATACCCCTCGGTAAGACTGGTTGACAAACTTTCGAGCTTCTGACCGATCTTAATGACTGTCAAAGTTCTCCAAATGACAACCACTTTCCACGCACGGTGGAGCCTCGATATATGATGAATGGTCACCCATCCACGGACCAATCCCGGACAACGCAGGCTTAGCATTAATATGTTACTATTTAGCCAAGAGCCCCCGAGTCTTAAAATATTCTCGACAAATATGTCTACCAGTTATTTTCCTTTTCAATTAAGGTTTTATCTAAAGAGTTTATTCCTATTTCAAGGCATCTGTCTCGTTGTCCCAATATTTTAAGACAATCCGGTCCCAGACGGCACGTTTTCAGCGCAAAGTTGTAATCTACTCCTAGACCAGTTGGATAGATGTGGCTTGTCTTGGAGTCCTGTAACAAAGGTATGCCTTGTAATTTAGGAGCAGTCTATGCTAAAATGTGCTAATTTCAAGCCGATAGGTAGACGAATTTCTGAGTTAGAGCTCTAAGCATTAGTTTAAATAAAACATTACTTGTTAGTATTGAATTGTCTGAGTCAGTCAATAAGAATAATCAATGCAAGGGCGTCCTAAAATCGAAGTATCATTATGATTTTATCTGATACAGATACTTTTTCAAGTAACAATATTAAGATCAATCCACATAATTGTAACGAGCCTTTTCCCGACTATTTTGGGGTCAGCTTCCATTCCAACCGGATGTAGCAGAAAACCAGGATTTTACATGGCCCGACTGCCTATTAGACCTCCACAACCCAGTTAGTACTGGGTAACACGATACCCCTTGGTAAGACTGGTTGCCAGACTTTCGGGCTTCTGATGACCCGTAGCGACTGTCAAATATCCAAGAATGGCAACCGGGATCAACGTCTTAACTTGCTTCGGGATCTTGGTATGTTAAGATGGTTACCCATCCACGGACTGACCGCGACAAGCGTATCTTAACCCGATCGATCGACCCGTGCGGTTGTTACTACTTAGCCACGAGCCCCTCATATTGCCCCTTATATTTCAAAACTCCATCTACAATAAATCACAAAAATCAACGACCTCAAAAAATAAATAATGACCTTGACTCATCCTTACCCTCTCAGAAAATACGCAATCTACTTTCAAGAAACTTCGACACCGAAGTTGATTTCTCAATAGAGTATAACGAATTGGTATACCCAAGGGTGATGGGCCGGGAAACTACCACTAATACAATCATAATATCGAGGCGTATCCAAAACCATAAAAGATATTGTTATTCGTGGTTTTAAGAGCTATTGAGATGTGAAGACCGCTTGAGAGTGAGTTCTAAAATATAGTGAAGAAGCTCTGTTTAAATTAATAGGAGAGGCTCTGGTGGAAAGACGTTTCGATAGTACCTTTTTATTAAAATTTAAAGGTACCTATAATTCGATTGTAACTAGCAGGCTGGTACTACAAATAATACAAAAAGACACCTAGTTTCTGAATCGAAAGCTTGATATCAAACTTTATTTTATTATACCGCAATAAGATAGAGTAGAATAGAATAAAACTTTATTGTACACCGAAAATGAAAAATAACGGGCTTACAAAACTAATAATTTGAGATTCATTTTTACACAAAAAATAACACTTGTTCAATTTCCGTTCTTTATTTCATAAAACTGAATAAAATACTTATGTAAAATGCTGAGTACTAAAATCGTAGATAAAAATCGTTTTTTTAAAAACAGGCTGATATTTTTAAAAGACGAAAATTAAGGACAATCCCATCCCAAAACCAATAAAAAGCCTTTTACATCCCCAAATGGCACAATGAACACTTCAACCTACAAATAGACCTATCAAAATGTCATTACAAACTATATTCTTACTTCCCCTTCAGGAATCAGGCAATTAAAGTCATTCCCCACGTTCGGGGTCAATTTGACCCCGGCCGTAATGTGAATTGTTCTAGTTCCCTATCGTTTAGGTCTGAACTTTATCCTGAATCTGATCAGTGTAGAACCATTTGGTTTGCGATATCTGTTTAGTAATGTGGATTTTAAAGCTGGGCCTAGGTAGAGGCTAGACAAAATCTACTTGAAAGTAGTAAAAGTTTTACTATATATGTAAAGTAATTATAAAAGCAGTAATAAGTACCGATAGCCTAGTGGTGTGAGCGTCGGACGGCCAAGTCATAGGTCATGAGTTCGAATCCAAGACACAAACCTCTGAGTTTTCGAATTTCTGCGCGCATTGTATCATTTTCACTTGCGTCGGTGCAGGAAAACATCGTGAGGAAACCAGCATGCCTGAGAGATATTTCTCGACGGCATGTAAGGATAAGGCCCATGGTTGGCATAAAAACTCCGACACCTGGCTATGCACTAACCACACAAAAAAGGAGAACAGATTTTGGTCATGTGACGTCTTAAGGGTGGAGTTTAATCAGTGCATTATCATCATCATTTCAGCCGAAAGAAGTCCACTGCTGGACATAGGCCTGCCTCAGTGTACATTAGGGGGGTTTTGCCATAATCGCAACGCTAGGCAGGCGGGTTGGCGATCGCAGTGCGGTTGTTACAAAAACACAGAGAACGCTGCTGCTCATTCTCTGGCAAGACCCTTAGTCGCCTCTTATGATACCCACGGGTAGATATGGGATGGTGCTATTCTTTACGTCCGACACTATACAGAACCAATACTAATCAGTACACCCACAGCAAACTGAACAGCAGAAAAAATGATCAGTTAAGTCATAAAATAAGAAACAGACATTGAGTGACGAACCAACAATACTGTCACTCACTGTCCACTACAAAAAGAAATATGGCTGACTGCCGTTGCCGCCGGCCATCCGTAGTAATTCGAAACTCAAAATGTCGGCTTCGGCTTTGCGACGTCAATCAAAGTGTCATCGATAAAACCAGAAAGGTGGTGCTTCGACGATTGAAATACGATAAAGGGATTTTGGGCGATTTTTAAGCTTATTTTTTAGGAGACGTTAGAAATAAAAATACGTTACAATAAATACAGAGAATTTTGAACTAGAAACCAGTTCTGTATCTTGTGGAGGACGGTTATTATGCTTTTTCAGGTATTTTCAAGGGATCGACTTACGTGACATATTTCTTCCGATAATCTCTCTCTGAACCCGAAGCAAACTAGGTCGAATCAATCTTAATACTGATTGGTACATGGTATTAATGACCTTAGACCATTGATCTTAGACCATGATTCTGTATGGTGTCGGACGTAAAGAATGGCACCATGCCATATCTTCCCGTGGGTGTCGTAAGAGCCGACTAAGGGACTTACCAGAGTATGGGCAGCAGCATTCTCTGTGATTTTGTAACAACCGTACTGCGATCACCAACCCGCCTGCCAAGCGTGGCGATTATGGCAAAACCCCTCTTCTTGGGGGAGGCCTGTGTCCAGCAGTGGACGTCTTGTGGGAGTAATGATGATTAATGACCTAGAAGTAGCGCCAAGTGTTTTTTTTACTGTCTTCTATAAACATAAAAATCTGTATCCGGGCAGACAGACAACACATAACATTCCTTCAGAATTTCTTTGAATAGGAATATTCCCTGTAGTATTAATCTTCAAACATTACTCCATAATGGTATTGATATCTGAAAGATATCAGTATCGTGAATTCGCTTTAAAATGTTATACGGGTACCAGTACTTACAGTGACTGTACTAAGGTTCAAAGTAAGCTCTATAGAACACTTAGACGCAGTACACACAGTACAGTATACTTATAACCTAACTAGCCTCCGCAAGTGGTGATACTTATGCACGCCCGGCGGTGCACCCCTTACAGATAGGGTAAGCCTCACTGCCGCGTTACAGATATGCTGGAGTTAGCCGTATTATATTAAATTAGTCTTGTTAGGGACAAGAGCACGAAGATATCGATGAGTCTCACAATATTTTTTTTGTTCTTCTTAATCTACCGATACTGTTTTTTTCTGATTAATTTAGTGGCGGGATCCAAGACAGTTGAGAAGCTTCTTCTGGAATCGTTGAACTTCATTGTGATTCTCTGACCTCGGCACTTTTCTGGTGACCGCGAATGTTGGTACTGGCTTTCAGGAGTTGCAGTACTTCGGAATGTGCCACGGTCGTATGCGATGAAAAAGTCTACTTGACAAAATCTTAAATTCACGCTTTCGCAGAAGGAAAATGTATCCTCGTAGCGGCGATTGGCGGCGGCGATCTCTCGCGTCTGGCCCTGGTTCAATCCATGGTCCGGAGCGAGAGGGAATGGCAAGCCGTCGCCTCCTTCTGCGAAGCAGTCATGCTAGGAAAGGAGGTAGCGGAACGTGAGAAAGAGGGAGCCTCACGTCCCAGCTGCCGCGGGAGACGCCCCGGGCGTTGGGGGCCATCTAGTGGCCCCCGGCCACCGTAGGCGCGGGCCTGTGGACGGTGAGTAATAGAGCTCACCGTCCGTCCGTCTGTTGATGACAGGCCGTGTCGACGGCGCGTTCGTGTTCCACGCGCGCCTCAAGAAGATCTCACCAAATCGGTAGGGGTCCGAGGTCTGTGGGACTTTTCGAAAGAGATACCGTGGACCATACGAAGAGCTAAGAAAGAACATGGATGGGTTTTAGTCAGTACAAGTCTCACACTCCCTCCCGCTGCGCCCAGAGCGGGAGGGTTCATTTGATGATTTCCCATCCATAAAAAAAGATGGAAAATGCATAGGTTAAACAGAAGTATGAAATTTTAAAAGGGTTTTTTTATTTCTCCCGTAAAAGGCTCTTTAGGGGCTGATTTTCGACATTTTTTAAAGACAAAAACGTCGAGTTCTATTAACAATTAAAGAGTTTTGGGAACTGATTTCTCAAGGCTCCACAAAAACTGACGATTTGTTGTTACCCCATCGCGAACATTATGCTTATGTTAAACCAAAAACTAATTCTCTAAAAGCAAAATCGCAAGATAGAAGAAGCACATTCCTAGTTTACCTTACTTTCACTAGCATGTCAAACAAGAACTCTGAAGCCACAACTTGAAGTCTTGAACTCATTGTGTGTTATCTAATTTCGTCCCTTACTTTGGCTTAGCTTAGACTGAACTTGGGAACCTTGTTGCTTTTCTTCTAAATTCTCTCTAAGTCAATTTAAGTTTCTTACGACACCAGAAAAGGTACTTTGGAGACATTACGGAGTCTATGTAGTTTAGTGTAACTGTGTTGTACGGTACAACACAGTCTCTTGCTCAAATTAAGTAGGTACACAAGTTGTACCTACTTTATTTGAGCAAGAAGTGTGGGTAGTACTTTAGTCGTTGGTAGATAAAGTGCCTCCTTTTTAGGGTTCCGTACCCAAAGGGTCAAACGGGACCCTATTACTGAGACTTCGCTGTCCGTCCGTCCGTCCGTCCGTCCGTCTGTCACCAGGCTGTATCTGATGAACCGTGATAGTTAGCGAGTTCAAATTTCTACAGATTATGTATTTCTGTTGACGCTATAACAACAAATAATAAAAACCCATACAAAAACTTTTTTTTTTGTTTTTATAAATAATGGTACGGAACCCTTCGTGCGCGAGTCCGATTCGCACTTGGCCGGTTTTTTGACTTCTGAGAGGTTATTTAGAGGTACTATTGTGTAGAAAAGAACCTGAAGACAAGATTGATTATCGCGTGTAAGATTAAATTTGAATGTCGCCTTTAGGCGCTAGCAATTTCAAACCTTTATTTTATCTAGGCATATGAATGAAATAAAACTCAGAATTACTTTGTTCTCTTCGAGACAAAGGCGTATTACTTCTAAGCCTGTTTTGTAAACAAATATCAAGTTGTTTACGAAAAAGAAATATATAAGAACTGAGTAGGTGATCTGAAGACAAATGGCGATGTATAAAAAGTTACAAATTCTACTTCCTAGTTTCTCTAGCTTCATTCGGTTTTCTTTTATTGATTTGTACACACGTATATACTACTCGTTTTTATTAAGCCAAATATCTCAAAATTTGTGACTATGTACTTGATTTGAGACGTTTTTCATTCGTTTTAGTTTCCTTCACCGTTTTGAGAGCAGCGGTGATGAAATAAATTACACAAAGTAATGCGCCTGCCAGGGTTCGAACCTACGACTTACTGCTCGAAAGTCGGGGCTGCCACCAATAGGCCACTGCTGCGTAATATGGTGTAAAGAGTTCAAACCATTTCTTGCATCCATTAGGTTCCCGCATACTTGTACAACTAATAAAGACAATCGCATAAAAATCCATTGAATATAAAAGAGGATCCTCAATTTTATTAATGCAATCCTCCTTTTATCTTCTTCTACCATATTGACTAAGGCAATATCTAGCGACCGCCTTTCAGGCCTAAATCGGATGATACTCCAAAACCGTTAATCCACTGCATACATTTTAGATAAGCTTCCCAAGATCTTCGCCTTGACTTTAACCTTATTTGGGATCATAATTGTATCTACAGGGCGTGTATTTATAAGAAATGAATTTAGAATCAAAATATATCCGTAAACTATGTCTCACTCGTTTTAGGCACGTCATCCGATACTGAGGAGCTCGTGAATAAATAATAACAGCCTCACAGTTTGATCTTCAAGGTTAAGCCGTGCTTGTCTAGGTCGGTCTGTGGATGGGTGACCATCATAACATACCGAGTTCCCTCTGTGCCTCAGAAAGCACGTTAAGTCGCCTAAGACTTAACGCCAAGGTGTAGATCAAGATCTATAAATGATAGCCCGGACCTATCGCGGCTGTCATTTGTGGATCTTTGACAGTCGTTTTAGATAGTCGGTGGCCCGAAGGTCTGACAACCAGTATTTCTGAGAGGTAACGTTTTACCTAATAACTGTAATGTGGAGGTCAGATAAGCAGTCCCTTCAAAATGGTTGAGTTGAATGATGCTGATCCATGCGTCGTGAACGGGCGCTGTCAGTTGTGCCTGGTCGTCTCTTAGCTGCCACGGCTTATTTCGAACTAATTATTTTATCTTTAAATTGTTCTTTTTGTTTTTACTATAGACACTTTTAAAGTGAAGTCTTGCTACATCGTTCTCACATAATGTACCATCTCAACATGAATGATGTAACCAAGGTTTTTGTAACAAGATTCTGATTTAAAAGAGTATCTATGGAGTTTCTTGCCCATTCTTCTCCATAGAGATCTACGCCTTGGAATGGGCAACTACAGTACTTTCACAGTTATTATGTCTTGTGACTGGGACTTTAGCTTCATTTTTATTGTTGTTCGACCATTCAAAAGTGCCTGTAACTTGCTTATTTGAAATAAATGATTTTGATTTGATTTGCAATCCCTCCATGTAAAATACTGGTATTTAGCTGCATTCGGTTAGGCTGAAAGCCGACTCCAACATAGTTGGGAAAAAGGCTAGTTAAATGATGATCACCCGATATTGATTCATTGATGGAAATTCAAGACATAATTACGAGAGACTTATGTTCAGAGCAACGTAACCCCCTAGGAGTGGTACGTAATAATATCATTATAAACTACTAGCTGATACCCGCGACTTCGTTCGCGCGGAAATTTTAAGGTGGATGTGTGAAATTGCCTCGTTGGTCGAGTGGTCGCAAGCACGACTGCTGAGCTCGAGGTCCCGGGTTCGATTCTCGGATCGGGCAAAGTGTTATTGGGTTATTTCATCAGGAATTTCTCAGTAGCAGCCACGAAGTCTGGATTTAATGTCGGGCCCGGTTGATGGGGCTCGCCCCCCTATAACATAGAGCTTCAACATAACTGGCGAAATGTGGATGTACGATTTAGTACACCTTTGGGAATTAAAGGCGTGATGTTTTGTTGTTATGTGTGAGAACTGACGTTCTGATCGTAATGTGATTATGTGGGTGATGACTACAAAGGGCGTGCTTTAGGGTGGTATAATTCTGGGCGGCAGAAGTCCGAAACAAAATTAAAAGGCGTTGAAGCGACACTATAATATGGCTTACCGTCTGAGAAGCATGGAGTAGGTACCCAAAATAATGCCTGCCACTTTTTAGGTATGCCCCTTTTTTTTTTTAGGATGGGAAATCATCAAATGACTTCTGCCGCTCTGGACGGAGCGGAAGGGAGTGTCAGACTTGTACTGACTAAAATCCATCCATGTTCCTTCTTAGCCCTTTGTGTTCCAGGGGCACGGTATCTCTTTCGAACAACCCGCAGCCCTGGCAGGCATCGGACCTCTCGGACCCCTTCCGATTTGCTGACATCTCCTTGAGGCGCGCGTGGAACACGAACGCGCCGTCGGCACGGTCTGTCGACATAAGACGGACGGACGGTGAGCTAGCCCATTACTCACCGTCCACAGGCCCGCGCCTACGGTGGCCGGGGGCCACTGGTTGCCCCCCGACGCCCGGGGCGTCTCCCGCGGCGGCTGGGACGTGAGGTTCTCTCCCTCTCACGTTCCGCCACCTCCTTCGCTAGCATGACTGCTTCGCAGAAGGAGGCGACGGCTTCCCATTCCCTCTCGCTCCGGACCATGGATTGAACCAGGGCCGGACGCGAGAGGTCGCCGCCGCCTTAGGTATGGCCCTGACATTTCTTGATCGTCATTGCAAAAGCTTATTTTAAGGGAAATTACTACCTGTTAATTAAAATTGGAATGGCAGGTTATTTGGAATATTTGGCATGCGTCGAATTACAACGCTCTCTCCTTTAGCAACTTCTGTAAAAATGGTGGTTTAGCGGTATGAGGAACAGGGTGTAAAGTACCTCAATACTTCATTGAAAAGGGGAGGAGCCTCCGACCAGACAGGTGTTGTTTCTGGTGGGCAACTGCCCGACAGTTGTTGTCGGGTTTCTCTATATAGTCTTAAGTCGATGTAAACTTTGCTTGCGAGATGTAGGCAATTGATGTTAGTTCTTCGTAGGTGTAAGGGCCACGGTATCTCTTTCGAACAGTTCCGCAGCCCTGGCAGGCATCGGGCAGTCGATACGGCCTGTCATCATAAGGCGGACGGACGGTGAGCAGGCCTGTGGACGGTGAGTAATGGCTAGCCCATTACTCACCGTCCACAGGCCTGACCGCGTCGGGCATCCTACCGTTCGTTGTTCTTTGTGTGGATTCCAGAACAGCACGGTCTATGGACATTCGAAACATTCGCCCTTCGTAAAGTGATGTAGGTCGCCACATCACTTTCCTCTGGAGACCAGAGTCGATAGTCGAATGAGTCAGCTTGTAGTATTATGCCGTGCCAGTTGGAATTCGTAGCCGCATTGTTCAGGGTGAGTCGGAACAGACTGCGGTGGTGAGGTGAACCCAAGTGTGTCGGGGCCGGCGCTGCGTTTGCTCCAGTGCGTCGGACGTAGTGCAGCGAAGCGATGTGGCAGACAGCTAGAGAAGTGTCGACCGGGAGGTAGGAGCTCTCGACTGGCCGAAAATGCAGTGTGCTGTGCCAAGGTCGCTTGATGAGAGGCTGAGGATGCTGACCAGGAATGCGCTCCGGCTGTATGATGGTGGTCAGGAATACCCATTTGAAGCTGGCTGGCTGTGAGACTCGCTGCTCGAAAGCTTGAGAGTGAAGTGATGATGATGACGTCACGTTGCTCGAAGGCTGCGCTGACGTCCATTTCGGGGTCACCAGTTTAGGGGTATGAGGAACAGGGTGTAAAGTTCATCAATACTTTATTGAAAACGGAAGATCCTCCGATCAGATAGGTGTTGTGTCTGGTGGGCAACTGCCCGACAGTTGTTGTCGCCTTAAGACTATAGTCTTAAGTCGATTTAAACTTTGCTTGCGAGATGTAGGCAATTGATGTTGGTTCTTCCGTCGCGTCATAGATGGCACTGTAGTACACTTTGTAGTAAGTTGCTTTTTGTAGGTCGCTACAGTGGCTTTTGTAATATTACTGCTAAGCTTTGTGATACGAAGCCTGGTGCCGTTGCACAGTCTGGGTACATCAAAGTTTCGCATCAGCAGAACTAAAACGCCAAGTTTAAGCTTCATATTATGGGAACGGCACGCCCGTTAGCTCCAGGGAGTTGAAAAATTCAACGGGGTGTGCAGGACTACCGTCATTATCCATCACAGTGTCTACGGATGTGTATACTTTAAAATCGCCGACGATCATGTCTTTAATTTCGTTTTGTGTATGACCCACTCGTTCTTTAATCACTATTTATTTTGAATGGTTAAAAAAACGAAAACTATTTTGTAATGATTTGAAAATCAAAAAACATTAAAATAAAACAAATTTCCTAGTTACAAAAAGTGAACACCGGTTGGGGATCGAACTCGCGTTGTTTTGGAAAACTTACAGCATTAAAAAATTACCACAAAAAGTGCATACTGACTGCGGATACGAACTTGAAACCTTTTGCTTGGCAAGGCGGTCATAGAACCGCCAGGCTACTTACTTTGATGACATATAGTTTGAAATAGCCGCTTTATTCTAATGCTTGTCAGACAGTTGTCAGTTGTCAAACAGTTGAGAAATGTGGTTTTAATGCAATATTGCTCATCCCCCTAAGTTATTAGCGTGATAATATATAGCCTATGTTACTCGGTAAAGATGTAGCTTTCTAATGGTGAAAGAATTTTCAAAATCGGTCCAGAAGTTTTTGAGTTTATTCATTACATACAAAAATACAAAAATACAAATCTTTCCTCTTTATAATATTAGTGTAGATATATGGTGGCTCATTTGACAATTCTATAGTAATTAAATAAGAAACACATTTTTTGAAGGCATATTTTTTTTTTGCACCTTAACAAAGCATAGCTTGGCACAGATTTTTTTGCCCAATCAGAGGAAAGGCTAGCGGTGCGTGGCCCATACACAAACGTATAGCATTGTCTAAAAAATAAAACAAACGTAAAAAAAATACTATGTAACCTATATCCATGCCTACCATGCATCAACGTTTCGTTTATTTTTCCTTTTTTTTTAATGGCATTCATATTTCATATCAGTTGTAAAAAACCGGCCAAGTGCGAGTCTTACTCGCACACAGGGTTCCATAGCCCCAAACAATTTAATAACAATATTTCGAATTGTCATTCATTAGTTAGTAGTATTAGTTAGTAAACTTCCACTCGACCGCAAAACTAAATTTGTTTTTCATAGTATGTTTATGAAAAACAAAGTTACTGCTGCAGTTTGATGAAAAAGTCCCATATCTCAAAAACTAAAAATCATATCTTTAAGTTCTACAATCCTAAATATTTTCAGAATTTTTCTCCTCTTACTTTAGAAATTAGAGGGGGGGGGACACACATTTTACCACTTTGGAAGTGGCTCGCGCAAACTATTCAGTTTAGAAAAAAATGATATTAGAAACCTCAATATCATTTTTGGAGACCTATCCATAGATACACGTACGGGTTTGATGAAAAAAAAATTTTTGGTTTTCGGTTCTAAGTAAGTATACCCCAAAATTTATTGTTGTTTTTCTATTTTTGTGTAAAAATCTTAATGCAATTCACAGAATACATCTACTTACCAAGTTTCAACAGTATAGCTCTTATAGTTTAGGAACAAAAGTGGCTGTGACATATGGACGGACAGACAGACAGACAGACAGACATGACGAATCTATAAGGGTTCCGTTTTTTGCCATTCGGCTACGGAACCCTAAAAAGGAAATTTTAGAAGCTACACGTCTTGACACGCCCTGAAGACATAAGAAACAACACAAATTGCAACACCCTGTATCCGTAGGTACATCACAGCGGGTTCAATCCCTTTCATAGAGCTGAGTGCGGACTGATATTAACATTGACCCTTCAAAGTACGTATCATAATGGGTTCAACCTTACGCCAAAGTACTTACAGAGCTGGGTCCTGGTAATACTAGCATGTTTTTTTAATACTATTCGGGGAGGATACAGCGTAAAGTGCTGGGAATGGTTGCTTCTATAGTAGTTAGATGAAACTACGGTCTGTTTTGCGTTATTTTTAACCGACTGCTAAAACAGGAGGAGGTTATGTGTGATTACTTGGCCGATTTACGATATTCTTAGGTAGAACAAGCCTGCGTGGTGGTCCCATTTAAATTTTATTAAATTATCTTGAGTTTTTAAACTGACATGGTCACTAACACTAACACACACACATGGTAAATATCCCGTTACAAGTGTTTAGTGTAGTTATCTTGAGTAGTTTATGAGTTGACATTGAATGTGTGGACATAACCATGGAGTTTCTTGCCGGTTCTTCTCCATAGAAAACGACCAACCCGAACCGTGCCTCTTCTGTCGACGTTTTATAAGTGCCCATGTAGGCCTATGTAAAATAAAATATTTTGATTTTGAGTTAGTTCTTTTAATACATATTTTATCTCATCGGCTTCTGTTAACAGCTTGATGGTCCCTTCAATGTAAAACTGATTCATGACGAGAATTTGCTAAGGACACTCGTACAAACACATTTTTTTTTTTTGTTTTTTTTTTTTTTTTTTTTTTTTTATGAATGGCATCTCGCAGTTCAACCTAAGAGGTTGTCGTCTGCTTAACCGGACTATCCTGTGGGTGCCTTAAGAGTAAGGCCTCCAGCCAGGGCATAAAAACTTACAAACTAAGCGACTATACGCTGAGGGCACCCCCTGTGGGGTACGCGCCTCGGCTCAGGGCGTCGCTGGGGGAGGACTGCATGGGGACAGGCTAGATCTGAATGATATCATTATTTAGGGGCTGATTTAAAACTACTGGCACAGCATCGCGGGCTGGCTCGAGCGAGGGTCGGGGAGGGCATGGACCGGGACGTCGCGACGGACCTCGACGGCGAGGTCGGAAAGACGGCGGTTTGTGTCTGTACTTATTAAGAGTGCTAGTCTCTTTACTACTCTCCTGGAGGAGGGTGATAGCATCATCGGGAGTGACGAGGGTATGCCGAGGACGGCGTACTGTACTAATGCGCGAGGGTTCGTAACGGGCGGCCGCTGCGATCAGGGGATTACGGTGTTTAATGGCGTTATCGAAGAAACGCTTCGAAAGACGTTTCATAAACTGAAGGACGGTGGGCATTCTAAGGTCTACGTGTAGACGGTCGTTACGGACATAAAAAGGGGCTCCCGTGACTCTACGTAAGAACCGGTTCTGCAAGGTTTGCATCCTATGGATGTATTTAGGCTTGGTGTGAGCGTACACGACGCAAGCGTACGTCATAATGGGGCGGATCACCGCGGTATAAAGGCGCAACTTGCACTTGAGTGACAATTTGCTTTTTGCCGAGATCATGAAATGAAGCCTACCCATAGCAAAGGCAGCTCGGTCGCGAGCTGCTTTGATGTGCGCCGCGAAAGACAGGTGGTTGTCAAGTAAGACTCCTAAGTACTTGGCTTGCTTCTCCCAAGGGATAGGCTTACCGTACATAGTGATCGGGCTGAGCGCGGGTGGCTTATTTTTACGCGGTTTAGAGAAAAGAACTGCCTGGCTCTTGTCGGGGTTCACCTCGATTCTCCATTTCCGGAACCAAGCGCCTAAGACGTTGGCTGAGGTTTGGAGGGTGCTGTAAATAGCGTCGTGACTACGGCCAGTGTAATAGATGGCCGTGTCGTCCGCGAACAGGGCTAACTGTGCCTTCTTGCTCTTGGGGATGTCACTGGTGAACAGAGTAAAGATAAGGGGAGAGAGCGGGGAGCCCTGAGGGACTCCGGCTCTAATGGGGTGGGGGGAAGACAGTGCCTTCCCGATGCGATAGCGGAAGGTGCGATCCGACAAAAAGTCTCGTAAGATGAGCACGAGACGGTCTGGCACTCCCAGTTTGTACAGCTTATATAATAAGCCGTTGTGCCAGACTTTGTCGAATGCCTTTGCTATGTCGAAAAACAACACACCCGTCATCGCTCCACGCTGGAAGCCAGCGCTCAAGTGTTCTACGATGCGGTGGGCCTGTTGAATGCAAGAGTGTCCGGTCCTGAAGCCAAACTGTTCGTTGGGGATGAGACTCTTAGCCTCGGCGAAGTCTTTGAGTCGCTTATACATAAGTCTCTCGTAGATTTTACCGAGTGCATTCAGGAGACTGATAGGTCTGTAGCTCGAAGGCTCAGACTTGGGTTTGCCTGGCTTGGCGAAACCGATGACAGTGGCCTCTTTCCATATTTGGGGAAACGCGTTGTTGCTCAGGGCGCCATTGAAGATGGCCGCCATTAACACGACGAGCTGAGCGGGGAGGAGTTTGAACACCCTATTGGTGATTCCGTCGGAGCCGGGTGCTTTCCGCGGTTGAAGTTTGCTAATGATGTCTTGCACTTCGTCAGCTGTGACCGGAGGCAGAGGATCATCAGGGTCTTCTTCGGGGGGCAGGGCGGCTCTACGTTCGACGAATGCGTTCACCTCATCGAGATGTCGCTTGTCTACTGGTTGCGAGCTGGGGGAGCACTGGGACTCCAGGCTGTCGGCTAGGCATTCGGCCTTCTCAGGGTCGTCGAATGCGACGCTCTTATCGGGTCGGGTGAGGGGAGGCATCGAAGCCTCTTCGGTGGAGCGCATCTTGCGTTGCAGCTGCCAGAAGGCTAGGTGGGTAGGCTCGAGTTCGCTTAGCGTTTTTTCCCATTGATTATTACGAAGCTCACTGGTGCGATCCTTTACAGTACGCTGTAAATTACGCATGTGGGCTTTGTTTGCCTCGCAGGGAAAGCTGCTGTAGGCACGGATGGCCGCGTTCTTTTCGTTTATCAGTTCACGTACGTCTGCGGGTAGTATCCAGCGTTGATCGCTCATTGCTGGGACTTCCCGTGAGCAGTCCTTCAGTACGGATTGCACGTGTTCTGTAAACGAGTTGATGGCGGCCGTCGTGTCTGCGGCTGAGACTATGTGGTCGGGGATGGCCTCTAGGTGAGGCGACGTGGTGGATTTCAGCATTTCGCTGACTTTCCTCCAGTCGGTTATCACTTGGGTCGGCGGGGGCTGGCTGGGGTCAGAAGGACCCGAGCGAGGAACTAAGTGCATGAGCACTGGTCGATGATCTGAGTTAAGCTCATGTAAAGTCTCGATGGAATGCAACTTAAGGTTGACATTCTTGAGTAGCGCTATGTCGAGAACGTCCGAACGTTGGTCGGGGTCGTGGGGATAGTGGGTGTGCTCCATAGGAGCGATGGGATCGAAGTTGAGGGACTCGCCCAGGTTATACAAGTGACGTCCTCTGGCAGAGGTCGTCGTGCTGTTCCAGGCGGGGTGTTTGGCGTTGAGGTAGCTCGCTATGATAACGGAGTCGCTCAAGCCGAAGAGGACGGCAAGGTCTTTGGTGAACAAAGTGTGCTCCTCGGACGTGCCGCCGGGAGGGATGTACGCAGAGGCGATAGTGATCGGTTGATGGCCGGTCATGCCTAGTCGACACACTGAGGTCTCGAGTAGAGACTCCATGGGAGGGGGATCTAAGGGGATGCAATGCAGTTCTTTCCTATAATAGATTAGAGTCCCGCCCTTGTGGCAACGTGACCGATCGTTGCGAACTATGCGATAGTTGGCAATTCTCGGATCGCGGTGACTGGGCTTGAGGAAGGTCTCCTGTACGAGGAGGATATCAATTTGATGGTCGCGGAGGAAGGTGGCGATCTCATCACGCTGGCCTCTAATGCCATTGGCATTAAAGTACCCTAATTTTAGGGATCGGGGTTTGGTGCACGTTAATCTCGTATTATCCATTGGAGTTAGTCGAGGTTAAGGTTGCGGAGGAGGTCGCCTAACTTGAGTAGGGACTTGAGGATAATTTTAAGTTTATCGCCACCAGTGTTAGCCGCCCTGAGATCAGCCGCCATGCGGTCTGCTTCGGGGGTGACTAACTCTGCTAGCGACTCTAAAATCACGTTGTGAGAGGGGTCCACGGCCGCGGGGCCGGGTGGCGTGGGACGAGCGGGCGACGGTGCGCTCTCTTGGGCCGCGGGAGTGGGGACAGGGGCATCTAATAGCCCGGGGATGGGGTTGGACTTTGCTTTACTGAGAGCCGGGAAGGCTTTCTGGTGGTTCAGCGTGGTCCAGGGAGAGGGCCTCTGAGGGCTGAGTCTCTCCGGCATCTGGGCAGAGGGTAGCCTCACCGATGGGCTTTCTCTTTGTTGGCGGGCGCTTGCACGCTTCACCAGGTTAGAGGAGGAGCCTTTGGGGGCTTTTGAGCAGCCGCGGTAGTTGGCCGTGTGGCCCGACTGGCCGCAAAGCACACAGCTCGGTGGCTCCGTGCAAAGCGACTTGTCTTTGGGACGGGGGCAGTCTGCCGTGCCATGGTCGCCTAGACACTTTACGCATCTGTGCGGTGCATGGCAGTTGGCTTGGCTGTGACCGTACATCTGGCAGCGGTGACACTGTCCGACTACGCTTGAGCGGTAGGGCTTCTCTATTGAGATGCCTGTCAGGGAGCAAACCGACTTCACTTTGAAGATCGGGTGATGACCTTCTACTGGGTCACAGATGACCAGTACCATATCGTAATGGTCTCCGCCTCTCGCCTTATGAAGGCGGTGGACGGCTGCGACCGGGATGTCCTGGCCTAGGAGGTCATTGAGGATGTCCTCCGTGGGGATTTCCTTCGGGATCCGCCTGATCACCACGCGGGTGGGCTTCTCCTCTGGGAGGGAGTAGGTGTGGAAGGCTATGCGCCTTCCGATTAATTGGCGGGTTAGTTCCCTGAAGTCGGTTGTTGTAGGGACCACCACTTTTATGCCCTGCTGTGTGCTTTTTGCGCTTGTGTATTGAATACGGCGCTCATTACACATTTTGGACACGTCTGTCCATTTCCCTTTGTCCTGAATGAACAACGGGGGAGGGGGCTTCAGCTTCTTTGAAGAAGCGGCTGAAGGTTTAGCCTTAGGGCTGACTGGCCTACTGGTATGAGCAGCGGCGGACGTAGGTAAGGGGACCGGGGCGGTGGGACGGGAGGCCGCGTGAGAGGGGGCATAAGGGAGCGCGACGATCTTTTTGGTCATGGCGGCCTGGGAATTTTTGCCCTTCTTCCTCTTGCCCTTTCCGACGACTTGATAGTCGTCTTCAGAGGATGAGGAGGCAGAGCACGCGTCTAAAATTGACTCTGAGTCGGAGATTGGCTCAGTTGTGTCCATGTTCTCGGAAACGGGAACAATGGACGCAGGTTCGGACTGATCCTTTGTTTGCGAAACAAAAGGTTTCGAAACAATGGGTCTCGGTTTAGCCGGAATCGCGGCGGCGTCGGCTGACGGTAAGCCTTTGTCCATGTTCTCGGAAACGGGAACAATGGACGCAGGTGCGGGCTGGACCTTTGTTTGCGAAACAAAGGGTTTCACAAGAATGGGTCTTGGGGTGGCCTTAATCGCGGCGGCGACGGCTGGCGGTAAGCCTCTGTCGGCAGGCGGCGGCGACAAAGGGCTCTCGAGCGCGTCACTGAAGTCAGTGAAGGCAATACTGGGTTGCTGCAAGGCAGCGACATCGGGCCCATATTTCTTTAAAAAATCTGGATCTTTCAGGACAACGTTTTTGAAAAACGCAAAAAGGCGTTCCTCATCCGCATCAAGGGCCATATTATCTGCTAAGAGTTAGCAGACATTTGAGTGAAGCTCAGCGCGCCTAACAACCTAATTCCTTGCACAATTATGTAGGGAATTTACTGGGTCCAGCGACTCACCCGCTTCAACCTTTCCGCAGCCACAGTCCGAGGGTCCGGGCTTGGTAGCAACTCCAACTCCAGTCCAGGGAACTTTGCTTTCAGGAACTTGTTGAAGCGGGAAACACTAGCACAGTAAATCGGCGGCGCACACGTTCGCGACGGAGCCCAATTTTTTTACCTAGGCCCTGAAGGGGTTAGGCGGGCGGATTGGGTCACCACCCTCTCTTGGTTTCGTTGGCACCGTTAGGTTTCCCACCAAGAATCTCGAAACTGAGGACTTTTCCCTGATGGGGCAAAGGAAGTTAAATCGGAATAATATCCGAAGCAAAATGAGCAAGTGCTGTCTTAATAAAAAGACAACAATTGTTCGGGGGTGTAGTCAAGGGACTACTGATGACGTCACGACACTGGGAAGCGACGAACCGATGACACACACTGATAGCGAGCGGGAATGCGAGCAGGTAGCGGCACGTCCGTACGCGGCGGCGGTCAGGCGGAGAGTGTGTTTTTTTTTTTTTTTTTACAATTTAAAAAATATATAGACTGGGTGAACTTTTCAAGTAAGCGTGGATTGCCAAATGCAAAACTATGAGAAATAGCGAAAAACACTCAAAGGAGTCTCGAACCAGATTTTGATGAAAACTAAATCTGCATCATTGGATTTTTGAAAAATCAATATTCCTAGCCAGGAATCGAACTCGTTGATATTAAGAAAAAAACACATTGTATTATTATACCATTCGAGTAGTGTTGCTACTAAGGATCAAATTTGTAAAGTAATAACTAGGGCTGATCATGATTATAAAATCAAAATATAAGAAAAAAAAAATGCCTTAAATAAATAAGTTTCTTTTACAAAAAATATAGAGGTTTCGGGAAAATACGTAAGTAAGTAGTATGCATTAAAACATGTACAGTACAGCTGTATGTGATGTACTTTAGACCTCATGTATGTAGTCATAACACCAGTATATGCTGGCCTCGCTTTATATTAAAACTAGGACAAATATTTACCACTGACGTGAGGTCTTTAATGTCGATATAAAGTGAAAAACTGCAAAGCAATATTTGGCACCGAAAAATGTAGCGTGCGTGAAGTTTTTAGTGGAAAGGGTGTGCTGGCGGGATGTCGACTGAAGATAGGGGTCGGCGCTGGAGTAAATAAGAACGCTGTTAGATTCTTCAGAGTAGTCTTCAGTATATTTCTTCTTAGTAGTGCTTCTTGAGGGACTGCTCGATCTGGAATGCTAGACCATGGAAAATGCCCTTTTTTTATAGGCATCTTTGGCCAATCGCAACCTTGCATTTTCCCGCGCAATTTTCCGCGCATTCTGCGCATTTCCCCGCGAAAACTAACATGAAATTTGACCAATCAGGGCGAAGGTTCCCCTTTTTGTATGGGGAAACTAATTAGGGCCTTTTTCTCGTGATCTGACATATTTACAATATTTTCCCTAACTTATATCTATGAAACAGATCTTTATTTATTAAAAATCATTAAAAACAATACAAAAAACCTTAATTTAACACATAAAAAACAGTAAAAACCAGAACGGTCCTCGTTACGGTAAAGGTTCCTTAGTACTTAAGCTTACGTGACTGTTTTCTAACGCAGTGACGCCGTCTAGCGGCAAAAATGCTCAACGCTTTCGTAAACAAACCTAACAGCTGTGAGTTTAATATTATATAAAACTAGAAGGAGAGATCAAAATTAGTTATAAAATAACATTAATATTTAACTTAGAGTGTTAAATTATATTACCCCATTAATGTATTTACATATTCTTACTAATTTCTAACTTAAACTGTTACGTATTGTTGAGCAAACTTATTTATCGCCTTTTAACGTACATAATGCTGCTAATAGCTTACTTAAGATCATATATTACATGTCATGAGTATATAACGCTTCTAAATAACTTAAAACCTTATCTCGCGTGTAGTAAATATACAATGCTATTAAATGACTTATGATATGATTGTGTTTTACTTGTCGTCGCTAACATTCTCCCCCACGGTGCGCAGCACTTCTTCCTCTGGAGGCGACGATGCAGCTGGAACCAGCACGATGATCCGTCGAGTCGGGCGACGAAGCACTCCTCCCGGCGTCCGCACGTCCAGCACTCTCGTTCTCCCGTCTGGTCCAGGATATGTTTTCACAACTTCTCCGCGCGGCCATGTGTTTCGTGGCAGCGTAGCGTCGACTATCAGCACGATGTCTCCCAGCTTAGGGTCCTGGGTGTCTTTTCCTTCTATTTTCCTTGGCATCAGGAGAGGCAGGTATTCTTTGACCCATCTTTTCCAAAAATGATCAGCTAGTCTCTGGGTCGTTCTCCAGTTCGCCTTGCCGATTAGTTCGGTGTCGTCGAACTCTCCTGGCGCCATTGCTCCACAGGATCTCCCGAGCAGGAAATGGTTTGGTGTCAGCGCCTCTTCGTCTTCGGGGTCCATGCTAACTGAGGTGAGTGGTCTTGAGTTGACTATTTGCTCAACCTCAGTCATCAGTGTGTGAAGTACCTCCTCAGGTGGGCTTCTCTCGTCGAGGACCGCTGCCAGGGCTGTCTTGACTGACCGCACGAGTCTCTCCCAGGCGCCTCCCATGTTTGGGGCCCCAGGGGGAATGAACTTCCACTTGATCCCTTTCTCTTGAGCGGCCTCTTCTAGTTCTCTTTTGGCCCCGACGAAGTTTGTCCCGTTATCGCTAAATATGGCTTTCGGGGTGCCTCTCCTTGCTGACATTCGACGTAGAGCCATGATCATTGAGCTTGTGCTAAGAGAGGGCACTAACTCTAGATGAACGGCTCTGGTGGTGAGACAAGTAAATAATGCCCCCCAGCGCTTCTCAGTTCTTCTTCCGATGGTAACTTGCATTGGGCCGAAATAATCTACGGCCGCGCAGGAAAACGGGAACTGATGATGTTGTAGTCTCTCGCTCGGTAAGTCGCCCGTCGGGGGTATCTCTGGTAAACTCTTCTTTGTCTTGCACCATTGACAGCTGTGTGCGACTGCTTTTAATGTCGCTCTTAAACCCAGTATCCAATATTTTTGACGAATTTCATTCATTACGGTAGCTGTGTTCCCGTGGAGAAACTTCTTGTGATAGTGTTGAATAATGAGACGCGTTATCTTCTGTTTTCCATCTAATACGATGGGGTTCATTGACCTCTCGCCGACGTCCTTGAACTTTGCAGTTCTACTTCTTAACTTAATGACTCCGTTGTCTCCTATGTAGACGTCGATTTTTCTTAGTCGACTCGCCTTTTCTAAGGGTTTTTCCGCTTGTAGATTTCTTAGTTCTGACGCGAAACTATATTGTTGACTAAGTTTCATCAATAACTCTTCAGCCTTTTTTAAATGTTCTTCCTCCAGGGGTAGATACGGCCTCTTTTTCTCGTTTTTGATGACTGGTTGGTTTGAAGTTCGTGTGTCTTTCTTCTGGGTTTTCTTTTGAGGTTTCCAAGGCTCTTCTTTGTGTCGAGTGGCGGTTGTTGTTGCTTTACGGGTTTTCTTTAGTAAGTGGTGTGTGAAGGCGACCACTCTACCCATAGTGCGTAACAATCGTTCCCAGGTTGAAAACCTTTCTGGTTCCAGAAGGACATCGTCTGTAGCCTTGATTGTCGTCACCTTCTGTTTGTTCCTTTCTTCTGGCATGACCCCTTCTGGTTTGAAGTCACGAAATGGCCACTCTTCTTCTGGGTGACGGAGAAATGATGGACCTTTGAACCATCTGGCGTTGTGGTCAAACTCGATTGGAGTTCCCCTCGTGGCGTCGTTGAGGCTCTTCCCTTCGAACTTGGCGGCCGCGTCGAACACGATTCTTAACTTCTTCTTAACTGGGTGCACAACGGCGAAGTGGGGTAGGTAGAATACTCTTCCCTTATTTGAGGTTGCCGGGGCCTTCTCTGCGTATCCTTTTTCTATTAGGTTCTGGATCTGCTTCTCGTAGTTATCTTTGGTTTCTTGATCTCGATCCAGTTTCTTCTCAATGTTGACTAGACGTCGGATTGCTTGATTGTAGTTGTTGGGTAGAGTTTCATCTTCTTTTCTCCACAGAAGTCCTGTTTCGTATTGGCCGCTTGACAGCTTCCTTGTTGTCTTCTCAAGGGTTTCTAGTGCTCTTCTATCGCTGTCATTGGTTGGCGACTTATTTTGGATTCCAAGAGATTCCAATTGAAAGTGCTCTCGCACGATTTCTTCTATGTTTTCTTCTTCAGTGGTCGACGCGCCGTAGTGAGTGAAGTTTACTAAGGCAGTCGCTCCTGATTCGCATCCGTGTAGCACCCACCCTAAGTTAGTGAGTGAGGCCACGGGATCGGATGGTTTGCCCTTCTTGAGTCTTCTTGTAATTATCAGCCCCCAGTTGTCTTGACCAATCAGCAGCTTGGGTCGCTCGTTGACGTAGAGGAGTTGATCTTCAATCGCTCTTAGATGCTGGCAGTTTCTCACGGTGTCCTTGTTGATGCATTGCTCTGATAGCTTCAGGTCGTCGATGGTTCTTGCTGTGATAGTTCTCTTCTCCCTTTTGTGAGCTCCTTTTATTTTGAACTCGATTTTCTGTGAACTATCTTTTCTTAGCACTTTCCCGCCGACTGTTTCGATTGTGAGTTTTTCTTGTTTCCCTTCAACCCCAATCTTCTCAGCGACTGATGCATCTAGGAGTGTGACAGTTGACCCTTCGTCCAGCAGCGCTAGTACTCGAACTTGACCTTTTGGACCATAGATGTCCACTGGGATGATCTTCAGGTACGCCTTTTCTTCCCCTTTTGCGTTATGGATGGAGGCGACCTTCTCTTCTGACGTACTTCTTGTATCTTCTTTATTCACTTCTTTCTTGGCTTCTTTTTCTGTTGGTACTGGCGGCTTGTCTGAGTGCAGGATGGTATGATGCCACCTTTTGCACTGCTTGCAGACTGGAGCTTTACAGTTGATTCTTGAGTGCTTGAACCGAAGACACTTGAAGCATATTCTTGCTTTCTTGATCATTTCCCATTTTTCGTTCAGGCTAGCTTCTTTAAACTTCTTGCATTCTAAAGCGAAATGCTCTTCTTCACAGAACGGGCATGACTTCTTATATTTTTCTTGTGACGCTTCTTGTACCGTATGTACGGGTCTTCTTATTCCCTTCTTTTGCTCCGAGGACGCTTCAGGCGGAGCAAAGTCCCCACACATATCGGCTTCTGTTTCTAAGAACGCTTCGACTAATAGTAACTCTTGAATATCTTCTTCTCTTCTGCTTCTATGATAGGCGAACCAACGAAACTTCATGGACGTTGGCATCTTTTCCACTATGATTCTCAGTGTTTCAGGAGAACTGAGATACTGTGGTTTCTTCAAAGCTTTAATTGTTTCGACGGCGTTCTTCACTTTACTTGCGAATACACATATGTCGCTTGGGTTCTCGCCGACTTTTGACAGGTTCTTCATCTTCTCCAGTTCGGCTAGTGCCAGTGCTCCAGGTCTTCCAAATCTTGATTCGAGTCCCTTGATAACTTCGCGTGGATCTTCGGCCGTAAACAGCAGGCTTTGGACGGCTTCCCTAGCTTTGCCTTGGATTGCAATTCTAAGGCGCGCTAGGTTTTGATGGTTGCTGAAGGAGGTGGCCATATCTTCGTAGGACCTCTTGAAGGCCAACCATTCTTCACAGGAACCGTTGAAGTGAGGGAGTTCAAGTTGCTTCGATGGAACGGTGTCACGTGACTTTTCAGACAACTTGAGTATAACTGAAGCCAATTCCTGGATGTCGCTCTTCTTTTCTTCAGTTTCAACCGGCCTTGGATTCTTATTAGGCCTGTCTCCGGTCGTGATGAACCACTGCTCGACTTCTTGACTTCGCTCGAACAGTTCTTCCCCATCACCATCTTCTTCTTCAGAGTCAGCGGTTAGCAGCTCTAGTTCGGCTCGAGCCACCTTTGATCGTGCCTCTGCTAGTTCCAGCTCTCTCAGCGCCACTGTCATTCTTGCTTGCGCTTCTGCTCTCTTCCTATGCGACGAGCGAACGGAACGTGTGTCTGGATCGCGGGTCGTCTTCTTAGGGTGAGCCCGCCGCAGACTCTCTTCTCTGGACGTCGGTAAGCTTCCTTCGTTCAGACGCATCTTCACTGCAACACTTCTTTCTTGAATCTGCGGCGTTGGTTGATTTTCTTCTTGACGGGCGGGAAACGGAGCTTCGTTAACGGTGTGGGTCGGGGGAGGGGAGGTACTTGATTCTCCCCCCGGTGTAGATTCTTTCTCGGCAGTCTCCTTTGTATGTTGTACGGGTTGTTGACGGTCTTGAATGCTGCCTGGCGGTGATCTTCTAGTTAGTGTCGATCGGTTTGAGATCGACGTGTGCGTGGTTGCCGCGCTAGTTGATTCACTCGGCGTGTTCATGCTCCAATCCGTTGCACCGGTACCCGTAGATTCCGTAGTAGCACTGGTCGCGTTGCTTTCACTCGCAGTTGTAGTTTTCGACTGCGCCGATCTTGATCTTGTGTTCGTAGGCATCTTCCAGTATTCTTGAACCCGATCCGGCTGCGAAGGACCATATGTAGCGTGCGTGAAGTTTTTAGTGGAAAGGGTGTGCTGGCGGGATGTCGACTGAAGATAGGGGTCGGCGCTGGAGTAAATAAGAACGCTGTTAGATTCTTCAGAGTAGTCTTCAGTATATTTCTTCTTAGTAGTGCTTCTTGAGGGACTGCTCGATCTGGAATGCTAGACCACGGAAAATGCCCTTTTTTTATAGGCATCTTTGGCCAATCGCAACCTTGCATTTTCCCGCGCAATTTTCCGCGCATTCTGCGCATTTCCCCGCGAAAACTAACATGAAATTTGACCAATCAGGGCGAAGGTGCCCCTTTTGTATGGGGAAACTAATTAGGGCCTTTTTCTCGTGATCTGACATATTTACAATATTTTCCCTAACTTATATCTATGAAACAGATCTTTATTTATTAAAAATCATTAAAAACAATACAAAAAACCTTAATTTAACACATAAAAAACAGTAAAAACCAGAACGTTCCTCGTTACGGTAAAGGTTCCTTAGTACTTAAGCTTACGTGACTGTTTTCTAACGCAGTGACGCCGTCTAGCGGCAAAAATGCTCAACGCTTTCGTAAACAAACCTAACAGCTGTGAGTTTAATATTATATAAAACTAGAAGGAGAGATCAAAATTAGTGGACCCAGTAAATTCCCTTCATAATTGTGCAAGGAATTAGGTTGTTAGGCTGTTTAGGCGCGGAGCTTCACTCAATGTCCGTTAACTTTTAACCGACAAAATGTCGTCCTTAGACGAGAAGGAAAAAGCGCTTTTGCGTTTTTTCTTCCGCGTCTTCACGACCGACCCAAATTTTGAAAAGTATGGGTCAGAAATTGCTGCCATTCAGCAAACCAGCGATAACGTCACTGACTTCAGTGACGCGCTCGACAGCCCTTTGTCGCCGCCGCCTGCCGACAGAGGCTTACCGCCAGCCGTTGCCGCCGCGATTAAGGCTACTCCAAGACTCAAAGTTGTGAAACCCATTGTTTCACAAACAAAGGTCCAGCCCGCACCTGCGTCCATTGTTCCCGTTTCTGGGAACATGGGCAAAAGCTCACCGCCAGCCGTCGCCGCCGCGATTCCGGCTAATCCCGAACCCATTGTTTCGCAAACAATGGATCAGTCCGCACCTGCGTCTATTGTTCCCATTTCGGAGAACATGGACACAACCGTACCAATCTCCGACTCGGAATCGGTTATAGATTCCTGCTCTGCTTCCTCGTCCTCAGAAGACGACTACCAAGTCGTCGGAAAGGGCAAGAGGAAGAAGGGCAAAAACTCGCAGGCCGCCATGGCCAAAAAGTTAGTCGCGCTTCCTCTAATCCCCTCTCCCGAGGCGTCCCGTCCCACCTCCCCGGTCCCCGCACCAAAGTCCGCCGCTGCTCATACCAGCAGGCCAACCAGCCCTAAGGCTAACTCTTCAGCCGCTTCTTCAAAGAAGCTGAAGCCCCCTCCCCCGTTGTTCATTCAGGACAAAGGGAAATGGACAGACGTGTCCAAAATGTGTAATGAGCGCCGCATTCAATATACAAGCGCAAAAAGCACACAGCAGGGCATCAAAGTGGTGGTCCCTACGACAACCGACTTCAGGGAACTAACCCGCCAATTAATCGGAAGGCGCATAGCCTTCCACACCTACTCTCTTCCAGAGGAGAAGCCCACCCGCGTGGTGATCAGGCGGATCCCGAAGGAAATCCCCACGGAGGACATCCTCAATGACCTCCTAGGCCAAGACATCCCAGTCGCAGCCGTCCACCGCCTTCATAAGGCGAGAGGCGGAGACCTTTACGATATGGTACTGGTCATCTGTGACCCAGTAGAAGGTCACCACCCGATCTTCAAAGTGAAGTCGGTTTGCTCCCTGTCAGGCATCTCAATAGAGAAGCCCTACCGCTCAAGCGTAGTCGGACAGTGTCATCGCTGCCAGATGTACGGTCACAGCCAAGCCAACTGCCATGCGCCACACAGATGCGTAAAGTGTCTAGGCGACCATGGCACGGCAGACTGCCCCCGTCCCAAAGACAAGTCGCTTTGCACGGAGCCACCGAGCTGTGTGCTTTGCGGCCAGTCGGGCCACACGGCCAACTACCGCGGCTGCTCAAAAGCCCCCAAAGGCTCCTCCTCTAACCTGGTGAAGCGTGCAAGTGCCCGCCAACAAAGAGAAAGCCCATCGGTGAGGCTACCCTCTGCCCAGATGCCGGAGAGACTCAGCCCTCAGAGGCCCTCTCCCTGGACCACGCTAAACCACCAGAAAGCCTTCCCGGCTCTCAGTAAAGCAAAGTCTAGCCCCATCCCCGGGCTATTAGATGCCCCTGTCCCCACTCCCGCGGCCCAGGCAAGCGCACCGGCGCCCGCTCGTCCCACGCCACCTGGCCCCGCGGCTGTGGACCCCTCTCACAACGTAATTTTAGAATCGCTAGCAGAGTTAGTCACCCCCGAAGCAGACCGCATGGCGGCTGATCTCAGGGCGGCTAACACTGGTGGCGATAAACTTAAAATTATCCTCAAGTCCCTACTTAAGTTAGGCGACCTCCTCCGCAACCTTAACCTCGACTAACTCCAATGGATAATACGAGATTAACGTGCACCAAACCCCGATCCCTAAAATTAGGGTACTTTAATGCCAATGGCATTAGAGGCCAGCGTGATGAGATCGCCACCTTCCTCCGCGACCATCAAATTGATATCCTCCTCGTACAGGAGACCTTCCTCAAGCCCAGTCACCGCGATCCGAGAATTGCCAACTATCGCATAGTTCGCAACGATCGGTCACGTTGCCACAAGGGCGGGACTCTAATCTATTATAGAAAAGAACTGCATTGCATCCCCTTAGATCCCCCTCCCATGGAGTCTCTACTCGAGACCTCAGTGTGTCGACTAGGCATGACCGGCCATCAACCGATCACTATCGCCTCTGCGTACATCCCTCCCGGCGGCACGTCCGAGGAGCACACTCTGTTCACCAAAGACCTTGCCGTCCTCTTCGGCTTGAGCGACTCCGTTATCATAGCGGGCGACCTCAACGCCAAACACCCCGCCTGGAACAGCACGACGACCTCTGCCAGAGGACGTCACTTGTATAACCTGGGCGAGTCCCTCAACTTCGATCCCATCGCTCCTATGGAGCACACCCACTATCCCCACGACCCCGACCAACGTTCGGACGTTCTCGACATAGCGCTTCTCAAGAATGTCAACCTTAAGTTGCATTCCATCGAGACTTTACATGAGCTTAACTCAGATCATCGACCAGTGCTCATGCACTTAGTTCCTCGCTCGGGTCCTTCTGACCCCAGCCAGCCCCCGCCGACCCAAGTGATAACCGACTGGAGGAAAGTCAGCGAAAAGCTGAAATCCACCACGTCGCCTCATCTGGAGGCCATCCCCGACCACATAGTCTCAGTCGCAGACACGACGGCCGCCATCAACTCGTTTACAGAACACGTGCAATCCGTACTGAAGGACTGCTCACGGGAAGTCCCAGCAATGAGCGATCAACGCTGGATACTACCCGCTGACATACGTGAACTGATAAACGAAAAGAACGCGGCCATCCGTGCCTACAGCAGCTTTCCCTGCGAGGCAAACAAAGCCCACATGCGTAATTTACAGCGTGCTTTAAAGGATCGCACCAGTGAGTTTCGTAATAATCAATGGGAAAAAACGCTAAGCGAACTCGAGCCTACCCACCTAGCCTTCTGGCAGCTGCAACGCAAGATGCGCTCCACCGAAGAGGCTTCGATGCCTCCCCTCACCCGACCCGATAAGAGCGTCGCATTCGACGACTCTGAGAAGGCCGAATGCCTAGCCGACAGCCTGGAGTCCCAGTGCTCCCCCAGCTCGCAACCAGTAGACAAGCGTCATCTCGATGAGGTGAACGCATTCGTCGAACGTAGAGCCGCCCTGCCCCCCGAAGAAGACCCTGATGATCCTCTGCCTCCGGTCACAGCTGACGAAGTGCAAGACATCATTAACAAACTTCAACCGCGGAAAGCACCCGGCTCCGACGGAATCACCAATAGGGTGTTCAAACTCCTCCCCGCTCAGCTCGTCGTGTTAATGGCGGCCATCTTCAATGGCGCCCTGAGCAACAACGCGTTTCCCCAAATATGGAAAGACGCCACTGTCATCGGTTTCGCCAAGCCAGGCAAACCCAAGTCTGAGCCTTCAAGCTACAGACCTATCAGTCTCCTGAATGCACTCGGTAAAATCTACGAGAGACTTATTTATAAGCGACTCAAAGACTTCGCCGAGGCTAAGAGCCTCATCCCCAATGAACAGTTCGGCTTCAGGACCGGACACTCTTGCATTCAACAGGCCCACCGCATCGTAGAACACCTGAGCGCTGGCTTCCAGCGTGGAGCGATGACGGGTGTGTTGTTTTTCGACATAGCAAAGGCATTCGACAAAGTCTGGCACAACGGCTTATTATATAAGCTGTACAAACTGGGAGTGCCAGACCGTCTCGTGCTCATCTTACGAGACTTTTTGTCGGATCGCACCTTCCGCTATCGCATCGGGAAGGCACTGTCTTTCCCCCACCCCATTAGAGCCGGAGTCCCTCAGGGCTCCCCGCTCTCTCCCCTTATCTTTACTCTGTTCACCAGTGACATCCCCAAGAGCAAGAAGGCTCAGTTAGCCCTGTTCGCGGACGACACGGCCATCTATTACACTGGCCGCAGTCACGACGCTATTTACAGCACCCTCCAAACCTCAGCCAACGTCTTAGGCGCTTGGTTCCGGAAATGGAGAATCGAGGTGAACCCCGACAAGAGCCAGGCAGTTCTTTTCTCTAAACCGCGTAAAAATAAGCCACCCGCGCTCAGCCCGATCACTATGTACGGTAAGCCTATCCCTTGGGAGAAGCAAGCCAAGTACTTAGGAGTCTTACTTGACAACCACCTGTCTTTCGCGGCGCACATCAAAGCAGCTCGCGACCGAGCTGCCTTTGCTATGGGTAGGCTTCATTTCATGATCTCGGCAAAAAGCAAATTGTCACTCAAGTGCAAGTTGCGCCTTTATACCGCGGTGATCCGCCCCATTATGACGTACGCTTGCGTCGTGTACGCTCACACCAAGCCTAAATACATCCATAGGATGCAAACCTTGCAGAACCGGTTCTTACGTAGAGTCACGGGAGCCCCTTTTTATGTCCGTAACGACCGTCTACACGTAGACCTTAGAATGCCCACCGTCCTTCAGTTTATGAAACGTCTTTCGAAGCGTTTCTTCGATAACGCCAGTAAACACCGTAATCCCCTGATCGCAGCGGCCG
Organism: Cerastis rubricosa; assembly: GCA_949152445.1. NCBI lineage: Eukaryota > Metazoa > Arthropoda > Insecta > Lepidoptera > Noctuidae > Cerastis > Cerastis rubricosa. The sequence continues at coordinate 18,245,270 of OX424541.1, forward strand.
CCCGTTACGAACCCTCGCGCATTAGTACAGTACGCCGTCCTCGGCATACCCTCGTCACTCCCGATGATGCTATCACCCTCCTCCAGGAGAGTAGCAAAGAGACTAGCACTCTTAAAAAATTCAGACACAAACCGCCGTCTTTCCGACCTCGCCGTCGAGGTCCGTCGCGACGTCCCGGTCCATGTCCTCCCCGACCCTCGCTCGAGCCAGCCCGCGATGCTGTGCCAGTAGTTTTAAATCAGCCCCTAAATAATGATATCATTCAGATCCAGCCTGTCCCCATGCAGTCCTCCCCCAGCGACGCCCTGAGCCGAGGCTCGTACCCCACAGGGGGTGCCCTCAGCGTATAGTCGCTTAGTTTGTAAGTTTTTATGCCCTGGCTGGAGGCCTTACTCTTAAGGCACCCACAGGATAGTCCGGTTAAGCAGACGACAACCTCCTAGGTTGAACTGCGAGATGCCATTCATAAAAAAAAAAAAAAAATCAAAATTAGTTATAAAATAACATTAATATTTAACTTAGAGTGTTAAATTATATTACCCCATTAATGTATTTACATATTCTTACTAATTTCTAACTTAAACTGTTACGTATTGTTGAGCAAACTTATTTATCGCCTTTTAACGTACATAATGCTGCTAATAGCTTACTTAAGATCATATATTACATGTCATGAGTATATAACGCTTCTAAATAACTTAAAACCTTGTCTCGCGTGTAGTAAATATACAATGCTATTAAATGACTTATGATATGATTGTGTTTTACTTGTCGTCGCTAACAGGTTTCGGGAAAATACGTAAGTAAGTAGTATGCATTAAAACATGTACAGTACAGCTGTATGTGATGTACTTTAGACCTCATGTATGTAGTCATAACACCAGTATATGCTGGCCTCGCTTTATATTAAAACTAGGACAAATATTTACCACTGACGTGAGGTCTTTAATGTCGATATAAAGTGAAAAACTGCAAAGCAATATTTGGCACCGAAAAAAAAAGATTTTTGCGATATGTTGTCTATTTGTGACCGACCGCTTTGTGATGGCACGTGCAATTGCATTCAAACGTTTTATATCGAGCCATTCCATCAAACAATTTGGGCATAGCTCGATTTGACTATTGACCTACCTCAAAGGGCACGATCGTTTAGGAAAAAAAAACAAAGGAAAATAAAACTTTAGAAAACCAGAGTACGGTCTACGTGCATTGAACTTACTTCTAGCTGACAAGGCGAATTAATAGGTTCACTTGTCACCACAAATATTACGACTTACTTAGTGTGCAACTAACCAACGCGCGGACCAGACATACATGCAGGAATCACCAACCTTTACTGTGTACGAAACTCGTACTAATTACAGTGTTGGTTTAATATTTGAAGTGTTTTACGTGTTGGAAACACTCGCTACTTAACACACAAACAGTTATAATGTACAGTTCAGCAACTAATCTAAACCGTACAATCATTATTCTCACTCCTATTCCTCATTAAAAAATTAAAGATCACAATAGACAATTTAACAGGTTTAGATTATTTTTTAGTTCCAACTAATCGTCATTATTTATCAAGAATGGTTGTTAACCTATTAAAAAAAACCGGCCAAGTGCGAGTCTTACTCGCACACAGGGTTCCATAGCCCCAAACAATATTTTGAACTGTCAATCATTATTTCGTAGTATTAGTTAGTAAACTTCCACTCAACCGCAAAACTAAATTGGTTTTTCATAGTATGTTAATGAAAAACAAAGTTACTGCTGCAGTTTGATGAAAAAGTCCCATATCTCAAAAACTAAACATCATATCTTATTGAAACCAATTTTGTTGATAGTTTTTTTTACGTTCTACAATCCTAAATATTTTCAGAATTTTCCTACTCTTACTTTAGAAATTAGAGGGGGGGGGGACACACATTTTACCACTTTGGAAGTGGCTCTAGCGCAAACTATTCAGTTTAGAAAAAAATGATTTTAGATACCTCAGTATCATTTTTGAAGACCTATCTATAGATACCTCACACGTATGGGAATGATTAAAAAAAAATTTTTGGTTTTCAGTTCTATGTATGGGGAACCCCAAAATTTATGTTTTTTTTTTTCTATTTTTGTGTAAAAATCTTAATGCGGTTCACAGAATACATCTACTTACCAAGTTTCAACAGTATAGTTCTTATAGTTTCGGAAAAAAGTGGCTGTGACATACGGACGGACGGACAGACAGACAGACAGACATGACGAATCTATAAGGGTTCCGTTTTTTGCCATTTGGCTACGGAACCCTAAAAAGCAGTAAGTAGGCAAAACGACAAAGCTTAAGAATAGATTAGTCGATTTCGATCGATAGTTTCTAGTAAACCTATCGATCGATTGTCGACTAATCCTTTCTACCATCGATTGACGATTGATTGATTGGTGTGGTAACACCCTAAAACAGACTTTTTATCTTAGTTACAATTACTTAATAAAATCTTTAGTAACCACCCCCAAAAACAAACAATACAATTAAATCCAATCCCTATCTATCCCTCGTTACGAGTTAAAGTTATCAGCGAACCATTTGCAGTTCTCAATCTTAATTCATCAGGATGTAACCTCACTAACGCCGCCCAGTCTGTTGCCGCAGAGCGAGTACCTAAGGGTTAGTTTCCATGGAAAACCCCTCGCATACTTTTTTGATGTCACTGAATATAGGACTGTTTCAATATTGCATTTAAGTATACAGGGTGTAACGGAAAGGGTATATACATACTTAAGGGTGTGCTACAGACCATCAAACTGAACATGATCCTCCATCAGACCAACATCGTCATAGCGAAAAAAATATCGGCTGCCCCATACATTTGGTCGAATAGGTATTGAAATTTTCTATGGGGCAGCAGATAAATTTTTCGTTATTATGATGTTTGTTTGTGGAGAAACATGTTCAGTTTGATGGTCTGTAGCACACCCTTAAGGATGTATATACCCTTTCCGTTACACCCTGTATAATTGGACGTAGACATTAAGTCTAAAATTAAACAAAACTATGAATGCAGCTCAGCATAATGTCAGATGGCAACACAAGGTATACCACCTGAACCTCACGTCCCAGCCGCCGCGGGAGACGCCCCGGGCGTCGGGGGGCAACCAGTTGCCCCCGGCCACCGTAGGCGCGGGCCTGTGGACGGTGAGTAATGGGCTAGCTCACCGACCGTCCGTCTTATGACGACAGACCGTGCCGACGGCGCGTTCGTGTTCCACGCGCGCCTCAAGGAGATGTCAGCAAATCGGAAGGGGTCCGAGAGGGCCGATGCCTGCCAGGGCTGCGGGTTGTTCGAAAGAGATACCGTGCCCCTGGAACGCAAAGGGCTAAGAAGGAACATGGATGGGTTTTAGTCAGTCAAGTCTGACACTCCCTTCCGGTCCGCCCAGAGCGGAAGAAGTCATTTGATGATTTCCCATGCTAAAAAAAAAAAAAGGTATACCACCTGAAGCTGATTATCAGCTACAGCCTACGAGTATCATTTAAATGCGTTGGTTGTTTTTTATTGCGCTGCAATTCACTTCTATACAGCCGGTAGCTATATGCACTGAAGTGCAACAACACCGGGACGTATTTTTGGTGAAATACTATCGGCTAATGGCTGCTCAGCACATCTCCGCTCAGCTCCGCTTCAATAACAGCAGCCTGACTATCGCTCAGTCAGTAAATTCTAGCCTCAGCTCGTTAGTAAAATGGCGCTCTGAGTCAGCGAATGTTTACAATCTAAATGTTTAACACAGACGGGCTAATTCGTGTCTCGGGGTTTGGAGAAGATTTTCTTTCTGTATTTTGTAAATGTCTGAGAAGCTTAGCTGGGGCTATTTTTAGTCGGAGATGTGGTTGGTAAGGGTAACCTAGTTTAAAGGGTGTTTGTCTACGCAAAAGTTGAAGTGTTGGATTATGCTGATGAGGTTCGGTGATAGTGAATTGGTGAGACATGAGCTCGATGTTTGTAGCACTGTCTGGGTACTTTGCAAATTATCTTAAGTTGTACTGACAGACAACACACAATGGCACAAATTCCTCCGAGAAACATGAAATTCAAAGCAGTTACTAACGAAGGTGGAGCAATAGGAAGGATTTGTGTAAGTTCAACCTCAAATGGGGTTAAATGAAAATGAAAGTCCGTCATTTTTTTAATGGAAAATTCCATCGGATTATAGCTTGTTTCAAAAGATTTTTTACTGTTCTGTCATAATTTCAACGTCTACATTTTTTATTAATGAGACATCTTTATTCAAAAATAAGTTTAGGGAGAAAATCTCTTTGATTTAAGTTGCTTTTGACCACTTCTTTTTAATGTTGACGTTGATTGAAGTCAAGGATATTTTCAAGGAAGGGTCTTACGATACACGTGTAAGACATTCAATACAAAAAAAAATATCTACTTTTCTTATTCTTTTCTTTAGATAACTAGACCTTATATCCATGATAGCATTGTTAGCCCCACTTGGACCACCAATCGCTACAAATAGTTTTGCGCTAAACGTAATAAAACATGATTCTGCCAATTGCGCCGAGGTTCCTTTGCCACTAAAATTATTAATAAAACAAGATGGCGGGTTTAGTTCCAAAAAAATCCACGCACCCGATGAACCATACGCAATCATGAAGCACTTTACAAACGATTGCCAGGAATACGAGTCGAAGGATGTTTTAAATTCGTTTAGCGTTAAATGTGTTAAGGAATTTCTGATGCAAGCGGGCTTTTCTCTGTTAAAGACTGTTCGGATTCATGTGCGTATTCTATAATTATCACTTGCTACGGTGAAAGAAAACATCGTAAGGAAACCAAATTACCATGCCTGAGAGATACAACGGCATGTAAAGCCAAGCCAGAGGGCCATGGACCATAGGAGGCATAAAATCTCTGACACTAGATTTGGCAATAACCACACAAAAAAAAGACTGCAGATAATAAAGTCTAAGTCAAAGTAAGTAAAGAATAGCACCATCCCATATCTTCCCGTGGGTGTTGTAAGAGGCGACTAAGGGAACTTGGAAGGGACTTGCCAGAGAATGGGCAGCAGCGTTCTCTGTGCTTTTGTAACAACCGTACTGCGATTGCTAACCCGCCTGCCAAGCGTGGCGGTTATGGCAAAACCCCCTAAAAGGCCAATTTGGCGACACTTGGGGGAGGCCTATGTCCAGTAGTGGACGTCTTTTGGGCTGAAATGGACACAAAAAAAGAAGAATGCAGATAAAAAAGTCAAAGTCAAAACGTTTATTATGAACTAAGTGTACTACAACGTTTTGACTTTGACTTTCTATCTGCATTCGTTTTGTTTTTTCATATAGTTTGTGCCTAGCCCACAGTAAAAAAACAACAACATAAAGACAAACATGAAGTTACTAGAAACAAGGTTTCTTCATTAGCAAAACTTATTAAAATCAACATACTCATACTCGAGTTTAGAGTGTGTGTAAGTCTTATAACGAACATGTTTGTGCTAACTTGTAAGAGCATCTGAGATCGTTCGTTTACGGTGAGTCTAAGATGCAAAGCCTTGTAAAGTCTTGTTGTGACGAAGTTTAATAATCATCATCATCATCATCATTTCAGCCCGAAAGACGTCCACTGCTGGACATAGGCCTCCCCCAAGTAACATTGGCATTTTGGGGGTTTTGCCATAATCGCCACGCTTGGCAAGCGGGTTGGCGATCGCAGTACGGTTGTTACAAAGGCACAGAGAACGCTGCTGCCCATTCTCTGGCAAGTACCTTAGTCGCCTCTTACGACACCCACGGGAAGATATGAAATGGTGCTATTCTTTACGTCCGACACAATACAGAGAGAGTTTAATAATGGTTGTAGTTATTTAGAATTATAATCACAAAATATTTTGTTATGGGTGCTTCGCAAAATTGTTTTGTATGATAGTTAAAAGCGAAGATATTGATCATAATGCTGATATGTATTTGAGCGTAATAGGTAATTCACCTTGGCAGTAGAGACATCAAAAAAATTAACTGTTAAGCTAATACAACATCAACTGTAATGGTACCCTTACTAAATATCACTGGAGTGAACTTTTCACACCTTCAAATAGGCTCGCCCAAAACAGACTTAAACTACTACTTGGGTGTACTATGAGTAACACCTCTGCTTAACCCTTCTGGGATTACAGGTGTCATTTTATGTGATATTACAGGGTTACCTATGTTTAATCGAAAAGAAGTTGACAAATTATCACTTCCCAAATAATTTTCCGCATAATTTCATTTGCCAAATTATTACTCAGCAAAAAATCTCTTCACAAATAATTGTAACGCAAACTTAATGTTTGGCAAGTGAACGTTTAAACAATAACTTATTAGCCAACGAGTACTTTCACCAATTTTTATGTAGTCAAATATTTCAGTTAGAATAACACATTTTACTGAAAATAAAATAAGGCAAATATTTAGTATCGTCAGTTTTCAATTTACCATTTCTATTTAGTAAATTGCTTAGCTGTAATTATGTAATTGCTTTCTAGGTAGTAAAATTTTGTCAAAATCTTTTCGTCAAAACTGTAGGCTCCCGATATTACAATACCAAAAACAATAAATTCAACTAACACAAAAATAGTAACAATGTCAGTATTTTTTGCACATCAATTTTTATTACAAGTACGTCAGTAAAATAATCTCACTAGAGCACGTACCCATCGGCTTTACCCGGCTTATCAAAAAGTCCAGATTGTCACAATAAAATAAAACAGTGGAACATTTTTTATAGTGGACATTTTTTGACTCGCTAAGTCGCTACACCAATCAGTCGCTCCGCATAAAATAGTATCCAGCTACATCCGGTCAGACTGGAAGCTGACTCTAACATAATTGATTCACTTCCACAGTCCTTGCGGGATAGCTCTTCATTAGACGTGTTCAAGAGAGGAATTAAAGAACATTTCCTGTCAACATGATTATAGTATATAATAATTTAAGTGTATGTTGATCTATATATGTATAGTATGTATTACGTTTATTGTATGTATTAGTTTAGTTTATAAAATAAGATGACTTGAGATTTAAAAGTACTGTTCATGCACAAAGTTGTATCCTCTTTGGCAAATACTCCTGTTAAATAAGGTTTGCTGTAAGAAAACCCATTTTTGGGTTAAGCTCGCCGTTGTACATAAGCTATATATTATTTGTGTATATATTTTTTAATTTTATGTGAAATAAAGAATAAGAATAATTGGGAAAAAGCGAGGCAGATGTTGATACACCAATCAATTTTCATTGTAAAGCCTCCAGATGGACTCCCAGTTGATTATATTTTTGGGCTGTTATGCTTAATAGGGCGAACTAAAACATCTGCAGCCCTCATGGTTTAAATCTGCCTCAAAGGTTTCATTACACAAAAAAATATAGAAATCTACAAGGAGGATAATTTTAAAATAGTACCTACCATAAAATATGACTATGAAATCTTTTATATATTAATGAAAACTTATGTATGAAACCATGTATGAAAACTTCTATATTTTACCGACACTAATAAAAAAAAACTATTTAAAATGGCGATAACTTGACGTTAATATATTAGTTTAACGTCAAAACAAGCACAAGCCATGAAATTATGTAAAATATCTCAAATAATATCAAAACATTTTACAGCTTGTATGTCTGGAAACTTTGACAGTACTAAGTTAAAGTAAATCCCGTGTGTACGATGCTAGACTAACACTCGTATTCTTAGTCATGAACTGAACTTAAGTTGGACTAACCACGCCTACGTTACGCCCTGTCTGTTTATAAATTAACATATAAATGCCTACTTTTCATCTGTCAAATTTGAAGTACCGGTAAACTATTAATTATATACATTTTTAACATTGATTAAAGTGACAAATGACATCTTAAGCATTGATTGAAGCAGAATGCATCTATGGGTTTGACAAAGATAGATAGCTAGAGGAGGTATCTTATTCGAAGATCATGCCAATTGCAGCCAAGAAATTCTATGAATACGATTCGGTGAATGTTTTCACCTGTTTTCGTGATGACAATGGTCGACTTAGTTCAAAAATTGATTTTGGAAGGCTTTTAGAATACGGGTGTTAATGTTTTAATGCCCTGTACGATTATTCTTGTATTTATCTAGCTCTAAATATGGAAGATACCGCAGTTATAACTCGATTAAAAAGGAGTTGATACAGTTATTTTAACTAACCAGTGTATCTACTTATGTATTTACAACGTTATTTTAAATTAATAATAAGTTGAGAAATCAAATGAACTTCACAAAAAACTTCTTAAGGGCGAACAGGATGGCAGCTCAAATTTTACCACCGCTTCCCTAGCCAATTTAATTTCACTATGCACGAAGACTGCCAATGAAACGGAAATTGGGAACTCACATGAATTCTCAACAGCATACATTTCTTTATATCATTTATAGTTCCTTTTTTTTACCAAACTACGGTCAGGTCGGCAATTTTCAAATGGTTTAAATTGCCACAACATTTCAAGCCTAAAAATATTCGCGCATAACAACCAGCATATAACATAACATACACTACTAAGACAGTGAAAGGGTCACATATTACTAAAACAAAAACTTGAGTAAAATCGTAAACAAAAACAAATATCGACATTTTATTGACAATCCAAGTTAACCCTTAAGTCTGACATACAAGATTTTTTACGGCCGTCCGGTTTATGTTTGAAACTTGACATGCGGACAGTACCTTCATAAGTTTTATGACGTTTTGTGAAAGGGGGACACTCAAGCGAACGGGACACAAACAAAAGTCAGTCTTCAAGTAGAAGTAAATATCTGACTGGTTCTTTGCTTTTGTCTATACTCGCATATCTTTGAAGTGAAAACTTCTTTAGCGTTAAGCGATTTTTGGTAGAGGAAAAAAGTATGGATTCGCGTCACAGATGAGCTCGACATGCTCGTGACGTATTGCGCCAGATTCTCCACGCTTAGTATAGCGCGGCCTGTGTACTGAGCACAGATTTAAAACTTCAAAAAAGAAATAGATGTTATATTGTTCGGAGTTTTCATTGCCGTCGGCAGTCTTTACAACAACTTCTGTTTATTTTTTTATGACGTTTTATGTCATTGTAATTTTGTAGGGCATTTTTGGACCGACTACAGTTTTTTCACTGATTTTTTTACGTTGCCTTACATTAGGAATTTCTCCTGTATGATGGGTGCGTTTAAAAAAATTACTCACATACACAATCCGAAACAACTACCTGTAGGTCAGACAGATATTTGTTTCGTGCGGGAATTGAACTCACGATATGCAGTGCAGCATCCAATCGCCCAGTCACTGTTTGACGGTGCATTCAAAGCAGCGTCAATTTATCTCACATTTGATAGGAATAACCTAACAGCAACCTTATTATTACGGGATTAAAGATCACTATTATTGTGACAGGCCGCAAACCTACAACTGAGCAGCCATATTGTAATGAAATGAAAATCTCTGTAATTTTGACAGTGATGCATAAATAGAAGCAAAAATAATAACCAAACTACTACAAATCTTGAAAGCCAAAGTATATGACTTTTACTATCTTAAGAGTATTATTTTATTGGATATTAAAGAAACACCATATTTCTTAATATTTGTCAGCCCAATTTTACCCACTAAAAACTACTATTTTCATAAAATTTTAACAAGAAGTTTTCCAAACTTCATAAGTCACCTCACATTAACCTGAAAATTAAATATTAAACCTTTTTTAATCTTTTAATGTAATGACAAAGTTTCTTTACATTCAACACCTCAGCCTTTCGACTTAATTAACAAACACGATACTGAGTCTAAAAACCCAAGCACGAATCGGACTTGTACACAAAAGGTTCCGTACCACGGTGCGCAAAAAACCGCGTTTCTTGTATGTCTTTTATTTTTGACTATATTTTATTTGTTGTTAAAGTGACCATAGTAGCACTTACTCTGTGATTTTTTTAAGTTCTTGGCTATTAATTTGATTACACATTTTGTAATGTGAAATCGATAAAAAATCAAATTGAGTCAGCCTTAAATTTGGCGACGAGTTAGGCACTTTCAGTAGCGTCCATCAGCTACTTTGATGTCCAAACAACAGGACAAGCAGGACGGTTTTGGGCCAATTCCATATTAACACTCCAGGGCTGAGTCCCCTACGAATCTCCACCTGAACAGGTTTTCCTTGCTTCGACCAACCTGTGTCAATTAAAAAGGATAGACAATTTCATACACTGTCAGTGCGACATGCATGGGATTTTGGTGGCCAGTATAATATGACACTACTTGTAACAAGCCAAATGATACAGGTTTAGCTTTTCAGACAGGTGGATGAGCTGACAGTGGAGTCATAGTAACAGGGTCCCGTTGGCACCCTTTTTATGGAACCCTAAAAATGATTTTAAATAATTAATTTGAACAAACTCGTGCCGCGGATGGGTTTTTAAATATTTATGCTCGTAAATATTTCACTTTCAGTCGTAACTTTTTCAACTTTTCTGGTCGTAATGAGTTACTTAATAAATTTGTAGCGATATTTGATTTCGACCATAATTAGAATTCATGTTGTATGTTATTTTAATTTAGATTTAATGGGCTTTGATGTAAAAAGAGAGAGCAGCGGTGGCCCAGAGGTGGCAGCCCCAGCTTACGAGCAGTAAGCCGTGGGTTCGAACCCAGGCAGGCGCATTACTTTGTGTAAATTATTTCATCACCGCTGCTCTCAAAAACGGTGAAGGAAAACATCGTGAGGAAACCGGCATGTCCTAGAACTAAAAATTCGAAGACATGTGAGATCCACCAACCCGCACTGGGCCCGCGTAGTGGATTACAGCCCACTCCTTCTCATAGAGAGGAGGCCTGTGTCCTAACAATGGGGACACTATAGGCTGATAATGATGATGATGATGTAAAAAGGGGATTATAGTATAATCTATTACGATAATATATATTCAAATTGTTTTAGTTGCTAAACGCACATAAGTTCTCACTGGTACTGTTAGCCTGCGTCATACCACTGCTAGACAGAGGCCTCTCCTCATGACTTCCAGTTGTTTCGATCCAGGGCCAATGTGGACCATTAGTCGCTGATCTCCTCCAGCTCGTCCCGCCGTCTTCTACGAGGTCTGCCGCGACGCCTTCTGGCAGGTAGCTTGGATACGCAAGTCACTCTCATTAAGGTAATTAATATGGGGTATGATTTTATCAATACCCTAATAAATGCATTTTCATTGACCTAATAAATAATATTTGTTCCCAAAATAGTAGATCTGTCACCTAAATTGAATCATCAAATAATATCAAAACGCTTACGTAAATATTAATTAAGAATTACTTGGAAATAATATCAATCATCAAGTAATTTTATTACGTTTAAAAATAATAAAAGTGTCACGAAAATTGAATCATCAAACAATGTAAAAATATTTACATAAAAACTCCAAACCACAGGTCCAAACTAAGGCGTTGTCGACGTAGCCCCGCTAGGCGGGGCTCCTATTTCTGTCTGCAGGGTTTACAGTAACCTAACACGAAGGGGATGTCGGGGTCTTAGTTCGCTCGCTCCGCTCGCTCACTAGACCCCGCCATCCTCTTCGAACCTAACCTGTCCGAGTCGGTGTGCCCAATGTCTCGTATAAAGCATTTCTTCATAGAAATAAGGAACTGATCTATTTATTTGGTGACAGATCTACCATTCCGAGCACAAAGCTATTTAAGTAATAAAACTATTATTATAAGAACGAAGTTTATATTCATCTAATGCACTACAATTTTATTGGTAATCCATCTCTTATTTTACACATGTATCAACATTTATTTGGTAATTCATACCTGGGAACACTTTTTGTTTATCTGAGAACGAAAATATTTCGTGGCGATAGATCTATTTACTAGGTGATACAACTTTGATGACAAATATAAATTTTGGTGACAAGAAATATAGTTCCCATTAATATGTAATTAATACATTTAAACCTTTTGGAATTGATTCTCTCAATGTTCCATGATTCAGAAAATTAATTTAAGAAGATTATTTATTTTCGATTGGCAACGGATTAAAAAAAAAAATAACAACGCTCTCAAAGCTCACATTTCGTGGCTTATTTTTTTTGCATTTTAACCCTTGTATGACGTCCTGTAAGGAACACGTCGAGTTACCAGTAACCCTGTATAGATTTAATTAGCTTTTCATGTCAGTCTAGTATACAGGGTGCAATTTAAGTCATGGGCATTATTTCAGTCAATTTAAGTCATGGGCATTATTTCAAACCAGGGCACTACTCACGATACTAATTGCATTACTATCACGCAAATAAAAAATATGCAGCAATGCAACTATGGAAAACTTAAAAATATAGTAGTTAAGTCTATTAGAAAAACCTTTATTGAAAAACACTAAAAGTAATTAAAACAAAATACTTCATAAACGCCAATAAGTCTTGAAGTATCAAAATCTTAAAGCGCAGTACAGCGCTAAACGAAAAGTAAACAAAAATCAAATAATACTGGTAACTAGTCATTGCGGCCGACCGGCCGGGCGGCCACGGCATTTCATAACAATAGGATAAAAGGGATGCCGACCGCCTCTAAATCCCTCCGTCCCGCTCCCAAAAATGAAATGTAAAAATGTAGTATGTTTTTCAACTCAAAAATCACTTTACACATTTAATTTACAACACCGACTTCAAAATACATTTCACGAAATAAAGTTATCTTAACATTGCATTAAAAAGAGCTCCATAAAACATTTTATACTTGTTTCGGATATAACTTTTAATGGAAGCCGTTTTCAGAAACACGTCGAACTTTGTTGTTTTGTAACGAACCTGGTTTCAACTTGAACGTGGGAAAATGTGTTGAATTTTAAGAACATAATAATGATGAGGAGAGTGTTATAGTCTTACTTTTCTTGTTTGTTTGTTCTTTTGTTAACATGGGCTTAAGAATTATGTTAAGTTAGTAAGTACCTGTGTACGCCTAAGAACTATGTTAGTTATTTTTATTTAATAGAAACCAGCATGGTTGAGAGATTTTAGACCTATGAACACCCGAGAAGAGACAAGGTAAGTCTGGTTGTCAGACTTTTAGACTTCTAACTACCTGTAACGACTGTCAAAGATCAATACATGAAAGCCGAGAACAACTGCACGTGACTTCCGAAGCACGGAGCAGGGTCGGCGTGTAATGCATGATCGCATCTATCCACGAACTAACTTCGGGAAGTCTTATTTACTTTTAAAGTCCTCATCCGCAGCTGCATCTATTTAGCTAATCAGTAAAGCAGATAAAGTCCTGGATACAATTCCCGGGTCAGAAAAGTATAATTGAGTTTTCCCTTTGGGAATTTCCCAGTAACAGCCACGGGGTCAGCATTTGTGCCAAGTTGCTGGTAATAGGCTCGCCTCTTATTACATGAATTATTAGATACACATCTGTCTAACCCTTTGAGGATTGTAAGCGTTTTGGTATGTAATCAAACGCAGTTAAACAATTCTTATAACTAAACTTACTCCCAAAGTATCACTAAAAGACGTGTATATCTAGCTCTCTATCTATCTTTAAGCCCATTCTCGAAATGCTCTCTTAATATCACAAAAAGGAATTTTAATATAAAAAAAACTTGTCGCGAACCGTTCCGAACACAGTTTACCCACTTTGTTTTACGATGATTTGAAGACAAAAGAAAATTCTGCCGCTAAGTTATCTTTTATAAGTTTTAACAGTATTTTTTGCGGCGACGCGCTACTAAAATATTTTTACTGTTTTTTAAAAACTAAGAGCTCATTCGGCAGACTTTTAATACTGGAGCATCTCCTGCGAATAAAAATGTTTGTAACTTTTTTTGAAGAACAACAAAAATAATAATTAATGCGCTAACTCTTGCTGCTGAGTGAGGTAGGTTTTACTTTTAAAAGTCACTTGCAATAAAATCGTCAAAAGACTAAATGATGTTTAAATCTCAGGATCTATCAGAGTCTAATGTGAGCTGTGCTGTGGGCCTCCTAGCACAGCATCATCATCACAATCATCATTTCAGACCAAAAGACTTCCACTGCTGGACATAGGCCTCCCCAATTGTCACCACATTGACAACTTGGGGGGTTTTGCCATAATCGCCACGCTTGGCAGGCGGGTTGGCGATCGCAGTACGGTTGTTACAAAAGCACAAAGAACGCTGCTGCCCATTCTCTGGCAAGTCCCTTAGTCGCCTCTTACGACACCCACGGGAGATATGGGATGGTGCTATTCTTTACGTCCGACACCATACAGAGCACAGCATCATGGTGAGTGGTAACCTGCTTGTAGCAGTCACGACGTATTTACGAATATAAGTATTGTGCGTTACATGTGTTTATTGTTTTTTTGTATGTATGCACGTCATGTCTATGTGAAAAATAAATACTTCTTCTTGCTTTATTTTTGTTCTGTGTGAGCCATACCGCAATTTGTTCGTACCGGTTAGATCAAACCTGACTTTGCGTAAAGCTGAAAGTTACTTGATACGCTATAGTTGCAATTTCCAAAAAGCTAAAACTTTAACCGTATTTCTCTCATCGAATATACCTTTACATGTACCATGTACTTAGCAAAACGTAGGAAATCATTGCTTTTGCACAGGTTTTGACGGGGAATAATCAGAGGTAGGGATGCATGTAGATGCGTTTTCGTTACTTCACTAAGAGTACTGGCTATTTCGAAATCTTTATAAAATTTTCTAAGATTACGTCTTTTCTACGACTTTTATGGAATTAGGCTTAAAGAAAATAGAGCATTTTTCTCATGCTATATGCTCTTTTCTACTGAAAGTATGAATTTTGACGAAAAGAGACGGAAAAGAAGATCTATGAAAATAAATATGGACTGTGTGTGGAATTATAATATAAAAGAGAAAGAAGTAAATGATGCCACAATGACGCCGACCCCAAGTAAAATGGGACTAAGGCTGAAAGATGATGAGACGCAAAGTCGTATGCAGCTAAACACCAGTATTTTACATTGAGCGACTGCCTATCTGACCACCACAAACCAGTTACTGGGTAACTCCAGAACTACCCCTGGTAAGACTGATTTGCTGATTTATAGTCTTTTGGCCTTCTGCCCATCCATATCGGTTGCCAAAGATCTAAAAATCAAAAAGAGCATTCTTCTTCTTGTTCCTCGTTTCCTCATGACAGAGGGTCGTGACCACATGAGGTTATCGCCTTCTCCACCAACGCTCTCCATGCTGGAAGGTTTTCGGCCATGCGGACAGATGCCTGGAAATTCCCTTTGCAGACTTCCTTCACCGCATCTGTCCATCGGGTTGGTGATCTTCCACGGCCCCTTTTTCCTTCCACGTTGCCAGCCACAATAAGATTCCCAAGCTATCAGGCTCCTTCCTTGCCACAAAAGGAGCATGCAAAAAGAGCATTACAACACTTAGAACATCCAACGAACAGAGTAATTAAAGTGCTCCAAAGAACAAAGACAAAAATTAAAACAAAACTGAACTGACACTAAACTATTCAGGTACACGGAGTAGTGTAAAAGCCAAAGCTTTTACACTAAAGATGATAGCAAGTTCCACAGTTAAACTTCTCAACTATGTCGGGATTACGAAGTTAGAGAGATGGTGATAGCATGTAGAATGACAGGCAGTTCAAGGTTGTTGGGTTTATAAATTATATTATGAAAGAAAAAGAAGTAAATGATAGCGTGTTGGTTGACAGAGGAGAGTGGAAAAAAGTCAGTACCCACATAATTCTGAACCCCCACATAGAAATTTTCCTTCGATACTCAGCTGCATCCGGCTAGACTGGAAGCCGACCCCAAGATAGCTTGGGAAAAGGCTAGGCAGATGATGATGTATTGGCCATCTAGGTAAAAACATTTCTTGTGCCGTTTTGTTATTTGATATTTATTTACTCAAATATGGCAAAAGCATATTATGTCATAGTAAAATAATGCTTGTCGGCGCCTTTGCAAAAAGGCTTCATATGATTCACGTTGCAAACTAAACTGTGACCACAGACGAGAGAGAAGCGGTCTACATTTCTCTCTGGCGGAACGTCAAGTCGTTGCGGGTAGCCATATTGACTTGGGTAGTTGTGAAGGAAGGTGGCGCGTAACAGGACGTTGACGGATCGCCGACGTCTGTTTGCTTAATCTAATTAAATATGGTGCGACATATCATAAGTAATTCCGATGCAGTGGGTAAAAGCCTTTATGCTTGTTGGATTGTTTGTTGCATTGCAAGCTCTACTGCTGAGAAAGAAGTGGGATTCGATTACCAAGTCGGGCATTGTGTTATTTGGTTTTGTGTTCGGTTGGTGGCTCTCCCCTATTACACGGGACTTAAAAGCAGGCGAAATGTGAAACAAAGCAGGCTAAATAAGACCCATTATAAATTATCTATACAAACAGAAATTTCCAACTATCTTTTTTAGGGTTCCGTAGTCAACAAGGAACCCTTATAGTTTCGCCATGTCCGTCTGTCTGTCTGTCTGTTCGCGGTTTAGCTCAAAAACTATTGGTACTAGAAAGTTGTAATTTGGCATGAGTATATAGTTAATGACGCCAAAAAGTGGTAAAATAAAATTTTGAAAAAAACTGTTATTTAGGGTACCTCCCCTACATGTAAAGTGGGGATAATTTTTTTTTTTCGTCCTTCCTATAGTGTGGGATATCGATGGATAGGTTTTTTAAAAATATTAGGTTTGGGAAGCCCGTTTTTTTGATTAAGTAGTAGTTCGTGACTTATCAAGCTTTAAAGAACCAATTTTCGTTACGGTCAAGTGTCCCCCCCCCCCCCCCTCTACAGACTAAACGGTTGTAGTTAGAAATACAAATTTATGTCACGGCAGTAGTACCTATATATAACGAAGTTTAGAGGAAAACTATCACACTTAAGTGGGCTTTACAAGTTTACTAGTAATAGTCGACCAAATGTATTTGACTTGAAAATTTCGAATAACTCCATAGAAATGTCAACAGATGGCGCTAAGCGTCAGTAGTATCACGCTGTTTCATTCCAAAATAAGTTTTATAAAAAAAACAGTTGTTGTTTTTGTTGTTGTTTGTATAGGAAGTCAAATTAGGTAGGTAGGTATGTTTGGCTTTCATTTAGAGCATGGTACGAAACTATCAGTCAGCGAATACGACCCGCACTGTTATAAAAACTACGGAACCCTACACTGCGCGTGGCCCGACATGCACTTGACCGGTTTTTTTTAAACACATTTCGACAATGCTTTTTAGTGACTTTTTAGACCTATGTATGTATGACCCTGCTTATGCGTATTAAGTTTCATTAAAATCGGTTCTGTCAATTTTCGGCAAATAAGGACTTGAAAGTTTGTATGAAATGCCGTAAGGCGTAAACGCTCTTAAGTATCATCTAATAGGCGAGTCTATTGCTAATAATCTCACAATCTTCAAATGAAAAGTCTCAATGACGAAACAGGAAAACCACTTTAAGCTCCTTCAGTACAAATCAGGCATTCACAAACAATGATTTTATTTCCTGTAAATAACTCAACAAAAGAAAATCGCTTTTGAATTTCGTTAAGTGATCTTTTATCTTTTGGCACGTGACTTGCTTACCTTTTTCCTACCTTTATTTTCTTTTCTTTTTTTTTCTGCTCACGTATTTCTGTTCCCGTTTCAAGGGTTCCGTAGCCATATGGCTTTAACGGAACCCTTATAGATTCACGATTACATCTGTGTCTGTCCATCTGTCTGTCCACCCGTATGTCATAGCCATTTTACTTATAGACTGTTGGCACCACATAGTTGAAATTTGGAGAGTAAGTGTCTTCTGCGAGCCGCTACACAAATGGAATACGAATTATATAAAAAAAAAAATGTTTAGAAAAATTTTGTTTGATTGTTTAGTGTAATTTACATTTATGAACGGGCGTTAAAACATTGGTATTATATTGTTTGGTGCTACGGAACCCTGTGTGCACACACAGGGGAGTCCGATTCGCACTTGGCAGTTTATTTTTAGTAGAACACACGGTACGGCTGTGTATACATTTGCGCAAAACGGCCTACTCGTCAGAAATGCATTACTACACGCTAAACGAGGTACTTGTGCACGGGTGCAGCTGGTTGGATGATAACGTTGTGTGAATACAGCTTTAATAGGATTGTTGTGACAACTCTTTACCTATTGAGAATACAACCGGTTATTTTTAGGAGGAATTTTTGGCCTTCAAAAATTGAAACGAGGTGGCAGGTGGTGCTGGTATTTTAATAAATTTAATAATAAATAAAATTTATAAAATATGTATTTAATGTGTGTCTATTAAAGCTGTAATAACTTAATAACACGTCAATATTATATAGGAAAGAAATAGAGCTATATGTCCAATAGGTAGGTATGGCTGCATCTCCAATAAACGTTTTTTCTTTATTTCTTATCTCTTAATTTCCTATCTCACTATGTTATATATGTACGATTGTGTTTCAATTCAATCATTCATCAATACTAAGCGGTTTCCGCTCTTATTTCTTAAATACTTATATTGTTGCTCAAGGAGGAGCTCGTGGCCAAATAATAACAGCCGCACGGGTTGATCTTTAAGGTTAAGCCGTGCTAGCTGAGGTTGGTCCATGGATGGGTTACCATAATTACATACCGAGTTTTACGAAAGCACGTGAAGCCGTTGGCCCCGGCTGTAAGTTGTAGATCTTTGACAGTCGTTACAAGTAGTCAGTAGCCGAAAGTATGACATCCAGTCTTACCAAGGGGGAGTCTTACCCAGTTACTGGGTTGTGGTGGTCAGATAGGCAGTCGCTTCATGTAAAATACTGATAACTCAGCTGTTTGGAAGAAGAAGCTCAGAAGTTTGGGAAAAAAGCTAGGCAGATGATGACTTATATTGTTGCTTTCGATATCATCATTTCAGCCTAAAAGACGTCCACTGCTGGACATAGCCTCCCCCAAGTGTCGCCACATAAACATTTTGGAGGGTTTTGCCATAATCGCCACGCTTGGCACGCGGGTTGGCGATCGCAGTACGGTTGTTACAAAAGTATAGAGAACGCTGCTGCCCATTCTCTGGCAAATCCCTAAGTCGCCTCTTACGACACCCACGGGAAGATATGGGATGGTGCTATTCTTTACGTCCGACACCATACAGAACCGATATACTTTAACATAATAAAACCAAGTGTGAAAATTCCAAAAACCAGACAAGTGCGTGTCGGAACCCTCTGCACAGGGTTCAGTTTTTCGGCCGCTAGAATAGGCATGTATTCTATAATCATCATCATCATCATCATCATCATTTCAGCTTAAAGACGTCCACTGCTGGACATAGGCCTCTCCCAAAGCCACATTGAGATAAAGGGGGGTTTTGCCATAATCGCCACGCTTGGCAGGCGGATTGGCGATCTTAGTACGGTTGTAACAAAAGCACAGAGAACGCTGCTGCCCATTCTCTGGCAAGTACCTTAGTCGCCTCTTACGACAACCACGGGAAGATATGGGATGGTGCTATTCTTTACGCCCGACACCATACAGAACGATTCTATAATACTCTGCCAAAAACCTATGAAACGCCTTACATCCACACAAAACACTGAATTTTGCTATTTTTCACGCTACAAAAAAACCAATATGCTATTCCATTTACAAATAGATTTTGTTTTTTTATCCCTTCTTTGAAAAGTTTATTCTATTTTATTTCGAAAAAAACATTGCTAAAATTGAAAGTGCTTTATATAATCAATTTCATTTATCTTTACGTGTTTTCATTCAATATCAATGTTGTTTTTGTTCAATAAAGATATTATTATTTTCAGATGTTCTGATAAAATGTTCGCAAGGGCTATTTCTAAGCATGAGGTCGTGCGTTCCATTCCCAGGTCGATTCAAAGGTCTCAGTAGCACCCTCCGTAGCTGGATTTGCGTCTGGTCTTAACACACCTACATTTTGCAGTTTTTACTTTCTTCCTTCGGGACTAACAGGCGTGATCTTACATCATTATTTTTATTATTTTCAATGATTCATTGATTGTAGTCACGGCTTTATGGAATGTAATGTGAAATTCAATAATTGTGATCGGAAACACGGCTCCAATCTACATAATATGTATCATCATCATCATTTCAGGCGAAAGACGTCCACTGCTGGACATAGGCCTCCCCCAACGCCACATTGACATGTTTAATGTTTATTTCTCACCACAACATAGGTATAAAGGCTCTTACCCGCTGCATCGGAATTACTTATGATATGTCGCACCAGATTTAATTAGATTAAGCAAACAGACGTCGGCGATCCGTCAACGTCTCGTTACGCGCCACCTTCTTTGACAACCACCCAAGTCAATATGGCTACCCGCAACGACTTGACGTTCCGCCAGAGAGTATTGTAGACCGCTTCTCTCTCGTCTGTGGTAACAGTTTAGTTTGCAACGTGAATCATATGAAGCCTTTTTGCAAAGGCGCCGTCAGGTACATTAGAGAGGTATAAATACAAAATACGTAACACATCATTATACTGTGGGAGACTGGTGCCTAAGCTAGACTGTGAGGTCTGTATTTCAGGACACCAGGTCTCCACCCCTTGGGTAATGCTTACAATTAATGTTAAGTACTCCTTAATAAATGCGGTAAGAAAGACCAAAGAGCACAAATTAGAGATACAAGTAAAAAAGATAAAGGAAAATATTAACAATTACCCACATTGACATAGTATGTATATATATTATATATTATTGCATTGCAGATCAATTAAAACATGATGCTCCGATCTGGAGGAATATAAGTCAAGCAACTGGTAGAGTTGAACTATCGTAATAGGTAATGTATTTTTTTGTGTTTTTTGAGATGTTAAAGAAGTAGAACGTACTGAGCACGTAGTTTACCTATTCGTTTTTATTGTTACTGTCGAAAATCTGTCTGTCAATGCAAGATAGAACCCGGAAAAGGTTTTATTCAAAGCTTGACTAAAGTTCTTAAATCACAGTCCAAATAGTCGTACAAAAGTCATTGACCCATAATGGGTCAATAACTTATTCAATAAGTTATAATTAAGTGACATAATTCTATGAAATTTTAAGCATTTACACATAAATCATGCGTCATATTATATTTTGCTCGTAAAAATATAATATGACGTGAGAGAAAGAGCCAAAAATGCTCTTTCTTTTAAAATATGTGAGCATGTTAAAATCCATGAGTACAGTTAAATATAACTTTCAATAAATAAGCATAAAACGTGCATAAAATAAATCATCATTCTCACACACGTCACATAACTTCAAAACCATTTTCCCTTTCATGTTACCAAGAAACATCAAACATTTATTGTTTATAAAAATTCCCCGAATTTCTTCGACACGATTACAGTCGTGTGGCTATAATAACTTCGCCATTACTCAAGTTACCTAACGACCCATGCTACCTTCATGCGATTGATACCGTAACTACAGTTTTATAGCTAGCCACTGAGCGGGAAACTGTAAGAAGAACCATTTTGAAGAATGTCTGACTTTGCGCGCGCTTCGCGAGGGATTGATTATTAACTTTAACAGGTTCGTGTTGAAGTTTTCTTTAATCTAATCGGATACAACATAGGATAGATAATTCGATAAACCTGCAACTAATAAATTTTTGGCTTCGGCCTAAGGACTTAAAAAAAGGGTTGTTGTACATTCGTCATAATGTAAACTTGTCACATTTTTGAAAACTCCATACCTTGAAAGTAAATTCGCCACATGCATTAACAATACAACGTGTTGTTTTGCAACCTCGTCAAATTTAAGGAGGTAACTATGCTAATGATTCTCGTCCCGAATCAATAATAAAATTGGTAGGTAATTTTTGTTTTTAATCTCATTTACGGAAATCGGTAAGTGTGAAAAACCCGTGTTTTAAACTAGGGCCGTCTGATTCTCGCCTTATAACCGCGCCTCCACAAATACAAACAATCTCAAACGTTTATTCAATCATTTCTTATTCCCTAAACCACGTTAAGGGGGTTATTCTGAAATACTGACAAACATAAACAACCAGAAAAATCTGCGTTTATTAGTAATTAACCAGGTACCGTAATTTTAATTGATTATTTATGTCTTGTGTGACAACCTCCTGAAATTTGACGAGGATGCAAAACAACACCTTGTATAAGTAGATTCGTCACAAGTCTTTATTAAAGGCACATTTTTGATAAAATTTTGGTAGCAAGCAATGTTATTGGTTTTTAGCTTTTAGATAGGTGGCCAAAACAATTTTTTTTTTCTTATGGGAAGTCATCAAATTACTTCTCCCGCTCTGGGCGGAGCGGAAGGGAGTGTCAGACTTGACTGACTAAAACCCATCCATGTTCCTTCTTAGCCCTTTGTGTTCCAGGGCCACGGTATCTCTTACGAACAGCCCGCAGCAGGCCCAACTAACCTCCTAAACCTAATTGAATAATTTTTTCACGTCGGGTATTAGTCATTGTAGAAGTTGCAACTTCTGTGTATTTTTATACTTGTATGTTGCCGAAACAAAAGCCATAATGGTTACCAGCGATTCGTTTTTGGATATACCGCGTTTACGCAATAAATCTCAGGCGCAATAGTTTTTGGTTTTATCATCATTTTGTGAACAGCTCGTTGCGTCGGCTTATCCACTTGTTTGAAAGGATTGTGTAATGGGATAATAGTGGTGTTTTAAAGCTTTTCGTATTTATTTATTTTTGAGAGATTTTGTTGTACTTACGTGTCGTTTATGTTTCTTTGGATAAAATTGTTTTTTTCTTTTAATCAAATGTTTTTGCATTATATTGACCTTATATAAGGCAAAATAACTGTGAAAAAAATATTGAATTTTTCTGGTATGGTACCTCAAAGTGATATTACCAAAGAAAACTATGCAGAGCTCTGTTTGATATTGATAACAAACAATGGAACTCTCATGATCATCTGTTTTTGTATTATTGCATGTTATTATATTATTACTTTTCCAGGAATTACCCAGAAGTTCTCATTACTCAATTCGAACATAATAATTATTAAGTATTAAAACATTAAAAATCATTATGTCCTATAGATCTATACTAATATTATAAAGATAAAGAGTTTGTTTGCTTGAACACGCTAATCTCAGGAACTTCTGATCCGATTTGAAAAATTATTTCAGTGTTAGATAGTTCATTTATCGAGTATAAAGCATCACGCTACAACAAATAGGAACGGAACAGCAATGAAAAATTTTGCGAAAACGGGGAAAATGTGACGCAACGAAGTTGCGTGGGACAGCTAGTTCTTGATATAATTATGGTGTCTTTAGGAACTTCTGTAGTATGGAGAGAGAAGACATGTTTTGCCGACCCCAAATTAATTGAGATATGAGCAAGATAATGATGATGATGATAAGAACTTCTCTGACTTATCTACCTCGTCTAAAATTCCTTTTCAAAAGTCTAGATTAGCCTTCTAGATTTCGAACATAATTTTATTGCTCTGAACATTGGTAATAAAGATAATGGTTACGTACGCGTGTCGAATTTGTTATAGCTATGATTTTGTACCGAGTACAGGATTGTAGGCCATTTATAGAAGTAATAGTTTTATACCTGGGTTTATATTTGAATGTACTGACGGGTTTTGAAAGCCTTGACCGGACTATGACCTACGATTCAAAAGGAGATGTTTTATAAGACACTTCAATATGGTTACTGCGTCTTTGGTCTACTGGTTGCAAAAGCGACTGCTGACCATGACGTCCTAGGTTCAATTCCCGGGTCAGGTCAAGTGCTTTTGGGGTATAAGAAATTTATCAGTTGCAGCCACGGAGTGTGGATTTGTGGTCTGGATGTCCGGTTGAGTGCTGAGGCTTTCCCTCTATAGCTGGCAAAATGTGGGTGTGGGTCCTATTATTAGGTGCTCCTCTGTTTAGCCCTTCGAGGATTACAGTCGTGATGTTACGTATGTATGTTCAATATTGTAATGCAACAGCACACAATTCTTGTACATCGTGTCGCTCGCACAACTGTCGACGGCACGGTTTGCGCACATTTCCACACATTTACAAACAATCGGTAAATAAGAAAAAGCGTCTATAAAACAAAAAATAATGAAAGTATTACAATAAGGCTAGATTAAACAAGTGACACAAATGTTGTCATCCGTGCTGTAAACACACATTGACACGAAGCTGACAACTTTGACAAAACGTGACTGTTGGTAGTACTAACTCGGGTAAGATGTTGGTACCAATATTCGTGCCTCACAACATTTTATGTTTGACAACCATCCGTAAACTGCTTTAATAGGATGAAATGTTTTATTTTTAGGGTTCCGTGATAGATGGATAGAATTTTTTTGGATACCATGATTCGATTTTCTAAGTTGTACGATTCAAATGGAATTTTAATTTTTTATCGCCTTCAGTTACTTTTAATTTATTTTAATTTAAAATTACATTATCTGTACGTAGCACTCCATTTATAGTACATTGTGTAATAAGGGCGGTAAGTAAGGAATTACGATCGAGGCTCTAGTAGAAGCCCGAAGTCGAAGGCTGAGGGCTTTCTGAGTCGAGGTTCGTAATTCCCGTACCGCCCGTGAAACATACAATGTTTTTCATCACATTTGCGAGTTAGTTAATTATGAATTATAGTTTTAATACGC
The DNA here is from genome assembly GCA_949152445.1 of Cerastis rubricosa. NCBI lineage: Eukaryota > Metazoa > Arthropoda > Insecta > Lepidoptera > Noctuidae > Cerastis > Cerastis rubricosa. Next base: position 18,269,858 of record OX424541.1, read on the forward strand.
ACGTCAGCACAACTATTATTACGAAATACGTGAACTTTTTTAGGCGGATGGCGGGCCACCTATACCACAGATTATAAAAATGTTTCGTTCAGAAACGTTAAGGACAAATACGTAAGTATACAGCCCTGACGGAGTGTAAAAAAATAATATAATTTCGACGTTTTGATAAAAAAAAACTATCGATTAAAACATTAGTTGAGTATTTAAGTAACATGTAGCGAGATTGCAAAGGGCAGCATGTCTTCTTCTTCCATTGTTACTCGTGTTTTTTTTATCAATTAATAGAAATGAAACTAACACTAAATACTAAACTGTGTACTCTAAATACTGTACTGGGTACTAAAAGTTACAACAGACGAGATCGAATTTAAAAAAAACTGCGAGCGTGTCAGTCGCACTAAAAGTGTAAATTCTACATCATTTTAAAACGACAAGGGATAAAAACCCTTATATGTATTAATTTAGTACCTTCCTATTCTTTTTCTTTTATTTTGACGGTACGGTTGGCGCAGTGGTTGAACGATTCACTGCTGCGCTGCGTGTCGCGGGTTCGATCCCCGCACGTAACAATTATTTGTATGGCCTACAGCGAGTTGTTCCGGGTTTGGCTGTTTGTGTAAGTGAGTTTAAATGTTTGTAAATGCACCCACGATGTAAGAGAAATTCCTAATGTGGGGCAACGTTATATATAAAAAAAATGGGCTCACCTTTTCAAACAAAGGTCCAAAGGAATGAAAATACAAAAAATATAAATAGAAAAATAATACCTAGACTGGCTTTGTAATATCAGGGTTATGGAGATCCTTTTGTCCAATCAGCGAGCTCCAAATCTTAAACGAATTTTCCGAAGGCCTTCAGTATAATCTGGAGGGAACACTTTGTTTTTATTAATATTTTTTTTCGGCTCAGTAAACCTTACGACGTTTTTAAAGGTATTTAGAATGAAGACTGATAAGAAACTTTCTTCTCTTTCTTTCCAATGATATGTTACAGTATTATGTCTACGTCGTTGGTTCAGTGGTTGCAAACGCGACTGCTCAGCTTGTAGACCCCAGTTCAAAATCAAAATCAAAAGTCATTTATTCAAATTAGGCTGATAATCAGCACTTTTTGAACGTCGTCCCGCACTTCGCCACATCCTAGTGTTTTAGCTGGGAAGAAGAAGTGGCGTAACAAACTCCCCAGCAACACATCTGTCTGTTAGGTTAGAAGAACCAGATTCTACACAATAGTGTTCATCATCAGCATCATTTCAGCCCAAAAGACGTCCACTGCTGGACATAGGCCTGCCCCAAGTGTCGCCACGTTGTCATTTTTGGGGGGTTTTGCCATAATCGCCACGCTTGGCAGGCGGGTTGGCGATCGCAGTAAGGTTGTTACAAAAGCACAGAGAACGCTGCTACCCATTCTCTGGCAAGTTCCTTAGTCGCCTCTTACGACACCCACGGGAAGATATGGGATGGTGCTATTCTTTACGTCCGACATCATACAGAGCCAATAGTGTTCAAGTTCGTATAAACAAAGAATCTAATTAATGTCACATGTCAGCTAGCACACACCAAAAAAACTAAAAAATAAAAACTAAATAATTATTAAAGCCTCCAGACATAAAGGGCGTGCCCGCTTACACGTATACCGCATACACGATAAATAATAAATAAAAAAAGGAGGATAAAAAAGTAGAAAATCTATGCATGAAGTTATATAACATGTCGATGTCCAAGTGGCAGTTCGATTTCCAAGTCGGGCAAAATGTTGTTGGGTTTTACCATCACGATTTTTTCAGTACCTATGTATAGTCTGAATTAGTGCCCGCTTTACTGAGCAATCAAAATGTTTAGTGAGGTACTCGTAATAATATTCATACCTATCTTTATTTTAACTACTATTTTTGATTAATTAACTGCTTATATTAATGTATTAAATATCTGTGTGATTGTAGTTTAAGATGTGTTGCTGATTGTTAAATTTTATGATCCATGACGATTGAAAGAAATTATTCTATTATATTCTATTTATGAAAATAGGCCCGCCCCCGATTAGTATGGTGGAGTATGGTGTCGGACGTAAAGAATAGCACCATCCCATATTTCCCCGTAGGTGTCGTAAGAGGCGACTAAGGGACTTGCCAGAGAATGGGCAGCAGCGTTCTCTGTGCTTTTGTAACCACCGTACTGCGATCGCCAACCTGCCTGCCAAGCGTGGCGATTATGGCAAAACCCCTTATGTCAATATGGCGTTGGGGGAGGCCTATGTCCACCAGTGGACGTCTTTCGGCTGAAATGATGATGATGATGAACCATAGCTGTAGAAACCTGGGTGTCCTGTTAGGTACTCCTCTACCTAACCCCTTCGGAGTTTACAGGCGTGATGTTATTATTACGCCAAGTGGATGGAAAAAAATTACATCAAATGCTGGCTTTACTCGTTCCAAAATTGCCATAGCAAAATATAGCAACATTTTGGAACAAATCTGGTAATGATAATATTATTCGGGTCATTAGGAAATAATTAGAACCATAAACGCCACATTAGGCAAATGGACTCCTGATCGATCATTAATAGGAAAGGCTAGCGGCATTTAGCACATACAAACGAATTCCCCTGTTTTCGCTCTGGAAAATAAAACTAGAGCAAATACTTATACTATATCTATCTTCCATGATTATTAATATCGGGAAATAAAAACAATAAACAATCATGAAAGGACGACACGGTTGGCACAGTGGCTGAGCGATCGACTGCTGCGCTGCGTGTCGCGGGTTCGATCCCAGCGCCGAACAAATATTTGTATGACCTACAGATAATTGTTCCGGGTCTGGTTGTTTGTGTATGTGTCTTTAAATGTTTGTATACGCACCCACGATACAGGAGAAATTCTTAGTGTGGGCAAAGTATTTTTAAAAAAGAAAAAAAAAACCGGCCAAGTGCGAGTCTTACTCGCACACAGGGTTCCATAGCTCCAAACAATATAATAACAATATTTTGAACTGTCATTCATTAGTTAGTAGTATTAGTTAGTAAACTTCCACACAACCGCAAAACTAAATTTGTTTTTCATAGTATGTTTATGAAAAACAAAGTTACTGCTGCAGTTTGATGAAAAAGTCCCATATCTCAAAAACTAAACATCATATCTTATTGAAACCAATTTTTGTTGATAGTTTTTTTTACGTTCTACAATCCTAAATATTTTCAGAATTTTCCTCCTCTTACTTTAGAAATTAGAGGGGGGCGGGGACACACATTTTACCACTTTGGAAGTGGCTCTAGCGCAAACTATTCAGTTTAGAAAAAAATGATATTAGAAACATCACTATCATTTTTGAAGACCTATCCATATATACCCCACACGTATGGGTTTGATGAAAAATTTTTTTTTGGTTTTCAGTTCTAAGTATGGGGACCCCCTTAATTTATTGTTTTTTTTCTATTTTTGTGTGAAAATCCTAATGCGGTTTACAGAATACATCTACTTACCAAGTTTCAACAGTATAGTTTTTATAGTTTCGGAAATAAGTGGCTGTGACATACAGACGGACAGACAGACAGACAGACATGACGAATCTATAAGGGTTCCGTTTTTTGCCATTCGGCTACGGAACCCTAAAAAGAAGATATCTCGTTAGTAATAGTATAAGGTCAGATAAAACCGTTGAAGATTAAAACAGCGTCTAGAGGAAATATTTTTTTTACTATATTTTTTAATGCATATCCTACGAAACTCTCTGAAAGGTCTCTAAGTCGTCACGCCAGCGTTGGCTAGGCCTCCCTCAGCGACTAAGCCCGTCTTCTAGCACCCACTGCTGGAAATGAGATAGAGCTACACAGGACATCTATTTCTTTCGCTTTCCCACATTGGTATAAGAATAAAACAATACAATATCTGCTTTAAGACATTATGCTAAACCTGTTGTATGTCAGTCTCTGTTGTTAACTTCTGCATCATCGTAATCGCTGAGAATGACAGTTTGCTCTCTCACTGAGTGAGTGTTTGTCTGATTGTAGGATATTTTCAGAACCCCCCCCTCCCTTTTTCTTGTTTTGCAAAAATGTTATAATAAACAGAGTGACTGACTGATTAAACAAAATTTCAAGTCGTCTACCAAACGTCTTTACTTAAAAACAATATTTTAACCATGGGTCTTATTAAACTATCATAATAAACTACCGATATAATTAAAAGAGTTACGCATCAAAGTTTAAAAAAAGCTAACAAAGCTCATAATGGACAAGTGTTAATACGCAATTAAAGATTTTGTTAATGACAAAACTTTCTGTTAATGGGGTGTGTGCTCATGCCATTTGACGTAATTTAGTGATCATGATGAGTCATTTTTATCTTTACTTTTATTGCAATTCTAATGTTATTTTATTTTTTTACCATTTTATTGACATTTGTAATTGAATTTATGAATTGAATATTCTGACATTCAAAACTTAATTTGTTGATATTTTGTAATTTAATTTACTGACATTCCTACTTGATTTTACTGTTATTGACATTTGTGTTTGATTTTTTTTGTCATTCTTTAATTTAATTTATTGACATTTGTATTTGATTTTTCTGCCATTTTGCAATTCAATTCATTGACATTTAATAATTTTGTATCGAGACGCTCATCAAAATGACCATCATATTCTGTACACCTACATTATTGGCAAGTAAACGATTTCAATTTCTATTTCAAACATCACCATGGCAATGCAACTGCAAAATAGATGACGATTTCAACCAAGATTCTACTCTCTCTCCGAGAATGATAAGTAGAACACAAAACACAGCAATTATACAGAATAACCTAAAATAAATTGTTCCTTAAGAAAACTTGGAATGAAATATTAAACCTGTGTAAGAGTTTCTAAGACAGCGACGAATGACGCCATTTTTCACGGCAGTCCTAATTAGTTCGCAGCTGTACGTATGTACTAGGAATGAGAGATGGTTTTAGAAAGATATAACACCTGTTGGTACAAAAAAGTGTACAAGTATAAGATTTAATATCCCGAGTTAGTTTTATGTCGCATTTTTATCATTTCGCAGCTCCATCTGGTTAGCCTAACATAGTTGGGGAACGTTTAAAATAATGATCATCATCATCATCAGCCTATAATGTTCCCACTGCTGGGACACAGGGCTCCTCTCTATGAGAGGGAGTGGGCTGTAATCCACCACGCGGGCCCAGTGCGGGTTGGTAGATGTCACATGCCTTCGAATTTTTAGTTCTAGGATATGGCGGTTTCCTCACGATGTTTTGCATTCACCTTTTTTTTTCGATGGCATAGGTGATCCTGCCAGGTCTACGGGACTGTTCGAAAGAGATACCGTGGCTCTGGAACACAAAGGGCTAAGAAGGAACAAGGATGGGTTTTAGTCAGTACAAGTCTGACACTTCCTTCCGCTCCGCCCAGAGCGGGAGGGGTTATTTGAGGTTATTTGATGATTTACCATCCGAAAAAAAAGGCCAGTGGTGATGAAATAAATTACAAAAAGTAATGCGCCTGCCTGGATTCGAACCCACGGCTTACTGCTCGTAAGTTGGGGCTGCCACAAATGGCACACCGCTGCTCTAAAAAAAAAAAAAATTAAATAATAAAATTATGATGCCTGAGGTATTTCATGACACGGTGCGCATTTATAGGAGGTTCCTTTCTCTGGAGCCTTGACCGCCGGTACCTTGAACCTCGTTCCTGATACCGTTCGGCAACTAAATTTTTGTATATTTTTTTATAATATTATTGGAATGTACCAAAATTGAATAAGCGGAAGATAGTTGGTAATTCAAACATGTTGTATACAGCACCTTTTGACATCAAACATTTACTTTTGTACTTGATTCCCAAAAGGAGCAAGTGTAATATTTCAAGACAGTCCTAATTCCTTGTGTTCTACTTGGTACGGGGAATGAGAGATTGTTTGATGAAGATACAAAGAACACCTGCTAGGAACCGTCATGAAAATGAATTGTGAAGCAAATTGGTTACCAACTTAAATTGTATATTTATTCAAACCACCACTTACATTCATTGATAGTGTTTTCTCTTTTTTATTTGGAAGTATTTTATAGAAATAACGTAATGAATATTTAGATTATTAATGTAAGAAACATAATGATTCTCTCATATGCTCTTCTCAGAGTCTGAGTAGTCAGGTACGAAAGACCGGACTCATCTAGTTTAAAAAAAAACGTATTAAAGTGTTTAAAAAAACCATTTGCAAAATAAACATCATTTATCAATCAATTTTATAAACCTTAAATAAAAACTAATTTGACAACGTATGATTAAATAAACACGAATATTCTCAAAATTTTTGGGTACAAATATATCTAGATCCCAAATAAATAGGACACTATATCCCTAATTACAAAGATCCAAAATAACTCATGATTGAATTTAAATAGCAGGACCTAACATTATTTAATTATAGGAAAGCACCAATTTTTAGGGTTCCGTAGCCGAATGGCAAAAAACGGAACCCTTATAGATTCGTCATGACTGTCTGTCTGTCTGTCCGTCTGTATGTCACAGCCACTTTTTTCCGAAACTATAAGAGCTATACTTTTGAAACTTGGTAATTAGATGTATTCTGTGAACCGCATTAAGATTTTCACACAAAAATAGAAAAAAAAACTATTAATTTTGGGGTTCCCCATACATAGAACTGAAAACCAAATTTTTTTTTTCATCTAACCCATTCGTGTGGTGTATCTATGGATAGGTCTTCAAAAATGATATTGAGGTTTCTAATATCATTTTTTTCTAAACTGAATAGTTTGCGCTAGAGCCACTTCCAAAGTGGTAAAATGTGTGTCCCCCCCCTCTAATTTCTAAAGTAAGAGGAGGAAAATTCTGAAAATATTTTAGTTTGTAGAACGTAAAAAAAACTATCAAAGAAAGTTGGTTTCAATAAGATATGATGTTTATTTTTTGAGATATGGGACTTTTTCATCAAACTGCAGCAGTAACTTTGTTTTTCATTAACATACTATGAAAAACCAATTTAGTTTTGCGGTTTAGTGGAAGTTTACAACTAATACTACTAACTAATGAATGACAGTTCAAAATATTGTTTGGGGCTATGGAACCCTGTGTGCGAGTAAGACTCGCAATTGGCCGGTTTTTTTATTGAAATAGTTTTACTGTCTATGGTTTAGTTAAGTCAACGTTCAAAATTTCATTCCAATTCTATCATTAATTAACAAAACGTCGACTCGCAACTGTGACAATCGTCCAACATCTACATTCAACCTCAAGACATCCACAATGTAGGACACACCAATGACTTCTACCACAACAAGTATATAACACATGTATGTACAGTCTTCACTATCGATCGGTCAGTCTCAGACCACATCACAAGTAACGTCGGCCAAGAAAGTGGTTTATCACTTTTGACTGTCAGTCGAGTCAAATGACGTGTTTCACCATAATTGCTACAATGTTTTTTTTATCGCTTGTATGAATTTGGTATGGAAGCATTGCTGGTAAAAATTTGTGAAAATTCTGTACGAAATTTTGTTTTTTTTTTTGTGTTGAAAAACCAAGAAAAAAGTAACTATGTGGTAGTTACTTTTAATTTTCGCAACGCGCCAAAAGATCCATGTAAAAACTAGAAATGTATGACGTCACTATCTTCAACAATGTTGAAGTACTTATACGTTTTTGCATGGGCAGCCAAAGCTTCATCTTATTGACTTCTGACAAACTGTCTTCTAGAGTGTTCAAAAGTGTTTAGAAATAATTTAATTGATTTATTTCAATTGCTTGCCTTGAGTTTTAGTCTTGTTTGTAAGTTCATGTGACAAAAACTATATTTAATCTAGTGTATTAAGTCTAGTGCATGGTTTATGGGAAAAACTAGTAGTACTAGAAATAAATTAGGTCTAAGTAGGTAGGTAGTATACCTATTTTTTATTTTATTTTTGGGGGTGGCATCTCGCAGTTCAACCTAGGAGGTTGTCGTCTGCTTAACCGGACTATCCTGTGGGTGCCTTAAGAGTAAGGCCTCCAGCCAGGGCATAAAACTTACAAACTAAGCGACTACACGCTAAGGGCACCCCCTGTGGGGTACGAGCCTCGGCTTAGGGCGTCGCTGGGGGAGGACTGCATGGGGACAGGCTGGATCTGAATGATATCATTATTTAGGGGCTGATTTAAAACTACTGGCACACCATCGCGGGCTGGCTCGAGCGAGGGTCGGGGAGGGTAGTATACCTATATTTTTCTGTGTGACAAATGCGTACAGCCATTCAAAGTCATAGCATGTGATTTCAGTCAGCCAATCAAGGCATGTTTCAATTAGTATGTCAGTCAGCTAGTTTATTTTTCGTTGATGACTTGTTCAAAAACTAGTTGCTAAAACTGGTAGTCCACTTTTGTAGCCGACAGTACGTCCCAAACCGTCTTGTACTTATGAATTATTTATTTAATTCGTGTACCAAATAACTTGTTGAATACTTAAGCGCGCATACGTTATGTTATGTCATGATCCCTGCTTTGAGGAAGGTCTTCTTCCGTATTCCTGTGTTTTCTTGCCTTTTGAATGGGTTCCGGTTGGAATTCTGTCACAATGTATGGTTATTTATTGTGACGGTTAATGGAAATGAATATTTGAATACAAGCTGTTAAAGGACCTTTCACGAAGACGTCAACCAAGCATTCTGGCGGCGTACCATGACGTCAATATGTGTTTTACTCCTTTTCCAGTGTGTGAAAGATTTGGCGCTAGACATCATGTATAGCTTCGTCTCTTTCCCACACTGGAATAAGAGTAAAACAATACTGCTTTAAGACGTCATGGTTGGCCAGCTGGACATAAGTAACTCTACGAATCGAATGGTTTCTTCTTGCTTTCAGTAGTTGTCTTAATTACCACCTAAAAAAATGATAATATTAACACAACATCATAACATCACGTCTATAATCTACGAATGCTTAGGCAGAAACGTACCTAATAGTTCACCCTCATTTCGTCAGTTATGTTTAAAACCGTTTACGCATTACGGCATTTTAAACAAACTTTCAAGTCTAGAAAGTAGGTCTAAAAATTACTAAAATCATTTTCGAAATGTCTTTTGATATACTTGGGAATTTCTGTTTCTATAGATAATTTATAATCGGTCTAATTTAGCTGTAACACTATTTTTCGAAAATGTGTAAACTTTCTAAACGTATCCTGCTTATGCATATGAAGTTTCAATAAAATCGGTTCAGCCATTTCTGAAAATAAGGACTTGAAAGTTTGAATAAAATGTCGTCAGGCGTAAACGCTCTTAAGTCACAACACATAACTGGGCACAAAGCCAGACTTCGTAGCTGCTTCTAAGAAATTCCTGATGGAAAAACCCAATAAAACTTGACCCGACCCAGGACCCCATGCTCAGCTGCGACCACTACACTAACGAGGCAGTCTGATAATTTTAAGCTCATCATCTGCCTAGCCTTTTCCCAAAATATCTTGGGGTCGGCTTTCAGTTTAACCGGATGCAGCTGAGTACCAGTATTTTACATGAACCGACTGCCTATCTGACCTCCACAACCCAGTAACTGGGTCATACGATACCCCTTGGTAAGACTGGATGTCTGATAATTTTATGCTATGATATTGATATAATCACATAAGGTAGTCATGAACAATAGCAAATTTAAAATATTTTAAAAAAGTCCTGAAAACTTACTATCTAAAATCTAGTCCTTTCGGGTTATAATCGCATATAAAATTTTCGCAGATTTTTCGGTTTTTGTCAAAGTTGCGTTCGGCGCTCGAGATCATAAACTTGGATTATTCATTAGGCCAACATCATAAACGTCGGGGTAACGAAAAAAATTGAATTGATACTATTATCAATTCAGTTTTTTTCGTTTTTTTCGTTGTCAGTTGACCTATGTCAACTGATACAGTGGCAGACGTGACTTTGATAAAGTAAAAAAAACGAAACAATAATAGTTGAAAAGTTTTAGGTGAATTTATATTCGGTCAAATATTTTTCTTGCTTATGATAGGTAACTTACTGAACTATATGGTTGAGAGAGAATGTTGTTGTTATTTTAGACTAGCTGTGTACAGGTCAATATTATATTACGTTCTTAAAGTGATTTGCCTCTACAGTTTAAGGAAGTAGTCATATGTAACAATTATATGAGAGGAGACCTCTTCAAAGTTAAAGTGTTTTTCTGGGTAAGCTAGTACCATCGTTGACTTTGTCTCTGTCATCTTTGACCTAGACTAGAGACAAGAGCAAACCCATCGGAAATAAAACAATAAAAAAAAAACTTTTTTTTTTTTTTTTGGGAATGGCATGTCGCATTTCAACCTAGGAGGTTGTCGTCTGCTTAACCGGACTATCCTGTGGGTGCCTTAAGAGTAAGGCCTCCAGCCAGGGCATAAAACTTACAAACTAAGCGACTACACGCTAAGGGCACCCCCTGTGGGGTACGAGCCTCGGCTCAGGGCGTCGCTGGGGGAAGACTGCATGGGGACAGGCTGGATCTGAATGATATAATTATTTAGGGGCTGATTTAAAACTACTGGCACAGCATCGCGGGCTGGCTCGAGCGAGGGTCGGAGAGTGCATGGATCGGGACGTCGCGACGGACCTCGACGGCGAGGTCGAAAAAATACAAAAGTTAATCAGATAATTTTAAAGATTCGCGGCAGATCTCGTAGAAGATGGCAAGATGAGCTGGCCAAGACCAACGAATAGTAGCCCTTTTTAGCTCTGGGTCGAAATAATTGGAAGTCATGTGGAGAGGCCTTTGTCCAGCAGTGGAGACGCAGGCTATCAGTATCAGAGATATTTAGAAAAAATAAAGTTAAATTAAGATTCTAGAGATGTAAAGTACGATCGACATTCATTCAAGTCAACTCAATTCAACTCAAAGCATTTATTTCAATTAGACCATTACAGGCACTTTTGAAAGTCAAAGAATAAAAAAGAAGAACGCGAAGCTGCAGTCACAGTCACAAGACATAATAACTTGTGAAAGTACTGTAGTTGCCCATTCCAAAGCGTAGATCTCTATGAAGAAGAATGGGCAAGAAACTCCATGGACACTCTTTTAAATCAAAATATGTTACAAAATCTTGGTTACATCAATTGTGTTGAGAATTACTAGTATGTGAGAACGATTTAGAAACACGGGCAAGTTAAGAGCGTCCAGAGTAAAAGACGAAATCAATAATTCGAAAATAAAGTTAAAAATAAAATAATTAAAATAAACCGTGGCAGCTAAGAGATGACCAGGCACAACTGACAGCACCCGTTCACGAACATGACGCATGTATCAGCCATCATTCAACTCAACTATATTGAAGGGAACTAAATGACCCGACACACCCGCCGCCATCAGCGTGACATTTAAGTGAGCATGACATTTACTCCACCGCCAGGGTAAATTCGCGTCAGTGTAAGATGTAGGTACTCAGTAAATGGTGGCTTTACAGTACATAGTTTTCACACATGTGCTATGCAATTATATAATACCAAGAGATTGAATCTATACAAAGCAAAGATATTTATACAATCTTCTGCAGCTTCCACAGTAACTTCACATTGTAATTTGATAGCCCCTATGGTTGTGGAGCAGGACCAGTATTGAACCAAGCATTTTTATCATCAATGTAATCCCCTAACTTATAATATGCTTGCCTACATAGTGTGCGCTTTATGCAAGATTTAAATTTCGTTTCATTCAGTTGTAGAATGGGGGGAGGTATTTTATTGTAACATTTTAAACAGTACCCCATGAAAGATGAGTCTACTTTAGCTAGCCTGAAACCTGGCTGAACCAGTTGGTCCCTGTTTCTAGTATTATAGTGGTGCCGGTCACTTCTTTTACTAAATAAATGCAGATTTTTCCTAACGTACATGATATTTTCATAGATGTATTGACAAGGTACCGTCATGATGTTAATTTCCTTAAACAGTTCTCTTAGAGAATCGCGCCTACGTAGATTATATATGGCTCTGATAGCTCTTTTCTGCAGAATAAATATAGACTTGATGACTGCAGCCCGTCTCCATAGTAAAATACCGTATGACATAATGCTATGAAAATAACTAAAATACACTAGCCTCGCCGTATCTACATCAGTAAATTGACGGATTTTCCTGACAGCATATGCTGCTGAACTCAACCGTCCTGCCAGAGATGTTAAATGAGAACCCCATTGTAGCCTTGAGTCGAGCGTGATCCCCAAGAAAACAGTTTCATCGACAAATTCAAGTTTCTCTTGATTCAATTCTATGTCAGTATCACAAAATTTGACATTTGTTAGAGAAAATCTTATGCACTTAGTTTTTTTCCCATTTAATACTAAATTATTAGAGGTAAACCAGTTATGGACCTGCATTAGAGCGTTATTTACGTCGCTTAGGTTTGTGGCACGTCTGTTTATTCTAAATATTAAAGAAGTGTCGTCAGCAAACAACACCATTTGTGGTTGGTTTTTTTAACAAATGGGGTAGGTCATTAATATATACTAAAAAGAGGAAAGGACCCAATATTGAACCTTGTGGTACACCCATTTTTACTTTTAAACCCATTGAATTTACACCATTTACTTGGACTTGCTGCTGTCTATCATTCAAATACGATTTGACTAAACTGAGCGCAAGTTTACCTAAACCGTAATGCTCAAGTTTCAAGAGCAGGGTTTCGTGATTTACGCAATCAAATGCCTTCGAGAGGTCACAGAAGATTCCTATGGCATCATGTGCCTCTTCCCACGCAGTATATATTATATGTTTTAATAAAGTGACACCGGCGTCAGTCGTACAACGTCCTTTGGTGAAACCATACTGTACATACTGTACATTAATTACTAAACCATGTTTCTTAATATAAAACAAGCCTAACATTAACACCCAGATCAAACAAAATAAAAGCAAAGCAATTCATATCAAAAGATAAATAATCTGCATTCTCCAATGAATGAGAAATGCTGTAACAAGTTACTTGCATTAAACAAGAAATTGTTACTTCAAAATTTAACACAGAATATTTACATTTAATGTATGTTATTTCATTATAACTGGCATGTATGCATCAAAGCGCTTTACTAATTGAATTAGCGATCATAATAATATTATAACATCACGATACGATGCGTTCTGCCGGCACTATTCATTATTTATACGTCAGAGAACTATAATAATTATACATATGTTGTAGGTAAGCTTGGATCGCTTGGCTTATTACAGGACTTAATACTTCTACATTTCTATGCTTGGTGGAGATTTTATTTGTTATCTAGAAGGAAGTTTTTTATGAATATTGTAAATTGAAGTTTGTTTAGTTATTGTTATGTTTGAAACTTCAAACATGAGTGTTAAATGGTTGAATAGTTATTCAATACTTAAAAGAGTAGAGACCAGCGGTGACCCAGTGGTGGCCGCCCCAACTTACGAGCAGTAAGCCGTGGGTTCGAATCCAGGCAGGCGCATTACTTCGTGTAATTTATTTCATCACCGCTGCCCTCTAAAACGGTGAACGAAAACATCGTGAAGAAACCGGCATGTCCTAGAACTAAAAATTCGAAGACATGTGACCATACCAACCGGCACTAGGCCCGCGTGGTGGGTTACAGCCCACTCCCTCTCATAGAGAGGATGCCTGCTTTCAAGCAGTGGGCACATTAAAGGTTGATGATGATGATGACTTTAAAGAGTAACCGTAGAATTGTTTGAAGCTTCTTCAGTTCTTCTCTCAATTAGAAATGACCAACCTAGCTACTAATGTTTTCATAAGCGGCCATGGAGGCTTATGAGAAATAGAATGTTTTGTATTTAAATTCTTCTACTGCCTCGTTGGTCAAGTGCGAGTGCTAAGCAGGAGGTCCTGGTTCTGTTTTTTTTTTCGGAGTTAATCGTCGGCTTAGTCGGCTAGGAAACCACCTAATGTAATTTTATCTACTTCGGTTTCGTTATATTCGAATTACAAAATTGACAGCGGTTTCATTATGATACCCATAACGACACAAGTTGCATTATGCGAATCGTCATAAATTCTAAACCACAAGCATAGACATTCTGAACATACAGCCAGGTACTTATAATATTACTTCGAAATCGAGACAATGTAAATGATGTTTTTAAAAATGGAACAAGTTTAGAACAAAAGTATCGTATACTATTTGACTGTTGCGGCTACAATATCTTTGCCTTATACCCAATTAAGACTAAATAAAAAAATAAATAAAAAAGTGGACGCGGGAATTTCTGAGTGAAATTTTATTAAAAATGTCTTCAACATCAAGTGATATTGAAAATACTCCACCAGATATAACAAATAGAGCAGTTGCGGCTACAAATAATTTACTACCAGAAAAATCAAGACATGCATATGAGAAATGTTATGAAACCGAAGTAGATAAAAATACTTATTTCTCTATATCTGTGTTTTATTCCTTCCTTCGTAGATAAAATCTTGTATGCAACTATATGTTATTGGTCTTTTAATAACCCGTGCCCACTTATTTCGGTACGCGCTACGCTTGTACCGAAAAATGACACTCGTATTAAAAGACCGTCCATAACGTAACAGTTGCATAAATAGCAATTTTTTACTAATTAAAAATTTATCATCACTGATATACGCTAATACTTCTACCAGCCAGCCTATTAAGCCATTTGAATGGGCATCTAAATAGCAGCTCGGCCTGTGATTGGCAGATAACGGTGAGATCAATCGTATTGATAACATAGAGTTCAGAACTGAATATGATCTTGAGTAGTTGAACGTCTTCTCATACAATTATAGTATGTATGGACGTTCAGCCGATTAAAACTACGTTAATGAGCATGACCAAGATGTATACGAACATGAGTAACTATAGCAAAACAATTTATCATCATCATCATCAGCCTATAATGTTCCCACTGCTGGGACACAGGCCTCCTCTCTATGAGAGGGAGTGGGCTGTAATCCACCACGCGGGCCCAGTTCGGGTTGGTAGATGTCACATGTCTTCGAATTTTTAGTTCTAGGACATGCCGGTTTCCTCACGATGTTTTCCTTCACCGTTTTTGAGGGCAGCGGTGATGAAATAAATTACACAAAGTTATGCGCCTGCCTGGGTTTGAACCCACAGCTTACTGCTCGTAAGTCGGGGCTACCACCACTGGGCCACCGCTGCTCTCAGCAAAACAAGTACCTACTGTTTATTTCTCTGATGCAAGGATACTGTGGTTGTGATCTATAACCGTTATTAGCATGGACCGCATGGGGTCCTGGGTTCGATTCCCAGGTCGAGCAAAGTGTTATTGGTATTTTCTTTCAGGAATTTCTAAGTAGCAGCCAAGAAGTATGGATTTGTGCCCGGTTAGTGGCAATAGGCTCGCCCCCTATTACATGGGACGTAAACATAACTGGCGAAATGTGGGTATACTATTTGGTACACCTCTGGGTAACCCTTCTGGGATTACAGGCGTGATAATAATTGCAATAAGTGATTTATCTACTTATGTCGGCATGCTTTATTTATGCATTACTTATGTGCTGTATGGTGTCGGACGTAAAGAATAGCACCATCCCATATCTTCCCGTGGGTGTCGTAAGAGGCGACTAAGGGACTTGCCAGAGAATGGGCAGCAGCGTTCTCTGTGCTTTTGTAACAACCGTACTGCAATCGCCAACCCGCCTGCCAAGCGTGGCGATTATGGCAAAACCCCCCAAAATGTCAATGTGGCGACACTTGGGGGAGGCAGAGCAGTGGACGTCTTTTGGGCTAAAATGATGATGATGATGATGTCAGCATTGTCAAGGTTAATGAATGTTGTTATAATTCCGTATATTTATTGAAAAATTGCAAACTTGTATTAATATTTGCACAACATGCCAATATGGTAAACATGTTAGCACAAGTCCATGTACTTACTCGTATAACACCTTATATGCATCATTGTTTAAAAATAATTGTATGTACACACATGTTTGAGCAAATAAAGTTATCTGAATCTGAATCTGATATTATGTTATTATGTGTGAATTCGGTTGATGAACCCAATTCCTTGAATTTACTTTTTGAAAACTTTGCAATCTCAACAAAAATCACAGAAAGGATCCAGAACAGCCTAGATATTCCAAATTTTTCTTTCACAGGATATTTTACGTAGGCATTTTTCCCCTACAGGCATAAACAAAGATTGCTTACGTTTTTTGGACTTACGCAACCCCAATCACAAGCCGTTTGGTTCCGTGTTACGAATGGGATTGTCGGATTGGTTCCCTCGAGGGTCGTAGAAGGCGACAAAGGGACAGTAACTGCAGATTCTATTGTATTCGAGATTTCAGAAATCTATTTTCCTTCACTTGTCATCTTTGACCTTTTCGGGTGACGAGTTTCACTTTGCATATCCTCTATTTCTTTTATTCTGAATCTTATTTTCTTATTTTGCAAAATAAGTCACTAGTTTTCCTTATTTCTATGCAAAATAATGCTTGTAATAAGCGGTGGCCCAGTGTTGGTAGCCCCGACTTACGAGGAGCAAGCCGTGGGTTCGAACCCAGGCAGGCGCATTCCTTTGTGTAATTTATTTCATGACCGCTGCCCTCAAAACGGTGAAGGAAAATATCGTAAGGAAACCGGCATGTCCTAGAACTAAAAATTCGAAGACCATATGACATTTACCAACCCGCACTGGGCCTGCGTGGTGGATAACAGCCCACTCCCTCTCATAGAGAGGAGGCCCTTATCCCAGCAGTGGGAACATTATAGGCTGATGATGATGATGAATAAGATTGTGTTAGAGTCAACAGATCAACAGTTACAAATATTCAATACCACGTTACAACTTCCTACTTAATCCGTTGTCTATTAATTGCTGCGACATTCTTTTCTGAAAATACTAAAGTTTCAGCTTCTTTGAAAAAGTCAAAAGAAATATTAAACAAGACTAAGTAAGGGACGACCAGCACGCGTAGTATGACGCCATAGAAACGGGCTATATCGACGGAAGAAACGACAAACTGACACATTGTCAGTGTCTATTATATCTGTCATTATGTCGATTCTTCCGTAGACAAAACTTGTTTCAACGATGGTCATGCTACGCGTGGAGGACGCGAAATGGCTACAGAGTCAAAGTCAAACCATTTATTTAAATCAGTCTATTAAAAGCCACTTCTGAAATTGTTGATCATAGTATGAAGTGCTCGTGCCTAAATAATAACAGCCGCTTGGGTCGTTCTTCAGGTTAAGCCACGCTTGCCTAGGTTGGTCCGCAAATGGGTGACTTATTACATACCGGGTTTCCTCCGTACCTCGGTAAGCACGTCGTTGGTTTCGGCCGTCAATTATAGGTCTTTGACAGTCATTAAGTAGTCAGTGACCCGAAAGTCTGACAACCAGTCTTACGAGGGTATCGTATTCATCATCATCATTCATCATTTCAGCCCAAAAGGCTTCCACTGCTAGACATAGGCCTCCCCCAAGTTACATTGACATTTTGGGGGGTTTCGCCATAATCGCCACGCTTGGCAGGCGGGTTGGCGATCGCAGTACGGTTGTTACAAAAGCACAGAGAACGCTGGTGCCCATTCTCTGGCAAGTCCCTTAGTCGCCTTTTACGACACCCACGGGAAGCTATGGGATGGTACATTTTTTTACGTCCGACACCATACAGAGCATCGTATTACAGAGGGTATCGTATTACCCAGTACTATCTGTGTAGTCAAAATCAAAATCTAAATTATTTTATTTTACTAGACCTACACGGGCACTTATAAAAAGTCGACAAAAAGGTGCTCGGTTAGGGTTGGTCGTTTCCTACGGAGAAGAACCGGCAAGAAAATCCATGGTTACTCTTTTAAAATCATTTGGTTTTACAATATTTCTATAACATCGTTAGTACTTAAGTATGGTAAGGCCCGACAATAAGTCGTTGCTTACTACAAAACGTAAAGCGAGTTAAAAAGTTACCAAGGATCTAGGAATCTATAAGGCCTTCAATGTCCACATACCAGGCCCCTCAGAAAGTATTGCGAAAAAAAGTTTTTATATATGGGAGACTGGCCAGTTATTATGTTTTTCGAAAATATGATTATTTATAAGTAAAAATAAGTAAGTTCCAATTTCAAAATTTCCCTCCACATTTTTTGCGAGTTAATTCAAAGTATTGTGTCTCACTGAAATATGGATCTGCGCCGGGAACATTTTAGAGCTATGATTTTATACGATTTCAAGTGTCGCCTGAAACCGGATGAATCGTACGATAGACTTCAAATGGCATTCATGGATGAAGGCCCTTCCAAGGCAACCGTGTATCGTTGGTATAACGAATTCAAGCGCGGTCGACCAACTTTGGGGGATGACGAAAGAAGCGGTCGCCCTTTGACGGCTGTTACCGAAGAAAACGTGCTAGCAGTGAAAAATTTAATCCAAGACAATAGGCGAATTACATATCAGGAGATTCAACACATATTGAAGATTGGATCGGGAAGCGTTCACGAGATTCTACACAGCCATCTTCGCGTGAGGAGGATAGTATCACGCTGGGTGCCGCACAACCTCACCGATGCTCAGAAGCAGGCCCGGGTGGAATGGTGCCGTGATATGCTTAACAAATTTGAAGCAGGCTCGTCTCGGCGTGTTTACGACATCGTTACAGGTGATGAGTCCTGGATTTATCAATACGACCCAGAAACCAAGCGCCAGTCGACTGTTTGGGTGTTTCAAAATGAGCCAACGCCTACCAAAGTGAAGCGATCTAGAAGCGGGGGTAAGATTTTGATCGCTAGCTTTTTTAATTTGACTGGCCACTTGGTATCAATTCCCTTACGGGATCAAAGAAGCATTAATGCCGAATGGTATACTTCCAAATGTTTGCCAGAAGTTTTCTCTGTTATAAGCAACAAGCGACCAAACACAGGGCTCCGCGGGCTACTGCTCCACCACGACAATGCACCTGCGCACACCGCACTCAAAACGAGGGACTTCCTGGACAGCACGCCAGTCAAACTCCTGGGTCACCCTCCTTACAGCCCTGATCTAGCACCGTGTGACTTCTTTTTATTCCCAAAAATAAAAAATCAGCTCAAAGGGATACAATTTTCGTCGCCGGAAGATGCGCTGGCTGGGTTCGAGCAGGCTGTAAACGAGGTGTCTGCGGCGGACTGGAAAAAGTGTTTTGAAAACTGGTTTAGGCGCATGAATCTTTGTATAGAGGCTGGTGGAAAGTACTTTGAAAAGATTTAATAAAAATATATGTACGTATAGAACAATTTTTTTTAGTTTCGCAAAACTTTCTGAGTGTCCCACGTATTTACAAACATTCGGTAAATGTAGGTAGTGGAGGTCAGACAGGCAGTCGCTCCATGTAAAATACTGGTACTCAGCGGCATCCGGTTAGACTGGAAGCCGACCCCAACATAGTCGGGAAAAGGCTATGCAGATGATACGTTAAAAATAAACTGTTGTTAAAAAATACTTACTCGATATTCTACGATAAATTTGAATTGCGGAAAAAACAGATCAGGGTGTCATAAAACTGACACGCACAAAATCAAACTAGCTGTGATTGGCTGATTTTATTCATTCGGCTAAAATCCTTTATTCATTTTGCTAAAATCTGTAGATAAATCCAGCCTCAAAAATAGTTATTCAATATATAAAGGTTTAAAAAAATTGGATGTTCCATTTTAAAAAACCGACCATTTATACAATAAAAGTTGCCGCCATATTAGTGTGAAAACGTTTAAAATATTAAACTACAGCGGAACGGGTTTACTGATTGGTGATTTAATGTTAAAAAAAACAAATAAAGGTCGTTATCCAATGGGATTTCGCCAATTTTGCGATTGTCGGATTCCTCGCTTTAGTTCGGGATCCATTGGATTACATCAGTATACGAAATTCAAATCGGCTTGGTAAGCGATGGATGACAGCGGAACATTTGAATTTGTGTTCTATGAATTTATTGGAGAAATGCAAAACTATGTTGGATGGAAACTATCCTAAAATATCTGGTCTGCTATTAAAATGCAATGGCCGATTCGTATAATTTATCAATGGGATATTCTGGGAATAGTGTTAAATGGGACATAGTTATCATATCCATAGTTCCATAGTAGAGAACAGAAAAATAATCGACGACTTATACAAGATGTTGTTTTGCATCCTCGTCAAAGTTCAAGAGGTTGTCACAAAAGACATAAATAATCAATTTAAATTACGGTACCTAGTCTATTATTAATAAACGCTGCTGTCATAGATGGCGCTGTAGTACTTTTTTGCTTTTTGTAGGTCGCTACATATTCCTTCAAAAAATCACAGCAGTTTACGAGCCGTTGGTTTGTTAATTATTGTGATAGAAACCATTGCAAATCTTTAAACTAATCAAAAAATTGTTAGATAGGTAAGTCCAATCCAAAAGACAGTTGAAATATAAAAATCGCTATGGAAAATGTATCGTATTCAGATACGTACGTTCGACGTAAAATGCCTATTATTTTGATCGATTTTTATGATGATGATATTTATGATTAAAAACATTAAAAAAAAAACCTGAGGGTTTAAGCAGATGTGTACCTAATAGTTCATCCACATTTCACCAGTTTTATTTTAAGCCCCATGTAAAAGGAGGCGAGCCTATTGCCATCAACTGGGCCCAAATCTTTGGCTGCTACTGAGATATTCTTGATAGAAAAACCCAATAACAGTTTGCCCGACCCGCGAATCGTACATAAGACCTCATGCACAGTTGTCCCATGTGCGACCGCAAGACCAACGAAGCATTTTTAACAACGTTTGTAATAAAATTTATCTATAAGGCTAAGCGTAGGGTAGCGGCGATTGGCGGCGGTGACCTCTCGCGTCCGGCCCTGGTTCAATCCATGGTCCGGAGCGAGAGGGAATGGGAAGCCGTCGCCTCCTTCTGCGAAGCAGTCATGCTAGCGAAGGAGGTGGCGGAACGTGAGAGGGAGACAACCTCACGTCCCAGCCGCCGCGGGAGGCGCCCCGGGCGTCGGGGGGCAACCAGTGGGCCCCCGGCCACCGTAGGCGCGGGCCTGTGGACGGTGAGTAATGGGCTAGCTCACCGTCCGTCCGTCTTATGACGACAGACCCTGCCGACGGCGCGTTCGTGTTCCACGCGCGCCTCAAGGAGATGTCAGCAAATTTGAAGGGGTCTGAGAGGGCCGATGCCTGCCAAGGCTGCTGGATGTTCGAAAGAGATACCGTGCTCCTGGAACGCAAAGGCCTAAGAAGGAACATGGATGGGTTTTAGTCAGTCAAGTCTGACACTCCCTTCCGCTCCGCCCAGAGCCGAAGAAGTCATTTGATGATTTCCCATCCTAAAAAAAAGGCTAAGCGTAGGGTGCGAGTCTATCCGAACCCTCAGTTTTCTTAATAAAATGGCTACAATTGTAAGGTAAAACGAACTTTTAATAACAACTCTTGAAACTTTGAAAAATAAAACCGTAATTACTGCCTTAGAAATCAAATTGGTGTTCTCATTTATGTAATTATTATCTACACGGGTAATTTAACACCAATTTAGATTTTCCTGGAAATATTAAGCAAAATTAATTGTATTATTAAACTCATGCTGAAGAGCGTTTACGCCTTACGACATTTCATACAAACTTTCATACTTTCCATCCATACTTTCCGAAATGACTTAACTAATTTTAATGACACTTTATACGCATAAGCAAGATAGATAGGTCTTAAAAGTTAATATAGTGTAACAGCTAAATTAGAACGAGTATAAAATATTCATAGAAACAGAAATTTCCAACTATCCTTTTTTTTAAACATTTCGTAGTTTAAAAGAATCATCGACACGACCATAAAGAAGAATATAAAAGTAAAATCCAGGGTCTATGCGACACAGACAGAACACTCATAAAAACAAATGAATGCCTCAAATTTAAAGCGCCTCGCTGTCAAAAATAATCTACAAGCACAAAAAAGGGTGTCACTATAAAGTATCTGTCTCTTCAAAATAAAACAAATAAAGACAAGAACATGAGCCTTTGACAAGCAACACTAGATATCTCACACTATTACCCTTTTGTCCTTGATGGTACGGCAAAAGAATACTAATATCTGCAGAAATTTTCACAAAGAAAACGTGTTTTATTGTACACACGAAGAAAAGAAGGTACAGTTATAGGCAGCTAACATAGAGCTATCATTAACACTAAAAACGGGATATATACCATGTTAACTATTTATTTTGAGTTCTCGATATTTCGGCGCAAGCACCATGATCACCAATAAACTCAAAATGAATACGTTAAAAAACTTATAACTACTTTTAATTTTAGATGACGTTGTGAGAGTGCTGAGTAGTCATATATACCGTTTTACGCAGAAAATTAAAGATAAAACTGACTGCCTCAGTGGTACACTGGGTTCGCTTTCCAGTTCGAGCAGTCTTAGAGGGTTCTTCCATCAGGAATTTTCAATAACATCCCATATTTGTGAAGGAGGGCAAAATGCTCAACCTCTATTACATATATGGAACTTTAAACGGGTGAAATATGGTAGTACTCAAAATCAAAATATTTTTATTTTACATGGGCCTACACGGGCACTTATATTATATAAAGTCGACAAAAAGGTGCTCGGTTAGGGTCGGTCGTTTCCTACGGAGAAGAACCGGCAAGAAACTCCATGGTTACTCTTTTAAAATCATTTGGTTTTACAATATTTGTGTTACAGCATTAGTACTACAGGTACAGACGCGTGGTAACGATGTTGTGTGAAAGATCAACATTTTGCCGGCATATAAAATTCTTTTTTTGACTGTGCCAAGTATTGCTGTGAAAACAAGATGATATCCTTTATAAAGATCGCACAAAAAAGTGTACACTGTGTTGTTTTATGTAAGGGATTGTCGTCAATACTGTCCTTAGGGATAGAAGGAAGTACAGAATAGATAAAAACAAAAGTGATGAATTGTATTCCATGGGAATTTTGCTGTTTAAGTATGTAGATACACTTGAATATTTAGATACTTACCCTTTGTTTTATTGAGGATTTATTCCTCTTATGGAAATTAATTTCAACAACTGGAGAACTGGAGAGTTGGATATTAATACACGAATGTGTTGCAGTTTACATATTAATGTATTTTGGTATCTAGACGGAGATTTGTTTATATTCGGGCAGTGGTAGGTAGTGTTCGCAAAAATTCAATTTTCCTTTAAGCACAAAGGCAGAAGAGTGATGGATTCATCGTTCTCCTGTCTATATCATTTTTTTCAGTAACATTATCAAATGAAGTTACCCAACAACAGAAAATAAATCCTTATCTTTAAATATTAATCAAATCAAAATCATTTATTTCAATTAGGCCAGGTACATACAGGCACTTTTGAATAGTCGACCAACAATAAAAATGAAGCTACAGTCCTAGTTACTGTCCTAGTTAATAGCTGTGAAAGTACTTTATTTGCCCATTCCAAAGCGTTGATCTGTATGGAGAAGAATGGGCAAGAAACTCCATGGACACTCTTTTAAATCAGTAGCTTGTTACAAAAACCTTGCTTAGAATTAATGAGAATAAACAATAAAAAAAAATACAATTAAATGGATTACCTACTCATTCCAACAAAGTTAGGAAAAGGCTTGGCCATATTGGTTCATTAGATTATTAATCATCATTATTCATCTTTCTAATGTCTGATAAGTTCTGTAAGATAAGTTGGTGTCTACTGTAGGTACGTTTTTATATATTGTATAAAAAACGTACACTGGACACAAACTTATCTCAAGTTACGCCGCAACTCCAAGTTCTCCACGTTCCTCATTCAGTCTCTCCCAGCCATCACATTCACTTTTCCCACATACATAAACTCTCGCCTCTTTCCCAGTAGGGTAAGCAGTCATCACAGAACGCCACCTGTTAAGATCCTTACATACTCCTTTTGCCTCATCCACGTTCATACAAATATCTGATCATACACGCACGCTGGTTTCAGTATCCCTCTTTCTAATATCCTAAAAGTATAAATTTCATCCTACTGAACTGTTTGTAATATCCTGAGAGTATCCTATCATCATTTAACAGAATGGTCCCTCAGGTAGTTATCACAATAACTCCTCAGGGATGAGGAGAAGGATATGAATAGACTGTCATCAGTGTTCCGCGGTCACAGTACTTTGCTTGATAAGGATGTTTACTCCCCGTTGTAAGTAATGGCGTCTTGGGAGAAGATATTTTCGTCGCTCTCAGAGGAAACTGTTTGTCATATTTTTTTTTTTATAAATTATGGTAACAGCATTTAAACGGAAAGATTGCGGATTCTTCAGTACATTATCTGTCAGAGTCAAGTGTCCGGAACTGCGTCCGCAATTCGTCATAATACGATCTTAAGTAATTTGACTAGATCTTTTTATTTTAACTAATAAGCAACCAGTTACATTAGACTAGCAAGATAATTGTTTTTATTTAAAGAATATTTTCTTTTTCATTATTGTAATGGAAAATGTTTTAACGACTAATCGACGCTTTTAAGCAGTTGACAATCTTTTTGTCTGGCTGTTGTTATTTTGGTCAATTTAACATAAAACTTGATATTATAAGGGTGATTTAAATATCTAGCTTTCAGTGCTATCTTAACAGCTCTTGATCATCGCGGTTTGGATGTGCTAATCGCGTTCAGTTTCAATTATGTAATCCGCTGTTAATGTGCCATTTATCTGTTCAGTCTCAACGAATCCTTGTAAGAGCTAGAGATACAACGTAAATCAATATTTATAAAAAAATATCTGTTCGTCTGTTCGTACCCTATAGACTCCTAACCTAGTAAACCGATGGGGAAATTTTGCACAGTTCTTCTACGTACGCCAAGGAAGGTTTACAAAAAAATCTAAAAAGAATCCATAGCATAAAGCACAACTAGAAGTAAATAAAAATAATCCTTTTATAAACCTTCTGTATGGACTCTTTTATCGACTGAAGTCTTAATTAGAACACAGTTAAGCATACCTCCAACCGCATTCTACTTAAAACGATCCTTGTCGATGATCCTCTCAACGATTACTACACAATTCTAATAAAAAAATAAAATCACATAGGCCTCAAATCAAATCAAAATTTTTTTATTTTAAATAGGCCTACATGGGCATTTATAAAATGTCGACAAAAGGTGCACGGTTCGCGTTGGTCATTTCCTATGTAAAAGAACCGGCAAGAAACTCCATGGGTACTCTTTTAAAATCATTTGGTTTTACAATATTTAAATGAAGCAGAGTGCTTACAGGGGCAGTTTCTAAAACGTCGCGAAAAGGTGCACGCGGTTCAGGTTGGTCGTTTTCTATGACGAAGAATAGGCAAGAAACTCCATGGTTACAATATTATCATGCTACAGCATAATGACCAAATGTTCTAATATATAAAATTCTCGTGTCGCGGTGTTTGATACCAAACTCCTCCGAAACGGCTAAACCGATTTGTCTGAAATTTTGTGTGCATATAGGGTAGGTCTGAGAATCGGCCAACATCTATTTTTCATACCCCTAAAACCCATCAAAAGTTCCACGCAAACGAAGTCGCGGGCAGCAGCTAGTATATCTATAAAAACGACATCTACTTTACGAAATATCCCCAAGAAATTCATACCGCCCTTAAAAATTACGCATACTTTTTGTTTTTCATAAAAATTGCCTTATATTCATGAGCCAAAACATAAATCACATTTCAGCGTTAAAGATATTTCACGACCTTTTCCTTTTAAAATCTGTTTCGATTTTTGTAAAATAATTTTCGGGTTTAATATTGTTATTTTTCCGCATATTACGAAGCGAGTGTTACATGTTAATCGTTTTTTAAATTTTAATATAATATTAAAAAAACGTAGTAGATCATTTTAACAAAAAAAAAATTAAGCACGAAAATATTACCAAAAGTCTTCACAGAAAAAAACTAGGTTTCATTTTAATTAAACTTTGAGTAACATTAATATCTACTTAGTATATTAAAATTTACATAATTTCCAGTAATCTCTAGGGCTAGGCAGCCGCCTACAGTTTTAATGAAAAACTATGGACGAAAATCGTTAAATTTGAGTACTAAATTAAATTAAAACAATTTACATAAAGTAAAACAGCTGCGAGACGAAAAACTAAACTCTCATTTTCAGTCGCAAAATCTAAGAATTTTGTTCACAAAGAAAAATTAATAGAGGCCTCAAATATCTGTTCGTATTTTAACTCCTACAAATGTTCATGGATTTTGTGCCAATCCCGTCAGATTTATAACACATAAAAATATAAAAAATCAACTTTATTACGCATACAGTCGACCAATTCCGGTTAATGTATTCCGAAAAATTTTATTACCCTATAAAACTTCACGAAGTAACCGTAATGACGCAAAAGGTAATAAGTTTTTATATACCGAGAAAAAAATATTAAAACAGGCAATGGAAACTGCCCTCTCATCTCATATTAATTAAAAACACAACTAACCTGCAAAATGAAAAGGTCATCGTTTGTTGTTTCTGCAAATTGGACAGCGGTGGCCAACGATCATAATAATTATACCCAAGTGTACACTCACTTGAAACTCTAAAATACACTTTAACACTAAAAAAAAACACTACATATTCCTATAATGTACACAGTATTCACTTAACTAGTTTAATGTATCCTAGGAAAAGTTTGACCACGTTTCAGATTAGATCGTAGCGCGCGTCATGGTTTGCTACGGCGTAGCGATCGGGACGGCCGGCGTAGCTCGACTGAAGCTACGGCTACGCGGTGCTACGACGGCGCAAGTCCAGAGTTAGGCTGAGTATACAAAAAGTTAATATTCTAAATAGGAAGAAAAAGTTACTTTATTCCATTGATACTATAATCTATAAGGTGTTGGTATGGAAACCTTTTATAATTTTTAAGGTTAGATGGTAGATATGTTGTGATGAATTTTGACGCGGCATCTTATGATGTTTGCCATAGTTACGGCCGAGGAGATCCTAAGCTAACAAGGGATCCCTGTTATGTTACACGTTTAGTCCATACACTGAAACCCTGCTGCGTATAATACTGTGTTTTGTATTATAAATTCTGTCTAAAATAAAATAGAACTTTCACTAGAATGGAATCATATTTGTAAGACTTATATTTATACAAATGTTGAGCAGTATATTATAATGGTTTTAGCCATTTCGTGTACAAGATCAGTGAACTGGTACAGACAAACTGCAGGCTGGATGCCGACAGCGAACATTGACATTTAATTCAGTACAGTAGCTGTCCAAGTCCGGTAACTAGACCCGCGTCCGCAAATTTGTACGTACGGTTTTGACAGTACTTTAAAGCCATTTTTTGTTTATTTTTACCATATTTTGTGTTATTTTGTTACCATATGTTTGTACACTAAGCCACCATGTGTGGGTGTACTAAAAATAGAAATGTATTAAAGATAAGCTCATTTTAGAAGTTAAATGAGGAAAGTATTTTCAGTAAAAAAGGATGAAAACGTTAAAGAAAGATGAAGACTATTTAAGGGAAAGATAAAAAGTAAATGTGTAGGATGTAGTACTGCGTTCAGTAGTCGACCACTTTTCGACCTTATTACTTAGTACATAAGGATAAAAAATGGTCGATCGAACTCGGCAGTACATAGTGCGGGATTACGTCAAAATTCAAATCAGAAATTTCATGTAAAATCGGTGCATACAAGTTTTTTTCTCGTGGATTCAATTGTGAATGAAACCAGATTTTATATCAAAATCATTTTAAAAGTTTCAATTCAATTTCATGGGCTGTTACCCTTAAAAGTCTAAGTTTATCACACTTTTGTTAAAACTCTACAAACATTAAACGATTTAAAAAGCTCATAAATTGCAGATATTTTTCAAAAACATTAAAAAAGTGAAAGTTTATCTGGTAAAGTATGGCGTTGGAAAATTATCACACGTTCTCTCTGTGAGTGCAAAGTTATGACATTTTGTTGAAAATTTTTCAACTCCACTAAAAGCATGAAAGCAACCCTTTATGAATTTCATGGCTAATGGAAAAGTATGCAGACCCTCAATTGCGTAACACAATTGCAATCACATCCTCATCATTCTCTTGCCCTTATCCAATTAATTTGGGGTCGGCGCGGCATGTCTTCTTCTTCTTCCAGACCTCTCTATTACTCGTTACCTCATTAGACACCTCCTTTCCTGCCATATCATCCTACACACAGTCCTTAGTCCCTCCATCGTTTCTTTGGTCTTCCTTTACTCTTATACTCATAATCCTTAACAAAGCTTCAAAACTTTCCTCACGACATTCTCCTAATTCCTCCGCATCATATGCCCATGCCACGACAACCGTACACATATATTTTTAGGCACCGGCGCCACTTTCAGACTTCCTCTGATGTACTCGTATCGTGTATTGTTTTTTTTTTGACATTTTTTATGCAAGTCATGTCTCTGCGACATATAAATACTTTTTCTTTCTTTCTTACTCATTTCTTATTTTATCCATTCGCGTAACCCCACACAACCACACTCGCAATCACAATCCGAAAGATTTTGAAGGAAATTCCTTATGCTTCATTTGTTTGAAGAACCCGTCTGCTCATCAGTGTAAATACTGTATTCAGTGTTATTGAATTGTCAAATTAAACGCATTGCAAATTTAAGCGTGTTACAGAATAAGGCTATAGGATTAAATAATACATAAACTAGCTACTCACTTTCCGGATTTCATGAAATATTGTGAAAGAGAGTTAGATAAAACAACGGAAACGTTGAGAATAAAACATTTCTTTTCATTAATATTGTATAAGCAGGATAGAAAAGAAGTTTTTTCTTTAAAAAGGTCTAAAAATATTGCTTGCTAGTATTTCCGACGAGTATTTTCAGTTATATAGACCGAGCTCCGTAAATGTTACCTAGAACGTTCTACCTAAAAAATTATCTGCTGCCCCATTCAAAATTTCAATACCTATTCGACCCAATGTATGGGGCAGCTTTTTTTTTTTTGCTATTACGATGTTTGTCCGATGGACAAACATGTTATTTTGATGGTCTGTAGCACAGCCTTGAGTATGTATATACCCTTTCCGTAACACCTTGTATAGTAGTTGGACAGTTGTACTACAGTAACATGAATAAAGCTTGGCCGAAGTATATATCTATTACATAACATCACACCTGTAATCCCCGACGGGTTATGCAGAGGTGTACCTTAAAGTATACCCACATTTCGCCAGTTATGTTTAACTCCCATGTAATATGGGGCGAGACTATTGCCATCAACCGGGCACAAATACAGACTCCGTGGCTGTTACTGAGAAGTTCTTTAAGGAAAAACTCAATAACACATTGCCCGACCAGGAAGCACATACAGGCCTCATGCTCAGCAGTCGCACTTGTGACCGACGAGGTCGAGAGTCTTAAAGATCGACCCGTGCGGCTGTTATTATTTAGCCACGAGCTCTTCCGACTCCTATCCGACTATTAACACCGAAAAAAAATCACAGGTCACGGTCTCTTCTAAAGTCCAGACATGGGGAATCTTGGTCAAGTTATATGATGACCATAATGATTATTTTCGGCGAAGATTTACACTTAAAAAAAAATTACGACATAAAATAAATGGCCAAATATTTTTATTACGCTGTTTTAGAAGCTTGGATTTTTTTACAGCTCATTCATTTCAACTTGATAATACCTCGCGTTCTTGACAAACAGGGTCTTGAGTTCTTGACAGACAGATAGACAGGGTAAAATAAGGGTTCCGTTTTAGCTGTTTCATTTGCAAGCATTTGGCTATGTGGACATGGAACCCTAAAAATGGAGACGCATTGGGCCCGCGTGGTGGAATAAGGCTTATTCTCTATCATAAAAAGTAGGCCTGTGTCCAAGTAGCTGGAATATTATAATAGGTTGATTATCTAATGATTTCAGAATAAGAAATATAGTAAAAAATGTTTCTCTGTTCCGATATTTTTGAAGGTTTTCTTTCAATCGTAAAGCCATTTGTAAGTACCAAACTATTCACACATAACTTCGTCGATTTACGCATAATCACAACTGCGTAAAAATCATAGTTTTTATTGGGGCGCTCCCCTTTGCCCCATGAATTATGTATCCAATAGTTTATGCTCAGACGCTGGGTCGGTGGGTCGTTGGTTCAAGGTTAGTTGACAAACTAGGGGCTAAACCCTCGTACATCTGTGATGAGAGCAGTTTTGGTAGTTTTTTTTCCAGAATTTTCGAATTTATTCGTTAGTTTTCGCTTATCTATATATAAATAAATAAAATCGAAGTGTCTGTTTGTAATTTCAAAATATTAGCTTTATACTGCATGCGTGTTACGCATGGTCAACCTTAATAGATCGCTGCATCGGCATACCTGCATATACATTGCACACGGCACCTACGGGCACGAAACGCAAGCTCAGCATAACGTGACCAATTGACGTCAATCGAACCTTTCCATAGAAACATAAAAACGTGGAGCGGCACTTTTGGATCTGACATCGACCAATTGACACTTTAATATAATTAGTCGTAATTTCAATACTTTGTAATACAGTAATAAATTAGTTTATTAAAATAAATTTGCATTTTTTTGGATCCTCCGGTTGCACCCATCGTAATTGGCGCAGTCGGTAGGATAGTCCAGTAAATTCAGTGAATCGATCACCGACAACGGGCTATTCGAACCTACGGGTGTGCGGCTACGGAGGAGTATCCGAATATCGATACCACAGAGAGATGCAGATTTGGTAAGTACCTAGATCTACTAGAGTTGCTCGCCTTCCTATATTTTAGTATCCTTTGTGTAATTTCCTTTTTTTTCCCCTGTGTTTCCTTTGTGTTAATTTCCTCAAGTGTTTCTATTAAACTTTCAAAATTTTTCACCCACGTATATCACGGACTCCTAAGTCGAGTATTTCTAATAGGAACTCGCAAATCGATGCGAATAGGAATTTAGATACTATATTAGAAGATAGTGAAAGTGTAGAATCTTGCTTAATCATAGAGAATAATTTGACTAACAAAATGAGTACCGATTTGGTAGATCAAGTTTACAAGGCCTTACGCCTCGTTCCCGAATTCGACGGGAACCCGAACGTGCTCACGCGGTTTGTACGTTTATGTGACCAACTTGTCGCGCAATTTGTTAGGGCAGAGCCAGATTACGAACTAAGTAATTTATCCTTGTTGAACGGCATACTTAATAAAGTTACCGGAAATGCCGCCCGCACAATAAATTCAAACGGCATTCCCGAAACCTGGCAGGGTATTAGAAACGCCCTGATTAATAACTTCTCGGACCAGCGGGACGAGACCGCCTTATACAATGATTTGGCCCTGTTAACGCAAAAGAATTTATCACCACCGGAATTTTACGAAAAGTGCCAAACTTTATTTAGTACAATTATGACGTATGTGACCTTGCATGAGCCCATATCTACTACCATCGAGGCCAAACGGGCACTATATAAAAAATTAACCCTACAGGCATTCGTTCGTGGCCTAAAAGAACCTTTAGGCTCGCGTATTAGGTGCATGCGACCCGACACCATCGAAAAGGCCCTCGAGTTTGTGCACGAGGAAATTAACACCATGTACTTACAGCAGCGTAATGACCATTTGCCGGAGCGGAGACCTGTGCAGTCTACGTCTTCATTTAATCCCAGTACGTATCAGATTAAGCCATTTAATTTGCATACTCCACAGCCAGTCACTTTTTCAGCGCCGTTTAATCAGCCCGGTCCCTCCAAAAGTTTTTATCAGCCACAACCGCCAAGGCCAATGCAAGCTTGGGGACCCCAAGTGCCTTTCAATCGCGGTCCCACGCGAACCCAACAAATGTTAAGCGCACCCCCGCCTAACCATAGGCCCCAGAGCAACGTGTTCCGATTGCCTCAACAAAGGCCTAGTTACACGCCCATTAATAATGGCCCTAAGCCCATGAGTGGTGTAAGCCACTTTGTTCCTAAACCTATGCCGAGACCTTCGACAGGACATGACTGGACTCAGCAAGGAAATCCACCTCCCAGTAACTACTTTAAGACTCGTGAGATGAATGTTAACGAAGTAGACTTTTACGACTATTATGAATACCCCGACTATGCCTATAATGACTATTACGACCAGTTCTACCCTGTACCTCACAATTACGAACCTGTGTATGAGCCACTAGCTCATAGTGATTATGTTCCTGTGCACGTAGAGGAACATCAGAATGTGCCTGAAGGAACATCTGCCCAAGGAACGTCTGCTGAAGGCCAGGATTTTCATACAGCCCCGAAATCAGACAAACCAAAATAGAGATCAACTTACAAACCCAGAGACAACTTCCATTCATTCAGATTGCTAATCCACCCATTAAACTATTAGTAGATACCGGGGCGAACCTATCTTTTATTAGCCCGAACGTTGTAGAAAGATTTTATCATCATATCCAGTGTAATTATGAGCCTTTCGAAGTCACTAACATCCACGCGACAACTCGTAATAATTATTCCATTACTATACCGTGCTTCCCGGAATTCGGAGAAACCTGTGACATTACCCTATACATTTACAAGTTCCACAATTATTTTGACGGCTTAATAGGCTTAGACTTACTAGAAAAGTTAGTCTAATATAGATCTAAAGAATAAGGTTCTTGTTACACGTAACTCATCTAATCCCTTGCGAATGTATGATTCACGTAATTGTAATCTTTACGAGGACATAGTACCCGCTAATTCATCCAAATTAGCTAGAGTCCCCATTAATCTACATGATGGTGACGTAATAATATCAGAGCAGACTATTTCCAATTGCACTATTCGCGACTGTGTTACTTCTGTTAAAAATAACCGTGGCATCATAGAAATAACTAATCCAACTAAACATGATGTAGTTTTCTCAATGGACAGGCCAGTTACCGCGGAACTTTTTAACGAGCAAAGCGCGACCATCTATCAGTCTAGCGATCGCGTATCCGAGGTATTATCAAAACTACGCACTGACCATCTGAATCCTGAAGAACGAGCCAACCTAGAATCTCTTTGTGCACAATATGCTGACGTTTTCTATATCGATGGTGAACCTCTAACTTTCACCAATAAGATAAAGCATAGTATTCATACCACCGACGAATTACCTGTCTATACTAAGACCTATAGATATCCCTTTGTTCACAGACAGGAAGTTCAGGATCAGATTAGCAAAATGTTAGACCAAGGGATAATCCGTCCCTCGCAGTCAGCCTGGAGCTCACCCATCTGGGTAGTTCAAAAAAAATCTGATGCGTCCGGAAAGACTAAATGGCGCATAGTCATTGATTTTCGTAAGGTCAACGAGAAAACCCTCGATGACAAGTACCCAATCCCCAATATTAATGACATCTTAGATAAACTTGGTAACTGTCATTACTTCACAACTCTAGACCTTGCAAGTGGATTTTACCAGGTAGAAATGGACCCAGCCGATATTCACAAAACGGCCTTCAATGTAGAACATGGGCACTTTGAATTTTTACGCATGCCCATGGGTCTCAAAAATTCTCCATCCACGTTTCAACGCGTGATGGATAATGTCCTCAGGGACCTCCAAAATGTCATATGTCTCGTATATCTCGATGACATAGTCGTTTTTAGTGTTTCCTTACAGGAACACATGGTAAACTTAGAAAAAGTATTCAAGAGATTAAGGGAATCAAACTTTAAGATCCAGATGGATAAGTCGGAATTTTTAAAGCTTGAAACTTCATACTTAGGTCACGTAATAAGTAAGGACGGTATTAAGCCTAACCCCGATAAGATCATCGCCATCCAGAAATTCCCTATTCCTAAGACAGCTACCGAGATCAAACGCTTTTTAGGCCTGTTAGGATACTATAGGAAATTTATTCCTGACTTTGCGCGCATTACGAAACCCATGACGCAATGTCTCAAGAAAGGTTCTAGGATCACCTTCAATGACCCTAACTACATCGACTGTTTTGAAAAGTGCAAATTACTACTGACTAACGACCCTATACTGCAGTACCCTGACTTTTCTAAGGAATTTGTGCTTACGACTGACGCATCTAACTTTGCCATAGGAGCTGTCCTTTCTCAAGGACCTATAGGACAAGATAAGCCCTTAGCATACGCGTCCAGGACATTAAACTCCAGTGAGATTAACTATAGTGTAATCGAGAAGGAGTTATTAGCCATAGTTTGGGCTACTAAATACTTTCGTCCATACTTGTTTGGGAGAAAGTTTAAGATAGTTACAGACCATAAACCCTTACAATGGGTTATGAGCCTTAAAGAACCAGGCTCCAGACTCACACGTTGGAGACTTAAGTTGAGTGAATACAATTTTACTACAGTATACAAGCAAGGCAAAAAGAACACTAACGCCGACGCATTGTCCCGCATTGAAATCAACAACGAGGACGCTATGTCCATAGCGGTAAATGTATCTAAAAAGCCTCACTCAACAGCAGGTTCTGAAACACTGACAGCCCCTACAAACAACCCTGACATACTCGACAACTCTGACACAGCAACTGTTCACACTAGTAACGAAGCCCCTATTCTAGAAGTGCCAATATCAGACGAACCCTTAAATAAATTCAGTAGACAAATCTGTTTTGTACTTGTAGGCGATATTAAAAAACGACCGACAGTGAGTAAGCCATTTGAAACGCATACCCGAACTACCATTCAACTATCTGAGTCTAACCTGACTAACGACGTTATTAATGCAGTTAAAGAATATGTGAACCCTAAAGTCAAAACCGGTTTAATCATCCATCCTCCTCTTGCTATGTATAAAATAATCCCCATAATTCAAGACAACTTCAAAAGCTCTTCAATGAACATGGTTCTAACTAAAGTTGAATTAGAGAATGTTAAAGACTACCTGCGTCAACAAGAAATCATAAACATCATAAAGAAATACCACGAAGGTAAAACAAATCATCGCGGTATCACTGAATGTTACTTAGCCCTATCTTCTAAATTCTACTGGCCTAAGATGAAAGAACACATCTCCAAGTACATAAATGAATGTACTATCTGTGGTCAGGCTAAGTACGACCGTCACCCCATCAAGCAAAGATTTAACATTGTACCACCCCCTAGTAAGCCTTTTGAAATTATCCATCTAGATCTGTTCACAGCTCAAACAGAGAAATTCCTTACCATTGTAGACGCTTTCTCTAAGTATGCACAAGCTTATCACCTTAGAGATAGCACCGCCTTAAGTGTAGTACAAGCTCTACTTGTATTTTGCACCCACCATGGGGTCCCATTGACTATTGTCACGGACGGAGGCCCTGAATTCACAAATCAGATTTTCTTAGAATTCAACCGAGTTCATAAAATTATTCACCATAAAATATTAGCGCATTCCCCTAACGACAATGGCATAGTAGAAAGATTCCATTCTACCATTTTAGAACATCTTAGGTTATTGAAATTAGAGAGACGAAATGAACCAGTCGTTAATCTTATGCCTTATGCCATCTTAGCGTACAATAGTTCGATCCATAGCTTCACAAAATGTAGACCCTTGGACTTGATAACTGGACACTTTGACCCTCGAGACCC
The DNA here is from genome assembly GCA_949152445.1 of Cerastis rubricosa. Taxonomy (NCBI): domain Eukaryota; kingdom Metazoa; phylum Arthropoda; class Insecta; order Lepidoptera; family Noctuidae; genus Cerastis; species Cerastis rubricosa. Next base: position 18,305,359 of record OX424541.1, read on the forward strand.
AATAGATATTGACCTATCTGAACACTTACTGCAACAGTACTCACAAGACCATAGGAAACGAATGGGTCAAGTATACGACCTTATTAACCAGACATCCTTACATGACAGGACACAACTGACTGAAACCCGTAACAGGGACAGAGAACCCGAGAAGGACTATACCCCTGACCAGCAAATCTTTGTACGCAATCCCATGGCGTCTCGACAGAAGTTAGCCCCGCGTTATACGCAAGATACTGTACTCGCAGATCTTCCAATCCACATCTATACGAAGAAGAAACGCGGTCCAGTAGCAAAATCTCGCCTTAAGCGAAGTCCTAAAGATCCCACTTTGTTACAGGATAATACTATGGCTGATGACCCTACATCCGGCCCAAGGACAAGAGATAACAGTTGAATCACTTGACAATGGACCAGGACTACTTCCCTTCAAATTAGGAGCGGCAAAGATCGTTTCCCATTTCCATTCTTTCCTAAGTCATATAGATTTAGAGAATATCCATCTTCAAATTGAAGTGGTAAAAACACAGATGGCTGAATTAAGTCCCATAGTTAACAATAAAACCGTATTCCTATTCGACCCTCATCTGAAACATCTCAATAGTAAAATCAATTTAATTACTAGCAAAATTAGTATGTTTGAATCAACTCGTAGTAAAAGAGGCCTTATCGACGGTTTGGGTTCTGTAATAAAATCAATTTCTGGTAATTTAGACTACACCGATGCACTTAAATACGAAAACGCCATAAACACCTTACGTAATAATGAGCATAAATTAGAATTAGAAATTAATAACCATGTTAGTTTAAATAGTAAATTTATTTCACGTAGCTCTCAAATAATAGATAGTATAATTTCAAATCAAGATAAGATGAGTAAAGCACTAAACTTAATTTTGGAAAGTAACGCTAATAGGGATACAGATTTAATTAAATACGCCCATCTGGCCCAACATCTGTTAATCTTAGGAGATAATGTAGAAGATCTTTATGAAGAATTACGAAGTTTAGAGAACACCCTAACATTTATTCGTGCGTCGAGTACCCCGTACTCTTTATTTAATTTAGATAAAATTAAGTATATGTTAGGTAAATTAAGGATTTTATACGCTAATGACGAAATCCTTGACGTAGAAATCAGGCATTTTTATGAAATAATTAAACTGGGTTACTTTTATTCTAATAAGCAGATAGTAGTAGTTATAAAAGTCCCGATAGTTGTTTCCTCCACATATAATTTGTACAAACTTTCCCTTGTTCCTAACAGAAACCACGAAACTCTTATAGCACCCTCACCTTTCGTAGCACTCTCTAGCTCAGACTCTAGGTACATAGAGACAGAATGTCCGAAGGTAAACTCCATATATCTCTGTGAGTCAACAGCCAACCTACAAATCCAGAGCAAACCAGATTGTATCCAGCATCTCATAGTCCATCAAGAACTTCAACCCAGCTGCAAGCTGACACCCGTAGCTCTCACCACCGAAGCCCTGGAAACCCTGGACGACAAGCATTATACCTTAAGTTTTCCTGTACCAACAAAAGTGAAGATGTCTTGCGGTCAAGAACAGTACCGGACCCTACGAGGCAGCTATCTGGCAATCATCCCCCACAACTGTAACCTGAGAACACCCGCCTTCACCATCTCCAACACTGACGACCACATCAAAGGACATGTCGTGAAGATCACTGAGATGCCCCTAAACAACGAGTCGAGGCCTGAAAATTATCCGAAGCTCATCCTAAATTCGCCAAATCTACAAAAACTTCACACGCTTAGCAACGAGATAGCGACGCAACTGCCTGTACATTTAGATGACGTCACCGATCCCGTCATTTACCACACTACTATACCCATGTACCTCGCACTATCCGGTACATGCGCACTCATCGCCACTCTAATCTATCGTCGGCTACGCATAAGAAAAGCATCCAGAGAAATCACAGAAAACTTCAACAGCAACCCTGAAGTCGTCTACGCAATCCCACCACCACGCACTATCAACCCAAGCCAAATAAGGATTGACCCTGGATGTCTACCAGCGACCATCTTGAACAAGTCCATCGATACTCGCTGTTCTACGGGGGGAGGTGTTACGCATGGTCAACCTTAATAGATCGCTGCATCGGCATACCTGCATATACATTGCACACGGCACCTACGGGCACGAAACGCAAGCTCAGCATAACGTGACCAATTGACGTCAATCGAACCTTTCCATAGAAACATAAAAACGTGGAGCGGCACTTTTGGATCTGACATCGACCAATTGACACTTTAATATAATTAGTCGTAATTTCAATACTTTGTAATACAGTAATAAATTAGTTTATTAAAATAAATTTGCATTTTTTTGGATCCTCCGGTTGCACCCATCGTAATTTGCGTATAGACAGTACTTATAAAAACAAAAACATTTTTGACTGTCCGTCTGTTTGTTCCGTCTAACTTCCGAAACGATTGTCTAGAAGTCTAGAACTATGCCCGTCTTAATGGCAATTCACCCTGTATTTCATGTGACTTAGAACCTCACTGGCGAAATGTTGGCGTATTGTAAAATAAACCTTGTCCAAAGTCCATAGAAATGTGTTTTGTTGGTTTGTTTACAGTTACTTTTTTATTTAGATTGCATATTTTCTCAATGAGACAAAAATACGAATTGTAGGTATAGACTAGCATTTTATGCTAATTGTTTCTGAATAACTATTCAGAATAAATAATTCTACTGTGTGAATAAATTAGTCTGGCCATGAATGATTGATTGTCTTGTAATGTTTACATTCATTTTAATATTTAAAGCACAACAAGAAAGTAATCTTTTTGTTTGTCATTGACACGATCGGTAAAATCGAATAATGGAGAATAGAAATCAATTCTGAAAGATTATGAGAATATTAGTTCGGTAGGGTTGAATGTTGTTTGTTTTTCCTGTTTCTTCTCTTCATAATTCGCGCCATTGAAGGCTGCCACAAGTATTTGTAAACAAAACTTGTATCAGGTTTACTTCATACGCAGACCGTTCGTCCCGGTAGAAGAAGTAAAAAAAAAAAATTACGTTTCTCCTCACTAGGAATTTCTCCTGTATCGTGGGTGCGTTTACAAACACTTAAACTCACATACACAAACAGCCAGACCCGGAACAACAATCTGTAGGCCATACAAATATTTGTTCCGTGCGGGGATCGAACCCGCGACATGAAGCGCAGCAGTTGATTGCTCAACTACTACGCCAACCGTGTCGTCAAAAAACACACACTGTTGATGAAAAATATAACTTTGAGTTCCACAGACTAGTCATTAACATTCATCCTCCTTTATTCATCATTCTCCTGGCCTTATCCTAATTTATTTAGGGTCGGTACAGCATGTCTTCTTCTTGACTTCCATACTTCTCTATTACTCGTCATCTCAGCTGTCACCTCTTTTCTAGCCATATACAGTCCATCCATCGTTTCTTTATCTTCCTCTAGTCTTATACAGGTCATTAAACTGTTTATATAAAAAAAAAATGAGAAAGCTTCGATAGTAAATTCCACAGGCATGATAGTATAAATAAACTGTTATATCTGCTAAAACACCAATTTAAAACAGACCAACGTCCATATTTATAAAGTGCTCATTTTTTTATGCTAGATATTGTGACCAACGATAAATTTTCATTTTTACACATTTACAGATTGTCCTCCAAGACCCTGTCCGCCGCGTAACCTAAATATGAACTGGCGAATTAATCCGCTTGAATCTGGTACATCGCGACCCACTCTATTATAGCCATATGAAAATCAGCGTTATTTACTTAGGACATAAAATGTATAACCTAAAAATAATTTGTTTGGGTAGGATGAGTCTTTTAAAAACAGTACATGTACTTGTGTTTACGTAAATATTTGAATTACTCTTCTAATGCCCCGAGTCCCAAAGCTACCCGCTGGGACTCAGCGCATTAGAAGATTTCACACAGTTTTTTTTCTAGCATACTAAAAATTCGTCTTTGTCTGGGCCTATTATTTGGCACAGCCGTTAGACACAATATTATCTTTTTATTTTCTGACTAGTTTTAAGTTTTTTTTTTTTTTAATCTTTGATGCGTTCACAAGTGGCGTGTGCCAAATACATATATTTTCTTTTTTTTTCATTAAAGCTGTTTCTGTATGCACCTTTGAGAATTCTTCTTCTTCAACCTTTGGCCATGCAATGCTGAGTGTAGGTATGTTCCAAATCTCTCCACCTTTGGCTTTGGTGTGACCATTAGAGCCACGAAGCCGAACACTCCAGTGTACATCTCCCACCTTCTTGACACTACTACGGCGGAGGACTTCGTGGAGTACGTATGTCAGAAGTTCAAGTACGTGGCGAGAGTGCAACTGTTAGAGTCACGTCGCAACGTCAACTTTTAGGCGTTTGCGGTGCGAAAACCAACGTCCTATCTGCACCCTGCCTTGGAAGAGGACTTTTGGACGCAGGGAGTGGTGTTCCGACGCTTCCAAGGGCAAGTGCCACATGAATGCACAGTGTCATAGTGCAGTGAAGTGCTACTAACATAGTTTTTAAGTTTCTATCTCTCATCAAAGGGCCAAAGTTGCCTGTGAATAAATGAATGTTATGTTATGTTTATGTTATGTTTATGTTATGTTTATGTTATGTTTATGTTATGTTTATGTTATGTTTATGTTATGTTTATGTTATGTTTATGTTATGTTTATGTTATGTTTATGTTATGTTTATGTTATGTTTATGTTATGTTTATGTTATGTTTATGTTATGTTTATGTTATGTTTATGTTATGTTTATGTTATGTTTATGTTATGTTTATGTTATGTTTATGTTATGTTTATGTTATGTTTATGTTATGTTTATGTTATGTTTATGTTATGTTTATGTTATGTTTATGTTATGTTTATGTTATGTTTATGTTATGTTTATGTTATGTTTATGTTATGTTTATGTTATGTTTATGTTATGTTTGGCGGTTTTTTGTCATGGCTGTGTAGTTTCTTCTGGCCACTTTGATGAGATCGTCTGTCTACCTAGTCGGTTGTCTTCTCACATTCCTCCGTCCCGTCCATGGTCTCTCTCCACTCCAGCACTTTCTTCCCCCATCTTCCATTCAGTCTACGGTATGTAAAAGAAGGGTACATAAGCCGACTTAATGTCACAAAGTCAAGGTCTACCTGTCACTTTCTCTTTTCTTTGAGAATTGAACTGGTTCAGCGTAGCGAAGCACTCGAAGGAACACAGCATAAATTACCACCCATGCCTACCGAGTATAGATGGTTAGTCAAAAATAAGTTAGAAGAAATCTAATTAGGCTTCAGTTCATTTTTAAACATTGATGCTGTAGTAGAATCTTTGTGGAAGGACGAGAACAGTTTATACTTTTAATAAAATTTACTAAAACAATACAACGCATAACGTGAAGATTTGATGTAAATGTGAAAACATCTCTTGTATTTGTGTTTACAAATGGAGTACCAAAAGATTGTCTACTCGGCCTCCTTAGCACAGGAACGTTCTTCATATTTTTTCTTAATTTAAACAAATTTGTACAAACGTAACCAATGAAAAAGAACGGATATTAATTGAATTTAAACAACGGATATGATACAGGCAAATACAAGGTGTTGTTTTGCAACCTCGTCAAATTCTAGGAGGTAATTATGCTAATGATTCTCGACCCGAATCAATAATAAAATGAGTAGGTAATTTTCTTTTTTTTATTTATTTACTGAAATCGGTAACTGTGAACCACCTGTGTTTTGAACACGGGCCGTCTGATTCCCACCTTATAACGTCGCTTACACACAAACAAAAAACCTCAAACGTTTTTTCGATAATTTTATAATCCCTAAACCACGTTAAGGGGGTTATTCTGAAATATTGACAAACTTAAACAACAAAAAAACTTAGTGTTTTTTAATAATTTACTAGGTACCGTAATTTATATTGATTATTTATGTCTTTTGTGACAACATCCTGAATTTTGACGAGGATGCAAAACAACACCTTGTAGAATTGGGCCGTATTTAAAAACAAACACAATTCTTGATGGATCACTTGCCTGAACATTTTCGTCACGATGGATTGTTGGAGTGTTTTAACTGAATCCAGTCTTTTGATTGGTAACAGATTGTATCAACAGAAATCAAAAATGTTTTTTTTTTGTTGTGTACAATGTTGTTTGTTTTTTATTTCAAGTGGCAATTGGTTACAGCAATGTTTTTCATTGTTTTTAAAAGATTGATCTGTCTTTGTTATGAAAAGAAAAAGTTTATACAGAGTGTAACAGAAAGGGTAAGTACATATTTAAGGGTGTGCTACAAACCATCAAACTGAAAATGTTTCTCCATCGGACCAACATCGTAATAGCGAAAAAATTATCTGCTGCCCCATACAAAAATTTCAATGATTATTCGACCCAAATGTATGGGTAGTAAATAGCGGACTGGTTTCCGCAACTCCACATCTAAACCGTACGCAAAATACGCGCTTTACACGTGGAGTTGCGGAAATCAGCCGCTATACAATACAATGGGGCAGCTGATATTTTTTTCGCTATTACGATGTTTGTGCCGATGGAGAAACATGTTCAGTTTGATGGTCTGTAGCACACCCTTATGTATGTATATACCCTTTCCGTTACACCCTATACATTTTATATAATCAGTCATTCTGATCTGTATTTTTGAAGACCACAGATTGATTAATATCATCATCAGTATTCTCCTGCCCTTTTCCCAATTTATTTGGTAAAAATTGATGAATGATGTTTTTTTTTTATAAAAGATTAGTACAAAAAACCGGCCAAGTGCGAGTCGGACTAGCACACGAAGGGTTCCGTACCATTATTTATAAAAACGCGCAATATTATCTTTTTTTTTTGTATGAGAGCCCCCCTTGAATATTTATTTTATTCTATTTTTAGTATTTGTTTTTGTAGCATCAACAGAAATACATAATCTGTAAAAAATTCAACTGGCTAACTATCACAATTCATGAAATACAGCCTGGTGGCAGACGGACGGACGCACGGACGGACAGACAGCGAAGTCTCAGTAATAGGGTCCCGTTTGACCCTTTGGGTACGGAACCCTAAAAATAAACATGATTGTAAACTGTAGCCAAAGTGTATCTTATTATCCAGTAACTGGAGGTCAGATAGGCTGTCGCAACATGAATATTGGCCTTCAGCTGCATCTGGTTAGACCAGAAGCTAACCTCAAAACGCTTGAGAAAAGTTAAGGCAGATGATGATTGTTAAGATTGGTTGTTGTTGTTGTGATTATAGTGGAAGCCCTAAAGTAAATTTGGACTTTTCATGAAAATAACAAAATAAAAAATTGGTAGTCTGTAAATTCGGTTTGGAGAATAATTTAACATGACAACGTCGTAACAAAACATTGATGAAATGATTGCAAACTTTAATGAATAGCAAGCCGAACGCTCAAGCCGATCGTGCCTTTCGCTCGCTCGTGCAGTGCTCTTGCTCCGATCGTAACGTTACAATGAGCGAAACGTTACAATGAGTCGTCCTTTTTCGGTCCTGCAGCTGGCGTTCATCGATTTATTAGATGTTGTCACGTCAAAAAAAAACAACTAGGTTGAATAAATTAAGCCAGAGCAATGCAAAAACATTATAACTAACTAACTAACTATTATATTGATACACAAATCTAAAAGTCAAACTAGTAGTTACGTTTAGATAATTAATTGCCACGGAGGCGTAACTAACGTGTCAATATTTCCTGATTCATTAGGATCTTAAGGAAATTACTGCATAAGCCAGACATACGACGCGTCTGTTAGTGTGACCTACTTATTATTTTGGCCTAGCATGGAGGTTTAATTTATATGTAGAAAGGTTGTCACAATGCTTGTATATCTTATAAGAATCTTTCTAATGAATTGACATCTGATCCTCGCCTTATAACGTCGCTTACACACATACAAAAAATCTCAAACGTTTATTCGATAATTTCTTATTCCTTAAACCACGTTAAGGGGGTTACTCTGAAATACTGACAAAGTTAAACAAAAAAAAAGGCTGCTTTTTTAATAATTAAATAGGTACCGTAATTTATATTGATTATTTACCTTCTTTTGTGACAACATCCTGAATTTTGACGAGGATGCAAAGTGAGGTGATATGTTAAGCGAGTTTATACACAAAAGAAACACGTGTCGGCAAAAGATCCGGATGCGTGTATGTCAATTAAATCCAGTGTGGACTATCCATCACATAGTTTTATATTGAGCTTGTCGCATACTATATCATGATTAGACATAGTATCGAATAATATATACGAAATAAGAGTTAAAAAAAACAGAACATACGCTTTGTTCCTAACTGAGTCTCTAAACTTCCTCATGGTTCTTTCAAAAGAGAATGGAATGCAAAATTATGAGCGTAAAAAAAAATATCCAAAATTTAAAAAAAACCCCAACGCATAGGACCTTTAAAAACCAAAAATTAATTAATCCAAGCGTCGTAGCGTCAAAGGTTTGCCTTGTTTTGTGCTTGTGCTAACTGGGGAAAGCAGTCCCCTGGCGATGCCAAATGGGAGACAAGTGACAAAATGTTAAATTTCGAATCGACTAGACCTGTGAAAGTGTTTAATATCCCTTTATTAACTAGAAAAAAGGTGATGATCTTCAGACGGCTGAGCGGATTTTCTTGAAACATAGCTAAGAACACTCTCGATTAAGACACCTTTCAAACGATCATTTAATCAAAATCGGTTCATCCGTTTAGGAGCTACAATGCCACAGACAGACACATTCAAACACAGATCCACAGATACACACGTCAAACTTATAACACCCCTCTTTTTTGGTCAGGGGTTAAAAAGACAAGACAGCGTTCAAGCAAAACATAGCGAATAATGAACGTTGCAGTTGGCAAGAAAGCTGGCGTTTGCTAGACTGAAAAGGATTTGGGCGGGTCAGTCGGCCGCGATGACCGCTTGGCAAAAGTCTCTAGTCATGGGTGCCGGAAGATGTTCGGCGCCGCCGAGGTTAACCCAGTACGAAAATGCATGCGTACTTAATAGTACACATACATTTCTCCAGTTGTATTGAAGTCCTATGTAATAGGCGGCGAGCCTATTGCCATACAACCACGCAAAAATCCAGCCTCCGTGGCTGCTACTGAGAAAATTCCTGATGCAAAAACCCAATAACACTTTGCCTGACCCGGGAATTGAACCCAGGACCTCATGCTCAGCAGTCGCGCTTGCGACCACTCGACCAACGAGACAGTCCAAAGTTACGTAGAACAAATACAAAAATCCTACAATCTCGTAGTCGATTCATTCTTCCAGGGTGGTGAAATTTTTAGGTAGCTATTGTAGTAAGCTTATAATACGTTTCAAAGCACAGCTTGCCTACCATGACGTCTTATTGTTATGATATTGTTCTACTCCTTTTCCAGTGTTGGAAAGAGATGGCGCTAGACATCCTGTATAGCTCCGTCTCTTTCCCACACTGGTATAAGAATGGTTCCCTATCCATTTGCAATAAAATTTTAAGACCTAATATAACTTAGCATAATTTTGTTTGGCATATTTATAATTTCGCATAAAAGCTTACACATAATTTTTTTAAGCATAATTTCTGTATCCATAATAATGATTAAGCATAATATTCTAAAGCATAAAGGAGATTGTTCTAGACCGCCCTATAACCAACAAACATTTGACGTGTACGTTAATTTTAATTATATTTTAATATACTTTTTAAAAATAATAAATTCAAGCGGACACTGTTTAATTATTAATGGATTTTTAAAAGTAACCTCATTGATTTTATTACCAACCAAACCCGCCATTTAATTGTCAATGTGAATGTCACAAAAGATTTGCTAGTGTCGCTCTCGCTCATATTACATAAATATCGATATCGACGACAATGTCCCTATTATCTAGTGAAAAATAATGGATGTTCGATCTTTATCACTTCCAAAACATTGAAAATGTGCAACATAAAAGTTTTTCATGCACCCTTTTGTCATGGAATCAGTTCCATGAAACTTTTAATGGAACTTATGATGAATATGGCCGCGCGCGAATGAACATATTGAAAATATAATGAACAAAACAAACTCACAAATGTTCTTACTAGTCGAATGAGGGATTTTCTGACAAATGATAAAATATTAGTTCAAAAGAGGCGTTGATAAAAAATACGTCACTGTCTCTGGTTTTTGATATCAAATAAGCTTTCTTATTAACGGAACTTATTTTTGTTATCAGTACCCAGTAAAACGTAGACGTATTTTTTACCCACGCCATCAATTGAACTATGTTTTTCACTTGTCAGAAAATCTCTCATTGAACGATTGAAATGTCATTTACGACGCAACTCTAGTGAATTGTTATAATATCAATTCCACGACTTCAATAGCCATATTTTTACTTTTTAAGTACTTAAACTCTATTTTTAAATAGGTGGTCATTGACAATCGATATACAATGATCGATCTTCGAGAGAGCATCTCTACGTCACTACGTCAGTCGCTTCGTTTTACGCGATAATCATAATGTAATCGTACAGTTATTATTTATTGGTTGAAGATTACTTATTAATTAGCGATTAGAAGGCCTAGGCTGTAATTGCAGTAATATTTTACTGTATTTGAAGTTGAATGCTACGTAGACACCAGAAAAAGCGATTATCGAAGGAATTACTTAAGTTTTCTTTTATTGAAAATAACCTCAAAACTTGTTCTTTTTTTATAAATAAATCTGTTCTCTTAAGTGTCCGTCAAGAAACTATGTTATTATGGGCTACTAAGGGCAATTTACTAATAGAAAATGATTTTTTCTATGCTGTCGGCTCCAGGGCGAACAATGTATGGGCGCAGAACAATCTCCTTTATAAAGCATAAAGTTCTAAAGCATAACTTTTTTAAGCATAATATTCTAAAGCATAAATTTATTTACGCTTGCTTTTATGCTTGCTTGCATGCAGCAAACAAGCAAGCATGCAGTATGCAAGCAAGCATGCAGCATGCAGCATTCAAGCGAGCATGCAGCATGCAGCATTCAAGCGAGCATGCAACATGCAGCAGGCAGGGTTTCTGTCACGGCTCCGGCGCTGCGGGCCTCCAGCGGCCCCACGCCTGCTAATCGTCGCAGATGGCTTGGCGGGCACCTGCTCCTCAGCCCGCGGGCCGCCTCGTCCCTACGCGCCTATGCGATTTTAAATTACACTCTAGGCGTAGGACAAACAAGACTACGTGGAGTCGGTTTTGCAGCAATTCGGTTCTGTCACTACTAACTTTTGTTGCACAGCATATTAAATTTTTAACCAACAGTATTATTTAATTGTAACAGAAACTATAGCAAATTGGTTTGATCAGAATTATGTATGGGGCACTACAAGTTCACCACCATCATTTCCACCCAAAGTCTCAGAAAATCTAATATATTCTTCAGATAAAAGTTATCTCGCGATTGAAAAATCATTTAAGTTACATAATGTTATGAATCATTTCCATGAAAATTGTTTTTGTTATTTATATTAATTGTATGCCTAAATATTATTATGCTAATAGTCATTAGGCCTACTAACGTTATGCGAATCAAATTTATGCCAAAACAAATTAGTCTTTAAGATAATTATGCCAACATAAAATGTATGCCTAAAAAAATTATGCCGACGTATTATTATGCCAAAACAAATTGTGCCGAAATCGTTATGCCGAAGTATATTAGGACAAAGAATATTATGCGAAAAGAAGGGATCCCAATAAGAATAAAACAATACTGCTTTAAGACGTCATGGTAGGGCAGCAGATCGCAGATACTAATGAACACCGGGACAGTGTAGGCAGTGGTCTTTCAGCAAGACATTTTTAGGGAACCATGTTGAGACTGGACTGCTGCAGTATTTTTGACGTGACAACGTCTAATAAATCGATGAACGCCGGCTGCACGCACGAAAAAGGTTGACTCATTGCAACGTTACGATCGGAGCGAGTGAAAAACACGATCGGCTTGAGCGTTCGGCTTGCTATTTATAAAAATATACAATCATTTCATAAATTTTTTGTTATGACGTTGTCACGTTAAACTATTATCCGTAAACCAACTTTATAGACAACTATTTTCTTTCTGTAACCTATATTGTCCCACTCACTGCAGGGCAAAGGCCTTCCCCATAGCCGTCCACTTTTCGCAACGTGCTTTTTCTCCGACCCAACTCTCATAAATGCCTCCAAGTTGTCTCGCCAGCATTTTCTAGGCCTCCCTCGGATCAATTCAACGAACCAAGAACTTCATTTGGCAGTCGCACTAATGACCATGAAACACACAAGAAATTCTAGAAAAACAAAACAATATCTTCATCAAGATTTATTCCACTTTCACCCATAAAATAATATGGCATACAAAATATATAGCAACGCCGCATCCGATACAGAAGCGACTAACGCTATAATCTGGCAACTGATACTGTTTCCGGAAAGCAATACCCATTGACCTAGTCATTAAATGGTATATCTACGTAAATATATCATGTAGGAGATAATACCAAAGGAGTTATACAAAACGTTCTCGTATATCAAAAGAAAAGCCTTGCAAACTAATAAAATTAGGCATGTTTCCAAGTTAAGTTTCAATAAAACAAACAGCAACTTACACTTTGTACGCCATTTTTTTTTGTATACGCTTTTGTCTTGGTTAAGTAGGGCAGTTAGGAGGAATGGAGTTTTTCTTTTGCCGCACTATTATGTCGTAAATATCGTTGGAGATGATGTCAGAATTTTTCTTATCCAATTAAGTAGGAAAAGTCTGATACAAAATGTGAAAGGCAATTAAAACCAGACAAATAGATTCCTTTTACAGGGATCTATGAAGGGAGCTTACCAGACTGAATTAATATGTGGAAAAATCAGTTAGGACAAAAAATAAGAAAAGCTTTTTAAAATATTGGTAATTTACCAATTCCTGCAAGATCAACTTAAGGATCTCTATTCATAGTCATGAAACCAATCCAATTCACGGTAGTTATTCCACTATCAAAAAGGACAGTCGAAAGTACAATTTTAATAACGCCAGGCATTGTTCCAACTGAAGTTTCAATAAAACAAACAACTTACTATTCCGTTTGCCAAGAATTTCTCTTATTTCTTATCTTGTTGGCTTTCGTTTTGTTGCACTTCCTTGTTTTTACGTTGTGGATTTGACATGATTAGCAACGTACATGGTGTAATGCTTGCCAACAGTATTTGGACTAGACTATGAATACGGCGTTCAGCTATTAGAAAATTTGAGTTACTAATGTTTTTATTTGTTAGCCGGTGTGGTTTTGATCCTAATTAAAATGTCAGCCAATAGGATACTTTTTTATGTAACGAAAACTTAATAATTTTGCATTCACAATTTTTTCTAGGATTTGTTTTACAATGAAAGAAAATCTTTGAAAGTAGACCTTTCTGATTTTCTCAGTTCATAACAAAATCATCGAAATCGAAATATTTAAGTTGACATAAACGTACGTGGGCATAAAAAAAAAGTCCAAAAATATAGATGCACGGTTCGGATTGGTCGTTTCCTATGTCAAAAATCCGCCAAAACGAAACATCTTAATAACTTTAAATGTACATAAGATTCTTCCTTAACAAAATTTTAGTGTATTAAAATTAAGTAATCGTTTGATTATTGGTTAAGGTGCGGGGACCATTATTTATAGGTAGCCCTTATGTTCATGCAACTTAACCTCATTTTACTGTGGTAAGAATTTATGAAGTAGCAGTAAAAATAAGCGATAATTTATGGCAGCTTTTAGAATAACTACGAAAACATAATTATCTACCTTAAGTGCATATACTTGCTTCAATGTCTGATTTAGTAAACAAACAAGGTGCGTTAATCATTAGTTCTCCTATCAATTCATACTTTACGTTAGTGGTGAATTTTATATTCTAAGGTGCTGTTTAAAACCAAATACTCGTAAAAAAAATCTTATATTACATAAATAATTTATGTAATGTAAGACAATTACTATATAATATTATTACTTGCCACTTACTTTACATAGTTCTAAAGTACTTACTTACCAACCCATATGGACCGTTTTGTACAAAATAATAAAAAAAAACGTGTTTATTTATTTATTTCAACTTCACGTACATTGGTGGTACATAGGCGGACTTAATGCCACAAGGCATTCTCTACCAGTCAACCTTTGGGTTAAATAGGACAGCATTGTTGTAGAGTACAAAAATAAGAAACTTTTTGCTAAAATAAACTGATATACATAAATAGGTAGGTAGATACTAATACATATATATACAGGCTGTAACGGAAAGGGTATATACATACTTAAGGGTGTGCTATAGACCATCAAACTGAACATGTTTCTCCAATGGACAAACATCGTTAAAACAATTAATCGTACAAAATTTCAATACCTATTCGACCCAAATGTATGGGGCAGCTGATATTTTTTTCGCTATTACCATGTTTGTCCGATGAAGAAACAAGTTCAGTTTGATGGTCTGTAGCACATCCCTAAGGATGGATATACCCTTTCCGTTACACCCTGTATATACCGATTAAATAAACTAATTTAGATTATAGATAGAGATACATACAAATAATCCTTTTTCTTCCAACTACCTAAACTTAAAAACAGGTTAAATTACTAAACTAATATAGTAATATAATATACGTATTATATACGAGAAACCTACAATAAATAATTACCAAGACTATTATGGATGCGTACGGTATATAGGATGCGTACGGTATTAGAGGGAATATTCTCAGTTTAATTAATTCTTTTTTGCGGAACAGGGAACAGTATGTTGAAATAGCTGATATAGATCGTAAAACTAAATGCCAACGAACCTATAAGTCTAGGCATCGCACAGTCACTTATGGTGTACCCCAGGGCAGCGTTTTAGGCCCCCCAATGTTTATACTATATATAAATGATCTGCCAAAAGTAACAAGTCACCCTATGTCACTGTTTGCTGATGACAGCACTGTGACCATTAAGAGCACTGATGATCGAAACCACAACGACGTTGTCACTCAGACTATAACCTCCATAGTAAAATGGTTAGATAACAATAATCTCAAAATAAATATTGACAAGACGAAATTAATGGTGTTTAGCCAACGTGCGAATCCAAATATGACAGTATGCTATAACAATAAAATAATAACACAAGTAGACACATCCAAATTTCTAGGTTTAACGATTGACAAAAAATTAGACTGGAAAGCACACACGGAGGAGCTAATTAAACGAATTAGCAAATCAGCCTATGCCCTATTTAAACTTACCTCAGTGATTAACGATGATGCTTTAGTCACAGCATATCATGGTTTGGTAAGTTCCGTATTGAGGTATGGTGTAATTTTCTGGGGTAACTCAACCAACAGGGAATTAGTTTTTAAAGCACAAAAAAGGTGCATTAGGTCAATGTTCAGAATCCACAATTTAGATTCATGTAAGCCATTCTTTATCAAATACAAATTATTGACATTGCCGTGCTTATACATTTTTGAGGTAGCTGTTTTTGTTAAGACCAATCCAGACCTGTTTACCAGGATAACATTTTATAACACACGAACTCGACCACAGAATAATAACTTGTGCGTAAAAAGGTCCAACACAGCATTGATGCAAAAAAGTTTTTTTTTGTATGGCACCAATCATATACAACCACATACCTAGTTCAATGAAAGAGTTAAACATTCTCTTATTTAAGAAAAGGCTTAAATCTATGTTGTTGAATAAAGCATATTACAGCATTTCGGAATTTTTGACAGACAAAATGTAACGACTGTTTTTGACCTTAGTTAGTACCCATTGACCTAGTATGTCAATAATTTCAATTCCATTTGACATTGCACGTGACATTATGTATTATTTTAATTATTATTTTACTAACATCTCATTTTTTTTTTCTTTTTTGTTTAGACATTATTTGAATATTGACTTAGTAAACTTACAATTATTTTTGACATTTATATGTTTTTCAAGTTTTTTTTTTATGTTGTTGCTGTCAATATTCTTTACTTATTTATTTATTTATTTATTAAAACTTTATGCACAAGTATAAAAAACACTGTACAAAGGCGGACTTAATACTATAAATACTTAATACTATATGCATTCCATTTATGTAATTATGTTATCAATTTTAATGTTCAATGACCTCTATAAATATTTGTACGCCTTCGGGTATAACATAGCGCGCTTGTAATTTTTTATAACAACTATTTCTTTGTACCTGTGTTAACAAATGATTAAATGACTTATGACTTATGACTTATTAATGACTGACTAGGATGCGAGCAATTAAGTCTGACTTTAAATAGTACTTCCGAACAACTCTTTTGAAAGCCATTTTGCTTTCAGCTTTTTTAATGCCAAGGGGTAGCGCATCCCAGAGTTTTATTGATGAGACAACGTAAGAAGTGGACATAAAACCAGTACGGTGTGAAGGAATTTCAAGGAGTTGGTTATTAGAAGCTCAAAGGTGACGACTGTGAGAACTGCCCCAACACTTTGAATTATTTTTTTGTGCTTCTGGCACATGGATGGTTCATGATGGTGAAGAGCATGCAGAGAGATCTGAGGGTCCTCCCTACGTCGAAAAGGCAGCCAATCGTCGTATAACCGATCGTATTTACTAAGGCCAAAAATGAAGCGATTGCAATTGTTGAGAAGACGATCTAATTTGTTCCGAAGTTCTTGGGATAGATCAGAATAACAAACATCAGCATAGTCGATAATGGGAAGCACAAGCATTTTGATTTTAAGAAACGACAACATTCATATTTTCATATTCATACATTTTCTCAAAAAAACCCTTGAGTAAATGTATATAAATAGCGTAAATTGGCAAGTATGTATCTAGTCTTACAAAAGATGAAAAAAAGTTTGTGTAAAAATAATTAGCGAAATAAACATAATTTATCAATTATTAACACGTTTAAAAAGTATCACCAAAAGACAAGTTCAATAAAATTTTGAGTTTATCTTCAATCATCTATTTTGGCAGCAAAATTAGTATGTACCTTATTGATTGGCAGACATGTCGTGAGCCCCTCTTAATTAAGATCTTGCATGCATGTAATATTTTAATTCTGTATGTATACACATGTTTGAGCAAATAAAATTTCTTATTCTTATTCTTATTCTGATTCCGTCGACGCTGGCCCTGACCCCCAAAGACTTGTCCCAATTTGCAGCAAGCGTGTCGGGGAATTTCCCGGGTCCAGGGAGGGAAAACGTTATTAAAATTTTGTATTTACTTACTTGTTACTTGGTAGAGTCAGTCGCGGATGATTTACCGTACATATCAAAATAAATTAACGGTCAGGAAAATTAATTGCTTCGTAGATTGAGACCCTATGTCAGTTTTTTGGTATCACAATTATGTATGTGCTAAAAATAGATTTATCAAATTGTCCTATGACTTAATTCGACTCTCGAAAACTGGGGTTACTGTCGTCATCTGCTTAATCTTGGCCCAACTATGTTGAGGTTGGCTTCTAGTCTAAGCAGATGAAGCTGAAAACCAGTATTCTATAAAGAGAAACTGCCTATCTGACTTCTACAACTAACCATCCTAACCTAGTAATACGATACCCCTTGGTAAGGTTGTCAGACTTTGGGGCTCCTAATTTTTCGTTACGACTGTCAAAAATCTTCATATGACAGATGTTATAAAATAAAGAAAATTTGCCGTCATATTGCATAACTGACATAACTCCTATGCTTGGCAAGAATTTTGACGGCACGGTTGGCGCAGTGGTTGAGCGATCGACTGCTGCGCTGCGTGTCGCGGGTTCGATCCCCGCACGGAACAAATATTTGTATGGCCTACAGATAGTTGTTCCGGGTCTGGCTGTTTGTGTATGTTAGTTTAAATGTTTGTAAACGCACCCACGATACAGGAGAAATTCCTAGTGTGGAGCAACGTTTTTATAAAAAAAAAAAAAAAAAAAAATTATTTTCAAATAAAATAAGATATTAAATTGTTACAGAAACATAGGCCTCTTGCAAACTATAATTCTTTGGTAGTCACGACATCGAAAGTAATTAACTGAAATAAATTAACTAATTTATCATAAGAAATCATAACCAGATGATACACTTATTAAATTAAATTATATTACAATTGAAACATTATTTATTAATTAACAAAAACTTTAGATCGTGAAATGGCGTGATCTTGAAATAATTTGGAGTAAAATCTTTGTTTCGTTATTTAATTTGTCGCGATAAAAAATTAGGTCACTAAATTAATAATACAGATTCTGAGTATTTAATAATAGCAAGCCAGTTTCATTCAATATTTTATTTTTTAAATAATGTTCAAATAGAAAAACAGAGTGAATAAGTTTACACAAAATAAGACGAGTAAAGTTTGACATTTAATTAAATCGTTTAATTTTTTGTATTCAATAAAATATTATTAATTTATTCTGTCACAATTCAGACTAGTTGAAAACAATCCAGCACTAAGCATAAGTTATTTTCGGTTTGGTGTATATATTATTGTAGAAAAATAAAATATCAAAATAAAATAAATGTTTTATCTACAGAACATATTGGAATGAATCCTGCATTTTGACTGATCATAGTCGGAGCAAAAACACCATGTTCATAGTTTTAGTCAGTAGAATTGCGACATAACCCTTCAATCTCCCCAGACGGAGGGCTGTCATCAAGACTTTCTATCTGAAAAAAGGAGACCAAATAAAGTCCCAATGACAGTAAAAAACTGTGTAAAATTAAGGTGCAAAGGAAAGTAAATAATGATAAGTGACACAGACACTGTAGGCAGCTCAGAAATTGGCATGAAATATCTCCTTTATTCTGTGATGAAATCGGCCAAGGGCGTGATCGACCACGCACAGAGAAGGGTTCAGCAGTTCTGTATTTCATTTGAAAATTATATTCCTGCCAAGCATAGCAATTATGGCAATATGACGGCTAATTTTCTTTATTTTCTAACATCTGTCATATGAAGATCTTTGACAGTCGTAACGAAAAATCCGGAGCTCAAAATTCTGATAACCTTACCAAGGGGGGGGGGGGTATTACTACATTGTTGAAGTCAGATAGGCAGTTGATCCTTATAGAAAACTAATTACCAGCTCATAAAAAAAAAGTTTATTTAGCAGACAACCTATTCCTGTATTTGTAACCAAAAACGTCCCATAGCTCACAAACTATTTATTTCAATAGAAAAGTCACCTAGCAACATCATCAATTTTTGAATTATGGGATCCAAAAATACCCCACACATGTTGTAATGCTTTTATTTATTTAAACTTCATCTAAACTAGTGGTAAATAGGCGGACTTAATACCACAAGGCATTATCTTCTACCAGTCAATCTTTGGGTTAAATACGAACACATTGTGATAGAGTACAAAATAATAACTAGTTTTCGACATTGTATATACTACTACTACGTTTTTATGCATTGTTTTTTATCCTTTGCTTGGGGAAATGAACATGAAGAGCAGTTTTTGTCATTTGGCTACGGAACCCTAAAATTGGCGCCGTCCTTTCTTATTATGTTTTTTGCTCGTACATTAAATTCAACTGATGTCGTTCATAATATTTCTCAGTTTTGGGGCACGCGTGAGTAGGTTACGAAAATTTGATGAGTTTAAATTAAATTTTATGTGGATATTAAGAAATGTTTTGTGGCATTTGACTTAAAAAGTGGAATAATGTTTTTTGATAATGATTTAGAGGCACTTGATCTTGATAAGGTTTTTGGGTTGTTGTATTATTTTGCCATTTCACTGGAATTATGAAATAGAATTGAATAATTATTTCATTTGAACTGAATTTTAATATATTCCTGGAATTTTAATGAAGTCTTTGATATTTATAATCTGATCACAGTTGTTAGAGTCCGTTTCAATGCGCAAATTATTTGAATAAAACACAAAAATGTTTTGTGTGTCAAAAATATCTTATTAGAAAATAAAATAAGACTATTATCTCTCTCACAGCTAGCAATTGTATTTGTGCCATTTTCAAAATAATATGTACAAAGGTAGGTAATCCTATTTTGGAAACAACTACACTACGTGAAAACTGAAACGCGAATATATCGAATTCACTCCCTATTTTTATTCGGAACAAAATTTGCAAAAGCGCGAAGTAGTTCCACTTTCAACTACAATATTATATTCGAGTTCTATACATCCGTCTTTTCCCAAACATCTTCGACACGTAAAGAATCACCAAAATATATTTTGCGGCTGTGAAACTCCTAAACTGGAATATTTTCCATATTGTGTGACAAAAATCAACGGCAGTATAAGTTTGTTTTTTTTTTCAACGTTAACCCTGACACTGCCTTCATTTACAGCCCCAAACGCATGGTTTTATTTATGACTATTCTGTCTGTTAAATGTAGGTTTGAATTGTAAGAAATGTTCTGATTTTATATGACATTTCTTGTTTTAATATTGTTGGCTTTTAATGTTGTAATGTTCATGCAAATAAAGGATGTATGAAAGGATCGCAGCATATGGCGTTTGGTAGTTCTGCCTATCCCATGAGTTTTATGTGTATTGTGTAGTCTCAAATTTAATTTATAAATTAGTTTTGGTTGGCCAGTTAGAGTATAATTTTTAAACCCCGACCAAAAAAGACGGGTGTTATAAGTTTGACGTGTGTATCTGTCTGTGGCATCGTAGCTCCTAAACGGATGAACCGATTTTGATAAAATTGATTTCGTTTGTTAAGATATTCAATTATTGTGAAATTGTGAGCCAAGTTAGAAAGTTCCATAAACTGCTGTTATTTAATATTCAATAAGGTAAATATGTTATTATTGATACAATTATTATTCAATGCACCACATTGAAATTCATTTCACACTTGGGAATAGTTATTGTATGGCAATACAATAACTATTCCCAATAATAATTACTATTATTTATATATTGCTATTATTATTATATTATTATTATTATTCTTTGGCAATAGTTTTCCTTTCGTTTTCTTTAGTAATTTAGCCAGATAGTAAAATAGTCTCTGCAGGCTTTTCTGTATAGCTTGCCACAGACGTAACACTTTCCAATCGACATACACATAATCAGAGAGTAGTTTCTCGTGTTCTGTGGTCCAATATGTCGTCAGTGACAGTGAGGTGGACATTATGAACATTGGGGTCAACACGAAACAATCGTACGATATGAATGGCCGAATTTTTCGGATAAATTCAGATACAAATGACAATCATTCTGACGATTTTATAATTATCTCAACGTCACTTACGTTTTAATTTTAGCATGGAAGATATTTGCAGCGTTGGGACCCAAAAAAAAGTAATATAAAACACACTGACAACTGCAAGACACAAGAGAGCCTTATGGCAATTGTTTGTGAGCGTTCCGTTTTTTTTACAATTAATTCTGACTGGTTTGATATTGTGAAGTTAGAGCGGTAGCTAATGTCAATTAAAATTAGCTAATAGACTCAAATTCTATTTCCGTATTTGAAGTTCAAAATATATAATGTTAATAATTGAAATAAAACGTCAGACTTTGATTTTGACTATTCTGCTATCGTTGTCGTGTTGTAGAAACGACTCTTTGTCCAGGGCCGTTAGGTGTCATAAAACACTCGCCAAAAAAACTTTTATTTAGCCTTTAGCTGCCAAGCTGTCTTCACTTTTACAAAAAAGACACATTTTGATCAATATAGTACAGTTTTTGTACCCATTGTTGTCAAAGTTTCTTTATCATTGTTTTGTCTTTTGTATTTAATTCCTGGTATTTAATTCCTTCAAGACATTATATTAATTAACAAAAAACAGTTGTTCTTTGAAAGAAATAAAAGGATCTTTCTTCATTCGCAGCCTCGTCTTTATTCCATTATTCTTTGTTTAACTAGTTTATGTTACGAGTACTAAAGCGGGAAAGTGGACGTTGATAATACTATTTTAGAACTTTTTATATAATAATCTTTTGAAGGAAATAATAGAGAAACAACGATACATCGTTAATAATAATGAACACGATAGTTTTGATATCCGTTCTATTTTCATGGCGACATGAAACTTGCTAGCTTGGCACAGTTTTTACATCATGATAGAAATATCTAGATATCTTCTACAATTACTATTAAAATGAACGTAAGTACCTACACAAATTGACCTATAGGAATAAAATTTTAAAACCTAAATGATGGGAAAACCACTAACAGAGACGAAAAAAACAGCAGATTAAAAAAAAAATACTGTTAAAATATTGATAAGTGGGGGGTACTGTACTGAATCCATAATAATCATACATAATCGTTTGTGCGTCCCTTCCACCAAGTATTTAATAGTGCAGTTTAGAAGAACCAAGTGGTCTCACAGACGAGAACACCCAAATACTCCGAAATATTTTATTCTAAATTTCAATGATCCGAGTGCCAAAAGTCCGAATTTCATAATACCTAAGAATTATGTCTATTATTAAAAATCACGAAATTTATTTTACTGAAAGTCGTAAATGCGATTTGTTAGTTTTCCAATTTTCATACGTTCGAAGAATCAAATGCTCGAAGGGTTCTCGGTCCGAAAAACGACATTCCGATTTTCAATACTCCGAATAAACTAAAAATCAATATGTTGTGTACAAAATTTAGTGACAAAAACGAATCGCTGCAAAACGGACTTCACGCAGTCTTGTCTGCCCTACCCTAGAGTGTAATTTAAGCCCGCGTAGGCGCGGAGGGGTGGAGCGGCCCGCGAGCTGAGCAGCAGATGAGCGTTAAAACCATCTGCGATGATAAGCTCGCGTGGGGCCGCCCGAACCCCGCAGCGCCGGAGCCGTGATACAAATAATGCTTGCTGCATGTTGCATGCCTGCTTGCTAGCTGCTTGCCTGCTTGCATGCTGCATGCCTGCTTGCATGTTGCATGCCTGCTTACATGTCGCATGCTTGCTTGCAGGCTGATGATGATGCTGCAAATCTCCAATTATTGTTGAATCACTTCTGTTAGGTTAGGTTAGAATTGTGACCAGGGAAACAAAATATTTTTACAAGGATAATAACTGTAAACAATCTATGCAATTATGAGTAGGAAAACGCATCTGTCATTAGTTTTTTTAATTCTACCTCTTCATACTAAACATAATATTATACTTCTCTCTGACGAGCAATTATGTGTTTATTGGTCTTGCTTTTCAGTTTTACAAGGCGTTTTTATTTCGGAATTGTATTAATCGGTATTTTAAAAATCGTATTTTGATGTTTCGAATTATCATTAAGTCGGACTTTTTGTAACTATTTTCTATGGAAACTAGGTATTTTGAGAATAATAATTATGAACGTTAGGAATATTGAAATTTAGGAATTATAAAAATAGGAGTAATGATAAGTCGGAGTTGTTATATTAGGAATTTTGAACCATTCGGAATTATGACAATCGGCATTTTGAAATTCGGCCTTGTGACTATCGGAATAAAGTTTTTCGTATTTATGTAGTGTACCCCACACAGACAGAACCGAAAAGTGACCTTGTTTTATACCATTCACAGATTCCTTGCCAACAACAATCACAAAATTATTGAAATATATCAAGACTAGCTGATACCCGCGACTTCGTTCGCGCGGAAATTTTAAGGTGTATGTGTGAGACAGCCTCGTTGGTAGAGTGGTCGCAAGCACGACTCGTCCCTGGTTCGATTCTCGGATCGGGCAAAGTGTTATTGGGTTATTCCATCAAGAATTTCTCAGTAGCAGCCACGAAGTCTGGATTTAAATTCGGGCCGGGTTGATGGGGCTCGCCCCCTATTACATAGAGCTTCAAAATAACTGGCGAAATGTGGATGTACGATTAAGTACACCTTCGGGAATTACAGACGTGATGTTTTGTTGTTATGTGTGAGAACTGTAATGTGATTATGTGGGTGATGACTACAAAGGGCATGCTTTAAGGTGGTGTAATTCGGGGCGGCAGAGGTCCGAAACAAAATAAAAAGGCATTGAAGCGGCACTATAATATGGCTTAAAAGCCGGAACATATTTTTTTCAAAGTGAACAGTACGGCGTTTTTTTTTTTTTTTTGGTAATGGCATCTCGCAGTTCAACCTAGGAGGTTGTCGTCTGCTTAACCGGACTATCCTGTGGGTGCCTTAAGAGTACGGTCCAGCCAGGGCATAAAAACTTACAAACTAAGCGACTACACGCTAAGGGCACCCCCTGTGGGGTACGAGCCTCGGCTCAGGGCGTCGCTGGGGGAAGTCTGCATGGGGACAGGCTGGATCTGAATGATATCATTATTTAGGGGCTGATTTAAAACTACTGGCACAGCATCGCAGGCTGGCTCGAGCGAGGGTTGGGGAGGGCATGGATCGGGACGTCGCGACGGACCTCGACGGCGAGGTCGGAAATACGGCGGTTTGTGTCTGAACTTTTTAAGAGTGCTAGTCTCTTTGCTAATCTCCTGGAGGAGGGTGATAGCATCATCGGGAGTGTGAACAGTACGGCGCATTGTTAGGCACTATTTATTTATTTTTCCAATACAGTTTTGTATACAATAAAAAATGTCATAACAATGACCGTCACTACGTGCAAGTTTTGGCTTCATGAAACACGTGAACAATCAACAAATAATTGACCGTCTGAGAAGCATGGAATATGCCCAAAAGAATGCCTGCCATTTTTTATGTATGGCCCTGACATTTGTTGATCGTTATTGCAAAAGCTTATTTTAAGGGAAATTACTGCCTGTTGCTCTGTATGGTGTCGGACGTAAAGAATAGCACCATCACATATCTTCCCGTGGGTGTCGTAAGAGGCGACTAAGGGACTTGTCAGAGAATGGGCAGCAGCCCTGTCTGTGTCTGTGCTTTTGTAACAACCGTACTGCGATCGCCAACCCGCCTGCCAAGCATGGCGATTATGGCTAAACCCCCCAAAATGTCAATGTAGCGACACTTGGGGGAGGCCTATGCCCGATGATGATGACTACCTGTTAATTAAAATTGGAATGGCAAGTTATTTGGAATAATGGGCATGCGTCGAATTAAAATGCTCTCTCCTTTAGCAACTCCTGTAATAATGGTGGTTTTTTATAATATTACTGCCAAGCTTTATGATACGAAGCCTGGTGCCGTTGCAGAGTCTAGGTACATCAAAGTTTCGCATCAGCAGAACTAAAACGCCAACTTTAAGCTCCTTCTTATGGGAACGGCACACCCGTTAGCTCCAGGGAGTTGAAAAATTCAACGTGGTATGCAGGACTACCGTCATGAGCCATTACAGTGTCTACGGATGTGTATACTTTAAAATCGCCGACGTACATGTCTTGGATTTCGTTTTGTTTATGACCCTCTCGTTCTTTAATCACTATTTATTTTGAAAGGGTAAAAAATCGAAAACTATTTTGTAATGATTTGAAAATCATAAAGCATTAAAATAAAACGAAATACCTAGTTACAAAAAGTGAACACCGGTTGGGGATCGAACTCGCGTTGTTTTGGTAAACTAACAGCATTAAAAAATTACCACAAAAAGTGCATACTGACTGCGGATACGAACTTGAAACCTTTTGCTTGGCAGGGCGGTCATAGAACCGCCAGGCTACTTAATTTGATGACAAATGGTTTAAAATAGCCGGTTTATTCTAATGCTTGTCATGACAGTTGTCAGTTTTCAAACAGTTGAATAATGTGGACTTTATGCAATATTGCTCATCCCCCTAAGTTATTAGCGTGATAATATATAGCCTATGTTACTCAGTAAAGATGTAGCTTTCTAATGGTGAAAGAATTTTTAAACTGGGTGTAGTAGTTTTTGAGTTTATTCGTTACATACAAAAATACAAATCTTTCCTCTTTTTAATATTAGTTTAGAAGTGTAGATAGGAAAAAAGATCTGTGGCAGTAGTCCTAACGAAACAATGAATTTCAACGCCCCCAATTTGTGCGCTTTGTACAGAAACTAACAACAAATTCCAATGTCTGAAGGTCAAAAAAGATCCCTACAAAGGGCTAGAATGACCTTCATGTGTCAAACGCGTTCTTTGACCTAGGTTTAGTAATAATTTTCGGGTCTAGATAACTGGGTCGCGCCGGCAATCTCCTAATACGGGCGACGGAAATCTCTTGTGATTCTGGTGACAATGGTGATGCGGCTTGGCGTGTGGTCTGAGTCATAAGCGTATTTTACTTAATATAATACACTCACACTACTTACTATATACTTAATGTACCATCTCAACATGAATGATGTAACCAATGTTTTTGTAACAAGATTCTGATTAAAAGAGTGTCCGTGGAGGTTTTTGCCCATTCTTCTCCATAGAGATCTACGCTTTGGAATCGGCAACTACAGTACTTTCACAGTAAATGTCTTGTGACTGGACTGTAGTTTCGTTTTTATTGTTGTTCGGCAAAAGTGCCTGCAACTGGTCTACTTGAAATAAATGCTTTTCATTTGATTTATATTTAGCCGAGTTAAAATTGTTGTGGTTGTAGTATTAATTACTGTTAATTATTTGGTATTTGGAACCCCCAATCTGCTGATGTGTGCGGCGTGAAATGGATCATGCGGCAATGCTTGCTGGAGGCTAATGGACCAAAACACATATCGACACACGATACAACGTGGCATCGTGGCCCTATGTCTTTTCCCCGACGGGTTAGGCAAAGATGTACCTAATCATCCTCATCAGCCTGTACTCGTCCACTGCTGGACATAGGCCTCTCCCATGACACGCGACTGAGCACAATCCTCGGCCACTCTCATCCAGCTCTTGCCAGCCGCCTTGCGAAGATCATCGCTCTACCGAGTCTGAGGACGTCCTATGCTGCGTTTACCGATCCGTGGTCTGCACCTAATAGTTCACCCACATTTCGCCAATTATATTTAAGTCATATGTAATAAGGGGCGAGCCTATTGTCATAAACTGGGCCGGAATTCAGACTCCGTGCAATAACCCAATAACACTTTGCCCGACCCTGGCATCGAAACTAGGACTTAGCAGTCGCTTGCCACCACTAGACCAAAAAGCAGATTTTAATATTAAAAATGAATATTACAAAAGACATTACGTAACCAACTACATCGGCTTGAATATTTAAACAAAATACTAGACGAATTTGTTTATAGCATTTGAGACGAGCCAACAAATTGCAGACGTGGTCATTTAATGAAATCGTATCCAACTGATACGATTGTTGTGTCAGTCATTTGTATAAACATAGATTTTATTTGATTCAAATCTATGTTTACAAAATAAAACTACACTAGGTATGTTCCAATACATCAAAATATAATATAATTAAAAACTTCAATTCAAAAGTGGCTTTGTTCGAAAGATGATATTTCATGCGACTAATAGAATAGTACATATGCAAGAAGAAGTCATGCGGTCTGCCTCTAAATAAATCAGAACAAGAGCAAGTGAATCATCACTTATTTTTCTGCAATTCATTTTCCTCCCTCGCTCATATCTTGCACCGCTTCCCACGGAAGTATTTCGTGGCTTTATTTCCGACACGCCGTAAAAAAGCCAGCACTGAACACCAGCGCTGTGTGCGAGCGGTCGCCATGCTTGTTTGGCTTCCTAAGTGTAGCGACACACCTGCTGAAATTATATCGCTGAAGTGTATGATTTCACGATTTTAGTTGCTATTAAGTGATGTATGTCAAAGGTTCCAAGTCGTTAAAGGTCGGTCAAACTGCAACAGAAGACAGATATTTTAGTGAATTATCTGTCAAAGTTTGCTGTCCGGATTTCAGACACCAGAACCAGCATTATATTTTAATCATAATGCTGCGTAATTTCTGCCTAATATTTTGCTAGTTAATCCTAGTATTTTTAGTGGAGATCGAGGCTAAATAATAACAGCCGCTCGGGTCAATCGTTTGGTTACGCCACGTTAGCCTGGGTTGGTCCGTGGATGGGTTGATGGGGCCATGACGTACTAAGTTTCCTCCGTGCCTTGGGAAGTACGTTAAGCCGTTGGTCCCGGCTGACAATTTCTAGATATTTGACAGTCCTTACAGGTCAGCTGGGGAAAAAGTCTGACAACTAATATTACCAAGGGGTAAGGTAAGGTATTACCCAGTACTAACTGGGTTGTGGGTGTCAGATAAGCCGTCGCTCCATGTAAAATCCTGGTATTCAGTTGCATCCAGTAAGACTAGAAGTCAACCCCAACATCGGGAGAAGACTAGGCAGATGATGATTTAGCTAGTAATTTAAAAAGCATTGCAAACGATAAGCATTTCGTAATACTGTCGCGTACTTTCCGCAGACGTGTCCCTAAACTTAGTTTGGGTTCCTTCGAAAACCGCGGCAAAGGTATTGTGTAAATAAAATGAACGACGTTTGTGCGACGGTTGCATTGTCGTTGTTTGATGAAACAAGGCGAGTTGTCGGGTTGCTAAAGATAAGTGTTGTTTATCCTGTACGCGGAAATTAAAGCTGTTGTTTTGTTGCAGCTGTGTTGCGGTTGACAACGTGACGGATTGTTTTGAAAATTTTGACTAAAAATGAGTAAAATTGTGTCATCATAATGTTAGAAAAAAAAAAAGAAGTTTTTTCTCTCGATGGTTTTGTGTTAATTTTATGTAACTTTATACAATGTATACAATGTTTGGTCTCTGAGAGACCAATTCCAAAACGATATGATTCGACAGACAACCGAAGTTTTCGACATATCAGCCATGCGATAGCGAATTATAAATTGCACTGGTTGTAAAAGTTTACCATATTATTTGATTTTGCTATTTGACAATGAAATATGATGATTGTAAGCATTTAAGCGCTTTAGTAAAAAACAGAAGCTATAATGTATTTCTCAATAAATAAATAACATAACGCCAACATTGTACACTTAGATCGCAACAAACGTTTTGACTTTGACTTTGGCCTTTGTTCAGCTGTGAACTGCTACATACATATCATTCTGATTATTCAGGTGAAGAAATAATAATTTTCCAAGCTGCTTAACAATTATTGCCATTTGACATTCGATTCTGTATGGTGTCGGCCGTAGAGAATAGCACCATCCCATACCTTCCCGTGGGTGTCGTAAGAGGCGACTAAGGGACTTGCCAGAGAATGGGCAGCAGCGTTATCTGTGCTTTTGTAACAACCGTACTGCGATCGCCAACCCGCCTGCCAAGCGTGGCGATTATGGCAAAACCCCCCAAAATGTCAATATGGCGACACTTGGGGGAGGCCTATGTCCAGCAGTGGACGTCTTTTGGGCTGAAATGATGATGATGATGATGAACTACATTCGAACACTGCAACTGCTCAAGTTACACTATAGCGCCACCAATTTGATAGCCGATGTAAAATGAAACACGGCGAGCTTATTACGGATGTTTGTTGACGCTGCAAGATCGAACACGATAAGATTCTATTACTTTTGTATCTCGTACACGCTGGCTTACGACTTACGAGTCGTGGTAGTAAATCGTATGTACTGGAAAACTGCAGGTTTAGTGACAGATAACACGTGTTTTGTGGGGATATAAAAAGGTATATAGCAAGGATTGTCTGGTAGAAATATTGCAAGGATTCCAAAATTGTCCACATATTCACATAGAGATTACATCACGCGTGTTTTTGCCGCAAGCTTAGGTAGAGGTGTATGTATGAGAGCAGCGGTGGCCCAGTGGCGGAAGCCCCGACTTACGAGCAGTAAGCCGTGGGTTCAAACCCAGAAAGGATCATTACTTGGCGTAATTTATTTCATCACCGCTGCCCTCAAAAACGGTGAAGGAAAACATCGTGAGGAAACCGGCATGTCCTAGAAACAAAAATTCGAAGACATGTGACATTTCTATCAACCTGCACTGGGTTCGCGTTATGGATTACAGCCCACTCCCTCTCATAGAGAGGAGCCCTGTGTCCCGGCAGTGGCAACATTATAGGCTGATGTTGATGATGATGTATGTAAACCTACCTAAGTATCTCCGCTTCCACAATCATTCGATAGGGCCAAATCATCATCGTGTCAGCTTGGAATCACGCACTGCTGGTTATCAATCTGTCAACCGACCGCAAATCCTGATTCTAGGTTAGATACTTCTGATTTCTTACAAAGAAAACCTATAACACTTTGCCTGATCTAAAACACAGGAGCACAATGTTCATCAGCAGCGCTTGAGACCGCCAGACCACCGAAGCATTTATTTTAGAGACAAAATGGACAAAAAAATTCAGTCGATGCATGTTTGGATGGCTAATAGTTGAAAAAGGTTTTCGTGTTCCAATTTTCCAGATTTTCTGGTGTAATTCGACTACAAATTTATATAATAAGCTGTCATCCGCATAGCGTAAACTATGTGAGTCGAGTTTCACCTAGATTTTTAAGCTGATGTGGGCTGAATATTAAAATTCTCGGAGCGACAGCCATCTGACCTCTAGAACCAGGCTAAGGTGGTTGGTCTACAGTTTTCTTTATCCATTTAATTTCAATAATATTTCTCTGACTACCATAACAATTAAAACCCCTCTCCCTGTTTCTAGAATGACTTTGAAAAGGATTGACATAAGTAACGTTGTTGGTGGCCTCATGTCATTCTACAGAAATCTTACTGATACTGATAATGTAAGCCTGCGTCATCCCACTGCTGGGCAAAGGCCTCTCCCCATGACTTCCAATTGTCTCGATCCAGGGCCAATGTGGACCACTGATCGCTGGTCTTGTCTAGCTCGTCCCGTCATCTTCTACGAGGTCTACCACGACGCCTTCTGGCTGTGTCAGGGCTCCAGAATGTGGTTATTTTGGCCCACAGATCATTGGGCATGCGGCAGACGTGGCCAGTCCAGTCCCACTTCAGCTAAGCGGCTTTTTAAACAACATCAGTAGTTTGTGTTTTGGTGCGCAGTGTGGTGTTGCGTACACGGTCGGTTAGTTTTACGCCTAATTACAGAAATCTTACTAGTGTAAAATATGCGAAAGTTGGGATGGATGGTATGTTTGTTACTGAATTATGCAAGAACGGATGAAATTTGGCACAGAGACAGATTATAGTCTGGAATAACACATAGAATTTTTATTACACCTGTTTATCATATTCTCTTTAAAATTTCCACGCAAATGAGTGACGAGCAACAACAGACGCTACTAAAAAATAATGTGTGTATGTTTGTCCTCTAAGCGTTTCTAAACCATTAATCCGATGGTGATGAAACTTTAGTGGGTTCTTTTATGTAACCTGCGAAGGTTCCTGGTCCAAAAAAAAACTATTTATTTTTTATGTGGTTATCGAAGTTGTCGTTGATACAATGTCACATTATTAAGTCTTTCGGTAACATAAATAAGTTTTGCTTAAAAAAATCTAGCTAAACACAAAGCAACACCTTACTGCAGTAAGATTTTACAGCATTTATGAAGTGATAAATTCATTTTATTTTCTTTTAACTTACAAAAGTACTTTATTTGCATTTTAAGAGTTAAGTACTACGTGTTGTTACGGGTTTATTGTTTAAATTTTATGTTCGCAACGCTTACAGTGCTTATTTTCTTGCTTGCTTAACATGAAAACTGGTAAAACAACTCAATGCTGCGGGAAAATAACATGCAATGCTGACAGAGCGTGAAGTAGTTTAGTTTGATAGCAGAAAGCTTTGAGGGGCTCGTGGCTAAATAAGAACAGCCGCATGGTTCGATCTTTAAGGTTAAGCCATGGTTGCCGAGGTTGGTCCGTAGATGGGTGATCATAATTACATACCGAGTTTCCTCCGTACCTCGGAAAGCACGTTAAGCCGTTGGTCTCGGCTGTCATTTGTAGATCTTTGACATCATTACGAGTAGTCAGAAGCCGAAACTCTGACATCCAGTCTTATGAAGGGGTATCGTATTACCCAGTTACGGGGTTGTGGAAGTCAGATAGGCAGTCGCTCCATGTAAAATACAGGTACTCAGCTTAGACTGGAAGCCGACCCCAACTTAGTTTGGGGATAGATAGGGATGATGATTAGAAGGAGCAAAAAGAGAATTAAAAGCTTAGCTTAGTTGTGAGTTATTTTACCTCAGACATTAACTACTCAATATTTTGGCAGTCGTTACAGGTAGTCCCAAAAATCTGAAAACCTATCTTATAAACGGGTGTTGTATTACCCCGTACTAACTGGGTTGTGAAGGTCAGATAAGCAGTTACTAATATTCCGCTGCATTCGTTTAGATTGGAAGCCGATCCCAACTTATAAAGGTAACAAGGCTAGGCAGATAATGATGATCAGCTTACCAACGGGGACCTTACCTTACCATAACAAGATTTTAAATCATTTGCAGTGATTTTATCGACTTTTCAGTGCCAGCAACAAAAAAAATATGTTATGCAACGAAAATAAAGATCATTTTGATGTTGACAAGAGGTAAAATAATGAAAGGTACTTAGTAGATTCTAAGCAATAGTTAAGAGATAAATTCTCTTAACTATTCCTTAGAATATACTAAGTACCTTTAACACTTAACGGTATTATCCTGCTTATGCGTATGAAGTTTCATTAAAATCGGTTCGTTATTTCGGAAAATAAGGACTTGAAAATTTGTATGAAATGTTGTAAGACATAAACGCTCTTAAATCAAAGTTACTTAAATATCGTCGAAATTATAGCAATAGCCAGGTAAGGGTGTTTTATGCTGCACTCTACAAATTTGATATAGAGAAAGAGGAATAAGAATACAAGAAACCCTTATTTTGAATACAGTAAGTATTTAGAAGTCCAGACGAGTAACTAATTAATTAGTGAGCTCTAATTAGTGAGCCCAAGTTCTACAGTTCACCTTCAAACTAAAATAGGAACATTACAGTAGACTAGATGAACCTAGCCTAAAGTTTTTAAAGGGACGGTTTGACTATTTTCTTGTTATTGGCCGTAGTCCAAATAAAATCTTTAGTATTTAAGAAAAGACTTTTAAAAGGAAAAAGTGGGTTAGGGTGTGATGTGAGTATCAAATATAGGCCAATAATATCATCATCAGCATCGGGTATGAAGAACAGGGTGTAAAGTTCTTCATCCCCATATAAAAGGGAGAATCGACTGCCCTAAAATTTATGTCAGGATCACTTTAGTGTCCGTCCGTCTTATGACGATAGGCCATGTCGACGGTGCGTTCGTGTTGCACGCGCGCCTCAAGGATATGTCAGCAAATCGGAAGGAGCCCGAGAGGGCCGATGCCTGCCAGGGCTGCGGGACTGTTCGAAAGAGATACCATGGCCCTGGAACACAAAAGGGCTAAAAAGGAACATGGATGGTGCAGCATTATCACGCTGTTTTCGGCTGAATAAAAACTATTCTGTTCGTGTAAGTCGACCTCATTTCTAATCAATTTACTTTTTCTTACTTCGGTTCAAATTTAAAAATATGACGATTCGATGGGATGTCACGTAAGAAAATTTTTCGCAGATGGGGCGACGAATCTTTGGAAATATCCTACATGTTATTCCGTTTCGTAATTAAATTGTTAAATTATTTGTAATCTTAAGTCAAAAAAAAAGACCTAAGAAAGATAATTTACATAATATTGTAGCGCCGTACTGAACAGTCGGTTGTTATAAGTGATTTCACCAAGAACCGGTATGTATTTGAAACATTTTAAATTTTTTCTGCTTAAAAGATTCTCTCGGAGCATGGTGTTAATTTTTCTGTATTTTTCTCACCATAGATTCGCTCAGAATCGGTTCTAGGACTTTTGACCTAGCTAAGAACTAGTGACCCGTATACTTTCGGCGCCACGACTCAAGGCCGACCAGGGGTCGGGAGACGCGTACTGGCGGTTGGCTCCGAGGCTTGCCGCCTGAGACCCGGAGCAACAGCGAAGATCCGATTTCGAGCGAGGATCCGGACCTTCAGGGAACAAATTTTGTTTTAATCCTTTTTTTTAATCTTTAGCAATAGTATAGTTTTTTTTTTTTTTGTACAATCATTTAATTTATTTAAACCCTATTCGTGTCAAAAGGTCGCGCAATGTATTTTTTCCGGTGTAGTATTTAAACTCGGATACAATTTGATCGCGCCTAGGGCTGAATAGGTGTTGCAACCCCTTTCTCACCTTCTGGTTTTAATTTTCAAAATCACAGACTTTATACAATTCTGAATGACCCATTTCGCTGCTTTACTTAAAATCATATTATATGTCGCCAATTATTTAATTCTTTCTTTGATCCTTTTAAATTTTTATATAAAAAATTTGTATTAGGTTATTTTTTTATATCCGCAAAATTATACGTATTGACATGTAGCAGTGACGACTTTTATTTTTATTTACGCTACAAAAATGGCGCCCGAACAACTAAAGTAAGTGTTTTTACCTAATAACATTGAAATTTGAATGATTCTACATAAAATCTTTTTTGCCTTATTGAGGATGGTCACTCCTTCTGGGAGCTAATGATTCTTAAGCTTGTTTCAGGACACGGATATTCTTTCATTCTAGAAAGGTATTCTGGGATTTTTACCACCAGTTCAGATCTGTGAAGCTGTCATTTTTCCTTGACATATATATATATTTTTTCATTAAATGTAATGTATTTTAAAGGAAAAATAATTTTGTGAACTATATAACACATAACTGTCTTTTATTTTACCCACTTATCGCAGCAAATATAACGATAGGTCTCCTGATTTTTATTCCATATCCTTAGCTAGCGGTAGTTAGAACCCGTAGAGTATATATGGTGACGTATGAATTTATAGGCGTCGGTTTTCAAGGTAAGCTTAGTATGAACGGTTATGTAGCCTGTATCTTTGTTTAATAGCTTGGCGTTCACTGACTGCTGGTTGCTGGATTATTTTTATCCGTCTGTTCATGCCGTGCCTATTTTTTCCCTAGGATTCTTTTGCCTTTTGTCTGTTCTTTCATTCGTTATTAGGTCTATTCTAGTTACATCATGTCAGAAGAGGGGTTCCCTATTGTTGAGACTCCACGTCGTGCTAGTCCCACTATTTCCCGACCACCACCTCCTCCTATTCCGCCAAGACCTTCTCACGCTTCTTCACAGAGTATCATTCCTTCTCCAATAAGATCTGAGGAATGCCTACAATTTACCAGGCAGTTCTCTCTTACTAAGTGGAAGATTGTTTTCGATGGTAAGACCTGCGTACGGGAATTTTTCACGAGTTTAGTGGAGTGCAGGGAGGCCGACAATTTGTCTGATGGTTATTTAGTTAAGCGATTCCATGAAGTCTTGTCAGGTGTCGCACTTCAATATTTTAGGTCGATCCGTCGACCGGATCTTTCTTTTTCTGAGATCAAAGATGCTTTTTTTCAGACATTCGGTACGACCGATTTTGAATTTAAGACAAGCCAGGAGGTCCGTAACCTCAAACAGAAACCGGAACAGCTAATAAGAGAATTTATTATCGAAGTTTCTTACTTAAACGCTAAACTGAGCAAGCCTATTGAAGAATCGGAGTTGTTGCAGATCATCACTCACAACATGTTGCCAAAGTATACTCCTTGCTTGTCTATTCAAAAATTCCATGATGTCAATAATTTAATCGAGGCCGTTACTCATTTCGAGTCCTTTTTAAAACCTTCAAAGGCGGTAGCCAGTCTCGACTGTGTTGCCGACCAGTCGACTTCTCAAGTATTTAACCCACCAAAACCTAGGCCGAACAAAACTTCCCATCAACCAACATCTAGTAAGCCTCAGATTTGTCCTGGTTGTAGTCAGTCTCAGCTTTGTTTAAAATGTAACAAAGTTGGTCATTCTTACCGTTCTTGCCCAGAGATCACAGGCATGATTTGTTTTAAGTGTCGCACTCCTGGATTTATTACTAGGGAATGTCCGAAATGTAATCCAAAAAATGCATAAACCACTGGCGATACGCTTCTTTCCGTACAGTATCCCCAGTGTTTACTTCAGATTCATTTGATAACCGACCGTTTATAGAAGTATTATTATGTGGTAGAGTTGTTAAAGCATTGCTCGACTCTGGTGCTCAGATGTCGCTTGTTAGCGATAATTTTATTCAGCAACTTGGTGTTTCTTTGACATCAAAAGACGCTAGTCCCCGATGTTCTTTCCAGGATCCATGCTAATCCTGTGTCATTTGACCAGGGTCCTGAACATACTAATGACCGTTGGTATAAGAAGATATATATAGGTGCTCGAGATACGCCACAAATGTTCCCAGCATACGCTATAAATAACAGTATCCTTATGAGACGCATGCCTGTTTCTACTCCTTTATCTTCTGAACCATGGCGTGTGGTGTTACCAGCTGAAAAAGTTCCAGACGCTATTTGGGAAATTCACAATAGTTTTCCTTCGATACATCCCGGTGTTACTAAAACGTATCTAAAGCTTAGGGAGTTGTTCTACTGGCCAAATATGTTCCGTGACGTAACTTCGACGTTAAATGAATGTGAGGTTTGTAAAGCCTATAAAATTTCGAACACACAACCTCGCGGTCAGATGTGTTACCCTAAAGAGGTTTCCTTGCCCTTACAGATGATTTCTATCGATATAATTGGTCCGTTGCCCTGCGCTTATTATGGCTATAAATTTATCCTTTCTATGGTAGATGTTTTTTCCAAATATGTTTGGTTAGTTCCTCTGAAAAGGATTGACGCTCTTTCTGTTATAAAAGCGTTAGAGTCCGAAATTTTCTTTAATTTTGGGGTACCGCGTACTATTCTTTGTAACAACGCTACAGTTTTTCGTAGTAATCAATTTCTTAATTTTCTCAGATCTTTTCATATTCAATCACCTACTTTTACGCCATATTATACACCCCAAGCAAATACGGTTGAGCGATACAACCAAAGTGTTATAACATGTAGGTATTTTGGTTGGTGAAAACCAAAGAAGTTGGGCTAAAATGTTACCTAAAGTTAAGCTTTACCTCAATTCATGTGTTAATCTAGCCACTGGTTTTACGCCTAACTTTCTTATGTTTCGTAGAGAGGTCCTTATGGATAGCAGTCATGTAAATAGTCAGACTCGAAGCTCTAATTTGGCAGACAGTCGGGCTCGTCATGCTTCAAACCTATCCTCTCTCAGCGAAGTTTATGCAAAGGTTGCTGATAATCTTTCTTTAGCTTTTCTCCGTAACTCTCGTGCATATAATTCTAATCGATCAGCTGTCACTCTGAATGTTGGTGATACTGTATGGAGAAGGAATTTTTCCAAGTCTTCTGGAGGTGATTTTTTCTCTGGGAAGCTTGCTCCACGTTTTATTAAGTGCCGTGTGATAAGAGTCATTTCTAGGACCACCTATTTGCTACAGGATTGTGATTCAGTCCACTCCGGACAATATCATATCAAAGATATCTTAAAATAAATTGGATTAAATTCTCTTTGTTCCATATTGACATTTGCTTTCTAATCCTTTTTCCTCTTTGGAATATTTCTTTGCATAAGTTTTTGATTAGATTAAAAACTTAATAGATTACCTGTTAATAGTGACATCTATTTATTTCTGTGTTATGTCAACTTGTATTCTAAGGTTATTTTGTTTCTTTTATTTTAACACAGATGGCGTGACATTCAACATTTAATTTTAAATTTGAATTTAAACTTGAGTTTTATGACTTGAGTTGTCTGATTTAAGTTCTATGTCTTGAGTTCATCTTTGACTTAATTGATTTAAGTTTTCTTTCTTACACTTAGTTTTTTTTTTTTTGTCCAACTTGTCTTTTGTTTCTATAACTAAAGGTTGGACTTTACGTGTTCACGTTAATTATTTTGGGGATTCCCAAGTTTTTTCTTATAGTTGATAGGTCATTTGATCCCCAAGTTTTTTTCTTATAGTTGATAGGTAATAGTTAAGTCTTATGTTAAGTTAGGTTAGTTTTACTTAGATCTAAAGTTCACTGGTTGTTCTTCATAATTGTAAGGATGTGGTAGGTTAGAATTTGGCTCTAACTGAACAATATATATTTAGATTTAGGTGTTCGTTATTTTCTTTCATATTCTCCATAGATGTAATTGAGATATCGCGAGTTCGCGCGGATAACGTTTAGATGTGGTGGCCTCCGTGTTTATTCAGTATCTGTTGCACTTCGATATCGTTTGATTCAGATATGATGCCTGTTTTTTTGTTTTTGCCTGATCCAGTTTTTTTCTTCTTTCTCACTCGTACTTACGTCCTTTTTTTTTCTTAGAAAGAGGGTATTGCAGCATTATCACGCTGTTTTCGGCTGAATAAAAACTATTCTGTTCGTGTAAGTCGACCTCATTTCTAATCAATTTACTTTTTCTTACTTCGGTTCAAATTTAAAAATATGACGATTCGATGGGATGTCACGTAAGAAAATTTTTCGCAGATGGGGCGACGAATCTTTGGAAATATCCTACATGTTATTCCGTTTCGTAATTAAATTGTTAAATTATTTGTAATCTTAAGTCAAAAAAAAAGACCTAAGAAAGATAATTTACATATTGTAGCGCCGTACTGAACAGTCGGTTGTTATAAGTGATTTCACCAAGAACCGGTATGTATTTGAAACATTTTAAATTTTTTCTGCTTAAAAGATTCTCTCGGAGCATGGTGTTAATTTTTCTGTATTTTTCTCACCATAGATTCGCTCAGAATCGGTTCTAGGACTTTTGACCTAGCTAAGAACTAGTGACCCGTATACTTTCGGCGCCGCGACTCAAGGCCGACCAGGGGTCGGGAGACGCGTACTGGCGGTTGGCTCAGAGGCTTGCCGCCTGAGACCCGGAGCAACAGCGAAGATCCGATTTCGAGCGAGGATCCGGACCTTCAGGGAACAAATTTTGTTTTAATCCTTTTTTTTAATCTTTAGCAATAGTATAGTTTTTTTTTTTTGTACAATCATTTAATTTATTTAAACCCTATTCGTGTCAAAAGGTCGCGCAATGTATTTTTTCCGGTGTAGTATTTAAACTTGGATACAATTTGATCGCGCCTAGGGCTGAATAGGTGTTGCAACCCCTTTCTCACCTTCTGGTTTTAATTTTCAAAATCACAGACTTTATACAATTCTGAATGACCCATTTCGCTGCTTTACTTAAAATCATATTATATGTCGCCAATTATTTAATTCTTTCTTTGATCCTTTTAAATTTTTATATAAAAAATTTGTATTAGGTTTTTTTTTTATATCCGCAAAATTATACGTATTGACATGTAGCAGTGACGACTTTTATTTTTATTTACGCTACAATGGGTTTTACTCAGTACAAGTCTGACACTCCCTTCCGCTCCGTCCAGAGCAGGAGGGGTCATTTGATGATTTACCATCTGTAAAAAAAAGAATTACTATAGAAGCGCGATTTAGAATGTTCTTCATTTTTGTGTCATAGGGGGTGGATAATAAGTTTTGTATAATTTAGCTGTACTACTTTTTCTAGTGCTGCTACAAGTGCATTACAGTACGTTCAAAAATCTGGAACATCGACCTCTGAAGACGGTTAGTAAAAGGTCACAAAGCACTGTCACTACAACTGACCATGTTTTATGCATCCCGCATATTTTAGTGACCTAGCTGAAGAAGAAGAAGAATGAGAGAAGAAGCTACTTAAAAGCTTATCGATCTACCACAAACAACGGATTGTTTGTGGTAGATCGATAAGCTGTAACATTGAGGTACGGATACCTCAATATTAATAATTAAAAACGGATGTTACCCCTTTTGTCGGTCTGTCTGTTTGCCTGTTCGTTGGCTACTTTTTCACGCAGTTCCGGCTGAACGGTTTTCGATGTCTGGCACACGGATACACTTATAGATTATGATATAAGACAGTAATATACCCCAATTACATTTAGAACCAAATAATTCGCAACCTAAACACCGGCGATGTCACGGCCAACCCCACCACTAGTTTAATTTAAAGAAAAAATGATTCAAATACGACCTCTTTAGCGACGAAAACTGTCATAAATACACATTCTAACCGCTCAAACTTTCTACTCAGGTACTACCTATAAATAAACCTTTCTATCCATCTCCAGTAATATCAGTCAGACGCCACGTCAGCGGGTCTCGTACATCTGACAATATTAAAACACCTGTTCCACGATGAAGGATTATGTAACGTCAGGTCTCTTGCATCGAGTCAGCGATATTTTAAAGTTTCATATTAAGTTTTCCCGATCCCTTAACTTGAAAAATGTTTTTGTCGAATTCTTGCGTTGTAATATCATGCAATAATGCTTAGTCTTCTTAAATGAGTGTTTCAGTTTCTTACAGTGGGTCTGAAAACTGTATTAGGAATACTGCATTACTACTACGATATACGATATAAGGTGCTTTCAATAGTTTCAATGTCAGTTAGTTACCACTAATGAGCGGTTGTGACCGCTCTAATCAGACATATGCTTTAAAAATGTGTATCCAAAGTTAGACCGTCCAATTCAAAATAAGTTCCAATGCAAAAGTAGACAGTCTTTTTAATAACTTTTGACACCTATATATCCTGCGTATGCGTATTTAAGTTAAATTAAATTCGGTTCAGTCATTTCGGAAAATAAGGACTTTGATGGTTTGTTTGAAATGCGGTAAAGTGTAAACGCTCATAAGTAGCAACATTCTTTCAGAACGTGCTAAAAGCTCTGGAGCGTATTAAAATGCATCGATACAACTTATATTGCCTACATTCACGTACATTGATATAGGAGTAAATATTGAATTAGGAAATATCTGAAGACTGGATTTAATGTTATAGGTATGCTTCTTGTATTATTGGAGCCGAAATGAGAACAGTTTAAATTGTCTTCTGAGGTTCTGATCTTAAGAGTAGTAGGAACCTCAGTACTGATGAATTTACAGGGAAGTTTTGATAAAGTCAGAAATAAGGATGACGGATCTTACTTAGAACCAAAAAAATCGAATAAATTAAATTTTTGTTTTCGTTTTGAGGGTTCCGTACCTCAAAAAGAAAAATCGGATCCTATATGGATCAATTTGTTATCCGTCTGTCTCTCTGTCTGTTAAGACCCTTTATCTCAAGAACGCGTACAAGTTATCGAGTTGAAATTAAAACCATATTCTCAGATCTACAGTCTCTTTAAGCTGTGAAAAAATCAAACTTCTAAGTTAATGTAAAAAAGGAACGACCTTTTATGCCGCAAAAAACGTATATTTCGACACTCTCAAGGGAATCAAAATGTATAGGCTACTTCCTGTTGACCTAGAACTATGTTTGGAACGTAATACCGTCTTATACTACTAGTACAGGGAAAAATCTGAAAACCATACTTAGGTAAAAAATCATAATAAAAATATGATTTAATTAACGTGCATAAAACACAAAAGAAAATTTGTACGGAACCGAGGCGAGTACGACTCATACTACGGTTTTTTTCTAGAACAAGTCGGTTCCTGCACGATGTTTTCCTTAATCATGTTGAGAGAGAGCACTTATTAAATTAGTGGAAGAAACCGCGTTACTAAAACTTTTAATGACATTACTTTTTAGTAATTATAAAGCATCTCACTAGTTATCAAAAGCTTTTAAATTGAATACTAAACGTAACTCGATATTGAGCTCTAAAACCACTGAATTTGAACGTATTTTCTCTCCGGAGTCTATTTTATTTTTACGACTTCAATTCTAAGCCGGACTAGTTCCATTCAATATCTAAGTACAATTACAGATACCTCGCGGGCTAAATTAGTCTGTTTCCAATAGTATTTATTTTAGTATTGTTTTTATTAAGGTTATACGTAAAACCTAGGGATGTGAAATGGAAATTTAATTACAGGGTGTAAGATGGCTTGTATGGTACAGTGGCTGAGCAATTATTGGGAATTGCGTTTCACAATTGATTTTCATATGGAATTAACTGGTTTCTATTTTTAGTCTAAGCAGACTCAAGAATTTATTAACGATTATCACATTTTTAATTGCTGTTACTTTATAACTAACTTACCATTACCATGGACCGAGAGAAGCGGTGGCCCAGTGGTGTCGGCCCCGACTTACGAACAGTAAGCCGTGGGTTCGAACCCAGGCAGGCGCATTACTTTGTGTAATTTATTTCATCACCGCTGTCCTCAAAAACGGTGAAGGATAACATCATGAGGAAAATTGCACGTCCTAGAACTAAAAAATCGAAGACATGTGACATCTACCAACCCGTACTGGGCCCGCATGGTGGATTACAGCCCACTTCCTCTCATAGAGAGCAGGCTTGTGTCCCAGCAGTGAAAACATTATAGGCTGATGATGATTAATCAACATAGGACTGCGATATAAATAATATAATAAAGCTCATAGAGCGGAGGCCTGTGTCCCAACAGTGGGAACATTATAGGCTGATGACGATGAATAAAAAAAAACGTGCTCTAAATAGTACGGGGGTTGTAGATGTCTTTACATCCCAATGACGGGGAGAACTAGTGCCTTCCGGCTTTGTAAAGGGTAATTTACACCCATCAGGTATAATACTTCTCATAATAGAATCGTTTATGTGTTAAATTATAACTCAAACGAAAATAGCTTCCCATTTAAAAGTAGCGATCAATAAGTACATTGTTGCTAAACTGAGACCAGCCAGACCCAATCAAAATCTAGAACACGGGTAGTCCAGTTCGTTCTAATAGCCTTCATTATGTAACTTCCATAAACTGTAGAGTATAGGCCGTTGCCGGCAGCCTGTTATTTATTAAAGGCAAATTGTGGGTACCGTGCAATAATAGTGGGATGTGACGTCATACAGCTCTGCTTCGAGCCTTTGTTGCTTTAGAAGCCTAGTATGTGTGTAGGTTTTATAGATATGGTATGTGGGGGGATTTTGGAAGATTTACTGGATTTTGACGTACTTACACTCTGAGAAGTCAGTGTAGAGAATCATCATCATCATCATCATTTCAGCCGGAAGACGTCCACTGCTGGACATAGGCCTCCCCCAGGTGCCGCCACATTGACATAACATAGAGGGTTTTGCCATAATCGCCACGCTTGGCATGCGGGTTGGCGATCGCAGTACGGTTGTTATAAAAGCACAGAGAACGCTGCTGCCCATTCTCTGGTAAGTCCCTCAGTCGCGTCTTACGACACCCACGGGAAGATATGGGATGGTGCTATTCTTTAGGTCCGACACCATACAGAACCATACAGAAGTGTAGAGAATAGCCATTGTTAATTTATTTGAGATCGGCGCAGCATGCTTTCTTCTTCCATACTTCTCTTTTGCTCGTCATCTCAGCAGTCATCTCCTTTCGAGCCATATCATCCATCCTTCGCTTCTTTGGTCTTTCCCTACTCATCTACATTCATAGTCCTCACATGTCCATACCACGATAACCGAAAATGTATTACGAACACATTAGTAAAAGTCATTGTCAAAGATAAGTATTCTTCCATTTTCAATTTTTTTTTGCTGCGTGATCCTTATCACTGAATAATGAAAATCTTTCAAAGACGTCTGTCAAATACGAAACCGTATTAAGGTAA
Source organism: Cerastis rubricosa (assembly GCA_949152445.1). Classification (NCBI taxonomy): domain Eukaryota; kingdom Metazoa; phylum Arthropoda; class Insecta; order Lepidoptera; family Noctuidae; genus Cerastis; species Cerastis rubricosa. The sequence continues at coordinate 18,348,694 of OX424541.1, forward strand.
AAACATGTTTTTAAACTGTGTGAATTGGCAGTTGTTTCACATGCCTTCTTCTTCTTTTTATCCTAGTTCCTCCACGTTTGTTGCATCCGCTCGTGTTGGTTCTTCGTTTTAACCACGTTTGAGCCTCGTTTCACCTACAACACCATTTTGTGTAATAATATCATAGATCGTTTTAGCCTGTTTCATGTAATAATCTCGTATTTATGACCCATTTTTATCGATGGGTTGTTGTTTTTTAACAAGCCCCCACTTACGAGCAACATAAAATATTTATAACCGAATAAAATAAAAAAAGATTATTACCTAAACCCACATGGAAAATATTTTATCAAAAATGTTCAAGCTGTTAACTTCATCATCTGCGTAGCCTTTTCCCAAACTATCTTGGGGTCGGCTTCCAGTCCAACCGGATGCAGTTAAGTACCAGTATTTTACATGAAGCGACTGCTTAGCTGACCTCCACTACCCAGTTACTGGGTAACACGATACCCCCTGGTAAGACTGGATGTCAGACTTTTGGCTTCTGACTACTCGTAACGACTATCAAAGAACTACAAATGACAGCCGGGACCAACGGCTTTACGTGCTTTCCGAGGCACGGCCGAAGCTGTTAACTTATTGCATTTATTTTCGTTTTGTTAGGTTAGGGACAACAAAAAATTAAAGCGCTCGTCAGAATATAAATACATCATCAAGATAGCAAAATCTTAAAATTTTCATTAAGTATAACGACATATAATGGCTAGTACAGAACTTTTTGATTGCACTACTAATTTTCGCCCATCTCCATAATTATGAATCATAAAAGTTATCTATGAACGGGCTCACTCTTACTGCACTTATTTTAAAGTCGACATTCCTGTGTACTTTTACTTGGCAATAGCCGAGCCGCAGCGCCATTACTGTTAAACGATGTATATGATGTACATTCGAGATGGTCATTATTTTAATGATAATAGTCAGAATCAGAATCAGAATCAGAATGTTTATTTGTAAACATAGGTTACAGATACACAGGTGTGTGAGATGTTACATTTTGGTTAGTTCTCTATGCTTTGCCACTAGGCGTACAAATGTTAGTATCATCAATTACATCATTCATTTCACAATAACAAATAAAAATTATGGAAAGCTTGAGTTTTAGATAAATCATTATAATATTCTCCTGATAATTAATTAAGTTTCAAGTAAAAACTAACAATGTCAGAATAAGTAACAAATTAATAAAATATTTCCAGAATGTCAACAATAAAACAAAATTAAGATAAAACGGAGATGTCAAAAAACAAGAACAGGTCAATAAATCAAATTGATACAAGAATGTCAAAATAAGTACTAAATCGATTATTTTTAGAATGTCAACATTAAATCTAAGAAAGTACAAAACAAATATAAAATATAGCTATAAGAAAATATTGGATGGTGTCAATTAATTAATAATAAAATTATCATGACTTATTATCTGAAGGAGGGATTATAGAACTATCATCCAAGTAGTCCTTAATTGAGTAATAACATTTATCGATTAAGATTTTCATAAGTACACTTTTGAATTTGTCCAGACTTAATGATTTTAATGTCTCAGGCAGTTTGTTAAATATCTTTGTGGCCATACAGAAAGTACTTTTATTCATTAGGGCAGTTCTGCCATGTGTTATTTCGAGTTCTAACTTATTTTTGTCTCGTAACTTTCTGTAGTAGCTTTTGGAAGCTATTTTGTATTGGGAGATGTGTGTTTTGACAAATATATTAGTTTCGTAGATGTATAATGATGGTACGGTAAGAATGTTTAGGCTTTTAAAAAACGGTTGACAACTGTCGGTACTATTTAGGCCACATATAGATCTAATACATTTTTTTTGAGCTCTAAATACAAATTCTCTATCGACTGAGTTACCCCAATACATTATCCCGTACCTAAGTGTTGACGCAACATAACCGTGATATGCTGTTAACACCGCTTCTGGGCTGACGGTCTTTGACAGTTTGCTTAGAACATATGCGAATTTACAGATTTTTTTACAAATTTCTTTTGTCTGAGATCTCCAGGTCAAGTTGTTATCTATTAAGATGCCAAGGAATTTTGTGACAGTAGTTGACTCTATTTGAGTCCCTAAATAATGAATGTCAGGGATCATACTTGGAACTCTCTGGTGAAAATGCATAATTTTTGTTTTATCTAAATTAATAATAAGATTATTTTTGTCAAACCATGATATAATTGTATTTAATGTCATATTAATTTCATTTTCATATGTCGTAGGATCGTCGCATTTAACTACTACTGTGCTGTCATCAGCAAATAGTACCATAGGATGGTTTATGTGTCCGGGAAGGTCATTAATGTACAGCAAGAAGAGGGGAGGCCCTAGCACGCTGCCCTGTGGCACGCCGTATTTTACTGTTCTACATTTGGATCGATATTTCTTCTCGTAACCATCATTCGTGCAAATTTGTGTGATTTCTACATATTGTTTTCTATTTGTCAAGTAGGATTCTAACAGTTTAAGTATGTTTCCCCTGATTCCATAATTTTCAAGTTTGCTTAACAAAATTGCGTAATCTACATAATCGAAAGCCTTGGTTAGATCCATATAGATAGCACAGACAGGATTTCTTTTGTCCACATTTGATACAACAGGAAGTAAAAGATCATGTATTGCCATATTAATTGTATTCTGTTTACGAAATCCCTTTTGTTCCTTGACTAGTATATTTGACTTCTCAAGGTACGTGTATAGGGATTTATAGACAACTTTCTCGAATATTTTTGAGAAGACAGGTATCAAGGCAATCGGTCTGTAGTTTGCCATAAATTGCTTATCCTGTTTCTTGTGCAATGGTATAACTATGGAAGTTTTTAGTCCTTCGGGAAAAATTCCATTACAAATACTCATATTTATGATGTGGCTGAGATGTGGAGCTACATATTGAGCCACTTCTTTTATAACTTTAGTGCAAATTCCGTCATAACCAACACTATTTGTGTTTCTAAGTGAGTTAATATGGTAAACTATGTCTTGCGGTATAGTGGGTTCCATAAATAAAGAACTAGAAGTGTTTGAAAGGACAGGGAGTATTGCCTTATTTTTAGGTTCAATAACTTGGTCAACATAGAAATTATTAAAAGACTCGGCTATTTCTAATGGGTTTGTTATTTGGTTTGAGCCTATTCGTATTTCTGTTATTGGTTCTTTAGGAAAGAAGGTTTTAGAATTGTTAATAACTGTCCATGCCGCTTTCGATTTATTTTGGGCGGTTTTAATATAATAATTATTTTGTGATTTTTGTGTCAATGATATAATTTTTTTAAATCTAGCTGAGTATGTTTTGAATGTGTTTTTGTTTTGTGATGTAGGGTAATTTCTATATTCCCATAACAGCTGTCGTTTCTTTTTACTACATTTTCTTATCCCGCTAGAGATCCACTTTGCTTTTTTGGTAATCGATATCGTTTTCATTTCATAAGGAAAACAGAGATTGTAAAAACATTGAAATAGGTCTAGAAAATAATTGTAAGCCTCGTTAACGTCACTGGTGCTATAAATGTCGGAAAAGGTGAGACATTTTATGCTGTTTTTAAATTTTATTATATTTGCTTGACAATAATTTCGTCTTTTTCCTCGCCAGCGCTTTAAAGTACATGTTTTCTTAACTGGACATTTCAAAAGCTGAGCCGTATGATCCGACAAACCAAATTCTATAATTTCTCCTTTACATCCCTTCACGTTATGTGCAAAATTGTCTAAACATGTCCCACTGCTTAGTCTAGTCGGTTGAGAAAATTGCAATTTTAAGTTGTAGCTTAACAGTGCATACTCAAAATTCAAAGCATGTTTATTTCTTTTCAAAATGTTGATATTAAAGTCTCCACATATAATAACCTTTTTACTTAGTTTTATACACACCAAATTTAATATGTTGTTCAAGTTATCGTAAAATTTATCTAGATTAGATTGGGGCACCCTATATATGCATACAATAATAATGTTGTGTTCTGTCAATTCTATCGCGCAGCTTTCAATTACGCTATTTTCAGAGTATTTACTTATATTTAGCACTTTATATTTATGGCCAATCCTAGTTAAAATGCAAGCGCCACCCCTTTTACATGTTCTAGAAAAACTCGTTGATAGGCTGTAGTTTGGTATGTTTAGTAGTTCTTCCTGTTCTGGTGTCATAAAATGTTCAGTTATGCACACAGCGTCTATCCGTTTTCTGTTACTTTCTAGTTCTTCCAAATAAACGGTAAGGGTATCACCCTTGTTTAGAAGTCCCGCGATATTTTGATGTAGTATATATATATTATTATTGTAAACGAAAAAAGTTAGAATTTTCCTCAAGATTTGTATTTGCATTGTTGAAAACACTTTCTTGTGTATTGTTGCTATTTTGCTGTTGATTTGTATTACAATATAATTTTAAATCTACCAATATGTTGCTCATAATATTGTCATATATGTTCCTTATTCCATATTTATTTATTTTTCCCGTAGTGTAGGAAAACATCTCATGCGTAAGGTTGCGATTGCTGTCGAAGATGTATGCATACTTATGACTTTGGTTATCTAAATGAAGCAGGTAGCTAAACATTTCAACTTTGAAGTTGTATATTAGTGATCCTGTTTTGTATGTAGGGAGACAGATCACTATATTGGTGTGTGTCACTTTTCGGAGGGATTCATTTAACATATTTATCACGTCTATATAATTGTTATCATATGTATCAATAACATCTTCTTCTATGAAAAGTAGGCAATAGTCATTTAAGTTAAATTCCTTTAAGTTTTGTTCAATTCCGCTTATGAGCCGCATTATGCCACAGTTAGGCATAATATAATGACAATAGTTAAAGTACTTTGAGAACACGTCCTCAATTATAGGCGCGGATCCCATGATTTTACTACAGCTCAAGATACAAAGTTTATTCTTCTGTGTAGGCTCCGATATTACATTTGCTGATGTTATACGGGTAGGGATATCTTTTGCTTTGTCTGTACTTATGGTTTGTGTCTCTTTATTTTGTTTATTATTGATTGCGCACTCAAGACTTGGTTGTTGTTCGTGTTCCCTAATCATGTTATTTGATGAGCTTATTCGATGCAAAGTTTTGTTTTTGCGTGCCGGAGTTGCACTTTTTTTATCAGGAGTCGAGCATATTTTCTTAAATGTGTTAACAGTCTTAATCATATTTTGTAAATCCGATTTGAGACGAAAGTTTTCGGTATTTAAATCTTCTATTTCTTTATGAGCGCTTAATAATTGATTCTTAAGTATTTTGTTCTCTTCAGTTAACTCACGAACGTCGTCAATTGTATCATGGAAGCTATCAGGAATACTCATCATTGTTGTGTCAAGTATAGTTTTCTCACTGTTATTATTCATATTTTTACTGAGGTCAGTTAGCGAGCTTGATCTGCATGGTTTACGATAGGTAATGTTATTGTTGCTTGAATCCATCTTTGCTTGAAGCTGCCGTGGCGCCCTCTGTTGTGCAGTTATTGAAGGAAAGATGTTTCAAATTGGTAGATAATTTGAAAGATGGTCTGCGCGTTGATTTGTGAGATTCTAATATAATTGTTGCATTCACAAAAAGAGACGCGTGTTTGCGGAGGTTTGAACCTGCGACCATTTGAGCAGAGAAAAGTGTCATCTATTATGCCGCCGGACCAAACGAACATATATTTCCAAGTTGAAATTGAGTACCACATTGGTTACTGTAACAATATTTGAACTAAACGAAGACGGTTGAAATGACTCATGCAATAAGAATTTTTTCGCTGTCAATACTAAAATACTGGTGGGTCACTTTGTTTTTGTTTGTCTATACTTTGGTAATTGATTAGCAACTAATATGTGTCCGTGTTTTTCTGGTTTTAGTTCACTTTATATTATAAAAAACACTGTTTTTTGTGTCACTTTGAATTTAGGTCTTAACTTCACAGTTTGTAAACAATACCCGTAGATAACACTGTCACTTATTCATTAGTCACTGTTTTATCGTTTGACTTATTTTTATTTAGTTCTATACACTATAAGTTTATTTTAAAGATATCATATATAGTCATATATTTCTTTGGAAATCCTTCAACGATACATGACCACGTTGTTTTTGCTATTAACAATAGAAATGGTCAGGGGTGCCTGGTTTGGTTGCCCATCAAGATTATTTCCAAATATCATTATCCAGTTAACCTCTGCTCGCGTTGCAAGGATTAAAAAAAATCTCCTTCTTTGGCGTATGTGCAACAACAGTTCGGTTCTGTAGTATATGAGTCTATAGTAGCAGAGGAATAGTATTAATATCTACAAGTATGTCGGTGACGGACTATGAGTCGAAAGCGCGCCAAAGGTCAAGCGACCTACTTACCAGTCTACCCACACCTAAGCGCGCTTACTACAGAGTCGTGATGTTTCCGGCTCGCTGCGGGGAGGACAGTCTGTGTCTGACCGCGGCGGAGTCAAGATGTCCTGAAACTGTAACCCGATTCATGGTGCCTAGTGTTATTGTGTTGGATTGTAATTTCAAGTAATTTGTTATTTCGACAAAAGCAGTGTACCGTGTGTGTGTGTGTGTGTGTGTGTGTGTGTGTATGTGTGTGTTTTCATTGCACGAAACCCATGTTCTGCCCACATGATGACCGAGTCTAACGGAATGAAATCATCTAACTGCGACAAGTATATAATAGAATCTGACGTTACAGTTATGTCCATACTGTCCATCTAGCCAGCAGATTTATCTTATACAGGGGAATGTAATTAAAACTTTTTTAACTACAACTTTTTTCAGCAGATGTACAAACGAAAATAAAATTCACCTCGTAAATATACTGGCAGCTTCTTTTTCAGAGTATTTTCTGGCAACCCTATTCCCGTATTAATGTAATAATACTTTTATTACGACAATTCCCAAAGAAGGCAAGAGACAAGACAAAAGATATTCATGAATAAATTGTTTATGATAGCATAAATTAAGTGTGTCTTTCTTTTGATATAGAGCAGACGGGCAACATTGAAATGTCTTTTTTCTTTCATGAAATTTGTCCTTAATTGTTGAGAATAACCACTTGTGGCCTTCGTGTGGAGGGTCAGGCCTTAATTTTTAATGTGGCAATCGATTGAAGCAGGTAACATTGTTATAAAATGTAGCCGATCCATAACGTTCTAATGAAATATCAACTACTCTTTGAAACAACACTTACCGTTTAAGTCTAAAAATACTGTATGTATTGATTTTCAGAAGTCACAAGTACAGCATGCGTGTATCTTGCCACAAGTCGCATCGCTTGAGTAAGGGAACGAGGCGTATTTTATAATTCAACTTCTTAGAATTTGAAGTGTGGTTTCAAAGTAGAATAGACAGAGGTGTACACCCACATTTTGCCAGTTATGATTCAGTCGCATGTTTTAGGGCGCGAGCCTATTGCTTACTATCAACTGGTACAAGTGATTACATACGAGACCGAAACGTGGTCGCTCACAATTGGCCTCATCAGAAGACTTAAAGTCACCCAAAGGGGAAAGGAGAGGGCTGCTCGGAGATTCCTTGCGTGATCAAATCGGAAATGAAGACATCCGCAAGAGAACCAAGTTTAACGACATAGACCGAAGAATTGCTAAACTTAAGTGGCAGTGGGAACACATTGCTTGCAGGACGGATGGCCGATGTGGCCGAAAAGTTCTGGAGTAGCGACCGCGAACGTCAACGTTGCGTTGGAAGGCCTCCCGCTAGGTGGACCGAGGATCTGGTGAAGGTCGCGGGGATCCATTGCATGCGAGTCGCACGGGACCGGTCAATATGGCGAAACTTCGGAGAGACCTATGTCCAGCAGTGCACGTATTTTAGCTAAGAGGATGATTATAATGAACTGATACAAATCCAGACTCCGTGACTGCTCCTGAAAAAAATCTGATGGAAAAATTCACTTTGCCCGACCTTTATTCGAACCGAGGACCTCAGGCTTAGCAGTCGCGCTTGCGTCCACTAGGCCAGCAGCATAGTAAAGTAGTTCTTCGAAGTAGTCCGTCTGTACCAAATATAATTCATGGCAGTACCGGCGTTGTTTCATTACGTGTAATCTGAAGTTTTATACACAGACAGATTTTGTAATTTAAGGGGTAATTTCAACTTAATAGAATTTAAAATGATTTCGCATAAATCTTTGGGAAAGTATTTCTTTGTTTATGAAGAAGAAGTACCTACAAAATTATGATGAAATAGTTACGGATATGGCAAATTTTTATTTTTTAAGTTATTGTTGCAAAATGAAGGTCAAGTTTAATATAAAGTGATTTTCTTGGTGTTTGTAGCAGCCAATTTGTATTTTTATTTAATTTTTTCTTAAAAGGCAAACGTGTCGCCGCAACTCACTTGATGTGAAGCGATGATGCGGCATAATTATTATCATGAACACATATTTCGGTAAGTATTATTTCATTTCTTGTATAAATTATTAATTTCAGGAAATCTATAGGCTGTACTTTAAGAGTTTTCAGGTTAACCGTACGGTGGAGCACGCTTGCCTAGAAGAAACCGATTCAATTCACTTGAACTTTGAAGAGATCTTGGTTATAATGTTCAGGGAACTGAAAAATGGACAGTATTCCATTTTCATATGAGTTTTACATTTATCATTGTGTTATGAAACCCTATAGACAATTGTACATGGACAGCATTATAAAAACCCTAATACTTTTATCATTTTATTCACTAGCTGTCCGGCGCAACTTCGTTTGCGTCGCATTTTCCCCGTTTTAGCACCATTTTTCATTGCTGCTCCACTCCTATTGGTCGTAGCGTGCTGATATATTATAGCCTACAACCTTCCTCGATCAATGGACTATATACCACTGAAAAAAATTTTAAATCGGACCAGTAGTTTCGGAGCCTATTCAATGCAAACAAACAAACAATCAAATCTTTCCTCTTTATAATATTAGTTTAGATTGTCATCATCATCAACAGCCTATAATGTTCCAACTGCTGGGACACAGGCCTCCTCTCAACGAGAGAGAGTGTGCTTTAATCCATCACGCGGGCCCAGTGCGGGTTTGTTTTATCATAAAAAAACAAGCTTAATACAAATACTACTACGGTACTTAAGAACTATGCCCCACAAAACCATTTTCTCGGTTTGTCTGTAGGAACGGAATAAAAGGGTATATGTTTAAAAAAATGTTAATAGTGCGGACGCTTCATTAATACTAATATTACTTATAACTAATAATCAATAAATCTTAAAAACTACTTATTTATTTACCCTCTTCCAACAATCTGCAAACCAAAGTGGTTTGCAAGACCTAAAAAATATGGTTTACAAACTCCTGAGAAAGAACAGTTTAAGTGATATGGCAAACTTACTATTCATTTACTGACTTCTTATATCAGCAGGCAATCGGTTGAGAAGGTATGGTACTCCCTCGCCAAAATAATTACTGATTTTAGGTACATCAAATTTGCCTGCTGATATTGACCTAGTCGCATGGTTATGAGTAACTAGCGAGTGACACCCTCAACTGCCATGACTGTTAAATAGAAGTAGCTATAGTTGTCCTTGTTCCTCTGTTTCTCCATCTCTTTAGATTATCGCCTACTATTTGATGGAAGACAAGTACCTACACAGCTACAATTTAACTGCTTCAAACTGCAAAATAGTTAAAAGAAAAATGTAAATTCTTGTAACATCTGGCGCAACGAGTTTTCACATTACGACATTTTGCAATGTTTACGCATCAGTTGAACTTAATTAAAATTTTAACAACGTTAAAAGATGCTTTTTATTTTCAAACTAGCTATCCGGCGCAACTTCGTTTGCATCACATTTTCCCCGTTTTCGCAACATTTTTCATTGCTGCTCCACTTCTATTGGTCGTAGAGTGATGATATATAGCCTATAGCCTTCCTCGATAAACGAGCTATATACCACTGAAAGAATTTTTCAAATCGGCCCAGTAGTTTCGGAGCCTATTCAATGCAAACAAACAATCAAATCTTTCCTCTTTATAATATTAGTTTAGATTTAGATTAAAATGCAGTTTCTCAGAACTTTTTCACCTTTATCGTTCCACGTCTATAGCAGAAGGAGCTCGTGGCTTAATAATAACAGCCGCTTGGGTTGATCGATAGGTTAAACCGCGTTTGCCTAGGTTGTTCCGTGGATGGAACCCATTACATACCGAGTTTCCTCCGTGCCTCGTAAGGCACGTTAAGCCGTCATAGGTAGTCAGTGACCCGAAGAGTCTGACAACCAGTTTTACCAAAGGGTATCCTTTTACCCAGTACTAATTGGGTTTTAGAGGTCAGATAGGCAGTCGCAGTAAAATACTGGTATTTTGCTGTATCCAACAACATTTTGAAAATGTTTAGTACTATCTTTTTAGACTTATGTATTTTGCGTATGCGTATGAAGTTTCATTAAAATCGGTTCAGTCATTTTGGAAAATAAGGACTTGAAATTTTGTATGAAATGTCGTAAGGCGTAAACGATCTTAATACCCAACAGCTGTTACCAAAGCATCTATTGAATTTTAAGTTACGATTTATGTTGATGGGACATTGCACGTATACGGAGTGTAAAAAGTCACATAGACATCATCTGTGCTTTCTGTACAGTAATATAAGTAAGATTGAGTTATTATATTAGGATTTTTTTTTTGGATACGATAGTCACAAACAAGCGCGCAAACGTCCGTTTGCGCGTTTGTTTATTCTACTTATCTACCAATCCGCACTGGGCCCGCGTGCTGGATTAGAACTCACTCCCTCTCATAGAGACGAGGCCTGTGTCCCAGCCGAAGGAACATTATAGGCAGATGATGATGATGATGATGATGATGATGATGATATATAGATTTTCGTACATAATATACGTAAAAAAAGTTAGAACTTCGTCTTTTAGGTCCTATGAAACACCACAACAAAAATAATGAGAAAAATAGGTGAGTGTTTTCGTAAAGTGTCTTTTTACACGTTATGTTCAGCACCATTTCAAGATCCATTACGCCCGGTATAAAGTAAAATTCCACCATTAAACTAATAAGTCTCTAACTTTATAATACCCTAACTATTTTATTATTTGTTTGGGTGTTGCCAGTAAACGGGTCACGCGAAAAACTACATAACGTCTTTAATATTTATAGTCTGTCAACGTTTCTAGCTTAACTATCGTCCTTGGATTATTTGACGGGTTGTTAGAAGTTAATGATTCGTTACGTTAAGTGGAACGGACGAGAAATATTTTGTTATGGCCGTTATTTTGAATGCCGTCAATGTATTGATGGGCTTATGTTGCAGGAAATGGGTTAACATATCATTTGTTTTGTTCTTATGTTTCGTGGCTTTCAAGGGTATATGTTGTCGTAATATAGTGATGTTGAAGAGCAGCGGTGGACCAGTGATGGCAGCCCTGATTTACGAGCAGCAAGCCGTGCGTTCGAACCCAGGCAGGCGCATTACTTTGTGTAATTTATTTCATCACCGCTGCTCTTAAAAACGGTGAAGGAAGACATCGTGAGGAAACCGGCATGTTGTAGAACTAAACATTTCGAAGACATGTGACATCTACCAACCCGCACTGGGCCCGCGTGGTGGATTATAGCCCACTCCCTCTCATTGAGAGGATGCCTGTGTCCCAGCAGTGGGAACATTATAGGCTGATGATGATGATGAATATATTGATGGTCAGTTTTCTGACAGTATTTCCTATCATCATCTGCCAAGCCTTTTCCCAAACTTTGTTGGGCGCCAGCTTCCAGTCTAACGGGATGTAGCTGTGTATCAGTATTTTAGATGAAACCACGGCCGGGGCCTATCTGGCAGTCTTTACCATAATATTAACCAAAATTTTGACATCAAGAAAATGTGAAATTGTGTCTCGTCTGTAGTTACATTAAACAGTTACTTTACAATCTACCAAATTTTCCAATTTCGTTGATTACCCTTTATTAAAAGAAAGCCTACCTTGTAAAAAGTTGGCTAAACCCATTATTAATGATCGCACTTAAGTACTAAATAATGATAACTTTTAGATAAATAAAATTAAAATGCAAATCATTCTCTAAAAACACACACACACAAAACCGAAAACGCAGCCATTATCTCCACAAATTCATATACGAAGCTAAAAATCCAAAATTCTCCAAAAACACCACACACAAAAAACCGAAAACGCAACCATTATCTCAACAAATTCATATACGAAGCTAAAAATTAAAAATACCATACATCTCTGTATGAGATGCAGAAACTTTTCAGCAATTAGACCGAAAGCTCTCTGCTTTAAAGTGTTATTAAAACACATCCCCCGAGACTTCGGTCCTCATGAAAATACGAAGCAAATGAAATTATTTTTTGCTTATGTGGAATGTGAAATTGAAAATGCAATTGGTTTAATCAGCTCAAGGAATTCTTTTGCTAATGTGTGGTTGTTTTGTGATGGAAATGATGGAATTGGTGCTTTTGTTTGTTTGGGTTATTCCATACGATATACAAGGTGTTGTTTTGCATCCTCGTCAAAATTCAGGTGCTTGTGACAAAAGACATAAGTAAATAATGAATTTAAATTACAGTACCCAGTTAATTATTAATAAACGCTGATTTTGTTTGATTGTTTACTTTTGTCAGTATTTCAGAATAACCTCGTTAACGTGGATTAGGGAATAAGAAATTATGTAATAAACGTTTGAGATTGTTTGTATGTGGAAAGCGCGGATATAGGGCTAGGATCGGACGGGCCGCGTTTAAAACAAGGGTGGTTTACACTTACCGATTTCCGTAAAGAAAAATAAAAATTGGTACCTACCGGATTTATTATTGACTCGGGTCGAGAATCATTAGCATATTTACCTCTTTGAATTTGACGCGGATACAAAACAACACCTTGTATATTTATATGGAAAGCTTTGCCTTTTACTCTTTTTATCTGTTTTTGTGTTTCTGGAATTTTACAGACATCAAGAACAGTGGCGAGCCGGTGACGCCGACTTACAAATTGTACATCGTAGGTTAGATCCAAGCCATGCACGTTATTTTTTATGTAGTTTATTTCGTCCTCACTACAACCAAAACTATGAACGAAAACAGCGAACGGAAACCAATATGTCCTGGAACCCAAAATTCGAAGACACGTGACATCCACCAAATCACATAAGGCACTCGTGGAGTATTAACGCCTTTTTTTACAGACGGGAAATCATCAAATGACCCCTCCTGCTCTGGGCGGAGCAGAAAGGAGTGATAGACTTGTACTGACTAAAACCCATCCAAGTTCCTTCTTAGCCTTTGTGTTCCAGGGCCACGGTATCTCTTTCGAACAGTCCCGCAGCCCTGGCAGGCAACGGCCCTCTTGGACCCCTTCCGATTTGCTGGCATCTCCTTGAGGGAGTTTTAAGGCCTGTGGGAAAGTTATAGCCTGATTATAATTACATGCCAAAACATAAGTATACAGCATGGCTGATTGTCTCATTGGTCCCAAGCGCGACAGCCGAGCATGAGGTCCGGGGTTCGATTCCCGGGTCGGTCAGTTTTATTGGAGTTTTCCATCAGGGATTTCTCAGTAGCAGCCATGGAGTCTGAATTTGTGCCCTGTTGATGGCAATATTTAAAAGAGTGTCCATGGAGTTTCTTGTCCATTCTTCTGCATAGAGATCTACGCTTTGGAATGGGCAACTACAGTACTTTCACAGTTATTATGTCTTGTGACTGGGACTGTAGCTTCATTTTTATTGTTGTTCGACTATTCAAAGTGCCTGTAACTGGCCTACTTGAAATAAATGATTTTGATTTGATTTAATTTGAATAGGCTTGCCCCCAATTTATATGGGACTTAAAACATGACAGGCGTTTCATATTAGGTACACTTTTGCCTAACCCTTCGCAGATTACAAGCGTGATTTTATTATATGGCTAAGCAGTACGATACGACTATGCAGAGATGGCCAAGATTCACAAAAATATGGATTATGATAATCTTTCTACTGATTCCTCACTTAATTGATTCCCCATTCTCAAAATGAATTCTTTCCCAATTTTAACAAATAAATTACCAGGAAAAATATAATCCAGTCCACATAATCAGTTCACTTCAACATAATGGATGAGCCCCACCCTTTACCATACTTCAACGAATTGCTAAACGAGAACGATAAACGGTAATCATGGTCCAAAGCTACCACTTAAGACATTACTCACGGGAACTATTTCCATATATTTTTTGCCCAATCATAGAACACTTAGGAAAATTCGATATGTCTCTTGGGATAAATCAGGGTACTTACTGCGATGAAATACTCTAAATATTGGGGTATATTAGGATAGTAGAATTAAGGTATATTTTAATACGACCGGCACGGTTGGCGCCGTGGTTGAGCGATCGACTGCTGCGCTGCGTGTCGCGGGTTCGATCCACGCACGGAATAAATATTTCTATAGCTGACAGATTATTTGTTCCGGGTCTGGCTGTTTGTGTACGTGAGTTTAAATGTTTGTAAACGCACCCACGATAACCTTAAGGACCTGGCTTAAAAAAAGTGGTCAGTGCAATCAGCGAAAAACTACGTTTTATTGTGCTTATTTGTTATCAGAAGAACATTTTTTTTCAACATCTTCCCACAGGAATTTCCCCTGTACTGGTGCGTTTACAAACATTTAAACTCACTTACGTAGACAGCTAGATCTAGTCTCTGTGCGGGAATCAAACCCGCAACACGCAGCGTAGCAGCTAATCCGTTATCCACTGCGCCATCCTTAACAAAAAAAGACAGAAAGGATGAAGATTGTCGGTATAAAAAGAGGCACAGACATCTACATTTTCGCCATAAAAATCAGGAACTCGAACGATAAGTACTTACAACTGATCACCATCAGAAAACTATTTTCCATTTTCGTTAAAACCTTAAAAGTAAAGAAACATATTTATTTCGGACTAAGCTTTACATGCAAAAGATAAAACAAACACAAAAACAAGAATCGAAATTACCTAAACAGAAAAGGTCGTGTAGCACTCAGCCAGCCCCAAAAAAAAAACTGAAGTCTTCACAAAACAGTAAGATTATCCTAATATCGAATTACACTTTCCCCAAGGGAATATGTAAAAAATATATAATAATATAGTGATATAAAAAGATGTTCCATCGCCGTTAGAATGGAAGTCATGAATAATTGAGTGGACCATGGAGGCGGTCATAAGTCCTGAATCGATTACATGGAGGTACGAGTACTATTTCTGGATCAGACGTGAAGGCTTGGGCGACGGTTTTCTTTGTAGTGGACGTTTGGTTTATTATCTACGAATGGACTGTGCTGTGTATGTAGGTACACAGTTTTGTGCTAAGTCATGTTCTAGGTGCGTTGGTGAGATTAATGTTTTGAATGGCTTTGCTTTGCGAGAACATTACTCTAAGCCTTAGATTGAGAAAATCAGCTGGAGTTATGTGTTAAGTATTCCCACAATAATTTTAACTCTTGTATTATTTACTTTCTTTAAACACTACCTGTGTCTGTATATACACAGGTAGTAGCGAAAAAAATATCTGCTGCCCCATAAAAAATTTCAATACCTATTTGACCCAATGAAATAATGTGGCAACTGATATTCTTTTCGCTATTACGATGTTTGTCCGATGGAGGAACATGTTCAGTTTGATGGTCTTGTAGCACACCCTTAAGTATGTATATACCCTTTTCGTTACATTCTGTATACACAGGTAGTGTTGGCAGTATCGCCACAACTTGAACAGCCATTGTTCACACATCCAAATGTTAATCCAATCATAATTATCCATTTTTATGAAACGCACATCATGTTTACGAGAACGCAATCTAGATGCCGCATCTTTAGATTTACTCTTTCATCGCTGGAAATTCAGTGGTCCGGTGATTTCAATGTGTCTTTGTTTTTCCTCTTTCTCTCTCCTCCTATCATTCTTTTCCTATCCCCTTTGCTTGCCTCATCCACATCCCAACTACGTCCACGTCCACTGTCCCTCCTATTTGTATTCGGATTGCGGCCCGCATGTTCCTCACTGCGGCCCAAGATTGGTTATGCGTACTTAGGATATTATGTCGGCGTTTGTGTCAGCCGGGAGTCTGTGATGTTTGCTCCATTGTTTATTTATGCTTTTTACTATTAAGAAGAGATTTTAGAAAGAAAATCTGAATAAATATCAATATTGCGTTAGACTGTTAGTTTAATCTTCGTCTGCCCCTTTTTATGCAAAGAAAAACGATACGAATATGATGAAGCTATCACAAACCTTAGATTACTCAGCTTGATGGGTGCTGGTTGGCGTTTGTAGGCCATAATGCCCGGTTTTTGTTCACTTTTGATCTTGTTTTAGGGTTCCGTACCCAAAGGCTTAAACGGGATTTTATTACTGAGACTTTACTGTCCGTCCCTCCGTCCATCCGTCTGTCACCAGGCTGTATCTCATGAACCGTTTTAGTTAGCCAGTTGAAATTTCTACAGGTATAAAAACAGAATAAAATAAATGTTTAAGGGGGCTCCCACTTTCTCTTTTCTCCCCCTTTTTATAAATAATGGTACGGAACCCTTGTTGCGCGGGTCTGTGACGCAATAGGCTGGTTTTTATTTTTAAACCTACTACAATCAAACAGTCAGAAATCCATATTCCATGGCTGCTACTGAGAGGTTTCTGAAGAAAAAACGCAGTACAAATGACCGACCCGGGGAGCTAAAGCCCAGAACTTCACAACGCTTGCGACCACTTGACTAAAAGGCAGTTCCAATTAAGTCTGTCAACCTGGATTTTTTATAAAAAGAATGCGGCTGGTTTTGCAAGACGATTTTATTCCCAGTTTTTATCTAGGTACTTGTATAATTGTGACATTTGACAATTTTATTCAAAATTCTCATCGCAATTCTCAAATTCTCATTGCAGACGAATCCTAGTAGTTTGGCTTTGTTTTAGTTCTTGTTACAAGCACAGTCAAAACAAAAAGGACGAAGTTGTACAAACTATAAAGTTTTCTGAAGTCTTATGAATTCAAAATTTGATAAGTTTTTTTACTTGTACAAACTAGGAAGTAGGGTAGGGTATGGTAGTTAATGTTCTATTGAAAATATCATGAAACGCTGAGGAACTTAGAAGTAGGAAAACCTTCAAAAATAAAGGACGTCATATTACCAAGTGAGCACAATCATGATTGTTAAGTTGAGTAAGTAATTAAATGTTTTTATATGAAACATTTAATTACTATTGTACCCTACTATTTGTACCCTAACTGCAACTAGGTACTCTTCGTATAACGACGCAATTTCACACGATGTTTTTCTTCAAAAGTCAGTAGAATCAGAAATGACGACATAAAAAATACATACTTGACAGTGACAGCCCACAAAAATCTGATATTCTCCTAAATAAAACTATCAAGATGCCAATGACTAGCCCTACTCTTGTTATTATGTCCAAAAGTTGTGTGTTTTCCCCTCTACGGTAGTATATTGGAACTAAATAAGATACTCCTGAAGATATTTGCTTAGCACTTCAGAACCCTCCTGTTTAAGGGCATTCGGGAATATTAACGTTTTTATATGGGACTTTGTATGAGTTTGAGTTACACTTAAGAGTGATACTCAAATATTATTATATGATCCGTTTTTTTGTAAATGTCACTTTTCGAGGAGATAGCTAACAAACTTGAAGGCACTCGTATCTTTTTTTTCTATCTTCTGTTTATTGCAGAAAAGATTAAAAAAAAAAATTAAAAAGCAAAAAGATTATCTGAAAACAAAAATTGACAAAAAGACAACTTTGACCCCGACGTGATTTGAACACGCAACCTTCTGATCTGGAGTCAGACGCGCTACCGTTGCGCCACGGAGTCGCTTGGCGATTGCTTGAAATAAAGGAATGTTTTACAGAGACACACAACATTGGCATTTTTATTTTACAACGGGTTAGGTGGAGCTATAGTCAAAGATCACCAAACCAAATAAGAAGTTACGTTTTTTTTGGATAACTGAATATGTGGGGTAGAGTTATATTATTATTTAGGTACTATTGACGTATGCATACCTGCTGCCTTGGGCTGACGACGGTCAATTGACAGGTACCCGGTGCTAAAGTTTTTTTTATGTTACTTATGGGTTTGGATTGTTGTTTCTTTGGTGGTCGCATACGCGGATATTCCCCGTGTGTCTTGGGATTGGTTCACAAAATGTTTGCAATGTTATGCAACCGAAAGTTCCGTACAAATTCACTTTTGTTATGCGCGTTATTTAAATCATAAAATAATATTTCAATTTTTTTATTTTTTGTTAATTACATATGTACAGTTTTCATAGTTTTCCCTGTACTTGTAATAAAAGACAGAATTACTTGCTAAATTTCTTAGTTCTAGGTCAACGGGAAGTTTCTTATACATTTTGATTCCCTTGAGAGTGTCGAAATATACATTTTTTTCCGTCATAAACGGCGTAATCTTTTTTACGTTGACTTGGAAGTTTGATTTTATCACAGCTTGAAGTGACTATAGATCTACATAATTATGGTTTTAATTTCAACTCGATACATCCACGCGTTCCCGAGATAAAGGGTCTTGATAAACAGACAGATGGACAACAAAGTGATCCTATAAGGGTGTTTTCCTTTTGAGGTACGAAACCTTAAAAACAGCTGTTCCTTACATTTTGACCGTGTAGGTATTACATTTTTGTAGGAAACAGCTGATTAAAAAAAAATACCCATAAAAATGTCTATAGGTGGTGTACTAACTGATGTACTGACTACATGGTAGGCGTTTTCTCGTCTGAGTCCCGTATACTCCATATGTACTTAATGTACTCGTACGTGGGTGGTTCAATACCTGCAATAGGTTTGTCCCTCTCAACATGGTGTTACGTCGCCTGTTTTACGAGAACATTCTAGGATTACGTTCGAGTCTAGAATGATCCAGTATGTCTAGGAGATTCGAGAATAATTCTAGAATGTTCCACAATGGAAATGTCTAGGGAGTTCCTTAGGGGAAACCCATCCTTCGAGAAAGTTCTACAACCTTCTTGAACCTTCCAGATAGCTCCATAGTGGAACCAATCCTTCTAGAAAGTTCTAGAAAGGTCCAGAACTTTCTCGAACTTTCTAGACATTTCCATTGTGGAGCTATCTGGAAGGTTCAAGAAAGTTGTAGAACTTTCTCGAAGGATGGGTTTCCCAGGAACTCTCTAGACATTTTGTGTGGAACATTCTAGGATTATTCTCGAATCTCCTAGACATACTGGATCATTCTAGACTCTAACGTAATCCTAGAATGTTCTCGTAAAGCAGGCGACGTAACATTGGGATTTAAACGAAGGTAACTAGCGAAGAGAGTTTCCTATACACCCCAACCAATCCCCATTGGGGTACACAAACTTAATATAATGTTATGTCAAAATCGCTTACTTACAAACAAAGCTGCACACATATACACACACATCCACACACACACACAAACAATGAAAATAACAAACAGAAACTAAGTCAGTTATCACAACAGGCAGGTGCGGTTTATACCTACTCGCATAATATCGAACAAGACAATTCATAATATTATGGAAATCAGCTTACCATGCCTCGTACACGTTTGTGAATAGTTCTGAATAGGTTATTATGAACAGATGTGTCGGGGCTGTACGCACGACGGCCAATCAAGCTTAATAAGTTTATGCGGGTCTCTCATTCTACGGGAAATCTATTCAAAGCGATGCCATCTTATACTGGATATGTATATTTTGATGTGTCGGGACTGTACTGTATTGTGTTGTGAATGAAAGAAATTGTTAGTTGAGCGATCGAGCGGGAAAGGAAGTATAGGACGGGTTATTAGCATTTTGAGTTGGAATGTAATTTGAAAGCGTTAAAAAGTTACATTTTTTTTTCATAAATATAAAAAATAATTTATTTATTTAACAATTTATGTACACACTTAATACAGAGAAGAAGAAAGGAACAGAAAATAGGTACAAAGGTAATGCTTATTTCTAAAGAAATCTCTTCCAGCATACCTGCGAAAGGAGATATTAAAAAAAGAGATGCAGACATAGCGTGTAAAAAAAAAGAGAGAATTGAATACATAAAGCAAATAACTATTTTAAATATAAACAAACTTATAGTTAATACTACGTACTTGTTAAAAAAAAAAGCATTAAACGGCATTTAAAATTTCGTCCACATCGCTGTCAAAATCAAAAATCAAAGTAAGTATTTATATTTCACATAGGCCTACATGGGCACTTATAAAACGTCGACAAAAAGGTGCTCAGTTCGGGTTAGTCGTTTTTAGGGAGAATAACCGAAAAAAAACTCCATGGTTACTTTTTTTAAATCATTTGGTTTTACAATGCTTCTATGTAACGTAACGCTGTGACGTTAGTACTTAAGTATGGGAGGACATCGTAGGCCCGACAAAATATGTCGTTGCTTACAACAAAATGTAGAACAAGATAAAAGTTACTAAGGATTTCGGAATCTATAAGGCCTACAATGTCCACACACTCACAAAAAATCGTTTTTTTTTTTAAAGATTTATTTTAGGTGCATTAAGCCTTCGCTGTGTAAAAGTTAAATCAATGAGAGATATTGTAAACGTTGATCATAGGGATAGTTAGCATTTGATTGTGGATACTGTACGCATGAGCAATCAAGCTTTACAGAACCAGTATAAGCGGATCTCTCATTGTGTGGGAAATCTTTACAAAGCGAGGCTATGATGTACTGGAAAAGTGAATAATTTTGTTTGCAACTAACCTTTAGCATTAAGTATTACCTAGCTTTATTTGAATTCAGTATGTACAAATTAAAAATAGGTCTAAAATAATAATCTATCTAAACTAATATTATAAAGAGAAAAGATTTGATTGTTTGTTTGTTTGCATTGAATAGGCTTCAAAACCACTGGTCCGATTTGAAAAATTCTTTCAGAGTTAGATAGCCCGTTTATTGAGAAAGTCTATAGGCTATATATCATCACGCTACGACCAATAGGAGTGGAGCAGCAATGAAAAATGTTGCGAAAACGGGGAAAATGTGACGCAAACGAAGTTGCGCCGGACAGCTAGTAACATAATATGTACAAATATCTAAATGGAAAAAGAATTACAGGGCGTCAAAAAATTCGTCCACATCGCCGTCAATAGAAAAAGTGGCCAGAAGGCTGGCAGCATAGCCTGATAGCCACGTTGGATGGCAATGCTGAATCTTTGGCCAAACAAAAGGCCAGCCCTCTGGTCACGTGACGAGACGAACAACTACTTGGCGATATCCCGAAATACAAGGTGGACTCGGACCTCATGAGCCTAGTGCTTCAACCCCGGCTCAAACATAATTATAACTACCAATGTTATGTTATGTTACATAGTTAGACAGAACAATACTGTTGTTGATGACAACAACGATATCAATCGCAGACAAAGATAATGTAGAAGAATAATAAACAACGTTAATTTAGAAAATCTTTGCCATATTAATCTTCAAATAACATTCCTTAATGACATTTTGTCTCCGCCGTCTTTCGCCACTCTGGAAAATCCGAGGCCATGGTTTATTAAACAAACGAAATATTTAAACACTTCTCACTAAACACGGTTGTTCGCGTAAAAATAAGGACGAAACTTTTCTAATTTTGCGCCCGGAAACCTTTGACCACAGAGCAAGAAAAATGTCTTGGTGACCACTGCTTGCCTTTGCCCTGTGACTTGCGTCACGCGTCACTGGTGTCTCTCACGTGAGTAACGTCGTATCGTGGACTGGCGGTGGCTATCATGGCGCGTTATACTAAGTAACTTCTTTTATTTGTTTTCTCCCTGGCCACTAATGAATTCTGAATTTGAATTTTGAAATTTTGATTAGAACTGTGTCAACGTCAAACGTTTGTCGCTTGAGCGTGCTACTGTCCAACAGGCTTGAGCCACCTTTAGCCACTGCATCTTATATTAGCAACATTTTTCATACAAACCAGTGTAGAACCGTTTACTCAATCGACGGCACGGTTGGCGCAGTGGCTGAGCGATCGACTGCTGCGCTGGATGTCGCGGGTTCGATCCCCGCACGGCACAATTATTTGTATGGCCTACAGATAATTGTTCCGGGTCTGGCTGTTTGTGTATGTCAGTTTAAATGTTTGTAAACCAACCCACGATACAGGAGAAATTCCTAGTGTGGAGCAATGTATTAAAAAAAGAAAAAAAATATATTACTAGTTCACTTGCACAGCGACAGAAATGACGTATAGGAACTGACGGTTTGTGCTTTCAACGTACTTTCCATGCCACGAATTTAATAACAACTTCAACCAACTCATTTGTGCAGGCGGGGAAGACACAGAACTAAAATAAATGTACCAAGTTTGACATATCGATATAAACTGAACTGCAACACTTAAAGTGGTCATACTATAATACTGACGTCTCTAGACATTTCTCTGTTCTGTGCCACCGCCCATCGGCTGATTAAATAAACAAAATGGAGGTATTTTATGTGCCTGTAATCTTTGCAATGAAAACTCTTTGGAACTACTTAAATATTTTAGCACCTTTGACCACATTATTAAGGTGTAAATGGGTTTATAAGGTGAAGTTAACGATGATTTGTTGGACTGACTTTTTTTATGGATGTTGTTTTTTAATGTTTGGTGAAAGGTACTTATCGTGTTTCCGCGAATTTTCTTTCTTTTTCTTCTTTCAAGTATATTAAAAATTGTCTTAAAATTTCAAGTAATGCAGGATTATTCTCATAACTGTCTTCATATTTGTACCAGTGTTGATGTGGTATGGTCTTATCCAGTTCTTGGGATGTGGGAAAGCAGTCGCTCTATGTGAAATAATAGTATTCGCGCTATACTCGTTTATACTGGAACTGTACCCCAACATAGATGCGAATTGGGTTGATAGATGATGAGTGAGCTTTTCTCATATAAGTAAAGATATAACGACATCAACGACGGTACGTCATCTGTACCAACACACACACGCAACAAACCTGACGTTACGCAAATTGGATATCGCACAAGAGTTCACAAGACACAGCACCCGCCTGGTCCGACGTTTTCCCTTTTCAACAGAGGATGAGGAAATTCCCATTTCGTGCTCACAAAATTCTCTCGTAAACTGGAACGTGAAAAATGAACTTTTCCAAAAATAAGTAATTCTCGAAACGATTGTGTCTCAGCGTATACAGATATAACCAAGTTTCAATCGAGTCACAATACATCAATTCATTCGAATGTAGATTTCCCTCGACGCCCGGGTTACTGCGATTCTGTCACTCAATGCTGCAATACAATACTTTTGTTTTCTCACAATTGAGTTTCAAGTGATGTCTTGGAGTCTCATTGCAAGTATTTTGACGATAAAAAAGTTTGTTTAGTAAAAGTTGCATAAGGAGCAGTTATAAAATAGTCTGAGTTTTTGAAATGAAACTTCTTATGCGACTTCCAACAAGTTTAACGTTTAACGCTACCATGGAGGGGGAATAGAGAGAAACAGAGCGAGAGTGAATGCGTGGCACTCGAACGCATGCGCGTAGTATACCTGTTACGGGACAGCGCGAGCGTGGTTCTCGTTGTGCTATAGCTTAAATTATATTTAGTGGATGGGTGATCAAGGTTAAGCAACGGTTGCCCAGGCCAGTATGTGGATGGATGATCAAGGTTAAGCAACGGTAGCCGAGGTAGGTATGTGGATGGGTGATCAAGGTTAAGCGACGGTTGCCCAGGTCAGTATGTGGATGGGTGACCAAGGTTAAGCAACGATTGCCCAGGTCAGTTTGTGGATGGGTGATCAAGATTAAGCAACGGAGGCCGAGGTCAGTATGTGGTGGATGGGTGATCAAGGTTGCGTTAAACGGTTAACGCTGCGCCGGAGGGTATATGAAAGCAATCATTTCCACATTATGAAGTTTCACTTCTTCCGTGCAGAGGGATTTCACGCACATTTTTTTTATACCAAATAGGTAGCGATGATGCATCCACCAGCATAATATTGTAAGTGCGTTACATCGTGTTTCAACGTGCTTTTAGCAATCCGTTTTACGCAGGGTTACTTAATAGCTTGATGTACAAAATGCTTGGCTGACGGCTAAGTGAAGGGCCCGTTTAAACCTTCCCTCCACCACGCCACGCTTGCGTGGTGGACTATCGCCCTCTCCCAGAACTGGAAATGTTTAGCCAGCATAGAACTTAAACATAACTATCAAAACGTTGCTACCCATCATCATCATCTGCCTAGCCTTTTCCCAAACTATCTTGGGGTCTTTCTTTGGGCTTCCAGTCCAATCGGATGCAGCTGAGTACCAGTATATTACATGAAGCGACAGCCTATCTGACCTCCACAACCCAGTAACTGGGTAATACGATACCCCTTGGTAAGTCTGGATGTCAGACCTTTGGCTTCTGACTACTCATAACGACTGTCAAAGATCTATAAATGACAACCGGGACCAACGGCTCAAAGTGGCTACGTCTTCGTATACAATAAAGGCACAGTTCGTACAGTTTAAACGTGCAGCCTTCACTCAGTCTATTCGTTTACCGCTGCGCCTTTTGAAGGCTCTCGATTTCAGTTACGAACTTATCAAAACTATGACTACTACCACTCACCAGTTAACTTTCAAGCCCTCAACAATTAATGCCTTATTATCAAACTTGTAAACTATCTAATAGCGAGTCGAATGCAAGTTGTTGGGACAACTTAACTTGCGTCTTACGCAAGTTACTGCAAGTTTGACGCCAACTTATGCTATGCACTTGCTCAAGTAAGTTTGGTACAATACTTGTAAAGCTTTTGTACGTCTTTATGATATTGTGTGATGTTAAAGTTCTCTTTTGCTAGATGGTAACAATAGGGAGTAAGTTTTATGAAGAGGTTGTTGCCAGTTGGTTTTGACTTATATAGTGGCGTACCGTTTAAGTGATACAAAGCATGATATAGCTGTGCAACACGGGAAGGTTGTGACGGCGTGTTGCAAGAGATCAGAAGTGATCACGACCGCGTGGTGGATACGTAAAGTAAACAGATTAAAATTGAAAATCATCAACAGACTATAATGTTCCTACTGCTGGGACACGGGCCTCGTCTCTATGAGAGGGGAGTGGGCTGTAATCCACTACGCGGGCCCAGTGCGGGTTGATAGATGTCACATGTCACATGTTTTTTTCTACGAATGCCGGTTTCCTCACGATGTTTTCCTTTACCGTTTTTGAGGGCAGCGGTGATGAAATATATTACACAAAGTAATTCACCTGACTGGGTTCGAACCCACGGCTTACTAAACTATCTAATAGCGAGTCGAATGCAAGTTGTTGGGACAACTTAACTTACAACGTATTACGCAAGTTACTGCACATCAGTGGCGAAGGGTGAAAATATTGAAAGGGGAAGCCGAAGAAAAAAATGAGAATTTTAATTTTGTTTTTCTTCATCGCATTTTTCAATTTTCGTTTTAATTATCAGCCAACCCGAAAATCTCGAAAATGACCCATGACGAAAAAAACAGAAATTTACGTCGCGCGTCGGCGCTATTTTTAATTTTGGTGTCTTTATCAGCGACCTCGAAAACCAATAAAATGTCACCCATGATAAAAGTACCAAAAATTTTCGAAGGATCCAACTTGATCTTTTTTTCATAACTTATGTAATGGAATGATTAAATGCACAAGAACTACATAAAACACTGTATAAAAAAAATAAAAATATAATATAAAAACCTTTTTGAAACAAGCTTTTATGAATATGAACTGAAAAGAAGAAAATAAATCTTTGAAAAAATTAAACCGATGTAGGATAATTTTCACAAAAGCTTGTCGCGTTTAGTTTTTATAGCATTTACCATTCACGTGACAAGCTTCAGGTATTATGTTTATTCATAAAAAGTGAACGCGTAAATTTACAAAGTTTCATATCCGTGCTATTAACCGCTGAGGAGTTCCCTCGTGAGGAGACGATCCTGGCGGTAGGATGAGTTCATGATACAAATCGTGATTATCCATCAAATATGAGCTAGTATGCAACGTTACGTGTCTGTGCTATTAAATGTTGAGGAGTTCCCTCGTGAGCAGACGATCCTGGCTGCAGGATGAGATCATGATAGAATTCATGTTTATCCATCAAATATGAACGTGCATACAAATTTTCTTGTCTGTGCTATTAACCGTCGAGGAGTTCCCTCGTGCGAAGACAATCCTGGCTGCAGGATGAGTTCATGATACAAATCGTGATTATCCATCAAATATGAACTCGTATGCAAAATTTCATGTCTGTGCTATTAAACGTTGAGGAGTTCCCTCGTGAGGAGACGATCCTGGCGCTAGGATGAGTTCATGATATAAATTGTGATTATCCACCAAATATGAACCTGTATGCAAAGTTTTGTGTCTGTGCTATTAAACGTTGAGGAGTTCCCTCGTGAGGAGACGACCCTGACTGCAAGATTAAGTTATGTATGTCATAAGAATGTAATGATTTTAGAAACAAAGGTGTGTGGAAAATTGCAGCTCAATCCGACGTCGGGAAGTGGTTATAATTTAACTTTCTATACATACAAACACTGTCGTAACTCGATAAACTTCGGCTTACCTAGTCCCTACAAAACGCTGCTGATAACCGCGAAGTCACGTGTCCGCGTCCATACGAATTTAGTTCTGAATTCTGACACCCGAGCTCCGGCTTTTGGCGCCACATGTAGCTTTCTTTGTTGACATGAAAAATGTTGGTATTATTTTTTTTCAATCCGATGTATTTAATGCCTGTACTTTAATGTGATAACCACAGATGTGTACATAATTTACTAATTGACTACAGTAGACACTAGACACTACGTACATTGCCTTGTTCTCAAAGGTAAGCCGGCAGGAATCGGCTTCTTAGGTGCCTTCGGGCCTGCTGCACATGTCACATGTTTTGTTCTAGAAATGCCGGTTTTCTTACGATGTTTTCCTTCACTGGGTTCGAACCCACGGCTTACTGCTCGTAAGTCGGGGCTGCCAGCACTGGGCCGCCACTGCTCTAAAATTTAATTGAAAATACGCATGCTTAATTAAACATGGTAAATATCCTGTTACAAGTGTTATTGGTATTGAAAGTACTCGTTTCACATACAATATTCTAATATTTAATTTTAAGATTTGTTAACACTTTTTGTATTGTAGCAAAAAAAGAACCAAAATGCTATAGGACACTAAGTATTTTCGCTTGTCAACACCCTTTCTGCGCCATGCACCTCTGGCAAACTTTTGGATGTTTTTTTTTCTAAATTTCCTTTCTTTGTACCAATTCATTTGGCTTCGGCGCAGCATATTTTCTTCTTCCGTACTTCTTTATTATTCGTCATCTCAGAAGTTACCTCCTTTCATGTACATCAAAAGTTATTTATTAAGTCTTAATCCAAAAAGCGTTATCATAAACACTCAATTTAATTCCTCAAGCACATCTTCACCCATCCGTTTTTAACATAAGTGTTCAAATATAAGCCTCTTTATCTCAAATCTAGATGAGTATTTGACGAGTAGCAGATTACGAACGCGAATGAGCCTCGACATCGTAAGCCGGTAAGTGTTTGTGATTTTTCTTATTTTTTGAAGAGCGAATTTGTATGTTAGGTGTATCCAGAAGGTTGTTACCTTTTGTTAGGTTCTTATAAATTTCTGCTTAATAAAGATGATCAGATTACAGCAAAAGCAACAATAAATTAATCCTGCAAAAGATGAAATCAGATAATTAAGGATTTGTTGCTTCTGGTAATGCACATAGAATACCTAGTCAACAGTATTGATAGCGATGTTGACGCTTCCAATCTATCTACATGAAGTTATTTGTCTTCGCAACCTAGTTTCTAAGTAACACGACACCCCCTTGGATTGGATAGATAGATTTAAACAGAAGTGACATATCACTTCCCTTTTTATTTTTCAAGGGACCTTTAATAAAATAATTTTATAACATTATTTTATTATTTATTTATTCAGTAATACATTTCAAGCTAACAGTAATAGACCAAAACGCTTAAAAGTTAACAATAATCAAATTAGAATTTCAAATACATAGCATCTCCAATTAAATAAATATATGTCAAGTGGTGCTTAGGTACATATCACGATTAAAAGTCGAAAAATAAAATGGTGTAATTGATTACGTAACGCTTGAAAGGGGAGAATGGAAGAAAAAAAACGTGTTGCGCCGACCCCAAATAACATGGGACAAGGGAAGGAAGATGATGATGTGGAAAAAAGTTGTCTTGTAGCATTTAGTCCACCTATGGGCAATAAAGTTACAATAAATAAAAAATAAGGTTCTGTATGGTGTCGGACGTAAAGAATAGCACCATCCTATATCTTCCCGTGGGTGTCGTAAGAGGCGACTAAGGGACTTGCCAGAGAATGGGCAGCAACGTTCTCTGTGCTTTTGTAATAACCGTACTGCGATCGCCAACCCGCCTGCCAAGCGTGGCAATTATGGCAAAACTCTCCTTATGTCAATGTGGTGATGGGGGAGGCCTATGTTCAGCAGTGGACGTCTTTCGGCTGAAATGATGATGATGATGACGAAGTTTCCATTTATCTTTTTATTGCTACTCAGTGCAGCTTCTATTATAAAAACAAAGCGTTCAAATCAAATCAAATCAAATCATTTATTTCTTTGCAAACATAGGTTATAGGTACATAGATGTTCGATTACAATAAGCTCCTCCATATTTTACCGTCACATGGGCATGCAAATATTAGGTTTGTAATTTAAAATAAGTGGCATGTCAATGAATTACAAAAAAGATAATAAAATAAAAATGTCATTTGAATTAGACTAAAAAAATAAAAATGTCATTGGAATTACAATAAAAGAGAAAATGTCATTAGAATTACAATAAAATAAAAAATATCATTGGAATTACAATAAAAAATGACAACCTGGACAAAGTTACAAAAAAAAAAAAAAAACTACTTTGAATAATGTCAGACGGAATAAAATGATGCCAACTAGAATAACGGTATGTCAATTTGAGTAACAGTAGGTATATTATAATTCAGCCAATAACAGAAGGTTTATAGCGTAACAGTAAGTATATCAATCAGTCAGTGAATCATCATTAAGAAAGTCGTCAATTAAGTAATAGCTTTTCATAATTAAAATGTCAGTTAGCGCCCTTTTAAATTTAAATAAAGTAAGTTTTTTTAAAACATTAGGTACTCTATTATATATGCGTGGGGCAATACCAAAAAAACTTTTTTGCATTAGTGCGGTTTTACACTTCGCTTGACATAATTTATTGACGTACTGTGTCCGTATTGGATTTTTTCTGACCTCTGATAGTGTTTGAAATAAATGTGGATTACGTTTCACAAACAAAGCCGTTTCTAATATAAATAAAGAGGGTAAAGTTAAAATTTTCAATGATTTAAAATATGGAACACAGCTATCAGTTGTCTTAAGACCGCACATTGACCTGATGCATCGCTTTTGCATTCTAAATACCAGTTCCTTATCGGTAGACTGCCCCCAGAAAATAATGCCATACCGCAAAACAGAGGCAACCAGTCCATGGTACGCTGATAAAAGAGCTTGACGGCTGACTTTTTTCGAAAGCTGATGGAGGGCATACGCGGATTTGCTTAGCTTTTTGCACACTACTTCAATATGAGGCTTCCAAGTGAGTTTGCTGTCAATCACTATACCTAAAAACTTTGCTTGACTTTTTTCCTCTATATTATAGCCTTGGTAAGCAACACAGACACTCGGGTTTTCACTACGTTGATGAAATTGCATTATTTTCGTCTTACTTAGGTTAATTACTAAATTATTATTACTTAACCAGTTTATAATGTCATGCAAACAGGTATTTATGTCATGCTCATAAGTATTAAGATTTTTACACTCAATCACAGCTGTACTGTCATCCGCAAAGAGAACCATTTTGTTTTTTGTTACTTGCGTTACTATTAACTTCCAGAGACTCTTAATTATGTAGCATCAAAATCAAACACCAAACAGTAAAGACGTTATGAAGCGACGTTAAGAGGCTTTCAGCTCAAGATAGAGCCTCTAACGTCAGATTTAGTACTAGTGACGTCACTGGCCGTCCCGAGTCGGATTATCTCCTAACTGTTTTAGTGTAACACTCTGCTTCGGTCAGTTATATGGATTTCATGTGAGCAGTTTAAGGTCTAAATCGAAAATATGGTTTCTAAAAACAGTGTGTATTGGGCTTACATAGCATCGGATAGGGCTTCACAGAGGGAGTAAAACAGGTGTTTAAAAAATATTGATATAAAGTTTAATGAGATATTTAGATAAATCTGCGTCGTGTACTGTATTGTGCCAATTAGAATCTACAGTAATTATGGCATCCACTTAAAATTTTAAGAATTGATGACAAGATAACTAACGATTAGTTTATGAAATAAAACAACAATCCTCAATTATTCTGCACAAAAACCCACACTTTTTAAACACTATACCTCTACGATGCTACGAGATTGCTACGAAGCGCTACGAAACGCTACGAAATTACTACAAAAGCTGGTTTCCCTAAGTATGCCATATAAAACGTCGTATCCTCTTGATTTGTCGTACAATATGCAGTTAATATAAACAGTCTAAGTTTTCTCATCGTTCGTCCCGCTCTTATCCCCCCTTCTGCGCTGAAAGCAATCGCGGAACTTGTAATAAATCTTTGAAATTTTTCATCATAAGTGCTTATCCACTAAAGTTGATATTATGTCAGTGAGTGTGTGTGTTTGTTTTTGTTTTGCTGCTTATATGAGATCAGTGAGGCTTTTCTTAGTTTATGATGAAACAGTAAATGGTACGTCTTTTTAAGTATAATTTATGTTTAGGAAGTTCGCATTTAGTTGTTAATGTGTAGCTGTTTGGATTGTAGTCTAGTTTCACGAAACCTTCCACCATTATTTTGTCTTTAACATAAATCGTTGAAACGTTGGTAATATGTAGGTTTATTTCAAAGATATACAGCCCTTACGGAAAAGGTATACCAACAAAAATATCACAAATAATAATAATAAATAATAATGTTGACAAACAGAATAAGAAAATTTGTACTTAAAAATTATAAATATGAAAGGAACACTGTCTGTTATCTTTACAGGTCTTATTAGATTAAGGAATTGGTATAGCTCAAATGTAGTCTGTGACCTGAGATAAAACATCAACACTTCTGAACTTTCTTTTTGAACTCAACGCAGACGAAGCTGTAGGCAAAAATAGTGTAAAATATATGAATATACCATC
Source organism: Cerastis rubricosa (assembly GCA_949152445.1). Taxonomy (NCBI): domain Eukaryota; kingdom Metazoa; phylum Arthropoda; class Insecta; order Lepidoptera; family Noctuidae; genus Cerastis; species Cerastis rubricosa. The sequence continues at coordinate 18,379,920 of OX424541.1, forward strand.
GAATTATTTTCAACTCGTTTGATTACACCCCAAAGCATATACAAATAAAAACACAAAGGTATTCCTTAATAGAAGACCGGAATCCCCACCCAAGGCAAATCCCATTCAAAAGCGTTTAAAAACCTTATCAAAGCTACGTAAGGTTTGAAAGAGCGACTTATAAAATACAGATATTTTTTCCCTTTAAAAGTTTTTAAGGCTTTGTTCACATGTACTACTTGAAAGATGCTGCATGTCTCGTTAGTCTTGTTCAACATGGTGTTGTCTTCTTGCAACACCTGTATCTATAAATAAGCCAAAGTGATTGAGTCATCATCAGCCTATAATGTTACCACTGCTGGTTAAGCAGCCCTCCTCTCTATGAGAAGGAGTGGGCTGTAATCCACCACGCGGGCCCGTTGCGGGTTGGTAGATGTCAAATGCCTTCTAGTTCTAGTTATAGGACATGCCGGTTTCCTCACGATGTTTTCCTTCACCGTTTTTGAGAGCAGCGGTTATGCAATAAATTACAAACAGTAATGCGCCTGTCTGGGTTCGAACCCTAGGCTTACTTACTGCTCGTAGGTCCCACCACTGGGACACCGCTGCTCTCTGATGACTTGAGTAAAAGTCATAATTTTTAATTTTAGCAATTGCTTGAAGATAGAATCATCAAAAGTGAAAATTCTTGCTTTGCTTTTTTGGCGGATCATGCTTTGTTTAAATTCTTACTACATTACATAAAAATGTTTGCCCATGTAATTACTTTAACTACGGGTGTAAGTGGCTGCTCGAAATCTTACTTATGTTTTTTTGTGATGATGCTATCTACCATGCATAAATCCAAAAGACGGGCAGCTACTGACAAATTCTTGATGGAATAACCAAACAACGAACCATAAAACAGACTCCATGAAAACTATATTTGAAAAATCGTCGATAGCTGGGACAACTTACCCACCGCGCAGCGACTTTTCCGCGGTTCATATGACGTTGGATAATCGTATGTGTGCAACTAGCCTTAGTCGATGCCAAGCGAGGTTAACGCCCGGAAATATTATAGTAACGAGATAAACCGTATTAAAGTGGAGGATGGCGGATACCGGAATACCAATGAGTATTCATATTTTAACGCCAGGAATTGTCACCTTAATGGGTGCAGGTCGCAAAAGGAATGAACCTGTTTTTAGAAAATGTGCTGATAAAAATTCAGGCGCCATATTTGACGTTAATTTTGGTAGAATTAAGTGTGAAGGGATTTTGGTGTTGTTGAAGATATTTCGATGAAAATAATGTTTTGTTTTGGTTTTCAGTTTGGTAACCTGAGAAAGGTAACATTAGTTAAAAAGTAGAATATCTAATGGGCCGCCACAGACGTCCGCTGTGAGAGGAAGTGGACTGCAACCCATCACTCTTGCTCTATGCGAGCGGTTCTAAGACATACCGATTTTCTTATGGTGTCTTCATCATTCATTCAGCCCAAAAGACGTCCACTGCTGGACATAGGCCTCCCCCAAGTTTCGCCACATTGACATTTTGGGGGGTTTTGCCATAATCGCCACGCTTGGCAAGCGGGTTGGCGATCGCGGTACGGTTGTTACAAAGGCACAGAGAACACTGCTGCCCATTCTCTGGCAAATCCCTTGGTCGCCTCTTACGACACCCACGGGAAGATATGGAATGGTACTATTCTTTACGTCCGGCACCATACAGAGCGAGAGAGAGATGGTGTTTTGGTCCACAGTTATGAGAGCAGTGCTAATTTAATTATATCAGGCAAATATGTAAGAAGCCCAAAATAAATGAATATGTGTGTATTTCGAGATTTTTTAGTTGTAGGTACTGAAACACTTTCAAGATAAAAAAAAAAAAACAAATAATTTTTTGATAATAATAAGTACTTTCTACCAATATTGTTTTTATTTGTATTATTAAAGTTAACAACATAATAAAAATACAAACACCTTACATTTACCTAATAAAATAACTCATTGCCAACGGTAATGGTGCTGAACCGCTATAAAAACAAATGAACGACGTTCTACTCAATTTAGGTTGCAGCCATGCGATTCTCTAATCAACTAGAAAAAGATACAAAAATCCTTGGAAATTTTCCTTTAGAGGAACCCGATGCTTAAAAATACAAAGCAGTTTGATATTGGAACTGAAATTCTTAAATTGTTTAAATTGTTGAATATTCTAAAATTGGTTGTTTCCTATGGAGAAGAACCGGCAAGAAACTCCATGGTTACTCTTTTAAAATCATAATTGGTTTTACAATATTTCTGTTTCTTCTCACTTTTAACTGTCGTTATAATATTAGATTTGATCTTATTTTCTTAATCGAAGCTGGGTGCTTAATCCAATAGGCAGACCATCACTCAATTTAAACAATGAGGCTACCATGCTGCAATCTGTTGGCGCTTCGATGACATTTTTAGAAAGGCGCTGTCGGTAAACATAGTTTGAAAAATTATCTGTGGGAATAGAATATATAAAAAGGTGATAGGTTTTGATAGAAACAACAACGGATTGTAATAATAAATGTGGATATAGTTAGTAAGCAAACGCAACTTACGTACACATAAAAACATGGAATTACATAATACTAAATTATACTTTTCATATTGTTTGGTTTATACATTTCCATTTCTAACAAAAACAATATGGCGGCTTGAGTTTTGTTTATGGTTACGCACCAATAGATACTACATGTTCAAAAATTTTCTGATGCAAAACAAACTGTTTTTGAGCTCATTCTCTAAAATTAATTATTATTTTATCGATGTTTATTTGCTAATGATTAATTGAGAATGTTTCGATTAGATTTACATAATTTTGTTAGTAATAGTTTACTGCTCCTTTCTGAGATATTCACATTTAGTACCTACTTAATTACAAGAATATGTTATTGAGATTGTAGAAGGTAATTGTACAGATTATGTAACGTTCGTTACCAAATCTATTGTTTGAGTTTTCATACAAAATTGTTTTTATCAGCATTTTTAAAGGAAAGGAGACCATTAAAATGTGTAAAAATACTAGAAAGCTCGGAGTCATTGCAATTCATAATTGCAAAAAACTTTTATTACTGGGTCACACCTCGCGAACAATTATTTAGTTGATATGGTTTACGAAAACACTAGTAATGTTAATAAATGTGCAGCCCACATTCAAGAACAATTTCGTGTACATAATTTTAAAAAAACTTTAAGAATAATTTATCTCTCCAAAAAAAGCCCTGAAAACAATAATAAATCAATCCGAAACATTTTTAATAGAATAAAAAGAGAGAAATGTATGAAAAGTCACCATTATTTTTATACTAGGTATGTGATATGGCAGCGTTCCCGGCATGCATTCGCAGAAACTGTAATTTATGTATGAGCATTGTCCAGAAGTCTGTTATCTCTGGAAGTACGCCAATGCTCGATGTTGTGTAAAACTTTACTGTGGAATTTCAGTTTTTTGATAGAGGACTTTTGGAATTATTTGTTTTTTTTTTATAATTACTTTCTGTAGTAGTTGTTGAAGGGATCAAGGCAACTGATTAATACGTTGAAAGAATATATCTACGAAAAATAACATGACATCAGGCCTGTAATCCCCAAGGCTGAGGTGCACCACATTTGGCCAGTTTTGTTTGAGTCGCATTTATTTCATAGGGGGCGAGACTATTTTAGCTTCTGTGTACAACATTTCTTAAATTCAGGGTTTTACAGTCTTGGACTTACATAATCGTCAAGTACTGGTTAGGCAGCAGTCAAAAAAAAAAGTGAAAACATCAAAAAAAAATTAAATTAAAACGAGTGGTTCTAGAAATTAAATACAACAGTAAACTCCCAAAACTGAAGACTAAAACTTTTTTTCTTTTTTGTGGTGAGATGTGTGCTGGTGCGTCGTGCGGTGAGCTGTGCGATATGTGCGGCGTGCGGTGAGCCGCATGCCGCTGTACACATCATTCCTCCTCTCCGCTTTGCATATCTCCGCACAGCTTCGGTGGATATACCCTATCTTTTACACATCAGGATTCCTCGCCTATTCACTCATCTCCGCACGTCTTCACTTTGTTGGAGTACGGGCCTTAATGACATTTCAACTAAGCACACAGTTCACACCAAACTTATTGTCACCCTCGAACTGTAAAATTAGAATGTATCAAGAAACCACTATAGAGAATTGGCCCACAATGAATCAAACAAAAGAAACATTAAATTGAGACATACGGTACCATATTTCGATACAACCGGAGTTACTCAACTCAGCGATCCCTAACATGTCTATATACAAGATATTAAGTCTTCCGAAGATAGTTTTTTCTGCAAAATCACTCGAAAACTATGGCAAATGTATAAAGAAGCTAAGATGGCGATTTTCCACGCACTTACCCACCAAGGTCACGCATTTACTAGTCTTTTCTGTTCCAAAATTATCATTACAATCCATATAACTCCTATCACAAGAACTTAGAGATTAGTTTCAAACGGTTGGAGTGTAAAATAAGTTGGTGTTCTGTAACATTGGGTTGAAACATCGAGTGAACTCGAAATCAGCGGATGTATTGAAAATAATGTATCAAGTTATTTTCTCCGTTTCACGATGAAGTGGTGAAATACAGATAGATTTGTTGGTGGGGAAAATAAGCTAGTATCGTTTGTTTTAAGGCTTTTTAGAAACATATTTGGGTTATGGTTGAAATAAACCGATGATTTTATCTAGAGATAGATTAAGCGAAATAGTCACAAAAGAGGTACAGTTGTACACATTCAATACTCAATATTCAATTCTTTATTGCATACCCTATGTATTTCATAGATGGTATAACTGATTAAAAGAGGAGCTCGTAGCAAAGTAGTATCAATAATGTCCCACTGCTGGGCAAATCAACTCCGATTGAAATGGGTAGTTTCACTGAAAGTTTTAAATACCTGTGCGGATAATCTATCACTATTATCTAGAATTGTAAGTACTAATATCTAGAAATGTCAGTATTTCTTGTAAATTATATAAATATATTTTTTTGGATCATTCTTAATTCATAAATAATGTTAAAGGATTATTTTTATGCACTGATGCAAGACACCAAAAAAAAAGTGAGAGAAAAATATTTAAGTACGTTGAAAAGTTACCCAAAACTCCTAACCCCATAAGGTAAAAGCCACTAATATATCACTTAGTGGACACGTGGCTGAACATAACCAAAAGAGCAGTAAATCTTTCAATGACCTCAACCGAAGTTGTTTCAAATACATATCGAGAACGTAATGAGTTATAGTTGAGACGTGACTAGTAAGTCAGATCTGAAAATGACATGAAGTGCGACGGCTGAGCAGGAGGTCCTGAGTTCGAATTCCGGGTCGGGCAAAGTTTTATTGGGGTTTTCTACGGAAATTTCTCAGTAGCAGCCACGGAGTCTGGATTTGTGCTTGATTGATGGCAGATGAAGAGCAGCGATGGCCCAGTGATGGCAGCCCCAATTTACGACCAGCAAGTCGTGGGTTCGAACCAAGGCAGGCGCATTACTTTGTGTAATTTATTTCATCACCGCTGTCCTCAAAAACGGTGAAGGAAAACATCGTGAGGAAACCGGCATGTTCTAGAACATAAAAATTGGAAGACATATAACATCTACCAAGCCACACTGGGCCCGCGTGATAGATTACAGCCCACTCCCTCTCATAGAGAGGAGGCCTGTATCCCAGCAGTGGGGACAATATAGGCTGATGATGATGATGGCGAGAGGCTCGCTCCATATTACATGGATCTTAAACATAACTGACAAAATGTGGGTGTACGATCAGGTACAACTCTGCCTTACCCTTCGGGGGTGACATGCGTGATGTTATGTTATGTTCATAATGTATTTAAACATCATCATCATTTATCAATAACACTAGTAACGGGATATTTACCATGTTTATTATTTGTTTTTATCCGTGATCATGGCGTTTGCAACAGCGCCGAAATATCGGGGACTCAAAACAAATAATAAACATGGTAAATATCCCGTTACAAGTGTTATTGATAGTGTTAGTGACCATGTCAGTTTTAAAACTTATATCATCATCATCTGCCTAGCCTTTTACCAAACTATCTTGGGGTCGGCTTCTAGTCTAACTGGATGCAGCTGAGTACCAGTATCTTACATGAAGCTACTGCCTATTTGACCCCCACAACCCAGTAACTGGGTAATACGATCCCCTTAGTAAGACTGGATGTCAGACTTTTTGGCTTTTGACTAGTCATAACGACTGTCAAAGATCTACAAATAACAGTCTGGACCAACGGCTTAACGTGCTTTTCGAGGCACGGAGGAAACTCGGTATGTAATTATGGTAACCCATCCACGGACCACCTTCGGCAAGCACGTCTCAACCTAAAAGATCGACCCGTGTGGCTGTTATTATTAAGCCACGAGCTCCTCTTAATGTATTTAAACATAATAAGCCTATTATACAGTTTCCACCAGATGTGTGCGTCGATGCGTAGCGAGGGATGTACGTGAAACTAACTAACTAATAATGTCACGTCTTTGTCACAGTTTGGCTAAAACTGGCTACGCTAATTAGCTTAGCTTTAGTGGGAACACTTGAGCAGAGAGAAGCGGATATGTCTCATATTTGTTTAGGCCATTTATAGCAAACGTGCTATGGGTAATGATTTGCGGACAAACAATTTTATGGAGCGATGTATACTGGGACAACTGACGGACCGCATCAGAAAATCCATACTTCGCTCCAAAACCCAAATAGCGGATGCTAGCTTTACTGCTGCTAGGTTGAAGTGGAACTGGGAAGTGGAGCACATCTGCCGCATGTCGGAGGTGCAATGGCCAAAAATTACGACTCAATGGATACCAGATAGCAAGAAACGACAACGCGGCAGGCCCAGAAGGAGATGGCAGGACAATCGCACTAGATCGCGAAAAGTGAAAGGAGGGAAGGGAGGCCTTTGCCCTGCAGTGGGACAATATAGGCTTATACTTAATAATAATCAATAATTTTAGGAGAACGAAGGGAAACTTTCAAACCGATTAATTATTTTTAAATCAAAAAGCGCGAACACATGCCATGAAATTCAGACCTTGCCCTAACACTAGTTCATTTTAGATAGTGTGTACGAAATGAACTGAAATGGAAAATGGATTTTTTACGCGTTATGCAGTCATGCGTTTCCAGTTCTATTATTCATGTTCGTTATTCAAAATTTATTTATGGCCAGTGTGGAGTTGGACTACAGCAGATTTAAAAAAGAGGCTTTCATACTAGAATTATTCTTCTGCTTTCGCATCGATCTTATCGTCTATCTCTTATATTTTTGGACCCAGAAGGTAGAAACACATTGGACACGCCAGCAAGTGAGCAATAGTTAAGTCGCAAGCACCACTTTCACACTGAATGTCGGAAAGATTTTTAATCCCTCAATCCGCCAAAGTCTACAAATTGATTGAGTACTTTCATATAAATATTTTTGTGCCGTCCTGTTTGTACTTTTAATTTTTTTTTCTTGCGTTGTACCTGTGTTTATTGCTTTATTTTAATTTTTGTCATTTCGTATGCACGTCATGTCCCTGTGGCAAATAAATATTTGTTCTTTATTTCTTTATTATATAAGCTACTACAGATCATCACTAGAATTGGGCGCAACAGAGATAATGTTGAGCTCAGGTTAATTGACTCACGATCTTCGCAAGATGTCTAGTAGTAGTTAGCTGAGAGTGGCTGAAAATCGAAATCGTTTAGAGACGTGTTTTTCCAGTAGTGGGCTTCTAGGTAATAGTGACCGGTATGGGAATGGAACACATGGTGGTAACGCACTTTATTTTAAGCACGTCGCGCGTCGTGAGTTACCTTTTCTCGTACCTAAAGTAAAATGTAATTCTATGGAATGATCTCAATGTTATGTTTTATTTATATTTTGGACGTCGAAGAATGTTGCAGACGAAAGGCTTTACTTCATTTAATGCGATTTCTTTTAATTTACTTCTGAGCTACATATTTATTAGTTTATCAACAAATTAGCACGGGTGTGGATCGGCATGGCCTGGCAGTAAATAACTTGGTGTTGCACGAATATCAAGCTTCATTATTAACCCTTACAAACAACATAAATATAAAAGTATCTGTCTGTATGTTTGTTACCAATATAATCACAAAGTGACTGCTGCAGTAATATTAAAACGAGAGTCATTAAATTTACACAATTAAGGGTTCCTCTAGCCTGAAACGGATTCTAATGTTTAAGGAATACAGAAAAACCATTATTTAGGTGGTAAGAACATAGTATACAGAGTGTAACGGAAAGGGTATTTACGTACTTAAGGGTGTGCTACAGATAATCAAACCTAACATGTTTCTCCATCGGACAAACACCTGATATTTTTTCGCTATTACGATGTTTGTCCGATAGAGGAACATGTTCAGTTTGATGGTCTGTAGCACACCTTTAAGTATGTATATACCCTTTCCGTTACACCCTGTATATTGTATCTCCGTACTACGTCCCCCTGAGTTAATTTTCTGACCTTCTAGCAGGAGATGCCACGGGAAAAAATGCCAATAACATATGTTTAGGTATGACTTTGCAACATTTTAGAGAGTCAATTATAACACTGCAGCGTTTAACTTTCCTCTCCAAACACTAAATGATTGCTCAAAGCGATTTCGACCGCTTCATTACTCTGCATGAGCGATCGCTTGAAGCATCCGTAAGCGCTTCAGTGGAATCAATTACACCTTCAAGAAGTGCTTCATATGAATATCGAACTGTATAATTGTCTAATTGCTGGAAAATTCGGAGAGCGCTTTCAGCGAAGTAGTGGTGGTGTGCTTGATTTGTAGGCACTTATGACGTAGATGGATAGTTTGAAATGTTTTTAGTTCCAGAATATTATAAACTAGCTGTCCAGCGCAACTTCGTTTGCGTCACATTTTCCCCGTTTTCGCAACATTTTCATTGCTGCTCCACTCCCATTGGTCGTAGCGTGATGATATATATCTGTAGCCTTCCTCGATAAATGGGCTATTTAACACTGAAATAATTTTTCAAATCGGACCAGTAGTTTCGGAACCTTTTCAATGCAAACAACAATCAAATCTTTCCTCTTTATAATATTAGTTTAGACTAGGAAGCAGAAGTGTATTGGTACTTCTAATGCAACCATGGTTAGACCGCGGATGGAGTGGTTAGTAAAAGAGCTAGAGAAAACAAAGGTAAGATAGTGGCATCATCATCTGCATAGCCTTTTCCCAAACTATCTTGGGGTCGGCTTCCAGTCTAACCGGATGCAGCTGAGTACTAATATTTTACATGGAGCGACTGCCTATCTGACCTCCACAACCCAGTAACTGGGTTTTACGATACCCTTTGGTAAGACTGGCAGACTTTTGGCTTCTGACTATTCGTAACGACTGTCAAAGATCTACAAATGACAGCCGGCACTAACGGCTTAACGTGTTTTCCGAGGCACGGAGGAACTCGGTATACAGTAATTATGTACACCCATCCACGGACAAACCTTGGCAAGCACGGCCTAACCTTAAAAATCGACCCGTGCGACTGTTATTATTTAGCGACGAGCTCCTCAAAAGCTAAGAAACTAAAGGTAAGAGAGTGTGATGAGCAAAAAATGTTGCACACAAGATCCACACCATGATTTGATAAGGCTTTGTGATATTAACTTAACTCTTGACTAGTTAGCCACGCAGCGTCAGCCGGCTGACAAAGGTATGCTGTTAGGAACCAACGCGTGCCTACACAGATTGGTATCTGATTTTAGGAAAAACGTAAGTATTTAAATGTGTGAGGCTTTATGAATTCAGGCACCAGACAAGTACCCTCGGTATAAGGTTAGACTAAGGAAGAAGGTCGACAGCTTTGCTGCACATTATAATTTATTCACCACCCATCCGCATTCTCCAGTCATTCCTCGATCATGGCGCTTGCAACAACGTCCAAATACTACGAACTGATAAATGTTGAAAATCACGGAAGAAATCCCGTTATTGATAGTGTAAGTTTATCTAGGTATATCCATACTAAGCGACCCACTTGCGAGCCTGATTGGCTAAACTGAACACGTTCATCAGCAGATCGTAATTGTCAACGACCATCGGCGCAAATATCGTTGCTGGGGGGTTTGTTCTGCCACTTCTTCTCCCACTATGAAGTGGCGAAGAACAGGCGATTTAAGTTGCGTGACCACTGGAGCAAAGGAGAGAGAAAGAGAAGGGTAGAGAGGAACGGAGAATTGCATAAAATGTAAACCCCGCTCCGCTACGCTCATTATATTATTCATAATTTGCATAGCATACACCTCTTTACTGTTCTCCACTCCAAGGGACATGCAGCCTGTGGAGAGTTCCTTATGCACTCTCGTTCGTTCGTACGTTCAAAAAGTGCTGATTTTTTTGTGTTTTTCTTTGAATAAATGACTTCAGATTTTGAGCGGGAAGTCGCTCGTCTGACAATCCGTACCTAAGAATTATAAAGGATAATAATATTTCTCAGTCCGGCTTCAGGGAAAACTTATTTCGGATATAAAATTACAAAAACAAAGACTTTTCATAACGAGAGTCGAGTGTTGAATTTCGGCGCAATCCTTTCTCTTTCAGAATATTTAATAACTCGGCCAATGGCTGTTTTGCTTTTGCAGAAGATTTTTCAATTTACTACGAAACGGGAATGGATTATGAATTTGGAAAAAGTTTTTATTTGTGTGAATATTTGTGATCGTTGTTTTGAAAAGGCCGGGACAGGTTCTGCTGTCAAAAAATAATATTAGAAAGCTGTTTGTGATTCGTTGGTAAATAAATCGGTTGACGGTTCTCTGAAATTGAAAAATCAAATTGAGCAAGAACCTTGTTTGGACTAACAAGAAAAATGGTGCTTATTAATTTTTTTCATACCGGCTAATGGTGGATGTAGAAGCTCGTGTTTAAATAACAACAGTCACTTTAATCGACTTAGGTTAAGCCGTGCTTTCCAAGGTTGGTCCGTGGATGGGTGACAACCCATTACATACCGAGTTTCCTCCGTGCCTCGGAAAACACGTTAAGCCGTTGGTCCCGGCTCTCATTTGTAGATCTTTGACAGTTGTTACAGGTAGTCAGTGGCACGACAGTCTGGCACCACCCAACATAGTAGGGCAAAAAGGCTCGGACGACCTGTAAGTGAATGAAGAGTTAATAAGGTAGATTTCTTACTGCATAAGAAAGTCGAAGAAGGCGAAGGACGGTGGGGTTTCTTTAGTAGAAATGGTTATCAGCAGCCCGCAATGTGTATTGTGGTTAATTAAAACTCACTCAATTACTAAAAACTTAAACATGACTGATGAAACGCGGGTGTGGGCACACACGGGGACATATCAAGCAAAACATTTCCAGTATAACATGGCCACGCTTTGCATAATTTGCATGTTCATTCATTGTTCAGAATAGTTACAGCACTGATGACAACATTTGAGTCAATTGTTTAATTTAGTGTTCTTATAATGTTTTATTTTTACTTTTGTATATATTATTTTTTATTTACCTATTTTTTGAGAATGTGTGGACATTGTAGGCTTTGTAAATTCTTAGTATATTTTTTTTCTTGTTCTTCCTTTTTTTAGTTAGCAACGATTTATTGTCTGGCCTATGCTGTCCTTCCATACTTAAGTACTGACGCTGTAACATTCAAATATTGTAAAACCAAATGATTTTAAAAGTAACCATGGAGTTTCTTGCCGGTTCATCTCCATAGAAAACGACCAACCCGAACCGTGTAACTTTTGTCGACATTTTATAAGTGCCCGTGTAGGCCTATGTAAAATAAAATATTTAGATTTTGATGGATTTCCCGTACAATGAGAGATCCGCATAAACTGGTTTTGTATAGCTTGATCGTTCGCCGTGCGTACCATAATACTTCTGCCTACTTATCTATATCATACCATACCAATATTATAAACCTGAAGAGTTTGTTTGTTTGTTTGCTTGAACGCGCTAATCTCAAGAACTACTGGTCCGATTTGAAAAATGATTTCTGTGTTTGAAAGCCCATTTATCGAGGAAGGGTATAGGACTATATTATCACGCTAACACCAATAGGAGCGGAGCATCAATGGAAAATTTTGCGAAAACGGGGAAAATGTGACGCAGACGAAGTTGTGCGGGACAGCTAGTAACATAATATAACATAACAACATGTCTGTAAAATAAGTTTTTAAACTAACATGGTCACTACCGCAATCATTAACACTGTCGCTATCATTACTATGTTGACTATCTATTTTGAGTTCCCGATGTTTGTTCAGTTTATCCGTGATCATGACGCTTGCAACATCGCCGATATATTTCGAAGACATAACAAATAGTGAACATGGTAAATATATGTGGCTGCTACTGAGAAATTCCTTATGGAAAAGCCTTTTTAGCACTTTGACCGACCCGTGAATCGAACCCAGTACCTCGCGCTCAGCAGTCACGCTTGCTACCACTAGACCAATTATGCAGTAGAATGACAAACTCAATTAATACTTGTTAGGTATTAGTTGATACACCTCACTATTTTCTTCGTATTCATTAGTCAATAATATGTCCCACCCCTAATCCTTCCTTCGTAACACACACTTCACTTCGCTGCAACTTCACGTCTGTCATCAACATGGCGCACGCGCATTTAAACAAGAAAATTCGATTTAAATAAGTTATTGGCCAAATCTAACTCTTCATTAATTATCTCGCGACCGTTATCATTTTGTGAAACTTAATTACTGTGGTGGACACTCAAGCAGCCTTCAAGGACAATATTTGTGACCTCGTACACGAGGAGAAAATTCTACCATCACGAAGCTCTAAAACAAGCTGGACAATCGTAAGAGTTTTGCAACCCCTATTACACCCTTCTGTTCTGAGGTTCTGTTCTGTCTGTTCTGTGGTTCTGTTCTGTCTGGTGTCGGACGTAAAGAATAGCACCATCCCATATCTTCCCGTGGGTGTCGTAAGAGGCGACTAAGGGACTTGCCAGAGAATGGGCAGCAGCGTTCTCTGTGCTTTTGTCACAACCGTACTGCGATCGCCAACCCGCCTGCCATCGTGGCGATTATGGCAAAACCCCGCCTTCTTGGGGGAGGCCTATGTCCAGCAGTGGATGTCTTTCGGCTGAAATGATGATGATGATGATGATTACACCCTTAAGTGCTTTTTTAAGTGTCACTGACTGAAATACGTAATATCAATTAAATTCAGCAAGCCAACATCCTTATTTTGAGGCAAACCGCAAAATTTAATTTTCCCGATACAGTCCACTCATAAGTGAATATTCCTAGATTTCCAAAAGGATTTATTCAGTTTTAGAACCACGCGTCCGCTATCTCATCAACAATACTTTTCCCAAACTGGGAATTGAACACGAGGCTATCAGGTCAGTAGCGTGCTTGACCGAAACGGTGGTTCTGTCCCTTTAAGAAATGAAGGCGTTATAATGAAACATTTTTTAGACCTACGTATCATGCTTATACGTATGAAGTTTCATTAAAATGGGTTAAGTTATTTCAGAAAATAAGGACTTGAAAGTTTGGCTGAAATGTCATAAGGCGTAAACGCTCTTAATACACACAATTACAAACGGTTATTTTGATCAAGTTGAGCTCGATTGTCACCTTAACGTTAACAGACTAACATACATACATTGTATATATGTATATTTATTAGTTGACACAGGTGTGTTGAAGCTGTTCATATTAACTTCCCTAATATTGTGAATATGTTTCTATGTTAATGAAACACCGAAGTTTTGGATTTAATTAATTGGATTATGAGTTTAGAGATTACAATTAGAAGTTGTTTGGTGAAATGGAAGAAGGTTTGAATGAATACCAACATAAATATAACAACCTAACAATACTGATCAACGGGAATGCAGAGAATGTGTTCTCTCTGCCTAGCCTTTTCCCAAACTATCTTGGGGTCGGCTTCCAGTCTAACCGGATGCAGCTGAGTACCAGTATTTTACATGAAGCGACTACCTATCTGTCTTCCACAACCCAGTAACTGGGTAATACGATACCCCTTGGTACGACTGGATTTCAGAATTTCGGCTTCTGACTACTCGTAACGACTGTCAAAGATCTACAAATGACAGCCGGGACCAACGGCTTAACGTGCTTTCCGAGGCACGGAGGAAACTCGATATGTAATTATGCACCCATGGACAGAACTCCATTTCACATTCTTTGATTGAAGATACGATATCCGACTCAAAGCGGAAGCTGAAGATTTCTCTGGCATCGATGAAGTTAGGATTTACACAGACGACTCTAAAATCATGTACGGTACTGGACCTGGCATCTTCTCAAATGCTACAGCTCAAGCAGTTGCAGCAGGCAGACAGTGCATCAGTGCTTCAAGAAAAAAATAGCTCAATCGATTGGGGCGGAACTAGTTTAAAATTTAGTTGCTTGATTGACCAATACGTACTAACAAAGCAACTTTGATAAAAGCTTATAAAAATGGTGCCTTCCCATCTCCATTTTATAACTCTATGCCATAAACTATTCATAAATCCAGACTTGACAGAGAAATTCCAGATGGAATAATCTTCTAACACTTTTTTGAACTTGGAATCATACCCAGGACTTCTTGCTCAGCAGTAGCGCCTGCAACCACTGGATCAACGAAACAGTTTTTTGGTAGGCCTACGCAATAGTTTAATATCATTCATCAATTCTACGACAGTACTTGGCAAAAACAATATCATTAGAAACTAGAGCGTCTGAATTCGGAATAAAAATGGCGACGTTGCTATGGCAATAAATCATTTTATATTCGTCCGAGAAGATTAAATTTCTGGACAATTTCTTTTTGGGGCGTAGCAATTCCTACTGCTATGCGGTATATATAATACGGTCAAATTGTGACAGTACTTTTTGTTATAAGAATGACTAGCGGGGACTCTAAATCAGATTTTTGGCTTTATCTTTTTGTAATATGGTTAACCACATGACAATTTTAACAATTGATCTCGGAATACTTTACTGCTACAAGATAAAGCCTAGAATACACTAGGGCACAAAAGTCGTGCGACAAGTGTCACCAGCGACGTTGGGTGAAGTAGCACGACGTTGCCGGACTTCGGTCGACATGTCTGGAAACATCGCGCGACACGGGTCACCAGCGACGTCAGATGAGGTAGCGCGACGTTGCCGGACTTAGCTCGACATGTCTGGCAACATCGCGCGACATCGTACTTTACATAGTACTTTCTAACCCACCATCTTCTCGTCTTTTTTCTTTGACTTTTAATTATAATTACGTACGCCGCAGCCAACAACACTACCTCTGTGGGTGTTATGATATCGACTGCCTTGTGAAACAAAACTTCGTGATGTCTCCAGATATGTCAGGCGAAGTTTCGCGAAGTCGCACGACTTCGTCTGACGTCGCTGCGGACATAAGTCGCGCGTTGTTGTCATATTTGTCAGGTGAAATCGGCCGGCTTCGCTTGACTTGTCGCCGATACATGTCGTGGCACATTTGTCCCCTAGTGTATCCTTGGCTTAAGAGTGTAGTCTCGTGAAAAGTTGAATGTGTTCATTTCTTTAAAAAAACTAAGTATCTATGTGTATGTATCTGTTGACGAATTTTTTGACACCCTGTAATTTCAATGCTGGTACATATTTCGTTTATTCATCAACATATTATTGAAATCTATACCAATATTATACAGCTGCAGAGTTTGTTGGTTTGCTTGAACGCGCAAATCTCAGGAACTACAAGATTTTAAATATTTTTACAAAATTAAATACATTTAAAAATATAAAAAATAGTAGCCCACCGGTATCGGGAACAGGGTCCAAGCTACCGGCGGTCAGGGCTCCAGAGAAAGGAACCTCCTAACGATACGAGCCGTGTCCAGGAGTACCGCTTTCTGAATCAAACCCTTGATCCAGCTGCCTAACGAGAGCCTCATCAGATATTGGTCGAGGCTCTTGGCAATTAGGCCATTGGCTGATACGACTATCGGCACAATGATCGCTGAGTCAACATGCCACATGTCTACAACCTCGCGAGCCAAGTCAATATACTTGATTGGTTTATCTTTCTCAGCCTTCACGAGGTTCTCGTCATGTAGAACCGTTATGTCAACAATCATTGCGCGCCGCTCTGATCGATCCACCACCACTATATCAGGCTTATTGGCTACAATAGTCCTGTCAGTGATGATGGGTTGATCCCAATACAGTGTGATATTGCCATTTTCGAGAACTGGGTCGGGCGACCGGGGTTGGTTTCGAGAGCTGTGACGGATCGATTCGCCCGGACGGTGGCATGCCCGACATATGTCAACCGTGCCATCCTTCACAATAAATTTCCGGTAGTTATTCGTCATCATAACTTCATCCATAATTGCACAAACAAAACCTTCGGTTTCTCCAAAGAGTTCCCCGGAACGTAGCCAGGCTACGGACGCTGCATGGTCTACATCAGGCACGTGCAAGGCACTGAAGTAGTGTCCGTGAAGCTCCTTACTCTGCCATACTTCCCTGCGGTCATTAGTGTCAAGCACTGCAGGTTTGCGCCAGTTCTCTTTAGCCAAGGAGAGCGGGGTGAGGGCTTTGTCCATCGCGACCACATCTCGATGCATCCCCACGTCGGTTTCTAGGAAATTTCCCTGAGACTGCATATCTCGCGATTGTGGAGAGTCTAGGCGTTTAAAAAGCCTCGACCTCCACAACTCCGCGGGATATACAGTCTCATAACCGAAGAACGTGGGTGATGCATTCGATAAGCCAGTCAAAAATGTACGGACCTTCCTATCCAGGGCGTCTAATTCTGTTTGAGTCCATTTGAGTACGCCGAAAGAGTACATCAAAACCGGCATGACCCAACCATTGAAAGCACGCACCTTATTTCCGCCTGATAAAAGACTATTAAATACTTTTCTCAGGCGGCCAAAGAAACGCTCCTTCAACGATTGCTTCACGTCAACAGCATTGATGCCCAGCGCTTCCGACATACCCAAATACTTGTAGGTTTCGGTTGCTGAGAGGGATCTAAGATTTATGGAATCTGAGAGCTGGGTTCCCACAGATTCCACAATCCCACCTCGCTTTACATGCATGACCGCACATTTGTCTACACCAAATTCCATCCTGATGGCGCTACTGAAAGTTTCTGTTACCTTCAGTAGCTCCATCAGTTGCAAATTGTAAGGGGCAAAGAGTTTCAGGTCATCCATGTAAAGAAGCCTCAACCGAAAGCCCAGACCTGAATCCTCCAGCAGTGTGCTTAGAGGATTCAAGGCTAAGCAGAACCAAAGTGGACTCAAACTATTGCCCTGAAAAATACCTCGCTCTATCCGTATCGGTTCGCTATTCCTCTAGTTATGTCAACATCCTGGATAGCGAAGGACTGTCCTCCATTGCCCCATACCACGACATCAGGAAGGTGCGCAGAGTTGCATCAACTTTAGACAATTCTAGCACCCTCATGAGCCATGTTTGTGGCACCGAGTCGCAGGCCTTCTTATAGTCTATCCAACCGTCGACAGATCCCTTCGGGAACGCCGATCCTGTTGGTTAATGGCCATATCAATGAGGATATTATTATTATATTATAGTGTAGAGTAGCCTACCGGTATCGGGAACAGGGTCCGGGCTACCGCTGGTCAGGGCTCTTGAGAGAGGAACCTCCTAACAATACGTGCCGTGTCCAGAAGTACTATTTTCAGAATCAAGCCAGCTGCCAAGCGAATGTACATTAATTTTATTATTATTTTAGATATTTTTGTAGTTTGTAAAGAATGTACATAGCGATGACCTATTAAAACATTATCAGTACCTTTTTTGGAAGTTTTAATAACCTCAATGTTATAAGCATTTCTAAGATACACCCAAACACCAGGCCAGGGCCAGGGCTGCGGGTTGTTCGAAAGAGATACCGTGCCCCTGGAACGCAAAGGGCTAAGAAGGAACATGGATGGGTTTTAGTCAGTACAAGTCTGACACTCCCTTCCGCTCCGCCCAGAGCGGAAGAAGTCATTTGATGATTTCCCATCCTAAAAAACAAAAAAAAAAAGATACACCCAAACACAAAAAAGGGTAAATTCTTTCCGTTGTACTGTCCCATCGTTAGAGATCATTGTTTAGAATTTTTGCCCCGTAAGGGTGTGCCCGTAGGGGTCTGAAGCGGCCGAAGTAACGCCCGCGTGTGTCAAAAATGTTAAGAATGTATCCCTAATTTGTGGACTCCTATCTTACTTGGAAGGATGAATGTTTCAGTTTTAAAACAGCTTTTAGTCTTTATTTTGTACAAAATCGTTTGCTTGGCCTTTTCCCAACTATGCTACGTTGAGGTCGGCTTCCAGTCTTGTCACTATCATCATCATTTCAGCCGAAGGATGTCCACTGCTGGACATAGGCCTCCCCCAAGTGTCGCCACATTGATCGGTCCCGTGCGACTCGCATCCAGCGGATCCCCGCAACTACACCAGGTCATCGGTCCACCTAGTGGAGGGCCTTCCAACGCATCGTCTTCCAGTTCGCGGTCGCCATTCCTAAACTTTTCGGCCCCATCGGCCATCCGTTCTGCGAGCAATGTGCCCTGCCCACTGCCACTTAATTTTGACAATTCTTCGGGCTACGTGGGTAACCTTGGTTCTCTTGCGAATATCCTCATTTCCAGTCTAACCGATTGCAACTGAATACCAGTAAGAAAGACCATAATGGAATGTCCTGGGTTCAATTCCTGGGTCAGGCAAAGTGTTCGAGCCGGGAAACGAACCCAAGACATATTGCTCAGCTATCGCGGTTGCACCCAATAAACCAACGAGGTAGTCAAAAGTATCACTACAGTTGTGTCATAATCGATGAGCCACAAACTACGCGTCACTTGTATCTTGTGGCTCGTGCATATGCGGCCACAGTTTTTTTATGCATTACTTCTCTGGATAGCATCTCTTTAGAACTCAAACCAATATTTTCAATTAGATCATTATAGGCACTTTTGAAAGACAGAAACAAAACTAAACGCAAAGCATAATAACTTGTGAAAGTACTGTAGTTGCCCATTACAAAGCGTAGATCTCTATTGAGAAGAATGGACAAGAAACTCCCTGGACACTCTTTTAAATCAAAATATTGTTACAAAATCTTGGTCACATCAAATCATCAAATTATCATCATATTTGAGAATTACAAATAGGTATGTGAGAACGATGTAGAAATACGTGCAAGTTATGAGCGTCCAGAGTAAAAGATTAAATCAATTATTCAAAAATAAAGTAATTAAGATAAACCGTGGCAGCTAAGATATGACCAGTCACAACTGACAGCGCCCGTTCACGAACATAAATCTTTAGTCTCACGCAAAATAATTAAATAAATTAAAATGCATCTAGTATTTAAATTTAGCTAGCAAAGTTGCATAAGACACCTTCAATCTACATGATTAATGACCGCCGTTAGGTACTAAATGGTCAAGAATTGATATCTTAACAATTACTGTCAAAGACAATCAAGTTTGGACCCTTCTCAAAATACAAGATTAATTATATCAACGCACACAATACGGTGATGGTCCACTTAGCTAAAAGCTGTTTGTACATGATATATATTGTTTGTAGATTATCGGTGTACAGCTTCGTTCAATAATAGTACATTAATCGAAGGTTTACTAGTTTATTAATTTAAAATGGCTTCGTTGTTTGTAGTTGTTGTGAGTATAAGAGAAAGGGTCTTCTCCCAGGATTGGAGAATTTAATCCAACAAAAAAAAAAAAAAGCTACACACACACAGTGGTATGCACAATCACATATATTTTTATTTAATTAGTATGTACTTGTAGGTTTATTCTATACTGATTTAATGATGTTTCTTTCAGTTAACGTTTAATTCATTATTTTTACACACTGTTTACGTTTCTTGTTTATCTATTCTCTCGCTAAAAGACATTTCTATCCAAACTTCTAAACTATAATAATAATATTATAAAGAGGAAAGATTTGATTGTTTGTTTGTTTGCATTGAATAGGCTCAGAAACTACTGGTCCGATTTGAAAAATTCTTTCAGTGTGAGATAGCCCTTTTATCGAGGAAGGCTATACGCTATATATCATCACGCTACGAGCAAAAGGAGTGGAGCAGCAATGAAAAATGTTGCGAAAACGGGGAAAATGTGACGCAAACGAAGTTGCGCCGAACAGCTAGTATGAAATAAGTGGTAACTTTGCGCTCTTTTATCTGTATGCTATTTCCTGTACATGTGTTTTGTGTGTAAATATAAATAAATTTAAACAAATGAATGAAGGGATTTGAATATTATCGTCTATCTTGTAATAGCCACACTGGCGGTTCCCTGCAAGAATCATTGTCACTTAATCGAGTTGCGCTCCTCACCGAGCGAAATACCACAAATGTATAACTTCGACCTTAGTTGTAAAACTCAAATATAGATTCCGATCAATGACTATCTTATAACTATAAAATAGCAAGGTCACACGACCGTCTGCTATCAAACATATGGGCATAAAGCCCGCATTTCAACCTCAAGTGTATACCTTTCACAAAACCCTTTTTTAACCCTCCTAACATTGAATTTTACCGAAGAACGTAGGATATTGTGTGAGGTATAATAGCCCCAATCTGCTGCCGGAGCCCGCTGGTCGGCCCACACGTGATGAATACAAATTTGTGGTAGCAGTCGCAGGGTTAAAGGCCAATTTTTGATCGAAAATATACCTGTATGAGCCGATTGTGTCGAATATAGGAAATGGTAGGGGTCAAAGCGGTGAAATTTTTTCGTTGCAAAAGGCGGGAAAATGCTTTTAAAAGGACGCTGAAGTTGCGTACTATTGTGGCTGATTTTTTATAGAGAGGGGCCTATTATTATAGGCACCTCTCTTTAAAAAATCGGCCAACCTTCGACGTAGCAAGGTTTTATCGGCAAAATTCGTCACACACAAAAATTCCCGAACGAATGCGACATGAATTCAAACAAATTCAGGCCGTCGCGTCGTCACCAAAGAATGGTGAACTTGCAGTGTGTGCTCCTCGTGCTCCCCGCTATAACGTTCCGGTCTCTGTGACTCTTTTCGCTGCCGCCACATATCCGATGCCCGTGTCGGCAGGCTCACAGTGAGTTCGTGGAGATTTGGCTACCGTAGTCGCGGATATAACAGCCTGCGCTGAGAAGCCCAGGCCTGAAAAGGCCCCGATTCGATTCGTGACGGTTTTGAGGAGGAAGCGCCGTCAAGAACTGCTGCGGCACGGCGCCGCAAATCACCGGCCCAATTCAAATAGGTAAAAGGTAATCTCTACTGATAATAAAGCTTAGGAGTTTATTTATTTGTTTGCTTAAATGCGCTAATCTCAGGAACTGCTAGTCCGATTTGAAAAATTCATTCAATGTTAGATAGCTCATTTGTCGAGAAAGACTATAGGCTATATATCATCACGCTACAACCAATGAGAGCTGAGCAGCAATGAAAAATGTTGCAAAAACGGGGAAAATGTAACGCAGGCGAAGTTGCGCGGGACAGCTAGTATTTTTATAATAATTTCACGCGGACGAAGGTCGCCGGCTACAGCTAGTGTAACTCATATTATACAGAGGAAAGATTTGATTGTTTGTTTGTTTGCATTGAATAGGGTCCGAAACTACTGGTCCGATTTGAAAAACTCTTTCAGTGTTAAATAGCCCATTTATCCAGGAAGGCTATAGGCTATATATCATCACGCTACGACCAATAGGAGTGTAGCAGCAATGAAAAATGTTGCGAAAACGGGGAAAATGTGACGCAAACGAAGTTGCGCCGGATAGTAAGAAATAAAACTTGTGACCATTGTAACACAGCTCATCCATACCTATAAAACCACGATCACGTCCGCAACTAGACAAACAATACCTCGCTAAACCACTTACAATCTGATCGTAAGGGACGGTAGGCGTAATAAAACATTGTTTAGTGTCCCGGGCAGCCTATAAAGTGCACATTGATATCGATTACATTGCGTCTGTTTGTACCTGGGTTTCTTTATATCTGTTATTAATTTCTTTGTTGTTTTCCAAATAACATATTATGCCTGTAAACCCCCAAAGGTTAAGCAGAGATAAACCTAAAGTACAGCCACATTTCACCGGTTACATTTAAGTCTCATGTTATAGAAGCCAAAAGTGGCCATCAACTGGGCACAAATCCGGATGTCAGGTTGCAGTTTCATCTACTATTTTATTCCGATTTTGTAGCTGTACGAGTATGTCTTCCATAAATCATGAATATGTCGCAGTCTAATGATTTTATTCCGTTAGACTCGGTAGTAATATAATATCATGTAGGCAGAACATGGGTTTCGTGCAATGAAAACACACAGACACAGGGTACACTGCTTTTATCGAACTAACAAATTACTTGAAATTACAATCCAACACATAAAACTGGGCACAATGAATCGGGTTACAGTTTCGGGACGTCTTGACTCCGCCGCAATCAGACACTGACTGTCCTACTCGCAGCGAGCTCGAAACATCACAACTCTGTAGTAAGCGCGCTTAGGTGTGGGTATACTGGTAAGTAGGTCGCTTGATGCCTCCTTTGGCGCGCTTTCGATTCAATTTGTTTTGTATCCGTAACAATGATTAAAATCGACTCCGACAAATAGATAGCATTTCGACCGACCTGGAAATGAAACCCAAGGCCTCATGCTCAGTGCGTCCGTCTTATGACGACAGGCCGTATCGACGGCTGGTTCGTGTTCCACGTGTGCCTCAAGGAGATGTCAGCAAATCGGAAGGGGTCCGAGAGGGCCGATGCCTGGCAGGGCTGCGGGACTGTTCGAAAGAGATACCGTGGCCCTGGAAGACAAAGGCCTATGAACATGGATGGGTTTTAGTCAGTACAAGTCTGACAGTCTCTTCCGCTCTGCCTAGGGGTTATTTGATGATATCCTATCCGTAAAAAAAGGCCTTATTCTCAGCTGTAGAGCCTGCGACCGCTGAGCGAAGACAGGTGCAAATAGAAACTGAAAATTAATAGTTTTAAATCTGGGACGTATTTAAAGAGCAATGGTGACAAAATTAATAACACAAGCCCTTTTTACATGTAACCAACCACATCTTCTTAGTACACGCTGAACGATATTTTACTCCACTCGCTGATGCAGACCGTCACTCGCTGATGCAGGCATGCCGCGCAAGATAAAAGATGATAATAAAGCCGAAAGGAGGGTTTGAATAAATTTACATTGTACTATAAAAAAATCCCGTTTATTGAATCATTTATCTGCCTAGCCTTTTCCCAAACTATCTTGGGGTCGGCTTCCAGTCTAACCGGATGCAGCTGAGTATCAGTATTTTACATGGGGCGACTGCCTATCTGACCTCCACAACCCAGTAAGTGGGTAATACGATACCCCTTAGTAAGACTGGATGTCAGACTTTTGGCTTCTGACTACTCGTTACGACTGTCAAAGATCTACAAATTACAGCCGGGACTAATGGCTTAACGTGCTTTCCGAAGCACAAAGGAAACTCGGTATGTAATTATGGTCACCCATCCACGGACTAACCTCGGCAAGCACGGCTTAACCTTAAAGATCGGCCCGTGCGGCTGTTAATATTTAGCCACGAGCTCCTGAAATCCCGTTTATAGAATCCTGAAATAAATAGGCAACATAAACAAACTTACACTGCGCCGTCAGTCGGGATTGTATCGAATGTCCCTAGTTTCAATCTGGCCCGAAATCTGGCTGGTGTCCAGCGCCCAAACTACGAACTTTAACAAGTTTCCCTGGTTTGAATAGTTTTAGTTTTCAAGGATTGAATCATTTTACATAAATGTTCGCCTTGATTATTTATTTTGGTCTAGCTTTTTGCTCAACTTATATTCTGTATGGTATTAGATTTAGATTAGATTTTTAAATTCTAATACTTTACGCCCACCGCGTTCCGTTCACTATGTTAGAGCAACTCGAAAGCGTCCTCGCGACGACAGAAAGTCCCTTTTCGATTTCCGAATTGCAGTGACCAAATTCACTTAGGCTGGGACACGGAGTATTGCAGAACTGCAGCTGCCATGGAACGTCATTTTTCGAATTCAGGTCAGATACAGCTAAGTGGTAAATATAAAATCAGGCTTCCATCCATTCATAATTTATGGTCCGTAACGGGGTAAACAGAGTTACTTAAAAGTGCCAAAAATGTCTTGAAATCACATTTGGCATATAAAAATGTGAGCATTACAATGTAGAATGGCACTGCGTACTTTTTAACGACATTTCTGTGGCAGTGGGGCATTCCTTAAGAGCATGTATATAGTAAACTTGCCAATCGTAAAGATTTTTCATTTTGTAGACAAGACTTGGATACAAAATAAAAATAACGTGATATTTCCATTTTTTGAATATAAAGCAATGTATAGTGTGCATTAAGAAGAAATAAATTTTGGTCAAAACCGAGAAAACAGCTGTCAAAAGTATATATTCGGATTTATTAGCTAACAATAATTGACTAGGTTTTTTTTTGCGCAGGTGAGAATGTAGTAGTGGTTGTGAGTTGTAAACTTTTACGCAATACATTCTCAGCGCCTAGAGAGCATACTACGGGCTTTCACCAAACACGAAATAATCGATTGTACACGGAGACTAAGTTAGCAACTAAGCGGTTATCTGGCGTATTTGTTGTTAATGTTGTGTTTATCTGTAATTGGCATATATATTACAATATTACCATAAGATTTACTATATGTTTGTGGATGTATGTGCTGTGGGTGAACCTAAATAAATATATGAGAGGAAGTTTGAAAGTTATTACAGAAACGTTGAAAAGGAATCGACCGCCTTGTGTCATGTGATGAAGGGCGATGAATCGCACCGTTAAAAGACCCAGGTCCCCTCGTGCCTCTCGTGAACATTTCCAAAAGTGTTCATACAATGTCCCCCAGATGCACGAGGACTGGACTGTTCGTGTTCTCGAGAAGACGTTATAACTTGCACGCGAACCGCTTGCGAACATGTCCAAACGTGTTCATACTATGTTCCTCATCACGCGAACCGCACTGTTCGATCATGCGCGGGTGTAGACGCTCCTTTACGAAGCCATGCGTTAATATGTTAGTATATTTGTTTTTCTATAATGGTATCGATAATGCAGTCATGCATGCACTACATTGTTAGGCACTCTATCACAATAGTACAATAGTATATTGTCAATGTGTTGAGCGCAGCCGATTAACATACAAAGCGATGCACTAGGCTGAATTTTGGTCAAATAGATATGGGACAATTCTGTGTTACTATACAAGTGCGAGAAATAACTATTATCGTAACGAAACCGCGAGTATAGTAAGAGAGAAAAACTATTAATTTGTCGCAAGGACAAGACGAGCATACAAAACAAAACAAAAATTTAAGAAACTTACAAAGCAAAACACAAATTTATAAACAAACAGGACAAAAATTTGACAGTTTAGTGTGTGTATGTGTGTGATTGAGATCTTTCTCAGTAGCAGCCCAGAGTTTTTATTACTGACCGGTTCGTGGCAATAAGCTCGGCTCTATTACATCATCTGCCTAGCCATTTCCAAACCATGCTAGGGTCGGTTTCCAGTCTACCAGTTCCATCATAAAGTGTGTGGAATGCCTGTGTGGTGAATTTTTACGTATGCGTTTTGCAGACGCTTGTTTCACAAGGAACACAACATCAAGCCTGTATTCCCTGAAGGGTTAGGCAGAATTGTACGTCCTACATCTGCATTTTGCCAGTTATCGTTTAAGGATTTTCGTTCTCCACCGACCTAAGACCCTCGCAGGCCTATAGTGTGTCTAATGCTCAAAGCAACCGCGGTATTACATGACAAATACTCGCAAGCACAATTGCTGAGTGTGACGTACTAGGTTATATTCCCAGGCGTAGCAAAGTGCTATCATTTTTTTTATTTGAGAAGACATGTACAATATAACAGATAAATCCAAGCTATTGCACAGTTAAAAGAATTATATATGCATTAAATAATAAATTAAAATATTATAATATACAGGGTGTAAGGAACAGTGACGCGAAAACGCAACATAGAAATTCAAAATCGATAATTAAAAAAAAAAACAGCTGTTTCCTACAAAAGTGCAATACCTATCTACACAGTCATAATGTATGGCGACCCGAAACAAATCCCGATGCGCGAGATCAGGGCCAGAATAACCCCAAATTGTGAAAGTTGAATGGCTCTTGTTTTCATATTACAGCAATATTCACTTTGTGATTAATATTTAGCGAAGTTAAGGATTACTTCTTCTATCGGTTTTGAAAACACGATTTCAAAAAAAAACCTCGATAAAAAATACAAAATTACCTCTAAAATAAATTATAAATAGTTGGTAGTCAATTAAAAACTATAAATTAGGTCATGAAACTTTGCAGGATAGTCGATTTATGTGTAAGCAGGAGCCATATTCTTTGTTTTTTTTTATACCCATTAATGTAATAATAAATGTTTTACTGCCATAAAAACATGTTATTGTTTTGTGAGACCCAGGCTCAAGAGCAAGGTTAGAGTACCTGTATTTCAGGAGCCAGCCCATTGTTTTCATCGTAAAAACCTTTTCTCTGAAACTTCGAGGTTTCTAACCAGTCAGAGCTGGGACCGCCCTGCCCCCCGGCCGTCTCTAGGACCGCGATGCACAACTTGTCTCTCTTGTCAGTCTGGCTTTTGGATCTTACAGACAAATTGAAAACGAGGTTTTGAAAAGACTGTATATTTGCAGATTTCATTCATTCACAGCAATAAGCATCCACCAGACGATCCACAATAAACAATTCTTTGACATTTCGAATTACAAACACGTGCCAAATAACTTGTACACCATCTTTGCGTCTAATCTCTTGTGATTAATTCGCTGCGGTTTTCAGACCGTCTTGTGGGTCCCTAAGGATACCCTAGCTTAAGTGTAGGGAGGCTTTCGGGCCGTGGTAATAAATTGATTATAGATGTTTGTTTGATTCAGTGAAAAATTACATATGTTCGTTTACAAAGTAGGTATTTAGTCTAGGCTATCGACAGACACCCAACATTTAAATACGAAAATGTATTTTTTTTAACCTTCACCTAGACGTATGAAGGCGACCCCTATTTTTTTTTCATTATTTCGCATCATATTTTTGTATAGCGGTTCATAGAAGGAACCTACTTTCTGAGTAAAATGGTTGGGACAGACCGAATCCATAAGGGAGGGCAGAAGGGGGGGAAGTGGGGCTTTTGCCTAACAAAGCGAAACCCAAACAGGCTTCAATTTATAATTTGTGTCGTGTTAACTAAACAAAAAACTTTTTTTTTTTCTTTTGAAAATATTATGATTAAAATTAATTCACCACAAACATGTATTCTGCTTATAACTTCTGGTCAGTGACACTGAGTGAGACTTCAAATCTTATATTTACGAATATAACGACCAGTTAGACGCAACCGGGCCAAAACTTTGTTTCACCAAGACTTCTGGATCAAATCCAAAACCCGTATTAGACTTCCGAGAAAGCACGTCGAACGCTACGAATTCGAAATTGGAATGTTTAACAAGTTTTTGAAACAAATAAAATTAAGTTTAAAAGATTGTGTTTCTTGAAATGGAACATGTAAAAATTCGGTATAAAAGAGCCTGCTCACTACACCGTATCGTACCATGACCGTGCTTTGAACGTTTCAAGCACGGAGAAAAACGTGACACAAACTACTTTGGACGTATCAACAGTGTTTCATAGACTTGTAACGGGAAGCATCAACAATTGTCGGCGAAAATATTTTGCCGATGCCGGATACGCTCCGTGCATGGCAACGTGACGGTGTTGTTTGGAACCGAACGGTCTATTGGGCACAGTCTCTTTTTTTTTCAATTCAAATATTCTAATTTCAAAAATACGGACACTTACCTAGCACGGTCATACGGTGTAGTGGGCAGACTCCATAACCGGTATAGACAAATTGTAGACGCAGCGTCAGACTTTCCACAATCAATCTGTACCGCTCAGCACGCGTAGCATGATCACTGTAGAAACGGGTTACGTATGTCAGATTGGTATTGTGTATCGTCATTATGTCGATACTTCCGTAGACAGTACTCGTTTCTAAGTGCTGGCCAATATAATTAGAATCGTTCATATCTTTTTTCATGAAACTTGGAGACTGTATTTATTCATTTATTATACGATTACACATTTGATTAAACCTTAAAGACTTGGAGACTTAGATGCTCACTCACATCAATCTAATGATGAATATGTTGAGTATGAATGTGGATGGCTATAAGAGTAGAGGAACACCAAAGAAACGTTGGACGGACTGTGTGAAGGATGAAATAGCTAGAAAGGACTGCTGAGATGGGGAAAATTAAGAAAATATGGAAGAAGACCTTCCCCCAAGGAGTATAGAAGTAAAGTCCCATGTGACAGCCAGAAACTTCACAGACATAATTCTCGATATCGATATCTAAGCCAAAAAAAGTGAAAGTGAATATTGATCATTTTAAACCTCGAAGGGAATATGACCCTTCCCAATTTAACAAAAGAAAATGAAAAAACTTTTATTCAAAAAGGTCAGCGGTATTTTTTGGAATCATTTTCGTGTATAACAAAAACACTGTTATTTTTATAGAT
Source organism: Cerastis rubricosa (assembly GCA_949152445.1). Lineage (NCBI taxonomy): Eukaryota > Metazoa > Arthropoda > Insecta > Lepidoptera > Noctuidae > Cerastis > Cerastis rubricosa. The sequence continues at coordinate 18,408,518 of OX424541.1, forward strand.
CTATGTTTTTAAATTATAAATTTATAAAAGTTGTACTCTTGGATGCAAACTATAATCTATACATCTTTATATACTACATACACAAATAAATAAAATTGAAGTGTCTGTTTGTAATATTAAAATAACTGCTTTTTACTACATACGTATGAATGTATATACGGTACATATACCAAAATAACATTTTTTACAATTTTTGTCTGTCGTTCTGTATGTTTGTTCCGGCTAATCTCTGGAACGGCTGGACCGATTTTGACGAGACTTTAACAGGCAGATAGCTGATGTAATAAGGAGTAACTAAGGATATTTCAATTTTGAAAAATTAAAAAAAAAAACTAAATAACTTTTTTGTTAAATTCCATGCGGACGAAGTCGCGGACACAGCTAGTTATTAATATAACTTAAATCAAATTTATTTGTACTCTGTTTTGTGGCACAACTAATAAACAAAAAAAAAACAGTAAAGTAAAACCTGGAAATAAAGTAATTAAGAAACAAGAGTCAATTAACTTTATCAGTCATTAATTTTGACCGACTTCAAAACACAGTTGGTTATGTGTTTAAGTTTTTTTTTTAAGGGAACAAGTCTTGAGGAGCTCGTTGCTAAACAATAACAGCCGCACGGGTCGATCTTCAAAGTTAAGCCGTGTTTACCAAGGTCAGTCTGTGGATGGGTGACCATCATTACTTACTGAGTTTCGTTCGTGCCTCGGAAAGCACGTGAAAGCGTTTTTCCCGGCGGTCATTTGTAGATCTTTGACATTCGTTACAGGTATTCAGTGGCCCGAAAGTCTGACAAGCAGTCTTACCAAGGGATATCGTATCACCCAGCAATAACTGGTTTGTGGAGGTCAGATAGGCAGTCGCTCCATGTAAAATACTGGTATTCAGCTGCATTCGGTTAGACTGGAAGCCGACCTGAATAAAGTTGGGAAAAGGCTAGGCAAATGATGAATGAAGTCTTTTGTCATTGTGATTAATTGTTATGATGACATGCGCCTTTCAATAACCTCCACACCCTCACTAGGCCATATTAACTGCTTCACAAAGCAAAAGGGACCAGTGTGAAAATGATGAGTACCATCATAGTCACTCTAATCACTTCTACTTCGTGCCTTAAGCTGGAAGCGACCGGGTGGTCCGCAAAATTCAAATTTTCTTTCGTTTTCACAATTTGCCGGTTGGTGCCAGTTTTTGAGGAACTCGTGGCTAAATAATAACAGCCGCCCAGGTCGATCTTTAAGGTTAAGCCATGCTTGCCGAGGTTGGTCTGTGGATGGGTGACCATAATTGCATATCGAGTTTCCTACGTGCCTCGGAAAGCACGTTAAGCCGTTGGTCTTGGCTGTCATTTGTAGATCTTTGACAGTCGTTACGAGTAGTAAGAAGCTAAAAGTCTGTCATCCAGTCTTACCAAGGGGTATCGTATTACCCAGTTACTGGGTTGTGGAGGTCAGATAGGCAGTCGATTCATGTAAAGTACTGGTACTAAGCTGACTCCGGTTAGACTGGAAGCCGACCCCACGATAATTTGGGAAAAGGCTAGGCAAATGATGATGATGCCAGTTTTTATGTTGAATAAAATATGACACGCTGCCGTAACTAATATGGCTTCACTGAGATAAACATCAAAGTCAACAATACAACCCCTTTAAGTTTATTTAACCCCATAAAATACAACCCCTTTAAGTTCATCAACCCCATAAAATGACTATTTCATTAAATAGTCATTAATTGGGATTTAATGACCTTAAAGGGGTTGTATTGATGATTTTAATTACTACAATTATGTAAATACGTACGTTTTACGATAGCCTATCATATTTTATTTAATATAAAACCTGACACTGACCGGTAAATTGCAAAAAAGGTAAGAAAATTTGAATTTCGAGCCCACCCTGTCGCTTCCACCTTAATATTAAATAGCTGTCATTGTTATTATGTTAAAGTGTTTATGTATGAAATGAAAAAAAAATTGTGAGAGAAAATACTCGGGCAAAGTTGGAAAGTTTTTGTCATCTTTCATTCTTTTGGAAAAGAGCGTCTAATACTGAAGCCAGAAAAGGTTGTTTTAAGAAACAATCGAAAACCCTTTATCATCTGAAAGGCAGTATTTTACAGGGAGCCACTGCCTATCTGACCTCCACAACCCAGTAAGGACTGGGTTAAACCATGATAATGAACCCGCATAGCGAAATTCCAACTTGCACTTGACCGGATTATTTCCCTTAGAGTAATTACTGAAACACTACTGAAACTGCAGTTCATAATTGACTGCACAATGCTTTACGATCAATGCATACATAAAGTGTTTTTCTTATTTTTTTTGCTCATGCTTCTTTGCATATTTGTGTATTTTGTTGTGGTATACGTGACAACTATTGCAGAACAGAAATATGAGCCTAGAATAGTACCATTCTTGTTAACACGTGTCACCCGATGCTGTCAAAGTTAATGAATATTTGCCGAGACCTACTCACAGGATAACGAAGATTGTGGCTAAATAGGGTTTGTATTTCCCGCTAACTGTTTCTTAAGGCCTTGTTCAGGGTGAGTAGTTTCCGCGTGTGCTAAGTAGAACGCGAAACATTCAGGCGTTCCCTCACCGCAGTATTCGCGTATGTAACAAGCCAATATTATAGGATAGCTGCTGCCACAAGACATGACCTTAATTTTTATAAAGAAATACAAAACAGTCGATTCTTATTACTGCTTGCACTAGATGGCGTTAGTAGTATTTAAACTAAACCATTTAGGTATAAATATTTTTTTTTAAAGATTCAATTTCGAGCATTATACTACAAGTCTTTGTTGCAAATTGTATCGTTATAGGTTGCAACATAACGATATCTAAACAAGGTGTAGTTTTGCATCCTCGTCAAAATTCAGGAGGTTGTCACAAAATACATAAATAATCAATTTAAATTACGGTACCTAGTTAATTATTAATAGACGCTGCTTTAAATGTCGTTCAAGTTTGTCAGTATTTCAGAAAAACCCCCTTAACGTGGTTTAGGGAATAATAAATTATAGAATAAATGTTTGCGATTATTTGTATATGTAAAAGCGTGGTTATAGGGCGAGGATCCGACAGGCCGCGTTTAAAACACGGGTGGTTCACAATTACCGATTTCCAAAATATTTAAAAAATAGATTACCTACCCATTTTATTATTGATTCGGGTCGAGAATCATAAGCATAGTTACCTCCTTGAATTTGACGAGGATGCAAAACAACAGCTTGTATGTATCAGATACGGATTGTTTCATTACAAGCGGATGTTCTCTTACCGGGCGCGTCTATTTGTAAGATAATGCTCAAAATTGATTATTGGATTTGTTACATTATAGTCAAACCGGTGGGGAGCGCTTTTAAACATAAAACTGCCGTTGCATTTTTAGTAAAAAGGCCTGACGCATCAGAACTGAACATTTAGCTAGCGGAGCGATCGTCTAATATGCATAAGCCTCTACGCAAAAAACTCAGTAACCTAATAGTGCCTGCAACCACGTCCGCTACCGCGCATACACTCTGCACGAGGCCTCAATAATTGCATCTATCGGGAAACAGACTCCGACAAAAAGTTCTACTCCTTACAGGTAACGCGATGCAAAAATTTCACCGGTGTGCTAGAATTATCTTCATCACCAGTTTTGTAATATTCACCACCAAAGAACCGATTCTTCTTCTTCTCCGTAGTGTCGAAGATTCCGCTAGTTATTCAACTAAATTAATTTCGATCAGAAGTCACCAAGACCCACGACATGAAAAACACAAAATGAAATATATCCTACAGTGGTCCGATCCAAAAGCGGATCCCTTTAATCTTATGGGTGAGGGACGAGAACAGTTTTTGGCGAGAGGATGTCCAGTCAACAATTGCTTTATAACGCCATACTTGTCATCAGCAAATTATGTGACAGATTTTGATGCCATCTTGTTTCATGGCCCTGAGTTTTGTCAAAAAAGTGTGAGTTTCCCCACGGACAGATTACCTTACCAGAAATATGTATTTGTAAGTAGAGAATCTCCAATTTACTACCCCTTAAATTCACGAATTTACGATGGGATATTTAACTGGACTTACACATATAAATTGAATTCCGATATATATTTCGGTTTCATTAGCATAAAAAACAAACAAGGTGAGGTCATAGGCCCTAAAAAAGATATGCATTGGTTGGACGCCAAAGATATGAAAGATGTAGACAGTGATTTCAAAAGTAAGTTGAGGAGTAAAAGGCTGGCAGCTGCTTGGTTTGTATCAAATTGTGATACTTGGAGCCTAAGAGAAAAAGTCGCTCTGCAACTGCAGAAAGAACTGGCAAAATACAACCTGGTGCTAGACATTTACAGCGACAGTTGTAAGTGGAAGAAAACAAAGAGTTGTCCCAAGGATTTCCGAACGAATCGAGCTAGCATGGAGTGCTTGCGGAAACTAGAGACAGATTACTACTTCTATTTGTCGTTTGAGAATTCCCTTAGTGAAGACTACGTAACGGAGAAGTTACTGAATGCTGTGCAGCACTATGCTGTGCCAATAGTCTATGGTGGGGCTAACTACACCAGGTTAGATCACAAATGTCATATTTTTGCCCTTGTTTACCCTTAATTTTTTTTAGTCTATCTTATTTTGAAAAAGTCAATGTATGACGGAGCGTCACTCTGTTTTTTATTAGCTGTATTCGCAATTTCCAGGACAAGGTTTGTGCGAGAGAAAATTTTGATATTTAAAGAAAAAATATTTTCTTAAAATCATCCGTGCGATATTTTCATTTGTTAATCTCACCAGTGCAAAGCCGGGGCGGGCACTAGAACCTAATAAAAAATAAAAAGTGTGTACCCAAGAAAGTTTATTTGTAGTTAGTAAGTTTAGTAGCTATTTTAATTTCTTCTTGATCTAAAACTAAAATTTTCTGTATTCTTCTTTACTGGACTTCGGGATTTAGAAGTAATAAAAATTAAAATTTTCAGATTTCTACCAGACGGTTCCTATTTGGATGTAAACGAACTTGGTATAAGGAGGCTTGTGCTCCAAATGATTTATGCCATCACACATAACCAAATATATTACAATTTTTTTAAATGGACCAATCACTATTCGTATCATCATATAGAAGAAACCCCAGAGGATGACTACATGTGTGCATTGTGTAGTACAATCAATGACGATCGCTTAGTGAAACAAAAAAGTGTGTATACAAATATGCGAAGTTGGTGGAGATCTCATAATAGGTTCTAGTTATAAATCATTATTTTAGAAGATTAATGTTGTTTTTATTTCTGTAAGGATCAAAATCAAAATATTTTTATTTCACATAGGCCTACATGGGCACTTATAAAACGTCGACAAAAGGTGCACGGTTCGGGTTGGTCGTTTTCTATGGAGAAGAACCGGCTAGAAACTCCATTGTTACTCTTTTAAAATCATTTGGTTGTATTATATTTTTTTATAAGTATCTAGGGAAAGGGGTAGGAAGATGATGAATCCTCGTTTTAAATCCGAACCGTGATTCCATAAACTCGAATAAATACTATTTTTGATTTACACAGCCATAATTAAGACTTTTAATTCGAATTTTTACTGACTTAGCCAATAAAACGACGGTAAAGAGTCATTATAAGATCCATTTTCCGATAAAAAAATGTATAAGTCTGAAAAGTATTGAAGGAAATTAAGTTAATTAAACAGAGTACGTCTGATAGCCTTGTTTTATGATTTCGTATCAAGTTGGTGGGCACTATGATTTTTTATGTGTACTGCTTATATTTTTATATTCGTCCGTTGTACTATTGGCTATTGGCGCAAAATGTAGGGTAAAATGAACAAATGTGGTCCTCCCTTTAAAAAAGAAGTCACATTCCAAGTACATTTTAGACCTGTGGGTGGAAGGGGATTGATAGGAGAACCTAAATTACCGACATAACTAGCTGGCGTGGTAATCATCATCATCATCAGCGTGTAATGTTCCCACTACTGGGACCCAGGCCTAATCGCAAAGAGAGGGAGTGGGCTGTAATCCACCCCGCGGGCCCAGTGCGGGTTGGTATATGTCACATATCTTCAAATTTTTAGTTCTAGTACATGCCGGTTTCCTCACGAAGTTTTCCTTCACCGTTTTTGAGGGCAGCGGTGATGAAATAAATTACACAGAGCAATTGACCTGCCTGGGTTCGAGCCCAAGGCTTATTGTTGGTAAGTCGGCGCTGCCACCACTGGGCCACCGCAGCTCTCGGCGTGGTGGCGTGGTAATGAACAGCCATATTAGGAGTAGCAGTAGAACCAATGACCGATAGTAATATTAGTAGATATTTAATTACCACCAATCACAGTAACTAAAATTAAATGGACAATTATTAAACATATTAAAATATACAAACGACAAAGTAAAGCAAATTAAGTTGAAACTTATATAAAACATGATATAAATAAAAGGAGGTTAACAACACTCATAAATTCCTCTAACAGTACTCCTGACATGCCAATAAAATCTTCATCCATCCATCCGCAAACTAAGTCAGAATAAGTACTAACATAGTTCCTAAGTTAAATTGTCTACTTACATCTAGAATTGTGTATGTCATTGGATCAATTGTTGTGTGAGAAATAAAGAATTATTTATTTTACTAATATTTCAAAAAATATATAAATATTTTTATTGAAATATATATCGTATACCCTACTATTTCAAAATACCTTTATCTAAGGTATCTTGTTGGACAAAAGGCAAGTGAAAATTGATGTGATCTATAATAATCCTCCCATTTTTAGCCCATTTATGCTATGACAATAATAGGCAACCTCTCCCTAATATAAAGACATTGCTTGCCTCAGTAACATGGAGCGAGTAATCGTTTCGCCTCGATCGATAGAGTAAGCAACTAGAATACGAATGACTCGATAACGCTATGTAATATATTACTCGATAAAATATGTTATACTAAACTGTGCGTCGGGTCTTCTAAGAGGGAATTAAGGATATGGGATGTTGCAGCTTTTTGTGGAGTTATTAAAAATAATACTGCGCTGTGGTGTAAAGTTTTTAAGTGCTACGGCTGCCCTCAAAAACGGTGAAGGAAACATCGTGAGGAAACCGGAATGATCTAGAAAAATTCGAAGACAAATGACATATACCAACCCGCACTGGGCCCGCGTGGTGGACTACAGCACACCTCTCATAGAGAGGAGGCCTGTGTCCCAGCAATGGGAACATTATAGGCTTATGATGATGATGATATTTTATGTAATAAAATTTAATATGAATACAAAACGTGCTTGCGTCGACACCTGATATCAAATAAATGCGGAGTCCGGTACTATGCCATGGAGTTAAACGCTTCCACTCTCGTGACTCGTGATGACCAAAGCAAGTATGAGCATCTGCAGCGGACGTTAGTTACCCAATTTCACATTCTATCAAAAATCTCCACTTAAATCATTGTCTCGGCACTGTAAAAAGTAATACAGCGCCATCTACGACACAAATGAAGAAATAAAATCAACATTCTAAATCACGCCGTTAAAGTTATTCGCGACTTAAGCGTGTATAGAAAAGCCGGACAACAACTGTCGGGCAGTAGCCCACTAGACACAACACCCTCTCTCTCTGGTCGGAGGATCCTCCTTGTTTTACGGGGGATGAAGAACTTTACACCCTGTTCTTCATACCCCCTAAATAAAAAAAAATAATAAATATATTTTTTTTTAATTTTTTTTTTATATTATTTATTTAATTAATTATTAAAATCGACTACTGAAAGGCAGCAGCTTCGTAAAAGCAGATGAAAATATTCAGATATCGCTTAAAGCTCGCAGGAATGCTGTCCGATAAATTGCAGGAGTCTCCAGTTTTCCTCCAGCAGAATCTTATTAGAAAATGTTTTACTTACATTTTATGTTCCTAGACATATTCTATACTGGAATTTAATAAAAAAAAAAACGAGTACTAGTTAGTTACGATGCGAAACCCTAGCACGATATCACGGTGTACACGTTTCGTAAATACGTCGATTTACAATTACCTTTTTTTTCACATTCGATATATCCATTATTTTAAGAATTTATTCTTATCTGTGGATGATACTTATTATGCTTGCTACAAACCATTTTACTAAAATGGTATAGAATAATTTTATTTTTAATTAAGAAATCGACGTATTTACGGTTTTTTACAACGCGCGCTCTACAGAACGAGCGCACTTGTTGTTGGGCCTCTGTGTTCGTACCGTAGGTTTTTTTTAAATATAAAAACATAAAATTCTAATATTTTTTTTTTAAGTATGCAACTATGTTTGTATCAGAAAGACGTGGTCATATTTAAGTAGGTCATATCATCACACTGAACAATTTTTTATTATTATTTGTACTACCTGAAACGGATCTCACTTTTAATATTGCTGAATAATTGTATTGTATTCATAACTATTGACATTTAATTTTGACATTAATAAAATTTCTCAATTTTATTGTACTACTATAAAGGAAATAATTATGTAATAATAATATTTAATGCTTGTTAATTTAGGAAGCTAAGGTCAGGCGAATGATAATTGCAATGCTTGTAAAAGGCTGCTAAGTCTTAAGTACCAACATAAAATAACACCAACATTGTACACTTAGTTCGCTATAAAAAAAAATTACTTTTACTTCCCCATTGAACAAAACAAGAACGGAATCGCTAGAAAAAAACAGTTGTCTTGTAGAAAACTTCAATACCTAATCGACCCAAATTGATGGATTATTATGCTGTATTTTTTTCACAATCGTCAATGTAGAAGTTTAATGAAGTAACAAGTTTCAATCACACTATATTAGGCGTGTGTGAGCAGTATGCGAGGGTACACGGTCTCCTGTACAATGTTGCTAAAAGTGAGCTCCTGGTATTTCAAGCCAGAGGTCGTAAACTAGAGGAGGTGGCACCCGTGCTGCTTAACGCTGTCGCTCTTCGAAGAGTGAGGGAGTTTAAATACCTCGGCCATGTGGTCACCGAGCATTTAAAAGATGACGGGGATATAGAAAGGGAGAGAAGGGCGATGGCGGTCCGCTGTAACATGTTGGCACGCAGATTTGCCAGGTGTAGTTTAGAGGTAAAGATAACGCTGTTCAAAATATTCTGCCAAACTCTCTACACCTGCAGTTTGTGGGTCAACTACACGCAGCGGGCCATCAACGCTCTCCGAAAACAATATAACAACGCGTTCAGGGTGCTGGTTGGGCTCCCCCGCTGCTGTAGTGCGTCTGCGATGTTTGCGCACGCGCACACAGATGGCTTACACACTGTGCTGCCGCGCCGCATTGCTTCGCTGATGCTCCGTACGCGTGGGAGTGCAAACACCATCCTGAATGTGCTCAGCCACAAGCTGGACAGCCCCCTTCTGAGGCACTGGGTTCAAGCACAAGTGCCGGGTGCCCGGGGCCCCAGTAGGTGGCAAATACTTAAATTAATATATATATTTTATATACTTCTATGTAATTTTAAATTCTTTAAATGTTATTTTTAATGTTATTTTTAATTTTGTTTTACTGCCAATTTTTAAAATTTTTTAGTTTCATATGTAATTATTGTTTATTTATTTTATTCTTTTATTATTTCAATGTAACATAGTTTTTTAAGACGTTTTACTAACAAACATTATGGGCCAATGTCTGAAATAAAAAGATTTTATTTTATTTTTATTTATAAATGTGACCACACCTTTTTAATACATAATCAAATCCCTGTATAGCATGGTAATTGGCTTTAATACAGACATCATCATCATTCATTCATTTCAGCCCAAAAGACGTCCACTGCTGGACATAGGCCTCCCCCAAGTCACATTGACATTTTGGGGGGTTTTGCCATAATCGCCACGCTTGGCAGGCGGGTTGGCGATCGCAGTACGGTTGTTACAAAGGCACAGAGAACGCTGCTGCCCATTCTCTGGCAAGTACCTTAGTCGCCTCTTACGACACCCACGGGAAGATATGGGATGGTGCTATTCTTTACGTCCGACACCATACAGAGTAAATAATACAGACATACAGGAAACAATAAAAATCGTTTTTTCAAAACTTCAAAGGGTTTTCAATGGGCTTTTGTAAGGTAAACGTAATTTAAAATATATTCTTTTTATCTTTATCCTTTTACCTTTATTAAAAATGTTTTTGTTTAGAAGTGTCAGTTACACAAAACAATGTTGTTGACAAATATAAAGTAAAAGAATATTTAATTGAAACAGGGCTGGACAACTGGACATGGTTTTATTGGTGTCCTTTTAAATTATTAAAGGAAATAATTTTGAACTGCATAACCATGATCCTTCTTGTTTGTTGTAGAAACGAGATTTAAAATAAACATTTATAAGACAAACGTGGTACAGCGCTGCGATGTGGCTTACTACTGGCTTCGACAGGGAGAGGATTTAAAGCTCTCAACCGGCTGAAAGTGCAGTGTGCTGAGCCGAGGTCGGCGATAAGGCTGTCCTGGAATGTGCTTCGGCTGCATGCTGGTGGTCAGGATTATCCATTTGAAGCTGGCTGGCTGTGTTACTCTTTGCTCGAAAGTGCTTGAGTTGCTTGCTGCGCTGAAATCCATTTCACCATCATCATCTGCCTAGCCATTTCCCAAACTATCTTGGGGTCGGCTTCCAGTTTAACCGGATGCAGCTGAGTACCAGTATTTTACATGAAGCGGCTGCCTATCTGACCTCCATAACCCAGTAACTCGGTAATACGATACCCTTTGGCAAGATTGGATGTCCGACTTTTGGCTTCTGGCTACTCTTAACGACTGTCAAAGATCTACAAATGTTAGCCGGGGCCAACGGCTTAACGTGCTTTCCGAGGCACGGAGGAAACTCGGTATGTAATTATGGTCACCCATCCACGGACCAACCTCGGCAAGCACGGCTTAACCTTAAAGATTGACCCGTGCGACTGTTTAATCCATTACACCAGTATAAGGGTAATGAAGAACAGGTTGTAAAGTTCGTCATCCTTCATAGAAAATGGAAGCTCCTCGGACCAGACAATTTTTGTGTCTAGGGGGCCCCTGCCCGACAGCTGTTGTTGTCGTGTTTGTCTACATACTCTTAGGTCGCGGATATAAACATCTGCGCAATTTAGATCATCATCATCACCATTTCAGCCGAAAGACGTCGACTGCTGGACATAGGCCTCCCCCAAGTGTCGCCACATTGATCGGTCCCGTGCGATTTAGATATGAACAAATATTTAGTTTTTCAATTGTGTTGTAGATGGCGCTGTAGTACTTTCTGTAGTGCCGCTAGTGTTTTAAATTTTATTGCTAAACGCTTTTTAATAAATCATGGTGCAACCGGCCCTTGGTTTTACATATATTCTTGTATTCGAAATTGTTTTTTTTATACAAAATGTTTTATTTCTGTCCCAAATGCAATAAATAATTCCAAACAATAACATTGTTATGATCAGAATTCTAATTAAATAAGTTTTCGCCATTTTTCATACCAAGTTCGTTTTAAAACGGAACTTTTGAGGGTAATAAAACCAATTTATTTATGCTAGATAAAAAATAAACAATACCAGCTTATGAATATTAACATAACATAACATCAAGCCTGTTATCCGCGTAGTATGAGGCAGAAGTGTACCTAAATGGAACACCCGCATTTCACCAGCTATGTTTAAGTCCCATGTAATAAGAGCCTAAAGCCTATTGGCAACAACAGGGTACGAACCCAAACTCTATGTCTGAAAAACCCAATTACACTTTGCCTTACCCTGGAATCGAACCTAGTACCTCATGCTCAGCAGTCGCGCTTGCAACCCCTCGAACAGGCAGGAGAGTAAAAAATATTATCTAAACTAATATTATAAAGAGGAAAGATTTGATTGTTTGTTTGTTTATTTGCATTGAATAGGCTCCGAAACTACTAGTCCGATTTGAAAAATTCTTTCAATGTTAGATAGCCCATTTATCGAGGAAGGCTATAGGCTATATATCATCACGCTATGACCAATAGGAGTGGAGCAGCAATTAAAAATGTTGAGAAAACGGGAAAAATGTGCCGCAAACGAAGATGCGCCGGACAGCTAGTAGGTTAATACAATTGTAATGTCATTGTTAATATTAAAGCCATGTTATTTGAGGAGCTCGTGGCTAAATTATAACAGTCGCACGGGACCATCTTTAAGGTTAAGCCTTGTTTGCCGAGGTTGGTCCGTGGATAGGTGAACATTATTACATACCGAGTTTCCCACATGCCTCGGAAAGCACGTTAAGCCGTTGGTCCCGACTGTCATTTACAGATCTTTAAGAGTCGTTACGAGTAGTAAGAAGCCAAAAATATGACACCCAGTCTTACCAAGGGGTATCGTATTACCCAGTTACTAGCTTGTGGAAGTCATAAGCAGTCGCTTCATGTAAAGTACTGGTACTCAGTTGCATCCGGTTAGACTGGAAGCCGATCCCAAGATAGTTGGGAAAAGGCTAGCTAGATGAGATGATGATGTTAATATTAATGCAACTAAAGGAACAGAATAGTAACAGCAGCTGCACTTAGTACGACGTGCAGTCTCTAAATTCACGTAAAACACTAACAACCATTTCCAATTACCCTTTGTATTTTATGCCCTCGTTGGATTAATGGTCCCAATCGCCACTGCCCCTAAAAAAACCCGGAAAAACCCTATGATAGTGTGCCCGACCCAGGCATCCAGCCCAAGGCGTTATGCTAGGGTCGGGCACACTATCATAGGGTTTTTCTCATTAGCAGCCACAGAAGCTGGATTTGTGCCCAGTTTATATAGGCTCAACTATTACATGGGACGTAAAACGTAACTGACAAAACCGGCCAAGTGCGAGTCGGACTCGCGCACGAAGGGTTCCGTACCATTATTTAAAAAAACGGGCAAAAAAAAATTTTTTTTTGTATGGGAGCCCTCCTTAATTATTTATTTTATTCTATTTTTAGTATTTATTGTTATAGCATCAACAGAAATACATCATCATCATCATCATCATCATCATTATTTCAGCCCAAAAGACGTCCACTGCTGACATAGGCCTCCCCCAAGTACCACCACATTGACGTTTTGGAGGGTTTTGCCATAATCGCCACGCTTGGCAGGCGGGTTGGCGATCGCAGTATGGTTGTTACAAAAGCACAGAGAAGGCTGCTGCCCATTCTCTGGCAAGTCCCTAAGTCGCCTCTTACGACACCCACGGGAAGGTATGGGATGGTGCTATTCTTTACGTCCGACACCATACAGACCCGAAATACATAATCTGTGAAAATTTCAACTGGCTAACTATCACGGTTCATGAGATACAGCCTGGTGACAGACGGACGGACGGACGGACGGACAGCGAAGTCTCAGTAATAGGGTCCCGTTTGACCCATTTTTTATTATTTTTTTTTTCGGATGGGAAATCATCAAATGACTTCTTCCGCTCTGGGCGGAGCGGAAGGGAGTGTCAGACTTGACTGACTAAAACCCATCCATGTTCCTTCTTAGCCCTTTACGTTCCAGGGGCACGGTATCTCTTTCGAACAATCCGCAGCCCTGGCAGGCATCGGCCCTCTCGGACCCCTTCCGATTTGCTGACATCTCCTTGAGGCGCGCGTGGAACACGAACGCGCCGTCGGCACGGTCTGTCGTCATAAGACGGACGGACGGTGAGCTAGCCCATTACTCACCGTCCACAGGCCCGCGCCTACGGTGGCCGGGGGCCACTGGTTGCCCCCCGACGCCCGGGGCGTCTCCCGCGGCGGCTGGGACGTGAGGTTCTCTCCCTCTCACGTTCCGCCACCTCCTTCGCTAGCATGACTGCTTCGCAGAAGGAGGCGACGGCTTCCCATTCCCTCTCGCTCCGGACTATGGATTGAACCAGGGCCGGACGCGAGAGGTCGCCGCCGCCAATCGCCGCTACGAGGACACGGCGGAGCTCAGCCCAAGCAGGGCACAGCTCCACAGTGTGCTCCACCGTGTCCTCCGGCCGATCCTCGCAGTGGTAACACCCGGGCGTTTCCTCCCGCCCGATTCGGTGCAGGAACCTCCCGAAACAACCGTGTCCGGTGAGGACCTGCGTCAGGCGGAAGGTGAGGGCGCCGTGGCGCCTCTCCAGCCACTCCTCAAAGAGGGGACTTATCGCCACTATTGTGGCGTGCCCTGCACGGGGTTGCGACAGTCGCTCTCTCCATGTCGCCATGAGATCGCGCCGGAGGTCTGTCCGCTGAGCGACAATTTGCCGCGGCAGCGGAGTTTCCCCCCGGCGTAGTGCCTCCGCGCGCCATTCGTGCAGGCACGCGAGGACTATCGCCTCCAGATCCCATGGCGGCAATCCGGCCAAGAGGCTCGCCGCCTCGCCGGAGATCGTGCGGTACCCCCGGATGAGCCTTACGGCTACCACCTTCTGGGGTGCGTTCAGGTAGTGGGCGGCACGCCGCCTCAAAGAACGCGCCCACACCGGGGCCCCGTAAAGGGCCATGGACCGCACGACCCCCGCGTAGAGCCTCCGGCAGGAGGCGTTTGGACCCTCCAGGTTGGGCAAGAGCCGCTTGAACGCAGCCCCTGCCCGTTCCAGTTTGGGGGCCAAACGTCGGAAGTGCGCCACGAAGTTCCACCGGCTGTCGAGGACAAGCCCTAGGTACTTCAGCGTCGACTCGACGCCGATGGGAACCCCTCCTACCGTCAGTATGGATCCCGACGGTGGCGCATTCCGAGGCCCATGAAAGCACATGGCCTCGGACTTGTGCAATGCCACCTCGAGACCCAGTTGCCGGATTCTCTCCACGACTATCGCAACCCCGCGTGTCATAAGTTCAGCCGCCGCCTTGTGCGACCTCCCTTGTGCCAGCATCAGCGTGTCGTCAGCGTAGCAAACTACGCTGACACCGCTAGGGAGGTCGGCGCGCAGCACCCAGTCGTAGCCGATGTTCCACAAGGGCGGCCCCAGAACCGATCCCTTCGGAACACCGCACGACACCTCTCGCCGGTTCCATTCTCCGGTGCGACCGGGGTAGATGACGGCCCTATCCGTCAAGTAGTCCCCGACCACACGACGAAGGTAGGTCGGCACCCGGTGATACCGGAGTGCCTCCCTAATGCAGCTCCAGGGCATGGTGTTGAAGGCGTTGGCGATGTCAAGAGACACCGCCAAGACAACCCCACCCCTAGACACCGCATCCCCCGTCGTGAGAGCCCTCACGCGCATGATGGCATCCACCGTCGAGCGCCCTCTGCGGAAACCAAACTGGTGTTCCGCCAGATCCGGCCCCATCCCCACAAGGTGCCCGGCGAGGCGGTTGGCAATGACTCTTTCAAAGAGCTTGCCCACCTCGTCGAGCAACACAATGGGCCGGTACGGAACACAAAAAAAGCGGCTGTACTTCTTAGGTACATCCCTGCCTAAACCTGCGGGGATTCCAAGGCGTAATGTTATGTAATAATCCCAGCTAACTCTGTTCGGGTGCTGTCGGCTATCTTCGTCTGACGTCGGGGGGATGCGCGGGCGACGGCATGGGCAGCTGCGCGGGGGTACGGGATCCGAGTGACATTAGCGAGAGCTGCCTACGACACACGCGCGCCTTATTCCTGATTCTGTAAATATTTTTTAAATAGTCTTGTAAGTTTTTACAGTCCACTGCTTTTTATTTAAAGTCCAAGTTAAGACCCTAACAACCCTGTAATCACGATGCAGATAACCAAAGATCTCAAGCCGGATTATTCATTCATTTCCATCAATAATTTTATCGAAAACGATTAATTAAGTC
Source organism: Cerastis rubricosa (assembly GCA_949152445.1). Classification (NCBI taxonomy): domain Eukaryota; kingdom Metazoa; phylum Arthropoda; class Insecta; order Lepidoptera; family Noctuidae; genus Cerastis; species Cerastis rubricosa. Next base: position 18,424,253 of record OX424541.1, read on the forward strand.
AAGAACAAAGCTTAGAAAAGAAAAACGTTTCCACTCTTTTGACAATTAGCGAGGCCATTGCCACTTCAGCTTGTTTATTCTATAATAAACCTTATGGCTATAATACCTAAGGGTTGTTTACCCACGCACACCACAAACTGTCCGTGTTTATGCAAAATGGAACCACCATACCATGTAATTTTATACAAAACAGACCCAAGCACATACTTAGTACCATTCTGCCGTCCGCAAGCTATAATGCCGTTATCCAACAAAATGTCATTTTGAGTTATGGACAAAAAAGCGCGGAAAAATAAGAAATGGGTGCCATTTTATAACTATAACTCTTATACGAGAGTTAACGGTATCAAAAAATAGATCTAGTTTTGCGGCTTCAAATAGTTATACTTTCACTTCTTAACAATGACTTAATCTTAATAAAAATAAGATTTTTGCGTTTTAGTTAAGATTTTTTTAAATTTACGTCTAATGCATCCACGACTATAATGCCGCTAAGCATACCTTAACGGCATTTTAGTGATTGATTATTGTTTCATTTTATTGACATTTAAAAGACTTAAAAAAAATGTCTTTATTACTAAACTAGAATGCCGCTAAATACTTTAACGTTGTTTTAGCTAAGCATTACGACTACGAGAACAAACACAATGCTAAATCTGAATGCAGCTAAAGCTACTTTGCTGCATTTAAGACTAGTTTACTATAAGGATATTTTTCCAGCATATCTTTTTTAGGTTGATAACATAGCTAAAATGTCGCTAAATACAAAACATAAAAATGTAACGGCATTTTAGCTTTGTAACTGGTACAAGATAATTGAGGACATAAAATAAAAAGGTAGTTTCCAACAGAAATAAATGATTTATTCAGAAATATAAATCAATCATTTAATGACACAGTATTCTTCAAAATCACTTTGTGAGGACTTAATTGTTTTCCTGCCAAGGCTGCGGGACTGTTCGAAAGAGATACCGTGGCCGTGGAACACAAAGGGCTAAGAAGGAACATGGATGGGTTTTAGTCAGTCAAGTCTCACACTCCCTTCCGCTCCGCCCAGAGCGGGTGGGGTCATTTGATGATTAACCAGCCAAAAAAAAAGGACTTAATTGTTTGTAATAATTGCAATGTTATCTTAGCAAATAACTAAAAAAAAAAACATCTTAATCTTTAAAGTAATGATATCATAAGAAACAAATAAAAATATTTCAAAAAACCGTTTTTAACTATTAGCCAAGAAATCTTGGTAAGAGGCACTAATAATATCGTTTTGTACATACACATAAGATTAAATAAACTTTATTATCAAAATTGTAACAATCTAATTATTTAACTATCGTAATACTAAATGAGGTAAGCAGTCTTATTGTTTACAACTTTTTGTTTCAGTGTTGTCAAGGTCTCTCTTATTTCTAAAACAATTTCACAAAAACATATAACAGAAGACCATGAGAATGCCACTAGGCATCTTCCGCATGGAATTCTTTTTTCCAGAATATCTGTTTATGGATGGGAATTATGCTGGATCATCATTTCAGCCGAAAGAAGTCCACTGCTGGACATAGGCCTCCCCCAACGCCACATTGACATAAGGGGGTTTTGCCATAATCGCCACGCTTGGCAGGCGGGTTGGCGATCGCAGTACGGTTGTTACAAAAGCACAGAGAATGCTGCTGCCCATTCTCTGGCAAGTTATGCTGGATAGTTTTTCAATAATATAATTTTTTATTGTAGAATCTATTTCTTTTGGTTTCGAGCGGAATTTAACTTGTGAAAGATTGGGGTGATCTTTAAATACTTGTTATTCATAAATCTCAATGTAATAAATTCGTCATCAAAATCATTCTTGTATATTCATCATCATCATCATTTTAGCCGAAAGACGCCCATGCTGGACATAAGCCTCCTCAATTGTCACCACATTGACCGGTCTCGTGCGATTAGCATCCAGCGGAGCCCCGAAACCTTCACCAGGTCATCGGTCCAACTAGTGGGAGACCTTCCAACACATCGTCTTCTGGTTCGCGGTCGCCATTACTGAACTTTTTGGCCCCATCGGCCATTGGTTCTGCGAGCAATGTGCACTGCCCACTGCCACTTAAGTTTAGCAATTCTTCGGGCTACGTCGGTAAACTAGGTTCTGTTGCAGATGTCCTCATTTCTGATTTGATCACGCAAGGAAACTCCAAGCATAGCCCTCTCCATTGCCCTTAAGGTGAATTTAAACCTTCTGATGTGGCCCATTGTGGTCGCTACCACGTTTCGGTCCCGTATGTAATCACTGGCAAAACACACTGGTCATAGACTTTCGTCAACAGACACCTCGCAAAAAGATACCACACAACTTTCCGAACGTTGCCCAGCTGAGTTAGATTCGACGATTGACCTCTTTCTGTAAGTTAAGGTAAGGTAAGTTAGACCTACCCAACTGGACCGTTTGTCCCAGGTAGACTTAATCGTTTACAACTTCTAGTGTAGAGTCTCCGATCTAGATAGGAGTGGGTGTTACATGGGTATTTAATATGACTTTGGTTTCGTCCATGTTCATTTTAAGACCCACTCTTTTGGAAGCTCTACTGAGGTCATTGAGCATTGTACTGAGGTCCTCCATGGTCTCAGCCATGACCACTAGCTATATCGTCGGCAAATCGAAGGTGAGAGATGTACTCGCCATTGACGTTGATGCCTAGCCCTTTCCAGTCCAGGATCTTGAAGACATCTTCCAGTGCAGCGGTGAACAGTTTCGGAGATATGACGTCTCTCTGTCTCACAACTCGCTGCAGAAGGATAGGTTCCGAGGTCTGGTCCTGAAGTCGGACTGACATGGTGTAGTTTTTGTACAAACACTTCAACACCTCGACGTACCGATAGTCAATTTGGCACCGTTGGAGGGACTGCAGTACAGCCCAAGTCTCGATTGAATCGAAGGCTTTCTCGTAGTCTACAAACGCTAAACTGAGAGGCAGGTTGTACTATAAACTATCGCAGCGTATATATGTGGTCTACGGTGCTAAAACCTTTTCGAAATCCGGCTTGTTCGGGAGGCTGAAAATCGTCGAACCTGCGCGCGATACGATTCGTGATGACTCTTGAAAACAACTTGTAGAGATGGATTAGAAGTGAAATGGGCTTATAGTTCTTCGACCGGGCATTGTTGCTCTTATTGAAGAAGAGTAAGAGCCCCGCACCATGCCTGTGGCGTTTTCTTTTCCCTCGAGTATGACGGAATCAAACAGCTTCTTGGCTTTAAGTGCCGGCTTCCCACCCGCCTTCAGAAGTTCGGCCGTAATTCCATGATCGCCCAGTGCCTTGTTGTTTTTAAGCTGTTTCAAATCCATCCTAATCTCGTACAGGCTGACAGGTCCGAGATGTCTTCGGTATAGTGTCGGGTCAGTCTAGCTCTTGGGTCATTCGCTAGTCTTACAACGGGTTTACTGGTTGACGTGCCATAGAATCTCTCGATCTCCCTCAGTAGCTCCGGTTTGGCGGATACGATCCTGCCATCGTCGGTCTTCAGTTTCGTGAGCTGGCTCTGCCCAATAGTCAGATCTCTTGTAAAAACCTTGGAGCCTTTATTCTGCTCAATTGCGTCTTTAATAATTTCGGTATTAAAGCGGTGGATGTCGCTTTTTAAGGATTTAGATATCCGTCTATTGAGTTGCCGGTATTTCCAACCCTCGTCTAAAGACTGCAGGATCATCTCACGCCGTTCTTTCATGAACTTGAGAGTATGATTAGAGAGTTTTTTATTATTCTGTGCACAAGGTGTCATGAAGAACTTTGACCCTGTCGTATGGATAGTTTCCACGAATCCATCGTTTGAACGCGTGGAGCGTGACGACGTGTTAACCTTTAAACTTTTGTAGCGCATTGCTTCATCAATCAAAGGACGCGCGGGGGTGCAGGGCAAGCGATCGAAAGTAGATAACCGCGTTTTAGTGTAGTAATGAGGGATAACTGCTATTTTGTAATGGACATCGCAAGCAAAATATTGATGTTTCATATTGAAAATGCCGTTATGGGCTTATTCACTACAAAATGTCTTAATAAAAACACACTTTAGTACTACGCATAAACGCCGTTAAGTGACATTAACGACATTTTTGTCTAGTACTTTCATTTAACGGCTTTAAAGCGTTGGACTAATAATACTCTAATTTGAAAGAAAGCAGAACTACAAAATCGTTAAAGTACTTTAACCTCATAATAGGGTAGGATATTCTGTTAACGGCGATTTAGTTATGCAACTGCTGGTAAAAAATCTAGTTAAAATGTAAGTTATAAGCCCTTAGCCACTTTTAGTTTAGTAATGTTACTTACCTGCGTTTTAGCGTAGTAAACTTATCAAACAAGGCAACTTAACGGCGTTTTTAATTGTTTTATTTCTGCTTCCATAAATAGTAGAAAAATACTGCTTAAACAGAAAGATAGAGAATTTTTTTCTGATTATGGTGGCATCGAAAACCGAAAATCGACCAGATGCGAGATAACGGCATTATAGCTTGCGGACGGCAGCATTGTACACTACACAATTTTCTATTTTTTTTTTTTAATACACGAAACTGGAAACAAGTTTCTGTGGTATCGTTATGCGTAAAATAAATTCATAAATGAATTCTTAATATTGTTTGCGACATGGCACAGATTGCCTTAAAACACAGTTTCATTTATATTAGTAAATCCCTGGGTTGTGGTTATTTTTTGTATGTGACCTATCAATTATTGAATGTTAAAACGTACACCCTTTCTTAATTGTCGATAAAGCTTAAGAGTATTCAGAGAAAAATTATACACACATACTCAACTAAGTAATTTACCAATAGATTTAAATAAAATAAATAGTAATTTCATTTCATCTAACAGACCTGCACATGTTTTTGTAAATCCTTTGATACCTCAGAAGTGCGTGTTTGCTAGGTGGTTCCTTTTTACATAAATACGGACCTAAATTACGGGAGCCATTAGCGATAATTGAATGAACTTTGATGTCATAACATTTCAACGTCGAATTGCTTGTGTTGTGAGAAATAATAAGTTTTAAGTAAACTCCTTGGGTACCTGTCCCAAAGCCGGCGATAAACGACAAGCGGGTAGAGCATCATCTACCTAGCCTTTTTCCAAGCAACGTTGAGGTTGGCTTTCAGTTCAGCCGGATTCAGCTGAATACATGACCTTGTTCGTTGGTTGTGGTGGTTGCAACCACGCCTGCTGAGCAAGGTTCGATTCCCAAGTCGGGCAAAGTGTTATTTGGTTTTTCCATCAGGAAATTTTAAGTAGCAGCTACGGAGTCTGGATCTGCACCCGGTAGATTGCAATGGGCTCGCCGCCTACTAGATGGGACTTAACCATACCTGGCGAAATGAGGGATTTAATCTCAAACGTCTATTCGTTCATTTCTTATTCCCTAAACCACGTTAAGGGATTATTCTGAAATACTTACAAATTTAATCAACAAAATAAAGCAGCGTTTATTAATAATTAACTAGGAACCGTAATATATATTGATTATTTATGTCTTTTCTAACAACCTCCTGAATTGACGAAGATGCAAAACCACACCTTGTATTATCTATTATCTTGTTTATCTATTCTATTAGGTGCATAACTATTTTCGTCATATCTCATTCTATGTGTTTTTATGGGTACTCCCTTTCTTCTCCTAAAATTGTTTGTCCGAAAATCATTAACAATAACACGTTTGCATGTATATTATTATATATAAACATTATGTAATTTGAATTTAGGACTTATAACCTTTATTGAAATTGGTTTTATGTCTTTTGTATATTATTGATTGTAATATTTATGACAAACGGATTTAGGACATATTATATATGGATTTCAATTTTATGGCATGTGATATTAAGTTCGGGTAAGTTATCATTCGGACAAAATGATGAACAGGATAAAACAAGTTATGACACTTTAAATTATGGATAAAAAAGTTAGGTGACACAATAGAGAATCGTTTTATTGTCACGGGACTAATCCATAATAATCTTTTGGACGTTTCTTGAGCAAGAAATGATTAGTGAGCTAGTCACTAATAATTTCTTGGACATATTTTTTTCCTCATCGGCGGCGGTGGGACCAGCGCCTTAGGTCCAGCGGTCGATAAGAAGGTGTTTACGTATTTAGTTTGATAGCTGGGTGGGGTAGAAATTAATGTGATTAGTTTTTTTTTAAGTAATATTGCTGTCAAACGTAAAATCAGAAAATTATATGATAAGCCAATTGACTACCAACAATCTTTTTAGGGTTTCGTACCCAAAGGGTCAAACGGGGGTCCCGTTTACTGTGACTATTACCGATTACTGAGAGTTCTCTGTCCATCCGTCCGTCCGTCTGTTCGTCCGTCTGTCACCAGGCTGTATCTCATGAACCGTGATAGTTAGCCAGTTGAAATTTCTACAGACTATGTATCTCTGTTGATGCTATAATAACAAATACAAAAAAAGAATAAAATTAATATTTAAGGGGGGCTCCCATACAAACAAGTGACTTTTTTGCTTGTTTTTATAAATAATGGTACGGAACCCTTCGTGCGCGAGTCCGACTCGCACTTGGCCGGTTTTTTTTAAACGTTGCCCCTCTCTTGGAATTTCTTCTATATCTTAAGTAGGTTTACAAACTTTTAAACTCACATACACAAACAGCCAGACCCGGAACAACTTACCTGTAGACCATACAAATATCGCTAAAATAGTTTTTAGTAACTTTTTGGACCTCTGAATCCTGCTTATGCGTTTAAGCTTCATTTAAATCGGTTTAGTCATTTCGGAAAGACTTAAAGTTTGTATGAAATGCCGTACGGCGTAAACGCTGAAGACGTCATGGTAGGACACCAGTTCAGTAAACTCCACATGGCTTCCCAGTGTTTCCTGAAACTCATTACGCAGTGCAATAGTACGTAGAATCTCCATACAATTAGAGAAAACGGCTAAAAGCCTGTAGTTTGAACGGAAAACTTCCGCGTTGCTTATCATTAGAGCAAATACCGTAGTATTAAATGCGTATGTATTAGGAATATAATCTAAGTTTAAGGAAGGAAATATACAATATGTTAGATAATTATAAAGGACATAAGTAGATAACAACTCTGATATACTACAGAAAGAATTCAAAAGTTCAACAGAAAGGTGCTTTATGACAAATGTATTTAGTTTTTTATAATTTGTAACAAAAGTTTTTATTTAATTTTTGCAAATCGGAATTTTTTTATTTTCTTTTGTTAAATCCTATCTAACATATTCTTGCTATAGTAAATATCAGGAGAAAGACAAGCATTCCTTTAGAATTTTTAATATATTTTCAAATAAAAATGCTCCGATTTTGTAAGATATTCAGTTTCTCTTGGCTCTGAGCTGCATTGTATTACATAGTAGTTTTATTTGTATAGTCAAACATTGTCTTCAGTACGTCAAACAGACTTTTGTGGTTTCAAGTTATTCTGTTACCTATTCTATTGATTTTGTTTTTCTGTTAAACAACAGTCAACAACACACACATGAACAGTGATCAACAGTCAGTCAGTCGTGAACAGTCATGTCTTTCTGTTAAACTGCTTAATAGGTAATAAAAATAAATTAACTGACTTTTTTTTCAAAATCATCTAATCAGAATAAAAATAATATACTTATGCCTATACTATTTTCTACTTAGTAACCATGTGTTTCGAAGGCTCAGGACCAAAATGTCGCTTTCGCAAAATGTGAAACCCTGTCTGTTATTTATAAGACATGAGTACATAACCTATGTTGCTCATCATCATCATCCTAGCCTTTAACAATAAAAATAAGGGTCCCCCCGCACACGGGCCACCAGCCACAACCAAAATACGAGAACACCACAATACGCATATTTCCTGTAGTTTTCATACATTTTATATGGACGAATTGTAGCGAGTGGCGGCCACAGGCCTCAACCGTGTGCGGCGAGTCCAGTCCAGGTGGCCTACCATAACGTCTCAAAACATTATTGTTTTACTCCTTTTCCAGTGTGGGAAAGAGATGGCGCTTGATATCCTGTATAGCTCCGTCTCTTTCCCACACTGGAATTTGAGTAAAACAATACTGCTTTAGGACGTCATGGTAGGCCAGCAGGTCGCTGGCTCGTGTGCTAGGGTCCCCCCTAATTTCGGCGTGCAACCTAACCGGTTGTTGCTGAATACCCGTATTTTACATGAAGCCTATCTGATCTCCAAAACCTGGATAACGGCCTACAATAGAACGACTGCTTGTGTCAGACATTTAGGTTTCTAACTACCGGTAACGACTGTGAAAGATCTAAGTAGGCCAGTTACAGACACTTTTGAATAGACGAAAAACAATAAAAAAAAAGCTACAGTCCCAGTCACAAGACATAATAACTTGTGAAAGTACTGTAGTTGCCCATTCCAAAGCGTAGAGAATCTCTGTGGAGAAGAATAACGAAGTGTGAAGAAACTCCATGGACACCCTTTTAAATCAGAATTTTGTTACAAAAACCCTGGTTACATCAATCTTGTTGCGATGGTACATTATGTGAGAACGATGTAGCAAAACGTGCACGCTATTATATTAATAATTAGTTCGAAATGAGCTGTGGCAGCTAAGCGATGGCAGCTGGATCATTGGTCACCCATCCACGGACCAGCCTCTGCTAGTGTTGCTTAACCTCGAAGATTAACCCGTGCGGCTATTTAGCCACGAGCTCCCCTCATTAGTGTGATATTACACACACTAAAGCTAAATACAACGTTATAATGAAGGTGTCAAAGCTCATTGCGTTTTACGATGAGCTTTCTGCGCAGTGTTACTGCGAACTCATTCCGTTGTGGATTAAAACTGTATGCTCTGTTCTTAGTGGAGATTATGTATAAGTAACAACTCCTTTAAATAGAGATCTCATGTTTTGTTTTGTCATTTTTGGAGTTAACTTTTGTATAAAATCTAATTCTTCTAACCTAACAGACAGATCAGCTAGCCTACCATGACGTCTTAAAACATTATTGTTTTACTCCTTTTCCAGTGTGGGAAAGAGATGGAGCTAGATATCATGTATAGTTCCGTCTCTTTCCCACACTGAAATCAGTGTAAAACAATTACTGCTTTAAGACGTCATGGTAGGTCAGCTGTTGAATGTGTATTTGAAGCACATGCAGTTATTCACACCATTCACGCCTTTTCCCACAGAGGTAAATAAAACTACAGAACGCTACCTACGAAGATTCTTGCATACAGGGATTTAAAACACCTTCATAAAGGTTACAGAATTATAAGTGTTACATGTTGAATTGGTAACAGAATGAAATATGTAACACTTTTAAATGTGTTTTCAACCGTAACATATCTGTAACAGATATAAAAGTGTTAACAGAGTTAATAAGTATAACAGGTAAACGCAGCGTACTAAAGCTATAATTGATTATTTCAGTTACACATATTAACACTTTTTAACACATATAAAAGGTTACAGATTGATTCGGTAACAGATACAATAGTATCTGTTACATTTTAAAGTGTTTTACTGTTATAAATGTTTTAAAAAACAGTGTTAAAACTATAACCGTAATAAGTGTATTACGGTTATAGTTTTAGTCTCTCATATGCATTTCCCTTGTTTATGCTTTTATCCTTCATTCTTCTTCACTCCTGCTTCTTGAAAAAAAACTTTGAAATCGTTTCAATTAATTCCACAACAGGCAAAGTCCTATTCCCAGTCGTGGACGTTTTTGATCAAAATGATAATAAATGTGGAGAAATTAATATTACCTCTGCCCTCGTCACTGAAAACACTTCACCTAATTTAAATGACTGCCATATTAGGGTTCCGTACCCAAAGGGTCAAACGGGACCCTATTACTGAGACTTCGCTGTCCGTCCGTCCGTCTTGGCCAGTTGAAATTTCTGCAGATTATGTATTTCTGTTGCCGCTATAACAAAAAAACCGGCCAAGTGCGAATCTTACTCGCACACAGGGTTCCATAGCCCCAAACAATATTTTGAACTGTCATTCATTAGTTAGTAGTATTACTTAGTAAACTTCCACTCAACCGCAAAATTAAATTGGTTTTTCATAGAATCTTAATGAAAAACAAAGTTACTGCTGCAGTTTGATGAAAAAGTCCCATATCTCATAAACTAAACATCATATCTTATTGAAACCAATTTTCGTTGATAGTTTTTTTTACGTTCTACAATCCTAAATATTTTCAGAATTTTCCTCCTCTTACTTTAGAAATTAGAGGGGGGGGACACACATTTTACCACTTTGGAAGTGGCTCTAGCGCAAACTATTCAGTTTAGAAAAAAATGATATTAGAAACCTAAATATCATTTTTGAAGACCTATCCATAGATATCCCACACGTATGGGTATGATTAAAAAAAAATTTTTGGTTTTCAGTTCTATGTATGGGGAACCCCAAAATTTATGTTTTTTTTTTCTATGTTTGTATGAAAATCTTAATGCGGTTCACAGAATACATCTACTTACCAAGTTTCAACAGTATAGTTCTTATAGTTTCGGAAAAAAGAGGCTGTGACATACAGACGGACGGACAGACAGACAGACAGACAGACAGACATGACGAATCTATAAGGGTTCCGTTTTTTGCCATTCGGCTACGGAACCCTAAAAATACTAAAAACAGAATAAAATAAATATTTAAGGGGGGCTCCCATACATAAAAGTGTTTTTTTTTTCGTTTTTATAAATAATGGTACGGAACCCTTCGTGCGCGAGTCCGACTCGCACTTGGCCGGTTTTTATTTAAGTGACTATTTCTCCAAGGCAAAAATACCAACAAAATATTCTTCCACAAAGTAACCCAGATATTTCAATAAGTATTCTATATTTCTACTTAATCTTCACAATGCGGAATCTCGGATACTTGTCATAGTATTTTTATCAACAGAGCTTTGAATAGCCCCGACATGCCCCCAGATTAACTTGGAATTGCTAGCACAATGAGATTCCGACCGAGAAATTCTTATTGAAGAATTTTAACATCAAAAAGATTATTAGGAACTTTTTGAACAGAATGTTTGTTAAGATCTACCGGATTTGTTTATTGGGTGAGTTGTTTTTAGCTGATTATTGGGTGAATATAAGGAGTTATGAGGGCTACGTCCCGTTTGGTAACTTTCCCATTTGGACAACAAAACAAAAGACGTGCAAAATAAGTGAAAAACAGTGCCATTTTGTAACTCATAAAGGGCATTGGGTAAGTTTGTATGGACCAGTGGCATGATTTTTTTTCACAGCGGCCACAAAGATAATTGTTGTTAACGTATAGTGGAATATATGATAATAATGATTCCTAAAAAAAAATTGCCGTAAATTATATCGGAGCTAAAATATCTAATGTCAAAGTTGTGTTGTTCATAATAACAGTTTGCATACTGTTATGTATTTTATCAAAAATTGACTCTTTCCTCTCGTTTGCCGTATGTCATTACTTCCGAGAATTTGATCCTTAGCAGCGACACTATTGAATGGTGTAATATACAGGGTGTTTTTTTTTAAATTAACGGGTTTGGTTCCTGACTGTATCGTTGGATTTTTGAAAAATCAATATTCCTATATTGATTTTTCAAAAATCCAACGATACAGTTTTATTTTTTATCAAAATCAGGCTCAGGACTCCTTTGAGTGTTTTTCGCTATTCCTTATGGTTTCGGATTTGGCCTTCCACCAACTTGAAAAGTTCACCCTGTATATCTCGGCTCGGATGCATTTTGGAAATAATTGTTAATAGAAGAAAATGAATGTCTGATTGTGTTCTTACTAATAATATATTTTTCACTTCAGTAGCTCAAACATGTAGGTTTTGCTGCCTGAAATCAGTGAGCAAAATGCGATTTTGCTCACTGAGTGAGACAAAGTAACTTTTTAATTATTTTTTTAGAAAGCCGCGAATATCTTATTCAGCCTTGGATTAATCATACAATTCGAAACATTTACACTCTATCTCTTTCCCGCCATTAGAAAGAGAGGGAGAGAGAGACAAAGACCAGCCCTTTCGAAGTTCCTATTTTGAATTCGACCTCAAAGACAAACACGTTCGGAATTTCGTTCTAACTAAAGAAATTTTGCATTTGTCATTTACGTCATTATGTCTTTTAATGTAATTTATTGAATTTTTAACTTATTGTTGTATTTAAACGAAAATAAGTTTTTACTGCATATAAAACTAATACTTAACCTGTAAATATTTATTTCTAGTTCAAATAATGTTACGTAATATATTTTGAATAATAAAATATCATGGGTGCTATTTCGGAACACGCCATAATTTAAATAAAAGAGCAGGAATAAAATTTCGTGGCTGGCGTAAAGAGTTGAATAATAGAAGATATATAATAAGAAATAATATTAGAAAAATATTAAAATAATCGTAAAATATGAGTGAAACTAGCGACGAGAACAGTACCTCTACCTACAATGTTAATTATTTTGATTCACGATAAATAGTTATTTCAATCTATTCCTGTTTATTATTTTATCTCCTAAAGTGTTCTCGCTGCTGAAGTGAAAAGTTGTATGTGCTACACGAGACCAAAGTTATTTGCATCTCGTGTCTTTGAATCCCTCGCTGCACTCAGGATTCTAACCTAGAATATCTCGCTACGCTCGTGATTCAAATATAGAATCCTTCGCTTACTCGGGATTCAAAATCAACACTCGCGGCAAAAACCAACTTTGCTCTCTTGTTGCACAAATAACTATTTCATTAGTGGCCGCAGACTTAAAAAATCATGCCACTTTTTTACCCAAACCCCTTTCAACCGTTTTTGTACGGTACAGTCAGCTCTGAAAGGTACTTCTTGTTGATCTTGTTATTTTTTTTCTCTTTCTGGTACACTAAGTTGTAGGTCTATGCGTAGTTAATAATTTTTAACTCTCAATTTTGAAAATTGGATTAAATTTAGTAGCGTTCTTTTAAATTAGGAGGCTAATGTGAACTACAGACACACTAAAAATGTCTACACTAATACTGGGATGTGTAATAATGTCTCCTTATTCCGTAAAGAAAATAGTCTAGTTTAACTCAAAGGACTTTGCACATAGCAAGTCAAGGCATGTCTAGCGCGGAAACACTTAATTTAGTCGGAACGATATACAGACGAAAACGTTTTAGTTCTATGTACTTTTATTGTTATGTGTTCTGCAAATGTGCCGCCTCTTCCAGTTTATTCAGTTGCTAAGATAGAGGAAAACCACGTTCCTTGACAAAGAAAATGACTATGCCAGCAACACCCTAGGGCAATTGCCTTATATTATTTGTATGCACGCATTCTAATCTACTTCGATTGTTCAAACATACCTACTATCAATTTACCTACATTTTGGACAAGTTTATGACATTTTATTGTATGAGATTGGAACTTGTATTTAAACTTTTTTAACCCCTGATAAAAAAGAGGGGTTTTATAAGCTTGACGTGTGTATCTGTGTCTGTCTGTAGCATCGTATACGGCTGAACCGATTTTGATAAAATTGGTTTCATTTGAAAGGTGTTTTTAACCGACTTCTAAAAAAGGAGTAGGTTCTCAATTAGGATGTTTGTATTTTTTTTTATGTTTGTTCGCGCATAACTCCGTCGTTTGCCAACCGATTTAAAAAATTCTTTTTTTGTTTGAAAGCGTATACTTTCCAAATGGTCCCATGAAAATTTTATCGAAATCAGATAAGCCGTTTCTGAAAAAATCAACAAAAATTAAATATTTCTAACTTTTAGTTTACTCTGCATTGCGTTTTTTGTTCGCGCATAACTCAGTCTTTTACGAACCGATTTGGAAAATTATTGTTTTATTCCAAAGCCTATGCTTTCCATTTGGTCCCATAGTCACCAAATGGGGATCTGATGATGGAATCTTGGCGAAATCGAGGGAACTCTTCAAGTTTTATAGGAAACGTGCAGCGATTTTGGTATTTTCTACAACAAGTGAAGCATTTGCGTTCAATAAGAACCATTCTACCTAATCTGATGATCTGATGATGAAGCCAAGAGACAAGTACTGGAACTCCATAATAAGACAATGTATCTTAGCTGTGTTTGGGCTTGTTGGAATTGTAACGGTATGCACTTTCCACATGTACCACAGACTAACTTTTTGACTTTCCTTATTCAACCTAAGTAACAAGTGGGTCCTCTGCTTTGATAGTCTGTTTTCGCGATGATAAATACAAATACAAATACAAATAGTTTATTTTCTTTAACATGTTTGTACTACATAGCTAGTGATAGAAGTGTCCTTTTAAGCAAGTAGATGCCTGTATTAGGACACTCCACTCTTCCGTAACTTAAATTTACGTAATGTACATACATACTAAATTACATTATGCTAACTACAACTAATATATTTACTATTTATAATATCAAGAAAATCAAGAAAATTAAAGTACAAATACAACAATACAAACTTTACATCAGCTTATTTAAATGAGTGTGCATTTTGTGTATGTTATGTGTGAGTTGAGCATGAGTGATATGTGTGTGTGGGATGTATGTGTATGTGTGGTGTGTGATTGTACATGTTGTATGTGATAAGTAAGTGAACGCGTCAATGAGTGAGTTATGATGTGTGCTGCAGGAGGGCCTCAGTGTCCTCATATGGAAGTGGTTTAATCCACTTAGTGATAAGTTTTTTACACTCATAATGTTGTTTGGTGTATAAATAAATCTCTTTATTTATTTTATTGTAGAGTTGAGATGACCGTTTATGGTATTGCCTGCTACAAAATCTTGTTTTTGTTTGTGGGACCTGTGCTACAATATCCCTCCTTCTTTTTGATAACATAGCGGTATCATAAGGTAGTTCTTTGTGTTTTTTCAAAACAGTATGAATTATATATAGTTTCCTCACTGAGAGCAAATCACTTATCTGATAAAGTCTCTCGGTGGGATATCTAATCCTTTTAAAAAACATGATTTTTATTAGGGCTCTTTGGACTCGCTCTACAGCAATAAATTTGGACTTTGCTGCCCCTCCCCAAATAGGGATGCAGTACACCAACACAGATTGCACCAAAGCTATGTAAATATCTTTTAACAGACCGCAAGATGGGTCTCCAATGTTGGTAGCATTTTTTGGAACAATATGTCTCAATGTCTTAAAAATCCAGCTTAGTTTCCGAACCCTGTTAGTGACTTGCTCAAGGTGAGGGTACCAAGATAGCCTCTGGTCAAGCATGACCCCTAAGTACTTGGTGTGAGTGACTTTATTAATGGTAGGGCACACACAGTTTTTGTTTCCAATGTCACCGCATTTGTGGACTTTGATTATGAGGTCTTTATTTGGTTGTGTACGATTTGAGATACTGAAACATATATAATTTGTTTTTGAGGTGTTCAATGTCAGTAGATTATCATTTAGCCATTTTGAAATTTGGGCCATGCCAGATGAAGTACTTTGTTCTACGTCATCCCAGGATCGTCCAGAGAAGACAACAGCCGTGTCGTCTGCATAAGAAAAGACTTTGGCGTTATCAATTTTCATATTACAGAGTTCATTAATGTATGCTAAGAAAAGTGTGGGGCCCAAAACACTACCCTGAGGCACGCCGTATGATATTTCTGCATCGTCACTGACATATTGCCCCAGTTTAACCCTTTGCTGTCTGCTAGACAGATAATCTTTAAGAAGATTGAGTGAAGTTCCTCTTATACCAATCATTTCCAGTTTGTTCATAAGGATTGGTACAGAGACGGTGTCGAAAGCCTTTTTCAGATCCAGGAAGACAGTTAAACATTTATTGCTATTATCAAGTTCATTAGCTACCAGCGAGCTTAAAGCGGTAACTGCATCTTCTGTGGATAAATTCTGCCTAAATCCGAATTGTGTTGTGGATGATCAGGGTTCTTATTCAAAATGCGTTGATGATTCCTTTCCCTTATTTCTTTTAATCGTTTTCATTTTTCTCAGTTGCAGTTCGACGCCTTTTATCACACGAGAATCATCTTTACTAGGCCTATCCATATTTTATTATTAGATTTAAAATATGTCACTAAAAATTAACAAATAAAAATATTTTTTGCAAAAAAAGAAACCGACTTCAAAAAACACTTAACGCACTAAAAAGTTAAAAATAATACTACAACCTACCTCCAAAGAACTATTTGGACTCCAAAGAATTATTAAATTTTATTATAGGTTAATCGTAGGTTAGGTTAGGTTTATTAATATAGGTAGGTTGTAGTATTATTTTTAACTTTTTAGTGCGTTAAGTGTTTTTTGGAGTCGGTTTCTTTTTTTGCAAAAAATATTTTTTAATCGAAAGTGTTCTTATTTAACTTAAAGAGTTGACAGTTGACACAACTGGAAGTCATGAGGAGGGGCAAAGGCCTCTCTTCTCGACCCTCTTCTCCTCTCCTTCCTCTCTACAACTGTTAGCCTGTACTAACATCCCACTACTGGTCCTTTGCCCAGCAGTGGGATGACAGGGGCTAACAGTATCAGTGAAGAGTTGACCCTCCGATTTCCATCCTTTATTTATTTATTAATATAGGTTTACCAACAGCTTCTATATACAACACTATCTTTAAAAAAAACCGGCCAAGTGCGAGTCGGACTCGCGCACGAAGGGTTCCGTACCATTATTTATAAAAACGAGAAAATAAATCACTTCGTTGTATGGGAGCCCCCCTTAAATATTTATTTTATTCTGTTTTTAGTATTTGTTGTTATAGCAGCAACAGTAATACATAATCTGTACAAATTTCAACTGCCTAGCTATCACGGTTCATGAGATACAGCCTGGTGACAGACGGACGGACGGACGGACGGACGGACGGATGGACGGACGGACGGACGGACTGACAGCGAAGTCTCAGTAATAGGGTCCCGTTTGACCCTTTGGGTACGGAACCCTAAAAAAAGATTTTTACTGTCCTGGACCACTAGTCGCCAATTTCTAGCAAACAAGCATTCACAAAAAAGTGATAATGATCCTATTGTAACAGAATAAAAGTCAGCCAACTTACTGGTAAAGTGGTCACAGCCGTCTAAGGACATCTTCAAAACTAAAGGCGTTAAAGATGCGTAGCCATATCAAAGAAGGACCTCAAATGTCTTGTACATGTGTCTGTAATATAACCGACAGCTCTTCAAGTTGGAACCCAGCAACACTGCTTCACTTGTGTTTGTTTGCATATCATCAGTATCTGCCTAGCCTTTTCAAAACTATGTTGGGGTCACTTCCCTGTCTAACCGGATGCAGCTGAATACCAGTTTTTTACATGGAGCAGAGGAGAGCAGCGATGGCCCAGTGGTGGTAGCCCTGACTTACGAGCAGTTAACCGTGAGTTCGAACCCAGGCAGGTGCATTACTTTGTGTAATTTATTTCATTCCTCAAAAATGGTGAAGGAAAACATCGTGAGGAAACCAGCATGTCCTAGAACTAAAAATTCGAATACATATGACATCTACCAACTCGCACTGGGCCCGCGTGGTGGATTAGAGCCCACTTCCTCTCATAGAGAATAGGCCTGTGTCCCAGCAGCGGGAACATTATAGGCTGATGATGATGATGATGATGACTTGGAGCAAGTTTCTGTCTGTGTATATTTGCATGTGTTTTAATAAAATTATCCTGAAAATGTATAAATACTCCTGCAACATAATGGTGGATCCATTATCCGATTAACTGTAAATCAATCAATCCGTCTCATCAACAAATCGGTTGATCCACAAACAATCGGAAGTCGGGTGTGCACACATCGCAATCCGCGGTTAATGTGATGGGACTAATTCCTGAGTGATTTGGTATTGATTACGGTACGATATGCGCACTATAATTTGGAACAATTAATTTTTGAAATAAATGGTAAAGACAGGTTTTGTAACAACTAGAAGACGACAGTCAACTTGGGTCTCCATCAAGCCATGTAATGGAAACTGTAGATTCACTATTCTGAATCCAACTAATGAGAAAGTACTCCGCAGAAACAAACTTAAAGATTTAGAGGCTGCACTACGCGCTTACCAGGCGCACGCGCTGCGCATATCTTCCCGTGGGTGTAGTAAGAGGCGACTAAGGAATTTGCCAGAGAATGGGCACTAGCGTTCTCTGTGCCTTTGCAACAACCGTACTGCGATCGCTAACCCGCCTGCCAAGCGTGGCGATTATGGCAAAACCCCCCAAAATGTTAATGTGGCGACACTTGGGGGAGGCATATGTCCAGCAGTGGACGTCTTTTGGGCTGAAAAGATGATGATGATGGTGACTACGTGCTTGACACCGTCGATCGGTTGTAGAACGTTAGTTTAACTTTGGAACTCGCTAGGCTTTGCTAGGCGCTCAGCAAGACACCTGATATTGCGTTCGTAGTCATAGTGATTCCAAACTGGTATCTAAAGGTCTTACGTAACCTATCACACAAACGTTCGTTTCATTCCCATAGAAGCCAGCCAGGGCCAGGGCTTAGAAGCCCATTTCGCAAAACCAGTGCGGTACCGCACCGAGTGGACCCAACATGCTGCTGCGTCCTGCTGTGCCTACGACGCAGCTGTACATTTCGCGTCTGCATCACTCCACGACAGTTGAGGAAGTCATGCAGTACGTGAAAGTGAAGACCAACTGGACTCTGCGGGTAGAAAGGTTGGAATCGCGCCACAACATTAACTTTAAGTCGTTCGTGGTACGAGTTCCAACCCACCATCTACAGACCTGCGTGAGAGAGGACTTTTGGCCGAAAGGTGTCGTATTTCGACGTTTCCGAGGACGGGTACGCGACACCACGCAGCGGAACATGACGCCGTCAACATTACCTGTTTAGTTATAGTTTAAGGTTTTTTTTAATATGTATTAGTTTATTCTCTTTATTCATTTTCTTTACATATTGCTTACATTTTTAAATATTTTTACAAAATTATATTAAAAAAACATTTAAAAATATAAAAAATAGTAGCCCACCAGCATCGGGAACAGGGTCCGGGCTACCGGTGGTCAGGGCTCTTGAGAGAGGAACCTCCTGACAATACGTGCCGTGTCCAGAAGTACTGCTTTCTGAATCAAGCCCTTGATCCAGCTGTCAAGCGAAAGACTCCGCAGATGTTGTTCTAAGCTTTTGGCTATTAAGCCATTGGCCGACACGACTATCGGCACAATGATTGCTGTTGTCACGTCCCACATGTCGACAACCTCGCGAGCCAGATCTAGATACTTGAATTGCTTATCTTTCTCTGCTTTCACGAGGTTCTCGTCATGCGGGACCGTTATATCAACAATCATTGCGCGACGCTCCAATCGATCTATCAACACAATGTCAGGCTTATTGGCAACAATAGTCCTGTCAGTGACGATAGATCGATCCCAATACAACGTGATATTACCATTATCGAGAACTGGGTCGGGCGCATACTTATAGTATGGCACTTCTGATTCCACAAGGTTGTATTTCAAAGCAAGTTGCTGGTGGACAATCCTGGCAACAAGGTTGTGTCTATGCAAGTACTCTCCGTTAGCTAGACGAGAACAACCAGAAATAATATGTCTGATGGACTCACCCGGACGGTGGCATGCCCGACACACGTCCACCGTCCCGTCCTTCATAATATGTTTCCGGTAGTTATTCGTCAGCATAACTTCGTCCATTATTGCACAGACAAAACCTTCAGTTTCCCCAAAGAGGTCACCGAAACGCAGCCAGGATACGGACGCTAAGAAGTCTACATCGGGCCCATGTAAGGCCCGGTAAAAGCGTCCGTGAAGCTCCTTGCTCTGCCATACCTCCCTGCGGTCATTAGTGTCTAATACTACAGGCTTGCGCCAGTTCTCGTTAGCCAAGAAGAGCGGGGTAAGGCCCTTGTCTACTGAGACCACATCTCGGTGCATCCCCACGTTGGCTTCTAGGAAGTATTCCCTGAGACTGCATACCTCACGGTTGTGCAGGGTCTTAGCATTTAAGAAACCACGACCCCCACACTTCCGCGGGATATACAGTCTCATCACCGACGACCGTGGGTGATGCATCCGATTTGCGGTCAGCAGTACGCGGACCTTCCTATCTAGGGCATCAAGTTCTGTCTGAGTCCATTTGAGTATGCCGAAAGAATACATCAATACCGGCATGACCCAACCGTTGAAGGCGCGTACCTTGTTTCCGCCTGACAGAAGACTACTTAGCACCTTATTCAGGCGGCCAAAGAAACGCTCCTTCAACGATTGTTTCATGTCGGCAGTATTGATGCCTAATGCTTCCGACATACCCAAATACTTGTAGGTTTCTGTTGAGGAGAGGGATCTAAGGTGTACGGAATCCGAGAGTTGAGTTCCCACGGATTCCGTAATCTCCCCTCGCTTCACATGCATGACTGCACATTTGTCCACACCAAATTCCATCCTGATGGCGCTACTGAAAGTTTCAGTTACCTTCAGTAGCTTCATCAGTTGCAAATTGTTGGGGGCAAAGATTTTCAGATCATCCATGTAAAGAAGGTGAGATATGACCTGACCACCTCTCCTCAACCGATAGCCTAGACCTGAACCTTCCAGCAGTGTGCTAAGAGGGTTCAAGGCTAGACAAAACCACAATGGACTCAGACTATCACCCTGAAATATACCACGCTCGATCCTTATCGGTTCGCTGTTCCCCTGCATCTGTCGACATCCTGGATAGCGAAGGACCGTCCTCCATTGCCCCATACACGACTCAAGGAAGGCGCGTAGAGTTGCATCAATCTTGTACAACTCCAGCACCCTCATGAGCCATGTATGCGGAACTGAGTCGTAGGCCTTCTTATAATCTATCCAACATGTAGACAGATGCCTTCGGGAGCGGCGAACCTGTTGGCTAATGGCTATATCAATGAGGAGCAGCTCCTTAGTACCACGGGACCCGTTCTTACATCCATTCTGAGAGGGAGACATGATGGAATTACTCTCAATATGTTGATTAATTTTAGCTCTCAAAATGGATGTAAGAACTTTATAGACCGTTGGTAAGCAAGTGATAGGTCTATAATTTTTGGGCTCCGCAGTACTACCTGATTTATGGAGCAGGTGGGTAATGCCTGTCGTCAGGAACTGGGGCAGCGACCCTGACTCTAAGGCTGATTGAAACTGGGACGCCAAGCGAGCGTGCGATCTTTGGAACCATTTGATCCAGAAGTTGTGCAGTCCATCCGGCCCTGGAGATTTCCAGTTAGGTAACGGACGGACTGCACGAGCTACGTCTTGGGGGCTGATGATAATTGCCCCCATTTCTGGTATTGGATCACACGCTTGTTCAACCTCCCGGGTCCAACCGCCCTCAGTGTGACTGACAGGCACCGACCAGATGCTGCGCCAGAACGAGCACATGGCGTCATCATCCGGCAGACGTCTGTCAGTCACCCCTTGGTCTGGTCGTTCCCAAGCCCTATATACCCACCTTTCATCGCTTCGGAATGTGCGATTCTGAGTGTATCGCTCCACTCGCCGCTTGTACCTACGAATACGGCTTGCCCATGCACAGATCTTCTGCTTCAGGAAGTCGATACGCTCTGTGACGCAGGCCAAATAATCACGAGAATGAATGTCAGTGCCCGAGAACGCCCGCCTCACAAAGCGCATCACTCTAGGGCGAGTATTGCCCTCCCTGAAGCAGATTAACTTGCCGATGAGTACTCTAGCCTCACCGATACGCCGCTCAATCCTGCACTGCCAAGCTGGAACAGCTAATTTTGGTCGTGTAGCTCGGTCACTGTCAGGAAATTTGACGTGAGCTACACGACATGCCGCTACGGCTGCGCAGTACAATATTGAGTGGGTATCAGCAAGGTCTTCGCTGTTGTCAAAGCAGTTTGACAGCTGCGAATCTAGAGTACACACCAGCGCCTTGTTTTTCTTGTGCATAGGCAAACGAGGTAAACGTGGTCTAAGTTCAGGCGGTGTGGAGCGGTACTCCCGGAACGCACTCTCCAAAGCTCTCCTCAATTGTTCGTTGCACTGGCTACTCACGGTTATAACTTCGTCATCATCCTCTTCACCACCGCGATCGGATCGCGGCGAAGCCCTGGATACATTTGGCAGCTGCGCCGCGATCATTGGCGAAGCAGGCGTAACGGGGTTACTCCGTGAGTCGAGGCGAAGTCGATCAAGTACATTGTCATCCAACATATGGTTACGTTGGATGACCCGCACCTGATCCGACAGACGCTGCGCCGACACGCTGACAGTTGGCTCAAGTACCTGAAACAGAGAGAGCATCCGACCACGGTACGCAGTCAAGTTACTTCCTCCCTCAGTAGCCCCATAATATGCGCGCATGACGTTCTCATTAATGGACTGAGTCCATCGCATGCGCGACACATTTCCACCGGCAGCGGGGACCCTGTTCGGGGCCTGTTGGCCTCGAGGTCCCAAGCCCGCTGGTGGCCGTCCTCTTCCTCGTCGTCGTGGTGGTGATGGCGTCGACGGCGGGGAGAAAAACTCGTCGCTGGAGCTCGACGCAACTGCAGCTACCGGTGACGCAGCGCCCACAGATGTGGCGCGTGCCGGCGGTTGCGAGGCGGAGCTCAGCGACGAGCCCGGAGATGTTGGGTGTGCCTTTTCTTCAAGTCTTGCTCGGTGTCGGGTTAGCATAGGTGACAATATTTTATGATGGTTCTATTGTATGCATTTGTGGTGCAGAGTAGTCAGTTTTCTATTTTTATTTATTGGTTTCATTTTTCTTTCCATGTTTCTTTATGTTAAAATAGTTTTTCGCGTTAAATTTGCATAATAATTAAATAAAAAATTGGTTTGGAAATTTTTTCTGTCACGTCAATTTGACACCCGAGCCACAGATATTTAGTTTATTTATTATTGTATAAGATTATTTTATGTATGGGCCTTAGTTGCCTGACAACAAAATGATTGATTGATTAAAATCCAGCGATTTGAACTAAAACGTGAAGCCATCAAAAAAACGGATTATTCCAGAAATCCCCACCGACAAATCCCCACCAGTGGGGATTGTTACTTTTTTTTCCAGAAATCCCCACTAGCTATATAGTGGGGATTTCTGGAAAAAAAAGTAACAATCCCCACCATGTGGGTGTTTCAGTATCCGTGATCCACCGTAATATGCAACGATACAGACAGACAGGATCTTACGTGCGCAGGCGAGGACAAGGCAGAAATCGTGCAACCAGTGCCCTAGACGACCGTTTTATAAGAGTGCAAACTTTGGAGGGAGAAATCGTCGTCAAACGGCTGTTCAGACCAGAAATGTTTTGGAAGAAGTGCGTAACGTACGTGTTAATGAACGAACAGTGAGGAGAAGGAAAAAGGAAGGAAGAAGGTTAAATGAAGTTGGTTTAAAGTCATAAGCGCCAGCAAAAGCGCCAAAAGTTGAGTTGAGCCATCGAGTAGCTAGATTAGCGTTCGTCCGTCAGCATAAAAATTGGTCCGATGAGTGGAGTCGAGTCTTATGCTCTGATGAAAGCCGTTTCTGCGTACATTTCATTGATTGAAGGGAGAGGATGTGGAGATATCAAGGAGAACGTAACAATCAAGCAATTTTTCCCGAAACAACTGCTTACGGTGGAGGGTCTGTAATGGTGTGGGGTGGTATAAGTTTAACGGCACGCACAGCTCTAGTCATCATTGATGGCGGTTCTCTGACTGCACACAGGTACATAACTGAGATCTTAGAACCCCATGTTATCCCTTTTGCTCTGTTCATAGGCTCAAATTTTGTGTATAGGCACGATAACGCACACTGCGCGCAGCGCGCGCGCGCGCGCGGGATCACCTTAATGAGACCGGTTTAACGCAGATGGACTGGCCAGCACGATCACAAGACATGAATCCAATAGAACATGTTTGGGACATGATTGGACGAAGGGTCCGAGAAAGAATTCCAGCCAGGTTGAAGAATGGGACACTTTGCTTCAGGAAATGATTGGAGGTGTCATCAGGAGCATGGGTAGACGTATTCAAGCCCTAAAAAGAGCGCGTGGACGTAACACACGCTATTAATTCTTACTTTTTTTATTAAATTGAGCACTTCTCTATCAATAAATTCTAACAACCCCATTTTGCTGTTTTGTTTCATAAAATATACAAATACACGTAAAAAAAAGAAATCAATAAATGAATACATTTAATCTCAAAAACTGACTCATTTACTTTTTATTGTGTTCCCCAAATTTTGCCCAATTTTTTTTTTGTGTGTGTAGTTGTAAATATGTTTGCTTTTCGTTTCAATGCAAACAATTTATTATGAAAAAAAAAATTGTTTAATAATTTAGAAACAATACTTGGTGGGGATTGTTACTTATTTTTCCAAAAATCCCCACTAGGCTGAGTTTATATAACTAGTGGGGATTTCTGGAAAAAAAAGTAAAGATCCCCACTGGTGGGGATTTGTTGGTGGGGATTTCTGGAATAATCCAAAAAAACGTACTTACATCACAAAAATATAGACCAGATTAACAGCGATGTGAACGAACAGACTTGGCAAAAGGTATTTTCTGGGCCACTGAACTAAAACGTTAGCTGCCAACGCCTCAAATAATTTGCTTAAAAGCTGCGAGTACACGCGATGATCGCTGAATTTCGGAGTAATGTCTTGATGTATGTCACTCAAGTATTCTGCAATTTGTTCGGAGCACATTAGGGCTTGTATGGAAGAATTTTTGGCAAATTACTTTTGTAGGTCGGGCGGGTTTTGCGGAGGGTTTCAGAGAATCGTTTTTTTTTTCTTTAGAATTGGGAATTTTGTGTTGAAAAAGTTTACAGTTCTAGTTTTTACTGAGATGATTTTCATGTTTTGCTCTGCAAGCCATTAGCAACTCCAGTTCTTTTAAAAAAAAATTGTAGTTACCGAGATATCTTGCAGAGACGGCAAGCTGAATTAGTAATAGGCTTGCCACGTTGGTCGGAGAACTAATAGCTGATGGAGCCAACGACTACTGCAGCTCAGACCGCGTCAAGAGTAGCAGACAAGCCGTTTGACGGATCAATGACCTAAAAATGATGACTGAGTTAGACTGAAAAAGTAGAAGGAAGGATTTTGTAGAACAGAACTAGGTCCAACAGTGGACTGCAATAGCCTGTCTTGCTTCATTGTTATAAGTTATCATCATCATCATCATTTCAGCCCTTTTAACGTCCACTGCTGGACATAGGCCTCCCCCAAGTGTTGCCACATTGACATTTTGGGGGGTGTTGCCATAATCGCCACGCTTGGCAGGCGGGTTGGCGATCGCAGTACGGTTGTTACAAAAGGACAGAGAACGCTGCTGCCCGTTCTCTGGTAAAATAAGTTAGTTATAAGTTATACTTTTATGTTATTGATTGAGACAAAAATTAAAGGAAAACAAAAATCTGACTACCGGAACTTTAAGTCATAAAGCTATTCCATAATAGCTAGCTTCTTAGTAATCATCTACCTAGCCTTTTCCCAACTATGTTGGAGTCGGCTTCTAGTCTAACCGAATGCAGCTGAATACTAGTATTTTACATGGAGCTTGCTTCTTAGTATACCTTGATAATTATACAAGGTGGAAACAGACCCTTCACGAAGCCAGCAACCAAGGATTCTGTACATCAAACTAAGTCACCCTACGCAAAAAATATTTCTGAGAAACGACCTTTTTTTGGTGAAAAATCACGTTTTACTGTAAATCTCAATGTAACGCACTCAAAACATTGTGCTGATGGATGCAATAACTAGTAAACAGGTCATGAAGGCATTTCTAAGGATGCTCTGTATGGTGTCGGACGTAAAGAATAACACCATCCCATATATTCCCGTGGGTGTCGTAAGAGCCGGCTAAGGGATTTTCCAGAGAATGGGCAGCAGCGTTTTCTGTGTTTTTTGTACCGTACTGCGATCGCCAAGCGTGGTGATTAAGGCAAAACCCCCTAAAATGTCGTGTGTGGCGACACTTGGTGGAAACACACAGACATTTTGGGGGACAGACATTTTGTCCACTTAGTGAGTCCAACGGTGGACGTGTTTTTGGGCTGAAATGATGATGATGATGATGAAGGCATTTAAACTAATGTTCTAACCTTAAATACTAGTATTTAAAAAAAAAACTCCTCCTCTAATATCTCCGTAACTAGAAAGTTCCCAGGTATGGTCCTAAAGAAAAAAATTGTAGCAATTATGGGCAGAACAAGTGGTCTTCGGCTTCGTTAAGGGGTGATTTACACCCTTTATTTAAACCAATAATAACGCTCATAATTTCGTATATATATATATATACTATAGTCTATCGTACCAAAGCATACAGGTAACTCGTTAATAAGGGACGAATCCCCTGTTAGCAACTCAGATGTTCCTGGAATCAAATTATAAGTCATATCCTGGGGACTGTATTATTTAATTAGCTGTACACGGGTTTGTGTTTGAGACTGTGGTACACAGCCCTTTGACTGTAAGTTTAACTGTAAAATAAACGTTAAGAGAATGAGAATAAGGGTCGTTATCGTAATAAAAAGTCAGAGGTAAAATAGCAATGATAAGAAAGTAGCTAGATGCAGATCAGCATCATCATCTCCCTAGCCTTTTCCCAAACTATCTTGGGGTCGGCTTCCAGTCTAACCAGATGCAGCTGAGTACCAGTATTTTACATGCAGCGACTGCCTATCTGACCTCCACAATCCAGTAACTGGGTAATACGATACCCCTTGGTAAGACTGGATGTCAGACTTTCGGCTTCTGACTACTCGTAACGACTGTCAACGATCTACAAATGACAGCCGCGACCAACGGCTTAACGTGCTTTGCGAGGCACGGAGGAAACTCGGTATGTAATTATGGTCACCCATCCACGGACCAACCTCGGCAAGCACGGTTTAACCTTAAAGATCGACCCGTGCGGCTGTTATTATTTAGCCACGAGCTTCTCCATAGCATAGCAGCTCAAAATGCCGTTTCCACGAGGTCTTCCTTCAACTTGAAATTAATTAGGTACACAAAGTAAAGCACCTGGCTTGATCCAAATCCAAGACTTATAACTTTTAAGTCTAGGCCACCACTCTGCTCTCAGAATGTCATCATCGTCATCAACATTTCAGCCCAAAAGACGTCCACTGCTGGACATAGGCCTCAACCAAGTGTCGTCACATTGACATTTTGGGGGGTTTTGCCATAATCGCCACGCTTGGCAGTCGGGTTGGCGATCGCAGTACCGTTGTTACAAAAGCACAGAGAACGCTGAGCGCTGCCCATTTTCTGGCAAATCCCTTAGTCGCTCTTACGACACCCACGGGAAGATATGGGATGGTGCTATTATTTACGTCCTACACCATACAGAGCTCTCAGAATTTATCAGGTGATAACACTTCCTTGGCAGTCGGTGAAAAACTCAAATAAAGTAATCAAAGAAACGGGCCAAGATTTTTCTTTAGTAAGAAGTTTCAATGCAAACTCGAATCTGATCGCTTCTGAACACGTTATCGCCTGTATCCTGATTACTGAAGCTATCATAAATAATCTCGGTTCATTATAAAATTATTTACAATTTAATGTGTGAGCAGTCTTATCGCTCGTTCAGAAGTTTAGTACTCCAAGGTCAGATGGCACACAGTTGGTAATAAAACGCTAATTGATATTCAGGCACATCTGTTGCGGTCTGAAAATGGTGATGATCTAGAATTCTAGACAGACTGTAAGTTAACCCTAAAATAATTAAGCCTTACCCTATTCCAAGATGAGATTCATTCTTCATCTCTACAACAGTTTTACATTATTAAACCATTTTATATATAAAAGACTATTATCTTTCTTTAATATATTTAAATCAAAGATGAAGTAACAAGTTTTTGTTCAAAATCAACTGATGTTTTAGAAGATATTGACTTAACGTCCCTATTAAAGCTAAAAATAAAGTTAAAGTCAATAGTTATAGTTTGTTCTAGTGAGCGGAGCCGCAGGCACAGCTAGTTTTAAGTATAAATCTTCGTAGCGTTATCAAACAACAGCATTTAATAGTTTTTCTACCCACATTATGATAACGAGGGTCTCAGAACAAAATAACTACAAATGGTTTTTTTATGACGCCAAAGTTTTGGGTCCCTGTACTGTATTTATTGGGAGAGTGTGCCGGTGGCATTATGGGGGTTACAGCGTCTGAGGAAGGTTGCAATAATATTAACTATTGTTTACTTATTTTTATGGCTTTTATTTTCTTTTCGTATGTAATTTATAATGGGCAAAGGGAAAGTTGGAGTTCATACAATACTCAAGGGTTTTAATGAATTTCATTAAAATGATAAATTTTAATTAATTTGCAAATGTTTTTACAAACACTTTTACACGTCGCCTTTTTTTTTAATAGCTGAAACCAGGTAGAGTGGTTTGGAAGGAGAAAGGGGAGGCCTTTGCCTAGCAATGGGACACATGAGAGGCTAATAAAGAAGAAGATGAGACCGTTGTGTTCGTACCTGACTACTCTGAGAAGAAACAGCCGAAATAAACTTACTCAGGTCAAGTTACACAGACTATGCGTTGCATAGACCAGATAGGATATACAGGTTCAAATTAAATGATACGACTAAATGAGCTAGCATATAACTCCACTAACTACGATTTTTCATTATACAGGGTAGGACTCAATATAACCACTCAAAGCATTGTGCTGGTGAATGTATTGAATAGTACGAGGATCGTGGAGGTATTTAAAGGCGGAGATATTCATCATCAGCCTATAATGTTCCCACGGCTTGGACACAGGCCTCCTCTCTATGAGAGTGAGTGGGCTGTAATCCACCACGCGGGCCCAGTGCAAGTTGGTAGATGTCACATGCCTTCGATTTTTTAGTTCTAGGACATGCCGGTTTCCTCACGATGTTTTCCTTCACCCTCTTTGAGGGCAGCGGTGATGAAATAAATTACACATAGTAATGCGCCTGTATCCTGCTCGTAAGTTGGGGCTGCTACCACTGGGCCACCGCTGCTCTCGGCGAAGATATTAAAAACTTATATTAAAAAAAAAAACTTGAGCAATAGTTTTACAAGTTTAACCCACAATATCCAAGAAGGTTAAGGTATGGCCTAAAAAAAAAATGATCGCAATGACGGGGTGAACAAGGTGTCATCCGGTTTCGTAAGGGTGGGTGTACAAGTACCCATTATAATATATATTTGAATATAACACAGAAAATCTGTCCTTTGATTTCAAAAAAGCATTATAGTACTTTTCGATTTCAATCTGTATTTATTTTACAATTAAAAAAGACTACCTTTCCCAATATGGACACCAAAGAGACCTTATCAAACGCAAAACCTCTAACCTAAAAAGAAACTGGCAAAAGGCCAACACAAAAAAAACAACCAGGCTGAAAAAGAACAGTCGAGTTTTTCACGCTTTTTCATATAACGTAGCCGCCACATCCATACCTACACAAAGATAACAGAACAATAAAAAAGGTGAATTTGAATAAACTTTTTACAGTACAGCTGTCGTTTACGGGGATCGTAAAACATCGGACGGACTCGTACGAATATGTTCAGTGTTACTGGCTTTACCGTTTTAACGTACCTGGCCTTCGGGAAAATTTTAAAAGTGTTCTTTTTTTAGATGTAGTGTTTTTTTTTATTGTAATGCCAGCCAGTAATATTGCTAACTGAAAGTTGTGGATGTGGCCTCTTTTGTGTTGAAAAGGTCAACGGTTTTTGTTTTGTGATACCCGAATAAATTCTACTAGGTATTTTATAATTTTATTTTTTTCTAATATTTAGTATTGGTCCTTTGTATCTACAGTAAAAGTTTTTCTTTTTTACTACTTATATATCGTCCGGCACACTAAAGTCAACTCGTTGATTGATTCCATTGTTTTCTGAGTGAGTTCACAAAAACTGCATTGTTTGTAATTAGTTACAAAGTTTTTTTTTTATTGTATAGACTATCGCATTAGGTAACCTTGTAATGATACTTGTAATATGTACAAAATAAATTTAAAAACAGCAGTTGCTCATTAAATAATTAACCCATTACTAGAACCGTTAGTACAAACATAACATAGCAAGTCCAATACCAATTTGTGGCCTTATGGCGCACAGTATAAGCCTCACGTTAACCGCAGCACTTGACTTTTACAACGCAAATTCGACGTACAGTCCATTCACACTTATTTTAACTCTGACATCTGCATCACTGCCAAACTATACTGATCTTTATGTGCCTTAAAATAAGGTTGATATTCGGATGCTGCTAGAGTCACAGCGGCCAAAATTATAATGTTCTTTATTCCCGTTACACTAAGGTTGTGTTTGGGTCACTGTTGTAACCGGTGAAATGACTGGAAAAGGGCTATTAACTGTAAACGCGACCGCAACGCGATTGCTCTGAGGTCGTATTACAATCCATTTTACGAGTACACCTTGCCGTGGTATGTAAATCTTGGGAATTAAAGGTGTCTTCAATGTTCAGATTTTGTAGGGAGACATTCTGTAATACTGGGGTATATAGAAATACCTGAGGGAACCTTGTAATAAAAACATTGGCAGATGAAGTTGTAAAATCCTAGTGGGTGTTTTCAAATAAAAGGCTTTTTTATTTTTATATCTTAGAGCACTGTGACTCAGTGCCGATTTCACCAATGGCGTCGTTATCCAAGAATAACTCATAATCAGTCAATAATGTTCGCAGGGCTGTGACACAGGCCTCCTCTCTTTGAGTGGGAATCTGCTGTAATCCACCACGCGGGCCCAGTGCGGGTTGGTAGATGACGCATGTCTTTGAATTTTTTGTTCTAGGTCATTTCCTCACGATGTTTTTCGTCATCGTTTTGAAAGCAGCGGTGATGAATATCTACACAAAATGATGCGCCTGCCTGGGTTCGAAACCCACACCTTACTGCTCGTAAGTCGGGCCTGCCACCACGGGGCCACCGTTGCTCCCATATCACTAGTTCAGGGATAAAATTATGCGCTGCGTTTAATCTCAGAATAATCCTTAGTTCGTTTCACCACTTTATAATGACAAAAAGTTAGTCCTAGTACTATAATTATTCTTTGATAAGTGCTTTTTGGTTATTTGTGGCGCGTTGAATGTGAATGCAAATTATCGCTTTAAATAATCGTTTGTCGTTTTCAAAACAAACAATTTTTTTTTTACACTTGTTCCTCGCAGTTTTTTGATGATGGCTCCGTGGCCCCCAACCATATGCGTTGATGAAAGAGAGATCTCCTCATAGTCGTCCTATTTATCTCGTTGGTGATCCATTTTGTATGGCACCTTTTGTACTGCCGATACACGAAGCCAATTATGCCAAGTAGTACTATAAGCAGGATACAGGATAGAATAATGTTGGAAGTGGACATATGAAAGCGAAGTTCGTCTGCTGTAGCTTGGTTACTGCCAGCCGCCGCGTTTTGAACGATCAGGGTCTCCACTTTAGACCGCTGCTTGCCCATTTTCGGGAATGCTTCGTACACTCGCGCTGATGTCTAGTGCGTGGGCTTAGTAAATCAATAATATAGCCACAAGGCCTAAGGCCTGGGCTCCACCAAAATAGTGACGACACGTCGTGAGGAGAGAAGATATATTGTAAACCACCAATACAATTTCGTTATTTACTCTTCTCGTCTTCTCTTAGCTTTAGTGGAAACGGTTGAACAACAAGGAGAGGAGATGTCTCGTAATTGTTTAGACCACTCGCACTAGAGACGTCCGCTCGGGCGTGCAGTGAGCAGTGCTCTGTATGTGGCGTACGGTAAGCGGTGCACATCTCCTCAATTCTCTGCCTTGCATATCTCCGCACAACTTCAGTGGATACACCCTACCTCTTACGCATCTCCTCTTCGTTCTGCTTCGCACATCTCCGCTCGTCTCCTCTTTAGTGGAGTCCGGGCCGTAGGCTAACATAAATTAAGCTAATGCCTGCCTCAGTCTACAACCGTCCTGATTAAATTGTAGCAAGGCCTTAATTAAAAAGATGTGGCCATGTACCACGGACTTTCATTAACGGCATGACTCGACTTTTTGCCAGATAACTAATACGGTTTTGCTGTTAGCGAAGTTTCAGTGTATTTCTTTCTTAGTAGTTACTTTCGCATTTACACACGGGACCAATTAACTACGGTAAAAAAAGGTATCCTTAGGTCGCAGATCGCATCCTAATCCAGACTTGGCACTATTCGAATGGATTATTAATCGAATAAAATTTTATTCGCAATATTATTAATTCATTCGTTAATAATTCAGTCGCAATTAAATTATTTTTTGATACAGTTGCTCAAAAAGTGGCGTATTGCAGGGACGTATAGCGTTCGGGATGTGGGCTATTACACACTCGAGCTTTTTCTTTACCTTTTCCGAACTCGTGCGTTCTCTTTCCCAACTGTCACAATAATGTCTATTAAAAAGAAAAAACACCAACCACGGAGTTTGTACTAAAATAAAATCATAGAAGTTTTTATGATTCATGCAAATATTTCTAAAAAGAAGCTACTAATTTGTTTCAATATTAGATTTAATGACTTGATTCAATGAGTTAGGTTAGGTTTCATTTAATTTTCATTTCATATCAATAAAAAAAAATTACTGAAGACTTGGCTGTATGGGCATAGTTCCCTTTGCCTACCCAGAATGGGAAAAGAAAACAAAAAAAAAATCTGTGCTTATATTCTTTTACTAAATTGCTTAACTTTTTCGCAACTGTATTAAAAATAGTTGTTCAGTACACGTGCGGAACCGTCATTGCAACTTGTTCCGACTGTCAACCCTCACCTTCGGCTGCGCCTCGGCTCGGGTAGACATTTGTCGGAACTCTTTGCAATGAAAGGCTTTCCGAACTCGTAATGAAATATACTATGTAGCTAAATATATAAAATAAATAAAAAACAAAATAAAAATAAAAAAATATCGACGAATAAATTATTCGTGATTTAAAATAATTTTTTAAAACTCCTTTATATCACATAAACAGTTCTTTGGACTCTACGCTGTGTTGCCGAGACTGCTCACTTTTTTCTGTTGTAATTTTCTTAATTTATTTTTATTCAATAACCGACTAACGAATAAAATAATGTATTCGTCATTCGAATATTTTTTCTTTGAAAAAATGAATTTATTTAATATACTATAATATTATTTTCTTGAAAATAACGAGAGCTAAAGTTTATAAGCAATCAAAACAGGTATAAAATCCGAAGAAAATAACATCAACTTATACCAACAAACCCGTCACTGATCACTTCATTAAATCCCCAGCCCAGTCCTCTTGACTGGATCCTCAAAAGCATATTTATTTAAATTAAATCACTTATTTCTAACTCCGAGATTGAGAAAGGACAACAAAGAATAGAATTATTCACTGTTCACCAAAACATAAAATTATAAACATTATTCATTCAAAGTTTGTAATGAAGAGGGGTGGCGCGTATCCTTCAAAAGTTTTCATTAGGGAAACGACTCGGCCAATAAGGAAAGAAGTGGGTGACAAGTTATTATTAATGCAGCGGGACACAGACTAGCGGAACTTAAGTTGATTAATATTTGGTGGAATTAAAAGTTCCCAAGAAAAAAAGTACTTCTTTTTCGGGGAAATCATCAAATAACCCCTCCCGCTCTAGGCGGAGCGGAAGGGAGTGTCAGACTTGTACTGACTAAAACCCATCCATGTTCCTTCTTAGCCCTTTGTGTTCCAGGGCCATGGTATCTCTTTCGAACAGTCCCGCAGCCCTGGTAGGCATCGGCCCTCTCGGACCCCTTCCGATTTGCTGACATCTCCTTGAGGCGCGCGTGGAACACGAACGCGCCGTCGGCACAAGAGCAAAAAAAAGTACTTAGTTTATACTCCGAAACTGCATGTGCGTATTATATAATTATCACTTGCTTCGGTGAACGAAAACTTTGTGAGAAAACCAGCTTGCCTGAGAGATAAACGTCGACGGCTTGTATACAGCAGTGGCAGAGAGAGTCAATTAGGTAAGGCATACCCGCTCCGGCACTAATGTATCTAAAAGGGCTTAAAATTTTTTGCGAGTTACTGCTCGGGCACAATTTGTTGCCTCGTAGAATTAGTTCCGAAAAAACTCACTTACAAATGTTCCACGTCGTGCTGTATCTATGGTTTTACCCTCTATATTTTCTGTATTAAATTCCGCGTCTATGGCAAAAACAACGAGAATATCAGCCGTACAAAATTAAATGTCAAAAAAGTTTTAAACGTCAGGTGTCAAGTTTCATTCTGTGTAACACTGTGTTTATGTTGTGATGTGAAGTTCCCTGGATTTAAAACGTGAGTATTATTTTATTTTAACCCAATGTATATAGTGTTATATATCAAAATAAACCTCATTAATCAAGCTTTAAGAATATCTAAAAACATCGTAGGTTCAAAGTCTATTGAAACGATAATATCGAAATGTAAAAATGGCGCCATTGCGATCGTCGTATTTTGATAATGTTTTTATAAAAATTATTGCAAAAATAGTTAAAATAGTGCTCGTAATATGAAAATAACTTCAATTAAGTAATTATTAGTGTCTCCGCAATATAAAACAGTAAAATAAAACGAAATCTTATCGAATTTTTTACGTAAACACGACAAAATCAGTAGGTATCGAATCGAATGATAGGAGTGTTGATTATTTTGGGTGATTGTGCTACTAACAAAGTGCCTAACTAGGGACATATGGGTATTAAAACAAAGCTTATATAGTCTAGTTTAATTATAAATAGGTTTTATTGACACAAACTACAATTCTTGTTGGAAAAACTTAACATTCTTATTGGAGAAACTGACATACAACACATATTCTCAAGTTCTCATTTTTTTCTAAGTACTTATATTTAGTTGTTGTAATTCGTTTTAACATATAAAGATTCTGTATAGTTTCAGCTATACACACGTATTTTTTGTTTTGGTGTAGCTGCAGTAGTTTACGAGAAAAAAAGCTTTAAATGGAAAGTGGCACGGGGCGCTCGCGCGGCAAAAATGTGAGCGGGAGCGGGGGCGGGAGCATGTGTCACGTGACACATTTGTGGGGGAGTTTAAGCTAACCACACGATAAAGAAAAAAGAAGACTCCAAAACCGGAATCTCTGATGTGGCCAATAAGAGTACTAGGTTGAAGTGGGAGTTGGACTATGTCTTTAGAATACATCCGGATTCAGGACTGCTGAGCCAGAGTTGTCAAGCACTGGGTGCCAGCTAAACTGGCGTCTTTGCCGAGGGAGGCCTATAAATGTACCGAAAATGCTGGCGAAAGCGCGGTAGTAAGGACACCTTCAAGTTAGATGGACTGATGAGCTTAGAAAGGGGTCTGGCAATCACTGGATACGGAATGTGGAGGCCAAGGTGTTGTAACAGTGCTTGGGAGAGGCCTACGTCCAGCAGTGGCCTACAATAGGCCGAGTTGTCAATATAGTCTTGCTGCGAATGTGGTTGTGGCATAATCAGACTGCTTTTCCTACTCTGTGTTCTTAATCAGAAAATTTAATTAGTGCCACTTGAGACCAACTAATAATTATTATTTTTTTCTCAACGTCTTGTCCCGGATTTTTATGACTGCTTAGTTGAAAAGTGACAAAAAATAAGTGTGAGAATCACATTATTTCTAATGTAGGAAGATTTTGCTTATTATTACGCTAATTAATTTTGGTTTTAAAACTGAATTAAAGAGATAAGGGGTTTATTTTTAGGGTAAAAGTGCCTTAGTAGGTGATGCTAAAAATATTCTTCAGGGTCAAAATGAAAACAACACAACGTTAATATTCAAGTTTTCACTTCTGCCGGCACTCCCGGAGAGCAACCCGTTTTTTTTTTTTAATTTAGTCATCGCATTTACAAAGCTTCGTTTCATGACTTCATAATTTATCGGAATCAAACTTAATAATGGGACAGACAGCTTAATGTATTAAAACACCCATTTAAACTATTCACGCTATTATGAATCCTAGCATAAAGGCTTACGATCTAAAACTGTACGATAATAAAGTGTTACGTTGTAAATTGAAAATGTTGAAGGGTATAGAACTTAATAAAGTTGCAACATCACTATCTGCCTTGTTATATCTTTGTGCTTTGTTTCCAGAGGAAATTTGGTATTCATTTCTAAGCATTATTCCGAAGTTCAACTGGAATATGAACTTTATTCCTTTGAGTCAAGGACGGTCTTGGTTCTTTTCATGAAAATAAAAAAAATGCTTTAATTCAATAAAGAAATAACGCCAATAAATTTCTTTGTTTTTATTAGCATTTACTCTGTATGGTGACAGACGTAAAGAATAGGACCATCCCATATATATCTTCCCGTGGGTGTCGTAAGAGGCGACTAAAGGATTTGCCAGAGAATGGGCAGCAGCGTTCTTTGTGCTTTTGGAACAACCGTACTGCGATCGCCAACCCGCCTGCCAAGCGTGGCGATTATGGCAAAACCCCCCAAAATGTTAATGTGGCGTCACTTGGGGAGGGCCTATGTCCAGCAGTGGACGTCTTTTGGGCTGAAATAATGATGATGATGACGATTGGCATTTACTCACTGAAAGACAACGCACAGCCTAGCCAAGATACAACGTCTAGAAGCACGAAATTTTTCACTAGAGTTTCGTATACAGGGTAGAAACCACACCGAACGTTACCACGTGATCAATATACATTCGAGCCTGCCAAAGAAATTTTTAATCGGCAATTTAAAAAAAACCGGCCAAGTGCGAGTCGGACTCGCGCACGAAGGGTTCTGTACTATTATTTATAAAAACGAAAAAAAAAAACCTTTTTTGTACGGGAGATATTTATTTTTTTCTGTTTTTATTTTTTGTTGTTATAGCGTCAACAGAAATACATAATCTGTAGTAATTTCAACTGGCTAACTATCACGGTTCATGAGATACAGCCTGGTGACAGACGGACGGACGGACGGACGGACGGATAGCGAAGTCTCAGTAATAGGGTCCCGTTTGACCCTTTGGGTTCGGAACCCTAAAAAAATATCAGCTATTCCATATATTATGTTGACCGTGTTAATGCAGTTTTGTAGGAAACAGCTGTACTTTTTTGATAACCGACAAAAATTTGCATCAGCCGATGCGGTATTTCATTATTTCCACCCTTAGGTTACCCACCACCTAAGAGGTATTGCGGTATTGAGAGGTATTCTGTTACACCTCTTCAAGTATCGCTCGTCTAACCAAAGTCATCTCTACATGGTACAAAACATAGCACTCTTTTTTTTGGGCATTCGTGTAAAAAGTAAGTCGGTTCCCGCCGTTGAAGTCCGTTGCTTAGTACAGTCTTAGATCTTTTAAACTACCCAACGGATTTTGATGCGGTTTTAATCAGTAGGAAAAATGATTCAAGACGAACGATTATCACGAACGAAGTCGCGGGCAGCACCTCATCATCTGTCTAGCCTTTTTCAAAACTATCTTGGGGTCGGCTTCCAGTCTAACCGAATGCGACGAGTACCACTATTTTACATGAAGCGAATGCCTATCTGACCTTCAATACCTAGTTACTGGGTAATACGATACCCCGTAGTAAGACTGGATGTCAGACTTTTTGGCTTCAGACTACTCGTAACGACTATCAAAGATCCACAAATGACAGCTGGGACCAACGGCTTAACGTGCTTTCCGAGGCACGGAGGAAACTTGATAAGTAATTATGGTCACCCATCCACGGACCAACCTCGGCAAGCTCGGCTTAACCTTAAAGATTGACCCGTGCGGCTCTTATTATTTAGCCCCTCCACGTGAATGGTGTTGATAATTTAGGTTTCATAATTATACACTACTAGTCGCGGGCTGCAGCTAGTAGTGTATAATTATATATACCAACACCATTCACGTCTTTTATCTTGATAGCTCAAACATCAACAATCACATACGTCTATAATTAATTCAAGCTGCAGTCTCTGTATAATTGTTACATCTTGCACTGAGTGTGCTTGAAACACTACGTCATGTTTGGTTAACACCTCTAAGCTGACGGAGCGATAATTAGATGGGTGCTGTTACAAACTGTCACTGTCACTGTCACACATTCAGGTGACAAGATAGACGTTCTGTATCGCTCCGTCTCTTTCGAACACTGAAGCTCGGTCTCTTTCTCACAACAAAGTGACATTAAAGTAATATGTACTATTCTAAGACATGGTGGTATGGGCCCAGGGGGGCTAAATGTCCGTTTTAGCAGAATCTAGGATAATTATATGAATCACGTCAAAATTCTTAAAATGGTCATATTTTTCAATAGTACTTTATTTTAAATCAGCTGTTTCAAACATTTTGACTGTGTAGGAATTATACTTTTATTAATGATGGAACTTTAGTACTAACACTGTAACAATCAAATATTGTAAAACCAAATGATTTTAAAAGAGTAACCATGGAGTTTTTTGCCACTTCTTCATAGGAAACGACCAACCCAAGCCGAGCACCTTTTTGTCGATGTTTTATAAGTGCCCATGTAGGCCTATGTAAAATAAAAATATTTTGATTCATTTGATTGATTGAATCGTTTATGCGTCGGTGTCCCTTTTTTTTTTTTTTTTTTTTTTTTTCGGATGGGAAATCATCAAATGACTTCTTCCGCTCTGGGCGGAGCGGAAGGGAGTGTCAGACTTGACTGACTAAAACCCATCCATGTTCCTTCTTAGCCCTTTGCGTTCCAGGGGCACGGTATCTCTTTCGAACAACCCGCAGCCCTGGCAGGCATCGGCCCTCTCGGACCCCTTCCGATTTGCTGACATCTCCTTGAGGCGCGCGTGGAACACGAACGCGCCGTCGGCACGGTCTGTCGTCATAAGACGGACGGACGGTGAGCTAGCCCATTACTCACCGTCCACAGGCCCGCGCCTACGGTGGCCGGGGGCCACTGGTTGCCCCCCGACGCCCGGGGCGTCTCCCGCGGCGGCTGGGATGTGAGGTTCTCTCCCTCTCACGTTCCGCCACCTCCTTCGCTAGCATGACTGCTTCGCAGAAGGAGGCGACGGCTTCCCATTCCCTCTCGCTCCGGACCATGGATTGAACCAGGGCCGGACGCGAGAGGTCGCCGCCGCCAATCGGCGCTACGAGGACACGGCGGTGCTCAGCCCAAGCGGGGCATAGCTCCACAGTGTGCTCCACCGTGTCCTCCGGCCGATCCTCGCAGTGGTATGCGTCGGTGTCCCTTACAATCTGTATAATTATTTAGGAGAAAAAAGAAAGGCATGCTTTTTCATTTGGGAATTCATCTCAATCATCAGCCTATAATGTCCCCACTGCTGGGACACAGGCCTCCTCTCTGAGAGAGAGAGTGGGCTGTTAACCACCACGCGGGTCCAGTGCGGTTTGGTAAATGTCACATGTCTTCGAATTTTTAGTTCTAGGACATGCCGGTTTCATCACGATGTTTTCCTTCACCGTTTTTGAGAGCAGCGGTGATGAAATAAATTACACAAAGTAATGCGCCTGCCTGGGTTCGAACCCACGGCTTTCTGCTCGTGAGTGGGGGCTGCCATCACTGGGCCACCGCTGCTCTTCATCTAACTAGCTCTCTCTTTTGGGAATAACCTTTTGTAAATTTGAGACATTTTCTAAGAATAGCGGTATTTTTCATAAAAGACAAACATAATGATGTGTCTCCTGCACTATATTTCACGCAGCAGTCTAGTACGGTAAAGCAATATATTTTAGACAGTAAAACACAATTTCTTTTCCTACTCCGTTCAAAGGGAATTAAAGAAAATCCTTCAATTCGAGAAAATGGTCGCAAACTGAAAGAAAATACTGGAAATAGAAGTGAGCGGGATACGCTTGTGTGTTTGTGGTTCCGTAGCTCAGAATTAAAAGAAAACATTGTTGTACCACAATTGTTGTGAAATGGTTAAGTTCCTGCTACTTTTTGAGCATAATATAAAATGTTCTACAAGACATTAAAATCTTTGTTTCTTGTTTTTACGTATTTTATTGCTCTTTGTTGAATGCTTTTTCAAGAGACCACAAAATTCAGTGTTGCTTTGTTTCGGTTCAAAAGGTCGATTTATTTACAAGAATCCAGGAAAAACACAACCGATTCAAAAACACAATCTGCTTCTGATATTTTGAATCCATAAGAAACGAAAGAAGTCCAAACTCCGAGGATGGCCAGCGGTCAATGGGGCGCTGCATAAAGGGTGTAAAGCGAACAGATCGAGTAAAAAACACCACCGCTCCGTGAGTGAAGTAGATGATAAAAATAAAAAAGCTTTATTTTCCTTATTTTTGTTTGGCTTAACTATTGACTAGTGTTACATGTTTGACCTATAGTGTAAATTTTAGTAATAATAATTATGTTTCGTGATTGATTTGAGGAAACGACCAACCCGAACCGAGCACCTTTTTGTCGGCGTTTTATAAGTGCCCCTCTAGGCGTAAAATAAAATTATTTTGATTTGATTTGATTTATGTATGTACGTATGTAATATATTATGTACAAGGACCGCTAGCAATAGCGGTAAAAGCCACCTCCATTCGTTTCCATGCTATTCTGTTCTGTTGTAAATGATGTTTAAGAAAAAACATACAGGTTGAAGTGAAATTGGGCGGGCAGTGTCCTACCAATGCACCCAGAGACGACATCGCCATCTAAGTCGACCGCGGCGAAGGTGAAGTGACCATCTGGTGGCCTACCATGACGTCCTGATCATGTTTGCATGCCAAACATGGCCAGAGTTCGCACAGGTTACGAAAGTTGACAAAGAGTGACCATTTCCAATACATTTTTGACATTTCATCGCTATCACTAAAATATAATATCACTTTATCTGAGCCCTCTCGACAAATTCACAGTACCCTATTGTATAGTATCAGAACAGTTTATTGGCCATATGCTAATAAGACAGTAGATCCAAACTGTGAAACCAGATTTACAAGGCTTCAACTGAGAACGCCGTATATCCGGCAACTGTGGCCTTGAATAATTCAGAACACAGGGTTTGGTTATAGTTCGGGCGGAAGGTATAGCATTTAATTAAAGAACAAACTAATAGTAAGTCATAGAAGAAACGCCTAATTATTTTGGTTGCCTACATTTAGAAAAAGTGTTCGAATAAATATACCAAAGGAGCTCGTAGCTGAATAATAACAGCCGCACGGCTCGATCATTAAGGTTAAGCCGAGCTTGCCGAGGTTGTTCCGTGTATGGGTGACCATAATTACATACCGAGTTTCCTCCGTGCCTCGCAAAGCACGTTAAGCCGTTGGTCTCGGCTGTCATTTGTAGATCGTTGACAGTCGTTACGAGAAGTCAGAAGCCGAAAGTCTGACATCCAGTCTTACCAAGGGGTATCGTATTACCTAGTTACTGGGTTGTGGAGGTCAGATAGGCAGTCGCTTCATGTAAAATACTGGTACTCAGCTGCTTCCGGTTAGACTGGAAGCCGACCCCTAGATAGTTTGGGAAAAGGCTAAGCAGATGATGTTCGAAGAAATATACCCTCTTTTCACACAAAAACTCACTACTAGTATACGGACAGTCTGTCAGTCTGCAAAATATGTACCTACCTACATTTGTAACGGTTCGGTCAAACCATTAGAGACAAAAGGACGCGGCTCTGAAAAAAGGACTCTAAAAGGTACTGTATATACCTACTAAAGTCAGTTTTCGATGTACGCAGCTGATTCGCAAGCTGGCCTACCATGACGTCTTAAAACATTATTGTCTATTACTACTGCTTTTCCAGTGTGGGAAAGAGATGGCGCTAGACATCCTGTATAGCTCCGTCTCTTTCACTGGAATAAGAGTAAAACAATACTGCTTTAGGTCGTCATGGTAGGCCAGCTGACAGTATTGTATTGACCAAACCTTTACTTGCTCAAAACCTCAAAGTTATTGCTGCTATATGAAAGCCATAGCTTTAATTACCATGTTTGCCATGCTGCAGGTCCAACTTTGTAAACGCTACCGCTCCTCTCTTACACTGCATTGCTACCTAACCATTCGACGTCAAGACATCGGCTTGAGAATCCGCTTCCTGTATACTTACGAGGCCCCATCGGTTTCACCACCCGAGCCTTGGTCCGATACGGCCATTATTTGCCCATTTCTTACGATACATGCCATAAGATTGGGTGTTAGGGTGAATTTTCCCATGGCAGCGGTCGATTTTATGATACAAATATGATAGAAAAGGGATATGAATTCGATTTCGTATATAAGGCGAGTTTTTGGTAAATATCTGGCGTTGAAGATGTTGTTTTTACTTTTGAAGGAAATTAGGTT
This sequence comes from Cerastis rubricosa, assembly GCA_949152445.1. Taxonomy (NCBI): domain Eukaryota; kingdom Metazoa; phylum Arthropoda; class Insecta; order Lepidoptera; family Noctuidae; genus Cerastis; species Cerastis rubricosa. The sequence goes on from OX424541.1 coordinate 18,466,348, forward strand.
TGCTTTTATGATTGTTTGCTGTGATTTTTGTAAACCAAATTGCTAGCCTGGGATTAAAAAGCATCAGGATAAAATTTTAAAAATAATTATATATATTAAAAAAAAAGCGGACGGGTACGTTTTTTCCGTTTTCGTTATTTAAATTGCAAATTGCAGGTTAACATACAACAGCAATGCGTTATCTACATCCGTTGCGCAGGATATATCTACACTAATATTATAAAGAGGAAAGATTTGTATTTTTGTATTTTTGTATGAAACGAATAAACTCAAAAACTACTCGACCGATTTTAAAAATTCTTTCACCATTATAAAGCTACATCTTTACCGAGTAACATAGGCTATATATTATCACGCTAATAACTTAGGGGGATGAGCAATATTGCATTAAGTCCACATTACTGAACTGTTTGACAACTGACAACTGTCATGAAAAGCATTAGAATAAACCGGCTATTTTAAACCAGTTGTCATCAAAGTAAATAGCCTGGCGGTTCTATGACCGACATGCCAAGCAAAAGGTTTCAAGTTCGTATCCACAGTCAGAATGCACTTTTTGTGGTAATTTTTTAATGCTGTAAGTTTTCCAAAACAATGCGAGTTCGATCCCCAACCGGTGTTCACTTTTTGTAACTAGGTATTTTGTTTTATATTTATTTTTAAATCATTACAAAATAGTTTTCGTTTATTTAACCATTCAAATGAATAGTGATTAAAAAACGAGTGGGTCATGAACAAAACGAAATTTAAGACATGATCGTCGGCGATTTTAATATACACATCCATAGACACTGATGGCTAATGATATATGATTATAGTCCTGCACACCCCGTTGAATTTTTCAACTCCCTGGAGCTTACGGGCGTGCCATTCCCATAAGATGGACTGGCTGGAATGCTGGAATGGATGGCTTAAAGTTGGCGTTTTAGTTCTGCTGATGCGAAACTTTGATGTACCCAGACTGTGCAACGGCACCAGGCTTCGTATCACAAAGCTTGGCAGTAATATTATAAAAGCCACTGTAGCGACCTACAAAAAGCAACTTACTACAAAAAGTACTACAGCGCCATCTATGACGCGACGGAAGAACTAACATCAATTGCCTACATTTCGCAAGCAAAGTTTAAATCGACTTGAGACTATATAGAGAAACCCGACAACAACAGCTGTCGGGCAGTTGCCCACCAGACACAACACCTGTCTGGTCGGAGGATCCTCCCTTTTCAATGGAGTGTTGAGGAACTTTACACCCTGGTCCTCATACCCTTAAACTGGTGACCCCGAAATGGACGTCAGCGCAGTCTTCGAGCAACGTGACGTCATCATCATCATTTCCCTCAAGCTTTCGAGCAGCGAGTCTCACAGCCAGCCAGCTTCAAATGGGTATTCCTGACCACCAGCATGCAGCCGAAGCGCATTCCTGGTCAGCACCCTCAGCCTCTCATCAAGCGACCTTGGCACAGCACACTGCATTTTCGGCCGGTCGAGAGCTTCTACCCCCTGATTGACACCTCTCGCTGTCTGCCACATCGCGGCGCTGCACTAACTACGCACTGCAGCAAGCGCAGCGCCGGCTCCGACTCACTGAGGTTCACCTCACCACCGCAGTCTGTTCCAACTCACCGTGAACAATGCGGCAACGAAATTCCAACTGGCACGGCATAATACTACAAGCTGACTCATTCGACTATCGACCTCCGGTCTCCGGAGGGGAGTGATGTAGTGACCTACGAAAAGCAACTTACAACAAAAAGTACTACAGCGCAATCTATGACGCGACGGAAGAACTAACATCAATTGCCTACATCTCGCAAGCAAAGTTCACATCGACTTAAGACTATATAGAGAAACCCGACAGCAACTGTCGGGCAGTTGCCCACCAGACACAACACCTGTCTGGTCGGAGGATCCTTCCTTTTCAATGGAGTATTGAGGAACTTAACACACTGTTCCTCATACCCCTAAACCACCATTATTACAGGAGTTGCTAAAGGAGAGAGCGTTTTAAGTCAACGCATGCGAAATATTATTAAAAATCGTCTGCCACTACCAAAAGAATGACTGCCACTTATTAGGTATGGCCCTGACATTTGTTGATCGTCATTGCAAAAGCTTATTGTAAGGGAAATTACTACTACTAAATTGAAATTGCAAGTTATTTGCAATTTCAATTTTAATTAATAGGTAGAAATTTCCCTTGCAATAAGCTTTTGCAATGACGATCAACAAATGTCAGGGCCATACCTAATAAGTGGCAGTCATTCTTTTGGGTACCCACTCCATGCTTCTCTCTCAGACGGTCAATTATTTGTTGATTGTTCACGTGTTTCATGAAGCCCAAACTTGCACGTGGTGACGGTCATTGTTATGACATATTTTATTGTATACAAAACTGTATTGGAAAAAATAAATAAATAGTCGCTGTTCACTTTGATAAAAATATGTTCCGGCTTTTAAGCCATATTATAGTGTGGCTTCAACGCCTTTTAATTTTGTTTTGGACCTCTGGCGCCCAGAGTTACACCACCCTAAAGCACGCCCTTTGTAGTTATCACCCACTTAATCACATTACGATCAGACCGTCAGTTCTCACACATAACCACAAAACATCACGCCTGTAATTCCCGAAGGTGTACTTAATCGTACATCCACATTTCGCCAGTTATGTTGAAGCTCTATGTAATAGGGGGCGAGTCCCATCAACCGGGCCCGACATTAAATCCAGACTTCATATCTGCTACTGAGAAATTCCTCATGGAATAACCCAATAACACAATGCCCGATCCGAGAATCGAACCCGAGACCTCAAGCTCAGCAGTCGTGCTTGCGACCACTCGCCCAACGAGGCAGTCTCACACATACACCTAAAAATTTCCGCGCGAACGAAGTCGCGGGTATCAGCTAGTATTTAATAAACATAAAAATTTACTTTTATAACATAAAGATAATGTGCTATAGAATATAGTTATATATTTGTGTTTATTACGTAATTGGGGCGTAGATTTATTCACTAATCAAAAATTTGGTTTCAATGCAAACATTCTCAAAAAACCGGCCAAGTGCGAGTCTTACTCGCACACAGGGTTCCATAGCCCCAAACTATGGAATATAATAACAATATTTTGAACTTCATTCATTATTAAACTTCCACTCAACCGCAAAACTAAATTGGTTTTTCATAGTATGTTAATGAAAAACAAAGTTACTGATGCAGTTTGATGAAAAAGTCCCATATCTCAAAAACTAAACATCATATCTTATTGAAACCAATTTTCGTTGATAGTTTTGTTTACGTTCTACAATCCTAAATATTTTCAGAATTTTCCTCCTCTTACTTTAGAAATTAGAGGGGGGGGGACACACATTTTACCACTTTGGATGTGCCTCTAGCGCAAACTATTCAGTTTAGAAAAAAATGATATTAGAAACGTCAATATCATTTTTAAAGACCTATCCACAGATACCCCACACGTATGGTTACGATGAAAAAAAAATTTTTGATTTTCAGTTCTGTGTATGGGGAACCCCAAAATTTAGGCTTTTTTTCCTATTTTTGTGTGAAAATATTAATGCGGTTCACAGAATACATCTACTTACCAAGTTTCAACAGTATAGTTCTTATAGTTTCGGAAAAAAGTGGCTGTGACATACGGACGGACGGACGGACGGACAGTCAGACAGACAGACAGACAGACATGACGAATCTATAAGGGTTCCGTTTTTTGCCATTCGGCTACGGAACCCTAAAAAGACAGACAGAATAATGACTTCTGTTTTCATAATTCTATGTTTTTATTTGAACCTGACCAAAAAGTTATACTTAATTATTCCTTGGTGAAAATAAATTTTGCGCTACCGAATAACGGTTTCAGCTAAGTGCAAAGAGATTTATTTTTATTGTTGAAATGGGCGCCGATTTCTAGTAATGCCACACACTTAGCCTTAATGACAAGCATTTAGCACCAAACAGCGAAAAATAATAGAAAATAATACTCCTAATTTTATAAGTCATAATTTTGGGCCACGAAACAATATAGACAAAATGGCCGGTGCGTTAATACAGATGATTTACTGGACTTTTAGCGTTAATGGAACCCTAAGAGAAAACTATTGTAGTATCTGGACAGAACCCAGCCAAATGAAATATTTTTTTGAAGAGGTCACGAAAGGTTTTCTGGGTCACGATGTGCGATATCGGAAATTGCACAAGTTTTCTGGTCTCTATGGTTACCAATGGTAACTTATTAAAGATTGTACAACATTTTGGGTGATTTTAATTTTTTTATTGCATCATGAAGGATCAGCTTGGCGCAATTTTTTACTGTACGCACCAATAAAGCTATAGAAAACCATCTAAGCAGATATCTCAATGTATTGGAAATCTATTCCAAGCGAGGCCGTGTTATACTGGATATGTATAGGTTAATGTGTCGCCGTGTGTACTCCAGGCTATATGGTTGATGGTTGGATGCCGTCGTGTTTCTGCAAAGCAGTCATGCTAGCGAAGGAGGTGGCAGAACGTGAGAGGAAGAGAGCTTCACGTCCCAGCCACAGTGGGAGACGCCCCGGGCGGCGGAGGCCTCCCAGGGGCCCTAGGCCACCGTAAGCGCAGGCCTGTGGACATGTGAGTAATGGGCTAGCTCACCGTGTGTCCGATTTATGACGACAGGCCGTATCGACGGCACGGTCGTGTTCCACGCGCACCTCAAAGAGATGTCAGCAAATCGGAAAGGGTCCGAGAGGGTCGATGTCAGCCTGGGCTGCGGGACTGTTCGAAAGAGATACCGTGGCCCTGCCAAAGGGCTAAGGAGGAACATGGATGGGTTTTAGTCAGTACAAGTCTGACACTCCTCAATGACCCTTCCCGCTCCGCCCAGAGCGGGAGAGGTGATTTGATGCCGTAAGAAAAAACGGCTAGTTGGTTGGGGTTATTCAGGGAGGATGAATGAAACGCAACTTTCAAAAGGTTACAATACAGAAATGAATGGAAACGCCATAGAAGGACATACACTGTACCTATGGGTATTTTGGTCTTGAAAGTGTTGTGGGAGCCGCCTTAGATTTGACATGGGTCTCCCTCCAAGAAAGGGAAAGGAAAAGTGTTCACTTTAAAAAGTAAAAGGTCCCGGAAAATAATAAAGTTCGCTTTTTATGAGGGATGACAGTAAGGGCGCATAATCTGGAGAGGATTGAGGAAATACTTATGTTTCTTTGTATAGGACAAAACGCATTATGAAACCAGTTGTTTAGTGTAGCCAAGCGGTCAAGTCGCAAGGTCATTTCACCCATGTTTTTGATACTTGTAACATAGGGTCTGTTATCTCCGAAAAATTTCGAAGTAGTGTAGCTACTTATGTTTCAGCGGGGCTAAAATATGGAATGCACCGGATATTTTAAAATATAATTCCTCGTGAAGCAATTCCATCCTCAATCCTCAACAATTCTGTGAAATATCTTACACTAAAAACACTATTAAACTTTAATATTTCTTGTCCCTACTATCCCAAAATTTTATTACAGCCATAACGAACGCTATTTGACCAATAACCGCTATTTTATTAGTATTTTTTACCCTGTTCGTCCCAAAAATGCCATTGTTAGCCAAATCTATAGAAATCTTATATTTCAGAGATTTACAAGTACCGTGTTGACCTTGAATATATTTCACTTATGAGACCAAGTATACAATACATTGACTAAGGAAAATCGCCAGAGCTTAGAATACTAAAAACTGGAAATGTAAATTATAAAAGTGGATCGTTAGCTTCATTGCCTAGGCTTAATTTTGTCTTGTTTTTTTTTTTCAAACTATATGCTCAATCTTTCATACACGCTCTGTGATCTGACTATAAAACTTTAAGCATTTAATTGTTGATACATTAAGTTGTATGATTGATCGAAATTCTTCAATGACTAGTAATTTACTTTAAAATAGTTTTCAAATCTAAACATTTAATACTTTGCAAAACCAAAGAAGAACTTTGTACTACCCGAAATTCATGAATTACGAGTTAATTTGTATTATGTTACTCTGTATGGTGTCGGACGTAAAGAATAGCACCATCACATATCTTTCCGTGGGTGCCGTAAGAGGGGGAATTGTCAGAGAATGGGTAGCAGCGTTCTCTGTGCTTTTGTAACAACCGTACTGCGATCGCCAACCCGCCTGCCAAGCGTGGCGATTATAGCAAAACCCCCCAAAATGTCAATGTGGTGACACTTGGGGGAGGCCTTTGTCCCGCAGTGGACGTCTTTTGGGCCGAAATGATGAATGATGATGTTACACTGAATGTCCAATGTCATCAAAACGTCTTAATTTTTTTTTTTTTTTTTTTTTTTATGAATGGCATCTCGCAGTTCAACCTAGGAGGTTGTCGTCTGCTTAACCGGACTATCCTGTGGGTGCCTTAAGAGTAAGGCCTCCAGCCAGGGCATAAAAACTTACAAACTAAGCGACTGTACGCTGAGGGCACCCCCTGTGGGGTACGAGCCTCGGCTCAGGGCGTCGCTGGGGGAGGACTGCATGGGGACAGGCTGGATCTGAGTGATATCATTATTTAGGGGCTGATTTAAAACTACTGGCACAGCATCGCGGGCTGGCTCGAGCGAGGGTCGGGGAGGGCATGGACCGGGACGTCGCGACGGACCTCGACGGCGAGGTCGGAAAGACGGCGGTTTGTGTCTGAACTTTTTAAGAGTGCTAGTCTCTTTGCTACTCTCCTGGAGGAGGGTGATAGCATCATCAGGAGTGACGAGAGTATGCCGAGGACGGCGTACTGTGCTAATGCGCGAGGGTTCGTAACGGGCGGCCGCTGCGATCAGGGGATTACGGTGTTTACTGGCGTTATCGAAGAAACGCTTCGAAAGACGTTTCATAAACTGAAGGACGGTGGGCATTCTAAGGTCTACGTGTAGACGGTCGTTACGGACATAAAAAGGGGCTCCCGTGACTCTACGTAAGAACCGGTTCTGCAAGGTTTGCATCCTATGGATGTATTTAGGCTTGGTGTGAGCGTACACGACGCAAGCGTACGTCATAATGGGGCGGATCACCGCGGTATAAAGGCGCAACTTGCACTTGAGTGACAATTTGCTTTTTGCCGAGATCATGAAATGAAGCCTACCCATAGCAAAGGCAGCTCGGTCGCGAGCTGCTTTGATGTGCGCCGCGAAAGACAGGTGGTTGTCAAGTAAGACTCCTAAGTATTTGGCTTGCTTCTCCCAAGGGATAGGCTTACCATACATAGTGATCGGGCTGAGCGCGAGTGGCTTATTTTTACGCGGTTTAAAGAAAAGAACTGCCTGACTCTTGTCGGGGTTCACCTCGATTCTCCATTTCCGGAACCAAGCGCCTAGGACGTTGGCTGAGGTTTGGAGGGTGCTGTAAATAGCGTCGTGACTATAGCCAGTGTAATAGATGGCCGTGTCGTCCGCGAACAGGGCTAGCTGTGCCTTCTTGCTCTTGGGGATGTCACTGGTGAACAGCGTAAAGATAAGGGGAGAGAGCGGGGAGCCCTGAGGGACTCCGGCTCTAATGGGGTGGGGGGAGGACAGTGCCTTCCCGATGCGATAGCGGAAGGTGCGATCCGACAAAAAGTCTCGTAAGATGAGCACGAGACGGTCCGGCACTCCCAGTTTGTACAGCTTATATAATAAGCCGTTGTGCCAGACTTTGTCGAATGCCTTTGCTATGTCGAAAAACAACACACCCGTCATCGCTCCACGCTGGAAGCCAGCGCTCAAGTGTTCTACGATACGGTGGGCCTGTTGAATGCAAGAGTGTCCGGTCCTGAAGCCGAACTGTTCGTTGGGGATGAGACTCTTAGCCTCGGCGAAGTCTTTGAGTCGCTTATACATAAGTCTCTCGTAGATTTTACCGAGTGCATTCAGGAGACTGATAGGTCTGTAGCTCGAAGGCTCAGACTTGGGTTTGCCTGGCTTGGCGAAACCAATGACAGTGGCCTCTTTCCATATTTGGGGAAACGCGTTGTTGCTCAGGGCGCCATTAAAGATGGCCGCCAATAACACGACGAGCTGAGCGGGGAGGAGTTTGAACACCCTATTGGTGATTCCGTCGGAGCCGGGTGCTTTCCGCGGTTGAAGTTTGTTAATGATGTCTTGCACTTCGTCAGCTGTGACCGGAGGCAGAGGATCATCAGGGTCTTCTTCGGGGGGCAGGGCGGCTTTACGTTCGACGAATGCGTTCACCTCATCGAGATGTCGCTTGTCTACTGGTTGCAAGCTGGGGGAGCACTGGGACTCCAGGCTGTCGGCTAGGCATTCGGCCTTCTCAGAGTCGTCGAATGCGACGCTCTTATCGGGACGGGTGAGGGGAGGCATCGAAGCTTCTTCGGTGGAGCGCATCTTGCGTTGCAGCTGCCAGAAGGCTAGGTGGGTAGGCTCGAGTTCGCTTAGCGTTTTTTCCCATTGATTATTACGAAACTCACTGGTGCGATCTTTTACAGCACGCTGTAAATTACGCATGTGGGCTTTGTTTGCCTCGCAGGGAAAGCTGCTGTAGGCACGGATGGCCGCGTTCTTTTCGTTTATCAGTTCACGTATGTCAGCGGGTAGTATCCAGCGTTGATCGCTCATTGCTGGGACTTCCCGTGAGCAGTCCTTCAGTACGGATTGCACGTGTTCTGTAAACGAGTTGATGGCGGCCGTCGTGTCTGCGACTGAGACTATGTGGTCGGGGATGGCCTCCAGGTGAGGCGACGTGGTGGATTTCAGCTTTTCGCTGACTTTCCTCCAGTCGGTTATCACTTGGGTCGGCGGGGGCTGGCTGGGGTCAGAAGGACCCGAGCGAGGAACTAAGTGCATGAGCACTGGTCGATGATCTGAGTTAAGCTCATGTAAAGTCTCGATGGAATGCAACTTAAGGTTGACATTCTTGAGAAGCGCTATGTCGAGAACGTCCGAACGTTGGATGGGGTCGTGGGGATAGTGGGTGTGCTCCATAGGAGCGATGGGATCGAAGTTGAGGGACTCGCCCAGGTTATACAAGTGACGTCCTCTGGCAGAGGTCGTCGTGCTGTTCCAGGCGGGGTGTTTGGCGTTGAGGTCGCCCGCTATGATAACGGAGTCGCTCAAGCCGAAGAGGACGGCAAGGTCTTTGGTGAACAGATTGTGCTCCTCGGACGTGCCGCCGGGAGGGATGTACGCAGAGGCGATAGTGATCGGTTGGTGGCCGGTCATGCCTAGTCGACACACTGAGGTCTCGAGTAGAGACTCCATGGGAGGGGGATCTAAGGGGATGCAATGCAGTTCTTTTCTATAATAGATTAGAGTCCCGCCCTTGTGGCAACGTGACCGATCGTTGCGAACTATGCGATAGTTGGCAATTCTCGGATCGCGGTGACTGGGCTTGAGGAAGGTCTCCTGTACGAGGAGGATATCAATTTGATGGTCGCGGAGGAAGGTGGCGATCTCATCACGTTGGCCTCTAATGCCATTGGCATTAAAGTACCCTAATTTTAGGGATCGGGGTTTGGTGCACGTTAATCTCGTATTATCCATTGGAGTTAGTCGAGGTTAAGGTTGCGGAGGAGGTCGCCTAACTTGAGTAGGGACTTGAGGATAATTTTAAGTTTATCGCCACCAGTGTTAGCCGCCCTGAGATCAGCCGCCATGCGGTCTGCTTCGGGGGTGACTAACTCTGCTAGCGATTCTAAAATTACGTTATGAGAGGGGTCCACGGCCGCGGGGCCGGGTGGCGTGGGACGAGCGGGCGCCGGTGCGCTTGCCTGGGCCGCGGGAGTGGGGACAGGGGCATCTGATAGCCCGGGGATGGGGCTGGACTTTGCTTTACTAAACGTCTTAATCATCATTCTCTTGCCCTTATACCAATTCATGTAGGGTCGGCGCAGCATGTCTTCTTCTTCCATACTTTTCTATTACTTGTCATCTCATCAGATACGAGCTTTCTTGCCATATCATCCACACACAGTCATCAATCGTTTCAATGGTTATCCTCTACTCTTATACCTGACCACATTCATACTCAAAACTTTCCTCACAACAATCAAGGTCATCAAACGTATCCTGTTCTATTTAATCTAAGCCACTTCAGCTATTTTACTGCCAAAAAAGGCATAGAGTACATGGCAAGGACCCGTCCATATACAAACAATTACATTAAGTGTTTGGCTCCCTGCCAACCCCACTATGAATGTTACAGATTTATATTACGATAATCTTACTAGTTAATTACAGACTGATACTTAAGTTTCATTGAGGAAGACGGCCATTTTGTATCTTAATGAGTGTTTGGATTTTGTTCAAGGTCAATCAATTTTGATGCTTGCGAAAGTTGTTGGAATTGAGTTGCATGGTACACTATGTAACCTTAACCTATCCTTTATCGTTTTCATTTACTCCAAGATTTATTGTCGTCTTTTCAGTGCATCATTATAAAAGCTTCATCATCATCATTCTCTTGCCCTTATCCCAATTCATTTGGGGTCGGCGCAGTACGTCTTCTTCTTCCATACCTCTCTATTACTTGTCATCTCATGAAATACCTCCTTTCTTGCCATATCATTTTTCACACAGTACATCCATCGTTTCTTTGGTCTTGCTCTACCCTTATACTCATCCACATTCATACTCAAAACTTTCCTCACGACATTTTCCTCGTTCCTCCGCATCACATGCCCATACCACGAAAACCTATTTCCACGCATCTTTTCAGTCACTGGCGCCACTTTCAGACTTCCTCTAATGTACTCATTCCTTATTCTATCCATTCGCGTAACACCACACATCCCCCTTAGCATTCTCATCAAAAAAAAGGTTTTTTAACTTATAATTTATTTTATTTTAACATTTTTAGTTTTGCCGTAATCATTTCTTACCACACATCATTATCACAACACTTTTTTCATATTCATGGTATTAACCGTTGAGGAGTTTTTAGAAGACAATCCTGGCTGTAGGATCAGGTAACGACAGGAATTAAGTTTATTCATAAAAATTTAACGCGTATGCAAAGTTTCGTGTCCACGCTATTAACCATTGAGGAGTTCCCTCGTGAAAAGACGATCCTGGCTGCAGGATGAGATCATGATAGAATTCATGTTTATCCATAAAATATGAACGTGTATACAAAGTTTCTTGTCCACGCTATTAACCGTTGAGGAGTTCCCTCGTGAGAAGACGATCCTGGCTGCAGGATGAGATCATGATAGAATTCATTTTTATCCATCAAATATGAACGTGTATACAATTTTTTGGGCCTACACTATTAACCATTGAGGATTTCTCTCGTGAGGAGAATCCTGCTTGCAGGATTAGGTTGTCTGTCATGAGAATGTATTGTGCTTAGAACCAAAGGTGCAAACATTGTAAGTTAAATAAAAGCTTGTAAAAGAGAAATAACATAGTCACTTGCGATTTGAACTTGCGGGCAATTTACGCCAATACTTAAAATACTTATTAACAAATTGCTGATTTATCACTTAAATATTCAAATTCTAGACACCAGAATAGAACGCTCACTTGACAAATTCTAGGTTTCGATAAAGTCGCAAAGACTTGCCGCAAGACCAATGAATAGCGGTTCCAGCGTGACAGAGATTGATCATAAGTCGTTAGTAATTGCATTAGCCGTGGAGATGTATGAATATTTTATTGAAGGGACTTGTGGTTCTCGTTGAATAGCAAAGGAGTATGCCCACTTTTGGTTACGCGTTATATCATTAGTGTTTAAAATATACTAAGTTTGAACGATTCAAAGTTCAACACTTTTAATTCTTTAAAAAAGAGCGCATAGCAAGTCATTACAGTATTTAGATATTTATGTTATAACGATTTATTAGCACCTCACCCCGGCTTTACTTGGCTCGAGCAATTTTTAATCTCAATCAGAATTAATTTATTTTGAAACTTCATGGTATTCCACATTTTTGTTCCGGTTTTCTAAGGCTTTAAAATAAATTGATTGACCTAGTAGATAGACCAACATACAATTGTATATATAGTAAAATAATCTTCCCTTCTCTCCTTCTTCTTTCCTCTTGGCCTTCAGTTTTGATGATGGTGACGGCGAAAGAAGTTTTTGTTGGAAACTGTAATCGCTTGAAATGGAATAGGTAATCTGTAGGGATCATCGGAATACGGGGAATATGAGCCAATTTAGGCATCGTAATAAAATATTGTAACACCGACTTTGATTTTTAGGGTAAGGTAGTGGGAAGTCCTGAATGATTTAAGAAATTAAGGAATTTCTGTCGATAATGCACAACGTCCTCAGTCTCTACCAACTAATTTATATATTTTGATCACCTAGTTTTCTTTCTAATATTTGTTAATTTATTTGGTCAAGAAACATATTTCTAGGCGACACTGTCATGCGCATTATTTCAGCCGAAAGACGTCCACTGCTGGACATAGGCCTCCCCCAACGCCACATTGACATAAGGGGGGTTCTGCCATAATCGCCACGCTTGGCAGGCGGGTTGGCGATCGCAGTATTGTTGTTACAAAAGCACAGAACGCTGCTGCCCATTCTCTGGCAAGGCCTTTAGTCGCCTCTTACGACACCCACGGGAAGATATGGGATGGTGCTATTCTTTACGTCCGACACCATACAGAACTCCGACACCATACAGAACCTATCATGCACAAGTGTAATCTGGCTAAACGTTAATAATCAAATCATCCAGACTTAAGGCAAACCCTTCCTAACTCGTATAAGTTGATAAGGTTATTCTTTACGGGTATATTACCGTCACCTAATTGTAAAAGAAGGCTTGAGAAATACGTTTCACCATCTCCTAAGTGGATTCTCGCTTTTATTATACAGCAGGTGATAAGCGCGTGCGTCACGGGCCACTGACATCGAGGTATGGGATATTTTTAGTTACAACCGCAGATATAACTTGGGTCTGCCAGGGCTGAGGGTTGTTCGAAAGAGATACCGTGGCCCTGGAACACTAAGGGCTAAGAAGGAACATGGATGGGTTTTAGTCAGTCAAGTCTGACACTCCCTTCTGCTCCTCCCAGAGCGGGAGAAGTCATTTGATGATTTCCCATCTTAAAAAAAAAATGATATAACTTGGGTATATATATGTCGGCGCCTTTGCAAAAAGGCTTCATATGATTCACGTTGCAAACTAAACTGTGACCACAGACGAGAGAGAAGCGGTCTAAAATTCTCTCTGGTGGAACGTCAAGTCGTTGCAGGTAGCCATATTGACTTGGGCAGTTGTCAAGGAAGGTGGCGCGTAACGAGATGTTGACGGATCGCCGACGTCTGTTTGCTTAATGTAATTAAATCTAGTGCCACATATCATAAGTAATTCCGATGCAGCGGGTAAGAGCCTTTATATATATTTTAAAATAATACGAAGTACTAACTTGTTGCAAGGTTTTTTATCGTTTTTGACTTCAACGATAAAAGCAAAATTTAAGACATTATAATATAAAAAGTTGGGGCACGTTTCCGGATGACAGCGATGAGGAGGAGTATTTTGTGGCCTAAGCGTCCTGTTGTTTTTAAGATAGTTTATATTTAGTTTATGTAAATATTTTTTGTTAGAAAATAATAAAAGTTTGTAAAAAAATTCATTACATAGTAAAAAAAAAACGTTGAAAGACATTAGGTTATCTTTGTTGAGTGAGCGGTTCATACGATAATGGACCTTATACTCATAGTAATAATGTTGACATTCCTATGAGGAATTTAAAATTAGCATTACTTGCTACTATGGATAATTAAGGGCGCGTTTGCAATTCGGCCCAAATTTTGCTGATTTTCGGTACATTTTGTGGCTAAACTAAACCAAATCAAATATAATTAATAACTAATACAGATAGATTGGTTCTTCATCTTCAAATTCATGAAACATTTTTTTTAAAGTTATTGATTTTTTTTATATTGTAATAACGATCTTCCGTTGACATGTTTACGAAATCGGCTTGAGTTTAGGAACAATTTTTGTTCTACTATCAACATATTTTAAGATTTCTAAAAATACGGTAAGTAGGCAGACATAGTCAACTCTAAATCTAAGAAAAAAAAAATACCTAAGTGTCACAAACTCGTCGAGGAGTTCCAGTAGCAGGCACAGAAGTACACCTTCAGGTCGTTCCATCAATCCGGAGGTAAGGTCTCATCATAACTAACAAAACGACCCCAAACTCGGCACACCTAGCTCAACTCGTCGAGAAGTTCCAGTAGCAGTCGCCGGAGTACAACTTCAGGTCACTCCATGAAGTCCGGAGGTAAGTACGTATTACATAGAAGTAAGAGAAATAAAAAACTTTTAAAGTTTCAAAATTAGTGCACTTGACACGTGTCAATGTAGTAGTTCGATTCGACGCCTGTCAATTTTGCAAACGCGTCCTTAACATAGATCGGAGTAGGTAGATTGATTTTAGTACATACTTGTATCACAAATGCACACAGAAAGAATAACATGAATAAGCCATTTTTCCGGAAAGTAATTCCGGTATTTCCGGATTCAATTCAATATTGTTAATGTAGGTAGTGATAATATAACTACTCAATTCAAAATTTAAAGGAAGGAATCAAAACTAAATTAATTTATTATTTATCTGTTGAATAATAAAAACAATCAAATTCTGATCGATGCATTAATAAGTATTTTTATTTTTAGCATTTTTATGGCCACAACTTTTTATAAATTGTTGCTTTTAAATTTCAATCAAATCAACCAATTCCGGAGGAATTTCCATATTAATATATACCTTTCGGATCAATGACCCCAATTCAATCTACCTACTCCGATCTATGATAATTAAAGAAGAGTAATGTGGATATTTTTTTTTTAATAATTTTGCTGTGCCTATCTTCACCTTCGAGAAATGCACGCGTGATGTTAATATATATAGTAAGAAATTAAACCTAAATTTTGTTCGACCAAGACCTAATACAATAGATACCACTGTCAATACCGATCCACTATTGTCGTGAAAACTGACGGCAGTTTTGCAGTCCGTTTCTATACAATAAATTAAATCAAATAGAGCATTGACCTCGCCTCTGCCAACGCCGCCGCCAGTAATGCGGAACCTCCGCCTCCGCGTCCCTGCACCCACCTCCGCATAAAAATAGTTCACAACGGAACTTGGATGACATTTGCATGCGACGCGACGCCAGTTTCTAGAGCGAGACGGAACGAATAAGCAGTGCGGAGCGCGGGTAGCGGGACGCGTATGGCACTTGATATTGTGACCTTGTTCTTCAGTCAGCTCGATCCGTGCTTGCAATAGACGCGCAGTTAGTTTTTTACGTAAATAGTTTTAAAATGATCGCACAATGAAGCCTAAAACAAGTGACATATGGCATTATTTCGTAGAAATTGGTAAAGATCTTGCAAGATGCAAAGTCTGCGACAGAGATTATTCAAGAAAAGGCCGGACAACGACATCGTTGAAAAGTCATTTGAAATCGATGCACAAAGAAAAATATGCAGAGTTTTGTAAGATAGAAAAACAAAGACAAATAGAAAAAGTGAATCAGTTACCAACAACAGTACCACCATTACAGCCAACAAAAAGTCAAATGTGGGATTCAGCATGTACCAAAACTAAAACAATGGACAATTTAATCGGAGAAATGATTGCATTGCAGAATCTGCCTGTAAATTTTGTTGAAAGCATTGGTTTTCGTCGCGTAATGCAAAAGGCATGCCCATACTATGAGTTAAGAGATAGTATTTTTTTTACTGACCTCATATGTGGCGAAATGTATTGGAAGATGACAATGAAAGTCAGACAGATGCTCAAACTGTTTCCTAAACTATCATTGACAACCGACGTTTGGTCGGAGCCGTGTGCAAATTCGTCGTATTTGAGTTTAACGGCTCACGGAATTACAGAAGACTTCACTCGAACTAAGATTAATCTAGAATGTTGCTCACCTTATGACCGCCAAATTGGCGATGATATTGGGGACCATTTCAAAATGATGCTACTTGCGTGGTTCATCATGGATGTACAAATACATTGCTTTATTCATAATGGTAGTTCAAATACGAACTTGGCCAGTATAAATTGCACCATCCACCAACTACAAGCTGTTGTTCGCTCTGCTTTAGAAAACTGTGATGTAAACGATTTAATTGCAAAATGTAAGAGGATATCCGGCCATTTTATACACTCTCAAATAGCCCATGATGAGCTGATTGAAATCCAAACAGAGCGACTTCATAGACCTGCAATGCACGTGATTCAGGACTGCGGTACCAAGTATGTTTTATTTTTTTATTCAATATTTTAGAAACCTTTTCGAGGAGTTCGTGGCTAAATAATAACAGCCGCACGGGTTGATCTGTAAGGTTAAGCCGTACTTGCCGAGGTAGGTCCGTGGATGGGTGACCATAATTACATACCGAGTTTCCTACGTGCCTCGAAAAGCGCGTGAAGCCATTGGTCCCGGCTGTCATTTGTAAATCTTTGACAGTCGTTACGAATAGTCAGAAGCCAAAAGTCTGACATCCAGTCTTACCAAAGAGCATCGTATACCCAGTTTCTGAGCTGTGGAGGTCAGTAGGCAGTCACTTCATGTAAAATACTCGTATTCATCTGCATCCGGTTACACTGGAAGCCGACCCCAAGATAGTTTGGGACAACGCTAGGCAGATGATGATTAAAGAAACCTTTCATTTACATATTTTTTATTTATATGTGGATTTATATAAGAGTAGAGGAAGACCAAAAGAAATATGGATGTAGGTACTGTGTGAAAGCTGATATGGTTAGAAAAGAGGTGACTAATGAAATGATGACTAATAGAGATGTGTGGAAGAAGACATGCTGCGTCGACTCCAAATAATTAAAATAGGGGCAGGAGATTTCTGATTTATTTATATTTATCTCTTTTCTGACGTGAAATGTATAGTGTACCGAGAACACTATTTTAACTGGTTTATTTAAATTATAGGCCTAGATCAATCTGACTAGTTTATTATTTATTTAATCTATTATTAATTTATTTAAGCAACAGATAAAAGGAAGTCTGAAAGTGGTGCAGGTGAAAAGTCATTTATTCCCACTAGTTCGATTCATTAGGTCGAACGTCTAACTAGTTCGACGGTCGAACAAATGAGAAAAAAAAATCTCACTAGTTCGACGATCGAACTAATGAATCGAACTAGTAGGAATAAGCCTGAAAAGTGGTGCGGTAGTCGGTTGTCTTGGTATAGGCATGTGATGCGGATGCGGAAGTTTTGAATGTGGATTGTGATTGTTCATGGCTGAGTTGAGGAAGACCAATGAAACGATATAATGACTGTCAACATCTACCTAGCCTTTTCCCAAACTGTCTTGGCGTCGGATTCATTGCAACCGTAAAGATTTACCCGTGCGGCTGTTATTATTTAGCCACGAGCTCCTCGATATAAGGACTGTGTGAAGGATATTTTAGAAATTCATTTCTTTTTGTTTGATTTTAGATGGAACAGCACTATCCTGATGCTCGAGCGGCTGTTGAAGATCCAAGACTCGCTAAACATTTATGCCTGTAATCATAATATGCCACAAATTACGCCACAAGAATGTTTGCGTCTTCATAAATTAGTGGCAATACTGAATCCTTTCGAAGAAACAATATGGAATTTAAGCGATACAAAAACTTGCATATCATCAGTGATCCCGTTGATACACGCACTAAAGTATACCTTGCTGATTGAAAAAGATAGTCTTGACTCAAAACTAAATTTAAAAAACTTGATTTTGAAAATAATTGAAGACATTAATGTGAGATTCTGTGACCTTGAAAACAATACCCTGTTTTCGCTTGCCACATATCTGGACCCAAGGTATAAGTTAAAGTTTTTTAATGAAATTACTAAAGAACACGTTATTTTTGAACTAATACGTTTATTAACAATGCTTGAGTCAGAACGTGCAAGTACAGTTGATGCAGCTTCTCCTAAAAGATCTAGGACTGAATCGCATTCGATGGACGATAAACCAGGGACAAGCTTCCAGACTTTACCACCGGCTAAAACTGTAAATTCAAGTCTGATAGACCTGCTAAAAGACAACAGTGACGAAGAAGACGTAAGTGAAGCTGACAACACTGCTACTAATAGCAACCTCATGAAATGGAATTCATTAATAAATGAATATAATAAAGAAAAACGGCTGCAGCTACACGAAGACCCTTTAATGTGGTGGAAAAATAACACGAGATTTCATGCTTTTGCTCCTATTGTTCGCGCTTATTTGTCGCCTCCGGCAGGTTCTATAACAAGTAAGAATCTATACATTGGAGCTGATTTAAATCAAGAACGACTTAGAGATGGCCTTGATGCCGATAAAGCCGCAAAGCTGTTGTTTGTTAAATATAATTTGCCCCTTTCTGGGGATTCGCAATAGATAAATACGATAGTGTTGTTATCTGGAATTAATGTTTACTTAAGGCGCTCTTCTAGGCGACTTTCATGCTTTTGAGGGGGTGAAGCAGATGAAGAGGGGGGTCGAGTAGTCCCTTTAGTCCCGCCTACTGCGGGGTGCCCCGCTTGAATCACGTCGATGTGCGACGTCAATAAATGTATAGAAGCTTAATTTCAAAACTCAATATAAAAGTACGAATAGCCCAGCGTGCCGCTAGCCTACTTCGCACACTGTTTCCGCGGTGATCTCTAGGTTCGAACCTCAATACACGCAATTCTTTTTTATCTTATTTTTTTAATATAATGTATGTACCTACATTTCAATATCGCATTTTTTTAAAATATGTTTATATTTTTGTTTTCTTATTTTTTCCTTATAAATTATAGGTTGATTGTTATTTTGGATTGTTTGGTTGTTTGGATTGTTATTTTATAGAAAAAGTTATCGAAATATTATCGAATAGATTCGTCAAACGAATAATAAATACTTCAAAGCAGCCTCATGAACAACCAAGGGCATTAAAGTCGGCAGTAAGAGGTTGACGAATCTCCGACTTGCCGATGACATGGTTCTTTTTGCCCACACAGCCCTGGAACTAGAGACTATGTTCCAAAAACTGCACGCGTAGCATGACCGCCGTAGAACCGGGCTATGTCGACGGAAAAAATCGACAAAGTGCCACATTGCACACTTGCTACGCGTGCAGTTTTATTTTTTAATAAAGAAGAAAATTTAAAATTTATTGTTCGATTAAATTTAGAATTTGACAATAGCACGTGGCGCCATCTATTGTGATAAGAAAGATATTGTTGTTTTCCTTCGGATCAGTACTTTTTGTCGGGATGAAGAGGTAACAAACAAATTTTTAATATAATAACTTTCGCATTTATAATATAATAACTAACTGCGCGCGACTTCGTTCGCGTGGACTTTTTTTATGTGTATAAATAAAATAGATTTTGGACGATTCTCAGACCTACCCGATATGCACACAATTTCATACAAATCGGTTCAGCCGTTTCGGAGGAGTATGGTAACTAACACTGTGACACGAGAATTTTATAAGATATAAGTATAATATATAAATATTTATTTAAAGAAATATTTATTTATATAAATATATAAAATTAGGGTCAGGATAGAGAAATTAACTTGTAGCGGTTCGATATTAGTTCAATGCTAGCTCAGTGGATACGACCGTGCGCCTCACATACGAGGAGTTGAAATAATAATCACAGGAAAGAGACAGACGGAAAGTAGTCGCCGTCAAGAATTGGCAAGTTCCGAAAGAATGGACACAGGTCAGAGTATTTTTGGGTTTTTGCTCCTACTATCGACGGTTCGCAAAGAATTTTGCTGACATTGCAAAACCTCTACACAAACTCACTGAGGAAAAGCGACAATTCTGTTGGGACAAGAGCTGCGACGTCGCATTTCAGGAATTAAAGAAACGTCTGTGCAAAACACCTATTTTTAAACAAACCAAACTGGAAAGAAATCGTTGCGTTACTCGACGGGCTACTGCCGTTGTAAAGACATTGCAGCATTTCAGTAAATAAACTCTTTTGCAAAAAAAAACGGGCACCATAGATTTTTTTATCTATTTCAATGAAGAAGAACAAGAAAGAGGTTTTATTCATTTGACAATGTATTGGCAAGTCATTTGAAGCATCCTGGCATGATTCTTTACGTTCCAAATTTAAATTTTGAAATGAGCAAAAGAAAAATATTGATTATTGTAAAATTGCTTTACTAATGGCGCGAATTGCTGAAACGATATTTTTACTGATTACTAAAATTTTAAAACAACAAATTAAACAATTTAATTTTTCTTTTTACATTAAATACCAGTTTTTGATATGAGTTAAAAGCGATAAGGGCCGGTAAAATTATAGCCCTACTTGAAGAAGGTCGTTCGCAAACTTACGTGTCTCAGCGGCTAAATGTGAGTCGTTCAACTGTCCAGAGGACTTGGCAACGGTATCAAGAGACCGCTTCGGTCAAAAGAAGATCTGGTTCGGGAAGAAAACGATGCACAGAACCAAGACACCGCTTTTTGGTGAGTCAGGCGTTGCGGAATCGTAAAGCATCAAGTGTGGACCTGAAGAAGAGCCTTGAAGAAGAGGAGTAAAAGTTAGCTTGTGGACGTTCAGGAGGAGGCTTTGGCTGCCAATATCAGGAGTTACCGCCCGGCTCGGGGTCCTAATTTACTCCGTGAGCACCGTGTTGCTCGACTTTAGTTTACTCGAAACTGTGCTTCATGGACTCTGGAGGACTGGAATAAAGTATTGTTTTCTGATGAAGCTAGAATCTCTTTGTGCGGAGAGGACCGACGCCGACGAGTGCTACGAAGACCACGCGAACGCTATGCGGAAGTGTGTTTCGAAGAAATCACTCCTTATGGCTGAAGCTCCGTTTTGTTTTGGGCAACAATTAATTCGACGCAGCGTACGGAGTTAGTTTTCATAGAAAATGGAACATTAAAAGCACACCGGTACATAATGGAATTCGTAATTCCATATGCACAACCTGCATTGACTGTACTTGGGTAAGATTCCATTTTTATGGACGACAATGCTCGCCCACACCGTTCTGGCGACGTGGAAGCGTACATGCAAGAAGTTGGGATCCGTCGTTTAGATTGGTCAGATCGAACTCCTGACCTCAATCCAATTGAGCATGTCTGGGATGTTCTAAAGAGACGGGTAAGATGAGTGCAACCTGCTCCACAAAACATCAGGGAGCTAAAACGAGTTATTGCAGAAGAGTGGGAACGTATTCCTCAAAACGTTATTAAAAACATCGTGGAAAGCATACCCAGAAGGATTCAAGTTGTGGATTTTGGCAAGAGGAGGTCACACTCGTTATTAGGTTTTTACATTTGTAACTTTATTTAATCAAAAAAAGGAAAAAAATCTTCTTGTCTTTATGCCGACCACTTCTTATTGTTTGGCCGTGTACATCGGTTTTAAAGAATTGATCGACTATTTAAAAAAAATATTGCCGAAGTTCATTTCACGCGTATTAATTTACACGATCATAAGTATACAGAGTACGTCAAATAATTAAATTTCATGGCAAGAGAACGATGATAACTCAAATCGTCCTTAGAACGTAATTTCCTTAGGTGCCCGTTTTTTTTTTGCAAAAGAGTGTATTTGCTGGGACGAAAGTTCCAGCTGCGAAATGACCATGCTGCATTGAAGTGGCTATTACAGTTCAAAAATCCGGAGGGACAAGTGGCGACATGGATTGTGATGATGGTGGATTGAACTATTGCAAGAGTTCGACTGCATAACTGAACATCGCACTGGGAGAACTCACGGTAACGCCTTGTCAAGAAGACCTTGTCCTGAAGATTTTAAGCACTGTGCCAGGCAAGAGACTAAGGAGGTAGCAACCGTGAGGGGTGCTTAGAACGAATCTCAGTGATGAATGGAAGCAAACGCTACAGCAGGCTCAGCAAAATGACTCAGAGATCAAACCGATCTTCGAGTAGATCAAAGCTGGTGCTCCTAAACCCAATTGGAGTGATGTGGCAGCGATGAGTTCCATCACGAAGAGTTATTGGGCCCAATGGACCAGCTTGGTTATCCAGGATGGAGTCTTGTGCCGTAAATGGGAAAACGCTCGAGAGGACAGGTGTCATCTACAAATGGTTGTCCCTAAAGCCAAAGTACCGGATGTTCTACGGCTCTAACATGATGTATGTTCTGGAGGACATATGGGGGTAAAAAGGACTCTAATGAAGATCCAAGAGCGATTTTACTGGATCCACTGTCGAGAAGATGTGGAGGACTGTTGTCGAAAATGTATCATTTGTGCGGCTGTGAAAAGACCCCAAACACGCAGCAGAGGTGCATTAAAAGTGTACAACGTTGGAGCCTCCTGAGAATGGTGAGCCATTCTCAGAGAGTGAAAGTGGGAACAAACAAGTACTTAATGGTTGTCATGGATTATTTCACAAAGTGGCTAGAAGTGTTCGCCATTCCTAACCAAGAAGCTACAACTGTCGCAGATAAATTGGTTCAGGAAGTTTGGAGTACCCTTAGAAATTCACAGTGATCAAGGAAGGAATTTTGAATCACAAGTATTTCAGGAGACTTGCCGAATGATGGGTACCCACAAAACAACAACCACTTCTTACCACCCACAATCTGATGGTATGGTGGGACGCTTTAACCAAACGTTGTAGAGAAATCTGGCAAAAGTCGTAGCAAGCAGGCAAAAGGATTGGGACAAGCACATACAGCCGTTTCTTCTGTCCTACCGCAGTGCAGTCCACGAAAGTACGACTGTGACACCAGCCTTCGCGAACTTTGGAAGGGAATTACGGTTGCCCACAGATTCAATCACTGGAACTGCCCCTGATGCACCACGCAGTGTTACAGATTATGCAAATGACTTGCGTAACAAGTTGAACGATGTCTATGAGCATATCAGACAATCCGGCCAACAGAAGTCTGAGAAGATGAAGACCCGTTATGACCAGAAGACGAACAGGAGAGGTTTCGACGAGAATTCACTGGTGTGGTTGCATAACCCAGTGCGCTACGCACTGGGTTATGCAAAGGGTAGCATCCGAAATTGCAAGCAAAATGGGATGGACCATACCGAGTCGTGACCAGGATTGTCCAGGGTCAACGATGTCACCTACTGAATACAGAAGGGTCCACGAGGTGCGCCTAAGATCGTACATGTAGATCGATTAGCGCGATACTACGGGACTAACGATGCTCGGGACGAGCATGTCTAAGGAGGGGCAGTGTTACGTTGCCTGCTTTATGAGAACATTCTAGGATTACGTTCGAGTCTAGAATGATCCAGTATGTCTAGAAGATTCGAGAATAATCCTAGAATGTTCCACAATGGAAATGTCCAGAAACTTTGAGAAAGTTCTGGACCTTTCTAGAACTTTCTAGAAGGATTGGTTCCACTATAAAGCTATCTGGAAGGTTCAAGAAGGTTGTAGAACTTTCTCGAAGGATGGGTTTCCCCTAAGGAACTACCTAGAGATTCACGCAAGTTGTGGAAGTTTCTCGAACATGAGTCGGCCATATAAATAGGCGACGGGTGCGGAAGTGAGTTAGTCATGCATTCTAACTCACACGATGAAGGAGCGGCGCAGGCCAGCTATTCGTTCGCTTACATGGGCGGAGTTACACAGTACATTGCCGCTCAAATTCAAACACTACGGCCCCTAGTCTGGAACGCGATCGGCTAGCTCTGAGAGCGTCTGCAGACGGGGGCCAGCATCCTTAGCGGTAGGATGCGCCAACAAAGTCCCCTCCGTCACAGGTCGTCATCCACTGGGCCTCGTCCGGGCAACCGGAGGTCTCACCTGGCGGCGACAGACCGCCGAGGTGGCGTAAAGAAAGCGGCGCTCGCTACGGTAACGTTTCACCGTAGCTAAGCGCGCAGCGTCCAGCGCCGATGGCGACTCCTACCGGACAAAATGACAATTACACACTGGCAAGTCGCGCATTTTACACGCGCTCGCCCCTTCCGAGCCTATACAAGCACCCAAATGAGGTGCCCGTATTTACGGGCCCATGTGATGATACCGCGGGGCAAGGGTAGAACCCACATCCCGCCAGCCTCGCCCCTCTACGGGGGCATAGCGATTTCTCGCGAGTGAGTTAGTCTGATTTTGGCTACGGAACGAAGTGATCTAAGTGAACTACTAATGCGATATATAAGTGATTAGTGATCAGTTGTGTATTTGTGATTGAGTTATAAGTGTTGTTTAGTGTTAAATAAAGATTTTTAGTGTTTAATTGGTAGTGTGATAATTTATCCTATACCCAGCTTGTAACAGTATGTAAGAAAATACATATTTATAAATAAAAACATTTAAAAATAGTAGCATACCGGCATCGGGAACCGTGCCCGAACTACCGATGGTCAGGGTTTTTCAAAGAGGAACCTCCTAACAATACGCGCCTTGTCGAGAATTACTGCTTTTTTAATCAAGCCCTTGATCCAGCTGCGAAACGAAAGACTCCTCAGATGTTGGTCGAGGTTTCTAAGCCAGTTAGCAGTACGCGGACCTTCCTATCACGCAACTTGTTTCCGCCTGACAAAAGACTGCTTAGCATCTTATTCAGGCTGCCAAAGGAGCGTTCCCTCAACGATTGTTTCATGTCAGCAGTATTGATGCCTAATGCTTCTGACATTCCCAAATACTTGTAGGTTTCTGTTGAGAAGAGGAATCGGATCGGAGATTCTGGAATCCCATGGATTCCATAATCTCGCTTCACATGCTTGACTGTGCATTTGTCAACAAGTTTCTGTAACCATCAGTAGCTTTATCAGTTGCAAATTGTTGGGGGCAAAGAGTTTCATATCAATCATTTACATGGTTGGAAGGCAAGGTATGACCACCTCTCCTCAACCGAAAGCCCAGACCTGAACCCCTCAGTAGCATGCTAAGAGGGTTTAAGGCTAGGCAAAACCACAGGGTCCCCCTGTGGTCTTGCCTAGCACTGGGTGACTTAGCTCAGACTATCACCCTATCTACAATAAACTTTAAAAGGTCTAAAGATAGCCACTCAGAAACTGTATCATTAATGGCTTTTAAGTGTCTTCGCAGTCTTGATATAACTAAAAGTTTTTCCGAATTATACATAGAGGTGAGCTAGTGTTTGTGAGGGAATCCCCGAAAAAGACAGCTGTGCTAGCTACATATTATTATTTTTCTTAATGTTTGTATTTTGTTCTTGAAGTTGTGAGGCCCTCCTCTGCCCTCCCCCCCCCCCTTTCTGCTAGGTTACTGGATAGACGAATGAAACGGTGGACATACGGACGAGGCGGATGGAGATATGCATGAAGAGGTGGACGAACAGTAAGAATACACTAAATTGAAACAATCTAAGTCTAAATAAATTTTATTTCTTTTGATGATTTTAGCAAAATCTAAATATATAAATTCTACACGACACAATTCTTCTAAATGTGGTCTTCTAACATGAGACGTTTTCATATATGGTATCTCTCGTGCTTTTTAGTTGACTTATTTACATAAGATTATTTTGTTTATGGTTCCTCTACATTTTATTTTTGACAATTTACAAAATAGGTGAAGTTGGCGCTTACGAAATTTTTCGATATTTTTATCATTGGTGTCATTTTTGTAGTTTTAAGGGTCGCTGATAACGAAGATTTGGTAAAAAAAAACTTCAAGATGGCGCGGATGAAATTTTCAGTTTTTTCGTCATGGGGGTCATTTTCTTGGTTTTCGGGATCGCTGAAAACGGGAATGACGAATAAACAAAATTACATTATTTAATTTTTCGGATTCCCTTTGCAGAACTTTGACCCTTCGCCACTGAGGTTCCCCACCAACAATGTTGACTCTTCGCCACTGATATTCACTGATTTTTTATTTACACATTTTATGACTAAAATCGAACAAAAATTTACACGAACGAAAAACTAATCATAAAATAAAATATAATAAACAGCTTTCAACAACAAACAGATCGAAATTTAACTGAAAAAATTTGAGCGGCGAGCGGAAAAAAGTGACATACGTCCATCTAGCAGCGCGCCTCAGCGGTCACTGTCACTCTGCGTAGAAATAAAAGAGATGCGACAAGACGCCGCGAATGGCGTGAAGTTTCGTTTGACTTGTTCGAATAATTATCATTAAAAACATGAATCCTTACAAATATAGTAATTAAAACGAAAAAGAAAAGCGACAGTTCCCTTTATTATTTTATATTACATCACTGTTATTAATTTAGTCAAGATTAGTTGAGCAGTAATACAGTTACACTTGCTTGAAAATCAGAACTTCTCGATTTTTTTTTATCGGGTTTTTTTTCCAAAAACGTGTTTTGGGCCCGAAGGTTCCCTCATAAATATGGTCAAGAGTAACATATATTTTTTTTGTTGCTCTAAAATGTATACATTTGGCTAAAAAACTGTTCAAAGTTGCCTGTTTTGACGAGGCACAGCGTCTTAATCTTTTACTTTCCTTTTTTTTTCTCCGCCTTTGCCCTCTCTATTTCCTTTCTCACACAGACTCAACACACAGACATCTGGCCGACTGCAGGTAAACAGAGGCCTGAAATTAAAAATTGAGATAGTTTTTTTTTTCAAAGCGGTTCCCACAATGTCTAAAAAAAAACAACTTTTCAACTATTTAAGTATCTTATTGTAACAATTTTTTCTTTCTTTATTACTGTGCATGAGGATTTTTTTTTAACTTTACTATTTGGTCAACCTTGAATTTGGGCTATTAAGTTTCTAGCCTTTCCTCCAACCATGTTGTGGTTGTTTTCCAGTCGAGCCGGATTCACCTGAACACCAGCATTCACTCAGTACTCAAAAGGTACTACCGAGCTCACTGACGGTCAACCACTTTTCAACCTTATAACTTAGGACATAAGAGCGTAAAATGGCAAATCGTAAGTGCACTCCGTAGTACCAACTGTTTAGTAAACATGGGAATATAATTCATTTGGGAGAACTGGTGGCATTTCTGAGATAGGTACTACGTGCAGAGAGGAGACAATTTATTTATGCACCACGTCACTTAAGTTTATGAATGTGCATAGCCTAGTACTCGCAGAATGCATTTGTTGTTGTGTGCATTGTATTTTCCTTGGACTTTTGCCAGTATATTATGGTAGGTAAAATAATAAATAAAGATCTAAACAATGAATGCAAAATCCCTTTATCGCCATGTGAATTCTGAATTCGCCCCGTACATATGACTTTAAATTCTACTAAGAGTGGGTGTAGAAGGTTCGTTGATCATCACCATTTCAGCTTGGAATCACCCACCGCTGGGAATAGGCTTCTCCTTCCTTCTAGTATACTTCTTAGTTCTGTGCGGCCCTCATCCAAAGGAGACGGGCGAGGCTACATGTATTTTGGGACCCTCTCTTAGAGGTAGCGTTCACTATAGCAACTTATACATAGTTGTAGAACGACTAAAGACTAACAGAAAAGTAAATGGAAAATAGGAAAAGTTGGGAGAAAAGAGATATATGTCTTTAAACAAGATAACCTAAAAATATTACGATTAAGGTTTTTAATTGTGGAATGTCTGTGTAATTAAGATGAATCAAAAAATAATATTTAAGATGAATCATAAAGGAAGATTCGAATAAACTATGTATTTCCCTCGTTCTGACGATACGTGTATTGCTTTGTCTTAAGCCAAACCGCGAATTTTTGCTTCATTACCTGTACCTAATTGATGAATCATAAAACTGCCAGACTGCGGTTAGAAACTACACTGATTACTGACCTAGTAATTAGTTCAATGACTATTAAAACTATATCGTTACTATTTTTATCTATCAGCGAATTATGGTCAAGTAAAACGATTCTTACATTACCTTACGTTCTCTACTGCAGCCAGAGTTATCTAGCTATGTACAGCTAATAAAAGGCAGGTATTGTTAAATAAAAAAAGTGTAAGTAATAAATCTCGTTTACCTATTAGTATGTTTGAATAGATTTTATTTTATATTTTTCAATATTGTTATACAAATAAATGTTATAAAATTAAAAGATTATCGCGATATAGCTCTGGTGTCTGGCATAGCCCATATACCATAATATGCTCATGATATGAGAGCAACAAACCACTGTCCGTGTCCCAACAGGACAAGTGACAATAATAGCCTAATACACCACTTCGCCCCTGCAGCCTTCTATCTACTGGGATATATGTATAATACGACTTGCTACCAATGTGCCATGATTTAATTCTGGCATGTAAAAGAAATCGGTGGTTGCTATGAAATAATCCTTGTAGAGGTGTGTCGTCCCTGCATACTTCTATTGCATATATTCCGGCAGCTCTTACGTGATTCCCTACGTACGATTTTGCTTGCCTTATTTGGTAAGTAGCAAGAGCAATAAGCTCTAGTTCATTAATTGACGGATCAAACTCTTCAACTTTTACATCTTGATTGATTGTACAGAAGGTCCAGGGTGTATTTCTTCTGAACTTGTGGAGTGTGCAAAAACAGCACTTCATTATTAGGTGTTAACTGAAACAATGCCATTATAAAGTAGTCAAAAACAAAAATAACAAAAAATATATAAATTGTGTTCATCATAAGCTCATTATCATACTAACCAGGCGGGGCCTGATCCATCCTTAAAATATTTTTTCCACTTGAGTTTTTCTTTCAGACATTTCTGTTCTTAGCACCTGCATGCGTCTGATTCTTAAAATTGATCGCCCATTATGCAATGCAGACGTTTCGATGGCCAAGTTGATGTAGGGTTTCATTTTCAGTCCGACACCATACAGACACTGGCAAAAATACACACTGACACACTTAAAAGTACATAAACACACTGACAAAATACACTACTTTAATGTTTTTTTACGAATATACTACTACATCTACTACTACATCACGTGGATTTCGTGGATACACCCATCTCTGCATTTTTTCAAACAACTAAGCACCTTCATCAGAGAGATGATGCCTCCGTAAGCGCGCAAGATGTAAATGGCAATTAACGCAACGCATATTACTAGTTATATAAAAGCAAAGAACTCGTTGTCCAAAGAAGAATGCGGTAGTCCAAGTCAGGATGCAGTACTGTCAGTTCAAGATGTACAATTCAAAGGCCAAGTCGACGAGAATCTACAAAATCGCAATGATAGATGTAAAATCCTACGGAAGATACAAACGTAACGATTACTAACGTTGGAATAGATCATCACAGCATCCGTATTCATAAACGCTTCGATTCGATTTCGATTCGACAAGTCGAATATCTATTTTGTTTTGGCATTACGAAAGCGAGCGAGATAAACATACCACTTTCCGAATCGAAATCAAATCGTAGCGTTTGTGAATAGGGGGCCCGATCTGACAGTGACAGTGGTGACGGGACTCAATCGATCACCCCTCATAACGTTCCTTTATACGTTCTGTGCGTCCCTTATCCAGATGTTCCCTTCAAAATCACCATAGTTTCATTTTTATTAAAATGATTTGGCGTTGTTAATTGGCATTTATCAAGTTTACATGATGTTTAAATTAATATTTGAGATTATAGAATGTACAAAAACAAATAGAAAGAGCCGTTTATAGTTAATGAGCAAAAACAC
Source organism: Cerastis rubricosa (assembly GCA_949152445.1). NCBI lineage: Eukaryota > Metazoa > Arthropoda > Insecta > Lepidoptera > Noctuidae > Cerastis > Cerastis rubricosa. The sequence goes on from OX424541.1 coordinate 18,495,803, forward strand.
ATGTCAATGTATTGGAACGTAATCGGAAAAACTTGCGTTTTGTGATTGCACCATTAATTAATTTGAGTAAATGGAAACCAAAAATTCAATATTTTTAAAATAAATATCTCATAAAATTCTATTTATAATTATTTTATATTTACACTTGAACGGAGTTTCGTTAATTTTTAGATTCTTTGGGTCCATTTACGCCAGCCTCCTTTCCTGCGACTTTGACGTATTTATCAATGCATTGTGCTTTTGGGTGGCTCTAGTTCTTTTGGCAGAACGTAGTCGACCATTCGGTCAAAATTTAACTATACCATTGGCCATCCCCGCATCCGTGATGCGTGATGCGGGTACTGCCCAACTCTACTTGAGGTGTATAACCCAGTCTCCGACGTCGTAGTCTTTTGTCGGACGACTGATTCTGGTATTTTGCTCGTCTATAGTATAGTTATGCCGACCATGGCTCTTTGCATGACCAACAATCTCCTTGCGTCCTTTGCAGGTGTGTTGTGTTGTCACAAAGCTATAAACTGCCGACACTACCACGTCACTGCGTTAAAGAAATTCGATATTATGAACATGCTCACAATATTCTGCTCCGGCGTTGCACCGCAGTACCTCAGTTGCCCCCACATGTTGCGGGTGTTCCTTCAGATTAAAATAACAACTTCTAAAACGATTTCACTTCATTATATTTACTCAAAAATCAACACGACATCTTGTCACAAAACCTGCTAAAACTCAAGTGTCATCTCTTTTCTTTTTAGATAGAACGTTCACGAATACAAACCAAACTTCTTAAGATCCCATAAACAATTCAGCCTGCCAGTAATCTTCAACATTAAATTACTATTTCCATAACATCCCCTCTTAATTTTATGTCTATTATAATATAAATAACATCCTCTATAAAACCTTCACTAATCTCATTTATAACCCAACTTAATTAACTTAATTAACCCACCCAACTTAACTAACTATAACAAACAAACTTTAGAATTAATTAATCTAAACACCTTAATTAACTATCATAAACATAACAATTTCAAATTAATTCTCAAACAACCTTATAACTACTTAACTTACTTAACACATCACATTGCACAATGTTCTTTAAGTGTCACTCACTATACACTGTCTCAATCTCAAAAACTTTGTTCTATCAAGAGGTTTGGTCAATATATCTGCCAAATTATTTTTCGTCGGACAATAGTGAATCTCCAACAAATTTTTATCTATTTTCTCCTTAATGAAATGATATTTAACATCAATATGTTTGCTCCTTCTATTTAGAATTCCATTCTTAATCAAAACTATAGCAGATTGATTATCAACAAACAATTCAGTTTTGGGTAGTTTACCTGTCAACTCAAAGATCAGACTCTGAATGTATAATAGGTCTTTTATACATTCGGCTGCAGAAATATATTCAGCCTCAGTACTTGAAAGAGCAGTGACTGACTGTTTACGTGAACACCAATGAATTGGACCACCACCATAAAATATGACAAAGCCAGTCGTACTTTTCCTAGTATCAGGATCACCTGCAAAGTCTGCATCACAATAAGCTTTTAAAGACAAATCTTTACCACGAACATACTGTATGCCACTGCTAACTGTGTTTTTTTATATACCTAAAGAGATTCCTGACATTCTTAAAATCATTTAAACCAGGATGTTCCTGGTGCCTACTGCAATATCCAACATGAAAAGATAAATCCAATCTTGTCTTATTAACCAAATATAACAATGAACCAATCAATTGTCTATATTTATGCACATCATCAACTCCCACTTTCCCCTCTTGATGTGCATCTACCAAAATATCTGGATGACTACTATCTTTTAAGTTTTCATACTTAAACTTTTCCAAAATTTGATTGATATAACTTTCTTGATAAATCTTAATAAAATTCTGTTCTACTTTAATATCAAATCCTATAAATTTTTCTGTTTTATCAAATTTCCTCATTTCAAATTCTTTTTCCAATTTATATAGAATTTTATTCAATTCAATCTCGCTTTCACCAATTAAAATACCATCATCTACATAAATAGCCAAATATATTTCTTTTTCTTTATTAACAAACACACAAGGATCTGATTTTAATTGTATTAATCCTAATTTCTTCAAAACCTCAGTTAATTTCTTGTTCCACATAAGTGGTGCTTGTTTTAATCCATATAAGCTTTTCTTTAGTTTACAAATCTTATTTTCCACCTCATATCCCAATGGTATTTCCATATAAATTTCCTCATCTAACTCCCCATATAAAAAAGCCGTTTTAACATCAAATTGTTTAATTTTTAAACCTTTTTGTGCTGCAATCGCCAACAACAATCTTACACTACTTGCATTAACAACGGGACTATATGTCTCTTTATAGTCAATATTATATTTTTGTAGAAAACCTCTTGCTACTAATCTCGCCTTATATCTTCCACCAGGCTTTATTGTAAATATCCATTTACTTGTTATAATCTTTCTATTTTTCCCTTGACTTTTATTTACAATTTCCCAAGTTTTATTTTTCTCTAGCGAGTCTTTTTCCTCTTTCATTGCTTTTTCCCATAAATCCTTATCAAAACTATTAAAAACATCTGTATACGTTAAAAATGAAGTATCCAAATCATAATCTTTTAAATATGCTGGCATTCTCCTTTCTCTTCTCGGTCTTTCTCTCAAACCATCACCAACTACTGGTTCAATTGCATCTTCAAACTCAACTTCCCCTCTCAAAGTATTATCCTCTTCAACACAAACTCTCATCTCCTCAACGCTGTCCTCAAAAACATCATTATCTTCCTCAATTCCTCCTTCAACTCTAACTTCATCATTACAAACTCCTTCGTCAATAACTTCATCATTAAAAACTCCTTCGTCAATAACTTCATCACCACTTACATCCGCATCACCAATTTCTGCATTACCATCACTACAAAACCCATCATTACTTTCACCACTAAAAACATCACTAACCAACTCCTTAAATAAACTCTCCAAATCACTCTGTTTCACTCTACACTTACTCATTTTTAAAAATTCTGCAACATCACACTTATTATTATTAAACACCACATCTCTCGAGTAAATAATTCTAAAATCTGAAGGATCCCATATCTTATAACCATTATTTGTAAACCCTACTAATAGCCCTTTACTGCTTCTGGAGTCAAGTTTATTCAAATTGTCATTATTTTTATAATAAGCCAACGAACCAAAAATATTTAAATGTTTTAAATTCGGTATTCTATTAAACCACATTTCAGCTGGTGTTTTAATATTTATTGTATTTGCAGTCCTGTTTAATAAATATGCTGATGTTAATACCGCTTCTCCCCATAAATTAAGTGGTAAGAGCATATCAAAAAGTAATGCTCTTGTTCTTTCCATTAAAGATCTATTTAATCTTTCTGCTTTTCCATTTAATTGTGGAGAATATGGAATTGTGTAATCAATATTTATACCTTTGTTAATACAGTAGGTTTTAAATTGTTTGTTATTGTATTCACCGCCATTATCGCATCTAAATGTTTTAACTTTTGTGTTAAAATGATTTTCTGCCAAATTAATGTAATTTATTATTTTAGAGAATGCTTCGCTTTTATTTTTAATAAGATAAACTTTTACAAAATGTGTATAATCGTCCAAAAATGTAATAAAGTATTTGTAACCATCCCATGTTTCATTACTTATAGGACCACAAATGTCACTATGAATTATTTCAAGTGGTTCACTTGCTCTTTGCCTACCCGTTGAGCGGTCCGGGCGTACTTATACGCCTAAAAATTTTTCCCGTCAAACGTCCAGCACTCAAAGTACGCCCAAAAATTTTTCCCGTCAAACGTCCGGGCGTACTTATACGCCTCGAAGAGTTGTACCAAAAAACTTACTAAAACTTTTAAAATCTCTATGAATTTACCATCTATGGTCCCTCTTATGGATACAGTATTAAATTCCGCGTCTATGGCATAAAGAACGACACTATCAGCCGTCAAAATTAAATGTCAAAAAAGTTTTAAAAGTCAGTTGTCTAATTTTACCGTAATGCCGTGTTGTGATTTATGTTCTCTGGTTTTAAAACGTGAGTATTCTTTTATTTTAACCCAATATATATAGTGTTATATATCAAAATAAACCTCGTTAATCGAGCTTTACGAATATCTAAAAACATTGTAGGTTAAAAGTCTGTTGAAACGATAATATCGAAATGTAAAAGTGGTGCCATGTCGATCGTGGTATTTTGTTAATGTTTTTTTAGAAATTATTGAAAAAATAGTTAAAATAGTGCTCGTATTACGAAAATTAGTTCAATTAAGTAATTATTAGTGTCTCCGCAATATAAAACAGTAAAAAAAAACGAAATCTTAGCGAATTTTTTACGAAAACACGACAAAATCAGTAGGTATCGAATCGATCAGAGCAGGGGTTGATTTGTTTGGTTAATTTAGCTACTAAGAAAGTGCCAAAGTAACGACATATGGGTATTAAAACAAAGCTTATATAGTCAAGTTTAATTATAAATAGGTTTTATTGATACCAATTACAATTCTAATTGGTAAAACTTTTATTCTTATTTGAGAAACTGACATTCAACATATATGCTCAAGTTCACATTTTTTTCCAAATACTTCTATCTAATTGTTGTAATTAGTTTTAACATAGTTAGATTCTGCATTGTTTCAGCTATACACACGTATTTTTTGTTTGGTGTAGCTGCAGTAGTTTACGAGATAATAAGCTTTAAGTGCGCCGTGTTTCGCGCCAAAAATTCGCGCATGCGCATTTTTTCGAATGAACGTTGAAATTTGATATGTTTTGTGACCTTGACGAAAATTATTAGGCGTATTTTGAGGCCCGGACGTTTTAGTCGCATGTGTTAAAAGGTTTTCTGCATAATTTTGCTTGTGTGCAGACTTCACAGATGTCGACCTCCTTTACTAAATTTCCTTGCATGCCTTTACAATGCCTTTTGTACTCTTTACAGGTACATGTCCCATTGCACGATGCCAAAATTCAGTATTTACTAAAAAGGTTTTGTCTGACCTGGAATGCACGACTGGCCCTGTCATATTTATGTTTAATTTTAAATAATATAAACCGTCTTTCCTCTGCTCACAAGTTTCAACTGATCCAGAGTCCTCACTTTTGAGTTGACAGCTTGTTCTGAAAATTTTTAAAGAATAATTATAATTTGTTAGACCTGATACTGAAATAATGTTCTTTTTTAATTGGGGAACACAAAGAACATTTCTCAAAGTCATGTTTTCTGAATAAATATTTCCAATTATGTTTACATTATGAAAATGTCCATCTGCTGTCATTATTTTGTGATCTATTTGTTTTTTATCATGAAGATAACATTCTGATGTTACAATATGGCTGCTTGATCCTGAGTCTATTATAAATTCCACCTCTTCTTCTGTATTATAACGCACTCTCCGCCTGACCGCCGCCGCGTACGGACGTGCCGCTACCTGCTCGCATTCCCGCTCGCTATCAGTGTGTGTCATCGGTTCGTCGCTTCCCAGTGTCGTGACGTCATCAGTAGTCCCTTGACTACACCCCCGAACAATTGTTGTCTTTATATTAAGACAGCACTTGCTCATTTTGCTTCGGATATTATTCCGATTTAACTTCCTTTGCCCCATCAGGGAAAAGTCCTCAGTTTCAAGGTTCTTGGTGGGAAACCTAACGGTGCCAACGAAACCAAGAGAGGGTGGTGACCCAATCCGCCCGCCTAATCCCTTCAGGATCTAGGTGAAAAAATTGGGCTCCGTCGCGAACGTGTGTGTCGCCGATTTACTGTGCTAGTGTTTCCCGTTTCAACAAGTTCCTGAAAGCAAAGTTCCCTGGACTGGAGTTGGAGTTGCTACCAAGCCCGGATCCTCGGACTTTGGCTGCGGGAAGGTTGAAGCGGGTGAGTCGCTGGACCCAGTAAATTCCCTTCATAATTGTGCAAGGAATTAGGTTGTTAGGCTGTTTAGGCGCGGAGCTTCACTCAATGTCCGTTAACTTTTAACCGACAAAATGTCGTCCTTAGACGAGAAGGAAAAAGCGCTTTTGCGTTTTTTCTTCCGCGTCTTCACGACCGACCCAAATTTTGAAAAGTATGGGTCAGAAATTGCTGCCATTCAGCAAACCAGCGATAGCGTCACTGACTTCAGTGACGCGCTCGACAGCCCTTTGTCGCCGCCGCCTGCCGACAGAGGCTTACCGCCAGCCGTTGCCGCCGCGATTAAGGCTACTCCAAGACCCAAAGTTGTGAAACCCATTGTTTCACAAACAAAGGTCCAGCCCGCACCTGCGTCCATTGTTCCCGTTTCTGGGAACATGGGCAAAAGCTCACCGCCAGCCATCGCCGCCGCGATTCCGGCTAATCCCGAACCCATTGTTTCGCAAACAATGGATCAGTCCGCACCTGCGTCTATTGTTCCCATTTCGGAGAACATGGACACAACCGTACCAATTTCCGACTCGGAATCGGTTATAGATTCCTGCTCTGCTTCCTCGTCCTCAGAAGACGACTACCAAGTCGTCGGAAAGGGCAAGAGGAAGAAGGGCAAAAACTCGCAGGCCGCCATGGCCAAAAAGTTAGTCGCGCTTCCTCTAATCCCCTCTCCCGAGGCGTCCCGTCCCACTTCCCCGGTCCCCGCACCAAAGTCCGCCGCTGCTCATACCAGCAGGCCAACCAGCCCTAAGGCTAACTCTTCAGCCGCTTCTTCAAAGAAGCTGAAGCCCCCTCCCCCGTTGTTCATTCAGGACAAAGGGAAATGGACAGACGTGTCCAAAATGTGTAATGAGCGCCGCATTCAATATACAAGCGCAAAAAGCACACAGCAGGGCATCAAAGTGGTGGTGCCTACGACAACCGACTTCAGGGAACTAACCCGCCAATTGATCGGAAGGCGCATAGCCTTCCACACCTACTCTCTTCCAGAGGAGAAGCCCACCCGCGTGGTGATCAGGCGGATCCCGAAGGAAATCCCCACGGAGGACATCCTCAATGACCTCCTAGGCCAGGACATCCCGGTCGCAGCCGTCCACCGCCTTCATAAGGCGAGAGGCGGAGACCTTTACGATATGGTACTGGTCATCTGTGACCCAGTAGAAGGTCACCACCCGATCTTCAAAGTGAAGTCGGTTTGCTTCTCTATTGAGATGCCTGTCAGGCATCTCAATAGAGAAGCCCTACCGCTCAAGCGTAGTCGGACAGTGTCATCGCTGCCAGATGTACGGTCACAGCCAAGCCAACTGCCATGCGCCACACAGATGCGTAAAGTGTCTAGGCGACCATGGCACGGCAGACTGCCCCCGTCCCAAAGACAAGTCGCTTTGCACGGAGCCACCGAGCTGTGTGCTTTGCGGCCAGTCGGGCCACACGGCCAACTACCGCGGCTGCTCAAAAGCCCCCAAAGGCTCCTCCTCTAACCTGGTGAAGCGTGCAAGCGCCCGCCAACAAAGAGAAAGCCCATCGGTGAGGCTACCCTCTGCCCAGATGCCGGAGAGACTCAGCCCTCAGAGGCCCTCTCCCTGGACCACGCTAAACCACCAGAAAGCCTTCCCGGCTCTCAGTAAAGCAAAGTCCAGCCCCATCCCCGGGCTATTAGATGCCCCTGTCCCCACTCCCGCGGCCCAGGCAAGCGCACCGGCGCCCGCTCGTCCCACGCCACCCGGCCCCGCGGCTGTGGACCCCTCTCACAACGTAATTTTAGAATCGCTAGCAGAGTTAGTCACCCCCGAAGCAGACCGCATGGCGGCTGATCTCAGGGCGGCTAACACTGGTGGCGATAAACTTAAAATTATCCTCAAGTCCCTACTTAAGTTAGGCGACCTCCTCCGCAACCTTAACCTCGACTAACTCCAATGGATAATACGAGATTAACGTGCACCAAACCCCGATCCCTAAAATTAGGGTACTTTAATGCCAATGGCATTAGAGGCCAGCGTGATGAGATCGCCACCTTCCTCCGCGACCATCAAATTGATATCCTCCTCGTACAGGAGACCTTCCTCAAGCCCAGTCACCGCGATCCGAGAATTGCCAACTATCGCATAGTTCGCAACGATCGGTCACGTTGCCACAAGGGCGGGACTCTAATCTATTATAGAAAAGAACTGCATTGCATCCCCTTAGATCCCCCTCCCATGGAGTCTCTACTCGAGACCTCAGTGTGTCGACTAGGCATGACCGGCCATCAACCGATCACTATCGCCTCTGCGTACATCCCTCCCGGCGGCACGTCCGAGGAGCACACTCTGTTCACCAAAGACCTTGCCGCCCTCTTCGGCTTGAGCGACTCCGTTATCATAGCGGGCGACCTCAACGCCAAGCACCCCGCCTGGAACAGCACGACGACCTCTGCCAGAGGACGTCACTTGTATAACCTGGGCGAGTCCCTCAACTTCGATCCCATCGCTCCTATGGAGCACACCCACTATCCCCACGACCCCGACCAACGTTCGGACGTTCTCGACATAGCGCTTCTCAAGAATGTCAACCTTAAGTTGCATTCCATCGAGACTTTACATGAGCTTAACTCAGATCATCGACCAGTGCTCATGCACTTAGTTCCTCGCTCGGGTCCTTCTGACCCCAGCCAGCCCCCGCCGACCCAAGTGATAACCGACTGGAGGAAAGTCAGCGAAAAGCTGAAATCCACCACGTCGCCTCACCTGGAGGCCATCCCCGACCACATAGTCTCAGTCGCAGACACGACGGCCGCCATCAACTCGTTTACAGAACACGTGCGATCCGTACTGAAGGACTGCTCACGGGAAGTCCCAGCAATGAGCGATCAACGCTGGATACTACCCTTTGACATACGTGAACTGATAAACGAAAAGAACGCGGCCATCCGTGCCTACAGCAGCTTTCCCTGCGAGGCAAACAAAGCCCACATGCGTAATTTACAGCGTGCTGTAAAGGATCGCACCAGTGAGTTTCGTAATAATCAATGGGAAAAAACGCTAAGCGAACTCGAGCCTACCCACCTAGCCTTCTGGCAGCTGCAACGCAAGATGCGCTCCACCGAAGAGGCTTCGATGCCTCCCCTCACCCGACCCGATAAGAGCGTCGCATTCGACGACTCTGAGAAGGCCGAATGCCTAGCCGACAGCCTGGAGTCCCAGTGCTCCCCCAGCTCGCAACCAGTAGACAAGCGACATCTCGATGAGGTGAACGCATTCGTCGAACGTAGAGCCGCCCTGCCCCCCGAAGAAGACCCTGATGATCCTCTGCCTCCGGTCACAGCTGACGAAGTGCAAGACATCATTAACAAACTTCAACCGCGGAAAGCACCCGGCTCCGACGGAATCACCAATAGGGTGTTCAAACTCCTCCCCGCTCAGCTCGTCGTGTTAATGGCGGCCATCTTCAATGGCGCCCTGAGCAACAACGCGTTTCCCCAAATATGGAAAGACGCCACTGTCATCGGTTTCGCCAAGCCAGGCAAACCCAAGTCTGAGCCTTCAAGCTACAGACCTATCAGTCTCCTAAATGCACTCGGTAAAATCTACGAGAGACTTATTTATAAGCGACTCAAAGACTTCGCCGAGGCTAAGAGCCTCATCCCCAACGAACAGTTCGGCTTCAGGACCGGACACTCTTGCATTCAACAGGCCCACCGCATCGTAGAACACCTGAGCGCTGGCTTCCAGCGTGGAGCGATGACGGGTGTGTTGTTTTTCGACATAGCAAAGGCATTCGACAAAGTCTGGCACAACGGCTTATTATATAAGCTGTACAAACTGGGAGTGCCAGACCGTCTCGTGCTCATCTTACGAGACTTTTTGTCGGATCGCACCTTCCGCTATCGCATCGGGAAGGCACTGTCTTTCCCCCACCCCATTAGAGCCGGAGTCCCTCAGGGCTCCCCGCTCTCTCCCCTTATCTTTACTCTGTTCACCAGTGACATCCCCAAGAGCAAGAAGGCTCAGTTAGCCCTGTTCGCGGACGACACGGCCATCTATTACACTGGCCGTAGTCACGACGCTATTTACAGCACCCTCCAAACCTCAGCCAACGTCTTAGGCGCTTGGTTCCGGAAATGGAGAATCGAGGTGAACCCCGACAAGAGCCAGGCAGTTCTTTTCTCTAAACCGCGTAAAAATAAGCCACCCGCGCTCAGCCCGATAACTATGTACGGTAAGCCTATCCCTTGGGAGAAGCAAGCCAAGTACTTAGGAGTCTTACTTGACAACCACCTGTCTTTCGCGGCGCACATCAAAGCAGCTCGCGACCGAGCTGCCTTTGCTATGGGTAGGCTTCATTTCATGATCTCGGCAAAAAGCAAATTGTCACTCAAGTGCAAGTTGCGCCTTTATACCGCGGTGATCCGCCCCATTATGACGTACGCTTGCGTCGTGTACGCTCACACCAAGCCTAAATACATCCATAGGATGCAAACCTTGCAGAACCGGTTCTTACGTAGAGTCACGGGAGCCCCTTTTTATGTCCGTAACGACCGTCTACACGTAGACCTTAGAATGCCCACCGTCCTTCAGTTTATGAAACGTCTTTCGAAGCGTTTCTTCGATAACGCCAGTAAACACCGTAATCCCCTGATCGCAGCGGCCGCCCGTTACGAACCCTCGCGCATTAGTACATAACAGTACGCCGTCCTCGGCATACCCTCGTCACTCCCGATGATGCTATCACCCTCCTCCAGGAGAGTAGCAAAGAGACTAGCACTCTTAAAAAATTCAGACACAAACCGCCGTCTTTCCGACCTCGCCGTCGAGGTCCGTCGCGACGTCCCGGTCCATGTCCTCCCCGACCCTCGCTCGAGCCAGCCCGCGATGCTGTGCCAGTAGTTTTAAATCAGCCCCTAAATAATGATATCATTCAGATCCAGCCTGTCCCCATGCAGTCCTCCCCCAGCGACGCCCTGAGCCGAGGCTCGTACCCCACAGGGGGTGCCCTCAGCGTATAGTCGCTTAGTTTGTAATTTTTTATGCCCTGGCTGGAGGCCTTACTCTTAAGGCACCCACAGGATAGTCCGGTTAAGCAGACGACAACCTCCTAGGTTGAACTGCGAGATGCCATTCATAAAAAAAAAAAAAATTATTATAACTTGTATTAAAATTACTTACTTTTTGTGTTAGACAGAACTTAGTAAAATGTGAATCCACCTTGCAATATATGCAGCAAAATTTTGAATCGCATTCTGTATTTATGTGTCCGCTTTTTAAACATTTATAGCAAAATTTATTCTTTCTTGTATCATCTTCGTTTCTACAAAATCTTGCAATATGACCAGTTTTACCACATCTGTAACAGTTCCTGATATGATAGTTCCTTTCAAAGTCATTTTGACAAGAAGTCATTTGTTTCTCTTCTGTTTTTTTATTTTCTTTCCTTAATTTTGTTTCTAAATTTATCCTTGATATAAGATTTATCAAATTTTTGTCTTCTCTATTTGTTGATTCCCATGCTGTTCTAAAATTTACTAGATCTTCTGGTAAATTCGATAGTATTTTCGTCATTATCTGTTGGTCGTCGAAATTATATCCTAATTCTCTGATTCTGGTTGCTTTATTCTCAATTTCTGCTATTTCCGTCATGATGTCCTTTCCTGTCATTGTATATTTATAAAATTCTTCAAGTAATAAAGAAATTTGTGTGTCTGTATGTCCTAAAAATAGCGTGTCGAATTTATTTATTATATCTCTGCTTTTCTCACAGTTGATAGCATGTATTATATATTTTTCGCTGAGAGCGCTTATTATTATCAATTTTGCCTTCGCATCTTTTTTTCCTGAAATCTTTATCTGTATCTCCTGTTTTATCCAAAACTGTTTCTAAATCTTTAGCTGCCAAAATCAATATTACCTTTTGCTTCCACAAATAGTAATCATTTTCAGTTTTTAGTTTTGAAATTGTCGTGAAATCTTCCGCCATCTTAATAATTATGTAAATTCGTTAAAAAAAAATTCAAATCTCTTCTCCATACATTTTTGGCTTCTTACCTCAACAAAACGTACGGGGGCCCATAACCTGTTGCGGGTGTTCCTTCAGATTAAAATAACAACTTCTAAAACGATTTCACTTCATTATATTTACTCAAAAATCAACACGACATCTTGTCACAAAACCTGCTAAAACTCAAGTGTCATCTCTTTTCTTTTTAGATAGAACGTTCACGAATACAAACCAAACTTCTTAAGATCCCATAAACAATTCAGCCTGCCAGTAATCTTCAACATTAAATTACTATTTCCATAACACCACAAACTGCCAAAAGGGGCAATTAGAATAGTTATTTCAAAATAGTATCTCATCTGCGCTTTGGTGTACGCGAGCCTAACGTCGATAGCAACAGAACTTTAAAATTGATAGTTCTACATCACTAAACCATAGACGATTTTGAGCAGCCGTTGTTTACTTTTGGTTTTGATAACGTCATAGAGCACGATTGTGTCAAAAGTCACGTCAATCGGTGTCGTCGTCAATCAGTGCCGCTGTGCGGTAACCCAGTTATAGGATTTACAGAACATCAACAAAAATGCTGAACTAAAGCAACAAGGATAAGTTTACACCATAAATAATAAGATCAAGATGAATACATAACCTGGAAGCTGGCCTTTACAGAAACATAACCATTTCAGTTAAAATGTTCGAAAATTATGGTTTTCCCGTGGCCGTAAGACCCGCAGCTCACTTACAAACTGAATATTCAGAGTATTTTATTTCACATGAACCTACATGGGCTCTTAGGAAACGGCAGAAGATAGGTACATGGTTCGGATGTATGGTTTCTCATGGGGAACCGGCAAGAGTCTATGTAACAAATGTGCAGGCGCAAGAAAAACAGTAAGTTATGTTCATTTTGTGAAAATCACTAAACTCAGGCCTTCTTCCCATGGGAGTTTGGCAGTAACTACATAACTCCACCTTCTACGATCTTTACGTGATTATTAGCTGTCCCGCACAACTTCGTCTGCGTCACATTTTCCCCGTTTTCGCAATGTTTTTCATTGCTGCTGCGCTCCTATACAGCGCCATCTATTGAAGACTTACTCAATCCAGTCAATAGATACCGCCAATTGTTAGAATCGTTTGAGCTAACAGATAATTGTGACTTAATTAACAATAAAATAATATTGCGACTATAAATTGAGATGTAAGCTATCCTATCTTTCAAGTTGGATCAAACTGCACACGGTGTGCAAAGATTAAAATCGGTTAAGTAGGTAGTTAGTAGTCCATCCCCGACAAACAACGTGACACGTAATATAAATAAATATAGATTATCCGTCGTCCACGTTCATACAACTGTGGGATCTGTTATCTACCTACCCCCATAGGAAAAACGCGTTAGTTTATGTATATTGTGACCGCATTCCATACTCCCCTGACCGACAAACAGTACAAACAGGCGTTCTCAAATGGATGGTCGGTTCGCCCGACGACGGAGCACTGAACGCATTCTGTATTAGTAATTATATTTTATCTCGTCGCAGTGCGTAGCATAGTGCGCGTATGTACGATCAGTGTAGCAATGCAACTAGGGCTCTTGTTCACGACCGGGTACTGCGACACCCGGAGCGGCACACGGAGCCGGGCAGTAACCGCGTGTGCCAGCCCTGCCCGGTCGAAAAATATGTATGAAACACTATGAAGGCTGGTTCGATAGTGGAGGCGGTTTGGCCGTGGTTGGGTCCGGCGGACGGACAATCGTGACAATATAATAGCGTAAATGCTCACAAGGCTGCACGTACGCACCGCGCAAGCAAACAAAATCGCATTTCGTTCCGGCTAGAAACTGGGTACGTGTACAAGCTTAATCTGGTTCTATTCTATTCTGGTAGGTACCAGTCTTGCTAAAAACCGGTAACAAACATGAGCCCTAACTTTCAATGTATTTTCTTAGATGACGAACGCGACGTGCACGAACCACTGTAATTAGTCATATACTAATGAGGTTTAAATTGTTCTATCCGATAATATGCATTGCCTACAGGAAATAAGGATACCCAAATCCCAATTAAAAAGAAGAAGAAAAAAGGTTGCATACGCAGATGCCTAGGTTGGATTTGTAGAAAACTGGGAAGATTTATCCAGAGAAAAACTATTGGAGATTTCAGTCTATCAAAGGTTACAATTTTTGGACTGAACCTAGGACAGTTACGAGATGCAATACTAAAAGATCATCCTTCAAAAAAGAATATCACAAAAAAAAAGAAAATCTCTTTAAAAAACAAAATCTCTAAAAGAATCCTTGCACAAAACAAAATAAAACTTCCCCAGACAAATACTAATGAAATAGAAAAGATCAGGGAACTCAAAGTTATTGATTTAAAGAAGAATTACCAGATAACGGGATCTAAACTTAAAGTTTTGGGGGAAATGGTTCAAAATTACAAAGAAGGAAATATATCTACGACGAAAATGCGAAGCAGACCCCCGCAAAAGAAACAAAAGCTGACTAAAAAACGCCTGCATGAAATCATAAAAAATTACGAATCAGCAAAGGAAAAAAGAGACACAGCTATATTGAAAATTATTAAATCTAAGGGACTGCTGGGAGAGCTGGGGTTGGACAGTTTCCTAGAAGATCTAAACACAGGCAAAATTTCAGCACCAACTATTTTCAAAAGTAAATTAAATCTATTAAACAGAGATGATATTAAAGGACGACTTTCTTTTATAATACCAAAGCGTAGAAGAGGTTCAATAAATCTATCAGCCAAGTTCAAGGAGATGTTGGAACACCTAAAGGACATGCGTCTGTCAGAGATACATAATTTTGCTAACAGAAATAAAAACATTACATTCGGTTTTAAATGTGTTTCACTGTATCCTTTGGATTTCATTAATACAATTACATTAATGCACATTTACATCTGCCTTGCCTTCCCAATATTGTTTGGGTCGGTTTCCAGTCTAATCAGATGTAGTGAATATCAGTATTTTACATGGAACACATCCTATCTGACCTCTACAACCCAATTAGTGCTGGGTAATACGATACCCCTTGGTAAAACTGGTTGTCAGTCTGGTTGTATCTACAAATAACAGCCGGGACCAACGGCTTGTTTTTCGAGGCGCGGAAGGGAACACGGTATGCAATGGGTTGTCCCCCATCCACGTACCAACCTAGGCAAGCGTGGTATTACCTTAAGTTCGACCCGAGTGGCTGTCTTATTATTAATTAGCTCAGTGAGTTGTCTTTGTCCATTCTGCAACAGGTATACATAATTATATTGTTTAATAGATATTAGTGTAATGGAATCCAGCTAAGTGCCGTACAATTGGAGAGCACAATTATTAGCAAAAACTTCTTACATTAGCCAGCTTTCGTCGCTATCACCAGACACTAGAACATAACTTTTTTTTTTTTCAATACAAAAATTAATGAGCTGAGCTGTGGCCACCTTCTTTCTTCATCTGCAGTCCTTGGAGTACACATTGACCTACAGTTCTAGTTATGAGGAAATCCAAGGGTATCATTTAAGCTATCACCAATTTAATTAGTTTTGTGTTTCCTAAATAATAGGGTTTGTCCTCAAAATAGTAGATCTGTCACCAAAATGTAGTCACCAAACAATGCAAAATCAGTTCCACAATAAACCACCTAAAATCCTGAGATATAAGGTCTAGTACCAAATAAATGTTTTTGTATGTATTATAATAGGTGTGTCCTAATAAGTATTTAAGCAAACTAATTTAAAGAAATCACCAATAAATCATATTATGTTACGTCCAAACTAAGGCGTTGTCGACGTAGCCCCGCTACGCGGGGCTCCTATTTCTGTCTGCAGGGTTTACAGTAACCTAACACGAAGGGGATGTCGGGGTCTTAGTTCGCTCGCTCCGCTCGCTCACTAGACCCCGCCATCCTCTTCGAACCTAACCTGTCCGAGTCAGTGTGCCCAATGTCTCGTATAAAGCATTTCTTCATAGAAATAAGGAACTGATCTATTTATTTGGTGACAGATCTACCATTCCGAGCACAAAGCTATTATTTAAGTAATAAAACTATTATTATAAGAACGAAGTTTATATTCATCTAATGCACTACAATTTTATTGGTACTCCATCTCTTATTTTACACATTTATCAACATTTATTTGATAATTCATACCTGGGAACACTTTTTGTTTATCTGAGAACGAAAATATTTCGTGGCGATAGATCTATTTACTAGGTGATACAACTTTGATGACAAATATAAATTTTGGTGACAAGAAATATAGTTCCCGAAATCCAATAAGCCCTAGCACAAAGAGGGTATCTTGTTTGGTTGAGTAATTCTTATGGCCGACCACCTTCCGACTGCATCATAAGAAGAGCACTTCAGTACCATAAATATTGTATATATTACCATATTGTATTGACATCGAAGCCGTATATTTAAAACTAGCTGCCGCGCGCGACTTCGTTCGCGTGGAAATTTAAATGTTTTATTCAGGGATAAAAAGTAGCCTATGTCCTTCTCGATGATATAATCTCCTATCTCTTTGCCAAATTTCATAACGATCCAATAAGCCGTTTAGTCGTGAAAAGGTAACAAACAAACAGAGTTACTTTCGCATTTATAATATTAGTATGGATGGCAATGCAATAATATAAATCTGAGTATGACAAGTTTTAGGGAAATCGGATAAAATGATAACTAATATGTAACAGAAAAAATTAAAAAGAAGTTAAAGCTTTAAAAAACCTACAATACAAATGTGAATGCACTAGAAATTCTATTTTGACCTCATCCCCATTTTATAAGCCAGGATAGGGCACTCATAATACTTCCCCATAGACCGTTTTAACTATCTAAATAGCTGTTTAAAACTTTTTACGAAGGCATAATATACAATGCCGCTGGGGTCCAAACGACCAACATATTCAAATAACAAGGTTATCTCGATGACGGGCCATCCGGAGGGTTCCTATTGAAGGTTTCGGGTCAAAGAGACCGTTCGCAGGTGGCAGGGTTGCCTGTGAAAAATGGCGTCTTTGTGGGAGGTGAAAAGGGCCAATTTTTAGCCCTTATCCGTGTAATGACAGGAAAATGGATTGAAAAATTTGGAGTTTAAGTTCAACCCTGTTTGTTGGAAGGTAAGGTTAAAATATATAAATGCTATTAACCGGATAACCTACAATAACCAAGCCAATTTTATGTTTTTTTAATTCTCGAAAATATTATTTAAAAATGAATCGCTGAATGTGTTGCTAAGCGCAAAACTCGAGAGCAGCTGAACCGATTTCGCTAATTATTTTTTTATAATATTCCTTGAAGGACAAGGAGACGGAGAGAAAAAATTAAAAAAATGCCTGAAAAAGTCTAAAAACAACACTTTTCTATATTCCCATACTAAAGATTCGTAATAATACTTAAAAGTCAATTTGAATTTATATAGCGATGGAAAATGTTGCAAAAACGGGGAAAATGTGACACAGACGAAGTTGCGTGGGACAGCTGAAATTGTATGACAGCCTAAATGTCAGTGGTCAATACAGTATGACTGACCACTATAAGTGTGCAGTTCTAGGTGGCGCTGCTTGTCATCATGCATCGATATGTCAAACTTGGTACATTTATTTTATGCACAGATAAGTTGGCTGAAGTGTCTCTGTGCCTATCTCCTCTGGGTATACCGGCATTTTTATATGTTTATAACGAGCTACTGTCAAATTTAAAGGTTAGTGACATTTTTTCTTGTTTATTACCAAGTTGTCAAGTTGCCAAGTTTCGAAAACGACCGCAGCGACACAACGGGGTTTTTAGAGTTATGTAGAAATCAATGATGGTTGAATGCGGTCGACTTCTGAAAAGCAACTCAGTTCTATGAAAACGCTTCTAGAGAAGGCGCCATTGGCATCTGTTCCTTAAAGAGTCACAACCACCAAGATTTCTTTTAAAATCCCACCTAAAGAACAGCAATTAAAAAGAAAAAGAATCAAACACCGCAGGGACTTAAGTGGGCACTAATGACGTCATTCATCGCTGACGTCACGGTTATATGATGTAAGAGGTGCATCGTCCAAGTTTTCATTGCCCGGGTCTAGACTGTAGCCACTAATTGCGAGGAACTTCGTGAAAAGTTCTAGAACCAGAGAATGTTGCTTGATTTATATTTTGAAGAAGTTTTGGTGCCCTGTACCTGAGTTTGGGCTACAATCTTGGGTGATTTATAGTTAGGTGATTTTTTAAAAGAACATATTTTTATGATAAGTTTCCTATATCTCTCATAAACACTAGAAACGGTATATTTCCCGTGATCACGGATAAACTATCCGCGATCGGAATTACGGTTGAACTGCAGAGATACTCAGTACAAGAAATTTTATTTTTAATTAGGATGTTAACTACGCGAATTAAGTGCAGCAAGTGAAGTAAAAGAGATGACGATACAAGTACATAATATAATACAAAACCTCCTGTGCATTAATTAATAGCTTGTGTGACAAAAGTAAGTTGATGCTATGGCAATGTCATCAGGCGCACCAACAATGGCGCTTATAACAGCTCCGAAATATCGAGACCTCAAAACAAATAATGAACATGGTAACTGTCCTGTTTTTAGTGTTAACAATGTTAGTGAAGTTGTCAGTTTAAAAACTTATTTCCCATATCTACAAAGTCTTTCGGTCTTTTCAGAATACATACACTTTACAATATTGCTGTGCCTACAGCATGTAACAGAAAGGCTGGTGTGGTCACATTTAAGGTTGTTATACAGACCATCAAACTAAACAACTTTCTCCATGGGACCAACATCTTAATCATCATCATCTGCCAAGCCTTTTCCCAAACTATGTTGGGGTCAGCATCCAGTCTAACCGGATACAGCTGAGTACCAGTATTTTACATGAAGCGACTGCCTATTTGACCCCCACAATCCAGTAACTGGGTAATTCGATACCCCTTGGTAAGACTGGATGTCAGACTTTCGGCTTCTTACTACTCGTAACGACTAACATCGTAATCGCGAAAAAATAATCAGCTGTCCCATACATTTCAGTCGACCATGTATTGATTTTTTTATGGGCTAGCTGATTATTTTTATAATGTTTCTTCTGGTTGTATCAAGCTAGAGTAGCAATGCTTTTTTTTAAATATCATAATCAGTTCAGTGGTTGAGTCTATAGGGTACGAACACAAATTGATTTTTATGATAATAGATTTTAACCTCTTTATCCTTTCGCGCGAACAGTAAAGCCCCGCGTGTAGCCCTTCGGGGGCCCCTTGATTACGCCATCGCGTGAGTCATCCGATATCGTAAAGATAAACACTTATAACTCGAGTTATATTAGCTCTAATCTTAAACGGTAAACAGTGTCGGGTTCGTGATGAACGGGGCCATTTATTAATAATAAACAACTCTTTTAGAACTACTTGAGAATTATACATATCCCATATATATGAGAGAGGTCGCAGTAAATACGTCTGTTTTCGTTGCTTATTTTTGTTTGGTAAAACTACTCATTCAATTTACACGAAAATTTATATCTAACATCACAAATATACAAGTAATCTAATGACAGTGTTTTTTAGGAGTCCTTCATACATTATTCTTATAAGATCCTAACTCAAACTTCTTGTTAGAATCGGCCATTTTAGAATTCCGCTGTTCAAAGCATGAAAATACTTGAAATATCAATAAATATGAATAGATATGCCTCGAATACATGAAATAATGAATTATCACTATTTTTTCTTTGCTACTATTGTTTCCAAGACCATTTTACATGGTTAAAGAGTCAAATTATTTTTGTTAATTTCGACTAACAAACTTCACAACAAAGGATTTTTTGTTGGCTCAAATCATAATTTTTTGTTATTTTTTCAAGCAAATGACTATCTAAAAAGTTGCATTATACACTTATAACATACTATACATTTACTTACCAAAGTTTTACAACGTATATCTCACAAAAACAACACTTTTCCGAACATAATAACACGGGTTGCCATTGTCGTTTGACATTCGACATAGACGAGTTTCTATATTTTTTTTAATAATGTTGTGCCGTTTAGTATTACTAACGATTGGTTTTGTTTGAATCGACTACTAGTTGACCATTGAGGAAAATTTTGACAGAACGATTTAGAAATTTCCTTTTTTTTATATTAGCGTTTAAGTTTGCTGGTGCGCCGTTGATCCTCGGCGTACCGAATTCGGTACGGCGAGGATCAGCGGTAACGCCCGCGCGTACCGCTTAGGTTAAACGTAATTTTCTATTTTGATCAATTTCTTATATCGACAAATTCTTTAAGTCCTTTCAAAATGCTTCGGTTTTAATAAATTCTTGGCTACGAAATTGGTATTTGTGTATACGGAAACTACAGTAAAAGGAAATCCGTTCGGAAGACTGGGCACTTAAGTACCTAAACATAAAAAAACCTATAGTCTTCCTTCTAAAAGTGTCATTGTTAAAGTTAAAAGCTTTCCAAGCCGTAAATACATTCTTTGTTATTCTTTCAGTCCGCTAAAAGGGTTATAAAATTATGACGCATTTTTGGAATAATGAATGTGGCAGAAAATGCTGAGTTCAACAAGCTGCTTTTACACCATAGTAATTTTCTTGCCCATGCTTCTTCATAAAGATTTGCAGTTTAGGTAACTACTCTGTATATTTTGCTACACTTTTGAATTTCACGTTTTTATTATTATTTTTAAAGATTGACCGGAACGGCGGTTATTATTTAGCCATATGTACATCGCGTTAGGCATGGTGCTTTGTTCTAATCTAATATTATAGAAACCGCCACACAATCATACAAAATTTAAGAGCGTTTACGCCTTTCGGCATTTCATACAAACTTTCTTCTTTTTCTTTCAAACTTTCAGTCTTTGTTTCCCGACATGACTGAACCAATTTTAATGAAACTTCATACGCATAAGCAGGATACATAGGAAAAATAGTGTTACAGCTAAATTAGAATGATTATAAATTATCCATAAAAATAGAAATTTCCAATTATCTTTTTTTTTAAAGGCATTTCAAAAATATTATTTCGTAACTTTTTAGACCTACCTATCCTGCTTATGCGTATAAAGTTTAATTAAAATCAGTTTAGTCATTCCAGAAAATAAGAACTTGAAAGTTTGTATGAAATGTCGTAAGGCGTTAATGCTCTTAAAGAGGTTTTTAACCTAGTGAAACGAATCGTCTGTTTTCATTTTCCATCTCTGAAACAACTCTGAAACATAGGCTTTGATTGTATAAATTTCCCCCCAGAGAACTATTTCAGAAGTAGGTCTAAAATACCGGTTTATCACAGTTAAGAAAGTTTTACCATATTTATTCCCTGAAACCGAATTTTAATCAACTAAAACATTATCTTAATCTCAAGAGAGAGAACGACGAACCAATGGTTATAACACGTTTTGTAATAAGCTGGTCTTTCTTCAATATCATAGGTGTGATCATCATCAGTCTATAATGTTCCCACTGCTGGGACACAGGCCTCCTCTAAATGTGGGCTGAAATCCACCACGCGGGCCCAGTGCGGGTTGGTAGATATCACATGTCTTTGAAGTAATAGTTCTAGAACATGCCGGTTTCCTCACGATATTTTCCTTCACCATTTTTGAGGGCAGCGGTGATGAAGTAAATTATACAAAATCAAAAGTCATTTATTCAAATTAGGCTGATAATGTGCACTTTTTGAACGTCAAAATTACAAGAGACAGTCCCCCAAAACGCCCGCCCTTCACCACTTCCTAGTGTTTTAGCTGGGAAGAAGAAGTGGCGGAACAAACTCCCCAGCAACACATCTGTCTGTTAGGTTAGAAGAACCAGATTCTATATAATAGTGTTATATACACAAAGTAATGCGCCTGTGTAGGTTCCAACCCACGATCTACTGCTCGTAAGTTGGGGCTGCCACCACTGGGCCACCGCTGCTCTCACGCACTACTTTCACAGGTACCTACATGGCTACTAATGCTTTTTGGCGGTTGAGTCATACTACTCGTAACAAGAAAAGAAATAAAAAATATGTATTAGTCTGACACAGAAAATTATATTGAAAAAACTAATCACCTCCTTTTATAGAAGTCGGTTAAAATTGGCGGTGTTTGTTCTCACGGACCTCGTTAGTGCCTCGTTGGTTCGCAAGCGCGACTGCTGAGCAAGAGGGTTCGATTCCCGGGTCGGCCTAAGTATTATTAGGTTTTTCCATTAGGATTTTTTCTGTATGGTGTCGGACGTAAAGAATAGCACCATCCCATATCTTCCCGTGGGTGTCGTAAGAGGCGACTAAGGGACTTGCCAGAGAATGGGCAGCAGCGTTCTCTGTGCTTTTGTAACAACCGTACTGCGATCGCCAACCCGCCTGCCAAGCGTGGCGATTATGGCAAAACCCCCCATGTTATGTCAATGTGGCGAAACTTGGGGGAGGCCTATGCCCAGCAGTGGACGTTAAAAGGGCTGAAATGATGATGATGATGATTAGGAATTTTTCAGTAAAAGCCACGAAGTCTGAAACTGTGCTCGGTTGATGGCAATAAGCTCGCCCCTATTACATGGGACTATAAGATAGTGGCGAAATGTGGGTGTAATATTGGGTACATCTCTGCATAATCCTTCCGGGATTACTGGCGTGATTTGTTGTCAGAGAGTGTCCATCATCTGCCTAGCCTTTTCCCAATCTATCTTGGGGTCGGCTTCCAGTCTAATCGGCTGCAGCTGAGTACCAGTATTTTACATGAAGCGACTGCCTATTTAACTTCCACAACCCAGTAACTGGGTAATATGATACCCCTTGGTAAGACTGGATGTCAGACTTTTGGCTTCTGACTACTCGTAACGACTGTCAAAGATCAACCAATGACAGGCGGGACCAACGGCTTGACGTGCTTTCCGAGGCACGTAGGAATCTTGGTATATAATTATTGTCACCCATCCACGGACCAACCTCAGCAAGCACGGCTTAACCTTAAAGATTGACCCGAGCGGCTGTTATTATTTAGCCACGAGCTTATCCGAGCTAGTTGTCAGAGAGTGTATATGTTCCATAATCTATATATATAAAAATGAAACCCGTTTTCCTTGGTCACGGCATCACGCGTGAATGGCTGGACCGATTTCACTAATTCTTTTTTTGTTGTATTTGTTATTATTAGGAGAAGGTTCTTACGGAAAAAAATATTAAGAAAATCTCTCAGAAATATTGAAAAATATACATTTAATTTTGCATATTTAAAAAAACGCGCGTAACGAATGTCAATGTCATTCACAGCCATAGACTATATTGAAAGAGCATTGTTTGTTCGGAAACGTAGTTACTTAATTAAATTCGAGCATCATTTGTTCGGAAACGTGGTTACTTAATTAAATTCTAATTAATTTTTGAAAATAACTCGCCACGGAATAGTTATGTATAGATAAATATTATTAAATGTTCAGATTTTCTGACGTTACTAAGGTAAAATATAGGTAGGCGCACCTAAGTGTGGTCTGAGTAATATGAGTTTGATTTCAGAACGCATTATACAAACTTCGCATAACCTATTTAGTAATCTGTGGTAGTACATTGGCTTTATAAAAAAAAACTGTGGTAATCTGTGATAGTTGAATCCTATGGAATAAACACTATTATGAAAATATATATTTTGTTTTTTATCTAATTAAATTAGTAAGGTCCTTTTCAGGTATAGCGAGACCAGGGAATTGTGGATTCATTTTTATATGGAGGATATTATAGATTCCAGTTCAAATTGAATAGGTACTCATACCTAAGATAGGTCAGCGCTCTACACAAAATAAAGTAGTGCATCACTGCTACGCTAAGGCGGTACGAAGTTCGCCGGGTCAGCTAGTATACAAATATAATAACATGGTGATGGTAACATGGTGAGTGGTGGTATGAACATTAGATACAAAAATGGGTGAAGACACTGACTCCTCTAACACAGGTCTCACCCAGCACGGGAGTCAGGACTTCAAATGGAAATAGATGTTGGTTTAAGCTTTTGGCTATTAAGCCATTGGCCGACACGACTATCGGCACAATGACTGCTATATTATTATCATTAATAATATACCCTGATGTTACTGATACCACAATATTTTGTCAAAGTGCCATTTACTCCTTAGTTACATTTTTCAAGAGTAGGGTAAAGCCGGGATAGTTGCCCCACTTTTTAAAAAAGGCCTCATAATTTTCAAACTGTGCGTTTTTGACGAAGAATTTCCATTAATGTAATTAGTTTAATCTTTGTACTAGCATTACGACCTGTTTTTGTTGATCTAACAATAACTGCTTCTGCATAAATTGAGTTTTGCAAAACCATTTTTTTGAGGATAGATGCCTACATATATGGATAGATGCCTCGCCACGAAAATGCTAAGCAGGATAGACGCCCTATAGATTAAAATAAGTACAATACAAAGTGTTCATACGTTTTATTTGTAATCTATTATACTAATACATTCAGTCTTGGTAGGTATAGATAAAAAATACCTACCTGCACTTTTAAGTGTCCGCTTACATTCACCTATGTACTCAACCAATGTCAATTTCAATTTTGAAAGTGTTCCGTCCACAACACTTTCTGGACGAATTTCAAATTGTCGGGATATTTCATTAATCCCTATGATTTTTTTGTCCATTTTTCCTTATTCCTTAAAAGAGTCTTGTAAGGCTTCTGTAATCCACAAAACTACTTGAGGTCGTACTCCTTCTTTTCTTTTATATATTCGTGGCATGGTTCACCTGGGATTACTACAAACAAATTAAAATACGCATTCAATAAACAACACAATATTACAAATATATTTTCAACACTATGGCGGTAGAGAGCCCCGAAGCATTTTACAAACCATCAGTATAAATCTAGTAGAGAACGCAATTAGAACAAATCAAAATAAAAATAATAATGTTAAAAATATGCTAACAATTATGTGTTGGGGGATAGATGCCCCTAAGGGCACCTATACTGCAAAAAATCGGGGCAACTATCCTTTTTGCAATGGATAGATGCCCTTTTATTTTTTGACTTAATTAAATATAAAAGGGTAATTATTAGTAAGTAAATATATAGTTAACTAACCAATGTGTGGACATGATCAAAATAGAACAGAATTAAGTAACACATAAAAAGATATGTAACAGTAAATATTTACGTTTGAAACTTTGAAGCATTCGTCGTGTTCTTCGCGGAGATGATCGCACGCACGAGCTAAACACGTCAATCCTGTGCGATGGTCTGCGGGCCATTTAGGTGTGGGGCCCGTTCACTCTATTTTTAGACTATTAACGCAATTTCGCGAAGTTAGGTTTTTAGAAAATGGGGCACCTATCCAACTGCGGCATCTATCCCGGCTTTACCCTATAACATTGTAGTGAGTTTTATAATATTTTTCCTAGATACAAATATTTAGACATCTCACTGAAAAAAATAACTTCTCACAAAATGGCACCCGCTAAATATCCGAGACACTTTTTCTATCTAGGTTAAAACTAACCCCCTCTTATCTCTGACACTCATTGTTTCGCGTCCACCCCGTCCCTTCAGTGCTTTTCTCATATTTTCTACAAAAAAAGTATATTTTATTCAAACCACTGTAAATCCACCCAGAACTGTTAGATAAAAGGGGGTTGAAATAGGGTCGCCTGACATAGTAAGTTATCACAGTACAAAAAAGAATCCAGTAAATCAACTTGGGCATTTTTTTGAAATCAAACGCGATTGTTGGGGTTCCCAACTAAACTGTGCTGTGACGTTGCACTCAAAGGCATTCAAAATATTTATGAGTGATAGACGGGACAAGACGCATAAAATCGTAAACCAATAATTGTTACTACTTATTAAAAAATCGCTCTGTCTAGTCAAGTCTAGTGTCCTGCTAGCCTACCATGACGTCTTAAAGCAGTATGGTTTTACTCTTATTCCAGTATCGGAAAGAGACGGAGCTATACAGGATGTCTAGCGCCATCTCTTTCCCACACTAGCAAAGGAGTAAAACAATAATGTTTTAAAATAATAATAATAATTTATTTCAAGTTTCACAGACTCATTAAATGAAATAGTTACATACACAGTCACATTAATTAACCAGTTAATTAGTTATACAGGTACTTTAAAATTTAATAGAAATTATGAAAATTATTGGACAAAAAAATAATTAAAACAAAACAACAAATAGGTTCCAAATTGGACCTAGTTGCAGTGGTGCCACATTACCTGTGTTCAATGTGTAACCTACAGCAGTGTTTAATGTAGGCGCAATCGACCCTTTCCGCGAGCGCGGCCAACATGCTGTTGGAACTCCCCTGCACTCGCCGAACCAGCGAGGTGCCTCTCTTGCGCTTTGTTGCATAAAAAAAATCTAAGCGCTGCAGTAACGGGGGAGACCCAACAACATCCTGAACGCATTGTTGAACTGGACTCGAAGGGCGCTGTACGACCTTTGAGTGTAGTTATTCCATAGGCTGCATGTGTATAATGTAGTGCAGTAGGCTCTAAAGAGAGTAAATTTAACATCTGCTGAGCATCGTGCGAACCTATGGATCACCGTATTCGCTCTGACCGACAGCGCCCTTCGCTCCCGTTCAATGTCTGCATCGTCTTGGAAGTCGGGAGTAAGTAAACATTTTCGATTTTGGTGACAAGCGCTAGTGTCGTACGCCCATGTGGTCTACCATGACGTCTTAAAACATTATTGTTTTACTCCTTTTCCAGTGTAGGAAAGAGATGGCGCTAGAAATCCTGAATAGCTCCTTCCTGAATAACTACTTTAAGAAGTCATGGTAGGCCAGCAGGTTAGGCAATAAGCACATAAAAAGAAGAAGAAATAATCTCTTTGGTTACACTACACACATAAAACGTAACCTACCTCGATGCGACAGCTTAGATTTACTCACGAGTAAGTTACTACCAAGAGCATGCTTAGAATTTTGTGTGAACTGAGTACAACCATTTGTTCCTATTTCAAATCATTATTCATAACCGGATGCAGCTAACTACCAGTATTTTACATGGTGAGACTGAATATCTTACTTCCCTAATACCGTTAGCACACACTGGGTAGCAGTTGAAATCATCATCATCATCAGCTTAGAATGTACCCACAGCTGGAACACAGGCTCTCTATGAGAGGGAGTTGGCTGTAATCCACCACGCGAGCCCAGTGCGGGTTGGTAGATGTCACATGTCTTCGATTTTTTAGTTCTAGGACATGTCGGTTTCCTCGCGATATTTTCCTTCACCGTTTTTGAGAGCAGCGATGATGAAATAAATTGCACAAAGTATTGCGCCTGCCTGGGTTCTCTCGCTGCTGTGACCAGTGCAGTTGAAATACTGTATGTTATTACAAAAATCCTACTGTGGTAATATGTTCAAGATTTGTAAATCATGGCGCCGAAATTCCCAGAATGTGACTAAAATTCCTTTTGTTTTATTTGTTGGAGTGCTTCCCTTTGCGTTTGTTCTTTGGGATTTTGATTTATAGACGGCCATTTTGGGGTACAAGGGTTTTTCGTAGAGTTTTGGGGTGATAGGAAAATAAATGCTGCTTTGTAGCTTAAAACGGAAGAATAAGTAAGTTTAGGTGTCTTTAACTGAATTCCGCTTTAACGGCAGAACAGATTTGGATAAAATTAAGTGCAGAGTCTAAACATTACCTTGATTATCATGATAAAATATCTTTTTTGTGGTTAAACGAATTTTATAGTTTTCATAGAATACAAGGGAAAAAGCGGCAAAACAAATGTATTTAAAAAGGTAACAGTTTGTTTTAAAAACATCCAGTTAAATGGTCAAATGGTCTCGAGTAGCACGTTAAGCAGTCGTTACAGGTGTAACGACTGGCTTAACGTGCTTTTCGGAGGAACATCGGTATGGGATGATGGTCACTAATCCACAGACCGACTTTGGCAAGCACGGCTTAACCTTGAAGATTGACCCTTATGGCTGTTATTATTTAGCCACGAGGCATTGTCATTGCGGGCCTGTGGACGATGAGTAATGGGCTAGCTCACCGTCCGACTTATGACGACAGGCCGTGTCCACGGCGCGTTCGTGTTCCACGCGCGCCTCAAGAAGATGTCATCAAATCGGGGAGGGCCGATGCCTGCCAGGGCTGCGGGACTGTTCGGAAGAGATACCGTGGCTCTGGAACACAAGGGGCTAAGAATGAACATGGATGGGTTTTAGTCAGTACAAGTCTGACACTCCCTTCCGCTCCGCCCAGAGCGGGAGGAGTCATTTGATGATATCGCATCCGTAAAAAAAAAGATGGCTGTGTCATTGAAGTATTAAAACCGAAAAAATAAACAATCAACTATTCCTACGGCCTCCCAAAACCCACCAAAAGGAACTACTACCCTCAACCCTCTTACATCACAAAGAAACAAAAGACATCCTATTTTTAGCCACGCAGAATCTGCTCACTACGGCCTCAACATAATTAATCACCCTTCTACCCTGGGGGTGCAAAAAGTCGACCGTGTCAAAGGTATGACGAAGCTAATTAAACGCTTTATGAATAGTAAGCCTCTGTCTTTGGTAAGGTGAGGCGAACTGATTAATTACTAGTACCTACGGAACTGAGACGAGCAGAATTACAGGTTTTAATTTTTTTAAACGGGGTGGATTTTCGAAGGGTTGAAGGTGGTTATTAGATTGCTAAGGGTTATTTCTTTTGAACATAATACAAGGTGTTGTTTTGCAACTTCGTCAAATTCAAGGAGCTAACTATGCTAATGATTCTCATCCCGAATCAATAATAAAATGGGTAGGTAATTTTTATTTTTTTTCTTATTTACGGAAATCGGTAAGTGTGAACCACTCTTGATTTAAACGCGGTCCGTCTGATACTCTCCCTATAACCACGCTTTTATACATACACTAGCTGTTACCCGCGACTTCGTACGCGTTAGGTTCGTGATTTGCTTAAAATAACTCTTTTAGTCAGGAGGTTCTTGATTCCGATGTTTTGTTTGAAGTTCGTTACCAGATGTCTCCAGTATTAATACAATCTGCCCAGCCTTTTCCCAACTAAGTTGGGAACATTCAATCTAACCGGATGCAGCTGAATACCAAGATTTTACATGGAGCGACTGGCTATCTGACCTCCACAACCCAGTTAGTACTGGGTTATACAACACCTCTTGGTAAGAGTGGTTGTCAGACTTTCGGGCCACTGACTACCTGTAACGACTGTCAAAGATCTACAAATGACAGCCGTGACCAACGGCTTAACTTGCTTTCCAAAGCACAATAAAGTCAATACGTAATGGGTGGTCATCCATCCATAGACCAACCTAGGCAAACACAACTTAAACTGAAGATCGACCTTAGCGACCTAAATTGATTTTATATGATTATTTTCGTTTGAAAGAACTTGCTTCAAGTGTGATCTCCTATTCATTTGTGAGTAAAACCGAGTATAACTCCTCAATGTATACGAACACGCTACCGACTACTGTAAAAAAAGGTTATGTTGAAAGTTGATGTCGATCAACTTTCATTATGAAACCCCCCTATGGATAGAATTTCCAAAAACGTAAATCGTGATTTTGTGCATTCATGCCTCTTTTTAAAAATTACAAATATTCTCCTAAACTTAACCTTTAACCCGACATTAATTCCACTTGGCGGTGGAATTTCCAAAAATCCCTTTCTGCCTTACTAAGAACTTACTTGCAAGATTTCAAGTTAAATAGGTCAAAAGTGGTAGTTAGTAGTTCTTGAGTGGTTTATCGGTGAGTGAATAGTTAGCGCTTTCATGTATAAATGAAAGTATTATTATGTCCTTATCCAGATCATGACCTGGCTTTGATCCAAATCCGTTCACCAGTTAAAGCGTGAAAATTTAAAACAGACTGATATATACTGTTAATATACTGTATCGTTGGTCTAGTGGTCGCAACTACTGAGTATGAGGTCCTGGTTTCGAATCCCGGGTCGGGTAATCTTTTATTTTGGTTTTCGACCATTAATTTCTGACCACAAAATCGCACGGAGAGAAGATTGTAAGACTATAGCCCTTAGCCCAGCAGTCATTTTGATGACATTCACTATTTAGCTTTCCTGAGAGACATGGACAGTGACAGTGACAGGGAAGTGAAACAAAGTCGTCATATCTCCGAAACTGTTCAACGCTGCACTGGAAGATGTATTTAAGGTTCTGGACTGGAGAGGGCTAGGCATCGACGTCAATGGCGAGTACATCTCTCACATTCAATTTGCCGACGATATAGTGGTCATGGCTGAGACCATAGAGGACCTCAGTACAATGCTCGATGACCTCAGTGGATCGTCCGAAAGAGTGGGTCTTAAAATGAACATGGACAAAACCAAAGTCATATTGAATGCCCATGTAACACCCACTCCTATCAAGATCGGAGACTCTACACTCGAAGTTGTACACGATTATGTCTACATGGGACAAACGGTCCAGTTGGGAAGGTCTGACTTCGAGAAAGAGGTCAACCGTCGAATCCGACTCGGCTGGGCAGTGTTCGGGAAGTTGCATGATAAGTTCTCGTACGTCGTTCTGTAAGTCGTTGTCTCGAAAGACGAAAGTCCATGACCCGCGTGTGTTGCCAGTGATTACATACCGGACCGATTGGGTCGCACATTGGGCCTCATCAGAAGGCTTAAAATCACTTAAAGGTCAATGGAGAAGGTTATTCTCGAAGTTTCCTTGCGTGATCAAATCAGAAATAAGGACATTCGCAAGAGAACCAAGGTTACCCCAAAGTCCCGGTAGCCCGAAGAATTGCCAAATTTAAGTGGCAGTGGGCAGGGCACATTGTTCGAAGAACGGATGGCCGATGGAGCCGAAAAGTTCTGGAGTGGCGACCACGAATCGGAAGACGTTGCGTTGGAAGGCCTCCCACGAGGTGGGCCGATGGCCTGGTGATGGTTGCGGGGATCCTCCGGATGCAAGTCACACGGGACCTGTCGATGTGGCGACACTTGGGGGAGGCCTATGTCCAGCAGCGGACGTCTTTCGGCTGAAATGATGAATGATGATGATATTACTTTCTTACTAAATAATTAAAAATTTACGAAAACAAAACTATATAAACTAATAGGGCTGGACACTGGTACTGTCGCTGTTGCCACGGGGAAGATCAAGCAGCTTTAATAAAGTAATCTTATCGGTAACTACTTATATTTTCGAGTCGTTGGGAATTGAAGCTTTGGACCGTGGGACCGTAAGATCAGAGTACTCAATGCTCACAGTCTTTTTAAAGAAATTTCTAAACGCATAACTTACGCTTTCCGTGATCCAAGAGCTGGCTTTTACTTCGGCCAGAGGCTAAATGATTGTTTAACTATAGTTTGAATGGTTAATGATAACTAAAAGGATGTATAACACTATTTGGTAATGATTAGGAAGTCTTAAAGCATAAAAAAAGAACAAAATACCTACTTACAAAAAGTGAAAACGGGGTGGGGATCGAACCATGGTTACTTTTGTAAATAATACAGCATAAAAATTCAAAAAATAAATAAAACAATAAGAGCATATTGGCTTAGGTTTGATCCTGCAACTTATGATTCACAGGTCGACCGCTAAACCGTCAGGCTATTTACTTCGGTGACAATTGTTCTAAAATAGCCGATCTATTCTAATGTTTGTTATGACAGTTGTCAGTTGTCAATCAGTTGAGGAATATGAACAAATTGCAATATTGCTCACCTCCCAATGTTAATAGCGTGATAATATATAGCCTATGTCCTTCCCAAGGTTTAAATCTATCTTCTTGCCAAAATCCATTAAGATCCGATCAGCCGTTTAGTCGTGAAAAGGTAACAAACAAACAAACAAACATACAAACAAACAAACAAACAAACAGAGTGACTTCCGCATTTATAATATTAGTATGGATACAATCGCAAACATTTATTCGATAATTTTTATTCCCTAAACCACGTTAAGGGGTTTATTCTGATATACTGACAAACTTAAACAACCAAAAAAAAATCTTTTATTAATAACTAGCTGTCCCGCGGAACTTCGTCTGCGTCACATTTTCCCCGTTTTCGCAACATTTTTCATTGCTGCTCCGCTCCTGTTTGTCGTAGCGTGATGGTATATAGCCAATAGCCTTCCTCGATAAATGGGCTATCTAACACTGAATATTTTTTTTTGGATTTTTTCAAATGGGATTAGTAGTTCCTGAGATTAGCGCGTTCAAGCAAACATACAAACAAACAAACTCTTCATTCAGCTTTATACGAGTAAAAAGATATTAGTATAGATTAATTAACAAGGTACCGTAATTTAAATTGATTATTTATTGTCTTTTTGACAACCTCCTGAATTTTGACGAGGTTGCAAAACAACACCTTGTTTTTATTTTTTGTAACCATAGCTATATTTATAGTGACTGCACTATTGGTCGAGTCGTCGAAAGCGCGACTGTTGAGCATGAGGTCATGTCTTTGATTCCTGGGTCGGGCAAAATCCAATTGGATTTTTTCATCAGGATTTTTAGTAGCAGCCACGGAGTTTAGATGTACCTGGTTGTTGGCAATCGGCTCGTCCCCTATTATATGGGACTTACAAAATAGCTGGCGAAATGTGGGTGTAATAATAAGGACACCTCTGCCTAACCCTTCGAATATTACAGGCGTAATGTAATGTATGTATGATTGTAGGTACATACATTGAAATTGTGTATTATGGGATGCAGTACTATTGTTTTTTCCCGAAATGGATATTGGAACTAAAATTGATAATGAAAACCAATCCAATTGCCGGCACGGTTGGCGCAGTGGTTGAGCGATCGACTGCTGCGCTGCCTGTTGCGGGTTCGATCCCCGCACGGAACAATTATTTGTATGGTCTACAAATAGTTGTTCTGGGTCTGGCTGTTTGTGTATGTCACTTTAAATGTTTGTAAACGCAAATTCCTAGGGGTCGGCAAAGACTTATTAAAAAAAAAACACGCACGATGAGATTGACAATTAAAGGAGATTGACCACTGCAAAGTCGCTTTACAGTAAAAGATTATAGCCATAAAAATATACTCATTAATTATAAAATATTTTTTAAACTTCTCTTAGTTCACCTGATCTAAATCAAATGTGGGGTTCATATTTTGTATTTAATTAGTTATTTATTGGATTTTATTGCATTGGTAAAATCAGTGTTGCCAATTTTTAAAACTTTCCCAGAATCGGTCAGACGCTGACTTTTAAAAATAATTAACTACAATTTTCTAAACTGACATGGTCACTGACACTATCATTAACACTGCTAAAGGGATATTTACTATAGTAACTTTTTGGTTTCATTTTTCTGATATCCCGTTATCGGTATTTAAAGATAATTACAACTACATATGTCATCTTTTCGCGTTAATATTTTTAACTATCATAATTAAAATAATATATTAACTTAGTTCCTTTTTAAAAAATAATATTACTTTAATAATTAATAAATCTTTCTTTAGTTGACAAATCACTGTCAGGGTGATTTAGATTAACTGTTGGTAACACTATTGCAATGTGTCAATGTCTGTTAATTTGTCAAAATAGGCAATAGGTAAGTTCATGAACATGGTCTTAGTAAGTCCATGAATATGGAATTAGTAAGTCCATGAACAAAGCATCGGCATTCGGCAGCGAACTTTTATATGTAATATTATTTATTTGGGGTCATTTATTGGCTGTTTGGAACTATTTTCTGTTGTCTTATGTGACTTCAAATCATATTTTTGTAAAGGACTGCTGCTTTAAGTGGAAGGTTTGTTACAAAACTAACCTCAAAATGAACAGAAAATCAAAGAATAACAAAAAACCCCACAAAATAAACGGATAATTTTTATTTCTTTTGAAACTGCGACACCACCCCTCTTTTATATCCAATTTATGCTATCATACGCAATATTTTGATGCGCAACGGCGGTCAGTAGAACGGTGGGCATTCTCCTTTAAAAACTGTCCACATTATTTACCAACGGAATTTCAGACATACAACTGATAAGGAAATAACTATTTAGTAAGTATGTACTTCACAGTCAAAACAGGAAAAGTGATGATATAATTGTCTTTGGACAATATCTACCGGCTTATGTCATAATACTTATTATTAAAAAGTATCTCATAGATACTAAGGCAATTATCTTATCTTAGGTACTAAAATAACCAATTAGGTATACCCCATTCGGAATATAGATTCCCCCAATATCAGATTTTTATTTTGATTGTATTTCCTTATTACGTTCTCATTATACAAATAAAATGTAATGTTTCAACGTTCGTTATCCCAATTGTGCAAAAACAGCTGTACGGCATTTGGTTTGAATTTAGCGTATACGCCTCAACACAAAAACTTTATTTAAAAAAAAAAGACTTCTAAAAAAACACTAAAATGTCTCAAATAAATTTACTTTAGGAAGTCGGTGACTTTGTTGTTTTTTCATTGTCTTTTTAACCGACTTCAAAGGAGGAGGTTGTAAGTTGGGTTGAATTTAAAAAAAAAAAGTTTGTTACTTCATAACTCCGTCATTTATGAACCGACTTGAAAGGATTCGTTTTTGATGTCCCATAGATATTTCAACAAAACCGATTCAGTAGTTTAGTTTTTAAATCAAACAAAATTAATACAAACTCTTCCTTTTTTTGACGTCGGTTAAAAATAGGGACTTTAATTCGGCTACTTAAGACTACTGCTCCTATTAACTACCATTTTAAGACGTCCGAGTGAAAGTCTAAATAAAAGCCATCTGTTAGAGCAGAGATTTTTTACCTAATTAACATTTTAATTTTTAGTAGATTATTAACCAAGGGGATAAAGCAGTGTATTCTGTCGTGGGTGACGATTTAAATCGCGAGCGTAACGAAGGACTCGAGGTTTACTCTCGAGCGTAGAAAAACCGAGCGTTAAAAACCGAGCGAAGCGAGGGATTTAAGACGAGCCGTGAGTGTAGCGAGGGATTTAAGTTCACCCAAGACTAAGACAGCTTTATCACCGAGGAAAATACTCTACTTTTCGTACCATTTGCGAAAAAATTAACACAATAATAACATGAGATAAGCATTTATTAAAAATAATGACAATTAAAAGTAAAAGTTAACATTCGAAACATTGGTCCAATTATTGATAGAGAGAGTTACATTTTTGTTTGGTACATTTATTAAAATAAACTTAACGTTCATGTATTTGAAGAAAACAAAAACGCGGCAAATTCCTAAACTAATATTTTTTTGTCGGAAAAGCAAAGGCATCAAGCTCATACGGCCTCGTCGGTTTTCGTAATTTTATTTAATAATCATAACTGCATAATAAATGCGTATTCCTTTCTTAAAAAGATGTATAATGCTTTATATACAAACTCATTGGTGTAAACACAAATGTACCTAGTTCAGTATAAATTTCGGTAAGTATTCCAAATTTAAATCACATTCTCGCCCTAGAGGATGAATTAAATTCAGTACAATTTTCTTTCCGTTTTTAACAGATTAAAAATGACTATTGTTATGTTCGCTTTTTGTGGCATAGAATGTCACTTTTTTGAGCAAGTGGTATGAAAAATATATTTTTCAACGATTGGGATGACAACATATTAGCATTAGATGTCGACGCATTCCATAATAAATTAAAAAGCATTAATTAAAAGATACCTATCTCAATGGTTTAACAAAAACATGTAGGTAAGATGAAAACGATACCTGTTCTTAACACAACATTAGTTAGTTATGATTCAAGATACTGCACGCAATCACATGATCGCATCTGATAAGCACAATAATTTGTTTTCGAATCAACTGTAATCACGCGAAGAGTTAAATGTTGTATGTTTGCGCCGTCTTATCTAGAAAACAGCTGACATTGAAACGGAACTTTCAACGTCCAACTTCTATGAAATAAGTCTTTGTTTTTATTATTTATTATCTCTTATTTTCTGATTGAGTTGGGACAAAGTTCTAACGTTCTTGCTTATCCTTCTTCTTCTATCTTCTTGGATGAAGGGAAAAACGTTCTTGCTTATTTATGCAAGAACGTTTTTCCTTCTTAAATAAATTAAAGAATCGATAATTAAATCAGAAACAATACTTTGACAGATCAAAAAGGTTAAAACCACTTATCGTAAATCAAAAAGCCAAAATTAAAATAACAATCATTGGACTAATGGAGTTATTCAACGGTTGTTACCAAACTTATCATATTAATTAAGAGCGTTTACGCCTAGCGCAGGTCGTCAAGTTTAGGTAATTCAATGCGAGTTTTACGCACACAGAAGCGCGCGTAACTGTGTGCGTAGCGATAACGCGTTCTCTTGCGCTATAGTCAAACTAACCCACTTTGATCAGTATAATTGTTTTTTATTATAGCGTACAAGGATGACTAAAATAAGAGTACACAAAATAAGTATTTATATTTTGCGAAGTAATTTAAGTATGGTGATGATTAATATTGATCTAAAATTAAGAAAGAAAACGAACTTCAACAATTATTTATTGTATGTAATAGTAATGCTTTCTCGATTTATGTTTTTAGGGTTCCGTAGCCGAATGGCAAAAAACGGAACCCTTATAGATTCGTCATGTCTGTCTGTCTGTCTGTCTGTCTGTCTGTCCGTCCGTCCGTCCGTCCGTATGTCACAGCCACTTTTTTCCGAAACTATAAGAACTATACTGTTGAAACTTGGTAAGTAGATGTATTCTGTGAACCGCATTAGTATTTTCACACAAAAATAGGAAAAATACCCTAAATTTTGGGGTTCCCCATACACAGAACTGAAAACCAAAAATTTTTTTTTCATCGTAACCTTACGTGTGGGGGGTATCTATGGATAGGTCTTCAAAAATGATATTGAAGGATTCTAACATCATTTTTTTCTAAACCGAATAGTTTGCGCTAGAGGCACATCCAAAGTGGTAAAATGTGTGTCCCCCCCCCCTCTAATTTCTAAAGTAAGAGGAGGAAAATTCTGAAAATATTTAGGATTGTAGAACGTAAAAAAAACTATCAACGAAAATTGGTTTCAATAAGATATGATGTTTAGTTTCTTTTTCATCAAACTGCAGCAGTAACTTTGTTTTTCATTAACATACTATGAAAAACCAATTTAGTTTTGCGGTTGAGTGGAAGTTTAATAATGAATGACCGTTCAAAATATTGTTATTTTAATCCATAGTTTGGGGCTATGGAACCCTGTGCCTTGGCCGGGTTTTTTTTTATTCTAATCAAATAAAACACTTGACACGGATTTACTAACGTTTATTTTACATTATATTTTAACCAGACGTCACAATCTTCTTAGTGACACCTGACAAACTCATACTCAAAGAATTTATTTCAGTTGGAATGGTCCAACTGAAATAAATTATTAGTTAATTAGTTTTTTTTTAATTTCAAAGGTGCCTGTCGTGGTACAGGCAACTTTGAAATTAAAAAAAAAAATTAAGAAAACGCCAAGCTACAATCCCAGTCACAAGGCATAATAACTTGTGAAAGTACTGTAGTTGCCCATTCCAAAGCGTAGATCGTTATGGAGAAGAATGGGCAAGAAACTCCATGGACACTCTTTTAAATCAAAATATTGTTACAAAATCTTGGTTACATCCTTCATATTGAGATTTTAAAAATGTAAAAAATCAAAAATAAAATAATTAAAGTAAACCATGGCAGCTAAGAAATGACCAGTCACATCTGACAGCGGCCGTTGGCGAACATGACGTTTGTATCAGCCCCATTCAACTCAACCATATTAAAGGGAACTAAATGACCCAACACACCCGCCACCTAGCGAGACATTTTAGTGACATTCACTCAACCGCTAGGGCAAATTCACGTCAGTGAAAGATATAGATACTCAGTAAATGGTGGAGTTACAAGAGTTAGAATAGTTTGTCCTGTAAGATCTTTTCGACCAACATCAGTCATCTATGACAGTGAGAATAGGAATTCCGTCTTTTATTTCACCACACGCAATAGCTTCAGCAGTTTCTTCCTTAGCAGCCTCTTGCATACTATCTTCAGCAGCTGCTTTCCACCATTTTGCTACTTCGTCGTGACATTTCGCATATATTTTTTGTGTAAAAATGGGTAAATCTATGGAAGCTAACAATTCATTTAAATTTGATCTTCCGAACCCAGTCATCATAGCTCCGGTCACAGCGCCACGATTCACGTCCATACTAGGATTTGAACTATTAGAGCTATATAGTGGAAGCTCTAAATTACACATATTGCATTTCATTGTAAATGTTGAATGCAAGCCCAACTTATACTCATTCACCAGTTGTAAATTATCAATAGTACAGCCCATTGCCGAATTATGTTTATTGATAATTTTAATTTTGTCCAAAAAATATTGGAAATCTATTAGTTTACGTCCTTCAATAACTTTACTCATTTCTAGTGGAATTTCGGCCTCGATAGTCTGCAAATTAAAACAGGAATTAAAATTATAATACATCGTTATTGTTTTCTAAATTTACGCGAACATTATTTATGCAAAATAGCTACAAGCAGATAGATGAAAGAAAATAGTTAAATCAAATTTTATCTAGCTA
Source organism: Cerastis rubricosa (assembly GCA_949152445.1). NCBI lineage: Eukaryota > Metazoa > Arthropoda > Insecta > Lepidoptera > Noctuidae > Cerastis > Cerastis rubricosa. The sequence goes on from OX424541.1 coordinate 18,534,231, forward strand.
AGATAAATTACCAGACCCGACGTTTCCATGGTTTCATATGATGAGGCCAATGTAGGATTCTAAAAAAAAAACAGTTATTTGACATAGTGTTTGCTGGCCCATCAAGACGTGCAAGGAAAAACTGTTTTTTAAATAAAATTAAGTACTTCTTCTTCATTTTTGTTTTCACACAAACCTCTTTCCGTTATTACTTCATCACTTGGGGTTTTTTTACATAGCCTGAAGTTAAACTATAAACCAGTAAGCACAAAAACCTTGTTATTTGAAAGCAAGCGTAAGTATTATGCAATAATAATATGAATATAAACGAAAAAAGCTTAGGAAATTTATAAAATAACATAAGCTTATGATTAAATAAAATCGTATATACATCGTACATTTATCTCACGAAGGCTCGTCGTGTGATATTTATGAAATTTGAATAAAGTTCAAATAGCAACGATTGACAGGGCTTTACAAAAAAAACATTACTCAAGTGGTCTAATAGTAAAAAATAACTACATCCTTAAATGACGTCACACGAATTTCATAATTTTTACCAACCACCACAATTTTTACCACCAACCAACAAGGACGAAAGGGGGGGGACTCCCGTCCTTGTCGCAGCTGGTCACAATTGGGAGACTCCCCCTCCATAGGGTGGTGTCACAATTTCACATGTTCATTCAGGTAGTTTGAAATATCGCATTTTAATACTAAGACCAACTCTCGTCAGTCTTCGCTGACCTCTCCCCCCCCCCCCCTTAACGTATGACGTAATTTACGGATGGCCCCATACTAGTATAGTCAAGGTCGCTAAAGTGCGTTTTGCGTTGGCGAAGCCGTGGGTTGAAGCTAGTATAACATAGATAAACCAACATTTTTGCTCTTGCCTTTTCCAAATTTTCTAAATGCCGACTTTTTCGTTTTTTCGTAAGAAACTTGGTTTTATTTCCCATTACGTCTGAAATATAATTAGTTGTCCCTCTAAAAATATTGTCAGTCATCAAAATATAACAATAAAATATTTTACTTACCAAAGTACCAAGATTTTTCAATCATACTATAAACGTCCGCTATCCGTGTACGCACGGCAAAGGTCAACACAGGTCAGGCAGAGCGCCGAGCAACGTGTCCTCACTCTGGAAAGCCTCGCGGCGGACTGATTTGAATTTTTTTTTTTTTTTTTTGGGAATGGCATCTCGCAGTTCAACCTAGGAGGTTGTCGTCTGCTTAACCGGACTATCCTGTGGGTGCCTTAAGAGTAAGGCCTCCAGCCAGGGCATAAAACTTACAAACTAAGCGACTACACGCTAAGGGCACCCCCTGTGGGGTACGAGCCTCGGCTTAGGGCGTCGCTGGGGGAGGACTGCATGGGGACAGGCTGGATCTGAATGATATCATTATTTAGGGGCTGATTTAAAACTACTGGCACAGCATCGCGGGCTGGCTCGAGCGAGGTTCGGGGAGGGCATGGACCGGGACGTCGCGACGGACCTCGACGGCGAGGTCGGAAAGACGGCGGTTTGTGTCTAAACTTTTTAAGAGTGCTAGTCTCTTTGCTACTCTCCTGGAGGAGGGTGATAGCATCATCGGGAGTGACGAGGGTATGCCGAGGACGGCGTACTGTACTAATGCGCGAGGGTTCGTAACGGGCGGCCGCTGCGATCAGGGGATTACGGTGTTTAATGGCGTTATCAAAGAAACGCTTCGGAAGACGTTTCATAAACTGAAGGACGGTGGGCATTCTAAGGTCTACGTGTAGACGGTCATTACGGACATAAAAAGGGGCTCCCGTGACTCTACGTAAGAACCGGTTCTGCAAGGTTTGCATCCTATAGATGTACTTAGGCTTGGTGTGAGCGTACACGACGCAAGCGTACGTCATAATGGGGCGGATCACCGCGGTATAAAGGCGCAACTTGCACTTGAGTGACAACTTGCTTTTTGTCGAAATCATGAAATGAAGCCTACCCATAGCAAAGGCAGCTCGGTCGCGAGCTGCTTTGATGTGCGCCGCGAAAGACAGGTGGTTGTCAAGTAAGACTCCTAAGTACTTGGCTTGCTTCTCCCAAGGGATAGGCTTACCGTACATAGTGATCGGGCTGAGCGCGGGTGGCTTATTTTTACGCGGTTTAGAGAAAAGAACTGCCTGGCTCTTGTCGGGGTTCACCTCGATTCTCCATTTCCGGAACCAAGCGCCTAAGACGTTGGCTGAGGTTTGGAGGGTGCTGTAAATAGCGTCGTGACTACGGCCAGTGTAATAGATGGCCGTGTCGTCCGCGAACAGGGCTAACTGTGCCTTCTTGCTCTTGGGGATGTCACTGGTGAACAGAGTAAAGATAAGGGGAGAGAGCGGGGAGCCCTGAGGGACTCCGGCTCGAATGGGGTGGGGGAAAGACAGTGCCTTCCCGATGCGATAGCGGAAGGTGCGATCCGACAAAAAGTCTCGTAAGATGAGCACGAGACGGTCTGGCACTCCCAGTTTGTACAACTTATATAATAAGCCGTTGTGCCAGACTTTGTCGAATGCCTTTGCTATGTCGAAAAACAATACACCCGTCATCGCTCCACGCTGGAAGCCAGCGCTCAAGTGTTCTACGATGCGGTGGGCCTGTTGAATGCAAGAGTGTCCGGTCCTGAAGCCGAACTGTTCGTTGGGGATGAGACTCTTAGCCTCGGCGAAGTCTTTGAGTCGCTTATACATAAGTCTCTCGTAGATTTTTCCGAGTGCATTCAGGAGACTGATAGGTCTGTAGCTCGAAGGCTCAGACTTGGGTTTGCCTGGCTTTGCGAAACCGATGACCGTGGCCTCTTTCCATATTTGGGGAAACGCGTTGTTGCTCAGGGCGCCATTGAAGATGGCCGCCATTAACACGACGAGCTGAGCGGGGAGGAGTTTGAACACCCTATTGGTGATTCCGTCGGAGCCGGGTGCTTTCCGCGGTTGAAGTTTGTTAATGATGTCTTGCACTTCGTCAGCTGTGACCGGAGGCAGAGGATCATCAGGGTCTTCTTCGGGGGTCAGGGCGGTTCTACGTTCGACGAATGCGTTCACCTCATCGAGATGTCGCTTGTCTACTGGTTGAGAGCTGGGGGAGCACTGGGACTCCAGGCTGTCGGCTAGGCATTCGGCCTTCTCAGAGTCGTCGAATGCGACGCTCTTATCGGGTCGGGTGAGGGGAGGCATCGAAGCCTCTTCGGTGGAGCGCAACTTGCGTTGCAGCTGCCAGAAGGCTAGATGGGTAGGCTCGAGTTCGCTTAGCGTTTTGTCCCATTGATTATTACGAAGCTCACTGGTGCGATCCTTTACAGCACGCTGTAAATTACGCATGTGGGCTTTGTTTGCCTCGCAGGGAAAGCTACTGTAGGCACGGATGGCCGCGTTCTTTTCGGTTATCAGTTCACGTACGTCAGCGGGTAGTATCCAGCGTTGATCGCTCATTGCTGGGACTTCCCGTGAGCAGTCCTTCAGTACGGATTGCACGTGTTCTGTAAACGAGTTGATGGCGGCCGTCGTGTCTGCGACTGAGACTATGTGGTCGGGGATGGCCTCCAGGTGAGGCGACGTGGTGGATTTCAGCTTTTCGCTGACTTTCCTCCAGTCGGTTATCACTTGGGTCGGCGGGGGCTGGCTGGGGTCAGAAGGACCCGAGCGGGGAACTAAGTGCATGAGCACTGGTCTATGGTCTGAGTTAAGCTCATGTAAAGTCTCGATGGAATGCAACTTAAGGTTGACATTCTTGAGTAGCGCTATGTCGAGAACGTCCGGACGTTGGTCGGGGTCGTGGGGATAGTGGGTGTGCTCCATAGGAGCGATGGGATCGAAGTTGAGGGACTCGCCCAGGTTATACACGTGACGTCCTCTGGCAGAGGTCGTCGTGCTGTTCCAGGCGGGGTGTTTGGCGTTGAGGTCGCCCGCTATGATAACGGAGTCGCTCAAGCCGAAGAGGACGGCAAGGTCTTTGGTGAATAGAGTGTGCTCCTCGGACGTTCCGCCGGGAGGGATGTACGCAGAGGCGATTGTGATCGGTTGATGGCCGGTCATGCCTAGTCGACACACTGAGGTCTCGAGTAGAGACTCCATGGGAGGGGGATCTAAGGGGATGCAGTGCAGTTCTTTTCTATAATAGATTAGAGTACCGCCCTTGTGGCAGCGTGACCGATCGTTGCGAACTATGCGATAGTTGGCAATTCTCGGATCGCGGTGACTGGGCTTGAGGAAGGTCTCCTGTACGAGGAGGATATCAATTTGATGGTCGCGGAGGAAGGTGGCGATCTCATCACGCTGGCCTCTAATACCATTGGCATTAAAGTACCCTAATTTTAGGGATCGGGGTTTGGTGCACGTTAATCTCGTATTATCCATTGGAGTTAGTCAAGATTAAGGTTGCGGAGGAGGTCGCCTAACTTGAGTAGGGACTTGAGGATAATTTTTAGTTTATCGCCACCAGTGTTAGCCGCCCTGAGATCAGCCGCCATGCGGTCTGCTTCGGGGGTGACTAACTCTGCTAGCGTTTCTAAAATTACGTTGTGAGAGGGGTCCACGGCCGCGGGGCCGGGTGGCGTGGGACGAGCGGGCGCCGGTGCGCTCGCTTGGGCCGGGGGAGTGGGGATAGGGGCATCTAGTAGCCCGGGGATGGGGCTGGACTTGGCTTTGCTGAGTGCCGGGAAGGCTCTCTGGTGGTTCAGCGTGGTCCAGGGAGAGGGCCTCTGAGGGCTGAGTCTCTCCGGCATCTGGGCAGAGGGTAGCCTCACCGATGGGCTTTCTCTTTGCTGACGGGCGCTTGCACGCTTCACCAGGTTAGAGGAGGAGCCTTTGGGGGCTTTCGAGCAGCCGCGGTAGTTGGCCGTGTGGCCCGACTGGCCGCAAAGCACACAGCTCGGTGGCTCCGTGCAAAGCGATTTGTCTTTGGGACGGGGGCAGTCTGCCGTGCCATGGTCGCCTAGACACTTTACGCATCTGTGCGGCGCATGGCAGTTGGCTTGGCTGTGTCCATACATCTGGCAGCGGTGGCATTGCCCGACTACGCTTGAGCGGTAGGGCTTCTCTATTGTGATGCCTGTGAGTGAGCATACCGACTTCACTTTGAAGATCGGGTGGTGACCTTCTACTGGGTCACAGATGACCAGTACCATATCGTACTGGTCTCCGCCTCTCGCCTTATGAAGGCGGTGGACGGCTGAGACCGGGATGTCTTGGCCTTGGAGGTCATTGAGGATGTCCTCCGTGGGGATTTCCTTCGGGATCCGCCTGATCACCACGCGGGTGGGCTTCTCCTCTGGAAGGGAGTAGGTATGGAAGGCTATGTGCCTTCCGATCAGCTGGCGGGTAAGTTCCCTAAAGTCCGTGGTCGTAGGAACCACTACTTTGATTCCCTGCTGTGTGCTTTTTGCGCTTGTATATTGTATGCGGCGCTCATTACACATTTTGGACATATCTGTCCATTTCCCTTTGTCCTGAATGAACAACGGGGGAGGGGGCTTCAGCTTCTTTGAAGAAGCGGCTGAAGGTTTAGACTTAGGGCTGACTGGCCTACTGGTATGAGCAGCGGCGGACGTAGGTAAGGGGACCGGGGAGTTGGGACGGGAGGCCGCGTGAGAGGGGGCATAAGGGAGCGCGACGATCTTTTTGGTCATGGCGGCCTGGGAATTTTTGCCCTTCTTCCTCTTGCCCTTTCCGACGACTTGATAGTCGTCTTCAGAGGATGAGGAGGCAGAGCACGCGTCTAAAATTGACTCTGAGTCGGAGATAGGCTCAGTTGTGTCCATGTTCTCGGAAACGGGAACAATGGACTCAAGTTCGGACTGATCCTTTGTTTGCGAAACAAAAGGTTTCGAAACAATGGGTCTCGGTTTAGCCGGAATCGCGGCGGCGACGGATGACGGTAAGCCTTTGTCCATGTTCTCGGAAACGGGAACAATTGACGCAGGTGCGGGCTGGACCTTTGTTTGCGAAACAAAGGGTTTCACAAGAATGGGTCTTGGGGTGGCCTTAATCGCGGCGGCGACGGCTGGCGGTAAGCCTCTGTCGGCAGGTGGCGGCGACAAAGGGCTCTCGAGCGCGTCACTGAAGTCAGTGACGGCAATACTGGGTTGCTGCAAGGCAGCGACATCGGACCCATATTTCTTTAAAAAATCTGGGTCTTTCAGGACAACGCTTTTGAAAAACGCAAAAAGGCGTTCCTCATCCGCATCAAGGGCCATATTATCTGCTAAGAGTTAGCAGACATTTGAGTGAAGCTCAGCGCGCCTAACAACCTAATTCCTTGCACAATTATGTAGGGAATTTACTGGGTCCAGCGACTCACCCGCTTCAACCTTCCCGCAGCCACAGTCCGAGGGTCCGGGCTTGGTAGCAACTCCAACTCCAGTCCAGGGAACTTTGCTTTCAGGAACTTGTTGAAACGGGAAACACTAGCACAGTAAATCGGCGGCGCACACGTTCGCGACGGAGCCCAATTTTTTCACCTAGACCCTGAAGGGGTTAGGCGGGAGGATTGGGTCACCACCCTCTCTTGGTTTCGTTGGCACCGTTAGGTTTCCCACCAAGTACCTCGAAACTGAGGACTTTTCCCTGATGGGGCAAAGGAAGTTAAATCGGATTAATATCCGAAGCAAAATGAGCAAGTGCTGTCTTAATAAAAAGACAACCATTGTTCGGGGGTGTAGTCAAGGGACTACTGATGACGTCACGACACTGGGAAGCGACGAACCGATGACACACACTGATAGCGAGCGGGAATGCGAGCAGGTAGCGGCACGTCCGTACGCGGCGGCGGTCAGGCGGAGAGTCTGATTTGAATTTGATCGCGCGCAGTGATTTATAGTAGTTTTCAAATATTTACAGAAAAATAACTACAGCAAAAAAATTGAAATTTTAAATTGCATGTTTTAAAGAAGATGTTCTTCTATAATAATAAAATATTATTATATTCAAGTAAGAAAGTTATATCGGTGAAAAATTCATTTTAAATTCTTAATATTTCACATTGTTTGAATTTTAATTTCTAATAGTAAGATGCCTAAATTCGATTATTTTTTTTAGTAACTATTTGCTTCTAGGTCTTTTCAATTGGTTAAATTTTTTTGCTAATGAAATTTGTCAGTGGTTTCATATATTTCCAGCTTCGAAACGGACGCTGATAGCGAAATTAAGAAAACCTCTGTTAAGTTACCTTGATAGAATGTACAAATACTCTGATAATCTGAATATTTTTTTTAGTAACTATTTAAACGACGAAATTTCCTAAAGTTTCTAGTAATTACCATATTCATAAGTCAAGTGGTTGATGGTATTAACAGGTTTGAAAAGTACAGTTTTTGAGTCAAATAGCGCACGGACGGCGTAAACGCTCTTAATCCGAATGAACACAGGACAAATCAAAAGACGAATCAGAAAACACATTATCTTTGATTCAGACAGGCGTAAAAACGAACAACCATTATGATCACTGTTCATATGATGATAGGCATAAATATAGACGGGCCGCAAAGTAGTGCCAAGCCCGTCGATGAGTCACATAGTGACTCTAGTGCTCCAACGAAGACACACGTAGACAATAACAACAGCTGTACCACTATTTATTATAAAACTTGTTCTTGCAGGACTGTGTAACCTCCTGATCGCCTGGGTAAAACCAACCTGAAGCTCTCAAATGACAAGCCGCTGGTAAAAAATCTCAAGAATATAGCAATAAATATTTCTGCAGTGTAATTACAGTATGTGAACGACGGCACGGTTGGCGCAGTGGTGAAGCGATTAACTCCTGCGCTACGTGTCGCGGGTTCGATCCCCGCACGGAACAATTATTTTATGGCCTACAGATTCTTGTTCCAGGTCTGGCTGTTTGTGTCATCATCTTTTCAGCTCAAAAGACGTCCACTGCTGGATATAGGCCTCACCCAAGTGTCGTCAAATTGACATTTTGGGGGGTTTTTTCATAATCGCCACGCTTGGCAGGCGGCTTGGCGATCGCAGTACGGTTGTTGCAAAAGAACAGAGAACGCTGCTGCCCATTCTCTGGCAAATCCCTTAATCGCCTCTTACGACACCCACGGGAAGATATAGGATGGTGCTATTCTTTACGTCCGACACCATACAGAGCTGTTTGTGTATGTGAGTTTAAATGTTTTTAAACGCACCCACGATACAGAAGAAATTCTTAGTTTAGGAAACGTTTTATGAACATTTTAAGGAATGTGATCAAAATGGTAAATGTAATAACTAATACAAAATTTAAAAAGGGGAATATACGCATGTATTGTATGTAATATTAAGTTATCAATTCAAACAGTGAATGTAAAAATAAATCTATAAGTAGTCAAATTATTATGATAAATCATTAATTGTTACTACTCAAATAGATTTATATGGTATGTAGTTGTGTACTTAATAATTTTTTAATGTTGTCCAAATGAAGTAAATAGTTTATTTTATTCCTTTTCTTTCATGTTAAACAATTTGTAAATAAAGAAGTTATGTAAATAATTATAGGTACTAAAAGAATGGAATGTAAGGCTTGATTCGAGTTAATAATAAGGGGGTTGTAAGTGCAAGTAAATTACTATGAATGATGTTTCAATATGATAATAATGCATGTGAAGGTAAGGCAGGAGAAATATATGTGAACGAAGCACATTAAGAGCGTTTACACCTTACGGCATTTCATACAAACTTTGAAGTCCTTATTTTCCGAAATGACTGAACCGATTTTAATGAAACTTAATACCCATAAGCAGGATACATAGGCCTAAAAAGTAAAACATTTTCAAAATACCTTTAAAAAAAAATAAGAAAATTGGAAATTTCTGTTTCCATAGATAATTTATAATCGGTCTAATCTAGCTGTAACACAATTTTGCGAAAATGTTTTTAAGTATGTTTATTCATCTTTTATATATTTTTATACCATTTTGTATAATCTCCGTTAAACTGATGTTTTCTCTCTTCGATACATAAACGATTTTTTGTTTTATACATTTTCTACAGACCATTGAATAAGCTTATTTATGAAGAAATTAAACAAATCTCTAAATTCTTCAGCAATAAGGAAGCAATCTGGACGAAGCGAAACGCTGTTCCAAACAATTATAGCTATGGCTTTCAGGAGACTGTGAAAAGGACAATTTTAATATTTGCAGATGAGACCATTGCGGGTGCAATAGGCTTCAATTAAATACAATAGCTCTTTAAAACAAATAAAATGGTTTTAAATATTATTATACGACCATCATGCCATCAGTCTTCTTCGCCATCAGTATAATTTTGAACGCTTCTAAAGAAACGTGACAATTTTGTTCTTGAAGGTAAAGGTTTTAGGCGCAGCTACTTTGAAAATAAAATAAAAAAGGCTGAGGTTAGGCATGCCGAAATATTCACAGCAAAGAGGTTTGCGAGTCAAACAACCATTTTTCTGTTCCTGTGGTTCTATTAAGTTTCCTGATAATCACTCTATGGTACAGACATGTGCTAACCCCTCAACAATCCGGCCGAGTAGGCCGGGGGGGGTAACTACTTAATGGAGCTGTGTGTACGTACACCAACACAACTACTGATATGTACAATTGAAGAGTCTAAAACTCTGCACTATGTCGAACTTTCCCCCTCTGCCTAACCCTTCGGTGATTACAAGCGAGATGATATGTAATGTTTGTCCCAATAAAATTAATGATACCAAATTCTTTATACGCGCAAACTGTTGCAGTGTAAACGCACCTCTCTTCACTAATCTTTATCACAAACTGATAAGAGACCAATCACTTGAAGTACAAAATCACCTGTATTATGGATAACGAGTCCATAATAGCCTGTCAATAATCACGAACGATGCGTTTTAATAAATTAATTATATGTTTATTTGTGGTCTTTCATTCTTCTTACGGTAAGAGTGTGGAAAATTCGCCAGCGTATGGCTATCATATGAAGATTGGGGTGCCGCAAGCCCAGAAGATATTGAAGACAGAGTCCCTAAGGTCCTCAAGGATAGTTGGAGGGAGCCCCGTCCCTGCTCTTACTACTATTCCGTATCAGGTAAGCACTGTGTCTTAGATTCTTAATTGTTTTACTTTACCATCATCACCCTAGTTTATTTGGAGTCGGCCCATCATTTCTTCTTATTCCATACTTCTCTATTACTCGGTATCTTATGGGTCACCTCCTTTTCAGTCTTTCTTAGTTAGTATACTTCATCATACACAGCCACACTTTTCTTGTGCCAATCTCCACAATGTTGTGCCAAAAACATCCTGTAATATACTTACTTAGTTTATTTTTGGAAGATACACAGGTAGATAGAATTAATACATTATACACCTTATGATTGTTCTGGGTAACACGACACGATCGAACAGCATCTCAACTCTTTTATATAGATTCTACCGGTTCTCCGAAAGATATCGCAGATAGCGATATGGCGGCATTTTATTTATATCTTTGTCTAAAATAAGCATGTATTATCTTTTTCCCGTATTTTGATGTCTGGTAAAGTAAATCAAAAAATAAACAAATATTAGTGACAAGACATATATGAGTTCAAAATATAATTAATAACTAGCTGTCGCAACGCAAACGGGGAAAATGTGGCGCAACTTCGTTTGCGTCACATTTTCCCCGTTTTCACAACATTTTTCATTGCTGCTCCACTCCTATTGGTCGTGGCGTGATGATATATAGCCTATAGCCTTCCTCAATAAATGGGCTATATAACACTGAATGTTGCTCTGTATGGTGCTAATGTAACACATGTAATGGGCTATGTAACACATGTTGTTCTGTTTGGTGTCGGACGTAAAGAATAGCACAATCCCATATCTTCCCGTGGGTGTCGTAAGAGGCGACTAAGGGACTTGCCAGAGAATGGGCAGCAGCGTTCTCTGTGCTTTTGTAACAACCGTACTGCGATCGCCAACCCGCCTGCCAAGCGTGGCGTTTATGGCAAAACCCCCCAAAATGTCAATGTGGCGACTTGGGGGAGGCCTATGTCCAGCAGTGGACGTCTTTTGGGCTGAAATGATGATGATGATGATGATGATAACACTGAAAGAATTTTTCAAATCGGACCAGTAGTTTCGGAGCCTATTCAATGCAAACAAACAAACAATCAAATCTTTCCTCTTTATAATATTAGTTTAGACTATGCCCTTCTATTTATTACCCATAGTTTTAAAACGATTGGTTGCTGAAGTTCGCAATATTTTATCAATAATTTCAAATCGTATCTAGCAAGCAAGCTAGCAGCTAGCTAGTAAGTATAACTACATTTCTGGAACTCTTAACCCTTACTAAACCCTTCAAAAATCCATGGCAATCTAAGTCAGCCCAGAATTTTGTCAAAAGTTTGGTATCTTCAGTAGCGTCCATCAGTTTCCGTACTATGCAGGTGACATTACAAGAAAATCACGTCAATAAATGCCCGATCGTATGTGGCATACCCTTGGTTGTTACTGACCTGCTGTTTGTGCAACTCCACCTGCACTTTTTAAGACCTGTTAAAATCAACTACTATCACGGTACACAGAGTTCTGGTCGCTGCTAATAATCATCGATACGACGCAGACAAAGAGAAATACCAACTTTAACATCTAATTCAAAACGTACACCTCTCTCACGTCCACAGGCAGGAATCCTAGCCAGGCTAACAGGAGGCCAATCTTCAGTATGTGGAGGCAGCTTGATCTCAACAACCAGGGTCCTCACTGCAGCTCACTGCTGGTTCGACGGACAGAGCCAATCCACGCAGTTCACCATCGTTCTTGGCTCCCTCACCATCTTCTCAGGAGGGACAAGGATAACAACATCTGATGTGACCATGCATCCTTCATGGAATTATTTGCTTAATGACATTGCTATGGTGAAGATGACTGCCGTTAAATTAAGCAGTGAGTATTGTTTTGTTAAAATTATTGTTCGATATGTAGAGACTGAAGATAGCTTAATCTAAAATTAGGAGGGACAAACGCAGAGGTGTGATTTATAGTACATCTCGCCAGTTATGATTAAGCCCTATGTAATAGGGAACGGGCCTATTGCCGTAAACCGGGCTCAAATCCAGACACCGTGGCTACTACAAAAGTTCTCATGTGTCCAATGGGTCATCATCATCATTTCAGCCGAAAGACGTCCACTGCTGGACATAGGCCCCCCCAAGTGTCGCCACATTGACCGGTCCCGTGCGACTCACATCCAGCGGATCCCCGCAAACATCACCAGGTCATCGGTCCACCTAGTGGGAGGCCTTCCAACGCATCGTCTTCCGGTTCGCGATTCCAGAACTTTTCGGCCCCACCGGCCATCCGTTCTACGAGCAATGTGTTTTAAATTCTTCCAATGGATAACGTACTTAAATTTTATATTTTTCTCCGTCTTTTCTACAACCGGTTACAGGTAGTCAGTGCTCCAAAAGTGTGACAACCAGTATGTATTATCTAGTACTAACTAGATTGTGAAGGTCAGACAGGGAGCCGCTCCATGTAAAATACTAGTATTCAGCTGCATACGGTTAGACTTGAAGCCGACTCCAATATAGTTGGGAAAAGGATAGGCAGATGATGATGCTTGGTATAGAACTAGTCCATTGCACACCAGCACATGTATATTTGGCATAGTTATACTGAAAATCGTATTATCAATTGGTGACACAGCTATAGTGACGTAAAACATCAAACACTCCAGTAAAGTGCTACATACTTCAACAAACTGATAAAAGTTCCTCAAGACACAATGTCAATAAATGAGAAATCAGTTGAGTACGCTGGGGAAGTCACCTGGCATAGCAGATGGGGGCAATGCACGATAAGGCAGGAGTCCCTTTTGAATGATATCGGTGATAGCTGGCGCCGGGTCCAACATAGAGTGATTTTAGCTGAAGGTTGCTGCTGATGCTAAAGATGAAGCTGAGCCTTTCAAATAATAACAATTAAGGTAGAACCGCCTGGGTGGGCCGCACAATTAAGGTAGAACCGCCTGAGTGGGCCGCACAATTCTAATTTTCTTACGTTCTTTGCAATTTGCAGGCCAATGTCAGGCTGTTAATTGAACAAAAGATGATTCGCCGCCGTAACACGCATGTATTTACAAAATTATCATCATTAAAATCACCAATTCAATCCCTTTTAGTTCATTTATTTCTTTCATTTCGTGAAAAAACATTCAATGGGACTTTCATTGCAAATTGAAAACATTAGAATATTAGATTTTCGCGGGCTATCCCGATGGTTCTACCTAAGCTAGAAACATTGCCAAAGCAAGCATTTGGACGCAACGAACTACAGTAAATTTTATAAGATCGACGAAGTTTAAGGGGACGTTAGCAAAAGCATTAACTTCACAGGTTTTACTGTCAAACGCTAAGCTAGTTGGATATGATGACATTTGGAATCTGTACCTAATCTCACTTACATACAAAGTTACCCTTAAAATCATAGTCAAGGCTCTTGGTGACAGAAATATGTTACTACTGTTAGTGACCCCATGACTTTCAAATTCTTCGATACAGACCCATAGTGGACCACCTGTCATCGGTTCGAGGTCAACCGCGTCGCGTCTGTCAGGGCTCCAGATCGTGGTTATTTTGACATGGCCAGCCCAGTCCCATTTCAGCTTAGCGGCTTTTCGAGCAACGTCAGTAATTTTCGAGGGCACTGTGACAGAAATATGACCAGTGTTTAAATAGGTACTTTACATACATACAAGTCATAGACTATGCTTAAAACTATTAGTTAAGAGCGTTTACGCCTTATGACATTTCATACAAACTTTCAAGACCTTATTTTCCGAAATGACAGAAGGATTTCGATGAAACTTCAAACGCATAAGCAGGATACATAGATCTAAAAAGTTACTAAAAAACGTTTTTGGAAAATAGCATCTAAATTAGGCTGATTTTAAATTATGTTTCTATAGAAACAGAAATTTCCATTTTATTCCATTTTTTTAAAGACATTTCGAAAATGTTTTTAGTAACTTTTTAAAGCTATGTATCCTGATTATGCGTATTAATTTTCATTAAAATCGGTTCAGTCATTTCGGAAAATAAGGATTTGAAAGTATGTATGAAATGCCGTAAGGTGAAAACGCTCAAGTCTTAATTCCTTTTTGAAAACGGCTACTGCAGTAAGGAAGTAGCGATAAAAGTATTTTGTAGGTTCAAATTATAATGTCTTGCACGTACAACACAGAAAGAGCGGGACAGGGTTTTTTGGCAATTTTATTGCTTAACCTCTAGGTCCCGGCCGTTCCATTTATGGAACGGACGGACCTTTGCCTTGAGCCTCGCCGTTCCATTTATGGAACGGCTCGAACCAGCAAACTTAAACGCTAATATAAAAAAAAGTAAATTTCTAAATCGTTCTGTCAAAATTTACCTCTATGGTCAACTAGTAGTCGATTCAAACAAAATTAATCGTTAATAATACTAAACGGCACAACATTATTTAAAAAAATATAGAAACTCGTCTATGTCGAATGTCAAACGCAATGGCAACCCGTGTTATTATGTTCGGAAAAGTGTTGTTTTTGTGAGATATACGTTGTAAAACTTTGGTAAGTAAATGTATAGTATGTTATAAGTGTATAATGCAACTTTTTAGATAGTCATTTGCTTGAAAAAATAACAAAAAAATTATGATTTGAGCCAACAAAAAATCCTTTGTTGTGAAGTTTGTTAGTCGAAATAAAAAAAAATATTTGACTCTTGAACCATGTAAAATGGTCTTGGAAACAATAGTAGCAAAGAAAAAATAGTGATAATTCATTATTTCATGTATTCGAGGCATATCTATTCATATTTATTGATATTTCAAGTATTTTCATGCTTTGAACAGCGGAATTCTAAAATGGTCGATTCTAACAAGAAGTTTGAGTTAGGATCTTATAAGAATAATGTATGTAGGACTCCTAAAAAACACTGTCATTAGATTACTTGTATATTTGTGATGTTAGATATAAATTTTCGTGTAAATTGAATGAGTAGTTTTACCAAACAAAAATAAGCAACGAAAACAGACGTATTTGCTGCGACCTCTCTCATATCTATGGGATATGTATAATTCTCAAGTAGTTCTAAAAGAGTTGGTTATTATTAATAAATGGCCCCGTTCATCACGAACCCGACACTGTTTACCGTTTAAGATTAGAGCTAATATAACTCGAGTTATAAGTGTTTATCTTTACGATATCGGATGACTCACGCAATGGCGTAATCAAGGGGCCCCCGAAGGGTTTCACGCGGGGTTTTACTGTTACGCGCGAAAGGACAGTGAGGTTAAATATTAAAGAATTATGTTTTTTATCACTTACACAAGTTACGATGTACCGTGATCAGTTTTTTAAGTTTGTTTGAAATATTTTTGTTTGGCATCACCTCAGAAGAACACCTTGTAATATTAGTTTTTCATAATACCTATTCGTTTCTGTCTACATAAAGTAAGATTAGTTCCAAAATCCGTGTCGATTCCAAAATACTGTATACTTTTTTAAAAACTAGTGATTAAATATTCATCTCGTTTGACTGTTTATACATATCCTTCTTCTTGGATGTGCCGTCTAAGACCATTTAGAAATCGCACCTTGAAGCTCTAACTTCTAATGACATCATTTTTCTAGTGGGTCTTTCCCTGTCCTCCGATCGGAACTCCGATTGGTAGGAGGAGCGGGAATATTTTAGGGAATTAAGGATAGTCAGATACCCTGAAAGCCTGACAACCAGTCGTTAGTACGATGACAAATCAAAGTATACGAAACCAATTCATGCGGATCTCTCGTGGAACGGGAAACCTATAAAAAGCCAGGTCATGTTATACTGGAAATGTATCGCTTCATATGTCGCCGTGTGTAGCATAGCGTACCGTGTAGCCTTGTTATAAAGGTTATGTTGATCAGATAAGTTGTCGCTCCGTGTAAAATAGTTATATGCAGCTGCTGGAAGCTGACCCTAACATCATCATCATCTGCTTAGCCTTTTCCCTATGTTGGCACCGGCTTCTTGTCTAACCGGATGCAGCTGAATACCTGTATTTTACATGGAGCGACTGCCTATCTGACCTCCGCAACCCAGTAACTGGGTAATACGATACCCGGATATACCGGAAGTTAACCCTAACATAGTTACGAAAAGGCTGGGCAGGTGTATGTTCTTATTCAGACGCTACTAATTTTTGCAACAGAAAAATGATAACAGTCACTCAGTAAATGTTTTATGTCTCAACAGTACCTATCCATTTATTTCATTTCCAGATACGATCGCATTAATCCCCCTGCCAACGACAGCTGATGCGAGCCAGAACTTCGCGGGCTCAACCGGCACTGTTTCTGGATTCGGGAAGAACAGCGATGGTACGTACTATTTAATTTTTTCAGAAAGTCTCGATCAGTGGGTCGTCTTAGGGGCGCATTTCTAGGAGTTAGAGTATACGCTTAGGGGCACTATAAGCAGCAAAGAAAACCAAAAAAAAATGTTTTAGTTAAAAAATATTTTTGGGACAGTGGCCTTTCTAAAAAAAAATATTTCTCGGAAATTTACAAAAAAAAATAAGTTTAGCCGTACACATAGAAACCATTTACGTTCCGAGAAGCATGGCCTTACGACGCACCGTTTCCGAGCTAGGAGCTTAAAATTATTTTTCATGTTTTTTCGATACGCTCTTTATTTCCAAAATGGTAGCTCAGTTGAAAATCTATTCTGGAAAGAAACACTGGTGTAAAAAACCCCGAAAAATATGGAGTTTTATCTCAGCGCCTTCTCCAACCAAAGTCTCGCTTTTAACCACTTCCTCTTTAGGTGAATGATGAGGCACTCGACAATAGTTTCCGATTCTCTCGAAGTATCTGTAGCAGCACTACAAAAAGTTCTATAGCGCCATCTATGACACAAATGGAGAACTAACATCAAAATCCTAAATCGCGCAGATACAGTATACGCGACTTAAGACTATGATCGAAAAACCCTGTTCTTCACACTCCTATACATATCCTTTAATTCAATTGGTTAATTACCCGTAACATAAAACTTAAGAAATTTTAATTCTTTTTGGCGTATCGACTCCAATCTATGAACGTTGAGTCGGCCCAGAAC
Source organism: Cerastis rubricosa (assembly GCA_949152445.1). NCBI lineage: Eukaryota > Metazoa > Arthropoda > Insecta > Lepidoptera > Noctuidae > Cerastis > Cerastis rubricosa. The sequence goes on from OX424541.1 coordinate 18,551,282, forward strand.
TTAGCAATGACCTTACTTCCTTCACTAGTGTCCATACGTTTCTATAACGTGTAGGCATCGAGGCACGCAGGAAATGATATCGGTTATTCGATAAGAATAGTAGCACATACGAACGTAGCAGGTATTCCTTGCCAACCACGATTTTTTGTTCTTTGACTTCCAAAACTGCCTGTAATGGTCTAATTGAAGTAAATGCTTTGAGTTTGAGTTTGAACCAATCTTTATCCGGAAAAAAAGCAATGCACCATGATAAATCGATATTACCTACATCGAGCAGCGCTATAATTGTCCTGAACAAATATCAGCTCTATTATTAAGATCTATAAGATATACCCACTTAGATCATCAATCTACTCTTGTATTTATGGTTTAATAAATTAGGTTTTTCCGATGCAGATTAAGGTATTGCAAAACATTGATTCATCGGTTTTTTTCGTAAAGATTTAGTGATATTTAAATGTGCATAACAACTCATATCAGTAGCGTTTCAATTCATCATCCACATTCCGACTTCACCTATGGTTAGATTTATACCTTTCTTTGTTTGTGCCAATGTTCACGTTTCTGCGCCAGCATTTATTTTTTTTACGGATGGGAAATCATCAAATATGCTGCTCTGGGCGAAGCAGAAGGGAGTGTCAGACTTGTACTGACTAAAACCCATCCATGTTCCATCTTAGCCCTTTGTGTTCCAGGGCCACGTTATCTTTTTCGAACAGTCCCGCAGCCCTGGCACTTCCTGCGCCAGCCTCATGTAGTTTTCTCCCAATAAAACCAGTGACGTCTACCCATCTTGCCCCAAGGACAACCAACATATGTTTTCCTAGTTCCAGTTGTTTTATTAATCATAATCCATAGCCTTAAGTCCCCAACTGCTGGGTTTGGATCTCTCTTTTCGTGTGCTAATCTCCACGATCCTTAACAAACTCATCAAGGTTTTTCCCTCGATGGCAACTATGTCGTCTGCCTATCTCGCTGCTGTCCGGCTGGGAGATGGGCAGACGACATGCCCACATTTCTCTTTCTAGTTCTTGGACGCTATTCAGCGTTAGTCCACCTGTCCAAACTGCACCTTGCTAGGTGTCCTACCCAACTCCATTTGTTTTTTTTATTACTTCACAGGTTATTACATAGAACAATACTATAACAGGAATAGGGATTCATGATAAGATTAATATTTTCCCGAAAATCCCAGAATTTCAACCTATTGAAAATAACCTTTAATATTTTCCCGCTAAATGCGAAAACAGTGTACCTTCCCATGGGTTATCCTGGTTCGAACAAATGGTGGTCTTGTAAAGGGCCGGGTACGGCTCGAACAAGTCCCTTTGTGGGCCAAACATGTACCCGAAAGAGCCAAAACAAAGGGAAATTAACGCCCCCAAGCAAAATTCACGATTTCCAATTAATTTCATTATTTGTATAGACTATGAAAAATTTGGCAGAGGAAACCCGAGATAGGTTACGTTATTTTGTATGTAATGAATATTTTGAATAATTATACTGAGAGCCTTGCCTTTGTTTTTTTTGGCTGATAAGTTTGTTTTCTTTTAAAAAATGAATGTGGGTTATCCTGGAGGATGTACGATTTAATTAAGGAAATGTTCCTTAACTTTCGTGTATTACAGGATCTTCCTTAAAATGGATTATCTCCTTTTTAGGGTTCCGTAGTCAACAAGGAACCCTTATAGTTTCGCCATGTCCGTCTGTCTGTCTGTCTGTCTGTCCGCGGTTTAGCTCAAAAACTATTGGAACTAGAAAGTTGTAATTTGGTATGAGTATACACGTTAATGACGCCGAAAAATTGTAAAATGAAATTTTGAAAAAAACAATTATTTAGGGTACCTCCCCTACACGTAAAGTGGGAATGATAATTTTTTTTTCTTCCTTCCCATAGTGTGGGATATCGTTGGATAGGTTTTCAAATTTTTTCATAATATGTAGGATATGGTTTTTCAAAATATTAGGGGTTTGGTACGACCGTTTTTTGATTAAGTAAACCGTTCGTGACTTATCAAGCTTTAAAGTAGGTACCAATTTTCGTTAGGGTCAAGTGTCCCCCCCCCCCCCCTCTACAGACTTAAAGGTTGTAGTTAGAAATACAAATGTCACGGCAGTAGTACCTATATATAACGAAGTATAAAGGAAAACAATCAGAGTTAAGTGGGCTTTACAAGTTTACGAGTAATAGTCGACTAATTTTATTTGACTCGAGAATTTCGAACAACTCCACAGAAATGTCGATAAATGGCGCTAAACGTCAGTTGTATCGCGCTGTTTCATTCCTAAAAAAGTAAAGTTTTATAGAAAAAAACAGTTGTTGTTGTTGTTGTTTGTTTAAGAAGTCAAATTAGGTAGGCAGTCATGTTTGGCTTTTAGTTAGAGCTTGGTACGAAACTATCAGTCAGCGAATACGACCCGCACTTGGCTGTTATAAAAACTACGGAACCCTACACTGCGCGTGGCCCGACACGCACTTGACCGGTTTTTTTTTGTTTGTTTTACTCTCAAAACGGTGAAGGACAACATCGTGAGTGACCTGGCACGTTAAGAGACGTGTGACATCAAACTACCCACAACCGACATGCTATGTTTGTGCTTGTTATTGAAAGAAATATTATCTCAGATTGCTTATTTATATACACATTTAGTTACGTTCATCATCATCAGCCTATAATGTTCCCACTACCTGGACACAGGCCTCCTCTCTGGGCTATAATCAACCACACGGGCCCAGTGCGGGTTGGTAGATGTCAAATGTCTTCGAAATTTTTAGTTCTAGAACATTTCGGTTTACTCACGACGTTTTCATTCAAAGTTTTTGAGGGCAGCAGTGATGAAAGAAATCACACAAAGTAATGCGCCTGCCTGGGTTCGAACCCACGGCTTACTGCTCATTAGTTGGAGCTGCCACTACTGGGCCTCCGCTGCTCGTCTGGTTACGTTAGTTGCCATAAAGTATGATTACCAACGGATACCCTTAACACAAAAAAAAAACGAACACCATTCCTCTTTCCAGCTCAGAGCACTTTCCCCGCTGCGACAGCTTTACACCAGACCACAGTACCCATCATCACGAACGCGGTCTGCCAGAACAGCTTCAAGGTCACCATAGCAGCAAGCCACCTGTGTACTGGCGGAACAGGCGGCAAGGGGACCTGTGATGGAGACTCCGGTGGACCCCTGACGGTGTTGCATCAGAATAAGAGGATTTTGGTAAGTTTCGCTGTAATTTCTAGAGAAGCTCATGGCTAAATAATAACAGTGGCACGGGTCGATCTTTAAGGTTAAGCCGTGCTTGCCGAGGTTTGTCCATGGATGGAAGATCATAATTACATACCGAGTTTCCTCCATTCCTCGGAAAACACGTTAAGCCGTTGGTCCCGGCTGTCATTTGTAGATCTTTGACAGTCGTTACGAGTAGTCAGAAGCCAAAACTCTGACATCCAGTCTTACCAAGGGGTATCGTATTACCCAGTTACTGGGTTGTGGAGGTAAGATAGGCAGTCGCTTCATGTAAATGACTGGTACTCAGCTGCATCCGGCTAGACTGGAAGTCGACCCCAAGATAGTTTGGAAAAAGGCTTGGCAGATGATAATGATGTTGTAATTTCTACTGATAATGATATTGAGAGTCTCGTTGGTCTAGTGGACGCAAGCGTCGAGCTTGCGTCCACTAGACCAACGAGACTCTCGGACGCAAGCTCGACTACTGAGCGTTAGATTCTGGGTTCAATTCCCAGCTTGGGCAAAGCGTTATTGAGGTATTTTTATATCAGAAATTTCTCAGTAGCAGCCACGGAGTCTGGATTTGTGGCCGGTTGATGACACCTTTAACATGGGACTTAAACATAAATGGCGAAATGTGGTTGTACTTGTTAGGTACTCTGCATAACCCTTCGGGGATTACAGGCATGATGTTTTAAATGTTATGCAGGAGAATACCCAAGTAATGATTATTTTATTTTCTTGTCATTCTTCAAATGACTCAATTGACCGGTGCCGGCTCTGGGGGGAGCGGGAGGGATTGTCAGACTTGTACTGACTAAAACGCATTCATATTCCTTCTTAGCTCTTTGTGTTCCAGGGCCACAGTATCTCATTCGAACAGTCCCGCAGCCCTGGCAGGCATCGGCCCTTTCGGACCCCTTCCGATTTTCTGACATCTCCTTGAGCACGTTATGTCCCTGCGAGAAATAAATATTGTCTTCTTTCTCTCATCTTCTCTATTATTTAGTCTTCAACACTTCCGTATGTGCGTGCTGTTACTAACCAATCTGTCTATACTTACAGGCTGGTGTGGTTTCATTCGGGCCCAGCGAAGGTTGTCAAGCAGGCTCACCATCTGTCTTCACTCGAGTGCCAGCTTTCCTCCCCTGGATAAACTCTCATTTGTAAACTCTCATCTACAAAAAATAAACATGATCTTATTTACTGTGTAGAACCTTTGTTTTATTTTAGTTAACTTGGTCGTTATAAAAATCACGTTTTGATTATGAAGAAAAGATGACATGAGTATAGACTTGGTAATAGTAACATACCATAGGCTGTGGCAATATTTTGCCCTCAGATGGTCTTGCATATAATATTTGAATAGTATATTTGCGTCCGTACCATGACGTCTTAAAACATTATTGTTTCATTCCTATTCCAGAGTAAGAAAGAGACGGAGCTATACAGGTCGTCTATCTGGTCATGGTACGGACACAGGTCAGTTTGTACTGCTTCTTTCACAACACTAACCACCGATTACATCATCATCATCATAATCATTTCAGCCGAAAGACGTCCACTGCTGGACATAGGCCTCCCCCAAGTGTCGCCACATTGACATTTTGTAGGGTTTTGCCATAATCGCCACGCTTGGCAGGTGGGTTGGCGTTCGCAGTACAGTTGTTACAAAAGCACAGAGAACGCTGCTACCCATTCTCTGGAAAGTCCTTTAGTCGCCTCTTACGACACCCACGGGAAGATTTGGGATGGTGCTATTCTTTACGTCCGACACCATACAGAACAACCGATTACATACCTAATACATAGTTCTAAATATACACGTACCTAATAAGGAATATCGACGCGAAATACGTGGGACACTCAGAAAGTTTTGCGAAACTAAAAAAAATTGTTCTATACGTACATATATTTTTATTAAATCTTTTCAAAGTACTTTCCACCAGCCTCTATACAAAGATTCATGCGCCTAAACCAGTTTTCAAAACACTTTTTCCAGTCCGCCGCAGACACCTCGTTTACAGCCTGCTCGAACCCAGCCAGCGCATCTTCCGGCGACGAAAATTGTATCCCTTTGAGCTGATTTTTTATTTTTGGGAATAAAAAGTCACACGGTGCTAGATCAGGGCTGTAAGGAGGGTGACCCAGGAGTTTGACTGGCGTGCTGTCCAGGAAGTCCCTCGTTTTGAGTGCGGTGTGCGCAGGTGCATTGTCGTGGTGGAGCAGTAGCCCGCGGAGCCCTGTGTTTGGTCGCTTGTTGCTTATAACAGAGAAAACTTCTGGCAAACATTTGGAAGTATACCATTCGGCATTAATGCTTCTTTGATCCCGTAAGGGAATTGATACCAAGTGGCCAGTCAAATTAAAAAAGCTAGCGATCAAAATCTTACCCCCGCTTCTAGATCGCTTCACTTTGGTAGGCGTTGGCTCATTTTGAAACACCCAAACAGTCGACTGGCGCTTGGTTTCTGGGTCGTATTGATAAATCCAGGACTCATCACCTGTAACGATGTCGTAAACACGCCGAGACGAGCCTGCTTCAAATTTGTTAAGCATATCACGGCACCATTCCACCCGGGCCTGCTTCTGAGCATCGGTGAGGTTGTGCGGCACCCAGCGTGATACTATCCTCCTCACGCGAAGATGGCTGTGTAGAATCTCGTGAACGCTTCCCGATCCAATCTTCAATATGTGTTGAATCTCCTGATATGTAATTCGCCTATTGTCTTGGATTAAATTTTTCACTGCTAGCACGTTTTCTTCGGTAACAGCCGTCAAAGGGCGACCGCTTCTTTCGTCATCCCCCAAAGTTGGTCGACCGCGCTTGAATTCGTTATACCAACGATACACGGTTGCCTTGGAAGGGCCTTCATCCATGAATGCCATTTGAAGTCTATCGTACGATTCATCCGGTTTCAGGCGACACTTGAAATCGTATAAAATCATAGCTCTAAAATGTTCCCGGCGCAGATCCATATTTCAGTGAGACACAATACTTTGAATTAACTCGCAAAAAATGTGGAGGGAAATTTTGAAATTGGAACTTACTTATTTTTACTTATAAATAATCATATTTTCGAAAAACATAATAACTGGCCAGTCTCCCATATATAAAAACTTTTTTTCGCAATACTTTCTGAGGGGCCTGGTAGTTACCATATATTCGATACCCCTTTTCTTGTGAATATGGCACATCCATAGTACCAAAAGTTCGGCGTCTTAATTGTCTAATTTGTCACAACAATATATATCAGTCTTTTTTTGCGATTGGTTTTGCTCTTGACTCTAGTCTAGGTCAGAGATGACAGAGACAAAGTCGACGATGGTACGAGCTTACCCAGAAGAAAGTCTCTTCATAAATCATAGGTTTTTGTCTTCTATCAAAGTACGCTCGCACGCTTTTTCAGCAAGTTACGATTTCCATTAACTTTTTAACCCTACATAAAAGCCACACCTGACAAAAGGTGTCCTCTCCAAACACAATTAGCTGCGGCTAGACTGCGCCGTTAGTTGGTTAATTAATCATGCGGGTACTAGTCGAGCGAGCGATGGATATTACCTACCGTGTAATGACCAAGTGTCAACGCGTTTCACCACAGCAGTGGCTTAATTGTATGAAAGGTGAGCTTGGAAGTTGATGAGGCATTAATTGATTTATTTAGGACCTGGAAGAGCATAGGATAGACCACCTATGCCTAATGGGTGTTTTTGTTATCCCCGGATTACGATATTTTTTTTATGATCACAATGTTTTTATGTCAATAAATATTTTTTGATGTTGATTTTTTTTATTTGATTGGTTTGTTTGTTCTAGAAACTTTCCACTTACGGATATAATTATTGGGGTCAAGGCTGGAATTAGGAATATTTTTGTATATTTTTTTTTTAGAAATTCTTTTTTTTTTGGGAACAGCTTCTCGCACCTGCATAACCGGACTAACCTGTGGGTGCCTTAAGAGTAAGGCCTCCAGCCAGGGCAAAAAAACTTACAAAACTAAGCGACTTCACGCTAAGGGCACCCCCCCTGTGGAGTACGAGCCTCGGCTTAGGGCGTCGCTGGGGGTGGACTGCATGGGGACAGGCTGGATCTGAATGATATCATTATTTAGGGGCTGATTTAAAACTACTGGCACAGCATCGCGGGCTGGCTCTAGTGAGGGTCGGGGAGGGCATGGACCGGGACGTTGCGACGGACCTCGATGGCGAGGTCGGAAAGACGGCGGTTTGAGTCGAAACTTTTTAAGAGTGCTAGTCTCCTTGCTACTCTCCTGGAGGAGGGTGATAGCATCATCGGAAGTGACGAGAGTATGCCTCGGACAGCGAACTGAACTAATGCGCGAGGGTTCGTAACGGGCGGCCGCTGCGATCAAGGGATTACGATGCTTTAAACTGAAGGATGGTGGGCATTCTAAGTTTTACGTGTAGACGGTCATTACGGAAATAAAAAGGGGCTCCCGTGACTCTACGTAAGAACCGGTTCTGCAAGGTTTGATGAACTTAGGCTTGGTGTGAGCGTACACGACGCAAGCGTACGTCATAATGGGGCGGATCACCGCGGTATAAAGGCGCAACTTGCACTTGAGTGACAACTTGCTTTTTGCCGAAGTCATGAAATGAAGCCTACTCATAGCAAAGGCAGCTCGGTCGCGAGCTGCTTTGATGTGCGCCGCGAACGACAGGTGGTTGTCAAGTAAGACTCCTAAGTACTTGGCTTGCTTCTCCCAAGGGATAGGCTTACCGTACATAGTGATCGGGCTGAGAAATTCATAATGTGATAATTTTTCTTTAAATACCTCCACGACCCCCATACTATTTAATGCATCCACGAAAACGTTCTTTTTCACACCCCAAAAAAAATTGTTTCGTAGTTTCTTAGTTTGATGTATGGACTGCTTGGTTGACGGCTTCAGGAGATTTACACCTTGTATCAAATCCAATCAAAATATTTTATTTTACATAGGCCTATATGGGCACTTATAAAACGTCGACAAAAGGTACACGATTCGGGTTGGTCGTTTCCTATGTAGAAGCACCGGCAAGAAACTCCATGGTTATGGTATACTAGACCACCTCCCGATACCGTAACTACAATGGTGAATCTAAGAGATTGCGTCGGTTGGTAAAAAATTGTAATTACCCCAGTTCCTCTTACAGAGTTGAGGTCTGTGACACAGCAATGAAATCACTATAGGCTATGGTTTGTAGCGTCTGTCTTTATACATTAATTACAATACATAACAATCATGAGATTGTAATTTAAGAGCGTTTACGCCTGACGACATTTCATACAAACTTCCAAGTCTTCATTTTCCGAAATGAGTAAACCGATTTTAATGAAACTTCACACGCATGAGCAGGACACATAGGTCAAAAAAGTTACTAAAATCATTTTCGGAAAATAGTGTTATAGCTAAATTAGACCGATTATAAATTATCTATAGAAACAGAAATTTTCAACTGTCTTTTTTTTGAAAGACATTTTGAAAAAGATTTTTAGTAACTTTTTTCATTGAAATCAGTTCAGTTATTTCGGAAAATTTGTGTTTGAAAGTTTTTCTTAAATGCCGTAAGGTGTAAACGCTCAATCCTAAGGCAAACAGTCCATTACCAGTACTACCCACAGTTGTCAACCCCTGCCGTTCATTAACATCGCGTTGCACCGGCCACAAATGTTCACGTCCGCGTCGCAGCATCCATAATTAGCTGATGGATTATTTGTGTTGCACACCACTGGCTAATGGTGAATGTAATGTATCTAATGTTAGCGACAGTGACAAGGTCTGATGTCTGTAGTGAGTTATGGGTGATTATGATGCTATACAAGGTGTTGTTTTGCATCCTCGTCAAACTTCAGGATGTTGTCAGAAAAGACATAAATAATCAATATAAAAAACGGTTCTTAATTAATTATTAATAAACGCTGCTTTTTTTGGTGATTTATTTTGTCAGTATTTTAAAATAACACCCTTACCATGGCTTAGGGAATAAGAAATGATCGAATAAACGTTTGAGATTGTTTGTATGAGTGAAAGCTCGGTTATAGGGCGAGGATCGGACGGGCCGCGATTGAAACACGAGTGTTTCACACTTATCAATTTCCGTAAACAAGAAAAAAAAATATTATTGATTCGGGTCGTGAATCATTAGCATAGTACCTCCTTGAATTTGACGAGATTGCAAAACAACAGATTGTAGAAGAATAAGATGGGAAATTCCTCATATATGTATACATAGGTACATACAAATAAATAATATTGAAGTATCTGTTTGTTATTTCAAAATGTCAGCTTTTATTTACGAAAAAGAATAAGGGTTCTATGCAAAAAATACAAGCCCTTGAAACTGTTAACAAAATCCAATTCAAACACAAAAGTTAAATTTTTTAAATTAATTTCTCGCGGACGGTTGTCGCGGGCAACAGCCAGTCCTCCAAAGATAAGTAACTTATCCTCCTTTGGAAAGGGAGTATTCTCCAACTTCAAAACCTAAATGATTGGCTAGTAAACAAGGTAGCAACAGATATAATACCATTGATACAAAAGGAAAAATTTAATGATACGTAAGAAAACGTTTATTGAATGACCATCATGATTTTCCTGAACCGATACGATTACGGATAAAGCCCATTCACAAAAATATGTTAGTCATGCAATTCTATTTAATACTACAGATTAAGCATATTTCAATCAAAATTTACGTTTAGTTATCGCCAAAGTACACACAAGTACTTAACCAAAACAATGTCAGATAGTCACAAGTAACTAACACCGCGATCCGGCAACTTGAACCGTCGAACTTAGTTCGACGTCTTACCTAATCCGTTAAACGTTATAGTTTCGACGATCTGTTGGGGGCCCTAAAATGCTGCGTGATGACGAACGAAAAAAATATACGTGGTTCGTACAAAAAAGGTGACCTTATTGGTGAGGTTCTTCAGAAAGGACAGGTGCGTAGTACTCGCAACCAGTATGCTCAGATGTATGAACGTAAACGAGTCAAAAGAAGTATGTTAGGATCATTGCAGGTAGCGTTCTGTTTCTTCTACTTACACTAAGAACAGGTGTCGCTTAATATATAGCTTAGGAACCTCTTATATAATCTGTAACGATAAATACTAAATTATAAGCTTCTTTTGCCAGAGTAATCAGTGGGCTGCTGTCATAGTTATACTTCATTGATTGATGATGATACTTATGTACTTTTATTATACAAGACCTGCTTACTTTCAAATTCAGGGGCATGGAAGAAATTACAAAGTCTGCTAGAGACCCACCCTAGGTTAAAGAAAATGAGAAGTGAGCTTAACAAAAATGAAATTGTATTGTTTTTGATTCATATAAACCTTGTCCTGACTGATACGAATACAACAACAACAAAACCATCCAAACGTTATGCCATTGTCAAGTACGAATATGCAACAATTAATTCCAAAATCTCAAAACAAATAAATTTTTCGACAAAACTCCTTTCACAATGAATCTAAATCGGACCCATCAAATATTCCTCAAAGCGCCATCTTACCCGCCTTCTCGCCTCTGCTCAGTTGACGCACGATATTAATTAGATCTCGGCTTAATAACCCCACAATACTCGTGATAAATTGATCGTCGTAGAGCACTCGGATTAAATTCCTATCTTTGGTAACAACAGGATTTTGTTAGGTGATTAGAAGTGGGATAGCCTTTTAGGTTAAATTTATATAAGTACCGTTATTACCCAGTTACTGGGTTGTGGAGGTCAGATAGGCAGTCGTTTCATGGGAAATACTGGTATTCAGCTGCATCCGGTTAGACTGGAAGCCGACTCCAAGATAGTTTGGGAAAAGGCTAGACAGATGATGATGATTAGCACGGTTGTGAATGTCAAATAAGCCAGTCGCTTCATGAAAAATACAGATACTAAGCTGCATCCAGTTAGACTAGAAGCCGACCCCAACAAAGTTGGGAAAAGGCTAAGCAGATGATGATGCTGATAAACACTGCACGGGATGAATATCACCTCGCCTTTAACCGTTCACTTTTTTTTCTATGTATAACTTCATAAAGTTCAGTCATAATCTTGTAAATGTGACTTTGAAGTTGAAGAAGAGGAAAAAGTCCTAAAAACCTAGGCTAACATTGTTAACCCTCACTGAACAAGCTTAAATTCAAATTCAAAAATGCTAGCTGGGTGACTATTTCACGTAACCTCCTTCATTGTGAAAAAATTACTTTTGCAATGCGACAATTCCCGTGGAAAATATCGCGTAAGTCTAAAATATAAATGTTATAATCAAAACGACTTTTGACCGATTAAAACCATTTTAACAATTAACTAACATTTACGAAACTCATTAGATTGTTAGGTTTTTTCGCGACCCTTTGAAAAAAATCGTGTTGTAGTAATTCTAGGTAATTATATCTAAGGCGCTCTCAAACAAAATAATATATTTATACCTAGGTGTCCCGCGCAACTTCGTCTGCGTCACATTTTTCCCGTTTACTCAACATTTTTCATTGCTGCTCCGCTCTTCTTAGTAGTTAGTTAGATAGCCCATTTATCGAGAAAGGCTATACTATAGGTATATCGTGATTATATACCTATAGCCTTCCTCCATAAATAGGCTATCTAACACTGAAAGAATTTTTCAAATCGGATCAGTAGTTCCTGAGATTAGCGCGTTCAAGCAAACAAATAAACAAACAAACTCCTCAGCTTTATAATATTAAGTATAGTATAGATATAGATAGAGAAATCGCCAATTTACTTAATAAGAGTTTTGACTGACACCGGTCAAAAGTAGTTTTTGTCGAAGTCCAGTTTTGACTGTAACATAAACATGCATGATATCTCCCGAAACAATTTGGGCATCACAGCATTTACATTAAAAAAAAACTAAACTGTCATAAAAGTGATTAATTGCCAGTGACAATGTGATTGTAATTTGATACCGAATACCATAAACAATTTCATACTACACCTCCATATTATCTTCGGCCAACAAATCAAGCCAGCTACAATAACAAAGCAGAACAATTGCAATGGAGTGTCATTAATCTCATAAACTTAATTACACACTGCAGCTCTAATGGATTTCCTTTTGTTTGCTGAGTAGATGCGCTTCTATTCTTTTCTTAAGTCTGAGAGGAGGTAATACAATACTGTTACAAGCTTGTAAATGGCACTATTTCAATGCGCTATTTTTTTTTTGGATTTATTGAAGACTAGGTAGGGACCTACGTTTGAATTCTCATCATCATCAGCCTATAATGTTCCCAGTGCTAAGACACAGGCCTCTTCTCAATGAGAGGGAGTAGACTGTAATCCACCACGCGGGCGCAGTGCTATTGGTAGATGTCACATGTCTTCGATTTTTTTGTGTTCTAGGACATGCCGGTTTCCTCACGATGTTTTCCTTCACCGTTTTTGAGAGCAGCGGTGATGAAATAAATTACACAAAGTAATGCGCTTGCCTGGGTTCGAACCCACGGATAACTGCTCGTAAGTCGGTGCTGCAACCACTGGGCCACCGCTGCTCTCCTACGTTTTATTATAGGATAATTATGAAACTATACGGATACTGTAGTTAGAATTTTTGGATTCGGATCAGTAGTACCAAGATTACCTTCATGGACCGATCAGGTCCTTCAGATCCGATCCGGCTAGCGAACTTTTTCCCATACAAACGTCATCATCATCATCATTTCAGCCCATAAGACGTTCACTGCTACTGCTGGACATAGGCCTCCCCCAGATGTCGCCACATTTACGTTTTGGGGGGTTTTGCCATAATCGCCACGCTTGGCAGGCGGGTTGGTGATCGCAGTACGGTTGTTACAAAAGCACAGAGAACGCTGCTGCCCATTCTCCGGCAAGTCCCTTAGTCGTCTCTTACGACACCCACGGGAAGATAATATGGGATGGTGCTATTCTTTACGTCCGACACCATACAGAACCATACAAACGTAGTACCCTATTTTCTCCCGGGAAAATAAAGCATGCGGAAACTTTTTTTACCCAATGATCTGTATCCATTCGTTGTACCATGCCTCTTTTTTTTGTTTTTTCATATAATTGTTTTTTTTTTTTGAATGGTTGATCTGAAAACTTTCCTCACGAGAAAAATGTCGTGAGGAAAGTTTTGAGTATGAATGTGGGTGGGTATAAGGGTAGAGGAAGACCAAAGAAACGATGGATGGACTGTGTGAAGGATGATATGGCGAGAAAGGAGGTGTCTCATGAGATAACAAGTAATAGAGAAGTATGGAAGAAGAAGACATTCTGCGCCGACCCCAAATAAATTGGGATAAGGACCTAAACTGAAGGACCTAGAATGAAGATGATGGTGGAAAAAACGAAACCTAGAAGTATTTTAGGAATTGATATGGATAATTTAGTAAAAAATATTTGCTATCGTTTTGTTTTTTAGCCTTTCCTCTTAGTCCCCGTTTGGCTGGGCTTTGACTTTACAAAACCTTGCCAAATGGGTCCTTAAGGAAGGTACCTGGTTCTGAACCTTGCTACTTTATTTGGATAAATCAACTTATCATGTGACGATGTTTTCTAGATTTTAAATTTTTGGTTATCTTGCCTACGTGTTTAAAATTAAAAGAGGGATTTGGCATGTTTGTTAACAAATGACTAAGTAATTTAAAAATAAGAAATGGTGTCATTCATTGTGTTATCGCTACGATTAGCGATTTATAACTATGTTTATGAACGTTGTTGGGTGCACGCATGACTTCTCGAGACATTTTTGGTATTTCCGACTTATATGGAGAGTCCACTTCTAAAAACGTAAGACCCTGTTCACGTTCTTGGGGGTTGCGACTTGCGACACAAGCTCTCTTCACTTAAAACTTAAATATCATTCGAGAAGAAAAATATTAAAACGCGCAATACAACATAAATCAAAACTGGCTTATTTTATTACCCAGAATCCTCGCCAGGAAACTTTAAATACGTTTACCTATATAACATAAGTTGCATACCATGAAGTCGCGACGCAACTTTCTGTTCACAACCCGAAAGGCCTGAACTTCTTACCTACGTGTTTGGGATCTAAGAAAACAATTGATCTGATAGAAATAACCGCATTTAATTTTATGGACACTAGTTCAAAAAAATGACTAGGATATGAATCGAGGTATTGAAAGTATGTATTATTATGCGAAATTGAAATTTATCAACAGTTAATTCACTTTAAAAATAATTGAATCTTACCTACAATAACGCGATGCCGATAGTATCTCACAATTCCAGATGGAAATGCTTCTAGATAACTTCGGAATATTTTGTAAAAGTTTTTAAACTGACATGGTCACTAACACTTGAAATGGAAATTTACCATTTTTAGTATGAGTTTCCGATATTTCGACGCTGTTGCAAACGCCATGATCACGGATAAACTGAAGTTATTGAGGGTGGTTGTTTAAGAGCAGACAAAACTGTCTACCCTCTTTCTTATTCGTTTTTTGCACTCCGTACCACAAGCAAGCTGTCACTCACAACTCGATTCTGTTCCCGACACACGAAACTGACTGTGTCCACTCTATTAATTGAAACGACCATTTATAGCCTTTGCAACAGACTGATATCTTTATTTTAAAGATCATAGACAACCTATATTTATCTATGGTTAACATGTTGCTAAATACTAAACATGAACATACTAAATAATGAACATATTTTGTTATACAAAAAAAACACTCGCAAACTTTTGACGGCATTATTTTGGTTTATATACAGTTGTACCACTGGATTCAAGGCTCTTGACAGTTGAAACCTATCCTCCCGGTTGAAGTACATATATTTAGTCATTTCGATTTCTTCTCTTACCAGTCTGGGTAAATGGTGGCGTTCCGTCGAGATGACCTGAGGGTTATGTAACTCAATCCAGTGGTTCGATCCTGATTCAAGGAGATGTTGAGCTATGACCGATTTTTGGTTGTGATTATTAGTCATCGGGAACTCAAAACAAATAGTAGGCAAACATGGTAAATATCCCGTTTCAAATTTTATTAATATTTTGTCAAACTTGCAAACTTCCAGAAAAAAGGGCTTGTTTAAAAGATTTTTTTGACGTGACAACGTCTAATAAATCGTTGAACGCCGGCTGCACGCACGAAAAAGGAGAGTCATACTCATTGTAACGTTACGCTCATTGTCGGAGCGAAAGCGCTGCACGAGCGAGCGAAAGGCACGATCGGCTTGAGCGTTCGGCTTGCTATTCATAAAAGTATGCGATCATTTCATCAATCTTTTGTTATGACGTTGTTACGTTCAAGTATCGTCCGTAAACCGACTTACAGACAACAATTTTTTTTTTTCATTTTTTTTTGGCTCTGTATTGTGTCGGACGTATAGAATAGCACCATCCCATATCTTCCCGTGGGTGTCGTAAGAGGCGACTAAGGGACTTGCCAGAGAAAGGGCAGCAGCGTTCTCTGTGCTTTTGCAACAACCGTACTGCGATCGCCAACCCGCCTGCCAGGCGTGGCGATTATGGCAAAACCAAGTCGCCACATTGACATAAGGGGGGCCCTTATGTCAATGTGGCGACATACGCTTATGTCCAGCAGTGGACGTATTTTGGGCTGAAATGATGATGATGATGATGATTTTTTTTCAAAGCAATGAGATGGCATTCGCTTGCTTTTTCATCTGACTGTCATTATCTGTCATCCCAGTATACTTCAGTCAGATAGATATGTATTATGTTCATGTCTTTATCAATACCACATCCAACCACCTTGTCTTCTTAACCAAGTGGTTGAGAAGTCACCAACAAACTGGAGGAGTACCTACGTAACAAAATGCGACTGAGTAGCTTTGATTGCGTTCCTCTTAGTATTCACAGGACGGTGCCTCTGTTTGCCTCAGAGTCGCAGATGCTGGCTAAACGTTTTGGCAAGACTAAGATTTGTTGTTTGTAGGTTTTGAATAAAAGTAAAATAAATCATAGAGCTAACGTGTGGCTAGTGGATTGATGGTCAAAAATTTGCTTTAAGAGGATGAGATAGTATAGAATTATATACAAGGTGTTGTTTTGCATTCTCGTCATAATTCAGGAGGTTGTCACAAAATACATAGGTATACAATCAATTTAAATAATAAACGCTGATTTTTTTAAAAGCTTTTTTTAGTTAGTATTTCAGAATAACCCCGTTAACGTGGATTCGGGAATAAAAAAATATCTCATAAACGTTTAACATTGTTTCTATGTGTGAAAGCGCCGTTATAGAGCAAGGATCGAACGGGTCGCGTTTAAAACACGGGTGGTTCACACTTACCGATTTTCGTAAACAAGAAAAAAAAACAACCAATTTTATTATTGATTTGGGTTGAGAATCATTGGTATAGTTAACTCCTTGAATTTGCCGAGGATGCAAAACAACACCTTGTAGATTAGGATTATGAATTCGATTGGGCTTTTCTTCCTCTTCTTCTTTATTGTATGGTTAATACCTAACCAGGCGACGGAATTTTTATGCCGCACCTCGGCTTTTGACTTGAAGACATGGCATCGATAAATTTCTCTCAGGCATGCTGGTTTCCTCTCGATATTTTGCTTCACCGAAGGAAGTGATAAACTATACAATAAGCAGAACGCAAAAATCAGAGGTTTTGAGAGGGCTTAGAAACAAACATTTCATTTTTTACAAAAATTTAAGTCAAGATAAATTTTAGGATTGAAAGTAGTGAGTATTAAAATTAATAAGTTGTTTGAAATCTAAACAAAGTAATTAAAAATATGAATTGACATAAAAACATAAAATACTGAAACATATTATAGTTCCAAAGTTGTACTACAGTTAAAATAATCATATTATAAGAAGAAAAATAAAAAAAAAACAAAACAATATTAATTATGCTAGCAAGCATAATAAAAAATATAGATTGAACAAAACAGTGCACATAAGATAAAATTTCTAATCAAAAGGATGGTACAGTCACATAAAAAAATAGTCTGAAAATTACGCCATCAGAATTTCACAAACTTTTAGTATTGCTGAGATATAATCGTGATTTTGCAAAGTCGATAAAAGTAACAAAAACATACAGCTATGGATATACAGGAAATGGGTACATTCCCTTTATTTTTAAACGAAAACTGCGGTTGAAAGTCCTTAATGGGCTTAAACTTTTAGAACCCATAAAAAGTTTTCTTTTATAGGTTTTAAAAAGTTCTCTAGAATGGGTTTACACCGTTTTGTATTTGTTCAAGGGTGAATGACATCGAAATAAAGTTTAACGAATTATAAGTTGTTACACCGTCTGGAGAAAAGTGTGTTAGAAATATTTTTGTTAGATTTGTTTTTAAGATAGTGCGAGTCATGAAGTTCAATCTTATTCTTACGAATCGATAGTATGTCTGGTTTAAATTACTTACAGTACGAAGCCACGCGTCTGTGGCGTCTTTTGGCTCCTCCAAAGTGTAGATTTTGGGTCTGATCGAAGCACGACATTCACAATGTGTGTCGGAAGGATCTTTAATTCCCCATTTTGCCTTTAATTTAAGAAGAACTTAAGTGCAGTTAAGATATTTATTTTAATCTCTATCAGTTCAATCTGAGACACAGGTTTAAATAAATCTAAATTGGGCAAGTCGCTAAATTATCTTCAGCATTATTATTTTTTGCAATTTTAATCTCATTTACACTTAATTATTAAATCATTATACGAGTGTTATTAATATCTACTACTAAACTATGTATATAATGTGGCACCTTACACAAGTTAAATCTTACATTGGGTGCCAGGGCTCATTGAAAACACTATATTCCCTAGTTGTAACGCTGCATAGTGTTTACATAAGAGTTTGCGGTACATTTATTGAAGGTAAATTCCCCTTCAATAAATGAAACGTTAATAACCCTTTTGTATAGTTTAATTAGGGCTAGATTATTCTACACATTTTTTATACGTCTGGCATGGTAGAATAGATGAAGAAATCCTGTTTCACCGATCTCTGTAGGACAAGGGCAAACAGATGATAATGATCTTTTCTAGGAATGTAAATATAATTATGTTTTATCAAACATCATTTCATCATTAAGAGCAGAGGTGGCCCAGTGGTGTCAGCCCCGACTTATAAGCAGTAAGTCGTGGGTTCGAACCCATACAGGCGCATTGTTTTGTGTAATTTATTTCATCACCGCTGCCCTCAAAAACGGTGAAGGGAACCTCGTGAGGAAACCGGCATGTTCTAGAACGAATAATTCGAAGACATGTGACATCTACCAAACCGTACTGGGCCCGCGTGGTGGATAACAGCCCACTCCCTCTCATTGAGAATAGGCCTGTGTCCCAGCACTAGGAACATTATAGGATGATGATGATAAAACATCATTACCTAATTCCATTCATTGTTGAATATACGTTTTCTATTAGACGAAACGCGAGCTGCAAAATATATATATGTGAAAGAATAGTGAATTCTCACTTTTGCTTTATTTACGTTTTCAAACCAATGGTTATTAATTAATGTTCACAACATATCCCACAAATCTACGTATACTGTATATTAAATGAATACAATAAATACTGTTTATAATGGAAACTAACAAACAAACACTTCATTTAATGCATTGGTTCACAATTAGGTAACTATTGTATCACCTAGCTTCATTCTGTGTACAAATATTTGTTCGTTTTGTTTGGTATTTACTGTGATATGTTGGTATGTAGCGGGGGTGTGATTTGGGTAAATAATTAACATGAATTGTGATTTTCGACTTGATTGCGGGTAGATATACATATGAATGACCAGATGATGATGGATCACCTACCATGACGTCATCATCATCATCATCATCATCATTTCTGCCGAAAGACGTCACTGCTGGATATAGGCCTCTCCCAAGTGTCGCCACATTGACATAAGCGGGGTTTTGCCATAATCGCCACGCTTGGCAGGCGGGTTGGCGATCGTAGTACGGTTGTTACAAAAGCACACAGAACGCAGCTGCCCATTCTCTGGCAAGTCCCTTAGTCGCCTCTTACAAAACCCATGGGAAGATATGGGATGGTGCTACTATGACGTTTTAAAACATTATTGTTTTACTCATGTGTGGGAAAGAGATGGCGATAGACATCCTGTATAGCTTCGTCTCTTTCCCACACTGGAATAAGAGTAAAACAATACTGCTTTATGACGTCATGATAGGCCAGCAGATGTATGAACGTGATGAGGCAAAAGGAGTATGTAAGGATCGTAACAGGTGGCGTTCTGGGGTGACTGCCTACCCCCCATGGGGAAAAGGCGTGAGTTAATGTATGTATGTATGTATGTATCTATGCGGGTAGATATTCCTTAAAGTTAAGCCGTGCTTGCCGAGGTTGATCCGTGGATGGGTGACTATAATTACATTCCGCATTTCCTCCGTGCCTCGGAAAGCACGTTAATCCGTTGGTCCCGGCTGTCATTTGTAGATCTTTGACAGTCGTTACGAGTAGTCAGAAGCCAAACATCCGACATCCAGTCTTACTAAGGGGTATCGTATTATCCAGTTACTGGGTTGTGGAAGCCAGATAGGCAGTCGCTTCATGTAAAATACTGGTACTCAGCTGCATACGGTTAGACTGGAATCCGACCCCAAGGTAGTTTGGGAAGATAGGCAGATGATGATGATGAGATATTCTGCCAAATGTGCCTTTTCTATTTTCATCTACACTTCTTTCTTAAGTTCTTAGGTAAACGCTCTCCTGTGTGTCCTGTGACGAATAAAAACTATGCATTACAGTCAATAAAGCTGAATTAACTGACTATTATGGTACCTATTGCAAGTAAGGGTTGAGCTTGTGCTCATTCTTACTTTTCATACAGCAGGGGTGTATCTGTAAATACAAACTTTTCGCCAGTTATTTTTAAGTCGCATTTTATAGTTGTGACTTTGTGAGCATATTTCCTGCTGGCCTAGTTTTACTGTTGTGTGAAAGAGACGGAGCTATACAGGATGTCTAGCGCCATCTCTTTCCCACACTGGAAAAGAAGTTAAACAATAATGTTTTAAGACGTCATGGTAGGCCAGCTGGACACAAATCGAGTCTCAATGGCCGCTTTTAAGAAATTTCTGGTAGGAAAGACTCAATAACAGCCGATTTGGTGTGAAATAATTTTAAACCTTATCTACATAATTAAAAGATCAGTATCGCTCGAAAAGGTCGCGCTTCTTGTCAGCGGTACTGCCCACGGCCGGCTCGGTGTCTTTCGAACAGTCCCGCAGCCCTAGCAGGCAACGGCCCTCTCGGACCCCTTCCGATTTGCTGACATCTCCTTGAGGCACGCGTGGAACACGAACGCGCCATTGACACGGCTTGTCGTCATAAGACGGGCGGACGGTGAGCTGGCCCATTACTCACCGTCCACATGCCCGAGCTCGGTCGGCCTCGGCGCGCCGCTGCCGGCTTCTCCCGTTCCGGTGTGAATCAGTCCTAATACTGCCTTACCTAAAAATCGAATCGAACCCAGACCTCACCCGTATCGTTAAAATTAACATTAATAGTTCATTCCGGGATAGAATACCGCTTCACAACATTTCCTTTATATTTCCTCAAACCCAATAAAAACAACACAACATGAAAACATTTCCTAATTATTTATGTAGGCACAAGAAACAACAATATGTTTGTTATGTACAGGTAACATTAACAAGGCTCTCTTTTATATAATTAGAGAACGCCTGAGGCTTCCATATTATGTTCTATGTCGGTATCTGTAAGTTCAAAGTTCAAGTACATAGCCATGTTATTGATCTAAATTAAGCCGGATTACCTGAAAATGTTGAAGAGAACTTTGTTTTGCCTGAATATTATGAATTTAACATCATAGTGAAACAGAGTTGAACAGAGTTGAACGGTGAAGGAAAACATCGTGAGGAAACCAGCATGTCCTAAAACTAAAATTTCGAAGACATGTGACACCTACCGACCCGCACTGGGCCCGCGTGGGTGATTATAGCCCACTCTCTCTCATAAAGAGGAGGCCTGTGTCCCAGCAGTGGGAACATTATAGGCTGATGATGATCATAGTCAAACAGAGTTAGATATGGAAAAACTTGGGGAATGTGGAAAAATAACAAAGCAGTCTGGCATAACGAGTATGGTACGCATGACGCACGGCATCACACCTGTAATCCCTGAAGGGGACAGAGACAGAGTACAAACACATTTCGCCAGGTACATTGAATTTATAGCGACCTACAAAAAGCAAATTATAACAAAAAGTACTACATCGCCATCTATGATAAAACTGAAGAACTGATATAGTCCAAATCCCGCAAGCAAAGTCTAAATCGACTTAAGAGTAAATAGAGAAGGGCAGTTGCCCACCAGACATAACACCTGTCTTGTTGGAGGATCTTCCCTTTTCTATGGGGGATGAGGAACTTTACACCAAATTCCTCATACCTCTAAAAGTCCCATGTAATAGGAAGCGAGCATATTCCCATCATCCGGGCACAAATCCCGACTCCGTGGCTTCTACTAAGAAATGCCTGATGGGAAAACCAAATAATTGTTATTGATCTAGTGGTCACAAGTGCGACTGCTGAGCATACGGTCCTAGTTTCGATTTCCACAGCCAGAACCACTGCCTTGTTCAATAGTTGCGCTTGATCAGAATTTATCGTGAGTTAGACATAATAATACAAGCTGTTGTTTTGCATCCTCATCAAAATTCAGGAGGTTGTCACAAAAGGCATAAATAATCAATTTATTTTACGGTACCTAGTTAATTATTAATAAACGCTGAATTTTTGGTTGTTTAAGTTTGTCAGTATTTCGGAATAACCGCCATAACGTGGTTTAGGGAATAAGAAATTGTCCAATAAACGTTTAGTTTTATATTTATATATGAAAGCGTTTTTATAGGGCGAGGATGGGACGGGCTGCGTTTAAAACACGGGTTGTTCACACTTACCGACTTCCGCAAACAAGAAAAAAAAAAACTACCTACCCGTTTTATTATTGGTCCGTATCGAGAATCATTAGCATAGTTACCTCCTTGAATTTGACGAGGAAGAAAGTTTAGCATAAGTTTAGCATCTCGTTGAAATAATATTTCGCTCTCATGACAGCCAAAGTGTGACCTATTTCCTAGCCGAATACATAAACTAACGTACACACATACAATTCCTTCTACTGGCACAATATCTGATGACCGCGTGGAATGTCGCAGCATTTATCTTAGTGATTGTACACCCAAACGACCCCCAAGATGTCGGGGAATTTAAATAAACCACTATTTCTTGGGTGTTCCAGCAGACAGATGATTGGAGGAAGGTCTACTTTGTTACTTTGCTACTTTCTTTTGCCCGCGTATCATATTTTATTCAACATAAAACCTGACACTGACCATCAAATTGCAAAAACGTAACAACATTTTAATTTCGCAAGCCACCTGTCGCTTTCACCTTAAATACTTTTGTAAGCGCCTCCATCTTAGTACTTTGACGGAACTTAGGTATAAAGATGTTTCTTAGAACAGATTGAGACCGTGAGTAGAAAATAAAATTATTGAAAATGATATGAGTATAAAAGCATTAAATAAAAATTGGTTTTTAGAAGTTTTTTGTGTCGGACGTATTTTGAATTTTTATCTTATTTTTCATTTCATGCTTTTTAAACTTATACTTAATACTTTTTCTTAGCCTTGACTGTCCCACTCCTAACCATTGGCCTCCCCCCATTTCTTCAGCAGTTCTTTACTTTTGTCTTCTCCCCAATTGATAGTTGTAAATGTTATGTTAGAAGATGTAATGCTGAATGTAATTAGTGTATATGCCCCGCAAGGGGGATTTGATGAAAGAGTAAAAAAAAAAGTTTTGGGAGGATTTAGACTCCGTTTTGATGAATATCCCGATGCATGAAGAGTTGATATTTGGAGGGGATTTTAATAGGCATGTGGGAAGAAGGAGAGGGAATTATGAAAGAGTGCATGGGGGATGGGGATTTGGGAATTAAAATAACGAGCGGGAGACTCTGCTACAAGCCGCTACCGCATTTGATCTAGCAGTAGCCAACACTTGGTTCCAGAAAAACGACGGACACCTAGTTACGTACAAAAGTGGCAACCACAAAACTCAAATAGATTACCTTTAGTCCGACGAAACAAATTAAAATAATCAAGGACTGCAAAGTCCTACCAGGAGAAGACCTAGTCTCACAGCATAGACTCCTGGTTTTGGAAGTAAACATTCAAATTAAAGTCAAAAACTGCAAAGAGAGACCTCCCCCTAAAATAAAATGGCAAATGTTACAGAAGGATGATTGTGCGAAAGAATTTAAAGAGCGAGTGGTAGATAAAATGATAGAGATAAGAGACATGAATGGTCGAAGTGTAAATGAATGTTGGAATGAAATGGCTGGTTGTATTAGGAGTGTAGCAAAGAATATTTTAGGAGAGGCGAAAGGATGGGGTACGATAGATAGGGATACCTGGTGGTGGTCGACAGAAATTCAGAATGTGTTGAAGGATAAAAAGAGGAAATTTCAGGAATGGCAGAGTGTTGAAGTTGAAAATGTTAGTTTGAAAGCTGAAAAGAAGAGTGAGTGTGATGCGCTCAAGAAAAAAGCCAAGAAAGCTGTGGCCATAGCTACAGCGAAGGCCCAAGACAAGCTTTATGACACTTTGGATAGTCCAGCAGGCCAAAAACAACTATATCGGCTTGCTAGAGCGAGAGAGAGAATGGCGAGGGATGTATGTCAGATTAAATGCGTAAAAAATGAAGGAGGAAAGGTTATTTCGGATGATGAGAAAATTAAGGATAGGTGGAAGGGATACTTTGAAAAACTGATGAATGAGAAGAATGACTAGAGTGGTGAGCTGGACAATAAACCAGTGAATGAGGGGTTGGTGAGAATGGTTTGTATGGATGAAGTCAGAATAGCAACTACAGTACTTTCATAAGTTATTATGCCTTGTGACTGGGACTGTAGCTTCGCCTTTTTTTTGTTTTTTGACTTTCAAAAGTGCCTGTAATGGTCTAATTGAAATAAAGGCTTTGAGTTTGAGTTTGATAGCAGTGAATAGGATGAAGAATGGTAAAGCGTTAGGACCAGATGGAATACCAGTTGAAGTGTGGAAGTTATTGCGGGTGGATGGTTTGGCGTGGTTAGCTTTATTCTTCAATAAGTTGTTGCTGGAGGAGGCTATACCTGACGAATGGTGTAACAGTTCGCTGGTGCCCATCTTCAAAAACAAAAGTGATGTGCTGGAGTGCAATAACTATAGAGGAATAAACCTAATGTCGCATAGTATGAAAGCATGGGAGAAAGTTATTGAAAGGCGACTGAGAGAAAAGGGCGAGATGTCATAGACCCAATTCGGTTTTATGCCTGGTCGAGGAACGATGGATGCCATTTTTGCTATTCGCCAGCTATGCGAAAAATACAGAGGTACGCATAAAAACTTGCACATGCATGAAAAGGCCTACGACCGGGTACCCCGTGAGGTTTTCTGGTGGGCTCTTAAGGAGAAAGGTGTGCTTGGAAATTATGTGCAGTTGATCCGAGCGATGTACAGTCGATGTAGAACCCAAGTACGGTCTAAAGCGGGCACTACTGGCAGCTTCGATGTGGCAGTTGGTTTGCACCAAGAGTCGGCTCTAAGCCCTTACCTCTTCCTGGTGATAATGGACGCTCTTACGTCGGACATTCAGGAAGAGGCTCCCTGGTGTATGCTGTTTGCTGACGACATTGTGTTAGTTGCCGAGAGTGGCCTAGAGGTCCAGAGCATATTGGAGGTGTGGTGGCAAAGACTGGAGAATGTTGGCCTGAAATTAAGTAGAACCAAAACGGAATACTTGTTTTGTGATTTCGGCGGTCTCTCCAGTCCTGTGCCTATAGCCCTTGTCGGAACGCCCATATTGATCTGCTCCGATTTTCGGTTACTCGGGTCGCCTAACCAAGGAGATGGCGATGTAGACCGGGACGTAATGCACTGGATCGACTCAGGATGGGTGAAATGGCGACAGGTCACTGGAACAACTTGCGACCCACGGATGCCCCTCAAGTTAAAGGGGAAAATATACCAGTCCGTGATACGACCTGTCGTACTGTATGGATCAGAATGCTGGGCAGTGAAGAAGACGGATTGAAAAAGATTGCATGCAGCAGAGATGAGAATGTTGAGATGGATGTGTGGAGTGACTAAAATGTATAAAGTTAGAAATGAGTATATAAGAGGTAGTTTGAAAGTGGCGCCTGTTACAGAAAAGATGAAAGGAAGTCGTCTGTCTTGGTATGGACATGTGATGAGGAGGAAAGGAACACATGTGACTAAAAGAGTGATGAATATGAATGTGAATAGATGGAGAGGGAGAGGAAGACCAAAGAAAAGATAGATAGATTGTGTGAAAAATTATATGAAGGAAAAAGAAGTAAATGATAGCATGAGGAGAATGGAGGAAAGAGACGTATTGCACCGACCCCAAATAAAATGGGACAAGGGCAGGAAGATGATGATGTCTTCTCCCCAATTAACGAAAATGGGGAAAGTTATAACTTAAAAAAAATCCTGAGCCTTTAGGGGGACAGAGGGGGTGCGGTCGCCCCCCCCCCCTGCGATTGCATATTACATAAACAGTTTCTGTAACGTACAGAGAACATGGCTCGCAGGACACCATATTAAATAACATGTTCTTTCTTCAATTATGAATCTTCTAGAATATGTCTGTACTTTGTATCCGCGAATAGTCACAGCTACGAAAGGACGTAAATTTATGCGCTTTACCCCGTGATTGTCATGGGGGATGCCAAATGGGCGGTTTTATTATCATCCAGAGAACAGCCCTGTGACTCTAAATTATATGCGATGTTGTACGAGCTGTCGTAAATATATTCACCAGTGTTAATCCATATTTATATTTAGTGATGATCCTGAGTCCCTGGGTTCGATACACGGTCGGGCAATATATTAGAAAAAAAGAAAATTGTTTTTATTTGGCATTAATAACACCTTAAAAATAAGACTAATAAAGCCATAAGGGCCTCAGCTCAGCATAATATCAGATGGCAACACACGATGTACCACCTGACGCTGATTTTCAGCTGCAGCCCACGAGTGCCATACGCTCGAAAACAAAAACAAACACATATTTAAAGTCATTCTTTTTTTGCACAAATACCAATCAAATTATATTGTTTCTTAAATACATTAAAAAACAATAAGAAGTAAAAATTATAAAATTAATAATATTGTTAAAATTGATTAAGATGTAACATTTGTAAAAGTTAGTTTAGTTATGGAGTTTTTCCATCAGGAATGTATCAGTAGCAGCCACGGAGTCTGGATTTGTGCCCGGTTGATGGCAATAGGCTCGTCCCCTTTTACATGGGACTTAAAACATAGCTAGTGAAATATGGGTGTACTATTAGGTACACCTCTACGCAACCCTTCGGGGATTGCAGGCGTGATGTTACGTTATGTTTATTTTGATAAAAATAATAAATGGTCAAAAACTGTAACGGAATGGCAAATGAGATGGGTTTAAAAGAAGTAGAGGAAGACAACGCAGATGGTGGGATGAAGATGTAGTGGGGACGGCTGGAGCCTTGTGGGCTAGCGAAACAAGAGACAAATGGAGGAGCCTGGGGGATGCCTATGCGTCAAAGGACGTGCTGATTGACGAAGACGCCGAAGTGCAATAGTTATGTTTTATTTTTATTAGTTTAAGTTTTCCAGTAAATAAAGCCTTTACTATTATTTTATATCCTTCATTAATTTAAATATCTTATTTCATACATTTTTAAATATTTCTTAAAAAACATAGAAAATATATAAAAAATAGGTTTTCGCCGGTGTAAGGAGCAGGGTCCAAGCTACCAGTGGTTAGGGCTACAGACACAGGAACCTCCTCACAATGCGGGCCGTATCTATGAGTACTGCCTTGTGAATCTGGCTCTTGATCCAACCCCCAAGTGAGGGCTTCGACAGATGTTCGTCGAGGCTCTTGGCCATAAGACCATTGGTCGTTACGACAATCCGCACAATGATAGCCGAGTCCACATTCCACATATCAACAACCTCGTGAGCCAAATCGAAATATTTTATTAATTTCTCTTTCTCAGCTTTCACGAGTTTTCGTCATGCGGGATGGTAACATCGACTATACATATTACGCGGCGTGCTGACCGGTCTATCACCACTATGTCAGGCTTAGTGGCGACAATAGTCCTGTCAGTAGTGATAGACTGATCCCAGTACAGCGTGACATGGTCTTTCTCGAGAACTGGGTCGGCCACATACTTGTAGTACAGACGTACCTCAGAATCCACAAGTTTATATTTCAAGCCAAGTTGCTGGTGAATAATAATTATTTTATATTATTATTTTATTGCCGTTTGGTAGGGTTGAGTCGTTGTTGCAATATGATCATAAATGTAGTACCTTCACAGCAATCTGTATTTAGTCCTTTACTGCCCCGTTCGTCTCGTGGTAGCAGTGGTCAAAAGGGCAAAGTTTTATTAGATATTTTCATAAGAAGTTTGTCTATAGCGGAGTGTAGAAGATTTGGAAATCAGGTAATGCCTGTGGTCGAGAGGATTACAGGCACTTTTGAAAGACAAAAAAAAAAACAGAACAAAACGCAAAGCTACAGTCTCAGACACAAGGCATAATAACTTGTAAAAGTTCTGTAGTTGCCCATTCCAAAGCGTAGATCTCTATGGAGAAGAATGGCCATGGACACTCTTTTAAATCAAAATCTTGTTTCAAAATCATGGTAATATTATTCATGTTGAGAATTACAATTACGTAAGAACGATGTAGAAATACGTGCAAGTTAAGAGCGTCCAGAATAAACAATTTAATCAATAATTCAAAAATAAAGTAATTAAAATAAACCGTACACGTTGGTACCGTAATATACGTTGTCTTAATAACAATTTCTGTAAACGTCTACAACTTACACTACAGAATAATATTGAATTAACAAAACGATTGTTTGGCTCCGTTATTATTCAGAACCGCTTTCTGTTTGTCAATGCAACTGATACCAATTGTATTGTACACAGGGAACTGAACGAAACCGGAACTAATTCTATTACTGGCCGTTTGCCATTCAACAATGGGACCCTTTTCACTTCAGTTTCAGAGATATTATTTTGCTTATAATAGCTAGGCAGGCACACTTATTATAAGTGGTCGCTGGTAGCAATTTGATGAGAGTTGCCGAGGATCGAGTTAAATGGCGTGCGGTTGGAGACGCCTATGACTAACAGTTGATTAAGTGACTGATGGTGATGATACCAGTGACCCGAAAGCCTGACAACCAGTCTAACCAAGGGGTATCGTATTACCCAGTACTAAATGGGTTGTGGAGGTCAGATAGGCAGTCGCTCCATGAAAATACTGGTTAAGGGGTATGAGGAACAGGGTGTAAAGTTCCTCAATACTCCATTGAAAAGGGAGGATCCTCCGACCAGACAGGTGTTGTGTCTGGTGGGCAACTGCCCGACAGTTGTTTTCGGGTTTCTCTATACATTCATAAGTCGATGTAAACTTTGCTTGTGAGATGTAGGAAAGTGATGTTAGTTCTTCCGCCGTGTCATAGATGGCGCTGTAGTACTTTTTGTTGGAAGTTGCTTTTTGTAGGTCGCTACACTGGCATTCAGCTGCATCCGGTTAGATTGGAAGCTGACCCCAACATAGTTGGGAAAAGGCTAGGCAGATGATGGTGATGATACTCTTCTTAAGTGTTATTGATATAAATATTGATTGTGAAGACGCAGCCAATTTACTGAATAGCATAATCGTAGAAATCACAGATATAGAAATCCTAGATACCGCAAGAGCGGCTACTTCGCGTACCTGGCTTATGAGCTTTTACACCTTACGGCATTTCATACAAACTTTCAAGTCTTTATTTTCCGAAATTACGAAATTATTGAACCGATTTCAATGAAACTTCATACGCATAAGCAGGACACATGTCAATGTCACAATGTCCTTTAAAAAAGAGATAATTGGAAATCTTTGTTTCTATAGATAATTTAAAATCGGCCTAATCTAGCTGTAACACTATTTTTCGAAAATATTTTTAGTAACTTTTAAGACCTATGTATCCTGCATATGCGTATGAAATTTTATCAAAATCGGTTCTGTCATCTCGGAAAATAAGGATATAAAATTTTGTATGAAATGGCGTAAGGCGTACACGCTATTAAGCATTTTTAGCTTAACGTGGCTAATACTGTCGCAGCAATGATCGCTGCGCTGCCACTGACGCCGCAGTAGCAGCGGCAAAAATTGGGCCACAAAATATAAAAATACTGCCGCTGGAACAGGCTTACCACCTTGGTACACATGTTTTTTTCTGAGAGAAGGTTGGGGCCGTAATCCACCACGCAGGTTGGTTATAATATTATTTTATTTTTCTTCCCCCCTACTGCATGGGACTTAAAATACCTACAACTGGCGAAATGTAGGTGAACTATTAGGAACACATCTGACTAACCCTGAGGAGATTACAGGCTTGATATTATATTCTTTAGCATCCTGATGATGTTTTTTATAGTCGTCAATTCAAGGTCATCCATTGGGCCATCACATTGGAACTCAAATACTTCAGAAATACAGTCTTCTCTCAATTCCATAATGTTCAAAACTAAAAAAACATGATTTGGTTGGCCAAATCAATTCTTCAAATCGCCTTCAGCGCCAATTGTTCGAATCGTTATACATTCATGAGGACTCTTTGTTTTTTACCAATCAGACGTAATCTAATATTCTACACAAATATTCTTACGTGTACCACACTTGATTGCAAGGATTGGATATCTAAAGCTGGTAAAGAAATATGGGTACAGAAACTAGAACAAAAGTTTTATCTATGTATCCAATTGAAATTGCTTTTGGAGCTAGGTGCTTGGTATCTCTCAAGCATAAAAAAAAAACAAATAAGTAAATCTAACATAGTGTATCAAAATCAGTTTTATTTTATCTTTTATTTACAAAAGATAGGGTAAATTAAATATGGATCCGTCATAATTCTTAGGGTTCCGTACCTCAAAAGTAAAAAACAGAACCGTTATAGGATCACTTTAGTTTTTTGTCCGTCTGTCTGTTTGTTTGTCAAGACCCTTAATCCCGGAAACGCTTGGAGATATCGAGTTGAAATTAAAACCGTATAAATGTATAAATATGCAAAGATTATTTACCTATTTCGACACTCTCGAGGGAATCAAAATGCATAGGGTACGTCCCGTGACCTAGAACTATGAATAAATCATCAAAAATAATAAATAATATTTTTAAAGGGAGGCTGCCGTTTTGCTGAAAAGATTTTGACAAAATTTCACGACTCAAATAAATTTTAACAACCTTTTTTATACCAATGCAATATTTGGAATTGTTTTAGTACGTACTTTTTCATTTGGTCAAATTTTTACTTGGCAGAATATTGCCAAAGATAATGTCATTATGACATTTAGTCTTTAATCAAATGATTGATTACAGCAAACAATCTTTAGACAATAATTTTCAAATGATTTGCTATGACAAAAAATATAAAGACATAAATAAGATTTTTTCATCATTTATTTAATACAAGATATATAACATTTTAAAAAAAATATGGAAAAAAGAGATTATTTTTAACAGGCTATCGAGAACCGAACTAGTTAGAAGGGGTTAATTATATGATAATTATGTTCTGTTTGGTGTCGGACGTAAAGAATAGCACCATCCCATGTCTTTCCGTGGGTGTCGTAAGAGGCGACTAAGGGACTTAGCAGAGAATGGGCAGCAGCGTTCTCTGTGCTTTTGTAACAACCGTACTGCGAACGCCAACCCGCCTGCCAAGCGTGGCGATTATGGCAAAACCCCCCCTTCTTGGGGGAGGCCTATGTCCAGCAGTGGACGTCTTTCGGCTGAAATGATGATGATGATGAATTATATGATATGTATTTTGTATTTAATGACATGGATTTCCGCAAAGTAACGCCTGATTCTATAATAATATATCTTTGCCAATTCACTGTCTTTTCTTATACAAATGCTTGTTTTCTAAACAGCTCTGCCATTCATGCAGAAACGCCTGCATTAATTAAAATACATCGTCTCCAGCTAAGTCTAGACACAAATTGGTGTAGTCAGCTAATCTGAAGCTCATGGAACATGTTTCACGGATTGATTTAGTGGTGTAGCGTTTTGGCATTTAGCTTGGCACGAGAAGCTGTATGTATGTAGAGGAGCTCGTGGCTAAATAATAACAGCCGCCCAGGACGATCATTAAGGTTAAGCCTTGCTTGCCGAGGTTGGTCTGTGGATGGGTGACCATAATTACATATCGAGTTTCCTCCGTGCCTCGGAAAGCACGTTAAGCCGTTGGTCCCGGCTGTCATTTGTAGATCTTTGACAGTCGTTACGAGTAGTCAGAAGCTAAATAAGTCTGACATCCAGTCTTACCAAGGGGTATCGTATTACCCAGTTACTGTGTTGTGGAGGTCAGATAGGCAGTCGCTTCATGTAAAATACTGGTACTCAGCTGCATCCGGTTAGACTGGAAGCCGACCCCAACAGAGTTTGGGAAAAGGCTAGGCAGATGATGATGATGATGAGAAGCTGTATGTAATTACTGTTTCATAGTCTATAGAATAGGTATACCTACATCCTATCGACGTTGGAGAAAAGTCGTAAGGAATATTGATTGTGCCGTTAGATTTGCAACGTTAGCCTTAGCGCCCAAAGTTGAAAATTCAACAGAGCAAGGAATGGCTATTACTGCTTTCCATAATAGATATTGTGGGTGTTTATTCATTTTAGTATAGATAGTGAATCCATGAAATATGATTTTAGGTCAATTTTCCTTTGAAAACGACATAGTGTTATGACCAGAGGTCGGAATTAGGTAGAGTTATTTGTGTACTTACACTGATTTCATACAGCGATAGAATAAAGTGGATATGCCTCAAACACCGAGATTAATTTTAAAGAGCATTTATTAAATAAAAAGTTATTTATTTTTACACAATTTAAACCATCCGACATCGAATGTCCGAAGTTCCAAAATTCCAATGCGCACACGCAAGGGAAGATCCATATTAATATCAACATTTCGATGCGAGTACAAAAATAACTCTACCTAATTCCGACCTCTGGTTATGACTTGGTCAGTTTTTTTATGCTCGTGAAATAGATTACGATAGTTTTGAAATCAATATTAGAACATGGACTGTCTAGTGGTCACAAGCGCTGAGACTGCCGAGCATGAGGTCCTGGTTGGATTCCCGGGTCGGGCAAGGTGTTATTGGTTTTGCATCAGGAATTTCCCAGTTGCAGCCACGGAGTCTGGATTTCTGCATGATTGATGGGAATAGGCTTGCCCCATAGTACATGGAACTTAAACATATTTGGCGAAATGTGCGTGTACTAATGTATACACCTCTGCCTAATCCTTCAGGTATTATAGGCATGTTATTTTATATTAGGATATTGTTTGTTTATGGTCGACCCAGATACTGGTGATAGAATTTAAAACCAGCGTCGGGCACTAGTTGTCCGGCTGAACTGGGCCTATTTGACGCTGCCGGGAGTCACACAGTATTAATTCTTGTTTAGTATTAAGTTTTAATGTATATTTTTTTTTAATCTTGTGTGTACTTGTGGCAACGTTTTTTCTTTCTTTCTTATTTGAAAAAAAAAATGATAGGTCTTCAGAATATTTTCCTAAGTATACAATGAACAACACGCACCTCAATTCCAATATAGATACTTTATTAGAGCAAAACGGACTTTTGTATCCAAAAAAGAAATACTCTTCTCTATGTATATGAAACCTATTTATTATCCCAGACATTAATATACAAGTATTTATTATCCTAACAAATGCTTTCGGCAATCATCTCCGTTTTTATGTGACAACCTCATCCTGTTTTCCGAAAATAATATAATGTAATGTTGCCAGAAACGGCACAATTATTTAGTTTGGCAACTATTTTTGTGGTATTATGTCTTAATATTTTTAATGTTTTATGAGCACCTATTACGGTTGTTATTTATTTTTACTTAAAGACAAAATAAATGTTATTTTGTTGTTTTATTAAGAACTATTACGAACCTTTGAAATGTGCTACTTTCTGGACCTGAAATGTTCGACATAACGCTCCGACCACAAACTCAGGCGATGCGATATGTGTCAAGTGACACGCGCGTCCCTTGTTTCCTTCCCATGAATTGTCGTATTGTCGCGTCGTATTGAGTCGTGGCATGCACTATAAGATTTATTTCATCTTGTTGTCTCCGCAGTCGCTTGCCATCACACGCGTGTCGCTTAAGCATGGAGTTCGTGGTCTAGCAGTTAGGCTGCGGTCACATCAGCAAACTCACGGCAGACGTGTTTACTCACGCGAGTATCGACGTTCCAAATACACGTGACAGTCAATTCAATGGCTATGTTGTGTTGTGTGCGTTTGGTGGGCCGCGTTTGTCGCGCGTTAACTTATTTACGTGTTATGTATTTGGACTACGACAAACGGTACCCAGCTTTTCGGGTATCTACCTAAACCGTATTACTAATATGTAGTAAGTTCTATATCATAATCTTTCTGCCCTTAACCCATCTTGCTTGAGTTCGGCGCAACACGTTTCAGCATCATCATCATCATCTGCCAAGCCTTTTCCCAAACTATCTTGGGGTCGGCTTCCAGTCTAACCGGATGCAGCTGAGTACCAGCATTTTACATGAAGCGACTGCCTATCTGACCTCCACAACCCAGTAACTGGGTAATACGATACCCCTTGGTAAGACTGGATGTCAGACTTTTAGCTTCTGACTACTCGTAACGACTGTCAAAGATCTACAAATGACAGCCGGGACCAACGGCTTAACGTGCTTTCCGAGGCACGGAGGAAACTCGGTATTTAATTATGGTCACTCATCCACAGACCAACCTCGGCAAGCACAGCTTAACCTTAAAGATCGACCTGGGTGGCTGTTATTATTTAGCCACGAGCTCCTCATCATCATCATCATCATCATCATCAGCCTATAATGTCCCCACTGCTGGGAGACAGGCCTCCTCTCTATGAGAGGGACACGTTTATTTCTTCCATTCGCCTCTATCAACCGTCATTAACTCCTTTCTCTTTCATCAGTCTTCACACAATCCATCCATCTTCTTCTTGCGCCTTCCTCTCCCTGTCCATTCATTAATATTCATTAGAAAAATACAGTGAGTACTCGTAAGAACCGATTGAAATCATTGGTATTAGTTCTCGTTTACTCTGCCCGTTTATTGCTAACTTTCGTTATCAACAGTTTCGAAAGACTGTTTATTTGAACTGCTTAACCTTAAACCTTGCAAACCTGCTTAAACCTTGTAAGCTGTAAAATAACTTCTAAAAAACCGGCCAAGTGCGAGTCGGACTCGCGCACGAAGGGTTTCGTACCATTATTTAATATAAAAACGAGCAAAAAAGACACTTTTTTGAATGGGAGCCCCCTTAAATATTTATTTTATTATTTTTTTAGTATTTGTTGATATAGCGTCAACAAAGAAATTCATAAAGAAAGAAAGAAAGAAAAAATGTTTATTTGACGTCAGTCACGCACACACACAATAATAATATTAAAAAAGTTACAGAAAAAAGGAGAATATACATAGTGTGCTGTGTGCCTCACGGCTGCGCCAAAAAGGTCCATTTCAGCATTCATGCCAGACAGGTAATGCTGTCTGACGCTGGTCTTCCAATGAACCTTGAGGGGGTAGGTAACAAACAGAAAACAGTTTCAAACATATTCTATAAATAAATGGTTACAATAAATCGCTTATACATAAGTCTCTCGTAGATTTTTCCGAGTGCATTCAGGAGCTTGTTAGGTCTGTAGCTCGAAGGCTCAGACTTGGGTTTGCCTGGCTTTGCGAAACCGATGACCGTGGCCTCTTTCCATATTTGGGGAAACGCGTTGTTGCTCAGGGCGCCATTGAAGATGGCCGCCATTAACACGACGAGCTGAGCGGGGAGGAGTTTGAACACCCTATTGGTGATTCCGTCGGAGCCGGGTGCTTTCCGCGGTTGAAGTTTGTTAATGATGTCTTGCACTTCGTCAGCTGTGACCGGAGGCAGAGGATCATCAGGGTCTTCTTCGGGGGGCAGGGCGGTTCTACGTTCGACGAATGCGTTCACCTCATCGAGATGTCGCTTGTCTACTGATTGAGAGCTGGGGGAGCACTGGGACTCCAGGCTGTCGGCTAGGCACTCGGCCTTCTCAGAGTCGTCGAATGCGACGCTCTTATCGGGTCGGGTGAGGGGAGGCATCGAAGCCTCTTCGGTGGAGCGCAACTTGCGTTGCAGCTGCCAGAAGGCTAGGTGGGTAGGCTCGAGTTCGCTTAGCGTTTTGTCCCATTGATTATTACGAAGCTCACTGGTGCGATCCTTTACAGCACGCTGTAAATTACGCATGTGGGCTTTGTTTGCCTCGCAGGGAAAGCTGCTGTAGGCACGGATGGCCGCGTTCTTTTCGGTTATCAGTTCACGTACGTCAGCGGGTAGTATCCAGCGTTGATCGCTCATTGCTGGGACTTCCCGTGAGCAGTCCTTCAGTACGGATTGCACGTGTTCTGTAAACGAGTTGATGGCGGCCGTCGTGTCTGCGACTGAGACTATGTGGTCGGGGATGGCCTCCAGGTGAGGCGACGTGGTGGATTTCAGCTTTTCGCTGACTTTCCTCCAGTCGGTTATCACTTGGGTCGGCGGGGGCTGGCTGGGGTCAGAAGGACCCGAGCGGGGAACTAAGTGCATGAGCACTGGTCTATGGTCTGAGTTAAGCTCATGTAAAGTCTCGATGGAATGTAACTTAAGGTTGACATTCTTGAGTAGCGCTATGTCGAGAACGTCCGGACGTTGGTCGGGGTCGTGGGGATAGTGGGTGTGCTCCATAGGAGCGATGGGATCGAAGTTGAGGGACTCGCCCAGGTTATACACGTGACGTCCTCTGGCAGAGGTCGTCGTGCTGTTCCAGGCGGGGTGCTTGGCGTTGAGGTCGCCCGCTATGATAACGGAGTCGCTCAAGCCGAAGAGGACGGCAAGGTCTTTGGTGAATAGAGTGTGCTCCTCGGACGTTCCGCCGGGAGGGATGTACGCAGAGGCGATAGTGATCGGTTGATGGCCGGTCATGCCTAGTCGACACACTGAGGTCTCGAGTAGAGACTCCATGGGAGGGGGATCTAAGGGGATGCAGTGCAGTTCTTTTCTATAATAGATTAGAGTACCGCCCTTGTGGCAGCGTGACCGATCGTTGCGAACTATGCGATAGTTGGCAATTCTCGGATCGCGGTGACTGGGCTTGAGGAAGGTCTCCTGTACGAGGAGGATATCAATTTGATGGTCGCGGAGGAAGGTGGCAATCTCATCACGCTGGCCTCTAATGCCATTGGCATTAAAGTACCCTAATTTTAGGGATCGGGGTTTGGTGCACGTTAATCTCGTATTATCCATTGGAGTTAGTCAAGATTAAGGTTGCGGAGGAGGTCGCCTAACTTGAGTAGGGACTTGAGGATAATTTTTAGTTTATCGCCACCAGTGTTAGCCGCCCTGAGATCAGCCGCCATGCGGTCTGCTTCGGGGGTGACTAACTCTGCTAGCGTTTCTAAAATTACGTTGTGAGAGGGGTCCACGGCCGCGGGGCAGGGTGGCGTGGGACGAGCGGGCGCCGGTGCGCTCGCTTGGGCCGGGGGAGTGGGGATAGGGGCATCTAGTAGCCCGGGGATGGGGCTGGACTTGGCTTTGCTGAGTGCCGGGAAGGCTCTCTGGTGGTTCAGCGTGGTCCAGGGAGAGGGCCTCTGAGGGCTGAGTCTCTCCGGCATCTGGGCAGAGGGTAGCCTCACCGAAGGGCTTTCTCTTTGCTGACGGGCGCTTGCACGCTTCACCAGGTTAGAGGAGGAGCCTTTGGGGGCTTTCGAGCAGCCGCGGTAGTTGGCCGTGTGGCCCGACTGGCCGCAAAGCACACAGCTCGGTGGCTCCGTGCAAAGCGATTTGTCTTTGGGACGGGGGCAGTCTGCCGTGCCATGGTCGCCTAGACACTTTACGCATCTGTGCGGCGCATGGCAGTTGGCTTGGCTGTGTCCATACATCTGGCAGCGGTGGCATTGCCCGACTACGCTTGAGCGGTAGGGCTTCTCTATTGTGATGCCTGTGAGTGAGCATACCGACTTCACTTTGAAGATCGGGTGGTGACCTTCTACTGGGTCACAGATGACCAGTACCATATCGTACTGGTCTCCGCCTCTCGCCTTATGAAGGCGGTGGACGGCTGCGACCGGGATGTCTTGGCCTTGGAGGTCATTGAGGATGTCCTCCGTGGGGATTTCCTTCGGGATCCGCCTGATCACCACGCGGGTGGGCTTCTCCTCTGGAAGGGAGTAGGTATGGAAGGCTATGTGCCTTCCGATCAGCTGGCGGGTAAGTTCCCTAAAGTCCGTGGTCGTAGGAACCACTACTTTGATTCCCTGCTGTGTGCTTTTTGCGCTTGTATATTGTATGCGGCGCTCATTACACATTTTGGACACATCTGTCCATTTCCCTTTGTCCTGAATGAACAACGGGGGAGGGGGCTTCAGCTTCTTTGAAGAAGCGGCTGAAGGTTTAGCCTTAGGGCTGACTGGCCTACTGGTATGAGCAGCGGCGGACGTAGGTAAAGGGACCGGGGAGTTGGGACGGGAGGCCGCGTGAGAGGGGGCATAAGGGAGCGCGACGATCTTTTTGGTCATGGCGGCCTGGGAATTTTTGCCCTTCTTCCTCTTGCCCTTTCCGACGACTTGATAGTCGTCTTCAGAGGATGAGGAGGCAGAGCACGCGTCTAAAATTGACTCTGAGTCGGAGATTGGCTCAGTTGTGTCCATGTTCTCGGAAACGGGAACAATGGACTCAGGTTCGGACTGATCCTTTGTTTGCGAAACAAAAGGTTTCGAAACAATGGGTCTCGGTTTAGCCGGAATCGCGGCGGCGACGGCTGACGGTAAGCCTTTGTCCATGTTCTCGGAAACGGGAACAATGGACGCAGGTGCGGGCTGGACCTTTGTTTGCGAAACAAAGGGTTTCACAAGAATGGGTCTTGGGGTAGCCTTAATCGCGGCGGCGACGGCTGGCGGTAAGCCTCTGTCGGCAGGTGGCGGCGACAAAGGGCTCTCGAGCGCGTCACTGAAGTCAGTGACGGCAATACTGGGTTGCTGCAAGGCAGCGACATCGGACCCATATTTCTTTAAAAAATCTGGGTCTTTCAGGACAACGCTTTTGAAAAACGCAAAAAGGCGTTCCTCATCCGCATCAAGGGCCATGTTATCTGCTAAGAGTTAGCAGACATTTGAGTGAAGCTCAGCGCGCCTAACAACCTAATTCCTTGCACAATTATGTAGGGAATTTACTGGGTCCAGCGACTCACCCGCTTCAACCTTCCCGCAGCCACAGTCCGAGGGTCCGGGCTTGGTAGCAACTCCAACTCCAGTCCAGGGAACTTTGCTTTCAGGAACTTGTTGAAACGGGAAACACTAGCACAGCAAATCGGCGGCGCACACGTTCGCGACGGAGCCCAATTTTTTCACTTAGACCCTGAAGGGGTTAAGCGGGAGGATTGGGTCACCACCCTCTCTTGGTTTCGTTGGCACCGTTAGGTTTCCCACCAAGAACCTCGAAACTGAGGACTTTTCCCTGATGGGGCAAAGGAAGTTAAATCGGAATAATATCCGAAGCAAAATGAGCAAGTGCTGTCTTAATAAAAAGACAACAATTGTTCGGGGGTGTAGTCAAGGGACTACTGATGACGTCACGACACTGGGAAGCGACGAACCGATGACACACACTGATAGCGAGCGGGAATGCGAGCAGGTAGCGGCACGTCCGTACGCGGCGGCGGTCAGGCGGAGAGTGAAACGAGATACAGAGTAAGCGCGATGCTTATCAGAGGAATTTTGGATGAAGACTGTGCTGACAAAGCATCTCATTCAGGCTGTGGATTTATGACGAGGAGTTGAGAGCGGATTGGCCGTGGGACGGGCAGGGTAGGAATAATTCGCATGTATTATGCATAAGTACATACAGTACGTATACGTACACGGTGCAGTCTGTAATTATTGAGCGTTTATATGATTGATACATTAATTGCGACCATATCCAGTTTCTGCTGTGCTGCTATCAAATACTGTCGCAGTCGTGTTCTGAACGTGTGAATAGTGCCCAGTACCCGTAATGGAGGAGGAATATTATTCCACACTTTATTATTTATTATTTGTTCATAATCTGTAGAAATTTTAAGTGGCTAACTATCACGGTTCATGAGATACAGCCTGGTGACAGACGGACGGACGGATGGGCGGACAGCGAAGTCTGAGTAATAGGGTCCCGTTTGACCCTTTGGGTACAGAACCCTAAAAATGCAAATAGCTATAGTTATTCTGCCATTCCCACACCATATTCTTCTCCATTTTATTCAATGTATTTTAAGAAATAAATTTTACAACTATCATTCGTCGAGTTTATTAGGATCATAATATTTCAAAAATCCCAGTCCAAACTTATCCCAAAAATAAGTAAAAGAGAAGGCTTTTTCTTTAAGAATTTAACCAATATCTCCAAGATTAGTTCTTCTACAAAATTAAAAAGGCCTCGGGCGTATTTTCCAATTTGTTCGCCGACTCTAACTGAAGAGTTAAATAATGAAGATATTCCATCTAATAATGAAAAATGTTCTTGAATTTTCCACAATCCGCTTTCAGATTGGATTGCATCGCTTGATGGGTCTAATCACAGTTTTGAAAGAACTTTTCTGTTAGATATTTTCTTTTCTTGTAAATGTGTTGCTAGTTTCAGCTCTGAGGAGCTCGTGGGTTAATAATAACAGTAGCACGATCCTATCTTTAGGTTAAGCCTAGGTTGGTCTCTGGATGGGTGACCACCCATTACGTACCGAGTTTCCGAGTGAAGCCGTTAGTCCCGGCCTGTCATTTGTAGATCTTTGACTGTCGTTACAGGTAGTCAGTCGTTCGTCTGACAAGCAGTTTTCCAAGTCTGACAAGCAGTCCTACTAACTGTAGTACTGTGTAATACGGTCCCTCACAACCCCGAGGGTTGTGGAGATCAGATAGGCAGTCGCTCCATGTAAAATACTGGTCCGGTTAGACTGAATGGCAACCCGAACATACTTACATACTCATTTTACTGGAAAAAAGCTAGGCAGATGGTGATGTTATGGAAAACATCGTAATCAAACCTTTTTTTTAACGGATGGTAAAGCATCAAACCTCCCGCTCTGGGCGGAGCGGAAGCGAGTGTCAGACTTGTACCGACTAAAACCCATCCATGTTCCTTCTTAGCCCTTTGTGTTCCAGGGCCACGGTATCTCTTTCGAACAGTCCCACAGCCCTGGCAGGCATCGTAATCAAACCTTAATGCGGAAAACTGTATTTTATTTAATAAACTTCCAAAGGGATGGAGGGAACTAAGCGCACACATCCTAAAAAAGCGGCTAAAAGGGTATCTAGTGGGGAAAGCGTACTTCAGAATTTTTAAATGACAAAGTGTAATATTAATATTTTAATAATTTTTGCAATTTATAATTACAATTTAATTCAAGTTTATAATTTATTGTTTGAATCTAATTTTTATAGTTTGCGTGAGAATTTAAAATGTTTTAAGCTCTGTTTTTTGTAATAACTTTTACTGTATATTTGTATGCCACAAAGGCCGAACATGATGGATCTTTTTTGTTCATGAACAACCTGCATGCCTTGTATGTATATGACGGCGCCACCGTCATTATTTTGTAAACTGCGAGTACAACGGGCAAGCAGTGAACAAACAATTGACCGACGTCACTTCCAATCCTAACGCCGAGCGATGTAAAAGGCAGCGCACGCGCAATAGTCGGTTCAGTCGTTCGTCGAACGTTGCCCGGTGCACACGTTACGTAATCACGGAGTAATCTTTTGCGAAGTAGTTTTTATAATTAGTGTTGATTAATTTAGTTTAAATTCGTATAGTTGTGAAATTAATAAGGTTTATTTAAATCGAAATAAACTAAGTGATTGTGTGAAAACTTTTGTGTTTTTTAAAAATAATGTCGGACCCTGACGCTACATCAGAAATGGGATAAAGAATCGCGCCCTCCACGAAAGTAAAGCCAAGTGAGGAACATAACCAATGATTTTTTTGAAGCAACATGGAAAACGACCAAACCTGCGAGCACAAATCATCAAGAGGGTACCCTCGCAACAACATCGGGTGAGACCGTTTCTTTTCTTTTCGATAAGTAGGTCATCTGGCTCATTGCTTAAACATGGCTAGTTTAATTGGTTTATGGGTGACATCATAATCAGTAACCCTTACTGGCATCGAAGGTTATGATTTAAAATGCACGATGGAGATCGTACCATTAAAATAGGCGATATTTTGATAAAATAGGTTGTCCGCCAATAAGTTCAGGAATTATTAGATGCTGGCGTAATTTGTAAAAGTTCTTTGACATCTGGAGCTACGCGCTTCCCTGGTCCACATGTTTCAGTCGAAAAGAAAGTGTGTTTAGTCGAAATGTCACTGTTGTCCGGTTCATGCTTTACGATGATCGAAGGGACGCAGGTGCCCGGTTTATGATGTTTTTATGATGAAGTTGGTCGAAGGGACGCTGTTGTCCGGTCCGTACACTGGTATGGTCGAAGGGATAATGTCGTCCGGGCCATGAAGCTGATAGCGGCTGGTTGAGGTGATGCACTCGTCCGGTCCAGGTGTTAACTGTTTAGGGAAAGGTGCCGTCCGGGCCATGAGTGGTCAAAAGGACACACGCTTTCTTGCTGGGGGAAAGGTGCCGTCCGGTCCATGAGTGGTCGAAAGGACACGCGCTTTCTTGTTAGGAGAAAAATGCCGTCTAGTCAGTGAGTGATCGAAAGAATACACGCTTTCTTTTGTTCTGAAACAGTTAGTTACGATGAGAGTAATGTTTGTCATAGTTTGTTAGGTTGGACGAGCGGATGTCTTGGTGATTAGACATTGTTTGTTCCAGGAATACAGACTGAGGACGGTCGTATGTCAGTCTGGCCGTGTAGGATCCGGTCATTAGTACGGACAGAAAATGAATCGGCAAGCGCGCCAAAGGTAGCATCACGCGACCTACTTACCAGTCTACCCACACCTAAGCGCGCTTCTACAGAGTCGTGATGTTTCGAACACGCTGTGAGGCGGACAGTCTGTGTCTGACCGCGGCGGAGTCAAGACGTCCTGAAACTGTTCCCCGATTCATGGTGCCTAGTGTTATTGTGTTGGATTGTAATTTCAAGTAATTTGTGAGTAGTAAGTGAGTTCGACAAAAGCAGTGTACCTCGTGTAGTGTGTGTTTTCATAGCACGGAACCCATGTTCTGCCCACATGATGACCGTGTCTAACGGAATAAATCTAGACAACTGCGACAGGCAAGGCATACTGTATCGTAAAATAGAACGAGCCAAATCTACTAAATGGTTACCAATCCTTCCTCACTCCTTGATATGGTCGCTTATCAGCCACGTTCATAATGATATAAAACATCTAGGATATGAAAAAAAAACACTAGATAACTTGTACGATGTTTACTGGTTCGGTAACATGTCCAAATATGTTAAGAAGTTTGTAGATTCCTGCGTTGTCTGAAAGTCTTCAAAGGGCCCTTCGGGTGCGCAACAAGTACGCCTGCATCTAATCCCCAAGGTACCACTTCCATGGCACACTCTGCACTTAGATCTTGCAGGTAAACTCAGCGGTAAAAGTGACCGCAAAGAATATTGTTCCGTCACTATTGATGCCTTTACAAAATATGTCTTACTGAAACACACATTGACATTAAATTCCGTTGACACTATTAAAGCAGTAAAAGACTCGGTACATTTATTCGGAGCGCCAAAAAGAATAATAGCTGATCGTGGGCGCTCTTACGACAATATAGATTTTAGAAACTTTTGTAAAGACACCAATATTGAGTTACACCTTATCGCTACGGGTGCCTGCAGAGCCTACGGACAAGTGGAGCGCATGATGCCAACTCTTAAGAGCTTGCTCACGATAGCTGAAAGTAATTCCCATAGGTCATGGCAGGAACAGTTAGGTGAGATCCAACTGGCCCTTAATAGTACCCGATGCAGAGTTACAGGCTTCACACCAATCGAGCTGATGTTTGGAGTTCAAGGTAACTCGTTAGGTATTTCTAGAATAGCTACGAATCTCGATAGTCCTAGTAGACTAGATTTGGAAGCGGCGCGGTCTAGTGCGTCAGACAATATAAAAAGACTGGCTCAGTCTGACGTCATTCGCTTTAACCGGGGTAAAGCTAAGATAAAACCCTTTTCTATTGGAGACTTTGTTT
This sequence comes from Cerastis rubricosa, assembly GCA_949152445.1. Lineage (NCBI taxonomy): Eukaryota > Metazoa > Arthropoda > Insecta > Lepidoptera > Noctuidae > Cerastis > Cerastis rubricosa. The sequence continues at coordinate 18,594,817 of OX424541.1, forward strand.
TCGTAAAAAGTGAAGAAAAGCACCAAACTAAGTTGGATCCAAAGTATAAAGGCCCCTATAAAATCACTGCTGCCTTAGAAAATGATAGGTACGAATTGAAACTTGTTAACGGGTCTAGTCGAACATATAAGGTCGCCCACGAGAACTTACGCGAAGTACCCCGCGGTCCATTAGGTTTTATAGAAGTAGCCGAAAATTATAATAATGATGATGACGTGACGGCGGATGTTAGCCAGAGTAATGTTGTCCATGAAACTGATAATGATAACGTAGCTGTGATTGGTGATGCTGAGGATGAACTTTCCGATAGCGATACCATATCTGTTATTGGTAGCACTGTATCGGCTAGTTCACGTACCTTGAGCGCTATTAGTGATAATATAGTAAGTCCATCATCAGATTTACTAGAGTCAATAAATGTTGTAACTGATGCCGTTGTACACCACGACGACAGTAATTAATAAAAAAAAAAATGTAAGACTAAAAATGAGTGATGTGAGACATAACAAAAAATGTAGGAAGTACAAAAAAAATGTAGGAAGAAAAAAAAAAATGAAGGAAGTAAAAAAAAAAAAAAAAAGAAAAAAAAAATATAGTAAAGAGTCATTGAAGGGAAAATCCGGTCCAATGACTCAGCTAAAGGGGTTGCGATCCGGCCTAGCCCTCCGGCTATAGGGATTGCAATCCGGTCTAGCATGTTTGGCTATAGGGACTGGTGTCCGGTCTAGCATTCGCTAAAGGGATGTTAATTGTCCGGTCTAGCACAATCGTCTCCAGTTTTAATAGTGATGAGATACCGTAGTAGTTGTGGTAAGCTGAAGGGTTAACCGGACCAGCACATTATTGAAACCTTTTGTTAAAGATCATATTAGATAGAAAGCAGTGGTAAAAAAAAATATGCCAGGATGAACGAACAGGTTATTGTCTTGTTCCCAGATGCTCAGAAAACGCTCGAGGACGAGCGTACGTCAGTATGGCCGTGACGGCGCCACCGTCATTATTTTGTAAACTGCGAGTACAACGGGCAAGCAGTGAACAAACAATTGACCGACGTCACTTCCAATCCTAACGCCGAGCGATGTAAAAGGCAGCGCACGCGCAATAGTCGGTTCAGTCGTTCGTCGAACGTTGCCCGGTGCACACGTTACGTAATCACGGAGTAATCTTTTGCGAAGTAGTTTTTATAATTAGTGTTGATTAATTTAGTTTAAATTCGTATAGTTGTGAAATTAATAAGGTTTATTTAAATCGAAATAAACTAAGTGATTGTGTGAAAACTTTTGTGTTTTTTAAAAATAATGTCGGACCCTGACGCTACATATACTCATGTTTCCAAAAATAAATGTCTTGTCTTGTCTTGTCTAACTCAACCTGCTTTTTTTTCGGATAAAGTTTCTTTGGGATTTTGTTGAAAATGTTGATGGACATCAAATTCATCCCCGCAGGCAATCACTTCATGTAAACTACCGGCTTTCAGCTTCATTCAGTTTGACTGGAAGTAGACCCCAACTAAAATTTAGAAATAAGCTAGAAAGAAAATTAGGTATAATTAATTATCTGATTTAAAAGAGTGTCCACGGAGTTTCTTGCCCCCTTCTTCTCCATAGAGATCTACGCTTTGGAATGGGCAACTACAGTACTTTCACAGTTTTTATGTCTTGTGACTGAACTTTAGCTTCATGTTTATTGTTGTTCGACTATTCAAAAGTGCCTGTAACTGGCCTACTTGAAATAAATGATTTTCATTTTCATTTTTTTTTAATTTTGTTTTTGATAGGCTAGGTACCGTGACTTGAAACATAAGTGACTACTGTCAAACCCATTAATTACTCTTATTATCCAAAACATCTGCTCTAAAATTATCGAAACCTAGGTGAAATAAAATAAACTTAAAAAAAGAAAACCTAGAAAACATTTCCGTAACTTTACACGGACTGCCCGCATCTGACTCCTGAACTTCTGACAAGTTTGAAATAGAAAAAATAAGTTCATTTGCTGTACCAGTATTGTATGAAACCGATTGCAAAAACAGCAAATTTAATCTTTGCCTGCCTAGGCTTAAAAATTATTTATCTAAACTAGGCATCCGCCCCTTGCTTTGCATGGGTACAATTTCCTAATTCATAAAATAAGCAACATAAAAAAAAAACTATATTTTCTTCCGTACAAACCTTGCCCCTGACAATTACGAACATAAAAAAAAAAAACACCTAAAACGGTCGACCCGTTCTCAAGTGATGCTCCGTCAATCCGTCATACATATGGCAATTTATTTTTATTTTGATAAGATAGATGGACTAGCCTTTACTCCAACCTCGCTGTCATTGAGGTCGGAATTTATGTTATAGTAACGTAGGTATAACGTTACAAAAAGATTATCGTCCAAGCGAGAATAGATGTAAAAATTAATTTCCAGTAAAAACTTGTCTTTGCCGAGACATTTTCTAGTGAATTAAAAATAAAGGGAACCAAAAATAACTTCGCCGTTCACGACTTTGCTGACTCTGCTTTGCTTTGCTTTCAACTTAAAATAAGCTACATTTGGATTCCCATTTTGCCAACTGTTTGAATAAACTAACACCAATCTAGACCGTCCAGTATATTTGGGATACGACGAAAATGTTCCGACTTTGTTGTTTTCGTCTTGATGATGACAACTGTCTCAAACTCAAAGCATTTATTTCAAACCCGTGACATGCACTTTTGCATAGTCAAAAATAAGCGACTTGCAGTTTAGCTGCACGCATAATAACTGTGGATGGCTGTAACAGCACATTCCAAAATCGTAGATCTGTTATGGAATAATGGGCGAGAAACTCCATGGAACTGTATGGACTCTTTTCTCACAATATATTTTCATAGTACAGGCTACACAAACGACATCTGGTCCAAAAAAACCCGCCAAGTGCGAGTTAGACTCGCGAACGAAGGGTTCCGGTGCGTTCCGTTTTTGTATGGAAGCTCCCCTTAGCTATTTATTATATTCTGTATTTAGTATTTGTTGTTATAGTAAATGCAGCAATGAAAAATGTTGCGAAAACGGGGTTAAATGTGACGCAAACGAAGTTGCGCCGGACAGCTAGTAAGAAATAAATTTTACAACTAACATTCTTCGAGTTTATTAGGATCATAATATTTAAAAAATCCCAGTGCAAACTTATCCCAAAAATAAGTAAAAGAGAAGGCTTTTTCTTTAAGAATTTAACCAATATCTCCAAGATTAGTTCTTCTACAAAATTAAAAAGGCCTCGGGCGTATTTTCCAATTTGGTCGCCGACTCTAACTGAAGAGTTAAATAATGAAGATAATAATGAAAAATGTTCTTGAATTTTCCACAATCCGCTTTCAGATTGGATTGCATCGCTTGATGGGTCTAATCATAGTTTTGAAAGAACTTTTCTGTTGGATATTTTCTTTTCTTGTAAATGGGTGGCTAGTGTCAGCTCGAAGGAGCTCGTGGGTTAATAATAACAGTAGCACGATCCTATCTTTAGGTTAAGCCTAGGTTGGTCTGTAGATGGGTGACCACCCATTACGTACCGAGTTTCCGAGTGAAGCCGTTAGTCCCGGCCTGTCATTTGTAGATCTTTGACTTTCGTTACAGGTAGTCAGTCGTTCAAAAGTCTGACAAGCAGTCCTACTAACTGTAGTACTGTGTAATACGGTCCCTCACAACCCCGTGGGTTGTGGAGGTCAGATAGGCTATCGCTCCATGTAAAATACTGGTCCGGAGCGACTGCCTATCTCATATTACTGGAAAAAAGCTAGGCAGATGATGATGTTATGGAAAACATCGTAATCAAACCTTTTTTTTAACGGATGGTAAAGCATCAAACCTCCCGCTCTGGGCGGAGCGGAAGCGAGTGTCACACTTGTACCGACTAAAACCCATCCATGTTCCTTCTTAGCCCTTTGTGTTCCAGCGCCACGGTATTTCTTACGAACAGTCCCACAGCCCTGGCAGGCATCGTAATCAAACCTTTAACTTTTTGCAAGTGCGACCAACCAATATCTCTAAAACAAAAAAAAATGCGACCAGCACTCAATTTTTCTCCGAGATAAGCGTTAGCCTTGCAGCGAGCGGGACAAATGACTAGCTGATAGTAATTGGCTACCGATCTACCAATATTAATCACAACAAAAAGCTAATTAAAAATCAAATTATGAAAGGAATAAATTGCTTATTACGATAAAGTATACGTTCAATAAATCAGCGTCTCTACGTACTGACTTATAATTAAAATGTCTGGTCGTAGACGCCACTATTGTTGTCATTCGATATCATAACTAATACTAATCAGGAATAGAGTACAAAAAAGGACGATAAAGTTCAACATGTTTTTTTTTCGGATAAAGTTTCTTTGGGGTTTGTTGAAAATGTTGATGGACATCAAATTCATCCCCGCAGGCAATCACTTCATGTAAACTACCGGCTTTCAGCGTCATTCAGTTTGTCTGGAAGTAGACACCAACATATTTGGAAATAGGCTAGAAAGAAAATTAGCTATAATTAATTATCTGATTTAAAAGAGTGTCCATGGAGTTTCTTGCCCATTCTTCTCCATAGAGATCTACGCTTTGGAATGGGCAACTACAGTACTTTCACAGTAATTATGTCTTGGGACTGAGTCTGTAGCTTCATTTTTATTTTTGTTCGACGATTCAAAAGTGCCTGTAACTGGCCTACTTGAAATAAATGATTTTGATTTTCGTTTTTTTTTTTATTTTTAATAATATAATTCTAATTGAAAAATAAATATTAATAGAAATAAAATAAATTTAAAAAAAGAAAACCCAGAAAACATTTCCCTAACTTTTCACGGACTGCCCGCATCTGACTCCTGAACTTCTGACAAGTTTGCAAAAGAAAGAATAAGTTAATTTGCAGTACTAGTATTGTATGAAGCCGATTGCAAAAATAGCAAATTTAATCTTTGCCTGCCAAGGCTTAATTATCATTTATCTAAAACTAGGCATCCGCCTTTTACCGCCTTTGCACGGGTGCAATTTTCTAATTCATAAAATAAGCACAAAAAAAAACATGTTTTCTTCCGTACAAACCTTGCCCTGACAATTACGAACATAAAAAAAACACCCAAAACAGTCGAGCCGTTCTCAAGCGATGCTCCGTCAATCCGTCATACATAATTCATAATTATGGCAGTTTATTTTTATTTTGAAAAGATAGGTAGACTAGCCTTTACTCCAACCTCGCTCTCATTGAGGTCGGAATTTATGTTATAGTAACGTAGGTATAACGTTACAAAAAGATTATCGTCCAAGCGAGAATAGATGTATATGTTAATATTGAGAATTAATTTCCAGCAAAAACTTGTCTTTGGCCGAGACTTTGCAGTGAATTAAAAATAAAGGGAACCACAAATAGCTCCGCCGTTCATGACGACTTTGCTTTCAACTTAAAATTAGCTACATTTGGATTCCCATTTAGCCAACTGTTTGAATAAACTAACACCAATCTAGACTGTCCAGTATATTTTGGGATACGACGGAAATGGTCCGACTTTGTCGTTTTCGTCTTGCTGATGACAACTGTCTTAAACTCAAAGCATTTATTTCAAATAGACCCGTGACATGCACTTTTGCATAGTCAAAAATAAGCGACCTGCAGTTAAGCAGCACGCACAATAACTGTGAATGACTGTAACTGCACAATTCAAAATCGTAGATCTGTTATGGAATAATGGGCGAGAAAGTCCATGGAACTGTATGGACTCTTCTCTCAAAATGAATGTTCATAGTACAGGCTACACAAACGACATCTGGTCCAAAAATCTGGGCGCGCGAAATTGTAATATAGAAATATGCAATATACCGGAAAGGCGTAATGAAAATCTTATTACTTTAATGCTGAATATTGGCTCTGCTGTCAAGTGCAATGTACAACAAAACGATATAATATCTATTCATCGAGTACCACACGCGCACCAGCACAATAACATGCCTAAAAATATTATAGTGAAGTTTGCTTCGAGAATACTACGTGACAACATCCTGAGCGCTCATCGACTCTGCAAGGGGCTCACAACGGAGCAACTGGGAGTATCGGGTACCTCACTGACAATTTACATGCACGAACACCTAACCTTAAAAAACAAACAATTGTTTCGTGAATGCCGGGACGCAGCCAAAAAGCATGATTATAAGTTTATCTGGGTCAAGCATGGAACCATACTTGTTCGTGAAAAAGAAGGCACTAAGGCCATTGCAATTCGGATCCCACAGGACATCTCTAAAATCAAGCCTGGCTCTGCAAAAATTTAAGAAAAAATATCGCTATAGTTATGCAACTCACAGCAAATGCTTTTATGTTGTTTCTTTACTTGCACTGTACTTAATTATTGCATGGTTTTCTGTCATAGACTCCTGTAGTATATCAGTTCTAGTTTTTGGGACAGACACACTTGTATTTATAGTCATAAGTGATCTTACGTGTAAAGCCCTTATCTTAATATGTTCTGCCTTTATAATAACTAAAGTTAAAAGTCGTTTTCATGTGATTGCTATAAGCTTCTGTGTAGGCGTTGGTGGCACATCACATGATAATTACCTGAAGTATAAAATAAGATCCACATTGTCCTTGGACTACACATTTAAATTTATGTTGCGTCATGATTTTTTCAGTTTTCGTATACAATTGCACTTGGCAGTGGTGTTGAATGGATCAACTTTTGAAATGAAAATAATTAATTTTGTGGTCAATACTCTCTTCGGCGTGATTGCAATGTATTTCTCATTAGACGTTGGTGGCATATTAGCTTATGTTTGCCCGGACTCTGTAATATTCTTTTTGAACTACCTACTTGCATTGCACCATGTCTTTATCATGTTTCATTCGAGATTATATTATTTTGTGTTGATATTTAATCAATATCTTATGACTACAATAAAATTAATGTTCGCAATGCATAGTGCTGGCTCTATTTTGTTCCCGATAGGTCAAAGTCACAATGACGGATAATTTAATAATATATTACCAAAATTGCAGGGGAATCCGTACGAAACTGCATACGCTATATATGAATATCCTTGCTAATTCTTATGACATAATAATCTTGACCGAGACTTGGCTAACGCCCGATATAACTGACGGCGAGTTCATCGATGAACGATATACTGTACACCGATGTGACAGAGATCGCGCTGCCACCAAAAGAAAAGACGGAGGTGGCGTTCTTGTCGCCGTTTTAAAAGAACTGCGTTCAGTGAGATTACTTCCATGTTCCTTTGTACATACGCATATTGAGCACATACTAATACAATTTCCATGTTCAGGTCGAGGTGAAAATTTAATTATTGCTGCAGTTTATATACCGCCTAAAACGCCTGAAAGTATTTATGTTGATTATTTCTTTTTATTACAATCCCTACTTGGGCATAATAATCTTGAACATTTTTATCTATTAGGAGACTATAATTTACCCGAAATTGAGTGGGTCTCGTGCAACGCACGTACCTCACAAACTGCTCTGACTTGTAGAGGGAATTCTCCTACAAGTATTCACTTATGTCAGTTTATGTCTCTTCTCGGCGCTCATCAATTTAATAATGCAAGGAATTTGAATGGGAGAATATTGGATTTGGTCATCAGTAATGACGACTGCACCACATACTCCCCCACTGATTATTTACTGCAGTTAGATCAACATCATCCCCCATTTTGTATGTTGATATCTGTTTCATTACCCAGTCGTTCAATGGTTCGCAAGACAATTAAAAAATATAATTATTTCAAAGGCAATTATGAAAACATTAACCAGGACCTAAAAAAAATAAATTGGGACGATACGTTTTCAAATGATCAAACACCTGACGAGTACTTAGGCACGTTTTATAACACTATTTTTGGAGTAATAAGAAAACATGTACCTTTGGTTAGAACTAGGTCTTTGAAGTTTCCTGTATGGTTTTCAAAATCTCTGATACATATATATAATAACAAATCCAAAGCGTGGGTTAGATGGAAAACGTACAAGAATTTATCGGACTATGAGCAGTTTAAACTATACCGCACGAGATTTCAGTCTGAGTGCAAGGAAACATATAGAAAATACATTAATTCTGTGGAGGATGGTATTAGAGACAACATTAAACATTTTTGGACGTTCATTTCCAAACAAAAATCCACTACTGGAATTCCTTCCACCATGAAATATAAAAATCAGCCTTCTGATAACCCCGAAGACATTTGCAATTTATTTTCTGACTTTTTTCATTCGGTCTTTGAACCATCTACCTTAACAAATGTACCGTCCTCGAATGCCGACTGCTCCCCTACCTGCTCGCTTATAAGTGACATTGAATTTTCATTGGCTGATGTGCTGAGAGGGCTCGAGTTATTAGACCCTTCAAAAGGACCTGGACCAGATGGTTTGCCAGTAATCTTTATTAAGAAGACTGCGAATAATCTCTGTACACCATTGCACACCATTTTTAATTTGTCCATTTCAAAGGGGATATTTCCACAAGCTTGGAAACTCGCAAACATAACCCCTGTCCACAAGTCAGGACCTAGGCATGACGTCGAGAACTATCGACCAATTTCTATATTGTCAGCTTTGTCAAAGGTTTTCGAGAGATTAGTACACGATAAAGTATACCCTCTACTTCACAGTGTTTTATTACCACAGCAACATGGTTTTGTCAAAAGGAGATCAACCACGACGAACCTGGTGACTTTCGCAGATTATTTGTTTAACAACTTGGATGCCCGTGTTCAAACTGATACCATATATACTGATTTCAAGAAAGCCTTTGACAAGGTTGACCATGAACTGCTTTTGCAGAAAATTGCATTTAATGGGATACGTGGGGACCTGTTAAGATGGTTTTATTCATATGTTTGCAACAGAACACAGAGAGTTGTAATAAATGGTTTTTGCTCTACCACTGTAGATGTTACTTCTGGAGTACCACAGGGTTCCATTTTGGGACCTCTCCTATTCATTTTATTCATCAATGACGTCGACAAATGTTTTCCAAATTCAAAATTACTGTTGTACGCTGACGATGTTAAAATATTTAGGTCTATTAAAAGTCACCGTGATTGCTCACTCTTACAGGAGGACTTAGATGCGTTTTCGGCTTACTGTGTACGCAATAAACTTCAACTTAGTGTATCTAAGTGTCATGTCATTAGTTTTACCAAAAATAAAAATAAAATATTGTATCCCTACACCTTAAAAAATGAAAATCTAAAAAGAGAAACCCTGGTTCGTGATCTTGGAATTCTGTTGGATGAGAAACTCCATTTAGATTACCATATTAATAAAATTGTTAATAATGCTTTCCGTATGTTCGGTTTTATCATGAGAACGGCTAGAGTATTTACCCGGTCCTCTACCTATTTGTACTTGTATCGGTCGTTAGTTCGCTCTCAGCTAGAGTATGCTGTTTCGGTATGGAGTCCCCACTATGGTAAATATTCCGATATGATTGAAAAAGTACAGAGAAAATTTTTAAAGGCCATGCATTTTCGTTGCCATCATACTTACACATCCTACAATGACCTTCTGCAGAAGTATAACCTGCAAAGTTTAAAGTCCAGACGAATTATGTTGGAAACAATGTTCTTGTTTGATCTGTGTAATACTTATGACTGTATTGATATTCGCAATAAAATTAGTTACATAGTACCCAGAACAACGTTATGTCGTGGGGTGCGCGCAAGACCCTTATTTGCGGTAAGTTCCTGTCGCACCAACGCGGGCTTGCGAGCACCCTTACGCCGCCTTACCAACCAATATAATAAGATCTTTGAAGACATCGACTTTTTCTTTGTCTCTGCTCAAAAATTTAGAAAACTTACCAATGAAATAATTTTAGAATATAATAGTTAATTTAGTTATATATTTTATTAATATTTAATTCATTCATTTTCATATCATTTTATTGTTCATATTACTTAGTTCATTACTTAGTTCAATGTTTGCTCTCTTTGTTTTTTTTTTTTTTTTGTTTGCATGCCTGTCTATGTTTAAGTTCACTTTAACTTTTCTGATTTAAAAACTTAGAATAGCGCACAGTTAAATATAGCTTTTTAATATGTTGTGGAAAATGTCGTAGGTTATACATTTATAAAGCTTGTGTATGTATAACTTATTGTAAGATTTTAATGTATAACTGTTTATTTTCCCGAATAAATAAAATAAAATAAAATAAAAAAACCAGCCAAGTGCAAGTCAGACTCGCGCACGAAGGGTTCCGTACCATTATTTATAAAAACGAGCAAAAAAAAACACTTTTTTGTATGGAAGCTCCCCTTAACTATTTATTATATTCTGTATTTAGTATTTGTTGTTATAGCGGCAACAGAAATACATAATCTGTAGAAATTACAAGTGGCTAACTATCAAGGTTCATGAGATACAGCCTGTGACAGCCGGACAGACGGACAGATGAACGGACAGCGAAGTCTCAGAACTAGGGTCCCATTTGACCCTTTGGGTACGGAACCCCAAAAACGTACTCTGCTGAACTATACAGAGACCTGCCAAAATATGCCATAGCAACCGTTCCGACCACCCTTCTTCCACCTTTTTGCTGTTCTTCAAATAATGTGACTCGCCCACTGCCATCAATCCTTGGGCATTATAGATACCTTGATTTTCCTGCAAGTGTCTTTTTTCTGATTCGGCTACACGTAAAAACTCGGAGCGCAGACCAACGTAAATACATCCATTAGAAGCGACCGTAATAGAGAGGAGCTCGTGGCTAAATAATAACAGCAGCTCGGGTCGATCTTTAGGTTAAGCCGTGCTTGCCCGGGTTGGTTCGTGGTCCGCCTATTACATACCGAGTTTCCTCCGTGCCTCGGAAAGCACGTTAAGCATTGGCTTAAAAATGGCTGTTAATGGTCCCGGCTGTCAATTGTAGATTTTTGACAGTCGTTACAGTCGGTGGCTCGAAAGTCTGTCAACCAGTCTTACCAAGGGGTATCGTATTATCCAGTACTAACTGGTTTGTAGAGGTCAGATAGTCAGTCGCTTCATGTAAAATACTGGTATTCAGCTGCATCCGTTTAGACTGGAAGCCGACCCCAACAAGGCTAGGCAGATGATGAGAAGCGACCGTAATTTTTCAATCATCATTCATCATCATCATTTCAGCCCAAAACACGTCCACTGCTGGACATAGGCCACACACGACATTTTGGGGGGTTTTGCCATAATCGCCACGCTTGGCAGGCGGGTTGGCGATCGCAGTACGGTTGTCACGAAAGCACAGAGAACGCTGCTGCCCATTCTCTGGCAAGTCCCTTAGTCGCCTCTTACGACACCCACGGGAAGATATGGGATGGTGCTAGTCTTTACGTCCGACACCATACAGAGCAATTGAGTAATTTTTCAATACTTAACGCTAATAATGAACATCAAAAAATTACCTAATCTAATTCCACAGTATCAAAGTAAAGCCTTAATACCGAACTGGAGTAATTAGCCTATCAATGAAGACAATTTGCGAAGATAAACTTTATTGAAACCAATATAAAGTGGACGACTCCACAGCGACCGTCTGGCAAGTAATTAATCAATTTTATGCAATAACGTTTCATGCCGGGAGTTCCAGTAGTTTATTTTAAAAAGAATATTAGTTGGGAATTAATTATCTCGAGGATGTTGACTAAATTATGGCAGGGATGTCGGATTTTTTCCTATGTTTTTATTTTAGTTTTGGCTTCTTTGTATTGGCAAATGTTGGCAAGGAAAACTTTTGTTTCATTGACTTTTTTGGAGCCGACTTCCAAAACAGTTTTTAGTATTTTTTTTAGAAGTCGGTTACTTTTTTGCAAAATAGTTTTTATTTTAGCATTTTATTTATGGTCTCACAAAAATCCTTTTCAAGTATCAATTTATTTTACATTGTAACTAGAACTTATAAGCACCTCACCAACACATACGATGAAGAAAAAAAATGCATATTATAGACGATAAGTAATAATTACGAACTCGAAAGTACGAAGCATAGCAAAAAAAAATTATTTGGGACCACCGCGCAAGCTTTTTCTATCAAATGAAAAAAAAATCACACATAACCTCCTCTTTTTCTTATTATAAGATTATAACTATGTTTCAGATTATTCACGCTGTTTCTAAACCTTTCAGTTAGACCTACCTAATCTACATCTACGTCAACTTCAAGATTACAAACTCAAAGCAGACAGTTATATAAGAATTTAAAAGAATATATATTATTTCTAAAGATAAAAATCCAGAATGTTTTAAAAGCTCTGAAATAGCCACAATCCACTCGTACATGAACGAACTAAGTCTGCGAGAGCACTTGCTTTGAGCACACACTGAGGTCATGTAAAAGCATCGGAAGGATTCGTGAAACGTCAACTCAAAATGTTTCTGTAAATATTCAGAATTGCCTTTGTCGTTAAAGCCAGGTCACAGAGGTACTGTTGAATATTTTAATTTAATTCTTCGAGAGCATTTTTTTTAATCATAAATACAAGGTGGACACAGGAAGTGGAAGTAGAATTCAGAAAGGTACGTGACACTGCCGCTAAAATGTTTAATACGTATTTAGTGGGTACATCAAACTCAAACTCAAATCATTTATTTCAATTAGACCATTACAGGCACTTTTGAAAGTCAAAAAACAAAAAAAAACGCGTAGCTACAGTCCCAGTCACAAGGCATAATAACTTGTGAAAGTACTGTAGTCGTATTCCAAAGCGTAGATCTCTATGGAGAAGAATCATCATCATTCTGAAACACGTTTAAAAATAAGAAAAAAAAAAATTACCTACCCATTTTAGAACTGATTTGGGTCGAGAATAATTAGCTTAGTTACGTTCTTGAATTTGACGAGGATGCAAAACAACACCTTATACAGGGTGTAACGGAAAGGGTATATACATACTTAAGGGTGTGCTTCAGACCATCAAACTGAACATGTTTCTCCACCGCACAAACATCGTAACAGCGAAAAAAATATCTGCTCCCCATACAAAATATCAATACCTATTCGACGCAAATGTATGGGGCAGCTGATATTTTTTTCGCTGAACAGTAGAAACCAGTACCATTGCGTTTGAGCGGCTCTTCGGTCTATGTCAGTATATGTGCAGTTCCTTCGCCAGTTATATTTAAGTCCCATGTAATAGGGGGCGAACACATTGCCATAGACCGGGCACACATGTAGACTCCGTGACTGCAACGGAGAAATTCCTGATGGAAAAACCCACTATCACTTTGCCCGGGAATCGAACCCAGGACCTCATGCTTAGCAGTCGCGGTTACTACCACTAGTCTACAGACCAACGAGGCAGTCAAGACAGTCTTAAAAACTCATCATCATCATTTCAGCAGAAAGACGTCCACTGCTGGACATAGGCCTCCTCTAACGCCACATTGCTTCCTTAAATGTTAGAAATTATTATTGTTATTTTTTATCCTTTTCTAATATGTGTGAAAGAAATATTGTTGAGAACATGTATGGGGGAATGTTGGATGTTGTTTTAGTTCAGGAAAGCGCAAGCCTACATGACGTTTCTGTAACAGCAGTTGAAGGTTTTGTACCTCCTGATGTGTACCATCCGCCGTCGGACATCCAGGTAAAGTTACAGTCATCTGATGAAAGTGAAAAACTTGAACCCAGTAATGTCGACCGTGGTAGGGATTGGAATTTCAAAAAATGTAATCGCAAACATCTTTACGAACTTCTTTCTGAGGTATCTTGGGATGCAGTTATATCATCCAATGACGTTCGCACTAGCACTCAAGTTTTCTATGATATTGTTTACAGCTTATTTGACTCTTGTATCCCTAAAAAGCGCCGAAGTCGAAAGATATCCTACGTGGTTTACGTCTGATATTATTCGAGACATCCAGAAAAAAATTAAATTACATTCCGACTGGAAAAAAAGTAAATGTGATCTAATATATAAGCAATTCGCTGACTATAGATCTAGCCTAAAGGCTCGTATATCGACTGCTTATGATACTTACATAAGGCGTACCGAAGCAAACATTAAGAAAAACCCCAAAGAATTCTGGCAGCATATTTCTAACCTAAGATCAAAAGGCGGGTTTGAGCCTAACGTAACCCACAAAGGTAAAATTCATAGTGGTGTAGTAGCTGCTGAAGCGTTCGCAGAATATTTCGCGAGCCTTTTTCAAACTGAAGTACCAAAGTTAGACCTTGAGAATGTAGCCAATCCAAGCAACTGCAATATTAGTAATTACATTAATATACTTAACTTCGCCGAAAGTGATATAAGCACCGGAATAGATAAAATAAAACTCAACAGTTCTATTGGTCCTGACAATATTCCTCCGTGGTTCTTAAAAGAGGGAAAGGAATTTCTCATTCGGCCCCTAAACCACATTTTTAATTTAGCACTAAAATCTGGAGTCTATCCACCACAATGGAAGATATCACGAGTGACTCCCATACCGAAATCTTCAAATAAATCTTCAGTCGATGAATATCTTCCAATAGCGATACTATCTTCTCCCGCAAAAGTTTTCGAGAATGTCCTACATCAAGGAATTTACAAGCAAGTGAAACAGTACCTGTGCAATGAGCAGCATGGCTTTCGCGAAAAAAGATCCGTCAACACTAACTTACTTACACTAGTTAATTATATCTCTACTAGTCTTGATCGCAGGCGCCAGGTAGACGTTCTTTACTTTGATTTTCAAAAGGCGTTCGACAGAGCCAACAATGACGTCTTGCTGTCAAAGCTCAGCGCGATAGGTGTTGCTCCAGGGCTTCTACGGCTTCTTGCAGATTATTTGCGGGACCGACAACAATTTGTCAGATTGGGTTTGTACGAGTCACTCCCATACCATACTCGCTCGGGTGTGAGTCAAGGTTCGGTAGTCGGCCCTCTCCTTTTCATTTTGGTAATTAATGACCTCCCTGATGTCGTTGCGAATGCTAGGTCCCTCTTATATGCTGATGACTTAAAGCTATATTATGAAATAACATCTGAGCGCGATTGCCAAGCTCTGCAATCAGACATTGATTCAGTATACCAGGCCCCTCAGAAAGTATTGCGAAAAAAAGTTTTTATATATGGGAGACTGGCCAGTTATTATGTTTTTCGAAAATATGATTATTTATAAGTAAAAATAAGTAAGTTCCAATTTCAAAATTTCCCTCCACATTTTTTGCGAGTTAATTCAAAGTATTGTGTCTCACTGAAATATGGATCTGCGCCGGGAACATTTTAGAGCTATGATTTTATACGATTTCAAGTGTCGCCTGAAACCGGATGAATCGTACGATAGACTTCAAATGGCATTCATGGATGAAGGCCCTTCCAAGGCAACCGTGTATCGTTGGTATAACGAATTCAAGCGCGGTCGACCAACTTTGGGGGATGACGAAAGAAGCGGTCGCCCTTTGACGGCTGTTACCGAAGAAAACGTGCTAGCAGTGAAAAATTTAATCCAAGACAATAGGCGAATTACATATCAGGAGATTCAACACATATTGAAGATTGGATCGGGAAGCGTTCACGAGATTCTACACAGCCATCTTCGCGTGAGGAGGATAGTATCACGCTGGGTGCCGCACAACCTCACCGATGCTCAGAAGCAGGCCCGGGTGGAATGGTGCCGTGATATGCTTAACAAATTTGAAGCAGGCTCGTCTCGGCGTGTTTACGACATCGTTACAGGTGATGAGTCCTGGATTTATCAATACGACCCAGAAACCAAGCGCCAGTCGACTGTTTGGGTGTTTCAAAATGAGCCAACGCCTACCAAAGTGAAGCGATCTAGAAGCGGGGGTAAGATTTTGATCGCTAGCTTTTTTAATTTGACTGGCCACTTGGTATCAATTCCCTTACGGGATCAAAGAAGCATTAATGCCGAATGGTATACTTCCAAATGTTTGCCAGAAGTTTTCTCTGTTATAAGCAACAAGCGACCAAACACAGGGCTCCGCGGGCTACTGCTCCACCACGACAATGCACCTGCGCACACCGCACTCAAAACGAGGGACTTCCTGGACAGCACGCCAGTCAAACTCCTGGGTCACCCTCCTTACAGCCCTGATCTAGCACCGTGTGACTTCTTTTTATTCCCAAAAATAAAAAATCAGCTCAAAGGGATACAATTTTCGTCGCCGGAAGATGCGCTGGCTGGGTTCGAGCAGGCTGTAAACGAGGTGTCTGCGGCGGACTGGAAAAAGTGTTTTGAAAACTGGTTTAGGCGCATGAATCTTTGTATAGAGGCTGGTGGAAAGTACTTTGAAAAGATTTAATAAAAATATATGTACGTATAGAACAATTTTTTTTAGTTTCGCAAAACTTTCTGAGTGTCCCACGTATAAGTGGAATTTAGAAAATAAAATGGAATTTAATAAATCAAAATGTTATGTGATGTCTTTCGGTCGAATGCGGCACCCAGTCAACTTTCAATACAAACTGAATGGAGATACAATTACAAGAACTGATTCCATGAAAGACCTGGGAGTCATATTCGACCGTAAGCTCACTTTTCACGACCACATTACATCCACGGCTAAGGAGTCCTTTAGGCGCCTTGGCTTTGTTTTAAGGAACTGTCGTGACTTCCACAACCCCCACGTTATCAAGCTTGTTTATGGGGCATTGGTCCGTAGCAAGCTTGAGTCTAGTGCGTGCGTATGGAATCCTTTTGAAAAGCAGTACGCGTTAGCTTTAGAAAAAGTTCAGAAAGCATTCCTTAGATACCTTTACAAGCACTTGAACGGGTTTTATCCTTTCTTGTATCCCACTAAATTCCTGTTGGGCTGTCTAAATTTCAACTCTTTAGAAGTCAGACGGTTGCGCGATCAGATGACTGTGATATTTAAAATTCTAAGGGGGATTATTGATGTTCCTGATCTGCATAATGACATCTGCAAACTATTTGTCCCAGACAATTACTGTCGTGGCAGGAAACACCGCTTACTGGCTGTTCCACCTTGCCGTACGGTTGCGCGCTCCAAGTCACCTATTCCTCGGACGTTAACCGCTATTAACGCTCTCCTGAACTCAAACACAGATTTTGATATGTTTGCAAATGAATGGAAGGTGATACTGTCAGAATGTTTGAATTTTTGTGAGAAGAATGCATGACTGTGTTAATTAAATTACGTGTTTAAATAGTGTAATTGGCTTCGGCCGTTCTATTTAAATAAATAAATAAAAAATAAATTGACATAAGGGGGGTTTTGCCATAATCGCCACGCTTGGCAGGCCGGTTGGCGATCGCAGTACGGTTGTTACAAAAGCACAGAGAACGCTGCTGCCCATGCAAGACGCTTAGTCGCCTCTTACAACACCCACGGGAAGATATGGGATGGTGCTATTCTTTACGTCCGACACCATATAGAACCCTCTTAAAAACTAAATAAAAGTATTTATTCAACAAACAAAACAAGAAACCGACTTAAAAAGTTAAGTGCTCAGCTGCTAATGATATAGCAACAAGTCGACAAATCAAAATACAGAAAACAAATCAAATTCACTTCAAAAAGAATCAAATGTTGATCAACATAAAGCGAATAAGTCTAAAAGAATCCATTAAATACTTCGTTAGCATTTCAGACACAAAATAAAAACTTTTGCAGAGCCGTGTTGAATGTTAACGGCCGTGTCCTAACTAAGGACAGAATAATGACGTGGCGATCGCATATTCGTACGACCGTTATTCTTCAATATTAAATGATGTAAGTAAGTTAGTACAAAAACTGTGTCTTTTTTTTTTTGGGCCACCACCCGCTGTTCTCAAGACGGTGAAGGAAAACAACGTGAGGAAACCGGCATGTCCTAGAACTATAAATTCGAAGACATGTGACATCTACCAACCCGCACTGGCCCGCGTGGTGGATTAAAGCCCACTCCCTCTCATTGAGAGGAGACCTGTGTCCCAGCAGTGGGAATATTATAGGCTGATGATGATGATGATGATGATGATGATGATGATGATACATTTTTTTTAATAAGAGGCCCAAATAAGCGCGCCGTGTAAAAGTAACGTAAATACGTCGATTTTAAAATTCAATATTTTATAATCTTCAGAATTTATTCATATCTATAGATGATAATAATTGTGATTTTTGCAAACTGCAATAGGATAATTGTATTTTCGATTCAACATTTTACGTATTTCGATAAGTTTACACCGCGCGCTCGTGCCCGGGCCTAAGGTCGTGTTTTTTTTTGGGAAGAAAAATACTCAAACTCTCTTGTGAAAACAATGTTTGGAAACATTGTCTTAGTCAGCTTTGTTTATACTACATATATATTAACTCACTCTCTCTCAATCTCACTCATTAGTTTGTCAAATCGGAAGGCCTTCCGCACCAGACGACTCCCTGTGACTGTCGTCGGCGCGACCACGCATTCGGGTTCTCCGAACAAGATGAAGGCGGGCAGTCCGGTGTTCGCGCAGTGTTCGCTTTCTTTAGGACGCTGGGTAAGAATATTCACGATGAGGCGTGATAGATTTAGAAATGAATATCATCTCGTTGTTTTTTATTTGCTACAATAAATACATCGTAAAAATATTATGTGAGTGTCCTCATTCTAGATTTAGCAATTGGAAATAGGTACTTATTACTATTGACCCACTTCTGCAACGGATTACAACGATCTAGTTCCCTAGATGGTAATAAACTTATGCATGAGGAGACAAACAAAAAAAAAATAGTGTAACTTAGGAGGGGTCAATAAAACGTCAAAAAAACCTTCCTTTTTACTGAACAAACCAGTCTTTAGTAAACCTGCAAGATTTATGTAAAAGAAAATTATTGATTTCGTCTATGCATTTTTTTTTACATATTTCCTTTAAAAAAAAACGTAGAAAAACATTTAAAAAAAATTGGTTTCCTCAGATGTTGGGAGCAGGGTCCAGGAACATTCGCAATAAGCAGACCGTTTCGAGGAGCTCTGTCTTCTGAATAATGCCTTAATGATGTATAATGTTCTTATTTATTATAAAGTTAATATACAAAATAATGAACAACTGATATGTAACAGAAGTTAGATCCCAAAAAAATCTTCCTGTCTGACTGCTTGACCAGTGCCAAAATGTTCGCAAAATAAAAAGCACTTAAAATTTCTGTCAATACTCTCAACTCCAGAAAACATGACAACATAGGTAAACAAGTTTATCATAAAAACGTTAAAATTAAATTCGAATCACATCAAAATACGGGAAACAAAATAAAACATTCTCCGCTGAACCCTGCCAAAGTTTGCAGCCACTTGGCAACAGAAAGCGACGAGAACGACTGTGGTGTGAGATGAGAGTTACACGGAAAATCTTTTATTGAGTTGTTATTGTTAGCCTGTGTCATCCCACTGCTGGGAAAACGCCTCTCCCCATGACTTCCAAATCCTTCAATCCAGGGCCAATGTGGACCACTGGTCGTTGGTTCTGTCCAGCTTGTTCCACCATCTTCTGCAAGGTCTGCCGCATGGCCTTCTGACCGTGTCAGGGCTTAACATCGTGGTTATTTTGGCCCACAGCTCGTCGGGGATACAGCAGATTGGGTTGAAGCATAGCATAAAAGCATAATGAGCTCATTTTGTTTCTGCTGATATTGGGCTATCCACAACGCGGGTTCAGTGCGGGGTGATTCTCAAGACCAAACAACTCAAAATAATCATATCACCCCAATCCTGTCATTCTGTTAATAATTCAATCAAACTACAATATTTCACGGAAGACTAAACCCAGAAGCATGCATACAAGCATTTGTAAGCACTCAAAATGCAATCACAAAGAAATGCCATTTTCTTCTCAATAAATGACAGGCAGTTATGTTTTTTTTTTTCAGCAGGAGGTCATCATGGGCAAATAAAAGACGATTTTCCGTTCAATTCTCGGTTAAAAATAAAAACTCGCTATATCTCACCTCTTGGACCAAACCATACCCGAGTATGCCCCTTGGAGTAGTTCCAGCATTGACCGATTATAAAATCCATAAAACGTGTCCAAGTTTGTTTTGAGCGGTCTAACCGTGCGATTTGGAACCGCCCGTACGATTTTATTCAGCAATATTGTTAACGAAACAGGAATGCTCGTGATCGAGGGTCCAAGGTGCTTGCCAAAATGTCTCGGGGATGCTGGAGATTTGCTTAAGTGACTCCGGTGCCGAAGTGTCTGATGGTAAGTTATTTTCTGGTCCGGATGGCTGATTTTATGTGCTTCGGATCTGACTGGATTTATTTGGTGGAAGTACATTGTGCTGTGGACTGTGAAGGAGGATTAATGAGACCTGCAGTGGGTTAATAAATTGGTGGTAAATTTTGCAGTGGCATGTTCGTTTTTAATGAAGATGCAATATGGTTTGGATTTATTTGGTGCAAAATCGTAGTGGTTTCTGTCGCCTGGTTTGTGTTCTTATACCACCTAAATTGATTGTTATTGAATAAGGTAAACGGTGCTCTCACATCAGCATCATCAGCCTATAATGTTCTCTCTGCTGGGACACAAGCCTTCTCTCTATGAGAGGGAGTGGGCTGTAACCTGCACTGGGCCCGCATGCAGCGGGCCCAGTGCAGGTTGGTAGATGTCACATGTGTTCTTATTTTTAGTTCTAGGACATGCCGGTTTCCTCACGATATTTACCTTCACTGTTTTTGAGCCTGGCGTCTGGCAGGGGCGCCATCATTTACTTTTTTCTCTTTCATATCATACAAAACTTGTGCACTTTTCCATTGTCTATAAAACCTTTGCCAAGTTACATGACTTGTTTACCGATTTTTTTTCATATTTCTTTTGAATCCTTTCTGAACGACTGGCTGAGTTGATTTATATCGTTTTCACGTCTCTATTTCACAAAAACTTATAAACTAAATTCCCCAACTGACATTTTCACGAGCTAACCATTAATCTTTGAAAAATTCCTTCAAAAGGCACATGTAAGGAGGTTGCAAGTAACCTTGCGCAGACGTCTTAATTTCCGCCCGCACTGCTTCCTAAGGAAATTCACCCCTTTCCGAGGCAAGGTGACTTTGTACGTGCGTGCCTCCGAAATATGCTTTACTATTGGAGCGTATTGAGGTTGTGGCAACGTTGGAATTTGAAATATTTCAGTTGAATTTTGGTGAATATTCTCTAGGTGGGTTATTGGTAGAGAAATGTTTATTAATTTTGTAGTTTGCGTGGAAATGGAATATTCGTTGGTATATTTTTGCACGCGAAATTCAAAGATTAAAATTTGATTCGCCGCCGTAACAAATATGGCCTTACAGAGTTATAATTATTAAAATCGAATCTAATCTATACTATAATATATACTACTAATAATAAAGCTGAAGAGTTTTTTGTTTGCTTGAACGCGCTAATCTCAGGAACATCCGATCCGATTTGAAAAATTCTTTCAGTGTTAGATAGCCCATTTATCAAGGAAGGCTATAGGCTATATATTATTACGCTACGACCAATAGGAGCCGAGCAGCAATGAAAAATGTTGCGATAACGGGGAAAATGTGACGCAGATGAAGTTGCGCAGGAAATTTTATCCCTTGAATTACTGTTCATGAAATAGTCATATGGGCCTACCACACGCACAAGCTTCACCACAGTTCTGCCTGTGCCAAGCGGGTTTATAAACGGAACACCGTGACAGTTTTACCAACCAACCGCGCGCACCGGTGAAGCTTGTGCGTGTGCTAGGCCCAATAGAATGGGATTAATTGAACTTACGGTGCTTTCTTAATGATTTTAATGATTATAATTCTATAACTACATACGTTTCACGGTCGCGAATCGTATTTTATTTAAAGTACAACCTGATAGTGATCTGCAAATTGCAAAAGAAATTGTAAGAACATTTGAATTTCCCGGGCTACCCTTTTTTTTCGGATGGAAAAACATCAAATGCCTCCCGCTCTGGGCGGAGCGGGAGGGAGTGTCAGACTTGTACTGACTAAAACCCATCCATGTTACTTTTTAGCCCTTTGTGTTCCAGGGCCACGGTATCTCTTTCGAACAGTCCCGCAGCCCTGGCAGGTCCCGGGCTACCCTGACACATCCACCTTCACCGCAATTAGATGACGTCTACTCTTATTTTAGAACAGCTACAGATATAAGTTTTTTTTCTTTAATAACGTAAACTATGAGGAGCTCGTGGCTAAATACTAACATCCTCACGGGTCGATCTCCAAGGCTAAGCCATGCTTGCTGAAGTTGGTGCGTGGAT
Organism: Cerastis rubricosa; assembly: GCA_949152445.1. NCBI lineage: Eukaryota > Metazoa > Arthropoda > Insecta > Lepidoptera > Noctuidae > Cerastis > Cerastis rubricosa. The sequence goes on from OX424541.1 coordinate 18,616,975, forward strand.
GGGTGACCATAATTACAAACCGAGTCGCCTCAGTGCCTCGGAAAGCACGGTAAGCCGTTGGTCCCGGCTGTCATTTGTAGATCTTTGACAGTCGTTACGACCAGTCAGAAGCCAAAAAGTCTGACATCCAGTCTTACAAAAGGATATCGTATTACCCAGTTACTGAGTTTTGGAGGTCAGATAGGCAGTCGCTTTATGTAAAATACTGGTACTCAGCTGCAACCGGTTAGACTGGAAGCCGACCCCAAGATAGTTTAGGAAAAGGATAGGCAGATTATGTTTACGAAATATGGCTCAGAACGTAAAACACAGCACGCCATAGGATAATTAACTTTATTGTTGCACTTTAAAGTGCACCCATAACAATTTAGTTTATAATAGGTACTAAACCTATAATTAAACTCGTTCTCACGTTCTCCATAATCAAGAAGTTAGCTCAACTGTTTAATCTTAAGCAATCAAATCTTAATTCCTCTGAAACGTGTGACCCTTACCTTAGGCACATTAATCTACAATTCATTGAACTTGCTCAATTTTAATCCTTTGTTAGAGAAGCAGAAGGTCCACTTTAAACAAACACGAGATTAACCCACAACTGAGATCTAAAACGTTGATATACCCGTGATATAACCAGCTTTGGACAGTAGTTGCCCGGCATTTTGCTGAACTGGCCTACCATGACGTCTTAAAACATTATTGTTTTACTCCTTTTCCAGTGTGGGAAAGAGATGGCGCTAGACATCCTGTATAGCGTTTTTTTCCCACACTGGAATAACGAATAACATACTGGGGTAATTCGTTAAACGTTCCCAATACTTTAAGAGCATGTAGTACTCATGAAAATGATTAGCTTTCACTATGGGACCGACATTAAAATCGCAAAAAAAACAGCTGCTCCATACATTGTTGGTGGCGTTATTTAAAAAAAAATTAGGCAATAGCAGTTATTTTTTATTGTATTTGATAGTTGGTCCCATTGTAGATATTCATTAATACTTCACTTCCTTAAAGTATTGTCCATTTTTAACCAAGCATCTTGTATAAATAAGAAGACAACATAATAGCTCAAAGCGTATTATGGCGCAATGTTAGTTACGAGTATCCTTCGGGCCCCCCAATTTGTAACTGTGCATGGTCAAAACATTGGTGCGTATGTAATCTTCCGTTCTCCCCGATAGCATCTATCTACGATCATTAATATAATACTAATAGGATAGTCCTTCTGCCTGCAAGCTTCACTATGACTTTTACACACAATAAAGTTCTATTTGGGTCAAATCAGCGACAATGCCTGAGGGCGTTGCGTCGATTCCCAACTTCAACGGAGTTCAACACAGTCTGTTAGGGTGAGTTCGTACTTTGAGACTTTTGTCAGCAAAAAGTGACAGTCGCAGCTGAACTTTTGTAAAACATTCCGCCTTTTGTGGAACAGTAGATTTTGCTTGCATTTTCCTTCTATGTGTCCATTTTTATCTACTCCAAGATAGTTCATCATAAGCCTATATTGTTCCCACTCCTGGGACACAGGCCCTCTCTCCATGAGAAGGAGTGGGATGTAATCCACCACACGGGCCCAGTGCGGTTTGGTAGATGTCACATATCTTCAAATTTTTAGTTCTAGGTCTTACCGGTTTCCTCAGGATGTTTTCCTTCACAGTTTTAAGAGCAGAGGTGATAAATATATTACTTTGTGTAGGTAATTCCTACACAAAGTAATGCGCCTGCCTAGGTTCGAACCCACGGCTTACTACTAGTAACACCAAGTAGTAGTAGCAAGATAGTTACTATTAACATTAGTGTTGCCAAAATAACTAAAACAAATTACTTGTTATTGTAGTATAGTATAGACACACGCTGTTGCGAATTATTTTTCCACTGCCTCACAGGTTCGAAAGCTCATGGACTCGAATGAAGTAGTTGCGAAAGACGCTGTTTCGAAAATCATTTTCACTCCACTTTTAACATTTTTAACATTTTCACTTCATACGCCCGAATGCTTGTGATTTCGATTTATTTAGTCATAAAGTGTACAGAAAAATATTTAAGCAGTAATTAAATAAAATCAACAAATTCGGTGTCAACATCAACATTTAATATCATCATCTTTTATTTTTGAGTTCCAGATTTTGATCAATAGATTATAGCTACCTCTGAACATCAAATTTTAGATTAATTTAATTTTAGATATCTTTATTCAGTTGGCCAAATTGATCGTAATGCGACCAACAAAACTATTACTTGAACAAATCAGCGACTTGTGCCCGGATGATGGAAATAGGCTCGCCTCCTATACATGGGTACTATTAGGTACACCTCTGCCTAATCACTCGGAGATTACAGGCGTAATCATCATCATCTGCCTAGCCTTTTCCCAAACTATCTTGGGTCGGCTTCCAGTCTAACCGGATGCAGCTGAGTACCAGCATTTTACATGAAGCGAGTGTCTATCGGATCTCCACAACCCAGTAACTGGGTAATACGATACTCCTTTGTAAGACTGGATGTCAAACTTTTTGGCTTCTGACTACACAAATACTCGTAACAGCCGGGTCCAACGGTTTAACGTGCTTTCCGAGGCACGGAGGAAACTCAGTTTGTAGTTATGATCACCCATCCACGGACCAACCTCGGCAAGCACGGCTTAACCTCAAAGTTATTATTTAGCCACGAGCTCGATTACAGGTATTATGTTATCTTATTTTAAATCAGCGACATTTTCTCAGGCACAAACTTCAAATTTTAACTGTTTCAACCGCATCATCAAGTAAATTCTCTACTAAGTCTACCATCACATTGTAAGCCTCTCTCCCCAGCATCCATGTGCTCCCAGAGCTAAGTAATAAGCTGTATAATCCACAACTCCAGCTTTTAATGGGAAAAGTTAAACAATTTTGCACTCCTGAAATATATTAATGGTTTTGACGTTTTAATTTCCAGAGCCAGCGAAATATGCTGTACTTTCTGGCGTACCTAGGCTTTTTGGACTGAGTGGTTTCTGTCCTTTTCAATTTTTGTAGGTGGGAAAGGGATGGTCTGTGGTCAGGCGTGAGTTATGAGATTAGAGTTGGTTTTGCATTTTTTTTTTGTAGGATAATAATATTGTGGTTGGGCCCACTTTATCCTATTGAGCTGTTAAGTCCGCTAGTTCTTATTTTGGTGTCTGAAATGTTCGATTTTCAAATGATTTGTATATTACTAACCAGGGAGAAATAGATGGAGGAGAGATGGCAGCATTAGCAAAGTAATAGTAGAAACTCTGTTTTCACCAACCTACGTGGTTGAAGAGGTTGTAATCTGCAATGCTTATCCTGGTTTAATATTGGCTATAACAGCGATTAATTTCACCGTACCTGACTAACAAAATTTGTTTGTAACGGCTGGAAGTTCACAACATGGACGAATAGCTTTTAAAGAAAGAAAGAAACGAAAAAAAAAACGTTTATTGGCGTAATTGCCACAAGTACACACAATATTAAAAAAGAGAAAAGCAAACATAAAAATAAAAAACTAAAATAAAAATACTGTGTTTCTCACGTCAGCGCCAAATATGCCCAGTTCAGCAAACGCTAGATGGTTTTCAACTGAACCTAAATGGAGGATGTCATTAAATACAGTAATCTCTCAGTATCTCTCTCTCTCTCTCTCATCAGTAGCGTTTCACGTTTCTCAACACCAGAGAAACACGAGTACACCACACGTGGTGTACCCGTAACGCGAATACCTCGATTTTTTAACTAAAAATACTCGTTTCACATAATTATAATATTAATGTATTCATATCTATGGATGTTACTGACTGTGCTTGTCGCAAACAATTTAATAAAACTAAATCTCTGTAAGATAGTTGTATTTTCGATTCAAAATCGACGTAGTTACGTTCCTGTGCCAGGGCCTCAGAGAGCTTGTTTCCGATTTACGTAATAAAGATGTCTCGAAAATCGAATTACACGATCTGTAAATTCTCGCAAAATAAGGCTTTCCAAACCACTGCAACAGAAAAGAACATTAACAATTCATCAACTAAAATACAACATAATTACGTTCCTCGAAAATGCTCGCATAATATCACACGCACATTACCCCCAGAACCACTAGTTAGGAAATATGAACGGTCCGGGTTTAATAACACGATTCGCCGCGATAACGAACGATGCCGTGCGATACCGTGCGATCAAATTCCGTGGTAATAATAACCATGCGGTATGTATGTCAGTGGTATTATCAGTAATGAGGTATCGTTATGATATGAGGTTTGAGATAATTATGATGTTATTGATGGTACTTGATTTCAATTAATTTGCATGTAATGTGAGCTATAGTTAGCTTATATTCTATACTAGCTGATTCGCGCAACTTCGTCTGCGTCACATTTCCCCGTTTTTGCAACGTTTTTCATTGCTGCTCCACTCCTATTGGTCGTAGCGTGATGATATATATCCTTAACCTTCCTTGATAAATAGGCTATCTAATACTGAAAGAATTTTTCAAATCGGACCAGTAGTTTCGGAGCCTATTCAATGCAAACAAACAAACAATCAAATCTTTCCTCTTTATTAAATTAGCTTAGACTAGCTGGTTCGCGCAACTTCGTCTGCGTCACATTTCCCCGTTTTTGCAACGTTTTTCATCGATGATCCGCTCCTAATGGTTGTAGAGCGATGTTACAAAGACTATTCCCTTTCTCAATAATTCCCTATCCAATACTAGAATTTTTCATTTCGAACCATTAGTTTCCGAGATTAGCGCGTTTGATGAACCAAACAAACAAACTCTTCAGCTTAATAATATTAGTATAAATAGTGTTACGTCGTCTGCTTTACGAGAACATTCTAGGATTACGTTCGAGTCTAGAATGATCCAGTATGTCTAGAAGATTCGAGAATAATCCTAGAATGTTCCACAATGGATTTCCATTGTCTAGAAAGTTCGAGAAAGTTCTGGACCTTTCTAGAATTTTCTAGAAGGATTGGTTCCACTATGGAGCTATCTAGAAGGTTCAAGAAAGTTGTAGAACTTTCTCGAAGGATGGTTTTCCCCTAAGGAACTACCTAGACATTCACAGAAGTTGTGGAAGTTTCTCGAACATGGGTCGGCCATATAAATAGGCGACGGGTGCGGAAGTGAGTTAGTCTGATTTTGGCTACGGACAAAGCGATCGAAGTGTACTACTAGTGCGATATTTAAGTGATTAGTGATCAGTTGTGTATTTGTGATTAAGTTATTAGTATCTGTGTGTTGTTTAGTGTTAATTAAAGATTTTTAGTGTTTAATTGGTAGTGTGTTAATTTATCCCATACCCAGCTCGTAACAATAGTATGGATGCCATTTGAGGCGCAAATAAACTTATTTTCTTATTTAAGTTATGAATTGATTAAAGAAACTAAACTTGTAGTTTACAGATAAGTGATAGATGAGAAAATAAACTACTCAGAGTTCATACTTTGAGTTGCTTTTTGTTGATCTCATAATCAACTTATTCTGTATGGTGTCGGACGTAAAGAATAGCACCATCCCATATCTTCCCGTGGGTGTCGTAAGAGGCGACTAAGGGACTTGCCAGAGAACGGGCAGCAGCGTTCGCTGTGCTTTTTTTAATAACCGTACTGCAATCGCCAACCCGCCTGCCAAGCGTGGCGATTATGGCAATACCCCCCAAAATGTCAATGTGGCGACACTTGGGGGAGGCCTGTGTCCAGCAGTGGACGTCGATCGGCTGTAATGATGATGATGATAATCAACTTTATTGATCGCATCTGTATTTCATAAAGTCGTAGTGTATTTTGATCCATTAGGGCCTCTTGAAACAAAATTCCGTTTAAAAATAAGACTGTTTCTAATCTCACAACAAATCCTAAACACAATTTACCTAGCCAGCTTACAACCACCTTTAAGGGACTTAAAATCTCTTTTTCCCTACTCCCACTAAATCTACACCAAAACCTCAAGTAAGCCATCAAACATAGTTTACTTTTAAAACACTAGAGGGACACACGGTCGTAAACTAAAGATTGGTTACATTCAATTTGTAACCCACGCCGGCTCTCCCTAAGGTAAAGATTCCATGTTATACGTTTGACAGCCGCAGTATATCTCGATAAGTTACTGCGGAAGGTCGGAGATGTGACCAAAATGTTTATTAATGTTTTACTTAATTATATAATCAGTTATGGAGTGTTCGGGATCAATTGTAGGACTCGTCTTTTCTGTTAAAGGCAATATACAAAGATTAGAGCTCAAGGCTAAATAATACCAGCCGCACGGATTGATCTTCAAGGGTAATCCGTGCTTGCCAAGGTCGATCTGTGGATGGGTGACGATAATTACATACGGAGTTTCCTCCGTGCCTCGGAAAGCTTGTTAAACCGTTAGTCCCAACTGTCATTTGTAGATCTTTGACAGTCGTTACAGGTAGTCAGTGGCCCGAAAGTCTGTCAACCAGTACTACTTGGGTGGTTGAGGTCAGATAAGCAGTCGCTCCACATAATATACTGGTCCGCATAAGGTAATAAGCTGCATCCGGTTAGTCTGGAAGCCCACCCCAACACAGTTTGTAAAAGCCTAGGCAGATGTTGACGATTGTCCCCAAAAATGGGAGAATATCTACAATATCACAACGTTCACCTAACGAAAAATTTTACAACACTTCCTTAACATTTTCAAGCCAACTATAAGGACACTCATACATTTTCCATAAAGGCTTAATAACCCACAGATTTATGGCCGAACATAATGACCATCGATCCGTTGAGACCGCTCATAAAACATGTGATCTCCGAGATATTGTCTAGACTAGGATTCATTGCCTGAGTCTGAAACTGTTCATCTGTAATTAAGTGAGTGATGAATTGGTTTAGTTTCTTTATTATGATGTAATTAGTTTGAAAAAGTTTTTATATGTAAGATTAATAAAAATAAAACTTTATTTAGATGGTATTATTTATATTGCATATACATGCATTATTTACAAAGTACAATTAATTTATTTTAACTGAATTAATTAATTCACGGTTGGTCGACTCTTCACGTGACCTGAGGGCTGGCTTTTTTTTTTGCCCAAAGAATCAGCATTTTGGCGAAGCGCGGGCGTTTTGGGGGACTGTCTCTTGTATTTTTGACGTTCAAAAAGTGCTGATAATAATCAGCACTTTAAATCAAAAGTAATTTATTCAAATTAGGCTAATAAGCCTAATTTGAATAAATTACTTTTGATTTTGATTGCCATCCAACGTCGCAATGCGGTCAGCGTTTTGGGCACCTTTCCTGCGCTATGAGCCTGAGCTATGTAGACGAATTTTTGACGCCCAGTGATTTTGATACTTGTACATATTTTATTATTATTTTAGATGTATTTGTAGTTAGTTTTATAATTGTTGGATTAGCTATAGTTTTGTTTTCAAAACTATTACGTATGTAATCGCGCATGTTATTTTTTGGATTTACTAATTAGGTTTGCGTTCCGGCAATTCGCTTGATGTGAAGTGATTATGTGTGTATTTTGTTGTGCATTAATAAGAAAGAAGCATTGGTACTTTGAGCTCTGTATGGTGTCGGACGTAAAGAATAGCACCATCCCATATCTTTCCGTGGGTGTCGTAAGAGGCGACTAAGGTACTTGCCAGAGAATGGGCAACAGCGTTCTCTGTGCTTTTGTGACAACGGTATTGCGATCGCTAACCCGCGCCAAGCATGGCGATTATGGCAAAACCCCTCATGTTATGTCAATGTGGCGAAATTTGGGGGAGGCCTATGTCCAGCAGTGGACGTTCTTTCGGCTGAAATGATGATGATTGGTACTTTTACAGGGAGTCAGAAGCCCGAAATCAAGTCTTACCAAGACGTTTTGCGTTTTCGTGTTACTGGATCGTCATCAGATGGGTAATCGCTCCATGTAAAATACTGGTATTCAGCTTAGGTTAGACTGTTAGCCGACCTCAATATAGTTTGTTTTTTCTTTTCTTTTTTCAAAGAACTTCTGCGCCCCACTATGAATTTCTCCTGTATCATAGCATTTCAAGTCACATACACAAACAGCCAGACCGTGAACAACTATCTGTAGGCCATACAAATATTTGTTCCGTGCGGGGATCGAACCCGCGATACGCAGGGCAGCAGTCGATCGCTCAGCCACTGCGCCAACCGCGGCGTTAAAAAAGCAGTCGACGTCTGTTGTCGTCAGTTGTGAAAAACCTAGGCAGAAAATGAGAAAACAGCATTAGATAATGAATCACTCAAATGTCGTTTTTTTTTATTATAAAGGGTGTAAAATGACCTTTTAAAGAAACCGAAAGGCTTGTTCTCCACGTCACTGCGATATTTTTTAGGGTTCCGTACCCAAAGGGTCAAACGGGACCCTATTATTGAGACTTCGCTGTCCGTCTGTCACCAGGCTGTATCTCATGAACCGTGATAGTTAGCCAGTTGAAATTTCTACAGATTATGTATTTCTATTGCCGCTATAACAACACTAAAAACAGAATAAAATAAATATTTAAGGGTACTCCCATACAAAAAAGGGATTTTTATATATAATGGTACGGAACCCTTCGTGCGCGAGTCCGACTCGCACTTGGCCAGTTTTTTTTTTTGTTCTGGACCATACGGAACCTTCTAGTTACGGATATTAGAGGTCAAAGTTCCAAATTTTTCACAACTTTTAATAAAAAGACTAGTTTGAAGGCTACAACTTTACTGTAAATATCTCCATGGCCCATTTACTATTTAATACATCCATCAGAACGATTTGTTGAGTGCGATACATTAAGTTTTAATATAAAAAGTGTATTTACCGCAAAAAAAAAGTAAATAGATAGATAGATAAATCATTTATTTAGTGCACACAAAAGACATAGCACAACACACAGAAGCACAATTAAATGACACAGATTACATAAATATACCTATATAAAATAAGGAGCCAATATAAAAAGAATAAAAAAAACATATTTCCGAAACAGTTATAGTAACACCATGACATACTTCAAATAAAATAACGAGTATACAAGGGGCGGTGTGCGTCTCAAGCTTGCCCCAAACGGGAGTCCAGCTCAGCATGTTGTGTCAGGCATGCACCTGACGCTGATATCCTGCTGGATCCCTAGCAAGTAGTTTCCCAGCAATAATTGTTGCATAGAGTTACTAAAATTTGATGATTGATGTACCGAATACATGATGGACTTCTTCCTGAAGTTTCGTTTACACCTTATATGCATAGTTTTGTAGAATAGGGATGTCGAAAGTACTTGGAAATAGAACAGTTTATATCCAACGAAGTCTCTTACAGTGATTAATCGTTTCAGTTTGATAGTAGAGGTCAGCCGGCATTGGAAGGGAAGAAAAAATAAATCATCTCGTTCAACCATGAGGGTTGAATCGACTTTCAAGGATTTTCCTCGTTCGAATGGGCATCCTTTTCAGATTAGAATTCCTATCTTCAATGTTAAGGGCATAGGAAGAGTAATATTCCATAAGTGGAAATGATGTTTAAATAGTACATTTTGACACAAGTGAGGAAACTCTGTTTTTGCAGTTGAAGCAGAATTCACACCCAAGCTGCAGGGTGAGTCGAGGGTGTTATGCAGCCGAAAACTGCATTAAGGAAATGGTCTAAGGGTTGAGATAAACCGCCGCTAAGTTTATGCCAATCCAGTTTTAAGTCGTTCTAGAAATACGAAACAGTAGGAATCACTTTGAAAGACATAGCAACATACGCGCGAGAGCGCACGAGAGCGCGCGACTAGTCAGAAGCTAAAAGTCTGACATCCAGTCTTACCAAGGGGTATCGTATTACCCAGTTACTGGGTTGTGGAGGTCAGATAGGCAGTCGCTTCATGTAAAATACTGGTACTCAGCTGCATCCGGTTAGACTGGAAGCCGACCCCAAGATAGTTTGGGAAAAGGCTAGGCAGATGATGATGATGATGAGCAACATACGCGTGTCTTGTCTTGTATCCATATCTATATATACTAATAATAAAGCTGAAGAGTTTGTTTGTTTGTTTGCTTGAACGCGCTAATCTCAGGAACTACTGGTCCGATTTGAAAAAATATTTCAGTGTTAGATAGCCCATTTATTGAGGAAGGGCTTCAGGCTATATATATATATATCTTTACGACCAAAAGCAATGAAAAATGTTGCGATAACGGGGAAAATGAGACGCAGACGAAGTTGCGCGGGACAGCTAGTCTGCGATAAATATAAAAAGTTCTAACTACTATTTCCTACTGTAAGTGTAGTTTCAACCTGTACAAGCAATCTAGAAACATTTGAAACTACGCAGGGAGTAATAATTTCTCGAAACTCCCGAATGGAGTTGTACAACGTTGAAAAATATCAGCAAACAGTAATACAAATGTCATTTCATTTGTTCTTTAGAAATTCTCGGTAAATATATTGCTGCAATATTTTTGTTTCGAACCATGTTGGCAGTTTGTCCAGGCGACTGAATTTCAGCACGATGCAAATTAGGGCCTGCATATTTGCTAGCCCTAATTTGAGTCACGAGCTCATTATTATAACCTTGTAACTAAAGTTTTCGTGGTATTTATACAATAAAAGCCTAGAAGCTTGGTTTGCCCTTTTAACCTCTTCATGATGTTAAGGTTTTTTAAAAGTTTTTTCGCCTTATGGTCTTGCCGTATTGTTGAGCCCTAGGCACGCCACTGCTTCTGACATACCCACTGTTGGGGTCACAGACCTCTTCTCTGTGAGAAGAGGAGGGTTGCTATTCATCAAGCGGGTCCAACGTATTGGTGGCCAAACTGCAAATTATGCGATGTCACTTTTATTTAAATTAAACAAACAAATTACATTTAAGTGCCATGATAGCGGGATGACTCCTTCGTTTGATTTGATAATCATGGAAGATATCCCGTTTGTGACGTTTAACGTGTAGTTATAAACTGTGAAAGCCTAAAAAGTGTATAAATAAAAAATGTTCATTTCAGTTACATAATCCTTTAACTCACATGATTTGGCGATCACCTTTTAAGTATCGAGATGCTTGTGTTAAGTGATTCGGCTCTTCCACTTAACTCTGCTTTTCATTTGCATTCACTGTATGAATATAGTGAAAGTAAATTAAAAAAAAAAAACAAAACATTTAAAAAAAGAACAAAAAGGTGAGAAACCAAATAATTTTCTTACTTTCGATATAATTTTCAGTTGTTATTAAGTATTATATTGAAAGTTTTCCGATAACGGTTAATGATAAAATGCTTAGATCAACAAGAACTAGCATCAAAATGGACGCTGTCGCATTTCTACAAATGTAAAGGTACACACGACAAAACGTACCATTTATACTGCTCATACAATACTCACTACTATTACAAGAATGATATCAGAAGGTCCATTTCAACCAAGATATTTAGGTATATCCTTCCTGACATATTTTCTTGTTCAAGGAGAAAATATCACAATCTTACATACGTACATAAACTCACACCTTTTATCTCATGGGGGTAGGCAGACACCACAGAACTCCACATGCCAAGATCCTTACGTACTCCTATTACCCCTTCCACGTTCATACATCAGGTGTCCTGTCATGACGTCATAAAGCATGGTAGGCCAGCATGTCACAATCTTATTACTATTAAAATGCGAAAGTTTGTGAAGATGGATGGATGGGTAGATGGACGTTAGTCTCTCACGCAAAACCTACAGAACAAATTTTCGACTCACAGACAATTTAAAGACGGTTGGCGCAGTGGTTGAGCGAATGACTGCTGCGCTACGTGTCGTGGTTTCGATCCCCGTACGGAACAAATATTTGTATGGCCCACAGATAGTTGTTCCGCGTCTGGCTGTTTGTCTATGTGAGTTTAAATGTTTGTAAACGCACCCACGATACAGGAGAAATTCCTAGGTGGGGATGTTTTTACAACAATAAAAAAACCCGTACTCACTAAAAAGGATATTTTTTATCCCGTTATCTCTAGAACGATTCTGCGGGACAACTACCAAATTCCACGCGGGCGAAGCCACGGGTATTAACTATGGCTATACGGGCAAAGCCAGTTAGAAAAGCAGCTGGATAACATGTAATACGCTTGTAATCTCCGAACGGTTAGGCAGAAGTATACCTAATAGTCCACCCCATTTCACCAGTTTTGTTTAAGTCCCATGTATTAGAGGGAAAGCTTATTGCCATCAACCGGGCAGAAATCCAATCTCCGTGACTGTTACTAAGAAAATCCTGATGGGAGAACCCAATAACACTTTACCCGACCCGGGAATCGAATCCAGGACCTTTATATGCTCAGCAGTCGCGGTTAATCATCACCATTATCAGCCTATAATGTTCCCACTGCTGGGACACAGGCCTCCTATCTATCAGAGGGAGTGGGTTGTAATCCACCACGCGGGCCCAGTGCGGGTTGGTAGATGTCACATGTCTTCAAAATTTTAGTTCTAGGACACGCCGGCTTCCTTACGCTGTTTTCCTTCACCGTTTTTGAGAGCAGCGGTGATGAAATAAATTACACAAAGTAATGCGCCTGCCTGGGTTCGAACCCACGGCTAACTGTACGTAGGTCGGGGCTGCCACTAATGGGCCACTGTTGCAGTCGCGGTTGCGACAACTAGACCAACGAGGAGGTGAATCTTCTGCATTTATCTATTTGTTGGTCATATGGTCCGACTGTGAGAAATTGATGCCATATATCAGTACGGTCTTTTGGAAAATATAAATATGTAGTAGGATCATGTTCCCTACTTCCTTAGGAGGCTGGGGCTGAAAGGGACAACCTGAATGGTAGCACAGAATGTTATATTTCCAACTCCATGAAAAAGAAACATCCATAAACATAACATCGCGCCTTTATCCCCGAAGGGGTCGGCTGAGGTGTGCCTAATGAAAACAATTTTCTTTCTCTTTCTTTCTTTCTAATGTTCGTGAACGGGCGCTGTCAGTTGTGACTGGTCATCTCTTAGCTGCTACGGTTTATTTTAATTACTTTTTTTGTATTATTGATTAATTAATCTTTTACTTTTTGGCTCTGTATGGTGTCGGACGTAAAGAATAGCACTATCCCATATCTTCCCGTGGGTGTCGTAAGAGGCGACTAAGGGATTAGCCAGAGAATGGGCAGCAGCGTTCTCTGTGCTTTTGTAACAACCGTACTGCGATCGCCAACCCGCCTGCCAAGCGTGGCGATTATGGCAAAACCCCCCAAAATGTCAATATGGTGACACTTGGGGGAGGCCTATGTCTGGACATAGGCCTCCCCCAAGTGTGTGGACGTCTTTTGGGCTGAAATGATGAATGAAATGATGAATCTTTTACTCTGACATACTTGCACGTATTTCTACATCGTTCTCGCATATTTGTAATTCTCGACATGAATGATGTAACCAAGATTTTGTAACATATTTTGATTTGAAAGAGTATCCATGGTATTTCTTGCTCAATCTTCTCCATAGAGATCTACGCTTTGGAATGGGCAACTACAGTACTTTCTGCGTTTTTTATTTGTTCTTTGACTTTCAAAAGTGCCTGGAATGGTCTTATTGAATTACAAATACTTTGAGTTTGAGTTTAATAGTACACTCACATTTCGCCAGTTATGTTTAGGTCCCGTGTAATGGAGGGTGAGCCTATTGGCATCAACCCTGCACAAATTCAGACTCCGTGGCTGCTACTGAAAAATTCGTGATGGAAAAACCCAATAACACTTTGCAACCCAGGAACCTCATGCTCAGCAGTCATACTTGCTAACAATATACCAACGAGGCAGTCCCATTATAAAATAAATAAAGGATGATTTTTATAATTGTCATATCCAGACTGTTTTAAAAAAGTTTTTTTAGGGTTTCGTATCCAAAGGGTCAAACGGGACCTTATTATTGAGACTTGGCTGTCCGTCCGTCCGTCTGTCTGTCACCAGGCAGTCTCATGAACCGTGATAGTTAGCCAGTTGAAATTTCTACAAATTATGTATTTCTGTTGCCGCTATAACAACAATACTAAAAACAAAATAAAATAAATATTTAAGGAGGCTCCCATACAACAAAAGTGATTTTTATAAATAATGGTACGGAACCCTTCGTGCGAGAGTCCGATTCGCATTTGGCCGGATTTTTTTACTACATTTTTGATAACAAAAGATTTTTTTTCATTTCAGCATTAGATCAGAAAAGTCTGCTATCTAACATGGATCTCGTTATTTCTAATGGACCTAAAAAATATTCAGACCATTATTCAAACTAAACGAAAACTTTATCTTGCAAGATAACACAAACCTTGTTAGTGCCTTTAATTGGACCTAAAATATATGTACTACCTAAAATCTTTCTATCTACTAAGAACCCGTAATAGCTAGCGTACCCGTTTTATTAGTATTTCTTTTAAAAAGAAGTTGGCTACACTACCAATATTCTCTTTCACTAGTCATTACTATAATAAAATATTATGTCACATACAAAAACCACCATCCCATATCTTCCCGTGGGTGTCATAAGAGGCGACTAAGGAACTTGCCAGAGAATGGGCAGCAGCGTTCTCTGTGCTTTTGTAACAACCGTACTGCGATCGTCAATCCATCTGCCAAGCGTGGTGATTATGGCAAAACCCCCCTTATGTATACTTGGGGGAGGCTTGTGTCCAGCAGTGGACGTCTTTCGGCTGAAATGATGCTGATACAAAAACCGCTACCGAGGAGGAGCTCATGGTTAAATGAAAACCGCCGCTCGGGTCAATCATCAGGATAAACCGCGCCTGCTTGGGTAAGTCCGCTGTTGGGTGACCACCCATTACATACCGAGTTTCCTCTGTGCCTCGGAAAGTACGTTAAACCATTGGTCCAGTCTGTCAGTTGTAGTCACTGGCCTGTAAGTCTAACATCCAGTCTTACCAATAGGTATCATATAACCTAGTACACACACTCACACAGCTCCATTAAGTAGTTACCCTGCGAAAAGACTTGTGCGTTTAAATCCGTGTTGGGCTTAGTTGGTTTTGTATTTCTCAAATCATTTTATTTTAATTAATTTATTGTTTTAGGGAATGTTTAAGTTAAAGTTAGTATTTTTTTGTTTTTAAAATAAATAAATAAATTTGTCTTATCAAAAAAACGTTAGTACTTTTACTATTGGGTATAACGACAAAAAATAATAGCCTTAAAATTTACGTAAAGATACTCAATGTATAAATAGACCGGAGATTTTAAGATCGCTTGACGTGCATAAGATTGGTGGTTCAAATCCCAATCACGACGTGCTTTTTAGTCGTACATTATATTTTTTATTTATTTATTTAACACTTCAAGTACAATGTACAGTGGCGGACTTAATGCCTTAGGCATTTTCTACCAGTCAACCTTTGGGTGATGCAGAGACAAACTGTGGTATGGGGGTACCAGTAAAAAAAAAAAAATAAGACATATTATGGATATATGAAATACTATAAATATACATCAAAATACTATAAATATATTTAAATTCTTAAATATAAAAGGACAAACAATGAGGAAAATATCAACGTTGTAACGATACTGCTAGCTTCTTTCGAATGTACTCGCGTACTTTAATTTTAAAAGATTTTAGAAGATAGACAATTTGTTGCCATCCTGATTTCCTGGGGAAGCGCGTTCCACAGAGAAATACACTGGACGAAGAATGATCGGTAAATGAAGTCGGTGTGGTGAGAGGGACATTTAAGAACACGGTTATGCGAAGAGCGGAGGTTCAGCCCGATCACTTTGTATGGTAAGCCTATCCCTTGGGAGAAGCAAGCCAAGTACTTAGGAGTCTTACATGACAACCACCTGTCTTTCGCGGCGCACATCAAAGCAGCTCGCGACCGAGCTGCCTTTGCTATGGGTAGGCTTCATTTCATGATTTCGGCAAAAACTAAGTTGTCACTCAAGTGCAAGTTGCGCCTATATACCGCGGTGATCCGCCCCGTGTCGTGTACGCTCACACCAAGCCTAAGTACATCCATAGATGCAAACCTTGCAGAACCGGTTCTTACGTAGAGTCACGGGAGCCCCTTTTTATGTCCGTAACGACCGTCTACACGTAGCCCATAGAATGCCCACCGTCCTTCAGTTTATGAAACGGCTTTCGAAGCGTTTCTTCGATAACGCCATTAAGCACCGTAATCCCCTGATCGCAGCAGCCGCCCGTTACGAAACCTCGCGCATTAATACAGTACGCCGTCCTCGGCATACCCTTGTCACTCCTGATGATGCTATCACCCTCCTCCAGGAGAGTAGCAAAGAGACTAGCACTCTTAAAAAGTTCAGATACAAACCGCCGTCTTTCCGACCTCGCCGGTCGAGGTCCGTCGCGACGTCCCGGTCCATGCCCTCCCCGACCCTCGCTCGAGCCAGCCCGCGATGCTGTGCCAGTAGTTTTAAATCAGCCCCTAAATAATGATATCATTCAGATCCAGCCTGTCCCCATGCAGTCCTCCCCCAGCGACGCCCTAAGCCGAGGCTCGTACCCACAGGGGGTGCCCTTAGCGTGTAGTCGCTTAGTTTGTAAGTTTTTATGCCCTGGCTGGAGACCTTACTCTTAAGGCACCCACAGGATAGTCCGGTTAACCAGACAACAACCTCCTAGGTTGAACTGAGAGATGCCATTCCCAAAAAAATTAAAAAGAAGAGCGGAGACTACTATTGTGGTTGGAACACATGTATTGAAAGTGGGGAGCAAGGTAACTAGGGGAAGTGGGAGAAACAAGAAAAGAAAACAAGGTGTTTAGCGCCCTTTGCTACCTACGCTGCCGTATGGGCAACCACTTTAGAAGAGACCGCTTTTCAGAGACATGCTCAAATTATTATTTTATAATATAAAGTACTTTTCTATTTGGTTTTAGTCATATTTAAGAAAAACTAAATACTTTAGTATTCAATAAATATTTATGATTGCTATTACTTCACAAAACGTTGATTTTATTTCACTTGTAGTAAAATAAAATCAAAGAGATATTTGCATTATATCATTTGATTTGCTAATTTACAGTTATCATTATTGATGTTACACATGTTGATATCCTATTAAAACAAAAAATGTATTAGGAAGTGCTAGAAATATTTTAGATTGTTATAAACTTACGTAATAACATGAGGTTAATTTTATAAAGAAAACGTAAGTAAGTCAAATTAATGGATACACTTTTTTTTCGGATGGGTAATCATTAAATAACCCCTCCCGCTCTGGGCGGAGCCGAACTGAGTGCCAGACTTGTACTGACTATAACCGATCCATGTTCCTTCTTAGCCCTTTGTGTTCCAGGGCCACGGTAACTCTTTCGATCAGTCCCGCAGCCCTGGCAGGCATTGGCCTTCTCGGACCCCTTCCGATTTACTGACATCTCCTTGAGGCGCGCGTGGAACAAGAACGCGCCGTCGGCACGGCCTGTCGTTATAAGACGGACGGACGGTGAGCTAGCCTATTACTCACCGTCCACAGGGCCGTACCCACGGTGGCCGGAGGCCACTGGTTGCCCCGCGTCGCCCGGGACAAATTAATGGATACCCTCAAATTTTAACATCTATCGATTACAGACACCTAAAGATAAAGTGACTCGGACGATAGTAGATAACAATTTCATCGCCATTTACATGGGCTCGCTGGTTTGTGCAAACCACCATATGTTAATAACACGACGAATGTTGAATCAATGATTCGAATCCAAGTCGAAAGATTGAACTCTTTTTGAAGTACCTATTCTTTAGATTATTCGTAACGAATTCAATGTTGTAGAAGTGTAACATTTTAAAACTTGAGGGGTTAGCACATAGTGACGCTTTCTGTACAAACTGGGGTGTGGAGGTCAGATAGGTAGTCGCTCCATGTAAAATACTGGTATTCAGCTACATCCGATTAGACTTGAACTGCGACTGCAAGAATCAGACTCGCGACGATAAGGCCAAGATTTGTAAATGACACTTAGTACTTGATTTGACATTTAAACATGTTCCCGTCGCAATCCTAAACTTATTGTTAGACCGTTATGAGACAGCATTGATGGGAATAACGCTTTATCAAAGTACGAAGTAGGTAACATTTATAAATTTCGACCTTAGAACAACCGCTAAACGCCCAGTTAAAATTACCAAAAACAATTAATTAGCCACTTTGTGCCCGACTTTATAAAAGGAGCTAAATTTAATCCACAAATAAAATGCATTTTAATGTTCACTCTTAAAAAGTAATCATGACAACAATTTGGATAAACACTCGAAATCGCCTTTTTTACATATTTTAGTAACTTTGGGCCGCTTTTGTGCACTTTTACGATTGCCTATCAGAGTAAATACGTGCTTTTTATATTAGGTCTTTACCTATGAAATTGCCGTTTTGTTTGAAAAAAGTTAAAGTATTTTTTTTTCGAACTTATTTATTTCTTTTATTCAAAGTAATCACCCCTGCAATCAATGCATCTTTGCCAACGCTGTGGCAGTTTATGGATGCCCTTCTTGAAAAAATCTGCTGGACGGGAGACAACAAACTCTTCAAAGGCGTTTTGTACTGCCTCTCGGGAATTGAATTTTTTTCCCGCTAAAAAGTTGTCCAAATTTTGGAAAAAGTAATAGTCGGAAGGCGCAAGATCTGGTGAGTATGGCGGATGAGGGAGAGCTTCCAAACCCAACTCATGCAGCTTAGAGACGGTCTGTTGTGCAGTATGGGGCCGCGCGTTGGCTTGAAGTAGCAGTGGAGACGACCGATTGACCAAAGCTGGTTGCAGACGTGCGAGTTTCGCCATCATTGTGGTCAGTTCTTCAATGTACACATCTGCAGTAATGCTCTCGCCGTTTTGTAAAAAGCTATGATGAATCACACCAGCACTAGACCACCAAACTGTGACCATCACCTTTCTAGGGGTCATTTTTCGTTTTGCACATTGCTTTGGTACCGAACCAGGATTCAGATTCAGATTCAGATTCAGATTCATTTATTTGCCTGAAATATGGTATTTTACAGATGTTATAACATATACATAGTTCTACATATTCCGCCTACTAGATTCGGCATGCAAATTTTGTGACAATAACAATGATACAAATTTAAAACACATTAATTAAATTCCCATGTCATTCAAAAAAAAAATAAAAGTACTAAATAAAGAATTGTCTAAATTATCAAATTACAAATGTCAAAATAATAATAATAATGATTCAATTACAAATTTTATAAACATCAACTTACAAATGATAACCACATAATTTAAATTACAAAATATGTCAAAAGCTAAAAATAAAAATGTCAAATGTAATTTACATGTCAAGCAATTTTCCCATTTGTCCTAGTATTCATAAATTCCTTAATACTATAAAAACAGTTTTCTATAAGCCATAACCTGAGATGCTTTAGAAATAAGTTGTAACGCAGTTCTCTAATAACCTTCGGAATATTATTGAATATTTTTATTGCCATTCGACTCGTGTTTTTATGGCAGTACGCTGTTCGACATCTTGGCATTGCTAGTTTGGTTGGATCCCTTGACATTTTGCCAACCTTATAAACATTGACGCTATCGGCTGTACTAAATAGGTGAGGATTTTTTTTTACAAATACTCCCATTTCCAGTATGTATAAGCATGCTAATGTTAATAATTTATGTTTTTTAAAAATAGGTCTGCACGATTCCAATGGGTCTGCACCAAACACCGCTCGTAAACATTTCTTTTGCACTATAAATGCCTTATTACTGTCAGTGGAATTACCCCATAGAATTAAACCATATCTTAGCACAGATGAGACATATCCGTGATAAGCCAACAGCGCAGCACTACGTCCAACAGTTTTCCTGAGATTTCTTAGTGCAAATGCAAAGCTGTTTAGCCTATTACAAATATTTTCAATATGTTTTTTCCAATTACAATTTTTATCAATTACTATGCCTAAAAATTTCGTATGGTCAACTTCTTCAATTTCATTATCACCTCCAATAATTTTCATTGTGTCATTGGTCATTTTATAATTCGAGAAATTAATATATTTTGTTTTGAAAACATTCACACATAAATTATTTTGTTTAAGCCATTCTATTACAGCTTCTACTGCAGCATTAATTGTATCCTCAAATTGTTCATTTTCATTATCTTTAGTTATTATCAATGAGATGTCGTCTGCAAACAACACGCACTTGTGCTTCGTCACTTTTGGCAAATCATTTATGTAGAGAAGAAAAAGCAATGGCCCCAAAATACTACCTTGTGGCACGCCATAATTATTGGTCCTGTATTTAGATTTATACGTTATCACTTCTCTGTCTTTATTAACGCCTAAAATTTCAACCCGTTGTTGTCTATTCGTTAAGTAATCTTTTAGCCAATTTAACGCTTTTCCTCTTATTCCGTAACTCTCACACTTTTCTAACAGTATATCATGATTTACAAAGTCAAATGCTTTGGTCATGTCGAAAAATATTGCATTGACCGGTAACTTCTTATCTATATTCTCCGTAATCGTTTTTATTAGTTGATAACAAGCTAGTGCGGTTGACTTTCCTCTTTGAAAACCATTTTGTTCCGTACTTATTAAATTGTATTTGGATACAAATGAGACAATTCGATTATACATTGCTTTTTCATATATTTATTATTATTATATTGGATCTAACCAACTTGCTGAGCGCTTTCGATTGTCAAAAAGAATCCATTTTTCGTCGCACGTAACAATTCGGTTCAAAATTCCTTCATTTCTGTGCCTGTTAAGCAGCGCAAGGCAAGTCTCGACGCGTACGTTGCGCTGGCGATCGTTAAGTTCATGGGGCACCCATCTATCAAGCTTTTTTATCTTGCCAATCTGTCGCAAATGGACCAATATTGTTTTAATGCTAACATCAAAAGCTGCTGCCAGCTCAGCTGTAGATTGAGTTTCATCAGCTTCAACAATCACCTTTAATTCATCATTGTTGACCAAAGTTTCCGGACGACCACGAGGTTCATTTTTCAAGTCAAAATTCCCAGAACGGAACCGAGCAAACCAATAACGGGTTGTGCGTTCGTTTGTACAGTTCTCTCCGTAAACGTCGTTGATGTTACGGGTCGTTTGTGCCGCGTTGGTGCCACGACGGAACTCATATTCCATAATTACACGAAATTTCAAAGTATCCATTATGAGGAAATATGTTGAAATGTAATGAAAATACAACGCTAATCAATAAACAAATGACTGATTTTGTAAATAGAATGTCATATTTTTAAAACAAAATTAATTTGAATTTAGAACTCATAGCCAATCAAAACTTTTTTTTGTTTGAAAAAGTCTGTACTGCAATACGGCAATTTCATAGGTAAAGACCTATTATTTTCTAAAATATATGAGGGTCGTTTCCAGTGAAATATTCTGCGAATATAATAGAGTTTCTAATAATTTGTTCGCGATTGTTCGCCTGTGGGTTTTATTGCTAAAATTATTTTGATGAAGCGTTGTTTTTTAGTTGTTTTATACAGAGGCTCATTGAGATTAGTTGAAATTGTGATGTTCAATTATTGCTAAATGCGTGGTTTATCAGCACAACTTGCCAATGAGATTATTGTTAATAATTATTTGCTTTATTTGATCTATTTGCCACATAACTAATTGGACATACAGACACGGGAAAGAAGTTGTTTTTGACGCAGAATTTATGTTAGAGATATACATGTATTTATATATTTTTTTAAAGGAACGTTGCCGCACACTAGGAATTTCTCCTGTATGGTGCGTGCATTTACAAACATTTAAACTCACATACACAAACAGTCAGACTCGGAACAACTACCTGTAGGTCATACAAGTATTTGTTCCGTGCGGGGATCGAAACCACGACACGCAGCGCAGCAGCCAATCCCTCAGTCACTGCGCCAACCGTGCCATCAACACACACTATGCTTAAATAAATATTTTACTGTTCACTTGGGGAGCTACATAGTTAAGTTACAAGGGTCGGTATTCAACGTAAAAAACGTTTACACTTTACGGAATTTCATACAAACTTTCAAGTTCTTACTTTCCAAAAACACTGAACCGATTTTAATGAAACTTAATACGCATAAGCAGAATACATAGGGCTAAAAAGTTACAAAAAACATTATTGAAAAATAGTGTTACAGCCAAATTAGACCGATTATAAATTATCTATAATCATCATCATAATTTCAGCCTAAAAGACGTCCACTGCTGGACATAGGCCTCTCCCAAGTGTCGGCACATTGACAATTTGGGGGGTTTTGCCATAATCGCCACGCTTGGCAGGTGGATTGGCGATCGCAATACGGTTGTTACAAAAGCATAGAGAACGCTGCTGCCGCTGCTGCCCATTCTCTGGTAAATCCCTTAGTCGCCTCTTACGACACCCACGGGAAGATATGGGATGGTGCTATTCTTTACGTCCGACACCATACAGAGCAAATTATCTATAGAAACAGTCATTTTCAAGTATTTATCTTTTTTTTTAAAGACATTTAGACAATGTAAAAAGGCGTAAACGCTCTTAAGCAACTCTTGCCGAGTTTGTTCCGTAGATGGGCAACCATATCTAACATACCGAGACCTCCTCATGCCTCAGTAACCACGCTAAGCCGTTGCTCCTTTCCGTCGTTTGTGTATATCTGTATCAGTTATAACCAGGCCAGCCAGGCCAGAAGGCTAGGAAGTCTGACAACAGATACCAGCTTGTGGTGGCCAAATAGGTAATCACTCCATCTCCATACAAAATACTGGTATTCAGCTGCATCCGACTAGACTAGAAGCCGATCCCCTCATAGTGGGGAAAAGGCTAGGCAGATTATGCTTTTACTATTCGTCTTCTTCTTAGCGTATAGATAGTAAGTAGTTCACATAATTGTTATGATTGACCCAAAACTAAGGCACGCGAATTCCGCTCATTGATGCAGTAAATAGACCATCAAGTGCTCAGGTGTCTATTTAAAATTTAAATCGTTTTTTTCGTCTCTTGATGCATCCACGAGAAAATCCCACTGGCAGACAACAAAAGAAACATACGAACCAGTCAGAAATCCCATTAGCTCGTGTTTTACATTAAAACAGTGAACGAAAAACGTGTTACAAACTAAACAGAGCAACTAAATTATTGCTAGAGTTTGTTCAACACTCGATAAGTATTCGCGCTAACTACTGTTTGGATTTATTTGTGGGGAGACGAGCTGTTTTGGTTTTTAGGGAATATTCTGATTACACATAATTATGTTATTATAGGTTGTCGTGGTATGTGATGCGGAGGAATGAGGAAAATGTCGTGCAGAAAGTTTTGAGTATGAATGTGGATGGGTATAAGGGTAGAGGAAGACCAAAGAAACGATGGATGGACTGTGTGAAGAATGATATGTCAAGAAAGGAGATATCCCATGAGATGACAAGTAATAGGGAGGTATGCAAGAAGAAGACGTACTGCGCCGACCCCAAATGAATTGGGATAAGGGCAAGAGAATGATGATATGTTATTATAGGAGGAGAAGCTAAATAAAAACCGCCACCCAGGTCAATCTTGAAGGTTAAGCCGTGCTTGCCGAGGTGGGTCCGTGGATGGATGACCATAATTACATACCGAGTTTCCTCCGTGCCTCAGAAAGCACGTTAAGCCGTTGGTCCCAGCTGTCATTTGTAGATCTTTGACAATCGTTACGAGTAGTCAGAAGCCGAAAGTCTGACATCCAGTCTTACCAAGGGGATTATGGCAAAACCCCCCTTATGTCAATGTGGTGACACTTGGGGGAGGCCTATGTCCAGCAGTGGACGTCTTTCGGCTGAAATGATGATGATGATGATGACCTTCAGGAGACTTGATTCTTTTCTGAAATAAGACAGCAATTCTGAAGTAGAAAGCCAAAGAAAAATTAAGAATAATAAATGATCAAATTCTAGATGAATACCAACAAGAATAAGCAACAAAATGGACGCTGTCATATTTCGACGAATATCGACAAGGCGTACCATTTATACTGCTCATTTAAGCCCTTCGATCAAATTATCATTCTCTTGCCCTTATCCCAATTTATTTGGGGTCGGCGCAGCTTCTTCTTCCATACTTCTCTATTACTTGTCATCTCATGGGACACTTTCTTGGCCATCCATCGTTTTTTTGGCCTTCCTCTACTCTTATAATCATCCACATTCATACTCAAAATTTTCCTCAAGACATTTTCCTCATTCCTCCCCATCACATGCCCATACCGCGGCCCTACGATCAAATGTTACAAAATAAATCACGTATTAGCCCTTAACACCTTCCACGACCTAGTTTATACACAAACCCACTTTACCAAGACAGATGACTATAAAAGCCATCTAAATCAAAATCCCCTACTAATAATTCTTTTTACCCCATAAAAGACAAAAGTGGCAACGAGATCCTATATATTATTATCTCAAACTCGGAAATTTTCAATATTATCCTCTCTCCATACTCACAGGGAAAACTGAACACTTTTAATTTTTTCTTATTTGCGGTGGGTTTGCTTTTGACTCTAGTCAAGGTGGCCTACCATGACGTCTTAAAACATTATTGTTTTACTCCTTTTCCAGTGTGGGAAAGAGATGGCGTTAGACGTACCGTATAGCTCCGCCTCTTTCCCACACTGGAATAAGAGTAATACAATACTGCTTTAAGACGTCATGGTAGGCCAGTAGGCCAGAGATGACAGAAACAAAGTCGACGATGGTACGAGTTTACCCAGAAGAAGCCTGTTCACTGTAACAAAAAAAAAACCGGCCAAGTGCGAGTCGGACTCGCGCACGAAGGGTTCCGTACCATTATTCCTATAAACGAAAAAATAAAAAACTTTTTTGTACATCTTATTTATATTTTTGTATTATTTGTTGTTATATCGTCAACAGAAATACATAATCTGTAGAAATTTCAACTTGCTAACTATCACGGTTCATGAGATACAGCCTGGTGACAGACGGACGGACGGACGGACGGACAGCGAAGTCTCAGTAATAGGGTCCCGTTTGACCCTTTGGGTACGGAACCCTAAAAATCATATCATCTAAAACACAGACTCAGAATATCCTTCAAATCGAAATCATCTTGTCACATTATTCATCCCATATACTGTTGGTCTGCGGCTTTTTTGTTTTAACAAAACCATTTTCGGGACATTTTAATAACTGTTAAAACCGGTTTAATACCGTTGATTTGTGTTGTGGTCTAAAATTTTTGGATTTATGAAACAAGTTGGTAATAAATTGTTTGGTACAAATACGTGTTTGGCTTGGAAAGGGATGGTTTACAGTTCCGGGTAAAGGGTCGGGTAGATTGATGAGTTTTAGACATCATATATTTCGGGTTGTTTTATATACTTCTTATCTGCCATGAATTTCATCAGGAAGGTTACTTTTAGAGTGCTATACGTTTGAATAAAGAAGTTTTTTTTTTTAACTTTAGTGTTATCTAGGTTTCAACGAAAATAAATACTGTTACTTGTATAGCAGTACGAAGGCTTTAGCCTTCTTCGATAAATGGGTTAAAGGTCCGACACTAAAATATTTTTTCAATTCGAACCAGTAGTCGCTGAGATTAGCACGTTCAACCAAACAAACTCTTCAGCTTAAAGGCTCTTACCCGCCGTATCGGAATCACATATGACATGTGGCACTAGATTAAAAAAAACAGACGTCGACGATTCGTCAACGCCTTGTTACGCGGCACCTTCTTTGACAACCACACACGACAATATGGCTGCCCGCAACGACTTGACGTTCCGCCAGAGAGTATTGTAGACCGCTTCTCTCTCGTCTGTGGTCACAGTTTAGTTTGCAACGTGAATCTTAAGAAGTCTCCTTGCTAAACCGCCGTCAAGCTTTATAATATTAGTATAGCTATAGATAGAAGGTTAATAAACTTAAAGTGGTTTCTCAATAGTGCCGATGAACGAACAAGGACAGTCAATAGCCAAAACTTCAACCAGAATAAATCCCACGAGTTCTGCAACTATATCATCTCCATATATATTGACCCCTTACTTACCATGACCTTACAAGTAAACTATATAAACCATCTAAATCTCAGTACGAATTAATATCGATCTCATAATTTACTCTTAGATGTAAACGATATAAACCATCTGAATCTCAGTACGAAGCTATAATCTCCAGTAGCAACGAACAGTCAGTAAAAAAGGTAATAAAAATATGATAAACCTATCAAATGCAAAGCTCTTGTACGGACAAAATATTCCTTAAACATTCTTCTCCGTGGTTCCCCGTTTTGATATCAAATGGCGCCAAACGTCGCGACACAAATTCCTTTTTTTTGTATCCCCGAATTTCATCCTTCGTTGACTAGTGTTGTGCTTTGTTATCGATAGGTATATAAGGTAATCATTGATTTAAAATATAAATAATTTAGTCAATTTAGTGTTTCTTTCGATAAGTTTCCATATGAGGATATTGGCTTACTAATGAAAATCTTTGTATTAAAATAAACTAATTTAACTGATAAAGAGGACAACATTATTGTTTAAACTATGCCGTATAGTTTCTATAAAACGAAGTACTCGCAGTCTACAATACCACGATAAACGCACGACGACCAATCAGTAAACGCTGATCTCTCATTGTACGGGAAACTCATACAGAGTGAGGTAAGCTTATACTGGACATTTATAGCTTGATCTGTGTCCGTGTGTGTGTACTTTTGCTCTGGCAAAATTCAAATTAATAAAGAAATTGTCGATGTTTATTTAAAGGTCACATCACTAAACACGCAACCGCTGTTCTTTTTATCGGACAACGCAAAGTGATTTACGACCACATTTAGCCAAATTTTAGGTTCCAAGACTAACCTGTTATCCGACTAAGAAACGTTTTTATTTCAAATTCTACCGGTAATCACTCAAAAGACAGATAGACCGACAGAATACAAAATTAAATAAAAATATGTTTTTTTTTTATAATTACGTTTTATATGCAAAAAGCTGTTGTTTTGAAATTACAAAGAGACACTTAAATTTATTTATTTGAATAGATTGACAATTATTTTTAATCGTTTGACATTCGTAATGAGCACAATTCAGCCAAAGACATCCCTTGCTCATTGTCATATTTCTCAATCATCATCACGACGACCGGACCGATTCTATGCTTCCCCCATCTATTGAATTCCTTCACAGTATACAAGATAGCAGTGGGAGAGCAGCGGTGGCCCAGTAGTGGCAGCCTCGAAATACGAGCAGTAAGCCGTGGGTTCGAACCCAGGCAGGCGCTGCATTACTTTGTTTAATTTATTTCTTAAGTCGATGTAAATTTTGCATGTGAGATGTAGGAAATTGATGTTAGTTCTTCCGCCGTGTCATAGATGGCGCTGTAGCACTTTTTGTAGTAAGTTGCTTTTTGTTGGTCGCTACATCACTCCCCCCCGGAGACCGGAGGTCGATAGTCGAATGAGTTTTGTAGTATTTTGCCATGCCAGTTTTTATAAGCTCGTTGCCGCATTGTACACGGTGAGTCGGAACAGTCTGCGGTGGTGAGGCGAACCCCAGTGAGTCGGGGCCGGCGCTGCGTTTTGCTCCAGTGAGTCGGACGTGGTGCAGCGCCGCGATGTGGCAGACAGCTAGAGAGGTGTCGACCGGGAGGTAGAAGCTTTCGACCGGCCGAAAGTGCAGTGTGCTGTGCCATGGTCGCTTGAAGAGAGGTTGAGGGTGCTGGCCAGGAATGCGCTTCCGCTGCATGCTGGTGGTCAGGAATACCCGTTTGATGCTGGCTGGCTGTGAGACTCGCTGCTCGAAGGCTTGAGGAAGTGATGTTGATGATTATGACGTCACGTTGCTCGAAGGCTGCGCTGACGTCCATTTCGGGGTCACCAGTTTTAGGGGTAAGAGGAACAGGGTGTAATTTTCCTCGATACTCCTAAGAAAAGGAAGGGTCCTCCGACCAGACAGGCGTTGTGTCTGGCGGGCAACTGCCCGCTAGTTGTAGTCGGGTTTTTCTATATACTCTTAAGTCGAAGTAAATTTTGCATGTGAGATGTAGGAAATTGATGTTAGTTCTTCCGCCGTGTCATAGATGGCGCTGTAGTACTTTTTGTAGTAAGTTACTTTTTGTTGGCCGCTACAATTTCATCACAGCTGCCCTCAAAAACGGTGAAGGAAAACATCGTGAGGAAACCGGCACCCAGAACAAAAAAATCCAAGACATGTGACATTTACAAACCCACACTGGGCCCGCGTGGTGGATTACAGCCCACTCCCTCTCATAGAAAGGAGGCCTGTGTCTCAGCAGTGGGAACATTATAGGCTGATGATGATGGTGATACAAGACAGCTACAAACCGACTAAAAATCTCCGTTTTAAATGATTTCACCTCAGAAGTCATCATTCATCATCATTCCAGCCGAAAGACGGCCACTGCTGGACATAGGCATCCCCCAAGTTTCGCCACATTGACATAACATGGGGGGTTTTGCCATAATCGCCACGCTTGGCAGGCGGGTTGGTGATCGCAGTACCGTTGTTACAAAAGCACAGAGAACGCTGCTGCCCGTTCTCTGACAAGTCCCTTAGTCGCCTCTTACGACACCCACGGGAAGATATGGGATGGTGCTATTCTTTACGTCCGACACCATACAGAACCTACCTACCTCAGAAGTCTCAAAGGAAAAACGAAATAACCCTCTAATTAGTAACTGCCCTACAATTGTATAACAAAGTGAATACGATCGTCTCTCTCAACGGCCCTCGTACCATAATGAGAACCGTAATTGTTTTCATTCGTTCCTTTTTAATCTGTGGGTAATGAAATAAAGTCATTATATCATTCATACGAAGTTTCCATTCATTCATACGTGTGTCACTTCGTAATTGCTGATTTTGTGACTGGTTCAGCGAAATATAAACGTTACTTACCGCGTGCTTTGACTTATATGCCCGTCTCCAGTTTGTGCGTAGTTATAGGGTGTATGTGAATATATGGGTGATGTAACGCTTAGAGATCGCGGTTTCAACCTCTCGTTAGACAGTTGTGTGTAGTAAGTGAGGCTGCGAGTTTATCTATACTAATATTATAAAGCTGAAGAGTTTGTTTGTTTGCGTGAACGTGCTAATCTCAGGAACTACTGATCCGATTTAAAAAATTCTTTCAGTAAGTTCCTTATCGCGCGTTGCGAAAGGGGGCTAGACGGAAAAAATTAAGACCAAAAAAGTTTTAACGACACTTTTTGCTATTGTTGTAAGCCGTGTGGCGTACAAAGACAAGGACGAGGACAAGGACAAGGACTGGGACAGGGACAGGTACATGGACAGGGACATGGACAGGGACAGGGACAGGGACATGGACTGGGACAGGGACAGGGACAAGAACAAAGGACAATGACAATGACAAGGACAAGGAAAAGGACAAGGACAGAGATAGTCACGGGGTCAGGGACATGGACAAGAACAAAGGACAATGTCAAGAACAGGGACAGTCACAGGGTCAGGGACATGGGCAGGTACAGGGACATGCACAGGGTCAGTGACAGGGACAGGTACAGGGACAGAGACAGGCACAGGGACATGGACAAGGACAGGGACAGGGACCTGGACTGGGACAGGGACATGGACAGGCACAGGGACAGGGACAGGGATAAGGACAAGGTTAGGGACAGGGACAATTGCTATAGTTGTAAGCCGTGTGGCGTGTGCGTGTTTCTCTGTCTGTCTCTCTCTCTCTCTCTCTCATAGAAAGCAAGCCAGTTAAAAGGAAGTTCGTTCCATCTGGGTATCCCTTGACACCTCTCAATTTTTTTTTTAGCAAACCGTTGCGCCCGTATAAAGCGACCTGGCAATTTAATCGAAAATGACATGCTCAATCGTCGCGCTTGCAATCACTAAACCAACAAGGAAGGCTGCAAAATATGGAGCCCAGCGTTCACAGAATAATTCACAAGAAAATCTATCTTTTAAAAATTCTCGTGCACTATGTAACCATAGCCTTTATTCCTGCTCACAACCCACATACTATCAACATTGCCCGTCCATTGGGTCCACAACTTTATTCTTTCATATTTCGCTCACCAGACGCCATTTTAAAAAGAATTTGTTGCGGCAATTCCTATATTTTTTACTCTTCTACTTTCTGTGGTACCGTTTTATTTCACGTTGCTCCAAGAAAATGTTTCTGTGCGAAGTTTAAAGTGACATTTTATTCGTCAAGCTGGTCTTGTTCTGGGTAATGGAGCGGCTAATTTGTAATTAAATTTTGTGTGTGTCGTAGTAGCGTGGAGTGTAATATGTGTGTTGGTTTAATTTGAGTCTCGCTTTCGTAATGTGCTTGGATTTATGGGGCTATCTTCTGAAACATAATAATGCTGTAACTGCAATTTCAAGTTGCGAGTATTCATGAACAATACCTGCACCCCAATTTAGCAACACGCTTTCAGTCGCAAATTGAAGGATTATGTAGCATTTTTTCAATCCATTGTTTCATATGTAATTTTAAAACTAAAAAAAAACGGGTTGCACTCCGGGAGTGCCGACAGAAGTGAAAACTTGAATAGTAACGTTGTGCATTTTTGGATATGGTTAGGAAATAATTTTGAACGAATTGCTTTAATTATCTAGTTCTATCATTTATGTGGTAAAATACAATATTCATTTATTGCGCTATCATACACAAACATGACAACTTACATTACATAACAAATTTAACACAGAAATATTACGATACGATTTATGAATTTTACCTCTTTGGAGAAATCGAAGGTTTTTTTTGTGCATAAGATAATTATCCAGTTTTGGAAAACCAAACTCAATGACAGATGTCATAAAGTTCAAATTCCTTCGCAACCTAATGTCAATTCGTCTTACGAATTTTCGATCAGGACACGTGACCTGACGCGAATTAAACATTTTTTACCCATCACAAAAGTGCACAACGCCGCTAAAGAAGTTTTCACTTCAAAAAACATATTAGCGCAACGAAATTAGTTTTTTTTTTTTGTGTCTTTGAAAAGAATTCTAATATTCTTTAAGCGTATCAAAACTACATCCGTGGTAGCCTGCACTTTTCGCTGGCACACTAATACAACAACACTTTTGTTCCGTCCTGGGTCTAAAGTCTGCTATTTTTATGAACATCGTCATTCCAACACGATCCCATTGTCATTTTGCTAAAAGTTCGTAATCTGCTAAATTCATAATGATCTGTCATTTGGCTGTCAAATTCTATGCCATGGCATTTCTTTCAATGAGTGTCAGTGCTTGATCATTGTGAAATCATAATGACGCCATTATAATTAGTAGATTACCAAACTTGTCAAAATCAACAATTATGAAATCAATGATAGGCCATTCTGACACTATTGTAATAGCAGACTTGAGGCCCTGTTTGTACTTTTAATATTTTTCTTTCTTGCGTTGTATCTATGTTTTTATTTTTGTCATTTTGTATGCAAGTCATGTCAGTGCGACAAATAAATATGTTTTCTTTATTTCTTCTTTCTTAATACAGAACGATACACCAGTTTGAAAATGTGTGTAGTCGTAGTGGGTTGAACGACATTGGTCAAGTCTGATATTCGTCAAATCGGCAATACGTCAAATGTGATTCGTCAAGTGAATAGTGGGTACAAATCAATTGATATTTTTTATGTGCAGTCTAAATGCGATACATAATAGCGACATGTGGCTGTCACTAGTTTACCAACTCAATGTTTCAATGATTTATTGCTTTCAAAGAAACTAAAAATCTAAATTTACAAATAATTGAAAATTAATCAGGATAATAAGGCTTAAAATTATTTTTTTCTTGAGGAGTAGGTAATTGTAAATTGGCCTTATTGGTTTAGCTACTAGCTGTCCCGCGCAACTTCCTCTGCGTCACATTTTCCCCGTTTTCACAACATTTTTCATTGTTCTCCGCTCTTATTGGTCGTAGCGTGATGAAATATAGCCTATAGCCTTCCTCGATAAATGGGCTATCTAACACTGAAAGAATTTTTCAAATCGTACAGACAGCGTCAGTATGTGCTACCCCTCTACAGTCCGGCCGAGTAAGCCAGGAGGTTTACTACTTAATGACGCTGTCTGTACCAGTATTTCCTGAGATTAGCGCAAGTGTTCAAGCAAACAAACAAACTCTTCTGCTTTAATATTAGTATATACAGGGTATTACGGAAAGGGTATACACATACTTACGAATGTGCTAGAGACCATCAAACTGAAAATGTTTCTCCATCGGACCAACATCGTCATAGCGAAAAAAATATCAGCTGCCCTATACATTTGGTCGAAATGGTATTATTGAAATTTTCTATGGGGCAGTGAATTTTTTTGTTTCGTTTCTGGAGAAACATGTCAGTTTGATGGTCTGTAGCACACCCTTAAGTATGTATATAATGTATGCACGTCATGTCCCTGCGACAAATAAATATTTTTTCTTTCTTTCTTTCTTTCTTTCTATATACCCTTTCCGTTACACCCTGTATATCTATATATAGTAGAAGATGTAAACTACCTAAGTGCAAATTCCTGACGACACAAGACAAGAAACAAAAGCCACTCAAACATAAACAAAAGACATCTACTAGGCGACCTTCATTCCCTCCCTGTAAAATCCGTAGATTTTCCCGTCTGATTGCCCTGATTATGGTATCAAAGAGAGCACGAAACCGAACAAGCCCTTAATAACTCATAAATTGAATTGTTTTACAAAGAAAATACTTACTTGCATCCCCAAATGACACAGATAAATAATTTATGAAGCAAATTAGGTAAATATTTTCGCCTTTTCGGGATTTGAATTCGATCGCTATTTGGAAGGGAAGACAGAAAACCAATAAAATTTTGTTTAAGTTGAAGCGCCAGGTCGCCGGTACGAAAACCAAATTTTCTCACGTTTATGTATTTTCAAAATTCAACATTATCAGCCTAGCCATTTCCCAAACTATGTTGGGGTCGGCTTCCTGTCTAACCGGAGGCAGCTGAGTACCAGTATTTTACATGAAGCGACTGCCTATCTGAGCTCCACAACCCAGTAACTGGGTAATACGATACCCCTTGGATGTCAGACTTTTGGCTTCTGACTACTCGTAACGACTGTCAAAGATCCACAAATGTCAGCCGGGACCAACGGCTTAACGTGCTTTCCGAGGCACGGAGGAAGCTCGGTATGTAATTATGGCCAGCCATCCACGGACCAACCTCGGCAAGCACGGCTTCATCTTAAAAATCGACCCGTGCGGCTGTTACTATTTAGCCACGAGCTCCTCCTCTATGTATTATCAATATTATAATCATAAAATCATCAATGAAAAAGTCTGTAAAGCCATATTTGTTACGGCCGCTAATCATAATGAATCAATATACTTACAATCTGACAAGGGCCGGATTGATTACAAAAATGTATGAAAATTTAAATTTTGCGGGCTAACCGGACGTTACCCCTTTAAATGATTTTATCATTACACTAGCTGTCCCGCGCCACTTCGTGTGCGTCAAATTTTCACCGTTTTTGCAACATTTTTCATTGCTGCTCCTCTCGTGTTTGTCGTAGTCCCCAATAAATGGGCTATCTAAAACTGAAGGAATTTTTCAAATCGGATCAGTAGTTCCTGAGATTAGCGCGTTCAAGCAAACAAACAAACAAACTCTTCAGCTTTATAATATTAAATATAAGTATAAGTATAGATAACTTCACGCCTGTAATCCCCGAAGTGTTAGGCAGAATACACCCATGCAAACGTATTCCTTTAATAATTTATAGTTTACATCGAGCCATAGAAGCATGGTAGGGGCAGATAGATTGAAGATAGAGAAGTTTGGCCTTAGCTTCTTCGCACATGCGGATTCCCTGGTATTTCATAGGCGGCACTAGCCGACGAGTGACGTTAGCTTTTCCTGATTCTCTTTAATCTGTAATACAAAGTTCAACTTCTGCCTTACCCCTCATCGGTATAAATCAGAAGTAACACTCGCGATGATTAAAGGGCCGTCCTTTGAGATATCTTCCTTGAATATATAACTAAGTAATTTATTTGACGAGAAAAAATACAAGCGGAGTACCGTCTGAAATATCTGCTTTATTTTCTTCTTCAATCTGACGTTTTTAGGCTCAGAGAAACTTCTTTAAATAATTTATCATGTTTGTATTTTGAATTGGTAAACAGACTCGTATTTTTAGAAGATTTTGGTCACTTGGGGTTTTTTAATTTAAGTCATACTGCTGTTCGATTGATTTAACTACGAAAATAAAAGTATCTCTTTAAAATTAAGCACATGGATCTATTTCGACTACGAAAACCAAACTCAACTTCTCCATGTATTAAGAAAACTATCAAGGTTTTTGAAAAACTATGCTGGGAATGATACTTGTATGCCTGAAGAATTACTACATGTTTTAAAACAAAAGATATTACAAAAATAATAAAAGATCACTATTTTACATGTTTCTTAGACAATAATAAATTTCATTAGTAGTAAAAAATATCATAAATAGTAATAAATATCATTACAGTAATATAAATATCAGTACCAACCCGCACTGGGCCCGCGTGGTGGATTACAGCCCACTCTCTCTCATAGCGAGGAGGCCTGTGTCCTAGCATTGGGAACATTATAGACTGATGATGATGATGATGATCATTACAGTTACAAATAACATAAATAGTTGTCGGCACCTTTGCAAAAAGGCTTCATATGATTCACGTTGCAAACTAAACTGTGACCACAGACGAGAGAGAAGCGGTCTACAATTCTCTCTGGCGGAACGTCAAGTCGTTGCGGGTAGCCATATTGACTTGGGTGGTTGTCAAGGAAGGTGGCGCGTAACGAGACGTTGACGGATCGCCGACGTCTGTTTTCTTAATCTAATTAATTCTGGTGCCACATATCATAAGTAATTCCGAGGCGGCGGGTAAGAGCCTTTATAGTAATAAATCAAAATCAAAATATTTTATTTTACATAGGCCTACATGGGCACTTATAAAACTTCGACAAAAGGTGCACGGTTTGGGTTGGTCGTTTCCTATGGAGAAGAACCGGCAAGAAACTCCATGTCAATAAAAAATATCATAATACCCTTAGCATTAATTCAACAATAAAAACAACAACACCTCTTAACCCTCAATTTCCATCCCCTGACTTCAAAACGTTGCAAATCTCCCAGCTAATCCATCTCAGCCTTGCACCGACAAATTGAGAGGGTTATACCACTTAACCTACCACATTGCGAGATTATCCTCCCCGGAAGATATTATTTAAATTGCCTTGTAAAGGAAGATAATGCTCGATGTAAAATGTGGATTTTGGAACTCAATATCGGCGAGTAAGGGTTGGGATCTTAAAATTTTACGGTGGACACAACTGTTGGGAGCATTCGAACTGGAATTGTAGGCCTTAGTTGATTTTTGCGTCTCACTGGATAGTCGAATTGAAACTTTTTGGCTTTACTTTATATCAGTAAAGGTTTTTCATAACTTACCTTCTTATAGTTATACTCATGCCTACTGTGTTATACCCTTTTTAATGAGTACCTCCTTGTGACTATACCATATTGTTCTTGGATATTGTTAATAGGTACGTTCCTCATCACCATAGCTATTTTAAAGAAAAGAAGAAGAAAAGAAAACATATTTATTTGGCACACGCCACAAATGCACACAATATAAAATAAAACATAAATCTTAGAACTAAAACTGAAAAAGATAATATTGTGTGTCTCACGGCATTTTCATTATAGTGAATTTCGGCGCCATCATTAACAAATCTTGAACATATTACCACAGCAGCATTTTAGTATTAACACTATTACATGCCGAGTTTCTTCCTTGCCTTGGAAAACACGTTAAGCCGTTGGTCCCGGCTGTCTATTGTAGATCTTTGACAGTCCTTATGTAGTCAACCGCCCGACAACAGTCTGACAACCAGTCTTACCAATGGGTATCGTATTACCCAGTACTAAGGAGGTCAGACGGGCATTCCATGGTTCCATGTAAAATATTGGTATTGAGATGCATCTGGTTAAACTGAAAGCCAACCCCAATATAATTATACTAACAAAATATATTCGGAAAAGGCAAGTCAGCTTGTTCTTGGTGTGTGTTGTCACTTTGCCTGAACTTCATCGATATGCGAAAAAAAACCTGATCATTTTGGTCATTATGCGTCAAAAGGACCATAATACACGATTCGTGGCCTATTGATAACAAAACAAAAACACATCTTCCGTCAAACATGATCAATCTGATTATACTTACACCTACGTAGTGTAAGTAGGTGCTGTGACATTTGGAAAAGGATAACATTTTTTAGGATATTATCGTGATTCTGTTAGAATATCCAATGAGGCAAATTGGCTGTACATCAGGTGGTAGGCGTAGAAAGACTGTGGGCGTAATAAACTCAGAAAAGAGGTTTATATTTAAACTTTGCTAGTTTTAACGGTGCGTGGGAGTAAATGGGGAGGTGCAGCTGGTGAAGTTACTTGACTTAAAGATGTCTGGCTGAGATCGTTTTTAGCGATAAGAGTAATGATAAGGGAGAGCTTTGAAAAATGAAACTAAAAGTATATGTTACAATGACGACAATTGGTTAGACGTCAAAGTACTCCCCCGCATTGCTGTTACCCAAAAACGTGCCCAAGAGACTGGCAGCAATGCTAATTCTTTGGGCAAAGAAAGAGCCATAACTTTATAAATGGTTTGACAATAGAATATTACTTTATTCGCTAGTTAGTTTTCTTTCCAGTCTATCGCACTCCGCTGCTAAACATAGACATGTACCAAAAAGGTCTTGCTAGGAACCCAGTTCTGTCCTCCTTTATAATCTAGTCTGTCCATGCCGCCTTTAATGGCCGATCAACATTTACATTATCTATCGTTAGGCTGCATCCGGTAAGACTGGAAGCCAACCCCCATATAGTTAGGAAAAGGCTAGGCAGATGATGATCCAGCGTTAGACTTAACCCTGCCATCTTCTTCTTTAAAGCGTAGAAAACATCCAAACCTTAGTCCAACAATATCTCTCCATAATTTTATCCTAATATCAAGTTTAAACCATCTCGGAGCACTGAAGGACACTATACTAGTCCAATTAGCGCCAAAACTTAATTGTGCCGCTGCAACTTCGGCTGCACCGCGGAAGTGGGTCAATTGTGACAATAGCCTACATGCACCGTTCATAATCTTATTTTACTCCTTATATTTATGATTTTCTTGAATATTGAACATAAATTCCTTACATTACTTGAGGAAAGGTAGTTAGGATTGGCAGAACGTTAATAAAGAAGTTTTTGGCATGTGAAATGGAGGTTAGGTCAGGGGGTCTACTCTCTAAGTCCGTCAACGAACGAACTAGCTTTTACTTCGAAATGAACCCTACTCCTGAAGGAGTAAGGACAAGTGTTCAATTCTATTGTCATTCATTTTTAGATCGGGGGCCCTAACGAATCTTATGTCCGTAAGTGATACGGAGTAAGAAACGACCGTAATTTCGGTCGACACTACGGATTTCGTGTTTAGAGGGTAGACCAACAGGTCTTCCAGAAACCGTATGCACTATCACCCTGTTTAAGACCACGTAGTCCAAAATTACAAAGCTTTGAAGATATTTGTAGTATATGTATAGTTCTTAATGGGTAAAGACTTATTTTTAGATTTTTACAAGCGAGAAAACCTGTTAAGCAAGGAATTTTTTTAAGCACTTTCGAATTAAAGAAAATTTACGAAAAGCGGGTCTTTGTTAAAATTAAGTTGGTCTGGCATTACCTGAACCTGAAATCAGTTTATTATGTTTGAATACATTTTAAAGGGTTTCCTGTTTACTTTTTTGTGACAGACGAAACCGACTCATATTGTTCTTGTAACATCCCGTGAAACTTTAAAAATAAACCGATGCATGATTAAATTCCTTTACTTCCAACAAAATAGTTCATTGAACTAGAACTAAGTAACATAGCTCGGGAGACGACGTGCACGGCGGAGATAATTTCCGGCGTCTGGTAAACATTGTGCACAGGTGACACAATATCAGGTGGGTAGTTGGAACACACTTACCTAGGCAACTTGATACTTTTAGTTGTGTTGCTCTTTAGACAGCTTGATACTTTTAGTGTACTGTTCTTTTAAAAGCATAAGCAAGCTTTATTTAAACAGATAGCAATCTAAGTCCTTTGCTATTAACGTACTATAAAAATACGATATTTTGCATAACTTGTATGTTTTCTCCATGTCTGTTTTCTTGTATTAATTGATTTATAATTTGATGTATTATCGATTGAAAATGATTATTGTGGTTTTTCGTTATTTTGTCAAAGCCCACAACAACAGGAGAAAGGTATATTTCTTTTGTAAAAACAAAATCATGTACATGTATGTCTTATAAATAAATAATCTCTCCCACATTCAGCAATTCGTCAGCGTTCATTAAAAAATCACAAAGGTCCCAAGACTTTTGTGATTTTTTTACTGATCCAATTCGCCTCAAAAATTCAACTGTCAATTTGCGATGCGATTTGGGTTTAAATAAATGAACAATTTAAGTTGGTAGTCAATTTGCTTAACAACATAAATTCCCTTCCTTTTCATAACCGAAAATAGTTATTAAAACATAATTGCAATCATCTTGGCACAGGCAAGCGACAGTACTTTAATTTCTTGTGGAACCAACTGAATGCTAAGACCAGAAAGCAATTCGATTGACATGGAGCCTGTCCAATTTTACTGATATAAATTTAACATTGCTATAACTTAGTATCTGATAATGTTCCGCAAAGTTTTTGAGGAGCGTGCCAGAGGAATTTGGCATTCGTTTCAGACTTTTGGGACACGGTCAAAGATATTAATTTTGCTCGTCCTACAGTGGTAACACTTCGAACTTGAACTAGTTTGCTGTAGTGCTGAGTTTAGTTAGACTGTCAGAAGAACTAATACAATCACCACCGCTTTTAGTTTACCGCTAGTTGCCCGGCAGTTTGCTCATCATCATCATCATTCTCTTGCCCTTATCCCAATTCATTTGGGGTCGGCGCAGTACGTCTTCTTCTTCCATACCTCTCTATTACTTGTCATCTCATGAGATACCTCCTTTCTTGCCATATCATTTTTCACACAGTCCATCCATCGTTTCTTTGGTCTTCCTCTACCCTTATACCCATCCACATTCATACTCTG
This sequence comes from Cerastis rubricosa, assembly GCA_949152445.1. Classification (NCBI taxonomy): domain Eukaryota; kingdom Metazoa; phylum Arthropoda; class Insecta; order Lepidoptera; family Noctuidae; genus Cerastis; species Cerastis rubricosa. Next base: position 18,656,019 of record OX424541.1, read on the forward strand.
CCCGGCAGTTTGCTGAACTGGGCATATTTGGTGCACCCGTGAGACACACAAAACATTATATGAAATAAAGGATATTAAATATTGTGTTTTTGTGGCGTATGCCAGATTAACATGTTTCTTTCTTATACTGATTTTATTATCACTTACACTACTACAAACAGCTTGCTGTAGTGCTGAGTTTAGGTAGACTGGCAGAAGAACTAATACAATCACCACCGCTTGTTGAAAACCAGCACAAAACATTCCACAATCCCCTTTAAGACACAGATACTGAAAAAATGTGTTATTGTCATCATTATATCAGCTTCGGACTAGTGATCACAAGTTTGACTGTTGACCATGTGGTCCTGGGTTCGATTCCCAGGTCGAGCAAAGTTTTATTGAGTTGTCCATCATTGGAATTTTGTCAGTAATAGCCACGAGGTCTAGCTTTGTTCCCATCATCATCATCATTTCCGACTGCTGGACATAGGCCTCCCCCAAGTGTCACATTGACCGTTCCCGTGCGACTCGCATCCACCGGATGCCAGCCGCCTTCGTCGCCGCCAGGTCATCGGTCCACCCAGTGGGAGACCTTCTAACGCTACGTCTTCCGGTTAGCGGTCGCCATTCTAGAACTTTTCGGCCCCATCGCCCATCTGTTCTGCGAGTAATGTGCCCTGCCCACTGCCACTTAAGTTTGGCAATTCTTCGGGCTACGTCGGTAACCTTGGTTCTCTTGCGGATGTCCTCATTTCTCATTTGATCACGCAAGGAAACTCCGAGCATAGCCCTCTGCATTGCCCTCTCCATTGCCCTTTTTGTGACTTTAAGCCTTCTTATGAGGCCTACTGTCTTGTGTTTTCACAGTAACAGCCACGAGGTCTGTATTTGTGCCCAGGTTATGGCAACAGGCTTGCCCCCCATTACAAGGGGCTTAAACATAACTGGCGAAATGTGTGTACACCTCTGCGTAGCCCTAAGGGGATTACTGTCGTGACGTTGTGTATGTATGAATACTTTTACATTTGCATACGCTAAAGTGTAATTGTTAATAATGAACTAGTTTCTATCATTCTCTACAAATACAACTACAAAACCAACTATGTCATACAAACAAAAGCACACCAAACGTCTTGCATCTTGTCGAAATTTCGTGAGACATGAGAAAGAGCAATCACTTAACGAAATGTCTGGCGCTCAACGAAGTGAATTGGAGGGTAAGTACACACTTTATGAAAACGGGGACTTTTGGCCGAATTCGGAGAAACAAATTGTTCATGTGTACTGTTTGAAGTTGTAATTTGTAATTGAATGTGTTTTTAGGGTTTCTAATGATGATGGAGTATTTTGTTTTTAGCTCGCAGCTAAATAATAATAGACACACGGGTCGTTCTTTAAGGTAAAGCCGTGCTTGCCGAGGTTGGTCCGTGGATGGGTGACCATAATTACATACCGAGTTTCCTCAAAGCCTCGGAAAGCACGTTAAGCCATTGGTCCCGGCTGTCATTTGTAGATCTTAGACAGTCGTTACGAGTAGTCAGAAGCCAAAAGTCTGACATCCAGTCTTACCAAGGGGTGTCGTATTACCCAGTTACTGGGTTGTGGAGGTCAGATAGGCAGTTGCTTCATGTAAAGTACTGGTACTCAGCTGCATCCGGCTAGAAAGGAAGCCGACCCCAATATAGTTTGGAACAAGGCTAGGCAGATGATGATGCTGGAGTATTTCGTTGTAGATTTTGTTGGTATTTGGTTGTCTTTTCAAATTACTTTGGCGCAATGAACAGGGTGTTGTACCTTGTAACTTTATTAAACTTTAACATGAAATAAATCAACAGCACATTGTACTTTACTGTGATAGAGTATTCACTCTTATTTATTCTTTCGTTATTCAAAATGAAAACCTGGCTTCAAGAATCAACTCAAAAGCAATGTTATTTAAAACTGTTTATCCTCCCACGGGCTCAATGACCAGATAAATATATTTAGCTAAATAAAGTCAAATCTGGGCATATTTCAAAAGAAACGACCCTCGTTAATGATATTAAGATACGTTTCAAGCAAAAGAAACTGCTTCGTAGCTGTTTCTATCTAAACATCCTTTTGCTCGGTTTTATAAACATTTTATAAACACCATTATTCCACTACAGAGTCTGAATAATTGTCAAAGAGATAGGATTCATTTTAAATTAAATTTGAATTAGGATTTTAGCACTAACAAATTAATCCATCTGAAACAAAACTGACAGAGGTCTGTCATTTTTTGTCCGCCGACCGGGTACAGAGGACCGTTTCGGACTGTACCTAGTAATCTATGTTCAGAGTAAAAAGCGTTGTTCATAAAAATCAAGGCCTTATTAATATTTCTCGGCGCCTCACATAATAATATATGCGTAGGGAGGGCGCGGGGCTTGGGAAATCAAATCCGGGCTACACGAGCGCCGCTGCACGATCCTTTCCACCACTCAGCTCACAAACACGGACCACTCCGGGCATTTCTTTGTAAGGTCTTCACAAGTTCCTATTTGTTAATATTGTGGTCACAGTCCACTAGTTTTATTATAAAGCCCCAACCTAACTATTCTGAAGTATCTAATGCCCGTTTTCTCGGCTTAATTATAGACAATAAACTAAATTGGAAAGAACATATTGACGCACTTTGTAAAAAAATCAGTAGTCAAGCATATGCTTTGTACCAACTTGCCCCATTTATCAACACTGATGTGTTGCTCTCGGCCTATTATGGACTTGTGGAATCGGTCCTCAGATATGGCATAATTTTTTGGGGCAACTCATCAAATAAAGACATGGCATTTAAAATGCAAAAGCGATGCATACGTGCCATGTTCGGTATCCAAAGTACTGAGAGCTGTAAGCCGCTTTTTACAAAGCATAAAATCCTCACACTTCCTTCAATATATATTTTAGAAATAACCTTATTTGTTAGAAATAACCCCCATTTGTTTCCTCGAATATCGGACATTGTAATACGAAATCGCCGAGATAATAGTAAACTTCGTGTTCAAGCATCTAAAACAGCGCTACTGTATAAAAGCGTTGTATGCAGAGCGCCAATAATTTATAACAACATTCCTAATAGTGTAAAAAAACTAAATACAGACCAGTTTAAGAAAACATTTAAAAAAAATACTGACAGAAAAAGCTTATTATAATGTTAATGAATTTTTAACTGACAAATCTCTCTAAATACTGGTATACTGAATCTATTCTATTAATTTGAATTGCATGACTATCTGCCTTTTTTTTTGTTTTTAATTTATTATTATTGTTCTTTTATTGATTTATATTATTATTCTTTGTATTTTTTATTGTGTTTCGACCAAATTTTGTACAAATTTGGTCGAAACACAATAAAAAATGCCAGCCATGGTAAAACATGTTGAACCTAAAGGAAGACCTTCTAACACCTATAATGTGCAATCAAAATAAATTACATTAGCTTCGTCAATTACACAAAACAGTATAAGTTACAATTTCTTCGCACAACATTTATTTTAAGCGTGTTAAATTATAATGCTAACAATGGACCTAGTCCTTGTTAGTCTAATCGTTGTATATCTTGTGCACGTATATGCATTTATTATGATTTTGTGTTGTGTGACTTTTATGAGTACTACATATTAAGGTTTAAATTACAATGACTGTAGCTCGCATTTGCCCTCTTTATGTAAACACAGTGAAACACAGCCAATAAAACAACTTAGCGGGCGTAGTTCTGTGAATGCGAAATTATTCAATGTACTAGCTGTCCGGCACAACTTCGTTTGCGTCACATTTTCCCCGTTTTCGCAACATTTTTCATTGCTGCTCCACTCCTATTGGTTGTAGCGTGATGACATGCCTGTAGCCTTCCTCCATAAATGGACTATATACCACTGAAGAATTTTTCAAATCGGACTAGTAGTTTCGGAGCCTATTCAATGCAAACAAAGAAACAATCAAATCTTTATAATGTTCATCATCTGCCTAGCCTTTTCCCAAACTATCTTGGGGTCGGCTTCCAGCCTAACCGGATGCAGCTGAGTACCAGTATTTTACATGAAGCGACTGCTTATCTGACCTCCACAACCCAGTAACTGGGTAATACGATACCCCTTGGTAAGACTGGATGTCAGACTTTTAGCTTCTGACTACTCGTAACGACTGTCAAAGATCTACAAATGACAGCCGGGACCAACGGCTTAGCGTGCTTTCCGAGGCACGGAATCTTAAATCTTAAATCTTTATAATGTTATTATTAATTATTATTCGATGTATTCCGTCACGCCATCAGTGAATGTCATGACTGATTCCGCGAACACCAAACACCATGACTAAAACCTATCACCATAATTGCGTGACACAATACATCCAATTTCTGTCATCATCATCATCATCATTTCAGCCGAAAGAAGTCCACAACTGGACATAGGCCTCCCAAAATGTCGCCACATTGACATAACATGGGGGGCTTTGCCATAATCGCCACGCTTGGCAGGCGGGTTGGCGATCGCAGTACGGTTGTTACAAAAGCACAGAGAACGCGGCTGCCTTTTCTCTGGCAAGTCCCTTAGTCGCCTCTTACGACACCCACGGGAATAATTATATGGGATTGTGCTATTCTTTACGTCCGACACCATACAGAATCTAATTTGTATGCAGAGGATTTATTAGCTTTTTATAAATATATAATGCCCACATCACACACACCTAAACACCCAGACGCACTGCAAGTTACCATCCCCCTACCTTGTTGCTATTCCACCAATTCGCACTAAGCGTTTTCAAACGTCTATCGCGTAACAAAGGAGTGGAACTCTCTGCAAAATTCCTAATCTCTTCAAAGTAAGATTGAACAGGCTTCTTCTGGGTAAGCTCATACCATCGTCGACTTTGTCTCTGTCATCTCTGACCTAGACTAGAGTTAAGTGCAAACCTATCGCAAATAAAAATATATAATCCCCAGCACAAAAACTTGATATCTGAATCGTGATAATGCTTAAAATATATTTGAAAAGTGCAGGGTCCTACTTTCAAATTAAAAAGGGCAAAAATTAACGGGACATTTGGCCAGGTTCATTTTCATCCCATCGTATGGAGCTTGACCATTACTTAAATTCTTAAAAAAAAATATGCATGTACTCGACAGCAGAAATGTAAAATTTCCAATATGGAAAATATGGATAGCCGACTTTCCTCACAGTTGGGCATTTCATTTACTTTTATTACCTGTAATTGTCTCTATGTCTCATATTCAATTGTTATCCATCTGTTGGTTCTCCTATGATTAAATAAATAAATATTTGTATTCTTATCAAAATTTCTACAATCCAAGCACAGAACGTTATCCGTTTTGTAATCGCAATAATTCAGCGCAACAATTTTGGTTGCTCTAGGTCTTTGCCCGGTTTAAACCTAAGTTGTGAGTTGACAATCCGCTTGCGTCAGGTAAAGCTTTAAATAATTTAAGAATTTAAGGTTATAAGAACGGCTTAGGGGTGCGCGCAGATTTTCCATTTCTTTCTGGGTATTTTTGTTGAATATATTTTCCATTTTTTAGACACCTATGTCTGTAAAATCACATACTTAACATAACATCAAGCCAGTAATTATTTTTTTTAAACTTTGCTCTACACTAGGTATTTCTTCTATATCATGGGTGCGTTAACAAACATCTAAACCCACATACACAAACAGCCAGACCCGGAAAAACTATCTGTAGGCCATTCAAATATTTGTTCCGTGCGGGGATCGAACCCGCGACACACAGCGCAGCAGTCGATCGCTCAACCGCTGCGCCAACCGTGCCACCAATTCCCGAAGGGTTAGGCAGAGGTGTACCCAATAGTACACACACTTTTAGCCAGTGGCTGCCACTGATATATTCTTGATGGAAAAACCCAATATCATCTCATCTTGCCCGACCCGGAAATCGAACGCAGGACCTCACGCTCAGCAGTTGCGCTTCTGAGAAATATTCTTTAAGTATACTTTAGTGTGTTTTGGTTCTGTTTGGTGTCGGACATAAAGAATAGCACCATCCCATATCTTCCCGTGGGTGTCGTAAGAGGCGACTAAGAGAGTTGCCAGAGACATATTTGGACATCCCACCTATACGCACTAAGCGTTTTGGGAATACTTTTATAATACGTACCGCTAAGGGGTGGAATTCCCTGCCGGAGTCTGTGTTTCCCGATAGCTACAATCTAGGGACTTTAAGTCAAGAGTGAATAGGTTTCTTCTAGGCAAGTGTGCTTCACCGTTACCACATCATCGCTTACCATCAAGTGAGATAGTGGTCAAGCGCGAGCCGATAGACAGAAAAAAAGCAGCGTTCTCTAATTTTTAATTTGTAATTGTTTGTTTTCCCTAATAAATAAAATAAAAAATAAAAATTCTCTGTTTTTTTGTAACAACCGTACTGCAATCGCCAACCCGCCTGCCAAGCGTGGCGATTATGGCAAAACCCCCCAAAATGTCAATGTGATCAAAATTACACTTGGGGGAGGCCTATGTCCAGCAGTGGACGTCTTTTGGGCTGAAATGATGATGATGATGATGATTTAGTGATATTTACTTTTTTTAATGATTACTTTAACTAACATTAATTATTACTTCATATTGTACTCCAAAGTTAGCAAAACTTAGCTATACCTACCACATTCAAAACCATACCAAATCTAACTAACCGACTTGACTTGAAAATATCTAGTCCAGCAATTTCGGGTCTAGTTGTCTTTCAAAAAGCTTCGTGCAGTATAAATAAAGGATCATCTCCACTGTATTCCCGTTCCTGAAAAATAAAATATTACTAAACTGAATATGATAAAGTTGTCACATAAATTACTTAATGCCCAACTTGTTCAAAGACAAAATTTTAAACCACTTAAAACAGGAATAACATCCACCACCTAGATTTCATAACTAGTCACATACATTTTTAGTTTCTTTGAGACTCACAGTAGTGGGGCGTTTCATGAATTTTAAATAGCTTGTTTCATTGTGCGCAATTCTTTGAAAGCTTTTGTCAGAAAAATTTACAATTTCATAGTTAACCATTTTTAGAATGGACCTGAATTTTAAATGTTTTTTTGCTGTTTGGGCCTTAAATTAACATATTTCCTTCGTGCTTTCCATTTATGGAAGCACACACATCTCTTGGACAAAATGGATCAAATTATTAGACATAATTTATCATCCATTTTAAATGTGGCTTTAAAGAGTAACTATGGATTTTCTTGCCGGTTCTTCTCCATAGAAAACGACCAACCCGAACCGTGACTCTTTTGTCGACGTTTTATAAGTGCCCATGTAGGCCTATGTAAAATAAAATATTTTACTCAAAAATGCATGTAATGTGGTCATTATTTTGACAACCTCATTTGAACAAAGTCGACCTTGCCGTTCTGTTTCAAGGAGCGGCCGGCAAAGTTTTGCTGGCCGCTGTAACAGGCCGGCAATGTTTTGCCGGCCGCTATTTTGACGTTTCAACGTTTTAAAAAATCAAATCTGAAAAGATTTTATTTAGAACACAGCTGTTTGTATCTATAGAGATAGGTACAAAAAGATTTTATTCTATATTAGGCTATATAGTTCCAACTACCATTGCTCAAAAAAAATACAAAGAAGTAACAAAAGCGCGGTTCTGCGAAAATTTTAATTAATATATTTTTTATTTAAATTACTTGCTGGTTTTATTTAGTTAAGGTACTTGCATTTTTGAGTAAAGCACTATACAAACCTTGGCCCACAATGACTGCTTCGCTGGTCACGTTATGATTGCCTCGGGCTAGCCTAGCTACGCTCTAGGCCTTTCAGCTTAGCCATCATTGCAGCCCTTGCTGTCCTCGCTGTAAAGGCCTCGACCTACGGTCTCAGCCTTTATCTCAGCTCGTCCATCAAGTGCTGCGCGCTGACCGCGCTGTGTCGGCCTGGAGCTGCGCTACGCTGCGCTGTCGGCCATAATCAGCGCGACCAGCAAAGTAGTCATTATAGACCGCGGCAGTAATGTACTATTGATTGTGGACGACCGAGCCAGGGCAAGCAAATCTTCCCATTTGCATTGGAGGACCCGGTGTCCGCAAAAATTCTAGTATTAGTTTACCGGCTTCCATATCGTCGGTCCACGGCACTGAGAAATTAATCGGGAATATCCTGGCTTCCACACTGATTGATTTTTATGTGCCGTGCCTTTCCGAAGCCATCGATGCTTGGAGACTCGCTTGTCCGAATACTGAAGAACCTCACAATCCATTTTCCCAGAGACGGTGGGACGAGCTGCTCTGCAGAGTAGTTCAGGACAATTTACTTAACACAGTTGCTACAACTGTTGAGCGTGCGCGACTGCTGGCTGTAGGTGAGTGGTAGTCGGGTATTTGGTTTCACGCACTGCCGGCGTCGAGCATAGGCACTTTGTTCGACGACACGACCTTCCGCCTCGCTGCTTCCTTACGTCTTGGTGCCGCCTGCTGCACTCCTCATCGCTGTCACTGTGGTGAAGCTGTCAACAGCCTCGGACACCACGGCTTGTCATGCAGCGAAAATGCTGGCCGTTTTGCGCGGCACGCGAACATAAACGACATCAACCGACGAACTCGTGTTGCCGTCGGCATTCCAGCTGTCTTAGAGCCCAATGGCTTGGCACGCGACGATGGCAAAAGACCGGACGGCATGTCTTTGTTTCCTTGGAAAATGGGTAGGCCTTTAGTATGGGACGCAACTTGCGTCAATACTCTTGCGCCATCACATCTTCCATGCTCATCGTGCTGTGCTGGTGCTACCGCTAACCTCGAGCAGCGTAAATATAGTAAAATTTGTGGTAACTAAATTTTCGAGCCATTTGGGGTTGAAACTCTGGGGCAGTGGGGTCCGAGTGCTCAAAGCCTTTTTAAGGAAATTTCGAAACGCCTAGTTGACGCTTCCCGTGACCCAAGGGCTGGCTTTAACTTTGGCCAGAGGCTAAGAATTGCATTACAACGTGGCAATGCTACCAGTCTCTTGGGCAGATTACCAGCTGACAGTGTTGAGGAGGAGTTTTTTGACGCCTTTTTATAGTTTCTTATTTTTTTAATTATTTAATTTATTAGTTTGTTAATCGTTGTAATGTAGGTATATAGTCAGGTCGCACTTATAAAAAAAAAAAAATGTAAAGTGAAATGTAAATAAATTAAGTTTTGCTGAGTTTTGAAAATGGTGAAAATATCATGTATAGACTGATGGGTTCTGGAACTTAAAATCGAAGACATGTGATAGCCATCCATCCGCATAGATGGCTGGCCGATAGCGGGCGAGCCTATTGCCATCAATCCAGACCAGCTTTCATCTACCTTTCTTTCTTACCTTTCTTAAACTTTCTCCGACAGATTTACCATCAGTTTAGCTACTTTGTACAAAACTAGTTTGTATGAGCAAAAAATACGCCTTGGCAAAAAATACAACATATCAAAGTCACACACACACATTTTGCCAGTTATGTAGATGTCCCATGTAAAAGGGGGCGAGCCTATTGCCATCAACCGAGCACAAATACAGACTCCGTGGCTGCTACTGAGAAATTCCTGATGAAAAAGCCCAATAGCACGTAGCCCGACTTGAACATCGAACCCAAAGTCTCATGCTCAACAATCGCACTTGCGACTACAAGACAAACGACAGACAATAATAACTTATTTCACAAATGTTAAAACAAAATATTTTTTGTTAAACAAACTCTCAAACAAAGACATCAAACTATAAAGTGCAAAGTCAACTAACACACTTTAAAAGGGAAAACAGCGGAATGTTTTAATCAAGTACTACAATGGTAGCATGTAAATGAACGAACTTAAAATTTAACCTCCATAGTAAAGTTTTAAAGTTCTTGCGAAACAAAGAATGCTTTAAGTGAATGGCTTGAAAAATGGCTTAACATGTACGTCGTTGATGTAAAATCTTGCTGGAATGGCACACTGGTTTATTTGTTCTGTCGTCGTTTATGTAGTTAAATGTCCACTCATACTATATGTGTATATATAGTCTGCTAGTGCTTTTTATTTTTCTTGCCTGGGATCCATATAAAAAGGAAAGTGCAGTAAAAACAAGCAGCGCGTGTGAGCCAAGTCGCATCACCTGAAGCCGCGTCATGACCAAAGCGATAATCACGAAAACATACGACAGTCGCGTCCCATTCGTTTTTTTCGGGGAACAAGAACGCAGTGTGGGTGGTAACACGGACAACGCCAATCCCGGTTCCGAAAAAAACAGTGAAAAACAAAGTGGCTCGTTATCACCCTTTGCTCCCGTTGAGTTACACCATTTTGTGTTACACTGTTACCCATCGGAAAAAAAAAATACCGATTAGTAACACTGTAACTCAATGCCACATTTTATTTCTCGTTAAGTTACACCGAATTGTTTCCGTGGACTCCGTTGATGGGTGTTGCGGTGGTGAACATTTTATATTCGCCTAAAAAGCGTAGTCGACGTAGCCCCGCTACGCGGGGCTCCTATTTCTGTCTACAGGTTTTACACTAACCTAACACGAAGGGGATGTCGGGGTCTCGCTCGCTCTGCTCGCTCACTAGACCCCGCCATCCCCTTCGAACCTAACCTGTCCAAGTCGGGGTGCCCCAAGTCCAGAGCTCGCTTTGCTCGCTCTTGCATCCAAATTCTCCTGGTAGCAAAAATAACATTGCCTATGGTACACACATACAATAAGTGGGTTATTTAACGGGAAATAGAGTGGCATTGAGTTACAGTGTTACTAATCGGTATTTTTTTCCCAATGGATAACAGTGTAACACAAAATGGTGTAACTCAACGGGAACAAACTCTTATCACGCGACGATCGCTATGATTAAGACGCGGGGTGAGGACCTGATCAGGCATTATACATATATCTCTTTCTTTCCTAAACTTCATTTCTAGCACAACTTAATCTTCGTTCGGCATTTTTAATAACGCGACGTTATGAAAGAAGACAGGATAACTGGCCGCTTTTGTTTCACAAAAGATTTCTGAACGAATATGACAAATATGATAATTACACCCGTTCACGGACCGTGCGAGATGAATTACCACTGTTAAGAGATGAAGAGGAAGTGTCATTGTGTTAAAAAAAAAATAGTAGTCTGCTTATCTGACCTCCATAATGAGTTAATGTGTAATACGATTCCCCTTGGGGAGATTGGTTGTCAGTCATTCGAGCTTTACAAGTCTTTTTTATTTTTACATGTATTACGGCGGCAGGTTTGTAGTGTAGGCTCCATAAAACACACACAAAGGTCAAATATGGTACGATGAGAATATTAGGTACCACTATGTATGGTGTCGGACGTAAAGAATAGCACCATCCCATTACTTTCCGGAGGGTGTCGTAAGAGGCGACTAAGGGATTTGCCAGAGAATGGGCAGCAGCGTTCTCTGTGCTTTTGTAACAACCGTACTGCGATCGCCAACCCGCCTGCCAAGCGTGGCGATTATAACAAAACCCCCCAAAATGTCAATGTGGCGACACTTGGCTTATGCCCAGCAGTGGAGGTCTTTTGGGCTGAAATGATGATGATGATGATGAGAATATTACCCAGAACCAACAATTTCCAACGGTACATTTTTAGTTCGGCTGTCTTTAGAAATCACCTAGTTGTCGTGAAAACGGGCAAAAGTGCCATCATGGAAATATGGATTTTTAAAGGATACAAAAGTCTACTGGGCAAATATGTGGGTGTACGTACGCGACCAATCAAGCTATACAAAACCAGCATATGGGGATCTCTCATTGTATTGAGAATCCATAAAAACCGAAGCCATGTTATACTTTTCTTTTTTTATAAAACGTTGCCCCACACTAGGAATTTCTCCTGTATCGTGGGTGCGCTACAAACGTTTAAACTCACAAACAGCCAGACCCGGAACAACTGTCTGTAGGCAATACTAATATTTGTTCCGTGCGGGGATTGAACCCGCGACACGCAGCGCAGCAGTCGATTGCTCAACCACAGCGCCAACCGTGCCGTCAAACTATACTGGACTTGTATAGCTTGATGCACCTCTGCCTAACCGTTTAGGGATAACAAGCGTGATGAATTAAAAGTCTAACTAAGCCTTTTGAGAGCAGCGGTGGCCCAGTGGTGGCAGCCCCGATTTACGAGTAGGAAGCCTTGGGTTCGAACCCAGGCAGGCGCATTACTTTGTGTAATTTATTTCATCATCGCTGCTCTCAAAAACGGTGAAGGAAAACATCGTAAGGAAACCGGCATGTCCTAGAACTAAAAAAATCGAAGACATGTGACATCTACCAACCCGCACTGGGCCCGCGTGGTGGATTACAGCCCATTCCCTCTCATAGAGAGGAGGCCTGTGTCCCAGCAGTGGGAACATTATAGGCTGATGATGATGAACCCTTTTTAAATGGATGTTCACTGACCTAAGTCCAAAGAACGAAAACCAAGTAAAACTTGCGTAACAACAATGTTTCCTAAGAATATTTTAAAAACAGCTTTTAAAAAACTAGCTCCGTCACTTTTCAAGCTGCATCGCAGATCCGAGGCACAACCCTTTCATATATCACGTTGTATCCAGCTTTAACTGACTTTGGCGAGGGAATAAATGAGCTTAGCCATGATGTACTTTGCTTAAATTTTTGTGTTTATTTCTGGACTTTTAAAGTGTTGATGGATGTTTAAAACTGCGGGAATGTTGTATGCAAAGTAATTGGTATCTCACGATACAGTAGAAATTTACCTTTACTTCATCATCATCATCAGCCTATAATGTTCCCACTGCTGGGACACAGGCCTCTTCTCTATGAGAGGGAGTGGGCTGTAATCCACCACGCGGGCCCAGTGCGGGTTGGTAGATGTCACATGTCATCGATTTTTTAGTTCTAGGACATGCCGGTTTCCTCACGATGTTTTCCTTCACCGTTTTTGAGGGCAGCGGTGACGAAATAAATTAGGTACAAAAAGTAATGCGCCTGCCTGGGTTCGAACCCACGGCTTACTGCTCGTAACTCGGGGCTGCCTCCACTGGGCCACCGCTGCTCTCAATACCTTGTCTTAATAGGCGTTTAGTCTATAAATCTGTCTTCTGCTAGTGCTTAGTAAAAGGAGTTTTCCTAGTAAGTTCCTCCTTATCTTCCTTCTCTTGGGTATGTTTCGTTAACCACACATACATTATATATAAACAACGCTACAAGCCTAACTTTAAACTCTCATAACTTTTTAATTTCTAGAGATATCTTGAAATTTTTCACATTCTTGTTTTTCTTAGTTATATTTTTAAACTTAATACAAAAAGAAACACTTCACCATTAGAGCACAAGCCCCACGTTTAGCAGTTTAACATACGACCATAACGACTCTAGACAGCAACCCCATTTTTAAGTAAAATCAATTTTATGTACACCTTCTTATCAGCTGTATTTTTCGACTAACGACACTATCACACTACACTTTACCATCTAATATACTAATATATACACTTTATATATACATACTTTATATATATATATACTTTACTAATAATAAAGCTGAAGAGTTTCTTTGTTTGTTTGCTTGAACGAGCTAGTCTCAGAAACTACTGGTCCGATTTGAAAAATTCGTGCAGTGTTAGATAGCTCATGTTTTGAGGAAGGCTATAGGCTATATATCATCACGTTGCGAGACATAAGAGCGGAGCAGCAATTAAAAATGTTGCGAAAACGGGGAAAATGTGACTCAGACGAAGTTGCGCGGGACAGCTAGTTTTATAATAAAGGACCTTTCAGACGCATCCGGTGCAGACAGTCAATGATCTGTTTTTGAGAGTTTGCAATTTCATTAAAGTGTTATAGTATTTTCGCACTTGCGTTCCCTTGAGGGTAGAAAATGATTATTGGATTTGAGAAAGGTGAATGTCTTCTAGATTTATTTTAGATATGCAATATTGTACTACACACATTTTATCAAATTAATAAATATTAAAATGTTTAAAATATTGAGAAGTAATCTGGGATTACTGATTTTAGTAAATATTTCAAACAATGATGAGAGTGGACGCCTGTATTATCTATATACCAGGGAATTAAAATACTTTGTAACTCTAGGCATTTCATGTTAATTTAGATAACCTGAAAAAAATCGAATAATCTCATCGTCATCATAATCATCAGCCTATAATGTTCCCACTGCTAGGACACAGGCCTTCGCTCCATGAGAGGGAGGGGGCTGTAATCCACCACGTGGGCCCAGTGCGGGTTGGTAGATGTAGATGAAGAAAGGAAAACAGTATGTTCTAGAGGACATGCCGGTTTCCTCACGATGTTTCCATCACCGTTTTTGAGGGTAGCGGTGATGAAATAAATTACACAAAGTGATGCGCCTGCCTGGGTTCGACCCCACAGCTTACTGATCATAAGTCTGGGCTGCCACCACTGGGCCACCGATGTTTTCTAATACTCTATCAAAATTAATATCTTACACAAATATTTTCATCAAAACTTTTTACTCGAAATTGTCATTTGATTTTCATTTCCAGCAACATATACATTATACACTCTTGTTTTTCTTAATTTATTTATTTTTATTAAGCTTTATTAATACCACCCAATCAAATTACATTTGAAATGCTGTTTGTTCATTATAGGAACTGATGGACGCTACAAACTAGTGGCTCAGTTCTGGGCTATCACAATTCAGATTGCCATCGACACACTAAGAAGAGGACCTTAATTATAAAATATACAAATAAATTACATGAAATTAAAAACATTCATAATTATTCAGATTTAAAATCAGTTGCAATTCAATACAGATTTAGTTTTTCAGATTAATCACAATATCGATACACTAATACATATATTACAATTTACAATTTAATTAATGTAATTATTTTTTTATTACCACAAAAAAACATGTAAGGATAATTGAATATTTACGAAGTACTGAAAGCTTGTTGACTAAGTACTAACACAGCACTTTGGTATTAAAAAGCACTACCGTGGCAATTCACATAATATACGTCTGATCACTCAATGTATATTTATGTATATATCGGTGCATGTTTGTATACTTGCATCCGGAGCAGACAGTCAACGATCGTGTTACTATTCGCGCTGAGATGACATTGTGGGCCACAAAGTATTCGAGCGTGAAATACCGCCAGGTAAATTAATCGCAAGGCTAATTGACACCCTGACTTGTTTTTCAATTTCATACAACGTTAAAAGAATTACATTTGTGATTTGAACATTTTGTGTGTAATGTTAAAGTTTCTAGTCAGTAATTTCAATTAGTTTACATACTGATTGATTGAATGCGTTCTACTAACCTTTTTTGTTTTGCGTATGCTTCGACCGACCACAATATAATGTCAGAACCTTCTTGTACCTAACTTTGCTTACCTCCACTGACTGCACCAAAAACGCTGTTATTTTCTGGTATTCATCTTCATTGGACCGCAAAATAGAATTATGTAGCGCTATATAACGAAAACGCAATTCCCTTGAAGGACTCCACGTGTAAAACATTGCTGCAACGCGTCAACCAACGCGAACTATAATCCCATTTGTTTCGTGGCCACACAGTATTCATGATATGCATAACATAACCGGTCAACACGATAACTTCAGATCGAAAACTGAGTTTACGAGTAATATCCGATACTTTATAGCAAGGACTTAGATTATGTAGAAATATATATGGAAACTAGATATACAAGATGCAGAAAGTTATAGTTTGTGAGTTCAGAATATTGTCTGGTGTGTTTTAGTATAAGGTCCTAAAGAAACGGAAAAGGTTTTACTGCACTCATAACGCTACGAGAAAAGTATTGGAAATAGTTTTATTTCGTGTCTGAAAACTAGTAGCTGCAATGGTGGTTCTCCTTTAGAGTAAAATAGAAAACCAATAGAAATTTTGTACAACTTTGAAATTTTGTACAACTTTGAAATGTTGTACAACTTTGAAATTTTGTACAACTTTCTTTCAATCTAAATTAAAAGTTTCAATTATTGCATTGAGGTTGACTTTTCTTCGAAAGTCGAAATAACACGAACAAACTGCTCGCCCTTCACAAATATCTAAGAAACTAGCTAGGAAGAAATCGCGCAACAATCTTCTTTTCTATACATAATTATGTCTGCTAACTTGTATGTCGTACCTAACTCTAACTCAAAGCATTTATTTCAGTAGACCATACCAGGACCATTACAGAGGTTTGTCTGTGGATGGGTGACCATAATTACATACCGAGTTTCCTCCGTGCCTCGGAAAGCACATTAAGCCGTTAGTCCAGGCTGTCATTTGTAAATCTTAAACAGTCTTTACGAGGAGTCAGAAGCCGAAAGTCTGACATCCAGTCTTACTAAGGGGTATCGTATTACCCAGTTACTGGGTTTTGGAGGTCAGATAGGCAGTCAGTCGCATCATGAAGAATACTGGTACTCAGCTGCATCCGGTTAGACTGGAAGCCGACCCCAAGATAGTTTGGGAGAAGGCTAGGAGGCAGATGATGTAATTTTTTTTTTTTTTTTTTGGGAATGGCATCTCGCAGTTCAACCTACACGCTAAGGGCACCCGAGATAATAATAATAATAATAACGTAGCTACTCGACCAAAACCAGCCGTACCAGCTTGGCAACGCAGGATCGAGTACCGTATCGACGGGGCCAGGGTACTCATCGGCAAACTATACTGCTTCAGGGAGGGCAACACACGACCACGTGTGATGCGCTTTGTGAGGCGGGCATTCTTGGGGACTGGAATCAGTCCTCAAGAATACATGTCCCGAGTCACAGAGCGCATCGACTTCCTGAAGCAGAAAGTTTATGCATGGGCGAACCGTATTCGGCGGTATAAGCGCAGGGTTGATCGGTACTCCCAGAATCGCATGTTCCGGAGCGATGAGAGGTGGGTATACAGAGATTGGGAGCGACCCGAACAAAATGTGACAGACGTATGCCGTCCAGATGATGCTGCCACTAGTTCATTCTGGCGCAACATCTGGTCGGTGCCCGTCTGTCATACTGAGGCTGACTGGATGCGAGATGTCGAGCGAATGTGTGAATCTATCCCAGAAATGGATGAAATTCTAATAACGCCGTTAGATGTAGCCAGAGCAGTTCGTCCGTTACCGAACTGGAAGTCTCCGGGACCGGACGGACTGCACAACTTCTGGCTTAAATGGCTGAGTAGTTCACACATTCGCCTGGCATCTCAATTCCAGTCATGCTTAGAGTCTGGGTCGCTACCAGAGTTTCTTACAACGGGTGTTACCCACCTGCTTCATAAGTCAGGTAGTCCTGCGGAACCCAAGAATTATAGACCGATCACGTGTTTGGCGACGGTTTATAAACTTCTTACATCCATTTTGAGAGTGAAAATTACCAGACACATCGATAGTAATTCCATTATGTCGGCCTCTCAAAATGGATGTAGGAACGGGTCCCGTGGTACTAAGGAGCTACTCCTCATCGACATGGCCATTAGCCAACAGGTTCGTCGATCTCGCAAGGATCTGTCGACATGTTGGATAGATTACAAGAAGGCCTACGACTCTGTGCCACATACCTGGCTCATGAGGGTGCTGGAGTTGTACAAGATTGATGCAACTCTACGCGCATTCCTTGAGTCGTTTATGAGGCAGTGGAGGACGGTCCTTCGATATCCAGGATGTCGACAGATCCAGGGGAACGATGAGCCTGTATGGATTAAACGGGGAATATTTCAGGGCGACAGTTTGAGTCCTCTGTGGTTCTGTCTAGCCCTGAATCCTCTAAGCACATTGCTGGAGGATTCAGGTCTAGGCTACCGGTTGAGGAGAGGTGGTCAGGTCATATCTCACCTTCTTTACATGGATGATCTGAAACTCTTTGCCCCCAGCAAATTGCAACTGATGGAGCTACAGAAAGTAACTGAAAATTTTAGTAGCGCAATCAGGATGGAATTTGGTGTGGACAAATGTGCAGTCATGTATGTAAAGCGAGGGGAGATTATGGAATCCGAGGGACTTCAGCTCTCTGACTCCATACACCTAAGATCCCTTTCCTCATTCGAAAACTATAAGTATTTGGGTATGTCGGAAGCGTTAGGCATTAACGTAGCTGACATGAAGCAATCGTTGAGGGAGCGCTTCTTTGGTCGCCTGAAGAAGGTACTAAATAGCCTTCTTTCGGGCGGGAACAAGGTGCGCGCCATCAACGGTTGGGTCATGCCGGTTTTAATGTACTCTTTCGGCATACTCAAATGGACTCAAACCGAACTGGACGCCCTGGATAGGAGAGTTCGTACACTGCTGACCGCAAACCGGATGCATCACCCACGATCATCGGTGATGAGACTGTACATCCCGCGGAAGTGCGGGGGTCGAGGCTTTTTAAACGCGAAGACCCTCCACAACCGCGAGGTGTGCAGCCTCAGAGAATATTTTTTAAAAACAGAGGTGGGTATGCACCGAGATGTGGTCGCAGTGGACAAGGCACTCACCCCGCTGTCCATGGCTAAAGAGAACTGGCGCAAACCTGTAATACTGACTACCGATGACCGCAAGGAAATATGGCAAGGCAAGGTTCTTCACGGACGATTTTACCAGGCTCTTCATGGGCCCGATGTAGATTTTCTAGCGTCCGTGTCCTGGTTACGTTTCGGCGACCTCTTTGGGGAAACTGAAGGTTTTGTCTGTGCGATTATGGACGAAGTTATGCTGACGAACAACTACCGGAAACATATTATGAGGGACGGGACGGTGGACGTGTGTCGGGCATGCCACCGTCAGGGTGAGTCCATCAGACATATTATTTCTGGTTGTTCTCGTCTGGCTAACGGCGAGTACTTGCACAGGCACAACCAAGTGGCCAGGATTATTCACCAGCAACTTGCCTTGAAATATAAACTTGTGGAATCTGAGGTACCGTACTACAAGTATGTGCCCGACCCAGTTCTCGAGAAAGACCATGTCACGCTGTACTGGGATCGGCCTATCATTACTGACAGGACTATTGTTGCCAATAAGCCTGACATAGTGGTGATAGACCGATCAGCGCGCCGCGCAATGATAGTCGATGTTACCATCCCACATGACGAAAACCTCGTGAAAGCTGAGAAAGAGAAACAGATAAAATATCTCGACTTGGCTCACGAGGTTGTCGATATGTGGAATGTGGACTCGGCTATCATTGTGCCGATTGTCGTAACGGCCAATGGCCTTATGGCCAAGAGCCTCGACGAACATCTGTCGAAGCTCTCACTTGGCAGTTGGATCAAGAGCCAGATTCAGAAGGCGGTACTCCTCGATACGGCCCGCATTGTGAGGAGGTTCCTGTCTCTGCAGCCCTAACCACCGGTAGCTTGGACCCTGCTCCCGACACCGGCGGAAAAACCTATTTTTTTATATTTTTAAATGTTTTTTTATTCTTTTTGTTTTTTAAGAAATATTTAAAAATGTAATTAATAAGATGAAAAAATGAATAAAGGTATAATAATAATAAGCTGGCAACTCTGTGTGTCAACACGTTAAGTCATCCATAATCTTTTTTGAAAATAAAATATTTATTTTGATAAACAAATTGTTTACTACAGTTATTTAAATAGGTCGAAAACTCATTAGACTGCAAATAATTTGGAAGAATAACACAAAAGAAACGAACAAAAAGCCAAAACCCAACCACCAAAGACCTTACAGATATGACATCTGTCATCATAGTGAAAACGAAGACGAAAATGAAAAATGGAATGATTTAACTAAATGAAAACACGAGCAGCTGCACGACGTGCACTCCCACCACCCCCGGACTCGTCGCTGAGCTCCGCCTCGCCACCGCCGGACCCCGGATCACCTGTGTCACCGGCAGCGGCAGTTGCGTCGAGTTCCAGCGACGAATATTTCTCCCCGCCGACGTCGCCAACACCTGTACGTCGGCCGGGGCGAGGCCGGCCACCGTCAAGCTTCGGACCTAGGAGCCAACCGGCCCCGAGCCGGGTCCCCGCTGCCGGTGGTTGTGTGCAGCGCATGAGATGGACTCCGTCTATAAACGAGAACGTCATGCGCGCATATTACGGGTCTACAGAGGGGGGAACTAACCTCACTGCGTACCGTGTTAGGATGCTGTCTCTTTTTCAGACTCTTGAACCAACCGTCAACGTCTCTGCCCAACGACTGTCGGATCAGGTGCGGGTCATCCAACGCAATCACATGTTGGACGACGCCGCACTTGATAGGCTGCGCTCAGAAGTACTGAGCAACCACATCGACTTGACTCCGGCGCAAACCGCGGTGCAAGCGTCAACTATTGACGCAATACCACCGCGGTCCAATCTTGGTGCTGTAGAAGAGGATGATAGGGTTGCCACGGTAAGTAGCCAGTGTAACGAACGTTTGAGGAGCGCTCTGGAAGATGCGCTTCACGAGTATCGATCCACTCCTGCCCAACTTAGGCCCCGATTACCGCGGTTACCCATGCATAAGAAAAATAGGGCGCTGGTGTGTGCCTTGGACTCGCAACTCAAAAATATTTTTGAGAGTAGTGAGAACCTCGTTGATACGCACTCGATCTTGTATTGTGGGGCTGTAGCGGCTTGTCGTTTAGCTAACGTCAAATTCCCAAATTTTGACGTAGCTACTCGACCAAAACCAGCCGTACCAGCCTGGCAACGCAGGATCGAGAGCCGTATCGATGGGGCCAGGGTACTCATCGGCAAACTATACTGCTTCAGGGAGGGCAATACACGCCCACGTGTGATGCGCTTTGTGAGACGGGCATTCTTGGGGACTGGAACCAGCCCTCAAGAATACATGTCCGGAGTCACAGAGCGCATCGACTTCCTGAAGCAGAAAGTTTATGCATGGGCGAACCGTATTCGGCGGTATAAGAAGCGTGTTGATCGGTACTCGCAGAATCGCATGTTCCAGGGTGATGAGAGGTGGGTATACAGAGCTTGGGAGCGACCCGAACAAAGTGTGACGGACGTGTGCCGCCCAGATGATGCTGCCACGAGTTCATTCTGGCGCAGCATCTGGTCGGTGCCCGTCTGTCATACGGAGGCTGACTGGATGCGAGATGTCGAGCGAGTGTGTGAATCCATCCCAGAAATGGATAAAATTATAATAACACCGCTAGATGTTGCCAGAGCAGTTCGTCCGTTACCGAACTGGAAATCTCCGGGACCGGACGGACTGCACAACTTCTGGCTTAAATGGCTGAGTAGTTCACACACTCGCCTGGCATCTCAATTCCAGTCATGCTTAGAGTCTGGGTCGCTACCAGAGTTTCTTACAACGGGTGTTACCCACCTTCTTCATAAGTCCGGTAGTCCTGCGGAACCCAGGAATTATAGACCGATCACGTGTTTGGCGACGGTTTATAAACTTCTTACATCCATTTTGAGAGTGAAGATTAACGAACACATCGATAGTAATTCCATTATGTCGGCCTCTCAGAATGGATGTAGGAATGGGTCCCGTGGTACTAAGGAGCTACTCCTCATCGACATGGCCATTAGCCAACAGGTTCGTCGATCCCGCAAGGATCTGTCGACATGTTGGATAGATTACAAGAAGGCCTACGACTCTGTGCCACATACATGGCTCATGAGGGTGCTGGAGTTGTACAAGATTGATGCAACTCTACGCGCCTTCCTTGAGTCGTGTATGAGGCAATGGAGGACGGTCCTTCGATATCCAGGATGTCGACAGATCCAGGGGAACGATGAGCCTGTATGGATTAAACGGGGAATATTTCAGGGCGACAGTTTGAGTCCTCTTTGGTTCTGTCTAGCCCTGAATCCTCTAAGCACATTGCTGGAGGATTCAGGTCTAGGCTACCGGTTGAGGAGAGGTGGTCAGGTCATATCTCACCTTCTTTACATGGATGATCTGAAACTCTTTGCCCCTAACAAATTGCAACTGATGAAGCTACTGAAAGTAACTGAAACTTTTAGTAGCGCAATCAGGATGGAATTTGGTGTGGACAAATGTGCAGTCATGTATGTAAAGCGAGGAGAGATTATGGAATCCGAGGGAATCCAACTCTCGGATTCCATACACCTCAGATCTCTCTCCTCATCCGAAAGTTATAAGTATTTGGGTATGTCGGAAGCGTTAGGCATTAACGTAGCTGACATGAAGCAATCGTTGAGGGAGCGCTTCTTTGGTCGCCTGAAGAAGGTACTAAATAGCCTTCTTTCAGGCGGGAACAAGGTGCGCGCCTTCAACGGTTGGGTCATGCCGGTTTTAATGTACTCTTTCGGCATACTCAAATGGACTCAGACCGAACTGGACGCCCTGGATAGGAGAGTTCGTACACTGCTGACCGCAAACCGGATGCATCACCCACGATCATCGGTGATGAGACTGTACATCCCGCGGAAGTGCGGGGGTCGAGGCTTTTTAAACGCTAAGACCCTTCACAACCGCGAGGTGTGCAGCCTCAGAGAATATTTTTTGAAAGCCGAGGTGGGTATGCACCGAGATGTGGTCGCAGTGGATAAGGTACTCACCCCGCTGTCCATGGCTAAAGAGAACTGGCGCAAACCTGTAGTACTTACTACCGATGACCGCAAGGAAGTATGGCAAGGCAAGGTGCTTCACGGGCGCTTCTACCAGGCTCTTCATGGGCCTGATGTAGATTTTCTAGCATCCGTATCCTGGCTACGATTCGGTGACCTCTTTGGGGAAACTGAAGGTTTTGTCTGTGCGATTATGGACGAAGTTATGCTGACGAACAACTACCGGAAACATATTATGAGGGACGGGACGGTGGATGTGTGTCGGGCATGCCACCGTCCGGGTGAGTCCATCAGACATATTATTTCTGGTTGTTCTCGTCTGGCTAACGGCGAGTACTTGCACAGGCATAACCAAGTAGCCAGGATTATTCACCAGCAACTTGCCTTGAAATATGAACTTGTGGAATCTGAGGTACCGTACTACAAGTATGTGCCCGACCCAGTTCTCGAGAAAGACCATGTCACGCTGTACTGGGATCGGCCTATCATTACTGACAGGACTATTGTCGCCAATAAGCCTGACATAGTGGTGATAGACCGATCAGCGCGCCGCGTAATGATAGTCGATGTTACCATCCCGCATGACGAAAACCTCGTGAAAGCTGAGAAAGAGAAACAAATAAAATATCTCGACTTAGCTCACGAGGTTGTCGATATGTGGAATGTGGACTCAGCTATCATTGTGCCGATTGTCGTAACGGCCAATGGCCTTATGGCCAAGAGCCTCGACGACCTTCTGTCGAAGCTTTCACTTGGGGGTTGGATCAAGAGCCAGATTCAGAAGGCAG
The DNA here is from genome assembly GCA_949152445.1 of Cerastis rubricosa. NCBI lineage: Eukaryota > Metazoa > Arthropoda > Insecta > Lepidoptera > Noctuidae > Cerastis > Cerastis rubricosa. The sequence goes on from OX424541.1 coordinate 18,679,243, forward strand.
TACTCCTCGATACGGCCCGCATTGTGAGGAGGTTCCTGTCTCTGCAGCCCTAACCACCGGTAGCTTGGACCCTGCTCCCGACACCGGCGGAAACCTGTTTTTTATATTTTTAAATGTTTTTTTTACCTTTTTTGTTTTTTAAGAAATATTTAAAAATATATAAAATAAGAAGTTAAATGAATAAAGGAAATAATAATAAAAAGTATTTATTTCACAAAAAACATAGCACTTTGCACTGTTAACATTGTTTGAAAATATTTACATTATGATGCAATAGTAGACTCTATCTTTTAAACTAGGACTAGCCTGTATCTTAAAAGATAGGGTTCGGCCAAATAAATGCGGGTAATATTTGCAACAAAAATAAGTGTAAATAGTGACAATGGTTTGTACTAACAGTCGACAGAAAAAAAAAAAAAATTAAAAAATTAAACTTTAAAATAAAAACAAAAAGAAAAACTAATCATAGTAACACAAAAGGGTGTGAATGACAGCTGCCATGCTTGTGTATGTAAGTATATATGTCGGAGGTATGTGTGGGGATGAGTGTGTATGTGTGTGTGTGTGTTATTCCGTGAATGTGAGTATGTGTGAACCTGTAACAGTATGTATGTTGGATATAAATTGTGTGATGTGATCTGTACGTATGTATGTGATATTCTAAATTAAGAGATGTAAGTTAGCAGAATCTCTGTTTCCACATAGTCCTGCTTTAATAGCCATTGAGTTATTTTATTCTTTAACGTGTATCTATTTAAATCCAGTATGTTCAGTTTTTTATGCAGGTTTTTATATATATATTTACTTAATACGTAAAATTGGTGTTGGGCAAAGGAGGTTTTATGTTTAACGCCTGACGGGATATTGGTACGCTTTTTAGGGTCTGATTTGGGCATGGATCTGTGAGTTCTGAGGACGGACTGCAGAATGAATAGTTGTCTAACAGTTAAGACCTTACAGTCCTCGTAGAGTTGTTTAGTTGGATATCTGTATGGTTTTTTGCACATTACCTTTAGTACAGCTCTTTGAGCTCTCTCAGCTCTTAGCAAGTTGATTTTTGAAGCACCACCCCACGCAGTGATACAGTATCCAATTATAGACTGGCACAGTGCAAAGTACACCATCCTCAGAGTGCCCATATCCGCTGGTTCTCTTAGCGATTTGAAGACGTAAATGAGCCGCAACATTCTGGCTGTTATCATATCGAGCTGTTTGTCCCATCTAAGGCATTCATCAATATGCAAACCTAGGTACTTGACACTATCGCGTCTGACCAGTGTGGGGCATGAACATGTATCTGTTGAACTCTGGCATGAGTGAGCAATTATTGAAAAGTATTTAGGGGGCATGGTATTTCAGAGATTAGATGATGTAATAGAGGGCGAGACTATTATACCTGTTTTCAAATCAAGGGAGGCAAATAATTTATATGAATGACGCAGAGAGGTTTAAAAGCTCTTAATCCAATCTATTTTTTTTATTCTATTTACAAAAACTTAATATCCTTCTATGATCTAAGATAAACTACCAATCTCCGGTAATACAAGTTGTCATACAATCATATTGAGTTTATTTTCGATATGCTGCTCCGAGAAAATATCGTAGAAACTTTTAGAAAAATATCAGTTTTATAGGATATAAGTTTAGTAAGCTACAACGGTAATTGTTATACAAGGTGTTGTTTTGCATTCCCGTCAAATTCAAGGAGGTTACTACGCTAATGATTCTCGACCCGACTCAATAATAAAATGGGTTAGACTAAGAAGCTGTATAAAAGAGAAAGGAGTAAACGTTGCCATGACGTCTAATAGGTGAGAATGGAAGAAGAAACCTACAGACTAATTTATCGTTTACAAAAGTGAAAGAAGTAAACCAACGTAGCACTTGCCGAGTAGTTTTTTGATTTTTTATATTAACATTCGAAGGAGCACAATTATAAATGCATTAAAACATTACACTCATTCAATGCATTAAAACTCTATTAACTGAATATTTGATTACAAATAACACCCTTCCTAAAACGTGAATTCATTGGATGGGTGTATCATACATAATAATTGTAATACTTGATGACGTCTGAGACGAAGTATAAATATAATTTATTTTAAGCATTGTTCTCATGGAAGTGACTTTGTGTCTTTTTTGAGAATTAATATCTTTAAACACAAACCTAAAACGTGTTGTGCCGACCCCAAGTAGAATGAGACTTGAAGATGATGATGATGGAATAAGAAGCAGTACGTATAGGGTGCGGTAGGATGTGGGCCGGTGCATTTAGGATTTTTCATGGATGGGCAATACCCCGCTAAGCCTAAATCACACTGCAGTTTCGGTTCTTTCTTTCATCTCGTAGTGAAACGTTTGAACACAAAAAGAAACAAAATTGAACATTCACTCGAGTGAACCATTCACTTGACTGAACCGTCTGCCATCAGTTTAACACAAGGGTTCGGTCGGGCGTCGCGTCGGTCGTAGTGTTCATATGTCAATCACTTGTACGGGAAATGTGTAATTTTGACAAAGTTGTCAGTGTGAGCAACACAACACCAACTTTATTATAAAGATAAAATCTTTTACCGGCTTCGAAACCGAAATTGGACCGGTATTCAAAAAGAAATCGTTTATTTGGATGTAATTACGAAATGTTGTTTCATATTTTTCCAGCTATTTTTATTTAAAAACCAAAGTTCTGAACGAAATTCCTATGGGACCAACCTGAAAATATATCCTCTCACATAAAATAAGGATTGTCCAATTCGATTCATAAATGACGGAGTTATGAGGTAGTAAACATACAAAAAAATCATACAGTCGAATTGATAATATCCTCGTTTTTTGAAGTCGGTAAAAACTAAAGATCACTGTGATGCAAGAGAGTACACTTACTATAGGTATAAAGACTATCTATAACTACGGTAGAAACTCGAATAGTTATTCCGCACTGCACGAACCCTGGTTATATCAACATTTATTCCCGAGAGCCGACGCCGTACGAGCGCAGAGTTATTGCCATAGGAACGTATGACAAATGCATTTGATTTGTATTCCATGCAGTGTTGCCATCCGACAAACTGAGGCTGGAGCTAACACACTTTCCTATTCGAAAAGAGAGCAAGAAAGGGTGGGTACCGTATGAAGCACAATCTGAAGCTAAATCGGTTAGGATAGAATAGAATTAGATAAAACTTTATTGTACACCAAAAATGAAACATAACGGGCTTATAAAACTGTTAATCTGATGGTTAAAACGGTGGTCTTATCGCTGATAGCGATATCTTCCAGACTACTGTTGGATGAACATTATGGAGTTAAAATAAAAAAGGGGGTAGTCAGTGGTATCCTACACAAAATAAATAAATAACAAAGTAAAGTTATCTACTTCATATATTATAGTCTGTCAGTGTGAGTGTGGGAGAACTTGGTAACTTATCTCCTTTGGAGACCGTACATATACATGTATAATATATATATATATTATATATAGATATTTGTGTGTTTTATAAGTTTAAAGCACGGTTGCCACGTATTCAGTACATTATTCAGAAGCGAGTTAAGCTGCTTTTTTTTAAATTATATGATTTATTAAAGCAAGTTAATCCCGGCTGAATCCGTTGGTCCCGGCTGTAATTCTTCAATCTTTGATAGTCGTTACGTTACAGATAGTCAGTGGCTCGAAATTCAGACGACCAGTTTTGAAGTATTACCCAACCTGGTTGTGAGGTCACATATACAGTCGCTAAATGTAAAATAATGGAATTCAGCTGCATCCGGTTAAACGAGCTCGGTTAACGAGGAGCTCGTGGCTAAATAATAACAGCCGCCCAGGTTGATCTTTAAGGTTAAGCCGTGCTTGCCGAGGTTGGTCTGTGGATGGGTGACCATAATTACATATCGAGTTTCCTCCGTGCCTCGGAAAGCACGTTAAGCCGTTGGTCCCGGCTGTCATTTGTAGATCTTTGACAGTCGTTACGAGTAGTCAGAAGCTAAAAGACTGACATCCAGTCTTACCAAGGGGTATCGTATTACCCAGTTATTGGGTTGTGGAGGTCAGATAGGCAGTCGCTTCATGTAAAATACTGGTACTCAGCTGCATCCGGTTAGACTGGAAGCCGACCCCAAGATAGTTTGGGAAAAGGCTAGGCAGATGATGATGATGAGCTGCATCCGGTTAAACTCAAAGCCAATCCCAACATAGTTGGGAAAAGGTTAGGCAGATGATCACGATAGCTAAATTTAATAAAGATATTCTTTTGAATTGTATGAAGCGGAAACCATCATCATTTCAGCCCAAAAGGCGTCCACTGCTGGACATAGGCCTCCTCCAAGTGTCGCCACATTCACATTTTGGGGGGTTTTGCCATAATCGTTTATTCATTGTGCAGAATAGTTACAGTACTGATGACAACATTGTGTCAATTTTTTAATTAATTGTTCTTAATTTAATTTTTACTTTTGTATAGATTCTTTTTTATTCATTATTTTTGTGAATGTGTGGACATTGTAGGCTTTGAAAAAAATTTTTTTTTTTTTTCACCATCATTTTTTTCTAACTTTTGTAGTCAGCAATGACTTATTGTCGGGCCTACGCTGTCCTCTCATACTTAGGTACTAACGCTGTAACATCCAAATATTGTACAACCAAATGATTTTAAAAGAGTAACCATGGAGTTTCTTGCCGGTTCTTCTCCATAGGAAACGACCAACCCGAACCGTGCCTCTTTTGTCGACGTTTTATAAGTGCCCATGTAGGCCTATGTAAAATAAAATATTTTGATTTTGAATCGCCACGCTGGGCAGGCGGGTTGGCGATCGCAGTAGGTACGGTTATTACAAAAGCACAGAGAATGCTGCTGCCCATTCTCTGGCAAATCCCTTAGTGGAACCCATAACATTAAAGAAAAGGGCATATCTCAAAAACGCAATCATTTTAGAGTTTATACATACTTATGTTCGTAACTGTACATACCAACTTTCTTATCCAAGACGTATGTTTGCCCATATTTTTATTCTAAACGATGAAAAGTTAAGTTTATTTTATTTCTGGGGTTCGCAGCGTATTTCTTGATAGAAACTAATGTGGCAATATTTGTTAGTGCATGGAACCGTACTAGGATTTATATGGGTTAGATCGCATTCAATTTGGAACTTTTCTGCTTTATATAAAGTCTGACTTTTGGTTGCCTCGTAGGTCTAGTGGTGTCAATCGGGACTGCTGCACATGAGGTTCTGGGTTCCATTCCCGGGTCAGGTAAATTGGTATTGAGTTTTTCCATTAGGGTCTGTATGGTGTCGGACGTAAAGAATAGCACCATCCCATATCTTCCCGTGGGTGTCGTAAGAAGCGACTAAGGGACTTACTAGAGAATGGGCAGCAGCGTTCTCTGTGCTTTTGTAACAATCGTACTGCGATCGCCAACCCGCCTGCAAAGCGTGGCGATTATGGCAAAACCCCCCTTCTTGGGCCAGGCAAAAATACACACATAATTAGGTATTTTCATTGCCATCCGAAAGGTAAATCCAGATTTCGTTTTTGTGTGTATCATATTAGGAAATACACAGATTATGATTCTACACCTCTGCTTAATCTTTCGGGGATTACAAGAGTGATGTCTTGTTATGCTATGTGTTGATAAAGTCTGTATCACTTTTACTTCGCTCAGCTATTTTTAATTAATGTGGTAAAGAAACGATGGGTGGACTGTATGGCTAGAAAAGATCTGATTGCTACGATGACGAGTAATAGAGAAGTATGGAAGAAAAAGACATGCTGCGCCGACCCCAAATGAATTAGAATGAGGGCAGGAGAAAGATGATGATGATGTTGGTGCCGGCTTCCAGTCTAATCAGGCCAAGCTCATAATCAAATTCAAAACGGCTGTGAATATACATAGCTGTTAACAACTAAAGACAAGACTTATGAAAAACAGCCAAAATTATCTTTCCATCCCGTCATAGTTGCATAGGTATCCATTTTATTGGTATATATTTTGTTTTGTATTTATACGTTAGTTAGTACATTTTTATATTGTATTTTATATTTTTAGTGGTTATTTTCTTTATGTTTTATGTATTCAATTCTCTCTACTTCTTTTACACACTATGTCTGCACCTCTTTTTTTACATATCTCCTTTCGCAGGTATGCTGGAAGAGATTTATTTAGAAACAAGCATCACCTTTGTATCTATTTTCTGTTCCTTTCTTCTTCTCTGTATTATGTGTGTACATAAATATTGTTAAGTAAATAAATAAGCCTTAGGTGCCCTCTATATTCTTAAAACTCAAAAAAACACAGACTCAACAAAACTAAGTTTAAGCATCAATGCTTCCAACGTAAATTCCAAAACCAATATAATTATTTTAATTCAGATATCTGAAGGACGTTTCTGAGAAACCAATTTGTGGCCCAAATTGTCGTGTAACTGGAAACTTGAAATTATATTTAATTGGACCTCAAAGGGTTCATTGAAGAGGTCCACAGCGGCCAAAAGTATCGTTTTGACTTAATTGGGGGAATCAATTAAAACAGACGTGTTATTATCGCTGTGTACGGTTATAAATAAATATTTGCAGGTTTAGGGTTTATTTTCAGAGGCTGTTTTATGTTATACACCGACTCAAAAATAAGTAACAGTATGATCTGTGTCATAACATAACATCACACATGTAATGTAAGCAGTTCGTGGCTAAATAATAACAGCCGCACGGGTCGATCTTTAAAGTTAAACTGTGCTTGCCGAGGTTGGTCCGTGGATGGGTGACCATAATTACATACCGAATTTCCTCCGTGCTACGGAAAGCACGTTAAGCCGTCGGTCCCGGCTGTCATTTGTAGATCTTTGACAGTAGTTACGAGTAGTCAGATGCCGAAAGTCTGGTATCCAGTCTTACCAAGGGGTATCGCACTACCCAGTAATGTAGATGTCAGATAAGCAGTCGCTTAATGTAAAATACTGGTCTGCTGCATCCGGTTAGACTGAAAGCCGACCCCAAGATAGTATGTGAAATGGTTAGGCAGATGATGATGACACATGTAATCCCCGAAGTGTTAGACAGAGTGTCAGATGCCTATAGTGCCCATGTACATAATAGGGGCCGAGCTTATTGCCATCGAACAGGTATGAATCTAGACTCCGACTTAGTACTGAGAAATTCCTGATGGAAAAATGTGGTAACGTGATTTCCAGATCAATAGTTAACGTGTAGATCATGCCAACGTCAACAGATTTCAGTCCTTTTAAAAATGTTTTCGCATAAAGCCGTTTTTATAAAATCTTAAAACCATCATGAAATTCGATTTAAATTCTTCAAAGCTACCATAATAAAATTGAAAGTAGATAGTTACAACTTTTAAAATATTTAAACACCAACACTAGCTATTTTGTTATTTTCAAACAACGAGATCTATTACACACCGCACAGCCAAAATTAATTGGTTCAGAAGCATACAATTTGACACAAGACTTCCAAATAAAACAAAAATGAGCACTGATAAGGGGTTTTGAAAATCCCTGAAAAAGTTGATAGGGGATGAAAGTTTGTAGGGAAGTTCGTCGCTTTTACCGATGGGAAATCCATTCAGACTCAAGACTTGTTAATAATATAACAATTACAAAGGGTGAGGAACAGTATAAAAATATAAAGCATTTTCTTGAGAATCACCTACATTTCTTCGACTCACAGCCATACTTCCAGAATTCCCAATCTTTGTATAATTCAGGAAGCTCCATAAATATTACATGAGCTGTGAAATCATAAGAAATGAAATTAGCTTACCTGCTACAAAGTTTTTATGTAACTAAGTTTTTTATAACCGTGTTTCCATCGAATCGTAATTTATGTTTTTACAACTTCCCCCCTTGCAGCTAATCGGAGTTAGCTTTGTGTTCCCCCTTTATATTATTTTTATTTGAATTTTGCTGGTCATTTATTTATGAAGTTAGTAACTTTCTTGCCGGAGATTATCACAGAAAATCTATGGGGGATTGCATTCCTTTGCCAAGCAGTGTACCAGTGGGGCAATAAAAGTTGATTAAAAAAAAGTGTCTTTGTGATATGTTTTTTGTAAAAGTCAATTTAGGTTTCAGCATGTTTTCTTGCTTTTGGTAAAAACTAGAATTCATTTTGTTTAGCCATTATGTTTACTGATCTAAATCTTACATATACCTATATCGCACACAGAGCGTGCGCGGGACGGACGTGGTACGGGTGACGCGCAGTTCCCGAGCGGGCGCCGCGCCCGTCCCGATCCCGACCCGCTATGTTTGTGGTGGACGGTGATTGGCGTGGCTCCCGCGCGTCACCCAGCCCACGCCTGCCCCGCTCACGACCCGCGCCCGCTTTCTGTGTGGCTTTAAGCTATTAGCATATCAATCACATTAGATTTCAAACGTACCTGCAAACAAAACACAAGGTATCTATTTTTAAAATCTTCCTTTCTCTCAAGGGAAGACGAGACACCCTTTTTCCAACAAACAATTCATGTCAATCACTCATACGCCTTACATCCTGAAGGCTGTACCTTACTGTCACTTAAAGAAAATATATTAAGATGTAAAAGGGTGTTTCAACAAAAGACGTCCGTCCATCATCGCTTCGCCGAAGCGGGGTAGCTGCACTGATTAATGTTGACGCATTTATTTTCAGAACTCGTGAAGAAAATTTTGTATTTACGCAGAGAATCTTGGAGTTGTGGAAGTGAAAGTAGCGGGTTTGGTTTTTATCTTTAGAGCTCATAAAGAGGGGACTCTAGAGGGCCTTTCTCCATACAAACGTATTCTGCTGTTTTCTTCATGGATAATGCGTCTAGAGCAATGATTTTTTACCAAAAAATCGAGATTTAATTAATACATGGGGCCTATCCTTTCCTTTTTTCAAAACATAATCACTAAAAGAATTATGACAATCCAAAAACCCGAAAAAAAGTTTTTGCCGCCATGTTCAGACGACTATCGGACAAATTTGATAAGTATTTAACAAAAAAGAAAATAATAGAAGTATAGATATATACTTTTCCTCTAAATTAGAATAATTAGAATTATTTAGATCAGTTTAGTTCTAAAGATTCTTCTTTAGAACTAAACTGATCTAAATAATTCTTTCTTTTATACAAAAATCTTGACTAAAAGACGTTTTGTATTCCGCTGTTTTCTAACAGCGGAATACAAAACGTATTTTAGTCAAGATTTTTGTAGGTAAAATCAGCCTGAGCTGCAGTTGTCCCTTTCACACTTTACGGGGGATTGGTCAGGCGCAGCGCGACGGCAATAGTTTTTTCAAATACCTATTCTTCAAATTCCTCGGGACTAGAGTCCCCTCTAATTTGGTAGCTGGATATTTATTTGCATGATTGCAAGTTTCGTTTGAAATTAATTAATTGTTGTACCTACGTATTTTATGTAACCAAAAAAAGCGTGTTCCAGCCTTGGCTGCATCATCGCTTCACATCAGGCGAGTTGCGGCTAAACGCAAACCTATTCAGTATAAAAAAAACCGGCCAAGTGCGAGTCTTACTCGCACACAGGGTTCCATACCCCCAAACAATATTTTGAACTGTCATTCATTAGTTAGTAAACTTCCACTCAACCGCAAAACTAAATTGGTTTTTCATAGTATGTTAATGAAAAACAAAGTTACTGCTGCAGTTTGATGAAAAAGTCCCATATCTCAAAAACTAAACATCATATCTTATTGAAACCAATTTTCGTTGATAGTTTTTATTACGTTCTACAATCCTAAATATTTTCAGAATTTTCCTCCTCTTGCTTTAGAAATTAGAGGGGGGGGGACACACATTTTACCACTTTGGAAGTGGCTCTAGCGCGAACTATTCAGTTTAGAAAAAAATGATATGAAAAACCTCAATATCATTTTTGAAGACCTATCCATAGATACCCCACACGCATGGGTATGATGAAAAAAAAAAATTTGGTTTTCAGTTCTATGTATGGGGAACCCCAAAATTTATCGTAGTTTTTCTATTTTTGTGTAAAAATCTTAATGCGGTTCACAGAATACTTCTACTTACCAAGTTTCAATAGTATAGTTCTTATAGTTTCAGAAAAAAGTGGCTGTGACATACGGACGGACAGACAGACAGACAGACAGACAGACAGACAGACATGACGAATCTATAAGGGTTCCGTTTTTTGCCATTCGGCTACGGAACCCTAAAAATACCAAATAAAACCACTATCTCCGCAGTCTTTATGGCCTCATCTTAACCATCGGCTTAGCTCTCTTTTGATCCCTACGAACAGGAAGGATTGCAGCATCCATCTTGATTACATCATCCATGCGATGATGACGGCTGACACGCCGACTTAACTGCTCAAATTGTTGAGGACATCCAAATATTGAAACTTGATAATTGCTTGTCAGTCACGAGGTTGCCAGCAGATTATGATGGTGGGGGGATAATTGTTAGGGAAGTATCTGATAGGTTAGGATTACGGAAAGTGGATACAAGCTTTAAATGCGCCAGTTATAATGAATAATTAAGGAAGGCATGACTTTTTTTCTTGTTATTTTGAAAATAAACTTTTGATTTCTTTTGGACTTTCGTGAAAACCTGCACCTGGGTTTTATTTTTCTTTGTAAGTGACTGGTGCCGCATTTAAAAAATATATTAGGTACAGTCAACTAATTCTGTATCGGACCCCCGTAAGGACTATCCTTGCTTCCAGCGTTAAAACAGTTAAAAACTTTCTATTTCTTTGTCCCTTTTTTTGTTTTATTCCTATTGGTCGAAAAACGGTGGTCAAACATCTGGGATCATTTACAGAGACTAAGATTTTTTTTTAAACAAAAGGTATTTAAAAAAAGGGTCGCGTTTATTGGTCCGCAAACTATTTGTGCGGAGTTGCGGACCAATAGCAGTAAGGGTGTTAAACAGATGTGGTTCGAGTGCACGGGAATTGGTTTGAAAAGTGTACCTATTGGCACTTTTGCGATAGTACATATTAGTTTGGACATACTGACGCTGTCTGTACCTACGTATTAATCAATAAGACAAGATATGTTTTCCAGTAATTTGATGTGTTGTACTATCGCAAAAGTCCCAATAGGTACACTTTTCAAACCAAATCCCGTGCACTCGAAGACCACATCTGTTTAACACCCTTGCTGCTATTGGTCCGCAACTCCGCACAAATAGTTTGCGGACCAATAAACGCGACCCTTTTTTTAAATACCTTTTGTTTAAAAAAACATCTTAGTCTCTGTTAATGATTCCAGATGTTTGACCACCGTTTTTCGACCAATAGGAATAAAACAAAAAAAGGGACAAAGCAATAGAAAGTTTTTAACTGTTTTAACGCTGGAAGCAAGGATAGTCCTTACGGGGGTCCGATACAGAATTTGTTGACTGTACCATTCGAAGATGGTGTGCTAGGTAATTTGGTAATTTGTTTGTGCAAGGTAAGTTAGTTAGTAGGTAAGTTGTAAACAATCAGGATGGTTCCGATATTATCCTGATTTCTGGCAATTCGATTGGGCCGATAGTTGAGCGTGTAGCTATAAAACTAAGTGTATAATTTATTTATTTATTTAGTTTTAAAGAAAGCTTACAGACTAATAACAATCATAAGTATTAATTATCATAAGTATAAGTATCTGACCGCCGCCGCCGGTAGCTTGGACCCTGTTCCCGATACCGGTGGGCTAAATTTTTTATATTCAATATTATATAAAAAATAATTAAATATATATATATTTTTTTTTAATATTATACATATATATTTTTTTTTTTATATTTTTAAATGTTTTTTTTTTATTATTAACAAGGAATATTTAAAAATGTATTATATTTGTATATATAAATGAATAAAGGGAATCATAAGTATTATGCATAAACAATTACATTTGCTAATAACAAGCTTCCACATATATTTATATCTACTTAGTTAGGTGTTCTTTGCGTTGACCAATTACAGCGATATGAGTAACTAAACAGATTACAATTTTAGCATATTAGGCATGTCGAGTCTTGCAATATCAAAATCAGTGCAGTATAAATAATAAGTGCAGTATAATAACTAGCCACTTAGTTTATTCTATTCTATGTTTTGTATATTTATATAACAAACTACCGTTCCGTTGCAATTGTGTAACATAAAATAACCACCCTGTTACAGTATTCCACAAGATTCTTTGCTAGTTTATGTAATTTTATTAAGTTAAAGTCGCGCTACACGGCAAAATGTCTTTAAGCTAGGTGCTTAAAGGCTTATAGACAAGCAAGCAAGCATTTGCAAGAAAGGCCAATCCTCCTCACACAAACTCTAGCATACAGATGTTAGTTTAGTTCTTTTTCATGTAAAACTAGCTCGGAATCTATTTACAGATTGCAGCCTGGAGCATGTTATCTGTGATTGGAACACGCCAAGCCACTCATGAATGTGTAACGAGACGACGCCGAGGCGAGAATGTAACTGTCACGCTTTAGATTAGGAAAATACATAATATATGTAGTTAATAAAAGCATAAGTATTTTTGCAACTAAGCGACAAACGTAGCAACGAACACAATGACATATTTTTTTGCATCGTTTGGATGAAAAATATTATAAGGATCAATTCTTATTTAAGCAATTATTTATACATTATTTACAAACTGCAAATACATCTAACATAATAGTAAAATATGTAAAAGTATCAAAATTACAATGTGTCAAAAAATGCGTCCACATCGCTGTCAGCAGGAAAAGTAAAAAAAAATCATAAAATATAAAATTGAAAATTTACGTCTTTTGTGACATCCTCCTGAATTTTGACGAGGATGCAAAACAACAGCTTGTATATATATATATATATATTGTTTGGTATTGTTAACAGTTGTGTTAACAATACCAAACAATACTTTTATATAACGTCTGTAATTCCCGAGGTTGTCCCACTTACATTTCGCCATCCAAATGTAAGTCCCATGTAATACGGAAACGTGTCAGGAAGTAGCAGCCCGGAGTCAGTTTTTGAAACCTGACTACTGGCTTCTGCTAAAAAAATCCCGATGGAAAAACCCAATAATAATTTGCCCTACCCATTATACCTTTTTTTTTAGGATGGGAAATCATCAAATGACTTCTCCCGCTCTGGGCGGAGCGGAAGGGAGTGTCAGACTTGACTGACTAAAAACCCATCCATGTTCCTTCTTAGCCCTTTGTGTTCCAGGGCCACGGTATCTCTTTCGAACAACCCGCAACCCTGGCAGGCATCGGCCCTCTCGGACCCCTTCCGATTTGCTGACATCTCCTTGAGGCGCGCGTGGAACACGAACGCGCCGTCGGCACGGTCTGTCGTCTTAAGACGGACGGACGGTGAGCTAGCCCGCGGTGGCCGGGGGCCACTGGTTGCCCCTCGACGCCCGGGGCGTCTCCCGCGGCGGCTGGGACGTGAGGTTCTCTACCTCTCACGTTCCGCCACCTCCTTCGCTAGCATGACTGCTTCGAAGAAGGAGGCGACGGCTTCCCATTCCCTCTCGCCGGTGCCTTATACTCAGCAGTAGCACTAGCGACAACGAGGCCGTTGTTTGTAAACAAAATGTCATACTTTACTTAGTTAGTGAGAACTTGGCTGTCCCAAGTCATTCAACCAACCACCACCTCATAATCGGGTGGTGGTTGTGGTGTTATTCTAACTTGCACGAATCGTTGTTGAACAAATTATTTTCTAGTAGTTTATGCCCGTGTGCATGGATTTCGTAAATGTCCCACGGCATCGTACTACCGGTACAAAAAATATCCTATGTGTAAATCAGTGTAAACTATCTGTGTGCCAAATTTCATCAAAATCCGTTCAGTGGTTTTTGTGTGAAAGAATAACAAACACCTATCCTCAAGAACTTTCACATTTAATAGTAGTAAGTTTTCTTTCCGTACTCCGTTACGTTCTCAACCGAGTATCAGCTCTAAGTACGTTCACAAAAACTTGTGCAAGTCACCGCAAGGCGCTCGCGACCTCTCGCCGACTACGCGACGACTATCCGACGACTGCGCGACGACGGCGCGACGTAACAAACTTCCTTACACTTGAATAACTTTAAACTTTACACTTTTGTATTGTGTGGGGAAGAGTTTGAACTGCATTGTGATATTGATATGAAAGGAAAGTAAGAAAAGAAGTGAGACACAGGACAATGTTCACAATAATAGCTTTGCTTATTTATTTGTTTAAAGCACCAACAGGCAGAGTACAGTTTAACTATCTATCCAAGATGAGAAGGAAAGGTTTCTGAATATTGGTGAAATTAGAATACATTTAGGAAAAGGATAGACGGTAATGTAGTGCATCGATAAATCATCATCATCATCATCAGCCTTAATATTCCCAATGCTGGGTCACAGGCCACCTCTCTATGAGAGGGAGTGGTCTGTAATCCACCAGGCGGGCACAGTGCGGGTAGGTAGGTCACATGTCTTCGAATTTTTAGTTCTAGGACATGCCGGTTTCCTCACGATGTTTTCATTCACCGTTTTGAGAGCAGCGGTGATGACGTAAATTACTCAAATTAATGCTCCTGCCTGGGATCAAACCCACGACGCACTGCTCGTAAGTCGGGGCTACCACCACTGGGCCACCGCTGCTCTCAAAACTTGTTTGCAGCGATACAATCAGCTAGATTTCAGTCCTTGGTATCGATGACAAATTCTGTCGTCTCCGGCTAAGCACTGCACGAGAAAGTGCAGGGTGGTCGAGAGTCCAGTCAAAAGGTGAGAGACATTTAGGGGTATGAGGAACAGGGTGTAAAGTTCCTCAATACTCCATTGAAAAGGGAGGATCCTCCGACCAGACAGGTGTTGTGTCTGGCGGGCAACTGCCCGACAGTTGTAGTCGGGTTTTTCTCTATACTCTTAAGTCGATGTAAACTTCGTATGTGAGATGTAGGAAATTGATGTTAGTTCTTCCGTCGTGTCATAGATGGCGCTGTAGTACTTTTTGTAGTAAGTTGCTTTTTGTAGGTCGCTACAAAAGGATAAGAATAAATTAAAATAAGACGTGATGATTAACAGATGAGCCGATATAATACACAAATAGGTACAATACAGGCAATAAAATTTGCACATCGTAACATCATCATCATCATCAGCCTAGAATGTTCTCACTGCTGGGACACAGCCCTCCTCTCTATGAGAAGGAGTGGGCTGTAATCCACCACGCGGGCCCAGTGCGGGTTGGTCATAACATAGTATTACTGAAAGGTATTATTTGTACATGCATCAGCATATATTTTCTCCTGATTTTCATAAAGTGCTGATTTTATCTTAATTTGAACCTTTTATTAATGCCTCGTTAGTCGAGTGGTCGAAAGCGTGACTTCTTAACATTACGTCCAACGTTCGATTCTCGGGCCGGTCAGGGTGTTTCTATTAGGAATTCTTCAATAGCAGTCACGGAGTCTGGATTTGTGCCCGGTTGATGGCAAAAGGCACGCCCCCTATTGCATGAGCCTTAAACATAACTGGAGAAATGTGAGTGTACTAGTTGGTACAACTCTACCTAACCCTTCGGAGAAAGCCAGCGTGATTTTATGATGATGAAATTACATTTTATTTTTTTACAAGTGCGTACAATTATTTATATCAGAGTTTTATGACAACCAAACCCCAAAAAAATGGAAAACATGCGACCTAATTGAAAGACAAATAAAGTACATTAGTTACAAACTAAGGCTCGCATAATTAACTCACTGAAAAGAGAATTTACGAAAAAAAAAAGTTTTCTTTGCGTCGAAGAATCCAATTACTCGAATTCTTTGGGAAAAAGTATAAAAATACGCGGTATTTTGTGAATCCTCGAAAGCTATACAGAATACACGCTGCTTTTAACATCATTAAGTAATTGACTTTTGTAAATAGAATTGATAAAATATTCTCCTAACACTAATGTAGGAATTGCTGAAACAAGTCACCATTACTGCAAAATTCCTCACAAAATACATATTATTATGGGTATAGGAAAAATTACAAAAAACAGAAAAACTAAAAAAGCGAAAATATGCATTTATTGCATTTCGCCATTGATTTGGTGACCTTAACTTACGCCCCAACCACGACCTCAGGCGATGCAACTTTCGACGCGACTTAGGCCAAGAAAAACGCGCGAGAGTCACTTGTTTCCTTCGCGTCGTAAGTCGCATCACGCTTCACGATCACGTTCAACAACACGTGGTACTCTTAGAAAATCCTTTCATTTTTTGTCTCTGCAGTTGCTGTCAAAACATGCGTGTCATTTGAGGGTGTAGCTCTTGGTCAAGCAGTTAAATGTTTACCCAGGTGTGCTTACGCTTGTAGATCAGAGCTTTAGAAGTTAAACCGTGAAATACTACCGTAACACAAATGACATGGCCTCTCCTTAAATAGAATATCAATTAATGTAGTACGTGTTTAATTACTTTAGTAAAACTAGAGTAACAACAAGCCAACATAGTTGTTGCACAAGTGGTCGCAACTGCTTTTTTAGTTCTGAAAACTGTCTCGTAATTGCAGCTTGATGTCTGAAAAAATATATTTAACTAACTTTGGTGTGATGTGATGCAAATCACAAGCGAGAACGAACATCATGTTTTTGATTTTTTATTTTGATTTATAACGACCTTCAAAGAGAAGTGTATTTTGTGTTATTTTGAATAAATTTAGATAAATTTATTATTAAATAAAGAAAGACAAAAAGCACTACTGCGCCATCTATGATAAAACTGAAGAAATGATGTGGTCTGAATCTTGCAACCAAAGTTTACATCGACTTAAGAATATACAACCTGTTTTTTTTTATATCCCATAACTCTAGGATATGATTGAGACCATATCAAAGAATCAACTGACATGAATTATGTTTCAATCTTACTTTTTTTTTGTTTTTTTCTCATTTTCTTAGCTTTAAATATCAATTATTGGCTTGAATAAAAAGAATTACTCATATTTACCAATGAAACTAATACTACTTTACTACACTACTGCGAAGTTTGGCAACCTCGCAAAAGTAAAGATTCGTTATACTGGTGCCAATTTTTGACCTAATTTAATTATGATTGATGATATCTCCGAAACTATGCATTTTTGGCCCACCTATTCTAGGAGTTTTAGTATTATTTTTAACTGAAGAATAGAGTTATGGGATTTAAAAAAACAGGTTATATAGAGAAACCCGACAACAACTGTCGGGCAGTTGTCCACCAGACAAAAGACTTGTCTGGTCAGAGGATCCTCCCTTTTCTAAGGAGTATCGGGGAACATTACACCCTGTTCCTCCTACTCCTAAAGATTCATTATCTCAGCAGTTACCTCCTCTCTAGCCATATCATCTTTCACACAGTCAATCCAACCTTTCCTTGCTCTTCCTCTTCTTTTAGCGATATATTCAGGAAAACAAACCTAAAAAATTCTAGGACTGAGTATTTAGTTTTAGTCAACACAGCTCTCTGTAGTGCTGCGCTCTTGTTCAGTTTTCAAACTTACTCACTATTTCTAACTATTCTATCTTTTTACTATTACTTGGACTTTATTTCTAAATCGCACCCTTACAGGATAGTCAGTTGAAGTACAGCGAAGAAATCGTGATAAGTTCTGTTGGTGTTTTTAATAAAAGATAATCAGTAGGGTTTAATAACGTACGGTTCACTCAAAAGACATGCGGAATAAATACATGAACGAACCACCAAGCCACGAGCTACACACTCAAGTGACTCGCTATTTAAGACAGCATCTACGAAAAAAAAACAAGTTCTAAAGAGCAAACCACGAGTCGCTGAGATGCAACTTGCAAATCGACAAATTAGTGACGCGCGTCCATGTCACTTGCTGCGTCGCATCACCTAAGGTCGTGAACGGGGCATAACATGAAATCACTACCGCTCCCTCCTCCATCTTACACCACCTTAAACAACAGCTCTCATCATAAAGCAAGGCGTTTAAATTAAATAAAGCCGGTCTCCATGATTTAAGGTTGCTTAAAGTCTTACCAAACGAAATAAAGTTTACCAAGAAACACTCGAGCGACCGAACGCGATGATTTAGTGTGTACCCACCGCAATTTAAATTGTATGAGATGTTCATTTTCATAATGCTAATTTGCTATTTTTTTTTAGATGGAGGCATTACGTTGATTATGATTTTAGAGAGAAAAGGTTATGTTTGTATTTACCTAAGATTAATAATAATGTTGTATGGAGATTTTAATTAACATCTTATTCTTGCAGGTACAATGATTCAAGGATAAATCATGGGGAATCGAACAAAATCTGGTAGGACTAAACTGAAAGTTTGCCAAGAGATGCGAAACATTTTATTTTGCTACGCTTGTTGTGAAAATCGCTACGCTTGCTACGAGAATAGCTTCGGCTGCTACGGAATTTGCTACGCTTGCTACGAATGTAGCAGTGTTACACCAACGGCAATTTTTAAAAACCCGACCCGACTACGGCAAATCTCAAAGATATGTAATCGTACAACCCAATCAAAAAAATCCTTTGTTTCTTGTAAGACGTACACTGATCTTAATGGTGATGATCTTCAGAAAGGTTGGGAGCGTAGTATTCACAGCTGGCGGTCGTGTATGACCTGATGTATCAATGTGGACTAAGCAAAAGGAGTATAGACAGCGTCAGTATGTGCTAACCCCTCTACAGTCCGGCCGATTACGCCAGGAGGGTTACTACTTAATAACGCTGTCTGTACGTTCGAAACGTAAGAACTCTATAGGGAAAGAGGCATAAGTTCATGTATTTATGGATACAGGGTGGAGGGGACGCACGTTACCCCATGTTAAGTACATACGCCAGCGTATCATCTTACAACAATCTGTCAAATTTCTTTAATAGATTTTCAACTTTAAATTATTAGGTGTAAGGTTGATTGGGCAAATTTTACAGTTTCGGGTAGCTTGACCTGCTGGCGTTTGAACATCATTCTGAACCATCCCCCAACATTGTTTTTCATTGGTCATCATCATCAGCCTATAATGTTCCCACTGCTGGGACACAGGCCTCCTCTCTTAGAGAGGGAGTGGGCTGTAATCCACCACGCGGGCCCAGTGCGGGTTGGTCGCGGGCCCAGTGTGGGTTGGTTTCATTGGTAATTGTTTTTTTTTACTTTTGCGCCCTACAAAAGTGCAATACCCACACTGTCAAAATGTATGTAACAGCTGTTTTTTTAGGGTTCTGTACCCAAAGGGTCAAACGGGACCCTATTACTGAGCCTTCGCAGTTTGTCTGTCACCAGGCTGTATAACATGAACCGTGAGAAAACCGTACAGATTATGTATTTTATTTGACGCTATAACAACAAATACTAAAAACAGAATAAAATAAATATTTAAGGGGGGCTCGCATACAAAAAAGTGTTTTTTTTTTGTTGTTGGTTTTTATAAATAATGGTACGGAACCTTTCGTGCGCGTTTCCGACTCGCACCGGGCTGGTTTTTATTTTACCTTTATAGCTACTTGATTTCATCCTCAAATCAAGAACAAGAAAAGACAGCAAGACTAAATCCTGAACCAAAGTAAAAATACGGCTGAAGAGAAGTACATTATAATCACGGTCCGTATTTTCACAGGTGTTCACACACAGGGGGAACCCACTTGGTAAAGTTGATCTGTGAAGTTTGACCAGCTGAAGGCGAGCGTCCAAGTTAACCTCATGTTTTACTTAGACGGTTCAAGTTGGAGAAATAAATTGAATTGAACCGCTGACGTTAGTGTGTCTAAGATATTGGATGTTGGAGAAAACGTGATATTTTTGTAGAAAACGATAAGTTGTAAAATAAGTTCAATTCAATCACTTCGTTTAATAAAATTCAACATCGTTTCCTGCTTTTTTTCCCCATCGTGTCTGATTTGAACGTTATTCCTGATTTTGAAGAAAACTCCTTTTAAACTCTTTTTGAGTCCAGACTTTACTTTTAAGATCGACATAGGAAAACAGGAGCTCGGGGCTAAATAATAACATCCGCACCGGTCGATTTTCAAGGTTAAGCAGTGCTTGGTCAAGAAGTTTTCTCTGTGCCTCGGAAAGCAGGTCAAGCCGTCCCGGCAGTCATATGTAGATCCAAAGATCTACATATGACTGCCGGGACGGCTTGACTTCGACTGTCAAAACAGTCGAAGTCTGACAACCAATCTTCCCAAGGAGTATCGTATTATCCAGTTACTGGGTTGTGGAGGCCAGATAAGCAGTCGCTCCAAGTAAGATACTGGTATTCAGTTGCATCCGGTTAGACTGAAAGCCGACTCCAACATAGTTTTGAAAAAAGGTAAGGCGGATTTTTTATGTGAAAACAACATATAGAAATATTAAGTTTTGAAGAAAATTAAATATACAAGCTGTTGTTTTGCTTTCCCGTCAAATTCAAGGAGGTAACCATGCTGATGATTCTCGACCCGAATCAATATTTAAATGGCTACGTAATTTATTTATTTTTGTCTTATTTACGGAAATCGGTCGGAGCTCTGTATAGTGTCCGACGTAAAGAATAGCACCATCCCAAATCTTCCCGTGGGTGTCGTAAGAGGCGACTAAGGGACTTGCCAGAGAATGGTCAGCAGCGTTCTCTGTGATTTTGTAACAACCGTACTGCGATCGCCAACCCGCCTGCCAAGCGTGGCAATTATGGCAAAACCGCCCAAAATGTCAATTTGGCGACACTTGGGGGAGACCTATGTTCAGCAGTGGACGTCTTTTGGGCTGAAATGATGAAATGATGAACCACCCGCGTTTTAAACACGACGCGTCTGATCCACGCCTTATAACTGCGCTTTCACACATTCAAACAATCTCAAACGTTTATTCGATAATTTCTTATTCCCTGAACCACGTTAAGGGGGTTTTTCTGAAATACTGACAAACTTAAACATCAAAATAAAAACAGCGTTTATTAATAATTAACTAGGTACCGTAATTTAAATGGATTATTTATGTCTTTTGTGAGAACCTCCTAAATTTTGACGAGTATGCAAAACAACACCTTAAATATTCACATGCTACTAAAACTAAACTCTCACGGAACATCAACTACGGCTGCTGCCCCTACATGACCAATAAACCAACCATAACAACATGACGTCACTAAATCACATCTACCCAAGTCCCACAGTCTAGTATATAATCCTTGCATACCTTAGAACTGCATATCAAGTACAGCTCGAACAAGTGTGGATAGCAGTAGTAACAGAATAAATACTTCCTACGCTATATGATGTTATTCCAGTACTAACATTGTGTAAAGCTAGTTATTATCAGCAGTGCGTTGCATACTGAACAGTTATGGTGCGGACATATTACCGCTGAATAATGTATGAATACTGCAACTTTATATGAAGTAATCATCACAATCCTCTTGCCCTTATCCCAGTTCAGAATTTTTTACAGGGCTACGAAGGCTTATCATAGTAAGTGAGTTGTGGAGCTCAGATTGGTAATACGTAGTCCATCTGGTCAGACTGGAAGCCGACCCCAACAATGTGGTAAAAAAGCTAGGCAATATATGACTACTAGCGAACAAAAAAAAAACCGGCCAAGTGCGAGACGGACTCGCGCACGAGGGGTCCCGTACCATTATTTATAAAAACGAAAAATAAAACTTTTTTGTATGGTAGCCCCCCTTAAATATTTTTTTTCTGGTTTTATTATTTGTTGTTATAGCATCAACAGAAATACATAATCTGTAGAAACTTCAACTGGCTAACTATCACGGTTCATGAGATACAGCCTGGTGACAGACGGACGGACGGACGGACGCACAGCGAAGTCTCAGTAATAGGGTCCGTTTGACCCTTTGGGTACGGAACCCTAAAAAAGATGCCGTTGCCGATGTAATGCATTATCTCGTCCTTTTTTAGAAGTCGGTTAAAAAATTTGGCAAATAGGCCAAAATATTTATCTTTAGATTCTAAACTGCCAATACTATGTACTAGTATGTGAAAATAGTCGAAAGATAGCTGCCTATATACCAATCTCTTTGTTCCACCTTCCTTGTTATCTGAGCAGTTCTATGGTAGGTATAAAGAACATCCGCAAAGGAAAATAATCCTCGTCTCTTTTCCTATTTTAAAGGAAGGAAGCAAGTGTCATAAACACCGCTCTTTGCCAAAAACATGGACGGTACAAAAGGAGAATGGCATAAAATAAATATTTTATTTTTATTTGTAATGCGTGTTTTGGATTAGGAGAGATTGTTGGTATAATTAAATTTTATATTCGTCATCTCTTCGTGGTTACTAAACTATTCCTAAATTAACGTTTTCTCCAATGTTACGCAATCATTTATTGCTTTTATTTTCGTACCATTCCACGCACAATCAATTTACCTTTTCTCTCTTTTGCTATGCTAATATATAAAGCGATAAAATCTGTTTCCCGACTGCCAAGGAGAGAGAGAGAGAGAAAGCAGTGGTGGCCCAGTGGTGCCAGCCCCGACTTACGAGCAGTAAGCCGTGGGTTCGTACCCAGGCAGGCGCATTACTTTGTGTAATTTATTTCATCACCGCTGCTCTCAAAAACGGTGAAGGAAAACATCGTGAGGAAACCGGCATGTCCTAGAACAAAAAAAAAACGACGACATGCGACATCTACCAAACCGCACTGGGCCCGCGTGGTGGATTACAGCCCACTCCCTCTCATAGAGAGGAGGC
Organism: Cerastis rubricosa; assembly: GCA_949152445.1. Taxonomy (NCBI): domain Eukaryota; kingdom Metazoa; phylum Arthropoda; class Insecta; order Lepidoptera; family Noctuidae; genus Cerastis; species Cerastis rubricosa. Next base: position 18,701,861 of record OX424541.1, read on the forward strand.
CTGAGGCCTGTGTCCCAGTTGTGGGAACATTATAGGCTGATGATGATGATGACATGTGGGGGTAGGGGGGTAATCTTCAGAACTACTGATCCGATTCTGAAAATTCTTTCAATAATTACATTATCCCCGAGTGTCATAGCATTTCTGTAGGTAAATTTTCGTACATATCGGGAGCAAAGACATGAGCAAAAGCTAGTCTTCTATATTTTCCTAAGAATCATCCCGTTACGCAGTCGCATCACTAGTGTGGCTGAACCATTACTCCGCGCAGTTGACAAGACCAGATGAATGTTTAAGTGCAATTCGTTGTAGAACGCTCACTAATGTTTATTGTTTAAACTCGTCTTTGATAAGGCCACTCTAGCAAATTTCTAGTAAAACATTTATGGAATAAATAAACTTCTAAAGCAAGTACGACTAGTACGATAAAAATAGTCAAACTGCCTTCAAAAATTCTTTCGCTATATACCTTTCAGGTGTGTTATGCGTTTACGCCTTACGACATTTCATACAAACTTTGTCCTAATTTTCCGAATTGACTGAACCGATTTTAGTAAAACTTAATACGCATAGGCAGGATACATAGGTCTAAAGAGTTACTAACATTTTAGACCTCTGTAAACGTTCTTATGTAAACGCTCTTAAAACCGAGCAGGCTGAACACTAGACCGGACTACTGACAGGATTTTGCCAGACAATAAACTGAAATATCAGTCCGGTGTCTACAGTCAGTGCAGTGTCCGCAATGAGTCCGATGTCCGGAAATAATCCGCTACCCGGTCCGCATACTCCGCTAAGAACTTTTTACAGCCTCTTCTGTAGGACCTTAAATCCCTTAAAATCTATCCAAACATTTCAATCTCAAAACATCTACCTATACCGTACCGGAGAGTAGAAACTATCTCGACACAACACACAAACTTGAGAGATACACAAGCTCAAACTGATACTCCGCAGATGTTCGCGGCTAACTTGGATTAACTTTGACGTTATGTTGATTATTATCCTTCATACCTACCAGCTCCTACATAGTTTACCGAGCTATTTATTGGAAAGGTTCCAATAAATGATTAAGCTTTTTTGAAATAATAAAAAATACTGTTAAAGGCACATATATAGATCAAAGAACATTTTATAAACATATTTTTTTTCATTTTTGCACAGTACTTTTTCAAATAAATGAATAATCAAAAAATTTGCCATTATCAAGGCCTTATGCCCCATTCACAACCACAGGCGATACGACTTACGACGCATCGCCAATAAACACGCGCGTTTCGCTCTATTCCCTTAACGAGAGTAGGTACCGTCGCGTCACAAGTCGCGTCACGGCATCGTGGCATACTCTGGACAATTTATATCATTCGTTTGCCACAACAGTCGGTGTCACAACGCGCGAGTTGCTTGAGCGTGACCAAGTGGTTAAGCGATAAGCTACAAAGCATCTAAGTTTGATAATAAATCCGAAAAAATAAGCGTCTTTTGAAAATTCGTATTTTCAGTTCAGGAAAAGACTGTATGAAAAGTTTCATTATTAGAGTTAGATATTATTTAAAACATGGTTCATCCAAAACTATATAGGTACTACAGAAGAAACTATCCTTCCACGAAAAGATGAGCCAAATTATGTCCGTCCCACAAAGACGAAGTTCGCGCGTTGATTGCACACTTCACAACTTGGGCCCACAAAGTTCTGGCAGACGATGCTATTATGGCGTCGTTTGCTTTCATTCGTTGCTTGCTACTTACTTTTGCAGATTATGGCAAACTTTTAGGCTAGTGAATGCTTTTTTGTGTGGACATCTTCAAAGGGTAGTTTCTTGGAGCTGTGATTCGTACAAGACGATTTAAAGATTATGCTACTCACTCCTGTCCTATCTCTAGTACAGGAGTGAGTGACAGTACGACAAACAAAAAAAAATTATTAAATTGATAATGTATGTATGAAATTATGAAGTAATTTCGAACGAGAACTATTCTCAATTAGCGACGGAAAACATCCAAAAAATATGATAGTTCGTACCACTTCTAGAATTCATTAAAAATGTAAAAGCAACTCATTTTCATTAAATTAAATTGCATGAACGTAATACCCACAAATCGTAATGCTTTTATTTTTTTACTGATATTTAGTTAGTTATCTAATTAAATACCTACTGCTATTTATTTTTTCTTTTATTGACACTTACTTTTGATTTAGGTATTTATTTTTGCCATACTGATTTTTATTATTTTATGCTAAATAGTACGTTAATTAAAATACGGGGACGCCCTAGAAGGACAAACACTGTCCTTATTAGTTTTGTTCTTCAGAAACGTCAGGTGCGTAGTACTCGCAACCAGAGTCCGTGTTTGACCAGATGTATGAACGTGGGCGAGGCAAAAGGAGTATGTCTAAGGATCATAACAAGTGATGTTCTATGGTTTCTGTCTACTCCCATGGGAAAAGGTGTAAGTTTATGTATCATCATTTCAGCTGAAAGACGTCCTCTGCTAGACATATGTGATTAAAACAATCTAGAAGCAATTACCCGATGCTCATGCAATCAACACGTACAATTTCCATTGAATTGTCTTCAATTACCTACTAAATACTTATGTTTATCCCATTACGAATCAATTACATTATAGACTCCAAAAGTTAGGCAGCCTCTCCATCAGAGCTCTGTTACGCTGCGTAACGAAGGATGGACCTATTAACTTATAAGATCGGCATGGACCTATAAAAGTACTCGTGGCTAAATATAACAGTCCCTCGGGTTGAGGTAAAGCCGTTCTTGCCGGTGTTGGTCCGTGGATGGGTAGCCACCCATTACATACCAAGTTTCCTCCGTGCCTCGGAAAGCACGTAAATCCGTGGGTTCCAGCTGTCAATTGTTTATCTGTGACAGTCGTTACAGATAGTCAGTGGCCCGAAAGTCTGCCAACCAGTCTTACCAAGGGGTGTCGTATTACCTAGTACTGACAGGGTTGTGAAGGTCAGATAGGCAGTCGCTCCATGTAAAATACTGGTATTCAGCTTCATCCGCTTCATCCGGTAAGACTGGAAGTAAACTTCAACGTATTTGGGAAAAGGCTAGGTAGATAATGATGTACCTATAAAACGACCTGGTTGCATCGCCGTGGCAATCTTCTAGGTCTAACATAAAAAGATATTAATGATGAATATCATTAATTTTCGTAGCTAAGCTTGGCTTAGCTTTGGTGGCAAAGGGTCAAACGAAGTTAAGTTTTATAAACATTCCTCCTGTTCTTTTTTCGGTCACGGTGGCTCAACAAGGATAAGCCATCGGCGAGATATTATAGCACACAGGTGCACACTCTTTTCACTAACTATCATAGTCCGGAGGAATGGTAATCCGACGCGACCAGAGAGAGATCGGGGTTGTATGCATAGCCGTTGAAGCGAAGGGTGTTAACTATGAATGCTACCCAAGACGATTATCACTCTGCACCACGCTGCGTCGCGTAGCGCGAGGCCGCAGATTTTAATATTATAAGCAAATATCTCGATTAGTATAGACAACACACCTAGTACAACACACTGACAACGCGTAAGAGTGTTGCGCCGCGTTAAGGCCGCACACGGCCTGCGCGACGGAGTGTGGTGCAGTGTGATAATCGCCTAATGATGCAGACTAGGTGCGAGAAAATACGGCACAGAGCTGAGCAGATGACGTAGGCACCAACTACAGTAACAGAATCTTTTGGCGTTCGAATTTCGTTCACAGAAGAAGCGTTGTTGTGCAACATGTGAAATTGTTTACGTAGTACCAACGCTCTAACATAGAAATATTGTAAACTCAAAAGATTTTAAAAGAGTAACCATGGAGTTTCTTGCCGGTTATTCTCCATAGGAAACGACCAACCCGAACCGAGCACCTTTTTGTCGACGTTTTATAAGAGTGCCCATGTAGGCCTATGAGAAATAAAAATATTTTGATTTGTAGTTAGCCCGCGTCGTGTACCTCCTCACACACCTATATCTATAGCTTTGTAAATACTATGTGAAGATCAGTTTTCATTTGCCTAGCTTTTTCCCAACTATATTGAAGTCGTCTTCCAGTCTAACCGGATGCAGCTGCATACCAGTATTCCACATGGAGCGACTGCCTATCTGACTACCACAACCCAGTTAGTACTGGGTAATAAAACCCTTTGGTAAGGCTGGTTGTCAAACTTTCGGGCCACTGAATACCTGTTTCATCTTCACATAATATCTTACCTTATTACACCACTTACTTTGTTATAAACTGGCACATAGTTTCGCAGTTTAGCTTGCACGTCGCTCACGGCTTCCCATCTCAGCTGTAACCCCATCCTTATGGCGGTCAGTACACAGCGACGTCGCATCAGTAAACAATAACGTCACGTCAATAGGTTAATTGCTTCAGGTAATGAACCTGTTGATGTTGTTGCAGATACAATCTGTTGTTTGTTGTTGTTGTTGTTGATTCGATTTAGGGTTGTTTCAATAAATGGGTGTCAGGTGTAGGGGAGTTGAATTTAATTCGGTGGAAAAATGTTTTGTTTTATTGTAATTTTTAGACACGCTTGCTGTTGGAATTTTGTTAATATAATTTGAATTTTGAAGTTTTAATTGACAACTAGCAAACGTAACTTTTTTTTGACGATAAAGTTGTCCTCAATTAATATCACCAAAACGTTATTTAATGTAAGTCTACATATGTACGAGTATATACCGGAGGGTATAGTGTTTTGTTTTTCATATATTTTCACGGAAACACTTGCAAATACGAAAAAAAACTATTACATTTTAAACCACGAAAACAGTAATAAAAAGTAATTACACCGTCAGCAACCAGAAAAAGTACTAACATAAAAGACCAAAAAAATCTCAAGGGTCGTTAAAATCTAATTGAGATATCCATCAAAACACCCCAAACATCTTCATTCATTCATTCACTCACTCGCTCGCTCACTCATTCAATCTGATTGTGATTTCGGAACTCCTCCCGGTATAATTACATTCCGCATAATGCAAGGATTGGAATGAAAGCCTGTTCAAATGTTTGTACCAAGGTTTGCCCATTCAGGGAGGTCCATTGTCTGGTCGGTAAATTGTGAGGTAATGTGTTTGTCGATTATCACTTGAAGTGGAGGTTGTTTATTTTGAAATATATATGTAAATACAGAAGCTCGTGTTTAGCTCGTGGCTTCAGTTTAAACGGGCTTACCTAGGTTAGTCTGTAGAAAGGTGACCTGCATCCATTATACAGAGTTTCCTCTCCGTCTCGGAAAGCAAGCCGTTGACATTTGAAGATGATAGTCGTTACAGGTAGTCAATGGCCCGAAAGTCTAACAACCAGTCTTACAAAGGGGAATCATAATAGTGTTAACTAATTTAGATGAAAGTCGTTTTCGAAATACTTAGAATTCGAATTTTAAAATCGATGTCCACTTGTCTTGGCCCTGACACCTTTCTTATTGGCTAATATTTTTACGACAAAATCATTCTGAAATTGTTCATCATTATACTAGCGCTGACACGACAGGGGAAAATCATTTTAATCTGTTTATAAATATTAATAAAATACGAAACAGAATTTTAAAGTAATAGTCAACAAACTATACATCATTTCATCATCATCATTTCAGCCAAAAGACGTCCACTGCTGGACATAGGCCTCCGCCAAGAAGGGGGGGTTTTGCCGTAATGGCCACGCTTGGCAGGCGGGTTGGCGATCGCAGTACGGATGTTACAAAAGCACAGAGAACGCTGTTGCCCATTCTCTGGCAAGTCCCTTAGTCGTCTCTTACGACACCCACGGGAAGATATGGGATGGTTCTTAACGTCCGACACTATACAGATATACAAACTATAAACAAATATCAAAACGAATCTAATCGAAAATGTAGACTAGAATCCTGTATCTGTTTAATTTTCCTCCAGTTTTTATCAACAAAATATTTGTACCAAGCAAATTAAATAATATCATATTTTGTCTTGAACAAAATGAACAACGGAGATCTCGAAATTATTCCAATTCGAGATATAATTGTAATTGTGTAAATATTAATAGTCTATCTTGGATATTTGTTCGGATGCCTATTATACAAGATTTAATGACGTTTCTGAAGGAATAGCTTGGGGATCGAATAACAGAGATATTTTGAACGCTCTTTTATTGTATTTTGCCCGAGATGAAAGAAAAATACAAAGCGATGAACGAAATTATTGAATTAAAAAAAGGAGGATTTTTCTTAACAGTTTTACTTTTTATATGGATAAGTAGGTTACTTCGTTAAATAGGGCTACCTCCCCGGAACAACAGAGGAGTGTTAGTGTGGAGCAGTGTCACAAAACTATGTTCCATCTCCTATCCTACCTTTTGTTTTCTTAGACAAGCAGCGACAGTGACCTCTGCGGTGCCAGAGACGACGCAGTTGAGGTAGCGAAGTCGTGCGCAGCGACATGAAGAGCAAGTAGGTGTGTAAACTTATTGAAAAACCAACCTTATAGATTTTAATAACTTCATTAAGAGCGTTTATACCCTACGGCATTTCATACGAACTTTCAAGTCGTTATTTTCCGAAATGACTGAACAGATTTTAATGAAACTTCCTACGTATAAGCAGCATACATAGGTCTAAAAAGTTACTAAAACATTTACGAAATGTCTTTTAAAAATTAAGATAATTGGAAATTTATGTTTCTATAGATAATTAAAAATCAGTCAAATTTAGCTGTAACATTATATTTCGAAAATGTTTTTTAGTAACTTTTTAGACCTACCTATATATACTGCTTATGCGTAGGAAGTTTCATTAAAATCTGTTCAGTCATTTCGGAAAATAACGACTTGAAAGTTTCTATGAAATGTTGTAGGGTATAAACGCTCTTAAACTACTTTTGGTAATAAAATATTGCACATCGTCCGACAAAAGTGCAGTATCTACACGGCCAAAATGTCACGGAAAAAAAAATCTGCTACTCCATACTTAGAACAGAGAAAAAAACATTAAAATCAGTCTGTTCAAATCCTACGAAGTCGAATCCTATTGGAACTTTTTTCCAACCCTACTATTCACGGTACGACACGTTCCAAAATCCGACTCCTACATGTTCATTCCTGCAGGGCAGATGAAAACGTTTAAAATGTTCAGTTTTCGTGCAACGCAGACGTAAGTACATTTTTGTCTCTGCCGAGCACCCCGGAAGTCCAACAGTAGTACCACCTAGCGGAAATTTCATGCAGACTTTATGTGCATAAAAAGTAGTGCTACATCCTAAATATTTGGGACGGGTTCCGTATGTGTAATAACATTTTACACCGTGACATAAAACCACCAAAAATGGAGAGAAGGTTAAAGAAGAGACGATAGAAGAGAATTACATTTGTTATTAATAGCGCTCACTAGTTTAATCGGTCTTTTTTCAATCACGAAAAATATTCAGAAAACCGTTAGTTTTCTTGGTGGAGAACGCATCAAGGATTCTCTTAATTTTAAACCAGCATAGAATATATAACCTTTATTTCAAATATTTAAAACAATATAGATAATATGATATCTTACTAAGCAGTTATGGTCTGAGTAAAGTTCAAACTAGAAATAAAAATTGAATAAAACATGTTCGTAGCAACAAAATTGTTGACATGAAAGGTTACCCAGAATTACCTTTTTAGAACACCCACGCGTCACCAGTGTAGTTAGAAAAACCGTCAATGAACGAACGAAAAAACGAGTGAATGAATGAACGAATGTCACCACCCACGCACCTGTCTGAAATATTTTTGTTCGAATATTTATTTTACAGTTCGAATTTGTTTATTTTAATAATCGAAATTTTGAACGACTTGAATTTGTGAGTCAGAATTTTTGTGGTTACATGATATAATAAAAACTTTATTTGTTTTTGTGTCCACAATTTTATATTTCGCAGTGAATCTGCATTATGCTCTGTTACTGAACCCTAAAATCTTACAGTAACGGTAAAAATGCAAATGTAGTCGCCCGCACCCGAGCTGAAGGTATCTGTGTTTGCAATAAACACATATTAATACAGCTAGGTGTTGGCTCCAGTCTCTTTTATATTACTACTTTGGAACTAAACGTCGATGTTTTTCAGTTACTGGATTTTTTTATTCTGTTAAAAAATTCGTTTTTAAATGAGTTTGGATTTTATTTTAATAGCGTTTATACCCTACGGCATTTCATACAAACTTTCAAGTCGTTATTTTCCGAAATGACTGAACAGATTTTAATGAAACTTCCTACGCATAAGCAGTATACATAGGTCTAAAAAGTTGCTAACAACACATTTTCGAAATGTCTTTTAAAAATGAAGATAATTGGAAATATCTGTTTCTATAGATAATTAAAAATCGGTCTAATTTAGCTGTAACATAATTTTTAGAAAATGTTTTTAGTAACTTTTTAGACCTATGTATACTGCTTATGCGTAGGAAGTTTCATTAAAATCTGTTTAGTCATTTCGGAAAATAACGACTTGAAAGTTTGTATGAAATGCCGTAGGGTATAAACGCTCTTAAGGAGAACTAATGTGCATTTTGATAATGTTCAAATGTCAATAAGTGTTTCTATTAATTCTTTAAATTGATATTATGCTTGGAGATGTTTACAGGGGTCAAACTAATACACTAAAGTTGTGCTTATTGCATCGATATTTTTCGATATTTTCGGCTGTCATTTGTTTTGCTTTGTCAGTCGTTACAGGTAGTCGTGGCCCGAAAGTCTGAAAACCAGTCTTACCAAGGGTTATCGTATTACCCAGTACTAACTGAGTTGTGGAGGTCAGGTAGGCCGTCGCTCCTAGCATACTGGGATTCAGCTGCATCCGGCTAGACTGGAAGCCCAACATAGTTGGGAAAAGTTAATAATAAGTTTATTTATTTCTCCTTAAAAATATAACATGTTGAACGGATTTGAATGCAGTTAGAATTATGAATTATGAGCAGCTGCGCCCGAGCTAGGCTAAGCCTGTATTTCAGGTCACAGTTTAAGGCTAGGCAGATGATCATGGTCTCCATCGTACACTTATACGTCTACACCTTTCTAATACACGCTGCTGTATGCATACACAAGTAAAGAATGCAGAGCACTACATAATGCGGCAGAGCACTGCACATTCACAATCAATGTTTCAATGTTTGCTTTGACAATGGTGCGGACGGGGGAGGGTTAAGTCTCGATGATAGCGGGCGAAAAGCTTGTGACTACTAAACGAATTTAGTGAGGGCATAGAATTGCCTATAAAGGGTATAAAAGTACCATTGACGAAGCGGAAAGGCACCTCGATGCGATATTTTTTACCGCCACCATACCTAGGGAACCTTCTAGATACGGAGGTTAAGTCGCGTCGCGTCATGGTGAGTCATGGCCATGGCATCCTCCAAACAACTTTCATTGGTTTTCCCCGCTTACGTCGCCACAAGACTCGCGTCGCTTGAACGTGTAACTAGTGGTCAAGAGATATGGCTAGTTGGATTGTGCTGACGAAGAATCAGAAGCTCTTTGTTGTGTTTATGGCTGAAAATAAAAAAATACGTGTGGCACTCGGGGACTGCCGCGGTAAAGCTATTGCATAGCATTTTTATCAACTTAAGCAATTATAATATTTATGCAATATTTTTTTTCTTTGGTTTTAATTCAAGTTACACTTTTTGAGCGTGGTGACCGATAAGAAAACAATTTTTTTGCCATGAATTTTTTTTCAAATTCGGGTTGTGAGGTTTTTTTCGTTACGGAATTTTTTGATTCGGTCGCTGCGCTCAAAGCCCGCGATAAAAGCTATGCAATAGCTTAAAAAATGTATCCAAGATGAACGCCGATGATGCGTCAGTTGAGTCGAGTTGAGGAATCAGCAGTTATATTAAAATTCATTCACCGCATAACCATTTCTTACATCAATCAGATTGTAACTTGCAACGCGATTGACGTGACACAATCGTGTTTCATTGATTTCTAACTGTCCGCAGTCGCTGCTGTTGCAGTACCTGTGACGCTTGAGTTTGTAATGTGGCAAAGCGGTTAACGACTTTTAGTTTAACTAGCAGCTTTAAGAAGATAAACAGTCACATTTTGCTCTATTTTTCATCCGACATATAACATATCTAGATCAGTACTACACTGGTACTTTTAACCACAATATACGAGAGTCCGTCATTTTCAGCGACTGCCACAATAATCCCTATGACCGCAACTAACGTGCACTTTCAGCCAAAAGCGCTGGACGGAACACGCTGCACAAAGCGCTGTGCTGGATACATCAGTCTGTACAGTCTGCCGCACGTTATGATTATTATTTCATATTGACAGCGAATTTATGCATAGCAATGCGTGCGTTTGCGTCTGGCAAAGGTGGTGTTGGTGGTGATGACTGCCAGTTTGTTACTGTTACTGTTAGCTTGTGTCACCCCACTGCTGGGTAAAGGCCTCTCCCCATGACTTCCAAATCCTTCGATCCAGGGCCAATCTAGACCACTGTTCGTTGATTCTGCCCAACTCATCCCACCATCTACTGCAAGGTCTACCGCTTCGCCTTCTGCTTCTGCTGTGTCAGGGCTCCACATCGCGGTTATTTTGAAATTAATAAAGTAATTGTGTAATTAAGTAAACTTAGATAAGATGATTACTGCCGACACCACCATCTCTTTCTGAACGGCGCATAAAGCCTGGACTACACCAAAGAAGAAACGAAACGAGAGGAGAGGAAATGTTTATCAAACCACTAATAGAATTTTGTTATTCACAGTTCTTGTCTCCACTTAGCTTTAGTGAAAACTGTTGAGCAGACAAACGAAGAATAAATCAGCAAAGAGGAGAGGAGATGTCTCATATTTGTTCAGGCCAGCCTCCGCACTCCCCAGCAGCGCACAGCGGTCACAAAAAGACGTGAGCGGTGTTCGACAGTCACTATCCTGGGTGTAAGTAGCCGGTTCAGACATCAATGATATTATTTTGTATTATAATCTAAACTAATATTATAAAGAGGAAAGATTTGATTGTTTGTTTGTTTGCATTGAATAGGCTCCGAAACTACTGAACCGATTTGAAAAATTCTTTCACTGTTGGGAAGCTACACTATCCGCGGGTGACATAGGCTATATTATATTTTCAAAAAAATTAGGGATCCTTACTAAAACTGCAATTATGTAACCCAAGGTGTATAAAAATTACCTAAAATATTCTTTACATCGCGTGCGCTGCGAAAACTATTGATGATAGAATAAAATAATGTATTACGACTTTGCAGAACACATCATTATTTACAAAAAGTGTCGCGACAGCATATGTCTAACTATTATATTTATGCCACACTACGTGTTCTTTTATTTAAAAAATATATATTTTAATGCCGCCGTTAGAAAAGACTCTGTATTTGTATCTTGGTATTAATCCTTATCAAAATAAATTAATTCATATTCAAGACTGCTTCAATACCTTTATATAACTTTTTGAATTATTCAATTCGGTCGTTCCATTCGAAAGATATCAAGAGTTTAAAAATGTAAGTATTAGAAAAAAGTTGCGTGGTCGCCGCTCACCCTGCTCAGCTGGCTAGGCATCACCTTATATGTAGGCGTCACTGGGGTACGGGCCTTACATTATCATCATCATTTCAGCCAAATGACGTCCACTGCTAGACATAGGCCTCCCCAAAGAAGGGGGTGTTTTGTCATAATCGCCACGCTTGGCAGGCGTGTTGGCGATCGCAGTACGGTTGTTACAAAAGTACAGAGAACGCTGCTGCCCATTCTCTGGCAAGTCCCGTAGTCGCCTCTTACGACACCCACGGGAAGATATAGGATGGTGCTATTCTATGCGTCCGATACCATACAGAACCCGACACCATACAGAACCCGACACCATACAGAATTTCACACCACAGAGATTTTTTTTAGTTACCTGACGCAAATAGAAGGGTTTTTTATGTTTGTGTATTGTTAAATACCCGTGCGAAGCCGGGGCGGGCTGCTAGTATTTAATATAATTGTTACAGTCCAAACTGTTGATCGGACAAAACCACTTTGGATCGGTGACAGTCAAAACCCTTATGTTATATTAATATTGTTTGAGAACGCCTCAGTTATAATTACCTAGAATTACTACAACACGATGTTAGTCAAAAAGTCAAAAAAAAACCTAACAACCTAATGAGTAAAAGTGAAGTAAATGTGAGTTATTGTCAAAATAGTTTTAAGCGGTCAAAAGTAGTTTTAACTAAGTAACAGTTTTGACTGTGACATATATGTATAAGAATAAATAAAGGACCATAGATAGAAGTCTACATCAATCACCCGTAGTCTAATTTCACCTTAAGGGGCGGTTAACTCCAACAGTTACAACTGACGTACGTTTGACTGTACAAAGCGTACACCGCTAGTCTTTGGTACAGTGTACAAACACGACGACTCATTATCTCGTCGACACGCTCGCGAGTCGTGACACGTCGGTATCAAAAACTGACGGCGTGTTTGTTAGTGACGGGTAGACGAGACAGGTTCGAGCGCGGGCATTTGTTTGCGTGAAAACGTGTGAGTTTCCGAAATTGTCTTCTGAATGGTTAATTGCTGGTTGAATTGTTGGGAATCGAATAGAAATAGGATAGTGTACCTATATAAAAATATACACTAATATATATAGGGTGTAACGGACAGGGTATATATACTTAAGGGTGTGCTACAGACCATGAAACTGAACGTGTTTCTCCATCGGACAAACATCGTTATAGCGAAAAATATATTAACTGCCCCATACATTTGGGTCTAATAGGTATTGAAGTTTTATATGGGGCAACAGATAATTTTTTCGCTATTACGATGTTACGCGTAAATTAGAATATTATGTTAAAATCATGATACATACACTGAATTTTTAGTTTAACATGTCTGAGCATTGATTATTAATTAAATTAGTTATAATAATTCCAGAAGAACGTTGTGGTCACAGTACCAATCCACGCACGCACACAGTCACACACGTAAGTATGAGTGTCTTGCTAGCGAGTATTCACGCGCTGACTCGCGGACGAGATTAGTTACCGCCGCATAGTCGGTCGTTGCAAAATGTTATGCTAATGTAAATAATAATTAACTGCTAAAAATAAGAGGCGATACCACAACATTGATTAAAAGTTTATCAAGTATTTGTAATACTTTAAAAAAATAAATAACTTACTGATTGCTTAAACACTTACATGACGTTGTCTTTTTAAAACACTTTCACCTCAAACTCAAACTCTAAGCATTTATTTCAATTAGACCATTACGGGCACTTTTGAAAACCAAAAAACAAAAAAGAAACGCGAAGCTACAGTCCCAATCACAAGAAATAATAACTTGTGAAAGTACTGTAGTTGCCCATTCCAAAGCGTAGATCTCTATGAAGAAGAATGCGCAATAAACTCCGTGGACACTCTTTTAAATCAAAATATGTTACAAAATCTTGGTTACATCATTCGTGTTGAGAATTACTAGTATGTGGGAACGATGTAAAAATACGGGCAAGTTAAGAGCGTCCAGACTAAAAGACGAAATCAATAGTTCAACAATAAAGTTTAAAATAAAATAATTACTACTCAATAAGTACTACACTAATGCTGCAGTAAATAATTCACTCATGTTATACAAGAAAATCTAATGTAGCGTAGCAACACTAAATAAAATATAAGAAAGTTCTTACTAGTCGGGCAGATTGCTCAGTAAGCTGCATTGTCACTCATGAAAGTCTTAATCAGTAAATGTAATGACGATATGCTAGACTATATGCTACTAGAAATGATCATTGTGCTTTTAGGATCTCCAGCGTCACCAAGTATTTTTTTGCGAATCTACAGCGTGACGCAAATTAATACCGCGCTTGTAGCGTATCGTCTACCCTCCCTCTTACCTCAACCGCCATTGTTTTTGTTTCGATGTTTATTTGAAGTTTGTTCGCTTCAAAGTTGTTTTAAATTGCAATGTTTTTGTGAGCTTACCTGTACTATGTGTTCGCCAGCAAAGCTACAGACGCACAAGCTTCACAGTTACTGATTAAAACCTTCATGAGTGACGATGCAAATTTTTTTTTTTTTTGGTAGCGATATCATCAAATGACTTCTCCCGCTCTGGGCGGAGCAGAAGGGAGTGTCAGACTTGACTGACTACAACCCATCCATGTTCCTTTTTAGCGTTTTGTGTTCCAGGGTCACGGTATCTCTTTCGAACAGTCCCGCAGCCCTGGCAGGCATCGGCCCTCTCTGACCCTTTCCGATTTGCTGACATCTCCTTGAGGCGCTCGTGGAACACGAACGCGCCGTCCGCGTCGGCACGGCCTGTCGTCATAAGACGGACGGACGGTGAGCTAGCCCATTACTGTGACGATGCACCTTACCTACTGGGGAATCGGCACGACTAGTAACAATGCTTTCTAAAATTGTATTTGGTGTTGCTACGCTTTAGTAGATTTTCTCTTATAACATGAGTGAAATTAGTGTTGCTCAACGACGACTGCTGAGCATGAAGTCCAAGGTTCTATTCCCGGGTCTGGCAAAGTACTATTGGGTTTTTTCATCATAAATTTCTCAGTAGCAGCCACGGAGTCTGGGTTCGTGCCCGGATGATAGCAATAGGCTCGCCCCTTATTACATGGGTCTTAAACATAACTGACGAAATGTGGGTGTACTATTAGGTACAGACAGCCTCAGTATGTGCTAACCCCTCTGCAGTCCGGCCGAGTACGCCAGGGGGGTAACTACTTAATGACCCTGTCTGTACACCTCTACCTAACCCTACGGCAATTACAGGTGTGATGTTATGCTATTACCTAAGTCTAAAGAATTAGATGTAGGTTCTTACTAGAAGTACTAACTACGTAGAAGATGGCCACAACGAGCGTGCCGTGGCGGTATAAGTACCTACAGGCCCACACTCCGGTGCCCTACCCGACCCTCGCTCGAGCCAGCCCGTGATGCTATGCCAGTAGTTTTAAATCACCTAAATAATGATATCATTCAGATCCAGCCTGTCCCTATGCAGTCCTCCCCCAGCGACGCCCTAAGCGCCCTAGCTTTGCCTCGGCTAGGCAAAGGGTGCCCTAAGCGTGTAGTCGCTTAGTTTGTAAGTAGTTATATTCCCTTACTGGAGATCTTACAAACAACGCACCCCTTGGTTAGTTCGGTTAAGCAGACGAGAACCTCCGTGGTTAAACTGCGAGATGCCATTAAAAAAAATTGTGCGTAGAGTCCCTCCGCGCGGAAGGAGTGAATGCGTTATGTGGAAATGAGTGCTTTCATACCCTCTCCATGGTAGCGTTTAACGTTTAACGCAACCTTGTGGGAAGTCGCATAAAAAGTTTCACTTAAATAAAAAAATTGACCGGTGCTAGTATTTGATAGAATTAAAAGTGTTCAACTAGCACCATGTACATCAAATTTTAAAGTACAATTCGCTTTAAAGTTTTCAACTCCGTTCCTGGTATATGAATTTGTAAACTGTTTTTGAATAAGTAATAAATATAAAGTAGTTACGAACTGTTTCTAGTATTTAGTTATTTTTCATTTAAATGAAGTTTGAAGTTGTTTTGAAATTAAGTAGGTAAAGTAAATAAGTTTTTCTACACAACTAGGCAGCTTCAAAGAAAAGCTTTAAACTCATCATCATCATCATCATCTGCCTAGCCTTTTCCCAAACTATCTTGGGGTCGGCTTCCAGTCTAACCGGATGCAGCTGAGTACCAGTATTTTACATGAAGCGACTGCCTATCTGACCTCCACAACCCAGTAACTAGGTAATACGGTACCCCTTGGTAAGACTGGATGTCAGACTTTTTAGCTTCTGACTACTCGTAACGACTGTCAAAGATCTCAGCCGGGATCAACGGCTTAACGTGCTTTCCGAAGCACGGAGGAAACTCGATATGTAATTATGGTCACCCATCCACAAACCAACCTCGGCAAGCACGGCTTAACCTTAAAGATCGACCTGGGCGGCTGTTATTATTTAGCCACGAGCTCCTCAAAAAAAAAAAAAAGCTTTAAACTAAGTGTTATATAATACTGTTCTAAGTTTTCACGGTTTATAACTTTTACACTGTCAGATAAGGGATATTTTCAGTGATTCTTATCACACTAATATTATCTACGCTAATATTATAAAGAGGAAAGATTTGTATTTTTGTATGTAACGAATAAACTTTTTTTTTTAATAAATCACGGGAATTTTCTGCTCTTTAAAATTAATCTCGGGATTTGTGGCATATCTACTTTATTCCTTCGCTGTATGAAATCAGTGTAAGTACTTACATAAATAACTCTACCTAATTCCTACCTCTGATAATAACGAATATATTTAGAATGTAATAAATTAAAAATATAATATATAAAAATATTATATTCTTAATTTATTACATATATTATTAAAATTAATAATAAATTATGACGTGCATGGTGACATCTACGTACTTTTTTTGACTTTACTAACCATGTGCAATTTGTGTACCTACTCGAAATATTTGTACGACTGATAAGACGAATATAGTGAGTCATATAAGAATTATTTTACCTCGTTATTGTGTAAATATTCTAGCAAATAAAATAATTTCATTTCATTTACTTCTAGATAATCATACAAGCTCATTATTGGCTCAATTAATTGTTAATCCGACTTTCACACTACACTAATCCGATAAGCAAATAATGACTTGCCCTTGTATTTTCATTTAATTTCCTCCGACAGGAAACTAAAGCGGCAATACACGCACAAACTCACACGTAATCTATTTCCTAATTACAAATAATACACGCTTCACAGACATTGGTTTAACATGCCCAGAGTTTACGGCTAAAGCTCATTATTTGCGTTAAGATTTATGTATACATCTGTACATACATACAAATAAATAAAATTGAAGTGTCTGTTTGTAATATTAAAATAAACGCTTTTTACTACATGCACATACGGTACATATACCAAAATAACATTTTTACCATTTTTGTCTGTCTGTCTGTCTATTTGATGGGAGTTTCACTGGCAGATAGCTGATGTAATAACGAGGAGGAGGAGTAATTTGGCATTGTAGCGCCCTACAAAAAGCAACTTACTACAAAAAGTACTCCAGGGCCATCTATGACACGACGGAAGAACTAACATCAATTTCCTATATCTCACAAGCAAAGTTTACATCGATATAAAGAAACCCGACAACAACTGTCGGGCAGTTGCCCACCAGACACAACACCTGTCTGCTATGAGGATCCTCCCTTTTCAATGGAGTATCAAAGAACTTTACAACCTGTTCCTCATAAAATCTCGACCTCGACAAAATCTAAAATGATTATAAAAAAACTAAATACCTAACTTTTTTGTTAAATTCCACGCGGACGAAGTCACGAGCTAGTAATTTATAAATACGAACATAACTTATTCACACGAAACGAACAAAGGTCTGCAATAAGGAAATGTGGACTTATCATTTGTCAATGAACACTTTTTCATTAAAAATTCGGTATTATTGGCAACTCATCACTCAGACCCATATTCATAGTCAAGTTGAAGAAATTACTTGAATTTAAATAACTAATTCTAGATACTGATGATAGTCCCAATAAACTTAAGTTAGAAAGAAATCACCTGGGGTCGTTGATCATGCAATAAAATCATCGAATTATGTCTTTTTATGGTTCCGATACGTACGGTATCCGTCATATCTACGGAGTTTTGCTAGCTAATTTCAATAAGCGACAAACTGCAATCTCTAAAAACAATCAACCAATCCAAAAGCACCGCCTGCTCACCGCTAATTTGCATCTACAGGCTGATGATTATTCAGCATCAACAAGCTGTATCAGCCAACGCTTTCAAATCGAACCTCACTTCAACTCAGTGCAGGCAAACACAATATTGATTCAGAAAGATCCACTGCGGAGCCCATTTACGGCTGCAAACCCCGGCCAGTATTGGGCTATCGTGTTACAGAAACAAACGCCCTGTAATTTATTTATGCGGTTGTTGTACTGGAACAACAATACCTACACGGTGGTGGTGGTGGTCTGGTCACAGTTGGCTATGAATTTGCATTAATGTAACCTTCAAGTGTGGCAAAACTTAGTAAAACCCTGGTTTGAAACGTAATAAACTAATAACTTTAAAAAAATAGGCAATTTTTGGAGATTTTTGACCGCCCTCCCTCCCATGTCCGTAACGTTTTTTTGTACCTCCTCCCCCTCCCCCCTAGTAAAACGTTACGTAACCACCAAAGAGTGACCATTTTTATCTGAAAGTTCCAAATAGGAGTTAAAAAATAAATTATTTACTATCCCGTAAAGCAAGAAATGTGAAGGTAAAATAATTTTCAAGTGGTCATTCCATTTGAAATTTTGAGAAAAGAAAAGTAAAAAAAAGACGTGAAAATAAAATCTTTACGCGACCGTCCTGAAGGGTTAATAGTACATTACGATATTAGTGCGTTATGATGGTTATAACATGCGAGGCGGAATTTCAGCCCGAGCCGAAGGCGAGGGCGTAATTGAGCCGAGCATGTTATAACCAATACGCACGTATATCGTACGACGTTTTTTAACACATTTGCGAGGAAACAGAAAAAAAAAACATTTTATATTTTGTTCATTTCTAATTATTGAAACAGTTAGTGAAATTACAATTATTAAAATGATACGTAGTTGTAGTTGGTTTTTAATTATGTTTTTATTATTTATTATTACCATTCATAATGTCATTGTTTTGTGTTAGGGTAAATGTTGGAGACGTCGAAACTTCTTGAAAGGCGGCAGAAGAGCATTGTAATTCGTCATTAGTTGTAAATAAAAAAATATCCTCAGTAGAAGTAGAGGGGCGGTGCTCAGGGCAAAACTTCTTCGTTTGTGGCTCCAAATTTATTGCCTGAGTTATTTTGGCACTTATATTTGCTTTGTTTTGGATGGAATCTTCTACATAAGATTCTGCTACTGCGTTAGAACGCCATCCGCCATGCCGCTTTAAAGTCAATATATCAGCTCCCGAATCAGCAAGTAATGTAGCTGACGTTCTTCTGAAACTGTGCCCTGTATAACAATCAGCGTCCGGCAATCCTAAAAACTTGGCGACTTTCTTTGGCATGGCACCGAATTTATTTATGCCAATAGGTTGCGCAGTACATTTACCTTTTTGGTAATTCTGAAAGAAATGATTATTTTTTGACCACGTCATAAAATGGGCCGTTGATAATAAAAGATCGGGGTATTTTGTTTTTAGTGTTTGGGATTTTAATCAAAAGCATTTTGCCTTGATTTTCAATGTCATTTGTGGTAATATTGAGAAGCTCGTGTACAAAGAAAAGAAAATTTGAGAAAAATGGCGCGAGGATTATTTTCTGCCGTAGCTGCGTGAAAATGTTGGCAAAGACGTTAGAGCACGCAGCCAAGTTTTTAAATTACCGAATAAACTGATTTTTTTATTTTAAATAAACTGAATCTGTGAATGCACACTGTTGCTTTCCCGCCATTTTAACAGCGTGCTACTGACTGACAGGCGCCGCGCGGCGATTAGTTCGAAATTTGAAAAACAACAGCGCGCGAAATGGCAAATAATACTGTTATGGAATTTGTATGGATCATAACTTAACTATTTGCTTTGGTAACACACGCGTTTTTTATGACCCGCTTTACATATTTAAAACCGGTGGAATTACATCAGCTTTACGAGCAACGGTGTTAAAAACTAATGTTACGTAACGCCTAGTTCGCCTTTTCCGCCCCCGTAACGCATCGTAACGTTTCAGAAGACCCCTCCTCCCCCTAAATTCGTTACGTAATACTTGAAAGCTCCCTAAGTAGGTATCGAAGAAGATGACACGTTCCACCAACCCTAATGAAATTGGGATAAGGACACGAGCATAACAATGATAATGATAGCTAGAAGATAAAATACTGTTAAACTGGTGTTACATTATATTCACATTTAGATACCACGGCTATTGACCGCATATTACAGCAGTCGTTATAGGTAGTCAGTGGCCCGTAAGTCTAACAACCAGTCTTACCAACGGGTAACTGACTTTACCCACTAACTGGGTTGTGGAGGTCGGATAGGCAGTTGCTCCGGTGCACGACTAGTGATCTCATATTACAGTAGTCGTTATAGGTAGTCAGTGGCCCGTAAGTCTGACAACCAGTCTTACCAACGGGTAACTGACTTCACCCACTAACTGGGTTGTGGAGGTCGGATAGGCAGTTGCTCCGGTGCACGACTAGTGATCTCATATTACAGTAGTCGTTATAGGTAGTCAGTGGCCCGTAAGTCTGACAACCAGTCTTACCAACGGGTAACTGACTTCACCCACTAACTGGGTTGTGGAGGTCGGATAGGCAGTTGCTCCGGTGCTGCATCCAGTTAGACTGGAAGCTGACACGTCGGTAAAAGGCTAGGCAGATGAGGTAAGTGTCGCATATTCAGAGGGACATTTCGCTTATGTGACATTTGGCGACGAGAGGATATTCTTGTGTTACGAGTGTCCTTAGTTTATGTATTTACTTTGTTTTCGCCTAATGCATTTTAATTTAAAATAAAATTTCAGTGGTGTTAAGGTTCATTGATGGCTCCATTACTCTTTATCATTTACTAGCTGTTACCCGCGACTTCGTACGCGTTAGGTTCGTGATTTGCTTAAAATAAGTCTTTTAGTCAGGAGGTTCTTGATTCCAATGTTTTTTTGAAGTTCGTTACCAGATGTCTCCAGTATTAATACAATCTGCCCAGCCTTTTCCCATCTAAGTTGGGAACATTCAGTCTAACCGGATGCAGCTGAATACCAAGATTTTACATGGAGCGACTGGCTATCTGACCTCCACAACCCAGTTAGTACTGGGTTATACAACACCTCTTGGTAAGACTGGTTGTCAGACTTTCGGGCCACTGACTACCTGTAACGACTGTCAAAGATCTACAAATGACAGCCGTGACCAACAGCTTAACGTGCTTTCCAAAGCACAATAAAGTCGGTACGTAATGGGTGGTCACCCATCCATAGACCAACCTAGGCAAACGCAACTTAAACTGAAGATCGACCCTAGCGACCTAAATTGATTTTATATGATAATTTTTGTTTGAAAGAACTTGTGTGATCTCCTATTCATTTGTGAGTAAAACTTCAAAAACCGAGTAAACTTTCATTATGAAACCCCCTAAGGATAGAATTTCCAAAAACGTAAATCATGATTTTGTGCATTCATGCCTCTTTTTAAAAATTACAAATATTCTCCTAAACTTAACCTTTAACCCGACATTAATTCCACTTGGGGGTGGAATTTCCAAAAATCCCTTTCTGCCTTACTAAGAACTTACTTGCGAGATTTCAAGTTAAATAGGTCAAAAGTGGTGGTTAGTAGTTCTTGAGTGGTTTATCGGTGAGTGAATAGCGTGTCTAAATGAAAGTATTATTATGTCCTTATCCAGATCATGACCTGGCTTGTGGCTTTGATCCAAATCCGTTCTCCAGTTATGGCGTGAAAAAGTTAAAACTGACTGATAGATGCAATGTTAATATACTGTATCGTTGGTCTAGCGGTCGCAACTACTGAGTATGATCTGTAATCTTTTATTTTGGTTTTCGACCATTAATTTCTGACCACAAAATCGCACGGAGAGAAGATTGTAAGACTATGGGGGAGCCCTTAGCCCAGCAGTCATTTTGATGAGATTCACTATTTAGCTTTCCTGAGAGACATGGATAGTGACAGTGACAGGGAAGTGAAACAGGGAGACGTCATATCTCCAAAACTGTTCACCGCTGCACTGGAAGATGTATTTAAGGTTCTGGACTGGAGAGGGCTTGGCATCGACGTCAATGGCGAGTACATCTCTCACATTCAATTTGCCGACGATATAGTGGTCATGGCTGAGACCATAGAGGACCTCAGTACAATGCTCGATGACCTCAGTGGATCGTCCGAAAGAGTGGGTCTTAAAATGAACATGGAAAAAACCAAAGTCATATTCAATGCCCATGTAACACCCACTCCTATCAAGATCGGAGACTCTACACTCGAAGTTGTAGACGATTATGTCTACATGGGACAAACGGTCCAGTTGGGTAGGTCTGACTTCGAGAAAGAGGTCAACCGTCGCATCCGACTCGGCTGGGCAGTGTTCGGGAAGTTGCATGATATGTTCTCGTGCAGTGTCTCAAGACGAAAGTCCATGACCAGTGTGTGTTGCCAGTGATTACATACCGGACCGATTGGGTCGCCCACATTGGGCCTTATCAGAAGGCTTAAAATCACTTAAAGGTCAATGGAGAAGGTTATGCTCGAAGTATCCTTGCGTGATCAAATCAGAAATAAGGACATTCGCAAGAGAACCAAGGTCCCGGTAGCCCGAAGAATTGCCAAATTTAAGTGGCAGTGGGCAGGGCACATTGTTCGAAGAACGGATGGCCGATGGAGCCGAAAAGTTCTGGAGTGGCGACCACGAATCGGAAGACGTTGCGTTGGAAGGCCTCCCACGAGGTGGACCGATGGCCTGGTGATGGTTGCGGGGATCCTCCGGATGCAAGTCACACGGGACCTGTCGATGTGGCGACACTTGGGGGAGGCCTATGTCCAGCAGCGGACGTCTTTCGGCTGAAATGATGAATGATGATGATATTACTTTCATACTAAATAATTAAAAATTTACGAAAAAAAAACTATATAAACTAAAAGGGCTGGACACTGGTACTGTCGCTGTTGCCACGGGGAAGCTCAAGCAGCTTTAATAAAGTAATCTTATTGGTAACTACTTATATTTTCGAGTCGTTGGGAATTGAAGCTTTGGACCGTGGGACCGTAAGATCAGAGTACTCAATGCTCAGTCTTTTTAAAGAAATTTCTAAACGCATAACTTACGCTTTCCGTGATCTTGGATCACGGAAAGCGTAAGTTATGCGCTGGCTTTTACTTCGGCCAGAGCCTAAATGATTGTTTAACTATAGTTTGAATGGTTAATGATAACTAAAAGGATGTATAACACTATTTGGTAATGATTAGGAAGTCTTAAAGCATAAAAAAAAAAACAAAATACCTACTTACAAAAAGTGAAAACCGGGTGGGGATCGAACCATGGTTACTTTTGTAAATAATACAGCATCAAAAATTCAAAAATTTATAAAACAATAAGTGCATATTGGCTGAGGTTTGATCCTGCAACCTATGATTCACAGGTCAACCGCTAAACCGTCAGGCTAATTACTTCGGTGACAATTGTACTAAAATAGCCGATCTATTCTAATGTTTGTTATGACAGTTGTCAGTTGTCAATCAGTTGAAGAATATGAACAAATTGCAATATTGCTCACCTCCCAATGTTAATAGCGTGATAATATATAGCCTTTGTCCTTCCCAAGGTTTAAATCTATCTTCTTGCCAAAATCCATTAAGATCCGATCAGCCGTTTAGTCGTGAAAAGGTAACAAACAAACAAACAAACAAACAAATAAACAGAGTGACTTTCGCATTTATAATATTAGTATGGACTAGCTGTCCCGCGCAACTTCGTATGCGTCACATTTTCCCCGATTATGAAACATTATTAATTGCTGCTCCGCTCCTGTTTGTCGTTGCGTAATGATATATAGCCTATAACCTTCCTCGATAAATGGGCTATCTAACACCGAAAGAATTTTTCAAATCAGATCAGTAGTTCCTGAGATTAGCGCGGTCAAGCAAACAAACAAACAAACAAACAAACTCTTCAGCTTTATAATATTAAGTATAGATGTATGTAGTATAGATATCTCGTTGCACAAAGCATTGCCCTCTTGACTCAGACCCAACTTCAAAACTTTATGTCACGTCTCCCAAAATACACTGCAGTTATGTCCTTCTAAGTTTCAGTCTACTTTGATAACAGAATGCCCTAAGAGCCTCCTGTCGCATGCACACGAAGTTTGAATTCTCCCCTGGCATCAGTAAGATTAATTCTTGGAGTTTGGGAAGCTGATGTGTCCTGAGGGAGGACTCGTATCATATTAGCACTTTAGTTAGACTTGATCTGGACTTCGAGATCAGTAACGTATTCATATGAGGTGGCAATTGGCTTTTCATTACTATGACTTCTCTTATCAATAACACTTGTAACGGGGTATTTACCACGTTTATTATTTGTTTTGAGTTCCCGATATTTCGGCAGTTGCAAACGCCATGATCACGGAGAAATTGAAGTTATTGCGGGTGGGCGTTTCGTATCTTGTTACAAGTGTAATTGATAGTGTTAGTGACCATGTCAGTTTAAAAACATATACAAGGTGTTGTTTTGCAACCTCGTCAAATTCTAGGAGGTAACTATGCTAATGATTCTCGACCCGAATCAATAATAAAATGAGCCGGTAATTTTCTTTTTTTTATTTATTTACTGAAATCGGTAACTGTGAACCACCCGTGTTTTAAACACGGGCCGTCTGATCAAACAAAAAACCTCAAACGTTTTTTCGATAATTTAATAATCCTTTTACCACGTTAAGGGGGTTATTCTGAAATATTGACAAATTTAAACAACAAAAAAACGCAGTGTTTTTTAATAATTTACTAGGTGCCGTAATTTATATTGATTATTTATGTCTTTTGTGACAACATCCTGAATTTTGACATGCAAAACAACACCTTGTATGACTTCTCTTGTACTTACAAAAGCCTTCATTCAGTGGTTATTTAGTTAGACTAGAAGCCGACCTGAACGTTTTTGGAGAATGGATTGGAGCATGAAAATATGGTAATATGTATATCCTCTATTTCACGAGTTTTAGATCATTTATTGGCATACCTAAGAAAGAATATTTTGTTAAACTGGTGCTAAATGTCACGTGAGCTGTTTTGATTGGTTACCCAAAATGAAAATTAGCTTTAAGAGCGTTTACGCCATACGACATTTCATAGAAACTTTCAAGTCCTTATTTTCCGAAATGACTTAAACGATTTTAAAAATATTTAGGTTCAAAAGTTACTAAATCATTTTCGAAAGACATTTCGAAAATGTTTTAGTAACTTTTTAGACCTACGTATCCTGCTTATGCGTATTAAGTTTCATTATGATCGGTTAATTCATTTCGGTAAATAAAGACTTGAAAGTTTGTATGAAATGCCGTAAGGTGTACACGCTCTTAATTCCCGGTTTCAATAACAATAGGTGACTCCATCATCATGCATCATCTGCCTAGCCTTTTCCCAACTTTGTTGGGGCCGGCTTCCAGTCTAACCGAATGCAGCTAAATACCAGTATTTTACATGAAGCGACTGCCTATCTGACCTCCACACACCCCAGTTATTACTGTTGTGACGCCGTGCCAGTTGAGACTATCAATACTAGGCTCAAAGCAAAAAGTTAAGTTTTAAGAAGGTAATAATACTGAGGCACTCTTATGGATAAACGGGCTTTACTACTCGACCAAGCTAAGTTTGCACCTCGCAATTTTTTTGTGTATACAGGGTGTAACGGAAAGGGTATATACATACTTTAGGGTGTGCTACAGACCATTAAACTGAACAAGTTTCGCCATCGGACAAACATCGTAATAGCGAAAAATATATCAGCTACCCATAGGTATTGAAATTTAAACTTTCCGTTACACCCTTTATATATTTTAATGTACCTGTGCATAATTTAATGTTAAAAACAATATTCCTACCTCAATAAGTATCTAACAAACATTTGTTTACTTTTTTATAGTCATAGCAAATCCTTTTTTGCCGACCGTACCTAAGCGTCAATGTGACATAATCGACGCGAGGTGCAAACTTAGCTTGTAGCATGTAATACTGAAACAATAGATAAAAACCGGCCAAGTGCGAGTCGGACTCGCACACGAAGGGTTCCGTACTACTTTTTATAAAAAAAAACGAGCAAAAAAATTACTTTTTTGTATGGGAGCCCCCTTAAATATTTATTTTATTCTGTTTTTAGTATTTGTTGTTATAGCATCAACAGAAATACATAATCTGTGAAAATTTCAACTAGCTAATGTTGTCGCACTTGCTATTGCCATACCCGGAGGAGGCTAGGAGGGGCGCGCCATGGCAGCTCAGTTTTGGAGATCGCTGCGAAGCGACACTTTGACCACGCACCATCGTCGAGGCAACACCTCTCCGTGACCAAGATACTTCTTGTACAGGGTAATAGGTATCAGCCAGAAATAATGTTGGTAAATCATTATTTCCTGTCATTTAATTATCGTTTAAAATCCATTATATGTACAGTATATTGGTATCTAAAATTATGATTTAAATATGAACTGTGATTAAATGTACTGTGATTACTTTTACTTTAGAAATTAAATATCGTCTTGTAAAAAGGGATAAAACTGATGTGACTTCAAGTATATTTTTTTATGTGTATGTGTATCTACCTGATTGTGAATAAACGTTTCTTATAATTTACTGACCGTTATTTTTTTCTTATACTAACTATCACGGTTCATGAGATACAGCCTGGTGACAGACGGACGGACGGACAGCGAAGTCTCAGTAATAGGGTCCCGTTTGACCCTTTGGGTACGGAACCCTAACAAGATTGCTTCGTTGCTCTAGTGGTACCAAGTGCGACAGCTGAGCACGAGGTCCTGGGTGCGACTCCCGGGTCGGGCAAAGTGTTATTGGGTTTTTCCATCGGGAATTTCTTAGTAGCAGCTACAGAGTCTATTTGTACCCGGTTGATGGCAACAGGCTCACCCGTATTACATGGGACTTAAACAACACTGGCGAAATGTGGGTGTACTATTAAAATGACACCTCTGCCTCCCTTCGGGGATTACAGGATTGATGTTATAAAGAACCGTTCAAAAATCCAAGTTGAAAATAAGCGAAATAAATGTATCTCACCGACAAAACCCGAACGAGTCCCAAATCTGCACTGCTAGTCGTAAACTGTACTAGTGTAGGTACATAGACTAGAAAATTTGCGGTACAACAGTGGTGACGTTGCGGGTTGCGGTCACGCGGCGGGGACGGAACGTTTGCGGTGCGGCGCGGATTTGCCCTACTGACTGGGTAAATCACTTTATTTTGTTACGACTAGGAGTTATGTTAGGTTGAAAAATGGATACTTTTCACTAAGTACTATAAGTATAGTAGTGAAATGTTTACCGATTTATTTCCGGTGGTGATCGGTTCGTCATAAAATGACGAACCAACACTAACCATGTTTGCATGACAGATTTAATTAGATACCTACCTAGCCAGCTAACCGCTGGGCACGTACTATACAGTACGTGCCCAGCGGTTAAGTGCTTAGCATAAACTTTTTTTATTATTTTTATACTACGCTCAACTGAAATTACAAACCCAGAAAGAAAATAAACACCCCCGACCAAAAACACAACGAAACGGTCGTATTTCATAACAAAACTTTCAGTGGGCAAGTAAAACTTTAAAACCGACTGTTTTTCATTTAATGTTTGTTTAAATTGCTGGCCGTCGTCGGCCGCGGCATAGTGGGCATACATAGTTAGTACTAACATACAGTATTTCAACTAGGTACAAATTGTAGGGAATCGACTCACACACACATGCAAAGCGTTTACACGAATTCTAGGCATGCTTCAAGTAAGAAGTTACTAGCGTATTTTGTAGCGAGTATAAGCTTACGCCCGTACACTCGCGCCACATTACGCACATCGAAAAATCGAACGCGCGTAAACGTGCGTGCTCGGTATATAAAATAGCAGCTGTCAGCAAAAGTGACGACTTATCTCGCGACTTGCGCTAGTACGAGCTTGTATTGTTTAACGGCCCGGTGTCAGCAACTCCACCTTTAGAACGCCTATTTTGCGTACAAACTTGTACGAGTATATACGCGCGTCAAGACTCGTACAATTTCCGAGTGTGGCATAAGGCACGAGAATACGCACCTACGGCCTCTACGTACGTCCAAAAACGAGTTTCTACGTGCTGAAAATACACTAATCTAAAACTGATAAGATATGTGCTTGCTTATAGATACAGGTTACCCGACCCAATTGGCACTGCTCCTTACCAAGTACTTCGTACTGGACTGACTGTCGCATCGGTATAAATATGATTTAGCAAAAGTAGCCTAGTTGGTTTACTAAATAACCGATTGTTCGATGTGTTTATAAATAAAATACCGGAAAACTGGGAACTGTGGATATTTCCACCACAGGACGGCTGCTATAAACTGTCCTTATCTCAATTGTGAGCCCCGCGGCCGCAGTATAAAGAGGTTATCTTTATTTACACGCAGATTTCGTTCACCAAATCATTTATCTGCATGAATTGAAAGTGGGAAAGTGGGAAATGGGAAAATCTGTTCCCGATTAAATTTTTACTGCTTTATTTATGTTAATTTGGTCAGTTTTCGATATTGTGCCATTGGGGTGTGTTTCGACACTACCTTTTATGATGGTATTTAATTGTTTTGATAAATGATACTTTATAATGGTTTTGAAACGCATTAAAATTGGCATGGTGCCTTGATAAAACATATTTGTTGTAACATTAACATGAGTTCTTATGACAAAGCAGATTTTATTTCAGAATACTTGCCCTACAAACGTCACAAAATCCTAAAAAAAATATATAACTAACATACTGCAGTACATCACAATATTCCTCACCTCAATAAATTCTTAGCTCACTACCAAACTGTGAGCAGTAAATTCTGTCCGATAAGTTCCTTACACTTTTAGCAGCTGTCCCCGATCGTGGCACACGCCTGGCCACCGCCGATTCGTTGGAGCCCCGCCTAATGAAGATATATGGGACGATTCCTTCATTTACCGCCGAGAAAATGGTTACACGGTTGCTTGGTGCTAAGGAATCTTGTAGTCTTGTTGAAATGCTGAAAGTTCGTGGTGAATTGATGAGTTTTACGTTGTGTGGTTGTATTTTTTTAACATATACTCATGCTTTTTTCTCATGGGGGGTAGGCAGGAACTACAGCACGCCACCCGCTACGATCCTTAGAGACTCCTTTTGCATCGTCGTCATTTGTACATCAGATGGTCTACCATGACGTCTTAAGAGCGTTTACACCTTACGGCATTTTATACATACTTTCAAGTCCTTGTTTTCCGAAATGACTAAACCGATTTTAATTAAACCTTAATACGCATAAGCAGGATACATCATTCTAAAAAGTTACTAAAATCATTTTCGAAATGTCTTTAAAAAAAACATTTATCTATAGAAATTTCTGTTTCTATAGATTAATTATAATCGGTATAATTTAGCTGTAACACTATTTTTCGATTTTGTTTTTTAGTATATTTTTAGACCTATGTATCCTACTTATGAGTAAGAAGTTTCATTAAAATCAGTTCTGTCATTTCGGAAAATAATGACTGGAAAGTTTGTATGAAATATCGTAAGACGTAAACGCTCTTAAAGCAGTATTGTTTTACTACCATTCCAGTGTGGAAAAGAGACGGAGCTATAGAGGACATCTAACGCCATCTCTTTCCCACTCTGGAATAAGATTTAAAACAATACTGTTCTAAGACGACTTGGTAGACCACCTGGTCATACACGTTGCGAGTACTACGCTGCTGACCTTTCTGAAGAACCTCACCGATAAGGTCAGTGTACGTCCTTCTAGGGCGTCCCCTCCCGACGTTGCCACTCACATCGTGAATTAATGGACACGTTCCATCTGACCCAAACCATGACTGCATAACATTTTGTTGTATCATATACATCATGTTGGACGTGAGACATGGTGCACGACGTCCATATTAAGCTGTGGCATATGTGATGTATCTCATTGTTGATAGATGGCGTGCTGCACTGGACGCGTGACGTGCATTACGAGAGATGCTTTGGGCTTGTACCTTGAGGGTAAGATGATCCTGACGTAGAATGTAACTAAATATGTTTAAAGCAAAGAATTCTCAACAACATGTCTCCAAATGACTCGTTGGTGTCGTGGTAGCAATCGCGATTGTTGAGCATGAGGTCCCGGGTTCGATTGCCGGGTTGGGCAATAGGGTATAATACTGGGTAAAGAAAACGAAATTCTAATTTGTAAGTCAGACAGGTAATACAAAAATATTAGACACGTATTTTTTTGTTTTATCAAAATATAAAAAAAATACTTAGTTTGAGAGATGGCATCTTGTATAGCTCCGTCTCTTTCCCGCACTGGAAAAAGAGTAAAACAATACTGATTTAAGACGTCATGGTAGGCCAGCTGGTTAGGCACTATCCAGACGATAAAAAAGGAGAAGTAACCATGCTAAAATTACACCCTGAAAATGCCCACAAACAGTGGCGGATTTACCAGAAGGCTGAGTGGGCTGGAGCCTAGGGCGGCAGATTTTGGAGGCGGCAAATTTGGGGACCGATATTTTATTTTGCTACCTCGTAGCAATCAAAAAGATTTCTGCATAGCGGTTTTCTGATGTTTTACAGATAAAGGTCTGCAACAATCTGCATAAAAGTATTTTACGTGCAATTTCAACGAAATCGTTGAAAATAAAAATAATCTAGGACATGAAAATTGTAGAGGAAAGTTAAATAAAAATTTACAGCCTATACCTTGAAAATTTGTAAATCCACCACTGCCCACAACAGCAGAAACTACAAAAGAAATTCCTAAACCAGTTTGAATAGAAGAAAAATAAAAACAAGCACAAAAAGAAACACCCCTATATAACTTTTATATAGTAACAAATGACATTAGTTTCACCCCACGGAGCTATGCAACGTTCGCAGAGCTTACGATATAAAAATAAAGAGCGTTATGTGTTCGCAGCTTAAGTGTGAAAATGTTACGTGTTGCATGCAGAATGGATGTAGTTTTTATTCAATGGTTACTGGTTGTGAACTGAGGATGCAATGCTTTTGGTAACCTAGATTTCTTGTATGGAACTTTGTAAAAATATTTCAGTCATGTTTTAATTTAGAAACAACGCGAAATAAGGCGGCTTAAAAATCAAAGTATCATCGATGATTCATAATTTTCATAAAACACATAGGACACAGGAAACGGGATATTTACCATGTTAACTATTTGTTTAAAGTTCCCGATAACTTCAGTTTATTCGTGATCTTGCAACAGCACTGGAATATTAGGATCTCAAAACAAATAGTAAACATGGTAAATATACCGTTTCTAGTGTTATTGATAGTGTAAGTGAACATGTCAGTTTTAAAACTTATAATACATAGGAAGACCTAAAACTAATCATTTGACATCGCCAACATCTTCTACGTTAAGCAGGCATGGTCAATTATTGTCCGTCCATTTTCTTGGCAATGAGGTAATTAATTACATACTGGTATAATTAAAAGATAAGGACGAAGTCTTTATTAAGGCCTATTTCCAGAAAAGTACTACAAAAAGAAAAAACGCTTCAAAACATATCAGCAAAACATTTAAGTCTACATAAAAGGCAATCCATGAATTCAAAGCCTCATAAGATTGAACATAATATAGTTCAAAGGCCTTGCACAATAAACGCAATTTTAAAATAAATTTAAAATTACAATTGAATATTAACAATACTTCACGCAAGACTTGCTGCATTTTATTAATCTAATTATAATTTACTTTTATAATTGAATATTAATAAGAAAGGTTTCAAAATAGGTGATCCTTTTGCCTCGCAATTTAAATTCAATTGAAATACAAAGACTTTGTTAACAATAGTATATTAACAAACATTACAGATACCAATTGAATTTTGTGGAATACGAATATAAGGGTTTGTGCTAACTAAGTTGTACCAAAGTTTCAAGGCAAAGAATACATACACTCTCGAATAGAAAACTATACTTTTAGGGGACCTGTGTGATTATCGATGCCTTTGTCATTTTAAAATTGAACCTAAGAAGCTTAAACAAACTCAAAAAAGAAAAAAAAAACATGCATTGGACATCACTTTTAACAGTTTTAAACTATTGTGTTAAATTTTAATCGTTGAATTCGAAAATCACAGCATTTGAAAAGCCAAGGAAACCTGAAGCGCAGATCCCGTATTCCTGTATTTGTCAATAACTTTAACGAGATTTTTGTCATTAATTGAGATGACATTGCGATTAATTTTGAGCGTTCTAATTTGCGAGAATTAGTATACTGAAAATTTAGGTACTTAAAAATTTTAAGTAGGTACACAAAAAGATTACAATATAACGATAAATAAGGTGAAAGTGACACCGACGCTAAAACGGTTATCACCAGAGGTCGGAATTAGGTAGAGTTATTTTTGTACTTGCATCGAAATGTTGATATTAAATATGGATCTTCCCTTGCGTGTGGGCATTTGAATTTTACAACTTCGGACATCCGATGTCGGATGGTATAACTTGTGTAAAAGTAAATAACTTTTTATTTAATCATCATCATCATTTCAGCCCAAAAGACGTCCACTGCTGGATATAGGCCTCCCTCCCCCAAGTGTCGCCACATTGACATTTTGGGAAGTTTTGCCATAATCGCCACTGTTGGCAGGCGGGTTGGCGATCGCATCCTTATTTAATAAATCACGGAATTTTTCTGCTCCTTAATATTCATTTGAGGGATAGGAGGAATTTGAGGCGAAAGAATTTGAGGCATATCCACTTTATTCTTTCGCTGTATGAAATCAGTGTAAGTACACCAATAACTTTACCTAATTCCGACCTCTGGTTATCACGTATTTATTCATTCTGATTTACATATTATTAAATCAGTGTATGTATTGCAGTTTTGTAGGAAACAGCGGTTTTTTTTTATAACTGTTCTACCATCGGAGTCCTTTCCAGCCTGTATATCACCATTTACGTATACTTCTTGGATAAGATCATCTTATAAAAAGCAATTATAGTCTTCTTCGCTACCCAGAACACAACACATCGTTACACCCCAATAGGAACCAACCTTTACCCGCTACAAAAGGCCCTCATCCCCCACACGGTCAATGCCTCTTGTCAGACACACTGTGCCCTTGACCTTCAGCCATTAATTACAGCCATCTATTAATCTTACACAACGCGGATAAAACGTGCTTGTAACTGTGGCGTTATTAACAAAAAACGTTGTTTCGTGAAATTATGAACAAATTGTTCTTGAGTCGCAAATATGTAGTTTGTTTGGCGGACGCGACTTCAAAGGAAAATGGAATTTTTAGGATGAAATACTTTGTTAGGTTAAGTTATAGGTATGAATAATGGTACTTTTGCTTGTTATTTATTTATTTATATGTACAGTCTGTAAAGGAGTTAAGTAACCAAGTTCCCATACAACTAGTTTGAGAACTTGGTTAATATAATTTGAATTAATGAATGAATTAATATTTAAAAGCTGTAAGATTTATGTTTTGTTTTTTTCTGGCCTTAGTCTGTATTATAGTCATTTAGGTATCTTATATTGCTTGGCACCGACTCCAAAATATTATTAAATTTTATTTAAGGTTTATCGTAGGTTAGGCTAGGTTTATTAATATAGGTAGGTTATAGTATTATTTTTAACTTTTTAGTGCTTTTAGGGTTTTTTGAAGTCGGTGTTTAATTTTTATTGGTTAATTTTTTGTGACATATTTTTAATCTAATAATATAAAATATGGGTAGGCCTAGTAAAGATGCTTCTCATATGAGAAAACGGCGACTAACTGAAACTGAGAACGAAAAAGGAAAACGATTAAAAGAAATTAGGGAAAGAAATGATCAACGCATTTTGAAAAAGAACCCTGATCAGCGCGAAAACAGACTGTCAAAGCAGAGGACCTACATGTTACGTTGGTTGAATAAGAAAAGTCAAGAAGTTAGTGGTACACCTAGAAAGTGCATACCGTTACAATTCCAACAAGCCCAAACACAGCTAAGATTCATTGTCTTATTATGGAGTTCCGGTGCCTGTCTCTTGGCTTCATCATCAGATCTGACGGTAGAATGGTTCTTATTGAACGCCAATGCAATGCGCAAATCGCGGTACGTTTTCCTATAAAATTTGAAGAGTTCCCTCGATTTCACCAAGATTCCATCATCAGATCCCGACTTGATGACTGTGGGACCAATTGGAAAGCATAGGCTTTGGAATAAAAAAAAATATCCAAATCGGTTCGTAAATGACAGAGTTATGCGCGAACAAAAAAAGCAACGCAGAGTAAACGAAAAGATCGGTACTTAATGTTTATACATTTTTAGATTTTTGTTGTTTTTTTTCAAAAACCGCTAGTCTGATTTCGATAAAATTTTCATGGGACCATTTGGAAAGTATAAGCTTTCCAACAAAAAAAGAATTTTTCAAATCGGTTGGCAAGCGACAGAGTTAAGCGCGAACAAACATAAAAAATAAAAAAAATACACATCCGAATTGAGAACCTCCTCCTTTTTTAGAAGTCGGTTAAAAACAATACTGTTTTAAGACGTCATATTAACCGCCCAATACTAAAGTTATCTGAAAAAGCAATTACGTGAGGTCGGTTTGTCGTTGGTCCGCGTTCCAGTAGTATAACTGCATTGCGCGAATCCACGTACATATCTACCATCTTACCTACGGTAATAGAGTAGTTTCTGTTCAAAGTTTTACCCATTTCTGAAAAACTAAGGCAATAGCCACAAAGTGCATAAGTAGGGGAGCGGGGGGCTAGTTGTAACAATTTGTCGCTTTTTGGCTATAAAAGCTTACTTGTTTGGTAGTTATGAAATCTTGCAGTACAATTCCAATTGACAACTATTTAACTATCGATTCCAAATAAACTTTTGATCAAACCTGTAATAATATTTCGTAGAAACGGCTTTGAAAAAAAAGTGACGAGTGTTACAACTTACCCTGTGATTGGGGCTAGTTGTAACAGGCTTGGGGCAAATTGTAACATTAGGAATTGAAACCCAGTTTTATATTTTATAAAGATTTATTGGCATATTAAGCATAAGAAACTTTACAAACGCTTAAACAGGTTTAGACTTTTAAGTTAAATTTTTAATCTAACAGGAAATATTCAAATATTAACAATAACATGTTCTTTCTTAAATTAAACAATTAAGGCATTTTAGGCTTACAGCCATTTATAATCTTTGCTACTTCAGTAATCAGACTTTTGATTCATTTAGCGTTATAATCCATGCATGTTATAACAAATTTAGACTTTTAAGTTTTGTTCTTAATCTAATAGAAAAATAATCAACTATTAACAAAAACATGGTCTTACTTAAACTACAAAGGAACTTTAGGCACACAGCCATTTTTAAAAACAAAATCTCAATTTCTTCAGTAATCTTTAAGTAATCAATAAGCTTTCCTACACTGGTTTTATTTTTCGAAGACTTCAGCAGAGACCAATTTGTAAACATCTCAGCTTTGGGAAGCATGTTCAGTTTTTCTTTTGTAGTGTCTCATTCTGAAATAGATAAAATCAACCAAGTTCAACAAAAAGTATTCAAAACATGAAAAGTAGGAATTTCAATAAGCCTCGCGTAATTTCATAGAACTTATAAATAACTTATAAGTAACAACTTGCCCAACTTGCTTGTTACAACTTGCCCAACTTGCTTGTTATAACTTGTCCAACTTGCTTGTTACATCTTGCCCCGTAAAAGTGTTACAACATACCCCACTGCGAGGTTTTATGAAATACCCTCTATTAAAAAAAAAGTTGCTTACTTGGTGTGAAATTACATTTAATATAATCAAACTAAACAAATGCTTAGTGTATTTGAATAAATCAACAACTGCTAAACAATTCGAAATCTGCAATAATCAGTTTTGTGTAAACAAAAAAAAGTCCATTACCTGGCTTAATCGGAGCGCCTGCACAACACCGCTTCCTGGGCCGTCCGGCGGGATGCTGATCGCGCTTATATGATAGAATGGGTATTACGTAATAGGTTAGGTTGAAAATTAAACGAATATTCTTCTATTATGTAGGTAAAAAATGCTTGTTACTACTTGCCCCTGTTACATCTAGCCCCCCGCTCCCCTAATTAATGTAACGGACAACCATCATCCGTTATTCAGGAAGAAGGAACCGAAACAATACAAATCTTGGTGAAACTTCGTATTGTAATGGACTTAGTAAATGAGTCAGTGCTCAACGTCGTTGCGAGCTCAAAAAAACATTAATTTATTGGTTAGTGGGTCGGAGGAGCTTGTGGCTAAATAATAACAGCCGGTCGGGTTAATCAAATCAAATCAAATCAAAATATTTTTATTTTACATAGGCCTACAGGGGCACTTATAAAACGTCGGCAAAAAGGTGCTCGGTTCGGGTTGGTCGTTTCCTATGGAGAAGAACCGGCAAGAAACTCCATGGTTACTCTTTTAAAATCATTTGGTTTTACAATATTTCTGTTACAGCATTAGTACTAAAGTATGGGAGGACATCGTAGGCCTGACAATAAGTCGTTGCTTACTACGAAACGTAGAACGAAATAAAAAGTTACCAAGGATCTAGGAATCTATAAGGCCTACAATGTCCACACATTTACAAACAATCGGTAAATAAGAAAAAGAGTCTATACAACAACAAAAAATAAATAGAAAATATCACAAAATGACTAGATCAAATAAGTGACACAAATGTTGTCATCCGTGCTGTAACTATTCTAAACAAAAGGTGTAATGATTTAAAAACTATTGTAAAACATCTGATTAAAAAGAAAGGAAATAAAAATAAGATTGAGAATAGTTAGAGACATCCACACATTTGTGCCGTTTATGAGCTACCAGGGAAGCCGCATGTGCGAAGGGGCTAAAGCCAAACTTCTCTATCTTCAACGTAGTCCTTAATTTTGTAATATGCTTTTTTAATTAGGACACGTTTAATATAATTTTTAAATCTTAAGGTTAAGCCGCGCTTGCCTAGCTTGGTCCGTGGATGGGTGACCACCCATTACATACCGAGTTTCCTTCGTGCCTCGGAAAGCATGTTAAACCGTTAGTCCCGGTTGTCAATTGCAGACCTTTGACTGTCGTTACAGGTAGTCAATGGCCCGAAAGTCTGACAACCAGTCTTACTATGGGGTATCGTAATAACTATTACTAACTGGGTTGTGGAGGTCAGATAGGCAGTCGCTCCATGTAAAATACTGGTATTCAGCTGCCATCGATTAGAAGCCGACCGCAACGTAGTTGGGAAAAGGCTAGGCAGATGAATTGGTTAGTGTGCCATAATACAGTGTGATGATGATAGTGATAGTTGATGGCACGCCACATGTCTTCGAATTTTGTTTACAGAACATGCCTCATCATCATCATCATTTCAGCCCAAAAGACGTCCACTGCTGGACATAGGCCTTCCCCAAGTGTCGCCACATTGGAATTTTGGGGGGTTTTGCCATAATCGCCCCGCTAGGCAGGTGGGTTGGCGATCGCAGTACTGTTGTTACAAAAGTACAGAGAACGCTGCTGCCCATTCTCTGGAAAGTCACTTAGTCGCCTCTTACGACACCCACGCGAAGATATGGGATGGTGCTATTCTTTACGTCCGACACCATGCGGGTCACTCACAATACCTATAATTTATAAGATTAGTGAAAAGGTCCGCAAAACTTAAAAAAAATCGATTAACATTGCACCACAAGACAATCTTCTTATCTATAGGTAAGTAGACATATCCAGAAGTCTTTTAACCATAACAAATGTCTAGCTTATTTTAGAAGAGTAGGTAAACTAAACTGCGACTTCTTACAAACAATAGTAATGTTCTTGCGCATTTCCCGCCGACTTCCAGCTCTTCCAGATGTTCTGGGAATCAAAGAAAACACAGGATTGTTGGTTTTAGCTGTACAATTGTTTATGTTTCTGCTTACCTTCAGAATGTTAGAGTCAACATAGACTTACGTGGAAGGACACTCGGTTTGTGCTAGTTGGTGAAAGACATGCTTTCATTTTATTGCTATGTTTTGTTTTTGGACTTAGTTGAAGTTTCCCTATCTCTTGAAATAAAGAAAAAACGTTTATTGGCGCAATTGCCAAAAGTACAAAATATAAAAAAGAAAAAGAAAAACTTAAAACTGAACAGGAAATACTGTGTGACTCACTCAGAAAAAGCAGCAGAAAAGTCTCTCGATCTGCTATTTCAGAAAAATATTGGTTGACTGACGAAACAAAAAGCAAATATCTATATAAAACCGTGTTTACTTAATTAATGAAGATCAATGATGAACATCGCCGATAAGTAATTTTTTTCAGAATTTGTTTGAAATTATGTGACACTATGTAAATCGGAACTTATCGCTAAATTAAAAATGGCGGAATCCCAAAGACGCGGACTAGTTATTTTCTATGCATTCCCATGTAAAGGGTATCAAATGAAAGGGGTTGTTGAGAAGAAAACGAGAAATAAAACGACGTCACTCTAAAGCGTGTTTTTTTTTCTTTCTTTCCTAAAAATACATTTGCCCCACACTAAGAATTTCTCCTGTATCGTGGGTGCCGTTTCCAAACATTTAAACTCACATACACAAACAGCCAGACCTGGAACAACTATCTGCAGGTCATACAAATATGTACGGGGATCGAACCCGCAGAAACAGCGCAGTCGATTGCTCAGCCACTGCGCCAACCGGGTCGTTTGAAAGAACAATAACAATTTTATTCAACTTCATTCGATCACCACAAGATCCGTCTAACACAGTGTGTGAAGGAAGAGAAACAATCCAAAAAAAATCAAAAACAAACAAAGAACACCTGGCCTAGTACCCAGAATAAAACAATAAAGACAATAGCCAACAAATAGTCCCCCAATAAAATAAGGTAGTCGTCCATATCCGATCACTTCCGCACGTTTAACAAGATGGGAACTATCATCAGCAAGTTAGTTCAGTGTTACGGCCGCCAATGGACTGGTAAACTTGTTTCGACCCTCTGAATGTACTCCTGGAGTCCCGAAGTTAATGGCTAGGTGTTTCACGCACTTGTTTGTTTGTGATTGGTCAGGGATGGTTAACCCCAAATAAATTGGGATAACGGCACGAGAATGATGATGATGATGGTCAGAGATGCTCAATGTTTGTTGGATAAAAGATGATTAGGGAAGTAATGGTTCTTTGACGAGGGGCAGTGGCCACTATGGCGATTATGGCAAAACCCCCCAAAATGTCAATGGGCGACACTTGGGGGAGGCCTATGTCCATGTCAGCAGTGGACGTCTTTTGGGCTGAAATGATGAAATGATGATGATGATTGTGAGTGAGCTCCCGATGATAAAAATAAAGAAACGAAAGAAGGTAGACAGATTTGTCAACTTCTAATTATTTATTTACCATCCACCGACATTCTGCAGTCATCCCTCGATCTTGGCGCTTGCAACAGCATCGAAACTCGCAATCTACACTAATATAATAAAGAGGAAAGATTTGTATTTTTGTATTTTTGTATGTAACGAATAAACTCAAAAACTACGCGACAGATTTTAAAAATTCTTTCACCATTAGAAAGCTACTTCTTTACCGAGTAACATAGGCTATATATTATCACGCTAATAACTTAGGGGGATGAGCAATATTGCATTAAGTCCACATTTCTCAACTGTTTCACAACTGACAACTGTCATGACAAGCATTAGAATAAACCGGCTATTTTAATCCATTTGTCATCACAGTAAGTAGCCTGGCGGTTCTATGACCGCCCTGCCAAGCAAAAGGATTCAAGTTCGTATCCGCAGTCGGTATGCACTTTTTGTGATATTTTTTTAATGCTGTAAAGTTTTCAAAACAACGCGAGTTCGATCCCCAACCGGTGTTCACTTTTTGTAACTAGGTATTTTTGAAGTGAAAACTTCTTTAGCGGCGTTGAGCACTTTTCTGTAATGGGTATAAAATCTTAAACTCGCGTCAGGACACGTGACCTGATCGAAAAAGCGTAAGACGGATGGAGAGTTTTTGACCAGTTATTGGATCTCTCCACACGCGATTATTTAGATAACTTTTTCAAACATTTCTGCTTATATCAAATTAATTATGAGTTCTTGTTCAATTAAATGGTGTCGGAAATCGTCTAGAACATCCAGCTATAAAAAAGATGGCATAACTTTTCATCGGTAAGTAAAATATATTTATAATTTAATAAAATTATGAATAATTGCAGGGCTCTAGCTAAACTAGTTGTTTACGTTTAAGGCACAAAAAACGTACACCGCGTTGATGTCTTTTTGAAAAGTCCCTTTCTCTCACTAGGTATTGTCAATAAGTCTGTCCCTTTCCATCTGTAGGTGTAGATAGAAAGGGACAGACGTAATGCTGTAGTGTTGTGTCAACTTCGAAACAAAGTATAAATAATATTGAAGATAAAAATTACGGTGTTCCCTTACTGTAAAAAAGTAACATTACTTAATGTTTACATTTTAGATTTCCAAATATTCCAGAAGTGGAAGAAAAGTGGATTAATGCTGTTAACAGGGAAAGTTGAGGAGGATCGTCCAACCTAGGCACAAAATTAAAATTTTCTTTGGATTTTTTTCGATTTTTTTTACGATTAATTTAACCTTGATTTTATTTTAGCATTGATTTGAATAAAGTGAAATTTACAGTGTTACGTAAGTGTTTTATTTGCACCCAGTTAACGCCCTATCAGTATAGTTTAAAAAAAAGTAGAATTAATAGACATCGTAATGTTCAATTTTATCGATATTAGGTATTGTAGCAAAACTGACTTGTGCATCACTATGTGTGGAACATTCGTCCTGACATTGTTGCATCGGCCAATCACAACCGCTATATTGTCTTCGTCCCCCGAACCGCAGTGTAGTACTTTTATACTGATAAAGCAATTGGTGCAAAATTATTCCCTAACCATTCCAAAATATCAAACATGCTCAACGTTAATAATCAAGTTTTCACTTCTGCCGGCACTCCCGGAGTGCAACCCGTCTTTTTTTTTAATGCTTTATGATTTTCAAATCTTTACAAAATAGTTTTCGTTTTTTTAACCATTCAAAATAAATAGTGCGATTAAAGAAGGAGGGGGTCTTAGACAATACGAAATTTAAGACATGATCGTCGGCGATTTTAAAGTTTACACATCCGCATTCACTGTGATGGCTAATGACGGTAGTCCTGCACACCCCGTTGAATTTTTCAACTCCCAGGAGCTACCGGGCGTGCCGTTCCCATAAGATGAAGCTTAAACTTGGCGTTTTAGTTCTGCTGATGCGAAACTTTGATGTACCCAGACGGTGCAACGGCACCAGGCTTCGTATCACAAAGCTTAGGTAGTAATATTACAAAAGCCACTGTAGCGACCTACAAAAAGCAACTTACTACAAAAAGTACTACAGCGCCATCTATGACGCGACTGAAGAACTAACATCAATTGCCTACATCTCGCAAGCAAAGTTTAAATCGACTTAAGACTACAGTCTTAAGTCGATTCGGGTTTTCAACAGACTGTCGGGCAGTTTCCCAACAGACACAACACCTATCTGATTGGAGGATCCTCCCGTTTCAATGGAGTATTGAGGAACTTTACACCCTGTTCCTCATACCCCTAAACTGGTGACACCGAAATGGACGTCAGCGCAGCCTTCGAGCAACGTGACGTCATCATCATCACTTCTCTCAAGCTTTCGAGCAGCGAGTCTCACAGCCAACCAGCTTCAAATGGGTATTCCTGACCACCAGCATGCAGCCGGAGCGCATTCCTGGTCAGCACCCTCAGCCTCTAATCAGTGGCACAGCACACTGCATTTTCGGCTACTCGAGAGCTTCTGCCTCCCGGTCGACGCCTCTCAAGCTGTGTGCCACATCGCGGCGCTTCACTACTTTTGACGCACTGGAGCAAACGCAGCGCTGGTCCCGACTCACTGGGGTTCGCCTCACCACCGCAGTCTGTTCCGACTCACCGTGAACAATGCGGCTACGAAATTCCAACTGACACGGCATAATACTACAAGCTGACTCATTCGACTATCGACTTTGGTCTCCGGAGGAAAGTGATGTAGCGACCTACAAATACTACTACAGCGCCATCTATGACGCGACGGAAGAACTAACATCAATCGCCTACATCTCGCAAGCAAAGTTAAAGAAAAAAACCCGACAACAACTGTCGGGCAGTTGCCCACCAGACACAACACCTGTCTGGTCGGAGGATCCTCTCCTTTTCAATGGAGTATTGAGGAACTTTACACCCTGTTCCTCATACCCCTAAACCACCATCATTACAGGAGTTGCTAAAGGAGAGAGCGTTGTAATTCGACGCATGCCAAATATTCCAAATAACTTGCCATTCCAATTTTAATTAACAGGTAGTAATTTCCCTTAAAATAAGCTTTTGCAATGACGATCAACAAATGTCAGGGCCATACCTAAAAAGTAGCAGGCATTCTTTTGGGTACCTACTCCATGCTTCTCAGACGGTCAATTATTTGTTGATTGTTCACGTGTTTCATGAAGCCAAAACTTGCACGTGGTGACGGTCATTGTTATGACATTTTTTATTGTATACAAAACTATTGGAAAAAATAAATAAATAGTGCCCAACAATGCGCCGTATTTTTCACTTTGAAAAAAATATGTTCCGGCTTTTAAGCCATATTATAGTGTCGCTTCAACGCCTTTTAATTTTGTTTCGGACCTCTGCCGCCCAGAATTACACCACCCTAAAGCACGCCCTTTGTAGTCATCACCCACATAATCATATTACGATCAGACCGTCAGTTCTCACACATAAATCAACAATACATCACGCCTTTAATTCCCGAAGGTGTACTTAATCGTACATCCACATTTCGCCAGTAATGTTGAAGCTCTATGTTATAAGGGGCGAGCCCCATCAACCGGGCCAGACATTAAATCCAGACTTCGTGGCTGCTACTGAGAAATTCCTGATGGAATAACCCAATAACACTTTGCCCGATCCGAGAATCGAACCCGGGACTTCAAGCTCAGCAGTCGTGCTTGCGACCAGTCTACCAACGAGGCAGTCTCACACATACACCTTAAAATTTCCGCGCGAACGAAGTCGCGGGTATCAGCTAGTAATGAATAATTTATAATCAATATCCCGTGGAGAGCAGCGGTGGCCCAGTGGTGGCAGCCCCGACTTACGAGCAGTAAGCCGTGGGTTCGAACCCAGGCAGGCGCATAACTTTGTGTAATTTATTGCATCACTGCTGCCCTCAAAAACGGTGAAGGAAAACATCGTGAGGAAACCGGCATGTCCTAGAACTAAAAAGTCGAAGACATGTGACATATCTACCAATCCGCACTGGGCCCGCGTGGTGGATTACAGCCCACTCCCTCTCATAGAGAGGAGGCCTGTGTTCCAATAGTGGGAACATAATAGGCTGATGATGATGATAAGTAAGTGACCGTGTAATAGTTATAAACCGTGAAAGCTTTAAAAAAGTCGATCGATCGGTTGGCGGTCAATTGATTATTTAATATTAAGAAGCTTAACATTTAGTTTATTTTCTATAGCGTGTGTGACAATGCCTGAAAAGAAATTCTTTTCACAATCACAAACCAATTCTATTGACTTTATTTATTTTATAAATGCATTCTATAATTTAACACCGGACCGATGACCTGGGCCTCAAGTCTGCTATTTTTATAAATATCGTCATTCCAACACGATCCCATTGTCATTTTGCTAAAAGTTCGTAATCTGCTAATTCATAATGATCGATCATTGGTCTGTCAGTGGTTGGTCAGTGGTCTCGTAATAGAATGGTGTTATAATGACATTGTTGTATTGCCATTATTATAAAACCCGTTAGTAGAAATGATTTTCGAAAAACTACTACTAAATTTGAACATTTATTAATGCCAGATTTCAATTATATATATTTTTACATATTATTTATTGGTGTTATAAGCAATCTGAAGTAGTAAGAAGTTTGTAAATAGCAGAAAACATTAAATGTTAAATTGGAAAACTCAATATTTTATCTGTTTAGCTGTCAAA
Source organism: Cerastis rubricosa (assembly GCA_949152445.1). Taxonomy (NCBI): domain Eukaryota; kingdom Metazoa; phylum Arthropoda; class Insecta; order Lepidoptera; family Noctuidae; genus Cerastis; species Cerastis rubricosa. The sequence continues at coordinate 18,745,630 of OX424541.1, forward strand.
GTCAAATATGACATTACTGTTTACTGTACTGACGTTTATTTGTTTTTATTATTTCTAGCGGCCGGTGTTTTGGTTTAGTTTCAAGTGTTCTAAATGATCTATAAAAGATTTATTGCAATACAAAATGGTGCTAATTGAGCAAATTTCGGCTCTAATTGACTTTTTAGAAAACTACCAAGACCTGCTTGGCCACTGCAGCCGCACCAATGAAGGGCGAAGTTTCTTATAACGATATTGGATGGAGTGCGCCCAAATTTTAAACTCGTATCGGTGGACTTCCCAGTGCCCCAATAAAACGCCGGCAGCACAGTAAGTACATAAATCAGTATAATATTCTACGCATTATAAAATGATAAATGTATCATTATTGTGATTTTTGCACTTTTTTAGTTCTACAATGAATATAAAAGTAAAATATCCCTTTTTTTATAGGTAGAGACCATGCAGCTCTTGAAGCTGGTCAATCAAAGCTGGACACTATTGAAGCCAGGAATGCCGAGGCAACTTTAAAACAAGCTCAGTTCATCAACACTGGCTGCAGCCATTGATTGACTGAGCTCCACCACAGAAAAAATGGCGCACCTTATGGGACACTGTGTGCCAAAAAAGGTAATTACTGTGGATTTACAGATTATTCACTGATATGAAATGGTTTTACCCAAAAGCGGAACTTCTACTCATTGTGTGTTCAACAAACATACCCACAATAAGTATTAAGGAGCATTGAAAGCAATACAATAATATAACCCCTCCAGTTAAGCTTAAAAGCTTGTGTTAGGTGTAGGCTCACATCAGTAGTAGTACATCGGCCAGAATTTGACATCTTTAAGTCTGACTAAAGTTTTCTGAAGTATGCAAGAGGTAATTTTGTCAGATTATTTAAAGATAAATGAAATCTATATTAGGAGGAGTCTATGTCCAGCAGTGGATTCCAAATGGCTGTATTGATAAATAATTAAATGAAACAATGTTTTTTAAAAAGAGTATTCATTTATTTTAAATCATATTTTGTGCAATACTGTGGATCTGTAACAGAGTTAAATCATTTTAATAATAATTAAAGCATTTTCGCACTCCACTAGAATATTGAGGTGGGTTTAAATTACATACCTACTAATTTAATTTATGCATTTCTCCACAGTTTGTCAACAAGAGCCTGCTGCAGTGCCCAACCTTCAAGAAGATACCGATTCACCCTTCGATGGTCTTGATAATTAGGTGCTGCATAATTAATTTCCTCCTAAATTAAAAGACTGATTAGTTAAATGTAAGGTAAAATTTTATTTGTTATTCAAATGATAATTAAAATATTTAAGATCTTTTTATTTTGTATGAAGACTGATTTTGATTTGTTATTAATATTACATTAGATATTGTAACTTGGAATTGTTTTACTAGATATATGACAAAATGTCTTTTAGTTTTACATACTATATTTACATTTAAGATTTTAAGTCAAGTTTAACATTGTTAAATAAATATTTAGTTATGAGAAATAAAGAGTACCTAATTTAACTGTTGTTTTTTTAACATACTAGTATTATTTAAAATTCCAACTCCACTAAATTCCAAAATAGTGGAATATAAATCACATATCTGTTGCAAGCCAAGTTATTCTGCATAAACTTCGTCAGGTGGCAATGGTGCTCTTATTCTGCATAAACTTCGTCAGGTGGCAATGGTGCTCTTGCCATGTTTGCAATATGCAACATTCATTCACAATCTTGCCTGCAGTTGTTGGACTATAATGTAAAGCACGTGCTGCAAGCAAACACCTGCAAAAAAACAATTTACTTTTATACAGCCCCATTTAACTAAACGTCTTAACTTTTATTTATTTACTGTTCTTCAATTAACCCCCTTACTGAGTCCTTTCCAAGGCAAAACGTTTTTACAAATTCCGCCTCGGGAATATCAATTATAAAGGTATTCATTCTCGTTCTCGTCATGCGACGGGCTTGACGACGTCTTCTGCAGTTCTGCATTGTGCCAACCAATCTTCTTTCTCTAACATCCACTGCGTTGGCTAGCTCGAGAATCGAAAATATTTGCTCGTAATGAATACATAGGTAGTCTCCATTCAATATTCCACAAACACTTGAAACACGATACTCGTAACGATAATAACTATAACCAAAGTATTTAGAAGCCGCTTGTTAGTAAACAATTCAAATTGACACTCCGAACAGTCTGAGATAAATGTAAGGGAAGCAATGACTGCACAATGGCGTTCTAATGGTAGTTCAGTGGTCAAAGGAACTGTCAAAATTTTAGCAGATTACCGCTAAAGTCAGTCATTCATTTGTCATTAAGTACGAGATTACCATTCTATGCCATGTCTTTCAATGGATTGTCAGTGGTTGTCCATTGGAAAGTCATAATGACGCCATTATATTAGTAGATTACCAAACTTGTCAAAATCAACAATTATGAAATCAGTGATAGGCCATTCTGACACGATTGTAATAGCAGACTTGAGGCCCTGGTGAAGGTTGCGGGGATCCGCTGGATGCGAGTCGCACGGGACCGGTCAATATGGCGACACTTGGGGGAGGCCTATGTCCAGCAGTGGACGTCGTTCGGCTGAAATGATGATGATAATTTAACATGCTAATTTTAGAATTGTATGAAGAAAAACTTGACTATCTATACTACAATTGTAGCAAATAAAGATTTTATTTAATTTCGGAACCAGACAGACAGACACAGTTATATCGCATTTATAATATTAATTAGTACAGATTCTGCCACCAACAATATTCCCAAATTCTATTAAAACCCGATAAATCTCCGATAGAATTACCAGCGCATAGACTCCATGTTATAAACTTCGTCTAACTTCGACATCTGCTTCCCTTCCGAGTTACCGACGAGGCACGATTGTTTCATATTGAATGTCTTTGTAGCTTACATGACTGGCGCTAGCGGTAATCGAGATGAAAAATGAGGACATCAATTTCAAAAGCGTGGATATTTTTTCAAATGTTGCATTTGGGTATTTTTTTCCAGCGTGTCGATGTCTATTTAAATTGAGTCAGCTCAGAATTTCGCCACGAGTTTGGCAGTTTCAGTAGCATCCATTGACGATATCGTCAAAGTCGCGGGGAGCACCTGAATAAGGGACGCACAGAACTGTGGTAGAAAAAAGGTGAAGCCTATACCCAGCAGTGGGTGATTCCAGCTCCTTTGATGTGCATACAACAGGAGCACTTGAATACTGAACTACTGTATCTGACTGAAGCTTACAATAAAACAAACACTTGTTGGCATAAAAAAGGCCTTATGAAAAAACCGAGCAAATAGCCGCTGTGTTGCATTGCTACTTTAATTTGACAGGCGTATTAAAAATTACGAACAAAAATGGTACAAAAATAAAAATAATCGCACATAGATATAGATGTTAGTTGGTATTAGTTGATGAATAGAGCATCAGAGGAAGAAGAAGGAAATGATGGATGGACTGTGAGGAATGATATGAAAGAAAAAGGAGTAAATAAGAGCGCGACGGTTGACAGAATAGAATGGAAGAATAAAACGTGTTGCACCGACCCCAAGTTACATGGAACCAGGCCAGGAAGGTCATGACGACACAATGGCTCACCATCCTACTTGCGCCGCATACCCTGATACCTGCACACTTGATGACCTCATGGCAGCATTAGTAAGCAGAGTAATGCTAAGCTGTGTTTTGGGCTAAACACTTTTGCGATCGACAAGCTAAGAAAATGTACGTAACTATCACTATCCAAAACTGATTCATCATCATTATCAGCCTATAATGTTCCCACTGCTGGGACACAGGCCTCCTCTCTATGAGAGGGAGTGGGCTGTACCTAATCCACCACGCGGGCCCAGTGCGGGTCACATGTCTTCGAATTTTTAGTTCTAGGACATGCCGGTTTCCTCACGATGTTTTCCTTCACCGTTTTTGAGGGCAGCGGTGACGAAATAAATTACACAAAGTAATGCGCCTGTCTGGGTTTGAACCCACACCTTACTGCTCGTAAGTCGGGGCTGCCACCACTGGGCTACCACTGCTCTCAAAACACTGATAAAAACTAATTATTTTCAAGTAAATACTATGTAACTCAAGCTACTTATGTAAAGTACAATGTTCCCCTACGTTCGTTCACACTGGCTAACGTATTTGTTATCAAACGCTTTCCAGGACGCTTTGTGTTTGGATCCACAAGGGGATGCTCGTCTTAGAATGTTGGCTTCACTAGTACTTTGGAATGTGTCAGTGTGTCGTTTATTATAGTTTTGGTAAAGAACACTTGAGTTAAACACAAAACATCACGCCTGTAATCCCTTAGAGACTGGGCAGAGGTGTACCTAATAGTACACCCACATTTCGCCAATTATGTTTAAGTAGGTACCATGTAATAGGGGGCGAGCCTAGTGCTATCAACCCGGCACTAATCCAAACTCCGTGTCTGGGGGTCTACTCTCTTTCTCCGAAACGTAACTTCGGCAACGAACGAAAATTAAACGTAGTTACGTTTGTGACCTTATTCTATATCATTTGCGGACGCACAAAATAAAATTTAATACATTCGTTCACGTTAATTGTCTGTGAATTCGAACTTCTCGTGTGCGTCCGCAAACGATATGCTAGCTGAGAAATTCCTCAAGGAAAAATCCAATAACGCTTTGCCCGACTCGGGAATCGAACCCGCCTCATGCTCAGCAGTCAGCAGTGCAGTGCTAGACAAATAAAAAAAAACGACAGCAGAACGATCGAACGAAGAGTGGTTTTAATGTTTTATAATTCATAGCAATGTTGCTATAGCTTTAGCATATTGCCTGCTACTCAGAAATACTAAATATTGCTGAGACGATATTATGCCACTTTGATTGCCAACGTTAATGGATCTTTAAACATTCTGAATCAAAATATCTTTTTACTACCTCTAAAATAATAATGACCACGAAAAACTTACTAAGACTCACTTTTATGTTTCTAAACCATAAAACAAACTACACACATTTTTAAATGCTAGCAACACTCACCGTACGTTGGCAACACTCACAGTATGTTGGCAACACTAGCAGCGGCGTATATTCTCAGCTTGTTGTGATACACGGGGCTCCAGCCACAGGTGTGCCGATACCAACTAATTTATGGCCAGAAGTTTCTCCGTGCTTCACATTTTTGTTTAGAAGCTGATCCTTTTCGTGTTTATGATTTTAAGAGTGTAAGAGAGAATTAGGATGAATTTTCGCAGGTATGTTTAAAGTTCGTAAGTACTTCCTTCCTACTACGTGTATTATTAAAACGGGTTCTACAAGGATATCTGGCGCGTATTGAATCGGAACTAACACTATGTTGTTTTAGGCTGGTTTTATTGTAACGCGTTTCGGCAACACCGTTGGAGCGCGCGCGTTCGGAGATGTATGTATGGGGTAGTAGTTGCGTTTAAAAAGCCGCGCGCTTGAGCAGCGCTGTTGGGTAAACGCCATGCGCTGTTCGCCGGCGCTGCCGAAGCGCGCGCCGGTCGTGCGCTTCTACGGCCAGTATGCGTATTGTGACGCCGTTGAGACGCACCGTAAGATAGTTGTTTACAAAATGAATTACATCGTTATGGGACAAGCAATTGAGGAAGTGCGATTTTCGAAGTCGCTGTTGCCTTTTTTTCTGTCTAACAGCAGCGGAACGCGCGTTACTAATCTCGTTTCACAGTGCACCGCTTAACAAATGTCTAGCTTATTTTAGAAGAGTAGGTAAACTAAACTGCGACTTCTTACAAACAATAGTAATATTCTTGCGCATTTCCCGCTGACTTCCAGCTCTTCCAGATGTTCTGGGAATCAAAGAAAACACACCATTGTTGGTTTTAGCTCTACAATTGTTTATGTATCTGCTTACCTTCAGAATATTAGAGTCAACATAGACTTACGTGGAAGGACACTCGGTTTGTGCTAGTTGGTGAAAGACATGCTTTCATTTTATTGCTATGTTTTGTTTTTGGACTTACTTGAAGTTTCCCTATCTCTTGAAAGAAAGAAAAAACGTTTATTGGCGTAATTGCCAAAAGTACAAAATATAAAAAAAAAGAAAAACAAAAATAAAAACTTAAAACTGAACAGGAAATACTGTGTGACTCACGCAGAAAAAGCAGCAGAAAAGTCTCTCGATCTGCTATTTCAGAAAAATATTGGTTGACTGACAAAACAAAAAGCAAATACCTATATAAAACCGTGTTTACTTAATTAATGAACACCAATGATGTACCTATTCCGCAGACTTCGTAAAGAGACCATCGCCGATAAGTTTTTTTTTTTCAGGATTTTTGTTTGAAATTATGTGACACTATGTAAATCGGAACTTATCGCTGAAATTTTGCACACATGGTTCTAAATTGAAATTGGCGGAATCCCAAAGACGCGGACTAGTTATTTTCTATGCATTCCCATGTTAAGGGTATCAAATGAAAGGGATTGTTGAGAAGAAAACGAAAAATAAAACGACGTCACTCTAAAGCGTGTTTTTTTTTCTTTCTTTTCTTAAAAAACTTGGCCCACACTAAGAATTTCTCCTGTATCGTGGGTGCCGTTTCCAAACATTTAAACTCACATACACAAACAGCCAGACCTGGAACAACTATCTGCAGGTCATACAAATATGTGCGGGGATCGACCCGCAGAAACAGCGCAGTCGATTGCTCAGCCACTGCGCCAACCGGGTCGTTTGAAAGAACAATAATAATTTTGTTCAACTTCATTCGATCACCACAAGATCCGTCTAACACAGTGTGTGAAGGAAGAGAAACAATCCATAAAATTCAAAAACAAACGAAGAACACCTGCCCTAGTACCCAGAATAAAACAATAAAGACAATAGCCAACAAATAGTCCCCCAATAAAATAAGGTAGTCGTCCATATCCGATCACTTCCGCACGTTTAACAAGATGGGAACTATCATCAGCAAGTTAGTTCAGTGTTACGGCCGCCAATGGACTGGTAAACTAGTTTCGACCCTCTGAATGTACTCCTGGAGTCCCGAAGTTAATGGCTAGGTGTTTCACGCACTTTTGTTTGTTTGAGATTGGTCAGGGATGGTTAACCCCAAATAAATTGGGATAACGGCACGAGAATGATGATGATGATGGTCAGAGATGCTCAATGTTTGTTGGATAAAAGATGATTAGGGAAGTAATGGTTCTTTGACGAGAGGCAGTGGCCACTATGGCGATTATGGCAAAACCCCCTAAAAATGTCAACGTGGCGACACTTGGGGGAGGCCTATGTCCATGTCAGCAGTGGACGTCTTTTGAGCTGAAATGATGAAATGATGATTGTGAGTGAGCTCCCGATGATAAAAATAAAGAAACGAAAGAAGGTAGACAGATTTGTCAACTTCTAATAATTTATTTACCATCCACCGACATTCTGCAGTCATCCCTCGATCTTGGCGCTTGCAACAGCATCGAAACTCACAATAATGAATAATTTATAATCAATATCCCGTGGAGAGCAGCGGTGGCCCAGTGGTGGCAGCCCCGACTTACGAGCAGTAAGCCGTGGGTTCGAACCGAGGCAGGCGCATTACTTTGTGTAATTTATTTCATCACTGCTGCCCTCAAAAGCTGTGAAAGTAAACATCGTGAGGAAACCGGCATGTCCTAGAACTAAAAATCGAAGACATGTGACATATCTACCAACCCGCACTGGGCCCGCGTGGTGGATTACAGCCCACTCCCTCTCATAGAGAGGAGGCCTGTGTACGAGCAGTGGGAACATTATAGGCTGATGATGATGATCTCGTAAGTGACAGTGTTAGTAGCTTAAAAAAGTCGATCGATCGTGTGGCGGTCGATTGATTATTTAATATTAAGAAGCTTAACATTTAGTTTATTTTCTATAGCGTGTGTGACAATGCCTGAAAAGAAATTATTTTTACAATCACAAACCAATTCTATTGACTTCATTTATTTTATAAATGCATTCTATAATTTAACTTGCTAATTTATAATTATATGAAGAAAAACTCGACTATCTACACTACAATTGTAGCAAAGAAAGATTTTATTTAATTTCGGAACCAGACAGACACCGTTATATCGCATTTATAATATTAAGTATAGATTCTGCCACCAACAATATTCCCACATTCTATTAAAACCCGATAAATCTTCGATAGAATTACCAGCGCATAGACTCCATGTTATAAACTTCGTCTAACTTCGACATCTGCTTCCCTTCCGAGTTACCGACGAGGCACGATTGTTTCATATTGAATGCCTTTGTAGCTTACATGACTGGCGCTAGCGGTAATTGATATGAAAAATGAGGACATAAATTTCAAAAGCGTGGATATTATTTTAAATGTTGCATTTGGGTATTTCTTCCCAGCGTGTCGATGACTATTTAAATTGAGTCAGCTCAGAATTTGGCGACGAGTTTGGCACTTTCATTAGCGTCCGTTGACGATATTGTCAAAGTCGCGGGGAACACCTGGATAAGGGACGCACAGAACCGGGAACTGTGGTAGAAAAAAGGGGAGGCCTAAACCCAGCAGTAGGTGATTCCGATAAGCGTTCATCAGCTCCTTTGATGTGCATACAACAGGAGGACTTGAATACTGAACTACAGAATCTGACTGAAGCTTACAATAAAACAAACACTTTTTTGGCAAAAAATGCCTTAAGAAAAAACCGAGCAAACTGTCGCCGCGTTGCATTGCTATTTTAATTTGGCAGGCGCATTAATAATTACGCATAAACATGGTACAAAAATAAAAATAATCGCACATAGATATAGATGTTAGTTGGTATTAGTTGATGAATAGAGCATCAGAGGAAGAAGAAGGAAATGATGGATGGACTGTGTGAGGAATGATATGAAAGAAAAAGGAGTAAATAAGAGCGCGACGGTTGACAGAATAGAATGGAAGAATAAAACGTGTTGCACCGACCCCAAGTTACATGGAACCAGGCCTGGAAGGTCATGACGACACAATGGCTCACCATCCTACTTGCGCCGCATACCCTGATACCTGCACACTTGATGACCTCATGGCAGCATTAGTAAGCAGAGTATGCGTAGCTGTGGTTTGGGCTTAACACATTTGAACATTTTTGTGATCGACAAGCTAAGAAAAACTACATTACTATCACTATCCAAAACTGATTCATCATCATTATCAGCCTATAATGTTCCCACTGCTGGGATAGGCCTCCTCTCTATGAGAGGGCTGTAATCTACCACGCGAGCCCAGTGCGGGTTGGTAGATGTCACATGTCTTCGAATTTTTAGTTCTAGGACATGCCGGTTTCCTCATGCTGTTTTCCTTTACTGTTTTTGAGGGCAGCGGTGATGAAATAAATTACACAAAGTAATGCGCCTGTTAAGGTTCGAACCCACACCTTACTGCTAGTAAGTCGGGGCTGCCACCACTGGGCTACCACTGCTCTCAAAACACTGATAAAAACTGATTATTTTCAAGTAAGTACTATGTAACTCAAGCTACATAAGTAAACTACAATGTTCCCCTACGTTCGTTCACACCGGCTAAAGTATTTGATATCAAACGCTTTCCAGGACGCTTTGTGTTTGGATCCACAAGGGGATGCTCGTCTTAGAATGTTGGCTTCACTAGTACTTAGGAATGTGTCAGTGTGTCGTTTATTATAGTTTTGGTAAAGAAAACTTGAGTTAAACACAAAACATCACGCCTGTAATCCCATAAAGACTGGGCAGAGGTGTACCTAATAGTACACCCACATTTCGCCAGTTATGTTTAATAGGGTGCGAGCCTAGTGCCATCAACCCGGCACAAATCCGAACTCCGTGTATATAAATTCCTCTAGGAAAAATCCAGTAACACTTGCCCGACTCGGGAATCGAACCCGCTTCATGCTCAGCAGTCAGCAGTGCAGTGCTAGACAAATAAAATAAACGACAGCAGAACGATCGAACGAAGAGTGGTTTTAATGTTTTATAAATCATTTCACAGCAATGTTGCTATAGCTTTAGCATATTGCCTGCTACTCATCCTGTCTTGCTCTGTCCATATCCGATCACTTCCGCACGTTTAACAAGATGGGAACAATCATCAGCAAGTTAGTTCAGTGTTACGGCCGCCAATGGACTGGTAAACTTGTTTCGACCCTCTGAATGTAGTCCTGGAGTCCCGAAGTTAATGGCTAGGTGTTTCACGCACTTTTGTTTGTTTGAGATTGGTCAGGGATGGTTAACCCCAAATAAATTGGGATAACGGCACGAGAATGATGATGATGATGGTCAGAGATGCTCAATGTTTGTTTGTGGATAAAAGATGATTAGGGAAGTAATGGTTCTTTGACGAGGGGCAGTGGTCACTATGGCGATTATGGCAAAACCCCCCAAAATGTCAATGTGGCGACACTTGGGGGAGGCCTATGTCCCTGTCAGCAGTGGACGTCTTTTGGGCTGAAATGATGAAATGATGATTGTGAGTGAGCTCCCGATGATAAAAATAAAGAAACGAAAGAAGGTAGACAGATTTGTCAACTTCTAATTATTTATTTACCATCCACCGACATTCTGCAGTCATCCCTCGATCTTGGCGCTTGCAACAGCATCGAAACTCACAGGAGAGCAGCGGTGGCCCAGTGGTGGCAGCCCCGACTTACGAGCAGTAAGCCGTGGGTTCGAACCCAGGCAGGCGCATTACTTTGTGTAATTGATTGCATCACTGCTGCCCTCAAAAACGGTGAAGGAAAACATCGTGAGGAAACCGGCATGTCCTAGAACTAAAAAATCGAAGACATGTGACATCTACCAACCCGCTCTGGGCCCGCGTGGTGGATTACAGCCCACTCCCTCTCATAGAGAGGAGGCCTGTGTACCAGCAGTGGGAACATTATAGGCTGATGATGATGATCTCGTAAGTGACAGTGTTAGTTTAGTTATAAACCGTGGAAGCTTAAAAAAGTCGATCGATCGGTTGGCGGTCGATTGATTATTTAATATTAAAACCTTATTAACCCCATCCGAATCCTTTGGTCCCGTTTGAGGGCCCCTTTTGGGCATCGCGCATTACGTGATCGCTGACGTCATTGATCCCTACTCACGTACGATTAGAGTTTAAGTTTGCCTGTATGAGTGTAACCCATTTGGGTTCCTCGGGGTCTTAACGGCGGATGATGTAACTAACCCATATGGGTTCCACGGTGCCGAGCGAAGCTTGACATTTAGTTTATTTTCTATAGCGTGTGTGACAATGCCTGAAAAGAAATTATTTTTACAATCACAAACCAATTCTATTGACTTCATTTATTTTATAAAAGCATTCTATAATTTAACGTGCTAATTTTAGAATTATATGAAGAAAAACTTGACTATCTACACTATAATTGTAGCAAAGAAAGATTTTATTTAATTTCGGAACCAGACAGACACAGTTATATCGCATTTATAATATTAATTAGTACAGATTCTGCCGCCAACAATACTCCCACATTCTATTAAAACCCGATAAATCTCCGATAGAATTACCAGCGCATAGACTCCATGTTATAAACTTCGTCTAACTTCGACATCTGCTTCCCGGGATTCCGAGTTACCGACGAGGCGCGATTGTTTCATATTGAATGCCTTTGTAGCTTACATGACTGGCGCTAGCGGTAATCGATATGAAAAATGAGGACATAAATTTCAAAAGCGTGGATATTATTTCAGTGTTGCATTTGAGTACTTCTTCCCAGACTCTTTGACTATTTAAATTGAGTCAGCTCAGAATTTGGCGACGAGTTTGTTACTTTCATTAGCGTCCGTTGACGATATCGTCATAGTCGCGGGGAACACCTGGATAAGGGACGAACAGAACCGGGAAGTGTGGTAGAAAAAAGGGGAGGCCTATACCCAGCAGTGAGTGATTCCGGGTTGAAATGATGATGATGATTGGCGTTCATCAGCTCCTTTGATGTGCATACGACAGGAGTACTTGAATACTGAACCACTGAGTCTGACTGAAGCTTACAGTAACACAAAAAATGCCTTAAGAAAAAACTGAGCAAACATCCGCCGTATTGCATTGCTATTTTAATTAGGCAGGCGCATTAAAATTTACGAACGAAAATATTTATTTCGATTGATAGACATAGATTGTTAGTTGTTACTAGTTGATGAATAGATCGGGAGGGGAAGACCAAGGAAACGATAGATGGATAGTGTGAAGAATGGTATGAAAGAAAAAGGAGTAAATGATAGCGCGGTGGTTGACAGTATAAAATGGAAGAAAAAAACGTGTTGCACAGACCCCAAGTTAAATGGGCCAAGGACAGGAAGATCATGAAGATACAATGGCCCACCATCCGACTTGCGCCGCATACCCTGATACCAGCAAACTTGATAACCTCATGGCAGTGTACGTAGCTGTGTTTTAGGCTTAACACATTTGAACATTTTTGCGATCGACAAGCTAAGAAAAACTACATTACTATCACTATCCAAAACTGATTCATCATCATTATCAGCCTATAATGTTCCCACTGCTGGGACACAGGCCTCCTCTTTATGAGAGGGAGTGGGCTGTACTTAATCCACCACGCGGGCCCAGTGCGGGTCACATGTCTTCGATTTTTTAGTTCTAGGACATGCCGGTTTCCTCACGATGTTTTTCTTTACCGTTTTTGAGAGCAGCGGTGATGAAATAAATTACACAAAGTAATGCGCCTGTCTGGGTTTGAACCCACACCTTACTGCTCGAAGTTGGGGCTGCCACCACTGGGCTACCACTGCTCTCAAAACACTGATAAAAACTGATTATTTTAAAGTAAATCTATGTAAACTCAAGCTACATAAGTAAAGTACAATGTTCCCCTACGTTCGTTCACACCGCCTAACGTATTTGATATCAAACGCTTTCCAGGACGCTTTGTGTTTGGATCCACAAGGGGATGCTCGTCTTAGAATGTTGGCTTCACTAGTACTTAGGAATGTGTCAGTGTGTCGTTTATTATAGTTTTGGTAAAGAAAACTTGAGTTAAACACAAAACATCACGCCTGTAATCCCATAAAGACTGGGCAGAGGTGTACCTAATAGTACCCACATTTCGCCAGTTATGTTTAACTAAGTACCATGTAATAGGGGGCGAGCCTAGTGCCGCCGCGTAGCCTATCAACCCGGTACAAATCCAAACTCCGTGTCTGGAGGTCTACTTTCTTTCTCCGAAACGTAACATCGGCAACGAACGAAAATTAAACGTAGTTACGTTTGTGACCTTACTCTATATCGTTTGCGGACGCACACAAGAAGTTCAAATTCACAGACAATTAACGTGAACGAATGTATTAAATTTTATTTTGTGCGTCCGCAAATGATATACGTTTCGGAGAAAGAGAGTAGACCCCCTGCTGAGAAATTGCTCAAAGAAAAAACCAATAACGCATTGCCCGACTCGGGTATCGAACCCGCCTCATGCTCAGCAGTCAGCAGTGCAGTGCTAGACAAACAAAAAAAAACGACAGCAGAACGATCGAACGAAGAGTGGTTTTAATGTTTTATAATTCATAGCAATGTTGCGATAGCTTTAGCATATTGCCTGCTACTCAGAAATACTAAATATTGCTGAGACGATATTATGCCACTTTGATTGCCAACGTTAATGGATCTTAGTAACGGTGATTTATCAGCGCAAGCCACAATTTTTAAAGCCTAAAAATAAAAGTAAAACTTCTTAGTGTGGCAACTCTGTTTACATGTCATTACGTTTAAAGTCCGGCTTTATGAACAATCCCTATACTGGGATTATACTTGGTAAGTATAAGTGGGAGGGTTTTTAGGGACTGTCGCCGTCTCGGACAAAGAGCTTCGTATAATTAAGATAGAACTTCACTTCAGGTAAGTTCGTTTAATCTTATAATTATACTCACTCTTTGTCCGAGACGGGTTTACAAGTAGATGTTTAAAGTAGGATTGTGAATAAACACCAATTTGTTAAAAAGACATAGAAAAAAATAAAAATTAAAAATCAACTTCCATTTTAATAATAAATTTATCAACAGACTTATAAAAATATAACAAAATCAACTTCAGATATTTGGTACAGTATTGCATATTGCACTACCAAATTGAGTTGAATCTTGGTTTATGGGCCTATTGTAATGTCTGGCAAACATGGCAGAATTTTGAGACCACCCCGGCCTTCCTTATAACATCAATGCTAATTCCAGATCTATTTGCAGCAGATGTTGATGCATGTCTGGTACTATGAGCAGAGAAGATGGTGACATCTATTCCAGCTTCCTTCAATGTTAGCTTGATCCAGCGACTTATAGTCTGAGTTGATGCATTCTGGTGTGGTTTCTTGAATGTGAGAATTAATTTGTCAATATTATTTCTTATAGGATCTGTTTTATTTATATAAGATTTAATAGTGCTGACAGGGCAGATTTCCTTTTTGTCCGGAAATGTTTTCAAGTGAAACATTGGTTGCGTTCTTTTAACATTCTGAATCAAAATATCTTTTTACTACCTCTAAAATAATAATGACCACGAAAAACTTACTAAGACTCACTTTTATGTTTCTAAACCATAAATCAAACTACACTGCACATTTTTAAATGCTAGCAACACTCACCGTTCGTTGGCAACACTAACAGTATGTTGGCAACACTAACAGCGGCGTATATTCCCAGCTTGTTGTGTTACACGGGGCTCCAGCCACAGGTGTGCCGATACCAGCTAATTTATGGCCAGAAGTTTCTCCGTGCTTCACATTTTTGTTTGGAAGCTGATCCTTTTCGTGTTTATGGTTTTAAGAGTGTAAGAGAGAATGAGGATGAATTATTTCGCAGGTATATTTAAAGTTCGTACGTTCGTTCGTTCGTAAGTACTTCCTGATGAATTAACTACGGCGTGTATTATTAAAACGGGTTCTACAATGATATCTGGCGCGCGCCAGATATCCTTGTATACGTGTTGAATCGGAACTAACACTATGTTGTTTTATCAACAGACTTCATTTTTTTTCTGGATGGGTAATCACCTAATAACCCCTCCCGCTCTGGGCGATGCGGAAGGGAGTGTCAGACTTGTACTGACTAAAACCCATCCATGTTCCTTCATAGCCCTTTGTGTTCCAGGGCCACGGTATCTCTTTTGAACAGTCCTGCAGCCCTGGCAGGCATCGGCCCTCTCGGATCCCTTCCGATTTGCTGACATCTCCGAGAGGCGCGCGTGGAACACGAATGCGCCGCGTCGCGTCGGCACGAACACACTTCACTTCAGTTCACAAAACAATTTACCTACAGCGCCCCTCAGCTGTCAACGAGCGCCGAAACATCCTTGTGCAGCTGTACCTAAGTTAAGTTCCTCACACCCTGCTGACACGCCTTGCTGACTGGATTTCCACCACGTCACAATATTCTCAAAGGATACCTCTCATCATTTCAGCCGAAAGACGTCCACTGCTGGACATGGGCCTCTCCCAAGTGTCGCCACATTGACATAACATGGGCGGTTTGCCATAATCGCCACGCTTGGCAGGCGGGTTGGTGATCGCAGTACGGTTGTTACAAAAGCACAGAGAACGTTGCTGCTCATTCTCTGGCAAGTCCCTTAGTCATCTGTTACGACACCCACGGTCTCTTACGATACCTACTTATGCCTTAGAGTAATTCAGCGCAAAAAGAAGAATTTCGTAAGGCAATACCTCTACGAAATGCTCAAGTGTTTTTAGAAGCAAGAACCTTGTTTACGTCTATAATGGAATGTAATTTGCATTCGGATTTCGTAAAATAAACTGTTTCTTACAGTCAAAGCTTTTTCCCAAACCTTTTTGGGGTCGGCTTCCAGTCTAACCGGATGCAGCTGAGTACCAGTATTTTACATGAAGCGACTGCTTATCTGACCTCCACTACCCAGTTACTGTTACAATACCCCTTAGTAAGACTGGATGTCAGACTTTTGGCTACCGACTACTCGTAACGACTGTCAAATATCTACAAATGACAGCCGGGACCAACGGCTTAACAGCTTCGCTGCCATCCACGCACCGGTGCGAGGGGCACTGCCGAAGTGGGGGGCCGAACACGCACCGGTGCGTGTTCGCGCCTAGTAAAGTTTAAAGAATCAGTGCAGTGCAGGCATACGGCTTGGTACGTTGTATTTAAAGCGGCACTATGCTTGAAATTTCAAAAATTCGTTACGTGTTTGTGGTTTTTTTGTATCTTGAACGGTTTTGTTTTTACGTGCTAGTAAAAAATAATAAAAAATGGACTGTGGAGAAGGCCCTTCTGGGTCGAAAAGGCGTCGAAAACAAGTTTTTACGCCTCTGGATGACAGTGATATAGAGGAGACACTGTACGATGACGATTCGGAGGACGACTATCAACCTGATGAGGAGGAGTCAGCATCAGACAGTGAAGGTGAGGTAAACCTATCAAATTTTATATTGCAACCTCCCAGACCCCGATTATCGTCATCTATAGCTCAGAATCAAGACCTAGAAACAAGCTCACCAACTGTATCAGGCACTGAAGAGCAAGTTCAGCATAACCAACACTCTGAACTAAGCTCGATGACCGATTGGACCACAACAGGTGAAATGCTTAAGATTGATTTTACTAAATCAAACCAATTCTACGGCGAAGTTGCAGGAGTAAACCCTATAGATTATTTTAATTTCTTTTTCTCCGAAGATTTTTTGTCGATGATTTGTACAGAGACAAACGCTCAGGCACAGAGGTTACTAAATAATAGACCAATTAGGGAAACACCAGGCAGACGAAGAGATTTTTCGAGAATAACTGGATGGAAACCGATCATCGTCCCTGAGCTAAAAATATTTCTTGGTTTGCTATTCCACATGGGAACTATTCAACTCAGTCGTCTACAAGATTACTGGAAAAAAGACAGGTTATTTTCAATGCCTATTTTTGGACAACAAATGAGCAGGAATAGATTTCTCCTTATAATGAGATGTTTGCATTTTACGTCAGAGGAAGAGAGTGATGACCCCCTGTTCAAAGTAAGAAGTATCATTGATTACTTCAACAACAAGATGACTGAATGTTACTATCCTGGAAAACAATTATCTCTTGATGAAAGTATGGTGTTGTGGAGAGGGCGTCTGAGTTTTCGCCAGTTTATAAAAAACAAACGCCACAAGTACGGCATCAAATTATATATGCTCACCGAACCAGATGGTTTGATATTAAAGTTCCGAGTGTATGCAGGTGGAAAAGATACAGAAGTCACCGGAAAAGGTCACGCTGAGAAAGTGGTAATGGAGCTACTTCAGGGGAAATTAAATAATGGCCATGAGTTATATATGGATAATTATTATAATAGTTTCGGTTTGGCGAAGAAGCTGCTTGAAAACAACACCTATTGCACAGGGACTCTGCGAAAAGATTTGAAAGAAAATCCTCCCGAAAAAATGAAAAAAAAAATAAAAAAAGGGGTAAATTGCTCAATGTTTCGGGAAGGAGTTCATGTTGGCATGTGGAAAGACAAACGTGCTGTGTCATATATTACTACCCAGTATGAAGACAGAATGGTTCCAGTCGCAAATAAACGTGGTCAGGTTACTCAAAAGCCGGAAGCCATATCTAAGTATAATGATTATATGTCAGGAGTAGACAGGCAAGACCAGCTTTTGGCTTACTATCCTTGCGAAAGAAAAACTTTGCGTTGGTATATGAAAGTTGCCATCCACACATTCCAGCTTCTGTTCATCAATTCGATGAAAATTTATAATAAGTATTCAGGGCAACCTAAATTGTCTCTGTATGATTACCGAATGAACAACATAAATGCGCTGCTGCCAGAAGATTTTACAGAAAATAGATTATCAAGTACTCAAAGAAGTCGAGTGTCAGGCAATACACATACAATAAAGAAAGCCACTGAAACTACTTCGAACGGGCGGCTCAAGCGAAAGCCATGCCGACAGTGCACCAAGAATAAGAAACGTTGTGACTCTCCTTGGTATTGTGAAACCTGTCCTGACAAACCTGAACTTTGTGTGCTGTGTTTCGATAATTACCACTCAGAACTTGGCCTGTAATAATCATTTTCTATGTTTGTTGATTGATAATTGTGTGTCATTACAATTAATACTTTTTTAATGTTTATTTTGAAGTTTTTTTTGATTAGCGATATGCAAGTAACAAATAAAAACCACTCTTAAATAAATGAATGTGTATTATTCGTAATTAACGAAAAATCTTGCAATAAACTGATAACGCACCCGTGCGTTGTTCGGCACTGGTAATGAAAATTTCATTCCCAGTGCCGAGCACGCACAGGTGCGTGCTGGATGTTTAAATACTGTAAACACATTTGGCTTTACGAATGAATTTCTATCCTGTGGGTGGCAGCGAACCTGTTAACGGGCTTTCCGAGGCACGGAGGAAACTCGGTATGTATTTATGGTCACCTATCCACGGACCAACCTCGGCAAGCACGGCTTAAACTTAAAGATCGACCCGTGCGGCTGTTATTATTTAGCCACGAGCTCCTCGAAACTGTTTCTTACAGTATTCCGCAAAAATATCACCAATGAATACCACAAACCCGAAATAAACTAAAAACGTAAAATTCGCATACATTTTCGAGCTAGCTTACCTATACCGGAACAAACATTCATCTATAGTCTACGGGGCAAGAAAACCGAGTTTGTATCATTTGTGTATGTTACGGCCCAAGCTCACGGGGTCGACGGTACAAATATCGGATTTTGTATTTGAAACAAAATATTCATGTTGGGTTGGGAAAGGATTTTCAGATCAAATAGAATATATTGGATTTAAAGTTTGGATAGTGGCTTTGTTAGATCAATTTTAAAACGAAACATTTTTTGTCACATTAGGTGTTAATTAAAAATTGATAAATAAAACTAAACTAACAATAGACTATAAAAGAGAAATTAAAAAACTCCTCAACGCTGTCAGCTGGTAGGTAACGTGACCAAGAGACAGGCGGTATTGCCACGTTGTATGGCAACAATTAGCCTCTGGCCAAGGTAAAAGCCAGCCCTTGGGTCACGGGAAGCGTACACTAAACATTTTTTTAGTGTATTCCCGTTATCCCACTGCGATATTCCCACCAGTAACCAACAAGCCAACGGGAAATCACAAATTCGTCGTTTCGTTGTCCCCACTACACCGCCCCTCTGGTGGTAGGGACCACCAGAAAGAAGGATTATAAAATTGCCAATGACACGTGGGAGATGAGAAAAAGGATAATAAGGGGGATAAGAGTCTCACAGACTACCAGGAGACCAGAATCGTAAAGAAGTATTAGCATTGCATGCCGCATGTTAATCGAAATATAATATAGATTTGATTGTGTGAGATTCCTGGCAGTGAGGTGGCAACGAGCTACTAGGAGAACAGAAAAATGAAGAAATGAAACAAATCTTAATGATCGAAGCAGTGGGAATTAGTTTTATATATTAGATGTATTAAGTACCTACACATCAGACGTTAAAGGATAACAGTCTCACAAATACTACCAGGACACCAAAATCATGATTATAATTGCACGCTGCATGATAATCGAAATATATGTAGATTTTGTTGAATGAGATTCCTAGTACAGTGGGCCCACTGGTGGGGACAACGGCAACAATTTTTAATTATTTAAATCTATCGATCCCATTGTCCCCACTGGCCTTGTCCCCAATGGTGGTAACAACGGGAATACACATTTTATTTAAATTAATTAGCTTAGTAGTTTACGAGATTTAACTATGAATATCTAAAGTGTATGTTTCTCTCATAGAATCTTTTCTGGCACATACTTTAAGTCTGCAATGGATTTTAAAAATCATATTAATTAACATCAGTCATCATCACGCCTACCCCTAATGCATAAATAAAAAACGGAAATATTTGTACTTAGATATAAGCACGCTACTCAATAGAAAAGAGCATTTCACATTTATAACCAAATAAATAGTATTTTTTCTTTCTATCACCTATTTACAAAACACAAGGACATCATCATCTTCCTGTCCTTGTACCATTCTACTTGGGGACGGCGCAACTCCGTTTTCTTTTCCCATTCTCCCCTGTCAGACGTCACGGCATCATGTACTTTGTTTCTCTTTCATATCATTCCTCACACAATCCTTTCTATCATCCAACAACAATTTATTTGGACCCAATTACAATCAAAACCCAATTTAATTGGACTCAGACATATATTTGTCGGATCCGGTCATTAGTACGGACAGAAAATTAATCGAAAGCGCCAAAGGTGGCATCAAGCGACCATCTACTTGCCAGTCTACCCACACCTAAGTTCGCTTACTACAGAGTCGTGATGTTTCGAGCTCGCTGCGAGTAGGACAGTCAGTGTCTGATCGCGGCGGAGTCAAGACGTCCCAAAACTATTCCCCGATTTATGGTGCCTCGGGTTATTGTGTTAGATTGTAATTTCAAGTTATTTGTTAGTTCGATAAAAGCAGTGTACCGTGTGATTGTGTTTTCATTGCACGAAACCCAAGTTCCGCCCAAATGATGACCGAGTCTAACGGAACAAAATCATCAAACTACGACAAATATTTTATTTTTTTCTCCTACATTTATCCCAATTCTTAGCCTCAGACTCAGCCATATATTTATAAATCGATACAAAAACAGTATCGTGAAGTCGGGTCTTAACAGAAGACGCAGTGAAGGCTGGATGAGTTCCAAGTGGGACATCCTGTCGCCAAATATTTCGAGAATTTGATAGAGAAACGCTAAAGTGTTGTAAATTGCTTCGACATTTAAGACTAAAAAAAGATGCTGATTTCAAAGAAGGGGAACCGATTTTCACTTTATTTCTAGCGTAATTTTTAGGATTCCGTTGCGGTGCACTACTTTCACGACTTTAGAAGCAAATATGTCATCAACCATTGATTAAGAAAAAAAGTATTTTAGGAACCTAGATACCATTTATATACGTTTTTTTCAATCCTCGGTTACATGTATGCGTGGCCACTTCTATTTTTTTAATAATATTTCACATCATATTTGTGTAGCGGTTCATAGAAGGCACCTTCTCACCTTTCTGCTGTGTGGTGCCTATAGTCTCCGAATCAAAATTGTGTAACATACGGACGGACAGACAGATGGACAGACGGAATCCATAAGGGTTCCGTTTTTCCCATTTGGTAAGGATCCTTAAAAAAACTACAAAACACGCTTTCCCATATTCTTCTCAGTTAACCCTTTCATTTGATATACATACCATAATTATGATACATATTTTAGAAGTTATAAGGGAACAGATGAAAGAAAGAAAACTAAATAAGTTTATTTGGCATATGCCACAGGTACACACAACAATTAAACAAAAATTAACAAAAAACACTTAAATCTAAACTAAAAAAAGCGATAATTATTGTGTTCACAACAAAACAAAAAAAAAGAGTTAATTAGTTCAGCAAAATGCAGCTAGGCTGCCCGACGCTGGTTTTCTGGTTTTCAACTGGACCTGCGAATATGTTGTGACGGACGTAAAACAGTTTCAATTTATGATGTTTCAGTGTAATACATTTCGTACATACATACATATCGGTCAAAATCATAACCCTCCTTTTTGGTTCGCCATAGTCAGATATGCTCTGTATGGTGTCGGACGTAAAGAATAGCACCATCCCATATCTTCCCGTGGGTGTCGTAAGAGGCGACTAAGGGATTTGCCAGAGAATGGGCAGCAGCGTTCTTTGTGCTTTTGTGACAACCGTACTGCGATCGCCAACCCGCCTGCCAAGCGTGGCGATTATGGCAAAACCCCCCATGTTATGTCAATGTGGCAACAATTGGGGGAGGCCTATGTCCAGCAGTGGACGTCTTTCGGCTGAAATGATGTAGTCAGATAAGAAAATCTAATGTTATAATTTCCGCCACATTCATACTTTTAAACTTCTTGGTAACTGGAACAAGTGCTTGGCAGAACAAATAGGAGTGAGTAGTGAAGTAGGTAAGTACTTTCACAAAGTAAGGAAAGTAACAGTAAGGAACTTAAGCTTTTTTATTTCTTTTCTGTTCCATTACAGATTTTCAACGCTTTTAATATTGAAAGAAATTATTTCATTTACACTTATATTTTGTAAGTTTAGATGAGACTTAATCTCCGAAACTGCTGATACCACTATACTAAATAGGGATTTACTCGAGCGTCGTGGAGACCTATTGGATTGTGAAGATTAGATGCTAAAAAGAAAAGAGGTTATATGATGTATCCCCCTTTCACTGGAGGGGGGACCGGGTACAGATTTTAAAATTGTACAAAAAAAAACAGTCGCTAAGAAATACTCGAGCGCGTCAGATTTTAATAATGTATGCGCCCCACGTGTTTTCGAAAATATTAATTTGCCGTTTTGCATGGTGGGGGTGGCAAAGGAGTATCAAATAGGAAAAAAAAACCCAAGTGACGTTTTTTTTTTGCAACTTTGTGATTCTCGCATTTTCTTATATCACGCTCAAATTGTCAGATTATTGAAATGCACACTTTACTGCATGTAATTAAATTACCTTGCCTAATTCTAACGCACTCCAGTTTTTCAAATGATCGATTTCTTTTTTACTGTTCTGATTGACTGACCTAGACGCTCGACTTTATATAGAGGGCTCAGGTATGGTGGGAGTACTTCACAGGGTGCAAGGTAACCCTCCTTATGTTATTCTGCCGCGCTCGAGTAAACCCCAAAATCCCTGCTTGGGTTCCGCTACTCTGACAGATCCTTTAGGGTTAAGTTACGCTGTACATAATTATATTTTGTTTTTGATGTTTTTAGACCTCCATGCAGACAAAACCGCTTGTGAAAAGTTAGAAAACTAAACAATGAACATTTAAATACCTACCTCTTTTCAATAACAGATTTCCACTTCTAATTTTCGAACAAATTACTTTGCGCCTTCGTCCCCAAAATCTATTAAAATTAAAATATCGTCGCAGATGGGCGAAACACGAAACAAAAGGATTTTCGTGAAATTAATAATGACGGAGATAGCTGTAAGTAAGCAGCTTACGGAGGCTCGCGATTTGTTTAATATTGTCTTAAGTAATTATTTTAAAGGAGAGGTCACTTTTAGTTAGCGGTCGTTTTTTGGTATCGATGTAGATTTAGGTCATTTGCAGGTCATTTAGGTCATTTACACTCTCAATAAGGAAATATATATTATAAATTATACTATATTTTGTACAGGTTTTGAAGAGTTTAACATTTTGAAAATCGGTGTCATTAGTACTCATTCTGAAAATACATTATAAGCAAATACGATATTTTGAACAAAAGATTTATTTTTCTTGTACACCACGTAATAACAACTAAAGGTAAGTATTCGAATAATTTACGTACACCTAAATTCTAAAATGTGCACATAGCAATCGGAGAACAGGTTGGATTGCGTTTTCTAATACATAACAGCAAAGAAGGAGTATGAAGAACGGAGTACCTGAAAAGAAGGAAATATATAAATAGTATACCCTGGATACATCATCTGCCTGTATCCAACTATTGCCCAAAAAGGGCTTTTCAATGTTCACTGAGAAACGCGCTGGGAGAGCAGCGGTGCCCCAGTGGTAGCAGCCCCGACTTACGAGCAGTAAGCCGTGGGTTCGAACCCAGGCAGGCGCATTACTTTGTGTAATTTATTTCATCACCGCTGCCCTCAAAAACGGTGAAGGAAAACATCGTGAGGAAACCGGCATGTTCTAGAACTAAAAATTCGAAGACATGGGACATCTACCAACCCGCGTGGTGGATTAAAACCCACCCTGTGTCCCATCAGTGGGAACATTATAGGCTGATGATGATGATGGACGCTACTGCCAAACTCGACGCCAAATTTTGGGCTGACGCAATTTAAATTTTCATCGAAACACTAAGAAGAAGAAGTGTTCGCATCAGGGATACAATTCCGGAGACGACCACGACCACGACTGGTTACTCACGATGGAAGTCTAAGTATGACTGCCTCGTTGGTCGAGTGGTCGCAAGCGCAACTGCTGAGCACAAGGTCCTGGGTTTCATTCCCGGGTTGGTCAAAATGTTATTGGGCTGTTCCAGCAGGAATATCACAGTAGCAGCCACGGAGTCTAGATTTAAGCCCGGTTGATGCTTTAGCCTCGCCTCCTATTACATCATCTGCCTAGCCTTTTCCCAAACTATCTTGGGGTCGGCTTCCAGTCCAACCAGATGCAGCTCAGCACCAGTATTTTACATGAAGCGACTGCCAATCGGACCTCCACAACCCAGTAACTGGGTAATACGATACCCCTTGGTAAGACTGGATGTCAGGCTTTTGGCTTCTGACTACTCGTAACGACTGTCAAAGATCTACAAATCGCTTAATGTGCGAATTGATCTTATTTTTGCATCATTCGGGTCCTCTTTTTTAATCAGCACCCTACCATTTTGTACCCAAATGTATTTAAATGTTGGTTTTAATTCATTTTTGGCCGTCCATAGCAGGTTGCGCGTGTGTTTAGTAAGATCCTCATTCACATAAATGCGTTGTTTATTTCCGTTGGCAAATATATCATCATTGGTTAGGTGGTGTATTTTTCGTGTAGCTAGCCATTTGTCGCGGAAAGTTCTCGTAGCCAGGGTAATAACAATCGGCCGCGGCTTTTTGTCGCGCTGTTTGTTCTCTGCTTTAGTTTTTTCACCTACCCTCATTGCCTCACATATCATGCCATCGGTTACACCTAGCTTACTTGCTATCATCTTAATTATAATATCTAGATTCTCGTTTTGCTGTTCCTCTAAGCCAAATATTTCTACATTTTTTCCTTTCTCGCATACTTCCAGATAAGCTATCCTTTCTTCCAGAGCTTTGTTACTGGTCTCCAAATGCACATTCTTATGCTCCAACGCTTTAATCTTTTTATCCGTTTTTTCCTTCTCTTCTATTAATTCTTGGTATTTTTCAGCATAGAAACTGATGTCATCAGACATTGCCTCCAGAGTCTTTTTCATATTAAAGACTATTGCTAGCTTTTCGTTAACTTCGGCTAACAATTTTTCCGGCGTCGTCTTCGACATATCTACTTCTATCGGCGACGGTCGGTGGGTCTGCGTGACTTGGCATTCATCACAAATACCGGTGTCACTGAGTCCTTTGATTTTAACAGCACATTTTTTGTGGAAGACACCCTCACAGTCCCCGTTACACTTAATGGTACTGTCCACTTTAACTCGGGCCAGCGACAGCTTACACGATTTACACTGAACCATTACGACAACGGCTCGTAATAAGTTAGCTGTAGGTACTTGTATTTTATTCGTTTCTCGCAAACACTAACACACGTTCGCACGGTGGGAGCGCGCACGCGGACTGAAAGAAGAATCACCATTATTTAGTAAAACGTAATATAATTTCATACGCTTATTCTCTGGCCGTCAGATCTAATGTCACTCTAGTCATTTGCTGGCTTAGTTGACAACTTTGGCTCCAAAGTGTCTTAAGATGGCGTTGGCTTGACTTGGCGTTGGCTTGGCTTGGTTTGGTTTGGCTTGGCTTGGCTTGGCTAGGCGTAGGCTGAACACATGGCGTGGCGTTACATTAGTTATGTTATGTTAAGTCTATGAAAACGCTTCCATAGATGGTGTCATCGCCGCGTCATGACGTCAAGCCTGTAATCCCCAAAACAAGGTTACACTGTTACGCAGTAGATTATTGTGCTTATATCATACACTCATATTTCATTTTTTTCATAAAGTTACAAAGTTAAAACAAGCGTAGGATCTGCTCGGGTTCTTTCATTGCGATTGACCGGCTTATCCACTGCGGTTCGCCGTCGTCATCGCCTTCGAAATTAGCAAGTCGACTCTCATATTCATATTCATATTCATATTCATTTATTTGCATTCTACAAGGTAAAACATGGTGTTAACAAATGGCTTAGAGCTAAGAGCCGTTGTAGACCCTGTCAGGGCACAGCAAAATTTAGGGTAACATATTCCCAAAAGTTTAAAACAAAATAATAAAATATACCTAATTCAAACATGGCAAAAATACAAAATCACATGAAAACTAAAACAAAATAATTAAAAATATTAGAAAAGAGAAATGTCAATATACTTAAAGTTAAAATGTCAGTCTTAAAAAGCTTAAAATTAAAATTAAATTATTCATGAGAAACTAAATAATTACATATAATGCACAAAACGTAATAATAAAATAATATCGCTAAAATTGTTATACATACTTTTTGCTTTTTATGGTACATATTTATACAATTGGTTTAAAGTTATATTTATGTATTTTTATATTATATATTGCACGAAATTATTAACAATGATAATAGAATTATGTAAAAATAGTTTTTATTGCCGTTGAAATTTATCGTTAAAATATTCGTCAATGGTGTAGTAGCTTTTGGTTATTAGAAGTTCTTTTAATTTATTGATGAAGATATTATTTTTATTCATATTTTTGATGTATTCCGGTAACTTATTGTAGATTTTAATGGACATGACAAATGTACTGGAAGAGTGCATTTTTAATCGTGAAGTGGGTATGTTTATTCTACTTTCATGTCTAAGTGTAATTTTTGTTTGTATATCTCCTCTTTTGGTGTATAATTGCGGATATTTTCTTACAAATTTACAAATTTCAAGTATGTATAGGCAGGGCAGGGTTAATATTTTTAGGTTTTTAAAATAAGGTTTACAGGAGTCTGTCTCTTTGATATTAATTAAAATTCTAATCATTTTTTTCTGCAGAGTGAATAATGTAGGCGCGTCTGTACTATTTCCCCATAATATAACTCCATAATTGAGCCATGCAAATGCGTACGCGTAATATGTTACTAGTGCTGTTTTGAGATCTGTTGTTTTCTTGATTTCTCGGAGGGCGTATGAAAACTTGGATAATTTTGTTCTTACTTTTTGAATATGTGATTTCCAATCTATGTGTGAATCTATGTCCAGGCCTAAAAGGGTGAATTTATTTACAGCTTCTAATTTTGATCCGTTGTATTTGAAATTTATAGTTAAAGGTATTTTTTGTCGGGGGTGGAACGTTATTATTTTTGTCTTATTGTAGTTAATTTCAAGGTTGTGTTCGTTCATCCAGTGTGTTACAGTGTCAAGTATAGAACTTAATCTTTGGTTTAAATTTATATTATTATCAAATGATGTTAAAATAGAGATATCATCAGCGAACAAAACGCATTGCTCATTGATGTGGTTAGGGAGGTCGTTTATGTAAACAAGGAATAGCAGGCACCCTATCACAGTTCCTTGTGGTATAGAAGCGTTTACGGGCATGTTTTGGGATCGAATTAATTCTATTTCTTTTGACTTATGATTGTAATGTTCTATTTGTACAACTTGTTCTCTGTTTTTTAAATAAGATGTGAACCATTCGTGACTTTTTCCGCGGATACCGATGTTATATAGTTTATTTAATAATATATCAAATTGCACCTTATCATAAGCTTTTGTCATGTCTAATAACAATCCTACAGCGTATTTTTTCTTATTAATTATATTGAGGGCTTCTTGTATATACTTATAAACAGCCAGAACGGTAGATCGGTTTTTGCGAAAGCCATTCTGACTGTCATTGAAAATATTAAATTTTTCACAAAATGCATAAACACGATCACACATGGCTTTCTCAAATATTTTTGAGGCTGTTGGTAAGAGAGCAATGGGACGGTAGTTGTTTGGGTCGGTTTTTATATTTTTCTTGTGGATCGGTTTTATAAGAGCTTTTTTTAATAAATCGGGGAAAACGCCTTCTTCAAAAGATTGGTTAATTAGTATATAAAACGGCAAGGTTAATTCGTCAGCGCATTGTCTTAAAAGAGTGGGTGGAAGTTCGTCAATACCATGGCTATTTTTGTTTTTTAAATTTTTAATTATTGTGTTTACTTCATAAGGATCTACTGGGCTAACTCTAAACAACTCTAAAGGACTCATCATCTGCTTAGCCTTTTACCAATTATGTTGGAGTATGCTTCCAGTCTAACCGGATGCAGCTGAATACCATACATATATTTTACATGGAGCGACTGCCTATCTGACCTCCTTCCTAATTACTGGGTAATATGAGACCCCTTGCTAAGACTTGACGTAAAGGACTAGACTACTATATCATCATCATCATCATAACATAACATAAAAGCCAAATGACGTCCACTGGTGGACATAGGCCTCCCCCAAGTGTACATAAGGGGGGTTTTGCCATAATCAGCAGCAGTACGGTTCTCACAAAAGCACAGAGAACGCTGCTGCTGCCTATTCTCTTGAAAGTCCCTTAGTCGCCTCTTAGGACACCCACGGGAAGCTATGGGATGGTGCTATTCTTTACGTCCGACACAATACAGAACACTATATTGACTACTATATTGTCGCATAGTCATCATCATCATATATCAGCCCGAAAAACGTCCACTGCTGGACATATCCCTCCCCCAAGAAGAGGGGGTTTTGCCATAATCACCACGTTTGGCAGGCGGGTTGGCGATCGCAGTACGGTTGTTACAAAAGCACAGAGAACGCTGCTGCCCATTCTCTGGTAAGTCCCTTAGTCGCCTCTTACGACACCCACGGGAAGATATGGGATGGTGCTATTCTTTACGTCCGACACCACACAGAGCAATAGCCCGTCGCAAAGCAATGTCGCATAGTAATTTATTGTAATACCCACCGATATAAAGTTAGTATGAGACAAAGTGAGGACTCCGAAGGCAGTCATGTAGACTGGCACTTGACTCATCTGCAAGGCTACCACAGCCAGAGCCCGGAAGTCAGGCCCCGGGTGGCACTCCTCCCAACCGCTATGGAATATCGCCGTGCCGACTAGCGAAGCCTAGGAAAA
Source organism: Cerastis rubricosa (assembly GCA_949152445.1). Taxonomy (NCBI): domain Eukaryota; kingdom Metazoa; phylum Arthropoda; class Insecta; order Lepidoptera; family Noctuidae; genus Cerastis; species Cerastis rubricosa. The sequence goes on from OX424541.1 coordinate 18,774,395, forward strand.
GTTTAATGATATCAGACTGAAATTGTCCCATTGTGAAGGACTTTTCTCCTGTTGAGTAGGTAGGACCAAACATCGTCATTTCAGCTGAAACACGTCCAATGCTGGACATAGGCCTCCCCCAAGTAACGCTACATTGACCGGTCCCGTGCGACTCGCATCCAGCGGATCCCCGCAACCTTCACCAGGTCATCGTTCCAACTAGTGGGAGGCCTTCCGACGCATCGTCTTCTGGTTTGCGGTCGCCATTCAAGGACCGAGCATAGACTATCATAATCCTACAACTTCCTGCTCAGGAATTGGACAGGCCACGCCACCTCGCGACCGCGAATTAGGCGAGGTCTCTTAGGAAAATAACGTTTAAACATTTCTGTGTATTGTAGTCGTCACGGAACAAGATAGTACAAATGGACATGAGGTACACATTATCTTCCTGACCTTGTCCCATTTCACTTGGGGTTAGTGTAACAGCGTGTTTTTTTTGTGTGAACTCTCCTGCTATGTACTTTTTTTACATTCCATTCCGCACAAAATCTATCTATTTTTTCTTTGGTTTTCCTCTCCCTCTGCATGCTACAAAAAGGATAAATGTTGAACATTTATCCTTTTTGTAGTCGTGAATAAAAATGCTAAATACCTACCTCATGTGTGATGTCTCCGGCGGCCATCATATACGAACCAGTCAGTATTATAAGACAGATGATGAACGCGGCGGTTGCCAGCAGATAAGTGATGTTACGCTCTGCCACCTGCAATTAGATATTCCATTAATATTTTTACAAAAATAATTATGAATTCGATTCCAAAGTCGGGTAGTGTTGTTGACTTTTTCCATCAAGAATTTTTCAGTCGAAATTGCGGGTCTGGATTTGTGCCCGGTAGATGGCAATAGGCTCGTCCCATATTACATGAGACTTGAAACATAACTGGCAAAGTGTGTTAGTTACACCTCTGCTTAACCGTTTGGGGATTACAGGCGTGATGTTTATACTTACAACTAGTTTTATAAGGCACATAACTAGCAGGGCCACACTTTCCAACACTTGGATGCTGTAGAGAGGACCCATGGACTGCTGTACATTTCGAGCACACCTGTAATATGAATTGCGATGAGTTTTTGATCTATCGTACCAAAATATACAGCAAATTTAGAGATCAACAGTATTCTTCGTTAATCAAAATTTACTAAGTCGTACTCACAACTTTAATAACTTACCACAAAGCGTCCGAATGTAACTTGATCCCAATCACGAAATCTTTCTTAAACTCTTCTGCAAGCTCCTTCCTCGTCTTCTTCCCTTTGTTCTCCACAGTCCTGATCCTCAGTTCTCGGAAATACAACCCTAGTACCCTGAACTTATGGCCTACAGTGAGTAGTGAACATAGGGCGAGGCAGTCCATTGTAGCCATCATGGCTACGATGTAGTACCAGTGGAACTCCGTGAAGAAACGGAGAACGTTGATAAAGGAGCCAGTCTGTGATGAATTGGGGAAGTACACCACTTCAGTGCGAACCGGTATGCCTGAGAAAAGGTTGAATCAGGCAAGGCAAATGCCAAAAAGCTAAGATTCTATCATCATCATCATTTCAGCCGCAATACGTCCACTGCTGGACATAGGCCTCCCCCAAGAAAGGGGTGTTTTGGCATAATCGCCACGCTTGGCATGCGGGTTGGCGATCGCAGTACGGTTGTTACAAAAGCACAGAGAACGCTGTTGCCCATACTCTGGCAAGTCCCTTACTCGGCTCTTACGACACCCACGGGAAGATATGGGATGGTGCTATTCTTTACGTCCGACACCATACAGAATCAATACTATAATATATAAACAGGATAATATTTTATAGGAAGAAATTACTAACAGGCTGAAGCGGTGAATTGGCAACTAACGGCATAAAACTAACAAAACTGAATAACTTACCCTGTGTAAAATGAAGCCTCACAGCTTCAATAGACGCTGAGCACAACGTCACATAGGAGACAGCAATCAACGTACAGCAATGCCTTGCAAACTGTTTAACAGACATTCTTTCCAGCTCTAAAGAATCGAAAATAGTTCTGCTGCCTTCCAGCAAACGTTCCATCACAACCTTGATGCGGGCCTTCCAGATGTAAAGCGTTAACACCTTGCAGTAAATCAAGGGATGCGCAAAAGTGAACTGCACCAAGTCATTCATCTCCCTTTTTGTCAAATCGGTCCTGGCATGAGCCATGAGCTCGTCAAACAAGACGACGAGGATGTACCCATTCGCCAATATCATCCAGGCAGTATAAATCTTCTTCCTGTAGTAGGAAACTTCAGTTTTCTCATACCAGAGATCCCCCATCCCCAAGTAAAACATGAATTTACATAGTGCTTTGAAGTAATACTTCTGAGGGTGTGTTTCCTTCAACGACGGCACGACCATACCGGCCAATTTTTTAAATCGAATTGCTACAAAGTTTGGATTGGTCATTGGATTAGGGCATGATTAATCGAAACCGGACTTTTTGGGTTTAAAATCCAATTACACAAATTGGTTAATTCGATAAATGGTATAGTTTCGTCTGATTAATGTTCTGATAGTTATGAATCAATTTATTAGTTTGCCAGACTGTGGAACAAAGTTTTTAAGGGACAATTTCTCAAACTCCCTACAGGCTAGGTGACCATGACGTCTTAAAACGAGTGGCGAGTGGGAAAGAGACGAAGCTAGACAGCTCGTCTAGCTCCATCTCTTTCCCACTCTGGAATAAGAATGAAACAATAATGTTTTAAGACGTCATAGTCCCTGGTCTAAAATGTATTTCACGAAAGTCCAGGTGATGTTGTTTATGTCAGATTTGTTTATACAAGAAACAATATTTACGTACCGCGAGGACTGCTTCAAAGAGGCACGGGCCTTTGCCCAGCAGTGGGACCGCACAAGCCGTTACAAAAAAAAAAACAATATTTAAAAAATCTCAGACCATAATAAGGGCATACGTTTCCTTCAACTTGGCACACCAACCTTCCTACCTTCGAGTTTCCTACCTTTACGTTTTACCTTCGACTTCGAGTACCAAATAGTCTTTTTCAACTTATATAATCTTAACTTCTACGTTCCCAGCCACCTTGTAAATGTTAATGCGTCGTCCCAGGAACACTTGTTAAATCAAAAACTTGTCCTGGCTTAATGCAATGCAATGAAATCTCAAGCACTTTCCTTTTAAGTTTATTTATAAATGTATGATTCGAGAGCTTCTCGGCTATGAAACTGCAAAGTACTCAAATACAACGAGTTTCTACAACATCCACATAAAAAATTAAACGGAATTACAAATTGTGGTAGAATTGCATTAACCTGAAAGATTTAGAAGATAGATAATAATATTTGTAGAAGCAGGTCTTCTTTTTCCTGTTGGTTCACGACATTTTAAAATGTTATAACCCCAAAACTTCGCCAGTTCCACTGCGTCTTTGGTGGTAGCGCACAGAGGGCTGAATAAGAGGTCTAATGTGAAGCTGAAGTTATTAGAGGAGCTCGTGGCTATTTCCAGAATAACAACGCGTTTAGGGTGCTGTTGTGTCTGCCTCGGTTCTGTAGCGCGTCATTTATGTTCGCTGAAGCTCCTACCGACTGTTTCAATGCTGTACGGCGTAAGAAAGCGGCCTCGCTGCTAAGCAGGCTCCGTGGCAGCCCCAACAGCATTATGAGCGCCATAGTCGGGAGGCATGACAGCCCGTTGGTGAGATGTCTAGTCACCTGTACAATGTCTGTGTTGTTGTTACTAACCCAATGGATCTTTTGTTATCTGTTTAAAATGAATATATTTATATAACAGACGTTCGGGTCGATCTTTAAGTTAAACCGCGCTTGCCTAAGTTGGTCCGTGGATGGGTGACCACCCACTACATACCGAGTTTCCGCCATGCCTCGGAGAGCACGTTATGCCGTTGGTTCCGGCAGTCATTTGTAGTAGTCAGTGGCCCTAGTCTTACCAGGGATACCGTATTACCCAGTACTGTGTTGTGGAGGTCAGATAGGAAGCTGCATGTAAATACTGGTATTCAGTTGCATCTAGTGAGACAGGAAGCCGACTCCAACATGGTTTAGGAAAAGGCTAGGCAGGTCATGTAAATCTAAATTTATTCTAACTTAAGCCTATGTACCCTTTACCAGATAAAATCATCATTCTCTTGCTCTTATCCCAATTCATTTGGGGTCGGCGCAGTACGTCTTCTTCTTCCATACTTCTCTATTACTTGTCATCTCATGGGATACCTCCTTTCTTGCCATATCATCTTTCACACAGTCCATCCATCGTTTCTTTGGGCTTCCTCTACCCTTATACCCATCCACATTCATACTCAAAACTTTCCTAACGACGTTTTCCTCATTCCTCCGCATCACATGCCCATACTGGAAGATGTTTTCAAGGTTCTGGACTGGAGAGGGCTAGGCATCAACGTCAATAGCGAGTACATCTTTCACCTTCGATTTGCCGACGATATAGTGGTCATGGCAGAGACCATGGAGGACCTCAGTACAATGCTCGATGACCTCAGTAGAGCTTCCGGAAGAGTGGGTCTGAAAATGAACATGGACAAAACCAAGGTCATGTTGAATGCCCATGTAACACCCACTCCTATCAAGATCGGAGACTCTACTATCGAAGATGTAGACGATTATGTCTACCTGGGACAAACGGTCCCAGTTGGGTAGGTCTAACTTCTAGAAAGAGATCAATCGTCGAATCTGACTCGGCTAGGCAGCGTTCGGGAATCTGCGTGGTATCTTCTCGTCCAACTTACCGCAGTGTCTCAAGACGAAAATCTATGACCAGTGTGTGTTGCCAGTGATTACATACGGGACCGAAACGTGCTCGCTCACAATGGGCCTCATCAGAAGGCTTAAAGTCACCCAAAGGGCAATGGAGAGGGCTATGCTCGGAGTTTCCTTGCGTGATCGAATCAGAAATGAGGACACCCACAAGAGAACCAAGGTTACCGACGTAGCCCGAAGAATTGCCAAGCTTAAGTGGCAATGGGCAGGGCACATTTGCTCGCAGAACGGATGGCCGATAGGGCCGAAAAGTTCTGGAATGGCGACCGCGAGCTGGAAGACGATGCGTTGGAAGGCCTCCCACTAGGTGGACCGATGACCTGATGAAGGTTGCGGGGATCCACTGGATGCGAAGCGCACGGGACCGGTCAATGTGGCGTCACTTGGGGGAGGCCCATGCCCAGCAGTGCACGTCTTTCGGCTGAAATGATGATGATGATGATGACATGCCCATACCACGACAACCGATTGCCATACAGCTTTTCAGTCACCGGCGCCACTTTCAGACTTCCTCTAATGTACTCATTCCTTATTCTATCCACTCGCGTAACACCACACATCCCCCTTGCATTCTCATCTCAGCCACATGCAAATGCCTTTCATTCATCCCTTTTGTGGCCCAACATTCTGATCACTTAAAGGACCAGATAAAAGTGACTGTAAATTAAAAGGTTATTCTGTCGGAGACGGGTAACGAGACCACTGCAATCATTAACCATTAACATCAATGTCAAGAAGGGAGACTGTCTTTTTTTAAAGCACCCTTGTTATCAAATAATTAAAATGGACAGAATAAAGAACTGGTGTCTGACAACAAACGGAGGTTGATAACATTCCGATAAGATGTTTCATGAAAATCCCGTGTTTAAATTATTTTATCACTAGTCGTGCCGCGCAGTTTTACCTCTTAAGAGCGTTTACGCCTTCGACATTTCATACAAACTTTCAAGTCCTTATTTTCCGAAATGACTGAACCGATTTTAATGACATTCGCTCGGGCGTGAGCCAGGGATCTGTGTTGGGGCCGCCTCTGTTACTGATCATGATCAATGATTTGATAACAAGGGTTAAGTTTGCCAAATGCCTGTTATACTTATGCCGACGACCTAAAACTGGTCGCTGAAATCAAAACAAACGACGATTGCGAACTCCTCCAAAAGGATATTGATGCCATTTATGAGTGGAGCATTGTAAACAAGCTGTTTTTCAATGCAAGCAAGTGCCATGTCATGACATACGGTAGAGGGTTGCGGCCGATCCATTACAACTACAGATTGGGTGGTGAAGTTATTTCTCGAGTCACCAACATCAAGGATCTGGGAGTGACTTGACCGCTGTCTGACTTTTAAAGAACACATCTCCATCCTTGCGAAGTAATCTTTCAGGCGGCTTGGCTTTGTTTTGCGAAACGCTCGTGACTTCCGCAATCCAAAGGTTATCAGGTTACTGTACACCACTTTGGTCCGAAGCAAACTTGAGTCCAGTGCCTGCGTCTGGCACCCCTACACCGCGAACTTTACTCTGATGCTCGAAAAGGTGCAGAAAACCTTCCTGAGAATTTTTTTCCAAAGGTTGTACCACTTCTTTCCCTACATGTACCCTACCAACTATCTGTTAGGAATGCTGGGCTTGAACTCTTTGGAGGTGAGAAGGGGCTTGGATCAACTCACAATAGCCTGCAAGACCTTGCGGGGACGTATCGACTGCCCAGAACTCCATAGTCTTCTCTGCCGGCTATTTGTGCCCGACAAATACATCGGACACCGTCTGAACCGCCGGCACACTCTGTTTGCCCAGCCTTTCCCCAAAACTGTCGCCAGAGCGAATTCGCCGGTGTGTCGTATTCTCCAAATCCTCAACGCCCTTCTGACTACCAACCCTGAATGTGATGTGTTTGCGGATGGATGGAATAAAGTAATGTTTATATGTCTGGTGTTCTGAGAGAAAAAGTATGCAAGAGTGTCCACTGTTCCGTGTTAATTTTAGTTTAAATTAGTGAATGTCGTCAATTTTAGTTTTTATCTTCTTATGTTTCTATGTTAATTAATGTAATTGGTGTTATACCGTTTTAATTAACTTTAGATAAATAAATAAATTCATACGCATAAGCAGGATACATAGGTCTATAAAGTTACAGCATTTATTAATAATTAACTAGGTAGCGTAATTTTAATTGATTATTTATGTCTTTTGTGATATCCTCCCGAATTTTGACGGGGATGCAAAACAACACCTTGTATACTTCGAACATTAGATTAGAGATCCACAGTGTTTAGATTCGGTTTCATTAAAATTATAATTTCCATTAAGTTGGTTTCTTTGCCCCTAAATTTGTTCGCTTAATAACGTAATAAAAAAATTAAAGTCTATCAGACGGTCTCCGGGGTCCGCGATGGTTATAATTTGGTGCCAAAAATTGGATATGCTATGCTGAAATGGTGGTGAATAATACAGCTAATTATCTGGCAAAAGATGAAATGTAATGATGACGCGGTTTGATGAAGATAGGGAAAGACGAAAATGTAAATCAGTCTAAATCCTTTACGTCTTGTAACTACGCCTGCCTGATGATATACAGGGTTTAACGGAAAGGGTATATACAAACTTCAGGGTGTGCTACAGACCATCACACAGAAACATGTTCAGTTTGATGGTCTGTAGCACACTTTTTTTTTTTTTTTTAGCACACCCTTAAGTATGTATATGTTACCGGCCAAACCCGATTTCAGGCCAAACTAGTTTGTCCTAGGCCAAACCAGTTTACTGGTTTTTCACTGACCCAAACAAAACATTTACAATGCACCCAACTTGGATGTGGCATCGCTCGCTACGCTCGCTCGGCTCGCGCGTTTATGGTCACAGTTCTAACCTAACCCATTTAGATGGGGTGCTCTATATGATCCTGTTATGATGAGTCCTAGTTTGGCCTAGGACAAACTAGTTTAGCCGGAAATCGGGTTTGGCCGGTAACATATATACCCTTTCCGTTACACCATGTATACCAAAAAATTAATTTGTTAAGTTTTCTTTATTTCAGTCTAGTGTATTTTTATTTGGATATTAATCCTTAATTTTATAGTTAAAGCCGAAAACTTTGGACCTTACCATGTATAGCTTCATGACGTTATACACGTATCGCCGTTTTGCAAAAATTTTCAGAATCTAAACTAATTGTAAAAGTCCTTATTACTACAACGGGCGGGCCGTCAGAGTGTGACCCTGTCAAATCCCATCACTAGTAAATTTTTTCGCATGGGTTTGATTCTTGCTCGAATTTACACGAGTTAAACTAAAAGTTAACAGATATTGGTCCGAGAGGGCCGATGCCTGTCAGGGCTGGGACTGTTCGAAAGAGTTACCGTGACCCTGGAACACAAAGTGCTATGAAGGAACATGGATGGGTTTTAGTCAGAACAAGTCTGACACTCCCTCCCGCTCCGCCCAGAGCGGAGGGGGGTCATTTGATGATTTCACATCCGTAAAAAAAAGGTTAACAGATATCTTTCTAACTAACAAAACATCCGACGTTGATTACATCTGGAAAAAGGCGGAACAAAATCCGTCCAAATATATTATTGATATTATCTCGCAATTTTATTTTTTTTTACTTCTCGATAGAATCCATTTTATTATTATCTTTTACATCGAGTTACTGTTCCATATTTCTCGCGGCTCCTGCTCGTCGTTTCTGATGCAAATTGAAGTGTCTAAGAATTTAAATCCCTATGAATTTTAAAATATACACAGCACTCCGGTTCGGAAGTGAAATAAAATGAAATTATTTAACTATGTAAATGTGACATTAGTTTCGTGTATATACTTGTTAACAACATTCAGTTTCTGAATTACATAAAAGGAACCTAACTATATACATTACAACGATTAAGTAACAAACTAATAAATTAAATAACTAAAATAACAATAAACTATAAAAGGGCGACCAAAAACTCCTCCTCAACGCTGTCAGCTGGTAATGTGCCCAAGAGACTGGCAGCATTGCCACGTGGTATGGCAATACCCAGCCTCTAGCCAAAGTAAAAACCAGCCCTTGGGTTACGGAAAGCGTCAACAAGGCGTTCAGAAATTTACTTTAAAAGGCTGTGAGCACTCGGACCCCACGGCCCCAGAGTTTCAACCCCAAACGGCTCGAAAATATAGAACTCCAAAAAGCTTACTATATTTTCGCCGCTTGAGGTTCCACGCTGCCGCAGCGGCAGCGCCAGCACAGCACGATGAAGATGTGATGGCGCAAGTTTCTGAAGATTTGTGGAAAATGAATGGTGTTTTATACGAACCAGACTGAATGTGCCTTACATAACATCACGCCTGTAATTCCCAGAGGGATGTGCTGAGATGTATCTAGTAGTACACACACATTTCGCCAGTTATGTTTGAGTCACATGTAATAGGGGGCCAGCCTATTGCCATCAATCCGGGCACAGATCCAGACTCCGTGAATGTTCCTAAGTCTTCTCAAATTAGATATGATGCCCTTGAGGCTTTTGTTGAAAAGACCAAACTAACCATCACCTAAAACCTCTTTTGCACCAGAAATCACAAAACCTATTTAAGACATCGTTGTTTCTGTCAGCCGCCTGAAGATAACAGAGACGGAGATATGCATTGAGGGAGTTATTTTATGAGCGGTTCTTAATAAACTTAAAAGTAATTAACGAAAATGCGCATCATTAACCCTGAGCAATTTAAAAGGGCGACTTATTCAATCAACTTTGGGTTCTTAACCACAGCACTCCTTGGTTTCCTTTTTCATGTGGTTTTAGACCAAGTGTCCAAATTTTATGCCACCCATGGGCGTCTCTTGGCTTTACATGCGGTCGAGAAATATCTCTCAGACATGTTTGCTTTCTTCAACATGTTTTCCTTCACCGAAGCTAGTGATAATTATACAATACGCGCAAGAATCTGCAAAATCCGAGTTCTGTGCCTAGGGTTCGAACTTGGATGTCCGACGCTTTTAACCACACTATAAATAAACGTATGAATATCCAAGACCTTACCACGCAAGCAAGCCAGCCAACCATATGTCACAGTGTAGCTCATAACTCATTCCAACTTACGCTCGAATCCCTGCGGAAAATGCAGACTTGCTCCAACAACTGTCACTACTGCTAGTCATCGCACAAACTTTGGTGATGTACCCGCACTGCTTCACGCGTCGGCAATTTACAACTACCTACGTACTTACGTTACCTACATCCTTATTCTATACTAATATGTATTATAAAGCTGAAGAGTTTGTTTGTTTCAACGCGTTAATCTCAGGAACTGCTGGTTCGAATTGAAAAATATTTTATTGTAGGATGGCCCATTTATCGAGGAAAGCTATATAACATCACGCTATGACCAATAGGAGTGGAGCATCAATGAAAAATGACGCAAAAACGGGGAAAACCCCCGCATGTGACGCAGACGGAATTGTGCGGGTCAGCTAGTCTATACTAAACTTTGTTTGTTTGAACGCGTTATTCTCTGAAACTAGCAATCGGATTTGAAAAAATCTCAGCAGCGCGCAAAACCGCGGAGCACAGCTATTAATGTAATAAATGCCAAAGTAATTCTACCCGTCCACCTGTTAACTTTCACGCCTTATTCGCTGAAAGGATTTGTATAAACTTCAATCACACACAATCTTAAAATATACCCTACGGTTACCACGGTACGGTACCTACGGTTCTTTTTATCCCGGTAGTAAATTACCGCGAGAAAATTACTACATACCCTCCACGAAGGTGAAGACGCGAGGAAATGCCAGTATCTTATCTTATATATAAATTACGTGTCACGTTGCTTGTCGGCGATGGACTCCTAAACTACTTAACCGATTTTAATCAAATTTGCACACCGTGTGCAGTTTGATCCAACTTGAAAGATAGGATAGCTTACATCTCAATTTATAGTCGCAATATTATTTTATTGCAAATTATGTCACAATTATCTGTTAGCTCCAAACGATTCTAATAGATGGCGGTATCTGTTGACTGGATTGGAGTAAGTATTCAATAAATGGCGCTGTAAGAGCGGAGCAGCAATAAAAAATATTGTGAAAACGGGGAAAAAATATATGTAAACGACGCATCGTTGACGCAGCGATGACGCAACGCAAAATGTGGCCTCAGCTTAAATCATCATTAGTTCTAATAGGATCCTAAAGCTAAAACCGTCAATGACTGCAAATCAAGAACTTACCATTGCTAATTTTTCAGATAACGGGCTAAAAAAGCCGCCGAACTTCCGTCCATAATTCAAGTCAGATCCTTCCAGTGCGGATCTAATTCCGCGAAGGAGGCTGTAATCCAGAGATTTATTACAACAAGACGCCGTGAGCTGCGTTAGATAGATTAATTGCCGCCGCAGCCACAATGCAGATGTTTCGTTAAATAATGTTTAGGCTACGCAATTTTTTGACAGGCTGTCTTTTAGGCATTCTTTGACAGATTTTTATTTATTTTTGTTGTTTTAATGAAACTGCGCGCGCACCTCTGCACACAATGGCAGATGTTGGGATTTCAAAGTATTTCTTTCTTTAACTTTCAGGGTGAATTTGTATTGTATTTCATGGTACCTAAAATGATACAATATTTACAGGTACGCGTAAACCACATTTAATAAAGATAACGATCTTAGATCATAACTGGGAAACAGAACGGTCTGATAGCTTCGTTATCACATCACAGGGATACACAAAACAAAGCCAATAATTATATTTAAACTATTTATTTCTTACGAATATTTCCAACAAATAATAACAACAGTTAAGTTTAACATTAGGAACAATGTACCGTTAGCTTCGAACCATAAAACTTACAACAATATAAAAAAACATAACTTTTTCAACATGCAGCTTACTACGAGTGCCAACTGTGCAAACCAAACTAGAAAAGTGTCATCATGACAGTTACTGTCATTGTCAAACTTTTGTCGACTCAAAATGACTGTCAAACGCCATTCTATATTGTATGTGCTACAGTCCAGTATATTTTGGCCCTTGGCACAAAAATAAGCAAGCAAATAAAATAAAATAAAACTTTCACTGAATCTAACATATTGAGGAGAAACACTGCTGAAAGCAGCGCCGCCCGATATATCGAAATATACTGGACAGGTCTTCAAACGAATACTCATTAGTAGTCCTTTCATAGTTATTATACTTTTCACAGAAGTAACCCAGAAGCAACGTTATTGCAACCCAAACAAAGATGAGTATGATTTTAATAAACAACTCAGTGGCAATTTCATTGTGAAAAGATTCAACAAAGATTAAACAATTGACAAAAGAAAACAAAATTCTTTTGACACTGACATTGACAGAAGATGCAAGTGTCAAGTTTGATGCACATCATTGCCACCAGAGGGTGCATCCTACGCGGAAACAAGAGCTTTGCATTTGAGTGAAAAATAGAGCTTGAGGTAATTTATAAAAACTTAGTTTTACTCAATTTAAGAACAACTTTTACTATGAAACGAATCCTGGAGACGTGAAAAAGTGTTGTTCCAAGGTTGGTCCTGTAGTATAAGTTGATTAGGAAACAAATGATCTACGATTTACTGATCGCATTTACTGATTTCGCACGGCATGTCATACCACGCCAAAATTATGAAAAACTTCGTGCTTGTTGTGACAAGACACTAGATGTCTTACGACATCGGGTGAAAAAGACAAAAAGAATTATTACACGAGTCAAAAAATAATAAATTGCCAAACAACAGTTCACTTATGTTAATAAATCATAAAACTACCGTACTATCAGAGTCATACCCAAGATCTGTTTCTGTGCTACATTCAACGTTTTTCCTATTCTTTAATTTATCTTTAAACATGCTTTTATTATTTTCAGATTTACTGTCATTTTTCATTAATCTTTTTTTATATTCTTCTAAAGAAATCTTCTTAGCTTCTTCTTTCCTATTAATGTCTTCGTCATTATTCCATGCATTATTAAATTTTTTTTTGCAACATTTCACGAAATCTCTAATCCGCATAGGTTTAGTTTCGGTTTTTGAATTCGCTCTTGGATCTCCAGGTAGGGGATCAATCTTGGGTCTTGCATTTTTGGTAAGCGGATTTAAATTTGTTCGACGTAAGACTTTTTGATACGTCATTGGTATGGGCAAAATTGGCGGCGAATATCCTTTTATTGGTGTTGGGACAAGTTTGTCTTTAGAGTTCTCAGTTAATTTTAAAGTTTCAAACCTACCACGCTTATTTGACATAATTGCTACATCTAATGTGTTTTCTTTTTTGTTTTCACTAATGATACTAGCAGGGTACATTTCTTTAAAACTATCTCCATCGACAAAAGATAACTTTTCTAATTCTTTTAACATTTCCTTCTTAGTAGCTACTACTTCTGTATCTTCAACCGGGCTCATATTTTGAGCATCCTTAACTTGTTCTACTTTAATAGTCTCCTTATTTTCATTAAAATTATTTTGAACAGGCATGGCGGCTATGTTAATTTTTTTTACTAAACCATCATTATTAATTCCGATTATAGAACTATTATTCGCCTGTAAGGTATTAACTGTGTTCGGTAGGGAACCACTTTGTGGCTTTTGCACTACTGACGCTGACAGACGATTTAAATTAGAACAATTGTTGGATTGATTCACGTCGTAACCATTGCTTGGGGGTGGTGGGGGTGGGGGTCGTAGTGGTAAGGAAAGAGCCATATCTTGCGGCATCCAACTTTCCCTGTAAAAGTACTGCATTGAATTACTAGGTTGTTGACCTATATGGCCTTGAGGAGGATGGAACTGATTTGGAACAGAATTGACAGAACTTGGAAGATAACCTTGATGAGTTACTGAAGGACCTGGTGGATAAATTATCGGATAGGGTGGTGGGGCTCTGCATTTAATGGAATCTGAATGGCTCAGGAAAATCATGGGTCTTTGAGGAGCCACGGTTTGCACAGGGGGTTCGCAGTACTTCTCGAATGGAAGGTTTGTGTGATTATTTGACTTTAAAATTATAGACGATGCATAACGATTCTGTACTGGCACATTGACACGTTTATGAGGAATATTACTGGTACTCATTTTATTATGCACTGCATTATGAACGGGAAAATGACGCCCATTAGAGGCCTGGAAGTTAGTGTATTGAATAAAAGGAACGGGCTCTGATCCAGTTGCAGGCGCAGCCACAGTTGTCGTTGGTATATTACTATTACAAACTGTTGGTTTATTATTCTTAATTGGTGCTTTAGGAGTAGGATTTCTGACTGCGACAGTATTTGTTGTACGTTTATTCACACTGTCTTCGTGAGTCCCACGTAATACATTTTGTTCATTCAAAGTCCTATTTTGACTTGAAGGTATACTCTGAGTATTGCGGAGGTTGTTGGTTTTGAAATCAGTCTTTTTAACATCATTACAATTCTGAGGAAGCTTATCCGGTACAATTAAAGATTTGAGATTAATGTCTTTGGAATGACTTTTGGTTTTATCTGGAATCACATTTGACTCCCTCCGTATAGCTTGTTTTGTATGAAAATCAAAGGGCTTTGGCGCAACTCTAGGAAAAATTATTGGTTTTGGTCGATTATTATCTTGCACTAAATCAAAGCTATTTATATTAGTAAGTTTATCAACTATTTTCGTTAGTTTGCCGAGCTCCTTTGACAAGTTATAATTTGTATCTGATTTATTGCATTTAGGAGGCATTTCGTATTTAGGTTTCTTTGGCAGAGTACTGCAATGCAAAATCGGCGACTTTAGTTTTTCAACCTTTTTACGAGGTTTCATAAGACGTTTAGTATTTATGCTTTGTGTACCATCTCTATTTCTTTTTTGTTTTTTGCATTTAAGTTCTTTAATATCTTCTTTACTTCTTTTTGCTATTAATAATCCTACCAAGGAACTAGTATTAGTAATACCATTAATTTTTTTTTGATCATTTTTATATTTATTAGTGTTTTTTACATTCTTTACGTGTTGTGTTACGTTAGTTGATACAAAATTTTCATTTTTTTCTGGAATTGTTACTTCGGTAGTTAATTTTTCATTCACAGTTTCAATTTTATTTTTTAAAAGACTTTTATTTGACTGACTAATCACTTGAGCATCAGACGACTGATCATTTGTTTTCTTTGTCTTTAAGTCATCGATTAGTTTTTCAGATATTTTACTAATGTCAAATTGTACGGTAACATTTTGGGAACTAGGAGATTTGACAAAGGGCGGTTTTCCAACCAAATCTTTTTCTTCATTGGTAATTGTAAATTGGCAAATGGAGTTGCTCTCTTTTTCTTCAATTATCGGTATTATTTGGGTGCCGATGTGGCCAAGTGTTTTGTCAACAGCACTTACATACTTGTCATTACAGATGATAGGTTGTTCCTTTGCTTCTGCCTTTTCACCCGCATTTTCTCCGTCTGCTTTAATGTCCTGCGTTTCATTTGTTTCCACTTTCTGTACAATTTTCATACCTATAAGTCCTTGATTACGTTTTAAATCTACTTGAATCGAATGCTTTATACTCAATGCTCTTTTTATCTCCTCATCGGCTCTGCGACGTTTGATATTTTCAAGAGTTCTATTTAACTTATTTTTATGTATTTTTGGTTTAGGCCCTGGCGATTTTACTGTTTTTATGCATAATTGACCATTTGTAATTATTTTATTTGTAACAGCATCTTGTAGGTCTTCTATTATAAAACAATCATCTGAATCTTCCACTATAACTTCTACATCTTTGTCTTCGTCACTACCACTATCACCATCACCATCACTATGTCGATTTGAATTTATTTTATGCATTATTTGTTGCGTATACTTTCTAAAGTACCAAGGAAATTTTCCGCAATCCACTAATTTAACACATGATGGAGTAATATCACACTCACTGATAGTGCCGCTCTGTATTTTATCTACTTGATCGCCATCGGGTTTTCCAAGTGTAAAATCTTCTCTTGGATGACAAAATTCAACATTTCCTATGGGTTCCAATCTCCACCGGCTTTCTGTGTCTCTGTAGGTGCCTATAAAAAATAGAAAAGTGTTATTTTATCTGTCATCAAATCAATCACGAGTTGTATCAATAGGAGTTTTTTGTAGTGGTTTGTGTGTTTGGACCTATTTGGCACAGCTGTGAGATACTGTAAGTCTTTTTTTTCTCTCAAATACTTCGTTTTTTTTTCGGTTTTATGTTATGCAACTTTTGTTTGTATATGAAATGGTACAGCTAAAGATGGATGTGAAAATAAACTTTGGATCATCTGACTAAATAGCACATTAGCCTAAATGCAACGCCTAATAACAGTGGATTGCATACAGTGTTAAAAATATTTAAGTTTCGGTAACCGTTCTCCAAACACCGAGGTTGCCTGGTAAAAAAACTTGATTAAAAAAAACAAAGATGTTTCACATCTGCCGCTGTGAAACATCTTTGTTTTTTTTTAATAGACTTAATCATTAATAAAAACCCTTTAACAAAATAAAATACAGAGTAAAAGAAAGAAAAAAAATTGCAAGTACTTACGTGAAAATTTCTACAACAAAACAAGATCAACAAACAATCCAAAACAATCTTAATTTTTTATGGGATAACGTTGGTTTTATGGGGCAGAGGGATAATACCATTTCCCGTCACGTCAAGTCAATTTTACTGCCTAGTCGCGCATTTAGATGTTTTACATAAAAAAAACCGACCAAGTGCGAGTCTTACTCGCACACAGGGTTCCATAGCCCCAAACAATATAATAACAATATTTTGAACTGTCATTCATTAGTTAGTAGTATTAGTTAGTAAACTTCCACTCAACCGCAAAACTAAATTTATTTTGCATAGTATGTTTATGAAGAAAAACAAAGTTACTGCTGCAGTTTGATGAAAAAGTCCCATATCTCAAAAACTAAATACATATCTTATTGAAACCAATTTTCGTTGATAGTTTTTTTTACGTTCTACAATCCTAAATATTTTCAGAATTTTCCTCCTCTTACTTTAGAAATTAGAGGGGGGGCGACACACATTTTACCACTTTGGAAGTGGTTCTAGCGCAAACTATTCAGTTTAGAAAAAAATGATATTAGAAACCTCAATATCATTTTTGAAGACCTATCCATAGATACCCCACACGTACGTATTTAATGAAAAAAAAATTTGGTTTTCAGTTCTAAGTATGGGGAACCTCAAAATTTATTGTTTTTTTCTTCTATTTTTGTGTGAAAATCTTAATGCGGTTCATAGAATATATCTACTTACCAAGTTTCAACAGTATAGTTCTTATAGTTTAGGAAAAAAGTGGCTGTGACATACGGACGGACGGACGGACAGACAGACAGACAGACATGACGAATCTATAAGGGTTCCGTTTTTTGCCAATCGGCTACGGAACCCTAAAAAGGTTCAAACTAACACTACTTCACAACATACACTACTTCTAAGTTGACCAGCATCAAAACACAAGTGAACATTCTATTTTCAAGTCGCCGTGATCATTTTTTCTTGTTAGTTTAGTCAGCTTATTCTTATTCTCATTCTTTCTTGCAAATAATTTCCTTATCTTAAGTTTATCTTCACGGCTATCTTTAGCCGTAACATGTGTGCAGGGTGTAAGGGACACCAAAGCGAAAACGCATATCGCATACTCAGTACATCATTCGGAATAGGTACATAGTTTTAAAGAACCGGGATTTTTAGGACCTTCTGGCTTAAGAACCGGGATTTCGGGAATTTCGATACTTTCGGTACTTTAAGTAAGCCATACAGATCAATAGATATGGTAGGATAGTACAGTTAAAAGTGTTGAAACGGAGAAAGTAAGAGAAATACGAAATTATAAGAACAAATAAAAACAAAAATGAAATCTTATCAAATAAACCGTCTTTCTTGTTTTATCTATACAGTCATGTGCATTATTTTAACCTAAGGCACTACTCACGATACTGATTGCATTACGGCTATTAATACGCAAATCTAAAATATTAATAATGCAAGTAAGAAAAAGTAAAAATGTATTAAGTAATACTGCATAAGGCTTATTATACAAATCGATGTTCCGAGATGGCGCAAAAACTACTTCATAGAAACTGTTCAAATTTTGCTCAAATATTCCTTAAAGTCGTCTTCAAATGTTAGGCAATATATTATCACGCTCCTCATTTAAGGGCGCCAGCAATATTGCATTTCTAGACTCAATCCAAACTGTATTAATTTTAACTTTATTTCTTCGACGCATCTTTTCACTGATTATAATGATACGGTTCATCATCTCCTTGAGTGTATTCACAAACCTTGAAGCATGTTGACCATGTTTTATCTTTGATAGATGTTTTTCCGACACCTTGTTTACATTTATAACCTCTGTGGTATCGTAATTACTTTGGTGCCTCAAAAATCGTGATTAAAGCAATTACAATAATTGTCATTTCACTTTTTTTACCCTCCTAAACTAGACGCGTTTGAGGGGTGACCAATTGGGAAAAAATGGTGCGTTCTTCAACACTTAACGACTGGGACAAAATATATCCAGTCGTTAATAGTGTTAACGACGTGGTATTAACGAGCAGGAACGACCACTTGAATGCTTCAAAGTAGCATTTGCTCGAAAATTGCATCTAGTACTACTAATTAGCATGTGTTTTACATGCTTTAAACGGTCGAACACGCTTTAAACAATATAATGAGAAAATTTCAAACGCGAAATATCTTTTCCCGAATGTACCGAAAAAAACGGAATTTGGTTTTGAAAATCCCGAATCTTAAACCGACCTAAATATGCGGGACTATTCACTATTCTGAACCCTCCCACATGGATATTTTACATCGGAAATTTAAAAAAAACTGCCTATACATTACCTACACGTACAAAATGTATGGAACAGCAGATTTTTTTTATTCATTACATTAATTAATTATTCAGAATGATGTACTGACTATGTAGTATGCGTTTTCGCGTCGGTGTCTCTTACACCCCTTATAAAGCATACAGAAAGTTTAAACTTACTGTGTCCAAGAGGCTTACTGCCGAAGTAGATCGCGTTTAAGTCATTGTCAAACAGTCTGATGGGGTCATCGCAGTTCTCATCGTCCGTGTCTTCAGCCAAATGAGGATTCATTCTGATGCAACCTGATAACAACGAAACATTACTTTTATCTACAACTTCTTTTCGAAATTCGAACTTCTAATTTTGTAATTTAGTTTGAAAAATACCGTTAAAATTTCGCCTAGTTAAATTGTGAAGATGTCGCTGATTGGTCGGTGTTGACGACACACAATTGTGTGTTTAAACTATAGTCCGGGGCTTTTAGATTTGAACCCTGCATTAAATATAAACAGCGATTTTTTTCTTGAATCGTGTACTTGACCTTAGCTCTTCAAATAATAAAAAAAAATTAAACATTTTCCGAAACCGGATCAAGCTGAAAAAGACGAAAACGCGTTTTTGTGAATAAAAACTTGGGAAAAAAAGTTAACAGGACAAATTTAGTTACTTTAGGTAAAGAATTGGTGACAGTAATATATTTTTTCAGAATTAAACATTTTCGTCCACGGAAATTACGGTAAAAAAACATTTACGAAATTTTTGGATTGTACTTAAGGCAAAAATATAAACAGCGGTTTTTTTACATAAAATAACTTAAATTAATATATTACACCGCCAATAAACAAAATTAAACAAATTGTACTACCGGAAGTTATTATTACCAGTTTTTTTACAATAGCGGTTGAGGCAAAAAGGTAACAGGGTTTAATTTAGTTTAACTTTCATCTAAAGGCTATTTCTAACCTATTTACACGACAATTAAACACTTTAAAGCTAATCGTGAAAAAAAAACAATTAATGTTTACGTAAAATACGTCTGCAAGCTTTATTCTTGTATTTGGCGCAGCACTTTCATAGAAATTTGATCTTTCCGTAATAGAAATAAGGTGTACAATCGCCTAAGTCAATAAAACTCCGACTCAAACAACAACACAGTCATACGCACACAATGAACGCAGCGCTTATCTTGTTTACGCACACTAGCACACGCCGTACGCCGCACGCTGCTTAGCGCTGACACCGTGCATCATAATTTAATTTTTACTTTGACAATATTAATTATCGCTCTAATTTGTTTAATTTTGGGGGATTAAGGTTTGGATTTATATATTTCTCATTATTAAATGAATTTAAATCCTGTTACATTTTTGCCGTAAGTAGTATTTAAGATTTTTTGATTTTCTTGATTTTCTGTGAAGTCCGGAGCAGAATTTGTTTAATTTTCATAATAATAGTTAGACATGGTGATATAAATCATTTTAGCACTATTTTTGTCCTGTTAATATTTTTGCCTTAAGTACGAAGTCAAATTATAAGCTTTTTAAAAAAAAACGAGTGTTCCGTGGACGAAAATGTTTAATTTTCTGACCTACTTGTAGTACTCAATCTCTTCTACAAATACTCCAAATAAACATACCTGTTTATATTTTTTTCCACCAAGTTATATACATATTAGACGTTTTCTTAAAAAAAACATATACGCGGAGGTGAACTTTTCGCGGGATACAGCTTAATATACTCTCCTGTCCATACCCTACACATTCAATGAAAAAAATCGCTGTTTTTAATTAATGCAAAGTTAGCCTAATTTTCGGCGTAAATTCCCCGGACTACTAGTGTTGAAACGAATAGTATACAAAGTGTAACGGTCGGTGAAAAAAAAACAGAGGCGAAAAGGCTTACCACGTAATTCTGCCCGCCCCCCCCCCCCCCCTTACATACTTTTTTTTTTATTTTATTTTCTTTGGTTTGAATTTTAGGTGAATTATATACTGAGTACGTAGTAAGCGTTTTCGCGTCGGTGCTCCTATTTTTTTTTTTTTGGAAGGGAAATCATCAAATGACTTCTCCCGCTCTGGGCGGAGCGGAAGGGAGTGTCAGACTTGACTAAACCCATCCATATTCCTTCTTAGCCATTTGTGTTCCAGGGCCACGGTATCTCTTTCAAACAACCCGCAGCCCTGGCAGGCATCGGCCCTCTCGGACCCTTCCGATTTGCTAACATCTCCTTGAGGCGCGCGTGGAACACGAACGTGCCGTCGGCACGGCCTGTCGTCATAAGACGGACGGGCGGTGAGCTAGCCCATTACCCACCGTCCACAGGCCCGCGCCTACGGTGGCCGGGGGCCACTGGTTGCCCCCCGACGCACGGGGCGTCTCCTGCGGCTGCTGAGACGTGAGGCTCTCTCCCTCTCACGTTCCGCCACCCCGCCCCTTACACCCCGTATTCGGCCTCGAGCCAAATACCGAATATCCGGCAAGTTAAGCTACTGAATAGCCGAATATTCAGACAAACTATGCACGTTCGAAATTGTGAGAAGAAGCTCTTTGATTGGCCCGCTGCCACATAAGGCTTTGCCAACCCCGTTAATGCTTGATAGTATTACGCTTTTGCGCAGGTATGATAACGCGATGTAAAAAAAATAATGTTTTTATTTGCAATAAATACATTTATTCAAAGATTTGTGACTCACACAGTAAAGCAGTAACGAAAACGTTCAGTTCGGATTCACTTTAAAGAAAATAACGAAGATACGTGCAGTGCAAAGTATCAATTTATGACGGGGACCATCACTTGTGGGGCGGCACAACCGAATTCTCTAAGTTATTGGTATCTTTGCTGTCCCCGGATTTGAAAAGTGGTATTACCTTGCTGTATATGATACCAATAACTATAGACCCGTATCAGAGTTACCGGTTTTCAGCAAGGTGTTTGAAAAGGTAATGCTTAATCATATGCTCACCCATTTTAACACCAATAAAATCTTACATGAGAAACAGTTTCGTTTCACCAAAGGACGTTGTACGTCTGACGCCGGTGTCACTTTATTAAAACACATATTTACTGCGTGGGAAGAGGCACAAGATGCCATAGGAATCTTCTGTGACCTCTCGAAGGCCTTTGATTGCGTAAATAACGATACCCTTGCTCTTGAA
This sequence comes from Cerastis rubricosa, assembly GCA_949152445.1. Taxonomy (NCBI): domain Eukaryota; kingdom Metazoa; phylum Arthropoda; class Insecta; order Lepidoptera; family Noctuidae; genus Cerastis; species Cerastis rubricosa. The sequence goes on from OX424541.1 coordinate 18,796,149, forward strand.
ACTTGAGCATTGCTGTTTAGGTAAACTTGCGCTCAGTTTAGTAAAATCGTATTCGAATGATAGACTGCGGCAAGTACAAGTAAATGGTGTAAATTCAATGGGTTTAAAAGTAAAAATGGGTGTACCACAAGGTTTGATATTGGGTCGTCATTTGGCCATGTTTCGGAGTCCTTAAATGGTTGTTATGGACAAGGCTAACCCGATACTGCAATACAATTCGTAGATTTCCGAAAAAAAAGAAAAATTGTCCGTCCCAATTAATTTTTCCGCGTTGTTTTTACTTTTCCTTGCTACTCGTAGTTCCCCAAAGAGTTTCCACAAAATCCTACAAATCCACACTTCAGATCACACACTGACTGAATATTCGCTTACTATTTGGTGTGTGTTCGGCGTTTTTAGCATTCTTTTGATATTCGGCCGAATACCGAATACAAAAAACAAAAGAAAAAAATGACAAATACAGTCAAAGTTCGTCATTGAAGCTTTTACCCGTAGGTCCTCGAGATTGTATATCATACTAGTGACCCGCCCTGGCTTCGCATAGGTGAACTTTTTAATGAAGAAAAAATAAAAACAACAAAAAACTGAGAATTCGGTTGTGCCGCCCCACAAGTGATGGTCCCCGTCATACATGTGGCCATTGTTTTTTTTAAATTGATACTTTGCACCGCACGTATCTTCGTTATTTTCTTTAAAGTGAATCCGAACTGAACGTTTTCGTTACTGCTTTACTGTGTGAGTCACAAATCTTTGAATAAATGTATTTATTGCAAATAAAAACATTATTTTTTTTACATCGCGTTATCATACCTGCGCAAAAGCGTAATACTATCAAGCATTAACGGGGTTGGCAAAGCCTTATGTGGCAGCGGGCCAATCAAAGAGCTTCTTCTCACAATTTCGAACGTGCATAGTTTGTCTGAATATTCGGCTATTCAGTAGCTTAACTTGCCGGATATTCGGTATTTGGCTCGAGGCCGAATACGGGGTGTAAGGGGCGGGGTGGCGGAACGTGAGAGGGAGAGAGCCTCACGTCTCAGCAGCCGCAGGAGACGCCCCGTGCGTCGGGGGGCAACCAGTGGCCCCCGGCCACCGTAGGCGCGGGCCTGTGGACGGTGGGTAATGGGCTAGCTCACCGCCCGTCCGTCTTATGACGACAGGCCGTGCCGACGGCACGTTCGTGTTCCACGCGCGCCTCAAGGAGATGTTAGCAAATCGGAAGGGTCCGAGAGGGCCGATGCCTGCCAGGGCTGCGGGTTGTTTGAAAGAGATACCGTGGCCCTGGAACACAAATGGCTAAGAAGGAATATGGATGGGTTTAGTCAAGTCTGACACTCCCTTCCGCTCCGCCCAGAGCGGGAGAAGTCATTTGATGATTTCCCTTCCAAAAAAAAAAAAATAGGAGCACCGACGCGAAAACGCTTACTACGTATATAATTCACCTAAAATTCAAACCAAAGAAAATAAAATAAAAAAAAAGTATGTAAGGGGGGGGGGGGGGCGGGCAGAATTACGTGGTAAGCCTTTTCGCCTCTGTTTTTTTTTCACCGACCGTTACACTTTGTATACTATTCGTTTCAACACTAGTTTAAACACACAATTGTGTGTCGGATTTTCGGTTAAAGCAACTAGCCACACTGTAATTTTCGTAATTAATTGCTTTGAAGAAAAACATTGAATTTTTTTATGGAATAATTGCAAGGAATTCTGCTTAGCCCCTTTTTTACATTTAGCTATTTCATAGCAAGAAGGTATAATGTTACTGGTATCTTCTGTCGTCTTACTAGCTAGTTTAAATGAGCATCCGGAGTGAACCCCGAAGCTCCTGTGCCATCACCAGAAAACAAGCTCCAATCACTAATACACCCTAATTGAGAATTTTCTATGCTCACACATGGAAGCTCCTCAGTATAATAATTGTAAATAGAAATAAAATCTATATAATATCATATAGGACCATACTAATATAGATTTAATTACTTATATACATAGTATAGAACTATAGCTATTATAGATATAATTTATTAATAATAGAACTAAACTTAGACACACTATTTATGTCTGTGTGAATATTATAAGCTAATAGCCTAGCTATTTTGTGTCTACATCCAATAGGTAGATACACATTACCCCGTGTCAACCTAAGTTTATCTTAAAAAGTGTTTGTATTCAAATAAACAAGTTTGTCAATATAGTGACTTGCTACAAAGTGCAAATGTTTATTTAACATGTGTGTATAATAATTGTTCTTTCTAATACTTAAAATTAATTTTCAAAACATGGAAATGCACACAAAATTATTGTACAACAATTCAACTTTAACAACTCACACCATCTGTGATGTATTCTTTTTGAACTATTTCCTACAAATATAGTTATATCAGTATTAATACATATTATAAACATTTCTAGTTACTGATGCCAGGTTGAACAATGAACATACAGTCCTGAGATGAATTCTCAGCCTGGGATGGGTCCTCCATTACCTCAGGCTGGACAGTATCATGTTTGGTATTAGTCTGACAACTACATTGACACATTACCAACTCATTTGCTGCAAGGATATGTTCCCTAATTTGGTTCTGAAAACTCGCATACCTACTGGAGAGAAAGCTAAGTGAGTCCAAGTGCCTGTATTTCAGACTGCAAATGCTGAGTATCAATTTCATAATTTTTCATACTGTTTTCTAGTTTTATTTGACCTTAACAACTTCCACCTCACTCTCTTCTCTCTCCTGTAACAGTTGTTGGACTTGGAGGTTTAAATTCTGTAAGTTGTTGGAGGGCCGTTCTCAACTTTAGCTCCATATCTTGAGCAGTAGCCCTACGGGTCATCACAGTCATGGTTTCAGGATTGCTTACTGAAAGTTAGAAGTAAAGAAACGGTGAGAACTAATAGAGTAGAGCATTAAAGGAAAGTTAATGATGAAAGAGGAAAAATCAAAAACAAAAGAGCAGGGAAAACTGTTCAGCTATGAAATTAATTGAGGTAGGCTTCGAAAGTTTATCTATATATTCAATGTATCTAATTAAATATTCAGTGTAACTGCTTTTTTTTTATTATGTTTTTTTTTCGTAGGTGCATGCATTAAAAAAAGAAAAACTTAATGCCCAAAAATGATCACAAACAAACGCTAAATTTCGCAAAGATCAGCTTAAAAAAACAGAGTAATGGAATTACTCGAACAGTTTTGTTTTTTTACGACCGTTTGACAACAAAGCGATATAATTCTATTACGGTAATAAATCGACAAGAAATTATACTAGAAATTGGCATGGATGTGTTATATGGTTAAAGTGACGATTATGTGCTGTTACAGAATAAATGTAAACAATACTTCCCCTGAATTATCCGTTTAAATCCGTAGTTACAACGTCAGCTGTTGTTTCTAGGTTACCGGTAACGTTGAATTACCGAAAACTGTATTATTTAACAGGAAAACAATTTTTCTGAGTATTTACGCACTTATAATACGTTTGCACAAATAATTACACCTTATTATAACTAAATGGTAGTTCGGATAAAAACTTTTGTGGAAAGATTTTGTATAGTTGAAAAGCATGAGATGACAAAAGAAAACCCGTGCAATACTGAAAAAAAAAACAAAATGATGTGCCGGTCGATGTTTCAGCCTGAATATCTGGTAGATATTCACAGGTCGGGCAGAGGACTGAGTCAATTTTTTGGAGATTTTTACATCATCTCATGGTTTAACAACAATTTCTTTCCAGATAGTTTTTCATCCGTGCTACTGTTTTGGAATTAAAGGTATCTTGTTTTACCTATAAAATTGTGTTTGCAAGTAAATTTAAATGGATTACAAACTATATATTTTATTATTCTGAAGTCGTGAGATTACGAGCCTACCTTCTTCGTTTGTTAACACTTTAACAGTCAGTGTCAGTCAGATAAATAGAAAGAAACTTAGAAAGTCGGATTAGGGATATTCACATAACATCGATATATCGAATTAATTCGTTCTTTTCCGTACGATATATCGGATTGATTCGATCTTTTAACAAATATTTATTGCATTCCAAATATCGATATATTTATTAAAAGAAACATCGAATATTTCCTTCTTTTGTCACATCATCGCAAACTAGTAAGCAAGAGTTGGAAATCAGCACAATCAGATGATGCAATTTCTGATGAATTATCGATCTACTTGCGTAGTGCAGTAGCAGGTAGGAACTCGATGAGAATCCTTTAGAGATTTGGCAAGATCAAATTCAATTTCCTAATCTTTATAAAATTGCATTCAAATACTTAACGATTGTCGGAACTTCTGTTCCATCCAAACGTTTATTTTCAAAGGCTGCTCAAATAGTTGATCATCAAAGAAATAGAATGAAAGGTAAAAGATTAGGTAAACTTTTATTTTTGCAAAGTTTGTTTAAAGAGCATTGGTCTTAAATAGGTAAAGTGAATTTAAGTTTTTGCAGGTACCTATAGTAAGTCTAGTACTAAATATGTTTTACTGTTTTTTTGTTTTTTACTGTTTTGAAGTTTTGTGGTATGTAATAAAATATTTCTAATAATTTGTCGTTTTAATTTCACGTTCAAATGTAGGTATAACTCATCTCAGTCATCTAAGTCACTATCTTAGTAGTACAATTCTAATCAAGTAACACTCGTAGAAAATCAGTATTATTACACTACAAGTTTAGCTATGTTACTCTGGTCTCTGATTCTACATTCACACAAATACAAAATCAAGGACCCCAAACTTTGCGCGTTTCACTGGAAAAAATAGCAGCAATAGCGTTAAACGTTTAACGCAACCTTGTTGGAAGTCGCATAAGAAGTTTCACTTCAAAAGGAAATACTAAACATTTGTGGAAAGTATTCGATAGTGAAAAAATATCGATGTTTTCTAGTGATATATCGATAAACATTGATGCTGGGATCCGATGTTTTACATCGCATATTAAATATCGATATAAGTGGACACCCTTATGTCGGACACAAATTTTTAAAGAGTATTATTTTTCTAATTGCTTGAGGTTTTCTTTCAAACCATAACTTAATACTTCTATCAATCACACACAGTCGTAGTATTCGTAGTACGTGAGTGTACTTACGTGCTACATTTTCACAGGAACTTTTTCGACACTAAGTAATTCACTTTGTCTAAAACTTTAACTGGAACTTTTTTTATTATTCAACTAAAATTCCACTTTTACTCTATGGGTATCTCAAAATCACAAAGGCTATGACCGTTCCCATTCAAGGTTTAAAACAAAGTGGTCTTTCGTCCGTTCGTCGTCTCCCAAATAATCTTGGTCATGGTATGTTCCCATAGTTATGCACAAAAGATCCATTTATTTATTGCCTTTTTTAAAAAAAACGCTCAATTGTTTTTGGATCCCATTCAACTAATATTATGTTGACCAGATGTGGCAGTTTTACAAGGTGGCGCCGACAATATGACCATAAATGCAAAACAAAACAAAAATCGATAGGTACCAAAGTAAATGGGACGGACGAACGTAAACATAAACATAAAACCTGTTTCGCACACGGTATCGTTCCTAAACTACTAGACGCACAATATTTAATTAATCCGTGCACTTCGTCAATACGCTGCAAGCAGCCGAGCGCGATGGACTAAAATAAAATTTTAAGAAATAACGGAAAAAAGTAGCACATGCGATGGCAATTGGGTACTCAAAACGTTATACTCAATATTATGTTTGACGGAAGTGGAGTTCAATTATGCTTTGTTGTTTGTGTTTATGGAATGAACGTGGCAAAGGTTTTTGAAGTAGCGAGTTGGCCACATGTGTTTAGTATATAAACCGATGATGCGGGGTCCTGTCGCTGTGTTAGCTTAGCACCTGTCGGTGCTAGCCTATTAATCTACATCATTTAGAAAATGCTGAAAATGAAAAAATATTGTCCTTTGACTTAACCAACAGGATATATTCGATTTTTTTATATGCAGACTGGAAACATCAATGAGCTATACGCAGTTTAATTTTTTGTCGTATCGTCGGCGCCACCCTATTTAATAGCTAGTTCGTAAACAGATTGTCTTAGGCTGAGTGCATATTAGAGTCACGACAGACTTTCCTCAAATAGATAAGTCTGCCTTCGAACCTAAAACGAAACTGTTTTGTCGACTACGACGACGCGGCGCACTATAGGGTGACTGGTAATTAGTTAGTGACCGATACCTAAACACGTTCTGTGTGGTTCTGTATGGTGTCGGACGTAAAGAATAGCACCATCCCATATCTTCCCGTGGGTGTCGTAAGAGGCGACTAAGGGACTTGCCAGAGAATGGGCAGCAGCGTTCTCTGTGCTTTTGTAACAACGGTACTGCGATCGCCAACCCGCCTGCCAAGCGTAGCGATTATGGAAAAACCCCCCATGTGATGTCAATTTGGCGAAACTTGGGGGAGGCCTATGTCCAGCAGTGGACGTCTTTCGGCTGAAATGATGATGATGATGACTTAAACACGTGATTGTACCCATGATTACAAACAAAATCCCAAAGTGATTTTTTTTTAACTTTTGAACTTTAATCACATTAACACAACAGCCATATAAAATTCGTGGTTGCGAGCCGTGCGGATGTTCTTCCTTCCCACTGTGGCAATGAGACAAAACAGCTTCACGCCGCTAACAGCTGATAGATCACAGGCGCACGCGCGCGCGATTTTCATTTAGCTGTTGTGAAAAAGTGATGTAATGAAAAAAATAGTTTATAGGAGGTAGGTCGCTGGACTGTTTTGTTGTTGATGAGCGCGCCCCGCATACGTACAAAAGGGAAGTCGACAATCGTTAGTCAGACTATTTGCAGTGCAGTTCTAGTAGGTATTTATGCATTTTTGTTTATGAGACATTTTGTTTGAAGTTAGCGCAACGTCCTATTTTTTTAAACCAATAGTCTGTCTTAAAACTATCATGACTCAAGTCTGCGCTCAGCCTTATAATAAGATTTTTAAATATTATAGCATTAAGTAAATTTTACATTAATTATGAAAAATGCAGTTTAAATTGTTGACATTTATTAAGTGCCCCTTTTTTATGTCAAAACCGCCTTCCTGTCGTTTTTCTTTTTCGTTTAATAATAAAATTTACGATTGGAAAATAATAAATTTAAATCTAGACTAGGTAATACTAAAAAGCTGAATAGTTTGTTTATTTGGTTGAACGCGCTAATCTTAGAAACTACTGGTTCGAATTGAAAAATTCTTCCGCGAAGCCGCGGGCAAAACTTAGTTAGAAATATTCCTAGTTCTAATAATCTAGTATTCTCTCAAATTCCTGCGTCCCTGTTCTCATTGTTCGTAACAGACGTGATAACAGCGTATCAGCTCATTCAGGACGTGTGTGGCTGCGGGCGAGGGTTTCAACGACCGTATCTGATCAGTTCGGAGTTTCACTTGATAGGGGATCAACTAGGCCAAAATAGAACTTAGGAAAAAGTACCACTTGGTTTCTGCTCTCAAAACGGTGAAAGAAAACATCGTGACGAAACTGGCATTTGTAGAACTCAAAATTCGAAGATATTATGTGCCATCTACCAACATGCACTGGGCCTGTGTCCGAGCTGTGGGAAGGGGGACATTTTAGAGCGATGAGTTTGACATCTCTCTTTTAATCAAGCTGTATTTTTTTTTGTGTAATTCATTATAAACTGACAACACTCTTTCTTGTCTATGTCTAGACAGCAAGATAGGCGGGCGTGAACGACTGAACGTAAAAATCACACTTGAAGCTGTATTGTATCTTGAAGTTGTTAATTTCTTAGGTATTTAAGTGTCTAGAGAGACTCAAAGTAAAGCCGAGAAAGCGTCACCGAGATTACGGTCGAATTGTTTAGCGAAATTGTATCCATACTATTCCTTATAATTACTAATACTTATTATAAATGCGAAAGTAAGTAACTCTGTTTGTTTGTTTGCTTGCTTGCTACCTTTTCACGACTAAACAGCTGATCGGATCTTAATGAAATTTGGCAAGAAGATAGATTTCAACCTGGGGAAGGACATAGGCTGTAGATCATTGCGCTACGGCCAATAGGAGTGGAGCAGCAATGAAAAATGTTGCGAAAACGGGGAAAACCTGACGCAGACGAAGTTGCGCGGGACAGCTTGTTGTTTATAAAAAGACGGCTTGTGTGATTAAAGTGCGCAGAAATTACCGAGGTTTATCTAACTAAAATAACGAAAAAAATCATCTATCATCGGAAAGTAACAATTATCAGTTCCGGTAAAATGAGCCATTGCAATATTTCGTAAATTATTTTTTCATGTTATTCGCCATTTTGAGTTTGACGTGAGTGTTGCCAGCTTATGAACTCCTACCGTACAAAAATGTGGCCTAGTATGTAAATATGTACATACATACAAATAAATAAATACAATCTCTTTCAAGTTAGAGTGAATAGGCTTCTTCTGGGTAAGCTTGTGCCATCGTCGACTTAGTCTCAGTCCACAGACCTAGACTAGAGTCAAAAGCAAACGCATCTCAAAAAAAATGGGGTGTGGCTGTGTTATGGACACGGCCGTTTGTTGTACGTGAATACGTCTCGTATTATATTAATATTATCGATGGATTTTGACGAGAGCTGACGATTGAAACTTCAATGAACGTCGTAGCTTCACCGAGTCGAAAGTTATACTAAAATTACTAAATGGAAATCTAGATACGCAGACCTTTTGATTGACCTTAAAAATGGGGGGGCTTCCCCCTCCACCGCACGCGATGTGTTACAGTCCTTACTTAGCGTAATAAATTCTTTGATTATTAAGCTATCCAGTGGTGTAATTGAAATTTGGATAGGTATGACAGATATGTAGCTGCAACACTAAACTGTATCCCCCGATTTAATCAATTGTTTTTTTTTAATTGCGTCTCGGAAGCAATTTTAAAGACGTATTCATGTAAAAAAAATGCTGATATTGGTAAAACGATGGCAGACATGTACTTTCTGAAAGATTTGTAATATTTTCAGGATGTCAAAAAACATATTCACTAAATTAATACGTAAGTATGACAAGTTTTCGCCGAAGCCGCGCCACTTCGCAGCGAAAACTTTTCTGAGAACATTATTTCATATTATTGTTTTATTTCGTTTTACCATATTTATCACTAGAAGTGACCTCCATTTTAGCCATAAATCATATACAATACGTTAAAAAACTTGTTTGATCCGTGAGGTTATTATTAGGTATCGAGATAAGATTTTAAAAGTCATTATTATGTTTACTTTCATGAATATTTTATACTTCTTATTTAATTTGGGAATGTCATTGGGATACCTACCTTTATGCTCCTTTCTGGCTCCTCCTTTTTTTTACATATTGTTTAATATCCTTTCTCACCAACAAATCAAAAATGTAATTTGAACATATTTTATATGGATTCAAAATTTCATCAAGACTGAGAAAGAGAGGAACGAGAAACTTCTCGGCAAAGTATATATAAATTTCCAAAGAACTCAAACTATTTTTATCATGGAGTAAATTTCTCCCTATTTTAATGGGAGTTTTTCATGAACTGGTATCATTCACGCATCGTAAAATACTTGTTGGTTTATGTAACAAATCAGTATGTCTTCTTGATCTACTTCTCGTTCTGACATCTGACATACGTCTGCTTGTCTTGTCAGGCAGCATTCGTGCGTGTGTCAAAAACGAAAATGTTCGGGAACAAAAATTTTGTATGAAATTATACCTACCCAATGTCCGCTCTATAAGTCTTTTAAATCTCTTTGAGCGGTAGTAAATATAAATACGTCGTGGCTACGAAACATAGTCTACGTAGTATGTTAAAAATAAGGTTTTAAGTAGGTAGTTGCTATCTCTTACCTCACGGTACGGGTATCACGAGCTTTTGAAGAAAACTTTTATCTTTAACAAAATCAAAACTTCCATTGTAAAATTAGAATACGTGTGATATTTTCGCATTCAAAAAATATTATTGTATTTATTTCAATAGGTTTCAATGCATATGCAATTGATGACACTCAAACAATACTTATGTCAAGTAATGAACAAAATAAGCAATTTTGTTTTATTTCAAATTCGTTCAGTGTTCTTAAATTTAATTTTAAAAACGTAAAGTTTTTCGAGTTTTGATCTAAATAGAAAACTCTTTGCTAAGTACCACACAAATTACCAAAACGTATTACTTTTTTAAAACCACTATACGCTAGATATAAACAGAGCACCATTTTGTTTGTAGGTATCTACTATGAAATAAAATTATCTTTCATACTTTTTGCAATCCAATTCCAATAGCCATAGCCAGTACGTTTGATGACAATTAAAAAGTCAAACGAAAAAAAAATAGATTGAGAAATAAAAACTCAATGGTGAATTGGCGACCTGAAAAAACAAAATGACATTTTGTACAAACTGAATAGGTACACAATGGCCTACAATGGCCGTGGAAATTAGCGTCGTTTGTTTTCTGAGTAGATGAGGTTTGCTTACAACGCATCCCGGTGTAGTATTTCAAACCCGCATAAGCCTGCACTTCAACTGAACTTCGTTTCTGCATAATGTGATGATCATGCAGTTCAAACTGATTGCAGTAGCAATCTAATACTTATTTATGGCTATGCAAATATTGGCACTAACAAACAAAATATGTGCAGCTGTCTATTTTTAATGAGTTACCTTCAAAACGAAAAACATTATATACAGTAGGTACCCTCATCTTTTTCAAAATTAAAAAATAAACAGTAAATAATACAGCATTACACAAGTAAGTAACAAAAGAAGAAATAAAATTATGCTACAGGATGAGATCATAATAGAATCCATGTTTATCCATCAAATATAAACGTGTTTTCGCGTGATGAGAAAGATGTGTGCAGTTTCAGGTCAATCGGACATCGGAAAGTGGTTTTAGTTTAGCTTCCATGATTCCACCCGAACAAACAAAAAAAATTGAAAAAACATTTATGGTCACTCACCTGAATTTCTTGTTCTATTATAAACGCAACTAGATTTTAAAAAGTATCATTCGCTTTTTATAATAAGAAAAAAGTTAAATAAGAACGCATCCACTTTTAAACAAAACTTTGATACGACTGAAACGATCAGCTACTCAAAACTAAATAAGAATTCCTAATTTAATTCAAATGTGTAGGTTCTAGATTTATTCTTCGCTCGCTCTGATTTGCGTCTTTGATATTGCAGGTTATGCATTGCTGACGCGCAATGATGAGAAATTGCAGTTTCTGAAACTAATATTTTGATGATTTTAATAATTACAACTCTGGTAGCCATATTTGTTAGGGTCGCAAATCATATTTTAATGGGAACTATATTTCTTGTCACCAAAATTTATATTTGTCATCAAAGTTGTATCACCTAGTAAATAGATCTATCGCCACGAAATATTTTCGTTCTCAGATAAACAAAAAGTGTTCCCAGGTATGAATTATCAAATAAATGTTGATACATGTGTAAAATAAGAGATGGATTACCAATAAAATTGTAGTGCATTAGATGAATATAAACTTCGTTCTTATAATAATAGTTTTATTAAATAATAGCTTTGTGCTCGGAATGGTAGATCTGTCACCAAATAAATAGATCAGTTCCTTATTTCTATGAAGAAATGCTTTATACGAGACATTGGGCACACCGACTCGGACAGGTTAGGTTCGAAGAGGATGGCGGGGTCTAGTGAGCGAGCGGAGCGAGAGAACTAAGACCCCCTAACATCCCCTAACATCCCCTTCGTGTTAGGTTACTGTAAACCCTGCAGACAGAAATAGGAGCCCCGCGTAGCGGGGCTACGTCGACAACGCCTTAGTTTGGACCTGTGGTTTGGTGATCTCTTTAAATTAGTTTGCTTAAATACTTATTAGGACACACCTATTATAATACATACAAAAACATTTATTTGGTACTAGACCTTATATCTCAGGATTTTAGGTGATTTATTGTGGAACTGATTTTGCATTGTTTGGTGACTACATTTTGGTGACAGATCTACTATTTTGAGGACAAACCCTATTATTTAAGAAACACAAAACTAATTAAATTGGTGATAGCTTAAATGATACCCTATTTTAATCAACATACAACTACATTATGATCTGCAAATTGCAAAAAACGTTTGAAAAACGAATTTCGCGGCCTACAACTTTATTCCGACTATTGCTTTTATTGGTTGTAATCATTACACACACAATATTTTGGACATAATCGAGATGGTACCTACTCGCTCGACAAATCGACCGGACTCTGGCTTTAATGGGAGATAGGGCCCTTTAGTGAAGTGTTACTAACATAATGTAGTTTTAAGGTGATTTCCTAACACAAATTGTATTTTATCAAATGTATGTAAGACTGTAAGGTATATGTATATATATCTAAGGCCAAAGTTGCCTGAAAATAAATGTATGTTGTTATGTTGTTTAAACAGGTAGGTACTTTGAAACCAACCCACGATACAGGAGAAATTTCGGGTGTAGGGCAAGGTGACATAAAAATAAATGTATGTTGTTATGTTGTTTAAACAGGTAGGTACTTTGAAACCAACCCACGATACAGGAGAAATTTCGGGTGTAGGGCAAGGTGACATAAAAATAAATGTATGTTGTTATGTTGTTTAAACAGGTAGGTACTTTGAAACCAACCCACGATACAGGAGAAATTTCGGGTGTAGGGCAAGGTGACATAAAAATAAATGTATGTTGTTATGTTGTTTAAACAGGTAGGTACTTTGAAACCAACCCACGATACAGGAGAAATTTCGGGTGTAGGGCAAGGTGACATAAAAAAAAAATTTGGTGTCATTAAAGGCGGCAAATGTGTAAATGTCACCAAAAAGAAAATGACCATTTTCTGTGTCAATGTCATTTTCTTTTTGTTTTTTTCCCTTTGGTTTTAACGAATTTTTGGCCGTTTGGGTAATATACTATAAACGACCACAACTGTCCTTTCTTTGGCAGTTCGTCGTGTCCTTGAGCTCATTGAGTTCGTGCCACTGACTTGCCTGTAACGACTGCCAAAGATATACAAATGACAGCCGGGACCAACGGATTAACGTGCTTTCCGGGGCACGGAGGAAACTCGGTATTAATTGGATAGCCACCCATCCACCGACAAACGAAAGGCAAGCACTGCTTAACCTTAAAGATAGACCTTTGTGGGTTTTTTTACCTATTTAGCCATGACATGGCTGAAATGAGATGAAAACATTAAACAATTGATTAGAAGCAAGGCAATAGCAGGATGTTTTGACGTAAACATGGCCCCGCTTGGTCTTAAACATCCCGTACAATGAGAGATCTGCATAAAGTGGTTTTGGATAGCTGGATTGATCGCCGTGCGTACTTGATGTTGATGTGTGTAAGTGTAGTGTTACATTACATTGCGAAGCTATACAGTTGTCTTTTGCCGCGTAGCCATAATGGGAATTAACTTCGTCATCTTTTTTATATTACCGTTGCTTTTGTCCTCGGCTTCGCTCCCATTATGATTACCTATGGGTAGAAATTGTCCTGAGCGAAGCGTTTAAATATTGTATAGGCTGTGACACTCCAGGATAATGTAAGTACCTACTCATCATCTGCCTAGCCTTTTCCCAAACTATCTTGGGGTCGGCTTCCAGTCTAGCCGGATGCAGCTGAGTACCAGTATTTTACATTGAAGCGACTGCCTATCTGACCTCCACAACCCAGTAACTGGGTAATACGATACCCCTTGGTAAGACAGGATGTCAGACTTTTGGCTTCTGACTACTTGTAACGACTGTCATCAAAGATCTACAAATGACAGCTGGGACCAACGGCTTAACGTGCTTTCCGAGGCACGGAGGAAACTCGGTATGTAATTATGGTCACCCATCCACGGACCAACCTTGGCAAGCACGTCTTAACCTTAAAGATCATGATGATGATGATCATGCATGATTTAATTCCGGCTAGCTCGTTACATCATCGGACTACCAGACATACGGCGATGCGCCATCGGTACATGGTGGACATCCCACCTATACGCACTAAGCGTTTTGGCAATACTTTTATAATACGTACCGCTAAGGAGTGGATTTTTGTTTATTTTTTTTTTATTATTTATTATTCAAAAACACTTTTACAATTATTTTACAAATCGTAAACATACCACACAAACCATCGTGGGTTTAACAGTGGTATGCCAGACACGGCAACTCGGTGCCACAACATCATTATCATTACTTACATACTCAGGTATAGGAAAAGTATAGACACTTTCTAGACTGTACCACAATCCAGAAAGTATCTCTTTAGCACCTTCGAGCAATTTTTAACATTTATTTTATTACAGATTTCTAGCGGTAAGTCATTCATAATAGAAGGTAGCATGCATTCCCACGTCCGCGTCCTTGCCCCATAAACATTATTAGATTTAGGTATCTTAAATGTGGGTAGGTATGACAGACAACGCAACGACTTTAGCCTTTCGTATTTTCGAATTGAACCTAGACTGTGGCAGTTCTCGTTTAAAACGAGTATACGCACCTTGTCGAAGACATTTACAATTTGACAGTACTTAAATAGACCCGTGTCATTATCTTTGAATTCGTGTTTTATTCTTCTGGGTACAATAGTTTTTAAAATACGTAACTGTAACTTGTAAATGTCTTCGATGTAAGTCTTATATGTGCGCCCGTAGGTACTTAGGCCGTAGTCAATAACGGAATCAGCCAGTGCCAAATACAATGTTCTAAGCGTTTTATATGGAAGTTTATACTTAAGTATCGATAACTTTGATACTACAGATCTAAGCTTATTACATACGTGATCAATGTGCGGCCGCCACTGGAAATTACTATCTAATTCCCTGCCGGAGTCTGTGTTTCCTGATAGCTACAATCTAGGGGTCTTTAAGTCAAGAGTGAATAGGTTTCTTCTAGGCAAGCGTGCTTCACCGTCGACCACATCATCGCTTACCATCAAATGAGATAGTGGTCAAGTGCGAGCCTATATGTAGATATAAAAAAAAGTAACGACCCGTGCGACTGTTATTATTTAGCCAGTATTAGTAATGTAACTAAGTAAGTAGGTACTTACCTACTATTAGTTGCATAATTTTTGAAATCGCGTCAGTAGTTCCAAACGATAACCTTTAAAATATTAGTGTTGATTTTACAAAAGAATATCAAAACTTTTAACTAATAGCGCGCCCCCAAAGTCTCTAGAGCGGCTAAAAGAACTCCATGCAGCACTTGAAAGCTTTTTCTAGGTAAATTATTGTACACGTCCAGTATAACATAGCCTTGCTTTGTATGGATTTCCCGTGCAATGAGAGATCGACATAAACTGGTTTTTATAGCCGTCGCTGTGGCTTGTGTACCAAGCCATAAATGACCCTGCCCGCTTCGACCGACATCTGTAAGTAATTTATCCAACGAGCTAATAATAACGGTTTTGTATTGAAAAGAAAGACGGGCTGAGGGCGGTCACTACACTTCCTAAATGCAAACAATGGCGTCTCCGGACTGTGTTTTTATTATTCGGCAGTTCAAAGTTTTTTGACCATTCACAAACACTTCGATTCGATTTCGATTCGGAAAGTCCTATGTCTATTCTTTTTTGCCATACCGAAAGCGAGCGAGATAGATAGGACTTTCCGAATCGAAATCGAATCGAAGTGTTTGTGAATACGGGGGCAGGAACGTTGCAACACATTCCACTGTGGGCCCAAATAACGCAATATTAAAAAATAAAAGTTCCCATTTTATGGATTAATACGAAACATTTTGTATAGTTATCGCTGAGATTATTTTAGCTGAATATTTAATCCATAATATGCCACATGAATGAACGTTTTTTACTAGATTAACAAAAGATATTAAATTATTAAATCGGTTACATTTCGGGGAGTGTGCGATGGAATTGCATGATCTGATTCCGGCTAGCCCGTTTCATCATCGGACTACCGGACGTACTTACGGCGATGCGCCATCGGTACTTGGTGGACATCCCACACAAACACATACGCACTAAGCGTTATGGGAATACTTTTATAATACGTACCGCTAAGGAGTGGAATTCCCTGCCGGTGTCTGTGTTTCCCGTTAGCTACAATCTAGGGGTCTTTAAGTCAAGAGTGAATAGGTTTCTTCTTGGCAAGCGTGCTTCACCGTCGACCACATCATCGCTTACCATCAAATGAGATAGTGGTGGCGTGAGCCTATAGATAATAAAATAATAAAAAAAAGATGGGGGTTAAATTAATTTTAGCATTACAGGCAACATTAGAAATAACCGGGATTGGTCTTTATTATAAACAGAACAATGTAAAACAATGTGGTTATTGACGCCGGTTTCCTCGCCTTTATATAACCAACTTTTTATAACTGTACTAGTAAACTTGAAAGCGCGCCAAAAGCGGCCTTGTTCTAAGCGATAACAAGTACAAATAAACATAACGCTATCTAAAACCGTCAATAACTTTAGTATGACGGACTCGTAAAGATAAGTAAGCGTTGCCGTCTACTCGAAAAGCTAGTGCCTCCAAAAATCTAGAATATACTACAGGAGCTCAGAAATCTAGGTCAGAAAAAAGGTTTGTTACTTTTCTCCGCCTCATTACAGGATAATCTGCCATATTGTGTCTATGTATAAAGTTGAGCGAGCGAAACAGAAGGTTCTTTTATCTGTCCACACGCCTTTCACGGTGTCAGATCGCAATTACGATAGGAAATGTACGGCAAGTGACGTGAAAGGGACCATTCAAAGAACGTTAACTATAAAAACCCTACGTCGTTTTTGTTTTTTAAACGTCTTCCTTTAGGGAACGACCCAAGCAGCCTTATTTGTTTTTAATTGCTTCAGAATTGGAACAGCGGTAATAATCCTTAGATGTTCTCGCGTACTCGCGAACTTTTTTTTTTTTTTTAAAAAGATGAGCGATTCGTAGCTAATTGATGGTACTTACTTTTTTTTCGCAACAGCAATTATGTAAACATATTTATGACATGTAATTTAAACACTATTGAAGATGGCTCATAGTGTGCTGTATGCACTATAGACACGGACTGCAGTTTAAATTACGTACAGTTACAATGTTCATTATTAGAACATTGCCGACAATCGATTTCCAATCATTTCGACGATTTGATTGGACACAGCGAACCCTGGTCTGCTTATTACCAATAATAGAGGATGTACGTTGATACAGCTACAAGCTTTGATGAATTGGATGACATAACATCACGCTTTAATCCCAGAAGGGTCAGGCAGATGTGTACCCAATAGTACAGCCACATTTCGCCAGTTATGTTGAAGTCCCATATAATAGGGGGCGAGCATATTGCCACCAACCGGGCACAAATCCAGACTCCATGGCACCCTTTAGCACTTTGCCCTACCAGGGAATCAAACCTAGGACTTTATGCTCAGCAGTCGCGCTTGCGACTACTAGACTAACGAACTATCTAAAACACTATAAAACTCAACAAATCATCTAAAAAAGGACTTACCATCATGTTGAATCCTTGGGTAACAAATCTTCAAGAAAAATTTTCGAATAATTTTTCACAAATCACAAACTTCTTTTAATAATTATTGTTTTTGTATAAAACACTAAAAACAAAGTATTATGCAACAAGGAATCATGGTTCAAATGATTATAAAAATCATGAGTCTCAACCTTATAAAGGCAAGATGATGAAGACGAAAGATTCCATGTCTCGAGAAAAGCTTATTGGATTTTAGAGTTTACTGCACTGCATTAAGAACTTTTTATGCTCGGTGATTGTTTTAGAATACTTCATATTTGTTTGTGATCCCTTTGTTTATAACTTCGAAAGCTTACACCGAGAAGGTACTACATATATGTATACGTTTACACTCAAGTTTCAGAGCTACATAGCACGATGTACCATCACCAAACTGGGTACCGGAGCACGGTTAGGACTATCCTTGCTTCCAGCGTTAAAAACTTAACACTTAACTTAAAATAGTTAAAAACTTTATATTCCTTGGTCCCTTTTTTGTATTACTCCTATTGGGCGAAAAACGGTGGTCAAACATCTGGGATCATTAACAGAGAGATTTTTTTTCAAACAAAAGTGAACTAATTCTCACTTTTCTGATAGTACTTGCTGTTACGGGTGCATTTTGGTCAGGTTAAAACACTAGCTAGACTTAATTATTTATCCATACAAATAAATAAAATTAAAATGTCTGTTTAAAAGAGTATCCATAGAGTTTCTTGCCCATTCTTCTTCATAGAGATCCACGCTTTGAAATGAGCAACTACAGTAGTTACTTTCACAGTTATTATGCCTTGTGACAATAAAATAAAGTACAGTCCAGCTACATTTTTGTTGTCTTTTTGTTTCGACAGTTCAAAAGTGCCTGTAACTTGCCTACAATGCCTACTTAAAGTACATAAATGCTTTGTTTTTTTTTATAATTTGAAAATAAGCAGCTTTTTACTGAATGACTATAAATGGAAATACCGACGGATTATCTGTGTGGAAATAAACCGCTGTCTAAAAATACTGTTCCCTTTGACTCCACCCTAAGCGAAGCATACCTACATAATTACATACCATAGTATACCATAAACCATTATCATATTATTTAAAACTCTCATTCTTAATCTAGACTTTGACCAGTTTTCTCTATTTCTCGAGTTTCTTCAGAAACAATATCTCAAAAACACACTCTGTATTGCCACCAGCTGGACTACCATGACGTCTAAAAGCAGGAGGTCTACTCTCTTTCTCCGAAACGTAACTTCGGCAACGAACGAAAATTAAACGTAGTTACGTATGTGCCCCTAATCTATATCTAATCTATATAGATGAAATGAAATGATATAGAGAAGAAGTACGAATTCACAGATAATTAACGTGAACGAATGTATTAAATGTTATTGTGTGCGCAAATGAAATAGAATAAGGTCACAAACGTAACTACGTTTAGTTTTTGTTCGTTGCCGAAGTTACGTTTCGGAGAAAGAGAGTAGACCTCCAGTATTGTTTTACTCTTATTCGAGTGTGGGAAAGAGACGGAGCTATACGGGATGTCTAGCGCCATCTCTTTCCCACACTGGAAGAGGAGTAAAACAATAATGTTTTAAGAAGTCACGGTAGGTCACCTGAAGTAGTAAACGATTTGAAAGGACTTCGCTGAAAGAAATCTTGTGAAAGGTACAATAATAAGAGATTTACTAGATTCATTCTTTACGTCCTAAGCTTATGCTCGTTTTCTCTAACACTATGTTAGGATTTAAACGAATTGAGGCTGTTGAAATGTTTGAGTCTAGGCCAAGGTATTGAAGGCTAATCTAGGTTTCAGGATAGTACCTACTTCTGTCTGTTTTTTTTGTCGATATTTACACAAATTTACAGGCACAGCAGATAGATATTTTGATTATTTTCTGATTGAAGAATCAATAAAACTATTTATTTCATACAAGTAAAGCAGTTTATTTACAGAAATGTCAAGAACAAATACATAATAAAAAATATGACTTATTATTAATCTTATTTCTTAGCCTAAAATGCCGTATAATCACTGGCTAAGAACGCTTCCCTAAAGGTGCTCCCTCACCTCCAATCCAAAATTCGATTTTGTACTGAAACAAGTGAATCGAACTGGGAGTTATGACGTCTAGCAGTTGACATTTCAGTGTGAGATAGAGACGGAGCTATAGAGTCTAGCGCCATCTCTTTCCCTCTCTGGAATCAGATCAAAACAATACTCCTAAGGTCTGCCACCTGTTCCATTTCAGACGAATACTCGCGGTGAGGGAGCGCCTAAACTCATACCTTAAATGCCATATTTAGGCACCTATAGTTTTATTAACAATCTTTTTTTAAAGTCCAAAAGTATACGGTCAACTTTGGCTACTACCCAGCTCTTTCATAATTATTTTATTAATATTCTTAAAATATTAAGACAAATCTAATTCACACATATTAATTGTTGTTGTCTACCTAGTATAGTGCACGGACGTACGATCGCGCGCGCGAGATCTTTCGCGAGAGTTTTCTGCTGACGGATCACAACAACGTCGCGTCGCGGCGTACCTACGTCAATATATCGGGGTCAGTGTCATGACCTAGTTACAAGTGCGGAAATCATGAAGTGTTTACAATAACTTATTGTATAGGTGTTAAACTCGCCTTACAACTTAATAATGGCTACAAAAAAGTCTATTACTATTAAAACTGACCTAGAAAGGCAGTTATATGACTGTTATCTCCAAGAGAAAACAGATAGAGAAAACCTGCAAGTCATGGTAAGAAAATTGAATGTACAAATTGATGCCCTGCAGGAACAAGTTCAGACACTTCAAGGAGAATTGAACTGCATCAAAGAAACAAAAGGGACTACAGAACCTGCTCAGACTACAAAAAACGACGTGGAATACTGTACAGACGAGGATGACCTTGCTAAAGAGACTGAGTGGATTAGGGCCAAGAGCAGGAAGAAAAGGAAGCTTAACACCTCCCTCTCTCCAAAACAACAACCCGGAAGCGCCCAACAAGACAATCATCAAAAAAATGAGAAAGTGACTTCGGTCAAAAAAGTGCCCTTACCACCGCCAATCATAATAGACGGAATCAAGAACTATCAAACGTTCTACGATTCGTTAATTGAAAGCCAACCAGCGGAATCATTTACAGCAAAAATGATGAATGGGGATTGTGTGAAGGTTAACGCCAAATCAGAAGACTCATATAGAGTAATTGCCAGGTTCTTGTCTGAAAAAGACTACCACTGGCATTCATACGAAAACAAGCAGGCTAGACCAATTAGAGTTGTGGTAAAGAAACTACACTCTTCTTGCCAACCAGATCGAATTAAGGAAGATTTAACAACCCAAGGCCTAAAAATAGAAAAGGTAGATAGTAAATTGAGCTGGAAGACCAAAGAACCACTCAACATGTTCGTTTTATCATTTTATAACGATGAAGATGTCAACAAAATCTACGGCATTAAGTACATATTAGGGTGTAAAATTGAAATACATCCACTCAAAAATCCAGCACTCATTCCCCAATGCAAGAGATGCCAAGCTTATGGGCATACACATAAATATTGTCAAAAAGAGCCAAGGTGTGTGAAATGCACTGGCAAGCATCTTACAGCCAATTGTACCAAATCTCCGCAAGAGAAACCAAAATGTATCCACTGCGGCCTACCTCACCCTGCCAATTATAGAGGGTGTGAAGTAGCCAAACAGATGCAAATTATGAAAAATAAAGTTTTAAAAAAGAAACCTACGGTGCCTAATACCCAACAGTTTCCTCCTATAACACACCCTGGTAAACAGGCGCAGAAAGCAAGTGTCCAGTCAACTGCAAAACAACCAGCCATGCAAGTAACCAACATTGGTACTTACGCACAAGCTGCAAAACAAGGATCTCAACCTCTGAACTTAGAGGATAAGATTAACCAGATCTTGAAGTGCATTACCTCATTTGATAAGAGATTAGAGAAGCTAGAATCCAGCACTAAAACAGCTGTCTTGAATAATCAAAAATGAATAACACACTCAAAATAATGGCGTGGAACTCCAATGGACTCCTCAAACATCAGCATGAGTTGCAGGCGGTCCTAGATACAGAAAATATAGACGTGTGTTTAATCTCCGAAACGCATTTCACAAAGCAATCTTTTATCAAATTTAGAGGATACATGATATATAATTCCCTCCACCCTAGCAACTCTGCCAGGGGGGGTAGTGCGGTTATAATTAAAGAAAACATTAGTCACTACGTGCAGTGTAAATATGAAGAAGAAGACATTCAAGCAGTGGCGGTATCTGTTAAAACTAAGTTTTGTCAAGTGTCCATTGCAGCCATATACTCGCCTCCTAGGCACATGATAAGAAAAGAGCGATACTTACACTTTTTTGAATTATTAGGCCAGCGATTTATCCTAGGCGGCGATTTTAATGCTAAGCATACGCATTGGGGTTCAAGACTTACTACAACTAAAGGAAGACAGCTCTTAAGTGCAGTTAAAGAAACACATTGTGAAGTAATGAGTACAGGCAAACCTACATACTGGCCCACTGACCACCAGAAAATACCGGATCTTATAGATTTTTTCATCTGCAAAAATATATCCACCAATTACATCAGTTTGGAGGAAAGTTTTACTATGAACTCTGACCATTCTCCGATTATACTAATGCTAAGTCAAAAAATCCTATTAAAAGAAAGCCACTTAACCTTGGTTAATAAGTCCACAGATTGGGACAGTTTTGCTCTTGATCTAGATAATATTATCGACCTTAAAACTCCGATAAAATCGCAAGATCAGCTTGACTCAGAAGTAAACAAATTTATTATTAATATCCAACAATGTGCGTGGAGCAATACACCTCAGCTAAAACGCAAATATAAGGGATTTATCCATCCTAAAGAAATTGTGGATTTACTATCAGAGAAAAGAAAACAAAGGAAGTTGTGGCAGCAAACAAGGTTCCCGCGTCATAAAACAACACTAAATAACCTAACTAAACGACTAAAGAGAAAAATTCTACAATTTGAGGATGAATCTCTGAATACCAACCTTCTTCAGCTTACCAATGACAAATCAACGGATTACTCACTTTGGAAAGCAACGAGAAATCTAAAAAGGCAGATTATACAAATACCGCCCATCAGAGATAGCAACGGAAAATGGGCAATAAGCAATGACCAAAAGGCGTTCCGATTTGCTCAACATTTAGAAGAAACCTTTCAACCCAACGAAAGCTCTGTAGAAATACATGAGAGTGTAAATTTATCACAAAACCAAAGAATCAAGCTTGTGACTCCTAAGGAAGTAATGAGAGAAATTCAAAACAACATTAGCTCAAAAAAGTCTCCCGGTTACGACCTCATCACAGGGGAAATTCTAAAACGCCTCCCACGCAAAGCCATAGTAAAGCTGACCAAACTAATAAATGCTTCATTTATCTTAAAATATGTACCTGAGCCATGGAAGGTTGCTGAAGTCATTATGATTGCGAAGCCTGGGAAACCTCCCCACGAAGCATCATCATACAGACCCATTTCTCTGTTACCCGTACTATCAAAGTTATTTGAAAAACTGTTATTAAAACGGATAAAACCAGTAATAGAAGATAAAAACCTAGTACCAGATCACCAGTTTGGCTTCAGAGAAAAACACTCAACGTTAGACCAGGTACATAGAATAACTAATGTTATTGAAAAAACGCTAGAAAATAAAGAAGTCTGTGCTACCGTGTTCTTAGACGTCGCGCAAGCTTTTGACAAAGTTTGGCATGAGGGTCTCATATTTAAGCTCAGACGCATGCTACCAGAATTTGTAGATATCCTAGAGTCGTATTTAACTAAAAGAATGTTTAGAATACGCCAAGAGGACGCATTTCCGAGCTAAAAACCATAAAAGCTGGGGTGCCTCAAGGAAGTGTGCTTGGCCCAATTTTGTACTTGTTATACACTTGTGACATCCCAGAGCTGGAAAACAGCACCATAGCGACCTTTGCAGATGATACTGCTATTATGGCCACCGGATCAAGCCACAGAGAAGCAGTAGAGAAAGTTCAACTAGCTGTGAACAAAGTTTACGACTGGACACAAAAGTGGAAGATCAATCTGAATGAGTCAAAATCAGTTCACATTAACTTCACAAACAAACACAGTGACTACCACCCACTCTACATAAATGGTATGCAAATACCTTATGCTAATACAGCCAAATACCTTGGCATAACTCTCGACGCCAAGCTGCGTTGGAAAGCCCATATCAAAAAGAAAAAACAGGAACTCGATATTCGTTATAAACGTTTGCATTGGTTACTGGGAAGGAAATCCTGTTTATCAATACATAATAAGCTGATAATATACAAGCATATTCTGATGCCAATTTGGACGTATGGTATCCAACTTTGGGGCTGTACTAAGCCAACCAACGTCAAAATAATTCAACAGTTCCAAAATAAAGTACTCAGGGCTGCTGTAAATGCACCCTGGTACATAAGAAACGATGACCTCCACCGTGACCTCGACATGGAATTCGTCACCACCATCACACAAAAATTTGCTGAAGCCCACGAACACAGACTCCATCGACACGTGAATGTTGAGGCAATCCAGCTGTTAGACAACACAGGCATAGTGCGTAGACTAAAGAGAACTAAACCATTTGAATTAGTGTAGTGTAAGTGAATCAATAATAGTAACAATGTTGTGCTATTTATATAACACATGAACAAAGTGTTTTATCAATTTTACCAGACTCTAAGGAAGTGTTACGAACGTGTGTAAAAGTGCATACCTAATTATGGACACTATTCTTAGCATTAACATAATTTATAACGTAGCATAATAAGTTAGATTTAAATTGTTTATTAGTCTTCTTAGGCTAGATTGCAATTAACTAGTAAGAACTTAGTTCTTACTAATAAGGGAAAAAAAAAAAAAAAACACATAATAATTTGTTGATTTCTCAGAAACTAGGAGACATTCACGTCTTTTAATACAGTGCGGCAAGCATCTTTTGGCGCGTGACCAACGTTGTCACATTGTGACATTGTCTGTGGAAATTGCATTGCAAACTCAAGATGACAGCGTTAGTTCTGACTATGACCACGCGTCAACAGAACCATGCAGCACTATAGTGAAAAATCAGTAACACAAATCAATATCCAATACCAATAGTTTTCTCACATAAAAAAGTTCGTCATAAAAGGCTGAGTGTGACCATGGAGTCGAGGGGGTGAAGCGTGAGTGGGGAGCGGGGGTCCGCGGTGAACGGTTCGACGCGCGGCTCGACGTACTGCTTGCCGAGAGAGTCCGTGCGGGGTGCTGGTGATATCCTTATGTGCTGCAGCAGTCGTAGGAGACAGCATTTCATTTGGATCAGGGCGAATCTTTTGCCTGGGAAAAGAAAGGAAAAGTTAAGTTTCGGGGTTTTAATTTGAGGAACTCAACTCACAGATAGCGGGATCGATTCCTGCTCAGCCCCCGTATTATTATTATTAATTATATTATATTACGAAAACGAAACCGAGCGTTTGTGAATACGGGGGCAGATCTAAAATCTGTTTAGCCTATAAAGGGTTCAGTGTGTCTTACTACCTATTTGTCAGACTATTCAATACAAACTATGTTTTGACGCTAGGGTCATATTTCCTGTCTGATATTTAATGAAATTATGTACTTAATCTGATTTCCATATACAAACCTTACTGCCTACACCTCATGTGTGACACCATAAAAGATATACGATTCACACATTCCTTAACTAAAACTATA
Organism: Cerastis rubricosa; assembly: GCA_949152445.1. Classification (NCBI taxonomy): domain Eukaryota; kingdom Metazoa; phylum Arthropoda; class Insecta; order Lepidoptera; family Noctuidae; genus Cerastis; species Cerastis rubricosa. The sequence continues at coordinate 18,821,368 of OX424541.1, forward strand.
AGTATCGGGTTTCCGCTTCAACCACTTGCACAAGTGGTCGAGTGAAATAGCTGGAGTCAGCAAAAAATATGCAACTCGACACCCAACACCACCGCTCAACGAGGTAACGCAATGTGGTGTCAATTTTTTGCTGACACTACATCGATAAATTATGTCTTCCTAGAAAGTGGGGCCTGAGAACAGAGTGTTGTAACTTATTTTGTAGGATATTATAGGATGCTGTGTTGTGTCTACAAGGTGTAAGGCAGGAATTGCGTATGACATATCGATTATCGATGCAATCTGTTGTCGTGGTATGGGCATGTGATGCGGAGAAATGAGGAAAATGTCGTGAAAAGTTTGAGTATGAATGTGGATAGATATATGAGTAGAGGAAGACCAAAGAAACGATAGATGGACTGTGTGAAGAATGACATGGCAAGAAAGGAGGTGTCTGATGAGATGACGAGTAATAGAGAAGTATGGAAGGCATGATGCTACGCCTACCCCAAATGAAAATGAATGATGATATCAATGCAGTCTTGTTATTTTTGTGCATCTAGATAACTGGGTAGTGGGGTGAAATGATAGACATTTAAGACAATTGGAATTTCGGTTCTCGCGTAGATCCCACAGAACTGAAAACACGCGACAGACTCTGTACTGTAACTCATTTGGCATCTACCATACGCTGGTATAAAAGGTCTTGGTCAAAATGGGCGTAGGTATCAAATCAAGGCTCTTATATATTCTCCAATTCAGGAAAACATGGTAACTGGTAACATTTTTCGATTGCAACTGTCTCTGTTCTTCGGCGACTGGGTACTAGTTGTTTTTAAATGAAATGAAAGCTGCTATTTAAATTATATTTTAATTCTATTGATGTTTCACCCCCAGTTACTTCATAGAAAAATGCCCATGGTCCTTTGCGGCCATACAGACATTGTACGAATTGAACCAATCTCCTAGCTTCTTTCGATAAATCTACGTCACAAATAAGGATGTCATATAAATAAGAGCTTCAGAAAATAATAGTATACCCACCTATACAATACCGAGGTCCATCCCCAAAAGGCATGTAGACTCCTGGAGGCGGCTGTGGTGCATCCTCAGACCAGCGCTCTGGAATGAAGGCTCCGGCGTTCTCGAAGTACTGAGAAATAGAAAAGCTATATTAAAAAAACGCTTGTAGTCCCCCAGAGATGTACCCCACATTGTGCCAGGAATGTTCTAACTAGGGGGCGAGCCTATAGCCATCAACCGGGCTCAAATTCAGACTCACACACAGTGATAAAATTAAAAACACTGTTCTAACTTCTGCGGTAATGTTCTGAAGTTTTGCCACAGGTAACTAAATCCCCACCCTGTATAACATAACATTACAAATGTACCTAATCCCCAAAGAGTCAGGTAGTAAGGAGGTGTACCTATTAATACACCTATATTTTGCCAGTTATTTTAAGTCCCACGTAATATGGGGCCTATTGCCACTAACCGGGAACTCATCCAGACTCCCTAGCTGTACTGAGTAATTCCTGATGGAAAAACCCAATATCAAATTTGCCCTCTGCCTAACCCTTTCCCTACCCGTGAATACAAGCGCGATATTTTATGACTTATTTTGCTATCACTTCCCTGTTTTGATAAAAGGTCAAAAGTACTTTTCAACCCAGGCAGTGTAAAAGTCAAGTTGAACTTAAAATATAACCTTTGCCTTTCCACTTACCCCCTCATCGCCCATTTACCTTTTCAACCCTCTTTTAAAATTTAATTTATCTGAGATAACTCAATAACTCGGAGATGATTGGCATCGATCAAATTAACTTAATATTCTTCAACGTGAAGCTAAAAATAAAGGATTATTTTTTTCTGAGCGAAAATTTTCACAAATTGTTTAGTCTGAAGCTTTTGAGAAATGTTTTCTTGCTACGTGCTCAGTTTTACTATTGGTTTTGGAGTCAACAACTTAATTTAATATTGATTTTTAATGTCGCTATAATTTTTTTTTTTTTTTTGAAAACAGCAACGTAAGTACGTATGCTAAAAGGACGTCCGTTTTATTTTTTAAACGTATGCTTAACATGACAACAGACAATTGCAAGTACTATCAGAAAAGTGGGAATAGGCTCATTTTTCAAACAAAATCCCGTGCACACGATGACCACATCTGTTTAACACAAATAGTATGCGGACCAATAGCAATTAAACAAAAAAAAAACGAATAATACGCGACCCTTTTTCTATTTATTCTAATTTTTAACAAAAACGATTACTTAGTTGATAATAGAACTACCAAGTCACTGGACTACAGTTAGACACATGGCAACAGAGAACGGTTTGAATATTTACTATGAATAGGTAATAAAATTACCGTCATTTAGGGTGAGATTGGTTCTCAAACCGCTACCGCCTTTGCTATGCTCAGTGGCGTAAGCTTTATTTTAGGATTTAACCCAACAAACGAGTAACAGTTCTGACAGAAGTCTCTCCGAATAAAAAAATGGGTTAAATCCCATGGCCAAATAAGGTGATATTCAACCGTATTAAAAAAAACATCTTTGTATAAAAATCGGTCCACTTCTATAAAAATCACTATTTTCACCACCGCAGTTCACTCTAAATAGCACGTCAGAGAGATTGAGTGCTCAAATAAACTGTGACTGTGCCTACAAGTCGCAATACTTTTGATTTTTAATCCGTACCGGATAAACAATACTTACGTATACCAAATCATTGTTTCTGAACCTACGACCAAAACAGCGAATGAATCACTTTTGCCCATTAAATAATAACAAGCGAGAACTGTTGTTGCCGTCGACCAATCAGCTCGTCGGCCTTAAGTGCGTTTCAACACAACGAGAATTTACCAAAAAAAAAAAAGTTAAGGTACAATAATTATCCACTAGCCAAAGGCTGTTTTAAAAATTGCTACACATGTTCTTAAACTAAACTTTGAGTCGAGTCAGGGTGAGATTTCGGACCGTTGCTGCATAATACGATTGCAGCGTTCAGCACAAGTTAAATTTTATGCCTATTAACATTACGTTCATATTTGTATGAATACAACAAAATCGGCCATTTAAGCACTTAACTGCTGCTGTTGCTGCGGGATAAAGAAAATTATTTCAATACTAATAATGTTCACATTCGTATGAATCGCCTATGTCAGTACTTAGTATAAGTATCGGACCTATTCTACGACTGAGAGCACTCTTAAAGTTTTTTAAATTCTTAAACTAAGGAAGTGTTGTCAAAGCGATTTAGTTAAAGCGTAGTGGTTCTATAGGGTTCCGTAACAAAATCGGAATCGTAACTTGCCCGCACATATTATTTGGTAAAAATTTCATTGTTTTTATAAAATTTTGGACTCATTGCTCTCTCTTTTTATTTTTTATTTCAATTAAAAACTAACAAAATACTCTTAAACATAAATATAATAACAAATTAAACAAAACTATAAAATAAACTAACATCCACAAAATGGTATCAAAAAACTTCTGAACTTTGTCAACTGATAATGTGACTGGCATTGGCGTTGCCACATTGTAGAGCAAATTGGCCTTTTAACAAATAATGTAAAACAAAAACCGGCCAAGTGTGAGTCGGACTCGCGCACGAAGGGTTCCGTACCATTATTTATAAAAACGAAAAAAAAAACACTTTTTTGTATGGGAGCCCTAAATATTTACTTTTGTACCTACCTGTTTTTAGTACCTATTTGTTGTTATAGCGTCAACAGAAATACATAATCTGTAGAAATTTCAACTGGCTAACTATAACGGTTCATGAGATACAGCCTGGTGACAGACGGACGGACGGACAGCGAAGTCTCAGTAATAGGGTCCCGTTTGACTCTTTGGGTACGGAACCCTAAAAAAGGAAGTGGTTAACACTTTTTTTCAGTTGCCAAATTCAGTGTTAATATTGAACTTTTACAATATAGAATAATCGTAACGCTCGGCGTCTGAGACTAACGCACATAACTGATACTTTGGATTTAAATTTGATTTAAGAATAAACGTAAGGCGAAGCGAGATATAAACAAACACTTGAAATCTACTAATGTCGCCTTGTTCTCAAATAATCATGGGCTCAGTGTTGCTGAAGGCGACCAGCTGGCCTACCATGACATCGTAAAGCAGTATTGTTTTACTCTTATTCCAGTGTTAGAAAGAGACGGAGCTATACAGGATGTCTAGCGCCATCTCTTTCCCACACTGGAATGGGAGTAAAACAATAATGTTTTAAGACGTCATGGTAAGCCACCTGAAAATGTCTTGGTTCTTCTGTCGGTAAGTTTTTTTTCAATTATATGCTTCGATGAACTATTATTGATCGAAGATTATATGTATATTTATAAAAAAAAAAACTACTAAATAACCCCCAACTAGATAATTTCTTATAATGATTTAAATACAAGGTACGAGTACCTACACAATGATTCCGCATACCATTCTGGTTGAAGAATTATGTTAAAACTGTCGAATCGAGGAAACTTGGAAATGCTGGATACGGTCGAGTTTACGCAGCTGCAACTGTGTATTCAGCAGAACTGACTCATCAACTTAACTAGCAAAATAAATAAACTGACGAGTAAGGAAAACGCGAGTTCTACATAATCATCGTCATCTGCCTAGCCTTTTCCCAAACTATCTTGGGGTCGGCTTCCAGTCTAACCGGATGCAGCTGAGTACCAGTATTTTACATTGAAGCGACTGCCTATCTGACTTCCACAACCCAGTAACTGGGTAATACGATACCCCTTAGTAAGACCGGATGTCAGGTTTTTGGCTTCTGACTACTCGTAACGACTGTCAAAGAAGAATTCTACATAATATGGTGAAGTAATACAAAATAGAGACATTCTAAACAAACATGCCTTCCCTTTGTGTTAATAAAAGCAACAGATTTAAAAAAAAAACTTCAGCCATGCATTCACAATACATAAGTAAAGCCGAACATCAAGTTCCTCTTAAGATCATGTAAATATTGGCAACCTTCCAACCTTTAAATCCATTCATGTATCGCAAAGACTGCAAGTATTAGGAGTATAATATATTCTCTGCATGTAGGAAACGAGTTAGTTAATGCTTATCTGCAAGTTTTATGCAAGTGTCGGCTCAGAGACTTGTTCCCAAGTTTTATTTATCCTCTAAGTTGGCACGTACGCGAGGGTGCAACTATAACTAAGTATTTTGTTCTAGTACCCAATTTTTAAGTGAAGTCGATACGTTGTGCAAGTCCAAGGAACGTTTAAGTCTTACGGCATTCCATACAAACTTTTTTGGTATAGGAAAATGATTTATTAGTAACTTTTTAGACGTATGTATCCTGCTCATGCGTATGAAGGTTCATTAACCCAGCCTCGGGTGTTATGACTAGCGACTGCTAGTGACATGATTTGCTTTGATTAGATGTCAAGTGACGAACGCGAGTTGCTTGTTCCTTTCGCATGTATGATCATTTCAATTGTGCCAATCAAGATGGCGCTGCTTGTCAAGAAAAAATGCTTTTTTTTTGGAATGGCATCTTGCAGTTCGACCTAGGAGGTTGTCGTCTGCTTAACCGGAATAAAGCAAAAATGCATCGATATGTCATACTTTATACTTTCATTGCTGCTCCACTCCTATTGGTCGTAGCGTAATGATATACAGTCTATGTCCTTCCCCAGGTTGAAATCTATCTTCTTGCCAAATTACATTAAGATCCGATCAGCCGTTTATTAGTGAAAAGGTAACAAACAAACAAACAGAGTGACTTTCGCATCTATAATATTAGTATGGATTTTAGTTCTGATTTTTCTCGCCAGCACAGATAACTGTACCATTGCATAGTATGCCACGTAACTACTCCAAATAACTTCTGTCATCTGATTTGCTGCAGTCACTGTAGGAAGACGCGTGTCGCTCGTAGCCAAGATGTAACATCTCTTCCCTTTATATGTTCTTCTACTCGCTCTCTCTCATAAAATATCGTATTTTATCACTGAAGAATTAGGCAGAGGAGCTCGTGGCTAAATAATAACCACCGCACGAGTCGATCTTTAAGGTGAAGCCGTGCTTCCCGAGATTGGTCCGTGGATGGATGACTATAATTACATACCGAGTTTCCTCCGTGCCTCGGAAAGCACATTAAGCCGTTGGTCCCGGCTGTCATTTTTAGATCTTTGACAGTCGTTACGAATAGTCAGAAGCCAAAAGTCTGACATCCAGTCTTCCTAAGGGGTATCGTATTACCCAGTTACTGGGTTGTGGAGGTCAGATAGGCAGTCGCTTCATGTAAAATACTAGTACTCAGCTGCATCCGGTTAGACTGGAAGCCGACCCCAATATAGTTTGGGAAAAGGCTAGGCAGATGAGGCTGATGATGAATTAGGCAGAGGTTCCACCCAAATTTCTCTCACTCTGATAATATTAGTTACATTAGGCTTACCTGTTCATCTCTCTGTATGCCCAGCGTCGGAAACAGTACGATGGTGCCTCTCTCCACCACAGTGTTGGTGTCAGGTATCGTGTAGTCTTTGGTGCACATGCGCTGGATGCTCGGGAAAGGCGGGTAGAGGCGAAGAGTTTCTGAAGCGAGTTGTGATTTATCAAGACTTGATAAAGCATAAACTACTTTATTATTCAAGTTATAAAGAATAGGATTGTTTGAGGGTCATCTGGTAAAAGGGGTGGGAGGGATCAAGTCATTCCAGCAGCCAGCATAAACTATAAGAATTATATCTGTCTACTCCTTGTGAAAAGACAGTGGTTTGGTTATGTCACTCACAAAGGGACAAATATTTTCTCTAATTTAGATATTATTGTGGTGCAAGCTACTCAATCACTAAATGCAAAACTGTTCCGGTTATCTTTAACAAAAGGAGGACCAAATCTTGATCAACTCATAATATGAAACCTACTTCAAGCACATTTTTTTTTTCATTACCTATTTGTCATAGACTCATTCCGTACACATTCCATCAAAACATGTTGAACATCTTCGACTATTCCACATTAATTACTATTTCCTCCACTTGCTAATAGGTATGTAGGTACATTAAAAATAAACTCGCATCCACCTATTAACTGGTCTCCAGAAACTGTACAGTTTCAGCGACTGTAACAGACAGTCCCTTCAATCCGAACCAGTCAGTATTTCTCGGGGGGAAGTAAAAACTCATTAAAAGAAACTTTTCCGGTTACAAGTAACAAACATTGGGAAGACTGGGCCGAGTGTGGTGTGGTGTTGAAACTAATTACTTACAAACAAGAATTCGGAACATGAGGAGCAAATCGGTACATTATTTATCACGGAATTATTGACTGAAAAACAAATTTCTTAAGATTCAAATTGCGAATGAAACTCTAGTAACTCTAGAAAAGTCGCATAACTACAAGATTTTGACAAATTAATTTTAGCTTTTTTGATTCTAGCAGCCGGTCTACTAGGAAATTTCCACTCGTGAGTGGACACAGTGAGTTTCGTGTGTCGAGAACAGAATCGAGTTGTGAGTGACAGTGGTAGTGGTACAGAGCACAAAAAACGAACAAGAAAGAGGATAGACCGACTTGTCTGCTCATAAACACCCACCCGCAATAACTTCAGTTTATCCGTGATCATAGCGTTTGCAACAGCGCCGAAATATCGGGAACTCAAAACAAATAATAAACATGGTAAATATCCCGTTACAAGTGTTATTGACAGGTCTAAGATTTTTACTCACGTCTTAAACATGGCCTTGAACTTCAAATAAAGCTCTAAGGCGGGCAGTGAAAGCATCAGCATCAAGTACAAAAAAATATAAAACACCATCATACCTTGAATCACCATCTCCATATAAACCAGCTCCTGGAGGAGCTCATAGGTGATCTTCCCATCGTGTCGGTCCAGGACCTCCAGGATCTCGCTCCTCATCTTCTCCTGCACCTGCTGGTTTGCTGCCAGCTCTAGGAACAGGAACGCGAGCGTTGAGGAGGTAGTCTCGAAGCCTCCCAGGAAGATGATGAAGGCGTTTGCTGAGATTACCATGTCAGCTGTGGGTAGATGTTGAGGTTGTAAGTTTTTAGTGTTTAAGATTAAGCTGTACACATGAAGTTAAACATATTCAGTATACCCTGACCCCACCCAGAGCTACCTTACAAGGATCCGCAGATAAACTGGTTTTGGATACCTTGATTGGTTGCCGTGCGTAAGCATATGTACATTTAGACAGTTCATGTGATATATTGGAAATCAGGTGCATCCAGTAAGATTGGAAACGGATCCTAACATAGTAAGGAAAAAGCCAGCCAGATGACTGTGATGCTGAAGCAATAATAGAAGTAGCAGTCGTAATAGATATAGACAAAGAAAAAAAAAGATTAATTTGCTCCAAGTCTTATGAATTATTCCGAGTTAAAGTACCCTTGAAAATTAAACAGATCGATAAATATTAGAAAACTTAAAATTACGAGTGGAACTAAGTAAAAGTTAAGGAGTTAAGCAATATTGGAGTCGCCGTAATGTCAAAAGTTAATGCGGCCACATTAATTACGTTATCTTAAACTTAACCGTTACAGATTAAACTTGTAATGAGTTCGTGCTTAACTGTGGCCGCCATTTTTCTTTGAACTTTTCTTTTTGGAATGATTTAAAAAAATATACCTTTTTTTTCATTTTATATTTATTTATTTTTATGAAAACTCACAGCTAAGCAGACATTTAGTAATAGTTTACACAAAATATGGTCAATTACAAGTTTCCACATATAGTAATTAGAATATATGAAACTGAAAATTTATAATATGTAAGAATATATGATATTAGAGAATATAATGTCATGATGATGATGATGATGTGTCTTCTGTTTGTTTGTTTGTTTGCTTGAACGCGCTAATCTCAGGAACTACTAGTCCGATTTGAAAAATTCTTTTAGTGTTAGATAGCCCATTTATCGAGGATATATATCAGGAGGAGGCTATATATCATTACGCTACGACAAATAGGAGCGGAGCAGCAATTAATAATGTTTCAAAATCGGGGAAAATGTGATGCAAACGAAGTTGCGCCTGACAGCTAGTGGTTTATTAGATGACAGGTGGACTAAAGCTATCACCGACTGGCGCCCAAGAACTGTAAAAAGTAATGTAGATCGTAGGGCGGCGAGACGGGCAGACCGCAGACGACATAGTTGCCTTCGCTGGAAAAACCTGGAAGAGGCTGGCACAGCACCGCGAATATTGGCACAAAAAAGAGGGCCTCTCTTTATATCTCGCAGTGGGTGAATTCAAGCTGTGGCTAATGATAATGACGATGTACAAGCGCTTAAAGCCCTAAAATCTTTAGCACTGAAAATCGTAAAAAATCGGCCAAGTGCGAGTCGGACTCGCGCACGAAGAGTTCCTTACCATTATTTATAAAAAAGAGCAAAAAAACGCTTTTCTGTATGGGAGCCCACCTTAAATATTTATTTTATTCTGTTTTTAGTATCGTATATGGGATGGTGCTATTCTTTACGTCCGACACCATACAGAGCATACAACTTCCCGTGGGTGTCGTAAGAGGCGACTAAGGGATTTGCCAGAGAATGGGCAGCAGCGTTCTCTGTGCTTTTGTAACAACCGTACTGCGATCGCCAACCCGCCTGCCAAGCCTGGTGATTATGGTAAAACCCCCCAAAATGCCAATGTGGCACTTGGGGGAGGCCTATGTCCAGCAGTGGACGTTTTTTTTTTTTTGGTCTGAAATGAATGAATGAATGAGTATCGTATAGTCCCGTTTGACCGTTTGGGTACGGAACCCTAAAAACTAAGCTGAATTGTTTATTAAATTTCAAGTAGCTTTATAATTACACCACAGTACATCAAACAAGTACAACAAGTGTGTTTACATCTTTAAACAAACTTAAAATAATGATAAAAATATGTACCAATAGAAAAAGAAAAAAGCATGAAAGGGTCAAGTAGTGCTATAGTAGGAACAAATAGTTTAAATAAATAATGATGATTAACACTTACTAATTTCAACATCTTCGAGGTCCTTCTTACAGTTGTTGTTCCTCTCATCGTTTCTGAGTGCCATCATCATGTCGATAAAATCTCCGCGTTTTTCCTGAACGCCTGAAAATGTTGAATGAGCAATTAATCAATTGTGCGTCACATAAGACTACCACATCTTTATAGGTAGGGCCAGGTCGCCTTCCATGACGTCTTAAAACATTATTGTTTTACTCCTTTTCCAGTGTGGGAAAGAGATGGCGCTAGACATCCTGTATAGCTCCGTCTCTTTCTCACACTGGTATAAGAGTAAAACAATACTGCTTTAAGACGTCATGGTGGGCAAGCAGGTGGCCGTTTCTCAGCACCGGTTTTGCTAAAAGAGACACCCTTTGTAGCCTCGCTTGTTTTTGCAAAAAAATATAACACATATCATCACACCAGTTTTATCCCCGCAGGTATAGGCATGCGTGTACTATAATATACCCACATTTCGCCAGGTATGTTTAAATCCCACGAAACAGGAAGCTAAGCCCGCCGCACTATTCCCAAACCACTGTAAGCCAAAATCAACAGTGGAAGTAGGAGGCTAGCTTCTTTCCATCAACAGGACAGTCTATATATCTATATGAGCAGCTACAGAGTAATTGCTGGTGGAGGAACCCTAGGAACACTTTGCCTTTCCTGAGAGTCGAACCCGGCCCTGAGCAAAGCAAAATACGTCTACCTTTTTGGTAGACGTATTTTTGCAATTTTATCTACAAACAGCGTTGAAAAAGTTTTGTAAAAATATACAAAACATAAATAAATGCCACGTCTGATAAACAGATAGGTAGATCACTACCGATCTTGAATCAATCCCCCAATGTCTTCAAATAATATTGAATCTATCAATAACTCAAATTAATAGGTACCAAAACTCTCAATATCAACTTTTAGGTTTTACCAACTATTTGTCGTTCCATCTCCCTTCCTCCCTTAGGGAAATCAAACGAAAATCAACAAACATGGAGTGAGTATAGTTAAGCCAGATAAGGTATGCTCTTCGATAATAATGTATGGGTTTCCGAATAAGCATGAACGTCGCGGAACTGAGTAACCTGCACAAAGGTAAAATTTTACTACCTTGGATTGTAGAAGCGCACTTATCATTGCATGTTTGTATAGTTCTGATGATCTGGCGATTTTCCTACCACCGATCGCACCTTGTAATCAGACACTAAAAAGCTTTTGGAAAATCCATGGAGATGGTAATCTTTCTAACCATTTTGATTTTTTACCATTACATGGTAATGTAAAATAGGCAAGAACTTTAATGGATGTAACTTCTATATAACGTCTAATCATCTCTAGTTCATATTTCCGACGACACATGACGATTGCTGAAGCGCGTACTTTTCCTGAGAGTACTGTACGTAAACAGAGTAGTTATAACAAGTCAAGTTACCTTTCTCTCTTGCTCTAAGCACACTGGTCACGATGTTGTAGAAGAAATCGTGCGTCTTCTTAGGTATGATTCTCATTCTGAAGAATAATACAAAAGCCGGCCAGAATTGACGCATCGTTCTGAAAAAAGGAAATAACACTGTCATTAACATTTGTTGAGGAAAAGAGTTTAATATGAAACATGATTGTACTCATGATAACAAACAACTTTCCCTAAGAAACATTTTTTATACTGATTCACTTTTATCACAATAACACAACAGCCGAGCCGTATGAAAAATCATGAGTATAATCACGTGTTTAAGCATCGGTCACTAATTACTTGTCATATATATTTTTTTATTATTAAATATTTTCCGAAATGACTGAACCGATTTTAATGAAACTTACGCATAAGCAGGATAAATAGGTCTAAAACGTTAGTAAAACCATTTTGGAAATGTCTTAAAAAAAAAATTGGAAATATCTGTTTTCACAGTTAATTTGTAATCGGTCTAATTTAGCTGAAACACTATTAATGTAAAACTAATAAATTAAACTAATAAATGTGGTAACTTTTTAGACTTATCTATCCTGCCTATGCGTATGAAGTTTCATTAAAATCGCTTTAGGCATTTCGGAAAATAAGGACTTGAAAGTTTGTATGAATTTTCGTAAGGCGTAAACGCTCTGATACTAGCTTTTCGCTTTTGATATCTGACACACCAATTTACTCATCAATAATTTACAGACTTCGAACTTTGACTCCAAAACCAATTCAATTAAGAAAACTGAAACAGATAGATATTACAGACTATAATAAATTCAAGCCAAATTAGTTCCCAAGTTCTTTCAAACAACTTTTTAATACTTACAAAGTAATTTTCAGATTAAGTTAAAAAGTTTTTGTCTGCAATTGGATAGAATAAATAATCGTGATTGGCTGACCTCAGAGTATGAAACTTGGGAATCAATTTCTTATTTATTAATGGTTGTTTGTAAGTCTAGTTATGGACTGGCAAGACGTGTGCTGAATAAATTGTTTGATTGTTATCGAGCTTACTGCTTACCGAGTTGTTAGATAGACACCGTTAATTAAGTACTTAAGTTAGACTAAACAGCTCTGAATTATTTGTAATTTAGTGAAGTATTGTAGGACTTATAGATAAATAATGAATTAGAAAAGTTATTTTCAACATTCTTGATGGGTATGTGAGTGAACAAAAACAGCTGCTTAATTCTTTTTGTTGTGCATTCCTTAAACCTTTCTCGTTAATTATTGAGGAACTTTTGTCGTTAATTCTACATCGAGAAAAGTGGAAGGAATTGGCTAAGCCCTTTGCTCAGGAGTGGGACATTTCAGGCTAATGTTCATTTATGTCCTCATAACTCCTAATTATTTAAAAAAAAGCCAAAAACGAAAAACAAAAATTGAAAACCAAAGCCTTCACTGAATGATTTAATTAAAAGGGAAATTATTTTTTGTTATTTTAATGAAGGTAAAACAAACAAATGAATCACTGTTGCACGTGCACTGAGTACAGTAACACTCACTTTTGCATCCAGTAATATATAACTGCCTACTTTCTTTGCAATACATAGAGAAAGAGACTTTTTTTTAAAGTTTTCCCCAACTAGGCATTTCTCCTGTATCGTGGGTGCGTTTACAAACATTTAAACTCACATACACAAACAGCCAAACCGGGAACAACTATCTGTAGGCCTTACAAATATTTGTTCCGTGCGGGGTCGAAAAACAACACGCAGCGCAGCAGTCGATCAATCAGCCAGTGCGCTTACCGTGCCGTCATAACACACACACATTATGGTTTCTCCTACTACCACCTTTCATAAGTTTCTGTCATCTTTATGAGCTCCCAAATTATTGAAAGCCTCATTGTCAAAAGACAACATTCACAGAAAACATTGAAGATTTTTAATTTGTTTTTTTTTTTCACCGTGGAAGATACAGACACGGCGATCTTCTCAGACAAATTATCCAAAGAACCCTGCCAAATACTATTGTTACCGTTTTCATGAATTTAAATAAAATTGTTCAACTTACTTCTCAAAAATATTGTACAGCGACATTTCGTAGAAGGCATGCAACGCCACAGCGAAGGGATCATCCGCATTGTCCATGACACTACTCTTCAGTCCAAACGCACACGGCACTATGGCATCAGCAGTATACCCTCCCACCAGCTTCTCTGAATTCACCACAGAAGAACTGGATCCAACATCATTTGACTGACCATCTGGCTGTGTGTTCCCATTTCCGTTTGCAACGTTTTTAGTCTGTGACAGCAAGTCTTGAACTCTTGTGACGAATTCTCCAGCTGTATTTTCTATGAGCGGAAACATTCCTCTTAGTTTGTTTGGCCTGAAAACGATGAAATTGTTCCTTTTGAATGTGTAACTATAATGGATGTAAAAATACCTTTGACGAAGCCGAAACTTTTCTTCCCCGTCATTGCGATCATTTTTTTGCCCATACATGGGAATCTTCCAGTTACGGAGATATTGGAAGTTAAAGTTCCAACATTCATCATTTCAGCCGAAAGACGTCCACTGCTGGACATATGCCTCCCCCAACGCCACATTGACATAAGGGGTTTTGCCATAATCGCCACGCTTGGCAGGCGGGTTGTCACAAAAGCACAGAGAACGCTGCTGCCCATTCTCCGGCAAGTCCCTTATTCGCTTATTCTTACGACACCCACGGGAAGATATGGGATGGTGCTATTCTTTACGTCCGACACCATATAGAAATTGGCCTTAACGAAACCGAAAGGCACTTTTCCTCCCCGTCATCGTCATTGCGATCATTTGTTTGCCCATACCTTAAACTACTACCTTGGTTAAAGTTCCAACATTATCACAAGTTTTTTTTGAGTACAGCTGACCTAATAATGTTTTAAGACGTCATGGTAGGCCAGCAGGTTTTTAATGTTATGACTTTACTTTAAATAACACCACACATTACTATCCACCAGCACAATGTTTTAAGTGTGTTTTATTGAGTCCTAGCATCAATTTTTCACCCCAAAAAAAGTCGATTCCCAGCTACAATTTTTGCGTACAATAACTTACTATTTGATGTACAGAATACTTGGTTGACGACTTCGTGAAGGGTCGGTTTACAATTTTTTATTTAAAATAGGATTCAAATTCATTTATTTCAAATATGGGTAGTTACACAGGTGGGATTTTGAAGAACAGGGGGTCTACTCTCTCTACCGCAAACGTTATAGATTAGGGTCACAAACGTAACTACGTTTAATTTTCGTTCGTTGCCGAAGTAACGTTTCGGAGAAAGAGAGTAGACCCCCAGAAAAGTTGTTAGTGTCACACATATTCTGCACTAGGCATGCAACATTTAGTTCGGAACGTGGTTAGTCCCTAAATTGAAAATTTAAATACATTATAGTTCAAAATTACATGTCTATTAAATTGTCAATTAAAGTCAAAGTAAATAAGGTCAAAGTAATAATGTTAAAGTTAAACTATCATGCTAAAATGTCAAGAATTCATAATTGTGAAATTCGTAACCAGGATCATACGGCAAATAAGAAGCTGTGGAAGTTAGGTACTTGTTTCAAGTTTGACTAACTTCTACTTTATTTGTACTGAACTACTGGCCTACCATGACGTCTTAAAGCATTATTGTTTTACTCTTATTCCAGTGTGCGAAAGAGACGGTGCTATACCGGATGTCTAGCACCATCTCTTTCCCAAACTGGAAAAGGAGTAAAACAGAATGTTTCAATCCACAAATTCACCACAAATACTTACAAATAAAAAAATGGGATTCCAAAAGTATTATAAACTTACTTATTTCTTGATAAAACATTTAATATTTAAGATATATAGAACACATTTTAAAGATATTTAAATAATCACACACAGAAGTAATGATTTAAATTGCTTATTTCGTGTTATAGTGCACCACATTTTTTGTCACATATTTGTGTCGTTGGCGTACAGGGCACGCGCTTGCTTGTCACGTATATGTGACAAAGGCGTTCAAAAGGTTAAAAGCGTAAATAGACCACAATATACAAATCAAGATGGTGTATGTGTTCTAACTTCTTCTCGTTGAATGACTAGCATGGTCGACAGTACTTCAAAAGACTGCCGAGTATGTTCAAACACGATTTGACTCTAGCTTACGGGATACTTCAACACAACTTGAACTGTGTTAATTTTATTTATTTTTTTGCAACTTTATTTTATTTCTTTTGAAAAACTCTTTCTTCTTCTTGTCGTATCGATGTTACTTGCATATTACACAGTTTGGGCCCAGTAGGTGGCCACGTTTATTGCAGCGTCAGAGACGTTATTCAGGTCGTCGAGAGTCCAGGTAAATGGACACCAGGGACACTACCGCAGGTGGGGACTAGTTTGATATCAATTCTCTTTCAATCCACTCTCAAAAACTCATTGAATCTCAAAGAATGTGTGAATTATAAATGGAGTATAATTGTGGTATTAAGAAGCAAGTTGGCCTGACGCTGCGTGAGTGAGCAGGACTCATGCAGCGCCACCTGTTTGATGGCCCCCAAGAACAGGATAGATGGATAGAAGTAGGTAGGTACTTATTTTGGTCCATTAATGTAGAGCGATCCAGTGGCGGCATAAATAATAAAGAACTTACGAGAAAATCGGCGAAATCTTCGCCCTGAGCCTCTTCCACTCATTTCCCCTCAAGAACAGCACAGAGCCTGCCAGGGGATCCACGTCCTTATTGAAGAAAAACCCTCGATCCGTGAAGTGCTGGAAGTCGTTGACGCATACTCTTCGGATCAGCTCAGGGTCCCGAACCACTAGGGTGCGTTGGTAGAACTGGTGGCAGCCTGGAATTATGGCAGGAATACGATTATGAGAAATCTAGGCTAACTTGCACCTGTAATGCTTAGTTGAGAACATCGTAAGAAGGTAACAGAAACAAAGGTTGAGCGAGTTACTTGCGCAAGTTGTAATTAACATGTAGCGACCAACAAAAAGCAACTTACTACAAAAAGTACTACAGCGCCATCTATGACACGACGGAAGAACTAACATCAATTTCCTACATCTCACATGCAAAGTTTACCACCTAAAAACATATACAGGGTGGCGCCAACAGTATGACAATAAATTAAAATGCGTATACCTTATGACCTTCCCAGTCTGCTTACAAACATTCATTCAAATACATACATAGACCCAGCGGTATCCAGCAGTTTAGTCACAGGACATTATTCTTCATTTTCGGCATTTTCTATATATTTATTTATTTAATACTGGCAGCACATAGTACAGAGGCGGACTTAATGCCATAAGCATTTTCTACCAGTCAACCTATGGGTGATGCAGAGACAAACAGTGGTAGGTGTATATCTATAAAATAATGATGATTAATAAGCTAGCACCGACAGGTATAGACCCATGGGTAATTACAAAACTGTTTCCCCAACTACTTCAAAAACCTTTGCCATACGATCCTTAAATTTTATTACCAGACGCGAATTCGTGCAAATTATGCCTAAGGTTAAGTGAACCAATAGTTTTATCTTCGGTTTCGTTATATTCGAATTACAAAATTGACAGTGGTTTCATTATGGTACCCATAACGACATCGGGTTGCATTATGCGAATCATCATAAATTAAAGCACAAACAAAGACATTCTGAACATACAGCCAGGGTACCTATAAAATTACTTAGAAATCGAGACAATGTAAATGATGTTTTTAAAAATGGAACAAGTTTAGAACAAAAGTATCGTTTATTATTTAGGTGTCTACAAGATCTTAACCTTATCGTAAGTATTTTTATTTAGTCCTAATAAAGACTAAATAAAAATACTTATTTGTCTATATCTGTGTTTTATTCCTTCCTTCGTAGATAAAATCTTGTATGCAACTGTACGTTATTGGTCTTTAAATAACTCGTGCCCACCTATTTTGGTTGGTACGCGCTACGCTTGTACCGAAAAATGACACTCGTATTAAAAGACCGTCCATAACGTAACAGTTCCATAAATAGCTATTATGGTATTTAGTTTATTTGTATTATTATTTCTTTCGATGTAAGGATTTTTTTTAAAGTTAGAAAGAGGCAAAGGTTGTGCCTATTCATAAATCAGATGATGATGATGTAGTGTCTAACTATAGACCTATATAAATTCTCTCGACTCTTGCTAAAGTTTTTGAGTCTCTCATCTGCCCGCACATTCAAAACCATCTAAAGCTGTACTTAAGTGAAGCACAACACGGTTTTGTTGAATCGAGGTCTACAGGTACTAATCTTGTACCGTTTACAGAGCTGTTGGCAGAGGCAATAGATTCGGGTTACCAAGCTAATGTCATATATACAGATTTTAGTAAGGCATTCGATAAAGTCTCACATAACATTCTGATTAAAAAATTGCAAGCGTACGGTATCACTGGATCATTGCTTTCATGGTTGAGTTCGTATCTTGTGGATCGGTCTTTCTTTGTAGTGGTGAACGGATTTCAATCTACTTCGCGTTATATCTCATCTGGCGTGCCACAAGGATCTCATTTGGGTCCAGTTCTATTTAATTACTTTATCAATGATATTCCTTACTGTTTTCTACATTCAAATCTCTTTATGTACGCCGATGATTTAAAATTTGTTAAAGTTGTAAAAAATAAAGACGATGCCTATGAATTACAGAGGGATCTAGACAGGCTTGTTCAATGGTGTGATAACAATGCAATGCACCTTAATGCACGAAAATGCTATCATGTAAAATTTTCTAGAAAGCATACTTTAGTAGAACATAGCTATTATATTAAAGGTAATAAAGTTGGTGAACTGGAAGCAATAAGGGACCTTGGCGTTACATTTGACAGGAAATTAACTTTTATTCCACACTTAGACAGTATTATAAAAAAGTCTTCTAGAATGCTGGGTTTTGTCTTAAGAAATACGAAACAGTTTAGAAGTTGTAAGACAAAAATAATGCTTTACAATTGCTTGGTTCGAAGCGTTTTGGAATATTGTAGCGTGGTTTGGCGTCCGCACTATGCTGCACATTCGTTGCGTCTAGAACGTGTTCAAAAGCGTTTTCTGTGGCATCTGGCGTTTTCTAGGGGCATAGCTAAGCAAATACGTTCTTATAACAATAGATTGAGACATTTCAAAATGATTTCCCTGGACAAGCGCCGTCGTCTAAATGATGCGACGTTTGTGTGCAAAGTTATGGCTCACAAGATTGACTGTCCACAAATACTGACCACTTTTAATTTCCGTGCACCTTCAAGAATTCCTCGCAGCCAGATAACACCACTGCGTCCACCGCAAAGAAGAACGGTTTTAGGCTCCAATTCTCCTTACGCGAGATTTTGCAAGGAGGTTAATGGGTGTAGCGACATAATTGATCTGCACTTTGACTCTTTAAGCCAATTAAAAATCAATATTTATAAATATCATCTCGATTTGGATTAGACATTTATGAAGTCGCGTATTTTCAATAATAGTTTTAGATTAGTTTAGTTAAGTTTGATTTTTTATTTTATTTTATTTTTTCCTCATAATTATACAACTTATCCTTAAAGCATGCGGAGTTTACCTATAAGTGATTGTTACACTATTGTACTCTATTTTATTGCATGTTACCTTTAGCATAGTACCAGTGTAAACAATTGTTGGTGAACCAATAAATAAATAAATAAATAAAAAATAAAAAAAAGTTCAAAAATATTTCTATAAACTAGTATTACCAGAGTTTTCCCTGTCGTATTGTCGTTGCCAACCTGTATACCACGTAAAGACGTACTTCGGAGAAGTATAGACTTACCCGAAGGATTAGTAAGACTTTGTACGGTCAGTGCCTCGCATTAACGGACCCATGCTACTTACAAAGCAAAAAAAAACTCGCCTTCTATTGTGTGGGTGTACACCCACACAATAGAAGGCGAGTTTGGCAACTACTGAGCCCAAAAATTTCTTTGCCCGACCTGGGAATCGAACCCAACACCAGCCGGCCTACCATGACGTCTTAAAGCAGTATTGTTTTACTCTTATTCCAGTGTGGGAAAGAGACGGAGCTATACAGGATGTCTAGCGCCATCACTTTCCCACACTGGAATAAGAGGAAAACAATAATATTTTAAGACGTCATGGTAGGCCAGCTGATATTCTACAGTATCGTTTGCAATAGACCAACCAACGTTTCACGGATCGGTTTTGTTATGAGGTCAATCAACATAATGGTCTACTTCGACCGACTGCATGGCCGAACATACCACACCCCAAAACATAAATTAAAAGAAAAAGTTATCAATAGTCATCAATTTCGTAATTCTTGGATTTACCCAAGAATTATATGCAGTACCTAATGCTAATATTAACGTGTGTTCAATACTTTTTACACACTTTCGGTGCCCGGCTAAATGAAAGTGTAAACAATATAACGTCACAAAATATCACTTGTGTATTCCCCATAACGGGTGATATATTGATATGTTGGAGGGAGACCTCCTATTTAGTCATTATCTGCCTAGCCTTTTCCCAAACTATCTTGGGGTCGGCTTCTAGTCTAACCGGATGCAGCTGAGTACCAGTATTTTACATGAAGCGTCCGCTTATCTGACTTCCACAATCCAGTAACTAGGTAATACGATACCCCTTAGTAAGACAGGATGTCAGATTTTTGGCTTCTGACTACTCGTAACGACTATCAAAGATCTACAAATGACAGCCGGGACAAACGGCTTAACGTGCTTTGCGAGGCACGGAGGAAACTCGGTATAGTATGGTAACAACATACTAGAGTCAAGAGCTTACGCATCACAAATAAAAACCGGCCAAGTGCGAGTCGGACTCGCGCACGAACGGTTCCGTACCATTATTTATAAAAGCGAGTAAGAAAAATCACTTTATTTTGTTTTTAGTATTTGTTGTTATAGCGGCAACAGAAATACATTTCAACTGGCTAACTATCACGGTTCATGAGATACAACCTGGTGACAGACGGACGGACGGACGGAGGACGGACAGCGAAGTCTCTATAATAGGGTCCCGTTTGACCATTTGGGAACGGAACCCTAAAAATAAATTAAAAAATATGCCGCGAGCTCCTCAAACCAATATAACCCATTAATGTATTATGCATTGTGATGTAAAGGCCATTGATTGATTGAATAATTGTGCACGGTCTAGTTACAGCGACTGGTACGTTCATCCATGAGAGCACATGGTTCTAGTATAGCCAGTTTTTTGGTAAAACCGGCACTTCTTGTGGAGCCGGCGACTGCCATGCGACCTCTGTTGATCGGCCACGTTTTAGCTACATGTTATCAATATGCACGTGAATTGCATGCGTACAACTGTTAATAATCGGTGTTTTACCGGCAAATCGGAGAATGATCTTTCAGCACGCGTAGCATGACCACTGTAGAAACGAGTTTTGTCTACGGAAGAATCGTAGGTAATAATGACAAATAGATATGTTCTGTACGGTGTCGAAGGTTCTATATGGTGTCGGACGTAAAGAATAGCACCATCCCATATCTTCCCGTGGATATCGTAAGAGGCGACTAAGGGACTTGCTAGAGAATGGGCAGCAGCGTTCTCTGTGCTTTTGTAACAACCGTACTGCGATCGCCAACCCGCCTGCCAAGCGTGGCGATTATGGCAAAAACCCGCTTATGTCAATGTGGCTTTGGGGGAGGCTTATGTCCAGTAGTGAACGTCTTTCGGCTGAAATGATGAATGATGATGATGAATGACAGATAGACAATGACAATGTGTCAGTTTGTGGAGTCTTCTGTCGACATAGCCCGTTTCTACGGCGGTCATGCTACGCGTGCTGGACTTGTGCTACTGTGTCTAGCTTAGGCACTGAAATAACATTACGCCTATAAACCCTGAAGGGTTAGGCAGAAGTGTGCCTAATAGTACACCCACATTTCGCCAGTTATGTTTAAGTTCTATGTAATAGGGAGCGAGCCTATCCTGTTGCTATTCATCTGGTCACAAATCACGTATCTAGCCTTCCAAATATAATAAATGGAACTGAATTTGTTAGGAATCATCTAATTATCTAGCTCGTTACTCTATCGCTACACACATAGTCACGAACCCTAGAACGGGTTCCCTACTGGAAATCGAATGGCGTGAGATCGAATAACACTTGCTCCAAAACGTTAACTCGATAGTATGAGCGCGACAGTTCACTACCTCGATGCATCAAAATCTCGAATAACTATAAGCTCGAATCATCGGCAGCGCATAGGCATATTATCTTGAAACATCTGTTCGACCGACGACCTAATCGATTTACAGACTAGTTTTAAAGATTTTAATCCTAATCTATCGAGTTAACGTTTTCGAGCAAGTGTTATTCGATGTCACGTCATTCGATTTCAAGTAGGGAACCCCCATAGAACACAGTTGTAGAACAAACTACCTCACATTAATTCATGTTTTAGGAGGAGATCGTGGCTAAATAATAACTGCCGCACGGGGTCCGTGGATGGGTGACCATAATTACATACCGAGTTTCCTCCGTGCCTCGGAAAGCACGTTAAGCCGTTGTTCCCGGCTGTCATTTGTAAATCTTTGACAGTCGTTACAGGTAGTCTGTGGCCCGAAAGTATGGCGTCCTGTCTTACTAAGGAGTATCGTATTACCCAGTTATTGGGTCGTGGAGGTCAGATAGGCAGCTTCATGTAAAGTACTGATACTCAGCTGCATCCGATTAGACTGGAAGCCGACCCCAAGATAGTTTGGGAAAAGGCTAGGCAGATGATGGTGAGTTTTTAATTTTCCATTCAAATAATTTTCGAACAATTTGTTCTTACATACTTCAAAGTGGACCCGCGCTTCCAGTAGCGAGCGGGTCCAGCTCACCGAATACTCAAAAATATCCTTTATTTCAAATCGGTAATCCTTTTGATTCGATCAGGTTCAGGTCACTCACACGCCGGAAAATATAAACTTTTATTTTTTTGATTCTTATTCATATATTCTTATTATTGGAAGCTTTTATCTTCAACAGCAAGTCAGCCTTATCTTTAAAAATAGTAACTTCACTCACCTAAAAATCTCTTATCCTTGTATGTATCATAGATCCTTTTGAAGCACATGCCTCCTTGCTCCTTGAACATCACGACGGACAGGATATGGCCCACGATGGGCCATCCTGGAGGCGAGAATACCCCCCTCGACGTCCAGTAGTCATGGTCGTAAGTCGTAACGGCCAAAACTACAGCCAAGCTCAGTCCACAAGCGAAAAGACACCATAGTACTATCGAACCGAAGGTGTAATATCGGAGAAGCCAAGCCAGTAGAACCACGAGTCGTACTAATGAACGTTTGAACCCAAACATTTTGGTTTTTATGTTTGTGGCATTATTTGGTAAAACTGATCTGATCTGGAATGTTAAATTTATTGGATTTGAATAGCTGTTATTCGCTAGTTTATATAAAAAGAGGAAAGAGCTTTGCCCTGCACTGGACGAATACAGGCTAGGTATAATATAACTTTAAAGGTATATTATTGATCAAAGTCAATATTTATTGCGAAAGTTTTTCAAATAAGAACATCAAGTTCTAACTGGTATTTTTTTATTAAACTGGGTTCATCATTATATTCAATGGACTTTTGCCAAACTTTTAGCTTAAAAAGCAGCCAACGAATATTTTAAACACAACAGAAAATCATCCCTTACAGAAACAACTAAAAGTAACACAAATAAATAATAACATGTGTCCATAAACTTTTAAGCACTTTTAGAACTCCATTTTATATTTATGTCACTCACACAATTTATTTCAAAACTGCAATCCTTTTACACTCACGCAGGGGCGCACTTGTGCATTTTTAATTTATTTTATTTTATATTAAGATTATTTAAAAATGGTTCAGTTCGCGGGAAATAGCGCTCGCGGCCAGCGCCCGCGCACAATGTGGCCAAATGCGTTAACAAGAATCATGCGCAATCTGTGATGCTGTAAGAGAGAAAGTTGAAACAGGGCCGCATTCGGCAGCTGTCTGTGTGACACGTTCATTCATGATACGTTAAGATTATTTCGTACATGTTTCTTTCCCTAATGCCTTAATAATGGAAGTCGGACACAACGGATTCGTCATATTAGTAGCTTGAATTGTGTACATAGTACAATGATTGGACAAGGAACGGTGTTCATCGGCAGTCTATAATGTTCCCACTGCTGGGACACAGACCTCCTCTCTATGAGAGGGAGTAGGCTGTAATCCACCACGCGGGCCCAGTGCGTGTTGGTAGATGTCACATGTCTCCGAATTTTTAGTTCTTGGACATCCCAGTTTCCTCACGATGTTTTCCTTCACCGTTTTTGAGGGCAGCGGTATGAAATAAATTACACAATTACTACGACTGCCTTTTTTTTTTTTTTTTCGGATGGGAAATCATCAAATGACTTCTTCCGCTCTGGGCTGAGCGGAAGGGAGTGTCAGACTTGACTGACTAAAACCCATCCATGTTCCTTCTTGGCCCTTTGCGTTCCAGGGGCACGGTATCTCTTTCGAACAACCCGCAGCCCTGGCAGGCATCGGCCCTCTCGGACCCCTTCCGATTTGCTGACATCTCCTTGAGGCGCGCGTGGAACACGAACGCGCCGTCGGCACGGTCTGTCGTCATAAGACGGACGGACGGTGAGCTAGCCCATTACTCACCGTCCACAGGCCCGCGCCTACGGTGGCCGGGGGCCACTGGTTGCCCCCCGACGCCCAGGGCGTCTCCCGCGGCGGCTGGGACGTGAGGTTCTCTCCCTCTCACGTTCCGCCACCTCCTTCGCATTACTACGCCTGCCTGGGTTCGAACCCACGGCTTACTGCTCGTAAGTCGGAGCTGCCACCGCTGATCTCACTGGGCCACGCTGCTCTCGGAACGGAACCGTGTTACTTTACTCATAAAGCGAATAGCACCTTTTAAAAAATTCTCTTTACCATACAATGAATGAATAAGATTTGGTATTACAAATATAAACCAAGCAAATATGTACAGTAAAGACGTCAATCTAAATAAAAGCAAGGAAGAACTACCAAAGCCGATAATCCTGAAATAAAATCTGTGTTTAGCAAGGTTTTACCACCAAAATTGTTACAGTAAAATCAAGTTGTTCCCAACTCAACAAGGATCTTTGTAATATTCATGCAAATAAGTCAACTTTAGTTGCTCGTAAAACCTCTGTTGTCGATTACCATTCTTTTTACTACGATACAAAAATATTACTGAGAGATTTTTCGTCAATCTGTCATATTTATTCGCGGTGGTAAAACGTGTTTGTGTGTGTGTAGCTGTGTAATGTTTTATTGCCGAGTACGGTCCTGTAGTGTTTTAGGTTTATTACATCACTGTCCTCTAAGGTCCGGTCGGCGGCATCTTAACCCACATTTAGTATTTAATCTACTTATGCCTGTCCAGTCCTCAAGTACTTGAGATGATCTACGATTTGTATGAGCTCGAGTTTGGAAGGTCGCCGAACTGTAAGTGGGGCTGACATTGCTGCACTGTGCTTCAGAAATGTATTGCAGACAAGTGACAGGTGTACGTGCACTTTTGCTTATCTCACCTGTAGTGTAGTACTGTCCTTGGAACTTGTGTTGCAAAGAGGATGGCTATGTTCGGGACACGAGCAGAATATGGAACTAGAAATGCATATCGTCTGAAAATTACGTGAATTCGGAATTGTTGGTGTGCAAAATAAAGAATAGCAGAGTCTATAGTCTAGTCTCGTTGAGTCGTCTTCTCTCTTCCAGGTGAATACAGTACCGGCTTTTCTATGTTACAATAGATTGACATAGATCATCTCAATAATCAAAAACTACTATTTTATGATTCCAGATAAAACTGAAGATTTTTTTCATACGGTCATACTGGTAAAGAAAAATGCAGTTTGGTAGACACCGGGCACTGACAGGGGGGAGACTTTTAAAGTAGGTTTTAGTATTAAGGTTCGAGTCCGGAGCCCCGTCCCAGGGGGTCTACTCTCTTTCTCCGAAAAGTAACTACGGCAACGAACGAAAATTAAACGTTTGTGACCTTATTCTATATCATTTGCGGACGCACACAATAACATTTAATACATTGGTTCACGTTAATTGTCTGTGAATTCGAACTTCTTGTGTGCGTCCGCAAACGGTATTGATTAGGGGCACAAACAAACGTAACTACGTTTCGTTGCCGAAGTTACGTTTCGGAGAAAAAGAGTAGACCCCCAGTGCCGGATTGACCTAACTTTTACGAGATTTATAAGGCATAGGTAAGTGCTAAAAACCAACGCCACTTGTTTATGAAAAAAATCGCCGGATCAAAGTTATGATTTATATTGAAATCCATACAGTATTCAATATGGCAACACCGACCGCGACGTGCCGAAACCCACGTTCCGAAGACATAAACGCATTACTCCCCAAAAAAAAACGATTGCTAGAAGACACGAAGTTTCTCAACTAATACCAACCCGAGGTCATATGAACACATAAGATTTAAAACTAGCAAATCTTATGAAACCGTAGTAACGGACGGCAATTTAGTTCCATAATTGTTTAGTGCAATATCTTAATACCGCTTTTATCAAGTCGGTCAAGGTCGAGTTACGTGAAAGAAAGTTTGAGGTCCATATGATAATTACGTGCTGATTTAGTGGGCTGTAGTATTTATAGCGGGTTGGTGTTTCCAAACTGGGTTACTGTTAATCGTTTGTAATCTTTGTCTATTTTTAACCGACTTCTAAAAAAGGAGGGCGTTGTGTATTCCAGCATCATCTTTTTTTTCATGTATGTACAGTCAGCTCCAAAGTAAACTCACCCCGCTCACATACAAGTTAACATTTCTAGGGGGTGAGTTTACTTTAGAGCTGACTGTACACTGAGAATACAGGTCCGATTTAAGCGATTCTTCTCTCTTCTTCATTTTTTAGAGGAAGCGCGTGCGTTGGTCCCATTTAAAGGGCTTTGAATTACGAAGGACTTGGCGGCCACTGAAAAATCTTGTATGAAACGACAGCTGGAATCAATACAAACAAGTATTGTATGAGACAAAATCATCTAAAGTGTCACGTTTCCAAGATATAAGCCATCAAAGTTACAATCTCCACAATCAGTACAACTTTAAAACTGTCTCTTAAGATACAGGATAACCTAGTTTTTCGGACACAGAGTTTAATCTTTTGTGTACAGATTTATGCAAAATTGTAAACTTACAGTACAGTTATCGGTATTTTAGGGAATATGACGCTTTAAAAAATCTGATGATTTTTTAAAGCGTGTAAATGCAGTCGCCGTGCCCGGAATCGGCTAGATGGCAATGATGGCATCATCATCATAGCTTTATTGATAGAAATTTATAGAATGAATAAGTATCCCGGTATTACGGACAATTATTAAATAAAACGCGGGTGAAGTCGTGGGGATTAGGTAGTAAAAACATAATTTAGACATTAGTGACTAGATCATCATCATCTGCTTAGCCTTTTCCCAAATTATCTTGGGATCGGCTTCCAGTCTAACCGGATGCAGCTGAGTACCAGTATTTTACATGAAGCGACTGCCTATCTGACCTCCACAACCCAGTAACTGGGTAATACCACATGGTAAGACTGGATGTCAGACTTTTGGTTTCTGACTAGTCGTAACGACTGTCAAAGATCTACAAATGACACCCGGGACCAGCTTAACGTGCTTTCTGAGGCACGGAGGAAAATCGGTATGTAATTATGGTCACCCATCCACGGACCAACCTCGGCAAGCACGGCTTAACCTGAACCCGTGCGGCTGTTATTATTTAGCCACGAGCCCCATTAGTGAGTAGATAGTAGGTACAATGTAACTGTTAGATGATGGTCGCAGTGTAAGGAAATACTAATGCTAATCTTTGACGTAACGATGTCGGCAAGGTAAATATCACATCACAGACGGAAAAAACACCTCTACACGTAACGAAGTCGATCAAAGAAAGGATAGGCAGAGATGTGGGTCTAACTACGTTCTTAGTCGCGACCACAGATAATGATGAAATAAGGTAGCTTGTGGTTGTTAAACATTGTATTTAATTCTATAGTGTGGTCTACCGCAAAGTTTTCAAACTGTAACTAAGAATTTATGCAAGCCTACTTTACGTCCTGACTTAAGAGTAAGACAACTGAAACACTGATAGCAATGAAAGTTAATTTAGTATTATAGTAACATTGGATTGTAATGTAATATAATATTTCTTTAGTTAAACTTTCTGTTCTTCCGTGGGGTGGGGACCTGGTGATTTGTAATACAGGCATTTTACGCTTAACTCAGACACCAGCTCCTCACATTGCTAAAAACAAAACAAATAAAACGTGAAACCTAGAATAAGCTTGTCATTGTGAGGAGAAATAAAAGTACTTATAGTCGAGTGCAATTATTAGTCAATAAGGTGGAACGAACTTTATAGTGGTCGGATTTTCATGGGACTTATTTATTGAATTCCTAAACTCGAAGAGAAGAAAAAGTCTTCGCCGCCAAAAATCCAGTATGATATAATATGGTCGATTCGATGACCTCACTTCTTCCACAGCAAAAGCCTAAAAACTTATATGCCTAACTTATAAAAACCTTAGAGAAAAACTCAATAGCGTTTTTTTTGCAGCAACCAAATCAATACCTACCTGCATTCAAGGAAATAAACTCACAATAAAAGTATATCATTTATACCGCCGTGAGTAAAATTGCAGCACAATGAGGAAATCGATGGCTTCCAGCGATCCCAGCATAATAGCTAAGTGATTTATATTGAGACGCTAGTGGCATACTTCAAAGCAAATAGTCGCGAATGAGCGGTCAGGTCGTACTGTGAGCGGAAAACGGGAAGCGGAGCAATTGTGGAACAAGTTTTACAACCGTTCTAGAGATTTCAGAATGTAGAATTTAAGTCAATTAGTGGCTATAAAAGTTCAAGCGAATGGAGTAAAATATATTGGAAAAATTAAGCAGGAAGAAAAATTAAAAAACCAGTGGTTCAGCCTTCTTCCTTAGCATTGAAAGAAAGAAAGAAAAGGTAGATTTATTTGTCTCAAACAGGAGAAAACAAAATCTTTGATATTAAAAATATATCAAAATATATAAAAAGTAAACGAAGACAAATAAGACTTATTGATTGTTGTAGATCATTCAAAAAAATAAACGAATATTTTTGTAATTCTCATTTAGTTGCCGCGTGTAGCCGTTTTCCGTCCGCTATTCGTCGCCTGTAGGACCTTTTCGTAACCTCATTTTTTTTGGTCGGCGGTATCGGTGAACCGTTACGGAGGCTTATAATTCACTCGTAGAACAGCGCATTACATAACATGGCTTATGTGCACATGTGTATCATGTCTCATCCTATTTTTGATGTGCAGATGTTCGTGACCTGAGAATTGATTCAGTAAATGATTACCTTCCTCTTGAATCATTATGTTTATTGATGAAAAACGCATCGAAATCCGTTGCACAGTTTAAAAGATCTAAACGTACAGTCGGCGGGAAGCGACTTTGTTTTGTACTATGTATATAAGGCTCTGTATGGCTCTGTATGGTGTCGGACGTAAAGAATAGCACCATCCCATATCTTCCCGTGGGTGTCGTAGGAGGCGACTAAGGGACTTGCCAGAGAATGGGCAGCAGCGTTCTCTGTGCTTTTGTTACCACCGTACTGCGATCGCCAACCCGCCTGCCAAGCGTGGCGATTATGGCAAAACCCCCCTCATGTCATGTCATGTGGCGACACTTGGAGAAGGCCTATGTCCAGCAGTGGACGTCTTTCGGCTGAAATGATGATGATGATGTATATAAGGAAGATAATTTTATTTCCTGTTATACTTGCCAGGCTAAAATATGTCGCTCTCATCTTAAGAATAAAACAAACACAATTTATTTAGTAAAATTATTTATTACAATAATTGACACACAACTCTGAAAACGATTTACAGTCCAATCATTTTGGATAGAGCCTTTAGACCGTTGGAAATTAAAAGGCTCGATTTCGGATCCTGGCAAGTAGTTCTAAAAAGTGGTTAAGAGCTACATCAAAGTTTTACCCAATTTGGGTTAA
The DNA here is from genome assembly GCA_949152445.1 of Cerastis rubricosa. NCBI lineage: Eukaryota > Metazoa > Arthropoda > Insecta > Lepidoptera > Noctuidae > Cerastis > Cerastis rubricosa. The sequence goes on from OX424541.1 coordinate 18,850,792, forward strand.
AATACCAGTTTTGTACCAAAGGACCAAGTCCAAAACTGGTCCCAAAAGTTTAGACCTCAAGGACCAAGTTCAGGACCAGTGTTGGACTGCAGGACCAATTTTAGGAGTTACGTTTCGAGGTGTGAAGGTGACGAGACTTATTAAGAGCTGAAGTCGACTCCGGTTTCCTCCTCGATCCATTCCACGAACTGAGCGGTGGCCAGGAAATCTGGAAAATATCACGAATTTAGAAATTGAGGTCAAGAGCACAGATATATCCTGACTATCTGTCTACAACTATACAGGCTGAATTTTTCAAGTGGGCGGGGATCGCCAAATCCGAAACTATGAGGAATAGCGAAAAATATTCAAAGGAGTCTCGAGCTCGATATTAATAAAAACTTAAACTGCATCATTAGATTTGTAGTATGTCATTACTTCCCAGAATTTGATTCTTATTTGCGGCACTATCGAATGGTGTAATGATACAGTGTGTGTTTTTTTTTCAAAATCAATGGTTGCCATTCAAATGGAATAGAAAAATCGCAAGATACAGTTTTAGTTTTCATCAAAATCGACTACTTTGAGTATTTTTCGCTATTCCTCATATTTTATCCATCCATCCACGCCCTCTTAAAAAACCACCCAGTATACCTATTTGTCCAGCGAAGCAAATAACAGCAGCTTCTAGACAAGGCTTTTAATGACGACCACGACCGCTCTGACAAGAGTTTTACGAATAAGGAGATCTACCCAGCCAGCCTTGCCCCAACTATGATGAGTTCGGGTTTTACCTAGCCTTGCCACAAGTGAGATGGGGTCAGCTACCAGACTTGCCGATGGAGTAAAATACGAGTAAAACTTTACATGGAGCGTCTACGTATTAAAAAAAATGGACGAGTTTTTGTGCATCGAAACGTAAGAAAAAAAGTACTGGACATTCTAACTTGCTAATTTTAATGGCTTTAGTATATTATTATGTTGTAAGTATGTCAGATAACCTTGTTTTGTATGACATTAAGCTTTATGAGGCTGTCGGACTTTCTAGAAACTTTTTGAGCACATCATAGATTGGATTACATTACAAAATCGTCATCATTAATGCAGCCACTGCTTGGTATAAACCTTCCCTTTCTTCTGGGAAACTGCCCAGTTCCGTGCTTCCCAAATCCAGGTGTAGATATCATGAATCCAATACGGTCTTTATAGGCCCTGGTTTTATTGAAACCAGAGGAATAAAGGTGTCACAGTCAAAACTGTTAATTAGCCAAAACTACTTTTGACCGGAAACAACTATTTTAAAAATAACTAACATTTACCTAGAAACTCATTAAGTTGTTAGGTTTTTCTTGTGACCCTTTGAAAAACATCGTGGTGTAGTAATTCTAGGAGGAATTGAGGCTTTCTCAAACCAAATATTTTTAAAAGAGGTGACGCCATTTAACTTAATAAGGGTTCTGTCAGGACAACGGTTAAAAGTGGTTTTGTCCGTATAACAGTGTTGTCTGTAACAGAGGCATATTACTACAACAAAGAGGAGCTGCTGGGGAGATTGTTCCACCACTTCTTCTTCCCAGCTAAAACACTAGGAAGTGGTTTTAAGGGACACACTTGTAATTTTCACGTTCAAAAAGTGGTGATTATCAGCCTAATTTGGATAAATGACTTTTTGGTTCGGATTTAGAAGGTAATAAAGCTTGGTACTCACCGCCGACGCTGTCTTCGGATCCAGGTCCGACGAGGATACCGACCTGGGCACCGTTGCTGACCAGAGGTGCACCGACGTCAAACTGAAACAGAACATTTAACATCAAGCCTGTAATACCTGCCATGAAGGGTTTGCCAGAGGTACCTTTAGGACACCCACATGAATAGTATAACCTTTATTGGCGTGAAATATGGTACATTGAGATGTTAAAGCTTAAAAGGTATCGCATATTTCGCTTACAAATATCTTCTAAAATATATCTATACTTAATATTATAAAGCTGAACGAGATTATTTGTTTGTTTGCTTGAACGCGCTAATCTCAAGAACTACTGATCCGATTTGATAAATTCTTTCAGCGTTAGATAGTCCATTTATCGAGGAAGGCTATAGGCTATATATCATCATGCTACGATAAATAGGAGCGGAGCAGCAATGAAAAATGTTGCGAAAACGGGGAAAATGTGACGCAGACGAAGTTGCGCGGGAAAGCTACGTACTTAATAATGAAGAAGAAAGATTTGATTGTTTGCTTTTCTGTTTGTTACGATTAAAATCAAAAACTTTTCGACCGATTTTGAAAAATCTTTCACCGTTAGAAAGCTACATCTTTACCGAGTAACATATGCTATATTATATTTTCAAGCCATCACAATTTTTCCGGACGACGACGTCGCGGGCGAAGTGCTAGTCGTATACAAAACTAAGCTTAATATAACAATTACAGTTTAGATAAGCAAGAGTAACAAATACAACTGAGAAATAATTAGTACTTCTTAAAATATTTATTTATATAATATAACTACAGAACATGTCATGTTCATCTGCTTTCCCAATAACTAAAACGCTTCTTCGTCATGTTTTCATGTTGCAAACCAATTATCTATGTGCCAACTACTTAATGCTGCAAATTTTTATCATCACTGCATATTGCCACAAAATGAAATAGCAACATCCAAATCACACATTGTAATTATACTACTTAAAAAACCGGTCAAGTGCGAGTCGGACTCGCGCACGAATGAATTTATAAAAATTACCAAAAAAACACTTTTTGTATTTGTACTTTGGGTACGAAACCCTAAAAATCATGTTCTTAAGTTACTTTTAGTGTTCAACCGAACCTTCGGCCACCTACGGTTTCGGCCAAAATGTGCCGAAAATTTGGCCGAAGTCGGAGGTGTCCGGCCAACGCCAAAATTGAGGGGCAGGGCAAAAAAATATGTAAAATTATAATACTCCGAAATGTGTGAAAATTTCGGAGTATTATAATTTTACATATTTTTTTCAAATTAAAATTTGAATTTTTTTTTTTTTTTTTTTCTTTACTTAAACCTTTTTTGACATGAACTTTTTGCCAATACTTATTGAACTGATTAGGATTATTGAACCTTCATCTTCGATATAGTGATCGACCTTCGGTCTGGCACTAGGTCTGACACTAGTTACTTTTCGTATCTGTCTGTGTGAACGCGTTCTTTTCTAAAACATGGAAAGCATGATCTAGACAAATTATCAAACGTTATATGTGTTTAAAGCAATAGAAAACTTTTACGTAACAAAGAAATCTGGTTGTGAATGAAACCGGTCAAATCTTAAAACGGTGCGAAGGGATGGGTCATACTCATTAGTCTGTTATAAATAATTGATTTTCTGTCATTATTTTTCAAGAAATTAATTAAGGAACCTAGAAAACAATTTAGTCCATATTACAACAGCTTAATGAATTAATTAAAATAATTATTACGTAAAAACGTCTGCCATGTGAATTTGCGAAAGCCCGCCCTAGAAACTAATAGAATAAAATTTTGCAATGTGGAGTATATTAAGCAGGTTCGTCGACCTCCTAACCTTAATTTAGAGATAGAATTTTAAAACATAATGAAGAGAATGAGAATATAGGTATATATGCATAAAAGAAAGATCCGCAGTCAGGAAGATATCGCTATCAGCGATAAGACCGCAATTAACAATATTGTAAAACAGTTGTGTTCAATTTTGGTGTACAATAACGTTAATTCTATTCTATTCTATAAATAAGGAGTAAACTAATATAGATTTATATATCTAAATCATAAATAGTGGTGCTTGTGGCAAAAAGTCTTACGTAGAATTGTGGATGGCTATAAGAGAAGAGAGAAGGAGAAGACGCTGACTAATTAAAGTAAAGGTCACACAATCCATCCAGGATTGAATGAAAGATGATAATGTTATCAGGAAACAAATTAACTCTGAGATGACAACTATTGCGTTGTTCAGACAGAAGCGGAGGCTGTGGGGGCAGCTTGTCTGTTTCTGTTTAAGGTGGAAGTGGCAGGGTAGAGCGCGAAATTCAAATTTTCTATATTTCTTTTGTGATTTGCCAATCAGTGTATGCTGTATGTTGAACATAATATGATTTGCGACAGTAGCACGCCTGTATTTACAGAATTATAATAATTAAAATCATCAATATTATCACTTTAAATTAATTTAATGCCATTAAATAACTATTTCATGAAAAAGACATTCAATGGAATTAAATAAACGTAAGAGGGCACTGCCGTGCCATTACAAAAAACATAAGGAAATACGCGGGCCACCTTGTCGCTTATCCTCAATATCTACTTTCTGGTATATATCTGGCATAGACAAAAATAGATGCCCGCTCATGCCTCTTGCTGTACGAAATATAATAGATATGTAGGAAGAAGAAGATAAGCTGGCTGAATACATTCAGCTAAATGCAAGAGACATAGACAGTGATACTTACAGTCAGTGCCGGGTTACCTGACCTCTTTTTACCTCTTCTTCTTTATAATAACAATTATCATTGAATTTAGATCAATGAAAAATCCATAATTTGTTAGTGATGACTTAAAACCTAAACCCGCAGGCACACTGTTCCTATTGATGACTTAAAACTTAAACCCGAATGCACTCTGTTATAGTAACGCACTTGTGAGCCGTCAACCAAATAAGGGTAAAGTAATTCACTTCTTCTAACTGTCAAATCAACTTACTCTGCTGGCCACGAACTCGTCACTGGAGACGGCGAGAGAACCGTCTTCCTCGGCAAAACCGACCTCGTAGCAGTTCAGCCGCTCACCGGGGGCTAGAAGAATAACACGGTAAGTGCAGGCCGAAGTGGATGCAGGTTTTTGACTTACGGCTATGGTCCTAGATCTCAATTTACATTGGGTTTTTTGGTGTATTCCTGATGTAGTCTTTACTTGACGAAGATTTTTATAGCTATTCGAGTTAAATTAGCTTCTACCAGAACTCTGCCACATTGACATCGTAAGGGGGTCTTCCTGAGATACCGTGCCCCTGGAACGCAAAGGGCTAAGAAGGAACATGGATGGGTTTTAGTCAGTCAAGTCTGACACTCCCTTCCGCTCCGCCCAGAGCGGAAGAAGTCATTTGATGATATCCCATCCTAAAAAAAAAAAAAAAAAGGGGTCTTCCTAAAAGTGCAGGTGGTCTTGGCTAACAAATGTAGCATATGGTCTGTTTTTTTTTATAAGCACGTACGTCTTTGATATACACCGTAAGTAAAACACTTGTCGAAGGCTATTCCATAAAGGCATTCACAGCAGTTCAAAGCAAAATTAAAATTCAGGCGGAATCGTCCAGTGCAACGGGACTAAGAGCAAGCGAGGAACACCGTAGCTAGACGAGAGCTACTATGTACAAAGTTCACTCTGCCTCGGTATGTCTCGGCGAGACTATACAGCCACCACTAAAGGTTCGATCAAACCACGGAGAAATTGCGGCTCCGGACACCGGTCTGTGACTGAAGTATCAGTCAGTATCCGGTACACAGCCATTCCTCAAACTGTCCGAAATTCGAACCAGTTTGAGCGAACAGTTACTATACCGCAACTGTGATTATTCATATCTTATATTACAGAGGTAGTTACTCACCATCTACGCCACCGTAGCCGCAGAATTTACCGGAGTTGCTGGCTTGGCCATTGGGAGAGATGGGAGCGATGTTGCCTGTAACAATAAATAGTCGTTAGTTATGCAATAAAATACAATACCTAAAATAACACATAGAATTAACAAAAATAATTGTTAACCCACTAATTCGCTAAGCAGCGAATGGAACAGAGCTAAAGTTGGGTACGTTTTATGACATTCTCATATTGATCGAAGATTAGCCACCAATCCTAAACTACAAAAAAGTAATAACAAAATCGCCTCGTTAGCCGAAATTCCGCAAAAAGCAACGTAGGGACTGGAACTATATCATCAGAAAACGGACCCGCATTCGGGAAACCTTAATTAAAATGTAAGAACAGAGTTCAGTCCGACACGGGAACGGACCGTGGTTGGCGCGCAACTTACAACACGCCTTTATTAATCGAACGATTGTTTTCGGCGAAGCGTTTTAAGAGAAAAAGAGGACTAGACGCCATTTTGATGTCTTTATTAGATAATAGGTTTTGTTGCGTTGAGGTCAGAAATTATCCCTTGAGGAGGGAAAAAGTTTCCTTTGTTGTAACCCAGCCCATGTTTCATCTGTATGACAACATAGAAATACCTCAGATAAATTTTGGTATTCAAAAATAAGTATGGATCCTTAATTTAAATGCTCTTCTTGGAAGATTCGCCTGCTACTATTTTCTATGCGATAGCATACGATCTTACTTTAGGTATTGGTACAATATACAGTTTATTAATAGAGATATTTCACTTTAGATCAATAGGTCAACTAAATTCTATAAAAGAACTGTTATACCGAAGTCTTGAGCAAAACCCAGTAATTAACCTCAATGCAAGTAATACAAAAGAAATAGAAAAAACTCAAAGTAGCCTTATATAATGAGAACCGCTCATCCAAGATGATATGCAAGTATTTTTGAGCTCGCTTCGCTTGCTCTTTTATTCTGCATACTGCTAATTCTTAAATTTTCACCATAAGTCGACTAAGTAAGTTCTATCTGTATAAATGAACAAAAAGGCATATTTTATGCGAATTTATTTTTATGTTTTTTTGTGTTATCATTTTTGCGGTCCTCGCTTTTGCATTCTTTTAATCTTTAATAGGTTTTACATATTTTGTCGTAATTTCTGGTTGAATTGCCAAAAAATCTACCTCATCCCAGGTGGGTTGCTGCAATTATCGAGCTTCATATGCATTAAGCCAGATCAGATCCAGTTAAATTCACTTCCTCTCTACCTGTAACCGCCGCTGCCCTACCTGAAATTTAACTCTATCTACGGCTTCACCGACCACTCGCACGAATATGCGATCGTCGTGTCGTCTTCATATAAGTATCACAATTGTTTTCTGAAATCCAAAAGACACTGTCTTTCGCCTCGACTATCGTGTCTGCAATGATCGCTTTGGTTAGGACGCCACCTTACTACTTTAAGTTTCTTTACAATGCCTAGTTAAAATGTTTGTAAATCTACGAAAAATTTATTTCTTTTAGAACACTTACTGGATGACACTACGTTTCTGTTGATGTTAATGAGAGCGATGTTGGAGGTATTGTGGTGACGAACGAGGGAGTTCTCGGTCACCAGTTCTGGGTTGACCACGTTGACGGCGCCGTAACGGATCCAGATGAACCGAGCCCTGGGGGGAAACGAGTCTGTTATAGAATGTATGAATAAGGGGTTTTAATTGTAAACATGCATAATGTGTAAGGCCTCGGCTTTATGCGCGGGGTTGTGTTTTAAATCCGGACAAATACCAAGGTGATTTTTTTTTTATTTAAAATGTTCTTGTCTTGAGCAAGCGTGGCGATCAACGCTCGTGCATACTCTGTATACGCTGTATGGCGCAAAGCTGAACTCGACATTAATCACGATAGTCTTAAAATATTTAAAAGAAAATTATATAAGCACTTCCGGTTAGAGGACAACTGAATTATCGTTCCAATGATTTAATTTAATAAAATAGCATCATCATTTTAATTTAATGTATATTCTATTTTAAGCTCACTATTTAATTTAATTTGATTTGTCTGTATATTTCAAAATATTTTATCCTAATATTAATTGCATGATAGATCCAAGTCTACCTATAATTGAGTATGCGTTACATGGCCATATATTCTGTTCTAGATTTAATTTTATATAAAGAATTGTAAATCAAACTCGTTGGTAATCCAAAATAAATAAGAATAAGAAGAGGGCTTTGCCTTGTAGTGTAACAATAATAGGCTAGTGTAGTGCATCGATAAAATCGACTAGGTTTTAGTCTATGGTATCGATGACATTTATATTCTATCGTCTCTGGTTAAGCATTGCGCGGAAAATTGCGGGGTGGTGGAGAGTCCTCGTTCAAAAGGTGTAATAAGACTGTAAGACAGGAAGGCATAAGAGATTAATTATAAGATGCGATGCTTAACAGGCGAGCCGATATAATATGTATAGGTACACATATACCTAAATAGGAGCCGCGTTTTTATTTTGCTGTTTTCATGAAGCAACTGCAGCAAAGCAGCAAGCAGTTGTGTTTTTTTATAGGTACACTGTAGTGTACCTATAAAAAAACACCTTGCCTACTAAATACCTACTAGCTGTAGCTAGTAGGTATTATTACTGAAAAAAAATGGATGGCCGTGAAATCCTGGCGTATTGCAAGTTAAAGTAACATACTCGGAGACGCAGCTAGCGGCGGTGAGCACCCATCTGTTGTCAATGAGGGAGCCGACGCAGGTTTCCAGCAGCCCGCTGGTAGACACGGCGATGCGAAGATGCACTACCCAGGGGTTCTCGCCTAGAGCCGCTTCGGAGCGAGTGCCTGCAGAAAGACGAATGGTAAGTAACGATAGAATTGTAAAGTTTTACCGGCTTTGAATAACTGTTTTATCTAGTCTTTATTGCCTACTGGTAAAGGCATCTCCCTTTAAACCACAATTGTCTTTTACTTGTGGGCTTCAATGCCTGTAGTGGGAGTCAATCTCGGTCTGATATCTTCGTCTTGCCTACCGATTTCTGGCAGATAATAATATAATAGTAATTTAAACAGAATTTAACTCAAGATAACTTCGTTTTAATTTATTTGGGGTCTGGTAGGGACAATCAGAAAAAATAATTAGACTGCCACTGATATTAAATTTATTCTGAACGGCATGGGGCGGAATCGATAAAGAAATCTATCATGAATAACGTTGTAAGTTAGGCTTCGGAAAATATGCTTTTTTAAACTTATTAAAAAAATATTAAGTAATGTTTAGAATGTTTACTCACTCTGGAGGTCATGGTAGCGGCCCTGAAAAGTAAAAATAACAATTTTATTAATTGTTAAATTAAATATTTTCCGAAGAAAATATACGAATGAGAAAAGGGGCAATGGTGGAAAGAGGTAAATTAAAATTAGCTTAACCAATCTATCGACGAATTTTAATTTTAACCACCTCTGATTTATTTTAAACAGTTTAGGTAGCATCCAAACGTATGTTCAAATGTTATTATGGCCTAAATGTAAAAATACCTAACCAAGTGGAAAATCCAACGCAAAAACAATTTTAAAAGATAGCGTTAATCTAGAATTAAGTATTATTAACATGATGTATTAAAATATAGATTAAACCTAATTACAAAATCTAATTAGATAAGAACATTTTTATTGATAAGGGGTTTACCGACCGACGTTAGGTTTTTACCGAATCGTTTTTAAAATTGCAAAGTTACCGCGAGATATTATAACAGATAATATATACCTATATGTATTTTGATCTAAATAATCCGGCATTTTTACTGAAACATTACAACAAATTTTAACTTTAATCTGATCAATCTTACTAACGGCGGACTTTACCTAATTATTTATTCTTAAGAATAGATAACATCGTAAATTGAATATTGTAGGCTAAAATTGTAGCTAAGCCTTGAAAATAGGAAGAGCACGAAGTATCATTCAAAATCTAAAGATAAAGAAAATTAATTAATTATGTATAACATAACCCATTGAAACCCTTATAGATGGGTAGGAACTTCTTTTACTTATATTGACCAAACTTGATGTTACTATTGCTGAAAACCGAATAGGTAATAGGTACCTCACTATTCCAGTTCGATTTTCAAAATTTCTGAAAACTTCGTAAATGCCTAGAAGAATTTCATAAATTCAAAAACGTGTCTCCTGAAAAGTCACTTCAAAGTAACCGGTTGTCATGTGACGCGGATCTAATAAGTTGCGTCATGGGGTTTCTCTAAACTTCTAAAGATATCACACCTAAAGGATAAAGCTACAATATGGCTAGAAAGACCTTTTGGTGCTTCCGAAGCCACCAAAAGATCTAAGGTCAAACAAAGGTCGTTGTCGAATTGTCAGTAAACATTATTTGGAAAGTTCTTTCGTGGTATACTGGAAAGGAATTTTAAAAACAAGATGGCATTAGTTTCGCCTTTCACCCCGCACTAAAAGATCGTAGTTTGATCATTAAGAGGGAACAGGGGCCATTCTCCAAACAAACGTATTCCCCTTTTTCTTACTGAAAAATCCCTCTAGAGTGATCATTTTTAGGGTTCCGTAGCCGAATGGCAAAAAACGGAACCCTTATAGATTCGTCATGTCTGTCTGTCTGTCTGTCTGTCTGTCTGTCTGTCTGTCTGTCTGTCTGTCCGTCTGTATGTCACAGCCACTTTTTTCCGAAACTATAAGAGCTATACTTTTGAAACTTGGTAATTAGATGTATTCTGTGAACCGCATTAAGATTTTCACACAAAAATAGAAAAATAACTATTAATTTTGGGGTTCCCCATACATAGAACTGAAAACCAATTTTTTTTTTTTCGTCTAACCCATTCGTGTAGGGTATCTATGGATAGGTCTTTAAAAATGATATTGAGGTTTCTAATATCATTTTTTTCTAAACTGAATAGTTTGCGCTAGAGCCACTTCCAAAGTGGTAAAATGTGTGTCCCCCCCCCTCTAATTTCTAAAGTAAGAGGAGGAAAATTCTGAAAATATTTAGAATTGTAAAACGTAAAAAAAACTATCAACGAAAATTGGTTTCAATAAGATATGATGTTTAGTTTTTGAGATATGGGACTTTTTCATCAAACTGCAGCAGTAACTTTGTTTTTCATTAACGTACTATGAAAAACCAATTTAGTTTTGCGGTTTAGTGGAAGTTTACAACTAATACTACTAACTAATGAATGACAGTTCAAAATATTGTTTGGGACTATGGAACCCTGTGTGCGAGTAAGACTCGCACTTGGCCGGTTTTATTTTTTTGTAAAATCAACGTCTGCTGTGTCATGTCCTTATCATTTCCTTTTTTTTTCAGCAACTAATAAAAAAAAAAATGATCCACCAAAAATTAAATAAAATGTCCCTTTTTTGCCCTAAAAAAGGGGAATACAAAACGACGATCTCGTAAAAAAATGTTATACAGGGTTATTGGAAATACACCAACAACCTCTAAAAAGGTCATTCTACTCATCATTACGAACAACTTTTACTATGAGACCAAACCCGACATCGAGAAAAAAAAAATCAGCTGTTCCCAACATTTTTACGAGTTATGTGAACATAAAGTACGGAACAGCAGATTTTTTTTTCGCGATTTCCGATTTTGTCCCATAGTAAATGTTGTTCATAATGATAAGTACAACGACCTCCTTAGAGGTTGTTGGTGTTTTATAAATAACCCTGTATAATCGGTCTGAGCTGCAGCTTCTCCTGTCGCCTCCGGGGGCAGGCGACAGCAATAGTTTCTTCAAAAATCTATTTTACAAATTTCTTTGCTGGCCCTGTTCCCTCTTAACATTTAGCTTGACTTTTTTTACCCTAGATTTTTGAATGCCTTTTAATAAGGTCGTTTATGAAAGGTTACTAGTGGATGCACTAAAATATCTAAAACGTATTTACCTGGACGGCGGCAAGCGCGCACAACAAAACAAATGCGAAAGCCTTCATGTTCCAACGGTCAAGTCACTAACTATAATGAATTAATTACCGACTTACTACATATACTAATTAGCCTCCCTTATCAATGATAACAGGGACGTCATTATATCATAATCTGTTGATACAAATAGCGATTAATTTTGTGTTCCATGGCTCTTTATTAACTAATCCAGTGATAAAATGGCGTATTTTTAAAGAAGTCAACGGATGTTGGATTACATTCATTGACGTGTAGCTAATAGGGTTTTTTTTTACTTTGATAACGTACCTAGGTATATTATAGTTGTGCTGGTTTTGGTTTTCACGTCTAGGTAGATAAACAGATAGACCTGGATGTCGAAAATGCAATAAAGTATCGATAATATCGTATTGATATTTTCAAAAAATGTCGATACGATACGATAATCTTTTTTAGGGGTTTTTAATCTTAAAACTTATAAATGCTATCGATTTTTATACCTTTTCGATACTTGAAATTGAAATATAATTTTTTCGATGTATCGATATTTTTCAATAAGCCTTTACTAAGTTCTGGGCTGCGACTGATTCTATCCATCGATACGCTGAAGGAAAGAATGTTTAATGAAAATTTGTTTCCCGCAGTAATGGTCACTTTAATTTAGATTATAAAAACCGGCCAAGTGCGAGTCTTACTCGCACACAGGGTTCCATAGCCCCAAACAATATCTTGAACTGTCATTCATTAGTTAGTAGTATTAGTTTTAAACTTCCACTCAACCGCAGAACTAAATTGGTTTTTCATAGTATGTTAATGAAAAACAAAGTTACTGCTGCAGTTTGATCAAAAAGTCCCATATCTCAAAAACTAAACATCATATCTTATTGAAACCAATTTTCGTTGATAGTTTTTTTTACGTTCTACAAACTTAAATATTTTCAGAATTTTCCTCCGCTTACTTTAGAAATTAGAGGGGGGGGGACACACATTTTACCACTTTGGAAGTGGCTCTAGCGCAAACTATTTAGTTTAGAAGAAAATGATATTAGAAACCTCAATATCATTTTTGAAGACCTATCCATAGATACCCCACACGTACGGCTTTGATGAAAAAAAAATTTTTGGTTTTCAGTTCTATGTATGGGGAACCCCAAAATTAATTGTTTTTTTTCTATTTTTGTGTGAAAATCTTAATGCGGTTCACAGAATACATCTACTTACCAAGTTTCAACAGTATTGTTCTTATAGTTTCGGAAAAAAGTGGCTGTGACATACGGACGGACAGACAGACAGACAGACAGACATGACGAATCTATAAGGGTTCCGTTTTTTGCCATTCGGCTACGGAACCCTAAAAAGGCGTCAAAAAATCTCCTCAACGCTGTCAGCTGGTAATGTGCCCAAGAGACTGGCAGCATTGCCACGTTGTATGACAATACTTAGCCTATGGCCAAAGTAAAAGCCAGCCCTTGTGTCACGGGAAGCGTCAACTAGGCGTTTGGAAATTTCCTTAAAAAGGCTGTGAGCACTCGGACCAACGGCTCGAAAATATAGTTACCACAAAGGTTACTATATTTACGCCGCTTGAGGTTCTCCGCTGCCGCGACGGCAGCGCCAGCACAGCACGATGAGCATGGAAGATGTGATGGTGCAAGAGTATCAACGCAAGTTTCGTTCCATATTAAAGCCCTACCAATCTTCCAAGGAAACAAAAACAAGCCGTCCGGCATCTTGCCATCGTCGCGTGTCAGTCGCTAAGGGCACATTACCAGCTGACAGCGTTAAGAAGGAGTTTTTTGACGCCCTTTTAAGTATAGTTTATTGTTATTTTAGTTATTTAATTTATTAGTTTGTTAATCGTTGTAATGTATATAGTAGTAATTTAAATTAAAAGTGAAATATTATTACATTTAGATTATAGGTACTGTATGTATTGTACTCAATACTCAATACTCAATACTCAATACTTTTATTGCATTCCACATGTTATTCTTAGGTGGTAAACTTATAATTAGATCATATGGACCCTGTCGGGCACAGCAAATAAGTGAATTTGTATAACGGGCTGGTACAACTCTACGTCCAAAACCCATATTTTGTGAAGGTACTTCAACTTCGGTATAACGATCATACATCTTGTAGTCCCCCGTATTCACAAATCCTTCGAAGCGTTTGTGAATACGGGGTCAGAACTCTTTAGTTTTCTAGACTACCCAGAGTTTAAGAGCCTTATATATTTGAGTTCCAAGCAGGAATTGAACTCGCAACCGATACCGTAGAAAGCAAGACACTTACCGTGGCGAGATTAAAATGTTCTGGCTCATTACCTAAAGATTTCTAGGTAATTAATAACGTGGACACGGCACATTAGCGCTGAGAATCATTAATCGTATTACCTCGGAGACTTAGGTAAGTTATACAGTTGTAGGCATTTTTGAACTTTTAATCATTAACAAAGGTCTGCTACGGTATCAACTGTGAGAATAGTTTTAATTTCAGTACAGTCCCTCTGTAAATCATTTTTAAATTGGCTTCAAATGATTTTATCTGGGATTTTCATACAAAACATAAAAATCGAATTAACTCAAAAACTACTGAGAAAAGACTAAAGACTTGGTGGCTTAATTTGTTGCATTTTAACCCTACTATGACGTCCTGCAAGGAATACGTCACGTTACCAGTAGCCCTGTATAGTCCCTACCTAGCTTTATTTATTTGGAGGACCTTGATTACAGTTCAAGTCTATTTTAAATCAATGGATGGGTTACGGTGAGGGGCTCGTAACTAAGCAATAACCGCACGAGTCTATCTTCGAGGTTAAGCAGCTCATAACGAGTTCAGTTCGGGGATGGATTATTATAACGTAACGGGATTTCTTTGGCTCGTAAAGTGTATTAAACCATTGGGTCCAGCCTGTAATTTTTGGATTCCCTACTATAATGATCATCTGCCTAGCCTTTTTCGCAAACTTTTTTGGGTTTGGCTTCCAGTCTAACCGGTTGCAGCTGAGTATCAGTTAATACGGTTTATAAGATTAGCTATAGCCGATAACATAATGAAATCAGTATAATCCTTAGGTAAGGTTTCAACCTAATATAAATATCTGGCAAATCATTATTTTTCCTGAGGAAAAATTTCTACATAGTGATTATGCCTTCAGTAAGCATCATGAAACTGCTGGATGCAAGTCTGGGCCGGCATCTGGCTGCCAACTTTTGGAAATGACCGTCGCTGTACCTACAGCAAGTTCATATCTATACTTCTATACTAATATTATAAAGCTGAAGAGTTTGTTTGTTTGTTTGCTTGAACGCGCTAATCTCAGGAACCTCTGATCCGATTGGAAAAATTCTTTCAGTGTTAGATAGTCCATTTATCGAGGAAGGATATAGGCTATATATCATCACGCTACGCAAATAGGAGCGGAGCAGCAATGAAAAATGTTGCAAAAACGGGGAAAATTTGACGCAAACGAAGTTGCGCGGGACGGCTAGTAGTTAGATAAAAAAAGATAAGTGTTAATTGAAAACTTCGTTTCTGACTGTACTTATTCATTTTTACCTCTTTGAAATGAAATACTTACATGAAGAGTGAGGGAAGAATATCCTCCTAAAAATACTGCAGCTGTCTTACCTGCGGAGTTATATCCATCCCCTGAGGATTGCGATTTTGACATACAGCTTTTATAACGTTCACCCATCCAGGGACCAACCTAGGCAAGCACTGCCTAGGTTGGTCCGTCGATGGGTGAACGTTGCATTATAATAGCCGCCGTGCAATGTGAGCTTAAAAATCGATGAATAGTGGAAATAACACTTGAGCGGAAAACATATTCTTACGTCATTATCTATTTATCAGAATCAATCCGTATTAACGGAGTGATTATAATAAATACATTTACCTACTTTTTAAATCGCGTGTCAAAGATTACGATTAGCCATAAGACTCGATAAAATTTGTGTAAAAGTAGTGCATAAGTAATTTTAATTGCAGAATATGTAGGTCGAAAAATGTGTTTGAATTTACGGGGAACTGCCTGCTTTGTTGGTGTATTGCTTGTAAGCTCTGCCGCCCAGTGTGAGTTTCTATGTTCGTTTCCCAGGTCAAGCAGTGTTGGTAGGTTTTGACATCAAAAATTTCTCAGTAACAAGTGTAGCAACCCGAAGCCCGCACTTGGTACACAGTAAATTGTAATCTTGCAAGACTTCAAGCCTGCCTCGTTGGTCTAGTGGCGCAACTGCTGATCAGCATGAGGTCCTAGGTTCAATTACCGGGACGGGCAAAGTGCTATTGGACTTTTCCATCAGAATTTCTCAGTATTAGCTGCGGAGTCTGGATTTGTGGTTGATGGTAATAGGCTCGTCCCCTATTACATGGGACTTAACATAACTGGCGAATGCTGCAGAGGTGTACCTAATAATCAGAGGTCGAAATTAGTTCGAGTCGAAATTAGTTTTGTATTTACACTGATTTCATACAGCGAAAGAATAAAGTGGACATGCCTCCAATCCCGAGATTAATTTTAAAGAGCAGAAAAATTCCGTGATTTATTAAATAAAATGTTATTTACTTTTACACAATTTAAACCATCCGACATCAGATCTCCGACGTTGCAAAATTCAAAATCAAGGGAAGGTCCATATTAATATCAACATTTCGATTCCGACCATTCCGACCTCTGCTAATAATACACCCATGTATTAGGTACACTTCTGCCAGACCCTTCGGGGATTCAGGCGTGATGTAATGATATGTAAATTGCAATCAAACGCATCATAATCTTAAATAACATTTACTTATAAAATAATAAATACAATATAATAATCTCTATTAATTCTTATCCTTAGGGCTACCGGGCGCGGTCTCTCTTTGCTTTTCCTTGTTGGGCGAGGAACTGCGCGAACGTCTTGCCTTGTTCTGCCGGGGGGACAGAACCTTGCTGCTGGTGTCACCGCGGGCCGGGCTCGCTCGGGGCGCGCTGGGTGAGCGACGCGAGCGCGAGTGGTGCGAGTGGTGCGAGTGGTGCGACTTGGAGCGGGAGCGGCGCGAGCGAGAGCGGCGGTGCGAGCGGGAGCGACTGCGGGAGTGGTACGATCTGGAAGGTAGTTAAAAGTTTTATTCTTAGTTTCATATTGATGTTCATGAACTGCCTAGTCTTTTCCCAAATTCATTGGGGTCGGCTTCCAGTCTTTCCGGATGCAGCTGATTACCAGTCAATTCATTAATACTCAAACTCAAACCATTTATTTATAAAATACTACAAGCACTTTTGAATAGTCAAGAACAAGAAGATGAAGCTACTGTCCAGACACAGGTATAATAACTGTGAATGAACTGCAGTTTGCCATTTGAAAGTAGTGTACATGTCTATGGAGAAGGATGGCCAAGAAACTCCATGTACAGTCACCAGCACCAATACGTAAACACTTAGCAACTTTCAAAAGAGATTATCTCCTACTGTTCTGATAAAAATTTCATGTTGTTGCGTACATAGTATTTTGGAACTCATATTATTATGAAATAGATCCTATCTCAAGGTAACAATCGTTATTTCTCGCGAAAATCGCTTTTAAATTTAGGAAATTACATATTGGTGCCCGTTACTCTACACTCTACTAAATTTCCCATACAAAATCATACCTGGATCTTCTACTTCTAGACCTGGACCTTCGACTTCTGCTTCTGCGACTGCGACTCCGTGAGCGCCTGCTTCTAGACCGCGAGCGTGTGTACGAGCGTCGCCGCGAGCGCGAGCGCGAATGTTCGCGGCGGCGCGAGCGGGAGCGCGAATGGGAACGCGAGTGCGAGCGCCCGCGCGTTCGGTCCTCGTGCTCGCTATGTGCGTTGCTCTCTGTTAGCTTCTTGAAGTATCTGGAAACAATGAAAACAAACATTTATTGGGACTCACATAAACTGTTATACTCATCATCTGCCTAGCCTTTTCCCAAACTATCTTGGGGTCGGCATCCAGTCTAACCGGATGCAGCTGAGTACCAGTATTTTACATGAAACGACTGCCTATCTGACCTCCACAACCCAGTAACTGGGTAATACGGGATGTCAGACTTTTGGCTTCTGACTACTCGTAACGACTGTCAAAGATAACGGCTTAAGGCTTAATAAGAACGGTTTAATGTGCTTTCCGAGGCACGGAGGAAACTGTGTATGTAATTATGGTCACCCATCCACGGACCAACCTCGGCAAGCACGGCTTAACCTTAAAGATCGACCCGTGCGGCTGTTATTATTTAGCCATGAGCTCCTCACTCACATAGACTGTTATACTGTGGAGAATATAAACAACCAGCTCTGATCCCAGCATGGAGACTCATCTGAGAAATGGGGTGTTGATTTGAAGAAAAATGTTACTCTTGGCCTTCTAAAGCAGTTTACCTTTTTACCAGGCTGCCAAGGAAGGGTTATGTTTTTACCTTTAGGGGTAATTTACTCAGGATTCACATTAGATTTTATTGGATTTGTTCTTTGTTTTCGCGGTGTCATCATCATTCTCTTGCCCTTATCCCAATTCATTTGGGGTCGGCGCAGCATGTCTTCTTCTTCCATACCTCTCTATTACTTGTCATCTCATGAGATACCTCCTTTCTTGCCATATCATTTTTCACACAGTCCATCCATCGTTTCTTTGGTCTTGTGGTGTGTGTAGGCTATAAGTATACCGTCATCTGCCAAGCCTTTTCCTAACTATGTTGGGGTCAGCTTCCAGTCTAACCGGATGTAGCTGAATACCAGTATTTTACAAGGATTGACTGCCTATCTGACTTCCACAACTTAGCCACGGACACAAGTACACAATAAGCTAAGAAAGAATTTCCTAATACATCAAGAAACTTGAACTAAAAATCTAACTGATAATCATAAAGCTACTAAAAATATCTCTTTTTTAAACCGCCATAAAACCATGGAAACAATTTTTTTCATAAATTTCAACTTTTCACTACCATTATTCCTAATCCGACCATATTTGACCCACGGCAGTTTTACTCTTACATTTAAAATAGTTTAAGTAAGGCATAAACAGCGCACTGAATACCTGTAATACTGCTGGTTGGCGTCGGGCCCGTCGAAGTACGGCATCCGCCCCCCCCGGCCGCGCCCGCGCCCCCCCCGCCCGCGCCCGCGCCGCACGTACTCGCCGGGCGGCGCGTAGTACTGCCCGCGCACCGGGTAGTACATCGATGCTGGCAACATGTCAACATGAGTTAAACATGACGCGAAACACTTCCCCGTTCTCACTATGTCGTGACGACAGATTATCGTGTCGTTTAAAGCATCGTGGCTTGTGTATTTTTAATGGAGGTGTTTACATATAGGACGGCACGATTGAACTGTCGTCCACTACTTTATTTTGCAGTGACCACAGATTGTCAAGTAATGGGAACAGCTAGAGACGACAATTGTCCAACGATAAATTAATCGGCACGACGTAAGTTTTATTAATTATATAATAAACGTAGCCTTAAACTGCAAATGCAAGATGCCAACTAATACGGGACCTAACTGGTCCTTCGAGCCGGATACTTACGGGACCTTACAACTGCTGTCAGAGGTATAAAAATAACCGTGAAACGACTGTACTACATTTCATGTTTTCTTTTTTGCCACGTTCATGGAGTCATGTCGGACTTTAAAAAATATGTGAGCTAGACAGAACGGTTTGGTAGCAATGAAAAACTTACGCATACATTCTTAAGGGGGAAAGGGCGAATAGTGATGCTACTAGATACACTAATCAGAAGAAAACAGTTATTAGATAGTCTAAAGAAATTGTTTTTTTTTGGGACGTAATAAAAGCATATTTGTGCCAATGGCCTTCTCACTCTTCCATCTCTCTATTTAATTTAATAAAGCACATAGGCCCGTGTTAATAAACCTCACGTACTTTTTATTTTTATATCTTTAATTTAAAACCCAACAATCCAATATGCCAGGTTCAAAATGGTAAGATAACGATTATAATGGAGTGAGCCTTAAACGTAGTGTTGACGCTGGTTTATTAGTACGGGCCTTAATAATACTGAAATGAGAAAACCATTGACTTCTTCAGCGGAATTTGAAAATTGGTATATTAAGGGTCATACTGCACTTTCATTATGTAGCTACTTAATGCATAATGAAAATGAGCCTTATTGCTCCAACCAGTCGTTTTAAGCACAGCCCGGCCTGTACCAAATTAGACTGACCCGAACAGGTTTGTTGCAAGCCTCTCTTTGCTACAGCGATGGACAAACGTCACTGTAATATAACCCCTAACTACAACAAGATATACTACATTGAAAGAAGAAAGATAAAAGATGTGTAAGATACTCATACTTTGCGGCGGGTACGCGTAGCCGGGTGGGCAGAACGGGTAGCCAAAACCGTAGGGCATGCTCGCGTACATCCCCGCTGTAACAACAATAAAACATATTTATAACAAACACACTTAAAACTTATCAATATCGTGATGGCTACAGTCCAAAGGTACAAGTTTCGCAACGCTATTAAATCACAAACAAGTAGGCACCCGATTTGAGTAGACAGTGAATATCCGATATACCTGAGGCATCTCAGGCTTCTTCCAATAGTTACAGAATAAATTGAAGCCTGTTAATGAACTTAAAATTGATATTTTTCAAATTTTGCCATCAAAGCTGTTCAAAACAAGTAACGTCTTTCAATCTTGACCCTGGCAAATGCCCTGAGGGCCCCCCACCTTGCGCTTGCCGATTCATTGCGACTTCCACTCATGATCGACACAACATTCATCAGTTCTACAGCTAATATGGCCGGCCCATTGCTACATTAGCTTTCTTATTCGGATGCACCGATGGCGACAAGGCCATGTGACCATAAACAAACACATGCTGGATGTTTTCAGGCGAAGAATACCAACTGACCTGTAGTCTTATTATACTCCATCTCTCGTTCGGGCGTGGTGAGCCTCTCAGTCTTGATCCTCTTGTGAGCATCCCGACTGTCCCGGCCGTTACGCCCGCGCCCGTCTGATGACTCTGAGCTGGCAGAAGAGTCGCGTTTGGGCTTCTTCGTTTCAAGCGCCGAGCGAATTACTATACGACCTGCGGAAGAAAAGAAATTTATGATTTTTATTATATGTGAATGGTAAAATAAGCAAAAGCAAAACTTATCAACAGGTTACTTACAAACCTTTGATTAAGTTGATATGATGGCTGAATACAGATTAACAGTGTGCCCGCCTACAGATCAACCAAGAATAAATCTCAACTGAGTCATAAAGATCTTTGAGTCCTTGCAATAAAAGCGAAAAACTCGTCATTCTCATCGTTCCTGTTCGGACGACGCGACTCAACACCGCATTGAATTAGTCACTTTTATTAGTAATAAAGCTTTTTCTGGCTCAAGCAGAGTCTGGCCTGCTTACTCCCTAACCTCACAGTTTTGGCCCGGAACCTGTCCACGCTCCAGGCTGTCCTCCTTCCTTCCTCACCTGATACCCGTGGAATAGCCATCATAATGTATTATTTGCTATTGTATGTCTATCATTAGTAATTAACCGTTTTCCCATGCCCATGAACCATATGGTTCTGGGCGATTGTTGCTTTGCAGACAGTGAATGTGTTAAATAACTGCAAACTTACCATTCACAGCATTATTATAGTTATTCCTCTGTTCCTCCAACAACTGTTGTTGTTCTTGTTTGAATTTTTCTATGATCCGCGCCCGGGCTGTTCTTTCGCCCGGCATGTAGTAGCGGTCCCCTCGGGTGCCGTTACGCTGTAGCTCTGGTCGCAACTGGGAACAGGAGGTGATGAAATGAATAAAAGTTCAATGCAGAGCTCCAGTTTCTGATGAATACATCATCTTTTTTTTTACGATTTATAATTCTATCAAAAAGGACCTCATTTGGAAAACAATTTTTTGCATGTTATACTACACTAGCTGTCCGGCACAACTTAGTTTGCGTCACATTTTCACAACATTTTTCATTGTCGTTCCACTCCTATTGGTCGTAGCGTGAAGATATAATAGCCTATAGCCTTCTTCGATAAATGGGCTATACCACTGAAAGAATTTTTCAAATCGGACCAGTAGTTTCGGAGCATATTCAATCAAACAAACAATATTAGTTTAGACAAGTAGTAAGTAGAGAATGCTTTGTAAAATAAGGTCTGCCTAAGTATAAACCAGTGTTGTTTAAAAACTTTAAAGTTATAATATCATTCTTCAAACTCTTCCAAAAATTAATTACAAACAGTAAGACAGGAAATGCTGAAATTATGAACTCTTGGCTTTTTTAGGGTTCCGTAGTCAACAAGGAAACCTTATAGTTTCGCCATGTCCCACAGTGGAACGAATGTATGGGAGCGGTTGGACGTAGACATGTCCGAAAAAAAAGAGTAAAATTATGCCAAACTAATGATGCCATCTTATTCGATTACTTAATGCCTTCATAACTTGTGGTGATGAATTTCTTCATAACTCCCATATTTCGGGAGTAATTTGAGAAAATGTGAAATTTTACTATGAAAATGAGTGTATCGAGCTCTCTCCCTCCTGATTCCGGGCTTGTTTCAAGTAGCGGTCTCTAATATCATAATGCTAATACTAAGAGCTATATTTAATACTAAGACACATAGTGCGCCAAATGTGCACTTTCTGGGATAAAGAGTGATGTTTATTTTATAACACAATTTTTTTATTTTTTGTTTATTTTGTTGATTAAAACCGTTTTTCTAAAGGTTTACCTTATTACAATAACATTTCTGAGCAGCCAATTAGAGAAGATATAAGCTAATTAGGATATATAATTAGGGACTTAAGGTTTACATATAAAACTGATGCACTAATGATTACTGATAAGAACATTGCTATTATTTAATTACTAAATGGCTCTTAATACACTAATTTAGCATGCATCATTTACTAATTATCACAATAACTAATTACCTTGCAATATTTAACAAAGGATACCTGGGATACCTGGATTTTATATAAATAGGTCACTATTAGTAACTTTAAAATCAGTGTTGATTTACACCTCGTTGTATCCAAGCTAATCTCGCAATGTATTTTCCAAATTTTAATACAAATCTTGATATTCACGTTGCTTTATGCGCACGCGCACATAAAGATTTACGCGACTTTAACTATTTGTTCAGTGTTTTAAAAGATAACAGTTGTGTTCAGTTATGTGAAAGTGCTGAAACAAGTTTAAAAGACTGGTGTCGTCGATTTTGCTACCGCATTTATGCAAAATGGACACAGTCTGGAAGAAGCACAGATAAGTTTCGGAAGAAACATGAGATTTGGCTACAGGCTGCAATTCAATGGCCGGAATTACAGAATGAAAATATGGAACCTTCTACAGAAAATATAAGTGACGTCATCGAGTCCATAATTTCTCCTGCTAAATCTGATGCTTCAACTTGTACACATCCTAGTCCTCGTAAATCTTTTGAGGACCTTAGTAACCGGCAAAAAAGAAGACGCACTGAAGATAGTCTTTCATGCAGCAGTAGCAGCGCTGAAATTATGTTTTCGGCCGAAAGGGCGCTTCAAAAGGCAGGACAAAGCGATACAGCTTATGTTATGAAATACTTGACGGAGAATCCAGAAGAGGCCTCAAAAATCAAAGCCTTCATTGAAGGTAAATCAATTCAGGTACGGGAAATATCCCCTTTGAAGGCATTGGCTCTTTATGTATCGATGAACTTATCGAAATGGCGCTATAACACTCTTCGGGATTTCAACACTCAAGAAGGAGCTCTTCAATACCCGAGTTACTACATGTTGGTTAAAGAAAAAATTAAGTGCTATCCGGCCAAAGAAGATCTCACAGTTACAGAGAGCTCTGCAAAAATCAAATTACAAGCCTTGATGGATTTAACCTCAAGAAGACTTATTAGGTCGTTAGAAACCCCTGTTGATCCCAATCAACAGCTCGTATTGACCAGCAAATGGGGTTTTGACGGATCATCTAGCCAAAGCATTTATCATCAAAGGACGAGTGAAGATGAGCAAATCGATCTTGCTAGTAATTTTATGATTAGTCTTGTACCACTGCGGCTCGTCTCAAAAGGTGTAACAATTTGGGAAAACGAGCGATCATCTTCCACTTCATTTTGCCGGCCAATATTGTTTAAGTTTATAAAGGAAACCAAAGAAAATGTGCAGAGAGAGATGGCTGAAATCGAAGCAGAGATTGAAGCCTTAACTCCATCCACCATCACTGATGGAATTAGTGTCAAACACCAACTGCTGTTGACAATGATTGATGGTAAAATTCATTCCATTATATCCAATACAGCAGCTTCAGTGTGTGACATATGCAAGGCTTGTCCTAAAGAAATGAATAATTTAGAGTTAATCAAAGATAAACACGCAAACGAGGACATGTATAAATATAGCTTAAGCACCCTTCACGCTTGGATTCGCTCAATGGAATGCTTATTACACATTTCCTACAAATTAGACATAAAATCATGGCAAGTAAGGGGTGATATAGCAAAAAGGCAAGTTGATGACAGGAAGAAAAGAGTTCAAGAGGCTGTAAGAAGAGAAACGGGCTTACTTCTCGATGTTGTGAAACAAGGCAGTGGATCCACCAACAATGGCAACTCGGCAAGGAGATTTTTTGAAAACTACACTAAATCTGCTGAACTGACCGGAATAGATGCTATGCTTTTAAGAAAAATCTGTGTGATCTTGCAGTGTATTTCATCAGGAGAGAAGATCAACGTAACTAAATTCCGAGAGTTCTGCTTTGATACTGCTAAGCTTTACGTGGAGTTATACCCATGGTATTATATGCCTTCTTCACTTCATAAAATTTTAATGCATGGGCCAGACATAGTTCAGAACATGTCAATTGTGCCCATTGGTTTTCTATCCGAAGAGGCATCTGAGGCTAGAAATAAAGATTTTAGAAAATATAGAGAGGGGCATTCTCGAAAGCATAGCAGTATCTCATGCAATGAAGATATTATGCACAATCTTTTACTGTCTTCTGATCCACTTGTTACAAGTATCCGTCCAAAAGGAAATAAGTTTGTAAAAAAATCTTCTTTTAAGGAATTTTATGAGCTTACGGATTCTGAGAAAAGTGATATCGAATTTGTTAACATAAATGATTTAGCGGACATCGATTCTGAATTTGAATTAATTGATGATGATGATGATGACGAAGATAATTAAATGATGTTATTGTTTTAAAATGTGTAACTTAGTAAATTAGAGCTTACATCTTAATTATTTATTGTACTTTTAATGAAACTAGGTAATTTATTATCAACTTACTTAAAAGTCATACTCTCATCAGTTCTTGTGAATATTTTTGTTAATATATATTTCTGTATATATATAATATATTTATAGACCTCTTAATAAGTCTGTCTGCGGTTTAAAGTAAATACAAATGGGGAAAAAACGTTTTTTTTTTTAAATTTTCATTTCCTTTTATCCCAGAAAGTGCACATTTGGCGCACTATGTGTCTTAGTATTAAATATAGCTCTTAGTAATAGCATTACGATATTAGAGACCGCTACTTGAAACAAGCCCGGAATCAGGAGGGAGAGAGCTCGATACACTCATTTTCATAGTAAAATTTCACATTTTCTCAAATTACTCCCGAAATATGGGAGTTATGAAGAAATTCATCACCACAATTTATGAAGGCATTAAGTAATCGAATAAGATGGCATCATTAGTTTGTCATAATTTTACTCTTATTTTTCGGACATGTCTACGTCCAACCGCTCCCATACATTCGTTCCACTGTGTGTCCGTCTGTCTGTCCGCGGTTTAGCTCCAAAACTATTAGTACTAGAAAGTTGTAATTTGGCATGAGTATACACGTTAATTACGCCAAAAAAGTGGTAACAAAAATTTTGGAAAAAACAATTATTTAGGGTACCTCCCCTACATGTAAAGTAGGGATGATAATTGTTTTTTCCATGCTTCTCATAGTGTGGGATATCTTTGATAGGTCTTTCAAAAATATTAGGGGTTTGGGAAGACCGTTTTTTGATTAAGTAAACCGTTCGTGACTTATCAAGCTTTAAAGTACCAATTTTCGTTACAGTCAAGTGTCCCCCCCTCTACCAACTAAACGGTTTTAGTCAGAAATTCAAATGTCACGGCAGTAGTACCTATATATAACGAAGTTTAAAGGAAAACTGTCACACTTAAATGGGCTTTACAAGTTTACGAGTAATAGTAGACCAATTGTATTTGACTCGAAAATTTCGAACAACTCCATACAAATGTCGAATCCTGTATCTAAATTCAAAACACCGGCTATGACAAGACCTAAGCAAATCTCAAAAAAAAAATTAAAACTCTCCGTGCAAAATTGTCGGATCAGGTGAGGATTTGTATAGGAAGTCAAATTAGGTAGGTAGTCATGTTTGGCTTTTAGTTAGAGCATGGTATGAAACTATTAGTCAGCGAATACGACCCGCACTTGGCTGTTATAAAAACTACGGAACCATACACTGTGCGTGGACCCAACACGCACTTGACCAGTTTTTTTATTACTTCTATTAAAAGAAAGGGTTCTGTGATTGCCAATTGGGATCTAAATAGAATGAGTTAAAGATATCAGTATGGTATTGTTTTTAAGAGGACTCGCTCACCTCTATCCTCTTAAACAGCTCCTCAATCAGTCTTATAGCCTGCAGCTTCTTCTGAGCCTTCATGAGTCTCTTCTGCTCCTCTGCGACTTTACTGTTTAAGTCTAAGTTATCACTCTGCATTAGTTTAGCTAGCTGTTTCTTCTTACGTCTCTCTTCTCTTTCTCTCATCTTTTCTAGTTTTTCTTTTTCAGTGCGCTCATATTTTTGTCTGAAAAGAATTTTATAGCTGTTAACTGGGCAGGAATGTTAACTTCTAGCCTGATGAGACATGGTAGTTGAACAGAGAATGGTTCTTAATAAGTGAGTATTAAACAGGGGCAAAACCAATAAGACAGATACCTTTCTTTAGCCTCTCTCTGCTTCAGCATGAGTTTCTCTGCCTTCTCCACATCTTCTTTCACTTGCTGACGTGACATCAGTCTTTCCCGAACAATAGACCTCCGCTTCACAGCAGCATCGGTCATGTGCTTAGTTGTATCAAAGTTAACCTTTATGCCACACCACTCTGCAATGTCACTGCGCTTCCGCAGCAGTTTACAGCCCCTCAGAGCATCCATGCAGCGCACAAACCCAACGTATTCACTGAACTGCACATAAACCTCAAAGTACAGAGCAGCCTCCTGCGGGGGAATTGTTATGCCTCTCATTGCTGTTTTCATTTGCATCCTGTATGGATCTGAAGCCGGAATATCGACTTGGCGGACAGCACCAAACTTCTCAAAAATCTTCTTTACCAAGCTCTCTGATGGGAGCGCATCCTCATCTTCGTCTCTTGGATGGATAAACCATCTGATGGGCAAATTGGATATGTGAATTGTGTCAGGACGCTCTCCAGGCTTCATCTCATCCATCTCAGTGGTATCACGGAAGAATGAATCCCAGTCATGGCGGCTCGGGAAATCAGACTTAGCTTCACAGACTTTGACCTTCAGTTGGTCTGGGTAGTCCTTAAGCTGCACCAAGCGGTCGTCGAGTCGTACCAGCACTCGCTCGATGTGCTCACGACCCTCCAGTTCCGCGTCAAACCTTATCACTTCCGCAGTATGCTTCGACACTTTTAACACAGAGAAACTATCAGGGTGGATCATCTTTCGCAACTTCTCCATGAGTTCCCAGTTTGATAACGACTTGCTGTGTACCTTGTGGGGGAGCTGGACAGAAATGTTAAGCTTTGCAAAGGATTTAAGATACAAACGCTGCGGCAAATAAAGCGCCGCAGCGTCTGACGGATCTCTGCAAACGTGTATGTTCATTATTGAAGCCTGACCGACCTAACCCTTACAACTAACAACGAAGTATGAACGACAATCACAATGGAAGAAAACGAAATGAATTACAGTGGAATGACAAAAGAAGTCCCTATTTTCTTAACTAACAAAAATACAAAAGTGAAACTATGGAAGTAGATCCTAGACACATGAATTAGATCAAATTTAATGAGAAATGACCAAAATGTAGTCCAGCCAAAGCCCCCATCATCAGAGCTCCTACAAATTTTGTAACTAGTCAGAAATTTAACAATTCTTCTCAGTGGTTTTATTTTAATTTTCACTTGTAAAGACAACAATTTCCCAAATTGTTAGTTTTTCCTCCATTTTGCTTGACAATTGACATTTTTTTTTTTTGTGTCTTTGGTTTGTGTTGCCAATCTCGCACCATTCATACTTCATAGACTTGGTTTTGCAATGAGGTTTATAAAACTGAACGTCCGATGGCAGCACTGTTGCCTGTCCTTCTTAGAAAGTGGCCCATTAAAAAAAGATAAGTAGATAATTAAAAGTACTGAATCGCGATCTGTAGGAAATCAAGACAAAACGTATGGATAAAAAGCAAAACACGTAATGGATATCTATTCATACGTTTCTGTAAACAAGTCATATTTGACCAATCAACGCGTACATAATACACACGGAAACACATCAAGCA
Organism: Cerastis rubricosa; assembly: GCA_949152445.1. Classification (NCBI taxonomy): domain Eukaryota; kingdom Metazoa; phylum Arthropoda; class Insecta; order Lepidoptera; family Noctuidae; genus Cerastis; species Cerastis rubricosa. The sequence goes on from OX424541.1 coordinate 18,878,838, forward strand.
TTCCATTTTCCAGTATAACAAGGCCTCGCTTTGTTTAGATTTCCCGTACAATGACAGATCCGCATAAACTGGTTATTTATATAATGGTCGCCGTGCGTCATCGGGCTCATGAACATCTTATGGATACGTACGTGTAGTTATCCTCTCAAGTCATTTGAACTTTCGAAGTGTTATCGTCCTTGCTCTTTACGCTAGGTCACCATCGTACCGGCTCTGAAATCTAGGCAACCAAAAATTCACAGCCAAGCTACTTATGGGGGTTTCTAATAAAAAAACAAAACATCGTTATAAAGTATCTTTTATTTTGTTTATTACAGGATCACCACAAATGCTTGTACAGTGACGAGCTACCGTGGTCCGCATACAACTGATATATCAAATAGACCACTTCTTACAGCTATTCATAAATAATTTAGCATAAAATTTACACAGCTCTGCGTTTACATTATACTAGGTATTTAAAAAAGGTTACTATACTAGCTTCCCTTCACAACTACCAAGGCCTAAGTATTATCTGCAATACTGTTTGCTTGAAACTTGATATTGTATTTTAATATAAAATAATGTTAGCTTTACAAGATATATATTATATAACGCTTGTTTTGAAATCGCGAGCTCCAGATATTGTCATAATGTTGATATTATACTAACTTGTATTAATGAAATGCAATAATCTAAAATTGTTCTAAAAACACGCTTTTTGCTTATTACGAAATAAGTATAGGCATACTTACGTAAATATTATAATTGGAAGCATAAATAGTCACTATTTATTAGTATTCCAATAACAAGTGAATTTGGAGCTGCTGATTTCAAATTATAAATGCATGGACAAATTACTATGTTCCTACATACAATATCAAGTCTCATGAACTAATTACAATTGCACTGAAGTAATAGATACATATTATAGATTATTATGAAAAATATGCGTGGGATTTCATTAGCTTCTGCATTGCGAAATATAAATAAATCATATTTTATAAGTAGGGAGGACACTTTTTTAGCTTGTCTGTTATGTAACTGTTGCAAAACTGGAAAGTTGTTTGAACACTTCATACCATAACTTTAAATATATTAATTCAGCTTAAAACCCAATAAAAGAAGGTACATTTACAATCAATATAACATATTACAGATGTGAATTTTGTCCCTCTATGAAAGTAGCGTCAGAAAAGTTAAATAGTAGTAATATAGCAATCCATAATAAATAATCCACATTTAAACAGCCATGAAATAATAAAGCTTTTAGAATTGCCAAGTAAAAGCTAAAATGAAATCCCAATAGTCACATGCAGTAGGGGTCTCATAACAATATATGGAAATCATCCATCTTGTTTCAAATCAACTGTTGCATTAATTGTACAAATAAATGAATGGTAAATCATTACATAGTGTAAAACGCGCAATTTAACTTGAAACAAAACAGAAAATAGTTGATCGCAATACAAGCCCCATCAATAGGAACAGTATTAATTAATATTTCCTGATGGAAACATTTTAACATTATATGGAATTAAGCTATGCCAAAATTTACTGGTAAAGCCAGGAACATATGGCCCAAAACATTATAATAGTTATTGGGCAATAAATGAATGACGAAAGGGATCAAATTATTGCAACCAAATCCAGCTGAACTGGAGTTAAATATCTTACTGTCTACCTTATAATATTTATTGCATATAGAGCATATAAATACTTACTTAAAAATACATAAATATCAGCCTGTTAACATTGTCTGCTTAAGCATGCGCTTTTCCCCTTCGACTGCTATAATTAATTAATCATCTTGCAGGGACAGTCACCATTGCCTAGCAGGTGAACTAATAATTACAAACAAAACTAATAGCTGGATTTAGTTTTTGAACAATTAACTCCTTTCGTCTTTAAGCTACTTAAAAAATAATTGTTAAGATTTGTGCATTAAACAAGGCAATATTAATTTAGTTCCTGGCTGGCTAGATATTGCCATTTTCTTACAGAAAATTTTGAGGCATGGCCCTAAATAGCTATGAATTTCTCCTAATATATTATGCCGCCAATCATTATCTTACATAATCTTGTCATGCCTTTCTTATACTATTTTTTATTGGCATCAGCACATTATTTGATATAAAATGTGACTGAATTTGTGAAGTTACTTTATAAATTGTGATGATAATTTAATAGGTATCTTATTATGCAATTTAAGCAATACTTTTCTTAAATTCAAATAATGCTTACTTTTTCAGTGTTACACTAAAATTTTAAGTATTATTTTAGGAAATATTGAAAACTAAATGTATTGCTGAAATGACATTAACTGCATAAATGCAGGGAATATAGGTAATATTTACAGTTCGTATACATAAACTCAACATACAAATTAACTTAAAAATCATACCAAATCACTCTTCAGTAAAACTCGATTAAAAACTAAACGTTCACAACATGTCTATAGCTTTTGTTTTAGGAAATTATTAAAAAATAAAATTCTCAGTCTTCTCTATTGAATAGTACAAATAGATCGCTATATATTAGATCTTTCGATTTACAGTATAGTATCATACAGTTTGTACAAGCTATGGAAAAATTGACACGTCCTTTACGCGGTTAGCGTTCGTGATATACAGTGTGTAACTTCGTCACTGGCTGAGACCCACACAACTGGCTGGCAGCCTATCTTACAATCACATTTATTGTCACCACACTATTTCATTACTAGTTTCAAATTTTCGAACTAAAAACTGTCTCACATCATTACCTATTATATGTTCTATGTTTCATCTCATGTCTTGCACCACAAATCAGTCAATTTAAACTATATCTGCACTCCTTTTGTTCGCACACTATGGTGTTCGCATTTACACGTGCTTATTGTTTGATCGCGCTTAAAATTACACTGTTCCAGATAATATGTTCAGACACACACAGGCTTCTACATTCCTCTGGTCCCTGGTCGCCTGATAGAAGTGTGGTTGTTTCACATTGCAACAGATGTTTTCTTGACAGCAGTTTTCTGGCCTTCAGCTAAGGCTGCTCCGTATTCAACCCTTGTAGAACAGCATTAGGCATCGTGGATGACTAAATTGAGGATCACTGTGCTTTAATTTTGCCATAAAATATTCTGAGAAGGTATGCCATTCTTATATAATCTGGCCGTGTCAATCCATCGTGCCGATTCGTGCCATAGTCTTCCAAAGGAATTCCTAAAAGGGTTTTTCTGTAGTTCGAAAGCTGAACAGGATTGCCTTGGGGAATTATTGATGGTGGAACTCCTGCTGAGGTTCAAGAAAGTGTGGTGTGTGCTGGGCTCGCACCGCTCGCCCGGCTCGCACCGCTCGCCCGGCTCGCACCGCTCGCCCGGCTCGCACGGCTCACACGGCTCAGTTGGCGCGCGCGCGCTTGGCGGGCGGCGGCGGCGCGTGCGCGGGGCGCGGCTGCGCGTGCGGCGCGTCGTCGGCCGCCAGCCCGGAGCGCAGCATGTACTTGAACTGCAGCATGTGCTGCATGACGTCGCGGATCTGCACCAGCGCCAGCCCGTTCTCGCCCGCCGCCGCCGACTTGCACTTGCCAGAGTTGCGGAGTACTTGCAGTTGTGTTCTGGAAGAAAGATGCGTAAAGATTAGATGGCGCTAAAACAATCAACTTTAAGGGCATGTCTAATACGCGTCCCTAGATATGGGACTCGAGACTAATCAATTTCAAGTACTCTACTTGTGTTTTCGAAGACCTACTCCAACCTAAATGAGTCTTGAGTGGTTCCTCTAAGTAAAACATGGAAAATCTATAAGTAGTTAGCCAGACTAAGATAAAAGGGCTCTACTGATGCTGAATGAAAACATCGTCTGGGGAGACAGGCATGTCCTAGAACCAGAACCGGGTGGTGGATTACAGCCCACTCCTTCTTATAGACTATAGGTGCAGCTGATACTTACGAGTTAGGTCTGTAGAGCGTGATGCCGAGTGCGTCCAGCATGGCGCGGCACGTGGTGAGCGAGACGCGCGGGAAGAAGTGGCTCGCCAGGTCGGGCAGGGTCATCAGCAGCTCGGTGTACTGGTACGGCTTGGCGTTGATGCACGGAACCATTGTGTTCTCCACCAACGCTTTTTGTACCTGTACAAGGAGATTAGAGGCATTAGGGCGTGATAAATGGTGTGAAAGGGCTCACCAAGGGCTAAAGGCGTCACAGACTTGGGCTCATATTATAGAATAGTGACAAAAGGCAATTAATAGAAAGAAGAAGAGGAGAACTTAGCCCTGCAGTATGATGCAATAAATTAAATTATTAAGGCAGAATATGATCTGGCAGAATAAACATCATACAGTGACCAGAATCAGTCTTTTTTAACTTGTAATACCCAATAAATATTTCATAAAGCTTTACACTGGAATCCTATTCAACAAATTAAAAAAGTGAAATAATTAAGTAATTAGAAGTCTTTGTACAATAGTAATTAAGTCTTACCTTATACGGCGTATGGTTGCCAGTGATATTGATGTCGGGGATTGGGGTAAGCCTTTTGCGACTGTCCACGGAGTGAGAGGTTGAGTGGCCATTCATTGTTCCAGTCACTTGTGGGGGTACACTGTAATGTAAACGATCCGTTAGTTCCGTAGTTCCTGAGTTCATTTAGGTAAAATTCTGTCTTGGGTGTGCATAGATTGGCTTGCTTGGTATTTGAAACTTACGATTTCTGCAGACATAGAAAAGGATATTATATCTTGTAAAAATAATTATTTTACTTAGTGTCCATGTCTTTTGCCCATTTTTGTCCACAGAGATCTTTGCTTTGGAACGGGCAACTACAGTACTTTCACAAGTTATTACAATTTGTGACTGTGACCATGGGCGCCGGCAGGATTATTTCCAGGAGGGTGCACGTGCATCTACTGTTCCATGAAAACAATTCGACATTTTTTCTTGACCTAACTGCTATATATAAAGACTGCTCTCTGCCTATTTATAAAGAAAAGCTTATGAATGCAAAGGACACAAGATGTCTGAGCGAGCGAATCGAGCTCAGAAAGTTTTGCTTTCCGCCTCGGCTAGATTGGTTTCTAAATGGTTTGCCATTTTCCCTACCTAAGGCCCTGACAATGTGAGACGCGAAGCTTAAGTGGCCTGAGCATGCTGTGTTCACAGGAAAAGACTAGAGACGGACACTGAAAAGCTTTGTCGGCAAGACGAGAGAAAAAAATAAATAAGTTATTACATTCAAACGTGCCTGTAATGGTTTAATTGAAATAAATGCTTTGTGAGTTTGGTGACAAAAATCTTTGCTCTCAGTACAAAAGGTCAAAGACAAACGGACGCAAGACAACGTCTCAAACAAACCTAATTGTTAAAAACTCAATTTCGGTTTTTCATTCATATTACCGGTTTATGACGCCAAGCAAGCCATCGATGCAGACTTAAATTATGCTTGAAAAATACCGCGTGTGTTGAAAGAGAGTAAGTGTGGTTAAAATACTTGAGTTGATCCTATGAAGATGATATATAAGGGTGCTAAACTGCGCTAAATATACGACCTAGCAAAATCTAAAGGAAGACGTAAAATCTATAAAAATAAAACGGCTTGCACTCCGGGAGTGCTGGCAGAAGTGAAAACTTGAATTTTCGACTAGGTCACGTGTCCTGACGCGAGTTTAACATTTTTATCCATCACAAAAAGTGCACAACGCCGCTAAAGAAGTTTTTACTTAAAAAAAAAAAGAACGAAATCGAGAATGCCAAAGGGCATGGGGCGCAGCGTATAAAGTATAGTGGTTATTTGTAAATATTTGTTTGTACCCATCACAATGTCGTATTTAACCCAATGGTTGACTGGTAGAGAATGCCTTGTGGCATTAAGTCCGGTTGTGTACCACTACTGTACATGAAGTTTAAATAAATAAAAGATTTGAAGAAAAAGAAATCGAAGGAAGAAAAAAAAAAGGAAAATACATCGTGAGAATCATATTATCAACGTACAAAAAGGTTAAAGGAAAATGACATTAATGTAGAAATTGCATGATTTGCAAATGTAATTAATTTCATATTTTAAATATTGTAATGAGATTGGCGATGATTTCGAGGTTCTGGTAATGATGATGGTGAAAGAGTCGTTGAAATTATGGATGGAAGTTGATTTTTCTGAGAGATAAACTTATTAATGTAAAATTATTGTAATAGTTCTGAAGTGTTAATTTTTTAATCACTACATAGTATAAAACAAAGTCGCTTCCCGCTGTCTGTCCTTAAGTATGCTTAGATCTTTAAAACTACGCAACGGATTTTGATGCGGTTTTTTTAATTGATAAAGTGATTCAAGAGGAAGGTTTATATGAATAATATAGTAGAGAAACACTGATAATTTTAGAGGTTTCCAATGTGATGTCGACAGACATTCTGTAGTATATTTAGTATCAGCATTGCACCCGTGCGAAGCCGGGGCGGGTCGCTAGTGTAATATAAATTGTCATGTTTGTGTACGATAGCGCAATAAATGAATATTGTATTTTTCCACAAAAATGATAGTACTTTTTTAATAATAATTAAAGCAATTCGTGCAAAATGATTCCCTAACCATTCCAAAATATCAAAATTGCACAACGTTAATATTCAAGTTTTCACTTCTGCCAGCACTCCAGGAGTGCAACCCGTTTTTTTTTTGTCTGTTTTTCTGTTTGCTCCGGCTAACCTTCGAAATGGCTGGACCGACGCGATTTTTACTGACAAATAGCTGATGTTATAAAGAATAACTTAAGACTACTTTTTACAATGCCAATGAAATTTTTTACAAAATTCGATTCAAATAGGGAAATCATAATTTTATAACAATTACACGCAGACGAAGGTCGCGGGCAATAATTAGTAATAAACTAAAACGTGAGCGTTTCTGGTATTGCAAAAAATAGTTTTCATATTACGAACATTGACTCTCATACAAATTATAGACTAATCAAAAGCCCTATAAATATTATGCACTGTATATCCTCGGCAAAATCCCAAACAGCTCCTAAGAAAAAACATGTATTACATAACTACTGCAAATAATCCACACGCGGTATTTTCAGCTTATTTATGAAACAGTCTTAATTTAAGATAATAGTGAAAACAAAAGCGTATAATATAAATATTAATATGATTTTGTGGGACAGTGTCAAGACAATGGCGAATGGAAAATACACACACATGTAAGAACAGCCCTTATTACCCGACTGCGCCCGAGCGAAAAACTAGGGTAATGGTTTAAAAATATATAATTATTATAGTTAGCGCCGATTCTGTTATGCACCGACCAGACTGAGCTAAAATAAATTGCTATCTTTTTCTAACAGGCATAAAAAGAGATGGAAAAAAACGGGCCAAGTGCGAGTCGGACTCGCGCACGAAGGGTTCCGTACCATTATTTATAAAAACGAGCAAAAAAATTACTTGTTTGTATGGGAGCCCCTCTTAAATATTTATGTTATTCTGTTTTTAGTATTTGTTGTTATAGCATCAACAGAGATACATAATCTGTAGAAATTTCAACAACTCTCACGGTTCATGAGATACAGCCTGGTGACAGACGGACGGACGGACGGACAGCGAAGTCTCAGTAATAGGGTGCCGTTTGACCCTTTGGGTACGGAACCCTAAAAATAGACCAGTTAAATTAATTCACAACAGGAAACAATTTATTTTAAAGTCATCAAAACTTTTTTCCAATTACAATGTTATTTTCCGCCTCAGTTTTTGTTCCTGTGTAATGTGAAAGATAGCAATATTTGTTTTAGTTCAGTTAGGGACAGGATCGTCGCCATTTTGTATATCCCCGTCAAACTTTTCTTAAACTGAATAGAATGTTTTACAAGTCCAAATAATAACGTTTACTGGATGATTTTTTATATATTTCCGGTAGATTGATGAATGTGCAATGAAAGGTGACCAATAAGCGAGCGTCGTGCTCACGACATGATAATGATGACAAGTAGGAAACGTTACTTTTTGGACTGTCACGATTAACGGTAATACTAAAACTCTAACATGAGTAAAGAAACTTGAACTATATTGATGTAAAATTAAATGACTAAGGAAATACAGTTAGAAGGCTAACAAGTTACAAATAAGGAATACAATACAACTGTGAGTCTAAGTACCACATCATAACGGGCTGTTCTTACAAAATCCACTACAAATGATGAAAAGTTCCTCACTTCATGGTTGATGTGTTTGCCGAGCTCCTCACGAGAGGCGGAGGGGGGGGTTGCTGACCCATCGCCATTGTAATTGCACTGTTCGGAAACTGAAATAAACGATAAAAACAAACATTTTTCACGCGGCTCTAGAACAAAAGGCGATCGCCTGAAAAAATACTGTGGGAGACTATGATAGACTAAATATTATAATACACATAATTTATAGGAAGATATTTAATGGATCTGCACAAAGCTCATTTTTACAGGATTCGATACTGAATTGATTTAACAAAAGCTCATTTTACTTACACTCGAGTAAAAACCAACTAACTGGCCCTATATACCTATTTGAAGCGTATTATGATTGCGTAGCGTGTTGCTGTAACACGTTTGTGATAATTACCGAGACATTGCGCTGATGTTGCGAGCGGTGTTGCGGCAAGCCTGCCGCCGCGGCCGCGATGGCTGCGTTGTTGTACCGCGCCGCCACGTGCGCTTGTGCCACTTGTGCCTGAGGAACGGAACATTCACGTTATACTTTGAAAAAATATACATCCCCACGCCTTGACCCATGGGAGTAGGCAAAACTACGGAACGCCCCCTGCTAGATCTCTACATACATCTACGTTCCGTACCCAAAGGGTCAAACGGGACCCTATTACTGAGACTTCGCTGTCCGTCTGTCCGTCTGTCACCAGGCTGTATCTCATGAACCGTGATAGTTAGCCAGTTGAAATTTTACAGATTCTTTATTTCTGTTGACGCTCTAACAACAAATACTAAAAACAGAATAAAATAAATATTTAAGGGGTAATTTTATACATACAAAAAAAGTGTTTTTTTCTCGTTTTAATAAATAATGGTACGGAACCCTTCGTGCGCGAGTCCGACTCGCACTTGGCCGGTTTTTCCACATTCTTAATCTTCATCATTCTCTTGTCCTTATCCCAATTTATTTTTTGGAGTTGGCGCAGCATGTCTATAATTATCTTCCTTAATTCTCTATTAATCGTTAAGTCCAGCCATTTTAAATAAAATAAAAAATTGAACAGGGAAAAAAGTTTAAAATATTGAGGTTGTTCCCATAATGGCAATATGTAGCCTTAAAAAGAAATACTGAAAATATAATCCGTCGTTGGATGGACGACGTCATACAGAAGAGACTTGGTAGTAAGCGAGACGGTAAACAGCATTTCTATATGGAGTAATATGGAGGGTCAATTCCAGCGGAAGGGGTCCGAGAGGGCCGATGCCTGTCAGGGCTGCGGGTTGTTCGAAAGAGATACCGTGGCCCTGGAACACAAAGGGCTAAGAAGGAACATGGATGGGTTTTAGTCAGTCAAGTCTGACACTCCTTTCCGCTCCGCCCAGAGCTGGAGAAGTCATTTGATGATTTCCCATCCTATTCCAGCAATGGAAATATTTAGACTTTAATGAGGAAAATTTAGTGTACTAAGATTGTACAGTCAGCAACAAAAGTCCATGAACAGATACTAATTTTCAAAACACCTGAACACTAAAACGGACCATAAATCACTTACCAGAATAGAGTACACAATAAGGTTATCATTTCAATGATACAAAAATGCTAAGCATTAATATTTTCATAAGTCGCTAAACATCATTATAGCGTAAGTCGATAACTATAATTTTGCCGTAAGTCGCTAACTATCATTTTGCCGTAAGTCGCTACACATGTTATGCGCGAGAGTTTTTAGGGTTCCGTACCCAAAGGGTCAAACGGGACCCTATAACAGACTTCGCTGTCCGTCCCTCAATATATAAAATATAATAAATATTTTGGGGGCTCCCATACAAAAAAGTGATTTTTTTGCTTATGAAGATTCAAGAACTCATGCATTATCAAGATAAAATTAAATGCATGAGTTCTTGAATCTCATAATTGAATACAAGATACTACAGAATACACATTTACCTTTTTAATATCGTTCCGATTTATTTCACAATCAAACAGTTGTGATCATGTGATTTTATAGTAAGCCTACAAATTGGTGGTTTTAATTTGAGTTGATCTTATCTACACTAATATTTTAAAGAGGAAAGATATGTATTTTTGTATATAGGGAATAAACTTAAAAACTACTGGACCGATTTCATTTTTTTTGCCATTAGAAAGCAACGTTATCACTGAGTAACATAGGCTATATTATATTTTAAAAAAAATAGGGATCCTTACTAAAAGTCCAATAATGTAAAAAGTAGGTGTAAAAAATTACCTAAACTATTCTTTACATCGCGTGCGCTGCTAAAACTATTGATGATAGAATAAAATAATGTTCTACGACTTTGCAGAACACATCATTATTTACAAAAAGTGTCGCGACAGCATATGTCTAACTATTATAGTTATGCCAATATTATTTAATGCCGTCGCTAGAAAAGTCTTTGTATGTGTATCTTGGTTTTAATTCTTATCAAAATAAAATAAAAATAACTTCAAAAAATAAATTTAAAAATTACTTCATATTCAAGACTGCTTCAATACTTTTATATGGCTTTTTGAATTATTCAATTCGGACATTCCACTCGAAAGATATCACGAGTTTAAAAATGTATGTACGTATTACAAAAAAGTAAAACGACCACGCAGGTCGCCACTCACCCTGCTCAGCTAGCTAGCTAGGCAGCACTTTATGCGATGTAGGCGTCACTAGGGTACGGGTCGTACGGGAGGGGAATCAAATGTCAAGAAATGATAGTGTATTTGTGTTTTATATTTTTTTGTTAAATACCCGTGCGAAGCCGGGGCGGGCGGGCTGCTAGATTAATAAAACCGTCATGAAATTATTTTTTTTTATTTATTCAAATAATATATGTCGCCGCAAGAGCGTTTATGTGCTAAGACTATTCATTAATCTTATTAAGAATCAACTTAATAATCCTCATTTGTCATAATATTGATGAACCTGCCATGCCATCTGTGTGGGGCAAGCATAATTATTACGATAATCATTTGACTAAACGCCATCTATTGGCTTGTGTGTTAACTACTGCGCAAATAATAGATTCGTTTGGCTTAGATGGCCTGTAATTTATTAAACAAAAGCCTTTAGCTAGAACTGTAGCCAAAATTAAGATTAGCAAATATTTTATGATAGCTGGGATTTTAGCAATGACAATTTGGATTTTAACAATGGCTCATTTTGTTAGGCGGCAACCCAGTCTTGTGGGATAGGGTTGTGAAAAAATAATCGATTATGGTAAAAATCGATTAAAAATCGATTTCTCTCCAAAAATAATCGATTTTTATAACCGATTTTTATATTAAGAAAAATCGATTGTAAATCGATTTTTGTTTTTGCACTGCCGATTTATTTTCCTCCGGCACCCACCGACATTTAGTCCAAACTTTGGAACCAGAATTACTATTAGGTCCATCACTGTAACATTAAGGCCATCTGTGCGTCTATAAGGCTGCATGTTTAGTGTTTTTTACTCTTGTATTCAGTTGTTTTTAATTAACGATGTCAATGACTGACAAATTTTTGTTTAAATTTATTGTTTTCATGTTTGGTACAAGTTATGCAAAGTTACGTTCTCTGACTATTTTGAGTTGTCAAAATGAATCTTTTATATAATTTAGACTGTAGCTTACCTTGTAATTAAATTTTTGATTCTAATTATTTTTAATGTGAGTAGGTATGGTATGGCTATGTAAGTATGTACCTATGAATAAATGATTCTTATTCTTTTCTTATTAAGGTAATTTTAAACCGATTTTAGAAAAAAAACGCAAAAATTTGTTTTTTATATGTTAACTTAGGAAAAAATCGATTAAATAAAAAATCGATTATTTTATAAAGAAACATCAATTATTTATTATTCGATTTTTCACGCTAAGAAAAACAATCGATTAAATAATAATCGATTTTGTATGTAGAGGGTCACATCCCTATTGTGGGAAAGAACGCCGAATAGTCAATTAGTGAATTTATAATTTGTAGCAACAATTAAATCAATTTTTAGAACTAACTACAAACTTAAAATTAATAAGATTATTTTACAGAGTATTTTATTAGTGGTAAACCAGTTCTTTGTATTTAATCCTTTGATCTGCCGAAAATGGTTTTAAGCATGCGATTGTTGTAAAAAGTATTAATTAAGCTTGTAACTTAATAACGCCTTTGCATTTGTGAATATTGGTATTGTTTAATTACTAAAATAATTAATTGTGAAGTATTAGTATTGTTTTAATGGAGTATTACTGAACTAACTATGTAATGAATAATTGGACTGATCTAATGAGTGTAGTACATCCGCCCACTCAGAGCCGCGGGCGCACCCAGAGATGTCATTCGAGTTAGCTCGCGATTAGAGAATTGAAATATTAATGAATTGAAAGTAGTTTTTGAAGTGAGCAATAATAACTTATGTTAATAAGAACTGTAATAATTGAAAGACAGATCCAAAAGAGTGTGTGAGTAGTTTCTCATCAACCATGTTTGTGAATGAGCGGCTCAACTGGAAAGTTTATAAGTGTTAAAGTGCCTGTAACTGGTTTATTAGAAATAAACTTGCAGTTTGAGTCAAGTGTTGTGTGTGATTTCAATTACCCATCCACCTATCTAAAAACAATGAAGATTAATGTTGCACAGTTAACGACTGAAAGGCAATATGGCGTCAATATTCATTTATGGTGGAATCCCCGCCTTGATATATACGACTCATCATTAAGTAAAAGTAAAAACATTTAAAATCGTGTGTGCCCTCCATTAGCATCGATGACCGCTTGGAGACGTTCACGCATTGAATTCACCATATTGCGGCATGTATCTCGCCCCCGGAAGTCTTCCCAGATGCTTAATGCGTGATTTTTTATATTTTCCTTGGTTCGGGGAGTGTCAGGATCCCATGATTGCACCATAAGACCCCACAGGTTCTCTATGGGGTTGAGATCTGGGCTTTTGGGCGGGAAAGGGATCTCAATAATTTGCGCCTGATTATCATTGAACCAAACTCTGCAAACACGAGCTTTATGAATAGAGCAATTATCGTGTATGAATTTAAGAGGTCTCACATCGGGAAACATGATTTGCGCTGTAGGTAGCAAAACGTCATTTAAAATTTCTTTATAACCCTCGCTGTTCAAACCCCCTATATCGATTAGCTCTCCAGGGCCACTAGAGCACATCCATCCCCAGAAACCCACAGATATTCGGCCACTAGATCTGTTTTCTATAACATTGTTTTCTTCATAACGTGTGTTATTTATTCTCCAAAGTCGAATACGTCCCTGCTCAGATGATCTAAATGTTTTTTCGTCCGAAAAGATCACATTGGAGAAATCAAAATCCATATAACTTTCGGCAAATTCCAGTCGTTGCATTTTGTGGCGTGCGTGGGGATAGTTTGACTTTTCTTGCCGGTGTTCTATGATGAATACCGGCTTCGTGAAGACGCCGTCTCACCGTATTCATTGATACGTTATTTACTAAGGCCAGATCACTCGTCCTAGTAAAACCGTATTGTCTGAAACGTCTAATCATATTATGATCCTGTTGCCGTGACGTTTTTCTAGGCCTACCAGATTTATTTCTTTCGCCAACATTTCCAGAGTCAGCCCATCGTCGAAGCCATAGGTACACCGTGTTGCGCTAAAAATATATAAGTATTAAAACTATAAGTGAAACCTTTTTTGAAACCATATATATATATATAACTAAAACGGGTAAATAAATAGTTTCTAAGATTCATTGATTGTTAGCTTCAACTTCAAGTAATATAAAACACATGTAACATTATCTTTAAAAATATTGTTCCGTTCCCACAGACAAACCGTGAAAACGGTTTTGTGGGGCATAGTTCTAAAATGAAAGTTTGTATTAAACTTGTTTATATAAATAAATAAATAAAACTATACTAGCTGTGCCCGCGACTTCGTTCACGTGAATGTCGGATTTTGTTTCCAATGTCATGGGTTTTATTTGCGGCAAACCCTAATTCTTTTTCTAAAATAAATCTAGCCTAAGTTACTCGTTATAACATTAGCTATCTGCTATTGTATATACTTTCATATGCATTTAGTAACAAGCTTTTATTTTGAAATTACAAACAGACAGAATTTTATTTGAACGTGTGTCATGCAACAAATGATTTGAATTTGAACGAGCCCAAGACTTACCGAAACTCCTAGATCTAAAGCAATTTCCGTAATTGTATAACCTTGTTCTTTTAACAAAACAATCCTATGGCGTTCATGTTCACCAATATGTGCGTTAAAAGGCATTATTGATAGAGTTATTTATTCTCTTGAATATTGGAATAATATAGATAAGCGATTACAGTGGAATTCGTTTATAATGACATCGAAGGGAATTGACAAACACGTCATACTAAGCGGACGTCATATAAAGCATTTTTGTGAAAAAAACGAGCTTCTTATTTTAGGTAAATACTTATTTTAAGAAGCCTCTTCGGTTTCAAAAGATTTGAATTGAACGATTCCTTAATCCGGTTCTTGTTTTTGAAAATCATTGAGATTGTCGAATGACCCACGCCAAATTCCTTTGCGAGAGATGAGTTTGATTCTCAATTTTATAATCTGCATATTATTGCACCTTTATCCTCAATCGTAAATGCTTTACGACGTTGAGAGACGATACAGGAGAAATTCCTATGTGTGGAGCAAAATGTTAAAAAAAAAAAAAAAAATATTTAAATTTTATTTAATTTATATTCTGAACTAGTAGAGCCTATGTTTACTCAACAATGTTTTGATTATGAAAAATGCGGTGCGCTGCGCTTCGCCGGATAGTGCCTTGTAGTAAACGGGTTCATCGAACGGGAAATGTAGGAATAGCTATGATCAGCGACTTTTGTATTTAGTACAGATCATACAATTTTGTCGGTAGTAATGTATAGCAATTTATGGTTTAACTGAGTTCAGCGACTTTTGTAGTTTTATTATGACAAGTTGTTTTATAATTTACTTTGGTCAGTAACTTATGGTAAATAATAATGATTAGGAAATATTGGAAACAAATTATGTTCAACGACTTCTGTTGCTGACTGTACCACAAAAAGTATCGATACCTAGTAACGAACCAATTTAACGGCCAAATGATCAATTAATTTCGTAGAAAAAATGAATAAGCAATCACTGACGTCGCAGCTAGGGCCGTTTCCATCAGCTGTTGGATAACAATGCGTTTCCTTTTGTGTTTAAGCAATTGTTCCAATAACGAATGACTGAGGGGTAAAGAATGCTAAGAAATTCCTTTTAAAGCTGGAATTTAATTTGATTCCTAGACGTATAGAGAGCCCTGAATAGAGACTTGGCAACGGTCGTTAGTCGACTGCAAAATCAATTTCTAGCATGCATGCATCGGGCAGCGAATAATTGCTGATAAGCTAGTTATCTTGCTAGGGATAAGACAACGAAGGAAATAGAATCTCTGAAATATTCCCATTGGCGAAACATTCGCGTAAAACATTGAACTCTCAATTTCTCTGAAGAAGAAGTAAGACAATGTTTCGCCAATGAGAGAGTAACAACAAGTGATTAATGAGCCATACCTGTGCGAGCCTAAGCACTTGCTGCGTTTGCGCTTGTGTCAGCGCTCCGGGCAGGCTCCAACCATTCGCCAGCGCTTGCACAGCGGCTGCCGAAAGCCCCCCATGAGGCATCTGCATAGACTGCGCGGCCGGTGAATGCCTCTGCGTGGTCGCCCGTCGGCCCCGCGTCGATTGGCTGGACACGTTGTTAAGGGCCACGGCATTGGAAGCCACGCCGCCGCCGACCAGGCCTGGTGGGGGCGCGGGGGGCGCTCGCGTCCATTGACCGCCCCCTGATACAGTGCCTGTAAACCAAGATGCAAGGTTTGATGGGATGTTGCTTGGAAATATTTAACAATAGGTATTGAAAATAAGTTAAGAAGGCTTTTGCAAGATTAAAACCTATTTAGAAGCCAAAGGCATCCTTTAGTTTTATGAACGAATAAGATCGAGTGGCTATAACGTCTTCAGGAAGAAGATAGAATATTGAAGCGGCTTGTCATGCTAACGTGTATTTCTATCTATCCTGCATTTACGGATTGATGTCAAAACATTATTTTTCTCAGAGTTCAGTTCAGAAATATTGCGTCATTCATGTTATCTGTTGGTAGGTATGTACGACGAAAAACAACGGGTCATTCTGATTAGGCCCTAAAGCGCGATAAAAATTTCGCATCGTAGAAGCGACCAGAAAAAGCTGGTTACATCCGGGCCATAATAGAGAATACTAAAATAAATTTAAGCGAAATTTTACGAGTTAAAAGCGGTAATCGGCAGCACTGCATACTGGCTTTTAAACATGAAATCTGGCTCTCCCTTATATGGTTCAGATTACAAGCTAAGATATGTGGGAAATCTTTAAAATGCCGAAGAGCCTAAGGGTTGGACCTCATCTGGCAGCACGGAATCGCACTTTTCCATGCTTCTATCCTTTTCAGTCGCTTAGAACAGTCATTTGCTAGAGCGAGAATCAGAGCGTGCTGCCGACCGCATAATCAATGCTGCCGCGTGCGATAGCATTTCCGCTATGTTTCTCGCTCTAGCAAATGACTGTTCTAAGCGACTGAAAAGGATAGAAGCATGGAAAAGTGCGATTCCGTGCTGCCAGATGAGGTCCAACCCTAAAACTGCCATCTGAAATTTTGGATCATATGCCAAAAATACATTTTGCTTCGCCTTGAATAACGTTCGGTAAAATTTTGGATTCCATTGGGAACACTATGATAATGGATATTTCTGACGCAAGATGGTTTTTACATAATATCTGCCGATAAGTTATTATTTAGAACCATTTTGGGCATTTCAGTTTATTTGACAAAAACGCAAACTATCCTTTATCTCACTTATCGCTTATCATTCGCAGAAAAGTAATTGAACTTATGGAAAGCAAACAGGTGACTAGGTAACTACGATACCCGTGAACGATAAGTTAGTTCATCTCGTCAAAACTGTGGCGATCTTATCAAACGACTACGTCATTTTAACGGCACCAAAACTTCATTTTGATACCGACCGTGCAAGGAAAAGGCCATGAGAATTACGTAAATTGAATATTTTGAACTGGCAAGTTTCGCAATCAACCCAGTACTTACAATCGGTAATTACCTAGGTACCAGAGGCAGGGAAAATATCAATTGAAATATAATTAGACAATGGATGCCCTTGAAATTCGAAGAGTATGCACTAAAAAGGTCAAATTATAACAGGCTAGATGGTGGACTATTGTGGCTGACGTCATATGCCATGTTCTCGGCCTGACTTGCGCGTTGTTACATTTGAAGGTCCATCTGAACCAAAAATATGGTTCGCCGGTTGTTCTTCCGATGGTTTGCTCAAGATTTTGTTTATTAATAAGTTAAGATTTTTCTGGAATCTCCAAACTTAAATCACCTGAGCCATCAGTTTTTATTACATCAAGTAAAAAACCATTGACTTAGTTTAGTAGTAGACTTAGTATTTTTTCCTGGTTATTTCAACGTCTGATGTTAAAGCATTGAACTGTGAAATCTTACGAAACGTCGAATTAAACCCCAACTGGGCCGTTTGATCCGAGATAAATCCGTAGTTTCGTACCTACCAACAACATCGCGTAACGGGAATCAAGAGAAAGCCTCAAGACTTAAGATGTCAAGATTTCTTTCGCCAAACACCAGATTGTTGGTAAACGACCCGTTATCTTTTTATTAACCGTTATAAAAATAACTAATCTGCTTTTTTAAGACATTGATTAACATGTGATTTTTATATATTTTTGCTGGCCGATCCAGTTACCCGAACAATTTTGTGTTTTCCAAGCTATAAATAATACGTAAAAACCAAAGGACAGTATGAAATTTTTAAATTACTTAAACTTTTTCTATCCTGCTTCGGTTTATCGCGAACATAAACGGGTCTTTCAGATATTTAACAATAGAAACGAGTCGGGATAAGCCGGGCTTATCCATGGCCCCGACGCACGGTGGGCTGAAATCGCGAAGTTGGGACTTAAGGATTTTTAAATATATATTTGCATTGTATATACTTATACCATACTTTTATGTTTTGGAACTTTTTTTTAAAGTAGGTTATTACCCTAAAATTTCAGAGATTTAATTTGTATGAATAAAACAAAGAATTCGATGCATGGTGCATATTATTAGGATTATTATTATTAGTTTGTTGTAAATATTTTGTGCAACTGCATTCCACACCACTCTTTCCACAACACCAAAACCGGTTTTCTTATCAGTAGACGAGTCGTCATTAGTGACGTGCGCCAATCAGAGGGCAGTAAATTTGCAGGTAAAAAATATTTGGGGTAGCAAGTTGAAAACAATGATATCAGTTCGTTGTAACCACCCTTTACATACGGACTACCCGCTCGTTACTTGATTTTTGTTAAAAGTTGATTTTCGAGAATTTTGTGAAAATGTTTAGTGATTTAGTTACTAATGTTGATATGTTTGTGAAATTGAAATCAAGTGGTAGTATTAAGGATCATAACTTTTTATACAGTGCTATCAAGTCAAAATTGTGTGATTTAAATCAAGATAATGATAATTTGCTAAAGGAATTCTGCGCAAAGTATTGTTATAATACTTATAAAAAATGGGAAAATGCTAAACGAAAAGAACATACATTTAGAAGTAAATACAGTGATTGGTTGGCATCGGAGATAGTTTGGCCTGAGTTTATGAAAGATTTTGCAAAAAACGACGACGAACCAGTTCCTAGCACATCAACTACATCTCATGAAAAGGTGTCTGTTGGTACATCAACTCAAGTAAGTCCGAGAAAACCATTTACAGAATTAGGTCCTAAACAAAAAAAGAGACGTACGGAACTTACTACGCAAACTATTGCTTCAGAGGAGTTGTCACATGCCCATGTTTTTAACTTAAAAGCAGAAGGAAAGGAAGATGTTGCTGACATATTACAGCATCTGCTCAAGCATCCACAGGACGTGCAAAAAGTAAAAGATTGTCTTTTTGGAAATAAAAAGAAATCAGTATTCTCTCCAGATGAAGCTTTAGGCTTGTTTTTGTCTTTGAAATTGTCAAAATGGCAATATAATACGCTACGAAAAAGTATCGCAGAAGTAACTGGTACCAACGTATATCCCTCTTACTACGCACTGCAAAATGAAAAAATTAAATGTTATCCACCTAAAACTGCTATTGTAGTAACAGATAAAACGGCTATGATAGAATTGCAGGCACTATTGGATATTACTGTGAAGAGAATTATAATGTCAAACGAAATTAGTGAAACTTGTAAAGATTTGACACTGATTAGTAAATGGGGATTTGACGGAGCTTCGAATCAAGCCAATTATAAGCAGAAAGTTGGAAGAGAAAATGAAGAAGATGAGGACTTTGACGATTCTAGCGTATTTATGGGTAGTTTGATTCCTATCAAATTAGTGTCTGGTGACAGAGTTATATGGGAAAATGATTCCCCAAATTCCTCATTATGGTGTCGTCCGCTGTTTTTTAAATTCATGAAGGAAAACAAATTCAGCATTTTGCAAGAAAAAAATGCGATTGAGGCAGAGATTAACAATTTAGTTAAGACAGTGGTTGATGATTTGACCATCTCGCACAACCTAATACTAACCATGATAGATGGTAAAGCGACTGCAGTTCTTTGCGATACATCAACACAAAGATGTGACATATGTAAAGCTACTCCAAAGGAAATGAATGATTTGTCCTTGGTTTTGGCAAAAGAAATTGATGTCGATTTATATAAATATGGTTTATCGTCGTTACACATCTGGATACGATTCATGGAATGCATTCTTCATATAGCGTACAGATTAGATTTGAAGACATGGATGGTGAAAGGTGACAGTAAAGCTATTATGGAGAGCAAAAAGAGAAATATTCAGGAAGCATTTAAATCCGAAACAGGACTTTTAATTGATGTTGTGAAACAGGGTCATGGTACAACAAATGATGGGAATACTGCGAGGAGATTTTTCGAAAACCCCGATATTGCAGCTTCGATCACAGGAGTAAATGAAGAATTAATAAAAAGATTTAAAACTATATTAGAAGCAATTTCGTCGGGTCACCGTATTGATATATTGAAGTTTAAAGATTATACCGAAACCACCATGGAACTATACATTGAATTATATAATTGGTTTTACATGCCTGCAAGTGTTCACAAAGTTTTAGCTCACGGAGCAGCTATTATTGAAAGCTTGGGTATAGTGCCCATTGGAAAATTATCCGAAGAAGCAGCTGAAGCACGCAACAAAGATTTTCGGAGATATCGTGCTCATAATTCGAGGAAATTCTGTAGAAAAGCTACTAATGAAGATATTTTGAACAATTTGTTAATCAGCTCTGATCCACATATTTCAAAGATACGACACAAACTGGTGCGAAAACACAAAGCCTTTTCAGAAGAAGCAACAGCTTTGTTGATCGTTAAGGATACATTTGTTGACGATGATGATCAAGAAAATTTAGGGGTTTTAACTGAAGACCCGTTATTGTCAGAGCATGGTGTTGAGCATGGTGCAGGCCCCTCCTAAAAATATTGGTAAATGATTTGAATTTTGAATTTGTCTTTGTAAGTCTCACACATACAGAACACAGATTTGTAGTCGTGGATTAGGCCTATTGGGGAGACCACTGATAAAAAAAACGCGCCTAGTTCTCTACCTCTGGGGTGGTGTGGAATAGAGAATACAATAATTATCACTGCTAAGTATTCTAAGATTTAGGTGACTTTTAAGATATTTTCGTTCAAAAAAATCTAAAAAAGTCTAACTACCTACTAAGTCACAGTAAACTACAGTAGACGATTAGATGCAAATAAATTGTACTATTAAAATACTTATCCAACAATTGGAAGAAATTTGAGATTTTGTAGACTTAAATGCGATTTTAATAAGAAAAAAAAATTAAAAAAAAAATTCTCCTAAATCGCAGCAAAGCGCAGTAGCTGACTAGTTGTAAAAATAAGCTAATAAATAGTACTATTTTAATATATACATCGCAGTTGGAGATGTTTTCAGATTTTTGAGATTCTTTAGATTTTATGATTTTTTCTATACAAAAAAATATTTAAAAAATTGTAGTACTAAAAATAATGCGTAAAATAAAAAGTCATAGAACAATAATTTACTGTATTAGATAGTAGAACAAATTTGCATCATTAATCAGTAAAAATAAGATGACTTTTTTTTTAATGTCCTAAGTCCACTACGTATATAAATCAACCCACCGTGCGACGACGCGACGTCTGCGTATTTCTTTTTTATTAACACGTTTTTTTTTACGAAGAAAAAAGAAACCGGTTTATGAAAAGGGGAGGCACACAAAAAGAACTTTTGAAGGTTTTTCATACAAGCAATGACTTCGTTTGGTTACCGCCTCGGTGTCCAGATTTTTTTCGTTTTACTTGAAGCGGCTTGAAATTATAAACAGGGTGTTATTCTTCTACCTTAAGAATACCCTTCTTATAATTCAAGCAAAATTAATCACGTCTGTTACATGGCATTTCGGATTGCACTAGTGTCGTAGTTATTTGGTCAAGCATTCTTACAAGCAATGAGGTTACGGTAAAATATGCCGGCCGCCATTGCGAAGGGAATTTCAAAGGTGAAGAAAAGGATAAACAAATAACTGAGGAAAACTACATGTTTTTCCGTGTTTTTGCTAATTATTCATAGAACGAACGATAATACAAAACAACGAGGACGACAACACCGAAAGTTCTCCAGTTTTCCTGAAGAACGGCGTTTTATTTTTTTCAGAACTTGGTACATGACCAATAATGAGCATCTCCTCATAACATCCTCTTAGACTCTTAGCCCTGCTTTACTTTAAATTAATCAGTAATGTTCTGGCCAAAGTAGTATTCGTTTTGTAATATTTGGGTGGTTATTATATCTTAAGCCCTTTTAATTATTTATTGATGCGAAACACCGTCCGCCTCAAAAAAACCTACTTCCTCGATTTGCATGTGGGTCGTCAGGGAAACGGGGGGGTAATTTTGCTTATTCGAGGGGGTGCATCACCAGTAATCATCACCCAACTTATAACTTTCTGCGTATACCCTTGGCATTATAGCAAGCGGCTCTTTTAACAAAGAGGTTTCTACGTACTTCGCTCTGACCTCTTTCTATTACTGATGACGTAATACTCCGCCTTCGCCTTTTTGAAGACCAAAAAATTCGATGGCGCCAATCTCCAAACTAGCAAAGTGAGCATGCATCCGATTAATTTTTTAGGGGGTATGTATGAGTAACAGAAGTTCCTCGATACTTCATAGAAAACGGAGGATCCTCCGACCAGACAGGTGTTGTGTCTGGTGGGCAACTGCCCGACAGTTGTTGTCGGGTTTCTGTACATACTCTTAAGTCGATGTAAACTCTGCTTGTGCGATTCAAATCATATTAGTTCTTCTGTATACTCATAGATGGCGATGTAGTACTTTTTGTTCTAAGTTGCTTTTTTTTAGGGTTCCGTACCCAAAGGGTCAAACGGGACCCTATTACTGAGACTTCGCTGTCCTTCCGTCCGTCTGTCACCAGGCTGTATCTCATGAACCGTGATAGTTAGCCAGTTGAAATTTCTACAGATTATGTATTTCTGTTGACGCTATAACAACAAATAATAAAAACAAAAAAATAAATATTTAAGGGGGGCTCCCATACAAAAAAGTATTTTTTTTCGTTTTTATAAATAATGGTACGGAACACTTCGTGCGCGAGTCCGACTCGCACTTGGCCGGTTTTTGTAGGTCGCCACAGTTTCAAATGCTAAGTAGTATAAGTGCTCAGCATTTTTTTACTGCTTGCAGTAATTATGTAAGTACTTAATAGGGGACAAAAATATTAATTATTGTCTGATAACTGATAAAGGAGATATTATTCTACAGTAACAGTAATCATGCAAATTATTTTTACATGTCAAGGTTTCTTGTTGAAGGTTTAAAGCCTTCGCATTTTTTAAGAAACTGCACGTTCATGGTTGTATTATTCTTAAATTGCTTTTTTGTGATTATTGTTAACTTTAAGGGCAAGAGAATGATAATAATGATGATGGTATTGTTAACTTTTAATTGAATTCGATGTGGTGCTACAGAACATTTGAATAAAAAAACAATGCCAGTTTTGGGCAAAAATACAAGCTAGTTAATAAATAGATGATATATTATATTATGTAGGACGAAACCCTACTGCTGTTGAGCTCCCCTGCATTGTAACATGTCAATTAATTTACATTTCAAAGGAGATAGGGGAGACATTGAGAGTAAAATGGGTCATCGCCTTTTTGTGAATGAAGCTGACCAATCTTCCTAAAATGATCTTTCTTTTTGAAACGTCATAACACTCCATTTTTTCCCGAGTGACCACTACCACTATAAAATCGTGGTTACGAATCGCAGAATCAATTTATGGATACTATACATATGTATTACTGTTACTGTTAGCCAATGCAACGGCTGGGCAAAAGCCTGTCCTTCGATCCAGGGCCAATTTGAACCACTGTTAGTTAGTTCTTTCCAGTTCGTCCCGCCATCGCATTTATTTTATAATAAAATAAACGCGCGGAAATATATGAGAAAACGAAACGTCATTGATTTACATCATTAATTTATTCTACTAATTCTAATGGTTGAGAAACCGCAGAAAATTAGTAATATTTGTAGAGGAAAAAAAAACTTAAAAGGTGAGTAATAATTGAGGTAGGCATCCCGAGAAGTCAGAAAATTAACTTTTTTCCCCCATGAGAAATCGAGAAACTTTGTCATGAAAGACGCCAAAACTTTCAGAACCCAATATCAGGGTTCCTTGTGCGAAACCATTATACATCGCCGAAGTGAAAAGAAAATACTACGTAATGTAAGCAAAACAGAGCGCATTGTTTAGTATTAACCCCTCAAGATCGTTCACTTGTAGAACCATTGGCTTCGTCCTGTTATGTCATTGTTTTGTAAATAATAGGTAGCGACGTGTAATATAGGCTGTTTTCTGAATATCTGGCAATACCGTCACGGTATGGAGGAAGCCGATCTAGCATTAGAATATCGCCATTTTCATCTATTTAAGAGCTTTTCGTGTAGTTTACTTTAAAGCGTCACAAATGAGGTTCAAATGTAAACCTGCTGACAGCTATAGCCTGCTGAGCTATATTTTAGTCAGCATTTACTTTCCAGCAGACACGATAGCTGGTTCGATTAGGAACCGGGGCTGGAGAGGATTTTTTTTAACCAATTTCTTAGTATACACAGGAAAAAGTGCCAAAGCATGGTCATTTTTAACCCCAATACAGCATTACACGGGTATCCGGTTACACAAATGCGACGACGACATCGTCATAATGGCTGATCGACGGACACACGGACAGAATCATGGACATTGTCTGAAAAGGAGACATGCGTGATAAGATAAGATGATGATCATAATTTGGGAATGCAAGGGCTCCTGTCAAGTATACTGTACGTTTTGCGAGAAATTATAGCATTTATACCGTGAATACTGGCTGAAACGGAGATAATCTTATCTTATCTGTTAAGCTTGGAAAAACAGGAAACTCTACAACGGACCATGTGATTAAAAGGACCACGGCAAACCTTCAGTCTAAACTAAAATACTGGGTTCTTCTTGCAAGGGAAGTGTAGCGTGGTTGCCAAAAATGAGGCCGGAAATATGGACCTACTACAGGTTTAAATAAATCCATGCAAACAAGGACAAATAAAGTTTCATAAGTGGACTAAATAACAGAGTTATTTTGTTTTAAACGACATACGGAACCCTCGCGGCTCTACAAAACTCAAACGTAATGGGTTTTTATTTATAGCGTGCTATTATTAGCTTGACTTGTATGTTTGAAAAGCAAAACTACTTTAACTTACTTCCTGTTGTCTTATTGGTTTAAATGTCTTCTTTGGATACTTGCAAGTTTGAAGTGGTTACGTAAAATACGACACGAATAATTGGACATTCTGGCAATTTACGCAAGATTTTGAAAAATCTTCTGAGCTTTTCGTTATGCTATGGTGCTCTATAGTTTCTACTCTTTTTAGCCAAATTGGTGACGTTTTCATTTCATAAACAAGTGTTGGTAAAAATGTATCCCAGATAGTGGAAGACTAACAAAGTAGCTCACAGAAATGGTTGCAGTCAGAGCACTTGAATCTGTTATTATTAACTGATGGTTTAAAACTTTTTTTTTTCAGTAAGAGTAAATTTTCTTAATTAAGCTCAGGGCTCAGGCACTTTTTTACCGCGCACTGGAATTTCTACCCTCGGTATTGAGCCTCTAGTGTTGCGAATTCAACAGATAATAGTGAAAAAAAATTAAATTAAAAATTTAAAAAACCCCCGACACCAAAAAACCTCTAAAAAGACAAAAATAAATTAATCCAAGCGTCGTAGCGTCGGGGGACCGCTTTGTTCTGTGCTTGTACTAAGCGGTCTTCTTAGCGGTCCCCCGAGGCTACGACGCTTGGATTAATTTATTTTTGTCTTTTTAGAGGTTTTTTGGTGTCGGGGGTTTTTTAAATTTTTAATTTAATTTTTTTTCGTGCTTTTTAAACTTATATTATTTTTTCTTAGCCTTGACTGTTCTACTCCTGGGCATAGGCCTGCCCCCTTTCCTTCCAATTTTCTCGGTGTTGCGTCTCTTCTCGCTAATTAACGAAACCAAGGAAAGATATAAATTTAAAAAAAAAATGAACATTTTGGGGGGAGGGGGTTGTACCCCCCCCCCCCCAGCAATGCCCATGGTGACAAGCGACAACATTTCAAATAGACTACCTGCGAAAGTTGTTTATATCCCTTCATCAACAGAAAAGAGGTGATGATCTTCAAACGGCTGAGCAGATTTTCTCGAAACATAGCTAAGAACACTCTCGATTAAAATACCTTTCAAACGACACCACTTTTATCAAAATTGGTCCATCCGTTTAGGAGCTACGATGCCACAGACAGACACACAGATACACAGATACACAGATACACACGTCAAACTTATAACACCCCTCTTTTTTGGTCGGGGGTTAAAAACACGTTAGTACATGGATTTTCAGCTGCATGCAATAGGCTGAAAGTTCAAAATCCATTGCGCGAGAAATAGGCCCGTTAAAATAATGCCGTACAACCGATAAGAAATATTATCCCAAAGATTGTGACCACTGAAATCAAATAATTATAAAATCTTTATTTTCCTCAGCCAGTCTTCAAGTCTTGTCCCTATGACCTTGTATTTTTTATTGTTTTGCAATTTAATTGTGAATGTCAGACGAGAACAACATTGCACAGATATATTATTTTTTGTATGTTTTTCAAAGAAGCCTCTAATGATGTCATTTGAGTAAAAAAAAGAATACAATGCAGTGTTTAGATTTATCAAGACTTGTAAGCGTGGGACTGATAGACTACCTGCTTTTTTTTTTTAATAGTTTACCAAAAAAAATAATATCCAGCAATTATGCAATTTGGAATTAACGGATTTAGAGAAGACTTGGAAACCTACATTAAAGGAGGATACCTAACATGAATTTGATTTTTTTTCTGGCTTCGCACGATTTGTGCATTTAGCCAGTGTCAAAATTTGAATATTTTATTGGTATATATTGGGATAATGCCTTTGGCCAGCCAAGCATTGCTCGGCAATGGGACAATACAGGCTAGTAAAAAAAATGGGATAATAGACCACGAAGGAGATGGAGGACGAAATGGATGTCTTCATTGAGAATTTGAAAGGAGTAGCACAGAATTGTGACCGTTGAAAGGAATGGAGGGAGGCCTTTGCCCTGCACTGGACGAGATAGGCTAACTATAATAGTATAATAATATTTTGATATTTATAAATAAACATGCAATTTAAGAGCAGTCTTGTGTACTTTACCTATTTCTGATAAATAACAAGCTAATAAAACCATGTTATAAAAAAGATTGTATTATTTTTATTGAAAGAAAAAAAAAAGATTTTATTAGAAAGTAATGTTCAAAAAAAAATTGGATCATCGAATACTGCACTGCACAATAAAATTTTCAAGATATTTCAAGTGTACAGTCAACATGGTTCTTACAACTTACTATTTATCTTGGTCAAGTAAAACAGCTAAAAACCCTTTTCAGCTGTTTTACTTGACCAACATTGATAAAATTCTAGGCAATTCAGAAATCCTTGTTCACTTACTGCTGCCGACTGTATTAAAGTGCAAACTAGTAGGCCTCAACCACCTAAGATGACCGCCGGAACAAGTTGCATCCCACGAATGACATACATTTACAACTTCTACAATTCTTAAGCTAATTATCTCACCTTTTGCTGATATCAGTAGCTGTGAGTCAACAACTTTGTTCGGCCAGTACTCCTCGAACTCCGTCCCCGGTGGGAAATAGCTTTTAATGTCCGATAAACTTATCACTGAACACGTTTCACTAGCAAATAGTTCATTCCGAATACCCTGCACTTTACAACAGAATTTCAAGTACGATAGGTCCCAGCCTTTTAACTGGTCTGCCTTTAATTTCAAATTGTCTGTTTCACCTTCAAAATAAAATAGAGGTACAAATTTTTGGTTATCCCGCACAGTATACGGTACAACAGATTCTTTATTTATCCTAATGAAACCACACTTGTCTTTAGTATTTGTTGTACCTCTTAATAACTTATTATAACAAACGTCTAGGAAGTTATAGAACTCATACGCATCTGACAACCGTACTACTAAGTCCTTCTGTGAGAATGGTTCCCGACCAAACTGTCCGTCACAATGCCTGTTGTTGATCTCGTTCAGCAGCCGAGCTTCTATCTCTGTGATGTAGTAACTCCTAATGCAAGTACACGAGTATATGTCTGCATGGAGATAGTTCAGATATTTGTTGAGGAGCTTGATCTCCACCATCCTGACAGCCACATACTTCTCGGTAGACCGGTATATGTAAGGTATGTGACATTTGCCCAGCATGTCCCAGCCGAAATGACCTTTCCAACTGGCCTCGTCTGGGGCCGGGGTCTTTTTGTCACCGTCGATCACCGGCCGCATCTCACCAGTGTTGTTGGGGGCGGGTTTTCTTTGCAGAAAGTTGAGTATGCCCATCTGTCCGCCGGAGCCCGGCGGCGCCACGCCAACGAGCGAACCCGGCTGGGGCCGCGCTGCTGCCACCGAAGCCGCTAACGCCTTCGCCTTATTTGCCTCCACCATTTTGGCGGCTAGCTCCCTGATCTCCGCCTCATCGGGCCGCTCCGTCTTTACCTTGACCATGGTTGCCATGGGTGGTGTGCTGGTCGTACAGTCCGACATGTTTACGATCACTGCTCACTCCTCGTGAAATAAGAACACAGTTTCTAATATTCTACACGTCACTTCAATCCAGGGCTACATTCTGCAGCGTCGCTGTGGCAAGTTTCAGTCAAAAATGAATGTAAACAATCGTTTTACACGGTGCGCATCGTCCACTTATCACTTCACTATTTTGACAGATCGCCGAAGCATACGAATGCGTTATCGAATATTTAATTCACTATCATTCACACATTCCACGACAAGTTTCCACAGTTGATCCGTGTTCACTGTTCATAGTCCATCCATGTGAGGGTCGACAGAACTGAGAAAATATAAGTTCCGCACTATTTTGCCGACGTCAACTTTTGAAAATTACTTTTCGCGGCATATTCATATTTATCGAATTTATCTCTGTAACCCGTTAAAACTTATAATTAATTGGATAAATATTTTTCTTGTTAACCACGCTGTGGTAGGTAGGGAACATGAAACCCAAATTTTGTGTTCAGGGAAATGCCCAATACCGTTGTGTAGTCTCGTGGGGAGTGCAATTCATGTACATTTTTCACCTTTTGGTGACTCAGCAGCTAACAAAATGGCCGCCGACAAGGCTTTGTTGGCCAATCAGGTCACTGCTAGCGACCATACATATCTACAAAAGTCCCGTCAATGACGTCGATGCACTCCCCACGAGACTAGTTCTCAAGGACTTTTCATTTTGTTCTATTTTCGACCAATTTAATTTTGGAAATTACTGATTAAAAGCTTCAGAAGACCATTCTGAAAATTATTTGATTTTTTGAGAATTTTAGAACCCTGCTAAGTGCCATAAATCAGCTTCTATTCAATACCTATAATATAATTTATGAATGTACTCTTTACAAAGTAGTACTATCAGTAGTCTCGCTACAGCTGCCTCGTTGTCGCTTGGACGTTCCAATACAAACAGCGGTGCGAAACTCGACCTTACGCTACTGACATAGAGGTTGCACGTGTTGCTCGGGTTGATAATCTAGGTCTTACCAACAGTGTGTAGCGAGACTAGCCGACGCGCGCATTCCACGAACAATAATCCCCTGCATGAGTGAGCAGGACAGCAACAAGTAAAAAGTAGATGTCAAATGTTTAGGTATTTTACTATGAACGTAAAGAGAACGTAGGTAGGTATATAATGCAATTTTACAAGCTTACGTAAGTATTTAACCTACTTGGTAACGAAGTAGGTAGGTCCACATAGCGGGATTTTCGTTGATTTCCTTTTTTTGTATGTAGGTATACTACCCTCTTTGGTTAGTACAATTGATAGAAAAGTAGGTAAGTTTGTTTTAAACTTTAGGGCAGGTGCCTCCATACATAATAATGAAGGTGTTATCAGTAGGTACTTATCAGTCGGTGAATAAGGTAGTGATAACATAGTAAAGCGTTAATCTAATCAATAAAGAAAGTTTAAACTACTCTTCGTTATAAATTAATTTCTCGTTAAGTCAATAAAATTGCGTTTGCGAAGAAAGCCAGGGGAAAATGAACTATTTTTGTTGAATAAATTAATTGATTGGCAGTTCAGTTCAGCCTTTAAACGCTAATTGTAGCTATAGAAGGTTAGGTTAGGACCTATCTGTGTCTAATCAATATGTCTGGGCTGGGCATAATCAAAGTTCGGCCATTATGTAGCGTGTCTGGGTACCCCGCGACTAATAAACTATTAATTCGAAGCATTACCTAGGTTTGTATATTTACAGCATGTTTATCGATCGCCCGATATTAGTTTACTTCTATTATATCGATGTTACGGGTTACCACGTTCTCGGATATATGTATAATAAGAAAACACGTGGTCATTATGTTACTAACTGCTCAAAGTTCAGCCAAGAAGCAAGAAAGCCATAGAGCATTTTTTTTTCTGAAACTATTTTTGTTCCTTAGAATTATCTTTGTTCTCTATCTCGTCTACCTACGTAAAGACAAGTGTAGGTACTATGTGGAATGACGTCATTAAACTGGAAAAGATAATTTTTGTAAGTAAGTAGGTATCTACCTACGACTTCAGCCAACGGAAAAAAAGGCTTATTTCAACTTATTTGTACCTATAACATAGGTAGGTAATAAAATGTGTGTTTTTGTGAAGCTACATAATATAAGGTAATAGGATAACACACCGACCAGTCGACCATCTCTGACAGCACACGTCCTTTCCTCGAAACCACAGAATAAATTATTAATGAAGGCTTCCCAAAAAAGCCGGAGGTTTATTGATCCAGGTTGATTGACAATTCAGATTTAGGTACCTGCCTACCTAGCTAGAGTAGCTAGCCACAAGCCGTGCGCCCGATGCGGCTGGTACCTATTGGAATCGGCAAAAATAATGATTTTACATACCTACAGATTTCAACCCCTACTTACTCCGGGGATGCATTTTCAAAAATCCTTTTTTTTACAATTAAACTTCCGTTACGTAAAGAAGTCTAGATAAAAAATTTGAAGGATGTGCGTTGTCTATCAGTGAATAAATCGAAGAAACTAAGTTTTTTTTTAGGTTTTAGTCCTAGATTACTTAACTCTACGTGTAGGGGAACGTCCAGTCAAGTAGTTCAAACATCACTGGGCAGGTATATTTCAATGGTCAGGCTGTGTTGGTGTGTTCCGTTTTGAAGGCTTTACCGCCTGGTGTAATCATGTACTCTTGAGACATTTTAACCTTTTTCCTGGGATGGCAACGCACCTGCGACTCCTCTATAATAGAACTGGAACCACAACCAGGTCACAGAATAAATAGTACAAGTACAGAAGAGGCACTTCACGCAATAATTAATAGAAATAGAGACTCTTGCTTCTAAACAACAAAGTGCAATTCAGCTCGCCGCGATATTCACCTAAACGTTGCCGCTCGCTTCTAAAGCGTAACTCTATCGCTGTCTGGCGCGGAGTGACGCGCTAGTTGTGGCGCTGGGGTTGTCGGCTTGCCGCTGCTACTATAATATTCATCGTCTATCATTGATATGTCGTCTATCTATGTAGCCTACTTGGAAATATTTTTATTGTACGGTAATGAGAAATGTTATACAAAGAGGTATCTAAGTAGCCTAAATATTAAAGATTTTTTTTCATTTGTTAATTACAAATGACGGACTTTAATATTTATTGTCTATCTACCTAATTGACCTAATTGATTGTGATGTAATCATACGCATCAAACATAAGATAGGTTACGTGGTCATTTAGGTATATGTATAGACGATGAATATTTTATATAATAGCAGCGGCAAGCCAACAACCCTAGCACCACAGCTAGCGCGTGCTAGCTTCAGAAGAGAGCGGCAATGTTTAGGTGAATATCGTTTTAGGCACTGAGCGCTTAAGCGAACTGAATTGCACTTTGTTCCTTAGAAGCAAGAGTCGCTATTTCCATTATTATTGCGTGAAGTGCTTCTTCTGAACTTGTACTATTTATTCAACGCCACAATCACAAATTGAAGCATAACAAAAAACTAAAATGATGGTGCCATTCTACAATCCCAACTAATTTTAGATCCACCACAGATCTCAGTTGCTCAACGATCGCCATGCTTGATTTGGGAGTCGAACCTTGGACTTCAAGGTCCTATAAGTACTACGCGGGCCGCAGAAAAGAGGCGACCTAAAACATTCGGTGCAATGTTCTTGACCCCGTTATCAACAAGTAACCACTTTTCAAAATCTGCACGAGCAAAGCCGCGCGTTTCACTGGTAAAACGTTTGTTGAAATGTTTTGTTTTTAAAACGTGATTACGTGGCTCGTATTGAGAAACCAGCACCTGCTTGCTATTTCTACATTTATTTGCAAAAGCATCTCTTAATGAATCTCAATAAATCTCAATTTCAATTCTCTGCTGTAGAATTGACCACTACATATTTCGGAAAGCACGTTGGTCCCGGCTGTCATTTGTAGATCTTTGGCAGTCGTTACTGGCAGTCAATGGCCCTAAACTCTGACAACTAGTCCTACCAAGGGGTATAGTATTGCCCAGTACTGACTGGGTTGTGGAGGTCAGATAGGCAGTCGCTCCATGTTAATTATTGTTATTCAGCGGCATCCGGTTAGACTGGAAGTTGACCCCAACATAGTTGGGAAAAGGCTAGACAATAATAAAAGAGGGTTGCTTTTAAATGTATCTACTAGCATAATCAGAGCTAGATTAGACCCTAGATAGACAGCTGTATAACTGCAGGAGGTGGTTAAATTCCCAGGAGCCTTTGAAAATTATTTTAGCAATAGGATGGGCAAACGCGTCTTCTCGTGCTCTAACTTCTCACAAAAACGTTGTACAATTTAAATTTATTATTTATTATATTTATTTGATTATTTATCTTGAAACTTATTCTTTTTTTTTATTAGGCAGGCTCAGAGAGCTAAGGCCATTCTTAGGTCTTGCGCCCTAAGGAAAGTGAGGTCAACATCCCCATAACAAGTAAACACTGTCTTAGAAGATGATTCATCCGTTTTTCAGAATAAAATCAATAATGGAATGAATTTGTTCGAGTCTTTGGCAAGGTGGTGGGTCATCACTTCATCCGTCATACTCACGAAGTTCAAACTTGTCTTAAACTTGCAGGCATTCTGAGATGTGTTAGTGCCCCAAGTTAAAGCACGATCCATCACTCTTGTCGATGGGAAATCCCAGCAGCGTGACAACGTACTATTAAATATGTATCGTACAAAAATTGTACGTGCATCGTAACAAGGATAAACCTAAACAAATAAAAGCAAAACTCTGGGTTTTTAGTTACATAATAGGAAAAACCAAACGCACAATTTCTCGCTAACAATAGAAAACTGCAAAATAGGTCATAACGTGGTAAAAATTCAGAGTTTAAACAGACCTTCACGAAACCGGCAACCAAGAATTCTGAACATCTGTCATCAACTAAGTAACCCTACGCAAAATTATTGCTGGGAAACGACTTTTTTTTTTGGGTGAAAAATCTCTTGTTACGGTAAAACTCAATGTAGCGCACTTCTCACATTGTGCTGATGGACGCATTCAAGTCATGGATGTATTTCAAGTAAATTTGCAAACTTTAAACTAGTACATATTAAAAAAAAAGTGAAAATATAGAACTTAACCTCCAATATCGCCGTAACTAGAAGGTTCCCAGGTATAGTCCAGAACAAAAAAAATATCGCAATGATGAGGAGAATAAATGCCTTTCGGCTTCGTCTATTTACACCCTATAGGTACTTTAATAGGCAGTCGACCGAATGGTCTAACAAGGGGGGGGGGGGGGGGTGAGAACGAGTCCTGCTAGTTGTGGCATTTTGAAGCAGTCTTTAATACTTTGCTATCGGAAACTGCTGACTTTGAGGTGGATATGTAATGCACGACTTAACATACTTGGCTGTGCAATTTATTACCAAAGGATTTTGAGCGAGCAAAGTGAGCTCGAAAATTTGCACCCTAGAGTAGGTACGTTATATTTTGTTCTGACCATTTATACAGACCAAGGAGTTGTGCAGATATTTGTCAACTAATTTGTGTTTAAAATACGGAACCCTAAAAACAGCTTTTTCCTACAAAACTGCAGTGCGGGCCAAAAGGTATGTAACAACTGATTTTTTTGTTGATTTGCTTCAAGAAGAAGTTATCTCGAATTTATTTTATGTGTGTCTGAGGTGTTGAAAGGATTTTCCCCAGGGCCGAATCATACGCACCCTGTATCTCTCTGTTTTATTTTAATCAGTTAGGATCTAGTTACATATTATGTAGAGAGAGGTTCATACTACATAAACTCTTTTGCTACTTCAATGAAGAAGAACAAGAAAGAGGTTTTATTAATTTGACAATGTATTGGCATGTCATTTGAAGCATCCTGGCATGATTTTTTACGCTCCTAATTTAAAGGTTGAAATTAACAAAAGAAAAATATTGATTATTGTAGATTATTGTAAAACTAGCTGTCCCGCGCAACTTCGTCTGCGTCACATATTTCCCGTTTTCGCAACATTTTTCATTGCTGCTCCGGTCCAATTGGTCGTAGCGTGATAATATATAGCCTATGTCCTTCCCCAGGTTGAAATCTATCTTCTTGCTAAATTTCATTAAGATCCGATGAGCCGTTTAGTCGTGAAAAGGTAACAAACAAACATACAAACAAAAAGAGTGACTTTCGCATTTATAATATTATAGTATAGTATGGATGGATTGCTTTAATAATGGCGCGAATTGCTGAAACGATATTTTTACCGATTACTAAAATTTTAATACTCTTTGGAAATTTTCTGCAAATTAAACAATTTATTCTTTCTTTTTACATTAAATAAGTACTACTTTTTGATATGAGTTATAAAGTTATAAGGGCCGGTAAAATTATAGCCCTACTTGAAGAAGGTTGTTCGCAAACTTACGTGTCTCAGCGCCTTAACGTGAGTCGTTCGAAACTATCTAGAGGACTTGGCAACGGTATCAAGAGACCGTTTCGGTCAAAAGAAGACCCGGTTCGGGAAGAAAATGATGCACAGAACCAAGAGATGACTGCTTTTTGGTGAGGCAGGAGTTGCGAAATCGTATAGCGTCAAGTGTGGACCTGAAGAAGAGCCTTGCAGCAGTAAGAGGAGTAGAAGTTAGCTTGTGGACGGTCAGGAGGAGACTTTTGGCTGCCAATATCAGGAGTTACCGCCCGGTTAAGGGCCCTAAATTACTCCGTGAGCACCGTGTTGCTCGACTTCAGTTTGCTCGAATCGGTGCTTCATGGACTCTGGAGGACTGGAATAAAGTATTGCTTCTGATGAAGCTAGAATCTCTTTGTGCGGAGAGAACCGACGCCGGCGAGTGCTGCGAAGACCACGGGAACGCTATGCGGAAGTGTGTTTCGAAGAAATCACTCCTTATGGCGGAAGCTACGTTATGTTTTGGGCAGCAATTAATTCGACGCAGCGTACGGAGTTAATTTACTTAGAAAAACCAGCCAAGTGCGAGTCGGACTCGCGCACGAAGGGTTCCGTACCATTATTTAAGTATAAAAACGAGCAAAAAAATCACTTGTTTGTATGGGAGCCCCCCTTAAATATTTATTTTATTCTGTTTTTAATATTTGTTGTTATAGCATCAACAGAGATACATAATCTGTAGAAATTTCAACTGGCTATCTATCACGGTTCATGAAATACAGCCTGGTGACAGACGGACGGACGGACCGACGGACGGACGGACGGACGGACGGACAGCGAAGTCTCAGTAATATGGTCCCGTTTGACCCTTTGGGTACGGAACCCTAAAAAGGAACATTAAATGCACACCGATACGTAATGGAAGTCCTAATTCCATATGCACAATCCGCATTGACTGCACTTTATGGACGACAATGCTCGCCCGCACCGTTCTGGCAACATGGAATCGTACATGCAAGAAGTTGGGATCCGTCGTTTAGATTGGCCAGCTCGAAGTCCTGACCTCAATCCAATTGAGCATGTCTGGGATGTACAAAAGAGACGGGTAAGATCAGTACAACCTGCTCCACAAAACACCAGGGAGCTAAAAATAGTCATTGCAGAAGAGTGGGAACGTATTCCTCAAAACGTTATTAAAAAAATCGTGGAAAGCATGCCCAGAAGGATTCAAGCTGTGATTTTGGCAGAGGAGGTCACACTCGTTATTAGGATTTTACATTTGTAACTTTTTTTAATTCAAAAAAGTAAAAAAAAATCTTCTTGTCTTTATTGCCGACCACTTAATTGTTTGGCCGTCGGTTTTAATGAATTCATCGATTTAAAAAAAAAACATTGCCAAAATTCACTTCACGCGTATTAATTTACACGACTAAAAGTATACAGAGTACGTCAAACGTCAAAAATCGACCTCGTAAATTTCCTTAGGTGCCTGTTTTTTTTTGCAAAAGAGTGTATATAGTCATGTAATGACTATGTACTACGTTACTTCCGTCTACGTGTCTATTACCATTATCATCTACCGGATGCAGCTGAGTACCAGTATTTTACATGAAGCGACTGCCTATCTGACCTCCACAACCCAATAACTGGGTAATAGATACCCCTATTACCACGTCTATTACCATGATATTTCACAATATTTTGTTATCATAGCATGTCATGACTGTCATGCCCATTCATGGTTTTAGTGTAGAACAGTAAACAAGCTTGTCTGTTTATCTATCAAATCTTATCTGACTTAAACAAATGTTGTAAGTACTCTTCAGTCGCACTTTTCACTTATTTTCTCGAAATGTCTAGAATAAATTATTCTAGAGTTACACCTCTAGAATATTTTTTTCTGGCAACCCTATACAAGTTACAACTGGTATAGGGTTGCCACCCGTACTTTATAATAAAGTATTCTATGTTATTTCAGGTAATTGTACTTTATACTTTATGAGACCAATAAAGTACACGAAAATACTTTATTTAGCATGATTTTATTTCTTTGGGATTTTGAAATCCTCTGAAATTGATAAAAAAATGAATCACTAATTTACTTTAATTAAAATATAGCCTGTTAATAAGATGCTGTAAGCTTCCGGTTTTGTAGCTCCCTTATCTGTTTTAATGTGGAAAAAAATCTAAGAACTACGAAGCGAAATAATTTTCGCTTCGCTCGCTCTTGTAGGCTACGGTTCATCGTTCATAGAATGTTATATCTATGCTACGGTTTCTTATTATTCTCGAATTGTATGCGTCTAGATACATTTTATGTCGAGAAAGAGATTCATACTATTATAGTCATGTAATGACTACGTACTACATTACTTCCGTCTACGTGTCTATTACCATGATATTTCACAATATTTTGTTATCATAGCATATCATGATTGTCATGCTCATTCATGGTTTATGTGTAGAACAGTAAACAAGCTTCTCTGTTTATCTATCAAATCTTATCTGACTTATTTTATACAAATGTTGTAAGTATTCTTCAGTCGCACTTTTCACGTATTTTCATGAAATGTCTAGAAAAAAATATTCTAGAGGTGTAACTTGTATAGGGTTGCCACCCGTACTTTATAATAAAGTATTCTACGTTATTTCAGGTAATTGTACTTTATACTTTATGAGATCAATAAACTACACGAAAATACTTTATTTAGCATGATTTTATTTCTTTGGGATTTTGAAATCCTCTGAATTTGATAAAAAATGAATTACTTATTTACCTATTTATTTCTATATCTAAATTATTTACTATACATAAAACAATTAAAACTAGTAAATTAAAACTAAAATAACAACTAATTATAAAAGGGCGTCAAAAAACTCCTCCTCAATTAACGCTGTTACTTTAATTTAAATATAGCCTGTTAGGATGCTGTGCAATTGTTTAGTAGAGATACTAATTTGATACAACTGTAGCGCCAGAGAGACACCGGAATTGTTGTCAGTGTAGTACCCGTTGCAAAAGCTGCTAAAATAGGAAGATCCTTAGGTACAGATCACCTCTCGGGCTTAGAAATAAACATTTTATTTTTTGCAAAAGTAGAAGTCAAGATAAAATTTAGAATTGAAAATAGTAAGTATTAAAATTAAAAAAAAAAAATAACTAAAACAACACTAAACTATAAAAGGGCGTCAAAAAACTCCTCCCCAACGATGTCAGCTGGTAATGTGCCCAAGAGACTGGCAGAATTGCCACGTTAGCTCTTCTACCTACTTCTGTTTCACGGTTGCAATTATCAATAAAATATTATGCAATCAAGTATTTTTAATTATAAATAGTCTCTGTTTTAGCAGGTATCGTCGTAATCTTATCTCCAAAATTATCTGGCCTTGGCAAGAACAACTACAGCCCGTGAATGCCCCGAGTTCGATACTTCGGTAGACCAATGCAAAAAATCATTTTCAAGCTACGCGGATTTCTCGAAAGTGGGTAGTTACAAGTAACAGGTGCTTTGTGATCCTACTTCGAATATGACAGTGACGTGGCCTTGGCCCTTAGGCCAAGACGACCATTGCTTGGGGCGGCAGTACGGAGAAGGACGGCTTGCGCGTGCTTATTTTCTAGTCTTATTTAAGTACTTGATAAAAAGGAGCTCGTGGCTAAATAATAACAGCCACCCAGGTCGATCTTTAAGGTTAAGCCGTGCTTGCCGAGGTTGGTCTGTGGATAGGTGACCATAATTACATATCGTGCTTTCCGAGCCGTTGGTCCCGGCTGTCATTTCTAGATCTTTGACAGTCGTTACGATTAGTCAGAAGCTAAAAGTCTGACATCCAGTCTTACCTAGGGGTATCGTATTACCCAGTTACTGGGTTGTGGAGGTCAGATAGGCAGTCGCTTCATGTAAAATGCTGGTACTCAGCTGCATCCGGTTAGTCTGGAAGCCGACCCCAAGATAGTTTGGGAAAAGGCTAGGCAGATGTTGATGATGATTTAAGTACTTGATACAGGCACTATACTCTGTAAGCTTCCGGTTTTGTAGCTCCTTTGTATGTTTTAATGTAGAAAAAAAAACTAACAAATAATTTTCTATAATATAAAATTTAATCTTGTATGCTACGGTTCATCGTTCATAGAATGATATAATATCTATGCTATGGTTTCTTATTATTCTCGTATTTTATGCGTAAGTCGGCAAAAATAATGCTAAAAAGTAAAGTAGTACCTACATATAACATATCCGAGGCAGGGTTTAGTTAATTTTTATTTATTTATAAGTTAAATCTCTATCTTGAATGGTGAGAAGACGTATTGTTGTTTTCTTTTTGTAAATTCACCGCTAATACTTTATCTACCACACTTGCGGTACAAAAGTATTATTTTTATCTTTTTTTAAATTTAATTCCAAAGGTGTGATGTGAATGTTATCATATTATTTGATTTATATCTATACATTTCTCTACATTTTACTATTGTCTACATTTCTTCTTGATTTCTCCATAGGCAGGTCTGCTGGCAGAAATTTCTTTTGAAATAAGCAGTAGGTACCTTTACACTTTTTTATGTTTCTAAATAAATATCTTATGTATTTTTACATTTTCGGTGGTTGAGGCTGCAGTGCCTGCAGTATGTGTGTATTCTTGTATGGTCATCTCATGAGTCAGTGTATCAGTACATTCAGTTCCGGGTAAAACGTGGTGAATAGAGTCACAGGGGTGAATCGAGACCAAACTTTAAAAAGGAATTTTACATGTTCCCTAATTGACATGCTGATTATGTTACCAGCAGGTACTGTTTTTTTTTGTAATTACCTACTTAGTTAATAGGGGATGATCACAATTTTTTTTTCTTTGTCTGTCGGGTATAATAGATTATTGAAAAGTATTGGACACGTATTTTTTTCTTTTTTCACGTGGTTATAAAATTACGGAGATAAATAGAGTTGAAATGGCACATGACGTCACTTGTAGCTGATTTTATGCCTACTTGTGACGTAGTGAGCCCCCACTCTCCAACTTCAATGAGTTTTAACTAAGTGATTTTTTGATATTTTGATAAAACAAAAAATACGTGTCTAATATTTTTGTATTACCTGTCTGACGGACAAAATAGAATTTCGTTTTCTTAACCCAGTATTATCCCCTATTACAGATCTTGTTGGCAACATACCATCTTTCCAAGTCTGCGGCCGTACCATGACGTCTTAAAGCAGTATTGTTTTAATCTTATTCCAGAGTGGGAAAGAGATGGCGCTAGACGTCCTCTATAGCTCCGTCTCTTTCCTACACTGAAATAACATTAAAACAATACTGCTTTATGACGTCATAGTAGGGCCCCTGGTCTCAAATCACACCTGCGATTTTATTCAACCGTTTTACGGTAATAACAACTATGTTTCACGGGGCGAAAAATATTCCAAAATCCTCAATTCTGTAGGAATCTAGTCTGAATTTAGGTTACGCATGATACTAGACACCAGTATGACGCTGAAGGGCTTATGGTTAATGGCTACTGCGCCGTGCGCAGATCGATGAATATGCGCGGCTTAGTGCCGGGTGGCTCCTATATACCTAGGTAGATAGGTATATGTATACCTACATATACCTTTTTATTATGTAGGCAGGTAAGTATTTGGTTGGCCCACCCTAAATAACGTGAAAGTCTTCTGCCTATGAAATAAAATGATTTATCATAATGTAATACCCGTAGGATTTAACATTGGTATACCTAATACTGCACCCACTTAGTTTCAGTCCCAGGTACTAGAGGGCGAGCCTATTGCTAAAAATAAAATAAGTATCTACAAAGCCAAGCCCGAAACTCGTTAGAGATCGCGGGACGAGCTCGACGAATCAAACGACCAGTGGTACGTATATATAATCGTTTTTTTTTTTTTTTTTAGGATTGGAAATCATCAAATGACTTCTCCCGCTCTGGGCGGAGCGGAAGGGAGTGTCAGACTTGACTGACTAAAACCCATCCATGTTCCTTCTTAGCCCTTTGCGTTCCAGGGGCACGGTATCTCTTTCGAACAACCCGCAGCCCTGGCAGGCATCGGCCCTCTCGGACCCCTTCCGATTTGCTGACATCTCCTTGAGGCGCGCGTGGAACACGAACGCGCCGTAGGCACGGTCTGTCGTCATAAGACGGATGGACGGTGAGCTAGCCCATTACTCACCGTCCACAGGCCCGCGCCTACGGTGGCCGGGGGCCACTGGTTGCCCCCCGACGCCCGGGGCGTCTCCCGCGGCGGCTGGGACGTGAGGTTCTCTCCCTCTCACGTTCCGCCACCTCCTTCGCTAGCATGACTGCTTCGCAGAAGGAGACGACGGCTTCCCATTCCCTCCCATTCGCTCCGGACCATGGATTGAACCAGGGCCGGACGCGAGAGGTCGCCGCCGCCGTATATATAACCCCTAGATCACAATGATTGGAAGTCATGGGGAGGGCTTTGTCTAGCACTGGGATGACGCAGGCTAACAGTAATATTAATGAAATAATGTTAATGATACGGAACACGGAAGTGCGGTTGACTGTATCTACTTAGATTTTTTAAATTATTAAAATTACATATATGTATGTAGGTATACATTATTTACAAACTAAAAGTACATCTAAAATAATAATAAAATATGAACAAGTATCAAAGACGAATTTTTTGACGCCCTGCAGGGCGTCAAAAAATTCGTCCACATCGCTGTCAACAGGAAAAGTGCCCAAAACGCTGGCCGCATTGCCACGTTGGATGGCAATGCTGATTCTTTGGGCAAAAAAAAAGGGCAGCCCTCTGCTCACGTGAAGAGAAACACATAATATCCAATTAAGTCATTGTACTTGCGCCGCTTGAGGTTTTCAGCACCTGCAGCAGCCGCCCCAGCGCAGCTTATCGTGCTGGGAAGATGGGTTTTTTAAATTCATATTTTTTGTTATGGGATAAATGTAAGTTTAGGGCACAACCCAAGTAAAACCTGCCTGCCTTGTTGCACAAAATGCATAATATTAAGCTTCCCTTACCACCAAACAAGTACCTGCCTATTTAGCGCCTGATTACATAAGTTTAAGTTACTAGCACTTCGTCCGCGACTTTGCCCGCGAAATTTGTGATATAATATAGCCTATGTTACTCGGTAAAGATGTAGCTTTCTAATGGTGAAAGAGTTTTTAAAATCGGTCGAGTAGGTTTCGAGTTAAATCGTTACAAACACAAATCTTTCCTCTTTATAATATTAAGTTTAGATAACCAAACATTTTATCTTCTATCAATGTACCACAACTCAGACCAATGAGTATGTAGACAATGGTAGGCCATCTATAAATAAGTTATAAGTAAGTACCTTCTAAGTTATAAATCTATACAAATAAATAAAATTGAAGTGTCTGTTTGTGATATTAAAATAACCGCTTTTTACTACATGCGTATGAATGTGTATACGGTACATACATATACCAAAATAACATTTTTAACAATTTTTGTCTGTCTGTCTGTCTGTTTGTTCTGGCTAATCTCTGGAACGGCTGGACTGATTTTGACGGGACTTTCACTAGCAGATAGCTGATGTAGTAAGGAATAAACTAAGTAACCTTTTTGTTAAATTCCACACGGACGAAGTCGCGGGCACAGCCAGTTATAATATAATATGTTCATAAATAGTATGCCTGTATCAAAACCAGTTTTGCCGAGATCCGGTTTGCATCACTCTATGCCTAGTATCTATTTATCTATGGTACAGCTTACAATACCTACGTTAGTCAACCTGCATAGTTAACCGCGGTTTTTGTTCAGCTCAGAGCTGCAAGGCTCAAGTTATAGTGGTCCTATTCAGTTTTACAGACTGACCAGATAATTATGATCCCACGTATAATGAACCGGTCCCGCGAAACTTCGTCTGTGTCACATTTTCCCCGTTTTCGCAACATTTTTCATAGCTGCTCCGCTCGTATTTGTCGTAGCGTGATGATATATATGCCTATAGCCTTCCTCGATAAATGGGCTATCTAACACTGTAAGATTTTTAAAAATCGGATCAGTAGTTCCCGAGATTAGCGCGTTCAAGCAAACAAACAAACAAACTCTTCAGCTTTATAATATTAGTATGGATAATCATTGAAATCGAATGATGCAAAGGGCAATTTTGTTTTAAATTTAATATTTGTGATGGATAATGTATTTATTTGGATAAGGAATAATATCATGTTAATAAAAACACCTTCAAAAATAATGCATTATTTTTTAAACAAAATTCGTTAGCATAAAAAGGTTATAGTGAGTCAACCTTAAAAGATATACATATTATATTATGCTGTCGCGGTCTTTTTTTTTTAGAACTTTTAAAGGGAAATAATTCTGTCATACATGATTTTTGCGAAACTTTAACCGTTTACGCAGCGCAGGCAGCGGAAGCTCTCAAAAGGAAAATAAAACCCCCGATTTTGAAACATTTTTCATCGCTGCTCCGCTCCTATTTCTTGTTGCGTAATGATATAGCCTTTCTCGATAAATGGGCTATCTAACACTGAAAGAATTTTTCAAATCGGATCAGTAGTTCCTGAGATTAGCGCGTTCAAGCAAACAAACAAACAAACTCTTCAGCTTTATAATATTATATTAGTATTAGTAGGTATAGATTTCTAGAATCTGTTCCTTTCATAGAATTTGATATGAATGAGTCATCAAGTTACCCTTTGTCTGTTTACGTTGAAATGAATATAAAAAATACCGGCCAAGTGCGAGTCGGACTCGCGCACGAAGGGTTCCGCACCA
Source organism: Cerastis rubricosa (assembly GCA_949152445.1). Lineage (NCBI taxonomy): Eukaryota > Metazoa > Arthropoda > Insecta > Lepidoptera > Noctuidae > Cerastis > Cerastis rubricosa. The sequence goes on from OX424541.1 coordinate 18,922,360, forward strand.
TTATTTATAAAAACGAAAAAAAACTTTATTGTATGGGAGCCCCCCTTAAATATTTTTTTTTTCTGTTTTTATTATTTGTTGTTATAGCGTCAACAGAAATACATAATCTGTAGAAATTTCAACTGGCTAACTATCTCGGTTCATGAGATACAGCCTGGTGACAGACGGACAGACGGACGGACGGACGGACGGACGGTGAAGTCTCAGTAATAGGGTCCCGTTTGACCCTTTGGGTACGGAACCCTAAAAATGACTTAGTAAATTAAAAGTCTTTCGTTTCTTAATAAAATTGAATTGGAAAGGCACCGCCGAGCTTGATCTGATTGAATAGAATCGGATTTTTTTTAAGTATATAATAATTTAGCGTTATTTTAATATCTAAACCAAGATTAAAATCGTCATTACTAAAGAAAATCCAGTTTAATAATATCTACGTAATCTACTTAACGAAACACCTTCTTTACCGTGAATAATCCACCCTGTGAGTACACCTATGCCTCTGTCCGCTTGCTTACCCTTTCCGATGTAACAGGCGTAACGTTAAAAGCTGTTGGGACACCATTTTAAAACAAAACGCAAACATAAAGTTTGATTTTATATTGACTTTGATGGCGTCTAACTTAAGTAAAACATGTCCCAAAGTTTTATATACTAAAATAGGTGTAAAATATTTATAAATCTTATTTTATTTTTCTAGCACCGCATTGATTTTAATAATTTGGAAATAAATAGCTAACAACAAAACGTTTTATGCGTTAATCAAACTGACGTCGCTACGCAAATGCTTGACAGGGGGAGAGAGACTGAGTGGATTTCGTTTTTGACTTTGACGTTTGATTTATTTGTTTGCATTTTTGTCGTCGATCGAGAAAAATTGATTATTTTATAATTTATGAATAAATACCATGTGTTTTCTGTGTGTATATTAATTGTACGATAAATAAATCTTCATGTGTATTATTTTAACATGAAGCCATGGACTGATGGTCGTTCCCTAAGCTCTTCATGAAACAATGATTCTCTAGTTAAAAAGCTCAGTGAATCGCCGCAAATTATTTATTTTTAAGCTCTATTTATCTAAAGATAATATTTAAGCTACCATGGGAGACGTTCAAGTGTGCCGTATTTGTTTAAACATGGATGTAGAAATGTCTGACCTGTCTGCATATCCTTTACAAACTTATTTTGCCTCTTTGATGATAGAAAGTAAGGTAAGTTTGTTTTGAATGGGTACTCCATTACAAAATTTTGATAATATTATTTAGTAACTTTATTCTCATAAAGTCTTCTAGCAAGCCTGCTTTGCCCCTCCTGGTTTACCTGATAAAGCGGTTCTTATTATTTTAAGCTTACTTGCCTATTATTTGGAGCTAGACATTCTATATATCGCCACCTCTATTCCACATAGCGTTGCCAGGCATCCGGAATAAGCCGTACACAGTCAGGCTTTTTGGGTGCGTGTCTGGCCAAATTTGATGGTGTCCAGCCTGTCCAGCTTTTGTTAGGCTTTTTAAATTTAGCCACTTTTGTTACTTTGGTCATGTTTTTACATTTGATTATTAATAAAGAAGGCTGATTCATTCAATTTTACTGTTGTTTCATTATAATTTAATAAGATTTTTTCGTAAATTATGAAAAAAAGCATTTAAAACTTTAAAAAAAATCGTTCTGTTGTTAACTGACACAAAATATTAAGGGTGTCCGGCTTTTTTACCTAAATATCAGGCCAAACCAGCTGGACCGTCTGGCTTTTCGGTTTATAAAACTGGCAACCCTAATTCCACATGATCATCATCTTCACAATCTTTTCTCAACAATGTTGAGGTAGGCTTCCAGTCAACTGGTTGCAGCTGAATACCAGTATTTTATATGGAGCAACTGCCTAACTGACCTCCACAACCCAGTTATTACTGTGTAATACAATACTTCTTGGTATCTCCCACCTCTATTCCACACTGAAGTACAATAGTTAAGGTGGTGGTCCTTATAAAACAGATTATTTGTTTGTTCCAGCCTCTATACTCCAACTTGCCACCATATGCCTGTTATGTATGCTCAGCGCTTGTGAAGAAGTTTTATTTATTCAGAGAAAAGTGTCTGCAGAGCCAGGGTCTTCTATATGGAATAATTGATGAATGTGGGAAGGTACGGTTTTGGGTATGCATATAAATAGTAGTAGAAGTTTTTAAATTATACCTGATGGTCCTGATGTAGGTACATCATTAACTTAAAGCGTAAGGACCTAAATAAATAAATATAAAGTTAAAGGCACTGATAAAAAGGGATTTCTACCTATCTCTTAATGTGATATTTTTGAAAAGTTGTTTCCAGTCTTTGCAAACTATTACCTGTACATTAACTCTTGTGTCTTCTTTTTCTTCTTCAACCTTTGGCCACCGACTTTTGGCAGGTTTTGTGTCATTGCTATCCAGTTTCTTCTGGCCAGTATAATGAGATTGTCTGTCTACTAGTGGATTGTCAACCCACATTTCTTCGTCCCTTCTGTGGTCTCCACTCCAGCACTTTCTTCCCTCATTTTCCATCCTGTCTACTACTTATTATTAGAATTTAACCATGTTTTACTTCAATCAATTTGAAGGTATCTTGCTTTATTTGAATTATTACACTTTCCAGTTAACACATGCAGCAATAAAATCAATACCCAGAAAAAACCTCCTCACAGTTACAAATTTCACCAATATAAGTTTAGAAGAAGATAACACAACGGACTGTATTAGCCTAGAAAGACCTGAATTTGTGGTAGAAGTTATCAAGAAAGAGGATCATGATGATATTGACATTCCTGATCATGTTAGTCCAGATAATAGTTCCAGTGATGTTGATGAGAATGATCAATGTGAGAAGAATGATAAGAAGAAAATTCATGAAGTGGAGAAGGTGGAGATTTCTGTGAAGATAGACATTGAGGAAGAGACTGATGATCTTGAAGTAAGTTTGTAGGTTCAGGATGTTATTTGATTTCTCGAAGAAACTCATTTGACATTCTTTAAAATTATCTGTTCTTATAAAGAACAGCAAGGAATGTATGCTAGGCTTACATTACTATATTATAAATTCAAAGGTGTGCTTGTCGTTTCGAAATTAAGAAAATGAAGTTCAAGTGTATGTAATGACTACTCCCTTAGATGCAAGCGCGACTACATATGCGCGACTACATGAGCGTGGTAGTCTTAAGTCGAGAGTGCACCTGTGGTAGTGCACTATAATATCTCCTACATACTTGGCTAATCACTATTGCCATTGGCCGCTGAGGCCGATTTTCGGTCGGATACAGGAGGATATTAATTCATGTATTTGACATTTATACCTTTTTTTCCACAGCTTTCGGAAACAACAGTTGATGTACCAAAATTGCCAATCAAAAGATCACGGTCAGCCCAGGCTAAGAAGGGAATACGGCCAAAGAGGACTCGCACTACGGTTGCTAAGAAGAATTCAACCAAAGTGAAGAAAGACGACACAAAATGCGACGACCAGACTGATGATTTGATTAATGTTATTACTTTATCGGTAAGTGTGAGTCATTCCATTTTATAATTGCTTTTTTGTCATAGGCATGTGACTAAAAGAGAGATGAATATCAATGTTAGTGGATGGAGGGAGAGAGGAAGACCAAGGAAACGATGGATGGAGAGAGAGAGGAAGACCAAGGAAACGATGGATGGATTGTGTCCGAATTGTGGGATATAAAATAAAAAAGGAGTAAATGAGAGCGCGACGGTTGGCAGAAAAGAATGGAAGAAAAACACGTTGCGCCGACCCAAAGTAAACGCAAGCGCAGGAAGATGATGGTATGTGTGTGTGTGCCATTATTGAACAAGCCCTAGGGTCTCTTGGATACCGTCCCTCCACAAGACGTGTAGTGGATACTCCAAACAACTTTCTTTTGGTTTCCCCGCAGTTGTTGTCTTTTTTCTTTATATTTGCGATGGGTTTGCTCTTGACTCTAGTCTAGGTCAGTGATGACAGAGACAAAGTCGACGATGGTCCGAGTTTACCCAGAAGAAGGCGGTTCACTCTTACCTTTGAAGAGATTAGAGTTGTAAGCGTTCGGAAACAGACGCAGGCAGAGTCGCTTGAGCGTGGAGTTCACGTTGCCAAGAGGTTAGCCTTACAATCATACAGTGGCGGTACTTTAATACAATAAAGCTTGTGTTCCCCTTATAAAACTCTTCATGATGTTAGGCTTTCTGTCCTGAACAATCTGCTTGCCTTTGAGGCTTGCCGTATTGTTGGCCATTCGGCAGGCCATTGCAGTCACTCTGGGTTGTCTGATAGAGAATGCCTAAGGGTGTTACCACACCAATCGATGGATCGTCGATCGATGCCATCGATGGACAGCGGACGACGTTGATCTATCGAATGGTGTAGTAGAAACTATCGATCGACGTCGACTAATCCATTCTACCATCGATCGATCGATTGGTGTGAAAACACCCTAACGAATAAAGTCCGGCTTTCTACCTTTTTTTGTAAAGTTTAAGTAAATACAACTCACGACTAATCGCTAGTCCGCGCTCTTATTTTGTGAACTAATTTTAATGGAACTCTCTGTGCACACTCTGGTACTACGAGCGGAAAACACCTGCCTGAAGGCTTAAGTCCGCCTGAGTATACATTAAACTATCGTTTTACCCCCAGCTTGACGAACAGTTAGAGGAGATGAACAAACGCAAGCAGTCGTCCAACTACCTCGAGTGCCCGTACAAGTGCCACCAGTGCTACAGGGGGTTCAACAACACGCACGCCTGGAAACATCACCTCACCAAACACTCTCCGGTAACAACATCACGCCTGTCCTCCCTGAAGAGTCAGGCAGAGGTGCTCCTAATAGTGCACCCACATTTCGCCAGTTCTTTTTTAGTTCATGTAATAGAGGGCGAGCATATTTTCATCAATCGGGCAACAAATCCAGACTCTGTGGCTGGTACTGAGAAATTCCTGATGAAAAATTCAAAAAAACTGCCCCATCTGGGAATCGAACCAAGGTCCCAGCAGCTTGTGACCACTAGACCTACAAGCCAGTCTGACACTCTCCGGTCATCATCATCATTTCAGCCCAAAAGACGTCCACTGCTGGACATAGGCCTCCTCCAAGTGTCGCCACATTGATATTTTGGGAAGTTTTGCCGTAATCGCCACGCTTGGCAGGCGGGTTGACGATCGCAGTACGGCTGTTATAAAAGCACAGAGAACGCTGCTGCCCATTTTCTGAAAAATCCCTTAGTCGCCTCTTACGACACCCACGGGAAGATATGGGATGGACACTCTCCATTAAGATACACTAAATCTACTTAACATTATATCACGCTTTTAATCTCCAAATGGTTAGGTAGACCGCAGAGGTGTACCTCTGTACCGATTACATCCATATTTCACCAGTTATACATTCTGTAAAATCTACAATAGTCTGTTATTTTTTCGTTAAGATGCGGATATTGGTGTGGGTTACATATTAGTTATCTTTAGCTTTTAAGGATTGTTTGTTCTTTCTGTTTTCTGTCACTAATCTATCTTCTATACTAATAATATCTATACGAATATTAGAAAGCTGAAGAGTTTGTTTGTTCGTTTGCTTGAACGCGCTAATCTCAGACACTACTGGCCCGCCTGATTGGAAAAATTCTTTCGGTGTTAGATAGCCCATTCATCGAGGCAGGCTATAGGCTATATCACGCAATAGGAGTGGAGCAGCAATTAAAAATGTTGCGAAAACGGGGAAAATGTGACGCAGACGAAGTTGCGCGGGACAGCTAGTAAATAAAATGTTTCACTGGAATGCTGCGAGCCTATTGCCATCAACCAGGTATCTAGATACCGGGCTGCTACTGAGAAATTTCTAATGGAAAAACCCAATAACACTTTACCCGGCTTGGGAATTGAACCCAGGACCTCATGCTTAGCAGTAGCGCTCATATTTAGTCAGCGTAGGTCTTTGCAATTTAAACCTTACACGTCGCGTATCATGGACAGCTTCTCTTTGTACGCAGAGTGTCGGCGACATAGAGTGCAAAATCTGCAAGTACAGGTTTAAAACGAAACGAAACCTGCAAAGACATGCCCTAAACCACGGGAAGAGATATGTCTGCAATTTATGTCCATACAACTCAAGTAATATGTAAGTATAAACCCTCACGTAAATAGGAAACTGATTGTTACAGCTCACAGACTCAGATTTGGACACATACCATGCAATGAGGAAGACTGACTCACCAAACTGTGAAGATTGTGGTGTCTATGGTGATGTATATCATTTATTGCTGGAATGTGTCCGATTTGAGTCTGGGAGAACATGTCTAGCAAATGCCTTTGAATTAAACAGACTGGATGTTGGCACATTCAATGTGATTCGTAGTCAACCCAATTCTAAGGTAGCAAAGTGTCTGTTTGAATTATTAGCCATTTTTATATTTTTAGTATAAGCTATTGGCAGTCAGATGTGGTTAGGATATAATGGGACTGGTATGCACAATGTGTAAAATTCCTTATAATAAATGAAAAAAACCCTTACGTTACCCTTAATATAATGGTGCAACAATGTCTTGTAACTTTGTTTTTAAATTAACGTGAACAAGCCTTTTTTAAAAGCAACTGTTCGTGAACTGACAGAAGGTTCATATTTCAGAACTACTGTGAAGCAGCATCAAGGATCACATATGGGAGTCACGCACAAGTGCAAATTCTGTGATGAAGTTTTCAAGTAAGGAATATTTTTTTTAACCCAATGAACAAGCTTTAGCCTAAACTGTCATCACGTTATAGAAGAACAAACCCAATTTTATAAATGACAACGTTGAAATACCAATGAAATCAACATTTATTTAAACAGGCAAACAATGCATGGATAGTATAGTTAACATTATGGCGGCTCGGAAGTTAGCTGCAAGTGACGGTCTGCGCATTACAGTCAAGACGATGCGTCCGCTTACGTTACTTTACGTTAGATGTTCCGAGCCGCCATAAAGTTTGAATCGTTATACCCGCGCAGACCGTCACTCGCAGCTAACTTCTGAGCCGCCATAAAGTTTGAATCGTTATACCCGCGCAGACCGTCACTCGTAGCTAACTTCTGAGCCGCCATAAAGTTTGAATCATTATACCCGCGCAGACCGTCACTCGCAGCTAACTTCTGAGCCGCCATAAAGTTTGAATCATTATACCCGCGCAGACCGTCACTCGCAGCTAACTTCAGAGCCACCATAAAGTTTGAACAGAACTATAGTAGTGGTTAACACTTAGATTGATTTTAAAACCTGTAGCTTTCTGTTAATATAATCACAGCTCCATGGTTTATATTTAAAAATAATCAGTTTTTATTCACCACAGTGTAAGAACAACGTACGTCAGTCACATGCGAATAAAACATCCGTCGGAGAATATTTGTGGTTTCTGTGGGTACTCGTTCTACAGCAAGCAAGGACTCGTCGTACATAAGAATATGATGCACAAGGAAATTGAAGTGAGTACATAGGAATTTGAACCTTAAAATAGATTGTTAAGACATAATTTAAAGATGCAGGTTCCCAGTACCAGTACGAACTAGACGGAACGAAACCGTACCGATCATTTGGACGATACTTGATAAAACGGAATCGGAAAGCTTTATCTTTATGTAAGTCCCCAAATAAAAAGTTTATTCTTAGTTTGTTACAAATTAAAACAAAACCAATTAAACACTAATTATTTTTATTTAACACAAAATCATTCATTCATCATTTCAGCCCAAAAGACGTCCACTGCTGGACATTGGCCTCCCCAAGTGTCGCCAAATTGACATTTTGGGGGGTTTTGCCATAATCGCCACGCTTGGCAGGCGGGTAGGCGATCGCAGTACGGTTGTTACAAAAGCTCAGAGAACGCTGCTGCCCATTCACTGGCAAATCCCTTAGTCATCCGCGGGAAGGTATCGAATGGTGCTATTCTTTACGTCCGACACCATACAGAGTAACACAAAATACTTCAAACTTAATCACAAATACACAACTAATCACTATTTACTTAGATATCGCACTAGTAGTTCACTTCGATCGCTTCGTTTCGTAGTTGAAATCAGACTGACTGCTCCCGTTTTTTTTTTTTGAATGGCATCTCGCAGTTCAGCCTCTGAGGCTGGCTACTGCTTAACTGGTCAAAGACTGGTCCCGCTAACGCGTCAGCTTTTTATTTGACCGATACACCTTCGAGAAACTTCAACTTCCGTGAACGTCTAGGCAATTCCTTAGGGGAACCCAGCCTTCGAGAAAATTCCACAACTTTCTTGAACCTTATAGATAGCTCCAAAGTGGAACCAATCCTTCTAGAAAGTACCTTTATCTTAGGGACGAGATAAATAACTGTTTATGTATGTTAAGGGAAAACAAGAAGAAGGTCCATACTGCGAGGATTGTGATGTCAAGTTCATATCAACGGAGGCGTACAAGAGGCATTTGGTCATGTCCATCAAGCACACCAGGAATACAGTCTCTATGTGAGTAGACTTACGGTTCAGTTTCGTTTGATATTCATCAATATTCATTATAAGAGACACAAAGTGCTGTCAGTTAAGCACACGCAAATACAGACTCTATGGAAATTGATATACGGTTCAGTTCCGTATGTAGGTAGTAAAAGTCGATATCAGTGTTTAAACACGCGGAGTACAGACTCTATGCAGGTTGACATAAGATTCAGTTTCGTTTGTCAACAGGAATGGGTGCAGGGTATGCGGCGAGGTGTTCACGGACCCTGAAGAGTTACGTCTGCACAATCGTGAGGAGCATCCGAAGAAACAACCGCAGCATTACAATCATAATCGGAAGAGCCAAGTTCGGACGAAATGGCCTGCCAAGTGTCAACATGTTGGTATTTACTATTTTTTCTTGCTTTGTTAGTTCCTATTAACCTGGTGACAGAGTTTAAATGCCCTTGGGCCTCTGATTTGGCTTTATAATGCTTGGTATTTACAATTACACACTTATTTCTATTCATTCAATTTAGTTTAGCTGAAAGTTATTATTGTCTCATGTAAAATAGCCTTCATTCTACCACAAATATTTCTTCCTAATACATAAAAAAACTAAATATTAAGGTAAAAATTGACATTCATATATAATTCATAAATCCATGCATTATTTTCTATTAATTAAAACTAAGAATAACAATACATTCTAAAAGACATTTTGTAAATAAATAAAATTAGGAATCACAATTAATAAATTAAAATAGAATTCAATTTCCTCGCTTTAGATTATTATAATTATTTGTTAAAAATTGTGAATAGTTTTTTTGAAATCCATTCATTTTACAAAATTTAATAAAACTATTAATCACAATTATTATTAAAGTCATTTTGAAAATTCCATAATTAGAAATTCGGAATTACAATTAATAAATTATATTAATAAAGTTGAGTTTAGTTTTAAGGTTTTATACAATTAAATGTCCTTATTCATCATCATCATTCATCATTTCAGCCCGAAAGACGTCCACTGCTGGACATAGGCCTCCCCCAAAAAGGGGGGTTTTGCCTTATTCAATAAATAGAAAAATATAAATTATTATCATGTTTTTGTTTTTTTTGGTTAATTTGTGGAAGGCGCCTCTTTGGCGTAGGCCTCCCCCAGCTTCCTCCAGTTATCTCTGTCCCTAGTTTGTCTTCTCCAGTCTGGTCCACATCTTTCCTTAAATATGTCCTCCCATCGTTTGTTCGGTCTACCTCTATTTCTTTTTCCTTCTCTTTTGTTCCCCATCTGTCAATTTCCTGGTCCATTTTTCATTGGTCATCCTGCACACATGCCCTGCCCATTTCCATTTCAGATCTCTTATTTTTTCTTGTCTCACGTAGCAAGATGAAAAAATCAAAAAGACAAAAATTGCGAACTTTTATACAAACTTTCATCCGTAATATAACCCGTGAGGAGATGACTCAATAATTTTTAGAGCTAAACTTCGTTATATAAAAGGTTTTGAAAATCTTGGCCTAACTTAACCGTGTTTGAAAAACATGAATTAAATGGCGCGTCAACCACATGCAAAAATATTACATGCTTAACCAGCATACTAAGTTGTACGTACTTTATATGTCAGTCAAAGAATGAATTTAAAAAGTTTATAATACGTCGTTTTTATCTTTAGTGTCCAGAAGAGTTTGCCACCCCGCGTTCATACTGGAAGCATTACCGACTCAAGCACCCTGACAACTACGAACCGGTGCGGAAGAACTGCGTCTGTGATATATGCGGCAAGAGATACGCGGTATGTACTGGATTAATACCTTATACCTAGTCATCTGCCTAGCCTTTTTTCCAACTATGTTGGGGTCGGCTTCCAGTCTAACCGGATGCAGCTATGCAGTAGGGCCAAAGGTTCAAGCGAAATTGTTCGTATTTGGGTCGACAAATATTTACTAGAGTAAAAATGTATGCCAGAGCTGCAATTTCAGTTCTCCAGGAATATCAGTTAAAGCTTTATTTTTAACTTTCAAGCCATCAATCTTAATTTATTTTGGTGTACTATAAGGTACACTATTGAGGAGCTCGTGGTTTAATAATAATTGGATGAAGATAACATTAATTACATAACAATGATTGCGGACATTATACAATGCATAATTATTTTATTTGTAATGTATTGTATTAATTTAATTTAAATTTTATTTTGTGTAAAACTTAGTTATAATAGTATTGTGTGGTGTGTATTTGTCCCTGATTATTTGATTTCATACTAACATTATTTTTAAGTGTATTTACTAACTAAATTATGGATCTTTGTGTCTGAAGCAAATAAATAAATAAATAACGTGGACCACCACGTGGACCACCCATTCCATACAAAGCTTTCTCTGTGCCTCGGAAAGCACGTTAATCCGTTAGTCCCGGCTGTCATTTAAAGATCTTTGACAGTCATTACAAGTAGTCAGTGCCCCGAAAGTCTAATACCCAGTCTTACCCCTTGTATCGTATTACCCAGTACTAACTGGGCTGTGGAGGTCAAACAGGCAGTCGCTCCATGTAAAATACTGGTATTCAGCTGCATCCGGTTAGACTGGAAGCTGACCTCAACATAGTTGGGAAAAGGTTAGGCAGATTGCTATTAGGAACACCTCTGCGATACTCTTCGGGCATTACAGGCGTGGTATTATGATGGTTCTATGACTAAGATGGGAATTAGCATTTGCATCTTTGATCCACAGTGCAACGCCGTCCTACAGCTGCACAAACGCACGCACTTCGGCGAGCGTCCCTACAAGTGCTCGCAGTGCGACAAGGCGTGCTTCTCTGCGCACGACCTGCGCGTGCACCAGCAGAAACACTCCGACACGCGGCCCTTCCCGTGCAGCGTGTGCTCGCAGGCTTTCAAGCGGAAAGAAGCGCTGGAAAGGCATTTGAAAGTAAGTCGTTGAGTTTTTAGACTTTGGTTAGAATATCGTGTCCTAACACACGCTAAGAAGAATAAAGTGGTTTAGTAATCTGCCTCCGATCTTGTTTTTTTTTTGTAGCACCCAATGATAGGAATGATTTCTCCCTTTCAAGCCAATATAAAAACTGGTTTTCAGTCGCACCTAGTTCGTATTTGCTCGGTAAACGTCAATTCAACAAATTGTTGTTTCCAAATTCAAGTTCTTTCCAGTTAAAGTAAAATCTTAGAGTTATCGTTATTCTGGATGTTCACAACATGACTCGAATGTAGGTGTTTACTAATCAGCGCATTCTATGATTTTTGCAAAGACGTCTTTGGAAAAATTATTTTTGTAAAACAAAAAGATTTGGAGTATTATGTATGTAGCTTGGGTGGCTCTGGAACAACGCCTTTAATTTTTTGTATCAGTTACTTTAACACTGTCCTCTTCTTTTCCAGATTCATTCTGGCGACAATCCATATAAGTGTGAGATTTGCGGCGTAGCGTTCGCCAAGTCCTGCACGAGAACGCTGCACGTTCGCACCGTACACACTAAGGAACCTCCGCCGCCGCGCAAACGACGGAACAAGGTGTCCAAGTAATATAGTCTTCCCGACAAAATTCATGCTATAGCGGCCAGTTTCAGCGGAGACCAACGACGCGGGAGATAAAATAGTGTACGTGTGCATAAACGCAGGTGCACTCACTGTTTCCTTACTGTCATAGTGCGATGCTACGGGAATCCGACACGAGCGGAGAAAACAGGAAGAAGAAGAAGAAGGACCATCGCATCGGGCTGCTACTAAGAAACTGCTCGATCTGGGAATCGAGCCCAGTGCCCCACGCTGAGCTGTCGCGGTTGTGAGACCAACAGAGCAGTAAGAACAATTAATAATAATGTCCGAACAAAGCCACAACAAGCCCAAAGAATTACCAAACTTAAGTGTTAGCAGGCAGGGCACATTTTCGCAGAGCTGATAATAGCCGGTGGAGGCGAAAGGTTCTGGAGTGGCAACATATGGCACAGCGTTGGAAGATGTCTCAAAAGGTATAATCTTATGACCTGGTGAAAACTGTGGAAATCCGCTGGATACGGCAAGCACGTGAGCCCTCGATGTGGCGATGTCTGGCGTATGTCCAACAATGGGCGTGTTTCGACTGAAATGATGATGAAAAAAATCTGAAACAAAATCTAAATATTTTATTTCACTTATGCCTACATGGACACTTATAAAACGTAGAGAAAAGGTGCACGGTTCAGGTCGGTCGTTTTCTATGGAGAAGAACAGGCAAGAAACTACATGGTTACTCTTACAGTAAACAGTTCAGTTAGAATGAACATCTGATTCAGATGCGATGAGCAATATCTGTGGAGTTGTTCGTCATTTATCTATTTGTTGATCTTTTACATGCGGAAAAGTACTGAAAGGTCACAATAACAGCAAAACAACTATAATATTATTCATTTAGATTTCTTGACGACCAAGCAAAGCTATAAGTAAGAGTCGATACTCAATCGCACTATGCCGTGATATTTGAACAAATAAACTAAAATAAAACAAACGATAACAAGTGTTTTTATTGCAAACATTGTCAGGCGATATCCCAAAATTATGGCATCAACAAAAATCGACGATTAAAAACATTGCATCAACGTCTTTGACGGTCGATGTATTTATTAATCTACTTTAATAGTTTCATCATCATCAGCCTATAATGTTCCCACTGCTGGGACACAGGCCTCCTCTCTATGAGAGGGAGTGGGCTGTAATCCACCACGCGGGCCCAGCGCGGGTTGGTAGATGTCACATGTCTTCGAATTTTTAGGGTTCCGTAGCCGAATGGCAAAAAACGGAACCCTTATAGATTCGTCATGTCTGTCTGTCTGTCTGTCTGTCCGTCCGTCTGTATGTCACAGCCACTTTTTTCCGAAACTATAAGAGCTATACTTTTGAAACTTGGTAATTAGATGTATTCTGTAAACCGCATTAAGATTTTCACACAAAAATAGAAAAAAAAACTATTAATTTTGGGGTTCCCCATACATAGAACTGAAAATCAAAATTTTTTTTTTCATCTAACCGATTCGTGTGGGGTATCTATGGATAGGTCTTCAAAAATGATATTGAGGTTTCTAATATCATTTTTTTCTAAACTGAATAGTTTGCGCTAGAGCCACTTCCAAAGTGGTAAAATGTGTGTCCCCCCCCTCTAATTTCTAAAGTAAGAGGAGAAAAATTCTGAAAATATTTGAGTTTGTAGAACGTAAAAACACTATCAACGAAAATTGGTTTCAATAAGATATGATGTTCAGTTTTTGAGATATGGGACTTTTTCATCAAACTGCAGCAGTAACTTTGTTTTTCATTAACATACTATGAAAAACCAATTTAGTTTTGCGGTTTAGTGGAAGTTTACAACTAATACTACTGACTAATGAATGACAGTTCAAAATATTGTTTGGGGCTATGGAACCCTGTGTGCGAGTAAGACTCGCACTTGGCCGGTTTTTTTACTTCTAGGACATTTAGGAGTTTCCTCAAGATGTTTTCCTTCACCGTTTTTAGGGCAGCGGTGATAAAATAAATTACACAAAGTAATGCGCCTGCCTGGGTTCGAACCTACGGCTTACTTACTGCTCGTAAGTCGGAGCTGCCACCACTGGGCCACCGCTGCTCTCCATAATATTTTTTTTAATAGTTTAACAGTGTTTAATTTATCAAGAGTATTTTAATAGGCTCGCCCCCTATTACATGGACTCAAACACAACTGGCGAAATGTGGGTATACTATTAGGTACACCTCAGCTCAACCCTTCGGGGATTACAGCAGGCGTGATGTTATGTTTTTGTATTTTTTTATCGCTAAACCTGTTATTGTTATTTAAATCCCCGTGTAGGTATGTCCAGCAAATCAAAACAGAGGCGTTGTTTCGTTTTGACGTGTCCGTTTCAACCACGCGGCCACCTCATAATACTTGATGAAACTTTGCCAGGAATTAGTGCTAATTTGTTCCTATACACACCTCTTTTCGTGAATTTGTTCCAAAAAAAACCAAGGCGCTATGACCAAGAATAGTGGGCCGCTAGAACCGCCACTTGCCGTAGTCATCGCCCGTGATTACACTGAAACTATATAATGCAGATAGATGAATTATGCATCAAAAGAAAGGTCTTAATTTGTTCCATTTGTTTCAAAAAACATCAAAAAGTAAATAAACGAAAAGTTATGCAATATTTAGTTTTCAGGCTATGAGTAAGTAGGTATCTTACCAAAATATCAAATTATTAGAAGCTAATGTGTATGGACAATTAGTTCCTAATTTGTTACAGCGAATAAACAGAAAAAAATACTAGAAAGTAGCTTCAATGATTTGTTAGAGTCAATTTTAGTTGGACGCTGGGACGGCAATATGCCTTAAATACAATGGCGTTTATCTCGTTATTACAAGCAGGTTTAAGCTTAGTTATAGTACTAATCGACGGGTAACGTAACCTAGTTTGGATGAACATGGAGAATATAATTTCAACATTCACATTTTAGAAGATATTTACAAAAAAGCAGTAGTATGAAACCGTATGAGAGTAGGGTGACCATGATTAGTACGAAGGCATGTTTTTAATGTTGGACTCTGAACGAATATGTGGTTCGTTTTGCGGCCATTGTCTATTGTTCTTAATTCTTTAAAGTAAGTATTTACTGATAAAATTTTCGTTTCATTGACTTTCCGCAGTGTTTTATGATGGGAACGATTCCAGAAAAAGAATCTCTATTGTTTCCAAACTATTGTTAAGAATATTTGTCACAAGGGGTTTGAACGATTATATTTTGTTGTGAATATTGTCATTACTGTGATGAATTTTGAAGTGTGTGCTCGTACCTACTTAATTCCTGAGATTTACAAACTACTAAGTTACTGAGACAACTTCACTAAATCCACCAAAAAGTTTTGCAAAATCATCTGATTTTTTTTTCACGATTGCGGGTTTGGTCTCATAGTAAAAGTTGTTCATAATGATAAGTAGAATGACCTCTGAAGAGGTTGTAGGTGTTTTACCAATAACCCGGGAATTTAATTAAAAGTAAATCTCGGGAATTAAACACGCACACACATTTCAAAATTCATCACAGTAATGACAAATTGACAATATTCACAACGAAAAATAATCGTTCAAACCCCTTGTGACAAATATTTTTAACAATAGTTTGGGAACAATAGAGTTCCTTTTTCTGGAATCGTTCCCATCATAAAACACCTGTGGAAAGTCAATGAAACGAAAATTTTATCAGTAAATACCTACTTTAAAGAATTAAGAACAATAGACAATGGCCGCAAAACGAACCGCATATTCGTTCAAACAGAGTCCAACATTAAAATATGCCTTCGTACTAATGTAATCATGGTCACCCTACTCTCATACGGTTTCATACTACTGCTTTTTTGTAAATATCTTCTAAAATATTAATGTTGAAATTATATTCTCCATGTTTATCCAAACTAGGTTACGTTACCCGTCGATTAGTACTATAACTAAGCTTAAACCTGCTTTTAATAACGAGATAAACGCCATTGTATTTAAGGCATATTGCCGTCCGAGCGTCCAACTAAAATCGACTCTAACAAATCATTGAACCTACCTTCTAGTATTTTTTTTCTGTTTATTCACTGTAACAAATTAGGAACTAATTGTCCATACACATGAGCTTCTAATAATTTGATATTTATGGTGAGATATCTACCTACTCATAGCCTGAAATCTAAATATTGCATAACTTTTTGTTTATTTACTTTTTGATGTTTTTTATTTTTGAAACAAATGGAACAAATTAAGACCTTTCTTTTGATGCATAATTCATCTATCTGCATTATATAGTTTCAGTGTAATCACGGGCGATGACTACGGCAAGTGGCGGTTCTAGCGGCCAACTATTCTTGGTCATAGCGCCTTGGTTTTTTTTTGAACAAATTCACGAAAAGAGGTGTGTATAGGAACAAATTAGCACTAATTCCTGGCAAAGTTTCATCAAGTATTATGAGGTGGCCGCGTGGTTGAAACGGACACGTTTTGACTGGAATCAAAAATGTTGTTTTTGAACTATACAAGGTGTTGTTTTGCTTCCTCGTCAAAATTCGGGATGTTGTCACAAGACATAAAGAATTAATACAAATTACGGTACCTAGTTAATTATTAAAAACACTGCTTTTTTGTTGTTTTTGTCAGTATTTCAGAATAACCCCCTTAACGTGGCTTAGGGAATAAGAAATTAGCGAATAAACGTTTGAGTTTGTTTGTATGTGCGGAAGCGCGGTTATAGGCAGAGATTCAGACGGGCTGCGTTTAAAATACGGGGGTTTTACACTCACCGATTTCCGTAATAAGAAAAAAAAAATTACCTACCCATTTTATTATTGATTCGGGACGAGAGTCATTAGCTCAGTTATCTCCTTGAATTTGAAGAGGTTGCAAAACAACACATTGTATTATAAGAATACTGCCTGCGACATAGTTCGCGTGGAAATTTTGATGTGTTTTCCAGCGATAAATTATACGTATAAATCATTCTGTCTATTGATGAAAATCGCATCAAAATCCGTTGCGTAGTTTAAAAGATCTAAGCGTACACACGACAGGAAGCGATTTTGTTCTATACTATGTAAAGATTCAAGTCTTGATTGAATAGGGTTCCTACTCCTAGGCAGGTAAAATTCAATATCAGGTAAAAAAAGGTCAGGGAGATATCAGGTGAAATTCAGGACAAATGCAAGCCAATAAAATTGAAAATAAAAATTGCCCGGTAAAGTCTCTATATTTTATTATTATTGAAGTGAATTATCAAAAGGCATTCTAAAATGTTTATGCAACCCTGAACTTTGGAGATAAGATAAAACAGTAATACAATAATAAAGGCATTATGAAGTTCAGAGCTGGATACTATTTTAATCTAGACATTACGGTTTGGTGTTTCGAAGCATTTGGATCTGAAAGTCCTAAGTTTTTGTCAAAATGGTGAAAATTGCCGTGCTAGGCGCAGGAGTGAACGGACTGACATGTGCTGTGAAGATAAAGGAAAAATATAATGATTTTGATGTGAGTACAGCATTTTTTTTTTTAAATTTCCTAGTACTTAAATGAATCCTCTTAGGCAAATCTCGCAATCGAAAAAAGGTTTGTTGTAAGAAAACACAATTCTGGGTTAAGCTCGCCGTTTAAAGGTAAAGCTTATGTAAGCTTTATAAAGCTAGCCATACACGCTATTAGGGTGTACCTGACACGTTTACCTCTGCAGGTACACATGACAGGTAAGCTTGAGCAGCGTAGAGGACATACACGCTAGGGTGTAAGAATTGAAGAGCCGAAAGACTATCGCAATTATATACGAATGGATTAAATACTCAAACTCAAAGCATTTATTTGAATTATACCATTACAGGCACTTTTGAAAGACAAAAAACGCGAAGCTACAGTCCCAGTCACAAGGGATAATAATGGGTCTTTCCATCGGGAATTTCTCAGTAGGAGCCACAGAGTCTGGGTTTGTGCCCGGTTGATGGCTCGCCCCCTATTACATGGGACTTAAACATAACTGGTGAAATGTGAGTGTACTATTAGGTACACCTCTACCTAACTCTTCGGGGATAACACGCGTGATGTTAATGTTATGTAAAATAGAAGTTTATCAAAATTATGATCACCTTTACCATATAGTTACATTAGTAGAAAAGACTCGCTCTTTAATTTTTATCGTGAAGCATATTTTCTTTTCACGCTCCAAACTCAATACTCAGATTTGGACATATTTATAAATTCTACAATGACTGGGTTCCGCTTACGAGAAGACATATTATGCAATTATAGACCGCTGCACTTCCTTCTCCTCTCGCAATCATAGAACAACAGACGCCTGCACAGGCGACCGCCACCGACGCTCAGGTTAACCTGCGCAGGTAAACTGAACTGAAGGTATACCCATGGGCAAAAAATATGACACATGAATATCTCAGTTGAAACCATGGCCAGTGCCGGATTAAGCAAGCGCGGGGCCCGTAGCAAATTCTACCGAGGGGTTCTTGATCTGCCAAAGACGGTACAATCTAAACAATATTTTGCTATTGTCCCATTTTGGACCACGACAATAGAAGTTTGAATTGAAAAAAGAGCAAAGCGTGCTGGTAAATTCAGAGTTTACCATCCATGACAGTCAGTGCATGTCAGTGGGTCATGACAAGTTAAGATTCTAATTGAAGAGCGAGCGAAGCGAGCTCAAACTTTTTTATCTGTACCGCGTGAAGACAAGATTTCACTGAAAAACGAGCAAAATTGAGACCGAATAATTGTATTACCCTAGACCGCGACAACGTAACTTTTTATTGAAAAGCTATCTAACGAATTTGTAATATAAGACATTATACAATTACGACTCGGATTATACGAAAGTCGGAAGAAATTAACAACAACGTGTACTTTAAACACTTTTAGTCTGCGTCTTGTTCGTAGTCGAGTTTTATTTTTCTGTTTTATTTTTTTTCACTTCTTCAGTTCTCATTTTTTATTCTATCCATTCGCTTAACACCAGACATACCCCTTAGTATTCTCATCTCAGCCTCACGCAAATGCCTTTCATTCATCCCTTTTGTGGCCCTACATTCTGATCCATACAACTGAGCAAGTAAGATTACATTACAAATTATCAAGTTCGCTTCGCCCACCCTAAATATCCTGATACACTTAGGGTGAGCGAAGCGAACTCGATAATTTTAGCAACCTGCCACTGTTATGTAGGTAGATGTCCGATTGTCTTTTTATCAATCACACAAATTATATTTAACCTACTTTTCCGACTTAGGCATGAGTTTTGCAAGCGAAGTGAGATAAAAAAAACGGGTTGCACTCCGGGAGTGCCGGCAGAAGTGAAAACTTGAATAGTAACGTTGTGCATTTTTGGATATGGTTAGGAAATAATTTTGAACGAATTGCTTTAATTATCTAGTTCTATCATTTATGTGGTAAGATACAATATTCATTTATTGCGCTATCATACACAAACATGACAACTTACATTACATAACAAATTTAACACAGAAATATTACGATACGTTTTACGAATTTTACCTCTTTGGAGAAATCGAAGGTTTTGTTTGTGCATAAGATAATTATCCAGTTTTGGAAAACCAAACTCAATGACAGATGTCATAAAGTTCAAATTCCTTCGCAACCTAATGTCAATTCGTCTTACGAATTTTCGATCAGGACACGTGACCTGACGCGAGTTTAAGATTTTATACCCATTACAGAAAAAGTGCTCAACGCCGCTAAAGAAGTTTTCACTTCAAAAATAAAATGCATCGCGCATTCAGCCAATTATCATACAGAAGAAAGAGGATAGGCAGCAGGCTAGAAAAATATAGGGCTTCTAGTGATTTAGAAATATAGTACTTGAAATTATAGTGCGTGTTGCCTCGCGGCGGGTCCGGCGTACGGCCCGCGGTGCGCGAAGGTATCGCGAGATATTTTAACTTGTGCGTTTACCCTTACTGTATGAAATTCTGTGTTTCGACAACGAAATAATCGGTTACCGATTTAGAATAAGAATCATTTACCTATTTGCATAAAATACAGGTGTGACCAGATATAAAAGTTGGTGATGTAGGTATATGTACAAACTATATTTTTCCTGTTCCCTGTTTAGGACATGCAAATTAATGATTGTCGGACGCGATTGTCTTAGTAGGAGAAGGTGTGGAGTTTTTGTGAGATCAAGTAAATTCAAAATACCACGTCTTAGTTTCACTCAAAAAATTATGCTCGGGCGGAGTTGCTCGGGTTCAGATACGCAGGGCCCTCATTTGCGCGGGGCCCGTAGCATTTGCTACTCTTGCTACTGTGTTAATCCGGCACTGACCATGGCCATGGTTTCAACTGAGAGTTTGTACAATGTCGTATACGCAGCTCGAGTTTACCTGCGCAGAGGTATACCTGTCAGGTACACCATAGCGTGTTATGTCCTCTACGCGGCTCGGGTATACCTGTTCAGGTAAACATGTCAGGTAAACAAGTGTTTTTTTTGTTTGTTTTGTGTGCCATAAAGTATAAAAATAAATAGTATTTCTGTTGGTTTTTATCACTTTGTCCCTCTGTCAATTAGCATTATTTATCAATTCTTTTAATCCAACATTGCCAGCCCTCTAGCACAATATACCTATAAGTAGATACAAAAAAAAAAACATTTCTTTGGTTTTGAAGTTTCTCTAGAATTTGTTGTGTGGACTTTGGGAAGCAGACTAGCAGTCATATGTTTAATCTAAACGCCGCAGAAGTTACCTATTTTTGACAATTCACCGCAAATACTTAGTCTCGTATTAGTAAAGGTTGTTGTAAATTCCTTACCACACATTGGGTTCCAATTTCAGGTAGTGCTGATTTCAAGGGAATTCTCTCCTAACACAACCGGCGATGGCTCGGGCGGATTGTGGTACCCGTACTTATGTGGAGGCACTTCCCATAATCTGATAGAGTATGTACCGCCCTATGATTTTATAAACAGTAATTGAAATAACAATAAATAATAAGACCACCGACCAGAGGTCCAGTTTGACCCTGCGTCGAAACGAGCGGAAGTTATGGGGAGAGGCGTTTGCTCGAGCAATGGGATGACGCAGGCTAACAGTATAGTAATTGACATTGACGGCACGTTTGGCGCAGTGGTTGAGCGATCGACTGCTGCGCTGCGTGTCGCGGGTTCGATCCCCGCACGGAACAAATATTTGTATGGCCTCCAGATGTTGTTCCGGGTCTGGCTGCTTGTGTATGTGAGTTTAAATGTTTGTAAACGCACCCACGATACAGGAAAGCTAGTGCTTGCTAGTGTGGGAAGACGTTAAAAAAAATAACTGAAAACTTTTTAGGGTTCATCATTACGAAGAACTTTTATTTGGATTCCATAATACTTATACATCTTTGGGGACCTGACCTGAATTCCCGAAATTTTTGATAAAAATGTAGGGAACGATTGATTTTTTATTGCGATTTCTGGGTTTTATTGATGAGTACAACGGGCTTTTCATATTTTCAATTACAACTTGTGTACAAGAATTTGACGACCATGAACATGGCCCTAATAAGAACCTATTGATCCATCGCTGAAAATAACTATCCTCCTGTCGCTGATGCAATGGCTTTTATTTGTACCTCATCTAAGAACATCATTAATAAGATTAGAGGGATCATTTTGTTAATAGTGATTAGTGCGCATAAAAAAAGTCACAATTATTGACTTACTAGCTACACCCGGCATGCGCTGCAATGCACTTTTTCCTACCCTACCCTACCTACTTACCCTATCCTACTTTCTCACCTTTAAAACTTTCCTGGACAACGACAAACATTTCAAAACCAAAATCAGCTAAATTGGTCCAGCCGTTCTCGAGTTGTAACGAGACAAACGAAAAGCAATTGATTTTTAATATACCTAGAGAAGATTGAAGAAGAAGATTAAAGTGAATCGGGTGTTGCGATACGCGGTCTTGTCGTTAAATAAAAAAAAACGGGTTGCACTCCGGGAGTGCCGGCAGAAGTGAAAACTTGAATAGTAACGTTGTGCATTTTTGGATATGGTTAGGAAATAATTTTGAACGAATTGCTTTAATTATCTAGTTCTATCATTTATGTGGTAAAATACAATATTCATTTATTGCGCTATCATACACAAACATGACAACTTACATTACATATAACAAATTTAACACAGAAATATTACGATACGTTTTACGAATTTTACCTCTTTGGAGAAATCGAAGGTTTTGTTTGTGCATAAGATAATTATCCAGTTTTAGAAAACCAAACTCAATGACAGATGTCATAAAGTTCAAATTCCTTCGCAACCTAATGTCAATTCGTCTTACGAATTTTCGATCAGGACACGTGACCTGACGCGAGTTTAAGATTTTATACCCATTACAGAAAAAGTGCTCAACGCCGCTAAAGAAGTTTTCACTTCAAAAATGTTTTTAGGAACCTCAATGTCATTTTTAAAGGCCTATTTATACGCCCGCAAGTATAGTTTTGATGTTTTTTTTTTTAGTTTCAGTTCCATGTATGGGGAGCCCTTTAACTTTTATTTTTTATTTTTGTATAAAAATCGTAAAGCGATTCACACAATACATCTACCTACCAAGTTTCAACTGTGTATTCCTAATAGTTTCCGAAAAGAGTGTGCTGTGACATACGAACAGACAGACAAACATACGTCATGACGAATCTATGTTCCGTTTTTAGCCATTTGGCTATGGAACCCTAAAAATCTACTTATTCAAAAGCATCCGATTAAACCATTTTTATATGAATTTCAGGAAATGGGGTGGTGAAACATATAAATTCCTCCATGAACAATGGAAAGCGGGTGGCTACGGCGTTTGTATGATACCTATATACAACTTATTTAAGACTAAAGATAAGTTCTGTACGCCGCCGTGGGCTCATTTGGTGTTGGGCTATCATGTGCTGAGTAGTAAAGAACTGGAAGATTATAATAAACTATTTTCTGGGGAATATACGTAAGTAACTCCTACGACAACAAACAAGTTTAAACCTTACTGGCGAAATGTGGGTGTATTATACTTAGTATATGCCTAAACCTACGAGGAAGACAGGCGTCGGATTATTTTATGTAAATCCAATGGCTGAGTTATTTCTAATGCATATCTTTTCACTACTATGGGAGATTGCGATTTCAAATATGCCTTTTTCTGGAAATATATGAGACGGACATAATAAAAGTTTTCTTGTGTAATGTTACTTTTATTGATAAGTCCTACGGCGCAAGAAAGAGATGACACGATCCACGATCGGTTACAGTCGCAAGGCGGCGTTTAATAAAGTTGAAAAATAAGTAAAGAGCCATCTTCTTGGAGTAGACGCTGAAAACCTTATTGCATATACCAAGACCTAGACTAGTGGTGTGACTGCCAAGTCATAGGTCTGGAGTTCGAACCCAAGACACGCACCTCTGACTTTTCGGATTCATTGCGTATTAAATAATTTTATCACTTGTTTCGGTGAAGGAAAATATCGTGAGGAAACCAGCATGCCTGAGAAATATTTCTCGACGGTATGTAAACTCTAACACCACGTTGGGCACTACCACCACAAAAAAAAAGAAACACCAACACCATTTGTTTTCCAGTGCCGGCCAAACATTCACGACATTCACCTCCTCACCACCGCTGTTACTAGCCTACCTGCTACAGCGATTCAGACAAGCTAACGGCAAGGTCCTACAAGCGAAGCTGACATCCCTTCAGGACCCTCTCTTGGAGCCCTATGATGTGGTGGTGAACTGTACTGGGATGGGAGCCAGGTTCCTCGTCCCTGATGATAGGGTCGTACCTATTAGGGGGCAGGTTATTAGAGTAAGTATGTTTTGAAAAAGTTGTGTCGTGTGTTCTGCTCCGTTTGGAAGGCTTTCTGTCAGGTCATTATAATCTGGATGTCTTTAAAGGTCCATTGAATAGGTTTCTTCTAGGCAAGCGTGCGCCACTCTACGCTGCATCATCGCTTCTTATCAGGCGAGTTGCGGCCAAACATCATCATAATCATCATCGGCCTAGCCTTATTTATAGCCAGTATTTTACATGAAGCGACTGCCTACCTGACCTCCACAACCCAGTAACTGGGTAATACGATAACCCTTGGTAAGACTGGATGCCAAACTTACGCCTTCTGACTACTCGTAACGACTGTCAAAGATCTACAAATGACAGCCGGGACCAACGGCTAATGTGCTTTCCGAAACACAGAGGAAACTCAGTATGTAATTATGATCACCCATCAACGGACCAACCTCGGCAAGCACGATCGACCCGCGCGGCTGTTATTATTTAGCCACGAGCTCCTTGGCACGAGGCCAAACGCAAGCCTATTTAGTAGTAAATCTAAAGGGAACTATCATGAGGAAACCGGCATTACCAGGACCAAAAATTCCCACCAACTCTCAGTGGGTTGTCTGTAGAGTAAATGAATGGGTATAAGACTTTGCTGCATAAGCTTTATGGCCCATTTTGCTTGAGACGAAAGTGATTATGATAAATTGTTTTTGACAGGTAAAGGCGCCATGGATCAATCAAGTAGTTATTGATGAGGAAAGTGGGAACTACATCATACCGAAGTAAGTGTAGACACTTTAAGGGTACAACTTCCAAAGTACAGCAACCACAAACCGGTGCCTAATCGCTGTAGCATACTGGTGCGACACGACTGGTTTCTATAACTGCATCGTTGGCACTGGTCGTCGCACGACTGCTGAGCATAATGTCCCGGTTTCGGTTCCCAGGTCGGACAGTGTAATGCCACAGTCTGGATTTGTGCCTAGTTGATGGCAATATCTATTTGTCTGTATGGTGTCGGACGTAAAGAATAACACCATCCCATATGTTCCCGTGGGTGTCGTAAGAGGCGACTATTTGCCAGAGAATGGGCAGCAGCGTTCTCTGTGCTTTTGTAACAACCGTACTGCGCTCGTCAAACCGCCTGCCATGCGCGGCGACTATAGCAAAACCCCCCAAAATGTCAATGTGGCGACACTTGGGGGAGGCCTATGTCCAGCGGTGGACGTCTTTTGGGCTGAAATGATGATGATGATGATGGCAATAGATACGCTTGCCCCTTATTAGGTACATAAGACTTAAACATAATTGGCGAAATGTGGGTGTACCAGTGTACCTACTGGTACACCTCTGCTTAACTCTCCAGGGGTAACAGACGTGATGTTATGTTATGTACTATGAATGTTGAATGAAATGTTTCCGTAATTGGGGACATTGCAACCTGACGTAGCGGAGTGGCAATTAGGAATTGCGGTCGTCTTTGGAACACCTTTACCATACATAGCTAAAGTGCGTAGGTGCCAACAGCTAAGTAAAGTAACCTTTACAGATTTCGGCTTACTCACATACTTTATATTTTCAGCGAACAAACAGTTGTGCTAGGAGGGACGAGTCAAAACGACTTCAGCACAGAAATAGACCCTGAAGACACCGACTACATATTAAACGGATGCAAGAAAATGATGCCCGGCCTTGAAGTAAGAGATTCGATTTTTGGCATAGTTAGCATAGAATTGCTTTTTTGGCATAGTTAGCATAGAATTGCTTTTTTGGCATAGTTAGCATAGAATTGCTTTTTTGGTGTAGAAGTCAAGTGCGACTGCGTTCTGGGTTCGGAGTTTGCACGTGTGCTGTTTATGGTAATAGTTTCGCTTTCGACCAGGGACCGAAAAGGTTATCCGTCTATGGGCTTTAATCGGTTTATTTTTTAGGGTAACCAAACACCCTAGATGTTAACCGTACTACAGGGATATCAGCCTATAATATCCCGCTTACGCACAGAGTTAATTTTTGTGCAAAAAAATCAGTGACGGAGTTAGCCCTCGTTCGATGCTTTGTCTCTTTCATTCTGATTAATCAGCAATATTGAAATGGTTTACCCATATATTTTTAAAGGTTAATCCGTATAATGGTTAATCAAACATATGGGTTAAAGATTTAACCGGTTGATCTTTTCACCCCTAAAATGACGGCGTACTACAGAGGTACAGTACACCTCTTCTTACCCTTTCAGTCCACAGACAGGCGGTATATTGTACCTATTATTGACTATTTTAATAATAATTGATTCCAGCACGCGGAAATAGTAAAGCATTGGGCTGGGTTACGACCATCACGAGATGCGTTAAGATTGGAACCAGAAGAAAAAAACGGAAAACTATATATACACAACTATGGACATGGTAAACATCAAATCGCTATCTTAATTTTATTAGGTCAATGTGAAAAGAGACATAAAGGTCAGAAACTTGGCCTTCTCTTAAGCTACCTAAGTGTACAGTAGCGTGCCATACGAAACTGAATCTTATTTGTAAAAATATCGCTTCATATTCGAATGAAATGCTAGATCACTGTCACCTGTTACAATGTGAATATTTACCTACTGCATACAAATAAAGTTTAGTATCGTATGAGACACTTCTGTTCTCACTTTCGAGCTAAGTTTAACTTTGCTCTATAGATGAGACTGTCGCCTGAGATTATACTTCAGAATGAGTGGGGGATCGACCAGCAGTTATTTAGATAGTAACTGAAGACATCTATGTTCACTATTTAGCCAATAAATAATACCTACGTGAGTTTCACCAAAGTAATAGAGATTTAAAAAAAAGAAATATTTTCATCTGGAAACTGTACCTGTAACTTCTGAGCGAATTAGCTTTAAT
Organism: Cerastis rubricosa; assembly: GCA_949152445.1. Classification (NCBI taxonomy): domain Eukaryota; kingdom Metazoa; phylum Arthropoda; class Insecta; order Lepidoptera; family Noctuidae; genus Cerastis; species Cerastis rubricosa. The sequence goes on from OX424541.1 coordinate 18,949,021, forward strand.
AGTACATTGTTACCCCCGGGGTGAAAGTAACTTATTTAGTCCCGAGACGGTTCGAGGGACTAAATAAGTCTTTAACCCTAGGTAAACACTGTGATTTTCATTACGAATACAAGGAAAGTAAAAATAAAAACATGAATTAGCTAAAGAAAAAAAGTAGAAAAAGTTAGTAAATTTTATTTCGGGTTGCCGCTTTCCCGCCTTTTTTGTTTTTTTTTTCTGTGGCCAGCCAGCTATTCAGCCACTATTTTTCATTTTCATCATTAAAAAAATGGTAAATATTTTGCCCAACTCTATGTTATTAAAGAAATTGTTGAAACTAAATTATAATAAAGTTATTTAAAAAAAATATATTCTTTAATCAATACTTAACTTTAAGTTATTTCAATTTTATATCGTGGCTGCATAGAAAGTTGGAACATGGTTCAATAAACATGTGTAAATAGAACTATTTTTTTTTAAATAGTTTGACATGTGTCAGTTGAAAGCACTCAGCGCTCAGCGATCAGCGCTGGTGGTTGAACCAAGCAGACGTGTGTTTAGTTGTCTTTCGAAATTTTAATTACCGTGTTGCTCAAAAATCAGCAGTAAGCTGCAGAAAATAAACTCGGTGTTTCAATAAGTGTCTTAATCATACTTATGACTTAATAGTGCGGATCGGTAACAACTATACCGTGCAGAAGCGCCGCTCACCCCCGCGGGTAAAGGAGACGACCTCTGATTTTTTATCTCGCTTACCTGTGATCGCGCTCACTACGCGCTAACGCCAGTTTTTGTTCTACGGTGACGTCAGTTTGGGAGTGTGGTACAAGCCATGAACGTACAGAGATCACCGCCTCGCGAGAGTAGCTCGTTAACAAAGAATCCAGCATCAGTAAATGGATCTCCAAAGGAGCATCAAGTAACGCAAAAGAGGCGTAAGCAACCAGAAAAAAGTTGTAACTGTGCAAATATACTTCAAGATTTTCGAAAAGATGTCGCTGAGATGCTACAAAAATCAACTAGTACCCAAGAAGCTACAATGATTTTCACGCGTGATAATATCGCTGAAATAAAAACTCAGTTGGAGGACATCAAAGCGTCTACCGAAAGTCTTAAAAACGAACAGATCTCTATGAAGGCTCAAATATCAGACCTTACTCTTAAAGCGTCGACAGTCGATAGTAAAATTCACACCATTGAATCAAAAATCACTGAAATAAAAAATGGTGCAGTGGCAAACGAGTCTGACTCCCACTTTGATGACAACATTATGCATGAGCTGCAGGATCGGGCATCTAGGGAGAAAAATGTTATCTTGGTGGGCTTACCAGAATCTAGAGAGACGACCGACGATCAAGGCCACTCATATGATACTAATGAGGTAATTTCATTTCTAAACAATTTAACTCCAGACTGTCCAAAACCCTCAAAAATGTTTCGGCTCGGCAAATATAATCCAGCTAAAGACCGTAATATTAAGGTTTGTTTCGAAACATCGCAAACAGCTAAGCTACTGCTTCGAAATAAGAACAAACTTCAAAGCAATATAAAGATTTATTCTGATCAGACACCCGCACAACAGAATTACATGAAAGAGCTGAGGAATTTGCTTGCACAGAGCACAATAGCAAATGGTGAAAATGGGATCTCAATCAAATATGTAAAAGGAATGCCAAAAATTGTTTCAATCAGCGATACAAAAAACTAAAAACTTCAAGCATTGCTACTTCAGAAAATAACGCAAACAGACAGAATAGCGACACATATCAGATACTTAATAATTACCAACATATAACTACCACTAAATCAAGCCTTAACTTTTTCTACGCTAATGTACGAAGCATATGTAGCCCAGGCAAACTGGATGAATTAAACTGTATACTCCGCTCTTTTAGAAAATGCATTCACATAGTCCTATTAGCTGAAACATGGATACGATCAGATGAACAGGCTAAACAGTTTCATATAGACAATTATACTCATTATTACAATATCCGACCTAACGTTGTTGGTGGCGGTGTATCAATCTATGTACATAATAACCTGAAACACGAACTATCAACATCAACTTATACCTGTGGAAACAATTACTTATGCATACATCTACCCAAGTACTCAGTGAACATTGGGGTTGTTTATAGACCTGGACACTCAAATTTTAATGACTTTTTATCCACTTATGAGAACCAACTGCTGCAGAAGAAGAGGACGATTGTTTTTGGAGACACAAACATCGACCTGCTGAGCTCCGACAGTACTACTAGACGATACAGTGCCGTGATAGCTGAATCTGGCTATAAATTAATCAACAAAATAGATCCGGAATATTGTACCCGTGAAACGGCAGTCACAAAAACTATTATAGACCACGTTGCTACAAATTTGAAGCAAAGCCATTTTCACATGGCTATAATCGAGTCATCTTTGTCAGATCACAAGAATATCTACGTGGAACTGAAACGAGTAATACCTCCGCAGAAGCAAAAAGTACAGTACGAGGTCACAGATTATGAGAAGTTGTACGAAATCATTTCATTGTCAAACCTTAATGATAAGTTCAATGACTATTACAGCTTAGACGAGTGTATAAAAAAAGCTATTATCAAAACCAAAACAAAGAAGTACAAAATATTAAATGAGCCACAAAAGGATTGGATTAACAGACAAATAATTACTGAAATTAATGAAAGGAATACATTATGGAGCGAACTAAAACACGACCCTAAAAACAGCAACCTAGAAACAGACTTTAAAGCTAAAAGAGACAATGTAGCAAACTTGATCAAGAGTACAAGGGATACATATTTTTATGGAGAGTTCAAGAAATGCGCAAAGAAACCCAAAAAGATGTGGAAATTAATAAATACCCTCACAAATAATAATATTGCTCCTAGTTGTGCTCTCCCAAAACTAAAAACCGAAAATGGCAGCATGGCTACAGATCCCATTGAGATTTGCGAAATTTTTAATAGTTTCTTTGCAAATATAGGAACACAACTAGCAGCCAAAATACCATGTACACACTTACACAACAAAAATGTATACACCTTACAGAACCATAACCAGCACACTGGACATTGTGAACTATCGAATTTTAAACCATGCACAGTTTCTGAGGTATCTAAAATTGTGGACGACTTGGATCCCAATACAAGCACAGGAATTGATGGTTTTAGTAATAAGGCATTGAAATGCATAAAGAAACCAATCCTCCAAAATCTAACAGATTGCATAAATAAACTATTGATGGACGGAATCTTTCCAGAAAATTTAAAAATAGCTAAAGTCACCCCAATTTACAAAGCGGGCACAAAATCAAATCCCGGGAATTATCGTCCAGTTTCAGTCCTGCCAATATTATCTAAAATATTATAAAAAATCATATTTAAAAGGTTAGACGAATACTTAACTGAAATTAATTTCTTATACGACCAACAATATGGCTTCCGACCCAAATCTAATACCCTTGGCGCAACTATTGACTTAATAACTACAATTAAAACAAAGATTGACCAAAAACAAGTAGCACTGGGAGTCTTTATTGATTTAAAGAAGGCGTTTGATACAGTCAGTCATACACTTCTATTACAAAAACTGGAAAGTATTGGCATAACTCGAACCGCTTATGAAATGATAAAGTCCTTTTTAAGTGATCGATATCAGGTTGTTAAAATGGGAATTTACAAAAGCACGTCTAAACCCTTAACATGTGGCGTACCACAAGGTTCTATTTTGGGTCCCTTATTGTTCTTGGTGTATGTAAACAACTTACACCAAGCGGGCTTACAAGGTCACCTTGCCCTTTATGCAGACGATACATGTCTGTTTTATTTTGGAGACAACATAAATGAAATCGCAAGAATTGCCCAAACTGATTTAAATATACTACAAAATTGGTACCAGTGCAATCTTTTAACTATTAACGCTTCCAAAACTTCGTATATAATATTTAGTGCAAAAAATAAAAAACTACTTAACTACCCTAATAACGCATAAACGGAGAAGTACTGAAAAGGACTGATCAAGAAAAATACCTCGGACTAACTCTTGATAGTAATTTGACATGGAAAGCACACCTTCAACACATTAAAAACAAACTTTCATCATTGGTAGGCTCACTACATAAAATTGTTAGATGTATTCCAAAAAAAGCTCGCCTGGTAATATACAACTCTCTTGTTAAGCCTCATTTATTATATCTTATCGAAGTATGGGGTAACTCATCTAAAACTAGTCTAAAACCAATACAAATTTTACAAAATAAAATAATCAAAATACTACACAATTATGATTTCTTAACACCGTCAAAAACTATTTACAAAGAAACGAAATTATTAAACATCAAACAACTAAATATATATAACACATGCATACTTATATATAAAATCATTCACAAACTTATTCACTCAACCATTACATTCACAACAGAGGGTGAAATGAGCAAATACTCATCTCGTCGAGCTTGTCACTTAATATTGTCTAGAGTAAGAACCAACTACGGTAAAAATAACCTAACCTATGGGGGAGCACAGCTCTATAATAAACTTCCAAAGGATGTAAAAGAAGCGACTTCACTCAACATATTTAAAAATAAATTATTCACTTTTATTTACAACGACGAAACACTATAAGTGTGTTGTGTTTAGTTTTGTTTAAAACGGCAACATATTTTCACTTGTACCTCCGCCGTATCTTAGGAATGCAGTGAACTCGCTTCTAATTTTGTTGACAATGATCACAGTGTATTTTGCTTTTTGTTTTTCTTCTACCCGCACTGATTTTATAATTTTTTAGTAATAATATTTAATGTTCTCATGTAAGTGACGATTGTCTTAATGGGAATAAAGTTCTTTAAACCGAAAGCGATTCTCCCTAGGGATGAAAAGTATTACATTCATCCCGCTCTTCAGGCTACTTCAGACCTACTTTCAGAGTATGAGTAATGAAAAATAATATAGTAGATTTGTATCTTCGATCAATATCGAAGATTTGTATGCTTAGTTTGTATCTATTTTTCAGGTGGCAGCGGATTTACACTCTTTTGGGGTTGTGGCGACGAAGTTGTACAACTGTTACAAACATACCTAAATAAAAATCACAAACTATACAGAAATTCAAAACTTTAATAAAACATATTACAATACCATATCAAATAGTAACATTTAATATATTAAATAAAAGTCATCTAAATGTAGTTACATGTTATATGACAATATATTTTTATTAAATTGTACTGTTCCCTTCTTATTTATATTACATTAAATACATTTTATCTTAGGCCATTTCTCAATGGTGTGAGTTATCGCGATATTAAATAAATAAATATTGTATAATAATAAATGCACGTCTATGGAATTTATAACAAAATCTAAATAAACAGATGTAGTGATAACATTATCATATATGATTTGATTCCATATTACATAAAAAGATATTTTAATATCCTTTTACACAAAGTGTTTTTCAGATAAATTGTATTCTGATAAGTACATATTCCCCTTTGTGTTATGCACCATTAAATAAAAAATAAGTGCAATTTAAATGAGTTCGGCAGTTTGTATATCCCCAAGCCCCAACTTCATTTCATATTGCAAATACCTTGTTCTACGGCGTCTAGTTTAAAATAAATTTTGGCATTATGACTTATGAGTCGGACTGGCTGATGGTGTCATAAATATCAGTTCTTCTTTGACTTCTCACTGGAATTTGACTACGAACTTCTTCAACCATTCTCAGATCCAGAAACAAATATCATTGCTTTAATATTCTTGTGAAAAAAAAATCACAATAACTTGTGATAATTTTCTGGGTGTATATTTGAACACCCTTAGCAACTAAATAATAATAATCTAAAATGTCGGATAAAACTATAAGCATTAGTGTTTTTTTTTTCTATGGATACCGAACCCTTTTTTGTCATAAAGAGCCTATGAAAGCAGTAAATGCGAGCGATTTCAGTCAATAAATAAATATCGGAACAACAGTTTCAGATCAGCGTATTTTTGCGAGTATAAGCTCTTAGCGGCATACGCGCCTACACGCGCGCCACTTTTTATACTTCCAAAATCGCGGATTCGCGTACCCGCGCTTATTTGTGTTCGCGAGGGGTGAGTGGGCGCGCGTGGAGGTATCTCTAGCTGCTCGCGTATATTCCGAGCTTATAAGCGCGTCAACGCTCGTACGAATTGCGAGAGAGGCAAAAGGCGCGCCTACACGCGACTATATGAGCTTATACAAGCCGAAAATACGCTAATCTGAGACCGCTCATAGGTCAAATACAGCAATGATTTTTATCTGAAAACAGGCGGTCAACTGCTTGTTGGTAACATTGTAATTAGCGACAAGATATTCTGATATTATCATAAGGTTAAGTGAGTTGGCCTCGCCAATTGCGGCATCAGTGGGGTTTTTAGGTGATTGGAAGAAGATAAAAATAAACAAAAGAAGTTAATCAGCAGAATATTTAAAAAAAAACTCCCATTCACATCCCAAAGATCACTCACCAATATCAGCACAGAACTGGCCAGGCTTCTCATCCAACTCTTTAACAACGGTTCCCCATGGATCGATCAGCATCGTGTGTCCCCACGCCACGTAGTCAGCCGATGTGTCCCGAGCTGGACTGACCAGGGCTACCCAGAGCTGCAGGTCGTTGGCCCTGGCTCGGCCCAGGAGCTCCCAGTGACGAGGGCCGGTTGTCATGTTGAAGGCACCGGGGTAGATTAGGACGGAACACCCTGGAGTAGATAAGGGTAGTTTTAGTCGGTTTTTTATGTCGAGGATGGATAAAGTAACGAATGATGTTTATTAGAAAGAGTTTTAAAGTGGTGTTTTTTGCAGAAAAGTTGAAAGGCAGTTGTCTGCCTTGGTATGAACATGAGATGAGGAGGATCATCATCTACCTATTCTTTTCCCAACTTAGTCAGGGTCAGATTCCAGTCTTCTTTCTTTTTCTTTTTTTTTTATTGCCCCACCCTAGGAATTTCTCCTGTATCGAGAGTGCGATTACAAACATTTAAACTCACATACACAAACAGTCAGACCCGGAACAACTATCTGTAGGGCATACAAAAAATTGTCCCGTCTTATCGAATGCAGCTGAGTACCAGTATTTTACATGGAGCGACTACCTCTCTGACTCTCCACAGCCCAGTTGGTACTGGGTAACACGAAATCCCTTACCTTCTTTAGACATAATCTGCGCCATCTCAAAGAACCGCAGGTCGTAGCATATCCCGAGGCCTATCTTCACGCCGAGGTACTCGAAGGTCGTGATGTGATCTCCAGCTGATAACACGTCCGACTCCTTGAATGTAATCTTACCGGGAATGTCTATGTCGAATAAGTGTACCTGGAAGCAAATTGATAGCCGTAAAGTTTCGGTGCCTATAAATTTCAGGTACGAACATGTTCATTTTGCCACTTAGGAGGCACGTGCTTAGCGTGCTTCACCGTCGCCCTCATCATCGCTTACCATCAAGTGAGATAGTGGTCAAGCGCGAGCCTATAAAGGGTGTAAAACACCTCTTAACGAAGCCGAAAAGCACTGGTTTTCCCTGTGATTGCGACCATTTTTTTGTTCTACACCATACCTGGGAACCTTCTAGTTACGGAGATATTAGGGGTCAAAGTTCCAACTTTTTGACAAGTATTTTTTTAAATACAAGTTTTTAATGGAAGATTTTTACTTTAAACACCTCCACGACCCCCGTACTATTAAATGCATCAATCAGCACAATGTTTTGAGTGCGTTACATCGAGTTCTACCACAAAACATGATTTTACACCCCCCAAAAAAGTCGTTTCCCAGCAATAATTTTTGCGTAAAGTTACTTAGTTTCATGTACAGAATGCTTGGTTGACGGCTTCGTGATGAGGTGATTACACCCCATAGATAATAAGGAAAAAAAACTTACATGTTTATAAGATTTCAGTAGGTTACCTGTCGGCCGGTTTGTTAACAATTGCAGTAGTGTCCGCATGGGCTATATATCTATGATCATGGTTTTAATAAAATCTGCGTTGTGTGACGCCAAGTCAGCGTAATAGTCTGAACAAAGGTTCTGTCTTATAAAAAGATAAAGTCATTTTACACATATCATCACGCCTGACCCCGAAGGGTTAGGCAGAGGTGTACCTAATCGTATTCGCCAGTAATATTTAAGTCCCATGTAAGGGGGTAGCCTATTGCCATCAACCGGGCACGAATCCAGACTCTGTGGCTGCTACTGAGAAATTTCTGATGGAAAAGCCCAATAACACTTTGCTTGACCTGGGAATCGAACTCGGGAGCTCATGTTCAGCAGTCACGCTTGCGTCCACTAGACCAACGCGGCTGTCAATTTATAGAGAAACTAGCTGTCCCGCGCAACTTTCGTCTGCGTCACATTTTCCCCGTTTTCGCAACATTTTTCATTGCTGCTCCACTACTATACAGCGCCATCTATTGAATACTTACTCAATCCAGTCAACAGATACCGCCATCTGTTAGAATCGTTTGGAGCTAACAGATAATTGTGACTTAATTTGCATTTAAATAATAATGCGACTATAAATTGAGGTGTAAGCTATCTTATCTTTCAAGTTGGATTAGACTGCACACGGTGTGCACATTTGATTAAAATCGGTTAAGTAGTTTAGGAGTCCATCCCCGACAAACAACGTGACACGTAATTTATATATATATATATAGAAGAACCACGTTATGTACTACTAACTAATTATAGATGTATTAAACTTACTTATTAAAGTCTGGCTAAATCTTATACAATGTATTTATTTCTGGTTGCAATCCTGTATAATGATTTTTTAAATTTTTTCTTGAGTGATTCGACATGTGTGATAGTGTAGTGTAGTAGTGTTAGTGACCATGTCAGTTTAAAAACTTATATCAGGATCTCAAGTTCAGTAATCGCGCTTGCAGCAGTCTGTCAAGTTATACCTTTCTATGCTGAGCGATAAGGTTCCCGCAGTTGTCCCACACGGTGCAGGTGTTGTACAGGTCGTCGCCGCAGCGCTCGGGCAGCGTGCCGCCCACCACGCACACGCCGGCCTCCATCGCCGCCTGCATCAGCGCCCTACATGACTCGCCGTCAGGCACGTGCTCTGCGTACTCCTTGAAGTATTCTGAAATATTGGTAGGTGTTCTGTTATGTTTTACATCTTTGTACACACATACATGATCATAGTGTCTCCACTGCTGGGACACAGGCCTCCTAGAGCGGCCCGTGTCCCTAGTGCAAGTTGCTAGATTTCACGTCTTCGATTTTTCTAGATAATGAAGGTGTCAGTGACTTGGCTCAACCTTTCTCTGTTTAACCGACTTCCAAAAGGAGAGGTCGTCCTTTGATCTCAGTCAGAAAGAAATCACTATTAATAATGATGGATGGGATAGAGTGGCAAACCCGTGTATTTTTAATGCGATTATGTATTTATTGTTTACCAATATTGGATAATTTTTATGAATATTAATATTGAAATTAAATTTATACATTAAAATTTGATTTATTTATTGCAATCAATAATAAATTGGAATTTAATAATAACATTTTTTTTTTATTGCAATCATGAAATTAAAACATTATATCTAATAAACCTGAGAAGATATTATGAAAACTTTAAACTGATATGAAATTGAACAAAAACTGAAATGTAACAAATATTGTTTTAATTATCATAAATAAACCTAAACACACTCATGTAAAATTGTTACTTCCTTTATTTATTTACTTACATACTAATTACATTTTTAAATATTTTTACAAAGTGATATACAAAAAACATTTAAAAATATAAAAAATAAGAGCCCACCAGCATTGGGAACAGGGTCAAATTATTTATTCTTAGTGCATGAAATAAAAGGCTTTTTATTTTATTATAAGAAGTTTCGGATACCCATTTTCTGACAAGAATTTGATGACTGATTTTGTAACCAGAGTTCTATTCAGCAAACCTAGGTCAAGGCCTTGAAATAATCATGAAACCAAGCAGTAGATTAAGCCAATAGGTGATTAGAGAACCTGATAAAAATCCTTTAACCAAAGATGTTGATTCAGAGTTGATTGCCTAACTTCAGTAAGACAGAGGCACCAAAAGAACCCACCGGCCGTTTTCGCAACTGGGACTCGCAACCAGTTGCGAGTAGAGAATTTTTATTCTAATCGCAACCAGTTGTGAATCAAGTCGTTTTTGTCGTTAACTGCAACTTGGTTGTGAAAAAAGGAATAAGAACTTCGCAAAGGAACAAGTTGTAGACATTTTTAGGACTAGTACTTACTGGTGCCGTATGGCGCATTAAAGAATTCCGGCAGGGCCACTAGTTGGGCCCCTTCACTTTTAGCCTTATGTATTTGTTGGACTGCATTGGCTAAATTTTTCTTCTTGTCCATGCCCACTGACAGCTGGACCAGCGCAATCCTTAAGCCTGGAAAATAAATAATGTGGAACTCTAAACATAATTTATTCATGTATTTATAAAAAGGCAATTAAGAGCGACACCTTACGGCATTTTGATACAAACTTTCAAGTCCTTATTTTCCGAAATGACTGAACTGATTTTAATGAAACTTCATACGCACAAGCAGGATACATAGGTCTAAACAGTTACTAAAAAACATTTTCATTTTCATGTTCTGTATGGTGTCAGACATAAAGAATAGCACCATCCCATATCTTCCCGTGGGTGTTGTAAGAGCCGACTAAGGGACTTGCCAGAGAATGGGCAGCAGCATTCTCTGTGCTTTTGTAACAACTGTACTGCAATCGCCAACCCGCCTGCCAATCGAGGCGATTATGGCAAAACCCCCCTTAAGTACACTTGGGGGAGGCCTATGTCCAACAATGGACGTCTTACGGCTGAAATGATGATGATGATGAATTGAGATTTGATTCGCAATTACTCTACAGTTGAATAGTTAGTTAGGATTTCATATAAATAAATTGAATAAAAGAGTAAAAAATAAGAAATGAATTACTTTTTGGTCCATTTCTACAACAACAGTCCAGTGAATAGTTTTGGGTTAACAAAGTCTTTAATAAATTATGTTTAGCTGGGGAAATCAAACAGAGTGGAACTGAAACAAGATGTTAATAAAAAATAAAATGTTCATTAATAATACAAAAAAAGGCCTGTTTTGTGAAGAATAAAAATCCATTATATTAATTGCTTTGATAAATTGTGTATTTTGTGCTTTAAAACTAATCTCAATATTGGTACTAAGAGATAAAATACTTGTTTCAAAGCAAACACACTTTTATCACAATGCATTAAAGTTTTATATATGTTTACTTTAAATTCTGAGGTTATCATAACAAAAAGATAATGTAATGATGTAAATGAAACTCTAAAAAATTAAGTGAATTCGGCGTAACATTCGAGTAATCCTGAGGGGTAACCACAATCGAATAATTTATTATAATCAGAAACTTAAAATTCACCGCCAACAATAATAGCTTAACCTAACTTTGTGTGAAGAAATGTGTTAGTAGAAGCTTTTAGATTAACAATAAATTAAGAATGAAGTTTAAAAACCAACTATAATACTGTACCACCAAGATTTAGAATGGGTTTCTGTAAAAATCGCGGATGCGCTGCATCGGGACTCGACATTTTGCACACAACACACTTAAACTGTAACTACACTATCAGTTGTTTACCTCTTTTGAACATGCCTCGTCGTACGATTATGATATTATAGTTTATTTGAATATAATCTCAGATAATATCAAAGCATAACACGGCGTAATGCAAAGAGTAGAAAAGAAAACTTATATCAAAAGGGTCAAATGTCACATTAAAAACATGACAGCTGTATTGGCAGAAAAGATTGACGTTATTGACAATCAGCTGATCCGGATTCGTTTAATGCCTTTTTATTTATATTATTTCCAAAAAGCATAACAGACGATTATGCTAGACCGTGGACGAAGCACGGATCCATAAATTCCTCAAAATTTCTTATGAATTACCTAGTTCTCGCTACACCATACCGCTAATACGGGACACTAGTACCACATTTAGTGTCCCGTACGAGTCTTGATCCCTAAAAATCGAGTAGAAGCGGAGATGGATCGCGCCCGTTTTCTTTTTGTTTCGACCTTAGATCCATTTTTTTGTGGCGTATGGCCTAAAGGAGAAGTTTGATGATTTTTGTGCTATCTGGGCCCATACAATGTTTTGTATGCCGCAGACATGTCATATACTGCCTAGCCCCACTAGGCAGTCTTGAGGGTTGAACCTCATATAGCAGCAAGGAATCAGAAATATCCATGCTTCTATTTTTTTCTGTCGATCAGTCATTTGCTAGACTCGACAAAATAATCAACGTGCTGCAAATCACATCGTCGATGCTGGTGCGATAGCATTTCCGGCACAACATTAGGTATCATTTACGGAGACGCAGCGCGTTTTGCGGCGCGGCCCGCTTTCAATTCAAACATAAAACGATGTATGAGAGCGTTTACGGAAAAGCGGTTTTCTGCGCGTTTGCTTGAAATTCAGCGTTGCCCGCGGCGGGCGACGTGGCCTACACCGCTGCTCCGCACGCACCACATAACGCGCCGCTTCTTCGTAAACAACATTGTACACGTCATATTTTTGTGTTTGCATGTGTGATAAACTGATAACGCGGGCCGCTGCACGCGCCTCTAATCCTAAAAAAAAAACGGGCAACGAGCCGTCCGATGCGCCGCGTCTCCGTAAACGAGCACGTAGAGTACGCAGCTTCTCCTTTTCATAATGTGAACCTTATCAGATTAATGAGCTTAAGAGCATTAATGTTTTTTATGAGGTTAAAAACAATAAGCTAGGTATGAATAATAATTTATTTCCTATAAAGCACATTACATGAATACGTTTATTCACATTCACAACTTGAAACTTCTCTTATTGCACTATAGCTAGCTACAACATAAAATCACTGATACTTAAAGATAAAATAGGTAATAATACTTGAGAAAATAAACATGTAACTTCTCACATCTATGTATAAAACTAGTTCATTATTATGCTACATTAGTATTACAGTTAAAAAACTATTATATAGTGGCTGTACTTAAAAACAATGTCTTAACTAACACAGCTAAGAAAATATTTCATTTTATCGTTATTTATTGCTATATAATAATGACTACTGGTTGTAGGTCCTATTTATGTATTTGTATAAATAAAATCTTCGATCTATTACAAAATGGAAGTTCTATAGCGTTTGCCAAAAAGTCATTATTGCTCGCTTCAGTTAGGCAAAACGAGAAGTGCAATTATGCACTTTATGAACGGAAACATACAGTCTAAGGTTGTACGGCCATCAACAGGCTACAAGTCCTTTTGTGAGCTTGTTTGCACTTGACACGCTGATAAGGTTTATTTTTCACCAAAAACGTTTCTCTGGCGCTTTCAGCTTTTGTTTTGGAAGATAATTTTTATGAAGAGTTTCTTGATAAATATTTATACCTATTGTAAACATAATTTGCTACACAAAAAATCTATTGATTGCGTTAAATTAGGTAAAGAATAATACTCTTGACTCGATGCGAGCCATATTCAGGAGTAAGCCTAATTTTAATTCTAAACACTATTTATAATATTCCAGTCCATGTTGTATAAAAATATTAAAACTACCTAATGCAAACATAACTTCATTCATATAAAATTCGTTGCTACTATATCGTCGAAAATAAAATAATAATACTACGCACATAATCTTTCAGTCTTCTTCAACTGATAAATAAGATCACTCTCCCAGGTGTAAATAAAAATTGTAAAGGAAAAATGTTGTAGAAATAATTGTTTTCTGACTAAACATAATACTACTATGCGACTCAAATAGCATTTTGACATGCTCAGGATGTGATGTAGCCAAGCCACAACTGTCAGTGGCGGATTTACAAATTTTCAAGGTATAGGCTGGTTTTTGCCTCCCTTGCCTCTACAATTTTCATGCCTAGATTATTTTTACAATCCAACAATTTCGTGGAAAATGCACGTAAAATATTTTTCATCACACTTGCACGTAAACAGTATCTAAACATACACGTTAACTTAGCCGTAATGCACCATATAAAACCCTTGGGCTTTCTTTTTACCATGAAACTAGGGTTTCATGGTAAAAAGCTACTATATCGTCGTTGCTACTATATCGTCGAAAATAAAATAATAATACTACGCACATAATCTTTCAGTCTTCTTCAACTGATAAATAAGATCACTCTCCCAGGTGTAAATAAAAATTGTAAAGGAAAAATGTTGTAGAAATAATTGTTTTCTGACTAAACATAATACTACTATGCGACTCAAATAGCATTTTGACATGCTCAGGATGTGATGTAGCCAAGCCACAACTGTCAGTGGCGGATTTACAAATTTTCAAGGTATAGGCTGGTTTTTGCCTCCCTTGCCTCTACAATTTTCATGCCTAGATTATTTTTACAATCCAACAATTTCGTGGAAAATGCACGTAAAATATTTTTCATCACACTTGCACGTAAACAGTATCTAAACATACACGTTAACTTAGCCGTAATGCACCATATAAAACCCTTGGGCTTTCTTTTTACCATGAAACCCTAGGGCGGTAAGTAATTTTTCTTTAATTTATTGTACAGCACATAGGTCATGCAAGTTCAAGCAAGGAGTTTACACGCAATTAAAAAATTATGTTAAAATGTTATCTAAACAGGAATTTCATTGCAACCTTGCTACATGTTACATGTTACAAATATAGTATGAGTGGACATTAAATCGATTAAATACTCAACTAATGTTTTAATCGATAGTTTTTTGTATCAAAACGTCGAAATTATTATATTTATTTTTTATATATATTTATATATTTTGTATACCTAATACAGCCATGACGGAGTGTAAAAAATAAGTATTTGCTCTTAACGTTTCTGAACTAAACATTTGTATAATCTGTGGTGTAGGTGGAGCCCGCCATGCGCTAAAAAAAGTTCACGTATTTCGTAATAATAGTTGTGCTGACGTGTGTAGTAAAGCTATAATTCATAATTATTTACTCGCAAATGTGATGAAAAACATTGTATGTATCACGGGCGGTACGGGAATTACGAAACTCGACTCAGAAAGCCCTCAGTCTTCGACTTCGGGCTTCTACTAGAGCCTCGATCGTAATTCCTTACGTACCGACCTTAATACACAATGTACTATTATCTACTTCGGTTTCGTTATATTCGAATTACAAAATTGACAGCGATTTCATTATGATACCCATAACGACACAAGTATCATAATGCAACTTGTACGCACTTGAACATACAGCCAGGTACCTCTAATATTACTTCGAAATCGAGACAATGTAAATGATGTTTTTAAAAATGGAACAAGTTTAGAACAAAGGTATCGTATACTATTTGGCTGTTGCGGCTACAAGATCTTTGCCTTATACTTATTAAAGACTTACTAAACAAAATAAAAAAAAAGTGGACGCGGGAAAAAAATCTGAGTGAAATTTTATTCGAAATTTTATTAAAAATGTCTTCAACATCAAGTGATATTGAAAATACTCCACCAGATATAACAAATAGAGCAGTTGCGGCTGCTAATAATTGACTACCAAAATCAAGACATGTATATGAGAAATGTTATGAAACCGAAGTAGATAAAAATACTTATTTGTCTATATCTGTGTTTTATTCCTTCCTTCGTAGATAAAATCTTGTATGTACGTACGTTATTGGTCTTTTAATAACTCGTGCCCACCTATTTCGGTGCGCGCTACGCTTGTACCGAAAAATGGCACTCGTATTAAAAGACCGTCCATAACGTAACAGTTGCATAAATAGCTATTTTGGGTTTATTTTTCGAGCTAATCAAAGCTCAATCATGTACGATTTTCTGCAATTTCGCTCTTTTCAGTCATACAAAGTGTGGGCTGAGGGCGCAGAGGCCGATTACTGGTAGGGGGCGGCGAACTAGCTGTTTTTCTCTAGAATACGGAAGTTTGCTACACCGTTTGTACAATGACAAGTGAGAGGGGAAAGTCATCCGCAAAGTTGCAGGCTTTTATCTGTAAAACATCAGAAAACCGCCATGCAATCTTATTGATTTCGACGAGGTAGCAAATAAAAGAAATTCGGTCCCCAAATTTGCCGCCCCAAAAATCTGCCACCTAGCCCTTAGCCTACTCAGCCTACTGGTAAATCCGCCACTGGTCTTCGTGTAGTTCGCACGACAGTACTACAGATTTTGACGGCTCAAAACTTGGGCGACGCAGAGATCATATTATAGGGCGCAGAAGCGATACAGTTCCACATCCACACCTAGCTGCCGTTCCTTTGGAGTAGGCAAAGGCAAAGTACATTCATCTCTTTATCTTCTTCGGCTTGATTCTTCAACAGTTTACTGCATGATCAGATTGATCAGTCTTCAATTGCGCCACGGGCACAAGGATTGTGGATGTTTTCTTCATCTTCTATGTCTTCAGTATATAAACTGCTGTGCCGGCGGTTCCTTAGGCCCTTGCTTCCGTCTCTCAAGCCGGTTGCGACTGACATACGGCGCTGGTTGCTTCAGATGTACGGTCCGAACGTGCAGCTTCCTGCTGTTTGACTGAGAGAACGCCTTACCGCATACTTCACACTCGTAGGGCTTTTGACCTGTGTGGCTCTGTAACAAGGGAGAGGGAGATAGTGTGAGTGAATAAGCAATAGTTACTGGTTTGTATAGTGAGATTTAAAAAAGTCATGGGCAAGTGTGATAGATAGTCCATATAGTTCTTTCATAACGCAGTTTTGCATTTTACGTAGTTGCGCATTTCAATTGAAATTATACAAGAATATACATGGCTATTGCAAGGTTTAAACATTAAAATATCCGTTCCCTGTGTTTATTGCACTGGACTGATTTAACATAAACCAAACCAACACTAAATCATCATTTAATGGGACCCTGAACTTACAGACTTAAATAAAATTAACAGGCAAAACTTCTGTATAGGAGATATAGAATAGAATAAAACTTTATTGTACACCAAAAATGAAAAATAACGGGCTTACAAAACTGCTAATGTTATGGTTACAACGGCGGTCTTATCGCCAGAGACAAAAGAAACATAGAGACATATATAGAGATACATGTGGCTATGGTTATACGACAACAAAAAAAACAATTATATCAATGCCTTTATACAAAAAAAAACGTAATATATCAGTAATATATTAAACCAGAGAGAGTAGCAATGAAAGCCAAGTGCAACAACTATTTAAAATACTCACTAAAAAGTGTCTATCTAACGCTCCTTTAAACTTGAAAGTTTTGTCACAGACTGAGCAAGGGTGTGGCCTGACTTCCGAGTAAACTTCCTCATGAACCTGCCGGCAATGATACTATATCAACATAGGAAGATACCCTCGAGACTTGTGCCTGTTGTCACTAAGTTATATCTCATCATGCACTATTCAAATTTCAGCTTTCGGTGCTGAGTCAAGCGTCGGAAATCCAATCCAGCAGTGCTTTATGTTTACCCTTTTGTTACCCGAATTAACTTTGGATAGGTATCGACATTTTGGATAACTTAATATAATATCATTGCCTTTAGGTTGGTTAATTGCACATCAGTGGTAACAGTTGTCTTTAAAAGCAGTTATTACCATAGTATTAGTAGCGGTTTTACAACTGCCCTGACCGCACGCCACGTAGTAAATTAAGACCCATAAAAACATAGAGGAGGCTTTCATCCCAGCAGTAGGAACGCTGTAGTCTGATTATGCTAAGAATTGTTACCAATGACGTGAATCTAAACTAATATTATAAAGAAGAAATATTTGATTGTTTGTTTGTTTGCATCGAATAGGCTCCGAAACTACTGGTCCGAATTGAAAAATTCATCCAGTGTTAGATAGCCCATTTATCGAGGAAGGCTATAGGCTATATATCATCACGCTACGACCAATAGGAGTGGATCAGCAATGAAAAATGTTGTGAAAACGAGGGAAATGTGACGCAAACGAAGTTGCGCCGGACAGCTAGTAAGATATAAATAATAATTGAAATACTTACTCTAAAATGTCTATTAAGCGCTCCTTTGCCTTTAAAAGCTTTGAAGCAAACCGAGCAAGGATAAGGCCGGTTGTCTGAGTGCGTTTTCTCGTGAACGTTCAAGTTCGTTCGGTTATAGAACGCCTTATCGCATTGCGAACATTTGTATGCGCGCTCTTCGAAGTGTGTGCGTTTGTGGTATATTAGGAAGGCGTTACCCTGTTGAGTGGAGAGAAAAGTTAAATTAATGATATTGATTACTTTTTATTACAGTGCATACTGAAAATCAGGGAAAAAACATAATGTGGGTAATCGCAGTTAGGAGATGATCCAAATGATGTAGTGATCATAACACGAGTTATCTAAAGGGTGTAAAACACCTTTTAACGAAGCCGAAAGGCACTGCCTCTCCCTGTCATTACGATCATTTTTTTTTGTTCTACACCATACCTGGGAACCTTCTAGTTACGGAGATGTTAGGGGTCAAAGTTCCAACTTTTTGACAAGTATTTTTTGAAATACAAGTTTTTACTGGAAGATTTTTACTTTAAACACCTCCACGACCCCCGTACTATTCAATCCGTCCATCAGCACAATGTTTTGAGTGCGTTACATTGAGTTCTACCACAAAACATGATTTTACACCACCCAAAAAAAGTAGTTTCCCAGCAATAATGTTTGCGTAAAAATTTACTTAGTTTCATGTACAGAATGCTTGGTTGACGGCTTCGTGATGAGCTGATTCATATTCATATTCATATTCATTTATGATTTACACCCCGTATATAATTGTATAATATTGTATAAATTACGCGTTACGTTGTTTGTCCGGGATGGAGCAGTTTCATTTATTGTCGTATTGTCGGCGCCATCTTGTATAAACAAATAACAGATTTGTTTTGAAAGTACGTACCCTGAAACCCTTGCCACATATATCACAGATGTGATTCTTCTGTATGGGATACTTCTTGTCGGGATGTGCTCGACGGAAATGTGTCCAGTACTCGCGAGCGTTCGGGATCTCTTCCGGACACTGCAACAAATCATGTTTCTCTTAGAGAACATTATGGGTATAGAGAAGTTACTAAACTTTGACCCATTGGGCCCGCAGCTCACTGCACGGCATGTCACAGGATTTTTAAAGGACGTGTGGTGCCCTACAAAAAGCAACTTACAACAAAAAATACTACAGCGCCATCTATGAGAAAACAGAAGAACTAATATGGTCTGAATCGCACAAGCAAAGTTTACATCGACTTAGACTATATAGAGAATCTGCGTGGGAAGAGGCACAAGATGCCATAGGAATCTTCTGTGACCTCTCTAAGGCATTTGATTGCGTAAATCACGAAACCCTGCTCTTGAAACTTGAACATTACGGTTTAGGTAAACTTGCGCTCAGTTTAGTAAAATCGTATTTGAATGATAGACAGCAGCAAGTACAAGTAAATGGTGTAAATTCAATGGGTTTAAAAGTAAAAATGGGTGTACCACAAGGTTCAATACTGGGTCCTTTCCTCTTTTTAGTATATATTAACGACCTACCCCATTTGTTTAAAAACCAACCACAAATGGTGTTGTTTGCTGACGACACTTCTTTAATATTTAGAATAAACAGACGTGCCACAAACCTCAACGACGTAAATAACGCTCTAATGCAGGTCCATAACTGGTTTACCGCTAATAATTTAGTATTAAATGGGAATAAAACTAAGTGTATAAGATTTACTCTACCAAATGTCAAATGTAGTGATTGTGACATAGTATTAAATCAAGAGAAACTTGAATTTGTCGATGAAACTGTTTTCTTGGGGATCACGCTCGACTCAAGGCTACAATGGGGTTCTCATTTAACATCTCTTGCAGGACGGCTGAGTTCAGCAGCATATGCTGTCAGGAAAATCCGTCAATTTACTGATGTAGATACCGCGAGGCTAGTGTATTTTAGTTATTTTCATAGCATTATGTCATACGGTATTTTACTATGGGGACGGGCTGCAGACATCGAGTCTATATTTATTCTGCAGAAAAGAGCTATCAGAGCCATATATAATCTACGTAGGCGCGATTCTCTAAGAGAACTGTTTAAGGAAATTAACATCATGACTGTACCTTGTCAATATATCTATGAAAATATCATGTACGTTAGGAAAAATCTGCATTTATTTAGTAAAAGAAGTGACCGGCACCACTATAATACTAGAAACAGGGACCAACTGGTTCAGCCAGGTTTCAGGTTAGCTAAAGTAGACTCATCTTTAATGGGGTACTGTTTAAAATGTTACAATAAAATTCCTCCCCCCATTCTACAACTGAATGAAACGAAATTTAAATCTTGCATAAAGCGCACACTATGTAGGCAAGCATATTATAAGTTGGGCGATTACATTGATGATAAAAATGCTTGGCTCAATGCTGGTCCTGCTCCACAACCATAGGGGCTATCAAATTACCATGTGAAGTTACTGTGGAAGCTGCAGAAGATTGTATAAATATCTTTGCTTTGTATAGATTCAATCTCTTAGTATTATATAATTGCATAGCACATGTGTGAAAACTATGTACTGTAAAGCCACCATTTACTGAGTACCTACATCTTACTTACACTGACGCGAATTTACCCTGGCGGTTGATTGAATGTCATGCTCACTTAAATGTCACGCTGATGGCGGCGGGTGTGTCGGGTCATTTAGTTCCCTTCAATATGGTTGAGTTGAATGATGGCTGATACATGCGTCATGTTCGTGAACGGGCGCTGTCAGTTGTGCCTGGTCATCTCTTAGCTGCCATGGTTCATTTTTAATTATTTTAACTTTGTTTTCGAATTATTGATTTCGTCTTATACTCTGGACGCTCTTAACTTGCCGTATTTCTACATCGTTCTCACATACTAGTACTTCTCAACACGAATGATGTAAAAAAAATTCTGTAACATATTTTAATTTAAAAGAGTGTCCATGGAGTTTCTTGCCCATTCTTCTCCATAGAGATCTACGCTTTGGAATGGGCAACTACAGTACTTTCACAAGTTATTATGTCTTGTGACTGGGACTGTAGCTTAGCGTTCTTTTGTTTTTTGTTCTTTGACTTTCAAAAGTGCCTGTAATGGTCTAATTGAAATAAATGCTTTGAGTTTGAGTTTGAGTTTGAAACCCGACAACATCTGACGGGCAGTTCCCCCCAGACATAACACCTGTCTGGTCGGAGGATTCTCCATTTACTACGGGGGATGAGGAACTTTACACCCTATTTCTTTTATCCCCGAAGACGAATAATAATACGACTAATATAATAATAGCTTATGCCCGCGACTTCGTTCGCTTGGAAATTTTAAAGTGTTTAACATCCCTCTTGAATAATTCTATCTATTGATGAAACCCGATCTATTGCGTAGTTTAAAAGATCTTAGCACAGTACAGTCGGCGGGAAGGTACATTCTTTGATACTATGTCGAGATGGTCATAGGTACAAAAACAATGCCGCGGTAAACTTAGTCATGCCGTATCGACAGTCTTTCAAAATCGTCGTCCTATAAATGGCTGACGAACATTTTTAGGCGATCCTCACCGCATTGAATCGTCCGGCATTTTACTTTGTACAGTTAGTTTGAACTACCGCAGTGCGCTATATTGTACTTAAATGAGAAGCGATATACATATAAATATAGTCCTCCTGACCGTTTTCGGTTACGGCGGCCAATCTTGGTGGAGATTAGCCATCGACGCATGAGATATTATAGTGGTGCGCTGGTACAGGTGCACTATCTGTTCCCTCGCTCTCATCGTCCGCTGGGACGTAAATCCGAAAAAACCGAAGATCAAGTGCAGGACCAACAGCTTAACGTGCGCACCGAGGTACGGGGGTATCAAACACCAACTTCCAAACACCGAGCTACTATTGAGAAATTCCTAATGGAGAAACCTGATAGCACATTTTGCCCGACCCGGGAATCGAAACCAAGACTTCTCGCTCAACAGTCGCGCTTATGACCACGAGAGCAACGGGGCAGTCACGATATGGGTTGGTATCGTATGTGCGCTTGTTACTAAGTAAAATGTATTCAAGTTTGAGCTGCTAGTATAGCTTAAAGTTATGTTATGAAAATTAGAGAAATGGAAATTTAAAATTTTATTTTCCCCAAAGAAAGTCGCATCTGTATGAAAATTATAGGAAAAATTATCAACAACACTTGTAACGGGATATTTACCATGTTTATTATTTGTTTTGCGTTCCCGATATTTCGGCGCTGTTGCAAACGCTATGATCACGGATAAACTGAAGTTATTGCGAGTGGGCGTGTTCATGAGCAGACTTTATGTGTCCACTCGCGAGTGGACAGTGTGTCTCGTGTGTCGGGAACAGAATCGAGTTATGAGTGACAGTGGTAGTGGTACGGAGTGCTAAGAAAGAAGATAGGCCGATTTGTCTGCTCAAAAACACGCCCACCCGCAATAACTTCAGTTTATCCGTGATCATTGCGTTTGCAACAGCGCCGAAATGTCGGGAACTCATAACAAATAATAAACATGGTAAATATCCCGTTACAAGTGTTATTGATAATGTTAGTGACCATGTCAGTTTAAAAACTTATAGGAAAAAGTCAGCAAGATTACAATACAAGAAATATCTTGTGTATGTGTGTACTCATGTTTTAGCAAAATAAATATATTTTACTAAAACATGAGTATACACATAAGTGCAAGATTTTCCAACACAGGTGTCAGGTGTTAAGTTAATACATACGTGTTCACATTTAGCTGGCCAACTGTGTTTAGAAGGTTTCTTGCCGTAGTTCTTGGGCCTCTTCCGCGTGTGATCCTTACGATGATGCAGTCGCAACTCTTCAGAATTCTCGAACGTCGCACCGCAGGTTCGACAGCCTTTACTGCAGAACAAGGAACGAATTTGAGCCGTATGTCAATCCAAATAGAGTGTGTACTCATGTGGGTGTTGTGAACAAATGATATCAACTTTTACTGAGTATTAAACTAACGAAATTGAACTGTATGTCATCTCGCACAGAGTCAGTTCTCGGAGTATGCTTCATTACTTGACTAACATCACCATTATACTAGATATAAAACAAACGAAACTGAACTGTATGTCTACTCACATAGAGTCTGTAGTCTGGGTGTGCTTGGTGGACATCACCGTGTGCCTCTTGTATGCCTCGGTCGATATGAACTTGACGTCACACTCTTCGCAATATGGACCTTCTTCTGAATTTTCTTCTGCTTTCTCCTAAACATACAGAAAAATGGATTAAAGCCCGCGCATAGACAAGAATTTTCAACAGCTTGGCCATATTGGAAATTCTACTGTAATTTACAATACATATGGCTCACATTTCAATGACTTATTGAGAATCGACTCGGCATCGAGTGTTATGTACGAAGTCCTTAATTAAATTTCGCGGGTTACCCTTGATCTTTCGGCTTAAATAGTAGGAATACAAAACATCTAGGTCTGCCTAACCCTTCGGGGATTACAGGATGTACCTAATAGTACACCCACATTTCGCCAGTTATGTTTAGGTCCGGGCAGAGGAGCTCGTGGCTAAATAATAACAGCCGCACGGCAGCCGCATCTTTAATGTTAAGCCGTACTTGCCGAGGTTGGTCCATGAATGGGTGACCATAATTCCATACCGCGTTTCCTCCGTGCCTCGGAAAGCACGTTAAGCCGTTGGTCCCGGCTGTCATTTGTAGATCTTTGACAGTCGTTACGAGTAGTCATAAGCCCAGTCTGACATCCAGTCTTAATTCTTCTTCTTCTTCGTATTCAAATTCAAAGATAGTTTGGGAAAAGGCTAGGCAGATGATGATGATGTTTAGATCCGGGTAATTATCCAGACTCCGTGGCTGCTACTGAGAAAGGCCTGATGGAAAACCCAATAACAGATTGCTCAACCTGGGAATCGAACCCTGGACCTCGTGCTCAGTAGTCGCGCTTGCGACCACTCAACCAATGAGCCAGTCAGGCAGGTAGGCAGGTAGTAGGGATACATACTTGTATATCCTTGTGCATCATAGTTTTGTGCATGGCGAGGCCCAGCTTGCTGATGAACGAGTATCCGCAGAAGCCGCATATGAACTCCGACGGGTGTTTGATGCGCACGTGACTCATGTACGACGTCCAAATACTGGTGAGGAAACAGTTTTGTAATAACATTGTCAAGTCTTTCTACAATATACTATTTTTAGTAGTAGTTATAAGGGTTAGGTATTTAGAATATTCATCACTTACGTAAATATTTCATCGCAATGTTTGCACTTGAACGTAATCCCTTTATGCCACCCTTGATGCTGCTTAGCTTGAGTACTGGACAAACAAAAACATTTTTAACCATTGCGTAGCATTATTTCTTAAAGCATACAGTTACGCTATGGAATATGTCGACTTACAGTCAAACTGAACACTTTCGGCTATTGATTTGGCTAAAGCATTTGATAATGAGCACACCACTAATCCTCTGCCTATAGATTTTCTGACGAACAAACTGTTTGTCTAGATTGATTGAATTATTCGTCACAAATTGAAAAGTTGTAACTACCAAAGGAAAAAATTGAACTAATAGTCAAATAGTAGAGGAGTTCAACGGTCTACCACAAGGAAGCACATTAGGTGCACTACTTTTTATAACTTTTTCCCTAAGAGTATATGCATTTGTATGTGTATAGTTTTACTTACGTGTTCGTAGATATGTAAGGACAAGATTTACAGGCGTATTTCTTCTCGTGGTTGGACGCATGTTTCTGATAGGCACGCTTCGTTTTAAACCTAAACTTACAGACTTCACACTCTATGCTACCTGCGGTCTGTGAATAAAGAACATATACTTCTCAATATCAGATTGAGATTGTGATGTTTGAACTAACAATAAGGTAGTAATTTAAATTAGCTTTCATTAAATACCCTAAATTGTCCTGAACTGACATGGAGGTGTGTTGCACTTGTCAGACTTTTTTACAAATGTCTGTTTGTAAAGGACACTTAAAAATGTGGTAAGCGTTTGTGCGTCGGTGTCCCTTACACCATGTATAAGACTACACCTTTCTGGTACATACTGTATAATTATTATGCTACAGCCAACTACTATTATTTTTGGCAAGGCAACTCAATAATTGATATACAAGCTTACCAGGGCATGTTTGCTGACATGATGATTCCAGGCGTCATTGTCAATGAATCCTTTACAGCACAGATTGCACTGGAATGGAGAGTTCAAGAAGTTGGATGACTCCTTCCTCTTCTGAATCTCTTCTTTCTGCTCGTCCAACTGGAAAAGGCCACAAAGAACACAAAGTGAAAATATTATTATTATTGAGAGCAGTAAAAGGTATTTCTTATATATTTAATTTTTATTCGAATCCATAAAAATACTCTTCTGCCCACAAGAGCCATAAACAAATGATACTATAAAAAAATCCGTTTCAAAAAGACCTTTTCTACCAAAAAATTAGTTATGCAATCAAGAATCTGATTCAATCCCACATACCGTTAAAGTAATAACATTGATGTACTGCGCAAAATCATTCCATTTGCCATCATTGGCTACCCTTTCGTTTAATACCTCTTTTTTACGCTTAATAGTTCCTGATTTTAACCGGCGTTTCTTTTTCCTCTCGGCCACTTTAGGTACTTCAATTGAATATATAGAGTCTTCTGTGCCTACAACAAACTGCAAAAGAATAAAACATTAATTATGCTTTCTTCATTTATAATTTTGTAAAAATATTTAAAAATATAATAAGTATTATTATATATATTATTTGAAAAGGAGAAGAAGATCAGAAAAACAAATAGTGAGTCTTTGTCTTTTGGACCCAAAAGAATTCAATCTAATCATTTCAGTCAGATATCCAAAAGTGAACCTATGACATATCACTAGAATAATAAAAAAAACTTTGTCAAAAGAAAAATTTACTTCAAGTCCTTCATATTCTTCTTTCAAATTCACCTTCCCATCATCTGATTCATTATTTTGACTTTTCTTCTCCTTATGAAGTGATAGCGGTTCATCATCATCACTGGAGAGACAGGGATCAATTGAATTGAAGGAAGCATAGTTATGATCAATTTTAAACTTATCATCTTCATCATCACTGCCTGGTTCGAGCTTTACTTCTACATTTAGTTTGGGTTTTGTCTGAAGACCTATTTCTATATTTGGTAAACTGATGATGTTGAGGTTGGAAACTATGTGGATACCCTTTCGGTCTATTGATTTTACTTTCTTAGCTGTTACCTGAAAAAAAAAAACATTTTTTTGTAAAAAAATTGTAATATTATAATAGGTTCTGTGTCAACCAAAATTCTATAATAATATTATTCACAGGCACTAATTGAATTTAAATTCTAGTTTATAATTATATTTACATTTCCTAAGGAATCTGTAGCACCAAGGAGAACTGCATGGCTACGTAGACATTTCTGTCTAAAGAAATAAAACTTCCTCACGAGTGCAGCACACTCATAGCAGGCATATGGAGGCAAGTTGGTGTACTGGGGCTGGAACAGAACATTAAGATATACAGAGAATATTATTGGTGGTATAAGCTCAAAAATCTCACAGCTAGTCTAAACAAAGAGTCTAATGTTAACCAGTGACTGAGTTCATCATCATCTGCCTAGTCTTTTCCCAAATTATCTTAGGGTCGGCTTCCAATCTAACCGGATGCAGCTGAGTACCAGTAAATACATGAAGGGACTGGCTATCTGACCTCCACAACCCAGTAATTGGGTAATACAATACCCATTTAGGGGTATGAGGAACAGGAATATATAGTTCCTCAATACTAAACGGGAGGATCCTCCAACCAGACGGATGTTATGGTGGGCAACTGCCTGACAGTTGTTGTTGGGTTTCTCTATATTAAGTTGATGTAAACTTTGCTTGCAAGATGTAGGAAATTGATGTTAGTTCTTCCATCGTGTCATAGATGGCGCTGTAGTACTTTTTGTAGTAAGTTGCGTTTTGTAGGTTGCTACACCCATTAGTAAGACTGGATGTAGTGTCAGACTACTCGTAACAACTGTCAAAGATCTACAAATGACAGCCGGGACCAACGGCTTAACGTGCTTTCCGAGGCACGGAGGAAACTCGGTATGTAATTATGGTCACCCATCCACGGACCAACCTCGGCAGGCACGGCTTAACTTAAAGGTCGACCCATGCGGCTATTATTACTTAGCCACTACCTCATCCCCAGTAACTGAGTTTTGGAGGTAAAATGTGATTACAGACATTTCAATAATTTTTTTGCATACTTCTCCAAAAGAATATTTTTGTCACATAGATGGTCTATTTGGCAAAAATCAAAATATTCTAGGTAAATAATTACTATTTTCTTCCTAACAAAACAAATATGTAAGTAGAAATAAATACCACTATGTCTAAAAAATAAATAAATATAAATAAACAAAGGGTCAACTTACATTGGTTCCAATTACAGACTCGTAATAAGATTCTAATGGGTATGATCGCAAGTCGTGTAATTTCACGTCCATTATTGAACAAATACGACATACTTTTACGACTTCCAGTTCCATTTTGCAGTATTATTTATTTAATTCAGTAAATCATCTTAGATCATAAATTGAGTTTCATAGATTCGCGGCGAATATGGTACGGTACGATAGAGTTATAAAATATTAGAACTTCTACACGATCTGGACACTATCTAAGCTATTAGAAACGACACGAGAGTTTATCAAGAAAACATCATGCCTGCACGAAATGTACAAAAATGTTATATATTGTACATTATCACCATTAGGGGACCACGCATTATCTGTAATTGAAAAACAAAATACTCATAGTATGTCTAATTCTATGAAAGACGCCAACTGGGCAGCCATTTTTGTTGTTGACAATTTGACAGTCGAAACGTTTTATTTCGTTTTCTTCCGTACTCTGTTGTTTTTTTTCTTTTATCACATAATTATTATTGATGATGATGATTACAAAAATACATAACCCCGTGTTTACTATTGCGTAGTCGAGTAAACAGTACAGAAACTGCCATGCTATGTTTTCAGTCTTGCTAAGGGGCAAAATGTGTTTTTAATTTATTAACGGGACAAAAAAGGATTTCAGTTCGTGACTGTTTTCGTAAACGTATCCAAAGTTTTTCATCATTGACATTTGAGTTTGACTCATTGTCAATGTCCCTCATGTCACTGTCAAAAAGTTTCGGATTCGGACAGGTTTGGACGAGACGCCGAATCCTCATTTGAAATTGAATTATTTTAAATAACTAAGTTCATCTTATTTCAAATATGAAGTGCGTAAATAAAGTTTATAATACTGCAATGACAATAGTGTTCCAATTCATGTTAACATTAATTTTGTATCCTGTTTATTTTATTTTTATTTACAGGCTCACAGTGGACGGTCTTCTTGTTTATTTCCCTTACGATTACATATATCCAGAGCAATATGCGTATATGTTGGAGTTAAAGCGAGCTCTAGACGCAAAAGTAATGTATTAATTACAAACATTATGTATTTTAGTAACATTAGCATAAATACGCGCCTTCCCGGTTTCTGCAAATTGTGAATGTTTAGTTCTCACCGATCAATGTTTTATTGAGTACCTATCCTGTTGTACTCTAATAATATAGATATTCCTTTCAAATCATTCTGAAAAGGTCCATTTTAGGTTATGTATCAAAACACAAAAACGAACAATCTATGGCTATTATTTTCATGTAATGTGTATTTTTCAGGGCCATGGACTATTAGAGATGCCTTCAGGAACTGGCAAAACCATATCACTACTCTCTTTGATTGTTGCGTATATGATACAGAATCCTCATCATGTCAGGTTAGTAGTTGAAATAATAATGAATGTCTAATGAAACGGGACTTCCAGCCAAAACCAAGACTGACACCGAACCTTCCGGCCCGGTTTCATTTTCAGCCAAAACACAAAGTATGTTACAAGAATAGTTATTATCTGAATGTTGTGTGTATGTTATACGAGCTTCACAAAAAGAAAAATGTTTGTACCATAACTTTTCGAAGTGCAAGCCAAAGTAATAGTCGAAGTTTTATCGTTATCAGTTGAACGTAATGGCAGTGGATAAAATATGAAAAAAATGTTTCTTATACTGGATAGATTACCACCGTTGCTGTATTCCAGCAGCAGGAACAAAGGATGAGAAACTTAGTCTGTAGTAAAAAATGTCAAGCAATGCTCTATAGGGCCATGTTGCCATAATGATTTATTCCCATTTCAGAAAACTCATCTACTGTTCTCGTACAGTCCCAGAGATAGAGAAAGTACTAGAAGAGTTAAAGAACCTGTTCAAATACTACGAGAAGTGCCAAGGAGAGAAGCCAAATCTGGTTGGTGTAGTCTTGACCTCGAGGAAGAACCTCTGCATTCATCCTGATGTGAGAACTTTTGTTTTCTTCTAAATAAGTACTCATCATACATTTACTAATAGCTCAAAACTGGGAATGCCTAACCCAGACTTGGCATTGCTAAGTTCTGAGCAGACACAACTTAGGCTATCTAATTTTTTATTTCTTATTTGTTTTATGGTTTATTCTAAACCAAAAAATATGTTATTTTGTACGCCATACATGGCAAAACATGCAGATCTACCTGTTTGTTTTAAGACCTTGCACATATTATTTGATGTATACTCATGTTTTACAATAAAAATACAATACAATACTAATGCTGGGAAGATGTCATGGCCATACTGGAACTGGCAATTTTTTTA
Organism: Cerastis rubricosa; assembly: GCA_949152445.1. Taxonomy (NCBI): domain Eukaryota; kingdom Metazoa; phylum Arthropoda; class Insecta; order Lepidoptera; family Noctuidae; genus Cerastis; species Cerastis rubricosa. The sequence goes on from OX424541.1 coordinate 18,978,731, forward strand.
GGGTAAAACGGAACCCTTATAGATTCGTCATGTCTTTGTCTGTCTGTCCGTCCGTATGTCACAGCCACTTTTTTCCGAAACTATACGAACTATACTATTGAAACTTGGTATGTAGATGTATTCTGTGAACCGCATTAAGATTTTCATACAAAAATAGAAAAAAAACAATAAACTTTGGGGTTCCCCATACACAGAACTGAAAACCAATTTTTTTTTCAATAAACCCGTATGAGTGGGGTATCTATGGATAGGTCTTCAAAAATGATATTGATTAATGATATTGAGGTTTCTAATTTCATTTTTTTCTAAACTGAATAGTTTGCGCTACAGCCACTTCCAAAGTGGTAAAATGTGTGTCCCCCCCTCTAATTTCTTAGTAAAATTTAGAAAATATTTAGGTTTGTAGAACGTAAAAAAAACTATCAATGAAAATTGGTTTCAATAAGATATGATATTTAGTTTTTGAGATATGGGACTTTTTCATCAAACTGCAGCAGTAACTTTGTTTTTCATTAACATACTATGAAAAACTAATTTAGTTTTGCGGTTGAGTGGAAGTTTACTAACTAATACTACTAACTAATGAATGACAGTTCAAAATATTGTTTGGGGCTATGGAACCCTGAGTGCGAGTAAGACTTGCACTTGGCCGGTTTTTTAATTTAAAAAATCTGCAACAGCATATTTTTCGCGTGTTTACAGTTGACAGCTCAGTGTGGGTAATTGATTACCATAAATAATATATTGGCACTGCCGGCATTTTAAGTTTTAGTGCTAAACATAGGGTTGCAAATCCCACAGCCTGTTTTTGTTTTGATGTTGGATAGTGTGAAGAACAATAATATAACAAATTGCCATTTGTCCTAGGTATCTAGAGAGAGGGAAGGCAAGCTGGTAGATGGTAAATGTCACTCACTGACAGCCAGCTACATCAGGGACAGACATGAATCTGATGACTCTATACCTATTTGTAAGTTATAGGTCCAATTTTTTTTGCAGACAATCTGTGCACAAGCTTCTGATACGCAACAAACATTTATTCATTCGCAATACGAACATTTGCTTGCGAACAACTTCTATAGAACTTGTTTTCGTGTTTGGATTAACGTATTCACCAAACTGTTTGTTCCTATGGATATGATTTTTTTGTGCATAACAAAAGCTCGCACACTGCTTAAAAAGTTCTATTAAAGCGTTTCTTGAATTCTTATTTTAATCACTCATTTTTCTCAAGAATTTCCTTACTACACACAATAAAAAACGCTATTACAACTACAACAACAATATCCTCATACCCTTAATCTTGTAAACGTCCTCAGGTCAGTTCTATGAGGGTTTCAACCGAGAAGGCAAAGAGTCAATGTTGCCATATGGAGTGTACACAATCGATGATATGAAACAGTATGGCGCCGACAGGAACTGGTGTCCTTACTTCCTTTCCAGATTTGCTGTAAGTTGAAGTCAAAGTTTTACATATCATAATCATTTTGCTGCCTTGTCCCATGTTACTTGGGGTCGGCGCAACACGTTTTTTGAAGTGAAACTTCTTATGCGACTTCCAACAAGGTTGCGTTAAACGTTTAACGCTACCATGGAGAGGGTATGAAATCACTCACACTTTCCACATTACGAAGTTTCACTTCTTCCGCGCGCAGTGACTCCACGCACTATTTTTTGTTCCATTCTCACCTGTCAACCGACACACTATCATTTACTCCTTTCACCTTATTATTATTCCTCACACAATCCATCCATCGTTTCTATGGTCTTTCTCTCTCTCGTTCTCTCTCTCTCTCTCTCTCTATCTCCAACCATCAACATTTATATTCATCACTCTTTTAGTGGAAGCGATGCCTTTTCAATTCACAATAAAACTTTGTCGTTCTAATAATAAAACCTTTACCATGGTGACTTTTCGTCTCATTGCTGGATCGTTTAAGCACTTGTCTCACTACTGGTGCCGACGGTTAGCCGCGCTTTCTCGCCGCTTGGAAGGACAAGTGCCTCGGGGATGAGTCTCATCTATCAGCACGGAATCGCATTTTTCCATACTCCTTTTCATTTCTGTCGCTCAGAACCGTCATTAGCGAGAATCAGAGAGGGATTGCTATCGCACGCCGCACTGAACCCGGAAAATGATTCTGTGCTGATAGATGAGGCTCAAATACTGGTACTCAGCTGCATCCGGTTAGACTGGAAGTCGACCCCAAGATAGTTTGGGAACAGGCTAGGCCGATGATGTTGAGATGAGGTAGACCCCTTACCCATAGAAATTGAACCCTTAGACTTCATTCTTGTGTACTGGTTTCCTCAGAAAAACTAGCACCAAGTTTATTTCATCATGATACCACATTCACAGGTAAGATGTACTTTTTCATCAGATAATCCACGCTGAGATCGTAGTCTATTCGTACCACTATCTGCTCGATCCGAAGATAGCCGAAGTGGTGTCGAAGGAGTTGAACAAGGAAGCCGTAGTTGTCTTTGACGAAGCTCACAACATTGACAATGTATGCATAGACTCGCTCAGTGTGAAGGTTACCAGACGGACTATAGATAGGAGCACGTTGGCGTTGCAGCAGCTTGAGAAGACGGTAGCTCAGTAAGTTTACTTGTTTTTTTTTCTGTTTATTATGTCTGCGCGGGTAGTTCAATATAGACTGCGTCATTGACAACATATGCTTAGACTCGCTCAGTGTTAAGGTGACCAGACGGACTATAGATAGGAGAATGTTGGTGTTGCAAACGCTTGAGAAGACCGTGGCTCTGTAAGTTTATGTGCTTTTGTAGTTTGATAGCCTGTTCTATCAAACTACTAAAGTCTCCTCCATACTTCCCAATCTTCTTCTTTTAAAAAAAAAGCATTAAATCATTTATAGCTGATGATGACTTTAGTTTTTCTAACGTTTTTATTAATTTTTTGCTTTCGCACGTCGGGGGCCCCCGTATAATTCATTTGATCCCGCGATATTCGCGTTTGCAACAGCGTCGAACTATCGGGAACTCACAATAATCACGGAAGATATCCCGTAAGTGTCCAACCCGCACTGGGCCCGCGTGGTGGATTACAGCCCACTCCCTCTCATAGAGAGGAGGCCTGTTTCCCAGCAGTGGGAACATTATAGGCTGATGATGATGCTCCTGTAAGTGATAGTGTAAGTTTGGCTAAATTTGTTTTTATAGCATTAAAAATTTAAAATACATATCTTTCGAACTTTGTCTGTCTAGGATCCGCGAAGCAGACGCGGCTCGTCTGACGGTAGAATACGAACAGATGGTTGAAGGGTTACGTCAAGCTGCCGTGCTGAGAGAAACTGACTCTGTACTGGGCAACCCAATCTTACCGGATGATGTACTCAATGGTAAGGGAAGAATTCTGATTTGGTTGATTTAAAAACAATGCTTTTAAGGTGAGCAAGTTCCAAATACAAATGTTTGCTGCTTTGCGTGCAAGCCCTTGCAACACAGAGGCACAGTGATAAGCAGCTTTATTATCACCAGCACAAAGTGTAACCAAAGTGATCTTTAAAACGTTATGATAAGGTTGCTATTTTGTTGATTTAGAATCAGGAACTGTGTTCTTATAAAGTTGAAAAGAAACCTTCGGGTGTCATAATAAAGATATTAACTTGGCACACGAGGTTGTCGGCATGTGGAATGTGAACGTGGCTATCATTGTGCTGATTGTCGTTACGGCCGGTTTTGGACTGATGGCCAAAAGCCTCGCATGAACATCTGTCGAAGCTCTCACTTGGCGGTTGGATCAAGGACCTTATTGAAAAAGCAGGACTACTCGCAACAACCCGCATTTTTTTTTAAACATTGCCTCACACTAGTAATTTCTCCTGTATCGTGAGTGCGTTTACAAACATTTAAATTCACATACACAAACAGCCAGACCCGGAACAACTATCTGTAGGTATTACAAATATTTGCTCCGTGTGGGGATCGAATCCGTGACAAGCAGCGCAGTAGTCAATCGCTTCGTCAACCGTGCCGTCAAACATTGTGCATTGAGAGGAGGTTCCTGCCTCTGGAGCCCTAACTACCGGTCTCCACATCGGCGGAACACCATTTTTTTATAAGGTTTTTTTTTAAGAAATATTTAAAAATATAATGGAGTACACCCGTTACATTTTTAAATAATAGCAAGGGGGAAAAAATAAAATATTAACTGGATTATTTTACAGAGGTGGTTCCCGGCAACATCAGGAATGCGGAACATTTCCTAAGTTTCCTGAAGAGGTTTATCGAATACATAAAAACTAGGCTGAGGATACAACATGTGGTACAAGAATCTCCTGCAGGTAATATTTTATTTACATTTGAAATTAAAAACTACAGTTTAACTTCAATAAAAAAAAATGTTTAATTCTCACCATTAAAAATTACAATATAGTAGGTACTTGAAAATTATTTCTATTGTTTTTCTGTGGGTCTTTGTTTTTTCGGGCCTACTTTGTCCTCCCATACTTTATAACTAACGCTGTCACAGAAATGTTGTAAAACCAAATGATTATAAAAGAGTAACCATGGAGTTTCTTGCCGGTTCATCTCCATAGGAAACGACCAACCCGAACCGAGCACCTTTTTGTCGACGTTTTATAAGTGCCCGATAAGGCCTATGAAAAATAACAATAATTTGATTTTGGTGGTTATAATGACGTGCACAGAGTATTTTCCTCTTTCCCTGAATTAGGCGGGAACCTGTATGTCAGGGTAATAGTGTTCGACTATTTACATTCTAATCCATCTTAGGATGTTTGTGTGTTCACTGCTATACACATAAAGTAGCATTAAAAGTGCGAGGGTTTGTTGGTATATTGTTTTGAAAGACTGTTAGCAAGTTGCCCAATACAATTATTTACAAACTGTTTACAATGGGGATGAAAACCCACAAACTTAATCTGCGTAGATACCTAATGCTATGTGTGTGTTATTTTCATTCAGCTGCCATGGAGTTGCTTGCTGAAAACTTTACTGTAAGATGGTGCTAACTGGTTTTCTGATCGCCGATTGTTTCAACGCCTAGCGCCCTCTCGCGGCTAAGCTTCCAGCAAACCAGCCCCTGGAAAACTTAGAGAATAGTCAAAATAAAATCATTAATATCAGTCTTGTTTCCCCATTCCTCCCGCCCTCCTCTATTTTACGCTAAGCTTCCCTGGTCTATGCAAGTCTCACCCAATACTTTAAAATCAAATTTAAAATAAATAAATTACTTTCCAGGTTTCCTAAAAGACGTGCAAGCGCGCGTTTGCATAGAACGCAAACCGCTACGTTTCTGCGCCACCCGTCTGTCTTCCCTCATGAAGACGTTAGAAATACCGGACCCATCAAACTTTGCTTCATTGACTCTCATCACTCACTTGGCAACTCTAGTATCCACTTATACGAAAGGATTCACGATCATTATCGAGCCTTTTGATGATAAGACTCCTACGGTCTCGAACCCTATTCTACATTTTTCGTAAGTATTATTTCTTTTCTTAATTTATTGTTACAAGTGTCCAGTTACTTGATAAAACAACAGAGTTGTCTTGGAGGGTTCTGCTTGAGTGACATTGTCAACACCAATGCACAGCAAGCGAGTTATTAGTTGTATCACTTTGTTATCGACCCTAAATAAGCCATTTAGATGGAGCCTTTAAGCGATTCCGTGCTCTGTTTCTGTGCTGACAAAGTTTCTTTTTATTCAGTAAATATCTGCTGTTATTTCAGATCAGGCCCCCAAAGACGTATGTCTATCTCGCTCGCTTTCGTAATGCCAAAACAAGATAGACATACGACTTATCGAATCGAAATCGACTCCGAGCGTTTGTGAACACGGGGGCAGATGCCTTTATTCAAATAGTATTAATATATCGATAACTTTTATTTTCCAGATGCATGGACTGTTCAATAGCCATGCGGCCAATATTCGCTAGGTTTCAATCAGTTATCATCACCTCAGGTAAGTTCAAATCATTTTCTATTATTAAAGCTTACAAAATATTGTGTGTGTTTGAAATGCACAATAATGTTCATTGACTTGAGGTTTAAATTACAACGACAGACGAACGCTTGTGAAATTCGACATCTGTGTTAAGAGATAGTAATCATATGTGTTTCTCTGCAGGAACATTATCGCCTTTAGACATGTATCCGAAGATCTTAGACTTCAACCCAGTTATAATGAGTTCGTTCACCATGACGCTTGCCAGGCCTTGTATATTACCTATGGTAAGTTACTTATATATTACTTTCTTTATGTTATATTCATAGATCGGAGTAGGTAGATTGATTTTTGGTACTTGTATCATAAATGCACACAGAAAGAACAACATGGATAAGCCAATTTTCCGAAAAGTAATTCAGGTATTTCCGGATTCAATTAAATATTGTTAATGTTGGTAGTGATATTCTTACTACTCAATTCAAAATCTGTTGAATAATAAAAACAATCGAATTCCGATCGAAGCATTAATAATAATTTTATTTTTATCTTTTTTATGGCCACAACTTTTTATAAATTGTTGCACTTTAATTTCAATCAAATCAACCAATTCCGGAGGAATGTCCATATTAACATGTACGTTTCGGATCAATGACCCCAATTCAATCTACCTACTCCGATCTATGGTTATAATGGATAGAATTAGGAAAGAGTACATTAGAGGAAGTCTGAAAGTGGTTGTCGTGGTATGGGCATGTGATGCGGAGGAATGAGGAAAATGTCGTGAGGAAAGTTTTGAGTATGAATGTGGATGGGTATAAGGGTAGAGGAAGACCAAAGAAACGATGGATGGATTGTGTGAAGGATGATGTTGCAAGAAAGGAGGTATCTCATGAATGATGATGACTTTGTTAATGTTATACAAAACCATCTTTCATCTCGAGGAGCTCGTGGCTAAGTAATAACAGCCGCTCTATAAATCTCGATGAAATGAATTTGATTAGAATATAAAAAAGACGTGCGTTCGGGAAGCTGCGTGGTATCTTCTCGTCCAACTTACCGCAGTGTCTCAAGACGAAAGTTTATGACCAGTGTGTGTTGCCAGTGATTACATACGCGACCGAAACGTGGCCGCTCACAATGGGCCTCATCAGAAGGCTCAAAGTCACCCAAAGGGCAATGGAGAGAGCTATGCTCGGAGTTTCCTTGCGTGATCAAATCAGAAATGAGGACATCCGCAAGAGAACCAAGGTTACCGACGTAGCCCGAAGAATTGCCAGACTTAGTGGCAGTGGGCAGGGCACATTGCTCGCAGAACAGATGGCCGATGGACCCGAAAAGTTCTGGAATGGCGACCGCGAACCGGGAGACGATGCGTTGGAAGGCCTCCCACTAGGTGGACCGATGACCTGGTGAAGGTTTCGGGGATCCGCTGGATGCGAGGCGCACGGGACCGATCAATGTGGCGACACTTGGGGGAGGCCTATGTCCAGCAGTGGACGTCTTTCGGCTGAAATGATGATGATGATAAAAAAGACGCCAAGCTGAAGTGGGACTGGACTGGCTACGTCTGCCGCATGCCCAATGATCTGTGGGCCAAAATAACCACTTTCTGAAGCCCTGACACAGCTAGAAGGCGTCGTGGTAGACCTCGTAGAAGATGGCGGGACGAGCTAGACAAGACCAGCGACCAGTGGTCCACATTGGCCCTGGATCGTGACAACTGGAAGTCATGAGGAGAGGCCTTTGCCCAGCAGTGAGACGACACAGGCTAACAGTATCAGTATCAGAACAATATAGTCATACTTACGAGCAGTAAGCCGTGGGTTCGAACCCAGGCAGGCGCATTACTTTGTGTAATTTATTTCATCACCGCTGCCCTCAAAAACGGTGAAGGAGAACATCGTGAGGAAACCGGCATGTCCTAGAACTAAAAATTCGAAGACAAGTGACATCTACCAACCCACACTGGGCATGGGTGGCGGATTACAGCCCACTCCCTCTCATAGAGAGGAGGCCTGTGTCCCAGCAGTGAGAACATTATAGGCTGATGATGATGATGATTGAAATTAGTTCCATACAATCTAATATCTTCTTTATATGATATCAATCTTCTTCTTTTGTTAAATGAATAAGAGTGATTCACTAAGTAAATGTATAGTTCAGTTTTAAGTAGCAAATCATGCTTTCAGATAGTATCAAAAGGCAGCGATCAAGTGGCGATATCATCTAAGTACGAGACGAGAGAAGATGTAGCAGTTATAAGGAACTACGGACAGTTACTGGTCGAGGTAAAGAATAAAACACGGTGTAAGGGACATTGACGCGAAAACGCTTACCAGATACTCAGTACATCATTGTGAACCCGTCATAGAAAATTTTCATCGGTAATTAAAAAAAACCAGCCAAGTGCGACTCGGACTCGCACACGAAGGGTTCCGTACCATTATTTATAAGAACCGAGCAAAAAAATCTCATTTTTGTATGGGAGCCCCCCTTAAATATTTATTTTATGCTGTTTTTAGTATTTGTTGTTATAGCATCAACAGAAATACATAATCTGTACAAATTTCAAACTGGCTAACTGTCACGGTTCATGAGATACAGCCTGGTGACAGACGGACGGACGGACAGCGAAGTCTCAGTAATAGGGTCCCGTTTGACCCTTTGGGTACGGAACCCTAAAAATTGGTTGTCTGTAAAGTCGGTTTACGGACGATAGTTTAACGTGACAAAGTCATATGCATTACAAAACATTGATGAAATGATTGCATACTTTTATGAATAGCAAGCCGAACACTCAAGCCGAGCCGATCGTGCCTTTCGCTCGCTCGTGCAGCGCTCTCGCTCCGATCGTAATAGTCCGGGAGGTAGCGTTGCAAATGAAAAAGTTATAGTAAGCCGGCTGATATTGTCATCGATGGTTGATCTTACTATCTCTTTTTTTTAAATTCCCTTTATATTAGTTTACGATATTTCCGTTTACTATTCGTATTATTTTATATTATGCATTTCTTTCATCTGTGTAAAATAAAATGCAACGCTACCTCCTGGACTATAACGTTACAATGAGTCATCCTTTTTCGTGCGTGCAGCCGGCGTTCATCGATTTATTAGACGATGTCACGTCAAAAAAATCTACTGTTTCCTACATAAGTGCAATACCTACACGGTCAAAACGTATGGAACCGCTGTTTTTTAGGGTTCCGTACCCAAAGGGTCAAACAGGACCCTATTACTGAGACTGCGCTGTCCGTCTGTCTGTTATCAGGCTGTATCGCAAGAACGGTAATAGTTAGCCAGTTGAAATTTCTAAAGCTTATGTATTTCTGTTGCCGCTATAACAACATACTAAAAACAGAATAAAATAAATATTTAAGGGCGCTCCCATACAAAAAAAAGTGATTTTTTTGCTTGTTTTTTATAAATAATGGTACGGAACCCTTCGTGTGCGAGTCCGACTCGCACTTGGCCGGTTTTTTTTAATAATTAATAAAATAATTCTATGTGGGGGGTTCAGAACGATGTACTAAGTAAATGGTAAGCGTCGACGTCCTTTACACTTTGTATAAATATCTGTAATCAGTTTTACTTTTTTAAACTTGATTTTTTAACTAATAATACTGTTGTTTTGTTGTAGATCTCGGCGTGTGTACCAGACGGTGTAGTATGTTTCTTCACGTCGTATTTATATTTGGAAAGCGTGGTTGGTGCTTGGTACGATCAAGGTAAATAAATCAATATCTCGGTGGTGAATATTTTAAATGCTGTAAGGGATATGAAGAAAGGAAAGAAAAATATATTTATTTGTCGCAGGGACATGACGTGCATACAAAATTACAAAAAAACCGGCCATTTTCGAGTCGGACTCGTGCACGAATGGTTCCGTACCATTATTTATAAAAACATGCTAAAAATCACTTTTTTCGTATTGGAGCCCCCTTAAATATTAAATTTATTCTGTTTTTAGTATGTGTTGTTATGGCGGCAACAGAAATACATAATCTGTAGAAATTTCAACTGGCTAACTATCACGGTTCATGAGATACAGCCTGGTGACAGACGGACGGACAGACAGCGAAGTCTCAGTAATAGGTTCCCGTTTGACCCTTTGGGTACGGAACCCTAAAAAGAAACAATAAACATACAAGGCATGACAAATATTAAGTACAACAGGACAGAACAAAAAGATTTGATATCCAGCCGCCTTAGGGTGTTACCACCCCTATCGATTGATCGTCGATCGATGCCATCGCTCAATGGTGGAATGGATTAGTCGGCGACGATCAATAGTTTCTACTAGGTACACCAATGGATCGATCGTCGACTAATCCATTCTACCATTGATCGAAGGCATCGATCGACGATCGATCGATTGGACTTCATCATTTCAGCCCAAAGACATCCACTGCTGGACATAGGCCTCCCCCAACGCCACATTGACATAAGGGGGGTTTTGCCATAATCGCCACGCTGGCGATCGCAGTACGGTTGTTACAAAAGCACAGAGAACGCTGCTGCCCATTCTCTGGCAATTCCCTTAGTCGGCTCTTACGACACCCACGGGAAGATATGGGATGGTGCTATTCTTACGGCCGACACCATACAGAACTAACGATTGGACTTAAGACATTTCAAATATGCTACTTTTAAGTTTCCACTTTTCAAGTCTTACGTTCATATTATTAATCTTAATGTTATTTTGACTTTTCAGGAGTGGTGGCGAGCTTACAGCGACATAAACTTTTGTTTATAGAGACGCAGGATTCTGCTGAAACGAGTTTTGCCCTCATCAATTACATAAAGGTAAAAATCATTCTTCCGGACTACACACTTATATAAATCTATCTATTCTATCTATATAAAAATCAACGGCTGGGCCGATTTACCTATTTTGGTTTTGAAATGTTTGTATTGTAGTCTTGGGAAGGTTTAAAAGGTGAGAAAGATAGGGTAGGGTAGGAAGGTGGGGTAAGGTAGGTAGGTAGGGTAGGTAGAAAAAAGTGCATTGCAACGCATGCTGGGTACAGCTAGTACTTAGGTAAAAATATTGAGACAGTTTCCAATATATTACGAAAGTCACTCATTCAATCAAAATAGAATCTTCTTTTTTTTTCTTTGAGAAATTTATTCCTTTGATGTATTTGTATTTATAAGAAGCCCTCGATATTTTATGCGATGATTGTTTTTTATTCACATTTTTTTATTTCTTCCACCAGGCTTGCGAGAGCGGTCGTGGCGCAGTCCTACTATCTGTGGCCCGCGGTAAGGTCTCGGAGGGCGTGGACTTCGACCATCACCTCGGCCGCGCCGTGCTTATGTTCGGCATTCCTTACGTCTTCACGCAGAGCCGTATCCTTAAAGCCCGATTGGATTACCTTAGGGATCAGTTCCAGGTTAGTACAGTTCGATTCAAACTTAATGGCGGCTCGGAAGTTAGCTGCGAGCGTAGATACGCGTAGGGACAGTCAAGACAAGACGTGTCCGTATGTTTATGACATTGAACGATTAATTCAATATTCTATATGCTTGGTTCTTATAATCTATTCTATTGTTATTGATGTAATTTTATTGTGTAGATTTCTAATGAATGTTTTTAGAATAATTGCGTACCTTTTAATAAGATTGTGCATGCCTGTAAGTGATGTATTTATTGTACAACAACATACTTGATGAATTTTTTCTTGGCAGATTCGTGAAAACGACTTCCTAACATTTGACGCGATGCGTCACGCAGCGCAGTGCGTCGGAAGAGTGTTGCGAGGCAAGACGGACTACGGTATCATGATATTCGCGGACAAGCGCTTCAGTCGCGCGGACAAGCGCACCAAGCTGCCGCGCTGGATACAGGAGCATCTCAAGGACTCGCTGTGTAACCTCAGCACCGAGGAGGCCGTACAGGTTTGTTGAAAACCTTTGCCAAGCCTCATCCAGGTTGCAGCCTGGTTTCCACATCCAATTGCCAATTCGGAAATTCAATCTTTTCCACACCGACTAATATACTTATGAGATCGTTTTAGCCTAGTTTATTGCGCCCTGGTTCAACCCAACAAAAAACTTGGACCCTATACTGTCGTGAAATTCAACCAAGAGCACTTAGGCCCAGCGTACACCGCTGGAGGCGCGGCGGAGAGCAATTAAAAAAAAAAAATAATTAAACCTTAACTACCTTGACATTCGGTCCATATAAGAATAAATTCGCACGCGTTGCTCGGAGCGCCCTCAAGCTACTACAAGAGCATGCGCGCGACTGCTCCAGTCGCCGCCGAGCTGCGCTGCGCTCCGCCGCACTAGGCCGCGCCCGGCTGGCAGTTGTCTGTACAAAGTAGCATTGAATGACAGGAGCGCTCGGAGTAATTGCGTGCAGCCGCGCGTCTCTCCGCTCGAGGGCTCTCAAGGGCTCTTGATTCCGCTCGGGGACCGTGGAATCCGCCCGTGCGTTTCAAGGAAAAGCGTTCCTCCGCGCTTTTAGCGGTGTGCGCTGGGCCTTACTGTGCGTTTAACAATGAACATAAAAACATTTAGTCTGATGATATAATAGTTTTCAACTAAGAACAGGGACAAAAATGAGATTTCAACATGTCTTATGTGAAAATTTTACCATGATAATTTATACCCTCAGATCTGCAAACGCTGGCTCCGTCAAATGGCACAACCATTCACTCGAGAGGATCAACTAGGAGTATCCCTGCTTACCCTACAACAACTACAGTCTGAAGAACAACAGGAGAAGATTGAAAAGCAAGTCATACAGAAATGATGCGCACGATTGCGTCGAAGAGTTGCCAGATATGGATGGGACGTAATCAAAACACTACTGTTGGAACTGTTGAGAAAACAGGCTAAACACACGCAAACCTTGGCGGCTGGTGTAAAAGCCTTGGGAACCAGAAACTACTGTCACGAACATATTTTTTAATTGAAAACTTCTTTAGCGGCGTTGTGCACTTTTGTGACGGGTAGAAAATGTTAAACTCGCGTCAGGACACGTACCCGAAAATTCGTAAGACGGATTGACATTAGGTTACGAAGGAATTTGAACTTTATGACATCTGTCATTGAGTTTGGGTTTCCAAAACTGGATAATTATCTTATGCACAAACAAAACATTCGGTTTCTCCAAAGAGGTAAAATTCGTAAGACGGATTGTGTATCAAAAATGCACAACGTTAATATTCAAGTTTTCACTTCTGACTGCACTCCCGGAGTGCAACGCGTTTTTTTTTTAAAGGACTTCCTTGCGGTCATTTCCATAATACTACATTTTAAAACACTAATAATAATCACTATGGTTATAGTGGTGATAGACCGATCAGCGCGCTGCGTAATGATAGTCGATGTTACCATCCCGCATGACGAGAACCTCGTGAAGGCTGAGAAAGAGAAACAAATAAAATATCTCGACTTAGCACACGAGGTTGTCAGCATGTGGAATGTGAACTCGGCTATCATTGTGCCGATTGTCGTTACGGCCAATGGCCTAATGGCTAAAAGCCTCGATGAACATCTATCGAAGCTCTCACTTGGCAGTTGGATCAAGAGCCAGATTCAGAAGGCAGTACTCCTCGATACGGCCCGCATTGTGAGGAGGTTCCTGTCTCTGCAGCCCTAACCACCAGTAGCTTAGACCCTGCTCCCGATACCGGCGGAAACCTGTTTTTTATATTTTTAAATGTTTTTTTACCTTTTTTGTTTTATAAGAAATATTTAAAAATATACTAAATAAGATGAAAAATGAATAAAGGAAATAATAATCACTATGGTATAATGTTTTCGGGATTATACAAGGCCTACTGTAAAGTTTTTGACGCCCAATGTTACAGGGGAGGTAAGCAGGTCTGACCCGTAATACATATTCAGGTTTTGTTCTCCAGTATTCAGAAGCACAAAAAAAATCGTTTTGGATTTGTAAATAATATGTTATGTGTTTTCAAAAATAAAATAAAATATTTTTGACATCTTTTGCTTTTCTTTATCTATGTAAGTTGATAGTTTAAAATATATTGAGTAGTGCAGTTACACTATAATAGCAAAAATGCAAACTTTATTTCGGTCACAATTCATTATAAAATTGCAAAATTGGGAGAGATATGGGCCTTGTCCATAGAGGGCAAAATTGCCGCGAATCTCACGCGCGTTTTAGGCGCTTACGGTTCGCGTGTAAACTGGACAACACAGAAGTCTAGTCGAGTCTTTCGCCATACTCTCGACTAGACTTTTTATGTTCTTGTTCTAGTCCACTAAAAACGTAACGGCTTGGCCACGGGAACCGGCGGCGCGGCAATTCGCGCGGCGCGGAAAGCACGCCAAGGGCATTTGCGTTTGCCGCCGCTACCAGTGTTCATTATTTGAGTACAATTAAACTGTTTTCGTTGTTACACTATTCGCCGCGTCTGCCGCTCGACGCTGTGGCATGCGCCGTACCTACTCTTTAATACATTTGTTTGAGTCGCACGCCACACCGCCCGATGCGCGTGCGATTCGCTCGGCAAGATTCGCCGGGTGTCCCGCTGATCGCTGCTACGCGTGGCACGCCCTGTTCTTTTCCATACATTTGTTTTAGTACGCTTCGCCGTTTGCACCGCGCGAATTTTTGCTGCAGCGAATGTCCCCGTGGCGGAGCCGTAAGGGTTCGCACGATACGATTCGCTGCGAATTCGTCCCTTAACGCAGAGTACGAAATGAGAGTGCGAGTAACGCAGAGTACGAAAGCATCTAGATGCGGCTGTTCTAATGAAAATGGCGCCGTTGAGTGCACAACTTCTGTCAACAAGTTTCTTGCAACTATCCCGCACTAGGATACTAGTGACGATAGGTGTCTCCGCGCTCTGAGAAGAGTTTCAAGGGACTTCCAAATAAAACAACAATTAATCTGCTTTGTAACTATAATTACAAATAATGTCAAAATCGAAGAGTAGGAAGTCACGTGATCTACGAATTAGAGCCAAATGTCAACGTCCTTACTCTCAGGTAAGGCAATCGAGGATGGCTCGTCTGTCAAACTTAAAGTTAGCCCAAGACGGAGCCACGAAGTTAAAGAATACATTCTCATCTGGAGATTCTTTCTTAGGACTAGCTTCTTTCTGAACGGGAGAGAAGCTGTTGTTATGGTTCGGGTGAGTATTCTGCGGAGTAAACAACTGTCGCTTAGCTACTTTCCTGTCCTTTCTAGAACCACTAGAGTTTGGAGTGTTTTTGGCGCCACTGCCATGGCTGTTGCTGTGGCTATTGCTGTGGCTGTTGCTATGGCTATTAGCGTGGCCATTGGCGTTGCCATGGCTATTGGCGTGGACATTGCCGTTGCCATGGTTATTAGTGTGGATGCTGGCGTTGCCGTGGCTATTAGCGTGGGCGTTGCCATTTCCTTGCCCATTACCATGTATGATTTGACCATTCCCATAGATATTCCCATTGCCGTTACCGTTTCCATTCTTATAAGGTTTCGGCACAGAGGTACAGGTCAAGTTTAGCTGTTGATATTCCTGTATTTCATTCTGCAGACCCTGAGAGATCGCTTTGGCCTTAGCTTTAGTAGTAGAAGTCGATTCTATATCTCCCATAGATTTGTGACGCGTTCTTCTAGTATTTGTGAACACTTTCGAGTTCCTTTCTGCGACCCAGCGCCGCATGCGTTTAACGAATGGAAGCACCATAAAGAAAGCGTTTGGGCTCACTCCCATTTTGAGCTTAGGCGTCATATCTTTCTTATTGGCCGGTAGATCAGCCAATGGGAACCACTCACACGCCTTAATCTCATTTCTCGTTCTTGGCTGGAATTTGGTGTCTCTAGGAATGTTACCAATAATGTACAGGCGGACAATTTGTTCATGAATTATAGCTTCTATGTAGTCGTTTTTGTTTATCAGCTTACTGATGTCGAAGCCTGTTTCTTCAAGTACCTGGAACAGAACAATATTATTGTTATGAGCATGTTCCTAGCAGATCCTCTTTTATTCCATTGTTTTCTTTCTCTTTAAAACAGTAATGCAGAAACTACTACTAAACTAGTCGTTTTGCTATGGTCCATCAGTGCGATTCGAGAACTTTGCCTTTGGGAACAATTATAGATGTGTAAGGCGATTATCCCATTGCACTGCGCTCCGTCGCGTAACGGGGGCCGCAGACTTGTTGTCCTACGTTTTTTCTATACAAATTGAGATACTTCATCATCATCATCATTTCAGCCGAAAGACGTCCACTGCTGGACATAGGCCTCCCCCAAGAAAGGGGGGTTTTGCCATAATCGCCACGCTTGGAAGGCGGGTTGGCGATCGCAATACGGTTGCAGTTGGTACAAAAGCACAGAGAACGCTGCTGCCCATTCTCTGCTAAGTCTTTTAGTCGCCTCTTACGACACCCACGGGAAGATATGGGATGGTGCTATTCTTTATATCCGACACCATACAGAACTGAGATACTTGCTTTTTTAATATTGTAATATTAAAATTTGCGGCACCTTGCTACGCAACGGAGCGCGGTGCAGTGTAATAATCGCATAAAAATAATTTACTGTACAATCAATGATATACACACACATGCTAAGCACTTTCTTTTCTTTGTTACTTGTTTTGACTCAGAAAAAGTGTTACGACTCTTTACCTCCCTGGCAGCACACTTATACGGCTCCTCATCCTCATTGACCTTCCCTTTAGGGAAGCCCCAAGACGCCTTCGTCCAGTAGGACTGGACCAGCAACACGTGCGTTAGGTCCGTGTCTAACAGGATGGCGCCATAAGTCGGCACGGTCTGCTTGTACTCGCGCCAGTTGTCTAACACCTCGTCCAGACTACTCACATGCTCACGGAGTTGCGGGACGTGCTGCAAGTGGTTTGCCAATGAAATGAGAAATTAAATGATGAAATGAAATGTAGCTTTAATTCCAAAACTGTACAGTTTAATTTCTACTGCACCGTTTTTTATGGTTTTTTCTATAGTAGTCATTTTCATAAAGTGGAAATGAACTGTAACAAGATTTCTTAGGCAGCAAGTCAAGTGCACTTGACTTAATACACACTTTCACAGTAACTTACCAACTGCCAATCTCTCGTCTCGTCACTATTTCTCAGGTCTAGTTGAAAACCAGCGTCAGGCACTAGCTGCTCGGCAGTTTGCTGAACTGGGCCTATTTGGCGCAGCCGTGAGACACACAATATTATCTTTTCATTTTCTGTCTAATTTAAGTTTTTTTATTTTTTATTATTGTGTGCACTTGTGGCATGTGTCAAATAAATATGTTTTCTTTCTTTCTAATGCTGACCAAAGGCCAAGGAAATGATATAGCTAGGTTGAATGATATTTGGGACAAGAAAGACAGAAGTTGTTGACTGGCCTTGCATTTGACAGATAGTGTGTAATGCACAAAGACCAAGTCACAAAAAATCTGGTCTTTTAATAAATTATTGATATTCCAACTTGTCCCACAGATGAACAGATTGGAAAAATCCAATTTTAATGTGAGACTAGCTACTTACTTGAAAAATATGTGCCGCAAACTCCCTAATACCACAGGGGTTAAGCCTGGTGGTCTCATCAGTGCAATAATAATCTAAGTAGAACCAGTGTGCCAACTCTATTTGGAAACATATTCGCACCAGATTCCCACGGTCTTCTGGCGGTAAGTTAATTATGAAGCGGCTGAAACGAAGACAATATGATAAGGATAGGCGCTGATGGTATAACATCGCACAAGCACACATAGAATGACTGCTGTAGAAATGGGCTATGTTGACTGAAGAATCAACAAACTGGCATATTATCATTGTCTATCTGTCATTATTTTGATTCTTCCGTAGACAAAACTCGTTTCTACAGTGGTCATGCTACACATGGTATAATTCTGAGAGGGCAGGCAGAGTTCTACCTGTAGTGAACCCACATTGTATCAGTTACATTTAAAGTGGCTACTGAGAATCCCAGGCCTTCATGCCTCCCTCTAGCTAAACAAATGAGGCAGTGTTGGTTGACAACGGTGCAGGAACTAGGCCATCATTAAAGTTTACGAAATAGGCAAAAAATATCTAGATGTGTTCAGGAATCTTTGTAGAGTGAAGAAACAGTTGTAATGTTCAAAGTAGTAATTTCAGCATATCACTATTCATTTCTGAATCTATGTAGGTATTTCAAGATGACCTCAATACCAATACTTCTACTGGAATTTTTAGCAGTTTCTTTGTTGTACATAGTATATAACAAGTTCATTTTAGAAGGTGTGATTAACTCAATGATAAAAAATTAATTGTTGAAAAAGTTTTTACAGTCTAAACTACTGCATTGGATGATTGGATCCACAAACATTACAACATATTTTCATTAATTTCATGTAAAAATGTATACATTATTATATGTATACCGTAGGTATTAAACTGCAAGGGAAAAACAACAAAAACGAAAATATTTACCCAGTTCTATGGACTGTTTACTAAAACCGCATTATTTTGATCGTGAAAAGAAAACAACCTACCTGCACAGGTCATCTAAAATATCGATAGGTATAGAATGTTGGCTTTTATGTCCATTACCAGCAGTTGATCCCATCTTATTTGTTTATCTTTAACGATTTCTTACTATTTTACAGTATTTTTAGTAAAAACAATGGAAAATTTTCTATTTTACTGCTTTTCTTTTGTGTTGTAAAATGAATCCACAGATAATAAAATTTTAGGCCAAAACAAAAAATAAAAATTGTGGCTTCGTTCCAGATAACTAAAATATGTTAGACTCTAAAGCATAAACTATGATTCTCTCGTATCCGAACGGAAAAACAAATGTCAGCAGATGTCATCATTGTCATCTAAAAATTATCAATACAACACAGCTGTGAACGTGTAAGTAAAAATACAGAACATTGGGCTATATTTCAATTTCTCCATCCATTCTATATTAACCAGATACCAAAATGGATATCACGCCGTTGTTCAGAGCGTACATAAAGACGGTGAAAACGCGGAACAAAGCTTTTGGTATTCAAAGCCCTACTAGCGATGATAAACAACGCATACTTCGAACCAAGCCAAAAACCGCTTTCATGATTACTGCGAAGGATATTACTTCACAAATAACAAGACTGCGGGACTTTTTGCTGGAGCACCGCGAGAAATACTTGAGCTTCTACGATAATGTCGTCGAGGATCAGATGACCGATGCGGAGAGAGACCAAATAGACACAGGAGCGCAAAGGATAATCAATACTTGTTTGCACTTGCTGAAAGAGTTTAGGAATGACAATCGCAAGGTAACGGCGGCTCCTCAGATGAAAGAATACATGGAAGCAGTGGCTGACCTCATAGACATGTACTTGAAAGCTGTGTGTAAGATACACAGTGAACTTAAAGCCCTACGGGTGAAGCGAACTCTAGTCATGAGGAAACTGTCGCGCTTGGAGCTGCCACAGACAAAGTCAAATATTCCAAACCCTTTTCTTGTTAAAATAGCAGAGAATACTGACAAAGTTTTAGATAAAGAAATTGAAGAATTGGAAGAACCAGATACAGTAAAGAAGATGGATTTGTGTGAGAATGAGGTGGCTGTGTTAGCTGACGAGGAACTCAGTGCCGAGGAGTTGCAGATGTTTGAGTCAGAGAATGTACAGCTCTTGAATGAGCTGAACAGCATGACAGAGGAAGTAAAAGCCATTGAAAGCAAAGTGCTTCATATTGCCGAGCTACAGGAAATATTTACTGAAAAGGTGATAAAGGAATTACTTCTATTTTTTATTTTTTTACAATTTATGCTTCTTTTCATTTTGTTGAACATAAGGTTTTATTTATTTGTTTATTTAGGATCTCCAACAAAGAATGTACACAGAACATGCTAAATAAATTATGGATGACAAAAGTATTGTGTAGGTGTACAGACTCCTTCACTTACAGGAGACCACAGCATGCATAGTAGAATTTACATCTAAGCTAACAAAATTTACAATATTATTAAAATATATTGAAAATTTTTACTTAGCAGTATGGTTACAAATGAAAGTGATGTTAGGGCTAGGGCGTACCCCAAAGGCGACGCGCAGAGGCAGCACCCGGCCACTGCAAAAGGGTTGTCGCACCATAAAGGGCTGGTGCGCCGTAAAACGCAAGCTCGGAGAGGAAAAGAAATAAGAATGAGGTGTGCGAGCTGGAATGTGGGTACGATGACTGGAAGAGGAAGAGAGCTAGCAGATGTCCTAAAAAGCGATGGATAAAAATAGCATCTCTGCAAGAGACTAAGTGGAAGGGTGAGAAGGAGAAGGATTTATTACTGTGGCGGCAATGGCAAGCGGAATGGGGTAGGAATAGTTTTGGACAGTGAGTTAAAAGAATGTGTAGTGGATGTTAAATGAGTGAGCGATAGAGTGATAGATGTAAAAGTTATTCTAGATAGTTTAGTGCTAAATATAGTTAGTGTGTATGCACCAGTCAGGAAGTGAGGATAGCGTAAAAGAGAAGTTCTGGGAAGACTTTGATCGAGTGATGTTGGATGTGCAAGAGAGTGAAGACGTGTATGTAGGAGGTGATTTTAACGGGCATGTTGGAAGAGTGAAGGATGGGTATGAGAGAGTGCATGGCGAGTGGGGGTATGGAGACCGTATTACTGACGGCGAGGCACTGCTACAAGCTGCTTCTGCCTGCCAATTACGAATACGTGGTTTAAGAAAAGAGACGAACACCTCATAACTTATAAAAGTGGCCTCCACGCGACGCAAATTGACTATTTCTTAGTCAAACGTAACAACCTCAAATGCGTTACAAACTGTAAAGTGCTGCCAGGCGAAGACTTAGTCTCCCAACACAGATTGGTCGTAATGTAGGTAAAAGTTAGTGTCCCGTCTAGTGGAAAAAAAGAACGGCTCCCACCTAAAACAAGATGGCGTATTATAGAAATGAAGGACATGGAAGGAAAATCTGTGAATGAATGTTGGAAAGAGATGGCGGACTGTATACGGAGAGTAGCAAAAGATGTGTTTGGAGAATCGAAAGGGAAAGGTATGATAGATAACGATACATGGTGGTGGTAAGAATAAATAGGTACAAAAGAGTCTGAAAGAAAAGAAGGTTGCGTTTAAAGAATGGCAGGGTGTAATAATCGGGAACGACAGTTTGAAAGAAGAAGATTTATAAAGAATGGAAGAGAAAGGCAAAAAAGGCGGTAGCAGTTTCCAGGGCTAAGTCGCAGGAGAAGTTATATGACTCACTGGACAGCTCTAGAGGCCAGAAGGAGCTCTACCGGATTACAAAAGCAAGAGAAAGGAGAACGAGAGATATAAATCATATAAAGTGTGTTAAAGATGGTGCTGGTAAGGATCTGTCTAAAGATGATGAAATAAAAGGGAGATAGAAGATTTATTTTGAAAAGTTGATGAATGAAGAGAATGAATGGAGCGGTGTGCTTAATGAGGTACAAGTAAATATGGGTATGGTGAGGGAAATAAGCATGTATGAAGTGAGGAATGCAGTTCGAAGTATGAAAAATAGAAAGGCCATGGGCCCTGATGAAATACCAGTGGAAGTATGGAAGTATTTAAAAGAAGACGGATTATGTGGCTGACTTTATTTTTCAATAAGTTGTTGTGCGAAGAAGCGATCCCACAAGAATGGTGGAATAGTACGCTAGTGCCCATTTTTAAAAATAAAGGTGATGTGCAGGACTGCAACAACTATCGAGGGATAAAGCTCATGTCACATAGTATGAAAGATTGGGAGAAAGTTATAGAGAGAAGATTGCGAGAGGAGAGTAAGATTAGCCAAAATTAGTTTGGGTTTATGCCAGGTCGAGGAACCATGGACGCCACTTTTGCACTCCGCCAATTAGGTGAGAAGTTCAGACGTGCGCACAAGAACTTGCACAGCTGTTCATTGATCTAGAGAAAGCGTATGATAGGGTACCTCGGGAAGTGTTGTAGTGGGCCTTGAAAGAGAAAGGTATGCCTGGGAAGTATGTAGAGTTAATTCGTGCTATGTACAGCCAAGCTTGTACCTACGTCCGGTCCACTGCTGGCAACACCGACGAGTTCAGTGTGGCTGTAGGCTTGCATCAAGGGTCGGCTTTGAGTCCTTACCTCTTCCTGTTGATTATGGACGCTTTGACGTCAGACATACAGGAAGATGCACCCTGGTGCACGCTGTTCGCCGACGATATTGTTCTTTTTAGTGAAGATGGACCAGAGATCCAGAGCAACTTGGAGAAATGGCAACAGAAGCTGGAGAATGTTGGCCTGAAAATCAGCAGAACTAAAACCGAATACATGTTCTGCGATTTCGGCGGTCCCTCCAGTCCTGGTGTCATAGCGCTGGATGGCGCGTTTTTTCCTGTCTGCTCCGAGTTTCGGTATCTCGGTTCACTCGTGCAAAGCGATGGCGAAATAGATCGTAGTGTGTAAAGCACAGAATAAACATTGGATGGATGAAATGGCGGCAGGTCACGGGAACTATCTGCGACTCCTGCATTCCCCTTAAACTTAAGGGGAAGATTTATAAAACAATGGTCAGACCTGCTGTCTTCTATGGATCAGAATGTTGGGCCACAAAAGGGATAAATGAACGGCATTTGCATGTGGCTGAGATGAGAATGCTAAGGGGGATGTATGGTGTAACGCAAATGGATAGAATGAAATGAGAAATGAGTACATTAGAGGAAGTCTGAAAGTGGCGCCGGTGACTGAAAAGTTGCGTGGTAATCGGTTGTCGTGGTATGGGCATGTGATGCGGAGGAATGAGGAAAATGTCGTGAGGAAAGTTTTGTTTGAGGGAAGTCATGTTTTGTGTTTTGAGATGAGTTTTATATAAGTATTGAATGTAGGAAGATCTAAGTAAAATAAAAGGCAGAGATGGAATAAAGAGTTTTAATGAGTAGAAGGATGCCAGTCCCACCAGTTGGATTACCTCTCTTCACTTCAAAAGTGAAGAAAGGTAATCCAACAGGATATTCCAACAGGGTTATGTGAGGGATACAATTTTAACAAGATAATATTAAATAAATGAAGAATAATAATAATAGAATAAAATGAATGAGAAGTTAATAATTAAATAAATCTTTAAGACATTTCCTATACTTTAGAAGAGATTCACAGATGTCAAAATTGGTTGTTTTTAAATATAAAAATAAACAAACTCACACATTTTCATAAGGAAATTAATGAGTAATGTGTGTGTTCCTTTTGTTTAGTCCTTGTCTGATATTAATAATTGTATGTTTCCAGGTTTTACAACAAGAGCAAGACATAGACAGGATATCAAACACTGTGGTGGGGTCTACTGAAAATGTTAAAGATGCCAATGAACAAATAAAGCAGGCTATTCAACGAAATGCAGGGCTTAGGGTTTATGTACTTTTCTTCTTGTTAGTCATGTCATTCAGCTTATTATTCTTAGATTGGTATAATGATTAAATGGTATGCTTAATGGAGTATCTTTGTTGTTTTCAATATATCCTACTATCAAAATCTGAAGGAATCAATGGTAGAAAAGATTTGTAGCACAATTCTGGTGATGCCATAGTGGTTAAATCTCCACATAGCATAAAACAAAGTCGCTTCCCGTCGTCTGTACGCTTAGATCTTCTAAACTACCCAACAGATTTTAATGCGGTTTTCATCAATAGACAGAATGATTCAAGAGGGAGGGTTATATGTATAATACAAGCCAATATATATTATATGTGGGTCGCGAACCCCTAGGGGTCACGAAGCCTCTATATGAGGGTCGCAAGAGGTAGCGAAAACAGTAAAAAAAAAAATTGTGCGTGGAGTCGGTCCGCGCGGAAGAAGTGAAACTTACTAATGTGGAAATGAATGCTTTCATACCACCTCCGTGGTAGCGTTAAACGTTTAACGCAACCTTGATTTCCCATCCACATACTGACCTCGGCTACCGTCGCTTAACCTTGATCACCCATCCACATACTGACCTGGGCAACGGACGCTTAACCTTGATCACCCATCGAAATACTGACCTCGGCTACTGTCGCTTAACCTTGATCACCCATCCACATACTGACCTGGGCAACGGACGCTTAACCTTGATCACCCATCGAAATACTGACCTCGGCTACTGTCGCTTAACCTTGATCACCCATCCACATACTGACCTGGGCAACGGACGCTTAACCTTGATTACCCATCGAAATACTGACCTCGGCTACTGTCGCTTAACCTTGATCTCCCATCCGCCTACTGACCTGGGCAACCGTCGCTTAACCTTGACCGCCCATCCGCAGACCTACCTTGGCTACCGTTGCTTTACGTTGATCACCCATCCAAAAACCGGTCTTGGTAACCGTTGCTTAACCCTAATCACCCATCCACAGCCTGACCTTGGCGCCGATGGTTAACCTTAATCACCCTGCATCCACAGACTAACCTGGGCAACCGTCGCTTAACCTTGACCACCCATCCGCAGACCTACCTTGGCGACTGTTGCTTTACGTTGATCACCCATCCAAAAACCGGTTTTGGTAACCGTTGCTTAACCCTAATCTAATCACCCATCCACAGCCTGACCTTGGCAGCCGATGGTTTACCTTAATCACCCATCCACAAACTGACCTGGGCAACAGTCGCTTAACCTTGATCACCCGTCCACATACTGACCTCGGCTAACCGTTGCTTAGCTTTGAGTTTGATCACCCATCCACAAAATATAATACGCAATATATACGCATTCAATCTATCTCTGTCTCTTTCTATTCCCCCTCCATGGTAGCGTAAAGCGCAGCCTTGTTGGAAGTCGCATACAAGTTTCACTTCAACAATTAAATTTAATAAAATATTTAGATTTATTCAGAAAATATTAACTAAAGGATATAAACATTTTTATGTTAATTTATGTATTTGTATTTTTTTTCTTAACTATGCAAATGCATAAAAATGTTAGATGGATTGAATATTTATAATATAAAAAATACATGGTAAATAAGCGAACGGCCGGGGCCGGGGTCGTGTCATGAAAAAGGTTGACAAACACTGATCTAGAAGAACCTATTTCATACCCAGTATTTTTACTATTTTGTTTAATAAAATTATTGAGTCCAAGATGATACACAGACAAATATACGTTCAGAAAAATTGCAAATTTTAAATGTGGGTTTACAAAAAAAAGGTTTGTCTTGCTGATCTTTTACAGTCAGGCATGGAAATTTATTTACGTAGTAATATAATTTAGATACAAAATTGGTATTTTA
The DNA here is from genome assembly GCA_949152445.1 of Cerastis rubricosa. Lineage (NCBI taxonomy): Eukaryota > Metazoa > Arthropoda > Insecta > Lepidoptera > Noctuidae > Cerastis > Cerastis rubricosa. Next base: position 19,003,821 of record OX424541.1, read on the forward strand.
TTTAATCCACTATAGTAAAAATTGAATTTGATAACTCTTAGCCCACGTGATTAATTTAATGAACATTTCTGTCTTTCTGAACTAAGAACTAACGTCAAAATAATGAGACATTTGGTCCCCATTTGAAATAATTTTGTTTGTTTTGGAAATTGTGTTTTATCAATAAAATATACATTTCTGCATTGTTATTCTTAACCTTAGTGGTTTTACGTGCTGAGTTTCTTCTGCGCCTTTATTTTGTATTCCGCTCCATGTCACTCCAATTTTTACGTAAAGTCCGAGTTTTCTTCTCATCAAGTGTTTCGCCGAAACTAAATTGGTCACAAACTTCCGGACGTAGTTATCGTGCTACAGGTGCTACCGATACGGAAAAGATGGACGCTGTGAAAACAATGAAGGACTTGGGATACGCTTTCAACACTGGTAAAACAACTTTTTATCTGCACTTGATTTTGAAGTTCAAGAGGTTAAAGAGATGAGAACTAAGTTTACAATAATAAGATGCCTTATTCGGTATTTATCTGAATACCTACATAATTACCAATATAACTTTTAACTTTTTTGCTTGGGAGAGAAAAGGTATTTCTTTGTTACATTTATTAGGTTTAATTTAATATTAACAATACTTTATGCTCAAAACGACACTATCGTTCTACTTTTTTACAGAAGGACAGTTGCGTAAGGTAGGTGCGGATGGCCAACCAACCGAAGAACCATTCCAATTCAACGTCAGTAACCAACACCAGGAATGCCAGGCACATTACGAGGAGCTCGGAAATGCAGTCACAGAATATGTGTACCATTTGATGGAACAGAACTTAACAAGGTTGCCGGTTCCCAAAGATTCCAGTAAAGGAACATTCATCTTTGTTTCTAAGGATTATGAACTGAAGGATGTGTTGGTGATCTTAATTCACGGATCTGGAGCGGTTCGGGCTGGGCAGTGGGCCAGATCGTAAGTAGAAACTTGTTGACTTATCTTGCATTCATAAATTGTCACCTTATTCCCATGGACACAGGAAGAAGCTACATAATGCCTCATTCTTTGATCCTTACAAATACTACATGCTATTGCATATACAATAAATCAATCAATTTTTTTTGCAGACTTATAATCAATGATAACCTAGACATGGGCACACAGCTACCTTACATCAAGAAAGCCCTTGCAAAAGGTTACGGAGTAATGGTACTAAATCCCAACGATAACTGTCTACCCAATGGCAAGAAAATACCTAACAGTAGTTCCGGAGAAGAACATACAAACTATGTGTGGAAAACATATGTTAAAAGCACAAAAGCTACTTCAATAGCTATTGTTGCTCATAGTTACGGAGGAGTTTTGACTGTTACGTTAGCTGATCAGCTGAAAGATGAATTTCAGAAGAGGGTGAAAGCGATAGCATTCACTGATTCCGTGCATGTGTATTCTAATATACAGATTACCAAGTATATGAAAGACGTAAGTAGCATTTATAATTTTTTTAAACAAAAATGCAGTTTTTATCCATGACACATGTATGAAAATGTTGTGGTGTTTTTGCAGGCAGCTAGAAACTGGATTTCAAGTCAAGAACCACTGGATACACCAATGACCACTCCAGAATTTGATATACCAAGAGTTTCAGCAGGTAAACTCAACTTTTTATTCCAATAACAATATCCTTAGGGGACGAGTTCCAAAGTGTATCTTATCATTTATCACCTTTTTATTTTCACAGGTCATCAAAAACACGAAATGACGTCATATTCATGTATGGAATCAGTGTTTGAGTTTATTGACGAAAAAGTGTCAAAATAGTATTCATATCGCACAAACTGTATACTATTGTTGTTATTTGTATAGGTGGACATTCAAACAATGTATCATTATAATAAGAATATACTATATTTTACTAAATTATTTTTTTAATTAGAAAAGCTTAAAACTATGTTACTTCTTCTTTCCCTTGCAGGCATTTTTCATCCAATATTTTATGTCCTGCTTGTTCGCTCTTACACCTAACACAGCAGACTTAGAATTAACATCTCTCACAGCAAATGGCGAGAATCCTGCAGTGTAATCAGGGTCCATAGCATTGGTTTTGCCTCGCGCTATCTTTGTGGCAAATCTCTTGTGGATGTGTTGGTCTTCAGAGAGTATTGGGTATTGGAAGTGTTGCCCTCCTTTAGGAGTGGGTAGGCTGAACTTTTTGCCCCGTGCTGTCAGTGGTTTCCGTCCATTTATGTGAATGTGTTGAACACCATCATCATCAATGCTCACACCAACTTTTTTCAGAGTTGAGTGACCACATTTAGGGCAAAACAATTTGGTCATCACACTAGTTGTTTTAAAGCAAGTGGTACAACGGAATATGAAGGTACGGAGTTGTCTGATGATCCTTCCATCTATTGAGGTTGCATTGAGTCCTATTTGCTTGAGGACATTCTGCATTGCAAAGTCTGAAGTGATACAAGCTACTTCTACAGATTTTTCTTCAAATTCTCCCAGTTCCATTTCTTTCCTCTTCTCTGCGACATTGCCAGGTGTGATCCACTCTCCACCATCACTGTCTGATGAGTCCTCATCACTTTCAGACTCCTCTTTATCTGAAACTTTCACCATGATGTCATCAATGTTTGGTTCTTGAATGTCCATATTTTTTATTTGTTCTGCAATGTCTTCTGCATCTTCCTCATTGTGTTTATTTATTTTGCAGTTATTTGCAACATTTATAGTGATTGCTTCAGGGCTAGAGATAGGTTTGTCTACGATTTTAATTTTAGCTTCACCAGTTTCTTCATCAGTGCTTTCTGTTGGTTCACCAGTTTCCTGGTTGACATTTTCTGGTTTCACTTCCGAGTTTCCATTTGGGGTGGTGTTGTAGTTGGCTAATCCAGTTACTTTGACAATCTTCTGTGTGGTTGGATCAGTTTTCAGATGGTCGGTACCGATTTTTTCTTTTTCCAGTTGGTATGTAAGCGCCATTACTTTTATGTCAGTGGCAGAGAGACTGCGGTAGTCGCCGGTCTTTTTGGAGAACTCTGTGATGAATTTAATGTTCTCAGTGAAAACATCTTTCACTTTAAGATCGTATGGGAGCACTACAAGCTTTCTGCGTTGTCTATCGTTCGTGATTTCATCAATAACCTCTTGCACTGTGTATACATTCTCAGCGATGTCTTGTAAACTAGCTGCCTTTATGAAGGCGGTTGTGTCGACCACTAAATGCTTAATATTTTTAGGCATTTTGATAAATTACATTAGGAATTAATGAAAACAGTGTTTAATCTAATCTCACACACCATTGACGATACCTTCACGTGTTGAATTATTTTGACAAGACTGATGAAGTGACATGCCAAATTGATTTTGTTTTTTTTTTTTGCAACTTGCGTTCGGATATTGCCCCAAAGGAGACCAATCTGAGAGTAATCTGGCTTAATCAATGTCCATCCAACTATCAATTTAAATTGCAACAAATTGAAATTAATGTGTTGCATCGATCAAATACTAACACGCAGGGACTTACTAATCAAGAGCAAGATTCACTCCCGTACTATTATTATACCCTTTGAAGATTCATCTCTTCAGTCATAAAAGCATGTTACAATGTGCCAAAAAAAGTTAATATACCTGGAACGCTAGAATGCTTTTCAAAATGACATTTGTGGCCTCGATAGTGGTGTTCAAATGTGCAAGTGTTCTAGTGTTCATATTTGTTTCTTTCTCAATCGACTTACTTGTGAGAAAGTCCCGGAAATGTTACTCAATGTTATGAGATTTTTACATTAGCATTCGTCTATTTCATGCAATGCAGTATTATACGGAAGCAAGTGACTGAAACAAAAATTTTCATTGAAAAAATACTATTTGGCTCTGAAAGTTCGAACTTAATTTTATAAATCGACTAAAGTTTTCATGCCAAATTAGTATGTCATCTCTTCTCCCTAGCATCAAGAATATGGAATCGTATTCGTTTAATTTTTCTTTCATTTAGATAGTTCTTAGCTCATGTTAATAGTTTGCTTATGCAAACAATATCTTAACTATAGTATATGTGTAGAGATTTGTGTATAGCATAGCATAAGTGTTATAATGAGTTCTAATAAAAAGGGAAAACGTCATGGGAACAAGCATTTCCCCATAGCTGAATCTGTGAGCATAGCACTGAAGATTCAGTTGGATAAGTTCATTACTGATGAAAATGAGACTGAACTGAAGTTCCCGACGTTCCTATCGGCTCAAGAGCGCGGATTCATCCACGAGACAGTTGCTAAGCTCGGTCTGAAGTCGAAATCGCGCGGGAAAGGTATGTTGTTGATAATATTTTAATCATACGTACAACTAATAAACCTATGTTTGAGAATTTCTATAAACCTTTTTCTTACTATACTGATTTGTATGTTTACGTATAACCATATGGATAAATTGCACATTAGTTGTAATTATTAATTACCACTAGTTGTGAAATAAATGAATCAAATGTGTTATAAAAAAACTTTTACTACATTTCTTTTAATCAAAAGTACCTCTTGAAATCATGTTTGAAGTATGGATTTAAGAAAGTAACTACAATATCAATATAATGCATTTTATCACATAACATATAGAACTTAAATGTCCACATACTCTATCTCTTCTAAATAAACAACATTTTGTAGAATATAAAAAAAAAAACACAATTTATCGATAAATTATAAGTTAAATCACTGCTCTACTTGTACTGTACCACATGTACATAATATTTAGCAATCATAGTATTCAAATATAGTATTGAAGTATTTTTTATGTACGACTATGGTACATGATGTTAAAATAAATAAATATTTAAATAAAATGTAACAAATTTAAGTACTAATAGTAATTTTTACAATAATTGTGTTCAATTTGTTTACAATTTATTGTGCAATGACACCAATCTAATCAACTGTATTGTATAAGTCATATTGTGCAAATTGATGTCTATTTTAGAATTTATCTTATAGAATCTTTACATAGTAAAAACATAGTGGCTTATACTGTTTGTACACTTAGATCTTTTAAACTACTCAAAGAATTTTGATCTGGTTTTTATCAATAGACAGAATGATTCAAGAGGAAGGTTTTTTTTTTTTTTGTTTACTATGTACTATACAAATATTAAATCTTTCTTATTGCATAATATCTTACAGGCCTCACTCTTGTTTTCATATCATTTTTACCACTCAAATGAAAATGATGTTATCGAAGAAAAATAATAAAAAATACAGTAATGATTAACCTCTTTTGCTTGCTTACCACAACACTTATAAAACACCTCTCAAACTTAAGTTTTTGAACTTCCAAGACACAATAAAATGTAAGAATTGACTATAAACTCTTTACAGGTGTCAGCCGCTACCTCACAATATACAAAAGAATTGGTTCAACAATCATTCAGAATGATGCCAAGCTCATCCTGGACTCAAACATGCGGTGCAGTATTGCGGAGCTGTGCAATGCATTCCCCATCACAAGCAAAGAGAAGGATGACCTTAGCAGCTGTCCTGAGAAGGAGAGAAGTCCACAACTCTCACACAAGACTATGGGGCAGCTGAATAATGGGGTTGCACAGGTATTGGGCTAAATAAAATCTTTAAATAATCACTAGTTTAAAAAAAGAAACTAGATTACCGCTTTCTGTTAATGTCTAAGAATGTTGATGAGTTGGAAGCATAGCAAAAGCCATATAAAAAAAACATTAAAAAACAACATCAATGTATGTGATACTAACCTTTGTTGCATGCCTTTTTTCTAATTACTAGTTCTCACAATTTAAGTGATATTATTTTAGCAATCAGTCAGTTTGCACTATCTACTAATAACCCACACTGGGGATGCATGGTGAATTATTGCCCTCTTTGTCTCACAGAGCGTAGGCCTTTTTCCCAGCAGTGGGTATTGCAGCAGTGGTGAGTGGGTATAGGCTAGGCTGATATATTTTTTATTCTCCAACTCTAAAACATGTCTAAAATTGTTCTTTTGGCTTCAGGTTCCCAACACACAGTACAATCCAGATCTCCTAAAATTCAGGGAGAAGTTGCCAGTGTATGAACAGAGACAAGACCTCATCAATGCTGTTCTACATAATCAGGTGAGACCAAAACTAATAAGACATTGGGTTCTTAAATTCTAGTCAAGTCTTAAAGTTCTGGTCAGGTCAAGTCTTAAGTCAAAGGCAGGATTGAGTGATTTATATTGTATAAGTTAATAAGGAAGTCCACGGAAATGCACACCCTTTACCAAAAGAAGTGTTGAAGTATGCTCCCCAAAACATTTGTATATGTTGACTATTTAATTAATACAATGCAGAAAAGTTTTTGACGACTTTCCTTTAAAGAAATTCGCAAAGTTTCTTATTTCTCTCTAATAGATATACAGTTTTACTCAATGATGTAAAATAAAGTAAATCCGACTTACGCTGACTAGGTTAACTTCAGTCTAATATAATTCCTTTGAACATTATTCTCAGGTGATAATAGTAGCCGGTGCGACCGGTTGCGGCAAGACAACCCAGCTACCTCAGTTGCTGCTCGACTACTGCCAGGAGCACAAGCAAGCTGCGCGCATGTACTGCACACAACCTAGGAGGATATCTGCAGTAGCTGTGGCTGAGAGGGTAAGTCACCAAAAAGATTTACATACTTTTAAAAATTCAGAGTCACAGGTGTGATCATAAAGCCTAATGGATATCCCTATTTACGCTCCTGACTACTTAGCATGTTGATGGCAATCTAAATTGTGCTGACCCAAAAGTGAGCATCCATCAGTTCCTGCAATGAACAAAGAACAGGACACGTGGGACACGATATTAAGTGCCCTATCGTTTGTGGAACTTCTTCTTCTTCTTCTTTATGGGGTTTTGGTTTCCGCACTTAGTCCCTTAAGTGGACCATTGTGCGTGAGCCATAGTGGCCGTTACTCCAACCAGCCCACCTCCCTCCAGAAGCAGATCACACTTCCCGGTCTACGTTAAGTTAAGATTAGGCAAATTAATTTTATGTGCATTGCCATATTCTGACAATCTTCTTGATCAAGAAAATGTTTATATTTCTAGTTTAAATAATCTGATGCATATTTTATCATGTCGTCATAGTGACCGTCTATTGTTTTTTGATACTAACAATTTTGTTAGAGATTTTGTTTTGATTCGGGATCATATGTTTCTTCCAAAGAAAAGTCAACATTTTCTGGCTTCACTTTTATCATATTATATAAACGCGGTTATTAATGATTTAACTGAGACTAGGTTAAGTGATGATTGTGATGAAACAGTATTATCTTGTGTCTCCAATAATACTGTTACTGATTCTTTAAACTATTAGAGCCGACAAAAGAGAAGCCTGGTAATAATATTTTACTTTATCACCAAAATATAAATCGCTTCTCCGGCAAAATTTTAGACGTGGAACTGTTAGTTGATAAATACCACATGGATATTTTATGTTTCTGTGAAACTTGGTTAAAACCAGATAGGATGTTGTTTAATGTGAATAATTTTTCAGTTGCCAGTGCGTACAACAGATCCTCAGTGGGCGGTGGTACCCTGATACTTTGTAATAGCTGTCTCAGGTATAAGGAGAGGAAGGATATCACTGCTTACTCTGTTGATCGCTTATGTGAGGTAGCATGTGCAGAGATTGAAGGTCATACTGTCTTATGTGTTTATAGACCACCAGCATCAAACCTGTCATTATTCTTAATCACAATGGAAGAAATATTAAGTAAACTTTTCTTAGATAATAAATTAGTTTTTGTTTGTGGTGACTTAAATATTGATCTGTTAGTCAATTCACCAGAAAAATATAGGCTGGTCTCATTGTTTAAATCATTTAATTTAAAATATTTATTTAATGAAGCAACTAGAATAACAGCAACCTCGGTTTCATGCATAGACAATGTATTTACTAATTGCATAGTAAAAGAGTCGTTAATAATTAGTGGCGTCAGGTCAGACCATACTGGTCAACTTGTATCGTTTGAGTTAGACAAAAAGTTACACTTAGTTAAAACAATTCAATTAAGACCCCTTTCCAAAAATAAATTAATTTCTTTCAATAATAATGTTCTTACCAACCTTAATAATGCTAGTTTTGATTCAAAAGACCCCAATATAAACTACGGTACATTATTTTCCACAGTTTGCCATGAATTCAATAAAACGTGTCCTATAAAAAAAGTTAAACTCAATTCAAAATCTAAATTTAGCGAATGGGCCACTACGGGAATAAGAAAAAGCAGAGATATTTTATATAATTTATATCACGAAAAATCTCTGACTTCAGATCAAGTCTTTCACACTTATGTTAGAAACTATTCGAAAATATTCAAAAGGGTCTGCGCTCAAGCAAAATCTCAAATAATAAGTAATAAAATTGGTAATTCTAATAATAAAATAAAAACGGTGTGGCAGGTAATTAACAGAGAAACCGGTAAGACTCAACAACAAGATAAGAGTGAATTGTCTTTAAACATAGATAACAAAACAATTTCTGACAATTTAGAAGTCGCTGAGACACTAGATAATTTCTTTACTAACATTCCGTTAGAGGTTACGAAATCTCTCCCCTCTTCGGTTGAATTAGCTGAGGGCCTTCTTAAAGAGAACTTCACAAAAGACATACCAAACTTCAAATTTAAACCAGTATGTATTGCCACAATCAAAAACGCATTCAAAAGTCTCAATATCAAAAATACTGAAGACTTATGGGGGATTTCGGTCAAGGTTCTTGAAAACATTATTGACTCAATTGCGCCTGTCCTAACAGGCATATTCAATCAATGTTTGGACAGCGGCAAGTTTCCTGACTTGATGAAACATAGTAAAGTGGTACCAATTTTCAAATCGGGTTGTAAGAGTGATCCTTCTAATTATAGACCGATATCTGTGCTTCCAGCACTGAGTAAAATCTATGAAAAAATCATGCTGGACCAGATGTTGTCTCACTTTAACTCTAATGGGATACTGCATAGTCAGCAGTTTGGTTTCACGAAGGGTAGGTCGACAACGGACGCGGGAGTAAAACTCATCAGTCACATTCTGGAATCCTGGGAGAAGTCCCAGGACGCTATTGGCATTTTTTGTGATCTCTCAAAAGCGTTCGACTGCGTCGACCACAACACGCTGATCTGTAAATTACATCACTACGGAATTCGTGGACAAGCTGCTGATCTTGTTCTTTCCTATTTATCAAACAGGCAGCAAAAAGTAAATGTAAATGGGGCGACATCCTCTGGGTCTATAGTCAGGATGGGTGTGCCCCAAGGTTCAATTCTTGGTCCTTTCCTATTTCTTGTTTATATTAATGATCTCCCATATATGATGGCCAAATTATCGGATATAATTCTGTTTGCTGATGACACTTCGCTAATTTTTAAAATTCATAGGAAAGATAAGGATGTCATACATGTCAACGAAAGTCTAACTGTTCTCTCGAAATGGTTCGCAGCTAACAATCTTTTACTGAATACGAACAAAACTAAATGTCTAAAGTTCTCTTTACCAAATGTAACTCAACGTGACCTTAATTTAAATCTTGACGGCAAAAAACTTGATGTTATCGCGGAAACTGTATTCTTAGGAATTACTATCGATTCAAAACTGCAGTGGGGCGCGCACATTGGAACTCTTTCGGGGAGGTTAAGCTCAGCCGCCTATGCAGTTAGGAAAATAAGGCAGTTGACTGATGTAGCCACAGCTAGGTTAGTATACTACGCGTATTTCCACAGTATTATGTCTTATGGAATTCTGCTGTGGGGATCGGCAGCAGACGTTGATTCAATTTTTATATTGCAAAAGAGGGCAGTTCGCGCGATCTATAAAATGGGTCCTCGCGAGTCCCTTAGAGAAAAATTTAAAGAGATCGATATACTGACTCTGCCTTCACTTTATATCTTAGAATGTATTTTATACGTCCGCAAAAACCGAGGGCTTTTCAAAATTAGAAGCGACTTCCATAATATAAACACACGCAGTAAACACGAAATTGTAATACCCAAATTTAGATTAACAAAAACTAGCAAGTCATTTCTTATAAACAGTATACGCTTTTATAATAAGTTGCCAAAGTCAGTTATTAAACTGACCGATGGAAAGTTTAAAAATTGCATCAAACGTGTCCTTATTAAAAAAGCATATTACAAAATTAAGGACTATGTTGAAGATAAAGAAGTTTGGCTGTAGTTCCCTCTGCTCATGCGGCTTCCCTGGTAGCTCAAAAACGACACAAATATGTGGATGTCTCTAACTATTCCGAATTTTATTTATTCTATTCATTTTTTTTTTCAGATGTTTTACAATAGTTTTCAAATCATTGCACCGTTTATTCATTGTGCAGAATAGTTACAGTACTGATGACTACATTTGTGTCAATTGTTTATTTAATTGTTCTTAGTTTTATTTTTACTTTTGTATAGATTCTTTTTCATTCATATTTTTTTGTGAATGTGTGGACATTGTAGGCTTTGTATTTTTTTTTTTTTCAGCTTCATCTTTTTCTACCTTTTGTAGTAAGCGATGACTTATTGTCGGGCCTACGCTGTCCTCTCATACTTAAGTACTAGCGCTGTAACATCCAAATATTGTAGAACCAAATGATTTTAAAAGAGTAACCATGGAGTTTCTTGCCGGTTCTTCTCCATAGGAAACGACCAACCCGAACCGTGCCTCTTCTGTTGACGTTTTATAAGTGCCCATGTAGGCCTATGTAAAATAAAATATTTTGATTTTGATTTTGATTTTGATTTTGACTCAGGGCATCCGCAAGGGAACCTGGTGTTCCCAGGGTCGCCTCGCGAATCTTGGTGACACCGGTGCACTCAAGCAGCACATGCGCCACCGTTTCCTCCGCATCCATGCATGCTCTGCACAGGGGACTGTCAGTGATTCCTAGAGTATGAAAGTGTTTATTCAGTGAACAGTGTCCAGTGATGGTCCCCGCCACCAGACGCAGGCCATCCCTGTCCAGACGCAGAAGGCGCTTGGTCAGCTTTGCGTCAAGAGACGGCATAGCTTCCTTGGACTGCCTACACCCTGGTGTCGAGGTCCACCACTTTTCCGCCTGTGTTCGAGTGTGGTCCTTTAACCAGTTATGTAGCTGCTTGAAAGGAATGGGCACAATGGGTTCGGGTCCGTAAGGTTTTGTGCTGGATCCTCTTCTGGCAAGTTCATCCGCCGCATCGTTCCCCAGGGATCCACTGTGTCCTTTGATCCATTGTAGTGTTACCGTGTTGTGGTTTAGTACCGTGATTCTTTCTAGGGCATTATGGCATTCTAGTATTAGTCTCGACGTGATCTGATTACTGTTTAGGGATTGGAGAACTGAGGCACTGTCGGAAAGTATTCGAATATTGGTATTCGTAACCTCTCTGGCCTCTATAGCGTGTGCCGCTTGGATTATACCTACACACTCAGCTTGGTAAACAGAGTTGAGCATTCCAAGGGGTTTGGATATTTTTATGTTTAGGTCATCGGAGAACACCCCGAAACCTGTCCCGTCATCGGTTTTTGATCCATCAGTGTAGATTCTTAGTTCCTTTGTACCTGAGTAGTCACACAACTCCGCTGTCAGTACGATGTTGTAGTGTTTTTGGAAACAGTGGGACTTCAGGGTTCTGTCGATGGGAGATGCCATCATAGGTTGTTCTTTGATTGCATCTATTCTGATGCGTGTGTGTTTGATTCTGGAATCATTACTTAAGGTGCCGGATGCTTCGAGTCTGAAAGTCGCTTTTGCCGCCTCCTCTCTTACGACGAGGTGTAGAGGTGGGAGCCCCAGCATCACCTGTAAGGCGGCAGTGGGAGAAGTTCTCATGCTACCGGTGATTGCTACGCAGGCAAATCTTTGTAGTTTCTCGAGATCCTTTTGTGTCGTACTTAGATTGGTCCTGGGCCACCAAACTAAGGAGCCGTATGTGATGATTGGTCGGATAACTGTGGTATATAGCCAGTGGGTGATTTTGGGGCTTATGCCCCAATTTCTTCCGAGTAGTCTTTTACATTGCCATAGGGCTATACTGGCTTTTGTGGTGATGTAATCAGTGTGTTTCGCCCAGTTTAGTTGTTTATCCAAGAAGATACCCAGGTATTTGGTTTCACTCGATAGGCTTAGTGTGGTTCCAAAGAAGCTTGGTAGCTGTAATGTTGCCAGCTTCCTTTTCTTTGTGAAGAGGACGAGTTCGGTTTTGGTAGGGTTCACTGTTAGTTTGTATTCCTTGCACCAGTCTTCTACTATCCTCAAGGCTTGGCGCATAAGATTGCATAGTGTGTTTTCGTGTGTTCCATTTATTATTATGGTCAGGTCATCAGCGTAGCCCACCGTGTAGTAGCCTCTGCTATTGAGACGTTTGATGAGGCTGTCCACTACAAGGTTCCATAGTAGCGGTGAGAGGACACCGCCTTGGGGGCAGCCCTTCGCTACCACGGCTCTAGTGGTGTCGTTCACCGTAACTTGTACGGCCCTCAGTCGGAGCATGTTTGTGATCCATCCACGCAGGGTCGGGTCCACACCGTGTTCCTCGAGGGCTGCGTTGATACTATGGAAGATAGTTTTGTCAAAAGCGCCTTCTATATCAATGAAGACAGCTAGTGAGGAACATTTGTGATCCACTGCACATTCGATCTTGGAGATTACACTGTGCAGTGCAGATTCTGTTGATTTTCCTGTGGAATACGCGTGTTGTTGTTTATGAAGTGGCCGCTCCCGAAGAGGTCCGTCCCGGATATGTCGATCACAGAGTCTCTCGAGAGTTTTCAGTAGGAAGGATGTCAGGCTTATTGGTCTGTACGCCTTGGGTTGTGTGTAATCGGGTTTGCCTGGTTTGGGGATGAAAATGACTTTCACCTCCCGCCATGCAAGTGGTATGTAATTCTGTGCTATGCAGGCTTGGAAGATGACGGTCAGCCATGGCGTTAGGGCGTCTACTCCCCATTGTAGCAGGGCTGGGAAGATTTCATCTAAGCCTGCGGATTTATATGGTTTGAAAGTCTTTATTGCCCATTTTATTCTCTCTGCAGTTACTATGGTGTGGGCTCTGGCCCAGTCTTGGTTATTTGGTGTGTGCCTTGGCTCGCTTGCCCAGGTTCTGTCCTCAGAGAGATTACAGTCTGGAAAGTGGGTTTCCAAAAGGACTTTACTTGTTTCGTGGTCCGACTTGGTATAGGTGTTGTCTGAGGTTTTCAGTGAGCCGAGGGTGCGATCCTGATCAGTTGATAGGATCTTCCTTACACGCGCGGCTTCACTGTTTGATTCAATTTCTTCGCAGAACTTCCGCCAGGCTGCCCTACTGGCATTCCTGACTTGTTTCTTGAAGGTGTATTGTGTTTTCTTGTATGAGTCCCAGTCTTCTGGTAGTCTGGAGTTTTTAGGTCTGTTGAATTGTTTGCGCATGGTTTGCCTGAGCTTACTAAGTTCCGCATTCCACCAGGGGCTACCCTTGCTCTTGGTGTTTGGATCTCTTAGCTTGCAGCAGGCGTGGTAGGCTTCGATAATAAGTTCAGAAAGTTTCGTTACAGTGTCTTCTAGTTGTTTGGGGTCCGTTAGTGTTTGTGGCGTTTGGTGCTGTGCTAGTAGGGAGGCCAGCAGCCGTTTGTAGCCGGGTACATTGGTACGGCGTGGGTTACGCCTGGGTCCGGGTTTATCTATGTTAGCTACTAGTGAGAAGCGGATCCTTCTATGATCAGAGCAGGAAGGCTCATTTGATACGTGCCAGTTAGTGATAAGTTTTATCGCGCTATCCGACGCCAGCGTTAGGTCAATTATCGTTTGTCCGCGAGATGTGACCCAAGTGGGTTCCGAGCCGCGGTTTGCGATGTTAAGGTTAGTGGAGAACAGATATGTGCATAGTACCTCACCTCTAGTGTTGGCTTTGTTGCAACCCCAAAGTGGGTGATGGGCGTTCGAGTCCGTGCAGATGATCAGATCCAGGTTGGCTTCTTCGCAGTACCTTACCAGATCGGCCATCTCTTTCGGTGGGCAGTCAGCATCCTCGCCTGGCATGTATACCGAGGCTAGGACGATATCGGGTGCGTCGCCGTCGGTTTTAAGCCTGACGGCTGTTAGGTCTCTGGAACATAATTGCGTGAGTGTGGTGGTGGGAATATCTTTGGGTATATAGGCACAGGTCCGTGGTTTGTCTGTGCCTTGAGTGTCGAGGATCAGCTTACCTCCAATGTTACCGAGGCCGCATATTCTGTTATTGCGGATCCATGGCTCTTGGATGAGTGCAATGGTTCGGGGTTCCATCTCCAGTGCCCTGCGTAGGCAGGCGGTAGCCGTCTGGCTATGCTGGAGGTTTGTCTGGATGATATTTAAGGGGCGGGATGTGGGAGGCGGTGGGGTGGAGTTAGGAGGAGCTGGATCCATCGGATAATTCTCCCCCGTCCGCCAGTCCATGTCGGTCTTCGCTACGTGTCGGTGATGATGAGAGCAGCTGCTCCGTCCACTGTGACGGTGAGGTTGGCATCCTTACGACGTCGGCATCAGCCATCGCCGTTCGGGCCATCTCCTCCTCCAGCTGCGTCATCGTCATGTCTAAGTCCGTCGGTGCCGGTTTCGTCGGTTCAGTGTCTGTCGGGGTGTCGGAGGGATGGGTATTGGAGAAGAAGCGCACGTATATCGACCCCAGAAGGTACGACACCCGCCGCTCCCTCCCCAAGACCTTTACGACTTCTTCCGGTGGGATTCCTAGGGTCAGATAAGACCCGTAGTTTTCGCCACCGACCAAAGTCGCCCTGTACAAGGACCACCTACCGACGTTATACCAGGGGTTCTGGCGTGTCAGGATAGTCTGTAGTCGTGCTATGTCCCCATTGTACCTGGGCACAAAGAGCGCTGCTCGGACCCGGGTCGGTACGTCGGACTGTCTCATTATGGTCATGGTCTCGTCTGTGTTCGGTAGTCTTAGTTTGGGCACGTGTTGATTCAGCCAGGTCAGGGCGTTGTCATCCTCGCACCATACATGAACCGTTCCATCCGCTACCCTGGGGTAACCGCGGAAGGACGGGATGATGGTTTGTGAGGGGTCGGCACACGTGTCCATGATCAGGTTTTCAAGGCTGAGCTTGATGTGCTCAGCCTCGTCAGTCGTCATGTCTCGGGATGGAGGCGAGAGGCAGATTGCTACGGCGAGTCGCGCAGGGATATCCCGTGTGGCCCGCGCGTAGGTTCTCTGTTCCTCTTGAGCGGTCTGGGTTCTAACGCGCTTGGTGTCCCCCTGGAGCATGCTTGGTGAGGCCGTGTCGTCCGGACGGTCCCTCTTTGCCGCTGCCCGGCCACTTGGACCGGGCTGTGGTTCTGAGGAACTTGGCTCACCTGTATGTGCCAGGGTCGCCCCGCGCGATAACCCAGCCCGCTTGCCTCGTTTCTGTCTGGTGCGCTGTCTTGGGTCAGGTCGGTCTTGGGTCACCTCGGTACGGTTCCGGTCGCTTCCTCCGGGTGGTCCTGGTGCGGGCAGTGACTTCTCGCGCTGGGTTTCCCCTTCGCGTACTGTTCCCTGTCCGCCCGTTTCCGCGTCCGGCTGCACCTCGCGCTGGGTTGCCCCTTCGCGTGTTTGTAGCTGGTCGCGTACTCCCTTACAACTAACCGTTTGCGCTCCGCGCTGGCTATTGCCTTCACGGGTTCTGCGCAAACGGTTGTTGAGTTCTCTTACCCTGTTCCGGATCTTTCCGCACTTAGCTTTTAACGTGCGTACTTCGTCCACAGAGATAAAACCAGAACCATCAGATTCCGCTTCCTTTCCCGTCCCGAGAGAGCCTATGTCCTTCAGTCTTGCCTCGATCTTCTCGCGCTGGAGTGCCAGCGCGCGGAGTTCGCTGTTAAGACTGGAGATCCTTGCGTTGTTAGTGTCGTTGTCAGGGTTATTCGTTACACTTTTCCGTACAATGCTCTGTTGCCAGGCACTCGTGGAAGGTGTAACTGTCATAAGGGTAGTTGACGCAGTCGTAGTCGACATTGTGTCATTCGGCGCAGAAGTCGCAGCCGTATTCGTGTGTGTCGGCGCGTAAATCGCAGCCTGTGCTGTTGGCGCTAAGGCCGGCCGCGCAGAAGGCGCGGCACTAGTTGGCAGGTTGGTGCCCCCCCCCAGATTACGGTGGAGGCAGACCGACGAATCGGTGTGGGATTCCCCGGCGTTGCCGGGACCCACCTGGGGAATATTATTTTTTCCACTCTGCATATTGGTTTTTGGTTGGTGGGCTTTTTTGGAATTGAGGTTACCCGTCCTCATGGACCGAAAGGAGAAAAGGGGAAAAAGGAGGGAGGGTCTGGGCGTAGGATCATGGGAGTGGGGTGAGGGATTACCCTAGGCCTGGGATGTTGGCTTTCAGGTAAAGTACGAAAAAGCGCCTGGGGGTTTTTGTTGCGTCTATTTCTTATGGAATTAGACCAAGAACAGGGTGGCAACCACGTGAAGGTGAAACCCCCAGACTTGCCTTGAGGATCTACACGACAGTAGCGCTCCCCCTCAAGACCCCGCCACCCTACCGCCTCTGAGGGAGGCAGTAAGGTAGGCCTGCATCTATACTACCATGCAAAGCGTAGCCAATACATGTCGTTGTGCAACCGCGAAAGCATAAATACAGACCCCCCCCGTTTGTGGAACAGCACCACATTTACACTCCAGGGCAGAGTCTCATGACTGGCTACTGCGTCATCCAGGCTATGTCATCATTATCCACATGAACGCACAGTGACATAGTCTGCAAGTGAAGTGTTACTAACATATTTAGTTTTAAGGTTATATTTACTAACACAAATTGTATTTTATCACATGTATGTTAGACTGTAAGGTATATATCTATGGGCCAAAGTTGCCTGAAAATAAATGTATGTTGTTGTTGTTATTATCCAGTAAAAAATCTGAAAACTCTGGTAGGTCACTTCTACGCTTGATATTTTCTTCACATCTCATTTTGTTTCAGCAATTTGCATTTTACTAATCAGAGCTGGTGATGAGTTCTAATCACAACTTTTCTGCTTAAAATCAACTCAAACTCTTTCTAACTCTCTCTATCTCTTGTCTCAGGTAGCCTACGAGCGCATGGAGAAGATTGGCCAGTCCATAGGCTACCAGATCCGCCTGGAGTCCCGCGTCAGTCCACGCACTGTGCTCACCTACTGTACCAACGGAGTGCTGCTCAGAACTCTCATGGCGGGAGATACTTCGCTGAATGGTAAGTCATGATCATCGTCATTCAGCTGAAAGCCGCTGTACACGCGCGTTTCGCCACATCTACAGGTCTAGATTTCTCGCATGCAGCACACATTAAGCTTTAATTTTTGGAAAAACGGAATATAATATAAAACACAAAAATATTTATACCTACCTTCGTTTGTTGAAACCAATCCATCCATCCAACCGATGTGCCCCAAACCGGTTTCATTAGAAAGCCAATTATGCGAAGATGGTTTTAGACCACAAAAAATAGAAAAATAAAAACGATTAGGCAGGTAGGTAGGAAAAAGTGGATTGTACGTACAGCTAGTTTATTATTTTTTTTATTTTCCTTTATTGGCCAACCAACAATTATTTACACTTTAACAATTTAAAGTAACTATCTACCATAATCTAAGGTTAGTGTAATAATTTATTACAGGTTAGCACCGCATGCCCCATAAACATAATTTAGGTGTGCCACAAGCACTGAACTAAAGAATTAAAATCAATATCTAATTAAGTAAAACTGACAATTTTAATTATAAATTCCCCACACTAGGATTTCTCCTGTATCGTGAATGCGTTTACAAACATTTAAACTCACATACACAAACAGACCCGGAACAACTATCTGTAGGCCAAACAAATATTTATTCCGTGCGGGGATCAAACAGGCGACACGCAGCGCAGCAGTCGATCGCTCAGCCACTGCGCCAACCGTGACGTCAAATCTATCTCTAATCAAGTTAAAATAAGAACCGACAATGAAAGCAAAGCTATGAATTCCAACTTTTTTCTGCTCCACTTCAAGCAATTACTAAGCTACATAATAAAAATCGTATTTTTAATAATTAACATTTACTTAAGTAAACACTTTGACTTTTTTATAAATACGGCTGAAACTATTCGGGTCTCTGGCCATCATGGCATGCTGTGTCTATCGCATTATATTGTACACTATACTTGTAACATATTTCTAGTATTATTAGGATAAACAGTGTAACAATTGTAGATAGGCCAATAAATAAATAAATAAGCGAGATGTATAGCTCCATCCAACACTAAAATTACTAATTATCCGCAGGTGTGACCCACATATTCGTGGACGAGGTGCACGAACGCGACAAGTTCAGCGACTTCCTCCTCATCGCTCTGCGCGACGCACTGCCCAGGTTTAAAGAGCTCAAGTTGGTGCTCATGTCTGCTACCATGGATACCCAGATATTCTCCAGGTAATACGAATTTAAATGTAGTAACAAATTGTTCAGGGGGTGTAGTAATAACTCTTACCTCTGCCTAACCCTTCCCACCCAGGCGTGATGTACCAACAATCGTAAATATACAATCAAATAACCTTCATAGTGAAAGTTTGTCATTGTCAGTGCCTTTGATGCATAGCAGTAAATATTACGTAGTTCAGTTTGAAAAATGCATAATAAATGGTAGAAATACGCAACAAACAAACAGCCGAAATATACAACATAACATTGAAATATGTAATGCAAAATAATGTTATTTTTACTTCATTTTCGTCGATTTTGTCTTGAAGTACTCACGAGTACTATTCCAAATTAATAGTAAGTACATAGTACGATTGAGCCTTCTATTAATTAAGAAATTGTTTAGGGTTCCGTACCCAAAGGGTCAAACGGGACCCTATTACTTCGCTGTCCGTCCGTCCGTCCGTCACCAGGCTGTATCTCATGAACCGTGATAGTTAGCCAGTTGAAATTTTCACAGATTATGTATTTCTGTTGATGCTATAACAACAAATACTAAAAATAGAATAAAATAAATATTTAATGGGGGCTCCCATACAAAAAAGTTATATTTTTGCTCATTTTTTCAAAATAATGGTGCGCGTACCCTTCGTGCGCGAGTCCGACTCGCACTTGGCCGGTTTTTTTTTACTTGCTTATAATTGATCTACATCCACTCAAGTCAATGCGCACTAGTTGAATTCGAATTAAAAAAATGCATGATATGTAGATAGATGTTAGTTAAAATAAGCATTATTTAAAAAACAACAGCCATTATATGCAAATGCTGGTGCATTCGCATATAATGCGGTCTCTAGGTATTTCCTTTCCCCCAGATACTTCAACAACTGCCCAGTGATCACGATCCCGGGACGCCTGCACGAAGTCCAGCGGTACTACCTGGAGGATGTGTTGAAGATGTCCCAGTACCGCACGCCCAAGATGAGCCAGGTCGAAAAGGAGCTCAAGAATAAACTTAAGAGCGGGAATAGCTATTGGTCGCAGCTAGAAGGTATCTGACTGAAATCTGCAAGGCTACTTTATTTGAAGTCACCTTTTAATGGTGATAGTGTCAATATTCTACAGGAATGATGAACTGATACCCCCTTAAACGCAGTTTAAACGCGATGATCTAGTTCAGTTCCTTAGGTGTTGCCCCAAGTGGTAAAAAAAAATTAATCAATGTGAAGCTATATCAATTAGAAGTTCGGTGTATGTGTGTGTGTAAAAATGTCCATTCGATTAAAGGTAAGAGAAAAGAAAATGCAGATTTCGTCAGGTAAAGAAAACTTTTTTTCACAGCCTAGTTTTTTTGTATTTAGGACCGACTGAAATACAAAGATTGGAGGGAGGCCTGTGCCCAGGCCCCCTATTCACAAACGAGCGAGCGAGATAGACATACCACTTTCCGAATCGAAATCGTAACCTAGCGTTTGTGAATACGGGGGCTTGAGTGGGACAGAGCAAGCTAGACTGACATGTATATAACATCGTTTTTGGTTATAAAAACTTCTACGAATTCTGCCTCCAGGTCAAAAGCAAGAAGACGCCGGCAGCAGTAGTAATAGCAAGGACGTTAAAGAAGAGAAAGAGAGTGTGATCGAGCCCTCACTACAGGCTGACATGGACGAGTTTCTTGACGAGTGTTTTAATGAAGGCACCCTGGTTAGTAACACGGCATTACGTCGTGACGTTTATTAGCTTCGATAGAAGCTCTGCTGTTTGGCAAGAAAGGAGGTGTCCGATGAGATGACGAGTAATAGAGAAGTATGGAAGAAGAATACATGCTGCGCAGACCCCATATTAATTGGGATAAGGCCAAGAGAATGATGATGATGATGTAGCTATGCTTGACGAGGAGGATGGGTGACCATTATTAACATATTAGCAGCATTCTCTGTGCTTTTGTAACAACCGTACTGCGATCGCCAACCCGCCTGCCAAGCGTGGCGATTATTGCAAAACCCCCTTATGTCAATGTGGCGACACTTGGGGGAGGCCCATGTCCAGTAGTGGACGTCTTTTGGGCTGAAATGATGATGATGATGATCTACTAAAACAAAATTATTCTTCCAGGACTCATTCACACAAATCCTGTACATGTACATGTCGGAAGGAGTCCCGACATCGTGCGGACACTCGCAGACGTGCCGCACGGGCCTCATGGCGGCCGCGGCGCGGGGACTGGCCGAGACCATCGCGCAGATGTTACAGCTCGGTAAGTGCTCATAAAAACCTGTATTGTAAAGATGAGCGACCTGGGTTCCGTTTCCTGGTCGGGCATTGTTATTTGATTTTTCCGCTCTGCTCCCCCCCCCCCCCTCCCCCGGGGATTACAGGCTTGATGTTATTTTTATCAATTCGTACTGTCCTACTACTAGACAAAGACCTCCTCTGTAGTTTTCACACATTCTTATGTGTATTCTTCATAGGCCAATTTTCCATAACCGCATATAATAATTCTAATTTAAATTTCGCTCTTATTTTTGCACAAATATGCAAACAGTGAATAAGCAAGGAGATGCGATGTAATACAGTGGAGCATAGTTTAATTTACAATGGTGCCACCTTTGTTAATTAAACTATGCTGTCGTGCAAATATGACACTTTTTAATTTACTA
Organism: Cerastis rubricosa; assembly: GCA_949152445.1. Lineage (NCBI taxonomy): Eukaryota > Metazoa > Arthropoda > Insecta > Lepidoptera > Noctuidae > Cerastis > Cerastis rubricosa. The sequence goes on from OX424541.1 coordinate 19,024,856, forward strand.
TTTGTTACACTGTTTTAGAAAGGGACTGTGAAACAAATATGATTGACATAGACAATGCTTTGTAAATCCGAACTCGATGTCCCATACTTACGGCCTACTTTTATAGATAAATTGACATGGCTAGTTTTTTAGGGTTCCGTAGTCATCAAGGAACCCTTATAGTTTCGCCATGTCCGTCTGTCTGTCTGTCTGTCCGCGTTTTAGGTCAAAAACTATTGGTACTAGAAAGTTGTATTTTGGCATGAGTGTTGTAGCGTAAATAAAAAATAGTTGTCACTACATGTGTCACGTTTAATTTTTGAGATTAAAAAGATATAACTAATACAAACATTTTTAAATAAAAAAAATATCCAAAGAAAAAAGGATTGGCGATGTAAAAAAAATTACTTTCAGTAAAGTTGCGAAATGGATTGTCTAGAAAAGAATAAAATTTGTGATTTTGAAAAATAATGCCTATAGGTGAGAAGGTGTTGCAACCGCTATCCGGCCCTAGGCGCGATTAAATTATATCCGTGTTTAAATATGATATCGAAAAAGGTTCATTCCGCGACCTTTTGACACGAATAGCTGAGAATATAAAATGATAGTACAAAAAACTATTCCATAAGTACTTCGCTATTGCTACAAATTATAAAAAGTGGATAAGAACAAAATTTTGGGATAACTTGACGCGGAGCGAAGTCACGCTGTCCTTCAGGGTCTTCGCTCGTAAATTACGGAGTCACCCGCAAGCACACGCTTCCCAAACTCAGTCGGACTTGAGTCGCGGCGTTGAAATATCTCGGAACATCAGTCCACAGCTAATTGTGTAATCCTTGAACCGATTCTGAGCGAATCGGTTCTTTGTAAAAAACAGTCTTATGCAACCGACAATTTAGTACGGTGCTTATAGTCTATACAGCCACAACTTTACACTGATTGCAGACAGTAAAGGAAAAAGATTAATCAGATTCGACACAATAATTTAGTTATTTCTCTTATAAACAGAATACCATGTATGCTTCTTCTAAAAAGATACGTCGCCTATAGACAAGAAAAAAATTTCTCTTGTCATCCAATGGAATGATCATACTTATAAGTTTGAACGGAAATAAGAAAAAGAAAAAAAAAATTGAAATGAGGTCGACTTACACGAACGGAATAGTTTTTATTCAGCCGAATCAATAAGCAGCGTGATAATGCTGCAGTGTACACGTTAATGACGCCGAAAAATTGGAAAAATAAAATTTTCAAAAAAACATTTATTTGGGGTACCTCCTCTACATGTAAAGTGGGGATGTTTTTTTTTTTCGTCTTTCCTATAGTGAGGGATATCGTTGGATAGGTTTTCAAAACTTATCAAGCTTTAAAGTATCAATTTTCGTTAGAGTCAACTGTCCCCCCCTCTACCAACTAAACGGTTGTAGTTAGAAATTCAAATGTCACGGCAGTAGTATCTATATATAACGAAGTTTAAAGGAAAACTATCACACTTAAGTGGGCTTTACAAGTTAACGAGTAATAGTCGACCAATTGTATTTGAGTCGAAAATTTCGAACAACTCCATAGAAATGTTGATAGATGGCGCTAAGCGTCAGTTGTATCGTGCTAATGTTTCATTCCTAAATAAGTTTTATAAAAAAAACTGATGTTGTTGTTTGTATAGGAAGTCAAATTAGGTATGTAGTCATGTTTGGCTTTTAGTTACGGCATGGTACGAAACTATCAGTCAGCGAATACGACCCGCACTTGGCTGTTATAATTTTTAGAGAGTAGAGTTCTACTCCGAACAACTGATGAGATTAAAGCAAGAAGTTGAGAGAAAGCGGCCGGAATTAATCAACAGAAGGGGTGTGGGTTTTCATCATGATAACGCTAGACCTCACACATCTTTAGCCAGTCAGCAAAAATTAAGAGAGTTTGGCTGGGAGGTGTTAATGCATCCGCCGTATAGTCCTGACCCGGAAAACAGGTGGAAATCTGAAGGCGCAACCTTCAGATTTCCACCTGTTTCGGTCTCTTCAGAATTCTTTAGGCAGTGTCAGGTTAACATCACGAGAGGACTACCAAAACCACTTGTCGCGGTATTTTGATCAGAAGTCTGAAAATTTCTAAAGCAGTGGGATTATGTACCTACAAGATGCCAAAAACTTATCGAACAAAATGGTGCCTACATACTTTAGTTTAATGTAAATAAACTATTTTTTTTTTTGAATTTTCTTAAAAAATGCGAAGAAATTTTTTCCCCAACCTATTATGTAGAATTAGCAGTACGCCACCGACTATACTAGAAAATATATTCGATTTAATAATATTCTTGTTCTAGGCGCCGACCCATCAGCAAAAGACAACGACGGCAAAACAGCGTACGATTACGCCGTAGAAAACAACCACACAGAATGCGCTAAAATCCTCTCCAGCTTCAACATAAATCAGGAACCCAAGGAGAACGCAGAAGATGACAGTGCAGCGGAAAACTTCCTTCTAGACGTATACCATCACACGTTTTCAGAAGAACTGATCGACCATGACCTAATGCTTGCCTTAATCAAGCATATACATGTAAACTTACCTAAAGGAAGCATCTTAATCTTCCTCCCAGGATATGACGATATAGTGACTTTGAGAGACATGATACAATCTTGCACAGAAATGAATGTATTAAAGTACCAGATTTTTACTCTACACAGTAATATGCAGACTTTGGACCAGAAGAAAGTGTTTAATCCTTTGCCGAACGCAAGAAAGATTATTATATCGACGAATATAGCTGAGACTTCGATTACTATTGACGATGTCGTGTATGTGGTCGATTCTTGTAAGGTGAAGGAGAAGTATTATGAGTCTAACGGAGGTGTTTGCTCGTTGCAATGTGTTTGGACGTCTAGAGCTTGTTGCCAGCAGAGGGCAGGACGAGCTGGTAGGACAAAACCGGGCCATTGCTTCCACATGTGCTCAAAACGACGGTTTAACACCCTACCTTTGAACTCCGTACCTGAAATTTTAAGAGTACCGTTACAAGAGTTATGTCTACATACTAAGTTGCTTGCTACAGGAAATACTCCTATAGCAGATTTTCTATCGAAAGCTCTAGAACCTCCTTCGTTTTTGGCTGTGAGAAACGCTGTAGCATTACTCAAGACTATCGGCGCGTTGACTCCTATGGAAGATCTGACAGAGATCGGACAACATCTGCTAGATCTGACCGTAGAACCAAAGTTGGGTAAAATGTTGCTTTACGCGTGTGTTATGAAGTGCCTCGACCCGGTTTTGACGATAGTATGTAGTTTGGCGAATAAGGAACCGTTCCAGATATCAATGAATCCGGAGAATAGGAAGAAAGGAAGTATGGCACGCAAAGAGTTTGCAGCAGACAGTTATTCGGACCATATGGCTTTGTTGCGAGCTTTCCAAGCGTGGCAAACAGCCCGGGCGAACGGGACCGAACGAGCGTTCTGTGCTAAGAACCTCATATGTGGCGCAACCATGGAAATGATTGTCGGTTACCGGTCTCAGTTACTTGCCCAGCTAAGGGCTTTATGCCTCGTCAAAGCCAGAGGCTCAGGAGATATAAAAGACGTCAATTTGAACTCTGAAAAGTGGCATGTTGTGAAAGCTGTGTTAGTAGCCGGGCTGTATCCTTCAATTGCTCGAGTTGACAGAGATTCATCGTCTTTAAGGACTTCAAAAGAGGTGAAGGTTGGGTTCCACCCAAGTTCCACATTACGCCAAGGAGGTGGGTTGACAGGGTCCCAGAAATCCGTGCACACCTTACCTACAGACTGGGTCGTATTTGAAGAGATATCCAGAGCTGGGAGGTTTTGCTTTGTCCGGTGTAACACGTTAGTTACGCCGTTAACTGTTGCGTTGTTCGGGGGGCCGTTGAGATTGCCAATAGGAGCACTGACTCAACGCGCTAACCCGCCAGGACTCTCAAGTGATTCTGACAGTGAAGCTGATGAAAATAATGCTTCGCCTGACACGGCTGTGATAACCTTAGATGAATGGATGGCGTTTACCGCGGACGCCTCAGATGCTATCAGCGTATTCTACCTCAGACAGAAACTATGCGCCTTAGTTATCCGTCGTATGTCGAACCCGGCTAAACCAATGACGCCATTAGACGAACAGATTCTCAGCACAGTGGTCCACATTATGGGTTCCGAAGAGAAGAATGTTGGTCTCATCCAGCCGAGCGGTATCGGGCAAAGACCGAAACCGTTGACTGTGGACTCACCGAACTGGCGATCACGGCTTGAGAACAATGAGCAGTATGGTCATGATAACAAGCAACAGTACTATCCTCAGTACAATCAAAATCCACAGAATGATGGCGGATTTCCGGGAGGAAACTTTTATAATAATGCCTATGGAGGAGGATATAGGAACGGTCAGGGAAGACCTGGGGGATGGAGGAACGACGTACCCCAGCCATTCTCCCCCCAATCGTTTACCGGTCCAAAGAGTCCTATGTCTCCGAATGGGAAGACTTTACTAGCTAATATAGAGAAGTACGGGGACAACGGAGAGGGGAATGTGAGGTACTTCGTTGCGAAGGCAGACGATGCCCATAGTGTTGAAGCAGCGCAGACCACTGGGACGTACCCCTTTACGCAAAGCACCGCTAAGAAACTGCAGAAGGTTAAACAGGTGAGCTTTTCAACAAGTTTTATAAATTTTTTAGGCTTTTATTATAATAGAAAGTTTTTGTTTTTTAATAGCTTTTATAACTAGCTTTAACTGTTAAGGCGTCCGTCTTGTTTAATTCGCATCACCAATGCTGTTGATGTACGGATCGTGTCTGCAAATGCGAATGCACACGTGTGGACCAATGTCAGAGCCACATCAACGCAGTATTTTGAATGAGTGCAAGTGAGCATGTGTGGCGGGCTATTTCAGTAGCTTACTAGCCTATTTTCTCAGTTTTTTACTAAACTAATATTATAAAGATTGTTTGTTACGATTTAACTCAAAAACTACTCGACCGATTTTAAAAATTCTTTCACCATTAGAAAGCTACATCTTTACCAAGTAACATGGGCTATACTATATAACAATTTTCGCAGAAGACGTCGCGGGCGAAGTGCTAGTTATATAATATACTAACTCGTTGATCTAGTGGTCGCCTGCAGTACTGCTGAGCCTGAGGACCTGGCTCCAATTCCCAGGTCGAGCAAAGTGTTATTGGGTTTTCAATCGGGAATTTCTCAGTAGCAGCCACGGAGTCTCGAAATATGCCCGGTTGATGGCAATAGGCTCACCCCCATTTCACGGGCCTTGACTACTAAGTACACGTCTTGCTTTTCGGGCATTACATGTGTGATTTTATATTATTCAATAGAGTATTTTGCTTTTTTCTGTATGGTGTCGGGCTCTGTATGGTGTCGGGCGTAAAGAATAGCACCATCCCATATCTTCCCGTGGGTGTCGTAAGAGGCGACTAAGGGACTTGCCAGAGAATGGACAGCAGCGTTCTCTGTGCTTTTGTAACAACCGTACTGCGATCGCCAACCCGCCTGCCAAGAGTGGCGATTATGGCAAAACCCCCCTTATGTCCATGTGGCGACACTTGGGGGAGGCCTATGTCCAGTAGTGGACGTCTTTCGGCTGAAATGATGATGATGATGAATAGAGTATTTTAAAATGTGTATGTTTGTGATGCAGGATGGGGCGCGGGTGATCGTATTCTTCTCATGCGCGAGTGCGTTCAAGTTCGTGGGCTGCGCTACGCTGGTGGACGTGAATGGGACGTTAGACTGGCTGTCCACACAACACGTGCCTTTCCACATGGTCCGGTGAGTTATTGTTCAAAACTATCTTTTGTTTCCAGATATATAAATCGTTTGTTTATTATTTGTTTATGTTTAGATTGCCACTGCTCAGCGCCGTCTGACACTTGAACTCATGGCGCTACCTGTTGCTTTCTTTGTTGATATAAAAAGTGTAGGCATTTTTATAACGTTTTCAATCTTGAAATCTGAATCTCTGAAAAAATGATGATGATGTTAAATGATTATTGTTGATGATTTTGATGAATGAAAATGTCTATTCTGTGATGTGGAACCGATAAAAGTTTTATGGTTATACCACACCAATCGATCGATGATCGATCTATTGATGTGATAACACCCGAAAAAATATCATCGTTGTCGATCGTCGTCGTTCGATCGTACGATCGACGTTTGAAGAATACGATCACCCGGGGCCCATACTGCATCACAAACATACAGATTTGACAGTAGGCACTACGCTCTACGTAGTGCTTGTTCCCGAAGGGTAGACGGTAGGAATCGTTTTCTTAGGTACCTTCGGGCTTATGCTAATGCTGAACGTAAACCTACTAAATCCTCGGCTACTGTCTGTTATGCAGCTACTATGTGATGAACTGATGATTTTTAATCTATCTAGTCTGATATTATAGTTAGTTTTTCTCAAATTTTAAGAATAAAAGAGAAGAATTTGAGATGTAAAGTACCTATGAAAATTTAGTTTTGATTGATGTTTACGTATCCACGTTTTGGTCCAATAATAAGAAAAAAATAATTCTTCTTCCTCCCTATTTCACTTTGTACATAACTGTTTATCTCTTCCACTTTTACCTTATTACTATACTATTGCTAGGATTAAAACTAACGAAACTTTTGATCCTTATTGATGTAAGGCTCAAAAGTTTCGGGCCTAACACACATTATATTAATAAGAGATACAAAACTATCATGTCACTGATTTACTGAAGTTTTCTCAAATAGATTAGTTACTCACAATCAAAAAGTTATATTTTTGTTTAATACAAGGTGTTGTTGAGGTTGTCACAAAAGACATAAATTAATAATCAATTTAAATTATGGTACCTTTATTAATAAGCGCTGATTTTTTATTGTTGTTTAAATTTGTAACCCCTTTAACGTGGTCAAAATCAAAATCATTTATTTCAAGTAGGCCAGTTACAGGCACTTTTGAGTAGTCAAACAACAATAAATATTAAGCTACAGTCCCAGTCACTAGACATAATAACTGTGAAAGTATTGTAGTTGCCCATTCCAAAGCGTAGATCTCTATGGAGAAGAATGGGCAAGAAACTCCATGGACACTCTTTTAAATTAGTAGCTTTTTACAAAAATCTTGGTTACATCATTCATGTTGAGATGGTAAATTATGTGAGAACGATGTAGCAAGACGTGCACGTTAAAAGTGTCCACAGTAAAAACAAAAAAAAAGACAATTCAAAAATAAAATAAATAGTTCGAAATAAGCCGTGGCAACTAAGAGATGACCAGGCACAACTGACAGCGCCCGTTCACGAACATCACGCATGGATCAGCCATCATTGAACTCAACCATTTTGAAGGGAACTAAATGACCCGACACACGTGCCACCATCAGCCTGACATTTAAGTGAGCATGACATACTCTTAACCGCCAGGGCACATTGAAGTTAATAAAAGACGTAGGTTTCCAGTAAATGATAGCTTTCTAGTACATAGTGCTTACACAATATGGGCTGTGCGACCATACAATACTAAATTAATTGAATTTATACAATGCAAAGTTAGTTTATACAGTCTTCAGCAGCTCCAACAATACTATTTAATGCTATCAATTCATGCGCCCCTGTCCTTGTGGAGCAGGTCCAATTTGTAATAAGCTTGCTTACATAGTGTGCGTTTAATGCATGTTTTAAATTTCATCTCACTCAGTTCAAGAATACTTTGTGGAACTTTATTATAGCAGCGTAGCTAAGGCATTTAATGAGTATTTTGCTAGCATACCTATAACTACGACTCGGTCTTTTAGTTCGTCGCCGTCTAAAGCCGAAAACCTTTTGCATAGTAGCGTGCCCAAATGTGGTCTCGTATTTAGTTTTGAACATGTAACACCTCGTGATATAGTTAATGTTTTTAATTTACTTAAGTCTAAAAACACAGGTGATTACTGGGGTATTTCCATTAAACTTTTGAGTAATATAATAGAAATCTTAGCCCCCTATCTTGCTGTTACTTTTAATAAATGCGTTGATTCAGGTACTTTCCCTGACCTTATGGAAAGCAGTAAAGTCATCCCTCTATTTAAATCAGGCAGTAAAAATGATATTGGTAACTTCAGACCAATTTCTATAATACCTGCATTTAGCAAAATTTTTGAAAAGTTAATTCTTAAACAGTTGCTAAGACATTTTAATCTAAACAACCTTTTTCACAACGATCAATATGGCTTTACCAAAGGTCGTTCGACTACAGATGCGGGGGTTGCTTTGTTGAAACACATATTTAACGCGTGGGAAAAGGCGCAAAATGCAATCGGTGTTTTCTGCGATCTCTCAAAAGCTTTTGATTGCGTACATCACGACACGCTTTTACGGAAACTACGTTATTACGGTGTTCAAAATGAGGCCCTAAATGTAATAGATTCGTATTTAAAAAATAAATTCCAATGTGTAGATGTCAATGGCGCGAAATCTTCCGGGCTACCTGTTCAGCTAGGTGTACCTCAAGGCTCAATACTGGGACCGTTTTTATTCTTGGTTTATATCAATGACTTACCATATTATTTGAAGGGTATTTGTGATGTAGTACTATTTGCTGACAATACCTCTCTTATCTTTAAAGTAGATAGGAATAGACACGATTTTGGAGACATAAACAGCGCTCTATCAATGGTCGCAGATTGGTTCACAACAAATAATCTTGTTCTTAATGCCAAGAAAACTAAAAGTATTAAATTCACCTTACCTAATGTTAAAAATCTAGGTCCCAACATTGTTCTCAGCAATGAGGAGCTTAAAACTGTTGACTCAGCTGTGTTTCTGGGTATAACAGTAGATTCAAAATTACAATGGGGTCCACACATATCAAGCCTAGCGGGTAGGCTTAGTTAGGCCGCATATGCCGTCAGTAAAGTTAGACAATACACTGACGTTGATACAGCACGGTTAGTCTATTTTAGTTATTTTCACAGTATTATGTCCTATGGTATTCTGCTGTGGGGCAAAGCCGCTGATATCCAAAATTTATTCGTTCTTCAAAAACGAGCGGCTCGTGCAATTTACCAGCTGGGTGCACGAATATCTTTGAGAGATTGTTTTAAAGAGATTGGTATTCTCACGGTGGCTTCACAATTCATCTTTGCAAACATTTTATACAGGGTGTAACGGAAAGGGTATAGCTATCCTTAAGCACTAAATATAACAGCTGGTATAGAATCACTATACAAAGTTTCAAATAAAAAATAAAAAAAATAGATTTGGTACCAAATTTTCGGTTTCATATGTTTCTTAAATTGAAATCATAACAAACGTGCTGCCGCACTACGTAGGTCAATAACTTTCCACTTATTTGCCAATATCACGATAAATCTCCTCCGTAATTCTGCGCGCCTAGTACCGTACGGTAGGTATTGTAGGTCTACCGTAGGCGGTGTTCTTTGTCGGCGCACACTGACGAAATAAAACATAGCGCTGTCGCACAGTGGAACGAATGTATGGGAGCGGTTGGACGTAGACATGTCCGAAAAAAAAGAGTAAAATTATGCCAAACTAATGATGCCATCTTATTCGATTACATAATGCCTTCATAACTTGTGGTGATGAATTTCTTCATAACTCCCATATTTCGGGAGTAATTTGAGAAAATGTGAAATTTTACTATGAAAATGAGTGTATCGAGCTCTCTCCCTCCTGATTCCGGGCTTGTTTCAAGTAGCGGTCTCTAATATCATAATGCTAATACTAAGAGCTATATTTAATACTAAGACACATAGTGCGCCAAATGTGCACTTTCTGGGATAAAGAGTGATGTTTATTTTATAACACAATTTTTTTATTTTTTGTTTATTTTGTTGATTAAAACCGTTTTTCTAAAGGTTTACCTTATTACAATAACATTTCTGAGCAGCCAATTAGAGAAGATATAAGCTAATTAGGATATATAATTAGGGACTTAAGGTTTACATATAAAACTGATGCACTAATGATTACTGATAAGAACATTGCTATTATTTAATTACTAAATGGCTCTTAATACACTAATTTAGCATGCATCATTTACTAATTATCACAATAACTAATTACCTTGCAATATTTAACAAAGGATACCTGGGATACCTGGATTTTATATAAATAGGTCACTATTAGTAACTTTAAAATCAGTGTTGATTTACACCTCGTTGTATCCCCTTTGAAGGCATTGGCTCTTTATGTATCGATGAACTTATCGAAATGGCGCTATAACACTCTTCGGGATTTCAACACTCAAGAAGGAGCTCTTCAATACCCGAGTTACTACATGTTGGTTAAAGAAAAAATTAAGTGCTATCCGGCCAAAGAAGATCTCACAGTTACAGAGAGCTCTGCAAAAATCAAATTACAAGCCTTGATGGATTTAACCTCAAGAAGACTTATTAGGTCGTTAGAAACCCCTGTTGATCCCAATCAACAGCTCGTATTGACCAGCAAATGGGGTTTTGACGGATCATCTAGCCAAAGCATTTATCATCAAAGGACGAGTGAAGATGAGCAAATCGATCTTGCTAGTAATTTTATGATTAGTCTTGTACCACTGCGGCTCGTCTCAAAAGGTGTAACAATTTGGGAAAACGAGCGACCATCTTCCACTTCATTTTGCCGGCCAATATTGTTTAAGTTTATAAAGGAAACCAAAGAAAATGTGCAGAGAGAGATGGCTGAAATCGAAGCAGAGATTGAAGCCTTAACTCCATCCACCATCACTGATGGAATTAGTGTCAAACACCAACTGCTGTTGACAATGATTGATGGTAAAATTCATTCCATTATATCCAATACAGCAGCTTCAGTGTGTGACATATGTGTTCGGAAACCTCTGGAACGAAATGATGACGTCGACGGAGGCGGCACCGGCGACGGCGTCAGCGGGGCACGGCGCTGCGCGGGGAGCAACTACATATAAGAGAACCGCGGTCGGGAGCGCGGGGACTACTCACTCGACCAGCTTTAAGCACTGTACGCGTCGCGCGCCGTCCAAATTATTATTGTAAATCATTTATAATATACCAGTTTTTTGAAGTCAGCGTCGTCATTTACACAGCCCACTTAAATCTCCTTAACAAATTGGTCCTTCGCAAGAAAAAACAAAAACGAACAGCGGCAGCAGACTTGCGGCGGCGCGGGCGCGGGCATTTGCAGTGCAGAGAAAAAAACCAACGTGGCGCACACGTCTCCGAGAGAAAAAATCTACGAGTACGGACAACTGTGGCTACAGATCGGTAAATAGTGTGTCGTTCCAATTAAACATTCCTATCCCTTCATACTTTCTAGAATTTTCCCAGTTTATTTTTTAATTTTTTTGCCATTTGATCTGACCATTCTCTTTCCCATATTTTAGACATCACATTCATTTCGATTCACACATTTCAAGCCTGGTTATTGCTCAAACCTATTATACATCGCTGCATAATAGTCGCAGAGCAAAAATAAGCCACCTGTTTTGCACGGGCACGTGGTAGCTTGACCGCTCACTCGCTCAAGGTCAACATCTGTTGCTTTGCACTCATTGAATTAGTCACTGCGTTGCTTACTGGATATTTACAGACTATATCGTAATCAATCTTTACTTTAATTATGGAGACTAAAGTTAAAGAATTAACTAAGAAACGTGCAAGCTGTAAGGCTAAGCTTACGCTTTTCAGCAATTATTTAAATGTAGTCCTTTCTTGTGCACGCTTAAGTGATCTACAAATAACAGAACTAGAAACCCGACTTGATAAAATGGATTTATTATATAATGACTATGATAAAATACAGGGGGAGATCGAGCTGCTGATGGAGGACCCCGCCGAGGCCTTGGGTGATCGCGAAACTTTTCAAAACCAATACTTCTCCTTGGTGTCCTCGGCGCGCGAGGTGCAACGTCATCATAGCGAGCGAAGAGCCAGCGTGTTGGTGAGTTCCGTACAGGCTTCAGATGTTAATGACGTCACACAGTCTAAACATAGTGTTGTAAAATTACCTCAGATTAGTTTACCGCATTTTGATGGAAGCTATCAGCAATGGCTCGAGTTTAGAGACACATTTGATTCATTAATACACAAGAACACATTGTTGGACGATATAAGTAAATTTCACTACCTTAGGTCCTCGTTAAAAGGTGCTGCTGCCTTAATAATTAGAAATTTGGATTTCAACACTGGCAACTATAGCATCGCGTGGGATCTTTTGACGAAACGCTATAATAATAATCGTCTTTTGGTAAATAATCATGTTCAATCGTTGTTTAATGTCGACCAAATAGAAAAGGAGTCTAGTAAAGCAGTACGTCATCTAGTCGACATAACCACAAAAAATCTGAGGGCTTTAACAATTCTAGGACAACCGACGCAACACTGGGACATCTTAATTATTTATATAATGGCTCAGAAGCTGGATACTAAAACTTATATTCATTGGGAAGAATTTAGAAATACTTTATCCGAGGCACCTACATTGTCTCAATTTTTATCATTTTTAAATAACAGGGCGGACTTGTTAGAATCAGTTGAGGAATCAGAATCTAATAAAAACAAAACCTCAAACAATAAATTAAATAAACAAAAAACCTTTGCAGTAACATCAAATGATTGTAATAATGGTTCAAATAAAGGTTCGAGCTCAAACTGTCCAATGTGTAAACAAAGTCATGTTTTATTTAAATGTGATAGTTTTCGTAAACTGTCTTCAGACGTACGTAATCTGAAGGCTAAAGAATTTAAGGTTTGCCTTAATTGTTTAAACCCGGGCCATTCCGAAAATAAATGTAAATTGTGGGCTCGGTGCAAGTATTGTAAGGCAAAACATAACACGCTGTTACACGTGGACAAAGACAGTGAGCCGCCTACCAGTAATCAAAAAACAGATAATGTTACTTTAACAGCCAAAGCCACACAGAATACTACTTCTTCCACCGTATTGCTTTCCACAGCGAGGGTGAAGGTGCGAGACAGCAGTGGCCGCAGCCACGTGGCGAGGGTGCTCTTGGACAACGGTAGTACCGCAAACTTCATAACTAAGGAGCTGTGTGGTAAGCTGGGTTCACTTAGACGTAACGTAAACTCCAAAATAACGGGTATTAACCAGCAAACTTGTAAAAGCACACAGTCTTGTTCCTTAACGTTAGAATCTTACTCGGGTAATTATAAAACAACAATTGATTGTTTAATACTACCAGAGATAACTAAATCATTACCATCGACATTAATTGATATCAGTACTATTCCACTGCCATCAGGCATCTGTCTAGCTGATCCTCACTATTATAAACCGTCAAGCGTAGACATATTACTAGGTGCTGAACAGTTTTGGAATATCTTGGGTACTAACACAATCAACTTGGGTAAACATCAACCTAGATTATACGAATCTAAATTAGGATGGCTTATCTCTGGGTATATTGCACAACCTAGTCCATCCCGTGACCAACCAGTGTGTAATTTCGCTCAGGAAATAAAACCTGAACTCACTCGGTTCTGGGAACTAGATTCAATATCAGAAAAACATTCGTTGTCAGCTGAGGAACGTGCATGTGAGGAACACTTTTTACGCACTACCACTCGTGGCAAAGACGGACGTTTTATTGTAAAAATACCATTTAAACATTCCCCCGAAGGGTTAGGTGACTCATACCAGATGGCGAAAGTTCGATTTCTTTCACTAGAACGTAGGTTCGATCGTGATCCCCTATTTAAAAGTAGGTATATAGATTTTATGCGCGAGTACCTACAATTAGGGCACATGTCTGAAGATAACAATACAAATAATAACATAAGTTACTATTTACCACATCACGGGGTTCTGCGCGAGCAAAGTACTACAACTAAATTAAGAGTTGTCTTTGACGCGTCAGCTGTGACAACTTCAGGTATTTCTTTAAATCAACTACAAATGATTGGTCCCACTGTGCAGGACGATCTTTACTCTATTTTGTTACGTTTTCGACAACATAGATACGTAGTATCAGCGGATATTGAAAAAATGTACAGAGCCATAGAATTAAATAAATCTCAACGCTCTTTACAAAAAATCCTATTTAGATTTAATCAATATGAACCGCTTAAAACATATGTTCTTAACACGGTTACTTATGGTACAGCTTCGGCACCGTATTTGGCAACAAAGTCACTCGTAAGTCTCGCTTCACAGGCCTCAAATGACGGCGTAAAGCATGCTATACAACGAGACATGTACGTAGACGATTATCTCGGGGGCTGTGACACTGAGTCCGGCACCATACAGTTATGCAAGGAGGTGAGTTCGATTCTAGCATCAGCTCAATTCAAATTAAGAAAATGGCAATCTAATAACACACAGGTGATGAAGGCTATATTATCATCTCTTGATCCGAATGATAATAACATACTCGATTTAAATCGTAATCAATCTCCTAACACTTCTAAAATATTGGGGGTAAACTGGGTTTGCGATTTAGATAAATTAACTTTTTTTATAAATCTACCTTCAACTAATAAAATAACTAAACGTTATATTTTATCTAGCATTAGCCAAATCTTTGACCCATTAGGCTTAGTGGGGCCATGTGTCGTATTGGCAAAAATAACAATGCAAAAATTATGGTTAGAAAAATGTTCATGGGATGAACCAGTTTCCCATGACACTCAAGAACGTTGGCTGTCGTTCGTCACGACATTACCGTGTCTGAATAATTTAAATGTACCACGGCATGCATTTAACTTTAACTATAAATTAATTGAGTTGCACATATTTACAGATGCATCCGAATGTGCCTATGGGGCATGTGTGTATGTTCGTTGCCTAAATAATGATGGTACAAGGACCATTCAGCTTTTAACTTCCAAAAATAAGGTCGCTCCTATTAAACATACAACCATACCCCGTCTTGAACTATGTGGGGCCTTATTGGGAGCAAGACTGTGTGCAAAGGTAGTAGCCTCATTAACTATTAAAATCAATAAATTCTACTATTGGTGTGATTCGACGATAGTTCTCTGTTGGTTATCTACATCACGAAATAAATTAAAACCGTTTGTCCGCAACCGTGTCAGTGAGATACAAGAAAGTACCGGGGAAAATTCATGGAGATACGTGTCGTCTAAAGAGAACCCGGCGGACTTAGTATCTCGCGGGCTGAGGGCCGATCAAATCGGCACCTGTTCATTGTGGTGGTCGGGCCCCGAGTTTTTAAATTTCGGTGAAGACCGTTGGCCTAGCATGCCAAATATAGGTTCGAATTCCAACACACCAGAAATTAAAGTTCATTTATTAGACAACTATGAATCAACTCAATCAGTAATCAGTCGTTTGATTAGTAATAAATCAAACATAAACAAACTACAACGTATTATTGCTTATATACTTAGGTTCATTTTTAATTTAAAAAATTCTAACCACAGGTTATGCGGTCATTTATCATGTGATGAATTACAGGAAGCATTTACGGTCATGCTACGTATTAGTCAAATGGAAATGTTTCCTGACGAATACAAAACACTTAGTTTAAGAAAGGCATTATCTAGGAAAAATAGACTTGTTTCATTATCTCCTTTTTTAGATGATCAGGGTGTAATTCGCGTAGGTGGCAGATTGGATAATACTAACTACAGTTACGACATTAAACATCCGATATTGCTAGATAGCAAACATCACATTACAAAAATATTATTTCATTATGAACATTTTAAACTTATGCACGCAGGGCCACAACTTCTTTTATCACACATTCGTCAAACGTACTGGCCTTTAGGAGGCAGAAATCTATCTAAGAGTATATTCAGAGAATGTGTCAAATGTTTCAGATTTAGAACTCAGGCGGTGCAACCAGTCATGGGTCAGCTACCATGCACGAGGACACAGCTTGAATTTCCATTTTACAATTGTAGTGTCGACTACGCCGGACCAATGCTAATAGCTGACCGTAAAGGTAGAGGTACCAGACTCATTAAGTCTTATATCTGTGTGTTTGTCTGTTTGGCAGTAAAAGCTGTCCATCTGGAACTTGTGACGGATCTTACCAAAGACGCTTATCTGGCCGCGTTAAAAAGATTCGTTGCTCGTCGGGGTAAACCACACAGCATCCTCTCTGATAATGGCACGGCGTTTGTGGGAGCATTTAATGAGCTTGCACAATTCTTATCTAATTCAAATTTAGAGACCGATCTTGCACAAGATGGTATAAAGTTTAGCTTTACTCCTCCTTATAGCCCACACTTCAATGGTATAACAGAGGCTGCCGTTAAATCTACTAAAAAACATTTGAAAACTATTGTTCATTCTTCTCATTTAACGTATGAAGAAATGAACACATACTTAGTCCAAATTGAGGCTATATTAAATTCCCGTCCCCTTATTGCCCTTTCTTCCTCACCTGACGACCTTACCGCTCTCACTCCTTCTCATTTCTTGATTGGACGACCGCTAATATCCGTTTCTCAGCCACAGGTACACTCCATCAACATCACCCGATTGGATCGCTACAAAAGAATCGAGCATCTCCGACAACACTTTTGGAACCGATTCAGTCATGAATATGTTGCCATGTTACAGCAGAGAACCAGATGGCATGCATCCACAGGCGAACTTAAATTACATCAGTTAGTTTTGATCAGAGAGAAAACGCAACCACCACTACGATGGCTACTGGGCCGTATCATCAAGGTGTTTCCTGGTCCTGATGGCATCACAAGGGTGGCAGAGATCAAAACCAAGAAGGGCAATATTACAAGGGCCTTCAACAACATATGTCCTTTACCTATTGAAGACAATGTTTCAACCCGGGCAGGATGTTCGGAAACCTCTGGAACGAAATGATGACGTCGACGGAGGCGGCACCGGCGACGGCGTCAGCGGGGCACGGCGCTGCGCGGGGAGCAACTACATATAAGAGAACCGCGGTCGGGAGCGCGGGGACTACTCACTCGACCAGCTTTAAGCACTGTACGCGTCGCGCGCCGTCCAAATTATTATTGTAAATCATTTATAATATACCAGTTTTTTGAAGTCAGCGTCGTCATTTACACAGCCCACTTAAATCTCCTTAACAATATGCAAGGCTTGTCCTAAAGAAATGAATAATTTAGAGTTAATCAAAGATAAACACGCAAACGAGGACATGTATAAATATAGCTTAAGCACCCTTCACGCTTGGATTCGCTCAATGGAATGCTTATTACACATTTCCTACAAATTAGACATAAAATCATGGCAAGTAAGGGGTGATATAGCAAAAAGGCAAGTTGATGACAGGAAGAAAAGAGTTCAAGAGGCTGTAAGAAGAGAAACGGGCTTACTTCTCGATGTTGTGAAACAAGGCAGTGGATCCACCAACAATGGCAACTCGGCAAGGAGATTTTTTGAAAACTACACTAAATCTGCTGAACTGACCGGAATAGATGCTATGCTTTTAAGAAAAATCTGTGTGATCTTGCAGTGTATTTCATCAGGAGAGAAGATCAACGTAACTAAATTCCGAGAGTTCTGCTTTGATACTGCTAAGCTTTACGTGGAGTTATACCCATGGTATTATATGCCTTCTTCACTTCATAAAATTTTAATGCATGGGCCAGACATAGTTCAGAACATGTCAATTGTGCCCATTGGTTTTCTATCCGAAGAGGCATCTGAGGCTAGAAATAAAGATTTTAGAAAATATAGAGAGGGGCATTCTCGAAAGCATAGCAGTATCTCATGCAATGAAGATATTATGCACAATCTTTTACTGTCTTCTGATCCACTTGTTACAAGTATCCGTCCAAAAGGAAATAAGTTTGTAAAAAAATCTTCTTTTAAGGAATTTTATGAGCTTACGGATTCTGAGAAAAGTGATATCGAATTTGTTAACATAAATGATTTAGCGGACATCGATTCTGAATTTGAATTAATTGATGATGATGATGATGACGAAGATAATTAAATGATGTTATTGTTTTAAAATGTGTAACTTAGTAAATTAGAGCTTACATCTTAATTATTTATTGTACTTTTAATGAAACTAGGTAATTTATTATCAACTTACTTAAAAGTCATACTCTCATCAGTTCTTGTGAATATTTTTGTTAATATATATTTCTGTATATATATAATATATTTATAGACCTCTTAATAAGTCTGTCTGCGGTTTAAAGTAAATACAAATGGGGAAAAAACGTTTTTTTTTTTTAATTTTCATTTCCTTTTATCCCAGAAAGTGCACATTTGGCGCACTATGTGTCTTAGTATTAAATATAGCTCTTAGTAATAGCATTACGATATTAGAGACCGCTACTTGAAACAAGCCCGGAATCAGGAGGGAGAGAGCTCGATACACTCATTTTCATAGTAAAATTTCACATTTTCTCAAATTACTCCCGAAATATGGGAGTTATGAAGAAATTCATCACCACAATTTATGAAGGCATTAAGTAATCGAATAAGATGGCATCATTAGTTTGTCATAATTTTACTCTTATTTTTCGGACATGTCTACGTCCAACCGCTCCCATACATTCGTTCCACTGTGTGTCGCGCCGCCGCGCGCCGCGCCGCTGCCAAAGCGATTGCGCGCGCGCGGCATAATCCATACCTTACTTTACCGTGATGTAAAAATTTATGAGTAATTATTGATTTACAGTTTACTCATTAATATCAAGCCAGAAATTTCACGTAAAATCTGAGATAACAAAACTTACGTAAAAAATCGAAACGAAGTTTAGTTATGTTAACTAGTTTCATCCCTTAGTAGGTATTGACTTATTACCGAGTTTTCAGTAAAATCTTAAAGCTTTGCTTAATTTAGTAAATTGACTTACTGTTTTAAAGATGGGGTTCGATGGGTGACCTTGGTATTGTATGCACAAAGCTGCTCGCTTGTTCATGGACACCTGGACATTGCGTAGCATGTCTGGTGTTAATCTCCTGAAAGCGGCCTCAATCCGCACTTTCATTAGGTCCATTGTATCACACTGCACTGCGTACACTACATTTTTAATGGACGCACCCCCATGAAATCGCATCTAAATAATGGCGCACATCTCGAGCAAAGTGTGCCGGTGCACCGTCGTCGTCGTGTTGAAAAATTTAATTATATCACAAGATTGACCTAGCCCTGGTAGCACTGTGGACACCAGGACACCATTACCATATTCTGTTCCGCCATACACACATCATCATTTCGTAATATTCGCTATTACATAACGAGATTTTGCAAACATAACAAAAAAAATCACTTAGGTGTAGCCGTACTGAACTGCTGCGCGTATCACGGATAGAAACGAGTGCAGTGCAGTGCACTAGACGCGGAACCGAAGACGACTGACCAGCAATAACAATAATGCTAAAAAAGCTCCTATTCCCTGCTATCCTGGTACCTAAATTATTATTTCGTTAAATTTAGATACCTATAGTAATGTGTAGCTGTCCTAATAATGTCCAAAGAATATTGTTCAAGAATGCAAGATTATTTTACATCCTAATAATAATTTCAACTAATCTCCGTTAAACTTTTAAGTAAATCTAACTCACCAGAACAAACTAATTACGTAATTAAAACTAAAAATTGAAAAATCATTTAAGTTTTTTTAGGAAGTGTTAGACTCTTACAGACTAAAAACCCCCCTTTCCCTTCAGTTGCCCTTGCATTCCGGGGCCGCATTATCTCGTTAGAACATTCCCGCAACCCCGGGAAATCATTAATTTCAATTAATTAAAGATCATATTATTATGTGGTACATTTGATCATTTTACAACAAATGATCAAATGTACCACATAATCATTTGTTGTACGTTTGTAAAACGTCTGAATTTGAACCCGTGAGCTTTTATTTGAATTACAAGTTGTATGTACCAGGAGTATTTGAAACGACACTGACTGCAATTGGTTCACCTACCCTAAAACCCTAACTCACCCATTAGGTTTAGACACACTATGATGCTGCATTGTGTGTGTAACGACGTAATCAGGGTTCTGTTAGCAAACGATTTTCAATTCGGCAATAACAATTCCTGTTACTCATGCGGTCTTAGTACTTTTATTAATTTCTTTCCATAGTTAGATGCAGTTTTGCAACATTTTTTATTGACTTCATCTATATATATATAAAAGAAAGTCGTTTTAGTTACTTCGCTTATAACTCAAGAACGGCAGAACAGATTTGGGTGAAAATTGGCAGGGAGGTAGTTTAGAGCCAGGAGAAGGACATAGGATACTTTTTATCCCGGTCTGCGCGGGTGAAACCGCAGGGCGCAGTTTGTTATTATCATGTTCTTGGCGAGCGCCACGCGCTTCAGGGGAGGCGTGGTCGGGATTGAGGTACTAGGAGAACATAGCTTACCGGGAGATATATTATGTTCTTGGCGAGCGTGTCTGAGCGGCGTGTTCGGGATTGAGGTACTAGGAGAACATAGCTTACCGGGAGATAGTCGAGTGTGGAGTAGGTGATTGATGGCGCGTTATGTTCTTAGCGAGCCTGTCTGGGGGCGGCGTGGTCGGGATTGAGGTACTAGGAGAACATAGCTTACCGGGAGATATATTATATTCTTGGCGAGCGAGTCTGAGCGGCGTGGTCGGGATTGAGGTACTAGGAGCACATAGCTTACCAGGTGATAGTTGAGCGTGGAGTTGGTGATTGAGGTAGGGTAGGGTAGGTAGGTAGGGTAGGGTAGGTAGGTAGGGTAGGGTAGGTAGGTAGGTAGGGTAGGGTAGGTAGGTAGGGTAGGATAGGTAGGTAGGGTAGGGTAGGTAGGTAGGGTAGGTAGGGTAGGTAGGGTAGGTAGGGTAGGTAGGGTAGGTAGGGTAGGTAGGGTTGGGTAGGGTGGTGTAGGTAGGGTTGGGTAGGGTAGGTAGGTAGGAAAAGTGCATTGCTTTAACTTTTGACAGAACGAAGTCTGTCCGGGCAGCTAGTTATTGATAAAGACTAAACGTGCTCAAACCAATAAAACCCATGTACCACACCACTCAAACAGCACCGACAGACCGTGAACTTCCGATAGTTCTTTCGGTTAGTCCTACAGACAGAAATTTTATTATGAGTACTTGTTATTTTTGTAATAAATAAAACTATTAATTTCTTGTTAATAGTTTTGGTCCTAGATAGTAAGAAAAAAACTCATTTTTAAAAATTATGAACGGAACCCACTGTGATTTTATTTGTACTAGGAGTCGAATAAGTTGCGAAGAGGTGAATTGAAATGATCTTTTGGGTTCAGTAATTCAATTTGGACACAAATAAATCCTTTTTCTTTTCTGAGTTGTAATGGCAAATAATAATGTTTATTTAAGCAATTCATTCCTGCTGGATGCATGTAAGGATTCGATTTTAAGATCAATTCAATGGTACCAGCTGACAATTTTTCGAAACAATTCGTTTTAATGCGATCTTCAAGCAAATCAATTCAATAGTAAGGTGAATCGAATCTCCTGGATCTTATGTGTTAAAAATATTCAAACAAGATCAATTACATACATATGCCGGACACTTTTTAACTCGTCCGCATTGTTTATGTTCGTACTAAGCAAAGATTGAAATATTTGTTGTACTTATTTAAATTATAATCGCTTGGCGTCGTATTTTGTTTTTGTAATGAGTTTCTAACCGACTACGTCTGTACCATCAGAATGAAATTACGCCGGAAAGGTTATCAATTTAAAGCAAAACATCGTTCATCCTTATGGCCACCAAAATACAAGGTTAGGAATAACGTTAGGAAATTACAGGAATATTGTTTTTGAATTAGGTATTAACCGTGTTGAAGGTACGATGGTAAGGTGGGCGGTGGGTGGAAGATTACTATTTAGATAATAATTATCTACAAAAGGACAAGTAATCTTCTACAAAAGGACAATTACGTAAAAACCAACAAGTGTGTAAATGATACGTGAAAATGCAAGCAGGTATCTAAATATTATTTCGTTAAATTTTGATACCTAGAACAATTAATTGTATTGTAGCTAGTTCACAAACATAATCAAAGTTTTGGAAAAGTCAGTAATAATATTTTGTAAACAAAAAATAAACATGCGGAACCTTTTATTCAGAAATACCAGGAGTAAGAGGTTTATTTTTACTTACAAATAGTTCACTGACACCGATCAGCTGACTTACTGCTAGTGATGTGCTTATTTCAATTTGAAAAGTTTGGTTTCTGGTATCAATGTACAAAAAATTTCACAACTTCCGAACATGTGGAAGATATGATTAAAAAAACCCTTGCCATATCGTTTGTTATCATCCAAAGAAGCCGTGCCCTTGGTATGTATATACCCTTTCCGTTACACCCTGTATATTAAACAAAATATCCATTTGTACAGTAAAAATATTTTTTACAAAAAAATAAACCGACTTCAAAAAACACTTAACGCACTAAAAAGTTAAAAATAATACTATAACCTATCTAAATTAATAAACCTAACCTAACCTACGATTAACCTATAATAAAATTTAATAATTCTTTGGAGTCGGTGCCAAGCAATATAATTAGAATTAATGAATTAATTAATATTTAGAAGCTGTAAGATTTATGTTTTGCTTTTTTCCGGCCTAAGTCTGTATATAGTCATTTAGGTATCGTATATTGCTTGGCACCGACTCCAAAGAATTATTAAATTTTATTATAGGTTAATCGTAGGTTAGGTTAGGTTTATTAATTTAGATAGGTTATAGTATTATTTTTAACTTTTTAGTGCGTTAAGTGTTTTTTGAAGTCGGTTTATTTTTTTGTAAAAAATATTTTTATTTGTTAATTTTTAGTGACATATTTTTAATCTAACAATAAAATATGGGTAGGCCTAGTAAAGATGATTCTCGTGTGAGAAAAGGCGTCGAACTGAAACTGAGAAAAAGGAAAACGATTAAAAGAAATAAGGGAAAGAAACGATCAACGCATTTTGAATAAGAACCCTGATCATCGCGAAACCAGACTATCAAAGCAGAGGACCCACATGTTACTTAGGTTGAATAAGGAAAGTCAAAAAGTTAGTCTGTGGTACACGTGGAAAGTGCATACCGTTACAATTCCAACAAGCCCAAACACAGCTAAGATATATTGTCTTATTATGGAGTTCCAGTGCCTGTCTCTTGGCTTCATCATCAGATCTGATGGTAGAATGGTTCTTATTGAACGCAAATGCTTCACTTGTTGTAGAAAATACCAAAATCGCTGTACGTTTTCCTATAAAACTTGAAGAGTTCCCTCGATTTCACCAAGATTCCATCATCAGATCCCGATTTGGTGACTATGGGACCAAATGGAAAGCATAGGCTTTAGAATAAAACAATAATTTTCCAAATCGGTTCGTAAATGACTGAGTTATGCGCGAACAAAAAACGCAATGCAGAGTAAACTAAAAGTTAGAAATATTTAATTTTTGTTGATTTTTTCAGAAACGGCTTATCTGATGTCGATAAAATTTTCATGGGACCATTTGGAAAGTATACGCTTTCAAACAAAAAAAGAATTTTTCAAATCGGTTGGCAAACGACGGAGTTATGCGCGAACAAACATAAAAAAATCCGAATTGAGAACCTCCTCCTTTTTGAGAAGTCGGTTAAAAACAGTGATATTCACAATATAAACACTCGAAATAAGCATAAACTACGTGCTCCCTTTCAGCGGCTTCATAAAGTTCATAACTCATTCGTAGGGCTTGGTATTACCTTTTACAACAAGCTACCATCTTCCTTTCTAGACTTGCTATTTAATGCGTTTAAAGCCAAAGTAAAATCTAACCTTTGTTCAAAGGTCTACTATTCCATTAACGACTATTTAAACGATAAGAATAGTTGGTCGCTGGGTTGAACTCAAGACAATGTTTGTGTTCTTTCTCCAAATTAGCTCACTGAAATGTGATATAACTGCATGCATAGTTTTTTTTTTTACTTTAGATATATTTTTTTATTTTACCTTATTTAGTTTATTTTTTTTCGTCTGCACGTGTGAGCGGGCACGCCCTTTAGTCTGGAGGCTTTATTTTTCTTTATTTTTTAATATTTTATTATTGGTGTGTGCTAGCTGACATGTGACATTAATTAGACTCTTTGTTTATATGAACTTGAACACTATTGTGTGGAATCTGGTTCTTCTAACCTAACAGACAGATGTGTTGCTGGGGAGTTTGTTCCGCCACTTCTTCTTCCCAGCTAAAACACAAGGAAGTGGCGAAGGGCGGGCGTTTTGGGGGACTGTCTCTTGTAATTTTGACGTTCAAAAAGTGCTGATTATCAGCCTAATTTGAATAAATGACTTTTGATTTTTTAAACAGTACCCCATGAAAGATGAGTACTTTAGCGAGTTGAAGCCTGGCTGAACTAATTGGTCCCTATTTCTAGTACTGTAATTATGTCTGTCACCTCTTTTACTAAAAAGATGCAGATTTTTTCCTACGTACATTATGTTTTCATAAATGTATTAACAATGTACCGTCATGATGTTAATGTCCTTAAACAGTTCCCTTAGAATCGCGCCTACGGAGATTATATATGGCTCTGATGGCTCTTTTTTGCAGAATAAAAATAGACTCGATGTCTGCAGCCCGTCCCCATAACAAAATGCCGTAAGAAATTATACTGTGAAAGTAACTAAAATAGACCAATCTCGCGGTATCTGCATCGATATATTGACGGATTTTTCTAACAGCATATGCTGCTGAAAACCCCACTGCAGCCTTGAATCAAGCGTAATCCCCAGGAACACTGTATTATTGACAAATTCTAGTTTCTCATTATTCAATATTATATTACAATCACTACTTTTAACATTCGGTAATGAAAATCTTATTCATTTAGTTTTTTTTTTCATTTAATACTAAATTGTTTGCTGTGAATCAATTATGGACCTGAATTAGGGCATTATTAACGTTATCTAGATTTTAGGCCCGTCTATTTATCTTAAAAATTAAGGAAGTGTCGTCAGCACATAACACCATATTTTGTGGTTGGCTTTTCAATAAAGAGGTTAGATCGTTAATATATACTAACTAGCACCCCGCCCCGGCTTCGCACGGGTATTTAACAATACACAAACATAAATAAACCCTTCTATTTGCGTCAGGTAACTAAAAAAAGTCTCTGTGGTGTGAAAATCTGTATGGACACCATACAGAATTTCACACCACAGATAATTTTTTTGGTTCTGTATGGTGTCGGACGTAAAGAATAGCACCATTCCATATCTTCCCGTGGGTGTCGTAAGAGGCGACTAAGGGACTTGCCAGAGAATGGGCAGCAGGGTTCTGTGGGCTTTTGTAACAACTGTTCTGCGATCGCCAACCCGCCTGCCAAGCGTGGCGATTATGTCAAAACCCCCCTTACTTATGTCAATGGCGACACTTGGGGGAGGTCTATGTCCTGCAGTGGATGTCTTTTGGCTGAAATGATGAATGATGATGAACTAAAAAATAATAATTATAAACAAAGTTTGAATATTCCCCTCCCGAACGGCCCGTACTCCAGTGACGCCTACATCGTATTAGGTGATGCCTAGCCAGCTGAGCAGGGTGAGCGGCGACCACGCAACTTTTTTCTAATACTTACATTTTTAAACTCGTGATATCTTTCGAATGGAATGTTCGAATTGAATAATTCAAACAGTTCTATAAAGGTATTGAAACAGTCTTGAATATGAAGTAATTTATTTCGATAAGGATTAATACCAAGATACAAATACAGAGCCTTTTCTAACGGCGGCATTAAAATATATTTTTTTAAATAAAAGAACACTTATTGTGGCATAAATATAATAGTTAGACATATGCTGTCGCGACACTTTTTGTAAATAATGATGTGTTCTGCAAAGTCGTAATACATTATTTTATTCTATCATCAATAGTTTTCGCAGCGCACGCGATGTAAAGAATATTTTAGGTAATTTTTATACACCTTGGGTTACATAATTGCAGTTTTAGTAAGGATCCCTAATTTTTTTGAAAATATAATATAGCTTATGTCACCCGCGGATAGTGTAGCTTCCCAACAGTGAAAGAATTTTTCAAATCGGTTCAGTACTTTCGGAGCCTATTCAATGCAAACAAACAAACAAACAAACAAACAAACAATCAAATCTTTCCTCTTTATAATATTAGTTTAGAAAAGAGGAAAGGACCCAATATAAACCCTTGTGGAACCCCCATTTTTACTTTTAAACCCTGTGAATTAACACCATTTATTTGAACTTGCTGTTGCCTTTCACTCAAATAATATTTTACCAAACTAAGTGCAAGTTTACCTAGTCCGTAATGCTCAAGTTTCAAAAGTAATGTGTCGTGATTTACACAATCAAATGCTTTCGAGAGGTCACAAAATATTCCTATGGCGTCTTGCGACTCTTCCCACGCTGTAAATATGTGCTTGAATAAGGTTACACCGGCGTCAGTCGTACAACGTCCCTTGGTGAAACCATACTGTTGATCGTGCAAAATTTTGTTGGTGTTAAAATGATTGAGCATTTGATTAAGCATTACCTTTTCAAACACCTTGCTAAAAACTGGCAACATGGATACAGGTCTATAATTATTAGTATCTTTACTATCTCTGGATTTGAAAAGAGTGACTGTATTTCATTAAATCAGGGAAAACTCCTTGGTCCACACACAAATTAAAAATTAAAGCTAAGTAAGGTGCTATAGTCTCAACTATGGATGTACAAACATTGATAGACATTCCCCATAGATCTTCGGTCTGTTTGATTTTTATTTGCCGGAAAGCTTTTATTGTGGACTGTATTGATTACTTAATAAATGAAAGATTTCTTGATAATTTCACTGATTTATTCTTCACGTACTTTACATTTGAGAGCTTATTGACGACTGCACCGCACCTTTCCTAGGCCGCTATATTTATAGCGTGCGTCAATACTCGCAAGGAGCGGTTAGCCCTTGGCGTCTTTTGACGCGCTAACCAATAGCGTTGCGTGGGTCGGCGGAGCCACAACAGACAGGTTCAGACCTGTCGGGACCTGTCGCTAACTTGCACCGTGGCTTCACCGACTCATGTTTCGCTGCCCAATCAGAGGGCTTACAATTTTCCCTATCCTTTTAAGGTAATCACAAATAAACCTACGTTACTCGTTGCGTGTTTCTCTTATATACTAACGAAATTTCTTTATTTACTGATCGTCTTAACCTATAGTTACATTTTAATCCTAATTCTAGTACGATTCTTAGTTCCTAGTTCGGCGTCCGTAACAGTTCTCCCCCCGGCGCAGCTCGCGTAGCCTCTTCTTTCTTCCATAGGACGACGAGCTTGCTCACCGGGCGTCGAAAGATGCCGGTTCTCGTTCGTACTTCAACGACTCGTGTGCTGCCGTCCGCTCCTGGATGCGCTCGCTCGACGACTCCCATCGGCCAGGTGTTCCGTGGCAGCGTGTGATCGATGATCATGACCACATCGCCAGCCTGCAGCGGGCGTGTCTCGTTCTTGGGCTCGCCGCGGGGTACCAGCGTAGGCAGGTATTCTCGGAGCCAGCGCCGCCAGAAGTGGTCGACAAGCGCTTGGCTAGCTCGCCATGCTCGTCGGTCGGCCTCGTCGCATGGCCCCGTCGTCGGGAGACCGGTCGATGATCCCAACAGAAAGTGATTAGGTGTCAGGGCCTCAGGGTCTCTGGGGTCCACGCTAACGTGGGTCAGGGGTCGCGCGTTGATGGAAAACTCAGCCTCAGTGAGAAGCGTGCTGAGAACCTCCTCTGCCGGCGCCTTCTCGTTCAGGGTCGCCTTGAGGGCGGTCTTGACAGATCGTACCATCCTCTCCCACGCGCCACCTTGATTCGGCGCGCCAGGAGGTATGAAGCGCCACTCCATTCTGTTCTGTAGCCCCTCGTCGTTCAAAGCAGGGAGCCACTCGATGTAGGCGTTGCGGAGCTCTTGATCCGCCCCACGGAAGTTAGTCCCGTTGTCGGAATACATTAATCGTGGCCATCCTCTTCTTGCGGCCATTCTTCTTAGCGCCATGATTGCTGAGTCAGTTGACAGGGACGCGACGAGCTCTATGTGCACGGCGCGTGAGGTGAGGCATGTGAACAATGCCCCCCACCTCTTCTCTCGGCGACGACCCACCTTGACCATCATTGGCCCGAAATAGTCCACCCCGCAGTTAGTGAACGGGCGGTGGAACGGGTCCAGGCGAGCATGTGGCAGGTCTCCCGTAGCCGGCGTCTGTGGTGTCCCCTTCAGCCTCTTGCAAAAGGCACAGTTCTTCTCTATCGTACGTACGGTTGGCCGTAGGTGGATGACCCAGTAGCGCTGCCGCAGGTCGTTCGTCACGCGTTCTCTGTTGGCGTGTCCCGCAGCGCAGTGTTCCCGTAGCACGATGAGTCTTGTCAGTGGATGGCGGCCGTCCAGGATGATAGGCCGCTTCGTCTCGATGGGTACGGAGGAAGCCTCGATCCGTCCTCGTACCTTCATCAGTTCGTCTTCTATTACCGGATCTAGTCGGTACAGCTTGCTCGACCTCGATAGTGGCCGAGCTGATTTGAGTCGCTCCATGTCTTCCCCGAAGCTCTCTCTCTGCGCCTGCTTGATCAGTTCTAACTCGGCGCGCTGGATGTGACGGTGTTCCATTCTCGTGGCTCTCTTCCGACAGATGTCTATGAAGGCAAGTGCTCGTGCTGTAGCCCTTACTAGGACCTCGTATCGGGAGAAGCGGGCAGGTTCTGGTAGCCAGCTATCTCTTCCTAGCTTCTCGGACGTGTGCAGGACCTCTTCTTCTTCATCTTCTGCAGTAGACATCGTGGGCCATTGCTCTTCTGGTTGGTATAGAAAGCTGGGCCCCTGGAACCATCGGTCGGTCGTGCTCAATGATTCGTCGGTGAGTCTTGTCGCGTCGTCTGCCACGTTCTGGTCGGTGGGAAGCCATCTCCATTCGTGCTTCTGGGTTAGTTCTGTGATCTCTCCTAGCCTGTGAGCGACGAACGGAGTGTACCGTCGCATGTCGTGGTGGATCCAATGTACCACCGTAGATGAGTCGGTCCAATAGGTAGTCTGACCGATCTTCACCCTGTGTTCCTTCTTGATGGTGCTGGCGAGTCGCGCTCCGATGACCGCCGCTTGTAACTCCAGCCGTGGTATGGTCTGTGCTTGCTTCGGCGCTACTTTGGCTTTGGCGGCTACCAACACTACGTTGACGCTCCCGTCGGTGTGTGCGATCCTCCAGTAGGCCACGGTCGCGTAGGCCTGTTCGCTGGCGTCACAAAGTACGTGGAGGTCGATGCGTTCATACTTCTTAGTGGTGTAGCAGCGTGGCAGTCTGAGTCGGACGATCTCGCTGAGGTGTGATAGCCATGACGCAAATAGCTCGTTCTCTTCTGCTGGTATCTCTTCGTCCCATGTCGTTTGGAGGCGCCACAGGTTCTGCAGGATGATCTTAGAGCGGATTGTGTAGTGGCTCAGCAGTCCAAGTGGATCGTAGATTGACATCACGGCGCTGAGGGCTTCTCGCTTGGTTGGTGCGCGCGTTCGATCTCGTACCTCTGCTGGTACTCGGTTCATGGATGTATTGAAACCGAGCTCATCCCGTTCTGCGTTCCAGAACAACCCGAGGATCTTGTTCTCTGGTTGCTCTCCCCCAGTTGTGTGGGTGTAGTGGCGTGCAGCTCAGGCGGCACGTCGCGTAGTACCCTCTTGTCGCTGGCGCTCCAAGCTCTCAACGTGAATCCTGCGATGGCGTTCACTGCTCTTGTTTCCTCCACTGCCTTCCAGGCTTCTTCTGGGTCGTCATAGCTCACTACTAGGTCGTCCATGTAGTGACTTTCTTTAATTGCTGACAGCGCCCGCGGGAACTCCTGCCCGTGCTTGTCCGCGTTGTGGTTGCGAACGTAGTGGGCCATGTACGGGGAGCTCGCGGCGCCGAAGATCATGCTGGTCATCTTGTACTTAGTCGGAGGTGCTTCTCTTTCTGCCCCTCGCCACAGGAACTGTTGAGCTGGCTGGTCCTCAGTTCTTATCTTGATTCTTAAGAACATTTCCTGTATGTCTGCTGTCACTGCTACCGCTCCTTCTCGGAATCTGAATAAAATTCCTGGCAGTGATAACAGCAGATCCGGTCCCTCCAGCAACTCGTCGTTCAGACATACCCCTTGGCTCTTTGCTGCTGCATCAAATACCAGCCTACACTTGCCGGGCTTGTTCGGGTTCTGCACGGCAAAGTGTGGTAGGTACCAGCACACCGGGCTCGTTCGTTCCGAGCCGTCGCACGGTGTTGCGTAGCCTTTCTTCAGGAGGTTGTCGATCTGTTTGGAGTATTCCTCGGCGAACTTCGGGTCGGCGTCCATTCGTTGCTCGACCTTTGTGAGGCGTCGGAAGGCTTGGTTGTAGCTCGGCGGCAGGACGGTGTCGTCTCGTCGCCAGGGAAGTCCAACTTCGTACCCCTCGCTTGTCTTCTTGGTGGTAGCCTCGACGATCTTGATGGCCCTTTGATCTGCCTCGTTAATACGTGGCTTGCCGTTGACGCCGAGTGCTTCTATCTTGAAGTGAGCCTCGACCAAGTTGTGGAGCTCGTGGTCGCTCGCGGTCGTCGCTCGGTCTGGCTCGTACACGTGCAGCACCCTTCCTTCTTGTATGATGGCGCTGCGTGGTGCGGTACCGTGCACCACCCAACCTAAGTTGGTCTTGGATGCGGCAGGTTCGTTCGGGCCGCCGATCCGTAACTCCCGAGAGACGATGCACTCCCAGTGGTCAGTTCCCACTAAGAGCCCGGGGCGCGCGCGTTCGTAGCACACCTCGTCCGTCGGTAGATCGTTCAGATGCTCGTATTGCAGCAAGTTCTCAGGAACGGCTTGCTGGTGCAGCTGCAGGTTTCTTATGGTCCTCGCTCTGACCTTATATTTGTTTTCTTCCTTAGTTCCTCGGACCCCGACGGTGACCATTTGACTTTGGTTTTCCTCTTGCGTCATGTTGACGCCTTTTAAGTGCAGAGGCTGTGTTGGCCCCTCTGCCCCTATGCTGTCTGCTAACCCCTTGTCTATTAGCGTGATGGTTGCCCCTTCGTCTAGGAGAGCGTATGTTTGCGCCTCCCCCCGTGGTCCGGACACGATGACAGGACACATCTTCAGTAGCACCGTTCGCTGCCCCGTGGTTGTTCTTGAAGCTACTGACAGGACGGCTTCTTCCTTCGGTGTTTCTGTTGTCTTCTCGATGTCTGTTTTCGGTTGCGGTGTCTGGTGAAGGGACGCATGGTGAGGTCGGCGACACTGGTCTACGCCGCAGGGCTTGGCTTTGCAGGCGATTCGTCGATGTCGTTTCTGAGCACATTTGAAACATACTCTTTTTCCTTTCAGGAACTCCCAACGCTGCTCTATGGTGAGCGCCTTATATTTAGGGCACTGGGGTAAGGTGTGTGCTTGCTCGCACCCAGGGCACTGCTGCTTCTCTTCTGCTTCGTTGACGGTGTTGTACACTTGAGCCTTCTTCTTCTTTAAGGTTACGGCGGGTCGCGTTTCCTTCTTCTGGCTGGCGGCGGCGCACGTAGACGGGGCGTAAGTATAACGTAATGCCCTGTCCGCCTCCCTCATCAGGAACCGGGAAATCACGACGATCTCTGGGTCGGCCGTGCCTTCATTGTCGTAAGCGTAGTCGCACCATCGTGAACGCAGGTGTGGACTCAATTTGTCCAGTACTTCTCGTGCCAGCAGGGGGTTGAAGAGGTATCCTCTTCTATCGATCGTCTTCAGTATGCAGATAATGTTCTGTAATTTCACGGCGAAGTTGTTCAGGTCCGCTGCTGCTGATCCAGGTTTTGGGAGTTTCTTCAAATCCTCGAGCGCCCGATCGATGATTATTTCGGGTCGCCCGAAGCATTGTTCCAGCGTCTTCATTATGGCGTCGGGGTCAGTGGCCGTGTGGAGTAGTGCGGCCACTGTGTCCCGAGCTTCTCCCTTTAAGCAGCTTCTTAACCGTTGGATGTTTTCTGCTGCCGATATCTGATACATTTGCGTCGAGTCTCGAAAGGCTGCTTTGAATGGTAGCCACTCGCCGGCGGCTCCGTTGAATGTAGGTAGGTCGGTGTGTCGCGGTCGCGGTCTTGCCATCCTCTCTAATGTGACGGCCAACTGTTCTATGCTGTTCCTTGTTCTGGTAGGAGTCGGCGATCGTGCCCGAGGTACTTCGAACCTTATGTGCTTAGGTTCCTCTCGTGTATCCCGTGCTGCTTCCTCCCCCCGAGTGTCGAGTGGGTTCGTTCGTAGCCACTCGTCCACCCTGTGATGCTGTTCTTCGTTGTTGGGCTCGTCGTTGACGCTTTCTTCGTCGTTGATGGCTGACACCTCGGCGGCTAACCTCTTCTTGACCAATTCCGTTTCTAATTCAAGTTGCTTCCTTTGTAGTGCAGCTAACTTCTCGGCGGCGTTCAATTCTGCTACCCGTAGCCTTGTTGTGATGCTTGTGGTCGATCGGTGTGACCTCGCTGGCGACCTCGCTCGTGTGTGCGTGGTCGTCGTGGTTCTTCCTGCAGACGGTCCTGCTGTGCATGTGTCCGCCAGCCTCGAGAAGGGTGAGGCCGGAGGATCCAGAGAAATTCTTCTTAGTCTCTCTTGTTCTATCTGCTGTTCTTCTTGGCGGCGCGCGGCCTCTCGTTCCTGGACGCGTCGCTGCTCTTCCACCTCGGCCATGTCTGATTGGCTTCTGGTGACCACCATGCTGTATGTTGCACGTGGATTCGTAGTGCAGTAATGATAATGCACCAAGCCCAGGTCCGCTTCGTTCGTCGTGGACCCAGTCAGGTCGGTACAGGTTCTGTATTCGTAGTCCGGGCCCGATCAGGTCGTCACGGGTCCCAGACAGGTCGCTACAGGCACTGTTGCTTCGGCTACCGACGTTTGGTTTCGTTTACGGCGACACTACTTAATTTCTGGCCGTCGTACCCCGTTGTCAGTCGTCACTCTCGTTCCTATTAGGCCTAATTCACCTTTATATAAGCTCTATTCTTCTTATATAAGCCTTATTTGCTTGTATATAGGCTTATTTTGCTAGTATATAGCCTTATTTGCTTGTATATAGGCTTATTTTGCTAGTATATAGCCACTGTTCTTCTTATATAAGCCTTATTTGCTTGTATATAGGCTTATTTTGCTAGTATATAGCCACTGTTTATTTTATTATTTACTATAGTTCGCAAGTATTCTATGTGCTTAACACTTTATTCACTTTACTTTAATGTTCTATGTGCGTAGCTATTGCTTTTAAACTGTTCACTCGCGGCTCGTGTTACTTTTACGCGTAAGGATTCTCGAACGTTTCTATTATATACTCGCGCACTTGTACTTTCGGTTATAATCGCGCACTCGGACTGTATTCGCGAACTTTCGGTTATAATCGCGCACTCGGACTGTATTCGCGAACTTTCGATTATAATCGCGCACTCGGACTTTATTCGCGAACTTTCGGTTATAATCGCGCACTCGGACTTTATTCGCGAACTTTCTTGAGGGCACATACACAGTTTATAGCACATAGATTTGTAAAAGTTTATAGCACATAGATTTATAGTATACAGTTTTACTTACTTGCTGATTTATATTTTGAAACACTATTTTGCACTGATTTAAATACTTTTATATCCGTGTCGATGGACCAGACTATTGTGGACTGTATTGATTACTTAATAAATGAAAGATTTCTTGATAATTTCACTGATTTATTCTTCACGTACTTTACATTTGAGAGCTTATTGACGACTGCACCGCACCTTTCCTAGGCCGCTATATTTATAGCGTGCGTCAATACTCGCAAGGAGCGGTTAGCCCTTGGCGTCTTTTGACGCGCTAACCAATAGCGTTGCGTGGGTCGGCGGAGCCACAACAGACAGGTTCAGACCTGTCGGGACCTGTCGCTAACTTGCACCGTGGCTTCACCGACTCATGTTTCGCTGCCCAATCAGAGGGCTTACAATTTTCCCTATCCTTTTAAGGTAATCACAAATAAACCTACGTTACTCGTTGCGTGTTTCTCTTATATACTAACGAAATTTCTTTATTTACTGATCGTCTTAACCTATAGTTACATTTTAATCCTAATTCTAGTACGATTCTTAGTTCCTAGTTCGGCGTCCGTAACAGCTTTAATAACTGTCATAGGGTTTATGTGTCAGAATAAGAAATTATCGAATAAACGTTTAAGCTTGTTTGTATGTGTGAAATTGCGGTTTTATGGCGAGGATCAGATGGGCTGCGTTTAAAACATGGGTAGTTTACATTTACCGATTTCTGTAAATAAGAAAAAAAAATACGTACCCGTTTTACTATCGATTTGGGTCGAGAATCATTAGCATAGTTACTTCTTAATTTGACGAGGATGCAACACAACAGCCTGTATAGTTTCCCTTTATTTCTATCCATTTTTATTTGGATTTTAATCCTTAATTTTATTGGGTAAGCCGGAAACTTTTGGATCTTACCAAGGACCACTTTTGAAGTGATAACTTCTTATGTGAGGGTAAATGTTTCGTAACGTAACGTGTTACGGCACTACTCTGTTAGTTAGTAAGTTTAATTTATCACTTTTGTTGTGTGTCCCGAGCCATACACGTTTTTTTACATCTTTTCCCCCTGCAGTCACATCGGAAACACGCTGGCGGGCGGCGCGCGAGTGTGTGCGGCACGCGACGGTGCCGAGCTGTGCGCGGCCGCCGCGCGCGCGCTGCTGGCCGCCGCCCAGCGCCGGCGCCCGCACCCGCGCGCCATACAGAAGCACCCGGCGGACATGTGAGGCCTGAGCGTGCGCCCCCGCCATACAGAAGCACCCGGCGGACATGTGAGGTGGCGGCACATGCCCACACCTAGCAACGGGAACAACTGACAATAGAAATCACTATTTTTTCTTTGTCTGTCGGGAGGACTATTAAAAAGAATTGGACACGTATTTTTTCTTTTTTCACGTAATCGTAAAATGACGGAGATTTATTGAGTTAAAATGACGCATGACGTCATGGGTAAGTAAATTTTATATCTACTTGTTACGTAGTGAGCCCCCACTCTCCAACTTTAATGCGTTTTAACTAAGTATTTTTTTGTTTATTTGATCAAACAAAAAAAAGTGTCTAATGTTTTTTATATCACCTGACTGACGGACAAAATAGAATTTCGTTTTCCTTACCCAATCATCGTACATATTAAACGCCTAATGTATATTAAAGCTCGCTCTCGCCGCGAGCATGAGTCTGTTATCTAACGTTCAAATTCACTTGTTTCTATACAGAATCTAATTTTGGATCGTTACATTACAGGGAAATGCTCGTGGCAAGGGAGCACTGTTATAAAAGTGATACATACGATATGTATCAGAAATGTATTGTCATATTAAAGGATATGGTATAGATTGTAAAACTAAATAGTTTCTCCATAGGACCATCGACAGATAAAACATGAGAACAACAGCTTAAAAAACACTATACATTTGAGTTCAGTAGGTATTACAATTTTGTATGGAACAGTCAAATATTTTTATGCTAAGATAGTCTCATACAGAAAATTGTTCAGTTTGATAATCCATACCACACTCTTAAATATATCTACTCTTTTCTAAGACCATACCTACATACCACATATACAGACATACCATATGGGTGCAATATCAGCTGAAACCGGTCAGTCCGGTTTACGTCCGTGCAATAAAAAAAAGAAGATATCGCAGTGAATTATATATATTCGATTTATTTTATAGTTCTTACTGAATAGCTAAAGTCGATATGTGTGGTCACGCTCTGAAAGCCTGTCACTTTTAGAAATAGCCCGCATTTGAAATGTTAAGCAAATTTTATTCCGTGAAATCTTATTTCTTGATGACATTTAATATTTAAATTATAAAGATCACATTTTAAAGATATATAAATAAACACACGAGTAATGATTTAAATTGCTTATTTCGTGATATAGTGCACCACATTTTTTGTCACATATTTGTATCGTCGGCGTACAGGGCACACATACGTGACAATGGCGTTCAAGAGATTACTACTATAACTAAATGTACTAATGTCAGAATTCGTATTTGTATTCAGTACACGGATTATAAAGCCGAACAAAATAGAATTCACAGTGAAAAACAAAAACCTAAATTAACATAAGTATATTAGTTTCAGGGTACGCAGGGGCTTCCGAGCTTTGTCCCTAATATCGAAAAAAACAAAGATTTGCATATTTTTATGTCTAAACAAATACTAGGTTTTTTAGAGCATTTTATAGAACCTTAGATGGCCAAGCTAATGTGATGAAGTGCAATTAATCAAATGCATTGGCCGTCTAGGGTTACGGAAAGCCTGGTGTGCCCTGAATTAAGCTTTATATTTATAAAATAATATTGCGACTATAAATTGAGATGTAAGCTATCCTATCTTTCAAGTTGGATCAAACTACACACGGTGTGAAAATTTGATTGAAATTGGTTAAGTAGTTTAGGAGTCCATCCCGACAAACAACGTGATTTATATATATATAGATAGATATCGTAACTGCACATACCAATAATAAACAAGTACACCAATTTTATCCAAATCTAAATGGTATTTAAAATGTATCCACATAAATCCGTACCTATTTTATAAAGAAAGAAAAAAACAGGAAAAAAACAAATTATTTTAAATGCTGAGCTGATAAATGTTTGTGAAAATGTGATCTTATGAATTGTAGCAAGATTGTTTTAAACGAAAGAATTAAGTGTTAACTTTTCGGTCTCCCGATTCAGAACCTGACTGTTCGATTTGACACCGAATTTTGTTTTTTTTTAATATAATAGCAATGATCGCTATAATACTTCATAAAACGACCCCAGTTCTAAATCGGGCGGCAGGAGGGTTAATCTTTCATATTTTTGTGAACCTTTTTGTGCCAGGACTGTTTGCAATAATTTATTGTTTCGTAAGCAAAGGGTTCATAATACGACCGCAAAGTACAAAAAGGTAAATGAGGACTTCT
This sequence comes from Cerastis rubricosa, assembly GCA_949152445.1. Taxonomy (NCBI): domain Eukaryota; kingdom Metazoa; phylum Arthropoda; class Insecta; order Lepidoptera; family Noctuidae; genus Cerastis; species Cerastis rubricosa. The sequence goes on from OX424541.1 coordinate 19,061,679, forward strand.
CTGCGTAAAAGGTATCGTAAAAATTGCAGGCATTTTCTTAACGTAAAGTCAACTGCACGTATAGGTAGCTATTTTAACTTTGACGGGACCTTTATTTCGTCCGTAATATTCGGTAAAAGCGGTTTTTATAGTACAAGTGTTGCCTGTAGACTGTACTTTGCGGCATTTGTTTTTTATCTGAAATACAGGGTGTTTGGTGCATCGTGTGCTAAATTGAAATGGTCGACTGGGGGGGTCATCTGCTATCCATTCAGACCCCTAAACAATTCTCATGCCCTGTGGATTTTTTATCATCGACTTTTTATTGTTTTATTAAAAAAATACCCAAATTTTACATTCAAATACAAATTAAAAAAAAAGTATAAGTCGTAGACTCTAAATTTGAATTTTATTTAGATGTGTATTGTATTCCAGTACTTTTAAATTCAAAATTAGTGACATTAGCCACCTAGTTTTTTTTTTAATTAACTCGCAAAGTTTCGGACTTCAATTAACGCCGTCCATGTTACAGCTATTTACATGGGTATTAAAAATAAAAACTAATAAAAGCGACCGGGATCTTCCAACTCCTTCAAAAATTTTCTAGTCTATCTTTTATTTTTAGCTTGCTAGTGATGTGCCACATGCCATAAAAATCTTTTTACAACTTTGTGAATTCGCTAGAATTGTAAATCAAGTCACAAAAAAATAAATTCCAAATTAAGATTTAGAAAATTATTTTTGCATAGCAGATGACCCCCCCAGTCGACCATTTCAATTTGGCACACGATGCACCAAACACCCTGTATATTTGTTACTGATTTTAATCTGTTTTTAAGTGTGGCTTATAGCTGAGCTAACTCACCATGTTTGGATCTCTCCTGCTAAAAATGTGATATATGTATATTTTAACACTAATCTCCCAAATGCATATTGGAGAAAACTGTGGAGTCTGTTGTTCCTGTCTACCCCAAATGGGAAGGAAGCGTGATGTTATGTATGTTTGCACGATAATCTATTGTAGCTAACGTTAATACAATTAAATAATAATTTTATTTTGGTATTTTTGTACCCATAGCTAATTGTTTTACATTTTAGACTCGTTGCAGCGATTAGATGCTCTACTGTCGTTTGTTTTTAACCAAAGTCTTGATGATAGATGTACTTATTAGGACCAATTGTTGTAAGCGTCGTTTGAATAGCCAGCATTGTTTGAATAAAAGAATTAAAAAAAAACAACGCATTAAATCTTGTAAAATGATAACTAGTGATAATAGCAGCTATTTAGTAAAATACAGGTAATGTCGAGCTGTTCAGAATAATGTTTTATTGTCTTATTCAGTTTTACCAAAATCGATTCTAATTAAAATCCCATTATCATGTATTCAATAAATAAAAACACAAACAAACAATACAAACACAAACGTTATGGCTTTTCCGTTTCCACTAAAACCAGAAATAGTACTCAAAGACCCACGAGTGTGCCAAGTCACTCACGGCCCTGTGGCTGTGAATAACTCAGAACACTCATGGGTCTTTCGCCGAGACCCCGAACCACCCTATCCTATATTTTATCCAACTGCTCCAAGTTCGTTAAATCAGTTCCAACCTCCTCAAGGCCATATAGGTCAACCTATTTATCCAATGCCTTTGTATTCCTTTTACAGGGGATGTTTGATGCCGTAAAATATGGAACCTACCCCACCACCCCATCCCAAATCGTCCATCCGCATCAGAAATAAAAATCCAAAAGATATAAACATTAAAAAAAAAATTGCGTTTTACAATACAATGTGGACCGAAAATTAAGCATACCAAAATTTATTGAATTTCCTTGTATCTCATATGGCCTATGATTCCGATATATTGTCCCACTTAAAAGACACTGTACTGAGTGAACTCCGCTACTACGACGAGCCACTGACTAATACTTTGCTTCATACTGTAAGTCGCAGTCCAGAACAAACCTTATTCTATTGTTGGCGAGGGTATCTTTACTAGCTCTTACTAATGCCGCCGGTGGTGTGGTACAAGTGTCTCGTACCCTTTAACGCACCCTTGGACGCTCTCTTGCACGCATTTCTACACCCTTCGGCCTTCATACATATTTGTAATTCTCAACATGAATGCTTTAACCAAGATTTTGTAACATATTTTGATTTAAAAGAGTGTCCATGGAGTTTCTTGCCCATTCTTCTCCATAGAGATCTACGCTTTGGAATGGGCAACTACAGTACTTTCACAAGTTATCATGCCTTGTGACTGGGTCTGTAGCTTCCCGTTTTTTTGTGTTTTGACTTTCAAAAGTGCCTGTAAGTTTAAGTTTACGCTTTAACTAATGTCGTATCTGGATTAGCACTAAAAAAAGCAATATTTTGGAACAGCTCGAATTATATGATATACATGTGTTATGTTTTGTAGAGAATCTGTATGTGTAATACCTTTGTGCTGATGCCGAGACTGACTGTGCATAGATATTAATGGGACTGACGTGTGTATACGGCTCTGGCGTGGTCTGATGTCAAGCTTGTTTTTCTCCTTTTTGACCGTACTAGGAAAATTAGACATTCTTAAAATATACACTGTTTTTGACTTTCACGGTTATAACTAAACTTACTACTAAAACTATCTCCGTGATTATCATTTGTCCCGCGATCCTTGCAACAGTATCGAAATATCTGGAGCTCAAAATAAATAATAATCACGGAAGATATCCTGCAGTGACAGTATAAGTTTATTAATAAAATAGTTGTTCAGGTATAAGAAATTCTTAAGGCAGACTCCTATTCTCATCTATCTAGGGACGGATGTGAGCAAGTCCCTATCTTGTTCGAACTATTATTTCAATTGGCTAACTTACCTCTTTAACAAATCGTCCATTCGCTTTATTATCTAAAAGTAAAAACTAGACTTGTTTTCATTTCCAAACTTTGCAGGCTATATTTTTAATCATCTAGTGTACTGTGTTTTGTTTCGATACGATTGTTGTTTTGCATGCATCTCAGTTGGTAGGTTTAGATATTTATAATTTATAGGCTAAACTCATGAGACCACCAGTATTAATATTAAACAGTATTGTGTGAATCTTTTGTTGCTAAGTCTCCATAAAATAAAGTTCAGGGCGTCCCCGCTAAAACTAGCACCGGTGCGCGGAGACGGTGTCCGCTGTCATTTTTTTTCTAGAAACCCGTCAAACGCACCCGCTCCCCTCCCACCTTCCAGTTTTGAATAGGTACAGACACGCGAGCGTGCAGATACGCCCGTTTTAGCGGACACCCTTAGTAAAACGTCGATACATCGGACCACGCTGAGTAATAGCCAGTAGGGCGTCGTTTATGTACGTTTCGATTTTAAGTACAAATTATTGATTGCAAATAAAACCCCAATACTGGGACTTGTTCCGAGGTCGCTTTGGGCTGAGCTCGCGCCTCAAGGAGTAACATGCCTCGTTTGCTTCAACTCGAGCATTTTTTTTTTATTCGTAAAGGTTTAACTAGATTGCTGTCGAGATCGCGTATTTCTCTTTCCGTGTCCAACTGGCGACATCGGTCTCGCGAAATCCGCATGCCTTTGTATTACTACACAATTCAACCAACCCGTGCTCAGCTCGCGTCAACTGAACATGATTTTGCTATTTTGTAAAACCTCTCCCAGCGCCACTTGATCACAAAGGCTGGGCAACTGGGCACCCAGTTGACACTAATTGATCACGGGCTAGTAGAATTCCGTAGAAACACAAACGGATTCCGAAGTCCGGATTTCGCGAGACCGGTGTCGCCAGTTAGACATGGAAGGGGAAATACGCATCGAAATCGACCACGTTTAAGATCCGGTGGCCTACCATGATGTCTTAAAGCAGTATTGTTTAACTCTTATTCCAGTGTGGGAAAGAGACGGTGCTATACAGGATGTCTAGCGCCATCTCTTTCCCACACTGGAAAAAGAGTAAAACAATAATGTTTTAAGACGTCATGGTAGGTCACCTGTGCGGTCCTTGCGTGTTTTGAACAGATCCATATCAACATAATAATATCGGTGCCGAATTGGCGATCGATCTATCTAGTCGCACAATACGTCATGTGTGAGCCTAGTTTTATATAATTTATGAATTCAGTAATTTGATTGGACTTGTTGTGAAAGATTCCTATTGGTTTGTGTACATATTTTTGTGATAACTGTTTCGTTTTTCTTTTCCTAAATTAAATTATCTTAAGTTTGTAATTGTTTTATTTAACATCTCTTTACTGAAAAATGCATGTAATGTGGTCATTATTTTGACAACTTTGTTTGAGCAATGTCGACCTTGCCGGTCTGTTTCAAGGAGCGGCCAGCAAAGTTTTGCTGGCCGCTCTAACAGGCCGGCAATGTTTTGCCGGCCGGTATTTTGACGTTTCAACGTTTGAAAAAATTCTAATCTAAAAAGATTTTATTTAGAACATAGCTGTATCTGCTTTATCTCAGCTCGTCCATCAAGTGCTGCACGCTGTCCGCGCTGTGTCGGCTTGGAGCTGCGCTACGCTGCGCTGTCGGCCATAATCAGCGCGACCAGCAAAGTAGTCATTATAGACCGCGGCAGTAATGTACTATTAATGTTCCTATTGCAATTATGTTTCAGATAAATAATACATATCTGCTTTAGTTGAATCCATTAACATTAAAGTTTGATATGTAGGTATTGGCACCCACAAAACAGCAATTTCATCAATAAAGTATAGTAAATCATCTTCATCATGAAGCGAACAGACTTCCCTGAAGTATGCCGACGAAATAATCAGCTCATATTATATTATCATTATGTCACTTACTGCATTCCACGATTAGGTACCTTCCATTCTAATTTCATCCCTAAAGCCATAGCAACAAGAGCGTATTTTTAATTTACAAGCTATGCTAATGAATTGGGTAGATTTATGAGTCTATTAGTTTACTGCGTAGTGGCTCGTGCTGCAGGTTATCTCGGGTTAATTAACGTCTGGAATTGCGTATTTAGTTCAAGTAGGAAATGTTATCAAAAAGCTGTTATATCGGTGCAGTTCCAGTGCCGAATAGAGATATTCAAAAAGCAACCAACCCTGGTTTCATATTAGGAGGTGGATCCGCAAGATCATCGGCCTGCTACTTGTCAAGGATTATGGGACTAAAGTTTTTGGAACCACTCTGGTCGCCTAAACTAAGATTGTACAGACAGCGTCAGTATGTCCTAACCCCTCAACACTCCGACCGCGGGAGGCCGGGGGGGGTAACTATTTAATGGCGCTGTGCGTACGTAGTCGTAACGTAATTGAGGACCTTGCAGCAAAAGGGAGGCGAGTCCAAGTTTCAAAACTTTTGGGTATTTAAAAAAAGTTTTTAAAACTTAATTTCTTACACTTATGTTATGTCTTAAAGTTATATGTTATAGTATGATATAAACACATTCACATATCTTACAAAAGTTTATAAGGTAAATAAATAAGATTTAAAATTACTACTTACCTACGATTTTTAGAAGTTTGGATCTGCCTCCGTTTTGCACCAAAATTAAAGAAAACTACTACCCTATTTTGTACTTTAGACAATAAAACACATCAATATAGCTTTTTTTATTTATTTCAAGAACTATTAATCTGCACGTAACATATTAAACAATCAAAAGAAAGAGAAAACCGAATGAGTGTTTTATTTTGTATTTTTTTTTTTTTTGGTTTGGTCCAAATTTTATTGTAGCGTGCTTGTTTTTCGTCGAATCCGCCTCGTCATGCACCAAACGATAGCTCTAATTTTTGTTCAAATTGTAGCTGAAAAAACGAGTAACGGTTAAAATCTGGATCTGCCCCCCTTTGCTGCAAGCTCCTCAATTGCCAACCATACAAGGTGCGAACGGACTTCAAACTAAGCAAGCGACTCTACGCAAAAAAATATTGCTGGGAAACTAGGTACTTTTTCTGGTCTGAAAAATCATGGTTGAGTGCATTCATTATTACAGGGGTCATAGACTTAAAAGTTATAATATTAAAAACTTTTGTAAAAGTTGTAACTTTGGCCTCAACTACGTAACTGAAAGGTCCCAAGGTATTGTCCAGAACAACCAAAAGACGGGGAGAGGTCCAACCACATCCTCAACCACAAAAAAGCACCAAATAAACTTATTTATCTTTCTTATTGTTTAATCAATTGCAAGTTTATGTTATCTTAAAAGGTGATTTTTTTATGTAAATGTTGAGAGGGTTATCAAAACAAGATAATTGCCGGGTAATTAATTATTTTTTATTTCGTATAATTTCTTAATTTTTGTTACAATTTGAATCATTTATTAATTGGCACAAATAAATTAAGATTAAGGAGGTTCCCTTCAAACAAATAAAACCATGTATTTCAATACTAGTGCATTTATTTCGATACACATAATTATACCTATAATATACAAAACAAGTAGACATAATCAAAATTAATATCACATCAGAAAATACAAAGCTAACGATTAAGCCTACAAAATAATTTACAAAAACGTTCAAAATCTGTTTAGAAAAATAAATGACGCCACGTTGAACCTTTGGCAAAGACATTTTACCATCCCTTTCCATTTACTAAGAACATAGGGTTTGTCCCTTGTTTCCACTAGCCCCCGTATTTAATAAACGTGAAGTAAACTTCTGCCACTTTGTAAAATGTAAGGTGGTCACTATTGGTTGTAACTTGAGCATGATTAGATATTAATGTTCCCACTGCTGGGAAAAAGGCCAACTCTCTATGTGAGACAGCGGGCCGAAAGCCACCACTCAAGACCAAGTTAATGGAAGTCAGATGTCTTAATTTTTTTTTATCTAGGCATGTCCGTTTCCTGACGATGTTACTATTCAAGGTTGTGAGAGCAGTGGCGATGGAATAATTTACAAAAATTAAGGTCCCTGGTTGGGTTCGAAACCACAACTTCCAATTCGTTAAGTCCACTGAGCTACCATTGAACTTGGCTGTAACTTTTCTCCGCGTATATTAAAAAGGGGTAGGAATTTGTCAAAGTTGTATTTTAAAAAAAAAAAATATATTTTATTTCTTTTCAAAAAAAAATATACTAGTTCATATATGTATTGCATCTTCAAGTCAAAGAATATTTTTAAGTTGGAAAGTTATCACATAGTATACCCGTTCTCATGTCTTATTTTATAGACTATTAAAAAAATAGATATTACCTATTATAAGATTATGCCGTCAGTGTTGCGTTTACGCTAATTTTAACCCGGTTTTATTATTAGCTTCACCTATGTAACTATGTAAAAAAAACTTAGAAGTTAAATTTTACCCACTTCCCGATTGAGCTGAAGTTTTGCATACATGATTAGTTTGGATGACAATGCCATGGTTAGCTAAGTGACGTCATTCTAAATCCAATATGGCGGGCTCCCAAAGAGTGAGGACAGTTATTTTTTATGTCCATGATCTAGGTATCAAATGAAACGCTTTGCCGAGAAGAATACGAGAAATAAAAGGACGTCACTCCAAAGCGTATTTTTGACGTGACAACGTCTAATAAATCGAACGCCGGCTGCACGCACAAAAAAGGATGACTCATTGTAACGTTACGAAAGGAGCGAGAGCGCTGCACGAGCGAGCGAAAAGCATGATCGGCTTGAGCGTTCGGCTTGCTATTCATAAAATTATGCAATCATTTCATCAATGTTTTGTTATGACGTTGTCACGTTAAACTATCGTCCGTAAACCGACTTTACAGACAACCAATTTTTTTTAATAACCTTTTATTATACAATAACAAAATGCAGTAATAATTAAAAAAGGTAAGATTAATTCAATTTAAATACGAATTCAAACAAAGCCAAAAATAACCAGAAAGCATTAGCCGACGACAACATAAATCTAACCCAATAAATTTATTTTTATGTATTTTAACATTTTAATTAAAATACTATAACATCACAATAATAGATTTTTTTGGAAACATTTAGAATAGTTTTATTTTTTAACGTCGAGACACTTAGAATTATAAAATTTAATAATATTCTGCGTATATACAAAACTATCTTACCAACAAGAATAAGTTTTAAAACAAAAAGTAAGGTTTGTAGACCACCGGCGCGGGCGCAAGCAAGGTAACATGTTGACCAATCAGAGTGAGGTGCGGGTCATGCCTTTACTTTTTAAAAAACTTATGTCTTGTAAGTACTATACTCGACTTTATCTGATACATATAATCCAGTAATATTTCTTTGAAAATGCACGTTTAGTAATATCCACATTAAAAACATATATTTAAAGATCTTAGTTTTCTTTCCATACAGGTACCTAAAATTACAAGTAAGTATAACGATACATAATTTGTTACATTTTAAGGAACTAAAACGACGTTGTTCTAAAGAATAACGGTAACATGGTGAGCGTACCCGTGCAACGTGTTACATAACAAAGATGTAGTTTAACCAAATGGGTTGCATGTTGCACGAACCTGAGATTGGGTCGAACCGGCACGGACCGGCTGCGGACTCTATTGACAGCTACAGACACACATAGGACAGATGTTGTTGAGAAACACTAAAAATATGTTGATCATTAACACTAACAACGGGATATTTATCATGTTTACTGTTCATGCATAGCAATTCAATGAATAGTAATCAAGGTTAATATCCGGTTTTTAGTGTTAGTGACCATGTCAGTTTGAAACTTATATTGGTGATATACTTCAGTACATAACCTGTGCAAGTTTGTTGTCCAGAGCCGCGTCCGCCCGCATTTTATTCGTACTGGTGTAACCGAACGTTTATCTATTTAAATAAAAATCAATTGCTGTTCTTTGTCTCGCTAAAACTCGAGAACGGCTGGGCCGATTAAGCTGAATTTGGTTTTGAAATGTTATTCGTAGTCCAGGGTAGGTTTAAAAGGTGAGAAAGGTAGGGTAGGGTAGGTAGGTAGGTGGGTAGGGTAGGTAGGTAGGAAAAAGAGCATTGCAACGCATACAGCACAGAGACAGCGCGTACAGGTACAGGTAGTCTATCTATATATATATAAATTAATCCCTATTTCCATCGGTCACGACATAGCTTGAAAACGACTTAACCGATTCAATTCATCTTTTTTTTAAATGTTTTCCAATAGGTACTTTGAAGATACTTAGGTAGGTAGGTAAGTAGTGGGTAGGAACAAGTGCATGCACCGCATGCCGGGGATCAGCCAGTATAATATATAAACGTTCGGTTACACCAGTACGAAAAAATTATCTATACTATTAACTAAATTGTTCTATTAACTCTAGCTTTAGTTTATATTTCCTGCAGCTAACAATATCATATGAATCTCTGTTTATTATATATATTTACGTACTAAAACTTTATTTTGTCAAGAAGTATTTTTTTTAATAATAGTCTACATTTTATTTTTTGATTTTTCCATAAAAGCTGTATGACAATTTGAGAATTAATTTCATTTTAAAAATAAAATTTTATCAAATAATGTTAGTTATTTTAACTTAATTAACGATTCGTTTTTGACTAAGTCTCGGCCGTATAAGATTTGACTGTAGATATTTATCTAAGAGTTAAGTATACAAAAATAAATTATAAATACATAACAATACATGCCAACTAAAGGCTGTTAGCATCTATAATCATGTGCTAACCCCTGGTTTCCGTAAACCTGATTCAAATGTAAGTTATCTTGATTACTTAGATGATTGAAATAAATCAATCTTATTTAGACTCCAAAAAAACTAAACGAAAAAGAAAAATAATAGTGCGGGTAGTCCCTCCACGGGGAAGAAGTGAAACTTAACGCAACAGTGCTTTCATACCCCCTCCATGGTAGCGTTAAACGTTTAACGCAACCTTGTTGGAAGTCGCATAAGAAGTTTCACTTCAATAAACCATCGTTGAATAGCGTAGGTCAATAATTTGTCAACACTTTTATAAGTTCTCCGTCAAAATCACAAAACATTGTAGGATAAATTATTCTCATTCTATTTGTTTTACATTCAAACATCTCTAATAATTTGTAGTTCTATTTACAATCTAAACACAACATATAGATGATCCAGACGGTTATTTAAATAATGCACTACTAGCATATGCGCCTGTCTTATTAAGTGTCGGGTACATTGACGACAGGATTTAGCACAAAAACCGTCACTTACCTATTTTAGGGTCCAATTCCACCGATAAATTAAACGCGATCAGTGTCATCATTGTCAATATTTCATAGCAATGATGATGTGCTGGTCGCATTCGTATTGGTGAAATGCGGCCTAAGTCTAGTCCTTCATTTACTAAACATCACATTGTTAAACACCCTGAACAAAAAGCGACGCAATCAAAATAATAATTTAATTACGCGCTCATCCTTATATAAAACATACATCAATCAATATACAATCATGTGCAAAAAAGATGACCAACAGATATATTTACGGCCGTTTGCACAAAAACTAACTGCGTTTAACGTTAACGTCTCCGTTATGTTCAAACGATAGACAGAAACAGATAATATTAAATGTTTAAAATACTTTTACTGATTAAATTAATTTGCTGATTTCTGGTGCAAGAGGAAATCGACAATCTTCTCCGACCAGTAAGTAGCGACCTGCTGGCCTTCCATGACGTCTTAAGACATTATTGTTTTACTCATTTTCCAGTGTGGGGAAGAGATGGCGCTAGACATCCTGTATAGCTCCGTCTCTTTCCCACACTGGAATAACAATCTTTCCCACAGTGGACTGGTTTGAAGTCTGCCTCACTCTAGTCCTGCAAGGGTGTAATTATTTCTCCAACGACAGGCAATTCCACAATGATTTTGCTGTAAGATATAAATGTCTTAACCTTTTGAACGCCAGCGTCATGTATACATGACAAGCAAGCGCGTGCCCTGTACGCCAACGACACAAATATGTGACAAAAAAAATGTGGTGCACTATTACGAAATAAGCAATTTAAATCATTACCTTTGTTTGTGTTTATTTATATATCTTTAAAATGTGATCTATATATCTTAAATATTAAATGTCTTATCAAGAAATAAGTTAACAATACTTTTGAAATTCCTTTTTTATTTGTAAGTATTTGTGGTGAATTTGTGGCTTGGCGTGGAGGGCACGCGCGTGCCTATGCTCTGGCGTTCAAAAGGTTAAGATCGAAATTCCAGCTGAGAATATTACTGTGTTCTAAAAGCTTTTTGCACATGACAGTATCAAATGATATGTAGACCAATATAATTGAGGATCCAATTCGTCACAATATTCCCTTCCATCTGTTTATTCGTCACTGTCGTTGAACCTCGTAGGCGGGTTACTTCTCTGCTTACACCTGCGGACCAGTACATACGTGATCCCTGATAGTGCGAGTATCACGGGAACGCCAAGACCGATGGATATGATGATAATTACGAAGAGAGAGAAGCTTTCCAGCGGCGGCACTCCGTAGCCTATTGAGAACGACCTGAAGGTAAAGCAAAATAATTTCTTAGTTAATTATGAGTCTTTTCTATATCTATACTAATCTATACTAATAATCTATATCTATACTAATAATATGTTAATAATATGTATTGTGTTACTAGTAATATGTTCTGTATGGTGTTGGACGTGAAGAATAGCACCATTCCATATCTTCCCGTGGGTGACGTAAGAGGCGACTAAGGGATTTGCCAGAGAATGGGCAGCAGCGTTCTCTGTGCTTTCGTACCAACCGTACTGCGATCGCCAACCCGCCTGCCAAGCGTGGCGATTATGGCAAAACCCCCCTTATGTCAATGTGGTGTTGGGGGAGGCCTATGTCCAGCAGTGGATGTCTTTCGGCTGAAATGATGATGATGCTACTAATAATAAAGCTGTAGAGTTTGTTTGTTTGCTTGAACGCGCTAATCTCAGGAACTACTGGTCCGATTTGAAAAAAAACTTTCATTGTTAGGTAGCCCATTTATCGAGGAAGGCTATAGGATATATATCATCACGCTACGGCCAAAAGGAGAGGAGCAGCAATGAAAAATGTTGCGAACACGGGGAAAAAGTGACGCATACGAAGTTGCGGGACAACTAGTTTTAATATAAAATAACTATGTGTTTCATACAGATCGTTAATTGACGCTACGAGTATAAGAGACTAAGGGTGAATTTAACCAATGAAAATAACCAAGATCAGCTCATCTAAAGTGCGTTCACGAGCCGTCAACGTCATCATTGCTTTTGAATATTGACACTTACAGCTCTTGAACGCAGTTTAGATGTGATGGCGTACAACATTATTGGTGAAACTCGTCCATATAAAGCCAATTAGTTTTTTTAAAGACGAGATTCAATATTCTGTGAAAAAGAAAAACCTAGTCAAAGCTTCAGCAGGTTGGAACTAAACTGCTTTAAAAGATCCCAGAATGGGTTACTATTGCAAATATAGTATTGTCGTTACTCACCAAGAAGTATAGTTGTGTTGCTTATAGAATCCGTCGCCGGGCAGACCGAATGATATGTACATACCCTGAACAAGCAGGTCGTCACTGTCATAGTTGCGGTAGAAGATGTGCAGACTACCAAAATTTGGTATCTCTGATCTGTGGACAAGCAAAACATAGGTAATACATTAGTATCCCATCCACGGGCTGACCTCAACAAGCATTGCTTAACCTTCAAGACCGATGCTAGTGGCTATTATTGCTTAACGAGCCTTTTAACGAGGAGAGCAGCGGTGGCCCAGTGGTGGCAGCCCCGACTTACGAGCAGTGAGCCGTGGGTGCGAACCCAGGCAGGCGCATTACTTTGTGTAATTTATTTCATCACCGCTGCTCTCAAAAACGGTGAAGGAAAACATCGTGGGGAAACCGGCATGTCCTAGAACTAAAAATTCGAAGACATGTGACATCCACCAACCCGCACTGGGCCCGCGTGGTCGATTACAGCCCACTCCCTCTCATAAAGAGGAGGCCTGTGTCCCAGCAGTGGGAACATTATAGGCTGCTGATGAGCCTTTCAACAACTAGTCAAAATTACGAGAAAAATAACACATGTCTATGCTCATGCATGAGGCAAGGTTCTTTCTACGTTGTAAATGAAAATACATATCTCTATTTTAAAATGATGCTCTTCGGTAATCTGTTTATTTATCACTTCAAGAACATAGTACAGAGGTGAACTTAATGCCACAGGCACTTTCTACCAGTCACGTGATGCAAACCCAAACAGTGGTAGGTGTATATCTAAAATAATATTAATTGAATACTAAGACAAAAAAAAACAATCAATCAGCATGTAATCTTAGTACATCTTCGGGAACACGTACACGTGATGACGAGATCTTATATGGAGATGTTAGAACCAGTTTATTCAGGGGCGCAACGTTTGTGCAAATTCGAAATCACGCGAAAATTACCAAAGCTCTTGCCTTGTTTGGTTTAACTGTACAAAGAATCATCATCATCATCATTTCAGCCGAAAGACGTCCACTGCTGGACATAGGCCTCCCCCAACGCCACATTGACATAAGGGGGGTTTTGCCATAATCGCCACGATTGGCAGGCGGGTTGGCGATCGCAGTACGGTTGTTACAAAAGCAGAGAGAACGCTGCTGCCCATTCTCTGGCAAGTTCCCGAGTCGCCTCTTACGACACCCACAAGAATAACTGGTCACAATTACCTATACAAATAAATAAAATTGAAGTGTCTGTTTGTAATATTAAAATAACCGCATTTTACTACATGCATATGAATGTATATACAGTACATATACCAAAATAACATTTTTTACAATTTTTGTCTGTCTGTCTGTTTGTTCCTCATCTGGAACGCCTTCCATCTCTGGAACTGCTGGACCGATTTTGAAGGGATGTTCACTGGCGGACAGCTGATGTAATAAGGAGTAACTAAGGCAACTTGTATTTTAGAAAAATTCTATAATAATAATTAAAAAAAAAATCTTTTTTGTTAAATTCCGCGATAACGAAGTCGCGAGCACAGCTAGTTTACCTAGTAAAGTTGGTGATATAAGCGTTGGTGGAAGAGGACACGCTGCGCTCTGGTTCCGTATAGCACACCGGACGGAACTGTATGAAACCGCCGTCCTCTGAACGGCTGGACTTGGGGGTCTTGATCTCAAATATCTGTTGAGTAAAACTAAACATAAAGTCGTTATAGGCATATTGAAGAAACGTAGGAAACATTGTTGTAGAATGTCATTGAAATTGAGAACACTTTTTTTTTACGGATGTGATATCATCAAATCACCCCCCCCCCCCCCCCTCCCACTTTGGAGTGTCAAACTTGTACTGACTAAAACCCATCTATGTTCCTTTTTAACCTTTTGAGTTCCAGGGCCACGGTATCTCTTTCGAACAGTCCCGCAGCCCTGGCAGGCAAAATTGAGACCCCTTACGGATTTATTTTGCATACATTTCTTTAAAGTCCCATTCTTTGGATATTATTGCACCATTTTTTGTTTATTTAATTCACTACGCAATTATAACCAAACACTAGCTTCTTATGACATTTTCACCAGCTAAGCAAATGTCTTTTCAATTCTTTAGTAAACTTTCCAACAAAATAAATTTGAATTCATAGTATTAGTTGCATCTGTTTCAATATTTATTTAAGAAATATCAAAAACGAAAGAACCATTTAATAATAATTGCTAATTTACATATACATTTTTTTCGTAAAACGTTAATAATGAATATAAAAATTTAAAATTGCCGTGTTAACAGACTTTCATTGCTGACTATACGTTTAATAATTTGTGTAGTTTTGTAGTTTAATTTGTAAAAGCTACTAGAAATAAAAGGCTTTTTTTTATATTATTTTTATATATTCGTTTAATACACAGTACTTCTCTCTTTGTTATTATCATCATCTGCCTAGCCTTTTCCCAAACTATCTTGGGGTCGGCTTCCAGTCTAACCGGATGCAGCTGAGTACCAGTATTTTACATGAAGCGACTGCCTATCCACAACCCAGTAACTGGGTAATACGATACCCCTTACTAAGACCGGATGGCAGACTTTTGGGTTCTAACTACTCGTGAGGACTGTCAAAGATCTACAAATGAGAGCCGGGACCTACGGCTTAGAACTTCTCTCCTTGTTATATGACTTCCCAAATATTTATTCTCACCTCAAAAACTCCGGGAGTATGTTCATCATCCAAGCTCTTCCTCATGCTATAAGTCATGGAATCGGTATGCGAGTCCAAGCTGACCATAGTGAAGTGAATCGCAAAACGTGACGAGTTGTAGTCACTTGACGTTGTCAGATGTACGAGGCTGACGTCAACCAGCGTCGAGTTCGCGGTGTGGATGAGGTGAGGCAGGTCCACCGCGTAGTCTTTGAAGGGCAGGAGGTCCAGCTGTTGGGTCGAAGAGTTGTGTCAGATTTATGAGTTACTAGTTTATGTCCACGCAACTGTCCCTCGGGATCGTACTATCTCAATAACGTATGTGCTATTCCAGACTGCGCTTCCAAACCTCATACGCATACGCAGGATACTAAAAAACATGATGAAATCTCTATTCCTTTCCCTTCTCTTAGTTGCTTAGTAGAAATCTTTTATCTCAACAGAGAACAAGCATGGTTTTATGTGAATGCTGTATGTTTAACAAAATATGATTCACAAACGTTACACGTATGGTGGTATGGTGTGTATTTACAGAATTATAAACATTAATACAACCCAGATTCATTAAATTATAAACATCAATACAACCCAGATTCATTAAATTATAAACATCAATACAACCCAGATTCATTAAATCCCATTGAATGACGCCATCCCATTCAATGCAATGGATGGACTAGATGGAATGTAATAGTCATTCAATGCCTTCGATCAATAATAGTTCAATGCAAAGAGGAATTAAATGAACTTAATGATTAAACTCCCCAGTGAAACAAACAGTAAGACAATGAAACTATTATGGCACACAACTTCATCATTCATCATTTCAGCCGAATGACGTCCACTGCTGGACATAAGGCCTCACCCAAATGGGGTGTTTTGTCATAATCGCTACGCTTGGCAGGCGGGTTGGCGATCGCAGTACGGTTGTTGCAAAATGCACAGAGAACGCTGCTGCCCATTCTCTGGCAAGTCTCTTAGTCGCCTCTTACGACACCCACGGGAAGATATGGGATGGTGCTATTCTTAACGTCCGACACCATACAGAGCCCACAACCACACCACCTACCTTCATCTCAACTGCGCCATCCTGGTTCCACATTCCTTTGAAGGTTCCATACATGTGCAGCATGGCTTCCTTGTCAGTTAGCGAGATGTTGCTACAGCGCCATGTGATGTAGCGCAGCGGCAGCGACCTCTGCGGGCACTTGTTGTCGATGTGCCCGTTGTTTTCAATGTCATTGTATTCTTGTAACTGGAACAAGGAGGGTTTACGTTTTTTAAATAATAATTTTATTTAAATCTGGCTAGGGTCGGGGAGTCGATGCAGCGTACCATCGATATGGTGTACTCTCGATACAACGTATTATCGAAATGGTATACTGTCGATACATCGTACTCTCGGTTTGGTGTACTGTCGATGTAGCATAATTTCGATTTGGGGTAGGTACTGTCTATTCATTAACCCGTCGATGGAACGTTTTCGATACAGCGATCGTCGATTTAGTGACTGTCGATATTATGAACCAGATCCTTATTGTTGTACTTTTCTGGTTCCCATATTCCTAAAACATTAGTCTTACTGATGGTAACTCAATCAATTGTTAATTTTACATCGCTCAGTACGGCGAACCGTCAGCACATAGCACGTAGTTACCAACAACAGCTGAGCTAATAAGAGTTTTCTTTATTTAGTTACATACGATATTTTGTTAGAGGAAATACATGATCATAAAATTAAAAGGTGTGTTAATGTAAGTAAGCATATTCTGCCTAAAACATTCCCACTGGGACACGGGCCACCTCTCGGTGAGAGGGAACCGTGGTTGTCACGTCTTCGTATTTTTGGTTATCGGCTAGTTACCGCACATCAAAGCACAAAAGAATCGCACAAAGAATTCCATAGCACCAAACAATATAATAAAAATATTTTTAAGGCTCATTCATATGTTGTATTATAGTACATTTAACAGCAAAACTAAACTGTTTTTCGATGTTAATGGAAAAGTCCCATATCTCAAAAAATAATCATCAATAGTAAAAGTTTTTTTTACGCTCTACAATCCTACGTTTTTTCAGAATTTTCATCCTCTTTAGAAATTATAGAGGAGGTGACACACATTTTTGGAAGTGTCTTCTATCTTTCAAACGATTGACTTTGAGAAAAAACTGGCAGGAACCTCAATGCCATATAAAGACCTAGTTATAGACACTCCTCATTCGTTCATTTTTTTTTAGTTTCAGTTAAAGTTTAAGTCAAAAAAATAAAAGATTAATTAATCTTTTATATTTGTATAAAAATCGTAAATCGGTTCACAGAACAGATCTACCTACCAAGTTTCAACTGTGTAGTCTAATAATTTCGGAATAAAGTGGCTGTGCCATACGGACGGACAGACAGACAGACATGACGAATCTATAAGGGTTCAATTTTTTGCCATTCGGTTACGGAACCCTAAACATGAATCAATGAAAGCGTGGCGGATGACACGGGGGGAAAATGGAAAAAGACAAACGTGTTGCGCCGACTCCAAGGTAATAACATGGGATGATGCTGGTTTCTTCACCATTTTGAGAACAGTTGTGATGAAATTCACTAAAGTAAGGCGCCTGCTTGAGTTCGAACCGGCCGACAACACTAAGCTACCACTGCTCTAATATGTAATTTATGGTTTCATGGTCAAATTATGGTTAAGTTGGAGTGAATCGGTTTCTTCTAGGCAAGCGTGCATGATGCGGCCTAGGGAGGCGAGTTGTGGCCAAACGTAAGCCTTCCCGAATTAGGTCTTCAGTTTAGTTCGAGGTTGAAGTAAAATAGGATTGAAATTATTTCAAAAACCTTTTGACTTGAAGTTTTTGTGGTAGATAGGTTTTCATCATCAATTTCGCATTGTATTTCAACATTTGCATTTTAATGACTCTGCTCCAAAAAAAACACAAGTTACACAACTTTCAACAATATTCTCATACCACTTAATACGTGAATCGAGTGTGTTTTACACGTGGGGCTAAGTCACGAGACACATTGCTATCTAATACAATGCGCTAATGCATCGAATGGGGGGCGATCTATGATTCACGAGTATCGGCTGTTAGACTAAATGCACATTCCTAATTTAGAGAATGTTTGTATAAAATGTTGTAAATGACTGTTTTCGGTCTAATATCGCAAGAACGATTGCTGAGCGTGGATTCCTGGGTTGGATTTCCGGGTTTGAAAAACTGTAGTTTTTTCAATGACGAGATTTTTATGCCAAATGCCATTTATTGCATATTCGTACGGATTTAAAATAGGTAACTGGCAAAATGTAACTCGTGGGTGACCCTCTGTCTGCCGCTCCCGGAAATAAAAGCTTTGTGTTATGTATTGGCATTCCGAATACAAAATAACGCAAGCGTTGCCAGAAGTGATCTGAGACGACGGAAACTCGGATGCGTAAAGAGGATGTTCTTAATTTGATTTAGTCCATTGATTGTTTACGTCTCTTTCAAACAGGAATGGAAATATTACAATGAATTCTATTATAATACTATAAGGGATTCTTTTCCCTTGTCATGCGTATGGGCTGACCTAAAACAATCAACAGATGCATGTTATTGTAGCCAATGCGGGTCGGTTTACGAATGACATCACTTATTGATAAATGTTAGTTTGTATTCCCGACAAATAGGATAATATTACAACTCCACATACGGCTGATTTAGGGTGAATTGTGTAACAATAAACACGTGACTAAACTCTGGTTTTGAACGGAAATGGGTTTTACGTTATAAACCAAAATGATAAGTACGGGCGCGGGTAAAAACCGCTTCGTGAGTTCTAACCTAGATTCCCCCAATTTAAGTATTATCGTTTTTATCAGTAATGTGGGTGCAAATAAATAATTACCAGAAAAAAAAATACCACTTCCCATGTTGAAGGTAGTTTCCAAGTAATGCAAAATAGTAATTTTACAAAGATCATTTTTGTTTAAAACGGCAATTGAAGTGATATATTTTTTCCGAAAAACTTGGAGTAAGTTATAAATATAATAAAATATTTAAACAATTTAAGCTGAGAACCAGCACTGTTACAATTTCATTATAACAAGATAGTTCTCTGCAACGCCCCAGGTCTAATCACTTCCAGCATGTGTAGCATGACCACTGAAGAAACGAGTTTACTCTACGGAAGAATCAACTTAATGACAGATAGACAATGACAATGTGTCAGTTTGTCGATTCTTCCATCGACATAGCCCGTTTCATCAGTGGTCATGCTACGCGTGGTGGTCTTTTTGTTGGGAAGATAAAGGGGCAAAACCAACTTCCTCGCAAATGTATTTTAACTAAACTTACCCTATCAATAACTGCTGCAAAGCTGTACAGCGGTTTCTCTGCCAGCGTGAAATCAACGGGCTTTTCATCCTCCCAGGTTATATTTAACGAAGAGTTGTCTTTCGTGATTGCATAAATGATGGTAGGCACAAATCTTGTGAAATCCCATATCTGGTGGACCGTATCATGGCTGCCAACAGCTTTGATATAAACAAGGGATTTTTCTGTACAGGTCTTACATCCTGGATTCAGTTTTGCAATAATCTGTAAAGTAATAAATGTGTAAAATAAGTAATAAATACATAAGAAATGAGTACATAAGAGGAAGTCTGAAAGTGGCACCCAGCACCAGTGACTGTGGTAATTGGTTGTCATGGGATGGGCATGTGATGCGGAGGAATGAGGAAAACAATGTGAGAAAAATGTTGACTATGAATGTTGATGGGTATAAGACTAGAGGAAGACCAAAGTAACAATGGATGGAGTATGTGAAGGATGATATGGCAAGAAAGGAGGTATCTTATGAGATGACAAGTAATAGAGAAGTATGGAAGAAGAAACCTGCTGCATCAACCCCAAATAAATTGGGATAAGGGCAAGAGCATAATGAATGATGATAATTTCTCATAAAATATACAATAAGTCCTCTGCATTGCTGTCAACAGGATCCAAGTGACTGTTATTTTAGAGCCACGAGCTCCACGAGTCCCGCTACCATATCATTAAAAATAAAAATTCTACTCCCTAACATTTGTGATAGTTTTCCTTCAGGAAAATTCTAGTGAATATATTACCTAATGATGTACAAATAAACTAAATTGTTGTAGTAATGTAGGTTACATACATTTAGATAAGATCAGAATAACATAAACATTAGATTATTCGGTTTAGTGGGAGGATAACACCAGAGAAACAGACCAAGGCTAAACAATAAAGAGGCCTTATTAGCATACTTAGTATTGAACATCTTTTGAATAAACCTCTTAAATATGAATTCTTAGGCCAGGAAAGTGTATTAAAAAAATTATACAATGACAGATGAACTAACAATGACCCATAATCACTGCTCACTGCTGACCTTCATCTTCTAAACACAAAGAGCTAAAGCGAAACAAAAAAGGGGTGTCAACACTTCAGTTTTTGGCTTAGTAATTGATTAAAATTAAAACATGAAAAATAGTCACTTCAACAAAACCCACCTGTCTATCTTGTCCAAACGCTAAAGAAAATAAAAATCCAATTAATAAAAGTACAATCTGTGAATGCATTCTTATCATTGTAGGAAACGAATTTTTCACACAAAACAATATGTTATTGTTAATGTATCAGCGCCTCGGTGTCACAGTGCAATAAACAAACGATAATGATATCGGCACGTGTACTCGCTACGACAACGACAAATTATTCCCGACACGACATGTACGATCAATATATAATTTATAGCTTTCTCTCTTTATTTTTTCCCGTTCGCCTCGCATTTGGTGCATTGGCGTCATACTACTCATACTGAAACCCGGCTAATTTTGATATACTATTATGAAATTGTGTGGCGCTTGTGCTCCGGTAATTTTCAATCAACGCGCTGAGTCACACAATTTGGCCGGGTTATATCTGCATTGGCTTGGGCTGTCAGTTTCGTTCAGAAATATAGTATAGCTGTCATTACAATTGACAGCACGATGGGATATAATTGTTGTTTTTTTTTTTAGTGAACGGCATCTTGCAGTTCAGCCTAGGAGATCGTCTTCTGTTTTTAACCGGACTATCCTAATGCCTCGAGCCAGGGAATAAATAATTGTTGTGTAATCAAAGAATTTATATACTAACTGCAATGAGTACGAACAAAATGTACATTTCCAAAATCGTTTCAAAATTTACTTTATCTCGTATTACTTCAAAAACGAACTCTATGCCAAAGGGAAAAAAACTTTACTGCGAGATAGCTACGAGGGTGGATCGTGGGATTGTCTCCTTGTCTTGCAATTGCCAGTAAAAGAAAATTGAAAGTAAGTAGATAGATATCGGAAAAATCGTTGATAGCTAAACCTGTGGCTAAACTAGCACAAAATCGTTACAAATTTTATATTCAAATCTAAATATATTTAGATTACGTGTCACATTGTTAATAGAGGATGGCCTCATAAACTAAAACCGATTCAAATTTGCACACCGTGTGCAGTTTGATCCAACTTGAAAGATAGAATAGCTTACATCTCAATTTATAGTCGCAATATTATTTTATTGCAACAATTATCTGTTAGCTCCAAATAATTCTAACAGATGGCGGTATCTGTTGACTGGATTGAGTAAGTATTCAATAGATGGCGCTGTATGGGAGAGGAGCAGCAATGATAAATATTACGAATATTCTAAACATAAAAATAAGTAATCATTTCTAGCAAAAAATTTGGATTAAGTTATTTTCTGATGGTAACATCATCATTCATCATCATCATTAGACATGCGAAATGTAGCTCACTGAAGAGAAAGCTCTTTAGCTCACCGGATAACTCTTTTAACTCTTGCGCTCAATTGATTAACTTGCGAGCTACAGATCAAATTGAGCCGCACTACTACAACATGTAACATAATTAACGCACATCCTGAAAGTTGTTTGATCAGAATCGTTTACTGAATCGATTTCTATCATTTTAATATAGGTAATTTTTTATCCCAAAAATAATTAAAACTACGTAAATTACTAGGGCTAGGCATCAACATCAATGGCGAGTACATCTCTCACCTTCGATTTGCCGACGATATAGTGGTCCTGGCTGAGACCATGGAGGACCTCAGTACAATGCTCGATGACCTCAGTGGAGCTTCCGAAAGAGTGGGTCTTAAAATGAACATGGACAAAACCAAGGTCATGTTGAATGCCCATGTAACACCCACTCCTATCAAGATCGGAGACTCTACTATCGAAGTTGTAGACGATTATGTCTACCTGGGACAAACGGTCCAGTTGGGTAGGTCTAACTTCGAGAAAGAGGTCAATTGTCGAATCCGACTCGGCTGGGCAGCGTTCGAGAAGCTGCGTGGTATCTTCTCGTCCAACTTACCGCAGTGTCTCAAGACAAAGGTTTATGACCAGTGTGTGTTGCCAGTGATTACATACGGGACCGAAACGTGGCCGCTCACAATGGGCCTCATCAGAAGGCTCAAAGTCACCCAGAGGGCAATGGAGAGAGCTATGCTCGGAGTTTCCTTGCGTGATCAAATCAGAAATGAGGACATCCGCAAGAGAACCAAGGTTACCGACGTAGCCCGAAGAATTGCCAGACTTAAGTGGCAGTGGGCAGGGCACATTGCTCGCAGAACAGATGGCCGATGGGGCCGAAAAGTTCTGGAATGGCGACCGCGAACCGGGCGACGATGCGTTGGAAGGCCTCCCACTAGGTGGACCGATGACCTGGTGAAGGTTTCGGGGATCCGCTGGATGCGAGTCGCACGGGACCGATCAATGTGGCGACACTTGGGGGAGGCCTATGTCCAGCAGTGGACGTCTTTCGGCTGAAATGATGATGATGATGACGTAAATTACTGACACACTACCCCTGTACAGTCAAACCAACTAAAATGGACCGTAACTCAAGGCAATAAGACTTTAAAAGTTCAGTTTCATTTGTATTAATACAAATTCCGTCTTTCAATATAAAATAAAGAAAAATCAACCTTGTTTTAAGGAAGTTAAAGTCTTTACTAATCAATGTCTATACATGTTTAACTAAAATTTCAGAGTATGTATTATGATTATAATATAATACTGTAATTGGGGTGTTTGAGGGTGTGCGTTTATTACGTTACATGTTGTATATATAAGCCATAAGCACATAATTCCGTAGTTTTGTATGGTGTCGGACGTAAAGATTAGCACCATTCCATATGTTCCCGAGGGTGTCGTAAGAGGCGACTAAGGGATTTGCCAGAGAATGGGCAACAGCGTTCTCTGTGCTTTTGTAACAACCGTACTGCGATCGCCAACTCGCCTGCCAAGCGTGGCGATTATGGCAAAACCCCCCAAAATATCAATATGGCGACACTTGGAGGCCTATGTCCAGCAGTGGACGTCTTTTGGACTGAAATGATGATAATGACTTAATTCCCCTTTAAATATCCTAAAATTGTGTTGTGTTTAGATGTAGAATTTCTTTTTTCATGTAAGTTCTAAATCTGTAAACGGGGATCGTGAAAATATTGTAAGGAATACGCCTTGCTACCACGTAGGTGAGCCTACAGAATCCCCTTATCACGCTAGTAGGTGTAGACTTCATCAAGTTATTAACACCCCGTAATTTTAAATAAACTACTACCAGGTGCCAGCAAGTTATAACATAATAACTGTCTGTCCCTATTAGAAAGAGATGGCATCCACTCTTGAAGTTTGTCTCGCTCAGAACACTTTTGACTTGCTCATACTCATTCCAGTTAGTATATAAGTTCCTTGTGTGTAATACACGGTGACCATGGTGTAATACTGTTTGGTCTAAGTATTCTACTCTGTGGTAATACTACTTATAATAGAAAATAATACAAGTTCGTACCCTATCAGGCTCCATTACTGAACTGATTTTGATAAATTTTGCACAGTTCTTCTACACACGCCAAGAAAGGCTTCGGAAATAAATAAAAATAAAGGCATTGTAATGTAACGCATGCCAGGATAAACCTTACGACGAGAGAGGGTTAGCGCTGAAATTTTTTAACGCGGTTATGAAAAATATTTCGCGCCATTGAAATACCACACATGCTCGCTCTTACAAAGTTACAATATTCATGACAAGTGCTAGAGTTATTAACTTATGTATGTATAGGTATGGGCTATTGTTAGAGACACGTATCTACTTTTCTATTCCAAGTTTCGTTTTGATTTAAATTTGCTTACTTTAGATGATTGTACTTCAAGATGCGGGCTTTGTATGCCCACTACCCCAGCCTACCCCAGTGACAAGTCAAACATGAGTTTCAATATATTCATAGAATAATTAAATATGTACATAAATAGGGTGGAATTTTTCAACGCCACCTGGAGGGAAAGTAGGTACCTACTCTAAATACTGGATACGGCAAATTTTACTCAAAGGAAAAATCCCTCAAAGATTTTTGAAAATTCGCTTGGCACACTCAGGAGTCGAACCAGCTAAAATCCGAAAAAATAACAGCATACATGTACTTTTATGACATCAATCGATAGAGTTAATCATAGGGATGGAATCTTTCGAACAAACATGATAAATTAAATGAAAGAAACATCATGAAATCCCGCATACAATAGAAAAAAGAAATAATAAAACAATAGAATGGAGTATACAAAATATTTATTTACTCAGCAGTTTCACTGCCAGTATTAATTTTCTTCCTCTCCTCGTCATCGCTTAGCGAGTGTTGCCGTTTTTCATTCTTCTTATCTTTAGAGTGTTTGTTTTGATTCCTTAGCGCCTTTGAAATTTTCTCTTCTCCCACACTGTGAAGAAAAGACACTAGTTTATTATAAGTTACTTTTGATAGACTGGGTCCTATCGCACTGGCGTTTTATGAGCGTTAGCGTCTCTCCAACGTCTGTGCAGCGGCAATTCTGCACAGACGTTGACGTCGCGAGTCTCTAGTGACAAACAAGTGTTCGCGCTGTGAAATCTAAACAATTATTTGTGAAATTCCTTTTTAATATTATTAGAGTACAGTGCGAAATATTCACTTTCTTGTAATTGATTGGACCATTAAGGATTTTCCCAAAATTGACTATGAGACTTTGTTTTTGTTTTACATAATTTTCGTCGAAGTAGGAAAGCCAACAGGAGTGTTTCCTCATCGGAATCCATTTTATCTCTGATTGTATGCATCAAATCGTAGCATGTGCGCAACGTTAACGCTTGCTTGCCACTAGAAACTCGCAATGTCAACGTCACGTCAACGCTCGTAAAACGCGGCTTAATAATCTACGAGTTTCAAGGTAAACCATCCATTACTTTATTAGGTTTTTGTTAAATCGAACAATTTTATAAAGCGCTGTTAAAATGTTAGTGGAAAAGCCAGTATAATAATAAATGTTACGCTTTAATAGTAAACCTTAGGATTTACCAAATCTATACATATAATAAATCTGTAGAAAAATCGTTTTTGTACATCGAAAATATTTCCAAAAAAAATTGCCAGGGTGTTAAAGGACAACCAACAGAACCCATTTCCAGCATTTTTATAATTTTTGTCTGTTTGTCTGTTTATCTGTTTGTCTGTTTATTTGTTCGGGCATCACGTAAAATGTACGAAAGCAATGTAGATAACTTTTATACACAACAATTGTGCGTAACTTGAAGTAACATTTAGTTTTTGTTTCATTGCAATCTGTGCTCTCTATCAAAAGATATATGAATTTAAAGTTTTCGAGAAAAACTTTTCATCATTACGTAAGGTAAGATACATTTAACGACATCTATTGGACTAAAATGGTACCAATGAATAAAATGTGCTTACAAGATTACTTTTAAATTGACTGACCGGGGTTTTCAAAAAGTTATGATAGTAAAAGGTACTCTTAATGGCGCTGCTTTGAAGATCTACGTAGCAGAGTGTTTGTTCGATTGCTAATACATAATATTTTGGCAGTTTAACTCCATGCTCAATAGATGGCGTTGTGCATTGGTCGCCATTTTCTGAATCGCGATGTTAAGATTTTCCGTGAAAGAGTGACTATCAGCCGAGTTACATGATTACTTTTTTCAATCAAAAATAGTAGCTCACATAGGTTACACATTCACTCTAGACTAGATCTAGATAACAATCCCAATCGATGTTTCTAAATGGTGCTTAATAAACTTCCCATTTTAATTATTAATCTGTCTGTTGATACATGCGGTATGACTGCCGCAAATCATAGAGTTCCTGGATTTGTTTTGGAATTTTATTTTATTACATGCACAACACAAATAAAATATTGCGAACGGGTTGCCTGATTAAACTAAGTCAATGCTAACTTTTTGTTAAAACCTTATGTTTTTTCCCAAACCAAACGGAAATCATTATTGAATGAAAGTACAAAACATAACTAAGGGCCAAGAATTGGTTGAATTGCTTGAATTGGCTGTAAGGTATAAATAGATGTGTTGATACTATATGTAAACTATGTTTTCTTATTAAAATATGCATTTAAAAAACAGATAGGTAATTTCATTACAAACACGAAAAAAACTAAACTTATGGTCAAATTAAACTAAGTTAAAAAAGTAAGTAAGTACATGTTTTTTCATGGCACGTCTGTAACGTTTAAATGTGTGCTCCCAAGTTCAAAAGCAGGTGCAGTCACCTGCTTTTGAAGTTGGGAGCAAAATATTGATAATAGTCAACATAATTTTATTATGGTGAATAGATGAAGGGCTTGCTTCGACAGTATTTGTTACATTACAGATCTGCGTGATGCCTGCGTCAACGCTTCAACTTATTTTCGTCCGTCCACCAGAGTCCTTGGAAAAGTATCCGCTTTGCCAATCATGGTCTATCATCAGAAATACAAGATCTAACACTATTGCTCTGTTCTTCTTCTTCTTTCGCATCGACGTATGTCATATGACATTATTAACACCCAGGTGGCTACGTTATTTGCGGTTTCAGTACCAGTTTTGACAGAAGGTCCTCTAAAACGCAGGGACACTTTGGACACAAGTCAGCCATGGTCTGGTCGGGAGCCCCGTATTCACATTGAGCTGCTATAACACGTACAATACAACCATAGAAGTACATGTTTAGTAAGTATCACTATGACTAGAATATTACGGATTTACGACTAAACTCTTTTGAAAACTTGAGTATGGTATATCCAAAATGGATAGATTTCATAAGTGCGCAATGAATGCACTAAAATGCGTTGAAAAACCAAACTTGGAAGTTCTGTATCTGTGCTGGTCACATTTAGATTGCTAAGAGTTCCTTTATTACTTAAAACAAAGATAGTATAGTGTAGTAGTAGTATAGTACACACGGCGACACATCAAGTTATACATCTGCAGTATAACCTAACCTCGCTTTGTTACCAATGAGAGTTCAGCTTTATTTTGTTTTGCACAGTTTGATTGGTCGCCGTGCGTGCCAACGGGTTTAAGTTTAAACTAACAGTAAGCCAGTTTATTAGTATATTATATGTAGAGTATGTTAGGAATATACTACGATTTTACGTTACCATGTTTTCCCTGACAATGCTATAAGAATAAGGGGTCACGTGAGCGAAGCCGCGGGCACAGCTAGTGGGTTAGTAAATCTAAGAATTTCATAAAGAAGAGACAGATAACATAATGTTTTTAAAGTCTATCAGTATATAGGCACAAAGTTGTATGTTCGAAATTTTTCGTGCTTCTCGACAGGTCTATACCGGACGAAAAACAATTCAAAAAAATGACAGCCGACTAAAAGTTGAACGTGCATCATCAGACCCTGGATACCATCTAGAGACAAAGTACTCGTCAAGACGAATAAAACGAGTCCAAACTCGATGGGGTTGCGTAGTTTCGTCACAGAGTTCCTATGGCCACCTTCCAGATCCATCATCAGATCAGCTCCATGTCATCATAATATTGCATTGTCACGCGATATTCATATGCGTGCAAAATTTCAGCTCAATCGGAAACCGAGAAGTGTGTCAAAGGACAATGAGCAAATTTGTATGGGGACTGGAACAAATCCTCAACGTTAATGAAACCTACTCCAAAAGAAAGATTTTTGGGTATTATTTAATTGTTACTACGGGAGCCAAGCTGAAATCGAGCGCCAACAAGGTGATTTCGAACATAAAAAATATAGTTATTGGAAGCTTCAACATGGTGTTTTGGAACGTTTTCCGCATGTTCGCGCTCGAATTCAATGTAGCTGCCATAATAAGAAATTAATAATACCCTTAAAGCTTACATATGGGATAGGTTTTATCACTGTTGAGTAATTGGTCCAACATTACTCATGGTCCTTTAACTTGCAAGATCTCATTACACACACGACAGCGAACAGGTGAAAGTAAATAAAAAATTGTATAAAAATACGTACTTAACAGCAGCCCTACAGCCAGGTCCCCAGTGGGGGGTGGGGTTGTACTGGAAGCGCAGCTTGCCGTCGCGGCGGCTGGTGGGGTTGGCGTCACCTCGGGGACTGAGGTCTATGTCTTGCGTTTTGATGTCTTGGGTCAGGATAAAACGGGCTACTGCATCTGTTGCTAGTCTGAAAAAATAAAAACCTGTCAAGTGCGTGTCGGGCCACGCACAGTGTAGGGTTCCGTAGTTTTTATACAGCCAAGTGAGGGTCGTATTCGCTGACTGATAGTTTCGTACCAAGCTCTAACTAAAAGCCAAACATGACTTTCTATACTAACAACAACAACTGTTTTTTTTTTAATAAAACTTATTTAGGAATGAAACAGCGCGATACAACTGACGCTTAGCGCCATCTATCGACATTTCTATGGAATTGTTCGAAATTTTCGAGTCAAATACAATTGGTCGACTATTACTCGTAAATTTGTAAAGCCCACTTAATTGTGATAGTTTTCCTTTAAACTTCGTTATATATAGGTACTACGGTTGTAGTTAGAAAAAACAAATGTCACGGCAGCGTGACATTTGTTTTTTCTAACTACAACCGTTTAGTCTGTAGAGGGGGGGGGGGGGGACACTTGACCCTAACGAAAATTGGTACTTTAAAGCTTGATAAGTCACGAACGGTTTACTTAATCAAAAAACTGTCTTCCCAAACCCCAAATTTGTTTGAAAGACCTATCCAACGATATCCCACAATATGGGAAGAACGAAAAAAAAGTTGTCATCCCCACTTTACTTTTTTGTAGGGGAGGTGCCCTAAATAATAGTTTATTTTTATTTTTTATTTACTACTTTTTCGGCGTCATTAACGTGTATACGTCATACCAAATTACAACTTTCTAGTACCGATAGTTTTTGAGCTAAACCGCGGACAGACAGACAGACGGACATGGCGAATCTATAAGGGTTCTTTGTTGACTACGGAACCCTAAAAACGGCTTGATAATATACTTTATATAATCTTCTTGATATTCTCCATTAGGCGTGTGATGGTCCAATCACTTCACTAACAGAGGAAACGATGGCTTGGGCATTACAGTGAACTTTCTATGGTACAGTCAATCGCCAGCATTACCTGACCCATTTCCCTCTTATTTGCTTTGTGAGATGCGTTAGGTAATGCTAATGGTGCAGGGCACTGTACCCAAACATAAAAAAACACTATCATAAAATGTCATTTCAAATCGATTAATCTCGTTCGGTTCGTCTGATCGGTAAAGATTATGATGATAATGTTCTGTATTTCGGGAAGTCCGTCTGTCGTGGGTGGTTATCCAGGCCAGTTGAAGCTAAACGATTTGTTGGAGAACTAACCTTAGATGCAAATGTACTCCTCCTGACCGTTTTCGGTCACGGCGGCTAATCTTAGCGGAGATTAGCCATCGGCGCAGGACATATTATAGTGTGAGTTTACACAAGAGTGTGCGCAGACACAGATGCACCCTCTGTTCCCACTCTCTCATAGCCCGATGGGACAGCCATTTGAAACAACCCAAGATATCAGGCGCTGAACCAACGGCTTAACCAATAAATCCAATGCTGCTTATTATTATACAATACTGAATACTTACTTGGCAGGTTTCGCAGGATGCGTCTTCTCCCACGTCCGTATGATATCCCACACCACTTGTGGAGGCGCGGCTGTCTTTATCGACATCCGAGACGCGTGCGAGTACGAAACTTTGTACCCTGAGTTCAGGAGCGCAGACCTGCGAATATTTTTTAAGATAAATAAGCTGTAAGCTAAGCAACATACTTGTTGCGTTGACCCCAAATGAACTGGGATGACGGCAGGAAAAGGATGCGTAAGCTAGTTGACACCAAGGACTCAAATGCTGAATATTACATTGGCAAACTTAGATCTTTTCTTAACTGGCACATAATGTTATTTTCGGATTCAGACGTTCCTTAAGAGCGTTTATACCCTACGGCATTTCATACAAACTTTCAAGTCGTTATTTTCCGAAATGACTGAACAGATTTTAATGAAATTTCCTACGCATAAGCAGTATACATAGGTCTAAAAAGTTACTAAAAAACATTTTCGAAAAGTCGTTTAAAAATGAAGATAATTGGAAATTTCTGTTTCTATAGATAATTAAAAATCGGTCTAATTTGGCTGTAACATTATTTTTCGAAAATGTTTTTTAGTAACTTTTTTAGAAAGTTTGTATGAAATTTCGTAGGGTATAAACGCTCTTAAGACGGTTGCAACCGTTCACTCAAATGCTTGATAAGATTGAAAACTAAATCTAATCTGATTGATATAAGTTGTTTAACTGACATGGTCACTTACACTATCTATAACAGTAGAAACGGGCTATTTACCATGTTTACTATTTTTTTTGAGTTCCCGATATTTCGGCACTGTTGCAAACGCCATGATCATGGATAAACAAGTTATTGCGGGTGGGTGTTTACGAGCAGACAAATCGGTCTACCCTCTTTATTGTTCGTTTTTTGCGCTCCGTCGGCTGGTGTTGGAAACTCAAAACAAATAGTCAACATGGTATATCTCGTTTCTAGTACCAATCTGATTGGTTTTTTTAAGTGGGAGATATCGGCCACTCTGTGTCAGATATACTGCGAGTTTATCTGAAACGCCATCAAACAAAATCTGACGCCTGCAATCCCCGCAGGGTTGGGCAAAGGTGTACCTAATAGTACACCAACATTTCGTCAGTTATATTTAAGTCCCATGTGAAACGGAGCTAGCCTATTGTCATCAACCGGGCACAAATCCATACTCCGTAGCTGCTGCTGAAAAACTCTTGATAGAAAAAACACTTTGCTCGACCTGGGAATCGAACTCAGGAACTCATGGTCGGCAGTCGCACTTGCGACCAAACCAACTTAGAACAACGAGGCAGTCCATGAAACGTCCACCAAACTTAAGAGCGTTTATACCCTACGGTATTTCATACAAACTTTCAAGTCGTTATTTTCCGAAATGACTGAACAGATTTTAATGAAACTTCCTACGCATAAGCAGTATACATAGGTCTAAAAAGTTACTAAAAAACATTTTCGAAATGTCTTTTAAAAATGAAGATAATTGAAAATTTATGTTTCTATAGAAAATTAAAAATCGGTCTAATTTTGCTGTAACATTATTTTTCGGAAATGTTTTTAGTAACTTTTTAGACGTATGTTTACTGCTTATGCGTAGGAGGTTCAATTAAAATCTGTTCAGTCATTTCGGAAAATTATGACTTGAAAGTTTGTATGAAATGCCGTAGGGTATAAAC
Source organism: Cerastis rubricosa (assembly GCA_949152445.1). Classification (NCBI taxonomy): domain Eukaryota; kingdom Metazoa; phylum Arthropoda; class Insecta; order Lepidoptera; family Noctuidae; genus Cerastis; species Cerastis rubricosa. The sequence continues at coordinate 19,093,364 of OX424541.1, forward strand.
GCTCTTAACACTAAATCAAATCAAAAATATGTATTTATTTGCTAGAATATGGTATATAAGGTGTTACAGTAATTTTGTTTCAGCATATCCTGCCATACCCTGGCGTGCAAATCTCTTCACAATCAGAGATGTCAATTATTCTACCTTACAAATAACAGATTCTATTGATTTGTCTTCTAAATAGTCCTTAATGGTATAATATCTTTTAGCAGGCAATAGTTTGAAGAGTAATTTTTTAAACATGGTCAGAGGTAAGTCTTGCAAACTATTTGGTAAATGACTGTAAATAATAATCAACATTCAGTATACATTTTTCTTAAATAATTTTAGTTTTAATGGTGGCAGCCGAAGTAAATTCATTTACATAAAAAATATCCTAAACTCACCTCATAACCAACATGGGCATAGTCTCCAGATGGACCCTCCCAAACAGCCTATCCATAGTATAGTACAGCGGCACGTCTTGTAACTCTTCCCTCACCATCGCCAGCACTCCGGCCAGGCGCTTGGCAGTGCCGAACTTCTCCGGGTTACCTTCCACGTGAGTGAGGACTCGGGTCACGAAGTTCTCGTCGTGGATAGGTGCTGCCCAGATTGGGCCTCCTAGCTGAAGAAATTAAACTATTTTATCATCATCTGCAACTTCTACTTGGGAATTTATTAGGTCCGGGGAAGCGATGTAGCTTGTCCCTGTTAGATTTCTACAGTGATGGAGTGAAACTTAGACGATAAACTAGAGGGTTTTTTCTTAAAAGGCAGATATTTTAGCAATGCCCAGACGCCAGAAGCTCAAGCTACCCGAAACTGAAATTTTCCCAATCAATCTTGAACTGTTGGTCCCGGCTGTCATTTGTAGATCTTTGACAGTCATTACGAGAAGTCAGATGCTAAAAGTCTGACATCCAGTCTTACCAAGGGGTATCGTATTACTCAGTTACTGGATTGTGGATGTCAGATAGGCAGTCGCTTTATGTAAAATACTGGTACTCAGCTGCATCCGGTTAGACTGGAAGCCGACCCCAAGATAGTTTGGGAAAAGTCTAGGTAGATGATGATGAATCTTGAACCGTATCCTGGGCGCTGGTCTGTTGGTTATTATTACAAGCACAAGAGTACAAGAGGACATAACATTGTAATTTACTTACATGATGCCTCTGGCTACAATTGACACAGTGCTCTCCAACAGGTGGCGCTGTAGGCAAGTAGGCCTTCATTTGTGCCGGGTTCTTCTCTGAAGGGTTTGGTTTGAAACCGCCCAGCGGTTGTAGGGTTATGTTGTCGCAGCCAGTGCATTGGTAAACCATGGCTAGTTTACTGGAAAATATAATCTGTATTTAGGGAGGTCTAAAATAAATGTATTTATTTTACACCATGTTTATTAATTTTGTTTATGGTGTTTAATGTCAGTTTATTTCGTATCTCAGTATCTCTCCGAATCAACACGCGTAGCATGGACCACTGTAGAAACGGGTTATGTCGACAAAGGGCATTGGGTACGTTTGTATGGACCAGTGGCATGACCTTTTTTCACAGCGGCCACAAAGATAATTGTTGCTAACGTATAGTGGAATATATGATAACAATGACTCCTACAAGAATATTGCCGAAAATTATATCGGAGTTGAAATATCTGTGAAAAAAGGTCATGCCACTGGTCCATACAAACGTACCCAATGCCCTTTGTCGACATAACCCGTTTCTACAGTGGTCATGCTACGCGTGCTGATGTGATCATGGATAAGCTCCGTTTCAGTTCGAAACTCATCTCGTGGTCGCAAGCGCGACTGCTGAGCGTCTGGGGTCGATTTTCGGTTCGGGTAAAACCTTGTTCGGTTTTTTTCAACAGGCATATCTCAATAGCTGCCCGGAGCTTAGTAGTGTGACACCCCTGTGCCTCGCTAAGCATGTTAATCCGGTGGCCCTGCGCCTGATCTCTCTCCGGTCGTATTATATTGCTGTCCCATCAGAGTAGGTATACGTGAGAGTACACACTTATATCATAACATCACGCTTGTAATCCCCGAGAGGTTAGCTGGAGTGTACCTAATAATAGTACACCCACATTTCACCAGTTATGTTTAAGTCCCATTTAGGAGTACGTGGCTAAATAATAACAGCCGCACAGGTCGATCTTTTAGGTGGAGCCGTGCTTGCCGAGGTTGGTCCGTGGATAGTGACCATATTTACATACCGAGTTTCTTCCGTGCCTCGGAAAGCACGTTAAGCCGTTGGTCCCGTCTGTCATTTGTAGATCTTTGACAGTCCTTAAGAGTAGTCAGAAGCCAAAAGTCTGACATCCAAGGGGTATCGTATTACTCAGTTACTGGGTTGTGGATGTCAGATAGGCAGTCGCTTCATGTAAAATACTGGTACTCAGCTGCATCCGGTTAGACTGGAAGCAGACCCCAAGATAGTTTAGGAAAAGGCTAGGCAGATAATGATGTTTAAGTCCCATGTAATAGGGGCGAGCCTATAGCCACTCCACACCTGGAACCTCCATTAAGATTTCCCTCCGTATCAGAAATTCAGTTAAAAGGACATAGTTTTATTGTTAGCACTAGTATGTGCTTACCTAGTAGTGTTCTTACAGTGAATAGCACCGGTGTAGACCCTCACAAACACGCGGATGTAGAAGTCCGCAGATATACTGATCAGCGGGACTATGTAGCGACCGTAGCGGTTGGCGTGCGATTCTATGCATTGTAGCATTATTCTTAGAGCCTGGAAGAAAAAGGGTATTTAATAGTCACAATCGAAGTTGGTAAGACAAAAACCTTTAATTTCGTCATGTAAAAACACTTATTTGCAAAAAAATAACCGACTTAAAAAAACACTAGTTTTGAATTAAGAAATCGGTCTACAATTGGCGGAGAAATATCTGAAAAAAAAAAATACATGCAGTCGAACATAGAATTACCTTCTTTTGGAAGTTGGTTTAAAGTGGAAAATAACTTTACTTTTGAAACTCAAAATCAGTTAACCACTTAAAATCCAAAAGTATTCCCTAAGAGCTAGTTATTATTTCTTTGAAGCAACATTTCAATGTTTTAAAAAGGTAAATGTGAACAGACGAGGGATCTACTCAGAAAGTTACGGTCACTTTTGCCACCAGCTTCCATGCTTCCACTGATTATCTCATTATTCAAGAACATACCATAATTTCACGCCTGTTATCCCCCAAGGGTTAGGCAGAGTTGTACCTAATAGTACACCCCCTTTTCTCCAGTTACCTATGTTTATGTGTAATAGGGGACGATTCTATTGCCATCAACTGGGCACAAATCCAGAGTTTGTGGCTGCTACTGAGAAATGCCTAATTGAAAAACCCAATTACACTTTGCCCAACCTGGGAATTGAAGCCAAGACCTCATACTCAGCGATTGTGCTTTCTACACTAACGAGGCAGTTCTTATTAAAATATTTACTCACCAATTCATGACAGCACTTAGTCTTCAAACTAATAGCACCATATTTAACATAACACGTTTCAGGTGTGTTTCCTGCCAACACTGCCATGTCCGTAGCAGTGACCAGCAGTAGACCTCCTTCCTGCACACTTTGGACTGCTGCATCGAGGAATACAGAGGGGCACCCGTACGGGTCAAGGTCTATGGCCACAAACCGCTTCATGTACTGTTTGTGTTTGTACATTAGCATGCTGGTCAGAAGAAGTATAAATTAAATTGGATTTCTGTTGTTGGAAACTAATGCATAAAATAAATATGATGTTGTAAGAAACGCAAAAACAGATTGCAATGGTAATGGCCAGACGAATATGGCAAGGTTTAAAAGAATAGAATAGAATAAAACTTTATGGTTACAACGGTGGTCTTATCGCTGATAGCAATATCTTCCAGACAACCTTTGGATGAACATTATGGAATAAAAATAAAAAAGAGGGGGGTGTAAAGTTGCTCACGTCCGTAGGATTTACCATCTTTTCCCAGACCCACCCTACACGTGCCCCCCGGGTGGTGCTAATCGAGCAACAACGCCGAAAAACAGGCGGCGGTTAAGTAACCTGTCACACACGTGGCAACCACAAGCCATGAGGAACTAAATCCCCTCATAAACTGTGTCAGTAGTACCGTGGGAAAGTACTATTCGGACTTCTCCCACCACTTTAATATGAAAATGTCGAATAATAATGAATGTGATATGTCGTGCGCCCCGGCTAACCCCCGGCGCCTTCCAGTACCCGGGCTGGAAGGTGTTAAATTGACTACCGAAGACTCCACGAGGGTGGATACCCAGGCCCCCGTGACAGTGAATGTTACTGGTCAAAGCAAGAAATATGTGCAGCAAGCCTTCCACCCAGGTCTCTTTAATAGACCAAGGAGTGCCTCTACTGGAAGTGTCCAGCTCTCAACCAACAAAGCAAAAGCTCCTCAAGACCCTCAACCAGAAAATAACACAAGATCTGTTGAATTACCCGATTGGCAGAGAGTGCCAGTCAGTAGAAACCCTAATAAAAAAAGAAAGTTCTCAAACCCACAGTCTCCCGAAAATGTTCAAGTGTCAAATAGGTTTGATGGACTACCTGTTAATGCTGATACACAAGAAGCAGACAAACCTAAGGAAAAAAAGCCTAACAAACCTCCTCCGATCATTTTATATGGCATTGAGGATGTAAAGAAACTTACTGAATTCTTAGTGACAGTAGCTGCTAGAGAAACATTTAAATATAAGATTGTTAACAAAAACCAAATAAGAATCATAAGTGAAGATACAGATGTCTACAAAAACCTTATATCAGCTATTAGAGAGAAAGGACTTATTGGCCATACTTTTAATAGAAAGGAAGAAAGGAACTACAGGCTGGTTGTTAAGAATTTACACCACACAACTCCTCATCAGGTTATAAAAGACGCCTTCGAAGAAATCGGAAATGTTGTTCTTGGGGAAATTATCAATGCCAGATTTGGACCGGATAAAAAGCCTACTTCAACCTTCTTTGTAAATCTCCAATCAGGACCTAACAACAAAGCTGCCAAGCAAATAAGATATATTTATCACCAAGCTGTTATCGTGGAAGATCCAAAAAAGAAGAACACCATTGTACAATGTCAAAGGTGTCAACAGTATGGGCACACCAAAAATTACTGTATGAGGCCGGCCCGTTGTCTTAAATGTGATAAGATAAGATAAGATATTTATTTTGCAAATATGGGTACAAAAATGGTGACATAAAACATAAATTAGCAACAGCCATATTTTACCAGAAGGCATGCAAAAGTATAAAATACATTAATGATTAATAAGAATGATAACAATGTCAATATAAAAAATAATTACGATTACAATATGATTACAATTTCATTTCAATACAATTAAATTAAGATAAATAAAAATTAAATGTCACGGTTTTCTAATTTCTAGTCATTTAAAAAGATAATCAAGAGATAGCTTTGTCTATTAAAAATTCTGTCACGGTATAATACGCTTTGTCTACTAAAAAGTTTCGGAGCTTTTTTTTAAACAATGCCAAATTTAATTCTTTCCAACTCCTTGGTAATCCATACTAATATTATAAATGCGAAAGTCACTCTGTTTGTTTGTTTGTTTGTTTGTTACCTTTTCACGACTAAACGGCTGATCGGATCTTAATGGATTTTGGCAAGAAGATAGATTTAAACCTTGGGAAGGACATAGGCTACATATTATCACGCTAATAACATTGGGAGGTGAGCAATATTGCAATTTGTTCATATTCCTCAACAGATTGACAACTGACAACTGTCATAACAAACATTAGAATAGATCGGCTATTTTAGAACATTAGTCACCGAAGTAAATAGCCTGACGGTTTAGCGATTGACCTGTGAATCGTAGGTTGCAGGATCAAACCTCAGCCAATATACACTTATTGTTTTATTTTTTTTTTTTAATTTTTGGTGCTGTAATATTTACAAAAGTAACCATGGTTCGATCCCCACCCGGTTTTCACTTTTTGTAAGTAGGTATTTTGTTTTTTTTTTATGCTTTAAGACTTCCTAATCATTACCAAATAGTGTTATACATCCTTTTAGTTATTATTAACCATTCAAACTATAGTAAAATCTTTCATTAAACTATAGTTAAATCAATCATTTAGCCTCTGGCCGAAGTAAAAGCCAGCTCTTGGATCACGGAAAGCGTAAGCTATGCGTTTAGAAATTTCTTTAAAAAGACTGTGAGCATTGAGTACTTTGATCTCACGGTCCCACGGTCCAAAGCTTCAATTCCCAACTACTCGAAAATATAAGTAGTTACCGATAAGATTACTTTATTAAAGCTGCTTGAGCTTCCCCGCGGCAACAGCGACAGTACCAGTGTCCAGCACTTTTAGTTTATATAGTTTTGTTTTCGTAATTTTTTTAATTATTTAGTAAGAAAGTAATATCAACATCATTCATCATTTCAGCCGAAAGACATCCGCTGCTGGACATAGGCCTCCCCCAAGTGTCGCCACATCGACAGGTCCCGTGTGACTTGCATCCAGAGGATCCCCGCAACCATCACCAGGCCATCGGTCCACCTCGTGGGAGGCGTTCCAACGCAACGTCTTCCGATTCGTGGTCGCCACTCCAGAACTTTTCGGCTCCATCGACCATCCGTTCTGCGAGCAATGTGCCCTGCCCACTGCCACTTAAATTTGGCAATTCTTCGGGCTACCGGGACTTTGGGGTAACCTTGGTTCTCTTGCGAATGTCCTTATTTCTGATTTGATCACGCAAGGAAACTTCGAGCATAACCTTCTCCATTGACCTTTAAGTGATTTTGAGCCTTCTGATGAGGCCAAATGTGGGCGACCCAATCGGTCCCGTATGTAATCACTGGCAACACACACTGGTCATGGACTTTCGTCTTGAGACACCGCAGGAGAACATATTATGCAACTTCCCGAACACTGCCCAGCCGAGTCGGATTCGACGGTTGACCTCTTTCTCGAAGTCAGACCTACCCAACTGGACCGTTTGTCCCATGTAGACATAATCGTGTACAACGTCGAGTGTAGAGTCTCCGATCTTGATAGGAGTGGGTGTTATATGGGCATTCAATATGACTTTGGTTTTTTCCATGTTCATTTTAAGACCCACTCTTTCGGACGATCCACTGAGGTCATCGAGCATTGTACTGAGGTCCTCTATGGTCTCAGCCATGACCACTATATCGTCGGCAAATTGAATGTGAGAGATGTACTCGCCATTGACGTCGATGCCTAGCCCTCTCCAGTCCAGAACCTTAAATACATCTTCCAGTGCAGCGGTGAACAGTTTCGGAGATATGACGTCTCCCTGTTTCACTTCCCTGTCACTGTCACTGTCCATATCTCTCAGGAAAGTTATATAGTGAATCTCATCAAAATTACTGCTGGGCTAAGAGAGAAGATGCCCCCATAGTCTAACAATCTTCTCTCCGTACTATTTTGTGGTCAGTAATTTATGGTCGAAAACCAAAATAAAAGATTACCCGACCCGGGAATCAAAACCAGGACCACATACTCAGTAGTTGCGACCACTAGACCAACGATACAGTATACTAACAGCATCTATCAGTCTGTTTTAACTTTTTCACGCCTTAACTGGTGAACGGATTTGGATCAAAGCCACAAGCTAGGTCATGATCTGGATAAGGACATAATAATACTTTCATTTATACATGAAAGCGCTATACTATTCACTCACCGATAAACCACTCAAGAACTACTGACTACCACTTTTGACCTATTTAACTTGAAATCTCGCAAGTCAGTTCTTAGTAAGGCAGAAAGGGATTTTCGGAAAATCCACCCCCAAGTGGATTTAATGTCGGGTTAAAGGTTAAGTTTAGGAGAATATTTGTAATTTTTAAAAAGAGGCATGATTGCACAAAATCACTATTTACGTTTTTGGAACTTCTATCCTTAGGGGAGTTTCATAATGAAAATTGATCCACATCAACTTTTTGTACAGTAGTCGGTAGCGTGTTCGTATACATTGAGGAGTTATACTCGGTTTTCGAAGTTTTACTCACAAATGAATAGGAGATCACACTAAAAGCAAGTTCTTTCAAACGAAAATAAAAAAAAACATATAAAATCAATTTAGGTCGCTAGGGTCGATCTTCAGTTTAAGTTGCGTTTGCCTAGGTTGGTCTTTGGATGGGTGACCACCCATTACGTACCGACTTTATTGTGCTTTGGAAAGCACGTTAAGCCGTTGGTCACGGCTATCATTTGTAGATCTTTGACAGTAGTTACAGTCAGTGGCCCGAAAGTCAGAGGTGTCGTATAACCCAGTACTAACTGGGTTGTGGAGGTCAGATAGCCAGTCGCTCCATGTAAAATCTTGGTATTCAACTGCATCCGGTCAGACTGAATGTTCCCAACTGAGTTGGGAAAAGACTGGGCAGATTGTATTAATACTGGAGACATCTGGTAACGAACTTCAAACAAAACATTGGAATCAAGAACCTCCTGACTAAAAGACTTATTTTAAGTAAATCACGAACCTAACGCGTACGAAGTCGCGGGTAACAGCTAGTTTATTATAGATGACTGGTGCCATGTAGCAGACACTTTTGCGCATTAGAGTCGTTTTTGCACTAGGGAGACATAGCCTACTGTTATCACGCCTATTTCGTGGAAATACGTCAGCTACGCGCTCAAAACGATCAGGGTTACATTTGACAAATACTGCCATTTCTAAAATATATAGGCATGGTAAAGTTAATATTTTATGCTGTTTAAAATATGGGACGCAGCTATCGGTAGATTGCAGTCTCAGAAATGACCGTATGCATCTTTTCTGTGCTTTGAATGCAGTTTCTCTTTCAGTGGAGTTGCCCCAAAAGATAACGCCGTATCGTAGGTGGCTTTCGACTAAACCATGGTATGCAGTCAGGAGTGCGTCTAGATTAACCATAGATGACAAAGTATGTAAAGCGTAAGCGGATGTACTTAGTTTTTTGCAAAGTGTCTCTATGTGTGGTTTCCAGTTCAGTTTTTGGTCTATTTCTAACCCTAGAAACTTGGTACTAACTACATTGTTCACTGTGTCGTTATTATATTGAACATGCAGATTGCTTCTATCTGGCACACGTTGATTAAAATGCATTATCTTTGTCTTGCTTATATTTATTCTTAAGTTATTTTCGTCTAACCATTCTATAATCGATTTTAATGAATCATTTATGTCACTTTCGTATGTATCTACACTTTTCATAGGTATTGTCACGGTACTGTCATCTGCGTATAGGGTCAATGGTTGTTCAATGCATTCCGGTAAGTCATTTATATATAATATAAAAAGTAAAGGACCCAACACACTTCCTTGCGGTACCCCGTATCTAATTATTCGCTCGTTTGATCTAAATATCTCGTCATTTTTAGTAGCTAAATTAATTCTATTCAATTCAGTTACTTGTCGTCTATTATGTAAATAAGATTGAAACAGGCTTAGAACATTACCCCTTATGCCATAAGCTTCGAGTTTCTTAAGAAGTGTAGGATGGTGGACATAGTCAAACGCCTGCGTCATGTCACAAAAAACGGCGCAGACTGGGTTTCGTTTATCTACATTATTAATGACATTCTGAATAAAGTCGAAAATCGCCATATTTATTGTTCTCCTGGGTCTAAATCCTTTTTGTTGTTCACACAAAATATTGTTTTTTTCTAAGTAATTGTATAGCTTTTTGTAAATAAACTTCTCAAAAATTTTTGAAATAATCGGAATCAGTGAGATGGGCCGATAATTTTCCATTAACTCACTATTTTCCTTCTTAAATATCGGTTTTATAATGGATTTTTTTAAAGCATTTGGATATATGCCGGCACTTATACTAAGATTAAGTATGTGACTAAGAGGTACACATATCTCTTTAGCTACAGACTTAATAATCTCTGTAGAGAGGCCATCGTAACCTACGCTATTTGTATTTTTCAGTGACATTATTAATTTAAGTATGTCATCTGGTACGCTTGGTGCCATGAACATTGACTCCCTTCTTGAGTCCATTTTCCTACCTTCTTTAGAATGGCTGCCGTCCATTAATTTGGGCTGTATTTTATCAACAAAGTAATTATTAAATGCATTACATATGTCCTTTGGATTTGTTATACTTTTGTCGCTAGTTTTAATTTTATCAATCCGCTGGTTGGGAAGGTTGTGTTTTTTCTGGTTTATAATTTGCCAGGTAGTTTTTGCCATATTTTTGGCTTTCGTTATTTTATAATTATTTTGTGCCTTTTGTGTCAGGCTTATAATTTTTTTATACAATTTAGAATAGTTTTTAAACTTGGATTTATTGACCTGGCTAGGATTTAACCTCAGCTGCCATAAAAGGTGTCTTTTCTTTCTGCTGCATAATTTGACACCTTTGGACAACCACTTAGGTTTTTTTATGATACTAACTTTGACGCGGGTAAGCGGGAAACACAAGTCATAGAACAATTTAAAAGTTCCGATAAATGCATTATAGGCTATATTGGGATCGTTTGTCTCGTAGATCTCCGAAAAAGAGATATTTTTTATACAATCTTTGAACTTAGCTATGTTATCTGTGTTGTAGTTTCTTCTGGTCGCATACCAGTGGGAAATCGAGCACAGTTTTTTTACGGGGCATTGAAGCAACTGCGCTGTGTGATCTGATAGAGCAAACTCTATTATTTCGCTTTTACACGACTTATTATAATTGTGCGCAAAATTGTCGATACATGTCTGGCTAGCTAGGCGTGTCGGCTGTTTAAATTCCAGTTTTAAATTAAAACTCAGTAGTAGACATTCAAGCGTTGCCGAAATTTTATTTGACTTAAGGACGTCAATGTTGAAATCTCCAGCAATTACAATTTTCTTACAGCTGGTCGTAGATATCTCTTGTAGGAGTGACTCAAGCTTATTCAAGCAATCATTTAGGTTATTCACATTTGGTACTCTATAAACACAAACAACAATTATTTTATAGCTAATAAGCTCAATGGCACAACACTCAAATACACCCGGAGATGATAGTTTCGCTATTTTAGGCAATTCTTTCCATTTGTGTCCGTTTTTAATAAGGATACAAGATCCACCCCTTTTTTTCCCCTTTCTGCAATAATACGCTGCTAGACAATAATTCGGTACATACAGCTGGTTCTCATGGCCTTCCATAATGAAGTGCTCAGTAATGCATACCACATCAACAAATATTTGCTTATCAACTAGTTGATCTAAACAAACAGAAAGATCACTTGACTTATTTATTAAACCTGCTATGTTTTGATGCAATATATTTACATACTTATTCGAGAAAAAACAACTCATTTAGTTCAGAAGCTTTAGGCAGAGAGTGGTTAGGGTAAGGTGAATTGTAAGTGCTTAGTTTGCTTGAGCAGCTAAAACCTAGATTCATAAATTGTCTTAAATTTTCAAAGATATTACTCATTCCAAAGTTATTTAGAGACCCATTTCTCTTCGAAAGCATATTATAGTCATATGATAAATCCAGGTTTGAATCGAATAAATAAACATGTTCATGTGTACATACATCCAAATAAAGCATATTACTAAATGTTTCTATTCTGCAGTTGAACATAACGGAATTCTTAAATTTGAAGGTAGGTAGACAGAGTATGATATTTGTATGTTGTATTTTTGATAAAGTTTCCCGGATATTAATAACCAGATCATAGTAGTTATTTGTGCGACGAAAATCTTCTTCACCGATGAATATCAAACAGTAGTCGTCTTACGTGTAGTTCTTGACTTTTACCTCGATATTAGTTATAAGTTTTATAAGTCCACAGTTAGGCGTTAAGTAGTGACATATTTGACAATCTGGAAACGTTCTTTCTGCGATTGTTAGAATGTTATTAGTTTTGTTACTACTTAAAATGCACAGTTTATGTTTTTCTGGTTTTATTTTATGTGCAGAATCACATATGACCAAAAACTGCCCTAAGGTAGATCGCTCTACACCAGCTACATGTGCTCTTTGCCATGGTCCTCATCCTTCAAATTATAAAGGCTGCGAGGTGTTCAAAGAGATTCTGGCCAGAAAAACTCAGAAGCGTACATACTCAAGAAGGGAAAGGTATCCATCTGAATTTCCCACTATTGAACACAACAAAGGAACAGAAGTGAACACAAACCATAGCCCCAACAATACTCAAACAAATTATAGCGAAGTCCTCAAAAACAAACTACCAAATCAATCGTCCAACCCTCAAAACGATCAAGAAACTTATCAACAGTTATCATATATAAGAATAGAGGAAATATTTTTCAAACAATCTCAAAAAATAGATATTATCTTACAACAAATGAGCAACATGTTACAGCTCTTGACAACACTGGTCAATAAACTGTCCACGAGCTAAACAAACTGAAAATAGCCACTTGGAACGCAAATGGTCTAACTTCCAACAAAACTGAGGTTGAAATGTTGTTAAAAATGCATGACCTAGATATATTACTTATATCTGAGACCCATTTCACTAATAATAGTCAAATAAATATAAGAAATTACAACATTTACACAACTAACCATCCTGACGGAACTGCACATGGAGGAGCTGGTATCTTAATTCGATCCTCAATAGAACACCATGAGCTTGCTCAGTTCCAAACAGACCATATCCAAGCTGCCACGGTAAATATCCGAGATAGAAACGGACACTTCAATATCTCATCAGCGTATTGCCCCCCAAAGCACAGGATAACAGAGGAACAGTTCACTACATACATTAAAAGCCTGGGACCCCGCTTCGTGGCGGGAGGAGACTGGAACTCTAAGCATCTGCACTGGGGCTCGAGACTTATTACCACGCGAGGTAGGGAACTTAAAAAATGTGTAGATAAAAACCACCTTACAACAATTGCTACACCTGAGCCTACCCATTGGCCGACTGACCCAAATAAATTGCCTGATGTCTTGGACTTCTTCTTAATGAAGGGACTATCTAGACTCTTTTACCAAATTGACTCTTGCCTTGATGGAACTTCAAACCACATCCCTGTTATTCAATCAGTGCCAATGTCTTGAAGAACCAGAGAAAACCTAGACTGTATAATAATCAGACCAACTGGAAACTCTTTCGCTGCCTTGTTGAGGATTTCTTACAGTTACGAGTTTCCTTAAAGAACGAGGTCGAAATTGATGATGCAGTCTTAGCGTTCACAGTCGCGGTCCAAAAAGCTTGCTGGAATAGCACAGAAGAGGTAAATCGTAAGAATGTAAGGCAGGCTTATGTACCACAAAACATCAAAGAAATGATATTGATGAAAAGGAGACTACGCAGAGTCTGGCACTCAAGCCGGCATCCCCATGATAAAAGGGTGTTAAACAATTATAGTAAAGTTCTGAAAGAAACTATAAAAGAAGCAGAAAATGCCACAGTTGAGGCAAAATTATTATCGCTTACTGCTACTGCAAACTCTGACTACTCCCTCTGGAAGGCATGTAAAAGTATGAACCAGCCAATAAACCCAAAGCCACCTCTACGACTGGAAAGAAACAAGTGGGCCAGAACGAAACAGGAAAAGTTGAATGCTTTCGCTGATCACCTTGCCAAAGTATTTGTTCCTAACGGGGCCAGTCCTGGCTCTAATGAATCTGACATAGACGACGTTCTCCAACAAGACCACCAACTTGATTTACCTCTAAAAGTAGTGACACCAGGAGAAGTGACAAGAGCCATCCGTCAACTAGACAATAAAAAAGCCCCAGGATTTGACCTCTTAGACAAGAAGATCCTGTCAGAATTGCCAAGAAAAGCAATAGTATATCTGACTACGTTATTCAATTGTATCTTTAGAATATCCTATTTTCCTGCACTATGGAAGGTCTCACAAGTGATCATGGTCTATAAACCTGGAAAGCCAGCACACGAATTATCATCTTAAAGGCCAATTAGTCTATTGCCAATAATATCTAAGGTTCTAGAGAAGATACTACTCCGACGACTCTCATGTGCTATGTACGAAAACTCCGTAACTCCAGACCACCAATTTGGGTTCAGGCCAGAGCACAGCACTATTGAACAAATACACAGAGTGTGCAGACGTATCAGTGACAGTCTTGAGAAGAAGGAATATTGCTCTTCGGCCTTCCTTGACGTTCAACAGGCATTTGACCGGGTATGGCATAAAGGACTACTCTATAAAATTAAGCTACTGCTGCCTCACAGTTTCTATCATATACTGGAATCATACCTCAACAATAGAATATTCCAAGTGAAAGAAGATGACTGCTCGTCAGGTTTTCACGAGATACTTGCTGGTGTGCCACAAGGCTCTGTTCTCGGCCCGGTTTTGTACACTATATACACATCAGATCTGCCACTAACACCTGGAGTTACTATTGCTACTTATGCAGATGATACAGCAATATTAGCTTCTAGTAAAGACCCTGCAGAAGCCACTGCGAAACTTCAACAAAGCCTTGATAAAATAAGCAACTGGTTTGACAAATGGCGCATAAAAGTGAGTGCTAATAAGTCAGTGCAGGTCACCTTCACTCTGCGAAGAGAAACTTGTCCCCCTGTTAACCTTAGTAGAAGAGAGTTGACTCAGAGTGACACAGCTAAATACCTCGGACTACACTTGGACCGCAGGTTGACATGGCGGAAACACATTGAAACAAAACGTAAACAGGTCAACCTCAAATACAAGGGCCTTTACTGGCTCCTGGGTAGAAACTCAAAACTGTCACTGGACAACAAGCTCCTAATTTACAAGGCTGTCATAAAACCAGTCTGGACCTACGGGATTCAGTTATGGGGAGCCTGCTGTGATTCCAACATAAGTATTATTCAAAGAGTTCAGAACTACATCCTTAAGCAAATTAGTAATGCACCCTGGTTCGTCAGAAACAGTGAAGTCCACAAATACCTAAAAATGCCAACAGTGAAGGATGAGATAAAGTCATTCACAGGCAAATACAAAACAAGACTGGACAACCACCCTAACCAGCTCGCTGTCCAGCTCACATTACCTGACTGTGGAAATCGTCTGAAGCGGCGCAGAACCTTGGATCTCGGCGGCGTTGACTAAGCCAATATAATAATATGGAGGATGTTCCTAGTGGGGTACATCTCCTCATGAATAATAGGCGTTCAACACATCTGCTCATAGTCAGTAAGACTGATTGCAAGATATAAGATGATGAAAAAAAAAAAAAAAAAAAAAAAAAAAAAAAAAGAGCGTAGTCAGTGGTGTACTACACAAAAATTGCTTTGTATTTTAATACTTACTTGTATTAATTTTAATACTACATTTTTGAGTTAAGCCATCCTTGTCGCAAACGTTTAACTACGTAAAAAATATTCTCAATGGGAACAAGCTTAGCATACCATGCAAGAACTTAAAACGCTAGCCTTTTCAATCCAAGATTTGATCAGATTTTCTAAGTCTACTAAGAAAGGCAAAGACTAACTTTTAAGAAAGTATTATGGCAGTTTGACATAAAATATTACCAAGCATCATCCTGGCTGGTTTCAATCAAATCCTTCACATCATTATGAACAATATTCTCCTTGATAGTCTCCACTGCCTGCGGTGACAAGTCATTGGCAACAATCTTAGTGATATTTGGCACTTCTTTCGCATATCGGATGCTTCTTAGTCCAGTTGCTGATAGGGCTTCTAGTATTGTTATATCAACCTGAAAAATTATTTAAATTAGTAGCCTATTTTACTTTAATAGTCCCTTATGACGACCAGCGGACCCTTGTGAGGGATTGAGGTCTTTGGTGTGATACATATACATAGACATTTGTGGAGCGAAAACTCTGTCAATGGATACAACAAAAGGGGGTGAATGTTGCATGTCGCATTTCACAAGTGTTTGAATATTTCCTAATTTTTTCTTCTTCGGCTGATGTTAGTACAGAGACAACATGAAGTAAAATGTAAACAGTGTCACTGTCTACGACACCGATATCAAAAAACGCCATACAAGAGAGGTGTCCACATAGTCTGCAGTCTAAGAGATAGTGGGTTCTTTGACTATGTTCTCATAAATGTTGACCTCAGTCACAGAAAAAGTCTAAGCGTTTGGTAGTTATCATTTATTTATTATGCAGTGTTTTGTATTATGGGGTTCAGTATTTAGCCTTTACACGTGATACCTACTTATATTGATAGACACATAAAGATTTTGTTGTTAATAAATCAAAATAAACAAACCTCAGTATCAACTTTTTCTTTATTTTTACTGTTTTCAGCGTACTTTTGGTTTTTAACAAGTTGCTCAGCTTTATAATCATTCGTAAATATTGTCAACACAGCTATGCTTAGGTCTCTGTTGAATTCTTGCACTGGGTTATAAAAAACCTGATCAGTTTTGAGGAGTATTTCAGCTTTTCCTTCTTTTATTGACGTGTGCTTTGGAGCTGCATCCATTTTCATAATTCTCTGCAATAATATCAAAATGTATGGTTGCTTTCTTTGAGGTTAGATATGTTTACAAAAGATAAAAGCTAAAATTAAATAATTTTGCTTTGTAAAATTGAATTAGAAACCTGGGAAAAGACTGTCACTATTCTACGAAATTTAGTAACATTCATTAAGTTTACAAAATATGTACAAAAATATCGTTTTGTCTTACGCTCCTAAATGATCAAATGATGATTTATTATTGAAATGTCATATGTCAAATTCAGTCAAATTCTTAGCATTATTTTTGCAGTGTGATGACAATGCATTGTTTCAGAACCAATGTGAATAAACTCGTGTTAAATGTGTTTATTTGATATCACGTCGTAATCATCTAAAGAAAAGGATATTGAAACGTATTTGTTTTGTAAATATCGCATGAAATCCGGTTTTCTTCATTGCTTGCTGCCTTATCTGTGCGCTGCTGCGCCCGCCCATAGATATAAAATAAAAATATAAAAAAAATCATAGAAAAATCTTATGTCATTCACTCATGTCATGCCAAGATTTTTTTTCACTGTGAAAAAAGGCGGGAAACGGTTGAAGTGGAAAGGCGCGCTTTTTAAAATAATTTTACTTTTTGGGTTTATTTTAATATAATTCTGTAAATATTTATAATAATAACTTGTTAATTCGGTTGTACTAAGTTGAATAAGTGTTAAAAAGGGAAAAAAATGGGGAAAAAAAGGCGGAGGAAGGATGAGCTGGAAATTCCTCCGGATTTGAAGCAGACTTCACAGGAATCTTCGGACTCTGACACGGCAGAGTCCACAGTGTCGTCGTCGGCATACCAAAATAATAAATTTAAAGATGCTACTGATAAGGAGCCTAAGTATGCCATTTACAAGGTAAAGGGGTATACGCGTAAGTACAGCGAAGAAACGAAACAGGCAGAGTTCATCGTTTTTCTTACTCATATGGACGAGACAAGGTTTTTCAACGACAAAGATCGTATGGCCCTCTCCAAGGGCATACGAGAACACGGAGTGTCTGGTGTGACGCACTTGCGCACAATTAATAAATACAAGGTCGGTGTCACATTCGACTTACCAAATAACGCAAATATGTTTATAAAAAACAAAAAACTATTAGATCAGCTTTCTTTAAAAGCATCTATCCCTGCTGGTGATACAGAGGTCACTGGAGTTCTTACTTCAGTCCCAGTAGATATGTCCAATAAAGAGATATTTTCTTTAATCGGCAGTTCAAAGAATGTCATACAGGTAAGGCGTTTCATGCGCAGGGTCAGAGGTGATGGAGGTAGAATATCTTTTGCCCCCACGCAGACTGTCGCTGTGACATTTGCATCCACTATTTTGCCAACTTATATTTATTTAGACTCATGGCGTCACGAGGTGAACAAATATGTTCCACCAGTAAAACAATGCCTTAAATGCCTGCGTTATGGGCATATAGCTAAATTTTGTCGTAATACTGAAGTTTGTTCAATATGTACTGAACATCACAATTTCAAAACATGTGTCGTTGATCCGAAGGATGCTAAGTGTGCAAATTGTAATGGCAATCATATTGCAATCTCTTCAGCATGTCCAATTAAAAAACAAAAGGTGGAAGAAAATAAAATAAAAACTAGAAATGCTACATATTCAGATCTTTTTAATGTAAATACTTTCCCAGCTTTAACAGCACGCAATCTAGACACTCAGATTAGTAATCTCATGAAATCAGATAAATTTATAAATACTTTAGTTGAAACACTCACTAAAATAATAAGCAATAAAGATGCACCTATTAATTCACTTTCTATTAAAGAAGCCCTGAAAACGACGTTCAGTAATAAATTTTCTTCAACCCATTGATGGATTTTTCAGAATTAAATATCGTACAGTGGAATGCTCAAAGTTTAAATAGTAATAAACATTTATTTATCGATTTTCTTTATAGACACAATATACATATAGCAATTATCAGTGAAACATGGCTTAAACCTGATCAAATTTTTAAAATAAAAAATTATAATATTGAGAGAAATGATACCGGTAACAAACATAATGGAGTTGCAATAATTATTCACAATACTATTACCTACTCTAAAATTAATACCTTCTTTGATAACTCATTACAAAACATTTGTATTAGAATAAAAGTAAATAACAAGGAGATAAGCATAGTCAGTTTTTATAGTCCTTTGAATTGTAATCCAGCATTCAAAAAAGAAAATCTTGATCTATTAATAAAATCTATTCCCGGACCATTTATATTTGCTGGTGACTTTAATGCTCATCACACCTCTTGGGGCTGTGGCTCTGACTCTGTACGAGGTCGAAACATTTTGGATGTAATAGACGATAATGATTTGGTTCTGCTCAATAATGGTCATGCAACAACAGTTGGCTCTTTAACTTGGCGTCCTAACGCGCTGGATTTGACGTTAGTCTCTTCGTCTTTATCCCTCAATTGTGAATGGAACGTACATGATTGTCCTCTTGGTAGTAGTTATCACATTCCTATAATCATAAAAGTAGTGATTAGCAATATTAACAATAGTAATACATACAGCAAATGTTCTAACGCGGAACATTTGCCCATTTATCCAAATTATAAATTGGTGGATTGGCAAAGGTATAGCAGTTGTGTTGATGAATTGTTACTAGAATTTAAAGTTGATAATTTAAGTCTTTGTGATACATATCTCCAATTTTGTAGCATTTTACGTACAGCAGCCGTAAATTCCATAGAAAATAGTAATCATTTGAATGGTAGGACAAATTCTGTCAATCGCTCATGTTTTGTAAATAATTTCAAAGGACGTTTACTTCCTTGGTGGAATCAAAAATGCACAGAAGCCGTATTAAATTTCAAAAATGCATACATATATTTTAAAAATAATCCATCAGATGAAAGTTATCTGCAATTTAAAAGGCTTCGAGCAGTTAAAAAACTTATTCTAAAATTGGAAAGACAAAAAAGTTGGTTTGCTCTTTGTGAAACATTCAATAGGACTACGCCATTATCTGTCATATGGAAATTTATGCGGAAGTATAATAAAACATTCAATTTTAATGCTCTTGAAGATGATGCATGGGTTTTAGATTTTCTTAAGAAATACACACCAGACTTCGCATCACATGACTCAAAATCTTCATACACAACCAGTACTAATCCCAGCAATAGTTTTCTTCTTAGTCCTTTTTCATTGCAAGAACTAATATCGGCCATATATTCCAGAAGAGATACCGCTTATGGTCTTGATGGAATCCCATACATACTTTTTAAAAAACTTAGCATTACTAGTTTAAAAATATATTTACAACTCCTGAACTTACTATGGGCAAATGATATTATACCTCATAACTGGAAGGTGGATTGCCTTGTACCTGTTCTAAAACCAGATAAGCCTAAAATGTTTCCTGATTCTTACCGTCCTATAGCTCTTACTTCTTGTGTTGGTAAATTATTCGAGCAATTGTTAAAACAACGTTTAGAGTTTTATATTGAAAAAAATTGTATCTTACCATCAAACCAATTTGGTTTTCGTAGGAATCGTTCTGCTAGGGAAAGTATTTGTCAATTACAGCTTGATATTCATAAGTCTTTATTGGAAAATGAAAATTTGGTTGGAGTATTTTTTGATATTGCAGGTGCATTTAATAGTGTGAATATAGACATTCTATGTAATGAGTTATCACAGATAGGTATCCCTGGAAAAATACTAAATTGGTTAAAAAAATTTCTTTGCAATAGGGAAGTCTTTGTAAAATTTAACAGACACCTTTATGGTCCTAGACTATCGTCTAAAGGAGTTTGTCAAGGGGGTATTTTATCACCTTTGATATTTATACTGTATATACGTAGATTAAATTTAATTTTAGGGTCTCATGTTAAAAACTTACAGTTTGCAGATGATTTAGTGGTCTATGCATCTGGGAAAAATGTTTCACAAGTAGTTGAAATAATGAATGTTGCATTAATGTATTTATATAAATATTTCTCTTACCTTGATCTTAGTGTCAACCCATTGAAGTCCAAAGTTGTTCTATTTGGAAAACAGAATCATAATATGCCTGATGTGCTGTACAATAATTGCGCATTACCCAGTTCTTTGGATGTAAAATTTTTGGGAGTCATTTTTTCACATAATTTGTCTTGGAATAATTATATGAAACATATTATTGGCAAAGCAAATAAAGCTTATAATATCTTGAGATCCTTGAGTGGTACATATTGGGGTGCAGACCCTAAAATTTTGTTATTATTGTACAAATCTTTAGTTCGTAGTCACTTTGAATATGGTTTCTATTGCTTCGCTGCAGACTCTAAACATGTAAATAGTTTAAATATTTTACAAAACAAGTGTTTGCGTATTATAACTGGGGCGTTCAGAAGCACTCCTGTAAATGCAATGCAGATTGAATGTAACGTTCCACCGTTAGCCATTCGTTTTGATTACTTGCTAGAAAGGTTTTTTTTGAAGCTTTATAGTGTTTTGGGTAATAGTCTTTTAGCCAATATGTTCCATTTAGCTATGCAAACTACTACTAAATCTTTTTATTTAATACAGCAACTTAAAAAATTCAAAAACTTTATTGAAAATATTAACATTTATCGATCTAAGCATATTTTGCCTTGCTACGAGGGAACTTTCAGCAGTAAATTTCCAGCTATTAATGTTATTTTAAACAAGAAAAAGGATTTGCCTTCAAAAGAGGAAGTTTATGCAATGTTGTCAGAGTGGTCAGATCATAAATTTGTGTATACTGATGGTTCAAAGAATGATAGAGCTGTGTCTTTTGCCATCTATGAGCCGTCTTCAAACGTAGGTATCGGTAGGATAATTGATAAAAATGCTAGTATTTTTACAGCTGAAGCTGTTGCAATTTTGAGTGCTTTGAAACATATTAAAAATAGCAATTTCGAACATAGCAAATGGGTTGTAGTAAGTGACAGTATGAGTGTTCTGAAAAATTTGGCAAATAATAAACTACATGCCAACACTAATTACATTATTCATTTGATAAAACAACTGTGGGTTGAATTAGCCCAGTCAAATATTGAAGTTCGTTTTGTATGGGTCCCATCACATATTGGTGTTAGAGGAAATGAAAAAGCAGATTTTCTTGCCAAAAAAATTGTTGAATTGGAAGAATTAATACCTAGCACTGATATGAGTGTTTCCATCCCATACACAGATGCAGTTAGTCTCTTAAGACGACGCATGTGTGTGGCATGGGGCAAATATTCATACCACGGCACACATATTGAAAATAAAGGTTCTTGGTTTAACAGTCTTGATGTTCAAATTAACTCTGTTCCTTGGTTTTGCAAAAATTATTTATTTATAAATAGAAAATTTTATTCAATTATTTGTCGTATGCGCTTTGGTCATTGTAGATTAAATTATCATCTTCATCGTCTCAAAATGGTCAGATCACCGTATTGTGACCACTGTCAATCAGAAAAAGTTCAATCGCTACATCATATCTTCTTTGAGTGTTCATCTTTCAACATTCAGCGCCTTGTGTTGTCGGATGAGTTGCTAAAAATTTATAAAAAACCTGATATGGTCCCGCTGTGCATACAGGAGTTGCTTAAGAACGCTTCAACTTATATATATTTGTATAGATACATATTAGAGACTGTAAGTGAGATTTAAATGATTCTGATTCTTGTTCCTATGTATATACATATAACGTAGGGTTATTATTTTTTATTTATTATTTTATTATTATTTGTATAATCAAAACTGTAGCAAAGTTTAAAAAAAAAAAAAACATGACGTAATGACATGAAATTAATGGAAATGACGCTAACCCTGGAATTGTCTAAAATGGACATGACGTTTACCTCGGAATCGACATAAAATAAAATAAAAACGGAATTATATACAAACATGATTTTAACTACTAATCAAAGACATACTTAAAATTAATATACATGATTTTAAAAAACGAAAGACGATTTACTAAACCTATTACGTATGAAAAAAAATACCTACGAAAGACTAGGCAGTATGGTTGAAAAACTATAGCCTGCCCGAAGGGCGAAAAAAAAAAAAAAAAAAAAAAAATCATGTCATGCCAAACTTTGACGTATCTAATCTCGAAACTCTTGAAGCAAAGAGTATGGTCTTGAAGAATCTGGAAAAATAACCTACTCATTTGCCGAATTTGTGTATTTTAAATGGAGCAGGTCATATAAAACTTACAGAACAGTAACAAGACTATAAACATGCATACAGCCAGTAGTTTGTTGCGGAACAGCATCCTCAGTCCGAACTTGAAGTCATCTGTGGTTCGCAATGTAGCAAAAGTTGCATCACATAGCAAACCGGTGCAAAGGTTGTGTTATTCTGGGGTTGCTGGTGCTAGGGGTGCGCGGATATGTAGTTATAGTGGTAGTTATTTTAGTCTGAGTAAGCAGGTTGGCCTTGGGAGGTATTTCTCGACGAACAAGAGTGACCCTCCCGAGGAGGACCCTGAGCATAAGGATGAGACGCCGCTGTTTAGCAGCCAGCTGCCGGCTACGGTGGCCGTGCCTGAGGTGTGGCCACAGGTGCCAGTCATAGCTATCAACAGGAACCCTGTCTTCCCGCGTTTTATCAAGCTTATTGAGGTTAGTTCTTCAACACTGATTAAGTTTACTTTTGATATAAAAAGTTGTGAGAGCAAATGAAGTCTTTTAGTTGCAAATCTAATTGTGTATCCTTGTAAAATTTATTCAACAAATGTTTACTTATGTCATATTTTACAACTATTTTATATTTACTGTACTGCTAGTTCTGCTGGTTATTAAAATTTAGTATCTAGTTGAGAAGTAAACTAGCAGAAAGAGAAGCTAATTATAGGGTTAGAAACATTGGCAAATAAATAATATGTAAAACAATAGAGTTTAATACTTTTAAGCAATACATATATATTTTTAAGAAATAACTATAAATTTTCTAACCTTTCTACAGATATCAAACCCAGCGTTAATAGATTTAATAAGACGTAAAGTGAAACTAAATCAGCCTTATGTTGGTATATTTCTACGTAAGAAAGAGGATGACAAGTCTGATGTTGTATCCAGCTTGGATGACCTGCATCAAGTAGGTGTGTTTGCTCAGATCCATGAGATGCAGGATATGGACTATAAACTGAGGCTTGTTGTGATGGCCCATAGACGGATCAAGATCACTGGACAGTTTGTTGAAGACGAGATTGAAAGTGGGCCGGCTGGTGAGTTTTACTGATATTTTAAAAGGGTTTGGTTTACTCCTAAGTCATCATCATTCTTAAATATGTCTTCTTCTTTGTAATAAGAAGAATTGTTTTTATATTTCCACACATCAATCCATTTGAGAATCCCATTACATTCCATTGAGATGTTTATCAGATGAACTTGTTGGATTTAAACATCATCATTTTTTAATGAGCAGATTTCCATCGTTTTATATCTTGGATACTGTAGTACTGAGTTATTTTTAAATGTCATGTACTAGAGGGTGAGCTTATTGCCAACAAGTGGGCACTAATCCAGTCTCCAAAGCTGCTACTGAGACATTCCTGATGGAAAAATTAATAACAGTTTGCCCAACCTGGGAATCAGACCCAAGACCTTATGCTCGGCCGTAACGCTAGCAACCACTTGGGCAACGAGGTTATACCTTTTGGCCACCCAAGATTACTTTTCCTTTCACATTTATCACCCAAAATCATCACACCCTCATACACCAACTTCATTTCTGAAATGCCAAAACCATTTCAGAAATGAAGTTAAAGTTTCCGCTATTTAATGTGGAGCTTAACGTTGCCCGCGAAGAGTCTGATG
Source organism: Cerastis rubricosa (assembly GCA_949152445.1). Taxonomy (NCBI): domain Eukaryota; kingdom Metazoa; phylum Arthropoda; class Insecta; order Lepidoptera; family Noctuidae; genus Cerastis; species Cerastis rubricosa. The sequence continues at coordinate 19,117,513 of OX424541.1, forward strand.
CGGAGCGGAGACGGCGCAAGTACCGGAACACCAGGAAGCAGGCCGCCAAAGAACCGGAGACTCCTGAACAGCCTGCTGCTGACAAAGATTCAAAGAAGCCACCTCCCAACCAGGTGATGATGGCCAAAGTGGAGAATATGGTGCATGAGAAGTTCAAGCAGACAGAAGAAGTGAAGGCGTTGACACAGGAAGTTATTAAGACCATCAGGGATATAATTAACTTGAATCCATTATACAGGTTAGTTTTGTATGATTTTGTTTTCTGGTTTGTTTCCTCTAATTTTAACATGTTCTTCTAGGAACAGGTTTAACCACTTTATTTATTTATTTATTTATTTAGGCACTCCTATAAAGAATGTAAAGAGAACATACGAAATGAATTTTGGATGAGGTAAGTATCACGTAGGTGTTCTCCTTCACTTACAGGAGACCACAGCATGCTTTAGAATTTACATCTAAGCCAACAAATTTACAATACTATTAAAATATATTGAAAATGTTTAAAAGAGTTGAAATTAACACTTCAGATCATCGTCTGCCTAGCCTTTTCCCAAAGTATGTTGGGGTCAAAATCAAAATCATTTATTTCAAGTAGGCCAGTTACAGGCTAGTTACAACACTAAAAATGATGCTACAGTCCCAGTCAGAAGAAATAATAACTGTGAAAATACTGTACTTGCCCATTCCAAAACGTAGTTCTCTATGGAGAAGAATGGGCAAGAAACTCCATGGACACTCTTTTAAATCAGAATCTTGTTACAAGAACCTTGGTTATATCATTCATGTTGAGATGGTACATTATGTGAAAACGATGTAGGAAGACGTCCACATTAAAAGTGTCCATAGTGAAAATAAAAAGAACAGTTAAAAGATAAAATGATTAGTTTGAAATGAGCTGTGGCAGCTAAGAGACGACCAGGCACAACTGACAGCGCCCGTTCACGAACATGACGCATGGATCAGCCATCATTCAACTCAACCATTTTGAAGGGAACTAAATGACCCGTCACACGCGCCACCATCAGCGTGACATTTGAGTGAGCATGTCATACTCTCAACCGCCAGGGCACATTCAAGTCAATAAAAAACGTAGGTCGGCTGCCAGTCTAACCGGATGCAGCTGAGTACCAGCATTTTACATGCAGCGACTGCCTATCTGACCTCCACAACCTCCCAGTAAATGGGTAATACAATACCCCTTGGTAAGACTGGATGTCAGACTTTCGGCTTCCGACTACTCGTAACGACTACCAAAGATCTACAAATGATAGCCGGGACCAACGGCTTAACGTGCTTTCCGAGGCACAGAGGAAATTCGGGTATGTAATTATGGTCACCCATCAACGGACCAACCTCGGCAAGCACAGCTTAACCTTAAAGATCGACCTGCGGCTGTTATTATTTAGCCACGAGCTCATTAACACATCGGAGAATATAAAATAAGATGAATGAAAAATTAACAATTAAATAAATCTTTAAGACATTTCTTATACTTTTAGAAGAGTTTCACAGATGTCAAAATTTGTTGTTTTAGACATCGCGTTATATTGCCTACAATGTCTCGGCACAGCGGCGTGATGACCTTGGTTGGTTTTTGAGCCAGGAACATAGAATAAGTCATATCTATTATGCCTGGGAATACTATATTACTAACAAAACTTTACGGTTCTGGTATACGTGGCCCGGCTTACAATTGGTTCAAATCATATTTAAACAACAGAAAGCAAATAGTCCAGATTGAACACCACAATATTAAAAATAGGGAGACAATAACAGTGGGGTCCAGGTGAGAAATCTCACATGCTCCATCCCTCAAGGCAGCGTTCTGGGCTGCATACCTACTATTTCTAATATACATCAACGACCTCCCAAAAATACTAAATAAACAAACTACATTACCAGTACTGTTCGCCGATGATATCTCCATACTTGTGAAATGTGACAAAAATTCTGACCCAAATGCAATCTTACAAAATACTCTCCAGACTGTAACACTTTGGCTACAAGATCACAATTTAGAAATTAACTGTAAAAAAACCAAAATGATACAATTTAGATCCTACAAAGCCCCCCCCCCTAAGTAATAATGTAATTTTTAATGACACCCCTATAGAATTAGTAACTACATTTAACTTACTCGGTATAAACATAGACACACATCTCAATTGGAAAAAGCACATCGAAACAGTTAAATCTAAATTATCTAAATTTACTTACGCCTTGTTTCAACTTAAGCACAGCACAAATACAGAAACGGCACTATCGGCATACTACGCCTACGCTTACTCGTGGCTAAGATATGGGGTGATGTTATGGGGGAACAGCGTAAATGCCAGCGAAGTATTTATAATCCAAAAAAAGTGTGTTAGAATACTGGCCCATATCGACAATACCGAAAGCTGTAAGCCATATTTTGTTAAATTAAAACTTCTAACTTTACCTTCTATATACATACATGACCTTTGCATATTTGTATTTAAAAATAGCAACATTTTCCCTAAAACAAAAGACATGCATAATGTGAACACACGCCATAAAAATAGATTATATCTTCCACAATCTCGGATCAAAATGCTTTACCATAGCCCATACTACATGGCAGTAAAAATCTTCAACAAATTACCGGAACAAATTAAAGAAGAACCCAAATTCAATACATTTAACAGAAAATTAAAAGAATATCTAACACAAAAATGCTTTTATTCGGTCGCAGAATACTTAGAATAAAATGTGAATACGATAGATAGATAATTACTTAGAGCAACTGAAATAGTATTTACACAAAAAGCACACATACATAAGTATACTTACACATAATATAACAAAACAAAGTAATAAAATATAATTATTAATACAAATTAATAAAACATAAATATAATAGAAAATATAAATTAATAAAACATAAATGTAATAAAGAATATAAATTTTTAAAATAAGTAAAATAAGTATTCATATTAAGTACAAATTAATGAAATTATAAAAACTGATGCAAGTAAATGCAAGCAAATAATAATTAATATACGTAATAAAAAAAATGTATAACGTCATGATATTTATTACAATAACTGTATAAACCTGGATACTAACTTGCAATCCAGTATACATACTAACTGGATGCTTGTTTTGTCCAATCTACTATGTTGCCGTGCCCTAACCGGGTTTCATGTTGGAACTTTGCTATATATGTAACAACTAATTGTAAACACATGAATGCAATAAAGAATTTGAGTTTGAGTTTGGGTCCGAGTTGGAATTCTAATCTCTAATGAGCTCAAAAGTTCACTGCAATCTATCATTCCACTAAATGTTTTGTGAAGGATAATAAAGTCCAGTTTCTTCCTACGACTGGGTAGTGTTTCCAAATGGTAATGTTTCAACCTATCAGAGTAACTACTCAGTTGTTTAGCCAAGTGATCTCCGTAGCACAGATAGTAAAGGAACCGCTTTTGGACACTCTCTAATCGCTTGGCATAAACATCGTAATGCGGATTCCATACCACTGAACTATACTCTAAAATTTACTTTAAAAGACTTGGAGACAATATTTAAGATGTGCACATCGAACTTCGGTGCTTGGTCAAGTTGAACTCCAAGGTCGCGCACACTACTCAGTTTCTGTACTTAAATCCCATCTAAGTAGTATTTATTCTCTAACACCTTTTTGTTCCGAGTGAACTGGATATAGTGACACTTACAGTTATTTAAATGCATTTGATACCGTCTTGAAGCATTATGGAGTCAAGGTTACTCTGAATTCATTATTTTTAAGTCATCAGCAAACAAATCAAAACGGGAGTGTTTGAAGCATTCAGTAATGTCGTTGATGAAAATATTAAAAAGAATAGGTTCCAAATGTGAGCCTTGCGGCATTCCGGAACTTGCTACATAGCTGTCAGAACAATGACCATTAACTACCACTTTTGACTCTCTATTTTCAAAGTAAGATTCAAACCATCCTATCATTGTCCCGGCCACATCTAGTTGAGACAGTTTATTTTTAAGAAGACAATGATCTACTTTATCGAATGCTTTACTAAAGTCAGTATAGACAGCGTCCACTGGGATACGACCAATAAATACGAAATCAGCTTATAACCTTCCCACTGCTGGGACACAGGCTTCTTTTATGTGAAAGACCATAATCCAGCAGACACTAAGCGTGACCAGTGTGGGTTGGTAGAAGTCACGTATCTCTGTGCTTACTTTCACCTTTTTGAGAGCAGTGGTTCTTCTTTCTCCTTTGTTAATCTAAATCAGGATTAGCTATAAGCAGGTATGTTGAAAGTTGTGGCAGTTTGAGTGTGTCCTCCAGTGAGGTCATATCCTCATCAGTAGACCATAGTGGTGGACTATATGGTCAATATGTCTTTCCGGTTTAGTCGTTTTTTGTAGCTTCGAGTTGGCAACATATTTTTTTTGCTGCCAATTTGTTGGCATGTCTTTCCAGCTTCCTTCCTGCTTTCCTAGTTTTCTTCGAGATTAAGGAAGGTGATTAAATAATTTAAATTAAGTGACCGTATGGGTACGATCCTACGACCTGCAAGTAGTAAGCCAGTAGTAGCCAAGTAGTCGCGGCCATTATTTATGGTGACCCTGGTCTCAGCTCAGGTCAACAGTCACTGGCCATGACACCATGGCATGCTATCAACCTATTATCGAATAGTACTTGAGCGTACAACCTTCGTACATGAAATGCGACAATGCCGTGTCATTGGTGCCAGCCTTAGTGAACTCGCAATCAAATACAGTTGCATGAAATTCAGTCAACATACAACTGGAACAGTGAGTTGTGTTTTTTATAGAAAGTGTGTCAACCATTAAATAGTCAACACCGTGGAACGGCGCTCATCGCCTGTGACGCTTGTAGCGACCTGTTTAGGGTATGCGAAACCTGGTTTCGGTCCCATAGTGGATGGAAATCTTAATTGAGTCGACCCTGAACTTAGCTACGAGTTTGGACCCTTTAGTAGCGTCCATCAGTTCCCTCAAACTCAAACTAGAAGCATTTATTTCAATTAGACCATTACAGGCACTTTTGAAAGTCAAATTACAAAAAAAAATAGGCCAAGTGCAAGTCGGACTCGCGCACGCAGGGTTCCGTACCATTATTTATAAAAACGAAAAAAAAAAAACACTTTTTTGTATGGGAGCTACCCTTAAATATTATTTTATTCTAATTTTAGTATTTGTTGTTATAGCATCAACAGAAATACATAATCTGTAGAAATTTCAACTGGCTAACTATCACGGTTCATGAGATACAGCCTGGTGACAGACGGACGGACGGACGGACATCGAAGTCTCAGTAATAGGGTCCCGTTTAACCCTTTGGGTACGGAACCCTAAAAACGAACCTACAGTCCCAGTCACAAGGCATAATAACTTGCGAAAGTACTGTAGTTGCCCATTCCAAAGAGTAGATCTCTATGGAGAAGAATGGGCGAGGAACTCCATGGACACTCTTTTAAATAAAAAATATGTTACAAAATCCTGGTTACATCATTGATGTTGAGAATTTCAAATATGTGAGAACGATGTAGAAATACGTCACCTTAAGAGCGTCCAGAGTAAAAGATTAAATCAATAATTGAAAAATAAAGTACTTAAAATATACTGCGGCAGCTAAGAGATGACCAGTGACAACTGACAGCGCCCGTTCACGAACATGACGCATGTATCCCTATCTATGAAAGTTCAAACTAATTCTTGTTTCGCAGGGAATCCTTACATCATATGTTGGCACAAGGTCAGCGTGTGGTCGACAACCCGGTGTACCTGTCAGACTTGGGCGCCGCACTCACTGGCTCAGATCCCACGGAACTGCAAGCTGTTCTTGAGGAGATGGATGTGAGTGAACTTGCTTGATAACGATGCTTTGGAATAGACTGTGCTGAGGCTTGTTAACGAAATTGATGATTTGAAAGAAAAAGGAGTCCGTGATAGCGATGACGGATGATAGCGATGACGGATGACAGAGCGGAATGGAAGATAAAAACGTGTTGCGCCGATTCCAAGTAACACGAGACAAGGCCAGGAAGATGATGTTGAGGCTTTTTCTTAAAAATATTTTATTTAGGATGTATATAGTGTTGTTAACATGTTGTTATACAGGAACAACATGTTAACAAAAAGAACATTACAGGTAAACATTGAAGAAAAAAGACAGGTCCAAGGCCAAATAGGTTCATATCTCAGGATACACAAGAAAGTGTTGTTTATCAAGGGCAACTTTGGAACCACTTAATGGGCTTATAAGTAGTCGATCTGAGAATAAGATATGTGCCTCTTAAGTTCCATCTGTGATATTCTACAATGCAACAGAAACAATCTTGTTTAAAGTTAGAAAGAAGCTACCTACTACTTCTCCTGAGACTACCGCCCATTCATAATAACATACCGACATTTCAGTTATGTTTAAGTCCCATGTAATCCAGGCTCCGTGGCTGTTACTGCGAAATGTCTGATGGAAAAACCCAATAATACTTTACTCGACCCGGGAATCGAACCCGGGACCTAATGCTCAATAGTCGCGTTTGCGATCCCTAGACCAACGAGCCACTCAAGCCAGTCTACAGAAACAATCATGTATAAAGTTAGAAAGACGCTTCTTATTACTTTTCCTAAGACTACATTTTCTCCACCAGATACCAAAGAGATTGATGATGTCCCTCTCGCTCCTGAAGAAGGAGTTAGAACTGTCCAAGCTGCAGCAGAAGATCGGGAAGGAGGTCGAGGAGAAGGTCAAGCAGCAGCACCGGAAGTATATCCTGCATGAACAGCTTAAGGTTAGTGCTGCTTTTGTGACTAGGCAACAGTAAACCAGAATAATTAGCTTTGCTGATGACACTGCCCTCTTGTTCAGCGCAAGCTCGTGGGAAGTGGTCTATGACCGTGCACAACTAGGCTTTAATATGGTATCCAACTGGTTACGCGACAATCTGTTGACCCTCAATACTACCAAAACCAATTACATAGCATTCTGCATGAAAAACAATGGATCCTGTCAAACATTAACCAAAACTATTATAGTTCACTCTTGCGCAAACCCACTCACCCATGGTTGTAACTGCGAACCACTCACCAAGGCTGACAATGTAAAATACCTGGGAATAATAAGCGACAAAAACCTAAGATTTCAAGACCACATAACCATTCTTAGTAACAGATTGCGGAAACTAATATATGTGTTCAAATCGCTGAGACCTGTAGTCGATAAAAATATAATAAAATCAGTGTACTATGCTCTTGCTCAATCTATAATATGCTACTGCATCACATCTTGGGGTGGAGCCCCGTAAACTACCCTAATAGAATTAGAAAGAACTCAAAAAGCTATACTTAAGGTGTCGTCTTTTCGACCGTATCGCTACCCCTCTGAGCAGCTATACAAAGAAAGTGAAGTCCTGACAGTGCGACAACTGTTTATAATGCACACTCTGTTGAAACAACACGCTCTCCTGGTCTATAATCCAACGCGGTCCAGGGGGAAAAGACGATACGACCCAGTGGAGCGCCATCATCTACGTCGCAAAACTATTTTTGCAAAGCGTTTCTTTTGCCATCTAGGTGGCTACTTATACAATAAAACACATAAGTTGTTACACATCTTTAGTCTCACAAAGAATAAATGCAAACAGAGGCTTACTGATTGGCTACTAAAACTAAACTATAATGATACTGAAGACATGCTTAAAAAGACCTAAACACACAATCACACACTCACATTCACCCACACTCACACACCCATACTACACATCTACTAACATTCGTCTCGCTTACTTAACATAGATATTAATCAAAATACACACATCAAAAGTGTCTAGGGATCAAGCATTTTTATGCGGATTTCTTGAGATTGAGATGTGGCTTTGTAATAAATTTATGATTTTATAAATTTATATGGATCCTTTTTGGTGCATTTCATAATTTGAATCAGGAACTGTGAATCAAATTCGAGTAAAAGATGAAAATCAGCTGTCAATATTTTCCCTATAAAAACATACAACGCATTGAAGACATTATTAGTGCTACTGTTTCCCTACTACTGATTAAAACCAACGTTATTATGGAGCGGCGACGTCATTTAAGCAGGGAAGAAATGCTCAGAGCCGTGGGAATGATAGAAGCTGGTTCCCGGCAACGTACTGTGGCTTTAGCTCTGAATACAAGTCAGAGTGTTATCAGTCGACTTTGGACACGTTACCGAAGCACTGGTACCGTGGCTGAGCGCCATGGAGGACGGTATCGCTGCACCACACGGAGACAAGACCGATACATTCAAATCTTAACTCGAAGAGCTCCAACAATAACCGCCATGATGTTAGCCGTGAGGCTTCATCACTCTTCAGGGAACTTAATTAGCGACCAAACAGTCAGAAACCGCTTGCATGAAGTGAACCTTCATTCCCGAAGACCGCTACGGGTACCACCTATAGCAATGCACAATCGTAGGATTCGATATCAATGGGCTCTTGAACACAGAAATTGGGCAGAAGAACAATGGCGTTTCGTGTGCTTTTCTGATGAGTCTCGTTTTGGTATGAGACCGGATACAAGACGTATACGACACTGGAGAACCCCTGGACGCCAACAGCGATTAAAATCCTGCCAGGAAGTCCATCCTTATAGTGGTGGAACCATCATGGTATGGGCGGGTATTTGGATCGGCGGAAGAACTGAGTTGATTTGGATCAGAGGCAACCTCAACGCTCAAATTTATGCTGAGACGATTGTATCAGACGTCATCGTTCCTCTACAAGTGCAAATCGGTCCCTTATTTCAGTTAATGCATGATAATGCACGACCGCACACCGCAAGAGTTGTAAGACAGACTCTCGCCGCAGCTAACATCAATGTCCTGCCCTGGCCTGCTCAGTCGCCAGACTTGAACCCGATTGAGCATGCATGGGATATGCTACAGAGAAGAGCTCTGCCGAATATGGAGGGTATCCAGTCGCAAGAAGACCTTTTTTGTTGTTGCAACGAACATGGGCGGCCATTCCACAGCGTGATTTGGATGAACTCATTTTGAGTATGCCAAACCGATGTTCTTGTGTTGTTAGTGTTCGCGGTAGAAACACGGATTATTAATTGTTTAAGTTACCCAATAAAATTTTAAAGAAAACTGTTATTTCAGTCTTTTTTTCGAACTTTAATGTTAGTGGTTCAAATGTCAAAAATCCCTTTATTAGAAAATGGCAAATTTCTTTATTAATGCAAAGGTGACTTGGTTTATCGTTACTGTGACAAACGAAAACACTTTATTTGATGAATCCTTAAAGAAAATTTTAATTAATATCAATCAGGAGAAAAGTTATTGCAAAAATATATGTTAATCCCTAGACACTTTTGATGTGTGTATATAAAACTATAAATGTCGTATGATCTTACTACGTACATTCTGTCTACGCGCTTAGTACATAATTATTAATTGAACTAGCTGTCCGGCGCAACTTCGTTTGCGTCACATTTTCCCCGTTTTCGCAACATTTTTCATTGCTGCTCCACTCCTATTGGTCGTAGCGTGATGATATATAGCCTATAGCCTTCCTCGATAAATGGGCTATCAAACACTGAAAGAATTTTTCAAATCGGACCAGTAGTGTCGGAGCCTATTCAATGCAAACAAACAAACAATCAAATCTTTCCTCTTTATAATATTAGTTTTTAATTGAATATGTAAAGGGGTGGGATCCTGGTGTCCTGAAACACAGGTCTCAAACCTAGCTTAGGCACCAGTCTCCCACAATATATACTTACCTGAATGATGTATCTTGTGAATTATGTATCAAATTATGTATATTGTGGTGAGAAAATAAAGTTTATTATAAAGTTTATTATTAGTATAGCGCACGGGTAACCCGCGAAACTTAAATTGTCTTGCTTTTTCAATAGTCATTCAATGGGATTAATTTAATGTTTAATTTAATTATTTGCTTCAGACACAACAATCCATAATTTAATTAGTAAGTACACTTAAAAATAATGTTAGTATGAAATCAAATAATCAGAGACAAATACACACCATACAATACTATTATAACTAATTTGTACTCAAGATATATCATCATCATCGTTCAGCCGAAAGACGTCCATTGCTAGACATAGGCCTCCCCAAAGTGTATAAAAGGGTTTTGCCATAATCGCCACGCTTGGCAGGCGGGTTGGCGATCGCAGTACGGTTACAAAAGCATAGAGAATGCTGCTGCCCATTCTCTAGAAAGTCCCTTAGTCGTCTCTTACCCACGGGAAGATATGGGATGGTGCTATTCTTTACGTCCGACACCATACATAATCAACTATTATTATAAAATAAAAATACGTTAAAAAACAATAATATTTTGCAAATCATATTTTGTTTAAAATACAGCAACAAACCTGCAAATTACAAAAAAACCCAATTTCGCGGACAACCCTGGCGCTTCGCCCTTAATATGCATTTACAATATCTTTGAATTCTTCTACAGGTGATAAAAAAAGAGTTAGGTCTAGAGAAAGACGACAAGGACGCGATAGGCGATAAGTTTAAGGAACGTTTAGCTGATAAGAAGGTGCCTCAAGCGATACAGACCGTCATCGACGAAGAACTCAACAAGCTCAACTTCTTGGAGAGCCATAGCTCTGAGTTCAAGTAAGTTTTTAAATCCTACTATCCTACTAATATTATCTTTATATATATATATATATAACTAGCTGTCCCGCGCAACTTCGTCTGCGTCACATTTCAATCAACAATTTCAATGCTGCTCCGTTCCTAATGAGCGTAGCGTGATGATATATAGCCTATGTCCTTCCCCACGTTGAAATATATCTTCTTGCCAAGTTCCATTAAGATTCGGATCTTAATGAAATTTGGCAGCCGTTTAGTCGTAAAAAGCTAACGATGGGTATATATATCAATATCAAAACGTAATTAAACAAGAGAAGATTTTCTCATTTATGCTTTATCAGATAAGCTTAGCTTTTTTTTTAAGTTTTCGTATTAATTTATAAAAACATGACTCGTACTTCGCATTCGAAAAAATAACTAAAGAATTAAATAATCAATTAACCTTTATGATTTTTTCAAAAAGTTGCGTATGTACACTCACAGGCACAATTAACCGCCCACCTTGTATTTCTTTCAATCTGCAGAAATCGTCAAATTTAGACCACTTTTGATGGGAGGTACGTTGAAAGCTACCTTTAAAGGTAAAAAAAAAACAAAAGCCTTGAAAAAAAGTCGTTTATTGAAGCATTTATACTAAAAATTGATTTTGTGAAAATTTTTGATGAAAATTTAGAAAATTTTAATTTCGAAAAAAGTTGTCGAACAAAACAAAAAAAATAAAATTAATAATGGGTGTTGCCGCCTCGGGCTCTAATGACTTCTTGGAGCCGGTTTGGCAATCCATCCATGATATCTTGGATATCTGATTGGGGGATATTGTGCCACTCCTCTACCACAGCTGTCTTGAGCTCTCGTAAGGTCGTAGGGGCTGGTACTCTTGCTCGGACACGTCTTTTGAGGTTGTCCCAAATGTGCTCAATAGGGTTAAGGTCGGGACTGCGTGCCGGCCATGGTAAAACTTGAATCCCGACCTCATTAAGGTACTCGGTGACAGATCTTGCGGTATGGCAACGTGCATTGTCATGCATTAATCTAAAGTTCTCACCAATGAATGGTGCGAAAGGGATGACATGGTCTTCGAAAACTTCCTCCATGTATCTTTGAGCGTTCACACTGCCTCTATCGAACACAACAAGATCGGTACGAGCCTCGTAAGAAATACCTCCCCAAACCATTATGGACCCTCCCTGGTAACCCACTGTTTCTGTAATAGCGCATGGAGCGAACCTTTCATTTTGGCGCCTGTAGACACGCAGACGTCCATCTGGACCTCTTAAGGCTATTCTGCTCTCATCTGAGAACAGTACGTCCTTCCATTCCTCCATAGTCCAGTCAGCATATTCTCGTGCAAAAGCAAGTCTAGCTCTACGGTGTAGTGGGAGCAGTTGTGGGGCGCGAGCTGGACGAAACGCCCTCAGATTCCTTTCTGCCAGTCTTCTTCTTATGGTTCGTTCACTAACACTGACATTTCTCACCTCAAAAAGTCGCGTACGAGCTTCAGTAGCGGTGCAAAAGCGATTTCTCAACACATTGCTGACAACGAAGCGGTCATCTCGCGTTGAAGTGCATCGATGGCGGCCTTGACCTGGCCTGCGGGTGTATGAGCCTGTCTCCCGAAATCGTCTGATGGCATCCCGTACCGTGGTTCGAGGTACACCGAGTGTACGAGCGATGCGACGTTGGCTGTACCCAGCGTCAGCTAAAGCCACTGCCCTAGCGGCACCAGTCGCATCGAGTGGCATTTTTTACAGTCACAAACAATTAGCAAACACTAAAAACTCAAATTAAACAATATTCACACACTATGGCAGAAAATAACAGGAATTGTTAACACGGTAACGCAACGGCAACAATGTTAAACAACGACTAAATTCAAAAAACCCGTCGGTGACACAAATTTAGGAAACGAAATAAGGGTATAAGTGTTTAATTTATTGCTAAAGTACCCACTTGACAAAAAATTAAAACAATGGATAAGCCATAGTTAACGTAAACAAACAGAGTGACGAACGATAAGGGTGGGCGGTTAATTGTGCCTGTGAGTGTATTTCCTTTTTACCCATAGAAACTCGATCAATAATCTCTACTCTCTTGCTTACTCAGCGTCACCCGCTGCTACCTGGACTGGCTAACCTCCCTACCCTGGGGAGTCACCTCCGAAGAGAACCTGAAGCTAGCGGACGCGCAGGTTATACTGGACCAAGACCACTATGGCATGGACGATATTAAGAAGAGGATCTTGGAGTTCATAGCAGTGTCGCAGCTGAAGGGGTCCACGCAAGGAAAGATTCTGTGCTTCCATGGACCACCCGGAGTGGGGAAGACTAGTATAGGTGAGTTTGAATAATTCATTCATGTTTATAGGATAGTAAAAGTCTTCCACTATGTATTTAGTCGTACAAGGTTTCAATTCCATGTTCCTGAATTATGACTAAATCGAATATTTTTCATAATCAAGTCCGGTCTTCACTTTTTAGGGTTCCGTACCCACAGGGTCAAACGGGACCCTATTACTGAGACTTCGCTGTCCGTCCGTCCGTCTGTCACCAGGCTGTATCTCATGAACCGTGATAGTTAGCCAGTTGAAATTTCTACAGATTATGTATTTCTGTTGACGCTATAACAACAAATAATAAAAACAGAAAAAAATAAATATTTAAGGGGATAAACGAAAAAAAAAAACTTTTTGTATGGGAGCCCCCCTTAAATATTTATTTTATTCTGTTTTTAGTACTTGTTGTTATAGCATCAACAGAAATACATCATCTGTGAAAATTTAAACTGGCTAACTATCACGGTTCATGAGATACAGCCTGGTGACAGACGGACGGACGGACGGACATCGAAGTCTCAGTAATAGGGTCCCGTTTGACCCTTTGGGTACGAAACCCTAAAAATTACTCTCAAACTATTGCCTGCTAAAAGATATTATACCATTAAGGACTATTTAGAAGACAAATCAATAGAATCTGTTATTTGTAAGGTAGAATAATTGACATCTCTGATTGTGAAGAGATTTGCACGCCAGGGTATGTATATAATGGTACGGAACCCTTCTTGCGCGAGTCCGACTCGCACTTGGCCGGTTTTATTTTTTTGGTTTATTCTTAAACATGACTCCACGTCTGTAATCCCCGAATGATTAGACAAAGGTCAAAGGTGTATCTTATAGAGCAGCTACATTTCGTCAGTTAATAATTGTAAACCTCGGCCTAAAATATGAGCCTTGAAAGTTGCGTAAACATTTACCACTCTGAGAAAGGCTCTGATTATTAATATCCTTCACGATCATTCCTTCACCGGATCGTAACTTGCTTTCCACTCATAAAACTTTAAAAATGTTTCAGCATATCAAAAACTTACGCCAAATTCAATTTACACCCCCTAAAAATACGTTTCATTTCAGCTCGTTCAATCGCCCGTGCTCTCAACCGCCAGTACTTCAGGTTCTCAGTGGGCGGTATGACAGACGTCGCGGAGATCAAGGGACACAGACGGACATACGTGGGTGCTATGCCGGGCAAGCTGGTGCAGTGCCTCAAGAAGACTGGCACGGAGAACCCTCTGGTGTTGATTGATGAGGTGGATAAAGTTGGCAAGTGAGTATCAAGGGTTGGAATTTTATAGGAGTTTGTTGATTAAAAGTATGTAGCGTTGGGGCTCATTAACGAAGACGCGGTGCATTGTGCGGCGCGGTCCGCAATAAATTCATACGTTTAGGCGTAACGTTACTAAGGCCGCGAAAACTTAAAAATATGTGAAAAACTTTTTTATGATAATTTGAATGAAAACTACTGGGCCAAACTATGTTAAATTTGCAAATAAATGAATATGAATTTTTATGGGACCAAATGGCAACTATTCCGCATCAAACAAAAAATAAAATAAAAACTTTATTTCAGACCTTGATCCATAATGATGTTAGTAATACACACTACTTATAAACTATGTTAGTAACAAACGAAATAAAAGATTTTAATTCATATATCTGCTGCACTCACCTGACGCACCGGGTATATGTACATGTACACATACCCAAACATACTAAAGAAGAATCAAGTGAATCGGATCATAAATCTCAGCGTAATCGGTGTACAGTCTCAAAAAAAATACCAAGCGAATTGAGAACCTCCTCCTTTTTGAAGAAGTCGATTAAAAATAACTAGTTAACAACAACAAAAAAAAACAAACACCCACTAGGCTATATGTTATGTAACGCGGCCTAGAGTCGTGACAAACGTACCATCTCACATGTAGCAGGCATGGCCCAAATCCAGTAAAGCTAAGCGGCTTTCTGGGTTAGGTCTGTGATTTTCGTTTCAGCACGCAGAAAAATAATAAGATCCCCTCTTCATTCCCAGGGGTGTCCACGGCGACCCATCATCAGCCCTGTTGGAACTGCTAGACCCTGAGCAGAACTCGAACTTCCTGGACCACTACTTAGATGTACCGGTGGACCTGTCCAAAGTGCTGTTCATCTGTACCGCTAACGTTGTGGAGCATATACCTGAACCGCTGAGGGACAGGATGGAACTTATTGATATGTCCGGTGAGTTGTGAAGGTTAAAGAATACGGATATGACTTAAATCATGACTTATAAGTATTTCTGAGATAGGTGGAAATTAGTAATAGTACTGTATGGTGTCGGACGTAAAGAATAGCACCATCCCATATCTTCTCGTGGGTGTCGTAATAGACGACTAAGGGACTTGCCAGAGAATGGGCAGCAGCGTTCTCTGTGCTTTTGTAACAACCGTACTGCGATCGCAAACCCGCCTGCCAAGCGTGGCGATTATGGCAAAACCCCCCAAAATGTCAATGTGGCATTGGGGGAGGCCTATGTCCAGCAGTGGACGTCTTTCGGCTGAAATGATGAGGTGGAAATTAATTTAGAATTATGGGCATTTTTGAGGGGATCTACAATTAGTAATAGTAGCGGTATCATTGTAGTTCGGAGCGAAAACAAAAGCAATTAAAATGGTTTTACCCGAATTATGTCACGAAAACATTATTTTTTTATCTTCGGCGCAGTAAATTTTCTGGAAATATTGGCACTTGAATATTTTCAATCTATAAGGTTCGGAAACATTTTCGGTGCCGGTTGTTTATTAACGAGGTAGATCGTCACTGAGCTGTTTTATTGCCCATGAAAAACAGTTTTCCCTATAATAGAATATTATTTATTTCAGGCATAAGTACCCATACACAACAATTATTATTACAGTTTAAAATAAAATTACATTTCACTACATTACAAAATTACATTATCACATACACTACGATTATAATTACAATTACATTGAGAATTACACAATCAGATACATTAGGATAATATAGCTGGAATATTAATTGCCATATACAAAGAAGTAGTTTACCTCGTACATGGCCTTAAATATTCCATGTTCTTAAAACCAGCGAATCTCCCACCTTCATTCCAGGATACGTAGCCGAAGAGAAACTCGCGATAGCCCAACAGTACCTAGTCCCGACTGCCCGCAAGAACTGTGGCCTGAGCGACGCTCAGCTAGACTTGACGCCCGAGTCGTTACATACGCTTATCAAGTCCTACTGCCGGGAGAGTGGCGTCAGAAATCTGCAGAAACATATCGAGAAGGTATATTTATTTTTATGCAGCTTTATGTTTAATTACAGCTCGCGGCGGGAGGAGCTCGATATTTGACGGGTCGATATTTAAGGTTAAGCCGTGCTTGCCGAAACTTTCTCTGAAATACCGATTCTGCGTTCAGCACGGCATTATAGTTCGCATTGCTATTACAGATCATTACTTACAACTGTTTCCATCCCCAGATTTGCCGCAAAGTAGCGTACAAGATAGTGAAGCAAGAGACAGAGACGCTAACAGTGACGGACGCGAACCTATCCGACTTGGTAGGCAAGCCGACGTTCAAGCACGATCGCATGTACGACATCACTCCGCCGGGAGTCGTCATGGGTCTAGCGTGGACTGCTATGGGTAAGTGTGGAAAAATATTGTGTAAGTCACCGGTTTGTTTCGGCACTCTGTTGTAGTTCGTTGGTTTTCGTGGATAGCTTTAGTATGTCAATTCTCACGCGAAACACAACAAACATTTGAACAAATATGTCAACCAAAAAAGAAATTTTTTTGGGGTCAATGGCTGCAGTTATTGTTGTTTAGGGCTACAGTAACAAGTACAGTACCTGTAGTTAGGGTGTAAAGTTCCTCGATACTCCTAAGAAAAGGGAGGATCCTCCGGCCAGACAGGTGTTATATCTGGCGGGCAACTGCCCGACAGTTGTAGTCGGGATTTTCTATATACTCTTAAGTCGATGTAAACTTTGCATGTGAGATGTAGGAAATTGATGTTAGTTCTTCCGTCGTGTCATAGATGGCGCTGTAGTACTTTTTGTAGTAAGTGACTTTTTGTAGGTCGCTACAGTTGTAATTAACCTGAAGTATGTTTCACTAGCTAATTAAATTGACTTTGTAACAAACTTATTTAGATAAAATCTGAAACAATTTCGTCCCATCAGGATTACCATAAATAAATAAATAAATAATAAATTTATTTCTATAACTTCATTAAACATTACATCAGTGCGGTCGCAACCCCTGAACTAGGACAACCTGTATGACAGGGGTTGAGGAATACGCCGGTTACATTGATCTGTATGTGGAAACTTAGACAGTGCTTATTGCAACTACTATAGAAACTATTATAAAAAGCTTAAAAAAAAACTATCAGTAATATATGTTATAATAAGATAAGATAGAAATCAAGGTACACGATTTTAGAACAGAGGTAGCGTGTGTGTGGTGATGTGTGTTTGAAGTGTGTGGTATGAGTATTTATGTCGCTAGGTTAGAGCACTGATAAGGGTTTCAGTGTCATCGTAGCTATAGTTTTCCAGCCAAAGTAGTATTTCCTTTTTATACCATACTTTAATATTGCTATTTTCAATAAGATAGGTTCCTTTTTAAGCTCCAAATGACTCTTTGGTCATAAACCATTTGTTTATGGTATTTTTTAACTCTTAGTAAAAGTTGTATCCTCTGTTTTCCCCGTCAGGTGGCAGCACCCTGTTCATAGAGACCGCACTCCGCAACTCCGGCACAGACGAAAAGTCTCCGTTCGGGTCGCTGGAGCTCACGGGCCACCTCGGTGACGTCATGAAGGAGTCCGCGCGCATCGCACTCACGGTCGCCAGGAACTATATGGCGCAACACTACCCGGAGAACAGGTTCTTGAATACCAGGTGAGGGTGGCTTTGAAACGCGCAGCTTCGCGTCTTTGATAGTCGTTATGTGTAGTGATCGGATATTCGAATGCATATTTACCTAAAGTACGTTCTTTCCTGGCAAAAGGTACAAAAGTATGGAAGCGGCTATTTAAATGCCAATTTTTGTCGCGGGATTTGCGAAATCTCATAATTCTTTAGTAAGTATAAAATGTAGTACTCAAAATATCGTAACGAATATTTTAAATTTATTTAAAACCTGGCAAGTTTGTTGAAAATAACAAGGGAAAAAAATACAACAATTGAATGAATTCGTACTTTTGTGCTGAAATGTCGAATGCTAAAACAAAATGGTAAATATGTCTGGGTATAATTCATTTGGAGCTAAAGGAATAAGTACGTAGACTAGTTTTAATTTTTTAAATAAACTCCTTTTCCCATACTGACGCGCGCTCTTTACTAGTCAACACTCAAACTTTAGGTAAATATGCATCCGAATATACGACCTCTAGTCATAAGGCTCAAGTCTCGCCAAGGATATCGTGTTGCCCAGGAATCGGATTGTGGAGCTCAGACAGATAGTCCGTCCGTGTAAAATACTGTTATTCAATAGTGGGTTGCCTATCAACATCGCAACAAGCTAGGGTAAGCACATACTGCTACCGGACTCACCTATTATTTTAAAGGCAAGCCTGGCAGGGCTTTAATGGAGGTACTAGCACACTACTGGTGTTTACTTGTTTAGGCGAACTATAGGTAAATCTTTCCCAAACTCTTCGGGGACTTCAAACGTGATAATCAGTGATCGGAGTAGGTAGTTTGATTTCTGGTACTTGTATCATAAATGCACAAAGAAAGAATAACATGGATAAGCCATTTTTCCGGAAAGTAATAAAGTAAGTAACTAAATAGTAGGTGTATACTCTACACCGGTATTTCCGGATTCAATTAAATATTGCTAATGTTGGTAGTGATATTATTACTACTCCATTAATTTGAAGGAAGGTATCAAAACTAAATTAATTTATTATTTATTTGTTTAAACTTCACGTACATTGGTGGTACATAGCGGACTTAATGCCACAAGGCATTCTCTACCAGTCAACCTACGGGTCAAATAGGACAGCATTGTGGTAGAGTAAAAAAGAATGTTCATATTAGTATATACGTTTCGGATCAATGACCCCAATTCAATACACCTACTCCAATCACTGGTGATGATATATTTACAATATGTATTATTTCCCAGCCACATCCACTTACACGTGCCTGAAGGCGCGACCCCTAAGGACGGTCCGTCAGCCGGCGCCACCATCGCCACAGCGCTGACGTCGCTGGCCCTCAAGCGTCACGTCAGGAACGACCTCGCCATGACGGGAGAGATCTCGCTAACTGGTCGAGTGCTGCCCGTCGGAGGGATCAAGGAGAAGATTATAGCGGTAAGTTACTAACGGTCCCAGCTCTTATCCGACGATGTATGTCGTCAGATAAGAGCATAAGGTTTCGAATGAACGAGTTTTTCGTCGACCACCAAAATAAGTTTTTCATTTTGAAATTTTATTCTGTATGGTATCGGATGTGAAGAATAACACCATCCCATATCTTCCCGTGGGTGTCGTAAGAGGCGATTAAGGGATTTGCCAGAGAATGGGCAGCAGCGTTCTCTGTGCTTTTGTAACAACCATACTGCGATCGCCAACCCACCTGCCAAGCGTGGCGATTATGGTAAAACCCCCAAAATGTCAATGTGGCGTTGGGGGAGGCCTACGTCCCGCAGTGGACGTCTTTCGGCTGAAATGATGATGATGACATTTTAAAGTGCAAACGGGAGAGTTTAATTACATTAAAATAATAACAACCGCTAGGACCTAGCCTAGGTTGTCTGTGGAAGGTCACCCCACACATTACATACCAAGTTCCGTCCGTGCCTCGGAAAGCACGTTAAGCCGGTCTCGGCAGTCATTTGTAGACCTTTGTCAGTTGTTCCAGGTTGTTAGTGGCCCAAAAGTCTTACAACCAGTCTTACCAAGGGGTATCGTATTACCCAGTACTAACTGGGTAATTTAGGTCAGATAGGTAGTCGGTATTCAGCTGCATACAGTTATACTGGAAGCTCACCCCAAAAAAGTTGGGAAAAGACTAGGCAGATTATGATGATTTTATTAAAAGCTATTATTTAACTTGCAATGTACGTATGTATGTATGTTTGTTTAAAGTGCAAAGCAGAATGATGATGACTTTCATTTAGGTCTTAAAAACAATAAAAACTGTACCATTGTTTTTAGAAACCTTGTGAGATTCCGAACAATAAAAAATTTAACAACATTTCGTACTAACTCCCCAGGCCAAACGCGCCGGTGTCAAGTGCGTGATCCTCCCGGAAGAGAACCGCCGCGACTACGACGACCTCCCGTCCTTCATCCGCGAGAACGTCGACATACACTTCGTCAGCGAAATACACGAAGTTCTCCAAGTCGCCTTCGAACAACAACAGGTTTAACGATTATAGACTCTAGTGCTATGGATTTAAGGTTTAGTCATTTGAGAGTAGTACAGTCGAACAAGGTATTTGGTGAACAGGTAACTTGCAACTGCTTAAAGTTGTGAGTGTCCCCCTGGCTGGAGGCTTTACACTGAAGGCACCCACAGGATAGACATAGACCGGTGAAGCAGAAGCCAGCCTCAAGGGCTGACCTGCTAGAGGTCATTAAAAAGAAACCGGCCAAGTGCGAGTTGGACTCGCGCACGAAGGGTTCCGTACCATTATTTAAAAAAACACTTTTTTGTATGGGAGCCCCCTTAAATATTTTTTTTTTCTGTTTTTATTATTTGTTGTTATAGCGTCAACAGAAATATATAATCTGTAGAAATTTCAACTGGCTAACTATCACGGTTCATGAGATACAGCCTGGTGACAGACGGACGGACGGACGGACAGACAGCGAAGTTGTTGTTGTTTTTTATGCGCCTGAACACTTAACAGCTTGTTTGATTGTACTTCGTTTAGAAGCGAAAGTAATATCAAAAGAAATAGTGCGGTTATGAACGCGTTCAGAGTATATGTCACGGTTACATAACATATAGGGATTACTAAAAAAGTTCCCAGTAATGGTATAGAACAAAAAAAATATCGCAAAGATGGGGAGAACAACTGCCCTAACTTTGTTAAGGGCTTTTCATCTTGATTATCTTGATTGATTGAAAATACTAAAATGTAACAACCGGACCATTTTCTGATTGCAATAAAACCCTTTTGTAAAATTTTTTGGTTTACCAAAAAGTGCAATACAAGTATTTTGAACGCGTACAGCCTCCGTATTCACAAACGCTTCGATTCGGATTCGACAAGTCGTATGTCTATCTTTTTTTGGCATAACGAAAGCGAGCGAGATAGACATATGACTTTCCGAATCAGAATCGAAAATCGAAATCCGAAATCGAATCGAAGCATTTGTGAATACGGGGGTGGTATTCACAAAAGCTTCGATTCGATTTCGAATTTTGCGAGCGAGATAGACATGACTTTCCGAATCGAAGCGTTTGTGAATGCGGGGGCAGAACAGTACTTTAAAAAATCAGTAAATATTTACTATCGCTCCTGTACGAAGTAGCTAGTATTCTTTTTACTAGTTTAGTCAGCCGGTAGACAGTTGTGTAAAAGTACATATTATTCGAATAGACTATAATATATGTTGGAACATTGAATTGGTGGAAGATTTAAATGATAATTTTAATTAATCTGGTGAAAATGGCATTCTAGAAGTCAATATTTGGTGTGTATAAAAGTATAAATAAATTATTTATAAGAGGAAAGTGTCAATTTAGTAAACATGGCAGCAAATTAAACCTTCCTGAACGTTATTCTGATACCAGTATTTTCCATCAATTCTGTAATTTGTAGCACAGTATAGCTACATTCCATACAGTGGGTTATTGAAAATAACTTAAATAAAAAACTTGTAAGACCCCTTACAGGTTTTCCTAACCGTACATGTTCTGGGACATGATTACGCACAGCTGGGCGGCAGAATCGAATATATTATGTAGGAAATAAACCGCTTGGCTTAGCCCGAATTAAAGCTAGATGGAATGCTGAACGGCACGAGATCAATGATGATGTAATTGCTTCAGGGGACCTAAAATGGCCGCTTTTTAGCAGAATCATAGTAGGATAATAATATGAATTAAGTTACAATTCGCAAAATGGTCACAGAGTAACAATTCATAATATTAACTGCGTCTGTGGGCGTCATGTTCCTAGTCACCTTGGGGACCCTGTACATTTGTCTCGAAAAGATGATTTACTGTATGGACTTCCATTCGTAGATAGACTGTGGTAGATCGTTCAAAGATTCAATTGCAATCTTTTCTCAATTTGTGGTGTTTAACGTCTGACTTTGGGCCGCAGTGGTGTTTGAATATGTTACGATAAGGATGCTATAGTCAGGGGTAAAATTAAGGCCACACCAGGGACGGCATCACCAAAGGGGATTTTCCTTGAAATCTGTATCTTGTTACCACTAGCTACGTTTGCATTTACGTTGGGTAAAGACAAAATGCTCTGCGCTGCCTTCCCCTGGCCATAACTGAGAAAGGATTGTACTTATCACATAGTATGAGATCACCTGTCTAATTTATTCGTTAAGTCTATGCATTTGTTCATCCTAAGTACCTAAAGTATATAGTGATAATTGCAATGTAGTGCGAGCATGATAGTTGTTGAATAGATAGTTATATAAGAATGTTGTTACATTTAAATAAAAATTTTCTTTTTTAAGTTTGTAGTTTTTTACTGGAAGTTTTGAGATGCACAATTACAAAGAAGAAGAGCCAAAAGTATATTATTAATTAATTTACGTAAGTTAAGGTGTTCTTCTCCTCTGTATGAGAAGTGGGCTTTGCCCGATATTCGGGATATTACAAAACAAGTAAATGTGTAGCAAGTGCTTTGAATTGGAACTTAGCCTTAGACTGCTTACAAACATGTTTTTTTTTCGTGAAAAACTAGGGTTTATTCGCTGTGTGTAGACACTAGACACAGACGTTAGTGTTGTATGAATCACTATACAAGGTGTTGTTTTGCAACCTCGTCAAATTCTAGGAGGTAACTATGCTAATGATTCTCGACCCGAATCAATAATAAAATGAGTAGGTAATTTTCTTTTTTTTATTTATTTACTGAAATCGCTAACTGTGAACCACCCGTGTTTTAAACACGGGCCGTCTGATCCCTGCCTTATAACGTCGCTTACACACAAACAAAAAACCTCAAACGTTTTTTCGATAATTTTATAATCCCTAAACCACGCTATGGGGGTTATTCTGAAATATTGACAAATTTAAACAACAAAAAAATGCAGTGTTTTTTAATAATTTACTAGGTACCGTAATTTATATTGAATATTTATATCTTTTGTGACAACATCCTGAATTTTGACGAGGATGCAAAACAACACCTTGTATACGTTTTTTGATAGACACGGTCTAAACAAAAAACGTGTATTGTGTACATGCGGTGTTATTCTGCACATTTTTAATTTGCCTCATCTATTTTTTAAAATTTGAAGCTACGAATAAAAATATGAGATTTGTTTTATCTCAGATCAAAATAGTCCCACGAAAATCCGTATCTGTAAGGCCTTGCGCTCATCTACCCAGGCACAGCGCAGCGCGGTTGTCACTGCCACACAAATATCAACACTACGATCCTGAAAACAAAATCGAAAGTAATAACTTCACTCGAATCCGAGACGCTCTCTAAACACGAAAACCGCAGTTTCGACCGAAGTTACTGACGTTACTCAAATCAAATCAAATCATTTATTTCAAATAAGCCCGTTACAGGCACTTTTGAATGGTCGAACAACAATAAAAATTAAGCTACAGTCCCAGTCACAAGACATAATAACTGTGAAAGTACTGTAGTTGCCCATTCCAAGGCGTAGATCTCTATGGAGAAGAATGGGCAAGAAACTCCAAGGACACTCTTTTAAATCAGAATCTTGTTACAAAAACCTTGGTTACATCATTCATGTTGAGATGGTACATTATGTGAGAACGATGTAGCAAGACTTCACGTCAAAAGTGTCCATAGCAAAAACAAAAAAAAAAAACAATTAAAAGATAAAATAATTAGTTCGAAATAAGCCGTGGCAGCTAAGAGACGTTTCTTACTCCGTATCACTTACCGACATACGATTACTTAGGGGCCCGAACTAAAAATGAATGGCAATCGTGATTGGACGAATTGTGGTCGGATTTATGACTTTTGTACACATCTGGAGTGGGGACTCCAGATCTGTTTTCAAAACTCATAAATCCGAAAACAAGAAGGTATGGTACATTTTGGCGTTTCGAGCTATTGCGGTCGGGTCCGTATCTTTGTTGGCGGACTTAGAGAGTAGTTCCCCGGATCCTAGAGGAAGCTTAGAAACTAAATTTTCAAACTTTGTTTCTACTGTGCAAGGGCGATATTTGTTCGGCAGTGATGACGGCTGCGGCGCACAGTGGGTTGAAAGATGACTTTCATAGACTTAGGGTATTACATGTCGGTTTTTTTGACGGATATTGCTTCTATTAGCTATGCCTCCTTCGAGGATACAGGCATGATACTAGGTCAGGTCTTAGGTCTAGGTCTTTTTATACCATGTATTTAAGCAAATAAATATTATTCTATTCATATTATGTTTTGTTAAATATCTGTGTTTCTTAACTTAGACACTAAAAGGAACCGTTAAATTAAAAAAACAAAAAGAAAATTAAAAATAAATGCATAAGTAATTAGTTCTATTACCTTCTGTAAGGATAATACGGTGTTCGTTACAGTTTCGGAGATAATCGGATTTTTCGTACAAAAGTTTCGTAAAAAAAATATATTTAATTCGTTTTTGTGGAGAGTTAACTCAGATGTAATTTTTGTAAAAGTTAATAGAAGTAATATCCGGTAAAAATAACGTCACTTAAAATTGAATACCCTAAGTCTATGAAAGTCGATTTTCAGCCCACCGTGCAGCGCTGAGATTGGACAACTGTGCGCCGCGCCGCCATTACCTCTCGACCAATCATGTGCAAGCAATGAGAGAGTAAGTGTTCTTAGTATAACCCACTGTCATGTTGGTCAATGGGTCCTAAATTGAAGCAGTAACTTAATTGAGAATCACTTTTTAACCTGTGACTAAAACCGAGGGTGTTGTACGTTCAACCCCTCCAGTTTCCAAGTGATGAACCTATTTTGATTTTAAATTTTCTTCACATATTATTATTCGTAGAGTCGTACTATCGAACTGTGTGACTTTAGTCTCAAAATCTCAGAATTGAATTGCAAAATTAATAAGCGTCAAATTGAGATTCTAACTCCTTCCTTTAAGATATTCTTGCCGTTTTCGTTTATTTATTCACGAGTATGGCTTGCTTCCTAGATGTTAAAATCCTGCTCCTCATTCTTTAGCAGACGGTTCAAGAAAGAAAAGAAATAAATAGTTAATTTCCAGCGACGGATCGAAGTTGGCAACATCAAGATCTACCTGTAGCAGATGGACGTCAAAGAAGACACGTTTTGTTTTTAATGAGTTGATTTTCAATAAATAATATTAAGTTTTAAATATATGTTTTATTTTAGTCTGAAGAAATATTGGATTAAACAGAAACCCATTTAGTCATTACCAGAGATCGGAATAAGCTGAGCTATATTTACCTAAACTTCAAGGAAGGAAGTAACTAGTGGAAAATATCTCCCTCTGATTTAACAGCTTTATTTCGGCACTTAAAAATCATTTAGTGAATTTATGCAGAGATATTATCCACGTTTCGTACCTTCTTAATGTTAAGGCAAATATACTTTGCATATTCCGATCTCTGGTGATTACACATATCATTGAAATAAACTGTGGGATAACTTATTTAATTAAATAGTAATTACATAATAGCTGGCTAGTTATAAAAGCCGTTTAGCCGGGCGGTTGGTAATACTGGTCTACTTCTTCAAAGACTTCCTTCCATCCTCCAATAACTGTACCAGCACAGGGTAAACCTCATCATAAGTGGCGATTTGGTTTTGTCTCACATGATTCTGATACCTTTGCAAGGCTCCCGCTACAAACTCCAGCCTATCCCTCTCGTTCCTGTGAGTGTCCAGCCATTGCATCAACTTCTGCACATTCCACCCAGCACAAGTGTGTGGAGCCAGCAGCTGATGGCCACCATGAGAGAACAAGAACATCATAACCAGGGAGTAAGGTAAACATGCACCTTCAGTCTGGCTCTTGGCTATTTCTTGAGGAGTCTTCTCTAGCAGAAGATGCAGAGCCTTAAGCTGTCTGTAGTGGTCCCCTAACTCTGTCATATCATTTACTAAAGGAGATAAGGCTATCTCCAGATGCTTACAGTCTATCTGCAACTTTGCTCTACCAAACTTACTCAGTGGTCTCACATTGCAGATGTGCTGGGTGAACCTTTCAATGCAAGCTCTGGCAATGTTGAGACAGCATTCATTCAGAGCAGATTTCTCACTGAACATTGACAAGTAAATATCTTTACATCTGGATACAAACTGCTGAAGTTCTTTCATGTAAGGAGAACATGACAAGGATTTGCCAGCTGGATCATCAGCCCTGATCAGATCAGGTTCATCATGCATGGTCATCAATATTATATATAGCGAGTTCTTGATAGATTCAGCAAACAACTGAAGTATTGGCATGCTGGAAATATCTTTCAAGCTATTCTGAACAATTTGTATACTTTCTTGAGGCAACATTGAGTTCATATTTATGAGAACTCTTTTGATTTGTGATGAAAAGTAGTACAAGGAGTTGCAGAGGTCAGCATTCTTCTGCTGTGAGCCTGTTGGTGATTCTATGATCTGTGCTACATCACTATCCATTGATAACCTCTGTTCGGCCTCAACAGTCATCTGCTTGATAGACTTGGCCACACTATTGGCCAAACTGATGCTCAATTGTTTGTCACCAAGTGAGATACTCAGTGCTTCAGCAATGACTCTGATAGCATTATCTATTTGATCCATGTTTGGAACTTGAGACAAGTGCCACATACTCCTAACGGGCTCTAGAAGCTTTCCCAAAGATTTTGATAAAAAGGAGTTTTCCCATTTTGTAAGACATGAGCGGTTCATCTCCAGATCCTTACATTTTAGCCTAGAAAGTAAATCATTGAAGCTTTTCAGTAACCTTGGGAAGTCAATTTCCACAGATTGGTTGACTGTCAGAGGGCTCTTTTCAAGTTCACTGCTGAAGACAAGGGACAAATCGGCCCAGAAGTTCTTGGCTATATTCCTGAAGTTTCCAATAGCATGTAATTCATTGACTACATTCTGCAGCATTATGACTTTAGTGCAGCTGTTGTAAATGTCGACTTTGAAGAGCTTCTCAATGTTGTCCCAAAGTTTTATTTTGAAGTCTTGAGCATTCATGATGTTTGCTTTCCCTGGAGCAATTCTTCCGGAGCTTGATTTCTTTACTTCAATTGAAACCATTTGCACATTCAGTGCTGTTGTGATTTCCTTCTTCAAATCACTCAGTATGCTGTTGACCGATTTTTTTATCTGTTCCTCTGTACATTGCAGGTTGTGGAATACTTTGAAGCATTGTAAAAGTTTCACTTTGTCTCCACTCAGTAGGCTTGTTTGCAAAAATTCAGTTGAGTTAGTTAATAACTCAGTTCTCCTATGTTGTACAGCTTTTAGAACCTCATCAAGTAGATCTATCCCTTCAAAATCGTAGTCACTAATCAACTCATTCAGCTCAAAGAGTATGATGGCCTCTTTGGATGGGTTATCTTTGATGCTTTGCAGTTTATTCCATAAGTTTAAGATTTTAGAGGAGTGTCTTAGTAAATTGCACGTAGTTTGAACTCGTTCAAGCATCATAGTCTGATTTTCTAGAGCAAAATACGGTGTATGTACTCGATCTTTCATTTTTTCAGCACCGCGTAGCAAACTCTGCACTTGAGATTGTACCGATTCTAAAGTCATTTCCAAGTCGGAAATATGACTCGCCTGTGTAAGTAGATCATTGTGTTTGGCCAGAACTTGTTTCTCCAAGCTTTTGCTTAGTTTTTCAATCCCCTGAGCAAGTTTATTCACTTGATCAGTCACCGAGAGGTGTTCATTGATTACGGGCTTTATCGACTCATCTAAGAACTTGCTGTAAAACTCATCGTTCTCGATTTCTACACAAACGTCTTTCGCTTCCATAGTCTTGGGTTTTTTCTTATTTACTGCCTCAAAATAAATACACGTAAAACAAACTTTTATTCCGGGTGTTTACAAGTTTTTTGATGACATCAATGTCAATGACAGCTGTCATACTACGCTGACAGTTGAATTATCAGGAATTTGGGTGACCAAGTAGAAAAATCATAGTAAAGACTGGCCAAATTAGTGGTGGTGAGTATTTTATAAAAAGTAAAGTAATAAAAGTAGTGTGTGTGTAGTGTAGTAGTAGTATAGTAGTTGTAGTAAGTAAAGTAATAGAGAAAAAGACTGAAAGAGGTCCTTCTTTATCCTAGGAATATATCAAACTCACACACCACGGCCCCTTAGTCTGGAGCGTTCTTGACCCGAGCTGTCAAGATCTGTGATCTGAAATAGTCCTAATCTTCATTCGAGTGTTTTTGCCTTAATTGATGGAGGAAGTGAATACACAACCTCATGAGTTACATTCTGTATGTCTTGTATTATTAGGATAAACAGTGTAACAATTGTAGATAGGCCAATAAATAAATAATGCCTTTGGTAAAGATGGGTCTCTTGTAGAAGGTGGGTTAGTTACTTAATCTTTTTTTTTGTTTTAATTTTTTGAAAGCACCACCTTTTGTGAATATTATTTTATGGTAATGTTATGGGTAATTACAAAAAAACAATGTACATATTTTATTTTAACTGGGAATTAAACCTCCGTAGTCAGAGATGGGATACAGGAGGGCCAGATATTGATTGAATCTAATTTAATAAATAAAACACATTGCCTCGTCAATTTTATTTATTTCAATTAGCACACAGTCTTGTGCTACGTTGTTACAGAATTAATTAGTTATAAAATATTAACTATTTCCAACAAAATTGTGCACTAGCTTTGAAATTTATATTTAAGTAATATAATAAAAAATATTACATACTACAGCCCTCACTCGTAAACGTTTTCAAATATTAGATTCTTTTTCAGGACATAAAAATTAAAACTACTTAAGAAAAAAGAAGAAATCGTTTGAACAACGTTTACAAGCAAGTTTATTAATATACAGCATTACATAGATTTTTATACTGTAAATGTTTATTGCAAAGCTATAAAAATATTTTCGTTAGGTAAATACAAAATTATGGCTACGAAATGGGTGTAGGTATACATAATTCATGGCAAAAATTATTCTGGCTGATGACGATTTTCATGGCAGCTTGGATTTCGTTCGTAATAAAAATTATACAATATTCGTAAAAATATACCAAGTACTTATAGTTTGGCACCTAATTAAAAACGTACTTAGAGCTATACGCCAACAGCTGAATTACATAAGCAAACGCATTGTCTTGAGTCAGCAAAAAAACAATTGAGCGACTTAGTTTTTATTAGGTAAGTAGTAGGTATAAACTACTTGATGCATGGCTAGACCGTAATTTAACAAGTCATTACAATGGTCTGTGTTTAATGCTACACACATAAACTGTGCAAAAACAAAATGTTGCAAGTACCTGGTGTATTTTTAGACTATAATTAAACTAACAACTAATCATTAAAATAAACTTAAAATACTAAAAAACGCTGTCAAAATATTAAAATTTATGATTGTTGATATTTTATTTAAAAAATTCGTTTGAATAATTCATTGTACATGCTGAGTAAAATAATAATATAAAGAGATATTGAATAATATAATTTGCGGATTTTGAACACAAAAACGTTGGTTTCTCATTAAAAAAAACTGCATTTTCTAAGTAGTTAGTTCCTCGAGGGCGATTTGTGAGCAATCATAAGCGTAACTAGGATTAGTAGAAGTTGTCCCTTGTCAAATTACAATGGCGGCCAAAATATTAGGGTCATTATTTTATTTGACAACGGAAAATTATACAAATCCTTTAATCACGTTTATACCAAAAAATTACAAGCATAAGTCGTAAAGTAGTTACAAACTTCACTATAGCTTGCTTTGCTTCTAGCTAAAGTAGAAAACATTTAACAATGTTCCTAATATTATGCTACAATAACGATTGTATATGATATCGGCTGCGCCTATTCGCGGCAGCCATTTTTATCAAAGATAAGTCTAGTAAAACAGTAATTACATAGAAAAAAGAACTTAAGAACTGAAAATATGGTAATTATTAAACAATAGAAGTGTGATTTCTAGATAGGATTTTTGAGCTATACAGTAATCGTTTTTACCCATATAATTATTAAGTTATAAAGAGACATGGGGGCAATACAAGTCAGTTGTGTCTACCCAATAATTGTGCATTATTTGTACTAAACAGTTTACAACCAATCTAAAATTGTACTTGAATAATGCACAACCATTATATTACGCGAAAATTATTAGGATTTACCCTTTAAATCGGATAAATAATTTTCAGGGTAAACTGGATAATGGGTAAAGGCGAAGTTAGGGTAATTTGACATCTTTTCATAGGTACAGCTATATTTATTTAATTTTGTTTAATATATGTAATTTTAATTCACACTTACAAGTTTTTTTCTAATCGACAGACACGGCCTTCGCTACAAGTATACTATGCTTCAAATAGCACCTTGAGAACTCAACGCCAGTGCTTGTCATTTGAGTATTTTACTTGGTAAGAGTGAGAAAATATTCCGGATTAATGTATGCAAAAAGTGAAGTGTCCGAAATACGTGAGCTTAGTAAAAATTACCCTCATGATCAGAAACACATTGATATAGCACATTCTTTCGTCACAGAAATTAGTCTTAAATTACCTAATTTGGGTTTAATACTTAAAAATAAATAATTAGAATCCTTTGTCTATCCTTCGTCAGTCTTCAGACTGAGGTCTAGTTTAACATATTGGGGCAGCAATGATAAACCCCACTTACATAGTAGATATCTTCAATAAGAGATGTATGACCGTTTTCACTAATACGAGGCGAAACCCAACCTAATTCAATGCCCAAATAAAAGTGTTCTGATAAGTTTTGAAATTCGGCTCAGCGCCGAGTTGAAATTCCGGCGGTGTAATATTATTTAGGCATTAATTTAGGTGCTCATAGTGTTACTGAAAAACGGCAGTTCTAATTTGATATAATAAACTGTAGCTTCAGTTATTACCCTCACAAAAGACAAACTCAATGTCCACACATACCTCATACAAATAAGCACAAAGTAGTTGAAATATTTTCACTGTACAAAAAGTTATTTATACTCAGCCACAGAAGAATGCCTTAGATTTCATAACTGCCTCATTTCTACATTATACATATAATATTTATGGATATTTCTCACAGAGATTAGCTAATTATAATTAATATTATACAAGGATTACATGCTATGTAGTTATATAAATGGTAAGAAATAAGACAAAAGCGCGTTGTTAATGTGGCAGGTTCTATTATTTTGTAAAGTCGTGAAAAGTGGAATACATGGATGCTATATTAAATCGATAAATACTATTATCAAAATTCATAGATATTCTTGAATGCAGTTCTGTCAAAACGTACCAACCCACATTAAAATGTCTCACAATTTCTGAAGTAACTATTATGATTTTGGATAGGAAAAGGTGATTAATTTTAAATCTGCTTTAAGCAATCGTTTTGGATGTTTATAAGACTGATTTAACTGAATACCACATACATGTTGGATTTGTTTGGCGTATTTAACAGAATTAATAAGATAGTAGGGGTTATCTCATTTTGACAGAATTGCATCTACTTTTCAATTTTTTTTTTTTAATTATATTGGTTTATTATGTATCAAGTTACACAGTATGGCTGAATAGTCAGGGCCTTCGATCAATAATAATAGTTTTAAGCGTCAAGAATCGATTTCAATTGAACGTATTTCAAATATTCGTATTATTAATTCATATTAAGACTAATAAGTATTTAATTTTATACCATTAGCGTTTTTCCCTAAACTTAGCTACACTGTGATCATGGATATTGAACCTTAAGACTAATAGTACTAAGATTCAATTTACATGATTAAATTGTGTAGTCAATAAGCTAGTCTACTGGCACGAAGTCAATATTATTGTTAACAAAAAGCTATTCAGTGTACTCTAACAAAAAGATAAAAAAAAAAACGATTTTAACGAAGTTAAAACCGATAGTCTTTTTCTCGATTAAGTTTTGAACGTTAGGAAGTGTCAGTGCCTCAACAAAAAGTACTTGATAAAAAAAGTTTCCAACACTAAACAAGCGGTGTTTGTCGACAATAAAATTGACTTACCGACTCGCCATCAGATAATATCCACAAATATTATCACTAAATTACATACCGAATTACAGAAACGTGCATCGGAACTTCCGGCCGGGTCCTATGGTTCGTCCTCGCCGATTCCTTTTGACTCGACTCGCCTTGTCCTTACGGATCTCTCGTACTAAGGTGTAGAAGGCGTCATCGACGCCCATGCGGGTCTTAGCTGACGTCTCCACAAAGGGAACACCGTAACTCCGCGCCACCTGGAAAAGCAGTAATTGAATTCAATTAGATAACTATATACATGAGCTTCTGGGTTCGAGTCCCGGGTCAGGTAAATTGCTATTGAGCTACATGGGCACTTGTAAAACGTCAACAAAAAGGTTGGGTTGGTCGTTTCCTATAGAGAAGAACCGGCAAGACACTCCATGGTTACTCTTTTAAAATCGTTTGGTTTTACAATATCAATATTTAGTGATAATTGTGCACAAATAGTCTGATGATTACTCTTTCTGACCCAAAACAGGTACTTTTTTCATGAAACTAGACCATTTGAACGTTAAAATGATGTTTTATTACAACTTATAAATTCTCCCACAGAGAAGCAACCGCGGTTCACACTTGAAGGTAAATAAAGGGTCGTAGACAACAGGCCTGCATTTGACAAGCCGGATCGGTGGAACCAACTGCATAGGGGCTGTTTGCTCTATCGTATTCTAATACGATGAACACGTGAAAACAGTCGAAAGATCAAACAGTATCATGATAAAGATAACCAACATTAATAAAATTGTACAAATCTAGCGCATTGCGTTGACATTTACGCTGTAAAGGTCATGTTACCCAGGAATATAAGCTTTATTGTCAGTGTACGTAGGTACAATGTGTGAATACAAGTTAAGGTTATTTTGCAGTCTTACGAAGATCTGATGTGAACCATTTCTGGCTCATAATCATAAGTAGCATTAAGTGCAGAGATTAGGCAACATAGTTTCTAAACTGCAGTTTTTTTACATTATTTTTAACATTAGCGACGTATGGAAGGCATATTATAAACATTTCTAAATACAATCAGATAACTTAAACTAACAAAGACGAGACAACAATCAATATCATAATACTATTACAATAACATCTCTGTATAACGAGATGACGTAAATGAATCGACAATGACGTCAATCAAGAAATGCTAAAAAATTACGTGTGACGGAAAAAATGCTAATCGCATAAATATTTTAGAAAGGACGAAGACAGACTAGTTGCGTTAACTAGGTCAGAAAACGATCGTTACATTTTAAAGTTCTTAGGTTAAGGTCGGCCCTAACCCTAATGGATGGTATTATGTAATGTAAGCCTAGATGTTAATCGTAGCGGCAACTATGCCAAGCAAAGGCTTTTCGGGTAGACCTGAGCCTTTATTTAATTAGTTGGTAACATCGTCAGAAAAGCAAACACAAGCGATAAGACTGAACGTCAAACCAATAAATAAAACATTTTAAGACAAGAAACATAACAAACAACTATAAATTATTCTATTAATATGTCTTACCGGAACAGTCCTTATAAAGACATATCTACAGGCTAGACGGCTGTCGACAAGTTTAGATTTGCTCTAGGAGACAAGCGAAATGAAATAAAAAATGGGTTGGGTTCCCAAACCACAAAAGTGAATATTTGGAAATTCTAATCTCCCATCTCTCGTCTCTAGAACAATGCTCACAAAAGGAATTGGGCCAAAGTTTGGGACAAAACTTTTTAGTTTGTGTTGAACTTTGCAAAACTTTGTCTTCCAAAGTACGCTTTTACGAGCATTTGAAAGGTCAACAGCAAGTTGCCAGATAGAACCAACTATCTGGAACCCCCGATGAGCTAGCAACAGAGTGCGGAGACATTTATTTGCGAGGATTTAAATCTCGTGAGGAACGTTTTGAGTGTTCATGCGGATGGCTATAAGAGTAGGGGTAGGGAGGACCAAAGAAACGAAGGAAGGACTGTGTGAAAGACTTCTTCTTCTTGGCTTGTCGATGACAATTCAAATTTTGGTGACGAATTTGGCACTTTCAGTAGCGTCCATTTGCTTCTATGAAGTGCAAAACACAGGAGATAGGAGGTCACGATATCAAGTGTCCCATCGTTTGTGGAGCTACATCACATTTACACTCTAGGGCAGAGAAGTCTATGAATCTCCAGCCGAACAGGTGTTTCTTGCTTCGGCCAACCTGCCAAAAACTAACGAGATGACGAAGAAGTATGGAAGAAGACATACTGTGCCGATTCCAAATCAATTGGGAAAAAGAAGCCGTAGGGGAATGATGATGATTCGGCATTAAAATGAGTAGAATAGAATAGAATAAAACTTTATTGTACACCAAAATTAAACATAACGGGCTTTCAATACTAACAATTTTATGGTTACAACGGCGGTCTTATCGCTGATAGTAATATCTTCCAGACAACCTTTGGATGGACATTATGGAATTAAAAAAAGGGTGTTAGTGGTGAGTACGTAGGACGAAACGAATTGGCTGAAAAGGGCTTTGAATTATTTGGCCTGTCTGACTTCCGCCATTTCAGACAAACTTTTAAGTCCTTATTTTCCGAAATGCCTGCACCGATTTTAACGAAACTTCATACGCATAAACAGGATTCAGATCTAAAAAGTTACTAAAGAACATTTTTGAAAAATAGTGTAACACCTAACTTAGACCAATTAATTATCCATAGAAACAGAAATTACCAATTATCTTTTTTTTAAGACATTTCCAAAATGTTTTACAGTTCATTTCCAAACTTTTTTGTTGTTTATACAGAACCTATGTATCCTACTTAACCTCTCTGAAGTTGGCATGGCAAATATAGCAGGCAAACAAATAAGGTACTGGATAATTAGCCGTTAATTAACCGCTAATTAACCATGGAAACCAAAAATTTTCCGCTCGCCGGAAAACCCGAAAATCGGTTTGTATGCCAACTTCAGGTGAAGTTAGCATGCAAACATTTTAAAATCGGCTAGGAAAGACTTAGACAACTGTACCAAAGCTCATAATTAGCCGTTAATTAGCCGCTAATTAACCGTGAAAACCAAAAATTTCCCGCGTGCCGGAAAACCCGATAATCGGTTTGTATGCCAAATTCAGGTGAAGTTAGCATGCAAACGTTTTAAAATCGGCTAGGAAAGACATAGACAACTGTACCAAGGCTCATAATTAGCCGTTAATTAGCGGCAATCCAACCGTGAAAACCAAATATTTCCCGCGTCGCGGAAAACCCGAAAATCAGTTCACATGCCAAGTACACTACAAGTTACCATGCAAAAGTTGTTACATCAGTTAGAATAGACTTAGATAACTTAACCAAGACTAGATAGCTGATTAGCCGCAAATTAACTAAATAATAAAATAAATATATTTAACGTTTGATAAGATAGTTTTTAAAAGAATTGTTACGTGTTTCATACATGTTGTATAATTACGAGAGCAACATGAAAATGTGTTTTTTTTTTGTTGAGATATCTTAACGACTTTGTTGTCAAATGAAGGATCTAGGTCTAAAACCATTTTATACTATTATTACTGCTTATTCCTAGAATACATACATTACTTTGCAAGCCTCTTTCGAGTAGCGTTAAATATGTTTGATCGGCATTTCAGCCGTTTTCGTACTGTCGAGATGGTAAAATGGCCTGGCCTTTTTTCGAAAATTTAATTTCAGTCCTCCTCGCTTATACTTACATAATTATAGTATTTATCAACAGTGGTTAATTTGCGTCTAATTATGAGCTTTGCTTGGTAAAGTCACAGAATAATTAGTACAAGTACAGAAGAGAAAATTCGCGAAACAATTAATAGAAATAGCGACTCATGCTACTAAGCAACAATAGAATTCAGCCTGGATTATTATTATTCAGCTCAGTGCCACGCGTTGTTCACCTAAAAGTTGCAGCCCTTTTCTAACGCGTACCTAACTGTGTCGGTCTCTGGCGCGGTATGACGCACTAGCTGTGGCCCTAGGGTTGTCAGCT
Organism: Cerastis rubricosa; assembly: GCA_949152445.1. Classification (NCBI taxonomy): domain Eukaryota; kingdom Metazoa; phylum Arthropoda; class Insecta; order Lepidoptera; family Noctuidae; genus Cerastis; species Cerastis rubricosa. The sequence goes on from OX424541.1 coordinate 19,153,750, forward strand.
AACCGCTGCTACTATAATATTCATCGTCTATTTACCTACTTGACCACGTAATCTATCTTATGTTTGATGCGTATGATGATTACACGGTCAATTAGGTGAAGATAGACAATGAATATTAAAGTCCGACATTTGTAATTAACAAATGAAAACAAACCTTCAATCTTTAGGCTACCTAGGTAGCTCTTTGTTTAAAATTCCTCATTAACTTACAATAATAATATTTTCACATTTTGCATTAATTAAAAAATTATTAAAGTTCATAGAACAAAAACATCAAAAATTCTGGTTATTTTCATTTTCACTATACCAATTCTTAATTATCTCCTAAACGCGTGGACTCATTTACCTGATTCAAACGTATAAAATGGTTTTAGACCTAGATTTTTCATTTGACACCAAAGTTTTTAAGATATCTCAACTAACAAAAAATCACATTTTCAAGTTGTTCTCGTAATTATACAACATGTATGAAACACGTAACAATTCTACTAAAACTATCTAATCAAACGTTACATTTATTTTATTATTTAGTTAATTTACGGCTAATCAGCTATCTAGCCTTGGTCAAGTAGTCTAGGTCAATTCTAACAGATTTTACAAATTTTGCATGCTAACTTGTAGTGTAGTTGGCATGTAAAGCGATTTTCAGGTTTTCCGACACGCGGGAAATTTTTGGTTTTTACGGTTAATTTGCGGCTAATTAACGGCTAATTATGAGCCTTGGTACAGTTGTCTAGGTCTTTCCAAACCGATTTTAAAATGTTTGCATGCTAACTTCACCTGAAGTTGGCATACAAATCGATTTTCGGGTTTTCCGGCGAGCGGAAAATTTTTGGTTTCCATGGTTAATTAGCGGTTAATTAACGGCTAATTATCCAGTACTTTATTTGTTTGCCTGCTATATTTGCCATGCCAACTTCAGAGAGGTTCCTACTTATGCGTATGAAGTTTCCTTAAAATTGGTTCAGTAATTTCGGACAAGGTCTTGGAAATACAAACGTACGTGACCTGAACCTTATATATCGGAAACGTGACGCTTTAGAAGATTTTGTCCCATACAAAACTTGTTTATATTGATACCAGCTATTGATTAATACAGGTTTAATGTGTGGCCATATTATGAAAATAAAAATAAAATGGCGGAAGGTAGGCAGACCACGTTTCATACAAAAATCTTCCAAGCGCTGATGATTATTTACAAAGTGGCAGGATTATAGAGCAAATTAGTATATTCTGAACCACGATTTAAACAAGGAAGTTAATCATACATGTACGATTATTTCAACGACAATACCTACAGTTTCTGAGTTCATGTTAGGTACATTTTAAGCTCATCAAAACATTGTCACAATGACTAATATGTATTACAGTTATCCATTTATTTATTGTATTTATGTATCACCAGGAACAGCATTACTCAGACGATTATATTTATTCTTAGTTCTGATCTCGAACTTTGAAATATTTCCTACATGGACATGATAATGATGATTAGGCAATTGTAAAGTCATTTCAATTAGATACTAATTTAATTTGTCGTTATTTACCGTCAATAGCAGAAAACACATTTTTTCGTAAATAAGGTAAAATTGGGGGTCTGCTGGCCTACCATGACGTGTTAAAGCAGTATTGTTTTACTCTTATTCCATTGTGGAAAAGAGACGGACCTATACAGGATTTCTAGCACCATCTCTTTCCCACACTGGAAAATTAGTAAAACAATAATGTTTTAAGACGTCATGGTAAGCCACCTGGACTCTGGACAGCGGTCAATCTTCATGTCAAGCCTTTTTACCAAATCTATTGGGGTCGGCTTCCAGTCTTACTAAATGCAGCTGAATACCAGTATTTTAAATGGAGCGACTGCATATCTGACCTCCACAACCCAGTTAGTACAGGGTAATACGATACCCCTTGGTAAGACTGGTTGTCAGACTTTTAGGCCACTGACTACTTTTAACGAGAACGATCAATCAATCATTAGTTAATTAAGATAGGTTTTCGTGATACTCGTTTGGTTAAAAAATGTAGGGTAGTTTGAAACCGTTTCTTCCAGTCCAGGGGGAAATTGGTTTAGTTTACTCTCGTCCAGTAGGTAGGTGGGATATTTGTTCAGTATACATGTCGACTTAAAACGTAATAGCCGTTGGGTTCGGTCAACTGACTAGTAGTTACCTAAATCTAGGCATCGAGCGTATTCAACACGAACTTTAAGCTCGCTTTCAGACTGCAGTAGGGCGTCCCATGCTCAAATACCAAGCCTTCACTGAGTATCACCTATTTTTTTAAATGTTGTTCCGCTCTTGGAATTTCTACTGCATCGTGGGTCCGTATACAAACGTTTAAACTCACATACACAAACAGCCAGACCCGGAACAACTGCCTGTTGGCCATACAAATATTTGTTCCGTGTGGAAATCAAACCCACGACACGCAGCGCAGCAGCCACCCGCTCAGCTACTGCGCCTAACGTGCCGTCAAGACCAGAAACCAAGCCCGTGCGCATGCGCAAGTCATATCACTTTATCACGATGCATCTGTGTTTCTTGGCTTTAAAGAAACATACGTTCTGAATTATTATGATACACTACGTATTGTTTTGTTGGCGTAGTGTCTGGTGGGGCAAGCGATTGTCTGATCTAAACATTTGTTGCTATTAGGGGGCAGGGTAAACAAATAATGATTCTAAACATCGTTGTATGTCGATAAACATTCAGAATGAGGTAGGGACGTAGGGTCCTCCTCAGTTGCATGTAGGACCACCCAGACGTCTATTGAGCTTCTGTTGTTTTTTTGGCCCAAAACTATCAATTAGCTCGTGGACAATGGTGTGGGTTATATGTTTATGTTTGTTACTTATTTTTCTAACGACACATAATATTAAACTTGAAGCGAACCGGAAGACGATGCGTTGGAAGGCCTCCCACTAGGTGGACCGATGCCCTGGTGAAGGTTACGGGGATCCGCTGGATGCGAGTCGCACGACACCGGTCAATGTGGCGATACTTAGAGGAGGCCTATGTCCAGCAGTGGACGTCTTTCGGCTGAAATGATGATGTAACTGTTTATTTTTCCGTAATAAATAAAATAAAACTTTGGCACTTTTACGGCGTCATCGGTGTCAGCAGCAGGTGACAATTTGACTGTATTTTTTGAGTCAGAAGGCAGAATAGTAGCTGAAACATAGGGCCTAAAGACCCCAGAAGTAGCGCGGTGTGTAGTTTGGTGCATCACCGTCGCGACAACACAAAGACTACCAAGGATGATAAGAATGGATATATCGCCGCTAGTTTGGGGAACCTTAATTTTGTTTGTGAGATGATACCTGGACTGGACAAGCTGGGCAAACTACTTAACCATATTTGGAATGTCTACGGGATCACAATGGAACACATAGCTATCAGTGGCCTCATAATCTAAACTGTTACCTTACAGACGAATGCTAGGATGAGCGATTCATCATCATCAGCCTATAATGTTCCCACTGCTGGGACACAGGCCTCCTCTATATGAGAGGGAGTGGGCTGTAATCCACCACGCGGGCCAATTGCGGGTTGGTTGATGTCACATGTCTTCGAATTTTTAGTTCTAGAACATGCCGGTTTCCTCACAATGTTTTCCTCCACCGTTTTTTAAAGATACACTACACAAAGTAATGAAATAAATTACACAAAGTAATGCGCTTGCCTGGGTTCGAACCCACGGCTTACTGCTCGTAAGTCGGGGCTGCCACCACTGGGCCACCGCTGTTCTCGGATGAGCGATTGCATTTAGGAATATTTTATATCCGTAATTATATTTAATTTTCTAAATGGACGGTATAAATAATAAAAATACCTCGTATCTATCTACCTACTGCATTATAAATAACAAGATAATAGGATTCAACCTTTTGTTTAGATTTGGGGTTTTCCCTAGAGTATTTGTTACGGCATTGGGATGGTTTGATTACACATAATATCACTTATTTAATTATCTTTATCTTCTACAAGTTACGAAGTTGTTATTATCGTAATTTTATCCTTAGAAAGCCTGATTTCTTCAAGGATAGACATTAGGATGTTTTTAATTACACATAATTAATTACATTTATATCTTAGATGTATCTGTTACCACGTTATTAAATAAAGCCTGATTTAAATAAGGATAAGGTTACATAGTAGCAATATTTATAAATAGTACCTAAACAAAAACAAGAACACAATATTCTTGTGTTTTATCCTTATGTTAACAAAATGAGTTACATTTATATACCTTATTTAGTTTATAAAGCAAGCAATGAAAATAGTAATGACCGTCTTTAATTATATTAAGAAACATTAAAATGAATAAAAATAAATATGATTGCGCTGTTGGAATGTCAATTCTCGGCTTAGCACCAAACGTTCATAATTGAACACCACCTTCCACCCACGACCTTCGTCCGCGTGAAATTATTGTAAAAAAAAAGAAAACGGTTTTAAACGGATCCTTAATCCTTTTTAGGGTTCCGTACCCAAAGGGTCAAACGGGACCCTATTACTGAGACTTTGCTGTCCGTCCGTCCGTCCATCTGTCACCAGGCTGTATCTCATGAACCGCGATAGTTAGCCAGTTGAAATTTCTACAGATTATGTATTTCTGTTGCCGATATAACAACAAATACTAAAAACAGAATAAAATAAATATTTAATGGAGCTCCCATACACAAAAGAGATATTTTTTGTTCGTTTTTATTAATAATGGTACGGAACCCTTCGTGCGTGAGTCCGACTCGCAATTGGCCGGTTTATTTATAAAATAAAAGTAGCCTACTCCTTATAACATCAGCTATCTGCCAGTATTACCTTTAGGAGATTAGACGGAACAAACCGACAGACAGACAAAAAGAAATGTTTTTTTTTTGTTATTACCGTGCATACTTTCTTTCATTAAATATGCATTCAAGAAAAAGATAGTTATTTTGATATTAATTACAAAAAGATACATTTAATTTATTTGTATAGATTTTTTTAGTTTGCGCTATGTTTTAGTGAAAACAGACATGCGTCTGTTCATGTTAATGGAATGCATAAAATGAAGACAAAGTATTTCATAAACATTGAATAATTGTTTGTATTTTTATAATAATAAATATTGAATGCAAGCATGATTTTTGTTTACTGTGTAATACTAGTCTAGTCACGTAGGGGGTTTTTGTGAGTGTTAAAAAGTACAATGAGTAATTTTTTTTATGGCTAATTTAATTTGGGAGTTGAGGAGCTCGTAGCTAAATAATAACAGCCGCACGGTTCGATCTTTAAGGTTAAGCCGTGCTTACCGAGGTTGGTTCGTGGATGGGTGACCATAATTACATACCGAGTTATCGAGAGTCCCGGCTGCCAATTTTAGATGTTTGACAGTCGTTACGAGTAGTCAGAAGCCAAAAGTCTGACATCCCATCTTACCAAGGGGTATCGTATTACCCAGTTGTGGAGGTCAGATATGTAGTCGCTTCATGTAAAATACTGGTACTCAGCTGCATCCGGTTAGACTGGAAGCCGACCCCAAGATAGTTTGGGAAAAGGCTAGGCAGATGATGATTTGATTTGGGAGTTGTTTTGTATGTTATTTTTTGTTTGTGCCTTATCAAAATGCCTGGTAGATTGTTGCGAGACCCATGTATTGTAGGTACCTTAGTACCTAATAGGAAAGTCTATGTTTTACGCCTGCTTGCACTACAAGTTATAATCCAAATGAATGTTTAGTACTCAACATTTTATCCATTTCTGTCAATTCTTGACATACACAGAGAGAGAATTATGTTCAAAATATGTTTGAGTTAAATATCTGTTGTGCTTGGTGGTGCAGATAGGCCTTGCAATTAGAAATGTTTAGTTTTAGTAAGTTTACAGCATTAATCAAACAACTTAGCATATAATGTTCCCACTGCTGGGACACATGCCTCCTCTGTATGAGTGGGAGTGAGCTGTAATCCACCACGCGGGCCCAGTGCGGGTAGGCAGATGTCACATGTCTTCGAATTTATAGTTCTAGGACATGCCGGTTTTCTCACGATGTTTTCCTTCACTGTTTTTGAGAGCAACGGTGATGAAATAAATTACACAAAGTAATGCGCCTGCCTGGGTTCGAACTCCCACAACTGGGCCATTGCTGTTCTGTCTCTGTTCTCCACTACTGCTCTCTTTCTTCTCTAATAAATATTACTATAAACTTTCACAAGGAATACACACACAGAGACAACAATCTGGGTTTCTCATTATTTACCAGACTGAAATGATTTAGGCAAGTGTCTGAAAGTGCAAACATTATTTAAAGTGCTTTCATTGAGCTGAAGTGGCACATTGAACAATGTACGGATGCCACATGAGTCACTTTATGAGAAGAACACTTAATTACTTTTAATTGCCATCTTGTGATATTTTCTTTTGCCTTGTTTGAGAACACTGGCGTTATACACACACACAGCTCATACTGCTAAAAATAAAGTATGTATTAAAAAATAATTTTGTTTACTTTCAAATCAACCGAAGTTGTAAGTCTTTTTAAGCCACAAGTGGTTTTATTGAACTACTTATATGGTAACACTGTGATAACATTTATTAACAATAAGCATTACGAATTTACGAGTATTGGTAGATCCAGGTTACACTTACAGGGTGTATAGAAAAGAAATAATAATATTTCCTTAACCTACATAATTTGTTTATTGACTTCCAGAACTGGACTGGACTTTTGGTCAAAGCCCAATCCTCTCTGTCTTCGTCCTCTGTCAATTTAAAATCGTTGATAGAACCAAGAAGAAGAAATCCTGACAATGGTAAAGGGTCAATTGGACATTAAAGAGGACATTTTGGAATTTAACGGAAAGGATACAATACAATACACAAAGCGTTATGTCATTAAATACATCCAATTATTGTGGTGTTATTTTTCAAGGGCATGATAGGAATGATTCAAGCTATCATAGAAGCCCGTCGGTCATCCAGCTAGGATCTGGAGCTGACTGACCAGGATATGGGTATGTTCAAGTACAGCCACTTATATAGGCTAATTTAATACACAATTTACTGCAGCATAACTGGGGAAAGACTTTATTAGAGGGAGCTCAAGATAAGGTAATCAATAAATCACAATACTGATTATTAGTAGCTAGGCTTGTACGCGAACTATTTGATTAGTTTGTCTGTATTGGAATGTAAAGTACTTATGAACTTGTTATTGTTTTAAAACTATTCTTTGTTGTTTATCAACCACAGTTGTTTTTCTATTTTAAATGTTGACAGTTTAAACAAAGGAAAACAATAATATTTTTTTTCTTCAAAACATTCCCTATTGCCTTATGTTGTAATACTAGCCTTGTTCTTGGCTTCGCCTGCGTGTATTTAGGAAATTTTCTCAAAATACAGAAATCCAGGATAAAATGCTCTAAACCAAGTCATGGGTCTACCTGAATACCATTTCACCTGGTCAAATCACTTCGGCCATTGAAGCATGAAAAGCTAACAGACAGACTAGAGTTACTTTTGTATTTAAAACAGTAATTTGGATAGTTACACATGAATTTAGCAATTAAATATGAGGTTAATGTGATACTGTAATAAGCCCTGTTTGTGCAAGTATTAGATGGTGTTACTAAATATGTGTTAAATTGTTCAAACATGGTTGTTACGTTATGTTTACTGTAGCCAAGTTGTGGCTTTAATGCATGCTAAGCATTTTTAGAAGAAGATAATTTTGATGGTAGTATAGTATATAGGACAAATTAACTTATTTCTCTGGCATACAAGTAAAGGCCTATGAAATTACAGAATTGTGTGTAGACGGATTAGGGAGGTCTTTGCCCTGGGACCATACTAGCCAGTATTGATAGTTAAAAATATAGTAGAAAACCTGGATTCAATTTAATTGACAGCCTTGGTATAAAAATCAACCTTATTTCTAAGGACGCAATGGATGGATGTATAGGGGACACACAGAACAGACAATAGTGGAAGAAGAGTGGGGAGACCTATACCCAACAGTGGGTGAGTCTGGGCTGAAATTATGAGGTTAGAGGTAGGTAAGTTTTCATTTTACATACAATACTACTGTAAAAGCATCGAGAGAATAATTATGAACTTACCAAACACCTAACATAAGGTAAAAGTGCTTAACAACCACTTATAAAATAGCATTAGTTTACGTCTATCACAGAATAAAATTATGCTTTAGTTGGTTACATCATGTATCATTTTAAATAACTATGACAGAGCTTATAGACTACTACAAAGTAGGCAAATATAGCTCAGTATGGCTATCTGACTTCTAGATCAAAACTTGACAAACATTATAATATGCTTTATTTATTAAAGTCTTTTTGCCAGGCTATGACTGGGACCCAAAACCGGACCGGGCATTTTAGAGATGGTTGGGCTTCCACTGTCAAGAGAAAGGAAAACTACTAAAGTAAATTTTGAATCATATGTAATCTTTTAAATTATAACAATTGAAAGGTTAATTAAGCAATGACTTCCGAAGAAGCTCACAACCTTTGCATGGATTACAGGAAGAGGGAAACAATACTGCCGGTAGTCTATGGTGTACCAATTACAAATCAATAAACATATTACAAATTCAGACTGACGGTAGCAGCCCCTTTTTTTTCTTGGTGTATTGATGGTAATCTAAATTGTGTCGACTCAGAACTTAGCCACTTGTTTCTCCCTAAGAAATTCTGCAAAAAGCAGCCCCTAAGAAATTTTTAATAACCAATAACACTTTGCCCTACCTGGGATTCCAATCCAAATCCTGATGCTCAGCAGTATCACTTACAACCAAAAAGGCAATCAAGAGAAGGAGGTTTAATAACAAAAAGTATGGATGTGCACGAACAAAGATTCTTACATTTAAGATGATTACAGCCGCTTCACATAGGCAATTATAAGACAAATAGGAGTTAATTAATCAATTAAGTGCAATTTTGATTAGATGCTCGACTTGTGAATTAACAGTTCCTTGGTTCTTTGTCATGCACATACACAAACAAGACAAGTCAATGTGAATCTAGTGCAGAGAGTAGATACGGTCACAAGCACTAATATGTTTACATTGGCAATTTTTAAAAGTGATTTTCGCTTTACGGATTGTTATTTGAAAACAGTATCTTGAAACCTATATTATTAGAAAATAAGTCTTTGATAAGGAAGAATGGAAGAAGAAAACATGTTGCACTAACCCCAAGTAGAATGGGAAAAAGAGCAGGAAGATGTGTGAGGTCTTATCTCTAAGTTGCAATTGTTATTCTATGAGCAAACCCCTTAAGAGTATAGGTATACTTCTGTATGTAAAGTAGGCACTGGACATGGAGTTGCGGACACCAGCCCTTTATACAATACAATGGGTATGGTGGGTGGCTGAGTACTATTATGTATATAATAGTACTCAGGAGTGTAGTGTAGATTTATTATGTAAACAGTCTCACCTCGCGTGCCTGCGCCATGTCCACGGCCCACGCCTGCAGGTCGCACTTGTTCCCCACCAGCACCATAGGCACCTCCTCGGCATCCTTCACCCGCTTGATCTGCTCGCGGTACGAGCCAATGTCTTCGAAACTTTTAGCACTGTTCACTGCGAACACCAGCAGGAACCCCTCGCCCGTCCGCATGTACTGGTCCCGCATCGCGGAGTACTCTTCCTGACCCGCCGTGTCAAGAATATCCAACAAACACGTCTCACCATCGATAACTACTTGTTTCCGATACGAATCCTCGATCGTAGGATCGTATTCGTCCACAAAGTGATTCTGTATCAGCTGTATAGTCAATGCGGATTTACCGACGCCTCCGGCGCCTACCACCACCAATTTGTACTCGGTCATCTTGCGACGAGTTAGGAAAAATATTTTTTCACACCACTAATGTCACTAGATGAGAAACTACGCCCCTTGTCGTGCCACACCTTTTAAATTACTCACATCGGCATGGCTGTCGCGACCTATGTTATTGCACTCGCTGTGTCCGTAAAACGGCTAATTAATGTATTATTAGAGGCAAATGCAATAAATAACAATGAGGCGGTTCACTCACCCTTTTACCGGAGTGGGAGTGCGTTCGGATATATTCTATGTTGATGAGTCATCGCTGTCTCAATGAAAAGTTAATTATTCTTTGAATTTTATTTTAAAGCCATTAATTGTTTAGTAACTGAAAAAATGAATAGCTAACAATATTTAATAAGAAATAATTGATTCATGTTATTTATGAAAACAAAATGCATCCGAGACTGGAACAAAAAATAACTTCAGAACGCACGCCATCATGATTTTTTTGGCTTGTAATAATTTCAACAATTAATCATAGATGGTGCTGCTGTTTTCCTTTTTCTGATTTGTTACGTATCTGCAACAAAACATGTATTAAATAATTAAACGAACACCAAATCACAACATCAACATGTAGTTTATGTTTAAAAACAATTATATATAACAGTTACCAGGCTGGTTAATGCTTCTTGTGAACAAATTGAAATGAAACAAAATGTTGTCGAATTGACGTTTACTGTTGTATAGCGATTTACTGGGAGTTTGCTTGAAAAAGCTTGAAATAATTATTTATATTGATTATCTTCAAGCAGCATGTCTGGAGATAATAAAGCCGAAGATGCTGCAGGGGAGTCCTTGGAAGAAGCAGGAGCTCTAGAAGCAGATGTTGGAGCTACTTTGTAATGATTTGTATTCCTTTCAATGTATTCCTGTCCTTTAAAATTTCCTACAAGGAGTAGTTTACTACATAAGCTTATTAAAGCACAAAACATACTCTAGTGAGGCTCGGAGTCTACGATTATAAATTATGCTTAGCCTCATTTGGAGCAACATATTGGTAGTGCCATCTAGCGAAGTTGTTAGGTAGAATCAGCTGTGGTCGCTGTTGATATGGTTTTGGATTTTTTTCTATAGAGATTCGAAGAGTTTCAATAGGTACCTGCCAGACAATGCAACGTTAAATTGGTAAACTACTTACTTTTTTTCGTCCCAAATGAGCACAAATAATAATTGCTGTAACATGATTTGGTTCGCTAGGCACTAATAACTTTATTATTTACTTAGCTATAAAAACGTACTTTTTTTTTTGTTGCTTTATCGAACAAAATATCTAATAATAAAACTTAGGGAGAAACAGTATCAACATTCTACACATATTTACGCCACCTGTGTTCAGTCAGTGTAAGAACGAAACAACCAGTTTTCGTTTCATAAGTATAGGTGGCGGTACTAGTCGTTACTAAACTTTTAAACAGGCATGCATTGTACTGCAAAAGGAACCAGTAATCAGGATAATAATTATGTGAGTTCTAATTAAAGTTTAGGTACCTGAAGTCTTATTTATATTTTTCAGTGACCAACAGCTTGCGGCCATCGACCCCAGATTGCAAATCAACATGGATCCCTTCGCTCACCGGGACCTGCGACCTGAAATGATGTTCATCCGCGAAGAGTTGCGGCAAGCGAAGTGGCAGACATTGGCCGTTAGTATTATAATAATTGTTAATTTTAGGTAAACATGTCGGACTGCCTTCGGACTGCGTTGGTCTAGTGGTCGCAAACGCGACTGCTAAGCACGAGGTCCACGGTTCGATTCCCGGGCCGGACAAAGTGTTATTGTGTTTTTTTTTATCAGGAATTTCTCAGTAGCAGCCATGTAGAATGGAGTTTTGCCAGGTTGGCGGCAATAGGTTCTGAGGTGCTCGTGGCTGAATAATAACAGCCGCCCAGGTCGATCTTTAAGGTTAAGCCGTGCTTGCCGAGGTTGGTCTGTGGATGAGTGACCATAATTACATACCGAGTTTCCTCCGTGCCTCGGAAAGTACGTTAAGCCGTTGGTCCCGGCTGTCATTTGCAGATCTTTGACAGTCTTTACGAGTAGTCAGAAGCTAAAAGTCTGACATCCAGTCTTACCAAGGGGTATCGTATTACCCAGTTACTGGGTTGTGGAGGTCAGATAGGCAGTCGCTTCATGTAAAATACTAGTACTCAGCTGCAATCGGTTAGACTGGAAGCCGACCCCAAGATAGTTTGGGAAAAGGCTAGGCAGATGATGATGGCGGCAATAGGTCCGCCCCCTATTACATGAGACTTAAACATAACTAAAGAAATGTACTATTAGGTATACCTGTGTCCAACCTTTCGGGAATTACAAGCGTTATGTTGTGTTTATTTTGACATGTTTCTCGTAGATTTCCGTCTCTCCTGCCATTTGATTTAAACTTCGAAACCGCAACATCTGTCAGGTTCGGGTTGGTTACTATGGTTACACTGGTTATGATTAAAATTTATTAAGTTAGGTGTAATCTAAGCAGTTGGTTAGATGTGACAAAGGCCTCTATTATTACTTCTGGATGTACGCTACTTAAAACTACGTTCTTTTTTTACGTTTCGGAAATCATCGAATGACTCTTCCCGCTCTGGGCTAAAACCCATCCATGTTCCTTCTTAGCCCTTTGTGTTCCAGGACCATGGTATCTCTTTCGAACAGTCCCGCAGCCCCGGCAATAACTACGTACCTTAATTACATAAAATAATAAACAATACGTGGTTCATGCCAAATCCGCTTATTATGTTTACAGCACGTTTCATAGACCAAGAGGAGGTCTTGTTTGTCTACGTACTATATTATTAACTTCCTTAATATTATCCTTAAGCACAAGGCCATTTTTATCATACTCTGGAGTCTAAAAATGATAGGTGATGATAGGATGTATACAGGGTTATTGGAAAAACACCAACAACCTCGTATGAGCTTATTCTACTCATCATTATGAACAACTTTTACGATGAGACCAAACCCGAAATCGTGAAAAAAAATCAGCTGTTCCCTACATTTTGACGAGTTATGTGAACATAAAGTACGACACGAACAGCTTTTTTTTCGCGATTTCAGGTTTGGTCCCATAGTAAATGTTGTTCATAATGATGAGTACAACGACCTCTTTAGAGGTTGTTGGTGTTTTATCAATAATAGGGCTATTGATAAACCACCAACAATATATATGTGGGATGTAGAAACATAATAATTGGTATAACATAAATAGGTAGGCTGTCTAGGTACCTATTGGATAATTCGTCATAGGTCTATTGAAGTAGGGGTACCCATACACATTAGGTAAATGTGTGAGCATGTGCATGATATGCTTCAGCATCAATACAATACAAGTATGAATTGTCAGCTAAACTTGTTCGAACACACATAGGTAGTTTGCTATCCCGCCTTGCAACAAAGTACCTACATACAAAATGTTTGACTTTGTCTAACTACAAGCTTCCCTTGTCCGTTCCTGTGTCTCCATCATCATCTTGCTAGCCATTTTCCAAATATGTTGGGGTCGGCTTCCAGTCTAACCGGATGCAGCTCAATGCCTCGGAAAGCACGTTAAGCCGTTGGTCCCGGCTGTCATTTGTAGATCTTTGACAGTCGTTACGAGTAGTCAGAAGCTAAAAGTCTGACATACAGTCTTACCAAGGGGTAAGACAGGGGGGGGGTCTTACAGTATTTTACATGGAGCGACTGCCTATCTGACCTCACCACCCAATTAGTACTGGGTAATACGATACCCCTTGTAAGACTGGTCGTCAGACTTTGGGGCCACGGACTACCTCCACCCCCGCTCACCTCTATCTCATTCCTGTATCCCAATCAGCATATCTTTACAGTCCACTGCTGGACATGCCTCTCTAATTAATAACACGCCATTTATGTAGTATGAAACCCTTCGTTTATATAACTTTATTATCTTTTCCAGTTATTTACCTATTTGTTGGTTTTAAGGATAATTTTTGATTGGTTAACGAACGCTAACGTATTGATGTTCTTTGCTTTTGCATTCTTCGCTGTATTAGTGTTGAACAGCTGTAGTTGTTGGCTTCACGTTGAATTGATAATTATATCTCCATTCAAGATATTATAGGTAGCAGGATGGCTGCTAGAAGCTGAAAGATATTTGCCGAGAATCTAGTAGAATGGCGTGCGATTGCAGGCTCATGACCAGTACTGATTTGTTGTTAGCTTATGATAAAGATATTCGACTACAGTACCTTAAACCTAGCCTTTCCCGTTAAAGCAGGCTTCGATAGCTTACACGAGGTCCGCAGGACAAGCGGGCCGGCACTAGTCTGGGGATGCGGATTTCAAATTAGATCCTGCTGCCCCCAGACGCAAGGGTGCGAGGGAACATCGATGTGGTTTGAGTCAGTACGTCAGTCTGACAGACCTCTCCGGTCTCCCCAGAGCGGTGGACATCCATTGAGGATTTTCTTTGCTTCGGTAGGTTTTAAGATGTATGATAAAGCATTGCAACTGGCAGGGTATTTAGTTATATCAATTGCGTCAGATCTGATTCGTATCTACTCTAATTACTAAATTGGCAGATGTACACATATGTCTACCTACGGGACATAATCACATATATGTACCTACGCATCTGCACTGGACATCACTTGCGGATTGCGGTCACTTCTCAATGTCACGTCGGTTCCTTGACATCAATAAACACTCCTCACAGATAGGTAGGTACTTATTACAGGACACTTATATTTGATCAGGCACGCGTTCATAATTTAGCGTCTTAGTAGTTTTTTCTCAGACTCTGACTACAACACTGCGTTGACTAAGTTTTCACAGACGTGAATTAGGAATTGATTGGAAACTTCATGCATCTTTGGCTGATCGTGGGTATGGATCCCAGGGCAGACACAGTTTCTGTCCAGAATTTATCAGTAGAGTCCCAGAGTTTGATATGATACCCCTGGCCTCGAGCCTCGGTATGCAAGTTAAGCTGTTGGCCCATAAACAAGATCTCTTTCCGTTCGTGTCGAATTGCCTTTACATTGGACTACAAGAATGAGGGAGGTAAGAGTGAACCTGTGTCTGTGCACATACTTTTCGATAATATTTCCAGTGTCGATGGATTAGATACCATAACCTTAAAAGATCGATAGGACTCATTATTCTCCTGCCGTTATCCCAATTTATTAGGGGTCGGCGCAGCATGTCTTCTTCTTCAATACTTCTATATTACCTAGGTACTGGTCATCTCATCAGACACCTCCTTTCTTATATCCTTCACACAGTCCATTTCTTTGGTCGTCCTCTGCTCTTATACCCATCCACATTCATACTCAAAACTTTCGTCACGACATTTAGTTCATTCCACCACATAACTTTTCAGTGACCGGCGCCACTTTCAAACTTCCTCTTAAGTAGTAGTCTCATTTCCTATTTTATCTATTCGCGTAACACCACACATCCCCCAAGAATTCTCATCAACTTCACCTATTAGCATCCACTGTGTCTATAAAATCAAAATACGTACTAAGTGTTTTATAAAATTGTTTTAATTATGTTAATGTCCTTATGTACTCACTTAGATACTTACTTCTAGGGCGGAGTGTTTAATTCATACAGAAAAGGCGATGCTTGTTTGTTCTTTGTTTTGTAAAACAAAGATAAGGCAAGAATCGCCTTTTGAATGAATAGCTGAGATTTTATAGCTTTGTGCATAAGTACCTACCTAACATAATTGTTAGATTGTAATTAAAAAGATCTGAGATGAAATATTTAACACCTTGCGTACCTACTCAATAAATTTTGAAAATCTTGCAATTTAAAATATTTTGGTTGTAGATTTACGTAAAACATTGTACTTATTGTATTGTTAAACTCCTCTCGAATGTCTTTAGCTTAATACGAAAATAATGACTTTGTTTTGTACCGTACGAAGTGAGCAAATGTAAAGGAGGGTTATTCACACATAATTGCGCAACCTGTCTGCAGGTTATTCGCTCAGAATTAGAGGTCGGAATTAGGTAGAGTTATTTTTGTACTTACACTGATATCATACAGCGAAAGAATAAAGTGGATATGCCTCTAATCCCGAGATTAATTTTAATTAAAGAGCAGAAAAATCCCGTGATTTATTATACAGGGTGTAACGGAAAGGGTATATACATACTTAAGGGTGTGCTACCAGACCATCAAACTGAACATGTTTCTCCATCGGACAAACATCCTAATAGCGAGAAAAATATCAGCTACCCCATACATTTGGGTCGAATAGGTATTGAAATGTTGTATAGGGGAGCAGATAATTTTTTTGCTATTACGATGTTTGTCCAATGGAGAAACATGTTCAGTTTGATGGTCTGTAGCACACCCTTAAGTATGTATATACCCTTTCCGTTACACCCTGTATATTAAAGTTATTTACTTTTACACAATTTAAACCATCCCACATCTGATGTCCGAAGTTGCAAAGTTCCAACGCGCACACGCACGATGTTACTGATAAAAATTGTATGTTAATTTTCTATGTTTTATTTGTCTTATCTATCTCTGAGGTTTTAATTATAATTTATTTGTAACATTGTTGGACACACGGGATTGTATTATAAATCCCGGGAAGATCCATATTAATATCAACATTTTGATGCAAGTACAGTCTGCAAAGGAGATAAGTAACCAAGTAGTATGAGACTTGGTTACTTATCTCCTTTGCAGACTGTACATAAATAACTCTACCTAATTCCGACTTCTGCTCATAATACACGGTTGAAGGGACATGGACGCACAAACGGATGTAGTGGTCGCAAACGCTACTGCTGAACTTCCGGTCCCGGATTCGACTCTGAAGTCGGGAAGGTTCGTCGGTTTTTCCTTCAAAAAACTCTCAGTAGCAACCAGGATTCTGGATCTGTGCCCCATTGTTGGCAAAAGGCTCGCTCCTTATTACATGGGACTTAAATTAAAACATTTACCGCCACATTAAACTTGAACATAACTTGCGAGACATGGGTGTACATAAGTATTGTAAATGTCTGCTAAACTTCATGTACAATAGTGGTACATAGGCGGACTTAATGCTACAAGGGATTCTCTGCGAATTAAAGTTTGGGTTAAATACGACAACATTGTGATAGAAAAAACAACAAAATTTAATACAAAATTTAATAATCTACAACCCTTCCTTATCCTTCTGGGAAATACATACTTGACGCGCAATTATTAAGATATTTTTGCTAAAAATTAAAACAAAAAATGGTAAATCATTTATTAAAATATTATAAATAAACTAACCCTTTTATCTAAAGCAAAAAACACATCCGTTTCTGTGCAAAAAAATCCTTTCTTATTAAAACTTCCTTCAATTTTTCCTTCGCCTCGTCCATGCTATTTATTTACAGAAAAAACTTTACCGAACTTTACCCGAACCATCCATTTCTAATATACAGCAAGATTTTTTAGTCACCGTCCAAATTTTTTCTAGGCATTATGTATCATTCACTAACTACATTTTTGAAAAAAAAATCGATATGTGAAATTTTCATATTTTCATATGAAATCATTTTCTCGAAAATATTATCCGCTCTGCCTGGTCACTAAGTTAAACGTTAAAAATACTACACTTGCCGCGCAAACATTCAATGTAAAGGGGGCGGCCAGCCCGCGTAGTTACCCAGCGTGTACCTACGCACAGCGCGGCGTTGTCCATGATATCTCAATATTTTTGTATTGAGTGATACTAAAAGAAAAAACAAGTATCCAATGGTTTTCGCTAAAGATTAAAATGTCTAAATTTGGATGGTGACTAAAAAATCATGCTGTATACTAATAAGAGTTTGTTTGTTTGCTTGAACGCGCTAATATCATCAAGCTACGAACAATAGGAGCGGAGCAGCAATGAAAAATTTTGGGAAAACTTGGAAAATGTGACGCAGACGAAGTTGTGCGGGACAGCTAGTTATGTGATAAAACAAAGCATTAATTTTACTTGTATCAATTAAAATGTCAGGTCTGAAATAAGCTCATTAATTTACATGAACTATCTTGGCAGTGGGTCGTAAAGCGTCGGCACTTGATTTAGTTAACTTAACAACCTACTCAAGGAGTCAAGGAATAACTAAGTCCTTTCCAAAGATTAATACCGATAGATTATCCGGCCCCCAAGGTACTGACGCAGCCTAGTTTTATAATTATGTTAAGATATGACTATTTGAGCAGCGGTGGCCCAGTGGTGGCAGACCCGACTTACGAGCAGTAAATCGTGGGGTCGAACCCAGGCAGGCGCATTACTTTGTGTAATTTATTTGATCGCCGCTGCCCTCATAAACGGTGAAAGAAAATATCGCGAGAAAACCGGCATGTCCTAGAACTAAAAATTCGAAGACATGTGACCATCTACCAACCCGCACTGGGCCCGCATTGTGGATTACATTACAGCCCACTCCCTCTCATAGAGCCGAGTGCAATTAGATAAAAAATATTCAAATAACATTTTTACGACCGGTTATCTGTGATAAAGTATCAGTTACCAAGGACAAAAGAAATCTGAGTCTTAAAATTTGGTATTTTAAAAATAATTGAAGAAAATAAAATTTAAAAAAAAACCTTGCATTTCGTAAGAGAGTAATTTTTCTCCAACTGTATTGATAAACGTTTTCCGTTTTCTCGAACAAAGTATTTTTGAAGCCATTTCTTACTTTCAATAACACTTGCAACGGGATATTTACCATGTATGTGTGTGTAGTTGTGTTGTTTGTTTGTTGTTGTGTGTGTTATGTGTAACATGGAAAATATCCCGTTGCAAGTGTTATTGATAGTGTTAGTGACCACGTCAGTTTAAAAACTAACTAAAGGACCGTGGGTAAATTTGTATGGAGACTCAATCAATCAATCAAAATATTTTTATTTTACATAGGCCTACAGGGGCACTTATAAAACGTCGGCAAAAAGGTGCTCTACACTGACTGGACCAAATCCTCAACTTTAATGGAACCTACTCCAAAAGAAAGATTTTGGGGTATTATTTAATTGTTACTATGGGAGCCAAGCCGAAATCGAGCGCCAACAAGGTGATTTCGAACATAAAAAAATATATTTATTGGTAGCTTCTTCTGGGTACGGACCAAGAACATCTATAATGTAATCGTCATTACTAACTAATTATTCTAAATGGTTTTAAAAGGTTTTGGAAAATATGATGGCTATATGATAGCCTCCGGAAGAGAAAATTACTGCTTTTTTCAATATACGTCCCATAACAGATATAATTATCGCTTTTGTATTGCCGTCATTGTCATTGGTAAAAGTAAATTCCTTCAGCCGGGGTAGCTGCAAGCTGCAATACAAGCCGGTAAAAAAAAAGGTTTTTCGGTGTTTCACCTGTGACAAAATAAATAGTAAACATGGTAAATATCCCGTTACAAATGTTATTTATAGTAAAAAATATTTTGTTTACAGTTTCGATACTATGAATTTTGATGTTTTCTCAGTATGGAAAACGTTCCAAAACACCTCAAAGCGTTTAAACTGTAAAACATTCACCCTTCACTTGTTACTAGGCTCAGAGGCTGAGGGGTCAGCCCACCGCTTCATTAACACGCATACCACATGCGAGAAGATATCGAAAATACGTAAAGATAAGGCACAGTTTAGATCAGCGGGACGTTATGTTCGCGCTCGAATTCGATGCAACTGCCATAATAAGAAATTAATAATACCCTAAAAACTTACATGTGGGAAAGGTTTTATCACTGTTGAGTAATTGGTCCAAAATAACTCATGGTCCTTTCTTAATTTTTTCGAGAAAACAGAAACGTATTTTTGAAGTCATTTCTTCGCGGGCCTGTGGAAGGTGAGTAATGGGCTAGCTCACCATTTCTTCATGTTTTTTTTACGAAATAGTTACGTTTATCAAAGTAGCAACACAATTTCACGAGAAAAACTCTTGTGTGTTTTGCTAAGTTTTTACATATTAATTCTCGTGATTGCACATCTAACGATTTAAAACATTGGGTCCTTAATACAAGATCAAACTTAACCCAAGTTAACTTGACTTAAGTAAACTGGTGATCTATTTAGCATGTGATATTTTGGTACCTGTCTTTCTCTCGTCCTTTATTTATTCAGTGAGTTTCAGTATTGTTCGTCGTTTTTTAGATGTTTTGAATGTCTCATCGGACATTGTTTAGATAGACTTATTTTTTGTTGAAAACCTGGCGTGGGCAGTTTTTATCCAATAAATAAAGCAATTGAATGAAAAGAATGGTTTACAGCAATGGTGTGTGCGAAGAATGATATTTCTTTTGTTTGAAATAAATATTTTTACATTTTTTATTTTAAGTTTGGCTAACACATTTTCCATGATCACATTGTTAAACGTTTGAAAGTCCCACGTGCGAACCTTCTCATTTTTACATACATATAAAGCATCGGACACATTTAGAGTGTGTTGCCAAAACACAGTATATGCTGCACCTTCTCTCCTGCCCGTCATGGACAACTGCACCCTCCTGGTTTTGAATGAGGCAAACGACAGTGCTGTCCAGGACTAGTACGTACTACCTACCGAAGGTAGTACGTACTAGTCCGACGAAATCCTTGTTTGATTCGAGAAGAAGAAGAAAAATCCTTAAGAAATAAGCTTTCAATTGTACTGCTACCAACGTTTCGTGGAAATTAAGCAGCTGGAAGCTAAGATATTATGCATATTTATTCATATTCATATTCATTTATTTTGCATTCCATATTGTAAGAAGGATGTTACAAGGGGCTTAAAGCTAGGTACATAAATATGGACCCTGTAAGGGCACAGCAAAGTTGGAGACTGGGAGAGGGCTTTAATTTTATTAATTAGTTGGTATACAAAGGCAACAATATTCAAAAATAAAATAAAAAATAATAATAACAAAACTATTTAGTGAACCATATTAATTTAAAATTTGTCATTTAGGTATTCATTAATAGTATAATAGCATTTATATAATAAAAATTGTTGTAATTTATTTATGAATGAATTAAATTTTTGTTCATTTTTAATTATATCAGGTAATTTATTATAAACTTTCATTGACATGGCAAGGGCACTTGTTGAGTGCATTTTAAGCTTAGAGCTCGGTAGGTTTAGTCTATTTTTATGACGTAATGTGTATCTTGACTGTATGTTTTCTCGTGTAGTGTAAAAGTGTGGGTACTTTCGAACAAATTTGCAAATTTCTAGAATGTATATGCAGGGGAGGGTTAATATTTTATGTTCTTGAAAATGAGGTTTACAGCTGTCGGTGTCTTCTATATTTACTAATATTCTTATAAGTCTTTTTTGCAGTGTGAAAAGTGTCGGTGCGTCTGTGCTGTATTTAAAAACCTCTTTTTTGCTTAGTCAGTTAAAAACGCACAAAAATTAGGCACCCACACGTCAAGCATAGAAATGAAGTATCCACATCTACCAAGCAAATGTTTTGACAGACTGGCAATTAGCCAGTTTTTGTGTTGTGGGTGGTGATGTGGTACAGTAATAAAAACGGGCCAAGTGCGATTCTTACCCGCACACAGAGTTCCATAGCCCCAAACAATATAATAACAATATTTTGAACGGTCATTCATTAGTAAACTTACACTCAACCGCAAAACTAAATTTGTTTTTCATAGTATTTTAATGAAAAACAAAGTTACTGCTGCAGTTTGGTGAAAAAGTCCCATATCTCAAAAACTAAACATCATATCTTATTGAAACCAATTTTCGTTGATAGTTTTTTTTTACGTTCTACAATCCTAAATATTTTCAGAATTTTCCTCCTCTTACTTTAGAAATTATAGGGGGGAAGGACACACATTTTACCACTTTGGAAGTGTCTCTCGCGCAAACTATTCAGTTTAGAAAAAAATGATATTAGAAACCTCAATATTATTTTTGAAGACCTATCCATAGACACCACAGGTCTGACGAAAAAAAAAATAGGGTTTCAGTTCTAAGTATGGGGAACCCCCAAAATTTGTTTTTTTTTTCAGACAGACATGACGAACCCATAAGTGTTCCGCTTTTTGCCATTTGGCTACGGAACCCTAAAAACGAAGTCGTTGACCATTTAAATTATCAAACTGTTAAAAAATTGTCTGAGAAGCTAAGCTATTCGAAGCCAATCGCATTTAACAATGATGATGATCACTCTTCTACACCAACAGATTTATTCAAATGTTATAAACGACTGTACTGTTTGGTGTCGGACGTAAAGAATAGCACCATCCCATATCTTCCCATTGGTGTCGTAAGAGGCGACTAAGGGACTTGCCAGAGAATGGGCAGCAGCGTTCTTTGTGCTATTGTAACAACCGTACTGCGAGCATCCGTCAAATCGCCAACCCGCCTGCCAAGCGTGGCGATTATGGCAAAACCCCACATGTTATGTCAATGTGGCGGCACTTGGGGGAGGCCTATGTCCAGCAATGGACGTCTTTCGGCTGAAATGATGATGATATAAACGACTGCAGTTGCATATTATTGTAGTGGTTAATGATGATTTGCGGCGTCGTAACGGCTTAGTTGGCCATTTAAGTGCCGCTTCGGCAAACCAATAGAAATAAACAACTCTGAAATTCGACAAGGACCTAAACACGATTAGATACTAAATTAGATCCAGTTAGCGTGTTCACGTACCTTTCATCTAGGTAAAGTGCTTGTGCTTTAAGATCCACTTTATGTTGTAGGAGAATGGTCTGTCTAATTAGTCCTGGATATTACTCTTTTACCATTAAATTTAACATTACTGCTTCCCGTTTTTACTGCTTCGGCACTAGACGACATCTAGATGAATGCGTCAATAAGCCTCTGACGCTATCTGCGGCGAAAGTAGGAATTCCAATAGCGTAAGTTCTATTTTAGACATCCATTTGTATAAGAAAAAGTATTAGCGTGATACGGGTATGGACAGAACGGACTAAGATAAATACTATTTAAAATTAATAGGTCTTTACCTATGAAATTGCCGTATTGCCGTACAGACTTTTTCAAACAAAAAAAAGTTTTGATTGGCTATGAGTTCTAAATTCAAATTAATTTTGTTTTAAAAATATGACATTCTATTTACAAAATCAGTGTTTTGTTTATTGATTAGCGTTGTATTTTCATTACATTTCAACATTTTTCCTCATAATGGATACTTTGAAATTTCGTGTAATTATGGAATATGAGTTCCGTCGTGGCACCAACGCGGCACAAACGACCCGTAACATCAACGACGTTTACGGAGAGAACTGTACAAACGAACGCACAACCCGTTATTGGTTTGCTCGGTTCCGTTCTGGGAATTTTGACTTGAAAAATGAACCTCGTGGTCGTCCGGAAACTTAGGTCAACAATGATGAATTAAAGGTGATTGTTGAAGCTGATGAAACTCAATCTACAGCTGAGCTGGCAGCAGCTTTTGATGTTAGCATTAAAACAATATTGGTCCATTTGCGACAGATTGGCAAGATAAAAAAGCTTGATAGATGGGTGCCCCACGAACTTAACGATCGCCAGCGCAACGTACGCGTCGAGACTTGCCTTGCGCTGCTTAACAGGCACAGAAATGAAGGAATTTTAGAACCGAATTGTTACGTGCGACGAAAAATGGATTCTTTTTGACAATCGAAAGCGCTCAGCAAGTTGGTTAGATCCTGGTTCGGTACCAAAGCAATGTGCAAAACGAAAAATGACCCCTAGAAAGGTGATGGTCACAGTTTGGTGGTCTAGTGCTGGTGTGATTCATCATAGCTTTTTACAAAACGGCGAGAGCATTACTGCAGATGTGTACATTGAAGAACTGACCACAATGATGGCGAAACTCGCACGTCTGCAACCAGCTTTGGTCAATCGGTCGTCTCCACTGCTACTTCACGACAACGCGCGGCCCCATACTGCACAAAAGACCGTCTCTAAGCTGCATGAGTTGGGTTTGGAAGCTCTCCCTCATCCGCCATACTCACCAGATCTTGCGCCTTCCGACTATTACTTTTTCCAAAATTTGGACAACTTTTTAGCGGGAAAAAAATTCAATTCCCGAGAGGCAGTACAAAACGCCTTTGAAGAGTTTGTTGTCTCCCGTCCAGCTGATTTTTTCAAGAAGGGCATCCATAAACTGCCACAGCGTTGGCAAAGATGCATTGATTGCAGGGGTGATTACTTTGAATAAAAGAAATAAATAAGTTCGAAAAAAAAAAATACTTTAACTTTTTTCAAACAAAACGGCAATTTCATAGGTAAAGACCTAATATCTTGAGGCGGTGTCGGTGTATATAAATAATTAGGTTATCGTTGCCAGGACACCTGATACCCTCTGCCAGGACGTTGGCCTCGGCTTACGTATAACATAATTATATCTTGGTCGACATTTATAAAGTTAGATTTATGCCGCATAAAGTAAAAACTCTAAAAACTAAGTTTTTGTTGAGGTGAGCCAACGAAATTAAGGAATCTGTAACTAATGTCCCCATGTAGGTTTCAGAATCTATTTCATGCCTTTACCGAGCACTAAGGAAGGATTTTGAAAATATCCCCATTTTCAAAATCCTTTCTTAGTGCTCGGTCATAGCCATGTTTGACGTACGCCCGACGAGCTGTGGGCCAAAATAAGAAGGTTGTGGAGCCCTCGCAGGATATGACGAGACGAGCTGGATAGAACCAACGGACAGTGGTCCAAATTGAACCTGGATCGAAGGATTTGGAAGTCATGGGGAGGCCTCCGTAACAGTAGTGCTCAAGTTTGTTTAATTTTAAGAACTCTAGTGCTAAATTCCATGCTTTTAGGCTCGACGATTTATGCTGTGTGTTCTCATTCCGTGAATGAATTCAATTAACATTTTACTAAACAAATTTTGCTCGAATGAAACCAACAAATAATTATTTAATTTAGGCCTACGTTACATTTTCATTGCTTATGCTAAATACGTTGTAAACTAAAATTAAATTTAATCAATCGTTGGTCTGATGGTCGCAAGCGCAAGTTCTGAGCGTGAGGTCCCGGGTTCGATTCCCGGGTCGGGCAAATTGTTATTGGGTTTTTTCACCAGGAATTTCACAGTAGCAGCTATGGAGTCTGGATTTGTGCCCGGTTGATGGCAATAGGCTCGTCCTCTATTCCATGGGACTTACTCGTAAACATAACTGGCGAAATGTGGGTGTACTATTAGGTACACGTCTGCCTAACACCTCAGAGATTACAGGCGTAATGTTACGTTATTTAATCAACAGGTACGCCGTACGGCGCTCAAGAAACTGCTCCTCAAGGATTTCATGCTGGAGGACTGTGAACTTCGCAACATTGGGCTTGCGTACGCGCCCCCGGACCCGTGAACCAAAGTTATTAATCTGATCGCCCGGGAAATTCTAATGTTCCTACATTTTTTGCATTTTTCAGGACAATTTCAGAAATACCAGGATAGGTGATTGATAGCAATTTTTTTATTAGCAGAATTATAATCATTAGAATCATTTGTTTGTATATGAAGTAAGAAGGGATTCATAAAGCTTCACCATTTAATCAAAAGTGTCACGGTGTCACTCAGTGGCAGATTTACAAATTTTCAAAGTAGTAGTATAGGCTGTAAATTTTTTGCCGCCCTTGCCTCTACAATTTTCATGTCCTAGATTATAATTGTTACTAATTATCTGAAATTTAATGCAAACTTTTATCTGTAAAACATCAAAAACCCGCCATGCAGAAATATTTTTGATTACTACAAAGCAACAAAAAAAAAAAAAGTTTAGTCCCCAAATTTGCCGCCCCAAAAATCTGCCGCCCAAGGCTCCAGCCTACTCAGCCTGCTGGTAAATACGCCACTGGTGTCACTTGAGGATTTGAAAGTAAAATAAAACTTCTTACTCCGACGAATGACTATTTCATGAAATCATCATTTTAAACCACGACAAAGTTAGTGAATTGTATTAATGATTCCAAGCATATTTATTCTGTGAAAATATATTTTGTAGTTACACATCAATAATTGATTAACAGCGTTTACACCTTATGGCATTACAGACAAGTCCTTTTTTCCGAAATGACAGAACCGATTTTAATTAAACTTCATACGCATAAGTAGGATACAGAGGTCTAAAAAGTTACTAAAAACGTTTTCGAAATGTCTTTTAAAAAAGAAGATAATTAGAAATTTCGGCTTCTAGACAATTTTTAAACTAATTTAGCTGTAATACAATTTTTCGAAATTGTATATATTTATGTATCCTGCTTATGCGTTTCATTAAAATGGGTTCAGTCATTTCGGAAAATAAGGGCTTAAAACTTTGTATGAAATGTCGTAAGGCGTAAACGCTTTTAACATAAAACCAGATATCATTCAAGTTGGAATCCCTTCCTTCTTGACGCCGACGCCAAAACGGATCCATGTATTCAGGAGATCATTCTGAAACCCCTCATACATAGAAAATTTTCATCGGTCATTTTAAAAAGAAACAGCTATTCCATACATTTCAGTTCTCTACATTGAATCGTTTTAAGCGTTTTAGCGTGGGTGTCCCTACCACCCTCTATGTACTCCTAAAATTAATAAAAAGTAAGAAAAATATAATTTCCCGCGCCACTTAAGCGCTTCACCTTTAACTTTACCAACTTCAGCCTACTTGTTAAGTACGACGGAATAAAGTTCATGAACCATAACTGTTTTTATTACTTGTAAACTACGTACAAAGTACAAGAAAATTTAATATCTGATCGTTGAAAGTTAAAAATTGTATTCATTGATGTGTCTAATGGAACAGTGTTATTAGAAATCGAAGGCTCCCTTTGCACAGCTCACTGTCCGTCCGTGTTATGACGACAGGCCGTGTTGACGGCGCGTTCGTGTTCCACGCGCGCCTCAAAGAGATGTCAGCAAATCGGAAGGGGTCCGAGAGGGCCGATGCCTCCCAGGGCTGCGGGACTGTGCGAAAGAGACACCGTGGCCCTGGAACACAAAGGGCTAAAATTTGTTTTAACTGTATGAACTGTGTTATGTTGACCTTATTAACGCATCTTGATCTAACTTCTCGCCGTGAAATAACGTATGTGAATTGGGTCTTTAACTCTTCGTAGCGTTTTAGCGTAGCGATTCAGTTCAGTAAGAATTCTGATAGAGGAACCGAGGGGGAAAACCTCTATCTTTTACTAGCACTTCGCCCACGACCTCGTCCGCGAAAGATTTTGTATAATACAGCCTATGTTACTCCGCAAAGATGTAGCTTTCTAATGGTGAAAGAATTTTTAAAATCGGTTGAGTAGTTTTTGAGTTAAATCGTAACAAACAAACAATCAAATCAGTCCTCTTTTTAACCCCCGACCAAAAAAGAGGGGTGTTATAAGTTTGACGTGTGTATCTGTGTATCTGTGTATCTGTGTATCTGTGTGTCTGTCTGTGGCATCGTAGCTCCTAAACGGATGAACCGATTTGGATAAAAGTGGTGTCGTTTGAAAGGTATTTTAATCGAGAGTGTTCTTAGCTATGTTTCATGAAAATCTGCTCAGCCGTTTGAAGATCATCATGTCTTTTCTAGTTGATGTAGGGATTTAAAAACTTTCACAGGTAGTCTATTTGAAATGTTGTCGCTTGTCACCATGGGCATTGCTGAGGGGGGGGGGGGGGGTGCGACCCCCCCCCCATTTATATTTTGTTTAATTTATATCTTTCCTTGGTTTCGTTAACCAGGAGTAGGAAAGTCAAGGCAAGGCAAAAATAAAATAAGTTTAAAAAGCATGAAAAAAAATTAAATTAAAAATTTAAAAAACCCCCGACACAAAAAGCCTCTAAAAAGCCAAAAATAAATTAATCCAAGCGTCGTAGCGTCGGGGGACCGCTAAGAAGACCGCTTAGTACAAGCACAGAACAAAGCGGACCCCCGACGCTACGACGCTTGGATTAATTTATTTTTGGCTTTTTAGAGGCTTTTTGTGTCGGGGGTTTTTTAAATTTTTAATTTAATTTTTATTATTAGTTTAGATAGATTCGCAGCGATTTAACTATGACGTTCAACTGATCTCAGATATTTGGAAGATTTATCACATTTGGCAGCCCGTATGAAATTTAAAGATAACTAATTAGGCAGTGGACTGTTCCAATGTTGCTGAAGAAGATGGATAGTTTTATATTGTAATCATTGGTGATGTTATTCAGAGAGGACAGGGGCGTCGAACTCAAACAAAATTGGAAAAATTACAGGTGGCCTACCATGACGTCTTAAAACATTATTGGTTTACTTCTTTCCAGTATGGAAAAGAGATGGCGCTATAGTTCCATCTTTTTCCCACACTGGAATGTGAGTATAACAATATACTGCTTTAATACGTCATGGTAGGCCAGCTGGTGGCTCGTGCTCTAGTTTCTGCCAAGGAAACAAGCCAGAGTTTATGTAATTGTACATCGATATCGTAATCAGTTTATGCCTTTACAACAGACCATAGATTTTAACATAACATGACACCTGTTATTACCGTACGGCTAGGCAGAGACGTACCTAATAGTAAACCCACATTTCACCAGATATCATAATAGGGGGCAAGCCTACTGCCATCAACCGGATACAAATACAGCTAATTCAGAGACATCTCTAATGGGAAAACCCAATACCACTTTTGCCTAACTTGGGAATCGAACCTAAGACCTCGTGCTCAACAGTCGCGCGTGCGGCCAGTAGACCAACGAGGCAGTCAAACTTTTTAACCCCAACCAAAAAAGAGGGGTGTTATAAGTTTGACGTGTGTATTTGTGGATCTGTGTGTTTGTGTATCTGTGTATCTGTCTGTGGCATCGTAGCTCCTAAACGGATAAACCGATTTTGATAAAATTGTTTTCGTGTTTTTATTGAGTGTTCTTAGCTATGTTTCGAGAAAATCTGCTTAACCGTTTGAAAATCATCACCTCTTTTCTAGTTGATGAAGGGATATAAACAACTTCCACAGGTCTGGTCGATTCGAAATTTAAAATCTTATCACTTGTCACCATGGGCATCGCCGGAGCTGGGGGGGTGACTCCCCCCCCCCTTCCCCCATAGTTGGCGTTGGCGCAGTGGTTGAGCGATTTTACTGCTGCGCTACGTGTCGCGGGTTCGATCCCCACGCGGAACAAATATTTGTATGGCCTACAGATAGTTGTTCGGGTCTGGTTGTTTGTGTATGTGAGTTTAAATTGAAAACGCACCCACGATACAGCATAAAGTCCTAGTGTAGGGCAACTTTTTTTTTTTAAATATTTGTGTATGTCGGATCCGGTCAATAGTACGGACAGAATATGAATCGAAAGCGCGCCAAAGGTGGCATCAATCGACCTACTTACCAGTCTACCCCCACCTAAGCGTGCTTACTACAGAGTCGTGATGTTTCGAGCTCCCAGCGAGGAGGACAGTCAGTGTCTGATCGCGGCGGAGTCAAGACGTCCCGAAACTGTTCTCCGATTGTGCTTAGTGTTATTGTGTTTGATTGTCATTTCAAGTTATTTGTTAGTTCGATAAAAGCAGTGTACCGTGTGTAGTGTGTGTTTTCACGAAACCCATGTTCTGCCCACATGATGAACAAGTCTAACGGAAATAAATCATCAAATTGCGACATGTAAGTATATAAGTTAAAAAAGCTTGAAATAAATATCAAATTAAAAAAAAAAACCGGCCAAGTGCGAGTCCGACTCGCGCACGAAGGGTTCCGTACCATTATTAAAAACGAAAATAAAAAACTTTTTTGTATGGGAGCCCCCCTTAAATATTTTTTTTTCTGTTTTTATTATTTGTTGTTATAGCGTCAACAGAAAATCATAATCTGTAGAAATTTTAACTCGCTAACTATCACGGTTCATGGGATACAGCCTGGTGACAGACGGACGGACGGACGGACGGACGAACGGACAGCGAAGTCTCAGTAATAGGGTCCCGTTTGACCCTTTGGGTACGGAACCCTAAAAATTAAAACACAAAACCTTTAAAAACCTAAAATAAATTAATCCAAGCGTTGTTGCGTCGGGGTTCTGCTTAGTTTTGTGCTTGTGCTAAGCGGTCTACATAGCGGTCTTCCGATATATTTTTTTAATTTATTTATTTGTTTATCCTCTCACTGGAACGCCACCACATAGCAATAACACCAGTGGAATAAAAGAATAATTAAGTGTAATACATTTGATTGATTCAGCTATGCCTAAATTATCCACAGCATGCAGTGACGCCATAAGGGCCGTCCAATAATCACGTGATGTTTTTTTAGCATTTTTCAACCCTCCCGCTTGGTGATACGTAGTGAGGTTTAAGACTAACTTCCTCGCCCCCACCCAAAATCACGTGCATTTTTTAGTACCTACAAAGAATGTTAATATTTTTAGAATATTATCTTTAATTATATGTACTTCGTTCGTTGCCTGGCAACGGCGAGTCAAGGTCACACTACACGCCGCTTTTCGGTTTAGAAATAGCGCGTTTAACGAAAAAATAAATACCCGTGATATCATACTACACCCCCCTCCCCCTTGTGATATTTCGTGATTTTAGCTAAACCCCCTCCCCCCTTTCAAGCATCACGTGATTAATGGACGGTCCCCTAATCAACATAACTGGCGTGAACCCCAAGGTCAATAGTTCGTTCGTCTGCTCAATATGGCAGTTAATTATCGTATCGAGTTTTAAAAACGGCGCGCCAATTTATAATGAAGCTTGTGGAATCTGTATAAAATTGAATTCCCTTACTTCTTCTCGAATTGAAGAAGACTATTAATTGATTGACAACTGGTTATTCTGACTTAAATCGCAATAAACGTTTTGATTTTGATGACTCGGGTTTATTGAAAGACAAGACAAAGTACAGACAACACCGCGGGGTTTTAGAAGAATTTTGAACAATAGTTCCTAATGTAAATAAAGTTGAGAGCAGCGGTGGCCCAGTGTTGGCAGCCCCGACTTACGAACAGTAAGCCGTGGGTTCGAACCCAGGCAAGTTCATTACTTTGTGTAATTTATTTCAACACCGCTGCCCTCAAAAAACACACCGATGAAGCAAAACATCGTTAGGAAACCGGCGGCATGTTCTAGAACTAAAAATTCGAAGACATGTGACATCTACCAACCGCACTAGGCCCGCGTGGTGGATTACAGCCCACTCCCTCGCATTGAGCTGAGGCCTGTGTCCCGCAGTGGGAAAATTATAGGCTGGTGATGATGATGATGATAAAGAAAGTTAGCACTAAGGAATATTTTTTTAAAAATTCATCCCTTAAAGGTGTTGTATGGACGTGTGATGTCGGTGAGGAAGTCTCATATTTATGTAGCACGACTGGTCTACGGTACATACAATAGAGACTTTGAAAGGAAGCTCATACCTATAAATTAATAGCAAAACAACTGATTTTGCATAAAATCACGTCTGCAATCCCCGAAAGGTTAGACAGCGGTTTGTACTGTGTTGTTATTTATCCATCTGAGAAACTGTCCAGCTGAGAAACTATCCAGGTGAAAAACTGTCCAGCGGAGAAACTGTCCAGCTGAGAAACTGTCCAGTTGAGAAACTGTCCACCTGAGAAACTGTCCAGCTGAGAATCTGTCCAGTTGCGAATCTGTGCAGTTGCTCCGGAGGTCCTAATAGTACACACGACAACTAATCAAGCTATAGGTACACAACTAGTATAAGCGGATCTCTCATTGTGCAGGAAATGTGTACACAACGACGCCAAGTTATGCTAGAAATGTATTGCTTGGTGTGATGCTGTATGGTGTCGGACGTAAAGAATATAAATTCACCCATATCTTCCCGTGGGTGTCGTAAGAGGCGACTAAGGGACTTTCCAGAGAATGGGCAGCAGCGTTCTCTGTGCTTTTGTACCAACCGTACTGCGATCGCCAACCCGCCTGAGAAGCGTGGCGATTATGGCAAAACCGCCCCTTTTTGGGGGAGGCCTATCTCCAGCAGTGGACGTCTTTCGGTGTCATACTCTGCCGCAGAGCCACCATTCTAGAAACCGGTCAATTATATCTTAAAATGATGTACGTCTAACGTACATAATGTACGTACGCCGTTATCGCTGTACGTGCATTAGGTAATGATAAAATAGACATTGATTGTGGCTCTGCTGCAGAGCATACTCTCTAGCAGAGCCACACATAACATGTACTCAGGCAAGAAAAACGCTACTGTTTTTTTAAGAACACTGTTGTACGAATAGTGTTTATTGCGTACGTGTTGAAAAATATCATTATAAGACATTGGTTTTATTTATTTTAACTTTACGAAAATTTTCATAGAATGTGCCTGATTATTTTGTGTTAGCAAAATGTTTTATAGCCATTGCTATATTGACTACTATCTATGTATATATAAATTACGTGCCACGTTGTTTGTCGAGGTGGATTCCTAAACTACTTAACCGATTTTAATCAAATTTGCACACCGTGTGCAGTTTGATCCAACTTGAAAGATAGGATAGCTTACATCTCAATTTACGAGTATAGTCACAATATTATTTTATTGCAAATTAAGTCACAATTATCTGTTAGCTCCAAACGATTCTAACAGATGGCGGTATCTGTTGACTGGATTGCGTAAGTATTCAATAGATGGTGCTGTGCGCCGATGAGCGGAGCAGCAATGAAAAATATTGCGAAAACGGGGAAAATGTGACGCAGACGAAGTTGCGCGGGACAGCTAGTAATACGAGTGGGGTGATAACAGCAGTCATTGTGCTGATAGTCGTGTCGGCCAATGGCTTAATTGCCAAAAGCCTCGACCAAAATCTTAGTAGGCTTTCGCTTGACAGCTGGATCATGGGCTTGATTCAGAAAGCAGTACTTCTGGACACGGCGCGTATTGTTAGGAGGTTCCTCACACAAGAGCCCTGACCACCGGTAGCTCGGACTCTGTTTCCAATGCTGGTGGGCTACTATTTTTTATGTTTTTAAATGTTTTTTATAATATCATTTTGTAAAAATATTTAAAAATGTAATTAGTATGTAAGTAAATAAATAAATGAAATAATAAGTTGAATAAAATTTATATGCACATTCGAAAAGTAAATAAATCTAGTAATATTATATGACGGAGAAAATGTCTCCGTTCCGTTTTTAAAAAGCGTGACGTCAGCATAGCTGACGTCACTGACTATGTTCAGGGTGATCACTCATCTTCGATCTTCCAAGTAAAACACCACAAGTACACTGTATGACTCGTTTATTCAACCGACAGCGTAACGACTTATTTACATAGATCCGTACAGTTCGGCGGCTCAAGCAAGACTGACTCGATCGCCTACAGCGCGGCCGTATTTACAGGGCTCGACGTACGTGCACGTTTAATTTTAGGTTAAGTATTGAAATTACAATGATGACATTCATTTTACATCGTAATAAATTCAAAGTAATCAACTTATGGTTTTTAAACTAATTTTTAGGACAATTAAATGATTAAACTTAGTTATTCTAGGTTTTTCTAGACGAATTGTTGTAGTTGCGCCGATACGGCCATACTGACAGGCGGTGCGCGCTCTGCACCAGCCTCGTTGGTTCTCGTCGATTTTTGTGGATTCTCGTAGACCTGAAAGAATAGAAACAAAACTTCCTCTGAGTAGTACATCTGTAAACAACTTGCGTTGTTTTGTCTTTTGAGAATATCGATTCTGATAAGGTTAGTAGGTTCTCGGAGATTTTATTAAAGGGTTCTCGGAGGTTCTCGTAGAGTTCTCGGAGGTTCTCGTAGAGTTCTCGGAGGTTCTCGTAGAGTTCTCGGAGGTTCTCGTAGAGTTCTCGGAGGTTCTCGTAGTGTTCTCGGAGGTTCTCGTAGAGTTCTCGGAGGTTCTCGTAGAGTTATCTGAGGGATATTTAGAATATTTGAATTAAGTTACTTACGGTTTTATTCTGATGAATTACGGTTTTCCGATTCCGATACGGCCACACTGACAGGCGGTGCGCGCTCTGCACCAGCCTCGTTGGTTCTCGTCGATTTTTGTGGATTCTCGTAGACCTGAAAGAATAGAAACAAAACTTCCTCTGAGTAGTACATCTGTAAACAACTTGCGTTGTTTTGTCTTTTGAGAATATCGATTCTGATAAGGTTAGTAGGTTCTCGGAGATTTTATTAAAGGGTTCTCGGAGGTTCTCGTAGAGTTCTCGGAGGTTCTCGTAGAGTTCTCGGAGGTTCTCGTAGAGTTCTCGGAGGTTCTCGTAGAGTTCTCGGAGGTTCTCGTAGTGTTCTCGGAGGTTCTCGTAGAGTTCTCGGAGGTTCTCGTAGAGTTCTCGGAGGTTCTCGTAGAGTTCTCGGAGGTTCTCGTAGAGTTCTCGGAGGTTCTCGTAGAGTTCTCGGAGGTTCTCGTAGAGCTATCTGAGGGATATTTAGAATATTTGAATTAAGTTACTTACGGTTTTATTCTGATGAATTATTTTCACCCTGTACATAACAATGTCTCGGGAGTATCTGTTCTCAGGTTCAAATGTGGTGATGATGTTCTTTCGTAACTCTTCCCAGGTACTACTGGTCACCATCCAATCATCGATCCACATTTTCGCACGTCCCTTCAGCAGACTGCAGACTTTCATACGAACGTCGAAATCACTCAACTTATATGCCTCAATGGCCACTATCAATATGTTGACACCACTCACGTACTCCGACATGGGTATCCGGGTCGAAAGATGGCAGGTAAATGCCTTTGATCCTTATAATTGATTCGGTAGGCGGAGCACACAAACGCTCTGACATTCTCTGCATCATTTCCATCATCTGCATAAGGAATTGTGGTGGTATTCCGTCCATCCGCATTCCTTGATCAGGGTATGTATGCGGTCTTGATTGATTCATGGCTTCCATTGATGTATTGGAGACCAGTCCAGGCTCCTGACGCCGAATGTTGGCTGGTTCCAGTTGCTCATGTGGTAAACGAGCTGATGAGGAAGTGGCTTGAGTAGAAATCTCTTGCGATCCCACTTCTGATGACGGAGAAAATGTCTCCGTTCCGTTTTTAAAAAGCGTGACGTCAGCATAGCTGACGTCACTGACTATGTTCAGGGTGATCACTCATCTTCGATCTTCCAAGTAAAACACCACAAGTACACTGTATGACTCGTTTATTCAACCGACAGCGTAACGACTTATTTACATAGATCCGTACAGTTCGGCGGCTCAAGCAAGACTGACTCGATCGCCTACAGCGCGGCCGTATTTACAGGGCTCGACGTACGTGCACGTTTAATTTTAGGTTAAGTATTGAAATTACAATGATGACATTCATTTTACATCGTAATAAATTCAAAGTAATCAACTTATGGTTTTTAAACTAATTTTTAGGACAATTAAATGATTAAACTTAGTTATTCTAGGTTTTTCTAGACGAATTGTTGTAGTTGCGCCGATATATATTATCTTACTAGTACCTATAATAAAAGCGAAAAATTTAATGGATGTGTCACATGTTTGTTAGTCAATCACGCGAGAAAGGCTCGACGGATCTGGGTGAAATTTTGCACATAGATAGATTATAGTCAGAAATATCATATACAATACTTTTTATCCCAGGAATATTCATCGGGTTACCTCAGGATAATTTTCGAAATTCACGTGGGCGAAGCAGCGGCTTCGC
Organism: Cerastis rubricosa; assembly: GCA_949152445.1. Lineage (NCBI taxonomy): Eukaryota > Metazoa > Arthropoda > Insecta > Lepidoptera > Noctuidae > Cerastis > Cerastis rubricosa. The sequence goes on from OX424541.1 coordinate 19,189,095, forward strand.
CCGCCTGAATTTTCAAAATTACTAACGTATTAATTGCTAGCAGGCAGAAGCTAGTATTCTATTGTATTATATAGTAGTCAATATAGCAATGGCTACAAAACATTTTGCTAACACAAAATAATCAGGCGCTTTCTATGAAAATTTTAGTAAAGTTAAAATAAAATAAAACCAATGTCTTATAATTATATTTTTCAACACGTACGCAATAAACACTATTCGTACAACAGTGTTCTTAAAAAAACAGTAGCGTTTATCTTGCCTGAGTACATGTTATGTGTGGCTCTGCTAGAGAGTATGCTCTGCAGCAGAGCCACAATTAATGTCTATTTTATCATTACCTAATGCACGTACAGCGATAACGGCGTACGTACATTATGTACGTTAGACGAACATCATTTTAAGATATGATTGACCGGTTTCTAGAATGGTGGCTCTGCGGCAGAGCATGACACGTCTTTCGGGCTGAAATGATGATGATGATGATGTTGATGTGTCACTGTGTACACCCACATATTTTGCCCGTTATATTTAAGTCTTATGTAATAGAGGGCGTTCTGTATGGTGTCGGACATAAAGAATAGCACCATCCCATATCTTCCCGTGGGTGTCGTAAAAGCCGACTTAGGGACTTGCCAGAGAATGGGCAGCAGCGTTCTCTGTGCTTTTGTAACAACCGTACTGCGATCGCCAACCCGCCTGCCAAGCGGGGCGATTATGGCACAACCCTCCAAAATGTCAACGCACACAATGTGGCGACACTTGGGGGAGGCCTATGTCCAGAAGTGGACGTCTTTTGGGCTGAAATGATGAATGATGATGATGTAATAGAGGACAAGCCTATGTCGCGAGACAGCCCGACCTAGTAGCTGATAATGGCAATGTAGGGTAAACAATCATTAGAATTAATGTAAGTAACATTAACTCTAACTTAAAACTAATAATATTTTCTAATGATTGTTTACCCTATTACCTACTTGATTATGTATTGAGGTCAGAGTAAATAAAGGCAATGTTTTTTTATATGGGGCGATCCTATTGCTATCAAACGGGCACCAATCCAGACTCCGTGGCCGCTACTGGGAAATTCCTGATGGAAAAAACCCAATAGTACTTTGTCCAACCTGGGAATCGAATCTCATCGAGCTCATTCTCAGCTGTCTCACTTGCGACCTAGAAACCACCGAGACAGTTGATTTTGAAAGTCAAATTTGAAATTTGTAGAAACGTACATAGGTTTATCAATGTAAAATTGGCTCCTCAATCTAAATGCGCGCCTACAACAGCCGGTCCTAAATATAAAAAAAAAAAACTCGTTTGGAGACCAGATTAGGCACAAAGCCTAAACCTGCCCCCGTATTCACGAACGCTCGGATTCGATTTCGATTCGGAAAGTCGTATGTCTATCTGGCTCGCTTTCGTAATGCCAAAACAAGATAGACATACGACTTATCGAATCGAAATCGAATCCGAGCGTTTGTGAATAGGGGGCCTGGTGTCCAAACGAAGAGTTTTATGTTGCCCATGCGCCTTTGACTTGGGTTTACGAATTCGACGAAAATAATAAAAAGAGAAAGAGACCACTCAATTTAGAAGATAGATGAACAAATAGATAGAGCCTTGTACTTGGCGGTTAGCGGTTAGATGATGATGTCACCAGCGCTGACGGACAAAATCTATATCTATGTATATACTAATAATAAAGCTGAAGAGTTTGTTTGTTTGCTTGAACGCGCTAATCTCAGGAACTACTGGTCCGATTTGAACAATTCTTTCAGTATTAGATAGCCCATTTACCGAGGAAGGACGCTACGACCAATAAGAGCAGAGCAGTAATGAAAATGTTGCGAAAACGGGAAATATGTGACGCAGACGAAGTTGTGCGGGACTACTAGTATCGTATAACCAGAAAGGTATGAATTATGGTTTGAGGTACTTAACATGGAGCTCGGGACCCATAAATAAAACATTCGTAACAGAACACAACGCCTGTAAACTTCGAAGTGTTAGACAGAGATATGTATATCTAATGGTAGGTACACCCAAATTTGGTCATTTATTTTTAATCTACATGTCATAGAGTGGACTTATTGCCATCAACCGGGCACAAATCCAAACGCGGTGGCTGCACCGAAAAATTATCTAAATCTAAACTATCTAAACTAATATTATAAAGAGGAAAGATTTGATTGTTTGTTTGATTGTATGTTTGTTTGTTTGCATTGAATAGGCTCCGAAACTACTGGTCCGATTTGAAAAATTCTTTCAGTGTTATATAGCCCATTTATCGAGGAAGGCTATAGGCTATATATCATCAGGCTACGACTAATAGGAGTGGAGCAGCAATGAAAAATGTTGCGAAAACGGGGAAAATGTGACGCAAACGAAGTTGCGCCGGACAGCTAGTTTATGAATAAACCCAATAACACTTTGCCCGAGCTGGGTATCAAACCCGGGAGCTCATGATCAGCAGTCGCGCTTGCAACTACCCAACATTAAGTTATTTTATCAATAACACTAGTAACGGGATATTTACCATGTTTATTATTTGTTATGAGTTCCCGATATTTCGGCGCTGTTGCAAACGCCATGATCACGAATTAACTAAGTAAGTAAGTTTAGTTATTTTTCATCCCACCATCTCGGAAAGAGTATTTTTACTCTTCGATATCTGAGTGCAAAAGCCGTTTTTATTCTCTAGAGGATAAAGTAAATTGAATTTAGAACATCGTGTGCACTAAGTTTGTGAATTAAAAAAAACATTAAACCTATTTACTGCTACCTCTATGGTGCCGAATATATCATACAACTTTTTTTTAATTTGTTAAAAACTCAGACTCGGAACCTTCTTGGTGTTCTTTTTTCAATTTGCTTTGTACGGGGTTCTTTACGCGGCATTTTTTCACGTCATTGTTAATTATACCGTAATATTATTTTGTTATAATTTAAAGATTATTCTGTAATACTTATCTTGTGATTGTAAACGTTTTTTTTTGCATTTAGTCATTTCCTCGCTGAGGTGGAATGAAAAGTTACGTGTTGCACTCGAGTGCAAAGATTTTTCACCTCGTGCTCTTTTGATTCCCTCGCTAACGCTCAGGTTCAAAATTGAACACGCGGTTAAAAAGCAACTTTGCACTCTTTTATAACAAATAACTATTGTTTATACTATTAACACTATGGACTCATTTCTGAAATAAAGAATTTGAATTTCAATTAATTCCTTCTTTTCCCAAACTATGTTGGGGTCGGCTTCCAGTCTAACCGGATGTAACTGATTACCAGTATTTTACATGAAGTGACTGCCTATCTGACCTTCACAACCCAGTAAGTGGGTAATACAATAACCCATTTTTTTTTTTTTTTTTAGTATGGGAACTCATCAAATGACTTCTTCCGCTCTGGGCGGAGCGGAAGGGAGTGTCAGACTTGACTGACTAAAACCCATTCATGTTCCTTCTTAGCCCTTTGCGTTCCAGGGGCACGGTATCTCTTTCGAACAACCCGCAGCCCTGGCAGGTAATACAATACCCCTTAGTAAGACTAGATGTCAGACTTTTGGCTTCTGACTACAATACGACTGTCAAAGATCTACAAATGACAGCCGGGACTAACGGCTTCACGTGCTTTCTGAGGCACAGAGGAAACTCTGTCTGTTGTTATGGTCACCCATCCACGGACCAACCTCGGCAAGCACGGCTTAACCTTTAAGATCGATCCGTGGGGCTGTAATTATTTAGCCAAGTGCTCCTTAATTCGTATATTAAGCTTGTTTTTGTAAGCAGGCACGGCTACAACTTCCTCAAAACCAAAATTTTCCTTAACTAGCCAAATTGAGTCACAACACAAAATTAACTGTTCTTACAAACAGAAACACCATAGTCATGGTTTTTGCAACTACTGTTGTTATTTTCGTCAGATTCATCGTCAGACTCAAACGGGTTCCATAGACCTATTATCTGGCGACAAAGTACTATACCTACGTATATATTAGTGTTTATCAACCCGTTTTCAACTCAGTTGAGGCGCGTATACGCACTCAGGCGCACGCTTGTGTAGAATAGAATTTCTTATCCGCGAATTGAAGTATCTTGTATGAAGTGTAGTGTAGTGATAAATCAAATTTACGAATTCAATGATCGACATCTCAGGCCATAATTTGAAGTAAGTGGGTGTTTTTATGTCATGCAAATTATTTTAAAATTCTATAAGTGTTAGGTATTCCGTATTCTGTTGTAATGAGAAGTAAATTTATTTTGATTTAACGAAAGCCTTTATTATTGACTAGCTCATGTTTGCGACTTCGGTTGTTACAAAGAAACATATAGGTAACATTATGGCACTCGGTAATTGTTTTAGCTAGTAAACTATCACTAGTAGAGATCGGAATAGGCAAAGCGGGAGAGTATTTTTGCTTGAACAGCAAAGATGTTACATGTGGTTAATATCTCCCTTAAAAAATATAAAAGCTTTTAAATTCAGGGGCCCTACTATGACGTCTTAAAGCAGTATTGTTTTAATGTTATTTCAGTGTGGGAAAGAGACGGAGCTACAGAGGACGTCTAGCGCCATCTCTTTCCCACTCTGGAATAAGATTAAAACAATACTGCTTTAAGACGTCATGGTACGGCTGCAGAACTCAATTTAAAAAATGTGGCAGATTTATTGAAATCGTATTACTTATCCGATTAAAATATTCTACCACAATTTTTCGCTTCGGACTTCAATCAAACTATATTATTGCATTGCATCAGGAGAGATGCGGACAAACGCAAGCCAATTATGTATTTAAAAAAAAATACGTGTGGCACTCGGGGACTGCCGCGGTAAAGCTATTGCATAGCATTTTTTATCAACTTATGCAATTATAATATTTAAGCATTTTTTTTTCTTTGATTTAAATTCAAGTTACACTTTTTGAGCGTGGTGACCGATAACAAAATAAAATAATATTTATCAAATTTTCTTTTCTTTGATATTAATTTAATTAACACTTTTTGAGCGTGGTGACTGTTATGAAAATAAATTCATTTCACCATTTTTTTCAAAATCGGGGTGTTAGATTTATTTCGTTACGGAATTTATTGATTCGGTCGTCGCGCTCAAAGCCCGCGATAAAAGCTATGCAATAGCTTAAAAAATGTTTACTTGTGATACTTGATATTCACTCAAATTTATTAGAGTTCAAAGTCAAAGTCAAAGTCAAAATGTTTATTGCGAACTAAGTGTACAGTGTTGGTGTTGTGTATAGTTTGACTTCGGTTTTGAGTAAGAACTTGTTTATCTGGTTTAACCGAAACATGTCTGCAACAAGTACCAACAACAAAAAAAAAAAATATTGGTAACAAGATTAAAGATTTGTCGTTTACAGAAACTATTTTTTTTTTCATGATGCTATCAAAAACTGCCTGTAAAAGGGTTGATTGAAATACAATACTTTAGAGTGAGAATCAAAATTCTATTACGTTTTTATAATTTAATAAATAATAAAAATTAATGCATGGATTCTTGTGATTTATTAGAAATTTGGTTCTGCAATACGCTTGTGTGCTCAATCAATCATTCATAAATTATATTTGAACGTTTTAACGAAAAACCTCTTGTTAGCTAGTACTTGAATAATTAGTCTATGAACTTGCAATACTAAGTATAAAAATAAACAATATCTGAGTAGTTTCTGACCTTTGAACTAGTGTTGCCAGGTTAGATTGGATTAAAATCGGGGCAGATTGGTAAAACAAATCGGGATTTAGGGTTTTAAATCGAGACAAACAAAAAAACCTTTTTCCTAATAGTGGCTTATTTTTTTATTTTTTATCGATTTATTTATTTTATTTCAATCGTACAATAACTTGCTGGACGAATAGAAATTACAAAATATTCTAATAAAATCGTAGTTATATATTAGAATAACTGACGCTGTTTTAGAAGCATTTTTTTATTGACTTTTCTGGCAACACTACTTTGAACATACACTAGAGTATTCAAAGACGATAACATAACATCACGCATGCTACCTCGAAGGTAGGCAGAACGCCAGTTGTGTTTGAATCCCATGTAATAGGGGCGAGCTTATTGCCATCACATATCATCATGTCAATTAATCTGTCTGATAAGCTTTTAATCACATGCAGGCAACAGTTAGGCCCCTAGCTCACGGCGTATTTTAAACGCGCAGACGACGCGCAGATGACGCGCTTATACGCGTTTCAAACGAGATTTGAACGCAACTTTGTAACCTAAACACAAGGGGCGATCGTGAAACGCGTGTCTTCTGCGCGTATACGCGCAGATACAGCGATACAGACGCGCTGTAGTCGCTCGTAGCTTCCGCGTTTTTGTCAGAAAGTTCTCATCAATTAAGCCTTTCTCACCCCTCGTCTACCCCTCCTCCGACCCCTTGTACACGCTTCAAGCGAGTTTCGAACGCGCTTCACACGCACGTTTGTATCGCGTTTTACGCGCGTCTGATTCAATAAAAACGCAAGAATCGGCATCTACGGCGCAGAAAACGCGTGTTCCTGAAACGCACGTCGTCTGCGCGTTTAAAATACGCCATGTGCTTAGGGCCTTATGTCAATCTAAAGTTCGCGAGCAAATCTATTGGCTGCTACTCAGAAATTCCTGTTCAAAAAACAGACGATAACAAAACGAGTAACATAATGTCGCAGCGCATGATTCTCGTTCGATTTTACACTTATGCGTCGAGTGTCCGACCAGATTCAACAGATTATTATTATTGAAGATCACGGTTGAGCGGTTTGAAGGCTAAATCAGTTAGACCAACCACGTGTTTGTATACGATAATTGTGGAATACTTGTATTACAGCTAGTACTTATATTGATAACTAGTTCCCCCGCGCAACTTCGTTTGCGTCGCATTTTCCCGTTTTCGCAACATTATTCATTGCTGCTCCGCTCCTATTGGTCGTAGCGTGATGATATGTAGCCTATAGCCTCCCTTGATAAATGGGCTATCTAAAGCTGAATGATTTTTTTTAAATCAGACCAGTACTTCCTGAGATTAGCTTGTTCAAGCAAACAAACAAACTCTTCAGCTTTATTATTAGTAGTATACATATAGAAGATATAGAAAATTCTGATTAATGTTTGGTAGGATACTTCATCGCGTGATGACTAAGAGCTATGTGGCTCTACTGCAATTTGTTTAGTTGTAAACATGTTTGTTGATTAACGACTACTAGCACGAAGTCTTGGGTTTGATTCCCGGGTCGGGCAAAGTGTTAAAGAGTTTTTCCGTCAGAAATTGTTCAGTAGCAGCCACTGAGTCTGGATTTGCGCCGGGTTTATGGCAATAGGCTGGCCCCCTACTACACATAACTGGCGAAGTGGGGGTGTACTCGTTAGTCTAACCCCTCGGGGATTACAAGTGATGTTTTGTTATGTGTAAATCAGAGGTCGGAATTAGGTACAGTTATTTTTGTACTTGCATCGAAATGTTGATATTAATACGGATCTTCCCTTGTGTTTGCGCATGGAATTCAGCAACTTCGGACATCCGATGTCGGATGGTATAAATTGTGTTAAAGTAAATATTTTTTTATTTAATAAATCACAGGAATTTTTCTGCTCTTTAAATTTAATCTCGGGATCAAAATCAAAATATTTTTATTTTACATAGGCCTACAGGGGCACTTATAAACCGACAAAAATGTGCTCGGTTCGGGTTAGTCGTTTCCTATGTAGAAGAACCGGCAAGAAACTCCATGGTTACTATTATACTATTTCTGTTACAGCGTTAGTACTAAAGTATGGGAGGACATGGGATTTGAGGCATAGGTACCTATCCACTTTCTCCTTTCGCTGTATGATATCAGTGTACACAAATAACTCTACCTAACTCCGACCTCTGGTACTTAATAATGTTTGTAAAATAAACATAACATCACGCCTGCAATCTCCGAAGGGTTAGGCATAAGTGTAACTAATAGTACACCCATATAGTTTTTAAGTCTATGCCAGGGATGTTACGGAGCTTCGACTCCGACTCCGTTAAGTCGGAAATTTTGATTATTATTACACCTTCGGTTTCGAAACTTTAACATCGGAGGTTTTAATCGGAGGTCGAAGGTTAAATACCAGCGGCGGCCTGCATCGACCGACCGCTACGCACAGGTTCATACATGTCGCGGGGAGAATCCCCCCCGCTACATGCGCTCTATCTTCGATTGTCTTTTCACTTGTTATTAGCACATGACGTTTCTAAGTTCTAGTCATTTGTTTTGTATTTTTTATTGTTCTAATTGTCCTTTAATAAAAAATCTCTCTCCTGCCACCACCTTTGACCCTGCCTCCGACTCCGGTTCCGACTGCGATAAATCAAATTTAAAAAAACTCCGACTCCGACTTCGGTTCCGATAAAATTACCTCCGTTACATCCCTGGTCATGAATCCGGAATCCGCATTAATTTGGTCACCGGATGACACTCAAATCAAATCAAATCAAATCATTTATTTCAAATAAGCCAGTTACAGGCACTTTTGAATGGTCGAACAACAATAAAAGTGAAGCTACAGTCCCAGTCACAAGACATAATAACTGTGAAAGTACTGTAGTTGCCCATTCCAAGGCGTAGATCTCTATGGAGAAGAATGGGCAAGAAACTCCATGGACACTCTTTTAAATCAGAATCTTGTTACAAAAACCTTGGTTACATCATTCATGTTGAGATGGTACATTATGTGACACATGGTACATTAGTGTGGTACACTAGTTTAGTTTCAGTACAAATTGATGTTTACGGTAATATAATAATAATATCGCGTGTGCGTGTGGAGCACGTGGCTAAATAATAACAGCATCTCGGGTTAGGTTAAGCCGTGCTTACTTAGGTTGGCCCATGGATGGGTGACCACGCATTACTTACCAAGTTTCCGCCGTGTCTCGGAAAGTACCTACGATTTGTTTTGAAATCATTTCGGCTGTCATTTGCAGTTCTTTGACAGTTGTTACAGTCAGTGGCTCGAAAGTCTGAAAACCAGTCTTACCAAGGGGTATCGTATTACCCAGTACTAACTGGGTTGTGGAGGTCAGATAGGCAGTCGCTGCATTCGGATAGACTAGAAGTCGGCCCCAATATAGTTGGGAAAAGGCTAGGCAGATGATGGTGTGGTGTCACAATGGTCCTGTTCGAGCTTTATCTAGCCGGCAATCCTGAAATAAAGACAAGAAAAAGCTCGTAAACATTAACCAACAAACCATGAGTAGGTATTAGTCATTTATAGTCATGCAGAAAATTCAATCCGCTAATGAAATCTAATTCCAATGAAAATCTAACATTTTCAATGTTCCATTTTGGTAACTAATTGACCAATTAAAATTGCTTCCGTTCTTTTAGGAATGAATAATTTAATGACAATATAATAGATGAAATATTTGGAGCGTAATGCCCCCGGCATTACGCTCCAAATATTTTTTATTGTTTATTTTTTTACTGAAACAGAAAATGTATGTTACGAAAAATATTCTTTGAATTATTATTGGGCTTCGCCCGCGTGGAGTTCGGCAATTACCCACGTGTGCGTTACCCCCACAAAATAATGTCAAAAATACTCATGATAATAGTTGTTGCCCGCGACTTCGCTCACATGTAAGTTTTAGTATAGGATAAAAAGTTGTGTAAAAGTCTGTGATTTTCAAAGTATATTAAAAGTAAGTAAAAAGTATATTACGGCGTTTTTTTTATTTTAGGTTTTTTCTATAAACATGTTGTCCGAGCTACGATGCCGTATCTCAAATGCCCCGGTCATCCATCCTCGCCTTTCGATATAGTTAATGGTGTAAATGAGCTAGCTTACAATTTATCAAAACTATTTAACTCCCGGAAAACTATATTAATAATGAATTATCCTAGCACCTCTTTGTAAATGACGTTTGCGGTGTTTCCTTGCAGGGCTAAAATTACCCGGAGCATGCAACATAAAACTGCCCATGTGAGAAACAGTTCTCACTTAATTCAATGCCAGCCATGGCCTAGGGGAGGATATTGAGACATTGTGTATTTTAAAATTTCATTATTTGCACCTAGAAATTGAGGTAATAATGAAAATTCAATATGGCGCCAAGAAAATTCTCATTTTGTTATCAGCGACCCGGAAATCCACGAAAATTACACACATGGGTTCCCGCAAGTGTCCTTCGCGCAAATTTCTTTCGCGCAAATGTCCCAGATCCCCTAGAAGTATGTATACTTATGAAGTTTTTTTAAACAACGAAACCAAAAACGTTGATATGCGTGTTTATCAATTCAATTAAGAAACACAAATAGTAAATTTCAAGCTGATAAGACCATTTTTGTTGTACTAATGTTTCCACCCCTTTTCTCCCGTTAAGGGTTGAATTTCCAGAAACGACGAAATACGTATTCATTTATTTTTGCTCAGAAACTTCAATATTTAATTTCATTCTTCTGACTTCAAAAATGACGGATTCCGCAATTATAGTTTAAACCTCTATCTAACCCTCTTAGGGTGTTGGATAGGGGTTTATACGTATTTATTTATATATATAATAGAGACGTGAAATTATATATATAATTTCACGTCTCTAAGACCAGCGGTTTAGGCTGCGCGTTGATATCTCAGTCAGCAGTCAGGATTTTGAATTTTATATATTATAATTAGGGGCAAGGAGAAAAGTATTGTTAGCCTTTAAAATGAACCAATTGTTATATTTTGGGCAAAGATAAACTCCAAATTAAGTCTAACGTCGTTCATGAATTCCTACGGCCGGCGTTAATGTTTTTTTGAAAAACACCGCCGTGAGCCTACCGCCGCCTTGGCGTATGAGCCGTGAGAACTGCTACACACGACATTCGCGACCCATCCAGCGCAGCCCGCGTTCGTTTACCAAACTCTTTTGGCGGTGTCCGAGCTCATCTGAGACAACGCCACAACTCGTGAGGGCCGTGTAATGCGACAATGATAGAGTCCTAAATCTATCGCCCGCTGGCACCTCCTAGAGCGTAATTAGGTCACCATGGCACCTCCTCCGCCGCCCTATCCTCCTTCGGGGTAGACTGGAAGCCTACCTCAACTTAGTTGGTAAAAAAGCTAGGCAGATGGTGATGATTAGGTATATTGATAATGAAGTAGGTTTCACCACTTGTTAGCCATTTCCGAAGGCGGTTCAAACAGTGGAAAACTGATAACGTCATTCTCGGAATTTTGTCACAATAACTGAATGTGTGAATTATAAATTGATAAAGGTGTTATCTCATCTGTAGGTTATGATAAATACAAATATTTTTATACAGCAGTTTTTATTTATTTCAAGTTTAAGTAGTAATATCTTCTAAAACTATTTATTTTAATACAAACTATCTAAGCATACAACTAACTTAAAAACAACAGGACACTTAGGCGTCAAAATACTGGTTTTACTTCGTTTGGGACCAAATACCCAAAAGAGATATTTTGTAAAAAGTTAATTATGTTTTGTTTTTATTATCAGTGTAGGTATGTGTAGGGTTGGCAAGTAAAAACCTCATTAAGAGAAAACAGTATTTATTGGTTGAAATGAATCACATACAAATGACCGGAAGACCTAATGAAGGTTAAAATGTTCTTTACCTTTGTGCTGTTTTGATATTCTTTAGTTTAATGCGTTATATAAAAAACTTGTTTTGTAAATAACTTTATCATGTAACCCCACCGTAATTAAGGTATCAGTTTTATTGTAATAATCTGTACTTACCTTTGTGGGACTTCCAATGTTTTTAATTGTTTGTCTGTTTACGTTTGAAACACTTTTAGCGACCTTATTACCAATTTTCTCACGATGAATTTGATGTAAATCGATTAATTTCTAGATATTGTGTACTCGCTGGAAATCGAATGTAGAATTAATATATTTATTAAATCAGCTGCTAAAACTTAATCACTTGAGCATTATTAACAATTGAGTGGTTAATGGTTCAATTAATATCATCATAAGTTATTATGGCGTTATCACGAGATCGACAACTATTTGATATGTAATTATATAATACTAGCTATCCCGCGCAACTTCGTCTGCGTCACATTTTCCCCGTTTTCGCAACATTTTTCATTGCTGCTCCGCTCATAGTGGTCGTAGCGTGATGATATATAGCCTATGTCCTTCCCCAGGTTGAAATCTATCTTCTTGCCAAATTTCATTAAGATCCGATCAGCCGTTTAGTCGTGAAAGGTAACAAACAAACAAACAGAGTGACTTTCGCATTTATAATACATATTAGTATATAGGCTGCCCCCGCAACTTTGTCTGCGTCACATTTCCCCCGCAATATGTTTCATTGCTCTTCCGCTCCTATACAGCGCCATCTATTGAATACTTACTCAATCCAGGTAACAGATGCCGCCATCTGGTAGAATCGTTTGGAGCTAACAGATAATTGTGACTTAATTTGCAACAAAATAATATTGAGACTATAAATTGAGATGTAAGCTATCCTATCTTTCAAGTTGGATTAAATTGCACACGGTGTGCAAATTTGATGAAAATCGGTTAAGTAGTTTAGGAGTCCATCCCCGACAAACAACGTGACACGTAATTTATATATATAATATATAGACTAGCTGCTGCCCGCGATTTCGTTCACGTGGAAATTTTGTTGTGTTATTCAGGGTTAAGGTATACATATAAACATTCCTATTTATTCATTCCAACTAGTGACGAAACTTTATAAAAATCCGTAGCGTGCTTTAAAAGATGTATCTGAACAGACGGAGGGAAGCGACTTTTTTTTATACCATAGTAAAGATAAAGAAGCCGGCCGATTTTTAATGACGTTCGTCTTTCTGCTAGTTAACGATGATTGAAACCAAGATTTATCGATACCTGCTGATTAGAGATGGTGAATAATAGGTTTATTTTCAGAAGCAGTTTCTTTATGAGCACGTACAGCGTACCTACCCTGCGTACCTACGTGAAGCTATTTATGAGATTAGCGGTTGGTTTTGCAACGAGTTTGTTAGTATTTTGTGAGTTACTTATACCGGATTATTTTCACGAGACTGTTTAGCTATGGTTACGAATTATTCGCGGGAAGTTAATAGGGATCCCTATTGTTTAGTTACCGAACGCTATAGACAGTTTACAAATAAGATACTAGACTTTGAAGAACTTTTTTGTAATACATTATCATTTCAGCCGAAAGACGGCCATTGCTGGACATAGGCCTCCCCAAAGGGGGGGGGGGGGGTTGCCATAATCGCCACGCTTGGCAGGTGGGTTGGCGATCGCAGTACGGTTATTGTAAAAGCACAGAGAAAGCTGCTGCCCATTCTCTGGCAAGTCCCTTAGTCGCCTCTTACGACACCCACGGGAAGATATGGGATCACCATTCCCGTCTGAGAGAGACTGAGACTATTCTTTACGTCCGACACCATACAGACGACCGTTTGTAATACTGTAATGATTAATTTGGTGTCACCTATTGTTACACTTTCTCTCCAACACTAGGTGACACCAAATAAAGTGACTAAAAACATTTTCTGAAAAATAGTGTTACAGCTTAATTAGACCGATTATAAATTATCTATAAACAGAAATTTCCAATTATCTTTATTTTTTAACTGACATATCGGAAATGTTTTTTTGTAACTTTTTAGGCGTATGTATCCTGCTTATGCGTATGAAGTTTCATTTAAATCGGTTCAGTCTATTCGGAAAATAAGGACTTGAAAAGTTTGTATGAAATGCCGTAAGGTGTAAAATGCTCTTAAATACGGCGTTGTATTAGACACACTTTCTTTTACCGAGATTATAATATCATCATCATCTTCCTGCTGTTTTTATAAGCTTTTATTTAACTTGCCTTGTTAGTTAGTAAGTTGGTTGGTTGGTTAGTTAATTAGTATGTATTAGTCAAATCTTTCAATTGAATTTCAAACCAATCCTCCCAACCGATTGAGCAAATTTTGCACATTCCTTTGTTTCTTGTGACAATACATTTTTATGACAGATATGTCTTGATCCTTCTTCCAGGACTGCTTCCCAACAAAAGAGCCCCTCAACGGTTAATAGCACTGACAGAAAACTTTGTATACGCGTTCAATGTTGCTGGCTGTTTGTGTATGTGAGTTTAAATGTTTGTAAACGCACCCACGATACAGGAGAAATTCCTAGTGTGGGGGCAACGTTGTACTGTGGCCCATATGCCACCTTTTTCCACCCTCCACTAGAGTTTTTTATGGATATTGTACATTTTCATTCATTCATTCATTCATTCATTCACGGTTCAAACAGTGAGTCGCCGATTAGCTACTTGTAATAATACATAAGTTTAATTAACATACTAATAAATAAATTAGTTTGTGAGTTGTGACACAAGAGTGTATTGGTGGTTTTCATGATTGTGAGTAGAAATTTATCTATTTAACTGTGTTTTTTATGTTAAACGAAAATTGTTATGGTTATGAGCATGAGATGCGACGGATTAGAGGATTCGGCGTGAGGAAAAGTTTTGGGTATGAGAGTGGCTTTTGGGAGTAAGCCAAACAAACGATTTATTTATTTATTTTATTTATTTATTATAGTTAATTAAAACGGTATTATACCAATTACAGTAATTAACATAGAAACAGAAAACAAAAGTTATACATCCAGTTGAAAACATTAAATCGTTTAAATCAAATCAAATTAAAATTAAAACTAACACGGAACAGTAGACACTCTTCCATACTTTCTCTCACAGAACGCCAGACATATACGCATTAATTTACTCCATTCATCCGCAAACACATCCCACTCAGGGTTGGCAGTCAGAAGGGCGTTGAGCGTCATAAGACTACGACACACTGGAGATTAAGCTCTGGCGACAGTTTTTGACGACGGTGGGGCAAAAAGATTATGCCGGCGGTAGCGACGATAAGTAGATTGTATGAACAATGATGCGGCAAGAAAGGGGTGACTACGGGATAAGATTATTGTGATGTAAGAAAACATGCAGTGGTTTCTATAAATTTATTTATGACTCAGTTTACACCCCATATAGAAGTTATTGGTTGAACATAAAAATCCAGTTCAACTACATCAAATCAGACTGAAATTAAATTTAAAAAAAATCCGCAGAGGGCAAGAGCATGGCGAATATACCTTTCATCATCATCGTCATCATCATCATCATTTCAGCCGAAAGACGTCCACTGCTGAACATAGGCCTCCTCCAAGTGACGCCACATTGAATATTGTAGGAGGCCAGAGAATGGGCAGCAGCGTTCTCTGTGCTTTTTGCAACAACCGTACTGCGATCGCCAACCCGTCTGCCAAGCGTGGCGATTATGGCAAAACCCCCCCTAATGAGCGCAATACAAAATATACCTTTTGTTATTTATAAAATAAACAAATGTTCTGTATGGCTTACCATCAATGATAATACCTTCCATATTTTTGTATTCTGTATCAGTTAAATAAAGTCATATAACATAAAAGTATTACGATAGCACGTCATCAGAAAAATAGAAATAGATATAAAATATTGGGTAACATATGCAAGGTTATCTGTACCGTCGATATATAACTTCAAAATAAACAAGTTGATAGACCACGCAAGGCCAAGTTCAAGAACTATGATTTATTGGCTTAACTAACCAAACCGGTTTAACGTTTAGTTGCCAAATTTTCCAATCAGTATTTTTTGTCAAAAACACATTTAGTGTTTATTTTATTTATTTAAACTTCATGTACAGTAGTGGTACATAGGCGGACTTAATGCCACAAGGCATTCTCTACCAGTCAACCTTTGGGTTAAATACGACAACATTGTGATAGGGGTACAAATAAATATTCACAAAAAACCACTAGTTCTCAAAAATTCATATACTAACAAAGATACTAATACACATCATACAAATAAAATAGACTAATAAATATTATAACAAATACTGAAATAAAAAACGAGAATCCTAATAATAATTACTATGACTAGACTTTAAATGAGTGCTATTTAGTCTGACTTAAATAGTGGCGAACTTTCTTTTTAAAAGTGAATTTACTTTCGGCTCTGTTAATGCTAATGGGTAGCGCGTTCCAGAGTTTAATAGTTGAGATAGCATAAGAATTTGACATAAAACCAGTGCGGTGTGAAGGAATTTGGAGAAGTAGATTTTTAGAAGCTCGAAGGTTAAGACTATGAGAACTGCCCAATACCTTGAAATAAGTTTTTAGATAATCGGGAGCACATGGATCATTAATTATAGTGAAGAGCATGCAGAGAGATCTGAGGGACCTCCTGAGTCGGATAGGCAGCCATTTAAGCTGAGAACGGAAAGAAGAAACGTGATCGTATTATTATTATTATTTATCGTTTTGTGTTGAGGTGGGTGTGATTTATTTGAAATCTTGTATCGAAGCAGGAGGAGCTCGTGGCTTAAACACAACAGCCGCACAGGTCGATCTTTAAGGCAAAGCCGTGCTTGCCGAGGTGGGTCCGAGGATTGCTGACCATTTACATACCGAGTTTCCTCCGTGCCTTGGAAAGCCGTTGGTCCCGGCTGTCATTTGTCGATCTTTGACAGTCGTTACGAGTAGTCAGAAGCCAAAAGTCTGACATCCAGTCTTACTAAGGGGTATCGTATTACCCTGTTACTGGGTTGTGGAGGTCAGATAGGCAGTCGCTTCATGTAAAATACTGGTACTCAGCTGCATCCGGTTAGACTGGAAGCCGATCCCAAGATAGTTTGGGAAAAGGCTAGGCAGATGATGATTGTATCGAAGCATTATTAACTCAGGTTAAGGACGTTTTTTTTAAAATCACAAATTAAATAAACATTACAATTTTTACCACGTTGAGGTGCCGGTGGAGTGTAGCTATATCTTATCGAAGCTTGAATACCTATAGATTACTCATTCCTTTTTTCCTTTCCTTCCTGACTAACTATGAGAATACCTGTGTTAGACTCATCATGGAGAAACCGTTTTGATACCTAAGAAAATAGTAGGGCAAGACTGCAATTTATGGCTTATTTTCAACTTTTCCTTCCTGCATAGACATACACACTGCGTTCAATCAATCAGGGAATTCTAAGCTAATCTAAACAAAATGTGAACTGTAAGGTGTAGGTACTGTAAATCCCTGTCTTTTTTTTTTGTCCTTTGACTTTTATTATGTAATTAATTACGCAAGTAAACGCGTTTTCATTCTTCTATCTTTGGCTGTTCATGGTTGGTAGGATTTACAATTAAGTTAATTCACCATTCGGGTGTTAGGTTTTCTTAGTACACTTTACCCCAACGTATGGGTAAAGTACAGTCTACAAAATAGGGTAAACAATTACCTAGCAAGTCTGATTAGCTAGAGTAGTCGCACATTTATTACAAGATTAAGACTTAGACTAATAAACCTGCTCTAAACTAAATACACGCTATAGTAAGAAATTTGTAGTCCCTTAGATTTTTAGAAAAATAAAAAAACAGCTTTTCTTCCCCGTAGTCCGTAGTCTACAAAATAGGGTAAACAATTACCTAGCAAGTCTGATTAGCTAATCTAAACAGAATGTGAACGATAAGGTGTAGGTACTGTAAATCCCTGTCTGGTAATAGGCGTGATGATATCTTTCTTGTCTATACTAGTACTAGCTGCCGCCCGCGACTTCGTTCGCGTGGAAAGGAGATGTTTGATTTTGGGCTACCACTATGTACACTACATAGATAAATAGGAAAAAAATAGAGGAATATCATAAAAATACTAAAAAAATAATTTGAAGAAGAGTATAGTCGTACAATAATTATCATTTGAAAAGTTTTTTTCTACGATAACCCTATTTTTAGGGCATCGATAACAGTTGTTTGACGTTTGACGACTTTGACAGTTTTAATAAGTGCCGTCTTTGAGTCTTTCTTTGCATTGAGTTTGGATTGAACTTGTTGTTTTGTTCAACCAAACCAAACAAAACAAACCAAAACCCGAGATTTTAGAAATTCCAGTTGTTTTGTTTACTAAAGCAGTTATGACAATTACATTAGATTGACGTGTATCGTAATACACGTCAGTCAAATGTCATTGTCAAAATGACATTTTTCACGTGCTGATCTGATCCACCATGTTTAATTTTTATGTTGTGTTGCTCTCTTTGGCCAAGTTAATTTGAATGTACATTAAAACGAAGTGAAATTAAAGAAAATTGATAATAAAGAACGGTTACTGTATTATTTAGCAATATTTACATATAGTGTACATAGTGCTAGCCCAGGCTCCATACATTTCTGGAACATCTCCTTTCGATGGGTTTTAGAGGTATGAATAATAGATGTTGGCCGATTCTCAGACCTACCCGATATGCACTCAAAAATTCATACATATCGGTTCAGCAGTTTCGGAGGAGTTTGGTAACAAACACCGCGACACGAGAATTTTATATGTTGGCGCCTTTGCAAAAAGGCTTCATATGATTCACGTTGCAAACTAAACTGTTACCACAGACGAGAGAGAAGCGGTCTACAATTCTCTCTGGTGAAACGTCAAGTCGTTGCGGGTAGCCATAATGCCATATTGATTGACATATTGACTTGGGTAGTTGTCAAGGAAGGTGGCGCGTAACGAGACGTTGACGGATCGCCGACGTCTGTTTGCTTAATCTAATTAAATCTGGTGCCACATATCAAAAGTAATTCCGATGCAGCGGGTAAGAGCCTTTATCATAAGTGGGATAAAGAATCGCACCCTCCACGAAAGTAAAGCCAAGTGAGGAAAATAACCAATGATTTTTTCAAGCAACAAAGAAAGCATTCAAACCTACGAGCACAAATCATCAAGAGGGTACCCTCATAATATCATCGGGTGAGACCGTTTCTTTTCTTTTCGATATGTAGTTCATCTGACTCATTGCTTAAACATGCCTTGTTTAATTGGTTTATGGGTGACATCATAATAAGTAAACCTTACTGGCATCGGAGGTTATGATTTAAAATGCACGATGGAGATCTCCAGTACCAATAAAATAGACGATATTTTGATAAAATAGGTTGTCGGCCAATAAGTTCAGGAATTATTAGATGCTGGCGTAATTTGTAAAAGTTCTTGGACATCTGGAGTTACGCGCTTGTCTGGTCCACATGTTTCAGTCGAAAAGAAAGTGTGTTTAGTCGAAATGTCACTGTTGTCCGGTTCATGCTTTACGATAATCGAAGGGACGCAGGTGCCCGGTTTATGATGTTTTTGTGATGACGTTGGTCGAGGGGACGCTGTTGTCCGGCCCGTACACTGGTATGGTCGTAGGGACGCAGTTGTCCGGTTCAAACGTTGGTATAGCCGAAAGGAGAGTGTCGTCCGTGTCAGATCCATTACGGATTGGTTGAAGGGATGCACTCGTCCGGTCCAGGTGTTAACTGTTTAGGGAAAGGTGCCGTCCGGGCCATGAGTGTTTGAAAGGACACACGCTTTCTTGCTGGGGGAAAGGTGCCGTCCGGTCCATGAGTGGTCGAAAGGACACACGCTTTCTTGCTGGGGGAAAGGTGCCGTCCAGTACACGAGTGGTCGATAGGAGACACGCTTTCTTGCTGGGGGAAAGGTGCCGTCCGGTCCATGAGTGGTCGGAAGGACACGCGCTTTCTTGTTAGGAGAAAAATGCCGTCTGGTCCGTGAGTGATCGAGAGAACGCACGCTTACTTTTGTTCTGAAACAGTTACAGTTACGATGAGAGTAATGTTTGTCATAGTTTGTCAGGATGGAAGAGCGGATGTCTTGGTGATTAGACATTGTTTGTTCCAGGAATACAATAACGCCCGAGGACGGTCGTATGTCAGTCTGGCCGTGTTGGCGCCTTTGCAAAAAGGCTTCATATGATTCACGTTGCAAACTAAACTGTTACCACAGACGAGAGAGAAGCGGTCTACAATTCTCTCTGGCGAAACGTCAAGTCGTTGCGGGTAGCCATAATGCCATATTGATTGACATATTGACTTGGGTAGTTGTCAAGGAAGGTGGCGCGTAACGAGACGTTGACGGATCGCCGACGTCTGTTTTCTTAATCTAATTAAATCTGGTGCCACATATCATAAGTAATTCCTATGCAGCGGGTAAGAGCCTTTATATAAATTAGAAGATATATCTTCTAAATAATAATATTATAAAGAGGAAAGATTTGATTGTTTGTTTTTTTGCATTGAATAGGCTCCGAAACTACTAGTCCGATTTGAAAAATTTTTTCAGTGTTGGATAGCCCATTTATCGAGGAAGGCTATAGGCTATACAAGGTGTTGTTTTGCATCTTCGTCAAAATTCAGGATGTTGTCACAAAAGACATAAATATTCTATATAAATTACGGTACCTAGTAAATTATTAAAAAACACTGCATTTTTTTGTTGTTTAAATTTGTCAATATTTCAGAATAACCCCCATAGCGTGGTTTAGGGATTATAAAATAATCGAAAAAACGTTTGAGGTTTTTTTTTTGTGTGTAAGCGACGTTATAAGGCAGGGATCAGACGGCCCGTGTTTAAAACACGGGTGGTTCACAGTTAGCGATTTCAGTAAATAAATAAAAAAAAGAAAATTACCTACTCATTTTATTATTGATTCGGGTCGAGAATCATTAGCATAGTTACCTCCTAGAATTTGACGAGGTTGCAAAACAACACCTTGTATATCATTACGCTACGACCAATAGGAGTGAAGCAGCAATGAAAAATGTTGCGAAAATGGGGAAAATGTGACGCAAACGAAGTTGCGCCGGACAGCTAGTTATTAATATTAAAAAGCTGAAGGGTTTGTTTGTGCACTTGGTTGAACGCGCAAACATGGAACTGCTCATTCGAATGGAAATATTATTTTAGTGTTGGATAGCCCTTTTTATTGAGGAAGGCTTATAGGCTAGCTAGCTATAACGTCACGCTACGACTTATAGGAACGGAGCATCAATGAAACATATTGCAAACACGGGGAAAACATGACGCAGCCGAAGTTGCGTGGGTCAGCTAGTATAACATAACAAAACAACAAGCCTGTAATCCTCGAAGGGTTACGTAGATATGTACTTAATAGCACACCTATATCTAGTTATGTGTAAGTTTCATGTCTTAAGGAGCGAGCTTATTGCGATCACATAATATCATGTCAAACAATCTGTCTCATAAGCTTCTCATCAAAGCAGGCAATAAGCCTGTCACTCTATTATTGGCGAACAATATTCGTATTATCTATACTAGTGATATTAGTAACAAGCACTATCACGAAGTCACGACGTAGACGTAGCATACGTTCGAATGACTTTAATTGCAATGGTAAACACAACTATTGTTCTATAACATGTGGTTATTTTAATTGTGGCTAGTAATGATGGTGAATTAACATAAACTCAGTAATAATCCTTCTACATCAATTTTAGTAAAGTTAATCTACAGACTTAACCTAAAACTGCCATAGTTATGAGATTCTTGCTACAAGCTCTACACAGAATTACAAAGCAGGTCCTTGCTCAGCTGTGGGATATGCCCAGCTGTGGGATATACCCGCATGGTAGGCCCACATATCATCATCATGACTCCTGCCACTATACCAATTTATTTGGGTCAGTGCTGCAGAAGTATGGAAGAAGAATGTCTGCTTCTTCCATACTTCTCTATTACTCGTAATCTCAGCTGTCACCTCCTTTCTAGCCATATTATCCTTCACACAGTCCATCCATAGTTTCTTTGGTTTTCCTTTACTCTTGTATCCACATTCATACTAAAAACTTTCTCCACGACATTTTCCTCATTCCTTCGCATCACATGTCCATACCACGATGACCGATTACCACAACTTTGCAACTTGGCAACTTAAAGGTCACCAGCGTGCGGTGACACTTTTAAACTTCCTCTTGTGTACAGACGCCAGTTCTTCAACCTACAACAATCTGAACTTATACTATCACTTAAGCTATCACTTAAGGGATTTCTTCCATGAATATTTATTTTGTTGAGTGTCCGATATTTCGACGCTGTTGCAAGCGCCATGGTCGCGGTATGACTGGAGAATGCGGGTGGATGGAAAAAAATAATTAGGAGCAGACAAATCTGTCTACCCTCTTTTTTTTCTTTTGCTACACGAATCACTGGCACTTGATACGAAGTAACGGCAAAAAGGCATGGCGCTTGCAACAGCGTCAAAATATCGGGAACTCAAAACAATAAATAATCATGGAAGATATCCCGTAACTGATAGTATAAGTTCAGATAAAAACCGTGATAGTTTAAAACAGTGCTACAACAATCTGCCAAACTTTAATAGATTTTCAACTTTGTTGTTATAGACTTAGGTTCAAGGTTGATTGGGAAAATTTGACAGTTTTGGGTAGCTTGATGTGCTGGAGAGCAGCGGTGGCCCAGTGTGGTGTAGGTTAATAACTTAAGTTTATAATGTAAATATTTACTCTATGCTTAAAGTAGTTGCTTAGTAACAGAAGATTCAAAATAACACGTTTGTCAGTTAAGAAAAATATATTCGACTTAGAAAAGCTCTTCGTATTTAAATTATTCTTTTATATCTCTTATTGTCTGCTTACACCGCATGAACATTAGTGTACGTAATTGCTTCGGCAGTACATACGCTAAATTGGTGACCCCGAGTAAGAACACTACAATGACAGACAAAAGTGAGCAAAATGTGATCGCAGCAGGCCAAATTTGGACGAGCCGTCTACCAAGCGGGACGCAGGCCATCATCGCCTCGCAGTCCAAGGCTGAGATGGAGGAATTGGCAGAGCTAGCAGACCGAATCAACGACGTCGTCGGACCCCAGGTATCATCTACATCCGCCATCACCAAGACAACACCTACGAGCAGTGTGAATCCTGAGATAGCCGCACTGGCCAGGCAAGTGGAAAAGCTGACCGCAAAGTTCGACCGTGTGTCACGACACTCACGACCGCGGCAACGTTCTACCAGCCGTTCAAGTCATCGTTCCAGTTCGTCGAGATCACAGTCGAGTTACAGCAAGTTCCCACAATGCTGGTACCACCAACGGTTTAGAGAACGTGCGAAGAAATGTCAGAAACCGTGCGACTATAAAGCGGCGGAAAACTCGAAGGGCAATCTGTAATGGCGGCCGACGATTGTCTAAACACCGGTCGCTTATTTGTCACCGATCGACGATCAAAAACACAATTTTTGGTTGACACCGGTAGCGACCTTTGTGTTTACCCACGATCGCTATTACCGGGGCGACGTGAATCTACAGATTATCAACTGTGTGCAGCTAACGGTACACCCATCAAAACATACGGGTATATTAAATTAAGTTTAAACTTGGGGTTGCGCCGTGACTTTGCTTGGTCATTTATTGTAGCCGACGTTACGAAAGCAATAATAGGAGTGGATTTTTTGTCATTTTACAATTTAATTGTTGATTGCAGGAACCAGCGTCTTTTAGACAACTATACAATGCTTGCGACCCCGGCTTCACTTACCCGTTCGTCAGACATTATTTCCTCGGTTAAGGTAATTATTGGTGACACCACATACCACAACATACTACGGAAATATCCTAATATTACCCGGCCACATGGCATACACCGTACATCAACACACAATACAGTCCACCACATACAGACTACACCTGGACCACCAGTTTCATGTACACCACGACGCCTTGCCCCCGACAAATTAAAAATAGCCAAAGACGAGTTTGAAGCGATGCTGAAAGACGGCACCGCCAGACCCTCAAGTTCACCATGGTCATCACCATTACACCTGGCTCCTAAGAAGAACAGTGGATGGCGACCCTGTGGTGACTACCGCGCGCTAAATTCCAGGACGGTACCTGACAATTATCCAATTCCTCATATTCAAGATTTTACACATAGTCTGTCAGGATGTACAATTTTCAGCACAATTGATCTTGTCAAAGCATATAATCAGATACCCGTAAACCCAGAGGATATTCCCAAGACCGCTATCACTACGCCGTTCGGACTTCATGAATTTCCTTTCATGACTTTCGGCCTTCGCAATGCCGGACAGACTTTTCAGCGTTTCGTCGATGAGATGCTACGAGGACTCGACTTCTGCTACCCTTACCTTGACGATTTCCTGATCTTCTCCAAAGACCAGAAGACTCACGAAGACCACCTGCATCAACTTTTCACCCGCCTACAGGAGTATGGTATGGTGATCAATACTGCTAAGTGCGTATTCGGAGTAAAGGAAGTGACTTTTTTGGGTTATAGGATCTCGGCCGATGGCACCAGCCCGCTACCCGAGAAGGTAGAAGCCATCACAAAATACCCGGCACCCAAAACTGTCCGGGAACTTCGCAGATTTTTAGGGATGCTTAATTTCTACAGACGATTCATACCCGACGCAGCTCAACACCAGGCCCCCTTAAATGCTCTATTGGTAGGGTCAGTAAAAGGCTCTCACCCTGTGCATTTCACCACTCCGGAAACGGAAGCCTTCAATGCCTGCAAGGAAGGCCTATGCAAAGCAGCGTTGCTCGCCCATCCCGACTGCGAAGCCAAATTGGCAATGGTGACGGACGCCTCAGACATAGCAATAGGTGCAGTGTTACAGCAGTGCAAGGACGGAGAACCATGGCAACCGCTAGCATTCTTCTCCCGCAAGCTAAGTCCGGCACAGAAGAAATACTCACCATACGACAGGGAATTGCTAGCAATCTACGAAGCGATAAAGTACTTCAGGCATATGGTGACCAATTGGTGACCCCGAGTAAGAACACTACAATGACAGACAAAAGATCGTAAACCATCGCAATTCTACCGCCACTTATTAAACCTTGCGGGACCGGGTGTCCCCGAGGAATTTCTCCGCACCATTTGGACGAGCCGTCTACCAAGCGGGACGCAGGCCATCATCGCCTCGCAGTCCAAGGCTGAGATGGAGGAATTGGCAGAGCTAGCAGACCGAATCAACGACGTCGTCGGACCCCAGGTATCATCTACATCCGCCATCACCAAGACAACACCTACGAGCAGTGTGAATCCTGAGATAGCCGCACTGGCCAGGCAAGTGGAAAAGCTGACCGCAAAGTTCGACCGTGTGTCACGACACTCACGACCGCGGCAACGTTCTACCAGCCGTTCAAGTCATCGTTCCAGTTCGTCGAGATCACAGTCGAGTTACAGCAAGTTCCCACAATGCTGGTACCACCAACGGTTTAGAGAACGTGCGAAGAAATGTCAGAAACCGTGCGACTATAAAGCGGCGGAAAACTCGAAGGGCAATCTGTAATGGCGGCCGACGATTGTCTAAACACCGGTCGCTTATTTGTCACCGATCGACGATCAAAAACACAATTTTTGGTTGACACCGGTAGCGACCTTTGTGTTTACCCACGATCGCTATTACCGGGGCGACGTGAATCTACAGATTATCAACTGTGTGCAGCTAACGGTACACCCATCAAAACATACGGGTATATTAAATTAAGTTTAAACTTGGGGTTGCGCCGTGACTTTGCTTGGTCATTTATTGTAGCCGACGTTACGAAAGCAATAATAGGAGTGGATTTTTTGTCATTTTACAATTTAATTGTTGATTGCAGGAACCAGCGTCTTTTAGACAACTATACAATGCTTGCAACCCCGGCTTCACTTACCCGTTCGTCAGACATTATTTCCTCGGTTAAGGTAATTATTGGTTACACCACATACCACAACATACTACGGAAATATCCTAATATTACCCGGCCACATGGCATACACCGTACATCAACACACAATACAGTCCACCACATACAGACTACACCTGGACCACCAGTTTCATGTACACCACGACGCCTTGCCCCCGACAAATTAAAAATAGCCAAAGACGAGTTTGAAGCGATGCTGAAAGACGGCACCGCCAGACCCTCAAGTTCACCATGGTCATCACCATTACACCTGGCTCCTAAGAAGAACAGTGGATGGCGACCCTGTGGTGACTACCGCGCGCTAAATTCCAGGACGGTACCTGACAATTATCCAATTCCTCATATTCAAGATTTTACACATAGTCTGTCAGGATGTACAATTTTCAGCACAATTGATCTTGTCAAAGCATATAATCAGATACCCGTAAGCCCAGAGGATATTCCCAAGACCGCTATCACTACGCCGTTCGGACTTTATGAATTTCCTTTCATGACTTTCGGCCTTCGCAATGCCGGACAGACTTTTCAGCGTTTCGTCGATGAGATGCTACGAGGACTCGACTTCTGCTACCCTTACCTTGACGATTTCCTGATCTTCTCCAAAGACCAGAAGACTCACGAAGACCACCTGCATCAACTTTTCACCCGCCTACAGGAGTATGGTATGGTGATCAATACTGCTAAGTGCGTATTCGGAGTAAAGGAAGTGACTTTCTTGGGTTATAGGATCTCGGCCGATGGCACCAGCCCGCTACCCGAGAAGGTAGAAGCCATCACAAAATACCCGGCACCCAAAACTGTCCGGGAACTTCGCAGATTTTTAGGGATGCTTAATTTCTACAGACGATTCATACCCGACGCAGCTCAACACCAGGCCCCCTTAAATGCTCTATTGGTAGGGTCAGTAAAAGGCTCTCACCCTGTGCATTTCACCACTCCGGAAACGGATGCCTTCAATGCCTGCAAGGAAGGCCTATGCAAAGCAGCGTTGCTCGCCCATCCCGACTGCGAAGCCAAATTGGCAATGGTGACGGACGCCTCAGACATAGCAATAGGTGCAGTGTTACAGCAGTGCAAGGACGGAGAACCATGGCAACCGCTAGCATTCTTCTCCCGCAAGCTAAGTCCGGCACAGAAGAAATACTCACCATACGACAGGGAATTGCTAGCAATCTACGAAGCGATAAAGTACTTCAGGCATATGGTCGAAGCACGAAACTTTGTCATCTACACAGATCACAAGCCCATATGTTTCGCGTTCCACTCGCGGAAGGAAAATTGCTCACCAAGTCAGTTCAGGCACCTGGATTACATCTCACAGTTTACGACAGATATAAGACATATATCAGGCAAGAACAACGTCGTTGCTGACAGTCTCTCAAGAATCGAGGAGATAACTCAGCCGGTAGACCCTTACAAACTAGCTGAATCACAGAAGCACGACACTGAACTGGAACAACTGCTCAACAGCAGCACGTCCTAATGCCTCACTAAAGTAAAACTGCCAGGATCAGAGACCGAACTGTACTGCGATGAGAGAAGCAAGATCCCTCGACCTTATGTCACAAAAGAACACCGTCGCAGAGTTTTCGAGAGCGTACACTCGTGGAGCCACCCAGGTGCAAACGCAACAACCAAAATGGTTACTGAACGGTACGTTTGGCCAGCAGTTAAAAAAGACTGCAGAGAATGGAGCCGTTCATGCCTAGCATGCCAGCGATCTAAGGTAACCCGTCACGTCTCATCACCAATGGGAACCTTCAAGCTGCCGAGGGCTAGATTCAACTACATCCACATCGACCTCATAGGCCCACTGCCGCTATCACAAGGTTATCGTTATTGCCTCACAGCCATCGATCGTTTCACGCGTTGGCCTGAGGTGATACCTACACCTGACATAACTGCAGAGACAGTAGCAAAGGCCCTAGTAACTGGCTGGATTTCTCGATTTGGCTGCCCCGTCGATATCGTAACGGACCGCGGTCGACAATTCGAGTCTGCACTCTTCAGGCAACTATCGAAGATGACTGGATTTCACCATAAGCGTACCACGGCTTATCATCCTGCCTGTAACGGCCTCATAGAGAGATTCCACTGGCAATTGAAAGCTGCTATAACCTGCCACTCCGCAGAAAACTGGGTCGAGTCTTTGCCACTAGTTCTACTAGGTATTAGGAACGCGTACAAAGAAGACCTAGGTTCTACATCAGCAGAACTTTTGTATGGTGAAACACTCAGGCTGCCAGGGGAATTATTTCAGCCACAGGTAGATGACACAATTGATATGTCAGACTATGTGGCACGGTTAAGGGCATTCGCAAGAAAATTGCAACCGTCACCAGCATCCCGACACGGTAGTAGATCAACATTCGTGTTCAAAGATTTAGGTACATCCAGTCACGTTTTCCTCAGAGACGAAACATCAGGCTCCCTAAAATCACCATATACGGGACCGCACAAAGTCCTGCAACACGGGGACAAGACCTTCAAGCTCCTCGTTAATGGCAAACCAGTTACAGTTACTATCGACAGGCTTAAACCAGCCTATATACTACACGATCCAAACACTCACACAAACGACAACACAAAAATACACCCAAACACACCATCACCCACACTACATAAAACAGCACCAACCACCGAATTACCTGGAAACACAGGAACTAATGTCAGAACGACAAAATCTGGTCGTAAAGTGCATTTTCCAGACTATTATCGCCCGTAGTGACGGTCTCTGGAGGGGGGTGATGTGGTGTAGGTTAATAACTTAAGTTTATAATGTAAATATTTACTCTATGCTTAAGGTAGTTGCCTAGCAACAGGAGACAAAAAATAACACGTTTGTCAGTTAAGAAAAATATATTCGACTTAGAAAAGCTCTTCGTATTTAAATTATTCTTTTATATCTCTTATTGTCTGCTTACACCGCATGAACATTAGTGTACGTAATTGCTTCGGCAGTACATACGCTAAATTGGTGACCCCGAGTAAGAACACTACAATGACAGACAAAAGTGAGCAAAATGTGATCGCAGCAGGCCAAATTTGGACGAGCCGTCTACCAAGCGGGACCCTTACCTTGTTGGCAGCCCCGACTTACGAGCAGTTAGCCGTTCGAACCCAGGCAGGCGTATTACTTTGTGTAATTTATTTTATCACCGCTGCTCTCAAAAACGGTGAAGGAAAACATCGTGAGGAAACCAGCATGTTCTAGGACTAAAAAATCGAAGACATGTGACATCTACCAACCCGCACTGAGCCCGCGTGGTGTACCTATTACAGACCACTCCCTCTCATAAAGAGGAGGCCTGTGTCCCAGCAGTCGGAACATTATAGGCTGATGATGATGATGATGATGATGATGATGATGATGTGCTGGCGTCTATACATATTTTATCCATTCGCGTTACACCACACATCCCCTTTAGCATTCTAGCAATCGTACTAGGCCCACTACATTTAGTAATTACTGTTAGAATATAGATTGTTAACTAGATCCGATTAGTTCCTTTTGACGCATAATGACCAAAATGATCAGGTTTTTTTTCGCATATCGACGCATTTGTAAAATGACATATCCGCATTAGAACCAATTCGCAAATTGACACATTAGCATTTAGACCAATTTGAAAAATGACCAATACAAATAATAACGCACAATGACGCATTCGTAAAACGAAACATCTTTAGTACTTTATAGTTTAAAGGGTATTGGTGTACCTACTTTTATTTTTACTTAAAAATTTTTTTTATTTAAACTTAATGAATTCATCAAACTACTGGCCACTCGAAAGTTTATCTTTGAAAATGAACTACTTCAAAGGATTCGTCTAAAATTAACTTAATTTATATCTATGCTCGTGCATAATTATTCACCCTTATATTGCATTTTTATTTATTTAAATTCTTAACTTCACTGTACTTGATGGTAAAAGTTTTGTTTTTAAAGGAATAGTTCTTAATTTCACAGTATAGATGGTAAATGTTTTGTTTGAAGGAATAATTCTTTTTGTTTTTGCCCTTTTCTTGCCTAACCGTGAATTAGTCTCTTGACATGGCATTTTGCGTATTGCACATTTTGTCAAATTGCGTATTTAAAATTAGTCAATACGCGTGTTGGTCATCATACTAATATGGCATTATGCGTATTGCACATTTTGCGTATATGTCAAAATGCGTATTTAAAATAAGTCAATACGCGTGTTGGTCATTATGCGTCAAAACGGATTAGTTCAAGATTAACCAATTAGCTTCGACCACATTAATAGCTTTCACAGACGTACGTACTTATAATTATTGAAGTTTGACAACATTCAGTTAATTTACGGGATCGGGTAACAGTAACTTCATTTATTACTTTAAGGTATGTTAAGTGCAGCTCAGCTGCATATGGTTAGACTGGAAGCCGACCCTAATAAAGTTTGGGAAAAGGCTAGGCAGGCAGGCAGGTAAGTTAAGTGCCATTTTTCGTCCTAACGCAGGGATGGGGAAACTTTTTCTTTCGGGTGCCCATATACAGGGTGTAACGGAAAGGCCTGGGTTCGAACGGCTAACTGCTTGTAACTGCTTGTTGGGCTGCCAACACTGGGCCACCGCTGCTCTCTAGCACATCAAGCTACCCAAAACTGTCAAATTTTCCCAATCAACCTTGAACCTAAGTCTATAACAACAAAGTTGAAAATCTATTAAAGTTTGGCAGATTGTTGTAGCACTGTTTTAAACTATCACGGTTTTTATCTGAACTAATACTATCAGTCACGGGATATCTTCCATGATTATTTATTTTGTTGAGTTCCCTATATTTTGACGCTGTTGCAAGCGCCATGCGTTTTTGCCGTTACTTCGTATCAAGTGCCAGTGATTCGCGTAGCAAAAGAAAAAAATATACATACTTAAGGGTGTGCTGCAGACCATCAAACTGAACATGTTTCTCCACAAACAAACATCGTTATAACGAAAAAATTATCTTCTGCCCCATACGAAATTTCAATACCTATTCGACCCAAATGTATGGGGTAGCTGATTTTTTTTTCGCTATGACGATATTTCTTTGTGAAAAAACATGTTCAGTTTCATGGTCTGTAGCACACCGTTAAGTATGTATATACCCTTCGTAACAACCTGTATACTAACGAAATATATGGCGGGCCAAGTTGTTGCAATTTTTTGCTAAATTGTATACTGAATTAGAATTATTGATATGGGTTTTTCTGAAAATATATTGTACAATATTACAAAATAACTATAATAATAAGAAAAAAAAATAACATTAAATTAAACTTTAAGTTAACTGTGAAGTAGAAGGTTGGGAAATGCTGGTCTTTGAGGGAACATGTGACATGTGGATCTGTTTTTGTTTTCTGCATGATTTCATCACAAGCTTCATCACTTGTGGACCCGCTCTTATTGGCTAGCTATATAGCTCCGTATTTAAAATTATAAAAAATAGTAATTCAGTGTAAAAGTGTCTAAAATTGTGTTTAAATTGTGCGTACACGATCAATAGCTGCTTTAAAACGTTTGCAACAACTTTTAACAAGTATTGAGTGTAAAAACAGTTAAAAACAATCTTACTAGAACGTTTGTAAATAAACAAGTGTAATAAGTGATATTTGGATTTATACATTGGCCAAAATACGCCTGAAGACATACAACTATCATAAATATTTAAAACAAAGTGAACTTAAAGTGTTATAAACCTAATATTTGAGTGAAATTAATAGTGTAAACAATTTCAAACAAATTCAAAAATTTAAACGACGCGCTTCTCGGCGTCTTTTAACGATCATTATTGACTTCCACCTATTATGCTATTTCGATAAAATAGCGAGTGCAAATATAGCGCATTGGCTATCGGCTTGACTCTAAACGCACTAATCAAGAAATCCGAGGATCAAATCTCAGTTGATATAAGATTGACTTTTTGTGTTTTAATTTTTTGTTTTCTTACGTAAAACAAAAATTTCACAAAAATATTACACTACGTAAAAAGAAATCTGTCATAAATGATTCTTTGAATGTTCTTTGAGTGTTGATAGATGATAATTATATGAAACAGTCTGCTTCGAACTTATAACTAAAATAAAGTGCAGTGTCAAGTCATATTTAAACTTAAAAACTGTAAAACCATAAAACAAACTCTATAACTGTTTATTTTCGAAAATTTGAATTTTGGCGTCCCAAAAAATAAACCACCATCCATGAAATAAATCTGTCAAAATATAAAGACAGCGCCATCTAGTATCGAGTAGCGATTCTAGTAATAACAAGTTTCGTTGGCAAGTAACGAGCCACTATTTCGTGGGAAATCATTTGATTGCCAGATGAAAAAAGAAATTCGGGGTAATTGGATATCCCTACTCGAAAAAGACCGAGCAAATGTTATATTGTTTGAACCAGAAAGCAACATTTATTTGAAATCTTAAATAAATAACATTGAGCAACAATATTTTGAAGCAAAAAAAGCCTAACGTTTATTACATATGAGGCATGTACTAGAAACGCATTTGAAGTTCTGCGTAAGATTTCATTGCATTCATAATTGCTTGAAAGTTTGTTTACAATTACAACTGCAAGAGTAAAGTACTCATTAGAGGAAGAAATAATAACAAATATGGGGTCTGAAGAAAAGAATATAACTTTACGTTGCAAACATAATGTTGTGAGAACTTTGTCGTACGAATCACCCTGTATCAGACGCAACTCACTAGATTCTATTAACTCTGAAATAAATACGACGGCATTAAGTATGTTCGATTTATCAACAAGCGCTCCGTCAGATGACATCTATAAACTGAGACAAGAATTAGAAGAAAAGCAAACATTATTGGATAATGCAAACACGGAAATTGATAAACTATCCTTAGAAAATATTCAACTACGCAAGGAAATTCTAGAACTATCTACGCTTATGCTAACACAAAAAAAAATATCTACAGTGAATGAAAAAACCCCAAAAACAAAAATAACACAAAACACTCATATCAACAACGAAACAAAGGAGTCAGGGTGTCTACAACCTACAGAAACAAACAGATGTAATACTGAATATGATACGAAAGTACTTCCTACCACAATAATGAATATTGCACCTCCAGATGAACCAATTGCAAACGAGGATAAAAATATAACACAAAATAATACATCAACCCGGAAATACAAAGAAGAAGAAAAGGAGATGGATAAAAACAGAAATCCATTTACATATTTGGGGCTCAGCAATGTGTTGGATTAGCATCTAAGTTAGCTCATTCCAGAACTAATACCAGGTATGAAAAATATAGAATTGAATCTACTACGAAACCGCAAGCTTCAGCAAACGACGTCTTCAGCAGTTGCGAACGCATGAAAGTAACATGCGGAGATAAAATAATTGTAAGCGTTGGTGAAAACGATCACAACCCCATAAAACTGTTATACAATTTATCGTATGTACTCAAAAAATTTGAAAAGACCAATGTCATTGTTCTTGGTGTAAATAAAACTTCTCATCTTAAGGAAAAGACACTGAATGAAACTTTAAAAAACTTTTGTAATAATATTTCTAACTGTACCTTTATAAATTGTTATAAGTTATCTGTATATTCTTTATGTAAGAAAATTAATTCTACTATAGATATTTTAGATTATAATGCCAAATATTTAAATTTCACAACAAAAAAAACTGAAACATACATTAACACTAAGATTGTATCCCAAGCAGATGCTTTTACACTTAAAAAAATATTATCTGGTCATGAAAACATCCCGAAAAGAGAAGTTCAAATTGAAATAAATAACAAATGCACCAATAGTAGCAACCGCGTTATAGGAACGATACCATATTATTTCGATTTAATGCGGAAAAAAGCTCTTGAGAAAACAAAAATCAAATCTCTTCAAGATGAAAGTATATCGTTTTTTCTATAACGCTAAATCAAAAAATGATCTTAATAATGACAACGTTACAACTACGGACTCATTGACACTGTTTCACCAGAATATAGCAGGCCTTTTAAACAAACAAGACAATTTAGAGTTAGCCATCGATGATTTTGATAGAAAAAATAATTACATAGATGTGATATGTCTCTCGGAAACTTTTATTAAAAGAGGCAATGAAAACAACGTTAATTTAAAAAACTTTAAGCTAATTAGCTCATACTCGAGAATAAAAGAAAAAAGAGGTGGTGTTTGCATTCTTGCACGAAATTCTATAGACTATAAAGATTTGGCTATCTGTAGCACCATGTCCATGGATAAAGAATTTGAATGTTGTGGAGTAGAATTTCCCGCTCTCAACTGTATTATTATTTGTTTATATAGAACCCCAGACAGCAACATTAACTCATTCTTCAACAAACTTGAACTACTCCTACATAAAATTTGTAATAAACCCAACAAAAAAATTATTCTAACAGGTGATCTAAATATAGACACACTTAAAAGCAATAAAATAGCATTACGTCTTAAAGACACTCTAGTCAATTTTGGTCTCTTCTTACACATAGATCAACCAACGAGACAAAAGGCATGTATTGATCACTTTATAAGTAACATCAAAGACGCGAAAGGTAAAGTTCATGAATTATTCCTCTCTGACCACAACACGGGACAAACTTTAGAATTTTCAATTAATAATAAACCTAAAAGACTTATAAGTTGGTATGTGTACAAAAGAAACTATAGTAAAAATAACCTAGACAAATTTATAAATTGTTTGTCAGCCCTAAGTTGGTCAGAAGTGTATGGACAAGAAAACTTAAATTCTGCTTTTAATATATTTCATGAAACTTTTTGTTTATTTTATGACCTCTGCTTTCCGATCAACAAAGTAAGAATAAATTCAAACTGTAAATCTCCAAGGTGGATCACTACAGGAATCAGAAAATCAAGCAAACAAAAAAGAAAGTTAAGAAATCGGCAATACATTTCAAAATCTGAAAACAATTCATCTAATTTAAAAAAATATAGTTCTGTCTTCAAAGGATGCATTATTCGATCAAAACACCTCATAAATTCTAAAATAATGTCAGCGGCAAAAAATAAAGGCAAAGCTGCATGGCAGATTATCAAAAACAAAACTGATTACGTAAACACTAAAACAAATATAGAAACTATTAAAATCAACAATAAACTTTTATACAAACCTTTAGAAATTGCTAAAACTTTTAATGAATTTTTTATTGATGTTGCCAAAGAATTCCATAACAACAAAAATAATGCTTCACCAGATAAGACACCCAAAATAGATATACCAAATATGACTCAAACCATGTTTTTACATCCATGTTATGAGAATGAAGTAAGAAATACCATAATGTCCCTCAACAACACAAAATCTGTTGGATTTGACGGTATAGCAACTCACATACTTAAATCCTGTGCCAACATTATATCGCCAATTATTGAACACTTGATCAATCTCTCATTCTGGCAAGGGATTTTTCCAGATAAACTCAAGCAATCGATTGTGAAGCCATTGTTTAAAAAAGGTGACACAAAAGACTTGTCTAACTACCGGCCTATAGCGTTAATATCTA
Organism: Cerastis rubricosa; assembly: GCA_949152445.1. Taxonomy (NCBI): domain Eukaryota; kingdom Metazoa; phylum Arthropoda; class Insecta; order Lepidoptera; family Noctuidae; genus Cerastis; species Cerastis rubricosa. Next base: position 19,224,182 of record OX424541.1, read on the forward strand.
ATTTATCAAAAATCTTTGAGAAAATTATGCATCGTAGACTCACAAATTATTTAGAAAAATTCCAAATTATAAAAGAAGAACAAAACGGTTTTCAAAGGGGTAAATCGACAACGTTAGCAGCATTTACTCTAATAAAAAATGTAATTGAAAAATTAGATAAACGGGTTCCAGTGTCCGTTATTTTCTTTGACATGAGCAAAGCTTTCGATTTTGTCAACCACGATTTACTTCTAAAAAAATGCAATAACTACGGAATCCGAGGGATAGTTATTGACTGGATTACTAGCTATTTATCTAACCGCCAACAAAGAGTAGAAATAAGTACAATAAACAAAAACAAAGAGTCAATATCAATCAGTTCGGAATATAGTCAAACCAAATCAGGTGTACCACAAGGAAGCATACTGGGCCCATTACTTTTCCTTATCTACATCAATGATTTGCCCACTGCTTTACAACAACAGTGTATACTCTTTGCTGACGATATATCGGTAATCGTTGCAAATGATAATAAATCAGACATAATTCACGAAAAAAACCTAAATACAATAGTAAATCAAGTTTTAAAATGGCTAGAAAATAATTATCTTTGTGCAAACCTTAGTAAAACCAAATACATAAACTTTCAAAATTACAACTCAAAACCAAAAACATATAAAGTAAATTGTCAAGGACAACAAATAAACGAAGTAAGTGAATATAAATTTCTTGGACTCATTCTTGATCAGCACTGTCACTGGAAATTACATATAGAACATGTTTGCAAGAAACTCAACCAATTTGTTTTTGCACTTAAACGTTTAAGACGTACCGCTAGTGAAGCAGTCGCCCTGACTGCTTACCACGGGTATGTATCCTCCTTACTCCGGTATGGACTCCTACTCTGGGGGAACTCGACAAATATAAATGAAGCATTTATTGTTCAAAAAAAATGCCTAAGAGCAATTTGCGGTATCAGCCCATTAACATCCTGTCGACCACTGTTTAAAAAATTAAGGCTATTAACTCTAACAGGCCTTTTCATAATGCAGGCTGGTATTTTTGTCAAGGAACACTCTAAGTTTTTTATAGCATGCGACCTGCATTCGAAATACACTCGTCGAGATCCCACAAGATTAAGAATACCTGCACATCAAAGCACATTATGCCAAAAAAATAGTTTAATCACTGCAATAAAAATCTTTAACAACATACCAAAAGAATTAAGAGAGCTCCCTTTAAAATATTTTAAATCCAAATTGTATAAATGGCTCATTGATAATTGTTTTTATAGTGTAAAAGAATTTCTAGAAAAAAAAATAGCTGATAGATATGGTTACTGAGCTCTACAAAATATTTCATGTTGCTGCGTTTTTTTAGTTTTTTATGCTTTATTTTTAAGTTTATATTAATTGTTTAAAGATTTCGAATGGATACGAAGCCTTAAATTGTAAGTGCTAATATAGCACTAGCGTGCGTTGTAGTATTAATATTTTAACAAATTTATGTTTCGTATTAAAATTCACGTTAAACATTTTCAAATATTTGTATGCCATTCTATGGCAAAACATGTAAGTTCACAACCCTATTTATAAGACCTAAATGTACCATGTTTTTACGCAAATAAAAATTATTCTATTCTATTCTATTCTATAAGCCGTCTCCATCTGTGATGCTGAAATTTTTAGCAGTGAAAAAAGGTGGTCATCCGAAAGCCTATTACGAAGACAATTTGTTCTTAGTTTCGTTTGATTTTTGTTTGATGGTTGCGGGCCGGATTTCAACGCTTCGCGGGCCGGAGATAGCCCGCGGGCCGTAGTTTCCCCATCCCTATCCTAATGCGAACGAAGGCGCGGGAAAGAACTTGTCAACAATCATTCAGAATGTTGATGACGTTGGTGACTTCACATATACAAGTGCCTACCCTTTGTCGCATGGTTTTCTGCGATATAAGGATTGGGGTAAACAAATATTTAAGGATCAAAGAAGCTTATATCGGCTTCATAGAGTATCTGTCAAACATGATTGGGTATCGCGCGAGCGTTTTGGGGGCTTCCTCTTGTAATTAATTTTGACGTTCAATAAGTGCTGTCTATATGTATTATCAATCATGTATCAGCCTGATATGAATAAAAGAATTTTAATTTTGCTGCTGTTCGAAAAAAAAAAGAAATCTGATCTGAAATCAGGGTCAGGTGGAAGTACCAAGTATTGTGTTATTATCTAAGCATTATGTTGAGCTTTTTGGCAAAGGTTTTTTTTGTGTCTTTTGGCTTTTATTATGTAATTAATCACGCAAGTAAACGCGTTTTCATTCTACTTTCTTTGGCTGTTCATGGTTGGCAGGATTTACAATTAAGTTTATTCACCATTCGGGTGTTAGGTTTTCTTAGTACACTTTACCCCAACGTTTGGGTAAAACCTACAGTCTACAAAATAGGGTAAACAATTACCTAGCAAGTCTGATTAGCTAGAGTGACACACATTTATTACAAGATTATGACTTAGACTAATAAACCTGCTCTAAACTAAATACACGCTAAAGTAAGAAATTTGTAGTCCCTTAGATTTTTAGAAAAATAAAAAAACAGCTTTTCTGCCCCGTACAAAATGGTTCAGTGTTTCTCAAATATGACAACACCTTGCGGCTACACGCTCTAGAATATTATTAGTGTTGCTACTAGTGGTTTACTTATAATTTTATGAAGTAGGTAAAAACAGAATCTATGTGAAGAGAATAACCTTATACGTACGAACAGAAAACGAAACTATGTACAAGAACTCTTAAGGGCGGTTTCAGATTAGTATATTTTCGGTGCGTAAGTAAAAGCTCGTTTTTGGACGTGCGTGTACATTCGTATACGTGCGTCTTTTGTTTCTCGCATGACTCGTACGAGCGTTGACGCGCTTATAATAAGCTCATATATGCTCAGGCTTTTGAAGTGTGAATTGGGGCGCGCGTGTACAAGTATACGCGCTTACAAGCACGCTAGCCTGAAACCGCTCTAAGTAACTTTAAAAGAAATAAAGATGTATACTTACATACTATTTATATAAATTGTCCACAGGTAATCTTCAGTAATCCAACATGTTGTTTGAAGTACTAGTAGTTGGGGCCGTGGCCCTCGTGATATGGTTGCTATTCTTCAAGGAAGATGAGAACCCGCTGGACCAACTTCCTGGACCCCCTCGGAAACCTATCATAGGAAACACTTGGGAACTGTTTCAGTCGCCACCTGGTAAGCACTGTTATCTTTTAAGTAACATATAACATAACATCAAGCCTGTAATACCTGAATGGCTAGGCATAGGCAAAGGTGTCATTGCACGACCACATTCCACCAGTTTGGCTGAGTCTCATGTAATAGGGGGCGAGCCTTTGCCATGAACCGCGCACACAACCAGACTCTAAGTTAAGAAGTTAATCTAGTGGTTGCAAGGGCGACTGCTGAGTTCTTGGGTTCGATTCGCAAATTCTAATGCTATGCTGATGATTCTCGACCCGGATCAATAATAAAATGGGTAGGTACTTATGCATATTTTTTTCTTATTTACGGAAAGCGGTAAGTGACCCGTGTTTTAAACTCGACGTGTGTCTGATCCTCGCCGTATAACCTCGATTACACACAAACAACAAATCTCAAAGTTCTCTCGTCCCAGCCACCGCGGGCATCGCCCCGGGCGACGGCCACCATAGGCGCGGGCCTGTGGACGGTGAGTGATGGTCTGGCTCTCCGTAAAAATAATGACATCCGTAAAGAGTTGGTAGTATATTTGAGTCAAATAGTTTAATTTTGATTTCGTTACATAAATTTCCCTTAAATATTTCTGCCCCATACAAAATTTCAATACCTATTCGACCCAAATGTTGCTTAGCAACAATTAGCTGTATTTTTTCTCCGTTGGTCATTGCTTTCGTTTTTTCGTTATTTATTTTCAGTCCACACTTCATACGTTCTGTATTAAGAGCTTTGATTGGTTCTTGTAAGTCTGACTGGCTTTCTGAAAGTAGGTATGATTATGTCGTCTGCGAATCGTAAGTGTGACTGCTATTCACCGTTAATGTTGATACCCCACCTCCAGGCGTGATGTTTTGTGCACTTTATTATGAATAGGTCAAACGCTGGTTGGATATATGCAGCATAATTAAGAATGTAAGTAGTCTAGAACAATCTATATCAAAGAATTTACTAGTTTTCTCACAAAGTTAGGTTTTCTTTGAATTATAATTCGTAAGTCGTAGACACGGTGTTATAAACTGTTGTTCGGAGCTCAAAGGATTAGTTTCAGAAAGTTTATGATGTAAACATATTCTGATGAAAGAAAATGTTGCTGTTCTGTTTGTTTTAATTTACGGTTTTTGTTTTTACCGTTAAATTTAGTTACTTCACTGATTAAAAAAATATTTGGAAACATTATTTTGATATTGTTGGTGACGGACATATTGTATATTAATGAATAAAGTATTTATAGCCTAGGGTTTTTTTTGACTGTTGTGTGACCCCACTGCCAAGCTTAGTCCAGCCTATTGGCCCATAGTCCACTATACCAATAACTTGTAAATGTAGAAGTAACTCTCTCTATATCTCTGTATGTTTGTCTGTTACCCGTTTGAACAGTTTTGAACAAATTTGGCATAAAGATAGTCCATGACCTGGATAAGGAGTTAAAATACTGTTTATACCGGGGATCCGCTGGATGCGCGAAGCATAGGACCGGTCAATGTGGCGACACTTGGGGGAGGCCTATGTCCAGCAGTGGACGTCTTTCGGATGATGATGATACCGGTAACATTTTTCCGTGAATAATAAATACTTTCAGACGTCACCCTCGGGGGAAGTTGATGAAATACTAGCTTATTCTCGCAGTTTCGCAGTGCGCGTTTGCTTCGGTAATTGTCCTACGGGAACGTACTACCGGGATTAAAAGTATCCTATCTATTGATACGGGCTATAAACTATCTGTGTGCTATGCCTTAGGGGGTAAACGCTCAGGTATCCCCCCAAAATGTCAATGTGGCACTTGGGTGAGGCCTATGTCCAGCAGTGGACGTCTTTTGGGCTGAGATGATGATGATGACGCCTTAGGGCATTTCATACAAACTTTCAAGTCCTTATTTTCCGAAATGACTGAACCGATTTTAATAATACTTCATACGCATAAATGTGATTTCCAAAACACATTTTGTAAAAAAATTAAATTAAAAATTTAAAAAACCCCCGACACAAAAAACCTCTAAAAAGCCAAAAATAAATTAATCCAAGCGTCGTAGCGTCGGGGGTCCGCTTTGTTCTGTGCTTGTACTAAGCGGTCTTCTTAGCGGTCCCCCGACGCTACGACGCTTGGATTAATTTATTTTTGGCTTTTTAGAGGTTTTTTGTGTCGGGGGTTTTTTAAATTTTTAATTTAATTTTTTTTCATGCTTTTTAAACTTATTTTATTTTTGCCTAGCCTTGACTTTCCTACTCCTGGTTAACGAAACCAAGGAAAGATATAAATTAAACAAAATATAAATTGGGGGGGGGGGTGCACTCCCCCCCCCCCTCAGCAATGCCCATGGTGACAAGCGACAACATTTCAAATAGACTACCTGTGAAAGTTTTTAAATCCCTACATCAACTAGAAAAGACGTGATGATCTTCAAACGGCTGAGCAGATTTTCATGAAACATAGCTAAGAACACTCTCGACTAAAATACCTTTCAAACGACACCACTTTTATCCAAATCGGTTCATCCGTTTAGGAGCTACGATGCCACAGACAGACACACAGATACACAGATACACAGATACACACGTCAAACTTATAACACCCCTCTTTTTTGGTCGGGGGTTAAAAATAGTGTTGCAGCTTAATTAAGTTATAGAACGATTATCGACAGAAATATCCAAATATCTTGTTTTTAAAAGACATTTCGAAAATGTTTTTTAGTAACTTTTTGACCTATATATCTTGCTTATGTAGGACTAGCCAGAGCAAAAGGAGTAAATAAAAAGCTTTCATTTGATCAAATAAGCATGATGTATTTACTGGGTTTGACCATCAAAATAAACACAGGTATAAATAACTACAACATTACATTTATAATTATATTAGCAGAATTCACGGTACTTACACAGGTATTACAGAGCTCCTTACACTTTCACAGTTCAACCAACACTGCCTTGCTAAAATGGCGCTGCCTCGTGACTTTTTTAAATCCCTCCTCTTTACCAGACTAAATAGTCAATTGACATTGCAATATCTGTTAGCGCCATTTTAGCATTTTAAACGAATCAAATGAGTTACTAATTTTATCAAAACAATTGTGCAATTTACAATAATACTTTAGAATCTTAAAACTACTTATAAATCTATTTAAGTAGCTAACATTCGGCCATCCGAAATCTCGTACGTCCTCGTACGGTTGACAAATAATCAACTTTAAACATTTAATTTTACACTAGTATTTTTTTTTTGTACCTATACACTTTAAATCAATATTCAAAATACAATATTACATAATTTTGTTTCTCGTTATTTTATATAATAATTATTAATTAACATCTTTGATATTATTACCAATAGACCCTCTTTAAATCGAATGCCAGTGGCAACAGGCCCAATTTAGTCCCGAATACCACCGCCATTCGGCACCATTCCGTCCTGAATACCCGTGGCAACGGGCCCCAATATGTCCCGAATACCATTGGCAACAGGCCCCAATATGTCCTGAATACCTCCAGCAACAGGCCCAAATACGTCCTGAATACCTTTGGCAACAGGCCCCAATATGTCCTGAATACCCCTGGCAACAGGCCCCAATATGTCCTGAATACCAGTGGCAACAGGCCCCAATATGTCCTGAATACCTCTAGCAACAGGCCCCAATCCGTCCTGAATACCTTTGGCAACAGGCCCCAATATGTCCTGAATACCTCTGGCAACAGGCCCCAATATGTCCTGAATACCAGTGGCAACAGGCCCCAATATGTCCTGAATACCTCTAGCAACAGGCCCCAATACGTCCTGAATACCTTTGGCAACAGGCCCCAATATGTCCTGAATACCCCTGGCAACAGGCCTCAATACATCCTGAATACCAGTGGCAACAGGCCCCACAAAATTATTTATAACATAGCCATAATCAACAAAAGAAAATCATTGTTTTATCAAAGTATTATTCATTTACCAATCAGTACTTACGCAAAATGTATCACTACAACATAGGTGATTTTCCTATTACCTATCAGATATACCTAAATAACTTATTCAGGGTCAGCTTCATCACTGTCTTCACTTAGAGACTCATTGTGTGGTCTGTTAAAATTTAACCAGGGTTTAATTTTGTCTACCGCCACTACGGCAGAGTATAGTTTGTTGCCCTTTCTAGTCAACGGCGTGTCTACTATTTTAAACCTATCACAATCGTAAATCTGCGTTATTCTGTATGGGCCCTGATATTTGGGTACAAGTTTTCTACTCTGTCCTGTGGCGGGTACTTGCCTTTCTACACTAACTAAATCGCCTACGGCGTACTCATGAGGTTTACAGCGTTTTTTATCATAATATTCTTTGGCCTTTTGTTGAGACAGTCTTATATGTGAATTTATATTATCCCGAATTTCAGTAATATCTTGTCCGTCAGTAATATCTGTTACATCTTCAACTAACTCCGAAACTATCTTATTTTCATTTGATCCCGCTAATCTTTTTCCAAAAAGAGCCTCAGAGGGAGTGCGATTAATGCCTTTATTAAAAGTATTGTTCATACCCCATTGCACATCTAACAATTGATCGTCCCATTTATTGTCAGCCGTGCCAACACACTTTGCAGTGAGGGCGTCAACAATTGTTTTGTTGTAGCGCTCTACCTGTCCGTTCGCTCTAGGTGTGGCTACAGCATTCAATATATGTTTTATGCCCTTCTCAGTCATAAACTTCCTAAAAATATCGCTGGTAAATGAAGTGCCGCGATCTGATACTAGTCGCCTTGGAACTCCAAAAATACCAAAGTACTCACTGAATACTTTTATTGATGTAGAGGACTTTGTATTCTTAACGGGTTTTAAATAGATGTATCGACTGTAAGCATCAACAATTACGAGTATGTACATATTTCCTTTACTACTTCGTATAAACGGTCCTACATGGTCCACATGTATTGTATCAAAGGGAGTAGAGACCTTTTCAATCGGAAGCAAATACCCAGGTTTTTTCCCACCCATTGATTTCGAGTAACTACATTCTAAACACGAATTAACGTATTTTTTTACAAAATTACGCATCCTTTTAAACCAATAATGTGACTTAATTTTATCTAATGTCTTGTCAATAGCAAAATGACCAATATCATCGTGGTTCTGCTTAACTATTTGCCAGCGGACTCCCTTTGGTACAACCCACTTATCCCCAGAAGCAGTTACTCTAAATAATTTATCATGTTTTAATTTGTAATTCGTTTTAATATCTATAACATTGTCTAAATTAGGGTCTTTTAATATTCCTACAATTCTTTGTATTTCGTCATCCGAACGTTGGACCGTGGCTAACCAATTATCGTCATTTACAATCATTACATTGAATTTTAACTGTTCGTCGTTTATAGGATTACGGCTCAGGGCGTCCACGTGGGACATTGACTTTCCCGGACGGTATTCAATGCTGAAATTAAATTCTTGCATTTGCTCCCACCATCGAGCTACCCGCGGAAGCATATCCCTTTTCTGGAAAGTTGCCCTTAAAGAATTGCAATCAGTAATGATCTTAAATTGGATCCCGATTAAATAAACTCTAAATTTATGCAAGGATGACACAACTGCTAAAGTCTCAAGATCATAAGATGAATAATTTTGTTCTTCTGGAGTTGTTTGCCGACTAAAATATGCAACAGGTCTAAGAACACTATCATATTTTTGGAGGAGGATACCAGCGACTCCTATTTTACAAGCGTCGGTATGTAGTTCTGTAGTTAGACTTGGATCGTATAATGCCAATGTGGGCTTACGTGTTAGTTCAGCCTGCAATTTTCTAAACGACTTTTCTTGATCTGGGCCCCAAGCCCATTTGATATCCTTCCTCAACAAATATGTCAGTGGTTTGGCTATAATAGAGAAGTTGGGAACAAATCTCCTAAAGAAACTGGCTAACCCAATAAACTGACGAACGTTGTGTTGATTAGTAGGAGTTGGAAACTTTTCTACCGCTTCTATTTTCTTTGATCCAGGTCTAATACCATCAGCAGATATCTCAAACCCTAAGTATTCGACTTTAGGACTAAAGAAATTACATTTAGACAAATTCAATGTGAGACCAGCCTGAGTAAATAACTTTAATATTGATTCTAACCGTGAAATGCCCTCGCTAAATGTTTTAGATGGGATAATAATATCGTCTAAGTAAGCCAGAGCCTCCTTATGACGCGCTTTACCTAATATTTGGTTCATTAACCGTTGAAAGGTCGCAGGAGCATTGGCAAGACCAAACGGCATTCTGTTGAATTCAAAATGGCCGTCGGGAGTTACGAACGCGGTTTTATGTTTATCCTCTTCTCTAATTTGAATTTGGTAATATCCTGATTTTAAATCGAGAGTTGTATAAAGTTTATGGCCTGCAAGTATATCTAACTGATCATCGATTAAGGGCATCGGATAGTTTTCTTTAATAGTCTTCTTATTCAACGCCCTATAATCTATGCAAAGTCTAAGTTCGCCACTTTTCTTCCTAACAAGCACGATTGGACTAGCATATGCCGATGTTGATGGACGGATTATGTCGTTGTCCAATAATTCTGAAACCATATTCCTAACCTCTTCTTTTTCTTTAATGGCTAATCTATATGGTCGATAAACTACAGGTTCATTGTTATCAAGGCTTATCGACATTTCTCCCACTGAAGTACAGTCCAACTCATTCAAATTAAACGCGAAGCAACCTCTAAACTGATTTAGCAAAGATAGTAACTGTGCCCGTTCGGTAGTTGACAAAACTGAACCAATATTGACATTAAAATCACTAATAGAATCGAAGTTGGAAACTCTTTGAACTTTAATTTGCCTTTCTTCACATGCGACTCTTCCTCGAGCAATAAGCTTATCTTTAGGTAACGCAATCGGGACAACACCCCAAGAATTTAGCATAATTTCACCTGTTCCCTTCTGGATACTAAATAACCCTGTTAAAACTGAGAACATAGAATCAGCTTCAACCCTAAAACCTCCACAATAAATATTGCACCATCATAACTAGGCTCTGTGTAAATGTCAACAGCTGTAACTCCAGAAACAGTGGTATCACTTTTACAGTACAAACCTATCTTGTTATTTTCAGCAATAGTGTTACTCGACTCCTTAATTTCTAAACGATCTTCAGTCTTACGAATCTCGATATGTGGCTGCTCTGTAAAAGTGTGACCAATCATCACTGGTACATGCATGACACTATCTGGTACTATCACTAACTCTACATTTGCGGCTACGTCATCAACAGAAATATGAACAGATTGTTTGCCCAAAGAGAGAACAGTTGAATTGCCAATTCCTACCAGCACAGAATTGTCTACTTCGTATCCTATACCTAGCTTCTTAAATTCAGTTGACTTCATCATAGAACACTCACTACCTAGATCTACATATGATTCAAATGGTACATTATTAATTAAAGCGACTTTAAAATATTTATCATTTGTTTTCCCCAAACTAGAGACGCGCATGACCTTCTTTTCAGCCCCTGTGAGTTTTGTGAAACGATGATCAGTTTCATGCCCGAACCTGCTGCACCTAGTACATTTTTTAACAGGTTGTGGGCATTGTTGAACTATATGGCCTTCCTGTTTACAGTTAAAACAGCGTTGAGTTTTATTTAGAACACGCGGTTGAGGGTCTTGTTTACCGACATTTTTACTGGTGGTAACAATTGTTCTACGGTCACTAGGTTTTACGTTTTTGGAATTTCGTAAATATGCAAGTAGTTTATCGGGGTCATCGAATTGTACTGCTTCTGCCCCTAATCGTACAGAACGATCGTCAATCCCATGTAAGACGCAGTCTACTGCTCTCTTACCTATTATACCGCATCTATTTATCAAAGTTATTTTTTCATAGTAATAATTTTCTAAAGAGTCCCCGAAACGAGCGCGTTTAAAAAGCATATCACTCAACATCTGTCCGTAATTTTCATCGGAAGGAAAAGCTGCCCGCAGTTTATCCTGCCATTCTTCCCATGTGAAAAGTACGGATGGTAAACCCTCGTACCAACGCTGAGCTACCCCTCGCAATTTAGGAAGAGCAAAATGGACTGTTTGTTTTCCTGACCACCCATAGATAGAAGCGCACTCGTTCACTTTATGTAGCCACATGGTCATAGTCTGTTCTTTTTTTGCTGGATCATATTCCGGTACAGCATTGTTGAGATTCCCTAATTTATGCATAGGGTCTTCTCCTTTTAGAGATGATAAAACTTGTAGAAGCTGCGACATGCTTACATTATTATTAGTAAAGGACTCACCGACATCGTTCGGCTGCTGAATGTTGTTCTCGACCTGGTGTGTGGCCGCATTCGGTCTCTGATTGCATCTTTCATTCCTGGGCCGGCTGCGTGATCGGCTCCTGGACTGACGGTGGCGCCTATCGTAGACCCGCGACCCGTGCCTCTCCAGGGCCACAGAATGTTGGCGGCACTGGCTTCCTGGTGACTGGGACTGGCTGATGCACCGATGTGATCGACGACAGCTCCGACTTCGGTACCGCTGTCTTCGATGAAGTGTTCCGGTATCTTCACGACTCCGGGAGCGTGAAGGCTTACGGCTGAAGCCATGACGCCTTTCCCTACTGCATGAGCGCCTCTCTGATCTTCGTTGTGGTGTCCTCACAGCACGGTTGCCTGAAGGTAGTACCCGGCTCCGTGATCTCCGCGCACTTTTGTCACGTTCTACAGCGTGAGATTGCTCACGCGGCGACAATTGACGCACGTCTTCCATGATTAACTGAAATAAGAAGTCAACGGACAAAAAGTTGCATTTAAAATGCACTAAAACTACACCAATGTCTTTAAAAACAAACTACAAAGAATTTAAAACAAAGACAGAATTAAATAACTGTTTTGTAGGTTAATCAAAGATTTCAAACAATAGAAAAAAAAATGTTTGGAATAAGATTACAGTGAAAATACTTATGGCATAAATCATCCCACTTCTGAAATGTAGGACTAGCCAGAGCAAAAGGAGTAAATAAAAAGCTTTCATTTGATCAAATAAGCATGATGTATTTACTGGGTTTGACCATCAAAATAAACACAGGTATAAATAACTACAACATTACATTTATAATTATATTAGCAGAATTCACGGTACTTACACAGGTATTACAGAGCTCCTTACACTTTCACAGTTCAACCAACACTGCCTTGCTAAAATGGCGCTGCCTCGTGACTTTTTTAAATCCCTCCTCTTTACCAGACTAAATAGTCAATTGACATTGCAATATCTGTTAGCGCCATTTTAGCATTTTAAACGAATCAAATGAGTTACTAATTTTATCAAAACAATTGTGCAATTTACAATAATACTTTAGAATCTTAAAACTACTTATAAATCTATTTAAGTAGCTAACACTTATAAGTATTAAGTTTCATTAACACGGCACCGTGGAACCCATATGGGTTAGTTACATCATCCGCCGTTAAGACCCCGAGGAACCCAAATGGGTTACCCTCATACAGGCAAACTTAAACTCTAATCGTACGTGAAGTAGGGATCAATGACGTCAGCGATCACGTAATGCGCGATGCCCAAAAGGGGCCCTCAAACGGGACCAAAGGATTCGGATGGCGTTAATAAGGTTAAAATCAGTTTAGTCATTTCGGAAAAAAAGGACTTGAAACTTTGTATGAAATCGTTCTTAAATCTATTCAGTAGTTTTCCGCGAAAGAGTAACAAACATGCATCTCTCCATCCTCACAAACTTTAGCAATTACAATAGTAAATAAGAGAACATGACCCCAATGGATTAATTAATAATTACACATTAACATTACTTCCTCTTTCAGACAAGTTCCTGGACGTCCTAGTAGACTACACACATAAATATGGCGAACGCTATGTGTTCAAAGTGATGAGCAAGAGAGTCCTCCACATTTCTGGACCTGCTGATATCGAGGTGCGTACAATCAACATCATCGTCTTTTGCTTAGCGTTCTACCAACTATGTTGGGGTCGGCTTCCAATCGAACCGGATGCGGATGAACACCAGTATTTTACCTGGCGCGACTACCTATCAGCTGGCCTACCATGACGTCTGATCCAGTGTGGGAAAGAGACGGAGCTATACATGTTGTTTAGCGCCATCTCCTTCCCACTTTAGAAAAGACGTCATGGTAGGCCACTCCACAATTCAGTTAGTATTTCCCAGGTAATACGATACCCTTTTTAAGACTGGTTGTCAGCGTTTCGGACCGCTGACTACCTGTAACGACTGTCAAAGATTTACAAATGACAAGACCAAGACTGAAGGTGCTTTCCAAGGCTCGGAGGAAATTCGGTACGTAATGGGTGGTCACCCATCCACGGACCGAACTTAACAAGTGCTGCTTAACCTTGAAGATAGACCCGTGCGGCTGTTATTTTTTAAACACGAACTCTGCACTTTTAACTCTGACTTAAAACAAATTGTTTTATTAGAAATTATAGGATTTCTAATTTCGTTTACCAATCGGTTCAGTAAAACCCATGTCTTCATTAATTGTGCCTAAATTCTCGGGCAACGGAAATTAAGCTGTATTGAAACTTGGAGTCATTGAAACCTTGAAACCAGCTCTGTCCTTCATTCTGACTGACAGACTAAGCTAATATAATCGTAAGAGTAAATCTGAAATGTCACAAGAGCCATTTATGGCGCAGTTAGATTTGCAACGTTCAACGAAACGCGGAAGGTTGAAACTACAACAGCGCTCGCAACGTCCGTTGCGGTGTTTCGGCACAATATTGCATCGAAGTAACGCTGGTTTGTTACAAGGTTATGACAGACAGTTTAATCTAACGCGTGTTTGAGAAAGTCAAGAAATATATCGTACCAGTGCAGCGAGCCGACCAAGTTAATTAGAAAACTGTCAGTATTTACGACTTCCGCAAATTTTGTTCGATATGCACCACCCACGGTACAAAGACGTATGTTAAAGTGGATGGACGAGGTGGGCCATTTCCTCCTTATTGCAGCAGCCTGGAGTCTGGATTTGTGACATAAACATAACTGGCGAAGTGCGGGTGCACTATTAGGTACACCTCTGTCTCACCCTTAGAGGACACATAGGCGTGATATTGTCTCATGTAATCTTCATAATGATGCTGAAAACCGTATCACTGAGTGTAGAATGACTAAGTTTCCGCACAGACACTCAATGTATTATCATAAACAACATATATTTATTTGCAGGCAACTTTGGCCCATAGATATTTACCTTACAGACTAACATATATACTATTAAATACAATTTGTGTTAGTGAATACAATTTTAAAACTATATATATTATGTTAGTAGCACTTCACTTGCGCACTATGTCACTGTGCGTTCATGTGGCACTTGCCCGCGGAAGCGACGGAACACCACTCCCTGCGGCCAAAAGTCCTCTTCCAAGACGAGGTGCAGATAGCACGTTTGGTATTCGCACCACGAACGTCTTAAAGTTGACGTTGCGGCGCGACTCAAGCAGCTGCACTCTCGCCACGTATTGGTCTTCTGCCACACGTACTCCACGATGTCCTCCGCCGTAACACACAAGTCCTTCCATGGATAATGAGAAAACTGGGTCAAAATCATATCGGAACGAATTTCAAGAAGTCAGGCAAAATAAATGACGCTGAAGGCTTTAGAAAAGCTTTTAAAATGTCACGTCAATGTATCGAGTACCGGGAAATTGACGAATTGTGGTTCAACACTTTTTCATGCTCTCAGCTTAAACCAGTGTGAATGAAATGAGCATTTCATAAAATAGTACTGCGAGCTCTTAATGGAAATGCATTTTAACGCATTTCCACAAACGCGTTTTATTACGTAAAAAAGCTTTAATTTTTTTCTCACTAACATACAAAAAAAAAAAAATTTGCCGAATTGGTCCAGCCATTCTTGAGTTATGCGCCTACCAACATTCATTTTTATTTATCTAGAAGATATGCATATTTGTTACATTGGTTTTGTTTTATTCGTTCTACAATATAGGGCAAAACATGCTCTTCGAAAAAAACTGCGAGCCGACTGCGACTGGTCCCAAGCCAGAAAGGCTTTGACCCTGGAACTGGTTAGAGGTGTAGGATTTTTTTTTGTGTAGGGGTGCCACAAACATATTCGAAACCGTTTATAAGTTTATTTGATGATGTCGTTAATGATCATTTGGCATCGTGACGTCCGTAAAGGGTAAAGGCGCGTCCACACCACATCTAAAGACCGTAGTATATACATGTACACCTTTAGACGTGTTCGCGAGCCAGTTCGCGAGTAAGTTGTAATGTCCTCCCGCGAACACAAAGAGGGTCTTTCGATTGCATCTTAAGAGATAGTATGTACAACTTTGGACGTGTTCGAATGAAGCGCGCCCGCCCTTAGTATGTGACGCGTCCACAACCATTCGGAAAGCGTAGCGTGCATGGTTTACTGTTCAGTGCTGGTGTATTCCCGCCTTATTATATTTACATGACTAGCTTCTGCCCACGGCTTCGCCGGTCGCTCTCGTTAATTCATTTATTTTTTTTGCACAAAACGTTTATCAATTATAGTCTAGATGTGTTATTCGGACGTATTAGTTCAGTAGGTAGGTAGTGTAGAAAGTAAGATGATGTAATCACCCTTATACATATACGACGTGACGTCACGATCTCTATGATCTATGCTAATGCAACAGTTTTGTTTCAGGTGGTACTCGCCCACTCGAAGAACATCAAGAAGAGTGTTCCATACGAGTTCCTGAAGGACTGGCTGGGCAATGGACTGCTACTCAGCACAGGTTGGTATCTTAGCCATATGTAGAACGGAACCACACCTATCAACGCTGAAGAGTACGACGGATGTTGAGTCGAGGAGGCCGTTTTCCGTGGCTGCTACTGAGAAATTGCAGATGGAAAAATCCAATTACACTTTGCCCGAAGCGCGACTGCAGAGCATGAGGTCCTCCTGGGTTAGGTTCCCGATCGAACCTAGGACCTTATGCTCATTACTCGCACTTGCGACCACTGGGCCAACGGGGAATTCACACACAACACAACCTTTAAATAGTAATAAAATTACGACTTTAAATAGTATAAAAGCACGGCTTACGAGCAGTAAGCCGTGGGTTCGAACCCAGGCAGGCGCATTACTTTGTGTAATTTATTTCATCACCGCTGCTCTCAAAACGGTGAAGGAAAACATCGTGAGGAAACCGGCATGTTCTAGAACTAAAAATTCGAAGACATGTGATATTTACCAAGCCGCACTGGGCCCGCGTGG
The DNA here is from genome assembly GCA_949152445.1 of Cerastis rubricosa. Classification (NCBI taxonomy): domain Eukaryota; kingdom Metazoa; phylum Arthropoda; class Insecta; order Lepidoptera; family Noctuidae; genus Cerastis; species Cerastis rubricosa. Next base: position 19,240,613 of record OX424541.1, read on the forward strand.
TGGTGTCCCTCTTATTGAGAGGAGGCCTGTGTCCCAGCAGTGGGAACATTATAGGCTGATGATGAGTAATAAAATATTCAAGAGTAGATTTATGTAGGTGGCAGTATTTCCTATCTTAGCCCTATAGAGACGTTGACGTTGTAAGCAGTAAAGAACCCGGATATTCGATATCTTTATTATTTAAAACAAGCCCTGAAGCTTTTTAATCTTGTCGGGCAGGTTCTTTGAGTTACAAAGCTTTCAAAATTCGGCGTACTTTAGGCCCCGTCCCACTGTCTGCGATTAGCGAGAAGCGACTAGAAATGATTGGCGAGGAACTAGAAGCGAGTCTTTCTTTATCGCAGGGGTAGTGCTTAACCAAATGTCATAGTTTTTATGCCACCCATGGGCCTCTGACTTGGCTTTTATATCATCATCTGTCTAGCCTTTTCCCAAACTATCTTGAGGTCGGCTTCCAGTCTAACCGGATGCAGCTAAATACCAGTATTTTACATGAAGCGACTCCCTATCTGACCTCCACAACCCTCCAACCTACTTTTGGGTTATGACTACTCGTAACGACTGTCAAAGATCTACAAATGACAGCCGGGACCAACGGCTTAACGTGCTTTCCGAGGCACGGAGGAAACTTGGTATATAATGTATGAATTGGGTTTTACATGCCGTCGAGAAATATCTCTGAGGCATGCTGGTTTCCTAACGATGTTTTCCTTCACTTTTGATTTTGAGTAGTCGATAAGTCGTTCTCGCTACTTCTTCTGCGGTGTGACTGATGCCTTACCTAAGGTTCTTTTGAGACTGTTTCAGGAAGTCGCTCGTGGTACTGTGTAGTGTACAAAAGGTTGTTGTACCAAAAGAACCAGCTTGTACCCATGTCAAACAAGTAAAAAAAACCGGCCAAGTGCGAGTCTTACTCGCACACAGGGTTCCATAGCCCCAAACAATATAATAACAATATTTTGAACTGTCATTCATTAGTTAGTAGTATTAGTTGTAAACTTCCACTAAACCGCAAAACTAAATTGGTTTTTCATAGTATGTTAATGAAAAACAAAGTTACTGCTGCAGTTTGATGAAAAAGTCCCATATCTCAAAAAATAAAAATCATATCTTATTGAAACCAATTTTCGTTGATAGTTTTTTTTACCTTCTACAATCCTAAATATTTTCAGAATTTTCCTCCTCTTACTTTAGAAATTAGAGGGGGGGGGGGGGGACACATTTTACCACTTTCGAAGTGGCTCTAGCGCAAACTATTCAGTTTAGAAAAAAATGATATTAGAAACCTCAATATCATTTTTGAAGACCTATCCATAGATACCCCACACGAATGGGTTAGATGAAAAAAAAATTTGGTTTTCAGTTCTATGTATGGGGAACCCCAAAATTGATAGTTTTTTTTTCTATTTTTGTGTAAAAATCTTAATGCGGTTCACAGAATACATCTACTTACCAAGTTTCAAAAGTATAGCTCTTATAGTTTCGGAAAAAAGTGGCTGTGACATACGGACGGACAGACAGACAGACAGACAGACATGACGAATCTATAAGGGTTCCGTTTTTTGCCATTTGGCTACGGAACCCTAAAAAGCGCTTGAACCTTTATGTATGTATACAGGGTGCAAGGGACAGCGACTATAAAACCGTTATCACCTATTGAGTACATCATTCTGAAACCCCCCGAAAATAGACAATTTTCGTCGTTTGTTTAAAAACTGAAATACCTACACGGTAAAAATGTATGAAACAGCTGATTAACCGTTTTAGCATCAAAATCAAAAGTCATTTATTCAAATTAGGCTGATGATCAGCACTTTTTGAACGTCAAAATTACAAGAGACAGTCCCCCAAAACGCCCGCCCTTCGCCACTTCCTAGTGTTTTAGCTGGGAAGAAAAAGTGGCGGACAAAACTCCCCAGCAACACATCTATCTGTTAGGTTAGAAGAACCAGATTCTATACAATAGTGTTCAAGGTCATATAAACAAACAATCTAATTAATGTCACATGTCAGCTAACACACACCAATAATAAAATATAAAAAAAAGAACTCAAGGTATTATTAAAGCCTCCAGACATAAAGGGCGTGCCCGCTTACACGTGCATACAGACGAAAAATTATAAATAAAAATAAAGTAAAATAAAAAAAAGGAATATTAAAAAAAATAAGTAGCAAATCTATGCATGAAGTTATACAAAATATCAGTAAGCTAGTTTGGAGAAAGAACATAAACATTGTCTTGAGTTCAACCCAGCGACCAACTATTCTTATTGTTTAAATAGTCGTTAATGGAATAGTAGGCCTTTGAACAAAGATTATATTTTACTTTAGCTTTAAAAGCATTAAATGGAATTCTAAAAAGGATCAGGTCATCGGTGACGCATCCTCGTCAAATTCACAGAGGTAAGTAGGCTAATGATTCTCGACCCGAATCAATAATAAAATAGGTAGATAATGTTTATTTTTTTCTTATTTAAGGAAATCAGTAAGTGTGAACAACCCTTGTTTTAAACGCGGCCTGTCTGATTCTTGTAAAAAGTTTTGCACCAAGCCGCGGTAAATCGTTACTCAATTACTATATTTCTTGGTTATTTTGGGATCTTAAAAATCAAGGTTTTATTACCCTTTTTGCTGAGCGAAGGTAGACCTTCAAACATCATCATTTCAGCCGAAAGACGTCCACTGCTGGACATAGGCCTCCCCCAAGTTTCGCCACATTGGCATAACATGGGGGGTTTTGCCATAATCGCCACGCTTGGCAGGCGGGTTGGCGGTCGCAGTACGGTTGTCACAAAAGCACAGAGAATGCTGCTGCCCATTCTCTGGCAAGTCCCTTAGTCGCCTCTTACGACACCCACGGGAAGATATGGGATGGTGCTATTCTTTACGTCCGACACCATACAGAGCTTCAAACATCAGTATTGTTATATTATCTTATCAGTGCATTTAACGGTGCATACAGTTATGTTTGGTTGATTGATTATGAGATTAACATAAGTGAATTCCGTCAAGATTATTAAGACTGGGATCTATAAACGTTGCTGAGATCTTCAGAGCACGTGGGCGTGGGCTTTGACGTTCGTTTCCGTCTCTATCTTCTAACTCGACAAAGAAGAAGCGACCGTGTGAGTGGCCCTCCTTAAATTACGTGAGATTATTCAGATCAGATAGTTTTAGTATCTATTTTAATAAGTAAAATGTCATAAAATTTTGCTTAATTCAATTAAGTCAAATTATTTTACACCTCACTAAGTTACATTAGTTCGTCACTTGAAAAAAAAACGTGATTTTCGGATTATCCCATCCCCATCGTGATTAGTCGTGTTTTTTTTCCTTTGTTTGAATCTCACGTGAATAAAGAACGACTCCTGGCAGGAATCCCGTCCCGTCCGTAGTAACGTTGGTAGATCTCGGCCTCAGAGTGCTCTAAGTTAGCTGAGTGGTGTGTGGACTGGCTAGCGAAGCGAGAACTAAGCCGATAAAGTCGAAACAGCCTAGAGGTCTGAGAAGATGATAGAGGATAACGTGATATTGGAAATACCATCTACATGCTAGAGGCTTACTTGCCAAGAACGTACAGATCTACCAGGTCAAGTATATGCTTCGGCAATCGTCGTCTGTCTTTGGAAATACGATAATGAGATCTACTTTAGAGCTGTTACAAGCATCGAAGTACCTACCTACTTGCTTATTTTGAATTAACATTGTGAGCAAAATATAGCTAAAAAGTCTATGTAATTCCAAAAAAAAAACAGTGATAGGTGACGAGGTGCGATCAGAGTAACAGACCTGACGGAGAGAAAACCTAATTCATGCAAACACGCAATAGTAGTCCACTACTATAGAACATTATGGGAATGGGGATTTACTATGTGGCATAACAGTCGTGCTAATTCGGAAACACGAAGCTTGTCGAAACACATACCTTCTCTGGTTTAACTGTACACTCGTTGAAGGACCTTCCGAGTTCCTAATGCGTGAGATAACGGTTAGCTGCCTCGCTTGATTCTGGCCCACTTCAATTTTACACCCTGCAAGCTCCTCGTAAATTCGAGGTTTCAAAGCTAGTTTGGGATCAAGTTTGACTAATTTTATAGGATTTGTTAAGAGCTTTAGAAACTCTAAAGGGGACTGGACATCAGTGGAAATTCGCGAATAAAATCAGCTGTCTCATACATTTTTCGATGCACATAAATACAATTGTAAAAGTTATGCAGATGATGAACCGATTTTTGCTCCTTTAAGGTGGAACAGGTCTGCAGAACTCCCAACTCCGGTTCTCTCGAGAAGTTTTCTCAACCAAGGCCTCTCTTCACGGTGTGTCTATATTCATAATCATATCTTCTTCCCCACCAGGTGCTGAATGGCACAAGCGCCGCAAGATCCTCACCCCGGCCTTCCACTTCAACATCCTGAAGAACTTCGCGCTGGTTATGGAGGAGAAGACCCAGGACATGGTGAAGATGCTCAGGGAGAAGAAGGGAGAAGAAGTCAGCCTGATGCCCATGATCAGCGACTTCACGCTGTTTACTATCTGTGGTAAGTTCTTGATAAATTGTTTCGATTTTGTAACGACCGAAAAAAAACTAAAATCTTTTTGAAAAATTAATTTTCTGACAAATACAAAATAATTAATATGTACAAAACATAATTAGCCTATAATATTCACATTGCTGAAATAAATTATATAAAAAAAGAAAGAAAATATATTTATTTGTCGCAGGGAAATGACGTGCATTCAAAATGACAAGAAAACATACAACGATTTACAAATGTTTATAAATACAACAAAAAAGTTGACAGTTAAAACTAAAGTATTTGTTTGACTGACGTAGATGTGACTCGATACCAATGGGCCTGCTTTTAGTGTCATGAACGGAGTCGAAAAAAGCGAAAAAGTTTTTGATAAAAATACATACATACTTACATACAAGAAGTTCTCTGGAAATAAATCTGTGGCCACATTCGAATTTTGACGACGAAAAAGCCATTCATGTATTGTCAGCCTAGTAATTATTGTTTTACCACTGACAGTTTCCGAATCGAAAACTACCGATTTCTTTCAAACCTGTATCACCTACAACTATTTATTTGAAAAAATATACAAAACTATTTTAAACATTTAAAATTGGACATGACATTGTGACATAGGACACAAGAAGGAAATATTCATGTTTCCGCGAAGTGGCTCTTACATTTAATAATGTCATGTCATTTAATAATGTCATGTCATTTAATAATGTCATGTCATTTAATAATGTCATGTCATTTAATAATGTCATGTCATTTAATAATGACAAGATGGCACGTCGTGATTATAAATTGTACGTCAATTAAGATCACGACCAAGCTCGGGACAATACCGACGTAAACAATATACCGTTTTTGAAGAAAACTACCTTGAAAGACTCCTCTAATTGTAAAAGTACTTCGTTTGTCTTCGAGTTACAAAGAGGGACATAGGTACTCTGATACGATATTAGAAAAGTTTTGACAAAAGAATTGCTTTGTCAGGTTTTCTTCTACGGAAACATTACATCATCTTCTTAATTATCATTTTACACGAAAACCTGAGCATTCACGAACAGTAATATGCAATTAAAGTGCTGGATGGTTCTTTCAGCGCTGGAATGACATTGACAGCTGATCATTGCCAGTTTATCCGTAATCATGGATGGCATTTTCAACAGCGCCGAAATGTCGGGAATTCAAAACAAATAGTAAAACATGGGTTCTGTATGGTGTCGGACGTAAAGAATAGCACCATCCCATATCTTCCCGTGGGTGTCGTAAGAGGCGACTAAGGGACTTAGCAGAGAATGGGCAGCAGCGTTCTCTGTGCTGTTATAACAACCGTACTGCGATCGCCAACCCGCCTGCTAAGCGTAGCGATTATGGCAACCCCCCCCCCTTCTTGGGGGAGGTCTGTGTCCAGCAGTGGACGTCTTTCGACTGTAATGATGAATGATGAGTAAACATGGTAAATATCCTGTTTCTAGTGTTATTGATAGTGCCATTATCAGTTGGGATCTGTTTTTGTGATATTATCTGTGTAACACTTTCATTAACTTTAAAGACTACTATTGCAAGCACCATCATCATCCAGTCTTATTAATGGGTATCGTATTACCCAGTTAGTGGGTTGTGGAGGTCAGATAGGCAGTCGCTTCATTCAAAATACAGTTACTCAGCTCTATCCGGTTAGACTGGAAGCCAACCCCAAGATAGTTTGGGAAAAGGTTAGGCAGATGATGTTGATAGTGTTGTGAACATGTTAGTTTAAAACTTCTGGCTGTGTTAAATTTATTGCCAACAAAATAAGGCAGTATTAGTTCCGATTAAAACCACGCGCCCAAAAGATACATAAGGCGCTATAGGGTATATATATATATATATATTATTTTGTATTGTATAGGCGATATATATATATTATATAAGCCATTTTACTCTACTTTATTTTGGAAATACATCAAAAGTCTAACTTGCAATTGTAATGCTGCTATGTATTTACATATTAGTTCTATACGATGTTATTGAAAAATATGCAGTCTCAAACCTGAGTCAATGTCAGAATGATCTTCCCACTATAACGTAGTGTTCAAATGTTCTTATTTTTATAAAGCGTATAGCTTTATATACAGCTAATGTAAAACCATGTATTGTACAAATTACGCCAATCAACGCAGCCGTTTCCCTTGGAGTATAATAAACATTCATAATCGCTGAATCGACATCATCGTTCCCTATAATTACGTCCTATTTGCAGCACTACATCGTGAGGGTATATTTTTTGCATTTTTCATGAGCGTGCCAATCACTGTAATTTAAACCGTACGTAAATGTCATTAAGTACGTAATTTGCAACTGCAGTATCTGCTTATCATCTGATGGACTTGATTGCAGGCTTGAATCAGGTAGTTCATATCTTGTTCACACGATGGACGGCAGCACCGAGTCCTGGGACGCGGTGGTGTCCTTCTGCGAAACCGTCATTTCGCAGAAGGAAGCTGCGGAAAGGGAGAGGGAGATCACGAGCTCCTTCCTATCCCGCAGCAAACGCACCGGGCGTTGGCAGAGGGCGGATAACACCCTCTTCCGGCCCCCCTAAACAGGTCCACGAATCCGTCGCCCCCCATCACACTGGACCCGAGACGGCCGCGTTGTATTCCATGCGCGCCTCTCATAGATGTAACGGGGGGAGTACACCTCACTCCCCGGCAAGGACGAGGCTCGCACAGGTCAAGCGGGCTAGTCCGGGGCAGCGGAAGACGCATTAGATCCCGACGCAAGTGTGCGAGGGAACACCGGTGTGATATTAGTCGGTACAAGTATGACATACCCCGCCGCTCTCCTCAGGGTGAAGGACATCCATCGAAGATTTCCACAACGTAAAAAAAAGGTAGTTCGCATCGTCCGAGATCGAGGCTGAGTGAGGTTGTGTTTTGCATTCAAAATCATGCAACGTTGATTACTTTAAAATCCCTACTTATTGAATTACAAAAACTGCAAGAATACACTCGCTAAGGTAAAACTTTGAAAGGGATTTTAACGTTGAACTACTCTAATATGTTGCTACCAAGGTTTCTAAATAATGAGACTTTTTAGTAACGCAGCATATGGATTGAACGTTAAAATCGATTCATGTCTGTGCGCATCTTACGTTTTACCAGGTACTTCATATGCAGATCAACTTGACATTGGTACTTTAGCTAAAATAAATAATATGCAGTACCTTGGTTATGTATGTTATGAATCTTAGCTTAGTTATTATCTCATATTATGTCAATAAATTGAAGGTAACTGTTCTGCGGTTGCACTTGACACAAATGTACTTGTCTTAAAAGTGGCAGGTAGCGGTCTCATATCTCCATTCAGCTTGGTTGCTCAATATAGTCAGTAATCACTGTGTAGGTCAGGATTGACCACTGTATAATATTAATAATTTATGTAGATCAACTCTTGCACCCGTTTATACATATAGTCAAGTTAAAGTTATTACTTATTACTCACGTAAAGATTTTTATATAATAGACAACAATTTAAACGAAGTAGGAACCGTCAAAGAGAGCAAACCTATTAAAATTTTTACTTTTGACATTTCTAACTTCAAGCAATTGCTAAACTAGAGAATAACAATCGTATCTTATATAATGACTTTTACTTTAGTAATCCCTTTGACTTGTTTATAAATACGGGTGTCAGTCGTTGTCAAACACTGTTGCCTTAAGACTGCAGATCCAATATCTATCCCATAAGTACAAGTTAACGGCCGATACAGTTATCCCCGCTATTAACTTGCCAGCAAGGAACTGATGGGTTCATCATCATTCATCATTTCAGCCCAAAAGACGTCCACTGCTGGACATATAGCCGACACTTAGGGGAGGCCCCAAGTGTCGCCACATTGACATTTTGGGGGGTCTTGCCATAATCGCCACGCTTGGCAGGCGGGTTGGCGATCGCAGTACGGTTGGTACAAAGGCACAGAGAACGCTGCTGCCCATTCTCTGGCAAGTCCCTTAGTCGCCTCTTACGACACCCACGGGATGATATGGGATGGTGCTATTCTTTACGTCCGGCACCATACAGAGCATATGCGTTAATAGGTTTTAAAATAAGGTATTTTTTCCAACGAAAACAATAACCATGAATTTAGATGATACGGCGTTGTAATTTTCTATTTGTTTGTTAAAATAAAATGCTGTTCGTTACAAAATTGCAGTATGTTTCCGGTTCAAAGGAACGTTTTTTGGGCTGCATTGTGTAAGGTTTTGCCACGTTCTACTATCTCTTTCTGAAGCCATCAACAACGCGCGCGTGCGTATAAAGCCATAAAATATTATACAGAAAAAATTGCAAAACCGTCGTATTCCATCCGAACGAACGCAATAAAATATCTTTCGATCTCAATTACTTCCAATTGTTGGAGATCTTATAATCATCTGTCATCATTAGCTGAACGGGTTTCCTAGAAAATATTCTTACTATCAATGTTTTTTTTCTGACAGTCTGTGTTAGTGTAATGTCAGGCTATTTGCTGAACAATTTTATTGATATGTTACTTAATAAAGCAAACACTACTCATACTATATCTTTTTATTGTTGTTGTTACAAGGTTGAAGGAACATCGACAAAAAAAGCTTCTTTAGACAAATTCTTAAATAATAAAAACGTATGGACCAGCTGTTTAAAATATTGGATGAAAAGTACCACTGAACAGTGTATATGTTCCGTTCTACCGTTTATAAATACTGACAAGTCATTGTAATAGCAATTAATGAAAGTTTTGGAGCCCAAAATGTAGGTCCCCTTCATGCAGAGTTGAATTTACCTGCCTTAATTACGCACCTAAATCGATTCAGAAGAAACATGAAAAAAGTAATTAGGTTCCGTATATTCCTTTCAAACAGCCTTACACAAACTCATTATCCTTTCCATGCATACTAAAGGTGGATGTGATACAAAAATACAAAAAAACGTAATAAAATTCCGCGTCGCGTTCGCCCTTAAATAAAAGGATCCTTTTACATCACCAGAGACTGCAATGGGGACCAAACTCGATAATGACCAAACATCAGCTACCGTGGACTATAAGAACGCTATCCTAAACATTGGGATCCAAATGTTAAGTCGGATCACAAGAATTTGGATGCACAACGAGCTCATATTCAAGAACTCCCCTCAAGGGAAGGAGTTCGCCAAGACCCTCTCCGTAGCTCGTGCGTTTGCAGACGATGTTATCATGGATAGGAAAGAGCAGAGAGCTAAGAATAAGGGAACTGAGGAAGTTGAGGAGTCTGATGGCATTGGAACTAAGAAGAGGATGGCTATGTTGGACCTGTTACTGGAGGCAGAAGAGAAAGGGCAGATCGATTTGGAAGGCATCCGGGATGAGGTCAACACGTTTATGTTTGAGGTAGGTCACCACAGCGCCCCAGGGCCAATGTAACCAATGAAACTGACCGCAATTAGTACAGACGCGCCAGCAGATCAACCTACAACAAACTGGCAAATTTCTTTAATAGATTTCCAACTTTATCGTTAAAGAATTAGGTTCAATGTTGATTTAGAAACTTTGACAGTTTTGGGTAGCTTGATATGCTGGCGGCGTCTGTACTTTTGAACTGTGTTCAACAGCTGTTAGTGTCATCATTGACAGCTGTCTAAAAACAAACTTAACCCTGGCAGCTATTAATCGCGGTTTACTTGCGCTGATTCATCATCATCATCATCATTTCAGCCCAAAAGACGTCCACTGCTGAACATAGGCCTCCCCCAAGTGTCGCCATATTGACATTTTGGGGGGTTTTGCCATAATCGCCACGCTTGGCAGGCGGATTGGCGATCGCAGTACGGTTGTTACAAAAACACAGAAAACGCTGCTGCCCATTCTCTGGAAAATCCCTTAGTCGCCTCTTACGACACCCACGGGAAGAAATGGGATGGTGCTATTCTTTACGTCCGACACCATACAGAGTATGATGCGCTGATTGCGGTCAGTTTATTACCTACTTCGCTCTCAGAGTGCTTACTAATAATTTTGCCGTAAATGAAATAGTTGAAAAGCAACCCGATGCATTTATGAGCAAAGTATTACCGTTAACGAGGTCAAAAACAGAAAAACAAGTTTACTTTAATAATGAGGGACTTAACTCAAATCATTCAAAGATATTGGAATATAATGACCGTGCCAAGCGGCCCGACATTCTGACAACCAGGCTTGTTAAGGAGTATTACCCAGTACTAACTGGGTTGTGGAGGTCTGGTAGGCAGTCGCTTCATGTAAAATACTAGTATTCAGTTGCATCCGGTTAGACTGGAGCCAACCCTAACAAGGTTGGGAAAGGCTAGGCAGATAATGATGATGACGTAGGTATAGCGATACCCATTATTTCTGCAGAGTTGCACTAGGTCAGTTAATTTGATCCTGTAGTTGTAGAAATAAATGAGTATGAATGTGGATGGGTTTAAGAATAGAGGAAGACCAAAGAAACGATGGATGGACTGTGTGAAGGATGATATGGCAAGAAAGGAGGTATCTCATGAGATGACAAGTAATAGAGAAGTATGGAAGAAGAAGACATGCTGCGCCGACCCCAAATAAATTGGGATAAGGGCAAGAGAATAATGATGAGTTGCAGAAATAAAGAGTATTTTGTTTTCAGGGTCACGACACGACGAGTATAGCTATCACCTTCGGTCTAATGCTGTTGGCTGATCACGAAGATGTTCAGGTAAATTCTTTCTTTATTTGTTCCACGGTAACGACCTCGGGCGATGCAACTTGCACCGAGCAAAACGCACTTGTTCACGTTTTTCTTTTGCGTGAGTGCCGTCACGTTGACTCATTGCATGCAGTTTGTTATCTCCGTAGCTGCTGTCGAGTGTCGATAAGCCTTAGCTTAAATAAAAGGGTCTGGCCTCAATAACCGCTTACGGTTATACCTTTTTATCCTAAATACTCATAGCGCACCATCATGCTGAGTGATAACCTGCTTGTCGCAGTCACGACGTGAAAGCTGTAAATTATTTCGTTCGGTCTATTGTATTTATAAATATTTGTTATGCGTTGTATGTAATGACTATTGTTTTTTTTTGTATTTAAGCTATGTTCTCGTGACAGATAAATATTTTTGCTTTCTCTCAAATAGTTCGCTGCTTCCTTAGAAAACAAACCTCATTCGTAGTTGCTCCTGCGGCTTCTATTCTGAGATGCATTCCTACGGGATATGAATTCGGCTTTCATATTAATTTCATTTCTCTCTTTGATACAAGTAGCACAAATAAAATAAATAAACTAACGAGTTGCGCTTTTAATGAAACCTTCTTGCTAGAAACAGGAATGAAATTCCGTTTGTGCTCTCTCGAAGAAAATGGAAAAAAATATTCAGTTAGCCCTCTAGCCCCGCGCGCCCGCGCAGCGGTAGATGCGTCCCTTCGCTCTATCTATTTGAATATCATTTCTTGACAACATTTCTAGACTATAGTGCATTCACGGAGACGAGTTAGTATAACGCCTTCTCTGTCGCACATTATCATACAAATGACAAAGACAAAAAAATCTTTTTAAGGGTCAGTGGGCGTTAACAATACCTTAGAAATGTAAATGCGCGTTCACACTGCGCTTCTTAAAAGTTTGCTTAGTTTATTGCGGCTTCATCTGTCGTATAAATTGAGAGCCATTTATTTGGTAAGAATTTTTTTATAGGTATTTTTTTAATATCTGATAGATATGAAGGAAAGCAATAAAATCGAGAGTTAATTATTAATTTTAGATTATTATAATATACAAGTTATTAAGGCATATCATCACTCTCCGACGACGTATCACTACTGTCGTCGTTTCCTACATTTATTACGAATCTTTCTGTCATTACTTCCACATTTTAATCCATAGCATCCATTTTGGGCTCAACTATTTCTATGACATGCTTTATACATTTTTTCCTTTGACTTTAACTTGAGCCCACAGTAGTTCACGAGTTGAGCAAACAGTCACAAGTAAGAGCACGTCTGCACAGTACGGGAAGTATGAGTAGACTAAAAACTACTCGTACTGTGTACACCGCCTTAGCGCTTATCACTGACCAATTGCAGTCAAAATATTGTGTGAGTGAGATAGCGCTCTACTAACTCGTCTCCGTGAATAGACTATAGTAACTTTAACAGTAACTAGGAGCTCGTGGCTAAATAATAACAGCCGCATGGGTCGATCTTTAAGGTTAAGCCGTGCTTGCCGAGGTTGGTCCGTGGATGGGTGACCATAATTACATACCGAGTTTCCTCCATGCCTCGAAAAGCACGTTAAGCCGTTGGTCCCGGCTGTCATTTGTAGATCTTTGACAGTCGTTACGAGTAGTCAGAAGCCAAAAGTCTGACATCCAGTCTTACTAAGGGGTATCGTATTACCCAGTTACTGGATTGTGGAGGTCAGATAGGCAGTCGCTTCATGTAAAATACTGGTACTCAGCTGCATCAGGTTAGACTGGAAGCCGAGCCCAACATGGTTGGGCAAAGACAGATGATGTTGATGATGTTGGGTGCAAAAAGAGATAATACAGGTTCCAGTTTTAATTTTACAGTCGGAATCTAAATTACCGACTCCCTTTATTAATTTCAATCGTTTCCCAGGATCGCATCTGCGAGGAGGTTGAGAACATCCTGAATGGCGCCGACCACGTGACCATGTCTGACCTGGCTGACATGAAGTACCTGGAAGCTGTCATCAAGGAGATCCTGAGGCTGTACCCTAGCGTGCCGTTCATCGGGAGAGATATTGTTGAAGATTTCAAACTTGGTAAGACGGATTAAAAAAAACTCTTATGGCACTCTCACTTTCTGTGCATAGTAAAGGAAAATTTTAGTCTTGATAATTATATATAAAACTTGTCCTGAATTCCTATTTATCATCTTTTTCTACCTTTTGTAGTAAGCGATGACTTATTGTCGGGCCTACGCTGTCCTCTCATACTTAAGTACTAACGCTGTAAAATCCAAATATTGTAGAACCAAATGATTTTAAAAGAGTAACCATGGAGTTTCTTGCCGGTTCTTCTCCATAGGAAACGACCAACCCGAACCGTGCCTCTTCTGTCGACGTTTTATAAGTGCCCATGTAGGCCTATGTAAAATAAAATATTTTGATTTTGATTACGTGTTCCTGAGAAAAAGGGTCTTGACAGACAGACGGTTAGCAAAGTTATCCTATGAGTATTCATTTTTTTCATTTGAGGTACGAACCTTATAAAGGATTCAAAATGAAAATTTAATAAATTTTTTGGGCACTTATATGTAAAACATCAACAAAAAGGTGCTCGGTTCGGGTTGGTCGTTTTCTCTGGAGAAGAACCGGCAAGAAACTTCATGGTTACTCTTTGAAAATCATTTGGTTTTACAATATTTCTATGTTACAGCGTTAGTATGTACTTAAGTATGGGAGGACATCGTAGACCCGACAATGAGTCATTGCTTGCCACAAAACGTAGATCGATCGGTCGATCGTACGAGAACGATTTCCAATCCTTCTCAAGGGATCATATATCTTTTCATCAAACGTCATTATTGTTTTGGCAGTATTTTTCAGTAGAGTTAAGTAAGCACTTCTCAATGCTCATTTAATTATAGTATGCCATCGCTTTTATAAATTTCGATAATCATAGGTTAATAATCGAGAAGTTTCGATTATTAACCTTCGATTACCTTCGTGAATAGACTTGACAATAGATATTTTTGGAAAACTTACTCATGATGACTTCATTAATTATTCTATTCTTTGAAGCTGTCAGCTCCTTGTAAGTCGCAGACGAAAAATGATCTTGGAGATTAAATCATTTAAACATTTAATCTGCAATTCGATTAAGATTTGAATGATTTATTCAGGCTTTGTCACGGTAAATATAATAAGAAAAAAAAGAAACTGGCCCCGTAAGTCAAAAAGCAGTAACTCAACAAATACATGTTTTGAGAAAATTGGGGAATTTATGTTAAAAAATATTGTTCTACTAAAGTGCAGAACTGAGATACGTACATTTTTTTTGTAGTTATTATGTTCTTATAAAGATCCGGTTATTCTTTATATGAGAGGTTTCAAGCTATAAAAAGCAAAAAAAGACGGAATTTTCGTGTTTTTGAGATAAGTACCGCCTTTATGGTTACGAGACCTGAATTCTTAGTACAGCCACATTTTCGATTTAAACAAAAGTCAGTTGAAGAACACACACGGCCAAGTTCATTAAAAAAAATATGAGAAGTTTGGGGGACACCTACAGAGGTGAACGTCTTTTAGCTCAAACAATAACAATGAATGATGACAGTGTGCATACAGAGAGTAAAGTGCAAAATTACATCCAACAAAGAAGCTTTTGTATTTTCAAATCAAATCAAAAGTCATTCATTCACAAGGTGTGTTAGTCATTATCCAAACTGTTCTAAGAACTACCAACTTTTGTTCGTCGAAATTTAGCTTTTGCCCGTTCGCCCGCGCCTAATTCGGTAATGATCCCACGGTATGGTCGATCGTACTACCTATATCAAAAGTTTTCTATACGCTATAAACTACCTGTGTACCATGTTTCATCCAAAACTGTTCAGTAGTTTTTTTACGTGAAAGAGTAATGAGCATCTATCCATTCATCCTCACAAACTTTCGGATCTAATAATAAGGTAAGACAGTTTCCCAAGAACCGAGTTTTTTACTTCTTTACAGCATTTTTGCTGCGAAGAAGAAGTAGCGCAATAAAGTCCCAAATGCATTGCGTAGCTCCCTTTGATCCCAGGACGTTGATATTACAATTTTCTTCTAGAAAATTCTTCAGTAAATTTTTATTTCAGAAAAGGATGGTACGGCTGTGCCTTTATTGTTTTATTATTGCTGGATTTGGCGGCGGCACTGCCGTGCACCCAGATACAAATTGCTTTTCCAACGGCATACTCACTTCTCAGTGGAGTTAAATGGCACTTACAAACATTTGGCTGCGTCGTATTGCATGTCAACGTATCAAGTACTAAAAGTTTTTCGCTCTCTCGGATGCTTTGAAATGTATTTTGCTTCTTCGTATGTGTAGAGTGCATTGAGTAAGAAGAGGTGTTATTTTTAGCAGGGAAATTCTTGTTATTCTGTTAATTTATTGTTGAAAAATTACTTGTATCCCATTCATATAGGGTTAAATAAAATTACGTAGCGAAACTTTGTCAATCTCTAAACAAATGTAGATGGAACAAATTACGCAGTTACTGGGTTGTGGAGGTCAGAGAGCCAGTCGTTTCATGTAAAATACTGGTGCTCAGCTGCATCAGGTTAACCTGTAAGCAGACCCCGACATGGTTGGGCAAAGGCAGATGATGATGATGTATTTGAAGTGGCAAAACTTGGACCCAAAACTCTATGTAATTCAGAAATTATTTAATAAAGAGAAGCAGTTTGTAAGTATGTATAAAAGAAAAGAAAACGTACTTATTAGTCTCTAACAGGACAAAAAAAATGGTTAAAATTAACAAAACCGGCCAAGTGCGAGTCTTACTCTCTGTCTTGGTTTTTGATAGTATGTTAATGAAAAACAAAGTTACTGCTGCAGTTTGATGAAAAAGTCCCATATCTCAAAAACTAAACATCATATCTTATTGAAACCAATTTTCGTTAATAGTTTTTTTTACGTTCTACAATCCTAAATATTTTAAGAATTTTCCTCCTCTTACTTTAGAAATTAGAGGGGGGGACACACATTTTACCACTTTGGAAGTGGCTCTAGCGCAAACTATTCAGTTTAGAAAAAAATGATTTTAAAAACCTCAATATCATTTTTGAAGACCTATCCATAGATACCCCACAAGTATAGATATGATTAAAAAAAAATTTTTGGTTTTCAGTTCTATGTATGGGGAACCCCAAAATTTATGTTTTTTTTTCTATTTTTGTGTAAAAATCTTAATGCGGTTCACAGAATACATCTACTTACCAAGTTTCAACAATATAGTTCTTATAGTTTCGGAAAAAAGTGGCTGTGACATACGGACGGACGGACAGACAGACAGACAGACAGACAGACAGACAGACAGACAGACAGACAGACAGACAGACAGACAGACAGACAGACAGACAGACAGACAGACAGACAGACAGACAGACAGACAGACAGACAGACAGACAGACAGACAGACAGACAGACAGACAGACATACAGACAGACAGACAGACAGACTGACAGACATGACGAATCTATAAGGGTTCCGTTTTTTGCCATTCGGCTACGGAACCCTAAAAAACAAATTAAACAAAGTGTTGTTTTGCATCCTCGTCAAAATTCAAGAGATTGTCACAAAAGACATAAATTATCAATTTAAGTTACGTTACCTAGTCAATTATTAATAAACGATGCTTTTTTGTTGTTTAAGTTTGCTAGCATTTCCGAAAAAAACAGTAAGGTGGTTTAGGGAACAAGAAATTATCGAATAAACGTTTACTATTGTTTGTATGTGTGAAAGGGTGGTTATAGGGCAAGGATCAGACGGGCCGCGTTTTAAACACGGGTGGTTCACACTTACCGATTTACGTAAATAGATAAAATAAATACCTACCCATTTTATTATTGATTCGGTTCGAGAATCATTAGCATAGTTACCTCCTTGAATATTGGGGAGGATGCAAAACAACAGCTTGTATAAAAAAGTAAAATAGGAAATAAATAAAAATAAGACAAATCAAACTGGTCCTGTACGAGGTCAAAATGCTGCCGCGGGATAATGTCCGACTAAAAAGCGAGTGAAGGCGCGGGCAAACCCTATTAATACATAATGCTAAAATGATGTCGATGTATCCTAACATTACTTAACCGTCCCCAGGTGACATACTAGTAAAGAAAGGCACGTCAGTAGACATCCACATCTACGAGCTCCATCGGCGTGAGGACCTGTTCCCCGAGGCAGAGAAGTTCAACCCTGAGCGGTTCCTGAGCAACGAGGCGAGGCACCCCTACGCCTATGTGCCGTTCAGCGCCGGCCCCAGGAACTGTATCGGTAAGTAGATGCTCAACAGTTTGCTGAACTGGGCCTATTTGGCACAGACCGTGAGACACACAACATTATCTTTATATTTTCTTTTTTTTTGTGTGCTCTTATGGGATGTGCCAAATAAATATGTTCTCTTCTTCTTCTTTTAGACGGTTGTATATAGGAAAATCAAGAACATGAGCAACAAAGGAAGTTATGCGTATGTGGTCAAAATTGGCTTTATTCACGTGTAGTGCTCGTATTTTGTGTTTATTAAAAAGGTTTAAAAAAAGGTTACCATTATGTAACCTTTTTTTCTCTAAAGTTGTTTTCACAGAAGGATTAGGCAGAGGTATTATAGGTACACATCGAAAGGAGGCTTGTGTCCCAGCAGTGGGAACATCTCAGGCTGATTATGCATTATAAGTACAAAAAAAACCCTAAAAGCATCTACCAACTATTAATGAATACCAAAACAAACCGGCCGGTCGGTGAATTTAACTGACAATATATTTGATGGTAAAAAATCGCTATACATATCCAAAATTATAAGACGTCTTACTTTTAGAACGATCAATATTCAAAAATATTTATCAAAATTCGCAAAACAATATTACATCAGATCACACTGATCAGCTTGCTCTGTATGATGTCGGACGTAAAGAATAGCACCATCCCATATCTTCCCGTGGGTGTCGTAAGAGGCGACTAAGGGATTTGCCAGAGAATGGGCAGCAGCGTTCTCTGTGCTTTTGTAACAACCGTACTGCGATCGCCAACCCGCCTGCCAAGCGTGGCGATTATGGCAAAACCCCCCAAAATGTCAATGTGACACTTGGGGGAGGCCTATGTCCAGCAGTGGACGTCTTTAAGGCTGAAATGATGATGATGATGATGACACTGATCAGCACAAAACTTGATGTTATATTGATTAGTGTTAACCTACTTCTGATGCCGACTGTACTTACTTTTTTGTTAAATATTTTGTTAGACGTTAGTTACGTTTTACGGTACACGCTGGTATTACAGAAGTCCAAAAGTCACGGTTATCCTTAGGGTTGAACCTCATCTAGCAGCACGGAATCTTGCTTTTGACCGAGAAACAGACCGTGCTGCCGAGGGCAACATCGATGCTGCCACTAGCATTACCGCTCTAGCAAATGACGGTTCTAAGCGACCGAAAAAGATAAGATTCCATGCTGCCAGATGAGATTTAACCCTGAATTTTACAAAGAAAAGAAAGAAACTCAAAGCAACCGTACCGTATCGTAACGTGACGTACTTTGTGTCTACCTCCATAGGACCAAAGTCTGATTTTCTGTATGTTGAAGTTCCTTTTCTTGTCCACAGGCCAACGCTTCGCAATGCAAGAAATGAAGACCTCCCTGGCTGAAATCTGTCGCAACTTCAAACTTGTGCCCAAGGTGAAGGGAGCCAGACCCAGGCTTATGGCTGACCTGGTGTTACGGCCCGTTGACCCCATCTACGTCAAATTTATCCCACGTAAAGTTAATGCATAGGGAACCTGTATTACGGGGATAGAGAAGGGTTTAGCTGGCTACTGCTTTCTTGATCAAGACACATGAAAAACTATCATAATATATAAAACACTATACAATGTGTAACGTTAAATGCGCAAAACCTCAGACACCCCAAATGATTTTTAATTCAATTGACCTAATTCTGAGAGAAAAACAATCATTAAAAAAAACGTAAAGGTTTTATGTGCTGTTTTAGTTTTACTGGAAATTCTGATCGTTTCTTACTTTCTTTCTTGTTTTCCCGCGTATGAGAAAATTTAAATTGGACGACAAACATTTGTGTTTGTTTACCTATTTTGGCGGGTTCGCGCACGTTATGGCTTGACCTATGAACAAATAGACAGGGCAACATTTTTAATAAACATTTTTTGAAAAAATGTGACCTATATTAAAAAGTGGTTCGATTGATTCTGCTTGTTATTCTGATCAAACTATTTTCAGGTTTTGCGCATTTAATGTTACACGTTGTATTATTTTCATGAAACATTTTAAAAACTATATAATTTTAATTTTCACCCACAAGGGTTGTATTTTCCAAAATCCTTTCTTGGCGGATGTCCACGTCATAATAATATGTCATGCCAAGTTTTTCATCGATCCGTCCAGTGGTTGAGCTGTTCGTGGATATTTAGTCATTATTATAGTATTTGTACGCCTTTATTGGCAAAAAATGTTGAAACTTTTTTTTTGTAATCATTCCAACTGATTGTAAACGTACGCGTGTTTTTGACAAATAAATATCTCTTATCTCTCTCTTCAGGATTAACGATTTTATAAGAATAGATTGTAGGTCCCGTATCAGGAAAAGATACATAATGTTAATGGGTGAAATGATGGCTGTGACAATCGTCGGCAAAGATATGGTCAATCAACTCGTTTTTAGTTGCTAGCTCTATTCGCTTGTCGCTTATCGCTGGCGGTGAGACAGAACTCTAGTTATATGTTCATCTTGCACCACGAAGGAAAACATTGGGAATTAAACTAATTTAAATTTTATAACAATGTTCTCTCTCTGACAACTTTATGATGAAAATAGAATGATGATTTGATTTCGTTGAGCGATTTATGTATTTATTAGGGATGAATGGTGCAAGTGGGCTCTAGAATCGTAAGTGCCTATATGTATGCATTAATCTTATAAGAAATTTTAATGATAGGAGCAATGGACCAATATTAAAAATTCTAATTGCTAGAAACCAGCAAAATAATAGAAATTGTTTAATATTTAAAATTATAGTAAAAGTAAATCGGCTTTTAAGGAAATCGTCAAAAATTGTAAACTTAAGTTAAATTTTAAGACAAAAGATAAGTACTTTTAGTTTGTAAGATGTTCCACTAAAGTCGAAGTAAGTTTTAGCATTTGCTGGGCAAGTTTAACTTAGGTCAATACCTTTTAAGTAATAACTTTTAAGTACATTTCAAAGTATCGAATAAGACTTAGCTCGAACTTTTGCTTGAATATCGTACATATTTATAAAATAAAAATATGAATGAAGCTATGTTTTTTTTTATTATTGACCTTCGACGTATTTTTTGTTATTGCTTGAATAATAAGCAACCCGGTGATTAGTATTGCACTCTCTTCTGTAGCCATACCAGACGCACCCGGTATAATACCTAGTACCTAGCTGTATGCATTTTCCAATTAAAAATCGTGAATAAATCTGCTGATCCTTATACAGGGTCGAAGGGACACCGACGCTAAAACGGCTTTACCCCACATAATAATTAAAGGCACATTTAAAAAAAAAACCGGAAAACTGCGAGTCGGACTCGCCCGGATCGGATTCCGTACAAATTCACTTTTGTTATGCGCGTTAATTAAATCATAAAAAATAACATTTCAATTTTTTTTTTTTTTATGATTTAATTGAACTAATGTGTAGTTTTCAGATTTTTCCCTGTACTGGTACTTTAAGACGATATTACTTGCCAAATTTCGTAGTTCCAGGTCAAGGGGAAGTACCGTATACATTTTGGTTACCTTGAGAGTGTCGAACTAGACGTTTTTTGCGGCATAAACGGCCGTATCTTTTTTTTGCGATAAATTAGACGTTTGAATTTTTCACAGCTTGAAGAGACTGCAGATTTACATATTTGGTTTTAATTTCGACTCGATACCTCTACGGGTTCCCGAGATAAAAGGTCTTGACAGATGGGCAGACAGACAGACGGACAACAAAGTGATCCTATAAGGGTGCCGTTTTTTCCTTTTGAGGTTCGGAACCCTAAAAACAGCTGTTCCATAAATTTTGAGCGTGTGTAGGAATTGCACTCTTGTAGGAAACCTGCTCCTTTTTTTTTCACTGACAGGATATCATCAAATTACCCCTCCCGCTCTGGGCGGAGCGTACACGTGACACTCCCTGTGTCAGAGTACTGACTAAAAAAACCCATCCATGTTCCTTCTTAGCCCTTTGTGTTCCAGGGCCACGGTATCTCTTTCGAACAGTCCCGCAGCCCCGGGAGGCATGAGCCCCTCACATAGAAATTTAGTTGAGAATGATATTCAGAATAGAGAGTATCCGTTTTAGCAACAGATTTTTTCGCCTTTTAAAGCTGCTTTTAAATTTCAATCTTTTTTTAAGACTCGTCCTGTAGTAAAGTTTTTCATAATGACAAATAGGTACAATGACTCCTGAAGAGCTCTTCAGTTATTTCAATTACACCTACAATGATTGCCTGCTTATATGTCAAAGAACTAAAGCTGTACTTAATTAATTCTTTGATACAGCTCATTGATGTAGCAAATTTTACCTAAGCGCTTCTCAAGTGTTATAGAAATATTAATACACTTCGAATTTTCTTTCAAGTTCGTTCTTTACATTAAAACTCATACTGAGTATCATTAATACATAGCAATTGGGCAATAAATATTCAAATAACATGTACCCTTTTATTCTTCAGTGAAAAATGCCTAACGCAAAACCGCACCGTACGGGAAGACAAGATGGTTTGGCTATGTGGGGTCTACTAAAAAAACTCCACCATGAGCCTACTGTTGCCTTGGCGGATGTGCCATGAGAACTGCTACGCATGACATTCGCGACCCATCCAGCGCAGCCCGCCTCCGGGTACCAATTCCTTTGGTGATATCCGGGGTCACCTGAGACATCGCCAACACTCGAGAGAGCCGTGCAATGCGACAGCGATAGACTTCCCGATCTATAGCCCGCTGGCACCCACTGTCTCCCAAGCCCCCCTGCTGTCGACCATGGCCTTGGCCACAGCCGGCAAGGAGAGGTTTGCCCCGATTGCTGCTGCAAGAGCACTGCGCTGCAGGACAATGCTCGAGGGTGTGAACTGCGCTGGGCGTCTCCAGCCTGACCCTCCACAGCCTCAGGGTTTGGGATTGAGCCTCCCTACGCCACCTCGTGACCAGATCAGGCGGCGGGCATCTACCACTCTCCGCCTGCAGGTCTGTGCCTCGCCGGTAGACTTCGGCGAGCACTTGAGCCTCCAAATCCTACGGGGGTGTGCCCGCAAGGGCGCATGCCGCCTTCGTGGGTACAGTGCGGTATCCGCATTTGAACCTGACAACCATAACTCTCCGGGGCCTCCGCAGTAGAGGCATGTTCAGGGTGGACAGGGACTCCACCCACACTGGGGCACTGTAGAGCGCCATCGAGCAAACTACCCCCATATTCATAATTTGTGCCTACCCTAACCTACCCTATGACTCAGCCGTAAGTTAATGGGTTCGGTCCAAAACCCACAAATCGAGCCGAATAACAAACAAAAAGCCCTTCCCATAAATATAACGCCTGAATAATTTACGAAATCGTGTCCTAGAATAACATGAATAAAACCATTTTTGCAGTTACCACATCAATTTCCATCGTCTATTTTTATTCGGCCCGAAAATACTGTAACCATGTTTTGATGTTTATGAATAAGGAAATTATACTTACGCTCACGAGCTTTGCGCTCAAACGTCACGTGCGTTGTGAAGGGGAAAAACCACAAGTTAAAAAACCGGCCAAGTGCGAGTCGGACTTGCGCACGAAGGGTTCCGTACCATTATTTATAAAATTCATAAATTCGATCAAATATTTATTTCAATCAGATTTTAGTATTTGTTGTTATAGCGGCAACAAAAATACATAATCTGTAGAAATTTCAACTGCCTAACTATCACGGTTTATGAGATACAGCCTGGTGACAGACGGGCAGACGGGCGGACGGACGGACGGACAGCGAAGTCTCAGTAATAGGGTCCCGTTTGACCCTTTGGGTACGGAACCCTAAAAAAGGGAATTTTATGCGAGGAACTAAGTTGATTCTAGAGTAGAATTCCGAGAGTAGCAAGGGATTATAGATTAGAATACTGAGCGGAGCGAGGTATACAAGGACCGAGATGTTTTGTTGTTAGTGTTTTGTTTTGTTTTTTTTGCGACTTGTTTACTGTTCTTTTTACGATTGACTGCTGGGACTGCAACTGAAAATAAATAGAAGTTTTGTATTTAAAGTTTTGTGCAGTCAACAAAATAGGTATACAGACAAAAAAATCTATCCACTACTATTACAAAATTCACTACACACACGACACATATGGTGTCCTAGTCAGTGTTAGGTTTAATACTTTACTTTTTTTTTAATACCAAAAATTATTTTCGAAAGAAAAGATTATTGGAAATTTCTGTTTCTATAGATAATTAATAATCGTTCGAATTTAGCTGTAACTTTTTAGGCCTATGTATCCTGCTTATGCGTATGAAGTTTCATTAAAATCGGTTCAGTCATTTCGGAAAAAAAGGACTTGAAGGTTTGTATGAAATATCGTAAGGCGTAAACGCTCTTAACTGGCTGCATTGAAAATAGGACCGTATTATTATCATTGAAATTAGTTTTAATAAATATCGATGACGACTCGCGACTCAATCGCAACCCTTAAATCAACTAACAAAGTCTTAAAATGGTAATACGATCCTGTTTTCAATGCAGCCAATAATTTGCACGCTAATTTCGCTAAGTTCTGACTAAATTGACCCTTACAGAGCTTACCCACTGGAAATTTGCAGACTTTGCGAAAAAGCTGATTTCGCAGAATGACGAAGCGTCTAGAAACGAAAACAAAGGTATCGAAATATACAAATCATGCCACGGCCAGCCGTGGTCCGCTACGCGCGGCATGATTAGTACATTAATCGTTGGTTATTGTGAATGTGAGCACCATTAAGGGCATTTTTTTTCGTTTGTTTTTGACCTTTGGTTTTATAGATGGTCTGGCAGTTATTACTATAATGGACGTGTTGTTATGCTTCTTGAGTTATGAGTCGAGCTACATGATCACTGACAAATGCTTGCATTGGCTGGATAGGTCCACTCTAATCTGTGTGGTTCTCTCTTCAAAATACCATGTCAGACACGTATCTGCATAGTCCTCATGTGAGTTGGCCAAGATTATGTCTGGACCTTAAAAGAAACTATGGCCTCTGAGTTTGTTTCAGCTGTTTCTTCTCAGAGTAGTCAGTTACGAAACACTGGCCCTATCTGATTAAAAAACCGGCCAAGTGCTAGTCGGACTCGCGCACGAAGGGTTCCGTACCATTATTTTTAAAAACGATTAAAAAAATCTTTTGTATGGGAGCCCCCTTAAATATTGACTTTATTATGTTTTTAGTATTTGTGGTTACAGCGGCAACAGAAATACATATTCTGTAGAAATTTCAACTGGTAACTATCACGGTTCATGAGATACAGCCTGGTGACAGACGGACGGACGGACGGACGGACAGCGAAGTCTCAGTAATAGGGTCCCGTTTGATCCTTTGGGTACGGAACCCTAAAAAAAGACGACGAGTAAAATGTTCTAAAAATTTGTTTTTCGTAGTAAAGTTGCAGATGGTCCGGTAAGTTATCTCTATACTTGAACTTTTCAAAAACTGATTTTTAAAAAACTTCACCTGGCTATTCCTCGGACTAATCTGCTATCATATAAAACAAAGGAATTTTCTTAAGTAATTTTTAAATAGTTCGAGATGCCGAATATGGTCAGTCCTGTCATCTATCCTATATCTAATATATCCTATGATCTAAGGTATCCACCTTAGATGATGACTTCACTTCTGACTGCCAACCCTGAGTGGGATGTGTTTGCGGATGAATGGAGTAAATTAATGCGTATATGTCTGGCGTTCTGTGAGAGAAAGTATGTAAGAGTGTCTACTGTTCCGTCTTAGTTTTAATTTTAATTTCATTTGATTTAAACGATTTATTGTTTTCAACTGGATGTATAACTTTTGTTTTCTGTTTCTATGTTAATTACTATAATTGGTGTAATACCGTTTTAATTAACTATAATAAATAAATGATAGGATATATCTAATATATAAAATTCTCGTGTCACAGTTTTCGTTGCCATACTCCTCCGAAACGGCTTGACCGATTTTGATGAAATTTTGTGTGCATATCGGGTAGGTCTGAGAATCGGCCAACATCTATTTTTCATATCCATAAAAAACCCCGCGAACGAAGTCGCGGGCAGCAGCTAGTTAGATATAGGATTCTTCAATCCTGAAGGTGGAGCAAGGATCTTCGCAGGGTGACTGGATGAAAGTCCCCAAGAATCGAGTTGACTGGCGCGCTATTGAAGAGGCCCATGTCCAGCAGTAGACTGCTGGAAGTTGAAACAAGGGATGTGTGCGAATTTCGTTTGACGCAAGCCGTAAAACCCGAGGCCGTGAACGGGTCTTTTAGTGAGGAGCATTATTTCCTGATCTAAAATATACAGCAACGCCGATGTATTTCGGGAACGCTTAACTGTTTACCGATTTGATTTAGGAAATTTGTTTCCAAACTTCGACAAGTCGCTAACCTGTTATCGGATTTTATCAATGTCGAGTGTCTTCAGATGGTGCCAAGATACAAATACTTGCTCAACTTATTATACAGTGTTCTAAGTTTTAAAACACGGTTTTACATACATACATATATCCATCACGACGTTTTTCCCATGGGGTATGCAGAAACCACAGAACGCCACTACTTCGATCCTAATCCTCCTAATCCTTTAGGGATTAGGAGGATTAGGATTGAAGTAGCGGGTTATGCAGAAATGTACCTAATAGTAAGTCAACCCACATTTCGCCAGTTATTTTTAAGTCCTGTGTAACAGGACGCGAGCCATTTTTCATCAATCGGGCACAAATCCAGACTGCCGTAGCTGCTGCTGAGAAATTCGTGATCGGGAAAAACCTAAATTTGCCCAACCCGGGAATCAAACCCAGCAACTAGACCACTAGACTGACGAGGGAGCCAACTTACTTACATATCTTCTTAGATAATAAACCATGATAATAATCTTTTTCCATTTCTTGTTCGTCTAGCAGTCGCCAACGCTGAGCTCTTGGTCCTGGGTTCGATTCACTGGTCAGACAAACTCTTTGATGTCGATGAACTCGCCTCTACTAAACATAACCAGCGAAATATGGTGCACCTGTGCCTAGCCCCTCGGGAATAACAGGCTTGATGTTATGTTTTCATATTCTATCTATTCGTATATCTATCTATCTATACATATTATATAAAACACGGAAAATGTTTCTACCTACCTGCCTATGATTGTTATAGACTTTGAAACCATCCAACCAATGTGCCCCAAACCGGTTTCATTAGAAAATGCAATAATGCGAAGATGAATAAAATAAAAATAACATGCCTTTAATTTCTACCATAAACACTTAAAACATAAGCTAGTAAAACATAAGCTTAGAAACATAACATGAGCATGTATTCTCGAAGCGGTCGACTAAGAAGATTGTACACTCGCATTTCGCCAGCACGTGATAATAAGCTCTGTAAAAGGGGATTGCGCTTGCTCGTTGATTCCTATAAACCGAACATAGATGGTCTGGCTTTATAGGCCAAGGGCTAGGCAGAGGTTAAGCTCCATGTAATACCTACTCCTCAGAAAGAACACACCCTCTAAATTCCATATCTCTAGGACCAGCGGTTTAGGCTGTGCGCTTAGTCAATCCTCCTTTTCGACAAGGTGATAGAGGATCTATTGTCATAAATCGGGCCCAAATCTGTGCCCAAATCCAAACTCTGGCCTTGAACTTGATCTGTAATAAATCAACCCATTAGCGACATTATTTATATGAATGGCAGTAAAAATGCTGTTTACATGTTTCCATCGCAACTTCAACCATTTTGTGTTAAAAACTTTTGATAACATTATGATAAAAAGTTAGGATTTATTACTTAGTCTTCGTGTCATAAGCCCCGGGGTTGGCAAAAAAGACGTCCTCCTCAAATAATTTTCTTCGTTGGGTTTTTATTACTCTACTCGTGACTGCGATCATAAAAACTGCAGCGCAAATAGTGCAAAGCTGTAAAATCCCCGTCGAAATTAGGTAAAGTTGTTAAACAAAGAGCTGCTGCCTTCGTTTCTGTTTTTAAAACAATGGCAAACCTTGTTTATGCTTAAAGGTCGTATGTGGGATGATTTCATCGGATGCTTCTACAAGAGTGTGGAAGTAGTTTATTGATTAAATTAAAGTGAAAAGCTTAACCTTTCCTCATTTGTGACAAGACAGCCTCGTTCGTCTTATGGTTGAAAGTGCTGAGTACTTTGTGTAATTTATTTCATCACCACTGCTCTCAAAATTGCGAAGCAAATAATGTCAGAAAACCGATATATTCAAGAACCAAAAATTCCAAGACATGTGACTTTGACCGCTCGCGTAGGGAATTAGAGAGGAAAGAGGAGGTCTGTGTCCTTTCAGAGTGGGAACATTATAGACAACTTAATCTTATGCATCCCAGAATCAATTTAGAAAAAAATATAGTTCGATAGTTGAGAGCAGCGGTCGCCCAGTGGTGACAGCCACGGCTTATGGGCAGTACGCCGTGGGTTCGAACCCAGGAAGCCGTATTACTTTATTTAATTTATTTCATTACCGCTGCCCTCAAAAACGGTAAAAGAAAACATCGTGAGGAAACCGGCATGTCCTAGAACTAAAAATTCGAAGATATGTGACATCTACCAACCCGCACTGGGCCCGCGTGGTGAATAACAGCCCACTCACCCTCATAGAGAGGAGGCCTGTGTCCCAGCAGTGGGAACATTATAGGCTGATGGATGATGATGATGATGATAATTCGAAACAGTCGTCGGCGATACAAAAACATATCAGCAACTTTGCCTTGATTCACTTGTGTGTACGAAAATAGAAAGTTACATAGTTCAGGATAGCAACGTCACTTATTTGCTTGTCCACGATGACTTGCAAGTCTTTTGCTAGCATTATAATGGCCTGGTTACATGTATGTCCCCGAGGTAAGTACGTTTCTACACACTAGTGGTATAACCACTTACCTAGTAAGCCTAAGACTGCGTGTAAGTATTACCTATTTAATAAAAGTGGGCTACGAAAAGCGACATAACATTACAAAAAAAAAACAAAAAAAATATTTCTTCATAAGCATTGTGTCTTACATAAACTGAGGCAGACCCAATAAGTTACAGTAGTACTTCTGTTGGGGAAACACAACAACTACATTACAACTGATTTCTCCGGAGGGTTTGGCAGAGGTGTATGTATCTCTAGTAGGCACACCCATACTTTTCCAGTAATGATTAAGTCCCATGTAAAAGGGTCATGAATATTGCCAATTGGGCACAATTCTAGATTCCAGACTTCGACGTTGTGTAGTAAAATTTTTGTGAAAATATCACAATACCTTTTTATTTAAGTAATTTTAGGCGCCGCCGTTTTAAGCTTTTTAGGTTAAAAACCTTATCTAAATCACAGTCGCTTTTAGCATTAGTCCTTTGTAAAAATCGTCAAGATCTAGTTTAGAGAAGAAGGCTTGGTTATCAGACATTAGCATTTTATTATCACTTAATATAAAGTCGTGCCTCGGAAAACACGATAAGCCGTTGGTCCCGGCTGTGAGTTGTAGATCTTTGACAGTCGTTACAGGTAGTCAGTGGCCCGAAAGTCTGACAAACAGTCTTACCAAAAAGTATCGTATTACGGTATTACGCAGTACTAACTGGGTTGTGGAGGTCAGTTAGTCAGCCGCTCCATATAAAATACTGGTATTCAGCTGAATCTGGTTAGACTTGAAGCCGACCCCAACTTAGTTGGGAAAAGGCTAGGCAAATGATGATGATAAAGTTGTGAAATCAGTAACCTTTTGCAACATTGATGTCATAAAAATG
Organism: Cerastis rubricosa; assembly: GCA_949152445.1. Classification (NCBI taxonomy): domain Eukaryota; kingdom Metazoa; phylum Arthropoda; class Insecta; order Lepidoptera; family Noctuidae; genus Cerastis; species Cerastis rubricosa. The sequence goes on from OX424541.1 coordinate 19,269,808, forward strand.
TCTTCTAAAGAGGTTGTAAAAAATGTGTATTTACCGGTTATGATTCTAAAGTGATGATGTTATTTGTATGTTCAAAGTCCAGTGCTCAAAGTCCGGAATTTTATCATAACACGGATCTACCTTTAATAGATGTTGTTTGTGCCAGAATTTGATTACAGTTGAGATTAGTTTGGACTTTAGACCGAATAGTCACGATGACTGTCGACTTTAGACTCGTTATGTTATTCGTGCAAAAAAATAAACAGGTATGAATCATTCTGCTATTTTTTGCCTGATTCAAATCGACTTTATCTTTAGGTTTAAGGGAACTAATTTTGTATGTGTAATGTTTTTTATTACCTACGTAATAATTTGTTTAATTGCACCCAGATAAAGCGTGGTGTAGAAGAAAAATAAAAATCCGACAAAAGAACTTTGTGCATGAATTAAGCTCCATAAAGCAAATTATCTAGGTATATACAGGTTAGGCTAGGTTTATTCTACCCGCAAAAAAAAATAAACAAAAAAAAAAAAAAAAATACCGCACTCAACTAATTTTGAGCCTCAATGACTTTGTTTTAGTTTTGCTTCACTATCATTCGGAAAAATGCCGAAACGAAAGCTCAAATCGTTATCAGTACGTGAAAAACTGAAGATTGTGAAAGTGGAAAGATACGCGATGAAGTCTGTATCGAATTTAATGTGCCAAAATTTACTCTTTGTAGAATAATTCAGACCTATATTATCTTTTTTTGATTCCCAATAAAGATTAAAACTCACGCATAATGTTTCCCTAATACGTTATTTTATTTAATAATCACGCACCTCTATAACAGAAATAACCTGTATTCTGACCTCTCTAATGGAACCCTCTGTAAAAGAGACAGATATTTATTTATACCTGGAGACACTGGGTAAGTGGAATACCTCTTTAAGTGAGACAAATTTGCAGGTCCCCTGATGTCTTACCAGGTTTCACTGTATCATCATCTTGTTGGCTTTGTCCCATTTTATTTGAGGTCGGTGCAATACGTTTTCTTGTTCTATTCTCGTTTCTGTTTCATTCTCATATTATTACTCATAACATGCATTACATCTATGCTCTTTTCGTTACATGCGTTTCATCTCTCCTCATTTTGTAATGTCGAGGGATGAAACGCGTGTGAAAATTGAAAGGAAGTCGTTTGTCTCGGTACGACAAGACAAAACACTATGACTTCCTTTGGATTGTTCTATAACAGGCACCATTTTTACACTTCCTTGCTTTATCCATTCTCGTCACTCCACACATCCATCTCAACATTGTCATCTTCGCTACATGCAATCGTTTTTCATCCATCATTTTCCCAGCCCAGTATTCTGATTCAAACAGCAAATTAACTACTTATACATAGATTTAAAATTTTTATTTATTTATTCACACACAAGTTTCCTTTGCCATTACAGATAATAACCTAATGCGACAAAGTAACTTAAAATATACTTAACTTATTAAACCTTACATGCTACGCAGTACGTGGCCCTTGTGAACTCACTCAGTGTACAGGTGAATATGTCTATGGCATCCTCCACCGTGTTTACAGTGCGCAGTGCACGAGTCAGCGGTGCGCGCCCCAGCAGGTTAGTGCGCGCACTCGGCACCACCAGCAGCTGCGGCCTGCGCCGCCGCTCCACGTACCTATCCGGTAAATTAAAGCCTATTTCTGACAGTATCCCTGAGTTTTGTATACTCCCTCTTAAAACTTTGAAAATATAATTAAGTTAATCATTTAATCCTGTCTGCTGATCCTCTTTCATTCGTCATCGGCACCTAATAGGAATGTGCCTAGTATAAAGTAATTTCGGAAACCCCAATCAGAATAAACTAAGGTCTACAACACTACTACATCCAGTTTTCCTTGTATTATGGCATCACCACAACGACTTTCAACTAGCAACTTATCCAGGTGAATGCAAATGCACAGTTTATGCACTAGGCCTACTATCGCCTACAATAGTTCAGTGACCTTAGCGTAGTTTGCGGTATATATACAATTTACCTGTTTTTTGCTTCATTATGATGAGTACATGTTGCAAACTGTTTTCAATGTTTCTTTGATTTGTTTTTTCCTGTTCTACTGAGAAATGTCATATGAAACGACGATAGTACCTACCTACTTAAGAAACTATTACTATGTGTAATACGGTTACAGTTTTCGTATACAGGATGTAAAAAAAGGGTATTGTAAGAAGAAAAGGGGTGACTCAGGTGGTCATTCTGAAACAACTTTTGTTCTACGACATTGGAAAATTCGCGAAAAAACAATCGATGAATGAAGAGCTGTATGACCCCCATTCGGCATACAATACCACTTTTGTAACACCCTGTATAAAACTAATTTTCTTCTTTTCATTTTAATAAAAGCTTGTATTTTAAAAAAAGTTTTATTTAACAATATTAAATTTTTATTGAACATTGTAGGCTTTGTAGATTCTAAGATGCTTTTTAACTTTTGTTAACTTAACTTTTAATCTTATTTTGAGTTTCTTTTTTGTGAACTAAACAACGACTTATTGTCAAGTCTGTCCCCCCATACTTAAGTACTTACGCTGCACAGTAATATTGTAAAACCAAACCATTTTAAAAGATTAACCATAGATATTCTCCATAGAAAACGACTAACCCGAACCGTGCAACTTTTGTCGACGTTTTTTAGGTGCCCATGAAGACCTATGTGAAATTATTTTGATTGAGTGATTTATAACGAGTTTTCTAATTATTTTTTTAGTTTTTTTAGTAATCAAATCAAATCATTCATAGCATCCATAATGTACACTTAACAGGTGCTCAAATAAAAAATAATAGACACAATTATGGACCCTGTCGGGCACAGCAAGTTTTAAATAAGTAGGGAGAGAAGAGCGCTTCTCTAATTTTCCTTGTAATAACAACAAAAACAGGAAACATTACAATTATTATAATTTCGAATTATTTTATAGATAAAGTAGGCCTATGTAAAATAAAATATTTTCATTCTGATACTGAAAATGACATGAAATCTCTTTGATATCATTAGTTCTAAGATATTATTATCAGCATAGACACATCAATTTCACGCATGGCAACAATTTCCCGTTTTATGACACATGGCAATTACATATAGGAAGTTGCTTTGATGGGTCTTACATATGGCGGTAATGAAAATTTACCATCGAATAAAACTTTATAGCTCTTTTAAAGCTACATAGAAATTAATTAGTGGTATATTGGTAACTGTGGAGCAGCGTTGGCCCAGTGGTTGCAGCTCCGACTAACGAGCCGTGGGTTCGAACCCAGGCAGGCGCATTACTTTGTTTTGGCCAGGAATAAAACACGTAACGTAATCACAAAATAACGTTTATTATTTGAACACAGTACAACTATCACTTGTTATTTCCTCCAATGTTCAACAACGACTGCCCGTAATGGCGGCCGAAGCGATTACTTATAACAATTTGTCCCGCCACTCAGTGAACGTTAGTCAAATCAGTGACCAACAAAGAATAAGTCTATCAGTTTAGATACTTTGAACAAACTTATATCTCAAATAAATTAATATTACATGATTATTTATACAGATTAATTAATAAATCATTAAAATTACTTTAAACTAATCAATTTACGAATGCTCATCTACTGAATAACATATTATACTCTTAAAAATGGTTAAAAATAATATACGACCTAACAGCTCGGCCATCCTGTTTTCAAGCGAGTCACATCGCTTTTTTTTATATAAAATTAAAACATTCAAAATCATAATAAATTAATAAAAATAATAAGTACAATATTTTGGTTGCTTAATCCTTATTTTGGACACACATCTGCTCGTCATCACTGGCGCAATCATTCCCAGATGAATCGGATTCTAAGTCTCTGGTGAAATTCATACAAGGTTGAATTTTATCGATTGCTACAATATTTTCATATTTTCTACCACTTTTACGTGTCAGAGGTGTATCCTCAATCAGGAACCTATCGTTAGGGAGTATTTTTATTATGCGATAGGGACCTTGATACTTAATAGTAAGTTTCTGTGACTTACCATCATGCGGGACCTGTCTTTCCACTCTTACAAGGTCGCCCTCTTTATACTGTGTTGAAGGTTTCCTGTGTTTATTATAATTAGTAGCATCTCTTACCTGTTGCTCTCTTATCTTTTCGCTTACATTTTGTCTTAGCGCATCTAAGTCTTCCGCAGGAGTTCTATTTAGGGTTTCTTTGATAATTTCGTTTAACTTACCTTCTGTTCTGCTAGTCACATTAAATCCGAATAATAGTTCCGACGGGCTTTTCAGAGTTGTTTTATGTTTTGTTGTGTTAATACCTACCTGTATGTCGGAAATGTGGTCATCCCAAGACTTATCATCTCCACCGTGACTCGAGGTTGATAGAGCATCCAGTATAGTTCTGTTGAACCTCTCTACTTGTCCGTTTGCCCGGGGTGTAGCAACGGCATTCTGGATGTGCTTTATACCATAGGATGTAACAAAGTCCTGAAAATGTTTGCTAGTAAAACTCGAGCCCTTATCAGTAATTAGACGTGCTGGAACTCCAAAGTAACTTACAAATTGCCTCATCGTCTTTACTGAAGTTACAGATTTGGTATTTCTCACTGGATTTATACTTATGTATTTTGTAAATCCGTCTATAATTACCAGTAAATAACAATTTCCTGCCTTGCTCTTTATGAATGGTCCTAGGTGATCCGCGTGGATGGTATGAAAGGGTGTACTGACCTTCAAGATAGGGTGTAATTCTCCTTCCTGTTTACCACCAGGAGCCTTGTGGTGAGCGCACTCCAGACAAGAAGTGACATATTTTTTTACAAATCTGCGCATTTTCCTGAACCAGTAATGTTCTCTTATTCTATGTAATGTCTTCTCGAACCCGCAATGACCAACATCATCATGATTCATCTTGAGGATTTGCCAGCGCACGCCCCTTGGTACAAGCCATTTCAAGTCTTCCCCAACAATGCGAAAAACTCTATCGTTTTTAACTTTATAATTTTTATGCACCTCAATAGCCTCCTCAGCAGACGGGTCCAAAAGAATGTCTCTAATTTTCCTAACTTCCTCATCAGCGGATTGCACAGTTGAGATCCAGTTTTGGTCAGATTGCTGGATTGGTAGTATGTCCAAAATATGTGGTTCGCTTACCGGGTTGTCCACTGGATTCCTGCTGAGAGCGTCTGCATGCGCCATTCGGGTCCCGGGACGATATTCTATGGTGCAGTCGTACTCTTGAAGTACAACCCACCAACGCGCGATTCGTGGTATGAGGTCCCGCTTTACCAATGTTGACCTGAGTGCATTGCAATCAGTCAGGATTCTAAACGGAATGCCTACCAGATAAACTCTGAAACGATTTAACGAAGAGATCACTGCTAACGTTTCGAGTTCATAAGAATGCATCTTACGTTCGTCCGCATTCGTTTTACGGCTGAAGTACGATACTGGTTGCAGTACGCCGTTTGCGTTTCGTTGAAGCAATATACCAGCCAAACCTTCCTTACACGCGTCGGTATGCAACTCTGTCTCGGCTTTTGGGTCATATAAAGCAAGTATCGGGCGAGTTACAAGCAATTCTTTTACCTTAGTAAATGCTTCTTCTTGCTTGTCACTCCAAGTCCAGGTAGAGTTGTTTTTTAGTAGATCCGTCAAAGATGCTGTAATTACCGCATATCCTTTGATAAATCTTCTGAAAAACCCGGAAAGCCCAAGAAACTGCCGTACATCATGCTGATTTTTAGGTGTTGGGAAATTGGAGACTGCATCAGTCTTTCTGCTACCCGGCCTTATATCACTAGCGCTTACATGGAAACCTAGGAAATCTATAGAATCTAGAAAAAAATGGCATTTACAGAGTTTTAAAGTTAACCCACCTTCTTTAAGTAACTGTAGTACCTCTTCCAGGCGTTGAAGTCCCTCGCTGAAATCCTTGGATGGAATGAGAATGTCATCCATATATATGATAGCATATTTAATTTTGGCTTCCTTTAATATTTTGTTGATGGTGCGCTGAAAAACCGATGGTGCATTAACTAGACCAAATGGCATGCGATTATATTCATACTGCCCGTCAGGAGTCACAAAGGCAGTTTTAGGACGGGATTCTTCAGATACTGGGATCTGGTAATACCCAGAAGCTAGATCTAAGGATGTGAATAAGGTATTACCTGCAAGTAGATCCAGTTGGTCTTCTACCCTGGGTAGCGGGTAGTGGTCCTTCTTGGTTTTCCTATTGAGCGCCCTGTAATCGACACACAATCTCTTGTCACCTGTTTTCTTCTGAACCATGACGATTGGGCTTGCGTAAGGTGACGATGATTCTCTGATTATATCACTGTCCAACATCTCCTGTATCATGTTTCTTACCTCTGTCCTTTCAGTAAATGACATGCGATACGGGCGGTAAACTACTGGATCAGCATCATTGAGTTCGATGGTCATCTCGGTAACAGGTGTATAGCCCAAGTCATGTAGTCCACTTGAAAAACAACTACTATATTTTGCCAGCAAACCTTGTAATTCCTGAGACTGGCCTTCATCTAAACTTGGATTACAGTTGACTGAGGTCCCCATTTCAGCATCACCTAACGTTACGCTGAACGCATTTAGCGTATAACTTGATAAAACAGAGTTTCTCTGCAGAGAGCGAGTTAAAAGGGTACCTCTAGTGATGCGCATGGGAGTCACTGCTATATTATAGATTAAGACCGCTCCAATCCCGTTCTTGATCTCGTACTGCCCGGGAAGTAAATAATGCTCCTGACCTTCAGTACCTCTTAAGGTACCATTTATATATACATCACAATCTAACTGAGCATGCGTACAGATTTTTATCGCTTTTAATGTATTGCCAGGAATTTCAGTATCAGTAAACACTATAATATCTAACTTATTGGGCGGTAGTCTTTGAAATTTGATTTCATCCGGAGTTTTAATAATTAATATGTCAGGCCTTTCTGTAAAGGAATGGCCTAACAAAATGGGGTGTACCAGTACGTAATCCTCTACAACGTATAAATCTATTATTTCTTTCAGCCCTTGAACTTCGACAGAAGTCACAACGACTCCTAGCGGAATTATCAAGTTACCACCTATGCCTCTGAGTACCGGTAAATTCGGGCGATTCATTATCTGAAGGTTTAGAGAATTAGCAACACTTACCTTAACAAGAGAACATTGACTCCCCAGATCAATGTGACACAAGATTGGTATTTCGTTCACTTTGATTTCCAACACGTACTTGTTTAAACCGGTATCCTCTGCTCTCACTTCTGAAACCTGTTTTTGGGTTTGTTCATTACCTGGTGGTGGTACTTTGTGTTTGTCCGAGTCATTTGCTGTCCTCTTATTCCTAAGACAGTTGGCCGTTAGATGGCCAGACCGGTCACAATTAGTGCATTTCACTGGAGTTTTTTCACATTTAAAACTTGGGTGACCAATCTCGTTGCAATTAAAACATTTTATATTAGAATTAATATTCGTACCTGGTTTAGATGGGCCCGGTCGATTTGAGTTGCTTCCAAATCGTCGATCATTTGGTTTCCGCGAAGAATCTTGAGTCCCTCTACTCGGGCCACTTTTAACAGTTCTTAAATATTTAAGTACCTGTTCTGGTTCTTTGAACTGAGCTGCTTGAGCGCCAACCTTCACCGCACGGTCGTCTATCCCATACAATAGACAATCTACCGCTTGCCTGCCATATATTTTGCATCTATTTAATAGGTTAACTTTCGCATAATAATAATTCTCCAGTGATTCACCATATTTTGCCTTTTTTGACAACATTTCTGTTAAAAGCTCTGCGTAATCTTCCTTACACGGGAAAGATTCGATCAGTTTCTTTTTCCATTCTGGCCATGTATGTAATATCGAAGTTAGACCCTGATACCATGTTTTTGCCACACCGGTTAATTTAGGGAGAGAGTAATGAATTATTTCTTTTTCTCCCCAGCCGTAAATTTCGGCACATTCCTCAATTTTGGTCAGCCAAGTCAACATGGTTTGTTCTTTAGACAAAGGGTCGAACTCCGGTATTACATTAGTGTTAAAAGACATTTTAGATTTATCAGAACCCTTACATTTCTCTAAAATAGCTAAAAATTTATCCATTAACCTACTATCAGCTTCTTTTCCATTTGCTCTCCTTGTCCTTTTTGGTGACGGTGACTCACCTCCTGACTCTGAAGACGTGGAGTAATAGCGCTTTCTCCTTGGCCGCGATGATCGTTTTGACAACTGCCTTCTGCGACTTTCTCTCCTTTCGTTCCATTCCTCATATTCGGGCTGATCCTGGTTCCCTAGTATAATGCTGTGATTACCATCAGAACTACTGTGATCATGCTCTTGCCTCGAGCATTGTGTACCACTTTCTGAGTTCAAATTGCCAATAACCTGATTTTGACCCGTAACCTGGGGTACTCCTTCTTGCGGATGTGCCAGTCCTTCCCCTCGACTGGTCACATCACAAGTATTCCCTAACCCTTTACCTCGGGTTTGGTTTCCAACAGGGCCCTTACCTCGGGTTCCCTCTCCATAAGGCCCTTTACCTCGGGTTCCTTCTCTGTATGACCCTTTACCTCGGGTTCCCTTTTCATACGGCCCTTTACCTCGGGCACTTCCTTCATATCCTTCCATAACAGCAAGTTCTGAAACTTTAAAGTAAGCTTAGTATCTGTCATGTGCTACCTATCATCACACATACGATAACATAACATGATGCCTATTTTGTGCGTATTGTTTGGAGTAGGCCTATGGCAAATCCACATTTCACCAGCCATGTCCAAATTCCATGTAGTGAACCGGGCCTATTTCCCGAACCGAGTGTTGGACCAAAGTCACCTCCCTCAGTATTCGCACTTACGACCACTAGACCATAAGGTATTCAGCTAATAGGTCGCCATTAAGTAGGCACAGTAGGTCAATTTAATTTAGTCCATTCAAACCTATTCCAATCTCATTTAATTTATTTCAATTTAATAAAGTATTTTAATTCATTTCATTAACTTCATTTGATTTTAATATACATAATCCATTGTACAACCGTTAACAAGCAAATTGTTACTGGGGAAATATGTTTGTTGTGAATATTCACGACTTACGCTAGTGCGCAATACCATTAGCGAGCATTACACGCTAAATACCATGCCTTTAGGTGCCTGCATGAATACAGGGGTCATGGTATTTAAAATAACAATTAAAAAACCATTCATTAAAAATAAATTGTGGAACTTTGACCCTCAATATCTGCTTAACCTAAAAGTTCCAAGTCATAGTCAACACGAAAATTATGTCAAGGGCTGGGAGAACACACGACATTCGGATTCGCTAAGTGCCCTTTTACACCTGCTATAATAGCTACCCAAGTAAGTAACTAAACCAAATTTGAAAAATTCAAGTCTAGAGTACTATGCAAATAATTTCAAAAAATAGAATAGTGAACCCTCAACCCCTTCTTCCCCTTCAAACAAACCTTTAAAAATCCAAAACAATGATTATTCACCGATAGTCAATTATTATAGAATCTCTCAATTATCCATTCCATCCTTCTAGAAAAACACATTCAAAATCAATTGCATGACAATAAACTCTGAAGTGCATTCTTCCAAATTTCTTCTAGTCATCAAGAAGACTTTCATAGGATATAATGGAAGGAAGATTAAAAATACCATGTGTCATGACCAGGATTACATAAAATAATGAGAATCAAATCCAACCGTAACTTCGAAGGAGAAAAAATAAAATAAAAATCAAATATTGACGTTACCCAAACCTCAAAAATTAAAAATAAATACGTTACTTACGTTTGTCCGAGCCGTGAACGTGACAAGAAAATGTGGAATTTTCTTGGATATCCCACTTCTGACCTTTTGGCCAGGAATAAAACACGTAACGTAATCACAAAATAACGTTTATTATTTGAACACAGTACAACTATCACTTGTTATTTCCTCCAATGTTCAACAACGACTGCCCGTAATGGCGGCCGAAGCGATTACTTATAAAAATTTGTCCCGCCACTCAGTGAACGTTAGTCAAATCAGTGACCAACAAAGAATAAGTCTATCAGTTTAGATACTTTGAACAAACTTATATCTCAAATAAATTAATATTACATGATTATTTATACAGATTAATTAATAAATCATTAAAATTACTTTAAACTAATCAATTTACGAATGCTCATCTACTGAATAACATATTATACTCTTAAAAATGGTTAAAAATAATATACGACCTAACATTTGTGTAATATATTTCATCACCGCTGCCCTCAGAAACGGTGAAGGAAAACATCGTGAAGAAACCGGCATGTCCTAGAACTAAAAATTCGAATACATGTGGCATCTAACAACCCGCACTAGTCCCGCGTGGTGGATAACAGCCCACTCCCTCATAGAGAGGAGGCCTGTGTCCCGGCAGTGGGAACATTACAGGCTGATGATGATATTGGTAATTAACTTAACCAAAATCCACTCTGTGACATAACATCAAATACACCCACCTGTCACCACTTGCCAGTCATGTTTAAGTCCTATGTATTAGTGGGCGAGCCTATTGCTATCAACTGGCACGAATCTAGACTCCGTGGCTGGTACTGAGAAATTCCTGCTGGAAAAACCCAATAACACTTTTCTCCGACCCGGGAATCCAATCCAGGTGGCCTACCATGACGTCTTAAAACATTATTGTTTTACTCCTGTTCCAGTGTGTGAAAGAGATGGCGCTAGACATTCTGTATAGCTCCGTCTCTTCACGCGGGAATAAAAGTGTTAACTGTGTGAGCCGTGTCGACTGCACCCTCTATGGCTGCGCCCGTGGCGCTAAGCCGTGCTACGCCAGCACCGCGTACGGCTACTGCCGGCCTCTCTCACAGTTTATTGTCGGGACCGACACCAGCCGAGCGGTTCCGATACCCGCACCAAAAACGGCATCTAGTGCCCACCCGAAATCCAAGGAGCCCGCCTCCGCGGCGCCCCCTCGTGCCTCGGCCTACGACTCACCGGCAGGGCTGTCGGCATGGTCGTCGCGAGCCGGTTCGAGCATGTCGATGGTGGCTGCAGGCTCTGTTGCCTCCGGCCCGAGCGCACTGAGTAGGCGCACCCCATCTGCATCGCCGACGCCGTCGCTGGGACTCGACTATGGGAGTTCCAGCTGGAGCCACGACCCCAACGACGGCGCCGAAGCACTGACGAGACCGAGGAGGATGCGAAGCGGTACTGCATTGACCCGCCGCGACCGCTGCGCGAACGTGCGCCGCCGCGGGATCAGGGCACTGCTCGCTCGCCCACATTCGCGGAGGCGGCTCGTCGCACGCTACCCGCGTCGCCGACACCGCTTACGACGGCAATGGACTTCGAGGAGACACAACACGGGGTAGGTGTCTCAAATATGATAGAATCTACAACCCAGGCGGTGGCCCCAAGGGACGATGATGGAGCAGCTACCAACCAGCCCAAGCCGAAGCCGCAGAAGTGGCCAAGGTATCCTCCGCTGGTGGTGGAGAGGCTACCGGAATGGGCCGCCCACGTCAGGGCCATCAGCGTGAAGCTGGGCCGACCACCCAATGCGCGCCCGTACGGCACTGGGGTGCGTTTCTCGCCCAAAAGCGAGGACGAATTTAGGTTGGTCCAGCGTTACCTGACTGGCCTGGAGAAGGAGAGTGGCATCTCCTGGTTTGCCTACTCGTTGCCAGCGGAGCGCAGCTTGAAGGTGGCCATCAGGGGGCTGCCAGTTGACACCTTCTCGAAGGAGATCCAGGAAGAGCTCCGAGCGTTGGGACACGAGCCGGAGTACGTGCGTCATATAAAGGCGTGCCAAGGGAGACCCGGCTACGTGTTCCACGCCATGCAGACAACGGGCGGTGTTACACAATACAATACCGTCCACACACACATGACGGCTCTTTAGTCCGGACCGTGACCGGCTAGCTCTGGAAACGGGGCGGTGCTTCGAGTCCGCACCTTTGTTGCTGGTCATCACCCGCTGGGCCTCCTCCGGGTAAACGGAGGTTTCACCTGGTGGTGACAGACTGCTGAGGTGCCGTGAAGAAAACGGCGCTTTTTATGGCGCGCCTACTGAAACACTTTTAGCAACCACACACTCAGGCGTGCGTTGCAGGACGCGCGCCGGAGGCCGAGCAACGGCAATAAAAGGACGAGCCCGTTTCAACGGGCCGAGGCATTACCTCCGCGTCCAGGGGGCGAAGCCCCGAGACCGCCAGCCGCGCCTCCTTACGGGGGAGTAGCGATTTCCATGTAATATTTTTGTGTGAATCGTTGTAATAAGAATAAACGCTAAAGAGTACTAGTCTAGTAGTACTACAGCAGTATTATTTTTCGCCTAACGGAGCCCAAGATTTGTTCATGGTTCCTTCGAAACGGATTTGGCTGGGCGTGTTTTTGGTAATCATCGGTGGTGGTAGTGGTTTCGTCGATACTGGCAGTGGATCGCAGTCCAGAACATCCCTACAGCAAGGCGGCTGTAAAGGCGTCAGAGCAGTGGTGGAGCTGGGTGGCAACATCCGGAGGAGCGGTGAACTCGGGAGGTGATAAGCGGGTTGTGGAGCGCTAGAGGGCGCCACACGTGGCAGGCGCGTGACATCGAAGAAAATAAGTGACAGTGAGTGCGGTGTTCAGTTGTGAGTACATTTTCACCAATTCAGTGCCCGGGTTTCGTGTATACCGGGTGCCTTTGGTATGACTTCAGAAGAGAGTGCAATACTAATCACCGGTTTCCTTTATTATTCAAGCAATAACAAAAAATACGTCGAAGGTCAATAATAAAAAAAAACATAGTTTTATTCAATTTTTATTTAATAAAAATGTACAATATGCAAGCAAAAGTTCGAGCTAAGCCGTATTCGGTACTTTGAAATGTACTTAAAGTAAACAGTGATGAGCAAAGTAAAACTTGCCCAGTACATGCTAACTTACTTCGACGCTTAACTTCAACATTGGTGGAATATCTTACAAACTAAAAAAGTACTTAACTTTTGTCTTAAAATTAAACTTAAGTTTACAATTTGCGACTATTTCCTCAAAAGCCGATGTACTTTTATAATAATTTTAAATATTTAACTATTTCTATTATTTTGTTGATTTCTAGCAATTAGAATTTCTAATATTGGTCCATTGCTCCTATCATTAAAATTTCTTATAAGATTAATGCATAAATATAGGCATTTACGATTCTAGAGCCTACTTGCACCATTCATCACTAAATACATAAATCGCTTATCGAATTCTAATCATCAAACATTTTTATAAAATTTAAATTAATTTTTCATTAGTCATACTCTGAAAGTAGGTCTGAAGTAGCCCGAGGAGCGGGATGAAAGTAATACTTTTCATCCCTAGGGAAAATCGCTTTCAACTGACAGATGTCAAATTATTAAAAAAAAACCAGTTCTATTTACACATGTTTATTAAACCATGTTCCAAGTTTCTATGCAGCCACGATGTAAAATTGTAATAACTTAAAGTTAAGTAATTGATTAAAGAATACATATTTTTTAATAACTTTATTATAATTTCGTTTCAACAATTTCTTTAAAATAACATAGAGTTGGGTAAAATATTTACCATTTTTTCAATGGTGAAAATGAAAAATAATGGCTGAATAGCTGGATGGCAACAGAAAAAAAAAAACAAAACAGGCGGGAAAGCAGCAGTCCGAAATAAAATTTACTAATTTTTCCTTTAGCTAATTCATGTTTTCATTTTCGTAATGAAAAGCACAGTGTTTACCTCGGGTTACAGACTTATTTAGTCCCTCGAACTATTGATGCCCTCACTGGGACTAAATAAGTTACTTTCAACCCTGGGGTATCAATGTACTATTATTCCCAATGTTTTACTTCATGGTACAAGATGAACATATAACTAGAGACCTGTCTCACCGCCAGCGATAAGCGACAAGTTTCATAAAAATTATATAGTTTTTTTATATATTATGATAGTTTTTTATGTTTCTTGATCAATAAAGCAGTAGGCAGCTAATCGCTTCTCCATCACCATATTACAGGTTCCCTATGCATTAACTTTACGTGGGATAAATTTGACGTAGATGGGATCAACGGGCCGTAACACAATATCAACCATGAGCCTGGGTCTGACTCCCTTCACCTTGGGCACAAGCTTGAAGTTGCGACAGATTTCAGCCAGGGCGGTCTTCATTTCTTGCATTGCGAAGCGTTGGCCTGTAGAAAAGAAAAGGAACTTAAAAATGGCGGTAGACACGAAGTACGTCACGGTACGATACGGTACGGTTGCTTTGTGTTTCGTTCTTTCCTTTGTAAAATTAAGGGATAAATCTCATCTGTCAGCATGAATCGAAGTTTTCCATGCTCTTATCCTTTTTCGATCGCTCAAAACCTTCATTTGCTAGAGCGGGAATGCTAGCGGCAGCGGCGATGTTGCCCTCGGCAACACGGTCTGTTCCTCGGTCAAAAACGTGATTCCGTGCAGCCGTGCTGCTAGATGAGGTTCAACTCTAAGGGTAACCGTCACTTTTGTACTTCTGTAAAACCAGTGTGTATCGTAACTGGCATCCAACAAAACATGTAACAAAAAAAGTAGGTACCTATTAATTAAATTCTTCCTAACAGTTTACCATCAAACATTTTGTCAGTTAAGTTCACTGATCGGTCGGTTTTTTATTGGTATACATTAATAGTTGGTGCCTTTAATAGGATGCCTTTATGTTTTTTTGTTGCTGCGACAATCATATGCTTTGGCTAAATGTAGGTGAACCCGTGGATTTAAGTGTACCTATAATGCATAAAGAAAGTGGAAAGAGATTATCCAACCTCCGATATGCCGATGACACCGTTCTTTTGGTAACATCCATGGCAAATATGAGGCAACTGTTTCGAAGACTCGAGTTAGAAAGCGGCAACATAGGTCTCGCAGTGAACAGGACGAAAACTGAGTGGATCGAGCCGGCAAACTAACAGACAGCACCAGCAACATTCTTGGCATTAATACCGTCGACCACTACAAATACTTGGGTTCCCAAATATATGTAGTGAAGACAGCTGTATCCCCGATATAAAAAGGAGAATTGGTATGGCAAAAGATGCTATGACCCGTCTAAGCAACATCTGGAAGAAAAGAGGAATTGGTATAACTTCCTTTGTTGCTCATGTTCTTGATTTTCCTAAATAAAACCATCAACTATAGAAGAAGAAGAAAACATATTTATTTGGCACTATGTCACAAGAGCACACAAAAAAAGAAAATTTTGATAATGTTGTGTCTCTGTCACAACGGTCACGGTCTATGCCAAATAGGCCCAGTTCAGCAAACTGTTGAGCATCTACTTACCAATACAGTTCCTGGGGCCGGCGCTGAACGGCACATAGGCGTAGGGGTGCCTCGCCTCGTAGCTCAGGAACCGCTCAGGCTTGAACATCTCTGCCTCGGGGAACAGGTCCTCGCGCCGATGGAGCTCGTAGATGTGGACATCTACTGTCGTGCCTTTCTTCACTAGTATGTCACCTGGGGGGTTTAGTGATGTTAGGATACATGGAGATCATTTTAGCATTATTTATTACTAGCGTTTGCCCGCGCCTTCACTCCCTTTTTAGTCGGATATTATCCCGCGGCAGCTTTTTGGCTTCATACAGGACCAGTTTGATTTGTCTTATTTTTATATGTTTTTCTATATTTATTTTTATATTTGTTAATTTTAACAATTTTTTTGTCCTGTGAGAACCTTTTAATAAAGATAAATACTTTTTCTTTTCTTTTGTACATACTTACAAACTGTATCTCTTTATTAAAATAGTTTCTGAATTACATAGATTTTTGGGTACAAGTTTTTTTACTTCAAATACATCATCATCATCTGCCTTTGCCCAGCCATGTCGGGGTCGGCTTCCAGGTTAACCGGATGCAGCTGAGCACCAGTATTTTACATGAAACGACTGGCTATCTGACCTCCACAACCCAGTAACTGCGTAATCTGTTCCATCTACATATGTTTAGAGATTGACAAAGTTTCGCTACGTAATTTTAATTAACCCTATATGAATGGGATACAAGTAATTTTTCAACAACAAAATATGAACATAATAACAATAATTTCCCTGCTAATAATAACACCACTTCTTCAATGCACTCTACACATACGGAGAAGCAAAAAACATTTCAAAGAATCCTTCAGAGCGAGATACTTTTAGTACTTGATACGTGGACATACAACATGACGCAGCGAGATGTTGGTAAGTGCAACTTAACTCCACTGAGGAGTGAGTATGTCGTTGGAAAGACAATTTGTGTGCAGGGCAGTGCCCTCGCCAAATCCGCCAATGATAAAAAAGGCACAGCCGTACCATCATTTTCTGAAATCAAAATTTACTAAAGAATATTTAAGAAGAAAATTGTAATATCAATGTCCTGGGAGCCAAGGGAGCTACGCAATGAATTTGGGAGTTTATTGCGCTACTTCTTTCGCATTCGCAGCAAATTTGCTGTAAAGAAGTGAAAAACCGGGTTCTTGGGAAACTGTCTTACTATATTACATTCAAAAGTTTGTGAGGATTAATGGATAGATGCTTAATACTCTCGTGGGATCATTACCGAATTCCACGCGGGCGAATCCACTGGCAAAAACTAAATTTTGACGATCAAAAGTTGGTAGTTCTTAGAACAGTTTGGATAATGACTAACACACCATATGAATGAATGACTTTTGATTTGATTTGAAAATACAAAAGCTTATTTGCTGGATTAATTTTGCGCTTAACTCTCTGCATGCACACTCAATCATTAATCGTTATAGTTTGAGCCAAAATACGTCCACCTCTGTAGGTCAAACTTCTAATTTTTTTTTTATGTACTGTCCCTGAATATTTGTCAACTGACTTTAAAAATGGAAAATGTGGCTGTACTTAGAATTCAGCTTATCTCAAAAACACGAAAATTCCGTTTTTGTTTTGCTTTTTATAGCTTGAAACATCTCATATAAAGAATAACCAGATCTTTAAAAGAACATAATTATAACTAAAAAAAAATGTACGTATCTCAGTTATTAGAACAATATTTTTAACATAAATTCCCCAATTTTCTCAAAACATGCATTTGTTGAGTAACCGCTTTATGACTTACGGGGGCAAAATTAATAAAAGTTTTTAAAAACCCTCACAAAAAATGGAGTATTTACCTTGAAAAAGCCAGAATTTCAAATCTTAATCTGATTACAAATTCAGTGTTTTGAATGGATTTAGTCTCCAAGACCGTTTTTCGTCTGGCGGCTCACAAAGAGCTGACAGCTTCGAAGAAAAGAATAGAATAATTAATGAAGTGATCATGAGTAGGTTTTCCAAAAATATCTCTTGGCAAGTCTAGTCACGAAGATAATCGTAGGTTAATAATCGAAACTTTTGTTTTTTTTTTTTAATTTATAAAAGCTATGGCATACCATAATTAAATGAGTATTGACAACTGCTTACTTATAACCGAAAAATACTGCCAAAACAAAAATGACGTTTCATGAAAAGATATATTATCCCTTGCGAAGGATTGGAAATCCTTTTTAAGGACCGTACCTCAAATGCCAAAAATTGACTCTCATTGGATCACTTTGTTATCCGACTATGTGTCAAGACCCTTTTTCTCAGGAACAAGTAGAGGTACCAAGACATTTTTTTAACTCAAATTTTCCTTTACTATGCACAGAGGGTAAGAGTGCCGTAATAGTTTTCTTTTAAATCCGTCTTACCCAGTTTGAAATCTTCAACAACATCTCTCCCGAAGAACGGCACGCTAGGGTACAGCCTCAGGATCTCCTTGATGACAGCTTCCAGGTACTTCATGTCAGCCAGGTCAGACATGGTCACGTGGTCGGCGCCATTCAGGATGTTCTCAACCTCCTCGCAGATGCGATCCTGGGAAACGATGGTAATTTTAAAAGGAGTCGGTAATTTAGATACCGACTGTAAAATTAAAACTGGAACCTGTATTGTCTCTTTTCATCAGGACCGTATAATTTAAGCCGATTTGAATTTTGTAAAAACTACCTGTTGGTCGTCGTGGGTCTAGCGGGCGCAAACGCGACTGCTGAACGTGAGGTTTTTGGGTTCGATTCCTGGGTCGGGTAAATTGTGTCTTTTTCCATCCGGAAGGTCTCCGTACCACCCGCAAAGTTTTTGTGCCCAGTAGATGGCAATAGGCTCGCTCCTATTACATGGGACTTTAACATAACTGGAGAAATGTGGGTCTGCTACTAGGTATATTTATGCCAAAGCCTTTGTTGGGGATTACAAGGTATAATGCTATGTTAACTACTTATTAATAACACTGAAATTCTTTAACTCTTAAAAGTTACTCGTCTAAAAATGTTTTCAAGGAATGGTATTCAAATAATGCTTAGTTCTATACAAGGTGTTGTTTTGCATCCTCGTCAAAATTCAGGAGGTTGTCAGTAAAGACATAAATAATCAATATAAATTACAGTTCGTAGTTAATTATTAATAATCGCTGCTTTTTTTTTGTTAATTAAATTTGTCAGTATTTCAGAATCGATCGTTTGAGATTGTATGTTTGAAAGCTCGGATTTAGGGCGAGGATCGGACGGGCCGCGTTTGAAACACGGATGGTTCACATTCACACATGCTGATTTCCGTAAATAATTAGAAAAAAAAATCCTTCCCATTTTATTATTGAGTCAGGTCGACAATCATTAGCATAGTTACCTCCTTGAATTTGACGAGATTGCAAAACAACACCTTGTATACAGTTATTGGCCAAGTGGGTAAGTTGAGAATTTATAGTGAATTTAGTTCGTCTTTCATAGGAACAATAGTAAGTTTTCCATTAATTTATCATCTCCTAGTTCTCCTACAAAATACTCGCAATATCAGTTATCTCGTTGCTAGAGAAAACTAAATATTTTGTTCCATTTTCTTTGAGAGAGTACAAACAGAATTTCATTCCTGTTTTAGCAAGAAGGTTTCATTAAAAGCGCAACTCGTTAGTTTATAAGCTACTTGTTTCAAAAAGAGAAATGAAAATAAATATGAAAGCGAAATTCATATCCCGTAGGAATGCATCTCATAATATAGAAGCCGCAGGAGCAACTACGAATGAGGTTTGTTTTCTAAGTAAGCCGCGAACTATTTGAGAGAAAGCAAACATATTTATTTGTCGCGAGGACATAGGTAACATAAACACAAAAAAAATACATTACATACAACGCAAAACAAATATTTATAAATACAAGAGACGGAACGAAATAATTTACAGCTTTCACGTCGTGACTGCAATAAGCAGGTTAACACTAAGGATGATACTGCACTATGACTATTTAGGATAAAAAGTTCTGGCCACAATGACCACTTAGCTTATCGACACTCGACAGCAGCTACGGAGAAAACTACATGCAATGAGTCAACGCGACGGTACTCATCATTCATCATCATTTCAGCCCAAAAGACGTCCATTGCTGGACATAGGCCTTCCCCAAGTGTTGCCCGCCACATTGACATTTTGGGGGGTTTTGCCATAATCGCCACGCTTGGCAGACGGGTTGGCGACCGCAGTACGGTTGTTAATAAAGAAGCACAGAGAACGCTACTGCCCATTCTCTGGCAAATCCCTTAGTCGCCTCTTACGACACCCACGGGAAGATATGAGACGGTACTCACGCAAAGGAAAAATGTGAACAAGTGCGTTTCGCTCGGTGCAAGTTGCATCGCCCGAGGTAGTGAGCGGGGAACAAATAAAGAAAGAATTTACCTGAACATCTTCATGATCAGCCAACAGCATTAGACCGAAGGTGATAGCTAAACTCGTCGTGTCGTGACCCTGAAAACAAAATACTCTTTATTTCTGCACCTCATCATCATTCTCTTGCCCTTATCCCAATTTATTTGGGATCGGCGCAGCATGTCTTCTTCTTCCATACTTCTCTATTACTTGTCATCTCATGAGATACCTCATTTCTTGCCTTAACATCCTTCACGCAGTCCATCCAACGTTTCTTTGGTCTTCCTCTACTCTTATACCCATCCACAATCATACTCATTTGTTTCTGCAACTATAGGATCAAATTAACTGACCTAGTGCAACTCTGCAGAAATGATGGGTATCGCTATACCTACGTCATCATCATTATCTGCCTAGCCTTTTCCCAACTATGTTGGGGTCAGATTCCAGTCTAACCGGATCCAGCTGAATACTAGTAATTTATACATGAAGCTACTTTCTAACTGACCCCCTAAACCCAGTTAGTACTGGGTAATACTTACTCCTTGGTAAGCCTGGTTGTCAGACTGTCGGGCCGCTGACTACCTGTCACGACTGTCAAGGATCTACAATTGACAGCCGGGAGCAACGGCTCAACTCACCGTGCTTTCCGAGGCACTGAAAGCGTACTCGGAAAGCACGTAACTTTATTGGTAAATTGGGTTTAACGACCTACTAAAAATGTCACTATTAAAAATTAGTTCGTTTTGAGTAAAGTTCGACTAGTATCACCATCTAAACAAGAACAAACAAAAACCGAGTTTCCAAACTCCTATTTCAAGTAATTATACGTTGGTTCAAAAAAAAAAACATTTTATCAATATAATATTTCTTTTACCGTGTTCACATTTGTTTATTATACATTCATTATATCATCGGATTTTTTCTCAGTTAGCGGGTAAAAAATCTATTTCATCGCTCATTTTGTTTGATATAAAAAACGAAGAAATAGTTATCAATCTTCTAGCTCCGGAATGTAGTTTTTTCTGGACCCCTGGAGAACGAAACTTTGCTGTAAGCTGTTTTTTTTACAGATCCTTTAATAGGTTTAAATTCGGAAATTTCTAAAGATCCATGCACATTACTTATTTCTATCATAGTTTCTGAGAAAAAAGTTATTTATGCACGGAATACATGGGTCATAATATTCCAATATCTTTGAATGATTTGATTTAACCTCATTATTAAAGTTTTTTTTCTCGTTTTTGACGTCGGGAATGGTAATACCTTGCTCATAAATACATCGGATTGATTTTCAACAATTTAATTTACGGCAAAATTATTAGTAGGTAAGCACTCTGAGAGCGAAGTAGGTAATGAACTGACCGCAATAAGCGCAAGTAAACCGCAATCAAGAGCTGCCAGGGTGGATTTTGTTTTTAAACAGCTGCCAAAAGTTACACTGACAGCTGTTGAACTAAGTTCAAAAGTACAGATTATAAATTTTCCCAATCGACATTGAACCTAATAATTTAACGATAAAGTTGAAGATATATTTGAGAAATTTGACAGATTGGTCAGTTTTATTATTTACATTGGCCCTGGGGCGCTGTGGTGACCTACCGCAAACATAAACGTATTGACCTCATCCCGGATGCCTTGCAAATCGATCTGCCCTTTCTCTTCTGCCTCCAGTAACAGGTCCAGCATAGCCATCCTCTTCTTAGTTCCAATGCCATCAGACTCCTCAACTTCCTCAGTTCCCTTATTTTGAGCTCTCTGCTCTTTCCTATCCATGATAACATCGTCTGCAAACGCCCGAGCTACGGACAGGGTTTTGGCGAACTCCTTCCCTAGAGGGGAGTTCTTGAATATGAGATCGCTGTGCATCCAAATTTTTGTGACCCGACTCAACATTTGGATCCCCATGTTCAGGATAGCGTTCTTATAGTCCATCGTAGCTGATGTTTGGTCTTTATCCAACTTGGTCCCCATTGCAGTCTCTGGTGATGTAAAAGGAAAATTTTATTTAAGGGGAAGCGCGAATTGTATTACTTTTTTTCAATTTTGTAAAAAAATGTAATTGAAAATTTGGTTTCGTGGGGTACCTGTGACGCATCCACCTTAAGTGTGCATGGAAAGGATAATGAGTTTGTGTATGACTGTCTGAAAGGGATATACGGAACCTAATTACTTTTTTCAAGTTGCTTCTGAATTGATTTAGGTACGTAATTAGGGTAGGTAAATTCAACTCTGCATGAACTAAATTTTGGAGTCCAAAACTTTCATTATCTGCTTTTGCAATGACTTGTAAGTAGTTATAAACTGTTGACTGGAATATATAGACTGTCCAGTGGGTTTTTTCATCCAATATTTTAAATGTCTGTTCTATAGGTTTTTATTATTTAAGAATTTGTCGAACAGTTTTGTACGAGTCAGCTGTTGGATTCCGTGAGCTACTCAATAAAAACACATTATAAGATTCCAAATGTATTGTGCACCGCACAGGCAAAACGATCAGACTTAAGCCATGACGTCTGTCTATAAACCTTACTCTAGACAACATAGAGTTTACAATGGAACACATACAAACTCCTTGAAGGTATATTTCTAACACTGGCCCTTGATCCAATATAAACTCATGTAAATCACATTACCCACAATAAAATATCTAAGTGTAGACACATCCGCTGTCTAAAAATTATACTATAACATAACAACAACAAAACACAGCAAAAGCATAAATTTATCAAAGCATCCGTCACATATAAACAGTAAATATTCAAAAAACTATGTGATACGGATCTAAAACAAATTATACTTCTGCAAGTATGCCTTATCTACTGCTTAGAACCATCGCATATCATTTATTTAATGATAAAAATAAATGACATACAAACTTATCATGTTTTTCCTTTACCAACGGTTTCGTTAAAACATCGGCCACCATTTCATCAGTAGATAGGTATTTTATAACAACTGTACCTTCCTCAACAATTTCCCTAATGAAATGATGTCTCACGTCAATGTGTTTCGTTCTGGCATGGTACATAGAATTAGTGCACAACTTCAGTGCAGACTGATTATCATTAAACAACGTAATCCTATACTGTACCCCGTAAATTTCGAACAGAAACTTGCGTAGAAAAAGTGCTTCTTTACAAGCATCCGACAGACACATATATTCGGCCTCTGTGCTTGAAAGAGCCACTGTTTTTTGTTTTCTACTCTCCCAAGAGATGGTAGAATTTCCAATTTTGAACACATAACCGGTATAAGATCGGCGATCGACCTCATTTGATGCAAAATCAGCGTCAGCATATGCGACGATATCCAAGCCTGACTTCTGAAAAGTTAAATAATGATCAGGCGTACCTTTTAGATAGCGAAGAACGCGTTTTGCTGCCTTCCAGTGAGTCTCGTTGTAAGCGTCGTTGAACTGACTGAGCGAGCTGACAGCATGTGCAATATCCGGCCGCGTACATACCGCTATGTACATCAGACATCCTATCAGGCCTCTGTAGTCGTGCGTACAATCCTTCTTTGTAGATTTCACGAGCTTCAGACCTTTCTCCATAGGTGTTCGTGCAGGTTTGCAATCTGACATGTGAAATCGTTCTAGCACCTTCTTAATATAGCTTGACTGGTCTAGAGTTATTTCCTTGTTCTGTCTGCAAAGCCTCATTCCAAGAATGTGGTGTGCTGGCCCTAAATCTTTGATTTCGAAGGCCTTCTTTAATTCTTCTTTGATTCCTGCCACATCTCGGGAACCAGCTGAAGAAAACAGCATTATATCATCAACATAGAGAGCTATTATAATCACAGATTTCCCGCTCGACTTGACATAAACACAAGGTTCGGAAGATAAACGTTTAAATTTCATTTTGCTCGTCAAAACGCCATTTATTTTCTCATACCAAGACTTTGAAGCTTGCTTCAGTCCGTATATGGCCTTATTCAACTTGTAAACTTTATCTTCTTGACCTTTAATCTTGTAGCCTTCTGGCTGCTCCATAAAAACGGTTTCCTTTAAATCTCCATTCAAAAAGGCCGTTTTTACATCCAGATGCTCAATATTCATGTTATGTTCCGTTGCTAAAGCTAGTAACGTACGTATAGTGGAATATCGTACTACAGGAGAAAACGTTTCTTCGTAATCAATACCGTATTTCTGGGTATAACCTTTTGCAACGAGGCGCGCTTTGTACCTCAATATTTCCCCGTCAAGGCCAAGCTTTCTTTTAAAGATCCACTTGCATTTGACAGGTCTTTGCTTCGTATCGCGGTCAGTCAGAGTCCAACACTTATTATCGATGAAGGATTTATACTCTTCCGCCATCGCGGCTTTCCACTTACTTGCTTCGTGGCCATTCAGTGCCTCGCGTACTGTCTGAGGGTCTTCAGTGTCACTGCAAACAGTGCGTGCTACACTAGCTGACTCAAACTCACTACTTTCGTCCGTAGAGTTCTCGTAGTCTTCCAGTGTGGAATCTCCTGGGACATACGTCTCATCCGCAGAGTCATTCAGAGTCTCACTACTGCTCTCAGAATCATCTGTCGTAATGACGCTGTTATCTTGACAGTTTTCGTTAGATATTTCTGCGTGCTCTTGGGGTAAATCGGGTGAGGCAGGTTGCACTGGAACATTTTCGGTGACAGTTACATTGTTCGGAAACAAACCAATCGTGTAACGTGAACTATCATCCTCATCCGATGAAGTGTTATTCCAAAAAGCATGTTCTAGAAAAATGACATTTCTTGCTTTTATGACATTCTTCGAGCTCGCCAGATCTATCAATCTGTAACCCTTTGACTCGTCACAGTATCCGGCAAAAATATATTTCTTACTTTTGGGATCTAATTTGTCCCGTTTGTGCTGTAGGGCATAAGCTTGACAACCAAAAATGCGTAGGTAACTCAGATTCTCCTTTTTACCTGTCCATTTTTCTTCCGGTGTACTGCCCATCACAGCCTTAGTTGGAGAGCGATTCTTCAGGTAGACGGCAGTGTTGACTGCTTCTGCCCAGAATTCCTTTTTCAAACCTGCTTCCTGGAGCATGCACCTGGCTTTCTCCGTAACGGTTCTGATCGCGCGTTCTGCGACCCCGTTCTGAGCTGATGACCTTGGAACCGTGGTCTGATGTCGAATCCCATGCTTCTTCAGGAACTTCTTTTCGCAGTAATTCCATGCTTCGGGTGTTCAGATGCGCTAGACGATGGTGCCAAATTTGTTGCGTTGACTGGCTTCCAGTAGCAGGGGACTGCGGCGCTTGCTTCACGCTCACGGCAACATGACGACTATCAACCTTCAATTGACGTGTCGGCACTGCTTTGCTGTCACCTGTACCTACAGACAAAGACGAACACATTGCCTGCGAGGATGGCTCGCTACACGAAACAAACAGTTTCAATGGCATCAAGTTCATAAATACCATCTCTCAGGGTAGCTGTAGCCAAAACCTCCCCATTGTCATAGACTTTACACACGCCAGAACGAAACACAATTTCGAAACCTTTCTTATCCATCGCACTAACAGATAACAAATTAGCAGACAATTTTGGGACTAAGTACACATTACTTATCGATCTCACACTATTGTCCTTTAGCACAGTTTGCGCAGTTCCTTTTCCAGCTGTCGGCAATGCTTCACCATTGGCGATTAAGACCTTCTTCGGCTTTTCAATAGTAAAATCTGTTAAATACCTGCGATCATTGCAAAAATGCTGCGCCGCACCACTGTCGACGTACCAAACGTCTCTCTTGACTCCTGCGGCCAACGCTGTGAGATGCAACTGGCTTTTCCTGCCACTCTTCTTGCCGTCAGAGTTGTCAGGACAATCCTTCTTGAAATGCCCACTCTTTTTGCATCTGAAGCACTTAATTGGTTTGGGTGCTTTCCGAGCTGCTAAAGCCGTAACATTTTCGCTTTTTTCGTCGCGTCTCGCATTTTCTAGAAGCAATTTTGCTTTGACATTTTCACTTGACAGTGACACGTTCGAATGTTCTAGAGCCATAATCAACGGGTCGTAATCGCTTGTCAAACCGCTGAGTAAAATCACGGCCACGAAGTCATCTTCTAAAGCCGCTCCGATGTCGCTCAGTTGTTGCGATGTATCTATGACCTTGTTCACATATGTCTCCATACTCGCACATACGCTTAATTTAATGGCGAACAATGTGCGAAGCAATCCGAGTCGTCGTGACAAGCCTCGGTCCTCGTATGCCTTCTGCAGGTTGCTCCACGCTTCGCTAGCCGACTTGGCATTTCTAATTAGTGAAAATACACAAGGCGCAAATACGCTCAAGGCGATTTTCGCGAGCGCCTTTTCCTGCTTCTTCGCGTTTTCGTTTTTATTTTCAGTTGTGCCCACACAATCCCAAAGATCGTCATGGATGAGCACCATCCGCATCATAAATTTCCAGGATGGATAATCTTGAATCCCGGATAATTTTTCTATCGAAACATTTTGATTGACGGTTGTCATTGTTCTTTGTTTTTCTTGCGAATAAATTTTGAAAATAATTTTACAAAATCACACGCGCATACTTGTTGGAAAATAATAATAAGAGTAGTGAATTTAAAGCATAACGCTCTGCTACCATGTTGGATTCCGTGAGCTACTCAATAAAAACACATTATAAGATTCCAAATGTATTGTGCACCGCACAGGCAAAACGATCAGACTTAAGCCATGACGTCTGTCTATAAACCTTACTATAAACAACATAGAGTTTACAATGGAACACATACAAACTCCTTGAAGGTATATTTCTAACATCAGCAGTATTTCTTTTCGATGTTCCTTCAACCTTGTAGCAACAACAATAAAAATATATAGATGAGTAGTGTTTGCTTTATTAAGTAACCTATCAAAAAATCTTCAGCAAATAGCCTGACATTAAAATAACACAGACTTTCAGAAAAAAACATTTATATTAAGAATATTTTCTAGGAAACCAGTTCAGCTAAATACAAGGAATGCCAGATGATATAAGATCTCCAACAATTGGAAGTAATTGAGATCGAAAGATATTTTATTGCGTTCGTTCGTATGGAATACGACGGTTTTGCATTTTTTTCTGTATAATATTTTATGGCTTTACACGCACGCGCGCGTTGTTGATGGCTTTATAAAAAGATGGTAGAACGTGGCAAAACCTTATACGATGCAGCCCAAAAAACTTTTGAACCGTAAAGATACTGCAATTTTGTAAGGAACGGCATTTTATTTCAACAAACCGATGGAAAATTATAACGCCGTATGAACTTCATTCATGGTTATAAGATACGATTGTTATTCACTAGTTTAGTAAGTCCTTAAAGTTCGAATTTACATAAGTAAGAATTCTAATAGCTATGCTCTCTTTGACGGTTCCTACTTCGTTTAAATTGTCGTCTTTTACATAAAAATCTTTACGTGAGTAATAAGTAATAACTTTAGCTTGACTATACAGGGTGTAACGGAAAGGATATAAACATACTTAAGGGTGTGCTACAGACCATCAAACTGAACATGTTTCTCCATCGGACAAACATCGTAATAGCATCATGTCATAAAATATCAGCTGCCCCATACATTTGGGTCGAATAGGTATTTAAATTTTGTATGGGGTAGCAGATATTTTTTTCGTTATTACGGTGTTGGTTTGTGGACAAACATGTTCAATTTGATGGTCTGTAGCACACCCTTAAGTATGTTTATACCCTTTCCGTTACACCCTGTATAAACGGGTGCAAGAGTTGATCTCCATAAACCAAAAATATACAGTAGTCTATCCTGATGTACACAGAGATTACTGACTATATTGAGCAACCAAAATGAATGCTCCTTATCAGATTATGGAGATATGAGACCGCTACCTGCCACTTTTAAGACAAGTACAATTGTGTCAAGTGCAACCGCAGAACAGTTACCTTCAATTTATTGACATAATATGATATAATAACTAAGATAAGATTCATATCATATAGAACTAAGGTCCTTCATGTTATTTATCTTTGCTTAGGTACCAATGTCAAGTTGACTTCCATATCATACCGGATAAAACGGGCTGAAGATACACACAGACATGAATCGAGGCAAAATTATTGAAAAGGATTTTAACGTTTAATCCATATGCTAACGAAAAAACCAAAAAGTCTCATTATTTAGAGACTTTGGTGGCAACATACTATATTAGTTCAATTTTATATCGATTCACTCAAAGTTTTATACCCCTCACGATTCACCCCTGCAACTCTAATCACCCCGTTTTACGGTAATTGAGTTAAGGTAACATTGAAAACCACAACAGAAGTACTAATGCAAGAAGTATTTTTAAAGAGGTTTTAGTACAAGTGTTTAACAGCGCTTTCGAGGACTTAAACAACGCCACAGACGCCGCGCCTCGCGGCTCGGACACTGGGGTCAAGAAAAAATATTTAACTCCATCGATAGGAAAGAAGAAGAAGAAGAAGCGTTGCTGTTCAATATCTTCACAGAATATAGATAGTAAGAGATATCTCTAAGAATGGTTCTTATATCACGTTATTAAACGTAACGATATTATAACCTATAAATTTGTGGCTGACTCGTTTTTATCAACCACGCAATGGATTTCTACGCGGTTTTCCTCGTTATTCAGAGGATGGGTTTCCGAAAGGGTTTCGTGTCTAGTAAATCAATATTAAACTAATACATCATCATCAGCCTATAATTTTCCCACTGCTGGGACACAGGCCTCCTCTCTATGAGAGGGAGTGGGCTGTAATCCACCACGCGGGCCCAGTGCGGGTTGGTAGATGTCACATGTCTTTGAATTTTTAGTTCTAGGACATGCCGGTTTCCTCACGATGTTTTCCTTCACCGTTTTGAGAGCAGCGGTGTTGAAATAAATTACACAAAGTAATGCGCCTGCCTAGGTTCGAACCTACGACTTACTATTCGTAAATCGGTGCTACCACCACTGGGCCACCGCTGCTCCACTAATATAAACTAATACAAACTAACGAAATCTCAATATTTTGTAAAATTGTTGAAAAACAATTGACCTGCAAGTGATAAACCCTACATCATTATCAGCTTTTTAACACCCGACCATAACAAAAAAAAGGGTGTCATAAGTTTGACGTGTGTATCTGTGTGTCTGTCTGTGGCATCGTAGCTCCTGAAAGAATAAACTGATTTCGATAAAGTTGGTTTCGTTTGAAAGGTGTCTTAATCTGCTCAGCCGTTTGAAGATAACCTCTTTTCTAGTTGATGAAGGAATATAAACAACTTCCACAGGTCTAGTCGATTCGAAATTTGAAACATTGTCAATTGTGACAATATTTCGATATAGATCCCAACTGACAATGGCACTATCAATAACACTAGAAACAGGATATTTACCATGTTTATTATTTGTTTAGAGTTTCCGAAATTTCGGCGCTGTTGAAAACGCCATCCATGATTACCTACGGATAAACTGACAATGACAAACTGACAACGTCATTCCAGCGCTGAAAGAACCATCCAGCACTTTAATTGCAGATTACTGTTCGTGAAAGCTTTTCGTGTTAAATGATAATTAAGAAGATGATGTAATGTTTCCGTAGAGGAAAACCGGACAAAGCAATTCCTTGGTCAAAACTTTTCTAATATCGTATCTCAGTACCTATGTCCCTCTTAGTGACTCGAAAGCAAACGAAGTACTTTTATAAGAAACGAAGTCATTCAAGGTAGTTTAGTTAAGGTATATTGTTTACGTCAGTATTGTCCCGACCTTGGTCGTGATCTTAATTGACGTACAATTTACAATAACGACGTGCCATCTTGTATGTGGCATTGTTAAATGTTGGAGTCACTTCGCGGAAACTTGAATATTTCCTTCTTGTGTCCCTGCACGTCCAATTTGTTTAAAATAGTTTTGTATATTTTTTCAAATAAACATTTGTAGGTGATACAGGTTTGAAAGAAATCGGTAGTTTTCGATTCGGAAACTGTCAGTGGTAAAACAATAATTACTAGGCTGACAATACATGAATGGCTTTTTCGTTGTCAAAATTCGAATATGGCCACAGATTTATTGCCAGAGAAGTTCTTGTATATAAGTATGAATGTATTTTTATCAAAAAACTTTTTGTTTTTCGCTTTTTTCGACTCGGTTCATGACACCAGAAGCAGGCCCATTGGTATCCAGTCACAGTCACATCTACGTCAGTCAAACAGGCAATTTAGCTTTAGCTGTCAACTTTTTTGTTGTATTTATAAAAACATTTGTAATACGTTGTATGTTTTTTTTGTCATTTTGTATGCACGTCATTTCCCTGCGACAAATAAATATATTTTCTCTCTTTTTTATATAATTTATTTCAGCACTGTGAACATTATAGGCTTATTATGTTTTGTACATATTAATTATTTTGTATTTATCAAAAAAATAATTTTTCTAAAAGTTTTTTTTCGTTCGTTACAAAATCGAAACAATTAATTTATCAAGAACTTACCACAGATAGTAAACAGCGTGAAGTCGCTGATCATGGGCATCAGGCTGACTTCTTCTCCCTTCTTCTCCTTGAGCATCTTCACCATGTCCTGGGTCTTCTCCTCCATAACCAGCGCGAAGTTTTTCAGGATATTGAAGTGGAAGGCCGGGGTGAGGATTTTGCGGCGCTTTTGCCAGTGAGCACCTGGTGGGGAAGAAAATATGATTATGAATATAGACACACCGTGAAGAGAGGCCTTGGTTGAGAAAACTTCGTGAGAGAACCGGGGTTACGAGTTCTGCTGAGCTGTTCCACCTGTCAAAGGAGAAATATTCGGTTCATCATCCAACTATGTTGAGGGAGTTACCAGTCTAACCGGATGCAGCTGAATACTAGTATTTTACATAGAACGACTGCTCTGTATGGTGTCGGACGTAAAGAATAGCACCATCCCATATCTTCCCGTGGGTGTTGTAAGAGGCGACTAAGGGACTTGCCAGAGAATGGGCAGCAGCGTTCTCTGTGCTTTTGTAACAACCGTACTGCGATCGCCAACCCGCCTGCCAAGCGTGGCGATTATGGCAAAACCCCCCAAAATGTCAATGCGACACTTGTGGGAGGCCTATGTCCAGCAGTGGACGTCTTTTGGGCTGAAATGATGAATGATGATATAGAACGACTGCCTACATAACTGAGCTCTACAACCCAGTTATTGCTGGGTAATAAGATACCCTTTAGTAAGACTGGTTGCCAGACCTTCGGTCCAATGACTACCTGTAACGACTGGCAATAAAGATCTATAAAAGACACACCAATATTAAATAGACGAAGAAAAAGAAGAAGGTGGACACATAAATAGATAACGTTTTTCAACGATATAGTCGTTGAGTAAGCGGACTTCAAACATTGAATCCATTCTCCGGGACAAGTTTAGTGCATTTTTGGGTCTGCTACTTTTATCCGGAGAAATATGGGACATAAGCCAAAAGTACAGGCATGAAATGATATAATTTGATAAAAACAGAAATGAACAATTTAGTTGGTTAAATTAAGCATAACAGCTAGTCAGTAATTTTGTGGCAAGACATGATAGAAAAACTAAATTGTCTGCTTCGTTCTCAAGTATGTACGATTATCATGACGGAGGTCGCAAAGCGTAGCTGATTCTATGTACGTTCCTTGACAAAAATACCTGTTTCATACAAAATACCTGGTTACTGTTTAGTCTCAAGAGTCTATTCATTAATACAAAATGTATATTGACGAAAGCTAAGTATTTCAACGAACATTGATATGTGACGCCAAGATTTTTTGTATTCCAATCGAACAACATTTAAAAAGTAATCAGGAAGCATCGAAACCAAGCAAGTTATTTAATTGTTTTTATATAAAAAAAAATTAGACGAAGATGAGGTTGACTTGTTAATTATTAACCGATAATTAAAAATAACTTTTACCGACGGAACTCCAAAAAGGCGAGGAAAAATCAGCTATACAGTACAATTGTTTTCATCTGCATCGAAAAATATATGCGACAGCTGATTTTACTTCGCGAATTTCCACTGATGTCCCTTATAGTTTCAAAAGCTTATAATAAATGCTATAAAGTTAGTTACATGTGATCCCGAAGTAGCTTTAAAACCTCGAATTTACGAGGAGCTTGCAGGGTGTAAAATTGAAGTGGGTCAGAATCAAGCGAGGCAGCTAACCGTTCCTTCAATGAGTGTACAGTTGAACCAGAGAAGGTATGCATTTCGACAACCTTCGTGTTTCCGAATTAGCACGAACGTTATGCCACATTGTAAATCCCCACAGAGGCAAAGCTTCTAACTTGTAAGTACTGTTTTAAGCTCACAGGATTCATTTCATAATAGAATAACTTTGAAATTTAAATGCTTTCTCCAGAGTTACAACCTCAATTTACAATTTACAAATTAACGAAGTGACACGTCCTAATAGTTAATACCTGTTTAGATAATTTTGCATGCAATACCAGACAAAAATCCTACTGTCAAGTAATAAACTTCGGGCTTTCCTTCTTTCTTTTATTTCCTGAAATAGTCTCAAAAGACCCTTAGGCAAGGCATCAGTCACACCGCAGACGAGGTAGCGAGAACGACTTGTTATGGCTACTCAAAATCAAAAGTGAAGGAAACCAGCATGCCTGAGAGATATTTCTCGACGGCATGTAAAAGCCAAGTCAGAGGCCCATGGGTGGCATAAAAACTATGACATTAGCTTAAGCACTACCCATGCGATAAAGAAAGACTCGCTTCTAGTTCCTCGCCAATCATTTCTAGTCGCTTCTAGCTAATCGCTGACAGTGGGACGGGGCCTAAAGTACGCCGAATTTTGAAAGCTTTGTAACTCAAAGAACCTGCCCGTCAAGATTAAAACACTTCAGGCTTTCTTTTAAATAATAAATATATCGGATATCCGGGTTCTTTACTGCATACTAAAGTCAACGTCATTGCAAGGCTTTTTTTTCGGATGGGAAATTATCAAGTAACCCCTCCCGCTCTGGGCAGAGCGGAAGGGATTGTCAGACTTGTACTGATTAAAACCCATCCATGTTCCTTCTTAGCCCTTTGTGTTCCAGGGCCACGGTATCTCTTTCGAACAGTCTCGCAGCCCTGGCAGGCATCGGCCCTCTCGGACTCCTTCCGATTTGCTGACATCTCCTTGAGGCGCGCGTGGAACACGAACGCGCCCTCGGCACGGCCTCTCGTCATAAGACGGACCGACGGTGAGCTAGCCCATTACTCACCGTCCACGGGCCCGCGCCTACGGTGGCCGGGGGCCACAGGTTGCCCCCCGACGCCCGGGGCGTCGCCCGCGCCGGCTGGGACGTGAGGCTCTCTCCCTCTCACGTTCCGCCACCTCCTTCGCTAGCATGACTGCTTCGCAGAAGGAGGCGACGGCTTTCCATTCCCTCTCTCTCCGGACCGTGGATTGAGCCAATAAGGCTGGCGAGAAGTCGTCGCCGCCAATCGCCGCTACGTGGACACGGCGATGCTCAACCAAAGCGGGGCAGAGCTCTATGGTGTGCTCCACCGTGTCCTCCGGCCAATCCTCGCAGTGGTGACACCCGGTCACTGCAGGGCTAAGATAGGAAATACTTCCACCTACATTGATCTACTTTTAAGTATAGTATTACTATTTAAAGGTTGTGTTGTGACTTCCCCGTTGGTCCAGTGGTCGCAAGTGCGACAGCTGAGCATAAGGTCCTGGGTTCGATCGGGAATCTAACCCAGGAGGACCTCGTGCTCTGCAGTCGCGCTTCGGGCAAAGTGTAATTGGATTTTTCCATCTTCAATTTCTCAGTAGCAGCCACGGAAAACGGTATCCTCGACTCGACATCCGTCGTACTCTTCAGCGTTGATAGGTGTGGTTCCGTTCTACATATGGCTAAGATACCAACCTGTGCTGAGTAGCAGTCCATTGCCGAGCCAGTCCTTCAGGAACTCGTATGGAACACTCTTCTTGATGTTCTTCGAGTGGGCGAGTACCACCTGAAACAAAACTGGTGCTTTAGCATAGATCATAGAGATCGTGACGTCACGTCGTATATGAGGATGCTTTCTACACTATCACCTACTGAACGGATTTTGATGAAACTTTACATTATTATAGCTAAGACGTAATTTAGAACCGTTTTGTGCAAAAATAATTGAATTAACGAAGGTGACCGGCGAAGCCGTGGGCGGGAGCTAGTCATGTAAATATGATAAGGCGGGTATATACCTGCACTGAACAGAAACCATGCACGCTACGCTTTCCGAATGGTTATGGACGCGTCACATACTAAGCGCGGGCGCGCTTCTTGCGAATACGTCCAAAGTTTTACATTCTGTGCTCCTAAAATGCAATCGAAAGGCCCTGTTTGTGTTCGCGGGAGGACATAACAACTTACAGAACATTTAAACAGTTTCGAATATGTTTGTGGCACCCCTACACAAAAAGTTGACTTCGTACCAGTCGCAGTTGGGTCACAGTTCTTTTTGAACCACAATTTGTGAATTTCCTGGTACTCGATACATTGACGTGACATTTTAAAAGCTTTTATAAAGCCTTCAGCGTCATTTATTTTGCCTGACTACTTGGAATTCGTTCCGAAAATATTTTGACGCAGTTTTCTCATTATCCGTAGAATTAAGTTTTAAGGATTTGTGATAATACATTGATTGTCTGTGCGGCAACTTAGCTTTTTTTTTATAGGATGGGAAATCATTAAAAGAGTGTCAGACTTGACTGACTAAAACCCATCCACGTTCCTTCTTAGCCCTTTGTGTTCCAGGGCTACGGTATCTCTTTCGAACAACCCGCAGCCCTGCGGCAGCTTAGCTAATCTACACTCAGCGGATTTAGATGCGGTTTCAGCATCATTAGAGAGTGAGATATTAAGAGTAACATTGCAAAGAACATGACACAATATCACGCCTGTAATAATTTAAAGGTGAGGCGGAAGCAATAGTCATCGTAAATTTATTTCATAAAAAGGGAGATGCGGCATACACAAAGTCATACGTATAAGTTTATACCATGTCAATCACAATCTGGTGGGTGGAGTTCTGCTTTCCTAGTTAGGTTAGAGAATAACCTGTATTAAGGAAACACAGGCTCTGTCCCTTACTTTTAAGTTATTATAAACTAGTCGACTCGCTAACCTGGTACGCTATATTTCGTGACTTTCTCAAACACGTGTTAGATTAAAATGTCTATCATAACCTTATAACAAACCAGCGTTACTTCGATGCAATATTTCGCCAAAACAACACAAGGGAGGTTGCGAGCGCTGTTGTAGTTTCAACCTTCCGCGCTTCGTTGAACGTTGCAAATCGAACTGCGCTCTAAATGGCTCTTGTGACATTTCCGATTTACTCCTACGATTATGTCACGGCTTAATTTACGTTGCCCGAATTTAGCCGCAAGACATGAAGACGTGGATTCCAGTGAACCGAGTGGTAAACAAAATTAGAAATCCTATAGATTCTAATAAAACGATTTGTTTTAAGTTATGGTTAAAAGTGCTAAGAGCTCGTGGTTAAATAATAACAGCCGCACGGTTCTAACTTCAAGGTTAAGCAGCACTTGTTAAGTTCAGTCCGTGGATGGGTGACCCATTACGTACCGAATTTCCTCCGAGCCTCGGAAAGCACCAGCCATTGTTCCTAGCTGTCTTTAGTAGATCTTTGACAGTCGTCACAGGTAGACAGCGGTCCGAAAGGCTGACAACCCGTCTTAAAAAGGGTATCGTATTACCTGGGTAATACTAACTGGATTATGGAGATGAGATAGGCAGTCGCGCCATGTAAAATACTGGTATTCAGCCGCATCCGGTTCGATAGGAAGCCGACCCCAACATATGGGAATAGCCTCAGCAGAAGACGATAATGATGATTCTACGCACCTCGATATCAGCAGGTCCAGAAATGTGGAGGACTCTCATGCCCATCACTTTGAACACGTACCGTTCGCCATATTTATGTGTGTAGTCCACTAGGATATCCAGGAACTTGTCTGAAAGAGGAAGTAATGATAATGTGTGATTATTAATGGATAGTATTTAATAATAATCCATTTATTGTCAGGTTACAAAGACCCATAGATAAATACCTTAACCTAAATAAACATACTATATCAACAATTCTGTTAGTATATAAAGCTTAAAACTACGTTAGTATCACTTCACTCGCACGAATATTTTTTGCGTACCGGTGGAATTTGTCCGCGGAAGCGACGGAACACTACATCCTGCGGCCAAAAACTTTCTTCCAACACCAAATGTAGATAACATGTAGGCATGCGCCCCACAAACGCCTTGAAATTGACGTTGCGGTGCGATTCCAGCAGCTGCACCCTTGGCGTGTACTTCAGTTTTTGGCGCACGTACTCCTCGATGTTCTCCGCCTCGGTGGTGTAGTGTAGGCGAGAGATGTATACCGGGGTGTTCGGCTTCGCGGCACGCAGGTTAACGTTGGGCGCTACAGGGGCCTTACCGCACCGGTTCTTACAGCTTCGCTGACGGCGTTTCCTCATTTGAACCGTCACGAAACCGTCATCATCAGCCCTGTCTGTTGCCTTTGTAGGCATGGGCTGCGCTGGGAGAGCAGCAGGGGTACTCGACATTACCACCGGCTCAGGTGGTCGCGTCGGTCGGGCAGCGCTGCGGGGAGGAGCTGTGGGGACGGGAGCGGGGCTGCGAGGCACGCTTGCAGTGCGCAACGCTGACTCAGCGATCGGCGACAAAACTGCTGACGCAAAACTCGTAGCTGATGTATCGAGGCAGCCGGCTCCTCAGCACGTGTTTACGTTAATTACACGTGCCGGTGACCCAGTTAATGACACAGCGTTGCGCAACTCTTCTAGTTGTGAGCGCAAGTCTGCAACGGTGCTCAAATCAAAATCAAAATCAAAATATTTTATTTTACATAGGCCTACATGGGCACTTATAAAACGTCAACAGAAGAGGCACGGTTCGGGTTGGTCGTTTCCTATGGAGAAGAACCGACTACGAAACCTACTACCGAACTAACTCCATGGTTACTCTTTTAAAATCATTTGGTTCTACAATATTTGGTTGTTACAGCGCTAGTACTTAAGTATGAGAGGACAGCGTAGGCCCGACAATAAGTCATCGCTTACTACAAAAGGTAGAAAAAGATGAAAAAAAAAATACAAAGCCTACAATGTCCACACATTCACAAAAAAAATATGAATGAAAAAGAATCTATACAAAAGTAAAAATAAAACTAAGAACAATTAAATAGACAATTGACACAAATGTAGTCATCAGTACTGTAACTATTCTGCACAATGAATAAACGGTGCAATGATTTGAAAACTATTGTAAAACATCTGAAAAAAATGAATAGAATAAATAAAATTCGGAATAGTTAGAGACATCCACCTATTTGTGTCGTTTTTGAGCTACCAGGGAAGCCGCATGAGCAGAGGGAACTACAGCCAAACTTCTTTATCTTCAACATAGTCCTTAATTTTGTAATATGCTTTTTTAATAAGGACACGTTTGATGCAACTTTTAAACTTTCCATCGGTCAGTTCAATAACTGACTTTGGCAACTTATTATAAAAGCGTATACTGTTTATGAGAAATGACTTGCTAGTTTTTGTTAATCTAAATTTGGCTATTACAATTTCGTGTTTACTGCGTGTGTTTATATTATGGAAGTCGCTTCTAATTTTGAAAAGCCCTCGGTTTGTGCGGACGTATAAAATACATTCTAAGATATAAAGTGAAGGCAGAGTCAGTATATCGATCTCTTTAAATTTTTCTCTAAAGGACTCGCGAGGACCCATTTTATAGATCGCGCGAACTGCCCTCTTTTGCAATATAAAAATTGAATCAACGTCTGCTGCCGATCCCCACAGCAGAATTCCATAAGACATAATACTGTGGATATACGCGTAGTATACTAACCTAGCTGTGGCTACATCAGTCAACTGCCTTATTTTCCTAACTGCATAGGCGGCTGAGCTTAACCTCCCCGAAAGAGTTCCAATGTGCGCGCCCCACTGCAGTTTTGAATCGATAGTAATTCCTAAGAATACAGTTTCCGCGATAACATCAAGTTTTTTGCCGTCAAGATTTAAATTAAGGTCACGTTGAGTTACATTTGGTAAAGAGAACTTTAGACATTTAGTTTTGTTCGTATTCAGTAAAAGATTGTTAGCTGCCAACCATTTCGAGAGAACAGTTAGACTTTCGTTGACATGTATGACATCCTTATCTTTCCTATGAATTTTAAAAATTAGCGAAGTGTCGTCAGCAAACAGAATTATATCCGATAATTTGGCCATCATATATGGGAGATCATTAATATAAACAAGAAATAGGAAAGGACCAAGAATTGAACCTTGGGGCACACCCATCCTGACTATAGACCCAGAGGATGTCGCCCCATTTACATTTACTTTTTGCTGCCTGTTTGATAAATAGGAAAGAACAAGATCAGCAGCTTGTCCACGAATTCCGTAGTGATGTAATTTACAGATCAGCGTGTTGTGGTCGACGCAGTCGAACGCTTTTGAGAGATCACAAAAAATGCCAATAGCGTCCTGGGACTTCTCCCAGGATTCCAGAATGTGACTGATGAGTTTTACTCCCGCGTCCGTTGTCGACCTACCCTTCGTGAAACCAAACTGCTGACTATGCAGTATCCCATTAGAGTTAAAGTGAGACAACATCTGGTCCAGCATGATTTTTTCATAGATTTTACTCAGTGCTGGAAGCACAGATATCGGTCTATAATTAGAAGGATCACTCTTACAACCCGATTTGAAAATTGGTACCACTTTACTATGTTTCATCAAGTCAGGAAACTTGCCGCTGTCCAAACATTGATTGAATATGCCTGTTAGGACAGGCGCAATTGAGTCTATAATGTTTTCAGGAACCTTGACCGAAATCCCCCATAAGTCTTCAGTATTTTTGATATTGAGACTTTTGAATGCGTTTTTGATTGTGGCAATACATACTGGTTTAAATTTGAAGTTTGGTATGTCTTTTGTGAAGTTCTCTTTAAGAAGGCCCTCAGCTAATTCAACCGAAGAGGGGAGAGATTTCGTAACCTCTAACGGAATGTTAGTAAAGAAATTATCTAGTGTCTCAGCGACTTCTAAATTGTCAGAAATTGTTTTGTTATCTATGTTTAAAGACAATTCACTCTTATCTTGTTGTTGAGTCTTACCGGTTTCTCTGTTAATTATCTGCCACACCGTTTTTATTTTATTATTAGAATTACCAATTTTATTAATTATTATTTGAGATTTTGCTTGAGCGCAGACACTTTTGAATATTTTCGAATAGTTTCTAACATAAGTGTGAAAGACTTGATCTGAAGTCAGAGATTTTTCGTGATATAAATTATATAAAACATCTCTGCTTTTTCTTATTCCCGTTGTGGCCCATTCGCTAAATTTAGATTTTGAATTGAGTTTAACTTTTTTTATAGGACACGTTTTATTGAATTCATGGCAAACTGTGGAAAATAATGTACCGTAGTTTATATTGGGGTCTTTTGAATCAAAACTAGCATTATTAAGGTTGCTAAGAACATTATTATTGAAAGAAATTAATTTATTTTTGGAAAGAGGTCTTAATTGAATTGTTTTAACTAAGTGTAACTTTTTGTCTAACTCAAACGATACAAGTTGACCAGTATGGTCTGACCTGACGCCACTAATTATTAACGACTCTTTTACTATGCAATTAGTAAATACATTGTCTATGCATGAAGCCGAGGTTGCTGTTATTCTAGTTGCTTCATTAAATACATATTTTAAATTAAATGATTTAAACAATGAGACCAGCCTATATTTTTCTGGTGAATTGACTAACAGATCAATATTTAAGTCACCACAAACAAAAACTAATTTATTATCTAAGAAAAGTTTACTTAATATTTCTTCCATTGTGATTAAGAATAATGACAAGTTTGATGCTGGTGGTCTATAAACACATAAGACAGTATGACCTTC
The DNA here is from genome assembly GCA_949152445.1 of Cerastis rubricosa. Classification (NCBI taxonomy): domain Eukaryota; kingdom Metazoa; phylum Arthropoda; class Insecta; order Lepidoptera; family Noctuidae; genus Cerastis; species Cerastis rubricosa. The sequence continues at coordinate 19,309,454 of OX424541.1, forward strand.
AATCTCTGCACATGCTACCTCACATAAGCGATCAACAGAGTAAGCAGTGATATCCTTCCTCTCCTTATACCTGAGACAGCTATTACAAAGTATCAGGGTACCACCGCCCACTGAGGATCTGTTGTACGCACTGGCAACTGAAAAATTATTCACATTAAACAACATCCTATCTGGTTTTAACCAAGTTTCACAGAAACATAAAATATCCATGTGGTATTTATCAACTAACAGTTCCACGTCTAAAATTTTGCCGGAGAAGCGATTTATATTCTGGTGATAAAGTAAAATATTATTACCAGGCTTCTCTTTTGTCGGCTCTAATAGTTTAAAGAATCTGTAACAGTATTATTGGAGACACAAGATAATACTGTTTCATCACAATCACCACTTAACCTAGTCTCAGTTAAATCATTAATAACCGCGTTTATATAATATGATAAAAGTGAAGCCAGAAAATGTTGACTTTTCTTGGGAAGAAACATATGATCCCGAATCAAAACAAAATCTCTAACAAAATTGTTAGTATCAAAAAACAATAGACGGTCACTATGACGACATGATAAAATATGCATCAGATTATTTAAACTAGAAATATAAACATTTTCTTGATCAAGAAGATTGTCCGAATATGGCAATGCACATAAAATTAATTTGCCTAATCTTAACTTAAGTAGGGTGTCAACACCGTTAACTATGTCCCTTTTAGATATATTCAGGCTATTTCCAATTAAAAGTACTACTGTGGTCTGCTCATTTAATTGTGTATGTTGAATTTTATTGATAAGCTCATTAAAATGTAGGTTATGGTGACAATGGTTCACTACTGTGTGTTTAGACCGGTTATTTAACAAAGATCCAAATCCTGTTCCTAATCTATCAGAATACACTAAGATATTACTTTGGATGGGGTTCAGACTTGCTAGATTATGATTTAAGATGGGTAAAACAGAAGGAGCAACATGCTGTGACATGAGAGGTGGCGGAGGGGCAACACAACTACAGGTGAGATTGTTAGTCAGCGACTCATACCTCTCTGCATTGTACTTCACCAGGTCCACCAACTCACAGGCCTCCTGCATTCGCTCACTCAACATCTGTTGACTAAACTCATACTTACAAAAAATTTCCTTTAGTGTATTTTCCCTACTCAATAATTCCCTTTGAAGGCTCTGAATGTCAACATCATACATATGTTTGCTACTTTCTAAGCTACTGTTACATGCGTTTAACTGGTTTTTTAAGCTTCTACATTCGCTTCTTAGGTTGACATTATATTTATAAACATTTTGAGTCTTTAAAAGTTTCTTATACTCTGTGCTCTGGGATGTAGCCAGATTTCTTTGCACATCAGCCAAACTAGCCCATAGAAAGATGATGTCCTTCAGCAGGCTTGTCACGTTGACGTGGTCGAAAGTGACTGGAGGTAATTTACTTAAATCCCTCGCCACAAACGTCGGCACGTCGTCAGGGTCCGTCGCTTTCAGCAGCTCGATGATATCCTGCACGCTTTTCCTTGTCCCGTCACGCCTACGAGACACCATCTGGTCGCTTTTATTGAGCGACCGAAACAGCAGCAGCTTCGCAGCAGCAATATCGTCGTCGGCGAAACTTGACACACAGATCTGAACGGCGGACACCTCGTCCATCACGTCCAGTTTCTGTTGCAGGAGTGCCAGCAGCTCGTTTGCCGCAAGTGTGTCACTCATGGCAACAAAAGTTTCGAGCGTTGGCTGACGCCGCGCTATACTATAATTATAATACTATGACGCGTATCAACTACGTCCGCACTAGAGCGCGTTGCATACACGACTGATTTAAACGATTGACTATAAATTTTAAAATTAGGCTGTCAATAATACTGATTATGGCGTTCTGAAATACTGAGTGAAAGACTGAGAGCGAACACAAATATTCAGATAGGAGAGCAAAACCGATTATTACGAAATTATTGTTATAGTGGACTATTGGGAAATGGGTTGGACTAGGGCCAGCAGTGGGACAACACAACAGTTGAAAAAAAAACTAGTTTATAAATACTTAATTCATTAATAAACAAAGTGTCCGTCAACTAACAAAATAATGTTTCGAATCTTTTTTTAATCAGCGAAGTAACTTAACAGTAAAAACAAAAACCGTAAATTAAAACTAACGAAACAGCACCATTTTCTTTCATCACAATCTGTTTACATCATAAAGTTACTGAAACTAATCCTTTGAGCTCCGAACAACAATTTATAACACTGTGCCTACATTAATTTACGAATTATAATTCAAAGAAAACCTAACTTTGTGAGAAAACTAGCAAATTCTTGGATCTAGATTGTTCTAGACTCAAAATCTAAATATTTTTATTTTACATAGGCCTACAGGGGCAGTTACCTATAAAAGGTCGACAAAAAAAAGGTGCTCGGTTCGGGTTGGTCGTTTCCTATGGAGAAGAACCGGCAAGAAACTTCATGGTAACTCTTTTAAAATCATTTGGTTTTACAATATTTCTGTTACAGCGTTAGTACTAAAGTATGGGAGGACATCGTAGGCCTGACAATAAGTCGGTGCTTACTACAAAACGTAGAACGAGATAAAAAGTTACCAAGGATCTAGAAATCTATAAGGCCTACAATGTCCACACATTTACAAACAATCGGTAAATAAGAAAAAAAGTTTATACAAAAACAAAATGGAACAAAATATCACAAAAAGACTAGATAAAACAAGTGACACAAATGTTGTCATCCGTGCTGTAACTATTCTAAACAAAAGTGTAATGATTTAAAAACTATTGTAAAACATCTGATTAAAAATAAGGGAAAAAAAAACTAAGATTGAGAATAGTTAGAGACATCCACACATTTGTGCCGTTAGCTACCAGGGAAGCCACATGTGCGAAGGGGCTAAGGCCAAACTTCTTTATCTTCGACGTAGTCCTTAATTTTGTAATATGCTTTGTTAATTAGGACACGTTTGATATATTTTTTAAACTTTTCATCGGTCAGTCCTGTAACTGACTTCGGCAACTTATTATAAAAGCGTATACTGTTTATAAGGAATGACTTGCTAGTTTTAGTTAATCTGAATTTGGGTTTTTTCAATTTAATAATTTGGGTTTTTACAGTAAAAACGAAATTACAATTTCGTGTTTACTACGTGTATTTATACTCTGGAAGTCGCGTCTAATTTTGAAAAGTCTTCGGTTTTTGCGGACATATAAAATACATTCTGAAATATAGAGTGAAAGCAGTCGATATATCGATTTCTTTAAATTTTTCTCTGAGGACCTCACTCACGAGGACCCATTTTATAGACGGCGCGATGGTGATGGACTACCTTCTTAAGTATGCTGCATATATCTAACCAGCGTTTGACCTATTCATAATAAAGTGCACAAAACATCACGCCTGGAGGTGGGGTATCAACATTAACGGTGAATATCAGTTGTCTCATTTACGATTCGCAGACGACATAATCATACTTTCAGAAAGCCACTCGGGCTCACAAGAACTGATCAAAGATCTTAATACAGAAAGTATGAAGTGTGGACTGAAAATGAATCACGAAAAAATTAAAACAATGACCAACGGAGACAAAATACCGCTAATTGTTGATAAGCAACATTTGGGTCGAATAGGTATTTAAATTTTGTACGGGGCAGCAGATAATTTTTTCGCTATAACGATGTTTGTCCGATGGAGAAACATGTTCAGTTTGAAGGTCTGTAGCACATCTGTTCTGAATCTGTTACACCCTGTATACCTGGGACAAAATATATGTTTTACCGATAGGACTATGAAAGAGATCAAACGAAGGATAATAATTGCATGGAAGAAGTATTGGTTACTTTAAGAAATATTTAACGGAAACTCTATCGACATCAAAAGGAAACTATTTGACTCAAATATATACCACTTCTTTTATACGGATGTCAAACTTTATTAATTTCTTTTTTTACGGATGGTACATCCTCAGGTACCCCTCCTGCTCTAGGCGGAGCGGAAGGGAATGACACGACTTGTACTGACGAAAACCCATCCATGTTCCTCCTTAGCCCTTTGTGTTCCAGGGCCACGGTATCCCCGGTTAACCCCTCTAGGACAGGTAGGCAACGGCTCTCTCAGACCCCTTCTAATTTGCTGACATCTTCTTGACGCGCGCGTGGAACACGAACGCGCCGTCGACACGGCCTGTCGTCATGAGACGGACGGACGGTGAGCCAGACCATCACTCACCGTCCACAGGCCCGCGCCTACGGTGGCCGAGGGCCACTAGACTCCCGTGGCGACTGGGACGTGAGGCTCTCACATTCCGCCACCTCCTTCGCTACCATGACTGCTTCGCAGAAGGAGGTGACGGCTTCCCATTCCCTCTCGCTCCGGACCATGGATTGAACCAGGGTCGGACGCGAGAGGTCGCCGCCGCCAATCGCCGCTACGAGGACCTTCAGACCAAGCGGAGCAGACCTCCACGGTGTGCTCCAGCATGTCCTCCGGGCGATCCTCGCAGTACGGATGTCAAACTTCGACTACCACAGATGCCATGGAAATTAAATTAAGATATTTTCAAAGAGCTGTAGAGAGAAGCATGTTTGGCTTAAAAATAAGCGACCGCATAAAGCAGCGTCATTCGAGCGAAGACCACAGTCACTAATGCTGTGTTCTGGCCGAGAAACTGAAGTGGCATTGGGCAAGCCACATCACGAGAACCACAGACAACAGGTGGAGCGAGCGCGTCCTGCACTGGTATCCACGAAACGGAAACAGTCGTGGAAGACCATTGCAACGATGGTGAGACGATATCGTCGCACTGGCAGGGATAGAGTGGACTAGAACGGCCCAAGATATATTTGAATGAAAATAGAAGGAAGCCTTCATCCAGAGATGGGTGACCCCTTAATAGTTTACGTTTTTGGGAAAATATATAGATATGTAAGTTATAGGGAAATAAAGGCTATTTTTATTTATTTGTTTATCATCACGCCTGTAATCCCCGAAGAGTTAGGCAGAGGTGTACCTAATAGTACACCTACATTTCGCCAGTTATGTTTAAGTTCCATGTAATAGAGCGAGCCTATTGCCATCAATCGGGCACAAATCCAAACTCCGCGGCTGCTACTGACAAATTCTTGATGGAAAAACCCAATAACACTTTGCCCTTTGCGAATCGAACCCAGGACCTCGTGCTCAGAGACCACTAGACCAACTTCTTAACTTAGAGTCTGGTTGTGTGCCCGGTTCATGGCATAGGCTCGCCCCCTATTACATGAGACTCAACCAAACTGGCGGAATGTGATCGTGCAATGACACCTTTGCCTATGAGGCAGCCCTTCAGGAATTACATCCTTGATGTTATGTTACATGTTACTTAGAAGATAACAGTGCTTACCAGGTGGCGCCTGAAACAGTTCCCAAGTGTTTCCGATGATAGGTTTCCGAGGGGGTCCAGGAAGTTGGTCCAGCGGGTTCTCATCTTCCTTGAAGAATAACAGCCATATAACGAGGGCCACGGCCCCCACTACTAGTACTTCAAACAACATGTTGGATTACTGAAGATTACCTGTGGACAATTTATACAAGAAAAGTAATTAATTGGTTTATCAATTACAAAATTTGGTGAACCAAAAAATAAATAAATTGCATTTAAATATTTAGTCGGCATACAAAGATTTTGTTTCATCATCATCATTTCAGCCGAAAGACGTCCACTGCTGGACATAGGCCTCCCCCAAGAAGGGGGGTATTACCATAATCGCCACGTTTGGCAGGCGGGTTGGCAGTTCGGTAGTTACAAAAGCACAGAGAACGCTGCTGCCCATTCTCTGGCAAGTCCCTTAGTCGCCTCTTATGACACCCACGGTATGGTATGGGATGGTGCTATTCTTTACGTCCGACACCATACAGACGAAGAATTTGTTTGCAATAAAAAAAATCAGGCAGCAATCCTTGTTCCGCAAATAATTTTGATAATGGTCAAAAATTAAATTATAAATAGGCAGATTACAATAACATGAGTATGCATAGTAAACATTCAGTCCGCAAAATTAACTACTATAAAATACTATAAAAATACTATAAAATTAACTATTATACTATCAGCAAGATTTCATGACTGATCACCAGAGAAAACATGTTTATCAGCAATGTATTTGATTGGTATGCATATTTAAAACATGGTTAGCAAAATAACTAATTGGATTGCGTTTTTGTTGACAGACAGAAACGTATCGCTGCAAAACCGACTCCACGTAGTCTTGTCTGCCCTAATCCTAGAGTGTTATTTAAAATCGCGTATTCGCGGAGGGGCGAGGCGGCCCGTGAGATGAGCAAGCCGATGCCGCGGTGGTGAGCGTGAAACATATCTGCGACGATAGGGTCGCATGGGACCGCCAGAGCCCCTCAGCGCCGGAGCCGTGACATAAACCATGCCTGCTGCATGTTGCACTTTTATTTGCAGCACAAAATGATTTTTTTTGCTTGAGTGCTTACCAAAATTTTATTTAACAGGAGCAGCTCATTGCAGCTTATATGATTAATATGCTGTACAAAAATAATTACAGCCATCCAGAATGACATAAATTGCTGATTGATTTTGGAATGTTTGCTGGCCATGAGTTGCTGATCAATTAGCTATTTCTGCTCACACATTGTATTTTTCTGCTCACAGAAATACGAATATTATGCTAACAGTTTAAATAACACCCTTAATACATATAAACAGTCTGTAAGTATACATCTTTATTTCGGGTGCGCCAAAGTTCACCTAAATTTTCAATTCCGATAATTGGAAATCCGAAAATGTTCTTCCTAACATTTTTCATCCTAACAATCGCAATTCCTAACTACTCTGTCTCTAATGTTCATAATTCCGAAGCATTCAACTTCATAATGTCAGTAGCAATAAACATCTATTATACTTTTATTTGTTTTCCTATATTTTCTCAACATAACCATCTTTTACACTATTATTCAAAGTCATATCTTTTTGTTTAGATTTCTTTTTATTCATAATAATCAGTATTAATATACATTGATTTTGCGTAACTTTTACTTTTTTTATTTATTGCGGTGTGTACCTGGAAAGATATCCATAGGTTAGGTTAGGTTAGAACTGTGACCAACTACCTCGAAATTGGTCGCAAAATTTTTCTAAGTATTTTTTTCATAGTGCCCCCAAGGGTGTCCAGCCTTTTCGCAGAAAATTGTTTGGCCGATTATCACTTCCCACCCAACGTTTCGCCGATGTTTCACATTGACAACTAACGATTAGCAAATTTTTGTATGACAACGTTTCACGTTGGCAGAATTATTGTTAAGCTGATTATTATAATGGCACAAAACGTTTGGCACATTTATCATTTGCCAAACATACCGTTTTTACAACAACCTAAAAATTTCCAATGTAGCCCCACTGATTGCACGTGTGCAATGTTACTTTTGCTACCAGGAGAGCTTGGATTCAAGAGCGAGCGAAGCGAGCTCTGGACTTGGGGCACCCCGACTCGGACAGGTTAGGTTCGAAGGGGATGGCGGGGTCTAGTGAGCGAGCGGAGCGAGCGAACTAAGACCCCGACATCCCCTTCGTGTTAGGTTACTGTAAACCCTGCAGACAGAAATAGGAGCCCCGCGTAGCGGGGCTACGTCGACTACGCTTTTTAGGCGAATATAAAATGTTTTGAGGTGGTTACAATAATTGGTTTTTCTTAAGAACGATGCATTACCTTTTCATTGGATTGGTGCCAGGGGAGAAAGTTGGCATTTAAAAAAGTGTCATTATGAAAAACAGACCAAACGTACAGTTGGTAACTGTGAGGTTGGGAAATAAAACAAAAATATTTGTTAAGTTGGAAAATGATTATTCGGCGAAATAAAATTCTGCAAAACGTTGGGTGGAGAGTGAAAATCTGGTAAACAATTTTCGGCGAATTATTACACTTGGTAAATGTTTCTATTTGAGTATCAGTGAGAATATTATGGTAATTATTTTTAGGGATAAAAGAGTTATGATAAAAAACAGTAGGAGTTTAAATTATTTACATTAATGATATTATTAATTACAATTTTCGGAAACATGAGTGTTATGAACATCGCCGGTAGCACTACAATTAGTATAAATGAAAACTTTAGGATGAAAAATTTTAGGAAGAATGATCATTCGGATTACAAATCGTTAGGAAGAACAATTTCGGGTAAAGAACTTTAGGTGAGCCAATATGGACCCCTTTATTTCTTCTAAAGTTACTTAAAGCGGTTTCAGGCTATTGTACTTTGTAGCGGGTATACCTAATCGTACACGCGCGCCCAAATACACACTTCAAAAATCACTTCCAAAAGGTCTCGCGGCTCACGCATATACGAGCTTATTATAAACGCTGTAGAAAGTGAAAAAACAAAGGATATTAAAATAATCGAATCGGGAGCATCGGCAACAGGTGCATCGACCACTGGGGACTTAAGCCACGGACCCTGTCAACGCTCGTACGAGTCACAGGTGAAACAAAGGGCAAACGTATACGAGCGTACATGCGCTTCCAAAAACGAGCTTATACCTACGTGCCGAAAATACGCTAATCTGAAACCGCCCAGAGTTCTTGTACATAGTTTTTTTTTCTGTTCGCACGTATTATTTCACATATTTTCTTTTTTACCTACTTTATAAAATTATAAGTACACCACTAGTAGCAACGCTAATAATATTTTTCAGCGTGTAACCGCAAGGTGTTGTCATATTTGAGAAACACTTAACCATTTTTTACGGGGCAGAAAAGCTGTTTTTTTTTTTATTATTCTAAAAAGCTAAGGAACTTATGTACTACAAAAGTTCTTACTCTAGCGTGTATTTAGTTTAAAGCATGGCACAGAGCAGGTTCTTAGTCTAAGTCTTAATCTTGTTGTAAATGTGCGACTCACTCTAGCTAATCAAACTTGCTGGGTAATTGTTTACCCTTCTGTTTGTAGACTGTACTTTACCCAAACGTTGGGGTAAAGTGTACTAAGGAAACCTAAAGCCGGAAAGATTTGATTGTTTAATTGTTTGTTTGTTTGTATTGAATAGGCTCCGAAACTACTGGTCCGATTTGAAAAATTCTTTCAGTGTTAGATAGCCCATTTATCGAGGAAGGCTATATATCATCTCGCTACGACGAATAGGAGTGGAGCAGCAATGAAAAATGTTGCGAAAACGGGGAATATGTGACGCAAACGAAGTTGCGCCGGACAGCTAGTTACATAATAAAAGCCAAAAGACATAATAAAAACTTTTGCCAAAAAGCTCAGCATAACGCTCAGATAATAACACAATACTTGGTACTTAAACCTGACCCTGATTTTCAGATCGGATTAATTCTTTTTTTTTTTGGAACAACAGTTAAATCAAAATTCATTTATTTATATCAAGCTTTTCCATATGTATTCAAAATTGCAGTCCACCCTATCTTTGAGTCGGGAGACAAAGACAATGCCGCTAATTAAAGACCTATTTCAGTGTTAACTACCTTCTCAAAGATATTCGAAAAAGTTATGAACCATAGACTACCTAAAACAAAATACCTAAATAAATTTAAACTTCTATCCAATAATCAGTATGGCTTTAGGTCTGGAAAATCCACCGAAGATGCTGTACTGGAACTTACAGGTACTATTATTGGCCATTGGGAAAATAAATACAAAACTCTTGGCATCTTTCTAGACCCATCAAAGGCCTTCGAAACTGTCTCAATTCCCATTCTTCTTTCGAAACTAGAGCATCTTGGTATTCGCGGGACGGCCCATGATCTCTTCAGGAGCTATCTTGCAGGTCTCAAACAAATAGTAAAAGCTTGATAACTACCCCAGGGTAGTGTCCTGGGAACCCCACTTTTTCGTATATACGTGAATGAGCTGTGTAAGTTATCCATAACCAACTGCAAAATTATTGCTTATGCCGATGACATAGGTCTAATTGTATATGACCGGGTCTGGAAACGCGTCTAAACTCGGAACTTGCCTTGAGCACCGTCATGAGGTGGCTGACCACAAATCTTCTCACTCTAAATGTCAACAAGACCAAATTTATCACATTTTCTACTATGAAGTCAAGTCAGCCACCCACGCCGATTTAAATTCGTGCGCACACCTGCCCTAACTTACACGATAACTGCGGTTGTCAGCAACTCGAAAATACCCCTACTCTAAAATATTTTGGCGTGTAATAGCAACCTGAAATGTAAGCAACATATCGCTTCAACTGTAGCTCGTGTGAGAAAACTTATATATGTTTTTTAATAACTCAGAGGCGCGGCCGATTTTAGCTCTTTAATTACCGTCTACTTTGCTCTCGCTCAGTCTGTTCTAGGGTATTGCCAAACGGCATGGGGTGGTGCCGGTAAAACAGTTATGCTACGAGTCGAACTAGCGCAGAGAGCTGTCTTGAAGGTGTTGGCAAGGAAACCGATCCGATATTCTACATCCTCTCTATATACCCTCTGCCAGGTTCTTACCGTCAGACAGCTATTTATTCTGCAAACTATTCTTTGCAAACACAGCCAACTTATCTTTGATCCCAAAATGCTGTTCTACACGCCGCTCGAATAGGATTTGCAACACTGAGTCTCGCAGAAACGTACCTGCAAGTTGTCACTACGACTTATGTTCTAAAATATAAACAAAAGCTTACACATCTACCCATTAACGAAGACCAAATGCAAAATGAAACTTGGCTCCTGGTTAAAATCACAGAATTACGATGAAACAGAGAAACTCGTGGAAGTGTAAAACACTCAAAAAGAGAGTATAGCCTTTTCCCAAACTATCTTGGGGTCGGCTTCCAGTCGAACCGGATGCAGCCGAGTACCAGTATTTTACATGAAGCGGCTGCCTATCTGACCACCACAAGCCAGTAACTGCGTAATACGATACCCCTTGGTAAGACTGGATGTCAGACTTTTGGCTTCTGACTACTCGTAACAGTCGTTAGTCTCTTTGACAATCGTCAAAGGTCTACAAATGACAGCTGGGACCAACGGCTTAACGTGCTTGCCGAGGCACGGAGGGAGCTCGGTATGTAATTATGGTCACCCATCCACGGACTAACCTCGGCGTACACGGCTAAACCTTAAAGATCGACCCGTCCGGCTGTTATTATTTAACCACGAGCTCCTCCTTGAGTGAATATCAAGTATCACAACAAAACTTAAGTGATACCAACACTTATACAGTAAACAATTAGTTTTTCATACAAAAAAAATAATTGCTTGTTTAGTTTTTTTTTTGTTTTCTTCTTTATTGGCTTGCGTTTGTCCGCATCTCTCCTACTGATGGAAAGCAATAATATAGTTTCCTTAAAGTCCGAACTGAAAAATTGTGGTAGAATTTTTCAAATCGGATGAGTAACCCGATTTCAAAAAATCTACCACATTTTTTTAATTGAGTTCTGTATTTAAAAGCTTTTAGAATTTTAAAGGGCGATATCATCCACACGTTCCATTTTTGGCGTTCAGGCAAAAAAAACTGCCGCTCTGCCTATTTTGAACTCTACTGATGATACTTTATGTGATATTTTACTACATAGCTAAAACAATTTCCGAGCGCCATGGTTCCCCATAGGTTTCCTAGTAACAAACAAAGTCGCAAACATGAGCTCAATAATAAAGGCTTTCGTTAAATCAAAATAAAACTTCTCGTTACAACAGATACCTTACACTTATACCTATCACTTTTAGAGTTCTAAAATAATTTGCATGACATAAAAACACCCACTTACTTCAATTATGGCCTGAGAAGTCGATCATTGAATTCGTAAATTGTATTTATCACTACACTTCATACAAGATACTTCAAACGCGGATTAGAAATTCGATTCTACACAAGCGTGCGCCTGAGTGCGTATACGCTCCTCAACTGAGTTGAGAACGGAGGTATAGTTTTTGCTGTCATATAATGGGTCTGTGTTTGGGTGTTGTCTGGAAGATATCGCTATCAGCGATAAAACCGCCGTTGTAACCATAAAATTAGCACTTTTGTGAGCCCGTTATGTTTCATTTTTGGTGCACATGTACAATAAAGTTTTATTCTATTCTATTCTGTGGAACCCGTTTGAGTAAAACCTGACGATGAATCTGACGAAAATAACAAAAGAAGTTGCATAAAACCCTGACTGTTGTTTCTGTTTGTAGAAACAGTTAATTTTGTTTTGTCACTCAATTTGGCTTGTCAAGGAAATAATGGTTTTGAGGAAGTTCTAGCCGTACCTACTTACAAAATTAAAGCTTAATTTACGATTTAATTTAAATTCTTTATTTCAGACATGAGTCCATAGTGTTAGTATCAACAAAATAACTTAATGTTGGGTAGTTGCAAGCGCGACTGCTGATCATAAGCTCCCGGTTTTGATACCCAGCTCGGGCAAAGTGTTATTGGGTTTATCCATAAATAATTTTTCGGTGGCAGCCACCGAGTTTGGATTTGTGCCCGGTTGATGGCAATAAGTTCATCCTATGACATGGAGATTAAAAATAACTGACCAAATGTGGGAGTACCTACCATTAGATACATCTCTGTCTACCACTTCGGAGTATACAAGCGTGGTGTTCTGTTACGAATGTTATATGTATGCGTCCCGAGCTCCATGTTGAGTACCTTTTTTTTTCGGATGGGAAATCATCAAATGATTTCTCCCGGTCTGGGCGGAGCTGAAGGGAGTGTCAGACTTGACTGACTAAAACCCATCCATGTTCCTTATTAGACCTTTGTGTTCCAGGGCTACGGTATCTTTCGAACAGTCCCGCAGCCCTGGCAGGCATCGGCCCTCTTGGACCCCTTCCGATTTGCTGACATCTCCTTGAGGCGCGCGTGGAACACGAACGCGCCGTCGGCACGGCCGGGGCCTGTCGTCATAAGACGGACGGATGTTGAGCTAGGCCATTACTCACCGTCCACAGGCCCGCGATGTTAAGTACCTCAAACATTAATTCACACCTCTCTGGTTGTACAATTTGTCCGTCGGCGCTGATGACATTAATGACTGGGTAGTCATTAATGTCACCCACCATCTAACCGTTCACCGTCAAGTACAAGGCTCTATCTATTTGTCGTCTATCGTCTAAATTAAGTGGTCCCTTTGAGACTTTTATCATTTTCGTCGAATTCATAAACCCAAGACAGATGCGCATGGGCAGCATTAAAACTCTGACATAAGTTAGGCACAAAACAAACTAGAAAGAAAACGATAATCTTTTTTTAATAATTAAGACCGGCTTTTGTCAGTGTCGTTTAGTAGTTTGGAGGCGATTAAGATTGAGGAGCCACTTTTCTAAACTAATACATATTATAAAGAGGAAAGATTTGATTGTTTGTTTGTTTTGTTTGCATTGAATAGGCTCCGAAACTACTGGTCCGATTTAAAAAAATCTTTCAGTGGTATATAGCCCATTTATCGAGGAAGGCTATAAGCTATATATCATCACGCTACGACCAATAGGAGTGGAGCAGCAATGAAAAATGTTGCGAAAACGGGGAAAATGTGACGCAAACAAAGTTGCGCCCGACAGCTAGTACATTGATAAACCTAAGTACGTTTCTACAAATTCCAGAATTTGACTTTCAAAATCAACTGTCTCGTTGGTTTCTAGGTCTAGGTCTAGGTGTGACTGAGCTCGATGAGATTCGATTCCCGGGTCGGACCAAGTATTATTGGGTTTTTCCCATCAGAAATTTCCCACGGAGTCTGGACTTGTGCCAGGTTGGTCAGTGGGTCGTCTTAAGGGCGGATTTGTAAAGTTATCTGAGTCATCAAACTCAAAACGTTTTCAGAAGAACCATTTGTCAATCAATTGATAGTCTTTTTCAATACGAGAAGACGTAAGGGAATGTATACTAATTCTATATAATATTATACTTACTAATAAATAGCTGAAGAGAGTTTGTTTTGTTTGTTTGCTTGAACGCGCTAATCTCAGGAACTACTTGTCTGATTTGACAAATTCTTTCAGTGTTAGATAGCCCATTTATCGAGGAAGGCTTTAATTATCACGCTATGAATAATAGGAGCGGAGCAGCAATGAAAAATGTTACGAAAACGGGGAAAATGTAACGCAGACGAAGTTGCGCGGGACAACTAGTTCAAAATAAGATTTTATTTTTAAATAAGTATATTTTTAGACCCATTCCACAAGCTTCAATAATAATTAGGTACATTACAGCCTAATACGCCGCGCTGTCTTGATAACCCTATTAAACTGCCTTTTATTGAGCAGACGAACAAACTGTTCACCTTGAGGTTCACGCTAGTAGTTTTGATTATGGCGTCACTGCATGCCGTGGATAATTTTAGGCAAGGACGAATCAATCAAATGTATTACACTTCATTATTCTTTTGATCCATTGTGTTATTGCTATGTGGTGGCGTTCCAGTGAGAGGATAAACTAAGAAGTAAATTAAAAAAAAAAACAATCGGGGCACCGCTAAGTAGAACGTTTAGCACAAGCACAAAACACCCCAACGCAACGACGCCGACGAAGGGATTAATTTATTTTAGGTTTTATAGAGGTTTTTTTTTGTGTCGGGCGTTTTTTAATTTTTTAAACAGCCAGACCCGAATAACTATCTGTAGGCCATAAAAATATTTGTTCCGTGCGGGGATTCAATACACCACACGTAGCGCAGCAGTCCATCGCTCAAACACTTAGGTGCTAACGACACCATGGGGGTGGGGGGGGGTGCAGTCGCCCCCGTCCCTGGCGATGCCTATGGTTCAATTCAACAAGACCAGTGGAAGTTGTTTATACCCCTTCATGAAGTGGAAAAGAGGTGATGATCTTCAAACGGTTTGGCACATTTTCTCGAAATATAACTAGGAACACTCTCAATTAAATCACGTTTCAAACGAAACCAGTTTTATCAAAATCGGTTTATCCATTTAGGAGCTACGATGCCACAGACAGGTGTGCGCCAAAGTTCACCCAACTCCGATAATTGAAAATCCGAAAATGTTCTTCCTAACATTTTTCATCCTAACAATCACAATTCCTAACTACTCTGTCTCTAATGTTCATAATTCCGAAGCATTCAACTTCATAATGTCAGTAGCAATAAACATCTATTATACTTTTATTTGTTTTACTATATTTTCTCAACATAACCATCTTTTACACTAATATTCAAAGTCATATCTTTTTTTGTTAAGATTTATTTTTATTCCAAAAAAAAAAATAAAAAAAATAATAATAATAATAATAAAAATTAAATAAAATAAAATTATTATTAAATAGTAAAATTTAATTATTAAATTTATAAATTAATTTAATAATTAAATTTGCAAAATTAATGTATATAATACTGATTGTATTATATACATTAATTTTGCGTAACTTGATTACTGCAAAGACATCCATAGGTTAGGTTAGGTTAGAACTGTGACCAACTAAGCCACCTCGAAATTGGTCGCGAAATTTTGCTAAGTAATTTGTTCATAGTGCCCCCAAGACGACACTCTGACCAGTAAATGTTTCTTTCTGAGTATGAGTCAAAATATTATGGTTATTATGTTTAGGGATAAAAGCGTTATGATAAAAAAGCAGTAGTAGTTTAAATATATTTACATTAATGATATTATTAATTACAATTTTCGGAAACATGAGTGTTATGAACATCGCCGGTAGCACTACAAATAGTATGAATGAAAACTTTAGGATGAAAAATTTTAGGAAGAGTGATCATTCGGATTAAAAATCATTAGGAATAACAATTTCGGGTAAAGAACTTTAGGTGAGCCAATATGGACCCCACAGACAGACACACAGATACACACGTCAAACTAATAACACCGCTCTTTTTTGGTCGGGGGTTAAAAATCGTAGACAAACAATTTTTTTTTTTAACAGAGGCTTAATTTACTGCTTTTCTACTACTATAAATTATTTGTAAAACTTATTTCAATCGTACAATATCTTGCTGGACGAATAGAAATTACAAAATATTATAATAAAATCGTAGTTAAGTATTAGAATAACTGACACTCGTTTTATAAGTTTAAATAATTTATTTTTCATTAAAGTTGTGTTTTTCGTTACATTTTGAGACGCTCGGCAACTACCTCATAGTACACATGCATTTCGCCATTTATGTTTAAGTCCCATGTAATAAGGGTCGAGCTTATTGCCATCACATACATATTATCATGTCATGTGTTGTACAATCTGTTTGATTAGCTTCTAATCCCATGCAGGCAACAGTTATGTCAGTCTAAAGTTCGCGAGCAATATGTAATATAATAGTTGTCCGCGCAACTTCGTCTGCGTCACATTTTCCCACTTTTCGCAACATTTTTATTGCTGCTCCGCTCCTATTGGTCGTAGCCTGATAATATATAGTCTATTGAGGAAGGCTCCTCAATAAATGGGCTACCTAACACTGAAAGAATTTTACAAATCGGACCAGTAGTTCCAGAGATTAGCGCGTTCAAGCAAACAAACAAACTCTTCAACTTTATTATTAGTATTATATATAGATTTCCATCAACTGGGCACATCTACTGGCTGCTACTCAGAAATGCTACTCAGAAATTCTTGTTCAAAAACAGACGTTAACAAATACGAGAAACATAATCTCGCGGCGCATGGTTCTCGTTCGGTTTTTACACTTGTAGCGACCAACAAAAAGCAACTTACTACAAAAAGTACTACAGCGCCATCTATGACAAGACGGAAGAACTAAAATCAATTTCCTACATCTCACATGCAAAGTTTACATCGACTTAAGAGTATATAGAAGAACCCGACTACAACTCTTGGGCAGTTGCCCGCCAGACACAACACCTGTCTGGTCGGAGGATCCTCCCTTTACTTCGGGGATGAGGAACTTTACACCCTGTTCCTCATACCCCTAAACACTTATGCCTCGAGCGTCGAGTTCCCGACCAGATTCAACATACTATTATTATTGAAGACTAGCTGTCCGGCGCAACTTCGTTTGCGTCACATTTTCCCCGTTTTCGCAATATTTTTCATTGCTGCTCCACTCCTATTAGTCGTAGCGTGGTGATGTATAACGTATAGCCTTTTTCGATAAATGGCCTATGTAACACTGAATAAATTTTTCAAATCGGATCAGTAGTTTCGGAGCCTATTCAATGCGAACAAACAAACAAACAAACAATCAAATCTTTCTTCTTTATAATATTAGTTTAGATCAAGGTTGAGCGGTTTGAAGGCTAAATCAATCACGACCAACCACGTGTTTTTAAACAATAATTGTGAAATACTTGTAGTACAGCTAGTACATATTGGTAATTAAAATTAATGTTTGGTGCGATAATTCAACACGTGCTGACTAAGAGCTATGTGGCGCTAGTCCAATTTGTTTAAGTGTTATAATGTTTGTTTGTTGTTAGTGGTTGCAAGTGCGACTGCTGAGCATGATGTCTTGGGTTCGATTCCCGAGTTAGGCAAAGTGTTATTGGGTTTTCAGATTAGGGATTTCTCTGAAGCAGCCACAGAGTCTGTATTTGTGTCCGGTTGATGGCAGTAGGCTTGCCCCCTATTATGTGGGAGTTCAACATAACTGGTAAAATGTGGGTTGACTATTAGGTACGTCTCTTCAGGGGCGTAGCTGCAGTCGTATCTGCCGTATCAATTATACGGGGCCCCGGGAGGACCCCCGACATGCGTAAGCAAAATTTAATAAAAACTTTAGAAAAACTAAAGTCATCATCAGCTATAAATGATTTAATAAATCAGTTTGCCGAAAAAAAGGCAAGGAGAGTGTAATATTTAATTTGAATTGTTTGTAAAAAAATTGGAAAATGTGAAGGATTAATTTTATGCAAATATTTTTTCTTTTTTTGGGAGAAATCTTTACCGTTCATAAGGGCCCCTAAACAAATTTTTATATGGGGCCCCGCCAAGGCACGCTACGCCACTGCGTCTCTGCCTAGCCGTACGGTAATTACAGGTGTGATGTTGTGTTAAAATCTATGGTCTGTTGTAAAGGCATAAACTGATTACGATATCGATGTACCTACAATTACATAAACTCTGGCCTGTTTCCTTGGCAAAAACTATAGAACTATAGAACCTGATACAATTCTTATACAAGGTGCTATTTTGCATCCTCTCCAAATTCATGGAGGTAGCTTTGCTAATGATTCTCATCCCGAATCAGTAATAAAATGGGAAGGTAATATTTTATTCTTATTTACCGAAATCGATAAGTGTGAACTACCCGTGTCTTAAACACGGCCCCCGTCGAATCCTCGCCGTATAAATGCGAAGTTATACAGCCTATGGTACAGATAATAAATAGTTAAGACGTGGCGTGAGGTGAGAGAAAGAAGGGGTGGTGCGCGGGGATTGACAGCGTGCGCGCACGCCCGATTCACTTGGGCCTGATGGTCGGAGCTAGGAGTATATTGGTAAGCGAACTTGTTATTTCTCAGTGCATGTGTCTTCAGATTTACCAGATATTCAGTTTATATTTTTAATAATATTGTCATGTGTGTGTATAGTTTTAACAGCGATCAGATTCAGAAATGATACCAAATCAGACCAGTATTCAGATGCGAGGCTCGGGGTGGCTATAAGGGGAGATTGGCTACTTTGGGGGGGACCCCTAATGTCATTGCGATGATAATTCAGATTCAGTACCTAACGGTTATTCAGTGGAAATCAATTTGCATAATTACAGCGGTCGTTAGATCATAATCATATCGTACCTAGGCTTATTTTTGAGATATTGGTATTTTAGGTTCAGATATTCGTTATTTAATGGTATTTGGTGACAGCGCTTTCACACATACAAACTAGGTATCTCAAACGCATATTCGACTAGCTGTCTTCGTTAGCGTCACATTTTACCCGATTTCGCAACAGTTTTCATTGCTGCTCCACTCCTATTGGTCATAGCGTGATTATATATAGCCTATAGCCTTCCTCGATAAATGAGCTATATACCACTGAAAGAATTTTTCAAAGCGGACCAGTAGTTTCGGAGCTGTCCGGCGCAACTTCGTTTGCGTCACATTTTGTCCGTTTTCGCAACATTTTTCATTGCTGCTCCAATCCTGTTGGTCGTAGCGTGATGATATATAGCCTATAGCCTTCCTCGATAAATGGGCTATATACCACTGAAAGAATTTTTCAAATCGGACTAGTAGTTTTGGAGCCTATTCAATGCAAACAAACAAACAATCAAATCTTTTCTGATATACTGACAAACTTAAACAACCAATAAAATCAGCGTTTATTAATAACTAAGTTGGTACCGGAATGTAATTTTATTATTTATGTCTTTTGTGACAACCTCCTGAATTTTGAAGAGGGGGCAAAGCAACACCTTGTATATACTCCTGTTACTTTCATGTTCATAAATCTAGTCATACACGCACAATAATTTTCACAAACGTCATAATCACGAGACCAACTCTTGTAATAGAGAATTCAAATTCAAATTCAAATATATTTATTGTTTGTCACAGGTGATATATAAGTTCTTATAGTTATTACATAGAGGCTCGCTGTAACATACCCGTGAGGTGTACAATATTTAATGTTGGTGCTTAACTGTTTTAACATTAAACATTATTCGTCCTAAGTCAACGTCCACCAATTATCATGCATTAATACACGTTTCATTTCACATCGTCAGCTTTAAACAAATTAAATAAATTTCATACACATTAAGTTATTAATTGATTTCCTTCAGATTAAATTATTCATTGGTGTCATACAAATTAAATTATATATTGATGTCATACAAATTAAATTATTCACTGATGTCATACAAATTAAATTATTCACTGATGTCATACAAATTAAATTATTCACTGATGTCATACAAATTAAATTATTCATTGATGTCATACGAGTACAAATTAAATTAATGATTAATGTCATAGTTCAATTATTCATTGATGTCACATAAATTAAATTATTCATTGAGTCAGTAGCACAGCTTATCTAATTGTGTGGTCACCAGTATATTTGTCATTAAAGAAATCATTGATCGAATAGTAGGCTTTACTTATTAAGAATTCCTTCAGTGTTTTTTTAAAACTATCTAATGTTACAGTGGTTTTTACACTGTTTGGAAGTTTGTTATAAATTTTTACTCCTATCCCAAATATACTAGTTTTAAACTTAACTGTCCTGCACTTAATTCCGCTTAATTCATTTTTATATCGAGCACTTCTCAATGTGTCGTAATTTTTTAGATCTCGTTTTATCATTACTGCTGCTTCATATAAGTATAGTGAGGGTAGGGTCAAAATGTGTAGTCTTGTAAACTCTGGTCTACATGAATCCGTCTGTTTAAGCCCACTTATACTTCTAACACATTTTTTTTGCGCCTTAAAAGCATATTCCCTGTTTGTTGAATTGCCCCAGAAAAGAATACCATATTTTAGTGTAGAATCTATGTATGCATGATAAGCGCTTAATAACGCTCTTTCGTTTACAACTTTTCTTAGCATGTAAAGGGCATATGAAAACTGATTTAATTTTTTGCAAACATGGTCAAATTGCATTTTCCAATTTAGTCCTGAGTCTATATGAATGCCAAGAAACTTAGTGCTGTTTACCTCTTTTAACTGTTCGTCTTTATAGTGTATATGTAGTTTTTGTGAATTACCATTTTTATTTGAGAAAGTCATGTAATTTGTTTTTCCAATGTTAATTTTTAGATTGTTTATATTTAACCACTTTATAATATCTTCGAGTGATTTGTTTATGTTGGTTTCATAATTTTCTTTATCGATCCCTTCTTTATTCAATATTTGATATTCAGAAGTATCGGGCCATTTTGAACTTAGTGCGATGCGGTATTCAAATCGACTTGACCTGCCCTGCAAACAATTATGGTACAGGTTCTGTTAACAGATGTCAAAGTTGATGCAATATTTGAATTAAAGCCGTAACAGTACTAACAGACACCTGAATTGCCAAGAAGTCGGTCAGTCTAAAAGATTAAGCTAGTTTCCCATACTAAGGAGTTTTAGGCTCTTCGTAAAAATAGCTGTAATATAATCTGCAAATAGTACCATTTCCTGTTTTATAATTTTCGGTAGATCGTTTATGTAGATGATAAATTAGAGAGTAGAGAGATTCTATCTACTGCATATATTTAGCTGCCTATATTTATAATTCAGCTGGCCTACCATGACTTCTTAAAGCAGTATTGTTTTACTCTTATTTCAGTGTGGGGAAGAGACGGAGCCATACAGGATGTCTAGCGCCATCTCTTTCCTACACTGGAAAAGGAGTAAAACTATAATGTTTTAAGACGTCATGGTGGGCCAGCTGAACTTTTTACATTTCTTTTCAAGTATAACTACGCTCCTTTTTTTTTCGGATTTCAAATCATCAAATAACCCCTTCCGGTCTGGGCGGAGCGGAAGGGAGTGTCAGACTTGTATTGACTAAAACCCATCCATGTTCCTTCTTGGCCCTTTGTGTTCCAGGGCCACGGTATTTCTTTCGAACAGTCCGGCAGCCCTGGCAGGCATCGGCCCTCTCGGACCCCTTCCGATTAGCTGACATCTCCTTGAGGCGCGCGTGGAACACGAACGCGCCGTCGGCACGGCCTGTCGTCATAAGACGGACGGACCGTGAGCTAGCCCATTACTCACCGTCCACAGGCCCGCGCCTACGGTGGCCGGAGGCCACTGGTTGCCCCCTGGGGCGTCTCCCAATCTCCCCCCCCCCACCCATGACGTCTCGGAATAACATCACCAATGATTACAATATAAGACTATCCATCTTCTTCAGCAACTTTGGAACAGTCCACAGCCCTTAGCTATCTCTAAATTTCATACGGGCTGCCAAATGTGATAAATCTTCCAAATATCTGAGATCAGTTGTACGTTATCCTTAAATCGCGGCGAATCTATAAAAGAGGGGTTTTCCCCATCGCTTCGAAGAGTTAATGACTCAATCCACACACGTTATTTCACGGCGAGAAGTTCGATCAAGATGCGGTAATAAGGTCAACATGACACAATTCATACAGTTAAAACAAATGCACCAGGTATGTCACAGGGGTGCGCTTCATGTATAAAGTTATTTGGTATATTTTCATTTCAATAACGATTACAAGATATAATTAATGTGAGTTATACCAACTGTTGATATAATTTCTTTAGATTAATATAACATTTATAAACTCTAAAACTTATTTCGTATAATTTTATTGGATACTAGCTGATACCCGCGACTTCGTTCGCGCGGAAATTTTAAGGTGTATGTGTGAGACTGCCTCGTTGGTCGATTGGTCGCAAGCACGAGAGCCGAGCTTGAGGTCCCAGGTTCGATTCTCGGATCGGGCAAAGTGTTATTGGGTTATTCCATCAGGAATTTCTCAGTAGCAGCCACGAAGTCTGGATTTAATGTCGGGTCCGGTTGATGGGGCTCGCCCCCTATTACATAGAGCTTCAACATAACTGGCAAAATGTGCATGTACGATTAGGTACACCTTCGGGAATTACAGGCGTGATGTTTTGTTGTTATGTGTGAGAACTGACGGTCTGATCGTAATGTGATTATGTGGGTGATGACTACAAAGGGCGTGCTTTAGGGTGGTGTAATTCTGGGCGGCAGAGGTCCGAAACAAAATTAAAAGGCGTTGAAGCGACACTATAATATGGCTTAAAAGTCGGAACATATTTTTTTCAAAGTGAACAATACGGCGCATTTTTGGGCACTATTTTTTTTCCAATACAGTTTTGTATACAATAAAAAATGTCATAACAATGACCGTCACCACTTGCAAGTTTTGGCTTCATGAAACACGTGAACAATCAATAAATAATTGACCGTCTGAGAAGCATGGAGTAGGTACCCAAAAAAATGCCTGCCACTTTTTAGGTATGGCCCTGACATTCATTGATCGACATTGCAAAACTACCTGATAATTAAAATTGGAATGGATGGTTTTTTGGAATATTTGGCATGCGTCGAATTAAAACGCTCTCTCCTTTAGCAATTCCTGTAATAATGGTGTTTTAAGTGTATGAGGAACAGGGTGTAAAGTTCCTCAATACTCCATTGAAAATGGGAGGATCCTCCGACCAGACAGGTGTTGGGTCTGGTGGGCAACTGCCCGACAGTTGTTGTCAGGTTTCTCTATATAGTCTTATGTCGATGTAAACTTTGCTTGATAGATGTAGGCAATTGATGTTAGTTCTTCCGTCGCGTCATAAAATCAAAAACAAAATATTTTATTTTACATAGGCCTACATGGGCACTTATAAAACGTCGACAAAAGAGGCACGGTTCGGGTTGGTTGTTTCCTATGGAGAAGAACCGGCAAGAGACTCCATGGTTACTCTTTTAAAATCATTTGGTTCTACAATATTTGGATGTTACAGCGTTAGTACCTAAGTATGAGAGGACAGCGTAGGACCGACAATAAGTCGTCGCTTACTACAAAACGTAGAAAAAGATAATAGTGAAAAAAAAATGAAAAGAAAAATTACAAAGCCTACAATGTCCACACATTCACAAAAAATATGAATGAAAAAGAATCAATACAAAAATAAAAATAAAACATAAGAACAATAAATTAAATAATTGACCCAAATGTCATAGATGGCGCTGTAGTACTTTTTGTGGTAAGTTGCTTTTTGTAGGTCGCTACATCACTCCCCTCCGGAGACCGGAGGTCGATAGTCGAATGAGTCAGCTTGTAGTATTATGCCGTGCCAGTTGAAATTTCGTTGCCGCATTGTTCACGGTGAGTCGGAACAGACTGTGGTGGTGAGGCGAACCCTAGTGAGTCGGGGCCGGCGCTGCGTTTGCTCCAGTGCGTCGGACGTAGTGCAGCGCTGCGATGTGGCAGACAGCTAGAGAGGCGTCGACCGGGAGGTAGAAGCTCTCGACCGGCCAAAAAAGCAGTGTGCTGTGCCAAAGTCGCTTGATAAGAGGCTGAGGGTACTGACCAGGAATGCGCTCCGGCTGCATGCTGGTGGTCAGGAATACCCATTTGAAGCTGGCTGGCTGTGAGACTCGCTAATCGACAGCTTGAGGGAAGTGATGATGATGACGTCACGTTGCTCGAAGGTTGCGCTGACGTCCATTTCGGGGTCACCAGTTTAGCGGTTTGAGGAACAGGGTGTAAAGTTCCTCAATACTCCATTGAAAAGGGAGGATCCTCCGACCAGACAGGTATTGTGTCTGGTGGGCAACTGCCCGACAGTTGTTGTCGGGTTTCTCTATATAGTATTAAGTCGATTTAAACTTTGCTTGCGAGATGTAGGCAATTGATGTTAGTTCTTCCGTCGCGTCATAGATGGCGCTGTAGTACTTTTTGTAGTAAGTTTCTTTTTGTAGGTCGCTACTGTGCTTACTTTATTACTGCTAAGCTTTGTGATACGAAGCCTTTTGCCGTTGCACAGTCTGGGTACATCAAAGTTTCTCATCAGCAGAACTAAAACGCCAACTTTAAGCTCCATCTTATGGAAACGGCACGCTCGTTAGCTCCAGGGAGTTGAAAAATTCAATGGGGTGTGCAGGACTACCGTCATTAGCCATCACAGTCTCTACGGATGTGTATACTTTAAAATCGCCGACGATTATGTTTTGAATTTCGTTTTGTTTATGACCCACTCGTTCTTTAATGACTACTTATTTTGAATGGTTAAAAAAAACCGGCCAAGTGCGAGTCTTACTCGCACACAGGGTTCCATAGCTGCAAACAATATAATAACAATATTTTGAACTGTCATTCATTAGTTAGTAGTATTAGTTAGTAAACTTCCACACAACCGCAAAACTAAATTTGTTTTTCATAGTATGTTTATGAAAAACAAAGTTACTGCTGCAGTTTGATGAAAAAGTCCCATATCTCAAAAACTAAACATCATATCTTATTGAATCCAATTTTCGTTGACAGTTTTTTTTACGTTCTACAATCCTAAATATTTTCAGAATTTTCCTCCTCTTACTTTAGAAATTAGAGGGGGGGGACACACATTTTACCACTTTGGAAGTGGCTCTAGCGCAAACTATTCAGTTCAGAAAAAAATGATCTTAGAAACATCAATATCATTTTTGAAGACCTATCCATAGATACCCCACACGTATGGGTTTGATGAAAAATTTTTTTTTGGTTTTCAGTTCTAATTATGGGGACCCCCTTAATTTATTGTTTTTTTTTTCTATTTTTGTGTGAAAATCCTAATGCGGTTTACAGAATACATCTACTTACCAAGTTTCAACAGTATAGTTCTTATAGTTTCGGAAATAAGTGGCTGTGACATACAGACGGACAGACAGACAGACAGACAGACAGACAGACAGACATGACGAATCTATAAGGGTTCCGTTTTTTGCCATTCGGCTACGGAACCCTAAAAACGAAAACTATTTTGTAATTATTTGAAAATCATAAAACATTAAATAAAACAAATTACCTAGTTACAAAAAGTGAACACCGGTTGGGGATCGAACTCGCGTTGTTTTGGAAAACTTACAGCATTAAAAATTACCACAAAAAGAGCATACTGACTGCGGATACGAACTTGAAACCTTTTGCTTGGCAGGGCGGTCATAGAACCGCCAGGCTACTTACTTTGATGACAAATGGTTTAAAATAGCCGGTTTATTCTAATGCTTGTCATGACAGTTGTCAGTTGTCAAACAGTTGAGAAATGTGGACTTAACGCAATATTGCTCACCCCCCTAAGTTATTAGCGTGATAATATATAGCCTATGTTACTCGGTAAAGATGTAGCTTTCTAATGGTCAAAGAATTTTTAAAATCGGTCCAGTAGTTTTTGAGTTTATTCGTTACATACAAAAATACAAATCTTACCTCTTTATAATATTATTATTAGTGTAGATAACGTTTATTTAATCGAAAATCATTAGGCCTATCGTTTAAAATATATCATTTTGATACCATCTTTATGGTTAACATCCCGATTCAAAGCAATCCGACTTGGATGGGTTATATTAGGTTAGAAGGTTAAGGCGGGAGCGGAGTGGAGTGCCAGGTCCCCTCTATGTTGGTGAATCATTTGGGTTAGGTTTGGTTAGAACAAAGACTATTAACGAGCGAAGGCGAACGAGTAAAGCGAGCGTGCTGCGGGAGCGGCGTGACAGAAACGAATCGCTGCAAAACCGACTCCACGTAGTCTTGCCTTCCCTACCCCTAGAGTGTATTTTTTTAATCGCGTAGGCGCGGAGTGGCAAGCCGGCCAGCAAGCCGAAGGCGCGGTGGTGAGCGTGAAACACATCTGCGACGATAAGCTGGCATCGAACCGCCGGAGCCCCGCAGCGCTGGAGCCGTGACAGAAACCATGCCTGCTGCATGTTGCATGCTTGCTTGCACGCTGCATGCTTGCATTCTTGCTTGCATTTGTTTTGTTTGCTTGCATAGTTATTTTTAACTACGCGTTTTATCATTTTAGACCAAATAGGTTTTATGTCTTTTGAGTGGTATATCAAACGATTTTATATTCAATGTATGTTATGCTTATGCAAATTATTTAATTTAAAACTATATCAATCGTTTATTATATTAACTGATCATTATATCGAATAAAATTATATATTCAGTTGTTATATGTTGTAAATATTGGAAATTTTGTAATTATATCATTATTACTTACCCATGTCACAGCCATAACATAAGCATCACGCCTGTAATCCCCGAAGGGCAGGCAGAGGTGTACCTAACAGGTACGATCCACATTTCGCCAGTTACGTTTAAGTTCCATGTAATAGGAGGCGAACGTATTGCCATGAATGGGGCACAAATCCAGACTGCGTGGCTGCTACTCAAAAATTCGCGACAGAAAAACCCACTTATACTGCTCTACCCGCCAATCGAACCTAGGACCATGCCAGCCATGTGAACCTAAAATTAAATCTACGGTAAAATAACGTACTTTTATTCATCATAGGCTTGCGGACAGGGCCAAACTCGGCGAAGACTAGGTATGCAATATTTCGTACCCCTATCTATTGTAATCTTGAACCCACTTCAGTGCCGTGCTAGCCTTGTGGTGTGATCGTAAAAACCAGCATGCCTGAGAGATATTTCTTGACGGCATGTAAAACCAAAATCAGAGACTCTTGGGCGGCATAAAAACTAACAACTACTAAAAACAAAAAAAAGTTAGCCACTAAACGCACGTTTAAGAAAGGAGACCCACTTCGGTGTACTTGCTACCACCACTCTGGTGGTAGCAAGTACACTGAAGTGGGTCTCTTTTGGGTCTCTAGCCTAACCAGTGGAAGGGAGTGTAACACTTGTACTGACTAAAACCCATCCATGTTATGCTATTACTTCTCAAAAGCTTAAAAAAAGTTTTTGTCGTCTTACAACAAAATACATGTTATTTGTTTTTGTTTTAGGTAATAGTTCTTATTGTTAGCGTGTCGATGTATATATTCGTTAAGTCCACTCTCGGCCCCTAGACCTCTAAAAAAAGATTTCTATATTAGGGTCAGGCCCAGAACTTAATAACGAGTTTGGCGCTACAACAAGCATATATCTGTAACATGCAGGCATCAGGCCCCCTATTCACAAACGCTCAGATTCGATTTCGATTCGATAAGTTTTATGTCTATCTTGTTTGTGCATTACGAAAGCGAGCAAGATAGACATACTACTTTTCGAATCGCAGGGCATGCACGGCACGTTTTCAGATGTCTCATTATTTGTGGTAATGGACTTATTTCCACTCCTGGCTGTAATCTACACTACCAGTAATTAGTATTATAAAAAGGTCAAGTTTGGGTGTAGGAAAAAAAACCTCTGAAATGTTTGTACCGATTCCAAAAAAGATCACTCATAACGAGGTAGGTACATTATTACCAAGTTGGATGAATAAGAAACTTCATACGGACGAAGTAAGTTGCAGAAAGAAGCTAGTTGCTTATAAATCTTACCTCATCATCTGCCTAGCCTTTTCCCAAACTAACTTGGGGTCGCCTTTCAGTCTAACCGGATGCAGCTAAGTACCAGTATTTTACATGAAGCGACTCCCTATCTGACCTCCACAACCCAGTAACTGGGTAATACAATACCCCTTGGTAAGACTGGATGTCAGACTTTTGGCTTCTGACTATTCGTAACGACTGCCAAAGATCTACAAATGACTGCCAGGACCAACGGCTTGACGTGCTTTCCGAGGCACGGAGGAAGCTCGGTATGTAATTATGGTTACCCATCCACGGACCAACCTCGGCAAGCTTATAAATCTTACCTCCAAGAGCTTAAACGAGTAGAGGAGTAAGAGTAACCGGGCTTAAAACTACTCGTATTCCCTTGAAAAGGAAGGATCCTTCGAGCAGACGGGAGTTGTGTGTGGGCTACTGCCTAACAGCTGATATCGGTTTCTGGTATAGGTATATGCTTAATTCAGGATCTTTAGTTCATCATTTATGCCACAGATGGCGCTTGAAATCTCTTTGTATATGTCGCTACATGAGATCATCATCAACATCATCTGTCTGTCGGCTTCCAGTGTACCCAGATGCAGCAGAATGCCAGTATTTTATATGGATCGACTGCCTATCTGACCTCCACAAACCAGTTAGTACTAGGAACCTAATAGGATATGCAGGACCATGGAGGTTGGCACAAGAAAGGTGTGGCCTATACTCAGCAGTGACTGAATTCAGTCTGTGGAAGATGATGATGGTTAATACGATGCCCCTTGGTGAGCCTGGTTGTCAGACTTTCGGCGCCACTGATCATCTGTAACGACTGTCGAAGATCTACAACTATGACAGCTTGGACCAACGGCTTAACGTGCTTTCCGAGGCATGAAGGAAACTCGGTATGGTATGTTATTTTGCCATGAGCTCCTCGCTACATGAGAACACCTAGGTATTTTTTTTTAAACACCCTAGGATTTTTTTCTGTATCGTGGGTGCGTTTACAACCATTTAAACTCACATACACAAACAGCCAGACCCGAAACAACTATCTGTATGTCATACAAATATTTGTTCTTACGGGGATCGAACCCGCGACACGCAGCGCAGCAGTAAATCGCTCAGACACTGCGCCAACCGTGCCGTCAATATTACAAATTGACTGTCTGCGATATCACAAAGCTGTTGCTATTACAATTCCAAAGGAGGTAACAACACGGCGCTCGACGCTAGACGAAGAAACACATTGCTTTTGATCTCGTCTAAACAGTTTGCTCACTCTGACTGTTTAGTTCTCATTAGCAAACCAGTGCTAATTTAAGCGAGCACGTTTTGATCAAGCAACTTCGTCAAGCAACGTGTTTTCAGTGTGCGACTCAAGTTAGGGAAAAGTTTGTTTGGCTGCTCACTGCGTATTTGAAGCAGGCAGTCGGTTTGATGTTGTATATAGTGTGTAATATAGCATATAATAATCTCAATATATATAACAAACACGTGTTTGTAGAAGCTAATCTCCGAAACTACCCAACTGATTTCAATGATTTTTTTTGAATTTAATTTAATTGTATTGTTGGTTCCGATAGGTGGCGCAGGGTTTGTTGCTACAACAACAACTAAATATGGATGGGTTTTAGTCAGTCAAGTCTGACACTCCCTTCCGCTCCGTCCAGAGCGGGAGAAGCCATTTGATGATTTCCCATCCGAAAAAAAAAAGGTTGTTGCTAGTATATCTGACTATCTGTACTGTTTTATAAGGAATCGTATTTTTTTTTGCACAAATACTATCAAAATATATAAAAAAAACTAAACTTTTTGAATAAAATCATTGGTTGTGGAATTCTATGACTCCTGCAATAGTTGAAACTGTATGCAGTAGCTAGTGTGCTTCTTAATAAAATGGTACATTTTCTTATGACAAATTATAAGCAAACAAACGAAAACCCCTACGTTGCATAAAAACGACATAGAAAAACAACATTCTACTAATATGTTAACAAAGGCATTATTGGTAACTACGAAAGATTTTTCTTAAATTTATTTATTATTTATTTACCACCAATTATAGCAACATTACAGACAAGACAAAATACGAGCTAATAGGATAGGATAATAGGGATAGAAAGGGCGGAACTAATGGCGCTAGCATAGCTGGTTCCATGCATCGTCATTGGTTGAAAATCCGGTAATATTTCAAATTAGCTCGACCTCATTGGTCAGATTGAGACCCAGCTATAGTCGTGCCATCTACAATTACCTTTTAACGGGCTTCCCCATTGCGTAAATCTATCTTGGGTTAACGCAAACAACAATTAGTATGAAGGCTACTTTGCAACGTTATGCAATGGCGGTTGTGCCGATTGGATACAGATTGAATCTGGTAAAGAGCCAAATTCCGAGGATTTTCGTGAAAAAGAACACAGTTATCCTGCGTCATAAGAGTTGGTGATCAATCGCGAAGATACAATGATTTGATAGACTTTTGTTCGAAAACTATCAGTGCCATGGGTACCCAATTGAACAATGATAAATCATTGTCCAATTGGGCACCCTTAAGGATCTGAACCTAGAACTTGGTGGTTAAAATGCATGTACATACACATTCCACGATCCTACTCCGCCACTCGACATACTTTACCTACAAAATGACCTCGACATGCAGACCAGGAGGCCTAAAATGGCCGCTGTACCAAAATTATATTAAGATAACAATACGATGCTCTGTATGGTGTCGGACGTAAAGAATAGCACAATCGCATATCTTCCCGTGGGTGTCGTAAGAGGCGACTAAGGGACTTTCCAGAGGATGGCCAGCAGCGTTCTCAGTGCTTTTGTAACAATCGTTCTGCGATCGCCAACCCGCCTGCCAAGCGTGGCGATTATGGCAAAACCCCCCTTATGTCAATGTGGCGACACTTGGGGAGGCCTATGTCCGGCAGTGGACGTCTTCCGGTTGAAATGATGATGATGAACCATATGAATTGGCTTAAAATTCATAAAATAGTCACAGACGCAGTTAATATTATGAATTGTCATTTTGTGATCATTTTACAATTTTTTAACTTAATTCATATTATTGTCCTTTTCCGATTCTGCTAAAGCGGCCATTATAGGTCCTCAGACATGCAATACGTGATGAAAATACAACTAGGACTTATCTTGATATTATAGTTTTATTTTTATTGCTGTATTGTGAGCTGCCATTATTATCTTGTATCGTTCACACCTTGGCTCGGGTTATTTGTATTTTATTGCACATAACATACGGATGTTAGTTTAACAAGTCTTATTGATTTTCCCCGTGATGCAGTTGTGGACTTTGTGTAATAGATACGCGAAATAAAAGAAGAAAATGATAAATTACTGGTTTCTGTCACTAAGGCCTTTAGGCTATAAACTCAAACTCAAAGCGTTTATTTCAATTAGACCATTACAGGCACTTTTGAAAGTCAAAAACAATAAAAAAAACGCTAAGCTAAAGCTACACTGCCCACCATACACTAAAGTGCAGTAACAGCAAAATCACGATTTCGAGTAAAACGCATTTAAAGTTAAGAATTGATTTTAAAAAATCAACAGAATGTATAAGCAAAAAAATTTGAATGCAGAAAGGTTGTAAAGGCATAGGTTCACACGTTAAAGCAATAAAAAAAAATATATCTTAATAACTGAATTTATTATGGCCATTTATTCTTTTTGGTGCCTATTACTGCATAGCCTTTTTTGTAAAAAATACCATTTTAAACTTAGTAAAATGCAGCAAAAAGCCCTATTACTGCGTTTGGATCAGTTATTTTGTCAAGAAACCCAACTAACATGCAGTAAGGTCAAAAAAATACTGCATTTTAGTTAGTTTTTTAAGAAAAAAGTGTTCAATTTACTAGTGCAGTAAGAAAAATAGCTAGTTCACATTTTAAAGACCGTTTATTTCTTATTATTTAATCACAATAATTCAACTCACTTATGTAAAATTTACATATCAAAAATAATCATATCAGTATTTAAAACATTAACTGCACTTTAGCTAGGAATAATCATATCTGTGTCATTATGCTATCCAAACTAATCTGCAGTAATGCTGTATTTTACTGCGTGTTAGTCAGTTTATAATGATAAAAGAATGTTAAGTATTCACAACTCAAATGCGACAAGCTTTGATTTTACTGCATTTTAGTTGGGAGTTCGTGACAATAAATTGTATTTTCTTAATTTGCAGTAAAAATAGCTTGTATGGCGGTAAATTTTACTGCGTATTAATTTTTTTTTTAATTTTTTTCCAGAAGTATAAAACTATCTAAAGAACTGTAAAATTATATTGCTTACTGCATTTTAGTTATGAAACCTAAAAATTTAATCTGCAGTATAATTTATACTGTATTTTAGTTGGGAAATCACGCCAAATTGTTAATTTTTTTCGTTTGCAGTAAGTGAAAACTGTTAAATAAAAACCATTCTAATAGTCTTAGAAATAAGTAAGTTAATTCAATAGAAAGCTTAAGAAACCCGCTTTCAGAATCACTAATAAAACGAAAAATCACAAAAGGGCTGTTACTGCTCTTTAGTCTCTGGTGGGCAGTACAGTCCCAGTCACAAGGCATAATAACTTGTAGTTGCCCATTCCAAAGCGTAGATCTCTATGGAGAAGAATGGGCAAGAAACTCCATGGACACTCTTTTAAATCAAAATATGTTACAAAATCTTGGTTACATCATTCATGTTAAAAATTACAAATATGTGAGAACGATGTAGAAATACGGGCAAGTTAAGAGCGTCCAGAGTAAAAGATTAAATCAGTAATACAAAAACAAAGTAATTAAAAATAAACCGTGGTAGCTAAGAGATGACCAGTCACAACTAACAGCGCCCGTTCACGAACATCACGCATGTATCAGCCATCATTCAACTCAACCATATTGAAGGGAACTAAATGACCCGACACACCCGCCACCATCAGCGTGACATTTAAGTGAGCATGACATTCACTCAACCACCAGGGTATATTCGCGTCAATGAATGATGTAGGTACTCAGTAAATGGTGGCTTTGCAGTACATAGTACTCACACATGTGCTATGCAATTATATAATACTATATTGAATCTATACAATGCAAATATATTTTTACAATCTTCTGCTGCTTCCACAATAACTTCAAATGGTAATTCACATGATTCACATGATTCAGGTTGCCCCTATGGTTGTGGAGCAGGACCAGCATTGCGCCAAGCATTTTTATCATCAATGTAATCCCCCAACTTATAATATGCTTGCCTACATAGTGTGCGTTTTATGCAAGATTTAAATTTCGTTTCATTCAGTTGTTGAATGGGGGGAGGTAATTTATTGTAACATTTTAAACAGTACCCCATGAAAGATGAGTCTACTTTAGCCAACCTAAAACCTGGCTGAACTAGTTGGTCCCTGTTTCTAGTATTATAGTGGTGCCGGTCACCTCTTTTACTAAATAAATGCAGATTTTTCCTAACGTACATGATGTTTGCATAGATGTATTGACAAGGTACAGTCATGATGTTAATTTCCTTAAACAGTTCTCTTAGAGAATCGCGCCTACGCAGGTTATATATGGCTCTGATGGCTCTTTTCTGCAGAATAAATATAGACTCGATGTCTGCAGCCCGTCCCCATAGTAAAATACCGTATGACATAATACTATGAAAATAACTAAAATACACTAGCCTCGCGGTATCTACATTAGTAAATTGACGGATTTTTCTGACAGCATATGCCGCTGAACTCAGCCGTCCTGCAAGAGATGTTAAATGAGGACCCCATTGTAGCCTTGAGTCGAGCGTGATCCCCAAGAAAACAGTTTCATCGACAAATTCAAGTTTCTCTTGATTCAATACTATGTCAGTATCACAAAATTTGACATTTGGTAGAGAAAATCTTATGCACTTAGTTTTTTTCCCATTTAATACTAAATTGTTAGCGGTAAACCAGTTATGGACCTGCATTAGAGCGTTATTTACGTCGTCAAGGTTTGTAGCATGTCTGTTTATCCTAAATATTAAAGAAGTATCGTCAGCAAACAACACCATTTGTGGATGATTTTTAAATAAATGGGGTAGGTCATTTATATATACTAAAAAGAGGAAAGGACCCAATATCGAACCTTGTGGTACACCCATTTTTACTTTTAAACCCATTGAATTTACACCATTTACTTGTACTTGCTGCTGTCTATCATTCAAATACGATGTTACTAAACTGAGCGCAAGTTTACCTAAACCATAATGCTTCAGTTTCAAGAGCAAGGTTTGGTGATTTACGCAATCAAATGCCTTCGAGAGGTCACAGAAGATTCCTATGGCATCTTGTGCCTCTTCCCACGTAGTATATATGTGTTTTAATAGTGTGACACCGGCGTCAGTCGTACAACGTCCTTTGGTGAAACCATACTGTTTGTCGTGTAAGATTTTATTGGTGTTAAAGTGGGTGAGCATTTGATTAAGCATTACCTTTTCAAACACCTTGCTGAAAACCGGCAACACGGATACGGGTCTATAGTTATTGGTATCTTTACTGTCCCCAGACTTGAAAAGTGGTATTACCTTGCTGTATTTCATAAGGTCCGGGAAGACCCCTTGGTCCACACACAAATTAAAAATTAAGGCTAAGTACGGTGCTATAGTGTCAATAATAGCTTGACACACTTTAATAGACATTCCCCATAGATCTTCGGTTAATTTGATTTTGATTTCCTTAAAAGCTTTAATGACTGCTATGGGGTTTATATGCTTAAATTGAAACTCAACCGGACAGGCTGAAACGTTCGCTTTTAATAAATCAATAGAAAGCAAGGGTGAGGAATTTAAGGTTTCAGTAGTTTTAAGTGGGATATTGGTAAAGAAATCTACAAATTCTTGAGCTACTTCGTTTTTAGAGCTTAAAAGACCACGTGAAGTCTCTAGTCTGATATCATTATTAATTTTCTTATTTCTATTAGATTCACTATTGATAATTTTCCAAACCGTCTTTATTTTGTTATCGGCGGACTTAATCTTGTTGCTAATGAATAAGGCTTTAGCTACCTTGCAAGTGTTTTTAAAGATTTTTGAATAAGTTGCAACATATTTATTAAAAGTTTCCGAGTTGATGTAAGGCTTAAGGCCGTACAACTCAAATAATCGCTCCCTACTTATCCTAATACCCTTAGTTGCCCAGTCACTGAACATAAACTTAGGGTAAATACATTTAGTTTTTATTTTTAATGTATTATTGAACTCTACATGAACTACCGAAAAGCATGAGCAAAGCCACTAGTCTACCACAGTATCATCATGAGTAAAATATGAAGAATAACGTAATTTGTTAAGACCTTGCAAAGCTACAGGCACTTACCTCAAAAAGTCTAATCTGTCCGAGTCAGGACAATTTAATTTTCTAGCTCGCTTCGATTGCTCTTGCGTTCTTTTTTTAAAGTGTCAAGGACAGCGTAGCTTCCTAATTCAGGATGCTATTTTATTTATTTTGTGATTACCCTCCTTTTGAATTTCAATGAGGTTGGATATAAAAACCCTGAAACCAATTTTATTACTGGACTGGGACTAGGACTGCACTGCTATAAGCTGTTAATCATGTATATGTATGTTAACGATGAAGTACTTAGTAATGGATTAGGTGAGGTTACAACCGAAAGCAAACGCGCGCGAGCCGAGCGAACAAAGCGAGCAATGGCGTGGCAGCAGCCAGCGAGTGCTACTTCCAAACTGGACGTATCAAGTGGCTTACCGAAGTCGACATCCCGCCAACCGCGTATTTGGCACATAGCCGACTAATTGCAAGGTATTGTTATTTTTTTCATACTTTGCCTGAACGTTTCAGGCATTCTACATAATGCCTAGTTATTCTATAGAATATCTGATTATATACGAATAGACTGCCGTATAATTATATACTGAGCTACTGGCTGGGATTTTAATATCCGTAGTTGCCACTCAATACTGCCTGGCTAGCTTGGTGGTTGCGTACACGATTGCATAGCGTAGTTCCCTGGGGCCGGAAAATATTGAAACAATTCTGCTAGTCTTTCCATTATGACGTGAAGATAATTCCTGAAGTTATAATGTCTGGGGATGTTGGGAGCCCGAAAATCTGACAACCAAGTCTTACCAAGGGGTATCGTAATCCAGTAATTGGGTAGTGGAGGTCAGATAGGCAGTGGCTTCATGTAAAATATCTCTATCATAATAGTCAGCTGCATTCGGTAAAATAATGATGACGAGAAGAAATCTGTATCAAATAAACAGAGTGGAAGGGGCACTGACGCCAAAACCTTTACCCTTATTCAGTACATAATTCTGAACCCCCCGAGAACCCACATTGAAATTTGGGGGTATGTTTAACACGGTGTAAAAGTCCTCGATACTCCGTTGAAAAGGGAGGATCCTCCGACCAGACAGGTGTTATGTTTGGTGGGCAACTGCCTGACAGTTGTTGACGGGTTTCTCTATATAGTCTTATGTCGATGTAAACTTTGCTTGCGCGTTGCAGACCATATTAGTACTTCAGTTTTCTCATAGATGGCGCTGTAATACTTGTTGTTGTAAGTTGCTTTTTGTAGGTCGCCACAAAAGTTTTTCTTCGGTTATTAATAAAAAAAAACATGTTCATTCCTAGAAACCTACAATTCCTACACTTTATAATGTATAGAACAGCTGATTTTAACCTCGCCCTTCCACCTTGCATATATAATAAAGATCACTGAAACCGACTTGTCAGTGGCGGCTACCCAAAAGAAACCTTACAAATAAGGACAAAAATCTTTCTGATTTTGACATAATCAGAGCTAAATGTACTGTACATTTGTAAAATAAATAGCAGTGGCAATTACTCCATTAACCTGATAATATTGATTGTACCTATTTAATATGTTACCGTTAGACTCGAACATCATGCGGGCGAGTTTGTTTTTTTTTTAAAGTTTGTCCCACTCTAGTAATTGCTCCACTATCGTGGGTGCGTTTATAAACATTTAAAGTCACATACACAAACAGCCAAACCGGGAACAACTATCTGTAGGCCATACATTAACACAATAACAATGGGCACAATGAAACGGGTACAGTTCTGGGACGACTCAGCTCCTCTGCGATCAGACACTCAATGTCGTCCTCGCCGCGAGCTTAAAACATCACGACTCTGAGAAGCACGCTATGGAGTCGGTAGACTGGCAAGTAGATCGCGTGATGTTACCATTGGCGCGCTTGCAATTCATTTTATGTCCGTACTGATGACCGGATCCGACAAATAAAATCTACAGATCGTTATTAACTAGTTGTAGCTCAAAGTTCAATGCAGCCAAGCGTCAAATTACAGTTTATTATGCTCTTATGTTATGCTTTAACATCAGCTGTACGGAGATAATTATAACTGCGTATGTGTGGCACAAGCTAAGGGCTAACAACGCCATCTATCAAGTTGTCCATGCAAAACAACTGTAGATCAATACTCACAGATAAACACGAAATTAATGTCAATAAAACGTTTTATAAAAATACAAAGTTTTTTTCACAATTTACAACGTTATAAAACAGGTATTTTTACCAGTTCCAATGAATAGAAACATAAATAATTTATTCGGCAAAAATTGATATGAGAAGCCGTCAAATAACCTTGACGGGACTCGTAACTTTGCGTAGTGTTTGTACATTGCCACCTGTGTTCTATGTAATGTTAGTTTTAATCTCGTTCCGCTATCAATGGACGTGCGTCAATGTTTTATAAACTTTGCTTTAATACGTGTGATTGGTTTAATATCTTCGATGAAAAGTTACGTTCTCATTGAGTTCTTGCTCGCGGGTGTCTGCGTTCAAACGAAGCATTACTTTATTATTATTTAGCGATATTTGAACATTAAATTAGATTTTCGGGTCCGTCGGTATGACCGCATTGTTCTTATAAACGTCATCACGTCAGTTTTTGATGCAGTTTTTACCACATTATAAAGATTTATTCCGATAAGTTATTTGCTGTTGTGACGTACGAAGCAGGAGGTGGGTGGGTGACTTGTTTAATAACAAAAAAAAGTGATGTGTGTAGGCTAAAGTATTACCTAAGTAGGTAGTGATAAAGCTAGAACAGTGCTAGTCAGAGTCATCGGCTTATCAACGTAAGTGTTTGTTATTGTTGTTCTTATCTGTCCTTGTTGGTTCGCCGTTCGCTGAGTTCAATGAACATGTGAGTAGAAGACGTCCTAGTTATTAATAATTATTATTACTTACCTTTTTATGTTTCAACGTTGTTGTTTCCAATTATCTTTTTATTTAGAAGACATTTCGAAAATGTTTTTAGACCTATGTATCCTGCTTATGCGTATGAAGTTTCATTAAAATCGGTTTTGGTAATTTCAGAAAATAAATAAGGACTTCAAAGTTTGTATGAAATGTCGTAAGGCATAAACGTAAGGAATAAAGTCGCTGTTACATAAGGACGGGCATACAGACAGACAGACAGAGGAACAAACATACTTAAGACGAATCTATAAGGGTTCCGTTTTTTGCCATTCGGCTACGGAACCTTAAAAAGTGTTGACCATATTCGGTAGAGGTTTTGGTCTATGCATTTGTCAAAAAACTGTTAAAACTGCTGTGTGGTATTTTTGGAATTCACGCTGCCATCTGGATTCATATACACAATTTCCACATTTATATGTATTTCCAAAATGATTTAAATTATTGCATCCTAGTGCCAATGTCATTGAAGCGCCAAAATAACCATGTAGCACTATTACCAAAGCGTTGCTCTAAAAAAAGTTTCGCACCATAATTTACTTCACCCATACAATGCTGAAAATTTCCTCGTGTCTGTTAAAACAATGATGTTTGCTTTCAATTAAGAGCGAAGAGTGTGGGTTACACATAAACTAAAACGGGATCTTAGAAATATTGTTTCTTAGCGGCATAAATAGGCACTCAAGTGGCTCCCGATCCGTCTTCGCAGGAACACATATTATGTCTCATATACAACATTCTTTATAATCCTGCATACCCCAGCTACCTACGCGATCGTTTTTCTTTTACCCGTCTTCCTGATGATCTGTGTAGATCCCTCCTTAGGCATTATCTTAATTTCCCATCTCATAAAACTGAATTCTATTCCTTTTCCGTTCACGCAGTACGTTTGTGGAACTCACTTCCGCCTTGCAATCGAGAATCTAATATTTCATTTCTCTTCAAAAAGCAAATCAAAGAGCATTATCTTTCCTCTATACTGTAACAATTGTTCTGATGTATATTACGGTTATATATTTACTTTTTTATATGTCTATATATTTGTATGTATGTTTATTTTAAAATACTGGTATTCAGCTTCATCTGGTTAGACTGGAAGCCGACCCCAACATAGTTTGGAAAAAAAAGGCTAAGCAGATTATGCTCTGTATATTGTCGGACGTAAATAATAGCACCATCCCATATCTTCCCGTGGGTGTCGTAAGAGGCGATTAAGGGATTTACCAGAGAATGGGCAGCAGCGTTCTCTGTGTTTTTGTAACAACCGTACTGCGATCGCCAACCCGCCTGCCAAGCGTGGCGATTATGGCAAAACCCCCTAAAATTGGACACTCGGGGGAGGCCTATGTCCAGCAGTGGATGCTTTTGGGCTGAAATGATGAATGATGATGATGAGATTATGCTCTCTGCAAACTATCTACTCCCGACTAACACCGGAAGTTTTGATGAGTTTAATGTGACATTCGCACACCGCAGGGGAAGTCGAGGCTATTGTGTACCTCGCACAATACATGCGTGTGTTATTATGTATATTATGACACGGTATTGTTGCACACTCGTCTCTTGTCTGTATTGAGGTCCGGATGGATATTTTTAATTATCAGATGATTCAGTGATCTACACAAATAAATAAATTTTAAGTGTCTGTTTGTAATTTTGTGATAAGAACTCGTTGAATGCACATGAAAGTTTATAGGGAATTTGTAACAAAAAAAAAAATTAACGACTTGACCGATTTTGACGGGAATTATTATATTACTGACATATAGCTGATGTTGCAAGGAGTAACGTAAGAAACTTTTATTTTAGAATAAGAATTAGGGTTCCGTCAAAAAAAAAACAGACCCTTGAAATTGTTATCATTCATTATCATCATCGTTTCAGCCCAAAAGACGTCCACTGCTGGACATAGGCCTCCCCAAGTGTCGCCTCATTGACATTTTGGGGGGTTTTGCTATAATTGCCATGCTTGGCAGGCGGGTTGGCGATCGCAGTACGGTTGTAACAAAAGCACAGAGAACGCTGATGCCCATTCTCTGGCAAATCCTTTAGTCGGCTCTTACGACACCCACGGGAAGATAAGGGATGGTGATATTCTTTACGTCCGACACCATACAGAGCATTTTGGATTTGAAATTGTAAACAAAGTCCGATTCAAATAGGGAAGTATGATAATTTAACGCGAACAAGGGTCACGGGCAACAGCCAGTTCATTACTATAAATGTGACAGTAACTTTGGCTGTCTTTTACTTTTTCAAACTTTTACGGCCGAACAGATTTCGATGTTTGGAACACAAGTAAACCATGACCTGGGTTAAAATAAACGATTTAAATCCCGGAACTACGTTTTGTACGTTGTCTCATCATCATCTGCCTAGCCTTTTCCCAAACTATATGTTGGAGTCAGCTCCCAGTCTAACCGAATGCAGCTGAGTACCAGTATTTTACATGAAGCGAGTGCCTATCTGACCTCCACAACCCAGTAACTGGGTAATACGATACCCCTTGGAAAGACTGGGTTTCAGATTTTTGGCTTCTGACTACTTGTAACGACTCTCAAAGATCTACAAATAACAGCGGGGACCAACGGCTTAACGTGCTTTCCGAGGCACGGAGGAAACTCGGTATGTTATAATGGTCACCCATCTACGGCTTAACCTTAAAGATCGACCCGTGCGGCTGTTATTATTTAACCACGAGCTCCTCCTCGTTTTGTACGTGGTCTCTCATATTACAAATTATAACCCGCAAAGTGTTGATTTAATATAGGTAGGTAAATCT
The DNA here is from genome assembly GCA_949152445.1 of Cerastis rubricosa. Taxonomy (NCBI): domain Eukaryota; kingdom Metazoa; phylum Arthropoda; class Insecta; order Lepidoptera; family Noctuidae; genus Cerastis; species Cerastis rubricosa. The sequence continues at coordinate 19,350,323 of OX424541.1, forward strand.
CTGTCTTAACCTTCCAGGAAACCGGTGTAATCTTATATATGAATATGTTAACACTCAGATTACTTTCCAAGAAACATCTCAATCCCTACAACTTGCATTGAACAGTTCTTAGAAATGCTAACTTTAGTGGTTGAAGCTGTACGCTGTCATGTCAGACAAACTAACAGTTACGAGATCATTATACAAAACATTTATAGCGAAGAAGATATTATGTAGCCAGTATAAGGATGCATCCCTTTATACAAGGTGTTGTTTTGCAACCTCGTCAAATTCTAGGAGGTAACTATGCTAATGATTCTCGACCCCAATCAATAATAAAATGAGTAGGTAATTTTCTTTTTTTTATTTATTTACTGAAATCGGTAACTGTGAACCATCCGTGTTTTAAACACGGGCCGTCTGATCCCCGCCTTATAATGTCGCTTATACACAAATAAAAAACCTCAAACGTTTTTTCGATAATTTCATAATCCCTACACCACGTTATGGGGGTTATTCTGAAATATTGACAAATTTAAACAACAAAAAAACGCAGTGTTTTTTAATAATTTACTAGGTACCGTAATTTATATTGATTATTTATGTATTTTGTGACAACATCCTGAATTTTGACGAGGATGCAAAACAACACCTTGTATAAATGTTAAGCTTTAGTTAAGAGCGTTTACACATTACGGCATTTCACACAAACTTTCAAGTCTTTATTTTCCGAAAGGACTGAACCGATTTTAATGAAACTTCATACTCATAAGCATAACATAGGTCTAGAAAGTTACTGAAAAACATTTTCGAAAAATAGTGTTACAGCTAAATTGACCGATTAAAAATTATCTATAGAAACAGCCAGTTATCTTTTTTTTTTAAAGACATTTCGAAAATGTTTATTAGTTACTTTTTAGACCTATGTATCCTTCATACATAGGTCTAAGTAACTGTGTGTTGTTGTTAATCCAGGTTATACAATACTCGTGTACAAAATTTCTTCCAAATTTGTTCAGTAGTTTTCGCGTGAAAGACTTAGAAACATCCATTCATCCTCACACAAGCATTTATACAATTAGTAGGATATGGCGCATAGGTCAAAGTCAATTTATTCATTTTATTTTTATTTTATGCTGTTCGGGAAACTTACAGCTAATAAAAACAACGTACCCAAACGATAAGGATTTGAAGGCCATTTATAAACAAGTTTCCGCAGTTAACGTAACAAAAAAAACAACAAAAGAGAAAGGTAGGTACAAATACCTACTAAAACATAAGTTACGAGACAACAAACTAGAAACTATAAAACTAAAAAAAAACTCTAATTATTCAGACACAAAAAAATTACTTATCTTTAAAAAAGCTTTTTACAAAAAATGCTTGAGCGAGAAAGACTGGTATTGATAATGTCCAAATCATGTTCACTAGTGAGTTTATTAACTCTGCTCGCATGGATCAGAAATGAATTATTATTTTTTTGTTGTTCGTAAAAGCGGTCTTTGTACTTTGGACTTTGCTCTTGCACCTAAGTTACCTAAGTATGTTAGAGTAAAAGTTGTTTATCAAAAGTGAACGTCCGCCAGGCTGGATTTTACCAAGCGTTGTTTCGCATATACCATATAATATACAGGGTGTTTGGTGCATCGTTTGCCAAATCGAATAGGCTGACAGAAGGGATCATTTGCTATCTCTTTACGCCTTATAGCTCATTCCTTGCCACACCGGTTTTTTATAACGACTTTTTAATTAAAATTTTGAGAAAATCCAAAAGAAATAAAAAAATCGTGTAGACTTAAAATTTAGATTTAATTTTGATGTGTTCTGTTGTATGATTCTATTAAATTCAAAATTACTTGCTGGTAACAATTACTTTCTTTTTTAATCGTTCGTAAAATTTTTGTAAAAGATAAATAAACTTAAAACTCAACTTTAAATGGCTATAAAAAAAAAACTAAAAGCGAACGGGATCATCGCAGTCTTTTACAAAGTTCTCTAGTCTGTCCCCTTTCCAACGGTATGTAATACGTCAAAAAAAGTTTAATACCTTTTCATTTTTAACTAAATGTGTAATCGAGACACTAGGCTGATATTCGATATTACAGTAAGAACAGTAGTTTTAGAATAAATAACCTGCCTCAAGTAAGTGGATAGATACTGTTATCTCACTATTACGTAGTGTCCTATCTACAGACGGGACAACACAAAGATGCTGCGCGTGCATTCGCAACAGTGGCGGACATATTGCATACCGTTGGAAAGGGGACAGACTAGAGAACTTTTTAAAAGAATTCGAAGATCCCGATCGCTTTTAGATTTTTTTTATTGCCATTTAAAGTTGAGTTTTAAGTTTATTTTTCTTTTACAAAAACTTTACTAGCGATTAAAAAAGAAAGTAATTGTTACTAGCAAGTAATTTTGAATTTGATAGAATCATATAACAATATGCTGCGTGGTATCTTCTCGTCCAACTTACCGCAGTGTCTCAAGACGAAAGTCTATGAACAGTGTGTATTGCCAGTGATTACATACGGGACCAAAACGTGGTCGCTCACAATGGGCCTCATCAGAAGGCTCAAAGTCACCCAAAGGGCAATGGAGAGAGCTATGCTCGGAGTTTCCTTGCGTGATCAAATCAGAAATGAGGACATCCGCAAGAGAACCAAGGTTACCTACGTAGCCCGAAGAATTGCCAAACTTAAGTGGCAGTGGGCAGGGCACATTGCTCGCAGAACAGATGGCCGATGGGGCCGAAAAGTTCTGGAATGGCGACCGCGAACCGGGAGACGATGCGTTGGAAGGCCTCCCACTAGGTGGACCGATGACCTGGTGAAGGTTCCGGGGATCCGCTGGATGCAAGTCGCACGGGACCGGTCAATGTGGCGACACTTGGTCCCGGGAGGCCTATGTCTAGCAGTGGACGTCTTTCGGCTGAAATGATGATGATGATGATGATGATACCACAATACACATCAAAATTAAATCGAAAATTTAAGTTTAAACAATTTTTTTATTTTTGTACCTGATCTTGATTCCTGAATTTTGGATTTTTACAAAATTTAAATTAAGAAATTGTTGTTATAAAAAATCCGGTGTGTCAAGAAATAAGTTATAGGGCGTAAAGAGTCGGACTATTCGATTTGGCAAACGATGCACCAAACACCCTGTATAATTTGGAACGGCCAAAGTCCAGTTTGTATGTTCAAATTGCGGTCATAGAACTATGACTACATTTGGACTTTGTTCTTTATCATAAAAAAAAATTATATCACAGTGGAGAAAATAAAGCTTTGGTCAGTCTTCTTGTGGCCACAATCTGTACAACTTGGATGCACAGTTGAGGTTAGTCTTTATGTTTTGATTAATATAATTGTGCGCGAAAATACTGATCCAATCAAAAACATAACTTGTACATGTACATGCCAAGTCTCGCAAAGCAGTTCTTCTGCCGTAAAAAGTTATGAGATCTAATGTTATTTCTTATAAATAGAATAACATGCCCGTCGCACGGCAACATAATCATATAATACTGATCCTTATTTCTAATTAAAAAGCACTAATGTTAACTGTCCAAATAGTTTTTTTTTTGATGTAGATTCTATTGCCGTTTGCGATTGATGACTTTGATCCCAGATTGATTTTCCTTTCATTCTAATGAAGGCGAACTTCCCTTTGTGATTATCATTTTTGAAATCATCGAATCATTGGTGAAATTATTGCGATCATCTTATTATACCAATACCACGCTCAAGAACGATCAGCTAAGCAAAGTTATATATCGAAAAAAATATCAGCTCCATACATTTGGGTCGAATAGGTATTGAAATTTTGTATGGGGCAGCAAATTTCGCTATTACGGTGTTTGTCCGATGGAGAAACATGTTCAGTTTGATGGTCTGTAGCACACCCTTAAGTATATATATATACTCTTTTCGTAACACCCTGTATAAACGTAATGGTGAGGTTACCTAACTTTTTCGTTTGGAAATATTCAATCCACTTAACCTAACCTAACCTACGGCTATTGTTCAGAAGTACGGCTTTACTTACAGGTTTTTTTTTTTGTCTATCACCTAGTTATTTTGGAACAAGTAATTTTATTCGTTATATGGGTATTACCAAAATGATTGCTTGCAGAAGTCGTAAGTCAAAAGTCATGTCATAAGTCATTTATTTCGAAAAAATATACATACATTGTGTAGAAATTTTGTAAAATAAAACAGTACCATTAAAACATTACAATCGAAAACATTCAATAAAAAAGTAACCATTAATACATACACATTTAATTTAAAATTACTAATATACAATAGAAAAAAGGTCAGCAAAGAAAGGTAAAACGAAAAGAAAATTAAATTATTGTAAAACGATATGTCATCTTCTATTAAAATAATGCAATAAAAAATTCTGAGAATATCAATAATAAAAATAGAATGTCAAATTTAAATAAAACAAAAGAATAAAAACAAATGGATATAAAATGTCAGTAATAATTTATGTCATATAAATTGTAAAAAAAAACAATGGTAATGTCAAATATAAAATTTATAATAATTATTACTAGAGATAAAATAACAATATTTTATGTATATAAAATATATAAAAAAAAAACAAAATAATGATGCCAGTTAAAGTTAATTCCAATCAATAACAATTACGGTTGTCGCTGGTACTCATCGACACTGTAATAGCCCTTCCTCAATAAAAACGTCTTCAATTTGTATATAAATAAGTTTTCGCTATTTATGGTTTTAAAGTCTAATTAGGGAAAGCTTGTTGTGTAGAAATACCGATTGGCCTGTGATGAACCAAGTTTATTTTCGGTTGGATTGTGTTAGGCAAGTCTTTCCTACGTGTATTAACTTGTCGTTGGTCATCAGATTCTGTATAAGTTCCTAACAAAACTGGTTAGCAGCACCAGTATGTAAAGGCAGGGCACTGTATTTTAAATTACCGCCATTTGCCGTATTTTAGACTAGCTCCTCTAAAGATGTAATAGATTTGTATGGATGAGGAAGTGAATCCCACAATAATCGATTTGAATTAAGTTACCTACGATATTTAGTTTTTAGGGTTCCGTACCAAAAGGGTCAAACGGGACCCTGTTACTGAGACTTCGCTGTCCGTCCGTCCGTCTGTCACCAGGCTGTATCTCATGAACCGTGATAGTTAGCCAGTTGAAATTTTCACAGATTATGTATTTCTTTTGATGCTATAAAAACAAATACTAAAAACAGAATAAAATTAATATTTAAGGGGGGCTCCCATACAAAAAAGTGATTTTTTTGCTCGTTTTTTATAAAAAATAGTACGGAACACTGCGTGCGCGAGTCCGACTCGCACTTGGCCGGTTTTATTATTTTGTTAAAACTTTAGGCTCGAATATAAACACACTTTGTACGCACGGCGACCAGTTTATCTCTCATTGTACGGAAAATCTATACAATGCGAGGCCATGATAAACTGGCAATGTATAGCTTCATGTGTTGGGCATATATTATTATCTGGTTTTATAACGTAAATTGTTTCTGAAGGTGAACAAAATATTTAAATAGTATCTGATCTATTCATAAATAATTTGTCTAATATTAACTTTGACCTTGCCAATGCCAAATAAAATCTAGTATTTATTCTCAAGGTAACAATTTCAAAAGAGTACAATATTGTAATGCTCCTAGCTGCTGTCGGTTTTAGAGGTATGAAAAATTGATGTTGGCCGTTTCTCAGACCTACCCGATATGCACACAAAATTTCATACAAATCAGTTCTGCCGTTTCGGAAGAGTTTGGTAACAAACACCGCGACACGGGAATTTTATATTTTAGATTGTTGTTTATAAATTACTAGCTGACCCGCGCAACTTCGTCTGTGACACATTTTCCCCGTTTTCGCAACATTTTTTATTGCTGCTCAGCTCCTATTGGTCGTAGCGTGATGATATATAGCCTATGTCCTTCCCCAGGTTAAAATCTATCTTCTTGCCAAATTTTATCAAGATCCGATTAGCCGTTTAGTTGTGAAAAGGTAACAAACAAACAAAAATACAAACATGCAAACATACAAACAAACAAACAAGCAGAGTGACTTTCGCATTTATAATATTAGTATGGATTATGACTTGCTTTTGCGATAATGAGTGAGGCCCGGCGCACACTGGCGGCAAGGAAGGAATCCTTCGGCAATCCTACAATGTTAGCGTGCACTAACACGTGATGGTAACTTTGCCGCGGTATCCTTTACGGCCTGGTCACGACTTCGGTCTTAGCGGCGAGCGGCGCGGCGAGCGGGGCGGCGTCGCGGTAAGCGGTGCGTTTTGCACGCCACATACCCTCAGTAGCGGTTAGTTGCAGCCGCCGCGGTGGACATATTTAGGTTGTCAAAACGTGCTCAAAATCATGGCGTTATTAAAATGATCCCTTCTCTGTTTAGAAATTTAAATTAAACTCACCACCACATTCCGGAAATCATTTTTTAATTTCTTCCCACATCCTTTTTATAATATTTTTATATTTATGTTGGGGATGTTTTGACATCCATATAGGCGGTCGATTTAAAATTTCGGTGATAAATGCCTCAGTATCCATTACCGGCACAAAATCGTCTAAACTTTTTTGTTTTTAGCTACGCCGCTGAGTAGTTCGCTCCTACACCGCTGTCCGCGCCGCTCTGTTTCTTGGCGTCGCACTCATTCACTTGTACTTTTGTTCCTGCTGCTCGCCGAACCGCGCGCCGCTGACGCGATTCGCTCGGAAAAAACCACGCGCGTTTTCGCTATGAGCGGCATCTCGTGGCGTGCATCAAACATTTTTATACTTTTGATCTTACCGCTCGCCGCCCCGCGCTTAGCTGCCGCTCACAGCGGCAAGGTCGTAAACGGGCCGTTATGCCGCGACGTCCTTAGGCGATAGGCGTGCTTATGGTTATGAAACTTATGCACAACGCTAAGTGAATGACAAAGTATGCAGGGCGCGGGATCTGTCTTGCATCCCGAAGACTGCCGAAGCGTCCCGAGGGATGCCAATTTATTTCGAACACGTCAATCGCGAGCCTACCATGGCAATTTTTTTTTGTTTCTACGACATTTATCATGGATATTTCTTAATTATTATATAATAAAGTTATACTTTTATTCGTCACTATGCTGTCCCGTCAGTATGCGCCGAGTCTTATTCTATACGTTGGCAGCGGCGGCGACTTCGGTATGGTCAACGTCCGGTAGCCGGAAAAACTAAAAATCCTTTGACAGGATCTCTAGGGAAGCCAATTTAACGGTTAAATTTATGACAGAAGTTTCACTAGATATTCAGTTTTGTTTAATTTTGCGTTCACACGACAAAACGAAATATACGTTTGTAGCGACCTACAAAAAACTTACTACAAAAAGTACTACAGCACTGTCTACCGTATAACACGACAAAAGAACTAATATCAATTTCCTACATCTCGCAAGCAGAGTTTACATCGACTTAAGACTATATAGAGAAACCCGACAGTAACTGTCGGGCTGTTGCCCACCAGACACAACACCCGTCTGGTCGGATGATCGTCCCTTTACTACTAGGGATTAGAAAGTATACAGTCTGTTCCTCAAACCCCCTAAACGTCCATATTCAGAAACGATGTGCAACTATGCTAATAATGTAGCTTCCCGTTGGTAAAAGATTTTTCGGAATCGCATTAGTAGTTCCAAAGATTACCCCTTACATACAAACTTACAAACAAACTTTACCTCATAATATTAGTAATAGTATAGGATAGGCTGAAAATCACTCATTATGCTCATACACATGTGTTGACCTGCTGAGCGAGGTTCCCTATCCATTTGCATACAATTTTAAGACCTAATATAACTTGCTATTCTTTTGTTTCTTCTAATTATATTTTCGCATATCATTAATTACACACGCCTATTTTTTTTTAGCATAATTTTTCTAATCATAATAATTTAGCATAACATTCTAAAGCATATATTTATTTACGCATAATGATGTTAAAACATATATGATGTTATAACCAAGAAGCGTAATAATGAACTCCTAAAATGTTAGATACTATACATTTTTGGCTCTGTATGGTGTCGGACGTAAAGAATAGCACCATCCCATATCTTCCCGTGGGTGTCGTATGAGGCGACTAAGGGACTTGCCAGAGAATGGGCAGCAGCGTTCTCTGTTTTTGTAACAACTGTACTGTGATCGCCAACCCGCCTGCCAAGCGTGGCAATTATGGCAAAACCCCCCAAAATGTCAATGTGGCGACACTTGGGAAAGGCCTATGTCCAGCAGTGGACGTCTTTTGGGTTGAAATGATGAAAAATGAAATGATTATTGTGACTTGAATTGGTAAGACTAGATGTCAGACTTTTGGCTTGTGACTATTCGTAACGACTGTCAAAGATCTACAAATGACAGCTGGAACCAACGGCTTAACCACTATGCCCGACAAGATTTTGACACATGACACATCAGCTGAATCGGCGGGGTGATGCGAATTGTCATGAATTTCACGAAATTTTCATCAACTTTCAGCGTTTGATTTTATTGTGAAAAATATGTCACGGGATCTGTTACATACGATAAATTTGAGGTTAACATTTTCAGTATCGTGTTGAGGTCGGTAAAAGGGAGTCAGTCTATTGCCAAATATGCGTAAAATACATATTACCACACCCTTCCAAAAAGTAGGTACCTTATATGCGCTAGAAATAATGTACATAGGCATGCTTCTTGTTTGCTAAAACAATTTGGAAGGGCAAAATAAATACAGTAACATTCTATCTGCATTCTTAGTTTTGCCATTATTCACACACAATTTCTTAAAAAAACCCAATCAAAGTCTAGACAAATATTACTGAAAACTATATTGTAACATAACACTTCTTAGTGCTGACCGAAAACCCGGTGTTCTTATTTACGATTAATTAGTTGCATTAAGCCTAATCGATAATCGCAATTAAATCGAGATTGAAAAAAAAAAGTTGAGACTGAATAAAAACTCATAAGTATAATTTTAAATAATTATTTAATTTTGAAATTAGTCATAATAACCATCTTTTTTAATAATTTCATTAAGTAATTCTTAGATCAAAAGCATCTTATAATTAATTAATGAACGTTGACTTCATGGGAAGGAGATTTATTACTAAGCAATAAGAACGACAGAAGACCGTACTCCCCAAAAAAAAAAACAAGTCAACATTTGAATGATTAGGCTTAATTCCCGCCGATTTTTTTCGATTTCAAAATTTAAATAAAGAATGCGCTCGCAATTCTCATTATTTAAAATAAGTATTTTAATTTTACACGATAACATTTTAAGAATTTTATTGTGTAATATCTGAAGGTTGGTTAAAGAATGCCCAAGATCTTGGAAGGCATAGTAAATAATTATTATGATCTAACAAGATAAATTATATTTATTCTTCCAAGATTGTGTATCGTATGATGGGGTTATTGTTATGTTACAGCTAGTCAGTGGCCCGAAAGTATGACAGCCAGTCTTACCAAGGGGTATTGTACTACCCGATATTAACTGGTTTGAGGAGTTCAGATAGGCAGTCGCAGGTCGCTCTATTTAAAATACGGTTATGCAGCTGTATCTGGGTAGACTGGAAGCCGACCCCAACAGTTCTGTTGCTGATGATGGTTGACAATCGGCAATTCATAAGCCGTTTCAAGGAACATTAGTTTATTGTTTCAAAGCGGTTCACTGTCCAGTCTAAAAAGGTTTTTGAAGTGATAACTTCTTATGGGACGGTTAACCGCTTCGTAACGTAACGCGTTACGGCACCACTCTGTGTGGCTTCCCTTTCTCTCACGCATACGGCAGCAGGCTTAGATTAGTTTAAGTTATCACTTCTGTCGAGCGTCCCGAGACGCACACGTTTTTTTTAAATCTGCCATTTTTAGGTTATCCATCAAAGGCGAAGGGCCGAGTCACTTGAATGAAGCCATGAACAGCAATAGATATGAACCAGAACAAAATATACGAGTCACAAAATATACGAGTAAGACTCTTACTCGAGAGTCTTACCGTATACTTTGGATAAATGGTTTCTTTTGCATTTTTGGGGTAGCTATCCCTAAACCTAGCCTATCTAAGTAGGTGTAAAAAAATATTGTCGATTAAAAGTATTGGACGGTGAAGGCAAAAGATAAACTAAATTGGAAAGACATGGGCAGGCCTTTACCCGCAGTGGGACAGAACAGGCTGATTAATAAAGAGTAAATATCCATTAACCAACCCAACGTCCTAACCATAATCAAACTACATAATTCATTTTTACTATTCCTACAGAGATCCTGTGCATTCTACCAATCTTCAGATAGTTCAAAACAAAATTCACAATAAATGATCTATAATAGTAAATTTGAATGCCTACAATATCAATTGGAACAGCGAACGAATTCCAAATTTAAATTTTGAGATGGAAATAAAATTGGCGCGAATTTAGTCATAATATCAGTCCGTGCTGTTTATTGTTGGGTCGGAATGTACGAAAAACAATTAAGATTACCATTATAAAAGCCTAAAAAACATTATAATAAATATTTACTGTATTTTACGGTTAAAATAAATTTATTTTAATTTTCATCAATCGATTTCTTAAATTTCTCAATTTAATTACTCGAGTTGATCGAAGATTACGAAAAAATAATCGATTGGAATAATCGCTTTCACACATCACTATAATTTAAAAAAAAAAATGGTCGTCTATTTCAAAATACTTATTGAGCGGTGGTAATGAATATTATGTGTTATTGGTCCCGTATTCGTAAATAACGCTAAGATCTGGGCATTTTCATGCGGTTTATAATATTTGGAATGATATTTGTCATGTTTGTTACCGAATCTATACGCGTGTGTGTGTTATATGTGAAAAATAAAAATGTAAACACGCACGATTGGCACGAAACTTCGACTTTAGATTTCAAAATTCATCATTACCACTGCTTATTTAAATTGAACTATGGATGAATTAGCCGCATAATTAAATGACGAGTTGATTATTGTCCATATAGTGGAGTTCGAATGTTTGAAAACCAAAATTTTTATGGTTTTTAGCCTCGACCAGCACAGCCGTCAAAATGGCGATGACCGTATTTATGCACTTGAATTTTATAAGGGTAAATTAAGATACTTGCGCGCTATTTAAAGAAGTTTTAATGGTGTTGATATATGAAATTTTTATTCAACTTTCTTAATTAACGCACACTCATAGTATTTGATAATCAGAAAATTAAATATTTGCATAAATTATGAGCATGACGAATGACTTAATTGCTAGCCCCTTTCGGGGCCGATACCAACCCAGCGGAGGTTTGTTCGTCGAGCCCCTTTGGGGGCCCGTACCGAACTATATGGTTAACGTGCTTTCAGAGGCACATAGGAAACTCGGTTTTTAATTTTGGTCACTTATCCACGGACCAACCTCGGCAAGCACGGCTTAACCTGAAAGATCGACCTGTGCGGCTGTTATTATTTAGCCACGAGCTCCACCTCGTTTCGCATTGTTATGCATTGAATAGTAATCGGGTCATAAAGGTATTAAAATAAAGTAACTATCTTAGAAACTAGTATAAGGCTGTTTGTCCGAAAAAAAAATGTTACTATGACGGGGACAACAAATGCATTTCAGCTTCACTAACGGTCTATTTACACCCTTTATAGATTAAATCTCTCGAGTAGCTCGTGGCTAAATAATAACAGCCGCACTGGTCGATCTTTAAGGTTAAACCGTAATTGCCGAGGTTGGTCCGTGGATGGGTGACCATAATTGCATATCGAGTTTCCTCCGTGCCTCGGAAAGCACGTTAAGCCAATGGTCCCGGCTGTCATTTGTAGATCTTTGACAGTCGTTACGAGTAGTCAGAAGCCAAAAAGTCTGACATCCATAGTCTTACCAAGGGGGATCGTATTACCCAGTTACTGGGTTGTGGAGGTCAGATAGGCAGTCGCTTCATGTAAAATACTGGTACTCAGCTGCATCGGGTTAGATTGGAAGCCGACCCCAAGATAGTTTGGGAAAAAGCTAGGCAGATGATGAAAAATTAAATCCCCTTCTACACGTATGTAGCTTTTGTGGTTAAACTATTTTGTTGCAAATAGTCTGTTCTCATCAATGATAATAAACTATAGATACGTTGCCCGCGCTCTGTAGTGGCAAGATGAACTTAAGGCACTTGCCGGAAAGTCATTTAGTCACGTACGAACCAGTGCCGCGGCTGTACGTGATATTAAAATAACATAGTTGAAAAAGTTCTCTTAATAACAAAAGAAAATGCCGTCCTGTATTTTTAGAAAATGTCGTAATTAAACTGCAACTGTGAAAGATAAAAAAGATCATTTCATAAGTAACTATCAAGAAAAAATATATTTTATTTAATTTTTTTCGATGCCTTTAATGGCGACTGACACCTGAGGTAAGTCACGTGCCGAGCATGGAGCACAGAATGACAACGCAATTAAAAAAAAATATTTATCTCTCTCTAACAACAAGAATTATGTAGATGACATTTAATTTCCCTTCCCTCTCTTAGTGCGTCTAAGTAGCTGTCTAGCTACCGATAGGTATTTACGCTGTTTTTGAGTGCCGTGATGTTCATGCATGACGCGTCTATTTATAATACGTCATTGGTTCTCATATATCCCGTCGCTAAATTATATCAAGCACCTATCTAATTATTACTCCCTTGTCCATTATTCTCAGACGTATCTTCGCAGTCTCCGCAACACGTACACAATCATCTCGAAGGGTAGTGAACTGCTAACAAGATGCTGCTAACATTAGGACTGCTGGGTCTCATCACCCTCGTGTTATGGAGACTCTTGGCTGATGAAGAGAATACTCTGGACAATTTGCCTGGGCCGCCCCGACACCCAATCATTGGATGTGTGTTAGAATTCTTGAGAATAACTCCACGTAAGTACATAGTATCTTCTAATTTTATTAGATTCGGTGTTTCCGAGTTGCCACACAAAATTTTTATTTTACATCTTTTACTAAAAACAAAACTTAAGCGGGGACTCTAGTCGGTATTTCTCCATACAAATGTATTCCGCTGTTTTCTGGATGATCGTGGATAATGCGTTTAAAAATCTAGGTACATGCCCCTATCATTTTCTTTTTCTCAAAACATAATCACTAGAAGAATTATGACAATCCAAAAACCCGAAAAAAAGCCCGTTTTTACCGCCATGTTCAGACCACTATCTGACAAATCAGATAAGTTTTCAACAAAAAAGAAAATAATAGAAGCATAGATATACTTTTTCTCTAAATTTTGATATAAGAATTATTTAGATCAGTTTAGTTTTGAAGAAGAAAACAGCGGAATACAAAACGTCTTTTGGTCAAGATTTTTGTAAGTAATATCAGCCTGAGCTGCAGTTGTCCCTTTTCACTTTACGGGGGCTTGATCGGGCGCAGCGCGACGGCAATAGTTTCTTCAAATACTTTCTAATACTTTCAAATACCGACTAGCTAGAGTCCCATCTTAAGAGCGTTTATACCTTACGGCATTTCATACAAATTTTCAAGTTTTTATTTTACGAAATGACTGAATCGATTTTAATGAAACTTCATACGCATAAACAGGATACACATGTCTAAAAAGTTACTAAAAATCATTTTCGAAAAATAGTGTTACAGCAAAATTAGACCGATTTTTAATTAGATCAAAATTACTGTATAATAACCCGTTGGAGAGAAATAAAAGTGGACTGTATATTATAGGCTTGGTTTAATGCCGATTAGATTTACAATAGAAACTGTCCCGGACAAACATAAAATAATTAAGGAAGGCGTTTGAGAGATCGTCCGTCGCGGTGGTGCCCGAGGAAGCGAGTGTCCGCAGGCCGGCCGGCACCGCCGCCGCCGCCCGCAGCTCCCCTCGCTCGCCGATGATGTGGACGATGACGCGTAGGTCGGTCACGTCGCTTGCGCGTGTCGCCTCCGCGTGCCGACTGCGTGGTTGTTGGGTGCGATTCCCAACATGCTGCCCGGGTTGAAGTGAACACTTCAAAAATCTGGAAGGGGGCAAATATTATAAAAGCCCTCCTTATGGTACCCCTCTTTGTCTTCACCTCTGCAACTCTTTATGCGCTGTCGCTGCCAGGGTGAACCTTCCTAAAGACCAGAGGTCCGCTCCAGACGAGTATCATTGAAATCAGAGACCTGTGGATGAATTATAGAATTAAGTGGTCGTCCAATTTGGAAGTGAAAAGGTGTCAGAGCGGAATATTGAAGGGGTCTGAGGAGAGAGGAGTAAGAGGACAGGAGTTAAGAACAGCTTATATTTGAGTGAGGCAAGTAGCCATTTCTTCGTAGGTGAGATGAGTGGATTGCGATAACCTAAGATGGTGGTTTGTGGAACGAGCAGCTGCCTCGGCAAAGCCGATGAAGTGAGGACTATATGTAGGTATGAATTTATAAGTTTTGATAGCTCATTGTAAGTGCCGACAAAGTTGGTGCCGTTATCGGACGTAATACGTTGCGGTTTCCCCCGACGCGACACAAAACGATTAAGAGCGGCTAAATAGGCTTCACAAGATAGTGCAGTAACGAGCTCGATATGACAGGCCTTTGTCGAGTTACACATGAAGATTGCCAAAACGATTTAATTAGTCTGCAACCTCTGCCTTTCCTGTCCACTATCATCACCAGCGCTGCGTAAGCAACACTACAATGGGAGAAAGATATTACATAAGTGTAAATAATATAATATAAGTGAAGAAAATAAAGTAATAGAAGTAGTAAGAAAATAATGTAAAGAAGTGAATAAATAATATTAAATATAGTAATATAAGTGTAAATACTCAAAAGGTATCTCCATAAAATGATAATTACTACATAACATTAAATCTATTGTTAGTAAAACTATTAATATTATCAAATTAGAAACTCTGTTATTTACTACGACAGAAACAACAACAACCAAGAACAAGAAACCAATTCTGGTAGATCGTGTCTCTCGGTGGGGTTGGGCATTTTTGGCCATTCATGTATATCTTTCTTTGAGAAAGTGGGACCAGACCACCACAAGAATGAACGACTGATGGAATCAGCCTTCAGCCCGCGAGAAAAAAGATCCGCCGGATTGTCTTTTGACGGTACGTAGCCCCACACGTGACCCTCTGTGCTCTCTTAAAGTTCGTGGACTCGGTTCCAAACAAAAATTTTTAGGTGCAGTGGGGGCTTTTAAATGTAAATAACCACCCTAGTACCATAGCCGAGTCACACCAAAATCTTGATTTACTTTAGAGTAAGAGAGGTTAACACTTTCGTACACAACCTTGCGCCCTTGTACGATGCTTCGTATTTGTACTTGACTCACGGCTGACGCCGTGGTGGGGTAAAAAATAACTATTTTGCTGAAGACAGCCTGGTGAAGACCCCTTATCTTCAGTCAGGTGACCCAGGCACTCATGCTCTTGCATGAACTCAACATACCTACGCTCAAGTGACATGAACCGACACTTTGCCTTTGCAAAGGAATCGCCTAAGACTGAAGAATTTTTCTTCAGCGGCATGGTTATGACAAAGCGTCCGTCGTCTTTACGAGTGGTATGTTTCTTAAACCTCTGCTCACAGGCACGCTCCTCAGGAGGTAAGGAGTGCTTAGCTGCAATGGTATCTAATTTCCTAAAACGAGTTAAGTCTGGGTGGGCCTCCACATTTAAAAAATGACATACGGGAGAAGAAGAGCGTGACTTATGACGGGCAACGTACCCTGACACTAACCAACCCACTTTCGTTTCATTTAACTTAGGCAGATTTTTGCCTAAGTCTATGGAATTATTACATAAGATGGACCAAAATACTTCGGCCCCTAGTAAGATGTCTATAGCTGACGGTATATTAAATGTTGGGTCAGCTAGGTTTATTCCCAATGGAAGAGGAATATCATCAATATTTATATATGAAGACGGCAAAGCTCTACTGATCTGAGGCAGAATATGACAGTCAACAGTAATTTTACAGTCGTCATCATAGTGGGACATAATAGTAAGGCTGCAAGATTGTGCACAATACGAAGTATTATTATTAATGCCTGTCACGGTGGCGCTCGCACTACGTCGCGACAGACCCAGCTTACCGCACAGTGACTCATCTACGAAGTTGCCCGTACTACCGTTGTCCAGGAGTGCTCGGGCAGTGTGCACGTCACCCTTGCTGTCAACCACTCTCACGATAGCTGTGGAAAGCAAAACATTCGGAGGAGTAGTAAACTGCTGAACATTAGCTGAACCGGCAAAATTATTGACGGGAATAACTGGCTCAGGAGTAGTAGTTGTTTCTGCCTCATGCAAATGAAGCAGAGTACTGTGGCTTTTCTTGCAATATCTGCAAGGTACAAGATTGCACCTTGATTCTACGTGCCCAGGTCGTAGACAATTAAGACAGACCTTTGCCTCTTTGGCTTTTTGTATACGAGCTTCAACAGAAAGGGCTCTAAAGGCATCACAATTAAATAAATAATGAGTCTGACTGCACATAGGACATGTAAATTTTGTTTTATGATTGTTATTGAATTTTTTATTTTTACTGTTGTCGTCATTTGTTTTTTGATGTGATTTTGTAGCTGTAAGTAAATTAGAATTATGTTTGTAAGTGTCTGCCTGATGTACTTTATTGATATTTGTTTTATGTTCTTGTAAAGTTTCTAATAAGTCAGCTCTGTTGCTAAGGAACTTTAAAAATAAATCTAATGATGGTGGATTATCTAATGAGTTTCGATGTTCTTCCCATTCCCTACGTGTGACACCGTCGAGTTTTTCGGACATCATGTGAATTATGAGGGTATCCCGTAAATTAAATTCAGTGTCCTGACCTAACGTTGTCAATGCACGAAGATTTTTATTAGTGACATCTATAAGGTTACGAATAGTAGAACATGATTCATTCTGCATATATTCTACGCTGAATAATGCACGAACATGATTATTAACGAGCAATCTTTTGTTGTCGTACCTATTGCACAATAAATTCCAAGCGGACTCATAATTCTGAGCTCTAAAATCTAAGTTATCTATAACTAGTAACGCACTATCTTTAAGAGAAGCACGCAGGTAGTGCAACTTATTAACGTTGTCCATGTCTTTTCGTGAATGAATAAGTGAAATGTAAGTGTCTCTAAACTCAAGCCAGTGTTGATAGTGACCGTGAAAAACTGGTAAATTTATTTTTGGCAACCTAACATAATTTGATTTAAAGCCACCTGCCTGTACATCCTCGTCACCCGTTACATAACCATCCTGTTGATTGCCAGACTGGGGGGGTCGAGCGCCGAGCAGACTCTGCGCCGTCGCCACCAGTTTATAATACTGATTTTCAAACTGCTCACGCTCCTTGATCTCGTCATCGGGGTGCTCCAGCAACATCTCGATGTCATACTGCAATTTGTCGAAATCCACGTATAAGCTATCAAATTTATTAAATCTGCTTTGTAAATCTAACAGTTGTAAGCTGCTAAGTTCGTCGCAACTTTCAAGCATGTGAAGGTAGTTGCCAAAAATAGTGAGCTTAGATTTCATACAGCTGCGTTTTTTAACTAGTTTTTCAACTTTTTCGTCAGCCATAGCGATAGACACACAAGCAATAAATCACAAACGAACTAATGAGAGATAAGAAACCAGTTTATAAAATGCGAAGAAAAAAAAGCGTAACTGGCTAATGAGGTATGTCGTAACCGTGCGAACAAAAGAACACCTGACGCGCAGGTGTGTCGCCGAGCGATCAGCTGTTATAGATAAGAAGCGAAGTAATTGCAACCAGATGTGGTTTAGTATATATGATATAAAGGTTATATGGATGCTTTATAAGCAGAATAATTAAGGTTTAAGAAATGCAAGGCTATGAAAAGAATGATTTGTCACTAATCGACTTGGAAAAGAAAGTGATTGAAAGCACTCACTTAAATATTACTGTTTAAACATGAAATATGATAAATAATAGGAAAAGATATAAGGGAAAAATTGGAACGAACTCACAGAATGTCTAAACCATCCACAGGATATCCAATGACGCTGCAAGTTCTTTGTTCGTGATTGACGATGACTCGAAGTTTCGACGGGGTCCAAAGTCCGCTGTACGGCCGACCTCTAGATAACTTCTTGTTCTCAGGCGTGTACGGTAGGTGTGCGTTGTTTGTTCGGCAGGAAATGAAGACTCCTGCAGGAACTGTCGCCGCTGAAGACCGCAATTGAAGACCTTGATGACTTGAAGTTTTTCTTCCGAAACCGTTACTTTTTGAAAAAAAACCGGCGAGATCCTTGAAGGACCAATGTTTAATAACCCGTTGGTAGAAATAAAAGTGGACTGTATATTATAGGCTTGGTTTAATGCCGATTAGATTTACAATAGAAAACTGTCCCGGACAAACATAAAATAATTAAGAAAGGCGTTTGAGAGATCGTCCGTCGCGGTGGTGTCCGAGGAAGCGAGTGTCCGCAGGCCGGCCGGCACCGCCGCCGCCGCCCGCAGCTCCCCTCGCTCGCCGATGATGTGGACGATGACGCGTAGGTCGGTCACGTCGCTTGCGCGTGTCGCCTCCGCGTGCCGACTGCGTGGTTGTTGGGTGCGATTCCCAACAATTACCTATACATAGAAACAGAAATTTCCGATTATCTTTCTTTCAAAAGACATTTCCAAAATGTTTTTTAGTAACTTTTTAGACCTATGTATCCTGCTTTATATGCGTATGAAGTTTTATTCAAATCGGTTCTGTCATTTAAATTCCTTTGTAATATGGAGGGGGCGAGCCTATTGCCATCAACCGGACACAAATCCAAACTCTGTGACTGCTACTGAGAAATTCGTGGTGAAAACCCCAATAACACTGCCCGACCTGGGAATTCTGAACTGTTGAGCTTGGGAACCCAGGACCCCATGCTCAACAGTCACCCTTGCGTCTACTAGACCAACGAGACGAGGGAGGTGAGTTTAGTAGGAACTTAATTTCAGATTTAGGTACGGTCAGTGCCCTGTATAAAGCCAAGGATACACTAGGGGACAAATGTCGTGGGACACGTGTCGCCAGCGACGTTGGGTGAAGTAGCACGACGTTGCCTGACTTCGGTCGACATGTCTGGCAACATCGCGCGACACGGGTCGCCAACTACATCGAGTGAAGTAGCGCGACGTTGCCGGACTTCGCTAACCCACCATCTTCTCGTCTTTTTTCTTTGATTTTTAATTATAATGATGTACGCCGCAGCCAACAACACTACCTCGGTGGGTGTCATGATATCGACTGCCTTGTGAATTAAAATTTCGTGATGTCGCCATATATGTCAGCCGAAGTTTCACGAAGTCGCACGACTTCGTCTGACGTCGCTGCGGACATAAGTCGCGCGTTATCCCCATATCGGCCAGCTTCGCTTGACATGTCGCCAATACATGTCGTGGCACATTTGTCACCTAGTGTATCCTTGGCTTTACCTGACCCATCTTACAAAGCTTAAGAGGTGAAGATGGGTCAAGTAATGCAGGGCACTGACTGTACCTACACTCTCACATAACATAGACTCAGGTACTCCCGTACACACGGCGACCAATCAAGCTAAAGCAACCAGTTCATACGGATCTCTCATTGTACGGGAAATCTATACAAAGCGAGGCCATGTTATACTGGAAATATATTCTAGCCAAAAAGTAATTAAAAAACCTAAATAGTTATTAGGTACTTACTTATTATGATAGGATTAAAATTTAGAAAAACTTATACAATTTATAAGTTTTGTAAATTGAATTTAATATAAGTAAAAGAAGAAGAAATTTATATTTAAGTTTTCTCCCAATTAATTTTACAATCAGGCGTATGATGCGTCAATTACTTGACACTGATATATTTTTGTTTTCTCCAATATTTTAGGAGTAAAACCTTCTCAGAATGTTTTAATGAGGCCCTTATAATATTTCCATTAAATTGTGTACCTTAGGTATAATGTTTTCCCCGAGTGGTCCGCGTTGGGCGCTTAAGCAGCTGGACCGGGAGCTCCTCCTGGAAGCCTCGATAGTGCAGGCCTGGGTGTCATCACCGAACAGGCCTGCCGACATCAACAACGAGGCAGGGTGGTTCCAGGAGGCCATGTCCGGCATCTGCGACGTGGCAATGCCCCGAGTTCGGCCAGGAAGCGCCCGGCGTCAGGTGTACTGGTGGTCGCGAGAGCTGACGTCTCTGCGCGAGGCGTGCGTCGCCGCGCGGCACCCGTACGCCAGGCATCGCAGGCTCCGCATCCGCCCTCCGGATGCGGCAGCAATTGAGGCGGAGCTGTACGAGGGATACAGAGCAGCGAAGACCGCTCTCCAGGAGGCTGTCCAGCGGGCCAGAGACCTGGGCCGCGAGGAGATGCTGGAGACTCTCGACAGAGATCCGTGGGGGCGCCCTTACAAGATGGTGCGGGACAAACTCCGCACCTGGGCCCCCCCGCTGACGCAGAGTCTCCGCCCTCAGCTCGTGGAGGACGTGGTGAGCGCTCTGTTCCCTCTGCGAGGGGAACATCCTCCCCCGCCTATGGCTCCGCCGCTTGCGGTGCCGGAAGCGGACCACATCGAGGACGATGACGACATTCCGGAAGTGACCGGGGTAGACCTGAGAGCGGCGGTAGGCAGGCTTAAAGCCAAAAATACCGCCCCGGGACCCGATGGCTTGCCTGGCAAAGCCTGGGTCCTGGCCTCGGAGGCTCTCGGGCCCCGACTGGAAGGGCTCTTAAGCGCATGCTTGGAGAGAGGCCAGTTCCCGCTTCGTTGGAAGACGGGGAAGCTGGTCCTCATCCGGAAGCCGGGGCGCCCTGCGGACTCTCCGTCCGCATACCGGCCCATTGTGTTGCTCGACGAGGTGGGCAAGCTCTTCGAAAGAGTCATTGCTAACCGCCTCGCCGGGCACCTTGTGGGGATGGGGCCGGATCTGGCGGAACACCAATTTGGTTTCCGCAGAGGGCGCTCGACGGTGGATGCCATCATGCGCGTGAGGGCTCTCACGACGGGGGATGCGGTGTCCAGGGGTGGGGTTGTCTTGGCGGTGTCTCTTGACATCGCCAACGCTTTCAACACCATGCCCTGGAGCTGCATTAGGGAGGCACTCCGGTATCACCGGGTGCCGACCTACCTTCGTCGTGTGGTCGGGGACTACCTGACGGATAGGGCCGTCATCTACCCCGGTCGCACCGGAGAATGGAACCGGCGAGAGATGTCGTGCGGTGTTCCACAGGGATCGGTTCTGGGGCCGCCCTTGTGGAACATCGGCTACGACTGGGTGCTGCGCGCCGACCTCCCTAGCGGTGTCAGTGTAGTTTGCTACGCTGACGACACGCTGGTGCTGGCACAAGGGAGGTCGCACGAGGCGGCGGCCGAACTTATGACACGCGGGGTTGCGATAGTCGTGGAGAGAATCCGGCAACTGGGTCTCGAGGTGGCATTGCACAAGTCCGAGGCCATGTGCTTTCATGGGCCTCGGAATGCGCCACCGTCGGGATCCATACTGACGGTAGGAGGGGTTCCCATCGGCGTCGAGTCGACGCTGAGGTACCTAGGGCTTGTCCTCGACAGCCGGTGGAACTTCGTGGAGCATTTCCGACGTTTGGCCCCCAAACTGGAACGGGCAGGGGCTGCGTTCAAGCGGCTCTTGCCCAACCTGGGGGGTCCAAACGCCTCCTGCCGCAGGCTCTACGCGGGGATCGTGCGGTCCATGGCCCTTTACGGGGCCCCGTTGTGGGCGCGTTCTCTGAGGCGGCGAGCCGCCCATTACCTGAACGCGCCCCAGAAGGTGGTAGCCGTAAGGCTGATCCGGGGGTACCGCACGATCTCCGGCGAGGCGGCGAGCCTCTTGGCCGGATTGCCGCCATGGGATCTGGAGGCGATAGTCCTCGCGTGCCTGCACGAATGGCGCGCGGAGGCACTACGCCGGGGGGAAACTCCGCTGCCGCGGCAAATTGTCGCTCAGCGGACAGACCTCCGGCGCGATCTCATGGCGACATGGAGAGAGCGACTGTCGCAACCCCGTGCAGGGCACGCCACAATAGTGGCGATAAGTCCCCTCTTTGAGGAGTGGCTAGAGAGGCGCCACGGCGCCCTCACCTTCCGCCTGACGCAGGTCCTCACCGGACACGGTTGTTTCGGGAGGTTCCTGCACCGAATCGGGCGGGAGGAAACGCCCGGGTGTCACCACTGCGAGGATCGGCCGGAGGACACGGTGGAGCACACTGTGGAGCTATGCCCCGCTTGGGCTGAGCACCGCCGTGTCCTCGTAGCGGCGATTGGCGGCGGCGACCTCTCGCGTCCGGCCCTGGTTCAATCCATGGTCCGGAGCGAGAGGGAATGGGAAGCCGTCGCCTCCTTCTGCGAAGCAGTCATGCTAGCGAAGGAGGTGGCGGAACGTGAGAGGGGGAGCACCTCACGTCCCAGCCGCCGCGGGAGACGCCCCGGGCGTCGGGGGGCAACCAGTGGCCCCCGGCCACCGTAGGCGCGGGCCTGTGGACGGTGAGTAATGGGCTAGCTCACCGTCCGTCCGTCTTATAACGACAGACCGTGCCGACGGCGCGTTCGTGTTCCACGCGCGCCTCAAGGAGATGTCAGCAAATCGGAAGGGGTCCGAGAGGGCCGATGCCTGCCAGGGCTGCGGGTTGTTCGAAAGAGATACCGTGCCCCTGGAACGCAAAGGGCTAAGAAGGAACATGGATGGGTTTTAGTCAGTCAAGTCTGACACTCCCTTCCGCTCCGCCCAGAGCGGAAGAAGTCATTTGATGATTTCCCATCCTAAAAAAAAAAAAGGTATAATGTTTTATTTAGAAGCTTTTACCTAATTAGTTCAAAGATAAAAGGAATATTTTATCATATCTAATTATCTTATATATATATAAATGTATATATGTGTAAATATTTAAATCAAAATGAATGTTGGTAACCGCATAACTCAAGAATGGCTGGACCAAATCGGCAATTTTTTTTTTGTATGTTCCTTAAAGTCCACGGAAGGTTCTAATAATATAAAAAGAAAAAAAAAAGAACTTCGAACGAAGTCTGTCCGGGCAGGTAGTTTTCTAATAAAAGCGGAAGTTTTAAAAAAATAGCACGACTGCTGAGCATGAGGTCCCATCGATTCCCACATCAGGCAAAGTTATCGGGTTTTTCTAAGAATCTCTAGGTTCTTCTAGGAATTACTCACTAGCAGCAACAGTGTCGGGGTTATGCCCGGTGATGGCATGAGGCTCGCCCCTATTTTGAAGGAGTTAGGGGCCAAATGTGGGTGTACTATTAGGTACACTTCGGGCCTGTGGACGTTGAGGCAGGCCTGTGGACGGTGAGTAATGGGCTAGCTTACCGTCCGTCCGTCTTATGACGACAGGCCGTGCCGACGGCGCGTTCGTGTTCCACGCGCGCTTCAAGGAGATGTCAGCAATTAATTAGAAGAGGTCCGAGAGGGCCGATGCCTGCCAGGGCTGCGGGACTGTTCGATAGAGATACCGTGATCCTGGAACACAAAGAGCTAAGAAGGAACATGGATGGGTTTTAGTCAATACAAGTCAGTCAGACACTCCCTTCCACTCCGCCCAGAGCGCCCCCTAGCCCTGGGCGGAGTGGAAGGGAGTGTCATTTGAAGACTTCCAATCCGAAAAAAAAGTACACTTCTGCAGATCCCTTGAGGATTACAGGCGTGACGTAATATGGCATTATCTGATTGATGACAGAATGTCACCTCGTCTAGACCTTCAGAATAATGAGCAAGTCAAGAAATAGTTTTTTTAATAAACCGCTTTCGTTTCAGTGTTAATCATAGACGTAGGTTTAATACAAAATATAATAATTTCCCAAGAGTCTTATTTAGCTGTTGATTAATTCGGTCACATCTAATACTCACATAGTACGAACTTAAAATCTTGTTCTTAATTACATGGCACCATAAAACATAATTAGCAAAATGAGTGTATACTTTAGGTGTACATTTGCCTAACCTTTGGGAAATACAACTTAAATTCAGTGGAAAAAGTAGGTGAATAAAGATGTTTTCATTATAGAAACATAATTGTCGTCGTGTCTTTCCCTACCCGCGCTTAGTCCGACACATCATAACTCTGATTCAAGCGATTCCTGGCTCGATCTCATGCTTAAGTCTTCTACAGATCTCGTCGTAGACACGATTTAATTTTTCTCTCCTGCAAAATTAGACCCCCTAGGCAGCGGCCTGCTATCGTTTTTATTCAGAATTTTGCAAGGTTAGATAAGGAAAAGCTCAATGTTGATGCACAGGCCCTTGATTGGGACGATCTTATTGAATCATCGACAGTGGAGGAGAAAGTTGAGATTTTTAATAGGTTGGTTCTCCAGTTCATTGACGCGCATGCACCATTGAATGCCGTCCGTGTTAAGCGTCCTGCGGCTCCGTGGATAACCCCAGGAGTTAGGATGGCTATGATACGGCGTGACAAGGCTTTTAGTGAGGAGAACTGGGACCTTTACAAATTGGCTAGAAACCGCTGCAACCAGATGGTAAGAGCATCTAAACGCCGATACATTTGTGAAAATGTCCTCAATTCTTCACCGGCTGATATTTGAAGGTTTGGGGTTCTGAAATCGCTTGGCATAACGAAGTCCCCCTCTAGTATTTTACTTTCTAGTCTGTCCTTGAGTGTTCTAAATAAACATTTCTCAACGTCAGCTACGCTTTCGGTTGATGTTAAGAAGAAAACCATTCATGATATTACTTCCAAGCCAATGTTACCTCCTGACTCCATCTCTTTCTCCCCTGTGACGGACCTGGATGGATATGACGGATGTGATGGAGTCGGCAGAACAATGTTATCTGTTATGTTTGATAACATAATTCCTATTGTTACACACATAATCAATTATTTTCTGTTTACTGGTGTATTTCCATCTTTGTGGCGTACGTAAGGCTTATATTATCCCTCTTTCAAAATTTCCCAGTCCCAGTTTGCCAAATCACTATAGACCGATCTCCATTCTCCCTTTCCTTTCTAAGATCCTTGAAGCAGCTGCTCCTACAAAAAACTCCTGCAAATAGCTTCCTACGTCCTTGAGAATAACCTATTGTCCAATTGGCAAAACAGCTTCAGCCTTGCTTAAAGTTACTGAAGACATTAGGAATGGCTTGGAGAATTCGAGGGTTACGGTGTTGGTTTTAATAGACTTTTCCAACGCTTTTAACACCGTTGACCACGATATTCTCCTGGCCATTCTGTCTCTAATTGGAGTCTCTTCTTTGTCATGTGATTGGTTTTCATCATATCTTCGTGGTCACCAGCAGGCGGTTCGTGCTGTTCAGGATTATTCCGACTGGTGCGACCTGGTAACTGGTGTCCCACAAGGTGGTATACTCTCTCCTCTCTTATTTTCGCTATTTATAAACTCTATCACCACTATCCTCAAGTACTCTAGCCACCTGTACGCTGATGACCTGCAATTTTACGCTCAATCTGACGTTGCCAACCTGGACAATTGTATCTCATCACTGAATGCTGACCCCAAATTTGGGGTTACTGTCAACAACGTCGGGAAATGCCAGGACATCCTCATTTGTAGTACGTACTACCTAAAACTTTGGACACTAGCCAGCTAACGCCACTTATGTTTGAAAATTTTGTGATACCACGCTCACCACACGTTTAAGACTTGGGTCTGTACATAGACGATACTTTCTGTTGGAATAAGCAGGTAGCTCAAATTAGCCAGAAGGTCACATACTCACTGCGGTCTTGCTATATATTCAATCACTTTCTCCCATCGAGCACTGAAATAACTTTAGTCCAGTCACTCGTGCTTCCCATTATCGACTATGCTGATGTTTGTTATTCTGATCTATCCCAAGAACTTTTGAACAAATTGGATTGTCTTCTCAACAATTAGATTCGCTTTTTTGGCCTTCGTAAATACGTATATCTCTCTGCATGCTCTTCACCATCATGAACAATCCATGTGCTCCTGATTACCTAAAAAAATATTTCAAAGTGTTGGGCAGTTCTCACAGTCGTAACCTTCGAGCTTCTAATAACCTACTCCTTGAAATTCCTTCACACCATACTGGTTTTATGTCCACTTCTTACGCTGTCTCAACAATAAAACTCTGGAATGCGCTACCCCTTTGCATTAAAATAGCTGAAAGCAAAATGGCCTTTAAAAGAGCAGTTAGGAAGTACTATTTAAAGTCAGACTAAATTGCTCGCAACCTAGTCAGTGATTAGTAATTATTGTAAGGTTTCTAGTTTTAAGGATTATTTGGATGTATTATAATATACAAGGTGTTGTTTTGCAACCTCGTCAAATTCTAGGAGGTAACTATGCTAATGATTCTCGACCCGAATCAATAATAAAATGAGTAGGTAATTTTCTTTTTTTCATTTATTTTCTGAAATCGGTAACTGTGATCCACCCGTGTTTTAAACACGGGCCGTCTGATCCCTGCCTTATAACGTCGCTTACACACAAACAAAAAACCTCAAACGTTTTTTCGATAATTTCATAATCCCTAAACCACGTTAAGGGGGTTATTCTGAAATATTGACAAATTTAAACAACAAAAAAACGCAGTGTATTGTAATAATTTACTAGGTACCGTAATTTATATTGATTATTCATGTCTTTTGTGACAACATCCTGAATTTTGACGAGGATGCAAAACAACACCTTGTATATTAATTTATTTGTTCGGTATGTTTATGTATTAGTATGTACCTATTTATGTAGTATCAGTCATCAGAAGTATCAGTTTATGTTAGCATAAAGTTTATTTTCTTATTTTTTTGTACTCTACCCCAATGCGGTCTTATTTGACCCGTAGGTAGAGAATGCCTTGTGGCATTAAGTACGCCTATGTACCACCAATGTACTTGAAGTTTAAATAAATAAATAATTACCGAGAGTGACGATGTGTTTTAATTATAAAAGGATAAAGCTGAAATAAGCCGTACTAAGAATCTGCGAAGCGTAGCTTTTAAGCCACGAGCTACGTCATAGCACGCTACGAGAGAAAAGTGCTACGACAAAGATTACTTTTGGGGAATTTCAATAGGCAATCCACTACAACCGAACCTTCAACAATTCTAGACTTTCAAACGTAAATTTTCAACTCTGAAACAGTTTTGAGTTGTAATTCAAAGACGATTAACACAGCACTTTATTTTAAATTTGCGACTACTCGAAAACTCGTTTAGAACTCGTTACTGTTATTATTAATTATAAAAGTAAAGTAAAGTTAATTATGTAGGTACACCGCCGTTTGAAACTCGTACAATATTAAAATCTCAACATTCTTGTAAGCACGTTATATTGGCTATGTTCAATAACCAGACTCCACTCTACTGTAACCGGTGCAAATTATCAAAAGTATATATAATGAATAGTAACCAAGAGGAAATCTCACGCGTTTAAACCATCTGAATATGTAGTGCCACATAGATTTTGAATTAACGGAACCAACTTGCAGTGGTGAATTATTAATTTGAAATGAATCACCTTATCTAAAAATTAAGTATCATCATCATCATAATTATCAGCCCGGAATCACCCACTGCTGGGTATAGGCCTCCCCTTTCTTCTGCCACCCTTCCCAGTTCTGTCCTGTGTTACCCTACCTTTTTTATGTGAAATCATCAAATGACTCCTCCCGCTCTGGGCGGAGCGGAAGGGAGTGTCAGACTTGACTTACTAAAACCCATCCATGTTCCTTCTTAGCCCTTTGTGTTCCAGGGCCACGGTATCTCTTCCAAATAGTCCCGCAGCCCTGGCAGGGTGTTAACCTACCTTACACGCAGTTAAAATGGATTTGAATAAAATCACTTGCTTAACTAGATTGTTGATCGTAATTGATTGTTACAATTTTACTGAAAACTCGACACCGAACCGAATACCTCATTATATTTTCAAATTTTCCGTACACCGGAAATCCTAGAATCGACAATATTCCTTTTATTTCCCTCTCAAAAATTCTCTTTATTCACAGAATTCTCTCAAAGTCGTCCATTTACATTAAATTTAGTGATAACTTTAACATTTTCTATTTCCTAGGAAGTGCCTAATTTGAACAAGCGTCTGTATTAATTTTGATCGGATTTTAACTTTAAACATCAAGCGTTTGGTCGAATTTTGTTTGAATTTTCCTTTTAAACATTTTGCTTTTCAAGGAATGTCGGTTTAATGGATAAATAAATTATCAATTATTCAGGTAATACACTGTCTGAAATGATTTGAGCAATTATTTATTTCCTCTATTTAGTACTGTACTACGTTCAGCAGGACAAGAGGTACTCACCTACTCACTAGTTGATGGTAGATCTACCATCATCTCATCATCTTCCTGACCTTGTCCCATTCTACTTGGGGTCAGCGCAACACTTTTTCTTCTTCCATTCTCCCATATCAGACGGCACGGCATCATTTACCAAAGCATGGAATTTTCAGGGTCACCACTGCGAGGATTGGCCGGAGGACACGGTGGAGCACACCGTGGAGCTATGCCCCGCTTGGGCTGAGCACCGCCGTGTCCTCGTAGTGGCGATTGGCGGCGGCGACCTCTCGCGTCCGGCCCTGGTTCAATAAATGGTTCGGAGCGAGAGGGAATGGGAAGCCGTCGCCTCCTTCTGCAAAGCAGTCATGCTAGCAAAGGAGGTGGCGGAACGTGAGAGTGAGAGAACCTCACGTCCCAGCCGCCGCACGAGACGCCCCGGGCGTCGGGGGGCAACCAGTGGCCCCCGGCCACCGTAGGCGCGGGCCTGTGGTCGGTGAGTAATGGGCTAGCTCACCGACCGTCCGTCTTATGCCGACGGCGCGTTTGTGTTCCACGCGCGCATCGAGGAGATGTCAGCAAATCGGAAGGGGTCCGAGAGGGCCGATGCCTGCCAGGGCTGCGGGTTGTTCGAAAGAGATACCGTGGCTCTGAAACACAAAGGGCTAAGAAGGAACATGGATGGGTTTTAGTCAGTCAAGTCTGACACTCCCTTCCGCTCCGCCCAGAGCGGGAGAAGTCATTTGATGATTTGCCATCAAAAAAAAGGCAGGAATTTTATGATTTTGCTAGCAAAAGTACAAGGCTAGCATAAATTTAAGGTAGCATGAATATGAGTTCTGGGTATAGGTAAGTAGAACTTAAACGACATCATCCGACGATGCTCTTGTCACCGTCGCATTCCAGCGTTCCAGCTGTTTTAGAACCCAATGGCTTGGCACGCGACGGTGGCAAAAGACCGGACGGTATGTCCTTGTGTCCTTAGTTGTATAATACATATTACATTTTACCCTATTGATTCTATAAAGTAATAACAAATAGCATTACGCAATACGTACGAAAGTATTGATTCGGCGACTGTACTATTCTAGATTTCGGTCAAGATAGAGTCGTTCATTATTGTTTTTTGTTTACTTTGGGGAACTTGGAACTTGGGGAAATAGGCCATCAGCAAAATCAAAAATCAAAATCAATATATTTTTATTTTACATAGGCCTACACTTATAAAACGTCGACAAAAAGGTGCTCGGTTTGGGTTGGTCGTTTGCTATGGAGAAGAACTGGCAAGAAACTCCATGGTTACTCCTTTAAAATCATTTGGTTTTACAATACAGTCGACTCTCGTTAATTCAAACTTGCGATAATTCGAACCTGTCTATAATTCAAAGTTATCACGAGTTCCCTACTAAATCTCTTTATATTTCGAACTAAATCAATACATTTTATGCACTTGCTAATTCGAACGAAAACATCATTGCTACGTAACAAAAAGACGCGTTAATTTGGCGTTATGGTATTTCCACAAACCGCCGCACACACGTTACACCCTTCAGCCACACCCGTTGTATCTTGCACGCGCGTCTTCGCACCGCACCGCTCGTTTTCGCTTTGGTGGAGTTGGGGACTTTGGTGGAGTTGAGATTATAATATGTACATCATTTTTAATCTCTCATTTTATTTGTTTCAGGCGGGTTATTCCTGAAAATCCGTCAGTACAACAAGGAGTTCGGTGACCGCTATGTCATAAAGATTATGAAGAGACGGATTCTGCACGTTTCTAATGTGAAAGACGTTGAGGTATGTACTGTAGCTGTAGATCATCATGGTATAGATTGTCGTTCAGTGAAGGGGTTGGTCAGAGTGATAAAATAAAAGTAAATAAAATCCGTAAAATAATAATTTCACAAACTTTACTTGGGATATAGTGGCGACACGAAATAATGTATGACCAATGAAACGATGGATGGGATGTGTGTGGGATATGAAATAAAAAGGTGTAAATGATTGCCTGACGGTTGACAGGGTAGAAAGGAAGAAAAACACGCCTTATAATTATGTGTAAGATTGTTCGAATATAGGGTACTACGTATATCTCTAACTTTTCTTTTGACACATTTAACTTACTTAATAATTATTAAGTGAGTCTCATCACTCCATTTCTAGCCAATATTATCTTTAACAAAGACCATTCATCGTTTTTTGGTCTTCTCCTACTTTTATAGCCATTAAATTTTTTACTCTAAACTGAACTCCGGAACATGATGGTTTACTTATGCTCCAATATCTGCGTAAAAACCCAGAACTAAATAAATATGAAGATTAAAATGAACACATGTATCGGAAAGCTCTGACATTTCATCATACATTAAATTCGTGATCCTGTGACATGCTTTCATCACAGTCAGTGGATAAACTCGTAACGCAGGACGTGCCGAATTCAATGTCGAAATACATCACCATTTTTTTTTGTTTTATTTGATTTGTCGTAACAAAAGCTTCAGAATACGTCACGCTGATTTTACTTTATTCTTACCAATGTAATTTGATTGGATTTGTACCCCTTTGATGGCAATAAACTCGCCCTTTTTACATGGGACGTAAACATAACAGGCGAAATGTGGGTGTACTATTAGTCACACTTCTGCCTAACCCTTCGGGGATAACAAGCGTGTTATGTGTCCTATCAATGTACATGCAATATTCAGCAGCGTGATATAATTTCAACGTAAAGCTTTAATTAATACAAAGCTACGATGTCCATTTCAGTATACATTCTTGTTGAAAACAAGCTGTTGCTAGGGCGGAACCCATGCCCTAGCTGTTACTCGCGACTTCGTCTGCGATCCAGAACGAAAAGTAGCCTATGCCCTTCTTCAGGTCCCAGGCTACCTTTCTGTCCAGTTTCATGACGATCGCTTCCCTGATTTAGGCGTGAAAACGTGCACAGGCAGACGGATTTTCTTTTGCAGTTAGTATAAAAATAAGTTTGGATGGATAAGATTAAATAAATTCAAAGATATTGTATTAAAGTGTACACAGCTGTGTGCACACTTTAATTAAATGTCTACGTAAGATATTCACTGGGTATAATTTTGTTGTATAGACAGCATTATTAAGTAGTTAACCCCCTGGCGTACTCGGCCGCACTGTATAGGGGTTAGCACATACTGACGCTGTCTGTACAATTTGCCAGACGGTCTATTCTATTTTGCATATCTATTCCAGTTGTACAATGCTATCTAAATGCAAATAATACACACCGCTGAAGGAGTACTTCAATACACCAAATAAATAAGAAAGTTGTGTTTCCATTACTCATGGGATTAATAAAAACAAAATAAATATAGAGCGGCAAAGTTCTTTTGAGAGAAATTCCTAGTGTAAGGGGCAAAGTCATAGAGGAGTTTTTTTTTAAATTCCGATTTTGGCCACGTGCCATACACTCTTAGTACAGGAACGTTGTATGTTATGTATTCCAATTTAGAACTTTAACTATCATAACGCAATACCACACTGCGCTCCAAAACAAAAATTACTGATGTTGCTCAAAAAGCCGCTAAGCTGAAGTGGGACTGGACTGGCCTCGTCTGCCGCATGCCCAATGATCTGTGGGCCAAAATAACCACTTTCTGGAGCCCTGACACAGCCAGAAGGCGTCGTGGTAGACTTCGTAGAAGATTGCGGGACGAGCTAGAGAAGACCAGCGACCAGTGGTCCATATTGGCCCGGGACTGAGACAATTGGAAGTCATGGGGAGAGCCTTTTGCCCAGCAGTGGGATGACGCAGTCTAACAGTATCAGTAACTTTCATAATCTTGCCCTTGTCCCATGTTACTTGGGGTCGGAGCAACACGTTGTTTTCTTCCATTCTCCTTTGTCATCCGTCAAGCTATCGTTTAGAACTTCAACCATCACATTTTTATAGAATTCAGTAAACCATTAATTCCCTTTTTTACATAATAAAATTAATTTTTCTATGCTTCCAGCTAAAAGTGCTAGATTACTCGCCAGCGCATGAAACTGACAGATAGACACGTTTGGTTTAACTATATAATACTTAAACCAAACGTGTCTATCTGTCAGTTTCATGTTGAGATACACAAACCAAATAGTTATATTTGGATAGCATGTTTGTCACAATGTTGTACCTGTATTTACACTACAAGTAGTCGTATAAACAGTCCATTTACTAACGTCCTAGATATATTAATTTTACATTACGAGTGTAAAGCTATCTCCGTTGCCCAGTGGAGCAAATAAACGCAATAAGCTAGCCATACACGATAGGGTTTACCTGCACAGGTAAACTGTACAGGTAAACCGGAGCGTGTATGTTGCAAAACTGTGCAAGTTCCCTCACCTGTACAGGTGACCTGAAGCTATATGAATTTTGATATTTCTGGCCCATGGGTGTACGTGTTCAGTTTACCTGCGCAGGTAAACCTGAGCGTGTGCGGCGGTCGCCTGTGCAGGCGACAGTTGTCCGATGATTGTGAGAGGAGAAGGACGTTCAGCGGTCCATAATTGTATAATATGTCTTTCTCGTAAGCGGAACCCAGTCATAGTGCAATTTACAGATATTATTATGTACAAGTTTGAGTGCAGGTGTCAAAATGCAGGTGTAATTTTTTTGTATGTTATTATTTTGTGTGCAGGTCGTGTTGTCTCACTCCCGAAATATAAAGAAGAGCAAACCGTACACTTTCCTGGAAGCTTGGCTCGGCACAGGACTGCTGCTGAGTTCTGGTAAGACAATATTTGAATTACTTGGAAGTACGCCAGGCCATTGATGAACTTTTTAACTAATACGAGTACACTGGTGGCTTTTAAATCCTCGGCTTTGCGCTGGCAGCTAAATGGTTGACGTTCATTTCGGTTTTTTAGTTGGGAAAAGGCTAGGCAGATAATGATGATTCTAAGAAGGGGTAGGTAGAGGTTTAACTGTGGATATACTGCGAGTTTGTGTCACAGAAATGAAATGAACGCGATCCAATAGGTATAAGAACACGCAAGCCTAAGCCCTCAGTATACTCACATTTTGTCGAGCCGAAATTGTGTTATTGAAAAATTTACATAACGTTATTTTGTCACCCCTAGCGATAGTGTCGTAGTTAATGCAGTTTGCACTTACCATCTAGTACTTACTGGGTTGTTCATGTCCGGTAGGCAGTCGCTACATGTAAAATACTGGTAATCAGCTGTATCCGGTTAGACTGGAAGCCGACCTCAACATAGTTGATCATGATTAATGACTTGGTCGGAAGGGTCAAGTTTGCTAAATAGCTCCTATACACCGACGACCTAAAACTGGTTGCACAGATCAGAACGGACGAGGATTGCAAACTCCTTCAAAGGGATATCGATGCCATTTGTGAGTCGAGCATTCAGAACAAGCTGCCTTTCAATACCAGCAAGTGCCACGTCATGACGTTCGGTAGAGGGTTGCGACCGATCCATTACAAGTACAGACTGGGTGTTGACGTCTCGAGTCACCAACGTAAAGGATTTAGGAGAGCGTAATTAATTGACTATAATTAATAAATAAATAAAAAGTTGGGAAAAGGCTAGGCAGATGTTGCAGTTGGCCCATCTATATACAAGGTTAATAAATTTATTTGAAATTTACAAATATTAATAAATTAATTTGAATTTGAAGGTTGTACGAAAATGGGCCAACTATGGCAAGTTTATAAATCTTATAACTATAGGTATTGTTATAAGGTTTATAAGCTGGCCTATTTCAGAAGCCACTAAGCGTTGTCCCTGATGGGATTAACGCGAACCTGGCTGTCATGTATTTTACCTAATTTTCAATCTAGATCCGCCCGATATAAAGTGTGCTTTACATTAACTTGATTTAAAATTTAGGTAAACTGACAATCATGGAGTTTAGCTTTTTACATACCTAGAAGTAAGCGAAGTTAGTTATCATTCATTATCATCATTTCAGCTGAAAGACGTCCACTGCTGGACATAGGCCTCCCCCAAGTGTCGCCACATTGACATAAGGGGGGTATTGCCATAATCGCCACGCTTCGCAGGCGGGTTGGCGATCGCAGTGCTGTTGTTACAAAAGCACAGAGAACGCTGCTGCCCATTCTCCGGAAAGTCCTTTAGTCGCCTCTTACGACACCCACGGGAAGATATGGGATGGTGCTATTCTTTACGTCCGACACCATACAGAAGAAGTTAGTTAGGTGTCAATTAATTTCCGACATTCAACCTTACCTACCCCTCTGTAAATTTAAGCGTGAAGTTCGAAAGCCAGTTTTAATCCACACACGGAAAACCGCAGATTTTAAAACTAGTTATAATACTGCGCGGTTTAATTACACAACTTGTCTGAAATGTGGTAAATTAAAATTCGAGTAGAATCCAACCCTGTCACGCTGCCACAAATCCTTCTAACATTAATTGGCATAACAAAAAACTCTAAGATTTTACTCGTATTCATATATACGTGTTTCGGAAAGCGCGTTAAGCCGTTGCTCCCGGCTGTCTTTTGTAGATCTTTGACAGTCGTTACAAGTAGTCAGTGACCCGAAAGTCCGGCAACCATTCTTACCAAGGGGTATCCTATTACCCAGTACTAAGTGGGTTGTGGAGCGCTGATAGGCTGTCACTCCATGTCAAACACTGGTATTCAGCTGCATCGTCAACATTAACTCTTAGACTCATGAACATCTGTCTAAGTGGATTCTCAACGACACCGTTCGTCCGCGCGGATGGGCGGTGTGTTAGGCATCAAGGGTTCATACATCGTGAGATCCACTTCACTGCCCAACCGCGCGGACTAGCGGTGTCGATGTATTACCGTTGTCCCCGTAGGCCGTGTCCCCGTTAAAGGGGACAAAGGGAATTTAATAAAATAATTAAAATTACTTCCCGTTGTCCCCGTACGCTGTCCCCGTTAATTTCTAGTAATATATCCTTTTCAAATTATGCCCGTTGTCCCCGTTGAGTTAAAGTTAGAAGTGAGAGTGCCATAATAGAGAGAATATTGTACCTATACAAATGAAATGGAACTAATGACTAAATATACAATTTAAAAAACACATAATATCTAAATAAGCTACACATGTGATTGCGACAAAAGAATTTATAATTTACGAATGTATTCGTTTAAAAATATAAAGTCTATATGTATGAATATAACAGTAATGAAATATGTGCGTTTGTTTCCCAATTGAGTATTTAGGAAAATTATTATAAAATGTGACTTTGAATAGGATGCGCATTATTTATACATTTTCTTTCAACTACGCAGTAATGTTATCATTAATCACTACAAAACCGATCACAAAGGATGTCTTTTTTGCTTAGAACCAAAACAGTGCAGAAAAGTTATATGAAATCTCATTATTGCACTGTTTTTCATTACTGCACTGTTTTAAATTTTAAATTTGGAATTAAATTTACCACAGAGGTGTAATGTCTCCTATATGTATGCATTAGATCAATTAGATTACTGGCTAAAAGTAAAATGGGCTGAATAAAACAGACTTGCTGAAAAAAAAAAAAAACAAATGGCGCGCATTTTGTACCATTGTAACACTTTGATAAATACTTCTTATTTACGAAATAAAAAGGTAAAAAATCATGCAAATTGACAGCGATAGCGATATGAATTCAACTCCAGAAAATATAAAACAGCTGCAAATGAAGTTGTTAATAACCTTTAATAACTGCACTTTTAATAATTGTATGTTTGAAGGGAAGATGAATTAAACTTTGTTTCATTAACTTGAGTTTTTATTTTGAGTAGGTATATTTTGTCAGGGTAGTTGAAAGAAAAACAGATTACGCACCTCGATAAAGTGAGTAATTAATGCACTCGTGATAATTTAGTGCCCTCGCATGCGCTCGGGCACCAACATAACACTCGTGCATTAATTACTCACTTTGCGCTCGATGCAACAATCTACTATTATTTACGCATACATTTTCTTGAAAAACTCCACTAGTATTTTTCGTAGATTTATATTTACTTACATATATAGATAACTATCTGATACCCGCGACTTCGTTCGCGCGGAAATTTTAAGGTGTATGTGTGAGACTGCCTCGTTGGTCGATTGGTCGCAAGCACGAGAGCTGAGCTTGAGGTCCCGGGTTCGATTCCCGGGTCGGGCAAAGTGTTATTGGGTTATTCCATCAGGAATTTCTCAGTAGCAGCCACGAAGTCTGGATTTAATGTCGGGCTCGGTTGATAGGGCTCGCCCCCTATTACCTAGAGCTTCAACATAACTGGCGAAATGTGGATGTACGATTAAGTACACCTTCGGGAATTACAGGCGTGATGTTTTGTTGTTATGTGTGAGAACTGACGGTCTGATCGTAATGTGATTATGTGGGTGATGACTACAAAGGGCATGCTTTAGGGTGGTGTAATTCTGGGCGGCAGAGGTCCGAAACAAAAAGGCGTTGAAGCGACACTATAAATATGGCTTAAAAGCTGGAACATACTTTTTTTAAAGTGAACAATATTGTTGGCCACTATTTATTTATATTTTCCAATAGTTTTGTATAAAAAAAAAATGTCGTAAAAATGACCGTCACCACGTGCAAGTGTTGGCTTCATGAAACACGTGAACAATCAACAAATAATTGACTGTCTGAGAAGCATGGAGTAGGTATCCAAAAGAATGCCTGCCACTTTTTAGGTATGGCCCTGACATTTGTTGATCGTCATTGCTAAAGCTTATTTTAAGGGAAATTATTACCTTTTAATTAAAATTGGAATGGCAAGTTATTTGGAATATTTGGCATGCGTCAAATTAAAACACTCTCTCCTTTAGCAACTCCTGTAATAATGGTGGTTTAGGGGTATGAGGAACAGGGTTTAAAGTTACTCACTACTCCAATGAAAAGGGGAGGATCCTCCAACCAGACAGGTGTTGTGTCTGGTGGCCAATTGCCCGACAGTTGCTGTCGGGTTTCTCTATATAGTCTAAAGTCGATGTAAACTTTGCTTGCGAGATGTAGGCAATTGATGTTAGTTCTTCCGTCGCGTCATAGATGGCACAGTAGTACTTTTTGTAGGTCGCTACATCACTCTCCTCCGGAGAGTCGATAGTCGAATGAGTCAGCTTGTAGTATTATGCCGTGCCAGTTGGAATTTCGTAGCCGCATTGATCACAGTGAGTCGGAACAGTCTGTGGTGGTGAGGCGAACCCCAGTGAGTCGGGGCTGGCGCTGCGTCGGACGCAGTGCAGCGCCGCGATGTGGCAGACAGTTAGAGAGGTGTCGACCGGGAGGTAGAAGCTCTCGACCGGCTGAAAATGCAGTGTGCTGTGCCAAGGTCGCTTGATGAGAGGCTGAGGGTGCTGACCAGGAATGCGCTCCGGCTGCATGCTGGTGGTCAGGAATACCCATTTGAAGCTGGCTGGCTGTGAGACTCGCTGCTCGAAAGCTTGAGAGAAGTGATGATAATGACGTCACGTTACTCGAAGGCTGCGCTGACGTCCATTTCGGGGTCACCAGTTTAGGGGTAGGAGGAACAGGGTGTAAAGTTGCTCAATACTCCATTGAAAAGGGAGGATCCTCCAATCAGAAGGGTGTTGTGCCTAGTGGGCAACTGTCCGACAGTTGTTGTCGGGTTTCTCTATATATAGAGAAACCTGAAAACCCGAATCGAATTAAGACTTTAGTCTTAAGTCGATTTAAACTTTGCTTGCGAGATGTAGGCAATTGATGTTAGTTCTTCCGTCGCGTCATAGATGGAGCTGTAATGTAAGCTTTGTGATACGAAGCCTGGTGCCGTTGCACAGTCTGGGTACATCAAAGTTTCGCATCAGCAGAACTAAAACGCCAAGTTTAAGCTTCATCTTATGGGAACGGTACGCCCGTTATCTCCAGGGAGTTGAAAAATTCAACGGGGTGTGCAGGACTACCGTCATTAGGCATCGCCCTAATAGAACGCGTTTGCGCGATCATCGCGCGAGTAAGCGATGCGACCATCGCGTGTTCGCGCGATGGCAAAAACTGGGTGTCCTAACATCGCGCGAGTTGACGCCGTGAGCGAGCGAGGGGCGCGGGCCGCCGACGCAATTATCGCGCGAATTTCAATTAGGACGCCTATTCGAATTCAAAATGTTTGATCGCGCGTTCGTACGAACTCAGTTCGTGCGAATAGATTTACAAACATTTGAGTCGCGCGACCGCGTCGTGCGATTGTCAGTTAGGACACCTATTCGAGTTCAATATGTTTAATCGCGCGTTCGTACGAGTAAAATTCGCGCGAACCTACGATGATCGCGCATTCGCGTTCTATTAGGTCGATGCCTTAGCCATCACAGTGTGATGTGTATTCTTTAAAATCGCCGACGATCATGTCTTAATTTTCGTTTTGTTTATGACCCACTCGTTCTTTAATCACTATTTATTTTGAATGGTTATAAAAACGAAAACTATTTTGTAATGATTTGAAAATCATAAAGCATTAAAAATAAAAAATACCTAGTTACAAAAAGTGAACACCGGTTGGGGATCGAACTCGCGTTGTTTTGGAAAACTTATAGCACTAAAAAAAATCCACAAAAAGTGCATACTGACTGCGGATACGAACTTGAAACCTTTTGCTTGGCAGGGCGGTCATAGAACCGCCAGGCTACTTACTTCGATGACAAATGGTTTAAAATAGCCGGTTTATTCTAAAGCTTGTCATGACAGTTGTCAGTTGTGAAATAGTTGAGAAATGTGGACTTAATGCAATATTGCTCATCCCCCTAAGTTATTAGCGCAATAATATATAGCCT
Organism: Cerastis rubricosa; assembly: GCA_949152445.1. Taxonomy (NCBI): domain Eukaryota; kingdom Metazoa; phylum Arthropoda; class Insecta; order Lepidoptera; family Noctuidae; genus Cerastis; species Cerastis rubricosa. The sequence goes on from OX424541.1 coordinate 19,389,297, forward strand.
ATGTTACTCGGTAAAGATGTAGCTTTCTAATGGTGAAAGAATTTTTAAAATCTGTCGAGTAGTTTTTGAGTTTATTCATTACATACAAAAATACAAATCTTTCCTCTTTATAATATTAGTGTAGATATATAAATGTTGATTACTACCAATTCTGTAATCTGAATAAATAATTGTGATATTATTAATAAGTATAAAATTAAAGTTCTGTTTGTAGTCCATTTTATTTTAACTGTTTCTTTTTTTCATTATGTTTAAACTTTAAGTTCAATCCTATTTTTGTTTTTATTATCTAAATTGTTTTTATACTATGTTAATTCTGTGTCGATAAATAGGTATATTAATGTTGTATATTTTTGTAAGTATAACATTCAAATCATTTGTGTTTCATTCCACCCTTTCATTTAAAACTTAATCAAAATGAATAAGGTATTTAGTTATTCTCATTTGTTGTTCATTTCTCTCGTGATCACCATACGTCTCTTTATCTCGTCAATCCAGCCGCCTTTATTCGAGATTAAAGCTCCAAGATATACATAGGATTGGACTACGTTGCAGTTCGCGATCTGAGTAACTGCTGGCGAATTATTGTTGGCACGGTCCACAATCATCACCTTAGTCTTACTGCGATTAATCATTAATCCAAATTCAAGGCTCACTTGTTCCATTTTGCGTCGTAAATCTTCCATATGGCAAGCATCAGATGCAAAAATAGTGGTGTCATCTGCGTTGCGCAAATTCGCAATATTGTAGCCACCAACTGCTACCCCATCCGTCCAATCTTCCAAAGTTTTGCGCATTATAAGCTCTGTGTAAATATTAAATAAGAGTGACGATATAATAAATCCTTGGCGGACACCTGCACTGGTGTGGAAGTGACTGGACAGTATGTCATCTGTTCGTACTGAGGCTGTCCTTGCTTCATACAACCTTCTCAGAAGATGAACTAGGTGTTTCGGCGTGCCCATGTCAAGTAAAGCTTTCGACAATACTGGCCATTTTACCGAGTCAAATGCTTTGGAGAAATCAACAAAGCAGATGTATGTTGGGTTGTTGAATTCACGAGCTTTCTCAATAATCTGGCGAACAACAAGAATCAACAAGAAAGAAGAAGAACAAGAAGAGTTTTGTGTGTAAACATCTCTTATTTCTTCCTATATTTTGAATCTATTAGTACAAAATATCTTTCATTTTAGTTTTAGGCTTGCCGCGCTAAATAATACGTTTAAATAAAAATTTAAAGTGGACAACGATACGTGAAATTTTAACTGCCCGTTGTCCCCGTTGCCCATATGTACATAACGGGGACAACGGTAAGGAATTATATGACGTGCTGATGTCCCCGTGACGGGGACACGGATTACAGGGACAACGGGAATACATCGCGGTGGATCGTGTGATAACCGCCAAAGTTTCTGAATCTCATATTAACCTCAGCCAGCCAATTCCTAAAAATATAAATTCCTGTAATACAGTAAACTACTACTACTTGGCACCGACTCCAAAGAATTATTAAATTTTATTATAGGTTATTCGTAGGTTAGGTTAAGTTTATGAATATAGGTAGGTTATAGTATTATTTTTAACTTTTTAGTGCGTTTAGGGTCTTTTGAAGTCGGTCTTTTTTGCATTTTTTTTTATTTCATTAATCCATAATTAGTCATCTTATAAAGCACTAGCAGCCTGTTGTTTGTGTATATTCAGGTGTGGAATTAATAAACTGGGCAAATAAGAATGGAACAGTTTAATTTTAATTCACAGATACATGACATAAGAAAATTAGGTAATCCAAGTCCAACAAGGCAAAAAGAAGTGACAGCCATGCTACCATAAAATTACCATCGACAATAATATAGAAGTTGACATAGAGGTTTCGTTCATAATTCTAACACTACCCCTTGAACGAATTTAAATAAATCACGACACTACCCCTTAAACTTTTTCTTATACAAAAACACGAATGTTATTAATATACTATCGTAAACTATTACTACAATATATTTTAAGAAATGTTACAACACCTATTAATAAATAAGAATAACAATATTGTTGTAATCTGTGGTAATAAATATTATAATCTTTATATATATACTGTGGCAACATCACCTCTCTATTAGTTTCTTAAAAAAATAATGTCTATCGATTTCCGTCATGGCGCCGCTTGCTCTTCTGTTCAGCTACGTTTAATTAAAAGTAATAAACCCTAAAAAAGTTAACAGTGGTCTAATTTCCTTTTATCCACGAACTCCAACATGGTAGCAGAGCGTGGTTGGATGGTAAAATACCAGAATAACTGATATCAAGAAAAAAGGCCGCGTGGTTGTTCGCGCCTCGTCAGGCCTCGTGCAAATCAAGAATAAAATATTAAAAGTCAAGAAGAAAACGTTATATTCACCAAAATGGCTAAACAAGCCAAAATAGAAGACATCATGATGCCCATTTTCGATGGAGTAAACTATTCAAGCTGGAAATTGAGGTTATTAACTTTACTAGAATACAAAGAATGTAACGAGCCCGCCATTAGCGTGATGCCATCTAAATTATATGAAGAGGCGGTATGGAAGAAAATGGATTTAAAAGCAAGGACTATAATAATGAGCACCATTTCCGATAAACAACTAGAATATATCAGTGAGTGTACAACAGCCTATAAAATGATGAAAAAGTTTGACAAGATGTATCTAACGCAGTCTACTGCTATGCAAATAATATGCAGAGGAAAAATTGAAGAAATTAAATTAACCAATTACAATACAGTAGAAGATTTTTTTGTTGATTTCGAGAAAACAACAAATGATTTCAAAGCGGCTGGTGGAAATATAAATGAACCCGAGAAGATGAGATACTTACTCAGAGCATTACCTCCAACCTACAGTTACATAGGAGATTTTATTGATGTAATTCCAGAAGAACAAAGAACAGTAGATTATGTAAAGTCTAAAATAAAAGAGAAAAATATGACTTCTAGTGATCCAGACAAGAAAAGCAATATGAGTACATTCTCTACAAAAACTAAAGCACAATGTTTTATCTGTGGAAAGACCGGCCATCTCAAGAAGGATTGTTGGCATGGTCAGAAAAACAATCAAGAAAGATGTCCAACCAGTCAACGCCAGCAAGGACCACAAAGAGGTTACAACAGAGGTGGATTTCATCGAGGTCGTGGCCGAGGCAGAGGTCAGGTTCATCCCAGAGGTGAGTCGACAAGCACTCAGCAAGGCTCCGCAGCAGAGTCATGGACAACCGAGGTATGTTACCCAGAAATAAATCAGTTAACAGGATGTAGCAAACAGGAATATGGTAATGATAGTGAAATAAATTGGTTGTTAGATAGTGGATGTACAGACCATATTATTAAAAATGAAACATATTTTTATAATTATGTAGATTTAAAAAATCCCATTGATGTTAAACTGCCAGATGGTAAAATTCTAAAAGCAACCAAAGTAGGTATGGTTAAAATCTTTTTCAGAAATTATTACAATATAAAACACATTGATCTGAAAAATGTATATTTTGTTAAAGGTATTAAGCAAAACTTGTTAAGTGTTTCAAAAATAACCCAAAAAAATTGCACACTAGTAGCAAGAAATGACAATGTGAAAATTTACAACCAATCAAGAGAATTAATAGTTGTTGCTAACAAAGTGAACAATTTATATTATATAAAAAGTTTTGTAGAAACTAATGATAACCACAAAATGTATGTGAATTCAATAAAATTAACTGATAAAGAGAAATGGCATAGGGCACTTGGTCATGTAAATTTTCAATATTTAAACAAGTTGATAAATAATAAGTTAGTAGAAGGTTTGCCAGATAAGATTGAAAGTATAGAAATGAAATGTTCAAATTGTATTGAAAGCAAAATGGCTAATGTACCTTTTGAAAACAATAGAACCAAGACTACTGAAATTTTGGAATTGATACATACTGATCTAAATGGTCCACATAGCACTACTGGTTATGGTGGTCAAAAATATTTTTTGACATTTATCGACGACTATAGTAAATGTACAAGAATTTTTTGTATTAAAAGCAAAGCAGAAACTGCAAATTGTTTTATGGAATTCGTTAATTTAGTAGAAAATAAATTTAATAAAAGAGTAAAGAAATTACAGTGCGATAATGGCAAAGAATATTTAAATCGAGATATTTATAATTTCATTAGACAAAAGGGAATAGAGTTATTACCATGTCCACCCTATGTTCATGAATTAAATGGAGTAGCGGAAAGGTATAATAGATCTGCTATGGACATAGGCAGATGCTTAATGAGAGAAGCTAAAATTCACAGAAGGTATTGGCCTGAAGTTATAAAAACAGCAGCATATTTAAAAAATCGTACAATTGCGAATACAGTAGAAAATAAAACTCCCTACGAAATATTTTTCGGTATTAAACCAAATGTTGAGCATTTAAAGATTTATGGAAGTAGAGTTTTCGTCAGGGTTCCAGAAGTTTTAAGAAAAAGTAAATGGGACGATAAAGCCCACCTCGGAGTGCTAGTAGGTTATAATGAGAATGGTTATAGAGTTTTATTAAATAACAGAATAATCAATGCTAGACATGTACAGGTAGTCGAAGAAAACACTCAATTAATTTGTTTAGAAAAACTTGATGATGAAAAGGATAGGGACTTGGAAAATGTAACTTCAAATATAAAAAACGAATTATTTAAAACTGACATTGATGAAGACTTTGTAGATGCAAATGAAACTAGCTCTAATGCTGCTCTGTGGAATATCTTGTTAATGATGATAATTCAAGTAACAATAGGGACAAGCTTGTAATAGAAGAAAGGTCAAAAAGAAAGAGAAATCCTGTTTCCAGATATGGTAATCCAGTCACACATTTTATTTATGTAAATTGCATTGATGCAAATATACCAAATATATTTGAGGAGGCAATGAGCTCCCACGATTATAAGCAATGGCAGGTAGCGATGGACTCAGAAATAAATAGCTTAAACAAAAACAACACATGGCAAATTGTTGAACGGCCAAAAGATAAAAAGGTTATAGACGTCAAATGGGTCTTTAAAATTAAAAGTAACAATGCTTATAAAGCTAGATTAGTGGTAAGAGGATTCCAGCAAAGATTGAAATGTTTGTATGTATTGAAAATGTTTATTCACCAGTAGGAAAAATGCAAACATTGAAAATTTTATTATCATACAGTTGTAAAAGTAATTTATTTATAGAACAAATGGATGTTGAGACAGCTTTTTAAATGGTCATATAAAGTCAGAAGTATTTATAAATCAACCGAAAGGTTATGAAACTGGAGATAATAAAGTTTACAAGTTACAAAAAGCACTCTATGGTCTCAGAGAGAGCCCTAGAGTATGGTATGATTGTTTCAATAAATTTATTGAAAAACTTAACTTTGTTAGAAGTAACTATGATTACTGTTTATATGTAAACAGAGCAAACAAAGATCCAATATATATACTTATATTCGTTGATGATCTCCTAATTTGTTGTAAAGATAAAGATAAAATAAAAAAGGTAAAAGCTAGCTTAATGGAAAAATTTGCTATGAAAGACCTTGGAAAAATTAAAAGTTATATTGGCATAGATATTGATTATAATGATGATAGGAATAAAATGACCTTAAGTCAAACAAAATATATTGAATCTTTGGCTGTAAAATATAATCTGGAAAATAGTAAGTTATATGATACTCCAATGGAAACAAACTTAAAATTAGAGCAAGCTAGAGAAGTAGATGATAGTATTAAGTATAGAAATATAATTGGTGAATTACTGTATATTAGTACAGGCACTAGGCCAGACATAGCATACAGTGTCAACTACTTAAGTCGATATCAAAGTTGTTATAATCATACACATTACAAATATGCCATGAGAATCTTAAAATGTTTGTATAAGACTAAGGATTTAAAGTTAACATACTATGATAATGTAAACTCTGAAACATTCGATTGTATGGTAGACTCTGATTATGCAGGAGATAATGTAGATAGAAAATCTACAACAGGTTTTGTAATTAGATTATTTGGAAACTTAATTTTTTGGAAAACTCATAAACAAAGTACAGTAACTAAGTGTTCAACTTTTGCAGAATATACTGCTATGTCCGAAGCAGTGACAGAAGTACTTTTCATCAGAAACTTGTTAAGTGAATCATTCAATGTAAAATTTGATAAGCCTATAAAATTATATGAAGATAATTCAGGTGCGATTTCGATTGCTAAGTATGGCAATTTTACTAAAAATTCAAAGCACATTGAGATACAATATCATATCAATTATGAAAAGGGCATTATTGATATAGTAAAAATAGAATCAGAATTCAACTTAGCAGATATATTAACTAAGAGTCTTGACAAGACCAAATTTTTGAAAAAATAGGTTAGGATTAAAATTAATTTAGATATGTTTTGTAAGTAAAAGATCAAGATTATAAATTTAAGGAGGCGTGTTGTAATCTGTGGTAATAAATATTATAATCTTGATATATATACTGTGGCAACATCACCTCTCTATTAGTTTCTTAAAAAAATAATGTCTATCGATTTCCGTCATGGCGCCGCTTGCTCTTCTGTTCAGCTACGTTTAATTAAAAGTAATAAACCCTAAAAAAGTTAACAGTGGTCTAATTTCCTTTTATCCACGAACTCCAACAAATATTACTCTGATAAAAGACACAAAGAGAACTTAACATGTTTCTCTCTATTTAACGGTTTAGTGAGCAAGTCAGCTATCATGTCACCTGTAGGCATATAACGGATTTCAATAAATTTATTATTCACAATATCCCTTATAAAATGATGTCTAATATCTATATGTTTGGTACGGGCATGAAACATTGAATTAGAGCATAGTTTTTGTGCTGACTGATTATCATTGTACAAATTTATCTTACAATTAACTTGAAGGCATTCATTTAAAAAAGTACGTAAAAACAACGCCTCTTTGCAAGCATCTGAAACAGCCATGTATTCTGCTTCAGTACTTGAGAGAGCCACAGTCCTCTGCTTACGACTTTCCCAAGATATAACAGAATCACCTAATTTAAATACATACCCTGTGTATGAACGACGATCAACCTCATTGGATGCCCAATCAGCATCTGTGTAGCCATTTATGATGAATCCGCCTTTAACATACTTAAAAAAGTAATGATTTGTACCTTTGAGATATCGCAAGACCCTTTTCGCAGCTTTCCAATGTGTTTCATTGAAACATTCGTTAAATTGGCTCAGAACACCAACTGCATGAGAGATATCTGGTCTGGAACAAACTGAAATATACATCAAGCAACCTATGAGATTTCTGTAGTCGAAACGAGTATCCTTGACTTCACTTTTCTTCAGTTTTGATCCAGCTTCCATAGGGGTTGCAGACGGTTTGCAATCAGTCATATTAAATTTACGTAGAACAGTTTCAATGTAATGTGACTGATTCAAAGTAATCGATTCTTTATTCCTACATAAACTCATTCCCAATATTTGATGAGCTGGTCCCAAATCCTTCATCTCAAACTCTGACATGAGTTTTTCTTTCACCATATCTCTTTCTTTGGATACCGATGAAGAGAATAACATAATGTCATCAACATAAAGGGCAATTATAACCATTTCCCTCTTTTGTCCTTTATAATAGACACATGGTTCAGATGGCATCCTATTGAAATGGAGTTTATTTAGTAATACTCCGTTAATTTTTTCATACCATGACTTTGCAGCCTGTTTTAATCCATAAACAGCTTTATCCAACTTATACACCTTATGTTCTTGTCCTTTCTTAACAAATCCTTCTGGTTGTTCCATTAGCACATGCTCTTTTAGATCACCGTTCAAAAAAAGCTGTTTTGACGTCTAGGTGATTTATTTCCAGATCATATTCTGCAGCTAGTGCTAACAACAAACGGATAGTCGAGTAACGGACAACAGGTGAAAAAGTTTCGTTATAATCAATGCCATACCTTTGAGTAAATCCTTTAGCAACCAGCCGTGCCTTGTATCTTTGGAGACTTCCATCTAAGTTCCTTTTTCTTTTAAAGATCCATTTGCATTTGACTGCTTTGTGATCTTTAGGTAGATCCACAAGACGCCAGACTTTATTGGTATTAAAGGATTTATACTCATCTTCCATGGCTTCCTTCCATTCTTTGGCTTCATAGCCACCAAGTGCTTCCTCAACAGTCTCCGGGTCCCCAAGATCCCTGTACTGTTGAGCTACCAGATGTGCTGATAAATCTTCATCTACAGCATCAGTGAAGTCTGCAATTGTCGAGTCTTCACTTGAACTCCCTGGAATATAGGTTTCATCCAATGAGTTATCTGCTTCAGATGAACTACTACTTTCATTGATACTAAATACTGTGCCCCTGTTCCTATTTCTGTCATCAGAAGGACAATTTTCAGAGACATCCTGTGAACTTTCATCCCCTGTGTTGTCGTCTGCCCTATTTGTCGGTTCTGTATGTGAAATAACATGAACTACTTGATTAGTATCATCATCTGACAGATCCTTCTTCCAAAAACAATCTTCTAAAAACCTCACATGGTGCGCTTTTAGGCAATGCCCAAGGTTCTCAAAATCCATGAGTTTGTAACCCTTTGTATTGTTACAGTAACCTACAAATATATATTTCTTTGCCTTCGAGTCCAGTTTCTTATGATTCGAAGTCAAAGCATAAGCCAAACAACCAAATGTACGAAGGTGACTTACATCTGTCTTTTTATTAGACCATTTCTCCAGTGTTGTTATGCCCATGACAGCTTTTGTAGGTGAGCAGTTCTTCAGATACACTGAAGTGTTTACAGCCTCTGCCCAAAAACGTTTGTCAAGACCAGCATCTTCTAGCATACAGCGAGCTTTGTCCATGATGGTACGATTAGCTCTTTCTGCCACACCATTCTGTTGACTACAATGCGGGACAGTCGTTTGGTGACTGATGCCTTGCTGTTGCAGAAACTCCTGAAATTTTTTATTAATATATTCACCACCATTGTCGCTACGAATAGTTTTTATTTTCTTATCAGTCTCATTTTCCACAAGCTTTTTAAATATTTTGAATTTTTCAAAAACTTCACCTTTTGTTTTCAAAAAATAAACAAATGTTATTCTTGAACAGTCATCAATGAAAGTAAGAAAATAACAAGCACCACCAAATGACTTCTCTTGCATTGGACCACATAAATCTGTATGTATTAAGCCTAAAATCTCCTTAGACCTACTATGAGACACTTTTAGATAAGGTAATTTTGTAAGTTTTCCTTTAATACAAGCAACACATGATTTAAAACAAGTACTATCATAATTCATACCAATGACCATACCTTGTCTCATGACATTCATGCTCCTAGAGTTGAGGTGCCCCAGCCTGCGATGCCATAGTTCCTGTGACACCAAGCTGCTCTGCTCTTGCTCTGACACATCACAGTCCAGTAGTGATTTACTGCTGCTGTTAGACACCATGCATTGAGGCTGCACTTCAACATTAGCTCTACTGCTATTTCCTATAGAATCTAATTGAAAAATACCATTCACATAACTAGCAGTAGCAATTGTCTCATGCCCATCCATTATTTTACAGGTTTTAGAATTAAAATTGACTTTATAACCTTTTCTTGTTAACTCACTTACTGATAAAAGGTTAGTTGACAGTTGAGGAACCAAATAAACATTAGTTATTGTTCTAAAACCAGTGTCTAACTTAATTCTAACTTGACCTATTCCTGCAGTACATAACTTATCACCATTTGCAATGTTCACAGAAAGTTCTTTAGTTGATTTCAATTCTGACATAACACTTTTGTTGTTGCACATATGGTTGGTTGCACCCAAGTCCACATACCACACATCATTCTTGAGATTCACCGACAATGCTGACAATAACACCTTCTGCTTGTCCTTGACATTACTCACTGGAGTCGTAGAAGCAGCATTCTTAGGGCAATTCTTCTTCGTGTGTCCTGGTTTCTTGCATCGGTAACATTTGATTTTCTTGACAGTAGTCAAGGCTGATGCAGTCTCTGTTTTGTCATCTCTTCTGTGAAACTCCTGTAATAATTTCATTTTCACAGTTTCACTGACAAGCTTGTCACTGGAATTCTCCAACGCCATGATGAGCGGGTCGTAATCGGATGTCAGTCCGCTCAACATGATGACTGCTATGAAGTCATCGTCTAGTGGAGAACCTATGTCATGCAATTGTTGTGTAATTTCTGCTATTTTCGTAATGTAAGCCTCCATGTTACAAGCATTCTCTTCGAGCTTAGTTCCAAAAAGCAACCGCAGTAATCCTAAGCGTCTGCACAGACCCTTGTCCTCATACGACTTTTGTAAATTTGACCATGCTTCATATGCTGATTTTGCGTTGCGCACAAGCGAGAAAGCATTAGGATGTACAGAAAGACAAATCTTTGCAAGCGCGCGCTGATTTTTTCTTACGTCTTTGCTTCCGTCGGTGGACTCAATACATTCGAGTAGGTCTTCATGCATCAGGAGCATCTTCATGGAAAACTTCCAGTTATTGTAGTTTTCGGCCCCCTTCAGCCTTTCTATTGGAATCCCTGTGTGGTGCGCTTCGCTGGTCATCTTTAAATTTTAGTATCGAAACCAACGAAAAAAAAAAACACACGCGTACCGATCGTTTTTGTTTTTTCTGCTTTTCCTTTTACAAAAATAACTTTCCTTATTTGAGTAGGTAACTGGGCCCATAACCTGTTGTTTGTGTATATTCAGGTGTGGAATTAATAAACTGGGCAAATAAGAATGGAACAGTTTAATTTTAATTCACAGATACATGACATAAGAAAATTAGGTAATCCAAGTCCAACAAGGCAAAAAGAAGTGACAGCCATGCTACCATAAAATTACCATCGACAATAATATAGAAGTTGACATAGAGGTTTCGTTCATAATTCTAACACAGCCCGCCCCGGTTTCGTTCGGGTATTCAACAAAAATTTCAAAATTAAAAATTATTATATTCACAATCTTTTCTTGACATTGAGTATCCTCCCGTACGGCCCGTACCCCAGCGACGCCTACATCGCATAAGGCGCTGCCTAGCTAGCTATCTGAGCAGGGTGAGCGGCGACCACGCAACTTTTTTCTTAAAAAAATATTTTTTAAACTCTTTGATATCTTTCGAATGGAATGTCCGAATTGAATAATTCAAAAAGTTATATAAAGGTTACATTGGTGACATGATCTTCTGACTTTTCTAGCTAAACCCTCTTTTCTTTCCAAGGAGTGTTTCATTCTCTTCGGTCTCTGTACATCAGTACACCCGCCCCGCGCGCGCTTGACGTGAGCCGTAGCGTGACCCCGTGGCCAACGAAAAATATATAATCTTTTATACGAAGCCCACCCGTGAGCCATTTTCAATATCTTAAAAACTAGACGGTAAAAGTCGCTAATTTTTATTTTCTGTACAAATTACGGCATATTATAAACATGAAAATCTCAAGTTGATAAAAATTACCGATTTTCTGATTTTGGCTTGGCCCAAATGGTATACTACGTTAGGCCCACCGGTGGGTCGTAAAGCGTGCGACGTGTTAAAATAGTCGTTTTTCCTCCAGGTGCAAAATGGCACAGACGTCGCAAGATCCTGACTCCGACCTTCCACTTCAACATCCTGAAGAGTTTTGCCGTGGTGATGAAGGAGAGAAGCCGAGGTCTGGTGGAGAAGCTCAAGGGCCTCGAGGGTTCGGAGGTGAACGTGTTGCCATTCATCAGTGACTATACGCTGTTTACTATTTGTGGTAAGTGGTTTTGATGATGCTCTTTGATTTAGCCTGATGAGAAGCGATGAATGAGGTATATAACGGAACGAGTGTAGGCACGACCATCAGCCAAGGTATACAAAACCAGTTTATGCGGATCTCTCATTGTACGAGAAATGTATACAGAGTGAGGCCATGTGATACTGGAAATTCCTGATGTGTCACTGTGTGTACTCAGAAGATGCTTATTCACTCTTACTTTGAAGGCTGACGGGTTTTATGAGGAAGAGAACAACACAGATGCAGAGAAAGACCTGTTTAAATTTGCCGAGCGCATAAAATACAAGGTGTTGTTTTGCATCCTCGTCAAATTCAAGGAGATAACTATGCTAATGTTTCTGGTCCCAAATCATAATAAAATGGGTAGGTATTTTTTTTTTCGAACTTCTGTAGGTGTAAGCCACCGGTGTTATAAACGCGGCCCGTCTAATCCTCGGGCTATAACAGCGCTTTCATACATTGTTTACAAACAATCTCAAACTTTTATCCGATAGTTTCTTATTCCCTAAACCACGTTAAGGGGGTTATTCTGAAATACTGACAAACTTAAACAACCAAAAAAATCAGCGTTTATTAATAATTAACTAGGTACCGTAATTTAAATTGATTATTTATGTCTTTTGTGACATCCTCTTCAATTTTGACGAGGATGCAAAACAACAACTTGTATAATGTAGAGAAGTGCTGAGTACTACAAGTCAGGATTACAACTAAGTAAGTACGGACGTTACTCTGCAGTAGGCCTGTACTGCAATCGTCATTTATTTTTAACTGACTGGGTGCTCAACAGTGGCATAAGAGTGGCAGTCACGGCCATAGGTCGTTTAAGTGGAACGGTTGCTGTTTAATATAGTGTAACTATCTACCCGCCCCAGCTTCGCACGGGTGTAATGCTGTAAAGGGCCATATGTATTTAAGGACTGAATCGGATAAGGATTAGGTAATGCTGTATTGCTTAATGTAATGGCTTCGTAACTAAGACATTATTTCTCGTAAAAAGTAAAGGATAAAAAATGGTTATTGTGGGTTATGTCTAAGAGATAGATACTTAGGAGCTAATGATTACATTAAATAAACAATTTCAATGATTTCATGCAAAAAATAATATAAAATAGTAAATTGAATTAGTGAAATAATTGGTAATATAATATATTATTCATTAATTATAACTATTTGATTGTTTTTTGAACATGCAAAATAATCTGTTAACCTAATATTTAACGGAACCAAAAATAAATAATAATTTAATCATAATCAGCAAAATTCCACATAACGTCGTCATTACAAATATAATATATTTCATTACACTGTACTGTTCATAATTTTAAATAAAATAAAATTAAGGTGAGAAGTCATAAAATAATAATAAGATCACCATAGTTCTTAATAAATGTATCTGCATGATTACAAGTAATCTATAATTAATACAAAATAAAAATATGAGAATAAAATTTATGACAATGATAAAATAAAAGGAACATAGGTTCAAGAAATTATTCAGTCAACCGCTTAGTCAAAGTCAAAGTCAAAATTATTTATTTGCAGTAAATGTGGTACAAAAGATGGAAAAAATAATAGTAGTGCCGTGACACATTTCGCCATAAAGATGGCATGCAAACATTAATGAATGGGATGCTAATTTTAACACGTGACTACATTTAAGTGTACACCTTCATTAAATTAAGTAATCAAGTAATGTATGTTTTAGGTTTAATAGACTCAACACAAACCTTCAAACAAAGAAATAATTAACATAATAATAAAATATTTTAAATATACAAATATCACAATTAAAAAAGAAATAGTTAACTTAAGAAAAAAATAAAATAAAATTTACAGACATCACAATAACAAAAGAAATAGTTAACCTAATAATGATTAAATATACAGACATGACAACCATAAATTATTATAATTAAGGTACCTAATTCTCTATAGTGCATTCCGGTAATGGTATGATTGACAATTAGATTTTTTGAGAAATTCAGCTATGGAATAAAAGCTATGCGAAATAAGCCATCTTTTCAGAACTATGCAAAATTTTCTGTATGGAAGATCAGTGATAAAGTTTGGTAGAGAGTTGAAGATAAGTGGAGCCATATATACACAATTACGTCTGAATAATTCAATCCTAGGTACAGGCATTGTTAATAGATACTGTGTAACTGTACGTTTATTAATATTGTTTTTAAATTCAAAAAGTGAAGAGTTAGTTTTGACAAATTTTGCGATCTCATATACAAGGTGTTGTTTTGCATCCTCGTCAAAATTCAGGATGTTGTCACAAAAGACATAAATAATCAATATAAATTACAGTACCTAGAAAATTATTAAAAAACACTGCGTTTTTTTGTTGTTTAAATTTGTCAATATTTCAGAATAATCCCCTTAACGTGGTTTAGGGCTTATAAAATTATCGAAAAAACGTTTGAGGTTTTTTGTTTGTGTGTAAGCGACGTTATAAGGCGGGGAACAGACGGCCCGTGTTTAAAACACGGGTGGTTCACAGTTACCGATTTCAGTAAATAAATAAAAAAAAAAATTACCTACTCATTTTATTATTGATTCGGGTCGAGAATCATTAGCATAGTTACCTCCTAGAATTTGACGAGGTTGCAAAACAACACCTTGTATATAAATACAAGGAACAGTGAGAAGGTTGTCTGATTTATACACTGGTCTGCAGGAATCAGTCCAGTCCATATTGAAAATAGAACGTATGCATTTTTTTTGTGCTAACAGAACCCTAGTTATTTCAGAAGAGTTTCCCCAGACAATGATGCCATACCTGATGATGGAGCAAACATAGGCGTGATATACCATTAACGCAGTTTGTCTGGAGGTCTCATCTTTAACTTTTTTTAAGGCGAAAACAAATCTATTTATTTTAATACATATTTCATCAATATGTTCTTTCCAGGTGAAATGCTCATCAATGGTAATCCCAAGAAATTTTGTTTTATGAATTTGCTCAACTGTTTGATTTTTATGTGAAATTTTTAGATGTAGGTATTTACTCTTCTGCGTTTTAAAATTTAATATTTTCGTTTTTTCTAGGTTAATTTGTAACGCGTTTATTTCCAACCACGTAATTATTCTATTCAAACTGTTATTTATATTAGACTCATGCGATTCACCATTTCTACAGCCAAATATAACTGTTGTGTCATCAGCAAACAGAACACAATCTTGGTCTATCGCTTGAGGAAGATCATTTACGTAAATAAGGAATAACGGAGGGCCTAAGATGCTTCCCTGTGGAACACCAAAGTAATTGTATCGGGGTTGGGAATCAAAGTTCGTGATACTATTAACTTTGTCGTCGAACTTCGTGATTCTCGTAATCTGTGTACGATTTGATAGATATGATTTGAACCACTCTAAGGCTGGACCTCGAATACCAATTCTACTAAGTTTATCAATTAGAATTGGATGATTTACGAAGTCGAAGGCTTTGCTTAGGTCTAAAAACAAGGCTGAAGTTGTAACTTTTGAGTTAATGTTATTTAAAATCGATTTGACTAAGTTAAAAGCTGCAAGTGATGTAGATTTGTTTTTCCTAAATCCGTATTGTTCTTTTGCAAGCATCTTATATTTATCCAAGAAAGAGAGGATTCTCATGTACATAACTTTTTCGAAGACCTTTGACAGAATCGGAATGAGAGCAATAGGCCGGTAATTATTTTTGTCTATTTTAGAGCCTTTTTTATGCAATGGTTTTATCACAGACATTTTGAGTTTATCCGGAAAACAACCTTGTTCTAAAGATAAATTTATTATATATGAAAGAGGTTCTGCGATATAAGGAGATATTTGTTTTAGAAGGTCCGTAGAAATATCATCATAGCCGGCTGATTTTGTATTTTTTAACGTCTTTTATATGCTGAAGATTTCACTTACGAGATAATCATAAATCTTTTCAAGATTTTAAACCTTTTTAAACCACTTGATCTTGGCTAAAGATTGCGGGGACTATTCCTAGGCTATGAGGGTCAACAAACAAACAATTCGATTTTCTCTGAATGGTAGCGATCAAAAGGGTAAATACTTCTTTTAAAACCAAGAAATAAAAAAGACAGGGCTAAAAAGTGACAAGGGTCATAGATTCCTTTGGTCAGTAGACCTCTCGATACTGGAATACACTTATTTGAACTCCGACTAAAAATATTTTTCATTCTACACCTTAAAAGATTAGGTCGCTATTTCGCAAGGTATTGACGACAGTGAATGCAAGCATGAAAACTCTTCTAAGATGTGGCTTCTATTACACGCGAATCGGCTGATCCAGTCAAAAAGTGATGCTATGCAACAGAAACGTATAGTCTGATGCGGCTACGTCTTCGGAAGCGGCAAGAGGCGTATGAGGCCTTTTTCGCTCCGTACTCCCAAAATGTTTGCTTAATACCCCTAATCTTTCCAGAAACTGCCATGGGAACCCAACTCGACGCTGACAAGTCCTTAAAAACTTTGGAGTACAAATCGGCCATTTTAGAAATCGGAAAGCTCTTACTAGGCCGTCTAACCAGAATATGGCTTCACAACGAATACCTGTTTCGAAAGTTTCCAATCGGAAGAAGGTTCGAGAATTGTCTAGCAAAAGTCCATTCTTTCGCTGATGACGTCATAATGGAGAGGAAGAAGAATTGGAAACCTGGACAGAGTGATGTCACTGAAGATGAAATTTCAGTTGGTGAAAAGAAGAGATATGCTATGCTTGATCTTTTGCTTGAAGCGGAGAGTAAAGGAGAAATAGATTTGGAAGGAATAAGAGAAGAAGTTAATACATTTATGTTTGAGGTAAGTTTTCATGTCTTCTTTATATTAAAGGATTATAAAGGAGTTGTGTTGATAGAGCAGTTGTAGAAAAATGTCTAAGGCGATTCTCACACGACACCACCAGTTCCCGTGGTCATTTTGTTGGCGGTGCGCCGCGCGAAGATGCTGTGAGAGGCGCTCCTCTGCGCGGTCGTGTGTTAGGCATCAACGGATTTCAGACAAGCCAATGCGACGTTATATCCGCGTCACCGCGCGATCGTGCGCATGGGCGGTATTGTGTGTATTTTGGTTTATATTTTGACAGTATAGAAATACATTTTAAGCCGTGTGTATTTTGGGTTTAAATTTTGTCAGTTTAGAAATACATTATCAGCCCAGTATGTGAAAGTTGGTGATTTTGTTATATCTAGGGATAGTAAAAAGATTATATTTCTGTACGAAATATTTGTATGAGCTCTTTTATAGTTTTCTGGGAAACTACTATCCCTAGATATAACAAAATCACCAAACATAACAGAATTCAGCGAAAAGAGAGCTTTAATTCCAGCAATTCTATGTTTTTCTAAAATAAATTCGTGAACAAACTTCAACCAATTTTCGAGTTCTGTTGAGCTAGTATGAAATAATGCATATTTATACACGATTGGTTGAAGAACTTAATTTATTAGCAAAAGTTTTGTAAATTCGATTTTGGTTTGAAAAATTCGATCAAAGAAATTGGTGAATTACAACAGGAATTTGGTTGAAATATATTTTGTTTTAGGGCCACGACACCACAGCGATGGCTATTGTTCTTGGACTGATGTTGATAGCAGATCACGAGGAGGTCCAGGTATATTTTTTTTTTACTGTTTAAGTTTATATTGTCTATAATATTTTGGGAGATCCATAGAGGTCAGTTAGGCAATCGCTTGTTGTAAAATAGGTACTGTTATTAGCTGCATTCGATTAGACTGAAAGTCGACCCCAATAACCGCGATTCAAAGTTGCCTTGTGTTTAAGATTTAACAATGTTTACATCCGATTCCGACCCTCGGTACCTAATGCTGCTTATAAAAGTGCGTTACTTTCTGAAGCTTCCTAGATATTTTATATGACGACCCGAGTTGAGCAGTGCGTCGACCTTTATTCCTAAAACTCTTTGTGTTCTAACGGAAGCTTTCAACGCTCAAATTTCCCGCAGGAAGGGATTACACTCGTTTTCAATACCTAGAACTTTATTTAAACATATTAAAATAACTGTTCTTGTTGTATTATTAGAGACATATAATATTATTAACCAAGTTCTTCACCCCAGAAACTATAAAGAGGGCAGGTCCCTAACCCGTAGGATGCTCACATAAGGTCTCTCAACTTGTCTTAATTTAACACGAGTTAAGCCCATAAGACACATCGTTTGGTGGCGTCCGTCCGAACATGTTTGCCGCCACGTTTTCGTGACGTGGGTAAACGTATGGCTGAATGACTTAATTCCTTAGTATTATATATACTGTTGATACATGCTTACCGGAATACTTGGAGTTGCGGACACCAGCTTGATACACAAAAGATGCATACATTTCGGCAATGTTTTTGTTTTTTATTGGTTTTAATTTAAATAACTACTATATCCATTACAACGATTAACAAACTAATAAATGAAATAACTAAAATAACAATAAATTTTAAAAGGGCGTCAAAAACTCCTTCTCAACGCTGTCAGCTAGTAATGTGCCCAAGAGACTGGCAGCATTGCATCATTGTATGGCAACACTTAGCCTCTGGCCAAAGTAAAAGCCAGCCCTTGAGTCACGGGAAGCATCAACTAGGCGTAGGCGTTTCGAAATTTCCTTAAAAACACTCTGAGTGGGTGCTCAGAGCGTTTTAAAAAAAATCGAAAATATAGTTACTACAAAGATTACTATATTTGCGCCGCTTGAGGTTCTCCACTGCCGCAGCGGCAGCACCAGCACAGCACGATGAGATTGGAAGATTATTTTTATTAAAAATTTATTTTATTCAAGTTGATAGTAATTTAGTATGTTGGGTAGCTTAGAATCACTGGTTTCACATACGGCAGGAAACATAAACAACCGCCTTTTTTGAGACTTTTTTACCTCTGCATACCTTCGTATTAAATTAATAAGCTTGGAATATTAGATGGAGCATAGAGTTATGTAAATCCTTAATAGGCATTCTTATTTAATCTGTTGGATTTTAGGCTGCTAGTTTAGTATTTACCCGCAAAGATCCTACTATAGTTATTTGTGCAACTAGAGAGCAAAGCCTTTTTTTGCTGCGAGTGCTGATTTTAAATCCTGAGCAAGCGAGTGATTCTAAAGTTGAATCCTGAGTGTGGCGAGGGATTCAAAGGCACGAGATGCATAAAACTTTGCTCTCGTGTAACACACATAACTTTTCACTTCAGCAGCGAGAACAATTTAGGAGATAAAATAATAAACAGGAATAGATTGAAATAACTATTTATTGTGAATCAAAATAATTAACATTGTAGGTAGAGGTACCTACTGTTCTCGTCGCTAGTTTCACTCATATTTTATGATTATTTTAATATATTTTAACTTATTCAACTCTTTACGCTAGCCACAAAATTTTATTCCTGCTCTTTTATTTAAATTATGGCGTGTTCGGAAATAGCACCCATGATATTTTATTATTCAAAATATATTATGTAACATTATTTGAACTAGAAATAAATATTTACAGGTTAAATATTAGTTTTATTTGTAGTTAATATTTATTTTCGTTTAAATACAACAATAAGTTTAACATTCAATAAATTATATATACATAATTATCTTTTTGCAAAATTTCTTTAGTTAGTACGAAATTCCGAACGTGTTTGTCTTTGAGGTCTAATTCAAAATAGGAAGTTCGAAAAGGCTGGTCTTTGTCTCTGTCTCTCTCTCTAATGGCGGGAAAGAGATAAAGTGTGAATGTTTCGAATTGTACGATTAACCCAAGCCTGAATAAGATACTCGCGGCTTTCTAAAAAAATAATTAAAAAGTTACTTGGTCTCAGAGAGCGAAATCGCATTTTGCTCGTTGATTTCAGGCAGCAAAACCTACATGTTTGAGCTACTGAAGTGAAAAATATATTGCTTTGCCTCATTTGATCTGACGAAAACGTGCGTTTAATGACTGAGCAATGTATAGGACATGAAAAGAAAAGCGGAAAATGCTCACGCTTGTTCATCCCAAGCGTAGTCAGTGGCTACAACGTGGCTCTCGTCAGTGGCTCTTTGTTTTATGTCCTTAATGTTCATCCAAAGGTTGTCTGAAGGATATTTGCTATCAGCGATAAGGCCGCTATTGTAACCATATAATTAGCAGTGTTGTATACCCGTTATATCTCAATTTAGGTGTTCAATAAAGTATATTCTATTCTATTCTACTTTTCACAAACCCCTGAAATGTCAAACAGCTCTATTATGCTGAAATACCCTTAACTATGTAGAACCACGCTATCAGTTAATCCAAGCTTACCAGGAGAGCACAAGTTAAGACGAGATTAAAATCATCCTGGAGTCCCGAACATTTAGCTTTTTCTTTCAAAGACTTTTTTTTTTAACTTTAACTTAAAGCTTCTCACAAGGTCTTTGTAAATCTAATCTCGTGAAACGTTTGGGTTTCCTCTCGCTTTATTGCCGTCGTACATTTTAGCGATACGCAAACGAAAAAACTTTAGGCCTTTTCGAGCAATTTATCGTGCTATTTAAGTAATGTTGTCTCTTGTTGTATTTTTGTTTGATCTTAACAAATCTTACGAAGATTTATTTAAACCCCATAATGTTAGTCTTTTCCTGAGAGAATCAGTTCATTTTTATTTAGAAAAAAAAAGCTTGGAAAAGTTAAAAAATGTTTGCAGTTGTAACTCAAACAGAACTTTATGCGCGGGTTCTGAAGCAGTTATTACGAATTTGTTTACATGTTTGAAAACTATATTGCAGATACGGGATACATATCAGGGCTGTGGATAGCAACTCGCAGTGTATGATCTCCCCAATAATTTTATCGTTTAACGTGTTTAGCATAGTCACCAGTATGACGCCTTAACAAAACTACTGCAGAAAGAAAACACCACTTCACACACGCTTTTACATCTATCTTTTTCTTTTCCCCAACAGGATAGAATATATGAAGAATGTCAGAAGATCTTGGGTGAGTCTGACCGTACCCCGACCATGTCTGACCTGGCTGACATGAAGTACTTGGAAGCTGTCATCAAGGAGACTCTGAGGCTGTACCCTAGCGTGCCGTTCATAGCTCGGGAGATCACTGAAGACTTTACGCTAGGTAAGAATGTATTTACTTATCACTACTTTAGGGGCACAAAAAAAAGCACTACAGCACCATCTATGACACAAATGAAGAACTAAATTCTAAATCGCGCAGTTACATTGATCCGTGTATTTAAGACAAGCTGTTGTTTTGAATCCTCGTCAAATTCAAGTAGGTAACTATGCCAATGATTCTCGTCCCGAATCAATAATAAAATGGGTCAGTAATATTTTTTTATTTATTTACGGAAATCGCTAAGTGTGAACCACCCGTGTTTTAAACGCGGAGCGTCTAATTCTCGCCCTATAACCGCGCTTTCACACATGCAAGCAATCTCAATCGTTTATTCGATATTTTTTTATTCCCTTAACCACGTTAAGAGGGTTATTCTGAAACACTGACAAACTTAAACAACCAAAAAAATCAGCGTTTGTTAATAATTAACTAGGTTCCGTAATTTTAATTGAATATTTATGTCTTTTGGGGCAACCTCCTGAATTTTGACGAGGATGCAAAACAACACCGTGTTTAGAAAAACCCTGCAGCAACTGTCGAGCAGAAGTGTCCACGAGATACCTATTACTCTGGTGTGCTCGGAGGATGCTCCCTTTTCCATGGGGCATGTAAAACTTAACACCCTGTTCTTCATACCCCCTTAACCTATTTTCCTTCAAAGTAAAAAAAAACTCATACTCATACTATTCGGATCAGTGTCCGTACCATGATGCTTAAAACATTATTGTTCCATTCCTATTTCAGAGTGGGAAAGAGATGGAGCTAGACGACCTGTATAGTTCCGTCTCTTTTTTACTCTGGAATAGGAATGGAACAATAATGTTTTAAGACGTCATAGTACGGACGCAGGTTTATTTGTTTATTTCAATTTATTAGTAACTGTTCTAAATTCAATTATCGAAAAAGTCTAAGCAACACGCAATTTTTTTTTTTTTTTTTTTTAATCTCGACCTAAGTCGATTTAGGTTGAAAGTCTATTAAAACGAGACAAACTAAGAAAAAGAGAAAAGCTTACGCATTTTTGAAATACGGAAGGAAATTACTTATTTTCAAGCAACTGTAACTTAACCCATTTTCGTCTTTGCGAAAGGTCAAGAAAGTTTATATTAGGACAAAAATGTCCAAGATATTTTAGCGAAACGTGACCAATCAATGAAAGGACAACGTGATCGGCGAAATACCGTAATTACTAGTTGTCCCGCGCAACTTCGTCTGCGTCACATTTTCCCGTTTTCGCAACATTTTTCATTGCTGCTCCGCTCCTGTTGGTCGTAGCGTAATGATATATAGCCTATAGCCTTCCTCGATAAATGGGCTATCTAACAGTGAAAGATTAGTAGTTACTGAGATTAGCGCGTTCAAGCAAACAAACAAACAAATTCTTCAGCTTTATTATTAGTATAGATGTAGTCCTCCTAAATCCAATGTAAGTGACGGTGTTTGCGACGGATTTTCCTCCTCTTCCCTTATGTTACACAATCACAACAAAGTGAACGGTAAAAAAATAATGACAGGTCTTCTAGGAGCTAAAGGCCTGGACAAAGTGACACTCTCTAAGCGATAAAGATGGTGGAAAAGACAAAAATGGGCATGAGCTATCGCATAGGTTAACGTAAAAGGTCGACCAGTGCGGCTGTTATTATTAGTAGAAATGGCTAGTACAGCCCTTATTTTTCTGATCCATTGGTGAAGGCCGAAGTCGACTGCAACCGATTAGTTTTGTAGATTACGCTATTGCCGTCTTTAATCGCTTATAATGAAGTTTATTATTTAGCTCGTGGCTAAATAATAACAGCCCCACGGGTTGATCTTTAAGGTTAAGCCGTGTTTGCCGAGGTTGGTCCGTGGATGGGTGACCATAATTACATACCGAGTTTCCTCCGTGCCTCAGAAAGCACGTTAAGCCGTTGGTCCCGCCTATCGTTTGTAGACCTTTGACAGTCGTTACGAGTAGTCAGAAACCAAAAGGCTGACATCCAGTCTTACCAAGGGGTGTCATATTACACAGTTACTGGGTTTTGGAGGTCAGATAGGCAGTCACTTCATGTAAAATACTGGTACTCAGCTACATCCCGGTTAGACTGGAGTCTGGAAGCCGACCCCAAGATGGTTCGGGAAAAGGCTCGGTAGATGATGAACCTTTTATAATGAACTTCATGGAAACCACTAAACCAGTTGTTTCACTGCGGATTACGTTTGCGTCAAATTATGCTTATATCTGGCTTTCCTCCTAAGATTGATAGGTACCTACATAATATTTAATCCCTCATTACAAGATTAATTTGACAACCTCATCGAAACACTGCTGACTTAATTTTTGTTATACCTTTAAAAAAAGTAATCACATACTCGAGAAATTGACAACAACAAGATGAGAGTATCTCAAACATAATATTTCCATTACGAAAATTCCTCTTGCTGAGCCAAAACATGATGAACTGAGAACATTTTCTTGTATATAGGAGAACGTTGATAGACCCTTAAGAGCGTTTATGACTTACGACAATTCATACCAACTTTCAAGTCCTTATTTTCCGAAATTACGGAACCGATTTTAATAAAACTTCATACGCATTAGCAGAATACATAGGTCTAAAAAATACTAAAAAACATTTTTGAAAAATAGTGTTATGACAGCTAAATTGTACCGATTATAAATTGCCTTTTTTTAAAGACATTTCGAAAATGCTTTAGTAACTTTTTAGACCTATGTATCCTGCTTATGCGTATGAGGTTTCATTAAAATCGGTTCAGTAATTTCGGAAAATAAGGACTCGAAAGTTTTTATGAAATGCCGTAAGGCGTAAACGCTCTTAAAGTCCAAGAAATAAAGGCAAACAGTCGTAATTTTCCTCGTTTTGGTTGCTACGGGACTCGACACGCCGAACTAAATGCGACGAGTATGTCACATTATCAGCTTAGGGCGATTTCGTATCACTAAGTATGGTGTTCAGGCCGTGTCGACGGCGCGTTCGTGTTCCACGCGCGCCTCAAGGAGATGTCAGCAAATCGGTTCCGAGACGGCCGATGCCTGCCAGGGCCGCGGGACTGTTCGAAAGAAATATCGTGGCCCTGGAACACAAAGGGCTAAGAAGGAACATGGATGGATTGAAATGCCGTAAGGCGTAAACGCTCTTAACGAAGCCGTAAGACTTATTCTCCCCATCATTGCAATATTTTCTTTGTTCTGCACCATATCTGTTAACCTTCTAGTTACGTAGATACTGGAGGTCAAACTACCAAACTTTTCACGTCTTTTTTTTAACACTAGTGTTTAAGCATTTTACTTTAAATTCCTTCATGACCCGTTTAGTATTCAATGCAACAATCACAAGCACAATGTTTTGAGTCTATTACATTGAGTTTTACTGTAAACAGTAATATTTCACCCCAAAAAAAAATTGCATAGGGTTACTTAGTTTGATTGTACCTATAACAAACTAAGTAACCCTACGCAACTACTACTTCGGTTCCGTTTCCACCTTGTAATTATAATATACGCCTTGTTCATAGCCTAATGCGATACGACTTGACTTAACGCTGCGTGTCGACTTCTCGAGCGACATGCGAATGTGACATTTATTCCCCCGCATCGCAAGTCGCGTCTCGGTGACATGATATCAAATACGTATTAAAGCTTTGGAGCTAGAAATTGTATGTTTACAATAATTAGGTCGCTTTTTTGTGTCATTTTAGTACCAAATAATGCTATGCTTTAGTAATATTTTATTAACCTTACTTACTTACTTTTTCGTAGTCATAACTAAAATTTTATTTAGAACTGGCTGCTGCCCGCGACATCGTTCGCGTGGAAATTTTGATGTTTAATTCAGGGATAAAAGTAGCCTATGTCCTTCTCTAAGATATAATCTATCTCCTTGCCAAATTTCATAACGATCCAATAAGCCGTTTAGTCGTGAAAAGGTTACAAACAAACAAACAGAGTTACTTCGGAATTTATAATCTTACCTAAGTATGGATATGAACACACAGATGAAAATATACTTCGTTTCAAAGACTTACTTTAGTGCTTACATAAACCGTAATTATGAAAGCTAAGATCATCTCGAATGTTAAAAAGCAAAATGCTAATTTCTACACTGGTAAGTAAGAACATTTAATTTGGGAAAAATTACTATCGAGTTAATTTGCGCCGGTCCTAAAGGTCATCCGTCATTTATTATGAAACGCCTAAATCTAGGTGTCAATTAAGGCAGGGCCAGGGGAGTTACCATGACGTCTTAAAGCAGGATTAGTTTAATGTCTCTTCTGTGTGAGAAAGAGACGGAGTTAGATAGGACAACTAGCGCTAATCTCTTACTAGCACTATTCTCTTTCCCACTCTGGAATAAAACTAAATTATTACGGCTTTAATACGTCATGGTAGGCCACAGGGAGGTTAACTGGAAATGGGAATGTCATTTGCAACGTAATCCCAAATCGAAAGCGGTAACGGTTCCAAACACGCGGTTCCACCAGTGGCGAAGAGATGCCTATAAATGCATTTGTATAGAACTCGGTAAACAGCTTTGCTGATTGGTTCTATGTTTGCGACGAAGTGAGCTTTACGGCGAACGATTTGAAAAAAAAAAATGAAATCGCCAGGGGATAAAAAAATAAAAAAAGTCAGTTAGTTTTTTGCAATGGCAAAGGTTTTGGCCGCATTTACTATGTTGTAAAAATCACACCACCCTAGCTCCCGAGAATTCGTATGTAATAATTCGTTTCGATACGTGTGTGATTAGAAGATTTAAAATAAATCGCTTGTGAATTCAGATGTTCGAGCGTGATCGGCAGTTGCTATGTCGTACGTGATCGGCAGTCGACGGCGTTAATTGCTTGGAAACACAATAATGGGCATCTATCTGAATTTTGAATTTGTTCACTGGTCCCTTCCCAATTAAAATGAATGTAGCGTGTATCGGAAAGATGGGATGCAGATAAAATCAAACTGAACAAGATTCTCCAGGGAACCAACACCGTAATCACGAAAAAATAATCAGTTGTCCCATACAGTTGGGTCGGGTAAGTATTATGTATGACGTACATCGTAGCTCATGACGAAATAATAACTGCCGCTCGGGTCGATCTTTAGGTGAAACCGCGCTTGCCCAGGTTAACCTAGGTTTGTCGGCACGGTTGGCGCAGTGGTTGAGCAATCGACTGCTGCGCTGTGTGTAGCGGGTTCGATTCCCGCTCGGAACAAATATTTGTATGACCTACAGATAGTTGTTCCGAGTCTGGCTGTTTGTGCATGTTACTTTAAATGTTTGTAAACGCACCCACGATACAGGAGAAATTCCTAGAGGGGGCAACGACATTTAAAAGAAAAAAAAAAACAACACACACACGCACGTATTCAATTATAAACATTATTGTAGTAATTATCTTTGTACTAGTTTATTGTAACTTTGTAAGGGCCAGTGATTGTTTTCCTTAATACAGGTTATTCTCTAACCTAACTAGGAAAGCAGAACTCCACCCACCAGATTGTGATTGACATGGTATAAACTTATACGTATGACTTTGTGTATGCCTCATGCACTACAATCTCCCTTTTTAGGGTTCCGTACCCAAAGGGTCAAGCGGGACCTTATTACTGAGGCTTCGCTGTCCATCCGTCCATCCGTCTGTCACCAGGCTGTATCTCATGAGCCGTGATAGTTAGCCAGTTGTTTGGTCCCGGCTGCCATTTGTAGATCTTTGCCAGTCGTTACAGGTAGTCAGTGGTCTGAAAGTCTGACAACTTGTCTTACCAAAGGGTATTTTATTACCCAGTACACTGTACTTCTCGTAACTGAGATCAGATAGGTAGTCGCCCTGTGTAAAATACTGGTATTAACCTGCATCCGGTTAGACTGGAAGCCGACCCCAACTTAGTTGGGAAAAGGCAGGCGGATGATGAGGCATTATGACGTACGATTATGATATTGGTCCCACGGAGAAAGTTCTTCAACCTAAGAGGTTTTCGTTTGCTTAACCGGACTATCCTGTGGTTGACTTGAGTTTAAGGCCTCCAGCCAGGGCATAAAATTACTTTCAAACTAAGCGACTACTCGCTTAGGGATCCCCTGTGGGGTACAAGCCTCGTCTTAGGGCGTCGCTGGGGGAGTACAGCATGGGGACAGGCTGGATCTGAATGATATATCATTATTTAGAGGCTGATTTAAAATTACTGGCACAGCATCGGTCGGGGAGGGCAAGAACCGGGACGTCGCGAGGGACCTCGACGGCGAGGTCGGAAAGACGGCGGTTTGCGTCTGAACTTTTTAAGAGTGCTAGTCTCTTTGCTACACTCCTGGAGTAGGGTGATAGCATCATCGGGAGTGACGAGGGTATGCCTCAGTTTGATTATCTGTGTCCCATCCTTAAATATCACTACACCTTTCTGGAACACGCTGTATAAGTTTTCAGTTTATAACATTACATCACGTCTGTAATTCCCGAAGGTTTAAACAGAGGTGTACTTATTAGTACATCCACATTTATCTTCTTTCTTTTCGTTTCTTCTCCATAGGAAACAACCAACCGGAACCGTGCACCTTTTGTCGACGTTTTATAAGTGCCCATGTAGGCCTATGTGAAATAAAAATATTGTGATTATGATTTCACCAGTTATGTTTAAGTCCCACGTAATAGGGCTTGTAACCACTAGGTCAACGATGCAGTCAGTTTATCAGTGACCAAAATTGCGTGGTCCAACTTTAAAAAGTCCTATAACCAACATCTCCTCCTCCTTGCGTCGTATTGGTCAACGCTGAGGGTCGTGACCTCCCTTCAGTATCACCTTCTCTCGGATGATTTTCCTCCGACTGTTTCTGTCCCTGGCAGTGTGAAGGGCACTGTGGACTGTGGAATCAATGGCGGTGCGGATCTAATCAGACCAACGTATTGGGCTGCGGCCACGGGTCCTTTTCCCGTCCACCTTGCCGGTTATGATTAACTTTTCAAGGTTGCGAACCGGAACATCTGGCAACCAACATCTGGAAGTGATTAAAATAAGGCCGAACCGGCAAAACTTTTTGTTATAAATCATTTCATGGAATTAACTATGTGATTAAATATTTGGGCCTTTTTCTTTATTACTGATTGGAAATCATCAAATGATCTTTCCTGGGCAGAGCGAAAAGGAGTGTCAAACTTGTACTGACTAAAACCCATCCATGTTCCTTCTTAGCCCTTTGTGTTCCAGGGCCACGGTATCTCTTTCGAACAGCCCCGCAGCCTTGGCAGGAAATATTTTTTGGGCTGACAATACATCTCCTATTTATTCATCAAGATCCACTCATAATTTTGAACTCCGAACATATTTTGAACGTCTGTAAAATTAATTTATATTAGGAATTTTAAAGACTTTTTTCTTTCTCTGTGGTAAGTATAACACAACTCCTTGAATATGTGCTTATAATACTAGTATAGGTTACGTCAGAGGTTCCAAATAAAATTTTCAAGAATTCCTCATTAAAAAACTACGCTCCATAACGAGGTATTTCTGGAAAATTGTCTCAAGTCGCTTTTCTACGTTTTCCATAAAAACAACTTTCGGAATATATTTAGAGAAATTGATATCTTGTACACTTAGTACTTAGGGCTTTTTAATTATTTACTTTATCTCCAACATACCATAACATAACATCACGCCTGGGATCCCCGAAGGGTAAGGTAGAACCCTACCCTATAGTAGTAGTAACCCACATATTGCCAGTTACGTTAAAGTACCATGTTATAATTTGGTCCTGTCCCACAAACGACGGGGCACTTAATATCGTGTCCTGCGTACCCTGATGATTTTAACCGATTTCTAAAAAGTATGAGGTTCTCAATTCGACTGTTTTTTTTTTTTAATGTTCACCGATTTCTCCGCCAATTGTGGACCGATTTTCAATTAATTAAAAAAAATACTTCAATAGAAATTTCTCCTGTATCGTGGGTGCGTTCACAAATATTTAAACTAACATACACAAACAGCCAAACCCGGAACAAATATCTGTAGGCCATACAAATACATGTTCCGTGCACTCGATAGCCTATACTCCTGAGGTGGTTCTGTTGACACTTTGTCAGAATCTGATCATAGGATCCCAGGGAAATGGAGGCTAACCCTTAAATTTAAAAGGCACATTCAATGTTTTTGACATACTTTCTTTTACGGAATTCTGATTTTGGTGCTTGGTGATTACCAGGCAAGCGAAGATCTGATGCTGATCATTTATAATAGACGGCAAATCTGTCATGATCGCTGCAATCGCGTTTTTGACATACTTTCTTTTACTTTCTAACGGAATTCTGATTTTGGTGCTTGGTGATTACCAGGCAAGCGAAGATCTGATGCTGATTGTTTATAATAGACGGCAAATCTGTCATGATCGCTGCAATCGCTTGGAAGTTTATTGTACACACAATATTATAACATAATATCACGCCTTTATGCTCTGAGGGGTACGTTGATGTGTACAGTATAAACAACATTTCTATAGTTATGTATGTTAAGTTCCATTTGATGGGGATAAGCCTATTACCATGACATGTATCGTTAACATTGGATTACAACGCAACGTCTAGACGTGCTCGTTAGCAATATTTAATTAACACAATTAATGAAAACATTTACATAGTGAACCTGTTGCAAAGTGGAAAACAGTAGTCCAGTTCAACACAATTTTGGAACTCGAGTAGCGCGACGAAATAAGACGGATCGTTGTTATGTTTGCTCCTCAGATTTTAAATAAGTTTAGTGGTAAAAAGTGGATATAGTAGCAATAATATACTGTTAACTTAAAGCCAGTGAAGCGACCTGTGGACTCATGTATTTTTTATGAAAATCGGCCTAAGTTAAACAAAGTTATAGTGACAATAAAACTGTGGAAAAAACTCTAAATTCAAAAACAGTGTTAACGGACTTTATCCTTGACCTACGACAACCCGCGGATCACTCGATACCTCCCGCGCTGACCGCCGCTGTCCCCGCTGTCGTCTGCGCTTCAGTACTCAGCGCATAGAGATCAAAAATTTCGTCACTATATGTTAAGTCTCGCTGGCGGAGTGGTTCTTGTGGCAGGTTTGATTTGTCCGACGTGTCGCCGGTTCAAATCTTCTAAAGCAGAATTCTTTTTGTGTTAGAAATTATTCTCTACAATAACACTAACGAGGCGTCAATATGAATTTCTTCGAGAATATTCGGCGGACGCGTACCCGTACTCAATCACTTAATGAAAGTATAGTGGAACAATGTAATAATTCCAATGACTCCTCCATAGATGGCACCACACACAGTTTGCCTACAATATCGGATGATGAAAACGACGAAGTCACACAATGGGGAAGCCCGTTAAAAGCTAATTGTAGATGGCACGACTATAGCTGGTTCTCATCTGACCAATGAGGTCGACCTATTATGAAATATAAAATGACATTACCAGATTTTCAACCAATGACGATGCTTGGAACCAGCTATGGTAGCGCCATTAGTTCCTCAGTTTCCATCCCCATTAAAACAACAAATTGACCAGCTCAACTCAGAATTACTGGCGGCCCATGAAGAAATAAATAATTTATCATGTGAAAACACTGAGTTAAAGAGAACGATTGACTCGCTAACTAGCAAACATAAACTTGTAAAAAAAGTAACTAAGAAGCTAATTAGTGACATTGGGACACCTAATAAGGAGCAAGCCACTCCCATTCGTAATTCAAATCCACATAAGAAACTGGAAAGTTCTACAATAACTTTAACTCCAAAACATGTAAATACTTTAGTTACGAAACAGATTAATACAATACAAAATAGTCCATCGCACACCGTTAAACCAAATATGGAGGTTGTTAACAATAAACAACCACAAAAACATAAATTGTGTATTCTGAGTTCTAATAAGACAAACAAGATCTTATCAATAGCAGAAACAACATTCCAGAACTATAATATATGTCACTACCTCAAACCATATTGTGGGATCAGGCGTCTCGTCAGCGACATCGATAAAAAACTGACTACTTTAACGGCTGATGATTACTGCATAATTCTCATCGGCGAAGAGGACTTTAGCACAACAAACAACTATCATGATATAATTATTAACTTGCGTGAAACACTTGTAGCTGTGAATAACACAAATATTATAATATGTTTACCTACGTATACAGCTATTACTCTAATATGTACAATTTGAGAGTAGAATTGTTCAATAACCTGTTATACAATGACATTCAGATACACAATTATGCATTTCTATATGACTCTAATTACGATCTACCCTGTGATTATACAATGTTTTCTAAGTTAAATGGTGTGATTAATATAATACTGGTATGAACAATATTTTTTGCAATGTAAAATATGATATTGACAAGACCTTTCATAATTGTTTTTCCAATTCTAATAATATAGACAATGTCTCTCATAAAATAGTTACTCCAGAAACTCTGAACAATCAAAATTTTTTTCTTGTATAACCATATTCATGTTATTCATCAAAACACAAACGGTTTAATAAGTAAATCGGACTTAATTAGCTTACATTTAAATGATCTTGCTAGCCTCGGTAAACATGTGGATGTACTTTGTATTACAGAACACAATATGACAGAAGAGGACCATTGTAATCTTTGTATTCCAAATTATACTCTTGCTACCTTGTATGCAAGAAAGTCCCGGAGAGGTGGCTCATGTATCTTAGTAAATAATAAACATCCATATAAAATTCTCGACTTAAAAGAATATTGCAGTTCTTGTATCTTAGAATCTTGTGCAATTGATTTAATCGAACATCAAATAATTATAGTCTGTATTTATAGATCTCCTAAGAATAATATCGACTCTTTAACTTCATTTTTTTATAACCTTGATGGAATCTTAAGGAAAATATGTCTCAATTCCAAAAAAAAGGTGCTGATTTGCGGTGACTTTAACATCGATATTTTAAAAAACACGAAAATGTCAATTCAATTTCAAAATCTCTTACATAGTTTTAATATGAAATTAGGTGTGCGTGAACCAACCCGGCTAGATAGCGGTACATGCATCGACAATATTATACACAATGTAAGAGGAAGTGTATGTGAAGTAATGGAGCTAGCCGTCTCTGACCATACAGCTCAAATTATAAAATGTCCCGTCAAAAAGACCTGCGCGATCACACACTGGTTCTCTTATAAACGCGATTTTTGCCAGGAAAATATCAAAAAATTTAAAGAGGCTCTCCAAAGTCTTAGTTTTAATAGTGTTTATAGCTGCAAAGATCCAAACAATGCATTTAAAGAATTTCATAACTTATTCAAATTATTTTACGATCTGTGTTTCCCTTTAAAGAAAATAAAAAAATGTTACTACTAAACCACAGAAATGGATCACAAAAGGCATTAAACTGTGCTCTAAACGTAAACGTGAGATGCTATGGCACTTCAGGCGGCATCCGAATGTAGTCAATAAACAAAGGTATAATTCCTATTCCAAACGTTTAAAAACAATTATCAAATTGACCCAAAAATCGGAAAATAGCCATTTTATCAATAACGCTGTAAATAAAACTAAAGCAACCTGGAGGGTTATAAACTCATCAAAAAATAACATTCCAAGGAACGGTCCTTATAAACTCCTCATTGACAATAAATACGTAACAAATCCACCTGACATTGTAGAACTATTTAATAATCATTTTATTGACCAAATACAGCCAACAAACAATTCTGACCATAAAATAACAGTAACAAATACAAACATTAATTCATTATTCTTATCACCCACAGCACCAATTGACATTTATAACATAATTACGACTCTGAAAAACACGAATAGTTCTGGCTTTGACGACATTGAGACTAAGAGAATAAAAAGCGTAGCTGTAGAAATTTCACCGGTTTTTAGCTGTATTATTAACCTTTGTATAGAACATGGTGTTTTTCCCAAAGACTTAAAATTGACCGTAATAAAACCACTTCATAAAAAGGATGATCCTCAAAATGTACAAAACTACAGACCCATTGCGCTTCTTTCAATATTTTCTAAAATAATTGAAAAGGTTATTTATAACAGTATATACATGTTTCTTGAAAAAAATGGCATTTTAATTAAAGAGCAGTATGGTTTTAGAAAAGGTAAAAACATAAACATGGCCATTTATGAATTGATTAATGAAATAGTTACTAATATGGACCAAAAAATACCTGTAACAGCCTT
The DNA here is from genome assembly GCA_949152445.1 of Cerastis rubricosa. Lineage (NCBI taxonomy): Eukaryota > Metazoa > Arthropoda > Insecta > Lepidoptera > Noctuidae > Cerastis > Cerastis rubricosa. Next base: position 19,422,311 of record OX424541.1, read on the forward strand.
ATTTATGGACATAACTAAGGCTTTCGATTTCGTTGAACATGGAATCCTTCTAAGTAAGCTATATAAATATGGCATTAGGGGCAAAGCTTTAAAAACTAGTATTTCAGCAGTCGATGTTCAAACTAAAACTGAAATTAATTACCAATCGAGAGAGAGACAAATTTACTACGGTGTGCCTCAGGGAAGTGTGCTTGGCCCTTTATTATTTTTATGCTATATAAATGACCTTCCAAAAACCATACCACATCCTATGACCCTATTTGCTGATGACTGTACTATAGTATTTTCTGGTAAAAATAGTGACTCATATGAAAATGACATAAACAGTAGCTTAAGTCTAATAATTCAATGGCTAAATAATAACAACTTACAGATTAATTTTAATAAAACTCAAATAATGACATTTAAACAAAGAACTAATCCTAAAATTCTTGACATTAATTATGACCAAAATAAGATTATTAAAACGGAACGAACCAAATTTCTAGGTATTTGGCTAGACGAAAACATGACATGGAAAACACACATAGACATAATGATAAAAAAAAATCATCAATTTTGCTATGCTTTACACAATTTGAATAAGGTTGCAAATCGTAATACTGTCCTTACTGCATATCATGCATATGTCTCCACAACTCTTCGTTACGGCATAATATTTTGGGGCAACTCTACCGACAGAGAAATGGCATTTAAAGCCCAAAAACAATGTCTTCGAGCCATATGTTTGTTAAAAACCACCGAAAGTTCCAAACCATTTTTCGTTAGTTTAAAAATACTTACGCTTCCATCCCTCTATATTTATGAAATTTGTATATTTGTTAAGGAGAATCTGTCTAAATTTGAAAAACTTAATACTAGGCGTCACCAAAGCACACTAAAATCAAAAAAACACAATACTGCACTGTTCTCAAAGAGTTGTCTTGGCATGGGTCCAAAGATTTACAATAAACTACCAAAAACTTTAAAGAGCATGACCAACATAAACCATTTTAAATCGCAACTTAAGAAATTCTTGATTGAAAAGGCTTACTACTCTATCAATGAGTTTTTAGATGATAGAAGCATAAAATAAAAATGTCCGATCCACATGTTATTCTATCTTGTTTACGATGTTACTTGTTTGAAACCGTTTTATTTAGTTTTGTAGTTTTCTTTTTTTTTCCTTTACACCTAATTTGTACGCCTTGCAAGGCAAAACATAGTGATACAACACAAATTTTATACCATGTACCATATTACCTATGTTCGACAAATAAAATACTTTGACTTTGACTTTGACAATGCCTCGCCACCAAAAAGCCTCCAGCCAGACTTCTCCATAACAGTTGTACCCGATATCCTTAAATGGATGTCATCCATTGCGCAGCAGTTAAATGAAGATTGCTCTATTACGGATGGCAAACTCAACTTGGAGCAGAAACTGAAGAACTGAATAACAACCCTATGCCGCAAAGTAGAATCTGTTACCTCTCAAATGGCAGTTCTATATCAGGCTCTGAAGCAGAAAGCCCTGCAAGCCGTCAAAATTATCGATGACCTAAAGGGAGATCACGGTCGTAGGATTGACGGCTTCTTTGGCTAATACTGATGTCCTCAGGTCTGTATGGTGTCGGACGTAAAGAATAGCACCATATCTTCCCGTGGGTGTCGTAAGAGACGACTAAGGGACTTGCCAGAGAATGGGCAGCAGCGTTCTCTGTGCTTTTGTAACAACCGTACTGCGATCGCCAATCCGCCTGCCAAGCGTGGCGATTATGGCAAAACCCCCCAAATTGTCATTGTGGCGACACTTGGGGGAGGCCTATGTCCAGCAGTGGACGACTTTTGGGCTGAAATGATGATGAATGATGATGTCCTCAGGTACATTTACGAGCAGAATGTAGCCGATAAGTTTCCAGAGATGCCAATGGAATCTTTTTTGACCGTAGTTAAGTTCAGCCACAAATCCGAATAAAAAGATGCGATGACCTGTAACTACATTATCGAGGTTTCAGGCAAGATTCGAAAATCCCTAATATCTTAAGAAAGGCTTTTTTTATAATTTGGCCTGCCTGCTCTATCCGAGATTTTACTCAGGTTACCAGATGTTACAAATATCAACAGTATGGTCATGAAGCCAAATCATGCAGAGAGGTCAACTCTACTTGCGGTCGCTGTGGAGAAGTAGGACACTCGTTGTCCGAGTGCAAGGAAAAACCGCTCACACCTACACGACGTGCTACTTGCTCGCGGTTTAAAAAGCCCAATAACCACAAAAAGGGAGACGCTGAGTGCCCAACTAGGAAAATAGCAGAATACAAAGTATATACTCGATCGACTATGGGGGCGCGTAAAGCGTCATACTGTATGTTAGACTTCCGCGTTTATACGCTTGTAGATGACACAACAATAACTGACAGACTACTGTGCTGACCTACTCATCAAATTTTGCTGTCTACGCACTTTAGTCGCTAGCTGCAATAATCGAAAAAAAAAACAGAGTGCATCGACTGTTTTTTTGGTGGATGAACTTTAACCTAGTTTTTCTTTCTAATGACGCTGATTTTTCCTTGTTATTATTGCGTGTTTTTGTTCTAAATTAATAGTGTTTAAGTTAATTAGGTTAAATATATCAAATGATTCTAATTTGATCAGTTTAAGATTTAAAATATTATTTTAAAAATCTGTTGCCCTGTAAATGGTATAATTATTGTTAGAGCTCCTTCCGCCTGTGATAAAGAATTATCCTAGTACAGGCATCGAACATTGTGAGACCTGCATTGTTTACTTAAGATATATTTTTTTGGTTTTTGACCCATTTTTGGTTCTGAATGAAAAAAAAAAAAAATTAAACAAAATTATTAAAAAAAAATAACGAATTTATTTTACCTTGGCTTACTTTAAATAATAAATCTATTATTATTTAAAGTAAGCCAAGGTAAAATAAATTCGTTACAAAAATGTTGTATAGGATATTTATATAGGGCGACTGTTAATTATTAGTGATCGATATTTAAAAAAGCGTGTGATTATACTCATGATAACAAACAACTAGCCCAAAGAAACATTTTTTTTTATATTCATACAGTTTTATCACAATAATACAACAGCCGTATGAAATTCGCGCGCGCGTGCCTTTGGCCTATCAGCTTCTCGGTTTTATTTTTGAATAAAGGAACTTATGGACGATAGGATAAGAGCAGGAGAATGAAAATGACGATGAACGATACTAAAGGCGCCAATCTTGTGACTCAGTTCGGCCAATTTAGCCCCCAGCGGCGACACAATTTAAATTTCTATCGACACGCGTTTAGGAAGAGGCGTGTCTATGGTCATTTCGAGAAATTTCTTTTGTCTTCAACCTTTTTATTAATTTCAGAGGATCTATCTGTGAAGAAAGGCTCGGAAGTGTCGATCCATATCTACGATCTACACCGTCGACCGGATCTCTTTCCCGATCCGGATGCTTTCAAACCGGACCGGTTCTTCAGCGGGGCGCCCATGCATCCGTACGCCTTCGTGCCGTTCAGCGCCGGACCCAGGAATTGTATAGGTAAGCTTCTTTGTCTTACTTGTCTGTACATTAAACCAGAGAAGGTTTGCACTTCGGAAAGTTTCGTGTTGCAAAACTAGTACGAACGTCACACCACAGAGCGAGCCCATATGCGCTAGTAGCATATATGTAGATGCCACTTAAGGTGAAAATGCCAGCGTAGTTTACGAAATTCAATTTTTTTAGTCTTTTTGCAATTTGCAAGTCAGTGTCGGGTTGATTAAAATATAATTTGCGATCGTAACAAATATGGCTTAACATAGTTAGAATCATAAAATCATCAATACAACCCTTTAGGTTAATTTAATCGCATTCAATGACTATCATGAAAATGTAATTCAGTGGGATTAAATGAGCTTAGAGGGCTGTTGTGTGTCATATTTTGTAAAACGAACTGCCTGACATTGTTCTTAAAATTGCAAGTGCTCCACCTTACGCCGCATTATCGCTTCACACCAGGCGATTTGCGACCAAACGCTTGCCTAGTATACAACGAAAAAAGATAACACTGACGAAAATCTAACTTTAATTTTTTTAGAGTCTGTGTTATTTTACAGAGAATTGTTAAAAAATACAGAAACCTACACAATCATTTCGTTAAAGTTAAATAAATTATCAATGTCCGGGACCTTTTTTGCACGATCTAAATTAACTAGGCGTATTGAATCTTCATTATTTTAGACAAGTTTGAAAAACCAATAAAGTTTTTTTCTTACGGTGAGACCATTGTTTAGGTTTAAACAGTGAGAACGGAATCATAGCGATCAATATTTATTTAAAGTTTCGAAAAATAGTACCACCTCGCTCAATAGATGGTGTTGTAGTCAAATTAGAAGTCGCTATGGTTTCGCTACCACAAATAGTATAAGATCTAAAGAATTATTATTTGCCTATGCATAGTCCGGTTAAGCAGACGACAACCTCCTAGGATGAACTGCGAGACGCCATTCCAAAAAATAAATTTGCCTATGTTGTAAGAAGTACCTACATCCAGTACATTATGAATCGGTTCGGTTCAATATATGTGATTTAAAACCAGTCCAGTGTACCTAATTTCACTACCCGCTCCAAGTCGACCCTCGGTCTCGTTCAACCATTTACAGACATATTATCCTTCCCGTTTGGTAGATAAAGGTAACCACCTGTTCGATTTACGTAGGTGTGTAAAACTTTACGTGAGTAATAACTTTAAGTAGGTACTTGTGTTTTCTTTGTTTGATATAAATAAAGTGGGTATAGATAATGTATACATTGTCTATTCTTAAGTTACGCTCGTAGACACTACAAAATTATCATTCGAAATATTTCAAATATGAAGCTACCCACGTAACAATAAAACAGTTAAGGAGCTACGTTTCCATCTCGTTTTAAGGGTTTCGTTGCCAAATGGAAAAAACGGACCCTTATAGATTCGTCCTGTTCATCTGTCTGTCCGTCCGTCCGTGTGTCACAGATTTTTTCCTCCGAGACTGGGCATGGCACTACAAAGTTGAAGTTTGGAGAGTAGGTGCCTCCTATAAACCACTACACAAATATGATGAAAAATCAATATTGAAAAAAATAGGTGTGGCCCTCTAATGCCCTCCATACATGTAACTGAAGGTTGAAAAATATACATCTACGTACCTATATATATGTGTGGGTGGTTTTCAATAGTACTCTTAAAAATCGTAACGAGGTTCCTGAAATTTTTAAGGAACCTCGAGACTTCTTAAGTCAATGGTTGATGCGATATTTGCTTCCAAAGTCATTAAAAATTTACAAAAGTTGTGTGTCTCCCCCCCGTCCAAAATGACAAACCTACTTGACTGAAAGATATGGAACAGATGAATGTTGTTTAGCCATAGCCATGTGCCGTTTTTGCCCTATACCCTAACTACAATAAAATCCCATTGTCCACAGGTCAACGCTTCGCAATGTTGGAGATGAAATGTGTGCTAAGTGCAATATGCCATAACTTCAGATTATCGCCGAAGGTTAAGGGTTTTCGACCAGCACTTCTGGCAGACATGCTGATACGACCTGAAGGACCCATTTATATTAAGTTTAGTCGGCGGTAGATTTTAAGGTTATACAGTTCTGTTAAGCCGAAGTTCGTGGTAAGTGGTACGTGGGAGTGAGACGACACTTGCTGTGACTGAAAAGGTTTTCCGTTTAGGGTTATTTTTAGGTTAGAGAGAGAGAAAAGGTTAAAATATGGGTTAACCTTTCCTCTTATAATTAATCAGCCTATAATGAACGGCCTATAAGGAACGTGCAAAGAGTTCATTATAAAAATATGCAAGAAAGTGACGGAGTTATCCCGCGCTCGTTGTTTTGTCTATTTCATTCTGGTTAATCAGTTATATTTAAATGGTTAGTTCGTATTGATCAAACATAATCGTTTAGAGGCCTAATCGGTTAACATTTTAACCCGATTAATCAGTCCCTGAAACATGACCACAGATTTTTTTCCCAATATACATTCTCGCACATTTTGTGTCCACAACTGCCAAGAGTCTTGGTTTTTTAGTATAGATAAGATCTGTTAAGGATATATAAGTTCTATGTGTAAGAAAGAGGTTATTTTTATAAATTATACAAGGTGTAAACGGACCCATTCTGTACATTAAACTAAGTGACTCTACGCAAAAAACGACTTTTATTTTGGAGTGAAAAAACATGTTTTACGGTAGCACCCAATGTAACGTACTCAAAACATTGTGCTGGCGAATGTACACGTAATTGTACAGGGGTAATGGAAGTTCGGAAGGGGTCCGAGAGGGCCGATGCCTGCCAATGCTGCGGGATTGTTCGAAAGAGATATCGTGGCCCCGGAACTCAAAGAGCTGAGGAACGAACATGGATGGGTTTTAGTCAGTACAAGTCTGACACTCCCTTCCGCTCCGCCCAGAGCAGGAGGGGTCATTTGATGATTTCCCAACAGTAAAAAAGGGGTAATGGAAGTATTTGAAAGTAAAGTTGTAACATTTAAAACTTGTATTTTACTAGAGAATTTTGGAAATGTTTGGAACCTTGACCTCCAATACCTCCATAAGTCGAAGGTTCTCAACGATGGTCTAGAACAAGAAATAAGATCGCAGTGACGCGATGACGGGGAGAAAATCTGCTATTCGGTTTCTTTAATGGTCTTTTTACATCCTTTACGTAAAGAGCGTTTACGTCTTACGACATTTCGTCATACAAACTTTCAAGTCCTTATTTTCCGAAATGACTGACCCGATTTTAATGAAACTTCAAACGCATAAACAGGATACATAGGTCTAAAAAGTTACCAAAAACATTTTCGAAAAAGAGTGTTTAGTACATGTAAATTAGACCGATTACAAATTATCTATAGAAAAAGAAATGTCCAATTATCTTTTTTTTAAGACTTGTTTTGTCTTGAACTAAAAACTACTTTATCCTTTGATTTTACACAAATCAGCTACATTTTCAATTAAAGTTTTATAAAAGTTTTATTTATTTTTACCCTACTACAGCGAAGCAAAAAGGAGCTGCAGCAAAAATTGAAAGCAAGAAACCCTGTATGTAAATTGTAAATTTGTTTGTGTGTATGTTCATCTGTTCCCTCATAACTCCAGAACTGTTTATCATAATTTTACAAATGAGGTATCATTAGAAGCGTCTTTAGCGTCCACTAGTCATGGGCTATTTGACGTCTCATTAAATTAGATATTCCTTCGTATATACATATAGTATAACCCTCTAGAGAATATGAACTTATGTAATACTAGCACTTCGCCCGCAACTTCGTCCGCAAATATTGTGAAATAATAAAGTTAGGTGACTCGGTAAAGATGTAGTTTTCTAATGGTGAAAGAATGTTAAAAATCTGCTGAGTAGTTTTTGAGCTAAATCATAACAAACAATCAAATTTTTCGTCTTTATAATATTATTATTGATATCAAATGAAACAGTTTAAGATGTCTAAGTCACAGTTAGATGATTTTTTTCCGTTAGACACGGTCATGATGTGGGCAGAACATGGGTTTCGTGCAATGAAAACACACACTACACACGGTACACTGCTTTTATCGAGCTAACAAATTACTTAAAATTACAATCCAACACAATAACACTAGGCACCATGAATCGGGTTACAGTTTCGGGACGTCTTGACTCCGCAGCGGTCAGACACAGACTGTCCTCCCCGCAGCGAGCCAGAAACATCACGACTCTGTAGTAAGCGCGCTTAGGTGTGGGTAGACTGGTAAGTAGGTCGCTTGACCTTTGGCGCGCTTTCGATTCATAGTCCGTACTAATAATCCGACTCGGACATATATTTAAAAACCGGTCAAGTGCGTGTCGGGCCATGCGCAGTGTAGGGTTCCGTAGTTTTTATAACAGCCAAGTGCGGGTCGTATTCGCTGACTAATAGTTTCGTACCATGCTCTAATTAAAAGTCAAACATGACTACCTACCTAATTTGACTTCCTATACAAACAACAACAACAAGAACAACTGACGCTTAGCGCCATCTATCGACATTTCTACGGAGTTGTTCGAAATTTTCGAGTCAAATACAATTGGTCCACTAATACTCGTAAACTTGTAAAGCGCACTTAAATGTGATAGTTTTCCTTTAAACTACGTTATATATAGGTGCTACTGCCGTGACATTTGTATTTCTAACTACAACCGTTTAGTCTGTAGAGGGAGGGACAATTTACCCTAACGAAAATTGGTACTTTAAACCTTAATAAGTCACGAATGATTTACTTAATCAAAACGGTCTTCCCAACCCCTAATATTTTTGAAAGACTTATCTAACGATATCCCACACCATGCGAAGGACGAAAAAATAATAATCATCCCCACTGTACATGTAGGGGAGGTACCCTAAATAAATGTTTTTTTTCAAAATTTTATTTTACTACTTTTTCGGTGTCATTAACTTGTATACTCATGCCAAATGACAACTTTCTAGTACCAATAGTTTTTGAGCTAAACCGCGGACAGACAGACAGACAGACGGACATGGTGATACTATAAGGGTTCCTTGTTGACTACGGAACCCTAAAAAATGTAGAACTTATAACCCCAAAATATTTTAAATACAAATAAATTCAAAAACTAAACCCGATTACTGAAAAATCACTTTTCCCTGAAGTTAGTTTGAACACAGCTATCCTAGAATATTTTCTTGTTTCATACTTTTTAGTTGGGGTTTAGTTAATGAACTTATTTTTTGCAGAATGTTATGTTTATGTTTGTTCAAGCCATTTGTGTTTTAATAAAGTATGGCCTTTTGATATTTTTTCTAATGAAAAAAGGTAAAAGTTTTCATATAAAAAAAAGCTGGAACTTTCTGGTCTAAGGGGCATTTAAAACAAAAAATATGCGGGTGCTCCTAATATCCAAAAAACAACATTTTGATAAAGCGAATAGTAATACGGAATAAATGGCATTGTGATTTTTGGTTCTTTATTCGAAAATCAGAGTAGTTCTGAGAATAGATATACTCGTATTTTGCTGGCACATTTATTTTGTAAAATATATATTCAAAGAATTTAAATTTGCATAGGTAGCTAAAAGGTCAATCGATTAGTAAAATAGTTTTTACCACAAAAGCCCCTTTTTTTTTTTTTTTTTTTTAGGATGGGAAATCATCAAATGACTTCTTCCGCTCTGGGCGGAGCGGAAGGGAGTGTCAGACTTGACTGACTAAAACCCATCCATGTTCCTTCTTAGCCCTTTGCGTTCCAGGGGCACGGTATCTCTTTCGAACAACCCGCAGCCCTGGCAGGCATCGGCCCTCTCGGACCCCTTCCGATTTGCTGACATCTCCTTGAGGCGCGCGTGGAACACGAACGCGCCGTCGGCACGGTCTGTCGTCATAAGACGGACGGACGGTGAGCTAGCCCATTACTCACCGTCCACAGGCCCGCGCCTACGGTGGCCGGGGGCCACTGGTTGCCCCCCGACGCCCGGGGCGTCTCCCGCGGCGGCTGGGACGTGAGGTTCTCTCCCTCTCACGTTCCGCCACCTCCTTCGCTAGCATGACTGCTTCGCAGAAGGAGGCGACGGCTTCCCATTCCCTCTCGCTCCGGATCATGGATTGAACCAGGGCCGGACGCGAGAGGTCGCCGCCGCCAATCGCCGCTACGAGGACACGGCGGTGCTCAGCCCAAGCGGGGCATAGCTCCACAGTGTGCTCCACCGTGTCCTCCGGCCGATCCACGCAGTGGTGACACCCGGGCGTTTCCTCCCGCCCGATTCGGTGCAGGAACCTCCCGAAACAACCGTGTCCGGTGAGGACCTGCGTCAGGCGGAAGGTGAGGGCGCCGTGGCGCCTCTCTAGCCACTCCTCAAATAGGGGACTTATCGCCACTATTGTGGCGTGCCCTGCACGGGGTTGCGACAGTCGCTCTCTCCATGTCGCCATGAGATCGCGCCGGAGGTCTGTCCGCTGAGCGACAATTTGCCGCGGCAGCGGAGTTTCCCCCCGGCGTAGTGCCTCCGCGCGCCATTCGTGCAGGCACGCGAGGACTATCGCCTCCAGATCCCATGGCGGCAATCCGGCCAAGAGGCTCGCCGCCTCGCCGGAGATCGTGCGGTACCCCCGGATCAGCCTGGTACCCCCGGATCAGCCTAAGCCAAGAGCCTCAAACAATATCTGATGAGGTTCTCGTTAGGCAGCTGGATCAAGGGCTTGATTCAGAAAGCGGTACTCCTGGACACGGCTCGTATTGTTAGGAGGTTTCTTTCTCTGGAGCCCTGACCGCCGGTAGCTTGGACACTATTCCTGATACCACAAAAGCCCCTGAGCTTTTCTTTTCAAAGATAGGATTGCATATTACTTTGAAATATTTCAGTAAATCCTCTATATTATTGATAACCTTTCTATGTTAAATTGTGGTAGTCTAGCCGAAATGTTCATGTCTGATTTTATATTTACTTCGGTCTAATGAGACTAAGGGAGCGATCCCACTGTGTCGTCACGACAGATTATCGTGTCGTTAAAAGTGGCGTGGCTTGTGTATTTAAATGAAGGTGTTTTACACATTTTTACATTTAGGACGACACTATTAACTGTCGTCCACGACGTTTTTCCAGTGACGACAGATTGTCAAGTCCATTGGTGTGCTATTTATTAACTCATAGAGACTTTTTATCTCGGTCGGACCGGGGTGGTCCGACCGAGATAAAAAGTCTCTATGAGTTAATTCAAGTTATAATCTGTATACCAATTTCATCCCAATCCGTTTAGTGGTTTTAGCGTGACAGACATCCTCACAAACTGCCTCAGAAAGAAAGAAAGAAGAATTTAATTCAGACCTAAATAGTACTAATAATCCAGATTTCCAGTACGATAGTAGTTCAGATAATCTTAATGAACTACTGTAATTAGGTTGTAATTAAGGAATCCTAATGGAAAAAGAGAATCCTGGAGCCCCTTAATATATGACTTCAGATAAGTAACTGAGAGCGCTGTCCTACTATGTCATGACGATTAATTTATCGTTGAACGACTGTCGTCTCTAGCTGTTCCCACCACACCAATGGACTTGACAATCTGTCGTCACTTGAAAAACGTCGTGGACGACAGTTAATAGTGTCGTCCTAAATGTAAAAATGTGTAAAACACCTTCATTTAAATACACAAGCCACGCCACTTTTAACGACACGATAATCTGTCGTGACGACACAGTGGGATCGCTCCCTTAGTCTCATTAGACCGAAGTAAATATAAAATCAGACATGAACATTTCGGCTGGACTACCACAATTTAACACAATTACAGTAGTTCGTTAAGATTATCTGAATTACTATCGTACTGGAAATCTGGATTATTATTACTATTTAGGTCTGAATTAAATTCTTCTTTCTTTCTTTCTGAGGCAGTTTGATTTTAGATTTGGATGAAATTGGTATACAGATTATAACTTGAATTAACTCATAGAGACTTTTTATCTCGGTCGGACCACCCCTTGGGACTATTACCGAACAGAACGCGGGCAAAGCCGTGAACATAAACTAGTAGAAAATAAGCTGTTCGAAGTTTGTTTATCAGCCACAAGACACTAATTACCATTTGCTTGCAAGCATCTGATGGAATTCTCACTCAAATCTAGTTCCGAACTGAGCACCACAAAGCTAATTGAAATTGGTTTCGTAGAATAGCGATAACTATCAATATAGAGATTGATCTACTACCTCTATTTAGTTTCGATGTCTTACCGCTGGACTACGAGCTGAGCTGAACTGTGCTGAGCTGCTAAAGCGATACGTGTCTTGTGACAGCAGCTGTGAACAGATAATAGATTATATCAGCGTACAATGGCAGATTTTTTTATTTATTTAATTTGGCTCTTCAACAATGACTACACTATACTTATTAGAAAAAAACCGGCCAAGTGCGAGTCGGACTCCCGCACGAAGGGTTCCGTACCATTATTTATAAAAACGAAAAAAATAGTATATTTCATTACGAGTTCGGAAAGCCTGTCATTGCAAAGAGTTCCGACAAATGTCTACCCGAGCCGAGGCGCAGACGAAGGTGAGGGTTGACAGTCGGAACAAGTTGCAATGACGGTTCCGCACGTGTACTGAACAACTATTTCTAATACAGTTGCAAAAAAATGAAGCAATTTAATAAAGAACATTTTTGGAAAATGGCGCCAACCGTAAAAGAATATAAGCAGAGATTTTTTTTTGTTTTCTTTACCCATTCTGGGTAGGCAAAGGGAACTAGGCCCATACAGCCAAGTCTTCAGTAGAATTTTTTTATTGATATGAAATGAAAATGAAATGAAACCTAACCTAACTCATTGAATCAAGTCATTAAATCTAATATTGAAACAAATTAGTAGCTTCTTTTTAGAAATATTTGCATGAATCATAAAAACTTCTATGATTTTTTTTAGTAAAAACTCCGTGGTTGGTTTTTTTCTTTTTAATAGACATTATTTTGACAGTTGGGAAACCGTTGGGAAACCGTTGGGGAGACCGCACGAGTTCGGAAAAGGTAAAGAAAAAGCTCGAGTGTGTAATAGCCCACATCCCGAACGCTATACGTCCCTGCAATACGCCACTTTTTGAGCAACTGTATTAAAAAAATCTTTTTTGTATGGGAGCCTCCTTAAATATTTATTTTTTTCTGTTTTTAATTTTTGTTGTTATAGCGTCAACAGAAATACATAATCTGTAGAAAATTCAACTGGCTAACTATCTCGGTTAATGAGATACAGCCTGGTGACAGACGGACGGACGGATGGACGGACGGACAGCGAAGTCTCAGTAATAGGGTCCCGTTTGACCCTTTGGGTACGGAACCCTAAAAACATTACCAACTGAAATCTAAGTGCCCCATCACCTAAAGAAGAGCACTACATGCACTATTTTATGCGCCTACAGCTGACATCTACTTAGCTAACAACAACAAAAAAGAAAGAAATAATGAATAAAAATAAACAAACAGAAGCATACATATAGAATCAAACTTAATTATTACGCGAATTACAATTTAAGATTTTCCTGAGAGCAGGCACAGATGTGTGAGATAGGTCGATATCTTCATCGTGTTCTTTGTACACAGTGAACATTCTAAACAGTGGGCAATGTTGCTTTAAATTTGTTTTGCATTTTGGCATGCTATTCAGCTTCCTATTGGATGTTCTTGGTATATTTCGTGGCACATGGAAGGATACTTTACTGAGCAACTCAGGACAGGCATGTTACTAGCCTTTTGAGGAAAATTAAATCAAACATATCTCGTCGTTTCTCCAACGAGACCACCCCAGATAAATACCTTCTATAGTAAATACAAATTTGTGTGAATAAATAAGGCTGACAACTATGTTAGTAATACTTGACTTGTTCACAAATCACTTGTGCTGACTGAACAGTGGAACTTGTCTGCGGAAGCGACAGAACACCACGTCCTGCACGCGTATGACCACTGTAGAAACGAGTTTTGTCTACGGAAGAATCGACATAATGACAGATAGATAATGACAATGTGTGAGTTTGTCGATTCTTCCGTCGAGACCGTTTCTACGGCGGTCATGCTACGCGTGCTGTGGCCGAAAGAACGAACGAACGGTGTATCCTATATATACTTAATGTATTCTTTAACAAGAATAGGTTTTATTTTTATTTTAAACGTGCATTCTCACCAGCAGTATTTGCCTGTTTAGATTCGAGCGTTACATCATTGAGTGAGGATACTCAGGCACGATACGCGCATACGACCTTTTATATTTAGGCTCATAATGAACAAATATAACACAAATAACAAGTTTACCTACTGTTAATTCAAATTAACATGTTTTTTGTCTATATTATGATCATTAATAGCTGTAATATTTTATCTGTGGTTTGTATCAAAACTATTTATTGCTTGCAACATTATTGCAACAATTTTGTCAATTTTGTTATCTGTGTTTGAAACAAGAACGACAAGTCCGTTTCCGGACGGGAACTTCACTTTTTGCTTTTGCTCTGGCGCGGTCGCTAGCATGTAATTATGGAAATACAGAAGTTTTCTTAAATCACCAACCAGTTTCATTTAGCCACCTAATGTCCGGCAACCCACTCCGTGTAGCATCCCGAACCCGCCTTCCGGAGTGAACCGCTCAAGATTTGGACATTTTATGGTGGCCCATGAGGGGAAACAACACGCAAGCCACGTGTAAGAGACGCGTGGACTAGCGTCACGTCATCATCACATTGCGGGGAGCATCCCAGGTCTACTCAAGAAACCGGGACTCGTCAACGGACGGGACAGGGCGTCGCCGTGCCGTGGCATTCATCAAGATTACGGAAGTGTCAGTGCCGTTTAATTAAAATGTCAATTTCGGGGTGAAAGTGTTCAAGTGTTCATACGTAAAAAGTAATATCGTAATTTCAAGAAAATCATCGGACGCCATCTTGGTGTCGAAAGTTTGGTCAAACAAACTCAAACACAACGATAGTTGGCCAACCTACCGAACAATTCGTTTCAATCAAATCAATCATCATTGGTGCGGTTGGCAGTATGCTGAGTGAGTGAGCGGAGCTCAATCAATCAACGTTCGGACGAACTTCAGTGTGCGGTGCTATTGGACTATAGTTAATTGTTCGTATACAGAATAATAGTACGAGCCTTTCAAATAGGTCAATTCATTCATTCAAATAGGTCTCTCATTCATCTTCGGAATTGTCAAACTCAAAGTTGTAAATGTCATGTTTTTCAATCTGTCACTTCAGTGATCTATTATTGTAGTCAATAACAAATGGAGATTGTATCATTGTTTATTTACTAGTTCAATTCAAGGTTATTAAAGCGTCATAATGGCTAGTAAATCGGTTAAAATTCAGTTCAAATCTAAGCATCGTATGCTTCTTGATTTTGGTAACACGATAATGGAAAGTCAATCCACTATTGCTGCATCAGTTGCCAAGCGGCACTTCGATAAATATTATCCCTTGTTCATAGACGCCTACGAAGCGTTGGTGGGAATTGAGGAATGTTCCAGTGAGGAACTTGGTGAATATAGTGCTCAGTTTTCAGAGGTCAACAAGCTTCTCATTAAATTGGAGCAGAAGCTGTGTCACGAGGTGAGTCCGCCTACGAAGGAGACTACCCCTGTTGAATCAAAGGAAGGTCAGGTAAGGGCTAGGTTACCATTTATTGAAATTCCCAAATTCAGTGGCAAGATGATCGATTGGGTTCCATTTTTCGATCTCTTCCAATCGCTGGTCCATGAACGTCCTAACATGTCTGATGCGGAAAAGCATTATTATCTCAGAGCGTCACTCGAGGGCGAAGCACTCTCTATCATTAGACAGTTGCCAATGGATGAGAGCAATTATGAGGTGGCTCTCACTTTGCTCAAAGGTAGATATCAGAATCACCGTCTACTTCTAGATACATATCTCGACAGAATCATAAATTTACCTGTCATTCAACCCAATCATTCACTTCGTTCAGATTTCTTTGATCCGCTCAGGGAATCTATTCAAGCTTTAGAAGGACTAAAGGTGCCGATCAAAGAATGGTCATATATAATAGTGCATCTCATATTACAGAAATTACCGGTGAGGATCCGGTCCCAGTTCGAAGAGCGGTATGGCAAGTCTAGGGATGATTTGCCTACTATCGACCAACTCATTGAGCTGCTGGATGAGCAGTGTCGCCTATTTCAAGCGGTAAGCGATCAGTCCTGGGTCAGGGCACCTAAGCCATCCACTTCACATCATGGACGATCAGTGCATGGAAGGGGTACTCCAGCCACGTCACACTCGAAGAGGGTGTCTTCATCTGTGCCTCGGAAGGTGGAATCATCACGTCAAACATATCAGGTGACTTCTGTTACATGTTCATATTGCAATCAATTGGATCATACACTGTACAAATGTGATTCATTCAGACACCTGGCTCCCAGTCAGCGTAAGTCGTGGGCAAGGAACTCGGGTCATTGTTTCAAGTGCTTACGGAAGCACTATGCTAAGGAATGTCAACATCTAAACTGGTGTTACCATTGCGGTTCAAAAGAACACAACTCACTCATATGTATGGAACCTAAGGAGTCAGGGAAGGAACGACCACACACACAGGCTGTAACAGCATCTGAGCCATCTCAAGACAATCAAGGTGACCGGTCATCACCACAACGGGCGGTCAATTCAAGCAGCAATGATTCTCAACCCTGTACCTATCAACAGCTCCGGCCAAGGATTGGTGAGAGAGCTTCTCAGGCACAGGCACAATTCAACGAACTCCGATATGGCTTAAGGCTGACCCCAGACTTGGAATGAGATAGGTCAACTGTTGGTGCAATCCTGCGTCCATTACCACAAACCATCTGTCCAACTGCAGTGGTAGGTATCAAGGGGAGTGACGGACGCTATCATAAAGCTAGAGCTCTATTAGACACAGGGGCAAGTGTCTCAGCTATCACACAATCATTGGTAAATAAATTGAAATTGCACCAACAGTCTAATAGCACCAAGATATATGGAGTAGGACATCAGAAGGTTGATTTACCTGGTACAATATCAAAATTAGTTATTAAACCAATAGGCAAGGTAGTACCTATCATCAGCACAGTAGCTATAGTCATGTATACTATCTCTGCGGCTATCCCTTCATCTCACATCTGCTGTAGGCATTTAATTGATAATAATAATATTATATTGGCAGACCAGAACTTCGATCAATCACAGGAAGTTGATCTCATACTTGGTACAGATATACTAAATTATGTATTTGATGGTTCTAAGGTATCATTAAATATTCCAGGACTATTCGCCTATGGGACTTGCTTTGGTCATGTGGTGATGGGATCACTTACCGACTCAATGAGTGACATCTCACGGAGGGGACGTACTTCAGTTCAAAGCTACGGGCTTCTAGCATCCAGACTCGAGGAGGTTCTCGAGAGGTTTTGGAAGATAGAAGAGCCGCCGTCAAAACCCGCTCTCCATCCAGATCACGTAGAATGCGAGAGGTTGTATCAATCTACTACTAAACGTATGCCTGATGGCAAATATATGGTTCGCTTACCATTGTTATCAACAAGGCTGGGCCTCGGGGAGTCAAGGGCCTTGGCTACTCAACGTCTCAAGGCATTAGAAAGGAAAATGGATAGGAATCCAGATTTCGCAAAAAAATATAAAGAATTCATGAAAGAGTATGAAACTCTAGGTCATATGTCGGAGTCAGATTTTCAATTCAATTCAGAGCACTATGTCATACCTCATCATGGAATATTCAAGAAAGGATCTGATAAACTAAGGGTAGTTTTCGATGGCAGTGGTAAAAGCTCATCAGGGAAATCAATCAATGAATGTCTTCATACGGGACCGCCTCTTCAGAATGATATTACAAAGATATTATTGAATTTCAGACGTCATCAAATAGTCTTCACTACGGACATCCGGATGATGTTCAGAATGACGTGGGTGCATCCTGAGGATAGAAAATACCAGCTCATCCTGTGGAGGGCTGATCCATCAGAAAAGATCAAGGTATACGAACTCAATACCAATACTTATGGTCTAAGGTCAAGCCCCTTCATTTCAATCAGAACCTTGCTTCAATTAGCGGATGACTGGGAGGTTAATCACCCAGCTTCAAGGGCATCGGATATCATTCGGAAAAACATTTTTGTTGATGATATCTTAACGGGAACAGATTCCATTTCAGAAGCTCAAGAGTTAAAATCAGAACTCATTCAGCTCATGGACAGCGCGGGCTATGAACTCAGAAAATGGTCTTCCAACTGTAAGCAGCTATTAGAAGATTTGCCACAAGATCATTGCGAGCAACCTCGCCAATTTGATAATGAAGACAAGAGCTTTATCAAGGTCCTGGGGATTCAATGGAACCCGGTTTCAGATTCATTTTCATATCAAATAAATATACCTACAGGTCAAGCTACAACTAAGAGGAGTATACTCAGTACAATAGCAAGACTGTACGATCCATGTGGCTACTGTGCACCCGTCATATTCAAATTCAAGGTGTTTCTCCAATCACTCTTCACGGATGGGATATCATGGGATGAGCCTATCAGTCATAGACTGAATAGTCAGTGGAATGAACTAATTCAAGATCTAAATCATTTATCCGAAGTACAGATACCCAGATGTGTGTCATTGGCAGATGCTGTGTCATACTCACTTCATGGTTTTGGAGATGCTTCAGAGCTGGGATATGGGGCCTGCGTGTATCTCAGAACAGTGGATACATCCGGGCACATCATGGTAAAATTAGTCATGGCAAAGTCAAAGGTAGCCCCTAAGAAAACCACTCAGACTATACCAAAACTGGAACTCAGTGCAGCTCATCTAGTTTTCAAGCTACTGAATCATGTAGCAGAAGCCTATGAGAATTCAATTCATATCCAGAATATCTATGCATGGTCGGACAGTACCATAGTATTGTCATGGTTAAATTCAAAGCCACATATGCTTCAAACATTTGAATGCAACAGAGTCCAAGAGATTCAAAATTCATCTCGTCATATGGTATGGAGGCATATTCGTTCAGAACTAAATCCAGGAGACCTGGTATCAAGAGGCATGTCAGCTAAAGATATTCTCCAATCAGAACAATGGTGGTCACCCTACTGGTTGTCCATGAAGGAGTCAGATTGGCCTCGATCAACGGTCACTGTTCCAGATAACCTACCTGGCTTCAAGAAACTCATTCATACTACGACTCAAGTCGAATCCTGGGAAGATTCATTATTATCACGTGTCAGTTCATACACTAAGATTATCAATATCACAGCATTCATACTCAGGTTTTGTAAAAATATCAGATTACCTAGGGATAAAAGGGATCTAAGTTCAACACTTTCACTCATGGAGACACGAGAAGCTAATCGACATTGGATCAAGAAAATTCAGTCAGACTCGTTTTCAGAAGATATCATATCACTCAAGAAAGGAAAATCAGCTTGCAAGCCTTTACAAAAACTCAGTGTTTTCATTGACCAGGGAGGCCTCATCAGAGTCGGGGGCCGACTCCGAAAATCATCACTTCCATATGGAGCAAAACATCCATATTTAATACCTAAGGATCATAGGTGGAGCCAATTGCTGATAGAGCATTATCATCGTTCATATTGTCATGCTGCTACAAATGCACTCATAGCTGTTCTAAGAAGAGAATACTGGATCACATCAATCAGACGTCAGGTGTCACGTGTAATCAAAAAATGTTTAATATGTTTCAGGTTTAATTCATCAATTCAGCCACCGTTCATGGCAGATCTGCCAGCTGATAGGGTCACAGCTGCTCGACCGTTTTCGGGTGTCGCGACGGATTTCGCGGGGCCATTCTTAGTCAAGAGTAGTTTGTTAAGAAACGCTCAGTCAGTTAAAGCTTACCTATGTGTATTTGTATGTTTAGGAACAAAGGCAGTACACTTAGAGGTCGTGTCATCATTGAACGTGGAAGCCTTCATAGCGGCGTTCACCAGGTTTGTCTGTCGTAAGGGACTGCCATCACACATCAGGTCAGACCGAGGTACAAATTTCATTGGAGCTAATAACTATCTTAAGGAAGTTAATCAATTCCTATTAGATCATGAAATCATTCTCAAAGAAGAATTCAGGAAGCAGAATATTAGATGGGAATTCAATCCTCCTGCTTCACCTCACATGGGAGGTCTTTTCGAGGCGGCCGTCAAAAGCGCTAAGAATCTTCTGAAACGAGAGGTAAGGGATACAATATTAACGTTCGAAGAGTTGTCAACTGTATTCACCAAGATCGAAGCGATTCTCAATTCACGCCCTCTCGTTCCAATGTCAGACGATCCGTGTGATTTAGAGGTACTCACGCCTGGTCATTTCATTATAGGTCAACCATTAGTAGCTTTACCTGAAAGTCATTGGGAAAATACAAAAATGTCACGATTATCCCGATTTCAAGTCATTCAAAAGATGTACCAAACAATATGGTCACGTTGGCACATTGAGTATCTTCATACATTACAGGCACGTAATAAATGGTTCAAACATGTAAATAATATCAAGTTGGATGACTTGGTACTTGTTGTAGATGAGCATTCACCACCACTTCACTGGAGAAGGGGTAGGGTCATAGAATTGTATAAAGGTTCAGACAATGTTATTAGGTCAGTTAAGATAAAGACTCAATATGGAGATCTTGTTCGACCGGTGGTCAAGTTATGTATATTGCCTATCTGTGATCAGGAAGATAGTGATGTTGAAAATGTAAAGTAATAATAAATTTAGGTAAAATAAGTAGGTCAAGATTCAATTTGGTGAATTGATAAGACCAGTAGTATAGTTGTGTCAATTTTCAATAGATTGTAATACTAGTTAAGCTAAGGATAATTAATTATAGGTAATCATAAGTTTAATGTTTATATTAATCATGATAATAATTTTTGTTCAATGTTCACAGTAGTAACATTGTTCCTTCTCCTCCCAAGGGCCCAAGAATGTTAATTCAAATTAACATGTTTTTTGTCTATATTATGATCATTAATAGCTGTAATATTTTATCTGTGGTTTGTATCAAAACTATTTATTGCTTGCAACATTATTGCAACAATTTTGTCAATTTTGTTATCTGTGTTTGAAACAAGAACGACAAGTCCGTTTCCGGACGGGAACTTCACTTTTTGCTTTTGCTCTGGCGCGGTCGCTAGCATGTAATTATGGAAATACAGAAGTTTTCTTAAATCACCAACCAGTTTCATTTAGCCACCTAATGTCCGGCAACCCACTCCGTGTAGCATCCCGAACCCGCCTTCCGGAGTGAACCGCTCAAGATTTGGACACCTACATCAAAAATACTCGTATTACTATAATAGAACGTGGATAAACGTCTAATATCATTTACAGAGCCACCTATACACCTTAGCGTCGTTTCTCATAAAAAATCATTCATAAAGTTCAGGAGAACATTTATAATAAAATAAGGCACACACTAATTCATCGCCTTTTACATTTTCTTTGTGTAAAAACAGGAGGGAGATCTGGCAACATTGCCCCAATGACATGTGAATTTTTCGTTCCGTATTTTAAAATTTAATTTAATTAGTAATTAAGTAGTATTATGGTGTAATTATATGTGAAATCGTATTTTAAATGTGTAAATACTCAGGAAAATTGTTTTCCTGTTAATCAAGAAAGTATTCGGTTATACGACGTTACCGGTAACCTAACACAACAGCTGACGTTCCAACTACGGATTTATACGGGGAGTATTTGTTTGTTTTTATCATATAATAGCACACAAACGTCTTAGTAACTCGATAACACGTCCACGACAATTCTAGAATAGTTTTTTTTTTGCTGATTTAGTACCCTGTACCGGTTCCAAATCGCTTTGTTGACAAATGTTTGCTCTTAAAAAGTTTTTCTTTTTTTTCGATCTATACTTTGTTTAAATCAATAATTTATTAAATAAATCGTACGTGATCGTTTTTTTTGTTAATATCTTGAAGTAATATTTAAAAAAATTAAGTTTTTATTCTAGGCAACCTACCCACATGTGTAAAAGTAAAACCCTTATGTATTAAAATCTTAATATTACAATAAAATTGAATATACACTTAAATAATATCATACTTTTCAAATTAAAATAGCAGCCTACCTCATTTCATTGATAAAACAAACTCTTTTTCCTGTTTTCCACCTTAAATCTCTAAATTTTCTCTTACCTATTAGTTCTTACCGTTTCCTTTTTTCCAATTTTCAGTAACCAATCCGGAAACCATGCCTGTGATGACCCGTAAGGCTACTGCTCAGGATATGGAGTTAAAATTGAGAACAGCTCTCCAAGAACTTAAGGACTCAAAACTCCAATGCAATCAACTGTTACAGGAGATTGAAGATAGTGAGGTGGAGGTCAATAATGTGAATAGCAAGAACTCGAGTTTAAAACGGGAACTTGTTGTCCTCCATAGTGAATACTTGAATGTTGTCACTGAACGGGATCAATTAAGGGTGGTCACGGATGGGTTCAACAATTGTAGCAACTTGTATGAGGAGGCTTTATGTAAAATTAGGGACCTAGAGGATGAATTAATCCAAGCTAATGTAAAACTTTTAAATTCGAAAAAGGAAAAGGATCATACTCAGGCTATAGAAACTGACCTTTTGTATAATGAATTAGTGAATAAAATTCATAGCCCTCATTCCATTATTACCATAGACCTTACAGAGGACTCCTTACTGAAAAATAACAACAGCCATAAGACTAGTAAAAATAAATTGAAGAAATATGCAAGATTAAATAAAATCATTAAAAAATGTAATAAATACAAGAAACAACAGAAACACTATTCAAAAAATATTCAATTAAGGAAAGAACGTGTTTCTCTTGTGAATAGATTAAATAACTATCAAATTAAATTGGAGGATAGTATAAATATTTATGAAATTGACACTCAGCGCTTGCAGTCTGAAATACAGACCCTGAATAAGTCATTACAGTCTTTATATAATAAGTATGAAAGCTCTAAAAACCAAATTAAGGAGCATATTCTTGCCACCAATGAGTTGGTAGACAAAGTGGACTTGCTGACTCTCAGCAACTCTCATTGTACTTGTCAGAGTGAACCCAGTCTTGATGCCCTCCAGCCTGAGGCAACGGAGGACCCGTCCCAAGCTGTGAGTGCTCAGGGCTGTATCATCAACCAAGATATAATACCTGACATTTCACTTCATGATTCACTAGTATTACAACAGCCTAAGATTGGTAATTTTGTATCACCTAATGGTCATGATTGTTATCATTCAGTTATGTTTTCTGATAGTATAGGTAGAGGGCTAGGTAAATTAATCAGTAATAACCTGAGTTTTTGTACCCAAAATTATTGTATGCCCGGGGTCAACCTACAAACAGGTCATGACATCAGTAACAAATAATGTATGTAATCCTAGTACCACCATTACTATATGTGTCGGCAATAGTTCTAATATCAAAAAGGAAGACATAACCGACTGTGTATCCGAGTTGTTAAAGTTAAATTGTAGTAAAATCATATTGTGTGCTTTTCCATATGTTGAAAATGTAAGTAATAGAAAAAATAATTTTATTCACATGTTAAATAACCATATGCATTTTTTAGTAGGTCACTATAGTGACAAGCTTTTGTTTCTTGATATTAACACGCTTATTGATAAACTTAGGTCGACACGGGGTAATGTGTATCTACCTATTGGATGTAGACACAAAATAGCTAGGCTATTAGCTTATAATATTCACACAGACATAATTAGTATGTCTAAGTTTAGTTCTATTATTAACACTGCGACTATTAGTAATCATACTAATATAGATTTATTTTCTATTTACAATTATTTTACTGAGGAGGTTCCATGTGCCACCATGGAAAATTCTCAATTAAGGTCTTTTAGTGATAGGAGCTTGTTGTCCGGTGATGGCACAGGAGTCTCGGGACTCACTCCGGATGCTCATTTAAACTAGTTTGTAAGACAACAGAAGATACCAGTGACATTAGTATTCGATCTTCTTGCTATCAAATAGCTAAATGTAAAAAAGGGGCTACGCAGAATTCTATGCAATTATTTCATCAAAATATTCAGGGTTTCTCTTCAAAGCAACTAGAGATTGAATTATTTTTAGAAAAAACAAAGTTTGAAATTGTTTGTTTCACTGAACATTGGTTAAAAGACTATGAAATGCTAATTAATTACACAAATTACAGTGTGGGCAGTTGCTATAACAGAAAATCTAAGATGCGTGGGGGTTCATTAATCTTAGTTAAAAATTGTATTAAATTTAAGTTGCGGAACGATATTGTGGATCTATCGGTTGAGCATAATATTGAACTGTCTTGTGTTGAGCTGGATAAGCATATAATAGTGTGCGTTTACAGACCCCCAAATTATCAAAACTACTCCATATTTGAGTCAGTAATGGAAGATGCTTTAGCAAAACTTGCAACTGGTAATAAATCACTGGTTATCTGCGGTGACTTTAATGTTAATATTTTAGACAAAAATTCAAATAGTAGTAGATTGTTACACCTTTTTAAATCTTTTAATTTGCTAAACGTGTTTTTGGAACCAACCCGAATTACTACAAATACTGCTACATGTATTGATAATGTTTTTTGTAACTGCAACTACTTAGATAAATCCATTGTTAATTACCTCCCTTCTGATCACAGTGGGCAAACCGTTGTTTTCGAGTCCTACACACCATTACAAAAAATCCAGATAAAATCTAGACAAATAACACCCAGCAATTTGAATAAATTTAATAATAACTTAATTAGTAATTTAGGCATTCCGGGCCATATTATTGAAAATGCAAATCAATTTTATGAGGAATTCTTTTCGGTAGTACATGTAGAGTTCAATAATACATTAAAAGTTAAAACTAAATCTATTTACCCTAAGTTTATGTTCAGTGACTGGGCAACTAAGGGTATTAGGATAAGTAGGGAGCGATTATTTGAGTTGTACGGCCTTAAGCCTTATATCAACTCGGAAACTTTTAATAAATATGTTGCAACTTATTCAAAAATCTTTAAAAACACTTGCAAGGTAGCTAAAGCCTTATTCATTAGCAACAAGATTAAGTCCGCCGATAACAAAATAAAGACGGTTTGGAAAATTATCAATAGTGAATCTAATAGAAATAAAAATAATAATAATGATATCACACTAGAGACTTCACGTGGTCTTTTAAGCTCTAAAAACGAAGTAGCTCAAGAATTTGTAAATTTCTTTACCAATATCCCACTTAAAACTACCGAAACCTTAAATTCCTCACCCTTGCTTTCTATTGATTTATTAAAAGCGAACGTTTCAGCCTGTCCGGTTGAGTTTCAATTTAAGCATATAAACCCCATAGCAGTCATTAAAGCTTTTAAGGAAATCAAAATCAAATTAACTGAAGATCTGTGGGGAATGTCTATTAAAGTGTGTCAAGCTATTATTGACACTATAGCGCCGTACTTAGCCTTAATTTTTAATTTGTGTGTGGACCAAGGGGTCTTCCCGGACCTTATGAAATACAGCAAGGTAATACCACTTTTCAAGTCTGGGGACAGTAAAGATACCAATAACTATAGACCCGTATCCGTGTTGCCGGTTTTCAGCAAGGTGTTTGAAAAGGTAATGCTTAATCAAATGCTTACCCACTTTAACACCAATAAGATCTTACACGACAAACAGTATGGTTTCACCAAAGGACGTTGTACAACTGACGCCGGTGTCACTCTATTAAAACACATATATACTGCGTGGGAAGAGGCACAAGATGCCATAGGAATCTTCTGTGACCTCTCGAAGGCATTTGATTGCGTAAATCACCAAACCTTGCTCTTGAAACTGAAGCATTATGGTTTAGGTAAACTTGCGCTCAGTTTAGTAACATCGTATTTGAATGATAGACAGCAGCAAGTACAAGTAAATGGTGTAAATTCAATGGGTTTAAAAGTAAAAATGGGTGTACCACAAGGTTCGATATTGGGTCCTTTCCTCTTTTTAGTATATATAAATGACCTACCCCATTTATTTAAAAACCATCCACAAATGGTGTTGTTTGCTGACGATACTTCTTTAATATTTAGGATAAACAGACATGCTACAAACCTTGACGACGTAAATAACGCTCTAATGCAGGTCCATAACTGGTTTACCGCTAACAATTTAGTATTAAATGGGAAAAAAACTAAGTGCATAAGATTTTCTCTACCAAATGTCAAATTTTGTGATACTGACATAGTATTGAATCAAGAGAAACTTGAATTTGTCGATGAAACTGTTTTCTTGGGGATCACGCTCGACTCAAGGCTACAATGGGGTCCTCATTTAACATCTCTTGCAGGACGGCTGAGTTCAGCGGCATATGCTGTCAGAAAAATCCGTCAATTTACTGATGTAGATACCGCGAGGCTTGTGTATTTTAGTTATTTTCATAGTATTATGTCATACGGTATTTTACTATGGGGACGGGCTGCAGACATCGAGTCTATATTTATTCTGCAGAAAAGAGCCATCAGAGCCATATATAACCTGCGTAGGCGCGATTCTTTAAGAGAACTGTTTAAGGAAATTAACATCATGACTGTACCTTGTCAATATATCTATGCAAACATCATGTACGTTAGGAAAAATCTGCATTTATTTAGTAAAAGAGGTGACCGGCACCATTATAATACTAGAAACAGGGACCAACTAGTTCAGCCAGGTTTCAGGTTGGCTAAAGTAGACTCATCTTTCATGGGGTACTGTTTAAAATGTTACAATAAAATACCTCCCCCCATTCAACAACTGAATGAAACTAAATTTAAATCTTGCATAAAACGCACACTATGTAGGCAAGCATATTATAAGTTGGGGGATTACATTGATGATAAAAATGCTTGGCGCAATGCTGGTCCTGCTCCACAACCATAGGGGCAACCTGAATCATCTGAATTACCATTTGATGTTATTGTGGAAGCAGCAGAAGATTGTAAAAATATATTTGCACTGTATAGATTCAATCTAGTATTATATAATTGCATAGCACATGTGTGAGTACTATGTACTGCAAAGCCACCATTTACTGAGTACCTACATCTTTCATTGACGCGAATATACCCTGGTAGTTGAGTGAATGTCATGCTCACTTAAATGTCACGCTGATGGTGGCGGGTGTGTCGGGTCATTTAGTTCCCTTCAATATGGTTGAGTTGAATGATGGCTGATACATGCGTGATGTTCGTGAACGGGCGCTGTTAGTTGTGACTGGTCATCTCTTAGCTGCCACGGTTTATTTTAATTTCTTTGTTTTTGTATTGCTGATTTAATCTTTTACTCTGGACGCTCTTAACTTGCCCGTATTTCTACATCGTTCTCACATATTTGTAATTCTTAACATGAATGATGTAACCAAGATTTTGTAACATAATTTGATTTAAAAGAGTGTCCATGGAGTTTCTTGCCCATTCTTCTCCATAGAGATCTACGCTTTGGAATGGGCAACTACAGTACTTTCACAAGTTATTATGCCTTGTGACTGGGACTGTAGCTTAGCGTTATTTTTGTTTTTTTGACTTTCAAAAGTGCCTGTAATGGTCTAATTGAAATAAACGCTTTGAGTTTGAGTTTGAGTTTGAGTTTGTAATTGGAGAGATAAGTGAGACCTACACAGAAAGTGTTTAGAGAAAAACATTCAACATTTTTTTTTTTTTTTAGTTTACTGGCTTTCATCCGCGGGTTTGCTTGTGTTCAGGACAGAACTTATCCCACAGGGTCATACATACCTAACAAGCCAACCTAATGTTCCAACTACTGGGTCACAGACAGTGCCGTAACTAGCCTTTTATGCGCCTTGTTAGTGGCCCTGGTTTGGTCATTTCTGGGCCCCTCCAGGGTCTGCGCCCTGTGCCTGGGCACTGCTAGTAACGTCACTGGTCACAGACCACCTTCGTAAGAGAGAGAGTAGGCTGTGTATGACCCACAAGGCGGGCCTAGAACGGGTTAGTAAATATCACATTTCTTCGAATTTTTGTTTCTGGAACATGCTTCAAGATGTTTTCCATCACAGTTTTAAACAGAAATGTATGGAGAAGCATCGAAGCACATATCATCAATCATTCTCCTGTCCTTATCTCCATTTATTTGGGGTCAGCGCAACATGTCTTCTTATTTGATACTTCTCTATTACTTGTCTTCTCATCAGACACCTTTCTTGCCGTACGGGGAAGTAGTATCAGGATAACATCAGAATCAAATCAGGATAGAATCAGATGTTTTGCTGGGGAGTTTGTTCCGTCACTTCTTCTTCCCAGCTAAAACACTAGGAAGTGGCGAAGGGCGGGCGTTTTGGGGGACTGTCTCTCGTAATTTTGACGTTCAAAATGTGCTGATTATCAGCCTTATTTGAATAAATGACTTTTGATTTTGATTTTGTAAAACATTCTATCTTAACCCAGGGCTACTTGTGTGTCTTTCATCTTAATAAGTTGAGCCTGAAAAAGACAGACCCACAGATGGACTTACTTTCGCATCTATAATATCACTATAGATGTATTTTCGGAATTATTGTGAAACTTGATATTTCACCCTTTTGCTCAGAATTCTTGGGTAAAATCAAAGTGTTGAGACTTGGGACTCAGACTCATGAACCGTGATAGTTAGCCAGTTGAAATTTTTACAGATTATGTATTTCTGTTGCTGCTGTAACAAAAAATACTAAAAACAGAATAAAATAAATATTTAAGGGGGCTCCCACACAAAAAAGTGATGTTTTTCCTCGTTTTTATAAATAACTAGCTGTCCGGCGCAACTTCGTTTGCGTCACATTTTCCCCGTTTTCGCAACATTTTACATTGCTGCTCCACTCGTTTTGGCCGTAGCGTGAAGATATATAGCTTATAGCCTTCCTCGATAAATGGGCTATCTAACACTGAAAGAATTTTTCTAATCGGATCAGTAGTTTCGGAGCCTATTCAATGCAATAGACAAGCAATCAAATCTTTCCTCTTTAAAATATTAGTTTAGATGGTACGGAACCCTTCGTGCGCGAATCCGACTCGCACTTGGTCGGTTTTTTTCTTTTATGAGCCTATTTCCATCACCCAGATACAAATCCCGCGTCTGCTACTGAGAAATTCGTGATAACACTATGCCGACTTGAGAATTGAATCTAGGTCCTCGTAATCAACAGTCGCGCTTGCGCAACGGGGAAGTCCAACGTTGTCGTGAAACATAAATAGAAAATAATAAAACATTTTAAATTGATTTCATGGAGAGTGGAGCTCTGAATGTGAAATTCTGCTGGGTTAAACACGTCTCAAGTATCATTGTTGAATTGAGTCCGAGCTCCGTTATTTATTTAACCCTTA
Organism: Cerastis rubricosa; assembly: GCA_949152445.1. Lineage (NCBI taxonomy): Eukaryota > Metazoa > Arthropoda > Insecta > Lepidoptera > Noctuidae > Cerastis > Cerastis rubricosa. Next base: position 19,451,129 of record OX424541.1, read on the forward strand.
AATTTTCTTAATGGAGAGTTTCTGTGAAATACGTAGTACATTTTTATACAAGTGAGCAAACTCTGTCACTGCAGCCGAGAACTACAGTGCATTCTGAACCTTACTGCAGTGCGATAAGAGCCAGTTTCCGAGGAAATGTAATGAAAAATATCTGCTGCCTCGATCGGCCTCGATTGGCTTCTAAGAATTGAAAGAAATAGTCACACAATTGGCTTGTACGGAGTATCATATCCAGGGAACCTACTGCATATCTAAATTCAATAAATCTTCTGTATCAAAGCAATTTTTATTTACGAGAATAACACTGCAATATAACGTTGTAGGATAAAATCGTTTCGGTATACAAGGTAGGGTAATAAATTCAGTGCTCAAATGATGGACGACCATCTTGGATGTGGAATATTTCCCCACAATATATAAAGGTGGAAAAGTAGAGAGAAAATCGTTTAGAAGCGAACCATAATTATGTGCGTGGGCAAAAGTAATTATCACGCTTCCAAGCATACTTCTACAATACCATATTATACCTTCTCAACCGATTGCCTGCTGATATAAGAAGTCAGAAAATGAAAAGTAAGTTTGCCAAATCGCTTAAACTATTGTTTCTCAGGAGTCTATAAACCATATTTTTTAAGAAGGTGGTTTGCTGATTGTTGGGGGAAATATAAATAAGATTATATTAATATTTTTAGATTAGATTATGAGATTAAATATTTTTAGATTTACATTAACATTATCTAATATTGTTCCGTTCCCACAGACAAACCGTGAAAACGGTTTTGTGGGGCATAGTTTTTAAATGAAAGTTTCTAATAAAATTGTTTAATAAATAAATAATAATAATAAGCACTTGCTAAGGAAGTGCTGGCAATAGTTTTGCCAGCACTTCCTTAGCAAGTTGCGCAGCGGTTGTTAGTTTTATCGAAAATCAAGTGCGGAAGTAAAAAAGCGTGTAGCCTGCGAGCTGCGAGGAAATTACGTTTGATATTGGTTCAGACAGGATACAGGAATCAGGAGCTCGTGGCTAAAGAATAACAACCACTCGGTTTGATCTTCAGATTGCCTAGGATCTGTGAACTATGACCCAATACAAGCCGAGTTGTCTGTCATTTGAACATCTTTGACACAGTCTGTGTCCCGAAAGTCTGAGAACCGGTCTTACGAAGAAGTATCGTATAACCCAGTACTAACTGGGTTGTGGAAGTCAGATAGGCAGTCGCTCCATGGAAAATACTAGTATTCAGCTGAATTCGGTTAGACTGGATGCCGACCCCAACACAGTCGGGAAAAATAATAACAACAAAAAATTAGGAAAATAATAACAATACACAAAAAATCAAACGAAGTAAGAACCGTCAAAGAAAGCAAAATATTTATAACTTTTGACAGTTCTAACTCCAAGAAATATATATAAAGGCTCTTCCCCACCCCATCGGAATCACATATGATATACCAGTTGTACACGGTTTAATTATATTAATAAAACAGACGTCGGCGCTCCGTCAACGCGGCACCTTCCTTGACAACCACACAAGTCAATATGGCTGCCCGCAACGACTTGAAGTTCCACCAGAGAGAATTGTAGACCGCTTCTCTCTCGTCTGTGGTCACATTTTAGTTTGCAACGTGAATCATATGAAGCCTCCTTGCAGAGGCGCCGTCATTTATACATATCTTAAATAATGACTTTTACTCAAGTAAACAGTTTGACTTGTTTATAGATATGGGTGGTATTCAATAGTGCTTAGTATAGTATAAGTTTATCCTAATATGTCCATTTGTATTCATGAGTTTCGTGCTAAGCCAGGCGTGATACTAACGCTTAATTGGTGCCAAACAGCCCTCAAGCTATTTCGCCAAATTTTCATGTACGTACGACGCCTAATCCAGTTATGCAAAACCAATATGAACCGATCGCTAATTGTACGGGAGATCTATAAAAAGCTAGAAAGATATGTCGCTGGGTGTACGTTTACCACACATATTTTCATATTTCCATTCTGTGGGTGGATCGGGGAATACTTCATTAAACAATTCTTAATACCATTATAAATGTGAAAATATATTTTCATACCGTTTTTATACGGCCTTCTCTGTGTTACTACCTTGTTTCTGCATTCTTCATTGTACGGCTTCATGTTCGTTTCAAAACAGCGGGCGTTTGAAAACAGTCGAAGCCGTTTGAATGATGACGAATTATATCCACAATCTGCTGCCTACTATTTCGCATTTTCGCAGTAGAGCACCTAATCGAGAGATAGTTTTATAGCGGCACTACAAAAGGTACCACAGCTACATGGTACAAAAATTAATACAGCGACACAAACTAAGAACCAACATCTTAATTCTAAATCGCGCAGTTAAAGATATTTGCGACTTAAGTAATATAATACTTAGCAAAACCCGACATCAACTGTCGGGCAGTAGTCACCAGAGACAACACCCCTCTGGTCGGAGGATCCTCTCTTTTCTATGGGGGATGAAAAACTCTACACCCTGTTCTTCACCCCCTAAAGTTTCTGGTCCGGAGAGTATCATTAAGCTACCGTGTACCCGAAAGCAGAAAGGAGAGCAGCGGTGGCCCAGTGGTGGCCGACTTACGAGCAGTAAACCGTTGGTTCGAACCCAGGCAGGCGCATTACTTTGTGTAATTTATTTATCACCGCTGCCCTCATAAACGGTGAAAGAAAAATTCGTGACAAAACCGGCATGTCCTAGAACTAAAAATTCGAAGACGTAACATCTACCAACCCGCACTGGGCCCGCGTGTTGGATTATGGCCCACTCCCTCTCATAGAGAGAAGGCCTGTGTCCCAGCAGTGGGAATATTATAGGCTGATGATGATGTATCCCGAAAATAACGCAGTCCTAGTAAGAAGCAATAAGAGAGTGAAACTGGGTAAAAGTAGGTAACAAGATAAAGTAAAGTTCCTATCCTGTCAAAGACGAAAGAAACTAATTCTAGTATTAATAGTGCCGCCGGGTAAAGGGGTGAATAGGGGTTCTCGTGTTATTTAGATGGTATTTATTGATGACAAAGATTCATTTTTTTTTTTTGTTAAATCCTAAGTAACAAACACTTTCAACTTTGTTCTCGATTCACCTGCCCTCCGCTTGTCTTGTGTGATCCTTGGAAATCCTGTGTGACGTAAAAACAGTTTACAAAATGCTAAATAGATTTGCAGCATTGGCAAATCGTACATCCAATACACTCGTTCAAAGGACCTCAATTTAGCAACTAAAGTTTTCGATAAAATTCTCTCGCTCCCGACTTTTCAAGCGAACTAATAGTGAGTTCCAGAAGTTTTGGAGAATTGCAAAAGTTTGTAACGACAGCGCTTCGAGATTTTAACTTTAATAGACATGCACTTACGCTTAAGGGTTTAAAGTGTAGAAGTAGATTTATGTACTCGCTTGAATTTTCGAGTTCAGAGTTATAATATTCGTATCTTGAGGGAATTTGTAGATAAAATATTAATATTATATTATAATTTATTTATATTATAATAATCGTAGATAGGAGATGGATACGTAAATGGAGTTGTTGCAGTCGAGTGTACGGAGAACCAATACTTCAAGTTCTGTTTTGACAGCTTGCAACTAATGTGGTCTTATGTACCAAAAACGTGTTCTTTTGGTGAAACAACACGTGTGATGGCGGACATTTTACTCTGGATACAGGAAATCGCAGTACTTACTTACAAGACCCAGGGCAGCAATGATCATTGTCTCCTTAAGTGCCGCTACCAGCCACCATTTGAAGACCCTGCCTGACAAACGTTTAAAAGTAGCGTAATATTTCAGCAATGTGAAAGTTTTGTTGATAGTTTTCTAGAATGACCGCTGCAGATGTATGGACTTCCACCAGAGCTAAATAGGGGTCTAAATAAAACTAAAAAGTATCAGATTTGACGTCAACTTTATTTCCTTATATCCTCTGAGATTGAGTAACAAGATGCACAACATTGAACATGTATTTTCGACTCGATTGCATGAAAATTTTGACATTAAAGAATCAAATGAATAATTAGGTAAATACAGTTTAAATTAAACACATTTCAGTAAAAAATCTAATAAATTAGCAATTAGGGCCACTTGCACCAATAAACGTCTTTTAACGTTTAGAACTACAAACAAAACATCAATCATCTTCAAACACGAACGGTTCGTTTAGCGTTAAAAGTTTTAAGTGATTTGTGGTGCAAACGGGCTTTAATTTTTAGCCTTAACTAACAATATAAAACACTTATTAATTACAAATGATTTACACAACATTAAGTTTCAATGCTTCTATTATAATAAATACTTTTAGAAATTATATTCTTTAATGTGGTTTTCGGATTAAACTCAAAATTAAAAACATACAATTTGCAACATCGATAATTAATGCTTTTGATGTTTATCATCCGAAATTTTACTGCGAATCAATACTAAGGCCGTGTCCCAATGCAAGCAATCGTCGCACGAAAACGCGATCATTGTGATATTATAAAGACAATCTCCATAGTTGGGGTTCATGGACGGCTCAGATCTCATGTGTGTATTGCGGCGTGTCTTCACAGACAATGGCCCACCTTCTATCTTGCATGCCCTGTCACCTGCGCACTTGAGGATCTTATGACTGCATCAGCGAGCAGAGTTCGGTTGGCTGAGTTTTGGGCTAACTACATATATTTAGCGATTTGCCGTCGACACGCTAAGAAGAAGAAGATTGTGATATTTTAAACATGTGAAAATCGTCCACTGCGACTTTTTTCAGTCATACCGTATCAATACAAACGCAAAACGGCCACGATACAATCGCGATGACGCAGTGTGCTGTGAACTCTCACCCACATAACCACGATTCTGCGTTGCTACCTATCGAGATGTTGTCGCGGTGTAATCGGAATTTGCATCGATACAGACATGCTTGTAACGTTACAGTGTTGTTAGATGAACTCCGTTGAGACAACAGTCGTGTGTTTACATCGATACAGTAGTTATGCTGACGTGCTTCTGCATTACTGCTATCGCGCGACAGTCGCTTCGCAAGTAGCGATGCCCAAAGTCAAGGTGAATGAAAGCACTATACCTTTCCCGGTAGACTAGGGCCCTACGCTGTTTACGGTGGACGAGGGCACTACGCTGTTCACGGTGAACGAGGGCCCTACGCCTTTTCGAAACGCGTGATAGTATCGCCCTAAAAACTCACCTTAGCTGAACGAAATGAATGCGAAACTCACGCACTCACGCAAAGATCGCTTGAATCAGGACACGGGGATAATTCTAATAAAAGCCTGCTCAGAAGAGCACACTCTTATAGCGTGCGGGATGCCTTTGTGCTGATTTGTTGCAATATTATTTGCGCTTTGCAAATATTCAGCTACAGCTTCAGCAACTTCATCCGTGAATGATAAAGCAGAGATTTCGACACTTAAATCCACCGCGAACTTAAATCCCTCGTCTGCGCAGAGATAATTTACACATAATATATTATTTATATACAAGTTATTTTCAACATTACCTACTTCTCGAAACCATCATAATTCAGTCTTTTTCATTAAATTTAACTTTTTAATTGATCGTTCAGTTCCACGTTGAATTGTTATTTTTAAATTAATTCGATACTAGAAATGCTGATGTTATAAAACATCGTGTATTTTACTGAATTTACAACTGAAAATGTTACTTCGACGAGAATGTTAAGCGTGCTAACAATTTTATCAAAATGCAGTCGATGTTTTCAAATATAGTTGTTAAGTTAGGTACCCAACAACTATAACAAGTAAACTAATATTGAACAAGTTATGTTAGTAAAACTATGCTGTATTCTGCTAGGTTGTACATTTTACCGTAATAAAATAGAATTAAAAGTCTTTAGCAATTTAAATCCAATTATACAACCAACCCTCAGGGAAATTATTCGTTCGTTCGTTTCGTTCTACGTCAATATGTCATCAAACTGTCACTTGTATTAATAATAATTTATTTAAATATCTCGACTTGGCACACGAGGTTGTCGATATGTGGAATGTGAACTTGGCTATCATTGTGCCGATTGTCGTAACGGCCAATGGCCTTATCGCCCTTGGCCTTTGGCGGTTGGATCAAGGGCTTGATTCAGAAGGCAGTAGGTACTCCACGATACGGCCCGCATTGTGAGGAGGTTCCTGTCTTTGCAGCCCTAACCACCGATAGCTTGGACCCTGCTCCCCACACCGGCGAAAACCTGTTTTTTATATATTTTTATATGTATTTTTTTTCATTTTTTTATGAAATATTTAAAAATGTATTAAATAATAATAATAAATAAGATGAAAAAAGGAGATAGTAAAAATTTATTTCTCCAATAATCGCATTTACATTTTTGTAAACATTGCTTAAATTAATTTAGTGGTCCTGAGTAGAAAAAGTCCCTGACTTCTAAAATGTTTATGTACCTGTATTTTAGGAACAAGTTGTAATTTGAATAAATCCACCTGCATTATGTTGGTAAACAATTAATTTCCTTGACTTAACATAATTATTTGCACAATAGGACATAGCTAATTACTTGGATAAACAAAGGAAGAAATGTTCAGCAAATAGTAAACAATTATCGTAAACAAACAGTTTAATGTCGTTCAATTACCAAGGAACGCCTCATCGCACCGTTAAGCTTATATCAGACGCTTCACTTGCTTCAGTGAAGTTTACTTCTACGGCCACACGTCACCGGCAAAACTAAAATGAAAATAACAAACCAACGAACGAATAAACTAACGAACACAACGAATGAACGAACGTTTGAAGAATGAACGTTCATCTGCTTATTTAATTTGATTGTTTGATAATTCAGATTGCGAGTGAAAGAAAAACTAAAGTAAGGTAAACTTGTAGTTATTCAACGATGATTTCATCTTTAGGTTTAATTCATTTTATGTTCATACGTTTCAGGCGTCTTGTCTGAGAGTTGGTGTAAACCATAATCTATTAATACCAATGTGGGTTGGTCGAATGACAACACATAAAAAATATACAAAAAGAAAAGCATCTGATATGAGCTTTATTAACAAAGCTTCCCAATTCAAAACCTTACTATAATAACATGCAGATTTCATAAGTAAAACATTAATTCAATTCACGATAGCCAAGCACCATAATAACAATTATTATTTTCGTCACTAAGCTGTCGTCCTTACGTTACCGGTAACATTTCACACATCGTATAAAAATCCTATTTACAGAGTAGACTGCATTTATCCGTTCGTTGTTTCAACACCACACTCACTGGTTTAACTTATACTTCTGCTTTAAGCTTATTAGTAATTTCACAATTCACATATAAAGCTTTATCTGTGCCTTAATATAATTCCAGCAATGTCCACCACACACACATGTGTAAATATGGCACGAGAAGTTTTAGTAAGCTTAGGACGAATTTCACCAATGTAATTAAAAGCGATCTGTACGTCTAAACCGTGTTCAAAAGTTACCACTCTCATCATCATCATCGGCCTAGCTTTTTCCCAATTATGTTGGAGTTTATCCGAATGCAGCTAAATACCAGAATTCTAAAGCTGCGTCTGCGCATACTGGTCGCGTTCAATTTCATTTGTGAAATCGGGCTTTAGGGTTCCCAGAAAAGTAGTGCCATCATTTAGCCGCAGTATTAGTCTATTTTTGTCTGAGGCAACAAGGCTCAAACAGTTGCCACGAATTTTCAGATTATTAAATGAACTGCTGTTCACCATGTTCACTTTTTTTATGAAAGAGCCAGGTTTTTTAAATAACCGACAAAAAACTTGGTGGTTCCAGAATTTGCTGATTTTATGGTCACATATTGTAGGTCGATGTCACTTACGCTCTTTAGATGCATGGCCGCAATTTTTGTCCGCACTGATGAGCTGTATCGTGTGTCAACCACCTTAGATGACGAACTACTTTCTTACAAAACCAAAACCCAACTTTACTGTAATCTCCTTAGCACTTAAACAGTGGCGATCTTATCACTGTAATACTGATGAAGCACTCGACAGCGTTCGTGTTCAGCGCAGCGGAGGCGGGGGGGTGGGTGTCAGGCGGGACCCCGCACCACCTTCGGGACCTCTAGGCGGGAGGGCACGGCCGTCAGCGAGGTCTCTGCGAAGCGCACCCCCAGGCGGGTCCGGACTTTGTTGCCCTGAGGACAAATGGTTAGGTTAATGCTGGTTCGTCGAACTTCATTGTCTTGACGCTTTTCTGGTGTCGCCATTGTTGATTCTGGCTTAAAGTAGTTGCAGTGGATTGGGAATAGTATGGCAGACTTGTTCCAATTAAAATGATTGGGTTAGCTTTTGGTTTAACAGACTTTTAAAGGAAGGGTTCTGCCTTGGTAAGAGTGGGAGGAGAGATGAAACGCTTGTGACTAAAAGAGTTATGAATTTAAAATATGTTGATGGATGAAAAGGCGAGGAAGACCAAAGAGGTAATGGATAGATTGTATAAGGAATGATTTAAAAGGGGTTTTAAAGGGATTCAATGTCATAAAAAAAAATACGTTTTGGGCTGAATCCAAGTAATATTATAATTATGATAAGTACAGGAAGATGGACAAAACGGTGAGAGTAAACATAGTCAGGAAACTGACATGTCCACAATTTTATCCCTCCCTGTTTCTGTTTCTGTTTTTGTTTGTGTTGTTTGTTTGTTTGTTTTGTATTGCTAATAAGCTATTTATGCACATGCATAAATAGGTAACATACGTGGTCTGATTCCGATGGTCAAACAATTATAAGCTTTACTGGATTTTCTTTAATCATATTAAGCATGCACAGTGACAGCGTTTAATAATAATTAACTAGGTACCGTAATTTAAATTGATCATTTATGTCTTTTGTGACAACCTCCTGAATTTTGACGCGGATGTGTAAACAACACCTTGTATAAACAAGCAATACCGTTGTTTCAGTCATAAAATACTATAGGTCGTATGGATTTCATTCTGCATAACTAGAAAAAATAAAACGAATGGATGACAAATACTTCAGTAATTAAGATGATTTAGGCATTGGAAGTCAGAGGAATCGGTATGCAGGAGTAAACGTACCTTCCATTGGACGATTTCATTACTGTCACGCAGGGTGACATTCCTACGTGTAGGGGCTACTGAATACAAGGTAGGTAGGTATGAGATTTTTTTGTGGCAAAAATGTGGGCGGCGTACATTACTAAGCTAACTTTTACTACTGTACACTACAAAACGTATCACAGCAACACAGTACAAAAAGTATTACAGCGCCATCTACGACACAAATGGAGAATTAACATCAAATTTCTAAATCGCGCACGTAAAGTTACCCTGGACTTAAGTCTGTCTGGTAGGAAGATCTTCCCCTTTTCAATTAAAGAACTTTACACCCTATTCCTCATAGCCCTAAACTACTATAAAAGAAAAACGCTGAACTCCTAATTAGATTTTTGCATAATCAAGACCTCTGCTGTATCACCAGCCTCCAACTCTGTGAAAAGTAGCGGGCTAATAAGCAAATAAACCCCTGAAGATTGACGACTTAAGCACGTAGGGGTGCTTACTAGACTGATCTACATGAAGTCTAGCGAGACGGATCCTACAATCTACCTAAATTAATGGGTACCTAGGTAATAGTTTCCCCTCAAGTCTAATCTCCAATTCATGGAAGGCCCTTTGCCAAGGTTAACAAATATATTTCTTCGTAATTTATGGAGGTTGTGAGAGTCTTGTGAGCGAAGTCTGTTCGTAAGTGTTGAGTCATCATCATCATCATTTCAGCCCAAAAGACGTCCACTGCTGGACATAGGCCTCCCCCAAGTGTTGCCATATTGACATTTTGGGGGGTTTTGCCATAATCGCTACGCTTGGCAGGCGGGTTGGCGATCGCAGTACGGTTGTTACAAAAGCACAGAGAACGCTGCTGCTCATTCTCTGGCAAGTCCCTTATTCGCCTCTTACGACACCCACGGGTAGATATGGGATGGTGCTATTCTTTACGTCCGACACCATACAGAGCCAAGTGTACAAGTGTTGGTACTTGTTGTTAACTAGAGAATAATATATGTTAATGTTGCTTGTTGTTTACATGTGGGCGTGAGTTGGTATATCAAGTTGTGTAGGAGTTAGGAAAAATACGAGCGTCTTGATTGAGTAAACGGGATTGGAGGTAATTGATCGTTATTACTCCACAGTAATAACGATCATTGACCTCTTCTACAACTCTGTTGGTTTATTAGTGTTTGTTATGATATGGGTTGAACCTCATCTATCAGTACGGAATCGCATTGATCCATCCTTTTCCGTCGTTCAGAACCGAGCCGTCATTTGCTAGAGAAACAAGCCGATGCACAATGATGGCAAGATATTAATATATAATTTATCCGTCGGAAAAAAAGACTGACAGACAAATAAATCCCCTATCCCCAATCTCCTTCGTTGGTCTAAGGGTCACAAGCCTGCTCAGCGGTCTTGGGTTCGACTCCCGGGTTGGGCAAAGCGTTACGGGATGATTCCATCAGAAAGGAGATTGTTCTGCACCCATAAATTGTTCGCCCTGGAGTTAACAGCATAGAATAAATCATTTTCTATTAGTAAATTGCCCTTAGTAGCCCATAAGAACAAATTTTCTTGACGGACACTTTAGAGAAAAGATTTATTTAAAAAAAAAGGAACAAGTTTTGAGGTTATTTTTAATAAAAGAAAACTTAAGTAATTCCTTCTAAAATCGCTATTTCTGGAGTCTACGTAGCATTACACTTCAAATACAGTAAAATATTACTGAAATTACAGTTTTATTATGCCTTTTAGGTACAGTTATTATTTGTTGGTTGAAAATTACATAATAATTAGCGATTACATTATGATTGACGCGTCAAACGAGGCGACTGACGTAGTGACGTAGAGATGCTCTCTCGAAGATCGATCATTGTATATCGATTATCAATGACCACCTATTTAATCTGTGGTTTTAATTTAGTAGACCAAAATGACAGATCAATATGTCAAATGTAAATTAATTTGTTCCATTTCAAACATAAACACGTTGTTGCTATGATTCTATTTCACATTAAAATAATGCTAAAATAAAATATTTTGTTCCCAACGAACAATGTGAAACGTTTTAGTTTGTGATATTTAAAAATAGAGTTTTAGTACTTAAAAAGTAAAAATATAGCTATTGAAGTCGTGGAATCGATATTATAACAATTCACTAGAGTTGCGTCGTAAATGACATTTCAATTGTTCCATGGGAGATTTTCTGACAAGTGAAAATCATAGTTCAATAGATGGCGTGAGTAAAAAATTCGTCTTTGTTTTACTGGGCACTGATAACAAAAATAAGTTCTGGTAATAAGAAAGCTTATTTGCTGTCAAAAACCAGAGACAGTGACGTAATTTTTATCAACGCCTCTTTTGAACTAATATTTTCTAACTTGTCAGAAAATCCCTCATTCGACTAGTAAGTACATTTTGTGAGTTTGTTTTATTAATTATATTTTCATTATAAGTTCCATTAAAATGTTCATGGAACTGATTCCATGAAAAAAATATGCATGAAAAACTTTTATGTTGCACATTTTCAATGTTTTGGAAGTGATAAATATCGAACAATTAAATGGCGAAATCAATGAGGTTACTTTTAAAAATCCATTAAGAATGCAACAGTGTCCGCTTGAATTTATTATTTTTAAAAAGTACATTAAAATATAATTAAAATTAACGTACACGTCAAATGTTTGTTGGTTATAGGGCGGTCTAGAACAATCTCCTTTCTCAAATTTAACAATTAAATTATATTATATATTATTTATTTGCTTCAGACACAACGATCCATAATTTAGTTAGTAAATACACTTAAAAATAATGTTAGTATGAAATCAAATAATCAGAGACAAATACACACCACACAATACTATTATAACTAAGTTGTACACAAAATGAAAATTAAATTAAATTTAACGAAACCCCTTTTTACTCCTAACCAAATTATGAGAAATCTAGAAAACTTTTCCAGTGAGCGTCCTTTGATTGGAATGCCAAGACACGACAAGATCAGAAATAATTTGTGAAGTTATTTAAGAGCAACCACAAGACGAACACTTTAATTAAGAATTTTTGAACTACGATCATCTGTGTGTGTGTGTGTGTAAGGCACACACACATTTATATTTATATTATATTATTATGGTTGTGTTGATAGCCTAATTAGATTGAATGACAGGCTGTAATAGTAATATTCTCGTGGACGTCATTCGTGTCACATGTCTTCGTTTAAAATACAGCACGCGTAGCATGACCACTGTAGAAACGAGTAGTGTCTACGGAAGAATCGACATAATGACAGATACCCCATATATTTGGGTCGAATAGATCTACGCTTTGGAATGGGCAACTTCAGTATTTTCACAAGTTATTATGCCTTGCGCCTGGGACTGTAGCTTCGCGTTTTTTTTTGTTTTTTGACTTTCAAAAGTGCCTGTAATGCTCTAATTGAAATAAACGCTTTGAGTTTGAGTTTGAATAAGTATTGAAATTTTGCATGCAGATAATTTTATCGCTATTACGATGTTTGTACGATGGAGAAACATGATCAGTTTGATGGTGTGTAGCATACCCTTAAGTATGTATATGTTACCGGCCAAACCCGATTTCCGGCTAAACTAGTTTGTCCTAGGCCAAACTAGGACTCATCATAATAGGATCATATAGAGCACTCCATCTAAATGGGTTAGGTTAGGTTAGAACTGTGACCATAAACGCGCGAGCCGATTGAGTGTAGCGAGCGATGCCACATCCAAGTTGGGCGCACTGTAAATGTTTTGTTTGGGTCAGTGATAAACCAGTAAACTGGTTTGGCCTAGGACAAACTAGTTTGGCCTGAAATCGGGTTTGGCCGGTAACATATATACCCTTTCCGTTACACCCTGTATACAGTGTAAGTTTAGTTATAAACCGTGAAAGCTTAATACAGATCAAAGCTATGAATTCGTTGCAGCGTGAGGTCAATGAATGATCTCGGGTTAAACTTCTCATGCTTCGTTCATAGAAGGCAAGCTACCTTATACCGCCTACAGTGCTTTTCTACCCAAAAAAGTTAAACAATCGGTAGTTTTTTACTGATTTTTTTATTACCTACCCATTTACCCATCTAAACTAATATTATAAAGAGGAAAGATTTGATTGTTTGTTTGCATTGAATAGGCTCCGAAACTACTGGTCCGATTTGAAAAAATCTTTCTGTGTTAGATAGCCCATTTATCGAGTAAGACTATAGGCTATATATCATCACGCTACGACCAATAGGAATGGAGCAGCAATGAAAAATGTTGCGAAAACGGAGAAAATGTGACGCAAACGAAGTTGCGCCGGACAGCTAGTGTGTTATAAAAATACTGTTTACGCAGCAATTCTTCTTTAGTTCGATTGAAAATACTTCACTATTGATCTGAGAACCTTTGTTCGAAAAATGCAACTATGCGATAAATTGTTTGACGACATTTTTTATCAGAACGGAATTGCAGTTTTGGTAAATGATGCGACAGCGCTTTCCTCGTTAAAATGAATAGAATATGTTCGAAAAGAGAACGTTTTTTTTATTTTATAAAATGCGTTCTTTTTAAAGATTTTTTATTTGTTGCCTGCTAACATGTTTGACAGTTTAATAAAAATTAAATCGAAATTGACCCGAGTATAATCTATTTTAACGGGGAGACGATATACCCATAGTTTATACACACGTTGTTATACTTATGTATTTACATAGCCACTTCCTTGAAAAAGCACTTTTCTGGTAACTTCAAAAGTAATTCCACTTCTTCAGATAACCTCCTACATTAGAACTTTTCAAGTATATCTTAAAAGTTGAAAAACATTGGATCGGAACACTCGTCCCAAAAGTGGATTTCGATTAAAAAGTTGGTTCGTTTACACCGAGATCTCGATTCGAGTATTGACATTAAAATAAAACATCTAATATCTGGATAGGATTGCTGAAATTGTACAAGAGAGTTTATCTCATGAACGCCAAGTGCTGTTGTGAAACTGAAATGTTTTTAAAATTGCTATTATAATTTTTTTAGACCACAATTATTTTGTTCGTGTGAAAGCTCTTATAACACAGGGAATTTAAGTTATTTTGAAAGGTCCGGCAATATCCTGTACTATTAAAAGAGCAATATTTGTAGGTATATTTGTAATCACGTTCTCGAAAACGGCTCTAACGACTTCGATGACAATTGCAATAAAGGGGTATACATAAACAGGATACATAGGTCTAAAAGTTACAAAAAAACATTTTCATCTTTAAAACAAAGACAATTGGAAATTTGTGTTTCTATAGATTATTTATAATCGGTCTAATTTAGCTGTAACACTATTTTTCGAAAATGTTTCTTAGTAACTTTTTAGACCTATGTATCTTGCTTATGCCTATGAAGTTTTATTGTAATCGGTTCAGTCATTTTGGAAAATAAGGACTTGAAAGTTTGTGTGAAATGTCGTAAGGTGGAAACGCTCTTAACATGCTTTCCGAGGCACGGAGGAAACTCGGTATGTAATGGCTTAACGTGGTTTTAACGTCATTGACGAACAATAGGATGTATTTCCTTCAGGTCTAACATGATTACTGTCCCTTTGTGTAAAAAGTTTTCCAATAATAGTTTCTTACTCATCCTGGTCTGTTATTGAATATCGGATGTCAGTGTGGTTGACGTGTATTATTCTTTGCTAGAGTAAATATTTTTTTTCTATTGTGTTAGTTGATGTTTTTATAGAAACAATAGAACAATGATAGAGGGAAGCATGAGGCTGTCGGTTTTATGAAAGAATCTGAGTCGAATCTCCGAAAATATCAACTGCCATCGTTTTTTTTTATTTGCGATGGGTTTCACTCGGTCAGAGATGACAGAGACAAAGTAGACGATGGTACGAGTTTAACCAGAAGAAGCCCGTCCACTCTAACTTTGAAAAGATTAGGGTTGTAAGCGTTCGAAAACACAGACGCAGGCAGAGAGTTCCACTCCTTTGCTGTGCGCATTATGAAAGACGTTTGAAAACGCTTACTATAGCAATAAGGTAGGAATAGTAACTTTTTTGTGCCTCGGAAAGCACATTAAGCCGATGGCCCGAAAGTCAGACAACCAGTCTTTTCAAGAGGTATTGTATTAATCAGTACTAACTGGGTTGTGGAGATCAGATAAGCAGACGCTTCATGTAAAACACTGGTATTCAGCTGCCTCCAGTTAGACTGAAAGCTAACCCAAACATGGAACAGTTGGGAAAAAGGCTAGGCAGATGATGATGATTATCTTTTTGTAGACTACGTTTGGGTTTGAGATATCTTTTTCAATTCATAGATATTTTTGTAAAGGAGCTCGTGGTTAAATAATAACAGTCACTCGGGTCGATCTTAAGGTTAAGCCGCGCTTGCCTAGGTTGGTCTGTGGATGGGTGAGCGCACATTATAAAAACAAGTGCCTCTCGGGTTCGATAAGGGTGTTCTTACATGCTTTATAATTAACTAACTGTCGGTGCAAGTTCGTCTGCAAACAAAAAAAAACTTCAGCTTTACAATCTTTATTTATATAAATAATTCTACTGTACGTTTGTATGTCACTGAACTCCTCCTAAACGGCTGGATCCGTTTAAATGTTTTTTTTTTGTATGCGTTTGTGTGGCGTCCTGGATGGTTTAGATTCACAAATCATCACGCTACCACCAATAGGAGCGTAACAGCAATGAAAAATGTTGCGAAATCGGGGAAAATGTGGCGCAGACGAAGTTGCGCGGGACAGCTAGTATCAGTATAGATATTTACCTTATCAGATTTCATGAGCGGCGTCTCCAAGTTCATATTTCTGTTCTTCATGGAACTGGAACCAGACCCGTCGATACCTGTGCAGACATTAATAAGTATTTAATCGTGAGGTTGGCACGCTATGCAATGCAAGCGAACATTGCTGGCCACTAAGAGAAAGAAAAACAAAGTTAGTTAATACGTATTTTTACAATACGAGTACAGTAACGAGCAATAAATATACTAGCTTCTGCTCGCAGCTTCGCTCCTGTTATGTATCGGAATTAACCCATGGGATTTTTTAAATGCAGCGTATGACACTCTGAGATAATGTAGCTTCCAGTTAGTGAAAGAATTTTCGGAATCGGATCTGTAGTTCCGAAGATTACGCCCTACATACAAACTTACAAACAAATTTTGCCTCCTTATAATATTAAGTATGGATTTCATTTCATTTTTTTTAATAGCCAATCAAAAACGATATCTCTTACTGAATTTAATAGCGTTTTACGTTTTCACGAATATAGTATTTTGGAAGCCATACTTTTACAAAATAGGTCTTATCGAAAATGCGCTATATAAAGCTGTTTACACTTCATTGCTCGTGAGTGTACACAAGTAGCTACAGTCCTTTCACAGCTGTATTAACTCAGACGACAACAACCAGAAAATTAAGATGAACATGATTTTGCTAGATAAGCAGATTAGGAGGTTAAATATGTGTGAAAGGACCTTAGCTTGTAACAGTCTTGAGAGTGTGTCAAGTAGTCGAGGCTTTTACATAACTGTTAGAAGTGTATATTAAACGTAAAAAGTTTTGCTCGTATACAAAGTGCAGTGAAAAGGTAAATATTTTTACCTTCATACCAAAGTTGTTGCTCGACCATTTAAGAATGGTAAAAATATTTACCTTTTCACTGCACTTTGTATACGAGAAAAACTTTTCAGGTACAACAAGGAAAAACTTTTCTTAAGGTATGTACAAGATTCAGGGCACATAGTTATAATATTGCTACGGCGTAGCTTTCGCTACGAGGTGGCTACGCACGCTAGCTACGTCGTAGCAAATAGTAAGTCCCTCGCGTCCATTCATTGTATCTTTGAGCTTCGCCGCCTGACAAATATTTACAGCATTGGCTTGATTGTTTCCACTAAGATAATTGAACCTGACGCCAATTTACAGTTGCTGTAAAGCCAGACAGTCTACATAAATACATAAGATCACGCCTTTTGCCCATAGAAAGCGGTAATTAGTTTAGATAAAATATTCTGAACTAACACTACTGTATTTAGTTGCTATCTAAACACGTTTAATTGAATTTAGATTAGCTCTTTGCTAGATTCAAAGAAATTCTAGTTCGTAATCAAGTTTGGTTTTATCACTAAACCTTTTGGGTAAGTAAATTATATGAAGTGAGTGGAGTATTTTGTGAATGAAAACTTATTGGAGTAGAATAGAATATTTTTATTTAAATTTTCCTCCGTAATATGGTCCTTATTATCTTAGATCCTCATGTTGGTCCGTGGATATGTGACCGCCTATTGCATACCGAGTGTCTCCGTGCCTCGGAAAGCACGTTATGCTGTTGGTCCCGGCTGTCATTTGTAGATGTTTGACAGTCGTTACAGGTAGTCAGTGACCCGACAGCCTTACAACCAGTTTTACCAAGGGGTATCGTATTACCTAGTACTATAACTGGATTGTGGAGGTCAAACTGGAAGCCGACCCAAAAAAGTTGGGAAAAGCTAGGCAGATGATAGGTGCTGATAGGACATGTCCGTTTCACCAGTTTCGGTTGGGTTGCTATTAACCAATACATCTGGTCAGTTATCGTGCTTTTTCCAACTGGTTCGGTACCGTGTGACCTGAACATAATACAGCGATGGTAGATACCGAACAGAGTGTGCCGATTGGCACTACCTGAAAAATAAAACCGGCCATATGCGAGTCGGACTCGCGCACTAAGGGTTCCGTACCATTATTTATAAAAACGACCAAAAAAATCACTTTTATGTATGGGGACCCCCTTAAATATTTATTTTATTCTGATTTTAGTGTTTGGTGTTATAGCAGCTGCAGAAATACATAATCTGTAGAAGTTTCAACTGCCTAGCTATCACGGTTCATGAGATACAGCGTGGTGTCAGACGGACGGACGTACGGACGGCGAAGTCTCAATAATAGGGTCCCGTTTGACCCTTTGGGTACAGAACCGTAAAAACGCGAGATGCGTAGTACCTAATTGTTACGGGTCGGGTTGATCAACATTTCCTCGAACTCTGGCCACGCTTAATGATCTCTTGGAGTCTAGTCCAACTAGCGATCTATTTGCGGATGGATGGATGGATGAAGATTTTATTGGTATGTCAGAAGTACTGGGACAGGAATTTATGAGTGTTGTTAACCTCCTTTTATTTATACCATGTTTTATATGTTTCAATTTCATTCATCATTCATCATTTCAGCCCAAAAGACGTCCACTGCTGGACATAGGCCTCCCACAAGTGTGGCCACATTGACATTTTGGGGGGTTTTGCCATAATCGCCACGCTTGGCAGGCGGGTTGGCGATCGCAGTACGGTTGTTACAAAAGCACAGAGAACGCTGCTGCCCATTCTGTGACAAGTCCCTTAGTCGCCTCTTACGACACCCACGGGAAGATATGGGATGGTGCTATTCTTAACGTCCGACACCATACAGAGCTGTTTCAATTTAATTTGCTTTAATTTGTCATTTTGTTTATTATAATATGTGTAATAATTATCATTTTAATTTTAGTTGCAGTAATTGGTGGTAAACCGTTATAATTAAATAAATAAATAAACATATATTTCCGGAGGAACTGAACTAGTGTGTGTGTTGTGTCTTGTGACTGGGACTGTAGCTTCATTTTTATTGTTGTTCGACAAATCAAAAGTGCCTGTAACTGGCTTATTTGAAATAAATGATTTGATTTTGATTTGTGGCATCAAAAACGAATAATATGTCTAATAATAAATGTCTATGCACTAAAAACCTCTGCTAATCCCCTTAGTAAACAGAGGCGTGTTACTTCATTTCAGCCCAAAAGACGTCCACTGCTGGACATAGGCCTCCCCCAAAATTGACATTTCGTCGCCAAATTGACATTTTGGGCGGTTTTGCCATCTTCAATCGCCACGCTTGGCAGGCGGGTTGGCGATCGCAGTATGGTTGTTACAAAATCACAGAGAACGCTGCTGACCATTCTCTGGCAGACTGACTTGAGTCTGACTTGCCAGAGAATGGTGTTACTTGTCATTCTACAATAAAACTTATGGTGCTATTTATACCGTAGATAATCCCTCTTTGCCGTCCGATAAAAACAATTTCTTTAACTCGAAAAACTTTTTGATTGTCTGTATAAAACCCGCTACTCTATCATCGTAATTAATTCGCCGTGAAGCGAAATAATAAACAAAACAGATCGTTGTTGCATGGAATTGCTTTGATATCAAATTTTATACAATTTCATCAATATTTAATGGAATTTGAATAGCTTTTTTATGGCAACATTATGCTTTTTTAGCAAATCAAGAAATGTTTGTTTTGTTTTGAAATGATTAAAAATGAGCTTTTTTTTATTATAATCTTTTTCATTGTGTTGTCCACAGTAATCAAGACGCGGAATCGGTTTCGTCCGGACAGTAACTCTGTAGACCTATTTATCCTGCCTATGCGTATGAAGTTTCATTAAAATCGGTGCAGAAATTTCGGAAAATATGGACTTGAAAGTTTGTATGAAATGCCGTAAGGCGTAAACTCTCTTATTTCTTGGACATTACCAAGTAATAAAGGCAAAAAAAATCGTCATTTGCCTCGTTTTGGTTACGACGGGACTCGAAACGCCGGACTAAATGCGACGATATCATGTCACATGATCAGCTTAGGGCAATTTCGCGTCACTAAGTATGGTATAATTATTGCAATAATTACATTATATGAAATCTGCGGATTGTTTAAGACCATCAAAAAACAGCCTGTTAGCTTCTCTGTTCCCCCAATCATTATAATCTGGATATCTTTGAGGTTCGAGTGAATTGGTTTCTTCGCCCTAAGACTTCACATCAGGCGAGTTGCGTCTAAAAGCAATCCTATTTCGTGTAAAAAAGGTACTGTTTACCTATCGTATCTGAAGCAGCTGAGGAGTGGCAGCAGGTCTTCTTTAGCAACCTGCGCAGCAGACCCTTGATGTCCAGGGTATAGGAGCCGTACACCAGAGGATTCATGCAGGAGTTGGAGACTGCCATCACAAAAAGAAGGTCTTGGACCCTCGGAGACACGCGGGCTGCTGATTCTCGGTCTACCATGTACCTGAAAAGTTCTATATTGTTTAAACTGTCTTAAGGTAGCCTGCTTGCATAAAGGTTATCCAGTCCCGGTAAACCTGGACTTTTATTATGTTTCAAGCACCTGCTTCTTTTTGTGTATACAAAAAGTTTGCGACCGGTATCAATCCGTGGGGTTGGATTGATACCGGTCGCAAACTTTTGTACATACTGTACATACTGTATCTTTATGCAAGCACGCTTATTTGGTAAATGGCCAAAAATAAATATCTTCTTCTTCGATCTTGTGGGTATGATTGAGCGTTGGTATTGACTACTAGGGCTATCTTTAGCTACTAACAAATGTTGGTAAAGTTCTTAGCTTTAAAAATGATATATGACATTGAAATTTGGTTGTTATTATGTTACTATTTTTGTCCATGTGTTTTGCGATGGCACGCGTGCGTCTGTTGAGCGTGCGTGTCGTCGCAAAATTAACTATGCTCCGGATTATATGCACCTTATTTTCGTCGAAATATGCATCATAAATGCTTGAAATATGCAACAAAAGTGACAAAATATGCAACGTTAAATTGAAATTAACAAAATAACAATGAATTTTTTATGTCTTCTACATTTTCTACACGATAATTTTTATTTAATTCTCGAAAACCGATTACTGTTAAAAATTATCAGTAGAACGATTGAGTCTGTCTTTCATTAATTGAAATGTTTAGACATCTTGAAAACGTTGTTAAATCGTTCTACATCCACTTAAGTTAATAGACACTATTTATATCGGTCTTTTTTAGTAAATATCACTTCTGGCACATTTATCCATTCATCACATTTAACATTTAAATATTATGGATATACACCACTTCACTTACGCCAATGCACTTATCGTTAGCGTGTGGATGGACTTAATGAATACTCAACCAGTATATAGCCACCTGCATAGCTCTTTTGTCGGCTTCATTTAAATACTGGAAGATACAGATAGCTGTGCAGGATGCATAAAAGGAGGAGGGGAATATTTTGCGGGCCCCCCGTACACTGGCATTTTATTTGGGACAAGTTGATGATACCCCATTTGACCGGATTATTTCTTTAAAAATGAATTAATGACGATTTTAGTAAAATAATAATAATCTTCGAAAAACAGCCATGCAAATGCATATGCATCTGCATAAGACCCGGTCCCTACTTATTAAAGTTGTTTTACCTTTGATTTGACAACACTATCAAAATCACAGCTATTTTTACTCTGGGTACAATAGTTACCAAAGGCATACTGACCACATAGTGATGGTTGCGTATGGCAGCCAGCAGAGCGCGAACACGGCGACGATAGTGACGGTCATGCGCAGCGTACGACGACGCGCTCGCTCCAGCACACGTCGATCTGATCGACGCAGGCGCACGTGACCCACAGTACTGCGACTTTCGCGTTTTTCTGGGGAAGATAAGAATGAGCTTTGACAAAAATCCACTACCAAATTACTATGGCTAGTATATTGAGACAAATCTAATAGGGATGATGTCTGTTTTTTTTTCGTGTTTTTAGGAAATAAAATATTACGGAGATATATTGAGTTGAAATGGCGTTGGACATTACGGTTAAGTAAATTTTTTAGCTAGTTGTGATGTAGTGAGCCCCCACTCTTCAAGTTTAATGCGTTTTAACTGTCTAATTTTCTATTTGACTAAAATTTGATTAAAAATTATACGTTTCGGACAAAATAGCATTTTGTTTTCTTTAGCCAGTCATCATCCCTATTGCGAAATCCTGAAAAAAATGTTTGGTAAACTTTACTTTTTTGTATGGACAACACACACTTGATCAAAAATTAATAACTATGCCAAATTTAATTTATGATAAAAACGGGTTAATAGTTCTAAATAAAGTACTCATGGAATCAGATTTCCAAATACCGCTAAAGTAAAAAAACACTGTATATTTATTTACTACGTCGTTTCAATTCATAACAGATTTATGTAAAAAGTTCAGAGCTCAGCAAAATAAAACTGTAGCAGCTAAAATCATATTAAAATGCGAAATTGACGGCACAAAAAAAAACTAGCGCAAAAAATATCGCTATGGCTAACACCCACGCTATTTCGTTGACAAAGAAAACGTTGTGTAAATGTACTTTCAGCTATTTTATAGATGGGATCTAAACGATGATGGAATGACCTTAATTGCAACTATAAGGCTATAACGTAGAACTTGTTGTAAGTTAAGTGGCCGGTAAGTGAAATAGCTTGTACTGCGGGCTACATAGTTCGACCCCGATATTTGAGAAGCCTATCTGATATTTATAGCCTGGTAGCTTGGTTTTATTATTAACTGTCCGGATGGTATAAGCAAAATAAGGTTATGAATTGAGAATTTATCTTTCCGAAACTACAAATTTTGAATTTTTAACCATCAACGACGAGCGAATTTGGTTGGTGATTCATCTTTCATCGGTTATTAAAAATTAATGCAGTTTAACGTATTCAATATTGCACGGTTGTTTGAAACAGTTGATTTTTGAATGTCTAGACGAACATTTTTTTATGGCTACGCCGATTAATACCAACAGAGGCATTAAATTACGTAATTAAATTAAATGACCTTATGTACTTATTAAAATAAAAGAGATTTACTAAAAAAGCCCGACTTATTAGCAGTAAAATACAAATGCCATTCGCCCAAAAAGTTCTAAGGACTAGAAAATATAAAATGTAAATTAAATTACGTATTTAAAGCTCGTACCTTACACACCTGTACATCATGTTTTATGAACCTTTTCAAATTAAATTAAAAACAGATTAAAGTGAGCAAAAAAATTTTGTAATATTTTCCAGGTAAACTTTGCTTTTTTGTAACAGAGAGATACAGATATACTTTCTGTCCATCTACCCATGTAAGAGAAAGAGATGCAAATAGACAAACGCTATAATTTTATTTGCGCTTGACGGCACACGAATTGCGGTTTTGTTGGCAAACTATGTGATTAATTTTCATGCCTCCGCTCTGAAGTTGGGTATTAAACGGAAGTTATGTATTTAAAATCTGTAATATTTGCCAGATGGAAAAACATTTTTTAAATAATGGCCACGTAAAGGTATTATTTACTGTATCGAACAAATTATATTACGATTATTTTGGACCAGCGTCCATTAACTCGAAAATTTAAATCAATATTCCTGATTTATATTGGTTTCGATTAATTAATTTATGGTTCGTTTAAAAAGAAGTAAACAAAGTTTTCCTCAATGAAAACACACATTCAGAGTCAGTAGTAAGATGGTAGATACGAAAAACGGACAAACAGAAACCATTCTACACAAACTAAAGTTACAGGAGTATTTTATCTTACCATCCAGTTCCTTACTGCTTGTGTGTAACTCCCAGAAGATACACACTTAAGATGACCACCAGCGATAAGAAGCATATCGCGCGAAGACAAAAGATATTGACTTAACATACTACAGGCATCATCATCTCATATCATCCAGCAAAAACAGAAGATATTGCACACAAGTTGACTACACTCATAAAAGTACTAGCTACTGCCCGCGACTTCGTTCGCGTGGAAATTTTGAAGTGTTTTTCAGGGATAAATTATATGTCGTATTGTCATGATTTATTCTGTTAGACTCGGTCATCATATGGGCAGAACATGGGTTTCGTGCAATGAAAACACACACCACACAAGTAATACTGTTTTAACGAACTAACAAATTACTTGAAATTATAATCCAACACAATAACACTAGGCACCATTAATCGGGG
The DNA here is from genome assembly GCA_949152445.1 of Cerastis rubricosa. Classification (NCBI taxonomy): domain Eukaryota; kingdom Metazoa; phylum Arthropoda; class Insecta; order Lepidoptera; family Noctuidae; genus Cerastis; species Cerastis rubricosa. The sequence continues at coordinate 19,474,967 of OX424541.1, forward strand.
AACAGTTCCGGGGCGTCTTGATTCCGTCGCGATCAGACACTCGTTGTCATCCTTGTTGCGAGCTCGAAACATCACGATTCTGTAGAAGCGCACTTAGGTGTGGGTAGATTGGTAAGTAGGTCGCGTGATGCCACCTTTGGCGCGCTTGCCGATTTATTTTCAATCCTTACTAATGCCCGGATCCGACATATACATATAAACCTTTCTTTTGAATCATTGTGTCTATTGATGAAAACCGCAACAAAATCCGTTGCTTAGTTTAAAAGATCTAAGGGTACAGACAACGGGGAAGCGAGTTTGATTTAAATTGTGTTAAGATTGTCTCTTACCATCTAGCTCCTTACTGCTTCTGTGTATCTCGCAGAAGATGCACACGTAGCACACAGTGATGACCACCAGCGGTAAGAAGTACATCGCGCAGAGACAGAAGATATTGTAGACCACTTCCTCATGCTCCGAGTTGAAGGCTCCGAAAGACACGCATTGCTCAAAGCCAGCCACTTGTGGATGACGCTTGACGCGGAAGACTATGCTCTGTGGACAAGGAAAAACTGAATTTAGAAGACAAATCATTTAAATTGTTAGGTACTGTGTCATTTTGGTCAAATTTATTTGTGGAAATGTTAAAAAAAAAAAAAACTATACTCCACTTGGTTTTTGCTTAGTTTTTTTTTTAAATAGTTAGTTACGTATATAAATGCAGCAGTAAAATTGGTTGTCGACTTTCAGGCCACTAACTTTCCTGTGACGACGGTTTGACGTGCTTTCCAAATCTGGCTGAGCAATACCAAAGTTGGCTACTCAATTGATGGAAAGCATGTCAATAACATTAGTTACGCTGACGATTTGGTGTTGCTGGGCCTCTCCATAAGCGCGGTTCGAAAACTCCTCGCCATATGTGTGGATTATGCCGGGGCTCATGGGCTCAGGTATAATGTTAAGAAAAGCGAACTCTTGGTTTTTCAATCTCCTGGTCATACGGTGACGCACGTACCACCCCTCTGCATAGATGGTGTTTCAATACTCAGAGTTTCGCGATTCAAGTACCTGGGCCACTGGGTCTCGGAAGAATGGAAGAAACTCGGTATGTAATAGAGATGGTCAGTTGGTCACCCATCCGCGGACAGACCTTGGCAAGCGCTGCTTAAACTATTATATTATGAACACTTATAATATTCTCTCAAATATTTCTCTAAAACTTTCAAAAACCATTCAATTTGATTTCAGTTAGTCTGCTATTTCGTCAGACTTGAACAAACAATGGAACACAGACAGCACCAGTTTCGCGAGTCCCTGTCAAATATAACTACCCTCGTCTTCAATTCCGGCAGCCATGTTGAAATGTTTTTGTTTGACGTTTGAACGAGTAAAATAATATGCTAGGTTCTCACAAACGAGCGACGTTGAAAGTCTCTTTTTGTATTGTTGGATGTCACCGGATTTCAGGCTTTTGTGTGAGAAATTAGAAATTGTCACAATATTATTTTTAGGGTTCCGTACCCAAAGGGTCAAACGGGACCCTATTACTGAGACTTCGCTGTCCGTCCGTCCGTCCGTCTGTCACCAGGCTGTATCTCATGAACCGTGATTGTTAGCCAGTTGAAATTTTCACAGATTATGTATTTCTGTTACGTACGGTACTGTACGGAACCCTTCGTGCGCGAGTCCAACTCGCACTTGGCCGGTTTTTATCTTTCCGCCATTCGATTTTGAATGCGGTGAGTAGTTTTTACTTGATGCGATCCCAAACAAACAAACAAACATACGGACAAACGGACAAAAAAATCAACAGGACGTCTTCCAGAACATTTTTTTTGCAAAAATCTGATGTACACACGTTGAGTCTAAGACTTTATTATATGTATAGACATAAATAACAGAAAGATTTCTTCTTCATCAAAGAAGAATAAAAATAAAGGGGATTGAATTAAATGGCCTGCCTAACTACCGCAATTTTTATTATTTAAAAATGCAGCCACACATATATTACCTATATCAATCGATAGTTGGTATCAAAACAGACTAGTTTTGTATGAGACACAATCCACTAAAATGTCACGTTTCCGAGATAGGAGTAATAAACCTCTTGCAAACGGATTGATATTTCGCGATACATGATTTCTTATTTATTTACACTCTAGTTGTACACTTCGACATTGTGTGGTACGTCGGTAACGGCATAAAATGGAAAAATAACTTTTGGTATTTAGAAAATCCAAACTTACTTTCCGGAATCTGGCCGAACCTTAAATAGGTTAAATCTAAAAATAGTTATTGCCCTCGGCTTCGCCCACGATAAGGTCAGATTTAAACCCACGGCAAAATATCCTATCTATTAATCCAGTTACTATGTGCCAAATTTCCTTCCGGCGCTTTAACTTGATTGAGTAACAAACATTCAGATACCGCAAGATTCGTGACTATAATTTCTTTAAACTATAAATTTCATTAAGCCAGTTGACATTTTCGCAATGCACAAGCAAAACCTGATTGCAAAATACAATTACATGCTTCATTTAAACAAAAATAAGTTCAATTCATTCTCATTTGCATTCTGCTGGATTCATGATAAATATTAAGCCGTCAATGGTCTTAATTATATATTGTTTACTTTTAATATCTGACATGAAATTTGACTGCGACTGCAGAACAGCCAATCTATCAATCAATCTGATCACCAGTCTGTTGCTGGCCACTGCTGGACATGGGCCTTTTTTTTCGGATGGGTTATCAACAAATGACCCCTCCCGCGGAAGGGAGTGTCAGACTTGACTGACTCAAACCTATCCATGTTCCTTCTTAGCCTTTTGTGTTCCAGGGCCACGGTATCTCTTTCGAACAGTCCCGCAGCCCTCACACCACAAACTGCGCCAAAACACTCTGTTCTCCGCCATCCGCTACCAGTCTGACCCATCCACGTGGCGGGTCGTACGCACGGCGACACATCTAACTATACATTTCCAGTATAAAATGGCCTCGCTTTGTATATAGGGTGACTGGTAATTAGTGATCGATACCAAAAGACGTGACACACTCATGATAACAAACAACTTTTCCTAAAAACTTTTTTTTTATACTCATTCACTTTTTCCACAATAACACAACAGCCGTATGAAAATCGCGCGCGTGCGCCTGTGGTCTATCAGCTGACAGCCGCGTAACGCCGTTTTGTCTCATTACTATCGTAGCGTGCAACAGTGGGTAAGAAGAGCACTCGCGCGGGTCGCAAGCCCGCTCCGTAAGCTGCAGCCAGCAGCCGCTTCATACGACTGTTGTGTTATTGTGATAAAAGTGAATGAGTATGAAAAAGTTTCATGGAAAGTTGTTTGTTATCATGAGTAGAATGACGTACTTAGGTATCGGTGACTAATACACCAGTCACCCTATACAGATTTCCCGTACAAAGAGAGATCCGCATAAAATGGTTATGTATAGCTTGATTGATCGCCGTGCGTACATTTCAGCAATAGGTATATAACAACTATGTTGGTTAGCATTTCCATAATCAATCATTTTGTTTTCAGCAGAACAAAAGGTCTTTGTTCTGCAATAATGAGCTTCAGGGAAAAGTAAATAAAATTGAAATTCACGTTCATGTGAAATGATTTGGTTAATGATGAGGATCTGATTATCATATTGTTTATTAGCTGGTATTTCTATTAATGCAAAACCGAGTGATTATAATTCAGTTTTAATAATATAATTACAATATACAAGTATTTTCCTGCATAAAATGTATTCTTTTTAAAGCGAGCAAACAAAGGATTCCACTGAAAATTTATCAGTTTTTACTGCAGTTGTTTCAACATGATTGTAGCTCAATTCTGTAAAGTAATTATTATCAGAAAAATACTGAATATCTAAGAAATTTTATGAAGAATCCTGTCATTTGAAGCAAAAGCAATGATTATTATTTCATGGAAAAACTAACTAAGCGATGATGTTAATGGCCTGTCTAAGCATTAAATGCTTTTAAATTAAAGTTTCTTAAACTTTGTAAGTTCATTTCGCTTGATATAACAAATCTTCAACTTGTATTTTAGTTAGAGTAGTTCATACGAATGCTTCAAATGAATATATATTGATCTAATTTGAGTCAAATTGTCGTCGTCGACTTTGTCTCTGTCTTCTCTGACCTAGACTAGAGTCAACAGCACACCCAACGCAAATAAAAAAAACGTGTGCGTCTCGGGACGCTCGACAGAAGTGATAACTTAAACTAATCTAAGTTGAACTATTAATTATTGAAAGAGCCTGCCTACTGCTGCCGTATGCGTGAGAGAAAGGGAAGCCAGACCGAGTGGTGCCGTAACTCGTTACGTTACGAAGCGGTTTATCCTCCCATAAGAAGTTATCACTTAAAAAAAAGTGCAATGCTAATCGTTTCAAGTTTTCAAAGTCACTTGCTTAAAAGGTTATATTACTGCTATTATATGAGGTTTACTAGCGTCATGTTCTACAAGGTGTAAACAGACCGTTCATGAAGCCGTCAGCCAAGCATTCTGTTTATCAAAATAAGTAACCCTACGCAAAAATAATTGCTGGAGAACGACTTTCTTTTTTGGCGTGAAAAGTCACGTTTTACGGTATGCCTCAAAGTAACAAATTTAAAACATCGTGCCGATGCATGCATTCAATAGTACGGGGGCGTAAAGGTATTTAATTTATCCCCCAATATATCCGCAACTAGAAGGTTCCCAGGTATGTGTGGTCTGAAGGAGATGTCAGCAAATCGGAAGGGGTCAGAGAGGGCCGATGCCTGCAAGGGCTGCAGGACTGTTCGAAAGAGATACCGTGGCCCTGGAACACAAAGGGCTAAGAAGGAACATGGACGGGTTCTAGTCAGTACAAGTCTGACTCTCTCTTCCACACCGCCTAGAGCGGGAGAGGTCATTTGACGAATTACCATCTGTAAAAACAAAAAAAAGGATGTATGTTCTAGACAAAAAAAAAATATCGCAATGACGAGGTGAACAAGTCCAACAGACTTGTGGTATCTATTTATTAATGAACAAACAAGTGATTCAGGGACTACTGTACGAGTTAATGATTCTCCTTTTTGGTTTTGTATGGTTATCATCAAGAGATTCGATCGAATACAAAATTTTCTGTCATAGTCATCTTTATTCTTTATGGCAAAGTAGTAAAAGCTGTATCGTCTGAAATATGCGACCATTTGTCTCATATTATAAATTTATGTACTGTAGCTGGCACGTTTCCTGACGCACTAAAGATAGCAATCGTTAAGCCATTGTTTAAGAAAGAAGATAGAGAGCTCATGGAATTCTACAGGCCTATTTCTGATTCCTATTTTCTTGAAAATATTCGAGAAATTCATTCAAACGGAATTAAACGGGTACATGGAGAAAAATAATATATTATGTAATGAGCAAAAGGGATTTCGCAAAAATAAAACTATAAATATGGCGATCTACGACTTCTTATACACTGTATTGATAAAAGTGGACAAAAAAACACCGGTATGTGCTATCTTCTGCGATATGACTCAAGCATTTGACTACGTAAATCATGACATTTTAATAAAGAAACTTGAAGCATATGGTATAAGAGGCAATGTGCTTAATTTAATTAAATCCTATTTATACCATAGAAAGCAAAAGACAGAAATCACTAGAATTAATACAATCACTAAAAAAGAAGAGATATACTTATCAGTTGAACGTCATACTACTTTTGGGGTTCCACAAGGTAGTGTATTGGGACCTCCACTTTTTACACTATATATTAATGACCTGCCAAAAACAATTTCACACCCTATGACTTTATTTGCTGATGATATCACGGTGACAATTTCCAGTTATAGCAATGACATGATCCAATATAAACTAGACATTCACGATACCTTGACATGTATAATAGAATGGTTAAACAATAATAATTTAAAGATTAATTTAGATAAAACTAAAATCGTACATTTCAGCCAACGTTTGACTTTAGAAAATATGGACATAAATATCGATGATAAAATTGTTGAAATTGTAAATACTACTAAATTCCTTGGACTAATAATTGATAAAAGGCTTGACTGGAAATTACATATCGAGAACCTTTGCAAAAAAATCTGTAGTTCTGCTTTTGCATTGCACTCTCTAGCTGCAGTCGTGAATGTTGATACCTTAATTGCGGCATACCATGGCTTAGCTGCGTCTCACCTAAGATACGGCATCATATTTTGGGGAAATTCTACAGACGCTAACACGGCATTTAAGGCCCAAAAGAGATGCATTAGATCTATGTTTGGGCTAAAAACGGTCGATACGTGTAAACCTTATTTTAAAAAGTACAAACTATTAACTCTTCCTTGTATATATATCCTCGAAACCGCAATGTTTGTTAAAACAAACCCAAATTTGTTTCCACGTCTACAGGACTTGGTACCGCGTAACAGACGGGATATGACTATTCTTCAAGTCTATCCAGCAAAAACGGCACTCATGCGCAAAAGTATCGTCTGCATGGCACCTACTATATTTAATAGATTGCCTAAACGTTGGAAGGAGCTGGGTGGTGAGGCATTCAAGCGTCAATTTAAAATGTTTCTTTTGCAAAAAGCATATTATAGTGTCTCCGAATTTCTAGCGGAAAATGATTTTTTTGTGTGATTGAATAGTTGTGTATCTGACATTAATATTGTGATTTAATCATTTTACTTTTTTTCCCTGACATTAATATTGTGATTGAATAATTTTATCTTTTCCCTGACATTAATAATTATGAATACAGTTTTATTTTTTTATTGACATTATAACATAATAATAATTTTTAATAGAGAGATACAGAGTTTCGGAATTGTAAACTTTTAAGTGCCTATTCTAATGTAATTTTTTGATAATTTTATTGATAATTTTCTCTTTACAATGTTGTGTGAAATATTTGTACGCCGATACTTACGGCTAAACATGATTGGACTCAAACTATGTTATATCTTGCATGCTCTTGTATGTATACAATGTTTAAACAAATAAATAAATATTATCTATCTTATCTTATCTGGCATCGCGTATACTTTTGAGTTCTTTGTCCCTTTCTTGTTCAACTATAATCCACGCTGGATCTTTTGTTAAAATATTGATTTGTGGATTTCTGCTTAAAAAGTCTACGTGGGCCATTTGTTCCCCCTTACGGTAAATAATATCAAAGTCAAAATTTTGTAAGTATGCCCATAGTCTATGAACCCGAGGTGTAAGTTCCTTTTTATGTTTTGAAGCCTTAAGGACATTACAGTCAGTTACAACTGTAAATTTGCGGCCATAAAGAAAATGTCGAAAGTGTTTTATTGCTCTGACAACAGCTAAAGTCTCCAATTCGTAAGAATGGTATCTTGTTTCAGCATCACTAGTGCGCATACTAAAGTATTCAACGACTTTGCGACGATTATTGTCATTCTGAATGAGAATAGCCCCGAGACCTTTGGAGCTAGCATCTGTATGGACTTCTATCGGTAGAGTTGGATCAAAAATACAAAGTATAGGTTCAGAGGTCAAAAGTTGGATGACATGTTGTCTTCTTGTTTCGTGATCGGGAGACCATACAAATGGTACATCTTTTTTTGTTAGCTGATACAGTGGAGCCATTAGTTGGGAAAATTGAGGGATAAAACGCCGAAAATAGCTTGCAAGACCATTGAATTGCCTAAGTTGCTTTAGTGTTTTGGGTGGTTCGGATAATTTAAGTGCTGTTAATTTAGTGGGATTTGGCTTCACTTCACCATTCTTTATAATGTTACCGAGATATTCTATAGACGTCTTGAGGAATTTACATTTTGAGGGATTTAACGTAAATCCTGCGTCTGACAGTCTTTTTAATACTAAGGCCAGCCTTTCTAAACCTTCTTGCTCAGTAGATGAGGGAATTAATACATCGTCGATATATACTAGTGCAATATTGTCGCGATAGTCGCCTAAGGCTGTATTAATGGCACGCTGGTAAACTGAAGGTGCGTTACTTAGACCAAATGGCATTGATAAGTACTCATACTGGCCGTCAGGCGTAATGAAAGCAGTTTTTTCGATTGATTCTTCTGAAATTTTAATTTGATGAAAGCCCGATTCCATATCAAGGCTTGAAAAGAATCGAGCTTGACCAAGTTTATCAATATGATCTTGTATCAGTGGCAGAGGATAGTGGTCACGAACTGTATTTGAATTTAATTCGCGGAAATCAACACAAAGCCGGTCATCTCCGTTTTTCTTTTTGACTAGCAAAATGGGACTTGCAAAAGGTGAACAACTATCTCTAATAATACCCTTAGTTTTAAGATCTTCAATAATTAATAATAATAATAATAATAATAATAATCTGTGGCTCGAGCGTCAAAGTGACGGACAAATTTTTTCACTCATTTGCTTTAATTCATTAAAATAAGGCAAGAAAATCGATATAAATTACCAGCTCAACAAAATAATGAAAAGGAAAAAAAAAACCGTTTTATATAATACCCAAACCGGTCAGATGCAACAAAAATTGAATATTCACCCAAGAAAAGCAAAATGAACTGTCACACAATATGTCACCGATGCTGACCCGAAACCGAGCCAAGACACAAAAGGCACACCAACCAACTCCGGGCTCGTCGCTGAGCTCCGCCTCGCAGCCGCCGGGACGCGCCACATCCGTGTACGCTGTGTCACCGGTCGCTGCAGTTGCGTCGAGCTCCAGCGACGAGTTTTTCTCCCCGCCGTCGACGCCATCACCACCACGACGACGAGGAAGAGGACGGCCACCAGCGGGCTTGGGACCTCGAGGCCAACAGGCCCCGAACAGGATCCCCGCTGCCGGTGGAAATGTGTCGCGCATGCGATGGACTGTGTCCATTAATGAAAACGTCATGCGCGCATATTATGGGGCTACTGAGGGGGGAAGTAACTTGACTGCGTACCGTGGTCGGATGCTCTCTCTGTTTCAGGTGCTTGAGCCAGCTATCAGCGTGTCAGCGCAACGACTATCGGATCAGGTGCGGGTCATCCAGCGTAACCATATGTTGGATGACAATGTACTTGATCGACTACGCCTCGACTCACGGAGTAACCCCGTTACGCCTGCTTCGCCAATGATCGCGGCGCAGCTGCCAAATGTATCCAATGCTTCGCCGCGATCGGATCGCGGTGGTGAAGAGGATGATGACGAAGTTATAACCGTGAGTAGCCAGTGCAACGCAGAATTGAGGAGCGCTTTGGAGAGTGCGTTCCGGGAGTACCGTTCCACACCGCCTGAGCTTAGACCGCGTTTACCTCGTTTGCCTATGCACAAGAAAAACAAGGCGCTGGTGTGTACTCTAGATTCGCAGCTGTCAAACTGTTTTGACAACAGCAAAGACCTCGCTGATACCCACTCAATATTGTACTGCGCAGCTGTAGCGGCATGTCGTGTAGCTCACGTCAAATTTCCTAACAATGACCGAGCTACACGATCAAGTTTAGCTATTCCAGCTTGGCAGTGCAGGATTGAGCGGCGTATCGGTGAGGCTAGAGTACTCATCGGCAAGTTAATCTGTTTCAGGGAGGGCAATATTCGCCCTAGAGTGATGCGCTTTGTGAAGCGGGCGTTCTCGGGAACTGAAATTAATCCTCGTGATTATTTGGCCTGCGTCACAGAGCGTATCGACTTCCTGAAGCAGAAGATCTGTGCATGGGCAAGCCGTATACGTAGGTTCAAGCGGCGTGTGGAGCGATACACTCAGAATCGTACTTTCCAAAACGACGAAAGGTGGGTATATAGGGCTTGGGAACGACCAGACCAAGGGGTGACTGACACGCGTCTACCAGATGATGACGCCATGTGTTCGTTCTGGCGCAGCATCTGGTCGGTGCCTGTCAGTCACACTGAGGGCGATTGGACCCGGGAGATTGAACAAGCGTGTGATCCAATATCAGAAATGGGGGCAATTATCATCAGCCCCCAAGACGTAGCTCGTGCAGTCCGTCCGTTACCTAACTGGAAATCTCCAGGGCCGGACGGACTGCACAACTTCTGGATCAAATGGTTCCAAAGATCACACGCTCGCTTGGCGTCCCAGTTTCAATCAGCCTTAGAGTCAGGGTCGCTGCCTCAGTTTTTGACGACAGGCATTACCCACTTGCTCCATAAATCAGGTAGTACTGCGGAACCCAAAAATTATAGACCTATTACTTGTTTACCAACGGTCTATAAAGTTCTTACATCCATTTTGAGAGCTAAAATTAACCAACACATTGAGAGTAATTCCATCATGTCTCCCTCTCAGAATGGATGTAGGAACGGGTCCCGCGGTACTAAGGAGCTGCTCCTCATTGATATGGCCATTAGCCAACAGGTTCGCCGCTTCCGAAAGGATCTGTCTACATGTTGGATAGACTATAAGAAGGCCTATGATTCAGTGCCTCATACGTGGCTCATGAGGGTGCTGGAGTTGTATAAAGTAGATGTAACTTTGCGTACCTTCCTGATGTCATGTATGGGGCGCTGGAGAACAGTCCTTCGCTATCCAGGATGTCGACAGATACGGGGGAACAGCGAACCGATAAGGATCGAGCGTGGTATATTCCAGGGTGATAGTCTGAGTCCATTGTGGTTTTGTCTGGCCTTGAACCCTCTTAGCACACTGCTGGAGGGTTCAGGTCTAGGCTATCGGTTGAGGAGAGGTGGTCAGGTCATATCTCACCTTCTTTACATGGATGATCTGAAACTTTTTGCCCCCAACAATTTGCAACTGATGAAGCTACTGAAGGTAACAGAAACTTTCAGTAGCGCCATCAGGATGGAATTTGGTGTGGACAAATGTGCAGTCATGCATGTGAAGCGAGGGAAGATTATGGAATCCGTGGGAACTCAACTCTCGGATTCCGTACACCTTAGATCCCTCTCTTCAACAGAAACCTACAAGTATTTGGGTATGTCGGAAGCATTAGGCATCAATACTGCTGACATGAAACAATCGTTGAAGGAACGTTTCTTTGGCCGCCTGAATAAGGTGCTAAGCAGTCTTTTGTCAGGTGGAAACAAGGTGCGCGCCTTCAACGGTTGGGTCATGCCGGTTTTGATGTATTCTTTCGGCATACTCAAATGGACGCAGACGGAACTTGATGCCCTGGATAGGAGGGTCCGCGTACTGCTGACCGCAAATCGGATGCATCACCCACGGTCGTCGGTGATGAGACTGTATATCCCGCGGAAGTGTGGGGGTCGTGGCTTCTTAAATGCTAAGACCCTGCACAACCGTGAGGTATGCAGTCTCAGGGAATACTTCCTAGAAGCCGACGTGGGGATGCACCGAGATGTGGTCTCAGTAGACAAGGGCCTTACCCCGCTCTTCTTGGCTAACGAGAACTGGCGCAAGCCTGTAGTATTAGACACTAATGATCGCAAGGAGGTATGGCAGGGCAAGGAGCTTCACGGGCGCTTCTACCGGGCTCTTCATGGCCCCGATGTAGATTTTCTTGCGTCCGTGTCCTGGCTACGATTCAGCAACCTCTTTGGGGAAACTGAAGGTTTTGTCTGTGCGATTATGGACGAAGTTATGTTGACGAACAACTACCGGAAACATATTATGAAGGATGGGACGGTTGACGTGTGTCGGGCATGCCACCGTCCGGGAGAATCGATCCGACATATTATTTCTGGTTGTTCTCGTCTGGCTAACGGAGAGTACTTGCACAGACACAATCTCGTTGCCAGGATTATCCACCAGCAACTTGCTTTGAAATACAAGCTTGTGGAATCAGAAGTGCCATACTATAAGTATGCGCCCGATCCAGTTCTCGATAATGGTAATATCACGTTGTATTGGGATCGACCTATCATCACTGACAGGACTATTGTTGCCAATAAGCCTGACATTGTGGTGATAGATCGATTGGAGCGTCGCGCAATGATTGTTGATATAACGGTTCCACATGACGAGAACCTCGTAAAAGCAGAGAAAGATAAGCAATTCAAATATCTAGATCTGGCTCGCGAGGTTGTCGACATGTGGGATGTGAATACAGCAGACATTGTGCCGATAGTCGTGTCGGCCAATGGCTTAATTGCCAAAAGCCTCGACCAACATCTTAGTAGGCTTTCGCTGGGCAGCTGGATCAAGGGCTTGATTCAGAAAGCAGTACTTCTGGACACGGCACGTATTGTCAGGAGGTTCCTCTCTCAAGAGCCCTGACCACCGGTAGCCCGGACCCTGTTCCCGATGCTGGTGGGCTACTATTTTTTATATTTTTAAATGTTTTTTATACAATTTTGTAAAAATATTTAAAAATGTAAATAATATGTGATAAAATGAATAAAGGAAATAATAATAATAATTTATTAATAATCAAGTACATGATACATGGCTGTTTGAACGGTGATCCCCAAACTAGACGTTAGTCTGTATCTTGGGGATCAGAGTTGTACATATTCTTTATATCCAAAAGGTCGTACACGGTGATTATTAACAAAATCAAACTAAAAGTGAAGTTGAATATGAATAAAAATAAACTTAACTAAAACAAATTAAAGAGTGAATAAAAACAAATAATAGAGAGAAAAAAAAGAAAGTGATAGCAGTAACAATACTCATACAAGAAAATTCGACTTAAATGTGTGTGTGCGTTTGTGTGTGTGTTAGTGTGAGTGTGTGTGTGTGTGTGTGTTTGTGTGTGTGTGTGTGTGTGAGTGAGATTAGAAGTGGTGTCGGTTTATTTAGTCTTACTTCTTTTGTAGCTATTTGTAGATAATCCTTTCTGTTTCGTCGTAGGAGAGTGTAAGGAGCCAGTTCTTTATGACCTTTTTACACTGGGATATTTTGAGTTCTAATATATTGCAGTTCTTTACAGCTTCGTTATATATGCGTGGATATAAATAGTTTGAGGAACGTCTTGCCATAAGAGAGTTTGCTTGGGGAGTGGGTATCCTAAATGTACGCTTTGAGATTATCTCTGTATAGTCTGGTCTGGATTTGAATTTTTTGTGCGTTTTTAAGACTGCATTTAGGAGAAAAAGCTGGCGGACACGGAGGACCGGGAAATCCTTATAGAGTTGGTCGGTTGAATACATTAAAGGTTTCTTGAGCATTACTTTAATGACGGCTCTTTGTGCTCTTTCGGCTTCAATAAATGCGGCCTTACCTGCGCCACCCCAGACAGAGATACCATATTGGAGGACGGACTGGCAGAGGCCAAAGTACACAGTGCGTAGTATAGGAGTGGGTGTGCAGTCACGTAGTTTTTTCATTATGTAGATAAGTTTCCTGATTCTGCCGGATAGTGCGTGTATTTGCGGTTTAAATGATAAATTCTCATCTAGAGTAATTCCCAAATATTTTATGGATTGTATACGCTCAATCATAGTACACGAACAGCCCGCAGGTCGAGGGTTAGAGTTATGGGAGCAAGTATGGAGTGTGAGGGTGAGGTTTTGCGGGGGTCTTGATGTCTTGGTTTTGTAGAAAGTAATGATCTTAGTCTTTTTATCGTTTAATGTTAGTAAATTCCTTTCAAGAACTTTAGAAATTGTGAGTAGTCCTTCTTCGGCAATGCTGTACACCTGGTCCCAATTTTTACCATGAAATATGATCGCTGTATCATCTGCATAAGCTATTATTTCAGCGCTGGTAAGAGAAGTATTTAAGATATCATTAATATACAGTAAGAAAAGCGTCGGACCAAGTGCACTGCCCTGCGGGATTCCATAGTTGATAGGGAGTATGCTGCTAGAGATATCACCAAGCTTGACAAATTGGCTTCTATTGGACAGGTAGCTTTTAAGCCAATCCAGGGGAGTACCGCGTATACCTGCTGCTTCCAGCTTCTTTAAAAGGAGATCTATTGAAACAGTGTCGAAAGCTTTAGCCAGGTCTAGGAAAACGCACATAGTGTGTTCTCCTTTATCAACAGATGACGACACAGTGTTGGTTAGAAGCCTAGCTGCATCTTCAGTTGACCTACCCTGCCTAAAGCCGAACTGCCTATTTGAAATTAGATTGTGTTTCTCAATAAAATTCGTAAGTCTTTTGTTTACAATCTTTTCGAGCAGCTTAGATAGTATAGGTAATAGGGCGATAGGTCGATAGTTATCAGGGATATCTGTTGTACCATTTTTGTGGATTGGACTGACAGCTGCAACTTTCCATCTGTCCGGGAATATTCCAGATTCTAAACTAAGGTTAAATATGAGAGTTAGTGGATGGATAATAGCGGTTTTGATTTTTTTTATTAATCTTACGTTGAGATTATCGGGCCCGGGAGCGCTGTCGTTGTTGAGTTGAGTTATTAGACTTTCTAGTTCTGTTTCGTCTGTGGGATGTAAGAAAAATGTGTGTGGACAGGTTATATTTGGTTTATATTTATCGGCAAGAGAGGCTTGTGTTTCCGAGAGTCTTGAAAGAATTAAGTCAGACAGTTTTTTCCCCAAGGTAGTGAAGTAAGTATTACATTTATTAAGTGATTCTGTTGGGTTCGTATTGGTAACTAATTTATCGGAGTCATTCGACGACTTATTATTGTCGCTGTATACGGATTTTATTGTCTTCCAGAGTTTTTTTGGGTCTCCTTGGCTATTTTCGATTAGGTTACTGTGGTAGTTAGTTTTTAACTTATGTAGCAGCCTGTTGCAGAAGTTTCTGTATCGGGTGTAAATTAATCGTTTCATTTGATCGTCTGTGTGGGCACGTGAGGCTAGATGCAGTTTGTCGCGATGGCGCATGCATCTTATTAAGCCTGGGGTAATCCAGGGCTTGATGTTATAATTACTTCTGCCTACTTTGACTTTACGTGAGTGTTTTTTGAGTGTAGTCGTGATGATTTCAATAAAAATATTAACAGCGGAGTTGGTGCAGTGTTGGTTCAAGACTTCAGACCATGAAATACTATTTAACTCGGCGACAACGGCTTCCTCATCTATTTTAATCTTCCATTTTTTCCTGATGGCGCCGGATTGGTTATTTTTCAGGCAGGTAGCAGCCATCGCTATGTCGTGATCAGTGACAGAGCATTTAGAAACTGCTCCCGTAGATTTATTTCTAGATTTTATAAAAATATGATCCAGACAAGTATTGTGTCGCGTTGGCATGGTTATTGCTGGAAGAAGTCCGTGTGTGGCCGTCATCCGAAGATAGTCTGCATTTTTGTTATTAATTTCGTTGCAAATATCGATATTAATATCGCCTGCTACAAAAATTGTGTCGTAATTATTTAACTGGTTCAGTGTGGCATCCAAGGATGTGGTGAAGTTTTCAGGATTAGTATAGGATGGGGATCGATAGATACCTAGAATAGCAATATCGTTGTTAATTTTGATTAAGAGACTGTCTGCGTCTGCTATTGTTGGTTCACTGACGGTAAAATTACAGGAAGATTTTATATAAACGACTACACCGCCATTTTTGTTTGACTGTGAGTGTGTCCTAGAGCCTGTATAGCCTGGTAGTAGATCTAGCAACAACCCATCGCTCAGCCAACATTCAGTTAAGACGATGACGTCGAAATCGCAATCGAGACGTTGCAGAACCGAGTAAAAATTATCAAAGTTGCGTTGGTAACTCCTAATATTAAATGTAAGTATTTTAAAGTTGTAATCAGTATGTAGTAGCTGTTCCCTGCAGCTTTCTATCAGATCGTAGGAGTGACACTCAATTTGGAGACTATCATCAATATCTTGGATTATGTTAAACAAAGCCATTTGTATAAGAACGAAAAACTGATATTGTAATAAAAATCGTTTCACAAAATGTCACTGGTCGACTAGCGGAGATTGCTGGCAGGGAGACAGTAGGGATGTACATGAGTGTGAGTAAGAATGGGTGTGTGTTTAATTTTTGTGCGGTTTCCGAGTATGATGTAATATGGTGGAATGAAAGTATGAGTGAGTTGTTATGTGTTATTTGTGAGTAAAGTGCTATTGTGACGAGAGTATTTACACCAATTAAAAATAAAGCAACAGTCAATGAATGCTTTGTTAGAGGAATAATGTCATACCAATTAATCATTATGTTAAGGATCTTGATAGATTTATACTGATCTGTAGATATTTTAGACGCTGAAGTCCCGATGCAGCAGGCGATTAGATGAGCGTTCTTAGGTAGCAACAGGAGTTGGTAGAACATCAGCGGTGGTGTCTGATGGAGGCTCAGGTCCAAAGAGGCGTAGTAAATCGTTTTTATTTTTGATGTGGATTGACGGGTTCCCTTCTTGTTTACGGATAAGGATTGATCCGTTTTTGACCCAAGTAAATCTGAAGCCTTGCTCTTTTGCTGAAAGTTTTGCAGAACGAAATAACTGCCGGTTTTCACGAGTTAGCCGCTCATTAGTGTATAATTTCCTCGATGTTCCTTCTATTCCAATATCAGAAGAGGTTAGATTATGCCTTGTTCTTGCGGCCTTTAGAAACTGATCACGTTTGTAACGTCGTACAAATCTGACCACCATTTGTCTTGGGGAAGCTTCGGGTTTGTCCTTCAAATTAGAGCGTCTAGGTCCCGCGCGGTAAGCCTCGTCTATATCAGCCTCTGTAAGGTCGACACCAATTGTCCGTGCTGTCAACATAGTTATGTGCACGAGATTTTCGTTATTTTCTTCATTAATTCCGATTATTTCCAGTTCATTTCTCATGTTGTTTTGTTCGAAGTTGAATTGTTTTAACCTTTTCTCTCTCAACCGGTGCTAGTCGGTAGGGCTTTCTTTGTACTATACGATTAGGATCTTTTAATCTGATAGTTAATTTGCCCGTGGTCACTTTTTTAATTTTATTGAAAGTAAATAAATCGGTGTGTTTTTCAAGGATACTTATTAACTGAGACGTATCTTTCAAATCAGTGTCAATATTAGCCAAAGATGATATTTCGCAATTAAAAATGTAACTTACTCTTTCTATTGATGTTCCTTCGTTTGTAATTGAAATTTTAATTCCCGGTATTTTGATAGAGTCTAGCCCTAGAATGACATCATAATTTAAATCGTTAACGACATGAAGTTTTACTTCGAATGTCACATCATTGAATGTGGCTACAGTATTTATTGATTCACTCGAAGGTATGCTATTGCCCCCAAACCCTCGTAATTACAAAAGTTCTATTTGGCGTTTACCCTTAATTGACCCAGAAACTCTTTTCTTAATAAGCGAACATTCGGCACCACTATCAATTAAGCAAAAAAGAAAGATATCACCTATTTGTAGTTGGACTTCGTTAGGCGCCTTTTCCTTCAGAATTGTATTCACTTCCCGACGTGAAGGTTGTGGTGCAGCTGTTGAAGCAGCAGCAGGAACAGAAGTCTTCTCGAATTGTGTTTCATTTTTCTTTTTATGCCAGCAGCGGTCAGATGCGTGACCTAGTTTCTTGCAGATTTCACAGTTAAGTCGGTTCCTACAATCACGAGAAACATGCCCTTGTTTGTGGCAATTGTAACACGTCGCAGTTGTTGCAGGGTCAAGCCTTGGTTGTTTAGCACGGGGTTCATCTGATATTGCATCGGCAGATCGTTTACGGTAGTTTGCCAATGTGGCAATCAGTTCAGCTTGTGATTTTGGTGCTGACCTAAGGAGTTCAGCTTGGTAAAACTTTGGTCTTATGCCAGATATTACAGCTTCCACCATGAGCTCAGTTGGAGCATTCGGAGAAATTCTTGAAAACAAACGCCATGATTCGGCAACATATTCAGAAAAACATTTAGCCTGATTTGAAGTATATTCCCGAAATGCATTGACGTACACAATGTACCTAGTTTCGCCACTAAATTGTGCTATGAGTTCCCTTTGGAGTGAATCTCAATTGGCAAGCGAGTGAGCATTAGTGTCTGCCCATTGCTTGGCGCGTCCTTGCAAGCATGCCAATCCTTTCATCATAGCAACGAACTGTGAACAACCTTTTTTTTTTTTTTTTTTTTTTTTCGGATGGGAAATCATCAAATGACTTCTTCCGCTCTGGGCGGAGCGGAAGGGAGTGTCAGACTTGACTGACTAAAACCCATCCATGTTCCTTCTTAGCCCTTTGCGTTCCAGGGGCACGGTATCTCTTTCGAACAACCCGCAGCCCTGGCAGGCATCGGCCCTCTCGGACCCCTTCCGATTTGCTGACATCTCCTTGAGGCGCGCGTGGAACACGAACGCGCCGTCGGCACGGTCTGTCGTCATAAGACGGACGGACGGTGAGTTAGCCCATTACTCACCGTCAACAACCTCGCATGGTGATTAAAGAGGTAACTTGTTTACACCACTCCTCAATTGTTATTTTATGTTCGTCGGGGTCATAATTAGGTAAATAAATTTCGCTTAGCTTGTGGGTGCTCGTGTTTGGGTTCCGCAAAACCATTCTTTCCAGCAACTTGATCTGGCAGCGAAGTAAATTCAGCTCCTCCGAATTTCCTGGTCGAGAGGTCGGCAGGATAGGCGAGAACGTTGATAGGTCCGGTTCAGGCTCGGGTTCATCCCTTTCTTCTGATGTAAAAGGGGGAGGGCTCGGGGGTCTCAAATGATAACGATCAGACATCTTGTTAACACTTTTTATCAATAAATAACGATTCACAAAACTTAGTTTTACAACAAGAAACACATAGTTCAAAATACAAATTAATACTGCGCCTCCAGCGACTTAAAATTAACAAAACATAATTTTATAAGATTTTATATTGTAATGCGAAATCACTTATTTATTTAATGACAACGTCAATCCATGTTTTTTTTTACGTCATCAGCTGATATGACGTTTGTTTTTTTTGTCTGTGGAACAGTTTTTATTTGCCAGCGCTATCACGGCCATACTGACGAGCGGGCCTTGCTAGGGCCAGCGAATCTCTCTGAAAAACACGGTAATGTTAAAAAAATGCAAAACCTTTTAGACCAGACTCAGAGGCAGCATTGCTTAGTCTGGTGAAACTGTCAAACTCAGAGGTCGCAGATCGTGGCTTGATCATAAAGATTCAGAGGCCCGTCTTTGGCTTGGCTTGACTGAAATTTATTTAACCAACCAACTTCAACCATGGCCATGTCCAAGACCTTTGAATACAACCATTTTTGCAGCTCAAAATCAAACTCAGAGGTCGCAGATCGTGACTTGATCTTATAGATTCAGAGGCCAGTCTTTGACTTGTCTTGACTTTTATTTTTCTTCCAAATCAATTCAAAATTAAACGTTTCATTTTATTTTATCCATAAACTTAATTTACATAAGCAATTTTATAAACAGTTTCTCACCTTTTTGTTATTATTATTTATTCTTGCTATCATGGTCTATTCATTCAGTTAAATTTGGATTAGGGACCAATCTCATGTGTTCATGTGTGACTACAGTATTTTTATTTCGTGGTGACCGAAGGTCTTTTACTTCGTATCTATGGTTGTCAAGAACTTTTATTATTCGATAGGGTCCCAGATATTTTGGTCCTAGTTTGTTACCAGACCACTGAGTGTCTTTACAAAGAACAAAGTCTCCTTTTAAAAAGAGTTTAATTTTGGCGCACTTAGAATCGAAACGTATTTTATTTTTTTCTGCTGTTTCGGCCATTCTGCGCTTAGCGTCTTAACGAATTTTATCTTTGTTAATGTCTTCGTTAAGTAGAGAAATCTGTTCGATTGCAGGGGGAGAGCATCTTTTACCTAACAGTAGTTCTAAAGGGGAATATCCTGTAGCTTTAGATTTCGTACAATTTAATGCTAATTGTAACTCCCCTATTTTATTAACCCAAACTCGTGATTGCGTTAGAGATATGGCTGTGAGGTGATCTTTAAGAGTGCGCATTTGTCTTTCAGCTTGACCGTTAGCTCTAGGCGTACCGCGGGCAATAGCATGATGTTCGATATTGAAAGATTTAAAAAAATCTTGAATTTCTGTGCCCATAATAGCAGATTCCCTGTCAGAAATAATCCTATGTGGGGTGCCAAAAATATTAATTATTTCGCGGAAGCATTTTAAAATCATATTAGTACTTTTATCTTTCAGTGGATACAGAAGTATAAATTTAGTAAATGCATCAATAGCTACCAGAACGTATGCTTTCTTGTTTGTGCCGGTAAGATTACCCATAAGGTCTACGTGTACTGTATGAAACGGTATGTTTATTTTATCAATAGGGTGCATTTCCATTTGTTTTTTTCCTAAAGGTTCTTTGCCAATTTTGCATTGTAAACAGTTATCACAAAAATTACGTACTCGTTTTGTCATGTGTTTAAACCAAAACTGTTCCCGAATTTTATCCAAAGTACGTTCCCACCCCGTATGCAAAAGATTTTCGTGGTATCTATTTAATCTTGTTTGCCGGGCGACCATGGCCAGATATCGCACAAGATAGAGACGTTTGGAAGGAGAAAGCGGAGGCCTTTGCCCAGCAGTGGGACACATGAGAGGCTAACAAAAAAAAAATTTTTACACCCATTGTATATGTTCCCCAAAAAATCATTTGGTAAAGACCATAAGCACCCGTCTATAAATACGCAATTTCGAAGCCTTACGCCACATAAATTTAATGAAAGTATTTCTTTATAAAATGAAGTAACTTTTGTGAAGTGCCTTCCAGTCATTAACACTGTAGCCTGCCTCATTAGCTACATACGCTATATTTGCTTTGAATTGGTGTTTTTTGTTCAAAATCAAAAGTCATTTATTCAAATTAGGCTGATAATCAGCACTTTTTGACCGTCAAAATTAAAAGAGACAGTCCCTCAAAACGCCCGCCCTTCGCCACTTCCTAGTGTTTTAGCTGGGAAGAAGAAGTGGCGGAACAAGCAGCGTTTGGGATCCTATAGAGCCTATATACTGATTGGCGACATTTAATTTTGACATAAATAAAATTTATTAATGTAATTGAACTAATATAAAGGAAATAATTAAGTAATTATAATATTTAATGCTTGCTAATTTAGGACGATAAGGGCAGGCGAATAGTAATTGCAATGCTTGTAAAAGGCTGCTAATTCTTAAGTACCAACATAAAATAACACCAACATTGTACACTTAGTTCGCAATAAAACTTTCGACTTTGACTTTGACGAACTTTGAGGCACTAGTACAATCACGCGACGTAAACGGAAAATAATTTAATTTTTTAACAAAAATTTTACTATCTTATTGACATGGAGTTTCTTGCCGGTTCTTCTCCATAGGAAACGACCAACCCGAACCGTGCCTCTTCTGTCGACGTTTTATAAGTGCCCATGTAGGCCTATGTAAAATAAAATATTTTGATTTTTATTTTGACATTTGTTTTATTTTGCGAAAAGCATCATTCTAAGAAAATGGACATCATCTATACATCTAAAAAATCTATACAAATAAATAAAATTTAAAGTGTCTGTTTGTAATATTATTAAAATAACCACTTTTTACTACATGCATATGAATGTATATACGGTACATATATACCGAATAACAATTTTTGTCTGTTTGTTCCGGCTAATCTCTAGAACGGCTGGACCGATTTTGACGGGACTTTCACTGGCAGATAGCTTCAATAAGGAGTAACTTACGCTATTTATATTTTAGAAAAATTCTAAAAATATGATAACAACTGAATAACGTTTTTGTTAAATTCCACGCGGACGATGTCGCGGGCACAGCTAGTTATGAATAAGGTCTTAAAAGCAAAATAATTATTATTTGCAAAACGAGAATTTTCATTTTTTTAATCGTTGGTTTCCTTCGCGTGTTCTGACTAGGCCTACATAAACGAAACGCTAGCTAGACCCTACTAGTTTCGTATAATGACCAAAAGAATAAACAAAATAGGATAGACTTGAAAATGCTTTTTCCTACTACTCCGCTTTTCTTTTCTGATTATTTTCGTTGCGCGATCCAAGTCAGTTAAATTGTTTCTCCAAGACTTTGTCGAATTTCATTGTCTCAGCGCTGTCTCTGTTGATTCCGGCTTTTAGAAGTTACTGTTGTTTGGGAATAATGTGGCGGGCTTGTCCCAACAAAGACGGAGAGATCTACGGGAACATGTGTTACCTAAACATGTTCCCGTAGATCTCTCCTTCCATATGTATGTCAATGTGAAACATGACTTTTTTATCATCCTTATCGCTGGTAGAATGTTAATTCACACTTCAACCAACTTATTTGTGCAGACAGTAAAACTTAGAATTAAAATACACCCCAGGGACTTAAAAACACCTTCATAAAGGTTACAGAATTATAAGTGTTACATGGTGAATTGGTAACAGAATCAAATATGTAACACTTTTAAATGAGTTTTTAACCGTAACATATCTGTAACAGATATAAAAGTGTTAACAGTGTTAATAAGTGTAACAGGTAAACGCAGCGTACTAAAACTATAATTGATTATTTCAGTTACACATATTAACACTTATTAACACATATAAAAGGTTACAGTTTGATCCGGTAACATTATTGTATATGTTACAATTAAAAGTGTTTTTCTGTTATAACTGTTTTAAAAAACAGTGTCAAAACACTTATTCCGGTTACAGTTTGAGTCCCTGTACACGTACAGACAGTCGCCAGCATTACCTGACCCACTTGCCTCTTTTTTGCTTTGTGAGATGGGTCAGGTAATAGTGCAGGGCACTGTACCATGAATAATTTTGAGTTGACTTGATATCGATGCACTTTTTCTTGACAAACAGCACCACCTACTTTAGGTCCTCAAGACTTTTAGTTTTTACGTGCTCTCTAAGGATTTGATTATTCAATACCTATCTAGGTAAACACTGATTATCTTCTTAGTCCGATCAATTGCTATTTTAGGCAGCAGCGAGCCCACGATTAAGGTCTTTCATTAATTCAGCAATATCCGTTGTTCATGCCTGACAGGAATATAATTGGGTTGTGCAGACGAGCGACTTGTCGGTCTTAAAGTGTATGAGGTAAAATTATCTAACATAACATAACATCGTGCCTGGAGTTCCCCACATTTCGCCAGTTTTGTTTAAGAGCGTTACGGCATTTCAAACAAACTTTCAAGTGCCTATTCTCCGAAATGACTGAACCCATTTTAATGAAACTTCATACGCATAAGTAGGATACATAGGTCTAAAAAGTTACTAAAAGACATTTTCGATAAATAGTGTTACAGCTAAATTACAAATTATTATTATCTATAGAATCAGAAATTTCCAGTTATCCCTTTTTTTTTAAGAATTTTCTGAAATCATTTTGAGTTACTTTTGAGACCTATGTATCCTGCTTGTGCGTATGAAGTTTCATTAAAATCGGTTTAGATATTTCGGAAAATAAGGACTTGAAAGTTTGTATGAAATATCGTACGGCGTAAACGCTCTATGTTCCATGTTATTTGGGCGAGCCCATTGCCAACAACCGGGCTCAAAACCAGACTCAGTAGCTGAGTAACTCAGAAATTCCTGATAGAAAAATTCAACAGCGCTTTGCCCGACTCGGGAATCGAACCCTGAACCTTTTGCTTAGCAGTCACGTTTGCGTCCGGAAGAACAATGAGGAAGTAACATTACATCCAGGGCTAATGTAGCCATAGCTCTTTCTTTTATCCTCTACGAGTCTGCCTCGACGCCGCGATTAAGCTGTGTCTGAGCTTCAACGATTGGCTATTTTGGGCCTCAGCTCATTGGAAATACGACAGAAGGAGCTAGTCCAGTCCCACTTCAGAAATAACTGGAATTTATATGGAGAGCCGTTTGCCCTGTAGTGGTATAATGCGAGCTAACAGTAATATGACGTCACACCTGTGTTTCTCGAAGGGTTAAGCAGAGGATGAGTCAGCTATAAATCTTGCACGAAACCCTAAATATGAATATCCTAAGTGCGCCAAACATATCAAGCTAAAACGTTTTTCATAAGAGAATGTGTAAGCTATATATAGATTTTTCTGTTAAACATCATTCCTCGGAGCAGCACTTGGCCGACA
This sequence comes from Cerastis rubricosa, assembly GCA_949152445.1. Lineage (NCBI taxonomy): Eukaryota > Metazoa > Arthropoda > Insecta > Lepidoptera > Noctuidae > Cerastis > Cerastis rubricosa. The sequence continues at coordinate 19,498,768 of OX424541.1, forward strand.
CGTTTATAAATCCGCTGTTTGGTCTCAGACTACCTATAGTTCACCCACATTTCACCAGTTTAACTTCGGGATTATTTGTCCTTTGCAGACAAAAGAATCTCTACTGCACAGGCCTGTAAGACAAAGCAGTAAACTTACCAACTCGGTATATTTTTCTAAGTCGTCGTTTCCGGCACGATATTATTTCGTGGAGTTGCAGTTTTGCAATTTAATTTTTGGTGTTTGTCTTTATTTTTACTTATTACTGAATTGTTATGTATGGTGGCTCTGTATGGTGTCGGACGTAAAGAATAGCATCATCCCATATCTTCCCGTGGGTGTCGTAAGAGGCGACTAAGGGACTTGCCAGAGAATGGGCAGCAGCGTTCTCTGTGCTTTTGTAACAACCGTACTGCGATCGCCAACCCGCCTGCCAAGCGTGGCGATTATGGCAAAACCCCCCAAAACGTCAATGTGGCGACACTTGGGGGAGGCCTATGTCCAGCAGTGGACGTCTTTTGGGCTGAAATGATGATGATGATGAATTGTTATGTATGTGTGTGTCAACATTGTTGTGTATGTGTGCGTAGGCTGCGTCTCTGCCCTGCTCTAACCTAAAAATTAAACAGTTTGCTTATAGCTGTCAGTAGTAACTTATCACTTGTGTCCCTACGTACCTACACAACAGTAGCGACGAGTTTACACACAATCATAAAAAATCGCCAATACGTATAAGAGGTGCCATATTGAGGATCCATTTGCGTTATTGGATAACCACACTCCAAAACTTTACGGGTTCAGCGAGCGGTACAACTTTTACGCAGCTTCGCAGCAACCGGGCGAGACATATACGCAATGGGCAGCAAGATTACGAGGACTGACGCATTGCGGATTCAGCAATGTTGAGGAGGCGTTGCGTGATCGATTTGTGATGGGGATGGTAGCGGGTCCTGAACGGGAGAAACTGTTTGCACGGGACTTGGAGACTTTAACCTTGGCGAAGGCGGTGAAGCTATCAGAGGTTATAAAATACGCGCGCGGGTGATACCGCTACTGTTCGTAATCAACAGATCAAGTACAAGTGTTCAAGATCGCGAAAGGACAAAAAAATGCCAACGATTGTAATTGCCAGTGATTAATAGTGGCGAGAAAGAGAAGTGATCGGTGTGCGGTCGTGCTTATCGTAAGTCGTTGCAATGTCTTACTGTTAAAACGGGTTCAACATTGGGACTACGCATCACCTATTGGTCCCGTACTCAAACGTGATGGTTCTGACAGATTATGTGCGGATTATTCTGTAACCATTAGCATACAGTTAGTAATAGAACAATATCCATTCCACGGTTCACGAATTATTTTAAAAAGTACACGGTGGCTAGCAGTTTTCGAAAATTGATTTATCCAAACCATTATGACTTTGGCGACTTTAACTACTGTCATAGCGTAGTAGCCATCAATTGGCAACCCTAAGGTTCAGACTCCCGCTGGCGACAAAACTGACGAGGCAAACGTGGAATCACCACCATCTGCAGACGCAGTTACAGTGTCGGATCCGGCTTCAAGCACTATTAAGTTACTATACAAACAAGGTACTATACAAAATAGACTACGTTTTTAGGGTTCCGTACCCAAAGGGTCAAACGGGACCCTATTACTGAGACTTCGCTGTCCGTCAGTCCGTCCGTCCGTCCGTCTGTCACCAGGCTGTATCTCATGAACCGTGATAGTTAGCCAGTTGAAATGTCTACAGATTATGTATTTCTGTTAACGCTATAACAACAAATAATAAAAACAGAAAGAAACAAATATTTAAGGGGGGCTCCCATACAAAAAAAAAGTGTTTCTTTTTTCGTTTTTATAAATAACTAGCTGTCCCGCGCAACTTCATCTGCGCCACATTTTCCCTGTTTTCGCAACTTTTTTCATTGCTGCTCCGCTCCTATTGGTCGTAGCGTGATGATATATAGCCTATGTCCTTCTCCAGGTTGAAATCTATCTTCTTGCCAAATTTCATTATGATCCGATGAGCCGTTTAGTCGTGAAAAGGTAACAAACAAACAAACAAACACACATACAAACAAACAAACAAACAGAGTGACTTTCGCATTGATAATATTAGTATGGATGGTCCGGAACCCTTCGTGCGCGAGTCCGACTCGCACTTGGCCGGCTTTTTTCTGAGTTCTTTAAACAAATTAGATTGCTGCGACAGTAGCCACGTTAAATATAAAATGCTAAAGCAGGGCACGTGAATAAGGTGCTCTTGCTTTATCTAGGTATATACCTAGTATAGATATCTATATCTGTGGGTTTACACCCAATGTACTTACAACTTAGTGTACTTTACCTGTGGTAAACTACAGGCAAGCGCGAATGCCCAGGCGCAGACAAGCATCTGTTTACTGCGCCGGCGCGCCACTGGCAGTCGGAGCGGGTATATCACAGCAAAGAACCTGCAAATATACACTTTGTTACTCCAGTTTTAAGAGGAAATGATTTTTTTGCCTACGCCTACGCTTGTTGTATGCCTACGGCGTAGTGCCGGCGTAGGCTTTTCGTAGGCGTGCTACGTTAGGGAGCGACTGTGGGCGGTTGCAGATTTATGAGATTTACAACAAAGACGATTCAACGACCCCACTGCGAATAATGTAGGTATAGTGGAGCTTATAAGTTCTTCACCAATTATGAAATACTATTCACAATTAATTAAAATATCAATAACTTAACGAAACTCTCTTTCCGTAACACGACAAGGGCGATAAAAAAGTAAAAATGTGTTGACAATAGCTACCAAAAAGTAGTAGTAGTACATGTCAATCATCTTGAAAGTTGTAGAATACGAAACTACTACGTACTTTTTATGTATAATCAACGTTTGGATGGTCGAGCAAATCGACTATACAAGTACACTGCACAATTAAGCAAATCAGAAACAACATCAATTTTCAATTGATAAGAGGAAGTTCAGGAAAGTTGCAACATTAACTTAGTGCTCAGATATTTATAGTGTAGTCCCAAATATTCACCGCTAATAAAGTTGAATTTTGAGTTATAATTTAACGTCTCATCAAAGTTCAACCAAATTGCAACCTTAACGGAGTGCTCAGAAATATATAGTGCCGTTCCAACTAACTCCCGCCAATAAGGTTCAAGTTCAAGAAATAATCTGAATTTCTCCCTGTCTGAAGCCAAATCAAAGCAGTCTGGTTGTCTGGATATCTACTTATTAGTGGATGAATGACAACCACAGAGGTCCATAATATTGTAATAAATAGACAATTCGCAACAATTGTAAGTTTATATTAATCAAAGTTTCCGAAGACGTATCGTTTGAATGGAAACTTGTTGATTAACATCTGTTTGTTTCGATAGAAGGCTTGAGTTTCAATATAATTTGTCATAATGTTCTGTTGTCGTGTCGCCACATTGACATTTTGGAGGGTTTTGCCATAATCGACACGCTTGGCAGGCGGGTTGGCGATCCCAGTACGGTTGTTACAAAAGCACAGAGAACGCTGCTGCCCATTCTCTGGCAAATCCCTTAGTCGCCTCTTACGACACCAACGGGAAGATATGGGATTCATGAGTTATTTAACATATAATTGAAGAGTTTGGAATACTCAGAAGACTACATTATGTAAACTGATTTTCAAAACAATTAGTTTATGCTGTTTTTCGATGTTCTATAGTTGGTTTGAAGCTGGCATAGAATGGTTTCAAAAGAATGCGAGGCCAGTCCTTATTGGTTTTATTACCACTGAAGTGTGGTACAATTACTGTTGACACACATTACTTATATTATGCATTCCAAAAAAATCATAGTTTGTCCCACACTTCCTTCGTCCCAAAATATAATTTTATTTTTGAAACTTTAATCAATACTACTTTTACAGTACAATAGGTTTACAGCAGTTAGGCCTAACGTTCCAAGCGGTAATGGCCGCTGGCAATGTAGGTATATACCTCAGACTATCTGCCAAATCAGGAACTTGTTTATTAAAATTATGTGTTAAAATGTGGGTATCGACAACATGTACGTATGTAGCATTACACCTGATCCACATAAAGCATACTAAACAAATTAGATTACGAATCAAATAAAATAAAATACAAAAAAAAAAACTCTAAGCTTAATTTGTTTAGTAGGTCTTTGAGCAAAACACAAACCTGATGAAGTTTTGTCTCTAACTGTACCTACCTAGTTCAGTTAGGTATATCAATGATAGTCTAATGTGTAACTAAACAATGAATGGTTCCTATTGTAAGGGTTCTCAGGAAAATGTTAGTCGGAAACATTGTGCTAACCTCTTGCACGAATAGCAACGTTTAACAATACTGGTATAAAATAGTTTTCATCCCACTATCTCGGAAAGAGTATTTTTACTCTTCGATATCTGAGTGCAAAAGCCGTTTTTATTCTCTAGAGGATAAAGTAAATTGCATTTAGAACATCGTGTGCACTAAGTTTGTGAATTAAAAAAAACATTAAACCTATTTACTGCTACCTCTATGGTGCCGAATATATCATACAACTTTTTTTTAATTTGTTAAAAACTCAGACTCGGAACCTTCTTGGTGTTCTTTTTTCAATTTGCTTTGTACGCGGTTCCTTACGCGGCATTTTTTCACGTCATTGTTATATACCGTAATATTATTTTGTTATAATTTAAAGATTATTCTGTAATACTTACCTGTCATAATGTAGTAATTAATACCTAAACTGAAATAAAAGTGTACCTATCTTGTGATTGTAAACGTTTTTTTTTTTTGCATTTAGTCATTTCCTCGCTGAGGTGGAATGAAAAGTTACGTGTTGCACTCGAGTGCAAAGATTTTTCACCTCGTGCTATTTTGATTCCCTCGCTAACGCTCAGGATTCTAATTTTGAATCACTCGCTGCGCTCGTGATTCAATTTTAGAATCCTTCGCTTGCTCGGTCATCAAAATTGAACACGCGGTTAAAAAGCAACTTTGCACTCTTGTATAACAAATAACTATTTTTTTTAAATAACTATTTATTTCAGTTCCGTGCAAAATAGCCCAGTTACTTGGTTTCGAACAAAGACCTTGAAAATATTCCGGGAATTTTGAAAATTGGTATTATTGTTATTGTTCACTTTGCCACCGTATACCGTCATAGCTTTGCCGCTCGCGTCGCCATATTAGCTTTCACTCCGAAACTCAAAAGTCAGATATTCGTGTTAAATATATATATATATAACTCTGTGTTGCCTCGCCCTATAAAACCTAGCTAGATTTGCTAACAAATTGGAATTTAACACATAAACAGATTAGTTTATTTTCCCAAACATCTATCTCGATCTATAGTTAGGTAATTCAGATGTTGATGTTGAATTTTAATGAACTTTACCGAGAAACAGCCATCTGGCGCCAACTAACCTAGCTTAAATAGAAACATCTGCGGAGCTATTTTAATATGCTAATCTAGCCTCTGATATAGTGGGTATGCGTCGAGGGTCAGGCTGTCATGTATTAGAACCTCATGCTAACAAACTCAAACTCGACTCAAAGCATTTACTTTAAATACTTAGCACCTTTGAATTGTTAAAAGGTGACCCACAGGCACTTTTGAATTGTTAAAAAAGAGCGACACAAAGCTAAGGTATACAGTTGTGTTTAAATTTTGGTGTACAATAAAGTATATTTTATACGATTCTACTCTAGCTTACAAGGTAGAAGAATGGGCTGGACTACATATCAGCCACAGGCATAATAACTGTGAATGTAGTGGACTTTTGTTGGATACATAAAGAAGAATTATTTTGTACCCTATCACAATGTTGTCCTTTTTAACACAATGGTTGACTGGTAGAGAATGCCTTGTGGCATTAAGTCCGCCTATGTACCACTATTGTAGATGAAATTTAAATAAATAAAAGGTTGGTAAGTTGAGGGACCTCATAATGAACTTGTGATCACATCATAACCTGTCTGGAGACCAAGTCAGCTTTTGAAATCGTTCCAGAATGGCTGATCAATGGCACCGTAATAAAATTGTTCTATAACATGAATACTAATAATAAACACCATTCATCCGTGATCAAATGTTCTGTATGGTGTCGGACGTAAAGAATAACACCGTCCATATCCACCCGTGGGTGTCGTAAGAGGCGACTAAGGGACTAGCCAGAGAATGGGCAGCAGCTTTCTTTGTTTTTTTGTAACAACCGTACTGCGATCGCCAACCCGCCTGCCAAGCGTGGCGATTATGGCAAAACCCTCCTTATGTCAATATGGCGACACTTGGGGGAGGCCTATGTCCAGCAGTGGACGTCTTTTGGGCTGAAATGATGAATGATGATGATGATCCGTGATCATGATGCTTGCAAAAATGCCGAAATATCAGAAACTGAAAATAAATAGCAAACATGGTAAATAAAATAGAGGAAACCGGCATGTCCTAGAACTTAAAAAAATTCAAAGACATGTGACATCTACCAACCCGGACTGAGCCTGCCTATGATTTGCGAGAGATTTATAATTAATTCATTGATTATTTTGATTGTTATTGTTATTAATTGTTTTAGTCAGATCTGTAACTACCTATTAAATTTGACTATGGCTAATAATAATCGCATCAATAGCTGTATCTATAGTACTATTTAATTCAAACCTAATATGTTGCATGCCGTAAGGTAAAATGTATCGGGACACTTAATAAATATTCCAACTCACATATATGTATACCTACATTATCAGCAAATAAATGATTTCTTTCTTTCTTTCTTTCCAGTAATGGGAACATTAGAGGCTGATGATGATGATGTAAAATATCCCGTTCATAGTTTTAACGACCACGTCAGTTTAAAAACATAATATACCAAAATTGTTCACTTTGACAGTTTCGTTAATTTCATTAATGAGAGGCGCCATTTTGATTTTCCGATGGCGTGACACTGACATGTCATTGGTTCTGCTCAGGGCCACTAATTACAGATAGGCACGATTTTATTCGATAATTTCCTATTAATCTGATAATTTCTTTTGACCGCTACACGCCATAGTGCATGTGTAATTAAGACTTTTTTTCAAGTTTCTGCAAACTTGCTTCAATACAACATTATGCTATTGGCTATTTTGTTTGTTTTTTTTTTTTATTTATTTATTTAGTTTTAAAGAAAGCTTACAGACTAATAACAATCATAAGTATTATGCATAAACAATGACATTTGCTAATAACAAGCTTCCACATATATATATCTACTTAGTTAGGTGTTACTTGCGTTGAACATTTTCAGCGATATGAGTAACTAAACAGATTACAATTTCAGCATATTAGGCATGTCGAGTCGTGCAATATCAAAATCAAATATCAAAATCAAAATAAGTGCAGTATAAAATGCTATCTATGGCTGTCACCAAAATACTCCCTGTTTAATATATTTCTAATTTTATGTGCGCTGGTGCAAAATAAATCAATTTCTAGATGTGACGGTAAACTATTGAAAGCTATAACACTACGAATGCAGAAAGCGTTGCGCCTGTACTTTGTCGATGCGAATGGTACATGGAGTAGCGGCCGTTTTCTTAGGTTGTTGATATTAGTGCGAAGAAGTATTTTGCTAAGTAGTTCGGGACAATCAACCGAGCCGTTTGCGATGTTCACTAAAAAGCAGATATCATTGATATTACGTCTTACTTCCAACGGTAAGAAATGATATCGCTTACAACGGTGTTCATAGTCGACTGAAAATTGCCCAGCCTTGTAGTCCAAGTATCGCATGAATTTCCTCTGCACAGACTCAATACGAGATTTGTACATCTCATATTGAGGGTTCCATACTTGAGAAACGTACTCAAGTTGGCTACGCACCAGAGAACAATAGAGAACCTTTAATGGTTTTAGAGAACGAAAGCCAGAACAAGCTCTAATAATGAAGCCCAAGGCTTTGAACGCCTTGTTGACAATCGTTTCCACATGATCATCAAAAAGCAGCTTGCTGTCGTGTACCACACCAAGATCCCTGATACTGGTTTTTTTACTTATAAAAGTACCATCTAGTGTATAGCCTGGGCCAATAATAGATTTCTGACGAGAGAATACTACATGAAAACATTTGGCTACATTTAGCTGTAATTTATTAGTTTTACAATATTGTACGAATCTGTCAAGGTCGGACTGAAGTAGCTCAGTATCAGATAATGTGCGTATGGACTTAAGGACCTTCATGTCATCTGCGTATAGAAGGATATGTGAGAATCTAAAGCAGTTTATTATGTCAAAAATAAATATTGTAAACAATAACGGTCCTAAGATTGAACCCTGGGGCACTCCCGATGGTACGGATTTCCATCCAGACGCGTATCCACGCAAAACTACAGCCTGCGTTCGATTATCTATATATGATGAAAACCACCGGAATAGATCACCGTGAATTCCTGCGGAATATAGCTTTTGAAGAAGCACCCGATGATCTATACGGTCAAAACATTTGCTGTAGTCCGTGTATATCGCGTCGACTTGGCATCGTTCTTCCATCCCATTGGTTATAATTTCATTGGACAGTATCAAGTTGGAGGCAGTTGACCGATTTCTGAGGAAACCATGTTGTTCGTCGCCAAAATGGCGTTTCATAACTGAGTAAACTTCAGTGTGTACTACTCGTTCAAGAACTTTGGAGAAAAGACATAATTTAGATATGGGGCGGTAGTTTTCTATTTTAGATTTATCCCCCTTTTTAAAAATCGGTGTAATAAAGGCCGATTTCCACATCTTAGGGACGATACCCTCTCTCAACGACCGCTCAAACAGCAAACATACTGGCTCCACCAGGCTCTTTGCACAGTTAATTATGAAAATGGGGGGTATCAAATCTGGCCCACCAGATTTAGATGGGTCCAAACCTATAAGTAGCTTGAGTACCGTCTTCGGACACACGCTAACCGTACTCAGGTTCACCGAGCTAACAGAATGAATGTCTATATTAACATCCAAATCGTCAGTTTCTGAGTCAGGTTCTTGGAATGTAGACTGAAAGTAGGTGGAGAAAAGTTCAGTGATACCCTCGCCAGTGTCTGCGGACGAGTCCATGTAGTGTAACACGTTAGGTAGTGTATTACCACTTCTTTTGCTTTTGATGTACGACCAGAAACATTTAGGATTTATGGCGATTGAGGATTCTATTTTTTCCATATAAGCATCAAAACAAACCGCCTCCAATTCCTTAGCCCGGTTTCGCAAGAGAGAAAAAGAGTGGTAATCGGATAAGTTGCCGTAATTCTTGTATTTGTTATGGTATTTGTGTTTTTCTTTTAGTATTTTTATTAAAGCACTGGTGTACCAGGGGGGATGTGTTGATTTTAAAAGTGGTTTTACGGGAATGTACAAGTCCCTGAGCTCGTATAGCTTGGCATAGAAAAGGCTAAGGGCTTGGTCCAGGGATCCAACTGACAACAATATTTTCCAGTCTATAAGATCTAGTGCAGACGTAATTGCAGTATAATCACCTCGATGAAATACGTATCTTGTGCTTGGTTTCTCAATGAGTTTATGAACTTCAACGAAACCAGCGTTAATAACCAACGGTTTGTGGTGTACATCAACAGGCACCGCCAGGGGGTCACCACAATCATTCACTTTTATTGCGCTATTTGAGAAAACTAGATCTAATAATCTGCTGTTGACGTTACGCTCACCACTAAACTGGGACAAGTTACAAGCATTTATTGTGTCAAAGAAATCCAAAATAGATCGAACAGACACATTCTCAGGATATAATCCAGTACCATCGTCAGACTGCTGCCATTCCACATCGCCGCCGAAGTTAAAGTCCCCTGCTATTATAAATGTATCTAGAGGGTGGGCGGATACTAAGTAGTTAAGTTTGTGGTGGAAGTTTTGTAATTGAGTTAAGTATGAGTTACCAACATTTTCTTTGCACAAATACAAGCCACAGATATTGATGTTGTAACTTACCGCTGGTCTAGTTCGCTTCAGGACGATGGTTACCCACATATCCTCGGCGGAGGTACGCCAATCACATCTTTCCACAACGGTCAGGTCATTCCTCACCGCGATCAACACTCCGCCTCCCCGTGTCTGTGCTGTTCGACAGTAATCCCGGTCCCGCCTCCAGACAAGATATCGTCCATCAAACAACTCACTGTTACTAATACTATCCACTAACCATGTTTCCGTAAATATAATAATGTCATAAGAATTCATGCAAACGTTACGATATAAGCTATTTGTTTTTGAGCGCAGACCGCGTACGTTCTGATAGTAGATATTAATCACTTTTGAGCTTAACAGCAACATTATTGTCAACTATATTACGATAATTACTTTGTAGTGAATTTAGTTTAAACGAATATATATAATACCAACAATCATAATGTATTATGAAGGTAGAAAACAAAATCTGGTAGGTACAGAACTTTGAAATACTCGCAATGAATGGGTCAAGATAAGGAATAAAAGAAACGACTCGGGCCCGGTGAGTTACAACTGGGTAGGCTAAGTAATTAAATTTGCACTGTAACTTAATGAAAATAAGGACTAATTTGGCAAAACGACAACAGACAACATGATAATGACATTTAGAAATTGATTTACACAGCACTATTGAGCGACACAAAAATAGGTGGAATACGCTGGTAGCACTCTCCTGCGCACGGTTCTCAAACTTACTTTTAATGTCTGGTCTTGCACGACTAGTATTAAGAAAGGAAACAACGTTGCCCAAATTCACTTATATTTAATGTATAACTAAAATAGACACTGTAGTTTCTAACTTATAAAAATAACTATATTAATACATTTAGCAATTTCGACGATGCAATAATGATTTTACAGATAATAATATAACCAGGATCGCGAATCAGGAAGTTAGGAATGACCGAACAGCTCCGTAGTCGAAAGCAAAAAGGGCAGAGGTGCGCCGCTGCCGCCTAGTTTTCGCCTCGCAATCGCCCTCTGTCGGCGCCTTGGTTAGTTGGAGGCCGAATAGAGTTGCCAGCGACAACATCCGGCCGTCCTGCACCACGCCTTCGTCCTCGATGGCGTCATAGTCTGGTGCAAGTGCTGAAAACAACATATTGTTTACATTAGTATTTTATATATATTTTTTTTTTTTCAACAACCTAAATCATTGAGTATAGCCATTTTCATCCAGTACAGCTAAACTAAATGATTTTTATAGCCATTAACTACAGTGTTCAGAATTCTTAGTCGTAGCAACCTCTGGTTGACATCAATAACCAAACTAGCCCGTGATTTATCCGTACACTAGGATGTATATCTCCACTTTTGCTTATTGGTTCATTGATCTCAAGAGTCCTAATAGCACAATGCATACCCACATAATATATACCCAGTCAGGATATACATATTTGCAGGCATGCACAGTACCGATAACAAACCCTTTACCAAATAATCAGCAACGATGTTCATCACAGATATTCGTCACTGATTTACCACCAAGAATTTGAAAACCATAAATGACTCACTTGCACTAGACACATTAACACTTAGATTAAAGGAGTGAATCACCGGAGTGCATCGGTTGAGAAACAATTAATAAATTGGGGTGACGGGTGACAACTTTATCCTTAATGCGCAAATAATCCAAAATCTAAAATAGTAATTAATTGTTCAATATACCTGACAACATCCGGTATCTTCATCTAGTGTACCCAAGCAACTAGTCATCACCTTCAGAGAACTGTATCCAAGGTTTCATGTTTTCGGTGCATGTTACACCTTCGTAGTGCTTGGATGTACGCTCGGCACCTCGCATATCGGCCACTTTGTATCTGTCGTGGCCCAAGACCTCTTTAACCTGAAATGGGCCTTTGAACAACGGCAACAACTTTTTGCTTTGCCCGTCGTTGTTATGGCTAGGAATTTTAATTAGAACAAGGTCTCCTACATCGTATTTAGGCGCATCTTTACGTTTCGAGTCAAAAGTTAATTTTGCGTTTTTAGCAACCTTTTTAATATTATTGTCTACATTTGCCCTTAATGAAGTTACATCAACTACTTGTTCTTCACTATCACTGACTATTTTATCTGAATTCATTCGTAGCCTATACCCAAAAAATACTTCACTGGGAACAGCCGCAGTGGATTTATTAATAGTACTATTAATCCCTTGCTGAATTTGGTCAATATGCATATCCCATTTGTTACAGTCAGTGTTAGCTCCCATACTACGCAAAGATTCTAATATAGTTTGGTTGAACCGCTCAACTTGCCCGTTAGATCTTGGCATAGCTGTAGCAATTACATGATGTCTAATAGCCCTATCTTTACAATACGTAACAAACAATTTAGAAGTGAATGCGCTCCCTGCATCACATATCAATCTCTTAGGGTTCCCGAATATTTTAAATATTTTGTTTAATTCATTTATAACAATTTGACTCTTTGTGTTCTTAACAGGTGCAATGAAAACAAATTTCGTAAAAGAATCTACCAAAACTAATAAGTAAGTGTTTTTTAACGTTGTTTTAACAAAAGGCCCTAAGTGATCCATATGCAACGTATGGAAAGGCCTCGCATATTTAGGAATTGGAAATAGTTTCCCAGCCTTTTTACCATGTACATTTTTATAATATAAACAATTCAAACAATTTTTTATATACTTAGTAACTACTCTTTTGATGTGCGGAAACCAATACTTATCTCTAATCCTATCAATTGTTTTATCAACAGCAAAATGACCTATCTCATCATGATTGGCTTTAATTATTTGCCAAATACATTGTTTTGGTACTACCCATCGTCTACCATATTCAGTTCTTCGATATACTTTATTGCCTAGTAGTTCATATTCAGTAAACACTTTTTTATGCTCATCGGCCTGTCCTGACTCTAAAATTTCCCGTATTTCACAAATATTAGGATCTTGTAATTGTACCGACAGTAACCAATCGCATTCTGTAATGGCCATCACACTTTCGTTAACTATGATAGAAGTATCGATAATAGGGTTTCGTGATAAAGCATCTACATGCTGCATCTGAGATCCTGCCCGATGTACAACCTCGAAAGTAAATTCCTGTGTCTGTAGAACCCACCTACCTATACGCGGATTTATTTCTTGTTTATTAATAGAATGCCTAACTGCACTGCAATCAGTGACTATTTTAAAAATAGATCCTAACAAATAATGTCTAAACTTTTGAAGGCCAACAACTATAGCTAAAAATTCTAACTCGAATGAGTGATACCGCTTTTCCTCTGATGTCGTTTGCCTACTATAAAAATGCACAGGTCTTTCACCATCTGCCGTAACTTGCACTAAGACACAACCTAAACCATCGCGACTAGCGTCTGTATAAAGGATAACTGGAAGCCTAGGATCAAATATTGATAATAGAGCATTATTAATCAATCTTTCTTTTAAAGTATTGACAGCATTAATTTGTTCCTTTCCCCACTGCCAAACAGAATCCTTTTTCAAGAGATTAGTTAACGGTCTACAAATTAAAGCACAGTTCTGAATAAATTTCCTAAAATAATTGACTAAACCAAGAAATTGTCTAACCTGATGCACGTTTTGAGGGATAGGGTATCTTTCAATTGTAGCTAGTTTTTTTGTACCCGGTCTAACGCCTTCAAAAGAAACATGGTACCCTAGAAAAGCTGCACTTGGTTGAAAAAAATAACACTTGTCTACATTAATTGTGAGACCGTTATCTTGTAACACCGACAAAACCTGCTCTAAGCACTCGATATTCTTCTCAATTGTATCAGTTGCTATCATCAAGTCGTCCATATAACATATTACATTTTTAAAACGTAGCTGACCAAGCACTGTATTCATTAAACGCTGAAAAACTGAGGGCCCATTGCACAACCCGAACGGCATCCTCAAAAATTCATAATGCCCATCGTTAGTTATGAAAGCGGTTTTATTAATTGAGTTTTCTGCCACGCAAAGTTGGTAATACCCGCATTTTAAATCTAAAACTGTAAAGTACCTACACCCTTTTAATCTGTCTATTAAATCCTCAACAAGAGGCATGGGGTATTTTTCCTTAACGGTAATTTTATTCAAACTTCAAACTCCTATAATCAATACACAATCTCTTTTCCCCGGAAGGTTTGTCTACCAGAACAACTGGGCTTGCATAAGCAGAATTACTATTCCTAATAATACCGTTTTTTAAAAGATCATCAACTAATTCCCTAATTATAACACGTTGCGCGTCAGACATCCTGTAAGGACGCTGCGAAACCGGTTTATTAGTAGTCAATTCGATCTCCAATTCTACACACGAAGCTTTCCCTAAATCAGTTAAATCTTTTGATATACATTTTGAATACCTCGAAAATATTTTATTTAACTTGTCTTTACACACACTTGATTCGCAATTTAACATAAAACATTCTGAAACTATCCTATTATCTGAAACTAATTGGAATTTCAATTGATTTCCTATGCGACTGTACATAATACGCGTATCTTCTGTAAAATTTCTGCCGATTAAAATATCACAATTCGTTAGCGTGTCCGTGACATAAAAATCTACCGGAAGTTGCACACCGTCAACATTAAGTTCAACCGAAACTACTTCGTTAACTTCTGAACATGAATTATTATTAAAACCTACTAGTTTTATTGGTACACTTAATTTTCGTGGTTGCAGTTTAAATGTATCTAATAAAGAAGCTAAAAGTAAAGAACAGTCACTTCCCATATCAACGAAAGCCTGATGTTCACAATTATTCAACTTAACATTTTTATAAAATTTTTCTTTACTAGACGTATTTTTACTACTCACGAGTTTCACCTCCGCATCCTTTTCGGCCTTTACTTTATTTTTAGCAAAACACACTTTTTCTACATGTCCTACCTTATTGCAATAATTACACTTCGTATTATTAGGCAATGTGCAACTGTTACGTTTGTGTCCGCTTTCTCCACAACGAAAACAAGTGAAATTTTGATTACTAACAGAATTTGATTGACCGTTAATGTTTGAATCAATTTTTTTATCTATTGTAGCAAAAGGTCGAGAAGGGTGTCTAGATGTTACATTTTTTGACCTACTTTCCGCCTGCATGGATGTTTTACCATGTAAGAATGACGCTAATTCATCGCAATATTTAAAACTACCTGCCTCTGCTGCCATACAAATACTTTTATCACCAATTGAACCGACAATTACAGAAATAATGTCTTTTTCGGAAAAAGAAAGCATTAACCTATCAATCTTACTTTTTTGAGTAAAATAAAATTCATACAATGATTGACCATCTGTGGGTTTTGATTCCATTAAATCTTTCAACAAAGTGTACATATTACGCCTAATCTCAAATGTTTCTAGCAATATGCTTCGCCAGTCATGCCATTTCCAAGTAGTCCACTTAGTTTCCGTTTTTAACATAGAATCGTACCACAATTTGGCTGTATTACGCAATTTTTGCAATGCTTGGTACATAATTACGTTATCAGACCAACAAAAAGCACGAGCATTTGCATCGACCACACTTAACCACATATATACATCATCAACTAACGGATCAAACTCGGGAATTACAGATGATAAAATTGAATTTTGGCTCACCGGTGACCGCTTTGACCTCTTACGTTTTTGATTTCTTCGTACCCGTGTGTCCGAACTTGAAGTACTGCTTGTGCTTGAACTTGACGTTGAAGAGGAGCGTCGCCGACGTCGGCGCCCTTGTTTCTTCTTCTCTAAAGTATTTGACTTTCGACTACGTGGCATCGCGGGTATGAGAAAAAAAATAAAATAAAAAGAAAGCAACAGTATCTCACTTCTGATATTAAGAAAGGAAACAACGTTGCCCAAATTCACTTATATTTAATGTATAACTAAAATAGACACTGTAGTTTCTAACTTATAAAAATAACTATATTAATACATTTAGCAATTTCGACGATGCAATAATGATTTTACAGATAATAATATAACCAGGATCGCGAATCAGGAAGTTAGGAATGACCGAACAGCTCCGTAGTCGAAAGCAAAAAGGGCAGAGGTGCGCCGCTGCCGCCTAGTTTTCGCCTCGCAATCGCCCTCTGTCGGCGCCTTGGTTAGTTGGAGGCCGAATAGAGTTGCCAGCGACAACACTAGACTTAGACATTTTGATTATATTTAGAGGTTGAGATCGGTATTGACAAAGTTTTATTTTATTTTTATGAGGTCTTTTTCGGATTTTAACACTATTGTAGGAAACGTGTCGGCCTTCCTCGCGTGTATTTTGGAGTGCTTGACCCAGACGTAGCGAAAATCCGTTTCAGCGGCCGCTTTTTTAGCTTTGGACAGCAATGCCTTGTTCTGCAGTGTCAGGTGGTCGTTGACGTAAATCCGTTGGTTTCCAGGAAGGTTCATTTGCCCTGTAGTTAAAGGAGCAGTCTTGCAAAGTAGTCTCGCAGCGGCAATAAAGTCGTCCTTCACGTAACGGTTGCAGAAACTCACTATGATAGGTTTTGTGTGTTCTTTCTCACGGGTTGGTACCCTAGTTATAAAGTTTATCTGGGCCTTAGACACGGGATAATCAATTTTAGTGCCAATTTTGGTGATTATTTCAAAAAGGTTCTCGTGGTTGTTCTGGGGTAGACCTTTTATTTCGATGTTGTTCAATCGAGTCCATTGCTCTTTAGCATTATTATCTTCTTCTAGCTTTTCCAAGCGGGCTTGAAGAGTGTCCAACTGTTCCTGCGCCTTCTCGACATGTACAAGGCGCGCTTCCATATCTTTCATTTTCTTATTGAAATCCTTTAACTCCCTATTAGTTTCACTTAATGAAGACTTTAGATCAGCAAACTCCATACGAATCGCTGTTATCTCGTCTTTTAAAAATTCTAGAGGAGCTAGTTTCTCAGCAAGTGCTCTTATCTCATTAAGGATAACCGACTCTGATTCCATCCTTGGTGACGCTGGAGGTTGATTAATGGCTGCTGACACTGGAGGTTGAGTAGTGGCAGCTATTTTGCATTTGCTGCAACGCCACGTCAGCTTTCTGTCGCCCAGCTTCCGGTATCCGGCTTCTGTTATTCCGGCACAGTGGAAGTGTAGTTCCTGATGACATATTGTGCAATGAACTCCATCTGATAGTGGATCCTCGCAGGCGCCGCACTTGTATGAGTTCATGACTGATTCGGTTTTGTATACACCGTTCGCAAAATGTTTGAGATACGCTGGAATAATAGTCAAACGCAGTAGGTGTTAGTAACGAAAGTGACCGTATGGCTCAGCGCCTACGACGAGACTGACTTTTAATGACAAGACTTTTAATGTGGTAATGGCGTTGTCATGGTATGGTTGGCAAAATAACAGATCATTACTTGGCCCCTGATTATTTCCCAAATGCTGGCGGAGCTGGCGTCCAGTGTAACCGGTAGCAGCTAAATACCAGTATATTACTGGAGGGCCTGTCTATCTGACCTCCACAACAAAGTTATCGAGTAGCACGATAACTCCTTGGTATAATACGTGTTTTTATCGATCGTATTAAAGCTTAATGCACACTTATACAAGGAGTTGTTTTGCATCCTCGTCAAATTCAAGGAGGTAGCTATGCTAATGAATCTCGACACGAATCAATAATAAAATGGGTAGGTAATTTTAATATTTTTTCTTAATTACGGAAATCGGTAAATGTGAACCGATCGTGCTTTTACCGCGGCCCGTCTGATCCTCGCTCTATAACCACGCTTTCTTAGTCCCTAAACGACGTTAAGGGGGTTATTCTGAAATACTGACAATCTGAAACAACCAAAAAATCAGCGTTGATAAATAATTAACTAGGTACCGTAATTTACATTGATTATGTCTTTTGTAACAACCTCCTGAATTTTGACGCGGATGCAAAACAACACCTTGTATATGCACTGCTGCGGATCGGCTTCACCTCAACCGATTTATCATAGCTGCTAGTTAAGCTGATCCTCTTAGCTCGTGGTTAATAACAGCCGCTCAGGTCGAAGATTGTTAAAACGCGCTTGCTCAGTTAGGTCTGTGGGTGGGTGACAACCCATTACATGCCAATTTTCCTTCGTGCCTCGGAAAACACCAACCAACCAGTCTAACCAATGGGTGACGTTTTACCCAGTACAAACTCATTTGGGGAGGTAAGATAGGCAGTCGCTCCATGTAAAATACTGTTATTCGCCGGAAGCCGACCCCAAAATAGTTGGGATGTTGGGAAAAGGCTAGGCAGATGATGGTTAAGATGATTTTTCTTTTTGTAAGTTGCATTACACACAATTTTCATTTGACCAGTAAGTAACCATCAAAATGTGCTGTTGTAGTGTCGACTTTCATAGAGAGAATCCTGAATGGCACGAGTTGAGGTGATACTAATCCCATGCCTTGCATAATCAGCCTATAATGTTCCTACTGCTGGGACACTGGCCTCCTCTCTATAAGAGAGAGTGGTCTGTTATCCACCAGACGGGCCCAGTGCAGATGGGTGCTCGTAGGTATTATGAATCTTTTTCAGGCAGTAAGAAAGGCGAGTTTCCGCTTCACAATGTTTTCGATGATATTTTTACAAAGTAATGCGCCTGTCTGGGTTCAAACCCACGTCCCACTATTTGTAAGTCAGAGCTCTAAGCCACTACTGATCTTCCAGTGCCTTGACCGTACTCCTTACCAGTGCATCACACAAAAGACTCTCTCCTTTTATAAGTGAAACGTAGCGCAATAACTGGCTGTGATTGGCTGGAAACCTTTCTATGCATTGCTTTGTGAGGCCGATATGCCATTGTGACAGTGTGAGCTATAATTTGTGCTCTTTGTAGGAGACTTTTAAAACCAGTATTAAATGGGAAGGAGGAATGTGATTGAGTTATCGTGTTCGTCTCTTTATGATAGACGTATTAAATTGGGTGCACTTCTCAGTTGACTATTTTAAGGTGTGGCCAAATCCATACGATCAGTTTTTCGATATCGAACACCGGTATATTTGTACTTTTCTGTGCAATAGATCTTTTTTTAATCTTTGACAGTCGTTACGAGTAGTCAGAAGCCAAAATTCTGACATCCAGTCTCACTAAGGGGTATCGTATTACCCAGTTACTAGGTTGTGGAGGTCAGATAGGCAGTCGCTTCATGTAAAATAATGGTCCCGAGCTACATCCAGTTAGACTGGAAGCCGACCCCAAGATAATTTGGGAAATGGCTAGGCAGATGATGATGAGTTATCGTGGTCGTGTTGTGCTAGGCTCTTCATGATAGACGTATTAAATTGGGTGCACTTCTTAGTTGACTATTTTAAGATTTGGCAAAACCCATACGAACAGATTTTGAATATCGAATACCGCTATATTTGTAATTTTCTGTGGAATACATCTTTTTTAATCTTTTTTTTTCGTAAATATAAATTCATGACAAGATTTGTGTGTGTACTACAACGGAAAAGGGTGAAATATAAAACTTTTTGCAAAATAAAACCGACTTCCAGTCCGAAGTATTTTTTTTTTTCCATTTATGGATGAAAAGCCAACAATGGAAGTTAAACAATGAGAAGAAACCATGTCCACGATGTACGAAATACCGTGTCTTATTGTTAAAAAACGCGCGGGTCGAAATTTTTTTTTTTGTGTGGCCTTTTTACCGGCAAAAATACAGAAACCCTTATCGGAGTTTGTTCAGTATTGTATTCCCGAGGCTATTAGATACTATCTTACGCAATTTGGGCTGTCTTGAAAATACTAAAATTCGGCTAGCGGACATTTTTGTAGGTCAACAATATGTTACAAGATAGTATAAGTACCTATACTTCTTATATTTACCGAAAATACTACACTAATTGATTTTCTCATAACCTATAAAGAACCTACATAGGTCCATACCTTAACCATTTTGGGACGTATTATATTTCTCACAACACTAGCGTTCATCATCATCATCATCATCATTTTAGCTCAAAAGACGTCCACTGCTGGACATAGGCCTCCCCCAAGTGTCGCCACATTGACATTTTGGGGGGCTTTGCCATAATCGCCACGCTTGGTAGGCGGGTTGGTGATCGCAGTACGGTTGTCACAAAAGCACAGAAAACACTGCTGCCCATTCTCTGGCAAGTCCCTTAGTCGGCTCTTACGACATCCACGGGAAACACACTAGCGCACCAGCGTAATGCTTGACAAAATAAAAAAATTCTCATGGCCAAACAACCTATATTATTCTTGTACATCATTTAACATCACAGGCAGAGGTATACCTAATAATACACCCACATTTCGCCAGCTTTGTAAAGTATATGCCCTATGTAATAGGGGGCGAGCCTATAGCCATCAACCGGGCACTGTCCCAGACTCCGTGGCTGCAACCGAGAAATTCCTGATGAAAAATCCAATATCACTTTGCCCGACCCGGATATCGAACCCAGGACCTCTTGCTCAGCTGTTAGTACCTATTTCATCATCATAGTCATTTCAGCCGAAAGACGTCCACTGCTGGACTTAGACCTCCCCCAAGTATACATCAGGGGGGTTTTGCCATAATCTCTACGCTTGACAGGCGGGTTGGCGATCGCAGTACGGTTGTCACAAAAGCACAGAGAACACTGCTGCCCATTCTCTGGCAAGTCCCTTAGTCGGCTCCTACGACATCCACGGAAGATATGGCATGGTGCTATTCTTAACGTCCAACACCATACCAGTACCTATTTAATAACGTAAAACTGTTTGTATCGTTGATCTAGTGGTAACAAACATGGCTAATGTAATGTAGTCCTAGGATCGATAGTATTAAGAAGTATTATTGCGTTTTTCATGACACTTCCACCGCTGCATAACCCTTCGGTAAAGCAAACGTAGCGTTATGAATGTAATGACTTTAAAAGTAATCGATGAAAATAGATCACATGGCAGGGTTGGGATTGGCTTGTCACCCAAAAACCAAAAGTTATTAAATTTGTTCTAATTAGGCTTATAATCAACACTCCTGGCCCCTAAACGCCCGTCCTTCGCCAACTAGACACAGCTGAATACCAGTATTTTATAGACCGACTCCAACTCCAGAAAATGTTTTTAATACCTTTTTAGAGCTATGTATCCTTCTAATGCGTATTAAGTTATATTAAAATCGGTTCTGTCATTTCGGAAAATAAGGACGTTTGTTACGATTTAACTAATAAACTACGCGAACGATTTTAAAAATTCTTTCACCAATAAAAAGCTACATCTTTACCGAGTATCATAGACTATATTTTAACCCAATTTTAGCGGACAAAGTCGCGGGCGAAGTGCTCGTATCTAATATTTTAGTTAAGAGGGTGTAAAACAGCATAACTTTATGACCCAGATTAGAATGCGCAAATAGCTTCGCAGCTTAACAATGTGAACGCAGACTAGCCATTTCCGATTCTATCTTGGTTTGTGGAGTGTATCGAACTACCCTGTAGATTCAAATCTGTTTCATATGATTTTAGTTACAGCTTAGCTAACATGATTTCTCGACCCACACGTATTGATACAGATTTCCCAGTAAAACTATGCGCTTCGGCAATCATTATCTATTTTCGGAAATATGAACGTGCAATCGGGTCCATATTGGCTCACCTAAAGTTCTTTACCCGAAATTGTTCTTCCTAATGATTTGTAATCCGAAAGTTTTAATTCATACTATTTGTAGTGCTACCGGCGATGTTCATAACACTAAAGTTTCCGAAAATTGTAATTAATAATATCATTAATGTAAATATATTTAAACTCCTACTGTTTTTTATCATAACGCTTTTATCCCTTAACAAAATTACCATAATATTTTCAGTCATACTCAGAAAGAAACATTTACCAAGTGTAATAAAAATATATGTGGGTAGAAGATGATATTTATAGTTTTAATTTGGGTGGGGATTAGGTCAGAGTGTCGTCTTGGGGGCACTATGAAAAAATACTTAGAAAAATTTTGCGACCAATTGCGAGGAAGCGCTCGCCGGCCGCTGCCGCGGCACCGTTCGCTTCGCTCGCTCGGCTCGCGCGTAGTTGGTCACAGTTCTAACCTATCCTAACCTATGGATATCTTTCCAGGTACACACCGCTATAAATAAAAACTAAAAGTTACGCAAAATCAATTTATATAATACTGATTATTATGAATAAAAAGAAATCTAAACAAAAAAGATATGACTTTGAATAATAGTGTAAAAGATGGTTATGTTGAGAAAATTTAGGAAAACAAATAAAAGTATAATAGATGTTTATTGCTACTGACATTATGAAGTTGAATGCTTCGGAATTATGAACATTAGAGACAAAGTAGTTAGAAATTGCGATTTTTAGGATGAAAAATGTTAGGAAGAACATTTTCGGATTTCCAATTATTGGAGTTGAAAATTTAGGTGAACTTTGGCGCACCCCGTGCAATCGCTTTTTAGTGTCGTCTGCGAAAGATGATTGAGAGATGATTTCGCCTTGGGTTAGTGTAAGACCCATCAGTTCGTGATATAAACGAGAAATAAGGTGGGAACTAAGAGGCTGCCCTGTGGTACGCTATGTGTAACTGGAAGGTAGGTACTTTTGTATTTACTCACATGGACACACTAATTTCTCTCAGCCAAGTAACCATTAAAGAGTTCTAGCTGGGTACCTCTGATTCCTATCTTCTCGGGTTTAGCCAACAAGAGGGAAACAGAAATCGTATCAAATGCCTTGGCGAATCGAGAAATATTGAAAGACATTTTTTTCCTTTATCCAAATTCAAAGCTGGTAAGTTGGTTCACTGCTTGTTCTGTGGACTTGCCATGCCGAAATCCAAACTGGTTTTTAGACAGAAGGTTGTTTTTTCCAGATAATTTACCAAGCGAGAGTTTATGATTTTCTCCAATATTTTTATAGTATGGATATAGGTCTATAATCACTTTTCTGATTCGATTACTGCCCTCGCTCTTATAGATTGGGCACACTTGCGACCTTTTCAGGGGTCAGGGAATGCGCCCGACTGTAAGCTATGCTTGATAATTTTCGTAATCGGTGGATTAAGATTACTTTTTTTTTACAATTTTAGAAATTTACTACTAATCTTATCACAACCTGATGCACAAGCTGTTTTTAGACCATTCATAATTTGTTCAACTTCTTGCTCATCTGTGTTCATCAAAACAAATTAATTACTCTGCTGGTAGCACTCATCTATGTGATATTGATGAGTGCAACCAGCAGAGTAATTCATTTTTATAGTATTTCAATATTTTTTCATTCTTTCTTCATTATATTATAAAATACCTGACAAGTTTAAACATCGGTTTCTACCGAAGGCCGAAGCTACCTACTACCAAGCAAGCCGTTTGACCACCGTTTGATGCTGGGCTTGGTGTAACAAAATATAATACGATTCAGGATTTTCCGTTAGGTTATTCTCGGTTGAATCTGGGGCCTTCAATTTAAGTCCAGGTAGGCCCAATAAATATAAAACTTACTGTCGCACTCGGAGATATCTAATAATATATTATAGTTTAAAAAATTAAACCACACGTTTTTTTTATTATTCGTATTCTTCTCAGCAAACCTTTTTTGTACTAAGAAACATAAAAAGTTTCAAACTGGTTGGCACTAAAATAATGCTATACAATAGTCTTGTACGGAGCGTCTTGGAGTATTGCAGTGTTGTATGGAGACCACACTACGCCACGCATAAATTACTTTTAGAAAGGGTACAAAAGCGGTTTCTTTGGCATCTTGCTTTTTCGAAAGGGAAAAGCAAACTGCTGCCCTCCAACAGCACTCGTTTGAATTACTTCAAGATGACCTCGTTGTCAACTCGAAGAGATATCATAGATGCTTCTTTTCTCTATAAACTGCTCAGAAATAGAATCGACTGCCCTAATCTACTAAGGGCCGATTGTTCAATCCTCAGTTAAATAGTCGAATAACTATCAAGCGTTTAAAATTATCTGTCTGTTTATCAAGCGAATAAATATTTTCAATTTTTCAATCGTATTTTATCTAGAGAATAGCTATCAGTGGTCTATGCTAGCGAACTTCACACTATTGATGTGCAAGCGAGATGCAGAGACACAGTATACAACGTGTTAGACAAGAATAGCAACAAAACGTGTATTTAACACATGGGACGACATGAATAAAATTTTGGAGAACTCGCTTGAAAAAAGAAAACAATGGTTAGCCTTTTATTATTGTTATTTAAAATATGCCAGTTGCATAGAAACGATGATGGTGGGTGATTAGTAGTTATTGTATGGATGTGTAAAAATTGTAAGATGACTATGATCTGATTTAATTATTGTAAAAAAAAAACTTTGTTTTTTGTAATATTTAAGATAATATTATGATTAGTTTTTATTGTATTACTGTTTGCTTTTCCTTAAATAAATAAATAAATTATTATTTTTAATTCTCATTTAATGATAGTAGGTTATGGTATCATATTTCAAGCAAAATCTTCTCCAAAATTCATTGTCGTCTCGTGCGTTAAAATTATCAGGCTTCTCTCGTAAAAGTCGGATTTTCCTCTCAGGTTATTAAAATTCACAAATTAAGAAATTCACGTTCTTCCTCGATTTCTAAATCATCAATTGTTCAAACACATCCTTCATAACAAACCACCGTACCAATGTGGTTTTACCAAAACCAAAACGAATGAAACAGTCCAACATAACCCAAATCATCACACCTATTGGGAAGATAAAACCCTAACTGGCCCTTAAAGTAGCAGGTAACTTTATTCCTCCGTTAGAGGCTTTATTCAACAGTTAACTACTATCTGACCATTGAAAAACCAAAAATATTGCTATTCAAAGAAAAAGTCTTTCTGGTTGTTTATCTGAGGATTGAAAAATCGGCCCTAAGTATTTTAAAGTTTTGTCCCCATCCC
Source organism: Cerastis rubricosa (assembly GCA_949152445.1). Lineage (NCBI taxonomy): Eukaryota > Metazoa > Arthropoda > Insecta > Lepidoptera > Noctuidae > Cerastis > Cerastis rubricosa. Next base: position 19,523,527 of record OX424541.1, read on the forward strand.
GATATCCGCGAAACCCTATCACTCCGTTTGCACCCAGAACCGTTCTGCATAAGGGTGGGTACCCTTACGCAGAAGGGTTCTGGGTGCAAACTCTCCGATTCCACGCTTTTGTAAAATCCTTAACAGTTGCAGTGATCTAATTGATATAAATCACGACAAGTTGAGCAAATTTCACAAAATAATTAGAGAGCACTACTCTAGTATGAAATAATGACTGCATGAATATTAATAAATAAATGTGTAAGAATTTATTTTGTCATCCAATCCTAGTTAATTAATTCAAGTAACTATAATTCAATGTATTAATGATGAGCTGTGATATATTTAATTTATATTATTAATGTTGTGTGTTTAATTTAATTTATTAATGTTGTGTGTCAATTATTTTATTTTATTTCAATGCTTTTAATTGTATATGTCGTGTGCTTTTTTGAAATTTTAGTATAGATCTTATGTGTCTGATGTTAATTTAACGTTTATAGTAAATGATACTTACTTTTAAATTTTATAAAAAAAAATGTATTTAATACTAAACCAAAATTATTAACACTACCTTTAAGCTTTTCTTGTTAAAACAAATTTAACTGTTGTGATAACAATGTGTTTAACCTAAAATTGTGCATGTGGTCTTAGCCTATAATTAATTGTTACACTTATAAATGCAGGTAAAATGAAATTATTAATGTACTGTGTAAACAATTGTTGGCTAACCAAATAAATAAATAAACTCTTTCATGACACAGGTCTCCTCTATGAGAGGGAGTGGGCTATATGTCTGATGTCACACGTCTAGGACTTATTTAATGTAATTTTTTGTTTTTAGTGCAGCGGTGCTGAAAAAAACTACACAAAGTAATGCGTCTGCTTGGGTTCAAACCCACGGTTTACTGATCGTAAATCGGGGCTGCCACCAGCCTCCATTGCTCCAAAAATTTTAACTGCCCAGCGATTACGCATCCAAAAGATAAAGTCCAGTGGCAGATAAAGTCCAGTGGCAGAGGGATAAAGAGGCCCTTTTGGGTGAGAAATCCTAAAAACTAGTGGCCAGATTTGGTAGACCGAATTTTCCTTATGAATATCGGACGTAAAGAATAGCACCATCCCATATCTTCCCGTGGGTGTCGTTAGAGGCGACTAAGGGACTTGCCAGAGAATGGGCAGCAGCATTCTCTGTGTTTTTGTAACAACCGTACTGCGATCGCCAACCCGCCTGCCAAGCGTGGCGATTATGGCAAAACCCTCCCTTCTTGGGGGAGGCCTATGTCCAGCAGTGGACGTCTTTCGGCTGTAATGATGATGATGATTATGAAAGTCCCCGACATAAACGTACTATGGCAGTTAACACCTACTATGGCCTACTAGACATGTCATTCTTATAACCATTGTCATATACAAAGTGTTGTTTTGCATCCTCGTCAAATTCAAGGAGGTAACTATGCTAATGATGCTCGACCCGAATCAATAATATAATGGGAACGTATTTTTGGAACGAAGTTCCTTATCGCGCGTTGCGAAAGGGGGCTAGACGGAAAAAATTAAGACCAAAAAAGTTGTAACGACACTTTTTGCTATTGTTGTAAGCCGTGTGGCGTACAAGGACAAAGACAAGGACAGGGACAGGGACAAGGACAAGGACAGGGACAGGGACAATTGCTATAGTTGTAAGCCGTGCGGCGTGTGTGTGTTTCTCTGTCTGTCTTTCTCTCTCTCTCTCTCTCTCATAGAAAGCAGTTACAAGGAACTTCGTTCCATCCGGGTGTCCCTTGACATCTCTCAAGTTTTTTTTTTCTTATTTATTGTAATCTATAAATGTGAACCACCCGTGTTTTAAAAGCGGCTCGTCTGATCTTCGCCATATATCCTCGCTTACACACATACAAAAAATCTCAAATGTTTATTCTATAATTTCTTATTCCCTAAACCACGTTAAGGGGGTTATTCTGAAATACTGACAAATTTAAACAACAAAAACAGCAGAGTTTTTTAATAATTAAGTAGGTAACGTTATTTGTATTGATTATTTATGTCTTTTGTTACAACATCCTGCATTTTGACGAGGATGCAAAACTACACCTTGTATATACCACACCTTAAATATGAGCACACCTTTCTGGTACATGCTATGAACATAACAGATTTTCCAATTGCGAGAGTATCTAGAGCCGATATCAGATGCCGATGGGGATGTACGTTTCTTACCTATCAACAGAGATGCAGACGAGTACGTTCGAAGACAGGTAAAGCCCGAAGGCTCGCATCACCAGGAGTAGCTTGCACATTAGGTTGCCCACCAACCATGCGTTTGTGTACTTCCAACCGATCTGTGGACAAAATAACAATTACTAAATATTTTGTGTTCTGGGTGCCTAAACAAGGAACATTCTAATAGCAATAACAATCATTGAAAAGTTAAATGTATAAAATGTATTGGACAACCCATAAACAAACAATTACAATAAAATACATGTCAATCTATTTGGTAATGATAGCTCGTTTCACGCAGTGGCTGAGCGATTGGCAGCTGCGCTGTGTGTCGCGGATTCGATTCCCGCACGAAAAAAAGATTTGTATCAAAATCAAAAAATCAAAATCAAAACTCATTTATTCAAATTAGGCTGATAATCAGCACTTTTTGAACGTCAAAATTACAAGAGACAGTCCCCTAAAACGCCCGCCCTTCGCCACTTCCTAGTGTTTTAGCTGGGAAGAAGAAGTGGCGGAACAAACTCCCCAGCAACACATCTGTCTGTTAGGTTAGAAGAACCAGATTCTACACAATAGTGATCAAGTTCATATAAACAAAGAATCTAATTAATGTCACATGTCAGCTAGCACACACCAACAACAAAATATAAAAAAAAAAAAGATTATTAAAGCTTATAGGGCGTGCCCGCTTACACGTGCATACAGACGAAAAATAATAAATAAAAATAAAATAAAAAAAAGTAAAATAAATAAATAAAAAGGTGAAAATTTATGCATGAAGTTATATAACAATCAGTAAGCTAGTTTGGAGAAAGAACATAAACATTGTCTTGAGTTCAACCCAGCGACCAACTATTCTTATCGTTTAAATAGTCGTTAATGGAATAGTAGGCCTTTGAACAAAGGTTAAATTTTACTTTAGCTTTAAACGCATTAAATGGCAAGTCTAAAAAGGAAGATGGTAGCTTGTTGTAAAAAGTTATACCAAGCCCTACGAATGAATTATGAACTTTATGAAGCCGGTGAAAGGGAGCACGTAGTTTATGCTTATTTCGAGTGTTTATGTATGATTTGTAAGTTATCCCGGATCTGTCGGTAGGTGTAAGTGATTGTAAACGCACCCACGACATAGGAAAAATTCTGTGGAGCAAAGTTTAAAAAAAAATACCGGTATCAGAAACTATAAAATCAAAAATCTGGACGTAACGGTTAGTGGAAACAATCTGTTTACCTAAAAATCTCACTTAAAATAGCATAGGAAGTAGGGTGTAAGCTCCATACCTCTGTCTACACTCTCGCGGTGGACTGGCGTAATGTTCTGTGTTTGCATCCCGACTTTTTTCTCATTAGAAATAAGACATACAGAGGCATTGTACTCTCGGACTATACATATAGTCTGATATGGAATACGAATACGAATCGCGGCACTATTATAGAATTTCGATAAACCAGTGAGTGGAATTTAATAAAAATAAAACCAAATTGTTCTAGAATCCAGATACAATGCCTGCTATAAACGTGTGAAGGTTCCATTGAATTCTACCGCTGATAATAACAACGTAGGTATAGCATTGATACCATCAGCCTATAGTTTTTACACTGCTAGGTCAAGGCTTTCTATCTATGAAAGGGAGTGGAATGTTATCAGCACACATGGGCCCGGTACAGATTGGTTAATGTGATAAATGTCATCGAATAAATAAAGAGCGTTTACACCTTACGGCATTTCATACAAACTTTCAAGTCCTTATTTTCCGAAATGACTGAACCGATTTTATTGAAACTTCATACTCATAAGTAATCCTGCTTATGCGTATGTACCTACCGATTTTAACTATTCAAACGAACGCACGTTATGTTTTTGACTAAAACATTTTCTAAAAATAGTGTTACAGCACAATTAGACCGATTATTAATTATCCATTGAAACAGAAATTTCCAAGTTTCTTCTAAACTAATATTATAAAGAGGAAAGATTTCATTGTTTGTTTGTTTGTTTGCATTGAATAGGCTCCGAAACTACTGGTCCGGTTTGAAAAATTGTTTCAGTGTTAGATAGCCCATTTATCGAGGAAGGCTATAGGCTATATATCATCAAGCTACGACCAATGGGAGTAGAACAGCAATGAAAAAGGTTGCGAAAACGGGGAAAATGTGACGCAAACGTAGTTGCGCCGGTCAGCTAGTTTTACATAAAGACATATTGAAAATATTTTAGGTAACTTTTAGACATATTTAACTTGCTTATACGTATGAAGTTTCATTTAAATCCGTTCAGTCATTTCAGAAAATAATGACTTGAAAGTTTGTATGAAATGCCGTAAGGTGTAAACGCTCTTAACTTATTTTCCTTTGGCAAGTATTATGTAAATTCCAGTAGTGGTATTTTGAAGCCTAATTTGTGTACAGATTGTCTTTTTTGGAGCATTGTATTATGTAGGTTAATTTATTTGATGACACTAAACTTTGCTGTTTTTAAGTGGTTAAGTAGTTATTACTATTGTACAATTCATATTTAAATTCGATACAGCAAGTGGTGTCAAAACCCTTTTTAATTTAAATGGTTGGTATGGTGGTAGCTTTTTCTATAAATATTTCGCCTGAGAACGCCTTAGTTATAATAATCTAGCATTACTACTATTTACTATAGCACAATGTTTTTCAAAGGGTCACAAAAAATCTAATAACTTAATGAGTTTCTAAGTAAATGTTGGTTATTGTTAAAATAGTCTTAACCGGTCAAAAGTAGTTTTGACTAATTAACTGTTGGCTGTGACATATAAATACACTCAACTCGAATACTCGAACAATACGAATAATATAGTAAAGAGGCAGAACTTTTATAAAGTATGTCGTATTCTCTGATCTAGTTTCTACTATCAAGTATTACAATAAACGTCTTTATCATTGTTACAGATGGAACGCACGATTAAACACACAAGTTTTATGAATTATTTAATACAAAAGTTCTGAGAAAATTGACGTTTTATACGAAGCCATTCATGATAAAGAACCTACGGACTTTTTAAGGTTCCGGATTTCAAATGGAAAAACGAAACTTTTACATCCTCACATCGATCGTAGATGTTTTTTTCGAGAAACACTGGGAATTGAATTTTGTTACAACGCTAAGTCTTCTTGAAACAATTAACGTTTTTTTTACATCTATGGGAGGACAAGATTGTTTGTAATCATCATCATCAGCCTATAATGTTCCTACTACTGGGACACAGGCCTCCTCTCTATGTGAAGGAGTGGGCTGTAATCTACCACGCGGTCCCAGTACGGGTTGGTAATGTCACATGTCTTTGAATTTTTAGTTCTAGGGCATGGTCCGGTTTCCTCACGATGTTTTCCTTCACCGTTTTAGAGGGCAGCGGTGATGAAATAAATTACACAAAGTAATGCGGCTGCCTGGGTACAAACCCACGGCTTACTGCTCGTAAGTCGGGGCTGCCACCACTGGGCCATCGCTGCTCTGCTGCTCTGCTCTTGTTTGTAATGTAAGATTCTTTAAAAAAAAAAACAGTGTAACGCGAGGCTTAACGACCCCTTGGTGGATCGTGGCCTGTATGGCGGAAAACGTCATAAAACAACCTTCCAATACTATCATTACAAGAGAATGGTTTTTTGCGATTCGGTTTTGATGTGATTTTCTTGTATACCACAATAAAAGTGTAAACGTCGTAATATGCTGTGTTTTTTTTTGTGTTCATATTTCCGTTGCAACAGTTATTTTCAGGAGCAGCGGTGGCCCAGTGGTGGCAGCCCCAACTTACGAGCAGTAAGCCGTGGGTTCGAACCCAGGCAGGCGCATTACTTTGTGTAATTTATTTCATCACCGCTGCTCTCAAAAACGGTGAAGGAAAATATCGTCAGGAAACCGGCATGTCCCAATTCGAAGACATGTCACATCTATCAACCCGCACTGGGCCCGCGTGGTGGATTACAGCCCACTCCCTCTTATAGAGAGGAGGCCTGTGTCCCAGCAATTAGAACATTGTAGGCTGATGATGATCAGTTATTTTCAGCATACTTTTGACGTCTAAATGTGGTTCATTTGCTGAAACATTGTTTTTTCGCTGATTTTGCGCGATTTAATAATAATAGAGTTACTGGTCCATGAAGGAGTATTTCAAGGGCACTCTACCTATGTATCTGAAGCGAAAGCTAATGGAATGTGTATTCTCCCCATCTTGAACTACGGTGCACAAACTTGGTCTTTGACTGACATCCAAAAGTCCAAACTCAAGGTTTGCCAACGTGCTATGGAGCGCAGTATTTTAGGTGTTAAATTAACAGACCGTGTTCGAAACACTACATTGCGCTCCAAAACACAAATCATTGACGTGGCTCAAAAGGCTGCCCAACTTAAATGGGACTGGGCAGGACATGTCTGTCGCATGCCGAACGAGCTGTGGGCCCGTAAAGCTCAGGATTGGTGCCCTGAAACAGTGACACGGGGTCGCTGCAGACCACGAAGGAGATGGCGGGACGAACTGGATGTCTTCCTTGATAATTGGAAAGAAGCAGCACAGAATCGTGACCGTTGGAAAGAATGGAGGGAGGCCTTTGCCCAGCAGTGGGACAATACAGGCTAGCTATAATAATAACGAGCAATAAAGTAATTACGGCAGACTATTACCGTTCTACAGACTGCTCAGTGTAGTTTAGTTCGAAACCTTAATAGGGTGAGCTCGACTCGCTACTGGCCGTTTTTATTTATAAACTCCAGCTTATAAAGAAATGATTTATGCCAGCTTCGCGAGAAAATTGTTGCTTACTTTTTCACACTGTTAATGCGTAAAGAGCAAAGCCTTATAAAACTGTCTGTTTTATGAGAAAAAAATATTTATTTTATAGCACTTCAACGACTTACTCACTAAAATACATATAAATCACAAACAGTTTTAGGTAAAGTGAATTCGTCACTTAAAGACACTTCTTTCGCAAAATTATAAAATAACAGGTCAGAAAAAATTACAGAATTTATTAAGTTTTACAATGAAAAGATGATAAAAAAATGGGTTGTGTACACTAAGCCGGTGGCAAGTACAGAATTATTTAACAATATAAAAATACAAGTAAAATAAAAACAAAAGAAATAAAAGGCTTAAAAAAAGAGAATGGAAGAGAATTAATTTATCTCTTTTTACCAAAACGGATGTCTATCGTTTGTTTTTTGACAAATAAGAAGAGACCTGAACATTTACTTTTGGGTCACAAGAGCGATTACTCAGACTACATGAGGCACTGAGTTCTAATCCCAGGGAAGGCCTAGTGTTCTGGGGTTTTTTCACATTCTTTCAGAAATTTCACGGAATCTTGAAATGTGCGTAGTTACTGTGTGTACTATAAGTACTATAAGTGTGGTGGTACTATACGTACACCTCTGCCTAACCATTCGGGGAAAATAGGTGCGTTGTTTTGTTAGTATTTATTCTCACTATTTATAAAATGTATGTAACTACTTCTGAAAAAGATAACCATCCATCCATTCTTAAGTCATTAAAATAAGAGGCATACTATTTCTCGAGACACACAGCACTTGATCCCGAACGTGACCAAGGACGTGATAAAAGCTATTTCTACTAACTGATCACATTTACAGTTACAGAACTTTAGTGTTCATCTCAAAAGAGTAAAGTACATATTATTGTACATTCATGTTGGCAAGAACTTCCCTCGGGGCTGTTAGGCACACATTTTGATTGAGACTTAACCTTTATCAGCCTACTTTGAGATAATGAATGGGGTTGATGTTTCTTGCTGGATTTTCTCCCCTCCTTCCCTTCTACAGTAGTAAACCGCACTACTAGTGGTGTCGGGGGTAATTTGTAAAATCCATAAATATGCGTTCCCAATTACGAGGTTGGTCTGTGGATGGGTGACCATAATTACATATCGAGTTTCCTCCGTGCCTCGGAAAGCACGTTAAGCCGTTGGTCCCGGCTGTCATTTGTAGATCTTTGACAGTCGTTACGAGTAGTCAGAAGCTAAAAGTCTGACATCCAGTCTTACCAAGTGGTATCGTATTACCCAGTTATTGGGTTGTGGAGGTCAGATAGGCAATCGCTTCATGTAAAATACTGGTACTCAGCTGCATCCGATTAGACTGACTGGAAGCCGACCCCAAGATAGTTTGGGAAAAAGCTAGGCAGATGATGATGCGTTCCCAATTACACTACCTAATTTTTTTTCGCTACTAGATACAGATAAGTAAAAAACAAAATTCCTATTTATGAGTATATCGGTTTATTTAAAACCTATCCAACGTCAAAATTTAACACGTAAATACATAACACAAAACTTCATCATCATCATCATTTTAGCCGAAAGAAGAAAATAGGAATTGTATTTTTTTGGGTGGGTGGCAAATCCCATGAGGATTTCAGGAACAAAACAAAAGAATGCGCGCTAGCAGTCCAACCCGACTAAAATATCGTCCGATAGAAAGTCTTTAGCCTGCTGGGATTCATAAACTACAAGTAACAAGTACAAAGTACAAGTACAATAAAATAACAAGGTGATTTCTGGCAGATACATTTTCCCTCAAATGTTTGATTTTTTACCTACCCTTTATTTTTGTAACACGAAAAAGAACTTAAACAAACGAATTTTCTCGGAACCGGAGGATCTAAAGATTTAATTTCCTTTTGATTTTTTTAGGAAAAGTTACCATTTTGTTTTCCTTTTAAGTTACGAGTGAAAATATAGAAATAATTGAAAACGTGTTTGAGCAATCATGTCTGCGTGAAAACATGAAATAAATATTATGTACGCACGAAAACGCGTGTTTGGCATATATTGTGGATAATTATTATGTTTTTCAATAAATATTTGACTTGAAATGAATGGAAATTCTGAGTTATTAAAACGTTTCGTGAAGACGATGTTTAAAGTATATTAACATTTTGTGACAAAAAATAGAAGTTATACTCATCGGAAAAATATCTGGGAAAAACTGTCAAATAAATTTCGAGAGGAGAAACGGTATTTTTATGAAAGATTGCTTACGCTAGACTTCTTCCACCTAGTGCTCGAGATTACTTCTTAACTTACTACTATTGTAAATGCGGATGGGTGGTTAGATCTTTGATTCTCTTGATCTTGGATTGCTATATAGAACTTTTAATTCTGGTAGTACGACCCAGCGGGAAGCCAGAAGGTACATGAGGTTGGACAATAGCTTAGGCTATCAAAAATGGCTCAGAAGCATTCGTGTGTATAATTTTTGTAATGATTGCAAAATGTTCTTAGGCAGTGGCAACTACCTACTTACTATCACATTTTTTGCCTGTATTTTCACCATCCAATAATAAAAAATACATGCCCTAATACATGACCTCGTGTCCTAATAATATTTTGTATGCTTGGTATAACCTTTTACAACAAGCTACCATCTTTCTTTTTAGACTTGCCATTTAATGCGTTTAAAGCTAAAGTAAAATCTAACCTTTGTTCAAAGGCCTACTATTCCATTAACGACTATTTAAACGACAAGAATAGTTGGTCGCTGGGTTGAACTCAAGACAATGTTTATGTTCTTTCTCCAAACTAGCTTACTGATTGTTTTATAACTTCATGCATAGATCTTCTACTTAATTTTTTTTTTATTATCTTTTTTTTTATATTACTTTATTTTTATTTATTATTTTTCGTCTGTATGCACGTGTAAGCGGGCACGCCCTTTATGCTTTAATAATTCTTGTTTTTTTTTTAATATTTTTTTTATTGGTGTCTGCTAGCTGACATGTGACATTAATTAGATTCTTTGTTTATATGAACTTGAACACTATTGTGTAGAATCTGGTTCTTCTTACCTAACCGACAGATGTGTTGCTGGGGAGTTTGTTCCGCCACTTCTTCTTCCCAGCTAAAACACTAGGAAGTGGCGAAGGGCGGGCGTTTTGGGGGACTGTCTCTTGTAATTTTGACGTTCAAAAAGTGCTGATTATCAGCCTAATTTGAATAAATGACTTTTGATTTTGATATGAGATACGTAATAATCTACCTCGCCGAAATTGCGGGCAAAAACAGTTTACTAGTCAAATAGAACTATCGTAAACAACCATTCCAAAAACACATAGAAATCAAACTTCAGTATCGTTTAGTTTCAAACGTTCAATACGAACACAGAGCAAGCAATTATCAGCTTTATTTACAGTTATATAAATCAGGAGGTTCTTAGGAACACAATTTAACGAGAAAAACAATTGAAAAGCGCTGAGAAATAGAGACAGGAGCACTCGATATAAGTGATTAGTGAAAAGATTATCGAAACACGTACTTTCTGAGGAAGTGGAAAAATAGACGACGAAATGGGTCATTTCTGTTACTGATTGTTAGTGGACTGCCTCGTGGGTCAAATGGTGTCAATCGCAACTGCAGAGAATGAGGTCATAGGCTCAATTCCCGGGTCGGGCAAATTGTTATTGGGTGTTTTCATCACGAATTTCTCAGTAGCAGTCACAGAGTCTGGATTTGTGGCCCGTTCATCAAAATCAAAGTTATCAAAATCATTTATTTCAAGTAGGTCAGTTACAGGCACTTTTGAATAGTCAAACAACAACAATAAAAATGAAGCTACAGTCCCAGTCACAAGACATGGTAACTGTGAAAGTACTGTAGTGGCCCATATTAAGTGTAGATCTCTTTAGAGAAGAATGGGCAAGAAACTCCATGGGCACTCTTTTAAATCAGAATTTTACAAAATTGTTACAAAAACCTTGGTTACATCATTCATGTTGAGATAATACATTAAGTGAGAACGATGTAGCAAGACGTGTACGTTAAAAGTGTCCATAGTAAAAACAAAAAAGACACTTAAATATAAAATAATTAATTGAATCGTGGCAATAGGCTCGCCCCATATGGAACTTAAAAATAACTGGCAAAATGTGAGTGTACTATAAGGTACACCTCTGCGTAGCCTTTTGGGGATTACGGGCGTGATGTTATGCGATTGTTGGTTTAAATTCTTACGAACGTAACATAAACGTAGCCCCATTTTTGCTCTCACGCCTATAATGTTCCAATTGCTTTATGAGAGAGAACAACAATATGGCATCTCTTATCCCCAAAAGGTGAGAGAGGGATATAAGATATGTATGTACGGTTGTACTACACCCACATTTTGCCTGTTAAGTCTCGCGTGGTGAGCCTATCGCTAAAACCGTTAGCAATTCCAGACTCCGAGCTGCTACTAAAAAAATCCTGACTGAAAATCCAGATTAAAAGAGAATAGTCTGGCAGGCAAAAACTTTCACTAGTGTTACACTATTTAGTTACATGGTAAGGTTTCAAAAGTTTCCAGGTTCAACTGTAAAGTTAAGGATTAATATCCAAACACAAATCGATTGAAATAAAGGGAGACTATTATCATCTGCCTAGCCTTTTCCCAAACTTCTTGGGGTCGGCTTCCAGTCTAACCCGATGCACCTGAGTACCAGTATTTTGCATGAAGCGACTGCCTATCTGACCTCCACAACCCAGTAACTGGGTAATACGATACCCCTTAGTAAGTCTGGATTTCAGAGTTTTGGCTTCTGACTACTCGTAACGACTGATCTACATTGCTTTATGATACACTAATACATAAATACACTAGTTATAGCCTATCATGGATTAGTTGCTTCAATATTAAGATATGGTGTCATATTTTGGGGCAACTGCAGCGAGAGGGAAAGAATATTTAGGGCTCAAAAACGATGTATTAGATCAATGACAGGTCTTAAGTTTACTGAAAGTTGTCAACCTGTATTTATATCCCTAAACATTCTGACATTACCTTGTTTATATATACTAGAAGTTGCCCTATTCGTTAAATTAAATAAACGCCTATTCACCTCGATGATTGACATAAGACATCGCACAGCACCGATGAGATCCCAGTATAAAAACCAATTGTGCACAGGGAGTCATAAAACAGCCTTATTAAAAAATAGCATTCTTGCCATGGGACCGCTTGTATATAATAAATTACCTGAAAATTTAAAAGACCTTCCCATAAAAATGTTTAAAAAACAATTAATAAAGCTATTGTTGCAGAAATGCTATTACACCATTAAGGACTTTTTAAATGACAAAACTATATAGAAAATGTTCTTAGATTATAATTATGACATAGTTATTTATTTATTATTTTTTATGGTTATTGCTACATTGTAATTTGACAAACAGATTGTGACATTTCCGTATTATGTAAAAATTGTGAATAGTAGAAATTGTGATTATCGTTAATGTTTTGGATTATTTTGACATTAAGCTCTTTAACAGTACACATTTCGACAAATATTCTTCATTGTATGATTTGCGAGAGATTTATATTTAATTCATTGATTATTTTGATTGTTATTGTTATTAATTGTTTTAGTCAGATCTGTAACTACCTATTAAATTTGACTATGGCTAATAATAATCGCATCAATAGCTGTATCTATAGTACTATTTCATTCAAACCTAATTGTTGCATGCCGTAAGGTAAAATGTATCGGGACACTTAATGAATATTCCAACTCACATATATGTATACCTACATTATCAGCAAATAAATGATTTCTTTCTTTCTTTCTTTCTTTACAAATGGCATCCGGGATCAACGGCTGTTAAACGAAGTTTTTATCAGGTTTATTTAGGAACAGTCTCATGGTGTTGAATGACAAAGTCTATGTACATGACTTTACACCAATTATGAAAACATCTATGTCAAAATTTATTACACATGTTTGTGTGATTTAAAGCAGAGATCTACAAATGACACTCGTTGTGTAATTATGGTCATCCATCCACCGGACTAACCTCGGCAATAAAAGGAGACTAATTATTAAACAAAAATATTACCTTTTACTGTTGAAAACTAGAGATAATTTCAGTAATTTAGTGACAAGGTAGTTTTGTAGCTCTGATTAATCTAATGTGTGTGAAAGGCCAGAATTTTTTGGATATCCTCTAAACGAGTAATGAATCTCTCAATGTTTTCGGGTTCTACACGAACATCATCATCTTCCTGCCCTTGTCCCATTTTATTTGGGGTCGGAGCAACACGTCTCTTTCTTCCATTCTCCTCTGTCATTCGTCATGCCATAATTTACTCCTTTTTCCTTCATAGCATTTTTCACACAATCCATTCATCTTTTCTTTGATCTTCCTCTCCCTCTCCATCCATCCACATTCATATTCATCACTCTTTTAGTCACATGTGTTCCATCCCTCCTCATCATATGTCCATACCAAGACAGACGACTCCCTTTTATCTTTTCTGTAACAGGCGCCACTTTCAAACTTCCTCTTATATACTGATTTCTAACTTTATCCATTTTAGTCACTCCACACAGTTCTACACGAACTAGCTCATGAAACTCAAAAGTCTTCTTAAAAAGTGCTTACGTCCATTGGTGTGAATATGCATTTGGATTTCATTATACAAAAATATTAATTCCTATGTTATTTCATACATATATTAGGCATCACAGTTATATAGTTATTATATAATAGTTTTAGCATTAATGTACTTAATATATCATTTATTTTCACCTAGCCACCCATTTTTGGCGGATAAATGTTTTCATTTGATTTGATTTATTAAACTGAAATAAGACCATAAAAGCTTGAAAAACACTATGTTCATAGTCATAAATTGAACAATAAATATAAGAATACTAGCGTTCCCTACATTTTCTTGGAAAGTCGGCGGAAAAAATTTAATAATATCAAGAAAATGGAAATGGAAGGAAACACTCGTTTTGTAAACACTGTAAAGCTTTCGGATTTGGAAACGGATTTGCCACACAAGTATTGAATCAATGTTCTAGATATTGTTTAGGACCTGAACAAAAATGTATCAGTTTTTTAGTTACTTTTGACAAAGACTAGCATCTTAAACTTCACCATCTTTCAGCCCTTGACACATGTTAATTGGGGCTTACAGCAAATTATTTTCCCTCCATTATCACCGCAGATATATTTACTCCTTTTTCTTCCATATCCATTCATCTTTCCTAATCCTTTTCAATTTATCAACGTTAGCATCTAGAACGTCGAGAAGGCTATATAAAGACGTTTTCGAACTACTAATAAATACTTAATTAATCCCTATCAAAGATTCAATAGAACTCGACAATATTTTAGACAGATGATTAAAACGCTGAGAGAAGCATGGGAAGACTATTATGTGGGAAGTCATCATCATCAGCCTATAATATTCCCACTGCTGGGACACAGACCTCCTCTCTATGAGAGGGAGTGGACTGTTATCCAGCACGCGAGCCCAGTGCGGTTTGGCAGATGGCACGTTACATATATGTCTACGAATGTTTAGTTCTAGGACATGCCGGTTTCACCTTCACCGTTTGTTTTGCTTCACCGTTTTGAGAGCAGCGGTGATGAAATAAATTACACAAAGTAATGAGCCTGCCTGGTTCTAACCTACGACTTACTGCTCGTAAGTCGGGGCTGCCACCACTGGGCCACCGTTGCTCTTATTATGTAGGAAGTTAGAGAAAATTAAGAGAGAGTTTTTATTTGTCTTATGTCTCCGGTGAAAAGTCCGCGGTAGCCATGGCTACCCCGCTCACACGCCCGCGCGCACTCGGAAGTTTTTGCCGCGCAAGGCTCCCCCGCCACTTCCCATTTAAAGCTTATTTTCTCGTAAACTACTGCAACTACACCAAAATAAAAAATACGTGTGTATAGCTCAAACTATACACAATCTAACTACGTTAAAACTAATTACGACAATTAGATGTAAGTATTTCGAAAAAAATGTGAACTTGAGAATATGTGTTGAATTCTCCAATAAGAATGTCAAGTTTTTCCAATAAGAATTGTAGTTCGTATCAATAAAACCTATTTATAATGAAACTAGACTATATAAGCTTTTTAATATCCAAATGTCCTTACTTTGGCACTTTCTTAGTAGGCAGATTAACCAAACTAATCAACCCCTGCTCTGATCGATTCTATACCTACTGAATTTGTCGTGTTTTCGTAAAAAAATCACTAAGATTTCGTTTTTTTTCACTGTTTTATATTGCGGAGACACTAATAATAACTTAATTTATTTTCGAATTTTTTTTATACAATTTTGTAAAACTATTTAAAAATGTAAATTATATGTGATAAAATGAATAAAGGACTTAATTGAACGAATTTTTATAATACGAGCACTTTTTTAACTATTTTTTAAATAATTTCTAAAAAATAATGATCGAGGCGTATAAGTACGCCCGGACGTTTGACTTTGAGGCCCGAACGTGATATTTTTAGATACTCGTAAAGCTTGATTAATGAAATTTATTTTGTTATCTATACATATAATAAATCTGTAGAAAAATCGTTTTTGTACATCTAAAATATTTCCAAAAAAAATAGCCAGGGTGTTAAAGGACAACCAACAGAAACCATTTCCAGCATTTTTAGAATTTTTGTCTGTTTGTCTGTTTATTTGTTCGGGCATCACGTAAAATGTACGAAAGCAATGTAGATAACTTTTATACACAACAATTGTGCGTAACTTGAAGTAACATTTAGTTTTTGTTTCATTGCAATCTGTGCTCTCTATCAAAAGATATATGAATTTAAAGTTTTCGAGAAGAACTTTTCATCATTACGTAAGGTAAGATACATTCAACGACATCTATTGGACTAAAATGGTACCAATAAATAAAATGTGCTCACAAGATTACTTTAAAAATCGACTGACCGGGGTTTTCAAAAAGTTATGATAGGAAAAGGTACTCTTAATGGCGCTGCTTTGAAGATCTACGTAGCAGAGTGTTTGTTCGATTGCTTTCCATACATAATATTTTGGCAGTTTAACTCCCTGTTCAATAGATGGCGTTGTGCATTTATCGCTTTTTCCTGAATCGCGATGTTAAGATTTTCCGTGAAAGAATGACTATCGGCCGAGTTACTACATTAAGTTTTCCCATCAAAAATAGTAGCTCACATGAGGTTACACATTCACTCTAGATCTAGATAATAATCCCAATTCCCAATCGTTGTTTC
The DNA here is from genome assembly GCA_949152445.1 of Cerastis rubricosa. Classification (NCBI taxonomy): domain Eukaryota; kingdom Metazoa; phylum Arthropoda; class Insecta; order Lepidoptera; family Noctuidae; genus Cerastis; species Cerastis rubricosa. The sequence continues at coordinate 19,539,739 of OX424541.1, forward strand.
TAAATGGTGCTTAATAAACTTCCCATTTTAATTATTAATCTGTCTGTTGATACATGCGGTATGACTGCCGCAAATCATAGAGTTCGTGGATTTGTTTTGGAATTTTATTTTATTACATGCACAACACAAATAAAATATTGCGAATGGGTTGCCTGATTAAACTAAGTCAATGCTAACTTTTTGTTAAAACCTTATGTTTTTTCCCAAACCAAACGGAAATCATTATTGAATGAAAGTACAAAACATATGGGCCAGGGCTGTAAGGTATAAATAGATGTGTTGATACTATATGTAAACTATGTTTTCTTATTAAAATATGCATTTAAAAAACAGATAGGTAATTTAATTACAAACACGACTAAACTTATGGTCAAATTAAACTAGGTAAAAAACCGTCCAAGTGCGAGTCTTACTCGCACACAGGGTTCCGTAGCCCCAAACAATATAATAACAATATTTTGTACTGTCATTCGTTAGTTAGTAGTATTAGTTAGAAAACTTCAACTCAACCGCAAAAATAAATTTGTTTTTCATAGCATGTTAATGAAAAACAAAGTTACTGCTGCAGTTTGATGAAAAAGTCCCATATCTCAAAAACGAATCATTACATCTTATTGAAACCAATTTCCGTTGATAGTTTTTTTTACGTTCTACAAACCTAAATATTACCATAATTTTCCTCCTCTTACTTTAGAAATTAGAGGGACTCACATTTTACCACTTTGGAAGTGGATCTAGCGCAAACTATTCAGTTTAGAAAAAAATGATATTAGAAACCTCAATATCATTTTTGAAGACCTATCCATAGATACCCCAGACATAGGGGTTTGATGAAAAAAAAATTTGGTTTTCACTTCTAAGTATGGGGAACCCCCAAATTTTTTTTTTTCTATTTTTGTGTAAACATCTTATTGCGGTTCAGAGAATACATCTACGTACCAAGTTTCAACAGTATAGTTCTTACAGTTTCGGAAAAAAGTGGCTGTGACATACGGACGGACAGACAGACAGACATGACGAATCTATAAGGGTTCCGTTTTTTGCCATTCGGCTACGGAACCTTAAAAAGTAAGTACACGTTTTTTCATGTCACGTCTTTAACGTTTAAATGTGACTGCACCTGCATTTGAACTTCGGAGCAAAATATTGATAATAGTCAACATAATTTTATTATGGTGAATAGATGAAGGGCTTGCTTCGACAGTATTTGTTACATTACAGATCTGCGTGATGCCTGCGTCAACGCTTCAACTTATTTTCGTCCGTCCACCAGAGTCCTTGGAAAAGTATCCGCTTTGCCAATCATGGTCTATCATCGGAAATACAAGATCTAACATTATTGCTCTGTTCTTCTTCTTCTTTCGCATCGATGGTACGTCATTTGAGATTATTAACACCCAGGTGGCTACGTTATTTGCGGTTTCAGTACCAGTTTTGACAGAAGGTCCTCTAAAACGCAGGGACACTTTGGACACAAGTCAGCCATGGTCTGGTCGGGAGCCCCGTATTCACATTGATCTGCTATAACACGTACAACCATAGAAGTACATGTTTAGTAAGAATCACTATGATTAGAATATTACGGATTTACGACTAAACTCTTTTGAAAACTTGAGTAACATAAATGGTGAGTGAGCTGAGTGCGACCAAAATGGATAGATTTCATAAGTGCGTAATGAATGCACTAAAATGTGTTGAAAAACCAAATTTGGAAGTTCTGTATCTGTGCTGGTCACATTTACATTGCTAAGAGTTCCTTTAATACTTAAAACAAAGATAGAATAGTGTAGTAGTAATAAAGTACACACGGCGACACATCAATTTATACATCTGCAGTATAGCCTAACCTCGCTTTGTTACCAATGAGAGTTCAGCTTTATTTTGTTCTGCACATCTTGATTGGTCGCCGTACGTACCAACGGGTTTAGTTTAGTTTGGTATAGTTTAAACTAACAGTAAGTCAGTTTATTAGTATATTATATGTAGAGTATGTTAGGAATATACTACGATTTCACGTTGCCTTCCATGTTTTCCCTGACAATGCTATAAGAATAAGGGGTCACGTGAGCGAAGCCGCGGGCACAGCTAGTATAACACTATACACATTGGGTTATAAATAAAATAGTATTCACGTTTTAAAACCAGGGAACTTATATCACAACGATGATAAAAATGCTTGGCTCAATGCTGGTCCTGCTCCACAACCATAGGGGCTATCAAATTACCATGTGAAGTTACTGTGGAAGCTGCAGAAGATTGTGTAAATATCTTTGCTTTGTATAGATTCAATCTCTTAGTATTATATAATTGCTTAGCACATGTGTGATAACTATGTACTGTAAAGCCACCATTTACTGAGTACCTACATCTTACACTGATTGTATAAATATCTTTGCTTTGTATAGATTCAATCTCTTAGTATTATATAATTGCTTAGCACATGTGTGAAAACATGTGTAAAGCCACCATTTACTGAGTACCTACATCTTACACTAAATTGGGTGTGTCGGGTCATTTAGTTCCCTTCAATATGGTTGAGTTGAATGATGGCTGATACATGCGTCATGTTCGTGAACGGGTGCTGTCATCTCTTAGCTGCCACGGTTTATTTTAATTATTTTATTTTTAACTTTATTTTCGAATTATTGATTTCGTCTTTTACTCTGGACGCTCTTAACTTGCCCGTATTTCTACATCGTTCTCACATACTTGTAATTCTCAACACGAATGATGTAACCAAGATTTTGTAACATATTTTGATTTAAAAGAGTGTCCATGGAGTTTCTTGCCCATTCTTCTCCATAGAGATCTACGCTTTGGAATGGGCAACTGCAGTACTTTCACAAGTTATGTGTGTCTGTGACTGGGACTGTAGCTTCTCGTTCTTTTTTTTTTGTTCTTTTACTTTCAAAAGTGCCTGTAATGGTCTAATTGAAATAAATGCTTTGAGTTTGAGTTTGAGTTTGACAACAACTCAATACGGTGAAATTTGACACCTAACGTTTAAAACTTTTTTGACATTTAATTTTGTACGGCTGAGATTCTCGTTCTTTGTGCCATAGACGCGGAATTTAATACTGTATCCATAAAAGGGGACCTTAGACGGTACATTTAGAAATGTTGCCAGTTATATCAAGTTTTATCGATACAAATCTAGATGCAACAAACGGGGCCTAATCGTTGGACCGGAATATATTCTTGGCCCTATTTAGGGCGTAATCGTAGCACCGGGTCTAAACAAAACAATAACACACAAAATACAAAACACTAAAAAACTAACTGACAAAGTACTATAATGGTACCGTGATTGGTAGTATTCCTCAGAAAGGTCAGGAGCTTAGTACAGTCAGCTCCAAAGTAAACTCACTCCGCTCACATACAAGTCAACATTTCTAGGGGGTGAGTTTACTTTGGAGCTGACCGTACTAGCTAAGTGTTCGTGTATGACCAAATGTATGAACGTGGATGAGTCAAAAGGAGTAAAGAACGTAGCAAGTAGGAGGCGTTCTGTAGGAGGTAGTTTCTACCTACCTCTTATTAAAGTTATACAAAGCTCTTTTATAAAAAATCCATGAAAAACTCAAATAAAAAAGCAGTTCTTAACGCTCCAATTCCCATCTTATCTCGAGCTTGGCATTCAGAAAACCTATTTATATTTATCAGGCAATTTGAAACCCACACTTGTACTAAGGGTTCAATTTTCGTGGCGGAAAAATCTAATAAAACTTTGCTTGACCAGCGAGTCTATTTCTGTATGTAATTGAGACTGCTTCGTCACAGAATCCAATTTTCATTACTCGATGAAAGCTGGATAATGCGGGCGTATTTGCTATAGTTGTTTCATTTCACTAGCGCATGTCTATTTCTGCAATTAAAACTTTATGTTATGTCACTAATTAAAAGTCATATTAGTCGTGGGGAGGGCCTGTACTTATGCTTTTGCGGTTGCACAACGACACGCTTTGCTTACGCTTTGCTTGGTAGTATAGATGCAGGTCTACCTTGCTGCTTCCTTCAGAGGCGGTAAGGTGGCGAGGTCTTGAGGGTGAGCGCTACAGTCGTGTAGATCCTCAAGACAAGTCTGGTGGGTTTACCTTCACGAGGTTGCCGCCCTGTTTTTGGTCTAATTCCATAAGAAATAGACGTAACTAAAACTACCAGGCGCTAGACCCCGAAAGCCAAATCCCAGGCCTAGGGTAACCCAAACCCCACTCCCATGATCCCATGCCCAATCAATCCCTACTTTTTTCCCCATTTCTCCTCTTGCTCTGCCATTGGCAGTCCCAAGCCTGTATGATTAAAACAGGAGGGTTGGCCTAGTGAAGATCTAACTAGCCGTAAAAGATCAACGTCGAGCATCGGGCGACGGTAATTAACCCGAAAAAACCAGGCCTAACTAGCCGGAACCCGCTGGGGGTAGGAAATGACCTCCTCAACTCGCAACTCTGTGCCCAGACCTCTTCACAGAATCGAGGGCCTTGGCTTAGCCGCCTGGACCAAGAGGTAGAATACCTCTTTAAAAAGTCACCCTAACCCTAAGGTGGGACTACGTGCCGAAAGGGTGCATGGCTTGCAGGAGGCAAGTTCTAAGCGCCAACCTCGACGGACCCGGCAAACGTCGTTGTATATCGCCTTCTTGAGGGAATGGGCGTCACCCCTCTTGCGACGTGTTAAATCGGCCCTACTCGTGGGAACAAAATGAACAATTTAAATACCTCTGAAAATATACTAAATTTAGATAAGAATAACTCTAAAACTTTAACTCAACAACTCTTCCACAAAGGAATGTTTATGAATCGGCCTAGATCAAGTTCGTTTAGCGGAACAACTGATCAAGACAAAGTGACCATTGATCTATCAGATGAAACAGATAGAGAATCCGAAGAACAGCAGTTCACAGAAGTTCACTATGGCAAAAGGCAAAGATCCAGTCCCGACGCAGTAATGCGTTGCCAAAAACAAACAAAATTGAGTTACTGGCTAGCAGCACCAGCAGTACCAACATCCAACAGATTCTCAGGACTCGACGATATAGAGCAAGCAGATAAACCTGTAATACAAGCACTAAAATCTATAAGACCCCCTCCAATGTTTATTGACGGCGTCAAAAATATCCAGCCTTTACTAAAATTATTAGAAGAAGTTGCAAAAGGGGAGTATGAAACTAAGGTACTACGAGGCGACAGAGTTAAAATACAATCGAAAACAGCCGAATCATACTCCACTATTTACAAAGAACTGAAGGCTAAAAACACAGAATTCTTCAGTTACCAGCCTAAACAAGATCGCAGCTTTAGAGTGGTGCTCAAAAGTTTACACCCATCGACAGATAAAGAAGAAATAAAAATAGCTATTGAGGAGCATGGCCATAAAGTAACCAATGTCTGGAACATCCAAAACTCAAGAACTAAACAGGCGTTACCAATGTGGAACATCGAACTTGAATCCCGTGAAAATAATAAAGATATATATAGCATTAAATCTCTATTGCACTGTCGCATATCGTTTGAAGCACCCAGACCTAAGCGAGTAATCCCTCAATGCACTAATTGTCAAGATTATAATCATACACAAAAGTTCTGCAATAGAAAGCCTAGATGCGTCAAATGTGCAGGTTCGCATCACACTTCACATTGCCCACGAAAAGAAAGATCAAACCAGGTTAAATGCGTCCTCTGCGAGGGAAACCACCCAGCTAACTACAAAGGCTGTACAGTCTACAAGGAGCTGTTGAAAGTCCGATATCCTCCACCAATCACCCAACACAGAAGAAAACCTACGAGTGTTGAACAAGAACCTACAAATAAAACAACAAATAACGAAAAATCGTATGCAGCAGCCACAAAAGAACTCCCCAAACAACCTACGACGCAAACCGTTAACGTCGAAGATGACTACCAAAAAACTAACGAATTCAAAGCCATTAGAGAAACACTTGTTGCCTTAATGAACCAAATGCTAATTATGACCCAAACGTTAACCGATCTTATCTCAAAAATGACATTACATTCACAGCACTAAAATTGGGTGTATGGAATGCTAATGGCTTGTCAAATCACTCGGAAGAGCTAAAAATATTCCTTAAAATCCACCACATAGATGTTTTATTAATCTCGGAAACTCACTTCACATCCAGAAGCTACTTCAGGATACCAGGTTACAATATGTACCACACTAATAACCCGGACAACAAAGCACATGGAGGGTCGGCTGTACTCATCAGGTCAAACATCAAGCACTATGTACTACAAGATTACTGTAAAAACTACATCCAAGCAACAAACATCGTAGTAACAGACTGGATCAGTGACATCACAGTATCAGCCCTTTACTGTCCGCCGAGATTTACTATCAAGGAAACTGAGTTTAATGACTTCTTTCAATCCCTTGGAGACAGATTTATTGCGGGAGGAGTCTATAATGCCAAGCATACGTTTTGGGGTTCTAGGCTTGTTCTCCCCAGAGGGCGAGAACTCTTTAAATGCATCCAAACAAGAAATATGAACGTGATATCGTCTGGTCAACCGACCTACTGGCCATCAGACAAAAGAAAAATCCCGGATGTTATCGATTTCTGTGTCAGCAAAGGAATCGCAAATAACAAAATATCTTGCCGTAGTTGCTGGGACCTGTCCTCAGACCACTCTCCAATCATAGTAGAACTACACACTACCTCCCAAGAATGCGTCAAAAAATGTGTTCTGCATAACAAAAGAACTAACTGGCCCCTATTTCGAGAGCTCATCGACAAAGCATTCCAGGAACCAGTTAGTCTAAAAACTAAAGACGAAATAACAGAAGCTGTTCTGTACTTCAATAACAGTGTGCAGAATGCAGCCTGGTCTTCAACCCCACCACTACCACATGGAAGCACGGACAACTATGTAGCGAAACATATACTAGTTAAAATAATCCAAAAAAGGAGAATAAGGAAGCATTGGCAGCAAAGCAGAGATCCTGATGTAAAAAAACAACTCAACCACATCAACAGACAGTTGAAACACATTTTAGACAAAGATCGTAATGACGGATTTCAAAATTATCTAACTGGTCTGGATGCTACTGCTTCCTCGGACTACTCTTTATGGAAAGCCACCAGAAGACTAAAACGGCCTGTTATTGTTTCTCCTCCGATAAGAAAATCAGACGGTTCCTGGGCACGGACGGACCAAGAGAAAGCCGAAACCTTCTCAGAACATCTCTCAAAAGTCTTTATTCCTCATCCATATGAAGGCTCTCCAGTAGATGCCGCAGAAATTACTAACTATTTGAATACTCCTAAAAATACGGAGGAAATGCCCTTAAAATTTTCCAAGACGGAAGTTGCCCGAATCATAAAAAAATCGGACCCAAAGAAGTCACCAGGATACGACCTTATTACAAACCGTATCAAAGTCAAAGCATTTATTTCAATTAGACCATTACAGGCACTTTTGAAAGTCAAAGAACAAAAAAAAAAAAGAACGCTAAGCTACAGTCCCAGTCACAAGACATAATAACTTGTGAAAGTACTGTAGTTGCCCATTCCAAAGCGTAGATCTCTATGGAGAAGAATGGGCAAGAAACTCCATGGACACTCTTTTAAATTAAAATATGTTACAGAATCTTGTTTACATCATTCGTGTTGAGAATTACTACTATGTGAGAACGATGTAGAAATACGGGCAAGTTAAGAGCGTCCATAGTAAAAGACGAAATCAATAATTTGAAAATAAAGTTAAAAATAAAATAATTAAAAATGAACCATGGCAGCTAAGAGATGACCAGGCACAACTGACAGCGCCCGTTCACGAACATGACGCATGTATCAGCCATCATTCAACTCAACCATATTGAAGGGAACTAAATGACCCGACACACCCGCCGCCATCAGCGTGACATTTAAGTGAGCATGACATTTACTCAACCGCCAGGGTAAATTCGCGTCAGTGTAAGTAAGATGTGGGTACTCAGTAAATAGTGGCTTTACAGTACATAGTTTTCACACATGTGCTATGCAATTATATAATACTAAGAGATTGAATCTATACAAAGCAAAGATATTTATACAATCTTCTGCAGCTTCCACAGTAACTTCACATGGTAATTTGATAGCCCCTATGGTTGTGGAGCAGCACCAGCATTGAGCCAAGCATTTTTATCATCAATGTAATCCCCCAACTTATAATATGCTTGCCTACATAGTGTGCGCTTTATGCAAGATTTAAATTTCGTTTCATTTAGTTGTAGAATGGGGGGAGGTATTTTATTGTAACATTTTAAACAGTACCCCATGAAAGATGAGTCTACTTTTGCTAACCTGAAACCTGGCTGAACCAGTTGGTCCCTGTTTCTAGTATTATAGTGGTGCCGGTCACTTCTTTTACTAAATAAATGCAGATTCTTCCTAACGTACATGATATTTTCATAGATACGTGGGACACTCAGAAAGTTTTGCGAAACTAAAAAAAATTGTTCTATACGTACATATATTTTTATTAAATCTTTTCAAAGTACTTTCCACCAGCCTCTATACAAAGATTCATGCGCCTAAACCAGTTTTCAAAACACTTTTTCCAGTCCGCCGCAGACACCTCGTTTACAGCCTGCTCGAACCCAGCCAGCGCATCTTCCGGCGACGAAAATTGTATCCCTTTGAGCTGATTTTTTATTTTTGGGAATAAAAAGAAGTCACACGGTGCTAGATCAGGGCTGTAAGGAGGGTGACCCAGGAGTTTGACTGGCGTGCTGTCCAGGAAGTCCCTCGTTTTGAGTGCGGTGTGCGCAGGTGCATTGTCGTGGTGGAGCAGTAGCCCGCGGAGCCCTGTGTTTGGTCGCTTGTTGCTTATAACAGAGAAAACTTCTGGCAAACATTTGGAAGTATACCATTCGGCATTAATGCTTCTTTGATCCCGTAAGGGAATTGATACCAAGTGGCCAGTCAAATTAAAAAAGCTAGCGATCAAAATCTTACCCCCGCTTCTAGATCGCTTCACTTTGGTAGGCGTTGGCTCATTTTGAAACACCCAAACAGTCGACTGGCGCTTGGTTTCTGGGTCGTATTGATAAATCCAGGACTCATCACCTGTAACGATGTCGTAAACACGCCGAGACGAGCCTGCTTCAAATTTGTTAAGCATATCACGGCACCATTCCACCCGGGCCTGCTTCTGAGCATCGGTGAGGTTGTGCGGCACCCAGCGTGATACTATCCTCCTCACGCGAAGATGGCTGTGTAGAATCTCGTGAACGCTTCCCGATCCAATCTTCAATATGTGTTGAATCTCCTGATATGTAATTCGCCTATTGTCTTGGATTAAATTTTTCACTGCTAGCACGTTTTCTTCGGTAACAGCCGTCAAAGGGCGACCGCTTCTTTCGTCATCCCCCAAAGTTGGTCGACCGCGCTTGAATTCGTTATACCAACGATACACGGTTGCCTTGGAAGGGCCTTCATCCATGAATGCCATTTGAAGTCTATCGTACGATTCATCCGGTTTCAGGCGACACTTGAAATCGTATAAAATCATAGCTCTAAAATGTTCCCGGCGCAGATCCATATTTCAGTGAGACACAATACTTTGAATTAACTCGCAAAAAATGTGGAGGGAAATTTTGAAATTGGAACTTACTTATTTTTACTTATAAATAATCATATTTTCGAAAAACATAATAACTGGCCAGTCTCCCATATATAAAAACTTTTTTTCGCAATACTTTCTGAGGGGCCTGGTATATTGACAAGGTACAGTCATGATGTTAATTTCCTTAAACAGTTCTCTTAGAGAATCGCGCCTACGTAGATTATATATGGCTCTGATAGCTCTTTTCTGCAGAATAAATATAGACTCGATGTCTGCAGCCCGACCCCATAGTAAAATACCGTATGACATAATGCTATGAAAATAACTAAAATACACTAGCCTCGCGGTATCTACATCAGTAAATTGACGGATTTTCCTGACAGCATATGCTGCTGAACTCAGCCGTCCTGCAAGAGATGTTAAATGAGAACCCCATTGTAGCCTTGAGTCGAGCGTGATCCTCAAGAAAACAGTTTCATCGACAAATTCAAGTTTCTCTTGATTTAATACTATGTCACAATCACTACATTTGACATTTGGTAGAGTAAATCTTATACACTTAGTTTTTTTCCCATTTAATACTAAATTATTAGCGGTAAACCAGTTATGGACCTGCATTAGAGCGTTATTTACGTCGTTGAGGTTTGTGGCACGTCTGTTTATTCTAAATATTAAAGAAGTATCGTCAGCAAACAACACCATTTGTGGTTGGTTTTTAAACAAATGGGGTAGGTCATTAATATATACTAAAAAGAGGAAAGGACCCAATATTGAGCCTTATATTACAAGAACTACCTGAATCTGGCATAACTTTTCTGACGTCATTATTTAACGCCATGACAAGACTGCAGTTCTTTCCCCTGGAGTGGAAGGTCGCACAAATTATAATGCTACTGAAACCAGACAAACAACCAGAAGAAGCAAAATCATATAGACCCATAAGCCTCTTACCTATTCCATCCAAAATATTTGAATCTCTACTGCTGCAACGAATCCTTCCTATACTCAAAGAAAAAGGACTAATTCCTGACCATCAGTTTGGGTTCCGCAGTAAGCATGCCACTGTCGACCAGGTGCACAGATTAACAAATAAGATCATGGAATCACTGGAGGCAAAGTCTTACTGTACCAGTGCATTTTTGGACATATCTCAAGCGTTTGACCGCGTTTGGCATGCAGGTCTGCTTTTTAAATTAAAAACTGCTCTACCAGATCACCTGTACGGAATACTAGAATCATTTCTACAGCAGCGCCACTTCATAGTACAAAGTGGGGAAGCATTGTCTGATCTTTGTCCCGTACAGGCAGGAGTGCCACAAGGTAGCGTACTGGGTCCCATACTCTACTTACTGTTCACTGCCGATTTGCCGACATCTGAATCATTAACTACTGGAACCTTTGCTGACGATACCGCCATATTAGCTGCTCATAGTGATCCAAAAATTGCCTCACAAATACTCCAAGAAGGACTTAATGACATATCAGACTGGCTTAAAAAGTGGCGGATAAAAGCCAACGAAACAAAATCAGTCAATGTTACGTTTACTTTGAGAAGAGGATCTTGTCTTCCGGTCACACTTAACAACATTGAAGTCCCACAAGATCATGTGAGATATCTAGGATTGCATTTAGACAAAAGACTCACTTGGCAAAAACATATATTCACTAAGAGGAAGCAACTTGGTATCCAAACACGAAAACTTTACTGGCTCATTGGGCGAAAGTCGCAGCTATCCCTTGAGAACAAAATACTTTTGTACAAGGCAATACTGAAGCCCGTCTGGACGTATGGGATCCAATTATGGGGCACCGCATCTCACTCAAACATAGAAATCATACAGAGGTTTCAAAATAAAGCACTGCGTATGATAACCAACGCGCCGTGGTTTGTACCCAACGATCTATTACACCGTGACCTGCGAATGCCCACTGTGGAGCAGGAAATCGTACGCCATACCAAGTCCTACAAAGAACGAATCCAACAACATCCAAATACTCTGGCTCGGCCATTAATGGAGAATCACAACAAAGCGCGACGACTGAAGCGCAAAATACCTCAAGACCTAATCCAATCACAGTAACTACTGTCTAAACAATGAGGATGTGACACAGGTCACATACTGAGAGCGCCAGCGATAGCACCAACCAACATACTGCTGAATGTCCCACAAAGGAGACAGATTGTAGTAATACAAGAACAAAAAAAATAAAAAAATATTAGTCGCGGTAGTGATTGGCTACGACTACATTGCTACGGTGCTACGCGAGTGCTACGGCGTAGCAAGCTAGTACACTGTCGAAATATTTATTTTGTTCATGTTACAGATTGATTACACTTACAGTCGTATTATTTGAAGTAGTCTGATTATCTGTTTTGTGATTTGCCACAGGTATGTAAAATGTGTGGGTTAAGATAAACAGACACAGACGAATGGAAGAGAAAAACAGACTATGTCGACTCTAAAAACAGCACAGGAATTACAGCCTAAGTACTCATATTATTTGGAATGGAAATATACAGAAGAAATAATACAAGGGCTTGCCTTGTATTATTTGTTCTGTACATTTCCATGTTTATTTCTGACCGTTTACAAACACTAAAACCCCAAAAAAACACACACGCCGTCCATACAAATATTGACGTCGTGTGGCAATCAAATCCACGACCAATATCGTTGCCGATGCGTCATTTGAACCGTAATAAAGGAGAAAGATTGGCCATTTCGTCTATGTATACACAGTCACATGTGTAATTTGATTGTATGGGCCACTATGGGCCACTATAAGCCACGATGGTGCTTGTTAAAAATTTCATACCATAATTCAGTATTACACTCACGTTCACAAATGTGTGTAGCCACATTAAGTTCAAGAACATGATATCACCAAGACCTTCAAGTTTTTCCAACCAAAAACTATTATAATAAGACAAGTTTTGATTATCTCTAGTCATAAATATGTGTATGTAATGTCTGGTATGTTAAACAAGGCCATCAAAATATTTCCTCGCAAGGCTGTCTATCGCTAATGTATAAAAAATGTTTTTCTTTGCAAGGTCAGTGAAAAAGTTTCGAGCTTTGTTTCCAAGAAAAATAATATTATTTCATACCGATGTAATAACACAGTATATTTATTAAAACAATGGATTCTAAGAAAAAATACTTATAAATGAAATATTTTGAGACTCTAGTTAATAAGTGTCTACTGTTATGACATTTAACTAACAAATAATATGATAACAACGAAAAAATTAAATCACGTCTGCTATCGTTGGGTTAGGCAGAGGTGAAGTAATAATAATACACCCACATTTGGACATTTGGAGCTCGTGACTAAATAATAACAGCCGCACAGGTCGATCTTCAAGGTTAAGCTTGCCGAGGTTGGTCCATGGATAGGTGACCATCTTTTTTACCTAGGTACCGAGCTTCCTCCGTGCCTCGGAAAACACGATAAGCCGTTGGTCCCGGCTGTCATTTGTAGACCTTTAACAGACGTTACGAGTAGTCTGAAGCCGATAGTCTGACATCCAGTCTTACCAAGGTGTATCGCACTACCCAGTTACTGGGTTGTTGAGGTCAGATAGGCAGTCGCTGCAGAGAAAAATGAAACATGATGAGAAATGTTTATTGGTACAAACATAACATGGAGAAGCTCGTGGCTAAGTAATAACAGCCGCCCAGGTCGATCTTTAAGGTTAAGCCGTGCTTGCCGAGGTTGGTCCGTGGATGGGTGACCATAATTACATACCGAGTTTCCTCCGTGCCTCGGAAAGCACGTTAAGCCGTTGGTCCCGGCTGTATAAAATACTGATACTCAGCTGCATCCGGTTAGACTGGAAACCTAACCAACCTAGTTTGGGAAAAAGGCTAGGCAGATGATGATTTGGACATTTATGTTCTGAACCTGGGAGTCGTACGCTAGACCTCAGGCTTAGCAGTAACACTTGCGACCAGAAGACTATTAAGGCAGTCAAGAAAGCCTAATTCTTGAGGAAAGTATTCAATATTTATTTATTTATTATTTATTTAACACTTCAAGTACAATGTACAATGGCGGACTTAATGCCATAGGCATTTTCTACCAGTCAACCTTTGGGTGATGCAGAGACAAACAGTGGTAGGTGTCTATCTGTAAAAAATAGTAATTTATTAAAACAAACTAAGGATATATAAAATACTATAAATATATATCAAAATACTATAAATATATAAATTCTTAAATATAAAGGACAAACAATGAAGAAATTATCAACGTTGTGACGATCCTGCTAGCTTCTTTCGAATGTACTCGCGTACTTTAATTTTAAAAGATAGACGATTAGTTGCCATCCTGATTTCCTGGGGAAGCGCGTTCCACAGAGAAATAGACTGAACGAAGAATGATCGGTGAATGAAGTCTGTGCGATGAGAGGGACATTTAAGAACACGGTTATGCGAAGAGCGGAGACTCCTATTGTGGTTGGAACACATGTACTGAAAGTGGGGAGCAAGGTAACTAGGGGAAGTGGGAGAAATAAGAAAAGAAAACAAGGTGGTTAGCGCCCTCTGCTCCCTACGCTGCCGTATGGGCAACCACTTTAGAAGAGACCGCTGCTCAGAGACATGATCATATTTACGCAAGTTGAAAACGAATCGAATGCAGTTATTTAGAAGACGGTCAAGTTTATCGAGGAGATCTGCATTCAGGTCAAAGTAGCACACATCACCATAATCGATGATGGGAAAAATTAGGGACTGTACAAGCATTGTTTTCGTAGTCGACGGTAAAAAGTTTCTCAATCGGTACAGAGCCCGCAACGTACCAGTAACTTTCTGGCTGACACGAGCGACTTGTGTATGCCATTTCATAGAGCTATCGATATGCAAGCCTAGGTCCTTTACATCTGTGCTAAAAGGAACAATCGTGCCATCAAAAAGAACTGGTGGCAAGGTTGTACCATCCAACTTATTAAGATTGCGAGAACTCCCAATGATGATCGCCTGACATTTATCAGGATTAACTGCCACACCAAATTTATCCGACCAGGCTTTTATTGCCATCAAGTCCCTATTTAAACTGTCGATCAAATCTGATATTTTGTCAACCCTCCCCTGACAGTACAACTGCAAGTCATCGGCATACATGACATTATTAATATCAGTCCACTATGCAAAATTCATATCCGTAAGTAATAAAATTAACTTACTGATCTCAGAGACTCCAATCGTCGACCAAAAATATTATTTTACTACTATTAATGTTAAATATGGTTCTTATGGGTAACAACATAGATGAGTTGGTCACCGAGGTTGATAATACTATCAACGTTGGTGATTCATTTCTGGTCGAGGATCCAGAAGCGTTTCCGCAATACAAACTTGGAACGAAATCATCTCTTAAAATTATTGTTCAAAATATACGAAGCATACATAAAAATCTTGAAGATTTTAAAGTTTTTATTGCTAGGAGTAAAATAGACTATGATATTATTATTCTCACCGAATGTTGGTTACAAAATTCGGACTTGATACCTCAACTGGAGCAGTTTGATTCATTTCATACTAGAAACCATATTAACCAGAACAGTGGTGTAGTTGTCTACACAAGGAGCTATTTACCACATGTCACAGTATATGAGCCAAACTTTGCCGACGCGGACTGCTTGGTCATAGGAATAGGTAAAAGTCATGCTTTTATCTGTATATACAGATCACCATCGTTTGCCTCTCTCGCCAGTTTTGTTGAGTCCTTGGAAGAACTTCTAATAGACCTTAAACACGTACCTAATGTTTATCTAACCGGGGACTTAAATATTGACGTGAGTTGCAATACTACTGACTTGAAATCCGATGAGTATTTGAATCTTCTTGCCACGTACGGTCTACTACCTAGCCATCAATTTCCTACGCGTCTCAATAAATGCATTGATCACTGTTTCGCGAAACCTAATTCTAAAATGCTGACAATAGTGTGTGAATCATCAGTTACTGACCACAGTAGTATATACTGTATTATTTCTTTAACTCAGAAAAATAAGTATAAAAGACCAGAAAAGACACTGCTACAACTAAATTTTGAGAAAGCTATTAAACTTATGAAGGATTTTGATTGGACTGATATAACAACTTTGCAAGATCCAAATAAAGCGACTGAATTGCTCATCGAAACTTTATCTGAAATCAGGCAAAAAAGCAGTTACCAGGTTACCGTGCCCAACAGGCGACAGACTTTTCAACCATGGGTAACCCCTGGTCTATTGCGTTGCATTAGGTTCAGAGATACGTTGCACAGAAGGCATAATAAGGTACCTAATGATAAAGATCTAGAGCTTACCTACAGGCGTTACAGAAATCATTGTAATAGTATTCTCCACAATCTGAAAAATGAGCACGATAAAGCAGAGTTAAATTCTGTCAAGAGTGATATTAAGAAAACCTGGACTGTCATTAAGCGTGTATGTAATCTAAATCACTCTGAAAGATCCCAATGTCCTTGCGAATTATTAAAAATAAAATCAACTCCTCAAGAGTCAGTCGATTTTGTAAATGAGTTTTTTACTAATATGGCATCCAAACTATCAACTGACATCTTACAAAAATTAAAATTAACGGAAAATGATCTTGTGCAAAAGTTTAAATTTAAACACAGCCCGATGAACTCTTTTGTGTTATTGGAAACTGATGAGACAGAAGTTTATAAAATTCTTATGTCCTTAAAAAGTACCAATTCTACTGGTTGGGATGGGATATCTTCTGTGTTCTTGAAAAGAAGTGTAAACCTTCTCATTAAACCTTTGACACACATATTCAACTTATGTTTTACGTGTGGAAAGTTTCCTAATGTGTTAAAGGACTCAATTGTTATACCAGTTTTCAAGTCGGGGGAAAGAGAAAGTATCGCTAATTATCGTCCGATATCGCTTCTACCTACTATGGCTAAAATCCTGGAGAAGCTAATAAACATTAGGCTTGTAAATAATATGGAGAGAAATAATATTCTTTCTAATAATCAATTTGGTTTTAGAAGAAACAAATCAACAGTAGATGCAATAGAACATCTAGTTACCAATGTTGCTACGAATCTCGACCACAAGAACAAATGTGTTGGTGTTTTTCTAGACCTAGCCAAAGCCTTCGATACTGTCTCAATCCCTCTGCTAATTTGCAAATTGGAGGCTATCGGTATTCGAGGTGTACCACTTGATCTTTTTAAAAACTATCTTAGTAATAGGACACAGGCTGTAAAAATCGGTAATAACCTTAGCGCTAAGCTTAATGTTAGTTTCGGTGTACCTCAAGGATCAGTACTTGGACCAACATTATTCTTGATTTATGTTAATAATCTCTGTAACATTGATTTACCCGGTTCTAAAGTGATCACTTTTGCTGACGATACTGTAATCATATTTCAAAACAAAACATGGAGTGATGTCAAATCGTCAGCCGAGTTTGGTCTGAAAAAAATAATTGAATGGCTGGATGGCAATCTGCTTACATTAAATCTTAAAAAAACTAACTTTATAACATTTAGTATAAAGAATAATTTGCAACCTGCCGACTTTAGTTTAAAAGCTCATTCCTCGAATTGTTCTGCTGCAAGTATTTGCGGGTGCCCTGTCTTATCTCCTAGTAAAAGTATAAAATACCTTGGAGTTGAGATCGATGAAAATTTAAATTGGAAACAACATATTCATAACCTAAAATCTCGCATTCGTAAACTTATACCAATCTTTAAAAAAATAAGAAACTTAAAAGACAAAGCGACTAACAAAACTGTCTATTTTGCACTGTGCCAATCGATAGTAACTTATGGTATCTCTGCCTGGGGTGGTGCTAGAAAAAGTACTCTTATAAAAATAGAAAGGGCCCATAGATGTATTCTAAAAGTGATTAATTTTAAAAAATTTAGATATCCTACAACTGCGTTGTACAAAGAGTTTGAAATCTTAAATATTCGCCAACTCTTTATCAAAAAAATAGTCCTGAGACAACATTTCTCCGGAAAACCTGTTTCCAAATCCCTCAGAAGAGTGCATGAGGTATATGACGTCCCAGCATGCAAAACCGTGTTTGCACAGTGTTTTTCTTATTTCTTGGCTCCTCTATTGTACAATCGCATAAGTAAAATTAAACCTCTTAAAGATATGACAAGATTTGTGTGCGGAAGGGCTCTGGATGAGTTTCTGAGTAACCTGGATTATGAACAGACTGAAAAACTTATGCAAATATGTCACTAATTATTTAATAATAAATATATATTTTATTGAATACCGATAAGTTCTAAATACGTTTATGTAAAAATAAAAACATTACATGTATATAACATGAATATGTAAGTAATATATATAATTATATACACTATAAAGTAATCATTATAAATTGAAGATAAGTACACAAACATTATTTTTTATTATAAATATATATATATATATACACGTCCAGTAAATACATTACATTTTTAAGCTATGCTCTTACTTTTAGTTTTATTATTTTAGTTTTAGAAACACCGTTTTTTAAATGTTTATGTGATTTTTGACACGCTTGTCTTACTACAAACTCAAAACAAACATTGTTTGTGATAAAAACCTAGATTACATTGAAATAACATTAGTAGTTCCATTGTCTGATTTCTTTGCATATACTACTTGTTTACGCTAAGCTTGTAACTCGTTACCGTCATCTATGATTCACAGCAAAACCAAATGTATCTGGTAAAAAGTGTGTTAACGTGTTTACATTATGGCGACTATTGCATGAGCAAGAATCTTACCTTGCCGTAACACAGTCCTTGACTAGCACGGGAGGTAAAGAACTTTTCTCTGTATACCGTCATCGGGCATTTATTATTTTGTCAATTATGTGAACCATTGCTTTACTTGTGATAGCGTTACTATAATTTAACTGTTCTTCTACTCCACTTGCTACTTGTTATAGATAAGTAATTCTAACTTAGTGTAGTTGAACGTAAGTGAGTGTGCCCTATACTATGTAGATAATATGTATTACCGGTGTACTGTAACCTAAACTTATGGCCAATAAACTTATTATTATTATTATTATTATTATACAGATGATACGCACACTGAAGCACAGAAGTTAAGAGATTAATAAAAATAGAAAACAGAAGAGGAGAAAGAATACCGCCTTGAGGAACACCAGTTTCCAAATCACACCAACGTGAAGAGGAATCTCCAACATGAACTGACTGCTGACGTTCCTGAAGGTAAGAGGAGAACCATTCCAGTGCTCCGGGAGAGACCATAACGTGGGATAAAATTGCTAAGAGGATGTCGTGACTAACGGTATTAAAGGCATTCGAGAAATCAACAAGGACTAGGACAGTTACCTTGGTGTCTTCCAGCCCTGCCCTCATATCGCCAGTCACTTTAAGAAGGGCGGAAACAATGCTGTGCCCTGGCCTGAACCCAGATTGAAGAGGACTGATCAGTGAGTTCCGATGGACAAAATTAGAGAACTGCTTGTGCACACAGGCCTCAAGCACTTTGGATAGAAAGGGAAGGATCGAGATGGGACGGAAATGGATAGGAAGAGAGGGATTTGGGACCTTGGGTAGTGGACAAACATAGGCTTTGCGCCACAGGGAAGGAAACACTCCGGAAAATAGGGAAAAATTTACGATGTGGGTAATCGCAGGTAGAAGATCATCCAGGAGAGTAGTGATCATACCGCGAGTGATCTTATCACAACCCACTGCTTTGGATTTGATGGAGAGAATTATCTTTTTAATCTCTCCCGGTTCAACTGGAACGAAGCAGAAGTGGTTAATATGTGGACGCGTTAGACCAGAAATTAAGGACAGAGTTTGTTGCTTGGTCAAGTGATCCATGGTGGCAGCGTTAGAAAAATGACGGTTAAGCTCGTCTAGGTCAAAAGAGTTAGGAAGGTCTAAATGTCGCGCTTTGCCGATACCTAGAGTTGCAAGAAATTTCCAAATATCGGCAGAAGAGGATGAAGTAATATTATCCAGAATGTGGCGGCGTTTACCGTTGCGTATCATCTGATTACACCTATTCCTTGCAACCTTGTATAGCGACCAGTTCTCGTCAGTACGATCTCTCTTATATTTACGAAATGCTCGGTCCCTACGTCGCATAGCCATCCGTATCCCTCTTGTCATCCACGGAGCAGGAGGACGTTTAAGTTTAACTTTTTTGATGGGAGCATGGATATCATAGAGGTTGACCACAACATCATTAAATATTGTCACCTTATCGTCTACCAAAGAGGCTTTTAACATAGGCTCCCAATCAATCATAGATGCATCCTTCTTAAGATCCTCAACATTCATCCGCGCAAAACAACGCCTGTACAGAACCTTGGGTTTAGGTTTGGGAGGTTTCAGGATATATGACAGGAAAATCATGTCGTGATGAGAAAAGCCAGGAGCGTCATGTTGACCATGGGAGGATACGAGTGAAGGATTCGAGGTGAGGATCAGATCGAGCCAGGTGTCATCACCGACAGTGTTATGATGGGTAGGTTGGAGCGGCAACACGTGCAGACTAACCGACTCGATAAGATGAAGGAGTTTACGGGATCGGGGGGCGTTGCGGGCAAGGAGATTTGTATTGAAGTCACCCATAATGATGTGATGTGCGTACTCTGAACCCAAAGATTCAAGTACTGATTCGAATTCAGTGAAGTAATCAACGGAAGGAGGACAGTAAACAACACCAATAACGGTTTTGGCTCCTTTGACACAGACTTCAAGGAAAATAAACTCAGCAGAAGCAGAATAGAGTGATGAGGAAGTGGCAAGTATTTTAAACGGAAGATCATTGCGGAGGTATATGGCCACACCACCCCCGCCCTTACCAATCCTATCATTCCGTATAAGAGTGAAACCAGTAAGCGAGTAAGTGGTGGACAGGAGAAGTGGTTTTAGCCAAGTTTCGGAGATCAGGATGGCGTGAACGTTACTGTTGTTAAAGGCGTCGCACAGCTCACTATAGTGGCTCGGAACGCTTTGAGCATTAATGTGACACACATTCAGCAATCTATTACATTTACCAGTAAATTTTTGTTGCAAAAAATCGCCAAGAGTAGCTCTGAAGGAGCAAAAGCTTCCATTACTTGAAGAAGCAGCAGATTCATCAGCGGATACGAAAATTTCAGTGTCTGACATTAATATACGTAATAATTAATATAAATATATATTTTAAAGTAAATTACAACTAAGCTATTAACAATAAAACAATGACTAACAGATGCACAACTCTGCACCACCCGCCAGCGAACACCAACATTATAAGCAACAATACAAAGCAAATAATATAGCACATTTACATAGCAAAATACAAAGAAAACTAAAAGCCGTAGTTCCCAGACATAAAGACAGAAATAGAATAAAATTAAATAGAGAAAAAGCAGGCATACCCAACTGCAAATTATGTGTACGTGAAACGAAACGTTACTGTTTAATCTATGTGGAAATACAATACTGATAGTGAATTCATCAGACAATTTCAAAACGTATACTTGGAACGTCACTGTCACATAATATTTTTTAAATGTCAATTTGACAATCAAAAGCTGACATTCATTTCACTTCAATTAGAGAAAAATAAATAAACACAGTTGAGGGTATCTAAATTCCAAAATACCTATTAATAAAAATAAAGAAATGGAAATAAAGAGTAGGCGTACAAAACATAAGAATGAAAACTGAAAGATAGGGCAACTATAAACTGGTAAGTAAAGATTTGGTCTAAAAACTACTAACTATGAAACAACAATAAAACAACTCTCTAACCTATAATTTCCGTGTTATGTCTTTCAGATTCCCGTCGCCACCTCTTCCACTGATAGAAGGAGCCGCGCCTGGTGCCTTAGGGTACTGGGCTACCAAGAGCTTCAGCTCATCAAAAGAAGTGACCTTGTGCCGACTTCCGTCAGGTGCCTTTATGCAAATAACCCCGTCTTGGGTCCAACACGACCGCATGCTGAAGTGTTCCCGAGCCTTACTGAAGACAGATTGCCTAGTCCTAGTCAAGAACTCCTTCACAGACATTTTGGAGCCTTTCAAGCCTGTCTTTGCCTTCCAAACCGATGACTTCAACTCGACACTGGCAAATCTAACAAGAATAGGTCTATGATGATCCTTGCTAAGGCCCCCCAACCTGTGACAGGCTTTAATTGAAGTTGCAGTGATGTTTTTGAGTGCCAGCTTGGTATTTAAAACGTCTAAAATAACCGCTGTGCAGTCTTCATTGTCCGCTTCTGTGAGCCCTTGGAAAATCAGGGCTTTCCGTCGGTGCCTGGTCTCGAAGCCATCAATTTGCTTGGCACACTCCGTGATTTGGCTTCGCAGCAGACCAAGCATAGAGAATACTAGCTCCCGAAACCCACGAAACTCCTCAGCTATTTTTGCCACTGTGTCCTTGGCAGGCCCGGCGCACTGTATTTGAGCCCCAAGCTCACCCATCTTCTTCAAAAAGTTTTCGTCCAGAGTCTTCTGTGCAGCCAGGACATCGGCAAATTGTGACATTGTGTTGTGTAGTGCTTGTAACTTGTGCTATGGTGTAGTTTAAGTTGAACAGCTGGCAGTTGGTGTACTTATATTACTTCTTTATGTCACATAAATGTGCCACAAACATGAGTACTAGTTAAATAACTGTTATTATCTTATTTTTAATGTTAACTGACTTAGATTTTTAATTAATTATATTTTAAATTAAATTCCGGATTTTTAAAAACGTCTATACTTTTTCACACCTACCCCCGAAAAAAAAAAAAAGCAAAAAAAAAAAAAAGCAAAAAAATAAAAAAAAAAAAAAAAAAAAAACAAAAAAAAAAAACAAAAAAAAAAAAGCTACGACCCTTAGGATACACAATATAATGCTACGACCCTTAGGATCCGAACAAAAAGTAAACGGAGGGTAAACCCGCAGGGTGGGGCACAGCTTGTTAGGTGTTTTAATAATATAACAATAGTATCACGCTCTTGTGCCCTGAATTAATATAAGTATCATAAATTTTCACACACAATACTAATTTAGTCAAAGTTCTGTTATTGTTCCTTATTCGAAAGTGTAACAGATAACTAAATTTATGAGCTTTTGAAACATAATAATAATTACGAAGGTAACGAGGGTTACAACGCCAGAGTTTAACATACTTTGGTATTTAATATTGTGGTAAAATTATAAATTTTACACAGTTTCTTTTTTCACAAAAACATTACAGAAATAGGTACATAATTATATTCCATAATATTTTGTGGAAAAATAAACTTCACCCGTGTGGGTGTGCTTTACACCCGCAAAATATTGCCGAAAATAGTAATTTAAATGTTAAAGATAATAGTTGTTGCCCGCGGCTTCGCTCGCGCGTAAGTGTAATAATGGGATAACTAGCTGTGTAAAAGGCTGTGATTTTGAAAATAAGAAGCCAGAGAACAAACATCCATGCATAATGTATGTATGGACGTTTCTCCTCACAATTTTTTGCATTTATGATAGTAAGATTACTCAATGCACATCAATTTCACTTGAGACGTAAGCATAATTTATGGCCCGGTTTCCATGACGTTTAAATAAGCCTTACCTGGCCTAGTTGGTTTCAAAATATACCTCATTTCGGGAGGAATAGGTAAGTGACCATTCAGGAATACACAATGACAATTCAACGCATAAAAAATAGAACAACAGAATACATGCTTCAGTATCAAAAGTTCGTTAATACTCGTAAGCAAAGACATAGACGAGACACAACAAAGAATACTTGTTGCTACTTAGTAACTAATCGGTATGTCTAGCGTCAAACACCCGCTTCTCGGTAGCTTTCGTGCGTCAAAACCAAAAATGTTTGTGATCAAAATTGTATGAAAATATTCCTAATTACCGCTCTATAAGTCTTTTAAATTCCTTGTTAATAAGACTTTATAAACAAAATGTTAATTTAATACATTTACTTCTCAAAATATTGTTATTTCCTTCAACATGGCCACTAATTACCAAGGTAAGTTTCCAACTTCTTACACTTTTGTTTATGTTTCCGTTTTAGAATTATAATTCCGAATTATACAGTATAATAACCGAATTTATTCAAGACTGTTTGTAACATTAATAAGTTAGCTGGGTAATTACTTTCTCCGTCGTTATTACTACTTTAGTTTCCGTCTGTTTCAGTAAGTACAAGGTTGTAATAAGTAAACGTTATTAACTAAGGATTTTTTTTGGGTCAAGCCATGCACACTATCCCCAAACCACTGCAACTCCTGAAAACCAGAATCAACAGTGGTGACCACCGAGACAATGTAGCTCGACGAAGTCCCAGAGAAACAATTTAATTTTAATTTAACTGTGTTCGATACCGCAACGAAATTAATCAGAAAAGAATAGCGGAAGACTAGTGTCTAGCGACCTACAAAAAGACACTTATATCAAAAATTACAACAGCGCCATCTATGATAAAACTGAAGAACTATTAAGGTCTGCATCTCGCAAGCAAAGTTTTCATCGACTTAATTATATTTATATAGAGAAACCCGACAACAACTGGTGGGCACCAGACATAACACCTGTCTGGTAGGAGGATCCACCTATTTCTAAGGAGTATCGAGGAACTTTACACCCTGTTCCTCATACCTTTAAACTGAAAAAAAACAATTTCCATTAACTAAGTATAGGATTCTCAATGTTTAGGTTTATAAAAAAACTTTTGATTTCTTAGATTATCTCGATTGTAACAAGCAAAAGATAAATTACATTATATAATATCTTTCCGCCACTTTAGAATGTTTTATTTAAACTTAAGTTCTTTGAAACTAACTACAGATCCAATTTATTAAATTTCATGTCTAGCGGCTAATTGGATGAACCGTTAAAACCGTTGCATTTACAACGCCGCGCGCCGCCATATTTAGTTTGTAATTACTACAAATCAGAATTTGGATTAATTATTCGTCAAAGCTAAATGTTTACAAGAGGATTTAAATTGTGATTTACGAATGTTTGACATTTGTTGTTTTAGCATTGTAAAATGTATTGGCAAACCAAATAACCTATTGAAAATTATTTGGTCAGAAAGGACAATAGAAATAGCCAGAAGGTAAAATAACGAAGGCCAGATACGGGGGTTATAAAAACATATGTACTGATAACTAAGACAGGTTGTGCTGACCCCAGAAAATGAAGGGCAAGAGCAGTGGAATTAAATAATAAAATAAATTCGTTATTTCAGTACAGTGCTAACATTAATACAGACATCTTAAAATATATCATACTTAATACAGACATTATGTCCCAGATAGGTGGGTGACAGTGTTTCTCCATTAAAAAAGTGTAATCAAGTAGCAAAAAACAATTTCTTCAATAGTCATGTAGAATTTCAATAAGAATGCGACACTGAGCTTTCTCTGCTGTTATGGAATTTAATCAAGTTGGAAACAATATTCTTCCTTGTGTTATTTAAATGTCAGGGATATCTGTACCATTTCTGCCGTAAGATGGACAGTTCAGAAGATGGTCGGCCTCGCCAACTTAGTTTACAAGGACTTAGTAGCAAGGCTGCAACTTACTTGAAATTAACCGACAACTTCAAGTTTTCACATCATAAACTAGGTCAGTCTCTGGAATCCAATTCACTTGTCAATTCCGTAGTATGATTTAATTTTAAATACACTTCATACTTTTTGTTACATTTTTTTAGAAGAAACCTTGACATTCATCATTAACCTAGCTTCGAACGTTATAGTCCTTTCGTCGTAAGATGGTGCGGGTGACATAGATGAACACTTCCCTATCATTAAAGGGGATTGGATAAAAGAGACATGATTTTTTAAGTCTGTGGCCACTAATGAAAAATATTTTATTAGTTAGAACACAATAAGACATTCATTTTTACCAAAATGCATCGGAGTCGAGATAAACAGGGTGACCTTTCAAGTGGGTGGAAGGCCAAATCCGAAACTATGCGGAATAGCGAAAAACACTCAAAAGAGTACCGAGCCTGATTTGGTTAAAAATAAACTGTGTCATTGGTTTTTTGAAAAATCAATATTCCGAGCCAGGAATCATCATCATTTCAGCCGGAAGACGTCCACTGCTGGATATAGGCCTCCCCCAAGTTTCGCCACATTGACATAACATGGGGGATTTTGCCATCATCGCCACGCTTGGCAGGCGGGTTGGCGATCGCAGTAAGGTTGTTACAAAAGCACAGAGAACGCTGCTGCCCATTCTCTGGCAAGTCCCTTAGTCGCCTCTTACGACACCCACGGGAAGATATGGGATGGTGCTATTCTTTACGTCCAACACCATACAGAGCCAGGAATAGAACCCGTTAATTTTGAGAAAAAAAAAAACATCCTGTATTTCCTGTATTATTACACCATTCGATAGTTTCACTGCTAAGGATCAAATTCTAGGAAGTAATGACATATGGCAAACGATAGGAAATAGTTCATTTTTGATAAAATACATAAAAGTGTGCAAACTGTTAGTAGGAACAACACAATTTTGACAGTAAATATTTCAGCTCCGATATAATTTTCGGCAAAATTCTTTTAGGAGTCATTATTATCATATATTCCACTATACGTTAGCAACAATTATCTTTGTGGCCGCTGTGATAACAAATCATGCCACTGGTCCATACAAACTTACCCAATGCCCAATGCTACAGTTATTACTGATTCCGTATTTTATGTCTATGGTATTCTGGGTGTCTCTGTATAGTGTCGGACGTAAAGAATAGCACCATTCCATATCTTCTCGAGGGTGTCGTAAGAGGCGACTAAGGGACTTGCCAGAGAATGGGCAGTAGCGTTCTCTTTGCTTTTGTAACAACCGTACTGGGATCGCCAACCCGCCTGCCAAGCGTGGCGATTATGGCAAAACCCCCCTTATGTCAATGTGGCGTTGGGGGAGGCCTATGTTCAGCAGTGGACGTCTTTCGGCTGAAATGATGATGATGATGATGATTCTGGGTGCAGCTAAAATATTCACAGGATAACGTTTAAGATTGAAAATGAACGTTTCATCCAATGTCACCCACGCCATCCTACGGCGAAAACACTATACGGGGTGTAAATCACCTCATCACGAAGCCGTCAACCAAGCATTCTGTACATGAAACTAAGTAACTTTACGCAAAAATTATTGCTGGGAAACGACTTTTTTTTGGGGGTATAAAATCATGTTTTGTGGTAGAACTCAATGTAACGCACTCAAAACATTGTGCTGATGGACGGATTGAATAGTCCGGGGGTCGTGGAGGTGTATAAAGTAAAAATCTTCCAATAAAAACTTGTATTTAAAAAAATACTTGTCAAAAGGTTGGAACTTTGACCTCTAATATCTCCGTAACTAGAAGGTATGGTGTAGAACAAAAAAAATGATCGCAATGACAGGGAGAACCAGTGCCTTTCGGCTTCGTTAAAAGGTGTTTTACACCCTTTAGACGTCGAAAATATTAATACAAAAGTGTTTTCATAACGTTAAACAAAATTAGATAAAATCTTAAACCTTTTTGTAAATTCTTTACATAATCATATGACCGTTCTTTTATCGCCGTGGGACATTCCAGCAAAAACTCGGCTTATAGAATGTTTTGCTGAATTAATTTCGTAGTACGGAATTTATGGAATACCGATAACACTCAGCGCTTTTCATGCTGACCGTTCCTATTTACTGCTTAATTTTTAGGTAATTGTAAGCCGAGCGCTCCTTTATCCAAAATATTTAATTAATTTTATACCACCTTGTTATTCTAGTGGTCAAAAGCTCGACTGATGATTATGAGGGCCTTGGTTTGATTTCCAGTTAGGGCGAAGTGATAAATTCTATCAGGAGTTTCTCAGTAGCAGCCGGCTCAGAGTTTAAATAATAAAAAAACCAAGTGCAAGTCGGACTCGCGCACGAAGGGTTCCGTATCATTATTTATAAAAACCTGCAAAATATCACTTTTTTGTATAAATATAAATAAATATTAATAAATAAAAAAAAAATTTATTCCGTTTTTAGTATTTTTTGTTATAGCGGCAACAGAAATACATAATCTGTAGAAATTTCAACTGACTCACAATCACGGTTCATGAGATACAGCCTGGTGACAGACGGACGGACGGACTGACAGCGAAGTCTCAGTAATAGGGTCCCGTTTGACCCTTTGGGTACGGAATCCTAAAAACGTGTTGCCCCTTAGTTACATGAGACAAAAGCAGGAAGGATGATAATGATGATTTATCTAAACATAACTACTATTCAATATTACTCTTATTTTAAGAGCGTTTCATCATTCATCATTTCAGCCTAAAAGACGTCCACTGCTGGACATAGGCCTCCCACAAGTGTCGCATTGACATTTTGGGGGTTTTGCCATAATCGCCACGCTTGGCAGGCGGGTTGACGATCGCAGTACGGTTGTTAAAAAAGCACAGAGAACGCTGCTGCCCAATCTCTGGCAAGTCCCTTTGTCCCCTCTTACGACACCCACGGGAAGATATGGGATGGTGCTATTCTTTACATCCGACACCATATGGAGCATTTATTAATTATTGAGCATTTTATTTTGAGCATTTTTATTTTAAGAGCGTTTACGCCGAACAAAGTTCATACAAACTTTTAAGTCCTTATTTTCCGAAATTACTGAACCATTTTTAATGAACCTTCTGGATACGCTTAGGCATACGTCTAAAAAGTTACTAAAAAGACATTTTCGGAATTTCTTTAAAAAAAAGGTAATTGGAAATTATAGTTTGTATAGATATAATCGGTCTAATTTAGCTGTATCACTATTTTTAATCGTGCTTGTTTCTATGTATCCTAGTTGTTCTTGTTAATATGTGCACAACGGATTTTATTCCGATGGTTAAACTACATTAAAAAATCGGTGTTTTATCATGCCGTGAAACGCGCGCCAGTTTAAAATTAAATTAGAAACTTAAAGTTCACTATATCTTAAAGAAAAGGTATTTCAAACGTAAAATAATATTTAAACTGGAATTGTTAGGCTTCTAAAGGAGCGCTAGTAATTTTTAAATGTAAGATGTTTCTAACTGAATTTACAGAAGAGAAATTCAGTATTTAAATTAAGCTTCATAATATTTGGAAACCTAAGATAAGCATTATTTTGTATTTTCCTAAATTATAATTTTCGACTTTAAAAGAAAAATTCAGTATTTAAATTTAGCTTCATAATACATATTTGAAAATCTAAAATCAGCATTTGTTTGTATTTTAACCGTAAACCGCTGGTAAAGTGTTGTCGAATGTATAAGCACAATTAAATATCATTGAAAGTTCTTTTGAGGGGCAATTATTTTCGTTAATATTTCATTTAAATTCCTCTTGATCACCTCTTTTCTTAATCAAACAAATATTCCGATAAAGATCTAATTTTCTTTTGAAAAATGAATGAATCAAACAAATATTCCGAGAAAGACTTAATATCTTTGGAATTTACTAAAAAACCTAACCACTGTCTGTCTGCGTTACTCGAAAGTTCCAGAGCAGCCAAAAACTTGTCCAGACGTCCTCCTTACGGACCTATTGTAAAGGTTGCCATGGCAACGCGTCTGACGAATATACAAGATTTTTCAACTGACTAGCTTTTTCAACTGACGAGTTACTAGGTCTTTTCCCGCGACTTCACTCACCTTATGGTCGGAAGGTCCTATTTGTGAGCGTGATCGTATACGTTAAAAACTACCACAAAAAGAATTCAACGAATCCAGTAGAACTATACCTACTCTAGTACTCCTACTTGATTTACTGCAAGGCTAACCTTTGCATGGATTCCCATCACACAACTGATGAACTGATCAAGTATATGTGCTATTACGTGAGCTGCCTCCCCCTCAGGGAATACAAGCTTGATATTTTCTTATATAACGTCCCATCAAAATAGATGGACTAATTTTAACACACCGTTCAGTTTTATATGTCTAATCAAAAATATCCAAACAAAAAAAAAACACTGAGTAAAGTTTATTTTACATTTTATTTTGACTTAAATTATAAATTGAGGAGCTCGTAGCTAAATAATAACAACCGGCCAGGTCGATCTTTAAGGTTAAGCCGTGCTTGCCGAGGTTGGTCTGTGGATGGGTGACCATAATTACATATCGAGTTTTCTCCGTGCCTCGGAAAGCACGTTAAGCCGTTGGTACTGGCTATCATTTGTAGATCTTTGACAGTCGTTACGAGTAGTCAGAAGCTAAAAGTCTGACATCCAGTCTTACCAAGGGGTATCGTATTACCCAGTTACTGGGTTGTGGAGGTCAGATAGGCAGTCGCTTCATGTAAAATACTGGTACTCAGCTGCATCCGGTTAGACTGGAAGCCGACCCCAAGATAGTTTAGGAAAAGGCTAGGCAGATGATGATGATTATAAATTGAACCACTAAACTGAACATATCCATTTTTAAGTCAAAATAAAATCACTTTAATCAGTGTTTTTTTTTTTTTGTTTTGGATTTCGTTGAATAGACGTTTCGTTTTAATTATTAGCTCTTTAAGACTGACATTTTAACTTTAAGTAATTTGACATTTCTCTTTTCTTATATTTTTCTTTTGCAAATTTTATTCTTTAGTTTTCATGTGCTTTTTAATTTTAATTTTTGGCATGTTCGAATTATATTTTTTTTTTAAATTGATTTTATACTTCAAGAAATATGTCACCCTAAATTTTGCTGTGCCCTGACAGGGTCTACAACGGTTCTTAGCTCTAAGCCTTTTTGTTAACACCATGTTTTTACCTTGTAGTACGCAAATAAATGAATATGAATATGAATATGACGTACTGAACGCTGAGTTAAAATTACTTCATCTATTTTGTAAATGACTGTTAACAAAACACTTCGCGCTTCATAATGAAAGAGTAGAACAATAAAGGGCACCTAATTAATTAAAATTAAAATTTAATTCAAAAGTAAAGTAGGTATAATAATCTCCTTTCTTTTTAATGAAAAAGGAACAGTTGTTACTTTGTTTTAATATACTCTGGGATTCTGGGGACAGTACCCTAATTATTTAATGCTGTTTAATGAATAAAAAGAACCTGGTTTTATTTTTGTTGAAAGAATTGTTACGTTCGTTGGTAGAGTGGCCGCATGAGCGACTGTTGCGTAAACATTTATTTGTCGCAGTTAGATGATTAGTCCGTTAGACATGGTTGCATGTGGGCAGAACATGGGTTTCGTGCAATGAAAACACACACTACACACGGTACACTGCTTTTATCGAAATAACAAATTACTTGAAATTACAATCCAACACAATAACACTAGACATCATGAATCGGGTTACTGTTCCGGGACGTCTTGACTCCGCCGCGATCAGACACTGACTGTCCTCCACGCTGCGAGCTCGAAACATCACGACTCTGTAGTAAGCGCGCTTAGGTGTGGGTAGACTGGTAAGTAGGTCGCTTGATGCCACCTTTGGCGCGTTTTCGATTCATTTTCTGTCCGTACTATTGACCGGATTCGACATATTTATTTATGTGTTACACTGGAACGCCACAATTAGCAATTACACCAACGAAGCACAAGAATAACTAAACATATTCAGCTGTTGATCTTCCATCATCATTAGACCGGCCGCGGGCCGGCAGCGGCGGTGGATCACGCTCGCTCACGCAGCGTCAGGTCACCCCTCCTACATCGGTCGACATTATACTCCATGTTGGGCACATTCTTTATGAATATATTTGAGACTTACTGACTGACTGATGAATACAATTATTTTAAATTTTCTCAATAGCAGCCTCGGAGTCTGGATTCATGCCCAGTTGATGGCAATAAGCTCGTCCCGTATTACATGGGCCTTAAACATACATATCTGGCGAAATGTGGGTGTACTATTAGGTACACCTCTGCTTAACCCTGCGGGGATTACAGGCGTGATGTTGTGTATGTTATTTGTTATTTTACCTATTAATGTTAAAGTTCAGACAACTTATCACTGTTATTTGTGACATAGGTGTACAGACAGCGTCAGTATGTGCTAACCCCTCTACTCGTACAGTCCGGCCGAGTACGCCAGAGGGGTTATTTTTTTCCTGGTACAGACAGCATCATTAATGATGCTGTCTGTACCAGGAAAAAAAATACAGTGTTAAAGATTTATAGAGAACCCTTTCCATATTCATTCGTTTTCTCAAAAAATATTTTATTAGTACAGAGTTTTTCTGTCAAGGGTCACTTTTTATCTATATAAGTGTGTATCCAAAAAACCATAGTATTTGTAGAGAAAAAAAAAACTTAAAAATTGTGTTATTATGTATGTTACAGTCAAAAACTATGTGTGTGGTAATTGGTCAAAACTACTTTTGACCGGTTAAAACTATTTTAATAATAACAAATATTTACTTAGAAACTCATAATGTTTTTTGTGACCCTTTCAAAGACAGTGTTTTAGTAATCCTAGGTAATAACTACAACTGAGGCGCACAAGATATTTTCAATAGTGAAAACGCTATTTAACCTAATAAGGATCTGGTTAAAAGTGGTCTGTTCGATTATAAGTTTTGATTGTAACATATACATTTTATTTGGCATATTTTGCTGGTTTTAGGCACCGAGCACTATGTCCTCACACGCCATTCTCAAACTCCGTTAGATATTACATAGTTTATCCTTCTTATTCTTTATCTAAACCGACATTATGGCATCTCTGGGTTCCGCGTAATATTAAAACGTAATATTGCTTTACAAGACAAAAGATGACAGTAGGTACCTGAGGAACAATTTCCGTATTATTAAGAATGTTTGCATTTTAATATCCATTTCAATCCGGCAAAAATGTAGAGGTTTTAGCTGAGACGAGAGAGATTGCGTCTAACAAAAAGAATTTTCAAATCAGTTTCCTATTGATGTTCTTTTATTTTAAACAATGATCATCTTAATAATAGTGTAAAGTAACGTGGAGCGAGAGTGTGCTCTTTGCGTGGCTATTAATTAAATTGCAAACGGATTTTAAAAGGTTTTCTATAGACTATCTCAGACACTAAGCTGCCTACCAAAAGACACTATGACTATCTCAGTCTGAGTTGGTTTCGGCTGTTTCTTCTCAGAGTAGTCAGGTACGATAAGCTAGTTAAAAAAAGGAAAATGAAACCAGTTTGGAAAATAAATATCATTCATTGTTCAATGACCACTTTTTTTAAACACTAAGGCTTGCGTTTGGCTGCAAATATCCTGATGTGAAACGGTGATGCGTACTACGGTAGAGCACACTTACGTAGAAGACATTGCAACCAAACTATATAGTCATTGTTACAGTAACAGTAACATCATTTACCTCCGAGATCGTAATTGCCGACAACCGCCATTGGGACACCTTATTTATCTTTCAAGATTTCAAGATGTATTAATTAAGTTGGGGTCGTACAATAATCATCATCATTCTTTAGCCCTTATCAGAATTTATTTAGGGTCGGGGCAGCATGTTTTCTTCTTCCATTGCATGGTATAACGGGCTGGTTGCCGCAACTCCACGTCTAAAGCGCGTATTTTGCGTACGGTTCTTCTTCCATCGTCATCCCAGATGTCACATCCCTTCTAACCATATCATCCTTCACACAGTACATCCATCGTTTCTTTGGTCTTCCTCTACTTTAAAGCTATCCACATTAATACTCAAAACTTTTCTCACTACATTTCCATACAATATAGAGTAAGTATTCTACTAACTTACTTACAATTATCCACGGAGAAAATAAAATAAATGTCATCCAAGCCCTCGTGGGAAATAAATTTCTGTGTGTACATCAGAACCTATTCAATATACATAAATACTCGGGGTCTAAGCCGCGATAAATAATGAAAAGCCTGAAGCACGATGCTTGCCAATATCTAAAGTAAACAAAAAATAACCTCACAAAAGGGCTTTTAAATTTACATACATATTATGGCGTCTGGGTTCCCCGAACGGCTTACAGGTCACCCACACTTCGCCAGTTATATTGTAATAGGGACCATCCTATTAACAACTGGGCACAAAAACAGATGCAGGGTTACTTTTGAGAACTTTTTACTGATTGAGCCCTCAGTGGGCCTACCATGACGTCTTAAAGCAGTATTTATAATTATAAGTCTTTATTTATCGACATCAAGTTCTTAGAAATTTAAAACAAAAGTACTTAAATCAAAAATATGAATTGACATAAAAACATAAAATTACTGAAACATATTATAGGTTTTACTCTTATTACAGTGTGGGAAGGAGACCGAGCTATACAGGATATCTAGCGCCATCTCTTTCCCACACTGGAAAAGGACTAAAACAATTGTTTTAAGACGTCATGGTAGGCCAGCTGAGGGCTAGCACAATTGAGCGGTGTAAGCTTAACGTATCATAAATTCGTACATAGGTGATTTGGTAACGACTTACCTAAGAGTAACGACGTGCAAGACAATAGACTTTCATCATCATCATTATTTCAGCCGAAAGACGTCCACTGCTGGACATAGGCCTCCCGCAGTTTACATAAGAGGGGTTTTGCCATAATCGCCACACTTGGCAGGCGGGTTGGCGATCGCAGTGTGGTTGTTACAAAAACATAGTGAACGCTGCTGCCCATTCTCTGGAAAGTCTCTTAGTCGCCTCTTACGACACCCACGGGAAGATATGGGATGGTGCTATTCTTTACGTCTGACATTTAAGGTTGCTAACATTTCTAATTTAGTCTACCATGCAACATTAATTCACCATATTTAACTTCATGACAGACAAGTAGCGACAAACCACAGCCAAACATACCTGAAATAACAATTAAGTCCTGGGTAAGTACTCCACATAATGAATTAACCCGAATTCATTCTCTGCAGACCATCGTTAAGGCACTGAGGCGACTAATTACAAAACAATTGAAACTCAGCTTGCTAATCCAGTTACTTTAGATTCTACTGACTAGGGATGAAATTGGTCTGTGGGAATTCAAGTTAATGTAGTTTTGGTGAACGATGCTTGGACCCATGAGACCTAATTCGTTTAGGTAGTGGGCTTACGACAGTGAGGTTCTAAAACAACTGTCATAATTTATTAAAACAGGTAAAAACTACATAGCTATGTTTCTGATCGAAATCAGTAAACTTAAAAAATATCTGTTTTAACAAACCTACCTAGATTTATTTTTAGCACAACATAAAGAAATGAATTAAAAATAAATCGGATCCCGAGGTCAAATTCCACCGGATTCGGTAGTGAAAGTTAGAAAGCATTTTTTGTACAACCGTAATCCCTGTACCTATAATTACGATATGAGCTTAGCTTTATTGGTATTTTTTAGTACGACAACTTATAAGTCTTTTTTTTAGTACGAAACTACTGCAAAACGATGTTGCAGTAGGCGATTTTTTTCTTGTCAAAGAAAAAAATCGCCAACTGTAATCGCCACTATTTTTACTTGTTTACTTTTCCTTCCAATTTACATGACCTTTAACTCAACTCCTGAGATTTTCGGTGTACTTAAATTTCTTTTTATGAAAAAGCACACCGCCCGGCCACGCGGACCAATGGCGCCCACCGCCGCTCCGCGCGAACTATTGGCGCGTACCGCCTCTCCGCGCGGAGCATCAATACAAACTCTTCTCCGCCTCTGCCTAAACGCGCGGACGAGCGTTGTCGTGTGAGAATTGGCTGGCCTGTCATCATCTGCCTACCCTTTTTCTTATGAATTGGCTTCTGGTCTTACCGGATGCAGCTGGATACCAGTATTTCACATGGAGTAACTGCCTATTTGAGCTCCACGACCCAATTATTCCTCAGTAATACGATACCCCTTGGTGAAACTGGTTGTCAGACTTTCGGGCCAATGAGTACTGTAACGACTGTCAAAGATTTACAAATGACAGCCGGAATCAACAGCATAGCGTGATTTCAAAGGCACGGAGTATACTCGGTGGTCACCCATCTATGGACCAACCTAAGCTAGCGCGCAGACCTACTCGAGCGACTGTTATTATTTAGCCACGAGCTTCTTAATAAAAAAATGCCTGAACCATAAATAAACAAACAAACAGTACCTACAATCAGCTATTTGAATGTCTACTTTTTGGTACACAAAGTGATTTTATAATGGTTTGTTTTCAACTTCGTATAGCTTTAATGTTTTGTGATTTCTTTTGAGAAGGCTTGAAAGGTTAATTCCCATGCCATTTCACAGACAAGATAATAACGAAGGCTTATTTAAAACGATAAAAAAAAATAAAGACAACAAAGATAACAAGCAAAGCTAGAACTTTGATCTCTCAAGGGAAATATTTCTCTAGACAATTTATCTGATCGCCTTCATCGAGAAAATTGAACTAAAGTTATTTTTAAAAGTAGTATTCAGCTGACTTACTGAACATTGAGTATGATATTAAAATATGACTGCAGTCTCGTGCAGAGGAGCCCGTGGTTAAATAATAAGAGCCGCACGGGTCGATTTTTAAGGTTAAGCCGTGCTTGCCGAGATTGGTCCGTGGATAGGTGACCATAATTACATACCAAGTTTCCCCCGTGTCTCGGAAAGCACGTTAAGCCGTTGGTCCAGGCTGTCATTTGTAGATTTTAGACAGTCTTTACGAGTAGTCAGAAGCCAAAAGTCTGACATCCAGGCTTCCTAAGGCGTATCGTATTACCCAGTTACTGGGTTGTGGGGGTCAGATAGGCAGTCGCTTAATGTAAAATACTGGTACTCAGCTGCATCGGGTTAGACTGGAAGCCGACCCCAAGATAGTTTGGGAAAAGGCTAGGCAGATGATGATACAATCTGTAGGCCAAAATGTGTGCCACGAAGATGGACTGGTGTTTTGTATACATTTTGCCTTTCAAATAATTCCAATTCTGGACCTCTCTTTTATCCATTTAAGATACCTACTACCCTACTAATATTATACCAATAAATAAATAAATCATTTATTCACGACCAAATATTTAGTACTATTTATACACCCACCAAACTGAATAACAGTTTAGCGGCGAGGAATGTAACTCTGTCGTCCCTTTTCACACCTTTTGAAACGGATTTAAATGAATAGGCAGATGGATAGACCGTGAGCTGAATAAGGACATTTACAAGGCGTAAAGGGACTTTTCACAAAACTGGCCAAGTATTCTGTACATCAAACTAAGTCACCCTACGCAAAAATGATTGCTGGGGAACGACTTTTTTTTGGGGTGAAAAATCACGTTTTACGGTAAAACTCAATGTGACACACTAAAAACATTATGCAAATGGGTGCAATAACAAATCATGAAGATATTCGTAGTCCACAAAGGCTAAACAGGGAGGCTGGTTGTACTCTTTGGTCTTCTGTATAACCTGTCGCAGCGTATGTATGTGGTTTACGGTCCTAAAGCCTTTTCGGAATCCGGCTTAATCGGGAGGCTTAGTAAAGTAACCATAACCTTAAAAACCGGCCAAGTGCGAGTCAGACTCGCGCACGAAGGGTTCCGTACCATTATTAATAAAAACGAAAAAAAAAAAAACATTATGTATGGGTGCCCCCCTTAAATATTATTTTTTTTCTGTTTTCATTATTTGTTGTTATAGCGTCAACATAAATACATAATCTGTAGAAATTTCAACTGGCTAACTATCACGGTTCATGAGATACAGCCTGGTGACAGACGGACGGACGGACGGACGTTGAAATTTGTATAGATTATGTATTTCCGTTGCTGCTATAATAACAAATACTAAAAACCGAATAAAATAAATATTTAAGGGGGGGCCTCCCATACAAAAAAGTGAATTGTTTGCTCGTTTTTATAAATAATGGTACGGAACCCTTCGTGCGCGTGTCCGACTCGCACTTGGCCGGTTTTTTTTTAAACTTATGAAAAAGTTGGTACTTTGACATACAGTAACACCGTAACTAGAAGGTTCCCAGGTATGGTCCAGAACAAAAAAAGTATTCCAAAGACGGGGAGTATAGTATTCCAAGTGCCCTTCGGCTTCGATAAGTGTCGATTAACACACTTTAGGTATTTTTATAGTGCACTTAAGTCAACATCTACCTAGCCTTTTCCCAAACTATCTTGGGGTCGGATGCAGCTGAGTACCAGTATTTTACATGTAGCGACTGCCTATCTGACCTCGACAACCCAGTAACTGGGTAATTCGATACCCCTTGGTAAGACTGGATGTCAGACTTTTGGCTTCTGACTACTCGTAACGACTGTCAAAGATCTACAAATGACAGCCGGGATCAACGGCTTAACGTGCTTTCCGAGGCATGGAGGAAACTCGGTATGTAATTATGGCCACCCATCTACAGACCAACCTCGGCAAGCACGACTTAACCTTAAAGATCGACCCGTGCGGCTGTTATTATTTAGCCACGAGCTCCTCTGATTGTGATATAGTGCGCTTAAATGTGCAAATTAAATAATATTTTAAATCCAAGTGTACATCGCAATTACAACGCGTTAGGGATCACGCGTTGTAATTGCGATGTCGATACGATATCACAATTAGAAACATACAAATCATCAGTAACTGTAAACCCATCAGTATCATCGTAACTGCCACACTTGACGGCACGGTTGGCGCAGTGGTTGAGTGAGCGACTGCTGCGCTGCGTGTCGCGGGTTCGATCCCCGCACGGAACAAATATTTGTACGGCCTATAGATAATTGTTCCGGGTCTGGCTGTTTGTGTATGTGAGTTTAAATGTTTGTAAACGCACCCACGATACAGGAGAAATTCCTAGTGTAGGGCAACGTTTTTCTAAAAATAAAGAAAGTTATAATCGCATTTCATGAAATGCAGTGTATTAATTTCGCATCAAATCACTATAAATCATAGCAATGAGCTTGCGTAATTAGCCACTGGCATTAAATAAATGAGCCCGTGGCATCTAATAACAAAGCTCCATTCCATTCACTTGATTTAGAATTACCTACTACGCCAATAATTGCAAATAATTATAAAATAGGCTAACATGTCAGTGGTAACAAAAACCAAACGAAGCCTTCTCCTATTCTAAAGATACTCAGAAATGCCTTAAGCCAGATTAGTGTATTTACTTTGACGTATTGACTGTGGAAGCCAATCAGAGGTGAAGTCGTCTTTCAGAGGCTTCATGATAATTTTCCCACAGCTGGGATACAGGTTTTGTTTTTGTGGGAGGGACCGGGATTTTATTAAGTATGTTAAATTAATCGCAGATAAACTTTCGAATCGAATAAAACACTGTTTTTCTACACATACATAATTGTACGTTGTGCCTAATTTAACAGAAAGAAAACAAAAAACTTTAAGACAATCTTACCGCTATTCCGAGTACGAAATCTAGAAGCACGGCTGTATCAGCCAAGTTCGCAAAAGAACACAAAACTTCACAATAATAATGAGATAATGTTTTTACGAATTTAAATAATGTATGCAAAACTTCTTACGTATAATAACCACTTGGTACATCTTGTTATTTGTAAGTTTTAACTGTATTTTCAAGAAGGTCATGTTAAAGCTTTTGGTTGTTGTGTATGTGTAATGTATGTGTGAGAGCAGCGGTGGCCCAGTAGTGGCAGCCCGGACTTACGAGCAGTATGCCGTGGTTTCGAACCCAGGCAGGCGCATTACGGATAAGGTAAGCATTTAAACTAAAGTTTGTAAGTTTAATCTACGGAACTACTTATCCGATTTTGATACAGGATGTCACCCTTGAATAATTTTCCAAATATAATGCTAGTGAAACCACGGGCTAAAGGATTTGGTATGAAAATCTGGTCAACTTCGCCTCAAGCGTAAATGTTATTCACACAACGTTATGAAAAAAAAAAAACAAGAATTAAACACATAATATAATTATATTATATTATCATGCTCTTTGAATTCTCCTGTTTCAGTCCCCTGTGACATACGTACGTGATGTTCTAATAAC
The DNA here is from genome assembly GCA_949152445.1 of Cerastis rubricosa. Taxonomy (NCBI): domain Eukaryota; kingdom Metazoa; phylum Arthropoda; class Insecta; order Lepidoptera; family Noctuidae; genus Cerastis; species Cerastis rubricosa. The sequence goes on from OX424541.1 coordinate 19,579,125, forward strand.
AGGGATAATGCCAGAGACCCTTACTTAATTAATCTCATTAATATTACTCCCGAGTTTTTGCTCTTCACCAAAGGCCATTGTGATACCCATTAAGGAGAGCCTTAACCATAAATTTCACATGTTTTTGTTGGAATCTTTATTTGTTTATGTTATTTTTATTTTATTAATGAGCTACGGTTAAAACCTCTCCGGAAAAGTACTCGTGGATAATATTTTGTATTCATGAACCAAATCACGTTATTGTGACAGTTAATTTTTTTTTAAAACAATTTCATACTGACTATATATATGTGTTCTTTGAACCCTGATTTAAAACTATACTCTTTTTAATTTCAAACTTCCTTTCACAAGTTATAGCAAATTAAATACTAACAAGAAAAGACTAGGTACAGACGTCAGGACATCAAGCTACCCGCAGCTGTCAAATTTTCCCAATCAACCTTAAACCTAATTAATTCTGTAACAGTAAGATGAAAATCTATTAAATAAATTTGACAGATTATCAATAACATTTGTAACAGGATATTTACCATGTTTATTATTTGTTACAAATGTTAATGATAGTGTTTGTGACCATGTCAGTTTTAAAACTGAATTGACAGATTTTTTTAGGTTGTTGTGCTGTGAACATTATATTACACATACATCATCATCATTAGCCTATAATGTTCCCACTCCTGGGACACAGGCCTCCTCTCTATGAGAGGTAGTGGGCTGTAATCCACCACGCGGCCCCAGTGCGGGTTGGTAGATGTCTCATGTCTTCGAATTTTTAGTTCTAGGACATGCCGGTTTCCTCACGATGTTTTCCTTCACCGCTTTTGAGAGCAGTGGTGATGAAATTAAATGAATTACGAGAATTGGCAGCAGCGTTCTCTGTGCTTTTGTATCAACCGTACTGCGATCGCCAACCCGCCTGCCAAGCGTGTCGATTATGGCAAAACCCCCCTTCTTGGGGGAGGCCTATGTCCAGCAGTGGACGTCTTTTGGGCTAAAATGATGATGTATGATGATATGACTTATGTTAATCAATAGCTGGTATCAAAACAAACTAGTTTTGTTTGAGACAAAATCTTCTATAGCGTCACGTTTTTGAGATATGATGTATCGAAGTAGGAATCTACTCACTGATGTCATCATCATCATCATTTGCAACATTAATTTAATTAGAGTCAAACATAAAACCTATATTGATCTATTGTAGCATCGTTGCATTAATCGGCTGGCGTACTAAAGATGCCATTGAAGAATGGAATTTAACTTTGATAGCTTATATCTCGGAAACGTGACACTTCAGAGGGTTGTGTCTCATACGAAACTAGTTTGTATTGATACTAGCCATCTATTACTATAGGCTATATGCGTGACTTTACCTTTGAAAAAAAATATACGGCGGAAGTTAGGCAGGCCATTAAATTCAAACCACTTTAGATTTATTTTTCATAAAAAACCTACTAGCTTGTAATGAATTAGTAGAGATTTTTAATTAATAAAGGGTTTAATAAAAAGACTTAACAAAGCCGAGAGGTGAGGTTGATTTTATAAAAAAAAAACGTTATACGGATTTTATAAAATCCTGTAGCACGTCATTATTATTTCTGATTATATTATTAATTTTCTCTTTGCATTCATTTTCATTTTTTTATCGCTGTACTCGGGAGCCCTGTGGTTCACTTATACCCAAAAGGCTTATAATGCTCTGCGTATCCAATATAACAATGCGTTCAGGGTATTGTTGCGACTGCCACGCTTCTGTAGTGCGTCAGCAATGTTTGCCGACGCACGCACTGACAGCTTTGATGCGTTGTGGCGTAAAAAATCTGCCTCGCTACTCCGCAGGTTGCGTGGCAGTCCCAACACTATCCTGCAATCGAAAGTCGCCCGGGCAGATAGCCCGCTAGTGTGGGCGCTAACTAATGGCACTCGATCTCTTCTGGTTATTAAGTACTAACATAGGCTAAGTTATATTGTTACTAACACAGTGGACCTTTTTAATATGTAGTCTGGTAAATAAATAAATAATAATAATATAATGATAATCCAGTCAGACCATACCCAGAAGTTATAATTTACTAAGCCTTGATATTTAAGTCCTAATTAACAAAAAAAAGGCTCTTGAGTACTTACATTACATATTTGTAAAATATTTATTCCCGTTTTCACGTAAAATGAGAATGCCTTGTGTTCGTGAAACGGAAACTGCTACTTTTTGATGTTTTTCCAAATGCGGCATAATAATTCCTGAACGTGGAGATTGGTGCTTGTTCCACGAGATCGTACCACCGGGATGAAAAGTTACCATTTTTTTTTTGTGTATGGCATCTCGCAGTTCAACCTAGGAGGTTGTCGTCTGCTTAACCGGACTATCCTGTGGGTGCCTTAAGAGTAAGGCCTCCAACCAGGGCATACAAACTTACAAACTAAGCGACTACACGCTAAGGGCACCCCCTGTGGGGCACGAGCCTCGGCTTAGGGCCTCGCTGGGGGAGGACTGCATGGGGACAGGCTGGATCTGAATGATATCATTATTTAGGGGCTGATCTAAAACTACTGGCACAGCATCGCGGGCTGGCTCGAGCGAGGTTTGGGGGGGGGGAAAGTTCCCAATGTGTTAATCCTGGTTATAAAGTATCTGTGTACCAGTCCATTCAGCAGTATTTACGCGAAAGAGTTAGTAGTCTTATAATAAATATATTATAACAAACGAATATCGTTTTAAGCATCGTTGATTTATGCAAAATTCTTAATTAATTCCTAAAAACCACGATTCATAAGCTATTAATAACTAAAATGCCAACGAAGTAGGTATAATTAATTTATCCTGAATAATCTGCCAAAGACATGACCAAAACACGATCCTACCGCGTAATTAATAGAGAAGGAACAAAAAAAAAACATTATAAAAAATACTTCCGTGTTTTTTCTTGTTTATCACGTTCAGCGCCAAGCGGTGTTGAACTAATAACCCATATTTTCCTTTTTTAGGGTTCCGTACCCAAAGGTTTAAACGGGACCCTATTACTGAGACTTCGCTGTCCGCCCGTCCGTCCGTCCGTCCGTCTGTCACCAGGCTGTATCTCATGAACCGTGATAGTAAGCCAGTTGAAATTTCTACAGATTATGTATTTCGGTTGCTGTTATATTAATAATTACTTTTAACAGAATAAAATGAATATTTAAGGAGGGCTCCCATACAAAAAAATGACTTTTCTGCTCATTTTTTTAAAATAATGGTATGGAACCCTTCGTCCGCGAGTCCGACTTGCACTTGGCCGGTTTTTTGTTTGTTTATTTTGCTATATTTATGGTATTTTTATTAGCAGTTATATTATTACTACCAGATGAGTAGTATGTATGTATTGCTGGTGACCAATCAAATTGACGTTAAGCGTAGCTAGTTTCAATATAAACGTGCCTTCAGTTTTAATGATTTAAACAAATAATATCACAGCGGAAATATTCGCTCTAATTTGTATTCAACCGCAACTGACCCCCTAAAAATCTACGGCTACGGGGGAGTGGCCGTGCCCAGCAGTAGGACAATGGTAAAGGGAAAAAAGTCAAAGTGTTACCACGCACGTTCGGTCGCCTGTGCTCATTAGTTTAGTTTAGTTTTTTTTATTAATAATTATTATAATTACATGTCAAAAATAAAAATAAAAATAAAAGCACAAATCATTAAAGAGCATAAAAAACAAATTATACCCAGGGTAACCCAGGGTTCTCCACAGTGGATAAAGTAGAAATACCAGTTCAGAAAAACTTTATCCTCGTCGTCGTTACGGGTAGTCAGTGGCGCCGAAAGTCTTGCAACCAAGACGTACCAAGGAGTATCGTGATACCTAGTACTAACTGGGTTGCGGAGGTCAGATACATAAGCCAGTTCCACTTAAAATACTGGTATGCAACTGTATCCTGTTAGACAATGTCCACTCATACAAATATAGTATGAGTGGACATTCAACTACCTAGACCCCAACATAGTTGGGAAAAGACATAGAAGATGATGATACTAGGTTCTTTATGAGTTTCAAAATAGATCATTTTTGCCCCTCAAATCAAGATTCCTCCTCAAAATATTAACAAAGGTATCATCATCATCATCATTTCAGCCGAAAGACGTCCACTGCTGGACATAGGCCTCCCCCAAGTGACGCCACATTGATCGGTCCCGTGCGACTCGCATCCAGCGGATCCCCGAACCAACGCATCGTCTCCCGGTTCGCGGTCGCCATTCCAGAACTTTTCGGCCCCATCGGCCATCTGTTCTGCGAGTTATGTGCCCTGCCCACTGCCACTTAAGTTTGGCAATTCTTCGGGCTACGTCGGTAACCTTGGTTTTTTGCAAAGGTACATATATACGCTGGGTATTATGTATAGTATATTAGCAATTTCCATTCGGTATTCTGTGGAAATTCACGTCGTTTAATTTCAAACAGAGCTTTCAGTTGAAATTCAGTAAGCCCTTTAAATCCTATTCCAGTATGAAATCCTTCGTGAATGATTTCTATGAATTTTGTATTACATTTCGGGAAGCCCTATTTTATTTAATGTAAAACAAATGGCTTTGTATGGGTCACAAATAAACCTTCCGAAATAAATACTCAAAATTAAAATATATTCTTTTTTATAAATAAATATTTTAAATTATGTGTTTCCGACCGCTTACAACTAATATAGTCTCTAAAAAATTAGAGTGAACAGGCTTCTTCTGGGTAAGCTTGTACCGTCGTCGACTTTCTCTGTCATCTCTGACCTAGACTAGAGTCGAGAGCAAACCATCGCAAATAAAAAAAATAGCTGCATAAAACCTATTGAGTATGTAGGTAGTTCGGGAGAATAAAGTGGTCATACAGACAAACGGAAAGCGCTTATATTTTACTATTAATAGATTTATTAAAAGAACCCTACTTATTGGCTCGCTCACAATGTGATCGGCATCATTTTATTGAAAAGTTGTAAACTAACCGTTAGTTAGATAGCTAAAGTCTTTCTAGAAATAAAACAGAATAAAGCGTTTGAACTTAAAAGATTTCTTCTTTACATACACAGTTCAAAAAATCTTAAAAGATACAGGTACTCATTTATCTATTGAAGGTTCGCTTATAAGGCTTCGTACACCGCCTCGGGCGATACAACTTGCGTCAAACGGCACACGCGGATGTCACTTGTTTCCTTCACGTAACTAAGAAACAAAATGATTTTCAAAAGTTGTGAATCGCGATCTTTTTTTTGTCGATGACAAATAGGAACAGTAACGAGTCGGGCATAAATCAACGCTCAACGGTGACTTGCGGTTTGATATGCATGTTCAGAACAAGTTCTTCACGAGTGCAGTGGTCCTTCCGTGGTTCACCTGGAAGTCCCGTCTCTTGACTTAAGTGGGAAGATGTTACTACAACATCGTTAAATGGAGCTACCTCAACGAATCAGATGCGAGGTATGGTAGTAAAGCTGCCTCGCAACTATGCTCCATCTCATATCCTGAAAAAAATGATGCAGCTGAAGTGACCTTTGCGCTGCCACTGACGACGTGGTAGAAATGGCGAAAGTCTAGCTAACATAATGTAAAAATTAATATTGCCACCGAAACGAAGAAGAAGAAGTCCAGCTGATAATCGAGACGAGAAAATCGTTCAGATCTTAGATTGAAGTCTCCGAGTAGTCTTTTAAGACAATCCGTCTGAAACCTAATCTAAAAGAAAAACGAAATAAAATTCCTATACAAGTAATTCCTTTTTAACTACTCAATTACAAAGAAGTCCTAAGGCTTCTTTTAAAAAACAGCATTAAACCTGTCGTTTAACTGTCCAAATTCCGATGCCATGAGTCATGAAATCCGAACCAAATTGAAAAACTTATTCAATCATATTCGACAAAGGACTTGAGAACAAAAGGTGGCAACCCTACCTTTGTACATTGTTCAAACACCATTGAAACAGTAGTAAGTTTTAGTTGGTCTTTGTAACAAAATCTTGTGGATTTACAGATTCCTTATTTATTATGAAATTATTTATTAATTATTAGATTATTTATTATCAAATTAATTGATTGACCGCGTGCTACGCGCACCGGACTAGCGATAAGCGTTTTATGACAGCGGCTGTCAAAGAAAACAATATAATATTTCCTTTACCCCTATTTGTAACGGTCTTCGTTTGTCGTAGTAATAGAAGGCATCAACACGTTAGAACTGAGACGTAAGTGTGCGCTGTTGATGCACTACTATCTACTACTCAATAGTAAAATCGACGACGCCACTACTCTATCTCGCTGTTCATTGTGATCCGGACCGGCTGTGGCGGCCGCGAGTCTGTGCCTCGCGAGGCCTATTCGCGGCTCCCTCTGTGCGTACCCAAACTGCTCGATATGTGCCGTCAACCCAAGCGATGAATCTGCTTAACGCAATGATTGATGGATTGTGAAACAGTAAGCCCAAGTTAAATTGTTACATAAAATAATAAGTAATAATTTATTCAAAAAATATAAGGTAGACATTAAATAAAAGTTTTCTTAAATCTATGTCATGTTCACTCATGGTTTGTGCCTGAACTAGGTAATCCTGTGTTTCAGGCCAAAAAGTTAAAGTAAAGTAAAGAAGAAGAGAAGAAGAGTGGTAAAGTTATGTAGTTAATGTTATTTTGTTGGCTTGTTATCATTATAAATAAACTAGCTGTGCCCCGGGACCTTAAGACCTTAAATAAATTACTCCTTATAACATCAGCTATCTACCAGTAAAAGTCGCGCGTCAAAATCGGTCTAGCTGTTTCGGAGATTAGCCGGGACAAACATACAGACAAAAAATATATACTTTCACAAGCATTCAATAACAACCTGTTATTTTGAAAATAACACTTCAAAAAACAAGAAAAACAAATAGACACTTCAATTTTATTTATTTTTATAGAACTATAGATGAATGTAGTTGCAAAAGTCATGCCACGAACCACTGCAGCGACTTGCGACACGATGGTACATAAGCTAGAAACAAGTGACACACGCGTCATATGCCGCCAACTCCTTGGGCGAGAGAATTGCGAGCATAGTCACGCGTTAATGTTGACTAAGGCGCTGCGCACACGTGTGTCTTGTGTCGGATACAAGGCACCATGAATATTTGATTTCTTTATAACCAGTATGAAATCAGCCACTCCCTGCGCAGACGTAAACTCTGTCCTGTCGATATTTTCTAATGACCGTCGCATTAATTTTTATTCATTTATTTCACACACAAGTTTCCTTTGCCATTAGAGTTAATAAACCTAATGCGACAAAGTAACTTAAAATATACTTAAGGTTAGTGCGCGCACTCGGCACCACCTGCTGCTGCGGCTTGCGCCGCCGCTCTTAATATTAAACTTATCTAATTACCATACACATAACATTTTTAAGTCTCATTATTTATAAAACCACCATTAATAGTTAAATGCGTCATTAATTATTGGAATATTGGATTCGTACCTTTGATGTCTAAACAAATATTATAAAGAGGAAAGATTTGATTGTTTGTTTGTTTGCATTGAATAGGCTCCGAAGCTACTGGTCCGATTTGAAAAATTCTTTCAGTGTTAGATAGCCCATTTATAGAGGAAGGCTATATATCATCACGCTATGACCATTATAGTGGAGCAGCAATGAAACTTGTTGCGAAAACGGGGAAAATGTGACGTAAACGAAGTTGCGCCGGACAGCTAGTGTTTCATATTTTAATAATGTGTTTAAGTCAAATCAGTGAAAATAAAAAAGGGTATGGTAATTATGCGAAGAACGCCTAATTGGAGAATGACCGATAACTTAAAAGGTTTCAGGTACATGATTGACGCGGAAAATGGTACCAACATTCTCGATGAATACTACAGTTGCAATGTGCTTGCGATGCTTTGAACGAAGAAACGGCGTAATTTCAATTATGCTGAATTTTTATCTGATTTTCGATGATGCTGCTCACGATCTCTTCATGCCTCGGAAGCTGCTTTACTATTCCCAAAATATTCAATGATAGTTGCTTTGAAAAATTTGTAAAAAGTTGCTAAGCTCCTTGTAACAAAATAAAATATCAAATGAAGTTTGTACAAATACTAATGGTAAGTATGTACCTACTCGAACACCTTACACTGATTTCTATTTTTGAATTAACCATTGGTTTTTTGTTATTATAAATAATGCATTTTTAATGAATTTCTGTCTAAATTCAAATTTCATATCTTTATATAATACTAGCTGTTACCCGCGACTTCGTACGCGTTAGGTTCGTGATTTGCTTAAAATAAGTCTTTTAGTCAGGAGGTTCTTGATTCCAATGTTTTTTTTGAAGTTCGTTACCAGATGTCTCCAGTATTAATACAATCTGCCCAGCCTTTTCCCAACTAAGTTGGGAACATTCAGTTTAACCGGATGCAGCTGAATACCAAGATTTTACATGGAGCGACTGGCTATCTGACCTCCACAACCCAGTTAGTACTGGGTTATACAACACCTCTTGGTAAGACTGGTTGTCAGACTTTCGGGCCACTGACTACCTGTAACGACTGTCAAAGATCTACAAATGACAGCCGTGACCAACAGCTTAACGTGCTTTCCAAAGCACAATAAAGTCGGTACGTAATGGGTGGTCACCCATCCATAGACCAACCTAGGCAAACGCAACTTAAACTGAAGATCGACCCTAGCGACCTAAATTGATTTTATATGATAATTTTTGTTTGAAAGAACTTGCTTCAAGTGTGATCTCCTATTCATTTGTGAGTAAAACTTCAAAAACCGAGTAAACTTTCATTATGAAAGGATAAGGATAAAATTTCCAAAATCCCCCTCCCCCTAAGGATAGAATTTCCAAAAACGTAAATCGTGATTTTGTGCATTCATGCCTCTTTTTAAAAATTACAAATATTCTCCTAAACTTAACCTTTAACCCAACATTAATTCCACTTGGGGGTGGAATTTCCAAAAATCCCTTTCTGCCTTACTAAGAACTTACTTGCGAGATTTCAAGTTAAATAGGTCAAAAGTGGTGGTTAGTAGTTCTTGAGTGGTTTATCGGTGAGTGAATAGCATGTATAAATGAAAGTATTATTATGTCCTTATCCAGATCATGACCTAGCTTGTGGCTTTGATCCAAATCCGTTCTCCAGTTATGGCGTGAAAAAGTTAAAACTGACTGATAGATGCAATGTTAATATACTGTATCGTTGGTCTAGCGGTCGCAACTACTGAGTATGAGGTCCTGGTTTCGATTCCCGGGTCGGGTAATCTTTTATTTTGGTTTTCGACCATTAATTTCTGACCACAAAATCGCACGGAGAGACGATTGTAAGACTATGGGGGAGCCCTTAGCCCAGCAGTCATTTTGATGAGATTCACTATTTAGCTTTCCTGAGAGACATGGACAGTGACAGTGACAGGGAAGTGAAACAGGGAGACGTCATATCTCCAAAACTGTTCACCGCTGCACTGGAAGATGTATTTAAGGTTCTGGACTGGAGAGGGCTAGGCATCGACGTCAATGGCGAGTACATCTCTCACATTCAATTTGCCGACGATATAGTGGTCATGGCTGAGACCATAGAGGACCTCAGTACAATGCTCGATGACCTCAGTGGATCGTCCGAAAGAGTGGGTCTTAAAATGAACATGGAAAAAACCAAAGTCATATTCAATGCCCATGTAACACCCACTCCTATCAAGATCGGAGACTCTACACTCGAAGTTGTAGACCATTATGTCTACATGGGACAAACGGTCCAGTTGGGTAGGTCTGACTTCGAGAAAGAGGTCAACCGTCGCATCCGACTCGGCTGGGCAGTGTTCGGGAAGTTGCATGATATGTTCTCGTGCAGTGTCTCAAGACGAAAGTCCATGACCAGTGTGTGTTGCCAGTGATTACATACCGGACCGATTGGGCCGCCCACATTGTGCCTTATCAGAAGGCTTAAAATCACTTAAAGGTCAATGGAGAAGGTTATGCTCGAAGTATCCTTGCGTGATCAAATCAGAAATAAGGACATTCGCAAGAGAACCAAGTCACCCCAAAGTCCCGGTAGCCCGAAGAATTGCCAAATTTAAGTGGCAGTGGGCAGGGCACATTGTTCGAAGAACGGATGGTTGATGGAGCCGAAATGTTCTGGAGTGGCGACCACGAATCGGAAGACGTTGCGTTGGAAGGCCTCCCACGAGGTGGACCGATGGCCTGGTGATGGTTGCGGGGATCCTCCGGATGCCAGTCACACGGGACCTGTTGATGTGGCGACACTTGGGGGAGGCCTATGTCCAGCAGCGGACGTCTTTCGGCTGAAATGATGAATGATGATGATATTACTTTCTTACTAAATAATTAAAAATTTACGAAAACAAAACTATATAAACTAAAAGGGCTGGACACTGGTACTGTCGCTGTTGCCACGGGGAAGCTCAAGCAGCTTTAATAAAGTAATCTTATCGGTAACTACTTATATTTTCGACTCGTTGGGAATAAAAGCTTTGGACCGTGGGACCGTAAGACCAGAGTACTCAATGCTCACAGTCTTTTTTAAAGCATAAAAAAACAAAATACCTACTTACAAAAAGTGAAAACCGGGTAGGGATCGAACCATGGTTACTTTTGTAAATAATACGGCATCAAAAATTAAAAAAATTAATAAAACAATAAATGCATATTGGCTGAGGTTTGATCCTGCAACCTATGATTCACAGGTCAACCGCTAAACCTTCAGGCTATTTACTTCGGTGACAATTGTTCCAAAATAGCCGATCTATTCTAATGTTTGTTATGACAGTTGTCAGTTGTCAATCAGTTGAGGAATATGAACAAATTGCAATATTGCTCACCTCCCAATGTTAATAGCGTGATAATATATAGCCTATGTCCTTCCCGAGGTTTAAATCTATCTTCTTGCCAAAATCCATTAAGATCCGATCAGCCGTTTAGTCGTGAAAAGGTAACAAACAAACAAACAAACAAACAGAGTGACTTTCGCATTTATAATATTAGTATGGATTCTTGAAATATACCTAGTTTTGATTTGCATGTACCAAGCTCATTATTTAATATTTCTACAACAGCAATGGCAGAAACAAAGTTTAAAGTAAGATCTCAATGTACCATATACTAAGAAATAAATAAATACAATACAATACTTCAATTCCGCTTTGCAAAAACACTATCTGCACTTTACATAAGTTTTATCATGTAATACTAAAATTCGCCCAAAAGACATAAATGTGTGTTGTTTATGTTTCTCGTAAACCTGACCTGTGTAACGGTACATTCGGAAACCAATCCTTTCAGCTTTTGAGGTTGCCAACAGAATAATAAGTAGGTTTCGATTGGTACAGATTTTCTACATAAATGCTCTATTTTCCGGGTTTTCTCTCGAGATAAATAAACTAGTTGGAGTCCTGTATCCAAGGGTTAACAAGGTCAAATGGCTATCATGTAGATCGAATTACGAGTGGTTTGGGTTACGTAACATGACGCCTGTAATCTTTGAAGGGTAAGGCAGAAGTGTACCTAATAGTACACCCACATTTCGCCAGTTATGTTTAAGTTCTATGTAATAGAGGGCGAGCCTATTGCCATCAACCGGGCACGAATCCAGGCTTCGTGGCTGCTACTGAGAAATTCCCAATACTTTGCCCGACCAAGACCTCATGGTCAGCAGTCGCGCTTTACCATCGAGACATTCATGATACCAGCCTATTACCGACCCACTACTGGGCAAAGTCTTCTTTTCATACAAATAAAGTATGGGAATCGACCACTACGCTTAATCAAGTTGGATTGACGTTTTCAGTCTAGCTTTCCTAACTATGTTTTCCCTATCGAAGCCAATGATGTCCAAGATAAAGCAACTTACAAAGTGATACGATTTGCAAAAATTACATTAGGCCGGTCAGCAACGAAGTCGCTATACATATCCAAAATTATAAGACATCTTAGTTTTAGAACAGACTTAACAGACTGGAGTAAAAGACGTATCAATGTTTTCATCAATCGTTACACAAATTCACAAAACAATATTATATCAGATCACACTGATCAGCACTAAACTTGGTGTAATATTGATAAGTGTTAACGGATTTCTGATGCCGACTGTACGTATGGTGACCAATCAAGCTATACAAAACATTTAAACAAACCGCGGCCATGTTATACTGGAAATGTATAGCTTGGTGTGTTACCGTGTGTACTTGTCACGATTTGAACGCACAGCCAGCCTCGAGTATGAGAGGCCACTGAGCCATCACGAACTTATTCGATCCAAATTTATTATGATTCAATAACTATTATTTTATATCTGGCAAAGTCCGTGTAGTTTCACAAAGTAATTGAAGAATTACGTTATGTTTGAAAAATAAAGCTGAAACAATTTAGCAAAGTGTTTTTCAAAGCGAAGAACAGATTTACCACGGACACGTTTGAAAGATTAAAATTACGCCATCGCCTCGATGTGGTTATTAAGTTTTTATTTTCTCCTTATTTCTTAGTGGCAACACTTCGTTATCAAAGGAGGTCGATTTCAAAGTCTTACCGTAGGCAAAGTTACCCGTTAAGTTGAAAAGTTATCTTTTTTTTCTGATATAAACTTTAAATGTAAAAGTAACTCTGACTGTCGTCTGCCGTGTCGTCGTTACCTGTTCACGCCTGTTGAACACGTTTTATCCGCATGAGGTGATTTTTATTTTCCGATACAAAGTAATACTTTCCCAGTTTCAAGGAATAGTTTACTAAGGGTAGGTCGACAATCGATCGATAGATTTACCTAGAAGAAACCATCGATCGACATCGACTAACCCATTCTACCATTCATCGATCGCATCGACCGACGATCGAGCCATCGGTGTCGTAACACCCTAAAGTTGTAAGTATTAAAATAATTGGATAACAATTTTATTATGATCTTAATTTCCCAGTACCTAATCAGTCTTAAGTAAGTTGCCAGAAGTTACTAAGATACCGCGACCGTGCATCCGGTTCGAAGGACCAAAGTGAAAGATTAAAATTCCATTTGTTAGGGTTAGATTATTTTTAATTGAAATAAATTAATTGCTTACTTGAAATAAACGAATGTATTTCTTCTATTGATCTAAGAAACATTACGTTGTAAACAGTTTGTTAAAAAAAAAACACAGCTGAATGATGTGTAACTAAACTCACTTAAACACATATAAACAGAATATAATCTTATACTGTCTTTGACAAACAAATAGTGTTTTAGCAACACAATTTCAATTAAATTAGTCGTCATCAAAGCTATTAAGCAAACTCGACATATGTAGGTTACATGACGTATGCGTGGGTGTGTGGATATAATATTCTATATATGAAAATGATTCACCGAAATGTATGTACGCGCATAACTTTCGAACGACTGCACCAAATTGGATAATTATTATTTTTCGTTCGTAATTGGTAGGTAGGTAGAGTAGGTAGGTCAGAATATTTTGTTTACGAGAATCTACATATTATGTATATGTCGATTCTCGTAAACAAAATATTCTGACAAAACGAAACAATTTCTTAGAATACTTACTTACTTACTGAAAAAACAATGCGACACCTTTCGTTGCCAATAAAGAACACGAAAAAGTAACACACGAGCAACTCAGTCACCGTAACGCCCGGTCCACGACCTCACGTGATGCAACTTACGCCGCGTCTTGCGTCAAGCGACACGCGCGTGTGATGTTTCGTTCCTTCGTGTGAGTACCAGAAGTTGCTTCACGGTGACTTGTTGCTCTAAGCATTTCCTTTTATCTGCTTTCTCCGCACTCGCTGTCACAACACACGTGTCACTAGTGCGTGTAGGTCGTGGCCAAGCAGTAAATGTATACCTATAAGTATAACGTAACCTACAACAATTTCCTTTGTTCTCATCCCACGGTACATTAATTCGATATTTTCTCCAGTAACATATCAAGACGAAATCGAGAGAGGATCCATCCATCACCTTGCGTACTTACTTACCGACATGTGATTTATAGCAAGAATGTTTATTTTTACTCGATCACTGCCGGAAAGTAAGATGTATCTCGTTGCTTACCATGAAGTTTCTTGTCGGTGTTAAAACAATTCCAACCTTTTAGCTCAGCTTCTGACATTTCATGAGAGCCCATTATTGTGCACGACAGTAACTAGCCTGCTTAAAATGCTTATACTTAGTTAATTTAGATACTATAGTTATATTTGTTTAAAGTTAGTTCTAAGATCTTTTAAATTGTATAAAGTCTCAAAAATATCTTTCTCTTTAAAATAAATCGCGGATGTCATTCGATGCAGGAAAATCTTAACACCGCGATTCAGAAAAGTGACGTCATGGCACAACGCCACCTGTTACTGAGTAGCAAAATTAATTTAACAAAAAGATAGTAATGAGGTTTGTTATGCCTACCAAAATGTTTACAACCAATCGTGAGCTTGGACGCGAGTTTGCCCTTTATATGTGTGCGTAATTAGGGTCCGCTGGCCAGCAAAAATGTAATCTTAATAAAGGATTTGAAGGAGTGTGAGTCAAAATACCCGATATTGAGCCTGCACTTTTTTAAGTGTGTGTGAGCGCACGGTCCGCAACGGTCGGCCACCGAATGTTCTAGAAACAAAAAGTTATAAAAGAGGACGCGCCAATCACTAAGTAACCAGTAATAATTGTAAAGTCTAGAAGATCACTATGTCCGTTTGGCTCCGTAAAAATTAGGGTATTTTAATTCAGTCTCAATCGCTTACAGTAATTAAAGACTTGTTTTATTAAAGTACTTATTCCTAAAAAGAACCCCTCTCTTGGGAGTTCCCAGTGACCTGCTAGCTGCTACGTATGTATACAGTCCACTCGCTGCACATTCTGGTCCTTCGCAGCCAAATCTTTAAGTAAGTACATCCAGCAGGATGATGACACGCAGCCGTAGCAGAGACCCCAAGAGAGAACCGGCCCAGCAAGAGCCGTCAGCGACCGCCGAGCCGGGTGCCAGCGAGCCGGCACCAGAGACCGGCACGGGCCTGGTCACTGAAATGGACACAGGCAGCAGATCTACGCAGAATACGACTACTGGTTCACATGGGACGCGCAAGCCTGGCGACACCAGGTCACGCCGCTCTACAGCATCAAAGCAGAAGCGCCTCGCGGAGCTCAAGGCTACAGAGCGGCTGGCTGAAATGAAAGTGAAGCAGGCGCAGGCAGAGCGAGAGCTGCAAGAAATACAGTTGCAGCGAGTCAGAGCCGAAGCTGACTCAAGTGAGGAAGACGACGTGGTGGACGACCTCGCCTCCGTAAGGATTGGAACGTGGCTAGCGCAACCGGCGCCGCCACCCGGAGATGAGGCTCGACCGCCGCCACACGACGTCAGTGGCGAAAGGACAGGCAGGGACACAGCGAGGGACACCGGCGCCGCAGGCGCTCAACCGCTGTGGGACGACGCACGGTGGGCTGAAATCGCGAAGTTGGGACTTAAGGATTTTTAAATATATATTTGCATTGTATATACTTATACCATACTTTTATGTTTTGGAACTTTTTTTTAAAGTAGGTTATTACCCTAAAATTTCAGAGATTTAATTTGTATGAATAAAACAAAGAATTCGATGCATGGTGCATATTATTAGGATTATTATTATTAGTTTGTTGTAAATATTTTGTGCAACTGCATTCCACACCACTCTTTCCACAACACCAAAACCGGTTTTCTTATCAGTAGACGAGTCGTCATTAGTGACGTGCGCCAATCAGAGGGCAGTAAATTTGCAGGTAAAAAATATTTGGGGTAGCAAGTTGAAAACAATGATATCAGTTCGTTGTAACCACCCTTTACATACGGACTACCCGCTCGTTACTTGATTTTTGTTAAAAGTTGATTTTCGAGAATTTTGTGAAAATGTTTAGTGATTTAGTTACTAATGTTGATATGTTTGTGAAATTGAAATCAAGTGGTAGTATTAAGGATCATAACTTTTTATACAGTGCTATCAAGTCAAAATTGTGTGATTTAAATCAAGATAATGATAATTTGCTAAAGGAATTCTGCGCAAAGTATTGTTATAATACTTATAAAAAATGGGAAAATGCTAAACGAAAAGAACATACATTTAGAAGTAAATACAGTGATTGGTTGGCATCGGAGATAGTTTGGCCTGAGTTTATGAAAGATTTTGCAAAAAACGACGACGAACCAGTTCCTAGCACATCAACTACATCTCATGAAAAGGTGTCTGTTGGTACATCAACTCAAGTAAGTCCGAGAAAACCATTTACAGAATTAGGTCCTAAACAAAAAAAGAGACGTACGGAACTTACTACGCAAACTATTGCTTCAGAGGAGTTGTCACATGCCCATGTTTTTAACTTAAAAGCAGAAGGAAAGGAAGATGTTGCTGACATATTACAGCATCTGCTCAAGCATCCACAGGACGTGCAAAAAGTAAAAGATTGTCTTTTTGGAAATAAAAAGAAATCAGTATTCTCTCCAGATGAAGCTTTAGGCTTGTTTTTGTCTTTGAAATTGTCAAAATGGCAATATAATACGCTACGAAAAAGTATCGCAGAAGTAACTGGTACCAACGTATATCCCTCTTACTACGCACTGCAAAATGAAAAAATTAAATGTTATCCACCTAAAACTGCTATTGTAGTAACAGATAAAACGGCTATGATAGAATTGCAGGCACTATTGGATATTACTGTGAAGAGAATTATAATGTCAAACGAAATTAGTGAAACTTGTAAAGATTTGACACTGATTAGTAAATGGGGATTTGACGGAGCTTCGAATCAAGCCAATTATAAGCAGAAAGTTGGAAGAGAAAATGAAGAAGATGAGGACTTTGACGATTCTAGCGTATTTATGGGTAGTTTGATTCCTATCAAATTAGTGTCTGGTGACAGAGTTATATGGGAAAATGATTCCCCAAATTCCTCATTATGGTGTCGTCCGCTGTTTTTTAAATTCATGAAGGAAAACAAATTCAGCATTTTGCAAGAAAAAAATGCGATTGAGGCAGAGATTAACAATTTAGTTAAGACAGTGGTTGATGATTTGACCATCTCGCACAACCTAATACTAACCATGATAGATGGTAAAGCGACTGCAGTTCTTTGCGATACATCAACACAAAGATGTGACATATGTAAAGCTACTCCAAAGGAAATGAATGATTTGTCCTTGGTTTTGGCAAAAGAAATTGATGTCGATTTATATAAATATGGTTTATCGTCGTTACACATCTGGATACGATTCATGGAATGCATTCTTCATATAGCGTACAGATTAGATTTGAAGACATGGATGGTGAAAGGTGACAGTAAAGCTATTATGGAGAGCAAAAAGAGAAATATTCAGGAAGCATTTAAATCCGAAACAGGACTTTTAATTGATGTTGTGAAACAGGGTCATGGTACAACAAATGATGGGAATACTGCGAGGAGATTTTTCGAAAACCCCGATATTGCAGCTTCGATCACAGGAGTAAATGAAGAATTAATAAAAAGATTTAAAACTATATTAGAAGCAATTTCGTCGGGTCACCGTATTGATATATTGAAGTTTAAAGATTATACCGAAACCACCATGGAACTATACATTGAATTATATAATTGGTTTTACATGCCTGCAAGTGTTCACAAAGTTTTAGCTCACGGAGCAGCTATTATTGAAAGCTTGGGTATAGTGCCCATTGGAAAATTATCCGAAGAAGCAGCTGAAGCACGCAACAAAGATTTTCGGAGATATCGTGCTCATAATTCGAGGAAATTCTGTAGAAAAGCTACTAATGAAGATATTTTGAACAATTTGTTAATCAGCTCTGATCCACATATTTCAAAGATACGACACAAACTGGTGCGAAAACACAAAGCCTTTTCAGAAGAAGCAACAGCTTTGTTGATCGTTAAGGATACATTTGTTGACGATGATGATCAAGAAAATTTAGGGGTTTTAACTGAAGACCCGTTATTGTCAGAGCATGGTGTTGAGCATGGTGCAGGCCCCTCCTAAAAATATTGGTAAATGATTTGAATTTTGAATTTGTCTTTGTAAGTCTCACACATACAGAACACAGATTTGTAGTCGTGGATTAGGCCTATTGGGGAGACCACTGATAAAAAAAACGCGCCTAGTTCTCTACCTCTGGGGTGGTGTGGAATAGAGAATACAATAATTATCACTGCTAAGTATTCTAAGATTTAGGTGACTTTTAAGATATTTTCGTTCAAAAAAATCTAAAAAAGTCTAACTACCTACTAAGTCACAGTAAACTACAGTAGACGATTAGATGCAAATAAATTGTACTATTAAAATACTTATCCAACAATTGGAAGAAATTTGAGATTTTGTAGACTTAAATGCGATTTTAATAAGAAAAAAAATTAAAAAAAAAATTCTCCTAAATCGCAGCAAAGCGCAGTAGCTGACTAGTTGTAAAAATAAGCTAATAAATAGTACTATTTTAATATATACATCGCAGTTGGAGATGTTTTCAGATTTTTGAGATTCTTTAGATTTTATGATTTTTTCTATACAAAAAAATATTTAAAAAATTGTAGTACTAAAAATAATGCGTAAAATAAAAAGTCATAGAACAATAATTTACTGTATTAGATAGTAGAACAAATTTGCATCATTAATCAGTAAAAATAAGATGACTTTTTTTTTAATGTCCTAAGTCCACTACGTATATAAATCAACCCACCGTGCGACGGCCACGAACAAAGTGTACGTAAGCAACTAAGTGCGAAAATAAACAAGGGCAATATCGCGAGTGATAAAGTGTTACACGGTTACGAAGTGAGTGAGAAATTGATAGACGTGGGGACGCTCGCCGCGGCCCTAGCACAGGCCGCGCACAGCTCAAGGGAGCCCCCCAAGTACATACAGCAGCTACCAATCTTCGATGGAAAACCCGGTGAGTGGATAGCTTTTAAGGCCGCGTATTGTGACTCACTAACATATTTTTCCTGTGTAGAAAATGTTGCTAGAATTAGGACAAGCCTCAGAGGCGCCGCAAAGGAAGCTGTAGGTTGCCTATTATTTAGTCAGTCTGACCCTCAGGTCATTGTAGACGCATTAGAAAGACGTTTCGGTAGGCCCGAAGCCTTGATTATAGCCGAATTAGAAAAAACAAAGTCATTACCTAAATTAAATGATAATCCTAGGGACATATGTATATTCGCTAGCCGTATAGCAAATACGGTGGGTACGGTAGAAGCATTGAAAAGAATACAGTATTTACATAGCCCTGAAATGTCGCGTTGTATAATTGAAAAACTAACGCCGATACTAAGAAACAAGTGGTATGATTATGCGGCAAATAAAAAGATGGAAGATATTCCTGAGTTGAAGCGCTTATCTATGTTTATGAATGAAGAGGCTGATAAGTGTTGCGCGTACGCACAGCCCGAACAAGACAATGGCGACGCTAACGGTACTCGACACCGGCGCAGAGTAGAGCGCTCGTTTAACGTAAATACGGAAACAACAAAAGAGCGATGCCCGGCGTGTACGCAACACGGGCACAAATTACCAGACTGTTATAAATATAAACAGCTAGACATAGACGCACGTTGGGAAATAGCAAAAAAAACCAACATGTGTTTTAGATGTCTACGAAACAAGCATAGAAGGTTTACGTGCAAAGCACCTATTTGTGAAATAAAAGAATGCAAAATGAAACATCACAATCTTTTACATAAAGAGCGTAAAGTGGAGGCGACACACAATAATGTAGTGACGTTATCGCCATCGCCACCGGCGCCGGCACCTGTTATCACACACGAAGCCGTTACGTCCACGCGGGAAACAGTATCTGCGATATCGCCTAAGAATCGCCGCGCTTATTTAAAAATTGTACCTGTCATATTGACCGGACCACATACAAGTATAAACACATACGCTTTGTTAGATGATGGAAGTACAGTCACCTTGTCAGACGCGTCAATAGCAGACGTCCTAGGTGCAGATGGGCCAGCCAAACCTATGTGGATACAAGGCGTAGGCACGGAGGTCAAGCATGAGAATAGCCGAACCGTGAGCTTCCACATTCAAGGCAAGCACCATAGCGAGCCACATATAATAGAGGCGGCGCGCACCGTAAATAGGCTTGAAATTATGGCGCAAACTGTACATACCGAGGACATTAATAATTGTAGACATTTGAACGACATTCATAGCACTCTTGTATATGAACACGCGCAGCCAATGATTTTAATAGGCCAAGATAACTGGCATTTGTTGGTAGCCACAGAAACACGAACAGGTGCGCGTGATCAACCAGTAGCATCGTACACAAAGCTTGGATGGGTATTGCATGGATGTCAGTACTCTGTAAATAAAGTTATAGCTACTTTTTGCGGCAACATTAAAATAAAGGAAAATCTGGAACCAATCGAAGAAAGCATGAGAAACTTTTTCAAATTAGAATCACTATGCATAGAACCTAGGATACCTAGAGATGACCCGCAACAGAGAGCCTTAGACATACTAGAACAGAAGAGTCGACGATTACCCGATGGCAGCTTTGAGACCGGACTATTGTGGAAACAAGAGGTACCTAAAATACCAAACAACTACCTAGGTGCCCTAAAGTGGCTAGAAAATCTAGAACGGCGCCTAGATAAGGACGAGAACCTCAAGACCCAGTACTTGCAGCGCCTTGAAAATCTATTTAACTCAGGCTATGCAGAAAAGGCACCCGATACATCCACAATTAACAAAACCTGGTATCTACCTCACTTTCCAGTGGTTAAACCAGCCAAGCCACATAAGCCGCCACGACTCGTACACGATGCAGCAGCAAAGACAGCGGGTCTATGCCTAAACGACCTACTTCTGTCGGGACCTGACTTGTTAAAATCGTTGCCCGGTATTTTAATGCGCTTCCGTCAAAATAAAATAGCTGTGTCAGCAGATATTAAGGAAATGTTTATGAGAATAAAGATAAGAGAAGATGATCGTGATGCATTGAGATTTTTATGGCGTGGTGAGCAACGGAATGGAGACCCAGACGAATATCGAATGACATCTGTTATTTTTGGCGCGACGTCATCCCCATGTACAGCGCTATATATAAAGGATCGCAATGCTAGCGACTTTGCCGACAGATACCCAGCCGCGGCGTCAGCAATAGTAAACAATCATTATATGGATGACTATCTTCAGAGTTTTCCCAGCGAAGAGGAAGCCAAGAAAATAACAACGCAAGTAGATAACATTCATAAAAAAGCCAACTTTGTTTTATGTGGTTGGATTTCAAACAATAAAAATGTGTTGAACAATAAACTCGCGCCTTCACAAGAAATAAAAGTACTAGGCGGGGACGACACCGAGAAAGCCCTAGGAATACGATGGGATACTAGGACAGATTGTTTTATATTTAGAATCGTAAAAACAGTAAACTTCATACCAATACCCGCTACTTATAATCTACGCGCCGAAGAACAATGGGTCAAGGGCTCACAAAGCGAGAGCTTCACAAAGGAAATTGCTGCCATAAAAACCAACAAAGCGGTGCCCGGCGACAGCCCATTATCCGTATTAAGTACATACCTAGACAACACAGGTGTTTTACGTTTGCGCGGGAGAATCACAGCGGTACAAGACGTAAATGAAGAAATAAAAAACCCTATAATACTCGAGGGTAAGAACAGATATACGAAGCTATACATAGCTCATGTGCATGAAAGTTTACATCATGGCGGAACCGAGATAACGGTAAACGAGTTAAGACAGCGTGTTTGGATAACGAGACTGCGTCCGTCTGTAAAGAATGTTTTAAAGAGCTGTTTATATTGTAGAATAAAGAAGGCAAAGCCAGCCAATCCCTCTACGGGAAACTTACCGTACCCCCGTTTAGCTCATCATGTACGACCTTTTACTTTTACTGGTTTAGATTATTTCGGCCCCATATCTGTTACTGTAGGTAGACACAAAGAAAAAAGATATGGAGCTTTATTTACATGCCTTACTTGTAGAGCTATACATATAGAGATAGCAAATTCACTTAGTGCAGATTCAGCTATCGCCGCTCTCAGGCGATTTATAGGTAGGAGAGGTTGTCCAAAAGAAATATGGAGTGACAACGCTACTTGTTTCAAAGCGGCTGATAGGGAACTAGGAGAAAGCACCTTAAGTGCTTTAGGTAGTGAGTCCAATGTGCGGTCCATAAGCTGGAGATACATACCTCCCGCGTCACCATTCATGGGCGGTGCATGGGAGAGGATGGTGAGGGCAGTCAAGGAAGCACTGTAGGTCACACTTAAAGAAGTTCACCCATCAGACGAGACCCTCGCTACGCTGCTCGTAGAAGTAGAAAATACGGTGAACTCCAGGCCACTCACGCATGTCAACGTGGCACCTGATGAGCCCGAAGCCCTAACGCCTAACCACATACTGATCGGCCCTAACTCACATGTACCCTCACCGGGTAATTTCACCGATGCCGACGTCACTGCACGACAACAATGGCGACGCGCCCAGGCACTAGCAGACGTCTTCTGGCGAAGATGGGTACGTGAATACCTACCGCTCTTACAAAACCGGCGGGAGCCCTACGGTAGCGGCACACCACCCAAGGTCGGAGACGTCGTTGTAATCTGTGACCCCAACCTCCCACGTAACACGTGGCCCAAGGGAAGGGTAACGAAGGTGTTGCCAGGCGCAGACGGTGAGGTACGAGTAGTAGACGTGATGACCAAAGGTCACGTACTCCGAAGACCATCGAAGCGGATTGTCGTGCTCCCCACGGAGTCGCCTTACGGCGACGGCGGGAGAAATGTGCACGACAGTAACTAGCCTGCTTAAAATGCTTATACTTAGTTAATTTAGATACTATAGTTATATTTGTTTAAAGTTAGTTCTAAGATCTTTTAAATTGTATAAAGTCTCAAAAATATCTTTCTCTTTAAAATAAATCGCGGATGTCATTCGATGCAGGAAAATCTTAACACCGCGATTCAGAAAAGTGACGTCATGGCACAACGCCACCTGTTACTGAGTAGCAAAATTAATTTAACAAAAAGATAGTAATGAGGTTTGTTATGCCTACCAAAATGTTTACAACCAATCGTGAGCTTGGACGCGAGTTTGCCCTTTATATGTGTGCGTAATTAGGGTCCGCTGGCCAGCAAAAATGTAATCTTAATAAAGGATTTGAAGGAGTGTGAGTCAAAATACCCGATATTGAGCCTGCACTTTTTTAAGTGTGTGTGAGCGCACGGTCCGCAACGGTCGGCCACCGAATGTTCTAGAAACAATAAGTTATAAAAGAGGACGCGCCAATCACTAAGTAACCAGTAATAATTGTAAAGTCTAGAAGATCACTATGTCTGTTTGGCTCCGTAAAAATTAGGGTATTTTAATTCAGTCTCAATCGCTTACAGTAATTAAAGACTTGTTTTATTAAAGTACTTATTCCTAAAAAGAACCCCTCTCTTGGGAGTTCCCAGTGACCTGCTAGCTGCTACGTATGTATACAGTCCACTCGCTGCAGAATTATATGTAGAATTATGTGAAATAAAATAAATGATTTCGGATTAATAAAAAAGCAAATATTGATTTGAGCTGCACTTGCTGAGGTTGATTCAGGGATTTCTGATCACTTTTGGTAATCCTAAACGAGGCTGGCACGACAGATGCATGTATTTTGTAATATTTTCTTCTTTTTTTGTTTACAGATTGTTTGTAAATGTGTGGACATTGTAGGCCTTATATAAGCACGTTAAGCCGTTGGTCCCGGCTGTCATTTGTAGATCTTTGACAGTCGTTACGAGTAGTCAGAAGCTAAAAGTCTGACATCCAGTCTTACCAAGGGGTATCGTATTACCCAGTTACTGGGTTGTGGAGGTCAGATAGGCAGTCGCTTCATGTAAAATACTGGTACTCAGCTGCATCCGGTTAGACTGGAAGCCGACACCAAGATAGTTTGGGAAAAGGCTAGGCAGATGATGATGTAGGCCTTACAGATTCCTAGATCCTTGGTAACTTTTTATCTTGTTCTACGTTTTGTAGTAAGCAACGACTTATTGTCGGGGCTACTATGTCCTCCCATACTTGAATACTAACGCTGTAACATAGAAATATTGTAAAACCAAATGATTTTAAAAGAGTAACCATGGAGTTTCTTTCCGGTTCTACTCCATAGGAAACGACCAACCCGAACCGACTACCTTTTTGCCGACGTTTTATAAGTGCCCGTGTAGGCCTATGAAAAATAAAAAATAATATGATTTTGATTTTATTTGTACAACAGTCGGGTTGTCCAAAAACATACATCAGTCGTTACAGCTAATTCGAAACCTTAGCTAGTGGTCTAAATACATATATTATACCACACCTAAATTAACCATGGCCCATACCTAAATAAGAGGTCCAAAAGAAGTAATTTTTGTTCTGTTGGTCGTGTAGTATTGTGCGCTAGGTTTACAATAGTGAAATAGTGTTTTATTTCTTCTCTTCCAATTACGGTAATAGGGGCAGTGCTTTTCTTATTTAGCTCTCCATTCCATAAAACTGTGGTTCCAGTAAGCACATTGGTACAGGACTGTTAATGGCTCATTTTGGATCCGTTAAAGTTTTAATTTACAAAGACATGACCGCCCATCTGGCGTCTGGAATAGTAGTTAAACGTAAAACAATAAGACTATTCAGCTGTTTCTTGTTAGACTAAAAGCCGATTCCAATCTATAGAATTAGAAAAAGGCCATTTGGATGATTGAAAGATGACATTTTCAAACGAATTGTTGGTAAATTACATTGTTGTCTCGAAAACATTAGAAATATACTGAGTAATTGTTTCCATGAGGTTTTACCTTGAACAAGGAATCGAACAAAGGTTTTAAGTAGGCGTAGGAGTTTGTCTTAAAATATTTCATGTTTGTAATTTAATTTTCGAATATGCTTATATTTATTTATTTATTAACACTTACATTTGTTTATACAGGTAAGACCCAAGCTAACAAAAGTAGTCATACATTACTAATGCCCAGTCCCAAGTAACGGGTCTGGGTAGAAGCACAAGTTACACAGTGGACAACATACTAAGTGTCACCCTCTGGAATTCCGCCAATGAACAAGAAAATATGTCCAAACGCCGAGTGACACTATTGAGCACTCTTACTGCTCGAACCACTGGTGCAAACTTTAATAACTTTACCTAACAACTTAACTTTAACTTTACTTTTAACTTTTTACTTTAATATTTTGTACTTTTAATATATCATCATCATCATCATTTCAGCCAAAAGACGTCCACTGCTGGACATAGGCCTCCCCCAAGAACGGTTTTGCCATAATCGCCACGCTTGGCAAGCGGGTTGGCGATTCGCAATACGGTTGTTACAAAAGCACAGAGAACGCTGCTGCCCATTATCTGGCAAGTCGCCTCTTACGACACCCACGGGAAGATATGGGATGGTGCTATTCTTTATGTCCGACACCATACAGATTTATATATGTAAAAACGTTTTTATCTTCAGCCTTACTAATACCTAATGAATGAACTGTCTAAAAATAAAATGTGAATACCGAAGGTAACCAGTCTGGCAGTCCAATATATATTTTTGTTCTAAACAAAATAGATTGTAATCCTATGTCATTAAGTGGGTGTAATAAATTACATTTTAAAAATAGCAGCTTATTTGATGGTTTATATTAAAAATATTGATATATAACTAGCTTTTGCACGCGGCTTCGCTTGCGTTAAGAATTGATCAAAATCCTTTCTTAGCGGATGCCTACGTCATAACATCTACCTGCATGCCAAATTTCAGCCCGATCCGTCCAGTGGTTTGGGCTATGCGTTGATAGATCACTATGTCAGTCAGTCAGTCACCTTTGAGTTATATATATTTTGGTTTTTTTTAAAACGTTCCTCGTCACTAAGAATTTCTCCTGTATCGTGGGTGCGTTTACAAACATTTAAACTCACATACACAAACAGACCCGGAACAACTATCTGTAGGCCAAACAAATATTTGTTCCGTGCGGGGATCGAACCCGCGACATGCAACGAAGCAGTCAATGGCTTAGCCACTGCGCCGTCAATATTCAACATAATATAACATCATGCCTGGAATCCCCGAAGGATAAAACAGAGATGTACCTTAAATTACACCCACAATTCGCCAGTTACTACTTAGCTCTACCTGGGGATCGAACCCACACTCTCAGCTGTAGCGCTTGCATCCGCTAGACCAACGAGGCTGTGTTAGCTATGTTAAGGTTTATAAAATAAACTAGCTTATGCCGCTTCGCCCACGTGGAGCTCCAATAATGACTGATGGGATCGTATAAAAGTAATGTGTTAATCTTGGTTATAAACCCTCTATGTACCAAATTTCATCCGCAAGAGAACCAAGGTTACCGACGTAGCCCGAAGAATTGCCAAACTTAAGTGGCAGTGGGCAGGGCACATTGCTCGCAGAACAGATGGCCGATGGGGCCGAAAAGTCCTGGAAAGCGACCGCGAACCGGGAGACGATGCGTTGGAAGGCCTCCCACTAGGTGAACCGATGACCTGGTGAAGGTTTCGGGGATCCGCTGGATGCGAGTCGCACGGGACCGGTCAATGTGGCGACACTTGGGGGAGGCCTATGTCCAGCAGTGGACGTCTTTCGGCTGAAATGATGATGATGATGATGATGTACCAAATTACATCCAACTCCGTTCAGTAGCTTTTACGTGAAATAATAAGGAAACATTCATTCATCTATCCATCTTCACAAATACGCATTTATAATAGCAAGTAATACGAAAAAAGATCGTTGATATAATTTGATTAAACTGCAAAGAACTACTCTAACGTAACGTAAAACCCTATTCGACACTAGAATTGCATTAAGCTATCATCATCATCATAATTTCAGCCGTAAAACGTCCACTGCTGGACATAGGCCTCCCCCTAGTTTCGCCACATTGACATAACACGAGGGGTTTTGCCATAATCGCCACGCTTGGCAGGCGGGTTGGCGATCGCAGTACGGTTGTCACAAGAGCACAGAGAACGCTGCTGCCCATTCTCTGGCAAGTCCCTTAGTCGCCTCTTACGGCACCCAAGGGGAGATATGGGATGGTGCTATTCTTTACGTCCGACACCATACAGACCAAAAGCCATTAAGCTGTATCTAGAGCCAAAACTTTCACAACACAGCATTTTCCTACTTAGCTTATTAATTCATAAAAACTTAGCTAAAGATACCAGCTTTCTTGTAGAACATGTTTCGCGGTCGATTTCATGTCTAAAGTGTTGTTCACACTCAGAATAACGAGAAAAAGGTAGTGCTTGTCCGGACAGAGCTCTATTATATTCTTGAAATTCCTTGAATTTGTCAAAATCTTCTTGTCACTTAATAAACTTTTTTTATTACAAAAGAATATTATAGTGCTTATCTAAAAATGACAGATGTGCCTAATAGTGCACCCACATTTCAATAATTATGTTTAACTCCCATGTGTTATTGTTATTAATTGTTTTAGTCAGATCTGTAACTACCTATTAAATTTGACTATGGCTAATAATAATCGCATCAATAGCTATATTATTTAATTCAAACCTAATATATTGCATGCCGTAAGGTAAAATGTATCGGGACACTTAATAAATATTCCAACTCACATATATGTATACCTACATTATCAGCAAATAAATGATTTCTTTCTTTCTTCTTTCTAAGAGAATCTTTTTATAAAGGTAGGTACATTTTAAAATCTCGTTATAAGATTTCCATCTTAGTGCTAAATGAAGTACAGATTTTTATCACCTTACAGTAATACCTAATTGGCAATTCAAACATTTTCTTACGAAACAATCATCCGTCTCCATTAATTATTTATTCCCATTACAAAGAGACGTGAATTTTGCTTCGACTTAATGATACGATGCTTATCAAAATGGCCGAATTTTGTATTACCTTTTTCCGTGACTGTATTTGCATAAATTGTATACGTCACCATTTAAAAAACGGGTTATTGTAATATAGTCAATGTACTCAAGAAATGTAGTCGTTCAGAAAAGACACAAACAACAAACAGGTGGCCTACCATGACGTGTTAAAACACTAAAGTTTTACTCCTTTTTCAGTATGGGAAAGAGATGGCGCTAGACATCCAGTATAGCTCCGTCTCTTTCCCACACTGGAACAACAGTAAAACAATATTGCTTTAAGAGGTCATGGTAGGCCTCCAGAAGATTAGAAGGATATGGGCTTTGCCCAGCAGTGGGACAGAACATGATAAAAAGTAGCAAATGTTTTCTTCCAGGTCCTCAGGCTACCTAATATAGCTCTCCCATATTAACCATCGGTTCTGTGGTCAAGCTCCACAAATTATTAGTGACACATGGCAGTAAGTTTTGCAAGTAGGTTAAATGTTAGTTCCTATAGATTTTCAAACACTACACTGTCATTCTTGGTTCTACCCGTGGCTGCTACTGAGAAATGACTGATGGAAAAACCCAATAAAACTTTGCGCGACTCAGGAATCGAAGCCAGGACCTCAAGCTCAGCATTAGCGCTTGCCGCCACTAGATCAACGAAGCAGTATAAAGAAGGGACAGTAATTGAGATTGTATATCACATCTAGACTGCTAGAACTATTACTTCGCCACTACCAGCCGGGTTTCTGACCTAAAACTAAAACACAGTGAAGCTACGAGCTGGAAATAGAGTTCCACTAAAGCTCGACAATGTTGATTAAATACATTTGTACGCCTCTGGGCAAAACATTGAGGATCTACCTATCTGTAACATCTCGCACAATGTTGTAATTTGACCTATGTTTACAAATAAAGCATTCTGATTCAAGCAGGACCTGTGATGTAAATTTCTCTCAGTCAACCCTCTTTGAAAATCAAACACTTTCCGATTGGTCTCATCACAATTTCTCTTTGGCGCTAGACTGTAATACTAACTAGCTGTACCCGGCTTGCTTTGCAATGCACTTTTCCTACCTACCTACCCTACCCTACCTACCTAACTTTACCCTACCTACCTACCCTACCCTACTCTATCCTACCTACCTATCCTACCATACCATACCTTTCTCACCTTTTAAATCTTCCCTGGACTACGACAAACATTTCAAAACCAAAATCAGCCAAAAGTCGAGTTATAAAATTACAACTTAAGTGGCATTGATTTTTTACAAATATAGATATATACCAGAGGCTTTTTATACAAGGTGTTGTTTTTCGACCTCGGCAAATTCAAGGAGGTAACCATGCTTATGATTCTCGTCCCGAATCAATAATAAAATGGGTAGGTAGGTAATTTTGTTATTTTTTTTTATTTACGGATTTCGGTAAATGTGAACCACCCATGATTTAAACCAGGCCCGCCTGAATCTCACTCTATAACCGCGCTTCCACTCATACAAGCAATCTTAAACATTTATTCGATATTTTTATTCCCTAAACGACGTTTTATAAGTGGTTTATTCTAAAATACTAACAACCAAAAAATCAGCGTTTAATAATAATTAACTAGGTACAGTAATTTAAATTGATTATTTATGTATTTTGTGACAACCTACTGAATTTTGACGAGGATGCAAAAGAACACCTTGTATATATTTTCATGCTCAGCAATCTGGATTGCGACTAGAAAACGAGACAGTCAGACTATCAAAAAGAAAAATCAATGTTGCTTATAAAGTAAAGCAAACGAAGTATTATTTGCTCTTTCTAAACGTGTATATTTCGCAAATCAAAAGGTATCCTTAAATATTTGTACAAAATTAGTTCGTAATGTTTATATTCCATCCACTTTGTAAGAATTCTTGGTACAACCTGTTGACATTATATCTATACTATACTATTTTCCCAACAAGGCAGTCAACATCTCCCGTTTTATGGTTGTTGGGCTTTTAAAAAGCCGAGCACGTTACACATTTAGGTGTGTCCGCATCCGTCACCTCAGCATTTTTATCCCAATTTATTAGGGGTCGGCGCAGCATGTCTTTTTCTTCTATAATTGTATATTACTCGCCATTAGCAGTCACCTCATTACTAGCCAAATCATCCTTCACACAGTCTATCCCTCATATCATTCGTGAATCACTCATATGAAAGCTCATACTGCAAACTAATAAGCATCGTAACGAAATCGCTTCGCCTCAGTTAGTAAACGAAAACCAAATGATAGCCAGGACCAACGACTTAAAGTGCTTTCCGAGGCACAGAGCAAACCCGGTATGTAATTATGGTCACCCATCCACGGAACAACCACGGCAAAGATCAACCCGTACGCCTGTTATTATCTTACATCTCAGAATGTGTACCTACATAATTATTTCAGCGAAGAAATTATATTACTTTTATTTACAAATGTACCGGTTATCTTCAGTTGGTAACAAATATGTATATTGTTATTCTTTTCTTTACGAAGTTCGAAGAGAATTTAATTTCCACAAGCGTTTTATCCTTTTTGGCTTCGAGGTAGAAATAAAAAATATTTGTATGTTTGAACTCTTTGTACGTAGGAGATTTAATATTTCTTACTTTTACTTCACTTCTTATTTTATTGTAAGTCTAAGTGAAATAAAGCAATACTGGGTAGAAAACCGAAAAAACAACCGAAAACCTTATACCGGGTAATCATTGTGCGGATAAAGAAAGAAATAAAGAAAGAAAGAAAACAAATTTATTTGACACATGCCACAAGTGCGCAAAATAAAACAAAAAAAAAACTTAAATCAAACAGAAAATAAAAAGATAATATTGTTGATAAACTAATTGTTCCTTTTTTACCTTTTCATTTTGTCTACAGGCTTCCTTTGGAACATTAACAACGGTCCTAATATGCGGGAAAAGCACTACATTCTTTTTTAAAAGACGTTACCAGGAATTTACGTTACTAGGTATTTCTCCTGTATCGTGGGTTAATTTACAAACATTTAAACTCACATACATAAACAGCTAGACCCGGAACCACTTACTGCAGGTAATACAAATATTTGTTCCGTGCGTAGCCAAATACATTCGTACCGCGACAAACACGCTGTTTATAATAATTATATCATCATCATCATCATTTCAGCCGGAAGACGTCTGCTGGACAAAGGCCTCCCCAAGTGCCGCCACATTGACATAACATGGAGGATTTTGCCATAATCGCCACGCTGGGCAGGCGGGTTGGCGATCGCAGTACGGTTGTTACAAAAGCACAGAGAACGCTGCTGCCCATTCTCTGGCAAGTCCCTTAGTCGCGTCTTACGACACCCACGGGAGGATATGGGATGATGCTATTCTTTAGGTCCGACACCATACAAAACATTCATTCCTAATCGAAGAGTAACGCAATAATAACGCAATAAAATGATGATTTATTGGCGGGTAATAATTATAATAATATCGCGTTATTTACTTATTTTTGTGACCTGCTCTCTCGAACAAAAATTAACATAATGGCGCGGCACTGAAAAGATTGGCATCATCACCTACCATAAAACCGAAAATTCTGGGAAAACCGACCTTACTATTATTAATGTGGTTCAAGATAACGAAATTTTTATCAGCCTAGCTTAATTTAGGAACAGTCATTTTGTATTTAATGAAAGTCCATGTACCAGGCCCCTCAGAAAGTATTGCGAAAAAAAGTTTTTATATATGGGAGACTGGCCAGTTATTATGTTTTTCGAAAATATGATTATTTATAAGTAAAAATAAGTAAGTTCCAATTTCAAAATTTCCCTCCACATTTTTTGCGAGTTAATTCAAAGTATTGTGTCTCACTGAAATATGGATCTGCGCCGGGAACATTTTAGAGCTATGATTTTATACGATTTCAAGTGTCGCCTGAAACCGGATGAATCGTACGATAGACTTCAAATGGCATTCATGGATGAAGGCCCATCCAAGGCAACCGTGTATCGTTGGTATAACGAATTCAAGCGCGGTCGACCAACTTTGGGGGATGACGAAAGAAGCGGTCGCCCTTTGACGGCTGTTACCGAAGAAAACGTGCTAGCAGTGAAAAATTTAATCCAAGACAATAGGCGAATTACATATCAGGAGATTCAACACATATTGAAGATTGGATCGGGAAGCGTTCACGAGATTCTACACAGCCATCTTCGCGTGAGGAGGATAGTATCACGCTGGGTGCCGCACAACCTCACCGATGCTCAGAAGCAGGCCCGGGTGGAATGGTGCCGTGATATGCTTAACAAATTTGAAGCAGGCTCGTCTCGGCGTGTTTACGACATCGTTACAGGTGATGAGTCCTGGATTTATCAATACGACCCAGAAACCAAGCGCCAGTCGACTGTTTGGGTGTTTCAAAATGAGCCAACGCCTACCAAAGTGAAGCGATCTAGAAGCGGGGGTAAGATTTTGATCGCTAGCTTTTTTAATTTGACTGGCCACTTGGTATCAATTCCCTTACGGGATCAAAGAAGCATTAATGCCGAATGGTATACTTCCAAATGTTTGCCAGAAGTTTTCTCTGTTATAAGCAACAAGCGACCAAACACAGGGCTCCGCGGGCTACTGCTCCACCACGACAATGCACCTGCGCACACCGCACTCAAAACGAGGGACTTCCTGGACAGCACGCCAGTCAAACTCCTGGGTCACCCTCCTTACAGCCCTGATCTAGCACCGTGTGACTTCTTTTTATTCCCAAAAATAAAAAATCAGCTCAAAGGGATACAATTTTCGTCGCCGGAAGATGCGCTGGCTGGGTTCGAGCAGGCTGTAAACGAGGTGTCTGCGGCGGACTGGAAAAAGTGTTTTGAAAACTGGTTTAGGCGCATGAATCTTTGTATAGAGGCTGGTGGAAAGTACTTTGAAAAGATTTAATAAAAATATATGTACGTATAGAACAATTTTTTTTAGTTTCGCAAAACTTTCTGAGTGTCCCACGTACATGACTTTACAACAATTATGAACACATCTATGTAAAACTTTCTTAGCCGTGTTTGTAAAGTAAATACATGTTGTTATTTGATTTAAAGCACACTCGTTTTGAGAAAATAAATTTATTAAAAAAATAGTACAAATACAACGTGTTAAAAGATAGCTGTCGTCTAAAAGTAAACAAGTAACAATTACTAAAAGTTATTGTTGGGAGAGAGCAGGGGTGGTTCAGTGGTGGCAGCCCCGACTTACGAGCAGTAAGCCGTGGGGACGAACCCAGGTGGGCGCATTATATTGTGTAATTTATTTCATCACCGCTGCTCTCAAAAACGGTGAATAAAAACATCGTGAGGAAACCGGCATGACCTAGAACTAAAAAATCGAAGACATGTGACATCTACCAACCCGCACTGGGCCTGCGTGGTGGATTACAGCCCACTCCTTCTCATAGAGAGGAGGCCTGTGTCCCAGCAGTGGGAACATTATAGGCCGATGATGATGCTGATTGTTGGGAAACGACTTTTATACTTATACTTTTGGTGAGTAAATCACTCCTTCTGGTAACAGTAGAACAAGCAATAATATCCGCTATATTATTGCTTGTTCTCGGAATTTAAAGTAAAGTTACATTATAAATTAGTTTTAGTTCATTTGTTTTTTTTCTATGTACATAAGTTCACAAAAATTTAAACCTTGATCTTCAGTATCTCCGTAACCATAAAGTTCCTAGGTACTTAGCTGAAACTTTCCAGTACTTTCAAAACACGCGCGATACCAAAAATAATTTAGTTTTCTTGCAAAAACCACCATAAAAACTTACCTCCAACGGTATAACTCCACAAGTAACACAGACATCAGCAATCGCCAGATGGGTCATCATCAGGTCGACCCTGGACTTCCTCCTCCGCGACCTGGCCAGGCTGACCAGAACAGCGACATTGCCTACTCCTCCCACAGCCAACAAGATGCCATAGATCACCAGCACTGGCGCCTGATCACGAAGAACAGTCTCCGTGATGTTCGAACTGGCTGTACTGGCTCCATCGAAGTAGTCCCAGAATTTCTTGTCAATCTCCGAGGTCGTAAGTAGAGGAAGTTCTTCCTCATAATCGTAATTATGTATCATTTTAGGCATTTTTGCTCACATGTTACTTTTAGAGAAGGTGGAAAAAGTTTTGTTAAAAAAAAATTTGTTTGAAATTTGAAACCAAACTCTGCACAAACACTTAACTATTAACTTATTATTTT
This sequence comes from Cerastis rubricosa, assembly GCA_949152445.1. Classification (NCBI taxonomy): domain Eukaryota; kingdom Metazoa; phylum Arthropoda; class Insecta; order Lepidoptera; family Noctuidae; genus Cerastis; species Cerastis rubricosa. Next base: position 19,613,197 of record OX424541.1, read on the forward strand.
TGTAAAAGAAGAAAGTTTCAATTATATTACAGATCATTAAAACTTTCAGACCAAACAGATTTTATATAAAGTTTTATTAAATCAAACACTAATGAAAGTATTCTACACTTTTATCAAAATAACTACCACAGTTTACTTAATGAACTAACATAAACCATATAATTAAAAAACCTGAATTATCTTGAACACGAAAAGTTTGTAACACTTCGCGCAGTTTCAGGGCGTGAGAGAACGCGTCTGGCCTTCGCGGCTACGCTGCTACGACTGCCGCTACGGAGCTACGGCGTAGACCTATTGAAGTTTTAATAACGCATGCAAGCAATGTTTGTGTTTGTATTTAATAAAGTTTTTCGCTTTGAACGTCAGCCTTAGGGAGTTGTTTTGATATTGTTTATTATAAGTTTTTATTTAACTTGCCTTGTTACTTCGATTTTTTCTGTTTTGTTCTAACATTGTTCGTTTCATTTTATAGTTACGAATTTTATGAAAATAATATTTTATTTTAAATAAATTTTCTGTTGCTATTTCTAGAACATATTAAATACTTCTGTTTTATACATCGAACATAAACTCACGCTTTTTTACCATGAGAATAGACAGAAACTTCTACAGAATGCGATCTGCTACTACAATCCTTAAGTACCATATTATGATACTCTTTTTGCTTCTACTTCATTTACGTTTGAACGACGTTCTGCAAATTTATAATTTAAAATTATAAATCCCAAAGCGAAAAACTTTTACCAGTTACAATCACAGTTCAATCATTTATTATATAATCTTATTCTGGGTAAGCTCGTACCATCATCGACTCATTCTCTGTCATCTCTGACCTAGACTAGAGTCAAGAGCCAACCCATAGCAAATAAAAAAATATATGGAAAGTTGTTTCATTACCAGTATTTATAAAATGCATAAGAAGTTTATAAATCTACCGCACGAAATTAAACTCTATATACGGGTTAGTTTTTAAAGTAAACTAATTAAGCTGAGCTTTTGAAATATATTTATGAACTTGTAACTAATGGTTTGAGTGGGAGCAAACGTGAGGGAATTGACTGCTGCAACAAGCAATAAAGCTTGCTCAAACGAATATGTAGCTTAATAGCTTTTTGGTTGAGGCTTCTTTTCGCATGAATATCAACCACCCTTACAAGTGCTACCAGTTGATAAAACAAATTCGTGAACAACAAGTACCATGTGTTTTATTTAAACAACAACGCCATCAAAGTGCAGAGTAGTTAATTTGTGACGACCTTTATCATCGTCTGCCTTGCGTTTTCCCAACTATGTTGGGGTCGGCTTCCAGTCTAACCGGATGCAGCTGAATACCAGTATTTACATGGAGCGACCTCCATAACCCAGTTAGTACCCAGGGTAATACAATACGCGTTGGCAAGACTGACTGTCAAACTTTCGAGCCACTACCTCTGACCGACTGCCAAAAATGTACAAGTGACCGCTCGGTCCAACGGCTTCACATGCTTTCTGAGGCACGAAAGAAACTCGGTAAAAGATGTATCTCCACGGGCCGACCTTGGGATCACTATACCCATAAATTTAGTAATAAAACTGTCTAGTCCAAACCACTAGACTTAGGAACAAAAGAAAGAACTCTAAGATCAAACTTCGTATAAATGCAGCCATCTGGTATTCTGTTCAAACATTGAAACTTATTGAAGCGTGTTTTAATACAAGCACCGAGTGGTATCTCTTGAAAACATCAATCTATTAGTAAAATGAATATTTAAATTCCTAGAACTTCTTCTAAACGAGCTACAAGACTTAATTACAAGTATTTTTAAGGCTTTCCATCATTTAAATAGAAAAGTGAGAATGCCTTGTGGCATTAAGACCTATGTACAGACAGCGTTAGTATGTGCTAAAGCCTCAAGTTTTAAAATGTTAGGTACACTATTACAACATTGAATTCGTTGCATCGCATCATCGAACTACGATAAAGTTATCAGCAGTTTAATTATTTAGCCAGCGAGACCATGTGAATTGTGATGAAACTGTTATCTACTACTATTATTAAGAGCTCCTATTTATACGTTGAGTCATCATCATCAGCCTATAATGTTCCCACTGCTGGGACACAGGCCTCCTGTCTATGTCTTCGATATTTTAGTTTTAGAACATCCCGGTTTCCTCACGATGTTTTTCTTCACCGTTTTTGTGATCAGCGGTGATGAAATAAATTACACAAAGTAATGCGCCTGTCTGGGTTCGAACCCACGGCTTCTGCGGTACTGGTACATGAAACAGAAGAGTCGGGTGCGCTGGGCAGGAGAGCTCTCGGAGCCGAGTAGGCCGGAATGTAGCGTGAGGCAGGGTACCGTGGCCTGACCTCACCCTTGCTATTTAGTCTGTACGTGAATGCACTGATCGAGCGGCTCAGCAGCACACGTGTCGGTTGTTTTATTGATGGAGTTTGCTTCAATAATTTAAGCTATGCAGACGACATGGTGCTGCTGGCCCCCTCGGTCGGTGCGCTCCGTAAGCTTCTAGATGTTTGCGAGTCGTATGCTGCTTCTCATGGCCTTGTATATAACGAAGGCAAGTCAAAATACATGGTTTTCAAGTCCGGTGCCAGGTGTCCCTCCACCGTCCCTCCTGTTTTACTGAACGGTGTGCAGCTGCATAGGGTGTACTCTTTTAAATACCTGGGCCACTTGGTGACGGACGATTTGAGGGACGACGTGGATATGGAGAGGGAGCGCAGAGCATTGTCGGTTCGGGCAAATATGCTTGCACGCCGGTTCTTCCGATGTACAGCCCCAGTCAAAGTCACGCTGTTTAAAGCATATTGCATGTCGCTGTACTCGGGGAGCCTGTGGTTCAGCTACACCCTTAAGGCCTACAATGCTCTGCGGATCCAGTATAACAACGCGTTTAGGGTACTGTTGCGTCTGCCTCGGTTTTGTAGCGCGTCATCTATGTTCGCTGAGGCTCGTACCGACGGTTTCAATGCTGTACGGCGTAAGAAAGTGGCCTCGCTGCTAAACAGACTCCGTGGCAGCCCCAACAGCATTCTGAGCGCCATAGTCGGGAGGCATGACAGCCCGTTGGTGAGGTGTCTAGTCACCTGTACAATGTCTATGTTTTCGATTAAGTACTTACATAGGTTAAGAATATTGTTACTAACCCAATGGATCTTTGTTATCTGATTAAATAAATGAATATATATATATAAATGCTCCTAAGTCGGGGCTGCCACCACTGGACCGCTGCTCTCCGTTGAGTAACTTCTCGTAAATGTTAAGCCTATTATTGCTTGTCCGTTGTACCCAATAATAAAAGTATAAACGTTTTATTCGAAAAAAAACAATATTTACAGACTTTAAAAAAAATACAAATTTAAACTTATTTCCACTGAAAAAATAAATGACTACCTTAAAAATCTACCTAAAACATTTACATAGTACAAGTAATATATGTTGTCAGTTAATTAGGCCTGACGTCGTTAGTTCCGTCGGATCCGCAGGTCCAAAGATTACACCCTACATACAAACAAATTTTACTTCTTTATAATATTTGTTCAGAAGTACTAGCTGCGCCCCGCGGTTTCACCCGCGCAGACTGGGTGAAAATGTAGATAGCTTATACCATAATTAACACATAGGCTACCCTATGTGTTAATTATGGTATAAGCTATCTACATACCAAAAAAAATCATATTCAAATTTCATCCAAATCCGTTCAGCCATTGAGGCGTGAAGGAGTGATAAGTACACACACTCACTTACAAACTTTCGCTTTTATAATAATCATATACATCACACTCGCACTTATATTATAAGTGCGAGTGTGATGTATATGATTATTATAAAAGCGAAAGTTTGTAAGTTAAAAAGAAAGTTTGAAAGTTTGTAACTTATAATATAAGTGCGAGTGTGATGTGATAGATTTAGAAGTATAGATATATATATACAACGTGTAACGTTAAATGCGCAAAACCTGAAAATAGTTTGACCAGAATAACGAGCAGAATCAATTGATCCACTTTTTAATGTAAGTCACATTCTTCAAAAAATCTTCATAGAAAATGTTGCCATGTCTATTTTTGTTCATAGGTCAAGCCATCACGTGAGCAAACCCGCCAAAATAGGTAAACAAACACAAATGTTTGTCGTCCAATTTAAATTTTCTCATACGTGGGAAAAAAAGAAAGAAAGAAAGAAACGATCAGAATTGCCAGTAAAACTAAAACAGCACATAAAACCTTGCAGCTAGTCTTGCTGAGTAGTGCCTTAGGTTAAAATAATGCCCATGACTTCAATTTCACCCTGTATGAACCAAAGCATATAAGTATTCATATTTATACATTATTTATTTATATTCTAAGTAAGGTACATCTGAAGGGGACGCCGCCCTAAAGCTTTCAAAGGGCTTTTGTCAAAAAGCCGAGTAAACTAAACGGCAATCTTTTATATTTAACAAAAGGTAGTACAAATATTTGAGTTCCTACGGCTTCAGGGTAAATCTTCTTGGAAAGACTCGAGGCTATTTATTAAAAATCTATATTTACCTATCGGGCCTCGCAATACTTAGTAGTCTTAATGCCCATTATAAATAAATAATACTAAAAAGCTAATATTATTAATTAAGTACAAATAAATCAAGCTCGTAATCGCCATCTGCCGGCGCCTGTTGCGTCTCCTGCAAGATGTGTGGGAGCTTGTCATGTCCCTCTCTACCTTTCCCCAGGGTCCTTCTGCGACATGGCGGTTTCGCAGAAGTTAGTCATTGTATATTAGGACTTTACGCTGCCGAACAACGAGCGCTCAACGATTGGCAGCGACAGGTGTCCTCCCACATCTGTGACGAGGGCCGTGGCTCATCCCGATCGGACACTCGGCAAGCGTAAGCCGCGCCGTGTCCTCGGGGTATAGGCTCCTCCAGCTCTCTTGCATTCTCCACATTCACGGATGGTTGAAGGTATGCTTGCAACAAACCCTGTGTCAGATGAAGGGGAGGAGTGAGCTGCCACTCGCTCTGTCATTCTATGTGAGAGGCATGCGGAAGCGCCTCGCGACGATGACTATTTGCTTATACGAAGGATTTCCCCAAGTAAATCGCCAGCAGGTCATTTTATGGGGGTGCCAGAAGAAAGCATTGACGGATCTTCTCCTGCGCGAGGCCTTTATTTACCCTGCGGTAACCGCAGTATAAAACCACATTTCTTACCAAATAGCTACCCATCACTATACAACAAAACACATCACACACAATAAATATTACTTTTATTCAGGGTGAATTTTTCAAGTGGCTGAGGGCGCGATAAATCTAAAGAAAAGAGAACCTCGAACCAAATCACTATCGACGCCAACTCACTTGTAAGTTTCAATTGTAATTATTTACTTTTTTTTTGTTTACAGTTGCCTATAACAGCGAAGAATTAATAATAATTTGAAATAAGAACATAATGTTTTCACAAGATTATGCTTAATGACTGCTCGGGGGTGTTGATCAATGAAGTGCATTCATTTAAAATATGAAAAACATAGACTGCAAATTTTCCTTAAGTTTGCCGCATTTTTATTTATTTATATATAACACTTCAAGCACATAGTACAGAGGCGGACTTAATGCCATAGGCATTTTCTACCAGTCAGCCTTTGGGTGATGCAGAGACAAACAGTAGTAGGTGTTTATCATTACTTTCTAGAATTTGGCCCTTGGTAGCAACAATAATGAATGGTGTAACAATACAGTGTGTGTTTTGTGCAAAATCACCTGGTTCGATTCCTGGCTGGGAATATTGATCTTGCAAAAACTCAATGATGCAGTTTTCATTTTCATCCAAATCAGGCTCGAGACTCCTTTATGTGTTTTTCGATATTCCTCATAGTTTCGGATTCGGCAATCCACGACCGTTTGAAGAATTCACCCTGTATATATTTACCAAAATTTTTTGTTTGGTTAATTGGCTTACCCTGTTTGAAATAAATCAGCAAAGTATTTTAATTGTAGGTGGTGAACCTATAATTAAAATACTTTACGTGCTTTTAACCTACAAAATAAGATAACTTCGAAGTTATTTTGTAGGTTAAATTTAACATCAGAATTAACCTTATTCCCGTAATTACCTATGTTTACCCCAACATTAACACACCGTTTACCTTCGGTATAAATTACAATTGTTGGTAAAAAAGTAGGGTCGAGGACAAAGTAAAACAGAATCTTTTGATCATCATCATCATCATTTCAGCCCAAAAGACGTCCACTGCTGGACATAGGCCTTATTCAAGTGTCGCCACATTGACATTTTGGGGGGTTTTGCCATAATCGCCACGCTTGGCACGCTTTGCTGCTATGGTCAATTTTTTAGGAAATGTTTCTCTACGATCATTTTTATTAAATCTTCTTTGAAGTGGAAGCTAGTTTCTGAGAATCGAGCTGAGAGGCCAATTGGAATTGCCTGAACTGCTGTAGGCTGATGATAAAATAGAAGAGACCCAATATAAGGATCAACAGTTCCTCGGATTTAATCAGATTTACAGCAAGCAAGCCGATCTGTAATTATTTATGTGATTTTAATACGGAATTTTTCGATGGCTAGAAAGTTTCTTTGAATTCTCACGAAAATATAAAAACTTGCTAAACACATAATAAACCTTCCGTTATAAATTCGATAAACGATGGTGAAAATCGTATCAAAATGCGAAGCTTAAAATAATTGAGCGATCACACAGACAACGCCAAACGAGTAGACTAATTAATAATGATGCCTAACGAAAGCTTCGATCACGTGAGGAGGCTCTCGAAAGCCAGGTGGATCAAGGGCTTGATTGAGAAAGCGGTACTCTTGGACGCGGTTCGTATTGTGAAGAGGTTCCTTTCTCTGGAGCCCTGACCACCGCGCGCCGGTAGCTTAGACCCTGTTCTCGGGTCCCCTGATAACGGTTACATTTTTTTATTATTTATTATTTTATGGAATATTTAGAAATGTGTACAATTTTTGATGAAATAAATAAAGAAAGAACGGTATCTACGTCATCATAATTCTTTTGCCCTTATCCCAATTCATTTAGGGTCAGCGCAGCATGTCTTCTTCTTCCATACTTCTCTATTACTTGTCAACTCATCAGACACCTGCTAAAGTATGAATGTGCACAGAATATGGATTTAGTTACACTTGAAACTAAATTAAAGACCACCTTGCAAGACTGTTTGGTCGATTAAAGTAGCGGTTCATTTTCATTTCATTCAGTTCATTCTTAATTGAAACCATTTCTCTCTCTGTTAAACTCAACAGTAAGCAGAAACATAATGTTGCAGTTTAAAATGGAGTGAGAGCTTATTGTATTAATTAATTGTCCGTGGGTGCCAATGATTGGTTTTAAAATGCACAATTATTCCGCTCGTGTCGGTGCAATCCTAATGTAGTTGTAATCCTTTATTGTTGTATTATGAACTATTTAGCTGCTGTATAATTTAAATATAAGCATAATTAAGCTTTGTTAACTAAGTTAGTGATGATAAAGTGAGTTTTAATGGTTTTGGAGGATTTAAAAAATATTGTGAACAACCTAAATTATTTGTTTACAAGTGTTACTTAAGTATTACGAGTTTTCCACGCTTCATAACGATTTGTTCAGAATAAAGCAAATAAAGCTTGTATGATATAATTGATGGTTGGCTGACATAATTATGGCGCAATATTTCGCAGAAAAGCTTCGTCTGTGGGTTGGATCGGCACTTTTATTTATTGCCCTTGATCAAAATAAACATACACGTGTGGGCATGGTTGGCAGCTTGTTTCGCAGACATTTCACAGGATTTCGTTTCCCAGAAAATGTTTCACATAATATTTGGTCCTTGTACTTTTACACTTCGCCCGCGACTTCGTCCGAAAAAATTGTGATATTATAGGTAACATTATGTTAATCGGTAAAGATGTAGCTTTCTAAAGGTGAAAGAATTTTTTAAATCATTCGTGTATTTTTGTGTTAAATCTTAACAAACAAACAATCAAATCTTTCCTCTTTATACTATTAGTTTAGATATTTTTGTTATGAGAAACCATTTATGTGAAATGAAATTCGATGAAACAACGCACAACCGTGGGCATGCGATGCGGAGAAATGAGGGGTATAAGGGTAGAGGAAGACTAAAGAAACTATGGATAGACTGTGTCAATGATGATATGGCAAGAAAGGAGGTATATTCTCTACCCATCCATCCATCCTCACAAACTTTCGCATTTATTAATAGTAAGGAGAGAGATCAGCCCCCGTATTCACAAACGCTTCGATTTGATTTCGATCCGGAAACTCGTATGTCTATCTCGCTCACTTTCGTAATGCCAAGAAAAATCGAAATCAAGTCGAAGTGTTTGTGAATACGGGGGCAGAAGTAGTAAGATAGATAAGATAAATCGATCATCGATGCTCATTCTTTGCAACCTGCCTGCCCCATCTTTTGACAAAAGAAGGCAGATATTACTATATTAAAGTTTCTCATCGCCACAAAGTATTCACCTGTAAACTGATAGCGCACTAGGAGATATTTTCCGTAGGAAAAGAAAAATATTTTTCATCCCACCATCTCGGAAAGAGTATCATATAATCTTCAATATCTGAGTGGAAAAGCCGTTTTTATTCTCTAGAGGATAAAGTAAATTGAATTTAGAACATCGTGTGCACTAAGTTTGTGAATTAAAAAAAACATTTAACCTATTTACTGCTACCTCTATGGTGCCGAATATATAATATCATACACCTTTTTTTTAATTTGTTAAAAACTCAGACTCGGAACCTTCTTGGTGTTCTTTTTTCAATTTGCTTTGTACGCGGTTCTTTACGCGGCATTTTTTCACGTCATTGTTAATTATACCGTAATAATATTTTGTTATAATTTAAAGATTATTCTGTAATACTTACCTGTCATAATGTAGTAATTAATACCTAAACTGAAATTAATTAATCGAAAGGAATTTCGTTCCATCCGGGTGTCCCGTGACACCTCTCAAGTTTTTTAGTCTTTCTTAAACTCAAACTCAAATTCTTTATTGCATTCATGTGTTTACAATTAGTTGTTACATATATAGCAAAGTTCCAACATGAAATCCGGTTAGGGCACGGCAACATAATAGATTGGACAAAACAAGAATCCAGTTAGTAATACTGGATTGCAAGTTTGTTAAACAATTAATGTAATTACTATCAGAAATATTACTAGTATCTAGGTTTATGTAGTTTTTTTTTACGTATATTAATTATTATACTTTATCTAATTGCATTAGTTTTTATAATTTCATTAATTTGTACTTATGTTTGGTAATTGGTCTAAAAAGTTACTAAAACATTTTCGAAATGTCTTTAAAAAAAAAAGATAATTGGAAATTTCTGTTTCTATAGCGGTCTAATTTAGGTGTAAAATTCTTGTTCGAAAATGTTTTTAGTATCTTTTTAGACCGGTGTATCCTGCTTATGCGTCTAAAGTTTCATTTAAATCGGTTCAGTAATTTCTGAAAATAGGACTTGAAAGTTGGTATGAAATGTCGTAAGGCATAAACGCTCTTAATAATGAATCAAAATAATACCAACCTATTTTTGGGGAAAGAGCTCTGCTCATACAGAAAAGACACGAGCATTGATTACCACGCTTCCTCAAGATGGGTAGATGATTTCAGACATAGACTGGCCTACCATGACCGTTAACAAAACAATCACGATGTTTTCCTTCACCGATATCTGTGATGTACAAGATAAACTTAGAAAGTTCACATGAACTGAAAAAGTCACATTGGTACAGATCGCGGCACATAATTTGAACCAAAATGGCAGTAGTCCGCACAGGTAAAATTATGAACAACACTCGATTGAGACCCGAAAATATGTTAAAGATCGCGGTACGTAAGGTAAACTATGACCTTGAATGAACTGTAAAACATTTTTTGGGTCTCAATGGACTTTAGTCCATAATTTTACCTGCGCGGACTGCCGCCATTTTGGTTCAACTTACGTGCCGCGGTATTTACTGACCTGGATTTAACATAACATAAGTCACATACCTAACGACTGTATTACGTTAGTCCGAAGTTCAAAACACCGATGTACGGTATACATAAAGTTCGTTAGTACGAATTACGTTGGTCAGAAAGTACGCTATGACGAATTTCATTACTCATAATGTTCGTCACTCCGATGTACGTTACTCCGAAAGTTTGCTACGAAGAATTACGTTATTCCGAAAGTTCATCATCGCTGTGTACGGTACTCCGAAAACTTGCTTGCATTCGGATCTCTCCGAATGACGATTATGGACATTCGCGATTGAGTAATTCGTCCTAGCAAGTTTTCGTTTTAACACAACAACCGTTGGAATAGTTTGCTAAATAGAAAGAAAAATAAATATTTGTAAAACACTACAAGAATTAATAAAAGAGCAAAAAAATACGTGTTTGGAAATAGAAAGAATTACGGCAAATATTACAAAACGGAAAAGAAATAGCTCGGTGCTCATAAAAAAAAGATTAAAGAACATATTAAATATGATCAAGAAAGAAACTATGGATTTAAAGGAGTATTTAAGCGGTCTCGCATATGTTTATATAAAAACTTAACGATTTTCGTGTTTTAAATTACAGTCAAATTATTTATGTTATAGGTACTAGCTGTACGCTGTAGCTGTATGTGTAGCAATGCACTTTCTCCTAACAAACCTACCATATCCTACCTACCTACCCTACCCTACCCTTTTTTTTTTTTTTTTTTTTTTTTTTTTTTCGGATGGGAAATCATCTAATGACTTCTTCCGCTCTGGGCGGAGCGGAAGGGAGTGTCAGACTTGACTGACTACAACCCATCCATGTTCCTTCTTAGCCCTTTGCGTTCCAGGGGCACGGTATCTCTTTCGAACAACCCGCAGCCCTGGCAGGCATCGGCCCTCTCGGACCCCTTCCGATTTGCTGACATCTCCTTGAGGCGCGCGTGGAACACGAACGCGCCGTCGGCACGGTCTGTCGTCATAAGACGGACGGACGGTGAGCTAGCCTATTACTCACCGTCCACAGGCCCGCGCCTACGGTGGCCGGGGGCCACTGGTTGCCCCCCGACGCCCGGGGCGTCTCCCGCGGCGGCTGGGACGTGAGGTTCTCTCCCTCTCACGTTCCGCCACCTCCTTCGCTAGCATGACTGCTTCGCAGAAGGAGGCGACGGCTTCCCATTCCCTCTCGCTCCGGACCATGGATTGAACCAGGGCCGGACGCGAGAGGTCGCCGCCGCCAATCGCCGCTACGAGGACACGGCGGTGCTCAGCCCAAGCGGGGCATAGCTCCACAGTGTGCTCCACCGTGTCCTCCGGCCGATCTTCGCAGTGGTGACACCCGGGCGTTTCCTCCCGCCCGATTCGGTGCAGGAACCTCCCGAAACAACCGTGTCCGGTGAGGACCTGCGTCAGGCGGAAGGTGAGGGCGCCGTAGCGCCTCTCTAGCCACTCCTTAAAGAGGGGACTTATCGCCACTATTGTGGCGTGCCCTGCACGGCCGCCGCCTCGTGCGACCTCCCTTGTGCCAGCACCAGCGTGTCGTCAGCGTAGCAGACTACACTGACACCGCTAGGAAGGTCGGCGCGCAGCACCCAGTCGTAGCCGATGTTCCACAAGGGCGGCCCCAGAACCGATCCCTGTGGGACACCGCACGACACCTCTCGCCGGTTCCATTCTCCGGTGCGACCGGGGTAGATGACGGCCCTGTCCGTCAGGTAGTCCCCGACCACACGACGAAGGTAGGTCGGCACCCGGTGATACCGGAGTGCCTCCCTAATGCAGCTCCAGGGCATGGTGTTGAAGGCGTTGGCGATGTCAAGAGACACCGCCAAGACAACCCCACCCCTGGACACCGCATCCCCCGTCGTGAGAGCCCTCACGCGCATGATGGCGTCCACCGTCGAGCGCCCTCTGCGGAAACCAAACTGGTTCTCCGCAAGATCCGGCCCCATCCCCACAAGGTGCCCGGCGAGGCGGTTGGCCATGACTCTTTCGAAGAGCTTGCCCACCTCGTCGAGCAACACAATGGGCCGGTATGCGGACGGAGAGTCCGCAGGGCGCCCCGGCTTCCGGATGAGGACCAGCTTCCCCGTCTTCCAACGAAGCGGGAACTGGCCTCTCTCCAAGCATGCGCTTAAGAGCCCTTCCAGTCGGGGCCCAAGAGCCTCCGAGGCCAGGACCCAGGCTTTGCCAGGCAAGCCATCGGGTCCCGGGGCGGTATTTTTGGCTTTAAGCCTGCCTACCGCCGCTCTCAGGTCTACCCCGGTCACTTCCGGAATGTCGTCATCGTCCTCGATGTGGTCCGCTTCCGGCACCGCAAGCGGCGGAGCCATAGGCGGGGGAGGATGTTCCCCTCGCAGAGGGAACAGAGCGCTCACCACGTCCTCCACGAGCTGAGGGCGGAGACTCTGCGTCAGCGGGGGGGCCCAGGTGCGGAGTTTGTCCCGCACCATCTTGTAAGGGCGCCCCCACGGATCTCTGTCGAGAGTCTCCAGCATCTCCTCGCGGCCCAGGTCTCTGGCCCGCTGGACAGCCTCCTGGAGGGCGGTCTTCGCTGCTCTGTATCCCTCGTACAGCTCCGCCTCAATGGCTGCCGCATCCGGAGGGCGGATGCGGAGCCTGCGATGCCTGGCGTACGGGTGCCGCGCGGCTACGCACGCCTCGCGCAGAGACGTCAGCTCTCGCGACCACCAGTACACCTGACGCCGGGCGCTTCCTGGCCGAACTCGGGGCATTGCCACGTCGCAGATGTCGGACATGGCCTCCTGGAACCACCCTGCCTCGTTGTTGATGTCGGCAGGCCTGTTCGGTGATGTCACCCAGGCCTGCACTATCGAGGCTTCCAGGAGGAGCTCCCGGTCCAGCTGCTTCAGCGCCCAACGCGGACCACTCGGGGCCTGTAGGACCGGCGCGCTTGAGTCCTGGGCGGAGACATCAAACCGGATGTACCGGTGGTCGGAATAGGTCTCCACCCCCTCCATGACGCGCCAGTCAACGACACGCGGTGACAGAGCGGGGCTAGCGAACGAGATGTCCACCACCGACTCGCCCCGCATCCGCACACACGTGGGGACAGAACCCCGATTTAGGACGACCAGGCCCGCCTCCAGAGCCCAGTCCTCCACCATCCTACCCCGCACATCTGTGCAACGAGAACCCCAGGCCAAGTTTTTGGCATTGAAGTCCCCGAGCACAAGCACGGGGAGGGAATAGCTTCGGATGACGACACTCAACTCCATGAGGGAGTTGTGGAACTCGGCGAGAGTTCGGCTCGGGGAGAAGTAGACTCCCGCTACGACGATCTCCCCGAACCGTGCTGCTACGCAGCCCTGACCCTTCCTGACACTTTCAAGGGTCGGGGTACCGGCGGCGGCCGACGAAATTATGACCACTGAGCCGCTCAGGTCCTCCACCCAGTCTTCCCTGACCACGGCGACGTTAATCAACCACTCCGCCATACTCTGGAGCAACAGATCCTGAGCACAGCGGCAGTGGTTGATGTTCGCCTGGAGAAGGCGTAATGGGGCCATTATTGGCACTCCATTTCGGCCCCCTCCCGGGCCCCCTGTGAGGGCCCTGCAACAGATGTTGCAGCGGCAGTACTGGCGGCAGCCGCGGAAGCGACGGTGGTGGCAGCTGCGGCGGTGGCAACGGTGGAGGCGGTGGCTGCGGGCCTTCCCTTGCCCTTGGCCCTGGTGGGTGGTGCGCAGGCCCTGCCCCCTGCCCGGTGATCGGCTGGTTTGCCCGCTGCCGCACATGCAGTGCAGTGCGGCATGGCGGTGCAAGCCACGGCCATGTGACCGGGCTGACCGCAACGGAAACAGTCGCCGCTGCGGTCCACCTCCGAGGAGCACCGACAACTCACGTGCTGCCCCACGAGGCACCGGTAACACCTCAGAGGTCGGGGTTCCAGCAGCTTCACCTGCGCCGACACCCAGCCCACCAGGAGCCTTCCAGCCTCCACAATTGTTCCGGCCGCCGTCACAGGGCAGCTTACCGTAACAGTTCGCATGCCCGAGTGGTCCGGACGTAGAGTGCCTGCCCTTACCTGCTCGGCAGGGCACCCACCTGTCCTGGCGACGGCGGCAACCACCTCCTCCTTGGTCACTGAGTCGTCCAGACCCAGGATGCGCATGTCTGCGCATCTGACGGGCCTGGACACTCGGACCTCGTCCGCATCTAGGGACGCTCTGAGCTTTTCAGCCAGAGCGTCAGCGGACAGGCCGCTATTTGCTCCGGGGATCTCCAGCGCTCGAGCCCCTGTCGCGGTGTCGCTCATGATTGAAGGTACTGTAACATAATTTGAATTATTATTAAACTACTATTACCTATTTACGTTATGATTTCTCATTTCTGTAGCTATAGACACTGATATTGTTTATTCTTATCTTTCTTCTCCTTACATTAATATACCTACATAAAACGAAATACTCTCTCTGAATGTCGATTATGAACATTCTCGATTAAGTAATTCGTCCTAGCAAGTTTTCAGAGTACCGTACATAGCGATGATGAACTTTCGGAATAACGTAATTCGTCGTAGCAAACTTTCGGACAATTTCGGACGTACATCGGAGTAACGAACATTATGAGTAATGAAATTCGTCATAGCGTACTTTCTGACTAACGTAATTCGTACTAACGAACCTTATGTATACCGTACATCGGTGTTTTGAACTTCGGAGTAACGTAATACAGTCAAACATAACAGTCATTATTCTCGGTCAACTTTGTCCCATAGATACCTTACAGACTAACATATATATCGTAAAAATACAACTCGTGCTAGTAAATAGAAACTCAAAAACTATGTTAGTAGCACTTCACTGCACTATGACACTGTGCGTTCGTGTGGCACTTGCCCATGGAAGCGTCAGAACACCACTCCCGGCGGCCCAAAGTCCTCTACCAAGGCAAGGTGCAGATAGCACGTTGGAATTCGCACCACAAACGCCTTAAAGTTGACGTTGCGACACGAATCTAGCAGCTGCACTCTCGCCACGTACTTGAGCTTATTACGCACGTACTCCACGATGTCGTCCGCCGTAGTTGTGTAATGTAGGCGGGAGATGTACACCGGAGTGTTCGGCTTCGCGGCTCTAATAGTCACACTGGGCCCCGATGGAGCCGTGCCGCAGCGGTTCTTGCTGGAACGTTGACGGCGCTTCCTCCTCAGCTCCGTCACGAAACCATCATCAGCCCGAATTGGTGCCTTTTCAGGCACGGGCTTCCCTGCGCGAGCAGTTTTGCCCGCGACTACGGTAGCAAAATCCCCACGATCAAGTTGAGATTCCGCAGATGCTAAAGAAACGGGCAGCGGTCGTGTGGCGACATGGGAAGGAGCCACAGGGAAGGAACGACGGACGGATTTGATTGCACAACCTCGCTAGGCGCTTTACTTTGTAAATATGTTATGACCACTGCGCCCAAAACATCATCTGCCTAGCCTTTTCCCAACTATAATTTGTTAGGGTAGGCTTCCAGTCTAACTGGATGCAGCTGAATACCAGTATTTTATACAGAGTGACTGCCTATCTGACCTCCACAATCCAGTTAGTACTAGGTAATACCGCCGTCGTAAGACTGGTTGTCAGACTATCGGGCCACTGACCACCTGTAACGACTGTCAAAGTTTTATAATTGATCAACGGTTTAACGTGCTTTCCAAGGCACGCAGGAAACTCGGTACCTATGTAATGGGTCGTGATCTACGGATCGACCCGAAAGCTGTTATTATTTTAGTCACGAGTTCCACCACGAGGCTCTCAAAACGACGAAATCAATATTTTCAAGAACCGCCAATTCTATACTCAAACTCAAACTAAAGCGTTTATTTCAATTAGACCATTACAGGCCCTTTGGAAAGCCAAAAACGCAGAACAAAACGCAAAGCTACAGCCCCAGACACAAGGAATAATAACTTGTGAAAGTGCTGTATTTTCTCATTCCAAAGCCTAGCCTACCCAAATAGGAATGCTTTTACCTTCCTGTTTTAAAAATTCGAATAAAAAGTTTAAAAGTCTAACTATGTGCAATAGGCTGTACAATTTGTAGGTTTTTTTTGTTATACCCAACAAATTTGATTGAAACAAACAATGCTGCGGCTGACTATTCACAAACATTTCTCATCAATTCGTTGCAAATAAGCAGCACTCCTCCCGCTATTAATTTGTTTTCAAACATAGGTCATTCAGGCAGTTTTGATGAACCCAGATATTGTCTGAATACTTGAAAATAGTCATGGATACCCCGTCTGTGGCGAGCGGAGGGTTATGTCGGTCTCTAACCCATTAGAAACCCATTGTTCCTATTACTACCATGTGTCGAAGCTTCGGAAGATGCAAGTACATTCACGCGCAGACCCACCTGGTGTCAGCAGCCCACCATACCCGGCGGGCCAATGACCAAATGCGGCCTATCCAGCAGCCGCTCGTTCTCCATCATGAAGGCGCGTAGGACCGCTGCTCGCCACCTCTTTGGGCCTGGCTGGTCTGTCGATAGCCACACCCCTAGTCAGCCCTAAATTGTTGCTGTTGTAGTTCGCCGCCAGCAGGCACATCCTCATGGTGACCGGAGATCGTGGAGCGCCTTTCGACGTCTGGCTTCTCTTCTGGTGCGTGTAGAGTGAGAGGCATGCATGTAATACACACTAGTCAAATTGTTACTGCAGGAAAGTATTATCAGTAGGTAGGTAGGTACTACAAAGAAATTAAGTAATTCCGGGTATGTTACACTAATTTCAAGAAGACGTGGACAAGATTATGTACGGCCATGACATACTTATTATAAGCTTATAATTCAAAATACTCCTCCACATTGATGTCATCCGGAAACGTGATAGAAGACTATATGTATGAATAAATAAACTATTTGCATGAATAAACATATTATTTGAATTTGTTAAACTTTTGTTCTATTCATTATAACTGGCGTACTGGTCACGAACAAGGCAGTAACGAAACGCAACTTTGACGTAACGTCGATTGTCCAACGTCAAGTCGTCAACAAGTAAATGTCAAACCAAAGTGAAATGCTGCGATTTCACTGATTAGAAAAGTTTGGACGCAAACATCTAAATAAGAATAAGTATTCAGCGAAGTGTTTGTAGTTTCAATTTATCCAAAATGTCGGCTACGACATCTTATAATAATGAAAAAGTGGTGATGGGTGAAGTGGAGTACCCGGCAAACGATCCAGCTTCTGGGGCGTTTTTCCAACCAGATTATAAGAAGTAAATAAACGTTATACGTATCAATTTGCTGTATAGAAGCATCTTTTGATAATTAACTAATATTCTAGTAATGTTTCGGTTTAGGTACAAGTAAAAATGTATTTTTACAATGACTTCGTTTTCAAGAAATATACACAAAATCACAGAACATTATCAAAGTTTTCAAAATTTACAAGATATACATTATTTAGATACAACAATACAATGTTCCCCATCAAAATCCACCTCACAAATACTGTGAACTTAATGAAATTACATAGAACAAGTTACTTTTTTTTTTTGTGTTTTTCAGGAATGAGGACTTGAAACTCATGTTAGATGGGTCCAAGGACTCGCTCAAACTTGAGGCTATGAAAAGGATTATTGGCATGATTGCCAAGGGAAGGGATGCTTCAGATCTGTAAGTATTACTAGTGCCACGGTTTAATAAAACTTTGTTTAGTTTCACCTGTAACTTTCAGTAGATTTATGATGGTGATTGATGGAACTTTATGCCAGTGTTTCCCAAACATTAATCTGCCATGGCCCGGTAAATGTCACACTGGCCCATAGTGACCCACTCAATACTTTAATCCTCTTCCCCCGCTGATTACATTAAGTAAAAAAGATCAGTAAGTATTGCCTATTTTGTGCGAATGGAGCAATTTTTTCTAAGGTGGACGGGAATAAAAGGCCCAAGGCATTAAGCCAGCCTTTATACAGTTTTATAGTTCTGCATAAAGTTTTAATAAAAAAATAAATATTTATTTTAAACAAGGCAGAACTGCTGCGACCCAGTATTTTATTTTGATGACCCTGTGCCAGGTTGCGACCCACCAATTTGGAAACGCTGCTCTATGCTATTTTTTTTGTATGACAACATTGTTTTCTATATAGGAGCACTTGTTTTATACTGAATAGGCTTGTGTTTGACCGCAACCCGCATGATGTGAAGCAATGAGGCCTAGGGTGGAACACGCTAGCCTAGAATGAACCAATACACTGGAACTTTGTTAATACTTACTTGTAGTTTTCATTAATATATTAGCCTATAAATTCAAGTTTAAAAGTTTATTGCTCAGTACAGTACACAATAATACATTTCCAGATGTCAAGTGAATATGCACTCCATTGTGTTGTGTGTATAAACAAACATTGAATGTCTGAATGTTTATTTTTTGAGATAGAGATGTAAACAATCCTTGTAGTTAAATGCTCTAATAAGTATATAATAAATTGCTACTACTACCAACACTAGCTAATTAAGTCTTTTCTACCCAAAACTCAACTATTTTTAAATGTCAAGGAGTTTGTTAACCAGAAAATATAAGCATCTAGATCTTTTTCTTACCCTTATCCCAGTATACTTAGCAATCAAGAAAAACATGTTGACACAACATGTCTTCTTCCATACTTCTCTATTACTCGTCATCTCATCAAACACCTCCTTTCTCGCCATATCATCCTTCACACAGTCCATGGCTGGGTATAAGAGTAGAGTAAGATCCAAGGTACAAAAGAGCTAAAAATCTACACTGATGTATCAAAAACCGACGACGGGACAGGTTTTGGGGTGTTCTCCGATGACCTAAACATAAAAATATCCAAACCACTTGGAATGCTCAACTCTGTTTACCAAGCAGAGTTTGTAGGTATTATCCAAGCGGCACACGCTATAGCGGCCAGAGAGGTTACGAATACCAATATTCGAATACTTTCCGACAGTGCCTCAGTTCTCCAATTCCTAAACAGTAATCAGATCACGTCGAGACTAATACTAGAATGCCATAATGCCCTAGAACGAATCACGGTACTAAACCACAACACGGTAACACTACAATGGATCAGAGGTCACAGTGGATCCCTGGGGAACGATGCGGCGGATGAACTTGCCAGAAGAGGATCCAGCACAAAACCCTACGGAGCCGAACCCATTGTGCCCATTCCTTTCAAGCAGCTTGGAAACTGGTTAAAGGATCACACTCGAACACAAGCGGCAAAATGGTGGAACTTGACACCAGGGTGTAGGCAGTCCAAGGAAGCTATGCCATCCCTTGATACAAAGCTGACCAGGCGCCTTCTGCGTCTGTACAGGGATGGCCTGCATCTGGTGGAGGGGACCATCACTGGACACTGTTTACTAAATAAACACTTCCACACTCTAGGAATCACTGATAGTCCCCTGTGCAGAGCATGGATGGATGCGGAGGAAACGGTGGCGCATGTGCTGCTTGAGTGCACCGGCGTCACCAAGATTCGCGAGGACACCCTGGGAACACCAAGATCCCTTGCGGATGCCCTGAGAAGACCGGGAAGTGTGATCTGCTTCTGGAGGGAGGTGGGCTGGTTGGAGTATCGGCCACTATGGCTCACGCACAATGGTCCACTTAAAGGACTAAGTGAGGAAACCTAAACCCCATAAAGAAGGAGAAGAAGAAGATCCAAGAAACAACTCAAAACTTTCCGCACAACATTTTCCTAATTTTTTGTATATGCTACTTGTCTGATCCAAAGTACCTGAGTAAAGGAGGGGTGGGAGGGAGGGGAGAAATTCCTCTACACTTGTTACATTGTCCCCACATTTGATAGTAATAAAATTATCCCCTTAAAACTTCCTTCTTCAGGTTTCCAGCGGTAGTAAAGAATGTGGTATCTAAGAACATTGAGGTGAAGAAGCTGGTGTATGTCTACCTGGTGAGGTATGCTGAGGAGCAGCAGGACCTGGCACTGCTGTCCATCAGCACCTTCCAGAGGGCTTTGAAGGTAATATTGTAATTAAGAATGTACATAATCATGCTATGCTAGACATTTTTTTTGCTAATTTGTGTTTTGATAATCTTATAAAACCAAAATAGAGCAGTATTTTCTTTAATAAACACACACAATTATAACTTTCACTTTTAGAGAAATATTTTTCCACCTAGCTCATTTACACCAAAACTTAGCACCACTTAAATCAACGGCTAAATATAAACACACTATTGTATTTTCAACATTCAGCTCAGTGTGAGGGTATAGTGAAAATTGATATATAAGATTTTACTAGCATTAGCTCGCAGCTTCGTAAATTTAGAATTTGACACTAACCGTCTCGGACATTGTGGCATCTATTATATGAAGAACATTATTGTTGTTTTCCTTCGGCAACAGTACTTTTTTTCGGTATGAAAGGTACCCTCCGTATCGGACCGTTTCATTCTGACAATGTATATGTATAAGCAAAATATCAGGATGATCGGTTCAGTGCATGAAGAGTTCAGTTTAGGCATGAAGAGGTAACAAACTTACTTTCTACTTACTTCTAAAATTTGGCGACGACTTTGGTATTTGTATTTTATTGTGTAGCGGGCTGGTTTCCGCAACTCCACGTCTAAAGCGCGTATTTTGCGCACGGGTGGGAACATTATTCGATCCACCCTAGTTCGCAGAGAAAGGCCAGCAGCTCCTTGGTGTTGCTGACGATCTCGCGCAGAGTACCTGGGTCACCGAAGTACTTTGCCTTTGGTATTTATAATATTAGTTAGGATTAGGATTATCATTCCCAAAATAAACATTTAATTTATTTTGGCAATCTCAGTTTCTGTTAAACCTACACTAACTAATCTAACTATCACGTTATATTTCATCTCCAGGACCCCAACCAGTTGATCCGTGCAAGTGCTCTCCGCGTCCTGTCATCCATACGCGTGCCAATGATAGTGCCTATTGTGATGTTGGCTATCAGAGACTCTTCCAGTGACATGAGCCCGTATGTCAGGAAGACCGCTGCTCATGCTATACCTAAGTTGTACAGGTCAGTCTGTTCGTTTGTTGAAAGAATAAGAATAGGCAAGAAGTCAGTTCTTGTCTTTTTTTGGTATCATTAAAGTTGGTACAGATATATTTGTAAAAGATCAGGCAACGAGAGGTTCCAATTTCCCGCTTTTTAAATAAAAAGTTCATCTTTCCTAGTATTTGGCATTTGCATTGAACACTATTGTAATTGGATGCACCCTATACTCGTATATATGTTATATCAGTGCTGCAATATGCTATATAACAATATTTTATCAATTCTTTTGATATATTTTAACTAGAAAAAGTCTTAATTCATGTAACTCTTCTTGTGAACACTTTCTTCTTGCTTCACCAGTGTGTGAACTTATTTTTCTTATTTTATGTAGGAACGTGAACTTCAAACACCCTCTACAAAATAATATACTATTATACTGACTTACTATTCATACAAACTTGAGCCTGTTGGTACATCTTAGTTTTAAGTATTAAAGGAACTCTTAGTCCATTATTATGTGATTTTCTCCCTACAGCCTTGACCCTGAACAGAAGGAGGAGCTAGTATCTATCATAGATAAGTTGTTATCAGACAAAGCGCCACTCGTAGTCGGTTCAGCAGCCATGGCGTTCTCTGAAGTGTGTGGGGAAAGGATGAGCCTTATACATAGGAGTTACAGGTAAATATAAGTTAATAGTATAAATAGAGAGCAGCGGTGGCCCAGTGGTGGCAACCCCGACTTACGAGTAGTAAGCCGTGGGTTCGAACCCAGGCAGGCGTATTACTTTGTGTAATTTATTTCATCACCGCTGCTCTTAAAAACGGCGAAGGAAAACATCGTGAGGAAACCGGCATGTCCTAGAACTAAAAGTTCGAAGACATTTGACATCTACCAATCCGCACTGGGCCCGCGTGGTGGATTACAGCCCACTCTCTCTCTAAGAGAGGAGGCCTGTGTCCCAGCAGTGGGAACATTATAGGATGATGATGATGAGTATAAATAGGATTTAGTACAGTCAGTCGCCAGCATTACCTGACCCATTTTCCTCTATTTTGATTTGTGAGATGGGTTAGGGAATGGTGAAAGGCACTGTACATAAATAAAAATTAGTATAAATAATAAAAACATAACATAACGTCTGTAATCCTTAAGGGTTTAGGCAGAGGTGTACCTAATAGTACACCCACATTTCACCAGTTATGTTTTTTAGTCCCATGTAACAGAGGGCGAGCCTATTGCCATCAACCGGGCACAAACCCAGACTGTGGCTGCTACTGATAGATTCCTGATGGAGAAACCCAATAACGCTTTGCCCGACCCGGGAATCGAATCCAGGACCTTATGCTCAGCAGTCGTGCTTGCGACCACTCGACCAACGAGGCTGTCAATGACTTAAAGTCGTTTTAAAAATTTGCTTGTCTAAATGGTATGTTTGCACATCAGTCATATTAAAAAAGTGTGTCTGACTAACAAAAAACCCAAATACCTTTTAATAAATCGTTGAACGCCGGCTGCACGCACGAAAAAGGATGACTCATTGTACGTTACGATCGGATCGTACGTTAAGCTCATTGTAACGTTACGATCGGAGCGAGAGCGCCGCACGAGCGAGCGAAAGTCACGATCGGCTTGCGCCGCATCTATCTCTCTTCCACTCGATTGGCCTATGCGTCCGAGGAGAAGAAAGACAGCGGCAGCACACAACTTACATCTACACGTGAACTGTTTCATCGACTGATTATAAAGTGAACTGAAAAGTTAATGTGGTTTTCATTGTTTATTACAACAACTAAATTAATTCAATAAAAATGATTCAATTTTATTCATAAAAGTGTGCAATCATTTCATGAATGTTTTGTTATGACGTTGTCACGTTAACTATCGTCCGTAAACCGACTTTACAGACAGCCAATTTTTTTTTTATTTGTCCGCAGGAAGCTATGTGCTCTTCTAGCAGATGTTGATGAGTGGGGACAGCTGACATTGCTTAATGTGCTCACTGTCTACGCCAAAACATGCTTCGCGGATCCCAATAGTGAAGTAAGCAGAATAATAGTTTATTATAAACATGAGTGTTCATAGTTGCATTCTTTTCTTCCCTGTAATTTTCTTTGGGAACACAATGTTTGAATAATTTTGCAATTAATGTTGATTTGCTCCGGTGACGGACGTAAAAAATAGCACCATCCCATATCTTCCCGTGGGTGTCGTAAAAGGCGACTAAGGGATTTGCCAGAGAATGGGCAGCAGCGTTCTCTGTGCTTTTGTAACAACCGTACTGCGATCGCCAACACGCATGCCAAGCGTAGCGATTATGGCAACACCCCCCAAAATGTCAATCTGGCGACACTTGGAGGAGGCCTTTGTCCAGCAGTGGACGTCTTTTGGGCTGTAATGATGATGAATATTGATTATATGCCTCATTTACCTAACAAGAGCGAGTTTTATGAACTTCGAAAAATTCGGAGTATAAGGCATCTAACCAATAATATAAGGACTAAGCAGAAACCTGTGCTGTGTCTGTCTTGCGATGATAGCCGTAATAAGCCTATTTTCACTTGTCCTTTTTGTGTGCTTTATCATCAGCATCGTTTTCCTGCCCTTATAGCAATTTATTTAGGGTCGGCGCAGCATGTTTAAAATTTCATGTCTGTCTTTTGAAATGAAAACACAGATTAATGTCTGTGTTTTCATTTCATGAACTAGCTGTCCCTTCGTCAGCGTCACATTTTCCCCGTTTTCGCAACATTTTTCATTGCTGCTCCGCTACTATTGGTTGTCGCGTAATGATATATAGCCTATAGCCTTTCTCGATAAATGAGCTATCTAACACTGAAAGAATTTTTCAAATCGGACCAGTAGTTCCTCAGATTAGCGCGAACAAACGAACAAATTCTTCAGCTTTATTATTAGTAGTAAATATATACTATGTATATATAGTATTAATATATTAGATTAGATTGGGATAAGGTAAGGGATGATAATGTTTGTGATTAGTGTGCTTTATTTTTCACGCAAATAAAGGTTTTTTCTTCTTACTCCCCAGACATACTCAAGTGACAGCGACACAGACAAACCGTTCTACGAGTCATCAAGCGACGCCGAGGGCACAGGCCGCAAGCACTCGTCCACCTCGCCCAGCTTAGACGCCGACCATCGCTTGTTACTGCGAGCTGCCAAGCCGCTGTTACAGAGCAGGAACTCCGGAGTCGTGCTAGCTGTGGCGCAGCTGTTCTATCATTGTGGACCTGGTAATGTTACACATACTTGTATCATCATAACTTGTCTAGCACTCGTCCACCTCGCCCAGCTTAGACGCCGACCATCGCTTGTTACTGCGAGCTGCCAAGCCGCTGTTACAGAGCAGGAACTCCGGAGTCGTGCTAGCTGTGGCGCAGCTGTTCTATCATTGTGGACCTGGTAATGTTACACATACTTGTATCATCATAACTTGTCTAGCACTCGTCCACCTCGCCCAGCTTAGACGCCGACCATCGCTTGTTACTGCGAGCTGCCAAGCCGCTGTTACAGAGCAGGAACTCCGGAGTCGTGCTAGCTGTGGCGCAGCTGTTCTATCATTGTGGACCTGGTAATGTTACACATACTTGTATCATCATAACTTGTCTAGCACTCGTCCACCTCGCCCAGCTTAGACGCCGACCATCGCTTGTTACTGCGAGCTGCCAAGCCGCTGTTACAGAGCAGGAACTCCGGAGTCGTGCTAGCTGTGGCGCAGCTGTTCTATCATTGTGGACCTGGTAATGTTACACATACTTGTATCATCATAACTTGTCTAGCACTCGTCCACCTCGCCCAGCTTAGACGCCGACCATCGCTTGTTACTGCGAGCTGCCAAGCCGCTGTTACAGAGCAGGAACTCCGGAGTCGTGCTAGCTGTGGCGCAGCTGTTCTATCATTGTGGACCTGGTAATGTTACACATACTTGTATCATCATAACTTGTCTAGCACTCGTCCACCTCGCCCAGCTTAGACGCCGACCATCGCTTGTTACTGCGAGCTGCCAAGCCGCTGTTACAGAGCAGGAACTCCGGAGTCGTGCTAGCTGTGGCGCAGCTGTTCTATCATTGTGGACCTGGTAATGTTACACATACTTGTATCATCATAACTTGTCTAGCACTCGTCCACCTCGCCCAGCTTAGACGCCGACCATCGCTTGTTACTGCGAGCTGCCAAGCCGCTGTTACAGAGCAGGAACTCCGGAGTCGTGCTAGCTGTGGCGCAGCTGTTCTATCATTGTGGACCTGGTAATGTTACACATACTTGTATCATCATAACTTGTCTAGCACTCGTCCACCTCGCCCAGCTTAGACGCCGACCATCGCTTGTTACTGCGAGCTGCCAAGCCGCTGTTACAGAGCAGGAACTCCGGAGTCGTGCTAGCTGTGGCGCAGCTGTTCTATCATTGTGGACCTGGTAATGTTACACATACTTGTATCATCATAACTTGTCTAGCACTCGTCCACCTCGCCCAGCTTAGACGCCGACCATCGCTTGTTACTGCGAGCTGCCAAGCCGCTGTTACAGAGCAGGAACTCCGGAGTCGTGCTAGCTGTGGCGCAGCTGTTCTATCATTGTGGACCTGGTAATGTTACACATACTTGTATCATCATAACTTGTCTAGCACTCGTCCACCTCGCCCAGCTTAGACGCCGACCATCGCTTGTTACTGCGAGCTGCCAAGCCGCTGTTACAGAGCAGGAACTCCGGAGTCGTGCTAGCTGTGGCGCAGCTGTTCTATCATTGTGGACCTGGTAATGTTACACATACTTGTATCATCATAACTTGTCTAGCACTCGTCCACCTCGCCCAGCTTAGACGCCGACCATCGCTTGTTACTGCGAGCTGCCAAGCCGCTGTTACAGAGCAGGAACTCCGGAGTCGTGCTAGCTGTGGCGCAGCTGTTCTATCATTGTGGACCTGGTAATGTTACACATACTTGTATCATCATAACTTGTCTAGCACTCGTCCACCTCGCCCAGCTTAGACGCCGACCATCGCTTGTTACTGCGAGCTGCCAAGCCGCTGTTACAGAGCAGGAACTCCGGAGTCGTGCTAGCTGTGGCGCAGCTGTTCTATCATTGTGGACCTGGTAATGTTACACATACTTGTATCATCATAACTTGTCTAGCACTCGTCCACCTCGCCCAGCTTAGACGCCGACCATCGCTTGTTACTGCGAGCTGCCAAGCCGCTGTTACAGAGCAGGAACTCCGGAGTCGTGCTAGCTGTGGCGCAGCTGTTCTATCATTGTGGACCTGGTAATGTTACACATACTTGTATCATCATAACTTGTCTAGCACTCGTCCACCTCGCCCAGCTTAGACGCCGACCATCGCTTGTTACTGCGAGCTGCCAAGCCGCTGTTACAGAGCAGGAACTCCGGAGTCGTGCTAGCTGTGGCGCAGCTGTTCTATCATTGTGGACCTGGTAATGTTACACATACTTGTATCATCATAACTTGTCTAGCACTCGTCCACCTCGCCCAGCTTAGACGCCGACCATCGCTTGTTACTGCGAGCTGCCAAGCCGCTGTTACAGAGCAGGAACTCCGGAGTCGTGCTAGCTGTGGCGCAGCTGTTCTATCATTGTGGACCTGGTAATGTTACACATACTTGTATCATCATAACTTGTCTAGCACTCGTCCACCTCGCCCAGCTTAGACGCCGACCATCGCTTGTTACTGCGAGCTGCCAAGCCGCTGTTACAGAGCAGGAACTCCGGAGTCGTGCTAGCTGTGGCGCAGCTGTTCTATCATTGTGGACCTGGTAATGTTACACATACTTGTATCATCATAACTTGTCTAGCACTCGTCCACCTCGCCCAGCTTAGACGCCGACCATCGCTTGTTACTGCGAGCTGCCAAGCCGCTGTTACAGAGCAGGAACTCCGGAGTCGTGCTAGCTGTGGCGCAGCTGTTCTATCATTGTGGACCTGGTAATGTTACACATACTTGTATCATCATAACTTGTCTAGCACTCGTCCACCTCGCCCAGCTTAGACGCCGACCATCGCTTGTTACTGCGAGCTGCCAAGCCGCTGTTACAGAGCAGGAACTCCGGAGTCGTGCTAGCTGTGGCGCAGCTGTTCTATCATTGTGGACCTGGTAATGTTACACATACTTGTATCATCATAACTTGTCTAGCACTCGTCCACCTCGCCCAGCTTAGACGCCGACCATCGCTTGTTACTGCGAGCTGCCAAGCCGCTGTTACAGAGCAGGAACTCCGGAGTCGTGCTAGCTGTGGCGCAGCTGTTCTATCATTGTGGACCTGGTAATGTTACACATACTTGTATCATCATAACTTGTCTAGCACTCGTCCACCTCGCCCAGCTTAGACGCCGACCATCGCTTGTTACTGCGAGCTGCCAAGCCGCTGTTACAGAGCAGGAACTCCGGAGTCGTGCTAGCTGTGGCGCAGCTGTTCTATCATTGTGGACCTGGTAATGTTACACATACTTGTATCATCATAACTTGTCTAGCACTCGTCCACCTCGCCCAGCTTAGACGCCGACCATCGCTTGTTACTGCGAGCTGCCAAGCCGCTGTTACAGAGCAGGAACTCCGGAGTCGTGCTAGCTGTGGCGCAGCTGTTCTATCATTGTGGACCTGGTAATGTTACACATACTTGTATCATCATAACTTGTCTAGCACTCGTCCACCTCGCCCAGCTTAGACGCCGACCATCGCTTGTTACTGCGAGCTGCCAAGCCGCTGTTACAGAGCAGGAACTCCGGAGTCGTGCTAGCTGTGGCGCAGCTGTTCTATCATGGTAATGTTACTCATACTTGTGTCGTCATCATTTTTCTAGAATTCGTCTATCTCGTCCAAGACAATATTGAAACATCATTTCTAGTGTATATTAACGTCATCCCTTGGGTCAATCTTTAGGATAAGCCACGATTGCCTAGGTTGGTCTGTGGATGGGTGACCGCCCAGTACATACCTAGTTTCCTCCGTGCCTCGAAAAGCAGGTTAAGCTCTTGGTCTTGGCTGTCATTTGGAGATCTTTGACAGTCGTTACAGCTAGTCACTGGCCAGAAATTCTGACAACCAGTCTTACCAAGGGATATGATTGTGTTACGTATTTTGTATTGATACCTCTCTAATGTCACCTATATTGTGGTGAAAAATAAACATTATTTTTATTATTTTTTATTTATTATTTTATTTTTACCAAGGGATATCGTATTACCCAGTACTAACTAGGTTCTTGAAGTCAGATAGGCAGTCGCACCATGTAAAATACTGGTATTCAGCTGCATCCGGTTAGAATGGAAGCTGACTATAACATTGTTGGAAAAAGGCAAGGCAGATGCTGACGAATTAGCGTCAACCCTATCCTTAAAACATATTAATTTCAATTTATTCTCGCAGCTCAAGAAATGCCACCGGTCGCGAAAGCTATGGTTCGTCTGCTGCGCGCGCCGTTAGAAGTTCAGAGCGTTGTACTCAACTCTATCGCTTCACTCACTGTCACTAGAAGGGTAAGTTTCATATACAGGGTTATTGGTAAAACCCCAACAACCTCTTAAGAGGTCGTTGTACTCATCATTATAAACAACATTTATTATGGGACCAAATCTGAAATCGCGGTTTCCAGGTATTCAGAACATCATTCTGAGCAGATCAGAAACAAATCTGTGGTCCTCCAACGGGAAAAAAAAAATTGCTGTTTCCTACAAAAGTGCAATCATCATCATAATTTCAGCCGATAGACGTCCAATGCTGGACATAGGCCTCCCCCAAGTGTCGCCACATTGTCGACTCGCATCCAGCGGATCCCCGCAACCTTCACCAGGTCATCGGTCCACCTATTGGGAGGCCTTCCAACGCATCGTCTTCCGGTTCGCGGTCGTCATTCCAGAACGTTTCGGCCCCATCGGCCATCCGTTCTGCGAATGTGCCCTGCCCATTGCCACTTAAGTTTGGCAATTCTTTGGGCCACGTCGTTAACCTTGGTTCTCTTGCGGATGTCCACATTTGACCACGCAAGGAAACTCCGAGCATAGTCCTCTCCATTGCCCTTTGGGTGACTTTAAGCCTTCTGATGTGGCCCATTAAGAGCGACGCCAAAAAAGTGCAATACCTACATGTCTTATTTTTTAATTACCGTTGAAAAATGCCTATGAGGGCTCAGAATGATCTGAACTACTGAGTATGTTGTAAACGCACAAACGGAAAACGGTCCTCCCTGTATACATGCTCCGGATTCTGTGCCGATAGGTGTGTTCACCCCCTAAAACGTTTACGTTCAAGTTTCATTTGTATTATTCTACGACTGTCGCTATCTTAACAATTTCCCATACTCCCACAGACTCTCTTCGAACCATTCCTCAAATCATTCTTCGTACGCAACTCAGACCCGACTCACATTAAACTGCTCAAGCTTGAGATCCTCACGAACTTGGCAACGGAAGCCAGCGCCGGCGTGATCCTGAGGGAGTTCCAGACGTATGTGACTTGCAGTGACAAAGCTTTCGCTGGAGCTACGATACAGGCGATAGGCAGGCTTGCTGTGGCTATACATTCTGAGACTGAGACCTGCTTAAATGGGCTCTTACATTTGCTGTCGAGTAAGGATGGTGAGTATTTTTACTTCCGACTTCTAAATTTTGGTGTATTCCCACAGGAAGCGTTCGTTTTTAGGGTCCAAAACGGTCTGTCCGTCTGTCTGTCTGTTTGTGTGTGTGAGTTTCAACTCCGAGACTATTGGCACCACACAGTTGTTTGGAGTGGAGGTGCCTTCTATGAATCGCTACTCAAATATGATGTAAAATAACGAAAAAAATAAAAACACGGGTGGCCCACCATGGCTGTAACGGAGGGTTGAAAAAATTGATATAAAGTATTTATCTGCTTGCCTCGCTCTGCTGGTTTCGTTATATTCGAATTACAAAATTGACAGCGGTTTCATAATGATACCCATAACGACATCGGGTTGCATCATGCGAATCGTCATACATTCTAAAACACAAGCAAAGACATTCTGAACATACAGTCATGTACCTATAATATTACTTCGAAATCGAGACAATATAAATGATGTTTTTAAAAATGGAACTACTATTTGGCTGTTGCGGCTACAAGATCTTTGCCTTATTCCAAATAAAGACTAAATAAAAATACTTATTTGTCTATATCTGTGTTTTATTCCTTCCTTCGTAGATAAAATCTTGTATGCAACAGTACGTTATTGGTCTTGTAATAACTCTTGCCCACCTATTTCGGTACGCGCTACGCTTGTACCGAAAAATGGCACTCGTATTATAAGACCGTCCATGACGTAACAGTTGCATAAATAGCAATTTTTTCTTAAGCCAATAGTTGATATGAGATATTTCTAATTTCAAAAGTAAGAGGAGGAAATTGGTGTCTGATTTGATGACGAATATTATGTTGCAAGTTATCAGTGTTTGATAAAATGTTGGTACTACACAGAATGGGTGGTGTGCGAGGCCGTGGTGGTGGTGAAGCGGGTGGTGGGCGGCGGTGCTACGTCAGCGCGGGCGGCCGTGTCGAGGGCGGCCAAGCTGCTGCGATCTGACAGGTAACACACCAGTCTACACCAGTCTTCGGCGAGATATAGGCATTTCTACTGTCACGTGAACACGTCATTGTACTCGGTTCGCCATCTGCTGGAAAAAAGGCTACAATGGTGCTGATTCTAATCTAATTTTTGTCTCATTTTGGGCATTATTGTTATAGCCTAAGATCCCGGTATACGACCTTCACCGAGCTGTTTAATGGATGATGCTTATTTTAAATTAAATTTAATATGTCAATAAATATATAAAAAAAACATTTTCGAAATGTCTTTTAAAAATGAAGATAATTGGAAATTTCTGTTTCTATAGATAATTAAAAATCGGTCTTATTTAGCTGTTACATTA
This sequence comes from Cerastis rubricosa, assembly GCA_949152445.1. Taxonomy (NCBI): domain Eukaryota; kingdom Metazoa; phylum Arthropoda; class Insecta; order Lepidoptera; family Noctuidae; genus Cerastis; species Cerastis rubricosa. Next base: position 19,644,088 of record OX424541.1, read on the forward strand.
TTTTTCGAAAAGGTTTTTTAGTAACTTTTTTAGACCTATGTATACTGCTTATGCGTAGGAAGTTTCATAAAAATCTGTTCAGTCATTTCGGAAAATAACGACTTGAAAGTTTGTATGAAATGCCGTAGGGTATAAACGCTCTTAACCTAAAGTTCAACCCGGTTGTTGTTCTGAAACTATAATTAATAAAAATATTACTTTTTATTGTGGGTAGCTAGAGAAAACTTTAGTCAAATGACTAAAGTTACACACATTACATTAAACAGAGATACAAAATTATCATGTCACTAAATAGAAAAAAAAAATGCTGGAAAATTTTGGATTTTACTTTAGGGGTATGAGGAGCAGGGTGTAAAGTTCCTCGATACTCCTTTGAAAAGGGAGGATCTTCCGACCAGAGAGGTGTTATGTCTGGCGGGCAACTGCCCAACAGTTGTTGTCGGGTTTCTCTATATAGTCTTAAGTCGATGTAAACTTTGCTTGCGCGATTTAGGAAATTGGTGTAAGTTCTTCCGTCGTGTCATAGATGGCGCTGTAGTACTTTTTGTTGTAAGTTACTTTTTTGTACATCGCTACATTACCATGTATCATGTAATATACTGACTTATTCGACCTACAGGTTGGCAGGCAACGCCCGCGCGGCTGCAGTGTGGTTGGTGGCGGAACATGGCGCGAGACATCCGAGAGCTGCTGCTATCCTGGCGCATATGGCCGCTAACTTCGCTGATCAGGTAAACACTCACCACGGGTTTTATAATTACGGAACTCCGTAACTTATAATGTTTTAAGTAATGGACAAGAAAAATAAGTGGGACTGGGCTGCCCATGTCTGCCGTATGCGGGCGATGAGCTGTGGGCCAAAATAAATAACCACGATGTGGAGCCCTGACACATCCAGCAGGTGACGCTGGACAGAACCAACGACCAGTGGTCCACATTGGCCCTAGATCGAAGGATTTGGAATTCATGGGGAGAGGCGTTTGCCCAACAGTGGGATGACATAGGCCTACAGTAACAAGAAAAATAATTCTAATCAACTGACGGCAGAGTTGCCGCAGTGCCTAAGTTATTGGCTGTTGCGCTGCCTGTCACAGGTTCAATACCTAAACGGTACTAATATTCGTATGACCTACAGGTAGTTGTTCTGGGACTGGCTGTTTGTATATATGAGTTTAAATGTTTGTAAACGCACCCACGATACAGGAGAAATTCCTAGTGTGGGCAGCGACATTTATTTAAAAAAAAATAAGTTCGCGTATGACATGGACTTCCTTGTTGAAAACTTTGCCGTTAAATGGTACTAAGTTTTTGTCTTATCGCCAATTAGTAGCTTTTCATTAAAGCTTACTTTGACAATTAAAACAGGTATAAGAGGTCAACAGCCGTTAGTACTTTAAAAAGCATCAGCTGGCCTACCATGACTTCTTAAAACATTATTGTTTTACTCCTTTTCCAGGGTGGGAAAGAGATGGAATAAGAGTAAAACAATACTGCTAAGACGTCATGGTAGGCCAGCAGGTTAAAAAATAGTGCGTGGAGTCCCTCCGTGCGGAAGAAGTGAAACTTCGTAATGTGGAAATGAGTGCTTTCATACCCCCTCCATGGTAGCGTTAAACGTTTAACGCAACCTTGTTGGAAGTCGCATAAGAAGTTTCACTTCAAAAACTTTTCTTTGTTTGTTTGCCCATCACATCTGTCAGACTGACCAGTCACTTTAATTTGTCCTTGTATTAAATCGCAGTGAACAAGTCTCAAAATTCCTCTGAACTATTACCCTTCTCCACAGGACGAGCTAGTGAAGCTCCAGCTCCTGTCCCTCGCAGTGAAGCTATCGGTTACACAGCCCGACACCCTCCCTGTCTGCCGCTACGTGGTCTCGCTCGCACGCTATGACGTCAGCTACGACGTCCGCGACCGCGCTCGCCTGCTGCGTCGGTTCGTGGAGCCGGCGCCCGGGAGGACGCTGCATCACTATGTCGCTGATATATTCTTGCCGGAGAAACCGAAGCCTGATGTACAGAGTAGTTTTAAAGGTGAGTTTTTGAATTGATAACTTCTTATGGGAGGGTAAACGCTTCGTAACGGAACGGGTTACGGCGCCACTCTATCTGGCTTCCCTTTCTCTCACGCATACGGCAGCAGTAGGCAGGCTCTTTCAATATTAAATAGTTCAACTTAGATTAGTTTAAGTTATCACTTCTGTCGAGCGTCCCGAGACGCACACGTTTTATTTATGACTGAGTTACTGACACGTTGATCTAATGGTCGCCAGCGTCAGTGCTGATCAAGAGGTCCTGGGTTCAATTCCCGGGTCGAGCGACGTGTTTTTGGGTTTTTCTATCCGGAATTTCCCGGTTTGCAGTCACAGGTTCTGGATTAGTACCCGGTTGATGGCAATAATCTCGCCCCATATAACATGGGACTTAAACATAACTGGTGATAAGTGGGTGTACTGTTATGTACACGCCAAGACGACGTCCGCTAGTTGAAATGGGTCACACACAGATTCACTGCACGAAGTGGAGTTGCTTACTTTGGGAATTCTGCCAAGTCGTTTTGGACGTTTGCCATTTAGGATGAGTTTGTGAGCAACTTGATTAGCTGTCACTGTGCTAGGCGTATAAGGTAGTGGTGGTTCGGTGGTGAATTTGTGGATAGTTGTAAACGCCTATTTACTATTGTGAGTCATGTCAATATTGCTACCGTATCCATAATTTTTCTTGGCTTCGCTCGCTAATGAGTGACAGCAGTTTTTCACCAGCTTCAACGGTCTCCTCCTAGAAAGGGTCAGAATCGTAGAGTTGTTCGTACCTCTTAAGCAGTTCGCTAGATTCCTGAGACATGCCGGGGAAGTATGATGTGGGGCAACCTCGGGGGATACATTTCCGGAATGCCAATGAGACTACGCTTACGAATTTATCGTAATTTTGTGGGGTAGGCGGGATGGTAAACAATTGGCCATCCACAAAGTTTGATAATTGTTCCCAAACGGCTTTCATGTAATTGAAGCGGCGTTTTAGTGGCATAATCACTTGGTGGATAGCGGACTGCATTGTACACATAATCAGTCTATGTTGGGTCCGGGGTATCAGAGGACAAATGGTTTTTGCTCTGGCTACAAATATTTGTGCTGACAAATATCAGGTCGGGATTATACCCGCGCTTCCAACGTCCGCTATTAAATTATGCTGGTTATTTTGGGTCATGAATTAGAGTCAGATCGTTAGCTTCTGCCCATTCTTCGACAGATTGACCGTCTGTGTTCGTGGAGCGATAGCTCCCACTGGTGCTAAGGCTGTTGAAGTCACCAACTACTATTTTTGTGCACTGAGTGATATCAGGTGAGTCAAGTTCGAAAGGAGGGCCAGGGGGTGTATACACGGATGTTACTGTGCAACTACCGAAAGTGAAGAGCCGGTTATAACTTAAATTTGCCATCGTGGTGAAAGGATTAGCCAATCGACAGAAGTCGATTGCCCAGGCGAATATGCTTGCCCAGATGGGACCGTTCTGCCCACACCAATCTAGTGGATACAGCTATAAATAAGACGTGCCGGATTTTTAGTGGATGCCTTGAACCGACTCCGGTACGAAAGCTGTATCCACAAACTGGGATAGCGCCTCTAAAAGTTCGTAGGACCATAGCCAGCCGCATCGAGAGGACGAAGCTACAAGCTGACCCACGCCACCCAATGCTCAGTTACGTCTCAGTGCCCCAGAGGCTGAAAAATCGTAAAAGATTTTTGGGTGCGTTGGCCCAGCTAGCCAGCGGTAGAGGCGTTGCTATTAGCTGGAGCTAATAGCAACGCCTCTACAGCGAGATGTGATCTTTGGCGGGAGTTGCTTAAGCCCCCTGACGATTTCATCGAGCCTTCCGAAAGCCTACCACACGGGCATGCTTTGCCGTGGCCGACTTGTAAATCTCTAAATAGACTCCGAACCCAAGTCGGCCGTAGCAAAGACAATCTCTATAGATGGGGGTTCATCAACGGTTCAGATCTCAAGTGTGTATGCCGCGTGACTCCGCAGACAATGGACCTTCCATCTTACGCTGCATGCCCTGTCACCTGCGCACTTGAGGATCTTTGACTGCATCAGCGAGCGGAGTTCGGTTGGCTGAGATTTGGGCCAAACATATTTAGTGATTTGCCGTTGACACGCTAAGAAGAAGAAGAGTGTCTATCCAGATTCAGGATAAGACTTGTCACATCCTCTCAAGTATTGGTGAACAGTTTCGCGTTATCAAATCTCTCTGCACTGTTGGGAAGGCTAGATATGACCTTGACCTCGATTTTCGTAGTGCAGTATAAAAATCTTACCACTTAGTCACTTGCCACTTAGTCATAACTACTAACATACTATTATATGTCGCAGTCTGATGATTTTATTCCGCTAGACTCGGAATCATGTGGGCAGCATATGGGTTTCGTGCAATGAAAAAAACACACACACGGTACACTGCTTTTATCGAACTAACAAATTACTTGAAATTACAATCCAACACAATAACACTAGGCACCATGAATCGGGTTACAGTTTCGGGACGTCTTGACTCCGCCGAGAGACAGAGACTGTCCGCCTCGCTGGGAGCTCGAAACATCACGACTCTGTAGTAAGCGCGCTTAGATGTGGGTAGACTGGTGAGTAGGTCGCTTGACCTTTGGCGCGCTTTCGATTCATAGTCCGTACTAATAATCCGACTCCGACACGGCCATCCTGCTTGCACACGTCCTCGTGTGTTGGGTACCCTGCAAACAAATACTCCACGACAGAAAGAATCATGTCCACTTTCTATACATTGATTGACCTGTCACTTGATTTGTTTTACAGGTCGCGTCTAACTACAACTAGTGTTGTATGAAAACAATTATTGTTTATAATAACACAATAACTTGCCATCTTTTCATTTAGAGGCCAGGGATAAATGCAATTACGTAAATAAGTTTTTGAGGTTAAAACAGCTGTCATACGAGATTTGACAGCTGTCATAACTTCAAAAATATAAGTTAGATAAATCGAATTGTATATTAGAGAGAGAGTATCATTTTACAAATAAATCTCCCTCTAATGTAATATCATCTTTAAAACGACGCACAGTCGCAAACAGCAGTTATAATCTCGTAATAACCCGCAGATGCCGAGTTTTAGACTTCACGTCTGATGTTATTCTATCCCTGTATTCCAGACTACACTTAGTGCAAATTAATTTAGGGAAGTATCGATTAAACGACTTAATGAAATTAAATCTCTGCGCCATCATGACATAAGTAAATAAATAACTGAAAGAGCTGCCTTCCTACATGTTTTTGGGGAGAACAGGGAAATTAAATAAAAAACTGATTTTGTTTTATTATTATTTATTCAATCAATGTCTTCTCTAACAACCACTTCATCTAAAAATGCCGCTGGGGCTATAATATTGGTTTCATGTCTGGCCCAACCTAGGTACCACACCAAGGTCATAACATGCGCACAACAACCTACAGTGCGACGTCCTACGATGCAGTTACAGCAATACTCTATAATGCCTTCTCGTCCATTAACACCATTTGCTACCAAAATATACACATAATACTGACGTCTTGAAATATGTCTCGATTTTATTTTCCCTTTTATAAGCGAATTTTCCCCACTGCCTAACTCCGGTATACGATTAGTATCTAGACAAACTTCTATTCTATATCCGCCATCGAAACGTACATGTTCACCATAATATGAACGTGCTTGACGAATTTGGTACGTTCCCAAGGCGAATAATATTAATTCACTGAATTCTAGACGGGGGAACTCAATATTAGCATTATCTGCTGTAATGCTATGAAAAAAGGATGCTCGGCGATTTAAATTATATTCTGAAACTATATTTGATAAGTTATTTATCAGGGGCATCCTTTCATTTATTATATTTAGAATTTGAGCAGCATCAGCTCTATTGCGAAGGCGAACACCAAACTTATTAATTAAACTGGCAGCAATTTGGAAGTAAGCCATCATATTTGGTACAGTTTTATTAAAATGGTCAAACCTTAACAATCTAAAATCTCTTTTAAAATATCCATTGACAACCTCCACCACCCATCTGCATATAGTTACACATCTACTTCTATTTGCTTAGGTGGTGGTTAACTGGTGTTCACCTTCTATTAGTGACTCTGGCATATATGCCTTATAATTACAATTCTCTAATAAGCTGATGCTATCTCTGAATCCCCTGTCTAAAATAAATATGTCATTATCTTGAAAGTACTGTCTCAGTGGGGAATTTTCATTGCTGAACAAAGAAGACATTATTTCTGCATCAGATGTGGTAGCCTTGTATGGGCCAAAACAATCTAAAATGTAACCGTCACAGGCTACTATTAAAAATGGCTTTAACAGATTTCTGTATTTATGTAAAGAATATGTGTCTTTTTGAAACATATAATTGCTACTTTTATTTAAAAAAATGTATGTTCCATCGCACATCACAATACATTGTTCATTATTTTCATTATATATTCCATTTGGGATCATGAGATTGTGTTCAATCAATTGTACTCTAGACAAGTGGTTTATTCCGAGATTGCATGGAACAAAATCTTGCAATAATATTTCTCGTGCTGTTTGCATTAACCTCTCTAGTGTAGTGCGAGGAACTTCCAGTAAGGTGGATATTCTTAAATCAGAATCACCTGTCCGCATCTTAATTAATACAGCAGCTAGACCTAATATACCCCTGTGTTTACTCAATAGTCGGGGAAGTTCTTCCAATAAATTAAGGAATTTCGCTTTTGTTAAGCCCATCCAAAATCCAAATAAATGGTCATCAATTTCTTGTACTGATTCTATGCTTGAAAAATCGAGAAAATGTTTGTATTTTTGAACAAAAGAAAAAACGTGCTCAATGTGTTCAACAGTGAAATCGCTCATGCTGTTTTCACTGTCATAAAGGGAATCCCAACTGTTTCCATGTAAATGGTCTGTGCATACCCTAGCCAATTTGGGAATATAAAAATTGTAATTGGACAAAATGGTAGAACGCAGTTCATCTGACACAGTATGCAGATTTGCATTCTCACATGCATAAAATGCACAATGAGATGCCGTATTGGGAGCACGTTTATAATTAAGTAATGTTATGTTACTTGATTGTTGATTTCTCACTATCACTGGTTGGGTTTGAGATTGTTGCGAATGGACCTCTGGAGCTGGAACTGATTCTACAAATGATTCCCTTTCATTTTCCTCATCTGTACTTGCACGGAGCGAGGGAGGTTGTATTTCTTGTAAATGGACTGGATCAACAGATTGTTCTACTTCTTGTTCTATTGTTTCACCTTGAAGAGTCTCGTCACCGTCTAAGCCTCTTCTCTCATCCTGTTGCTGACTTTTAAGAGCTTGTTTTTTAAATCGCAACCAACAGGCATGACATACACGATCAGATTGCGATATCTGTCAACAAAAACAATATATTTGTATTAAATGCATTAACACACCCAGTAACATTGTTGATTCAAATATAATAGAGTAGGCCTAAGCCCTGCAGTGGTAAAACCCAAACTAATATAAATAAAATGAGTTTGAATATTTAAATACAAACCTGACGAGGTGCTACAGCAGTTTGAATTAAGTTGATCATCCTTAGTGTGAGTCTTGATGCATTTTCTTGAAGAATGTGGTCACTTTGACGATGGAGCAATGATCGCCCACAAACGGGGCATACTTGAGCATGACCACGGCGAGATGAACTAGCAGATGCATCACACTCATTGCTTCCATGAATCTGAGCATTAATAGTTTGCATGCATATATCAAAGCACGCCTCACAAATGTAATCTTCTTCTGTAATCTGAAAAACAAATCAATTATAAGAAATAAGTATATTTAATTTATATTTTTACATGTTTCGATTTAAATAGCTGTGAAAAAGAATACTTTAGCTAAAAATATGGGGAAATCTACATGTTAGTAACACATAGTGGTGAGTATTAGTTCTATTTTTCTAGTTTTTTTTTTGTAGGTACCTACTTAAGTGCGTCTGTTGATTGAATACTAAACGTAACGTTAGTTACCTACTTGATTGTTATTATACTTACTATTACTGGAGATATCCAAGTGCTAATTAGCGAGATGACTCTGCTATCAAGCTGAAGGGCCTGATAACGTCGAAGCGTATTAACATTTATGTTGCAATTTATACAAAGCAATCTCGTAGAAGGCTCCATATCGCTTTCCAACAACAGCGATAATGTCGTAAATCCAAATCAAAAAGCACTAAATCGGTATCCGTGTAACACAAGCCAAAGTAATCGTAAGTGGTAGGTATCGAAGTCCGTGAAAAATGCAAAAGTCGTAAAGATATCGGGAAATCTAAAATCGCACAGTACAACACGTAGCAAGAGCAAACGAACGACTGCAAAACGTCAATCAAATGACAGCCTGTCATTCACAGTCGGCGCAATTCGTTTTACGCGTAACCTGTCAAAGGTTACGAATTGCGCCGACTAAAACACTTCTTTTTCTTTCCATACCGTAAGATAAAACCTTAAATAAATCATAGTTTAATAAATTAACAAGTACAGTTCAAAAAAATACCAAATGGTTATTTTGAACATTCATTTAACCACAATGACGAACGAAGCAGTTTTTCGTATTCTGTGAAACGTAACGTGCATAAAACGCGTTCCGTTTCCAAAAGTCTATTGAGGTTAAATGATGATAATAAACATAGTAACAACGTTTTTTTTCCTGGGTTTACTTGAAAATTCAAATAAGCAATACGAAAAAAGCAAAAAAAATGCAATTTTTTAAGATATTATACATCACTAGACTCGTCATAAAATTTTCAGGTCAAAATTGGACATGATTCTTTGTTCCACTCGGTCACTCCTGACCAAACTTTAGATTCAACGGGGTGGTGGGAATAAGAACTTTGTAGAACTAGCCGTTTCGTTTTAACCGAACCGATTGGAAATAATCGAAAATACAATAATGATAACCCTGGGCCATGTACCATAGTCGTTCAAATCAACCTTTAAAACTCTACTGCAACAGCAAAACTACAAAGCTTATAGAAACCCTCGAGTAAATGCACTAACGCCACGGCTCTCTAGCGGACCAGCAATCGCATTGCTCTCACTCATCCAGCGCATGGATCAAAACTAAAATTAGATCAAACAAACAATTAGGTCAATTAAAATGCAAGAGCAACCAAGTACCTCTTCATCCATCTAATCACCACATAAAGCAGGAATCTCATCCGTGGCCTATGGGCAACACTCAGGCCCTCCAACAAACCTCTGTTTGTTTTACTACGTTCCTCAAGAACGCCGAGTCCCACATGCATGACTCTATGGTCTCTACAAGACCCGACCTCCGCCAGAGCCACCCGCGCACCGCGCATCCACGGACTACTATAAGCAGACACCGACTTCTAACGGACTACGGCTACGAAATGGCTACTGGTACGGTCTGACCATCCGAACCAAGATTCCACACTATCTCTCAACTCTAAATCATTTACTTCAAACGGTAACGGTACTTGGCCCTCGGGCATTCTCCTTAACCCATCATGTGCATACTTGTAAGTACGCTTAGAACTTAATGATCTCAATGTGTAGCGATCCCCCTCTAGTACTTCGACTGGTACGTGACCCGCTGGCATCTTCCTTAGCCTACCGCGTGCGTATCTGTAGGTACGCTTAGAATTTAAAGCTTTCCGTGTTAAGGATAACCGTCTAAAACCTCGATCACTCTAAAAAGACCTTTAATGTTTAACAACCCAAAATCACCAATCGCAAAACGTTTAATTTTGCCATCGTTTCGTCTACTCGGCACACTTGTCATGTTGAGCTAAGCTAACCCGTCGCGTCTATACGAAACGTGTACCACCGGCTCGTCACCTTAGGTACCGGGTGCAATTCGGCTTGTACTTTACCGGAGTGAGACTTCGCTACTTAGCACGTAACGCAGCTATTTACTAATTCAAACGTACTGAGACTTTCCCGGGAACTAATTATAATCGAAAAGCTTTTCAGTCGTCTTTTCAGCACCAAGGGTCGCGGAAATTACTGTTTACCGACCATCGGAGAACTTGAGCTAAATTGGGTACGCATTTAGACCTACCATTGCGTCGTATACGACAGTGAAAGACGCCTTAAGCACTTAAGTCTTGGCTACTCATTGCCAGTTACATTCGTTGCCATTACAGTTAAAAACCGATTGAAACTTATTACCACTATTATGTCTCACCGAACGTACACAAAAGATTTTCGGTAACGAAAACTCCCTAGCCGTTATGTTGGCAACAAAACCCCGATTTAAAATCTCGCCACCTAACATGACGTCACTTTGTAAATAATTATCAGGCAAACATTGCAACAAAGTTTCGATAGGGTAATCGTTAATCACTACACAACATAAAATCTGTTCTGTACTGAATACTCGCGTCTGAACTATACCAGTCTTAGCAACAACGTGACTAGTATGTTTGCCATTAAATTTCGATGGAAAACTTTCTTTCACCAACAAGTATTCAGAATCAGAATAATTAGTAAACCGTAACAACTCACCCCTGTGTTGCAACGTGCCCGCGATGTTGCTTGTACGACGCAGACATCGACGCGGCTCGGCACCCCGCCGTCAGCAGGTCACCGACGCACGTACGTACGTACGGACGGCTACGTGAACCGGCATGACACTTTTGACGCACAGCAAGGCCTTCGCGGCCCTTTGTCGCTTGTCCGATGCCCGTAGCAGCCGGCACAGGCAGCGGCTTCTTCGTGCGACAATCCGCTTCGTTGAGTCCTGGTTTCTCCCTAGTCCGCAAGCATGGCACTTGATTTGCGGTAGCGATGAACACTTGTGACGTTTTTCTTTTCCTTCGTCATGGTCAGTGCGCATTATCTTTAGGGGTTCTCCTTTGGTTTGTCACTACTCAGGTTAATGAGGGTAGTCGTAAAAGTTACGGCGCACACGAATCTGGCCTTGAACAATTATTTAAACTGGTCTCACGTCAAACCTGGATAGGTTCTCAGTGTTTCGCAAACATTTGTGTTCAAGGTACATCTAGAAATTCGGTAGTACATTTTGGAGGTACACCGTAGATGCAAAATCACCTTCGTTTTCCGAGGCACATCAACTAATGACCACAGTACAACAGTGTGCTGCGGCACACTATGTTACAGCACTGTTACACTATGTCACAGCACTGTTACACTATGTTACAGCACTGTTACACTATGTTACACTGTGTTACACTATGTAGATGCGGAGCCCTTCAACGCCTTGCTTAACGTTCAAATAAGCTGGATTCCTTCCACTGCACTCAACAAGAAAAAATCAAAAGTCACTTCATTCAAACTAGGCTTATAATCAACACTTTTTGAACGTCAAAATTACAAGAGACAGTCCCCCATAACGCCCGCCCTTCGCCACTTCCTAGTGTTTTAGCTGGGAAGAAGAAGTGGCGGAACAAACTCCCCAGCAACACATCTGTCTGTTAGGTTAGAAGAACCAGATTTTACACAAAACAAGTCAGCGATGGATGACGCATTACTAGCGCGCATCGCACTCTGTGAAATTTGGCTATTCTAGTAGGTACACTCTGCCTAACCCTTCAGAGATTACAAGCGTAATGATATGTTATGTTTTGTCAGGATCAAAATCCGCTAACACACTTAACAAAAACACTAACCGCCAACACTAGCTTGCTATTCACTGGCTGAGTTTAAGTTCGTATCGCGAGTGCAATTATTCGTTTTGCATTTCAAAAAGTAACCGTCACTGATTGTTATTGTCACTGTTCTCGCGTGTGATTGCATTAGCACGATTTGATCGCACTCCTGATGTCGCAGTCTGATGATTTTATTCCGCTAGACTCGGAATCATGTGGGCAGAATATGGGTTTCGTGCAATGAAAAAAACACACACACGGTACACTGCTTTTATCGAACTAACAAATTACTTGAAATTACAATCCAACACAATAACACTAGGCACCATGAATCGGGTTACAGTTTCGGGACGTCTTGACTCCGCCGAGAGACAGAGACTGTCCGCCTCGCTGGGAGCTCGAAACATCACGACTCTGTATTAAGCGCGCTTAGATGTGGGTAGACTGGTAAGTTGGTCGCTTGACCTTTGGCGCGCTTTCGATTCATAGTCCGTACTAATAATCCGACTCCGACATATATATTAAAAGTTTTTCCCTATAAGTATGCATCACCTCACCCGGTTCCCTCCCCTAGACCGCGGCACGTTCACGGTGGGGTCGCTGTCGCAGTACATCGGCGCGGCGGCGGGCGGCTACCGCGCGCTGCCGGCGTGGCCGCGCGCCACGCTGCACGGTGGGTTGATTTATATACGTAGTGGACTTAGGACATTAAAAAAAAAGTCATCTTATTTTTACTGATTAATGATGCAAATTTGTTCTACTATCTAATACAGTAAATTATTGTTCTATGACTTTTTATTTTACGCATTATTTTTAGTACTACAATTTTTTAAATATTTTTTTGTATAGAAAAAATCATAAAATCTAAAGAATCTCAAAAATCTGAAAACATCTCCAACTGCGATGTATATATTAAAATAGTACTATTTATTAGCTTATTTTTACAACTAGTCAGCTACTGCGCTTTGCTGCGATTTAGGAGAATTTTTTTTTTAATTTTTTTTTCTTATTAAAATCGCATTTAAGTCTACAAAATCTCAAATTTCTTCCAATTGTTGGATAAGTATTTTAATAGTACAATTTATTTGCATCTAATCGTCTACTGTAGTTTACTGTGACTTAGTAGGTAGTTAGACTTTTTTAGATTTTTTTGAACGAAAATATCTTAAAAGTCACCTAAATCTTAGAATACTTAGCAGTGATAATTATTGTATTCTCTATTCCACACCACCCCAGAGGTAGAGAACTAGGCGCGTTTTTTTTATCAGTGGTCTCCCCAATAGGCCTAATCCACGACTACAAATCTGTGTTCTGTATGTGTGAGACTTACAAAGACAAATTCAAAATTCAAATCATTTACCAATATTTTTAGGAGGGGCCTGCACCATGCTCAACACCATGCTCTGACAATAACGGGTCTTCAGTTAAAACCCCTAAATTTTCTTGATCATCATCGTCAACAAATGTATCCTTAACGATCAACAAAGCTGTTGCTTCTTCTGAAAAGGCTTTGTGTTTTCGCACCAGTTTGTGTCGTATCTTTGAAATATGTGGATCAGAACTGATTAACAAATTGTTCAAAATATCTTCATTAGTAGCTTTTCTACAGAATTTCCTCGAATTATGAGCACGATATCTCCGAAAATCTTTGTTGCGTGCTTCAGCTGCTTCTTCGGATAATTTTCCAATGGGCACTATACCCAAGCTTTCAATAATAGCTGCTCCGTGAGCTAAAACTTTGTGAACACTTGCAGGCATGTAAAACCAATTATATAATTCAATGTATAGTTCCATGGTGGTTTCGGTATAATCTTTAAACTTCAATATATCAATACGGTGACCCGACGAAATTGCTTCTAATATAGTTTTAAATCTTTTTATTAATTCTTCATTTACTCCTGTGATCGAAGCTGCAATATCGGGGTTTTCGAAAAATCTCCTCGCAGTATTCCCATCATTTGTTGTACCATGACCCTGTTTCACAACATCAATTAAAAGTCCTGTTTCGGATTTAAATGCTTCCTGAATATTTCTCTTTTTGCTCTCCATAATAGCTTTACTGTCACCTTTCACCATCCATGTCTTCAAATCTAATCTGTACGCTATATGAAGAATGCATTCCATGAATCGTATCCAGATGTGTAACGACGATAAACCATATTTATATAAATCGACATCAATTTCTTTTGCCAAAACCAAGGACAAATCATTCATTTCCTTTGGAGTAGCTTTACATATGTCACATCTTTGTGTTGATGTATCGCAAAGAACTGCAGTCGCTTTACCATCTATCATGGTTAGTATTAGGTTGTGCGAGATGGTCAAATCATCAACCACTGTCTTAACTAAATTGTTAATCTCTGCCTCAATCGCATTTTTTTCTTGCAAAATGCTGAATTTGTTTTCCTTCATGAATTTAAAAAACAGCGGACGACACCATAATGAGGAATTTGGGGAATCATTTTCCCATATAACTCTGTCACCAGACACTAATTTGATAGGAATCAAACTACCCATAAATACGCTAGAATCGTCAAAGTCCTCATCTTCTTCATTTTCTCTTCCAACTTTCTGCTTATAATTGGCTTGATTCGAAGCTCCGTCAAATCCCCATTTACTAATCAGTGTCAAATCTTTACAAGTTTCACTAATTTCGTTTGACATTATAATTCTCTTCACAGTAATATCCAATAGTGCCTGCAATTCTATCATAGCCGTTTTATCTGTTACTACAATAGCAGTTTTAGGTGGATAACATTTAATTTTTTCATTTTGCAGTGCGTAGTAAGAGGGATATACGTTGGTACCAGTTACTTCTGCGATACTTTTTCGTAGCGTATTATATTGCCATTTTGACAATTTCAAAGACAAAAACAAGCCTAAAGCTTCATCTGGAGAGAATACTGATTTCTTTTTATTTCCAAAAAGACAATCTTTTACTTTTTGCACGTCCTGTGGATGCTTGAGCAGATGCTGTAATATGTCAGCAACATCTTCCTTTCCTTCTGCTTTTAAGTTAAAAACATGGGCATGTGACAACTCCTCTGAAGCAATAGTTTGCGTAGTAAGTTCCGTACGTCTCTTTTTTTGTTTAGGACCTAATTCTGTAAATGGTTTTCTCGGACTTACTTGAGTTGATGTACCAACAGACACCTTTTCATGAGATGTAGTTGATGTGCTAGGAACTGGTTCGTCGTCGTTTTTTGCAAAATCTTTCATAAACTCAGGCCAAACTATCTCCGATGCCAACCAATCACTGTATTTACTTCTAAATGTATGTTCTTTTCGTTTAGCATTTTCCCATTTTTTATAAGTATTATAACAATACTTTGCGCAGAATTCCTTTAGCAAATTATCATTATCTTGATTTAAATCACACAATTTTGACTTGATAGCACTGTATAAAAAGTTATGATCCTTAATACTACCACTTGATTTCAATTTCACAAACATATCAACATTAGTAACTAAATCACTAAACATTTTCACAAAATTCTCGAAAATCAACTTTTAACAAAAATCAAGTAACGAGCGGGTAGTCCGTATGTAAAGGGTGGTTACAACGAACTGATATCATTGTTTTCAACTTGCTACCCCAAATATTTTTTACCTGCAAATTTACTGCCCTCTGATTGGCGCACGTCACTAATGACGACTCGTCTACTGATAAGAAAACCGGTTTTGGTGTTGTGGAAAGAGTGGTGTGGAATGCAGTTGCACAAAATATTTACAACAAACTAATAATAATAATCCTAATAATATGCACCATGCATCGAATTCTTTGTTTTATTCATACAAATTAAATCTCTGAAATTTTAGGGTAATAACCTACTTTAAAAAAAAGTTCCAAAACATAAAAGTATGGTATAAGTATATACAATGCAAATATATATTTAAAAATCCTTAAGTCCCAACTTCGCGATTTCAGCCCACCGTGCGCTGGCGCGGGCCGCACGCGACAGCGCGCCCGCTAAGCACGACGTGCCCATAGATAATCATGATGACTCACAGGTAATCATCATCTGCCTAGCCTTTTTCCAAACTATCTTGGGGTCGGCTACCAGTCCAACCAGAATTTTACATGAAGCGACTGCCTATGTAACCTCCACAACCCAGTAACCAGGTAATACAATACCCCCTGGTAAGACTGGATGACAGACTTTTGGCTTCTGACTACTCGTAACGACTGTCAATGATCTACAAATGACAGCCGGAACCAACGGCTTACCGTGCTTTTCGAGGCACGAAGGAAACTCGGTATGTAATTATGGTCACCCATCCAACCTCGGCAATGACACACAGGTAATATTTACTACAAAAAAGTTATTATAAAAACTAAAAAACCAGACTAAAAAACCGTTTTCTTGTTTGCTGAATGGGCTTGCCGATTTGTTAGCCCCTTGGAACACCACTTTATGCACGCGCAAACTAAGATAAGTTGAAATAAAAATGCTGGGTTCCTGTTGAACTCGGGAATAAGTAAGTCGCGTGTTCATGGATTAAACAATCAATAATATCTTCAAATTACCGGTATATTTCCAGAAAAACAAAAGTTTCTACTCTGAACCTGAGAGCAGTGGCTCCGGATCTGCCTCGTCTTCTTCAGAAGACAGCAGCTCAGAAGATTCCTCTGAAGAGTGAGTGAATAGACATCATGTTTATGGCCATCATATTTAGTGCGAGCTTCCACAATTTCGAAAGTGAACGAGATCAGCGCATCTTAACTGCGTTCAAGAGTTATCAATATCAATATTCAGATGATAACACTGACAGCTGCTGAACGCAGTTTAAATGTGCTACACTCCAACCAACTTATCTGTGCAGACAGGAAAACACAAAACTTAATGAACAAACCAAGTTTGATATATTAATGCAGTTTTTAGGGTTTCGTACCCAAACGGTCAAACGGGACCCTATTACTGAGACTTCGCTGTCCGTCCGTCCGTCCGTCTGTCACCAGGCTGTATCTCATGAACCGTGATAGTTAGCCATTTGAAATTTCTACAGATTATGTATTTCTTTTGCCGCTATAACAACGAATACTAAAAACAGAATAAAATAAATATTTAATCCCTCTCTCTCCTATTCTCTCCCATTCATAAAAGTGGTTTTTATAAATAATGGTACGGAACCCTTCGTGCGCGAGTCCGACTCGCACTTGGCCGGTATTTTTTGACAAGCAACGTCACATTGAACTGCGCACTATAATGGCATTGCAGTTTCATTGGTGAAATTGGCACACAGAGTTTAAAGACAGATGCGTGAAGGTTGTAGGATGGACGTTGCGATACCGTCATCTTTATCGTTTTCTTCTATTTATTAGGGAAGAGAGCACTACAGAAGACAAGAAGCCAGAGAAACCAGCTAAAGAAATAAATAACTACCGGTAAGTCAGCTACAGCTCACTCTTGTGTTCACCGCCTTACGACATTTCATACAAACTTTCAAGTTCTTGTTTTTCGAAATGACTGAATTTATCGAAACTTCCTACGCATAAGCAGGATACATCTTAGATCTAAAAAGTTACTAAAAAACATCTTCGAAAAATAGTGTTACTGCTAAATGACCGATTATAAATTTTCTAGACATTTCAATTTTCTTTTTTTTTTTTATAATACCTTTCGAATATATTTTTAGTTACATTTTAGACTTATGTACCCTGCTTATGTGTTGAAGTTTCATTAAAATCGGTTCGGTCATTTCCGTAAGGTGTAATCGCTCTTTTGTCTCGGATAACTTTTACTGCGCGATTTAGAATTGTATTGTTAGTCCTTCATTTGTGTAATAGATTACGCTATAGTACTTTTTGTAGTAGTATTTTGTGTAGTGCCGCTACACCATCAGTCTACTGGAATGATTGTCAATACCATTACACAATCTGTCTCTCAAAGGTCGTCCAACTCCGGCACATCGGACAGTGAATCGGACAGCGGATCTGGCAGCGCGTCCGACAGCGAATCGGACGAGTCGGCGGACAGCAGTGACGATGAGCCTAGCAAGAAGATTGACGTTAGCCGCGACAAGAAGGTATGTAACGCAGAAGATTTATTATTATAGAATATGTTGGTAAAGTAGAATTTTATTTAAAGTTATTTATTTGTAGATTATTTTCTCTTTGACATAATAGTGATTTTAGCTATGGTTGTGTTAGTTATGTAGATATATTATATATGTTGTTTATAGTGTTTATGTATTTTATCAATAAATATATGCGCACTTTTTATAGCTCTTTTATTTTAATTTCTATAGCATGCTGGGTACTATACCTCTTTTTTTTACTTGCTATTCCTTATACGGTACATATACCATAATAACATTTTTACAATTTTTGTCTGTCTGTTCCGGCTAATCTCTGGAACGGCGGCTGGACTGATTTTGACGGGATTTTCACTAAAAGTAGTAACTTAGGCTACTTCTATTTTAGAAAAATTCTAAACTTAGCACAGCTAGTAAATAATGAATATTAAACTTTGCGAATTCAAGTTCAATAAAGTATCACATTCCTCCATATCATAATCCGTTATTTTCAACACTAACACGAAATAGTTTTGCATGTTAACACAATACTCTTTTCACTTCATGTTTGCAGTTCATACATCACTGCTTTAATCTCCAAACGGTTGCTCAGTAGTGTTTTTAACAGTCAATTTTAGCCAGTTATGTTGTTTTTGTAAGTTATGTTATGTTATGTATTATAGGATGCATAGTAAACGTGTTCGTCTACTCTGCATATTCAAACGATTTGACCAAAATTAAGATTGTTTAACCAAGGTTTTATTATTTATTTATTTATCATCTCTATAAGACTAACAGCTAACAGAACAGATTAAAAAGTAGTACGTGAGACTGCCAGCCAATGACAAGTCTTCACTTATAAAAAATAGAATAAAAAAAAGGAGTGTGAACAACACAGCGCTACCTAACTAAAACACATATCTTAATATTACTATTATAGGCTTTAGCACTTAAATCTAATGAGCTTATATTTAACCACATGATTACATACCTTCACATAATAAATCTTAATAATATAAAAATATAACACTGTACCTATCTTAATTTAAAAAAAAAAAAACTAAGGCTCAGGCACCTTCTGGCCGAGGTCACACTTGTTAAGAAAGGATCCAAATCATGCTGTTTACTTAAGAGATTGAAGTTTTTCTTGAAACTTCAACTTCAATACATAAATTTTGCCTATAATTAGTGGAAGTAAATGGAGCACGCATTATATGAAATATTTTCTTATTTTGACGAGTAAAAGTATTTCAAGCTAATTAACAGAATAAACATTATCAAGCACTTCTGCGCAATTGCACTTACTTACTTCCATATTTTAGCAAAACGCTCAGCAACAGCCTCCCAAAGAAGAACAGAAGAAGAATGAGAAGTCGAACCTGGAGCTGCTGCTGGAGCTGGACGAGGTAGCCAGCTCTCTGCCCACCATGACGCCTACGTGCGGCGGCCTGCTGTCGCCGCCCAGCCTGCCGCCACAGGGGCTGGGGGATGGTGAGTCGTACTAACATTCATTGCACTTTTAGGGGGCATGAGGATCAGGGTGTAAAGTTCCTCGATACTCCTTAGAAAAGGGAGGATCCTCCGAACAGATAGGTGTTATATCTGCCCGACAGTTGTTGTCGGGTTTCTGTCGGGGTTATATAGTCTTAGGTCGAACTATTCTCTGCTTGCGCGTTTCAGACCATATTAGTTCTTCTGTATACTCATAGATGGCGTTGTAGTACTTTTTGCTTATGGGTCGAGCAATAATTTGTTCGTATGCTCACAACCCGTCTCCCGAGTCATCGTTATACTAGCTATAGATTACTTGCATATTAGTAAAAATGAATTATTTGAACTTGGTAGCGAAAGCAACTTGTCAAACACTACTTTTACATCATACGAATGTCATTTGCATTTGAATTTCCGCCATAAAAAAAAAGATTTATCGATCACACTTTCTGATGTGACATTTACAAGAAACTGTGCAGCTTCAACATTTTTTTTTTAACTGTCAATCTGAAATGTTCCATCTATACCAACTTATTGTATGCATGGGAAAGAAACTAAAATAAATAAAAAGTTTTTTTGCGTCAGTCTGTTTCGGCTAATTCTTATAACGGCTGTACCGACTTTGACGCGACTTATTGGCTGATGTTATAATAATAATAATAAGACATATAATTCAGACGTAGTCCATATAATGTTAGTAATACAAAAAACCTTATAAAGCTATTGTTAGTAAGTACATACAAAATCAATTAGTGGCACCGCACAGGAGTGCCAGTTTATGCCAAGCCCTGGACGCGACCACCCGCAGTGTGAAGTCGCATCCAGTGCCGCCACATCGGCGAGTGCCAGCGGCCCACGAACAAACTCAGAAGGCTGTTCGAGCTGCCCCGCATGCGCTTCATAAGAGACGCACAGCGTTTCCGCATGATGGCATGAAAACCATCCACACTTTTCAGTGCAAAAATTGTTGAAGCGCTGCAGTGGCGCGGCAGCCCGAACAGTACCCTGAACGCATGTTATAAGAAGTAACTTTTATTTTAGAAAAATGATGAAGATTCTAGGGTCCCCCTAAGTTGTTAATCATTATATCAATGATTTCAATTTTTTTTTAAGTTTTTTTTTTTTATATTTAAGGATCGTTATTTTGTATGTCCTTTTTATTCCCAGCGGACAGTATAACCCCGTGCGGGCCGTCGTACACGTCCCCGGGTAGCACGGAGCTGGTGTCGCGCGTGTGGTGGGCGGGCGTGGCGCTGGCCGGCCGCTGGTCGCGCGCGCCGCACCTGTACTCGCAGAACATGTGCGCGCTCGACCTACTGTTCACCAACCATAGTGCCAATGATGTCACTAATATTAGGATACATAAGAAGGTAAATAAATAACTGGGAATTAGTACTGAAAATGAGTCTATTCCGAAAGTTAACCATATAGTTCGGTACGGGCCCCCAAAGGGGCTCAACGAAAAAACCTCCGCTGGGTTGGTATCGGCCCCGAAAGGGGCTAGCAATTAAGTCATTCGTCATTCTCATAATTTATGCAAATATTTAATTTTCTGATTATCAAATACTATGAGTGTGCGTTAATTAAGAAAGTTGGATAAAAACTTCATATATCAACGCTATTAAAACTTCTGTAAAAAGCGCGCAAGTATCTTAGTTTACCCTTAAAAAATTCAAGTGTATAAATATGATCATCGCCATTTTGACGGCTGTGCTGTTCGAGGCTAAAAATCATAGAAATTGTGGTTTTCGAACATTCGAGCTCCACTATATGGACAATAATCAACTCGTCATTTAATTATGCGGCTAATTCATCCATAGTTCATTTTAAATAAGCAGTGGTAATGATGAGTTTTGAAATCTAAATTCGAAGTTTCCCGCCAATCGTGCGTGTTTACATTTTTATTTTTCACATATAACACACACACACGTATAGATTCGGTAACAAACATGACAAATATCATTCCAAATATTATAAACCGCATGAAAATGCTCAGATCTTAGCGTTATTTCCTAATACGGGACCAATAACACATAATATTCATTACCACCGCTCAATTTGTATTTTAAAATAGACGAGCATTTTTTTTTAATTATTGTGATGTGTGAAAGCGATTATTCCAATCGATTATTTTTTTGTAATCTTCTATCAACTCGAGTAATTAAATTGAGAAATTTAAGAAATCGATTGATGAAAATTAAAATAAATTTATTTTACGCGTAAAATACAGTAAATATTTATTATAATGTTTTTTAGGCTTTTATAATCTTTAATTGTTTTTCGTATTCCGATCCAACAATAAACAGCACGGAATGCTATTATGACTAAATTCGCGCAGATTTTTTATCCATCTCAAAATTTAAATTTCGAATTCGTTCACTGTTCCAATTTATATTGTAGGCATTTAAATTTACTATTATAGATAATTTATTGTGAATTTTGTTTTGAAATAGCTGAAGATTGGTAGAATGCACAGGATCTCGGTAGGGATAGTTAAAAAGAATTATGTAGTTTGATTATGGTTAGGAGGTTGGGTTGGTTAATGGGTTAACTCTTTACTTTATTTATCAGCCTGTTCTGTCCCACTGCGGGTAAAGGCCCGCCCATGTGTTTCCAATTTAGTTTATCTTTTGCTTTCACCGTCCAATACTTTTAATCGACAATATTTTTTTTACCTACTTAGATAGGCTAGGTTTGGGGTTTAGCTACCCCAAAAATGAAAAAGAAACCATTTTAAACAGAACTATCCAAAGTATACGGTAAGACTCTTAATTATGAGTCTTACTCGTATATTTTGTAGACTCTTGATGGTTCTGGTTCATATCTATTGCCACTTGAATGAAGCCATGAACAGGCTTCATTCAAGTGCCTCGGCCCTCGGCCTTTGATGGATAACCTGAAAATGGCAGATTTAAAAAAAACGTGTGCGTCTCGGGACGCTCGACAGAAGTGATAACTTCACTTAATATAAGCCTGCTGCCGTATGCGGGAGAGAAAGGGAAGCCACACAGAGTGGTGCCGTAACGCATTACGTTACGAAGCGGTTTACCGTCCCATACGAAGCTATCACTTCAAAAACCTTTTTACACTGAACAGTGAACCGCTTTGAAACAATAAACTAATGTTTCTTGAAACGGCTTATGAGTTGCCGATTGTCAACCATCATCATCAACTGTTGGTGTCGGCTTCCAGTCTACCCAGATACAGCTGCATAACCGTATTTTAAATGGAGCGACCTGCGACTGCCTATCTGACCTCCTCAAACCAGTTAGTATCGGGTAGCACGATACCCCTTGGTAAGACTGGCAGTCATACTTTCGGGCCACTGACAAGCTGTAACATAACTATAACCCCATCATACAATACACAATCATGGAAGAATAAATATAATTTATCTTTGATGGATCATAATAATTATTTACTATGCCTTCCAAGATCCTGGGCATTCTTTAACCAATCTTCAGATATTACACAATAAAATTCTTAAAATGTTATCTAGTAAAATTAAAATACTTATTTTAAATAAAGAGAATTGCGAGCGGGTTCTTTATTTAAATTTTAAAATCGAAAAAAAAAATCGGCGGGAATTAAGCCTAATCATTAAAGTGTTGACGTTTTTTTTTGCTTTTGCTTTGCTTTTGATCTAATAATTACATAATGAAATTATTAAAAAAAGATAGGTTAATAAGACCAATTTCAAAATTAAATAATATGTAAAATTATATTGAATATGAGTTTTTATTCAGTCTCAACTCTTTTTTTTTCAAACTCGATTTAATTGCAATTATCGATTAGGCTGAATGCAACTAATTAATCGTAAATAAGAAACCTGGGTTTTCGGTCAGCACTAAGAAGTGTTATGTTACAACATAGTTTTCAGTAATATTTGTCTAGACTTTGATTGGGTTTTTATATCAGATTGTGTGTGAATAATAGCAAAAATCGAAACGCAGATAGAATGTTACTGTTTTTATTTTGCCCTTTCGAATTCTTTTTTTCAAACGATAAGTATGCCTAAGTACATTATTTCCAGCGCATCTAAGGTACCTACTTTTTGGAAGGGTATAGTAATATGTATTTTACACATATTTGGCAATAGACTGAATCCGATTTACCGACCTCAACACTATACTGAAGATATTAACCTCAAATTTATCGTATGTAACAGATCCCGTGACATATTTTTCACAATAAAATCGAACGCTGAAAGTTGATGAAAATTTCGTGAAATTCATGACAATTCGCATCACCCCGCCGATTCAGCTGATGTGTCATGTGCCAAAATCTTGTCGGGCATAGTGGTTAAACAAATCGGAACCTTCACAGCGTAAATCACAGCGATATTTTCTAAATGGCAATTAATAGTACATTGTGTATTAAGGGCGGTAAGTAAGGAATTACAATCGAGGCTCTAGTAGTCCCGTACCGCCCGTGAAACATAAAATATTTTTCATCACATTTGGGAGTAAATAATTATGAATTATAGCTTTAATACACACGTCAGCACAACTATTATTACGAAATACGTGAACTTTTTTAAGCGGATGGCGGGCTCCACCTACACCACAGATTATACAAATGTTTCGTTCAGCAACGTTAACGGCAAATACTTACGTAGGTATACAGCCATGACGGAGAGTAAAAAAATAAATTCGACGTTTTGATACAAAAAACTATCGATTAAAACATTAGTTGAGTATTTAAGTAACATGTAGCGAGATTGCAATGAAATTCCTGTTAAGATAACATTTTAAGACAATTTTTCAATTGCGTGTAAACTCCTTGCTTGAACTTGCATGACCTATGTGCTGTGCCATAAATTTAATAAAAAAGTACTTACCGCCCTAGAGTTTAATGGCAAAAAAAAGCTCTATGGTTTTATATGGGGCATTACGGCCAAGTTAACGTGTATGTTTCAATACTGTTTACGTGCAAGTGTGATGAAAATTATTTTTTGTGACGTTTTTTACGGCACTTGGGCGCTCGGCGTCGAAACCATGGGTTACAAATACAACTGAGCGCATTCCTGCACGCGTAGCATGACCACTGTAGATACGAGTTTTGTCTACGGAAGAATCGACATAATCATAAATAGACAATGACAATGTGTCAGTTTGTCGATTCTTCCGTCGACATAGCCCGTTTCTACGGCGGTCATACTACGCGTGCTGGTGTGTTAAAAAACGTCATATTGTCTTTCTTACTTCCAGCACTAATGTGAACGTTAAAAATGCAGTACACCAAAATTTAAACAACGATTTTATAATACTGCTTGTATTATAAAACCGTTGTTTCAATTTGATGTACAATAATGTATTCTGTATTATTGTGTATTCTTCATAGTAAAAAAACCGTCCCCGCAAATGTAAGCTTAATGGTGTAATTTTAAGTAAGAATTTTCGAATATTGTTCCAATAAAGAGGTGTAAAGAAATGCTGAAATAATCTTACAAAAAAACATTTTTCAAAAATGCTGAATTGAAATTTAAAAAAATATATCCTAAAAGGCAAGTAATATTATCATTCATGCCATAACGCCAACTCAGTCAGCTTTCATCAAAATCTATTTTATTTCCAACAAATACTTTTCTTCTACAGACTCTGACCGGATCCCGCAGCATGCATGACTTCGCCCCGGTACTGCTACTGTCACCGTCAGCCACTGCCACCGTGACCCTGGGCGTGGACTTCGCAGATACTATACAACCTATAGAGTTTACCATCAGCGGTTCTATAGGTATGTTCAAATATATCTAGGACACTTACACTGGTCATTACCCACTATTCTTAGTCTTGAACTGAACTAAGTCGCCTACATTTTGTTTATAAATTGACATATAAACGCCTATTTTTTAACCCCTGACTAAAAAAGAGGGGTGCTATAAGTTTGACGTGTGTATCTGTGTGTCTGTCTGTGGCAACGTAGCTCCTAAACGGCTGACCCGACTTTGATAAAATTGGTTTCATTTGAAAGGTGTTTTAATCGAGAGTGTTTTTAGCTATGTTTCAAGAAATTCTGCTCAGCCGTTTGAAGGTCATCACGTTTTAAAGGTTTAGGCGCAGAATGCCTAATTCTCAAAATGGCAACTGAGTCGCAAAAGGACTAGTTCTCAAAATGGCCAATTCTCTAAAAGCCTAATTCTCAAAATGGCCAATTCTCTAAAAGCCTAATTCTCAGAATGGCCAATTCTCTAAAAGCCTAATTCTCAGAATGGCCAATTCTCTAAAAGCCTAATTCTCTGAATGGCCAATTCTCTAAATGGCTAATTATCAAAATGGCTTATTATATAATAATAGATTTGATAATTTGAACTTAGGTTCTAACAAACGGCATAAGTCTCAAATATTACTTACAATTTTTTGAAAGTAAAAAAAAGACACTTTCTATCGAGCGAGAAAAAAAATATTTAAATAGTGATCGACTGGTTTTTCAAGAGTTGGGGAGCAGGTATCTATACCACAAGCTTTAAGCAGACATTTTTTAGTAGCAGAAGATGGAAACAATGATAAAATACTGGTTTTGATAAGTCTTAATTTCTTTAATTCTGAGATTAAACAAAAGTATCACTTAAAATTGGCTTGATTTTGTCCGAACCAACACTTAGTATTTTTAACCGACTTCTAAAAAAGGAGGAGGTTTGTTCGCGCATAACTCCGTCGTTTGCCAAACCGATTAGAAAAAATCTTGTTTTGTTGGAAAGGGTATACTTTCCAAATGGTCCCATGAAATTTTGTGGAAGACGGACAAGCGGTTTTTGAAAAATCAACTAAAATTTATCTACATTAACGATCTTTTCGTTTACATTGCGTTTTTTGTTCGCACATAACTCCGTTATTTACGAACCGATTTGAAAAAATATATTTTTATTCCAAAGCCAATGCTTTCCAATAGGTCCCTTAGTCACCGTCGAGGGAACTCTTCAAATTTTATTGGAAAACGTACAGTGATTTTGGTATTTTCTACAACAAGTAAAGCATTTGCGTTCAATAAGAACCATTTTACCATCAGATCTGATGATGAATCCAAGAGACAGGCACCGGAACTCCATAAAAAGACAATGTATCTTAGATGTGTTTGGGCTTGTTGGAATTGTAACGGTATGCACTTTCCAGGTGTACCACTAACTTCTTGACTTTCCTTATTCAACCTACGTAAAACGTCCTCTGCTTTGACAGTCTGTTTTTGCGCTGGTCAGGGTTCTCATTCGAAATGCATTGAGCATATCTTTGCCTAATTTATTTTAATCGTTTTCCTTTTTTTCATTCTCAGTTTCAGTTCGACGCCGTTTTCTCATACGAGAAGCATCTTTACTAGGCCTACCCATATTTTACATTGTTAGATGAAAAATATGTCACTAAAAATGAACAAAGTTTTTT
The DNA here is from genome assembly GCA_949152445.1 of Cerastis rubricosa. Taxonomy (NCBI): domain Eukaryota; kingdom Metazoa; phylum Arthropoda; class Insecta; order Lepidoptera; family Noctuidae; genus Cerastis; species Cerastis rubricosa. The sequence goes on from OX424541.1 coordinate 19,670,623, forward strand.
TTTGCAATATACGGTACCTAAATGACTATATACAGACTAGGCCAGAAAATTAATTAATTCAAATTGTATTGCTTGGCTTGGCACCGACTCCAAAAAAATTTTTAATTTTATTATAGGTTAATCGTAGGTTAGGTTAGGTTTATTAATATAGGTAGGTTTGAGTTTTATTTTTAACTTTTTAGTGCTTTTAGGATTTTTTGAAGTCAGTTATATTTTTTTTTCTTATGCTTTATAAAATCTTACAATTTCAACTCACTGATTAAAGAAATACATATATTAAAAAATCTTTCATTTATAAGATTACTACCATTTATAGATAATATGCCATTTTGATAATTAGTCATTTAGAGAATTCGCCATTCAGAGAATTAGGCTTTTAGAGAATTGGCCATTCTGAGAATTAGGCTTTTAGAGAATTGGCCATTTTGAGAATTAGGCTTTTAGAGAATTGGCCATTTTGAGAATTAGGCTTTTAGAGAATTGGCCATTTTGAGAACTAGTCCTTTTGCGACTCAGTTGCCATTTTGAGAATTAGGCATTTTGCGCCTAAACCCTTTTTTCTAGTTGATGAAGGAATTTAAACTTTTACGGATCTGGACTAGGACAAACCAGGCTAAGAAAAAATAATATTAGTTTAAAATTTGGCAGATGAAAATAAAAATTTAAAAAATCCCCCGACAGAACATAACCTTTAGAAAACCAAAAATAAATGAATCCAAGCATCGTAGCGTTGAGGGACCGCTAAGTAGACCTCTTAACAAAAGCACAAAACAAAGCGGGCCCCCGACGCAACGACGCTTGGATTAATTTATTTTCGGTTTCCTAGAGGTTATTTTCTGTCGGGGTTGTTTAAAATTTTTAATTCTTTTTCATCTGCCAAATTTGAAGTAGTGGAAAACTAGTATGTAATTATATACATTTTAACAAAGTGACATATGACATCTTTAGCATTGATTGAAGCCTAATGCAACTATGGGTTAGACAAAGATAGCTAGTACCGAGGAGGTACCTTATCCGAAGATCCTCCAATTGCGACCTAGAAATTCAAGGAATACGATTTCGTGGGTGTTTTAAACTGTTGTCATGGCAACATAGGCCGAATCAGTTCCAAAATGGATTTGGGAAGGCTTTTAGAATATGGGCGCTAGTACCTGTTGAAACAAAGTCGAAAATGAATTAAACCATAGTCTTTGGGATTATCTAAGCTGTTAGCGAATGAGCGTATACTCGATATTCATTTTTTAAACCAAAAAACTGCAAACCATCTGAATATTTTCCTTCAACTTCATCCAGCCACCGATTAACCTTTCGATTTTGCTAATTGAGAGGATTTTTGATGATACTGTACAATATTTGTGCCGTTTGATGTCTGCTACAATGATAATACAAATTTATCACAGATCAACGTAATTTCTAATGACATCATAAAATTCTCTGGTCAACTCAGCCTGCGGATATGTCACCCTACTTCCTACTAATATTATAAATGCGCCAGTTTGTGAGGATGTATGTATGTTTGTTACTCTTTCACGCAAAAACTGCTGAACGGATCTGGATGAAATTTGGCACAGGGATAGATAATAGTCTGGGATAGATCCCGTGGCATAATTACCGAATAAAACACGGACGAAGCCGTGCATAAGCGAGTTTGTTTAGTGTTCTTATAATCTTTTATTGTTACGTTTGTATAGTAATCTATTTTTTTTTTGGGAATTTGTGTAGTAAGCAACGACTTATTGTCGGGCCTACGCTGTCCTCCCATACTTAAGTACAAACGCTGTAACATTCAAATATTGTAAAACCAAATGATTTTAAAAGAGTAACCATGGAGTTTCTTCCCGGTTCTTCTCCATAGGAAACGACCAACCCGAACCGAGCAACTTTTGTCGACGTTTTATAAGTGCCCATGTAGGCCTATGTAAAATAAAATATTTTGATTTTGTAATAATATCAACAGTAACAAAGCATACGGTACAGTCTTATTCTTTGCACTAACTGATTGTCTCCTATTTTGCAGGTGAAGTTCCCGTATCGATAACACCGCCGGTGGGCGAACTGATGCGATCGGTCACCATGTCACAGACGCGGTGGGACACTGAACACAAGAAGTTGAGAGGGATGACTGAGGTAACTTCTTCACTTATTGGCTGCAAGTAGACTTTGGTCTGTCGACGTCGTTTTCAACCATATCGATCTATAAACGTCCGGCCATTAATATATATTGTCCTTTTTGGCAACCATTTATTTTTTTATTTAAACTTCATGTACAAGGGTATATAGGCGCACTTTATAATGCCTCAAGCTTAAACACCATCATTCTCTTGCCCTTATCCCAATTCATTTGTGCTCGACGCAACTTGTCTTCTTAACCTTTTGAACGCCATTGTCACACATACGTGACAAGCAAGCGCGTGCCCTGTACGCCAACGACACAAATATGTGACAAAAATGTGGTGCACGAAATAAGCAATTTAAATCATTACTTTTGTGTGTGTTTATTTATTTGTCTTTAAAATGTGATGTATTTATCTTAAATATTAAATGTCTTATCAATAAACAAGTTAACAATACTTTTGAAATCCCTTTTTTTATTTGTAAGTATTTGCGGTGAATTTGTGGCTTGGCGTGGAGGGCACGCGCGTGCGTTTATGCTCTGGCGTTCAAAATGTTAAATACTTCTCTATTACTCGTCATCTCCTCACACCTTCTTTCTTACCATATCCCACATCATACATATCATCCTTCACACAGTCCATCCATCGTTTCGTTGGTCTTCCTCTACTCTTATACCCATCCACATTCTTAATCAAAACTTTCCTCACGACATTTTCTTCGTTTCTCCGCATCACATGCCCATACCACGGCAACCGATTACCACACGACTTTTCTGGTAACCATAGTTTTTTTTTTACTATATAATGTACTATATTTCCAGTGTGACAAGAAAGCAGTAAAAGAAGAAGACGAACAAACAATATGCAGGCGTGTGTTCGAGACAGCTAACGTGGCAGCTATAACGTCGACCGGAGACTTTCTCAGGTAACATCTCAATAATCGTCGTTTACTCAAAAATGCATGTAATGTAGTCATTATTTTGACAACCTTGTTTGAGCAAAGTCGACCTTGCCGTTCTGTTTCAAGGAGCGGCCGGCAAAGCTTTGCTGGCCTCTCTAACAGGCCGGCAATGTTTTACCGTCCGCTATTTCGACGTTTCAACGTTTTAAAAAATCAAATCCAAAAAGATTTTATTTAGAACACAGCTGTTTGTATCTATAGAGATAGGTACAAAAAGATTTTATTCCATATTAGGCTGTATAGTTCCAATTACCATTGCTCGAAAAAAAAAACAAAGAAGTAACAAAAGCGCGGTTCAGCGAAAATTTTAATTAATACGTTTTTTATTTAAATTACTTGCTGGTTTTATTTAGATTAGGTACTTGCATTTTTGAGTAAAGCACTATACAAACCTTGGCCCACAATGACGGCTTCGCTGGTCACGCTATGATTGCCTCGAGCTAGCCTAGCTACGCTCTAGGCCTTTCAGCTTGGCCATCATTGCAGCCCTCGCTGTCCTCGCTGTAAAGGCCTCGACCTACGGTCTCGGCCATTATCTCAGCTCGTCCATCAAGTGCTGCACGCTGACCGCGCTGTGTCGGCCTGGAGCTGCGCTACGCTGCGCTGTCGGCCATAATCAGCGCGACCAGCAAAGTAGTCATTATAGACCGCGGCAGTAATGTACTATTACCAACGTAATGATGAAAGTGACGGGACGAGCTGGACTTAAACCAACGACCAGTGGTCACTTTCACTGCATGCACAAATCCAAACTCCGTGGCTGCTTCTGAGAAAATTCCTGAAGGAAAAACCCAATAACACTTTGCTCGACGCGGGAATTGAACCAAGGCCTCATGCTCAACAGTCGCATGCGACCACTTAACCAACTAGGTAGTCAACAGACGATTATAAGTTTACATAAATATTATCAATCAACTCAGCCTATGGCAGTCCGCTGCTGCACGCGGTGTCATGACCACTGTAGAAACGAGTTTTGTCTATGGAAGAATCGACATACTGACTGATAGACAATGACAATGTGTTACTTTGTCGATTCTTCCATCGACATAGCCCGTTTCTACAGCGGTCATGGTACGTGTACAGTACCGGATAGGTGTTGTTGGCACAGCTTGAGCATCGTCCCATCCACCTTTTTAGTTCACGTCCCCACTAACATGACTAAAATATATAAACTTCTTACTCAACACTTGCTTGTCGCAGTAACGACGTGCAAACTGTAAATTTTTTTCTTCCGCCATATTTTATTTATTAACTAACTACTACCCGCGGCTTCGTTTGCGTGGATTTTGTGATGAGTTTTTTAGGGAATTATACATATAAACCTTATTCTTGTATCATTCTGTCTATTGATGAAAACCGCATTAAAATCCGTTGCGTAGTTTAAAAGATCTAAGCGTACAGGCGACAAGAAGAGACTTTGTTTTATACTATGTAGAGATATTTGTTATGCGCTGTACGACTGCTTTTTTTTTGTCATTTTGTATGCACGTGATGTCCCTGTGACAAATAAAAAATAGTGCGTGGAGTCCCTCCGCGTGGAAGAAGTGAAACTTAACGCAACAGGCTTTCATACCCCCTCCATGGTAGCGTTAAACGTTTAACGCAACCTTGTTGGAAGTCGCATAAGAAGTTTGACTTCTAAAATTGTTTTCTTTCTTTCAACAGGTTCGCCGGTCGCATGCTGTCGTCTCGCGACCTGGTGTTGATATCCGTGCGGACCGAACAGGACAGTTCGCGAGTGACGGCCAACTGCCCCAACATGGCCATAGCTTCCCTACTCGCCAACGAGGTCGCACAGGCGCTCGCTAGGACGTAGGGTCCTGCAGGACGCGGGGGAGTTGCAACTGAGAAACTGAACACGACTAGCGCCATCTATCACACAATATAAGAACTAAAAATCCTGCATCTCGCTATCAAAGTTGTTCGCGAGGTACAACAACCGTAATCGTTAGCCTGTAGCCCGCCAGACACAGCGGGTCTACTCTTTCAAGTCCGTCAACGAAAATACGGGTCGTCCGTAACTAGGCTTAAACTTCGAAATTAACCCTATTCCCTAATATTTTCGGATACATGATTTCTGAAAACACATCGGGAATAAGGACAGCTGTTCAATCATGTTATCATTAATTTTTAGTTCGGGCCCCTAACGAATCTTATGACCGTAAGAGATACGGAGTAGGAAACGACCGTAATCTCGGGCGAAACTACGGACTTCGTGCTTAAAGAGTAGACCGCGAGGACCCCTCTTTTCAATGAGGATGAGGAACTTTGCACCCTGTTCCTCATACCCCTATAGTTCAGACTTCAAAAGCTGCCAGTGTCAATATTCCATAGTAATTATGACATTGACAGTTTTTGAACGGTGTTTAGATGTGCTGACCGTGTTTAGTTTCTTAAGTAAAATCCGCTCTAACTTTGATCTGCTCACCGATGTTATGTTACGAAATATTTCCATAGAATATTATATTTTTTATGTTTATTTGGATTATGAATCTTTGGAGAAAATAACTGTTCTTTGATTATGCATCTTCATTCTAAATTAGTAAGTTTTCTTCTTCTCTAGTCGAATAACTGCCACACTTGACTTCTAGAAGACTAAATAAATGAAAATAGATTCAAGGGGTTTGGGTAAAAGTGCCATGATTTTGCTAAGTCTGCGGCCACTAATGAAAAATATTTCATTAGTAAGGACACAATATGACATTCATTTTCTTCTATGAACAATTATTTCCAAAATGCATCGGAGCCGAGATATACAGGTTGAATTTTTCAAGTGGGTGGAAGGCCAAATCCGAAACTATGAGGAATAGCGAAAACCACTCAAAGAAGTAACGAGCCCGATTTTGAAAAAAACATCATTGGTTTTTTGAAAAATCAATATTCCTAGCCAGGAATCGAACCCATTAATTTTGCAAAAAGAAACACCCTGTATTATTACACCATTCGACAGTGTTGCTGCTAAGGATCAAATTATGGGAAGTGATGACATACGGTAAACGATATGAAAGAGTTAATTTTTGACAAAATACATAAGAGTATGCAAACTGTTAGTAGGAACAACACAACTTTGACATCATTTTTCATCATCATTTGATATTTCAGCTCCAATATAATTTTCGGCAAACTTCTTTTAGGAGTCATTATTATCATATATTTCACGATAACTTTGTGGCCGCTGTGAAAAAAAATCCTGCCACTGGTCTATACAAACTTACCCAATGCCCTTTATAACGAAAAAATGTGAAATAAAAACCAATCAAGATTGTGTAGATATATCTCACGTAGTCTGCAATTGAAGAGGTCTATTCTATATAAAAATATAAGAGATACAAATAAAACCTTCCTGTATACTAACTTTTAGTATGTCGTATTAAAAAATACAGTCTAATAAATAAATATCTTTGTACTTAAAGACTGAAGTATAATTTTACTAGTTTTCAAGTAATTCTCTTATGGCAATTATTATAATAATAGGACATACATCATATCAAGGTTTTGTAAGACTTATTGTACTTTTAAATTGTGGGCCCACACAGTACAGAATCAGTATAATTGTAAAATTTAATTGTATCGTCATTCTCGTGCCCTCATTGCAATTTATTTGGGGTCAGCGCAGCATCTGTGCTTCTCCGATATTACTCTATTACTTGTCATTTCAACAGTAGGTATAATTTAAATGTCATCATCATCTGCCTAGCCATGCTCAAACTATCTTGGGGTGGTTGACTTCCAGTCTAACCGGTTGCAGCTGAGTACCAGTATTTTACATGAAGCGACTGCCTATCTGACCTCCACAACCCAGTAACTGGATAATACGATACCCTTTGGTAAGACTGGATGTCAGAGTTTTGGCTTCTGACTACTCGTAACGACTGTCAAAGATCTACAAATGACAGTCGGAACCAACGGCTTAACGTGCTTTCCGAGGCACGGAGGAAACTCGGTATGTAATTATGGTCACCCATCCAGGGACCAACTTCGGCAAGCACGGCTTACCCCTTAAAGATCGACCCGTGCGTCTGTTATTATTTAGCCATGAGCTATAATTTAAATGTATGCCATGCAATTGTATACCCTTCACATCCATACTAATATTATAAATGCGAATGTCACTCTGTTTGTTTGTTACCTTTTCACGACTAAACGGCTGATCGGATCTTAATGAAATTTGACAAGAAAATTGATTTCAACCTAGGAAAGGACATAGGCTATATATATATATATATCATCAGTTCATCACGCTACGACCAATAGGAACGGAGCAGCAATGAAAAATATTGCGAAAGCGGGGAAAATGTGACGCAGACGAAGATGCGCGGGTCAGCTAGTACATGATAAAATGGAAAAAAACGTCACTAAAAATACATATTAGACGAAGTTATTACATGTAAGAGAATCTGATGATTTTTGCAACTTTTTTAGTGTATATTAAAAATGATTGAATTATTGAGTCTATTAAAAATGATAAGGAATTGTATTTGGTATAACAAATTATTCTAATTGAAAAAAATAAACAAGGATTATTATGTACACAGCATGTATTTTTCTTTAAAAACTAATGATATACATAAGTCCCTTGAGATTCTTTCCAACACAACATAACGCCTATAATCCTCAATGTATCAGTAGGCAGTAATCACATTTCGCTGACAGTAATCATGTTTCAAATCTTTCCATTCAACCACTAAATTATACCTCGTTTATACATTGTGTGATGTTCGTCTTTTTATGTTTTTTCGTAAACAAATAATTAAAAATTATAAATATAAGAAACTTAACTTAAAATAATGAGAAAGAAAAAAGACAAGGATACAGAAACTTATTATTGTCAAATACTAGTTTTACAAAACCTAACTTTCCTAATACTTCAGACATGATAAAAAATATTTAGAATTTCGTAAAAAATACTACATGATCAATTCGTTGCCACACATTCAAAATATCCTGTAATCTGTACCATAAACTTATAGAAATAAACCAACAGGGTTGACATGTGCAAGACTAAACATTTAAATAGTTTACAGATTCGCCCTACTTTTACACTCTTAAAAAAATTATCACATTTGTTTCGTATAGAAATTTTATTTTGTTGTTTCTCTGGGATGGACTTCCTAAACTACTTAACCGATTTTAATCAAATTTGCACACCGTGTGCAGTTTGATACAACTTGAAAGATAGGATAGCTTACATCTCAATTTATAGTCGCAATATTATTTTATTGCAAATTAAGTCACAATTATCTGTGCGGTATCTGTTGACTGGATTGAGTAAGTATTCAATAGATAGCGCTGTATAGGAGCGGAGCAGCAATGAAAAATATTGCGAAAACGGGGAAAATGTGACGCAGACGAAGTTGCGCGGGACAGCTAGTAATGATATAAATATTTGTGCAAGACGACATAATTGGTAAATGGTGTTGCTATGTGAACCCTGCTGGTGTGACCATAGTAAAAATGTATAAAATTAGCAACATCATAATCTCACTGTTACATTTCGATTTTGAAAGCATTCACTGTGGAAAACACGTTTTGCACGGCTTAATATAACACTTAAATACTTTAATAACCTAAATCAAACTATGGTTTACGAAATAATGTTCCACAAGATAGGGGAAGTCCTATGTATTGGTGTCTAGTAGTCTGGTTTTCATAATACTTGTGCCCAAATGAAAAGCGCACAGCATATGCAAATTCATTTCGCTGTCAACTTTTGTATGTTAAAACGGGTCTGTCTCGATGCAGTAATTGGCACTTGGCACTGAACACTGTAAGCTTCATTCTCCATTCAAATTGAACATTTAATGTGTTGACAACGCTTTCGCGTGGTTTTTTTTGAGACGTATTTTCCTCAGCCAATACTTTCGAAAATTCCCCCGTCAGTGTTGGGGATAGTGTCCCCATCCCGGAGGCACCCCTATACTATACGTAGGCGTAGTCATGGATAGGATTCGAGGCCGTTTACTCATATCTTCATGATGCGTTTGATGATGTATCTGCTGCGGGTGATGATGAGTTTGCTGTGGCGGTGGCGGCTGTACATGGGTCTGATGATTCTCCAATATCCTGTCCTTCTTCGACATCCGTTTCTTAGGAGTACACTCAGGCACAACGCGACGTTCGTTCCATAATCTCTCGACTAATCTCGCTCGTGCTTGTATACCGTTCGCGTCTTCTACTTGTTTCCTAGGTATTGGCCCGTTAGCTACCTTCTGTTTCATAGCCTCTAAGCGCTCCTCAGTTTGGTTCATAGGTACTACAGGTAAACCTCGACGGTTGCACAAGTTATGCAAGACGCAGCACGCTACAATCATCATGGCTACTGTAGGAGGATCAAACTGCTTATTACAGTTAGCTTGAAGGCATTTAAACCTACTTTTTAACTGTTTTATAGTTTCAACGGCGGCCCCATGAGCTTGTGCGTGTATGTTCGTGTAATACTTCTCCGGTGAGACTGGCGATTTCTTGGTTATTTTCGGGATTGGTGTCATTATGTACGGTTTTTGGGTGTATTGTGGTCCGCCTGAAAGTTTTAATAATAAAATTAGTGTAAAGAAAACGATGGAATACGAATCTAGCAACTACTTTTATTTGTTTAGACCAATTTAAAGAAGTGAGTTTGCAACACAAGTTTGTACAGCTGGTTTGGATTTATATTATTATAGCGGCCTTTTAGGAAAGGCATTTTTTGAAGTGAAACTTCTTATGCGACTTCCAGCAAGGTTGCGTTAAACGTTTAACACTACCATGGAGGGGGTATGAAAGCACTCATTTCCACATTAAGAAGCTTCACTCCTTCCGCGCGGAGGGACTCCATGCACAATTTTTTTTTAATTGTAGTCATGTAGGCTGATATATGACGCAGATGATGATGAATCCCTTACCAATAAGCCAGCATGGTTCTCCAGAGTAGTTCAAGCTGTCCAGGTCTACCCTGACGGCGTGTCTGTTGAGGATATTATCGTGCGAGTACGACCCACCGGCAGTCGCGTCCACGCTTATTATCGTTAGGTCACTGTCGCAAATCTGTAGGAGGAAAAAAGCACAGTTTTATAATGTTGACCCACACTAGGAATTTCTCCTGTATCGTGGGTCCGTTAAAAACATTAAAACACACATACGCAAACAGCCAGATCCGGAACAACTATCTGTAGGTCATACAAAATATTTTTGTTCCGTGCGGAAATCGAACCCGCGACACGCAGCGCAGCAGTCAATCGCTCAGCCACTGCGCCAACCGCGCCGTCAAAATAATGTATTGTATATCGGGCTGATGACCGCTGTACGAAATGTGGAAATTGATAATTAAAACTAGTAAATACAACGGCATTTTTAAAACAGGTTTGAAAGAAGGTGTAAAAACTAAGAAAAGGAACACCTAATTGTACTGTACTGTTCTTTGTTTTACAATTTCTAACTTATCTATTTTATCTGTGTGCAGCTTTGCTAGACGTTGGTGCATTAACTGCCTTATGGGTGGAAATCTTTCTTGATTGTGAGGTTAGTAACTAACCAGCCCCCGTATAAACGCTTCGATTCGATGTCCATCGACAAGTCGTATGTCTATCTCGCTCGCTTTCGTAATGCCAAAAAAAGATAGACATACGACTTGTCGATCGACATCGAATCGAAGCGTTTGTGAATACGGGGGCTGGTAGCCGAGTTTTTATGCCGCCTATGCGCGTCTAATGGGTTGAAATGAAAAATCTAGCCATTATTGTTGAGAAATAGAAAGCAAAGTAGCATATAGAAAGTCACTGTATCAAATCAAATCAAAATATTTTACATAGGCCTACATGGGCACTTATAAAACGTCGACAAAAGGTGCACGGTTCGGGTTGGTCGTTTCGTATGGAGAAGAACCAGCAAGAAACTCCACAGTTACTCTTTTAAAATCATTTGATTCTACAATATTTGGATGTTACAGCGTTAGTACTTCAGTATGAGAGGACAGCGTAGGCCCGACAATAAGTCGTTGCTTACTACAAGACGTAGAAAAAGAAAACCATAAAAAAAAAAAAAAATATATATGACCATGGATGGATACTTACAATCTGCACCTTCTTGGAATGGTATGACTTGTTGAAGTGGCTCTTCTGGTCATCGTCAGGCCGCGCCATCGGAACATGCGTGCAGTCCACACTTCCCACCACGTTGGGAATACCATACTTCATGTAGAATCTAAAAATCAAATTCAAAATATTTTATTTCACATAGGCCTACATGGGCACTTCTAAAACGTCGAAAAAAGGAGATTTCCTATGGATAAGAACTGGCAAGAAACTCCATGGTTACTCTTTTAAAAATATTTGGTTTTACAATATTTTTTATCATGTTTTAGTATTTGTACTCAAGTATGTGGGGACAGCATAGGCCCAACAATAACTTGTTGCTTAATATACAAAAAAAACATAAAACCAGATAAAAAGTTAACAAGCATCTAGGAATCTACAAGGTCTACAATATTCACAAATTACCAATCATTAAAAAAAGAATCTGTACAAAGGTAGAATATGTAACATTCTGATCAATTTTACACAACGTAAGAAAGTGCTTTAGCTATGTATTTAGGATATTATAATATAGACTACTAGACTAGACAGTAATCCATAGACAACATCTGATTTGTTTTCCCACAGACAAAGTATGAGGGCAATATTGGAGAGCCCTTTGGTACCTTTATATAATCTTATTGCAACTGATCATGGACCATGAATAAACAGTATGTTATTACCATTACATGCACTGCCCTACACATTCTTTTTTCAAAATAATCTCTGTGGAAGTCAATGTCTTCGTCTTTAAGTTTTTAAATCCTGGATTAAATGGTCTTATAGAAACTTGGGAGTATCTTATTCATAATTATCAGAATAAATGTCAATTATCAGAAAAAAAACAAACTTTATCATAACTTAACTTTAGTCTAATTAAGGTTTAAAATACAAAAATGGGCTTAAGATTTAAGGTAGACACCAATGCCCTTATTTTATAACCATCTTTATATGCTTACCTTGCTTTGATAATATCCCTCTCCTGTCTTAGATGTGGGAAGTGAATATACTTCTTGACTATAGCTGGATGGTTCATAGCCTCCGAGACCTGCATCACTGCGGTCGACACAAAGTACTGCGTGATGCTGGGGTCATTTTTACCTAATATAGACTTCTGAAACTTTCCTGTAGCGTAGAATGAGAGGGCTGCCATTACCTGCAAGAAAAAAAAAGAATATTTTAGTTCAGTATTGTCAGTCTTAGAAACATGTATTGTTTTGCCTAGTTCGTAGGTTGTAGGGGTCTACTAGGCAGACAGAGACATCCACTGCTGGACATACGCCACTCCCAAGTGTTGCCACATTGACTGGTCTCGTGCAACTCGCATCCAGCGACTCCCCGCAACCTTCACCAGGTCTCCGGTCCACAAAGAAGATGCTAGGCAGTTACTACATGTGAAATATTGATATTCAGCTGCATTTGCTTAAACTGCAGTACCCTAAGTATTATTTCAAGCCTCTTTCTGCTCTAATGGAACAATGTTTTCTTTATGTATAATATGTGATATCCCGAAATTTTATTTTGGACATTGATGCTGATCATATATTTATATGATTGTTCTAATAGTGAGCGATAGCAGTTATTTACATGAAAGGGCTGGTATAAAATAACACCTGACAAAAATAAGTTTAACATTACAAAACACGCAAGTTTAAGAACTTCGTAGATAAGACCAAACGCTATTAAACTATAATTAAAGCACTAAATAAAGTATGATTTTCTGCTAGTAACTCAAATAACTTTAATACCGACCAACTAGAGCATTCGTGACTTAACTCATGCGCGGCAGGCTATAGCATGTCAATAGATTGCTACCTATGTACTTTCTATACAGACAACAATGCACTTACTTTACTTTCAACAGAGAATTCAATAGACTTTATTGAATCAGGCATCACAGGTTTCAGTTCTTCGCACAAGTTTCGCGCCAAATCCTTAGACAGTCTATAAGTTTCTATAAACGAAGGCTCGTTTAAATCAAAAGGATCCAGTTCAGCGGGCTTGAGAACTCTTTTCTCCGGGCTCCTCGGTTTTTCTATAGGCCGCGGTGGTTGCTCTGGTTTCTGCGTATGTGACGAATCCCATTTTAGTAACTCGAAAATTTCAGGTTCTTCATCCACTACCGATATGTAGCCTTCCTCCGGTGGTTTTTCAGCCATTTTTACTGTGTATAAAGTTTATTTTGAAATTAAATAAGCGCAGCTTGGATTTTGTTTGTCAAGCTAGTTTTGACGTATGTTTTTAATGTTGCCAGTAAGATAATTATTTTATCTTTTGTCGTATGGGGTAGGGTTTCAAGATAAAATAATTAATACTTTTCAATAAAATTGTTGTACAGAAAATTAGATTTGCCTTCAACACCGAAACATAATGAATCTAATGTTCTTTCACAAGCGTATTCAGGAGCGTTACAACTACCAGCTATAAGGGATAGAGAAGCAATATGCTACCAATTTAGGCCAATGAACCCTTTATTTTTTAGGAAAGTACGCTAGACTAAGGCAAATATCCATAATATATTACACTATAGAAGCCTCCACTGAAACGGCCACGGGGACTGTAGGACTGTAGTCACTACAAAAATTCTCGCATTAGCTGTCTATGATGACTACAGTCACCAAACGACATCGTTCAGTTTAAACGTGTACAGCACTAAAGTTAACTGTTAGTGTTACTAATACAATAGACAATTACCTACCAGAGCTGTTCCAGCGTATGCCGAAATTTTCAGTTTGTCGCATTAGTTATTATGGCTTGAAAACAATCTGTTTGCTAAGTCCTGGAGGCAACACCTTCACGACTGTAATCCTTAAAGGGGTAAGCAGAGATGATACATCTTAACCCGAAGTTCACAGTATATCAATCACCGACGCACCTTGCGTCTCTTGAATTAGAAGATTTTGTTGTAAATTATGTAGTAAAATATTGCATTTAACGTTTTTCTCCTAGCTCCGATTTACTTTTTACAAAACCTTGACATTGAAAAAGAAAAACCCTCTTCTAACATGCTTTAATTGAATGAAATTGAATGCTTTAAATGATATATGTCTCAATTACCGACGCCGATTTATCACTTGAATAAATAGATTTTATAGTCAGTAATTGTACATTATGGTGTTTACCTTTTTTCTCCCGGCACCGATTTGCTTTTGTCTGTAGCAAAAAAGTAACCATCTTCCAACAAGCTTTAAAATGATATTCATCTATAAAGATGCTATTTCTTCAGCTTCAAGAATATATAGGCCTCGTTCACCGATGCCATTTGGACCGATTCCTCCCGATCTCCATAACCGTTCAGTAGATTTTGTGTGAAAAAGTAACAAACCTCCATCCGTCCCTAGATACATCTTCACAAACTTTCTCGTTTTTAATAGCAATAGGACACAATCTAGTTATATGATCAATTGATAATTATTCTGCCTTGGCGTAACTTATCTGTTTGTTCGGATCATCTAATACGTATTTTATTTGTTTCAGATGTTACAGACAAAAAAAAAACGTGTGCCTCTCGGGACGCTCGACAGAAGTGATAACTTAAACTCTTCGAAGTTATCACTTCAAAACTTTGTAGTAATCTTAGACAGCTGGCAACAAGACTATGACAATGACGTTGACTTAGACATTGACCTCGACGACAACGACGTTTATTCTCTTCCGGTAATGCGGAACTCAGGTACTGAGCCAGCACGTGACGGTGACATGGCTGAACTAGAGAGTCGAGTGTTACGGACTGAGGACGAATTGAATGCCAGAGTTTTACGGGACATACTGCCTAATCAGCTCGGCATACAATATTGCTTTAAGAGGTCATGGTAGGCACCATGACCTCTTAAAGCAGTATTGTTTTACTGTTCCAGTGTAATATTCGTACGTATTTCAGTGTGGGAAAGAGACGGAGCTATACAGCATGTCTAGCGCCATCTCTTTCCCACACTGGAAAAAGAGTTAAACAATAATGTTTTAAGACGTCATGGTAGGCCATGGAGGAGCTCGTGGCTAAATAATTACGGCCGCACGGGTCGATCTTTAAGGTTAAGCCGTGCTTGCCGAGGTTGGTCCGTGGATGGGTGACCATAATTACATACCTACCGAGTTTCCTCCGTGCCTCAGAAGGCACGTTAAGTCGTTGGTCCCGGCTATCATTTGTAGATCTTTGACAGTCGTTTCGAGTAGTCAGAAGCCAAAAGTCTGACATCCAGTCTTACCAAGGGGTATTGTATTACCCAGTACTGGGTTGTGGAGGTCAGATAGCAGGCGTTTCATGTAAAATTACTGGTACTCAGCTGCATCCGGTTAGACTGGAAGCTGACCCCAACTTAGTTTGGGAAAAGGCTAAGCACTAAGCAGATGACGTCATGGTAGGTCACCTGGACACGAGCTTTGACTGGTTAAAGAACAGTGTGAACTTTACTGGACGACGAGAGTCTTTTAAGGACCTGCGAGGTGGGCCAGTGATACCATGGTTACGTGTCGTGGGTTCGAACCCACCCAGGCATTTTACTTTGTGTATTCTTTGTTAGAAATGCTTTGTATGGTAACGGACATAAAGAATAGCACCATCCCATATCTTCCCGTGGGTGTAGTAAGAGGCGACTAAGGGATTTGCCAGAGAATGGGCAGCAGCGTTCTCTGTGCTTTTGTAACACCGTACTGCGATCGCCAACCCGCCTGCCAAGCGTTGCGATTATGGCAAAACCCCCCAAAATGTCAATGTGGCGACACTTGGGGGAGGCCTATGTCCAGCAGTGGACGTCTTTTGGGCTGAAATGATAATGATGATGATGATTCTTTGTTAGAATGCCTCGTTGGTTTAATATCTTATAAACGACTGCTGAGCATGAGGTACTGGGTTCGATTCCAGGGTTGGACAATTTTATTGGGGTTTTCTATCAGGACTTTTTCAGTAGCAACCACGGACACTGGATTTGTACCCGGTTGATGACAAGGGGCTCGCCCAGGACATGGGACCTAAACATAACTGGCGAAATGTGGGTGTACTATTTGGTAAACCTCTGACTAACCCTTTGGTGATTACAGGCGTGATGTTAAATGTTATGTCAATATTCAGCGAGTATTTAAAATGTATGTAGGTATGTATTTTAGGTTTTTTTAAGAGAGCAGCGGTGGTCCAGTGAGAGCAGCGGTGCCCCAGTGGTGGCAGCCCCGACTTACGAGCAGTAGGCCGTGGGTTCGAACCCAGGCAGGCACATTACTTTATGTAATTTATTTCATCACCGCTGCTCTCAAAAGCGGTGAAGGAAAACATCGTGAGGAAACCGATATGTCCTAGAACTAAAAATTCGAAGACAAGTGACATCTACCAACTTTCACTGGGCCCGCGTGGTGGACTATTGCCCACTTCCTCTCATAGAGACGAGGTCTGTGTCCCAGCAGTGGGAACATTATAGGCTGATGATGATGATGTATTTTAGGCATAAGTTAAAATTTATCTAATATACACGTAAACAAAGCGAACTTAGTATTAATTTACATATTTAGAACAAATCATTTGAATCTGACATATTTTTTTAGTATGGAACCCTACACGGAATAATATGATTCTTCAAATCAATAATTTGTAACAATACAAAGTCCAGTTCATGTTTTTATAATCCCGGGTTTTAATCGTCATGTTTATGATTCCAGGATTTTAGAGAGGTAGGGTAGGTTATCAACTGTAAGTTACTTTCTTCCTCGAACTCGGTAAATCTGCTCTAACTATTCCGATCTCTGAAAGTGATTAAAAGCAACTACGATGAAGAAAATTTTGTTTTCACTTCAGTAGCTCATACATGTAGGTTTTGCTGCCTGAAATCAGTGAGCAAAATGCGATTTTGCTCACTGAGTGACTTAAGCCAAGTAACTTTTTAATTATTTTTTTAGAAAGCAGCGAATATCTTATTCAGCCTGGGTTAATCGTACAATTCGAAACATTCACACTCTATCTCTTTCCCGCCGTTAGAAAGAGAGAGAGACAAAGACCAGCCCTTTAGAAGTTCCTATTTTGAATTCGACCTCAAAGACAAATACGTTCGGATTTTAGTACTAACTAAAGAAATTTTGCAAAAAGATTGTCTTTTAATGTAATTTATTGAATTTTTAACTTATTGTTGTATTTAAACGAAAATAAGTATTTACTGCAAATAAAACTAATATATAACCTGTAAATATTTATTTCTTGTTCAAAAAATGTTACGTAACATATTTTGAATAATCAAATGTTATGGGTGCTATTTCCGATCACGCCATAATTTAAATAAAAGAGGAATAAAATTTCGTGGCTGGCGTAGAGTTGAGAGTAAGTTAAAAAATATTAAAATAATCGTAAAATATGAATGAAACTAGCGACGAGAACAGTACCTCTAATGTTAATTATTTTGATTCACAAAAAATAGTTATTTCAATATATTCCTGTTTATTATTTTATCTCTTATAGTGTTCTCGCTGCTGAAGTGAAAAGTTATGTGTGTTACACGAGAGCAAAGTTTTATGCATCTCGTGCCTTTGAATCCCTCGCCACACTCAGGATTCAAAATCAGCACTCGCAGCAAAAAAAGGCTTTGCTCTCTTGTTGAGTTGTTGCACAAATAACTATTAACAGTTTTTGTTAGCCCTTCTTTTTTTTCGATATTAATTTACTTTTCATTGAATAATACTGTTAATAATTTTAGTATGGTTAAGTTTTTCGGAAGTGCCAACTTTCACAAACGTTGCCGTTGTTGGTTTTGTGCATTTGACCAAGTACATTCCAGTCGGGCACTTTATTAGGGAACGGTGACGTCACTCGTCTGGCGCCAGTTCGACGAGACGGGTGACATTGGTATCCGTGTTTTATAAAGGACTAGCTGATCCGCGCAACTTCGCCTGCGTTAGATTTTCCTCTTTATTGCAAAAAAATTCAATGATGCTCTGCTCCTATTGGTCGTAGCGTGATGTTATATAGCCTATAGCCTTCCGAAATAAGCGATCGAACTCTACAATATTTTTTATTAATCAAATCAATAGTGCAGTAGTTCTCGAGATTAGCGCGTGCAACCAACTCTTCAGCTTTATATTAAGTAAGGAAATAGTTATCTATTCTTATGAATAACACTAGCAACGGGATATTTACCATCTTTATTATTTGTTATGAGTTCCCGATATTTCGGCGCTGTTGCATAACAAATAATAAACATGGTAAATATCACGTTGCAAGTGTTATTGATAGTGTTAGTGACCATGTCAGTTTAAAAACTTATTCTTATGAAGCCTTTTGCCGTCTTAAGATTATGTAAATTCCATGTGTCAGGACAAGCATTCATTTAATCTGACTCAATTTTATTTTTGTTACTATTATAGTGAACGTTGATATCAATTATTGATCACAACAGGTGTTACGTATAGGTTACCTACTAAAATCAAAGTTATATTGATGGTCCACACAGTGAATAGATTCCAACTTTGATAGCTTGTCGGTATCTCGGAAACATGACGCTTTAGAAGATGTTGTATCTTAGAAAGCTTATTTATTTATTGAGACTGGCTACTGATTAATGTTGGTTTGATGCGTATGTGTTTTGAAAGTACTTAAATTAAAATGGCGATAGATAGATAGGCCGGCCAAACTTCTGTTGGCATGGTTGGCGTAGTGGTTGAGCGATCGACTGCTGTGCTGTGTGCCGCGGGTTCGATCCCTGCATGGAACATTAATATTTATATGGCCTACAGATAGTTGTTCCGGGTCTGGCTGTTTGTGTATGTTACTTTAAAAAAATGTTTATAAACGCACCCACGATACAGGAGAAATTCATAGCGTGGGGTAAACTTAAAAAAAACAAACCCTTTTCTTTGTTCATCTTCTTATCGTGTCGATAACAATTCAATTTGAGTCAGCCCAAAATTTGGCGATGAAGGTGCGCCTGTGATGTGCAAACAACACTTTACAACTTCGTTTACGAATCAATACGTTGACCATAAAGCAGCAGTCAGTCTGATAAACCTTTGTCAGCTTGTTTACTACAGTTGTATTGTATTGAGCGGGCTGGTTTCCGCCACCACCCCAATTTGCCGAGAAAGGCCAGCAGCTCCTTGGTGTTGCTGACGATCTCGCGGAGAGTACCTGGGTTACCTAAGTACTTTGTTTACTACAGTTTATTTAACAAGAAGGACCGCCAACAGGGCCGAGTAGGGTCAGTTTGATCAGCGAGGTTAGTAGAGCCTGGCCTGTTTTATCAAGATAAATGATCAATGAATTGAATCTCTGTCAAAAATGGCTTATCAACCAAAATATTAATTGTCATGGCACCGCATGACTCGTCTCGCTCCCATGATTATGGGTTAAGTGTGTGAGCGGACGACCGTAATTAATTTGTATCGCGTTATCCTATTTTATGTGTTTACCCAGTAATCAGCGTTAGCTCATGTTCTCGTGACGAACTTATTTTATTTTTCAGAATCGATTATGGAGGTCATAATCTAGATTTCTAGAAGTCAAGGCAAACCTTTTACACCTACCTTTTAGAAAGCAATTATATGCATAGGAAAACTAGCATTTGTCTTTGATAGAACGGAAAATGCGAATGAATGAATGAATGTGACTTTGTTTGGGCCCGAGTGGTGGGTAACGTCGCTCTCCCTCTCATAGAGAAGAGGCCTGTGTCCCCAGTAGGTAATGTTATAGGCTGATTATCCTCAAATGTATAATACCTTGCTCTTGCTCTTGCTTGCTCTGTATGGTGTCGGACGTAAAGAATAGCACCATCCCATATCTTCCCGTGGGTGTCGTAAGAGGCGACTAAGGGACTTGCCAGAGAATGGGCAGCAGCGTTCTCTGTGCCTTTGTAACATCCGTACTGCGATCGCCAACCCGCCTGCCAAGCGTGGCGATTATGGCAAAACCCCCCAAAATGTCAATGTGACTTGCGTCTTTTGGGCTGAAATGATGAATCATCATCATCATCATGAAATGATGAATGAATGATGTATAATACCTTATAGGTACATAAGTATTTGATTAGAAACCCTGCATGGACTTAGATAAGTAGGAAGGTAATAGGTACCTTCATAAAAAAAAACGGGGTCAGCTGTTTTGGTTTCAATTATTTGCTAAGGTATTTTCGTGAGGTGTCCCAAACTTTCCCAATAAGGAAAGCTAAGGATTTATTTTATCAGCACCATTAATCAGATTAATGTCTCACCTTAACAGATAAAAAATGTGTAAACAAAAATAAATAAGGGTCCCTAAATCCCCTACTTAAGGACCCATTATTTATTATTGTTTGCTTGGAAAGATCTATGAAAACGGAAAACAACTCCTGAATTCGTAAGTAAGCCTTTGTTTGTTTACTTGGAACTTGTAAATCCTCTTAAGCCGCCTTTGACGTCATCTATACAAAGAGAGTGCCCAGTCGACACCATATTGTCAATAAGACAAGACCTAGGAGCTATGGAGTGGAGAGCGAACCTAGATGAATGCGTAACTTAAAAGGCGATGTTGAATTCTCAACGCTAGGGTTTCGTACCTAGACTGACAACACCAACCCAAAATAGCAACAGCGAGTGCAATTATTTAACCGATGACACTTAAATGAATGCTTAACATTCATTTAAGTGTCATCGGTCCACCTAGTGGGAGGCCTTCCAACGCATCGTGAAGGTTGCGGGGATGCTGGATGCGAGTCGCACGGGACCGGTCAATGTGGCGTCACTTGGGGGAGGCCTATGTCCAGCAGTGGACGTCTTTCGGCTGAAATGATGATGATGATGATTTAAGTGTCTCTTTCTCTTTATTCATTTTCTTTACATATTGCTTACATTTTTAAATATTTTTACAAAATTATATTAAAAAAACATTTAAAAATATAAAAAATAGTCTTATTGTTACTAAAATGGGCATTCGACTTTAATATTCATTCTTTTATTAGACTGACCCTTCAATGATCTAGAATTTGTTAATGCCAGGTCATTGCATGCGGCATTGTTTTTGTCATGGCATCCTCATGTCTACGTAGAAGGTTTTCGTCTGCATACCGGGCCAGAGTATATCGCAGGATTGAGTAAACGGATAACATATAAGTAGGTAAATCCGTCTATGTACTAATATTCCCAATCATGAATCCAGTCTCACACTTTTTTAATCGTGGGTGTACTGTCCGTCCTTTGCTGCTACCAGTACTATTACCTATCTATTAACGTACTTTTCAAGCCAAATTTTAGTTAGACATCATAACGTCTAACGTACGATAACTGTACGTGCCTTCTATACATTTTAATCACCCATCTATTCAAAATTACACTTTGGAATGTGTACTATCTACAAGTATGGTATCCATATAGACACACCAAAGCGAAATTTTGATAGTAATAATTGTATTGTTGGGTAAATGACACAACATTGTTTAAAGACCTACCCCCCCCCCCCCCCCCGACCCTTGCTCGACGAGCCAGCCCGCGCCGCTGAGCATGTAACGTTAAATTCCCTAAATAATAATATTATGACCCAGCCTGTCCCTTGCTGCCCACCCCTCAATGACGCCCTAAGCCGAGGTCCGAACCCCACAGGGGGTGCCCTTAGCGAGCGGTCATTTAATTGTACCTAGTTTGTAAGCACTGGCTAGGGGCCTTAAATTCATTTGAGGTCACCATAGGATTGCCCGGTTGAGCAGAAATAACCTTAGCAGGTTGATCTGCAAGTGGCCATATAAAAAAAAAAATGTTTAAATACCTACCTACTAGATTTCTGTTTATGAAGTTTTAATCTGTCTCAATATTTATTTCTGTTTTTGTCCTGTGCTATTGTTGTTACCTCTATTCGCTATGACTAGGAGTGATTATGATGATACTTATCTAAGTATCATCATAATAATTACTTAATTATAGTATATAATTATACAGGGTGTAACGGAAAGGTTATACATACTTAAGGGTGTGCTACAGACCATCAAAGTGAACATGTTTCTCCATCGGACAAACATCGTAATAGCGAAAAAAATATCGGCTGCCTCATAAATTTGGGTCGAATAGGTATTGAAATAACTTAAGTATGTATATTCCCTTTCCGTTACACCCTGTATAATTATAATCACACATCTCATCACATCACAGAACATTAGATAATCATCATTCATCATCATCATTTCAGCCGTAAGACGTCCACTGCTGGACATAGGCCTCCCCCTAGAGTTGCCACATTGACATAACAAGGGGGGTTTTGCCATAATCGCCACGCTTGGCAGGCGGGTTGGCGATCGCAGTACGGTTGTTGCAAAAGCACTGAGAACGCTGCTGCCCATTCTCTGGAAAGTCCCTTAGTCACCTCTTACGACACCCACGGGAAGATATGGGATGGTGCTATATTACATATTATATATATATTGGTGGTGATTAGATAATGTTCTTAACAATTATTAACGTTGTTCTGAATAAATCAAGTTTTCCTCTATTGGAGCACACGTTACAAGCCCAGATCCGAACGGGACAAACAATAAGAAATCGTACGGGGATTCGAATCGCGAATCGATACGAGAGACTTTTAATCACTGAACACCTGTTGGTGGCGCATCGATTTGCCGTTGTCTGATTGTATTAAGAGTTGGTTGAGAGCAGCGCTGGCCCAGTGGTGGCAGCGCCGACTTACGAGCAGTTAGCCGTGGGTTCGAACCCAGGCAGGCGCATTACTTTTGTGTAATTTATTCACCACAACTGGTCTCAAAACGGTGAAGGAAAACATCGTGAGGAAACCGGCATATCCTACAACAAAAAAATCGAAGTCATGTCACATCTACCAACCCGCACTGGGCCCGCGTAATGGATTACAGCCCACTCCCCTTATGGACAGGAGGCCTGTGTCCCAGCAGTGGGAACATTATAGGCTGATGATGATGATTGTATTAAAATCTACAATGACCCCGACAACTCAGTAACACGATTGCACGAGCCCTCTTGGCAAGACTGGTAGTCAGACTTTCAGGCTTGAATTTTTCCTTTAACAGGTTCATCATCATCATCATTTCAGCCCGGAATCACAGTATACGCCTTCCCTTTTTTCTGCCACACTTTCCGGTTCTGTGCGTCCCTTATCCAGGGGTTCCCAGCAACTTTGACGATATCGTCGACCCAACGAGCTTTAGGACGGCCCTGGTTTCTTTGGCCTACTAAACCTAAGCTACTACTCGGTCGAAGCCTTGCTCCATCGGCCATATCAGCGTCTAGCCAGATGCCTGCAATGCCCAGGACCACTTGAGGCGGTCCACGACGTCGGCGTCGTAGACTTTCGTCCGTCGTCGGATTTCGGTGTTACGCACTCGATCTATGAGGGTTTAACACGTTGAGTGCTATACCAGTTCTAAACATCTTGTATACGCCTCGCTTACAGTGCGGCTAAGAAAGGTACAGACTTCCTTGTCGTACGGAAGGCATAACTTCAATTTGGTTCGGTGTAGGAAAGAGATGAATATATGTATATCTAAGATGTATTATTAAATAGAATTCTTAACTGTTACAGGGTATATAAGCCTTGTATCGCCACAGTGGAAGTTTACTACCAGGTGTATAGACCTTGTACCGCAGGAATGGAAAGTATAGAAAAATCACTGCCGCAGCGAACGTGTTAACAGGTTATTTCATTTATATGGTGATCAAAAGAACGATGGCGAAGCCTGAACAGTTCTCAGCTGACTCAACATTTATGAATAGCTAGGTTGCTCACCTAAGTATTTGTAATTTGCATAAAAATACATTGTGTATGACAGTCACATTTATGAATGATCTTTTTAAAAGGTTTACAGTTAAGCAGAGCCGTCAGCCAGCGATCTGAGCGATCCATGCGTGAACGTTACTGATGATAGCCATGGGGTACATACTACATAGGTAGCAGTACAGGGTTAATTTTCTAAGTGGGCGTCGAAGGTCAAATCCAAAACTATGAGAATTAGCGAAAAATATTTAAAGAGCCTCGAGCGCCATTTTAATGTAAACAAAACCATATCTTCATCTTTCGTTTTTTTTTTTTTAAATCAACATTCCTTGCCCGAAATCGAACCCACTGATTTGAAAAAATAAGAAGACTGTATTATTGGGTACATCACTCGATAGTGTCACTAATAAGGGTCAAATTCCGGGAAGATATGACACCCAATGTAGACAAGGTATAAAAGCCGGCCAAGTGCGAGTCGGACTCGCGCACGAAGGGTTCCGTACCATTATTTATAAAACCGGCCAAGTGCGAGTCTTACTCGCACACAGGGTTCCATAGCTCCAAAATATTGTTATTATATTGATAATAACAATATTTTGAACTGTCATTCATTAGTTAGTAGTATTAGTTAGTAAACTTCCACACAACCGCAAAACTAAATTTGTTTTTCATAGTATGTTTATGAAAAACAAAGTTACTGCTGCAGTTTGATGAAAAAGTCCCATATCTCAAAAACTAAACATCATATCTGATTGAAACCAATTTTCGTTGATAGTTTTTTTACGTTCTACAATCCTAAATATTTTCAAAATTTTCCTCCTCTTACTTTAGAAATTAGAGGGGGGGGACACACATTTTACCACTTTGGAAGTGGCTCTAGCGCAAACTATTCAGTTTATAAAAAAATGATTTTAGAAACATCAATATCATTTTTAAAGACCTATCCATAGATACCCCACACGTATGGGTTTGATGAAAAATTTTTTTTTGGTTTTCAGTTCTAAGTATGGGGACCCCCTTAATTTATTGTTTTTTTTCTATTTTTGTGTGAAAATCCTAATGCGGTTTACAGAATACATCTACTTACTAAGTTTCAACAGTATAGTTCTTATAGTTTCGGAAATAAGTGGCTGTGACATACAGACGGACAGACAGACAGACAGACATGACGAATCTATAAGGGTTCCGTTTTTTGCCATTCGGCTACGGAACCCTAAAAACGAGCAAATATACACTTTTTTGTGTAGGAGCCCCCCTTAAATATTTATTTTATTCTGTTTTTATTATTTGTTGTTATAGCAGCAACAGAAATACGTAATCTGTAGAAATTTCAACTTGCTAACTATCACGGTGCATGAGGTACAGCCTGGTGACAGACGGACGGACGGACGGACGGACGGACGGGCAGCGAAATCTCACTGATAGGGTCCCGTTTGACCTTCGGGTACGGGTACTAAAAAGGAACCTCCACGAAACGATCAACCAAGGATTCTGTACATTAAAATAAGTAACTCTACGCAAAAATTATTGGTGGGATATAACTTCTTTTTTTGTTCACGGTAGGGCTCAATGTAACGCACTCAAAACATTGTGCTGATTGCATTTAATAGTACGGGGGTCGTGCCCATAATATTATGAGAAACTTAAATTCAAGGAGGTACTTACTAACCAAGGTACCTATTAGAAATTATCGAATAAGCGTTTGAGAATTTTATTATATTATATATTACATATTCTACAACAACAAAAAAAAAACCAGCGTTTATTAATTATTAACTAGGTACCGTAATTTAAATTAATTATTTATGTCTTTTGTGACAACCTCTTGAATTTCGACGAGGATGCAAAACAACACCTTCTATGTAACATTTTTTTAAACCTGTCAAAAAGATGGAATTGGACCTCCAATATCTCCGTAATTAGGTCTCAGTTATAGTCCAAAACAAAAATAAAATGATTGCAATAACAGGAAGACAAGATGTCCTTCGGCTTCGTTAAGGGTAAGTTTACCCCTTTTAAGTCAGTCCAATACATTTTTGACTATTCCATCAAAGTTACCGAGAGATAATCTCAAGTTGTCTAGAAACCATCTGCACGCGTAGCATGACCACCGCCCGTAGAAACCGGCTATGCCGACGGAAGAATCGACAAACTGAGACATTGTCATTGTCTATCTGTCATTATGTCGATTCTTCAGTAGAAAAATCTCGTTTCTACAGTGGTCATGCTACGCGTACAGGTCTATAATTTATTTACGTTATAGATATAGTTATTATTTAGCCACAAGCTACTTCAATTAATTCACTACTAACTGTTGTTATAAATACTTTTCTTTTAAAGTTATGAATTAAACCGGTAATTATGTCATTGGCCAGTAGCGTTATGCGTGTTTAATCTTATAATTTGGCTGGAATATAAAAAATATCGTATGTTAAACATAGGTAGATCTCGATTTGAGTTGTTCTCATTTATGTAAGCCAAGCCAAACTTTGTCTTGGCCTTACATGAACATGGCTTGGCCGGCACATAAATTAAAAAAACCGGCCAAGTGCGAGTCGGACTCGCGCACGAAGGGTTCCGTACCATTTATTTATAAAAACGAAAAAAAAAAAAACTTTTTTGTATGGGAGCCCCCTTAAATATTTTTTTTTCTGTTTTTATTATTTGTTGTTATAGCATCAACAGAAATACACTATCTGTAGAAATTTCAACTCGCTAACTATCACGGTTCATGAGATACAGCCTGGTGACAGACGGACGGACGGACGGACGGACGGACGGACGGACGGACGGACGGACGGACGGACGGACGGACGGACGGACGGACGGACAGCGAAGTCTCAGTAATAGGGTCCCGTTTGACCTTTTGGGTACGGAACTCTAAAAATCAAAATAGTAAAACTTACCTCTTTTTCAATAAAAGCGTTAACATCCAATAACTGCACACATAATATCACTGTTTACATACATTATTACGGTGACGACATTGGCAGCCAAAGTCGTCAACTCCAAGTCTCCAACTCGTCACCGTCAGTCTCGCATTGACCGTGCTACCGGCATGACGCGTCCTTTTTAGATTAAGCTTTTGTTTATACTTTATTTACAAACTAATACGATAAAGTTAATACTAGTTCATCAAGTAATAGTGTATGTAAACAGTGATATTATGTGTGAAGTTATTGGATGTTAACACTTTTTTTGAAAAAGCGGTATGTTTTACAACTTGTTTTTGTGTTTTTAATTTATGATTAGGTGTCCGTTGATATCAGAAAGGTGAATGAAATTCGGTAGATATGTGCCTAATTTAATTTTAGGGTTCTCTCTCTTAAAGTCGTGATTGCATAAAACACTGAATAATATCTGGAAATAGAGGTACTAAGTTAGAATTCAGAAACAGGACCACTACATCTTCGGATGTAGAAACGTGGGAGGTTTTATCCGTAAAACAGTTATTTGATCCCCAATAAAATTGTCTGGGTCAATAAAAACCTTCGACTCGTCTGCGATACATAACCTCCTTACATACTTTTCTCACATAAATGTATGTTTGGCCTCCTTTATATTGTTTTACACTAAATATATTTGATTACTACTATTGTGTGATAATGATAAACGATTCGTGGGTGTTCGATTCACACTTGGCCGGTTATTTTATCTATATTTGTATGTTTGAATTAGATAGTATTATAATTCTACGAACGGCAATATGGCACAATTTTTATCAACTTTTTTTTAAAATTTTACGGCCGAAAAAAAAAATGTTTTAACAACTGTTTATCACATTATGACTATGTAGCTGGGAAGCATAAATTAAAGCTGGTTTGTTTTTTACACTCACGCTTGTAATCCCTGATTGGTTAGGCAGAGTTCTACCTAATATTACACCCACATTTCACCGCAGTTATGTTTAAGAACCATGTAATAGGGGGCGAGCCTATTGCCATCACTCGAGCACAAATTCAGACTCGGTCGCTGCAATAACACTTTACCCGACTTGGGAATCGAACTCGGGACCTAATGGTCAGCAGACGCTTTTGACTACTAGACCAACGAGGCAGTCATAGCACAAGTAAATCATAATAATTTAATGCTACTCTCATCATCTGCCTACCCTTTTCCCAAACTATCTTGGGGTCGGCTTCCAGTCTAACCGGATGCAGCTGAGTACCAGTATTTTACATGAAGCGACTGCCTATCTGACCTCCACAACCCAGTAACTGGGAAATACGATACCCCTTGGTAAGACTGGGTGTCAGAATTTTGGCTTCTGACTACTCGTAAAGACTGTCAAAGATCTAATATAAAATTGACAGCCGGGACCAACGGCTTAACGTGCTTTTCGAGGCACGGAGGAAACTCGGTATGTAAATGGTCACCCATCCACGGTCCAACCTCGGCAAGCAAGGCTTAACGGCCACGAGCTCCTCCAACTACTACTCCTACTCCTCTTCCTACTCTAAGATTCAATTTTAGTAGTTCTTTAGTAATCCCATGAAAAATACTACAACTCTTGGGTAGTACCTAGGTAAAAGGAGAAAGGAATCTTGTGAAAGCTCCGCCCCCATACCCGACCAGACCCCGGACAGGTAGCTCGTGGCTATACAGGTTATTCAAGTGCCCAACGTTGGGCCGTGTCAAGGTCAAACAAGGTTTTGAACCCATAACGTATCGTACCCGGAGAACAAAAGTGACCAAACACGAAATTTGCGTTATGTGGGAAATAATTGTGTTTCGTGTTTTAGGTAGTTTCTATTTGTCCTTTTCTAGCAAAATATCGTCAGTTTTTGATTCACTAGACGACAGCCAGTGTTATTAGCAGAGTTCGGAATTAGGTTAAGTTATTTGTCTACCTACACTGATTTCATACTGCGAAAGAACGAAATGGAAATGCCTCAAATCCTGAGATTAATTTTAAAGAGCAGAAAAATCGCGTGATATATTAAATAAAAAAGTTATTTACTTTTACACAATTTAAACCATCAGACATCAGATGTCCGGAGTTGCAAAATTCCAATGCGCACACGCAAGGGAAGATCCATATTAATATCAACATTTAGACGCAAGAAGAAAAATAACTACCTAATTCCGACATCTGGTTATTAGGAGCAGTTTTAGGTACTTATTTAACGCAATTTCACATAATTTTGAGTTCAGTCACTTTTGTTCTGACTTTGCGATATGTTAAATTTACTGTACTTAGGTCCCTTAAATTGAAAAGCAAAGAGCAGTTGCTCTTTTTGGCCGAATGTGCAATTTGATCTCGTGTTCGGAAAATATCAAAAAAATCCTTGCTTCATGTTTTTTGTCCACTGAGCATCTTTGCATATTAGGTCAAGTGTCAACTTTTAGGTTATGAAGGAATACTTGATGATCGTGATAGTTACTAATGCTAAATCGTCAAGACTTTATTGTCTTCTTAATTACGTTGCAAAAAGAACCTCTGTGTGTGATGTTTATTATTTTATTAAATGCATCTACACTTCGATGGTTAGCCCCACTTCTGCACCAATTCTTCAGACCACCAATTCTGCAGACTAGCCTATGATGTTAAGATCCTCTCACGTTTTGAATTAAACTGAAGGTAAAAATTTACTATGCTAACCTAATCTTCGTCAAAAACTACAATAAAATGCAATTCTCCAGAATGAAGAGAGAAGCAGCAATAGTTGACGTAGGCAAGCGGCAGAGAGCGTTTGAATCTCATCCATTGCACTATCGATTACTTACCACTTATTTTTTCTTTCGTTCTCTTTTGAAAAAGTAACGTTGCTCACTAGGAATTTCTTCTGTATCTTGGGTGCGTTTCATCATCATCAGCCTATAATCTTCCCACTGCTGGGACACAGGTCTCCTCTCTATGACAGGGAGTGGGCTGTAATCCACTACGCGAGCTTAGTCCGGGTTGGTAGATGTCACATGTCTTTGAATTTTTAGTATTAGGTCATGCCGGTTTCCTCACGATGTTTTCTTTCACCGTTTTTGAGGGCAGCGGTGATCAAATAAATTACAAAAAGTAAGTGCCTGGGTTCCAACCCACGGCTTTTCTGCTCATAAGTCGGGGCTGCCATCAGTGGGCCACCGCTCTCGGGGTTTCGGGTGCGTTTACATTAAAATGACATTCACAAACAGCCAGACCCGGAACAACTACATCCACCACCACCACCACTAGTTTTAGAGCAAACATGTTTAACTTTGTGAGGGTTTAGAATTATGACTTGGTCTTTCTAAAAACTATTAAAAAAAGTCTTACAAGGAAATACACTGACCATATTGGTGATGTTCTTCAGAATTGCCAGGTGCGTCTGCGTTGTACTTCAAAGCGAAAAAGTGTGTACCCAAGGATCGTAGTAGTAACAAGGCTTGTGTTTATATTATATCATCATCATCATCTTCCTGCCTTTGTCTCATTCTACTTGGGGTCGGCACAACACGTTTTCTTCTTCCATTCTCACATATAGACAGACAGGGGTGTCATACGTCACGGCATTTACTCCTTTCTCTTTTAAATCATTCCTGTTTGAGGGATGATATGAAAGAGAAAGGAGTAAATCCATCCACGTTTTCTTTGGCCTTCCATCTCCATCCATATCTACATTCATGTCCATCTGTCTTTTAGTCAGGGAGCAGCGGTGGCCCAGTGGTGGGGAGCAGCTGTGGCTCAGTGGTGGGGAGCAGCTGTGGCTCAGTGGTGGCATCCCCGACTTACGAGCAGTAAGCCGTGTGTTTGAACCCAGGCAGGCTCATTACTTTGTGTAATTTATTTCATCACCGCTGCTTTCAAAACGGTTAAGGAAAACATCGTGAGGAAACCGCCATGTCCTAGAACTAAAAATTCGAAGACATGTGACATTTAGGTACCAACTGGGCCCGCGTTGTGGATACAGCCCACTCACTCTCATAGAGAGGAGGCCCGTGTCCCAGCAGTGGGAACATTATAGACTGATGATGATGACTCTAATAGTCACATGCGTTTCATCTCTCCTCATTAAAATGGCCTTACAAACGGTGTATACATATTTTGTATTTAAAAAAAAAAAAACATGAATTAGTATTACTAAGCTTGGTCATACTTAATTTACTCTAGTCATTATCATCATTTCAAATAGACACTTCCTATGCGTTAATTGCAAACGTTAATAAATTAATTGTCCCTCGTTCAAAAACTTAATCTATAACAATCAGACTATGACGCACACAATGTTTGTGCTCAGATGAGATCAATCGCTGTCTAGCGTTGCTATAAATACTATACAAACATCGGCTACTTGATTGAAGATTTTATCTTGTTTAAATAGTAAATAAAATATAAAATTTTGACACTGAATCGTTATCCCAGACAGACAGACATGTATTTCCGTCTAGGTGTGATTCTTCATTTATTTTTGGATAATTTCATTCTGCGGTCCATAACTCAAGTAGCTGATGTTGGAGAAGAAACAGCCAGGCTGAAGTGGGCAGGCCACGTAGCACGGATGCACCCGGAGAGATGGGCAAAGATGGTAACACACTGGACTACTGAGGAAGGACAGCGTCGTAAGGTCGACACGGCGAAGGTGGCGTGACGATCTGACCCTGTTTGCGGGGCTAACATGGCCAGAGATCGCACAGGATAGAGAGGTATGGAAGGTGAAAGGGGAGGCCTATGCTCAGCAGTGGGAAACTAGGTAGGCAAACAAAAAAAAAAAACATTAGTTGCACCATGGCAGTTTTCAAAATGTGTTGTAAAATTTTCTCAAATAAATTATCATCATCATTTCAGCCGAAAGACGTCCACTGCTGGACATAGGCCTCCCCCAAGTGACGCCACATTGACCGGTCCCGTGCGCCTCGCATCCAGCGGATCCCCGCAACCTTGACCAGGTCATCGGTCCACCTAGTGGGAGGCCTTCCAACACATCGTCTTCCGGTTCGCGGTCGCCATTCCAGAACTTTTCGGCCCCATCGGCCATCCGCTCTGCGAGCAATGTGCCCTGCCCATTGCCACTTAAGTTTGGCGATTCTTCGGGCTACGTCAGTGACCTTGGTTCTCTTGCGGATGTCCTCATTTCTAATTCGATCACGCAAGGAAACTCCGAGCATAGCCCTCTCCATTGCCCTTTGGGTGACTTTAAGCCTTCTGATGAGGCCCATTGTGAGCGACCACGTTTCGGTCCCGTATGTCATCACTGGCAACACACACTGGTCATAGACTTTCGTCTTGAGACACTGCGGTAAGTTGGACGAGAAGATATCACGCAGCTTCCCGAACGCTGCCCAGCCGAGTCGGATTCGACGATTGACCTCTTTCTCGAAGTTAGACCTACCCAACTGGACCGTTTGTCCCAGGTAGACATAATCGTCTACAACTTCGATAGTAGAGTCTCCGATCTTGATAGGAGTGGGTGTTACATGGGCATTCAACATGACCTTGGTTTTGTCCATGTTCATTTTAAGACCCACTCTTTCGGAAGCTCTACTGAGGTCATCGAGCATTGTACTGAGGTCCTCCATGGTCTCAGCCATGACCACTATATCGTCGGCAAATCGAAGGTGAGAGATGTACTCGCCTTTGATGTTGATGCCTAGCCCTCTCCAGTCCAGAACCTTGAAGACATCTTCCAGTGCAGCGGTGAACAGTTTCGGAGATATGACGTCTCCCTGTCTCACACCTCGCTGCAGAAGGATAGGTTCCGAGGTCTGGTCCTGAAGTCGGACTGACATGGTGGCGTTTTTGTATAAACACTTCAACACCTCGATGTACCGATAATCAATTTGGCACCGTTGGAGAGACTGCAGTACAGCCCAAGTCTCGATCGAATCGAAGGCTTTCTCGTAGTCCACAAACGCTAAACAGAGAGGCAGGTTGTACTCTTCGGTCTTCTGTATAACCTGTCGCAGCGTATGTATGTGGTCTATGGTGCTAAAGCCTTTACGGAAAAATAAATTATGAGAACTTGCAAATCATCTTCCCTCCCTCGTCCCATGTCACTTGGGGTCGGTGCAACACGTTTTTTCCTTTCTCCTCCCACTCCTCAGTCAGCCGTCACGCTATCATTTACTCCTTTTTAGGGTTCCGTAGCCGAATGGAAACGGAACCCGTATAGATTCGTCATGTCTATCTGTCCGTCCGTATGTCACAGCTACTTTATTCCGAAATTATTAGGACTACACCATACTATACAGTTGAAACATGGTAGGTTTGTAGATTTATTCTATGAACATTAACAAACTATGAATAACAAATTTAGTTTTGCTGTTGAATGTAATACAATCTTCGATCAATGATCGAAGAATACAAGACAACATATGAATGAGCCTTCAAAATATTTTTATTATAATATTCTTTGGTGCTACGGAACCCGGTGTGCGTGTGAGTACGACTCGCACTTGGCCGGTTTTTTTCTTTCCCCACAAATCATTCATCATTCCTCACACATCCAACCATTGTTTCTTTGGTCTGCCTCTCCCTCTCTTTTAAAAACCACTTTATTCATCGCTTAATTCACATGCGATTCTGAGATTATGTGAACTTTGTGAACATACCAATCAAGACAAAAAATTCTTCCTTAATTCTTAAGAATTGTAATAGCTGCAGGGACTCTGATGTCGCTCCGAGAAACAGCTAGAGCTAGCACTATAAATAATACATAAAAGGAAACCAAATAGGTAGGTACCTATTCCAAAAAAGGAGGTGAGATTTAATAAATCCTGGTCAGAAATAATTTTTAGGTGTAGGTAAGTAGGTTTAATAATAAGATTTCATTACAAAAATATGTTTTGTTTATTATTAGATTCACATTGTAATTAAGGGTATTTCCATAACTAGGTAGGTTTTAGTTGTTGTATCTACTCTTTTTCCTGTACGTAGAAATAATAATTTTACAATTATACTTTTGATATACATGTTCTTCCTGTATCCATTTACAACTAGGTACACACGGCGACAAATCAACCATCCTATTCCAGTATAACATGGCCTCGTTTTGTATAGATTTCCCGTACAATAAGAGATCCGTATAAACTGGTTTTGTATAGCTTGATAGGTCGCCGTGCGTACAGAGCCCTACCTACACACGTGTGATTAAGTGATTAAGCAGGGTGGTGATTTTGTCAACAACAATCGCCTAACTAATCATTCTAGCTGTCACACGTGTTGTCAACTTTCGCTATAGAACTCATTTCTGATTCGCAAAAAAAACTTTTCGTGCTTCATTTCCGAAATAACTGAACCGATTTTAAAAAACTTCATACGCAGCAGGATACATAGGTCTAAAAAAGTTACTAAAAAACATTTTTGAAATGTCTTTTAAAAAAAAGATATTTGCACATTTCTGTTTCTCATCATCATCATCATCATTTCAGCCGAAAGACGTCCACTGCTGGACATAGGCCTCCCCCAAGTGACGCCACATTGACCGGTCCCCTGCGCCTCGCATCCAGCGGATCCCCGCAACCTTCACTAGGTCATCGGTCCACCTAGTGGGAGGCCTTCCAACGCATCGTTTTTCGGTTCGCGGTCGCCATTCCAGAACTTTTCGGCCCCATCGGCCATCCGTTCTGCGAGCAATGTGCCCTGCCCATTGCCACTTAAGTTTGGCATTTCTTCGGGCTACGTCGGTAACCTTGGTACTCTTGCGGATGTCCTCATTTCTGATTTGATCACGCAAGGAAACTCCGAGCATAGCCCTCTCCATTGCCCTTTGGGTGACTTTAAGCCTTCTGATGAGGCCCATTGTGAGCGACCACGTTTCGGTCCACTATGTAATCACTGGCAACACACACTGGTCATAGACTTTCGTCTTGAGACACTGCAGTAAGTTGGACGAGAAGATACCACGCAGCTTCCCGAACGCTGCCCAGCCGAGTCGGATTCGACGATTGACCTCTTTCTCGAAGTTAAACCTACCCAACTGGACCGTTAGTCCCAGGTAGACATAATCGTCTACAACTTCGATAGTAGAGTCTCCAATCTTGATAGGAGTGGGTGTTACATGGGCATTCAACATGACCTTGGTTTTGTCCATGTTCATTTTAAGACCCACTCTTTCGGAAGATCTAACTGAGGTCATCGAGCATTGTACTGAGGTCCTTTCTGTTTCTATAGACAATTTATTATCATTCTAATTTAGCTGTCACACTATTTTTCCACAATGTTTTTAGTAAGTTTTTAGACCTATGTATCCTGCTTAAATGCGTATGAAGTTTCATGAAAATCGTTTCAGTCATTTTGGAAAATAAGTACTTGAAAGTTTGTATGAAATGCAGTAAGGCGTAAACGCTCTTAAATCGAAATATCCGATCCACTGTTGTAACAGGAATTCGTTTTTTTTTAGTTACGAATCGCTAATGATTTATATGAAATTCATATGCGACGAAAAATGGTTTAATATGACGAATAGAATTACCCGTGGGTGACGTCGCTAGTCTTTAATTATAGCATATTTACGCTTCTGAGTCACATTTCCTGGATGGACAAACAAACAACAATTTTATGGGATAGTAGACGTTGGTGGACACTTACGTAAAATGTTTTATATCATCGGAACCAACCGCTGAAAGTGCTTTCCAAACTCGCTATTTATTGGGTGGACACCCATCCACTGAACAACCTTAGCAATCACGGTTTTACCTAAAAATCGACCCCCAGTGGCTGTTATTATT
This sequence comes from Cerastis rubricosa, assembly GCA_949152445.1. NCBI lineage: Eukaryota > Metazoa > Arthropoda > Insecta > Lepidoptera > Noctuidae > Cerastis > Cerastis rubricosa. The sequence goes on from OX424541.1 coordinate 19,706,059, forward strand.
GAACCAAGTGCGTGATGGAAAAATACTACTAGACAGAAATAATTCATTAAGTATCTTCTTTGTTGCGACTTCGTACCGCTGATTGGCACTGACTTCCGTATACACACGTAGGAATTATCTGACGATCTTTATATGTGGAGATCTTAAGGTTAAATTATTTTAACACGAAGGTTAGTACCAGCGTGAATAGTACCTAGTGTATACCTAGGTGGGTAAGCGCATGTTGATATAGTAACACAAATGTACCAATAAAATCTGATGGTTGAACGTCAATCCTTAACGCGTTTGGATACACATGGCAACGGAAAATTGCATTAGGATCTACGTGAAGTTTATTAATTATAGTTCATTACTTTATGAGGTACGACCGAATATCCATACATACACTTAAAATCAATCTAATCTATCGAACCTGACAGATGGTTACATAACATAAGCTCGTAAAACATTTGACCGAATTTCCTTTCACCTAAAACTTATCAACTATTATCGTTTCGTTTTTTTACTTCATTTAAAGAATTTTATATTTTTTTTTAAGTTTGGTCTGCCACTTTATCAGTTGACCTCGATCAATATAATATAATATAATATAAAAATAATAATATAATAATAATATCAATTCGATTGATTTTTGGTCGAAAAACTTTTTACCGAAGTTACACTTAGCCGAAATAACGTTTGTGTTTGAACACGCAGAAAGCATTGTTTCTGTCACGGATCCGGCGTTGCTGGGTGTGGGCGACCCCACGCGAGTTGATCGTCGCAGATGGTTTTAATGCTCGCAGCTTCGGTCGGCTGGCTGGAGGACGAGGCTGGCCAGCCTTACGCGGGGACCCCTCCGCGCCTACGCGGGCTTGAATTCCACTCTAGGGGTAGGGCAGAGATTGTGTGAAGCCGGTTTTGCAGCGATTCGTTTCTGTCACAAAATTTTGTAGCACAACATATTGACTATTTATGACACTATTTTAATTTAATATTGAAAATGCTACCAAGTAACCGGCTATCAATTTGTTTCAAATAATATTCCGTGATATTTTGTTTCGGTGTTGTACGGTCAGCAACCGCACATTGTACCTTAGCCTAGTTAAAATACTGCAAATTTAGTTAATTTATAAAAACGTAGTATCGTCACGTACGCGAGTACGTCAGTCTTCGGTTTAATATCGAGCTCGCGCAACATCCAACATTTTGTAACATTTTATAACATTTTTATCACTTTATTTTAGTGCATTTTCGTATTAAAAAAAAAAAAAAAAGGCCTGGCAAAACTTGCAGCTAGTAATAAATCTGCAATTATCAGTGGTGATTTCAATATCAATATTTTGGAAGAAAATTCGAATAGCAGCAGGTTATTAAATCTTTTTAAGTCATTTGATTTAGCCAACATTTTTAGAGAACCTACTAGAGTCACTCCATCGTCTGCTACTTGTATTGATAATGTTTTCTGCAATTGTGATTACTTAGATAAAGCCATAATAAGTTGTCTGCCTTCGGATCATAGTGGCCAAACGGTAACTTTTAGTTGTAACACACCAGTGCAAAAAGTTCAGATTAAATTTAGACCTATAACAACTAGCAAATTAAATAGATATAATAATTCCCTACAGAACAAGTTAAGTATTATGGGCCACCATTTGGACGTTAGTAATGTAAATCAGTTTTACGATCAATTCTTTTCAATAGTTCACACTGAATTCAATAAAACTTTTGAAAAGAAGATGAAAAGCATTTGCCCTAAATTTATATTTAGTGATTGGGCAACTACAGGTATAAGAAAAAGTAGGGAAAGACTATTTGAGCTGTATGGCCTTAAGCCTTTCATTAACACGGAAACTTTTAACAAATATGTTGCTAATTATTCAAAAATATTTCGAAATACTTGCAAGTTTGCTAAAGCATTGTACATTAGCAACAAGATCAAAAACGCAGAAAATAAAATAAAGACAGTTTGGAAAGTCATAAATAATGAGACTAACAGGAAAAAAATAGTTAACACTACCTATACATTAGATACAAAATATGGTCCTAAAAACTCTGATCAGGAAGTAGCTCAAGAATTTGTAAATTTCTTTACCGATATACCGTTTAAAACTACTGAGGCTCTAAATTCCTCACCTGAAGTCTCACTTGCTTTATTAAAGGCGAACGTGTCTGGCTGCTCGGCTGAATTTAAATTTAAACACATAAACCCTATGACAGTTATTAAAGCTTTCCGGCAAATAAAAATCAAACAGACCGAAGATCTATGGGGAATGTCTATCAAAGTTTGTACATCCATAGTTGAGACGATAGCACCTTACTTAGCTTTAATTTTTAATTTGTGTGTGGACCAAGGAGTTTTCCCTGATTTAATGAAATACAGTAAAGTCATCCCTCTTTTCAAATCCGGAGACAGTAAAGATACTAATAATTATAGACCTGTATCCGTGTTGCCAGTTTTTAGCAAGGTGTTTGAAAAGGTAATGCTTAATCAAATGCTCAATCATTTTAACACCAACAAAATTTTGCACGATCAACAGTATGGTTTCACCAAGGGACGTTGTACAACTGACGCCGGTGTAAACTTATTAAAGCACATATTTACAGCGTGGGAAGATTCCCATGACGCCATTGGAATATTTTGTGACCTCTCCAAAGCATTTGACTGCGTAAATCACGACACATTACTTTTGAAACTTGAGCATTACGGACTAGGTAAACTTGCACTTAGTTTGGTAAAATCTTATTTGAGTGAAAGGCAACAGCAAGTTCAAATAAATGGTGTTAATTCACAGGGTTTAAAAGTAAAAATGGGGGTTCCGCAAGGGTCTATATTAGGTCCTTTCCTCTTTCTAGTATATATTAACGATCTACCCTATTTATTAAAAAATCAACCTCAAAATATGGTGTTATTTGCTGATGATACTTCCTTAATTTTTAAGATAAATAGACGGGCCCAAAATCTAGATAACGTTAACAATGCCCTACTTCAGGTCCATAATTGGTTCACAGCAAACAATTTAGTATTAAATGAAAAAAAAACTAAATGCATAAGATTTTCATTACCAAATGTTAAAAGTAGTGATTGTAATATAATATTGAATAATGAGAAACTAGAATTTGTCGATAATACAGTGTTCCTGGGGATTACGCTTGATTCAAGGCTGCAGTGGGGTTCTCATTTAACATCTCTTGCGGGGCGGCTAAGTTCAGCAGCATATGCTGTTAGAAAAATCCGTCAATATACCGATGTAGATACCGCGAGATTGGTCTATTTTAGTTACTTTCACAGTATAATGTCTTACGGCATTTTGTTATGGGGACGGGCTGCAGACATCGAGTCTATTTTTATTCTGCAAAAAAGAGCCATCAGAGCCATATATAATCTCCGTAGGCGCGATTCTCTAAGGGAACTGTTTAAGGACATTAACATCATGACGGTACATTGTCAATACATTTATGAAAACATAATGTACGTAAGAAAAAATCTGCATCTTTTTGGTAAAAGAGGTGACAGACATAATTACAGTACTAGAAATAGGGACCAATTAGTTCAGCCAGGCTTCAGACTCGCTAAAGTAGACTCATCTTTCATGGGGTACTGTTTAAGATGCTATAATAAAATTCCACAAAGTATTCTTGAACTGAGTGAGATGAAATTTAAAACATGCATTAAACGCACACTATGTAAGCAAGCTTATTACAAATTGGACGATTATATCGCTGATAATAATGCTTGGCTCAATGCCGGTCCTGCTCCACAAGGACAGGGGCGCATGAATTGATAGCATTAAATAGTATTGTTGGAGCTGCTGAAGATTGTATAAACTAACTTTGCATTGTATAAATTCAATTAATTTAGTATTGTATAGTCGCACAGCCCATATTGTGAGCACTATGTACTAGAAAGCTATCATTTACTGGAAACCTACGTCTTTTATTGACTTCAATGTGCCCTGGCGGTTAAGAGTATGTCATGCTCACTTAAATGTCACGCTGATGGTGGCGCGTGTGTCGGGTCATTTAGTTCCCTTCAAAATGGTTGAGTTGAATGATGGCTGATCCATGCGTGATGTTCGTGAACGGGCGCTGTCAGTTGTGCCTGGTCATCTCTTAGTTGCCTCGGCTTATTTCGAACTATTTATTTTATTTTTGAATTGTCTTTTTTTTGTTTTTACTGTGGACACTTTTAACGTGCACGTCTTGCTACATCGTTCTCACATAATTTACCATCTCAACATGAATGATGTAACCAAGATTTTTGTAACAAGCTATTAATTTAAAAGAGTGTCCATGGAGTTTCTTGCCCATTCTTCTCCATAGAGATCTACGCTTTGGAATGGGCAACTACAGTACTTTCACAGTTATTATGTCTTGTGACTGGGACTGTAGCTTAATATGTTATTGTTGTTTGACTATTCAAAAGTGCCTGTAACTGGCCTACTTGAAATAAATGATTTTGATTTGATTTGATTTGATTTGATTTGATTAAATACCTTTTAACATTAACATTTATTTTATTAACATTCAACATTAAGTGTAAAGGCTCATGCCCTTACAATTTAAAATGTGACTGTAAAAATGTTTTATCTATAATGAATAAAAAATCTGAGCAAGTTCTAAATGCACCGCCTTTGTTGCCATGCATACGAATACAACGACATAACCTTTACTCGTTCTTACGCCTCGACCCTTGTTCCCTGTAATCCATAGGTCGCTGGTGACCAAAATGTAAGGGCATGAGCCTTTACACTTAATGTTGAATGTTAATAAAATAAATGTTAATGTTAAAAGGTATTTAATACGAAAATGCACTAAAATAAAGTGATAAAAATGTTATAAAATGTTACAAAATGTTGGATGTTGCGCGAGCTCGATATTAAACCGAAGACTGACGTACTCGCGTACGTGACGATACCAATTAATGGCCGACCTACCTAGTGAGAGGATAACGCAGTCACCACCATTCTATCACACAGGGGTGGACTTCACAGGGTTTGTTAGTGTTAAACTAAACAAGGGTCGAGGCGTAAGAACGAGTAAAGGTTATGTCGTTGTATTCGTATGCATGGCAACAAAGGCGGTGCATTTAGAACTTGCATCAGATTTATCGTCACAAACATTTATACTGGCTCTCAACCGCATGATTGGGCGACGAGGCTGTCCGAAACATATTTACTCCGACAACGGAACAAACTTTGTTGGAGCCGAAAGGGAGTTAGCCAAACAACTGCATATCTCACAAACATTTAACAACGACACTTTAACGAGAAGGAACACCGAGATGGGGATAGAGTGGCATTTCAACGCCCCCAGCTGGCCGACGGGAGGCGGAATTTGGGAGGCTGCGGTAAAGTCTATGAAATACCACTTAAAGCGTGTCCTAGGAGAGCAAAAGTTGACATACGAAGAGTTTTTAACACTGCTTACTCAAATCGAAGCCTGTATGAACTCTAGACCACTTTGCCCTTTAACGGAAGACGTGGACGATATTGATTACCTTACTCCTGCACATTTTTTGATTGGCCGACCAGTAACATTCTTACCAACGGAAAATATGGAAAAACAAAACATCAACATTCGACATAGGTGGCAGTTACTAAACAAAATGAAACAAGGGTTTTGGACCAGATGGTCGTCAGAATACCTACAACAACTTCAAGTTCGCAGTAAATGGCTAAACAAAACAAACAATTTATCCATAGGGGATGTTGTCTTAATCAAAGAAGACAACCTTCCTCCTGCGAAATGGGCACTTGGCAGAATACAGGAAGTTCACCCGGGGAGAGACAATCTAGTCAGAGTTGTGACTATGAAAACACAAACAGGGTCACTAACAAGACCAATAACAAAATTGGTTAAACTCCCAATACCAGAATATCATACAGAAACACCTGACACCACCACCTCCAAAACAAAATCCAATGACAAAATCTGCACTGAAAAACAAAAGCCTACAACAAATAACACTAACAAGAAACAACGATTATGAAAAACTTCACAATTCATTGAAAGAATTGGAACAACAAACGAAACATGCTGAAATGTCGCAACACGATGTGCACCAATACATCGTTTCATACTCTACGATGGGACTTCTGATCTTGGCAATAGTCGTCGCGGGAGGAGCATACGCATACTGCAAACGCTGCGGCAAGGTCACCGTCAGCAACGCCGGCGTGTCCACCAGATTACCGCCACGGAAGCCACCACGAGCTGCAGCATCCACTGAAAACATAGAACTTACCTACGCGCGACCTCATTCTTTTAACATTTAACTTAGAATCATTTTATTTACATTGTTTTTATTTCATGGTTTTTATTTATATTAGGAAAATATTCTTTAATAAGTTATCTTAATTATTACTTTTGGCCCCGCCAAGATGTACGGTCAGCAACCGCACATTGTACCTTAGCCTAGTTAAAATACTGCAAATTTAGTTAATTTATAAAAACGTAGTATCGTCACGTACGCGAGTACGTCAGTCTTCGGTTTAATATCGAGCTCGCGCAACATCCAACATTTTGTAACATTTTATAACATTTTTATCACTTTATTTTAGTGCATTTTCGTATTAAATACCTTTTAACATTAACATTTATTTTATTAACATTCAACATTAAGTGTAAAGGCTCATGCCCTTACAGGTGTGTTGAAAATATGGCAAATAAAAGAAGGCTTCGGCCAATAGCAAAAAGTTATTTTTCATTACTCATACTCTGAAAGTAGGTCTGAAGTTGCCTGAGGAGCGGGATGAAAGTAATACTTTTTGTGCAGCGAGTGGACTGTATACATACGTAGCAGCTAGCAGGTCACTGGGAACTCCCAAGAGAGGGGTTCTTTTTAGGAATAAGTACTTTAATAAAACAAGTCTTTAATTACTGTAAGCGATTGAGACTGAATTAAAATACCCTAATTTTACGGAGCCAAACGGACATAGTGATCTTCTAGACTTTACAATTATTACTGGTTACTTAGTGATTGGCGCGTCCTCTTTTATAACTTATTGTTTCTGGAACATTCGGTGGCCGACCGTTGCGGACCGTGCGCTCACACACACTTAAAAAAGTGCAGGCTCAATATAGGGTATTTTGACTCACACTCCTTCAAATCCTTTATTAAGATTACATTTTTGCTGGCCAGCGGACCCTAATTACGCACACATATAAAGGGCAAACTCGCGTCCAAGCTCACGATTGGTTGTAAACATTTTGGTAGGCATAACAAACCTCATTACTATTCTTTTGTTAAATTAATTTTGCTACTCAGTAACAGGTGGCGTTGTGCCATGACGTCACATTTCTGAATCGCGGTGTTAAGATTTTCCTGCATAGAATGACATCGCGATTTATTTTAAAGAGAAAGATATTTTTGAGACTTTATACAATTTCAAAGTTCTTAGAACTAACTCTAAACAAATATAACTATAGTATCTAAATTAACTAAGTATAAGCATTTTAAGCAGGCTAGTTACTGTCGTGCACATTTCTCCCGCCGTCGCCGTAAGGCGACTCCGTGGGGAGCACGACAATCCGCTTCGATGGTCTTCGGAGTACGTGACCTTTGGTCATCACGTCTACTACTCGTACCTCACCGTCTGCGCCTGGCAACACCTTCGTTACCCTTCCCTTGGGCCACGTGTTACGTGGGAGGTTGGGGTCACAGATTACTACGACGTCTCCGACCTTGGGTGGTGTGCCACTACCGTAGGGCTCCCGCCGGTTTTGTAAGAGCGGTAGGTATTCACGTACCCATCTTCGCCAGAAGACGTCTGCTAGTGCCTGGGCGCGTCGCCATTGTTGTCGTGCTGTGACGTCGGCATCGGTGAAATTACCCGGTGAGGGTACATGTGAGTTAGGGCCGATCAGTATGTGGTTAGGCGTTAGGGCTTCGGGCTCATCAGGTGCCACGTTGACATGCGTGAGTGGCCTGGAGTTCACCGTATTTTCTACTTCTACGAGCAGCGTAGCGAGGGTCTCGTCTGATGGGTGAACTTCTTTTAGTGTGACGTACAGTGCTTCCTTGACTGCCCTCACCATCCTCTCCCATGCACCGCCCATGAATGGTGACGCGGGAGGTATGTATCTCCAGCTTATGGACCGCGCATTGGACTCACTACCTAAAGCACTTAAGGTGCTTTCTCCTAGTTCCCTATCAGCCGCTTTGAAACAAGTAGCGTTGTCACTCCATATTTCTTTTGGACAACCTCTCCTACCTATAAATCGCCTGAGAGCGGCGATAGCTAAATCTGCACTAAGTGAATTTGCTATCTCTATATGTATAGCTCTACAAGTAAGGCATGTAAATAAAGCTCCATATCTTTTTTCTTTGTGTCTACCTACAGTAACAGATATGGGGCCGAAATAATCTAAACCAGTAAAAGTAAAAGGTCGTACATGATGAGCTAAACGGGGGTACGGTAAGTTTCCCGTAGAGGGATTGGCTGGCTTTGCCTTCTTTATTCTACAATATAAACAGCTCTTTAAAACATTCTTTACAGACGGACGCAGTCTCGTTATCCAAACACGCTGTCTTAACTCGTTTACCGTTATCTCGGTTCCGCCATGATGTAAACTTTCATGCACATGAGCTATGTATAGCTTCGTATATCTGTTCTTACCCTCTAGTATTATAGGGTTTTTTATTTCTTCATTTACGTCTTGTACCGCTGTGATTCTCCCGCGCAAACGTAAAACACCTGTGTTGTCTAGGTATGTACTTAATACGGATAATGGGCTGTCGCCGGGCACCGCTTTGTTGGTTTTTATGGCAGCAATTTCCTTTGTGAAGCTCTCGCTTTGTGAGCCCTTGACCCATTGTTCTTCGGCGCGTAGATTATAAGTAGCGGGTATTGGTATGAAGTTTACTGTTTTTACGATTCTCATTTTTTGCGTAACTTTTTTATTAAGTTTGATTTTGTTCCTTTTTTCCCACGTTGGATCTTTTAATGCATTTTTCTTAGTACGTTTATGTTCGACAGTGTGTCTGCTTGGTCTACACAGATCAATAAACTGAAGTACTCGTGCGGTTGTTCTTATCAGCCGTATCCATTTGGAAAAACGTGTTATATTTGGCAGATGATCATTTACTTGTACGTCGTTAATTACATGACATTTGACTCGTTCTTCGCCCGTGTTTGTGGGGGCAATGACCTTTTTGTCTTGCGGCCATTCATTTCTGTTCTTTCTAAGGAACTCTGGACCGTTGAACCATCTGTGCTCCGAGTTAAAATGTTCCGGGGTGTCGCGTGTTGCGTCGTCTGCTACATTATGTTTCGAGGGTAGCCATCGCCATTCGTTTTTCTTGGTGAGTTCCTCAATTTCTGCAATACGATGCGCCACGAAGGTCTTGAATGTGCGTGGTTCGGCTTGTATCCAGGCCAGAGCGGTGGTAGAGTCGCTCCAGTATGTTATGTCGCTCACCTCGTAGTCATGTTCTTGAATGACCGTCCGGGCAAGGCGTGCTCCTAATAATGCGGCTTGCAGCTCAAGCCTGGGTATTGATACCGGCTTCAGTGGGGCTACCCTGCTTTTGGCTGCGGCCAGGGTCACTTGTACGCTGCCATCTGACCTTTCCGTTCGCCAATACACCGCCGCGGCGTAAGCTTCTTCGCTCGCGTCTACGAATGTATGTACTTCTCTGGCTATGACGTCACCATAGTCGTAGCAACGTGGGATCAGTAGAGTTTCTATAGCACTCAGTGACTCCATCCATTGTTTCCATTTTGGTTGCAGCTCCTCGGGTAGTGGCTTGTCCCACTCCGTTTTATATTTCCATGTCTTTTGAAGTATCCTTTTAGCCGGTATAGTGATAGGTGATATAAGTCCTAATGGATCGAATACAGACATTATTATGCTGAGCGCCTCCCGTTTGGTGGGTGGGCGTGTGTTGTTTAATAATACAATAGGTGTTTTGTTTTTGTTGATTCTAAATATAAAACAATCTGTCTTAGTATCCCATCGTATTCCTAGGGCTTTCTCGGTGTCGTCCCCGCCTAGTACTTTTATTGCTTGTGAAGGCGCGAGTTTATTGTTCAACACATTTTTGTTGTTTGAAATCCAACCACATAAAACAAAGTTGGCTTTTTTATGAATGTTATCTACTTGCATTGTTATTTTCTTGGCTTCCTCTTCGCTGGGAAAACTCTGAAGATAATCATCCATATAATGATTGTTTACTATTGCTGACGCCGCGGCTGGGTATCTGTCGGCAAAGTCGCTAGCATTGCGATCCTTTATATATAGCGCTGTACATGGGGATGACGTCGCGCCAAAAATAACAGATGTCATTCGATATTCGTCTGGGTCTCCATTCCGTTGCTCACCACGCCATAAAAATCTCAATGCATCACGATAATCTTCTCTTATCTTTATTCTCATAAACATTTCCTTAATATCTGCTGACACAGCTATTTTATTTTGACGGAAGCGCATTAAAATACCGGGCAACGATTTTAACAAGTCAGGTCCCGACAGAAGTAGGTCGTTTAGGCATAGACCCGCTGTCTTTGCTGCTGCATCGTGTACGAGTCGTGGCGGCTTATGTGGCTTGGCTGGGTTAACCACTGGAAAGTGAGGTAGGTACCAGGTTTTGTTAATTGTGGATGTATCGGGTGCCTTTTCTGCATAGCCTGAGTTAAATAGATTTTCAAGGCGCTGCAAGTACTGGGTCTTGAGGTTCTCGTCCTTATCTAGGCGCCGTTCTAGATTTTCTAGCCGCTTTAGGGCACCTAGGTAGTTGTTTGGTATTTTAGGTACCTCTTGTTTCCACAATAGTCCGGTCTCAAAGCTGCCATCGGGTAAACGTCGACTCTTCTGTTCTAGTATGTCTAAGGCTCTCTGTTGCGGGTCATCTCTAGGTATCCTAGGTTCTATGCATAGTGATTCTAATTTGAAAAAGTTTCTCATGCTTTCTTCGATTGGTTCCAGATTTTCCTTTATTTTAATGTTGCCGCAAAAAGTAGCTATAACTTTATTTACAGAGTACTGACATCCATGCAATACCCATCCAAGCTTTGTGTACGATGCTACTGGTTGATCACGCGCGCCTGTTCGTGTTTCTGTGGCTACTAACAAATGCCAGTTATCTTGGCCTATTAAAATCATTGGCTGCGCGTGTTCATATACAAGAGTGCTATGAATGTCGTTCAAATGTCTACAATTATTAATGTCCTCGGTATGTACAGTTTGCGCCATAATTTCAAGCCTATTTACGGTGCGCGCCGCCTCTATTATATGTGGCTCGCTATGGTGCTTGCCTTGAATGTGGAAGCTCACGGTTCGGCTATTCTCATGCTTGACCTCCGTGCCTACGCCTTGTATCCACATAGGTTTGGCTGGCCCATCTGCACCTAGGACGTCTGCTATTGACGCGTCTAACAAGGTGACTGTACTTCCATCATCTAACAAAGCGTATGTGTTTATACTTGTATGTGGTCCGGTCAATATGACAGGTACAATTTTTAAATAAGCGCGGCGATTCTTAGGCGATATCGCAGATACTGTTTCCCGCGTGGACGTAACGGCTTCGTGTGTGATAACAGGTGCCGGCGCCGGTGGCGATGGCGATAACGTCATTACATTATTGTGTGTCGCCTCCACTTTACGCTCTTTATGTAAAAGTTTGTGATGTTTCATTTTGCATTCTTTTATTTCACAAATAGGTGCTTTGCACGTAAACCTTCTATGCTTGTTTCGTAGACATCTAAAACACATGTTGGATTTTTTTGCTATTTCCCAACGTGCGTCTATGTCTAGCTGTTTATATTTATAACAGTCTGGTAATTTGTGCCCGTGTTGCGTACACGCCGGGCATCGCTCTTTTGTTGTTTCCGTATTTACGTTAAACGAGCGCTCTACTCTGCGCCGGTGTCGAGTACTGTTAGCGTCGCCATTGTCTTGTTCGGGCTGTGCGTACGCGCAACACTTATCAGCCTCTTCATTCATAAACATAGATAAGCGCTTCAACTCAGGAATATCTTCCATCTTTTTATTTGCCGCATAATCATACCACTTGTTTCTTAGTATCGGCGTTAGTTTTTCAATTATACAACGCGACATTTCAGGGCTATGTAAATACTGTATTCTTTTCAATGCTTCTACCGTACCCACCGTATTTGCTATACGGCTAGCGAATATACATATGTCCCTAGGATTATCCTTTAATTTAGGTAATGACTTCATTTTTTCTAATTCGGCTATAATCAAGGCTTCGGGCCTACCGAAACGTCTTTCTAATGCGTCTACAATGACCTGAGGGTTAGATTGACTAAATAATAGGCAACCTACAGCTTCCTTTGCGGCGCCTCTGAGGCTTGTCCTAATTCTAGCAACATTTTCTACACAGGAAAAAAATGATTGTGAGTCACAATACGCGGCCTTAAAAGCTATCCACTCACCGGGTTTTCCATCGAAGATTGGTAGCTGCTGTATGTACTTGGGGGGCTCCCTTGAGCTGCGCGCGGCCTGTGCTAGGGCCGCGGCGAGCGTCCCCACGTCTATCAATTTCTCACTCACTTCGTAACCGTGTAACACTTTATCACTCGCGATATTGCCCTTGTTTATTTTCGCACTTAATTGCTTACGTACACTTTGTTCGTGGCCGTCGTCCCACAGCGATTGAGCGCCTGCGGCGCCGGTGTCCCTCGCTGTGTCCGTGCCTGTCCTTTCGCCACTGACGTCGTGTGGCGGCGGTCGAGCCTCATCTCCGGGTGGCGGCGCCGGTTGCGCTAGCCACGTTCCAATCCTTACGGAGGCGAGGTCGTCCACCACGTCGTCTTCCTCACTTGAGTCAGCTTCGGCTCTGACTCGCTGCAACTGTATTTCTTGCAGCTCTCGCTCTGCCTGCGCCTGCTTCACTTTCATTTCAGCCAGCCGCTCTGTAGCCTTGAGCTCCGCGAGGCGCTTGTGCTTTGATGCTGTAGAGCGGCGTGACCTGGTGTCGCCAGGCTTGAGCGTACCATGTGAACCAGTAGTCGTATTCTGCGTAGATCTGCTGCCTGTGTCCATTTCAGTGACCAGGCCCGTGCCGGTCTCTGGTGCCGGCTCGCTGGCACCCGGCTCGGCGGTCGCTGACGGCTCTTGCTGGGCCGGTTCTCTCTTGGGGTCTCTGCTACGGCTGCGTGTCATCATCCTGCTGGATGTACTTACTTAAAGATTTGGCTGCGAAGGACCAGAATGTGCAGCGAGTGGACTGTATACATACGTAGCAGCTAGCAGGTCACTGGGAACTCCCAAGAGAGGGGTTCTTTTTAGGAATAAGTACTTTAATAAAACAAGTCTTTAATTACTGTAAGCGATTGAGACTGAATTAAAATACCCTAATTTTACGGAGCCAAACGGACATAGTGATCTTCTAGACTTTACAATTATTACTGGTTACTTAGTGATTGGCGCGTCCTCTTTTATAACTTATTGTTTCTGGAACATTCGGTGGCCGACCGTTGCGGACCGTGCGCTCACACACACTTAAAAAAGTGCAGGCTCAATATAGGGTATTTTGACTCACACTCCTTCAAATCCTTTATTAAGATTACATTTTTGCTGGCCAGCGGACCCTAATTACGCACACATATAAAGGGCAAACTCGCGTCCAAGCTCACGATTGGTTGTAAACATTTTGGTAGGCATAACAAACCTCATTACTATTCTTTTGTTAAATTAATTTTGCTACTCAGTAACAGGTGGCGTTGTGCCATGACGTCACATTTCTGAATCGCGGTGTTAAGATTTTCCTGCATAGAATGACATCGCGATTTATTTTAAAGAGAAAGATATTTTTGAGACTTTATACAATTTCAAAGTTCTTAGAACTAACTCTAAACAAATATAACTATAGTATCTAAATTAACTAAGTATAAGCATTTTAAGCAGGCTAGTTACTGTCGTGCACACTTTTCATCCCTAGGGAGAATCGCTTTCAACTGACAGATGTCAAATTATAACTTAAAAAACTAGTTCTTTTTTCACATTGTTATTGAACTATGTTCCAACTTTCTATGTAGCCACGATGTAAAATTGAAATAACTTAAAGTTAAGTATTGATTAAAGAATATAATTTTTTTAAATAGCTTTATTATAATTTAGTTTCAACAATTTCTTTAAAATAACATCGAGTTGGGCAAAATATTTACCATTTTTTCAATGATGAAAATGAAAAATAATGGCTGAATAGCTGGCTGGCTACAGGAAAAAAATAAAATAGGTGGGAAAGCGGCAATCCGAAATAACATGTACTAATATTTTCTTAAGCTAATTCATGTTTTTATTTTTACTGTCCTTGTATTCGTAATGAAAAGCACAGTGTTTACCTCGGGTTAAAGACTTATTTAGCCCCTCGAACTATTGGCGCCCTCACTTCATTCGGGCGCCAAACCCCGTCTCGGGACTAAATAAGTTACTTTCACCCCTGGGGTAACAATTTACTATTGTGAATCGGCGAAAGATAGTTCGGTAAAATAATACCTATGACATGATACTCCGATGATCTAAAAATATGTCAAATAATGCTTAGGTATAGCAAAAAAAATGTCGGTCAATAGGCTCGCCCCTTATTACTGGGACTTAAACATAACTGGCAAAATGTGGGTGTACTATTAGGTACAGCTCTGCCAAACCCTTCGGGGATTTTAAGCGTGATGTTATATGTTATGTCGTTGAACTGTTGAAGATGTACCTACTATGGAAAATTTAGGAAAATGATTGGTTAGGTAATTGTCTTCTGATGGAATAAGTATGTTCGTCTCCGTATATTCTAATCACAGTGCAGCGTGATTTTTTTGACTCTTGAATGTCACTGTCAAAACTGTCATTTGTCAAATGTTTACCAACAGCACGCGTTGTTGGCAAACCCTTTGTGAAATTGTGTGTGAAAATGTGGAAGGACGGTCAAAGCTCACTGTAGATGGCGTGTCCATAGATTAGGTCACGCTATGCATACATTTATACAATAAATAAAATTAAAGTGTAGGTAGGTATATAACTAAAAAAAAACAAAATTCATTTTAATTTTGTCGTCTTTCTGTCTGTTTGTTCCGGCTAATCTCCAAAACGGCTGAACCGATTTTGAAGGGACTTTTACTGGCACATAAGCATTAGCCTTTTATTTCTTTTCTAAGGATGTAAGTTAAGGCCGCGGGGTGCAGCTAGTTTTCAAATTAGATTTTCAACCCATGACGATGTGGGATGCCAGCTATGCTACCGCCATTAGTTTCACAATTCCCTTCCCCATTGTGTAGAAATAACAAAATCGTGGCACTAGTTCTGACTATGACCACGCGCCAAAAGGACCATGTATGCTGGTAATAAGAAACCGGCATGTCCTTGAACTAAAAATTTGAAGACATGTGACATCTACCAACCCGCACTGGGCACGCGTGGTGGATTACATTACAGCCCCCTCCCTCTCATAGAGAGGAGGCCTGTGTCCCAGCAGTGGGAACATTACAGGCTAATGATGATGATGATATTAGCCTTCCTTCATATAGTAAACACGTGGTCCCAAAAAACTATAAAAAAAGTATTTAAAAAAAACGAAATATTATTTATGTACTGCTTATACATAATGTATGTTATCAGAAGCAAGGTCAGCCGATGTATACAATTGGTTATGTAATACCATACCTACCTAAAGTGTATGTAATTATTATAATTCATTTTCGCGGTCAAACGTATTATCCAACTGCTTACATAATGTGTTTAAAAATAGCTCGCATGATGGATTTTTGTATGCTATCTCTACTTTTATAACAAACAATGTGTGTCTGTTTAGGTAGTCTGGTTTGTATCTTTATTATTGTCTAAACATTTTGGTGCTGCACTCGATGTAGCTAGAACCGGAGCTAACCCATATAGGCTGTTGTTTTTCATTCACGTCAAATTCAAGGAGGTAACTATGCTAGTGATTCTCGGCCCGAATCAATAATAAAATGGGTAGATATTTCTTTTTCTTAGAAACAAAAAAAAAATCGGTAACCTTGTTTTAAACGCTGCCCGTCTGATCCTTTTTTAATTTTTTGCCATAAAACCGCGCTTTCACTCATACAAACATTCTCAAACGTTAATTCGATATGTTCTTATTCCCTAAACCACGTTAAGGGGGTTATTCTGAAATACTGATAAATTTAAACAACAAAAAATCATCGTCCATTATTAATTAACTAGGTACCGTAATTTATATTTATTATTTATGTATTTTGTGCTTCGATCAATAATAGATTTTGTGCAAACCTCCTGAATTTTGACGAGGATGCAAAACAACACCTTGTATTATGGAGAAAAGCTAGGCAGATGATGGATCACCTAAAACAAGGAATTAATAATATCTATCTTACCACCTAATCTTACTTATCTTACTACCATAAAAAAGCCGCTAAGGTAAGCTGAAGTGGGCCTGGGCTGGCCATGTCTGCGGTATGCCCGAGGAGCTATGGGCTAAAATAAAGACGATGTAGTCTGTAGAGCCTTCCCACAGCCAGACGGCGACGCCGTAGACCTTGCTGGAGATGGCAGTACGAGCTGGGCAAAGCCAACGACCAGTGGTCCTGGATCGAAGGACTTGGAAGTCATGGGCAGAGGCCTTTGCCCAGCAATGGGGTGCCACAGGCAAACAGTAACAGTTACAACTACTATTATAACGTTACTACTGCTACAAATGCGAAAGCTTGTGAGGATGGATGGAAGTTTCAGATGTTTGTTACGCTTCCACGCAAAAAGTACTGAACGGATGAGGATGAAATTTGGCACACAGATAGTTTATACCCTGGATTAACACACTTTTATATCCCTTTAAAACAATCCCGTAGAACAATTACCGAACTCCACACGGGCGAAGCTGCGAGCATATGTAGTTTCTAAACCGGACAAAATGAAATACCGAATAGGAAAACCACTAAGATATTGTTATCAAATGATTGAAATTAATTGATTGATTGATTAAACCAATTTTGCTTACTCAATTACATAATCTACCATTAATGTACCAGATATTTTTACAGTATATTAGGCGGCGTTCTAAATCAAATAAGGTAATAACCTTATTGATATATTTTCCCGTTTCGATTTGCCAACGGTTCGTTTTCCTTAGCAATTATTTTATAACTAATACTATTATTTTCTTCGTAAATCACGAGAGGAGCTTCGTGGCTTCATGAAAACAGCCGCTCGAGTCGGTCTTCAGGTTAAGCCGTGCTTGCCTGGGTTGGCCCGTGGATGGGTGTACACCAATTACATACCGAGTTGCCTCCGTGCCTTGGAAAGCACGTTTAGCCGTTGTACACTAGTCTTACTGTGTGTGCTGACAACTAGTCTTACCAAAGGGTGTCGTGTTACCAAGTAGTAACTGGGTCGTGGCGGTCAGATATGCAGTCGCTAAATGTAAATACTGGTATTCAGCTGCATCCGGTTAGACTGGAAGCCGGTCCCAACAAAGTTGTGAAAAGGCAAAGCAGGTGATGAGTCATCATGTATGAATGAATCTTACAAAGTGTAGGTACCTACTAAACTAACAGTCTGTCAATCTTTGAAACAGTTTTGCACCCTATTTCCATGATGTAATAAGCTCGTTTAAAATCAGGAATAGCATGCATACAATTGCATAACTGGCCTGCAATGTTTACACAGGCCTCCTCTCTATTAGAGGGTATGAGGGAGATAATTCATCATCATCATCATTTCAGCCGA
This sequence comes from Cerastis rubricosa, assembly GCA_949152445.1. Lineage (NCBI taxonomy): Eukaryota > Metazoa > Arthropoda > Insecta > Lepidoptera > Noctuidae > Cerastis > Cerastis rubricosa. Next base: position 19,723,717 of record OX424541.1, read on the forward strand.
AAGACGTCCACTGCTGAACATAGGGCTCCCCCAAGTTTCGCCACATTGACATAACATGGGGGGTTTTGCCCTAATCGCCACGCTTGGCAGGCGGGTTGGCGATCGCTGTACGGTTACGTTACAAAACACAAATTTACGTACGGTTTTGTTACAAAAGCACAGAGAACGCTGCTGCCCATTCTCTGGCAAGTCCCTTAGTCGCCTCTTACGACAGCCACAGGTAGATATGGGTGGTGCTATTATTTACGTCCGACACCATACAGAACAGGGAGATAATAACAACTTAGTAACAATGACTATATATAGTTATAAGTTGTTATTAGTTTGTCAATCTCCATTAAAAAATAAACAGGGAAAAACATTTAATAATTGCTTCCGTTATCACCATACACTATGCAGTTGTGGAGCGATGACGATCGCCAGTAGTCAGTCGTCACGGTCAGTCATCGTTCAATGCTGATCAATTAAATTGGTTACCATATTAGTTAACCAGTGATATAACAAAAACTATTACGATTAGACCTCTAAGTATTACCTATTCGTTACGTAAGGGATACACGTGGTCGGGCCTGTGGATGGTGAGTAGGGGCTAGCTCACCGTCCGTCCGTCTTATGACGATAGGCCGTGCCGACGACGCGTTCGTGTTCCACGTGCGTCTCAAGGATATTGTCAGCAAATCGGAAGGGGTCCGAGAGAGCCGATGCCTGCCAGGGCTGCGGGACTGTTCGAAAGAGATACCGTGGCCCTGGAACACAAAGGTCTAAGAAGGAACATGGATGGGTTTTAGTCAGTACAAGTCTGACACCACACTCCCTTCCGCTCCGCTTAGAGCAGGAGGTGTCATTTGATGATTTACCATCCGTAAAAAGAAGGTACTCGTGGTAATTACCTACTAAGATTCAATACTTGGGGCTACCGGGTATCGGGTCTGAAATGTAAGTGGGCTAGACCCTTGGCCAGACGTGGTCATGAGATCTCACTAGGTGGAGAGTGTTTAAGCAGTGATAGCCTAGTGGTGAGACCGTCGGACTGCCAAGTCATAGGTCTCAAGTTCGAAACCAAGGCCGCACGGCCGCACCTCAAATTTTTCGGATTCATGTGTGCGTATTGTATAATATGACTTGCTTCGGTGAAGGAAAACGTCGTGCGGAAATCGGCATGCCTGAAAGATATTTTTCGATGGCATCATCGGCATGTAAAAGCCAAGACAGCGGCCCATGGGCGGCATTTAAAAACTCTGACACCTCGTTAGGCACACTATAAAGAAAGAAGACTAGGTGGAGAAAAGCTGTAACTGAATGGCTGCCAAGAGATGGTAGGAGGAACATTGGCAGACCTACAACCAGATGGGTAGAACACCTACAGATGATCGTGGGCATGATCCAGCTCAGATTTGGACAGACAAAGGAAATTTACTTAACGCTCTGTATTGCACCATCCCATATTTACCCGTGGGTGTCGTGAGAGGCGACTAAGTGATTTGCCAGAGAATGGGCAGCGTTCTCTGTGCTTTTGTAACAACCGTACTGCGATCGCCAACCCGCCTGCCAAGCGTGGCGATTATGGCAAAACCCCCCAAAATGTCAATGTGACACTTGAGGGAGGCCTATGTACAGCAGTGGACGTCTCTTGGGCTGAAATAATGATGATGATGATGATGATGATCAACGAAACTTACCACAAAACGGACGTGGTTTCCATTTAGTAGTAGCTGAAACAAGCCTGCCAGGATTGTGACGGCATACGAAACATTTCAGCTCTGCAATGTTTCAACGCTGCTTTGTTGTAATAAAACATTATAACTATCTACATAGATAGATAGATCTTATTGTTTACCTTACAAATTCAAATTTGATAAAAATAAAAGAAAACATTGCATAACGGGTAAAGAAATGGGCGGTATTATCGCTAAAAGCAATATGCTCAGCTCAAGCTGAAACCTATGATTTATACTCATACTGTCAAAAGGGTTTGTTTGCGATTCAAAAGCATACATATTAATAAAACAGAATAAATAGTTTGGCCGCGAGATAATACCTACAGCATAACAATCTATAACATTGAATTCAGACACGAGTGATATCTCTAAACGTGTTTGTTTATTAAGATAAACACATTAAACTCATCGATATAATCGTTAAATTATCGCGACTTTATCGGCGACAGCGATAATTTTATTAACTTTCAAGGTTCAACCGTGTCATCTGCAGCCCTTTTTCACCAGTAGTAAACAATACCTAAATGAATGTCAAAATATTATTGAACTGTGCCTAAATAATAAAAACCGCTCGGATAATCCACAGAATACTAAACCTAAGCCGCGCTTGCCTAGTTGGTCTGTGAATGGGTGACCAACCATTGCATACCGACTCTGCACAGTGCTTCGGAAATCGCGCTAATCCGTTGGTTCTGGCTGTCATTTGTAGATATTTGGCAGTCGTTAGTCAATGGCCCGTAATCCTGACAACCAGTCTTACCAAGAGTACCAAGAGATATCGTATAACTCAGTACTTACTATGTTGTGGAGGTCAGGTAGGCCAGAGAGGTCAGGAGGAGATCAGAAAGGTCTTTTAGCCCCATGTTGTATTTTTGCCACATAAATAGAAAACGCGCGACTGCAGCGCTACACCCGCGCTGCGGCCACGCATCAATTCATCGATCGAGTGACGACTGACGATGCGATACGATAGTAATTTTTGAACTCTTGATAATCGTAAGTAATTTTGAAATTTTTGGTCATGGTAACCTTTTACTTAATGAAATTCAGTTCGTTGACTTATACAAAATAACGGCATAGGTTTATATTTATACGTTTTCATAGGTTTCCAAAATCTTTTTTCGTTTTAATAGTAACACTAACAGCAGTGTTTCGTTGTCAGAGTCCATCGTGAAACTAAATGTACAACACTATGATGCTCGAACCTAGCGGTTGCAGCGCGGCGGTAGCGCTGCAGCCGCTATGCAACCGCGCGGCTATTTGCGGCTAATTTGAAGGAGCTCTTAGTCACGTCACGTCACGACATTAAAGCTTTGTAACGCTAGGTTGGGAAAAGGGGCATTAGACTACAGATGATAAGTAACCTACGGTTGAAAGTTAAACTAAGGACACACAATATGCCACACCCGTCACGCTCCACTGAAAGGGGTGTTAGAAAGCACGCGACTTATCTACATTAATATATCTAACTCGGACATAGATTTAATATATGCACCCTGTACAAACTAAGGGCAAAGTGATAACGATCGACAGATGGTTGAATATAACAACATACAATTAACATAATTATTTATTTAGTAATCGTAATAGGTGACCATTAACATCCGTTACCGTAGATTGTTTTGCATACATCGATCAGAAGAGGAGTCTTGGTTACCAAAATGTTGTAACCTTCTTGTTTTCTCGTCTACACAAGCTAATAATACAAGCCTATGTTGTCCATCTGCAGGGCAATAATAGCTCTCTCCCGCTTTTTGCACTGTCACATTTTGATCGAATGCTACGGGCCAATCCTTTAATTAAGATCTCCTCTAATCTTCCTTTAAGCGTGTCGATGACAATTCAAATTGAGTCAGGCCAAAATTTGGCGACGAGTTTGGCACTCGCAGTAGCCAAAGCTCTCCACCGGTTTTCCTTGCTTCGGCCAACCTGTGTCCGGAGTCTATTTAAAGACTTCCAGGTCAGCCATGGCAACTCATGTCCAGGTGGGAGATTTTCAGTGGGTGGCTCAAATGGGTTACATAGAACAATACTTTCTCACTACTGCTTGAGTCTTTCTGTGGAGCCAGTGACCGGACACACACACTTTAAAAAACTGTTGCGGCTTTTCAGCCTTTGCGGCACTAAGATAACAGATCTTCCGTATACTGTTTGAAGGATAGGGTTTCATCTAATATAATAACCAAGTATTTTAATCTGTCTGTGTTTTTAATGTTGGGACATTTACATTGGCTATCTCCAGGGATTGGGCAACAATGAGCATGCCAAGATAAGGGGATATTTGCTTGCGCATCGAAACTTAATGAAATTTGTCTTCTCTGCATTTAGAGTTAGTAAATTATTATGAAGCCATTTATTTACAATATTTACACCTTGCTGCGCAAGATTGTAGGAAATGCTTCCTTGAAGACAACCAAAACATGTGTTTTTTTTTTAAGTGCTGAGATCATTGTCGATTTTTATGAATGGAATTTGGGAACAATTTCAGCTGGGTGCCTCTTACACCCATGATCTCAAGCTTGCTCAACAGAATTGGAACGGAAACTGTGTCAAAAACTTTAGCAAAGTCCAGGAAAATTCCTAATGTCAAGTTTTTGCGCTAGATAGACAGTCAGATGGTGTACCGCATCAGCAATTGAAACTTCAGGCCTTAATCCAAACTGCCGTTCAGACAGAATTGATTTGTCTACCAAATATTTATACAACCTTTTGTTTATAATTTTTCCAATATTTTAGATATATAAGGTAGTAGAGAAATAGGTCAATATTTTGTCACTTGCTCTTTGCTGCCTGATTTGTAGACATGGATAGTATATTCTATCTATGCACTGATCACACGACAATTACTAATCTTCACAGTCGTGATTATGCCATCAAGGTTCATTCATTGGCGTATCCTATTGAGCAGGATTTTATATAGATGTAGATGATAAAACCAATCCATCTGAATCAATTAATTATTTGATGGGGATTATAGTCTGATTAAAAATCAGACTATCATCCCCAATAAATAATTAATTGTTATTATCAAGCAGGGAATCTATTTAGGTATCTACCTTTTGAAATATCACACAATAGGGATAACTATTTTCAGAAATTTATTGTAGCACCAGAATAGAACAAACAGTAATCTATTATTTTTATTATCTTTTCAGATCACCAGAATCTGCAAATAAAATCAACGTTATGCTATAATAAGGAAACAATTATGGTTGAAACAAAGGAAGCTGAGAAACTTAAAGAAGAATCTAACAATGGCCATGCGTACATTATTAACAATACAGATATCAACACAATTAATTCCATTAAATCAGAAGAAAAAGACATAGTCGCCCATTATACTAGAGATGGATCAGAATCACCCGTCGACAGGGTCAAGTTCCAAGGACTAGATGATAAAGATAGTATATGCTCAGACGAAAGTGATAATGTGGCACTACCTCCTATACCAGACGGCGGATGGGGTTGGGTAGTCGTTGCCGCAGCATTTCTGGTATCAGCATGCGCTGATGGCCTGGCATTCTCCTTTGGGCTCCTCCATGAGGAATTCACGAATTACTTCGAAACTACGCAATCGAAAACATCATTAATTGGCAGTCTTTTCATCGCTACCCCGTTATTAGCGGGGCCAATCATGAGTGCCTTAGTTGATAGATATGGATGCCGAATTATGACTATGATCGCTGGAGTGCTGTCTACTATTGGATTCCTTTTAGCTGCTGTTAGTAACTCAGTAGAAATGTTGTGTTTGACTTTCGGGTTTATTAGTGGTTTAGCGATGGGAATTTTATACGTAACTGCTGTAGTTTCAGTGGCATTTTGGTTTGATAAGAGAAGAAACTTAGCCGTATCTTTAGCTTCGTGCGGGATAGGTTTTGGCACGCTTATTTATTCACCAATGACTCACTATTTCTTAGAAATATACGATTGGAGAAATACTATTGTTTTATTAGCTGGTACTCTACTTAATATGTGCGTTTGTGGAGCATTAATGAAGAACCCAGACTGGTTAGAAATTAAACAAAAGCGAGAGCGAAAGCTTTCTAAACTTAGGTCTAGGAAATCATCGAGTGCTGGTTCTACTGCGTCAAGATCTATTGGAGGAGAATCAGTGTACTTAGACTCTGAAGAACTAAAAACCTTATTGGAATGTGGAAAGGGCCCCGAATACATTTTAGCGACTTTAGCAACAAATATAAAGGAGGCTGAAGAGTTAGAGGCCACCACACAAGCGAACGCGGAGCAAACAAACAGGAGAATACATTCAGCCATTCATATCCCAACGTTTGTACAGCAGAACGAAAAGGTAAGTCAAATAATTTGACCGTTTGACAATAGTGGTCATTAGTTTAAACAGTGAACAATAACATTTGTTTACTTTTTCGCAGGTTCCGGCTGAAGTCATAGACAAATTGATGAGAAACAAACGACTGTACAACATCATAATGCACAACTATCCGGACGTGTTAACACGGAGGCATTCTGAGGTCAACGTAACTGTTGACAATCCAGCAAATGCGCCACCACCTGCTCAGTTGCCAATAGAACTGAAAGCAAAGAAGCCTAAAGACGGGATGGGGAGAGAAGCGAAAAAGAGTGAGAGCGAAGGAGTAAAAACTGAAACATCAGTGCAGAAGTCAAACACAAACATCAACGCTACGAAGCAGAAAGTAGTTGCTAAAGACTCGAAGATGTCGCAGCACCACCAGCAACATCAACAGCAAAGCTGGTTCAGACAGATATCGACTGACCATCACTACTTGAGAGACGTACCTTTGTATAAAACCAGTATGATGCACCGAGGTGCTATGATGTCTACTATTAGGTACAAGCTTAGAGCCTCATCACTGCCAGATATGTATAGGAACTCATCTTGGTCTCTTGATTCTGAATCTGATGATGAAATGGTATGTTCATTCGTCACACAAATGCTTTTAATCTTCTATAATATATGCCCAATTTTTTAAATTTCTTTCTACGTTTTGCAGAGATGGTACCACCGCTTTGGACAAACTATGAAATCGATGTTTGACTTCAAAATGTTTACGGAGTTCCATTTCTTGATGTTCAACCTGTCTTCCCTGATTCTCTCTGTGTGGTTCATCGTGCCGTACTTCTTCCTTAACTCCTACATGAACGAGATGAAAGTGGAAGGTGGACCTATGATGATTTCTATTATCGGAGTCGCTAGCAGTATTGGCATTGTAAGTATTTGATATTTTGTAAAACTTTTTGTTACTGTTGAGGTAGTTTTGAATACACAAACTGACAAAAAGAGTCTTGCCGCATACAATGAAAATGGATTTAGATAGGATCGTTTGTTTAGATAATCCCACCCTATAAAAAGATGAAAAATTATGACTTCTCTCTGAAAATCATCATTACTTCTATATATCTATTACCTAGGGATAATATTTTGATTGATAATATAATTGCAAATGTCGCAACTCTTGTTGCAACCACTGACTACCATAGACTTATTGCACCTCTAAGACAATTTTGCTTTTCGGTTTTTTAGGTAGCTCTGGGCTGGGCAGGCGACCAGCCTTGGTTGAACGTGACCAAGACCTACGCCGTCTGCCTCATCATCTGCGGAGCCTCAGTAGCCACGTACCCCTTCTTCATCACCAACTATTGGGCCCTTGCCGTCATATCTGCAGTATTTGGGTTGTCCTTCGCCAGTTCATATTCGTATACGCCGACGATTCTCATGGAGTTGATGCCTCTTGATAACTTTACTGTGGCGTACGGACTGATCCTGTTAAGTCAGGGGATTGGGCATTTAGTTGGACCGCCTATTGCAGGTAAGAACTTTTTCTTTTGAGTGTTCCACTGGAGGGCAAAGGCCTCCCCTTTTTCCTTTCAAACCTCTTTATCCTGTGCAAAATTTGGCCATGTTTGTTCGCCCCGCACTATGAACAGAATATTAAATTGAAGTTTTATAGGCATTTTAAAGGTTTATTCCCGGTCGTCCCCACCTCGTCGTTCCCACTGGGTACGAATGGGAAAAAAAGTTTCGTTTTCCCCAGTGGTGACAATTGGAACTTTTTATTTCCCACTCGTTTCGCTATACACCCATTTTATATTCGCCTAAAAAGCATAGTCAACGTAGCCCCCGCATTGCGGGGCTCCTATTTCTGTCTATGAGGTTTACACTGGGAAGGAACGAAACTTTTTTTTCCCATTCGTACCCAGTGAGAACGACGAGGTGGGGACGACCGGGAATAAACCTTTAAAATGCCTATAAAACTTCAATTTAATATTCTGTCCATAGTGCGAGGCGAACAAACATGGTGGTAATGGTGCGAAGCAAGGACGGGTCGCTAGTAAGCCATATATATAATGTGGGTTCCAAACAGATTAAAAGCTTATCTATAAACAGTACGGAAGTGTACTTCGGTTGTTGCTTCATCCATATCCAGCAACTGTAACGTTATTTATAGAAGCCGTAACTAAGTGTGCTTACCTATGCACATAGCGACTGAACCAGCAGAACGTTGTTTATATTAAGACCGTTCACGGCCACGGCCAATACAACTTGTTGACGCGTCCTAACACAAAGGAGTGGGAATTCGTGGTGGGCGTCCGTCCGTCTTATGACGATAGGCCGTGCCGACGGCGCGTTTGTGTTCCACGCGCGCCTCAAACAAATGTCAGCAAATCGGAAGGGGGCGAGAGGGCCGATGCCTGCCAGGGCTGCGGGTTGTTCGAAAGAGATACCGTGGCACTGAAACACAATGGGCTAAGAAGGAACATGGATGGGTTTTAGTCAGTCAAGTCTGACACTCCCTTCCGCTCCGCCCAGAGCGGGAGAAGTCATGTGACGATTTCACAACCTAAAAAAAAAAAAAGGAGTGGGAATTGTAGTCTTGCCACACATATGCATGTTTGTACATGTAAGTTTTTTAAAGGAATAAAATATTTGTTGTAATCATCAATAAGCAACAATTTAATTTGGAGTTAAAAAACAGTTTTAGCATTCTAGATGTGAAAACCGAAGAAGTGCAGGAGCAATATAACAACATCACCAATAGTGTTAAAAAAGCTAGTAGAAAAATTAAAACATTACCAAACAAAATCAAAAAACTATCTTCAGAGACCTTACTACTTATAGACGAAAGACAGGCCCTAAGCGCAAATAAAATAACCCCCGAATATAAAAATAAAAACAAAGAAGTGAAACGCAACATTAGAAATGATATCAGATCTTTTAACACCAAACTGATCCAAATTGCTTTAGAGAAGAATCGTTCATTAAAAATAGCTAAACAAGGCACCGCAAAGGGCAAACAGTGGATAAATTGTCTTAAGGATACCAACGGCCAAAAACATCGAAGTAGAGATAAAGTATTACAAATCTGCACCAACTATTACAAATCATTATACTCAAACTGCCAGCCTTCAACATCCAACATAAACTATATTTGCCCAGATACCATTCCTCCAATTACTGGTTATGAAGTTCACACCGCACTCAGTAAAATGAAGTACAACAGGGTACCCGGTGAGGATGGTATAAGTACCGAAGTTATGAAAATAGGCGAACCTGCTCTGCTCCCCATAATAACTAATTTGTTCAACTCCATTCTTAAAACAGGCAAATTTCCAGATGGTTTCTGCCACTCCAATATCATACTGCTGCATAAAAAGGGAGATAAGTCAGACCTCAACAACTATCGACCAATCAGTCTTGTATCCCATCTCTACAAGGCCTTCATTAAAGTAATAGCCAACCGTATCTCACCCCAGTTGGAAAAACAACAAACTCCTCAACAAGCTGGTTTTCGTTCTGGCCTCTCCACTACTGACCATCTACACGCAATAAATCAAATAATAGAAAAATATCAAGAGTTCAATATTCCCATTTATTTTGCCTTCATCGACTACTCCAAAGCCTTCGATAGTTTGACACACGATGCTATATTTGAGGCTCTCAACAACCAAGAAGTTGATCCCACCTACATCAGTTTACTCCGTAACGTGTATCTAATCAGCACTGCTTCGATTAGGCTACAAACAGCTGGACCATCATTCCTAATAGAAAAAGGCGTAAAGCAAGGAGACCCGCTTTCACCTAAACTTTTTAATAGCGCACTTAAAGAACTGTTCAAAAAGCTAACGGCTAGTTGGGAAAGGAGCGGTATTGAAATCGGTGGTGCGCGGTTAACCAACCTTCGCTTCGCTGACGACATTGTCGTATTCTCTTCCACGGCGACAGAACTAGAGCTAATGTTAAACCAACTCAGTAATGCAAGCCTTGAGGTTGGACTGGCGATGAACATGTCAAAGACCAAACTGATGTCAAACACCACTAACCATAGGATCAGAGTAAATGGTGAAGAATTGGAATATGTCCATGAATACATCTACTTGGGCCAGTTAGTCTCTTTCCAGTCCAGACAAGACAAGGAAGTCACAAGACGAACCGAAAATGCCTGGAAGAGCTACTGGTCCATGAAGGAGCTTATGAAGGGAAACCTTCATAAGCTCCTTCATGTCTCCTTTGTCGCTAAAGCGAAAAATCATGGACATGTGCATTCTTCCCATTTTGACCTATGGATCCCAGACTTGGTCTTTGACAAATATTCAAAAGTCCAAACTCAAGGTCTGCCAACGTGCCATGGAGCGCAGCATTCTAGGCGTAAAACTAACCGACCGTGTACGCAACACCACACTGCGCTCCAAAACACAAATTACTGATGTTGTTCAAAAAGCCGCTAAGATGAAGTGGGACTGGCCTGGCCACGTCTGCCGCATGCCCAGTGATCTGTGGGCCAAAATAACCACATTCTGGAGCCCTGACACAACCAGAAGGCGTCGTGGTAGACCTCGTAGAAGATGGCGGGACGAGCTAGACAAGACCAGCAAACAGTGGTCCACATTGGCCCTGGACCGAGACAATTGGAAGTCATGGGGAGAGGCCTTTGCCCAGCAGTGGGATGACACAGGCTAATCAGTATCAGTATCAGTAAAATATTTGTGATCATCATATACGAATGGGTCCAGTACGGCTCAGCACATTTAATATATCTTTAAATATTTGGTTCTTGGGAAAGTAAGTGTATTTTGAGGGATGTGGTGATTGAATATTTTACGCACAGTAAAGTGCCTGCTTGATAGATCTGCAATTCTTGGGATCATTTGCTTAAGTATATTAAACGTAAAGAAATCGATCGTTGATTTATTGCATCGGTCAATGGTAGAATGGATTAGTCGACGTCGATCGATAGTTTCTACTAGGTAAAACTATCGGTCGATAGTCGATCGATGGGTGTGTCCTTCACAAATGTTAAGGTACTACTGGTAAGGGTGCTATACCACACCAATCGATCGACCACCGATCGACTAACGATCGACACATTCTACAACGATCGATGGCATCGAAACACGATCGATCATCGATTGGTGTGGTAACATCCTATTAGTTTTCCACCGACCGTTGGTGCGTACGGCACGGTGCGTATTCCCATTCCTTTGTTTTTAGGACCATTGAGGCTCCTATGTCGTTTTGCTAAAGTGTCGTTTTGATAATTAGCTCGTTTTGCTAATAGGATACGTTTATTTGTTTTTTTCTACAGTTACTAGCACTACGTTATACGTTCGTGGTATATCCTAGAAATATTTTACAGGATGGTTTTTTCCACAAATTCCAGGTATGCTGTACGATATCACCGGGTCCTGGGACCTGACGTTCTACATGGGAGGTATCTGGCTTGTCATCTCTGGTCTATTCGTAGGAGTCATCGCGTACACCAAGGATCTACGCTTGTGTGGGTCCTCTCCTCTCATGATGGAAGCGGAAGAAGCCAGGATTGAGAACAGACCCACCGATGTATGATATTGTAGCTTAAAGCTTTGTAATAAAGTTCGTTTTTAAGTTTTTAGATTTGTTTCAGTACTCCCTTTTAGAAGTAAGTAGGAAACGGCACGGTTGGCGCACTCTTTGAGCGATTGGCTGCTGCGTTACGTGCCACGGGTTCGATTTCCACACGGAACAAATATTTGTATGGCCTACAGGTAGTTTTGGGTGTCGCTGTTTGTGTATGTTAGTTTAAATGTTTGTAAACGCACCCATGATACAGTAGAAATTCGTGTAGGAAAAACTTTTTTTTTTAAAAGCTAACATACACAAACAGCGACACCCAAAACTACCTGTAGGTAAATTACATGTTTGTACCTGCTACAAACTTGATATATACAACATGTAACGTAATAAACGCACACCTTCAAACACCCCAATTACAGTATTATATTATAATCATAATACATACTCTGAAATTTTAGTTAAACATGAATAGACATTGATTAGTAAAGACTTTAACTTCCTTAAAATAAGGTTGATTTTTCTTTATTTTATATTAAAAGATGGAATTTGTATTAATACAAATGAAACTGAACTTTTAAAGTCTTATTGCCTTGAGTTACGGTCCATTTTAGTTGGTTTGACTGTACAGGGGTAGTGTGTCAGTAATTTACGTAGTTTTAATTATTTTTGGGATAAAAAATAACCTATATTAAAAATGAGAGAAATCGATTCAGTAAACGATTCTGAACAAACAACTTTCAGGATGTGCGTTAATTATGTTACATGTTGTATATTGTATGTATTAAAAATGTTACCAAGTGCCAGTCGCAGTCGAAGCATTTCGTATGTCTACATCGTCTTACAACATGATAAAACGAACTTCTGTAGCTTATCAACCTACTACATTTATTACTTATCTATCATCATTATCCGTCTTAAAATGACACTTTGTTTAAACCAAGATACATAAACATGTACCTATAATATAATCTATCTCAGAATTGTGTCTCAAGACATCACGTAGCTAGTGCGGAAAAACTACATAGATCCTTCTACATGCGCCTGACACAAGTCAATCACCTTCTGAATTCCAGTTAATTTTCAGGTCAATTAGTAAAAGCATGTGCTATCTTTCATAATGTAAGCACGAGCATATCAGACGGTATTATCGTATGTCACGATACCTAGAGCAATGAACACTTATCAACGTCGGTAGTTAGGTAAATAAATTAAATAAAATAAACACACCGACACCGACTTTATCAGCTACAGATAAGCTCCCATGATAGCTGTGTTTTTTAGAGTTGCTACTAAATAAATTCACTTGAATACGAGGTGGTACAAAGGTGGTGCTTGCCGATTGGTCCGTGGATGGATGACCATAATTACATACCGAGTTTCCTCCGTGCCTCGGATAGCACGTTAAGCCGTTGGTCCCGGCTGACATTTTTAGATCTTTGACGGACGTTACGAGTAGTCAGAAGCCAAAAGTCTGACATCCAATCTTACCAAGGGGTATCGTATTACCCAGTTACAGGGTTGTGGAGGTCAGATAGGCAGTCGCTTCATGTAAAATACTGGTACTCAGCTGCATCCGGTTAGACTGGAAGCCGACCTCGAGATAGTTCGGGGAAAGGAGCCGGAACTGACACAATTTTTTAAGGTATAGTAGGTTATGTAAACAACACCGAAAATATTTAATTGTTTACATTACAGACTCGAATAAAAACGATGAAGTTTTGATTTTTTTTGATGACTTGTTGAGTTTTTTATTTCTGTCTGTCTGTCTGTTTGTTCCGGCTAATTTCCGAAACGTCTTTACCGATTTTGACGGAACTTTCACTGGCAAATGGCTGATATTGTAACGGGTAACTAAGGCTAAAATCCAATTCAAATAAGGAAGCAATTTTTTATAATAATTTCATGCGGATGAAGGTCGCGAGCATCATGTAGTCCGTAATAATCATTTATTTTTTAAACTTCCCACTAGGAATTTCTCCTGTATCGTGGGTACGTTTACAAACATTTAAACTCACATACACAAACAGCCAGACCCGGAACACTTATTTGTAGGCTATACAAATATTTGTTCCGTGCGGGGATCGAACCCGCGACACGTAGTCGATCGCTCAGGCACTGCGCCAACCTTGTGTCGGTCCGTCTTCCAAACACCTGTATATTTTTAATGACGTTGCAGATGTTGTAGTAATGGCATTATAATTATTTAAATAGACAGTAACAATGTTGTTACCTTAATCATCATTTGCTCTAATGATTCATATTTCATCTAATCATTAATTTCCGGTTGATTCATTACCACATTCATTACAGCTAACACAAATTATTTTAGACTTAGACTAATCATATTCTGACTATTCCCCTTATTTAAATATCTCTTGAAATCCTTTCTAGAAAACCAAATTAGGTTGTGTGATTCTGCTTGTGCTCTGTATGGTGTCGGACGTAAAGAATAGCACCATCCCATATTTTCCCGTGGGTGTCGTAAGAGGCGACTAAGGGATTTTCCAGAGAATGGGCAGCAGCGTTCTCTGTGCTTTTGTAACAACCTAACTGCGATCACCAACCCGCCTGCCAAGCGTGGCGATTATGGCAAAACCCCCCAAAATGTCAATTTGCCACTTGGGGGAGGCCTATGTCTAGCAGTGGACGTCTTTTGGGCTGAAATGAATGATGAATGATGATTCTGCTTGATGTAGGCACCCATCACCTATATTTTTGAAAGATTTATACTATTGAGCCTCAAGACATACATAACATAACATCAAGCCTGTAATCCCCAAAGGGTTATATAGGGTCAGAGGCTTACATAATGGGCTACACCAACCTTTCGCCAGATTTGTAAGAGCTGACAATTTTTTTTTTTTTTTTAAACTTTGCCCCACACTATGAATTTCTCCTGTATCGTGGGTGCGTTGACAAACATTTAAACTGACATACACAAACAGCAAGACCCGGAACAACTATCTGTAGGCCATACAAATATTTGCTCCGTGCGGGGATCGAACCCGCGACACGCAGCGCAGCAGTCGATCGCTCAACCACTGCGCCAACCGTGCCGTCGTTATTGCCATTAATCGGGCTCAAATTCAGGCTACGGAGTCTGGATTTGTCAGAAATTTCCCCGTCCCCAATTTCCCCAATATAACTTAGCCCAACCTGGGAATCGAACACAGGATCTCATGCTCATCAGCAGAGGTCGGAATTAGGTAGAGTTATTTTTGTACTTGCATCGAAATGTTAATATTAATATCGATCTTCCCTTGCGTGTGCGCATTGGAATTTTACTTGGACTTAGGACTTCGGACATCCGATGTCGGATGGTTAAAATTGTGTAAAAGTAAATAACTTTTTCATTTAATAAATCACGGGATTTTTCTGCTCTTTCAAATTAATCTCGGGATTTGAGGCATATATTCACTTTATTCTTTCGCTCTATGAAATCAGTGTAAGTAGAAAAATAATTTTACCTAATTTCGACATCTGCTCATCAGTCGCTCTCACGACCATTAGACCAAAGAGGGAGTCTACTTATTCAGTCTCCAGAATAATTAAAAAATCATCAGATATTGAAATAATGAAACCACTTCTAACGGTCTCTCAGCCATTACCAACATCCTGTTTGCACCCATGCATCGTTAAAAACATAGACATGTGTTTCATGTTAAGGACAATAGGATAAATAAATAATACACAGAATAGAAACTTTACAATAACAATTTTATTGTGAAGGGAACAACAATTGAGGAAGTCAGGTCTGTTAACAACAGTTGTTGAATCTACACTAAGTCAGATATATTAAAAAAAACAACATTATTATGGTATAATTTATATGAAGAAGATAATTTTGCCATGGAGTTGAAGTGCCCACCCAGTTTATCAGGCCAAGCGTATGGTTGACTCTTCGCTTTACCAGAAGGCTTGCCTATTTTTTGTCAAAATCTCTAGAAAAACCAGCAGTGCACCTCTTACCTTTTAAACGAAAAAAGTCATTATAAAACTCATGGAAGATTCAAGTTTGAAGAACACACTTGATACGAACGTTAAACCTTTATTTTAGACGATAGCTGTACTTCATTTTGACCAAAAAAGAACAGAAAGAGACAACGCTATACTTCGCTCTCCTTCTAACCTTAGCCGTAAAACTTTTTGCTCCTAACGGAATTCCTTAGGACCACTCCTGCGCAGTCATGGGTGATGTAAGATATTTTATTTTAAGGTTGTTGCCAGGCAATGGTTAGCATAATAGAGAAAGAAACAGAACTCTAAATAATAATTATTTCAAGCATGCTTTCAATGCATTGCTCAGTAGATAGGTATGCATCTAACAAAGAAGAACAAACGTTGGTGATAAAATGGCAGTAACATTAAATAAAACAAAAGAAATCTCGACGTTTATAAACATGTGGCCAGACTTGTAAACACATTTTTATCTGGCAGGAAAAAAATACTAGCGCAACGAACAAACTAACAATAAGTATTTATTTTACTGACGACAATGCAAAATAGCAAAGCTATGCAAATGAACAGTTCTTGTTACTTAAATGGTAACAATGCATTACCTGCGTTCATTAACCGACTTCATAAAAACAAGAGCTTATGTATTCAGCGAGTATCTTTTTAATCATCTGCGGTCTGTATTTAATAGTAACTGACAAAAAATTATCTCAATAACTTTTATCACAAACTGTTCTGATAGAAATCCCACTACATCGGTGATTAATTAAAAATCTACTCTTCACTGGCTTAAAAAAAAGTCAATATTAGATTCTACACGCGTTTAATTTATCCAATTTTAGATATCCGATGCCCTTGAATGACCATGTTGTTTTAATGAACAAATTAAAACACTCTGAATTGGCTTCAAACTGACTAACTTTTGGGTTCAGATTACGGTGACCTGTGACCGAGATTGTTAATTTTATGGCAGTGATAAAAGTGCAAAGTGCCACTTACCTAATATAGGTACTCGACAAATTCGTTTCAAGTTGGAATTTGAACCTATGAAGAGTTCGATTGACATGGTCGACCAATTACAGATGTAAGCGCATACTTAAGTACTAACTGCCGAATAGCACTGGGCCCACTTAGTGGATTATGGCCCAGTCTATCTAACTCGAGAACAAAATACCGGTCTCCCTGCAGTGGAAACATTATAGACATTATACAAACTAATAAATATTAGTCAAAAAGGAGAAAACTAATAATAGAAGAATTACTATAGGACCATTAATAAATATCAATGACCATACGAACAAAAAATAAATAATTAACAAAGTATATCTAGAAGTCAATAACCCTATAAATGTTATATTCAACAGCATTGACTCACTATCAAGGACATGTTCAACGAATATTTTATGGTTGAAAAGACACGAGCGCATTAGCATGGCAACTCGTATCCGAAAAACTGACAAACAATTGAATGCTCATATCGGATTCATGAATAACTTAAGAACTGGATACTTTGACAACTTAGACCATAGCTGTTTTTGTAGAGACCATTATGTGTAAGAGCGGTGTGTAACAGCGGTGGCCCAGTGGTGGCAGCCCCGACTTACGAGCAGTAAGCCGTGGGTTCACACCTAGGCAGGCGCATTACTTTGTGTAATTTATTTCATCACCGCTGCCCTCAAAAACGGTGAAGGAAAACATCGTGAGGAAACCGGCATGTTCTAGCTAAAAATTCGAAGACATGTGACATCTACCAACCCGGACTAAGCTCGCGTAGTGGATTTCAGCCCACTCCCTCTCATAGAGAGGAGGCCTGTGTCCCAGCAGTGGGAACATTATACGCTTATGGTGATTATGTGTAAAGCAAATATTGTACAGAAACCAGCACATCTACAACAATCTGTCAAATTTCTTTAACAATAGATTTTCAACTTTATCGTTAAAGAATTAGGTACAAGGTTGATTGGGAAAATTTGACAGTGTTAGGTAGCTACCTGACACTGTCAAACAGATTTTGGTTCCCTAAAAAATCTGTTTTTGTCTACTGCATTATCTACTTGATCTTTTGCCTGTTACTTTAGTGGTTACGGCTTAGTAAAGTCAAAGAACATTTTTTTGTCTTCCTTAAAGACTGGTTTTGGTTTCCGGTTATTCTTTTGAATTTATATTATTTATTTTCCTATCTATTTACTTAATATAATCGTCTTTTCATTCAAGATTATTTGCTACATTAGATCCTAGTTTGTATGTTTCAATGTTGATTAAAACCAGAACAATTGCTAATGTAAACTAATAATATAAAGAGGAAAGATTTGATTGTTTGTTTGTATGTTTGTTTGTTTGCATTGAATAGGCTCCGAAACTACTAGTCCGATTTGAAAAAATCTTTCAGTGTTATATAGCCCATTTACCGAGGAAGGCAATAGGCTATATATCATCATAAACTAATAATATAAAGAGGAAAGATTTGATTGTTTGTTTGTATGTTTGTTTGTTTGCATTGAATAGGCTCCGAAACTACTTGTCCGATTTGAAAAATTTTTTCAGTGTTATATAGCCCATTTACCGAGGAAGGCTATATATCATCACGCTACGACCAAAAGGAGTGGAGCAGCAATGGAAAATGTTGCGAAAACGGGGAAAATATGACGCAAACGAAGTTGCGCCGGACAGCTAGTCTTTAATACACTGACTTAGCGTAGACTTAGAAACTACAGTACATGAACATAATTTGTTACAATTACATAATCTGTATACCTAAACATAAATTATTAGTTTACAATTTTACATGTAGGTAAGTATTTAGTACATTTAAGTAGTTCACATTTATAGTTATATTGAAGTCGCTCAGTGATAAATCTAATAAAAAAATATTGTAAAGTCGATAGCATTGTTTTTATGTCTAAGAAATCTATAATGCAAAACTGGATCATCTCTAGTAAGTGATAGATTTCTTAGACATAGACGCAGAATAAAACTAAGGTAAAATTTAGATCCAAAACATGAAAGGAATTAATTCCATGAGGTATCACAAGAGCCAATGCAGTCTTCTATTCAGGTACGAAGTACTGGTAGTAGTTACAATACAATACAATACAACCAGCGTGTGTGGATGACCAGGCCCCCTATTCACAAACGCTCAGATTCGATTTCGATTCGATAAGTTGTATGTCTATCTTGTTTTGGCACTAAGAAAGCGAGTGAGACATATGACTTTCCGAATCGAAATCGAATCCGAGCGTTTGCGAATACGAGGGCAGACGCGTGAACGTGGACGAACCGAACAGATAAGGATATGGTATGGTATCAGGAGGCTTTTGTATAGTTGCTTTCTATCCCCCATAGCAAAAACACAATGGATTGTGGTAAGTCTACTCCCGGGGTTACTTGTAACAGGGCCCGCACTATAGGTATAAAATAACATATAACCAGCTAAATATACAACATGTAACGTAATAAACGCACACCCTCAAACACCCCAATTACAGTATTATATTATAATCATAATACATACTCTGAAATTTTAGTTAAACATGTATAGACATTGATTAGTAAAGACTTTAATTTCCTTAAAATAAGGTTGATTTTTCTTCATTTTATATTAAAAGACAGAATTTGTATTAATACAAATGAAACTGAACTTTTAAAGTCTTATTGCCTTGAGTTACGGTCCATTTTAGTTAGTTTGACTGTACAGGGGTAGTGTGTCAGTAATTTACGTAGTTTTAATTATTTTTGAGATAAAAAATAACCTATATTAAAAATGATAGAAATCGATTCAGTAAACGATTCTGAACAAACAACTTTCAGGATGTGCGTTAATTATGTTACATGTTGTATATTAGCTACACACGCTGTTAGATCAACAACTCTTCTAATGTCATGGTCGTACGTTGACCCTAACGTTGAAGCTGTGTCGCATTTCTTTTCGGCAATCACTTTCTCTTTCACACTTCACTATGTGTCAGGTACGTGTGGTTTTTGATTGGTTCTAAGACAAGATTGTTTGTCATTACTTTTACGTACCACGTAGCATGTACTTTATTGTGGCGTAGTTTTGAGAGCAGCTGTAGCAGCCTTGACTTACGAGCAGTAAGCCGGAGTTTCGTACTCAGGTAGACGCATTACTTTGTGTAATTTATTTAATTATCGCTGCCCTCAAAAACGGTGAAAGAAAACATCCCGAGGAAACCGGCATGTCCTAGAATTAAAAATTCGAAGACATGTGACCTCTACTAACCCGCACTGGGCCCACGTGGTGGATTACAGCCCACGCCACACACAGAGAGGAGGCCTGTGTCCCAGCAGTGGGAACAGTATAGGCTGATGATGATGATGATGACTTTATCGTATATTTAATCTTCACTTAACATACATGGTAGACAGAGGCAGAGATATTTGAGCAGAGCTTATTGCCATCGACCGGGCATAAAACAGTAGGGGCTGCTATAAAACTTCAAGCCTGCAATCCCCAAAGGGTTTGGCAGAAGTGTATCAAATAGTACACCCACATTTCTCCAGTTATGTTTAAGTCTCATGGAATAGGGGGCGCATGTGAAGGGGGGGGGAGGGGGTGTATTGATAAATTGCTAATGGAAAAACTTAATATCACTATGCCTGACAAAACTTCGCTATCCACTTGTGACCACTACACCAGAGGCTGTATTTCATTTTCACCTGTTGATAGTTTAGAGCAGTGGCGCAGCGTGCCTTGGCGAGGCCCCGTATAAGCATTTGTTTGGGGGTATGAAGAATTATGAAGGGTAAAGATTTCTCACAAAAGAAAAAAAAAATGCATAAAATTAAAATAAATATTATTATCTATCTGTCACTTTTTCCAAACAATTCAAATTAAATATTACAATCTCCTTGCCTTTTTTTCGGCAAACTGATTTATTAAATCATTTATAGCTGATGATGACTTTAGTTTTTCTAAAGTTTTTATAAAAAATGGGGGGACCATAATAATTGATACGGCAGATATGGCGGTAGCTAAGCCCTTGGTTCATAGTCTATCACTAGTTACTGGCTGGCAAGCTGCAGCTAAGCATATGTTTTTTAAGACAATGTTTTAACAGTTCATCATCTGCCTGCCTTTTCCAAAACTATGTTGGAGTCGGCTTCCAGTCTAACCGGATGCAGCTGAGTATTTACATCGAACGACTGCCTATCTAACCTCTACAACCAAATAACTGGTTAATACGATACCCCTTGGTAAGACTGATGTAGACTTTCGGTTTCTGACTACTCGTAACGACTGCCAAAGATCTACAAATGACACCCGGGACCAACGGCTTAACGTGCTTTCCGAGGCACAGAGGAAACTCGGTATATTATGGGTGGTCACCCATCCATAGACCAACTTAGACAAGCGCGGCTTAACCGGAAGATTGATCCGAGTGGCTGATATTATTTAGCCACCTCTAGCTCCTCAATGTTTTAACAGTTAATAAGTATATTACACACAGTAAAGTTTTATTGCATGCTCCATTTTCTTGGGAAGGTAAATATTTGCACACATTGTACACCGACACTTTAATGATGACAGTGGATGCAGCATTGTAAGCAGATAAGGAGGGAAACAAGATAGTACCTACTAAATACAATAAATCTACCTACATATTATTTTCACAGAAGTTGTGAGGAAACTTTGAGTAAGAATGTGGATGTTTAAGAGTAGAGAAAGACCAAAGAAACGATGGATTGACTGTTTGAAGATGATATGGCAAAAAAGGAGGTGTCTGATGAGATGACAAGGAATAGAGAAGTGTGGAAAATAAGACATGGTGCGCTGACCCCAAATGAATTGGGATAACAATTCCGATATTTTCACAGAAGGGGTAGGATAGGGATCGCTTCCTACTGCGAAGCAGTCATGCTAGCAAAGAAGGTGGCGGAACGTGAGAGGGAGAAAACCTTACGTCTCAGCCGCCGCGGGAGACGCCCCGGGATAGGGATACTTTTTGCATGCCACGTTTTGCCAGTTGTCACCTCTAGTAAGAAACAGAGGGTATGGCAGAAGGTATTGCACATTTGCAACCACGTTCAGCCAACTAGATAGATTGTAGGTAATAAGGACAAGGAGTGATCATTTTATTATTTATTGGCCACAGTCCCAAATAATAGAGATAATACTAAGAAGGCCATGGGGTTGTATACCGTCAAAGCCGCAATACCATCGCCTTACCGTACCTTAGGCAATACGTGCTTTGAAATTAAACCCGAGCCGAGTTGCTTGTATACGGGACGTAGCGACCAAAGCAATGTAACAAGAAAAACTAACTAGGTACCGTAAAAGTCAATTCTAGTCAGAATAACATATTCTAAAAATAACATCATTTTAGAAGCAGGAAAAGTCAATAAACGTGGTGATGACATCATTGCAGAATATGAGCACATTCTTATTGGTGCTAATTGTAAATATAACAAAATTATCTCAGTTTTGAATACGTGATGTTTGTAACGTTATAGCAGTATAAGTATACAGACAGGCGGCTACAATACGACAATAAATGAAAATACTGAAATTTATAAAAAATAAAACAAAGTGATACAAAATAAAATACGGCCACCCTGTATAACAATCTACAGTCTATAATCTTCATACTGATACAACAGATCTCCTGAATACCGAAAATACCTAGATTTCGGTATTGCGGGATTCCGCATGATTCTGTTACAGGTTTTATGCTGATCTTTGTTTCTCTACATATCTTACTAATCCGTTAGTCTCGCAGTCACAATCGCGACGGCTGAGCGTGGGTCCTCGATTCATTTCTCGGGTCCGGCAAAGTGCTGTTGGGTTTTTATTAGGAATTTAACAGTACCAGCACGGAGTTTGTAAGTTGGCGTTATGATAACTCCGTGCGTCGGAATGCTCGTAACCAGCGCCTGATATCTCTCCGGTCGTGTCGAATTGCTGTCCCACCTGACTATGAGAAAGAGAGCAGAGAGTGTGCACCTGTGGCTATGCATACATTTGTGTATTATTATACCTCAGGCACCGATGGCTAATCTTTGTTGAGATTGAGCGCCGTGACTGAAAACGGTCAGGAGGACTATTACAAATATCTTATTGGAAATCTGAAAAAGGATCGTTGCCTAGTTCTTATCTGAACCTTTTCAAATATACTATCGGTGTTCTCTAAGCATGCCGTACCTAATCTGCTGTCGGTATCAAGTTTTCGCCCTGCATATGCTTGCTCATAAACCTTCCGGGCTCGTCTTTTAAATATTGAAAATAAATTAATGAATGAAATTCTATAATTTCAAGAAGTCAATTTATCACTGAGCGAAATCATTAATGGTTTTCTACATAATATCAACTATTATGGGGTCATCGGGAGATAATATGAGATATCAAGTTTCACGATCTAATGGGTGTAAAAGTACGCTTCACGAAACTGAAAGGCACTTGTTCTAGACCATACCTGGGAATCGTATAGTCATGGATATTTTGGGGGTCGAGTTCCAACTTTTTCACAATTTTTTTTTTAATCCGACACCATACAGAACCCTGTATGGTGTCGGACATAAAGAATAGCACCATCCCATATCTTCCCGTGGGTGTCGTAAGAGGCGACTAAGGGACTTTCTAGAGAATGGGCAGCACCGTTCTCTATGCTTTTGTAATAAACGTACTGCGATCGCCAACCCGTCTGCCAAGCGTGGCGATTATAGCAAATCCCCCCTTATGTCAATGTGGCGTTGGGGGAGGCCTATGTCCAGCAGTGGACGTTTTTCGGCTGAAATTAAATGATGGCGGGTTATTAATGTTGTAATCATTGCCGTTGGAGATATGTTAAGAGAGCCGAGTATACCGAGTAAGATATCGAAATCGACGGTGTTAAAATCCTTGCTAAAGTCTAATAAGGAAAGTACCGTCAGATTCACATTCTCCATACCTAATATTATATCGTCCGTAATGTTAACAAAACTGTGGTCGGGCTATTATATACACATGGACGAAACCCGTATTGGTAAAAATTAATAAGACGTTTTTACAAAGTAAAGCACTAAACTGATTATGGATATCGCGAATCATCACAATATTACATTCGTAACGACAAAATGTATGATGATTGAATGATTAAATTATATAAATTATCCAAACTCGTAAATAAAATTATCTATACCTTCCATGATGACAATTTATCTATAACCTCCAAATATACTGACTTTACATTTATTTCAGGGACTGACATTAGTTAAGTAATGAAGTTGGTGACTAGTACTTGGCTAAGCAAACGCAGACACTTTCTTCTAGTTTCTGAGTCCTGTAGCAGCGAGTGGGAGATTTCATACTGGTTGTATAGAAATCAAATATTAATTGGTAGCTTGAGTCCGACACAAGACACACGACGTTTGCGCAACGCCTTAGAATTCTAGCTTTCGGCGTTCTTCTTACTTCATCCAAATTCTTGTCTGTTGCATAAAAATGGTTACTTTACTTTAACTCAAGTAATCACTTTGACTTATTTATAGATACGGATGCTAGATATTTTAGATACTGCAGGGACTATTTAAATAGTTAGTAATACAAATATTTAGACTCTTAGACCCGATGACCCCATGAGCGGTGGACAAAAAGTTCTGATGTTTAATTTAATCTTCTATTTATTTTCGACCACTTAATTTATTTATCTGTATTAACAAATTAGTTTAGGCAACATAGTAAAGATAAGCAAATAGTAGCAGTAGGATTTTTTTGACAGTTCCACAAATCTCAAAAAACTTTAGGAGACGCTTCTGAACACAAAGAAGATATTGTTCAAAGTAGAAAAATCATTCTACTATCGAACACTAATGTTACAATAAATATTGAAATTAACCAGCTTTCAATAAAGAAAGATGTATTCTATATTCATGAAGCAGACCCAATAGCTAACATCGCAACAAACGAACTACACAACCCTGAACTAAGATGTGGTTCCATTGACACTTTTGACAAAAAATGGTTAAAAGGTGTAATTGTTCATCTACTGCTTATCTCCACTACATTGGCCCAAAATGCTTTCTAGACGCGCCGCAAGATCAAACTTAAAAAAAAATGTCTAAATCCGTCAGTTATGCATCAATATTTGTCAATAGCATGCCAATTACTATGGCGTTACACGTGGTTAATGCAACACTAAAATTAGCCGTTGGAATGATGCCAAAAATAGAATGTGCATTGTTCTACGTCTTGTTAGTGTTACTTCCTGATACATTATACTGCGTTCCTTTCTTATGACATATTTATTAGAAATACTGTGATTCATTAATTTCTTCTAAATAATTTATGACTGTTGAATAAATTACGAATTCATTGAGTGATGTACTTTATTAAATATGTTTGCCACATAATTAACGTTATTTGACGTTACTCAGGTTACTCAGAAGAAAGAGATGTGTGGAGAGATTGTCATAAACAGATGATGATTAATTTCGTTTCAATACCAGAGGAATGGTGATCACTCCTAATACCACATTAGCAAGACACCTAGCAGAATCTTGCGACGCATCTAATACAAGTGACCTGAGAGGGAAAATAGAAATGAACAGAATAAATCTTAAAGTTACTTTACAATGATAGAAAAAATACAGGACTCTTTAATAAACCATAGTAATAATAACTCTGTAAGCACCTACAATGTAATATAAATATAAATCTAACATTGCATAATTATATTAATACAAATCAATAAGTAATTTTTATTTGGTAACTTTTTATGGTCGGTATAAGAAAGTTAGCATTTCTGTGTGATGTGTTTCTTTTTAGTACCAATTAAAAAAAAGTTACCAAGCAAATACCACTGATAGAATATACACAAAATGTTTTACAATAAACTTTCGTATTTTATAATTATTTGTATTTTCAAAGTAAATATGTTTTTTTTTACATTCTGAACCGTACAGTTACAACGCTTAACTATAAATATAAACTTGATATCCAATCAGATATAATTCTGTAATATTTAGAACATTTATTGAAGAGGTAGATCTGAATATTACTTTTTAAAATATATTTTTATAATTACGTATTCATTAGAAATCCTTATTGGATATTTCATAAGAGATATTAAAATCGAAGCGTAGTCGGGTGAAATTTCATAAGTAGGTACATATTTTACAACGGTTGGAATTACATTACATTGATAGTCATAATATTTTTTACAGTAATGTAATTCAATCGTTGATAAAATATTCAATCTTAGGGCTACTAAACTACTTAAATTAGGAATAGGATTTAAAAAATCATATACAGGAAAGACTTATAACAACTAAACAAATGAAAATATTGTTATCTACACAAATAACGATTAAAATCTTACTTTAAATAAGATAAATGTGACAGCCTTTAATGATAATACTTTTAAAAATTGTGCATATAAAGGTAAGTGGAAAATCACCAAATGTTTTTTTTTTATAATTTTAAAATACTTATTTAAAACCGCCAATAATTTTATAATTTATAATAATCATAACCGTACTTTTAAACTTTAGATACACACTAATTACCCTAAACTTTGCCACAATCAAGCGAATACGAGATTTTCAGATTATAATTCGCGATTCAACTTTTTTAAATAGCATTTTTAAAATCGTGATGTTGACATTGCCTATAAAAAAACAATGCCTGTAGACGACAATGACCTCAACTCGACTACACAATATATTACCTTAAAATCTATAAATAACACTAACATTAAATGACATAGAAAAGGACGTAGAAAAGACTTACAGACAGTACTCTCACTTGAAATCACGTTTAGTTACGTCAGACATCATGAAGAAGTTTCATAATTGTTAAAATTCGAGGAAAGAACAATTATGTTAACATCAAATTAGTACCTAGATCATAATACTGTCGAAAATTATATTCATTTATTAGAACGGTAATACTAACAAGTATTTAATCTTGATATTTCATATTTATTTTTACACACATTCAGTTACATATTTCTTCGTCTTGAATTCAATTCAAACCTCTCTTTATATTTTCCATAAATATTGAAATGATAATACTTATAAAATAGAAAATATTCAATTCAATGTTTTGGATACTCCAAGGATTAATATAAAACAGGTCCTTTTACAGATCCTTGTGGTACACCTAAGGTCTTAACATACTTTATAACTAACAAGCACGGTAGAATAACAGGGGAAATATTTAAGACGATCGTGTAAAAGCAGTCGAAATGACAATAACAACCGTAGTAACATGTAACAACCACTTTCATACTGTTTCATATACTTTACAATATAAGACGCTTTGGATAAATCGCACGTAATCACAATCCTTAATAAAATGTCTACACTTTTATAAGTAAGCTTTACTTTCCTTTAGGATTAGTATAAATATATGTATGTTAATAAATAAGATTAAATTAAACGCCTAAGCGTCCGGTAGTTTATTTATTTATATATTTAGTTAAATAGTCCTTTTGTAAATACTTAGTTTTAATTGTTCTTTATGTAGCTATAATTCATTGATTTATCTATATAAATAAAGAGAATCTTCTGACGTTTCACTCAATCCGTTTGCAGACATTGCAGTAGTATTTTTATTGAAAATATCATGTCTCGCAACTAAAGATGGGTGAAAAGTAATAAAATTTGCATTTAGTTTTTAGAACTGGTCTTGGAAGTTTAATTTAGGCCAAACCTCATACATTTCAAAGCAAGAAAACCTTCGTTCTCGTCACTAAGTTTAACATCAATGTTTCAAATAACAGATCTTATATGTTTCGATTTAAGGCTACAAAGTTTGTCATCATTCTCCTGGCACTATCCCAATTTATTTCAAGTGTCGAAGAAACTCAAGAAACTCTTGTATGTGTAAGAAACTTTGCTTTTATTATATGATTAGATGTCATTGATGATTGAATTATTAACATTGGACATCAAAAGGGAGACATCGATTTTATTATATTCTAGTCTTAAATATTTCATTTTTTAAATTAAGGTATATTCTTTTAGGAAACTATTTACAAAAGCTCTTTTTTCTATGATAATTTTACTAACAATAAGTTTTGTATTATTACCGCCCGCTCTACGAAGAATGTATTATTCCCATCGCATATAATCGCAAAACTTTTCCTGGAATCTATGTCTACACAAAAGATTTTTTCATAGATTAACCAGACTTTTTGACGGTCACTTTATTTTTCTGACAATTCCTGACAGAGTTTTGTTTTTAATCCAACAATTGCTTTACTTCCCGCGTATTTATATTGACATATTTGATAAAAGTTCTTCTTCCATGTACACCCTTTCTTACGTATTTTTATTTATAAGTATTTCATTGAATGCATCGAACACTGCATTATCTTAGATGTTGTCAGTGATATGTTTTTGCTTACTATTATTACCTACCTAATTGACAAATAATGAAGATCATACAAAAATAGAGAACCATTATAGGTGACTTTTACATATTCCATTCAACCTCATTGATCTTATGGCTAAATAAGGGGGTTAACCGTCTAACCTTAAACCTT
Organism: Cerastis rubricosa; assembly: GCA_949152445.1. NCBI lineage: Eukaryota > Metazoa > Arthropoda > Insecta > Lepidoptera > Noctuidae > Cerastis > Cerastis rubricosa. Next base: position 19,751,694 of record OX424541.1, read on the forward strand.
ATAATACTCCTTAAACAAATATATTAAAGGAATAATTATAAAACATTAAAATACTTTATTGGGTACTATACTGTCACTTTAACTTTATAATTGGGTTTGCAAATAGGAGATCTTTGATAGTTTTTTCGATATCATTTTTAAGCGTATAGCGGAAGCGTGTATAGCTTTAGCATAATTTCACTTTTAATTACTTTGATATCCTCATTAAAATCATCATTAATTATATCTTCATTATTGCAATTGAAAAGGTTTTCAAAACTCGGTATAGAATGTAACAAGCTAACTAAACTACTCACTAAATTAAATACATCGAATTTAAAACACTGTAGTCTAACTAAAATTTAATTGAATAACTACGTCTAAGCTATTCTGAGTCTCACCGTGTGTTGAACAATTTGTAGGATTCTTGCTGTTATTGTAGCATCCTTGTTGAATAGATTGCTAATGGTAATATTTGATGTCTCTACAAATTGATCACTGTTGTATACGCAGGCTTTTATGCCAGTATGTAACTGTATACAATCCTATTTTCCACTACACACGGTTTGATGTTTGAAACTCTGTGCCACTCACTCCTGAATTATCCAGCGACTGAAGACTCTTTCTGTCGCTAAAAAACACACTGAAGTAAAGGGCGGAATACAGATGCCAGTAACTAACACAAAAAGTATGCAAGTAAGTTGCATGGCATTGTATCATTCATCATTCAGTAATTGATATGCCACTAGTCGCAAGCAACTTGTATACTTTTGTGCAAGTTTGTTCCTGTGTATTTGTGTCTGAGACAGTCTGAGCGACTTAAAACAGAATTAAATTTGAGTATCCAGCCGTCATTCAATCAGAATCAAACAAAACACTCGCAACACATCTTACACCAAAAGAACTTAACTATGAAAGTCAATAAGCCTCTTTCTCGCAAATCACTTGAAACTAGACACATAGAAGAACTAACGTGTATGGTGGTGTGGTTGCAAAGCTTGCGTGCGACTGCCCTGGTCCGCTTAGCGGTCGTTGCGCAGCGGAGCTAGCGCGGCCAGGGAGGCACGTCGCCGCCGCTAGGAGCCCGGGGACGCGCCCGGGGGCAGGCCAGCTCCGGACCCGCGCGCCACACGCGGCTCCAGCTCAAGAGACAACGTATACTGACGCTCTTCGGCGATCACGAGGGAGTTGTCCAGCAGGAAGTCGCACACCTGAAGCATTCGACAAGAGTAATCGTAAGTTTGGCTAACGTTTGTGGTGTATTGGAAATGGAGTACCACAAGGATATGTTATTGTTCCGCCAATGCGTTGTGATAGTTTTAGGTACAGATTTTACACAACTGCGAAAATTATGTTAACTATAATGAAAAAGTTACTATGGCTTACCTTTGGTATATGATCAATCTTATATGGGGTTTGCTGGAAATTCCTTATTTCACGGATCACGTGCGCTATCTGCAACACATTTGTACTTAAGTTAACAAGCTTCCTCGGACACCACCGCGACGGACGATCTCTCAAACGTCTTTCTAAATTATTTTATTTTTGTCCGGAACAGTTGTAATATTGTAAAATAAATCGGCTATTATACCAAGCCTATACATATATATACAGTCCACTTATTTCTCCCAACGGGGTATTAAACATTGGTAAGTTTGGTATAGTAGTAGTATAGTTTAGTATATTAGTAGTAAATGATTAGTTCCAGAGTGCATTTAAAGAACATCTACTAAAGTATCCTATGTAGATATACAAGGATTTCATGTTTTAAGTAAAACTCAATGTCATGCACTCAAAACGTACTGATGGATGTACTAGTATGATAGTAAACGTGTCATGGCTGCATTTAAAGTAAACTTATTCTCCAAATCTCCGTACCTAGAAGGTACCCTGGTATAGTCAACGGGGAAGTGCTTTTCGACTTCGTTAAGGGTCTATTTCAACACTGTAACTGTGGATTAATTGTAAATTACGAAAACCGAAGCTAAGTGGTTACTTACCATTCTCATCTTTGAGAAGTTGAGTAGACCATCAGGCGTGTAGTTAGTGGTTCCTTCTTCGATGAACGACAGATCAGACAGATACATCCCCAAGTAAGGAATGCATGGAGGATCACACCTGTAAATAAAAAGAAAGAGAATCTTAAATTCTCGTACTTACAGTCCGCTTTACCAAGGCTTACCTTTGCTTTCATCCGACTTAGTAATCTGTATTGAAGTTAATTGATTAACTTACCTGTGCAAAGCATCCCGCAAGATTCTGAATCGGCATTCCGATGATATTATGGTTTGCATTCGTTCGATTGTTTGTTTACTCTGTAAAGTGAATCATTAAATTAGCATCATCTTTCCCAGTATTAATATCAATGACATACTCTCTAAAACTATACTTACCGTTTTTGACACCTTTTCCCAAGTCTTCTTGAGTCGGTAAACAGATGTGTTCGAAAGTGCTGCACAAACTTGCAGCACTCCATTGAAGTTGTGCAGACAGCGAGCTATGTCTGCCACTGCTGCCCATTTCTCTATTGCTGCAACGCGACCTGGTAAAAAGTTAAATGTTTTAGATTCATCTTCAGAATTGTTACTTTGGTTTAGCTCATCTAGTTTTTGAACATAATCTTAACATTATTATGAGGAATATTTGTCACTAGATATTTCTCCTGTATCGTGGATGCGTTTAGAAACATTTAAACTCAAATACACAGACAGGAACAACTATCTGTAGGCGATACGAATATTTGTTCCGTGCGGGGATCGAAACCGCGACACGCAGCGCAGCAGTCGATCGCTCAACCACTGCGCCAACCGTGCCGTCACAACAACTAGACACTCTTACAACATTACAACATAGAGAGTCAAGCAAAACTTTGAGTAAATTCAATCACATTAACAGTCAGAAGGCTTCTGGTGAACACCAATAATCGAGAGATAGAGAAAAATAGAAACAAAGCGGTACAGTTTTATTAATTTGTACTATAAAAGACTGTGGGGACTCTGTCTCAAGAAGCACGTTAAGTGTAGGTCTGTTGTAACAAAACTAGAAAGGCTAGGCTTCTTTATTTCTTGTTCTATTGAAATTCCATACTGCGACGGAATATAGCTCTAGGGCAAGTATTAACGACGTGCGGTCAACTGTATAACAACATGATACATCACAAACAAGTATATAAGTCCATAATGAGCTCCATAATGAGGCATCTTATTTAAACCACCCTGTCTGTAGTAGAATATACGTACTAACACAGTTTATAACAGAACTTATATTATTTACTCTCATCTAAAATTGTAACTTTTTTTGTAATGTTTTTCAATTGAATCAATTTGTTGCCTGTAAATTCTATTATTTTTTTATTTCAATCAACGAATTTGGATTACATAATAGGTACATTAAAATAAATAAAAACAAACATGAAAGTGTCATTTAATTTTGTTGTTAAATAAAGTTTTTTTTTTATTGTTATAATTACATACCAGCCAAAGTACACTTCTTCAGTATCTCAGATATGACCAAGTTGGAGATGTGATTGAAATGAGAAGTCATCATGAGGATGTGAGGAGCTCTCTCAGCTTTATCTGCCTTCGTCCAAGATTGTCCTAAGAACTCCCTTCAACAAGTAAAATATATCTATTAGAGTTATTATGAACAATTTAATAGTTAAATTGATACTTTAGTGATACTTACTCGCTGTTGATAGAACTGAAGATCTGGTAATCCAAATAAGTCATTTGTTCAGCTATTTCCAAAGCTGAGAGTGTTTCTACACTTTCTTTAGTTGGCACCTGTAACAATAATTTATCTTAGTAGTAAATAGTGCATGTGTACATGTGATGAGGGGGGAGTGGGTCAGATAATCAAGATAAACAATATGTCAAGCAAAGAGATTGAGGCACGCATAGGACATGCATGGAAGAAATACTGGGCACAAGGAGAAATAATGAAAGACAAAACTATACATATCGCGGTTAAAGGAAAGCTATTCAACACCTGCATACTGCCTATCCTAATATATGGGTGCCAGACTTGGGCACTCACTAAATCTCAACAAACCAAACTTCGAACTTGCCAGCGAAGCATGGAGCGAAGCATGATGGGGAAAAGGAAAATAGACAAAATCAACCACAGCAAAATTAGGAAAGCTACAAAGACCCAAGATATGGTGTTGAAATTAAAAACTCTAAAGTGGAAATGGGCTGGCCATGTAATGAGAGGAGAAGAGAAATGGAACAAAATAGTAACACTGTGGTACCCAAGAGAGGGAAAGAGAAATAAGGGAAAACCATTCAGAAGATGGGAAGATGATGTGGTTAAAACAGCTGGAAAAAACTGGACTAGACTGGCGCAGGAGAGAGAAGATTGGAAAGTGTTGGAGGAGTCCTTTGCCAAAGGGCACACAGAATAAAAACAAAGCTATATGTATATAAAAACAAAAATTTAATATTATGTAACTTGTTTCTGATAAGAGGCTATAAATAAAATAAACATGTGATGAGGGAGGATGGAACACATGTGACTAAAAGAGTGATGCATATAAATGTGGATGGATGGAGAGGGAGAGGAAGACCAAAGAAAAGATGAATGGATTGTGTGAAAAATGATATGAAGGAAAAAGGAGTAAATGATAGCATGACGAATGACAGAGGAGAATGGCGGAAAGAGACGTGTTGCTCCGACCCCAAATAAAATGGGACAAGGGCAGGAAGATGATGAGTAAATAGTGTCTAGTTCAATGAAACTTCAATATTTATGGAATTTGCAAAAAATACTCGTTCAGTTAGGTGTAAGTAAGTAAGTAAGTATTTTATTTCGCAAATATGGGTACAGTACATGGTGATAATTATAAAACAGGTAGGTTCAGCCATATTTTACCAACAGGCATGCAAAAGTTATAATTTGAAGCTAAAACAATAAATGCACTAGAAACTTAAGTTTTAAATCACTACTTAGTGGATTTTTACATTTTTTTTTTTCATCAATTATCGTCATCAAAATTAGCATACAGATTCTAAAAATAAAATCATTAAAGTATAGCTAATAAAAATAATAAAATTAAATAATAAGATCATTACGATTACAGATAAATAATTTAAATTAAATCACTAAATGCCAAACATTAATATAAATTAATAAAATCACTACAATCAATCCATTTAAATAAAATAACTACAATAAACCAAGTCAATAAAATAGGTCAGACAAAATAATAAAATCCAAATAAAAGTTAAATATTAAAATTCATTAAACTAAGCGTGCGCTATTTACAGAAATGTCAATAATTTATAAAAGCTGGAAAGTGTCAGTATGTGTCTGTGTAAATTCTTTCTCAGTAAGAAATTCGTTCACAGTATAATATGCTTTATGCGTTAAAAAACTTCGGAGCCTATTTTTGAACAACGACAGCGACAATTCTTTCAATTGCTTAGGTAACTTATTATAAATGACCGAAGCCATGCAGTAGACACTCTTGCGCATCAAAGCTGCTTTGGCAGGATGGGAACATACTTGATTATTGTCGCGTCTATTACGTGGAATTACGTCAGCCAGTCGTTTAAAACGACTTGGGTTCGACTTTACAAACACAGCTACTTCCATTATGTACAGACAAGGTAGTGTTAGTATTTTGTGCTGTTTAAAGTAAGGCACGCAACTATCGGTGGATTTAAGCTTAAACATCGCCCGTAAACATCTTTTCTGGGCTTTAAAAACTGTTTCTCTTTCGGTTGAATTTCCCCAGAATATTATACCGTAACGTAAGTGGGATTCTACTATGCCATAATAGGCAGTAAGAAGTGCATCCATATATATGACTGGAGATAGTGAATGCAGAGCGTACGCGGACTGACTAATTCTCTTACATAAAATATCAGTATGTGCTTTCCAATTTAGGTTTTTATCGATTACGAGACTCAGAAATTTTGTATTTTCTACTTCTTCTACAACATCATTGTTGTAGTGTATATTAGGGCTAAGGCGGGGAATCCGCTGACTAAAATGGACAACTTTTGTTTTATTCAAATTTATATTTAAATTATTTGATTCTAACCAATTAACAACATTTTTCAAACAATTATTAATGTCCGTTTCATATGTCTCCACATTTCTACATGGTATTGTCAAAGTACTATCGTCCGCAAAGAGTGTTATTGGTTGTTCAATGCATTCAGGTAGATCGTTAATGTATAGTATGAAGATAAAAGGACCCAATACGCTCCCCTGCGGTACCCCGAACATAACATTACGCTCTGAGGATCGATATATCTCTTCACGTTTGCTAACTGGATTAATTTGCGAAATTTCAGTTATTTGTTTTCGGTCTTTCAAGTAGGACTCAAGAAGACTAAGTAAATTTCCTCTAATACCATAAGCTTCAAGTTTTCTTAAGAGAATTGCATAATCTTTGTAGGTAGTACAAAGGTTTTATCACAACAAAATCCGATATTTTTTAAACGTATCATTTAGTAAGGTAGTCAAACACCTGTGTGTGTTTGGTGGTGGACTTTGTGAAGGATGATATGGCAAGAGAGGACGTGTCTGATGAGATGACAAGTACAGAAAAGTATGGAAGAAGAAGACATGCTGCGCCGACCCAAATGAATTGGGATAGGCAAGAAAATAATGCTGAGTATTTGGTAGTCTAAAAGAAAACTTACAGTAGGAGGAACGAATAATGACTTCAAATCAACAGGTCTTTCCGGAGCTCTTTCCAGCAGACGCAGCAGTTGAGCTGCTGCCTTATGTTCAGCTGGCAGCAAACCTGGACTACCTTCAATCTCCTTGAGGAAGTCCATCGTAAGGCCTCGAAGACGCTCCTCAGACCAGAAATCGTGGGAGTGCTTTGAGATCCAGTGCCTATAAAACATTATAAAATTTATTTGAAAACGAAAAGTGTTCTGGTCACTTTTCTGGTTGACAGTAATGTGGAGGAGTACCTTGAGGACTAAGCGTCATATTGTTTATTTAGTTAGTTTATTTTATATAAATATCGTCCCCGTAAGTTCAAAAATTGCGAAAAAAGAGTAATAAATGTCATTAAAATTTTATTTTTTTTCTGTAAATATTTATGAAACCGTAATTTTTGTAGCTGCTTGCTTTGGTTTTACGAGATGTGAAAAGTAAGCAAGTGTACACTTTGAACTTTAGAGCATTATGGAAGAATTAACTACTTTTCTTAGTTATTGTACATATTTCTAATATTTACTAAACTCGAAAATAAAACGACTTTATTACATTTTCTCCTGAATGCAGGCAAACGCCTAAACATCACTAAAATGATTTAGTGAGTTTTTAATATCAATACTTTGCTGAAAAACAGGAAAACGAAAATTCACTAACCTAACCATTGCTCAATATTTACTTATTTTTAAACAATTTGTAAAATACTTCTAAAGGGGAAAATCATCATCATCTGCCTAGCCTTTTCCCAAACTATCTTGGGGTCGGCTTCCAGTCCAACCGGATGCAGCTGAGTACCAGTATTTTACATGAAGCGACTGCCTATCTGACCTCCACAACCCAGTAACTGGGTAATACGATACCCCTTGGTAAGACTGGATGTCAGACTTTTAGCTTCTGACTACTCGTAACGACTGTCAAAGATCTACAAATGTCAGCCGGGACCAACTGCTTAACGTGCTTTCCGAGGCACGGAGGAAACTCGATATGTAATTATGGTCACCCATCCACAGACCAACCTCGGCAAGCACGGCTTAACCTTAAAGATCTGGGCGGCTGTTATTATTTAGCCACGAGCTCCTCCCTTCCTTAAAGGGAAAAATCATCATCCCATTTAAATGATTTCTTTTCTATTAAAAGTGGCACATAAGATCCATTAAATTTACTGACCTCAAAACATTCAGCACTCTCATGGTAGCCGCTGTAGATATCACCGAATCCCTTCGAGTGGCTGGTGGAGAATTAGGTGGAGGCGATCTTGGGTTGGAAGAAGCAGATGTGGCCACTGCAAACGCCACTGCTGCAGTAGATGTGCTGCTCCTAAATCATTATCATGATTGTAAATATACAACACTTGGTGTCAATGTAACAGTCAATTTGAATTTGCGACCCGACGATGTTTTGTCAATGGTTCATGGTGATTTTAAAAGTGAAACTGGAATGAATTGGGCAAGAGTAGAATTCGATGTTGAAGGATAAATATAGAATATAAAGTTAACATAGAATAGTATACACATGCATAGACAGAAAGACAGGCAGTGTAAAGAAGAAGGAAAGAAAATGACAGAATTGGAAAGATTAGTGAATGTCTTTTCATTTTAACCAATTATTTCCGTAATAAAGCATGCAAATTTTGACAATCTATTTAATTTAAAATTTTTGAAAAATAAAAATCTAATCAAAATACCAATTTCTAATTCAAACGCTATTTCAAATGTACTTAAACCGAAAGTGCAGTTATTAACCTAATCCAATAACCGAGGTGAATCAAAATCTTAATTTTAGGGCTAATTTTGAATAAATATAATCTAATTCTAATTTTTCATAAGCCAAAGACATAAAATTACAACAAAAAAAGGTATTTTTGTGTTTCGTCTTTTTTGAAGAAGAAATGATAGTTGTAGATGTTTTTATGATAAGTGACGTTGAAAATAACGTAGAAGGTAAAGATGGTGAATAGACAATATCCACCTTATATTAATCTGAAAATAATCCTGACAATTGAAAAGACCTCTTCAACGCATACATTACAACCATTGAGATGTGCAAAATTCCTGAAAATACAAGAAAGATTTTTCGATACAGGCAGATACACAGGATGTGCCAGTGATGTGGTCAATACAGAATACTCACGGTGGTTATTGTAAGTATCAAATTCTTATATTTATGTTAGTGCTATCAGGTATTCCATTTTGTTGGCGTCAGGGTAAGATGTTCAGGTACTCCATGTGTTTTTTGTTTTCTGTAGTGTTGTGTCTACGTTTTGCATTAGGGTTTACAAAATTTATATAAAAGGGCTAGGAAACGTCAGAATGCTAGGTAAAGCGGAATTATTAAAAGAACTCTTCTACGGCATCACTACTAGGTTCAGTCTCTACGTCTTTTACCTTACCAATCACTCACCATAAGAGGTCTTTTCCAAAGCTGTTAAATCAATAGTAATAGTTTCATTATCATTTTTACAGTCATCAAGTATGAAGGAACTAAGTCGAGGCTAGAAGGACTCTCTCTCGATAGAATATCGTGCAAAAGCATCATAACTTTAGTAAAATTTACAAAGAATTTTAGATGGTTAAGAAAAAAGTGAGCAGCATGCCACAACATTGAGAATTGTGAGCTCCCATGTGTGCTAGATGGTCAATACTCAAGTTAGTTCGCAATCCTTCAAATTACAATACATAAGTAGTGTTTTGGATAAAATTAATTAGATGAGAAATAAGTTTGTGTTCATTTTACCTTCGGTGAGACTGCCTGAATGATGTGATGACGACGCCCGCTTTTGGTTGGCTGGTCTCACGCCGATAGTTCTGAATTTAAAAGTGTAACATTTGTTATTCAGACCTATTCATGCTCGCTTTGCTTGTAGATTTTCTCTATGTCATTTTACTCACTTTAGATGTGCTTGTTGACTAGTGATAGTGAAAACAGATACAAATGTCCTCATACCTGTGCGTGTGACACCTGGGAAGTAACAGAGGAACGTGGTTCAGATCCGCCCCAGTATCGGCGACGCTCGCTGTTGATCGATGAATTGGTGTAGCGACGCTCACTAAAACGAATATTGATGTTCATAAAATCATGATTTTATCACATATTATTCTTATGAACTGAAAATCATGGGGGACACTTGCACGAAGACAGAGATCAATGGAAAGAAGCAAACAACGAGAATTAACACACAAGGGTGTGTGGGCTTGTGAGTGGTTGAATATTTGTAGTGAATAAGGTGTCGTGAAGGGATGTGTTCCTGAGAGTAATATTTATAAGTGAACACTTAAATATTAAAAGATATCACCTGATGAGTAACTGAGGGTTGTATTAGCTGTGGATGTGTCTTTGTATGTGATAGCCACTGTTTATCCTCGATCTAATCTACGCATTATTGTCTAATCATGGCATTTACCTCCTGAAAAGCTTTCTTGTCGTTCTAAAATTCTTTGCAAATATTTTGAGATTTGTATTTTACCTAACAGATCTTCTAGCAGCAAATCTCGTCCCAGAATCGGATGCCCGTCTGCACTCTTCAACAGCCACTAGTGCAGCTGTAGCGGCAGCTTCGGCAGTTTCTCGGGCACTATCAGACCTGCGCCTAGCTTCGGAACCAGCTGACGACGGCTGCAGTCGACGGGGTGACTCCGACATAGTACGGACGCGCTGTTGGATAAACTATTTAGCTCGTTGTGTTTCCGTCACTTCTCTTTACTAGTAGCAATGACGACAGCAGGTGCTTTGTACATACGCCAACACTTCAGGCTTCCCGAAACTGGCAAGTTTTCCTAATCAACCTTGAATCTAATTCTTTAACGATAAAGTTTAAAATCTATTAAAGAAATTTGACAGATTGTTGTAGCTTGATGTGCTATTGTCTGCACATTCATTCCTTGCCAATTTAACTGCTGCCAATTGGTTAGATGGACTCATATTGGAGCCATGTGAAGCTTCGAATTTATGGTAAACCAACTTCATTTACCATAAATTCGGCAATTTAATATTATATCATTTCGGCAAGCTACATTGAGCTATCAAGAAAAAAAAAATAAGTGTCGTTTATTCTTGAGTCAGCAAACTATTCTCTAACTCAGATATTTACAATTGACAATTAAATAATAATAATAATAATAATAATAAAATTGTTTATTCACCAACAAAAGCTACAGATATACATATAACAATACAAATGTTGCAAAATCTGTACAATATTTTATATAACCCTGCCTCTTAAACTAGGATCACCTGTATTTTAAGAGACAGTGTTCGGCCGAGCAGTTCCTTAAACATAATTTATTACAAAAGGTGGACGGTACTGAGGTAATCAAGATTTTGTTATAGATTTTTTTGTGTGGAGTGTTTGAGTGAAGTGTGTATGTGTGCATGTGATAGGAGGTGAGTATATTGTGTGTGTGTGTGTGCGTATGTATGCGTGTGAGCGTGTGTGTGCGTATGTTTGTGTGTGATAGATGAAGTGTAGTGTCAGTGTGAGTTTATAATTGGGGAATATAGGCGTGTGTGTCCTTTTTTGTTAGTGTGTGTTAGACAATAAGTACTTATGTTATTAGACGATGTATGTGAGTAAAGACTCTGTGTAGGCATAGTCCTTTTGTAATAGCCACTCTGTTACTATAGGTTTAAGTTTGTGTATATTTAGATTTATAATATTTATTTGTGAGTTAATTGTTTGGTATATGTGTGTACTTAGTGTGTAGAACTGATGTGTTGCGAAGGTGGTTTTGTGCTGGATTCTTGGAAGAAGATTTACTCGCTTATTTGGATTTGGCGGAGGCAGACTGAGATGTATTCTAAGAAGTGATCGGAGCACATAGAGTTGCCGTACCGTCAGAACTTTACAGTCAGTGTACAACTCTATGGTCGGGTACCTGTAAGGTTTTTTAGTCATGACCTTGAGAATGGCTCTTTGTGCTCTTTCCACTCTCAGAACACTAGTTTTGGTTGCACCACCCCACGCAGTTATGCAGTAACTAAGAACTGACTGACACAGAGCACAATATACCATCTTCAGTGTGTCAAAATTAGCCGAATCTCTAAGGGACTTAAAGATGTGGATAAGGCGCATTGTTCTTGTGGTAACAGCTTCAATCTGTTTGTCCCACCTTAGGCCGCTATCAATCTGCACTCCAAGGTACTTTGCACTGTCAGCTCTGGTGAGTGCTGGACAGACACAGGGTTCGTTTAAATTGGGGCATGAGTGAGCAATTACAGAGAAAGTATGAGAAGGTGCAGTGTTACGTCGGATTGCGAAAGGGACGTATGTTGTTTTGTTTAAGTTGAGTGTCAGGAGGTTTGAACTAAGCCATTTCATTATTTTGCACAAGGCTTCTTCTGCGGTAGCCTTGACCATATCCCATGTAGGTCCGTAAACAAGAATCGCGGTATCATCAGCATACGCGTAGATGTTACAGTTGGTAAGGCACATCCTGCACAGGTCGTTAACATAAATTAGGAAAAGTGTAGGTCCAAGTATGCTTCCCTGAGGGACGCCATAGGTTATTGGTTCCTCGTCACTGTAGTGTGTGTCAATTTTGACCACTTGTGTTCGATTTGTGAGGTAATTTTTGAACATTTCAAGCGGTATTCCACGTACACCGACGAGTTCCAGTTTAGCGATAAGTTTGGGAACAGAAACGGTGTCAAATGCTTTGGCAAGATCAAGAAAGATAGCCAGACATTTTGTTTTACTATCTAACTTTCTAGCAACCTGTTGCGTGAGATCCAGTACGGCATCTTCTGTCGACACACCTTGCCGAAATCCGTACTGATTCTCAGCAATTATCTTATGTTTATCTAGAAAGCTCTTCAGACGTTTGTTTAAAATCTTTTCAAGAATTTTAGAGAGCGCTGGCAAGACTGATATTGGCCTATAATTATTGACACTGTCTCTGCTCCCTCCCTTATGAACAGGGTGTATTATTGCCTTTTTGAGAGCATCCGGGAATACACCTGTTTGGAAGCAACGGTTGCAGAGGTGCGTTATAAGTGGGACTAGTACATGTCGGCTTTTCTTTAGCAGTAAAGATGATATTCCATCCCATCCCACAGCACTATCATCTCGCAACTGGAGTATGACAGACTCTACTTCTGCTTCGTCAACCTCCAGTATTGCAAGAGAGTCGGATGGTGAGTTTTGAGAGTGGTCATGGACTAGAGTAGGATGGCAAGGATTACTGGTGGTGGTGGTTGTACATGACTGTGACATTATATTCGCAGCCAAATTTTTGCCTACATTGCTAAAAAAGAGATTCACATCGTTTATTGATGATTCAGGGTCATCTCGTAGTTTAAGCAGCTCTGAAGCACTGACGTTTGTCTTTTGTGTGTTGGTGATATTTTTAATTGTTTTCCACATGCTTTTGGGATTATTTTTTGCTTTTTCTAACTCACTTTTTTCGTAAGCTATTTTTAATTTTCGAAGCAAGTTATTGCAAAAGTTCCTATAGCGTGTATATGTGGTCTTTAGAATATAATTATTTGGAGCCTTTTTTGATTTCATATGCATTTTGTCCCGATTTTTAATACATTTTAAAAGCCCAGGAGTAATCCATGGTTTTATTGTTCTTTTTTGTCTAGGGATTTTAACTAATTTTGTATGTTTTAAGATAACTGATTTTATAATACTAATGAATTTGGTCATACATTCGTTTACATCTTCAATTTGGTATATAACTGTGAAGTCCGTATCTTCTAGCTCAAGTATAATGGCTTCATAATCAAGACGGGTGGCGACTTGGCAAACTTTCCTAGGTGGAGCACCGTTAGCTATAGACAAGAGGATAGGTTTGTGGTCCGTAATATGTGATTCCAGAACTAGTGTGGTTGCACGAAGGTTTGACTTAAGGAGTAAGTGATCAATGCAGTGCTCTAGTCGGGTAGGAAATAGGTGTGTTGGCATGAGCCCATAGGAGGCATTTATCATAAGATATTCTAAGCTCCGGTCGTTTCTATTATTTGGGTATATATCGATATTTAGATCGCCTACGAGAACAACACTAGTATAGGAGGATATTTTATCGTATATATTAACTAGGCTCTCAGTGAAATTATCAAATTTTTCTTTTGAATTAAGTGATGGAGAGCGATAGACAGCAAGAACAGCTAACTTTTTATCGATCTGAAAAACGAGACAATTCCCACCCTCAAAAATCGGCTCCCATACATAACCCTGTAAACCTTGTTTCGTGTAAATTATTACACCATCATTTTGGTTCGTATTTCTAGAAGTCGAATGAGACTCAAATCCGTCTAAAACAGGTAAGTTATTGACTTTATTAAGCCAGCATTCCGTCAGAATAACAATGTCGAAATTGATTTTCGTCATGTTTAACAGAACCTGGAGTTGACTAAAGTTTTTGTTTACACTACGAATATTAATATGTAATAAGTTTATGCTGGAATCAGACTTGTTGATATACTTGAGGCAATCTTCAGGTTCACAACTAAAAGAATTACCCAATTGAATATTATCAAGTTCATTGTTAATGATATTTATGGTAGCCATTGGGATTTATTAAAAGGTTGGGTTGTAACATTGCATGGATTTATACCGAATAGCTTATATATCGTAAAAAATAATAAAATATGGAAAATATTAATTCTGGTGCGCTGTTTGAGAGAAGCATGTGTGTAGTATGTGTTAGTAAGTGAGTTATAGTGTTGTGTGTAAGAAAAAGGTATTTGAGAAATCGTGTTGAACTTAACCGTAAGGGCAAGCCCATGTAGTAACATTTTACAGAGTATTATAATTATAAGATCAGCTATACTATACTTGACATTAATTGCTAGCTTTGTAGGTTTCCCGCAGTTGCTGTAAGGTGTTTTCGCTTTTGACAACAGTGTATTTATCGCCTTCCTTTTTACGCAGGAGAATTCGGCCATTCGCAATCCAGCAGTATTGGAAGTTTTCCGATCTGGCGAAATCACGTGCAAGAAAAAGGAGTCTTTTCGCTTTTGAAGTCAAATGGTCCGACACGAACAGCGACATTTCAGGTCCTTCTAGACCAAGATGTTTTGTGTTAATTTGTCTGCCAGGTTGCGAGATATTATATTGCTTTGCTTCTCTTAGAAACTTGTCTTTGGCAAAGGTATTGGTAAATTCAGTGACCACGGCTGATGTTGTCGCGTTCGCCTTAGATGGCAATCTGTATATGTCTTTAATTTCCTTAGGAGAGCAATCACTACCAATACTTTTCATTAGACTGGTAACCATGTCGAGTAAGTCTTCCTTTTTCTCCTTTTTCTTCTTCGGGACGCCTCTTATTTCAACACATGTCTTTCTAATGATTCTTTCTAACCCCTCACTTTTCTCTTCTAGCTCCTCTATTTTTGCACGTGTATTAATCCGTTCATGGTCTAGGATATCGATCTTTTTATCTAGGTCCTTTATTTGTGCTGACAGTTCTCCTAACGATTTTTCAATTTCATCATTTGAAACTTGTAATCCAGTTTTTATTTCGGACAAGCCTCTTTCAAGATTTTCTAGTTTTGAAAGACCCTTATCCAATTTTTCCAGTTTCTCATCTTGCTGTTTCATCCAGTTTGAGAGCATATCCTTAATCTCATCTTTAAACATATCGAATATATTGCAATCGTCATCATCAAGTCGAATACGTTTGGGATTAAATCTCATTGTAACGTTGGTCGCAGGTGTCGCCGAGCTGCTTATAACAGATCTATTTATGTTAGAGTCTGAAGCAGACAGTCCTTGCGGTGGAGTACGAGTCGGATTCATATTGAGTAGGGTTAAGACTCACTGTTCCTTGTGCAGGCTATTGTGGTAATGCAGCCGGCGCGTAGCACTAGTAGCGACCGCGGTTGTTCGTAGGTGTGTCTTCGTAGCTGGCAGCCAGTGACGTCACCCGCGTAGCACAACGCTTACGTAGGCGTCGTCGTCGTAGCGGTGGATACCGAGCGTGGGGTGACAGAGACAACAATTATGGCGATTGCACTCCTCGCACAGACACTCTGCGCAGCGCGGGCCGCCTTTCACTTTTACGCACTGGATGCAAGTTACAAGTGTAATGCTATTATTATAAGTTATAATTTAGAATAACTTGAGACTAATTATGCGATATTATTTGGTTAAAAACTGGTAACACGTCTGCTCAGGGCGACTGCTCGGACGAAGGAATTAATTACCAATGGACGAAGGAGTTAATTACCAATCAATTTAAATTAATTGATTGGTAATTAAATCAATAGAGCTTTTAAATACAATATGGTTTTCTCTAATGTGTGTTACTAGCAAAATTTAAATCAAGTCCCAAAATCCCAAATAGTACGATATGAACTGAAGATGAAAACGCAAGAATCTCTATAGAAATAAAATCGTTTACAAGGTTTACCTCTGAAAACCGTTGTGATATTTTAAACTTATCATCAGGCTTCTTCTTATTCTTTTCCTGTTCCTCTTCTTTGTACTTATCATCGTCATCACTCTGATCCACCATCTCAATGCTCTCAACTTTCATCAGCGCAACGGCTGCTACATCATTGTCTTTAGCTGGTTTCTTCTTGGTGTTTGGGTCGTGGACTGGACTGACCTTCTTTGGACTTCCAACTAGAGTCACTGAACTAATTGCTCCGGGAGAAGATGGTGATGTTCCTAAATTAGATAAAAGTATTTTAGTAGAAAAAAAATTGTTCAGTTGATTTAGATAAAAGGTTTCATCAAATATACACAGACAAGCCATTATGGCCAAAACTAAATTTTCATATGCAATAAGAAAGCTACACTTAGTATCGTATCCTGCCAAACTCATCGCCAAATTTTGGGATGACGTAATTTGAATTGTCATCGACATGCTAAAAAGAAGATAAGTTTGTTTGTCAATCGGGATGTTATAAAGTATGTAGTACATTAAATGATAACTACTTACTAAATAAAAAGGTATGTAGGTACCTTCTTTACCTTTCAACGTCTCGTTACTAGATGATGTTGCCATTATTTTTGGTATTGTTAAGTGACTGCTATCCTCCTCAGTCTTTCGGTAAGCGTGTATATAGAATTTTGAATCATAATAACTTAAACTGTACCACTATTGATCACATCAAAATGCAATGATTTTTATTTGTATTACATAAATACATTATTTACAAACTAAAAATACATCTAAAATATGTACAAGTATCAAAATTACAGGGCGTCAAAAAATTCGTCCACATCGCTTTCAACGGGAAAAGTGCCCAGAACCCTGGCCGCATTGCTACGTTGGATGGCAATGCTGATTATTTATTTGTAACACAATGTAATAACATAGTAGTAACATAGAAAAAGTAAGCCTTTGAAGGCAAGAGAAAATCGTCATAAAACTTCTGTCTTATAGCAAGTTAGAATTTGTCTTTATTATGGTAAAGTTATTTATGGTCCCATTAAAATAGATGGATAAACTTTCAGAAATCATTCAGACCACCAAAATAAGAATAATGCATTAGATACTTACAAGAAAAAAATCAGATAGCAAAAATACACTAAAAATGTTGTTATTTTATTGTTAGGTAAAAATAACATCACTTTAATCAGTGCTTTTTTTTTGTTTGGATATCTTTGGTAAGGCGTACAGAACGCTGTGTTAAAAGTCTATCTATTTTAGTGGGACCGTATAGAGTCAGTCAAATGGATGTGAATTAATGGAGTATTACCTTACTAACTGTTGAGGTCCTGCGAGAAGGTGCCGTCAAGTAAGGCGTCAGCTTGTCTTCATCTTCACCTAGAATTCGACAGACTTTATTACATAGAATCACGTTTCTTACTCCTTCATTCCAAAGCAAAGTTTTCTACAATACTAATCATTACATCTATAAACTTACTCTTTCGAGAGGCTCTCCAGAATCTTGACTGCCAATCCCGGTCGCTGTATTCCGATCCGTAACCTGAAATGGTTTGTGCTTTTTTTCTGTCAGTTTATGTAACAACCTGCCTATATTAAACTTAAATCTACCTTTATGAAATAATAAATATTTATGTAATAATACATATTAGATCTACCTATATTAAAGGAGATCACCCAGATTGGGCTAATTTCATAAGTTGCCTGCCAACAAAATTAAACTTATTATTTGAATAGACCACAACATAATAAATATTTTTTTATTTTTAAACTTAAATCGTAAGTCAATTCACCGAGAAGTTCTTGGACTACAAAATATCTGAGATCACCGCGATTGGGCTAATCAATTTTTTTTTTGTCAGCCAACTGAAATAAACGCAAGAATTAAATAGAGCTTGGATATAAACATTTATTATTGGCCTCACATTCTGAACTGGCGCAAACCTGTAGTGCTTGACACTACAGGCTTGCGCCACTTTAAATATTTTATCATGAGTTTTATGGATACTGTACTACCCCTGTCAGTAAGGAGCGAAGCGCTGACGACCAACCGAGTTGAGGGTGGTTATCATCTAACAAGGGTTTGTCTCCACCGATCCCGAGATCAGATTAAATAGGGTATGATCACTATTTTTTTTTTCTTTGTCTGTCGGATAGATTATTGAAAGGTATTGGACACGTATTTTTTCTTTTTTCACGTGGTCATAAAATTACGGAGATATATTGAGTTGAAATGGCGCAGACGTCACTTGTAGGTTATTTTTTACCTACTTGTGACGTAGTCAGCCCCACTCTGCAACTTTAATGAGTTTTAACTAAGTATTTTTTTTAATTTTGATAAAAAAAATACGTGCCTAATATTTTTGTATTACCTGTCTGACGGACAAAATAGAACTTTGTTTTCTTTACCCAGTATTATACCCAATTGGAAATGGACCCCGTCGAGTTGTATCCACTGATGTCGGGATCCGATTCCAAAAAAAAAAAAACAATTTTTCGTAACTGATCACGGTTTACTGTGACACGAAATAAAGTATTAATATTTTTCGAAACTCATTTTCTTGCTAATTACAACAATACTCCAGAACCATGATAAGCAGAAACTTCGAAAGGTCGATTGACTCAGTGAACAGTGTGGACACTAATCCGTTAACCAAACAAGACATTCTTTCTTCATATTAATTATGGTTAGTGCCTACTACTGGTGTCCAGAGTTTTTAGGCCGCCCATGAAGCCATGGGCTCTGACTTGGCTTAAACAAGCATTTAATATCCAAAAGACGAGTACTGACCCAATTATGAAAATAGTGCCTGTGCCATCTCTGCCAGTCTGTTTTTTAGAAGTGAAGACTTGTAATTAGCGGCCAGTTTCACTATTTTTTTTATTCCGTTTTGTGTTTACAGATACCCAGTCTTCGATAGTAAATAAATAAATACATTAGTAGACACGTTCATAAAAACCATGAAGTTCTCACCAGAAACCGAGCTAGCCCCACTGGCCTTCCTCGAGGGATCAGGTGGTGGCGCCAGCTCCATCTCCTGCTGCGACTGCTCGTAGAACACCTGCTTCAGAGCCTCCAACACCGTCACGCCGTCCGTAAACACGCGGTAGGTCAGCAGGAATGTGTTCAGGAAGTCCACGGAGAGGAAGCGAAGGTCTGGAAGGTTTCATTGGATACTTTGAAGCTGAGATTTTAAATAGTTATTTGTGCAACAAGAGAGCGAAGCCTTTTTTTGCTGCGAGTGCTGATTTTGAATCCTGAGCAAGCGAAGGATTCAACGATTGAATCACGAGCGTAGCGAGTGATTCTAAATTTGAATCCTGAGAGTGGCGAGGGATTCAAAGGCACGAGATGCATAAAACTTTGCTCTCGTGTTACACACATAACTTTTCACTTCAGCAGCGAGAACACTTTAGGAGATCAAATAATAAACAGGAATAGATTGAAATAACTATTTATTGTGAATCAAAATAATTAACATTGTAGGTAGAGGTACTGTTCTCATCGCTAGTTTCACTCATATTTTAATATTTTTTAACTTATTCAAGTCTACGCCAGCCACGAAATTTTATTCCTGCTCTTTTATTTAAATTATGGCGTGTTCGGAAATAGCACCCATGATATTTCAGTATTCAAAATATATTACGTAACATTATTTGAACTAGAAATAAATATTTACAGGTTAAATATTAGTTTTATTTGCAGTAAATACTTATTTTCGTTTAAATACAACATTAAGTTAAAAATTCAATAAATTACATTAAAAGACATAATTATCATTTTGAAAAATTTCTTTATTTAGTACGAAATTCCGAACGTGTTTGTCTTTGAGGTCGAATTCAAAATAGGAACTTCGAAAGGGCTGGTCTTTGTATCTCTCTCTCTTTCTAATGGCGGGAAAGAGATGAAGTGTGAATGTTTCGAATTGTATGATTAACCCAAGGCTGAATAAGATATTCGCGGCTTTCTAAAAAAATTAATTAAAAAGTTACTTTGTCTCACTCAGTGAGCAAAATCGCATTTTGCTCACTGATTTTAGGCAGCAAAACCTACATGTTCGAGCTACTGAAGTGAAAAGGTATTTAAATTTTATTTTATGAGTACGTAGCAAACATAGCAGTGGTTTGTTATACAAGGTGCACTTTTGCATTCGCGTCAATATTCAGAAGATTGTCACAAAATACATAAATATTAAATTTTAATTACGGTACCTGGTCAATAATTAATAAACGCTGCTGTTTTTGGTTTTGGTTTGGTGGTTTAAATTTGACTGTATTTCAGAAAAAAACCCCTCGACGTGGTTTAGGGAATAATAAACTTTTGAGTGTGTTTGTGTGAGTGAAAGCGCAGTTATACGGCGATGATCAGAGGGGCCGCATTTTAACACAAACTAAAATTACCTACCCGTTATACTATTGATTTGGGTTGAGAATCACAACCACAGTCACCTCCTTGAATTTCACGAGGATGCAAAACGACAGCCTGTATTGTTATTTCGGGATGTTCAATAACTTACTTTATTTTATAAATTTATCACTGCAATTAAAATAAATGAGAAATTACTAAGATTGATAACAGCTTTATCATCAACCACTCACCAGTCAGCCTCTGCAGCAGCCGTTGTGGCGTTGCCGATCTGATCTGCGGCACCTTGCAGGAGTTCAACGTGCGACTGAACCTGATATCTACGTCATCAGTGAACAGTGCCCGGTCTGACCGGCAGGCGGGCAGACTGGCAGACGCTGCACCGCAGGCACCGCAAGCTCGGAGCAGTTCTGTCAGAGCTGCGCTTTCCATGCATTGTGCTAGCTCGCTTGTCCAGCCAGCTTTTTCTTCGACGCTGCCGGCGACTGTGGTAAGTTCAATAATTAAGAAGTATTCTACGAATCGGAAGGTAAAAGTACGAACGCGGATGCCATTATAAAAATAACCTACCATAAAAAAAGATAATATTGCGGTTAGACGATGGCTGATAAAGTTGAATAAAACGGAATCCATAAGCAAATAAATAAATAAGAATAATTGAATACAACAGAGACTCTACTTTCGAAGTTGTAGACGATTATGTCTACCTGGGACAAACGGTCCAGTTGGGTAGGTCTAACTTCGAGAAAGGGGTCAATTGTCGAATCCGACTCGGCTGGGCAGCGTTTGGGAAGCTGCGTGGTATCTTCTCGTCCAACTTACCGCAGTGTCGTCAGTGATTATATACGGCACTGAAACGTGGTCGCTCACAATGGGCCTCATCAGAAGGCTCAAAGTCACCCAAAGGGCAATGGAGAGGGCTATGCTCGGAGTTTCCTTGCGTGATCAAATCAGAAATGATGACATCCGCAAAAGAACCAAGGTTACCGACGTAGCCCGAAGAATTGCCAAACTTAAGTGGCAGTGGGCAGGGCACATTGCTCGCAGAACGGATGGCCGATGGGGCCAAAAAGTTCTGGAATGGCGACCGCGAACCGGGAGACGATGCGTTCGAAGGCCTCCCACTAGGTGGACCGATGACCTGGTGAAGGTTGCGGGGATCCGCTGGATGCGAGTCGCACGGGACCGGTCAATGTGGTGACACTTGGGGGAGGCCTATGTCCAGCAGTAAACGTCTTTCGGCTGAAATGATGATGATGAATACAACAGGTTAATGTTGACTGTTGCATGTCGAATAAATGGAGTGATGTCGAATAAATGAAGTGAATGTCAGATCACAATTTTATGCCTTAATAAAAATAGAAAATATAAATCCTCAAGAAGCATGAATTCTTACCTAAATGCGCACAAATGTGCTCGCCCTTCACTTCAACGAGAATCTTGAAGTCTTTGCCCTGGTAGATGTCGCCACCGGGTGATGAACACACTGATGTTGTATCTGAAATATAATACCACGTTACAGTTCAGATTCGAGTAGGTATGCCATTAGTGAGGCGAACCGAGCATAAAATTGAATGATACGACCTATAAATAATACAATTTGTAACATTCTGCTCACCGGCGCGTTTGCCTGTTTTGACAGTATGATACAAATTGTAACATGTTTGCACTTTTAATGACCGTGTCGCGGCGCAGACAGTGAGGTTTTTTCAGCGCGTATAAGCTCGTTTATTGAAGTGCGTACGGGCGTGCTTTTTGCCACGCGCACTGTATGAGGGAGAGATATAGGTAGCGTGGTCAAATAGCTTTAGGTCACAGACAAGAGTGAAATAACGGAACATAATTTTATAATATTTTGAATGGTTTTTGTTGACGACCACATCAACGCCATCTACCAGTGACAAATAAACGCAACGTGATGACGGCAGCGGCGTGAAGCAGGGACGCGGGGCAGCGCCGGCGCGGGGTGGTTTGTACCCCGATTCGACGCGCGCTGTACTTCACTGTACTACGTGACACATCGAACATCTCACGCGATATTTGTAACCGCTCATTTAAAACCATAAGGAAAAGTATCTCAAATAACCATTGTAAAATATTACACGATACTCGTATAAGAAGCTTGGTGTCTAATTTCACACACGACGATATACCTGACGCAGAAATCCCAATCAGTTTTTATGAAAATATTTAAACTTTTAATTTAAATAGTATGCTATTTCTAATAAAGGAGATATAAATATAGGTTTAGATAAATTATTTTCTCTTTGCCGTAGTTCATATAATCATCATCTACAGCCTAACTTCAACTGCTGCTGCCACGCAGTACTGCGTTGTTACAGTCTACTCTTTGATTGTGCCAATATTCACATAGCTAAGCCAGACTCATCCCAGTTTGTTTATGGCAATAATTATTCTCTGTCCAATGACAAACATTGACACTTCGCTATCATTAACACTCATAACGGGATATTTACCATGTTTACTTTGTGTTGAGTTCCCGATATTTCGGTGCTGTTACAAACGCCAAAATCACGGATAAACTGAAGTTATTGCGGGTGGGTATTTATGAGCATACAGCATTTCTGTGTGGTGTCAGACTTAAAGAATAGCACCATCCCATATCTTCCCGTGGGTGTCGTAAGAACCGACTAAGGGACTTGCCAGAGAATGGGCAGCAGCGTTCTCTGTGCTTTTGTAACAACCGTACTGCGATCGCCAACTCGCCTGCCATGCCAAGCGTGGCGATTATGGCAAAATCCCCCTTACCTCAATGTGGCATTGGGGGAGGCCTATGTCCAGCAGTGGACGTCTTTCGGCTGAAATGATGATGATGATTTATGAGCAGACAAATCGGTCTACCCTCTTTATTGTTAATACACATGGCAAATATTCCGTTAGCAGTGTTAATGATAGTGTTACTGATCATGTCAGTTTAAAAACTTATATTGATACTGCGTTCATCTAAGTTCCGTTCAAAGTACTCACCGTCATCATCATGATTAGCCGGGTCCTCAATAAGCAGTGCATCATGCAGCGGCAGTCGTCCTGCGGGTGGCAGGTGGAGCCTCCCCCCTGCAGCACGAGTAGTCAGCAGCAGATGGTTGCTGAAGAGGAACGCCTGCCGAGCCTGCAAGGTGGCGCGGCGGCCCTTGCCAACCACTTGGGATAGGGTTCCTGGACAAAAAAATATATATATACAATTATATCGTCGCTTAAGTTCTAACTTAGGTCAAAAATAATAACTTTACAGAAGAGCGATCGGACGACATAATTATAGCTAGGTTATAATTTGTGTTTACTTCAAATTAAATAGAGACATTTGCTTGTTTGTGTTTGGCTGAAACAACGATTCTCTAGCAAACGGCATCAAAATGTCAAAACCGCCAAAAATTGACAAACGCTGTGTTAGAATGTAAACGACGATATGTGACTGTTTCGTACGTTCTCGTTGTGAAAAGGTTCTACTCCAATAATTCATTAATTGTCTAGTATATTTTTTTTATAAAATAAGCATATAATTGAAATATCCAGCTATAGAAGGTGTAAGGTTCACCGACGCGAAAACGCTTGCCACTAACTCAGTACGTCACTCTAAACTAGAGATGAGTCTGATATCATGTCACAGGTAAAAATCATCGATATTTTAAAATCATTTCATCATGCAATGACAAAGATACAACCATCACTGCTTTTAAATCATTACTAGAACGCAAACTTCAGTGATTCAGAACGGACGGTCCCGGGCCGTCTGCGTCTCGGGCGTGTGAATTGCGACGTTCCGAGGCTGCGCGATCGGCGATTTTCAAACAGAACTCGCATATTTCTATAAAATCACCGGGACTGAGCGCACGAAACGGTAATAATGCTTTCACTTGCGTTTTTTTACGTTTGCGTGCGAAATGCTCTGCCATAAAATACCCTGCCATGAATATCACAAACTAAGAAATATTTAATTACGAGCGCTAACTGACAAACTCGACCAATGCCTACAAAAAATATTAATGATAATTTCACTAAACCGTTACGCGATCATTTGAGTATCTACTCACAATTGAAGTGACGAGGTCTAATACTCAAATAAAAATCATTGATGATTTTCTCATTGTTCCTGTCATCGATATTTTTTTGTCATTGTCATGCAGTCACCGATACAGAAAAATCATCACTCAGCCCATCTCTACTCTGAAATTTTTCTTTGGTTATTAAAAATAATCTTTTGTTTCCTACAAACACGGTCAAAATGTACGGGACAGCTGATTTCTTTCTAAACTACCGATGTTAAATTTCCACCCGGGGGGGATCAGAGTGATGTACTGAGTTGTCAGCGTTTTCGTGTCACATTGGGCAGCTCTATTTCAAAGATTTTTCACCGATGTCGATGATGAGCACACCAGCTTCATGCTAACACAATGTTTAAAAGGTGAAACCTTTTATTACTTTCTTCCATAAATTAGTTTGTAAATACTTCATAAAAAAAAAACATCATACCTTGGCGTATAAAGACTTGATTGACATCCAGAAGAATGTCGCAGCCCTCGATAATCATACGTTCGACTGCTAAGTTCTTCCTTAGATTCTCGGTTTCACTGACCTGTGCAAAAACAATTATGGATTATTAAGCACCCACACATATTCATAAAATCACGCTGTAATCACCGAAGAGTTAGGCCGAGGTGTTCCTAATAGTTCACCCACATTTTGCTAGTTCTGGATGGTGTCGGACGTAAAGAATAGTACCATCCCATATCTTCTCGTGGGTGTCGTTGGAAGCGACTAAGGGACTTGTCAGAGAATGGGCAGCAGCGTTCTCTGTGCTTTTGTAACAACCGTATTGCGATGGCCAACCCGCCTGCCAAGCGTGGCGATTATGACAAAACCCCCCTTATGTCGATGTGGCGTTGGGGGAGGCCTATGTCCAGCAGTGGACGTCTTTCGGCTGAAATGATGATGATGATGATTTCGCCAGTTATATTATAGCCCATGGCATAGGAGGCGAGCTTATTGCCGTCAACCGGGCACAAATAGAGACTTCGTGGCTGCCACTGAGAAATTCCTGATGTTAAAACCCAATAACACTTTGGCCGACTTGGGAACCGGACCCAGGGCCTCAAGCTCAGAAGACGCGTTTGCGACCACTAGACCAACGAACCACGCTCACACATCTGACATAAACAGCCTATACCTATCGCTCCCACTGCTGTGACCCAGATCTCCTGCCTGTGAGAGGGAATGGGCCATAATCCCCCACGCGAGTCCAGTGCATGTTGGTGGGTGTCACATGTCTTCGAATTTGTCGTTCTAGCACATTTATACGGTCACTACAATGTTTTCCATAATCGTTTTGAGAGCGCTGGAAATAAAATTAAAATCACAGGCATTCCTATATTAAGTACCTAACAATTTTGTAATCGTTTTAAATTAATTTATTTCAATAACCGTATCGTATTGATCATAACTTTGTACTTGTTAAAGCTACAAGGTGGACACTGAACGATGTGAGGGTAGCAGTCAGGTAGTAATTACTCAAGTAAAAATATTATCACGAATTTGAATAGTTTACACAAACGGGGAGTTGACCAGCCATCCTGATATCAGAATGACTGTGAATTCATTATGGTAATTTACAATAAAGTCCCTTTACTTTCTTTCAAAGTTAGGTAGCAATTAATTGACTTTAGGTAGTCATAAGTAGCAAATAGGTAGCATTTTTGGTCAGCAGCATGCCGCGAACTGATGGAGACAACCAGCCATTCAGACGTACACAAGTAAAGTATCTAGTTGGGTTCGATTGAGTTCATCAACTGCGGCATTCAAGTCAGCCACTGCCCCCCAGACATACATTTACTACAAGGTGTTGTTTTGCAATCTCGTCAAATTCTAGGAGGTAACTATGCTAATGATTCTCGACCCGAATCAATAATAAAATGAGTAGGTAATTTTCTTTTTTTTATTTATTTACTGAAATCGGTAACTGTGAACCACCCGTGTTTTAAACACGGGCCGTCTGATCCCCGCCTTATAACGTCGCTTACACACAAACAAAAAACCTCAAACGTTTTTTCGATAATTTTATAATCGCTAAACCACGTTAACGGGGTTATTCTGAAATATTGACAAATTTAAACAACAAAAAAACGCAGTGATTGGTACATGTAAGTAGATAAATAAATATCTGGTGGGCCGACCGTTATTGTCGGGTTTTCCTATATAGTCTTTAAGTCGATGTAAACTTTGCTTGCGAGATTCAGACCATATTAATTCGTCAGTTTTATCATAGATGGCGCTGTAGTATATTTTGTTATAAGTTGCTTTTTGTAGGTCGCTACACGTACATTTTGATCGTGCAGGTATTGCACTTTTGTAGAAAATAGCAGATGTTTTTAGTGGGGGGGAGGGAGTCCAGTATGATGTACTCAATACGCGGTAACCATTTTCACGTCCAGGTTCCTTCCACTCTGTATTAAAAGCATAAACTATAAAATCAACCAATTGAACGTTCAAGGGAAAATTGGAAGAAGATTTATAACCTAATGAACATATTAAAAAAAGCTAAGCGTCACCTCATCATGCATCTGTCGCGAGAGCTCCTCAAGCTGCGCGCGCGCATGCTGTAGACTGCGCCGCTCCACGTGGTCGTGCGGCGTGTGCGCCAACAGCTCGTGCAACGTGATTATGTAGCGAGGGATCTGGAATTGTACAGGTCAACTTATGAGCCTGCTATTAGCTCGTGACGAAGTAACCAGGTAGGTAGGTAAGATGCACTGGGGTAATGCCGAAAGTCGTTATATTCTGAAAGTCTAATAAATCTTCCGATTGGTAGATTTTAAGAAAAAAACGCTACCACAAATAGATTTATCTATCTTTCTGAATATAATTATTTTTGGGATTCCCCCAGTGCACCTTATATCAAGATATAATCAAAAAATTATATCTTGATATAATTTTATTTTGACCCTACTCAAGGTGAATTGACTAACTATTTATACGTAGGTAGTTAAATAACTATTCGCATAGCTAAACCCAACTAAAATAAAAAAGGCGCCCGAAAAAATCTTCCGCATCGCTGTCGAACGACAATGCTACTTTTATGACAATGTTTAGCTTTCGTTCTGGCCATTGTAAAAGCTAGTCTTGTGGTCACGGGTACTGTCAGTCAACCACAACTAAGACGGTATTCCAATATATTGAAAAAAAAAACTATGAACTAGAAATTGTCTTTTTGATAACAACCAAAAACCAAATTAACTACGCCTCCGAAATGACATAAGTTGGGGTAATTAATTTTCATCCTTGTTCATAGAACAATACGCCTTTTGAATGTTAACGACTTTCCTGTTAATTACTCCGCGCAAAAAAAGAACTAAACAATTCCAATACCACGATGTGAAATCGGACTCTAGAATATGTTTTGGTTTTTAAGTCGCACTTTTAGAATTAAGAGCGTTTATGGCCCTACGGCATTTCATACAAACTTTCAAGTCGTTATTTTCCGAAATGGCTGAACAGATTTTAATTAAACTTCCTACGCATAACCAGTATACATAGGTCTAAAAAGTTACTAAAAGACATTTTCGAAATGCCTTTTAAAAATGATGGCAATTTCTGTTTCTACAGGGTGTAACGGAAAGGGTATATACATACTTAAGGGTGTGCTACAGATCATCGAACTGAACATGTTTCTCCACAAACAAACATCGTAATAACAAAAAAAAATTCTGCTGCCCCATACAAAATATCAATACCTATTCGACCCAAATGTATGGGGCAGCTGATATTTTTTTTGCTATGACGATGTTTCTTTGTGCAGAAACATGTTCAGTTTGATGGTCTGTAGCACACCCTTAAGTATGTATATACCCTTTCCGTTACACCCTGTATAGATAATTAAAAATCGGTCTAATTTAGCTGTAACATTATTTTTCGAAAATGTTTTCAACTAAATAAGTTTAAAAACATACCTGATGCATCGGATACGTCAAAAACGTCTCCAGGGACCGACTCTGACAGGCTGGCTTGCTCTCCAGCCTCGCCAACAGTTGCGCAAACGGCTGGCTCTGCTTACACTCCGTCAGGACTTGCAGTGAGTAGTGATGGTTCCTCACGTACTCCTGGTAGATGGTCAGCATCGGGAGCAGCATATCGAATAGGTCTCCTGTATGTAGGTGCACTACTAAGTGTAATCCTTTGTTTACTTTCAATTTGGTTTAATGGGTTGAATTAATGATGGCGGTCTCTCTTTGTGCAGTTTTGATACTTGGAATTGTATCCAGGCATGAGGGTGTTGAGAGATAAGCAGTGATGATAGAAAATTAAATTAAAAAGAAAGCCAAAGATGATCATTAAGCGCACCGACACGTAATTTTTGACCAGGTTTCATTGATCCGTAGTTAAATGGAAGTTAAGGTAAACAGCAAGAAAGATATCAACGTTTTAGATAATTTCTGCACTTGAAATGAAGTATCGCAAAAGAATAATTGTTGAAAATAATTACAAAATTTATGCAGGCTGGAAGGGAGACGGACAGATTTACGATTAACACGTATTCAGTACATCATTCTGAATTAGCTGTTCCACACATTTTGACCGTGTAGGTTTTGCACTTTTGTGCAAGACTAAAATCGTGATTGTGTGTGTGCGTTCGTGCGTCGGTGTCCTTTCCACCCTATATAGTGCAGCATGGTTTGGCGCTTGAATGACATTGACATTGCATTGAATTGAGAAAACAAGATAGCTGCGCTAGTACCAAACATGGACACGAGTCAAAAGAACTATTCAGCACTGTCAGTGGGTGGTACAGTCACGTTACGCTGCGTTGGTTATTTAATTTCTAAGCAACAAGCAATAACGTTTGCTTCGCTGTAGTTAACAGAAAATTGCTAAAATGGACACAGATATAACACAAGACGTTCTACAACAAAATCCACAGCAGAAGTGAATGTTTCATGAGCTGTTCACTAAATAACAAATTCATATAACACTCACCTAAGACCAACGTAGGCCAGGACTCCATCCTCGACGTGAGGCCTTTGAAGAAGATCTGATGGAGGAACAGCACTGTCTCGCTGTTCAGAAAGATGGAGTTCACATCCTCGTGGGTGCACGGCGGCTTCTTAGAGCTGGCCGCCATTTTGAATGGCCGGAGGAAGCAGGTAACCTAAAAAATAATGTTTTATGACGATTCGAATAATGATGGCACTTCGACTTCCGCCTATGCCAAATACTGTTCTTCGGGCCTTTTTTTAACACTAAAAAAGGCCACGCCTGTATTCTTAAAAATAGGTGTACTGTCACGAGCAATAATATGTTAATACATTGCAAAAGGTAAAAAGCAAATTTCTCGTTGTATATATCGTTTGTAATTTTAAGATTTGATATAAATCAAATACAGGGTGCAAGAGGCCGTGGATGGGCAAATCCAAAACTGAGGAATAGCGAAAAACACTCAAAGGAGTTTCGAGCCCAATTTTGTTGAAAACTAAAACTGGATTTTTGAAAAATTAATATTCCTATCCAGGGATCGAGTTTCCCAAAAAACACAAACTGTAATTTTACACCATTCCAGTGTGATATTTCCAGATGAAAAAAATAACAAATTTTTATCATAACATGAATCAATAGATCCAATCTAAGAGAACAATAACTGACATAAAGCTCACCATAATTTCCATCTGCTCCAAGTATTCCTCTTCAGCCTCCACCATCTTGAAGACGAGGCTGTTCCTCTTGCGCATGCTCTCGGCGTGAGGACTCTTGATGTACTCGTCCACGATCTGCTTCCAGCGGCGACGGCACAACCAGCCGCGGAAGAAGCTCTGTTGCAAAAAAATGTCATTAAACTTACAGTGTCACTTAGATCCCGTAAGTCATCGTCCGTGCTTATTAATTATCGTCTGCGTCACATTTTCCCCGTTTTCGCAACATTTTTCATTGCTGCTCCGCGCCTTTTGGTCGTAGCGTAATGATTTATAGTCTATAGCCTTCCTCGATAACTGGGCTATCTAACACTGAAAGAGTTTTTCAAATCAGACCAGTAGTTTCTGAGATTAGCGCGTTCAAGCAAACTAACAAACAAAGAAACTCTTCGGCTATAGTATAAGTATATATAGATATATAGATTGTGAGCTCCCGAAAGGACTATGGACAAAAATTTATGGGCTCCGTCCCCACTTACCAACACACATGGAACTGATGCCAATGTGTTCCTAAAGTATTCAGTATTTGATTAAAATCCTTATTTTTACATAAATCAGTGGGATATATAAAAAAAACAATTTGTAATTGTTAATTGACGTTTACTTTTTACGAAAAAAAAGAAGAACATAACAAACAAAGGAGAATAATTCGTAACAATTCAATACAATATCCTTTATTTTACGCAACTAGGGCCATAATCATAATAAATATGTAAGCATAACAACAATAATTATAAACTAATAAATACTTTATACAAAAATAACTTAATAACTACTGCACACGAAGTGACGGCGTCGTGTAACGTTGGAGTTGTCTAATTTTTCTTCGATTTTAGTATTTCTTAAATGATCTTGGCAAAATCGTGCCCTCGGTGGAATATACAGGCGATGGTTACATACCAAATACACTTGTGAAGTTGGGATTCGCCTTAGGTTTTCGTTTGTGCACTGTCTGTAACAGCAGCTGCGTGAAGAATTTGATGCCCCCACTAATCTTGAACGTAAAAGTGCTGTTCTTGATTTGTTACGTCGTTCAACACCTGTTCTTGGTCATCAACACCATGATGATCTTCCACAACGACGTTTTGTGCATTGACATCATCTGCGTTATTTATTTCTGGACCTGGGAAGTCATTGTCTGCATTTCTGATGCTACCTTGTGGCGCAGCATTGGTAGCTCTTTGCCAGCATCTATGGCACACTACCATAGCTGTGTTATTAAATACAACCTAGAACATAAAAAAAAAACTCGATGAGTATCAGAACCTAGCGTGGTCAAATCTCGTAGGACATAAGTATTTGTAGAATGAATATGTCGTGTTTTCCGCGTCACGTCGTGTTTATAAAATATATTAAAATATGTTTATACAAGTGTTTTCTTACGTGGTACTCATAGTACAAGCTCTGTTTAGTTTGGGTCGAGATAATTGGTGTAAGTATTTATTAATGTCATTAGTTATCGCTCAATGATCGGCCCAAGTATAAAATGGCCATCTAATAAGGGCTCATTTACGCACACGCGGCGCGTCTGGCGGGGCGGTGCCATAGGCGTTGCGCGGCGAGTCGGGCGTTTTTGCCGTTTACGGAGACGCGGCGACCGCTTGAAGCCCAACGTGGGACCATTTGCTTGTATTTGATTTGTTATGTCAAATGGACAATACAAGCCTAAGGCAGTGCCCGGGTTCGATTCCAATACGGAACAAATTTACAATGTCATAGTTTTATCCAACAATAATAACTTTGTTTTTATTTTTTTTTGTGATTTTTTTCGTAAATTCTGTCCAATCTTTAATTATTATTTACGATTAGTGTTTTTTGAATGGTTCAAAAAAAAATTCTGAATATATTTAGAATTGTAGAACGTAAAAAAAACTATCAACGAAAATTGGTTTCAATAAGATATGACGTTTAGTTTTTGAGATATGGGACTTTTTCATCAAACTGCAGCAGTAACTTTGTTTTTCATAAACATACTATGAAAAACAAATTTAGTTTTGCGGTTGTGTGGAAGTTTACTAACTAATACTACTAACTAATGAATGACAGTTCAAAATATTGTTATTATATTGTTTGGAGCTATGGAACCCTGTGTGCGAGTAAGACTCGCACTTGGCCGGTTTTACTTATTATTTACGAGTACTGTTTTTTGAATGGTTCAAAAACTAAAAGTATAGGTATTATTAAACTAGGTATTTTATAATGATTTGAAAATCATACATAATGCATTAAAATAAAGCAGTAATACCTAGTTACAAAAAGTAATATTCTACAGCAAAAAAAAAACACAAAAATAAAAATCTTACATACTAGGATTTGATCCTGCAACATGTGATTCACAGTCCGGCCGCAATACCACCAGTCTAGGTAACCCTCTGACATTTCGATTAAAATAGACGTTCTATTCTAATGCATGATATGACGGTTGTCAGTTTTCAAACATTTTCGAAGAATATGGTCCCACGGTGGGCTGCAAGCGGGCGACGCGGCGTCCGCCGCCGCGTTATGTCCAACGCTCAAATATAAGGAAATGGTCCCACGGTGGGCTGCAAGCGTGCGCCGCGGCGGTCGACGCCGCGTGCACCGTGGCGTTTTGTCACACGCTCAAATACAAGGAAATGGTTGGATTACAAGCAGTCGACGCGGCGTTATGTCCATTTTTTTTTATATTGGGTTCTGTGAAAGCGATTATTCCAATAGATTATTTTTGTAAATTTCGATCAACTCGAGTAATTAAATTAAGGAATTAAGAAATCCAAAGATGAAAATCAAAATAAATTTGTTTTAAGAGTACGTGCGTACGAGCGTTTACAATACTTTTTAATTATATTCTTTTTTAAGTTTTTATATTATTAATGTTAATTGTTTTTCGTACATTCTGACGCACCGATTTTTTTTTCCATATTTAAATTTAAATTAGGAATTCGTTCGCTGTTCTAATTTATATTGTATTTATTGTGAATTTTGTTTAAACTATCCGAAGGTTAGTAGAATGGCCAGGATCTCAGTAAGATGTGGAAAAAAAAGAATTCTGTAGTTTTGTTAGGAGGTGTGGTTATATTTATTTATGGCCATGAGGTTAAAATGGTTCTTTGATATTCACTGTTTAATTATTTTTTCTATGAGCCTGCTCTGTCCCACATTTGGGCTTGCCATATCTTTCGAATTTTGTTTATTTTTTCCCTTCTTCGACTAAGTAATACTTTTTGATACTTATAAAGCTTGGTTTAGGAATAGCAACCCAAAAAACTATGAAACGAATGTTTTAACAAAACTACAAATATGAGTAAGACTCTTGCCCTGAGTGTTCTGGTTCATAACTGTGCCGGGCTGTTCACGGCTACACTCAAGTGACTCGACCCACGGCCTATCATCGAAAACCTTTTTAAACTGGATAGTAACATTTGTTTATTGTTTCAACCGCTTTGAAACAATAACCTATAGTTCCTTGAAGAAAAGGCTTATGAATTGCCGATTTTCAACCATCATCATAATCATCTCTGTTGGCCTAGCCTTTTCCCAACTGTGTTGGGGTCACCTTCCAGTCTACCCGGATGCAGCTGCATACCCATATTTGAAATGAAGCGACCTTTGACTGCCTATATGACCTCCACAACCCAGTTAACCGTTGAGGAGTTCCCTCGTGAGAAGACGATCCTGGCTGCAGGATGAGATCATGATAGAATTCATGTTTATCCATCAGATATGAACTTCTATACAAATTTTCGTGTCTGTGCTATTAACCTTTGAGGAGTTCTCTCGTGAGGAGACGATCCAGGCTGCAGGATTAAGTTATGTCTCTCATAAGAATATATTGTGCTTAAAACCAAAGATGTTTGCAAAATTTCAGCTAAATCGGTCATCGGAAAATGGTTCTAATTTTGCTTCCAAGAATGTACCCGACCAAACAGATACATATATTGCAATTTAAATAAAAGCTTATAAAAATTTACCAATTTACGAAAAAAATATCACTATAAAATTTAAAATAAAAACAATTTGATTATTTTCGGATAAAACTACGACGTTGTAAATTTGTTCCGTGTGGGAATCGAACTCGGGCACTGCCGTATACTTGTATCTGTCAGAGTGACATAACGCCGCGTCGGCCGCCTACATCTCAAGCAAACGGGCGTCAAACCGCTTCTCCGTAAACGCTCTCATACATCGCCATATGTTTGAATTTAAAGCGGGCCGCGCCGCGCACCGCCCCGCCCGACGCGCCGCGTGTGCGTAAATGAGCCCTAATATGAAATAAATATAAAAAATGAAGGTGTGCTACAGGAGGGTCTACAAATAAATATTTTGCAGTGAAAACACACATATTAAGTAGTAAGAATTAGATACATAGTTTACATATTAGTTATATATAAAATATGTTATTTACCTGTATCAGTGCAGTTTGCAAATATGGTGGACTAATTCAGGTTCATTTTCAATTAACGCCTCTTGCAAAACGTGCCGCCTTTGTCGCAAGACAGATCGCGGGCACATTATACACCGCCTTCCAGTTTCCATAATACACAGTATCCGATCCAGTTATTATAAGTCCTTTGTCGTGCCAGGGTCAATCGAAAAGCTATCAATCAGTCCAGTAAACCAGCAGGGGCAGCAGTTGTAAAGTAAAATCCGATAACACAGAGATAAATAAATACGTGAATGTTCACTTCAGCGAACTGACTGTGACTAAGATTCGGGCGACCACCTACCCACAAATAGGGTCGCGAGCGCAGGAGCAAGGGTTTCTTTGTGTGCATGCGCCACCATTGTGCAATAATGAATAGATAATTAAGTAGATGTTTTACAATTACTCGTCAATAATACCTAAACGAAATATCTGTATAAACGTTAGATACTATGAGAACCTCATGCATTTGCGCAACGTCCCCATACTAAAAATATTTCATCTTGCCAAGATATGTCAATTGAGCCACATTTCATTTTTGTTGATGGGTGGGGACGTTTCCGCCCATAGTCCTTTCGACGCTTTTGCAAGCTTCACGATCGAGGGATGATTGGACAATGCAGGTCTGGGCGGGTCGGGCTGGCTACTCTCTTTGTCTTATCGACTACTGCATGCTAAGCGCACATTAGTGCGCGTAGCATGCAGTAGTCGATAAAAATCCCGCAGCAAAAAAAAAAAATACATTATACCGTCAAGGACAAAGACCGAAATGATCATCCGTTACGTTTTGTCGTTAGATCTTTGAGATTGAATATAATATTCTTAAAGTTGTGGATCATTTTGGAATGCTTTTGTAGCAAATTGTTAAGCTTGTGCATATGATGGCAATATTTTTTTCCACATATTCCTAATGCAGGTTTTTATTTTAAATCTTACCAGGCCCCTCAGAAAGTATTGCGAAAAAAAGTTTTTATATATGGGAGACTGGCCAGTTATTATGTTTTTCGAAAATATGATTATTTATAAGTAAAAATAAGTAAGTTCCAATTTCAAAATTTCCCTCCACATTTTTTGCGAGTTAATTCAAAGTATTGTGTCTCACTGAAATATGGATCTGCGCCGGGAACATTTTAGAGCTATGATTTTATACGATTTCAAGTGTCGCCTGAAACCGGATGAATCGTACGATAGACTTCAAATGGCATTCATGGATGAAGGCCCTTCCAAGGCAACCGTGTATCGTTGGTATAACGAATTCAAGCGCGGTCGACCAACTTTGGGGGATGACGAAAGAAGCGGTCGCCCTTTGACGGCTGTTACCGAAGAAAACGTGCTAGCAGTGAAAAATTTAATCCAAGACAATAGGCGAATTACATATCAGGAGATTCAACACATATTGAAGATTGGATCGGGAAGCGTTCACGAGATTCTACACAGCCATCTTCGCGTGAGGAGGATAGTATCACGCTGGGTGCCGCACAACCTCACCGATGCTCAGAAGCAGGCCCGGGTGGAATGGTGCCGTGATATGCTTAACAAATTTGAAGCAGGCTCGTCTCGGCGTGTTTACGACATCGTTACAGGTGATGAGTCCTGGATTTATCAATACGACCCAGAAACCAAGCGCCAGTCGACTGTTTGGGTGTTTCAAAATGAGCCAACGCCTACCAAAGTGAAGCGATCTAGAAGCGGGGGTAAGATTTTGATCGCTAGCTTTTTTAATTTGACTGGCCACTTGGTATCAATTCCCTTACGGGATCAAAGAAGCATTAATGCCGAATGGTATACTTCCAAATGTTTGCCAGAAGTTTTCTCTGTTATAAGCAACAAGCGACCAAACACAGGGCTCCGCGGGCTACTGCTCCACCACGACAATGCACCTGCGCACACCGCACTCAAAACGAGGGACTTCCTGGACAGCACGCCAGTCAAACTCCTGGGTCACCCTCCTTACAGCCCTGATCTAGCACCGTGTGACTTCTTTTTATTCCCAAAAATAAAAAATCAGCTCAAAGGGATACAATTTTCGTCGCCGGAAGATGCGCTGGCTGGGTTCGAGCAGGCTGTAAACGAGGTGTCTGCGGCGGACTGGAAAAAGTGTTTTGAAAACTGGTTTAGGCGCATGAATCTTTGTATAGAGGCTGGTGGAAAGTACTTTGAAAAGATTTAATAAAAATATATGTACGTATAGAACAATTTTTTTTAGTTTCGCAAAACTTTCTGAGTGTCCCACGTACACTTCATGATGTCTTAATAATTTATAGTGGGATAAGACCATGGGGTTGGTTAACAAGTTATGAACATAGCAAAAAAGATCAGCCTATAATGTTCCACTTGCAGGGGCAAGGGCCTTCTCTCTGAGAGAGATGCTTGGTCTGACAGGTAAACATTTTAAGCTAACTATTACAAAAGTACGGATGACTAGCCTAGGTCTAGGCCAAAGACCTAGCGAGGGCGTGCGGACGTGTAAACATAACGTAAATACACATACAACATGAAATTAAAAATACTCGTTTCCCATATAAAATTTCCATAATTTTAAGAATTTATTCATATCTGTGGACGATACAGATAGTACTTGTAGCAAAAAAAAAATGCTACAAGAAAACTGTATTTTTGATTTAGAAATCGACGTATTTATGTGACATTTACACCGCTCATGCTAGGGCCTCTGTAAGTAAGGATAAATATTACTTAGTAAGTGAACGTCGAAAGCCACTCTTCATAACTTACTTGAACTTTTTTGATCTTCCTGAGTTCGGCGGGGTCTATATCTGGCGAGTGGCTTGGTGAAGAGCTGGAAGTGGAAGCTGCGCGCGTCGCTGGCTCGTGCTCCTTCTTGTATGTGCACAGCTGTCAATAAAAGGAATACTTTAAGTTTACCTATTTTCCTGCCCGTATGCCATGTCACGGCGCAGCATGTCTTCTTCTTCCATACTTATCTATTACTTGTCATCTCATGAGACACCTTCTTTCTTGCCATATCATCCTTCACACAGTCCATACATCGACTAGCGAAAAGTGTTTTTTAAACTATCCTAGAATTATAATAATAATTTATCAAGGACTATATGACACTTATATCCTCATACAAGTCGCGAATTAAAACTTTAAAAGTAGACTTATAAAGTGGGCTTTTACTTTTAACGTATTTATATTAGACCGCCAAATGCCATATACGCCTATATTTCTCCTGTGATTGAATTATGTCAATGCAATTACACTGTATATCTCAATATAAGTAAGTTATGGTAAAAAATGAGATAGAAAATGAGAGAGCGCCTTGAAATGCTTCTATAAGCTCATATTTTGTGAACAGTCGAAGTGAGTGTATCACGCATTGTTGTGCTCTGTAAATATTTTTTAACATCTCGAGGATAAGTATTTATACCATCCACAATAGAAAAACAAATCTTATTACACATCTTATTACATATTGTTTTACAGCTTATTCGTAGGGGAACGTGAATTTTCTGTGAAATATCTCATGGTTTTGATAAAAATTTTAAAGCGCCTCTTGAAATTTGCTTATTCTTATTTTAGAATTAATTAATATTAAATAAATATTATGAAGGCAGCTGCCATTTTCTTGGTGAGCATTTCGAAGTGTGACATAGTGCTAAAATAAGTATTTTTAGCATTTCCAAGTATGTATACCAATATAAGTAGGTATATTGGTTCTATATTGGGTTATCTCAAAACCGAAGAAGATTCACCATTGTTACCGATTAGGGTTCCGCAATGCCGAAATGGAATTTGATTGATACTTATAGATAAGTTAGTTAAAGGAATATTTTAAGGGTTTGTTCTATATTTTCTTTCTTTATTAGAATGTCGATGGCCATCTAAATAGAGTCGACCCCCAATTCGGACCCGAGTTTAGCATCAGTTCAGCGGCGTCCACCAGTTTCAGGAAACCACGACATCAACTGGTCCATCGTTTGTAAAAATACACCACACATAATTGTTTTCAAACTAGTACCTACCATACTACCTACCTACTAGTATATACCATATGGTTCTGTATGGCGTCGGACGTAAAGAATAGCACCATCCCATATCTTCCCGTGGGTGTCGTAAGAGGCGACTAAGGAACTTGCCAGAGAATGGGCAGCAGCGTTCACTGTGTTTTTTGTAACAACCGTGCTGCGATCGCCAACCCGCCTGCCAAGCGTGGCGATTATGGCAAAACCCACCAAAATGTCAATGTGGTGACACTTGGGGGAGGCCTATGTCCAGCAGTGGACGTCTTTTGGGCTGAAATGATGATGATGATGATGATGACCTACCATAGATGGATGGAATGTGTGTGAAATGATATTAAGGAAAAAGGAGTAATTATAGCGTGACGAATGACAGGGGAGGATGGAAGAAAAAAACGTACTGGGCCGACCCCAAATAACATGGTAAAAGGCCAGGAAGATGATGATGACTTTGACGTTTTTTATCGCTATTCTATATTACTAAAAGATTTTAAACTCACTTCAGTCCTCAGTTTCTTGACCTCACTGTTAAGTTCATCGCACTGTTGCGCGTACTGCCAACGCGAGGTCCTCTCACTCTCCACAACTTGCAACAGGTGCAGCTGCTTCTGCTCCAACTCTTCCTTCTGCAGGAGCAGCTTGTTGAAACTGGGGACAAATATAAAGAAGCTGTTGTACAAGGCATTTTTTTTTAAGCTGGCTAAGCTCACTAAACTCAAAGAACAAAACAAGCAGGTGGCCCAGAGGCCCATAAGTGGTATCGAAGTTCTTGATTTCGAATCTGGCACTCACTTTGTGTCATTTATTTTATCATCACTGTTCACAAAGCGGTGAAATAAAACATCGTGGGTAAATATTATCGGCATATCCTAGAACCAAAGGTTTGAATTAGAAATGTGCCGATTATGACTTTGGGCGACTAGCCGATTAGTCGGTTGTAAAGAGACCGAGAAGTCGGCCGAGCCGAGCTCGGTTTCGGGGGTATTCGGAAATTTCCGTAACGCTCGTTTACAGCTGATTCGAGCATTTCGGAACCATGTTTTTCTATACTTCGCATTATTTCAAGTTTTTTTTCTTTTGCGCTGGTAAGAGCGATGTTTTGTTTGAAAAAATTAAGACAATACTGTTATAAAGCTAATTGTAATTGACAAATTACAATAAGCTTTTTCACAAAGTAAGCAGCCGGATGGTCAGCGCTCTTTGCTGAATAGTCGCCGACTACGAAAGTGGCCGAAGAGTCGGCTTTACTGACTCGTCGCCGACTGGTCGGAACATCTCTAGTTAAAATGCATGATGACATCCACCAACACACTAGGCCCTGTTGCAGTCCCAACAGTGGGAACATTATACGCTGATAATGCTTACGCTTAAGAGTGTAAAAACATTAAATTAATCAACTTCCTGATAAATAGTAAATGAAAATGAATTAATTAGGATGCGTAAAATTGTTATACTTATATTAGTCTAAAAATACCTATTATTACATGAATTTCTAACTAGTAAACAACAGAGGACTACCATCCGCGAACATAATTCCATCTTACGAACAACAATTTTAAAATAGTTCCGAAACTGCAATTTAAATAATATTGCATAATTACAGAAACAATTTCACAATCCGTTTCTCCTTTTCTTAGTAAAAAGGGAAAATTGTTTTCAATAAATCCAATTCTTAGGGTTAACTATTTGAATCTGTTAATAATGCATACCTAGATAACACCGTCCCTGTAATCCCTAGAGGATGCTTCTTAGTGATTCCTGGTGTTAAAACTCATTAACACTTATCCGACGTAGGAATCGTACCCAATACCTCAATCCCAGCAGTACCTAGTGCTTACATCATTTCAGCCCAAAAGACGTCCACTGCTGGACATAGGCCTCCCCTAAGTGTCGCCACATTGACATTTAGGGGGGTTTTGCCATAATCGCAACGCTTGGCAGGCGGGTTGGCGATCGCAGTAAGGTTGTTACAAAAGCACAGAGAACGCTGCTGCCCATTCTCTGGCAAATCCCTCTTACGAAACCCACGGGAAGATATGGGATGGTGCTATTCTTTACGTCCGACACCATACAGAGCAAGCTAGTGTTTACAACCGCTGGACAAACGAGAAATATATAAAAAAAAAACACAAAATGTAAACACTACAAACTAAACATAACAAAATATTCAATATATATATAATATAATCATATCTTTATTTGAAACTTTATTTACAAATAGCAAGAAAAAGGCTGGATTAAATTTATAGCCCCGCGCTCCGCGTCCGGTTGTAAAACGGTTTTCTCGTAAACGGATCACGGATGCAAAATTGAAGGAAAAGCATACATAATCGGATTTTCTCCCTGGGACATCGGTTTGACGTGTATTCCGGGTCATAAAATATGGATATATTTGAATTGTAGTAGGTATTACCGATGATATTACTGATTTGTGTGTACTCTGTGTGTATTAGTGATGATTTTGAGGAGTTTTAGATTGCCGAAATCCGCTTGAAAATTCTTTAAAATCTGTTTTTTACATTGAAACTATAGAATAGAATAATATTAGAATATTAATTTATTTTAAAAGGTATTAAAAAAATATGGGGGTCAAAGT
This sequence comes from Cerastis rubricosa, assembly GCA_949152445.1. Lineage (NCBI taxonomy): Eukaryota > Metazoa > Arthropoda > Insecta > Lepidoptera > Noctuidae > Cerastis > Cerastis rubricosa. The sequence continues at coordinate 19,792,725 of OX424541.1, forward strand.
TCCAACATTTTCATAACTTTTTTTTAAGATTTTTGTTTCAATGAAAATTTGTTTTAAGTACCTCCATGATGTTTGTGTTGTATAGTACAGGTAATGTACATACATCAGCAAAGTGTTTGAAGTGCGTAAACCTTGTTTTTACCCCAAAAAAATTCATTTCCCAGTAATGTTTTTTTGTAAGTTGGCGACGGCCTGCGACGGTTGTGTGAAGCGTTCATTTACCCATTGTAGGTTAGTGTTGACCACAAATTCACAATTTTTACTACCACGCATCATTCCGTGAAAAGCTTTTTAACAAAACGATACCCACTGTAACCGAATACCCCGTTACATTTTTTATCTCAATTACACGGTCATATAATAACTCGAAAACGACGCATCACGTTCGTAACATTAATACTGAGCGCCCTAGGGGACGTCGTTATGTTAGGGCTGCCATGTACACATTCCGGTCGGTATGATTCGGCACAGCCGTCCGGCAAAGAAACCCGGGCCTTCCGGAAAAGAAACCAAGGCCATTCGGAAAAGAAACCATGACCGTCCAAAAGCGTGTTAGATGATGATGATGACGGGCGGCAAAGTTAGGTACGTTCGGAAAAAAGGCTGGCCTCAATTCAGATTGTGCCAAACTACCCAACGATTTAAGATGCCAAACGGAGTTTGCCGATCAGTAAGAGCCGAACATTTTAGTAATTGCTTCGGTTTGACTTTTTTAACACAGCATCACGCCATCCTTAAAGATAGAAGAAAGAAAGTAACTATATGTATTAAAAAAAAATTGCCACATACTACAAATGCACACAACAAAAAATTAAAACGTAAAACGAAAACTGAAAAAGATAATATTATGTGTCTCACGGCTGCGCCAAATAGGCCCAGAGAAGAGATAATACACCCACATTCACCAGTTTTGTTTAAGTCCCATATGTTAAGGGCGAGGCCTATCACAACTTCAACCGACTTTGTTGTTCAACAAAACACTGCCGAATCAAATGTGCCGAGTTGCCGACCCGAACAAGAGTGTGACACCCCTTATTAACACACAGGACAATCACCACGACAATCTCGGTGACGGATGGTTTGTAATGTAGCATGCTTTTATTGAAGTGACACGCCCGCTTGCTTTCGTTTTTACGCTTTTTACGTTTATTCCGTTCTACTTATACCTACGTAGGTACGATTGAATATTTTGCTGGAAAAATTAAGTAATGGAATCAGACCTTGCTTTGCGGAAATCTATTAAAATACAATTTAAAATTCAATTTTATGTTATTTTATTTTATTCTAATTCCGCTAAAACTGTAGATACCGTGGGTAGTAAAGATTTGTGTTGCGTGTTGAATTTATAGGATACCCGCGACTTCGTTCGTGCGGAAATTTTGAGGTGTATGTGTGAGACTGCCTCGTTGGTCGAGTGGTCGCAAGAACTTGAGGTCCTGGTAGCCTACCATGACGTCATAAAGCAGTATTGTTTTAATCTTATTCCAGAGTGGGAGAGAGATGGCGCTAGACGGCCTCCTATAGCTCAGTCTCTTTCCCACACTGGAATAAGATTAAAACAATACTGCTTTAAGACGTCGTGGTAGGCCACCTGGATTTTAGAATAGAACAGCTATTTTAGACCCTTTGTCGTTGAAGTAAATAGCCTGGCGGTTCAACGGCCGCTTTCGAATGCAAAAGTCCCGAGTTCAAATCGCTGTGTATGCACTTTTTGTGATTATTTTGTTATTTTTGAATGCTGTACAATTTCTTAAACAAATTAACGCTAGTTCGATACACAACCGGTGTTTACTTTTTGTAATAAGGTATTTCTGGTTTTATTTTAAAGCATCATGCTTTTCAAACCATTACAAAATAGTTCGTTTTTTTAACCATTTACACGACAAAAGAAAATAAGCTCTTAAAAGTTTGAAATAAAATCAAAATTATTATTTTTTGATAAAACCCACGACGATGTAAATTTCTTCCGTGCGGGAATAGAACCCGCGATACGCAGCGCAGTAATCAATCGATGAATCCAACTGTGCCGGCAGCCATGACATTGTATTTGAGCTGAATCTACAGCTGGCCCAATTCTTCAAGGACCGCAATATGTATAGCTCTGGCTGTAGCTTTCTCGGGCATTGCTGAAACTTTGCTTACCGGACTGCACATTCCGTTTTCAAATTTGCCGCTGAAACTTGCAACCAAAGATACCCCAACATGCAACATCACCAAAAAGAGCCGCCAGGGAGTCGTTTGTTCGTTTCCAGCAGTGCAAGTAATAGTATGTGACGAGTGCACAATGTCGCAGCAGCATGCATTAGAGGAGCCGTTAAGCCGCAGCTTGCAAGACATCCGCGGAAACCAGGTTCTGATGGGCGGCGTCGTCCTTTTGCTCGCACGTGACTACGACTCATTTGCTAGCGGTATTGCATTTTGAATGCAAAGTGGAAATCAAACTGAAATTTTGTAACATTATATTGCTGTTGCGTTAATTTTAAAATTTGGGGAAACCGGTCTTGATTGGGCAATCGCCTGTCAAACCTAAATTAACTTCAACAACATAAAGCTTGTTTATCTCCTGGTCTCTTTGCTTATTGTTGTAATATTATTTTCTCTGAAGACTGTTGTGCCATCACTATTTAGTAAGTAATTAGTGTCACAGCACTAGTGATTGTCGATGACACACATCCGTCTGGTTGCCATAACTTGATCTCAACCCGTCTACTACGGACTGCTGTATAAATGTAACCTGTGCCTTGTGAGAATTAAACATAGTATACCAGCAGTATCTTTCATTGCTACTACTGAACATAACAAAGACTAAAGAACCTCATTAGGTGTTGATACAGGCTATTGTACCATTTATAAGTCCATCATTATAATTTCACCCTTATGCCTTCACATTATAAAGCTCAAAAATGCCTTTTTTATTTAAAGAAATACGTGGACTTGAAATAAAGCTCATTCTTGCGGATCATCCGACTTTCCGCATGATTGCTACGCGACACGCCTGTCGTTTATTTTTCAAAGTCCTCGGAGAAATCATGCTCTCGTTGTATAATTTTCTCCGTAGCTTGAAATGGCAGCCTATATTTGGTGTAATTGGGTGTCTGAATAGGTAATCCTCTTTTTAATATCTGCACAAACTATTTAAAGATTTTTTTAGGCTTAGCAAATTGGTGGCGCAGCAGACTAGAAACAATATTGTCGAGGTACATAACAAATTTTTCAGAATGTATGTAAACTGGTAAATATTATTTTAAGGTGCTAGTTGAGTGGCTTCGAGTGCTCTTTTGTTAAAAGCACAACATTTATCAATGTGATAAAATGAGATTTTCAATTATTTTCTCTAATAAGAAGACAGTGTAAAGCGCTAATTGGTTAAAAAAAATATTTTTAAACTTTTTCTGGCTCTCCATTTCGTGTTCCCTTTCCGTTTATTCTTTGATATTTTAATTCAGAAACTCTTCAAACAATAGACCCGACTTTTGTTTCAGAGGGAGATCTGCAAAATTGCTAATTTTTAACAGATTGCTACGTAATTAATTTGCGTTAATTAATCTGAAATATGCATTTCAAATATAAAATTAACATGTTTTACAAAAGTAATTATAAGCTGCAGCTAACTTCGAATTACCAGCGAAATCAGTAAATAATACCGTTGATTAATATATATTTTATCGCATCGAAAGCCTCACATGAATTATTTTAATTAATATGTTGCGAACTGCCAGGCGTTATGCACTGTGTTAATTACTTGTTACGTTTGAATTATACCTCTAACAGAGAATTCTGTGTTTTCCTGAAACTGACAGTTAACCTTTTAATTGCAATTGAGTGATTAATTTTGATAACATAATATTATTGTTTGTGGTAAGTTTTGTTTTTAGGGTTCCGTACCCAAAGGGTCAAACGGGACCCTACTACTGAGACTTCGCTGTCCGTCCGTCCGTCTGTCACCAGGCTGTATCTGATGAACCGTGATAGTTAGCCAGTTGAAATTTCTACAGATTATGTATTACTAAAAACAGAATAAAATAAATATTTAACGGGGGCTCCCATACAACGAAGTGATTTTTTTGCTCGTTTATATAAATAATGGTACGGAACCCTTCGTGCGCGAGTCCGATTCGCACTTGGCCTGTTTTTTATATTCACGTTAATCCATTGTTTCCATTGTGATGTGGTGTTTGTTTTCGGAACTTTAACTATTAAGTTAGTAAATATTTTGGTTTTCCACTTTCATCTGTTTTTAAGAAACAATGGTAAGTGTTACTGATGGTAGTTACTGAACGCAATAGATGTCTATAAGATGTCTTTTGAGTCAGTATTAACGAAAATAATCATGAATATGGTTTAAAATAAAAAATAGTCATCTTTATCAAATACGATTAATGTTTGTGCTATTCCACACTGAGGGCCTAAACAAGTGGCAATACCTAACATTAGCGTAGCGTTTCGTTTACCTACAACGACTTTAAACCGGATCGATATTAGCAATTCAGTAGCTTAAGCTAATTTTAAAACGTGGTCACCTTTTCATGACACTGTCTCACTGTCCTCTTGGCACCCAACTTACCAAATTTGTCCCACACTGGGCGCCATTAGTTAAAAAAATCTCTTTCTATTATTTGAGCTACCACTATATTTCGTAAATACCTTCTCGCCTCAAACATTGTAACTCTACGACCATAATTTGCTACTTAAAACAATATTTTCTGCATGCTTGGAGCAGATACCCTATAAAACTATGATAGAACTAGGGGTGTCATAAATAACCCTACTTGACCAATTAACTTTGTTATCATGACGTCAACCCGTTCCTAATTATATCAGCTACTAATTAAATTACGCCCCATCGACCGTCAATAAATTTTAAAAATAAAATCTCTGTCCATGTTATCGAAATGTCAAAGTGGCCGTGACCCGGTTTCCATGGCAACTGATATCTCTAGTTACTACGCTTGCCCGCTTATGAGATGACACGTTACGTATATCGCATCGATAATATTATTTAAGTACCTATGCTTGAAAAAATCTAGATATTTCTTAACATATACGAAAAGGGTGGAGTAGTAACCAATCAGATTACTTCAACGATGTTGTGCGTATACTCTATGTTAACAGCTTAGGATTTAATTTAGAAGTTTTTGTGTGGCGAGTAAGATTTTGTTCTTAATGGCGCCCAAGTTGGGACTGGTTGGGCGCCAAAATAGGCCTACACAAAGGGTTAAAATGTCAGCGAGAAGACGATGGAAAACTAAAAATTATGATCACAAAGCATACCTGATTCCTATCTTAAACTGAATTTTGAACCCAAAAATAAAGCTAAAACTGTGTTCAAACGCTTGCAATCCCAAAGGAAACTTATTATTTAAGCACGAATTTTGGATTTCAGACACAGTGTTAGATAGAAGTTAGGAATGCTTTATGCATCATTGGTTAGTACACAAGCTTTGTAGGTACTAGTTAGCAGCTTTGTAGTGTACAATGTAGGTATATAGCAAAAATATTTAGTTGCTAAATGGCTACACACTGCCCTGCATCCAGGTCTTAAAGGGCTTGGGTGCCGGTGGCTTTTCAGGTGCATCAAATATTTGAACTTCGTCTGAATGATAGGCAAACCATCAGATAAAAGTTCTCTTGATGGTCTGCTACACGTTGTTTATGTTATGCTTGTATCTGAATAACCCGATAACACTTTGTCCGACCTAGGATTCGAACCCAGGACCTCTAGGTCAGTAGTCGCCGCTTATGACCAACGAGGCAATCAGAAGTTACTTAGAGCATTTTCGGTTTTACAATTATAAAGTGGGAATAACATGGTCACCAGTTCACCACGCACCACAGAGAAAATTAAATTACGAGAAAAAAGAAATCCTTTTAAAATGAATGTGACCAGTTCCTACTCTGTGAATCGATTACTGTTCGGTTACTTTACGTAACTACTACCAACTACTAACCGCTACTTCAAAGTCAAAGTCAATTTGTATCCTTATCTAACAGTTGGTGTTAACCAAACTAACGTTTATACAGTTTGGCAATTAACTCTAACAGCTAACTCGTAAACTGTCATTTTTAACCAAAGGTTCTAAATTCGATGCGTTTATATTTTTATTTTCACACTATAAAATATTTGTATTCATATGCCAGTTTTAACTAGCACAAGATGTAAAGTGACACTTAAATTAATGCCTTAAAATAAGGTCACAGTTGGATCTATAGTACTTTCACAATTATTATGTCTTGTGACTGGGACTATAGCTTCATTTTTACTGTTGTTCGACTATTCAAAAGTACCTGTAACTGGCCTACTTGAAATAAATGATTTTGATTTAATTTAATTTTTAAAATTTTTGCGTCCGATAAAATCCAACAGCACATTTTTTTGACAACAATATAAATGTTGAATTATGTTAAAAGAAACAGTGTCCGTACCATGATGCTTAAAACATTATTGTTCCATTCCTATTCCAGAGTGGGAAAGAGATGGAGCTAGACGATCTGTATAGCTCCGTCTCTTTTTCACTCTGGAATAGGAATGGAACAATAATGTTTTAAGACGTCATTGGTACGGACGCTGGTGTCTGAGTTTTTATGCCGCCAATGGACCTCTGAAAGGGCGGGTAAAAATGTTTGTGAATCGCAACGATGACATGAAGAATGGCTGATAAAAACATGTCACTAAAACTTTCACATATCCGTAAATATCTAGGATACAGAAATATTTCGTCCACAGGAAGTAAGTAATACACCGTGTCAATACTTTATCCAACCAGATCAAGAGAATATGACATTTAAATCATTCATCTTTTATCTACAAAAGCAATAGATTCAGGAGGCCTTTGACTTCTCAGAGAGTTTCAAGATGGCGGAGGGTAGTGGGCCAGAATCGCCCAAACTTACGGCACACGACTGAATTATTCAGTAGCTTTTATTATTAAAGTTACGCAGTATTATTTGGCTGCGAGGTTTGTGAGTCGATGATAAAATTAAAATTGTATGAAAAGGCCACACGGTAAATAAGCTTGTTCAAACTTGGCGCGCTTTAGGTTGCTGTTGGGGGGTAGGTAGAGCTGTAAGGTTCAGAGGCCAATTTTTTTTTTTAGTAATTGTTTTCATTTATTTTCAGTATTATTAATATTATATTATATTATTTACAAACTACAAATACATCTAAAATAATAGTAAAACATGTTTAGGTATCAAAATTACAGGGCGTCAAAAAATTCGTCTACATCGCTGTCAACAGGAAAAGTGCCCAAAACGCTGGCCGCATTGCCCCGTTGGACGGCAATGCGGCAATTTTATATTTTAAATTATTTAGGTAGGTCCTAGGTAAAGTCAAAAATGAATTAGATTTATAAAAATTCAAAGATCGAGAAATCGGACCAGTAGTTCGGAGCCTATTCAATGCAAACAAACAGACAATCAAATCTTTCCTCTTCATAATATTAGTTTAGACCAACTTACAAAAAATCCCAAAACTCAATTTTCACAAACGTCTTTACGCCCATTTTCCGCTTTACCGAACATACAAAGTACCTACATACCTATTTGCACAAATATCTCCTACATGGGCGCACAAAATCAATAGTTAATTAATACCTCATTTAGCGAAACGAGTGGCCAGATACAAACGGACCCCTGTCTCATGCTTTTTGCCTGTATCCAGGGTTGCCAGATCATGTTACTGTATTTTCCCTATTTTTCTCCCCAATTAGACGTTTTGCCACTTTAATTTCCAAACAGGAAGTTTAATAAATGCAGGGATATTATAAACTATGTTTATATACAACATGAATGAGTCACACAACTCAGCACACTCCGGCACCGTATACCACCACCCCAAGTTTTGTCTGCCTGCGTTAGAAATCAATTTTGTAGTCTATGTTAAGAGCGTTTATACCCTACGGCATTTCATACAAACTTTCAAGTCGTTATTTTCAGAAATTACTGAACAGATTTTAATAAAACTTCCTACGCATAAGCAGTATACATAGGTCTAAAAAGTTACTAAAAAACATTTTTAACTTTACTTTAAATACCTCGACGACCCCCGAACTATTCAATGTCTATCAGCAAAATGTTTTGAGTGCAGAACGTTTCCCAGAAATATTTTTGCGTAGTGTACAAAATGCTTGGCTGACGGCTTCGTGATGGGTCCAATTATCCTTGTATATCTCTTGACTACCTAAGTTTTAGAGCCTGATATACCTATCATCAAAGAAGGGTCTCCTAATATTTGTACAATCTATCTACACCCATCAACACGGTCTAGGGATATTTCATACTCAATTAAATAACTCGAAAAGTACTGGCCGCATTGGAATCTTTTATATAAACCACACCACAGGTTTAAATAAACCTAGTTCGGGCAGGTCACTACCAAACATCTGAATTGAATTTGGATTACTTGCAACTTTTGAATATGTTATGGCCAAGTCGCATCACTACCCCCAGACAAGACCGATTTTTGCAAATTACTGCGCGAGCTTAACCAAATGCAACGGCGACTCAATTGGTCCAAAGGCTGCGAGTGGAACACCAAGTGCTTGTGAGTGACCAAACTGTAAGAAGGCGACTGCATGAAAGCAATCTACGCTCTCGTAGACCACTCCGGGTCCCACCTTTACGGAGAGGCAATCGTGGACGACGATTAGAATGGGTTCGGAACCACGTGGACTGGGGCCGTGAGCAATGGTCCAATGTGCTGTTCACGGATGAATCCAGGTTCGGCTTCCCTTCAGATTCACGAAGGACGCGTGTTTGGCGAGTTCCTGGACGATGGAGCCGTCTTCAGAACCCTCAGGAAGTTCACCCATACCAAGGAGGAACAATTATGGTTTGGGCAGGAATTCGTTTTGGAGGACGGACGGATCTCGTTTGGGTGCGGGGCAATATGACGGCAGAACGATACGTCCAACAGGTGCTGGGGCCCGTAATCTTGCCCCACAGAACACCAATGGGGCAAGATTTCCTGCTGATGCACGACAAAGCCCGGGCAGACACGGCGAGAACGGTAGCAGCTTGGTTACATACACACAATGTTAGGGCCTTAGACTGGCCTGCTCAATCGCCAGATCTAAATCCCATTGAGCATGCGTGGGATATGCTGCAAAGAAGAGCTCTGAATGAAGTTCCTGAAAATCTGCTACAGAAGATCAACTTTTTACGCACCTCAGAAGGACATGGGACAATATTCCGCAGCAAGACATTGACAACCTTGTTCTGAGCATGCCGAATCGTTGTTGATGTGTTATGAACATCATGGGCGCTTTCTCAGACTACTAACTTCAAGTTTATAAACACAAATAAATGATTTTTCTATTTTTTTCAGTTTTTACTCATAAATTAAAAGTTAATTCATATACGGTTTCCGTCTATGCTTCATTTTTTTTCTATAAAATCCTGAAATTTTAATCGAAGTACCTTAACCATTATTAAAAAATGGTAGAATATTAAATTACGTATCTTTTATAAATATATACATGTCATATAAATAATTAACACATTGATAGTAATTCGCTTTTTTTAAAATATCCCTAGACCGTGTTGATGTGTGTATATCTACATATATAGGTACTAATTCTAATAATAAAGCAGAAGAGTTTGTTTGTTTGTTTGCTTGAACGCGCTAATCTCAGGAACTACTGGTCCGATTTAAAAAAATATTTTAGTGTTAGATATCCCATTTATCGAGGAAGGCTATAGGCTATATATCATCACGCTACTATCAAAAGGTTGAGGTATGAAAAATGTTGCGAAAACGGGGAAAATGTGACGCAGACGAAGTTGCGCGGGACAGCTGGTTTTCCATAAAATTCCCTGAGAATTATATTTTACCCCAAAAAAGGGAAAAACCTCCCCAATCAACCAACGCTGGCTGTATCTGGGTTGCTCATGCCAGTAACTGGGCCCTGTGGGTCAAGGGCGCCGATGTGGGCCGTGTCCTCCGCAACTGTCATGTAGCTTCGATGTTTTCTGATTTCTGCTTATTGATTTAATTATTTGTACACTTTCATGCTGTGTTCACTTTACAGTTGGCAGTATTAATGCAGAATATTACGATTGTAATCATCAAGTTTTGGGCAGAAATGATTTTTTATTACTTACACCCACATTTGGCCACTTGGTACTAAAAATATTGCTAGTAAAAGTGTCTTCCTCTCGAGATCGAAGACAAGGTGACAACTACAGGTGATCAAGAAGAAGCTAGACAGAAGGGATAAATGCTACGAATGATCCTCGGAACATGGTAAAACCAATAGTTGATCCTCTGCTCATTATTACCCTGGTCAACTGGACGGAGCACCCCTATCTTAAAATATATTTTTTCAAACTTCATGCACAAGAAAGGTAGGACATAGCATAAAAAGGTTTAGTAATCGCATACGACAATTTGCCTTTATATACACTGCTATATAAAGGCAAATTGTCGTAGCTAAATAAGGTTGTTATTTTACGCAATTTGCAATGCACATGCGGTTTGCATAACGTAACATTGTTGTCGCTACGAGGCGGCGGTGGTTAGAGCACAGACTGAGAACTGTTGAATATTGTAGATTAATTATCTGTTGAAAATGTGCTCGTCTATTAAGTTACTGCATTGTTATATGACATTCCTTGCAAACGCATGGGACTAAAATAGTGATGGTTATGAATGATAATGGATAGAGTGGGAGAAGAAGGCCAAAGAAAAGATGCATGGATTGTATGAGGAATGATATGAAAGAAAAAGAAATAAATGACCCCGTTAAGTTTGACAGGCGAAAATGTAAAAAGAAAACATGTTGCGCCGACCCCAAGTAGAATGGGACAAGGGCAAGTGGCTTACCATGCCATCTTAAAACATTATTGTTTTAGTCCTTTTCTAGTGTGGGAAAGAGATGGCGCTAGACATCCTGTATAGCTCCGTCTCTTTCCCACACTGGAATAAGAGTAAAACAATACTGCTTTATGACGTCACGTCGTGGTAGACCAGCAGGAAGATGATTGTTGTATGACATTTTCTCATGTTTGGTTCAAATTTTCGATGACATGTTTTTTATCATGAATAGGTAACGTCAAAAGCTCTCAAATAAGTCAATTCCTAGTATCCATACGAATAATAACGATGTTGTAAATAGCCATTCTTTTTGTATGTAATTCAAGCAAAAATAGGGCAATTTTATCGGGAAATCTTTCCTTTGTATTAATTAGTTTTTATGTAAATAACTAACCGGATACTGACTGAGATCAAGCGATCCTTAAATTGATGAATATTAACTCTTTTAATCAAATACATGAAAATACAAGAGAGTAAAACAATGTAAAAAAGGAAAAACAATTTACATCCAATTTTCACAATAAAAACAGAGTTGGTAATAAACAACACAGAGTATACAACGTGTAACGTTAAATGCGCAAAACCTGAAAATAGTTTGATCAGAATAACGAGCAGAATCAATTGAACCACTTTTTAATATAGGTCACGTTTTTTCAAAAAATCTTTATTAAAAATGTTGCCCTGTCTATTTGTTCATAGGTCAAGCCATAACGTGCGCAAACCCGCCAAAATAGGTAAACAAACACAAATGTTTGTCGTCCAATTTAAATTTTCTCATAATAAAAATAAAGAAATAAAAATAAAAATAGTTTTATTGATTCCTTACATTGTTTGATACCTTAATCAGTTGATTACATTATTTGTTTTTGGTAATCCAATTTTTCCTACGTGCTAAACATACAATTTACTATTAATAACAATTGAGCTAATTTAGATTAACATATTATATTAACTTCTTCATGCTTCCTAAACAATATTTTATAACAATTCATGCAATTTTTTTTATTATTAACAATTAACATTCATGAGTAAGAATTTCATCATATGAAATAATTAACATAATTCTAATATTCTTAAAATGATTGACAATATTTTTTTTTTCTTCATGCAAAATTGACTTAAATATTTATTAATTTATTACTTATTATTATCAACAATTTAGTATTATTTTAAAAGATTTTATTCATTCAAAACTATCATAATGTTTATATAAGTAATTATTATTTATATTCTGAATACTGTTTTAATAAAATTAATTATTTAAATGTAAGGACCGCCTATAGCGGTAAAAGCCTCCTCCATTATTTTCCATCTCGCTCTGTCTCTGGCCAGCCTGCTCCATATTTTTCCTGCTACTTTGGCTATGTCATCGTTCCACCTCTTACATGGTCTACCTCGGCGGCGTTTTTTGTTTATCGGGTACCAGTTTGTGGTTATTTTTGTCCATTCCTCGTCATTCATTCTTTGGATGTGTCCTGCCCATTTCCATTTTAGCTTAAGAGCTTGCTTAACTACGTCCTTGGCTTTGGTCTTCTCTCTAATTAGCGTGTTTTTAACTTTATCCCTTAGTTTTATTCCCATGTAGCTCCTTTCTATAGCTCTCTGACAAACTCTTATCTTTTGTAATGATTCTTTGGTTAAAGACTACGTTTTGGCATGCATATGTGAGGCACGGCATTAAGCAGGTTTCCATAGCTTTCGTTTTTATTTTGGCAGGCAGTTCACTTTTAAATATTTCTTTCATGGACCAATATTTGTTCCAGGTGTTCTTTATTCTGCGGTTTATTTCTTTCTTTGAACAGTCTTTTATAGAAAGTAAGTGTCCCAAATAAACGTACTCGTCAACGCATTCTAAGGGTTCCCCGTTCAAGGTTAAATTTGTTTCTTCTCTATTGGTCATAGCTTTTCTTTTGCTTTGGTTCACCTCAAGCCCTACGGTCTTGCTTTGTTCATTCAGTGTTTGTAGCATATATTGTAGCTCTTCGGGGTCTTCAGATAATAGCACCAGGTCATCTGCAAATCGAAGGTGAGATAAGTACTGTCCATGTAATTTGAGGCCAACTCTATTCCAGTCCAGTGATCTAAATATTTGTTCTAAGACTGCTATGAAGATCTTGGGTGAGAGTGGGTCACCTTGTCGCACACCACGTTGTATATTAAAGACTGGTCCGTAAGATTCAAGTTTGATTCTTGCTTTACTGTTTTTATATATTTCTCTGATTATGTTTATGTATTCTGCGTTCAATCCTTGCTCCGCCAGCGCCTTCCACATCGAGTTGTGTGAAATAGAGTCAAAGGCCTTTGAATAGTCGATAAAACTAATGTAGACTAATGATGAGATGTAAACTAATGTAGATGTATGGCTTGTCATATTCGTTGTATTTTTCAATAATCATTTTGAGAGTGTGAATGTGGTCCACCGTTGATCGAGTCTTCATAAACCCTGCTTGCTCTACCGCTTGATTCTCGTCTATTGTTCTGGTTATACGGCGTAGAAGAGTTGACGACAATACTTTGTAGAGACATGGCATAAGACTTATGGGTCGGTAATTTGATATTTTTGTTGGGTCTCCTTTTTTGTAGAGAAGGATAATGTCTGTACATGCCCATTGACTAGGAAGTTGGTTTTCCATTAAGATTTGATTGAACAAAATCGTGAGCGGTTTAATTAAGTTGTCTTTGCCTGCTTTTATGAATTCGTTCTTTATTCCATCTGATCCGGGGCTTTTTTCTACTTTTAATTTATCTATTGAAAGCTCAATTTCATTTTCATTAAAAAATGGAACAGGATCGTAATTAATTATCATGTATGTGCTATCTTCTGTGTTGTTATTAGAATATAAAGTTTCATAGAATTGAGTAGCTATTCCCAGTAAGTCTTGTCTGTTAGTGACCTTCGTTCCAGAAGTATTTTGCAGTTGAGTCATAAGTTGTCTTGAAATATTTAGCTTCTTGTAGGCTTTTTTTACCTGCTCCAGATTTTTGTATATGTTCTTCTATCGTAGTGAGTCTATAGGTTCGAATATTCAGAGTAATCTTTTTATTTATAATTCGATATAATTTGCTTAAATATTGTTTTTCCGATCTTGTTTTGTTTTCCTTGTTTTTAAGGGTATGTCTCTTCTCTATGAGTTCTTCGACCTCATTTGTTATGATTAATTGTTTTTTTTAAGGTTTTTCTTGCCAAAGTTGAGGTTTCATTGCAGTTCGTTATTGACTTTTCTAGAATATCGTACTGCTCTTGAACTGACATGGTAGAGTCTGGTGTCGGTCTATTATATAGATGAGATTGGAATTTTTTGTAATCCACGCCTTGACTTATGTTTTTAAATTGTGATCGCTTAAGTTTTATTTTTTCTAGGTTTAAGGTTATTCTCACTAGGCGGTGGTTGCTTGGATGTTTAAAGTTGCTCAGTACACTGATATTATCTAACAATGAATCTGGAATGTTTGTAGCAATGTAATCTATTTCATTTTTAGTTTTACCATCCGGCGATTTCCACGTCCACCTCAGTTTTGAGGATTTTTTGAACATAGTATTTACTATCTTTAATTTGTACTGAAAGCAAAACTCCACAAAAATTTCTCGTCTTTTGTTTCTGTGTCCGTAACCATACTTGCCCATTATAAGCTTATCGTCTGGCATTGGATTTCCAATTTTTGCGTTTAAATCATGAATATTATATTTTTTGTGCTGTTTTCCATGGCCTTTTTGAGATAGTCATAAAATGTTTGCATATCTTTATCATCAGCGCCTTCTGTGGGCGCATAAATTTGAATGATTGTATAAAGTTTGTTTTGTATTTTTACGTGAATAAGGGCAACTCTTTCCGAAAATCCCATGAAGTTTTCAACCACTAAATTTTTTTGTTTTCTGATAAGAAATCCAATTCCTTTCTCTCCTTTTGTTTCTCCGAAATAGTATAGCGTGTAGTAGTGTCTGTCCTCTATAATGTATCCTGAGCGTCGCACTTCTGAAATTCCTAGTATATCCCATTGTATATCTGATAGAGCATGTTCGAGTTCAATGATTCTTGATTCGCTAGTTAATGATCGTACATTGAAAGTCGCTATTAATATTGGATTTGTTTTGGAGGGTTGCAGTCTACTGCCCCCGCGGTGACCGGCCGTTCTGGGGGAGATGTGTGTTTTTAATTTTCTCATACGCGTGAAAAAAGAAAGAAAGAAAGACACGATCAGAATTTCCAGTAAAACTAAAACAGCACATAAAACCTTTACGTTTTTTTTAATGATTTTTATTCTCTCAGAATTAGGTTAATTGAATTAAAAATCAATTGGGGTGTCTGAGGTTTTTCGCATTTAACGTTACACGTTGTATAATCTACTCGCAGCGTTTGTCCGCTGCACAGAGTAGCCGTAGTTTTGAAAGTAAATATAACGTTACCTAACGACCTCATGGCTTGGCCACAAGCTACACTCTCGAGACGCGTGTCGCGACCACGATTGCGGAGAAAACAAATGAAAGTCGCATCGCTTGAGGTCGAGAACGGGGTGACAAAAATGCAACTTGTTTCAAGCGACAGGCGCATATGTTACTTGTTTCTTTTAAGTCGCGGTGACACGTGGCATGATCTAAACAATTTGTTTTCTATGTAGTCACTGTCACAACACAGTTCACGAATGAAATTGTGCAAGTGTGAACCAGTGTTTGTTATTATTTATTTATTTATTTATTTATATAAATCTTACCTAAAACTATCATTACAGATCTGCGATCCAATGCGATAGATTGGCCTTACAAACTAAATCCTACATCTACATCTTAGAAATAATATACTTTATTCTTAATCTAAGTAACATAGTATATATAATGTAACTTTTGCAAATTCACTCAAGTTGCACGACAATATTGATGTCGAGATAAATAAAGATGTACGATTATATTATCCTTTAGAAAAGTAAATGTTTAAACGTAACAATCAAAAACATTTTTTTTTAATTAACATATATGAAGGCTTTCGTCTGAAATGATGAATGATGAACAGTATTTTAGTATACCTGTATTTCCCAAAAGTCTAGGCAGAGGTGAGGCTAGGTAGATCACCCATATTTCGCAGTTTATTTCGGAGTAAAGACGACTATTACAAGGCAGATGTGTGTGGTAACATCGCGAGGGGACCCCAACAAAGATATACTCTGACCTTATTGGTGAGGTTCATCAGTAAGGTCAGGTGCGTAGTACTCACAACCGGCGTGTGTGCATGAACAGATCTATGAACGTGGACAAGGCAAAAGGAGTATGTAAGGATCGTCTACCAGGTGTCGTTCTGTGGTGTCTGCCTACCCCCGTGGAAAAAAGGCGACAGTTTATGTATGTATGTAACGTCCCGCGTCTGCAGGCTTTCCAAATCAATATCAAAATATTTTTATTTCACATACTGCATGGGCACTTATAAAACGTCGACAGAAGGTGCACGGTTCGGGTTGGTCGTTGAGAAGGACCGGCAAGAAACTCCATGGTTATTCTTTTAAAATCATTTGGTTTTACAATATTTCTATGTTACAGCGTTAGTACTTAAGTATGGGAGGACATCGTAGGCCCGACAATAAGTCGTTGCTTACTACAAAACGTAGAACAGATGCAGCAGTGGTGCGGGTTTTTGTATTTTCTTTACACAATACAAAATTGTTTCCATACTAACGGTTTCAAGCGGTAGGTAAAATATCTACCAAAGGGACCGTAACTGATGAAGTGTGAAAAGCTTGACATCCGATTAAACTGTAAATAGTTACCCTGTAGACACAAACAGGGTGTGTGGACAGGTGTAAATAGAAGGGGCTGTGAAGGGGTAGTATAGTTGTGTTTCACTAGGGGGTTTGCTTTTGCTCCACTATAACAGAGAAGCTAATAAATAAATGTGAAGACGAAGCTAATCTTTCATGATTTCAGCTTGCTTAAGTTCAGCTTGGTGCCACGGAAAACGTTTAGACGTTTTCGGCGGTGATCATGCACCCGTTGTCAAACCAAATAAACAACATTCTAGTATTCAGATAGATCATAATGCAGCTCCTGGTAGTCTAATTAATTTACTGTACCACCATAACAACTGCATTACTTCGCGAGGCGAGCGCAGGTCACGGCTGGCGCTAATCCTTGTTTATGCAGCAAGCCTTAGTTATTATTATAACATGGTCTGCTCTTTTGAAAGACCGTACAATAATGATAATTCACGGCGCAAAACAACGCCCCAGCAATTAGAGGTTTCGAGAATATTGCAATATGCGCACATCAACATCATCATCTGCCTCGTCTTTTCCAAAAAAATTTGGGGTAGATGATTCCAATTATTTTACATAGAGCGATTGCCCTCCACAAGCCAGTAACTTGGGTATTACGATACACCCTCGGTAAGACTGGTTGTCAGGTGTTCGGGCTTCTGTCTTTTGAATAAAACTGTCAAAGTCTACAAATGAAAGTCAGGACCAACGGCTTAACCTGTTTTCCTAACCCCTGCGTGGTTTCTCGATTGGATGGTGACCCATGCACGGACCGACTTCGGCAGGCTTACTAAAGTCTCTGGTCAGACCAAAAATGAGTGCATTTACTTTGTTCATATTATTTGACTAATTATGTCCATGTTAGAATAATTATGAATCAATCTAAAGTTTCGTCTCACGTGTCGTTCCGTAGTTTCGGTCCTCATGGGGAGAAGTGAGTTTATTTATGAGTACACATTATTTATTTATACTCTGGTCAGCAGTTTATTAAAACTTATTTGTTCAGCATTTTTATGATTACTTTGATAATAGTCAGCTTCTGTATGGTTTTCACTGCTGGAACATACCACCACCACTATTCATCACCACGTCCACTGGGCCACTATCCAGTGGTCCCAGTGCGGATCGGTGGATGTCTCATGTCTTCATTTTTTTGGTGCTAGGACATGTCAGGTGCCTGAAGATGCTTTTCAAATACATTAAATTGTTGGTCATGAATAAGATCAAGTTTAACGAGGCAGAAATTAATTACAAAAATTGATTTCATGTTCTCTCAATATATTAACTATGTGGCAAGTTTTATAAATGCAAATATATGTAGTCAAATTTAAAGCAATATTCGTATTGGTCAAATGAAATCAGAGTCGGGTGGTTTTCTCTGAAAACGAATACTTACTTCACAGTTAATTTGAACAAAAGCCGCTTTGGCTCTGGCGACACTTAAAAGCCTCCTTGGTAAACTTCGTAACTCTTCGGTCCTCCGAACTGCAGTCTAATTGAATGTCTAGTTATTTCACAACAAGGATTGTACACTTAACGATCGGATTACAAATGCTCATCAATAAACAGCGCCGATCGGAAGCGGCCGGTTTTTGTAAGCCTTTATTTTTGTTTGTTGTTTGTACATCGAATTTACAAATAAAAGCGCTTTGAAAGTTTTTTGAGGCTTTTTCAAACGCTTCTCGTGTGGAATTTTTTTGTGAGCGTATTGATCCGCCATTTTGAAAGACCTGCCATTGTGAAATTTAAATTTCTCTCTCACATTTTATGGACTACGCATTAGCGACCTGCCCGGCTTAACAGGTGCAATTAACTACTAAATAAAAGGACACGGCTCGCTCAGAAAAAAATATACAGGGCAAAAGAAGAGAAGGAGAGAACCTAAGCAACCGCGGCGTAACCTAAAGATCTCTCCAAGCGGCTGTTCTTGTTTAGGCCTAGGCCGCATCATTGTTTTACATAAGGCGAGTTGCGACCAAACTTGGTACCTACAAAAGAAAGGCTCCGTTCACTGTCTCGAGCGATGCAACTTGCGAGAAGCGACACACGCGCGTCTTTTGCGACGGGCATGCACGAAAGTTCTTAACTAGTTAGTTCTTCTTTTTGAAGTGAAAA
The DNA here is from genome assembly GCA_949152445.1 of Cerastis rubricosa. Taxonomy (NCBI): domain Eukaryota; kingdom Metazoa; phylum Arthropoda; class Insecta; order Lepidoptera; family Noctuidae; genus Cerastis; species Cerastis rubricosa. The sequence continues at coordinate 19,811,392 of OX424541.1, forward strand.
CTTCTTTAGCGGCGTTGAGCACTTTTTCTGTAATGGGTATAAAATCTTAAACTCGCGTCAGGTCACGTGTCCTGATCGAAAATTCGTAAGACGAATTGACATTAGGTTGCGAAGGAATTTGAACTTTATGACATCTGTCATTGAGTTTGGTTTTCCAAAACTGGATAATTATCTTATGCACAAACAAAACCTTCGATTTCTCCAAAGAGGTAAAATTCGTAAAACGTATCGTAATATTTCTGTGTTAAATTTGTTATGTAATGTAAGTTGTCATGTTTGTGTATGATAGCGCAATAAATGAATATTGTATTTTACCACATAAATGATAGAACTAGATAATTAAAGCAATTCGTTCAAAATTATTTCCTAACCATATCCAAAAATGCACAACGTTACTATTCAAGTTTTCACTTCTGCCGGCACTCCCGGAGTGCAACCCGTTTTTTTTAACAGTCTTTGCCACAAGACGCGTGTCGCTTGCTCTTGTGAGTCGTAGCCACGGGTTTGTATATGTATGCTAACTGTACCTGCAATAGTTTGTAGAGGAACTTCGAGAGTTCTTGAGTATGCACACAGGTCGGTAGTTCTCAGAACAAGGCACTGCCATTATTAAACTGAGCGTTGGAAGTTTACAGGGTTGCCAGCTTTGCGAGGTATTAAATGAATAAATAGTGTTGCCAGATTTACGTAAATTGCAGATAGGGTCTTGCATCGTAATAATTGCCTTGATAAAAATAAAGTATTACTTCTAATTAATAACCATATTATATTAGAGGAGCTCGTGACTTAATAATAAAAGCTGCTCGGTCCGGGGATGGGTGTCCAACTGACTAACCATTATATACCGAGTTTCCTCCGTGCCTCGGAAAACTCGTCATTTGTAGATCTTTTTTAGTCGCTTACATCTGCTTAGATGCCTGAAAGTCTGACAACCAGTCTTACCAAATGGTATCGTATTACCTGGTACGGGGTTGTCGAGGTCAGATGCAGAGGCAGTCGCTCGTTGTAAAATACTGGTATTCAGCTACATCCGGTTAGACTGGATCCTGACCCCAATATAGTTGGATGTCATCTAAACATCACGTCAAACCACTTTGAGCAAAACATATTGCTGCGAAACGACTTTTATTTTTGCTGTGGCTGTAATTCTAAAATGCACTGGATTTACAATACCATAGAGTTGATATTCGTAGAAAGAACATCAATTGGAAGTCAAGTCTGAATATAGACTTGGTAGGGTTTAGCTCGAGCCGGCCCGACAGGAGCTATTGTGAACTCGATATAAAGCCTCAATTACCTAGAGCAGCTTGTAGTGAAGTTGCTCACTACTGCAGCATAAGTTGCGAGCTTTTGAGAGTTAGAGATTTTGATAGGAGAAGCTCCTTTGTCCGAGAATTTACCGGATAAATTGAAGCTTTTAGTATTAAAATGGTGCTTTTGGTATATTTTCTGTGAAGCAAGGTGTAAGTATCTACATCATAACATTACGCCTGTAACCTCTAAAGGGTTAGGCAGAGGTGTACCCAATTATACATTCACGGACTTTAATTGATGAGCCACTTTAAACATTTTCAATTTTGCAGTTTTATACGTTCACGAGATTACACGATTAAACACGAACTCAAACCGCATGCTCGTAAACAAGATGTCATCTAAACTAATATTATAAAGAGGAAAGATTTGATTGTTTGTATGTTTGATTGTTTGCAATGAATAATAATATTCTGCATGGTGTCGGACGTAAAGAATAGCACCATCCCATATCTTCCCGTGGGTGTTGTAAGATGCAAATAAGGGACTTGCCAGAGAATGGGCAGCAGCGTTCTCTGTGCTTTTGTAACAACCGTACTGCGATCGCCAACCCGCCTGCCAAGCGTGGCGATTATGGCAAAACCCCCCCTTCTTGGGGGAGGCCTATGTCCAGCAGTGGACGTCTTTTGGCTGAAATGATGATGATGATGATGAATGCAAATCGGCTTTAGTCGGTTATATTCGTACATAGTACCTACAGAGTGACTACCCAAAGTCAACCAATTGCAGGTCTAGTAACCATTACCAAGCGACAATTTGTTTTAGCGTAGCCATAGTAACGCTTAGCGTACGTAGAAATTATGATTGGTAATTTAATAATAATAATAATAAAATCTGTGGCTCGAGTGTCAAAGTGACATGACATTTTTTTTCACACCTTTACATAATTAATTGAAAATAAAGCAAGAAAATTGATAGAACCGACCAAAATAGCAAGAGAATGAAAAAGAAAAAAAAATAACAGTTACCTATATATTCAAAACCGGTCTGATCAAATAGAAATGAAATATGCATACGAAAACAGCACCATGAAATGTCATATATGTCATCGATGCTGACCCGAAGCAGATCCAGACAAGAGGCACACCAACCATCTCCGGGCTCGTCGCTGAGCTCCGCCTCGCAGCCGCCGGGATGCGCCACATCCGTGTGCGCTGCGTCTTCGGTCGCTGCAGTTGCGTCGAGCTCCAGCGACGAGTTTTTCTCCCCGCCGTCGACGCCATCACCACCACGACGACGAGGAAGAGGACGGCCACCAGCGGGCCTGGGACCTCGAGGCCAACAGGCCCCGAACAGGGTCCCCGCTGCCGGTGGAAATGTGTCGCGCATGCGATGGACTCAGTCCATTAATGAGAACGTCTTGCGCGCATATTATGGGGCTACTGAGGGGGGAAGCAACTTGACTGCGTACCGTGGTCGGATGCTCTCTCTGTTTCAGGTGCTTGAACCAGCTATCAGCGTGTCGGCTCAGCGACTATCGGATCAGGTGCGGGTCATCCAGCGTAACCATATGTTGGATGACACTGTACTTGATCGACTACGCATCGACTCACGGAGTAACCCAGTTACGCCTGCTTCGCCAATGATCGCGGCGCAGATGCAGAATGTATCCAGTGCTTCGCCGCGATCCGATCGCGGTGGTGAAGAGGATGATGACGAAGTTATAACCGTGAGTACCCAGTGCAACGAACAATTGAGGAGCGCTTTGGAGGATGCGTTCCGAGAATATCGCTCCACACCGCCTGAACTTAGACCACGTTTACCTCGTTTGCCTATGCACAAGAAAAACAAGGCGCTGGTGTGTACTCTAGATTCGCTGCTGTCAAACTGCTTTGACAGCAGCGAAGACCTTGCTGATACCCACTCAATATTGTACTGTGCAGCCGTAGCGGCATGTCGTGTAGCTCACGTCAAATTTCCTGACAGTAACCAAGCTACACGACCAAAATTAGCTGTTCCAGCTTGGCAGTGCAGGATTGAGCGGCGTATCGGTGAGGCTAGAGTACTCATCGGCAAGTTAATCTGCTTCAGGGAGGGCAATACTCGCCCTAGAGTGATGCGCTTTGTGAGGCGGGCGTTCTCGGGAACTGACATTAGTTCTCGTGATTATTTGGCCTGCGTCACAGAGCGTATCGACTTCCTGAAGCAGAAGATCTGTGCATGGGCAAGCCGTATTCGTAGGTACAAGCGGCGAGTGGAGCGATACACTCAGAATCGCACATTCAAAAGCGATGAACGGTGGGTATATAGGGCTTGGGAACGACCAGACCAAGGGGTGACTGACACGCGTCTGCCGGATGATGACGCCATGTGTTCGTTCTGGCGCAGCATCTGGTCGGTGCCTGTCAGTCACACTGAGGGCGGTTGGACCCGGGAGGTTGAACAAGCGTGTGATCCAATACCAGAAATGGGGGCAATTATCATCAGCCCCCAAGACGTAGCTCGTGCAGTCCGTCCGTTACCAAACTGGAAATCTCCAGGGCCGGATGGACTGCACAACTTCTGGATCAAATGGTTCCAAAGATCGCACGCTCGCTTGGCGTCCCAGTTTCAATCAGCCTTAGAGTCAGGGTCGCTGCCCCAGTTCCTGACGACAGGCATTACCCACCTGCTCCATAAATCAGGTAGTACTGCGGAGCCTAAAAATTATAGACCTATCACTTGCTTACCAACGGTCTATAAAGTTCTTACATCCATTTTGAGAGCTAAAATCAACCAACATATTGAGAGTAATTCCATCATGTCTCCCTCTCAGAATGGATGTAGGAACGGGTCCCGTGGTACTAAGGAGCTGCTCCTCATTGATATGGCCATTAGCCAACAGGTTCGCAGGTCCCGAAGGCATCTGTCTACATGTTGGATAGATTATAAGAAGGCCTACGACTCGGTTCCGCATACATGGCTCATGAGGGTGCTGGAGTTGTACAAGATTGATGCAACTCTACGCGCCTTCCTTGAGTCGTGTATGGGGCAATGGAGGACGGTCCTTCGCTATCCAGGATGTCGACAGATGCAGGGGAACAGCGAACCGATAAGGATCGAGCGTGGTATATTTCAGGGCGATAGTTTGAGTCCATTGTGGTTTTGTCTAGCCTTGAACCCTCTTAGCACTCTACTGGAAGGTTCAAGACTAGGCTATCGGTTGAGGAGAGGTGGTCAGGTCATATCTCACCTTCTTTACATGGATGATCTGAAAATCTTTGCTCCCAACAATTTGCAACTGATGAAGCTACTGAAGGTAACTGAAACTTTCAGTAGCGCCATCAGGATGGAATTTGGTGTGGACAAATGTGCAGTCATGCATGTGAAGCGAGGGGAGATTACGGAATCTGTGGGAACTCAACTCTCGGATTCCGTAAACCTTAGATCCCTCTCTTCAACAGAAACCTACAAGTATTTGGGTATGTCGGAAGCATTAGGCATCAATACTGCTGACATGAAACAATCGTTGAAGGAACGTTTCTTTGGCCGCCTGAATAAGGTGCTAAGCAGTCTTTTGTCAGGTGGAAACAAGGTGCGCGCCTTCAACGGTTGGGTCATGCCGGTTTTGATGTATTCTTTCGGCATACTCAAATGGACGCAGACGGAACTTGATGCCCTGGATAGGAGGGTCCGCGTACTGCTGACCGCAAATCGGATGCATCACCCACGGTCGTCGGTGATGAGACTGTATATCCCGCGGAAGTGTGGGGGTCGTGGCTTCTTAAATGCTAAGACCCTGCACAACCGTGAGGTATGCAGTCTTAGGGAATACTTCCTAGAAGCCGATGTGGGGATGCACCGAGATGTGGTCTCAGTAGACAAGGGCCTTACCCCGCTCTTCTTGGCTAACGAGAACTGGCGCAAGCCTGTAGTATTAGACACTAATGATCGCAAGGAGGTATGGCAGGGCAAGGAGCTTCACGGGCGCTTCTACCGGGCTCTTCATGGCCCCGATGTAGATTTTCTAGCGTCCGTGTCCTGGCTACGATTCAGCAACCTCTTCGGGGAAACTGAAGGTTTTGTCTGTGCGATTATGGACGAAGTTATGTTGACGAACAACTACCGGAAACATATTATGAAGGACGGGACGGTTGACGTGTGTCGGGCATGCCACCGTCCGGGAGAATCGATCCGACACATTATTTCTGGTTGTTCTCGTCTGGCTAACGGAGAGTACTTGCATAGACACAACCTCGTTGCTAGGATTATCCACCAGCAACTTGCTTTGAAATACAACCTTGTGGAATCAGAAGTGCCGTACTATAAGTATGCGCCCGACCCAGTTCTCGATAATGGTAATATCACGTTGTATTGGGATCGACCTATCGTCACTGACAGGACTATTGTTGCCAATAAGCCTGACATTGTGGTGATAGATCGATTGGAGCGTCGCGCAATGATTGTTGATATAACGATCCCACATGACGAGAACCTCGTGAAAGCAGAGAAAGATAAGCAATTCAAATATCTAGATCTGGCTCGCGAGGTTGTCGACATGTGGGATGTGAATACAGCAGTCATTGTGCCGATAGTCGTGTCGGACAATGGCTTAATTGCCAAAAGCCTCGACCAACATCTTAGTAGGCTTTCGCTTGGCAGCTGGATCAAGGGCTTGATTCAGAAAGCAGTACTTCTGGACACGGCGCGTATTGTTAGGAGGTTCCTCTCTCAAGAGCCCTGACCACCGGTAGCTCGGACCCTGTTCCCAATGCCGGTGGGCTCCTATTTTTTATATTTTTAAATGTTTTTTATATAATTTTGTAAAAATATTTAAAAATGTAAATTATATGTTTTAAAAATGAATAAAGGAATAATAATAATAATAATAAGCCCCCTAAACAACCACACGTCCTGATTGACCATCTGATCACGTGGGGGGCGGACACACGAATGAGAAATTACTGGCGTGGCTAACGTGGCTCTGGAAACCCATAAAAAAATGGAGACTCGTTCAAAGAAAAAACGTATAGGACCGCTGCCCGGGGGCGATCGCCGGGGCGCACCTGGAGCTGACGCTGGGTGTCTCAGCATGCGAACCGTCAGCGGTGAGGAGTTGATCAGGCGGGCTCCCACCGACAAAGATACTACAGCCGAAATCATTGACGATGATGACAGACTGACAGACAGGACAGACACCCCTGTTGAACCGTACAGTCCTAGCACAGTCTCATACACACCATCTAGGCGATCATCACCATCCTTACCATCGTCACCTACACTTTCATCACCCCCCATTATTAGTTTAAATACAGTCCCATCTACTCAGGTTTTGAGTGCTGCGCGGGGGGTATCTACCTTTTTGCCCGCGTCCACCAAGGCTGGAAAAGCAAGAGTTCGCATGAAATGGAGTAAAGAAGTAAATCTATTTATCATGCGAACTTATCTATACATAACGAAATTAGAGACCGATATGACCACATACAGACACCAATTACATACACTTTTCACCCGACAATATCCTGAAATTACGGTTTCAGAACAAAGAATCTCAGACCAAAGAAGAATAATAGTTAGGAATAAACTTCTATCTCAAGAAGTTATAGATCAATTAAAAGAAGAAGTACAAACACAATTATTACAAGAAGAAACAGCAAATCATACAGACACTAACATCATCACACAAAACTTAAACGAAATTACCCATCAAGAACAAACACAATCGCTTAGTCAATCGCAACTTATTTATACCCAATCTCAACCGTACAACCAATCAAAAGCCAACACACAAATATCGCACACATCCACACAAACCGAATCTATAACCCTAACGCTAGAAAATGATATTGAGACCATAGTCGTCCCAGATCAACAATTAACAACAGATACATATATTCAAGAAATTAATGAAAAATTTAGATCAACAATTACACAATACTCTGGGATGGACCCAGCAGCTCGACCAAGGTTACCTAAACTTAAATACACACCTAACCTATTTCGTCTCGTTAATTTATTCAACGAGAGTTTACTTACACAATTTATATCTGATGACACACAACTTATTGACATACACCTACTTATATATTGCACAGCCGTAGTTATATCTGAAGAACTAAACTTTAAAATCACAGATCACACAGGAACCCCAAGAATAAGACAGAATATAACACCAGCATGGCAACAGAGACTAGAAAAAGATATTGAAAAATTAAGGGCAGACATTGGTAGACTCACTCAATACATCAATGGTTGCAGATCTAATAAACTTGTAAAAAGAGTTGAGGTCATATTTAGAAACAACTCCATGCACACCAGGCACGAAAAAAGTAACAGAAAACCTGAAGAATTTTTAGACACCTTAAAACAAAAACTAGCACTCAAAGTTCATAGGCTCAAAAGATATAAAAAAGCACAAAATCGCAAAAACGATAACGCCACATTTGCCACAAACGAAAAAATGTTTTATAGAAACTTACACAAACCACAAACAGACACAACAGATGAAAATAACACAAACACACCGAACCTACCTACAAAAGAACAAGTAGAAGCATACTGGGCTAGCATTTGGGAAGAGCAAGTACAACACAACGACAAAGCATCATGGATAGCAGAAGAAGAAGAGAAATGGAGAGCTATTGACGAAATGGAATTTGTAGAGGTAGCAGAGGCCGACATTACACACGTAACAGCCAGATTACATAACTGGAAATCACCTGGTATCGATAAAATACATAATTTCTGGTACAAAAAGTTAACTTCATTACACAAATCTTTAGCAAAAAATTTGACTGATATTATATTAGGAAAACAGCACACACCCGATTTTATTGCAACAGGAATTACTTACATGCTACCTAAAATAAAAAATTCACCTGAGCCTGCCCAATACCGACCAATTACATGCCTATCCACAATTTACAAAATACTGACATCTGCAATTACGAAGAAAATTAGCTCACACATCGAACACCATAATATAATAGCAGAGGAACAGAAGGGATGTAGGCAGGGCCACATGGGATGCAAAGAACAGCTGATTATTGATTCCACTATTCATAAACATGCCACCTCTAAAAACAGAAATTTGCATTGCACATATATTGATTATAAAAAAGCTTTTGACAGTGTTCCTCATTCCTGGTTGGTACAAATATTAGAGATTTATAGAATAAACCCGAAAATAATAGATTTTATACGTCGTATAATGCTTCTGTGGAAAACAACACTGCAAATAAACAGCAGCCACAATACTGTCACTACTCGACAAATCTCCATCAAAAAAGGTATATACCAAGGTGACTCCTTGAGCCCGCTGTGGTTCTGTCTCGCGCTAAATCCTTTGTCTCATTTGCTGCAGAGCTGTGGGGCTGGATATTGCCTCAAACACAATACTGACGAAACAACCATAATATCACATCTTATATACATGGACGATATCAAACTTTATGCCAAAACAGAAAAAGACATGAAGAAATTAGTAGATGTTACAGCAGAGTTCAGTAGAGATATTAACATGCAATTTGGGTTAGACAAATGTAAAACACTTCACATTGTGAGAGGCAAGGTACGACCCGGCGACTATGTAGTCAATAACACAGACACTATAACAGCAATGGAACAGACTGACTTGTATAAATATTTAGGGTACGCGCAACTGAAAGGTCTTGATCATACACGAATTAAAAATACACTTACTACTGAGTACAAAAGGAGACTAAACGCCGTGTGTAAAACGCAACTTTCAGGAAAACATCTCATCAAGGCTTTAAACACCTTCGCCATCCCCGTATTAACGTACTCATTTGGAGTTATAAAATGGTCCAAAACAGATACTGAACAGTTAGAGCGTACTACGCGAACGACACTTACAAAGCATAACAATTTACACCCTAAATCCGCCATAGAGAGACTAACCATTAAACGACAACATGGAGGGAGAGGCCTAATCGACATTCAGCACCTATGGCGGAAACAAGTTAGTCGATTAAAATCATTCTTTCACTCAAAATCCCAAACTAGCAACATACATAAAGCCATAGTGATAAATGATGTCAACTACACTCCACTTAATCTAAGTCATCAGACAGAAACAATAAACACAACTAATGATGACCCGCAGCAACATAAAATGGAAGACTGGAAGAAGAAAGTACTCCACGGGCGGCACCCCCACGACTTAGAGCAATCCCACATCAATAAATTAGCTTCAAATAAGTGGCTCAAAATAGGTAACTTATTCCCGGAAACTGAAGGATTTATAATAGCTATTCAAGATCAGATCATAAACACAAAAAACTACAGAAAATTCATAATCAAAGATCCTACAGTAACAAATGATAAATGTCGCAAGTGTCACACCCAACCAGAAACCATTCAGCACATTACAGGAGCATGCACAACTCTCACGCAAACAGACTACACTCACAGGCACAATCAAGTGGCCAATGTCATTCACCAAAAACTAGCACTCAAACACACACTCATTCAAAATATCAACACTCCTTACTATAATTATAAACCAGAACCTACCCTAGAAAATACAACACATAAGCTCTATTACGATCGTGCTATCCTCACTGATAGGACGATCCACTACAACCGACCGGATATAATCCTACAAGACAAAATAAATAAAGTAACATACCTGATAGACATCGCAGTCCCCAACACGCACAACATCCAAAAAACAATAACTGAAAAAATAAGTAAATACGCAGAACTCAAAGAAGAAGTTACTAGAATTTGGCGACAAGAAAAAGTATATGTAGTCCCAATAGTCCTTTCTACAACAGGGGTAATCCCAAATCATCTACTCCATAGCTTAAAACTATTAGACCTTAGAGAAACCCTCTACATAACACTGCAAAAAGCTGCGATTTTAAACACATGTAGGATTGTTAGAAAGTTCATGCAGATAGAAGAGAACGAAATAGGACCTCATCATAACACTTAAACACTAAATTTACACACCACACGCTACATTTGCTTTGGTTTCGACCCGTAAATGTAGCTAAAATCCAGTCTAAGGGCTGAGAAGAAAAACACTTTCCGAAAAATAATAATAAATTTTTATTTCTGAAAAACACATTTATAGGTTCACAAATACAAATTTTACCAAGTAAAAAAGGAACATTACAGACATAAGTGTATCGTTGGTGCCTGTACTAATGAATGAAATTCATTGTATCACAGACACCAGCGCCTTCCGAAATGTGTACATAAAAATTCAAACATGCTACAAAGTGAACTCGTAAAAAATAAACAGTAAAAGTCATTTATAATTAATACAAATCTAAAAATTAAAAATAATACTTTAAACTGCGGTTGAATTTAAAATTAAGCTACTTATTTACTTAAGTTGAACATTTGTTAGAATGCGTGCACGACAATGCACGGGTGAGTGATTATGTATGGGTGGGTGTATTAGTGAGTGTATGTGTTAGTGTATGTATGTGTCTGTTTTTTAAATACGTCTATTGGATTGGTTTGAGAAGATCTTCAGTCTCCCGGTAATTTAACTTTAGTAAGATGATGTGTAGTTCTTTTTTGCACTTATTTTTTGTTAGGTCATGTATGTAGGCTATTTTGTTGATGCGGTTGTAGAGACGAGAACTATTTATATAAAAATTTCTACTGGCGAGAGCAGTTCTATGCGACTGAATTTCGCACACTATGTCCTTCCTGCGCTTGTTGTTCGGCTTATATGGGATTGTAGCATGCTTACGCAGGACGGTCTGAAGCACATATAGCTGTCTTACTGTAAGAACGGAGCATTGTTGGTACAAACTTACGGTCGGGTACCTAATAGGCTTCTTTAAAAGTACTTTAAGAACCGCTCTTTGCGCTCTCTCCACTCGCAGCATACTAGTAGCAAACGTGCCCCCCCACGCCGGTATGCAGTACATTAGTATAGATTGAGCTAGGGAAAAATACACTAGCTTTAAAGTGTCTAGGTCAGCAGAAGATCTTAATTTTTTGAAAATGTACAGAAGTTTTCTTGTACGGGAAACTATATTTCCTATATGCTTGTTCCAACTAAAGAGGGAGTCAATTTGTACTCCCAGATACCTTATGTCGGTTGTTCGTATGAGTGGGTGACAGTCACAATTGGGACTAGACTGACGACAGGTGTGAGCAATAATTTTCAAGGAGTCCGAAGGTTGAGACGCGGAGGAACCAGAAAAGGTTATAAATTTTGTTTTAATTGCGTTAAGGGTTAATAGGTTGTCGTTTAGCCAGGTTATAACGGAGGATAGTGCCTTTTCAGTTTCAGTGTAGGCTAGCTGCCAGTCTTTGGCATGTACAATCAGCGCCGTGTCATCTGCATATGTAATAAATCTGCAGTTGTTAATTGCCAGTTGACACAGGTCGTTGATGTACACCAAAAATAAGGTGGGACCAAGCACACTGCCTTGTGGGACTCCATATGTGAGAAACTCTTCATTGCTAGTGTAATTTGCTAATTTCTCCATCGGAGAAACACGAACCCACGAGTCCCATGTAATAGGGGACGAGCCGATTGCTATTAATTGGGCACAGATCCAGATTCTGAGGCTGATACTGAGAAATTCTAGTCGGACTCTGGCAGATAATGTGTTGAAGTATCTATGTATAATGTCCAGTTTCAATGTCCGTAGCCGGTCCGCACTCCGTGCCAGTATGACCGGACCGTGAAAGGCCTTCTTTTCGTCGTGGCAGAGATACGGTATGGAATAAGAACCATTATCATTTCCTAGCTTTTTTCCAGCTATGTTGGAGTCGGTTTCCAGTCTAACCATATGCAACTGGATACCCGTATTCTATATGCAGCTACTACCTATAAACCAGAGACGAGAAATAGCAGCTTTGCATCTCTTGTATGAGAAAAAAAACCATTCTTATGACCACGCACTTTAATGTCTCACAGACCCTGAAAACCTTCCATGCAAAGTTTCTCCTAAGCTTCATTGCTTTAATAACCCTACAATGCGCTTACCAGGTATAAAAGGTGCGTTAATAAAATTGTAACAGGTAATTTAAAAATAAATTTTAACCCTCCGGTGCCGAGGTCCCCGGACCCCGGGGCGGGTCAGGGTCACCGTGACCCTAATCCCATGGTCTCTATGGTTACCGACAGAACTGTTTGAAGAGCCGTGTTTAAGAACTTTTGAATGTTACCTATAATGGAGTTGTATTGAAGGATATTTCGTGTGTTCTAAATCTAAATTGGATGATTTTGATTCGTGTTTTCCGTTAACATTTTTGGTGGAAATGTACTTTGAGTTAAAAATAATTATTTTCTATCACCCAGCGCGAGCGGTGGGTTTTATAAGGAGACATATTTTAGCCGAAAAACACACTGTACAATAAAACTTAACATAACATTCAGTTACGAGCTTCTTCGTGTTTCGTATTGGCAAGAATTATGGAAAAAGCTTATTTAATGGTAAAATCAACAGTCAACAAGGTAAGCGTATGGCAACCGAAGCCTGCTGCTGAAAATCAGCATCAGATAGTTGTACCTATACCTATGTACAGTCTGGTTCCATCGAAATTTATGCAGAGCAGAAGCCTTTATATTCTTACCACTATGAGTATTAAAAATGCAAATGTTTGTGAGACTGGATGGAAGGATGGATGACTCTTTGATACCTCATCATCATTTCAGCCCAAAAGACGTCCACTACTGAACAAAGGCCTCCCCCAAGTGTCGCCACATTGACATTTTAGGGGGTTTTGCCATAATCGCTACGCTTGGCAGGCGGCTTTGCGATCGCAGTACGGTTGTTACAAAAACACAGAGAACGCTGCTGCCCATTCTCTGGCAAGTTCCTTAGTCGTCTCTTACGACACCCACGGGAAGATATGGGATGGTGCTATTCTTTACGTCCGACACCATACAGAGATACCTATTGATACCTATTGAACGGATTTCGATGAAATTTGGCACACATATAGTTAATAACCTGGATGGGATTAACACATAGAATACTTTTTATCCCGTAGTACTATCCTCAGGGATACTTACCGAATTCCACGCGGGCGTAGCCGCTTAAGCTAGTATTTATTTATCGTTTTAGGACAAGCCCACCTCACTATTCTCAAACAGCTGTAGCTCCTGAAAGCCAGAATCAAAAGTGGCCACCACCAGAAAACCGCCGCGACAGTGAAGTTCGACGAAAGACCAGAGAAACAATTTAGCTGGCTTGAATCCCGCAACGAAATGAACTAGAAAAGAATAGCGGAAGAGTAGGAAAAATCAGCTAGTATGCCTATAAACGGTTTTTAGGGTTCCGTACCCAAACGGTCAAACGGGATCCTATTACTGAGACTTCGCTGTCCATCCGTGCGTCCGTCTGTTACCAGGCTGTATCTCATGAACCGTGACAGTGTTGTTACCACCCTTAAAATTTTCACAAGTGCCTAAAATAATAATGTGGAACTGATACTGATAACAAATTCAACATTAGTTCAATTATTTTCAGATTATTTTAAAATGGAACTAGTGATAAAAAAACACAATCAGTAGTTCCATCATGGAACTGTTAATGGTATGTACTGACAACGAACCATGCCAGTTGAAATTTCTACAGATTATGTATTTCTGTTGCCACTATAACAGCAAATACTAAAAACAGAATAAAATAAATATTTAGGAGGCTTCGATACAAAAAAGTTACTTTTTTGCTCGTTTTTAGGGTTCCGTAGCCGAATGGCAAAAAACGGAACCCTTATAGATTCGTCATGTCTGTCTGTCTGTCTGTCCGTCCGTCCGTATGTCACAGCCACTTTTTTCCGAAACTATAAGAACTATACTGTTGAAAATTGGTAAGTAGATGTATTCTGTGAACCGCATTAAGATTTTTACACAAAAATAGAAAAAAAAACTATAAATTTTGGGGTTCCCCATACATAGAACTGAAAACCAAAATTTTTTTTTTCATCATACCTATACGTGTGGGGTATCTATGGATAGGTCTTTAAAAATGATATTTAGGTTTCTAATTTAATTTTTTCTAAACTGAATAGTTTGCGCAAGAGCCACTTCCAAAGTGGTAAAATGTGTGTCCCCCCGTCTAATTTCTAAAGTAAGAGGGGGAAAATTCTGAAAATATTCTTGATTGTAGAACGTAAAAAAAACTATCAACGAAAATTGGTTTCAATAAGATATGATGTTTAGTTTTTGAGATATGGGACTTTTTCATCAAACTGCAGCAGTAACTTTGTTTTTGATTAACATACTATGAAAAACCAATTTAGTTTTGCGGTTGACTTGAAGTTTACTAACTAATACTACTAACTAACGAATGACAGTTCAAAATATTGTTTGGGGCTAGGGAACCCTGTGTGTGAGTAAGACTCGCACTTGGCCGGTTTTTTAAAAATAATGGTAAGGAACCCTTCGTACGCTTGTCCGACTCGCACTTGGCCGGTTTTTTTCTTTCTTCCATTGTGGTAGCGCGGCTGACTCAGAGCACAGACGTTACACGTGGAGTCTATTTTAAAGCACGACCTGACGCGAGCGGCAACACACCACAACATAGTACACATGTCATGACATAGCGTACTAAAATACTTAAAATCAATTCTTTTCCCTCCAAGGGCATATATGACGGGTTGATTATCATGGAGGACACAAATGATGAGTTTGCGTGCCGTAGCGCCGTACAAAACGTTCAATATTTAGTATTTACTTTTAGTATATTATGCTTTATGCTTATAAGGGTCTGGTTTTTGTCTAGGTTTATTGTAACTGTTAGGCTGTATCATTTCAATGCTGGACAAAAAGATTCTTCTCATGGTTTTCAGTATTCTTGATCTTCTATACATCTATGTCTATACAAATAAATAAAATGTCTGTTTGTAATATTTAAAATAACCGCTTTTTGCTACATGGATTTAAATATATATACGGTACATAATATATCAAAATATTTTTTTAATTAACATGAGCAAGTGTCATCTAGAATGTCATAACAAAGATTCCAGGAAAAAAAAAATTAAGGTAGGTACCTACTCAAAAACAACAGGCGCATCAAATATTTATCCTTTGCCTATTTCCAGGTAGGTACGTACTAGTATTTCCAGGTAGGTGGTGGTCACCTATGCGAGAACTTGACTGGAGACGAGTGGCTAACGGTTTCAAAGCGTATCGTATTTCTACACGAACGTTCATCAGTATTGACATGATCCTAAAAAGCTTGACAAAGTGAATAGCAATATCAAAACACGTTAAATCAAATATTTTGGTTTTATGTAAGCTATCGGGAGGTATCTTTTGATTTTCCAAGCTTCCGAGTTTCTGGTAAGACATTAACCAGTTCAGCCAAAAAAATAAATTGTTCTGAAACAAAATTTGTCGTTGGTAGGTACCTGGCTTCCCTGATGGCGTCGACCCAATGAACGCAGTCTACTTCGGAGGCCGCTCTCAGCTCGTACTGGCGCTGGCTTTCACGGCGGTACGAGATTATGAAGCAGAACTGCGAACAAAAGGGCTCAGTCAGTCAGTTTGTTTGTACCAGGTATTTTGTGCTTAACCGTAGCATAATCAGGTTGTAATGTTCCCACTGCTGGGGCACAGGCCTCATCTCTATGAGACGGTGAGAGCTGTAATCTACCATGCGGGCCCGGTGCGGGTTGGTAGAAGTCACATTTCTTCAATTTTTAAGTTCTATGACATGCTTGGTTTCCTCACTATGTTTTCCTTCATCCTTTTGAGAGCAGCGGTGATGAAATTAATTACACAAAGTAATGCGCCTGCCTGGGTTCGAACCCACAGATTACCGCTCGTAAATCGGGGCTGCCATCACTGGGCCACCACTGCTCTAGTATGGTATTTAGTGGGCAAATAATTAAAGTTTGCTTGATTGTGATGTTGGCTGCATTAGCAGCCGCACTGCACGAGCAGTACTTCTCATTTTAAACTGACATTTTAGACTCTCTTTCTTTATTGTAGGATCTAAACACGCTTAGTATGGTTTAGTTGATTATTATAGAGCATATTTCAGGCAGGTGAGCGGTCTGCATTCTGCGTCCGAGATTGTACTCAGACGCGCTTTTCTGGTGCAGTGATATGTTTTCACCATGTCTAGATCAGGTGTCTTCTTAGCTCTCATATCTGACAGTCAAGGAGTACAAATGGTTTGAGGTTGGGTCCTGTTTTGTCCTGAAGATTTTGCCACTTCTCTCCATGAGGACCTTGCCGAGTCGCTCGCAGTACGAGCCTTCCAGCATAAGCACGCCTGTTGGACGTGTGTTGTTCTCATAGTACGTCTATAAGACTTACCGAAGCGTTCCTCTCCATGGGCGCCTTGCTAAGTCGCTCGCAGTACGAGCCCTCCAGCATGAGCACCCCAGTCGGACGTGTGCTGTTCTCATAGCACGTCTGTAAGACTTACCGAAGCGTTCCTCTCCATGGGCGCCTTGCTAAGTCGCTCGCAGTACGAGCCCTCCAGCATGAGCACGCCTTTCGGACGTGTGCTGTTCTCATAGCACGTCTGTAAGACTTACCGAAGCGTTCCTCTCCATGGGCGCCTTGCTAAGTCGCTCGCAGTACGAGCCCTCCAGCATGAGCACCCCAGTCGGACGTGTATTGTTCTCCGACTCATAGTAGAACAGCATGTTCTGTGTACAAACATTTTAAAATTGAAATCGGCTTCACTTGACGAAAACGTTTGTGTAATCGATTGACCACTCGAGACGAGGATCTCAGTCCATTTGTTTGGCCAGATTTTGTGTCCAGTTAGTGCCAAATCTTCGCGTCCCTATAAAATGGGAATAATCTGACGTTTATTTGTACTAAAAATCTTCGGGGATTAAGGGTGTGATTTATTTTGACGTGTGGCAAAATAAATAACAAAATTAATATTACAATAATAGATTAAACATTGCAAAAACAAAAGTAACTCTGGCGTCATAACTATGGCGTTAGCTGTCTATCTATATTATTTTTGAACACGCATGACATTTTAAGCCAAAATATACTGTTTACTCTGGTTGCAACTTCCCGTGGGATAAATCCCGACCTAATTGCGGGCAGAAGATAATGGTTTATAATTCCTACAACGCAACACATAAGAGTACTTGTTCTGTATGGTGTCGGACGTAAAGAATAGCACCATCCCATATCTTCCCGTGGGTGTCGTAAGAGGCGAGTAAGGGACTTGCCAGAGAATGGGCAGCAGCGTTCTCTGTGCTTTTGTAACAACCTTACTGCGATCGCCAACCCGCCTGCCAAGCGTGGCGATTATGGCAAAACCCCCCTTATGTCAATGTGGCGTCGGGGGAGGCCTATGCCCAGCATGGACGTCTTTCGGCTGAAATGATGATGATGATGATAAGAGTACTTTAACCCCCTCGTACCATGCGGATTTTTTTCTAAAAACGGCAATCTATTTTCACCTACCTCAATTTGATAAACGCAGAAACTTCGCGTAAAAGACTCCAAGTTTCATAACAACTTGATTGGCGTTGGCTTTTAGCACACAAGGCGCGTTTGTAGCCCGCATGAAACAAACATACCTAACCTCGGTGTTCCGTGTACGTACTATACGCACCTAGGTACAGTAAGTACCAAAACACCGAGCTTTTTGTGCTTGAAATATTTAGGTACGCATTAAGGCTACGTTTTCTTACAACAGAGATGTGACCGCCCTAATCTACTTTAAAAAAAAGACGATGTGTAAAAGTGTTTGTAAAAACCTATTTGCAAAAATAAACATAATTTCACGTCATTGTGCGAGCATGCGTATGGACGCGTGTTAAACCAATCAATAGCATGTCATCTTTTTCATAGCTTCATCTAAGCTAGCTATGTGATTGGTTACATTAAGCACACCCCTGGTGGTATCGCAGCAAAGGACTCATTGTTGAATTGTCAAAATGAAGCATTGCAATCCGAATGTGTTACACAATAACCGGGGCGAGTCTATTGCCCTCAACCGGGCACAAATCCAGACTCCGTGACTGCTACTGACAAATTGCTGATGAAAAACCCAATAACACTTTCCCGGCCTTGGAACCAAACCTAGGATCCCATGCTCAGAATTCCTGCTTGTGGCCACTAGACTGACGGCAGGAGGTGTAAGTATCTAATTTTTGAAAAATGTTCTGTATGTTTGAAAATCAAATAACACTTAAGAGCGCACCGAGCTTCTGGCGGTAGGTATCTATGCGCTCCGTGTATGTGTGCGTAAGAAGCGCGCGACGCTCCGGGAAGAGTGGCGGCTCTAGTTATAATGGGCGGAACGCGCGCTAATTTAGGTACCAATTTCCTTCATATTATTAAAACCAACACACATTTTGAAAATCTAAAATGGATACGTCTTAGAAAGCATGTAGTTTCGTTATTATTTAAAAGCTGATGACCTTCCGTGAAGGTTTCGTACTGAGGATTTATTTTCTTTTTTAGAGATTACATTGGCATTATTTTCTATCGAGAAAATTACTTACAAGTAATCGTGTTTCTAAAGTGTGTGATTTATAGAGTGAATCCTTGAATATCTTACAAATAAATTTCATAACTAAAGGTTAAGTAATAACGATGCAGCAAGTCGATGGATGCGAGTCGCACGGGACCGGTCCATGTGGCGACACTTGGGAGAGGCCTATGTCCAGCAGTGGACGTCTTTCGGCTGAAATTATGATGATGCAGCAAGGGATTATACTAGGGATGAGCAAGTGAAAAAAATATATCGAATTTTAACAGTATCGATAATTATCGAGTGAAAAATATCGATATATCGTCAGTTTTCGCATGATTATTCATACATATTCCCAAAGCATTCAAACTTCGTAATAAATATAATACTACTCTTAAATAAATATCGAATATCGATATATCGCGATTAAAAATATCGACGATAAATATCGATAATTGTATGGAAAAACATTTCGATTTAAGATTTAAATATATCGATATTTTTTGCCCATGCCTAGATAATACGAACTGAATTATTTTGAAACTAGCTGTCCGGCGCAACTTCGTTTGCGTCACATTTTCCCCGTTTTCGCAACATTTTTCATTGCTGCTCCACTCCTATTGATAGTAGCGTGATTATATATAGCCTATAGCCTTCCCCGATAAAAGGGCTATCTAACACTGAAAGAATTTTTCAAATTGGACCAGTAGTTTTGTAGCCATTGAATAGGCTAACAAACAAACAATCAAATCTTTCCTCATTATTAGTTTAGATTAGATAGATTATGTGTCGTTCCCTCGGTGCGCTCTTAAATTTTACCGGGAATCGTACTCAGCACGTCATGCTCAGTAGTGACGTTGTGAACAACAACGTTAAACATTTAATTTACTCTCACAAAGCTTCTTAATTGAATGGGCTGCCACTGTATGCTTTCCATTTTGGGCCATTAACTATAAAAGGATTCCTATCGGTTAAGTAATTGCCCGTTTAATATGTTAACGAGGTCCTATGTTATAATATAATGTGTATATTGTTGCATACAAAGGAATACCGATTGTCGTTTAATATTGAGTGAGAATTTGTCACGCTTTTGAAACTGCGTGTCTAGAAGTGGATGACAATATGCTGCTGAAGTAAGCATTAAATGTTAGCCTTATTATCCTTCTTTATTTCCTTTTTAACCGACTCCTAAAAAGGAGGTCCATTAAATGAGTTATCCTTTCTCTGTGTATAAAATGCATTTCTTGTTTATCTCGTGGATGAAATTTCTTATTTTTTTTACTTAAGTTGGTGTTGCACTTGACTCTAGTCTAGGTCAGAGATGATAGAAACAAAGTCGACGATGGTACGAGCTTACCCAGCAGAAGCCTGTATAATATGCTTATAACTTCTAATTACAATGCAAAATTGATACTTGACAAGGATTTCTGTGAGAAAATCGTTTTTGCAACAAAATATACTGGTTCCAAAAAAAACACTAAAAAGTGGAAACTAAGTTTACTTTCGAAAGTTAGTGGCAATAAAATCAATCAAAAAGTCTATAATAGTAGTATCTATAATAGTAAATGCCTATGTTAGGGTCAGGCTCCAGTCTTACTGAATGCAGCTGAGTGGTACTGGTAAGTACCTTACATGGAACGACTGCTTATCTGTCCTCCACAACCCAGTCAGTACTGGAAATACGAAACACTGTGGTAAGACTGGTTGTCTGACTTTCACTTTCGCGTTGGCCTCTGACTACATCTACCGACTGTCAAATATCTACAATTGACAGTTGGGACCTACTGCTCAACGTGCTTTCCGAGACAGAATATGATCCTAATAAGGCAGCCATTCTAGGCCCCGTGGTGGCCTACCATGACGTCTTAAAGCAGTTTTGTTTTAATCTTATAAAAAGAGAGAGACAGAGCTATAGAGGACGTGTATCGTCATCTCTTTCCCACTCTGGAATAAGAATACTGCTATAAGACGTCAGATTTTTCGGATTCACGTGCGTATTATCATTTGCTTCTGTGAACGAAAACATCGTTAGAAAACCAGCATGCCTGACAGATATTTCTCGACGGCCTGGAAAGCCAAGTGAGGCCCATGGGCTGCATAAAAGCTTAGGTTACCCGGTTAGGCACTAGCTACACGATTAAGAAATAAGAATTCCTATCCAAACTGAGTTAGGGTCAACTCCCGTCGATGTGTGTATCATTTCCTCATGCCATACTTACAGAGAGAGACTTACTTGAGAGCAGCGGTGGCCCAATGGTGGCAGCCCCGACTTACGAGCAGTAAGCCGTGGGTTCGAACCCAGGCAGGCGCATTACTTTGTGTAATTTATTTCATCACCACTGCCCTCAAAAACGGTGAAGGAAAACATCGTGTCATGTTCTAGAGCTAAAAATTCGAAGACATGACTGTGACATCTATCAACCCGCACTGGGCCCGCGTGGTGGATTACAGCCCACTCCCTCTCATAGAGAGGAGGCCTGTGTCCCAGCAGTGGGAACATTATAGGCTGATGATGACGATGATGATGATACTTACATGTAAACAGGGTAGGTCTGTGAAATTTGTTTGATTTGTGATTAGTATTCCAATGTTTGTTTTTTTTTAAAGGGGTTTGGGTATGTTTGTATGAACCAGTGCAGTGGCATGGTTATTTTTTTCACAGCGGCCACAGAGATAATTGTTGCTAACCTAGTATACAATATGTGGAATATACAACATGTTAAAAAAACCCTGTCCGATCTGAAACGGGCATATAGATATCACAATCAAATGAAAAAAAAGTTTGCTCTGTAAACGTTGTAAGTGCAAACAGGCCATAAGCTAATAAAACATTTGTACTAACACGTATTTATTTACAAACTTTTCCACGACTGACGCGCTACCAATAGGCAATAGTTACGGCCTCCGAGGCCCCATCCCGCCCCGTCCCGTTCCAGCATTATGCACGTTCTATTTCCCGTGGAATGTGTTCTCGGAGGATTTCCTTAGCGTTTGAAGTTAGCGATAAAATGTACTACACGCTTATTTGGCTTTTATGCTTTAGGGATGCGACACAAAATGTTGGGGTCGGCACGTTAGATTTGGTATTACTTGTCCTGAACCGAAGGAACTAGGTATGGAACATGCGGACCGAGTTTGGGTTGCCGAACTTGATCCACGTGCGAGATAATGGTAATCTTCTTTTCACAGGGAGGAAGCTTGTGTTCCAGCAGTGAGAACATTATAGGCTGATTGTATTCGGTTCGTGCTATTCGGTAAACTCCGTTCGGCATCTATACTAATAAATAATATTCAAGATTCAGTTACAACAACAACAAACAACAACAAGAAACAACTGCCGTTTACTAAATTGATATGGAAGTGTAATTATAACAATTTTTATTATTGTTTGCTGTCTGTTTTCCTTTTTGTTCCGGCTAATCTCCGAAACGGCTGGACCTGGTTTTCACGGAACTTCTACAGCCAGATAACTGATATTTTAGGAAGTAACTAAAGCTACTATTATTTTAGAAAAAAAAATAGGGCTCCGTGCAAAAAAAATAAAACCCTTGAAATTTTAAACGAAACAGGAAGTAATATTTTTATAATAATTTTTAGATTATCTACCATATATTCTCAAGTCATAGCTCATCATGTTTGCCGACCCGGACGAATTGCGTAGCACCCCTGAAATGTGCGCCACGCTTATTTCGCTTTCAACGCTTATATGCGAAGGAATGCCTCGTCTCTTTATGTTCAAGTTTCAGCGTATTTTCTCGCAGACTTATGCTTGGTGGAGGGTGAAATTTTAAGGTATTTTGCAAGAAAGGTTGACACTATGTATAGCTTTATGTGATCTTGTAAGTAAGGTGTCAGAGAGAGTCTAGCTAGAGTCATAACGCTGAGAAAAACCGTGTAACCCGATGGTCTTGGCCGCTTGTGCCTCAAATTTCTAAACGCGTTTAGCATATTTAAATCATCGTTCTGTTTCCGTATGATATTTTAATATTGTGTCAAAGCTTTTGTATTTATTATCTATAGTTTGCACTATTTTGTTTATTAATTCTTTATAACTGATACTCTTGTCCATCGGGCAAAAATGAGTGACCTTCTATCATGGATAAGAATTTTGGAATAGACAAAAATTATTGGATATCGATATTAGCTACTAGAAATCCTTAAGTCAATCAGAAGAAGCCCCTCTGATATAATCAGAGATTGAGTGTCTGAACTAATGTGCATTTACATGTATCTTGAGAATCACTTTCGATGTTTTCTTTAAATTGCTATAATATTCTCTAGATAATCACAATTAAAAACGATTAAATAAACTTAACTAATAACAACCTAAAAAAGTGCATCAAAGAACTTCTCCTTAACGTCAGCTAGTAGTAATGAGCCCAAGAGACAGCATTGAAGAGAAGTTCTTAAGTCCCCACAAACGAAGCAGTGGGCACAACCAGTCACGCGAAAACTTATTTAAAAAATCAACAATTCGCAATCAAATTCAATCGAATAATCCCAGATCGAGAATACTCGCCCTAAAGATCGGAAACTGTGGGACACCTTCCACCTTAGTCGCCTGTCTCACTCAGCGAGGAAGCAAATAGCGACGGACCATTTATTCACTTAAGAAACGTACTAAGACTGTGTAAAATATATTCATAATCATTATCATTTCAACCGAAAGACGTCCACTGTTGGATAAAGGCCTCCCCCAAAAGGGGGGTGCCATAATCGCCACGCTTGGCAGGCGGGTTGGCAATCGCAGTACGGTTGTTGCAAAAGCACAGAGGACGCTGCTGCCCATTCTCTGGCAAGTCCCTTAGTCGCCACCTACGACACCCACGGGAAGATATGGGATGGTGATATTCTTTACGTCCGACACCATACAGACCAATGATAAATTATAAATGATGTTTATTTTGCAAGTAGGTTTTTACAAACACTTTTACACGTCATTTTTTTTAAACTAGTTGGGGCCGGTGTTTCGTACCTGACTACTCTGAGAAGAAACAGCCGAAACAAACTCAGAGGTCACAGTCTCTTTTAAGGTCCAGACAAAATCTTGGCAAACTCACATGAGGACTATGCAGATGCGTGTCTGAAATGGTCTTTTGAAGAAAGAACCACACAGATTTGAGTGGACCTGTCCAGTCAGTGCAAGCATTTGTCAGTTATCGTGTAGCTCGACTTATAACTCAAGGAGCTCAACGAAACGACGAACAATACCAAAGAAAGGACATTTGGGTAGGTCGCTTAAAGTACTCAAACTGCCAGATAGTGGTGGGAGAAGATCAATAAATTAAGAAAAAATAAAATGTGACCTACATGGTCCTCACATTCACAATAATCAAATGTAATTAATAATAATTAACAAAATGAAATTTATAAAATCACGAATGTCAATAAATGTCACAATAATAATAAAAAAGTAAATATTTATGTCAAATCAATAAATGTAAAATCAGTAAATGTCACATCAAATTAATAAGAAGAATTAATAATCAAATACTGAGATAAGTATTCATGTCAAATCGGTAAATGTCACCTAAAATAATAAAAAATAAGGTAAAAATAAAATAAAAAAATATCACAGTGTATAAAATAAAGGAATAAACAATAAACAAAGGAATCAACAATAAACAAGCGAAGTCCGAAATTTCGACATTCACAAAGCAAATTTCATTGGAGCAGTTTAATCCCAAGCCTTTTTATCTTCGAGGTAGTAATTTACATGATAGTAGGCTTTCAAGCATAGCTTCTTTTTTATTAACGATTTGAATTTATTTAAGTTTAGTGCTTGAATATGGCTCGGAAGCTTATTGTAAAAACGTATACATTGGCATCTGAACGTACCCCCTACTTTTTTGAGCCTCGTTGCAGGAACAACAAATTTGTGTTTTGTGTTTTTGTCAATTCAAACAAACATTCATAAACTCAAACCTTTTTCCTATGGGGGTAGGCAGAAACCACAGAACTCCACCTGCTGAACTGACCTCCTGCTGCTGACTTCCTTACATACTCCTTTTGCCTCGTCCACGTTCATACATCAGTTGGCCTACCATGACCTCTTAAGGCAGTATTGTTTTACTCTTATTCCAGTGTGGGAAAGACCAGCTAGTGCCATCTCTTTCCCACACTGGAAAAGGATAAAAACAATAATGTTTTAAGACATCGTGGTGGGCCAGCTGGTCATCAACGGACCCCAGTTTCGAGAAATATGCAGTTTGCAGCTGTCCTTTCTAAAGAACCTCGCCAATAAGGTGTGCAGTTTGGGATCCCTTCTTTTAGCATAATATGCTTTGTCCTAATATACTTCGGCATAGCGATTTTGGCACAATTTGTTTTGGCATAATAATACTTCGGCATAATTTTTATAGGCATACATTTTATGTTGGCATAATCATCTTAAAGACTAATTTGTTTTAGCATGATTCGCATAACGTTAGTAGGCCTAATGACTATTAGTATAATAATATTTAGGCATAAAATTAATATAAATAACAAAATCAATTTTCATGAAAATGATTTATTATACATAACATTATGCAACTTAAACGATTTTTCAATCGTGAGATAACTTTTATCTGATGAATATATTAGATGTTGTGAGACTTTGGGTGGAAATGGTGGTCGTGAACTTGTAGTGCCCCATACATAATTCTAATTAAACCAATTTGCTATAGTTTCTGTAACAATTAAATTATATTGTTGGTTAAAAATTTTATATGCTGTGCAACAAAAGTTAGTGACAGAACCGAATCGCTGCAAAACCGACTCCACGTAGTCTTGTTTGTCCTACCCCTAGAGTGTAATTTAAAATCGCGTAGGCGCGGAGGGGCGAGGCGGCCCGCGGGCTGAGGAGCAAGCGGCTGCGAGCGAGCCGCCGCGGCTGAGGCTGGCCGGCAAAGCCGGCCAACAAGCCGAAGCTGCGGTGGTGAGCGAAAGCCATCTGCGACGATTAGCACGTGTGGGGCCGCCAGAGGCCCGCAGCGCCGGAGCCGTGACAGAAACCCTGCCTGATGCATGTTGCATGCTCGCTTGAATGCTGCATGCTTGCTTGCATGCTGCATGCTTGCTTGCATGCTGCATGCTTGTTTGCATGCTGCATGCTTGTTTGCATGCTGCATGCTTGTTTGCATGCTGCATGCTTGTTTGCATGCTGCATGCTTTTTGTATTCTGCATGCTTGCTTGCATGCAGCATGCAAGCAAGCATAAAAACAAGCGTAAATAAATTTATGATTTAGGATATTATGCTTAAAAAAGTTATGCTTTAGAACTTTATGCTTAATAAATTTATGCTTTAGAATATTATGCTTAATCATTATTATGGTTAGAGAAATTATGCTTGAAAAAATTATGCGTAAGCTGTTATGCGTAATTATATTATGCGAAAATATAATTATGGCAAACAAAATTATGCTAAGTTATATTAGGTCTTAAAATTTTATGCAAATGGATAGGGAACCGTGCAGTTTATGCCCTTTTACGGCGTCCACTCCCAGCGTTACCATTCACATCTGCCTTGTGAATGCCTTTTGTTGGTCGCTTTTAACGGATGAGTTAGCGATAGTCAAAACGATCATAATTTTATTATTATCTCTCGAGAGATATCACATTATCTCTCGTTTTTTAGGGTTCCGTAGCCGAATGGCAAAAAACGGAACCCAGATTCGTCATGTCTGTCTGTCTGTCTCTTCGTCCGTATTACACAGCCACTTTTTTCCGAAACTATAAGAACTATATTGTTGAAACATGGTAAGTAGATGTATACTGTGAACCGCATTAAGATTTTCACACAAAAATAGAAAAAAAAACAATAAATTTTGGGGGTTCCCCATATTTAGAACTGAAAACCAAATATTTTTTTTCAACGAACCATCAATCAAACTTGTGGGGTATCTATGGATAGGTCTTCAAAAATGATATTGAGGTTTCTAATATATTTTTTTCTAAACGGAATAGTTTGCGCTAGACCCACTTCCAAAGTGTTAAAATGTGTGTGCAAAGCCTAGCCTAGTATAATATATTTTGGATAACACTAATGTCATGGATTTCCCCAAAGTAACGCCTAAATCTATAACTTGTAACTATCAGAGCTACTCGCTCGCTGCTCGGCAACTCGTTTCTAGTTAATTGCTCCACTCGCTTATCCTTAATCTACGGTGAGAAAAGTGTCTAACTCCCCATTCTCCTTGGTCCCCTCCGCATGAATGCACTCCGATCGTATCGTACTAGCCGTATAATCTGTAATCCCTCCATTCCTTTCGGGAGGAGAGTACTCCAAACGGTATCCGTGAGCCTCTATAATCCACTTATCTATAGCTAAACTTCGGATCTCAAACTCAATGGTTCTTGGGCGTAAACCGCTCTTCAAATATCTTTTCGAGTGATAACCGCTACCTGAGTTTAACCTTATTGGATTCGACGTACCGTCGCAATAAAAACATCTTTATAACTGCCATCGGCGGCAGTCAACATGTTGGACAATTATTGGCTGTAATTGCAGGACAATTATTGGGTGTAATAAAAAAAATAATAATTTGTATCACATAAACATACGTTTAGGTACTCTAGGTCTATAAGTAGGTATTTTTTAAAAGCCTACAATTTCACATGCAATTTTGCATGTGTCGCGGGTTCGATCCCCGCACGGAACAAATATTTGTCAGACCTACAGGTAGTTGTTCCGGGTCTGGGTGTTTGTGTATGTTAATTTAAATGTTTGTAAACGCATCCACGATACAGGAGAAATTCCAAGAGAGGGCAAAGTTTAAAAAAAAAAAACAATTGTGACACAGTGAGAGTATTTAAGAAAGATAAACGAAATTATCATAAAAATAATGCGTACAGTAACAGTATTAAAAAACACCTAGCAAGTTCAGAAATGTGTACGCATAAAGGCTACGGCGTAGCACGTTGCTACGCCGTAGCCATATTTGTTTGATTTTTAAACAAAGACCATCGAAAATTTAATTTTACCCATCTTTTAGAGTTGGATAAAATTAAATGCACGATGGTCCTTGTTTCTCCGAATACCTAGACTGGACTGGGTAGTTAGATGTGATCTCCGAAGCAAGGACAAATGTGTGGTCTACCGTGACCAATGTAGCAAAACCATTTTTACCTCATTTAATTTGATTATTGATCAATCAACGCTGTTGCTATACTACTTACGAATGAACCCCGACGCAAACTTTCTTATAAGCTATCATTCTTTAAAATGTTCTGATCTCGTTACATGAAGAGAATATTAAAATGGATATTCTAAAGAAGTTTAAAAGTTTGCCAAGAATAATGAACCGAATGTATAAAAAAAATATACGTTCAACTGTTTTATTACAATGGTCAATGGTCATAGCAGTCCTCCCTCAGCAACCCGGCTGTCATTTGTAGATCTTTGACAGTCGTTACAGGAAGTCAGTGGCCCGAAAGTCTGACAACCAGTCTTACCAAGAGGTATCGTATTATCGAGTACTAACTGGGTTGTGGAGGTCAGATAGGCAGTCGCTCCACGTAAAGTACTGGTTTTTTGCTTCATCCAGTAGAACTGGAAGCCGACCCCAACATAGATGAGAAAAGGCAAGGTGGCGATGGTCTATGAGGTCCACAGAACACGAGATCTCCGTCATTTGCGTCGTAGTTTTAGTAAACGGTGATTCACTTGGTTTCGTTCGTCTTTTGTTTTCTTTTTTCTGATTGTATTATTTTTTTAACCTCTTTCTTTCCACTGCTGGGCAAATGTCTCCCCTATAGCCATATATTATAGAAAACTTTTACGGCTAAACACTGAATTTGCAAAAAAACCGCTGTTCAGTATATTTGCTATTAGGACAGCTGGTTTTTTTTCGCGTATTTCAAATATTACCTACCTAGCCCCATAAGAAAACTGATTCGGTCTTTACAATGTCCGATGACTTTTAGAATAAAAACTTCAACCATTTAGAGTCGTGCTGCAATTTGTTGCAACTCGAAAGGTCAATGCCTTCCTAAGTACATAGGTACCGCGCTACCTCCAGTTTTAGTAGGTACATGCTTTTGAGTGCAGTCCGCAGACTTATGACATATACTAAGTAAGTCGATATTATTATGGACGCGTCTTGAAACTAGTTGTAAAATATGGTTGTCGTTTGTAGCTTTTCATGAAAATGTTTGTATCACGCTTGTAATCCTCCAAAGACTAGGTAGAGGTGTACCCTAATATTACGCCCATATTTCGCCGTACCTAAAGGGTCAAACGGGACCCTATTACTGAGACTTCGCTGTCTGTCCGTCCGTCCAACCGTCCGTCCGTCCGTCTGTCACCAGGCTGTATCTCATGAATCATGATACCTAGTTAGCCAGTTGATATTTCTACAGATTATGTATTTCTGTTGCCGCTATAACAACAAATACTAAAAACAGAATAAAACAAATATTTAAGGGGGGCTCGTTTTATATAAACAATGGTACGGAACCTTTCGTGCGCGAGTCCGACTCGCACTTGGCCGGTTTTTTTTAAATTGTATTATAACATTCTGTAATGTTTTACCTGTCTTATCTTTGTCTACATTGTTATTGATTTTTCATTTCTTACAGACGTGATTACCATTTGTACGTATGTACATTAGGTTTTAATGCACCAAGCCGAGAAGCTGTGTTGCCTGCCTATGTATTCAGGAAGTAACAAAACAAAATCTAGACACAAGTAGAGAAAACTTTCTTATTGAAAAAATATTTAACACTTGTCGAACCCGAATCCTAGAAGTTCCAAGCAAAACTTGTGTTTAGTAGACCAACGAACACATTCATAACATAACAATAATTTCCGCAAAGGGTTAGGCAGAGATGTAACTTTTAGAACACCCACATTGGGAGATAATGTGTAAGTCCCATGTGTCAGGAGACGAGCCACTAGATCAACATAATCATCTGCCTAGCCTTTTCCATATTGCCATCTACCGTGCACAAATTCAGACTCTGGGCTTCATCATCTGCCTAGCCTTTTCCCAAACTATCTTGGGGTCGGGTTCCAGTCTAACCGGATGCAGCTGTATATAGGGTTGCCAGGTCTTCAAACCGATAAGCCGGACCGTCCAGCTAGTTTAGCCTGACATTTCGTTAAAAAAGCCGGCAACAAGCAACAGGTTTTTAAAAAAAAAGTTAAACAATGCTTTTCAACCATTTACCATAATATCTAGTTAAATTCTAATGAAACAACAATAAAATTTAATGAATCCGCCTTATTTATTATTAATCAAATGTAAAAACATGACAAATGTAAAAAAAGTGCCCAAATTTAAAAAGCCTAACATAAGCCGGACAGGATGGACATCATCTAATTTGGCCGGACACGCAACCGAAAAGCCTGACTGTGTCCGGTTTTATCCGGACGCCTGGCAACGCTAGCTGTATACCAGTATTTTACATGAAGCGACTGCCTATCTGGCCTCCACAACCCAGTAAC
Source organism: Cerastis rubricosa (assembly GCA_949152445.1). NCBI lineage: Eukaryota > Metazoa > Arthropoda > Insecta > Lepidoptera > Noctuidae > Cerastis > Cerastis rubricosa. The sequence goes on from OX424541.1 coordinate 19,841,456, forward strand.
TGGGTAATACGATATCCCTTGGTAAGACTGGATGTCAGACTTTTCGCTTCTGACTACTCGTAACGACTGCCAAAGATCTACAAATGACAGACGGCTTAACGGCTTTCAGAGGCACTGAGGAAACTCGGTATGTAATTATGGTCACCCAACCACGGACCAACCTCGGCAAGCACGGCTTAAACTTAAAGATCGACCTGTGCGGCTGTTACTATTTAGCAACTAGATCAACGAGGCAGTATAAAATACTTTATCAGACAAGTTTAACTACTCATGTTGGAATGCTTATACAGCAAGATTTTTTAGTCACCGTCCAAATTTTTTCTTGGCATTATGTATCATTCACTTATTCCATTTTTGAAAAAAAAACGATATGTGAAATTTTCATATGAAATCATTTTCTCGACAAAATTATCCGCTCAACGTTAAAAATACTACACTTGCCGCGCAAACATTCAATGGAAAGGGGGCGGCCAGCCCGCGTAGTTACCCAGCGTGTACCTACGCACGGCGCGGCGGTATCCATGATATCTGAATATTTTTGTATTGAGTGATACTAAAAGAAAAAACACGTATTCAATGGTTTTCGCCAAAAATGCTGTATAAAGTAGTATTTTTTGCAAAAACATTGAAGTCGCTTTACTTAACTTCAAGCAACGTTTCTGTATAAATCTAAAAAAACCCTAACCTAATAAAACCTATCACAGCCCACCTACCTACCTAACCTGATAAAATCATCTTTAAACCTAAACCGTCTCAATCTTCCGTGAGTATTAATTATTGTGAGCTCCCGACATTTCGACACTGTGTTGTAAGCGCCATGATCATCCGGGAGATAAGCACTTAACAAGTGCCCTAGCCATGTCAATGAAAGTTTGTAATAATTTACCCTAAAATAATTAAAAATGAACAAATATAATTCATTCATAAATAAATTACAACAATTTTTATTATATAAATGCTATTCTACTTTTAATGAATACCTAAATGTCAAATTTTTAATTAATATGGTTCAGTAAACTGTTTTTTTTTATATTATTACTTTGTATACCAACTGAATAGTAAAATTGAAGCCCTCTCCACTTTGCTGTGCCCTAACAGGGTCCATATTTATGCACCTAGCTGTAAGCATCTTATAACATCTTTTTTAAAATACGAGTATGGAATGCAAAACAAATGAATATCCCGTAAGTTAAGCGTTACTTTCGTTATGAACCGTGAAAGATTAAAACAGTGCTTAAAATAATCTTTATGTCTTACCTGGTAAAGGATGAACCATCGCAGCTGCCATTTGTTGTTGTCGGCACTCCGTTTGTGCAGGTAGCCAGTCTACAAAAGAAGTATTAGTTATACAATACAATACAATATCAATATCCACAATATCCAAGTGGCCTGCAGTGGCTTTTTCTCAAAGTGGGAATTTATCATCGTGGGAGTTTTGTATACGGAAGAATCGACATAATGACAGATAGACAATTACAATGTGTCAGTTTGTTAATTCTTCCGTCAACATAGCCCGTTTCTACGGCGGTCATGCTACGCGTGCTGAAATAGAGGTTGATATAGAATGTAGATTTTCAAGGCACTCATGGAATATCACGATATATCTTCCAAGTTAGCAATGGCTTAAAAAGATCCAGCTTTGAACTGATCCATAGTATAAATTTCATAATGAAATCTGCTGTTCATTGACATTACAAAAGTTATAATCATCTCATAGGCACCTACTGTAGACTACAAGAATTGATGGCAACGGTGTATGACATGACATCTTAACCAGCTTACCCATGACATCTTAAATAGCCTTTCACACATCATCTCAGCATTTTCATGTTTTATTTTTTTTTGTATTCGCATTCGAAAAAAACAAAATCACATAGGCCTCTTGCATTGCACGCCATCCTGTAGATTAGTGAAAGCCAACTACTAAATCCGAGGAAAACCAGACTTAAGTGTCAACAGGCGAAGCTTCCGATTTGCGTGCCTTCTTTCATCACTGAAAAGCTTGAACTGCAGTCTACCCAGTGATATTTTAAGTAGGTAAGCTAAAGGTGTACCAACCTGCGAATGGTCATATTGCGCCCTGTCGGAGAGTGCGAGTAGCTGGCCATCGTTCACACGAACCGACCGGGACATCATCTTCGGGCTCAGCATCAAATTCAACTCTGAAACAATAAGTTTAGAGTTTGAAGTCATATTTTGACTTGCTTTTTAACGGAGTGTGTGAGAGATTCTAGACGATCCTGGGTGGTTCCGTAGTTGCAAATGAGAATCCTGCATTGTGTTTGGAGTAAAGGTAAAAAGTTATTTGTTTCTTGGATGAGAACGTAGAAGGAACACTCTATCAGTTTATGACCAAAGGAAGACAAAAGCAGAAGTAAAATTTTAAGCTTCTAGAAATATCGTCATTAATCTTTTATGTGACCTTTTAACTTAAACATAAGTACCTAAATAGTTAAGTAGATACCAACTTTAAACAAAATCTAAACTGGATAAAGCCTATCCAAAACATGATTAATGTAAAGGTCTGTTTATAATTAGGTATTCTGCTACGTGAGTATTATCCTTACTTCACTGGGTACAGGCTACAGCTTCGCCTCTCGATGCGGTTAATTTATAAATACGATACCTAGCCAACCACCTACCCGTATTTATAGCATCATGGACATATGTTTATAATCATACAATAACGTAAGAATATCAATTCCCAACTCACCTTTGCTTATGGTATTCATCGCATTCATTTTATAATACAATTATGTGACAGTCACTACAGGATCATACGCAGGTACCATCGAGTTCAAGAACAACAACAATGGTAACAACATTATATAAAGAACGTGAACACTTAGATCTCACACAAGTCAATAGGCGAACGAACAACACTTTATAACAACAGTAGAGAAAACGAGACAACGATTAATATTTAAACTTTAAAGAGTATTTACACTAGTCATAAGACTCGAGCACGAAATGTTTTGGGCGCCTGTTGAATTTGTAAACGCAATGAGTTTTGTTGACACAACTTCTTGCTAATACTATTGGTACAGGCTGGAAAGGTTTTTTTGAAAGCGTTTTTAAGTTTAGAACGATGTTTGGTTTATCAGTCTGTCAGTAGTCAGTATCGCCTTGTTTGTCTGTGGCAGCCGAGGGCTGTGAGGTGGTGCGCGTCAGACGGCGGCGGTGCGACTGCCGGGCTAGCACCTGTAGCTGAATCGACCGTTGCGCGCGTGCGTGGCCTTGATGACGTACGAGAACGCCATAGAACGGAGAAGAGGTAGTTTTGGCTAATTAAAATGAATATGCAAATTATTTGCGAGGTATTTTTAAAAGGAAGAATGGTTTAGGTTTTATTTTATCAAGTACCCTTATTTCTTTATCGTGTGGTTGGTGCCTACCGTGTGGTATCAGAGTTTTATGTCGCACATTTGCCTCTGGCTTGGCTTTACAGGCTTTCGAGAAATATCTCTTACTGACTCTCACGCATGCTGGTTTCCTCTCGATGTTTTCCTTCACCGAAGCAAGTGATAATGATACCATACGCATATTTCTCAATCACGTAATGAGCTCCTGGATGATTCGAGTTCATAAATATTTTGGTAAGTTTTCATGAAGTCGAGTCATGGTGATTGAGCATATTATGTATTTCGACGTGCAACAGACACGAAAGACCTGTTCTAGGTCCTCCAAATACGTTCTCATTAACTTAAGACGAACCTCAAACCCTTGTCTGACTGACAGTACAACACAAATAATTTCTTATCTTCTATCATTTTTATTATACCTAGGTTAGTAATCGCTCATCCGAACATTGTGAATGTTAGTACTAATTTCATATAGGTTCCTAATTTGAACTCTTCAGATATTTCCCAAGATGAAACGTTACACTTGAAGGAATAAGATTTTGAACATACGCTCCCATTGGTGGGACAAAGACCTTCTCTCCGTAATCTATCACGAGGGCCCAGCAACAGTGGTATCTCCGTATTTTTCGGTACTAAGAAATCAATGCGATTTCCTTACGATGTCTTCCTTCATCGTTTTGAGACAGTAAAAAGTGAAAGTTGGAATATCGGAAACACTCTCCGTTTCCTAGCCCTATGCGTGCTCAGTGAGTCGCAGTTTCCGCGGTAATAAAACTCCCGTGCCCACCATATCTTTGTGTTACACGCACCCGAAGGTTTTTCCATAACAACTTGATATAAAACTCCGTAAGTACTTATATGAATGTCAGAAGGCTCGTGTATGTTTAGGAATCTTTTTAGAAAAGCCGATTTGGACCAAGAACCTAAGTAGACACTTTGTGTGAATAACTTTATCACCATTGCTCTGAAAATGGTGAATAAAACTGAAAATGTCGTGAGGAAACTGGCATGAGAATCAAAAATCGAAGACATGATTATGTGATATCCACCAACGCGCATTGGGACCGCTTTCGATAGCTCAAAAAAAAAAACTTAAATTTAAATCAAACCCATCATCAATCATTGCTATGATTGAATTTATAACATTATACAATGGGTATGGGTGTAAAAGACACCTTGCTCTTATACTCCCTGTCATTGCGATATTTTTTTTACCACCATACCTGGAGCCATACCTGGGTACCATCTAGTTTCTCGATATTGGACGTCTAAGTAACAACTGTTTTAAAACAATACAAGGTGTTGATTTGCAACCTCGTCAAATTCTTGGAGGTAATGATTCTCAACCCGAATCAAAAATAAAATGAGTAGGTAATTTTCTTTTTTTTATTTATTTACTGAATATGGCTGGTATGCCTTTACATTAAAAACCCCCATCACCCCTGTGCAATGCATCCATCAGGACTTTTTTTTTGAGAGCGGTAGCGTTTGAGTAAGCATTTGAGTTTCACCCAAAAACGTTATTTCCAAGCCAAAAAAAAAATCCCTGCAATAATCTTACTTAGTTTGATGTACATAATGATTGGTTGGCGGCTTAGCCAAGGGTCCATTTACATCTTGTCGACAGCTTGACAGGTAAACACACGGCCCACAAGTAATTGACGGCACGCTCGGCGCAGTGGTTGAGCGAGCGACTGCTTCGCTGCGTGTAGCGGGTTTGATCGCCGCACGGAACAAATATTTGTATGGCCTACAGATAGTTGTTCCGGGTCTGGCTGCTTGTGCATGTGAGTTTAAGTGTTTGTAAACGCACCCACGATACAGGAGAAATTCCCAGTGTGGAGCAACGTTTCTTAAAAAAAAAAAACGTTTTCGGTTTCTACCTGAATTGCGTTTATAAGGACTTACAAATAAGTGTTTAGTAAAAAGTTATCTCTGTATGGTGTCAGGCGTAAAGAATAGCACCATCCCATATCTTCCCGTGGGTTTCGTAAGAGGCGACTAAGGGACTTGCCAGAGAATGGGCAGCAGCGTTCTCTGTGCTTTTGTAACAACCGTACTGCGATCGCCAACCCGCCTGCCAAGCGTGGCGATTATGGCAAAACCCTTCTTGGGGGAGGCCTATGTCCAGCAGTGGACGTTTTTTGGCTGAAATGATGATGATGATGAATAAGTTATGTCCAATTAAGGTGCTGCCTCTTTGGTCTTCTGGTGTTAAGCGCTACTTCGGAGCGTGATGCCCTAGGATCGATTCCCTGGTCGGTTCAAAACATTATTGGGATTGCCCCCAGGAATTTCTTAGTATAGGCCCAAAGTCCGAATTTGTGCCCGGTTGATGGCAATAGAGTCGCCCCTTAGTACAGTGCCCTTCACCAATACCTGACCCATCTCTCTCGGGTCAGGTAATGCTGGCGACTGACTGTACATAGCACTTATACAGGGTTATTGGAAAAACACCAACAACCTCATAGGAGGTCATTCTACTCATTATGAATAACTTTTACTTGAAACTAAACAAGAAATCGCGAAAAAATAAACTTCTTTTCTGGACTTAATGTTCACATAACTCGTCAAAATGTAGGGAGCAGCTGATTTTTTTTTTTCGCTATTTCAGATTTGATCCCGTTGTAAAAGTTGTTCATAATAATGAGTACAACGACCTTTTTAGAGGTTGTTGATGTTTTGTCAATTACCCCTGTATAAGAGCAAAATATAGCTAGGTGTAGTATACACTTCTGCCTAATTCTTCATGGATAACAACCGAGATGTTTTGATGAAATATATCTAGATGTAGTATGTTCTGCAACTCGTATCACTGTATCCGTAATTGTTGTATTTACCATAACATCACGACTGTTATCCACGCAGGGTTTGGCAGAGGTGTACTTAATAGTACACCCACATCTCGCCGGTTATGTTTAAGTCCCAATTAATAGGGGGCGAGTCAATTACCATCAACCGGGAATGAATCCAGGCTCCGTGGCTGCTACTTAGAAATACCTGATGGAAAAATCCAAAACGATCAATCACGGTGGCCACCCATGACATACCCAGTTTCCTCCGAGCCTCCTGGCTATTTGTAGATCATTAACAGTCGTTACAGATAGCCTGTTTCCCGAAAGTCTGATAACCAGTCTTACCAAGGGGTATCGTAAAACCCAGTAACCCATTTTGTGTTACAGTGTTACCCATTGTTTCACTGTTTTTTTTTCCCGTTAAATAACGCACTTATTGTATGTGTGTACAGTAGGCAATGTTACTTTAGCTACCAGGAGAATTCGGATGCAAAAGCGAACGAAGCTAGCACCCCGTCTTGGACAGTTAATGTTCGAAGGGGATGGCAGACCCTGACATCCCCTTCCTGTTAGGTTACTGTAAACCATAGTAGTGAGTAGAACTGGTCCCAGGCCCCAGTCTCGAGTGGAACGAGTTGCCCCCTAACCCGTTTTGTCTGTTTATGTTACAAAATTAAATACTTTTATAAAAAAATCGTTTGTAAGAAAGTAAGTTTGTAAATCTACTTGGTTTTAGATTAAAGCATGAATACGACTGTTCTGAATTTTTAACGCCTGAAATAGGTACCGATATCGAAGCATACCCGTGATAAGTAAAATTCATGATATATGATGCAAGTAAAAGTTATTGTTACAAGAACAGTGCCCTGCACCATTACTTGACCCATCTCACAAAGCAAAAATGAGGCAAATGGGTCAGATAATGCTGCTCACTGACTGTACATTTTTTTCTTTTTGAAAGTTTTTTTATAACCACTCAGAATAATATTTTCAATATAATGTTACAGTTAAAATAGCACCACAGTCTAGGAAATATGAAAGGTAATTTATGAATTAATTGTAGGCAAGTAGGGTAGGTAGGATTGGTGTGGAGGAGACCTACCCATGCCGTAAAACAATCAACGCCGAGTATCGGGCGGCGGTAATTAACCGGACAACCCCAAGAGGGCCTAGCGTCCTCGGGGTGGTAACCAGTGTCCGTGAGGTCCTAAATACCCTCTAAAAGGCTGACGCGGAACGTCGTGGGAACTCACCGCGCTCATCTTCCCATGAAAACCGGGGTTATGGAATAAGTAACAGAGAGAATGAGTATGTTGGGCGACCCGACTAACCATCGGTGCCATCCGGTGCCCGGGCTGGTTGGTGTGAAATTGGTGACCGAAGCTTCCCCTGGGGCGAACCGACAGGCTCCAGAAGGAAGAGATGCTACTGTCGGTACCACAACATCCAAAATTGAGCATACCTCAATACGAACCCATCATCGAACTGGCGCTTGGAACGTCCGAGGTCTGCTAACAGCGGGTAAACTGACCATCGTTGAGAAGGAAATCTCATAACATCTCCATACTAGGCGTCAGTGAGACACACATGCTTGATAATGGCTACTTTACCACTGCGACAGGAAACGAATCATACTGCCGCCACATATGATCAAATACGTCCTCGCCTATAACCCGGTGTCTGAAATCTTGACAATGAAGCTGAACACCAAGCCCTGCATTTTGAATAGTATACAAATATACGCGCCGACAGCACAAGCCTATGATGAGGTAATTGAAGACTTTTATGGGAAACTGGAGGAAACGTTGAATTCAATCCCTGGTCGGGAAATAAAAATAATTATTTGTGACTGGAATCCCAAAGTCGGTAGTACACTTGCTGACGATCATATCAGAAGCAACCTTGGAAAGTTTGGACTGATCTAGAAGAAACTGATCGAGTTCTGTATAGACAGAAAGCTCAGTATTATGAATACGTACTTCCAACATCATCCAAGACGTCTATACACATGGAGACCCTGCTGAACAACCAATCTTCCGGGAGGCACTGGAGGCGAAACTAAAGGACAGTCCAACGCATGAACACGCTAACGCGGACTCACAGTGGAAACACTTGAAAGGTCATATAATCGACACACTGCACCAGGTCTCTAACAAAAAGAACCCAGAGCTGAAGAAAAAATGCTGGATCTCCGATTTTTCGTGGGATCTCATCCAACGCAGGAAAGACTTAAAAACTAGAGGGCTGCAAGTTCGTGCAATAATGGCAGAATACTCCAAACTTAGCAGAACTATCCAAGCCAGTTGTCGCCACGACAGAAACAATTTCATTGAGGGCATCTGCAGAGACATTGAAAGACATTCGAACAAGCTACAAACTGCAGACCTTTTCAAGAAAGTCAGAGTCCTTTCCAAGCAAGTCAAAGCCAAATCATGGGTCATAGAAGATGTCGATGGCACTGCCGAAAGATGGCGTTCCTACTGTGAGCAGTTGTACGCAGATCCCCATTCAACCCCTGGAGCTGGCCCAAATTGGAAGGAACTAGAAGTGGAACCCATGATTCTTCGATCCGAAATATCTTCTGCTATAGAGTCTCTCAAAAAGAAGAAGGCGCCAGGAAGCGACCAAATAACAGCAGAGATACTTGAGGTTATGGGTGACTTGGGCATTGAGACACTTTGTAGGATCTGCTCACCGATTGGAAAAACGGTGACTGGCCGCTGGACTGGTCAGAATCCGTAATCCTTCCGCTGCACAAGAAGGGGTTAACCAAGAACTGCGGCAATTATCGAACCTTGTCCCTCATCTCACATGGCAGTAAAATCTTGCTACATATACTCAACAATCGCATCCGCTACTACCTGGATTGGCAAATTCCGCAGGAGCAAGCAGGTTTTGTGAGTGGCAGGGGCACTCGAGAGCAAATTCTTAATGTCAGGCAGCTCGTTGAGAAGGCATACGAATTTGATACGCCTGTGGTATTGTGTTTCGTCGACTACAGCAAGGCCTTCGACAGCGTCAACTGGGGTTGCTTATGGAGGGTCCCACATGAACTTGGAGTGCCAAGCCATCTCATCGCCCTTCTTCGCAACTTGTATGGTGCAAGTCAGGGAGTCGTAAGAGTCGACAAAACATCGTCGAAATCCTTTAGATTTCACCAAGGAGTACGCCAGGGTTGCATTTTATCACCCATTCTGTTCAACGTCTATGGAGAACACATCATGAGACGTACCTGCTAGAACTGGGAAGGAGGCATCACAGTTGGTGGCGTGAAAATCACCAACCTGCACTACGCTGATGACACTACTCTTCTTGCAGCTAATGAGTCGGAAATGGCTGCACTCTTAGACCGGATGGAGCGGTTTAGCGTGGAGATGGGTCTCTCTATGAACAGGTCGAAGACCAAGATCATGGTGGTGGATAGATCTGGGAAGCTGGAACTCACTGGCACTTTGGACCAAGAAACGGTGGACAACTTCATTTACCTGGGTTCCAACATCAGCAACAATGGTTCTTGCGAGAAGGAAGTGCGCAGGAGAATAGGCATGGCAAAAAGCGCCATGTCTCAGCTTGGAAAAATCTGGAGAGATCGCAACGTTTCCGTGAAAACCAAAACCAAACTGGTACGGACCCTGGTCTTTTCGATCTTCTCGTACGGCGCTGAGACTTGGACGCTGAAAGCCGCTGACCGAAAAAGCATTGACGCTTTTGAGATGTGGTGCTGGAGAAAGATGCTGCGTATCCCCTGGACAGCATATCGGACAAACGTCTCCATACTGCGAGAGCTCAAAATCTCTACACGGCTGTCATCCTAGTGCCTGCGCAGAGTCTTGGAATACTTCGGTCACATTGCGAGGAAAGACGATGGCAACCTTGAAAAGTTAATCGTAACCGGCAAGGTGGACGGGAAAAGGCCCCGTGGCCGTTGACGTTGGTCTGACCAGATCCGCACCGCCCTTGACTCCACAATCCACAGTGCCCTTCACATTGCCAGGGACAGAAACAGTTGGAGGAATATCATCCGAGAGAAGGTGATACAGAAGGGAGATCACGACCCCCAGCATTAAGGAATACGACACAAGGTGGAGTAGGCAAGTAAAGATTTTTCAGTAGAACGTTAATTAATGCTGGTGGAAAAGTATCATAGCAATAAACAGTCATGTTCGGTTTTCGAAGATTTCAGTATCACATTCGGTCGTTTCGTCATTTTTATTCGGACAAATTAAAGTAGTCGAAAAGTTAGTATTTCAGGCAGTAGATTTAATATTTTAAGTAAGGACAATTCTTCTTTTTTTGTCGGAGCTTTTATTGCTATCCGATAGTTTTTATATTTAGAAATTTACCTTTTTGTGCCTACTATTTATTTACTACATGAAATATATTCAAGACATTATTAGATTTATATATTTTTTGATTTTAGAGAATAGATTTATAATAATTTCTCTCTCTGTCTAGTGGTCACAAGCGCGACTGCTGACCATGAGGTCCGGGGTACGATTCCCAGATCAGCAAAAGTATTATTGGGATTTTTACTAATAATTTCTCAGTATGTCCTTATTAGATTGGACTGGGACCTAAATGTGGCGAAATGTGGGTGTTATATTAGGTATAGTAGGTACCTCTGCCTCGCCGTTCGGGGATCAGAGGCGTGATGTTATATTTATATTAGTTTTTCAAGTACCTAGGTAAAGCCAGATCTTATCAAAACAATGCTGCAAAAAGCTTATCTGTTACTAAATATCGTGTAAAATTCGCTACTCACATGTGTTTTTTTAATAAAACCTCATTTATTTTAATTGAAATAATATAAAATGTAATACAATTTTTTTTTTTTTAAGTTTATACTCTTGTTTGTTGTAAATCCTTATCGTTATTTAAAAACCCATGTGAGTGACTCCCGAATATTACACAATGTTTATTAACAGACAAGCTTTTTGTAAGATAAGCGGGTATTCAGGTTGACGACAATTGACAACATTAGCCCAATGCCCAAATGGATTCTTAAAACAATAGAGACGTTGGCACAGAGACGGCAATAAAAGGAACCCTGTGAAAACGCCCATCTTCCCAGATGGTCCGAGGGACGCACGTGGGCTTTTTCGAGAAAAGGTTGGGGATGGAGAAAGGGAGGTGGACTCGTGACATTCGGTCTGAGATCGCTATAGGGCGATATATCGCTATAAGTTAGGATACTTGGTGAATACCGAGAGTAGACGTGAGGCATAAATATTGGATTAGGTATGTGGATTAGGTATTTTTCGATGCGAATCCATACCTAATCCAAAGCATCGAGGATTAGGTATGGCACAAAATATTCTCGTACACAGTGTACCATAAAATGCGGGGGTTAAGTTTCAAAAAAAATAAAATGTTAAGCTCAGCTGCCTATGCAGTTTGGAAAATAAGGCAGTTGACTGATGTAGCCACAGCTAGGTTAGTATACTACGCGTATTTCCACAGTATTATGTCTTATGGAATTCTGCTGTGGGGATCGGCAGCAGACGTTGATTCAATTTTTATATTGCAAAAGAGGGCAGTCCGCGTGATCTATAAAATGGGTCCTCGCGAGTCCCTCAGAGAAAAAATTTAAGAGATCGATATACTGACTCTGCCTTCGCTTTATATCTTAGAATGTATTTTATATGTCCGCAAAAAGTCAGTTATAGAACTGACCGATGGAAAATTTAAAAATAGCATCAAACGAGGACACGTTTGATGCTATTTTTAAACTTTCCATCGGTCAGTATTAAAAAAGCATATTACAAATTAAGGACTACGTTGAAGATAAAGAAGTTTGGCTGTAGTTCCTTCTGCTCATGCGGCTTCCCTGGTAGCTCATAAACGACACAAATATGTGGATGTCTCTAACTATTCCGAATTTTATTCATTCCATTCTTTTTTTTCAGATGTTTTACAATAGTTTTCAAATCATTGCACGGTTTATTCATTGTGCAGAATAGTTACAGTACTGATGACTACATTTGTGTCAATTGTTTAATTAATTGTTTTTAATTTTAATTTTTACTTTTGTATAGATCCTTTTTCATTCATATTTTTTGGGACATGGTATGCTTTGTATTTTTTTTTTATCTTCACTTTTATCTTTTTCTACCTTGTAGTAAGCGATGACTTATTGTCGGGCCTACGCTGTCCTCTCATACTTAGGTACTTACGCTGTAACATCCAGATATTGTAGACCCAAATGATTTTAAAAGAGTAACCATGGAGTTTCTTGCCGGTTCTTCTCCATAGAAAACGACCAACCCGAACCGTGCCTCTTCTGTCGACGTTTTATAAGTGCCCATGTAGCCCTATGTAAAATAAAATATTTTGATTTGATTTTGATTTTATTGTAATAAACAGTCATGTTAATTTTTCGAAAATTTCAGTATCTCATTCGGTCGTTTCGTCGTTTTTATTCGGACAAAAGTAGTCGGAAAGTAAGTATTTTAGACTTAAAATTTTGAGTAAGGACAATTCTTATTTTTCTGTCGGAGCTTTTATTACTATCCAAATTTTTTATATTCAGTAATTTACCTTTTTGTACCTACCATTTATTTATTACATGAAATATATTCAAGACATTATTAGATTTATTAATTTTTTGCATTTTAGAGGATATATTTATAATAATTTGACAGGATAAGATCTACAATAAAATATATTTTTACTGATTACGTTCTATTGACATAATAGTTATCATATGTTAGTGATTTTTTTTTTTGTGAATTTTACTCTTTGTTATTCATAATTTATCATTTTCTGCTGTAATTAATTAATGTAGGTACTACATAATTCAAACACAATGCGAATTGTTATATGAATTAATAAATAAAATAAAATAAAATAAAATGGAATTTGGCAAAAAGATAGATTTAAACCTGGTAAAGGACATAGGCTACATATTATTACGCTAGTAACATTTGGGGGTGAGCAATACTGCATTATGTCCAAATTCCTCAACTATTTGACAACTGACAATTGTCGCAACAAGCTTTAGATAGAACGGCTATTTAAGACTAAATGTCACCAAAGTAAATAGCCCGACGGTTCAGCGGCCGCTCTATTTACTTCGGTGAAATTTTTTTCGTGACAATTGTCAGTCCCAGCTTGACAGTTAAACACACAGAAATACGAAAGTTTTTTTGGCGTTTATAAGAACTTACAAATAAGTGTTTAGTAATAGGTTATGTGAAATTAAGTTGCTGTTTCTTTGGTGTTCTGGCATCAAGCGCTACTCCAGAGCGTGATGACCTTATTATTGGAACTGTCCCCCAGGAATTTCTTAGTATAAGCCCAAAGTCTGACTTTGTGCCTGGTTGATGGCAATAGAGTCGCCCTTAATTACATAGGACTTAGATATAACTGGCGAAATATAAGTGTACTGTTACACGCTTAATGAATAACAACCGCGATGTTTTGATGATACATATCTAGATGTTGTATGTCCTGCAACTCGTATCACAGTATCCGTAATTGTTGCATTTGACATAACATCACGACTGTTGTCCACGAAGGGTTAGGCAGAGGTGTACCTAATAGTACATCCACATCTCGCCAGTTATGTTTAAGTCCTGTGTGGTAGGGGGCGAGTCTATTGTCATCAACCGGGCATGAATCCAGACTCCGTAGCTGCTACTGAGAAATACCTGATGGAAAAATCCAATTCCATCCAATCCATTTTAAAATAATGCACTTAGATATACAGGGTTATTGATGAAACAACTTTAAAGAGGTCATTGTACTCATCATTATGAACAACATTTACTATGGGACCAAACCTAAAATCGCGAAAAAACAATCAGCTGTTCCGTACTTTATGTTTACATAACTCGTCAAAATGTAGGGAACAGCTGATTATTTTTTCACTATTTCGGGTTTGGTTGAATCTCACAGTAAAAGTTGTTCATAACCATGAATAGAATGACCTCTTAAGGTTGTTGCTGTTATTCCAAAAACCCTGTATACATAGTTCATACTCGTAAATGACTACTTATGTAAAGGAAATACAAACCCATTTCCGTATCTACATACCGTAAACACTGCACGCCCGTACATAAACGATGATTTACATACTGCTGCGGTTTGCGGTGTCGAATGGAGCCAGTCAAACACCCTTGAGCGTCGTAATAGTAATGAGGGGGTTGGCAGACGTATTGGAAGCTGTGGGTTTACTGCGGGCTGTAATATTATACTGCGGTCAACGACCTTCATGAGGTAGGTATTGCAAGATCTCTGATATAGGGTCATGTTTGTTGATCATGGTTTATAAAATGGCGTAGCTAGTCCTAGAAGGGCTCTGTATCAACTTTTTTTGAGTGTGATGAAGTCCAAAAAAAGGAAAAGTCATTAATAAAAAAACAAATGTCTTTTTTTTAACAAAGAAAATAGCATCCAGTCCTGCATCGCTAAGGCTGTCATAAATATTACTAAGAGAAATCATGAGCGAGCAAAGTGAGATAAAAAGAGTGTAATTGCGATTATGGCTCGCATCTGTTAAGCCTTCATTGAAGAGCTAGAAAATGACAGTATCCTGAAAGGGTTCCAGTTAAGTCTTCATCGGGAAGCCAGCGAAGTGAGCTCGTACAATTGGAGCTTCATAAGGAATCAATATAGGCGACTGATATGTGTTTATAATATGCGATATAATGCTACTGGGAATTACTCCTACCTTCCGAATGCCGCCTGCCTTCAGAATTAATAAAGCTTGGTTCTCATCTTGTCCAAGCCCATTAATTTAATTGGCCATACCTCTCTAATTATATGGTAAAGTTTGGGAAAAGATAAATAATACCAAATTCCTAAAACATCATTTTTTTCATTTTATTATAAAAAATACAAACGTAGTGCTTCGGTTTAACAAAAATGCTACTTACAAAACAACATAAGTACCTAATTGTATAACTCTTATAGAAGACATTTACGTATATAATAGAAAATAAGTACTTCTTATAATAGAATAAATAGGAGATAAGTACCTACACTTAGGTAATAAACTATAATTACAACAAACAAACATTAAAAATCTAAAATCAGTATCTGAGGAATTCTTATCAACTATTTACAACTTACTTTTTTACAACTTTCTTTTTTGAAAAGGCCATGTGCAAGCGCGTTTATAATTTCTGCGAAAAATTTAATATTTTTGACGAATCACAAAATGGCTTTCGGAAAAAAAGATCCACAATTTTAGCTACATATAAATTTACACAACATATACTTAACGTTTTAAATAATAAAAAATATGCGATAGGAATCTTACTTGACATGACCAAGGCTTACGACAAAGTACTATACAATATTTTACTTGATAAACTATACGGAATTGGCGTTAGAGGAATAACTCATAAATGGTTCGTATCTTACCTACAAAATCGTGAACAAGTTGTAGAAATTGAACATTGGAATCACGACACTGGGGAACTCGGCCAAATACGATCACATGCACTTTGTATTAAAAACTCAATTCCTCAAGGTAGTGTTACAGGATGTTTATTATTCCTAATTTACATTAACGATCTCCCCAAAATTATGACGGAATCGTGCGTGCTGTTCACCGATGACATCTCGGTAATGACTTCATGTAATGACTCACAAGACCTACATGACAATTTAAATACTATTATGTTAATTATACAAAATTGGATGAATGACCATAACTTAGAAATTAACTTCTCTAAAACCAAAATTATGCAATTTAGGCCCTATCAAAAAAAACCCTTAGATATAAATTTTACGTTTGACGGTGCAAAATTGGAATGTGTAGACACTTTTACCTTGTTAGGTCTAGACTTAGATTTACATATGACCTGGAAAATGCACATCCAGAAAATCAAGTCAAAACTATCCAGTTTTATTTATGCATTACGTGAGCTCAAAAAAACAACAGATTTAAAAACTGCCCTATCCACTTACTACGCATACGCATACGCGTGGCTTAATTATGGAATTATACTTTGGGGAAATAGTGTGGACATCAACGATTTATTTATCCTACAGAAAAAATGTATTAGAATATTGGTACATATTAATAATGATGAAAGTTGTAGACCATATTTTATGAAACTTGAAATCTTAACGTTAACATCAATATATATTTTAGAAATCTGTAAATTTGTAAAACAATATCCAAACTTCTTTATTAAAATTACGGACCAGCCCCGCCGTTATGAACCACGTTCACGATTTAAAAACACGCTCGTAATACCCCAATCAAAACTAAAACTGCACAGCACTAGCCCTCATGTTACAGCAATAAAAATTTATAACAAAATCCCCAATGACATACGAATGGAAGAAAATGATAAAATATTTATAAAACGAATCAGAAAATTACTAATTGATAAATGTTATTACACGTTAAACGATTTTTTTAATGATGACATATAAATGGGGTGACTTTTTAACTATGATTTTTTGTATACCGATTTAGACATTTTTTATTTTTTTATTTTTATTGTATTTGATTATTATTATATTGACATTATGTATTTGATTATTAGTTTATTGACATAATGTATTTGATTATTATTATATTGACATTATGTACTTGATTATTAGTTTATTGACATAATGTATTTGACTATTATTTTATTGAACATGAACATGTGACATTTTAAACGAATTGAATAATATCTAATTGTTATGAATGAATGAATTTATTTTTTACTATTGGATTTTTGAATGCTACTATTATACTTTATGAAATTGTTGTGCTCGACAGGGTCCATGTGAACTAAATTATTATATAAGATCTTGTAAAACACATGTGAAATGCAATAAATGATTGAATTGAATTGAATTGAATTACTTGATAAAGCTTTAACAAAAACGTTATCGCATTATCTTACATACACACATAAACTCACGCTTTTTCCATGAAGGTAGGCAGAAACCACAGAACGCCACCTGCTACGATCCCGACATACTCGTTTTGCCTCATCCACGTTCATACATCTGTTCATTCGCTCACGCCGGTTGTGAGTACTAAGCGTAAGACCTCTCTGAAGAACCACAAATAAGGTCAGTGTATGTCCTTCAGAGTGTCCTCTCCAGGCGTTGCCACTCACATCTGCGTTGTAAATACTTTTTATTGGTCGCCTTGCACTCATCCTTTCCACATGACCAAACCATCTAAGCACACTCTTTTTGGTTTATGTCACAACATGCACTTCTTTTAAACCACGACGTTCTCGTATAACCTCATTCCTTAATTTATCATTCAGACTTACAATACACAATACATGCTTCGCAAGGAACGGATATCACAGCATTAATTTATTCTACTTTCATGCCTCGTCAGCCACACCCAAAATTCACTTCCATACACGAGTGTTGGCACACCATTGTAGACAGTCTTCGTTTTCAGTCGGTTCTTTTTAAATTTTGTGTTATTGTTTTTGGTGATCTTAAGTTCCTCTTTAGAAATGAACTCCTTCTACGTGAAACTTTACCGAGCGAACGAGGTGGGTTTGGTACAACTATGTATTTTACTCTTTGGGCGGGAGCGCTTGTGTCGAACTACCGTCCAACCCGTACCAGGTCTAAAAAAATACGCGAAACGCTGGAATGTTTGGCTCGCATTCCTTAGACCAAAGGTCATGCGCTGGAATTCGTACAGACCGAAAGGCGTTATGATGGCGGTTTTTTCTATGTCTTCTTTAGCTACTTTGATATGATGATAAGATTTATTTATGTCGAGTTTGGAAAATATCTTCTTACCTGATAGTATGTAGGTGAAATCATGCAGACGTGGCACGGGGTATCGGTCCGGTTTTGTGATTGCGTTAAGGCGCCTGTAGTCGCCACACGGTCGGATGTCCCCGTTTTTTTTCGCCACCACGTGCAGCGGGCTCGCCCACTCACTCTTGGATGGTCTGCATATTCCCATCTCCTGCATTACCCTAAATTCCTCCTTGACCTTGTGATATCTGTCGGGAGGAAGCGGTCTGGCTCTCGCGTGTACAGGAGGTCCTGTAGTTTCGATATAATGTATTACCTTGTTATCGTCGTCAGCGTTATCGTCCCTAAATGGTATGGGTTTGGTAATGTCTGCATATTCCGATAACAGGTTGTGAAATAAGTGATTACTGTCTACGATGCTGACAGAGGGTTCCGCGCACTTAACAATGTTGCCGCGGGTCACCAAGCTATTGTTCCTATCTAACAATTGTTGTGCATTTAAATCTACTAACAACCCATAATGACGCAAAAAATCTGCTCCTATGATAGGTTGTTTTACATCAGCAATTATAAAAGTCCATCTTAATGGTTTTCCTAATTTTACATGTAATTCTAGGTTTCTTGTGCCGTAGGTTTTAATTTCAGAACCATTTGCTGCATACAACTTAAAATTATCACTGTCACTTACGTGTCTTTGCCATTTAGTTGGGGGTAGAACTGATACGTTCGCACCTGTGTCCACGAGGAAACGCTTGCCCGAGCTGGTGTCTGTAACACATAGGCGGTTATTCACGTTGTCGATGCAGTGCTCCGCCGTTGACCGCATCGCATCTAGTTTCCCGACCTTCGAGAATTTTCACCTGCTGCGCCGTTGTCCCAGCTGCATGGTTGCACGCACCTGGTGGCGTTCTTACCGAATCGGTAATGGTAGAAGCACAGTCTGCCCTTTCGTTGCGACGTTTTTTCCCTCTTCATGTCTGGTGGCTGTGATCGGTACCGTGGTCTAGAGGTGCTTTGCCCGCCTCTGTTTATTGCTTCGATTTTCTCACCAAGCTTTACTATTTCCGCGATCAGCAGGTCTGGTCCTGATGTTGGGGTACTCGTTGCAACTGCTGCGATAGTGTTTTTAGGTGTCGCTTCTTCCATTATTTTATCCGCCATTTCCGCTAGTTTTTCCAGCTCCGTTGTTGCACTGATGGTTAATAATGTACGAACGGTTTCAGGTAGTCTTCCCATCCATAGAATGCGCATCGTTTCATCGGGGATTTTGTCTCCTGCCAGGTTTTTCATGCTCCGTAGTAATTGCGTGGGTTTTTGCTCGCCCAGTTCGGATTCGTGCAGCACCTTCTGGAGTTTCCGCGTGACCGACTCTTCGTACACCGTCAAAAGTCGTTCCTTTAGGGCGGTGTATGGTTTGTCCGGTGGATTCAGAATTATGTCACGCGCTTGTTGTATGGTGCTTTTGCTTAGTTTTGGTAGCACCAGGCCGAATTTCTTGGCCTCCCCTTGCTTCTGACTCGCTAGTAATACCTCGAACTGTGCAAACCAGAGACGTGGATCGTCTGTCCAAAATTCAGGAATTTGCGCCTTCAATTCTATCGGCGCTACATCCTCGCTCTCCCTTTTGGCTGGCACCGCCTGTGTTTGTGGAGCCAGCATTTTTGCCAATTTAGTTCGCACTTATACAAGACACGTTACAGAGTCACTGATTTTGTTCACTATGCACTTTGTGACGGCGTAATTATATAGTTCGCGTTCGGGGTCACCACTTTAGGGATATTGATGCCGGTGTGTGACTTTATTTATCCCTATTATATGAGCACTGCGTTACCAGGTTATCGGCCTCTGGGACTTGTTAAATAAACGTCAGTTTACTACTGAATATGTTTAATTCCGATCAAACCCCAAGGAGAACCTCTCGACCGGGCTAGCGCGCAGTAACTGCCCGCCGTTCATACGTCGCGCTCACAAATGCATTTCAGCTTACCTTGCGTTCTGATTATCGTGCATGCTTACATGTGTCCCTACAGTTCTTTTTAAATTTTGTGTTATTGTTTTTGGTGACCTTAAGTTCCTCTTTAGAAATGAACTCCTTCTACGTGAAACTTTACCGAGCGAACGAGGTGGGTTTGGTACAACTATGTATTTTACTCTTTGGGCGGGAGCGCTTGTGTCGAACTACCGTCCAACCCGTACCAGGTCTAGGTGGAAGGTTTAAGTTGACTTTACGTTCCTCTTTGGAAAGGAACTCCTCGATTTCATCATTACTTTCGAATTTCACCCTTTCTTCTCCCCTAATGCGATCAACACGATTCACAAACTGGTCACTCACCTTAACAAAGTCTTCGACACTCACTCCTTTAATAACGCTCTCATAAGCCACAAACATTCTTTCGATTACGCTATGAACATTCTCTGGGAAAATTGTTACTAAATCGTCCTTGAATTTCTTCTTCTTCAAAACATACTCTTTCAATTCGTGCAACGTAGGAAACTTCTTGTTTTTCTTAACATAGTTCAGATACAAATTATACGGAGACAAAATGTTATTTAATTGCAAATGAGTAATTGGGTCGTATGTCAGCTCAATCGTTTTTTCAGTGTAATTGACGACCACTTGATTTGCCATTTTGTATAATTCGCTATAGAAAGATACATCTTTGTCGATCATGAAAAAGGGGCGAAATGTTTTATCGCAGATATGAACCTCTGCGTCGCCACTATGAAACAGGAAGTGAACGTACTCTTCCAGATTGACTTCCTTCGTAACCACGTTGTCTCTCAGCATTTCTTTGTGATTCAACTTCAAATAATTCAGCTTTTTCACATTCGCCTGATACTTAATTTCAGGAATTAGAAAACCGTTTACGTTTTTGAAAATTCTCTCTACCAAATACAAAACTTTTTCTTTCCGCGTTGGAATTCTCTTCAGGATCATCACATGCTTCATTATATCCTTTCGCTTATTGATGGTTCCCAAGTCTAACTTGTAGTTCAAATTGATCAAAATTTCGGTCATGAGGTGTGCCACGCCGTGGTACATTCGCAAACGTTCGTGTGCAAACCGTTGAGGATCGTCTTTGAATATTAACGTGGACAGCTCGACGCAGTACCATAGTGCACTCGGTAATGAAGCATTCAATTGTGGGTCTAATGGCAAAGATGACAGTCCAATTTTACACTTCGTAGTACTGATACGCCTCAACGTGTACTTTTTGAACTGTGCAACTACGTTTTTGTCCATCCACTGTTTCTTTTCACAAATTTTCCATAACACGAAGTAAAACAAGCCGATGTTGAATTTCACTTTTTTGAAGTCGAAGTATGTGGCAGACAAAATGTAGTCGTTGTATGCATCGAAGTCAGCAGTGTCCACTAGCACCAGACCGCCATGGAATGGTCGGCGGGTGCGAGGCTCCAATTTTGTATCTTGCTGTATTAGCTGTTTGTAGACAGTTAACGTATAAAAGTATCCTATTGACTCATTGATATCAGGATCTTGCAACAGAAACAAAGGACATTCCATCGTGGAATTGAATTTTGAGAAAGACGCCTTGCTGTCCTGGTTGTGGGAAATAAGTTTCTCCAGCAGATTTAATTGTGTGCATAAGATCACAGGGATCCCTTTCTCATCAGCCAAAATGATGTCAGGAAACTCGATTTCTTGGTCAGCTGTAAACTTGATATCCTCGATCGGCTCATCGGGAACTTCATTACTGAATGTTTTTTTGAATTTTAATGCGTCGAAGCCGTAGGACTTCTTCTCACTGACGATGTAGTTAATTAAAGTGGTAATCGACTTCTCAATATCTATTTTCAAGTCGTATGATTGATTACTGAGACTATTGTACCAGTATGTCTTCTTGAATCTACGTATAAATGTATCTTTATCCATGGTATCGGGGAAGTATTTCGTGGATACTTTGTTTAATCGATTCTTCAATTTTTTCAGCTTATCGATTTCGGCGAGAGATCTTGCATCAGTTTTTGGCGTAGTGAGAAACTTAAATTTGATGTAAGACTTCAGATTCTCTTTTTCGGTTGCAAAGTTGTCGGGAGTTATATGATCGTAGTCATACTCTTTAGAAATATCAGTTTCATCGAACAGTTTATTGTTGCGGTAAATTTTACATCGGCTTTTGATAAACGACGCTGTGACCGATAAGTTGATGCGGCTCAGGTTTTTATTTATCGCATGAAAAACGACATTTTCATAATTCATATTTTCATTAAGTTCCAAACATCTGGCGAAACTTTTACCGTGGATCAGACCGTCGGTTATGATGTACATCAATATGATTTTGTCATTGCCATCCAAGTTTTTCTTTATCCACTTAATAATTTGTTCAGGCAATGTATCACCCTCATAGCCATCCCGGTTATGGTACGCGCGACGAGTTTCAGTTTCACTAACTAGCTGGCACCTTTGACCCCAATGTAAATAAACGATTCTTGATTTTTCTACTGGCAAAGCACTTCGAATTTCACTCACGTCACTTTTAAACTGTTCAAGTGTAGATAGTCCATTTTCGTGATAATACCTTACTCTGTTTGTGGAACCAGAGTAATCTTTAGCATAAATGTAATAATTAACCATTTTGAAGTGTGACTTAAACTCACGCAAACAATAAAGTGAACCGCGGAGCACTAAACTCTCTCGCGAGAGGAGTGTGCCGCACACTCGTCGGTCGAGTACTGAAGGTTTTTTCGCCAACAGCGGCTTTTATGCGGTGGGCGGCGCATGGGAATTCCGAACGCGACAAGCTACTTGATTGTTGACAGTTTTGAGTGAGTCAATATGACCTATTATATATTTTAAGGCCGGTTCACGGGTTCAGACCAAATGCGTCAGGCATTTTATAACCTGACATCTTTTTTTTTCAGATGGAATTTCATCAAATGTCCAGTCCCGCTCTGGGCGGAAGGCAGTGTCAGACTTGTACTGACTAAAACATTACCATGTTCCTTCTTGGAGTTTCAGGGGCGCAGTATCTCTTTCGAACAGTCCCGCCCAGAATGTCCAGTTGAGAATGAGGTCCAGAGAGTTAATTGGGATAACATGGATCCTATGTGTTAACTCAGGTTGTAAACTTTCTGTGTCCGTTCTGTCGTTTTTGCGTGATTGAGTAACAAACAACATTTATTAGGACGGGCGAATAGGTAACAACCTGGAATCTTTATTTGTGCCCGATTCACGGCAATAGGCTCGCTCCCTATTACATAATATGACTTAAACATAACTGGCGAAATCTGGTTGTACTTTAGGAACACCTCTGCTTAACCCTTTAGGAAATACAGGGGTCATGTTTCGTTTTCTGCAAGGCGAAATAGTCAGTTAAAGTTGATCGATGAACGCACGATTGGGGAAAATACCGAAATATCGGAACGATAAAATATAGACTGTACAATATTACAATAGTTGTAATTGGGGAATTAATAAATCGTGTAATGCAACATAAATCTTTCTTGCACCATATTTCACAGTTTTGTTGCAGTACTGATAAAACCCAAAAAATCAAAATAAAAAGTCATTAATTCAAATTAGGCTGATAATCAGCACTTTTTGAACGTCAAAATTACAAGAAACAGTCCCCCAAAACGCCCGCCCTTCGCGTACCAATAAATAATATAATGTAATAATAAATAATGCTAATGCATATCTCATATGTCAATAAAAATATAATGTGATGCAATATTAAGTGATGTTATAAGTGTTGTGCAATATTAAGTCATATATTATTTTATTTATTAAATAATATTATGAAATTGTTTAGGGTTCGTCTATTGAGGCGTGATATAACATCACGCCTCTGGGATTTTTATTAATAATTTCTCAGTATGTCCTTATTACATTGGAGTGGGACCTAAATGTGGGTGTAATATTAGGTATAGTACCTCTGCCTAGCCGTTCGGGGATCAGAGGCGTGATGTTATGTTTATGTTAGTTTATCAAGTACCTAGGTAAAACCAGTTCTCATCAAAACAGTGCTCCTAAAAGCTTATCTTTTAATAAATACTGTGTAATATTCGGGAATAACTTACTTGCCAACCCCAAATAAATTGGGATAAGGGCAAGAGAATGATGATTCGGGACTTCCTCACGTGGGTTTTTAAATAAACTGTCAGTTAAATTAAATAAAATGTAATACAATTAATGGGTTTTATTAAATTTAAATTCTTGTTTATCGTTAATCCTTATCTTTATTTAAAAACCCATGTGTGTGAGTCCCGAATTCTAAACAATGTTTAGTTACAGATAAGCTTTTTGTAAGATAAGTAGGTATTCCCGGTTGATGACAATTGACAACATTAGCCCCGAAGGGGGGCAGGCTGTTTTCGGCTATTCGTTTTTAGGGTTCCGTAGCCGAATGGCAAAAAACGGAACCCTTATAGATTCGTCATGTCTGTCTGTCTGTCTGTCCGTCCGTATGTCACAGCCACTTTGTTCCGAAACTATAAGAGCTATACTTTTGAAACTTGATAATTAGATGTATTCTGTGAACCGCATTAAGGTTTTCACACAAAAATAGAAAAAAAACTTTTATTTTTGGGTTTCCCCATACATAGAACTAAAAACCAAAATGTTTTTTTTCATCTGACCCATTCGTGTGGGGTATCTATGGATAGGTCTTCAAAAATGATATTTAGGTTTCTAATATCATTTTTTTCTAAACTGAATAGTTTGCGCTAGAGCCACTTCCAAAGTGGTAAAATGTGTGTCCCCTCCCTCTAATTTCTAAAGTAAGAGGAGGAAAATTCTGAAAATATTTAAGTTTGTAGAACCTAAAAAAAACTATCAACGAAAATTGGTTTCAATAAGATGTGATGTTTAGTTTTTGAGATATGGGACTTTTTCATCAAACTGCAGCAGTAACTTTGTTTTTCGTTAACATACTATGAAAAACCAATTTAGTTTTGCGGTTTAGTGGAAGTTTACAACTAATACTACTAACTAATGATTGACAGTTCAAAATATTGTTTGGGGCTATGGAACCCTGTGTGCGAGTAAGACTCGCACTTGGCCGGTTTTTGTATTGGTACGGAACAAATCATTGTCATCAACCGGGCACAAATCCAAACTCCGTGGCAGCTACTGACAAATTTATGCAGCCCTGTGTGGCTGTCTGTCACGTGCACTTAATTATATGGCAAATATCTTAGACTTAACTCCTATTTCAAAATCATCACACGGTATCGGCCACTTACAAACACGTTAGACCTTTAGTTTATGTAAAACCTACAAGAAGGTTGATAGAAGAAATTGATTAAATGTAACGAAGTATTATTAAGACTGTTGTCTAGATTAAAAATGTAACTATAAGTAGTTTAAGCAAGTTGTCATAAGTAAAGTTGTATAGCATAGTATATCTTAATTGTTTGTCAAGAATCTAATTAAAACTCAACAAGGGGGATGTCTTCCTGTGGGTGTCGTAAGAGGTGACTAAGGGACTTGCCAAAGAATGGGCAGCAGCGTTCTCTGTGCATTTTGCAATAACCGTACTGCGATCGCCAACCACCTGCCAAGCGTGGCGATTTCAGCAAAACCCCCCCTTTGGGGGAGGCCTATGGCCAGCAGTGGACGTCTTTCGGCTAAAATGATGATGATGATGAAGGGGGATGTTGTGACATCACTATTTAGTATGTAATTAGTGTGTCACCACTAGTGATTGTCTATGATGTATATCCATCTGGTCGCCATAACTTGATCTTAACCCGTGTACTACGGACTGTCTGTAATTATAACCTGTGTCCTGTGATAATAAAACATAGTATACCAACGCTATCTTTCATTGCTACTACTGAACATAACAGTTCTATGCTGGTCCAAGCCCATTAGTTTAATTTACTGTACCTCTGTAATTATATGGTAAAGTTTGTATAAAGATAAATAATGCCAAATTTCTAAATAATATTTTTTAAATTAATAACAAAAAGCACAAACGTAGTGACTTTGGTTTAACGAAAATGCAGCGTACAAAGCAATATAATTGTATGACTCTTATGGAAGACATTTTTGTATTTAATACAAAATAAGTACTTTAACCAAACGTTCTTTCTTCCATTGAATTTCTAAACAATATTGTACCTCTTGTAAAGCCATAAATTCCTTACTTAATGTAATCCGGGCTCGTTACAAGAGTCAGCCGATAGGCCTAAAGGAATATTTCTACGAATTCCTAAGAAACGCCAAAAATATCAGATTTCTATGCGTAACTTACAATAGTAGAATCACATCTGGTTGCGATAAACCCCGGTCAGGAATACCCAAATAGATTCTTAAAACAATAGAGACGTTGGCACAGAGACGGCAATGAAAGGAACCCTGTGAAAACGTAGGAAGATAGTCCGAAGGACGCACGTGGGCTTTTTCGACAAAAGGTTGGGGATGGAGAAAGGAAGGTGGCCTCGAGACAGTCGGTCTGAGATCGCTATAGGGCGATATATCGCTATAAGTTTGGATATTTGGTGAATACCGAGAGTAGACGTGAGGCATAAATATTGGATTAAGTATGTGGATTAGGTATTTTTCGATGCGAATCCATACCCAATCCAAAGCATCGAGGATTAGGTATGGCACAAAATATACGTACACAGTCTACACAGGAGATATTCCGTAGTTCTGTACCTTCAAATGTGGGGGTTAAGTTTCAAGTTTAATTAGCACTGCCGTCAGCGCCATCTATCCATACTAATATTATAAATGCGAAAGTCACTCTGTTTGTTTGTTTGTTTGTTTGTTTGTTTGTTACCTTTTCACGACTAAACGGCTGATCGGATCTTAATGGATTTTGGTAAGAAGATAGATTTAAACCTTGGGAAGGACATAGGCTATATATTATCACGCTATTAGCATTGGGAGGTGAGCAATATTGCAATTTGTTCATATTCCTCAACTGATTGAAAACTGACAACTGTCATAACAAACATTAGAATAGATCGGCTATTTTAGAACAATTGTCACCGAAGTAAATAGCCTGGCGGTTTAGCGGTTGACCTGTGAATCATAGGTTGCAGGATCAAACCTCAGCCAATATGCACTTATTGTTTTATTTATTTTTTGAATTTTTGATGCTGTATTATTTACAAAAGTAACCATGGTTCGATCCCGACCCGGTTTTCACTTTTTGTAAGTAGGTATTTTGTTTATGCTTTAAGTCTTCCTAATCATTACCAAATAGTGTTATACATCCTTTTAGTTATCATTAACCATTCAAACTATAGTTAAACAATCATTTAGCCTCTGGCCGAATTAAAAGCCAGCTCTTGGATCACGGAAAGCGTAAGTTATGCGTTTAGCAATTTGTTTAAATAGACTGTGAGCATTGAGTACTCTGATCTTACGGTCCCACGGTCCAAAGCTTCAATTCACAACGACTCTAAAATATATTATAAGTAGTTACCGATAAGATTACTTTATTAAAGCTGCTTGAGCTTCCCCGTGGCAACAGCGACAGTACCAGTGTCCAGCCCTTTTAGTTTATATAGTTTTGTTTTCGTAAATTTTTAATTATTTAGTAAGAAAGTAATATCATCATCATTCATCATTTCAGCCGAAAGACGTCCGCTGCTAGACATAGGCCTCCCCCAAGTGTTGCCACATCGACAGGTCCCGTGTGACTTGCATCCGGAGGTTGCAACCATCACCAGGCCATCGGTCCACCTCGTGGGAGGCGTTCCAACGCAACGTCTTCCGATTCGTGGTCGCCACTCCAGAACTTTTCGGCTCCATCGGCCATCCGTTCTTCGAACAATGTGCCCTGCCCACTGCCACTTAAATTTGGCAATTCTTCGGGCTACCGGGACTTTGGGGTAACCTTGGTTCTCTTGCGAATGTCCTTATTTCTTATTTGATCACGCAAGGAAACTTCGAGCATAACCTTCTCCATTGACCTTTAAGTGATTTTAAGCCTTCTGATGAGGCCCAATGTGGGCGACCCAATCGGTCCGGTATGTAATCACTGGCAATACACACGGGTCATGGACTTTCGTCTTGAGACACTGCACGAGAACATATCATGCAACTTCCCGAACACTGCCCAGCCGAGTCGGATTCGACGGTTGACCTGTTTCTCGAAGTCAGACCTACCCAACTGGACCGTTTGTTCCATGTAGACATAATCGTCTACAACTTCGAGTGTAGAGTCTCCGATCTTGATAGGAGTGGGTGTTACATGGGCATTCAATATGACTTTGGTTTTTTCCATATTAATTTTAAGACCCACTCTTTCGGACGATCCACTGAGGTCATCGAGCATTGTACTGAGGTCCTCTATGGTCTCAGCCATGACCACTATATCGTCGGCAAATTGAATGTGAGAGATGTACTCGCCATTGACGTCGATGCCTAGCCCTCTCCAGTCCAGAACCTTAAATACATCTTCCAGTGCAGCGGTGAACAGTTTCGGAGATATGACGACTGTTTCACTTCCCTTTCACTGTCACTGTCCATGTCTCTCAGGAAAGCTAAATAGTGAATCTCATCTCTCATCCGTGCGATTTTGTGGTCAGAAATTAATGGTCGAAAACCAAAATAAAAGATTACCCGACCTGGGATTCGAAACCAGGACCTCATACTCAGTAGTTGCGACCACTAGACCAACGATACAGTATATTAACAACATCTATCAGTCTGTTTTAACTTTTTCACGCCTTAACTGGTGAACGGAGTTGGATCAAAGCCAGGTCATGATCTGGATAAGGACATTATAATACTTTCATTTATACATAAAAGCGCTATACTATTCACTCACCGATAAGTCACTCAAGAACTACTAACTACCACTTTTGACCTATTTAACTTGAAATCTTGCAAATAAGTTCTTAGTAAGGCAGAAAGGGATTTTTGGAAATTCCACCCCCAAGTGGAGTTAATCTCGGGTTAAAGGTTAAGTTTAGGAGAATATTTGTAATTTTTAAAAAGAGGCATGAATGCACAAAATCACGATTTACGTTTCTGGAAATTTTATCCATAGGGGGATTTCATAATGAGTTGATCGACATCAACTTTCAACATAACCTTTTTTTACAGTAGTCGGTAGCGTGTTCGTATACATTGAGGAGTTATACTCGGTTTTCGAAGTTTTACTAAGCTCTTGAAGCTCTTTACTCACAAATGAATAGGAGATCACACTTGAAGCAAGTTCTTTCAAACGAAAATAATCATTTAAAATCAATTTAGGTCGCTAGGGTCGATCTTCAGTTTAAGTTGTGTTTGCCTAGGTACCACTATGGATGGGTGACCACCCATTACGTACTGACTTTATTGTGCTTTGGAAAGCACGTTAAGCCGTTGGTCACGGCTGTCATTTGTAGATCTTTGACAGTCGTTACAGGTAGTCAGTGGCCCGAAAGTCTGACAACCAGTCTTACCAAGAGGTGTTGTATAACCCAGTACTAACTGGGTTGTGGAGGTCAGATAGCCAGTCGCTCCATGTAAAATCTTGGTATTCAGCTGCATCCGGTTAAACTGAATGTTCCCAACTTAGTTGGGAAAAGGCTGGGCAGATTGTATTAATACTGGAGACATCTGGTAACGAACTTCAAACAAAACATTGGAATCAAGAACCTCCTGCCTAAAAGACTTATTTTAAGCAAATCACAAACCTAACGCGTACGAAGTCGCGGGTAACAGCTAGTTTAGAATACCACTGGACTAGTTGTGGTCTAGCGATGTATCTCGTAACGAAACGCTGCACTAACATTAACACATTGTGCAGGCGCACTCTTTAAGTATGAAGGGTAATTTTGATCATTTCCGCAAGACCCCAAATAAATTGGGACAAGGGCAAGAGAATAATGATTCGGGACTTCCTCACATGGGTTTTTAAATAAATCCTCAGTTAAATTGAATAAAATGTAATACAATTGATGGGTTTTATTAAATTTAAATTCTTGTTTATCGTTAATCCTTATCTTTATTTAAAAACCCATGTGTGTGAGTCCCGAATATTACACAATGTTTAGTAACAGATAAGGTTTTTGTAAGATGAGCGGGTATTCCCGGTTGATGACAATTGACAACATTAGCCCCGTAGGGGGCCAGGCTTTTTTCGGCTTTTCGTTTTTTGTATTGGAATGGAATAAATCATTGTCATCAACCGGGCACAAATCCAAACACCGTGGCTGCTACTGACATATTTTATACAGCACTGCTGACCGTAGGCACCAGTTGCCTCTGTTTTGACGAGTATGAAATGAATTTAAATAGTTTCAATCCTTAGTCTGTTTACCCTTATTCAACAATCAAGTTGGCTACCTACCTACTGAGAACTGGGTTTACCTACTTGAAAATGACCTAAACATAACTTCAAGGCTCAAATCCCCGACAGGTAAGGCAAAGGTATACCTGATACTACACCACCATTTCACCATATTTAGGTCCCACGCCATGTAATAGGGGCGAGGCTGTTTTGTCATCAACTAGGCACAAATCCAACTCCGTCTGTTTATAATCATTTGCTGATCTGGGAATCGAACCCTGGACCCCATGGTCAGCAGTCGCGCTTGTGACCACTACACCAACGAAAACCGAACACGCTGGAATACACAATAGACGAATTGCTTACACCTAGTTACAGATTCAGCTTTGGAGAATGAAAGGAAAATTAAATAAATAATTTGTTTTACCTTGTGGCTTGCAGCTTCTGTAAATATTACGATTATATTAAAGCTGTATGTGTCTGTTTGACCGCGTCTGTCTCCTAAGCTACGCAAAGGGTGTAAATGCTGTTTTCAGCATTATTTAGACAATTTATTTGTGGTGTGCAGCATGTCTTCTTCCATTCTTTTGTTAGCTGTCATCTCAACAGTCACCTCCTATACACCGTCCATCCATATGTATTTTGGTATTCCCCTACTCTTATAGCCTTCCAGATTTATACTTATAGTTTCCCCTTCGCCATTTTCCTCATTTCTTCGAATCACATACTATACCATTAACAACCGGTTACCAAACAAACCTTTTTGAACCGGGAGGTTAACGTGCACCTAAAAGATAATTATCAAACATTCGTGTACCTGAATAAGAAATATGGATGTAATGAGAAGTCGGAACACCGTGTGAAGCAGGGGCGGGCCGCTAGTATGTCATTCATAATAAGCTCTGCACCTAATAAAAATAGAAATTATTTGTATCTCCTTTGCGCATTGATTTCTGTCTCTTACAATAACTTTAATCTCATTCATTAGTCATAATAATAATAGTGTTACGGCTGGTTAGCAGGGTTCTTGCAAAGAATACGAGGTTTTAAATTTAGACAGGATTTATTCCAACTTCGTGGTGCGTTACAATTCGTGAGAGCGGTCTTATAGGTTATGTGTCAAAACTATCGTAGCGTGCAGTTTTTTCTTCACGTTGACAGGTGACAGGCGACAGATGACAGTGACAGTTCGTGGTATTGGCACTGCGTTTCGTTGTCGTCGAAACATGCTCCCGGCCTTGAAAGCTGAAGGTTTCAATGATGTGTGTGAAGTGTAGTAGCTAGTCGTCATTGGGCGGCAGCGGACAGATTTTTGAAAAAGCTCGTCGGGTGACGCCGGTGGCAGTGCGGATGTCGGCGACCCTGGAGACTCCATCACGACCTGGATATGTCTTCACTATGCGGCCAAGCTTCCATCTCAACGGTGGCAGGTTGTCATCTTTGATGAGCACGAGTGTGTCCTCTTTGAGATCAGTCCCTTGATGTTTCCATTTCGTTCTTGTCTGTAGCTCGGAAACATACTCTTTAGACCATCGGCTCCAGAAGTGTTGCCTTATTTGCTCAAGGCGCTGGTAGCGGGTGACTCTGTGAATCGGCGCGTCTTTCACGTCAGCATGCATAGGCGCAGTCAGCAGACGGCCAACCAGAAAGTGAGCAGGGGTGAGCGGAATGTAGTCATGTGGATCAGAGGACATGGGAGTAAGTGGACGGGAATTAAGGATAGCCTCGACTTGAACTAATACTGTGCTAAATTCCTCGTAGGTTAAATGCGCGTTGCCTACGACACGTCTCAAGTGGTATTTGCAGCTTTTTACCCCTGCTTCCCATTTGCCCCCGAAATGACTATAGCGTATGGTGGAATCATGTGAAATTTAATACTTTGAGAAGCCGCGTAGTCCTTTACGTCGTTCGAACACGATGTTAAAAACCTAGTGAATTCGTTCTTTAGACCAACAAAGTTTTTTCCGTTGTCGGAATAAATTTCACTCGGTTTACCACGACGTGAAATGAAGCGTTTAAGAGCTAAAAGGTAAGAGTCTGATGACAAATCTGTGACTAGTTCTAAGTGAACCGCGCGTGTACTAAAACAGATAAATAGACAAACGTACGCCTTTTCTGTCCTTGCACCCCTGCCTTTCCGGTTCAATATGAGCACTGGTCCAAAATAATCGACTCCGGACACCATGAACGGAAAAACTGAGTCTAGTCGCTCTTTAGGCAGGTTTCCCATGATAGGAGTGGCTAAATTCCCGCGCATTCTCGCGCATTTAATACATCCGTGTACTATTTTTCTCGCGAGATTCCTACCACCTACGGGCCACCAAGTTTCCCTAATATTAAACAGCAAAAGCTGAGGTGCTGCATGCAGCATTTGTTTATGTTCAAAGCGGAAGAGAAGAACGGTAAAATGTTGTTTAGCGCACAGCAAGATGGGGTGTTTTTTATCGAACGTGAATAACGGCGAGTTTTCTATGCGACCTCCAACTCGAATTAAGCCTTGACTGTCGATAAATAAGTTCAGTTTCGATAAGTGTGCGTTTTTTACCGGTTTGTTGCTGGCAAGTATTTCGTGCAAATCTGGAAAGGATTCCCTTTGTGAAATTTTTGCCAATAGAGTAGTAGACACACTCAACTCATCAACCGTGAGCGGACCTGTGCGTTTACTGCCCTTGTTGCGCGCGTTGTGTACAAATCTAAGTACGTAGGCAGCCGTACGCTTCAAGCGGCTGAATTGAGAAAATCTACTAAAGGTTAATAAATCCACGTTTCTGTTTTGATTTATAACAAGCGTGTTACTAATGTTTTTGACTTCGGGTAAGTCTTGTGGAACTAAATTTAAATCATAATTCGAAATTTTATAATCTTGATCGTGTAAGAACGTGGGACCGTTCCACCACAAATCGCATGAGCTGAGTGTGTCTACAGCTTGCCCTCGCGACACCAAATCCGCAGGATTTTCTTTTCCACTGACGTGGCGCCACGGACAACCCTTCGTTAATTTATGAATTTCTCCAACCCTATTCTGGACATAAGTTTTAAGTAAGTTAGATGGCATTCCTAACCAACCCAAAACAATCGTTGAATCTGACCAGAATACAACGGCATTGATCGGCGATCGCAAAGAGTGACTTATTTTGGTATATAAACGCGCACCGAGCACTGCCCCTAATAACTCTAAGCGAGGAATAGTTGTAGGCGCAGTCGGCGCAACTTTGCCTTTTGAGCATAACAAGCGCATTGTAACAGCTGATCCGTTATTAATCGTGCGTATGTAGGCGCATGCGCCGTACGCTACCTGTGATGCGTCCGTAAAAATGTGTAGTTCGATCCGCGCTGGGTTAGAACACATAACATGACGGGGTATGCGAATGTGATTTAGTCGATCTAAATTATCAAGAAATTTGACCCATATTTTTGCGACGTCGTTTGGTACAGGTTGATCCCAATCAAGTTTTAGTAACCAACACTTTTGCAATAATGTTTTAGCTATAGTTATCACTGGACTCAACATACCTAGTGGGTCAAATATTTGTGACGACACTGACAAAATGATTCGTTTAGTAATGTTTTCTGTGTCATGTTCAACTTGTGTGTGATAATATAATTCGTCTGACTTGTTATACCAACCTAGACCTAAAGTTCTGTGAGCGTGTTCACCTAAAGACAGGTTTTTAGAAATATCTTGTGTGTTATTTTGATTTTCATGATTAAAGTTAAAAACCCATTTTCTAAGTGGTAAACATGCTGTACTTAACACCTTACTTGTATCTTGGCAAATCGACATTAACTTAGGTATAGTAGATGCCCCACAGACTAAGTCATCGACATAGAAGTTGTCGTTAATCGTCTGAGCAACCTCCGGATCCACGTCGTGTCGTGGTCGTGTCGGTATCGTATCGGACTCCACTGGTGTCGCGTTAGGCGTACATTCGATCGCTAGCTGTTTGAGGCATCTGCAACTAAGAAATGGCGCTGCGGCGTGGCCATATGTTACAGTGTTTAATTGATATACACTTAGCGGATCAGACGGATTATCTCGCCACAAAATTAATTGTAAGTCACGTTGATTTTCATCTACAACTATACAACGGTACATTTTTTCGATGTCCGCGCATGCCACATACCTGTTTTCGCGAAATCTTAACAATATGGCGATTAAATCACCCTGTATAGGCGGGCCTACAAGTTGTAAATCATTTAATGAAATACCATTCGACGATGGTTGACTTGCGTTGAATACAACTCGTAACTTTGTTGTGGTGGAATGTTCACGAAACACACCATGATGTGGCATGAAGTAGTGTGGTGTACCGTATGTTTGTATTTTACTCATGTGACCTAAGTTAATGTATTCGTGTATGAACTCCGTGTACATTTTTTTATACACCGGATTGCGTTCGAGACGTTTTTCAAGCGCATAAAATCGATTTACGGCAATCGATCTAGTTTTACCTAACGTGTTCGGCGATGATTTCAAAGGTATGCGTACACAGAACCTACCGTTTTCGGACCGCGTCGTCGTATTCACGAAATGTTCCTCGCATATTTGTTCATCATCACTGCGTGTCTTATCCGAACATGAAGGTAACTCCTCGACTTCCCAGAATTTGCGTAACTGTTCATCTAAAGGATGTTCAAATGTTTGCGTGAAATGACATTTAATGTTTTTGGTTTTAATGTTAGTTTGTACCGAACCTGACACTATCCAACCGAGTTTGGTATTTTGTAGGAACGCACCATTAGCCAACTTCATTTTCCCTTCACTCAGTAAATTCCAAAACAAATCGGCACCTATCAAAATATCAATAGGTAAACTTTCATAAAAACATGGATCTGCGAGCTGTATATTGGTGGGAATATTGAATTTTATTCTATCAAGTTCAATGGAAGGTAAGTTTGACGTTATTTTCGGTAAAACTAAACATTTCATGCGTTCTGTGTAATTGTTGTTTTGTGCTCTAAACTCAATGTCACAAGTCTGCGTGCATTGTGACACTAAGTTCCCTACACCATGTATATTACCAGGCCCCTCAGAAAGTATTGCGAAAAAAAGTTTTTATATATGGGAGACTGGCCAGTTATTATGTTTTTCGAAAATATGATTATTTATAAGTAAAAATAAGTAAGTTCCAATTTCAAAATTTCCCTCCACATTTTTTGCGAGTTAATTCAAAGTATTGTGTCTCACTGAAATATGGATCTGCGCCGGGAACATTTTAGAGCTATGATTTTATACGATTTCAAGTGTCGCCTGAAACCGGATGAATCGTACGATAGACTTCAAATGGCATTCATGGATGAAGGCCCTTCCAAGGCAACCGTGTATCGTTGGTATAACGAATTCAAGCGCGGTCGACCAACTTTGGGGGATGACGAAAGAAGCGGTCGCCCTTTGACGGCTGTTACCGAAGAAAACGTGCTAGCAGTGAAAAATTTAATCCAAGACAATAGGCGAATTACATATCAGGAGATTCAACACATATTGAAGATTGGATCGGGAAGCGTTCACGAGATTCTACACAGCCATCTTCGCGTGAGGAGGATAGTATCACGCTGGGTGCCGCACAACCTCACCGATGCTCAGAAGCAGGCCCGGGTGGAATGGTGCCGTGATATGCTTAACAAATTTGAAGCAGGCTCGTCTCGGCGTGTTTACGACATCGTTACAGGTGATGAGTCCTGGATTTATCAATACGACCCAGAAACCAAGCGCCAGTCGACTGTTTGGGTGTTTCAAAATGAGCCAACGCCTACCAAAGTGAAGCGATCTAGAAGCGGGGGTAAGATTTTGATCGCTAGCTTTTTTAATTTGACTGGCCACTTGGTATCAATTCCCTTACGGGATCAAAGAAGCATTAATGCCGAATGGTATACTTCCAAATGTTTGCCAGAAGTTTTCTCTGTTATAAGCAACAAGCGACCAAACACAGGGCTCCGCGGGCTACTGCTCCACCACGACAATGCACCTGCGCACACCGCACTCAAAACGAGGGACTTCCTGGACAGCACGCCAGTCAAACTCCTGGGTCACCCTCCTTACAGCCCTGATCTAGCACCGTGTGACTTCTTTTTATTCCCAAAAATAAAAAATCAGCTCAAAGGGATACAATTTTCGTCGCCGGAAGATGCGCTGG
This sequence comes from Cerastis rubricosa, assembly GCA_949152445.1. NCBI lineage: Eukaryota > Metazoa > Arthropoda > Insecta > Lepidoptera > Noctuidae > Cerastis > Cerastis rubricosa. Next base: position 19,877,629 of record OX424541.1, read on the forward strand.
CTGGGTTCGAGCAGGCTGTAAACGAGGTGTCTGCGGCGGACTGGAAAAAGTGTTTTGAAAACTGGTTTAGGCGCATGAATCTTTGTATAGAGGCTGGTGGAAAGTACTTTGAAAAGATTTAATAAAAATATATGTACGTATAGAACAATTTTTTTTAGTTTCGCAAAACTTTCTGAGTGTCCCACGTATAAGTGGACTGTATAAGTTGCGGATTTAATTTGTCGCATAATTTTTGTGTGATTATACAACGCTCACTACCACTATCTAAGACCGCCCGCGCTTTCTGATAGATTCCTGTGTGATCAGGTATTTCTATTATGGCCGTAGACAGCAAAACGGGTGACCAGCTGGCGGAGGTGTGTGCGTGTGTACCTGCCTGCAGCGTGCAGCTGTGTGCGTTCAAATCATCAGTGTTGATATCATTCAATAATTCCTCAGTATTTGTTTGGCCCTGCGCCGACGTCACTAATGTTACTGCGCGTGATTCAGACTTGGCGGGACATAGTAATGAATTGTGCTTTTGTTCGCATCTCCAACACGGACCTAACTTACATTCAACTGAAGAATGACCTACTCTCATGCAGTTCTTACATAGACCTTTCTCATCAACTACCTTCAACCTTTCATTTAAATTAAGATCTAAAAATTGTTGACAAGAATATAGTGGATGTTGGGAATTGCACAGATAACATAAGTACTTAGTAGGCACTTTACCCTTGCCTTTTGAGTCAGCTGATTTGTTAGTTGTGACATTACAGTGAACCTTGGGTACATTTTGCGGATATGTACTGTGTTTCTTTTTATCTTGTATGTGAGACTGCTGTGTGTACTTACTATGCGATACATTTATGGTTTCTAGCATGTCTGCACGACCTTTGAGAAACTGCAATAACTGATCCACCGTGAGTTTGTCTTTTGACTCACTACTTCTGGATAAAAGTGTAGATTTATGTTGTTCCCACTCACGCTCGGTCACCTGATCTAACTTAGATACAACTAAATAGATAATCATAGTATTCCAGTGCTCGGTGGGTTCTCCTAAAATCTTTAATGCACGTAGATTTTTAAGTACATTATCTATCAATTGGCGTAACTGACTAGGTGACTCTTTAGTACGCATAGGAATGGTAAACAATGACTTCATGTGATTGTGTACAAGAAGCTGGCTGTTATCATATCTACTCAGCAGGAACTCCCATGCCACAACATAGTTACTAGCAGAGAATTGAAGTGAATCTATGACTAAGCTAGCACTTCCTTTCAACGCTGATTTTAAATAATGAAACTTTTGTATATTTGTAATATCCTTTGAGTTATGAATGAGGGACTGAAAGGTATCTCTAAATTGTAACCAGTGCTCATATGTGCCATCAAATTCAGGAATGGAAATTACAGGCAATTTAATGTAATCTAATTTAGTATGCGCTTGTTTTAAAGTGTCATTAGCATTACTTTCCTCACAACCTAACAAACACTGAGCCTTAGCTATAGCACTGTAATACTCGGATTCAAAGACTTCCAAGGATTCTAACTCTTTTTCTGTATCGGCAGAACTTTGTGTATAGCTCATAGAATCCTGATAATCCTCAAACTCATTCAACAGTGTTGCAGCCCTGGCAGTTCTTAGCTTTAACTCTGCGCGTTGCACTTCAGATAAAACCTGATTGTCCAAAGAACAAATATACTTTTTGAATGTAGTTAATTTAGCTTTAACTGTACCTCGTTTCCTTATCAAATCGGTTCTTTCAATGTTCAAAGTAAGTTTCGGTGACGTACTCATTTCGTGTGCGAATAAGAAGCTGAGGTACTTACAGTTTCAGAATCTACCCACCACAAGCCTGCGTAAGCTGTGTCGCGCTGGCTAAATGCTGTGCCAATGCTTCACTGAGCTGATGTACCACTATTAACGTGCGTGTGCGTGCGTAAGCGCAGTTTGTACAAAGCACTGGAATAAGCAGAGAAAACACAGTATTAATACAAGAGGAAGGTGGAAGCGGTTGGAGATCGTGGTTGGCTCGCCTTACCAGCATGCGTAAGTACAGGTAACGGACTTCTGCGCGTTTTCTCTTTGCTTGGTCTCCTTGTCACCGTTGCGTATTCTCAGCAAAGGAATCCCGTGGCAGCTGGTTCCGTGTGATATCCGGCTCGAAGGACCATATGTTACGGCTGGTTAGCAGGGTTCTTGCAAAGAATACGAGGTTTTAAATTTAGACAGGATTTATTCCAACTTCGTGGTGCGTTACAATTCGTGAGAGCGGTCTTATAGGTTATGTGTCAAAACTATCGTAGCGTGCAGTTTTTTCTTCACGTTGACAGGTGACAGGCGACAGATGACAGTGACAGTTCGTGGTATTGGCACTGCGTTTCGTTGTCGTCGAAACAATAGATAAACCCTAAACCATCAATATCCATACTTCCATACTTATAAGCTATACTAATCTTCTATATCTATATATTTACACATACAGCTGTTCTGTATGGTGTCGGACGGTTCTGTATGGTGTTGGACGTAAGGAATAACACCATCCCATATCTTCCCGTGGGTGTCGTAAGAGGCGACTAAGGGACTTGCCAGAGAATGGGCAGCAGCGTTCTCTGTGCTTTTGTAACAACCGTACTGCGATCGCCAACCCGCTTGCCAAGCGTGGCGATTATGGCAAAACTCCCCTAATGTCAATGTGGCGTTGGGGGAGGCCTATGTCCAGCAGTGGACGTCTTTCGGCTGAAATGATGATGATGATGATGAATAATACAGCTGAAGAGTTTGTTTGTTTGTTTGCTTAATCTCTGGACGAAAACGACTGGTCCGATTTGAAAATTTTTTTCAGTGTGAGATAGCCCATTTATTGAAGAAGGCAATAGGTTATATATAATCACGATACGACCAATAGGAACGGAGTAGCAATGAAAAAATTTGCGAAAACGGGGAAAATGTGACGCAGACGTAGTTGCGCGGGACACCTAGTAATGTTATAAATGCGAAAGTCACTCTAGCTGTAATACCTAACAGTAGTATTTATACTCAAAAAACTACTACCTACACTAGGTACTTAATACGTAAACATTATTTGTAATTTTGTACGCCTTGCACGGCAGCACATAGTGATTATAACTTTATTGATAACACCATGTACTGACTTTTACCTATGTGTCACGAATAAACATATTTGAATTTTAACTTTGTTTGTTTGTTACTTTTGCACGACAAAACGGCTTATCGCATCGTAATGAATATAATTATTTAATAGGTTGCCCACTGACTAAACATCATTAATCTACAAAGGAACTCTATTTAAAGCTAAACTTAAAGCATTCCTGTTAATTTGTTGTTGTTGTTTGGTGTGTTTTTCTTGTTAAATTGGTGACAAACGATGGTAAATAGTTTTGGAAAATAATAATGGTTCCGAAAATCAAATTAGCTTATCTCCAGCGATCTGTGGCCGACTATTATTCTAATTAACCAGCGTTATAATGAATTACCGACAAACACCCAGAAAATAAACAAAAAAAAAATCCAATTTTGCAAACAAATAAGAGCATGTTCAAATTACATTTTCTCCTAAAAAAATGGATCTTCAAACTAACTTCCGAATAGAATACTGAACCTTCAAGAAAATTACTAAGTTACCGACAACAGAGGTTTCGTCAAAATAATCGTATTTTAATTATTTTAATTTTTTAACTCTCATTAATGATGAAAATACCTCAACTGTTCGGCCCGCGCCATCGGGTTCGGGTCGCGTTCGGCTGTTTTCGCGTGCGAGTTCGAATGATCCGAGCGCAGTGCGCTTGCGCGACCGATCCTTGCGTGTTTTGTCGGGCTAGTGAGCAATTCGTTCCACTCGAAACTGGGACCAAGGACCAATTCTACCTGTTCTTATTGATAGGGGTTAACTGGTCCCACTTCGAAAATGCGACCAGGAGTTTGCTCCCGTTGAGTTACACCATTTTGTGTTACACTGTACCCATTGGGGAAAAAATTACGGCACAATGATCGCTGAGTCAACATCGCACATGTCGACAACCTCGCGAGCCAAGTCAAGATACTTGATTTGCTTGTCTTTTTCGGCTTTCACAAGGTTTTCGTCATGTGGAACCGTTATGTCAACAATCATTGCGCGCCGCTCTGATCGATCCATCACCACTATATCAGGCTTATTATCTACAATAGTCCTGTCAGTGATGATGGATTGATCCCAATACAGTGTGATATTGCCATTTTCGAGAACTGGGTCGGGCACATGCCTAAAGTAAGGCACTTCTGATTCCACAAGGCTGTATTTCAGACCAATTTGCTGATGGATAATCCTGGCTACAAGGTTGTGTCTATGCAAGCATTCTCCGTTAGCTAGACGAGAACACCCGGAGATAATGTGACGGATCGATTCGCCCGGACGGTGGCATGCCCGACATATGTCAACCGATCACAATAAATATTCGGTAGTTATTTGTCATCATAACTTCATCCATAATTGCACAAACAAAACCTTCGGTTTCTCCAAAGAGTTCCCCGGAACGTAGCCAGGCTACGGACGCTGCATGGTCTACATCAGGTCCATGCAGGGCACTGAAGAAGCGTCCGTTAAGCTCCTTACTCTACCATACTTCCCTGCGGTCATAAGTGTCAAGCACTGCAGGTTTGCGCCAGTTCTCTATAGCCAAGGAGAGCGGGGTGAGGGCCTTGTCCATCGCGACCAGATCTCGATGCATCCCCACGTCGGCTCCTAGGAAATATTCCCTGAGACTGCATATCACGCGATTGTGGAGTGTCTTGGCCTATCCTATCCAGGGCGTCTAGTTCTGTTTGAGTCCATTTGAGTACGCCGAAAGAGTACATCAAAACCGGCATGACCCAACCATTGAAGGCACGCACCTTATTTCCGTCTGATAAAAGACTATTAAATACTTTTCTCAGGCGGCTAAAGAAACGCTCCTTCAACGATTGTTTCATGTCAACAGCATTGATGCCTAGCGCTTCCGACATACCCAAATACTTGTAGGTTTCGGTTGCTGAAAGGGATCTAAGATTTATGGAATCTGAGAGCTGGGTTCCCACAGATTCCACAATCCCACCTCACTTTACATGCATGACCGCACATTTGTCTACACCAAATTCCATCCTGATGGCGCTACTGAAAGTTTCTGTTACCTTTAGTAGCTCCAGTGACATGGCTACTCTGCATTTCAGTTCGCAGGCAATCAAGTACAGTGTCATCCAACATACGATTACGCTGGATAACTCGCACCTGATCCGACAGTCGTTGCGCCGATACGTTGACAGCTGGCTCAAACACCTGAAACAGAGAGAGCATCCGAACACGGTACGCGGTCAGGTTGTTTCCTCCCTCTGTAGCCCAATAGTAGGAACGCATGACATTTTCATTGATGGCTTGCGTCCATCGCATGCGCTGCACACTTCCGCCAGGAACTGGGACCCTATCAGGGTCCTAAACCGTCCGGCGGCCGGCGTCATCCCCGTCGACGAGCAGGTGGTGGTGTCGTGGGCGGAGAGAAGTACTCGTCGCTGTCGCTCGACGCAACTGCCACAGCCGACGTCAAAGCACTCACGGTGAGCAGAAAATAGTATTATTATTATTTTATAGTTGTTATTGTTATGCTTATGTGTTATGATCAGAGGTCGGAATTAGGTAGAGTTATTTTTGTACTTGCATCGAAATGTTGATATGTATATGAATCTTCCCTTGCGTTTTTTGCAACTTTGGACACCCAATGTCGGATGGTTTAAATTGTATAAAAGTAAATAACTTTTTTATTCAATAAATCACGGGATTTTTCTGCTCTTTAAAATTAATCTCGGGATTTGAGGCATATCCACTTTATTCTTTCGCTATATGAAATCAGTGTAAGAACATAAATAACTCTACCTAATTTCGACCTATGGTTATAATTTATGGGCACTAGTTGCCTGAAATCACTATCACCACATCACTATCACTACATAGTATAAAACAAAGTCGCTCGCTGTCTGTCTGTCCCTATGTATGCTTAGATCTTTAAAACTCCGCAACGGATTTTGACGTGGATTTTTGTAATAGATAGGGTGATTCAAGAGGAAGGTTTATATGTATAATACATGCATAATAAAGTAAAGAAACATTGATAATTTTAGATATTTCTAATGTGATGTAGTAAATAAACACATATTTTTGCGCCTACATTGCAAACGCTGGCTGAACCCTACGAGACAGATCAAAATAATGTACAACAATATTGTACACCTTAAAAAGGTCTACAAAAAAGTCCGGAATGGTATAAGGATAACCAACAATAGCCATTTTATATCCTTTACTATTTACGATAAATAATTAGTATCAGTATTGCACCCGTGCGAAGCCGGGGCGGGTCGCTAGTAAAGGATATTGTATTGTATTGAAATAATTCAAATTCAAATAAACAGAATAGATAGATTCAATTGAAATAAACAGTCATGTTCATTCTTCGGAGATTTCAGTATCTCATTCGGTCGTTTCGTAATTTTTATTCGGACAATAGTAGTAGGAAAGTTAGTATTTTAGGCAGTAGGTAGATTTAATATTTTGAGTAAGGACAATTCTTATTTTTTTGTCGGACCTTTTATTACTATTCAATAGTTTTTATATTCAGTAATTTACCTTTTTGTACCTACCATTTATTTACCACATGAAAATATATTCAAGACATTATTAGATTTATTATTTTTTTGCATTTTAGAGAATATATTTATAATAATATGACAGGATAATATCTACAGTAAAATATATTTTTACTATTTACGTTCTATTGACATAATATTTATCATATATTAGTGTTTTTTTTTTTTATGTTTCTGTTTGTTATTCATAATTTATTATTTTTTGCTGTAATTAATTCGCTTTGTGTTTGAATTATGTAGTACATCTATGTAGCGACTTACAAATAGCAACTTACCACAAAATCTACTACAGCGCCATCTATGGCACGACGGAAGAACTAACACCAATTTCCTACATCGCGCAAGCAGAGTTAACATCGACTTAAGACTATACATATACAGAAACCCGACAACAATTGTCGGGCAGTTGCCCACCAGACACAACACCTGTCTGGTAGGAGGATCCTCCCTTTTCTAAGGAGTATCGAGGTGCGATGCGAGGAGGTGGAGGGGTCAAAGTAAACTACATGTTAGTTACTACTCCAAGAGTCGATTACTCTTCCACCTTTAATTAGCAACATTATATACATAGTTACGACGTGATGTTATGTCGATAATCTACAATCACGTATTCACATACTATCTACCTTAGCATATTATACTACGTGCTGTACGTGACGTGCTGATGTACGTGACATCACACCACATCACCCCCTTAAATTTAAAAAAAAAAAAAAAATTTTTTACATGGTTTTTTTTTTTTTCCATTACAAACTATTACTCTAACTCTTACAATACAATTTTGTTCTATTCTTATGTACTATATCTATCTTATTTTTATACTTAATCACAACATTTGGTGACTCGTCTTTTATAACTTCAAAAGGTCCATTATAAATACATTCCAATTTATTGCCAGTTTCATTCTTAATCAAAACTAAATCACCTTCCTTATAGGTTACAGAATTAAGATTCTTATCATAACAATGTTTCCTAGCTAATTTACTCGCTATTAAATTCTCCCTTGCATCATTTTGTGCCCTTTGCAATCTGTACTTAAATTCTAAAGGATAATCATCAAAATTATACAATGGTTCAACACTTTCTCCTTGAAGACTACTTGGTAATCTGCATTTTCTTCCAAACACTAGCTCATAAGGTGTATATTTGGTAACAGTATTAACTGTCGTATTATAAGAAAAACACCAAAATGGAATCCAAGAACTCCATGATGATGGGTTATTATCCGTCTGTATCCTCAAATATGCACCTAATGTTTTATGTACATTCTCCAAAGAACCTATACTCTCATGATGATATGACGTCGACATGACTTTATTGATGTTCAAGATATCACATAGCTCTATCATTACTTTCGAAACGAATTCACTACCCCTATCCGTAGCTATTGTTTTCGGTATTCCATATCTCAAAACAAAATTCTCTGCCAAAGCTTTTGCTACCTCATTTGCGGATTTATTCTTTAACGGATAAGCCTCTACAAATTTCGTAAGTTCACATTGAAGAGTTAATATGCAAACATTGCCTCTTTCGTCTCTATCAAGGGGTCCTACTATGTCTAAATAAATCTTCTCAAACGATGTTGATGCAGTAGTCGTAATCGTCATGGGTTCCCTAGTATTCCTAGAATACTTTTGCTTACAACACTTATCACATTTACCAACGTACTCCACTACGTCTTTCTCTATAGATGGCCAATAATAATACTTCTTTATATTATTCACCATCCTACGTATTCCTGCATGACCACTCGTGGGTAAAATATGGAAATCATTCAAAATAACCTTCTTCTCATCTTTCCCTTCTATTCTCCGTAAATCCTTCACTACACACAGTTTAAAATCCCCACAAATCGAACTTCTATTTTCCTTTAAATATTTTGCCATTCTTGTAATAAAATCAACGTTATAACGATTCTTCATAATAATTACTTCTTTAATGCCTTCTTCAATACAAAAACTGACTATGTCTTTCGATAACTCGTCTCGCGAAATTCCCGATAAAGATTCATAGTTTACATAAATACTCGAGTTTTCTGGCATATACACTAAATTGCGCGACTTTGAAAATATCTGCCTACAACCATTATTATTATTATTGTTACGTAACATTTTCTCCCAATCATCTAAACAAATCTCAATGTCATTTCCTTGCTTCTTAAGTACTTCCACGATCCTAGGGTGATCAGTCCCAGATACCACGGAGTCCCTATCACAAACATTTGGCTTTCCCAACTGCTTGTACTGCGCCCTCGTCATTACGGATATCGTCTTTTCCCGTATCAATTTCAAATCCTCACTCGTTATCACTATTCTAGAAAGTGCATCCGCTAGTACATTCTCTTTGCCCTTAATATATTCGACCTCAAAATCATACTCCTCTAAACACAAACGAAACTTAGTCAACCTACTAGATGGATCTGTCATGTTAAACAAATACAGTAATGGCCGGTGATCCGTCTTTACAACGAACCTCCGTCCGTACAAATACGGTCTAAAATATTTAACTGACCAAACTATTGCCAACAACTCCTTCTCTATTATCGGATAATTTAACTCACTCTTCCCTAACGACCTACTAGCATATGCGATGGGTTTTCCGTTCCCATTACACAACACACTCCCTATTGCATATCCAGAACTATCGGTTTGCAATATAAAAGTATTGCTATCAGAAAAATCAGGATAATCCAACACCGGTGGACTCATTAACGCTTCCTTAAGCAACAAAAACGACTTCTCGCACTCATCGGACCAACTAAATACAACACCTCTCTTACACAGCTTATTCATAGGTACCACTATATCAGCAAACTGTGGTATGAATTTCCTATAATAATTCGCAAACGCTACAAATCGCTTTACCTCATCAACCGTCGATGGACGCGGATAACCTCTAATAACTTCTACCTTCTCTGGATCTGGTGAAATACCTTCGGCCGATATTACATGCCCCAAATAAAGCACTTGCTTCTTCAAAAATTCACATTTAGATGGATTCAACTTTAGATTTACTTCCCTCAAGCGTGAAAATACTGATATTAGGTTCCGATTATGTTCATCTAAATTCCGTCCAAAAATAATGAGATCATCCAAATAAATCAGACACCTATCGTAATTCAATCCAGACATGGCCACAGTCATTAATCTACTAAACGAACTCGGACTTATCTTCAAACCCATTGGTAACCTACACATTTGATACTGCCCCTTGTCTGTTGTGAAAGCAGTATACTTCCTACTACTCTCCTCCAAAGCACACTGATAATAAGATTGTGATAAATCACAGTGACTAAAGTAAACTGCGCCTGACATCGAATCCAAAATCTCAGTTATATTCGGCAATGGAAACTTATCATCCTGTATCTTTTCATTCAACTGCCTATAATCTATAACCACTCGCCATTTCTTCTCCCCACTACGATCCGTCTTTTTGGGTACCACCAAAACAGGACTAGACCACTCACTAACCGCCTCTTCAATGATTTTACTCTCCAGCATCTCCTGCACTTGCCTATCAACCTCCTTCTTCTGTGCATAAGGTATCCTATACTGCCTCTTGTACACCGGAGTAGCACTCTCCTTCAAGCGTATAGACTGCTCATATACGTTAGTGACAGCTAATTTATCACCCGGGAGATGAAAAACATCCGAAAACTTTGCACACACTTGCTCAACCGACAACCGCTCCTCGGCGTTCAAATAGTCGAGTTTAAGTAAAGAAAGTACCTCTTCTACACGCTCAACGTCCGTCCCTGGCTTCACGAAATTACAACAATCAAAATCACTCAACGGACAAACTTCCACACCGGACATACTACACACAACTTCCTCGGAGTTCGTATTCAAAATCCTAACGGGTACCATCCCGCCTTTAGGCCTTACTAACACACTAGCCAAGAAAACGCCTTTCCGCAATTCTTGCCTAACTACCACACAATCTTCCGCTCTGTTAACGGGGTAATACCTAACCACCTCACAACGCGGTGGAATAGTCAACAAGTAATCATAGGACTTAAGTGGCATCGAAACCACCCGTCGTCCACGATCCCTAAGAGAAAACCTATTCGCCGAAAAATCTATAATACCACCATACTTCTGCAAGAAATCCTGACCTAATATACCAACCGACTTACATGGCAAATCATCAAATATATAAAACTTATGCGTGAAAGAACACCGTCCACACTCCAACATTAAAGATACATAACCTATAGCCCTCAAACTACCTCCTACACCATTAATCACTAATTCTTCCTTAACTACCTCACAGCACAAAGCATTGTTCAACAAGAAACCACTTTTTACAGCCGATATCGACGCGCCCGTATCTACTAACCATTCCGCATTTATATTATTCACTAGAAAATTAACCCAATTAATACTATCGCAAGCTAAAATACGCTTAGTCTCGAAAAAACTGCAACTGGTGGTCAGTCGCTTCATTACGTCGTGACATTGACGTTCCGCCTGAGTCAGCATCACTACGCGCATGCTCGAAATACGCTACACGCTTCCGACCTTGTTGAGTCGAATGACCACGATGAGCATTATTGCTACGACCGCGCATTCCACGATTATGCCATGCGGTGGCATTTTTGCGCGTACGCTCAACAGCTGTCTTATGTTGCGCGTATCCATTTCCTACTGTAGACCGCCTATAACCATTTCCGCGACCTCTATTATCAAAACCACCCCTCGCGGGCCAACGCTGATACGCCATGACCTGTGCCGACGATGCACAACCTTCGTCTTCTGCTACCCTGATCGCATCCTTCAAACAAGTCAAATTCCGCGCCGTAATGATCGTACCTAAACGCTGATTGCGAAGCCCGTCAGCAAACTTCCTGATCGCGTACTTTTCGTTCAACGGCCGCAAAATCTCATATGCTTCCGAACTTTCCCCGGCTTGAGAAATAGTCAAATTAACCATTAACTTCTCTATCTCAGCCCCAAAATCTGCGACCGACCTATCATTCTGCCTAGCGCGAGCAAGCTTCGCTTGCACAGCTACGTCTGACTCTACTGTTAACAAATGCTTCTTCATATCAGCTAACAGACAATCTACCGTTGCGTAAGTAGAGGACAACCGAATCCTAGCACCCTGGGTAAGTCGTGTTGTCAAAACAAATTTAATTAAAAGAGCATTATCTGCTTCCACTAACATAGAACTATATAATCCTATGGCATCAATCAAGTCTTGCGTAACTTGTTCATCGCCACTCATCTTCGGGAGTAGGCCAACTGCCGTTCTCAAAGAAAACTTTTCCGCCGCCATGTTTTGTTCCGTTTCGGTTCCGCTCTCAAACTTAACAGTGTCTACGTATAACGCTTCTATCTTACATACCAACTGAGCCAGTTCTTCCGAGAACTTACTAGATTCTGAAACTATACACTTAAATTTACGATAGAGCACTTTCACCTCACTGATCTTACTATCAAAATTCCTGCCTTTTCGCCTACTAGGGCCTAACTTGACAATAGATTCCCTTAATAACTTAAGTTGTACAAATAACGACGTTAACTCCACTTCCATTTAAATCAATGTCTCCAAATTTAACGATGACCGCAAGCACCGACACACACTTATTCACATTCACATAAGAAACACTCACTTCGTTCCTCCGACGGCTCCTGGTCAAACCATCTGTACAGCCTTCTGGACTTCCCGCTGTCTCATCTTTTCTTCAATCCAGTTGTGGTGACATCTCCGATACATGCGAACCGCCAAACCTATGATGACAACTGCCATACACACAGCCACAAACAGCAACACGGTCTTGATAACCGCCAGCTGCTCCTGCGTAGCCGTTGCGGTATTTGCACCACTCGTAGACGCCTGGGCAATAATCACCTCTTCCTTGGACGTCGTGCTCCCCATGGCCTGTGGCGCGACGCGACTGACGTGATACTCAACGAAGACAATCAAACCGCGAACCACGAACCGTGACTAGCTCCTGGTCGGACAACTATAACGCCATCCAGCCGACTGGCAGGGTCGCCATGCGATGCGAGGAGGTGGAGGGGTCAAAGTAAACTACATGTTAGTTACTACTCCAAGAGTCGATTACTCTTCCACCTTTAATTAGCAACATTATATACATAGTTACGACGTGATGTTATGTCGATAATCTACAATCACGTATTCACATACTATCTACCTTAGCATATTATACTACGTGCTGTACGTGACGTGCTGATGTACGTGACATCACACCACAGAGGATCTTTACACCCTGTTCCTCATACACCTTAAATCTACATAATTCAAACACAATGCGAATTGTTATATGAATGAATAAATGGAATTTGGCAAAAAGATAGATTTAAACCTGGGAAAGGACATAGGCTACATATTATAGTACTCCCACATTCCGCCAGTTATGTTCAAGTCCCAATTAATAGGGGGCGAGTCAATTGCCATTAACCGGGCACGAATCCAGACATCGTGGTTGCTACTGAGAAATACCTGATGGAAAAACCCAATAACGCTTTGCCCGACCCGGGAATCGAACCCAGGACCTCAGCAGTTTCTTATGCATTTTAAAATAATGCACTTAGATATACAGGGTTATTGATAAAACACCAACAACCTCTAAAGAGGTCGTTGTACTCATCATTATGAACAACATTTACTAGGGGACCAAACCTGAAATCGCGAAAAAACAATCAGCTGTTCCGTACTTTATGTTCACATAACTAATGTTCATAAGGATGAGTAGAATGACCTCTTAAGAGGTTGTTGGTGTTATTCAAATAACCCTGTATACATAGTTCATACTCGTATATGACTACTTATGTAAAGAAACTACAAACCCATTTCCGTATCTACATACCGTAAACACTGCACGTCCGTACATAAACGATGATTTACATACTGCTGCGGTTTGCGGTGTCGAATGGAGCCACTCAAACACCCTTGAGCGTCGTAATAGTAATGAGGGGGTTGGCAGAAGTATTGGAAGCTGTGGGTTTACTGCGGGCTGTAATATTATCAGTATAATCGGTCAACGACCTTCATAAGGTAGGTATTGCAAGATCTCTGATAGGGGGTCATGTTTGATAGTCATGGCTTATAAAAATGGCGACGCTAGTCCTAGTAGGGCCCTGTATCAACATTTTGAGTGGTAAGGTCAAAACGAGGAAAAATCATTAATAAAATAACAAATGTTTTTTTCCAAACAAAGAAAATAGCATCCTGACCTGAATAGAATAATAGAATAGAATAATATTTATTTCTCAGTGAATGGTACATACAATAGGATCTTAATGTTAAACAGTTTCACATACACTACCGTTGCCGGTGTAGAAATATTAAAATTAGCATAAAAAGCCAAAGTGGCCAAGTTCTAGGCCGTAACAATGTGATTATAATAGTTTGTCATCAAAAACGCTAAATAAAGATATATCCCAATTAGTGTAATTATAATATGATTAATACAATGTCAAGTTGGAAAGTAGAGTGAAAAGTCAAAGTTTACAAAATAATTAAATGTCAAACGACAAAAAAAAAATAGTACTACATGTCAATAGGTACCTAACACCCATATCAAAATATATCCAATTCTATTGTTTTGTCTTCTAAATAGTCCTTAATGGTATAATATCTTTTATCAAGCAATAGTTTGAAGAGTATCTTTTTAAACATTTTCAGAGGTAAGTCTTGCAAACCATTTGGTAAGTGATCGTAAATAATAATCGACATGAAGTATACATTTTTCTTAAATAATTTCAGTTTTACTGGTGGCAGCCGAAGTCTATCCTTATGCCCAGTTCGGCTATTTGGCCTGACTGTGCTTGTTTCAAATAAATTATAATGACTCTTAACAAAAATACACATTTCAAAAATATATAAACATGGCAAAGGTAGGATTTTAAGTTTTTGAAACAGTAACTTACAGCTGTCTAAAAAGTGAGCTCCACAAATTGCTCGGATACATTTTTTTTGAGCTTTGAAAACTCTGTCAAAATCTACTCTGAGTTACCCCATATTATAATGCCGTATCTAAGTGCTGATGATACATAACCATGGTATGCCAGCATTTCAGTATCCTGATTAACTGTTTATTTGATTCTTTTCAAGACATATGCAAAACGATCTATTTTTACAAGAATTTTATCAATATGTGGTTTCCAACTGCAATTTTTATCGACCGTTATACCTAAGAATACACAATTATCTACTATGGTCAAGGGAGAATCTTTATAGTGAATGTCTAGTTTATTTATGTTTGCATTGTATGTCTGCAATTGTATTATGTTTGTTTTAGTCATATTTATTTTTAGGTTATTTTTTTCTAGCCAATCGATTGCATTATCCAGAGCTTGGACGATTTCATTTTCTAAGTTTTTGTTGCAGTCACTTTTAACGATTATTGTAGTGTCATCGGCGAATAGAATGCAATCCTTGCCTATCGCCTCTGGAATGTCGTTGATATAAACTAGAAAGAGAAGTGGGGATACGATACCTCCCTGTAGCGTGCCATAATTGTTTTGTTTATATTCTGACCTAAACGTTCTTTTTTCATTTTGACAAGTTTTCGTTATTTCTACGCATTGTACTCTATCAGAAAGATAACTTTTGATCCAGTCGTTGGCTTTACCCCGGATGCCATAGTGCTCAAGCTTTGAGAGTAGTGTTGTATGACAAACAAAATCAAAGGCTTTTGTCATGTCTAGGAACACGCAACTTATCTTAGATTTTTTATTTAAACTTTCAGTAATGTGTTTCATTAGAGTAAAACATGCTAAAGCAGTGGAACTGCCCTTCCTAAAACCTAATTGTTCTTTTTTAAGCATCGCTAAGGCTTTCATTAATTTTACTAAGAGAACATTGAGCGAGCAAAGTGAGATATAAAGAGTGTAATTGCGATTATGGCTCGCATCGGTTTAGCCATCATTGAAGAGCTAGAAAATGACAGTATCCTGAAAGGGTTCAAGATAAGTCTTCATCGGGAAGCCAGCGAAGTGAGCTCGTACAATTGGAGCTTCATAAGGAATGAATATAGGCGGCTATAATGTTTTATAATATGCTATATAATGCTACTGGGAATTACTCGTACGATGCCTTCAGAACGAATACAGCCTTGTTCTATGCTGGCCCAAGCCCTAATTAATTTAATTTACCATACCTCTATAATTATTTGGTAAACTTCGGGGAAAGATAAAAAATACCAAATTTCTAAAACATCATTTTTTTCATTTAATTATAAAAAATACAAACGTAGTGCTTTGGTTTAACGAAAATGCAACTTACAAAACAAGTACTTCTTATATTAGAATATATAGGAGATAAGTATACTTAGCTAATACTCGTAACATATAATTACAACAAACAAACAAAATCAGTATTTGAGAGATTCTTATCAAATATTTACAACTTACTTCATAAAACTTAAACAAAAATGTTATCGCATTATCTTACATACATACATAAACTCACGCTTTTTTCCATGAAGGTAGGCAGAAGCCACAGACCGCCACCTGCTAAGATCCTTACATACTACTTTTGCCTCGTCCACGTTCATACATCTGTTCTTACACACACGCCGGTTGTGAGTACTAAGCGTCTGACCCCTCTGAAGAACCTCGGTCCAATAAGGTCAGTGTATGTCCTTCTAGGGTGTCCCCTCCAGGCGTTGCCACTCACATCTGCCTTGTAAATGCATTTTATTAGTCGCCTTGCACTCATCCTTTCCACATGACCAAACCATCTAAGCACACTCTTTTCGGTTTTTGTCACAACATGCACTTCTTTTAATCCGCGACGTTCTCTTAAAACCTCATTCCTCAATTTATCATTCAGAGTTACAATGTGGACAGCCTTCGTTTTCAGTCAGTTCTTTTTTAATTTTGTCTTGTTCTTTTTGTGGACCTTACGTTCCTCTTTAGAAATGAACTCCTTCCACGTGAAATTTTACCGAGCGAACGGGGGGGGTTAGGTGTAACTATTTTACTCTTTGGGCGGGAGCGCTTGTGTCGAACTACCGTCCAACCCGTACCAGGTCTAGGTGGAAGGTTGAGGTTGACTTTACGTTCCTCATTAGAAAGGAACTCCTCGATTTCATCATTACTTTCGAAGTTCACCCTTTCCTCTCCCTTAATGCGATCTAGACGATTCGCAAACTTGTCACTCACCATAACAAAGTCTTTGACACTCACTCCCTTAATAACGCTCTCATAAGCCACAAACACTCTTTCGATTGCGCTATGAACATTCTCTGGGAAAATTGTTACTAAATCGTCCTTGTATTTCTTCTTCTTCAAAACATACTCTTTCAACTCGTCCAACGTAGGAAACTTCTTGTTCTTCTTAACAAAGTTTAGATACAAATTGTATGGTGACAAAATGTTATTGAATTGCAAATGAGTAATTGGGTCATATGTCAGCTCAATCCCCCTTTCAATGTTATTGACGACCACTTGTTTAGCCATTTTGTATAATTCGCTATA
Organism: Cerastis rubricosa; assembly: GCA_949152445.1. Classification (NCBI taxonomy): domain Eukaryota; kingdom Metazoa; phylum Arthropoda; class Insecta; order Lepidoptera; family Noctuidae; genus Cerastis; species Cerastis rubricosa. The sequence goes on from OX424541.1 coordinate 19,894,732, forward strand.
GAAAGATACATCTTTGTCGATCATGAAAAAGGGGCGGAATGTTTTATCGCAGATATGAACCTCTGCATCGCCAGTATGATGCAGGAAGTGAACGTACTCTTCCAGATTGACTTCCTTCGTAACAACGTTATCTCTCAGCATTTCTTTGTGATTCAACTTCAAATAATTCAGCTTTTTGACATTCGTCTGATATTTAATTTCAGGAATTAGAAAACCGTTTACCTTTTTGAAAATTCTCTCCACCAAATACAAAACTTTTTCCTTGTGCGTTGGAATTCTCTTCAGGATCATCACATGCTTTATTATATCCTTTCGCTTATTGATGGTTTCCAAGTCTAACTTGTAGTTCAAATTGATCAAGATTTCGGTCATGAGATGTGCCACGCCGTGGTACATTCTCAAACGTTCGTGTGCAAACAGTTTAGGATCGTCTTTGAAAATTAACGTGGACAGTTCGACGCAGTACCACAGTGCACTCGGTAATGAAGCATTCACTTGAGGGTCTAATGGCAAAGATGACAGTCCAATTTTACACTTCGTAGTACTGATACGCCGCAAGGTGTACTTTTTGAACTGTGCAACTACGTTTTTGTCCATCCACTGTTTCTTTTCACAAATTTTCCATAACACGAAGTAAAACAAGCCGATGTTGAATTTCACTTTTTTGAAGTCGAAGTATGTGGCAGACAAAATGTAGTCGTTGTATGCATCGAAGTCAGCAGTGTCCACTAGCACCAGACCGCCATGGAATGGTCGGCGAGTGCGAGGCTCCAATTTTGTTTCTTGCTGTATTAGCTGTTTGTAGACAGTTAACGTATAGAAGTATCCTATTGACTCATTGATATCAGGATCTTGCAACAGAAACAAAGGACATTCCATCGTGGAATTGAATTTTGAGAAAGACGCCTTGCTGTCCGGGTTTTGAAAAATAAGCTTTTCCAGCAGATTTAATTGTGTGCATAAAATCACAGGGATACCTTTCTCATCAGCCAAAATGATGTCAGGAAACTCGATTTCTTGGTCCGCTGTAAACTTGATATCCTCAATCGGCTCATCGGGAACTTCGTTACTGAATGTGCTTTCGAACTTTAATGCGTCGAAACCGTAGGACTTCTTCTCACTGACGATGTAGTTAATTAAAGTAGTAATCGACTTCTCAATATCCACTTTCAAGTCATATGATTGATTACTGAGACTTTTGTACCAGTATGTGTTCTTGAATCTACGTATAAATGTATCTTTATCCATGGTGTCGGGAAAGTTTTTCGTGGATACTTTGTTTAATCGATTCTTCAATTTTTTCAGCTTATCGATTTCGGCGAGAGATCTTGCATCAGTTTTTGGCGTAGTGAGGAACTTAAATTTGATGTAAGATTTCAGATTCTCTTTTTCGGTTGCAAAGTTGTTAGGAGTTATACGATCGTAGTCATACTCTTTAGAAATATCAGTTTCATCGAACAGTTCATTGTTGCGGTAAATTTTACATCGGCTTTTGATAAATGAAGCTGTGACCGATAAGTCGATGCAGCTCAGGTCTTCACTTAGCGCATGAAAAACAACCTTTTCATAATTCATATTTTCATTAAGTTTCAAACATCTCTCGAAGCTTTGACTGCCGATTTGACCGTCGGTAATGATGTACATCAATTTGATGCTGTCATTGCTATCCATGTTTTGCTTTATCCACTCAATAATTGTTTCAGGCAACGTATCACAACCATCGCCATCATGATTTTGGTACGCGCGACGAGTTTCAGTTTCATTAACTTGCTCGCACTCGTGACCCCAATGTAAATAAACGATGTATGATTTTTCACCTGGCAAAGCACTTTGAATTTTGTTCACGTCACTTTTAAACTGTTCAAGTGTAGTTAGTCCATTTTTGTGATAATACGGCTCGCCACAGGTGGAACCGGAGTAATCTTTTGCATAAATGTAATAATTAACCATTTTAAAGTGTGACTTAAACTCACGCAAACAATAAAGTGAACCGCGGAGCACTCGACTCTCTCGCGAGTTGAGTGTACCGCACACTCGTCGGTCGAGTACTGAAGGATTTTTCGCCAACAGCGGCTTTTATGCGGTGAGCGGCGCATGGGAATTCCGAACGCGATAAGCTACTTGATTGTTGACAGTTTTGAGTCAGTCAATTTGACCCTATTATCTATTTTAAGACCGGTTCACGGGTTCAGACCAAATGCGTCAGGCATTGATAATTATAACCTGACAACATACTTTTTTTCGGATCGCGTAATATCAAATTACCGGTCCCGCTCTGGGCCGACCGGAAGGCAGTGTCAGAGTTGTAATGGCTAAAACACATCCATGTTCCTTCTTGGCTTTTTGTGTTCCAGGGACGCGGTATCCCGGCAGGCATCGACCCTTTCAGAACCCATCCGATTTGCTGACATCTCGTTGAGGTGCGCGTGGAACACGATCGCTCGGTCGACACGGCCTGTCGTCATAAGACGGACGGACGGTGCGCTAGCCCATTATTCACCGTCCATAGGCCCGCGACCTGACCTGACCCCTGCTTCATGATAATAGAGCTGTGGCGACTTCTTTCTGTGCCGTGTTAACTTTGTGACGAATGTACAATAACCCTGACTAAATTGATTGTCACTCAATAAGTCAAATCAAACAAATAAGACCCAGACTTGGATTAGAATCTACTATAGAAAACTGGCTAGTCGCTGTTTACTATTTTGAGCGAGCTCAAAAACCTTCGACTTGGCATTTACTGTAGCACGCAATCTGACCGTCATATTATCCAGTACTAACTGGGTTATGGATTTTAGATAGGTAGTCGCTCCATGTAAAATACTAGTATTCAGCTGCATCCAGTTGGACAGACAGCCGACCCCAACATAGGCAGGAAAAGTCTAGGCAGATCAGATGATGATTTCCACACGCGATCGGTACGCTGATTCTATTGTATTAGGACTTATATCGGTTGGATTGAATAGCTTGAGTCACTCGCAGCATGAGCGAACTTCGTCTGCGTTGAGTTCAGAATGAGGTCCAGAGAGTTAACTGGGATAATAAGGATCCTATGTGTTAACTCCGGTTATAAACTATCTGTGTCCGTTCTGTCGTTTTTGCGTGATTGAGTAACAAACATCATTTATGATATTATTAGGATGGACGAATAGGTAACAACCTAGAGTCTTTATTTGTGTCCGATTCACGGCAATAGGCTCGCTCCCTATTACATAATATGACTTAAACATAACTGGCGAAATGTGGTTGTACTTTAGGAACACCTCTGCTTAACCCTTAAGGAAATACAGGGGTCATGTTTCGTTTTATGGGAGGCGAAATAGTCAGTTAAAGTTGATCGATGAACGCACGATTGGGGAAAATACCGAAATATCGGAACGATAAAATATAGACCGTACAATTATTCAAATAGTTGAATTAAGTGAAATAATAAATGGTGTTGTGCAACTTAAAACTTTTTTGCACCATATTTCACAATTTTGTTGTTGTGCTCTTGCACAACTATATCAACAGTTTTGCAATTCGATGCAAGTCATTGTTTCTAGTTACGATCAGTATATCTATAGATCTTGGTTACAAAATTGCAAGTTTTCCTATGCCATGGGAGTCTCTTAAAATGTAGCCATTTGAAATAAAAAAAAACATCGAAACTTGTGTACGGTACTCAGCGTAAGTTGATAGACACAAAATTAGCATAGGCTGGCCCCTATAGTATTAATTATACAATACAATAGGGTGCGAGCCTATTGCCATCCATCGGGAACAAACCAGACTAAGCGGAAACGTGCAGAACTGATAAATTCCTGATGGAAAACCCAATAACAATAAATAATATTATGTAATAATAAATAATGCTAATGCATATGTCCTATGTCAATAAATATAGAATGTGATACAATATTAAGTGATGTTATAAGTGTTGTGCAATATTAAGTCATATTGTTTTATTTATTAAATAATATTATGAAATTGTTTAGGTTTCGTCTATTATGATTCGGGGATCAGAGGCGTGATGTTATGTTTATGTTAGTTTATAAAGTAGGTAAAACCAGTTCTCATCAAAACAATGCTGCAAAAAGCTTATCTGTTAATAAATATTGTGTAATATTCGGTACTTACTCACATGGGTTTTTAAATAAATCCTCATTAGAATTGAAAAAATTTTATGAGTTTTATTAAATTAAAATTCTTGTTTATCCTTTTCCTTATTTAAAAACCCATGTGAGGAAGTTCCAAATATTACACAATGATGTATATACATATAGTTGTGATAAGCTTTTTGTAAGATAAGCGGGTATTCAGGTTGACGACAATTGACAACAATAGCCCCGCAGGCTATTTTCGGCTAGTCGTTTTTTGTATTGGAACGGAATAAATCATTGTCATCAACCGGGCACAAATCCAAACTCCGTGGCTGCTACTTACAAATTTATACAGCACTGTATGTCTCTGCTGACCGTAGGCACCAATTGCCTCTGTTTTGATGAGTATTAAATAAATTAATTTGTGGTTTCAATTCCTAGTCTGTTTATCCTTAATTATGTAATCTACAGTGAACACCACAGCCAGAAATTCAACAATCAAGTTGGCTACCTACCTACTGAGAACTGGGTTTACTTACTTGAAAAATTACATAAACATAACATCAAGACTCTAATCCCCGATAAGTTTAGAATAGAATAGGATAAAAAAATATTTATTTCTGAGTGAATGGTACGTTAAGATCTTAATATAAGGTAAAAGTCTTGGCCATGAAGCGCGGTAAATCACCTGGGCACGATTCCCTCAGCATAGAGCATCTGCAAAATGCACGTGTTCACATGCCCAGAGTGCTGGCTATGTTTTTCAACTTTTGCTTCTCACATACTTATCTGCCTGAAGATCTAATGAAAACCTTAGTTTTGCCGATTATAAAAAATCGAACTGGGGACGCGTCCGACATAAATAACTATAGGCCCATATCGCTGGCTACGATCATTGCCAAGGTTTTGGACAGTGTGCTTGACAAGCAGTTTAATAAACATCTGTCGCTTCACGATGCACACTGTCCGATACTACACGGACAGGAAAACCTCCGTGTACGCATGTTTTCTTGATCTTTCGAAAGCCTTCGATCTGGTGTCCTATGGTGTTTTATGGAAGAAACTGTATGTGAATACAACACTTCCCAGTGAGATGATTGAGTTGTTGAAGTATTGGAATGGCCATCAAACAAATATGGTGAAATGGGCAGGTTCTCTATCAGATTCGTAAGGACTGGAGTGTGGAGTCAGACAAGGGGGTTGGACCTCACCGAAACTCTTCTGTTTCAACGTAGATCGGCTGATTTGTGAGCTCAGCGGTACTATGGTAGGCTGTTCCATTGACGGAACACTCGTCAATAACATCAGTTACACTGATGACGTGGTCTTGCTGGCTACATCAATCAGTGCCCTCAGAAAGCTCATGTCTGTTTGTGAGCGATATGCGGAGGCCCAGGGTCTTAGATATAATTCGAAAAAGAGCGAGTGTCTGTTGTTCAAGGCAGGCACTAAGGACTATCGCGAAGTGCCGCCTGTCACACTCGGTGGGACGGAGTTACAATGGGTCAAATCGTTTAAATATCTGGGGCACTGGGTCACTGCAACACAGAACGATAAATGTTGACATGGAGAGGGAGCGTAGGGTGCTATCAGTCAAGAGCAGTATGTTGATCCGTAGGTAATGCAAAGTGTTCGAGGGGTGTAAAAACTACGTTGTTTAGGGCATGCTGCCAATCTTTTTACACCAGCAGTGTATGGGTCGACTACACGCAAAAGGCTTACAGCGCCTTACGCGTCCAGTACAATAACGCATTCAGGGCGTTGTTAAGGTTGCCATCGGCATCAGGGATATTCGCAGAGGCACGAATAGACGATTTTTACGCAATCGTGCGAAAGCGTGTCGCCTCATTGATGCGGTGGGTACGGGGCAGCGCTAATACCCGCGCAGCGGGGTAGCGAAAGTCATAAATGCGATTTGTTAGTATTCCGATACTAACAAATATATACGTTCGAAGAATAGAAGTTCGAAGAATCAGATGCTCGAAGGGTTCTCGGTCCGAAAAACGACATTCCGATTTTCAATACTTCGAATAAACTAAAAGGCCACATGTTGTGCTACAAAATTTAGTGACAGAAACGAATCGCTGCAAAACTGACTTCACGCAGTCTGCCCTACCCCTAGAGTGTAACTTAAGCGCGGAGGGGCGGAGCGGCCCGCGAGCTGAGGCTGGCCGGCTTGGTCGGCCAGCAAGCCGAAGCTGCGGTGGTGAGCGGTAAAACCATCTGCGACGATAAGCTCGCGTGAGGCCGCCCGAACCCCGCAGTGCCGGAGTCGTGACAGAAATAATGCTTACTGCATGTTGCATGCCTGCCTGCTTGAATGTTGCATGCATTATGCGTTTATTTGTCTTGCTATTCAGTTTTACAAGGTCAGAAAAATCCGTCAATTTACAGATGTAGATACCGCGAGGCTAGTGTATTTTAGTTATTTTCATAGTATTATGTCATACAGTATTTTACTATGGGGTCGGGCTGCAGACATCGAGTCTATATTTATTCTGCAACAAAGACCCATCAGAGCCATATTTAATCTACGTAGGCGCGATTCTCTAAGAGAACTGTTTAAATAAATTAACATCATGACGGTACCTTGTCAATACATCTATAAAAACATCATGTACGTTAGGAAAAATCTACATTTATTTAGTAAAAGAGGTGACCGGCACCACTATAATACTAGAAACAGGGTCCAACTAGTTGAGCCAGGTTTCAGGTTGGTTAAAGTAGACTCATCTTTCATGGGGTACTGTTTAAAATGTTACAATAAAATACCTCCCCCCATTCAACAACTGAATGAAATGAAATTTAAATCTTGCATAAAACGCACACTATGTAGGCAAGCATATTATAAGTTTGGGGATTACATTGATGATAAAAATGCTTGGCGCAATGCTGGTCCTGCTCCACAACCATAGGGGCAATCTGAATCATCTGAATTACCATTTGAAGTTATTGTGGAAGCAGCAGAAGATTGTAAAAATATATTTGTACTAGCTGTTACCCGCGACTTCGTACGCGTTAGGTTCGTGATTTGCTTAAAATAAGTCTTTTAGTCAGGAGGTTCTTGATTCCAATGTTTTGTTTGAAGTTCGTTACCAGATGTCTCCAGTATTAATACAATCTGCCCAGCCTTTTCGCAACTAAGTTGGGAACATTCAGTCTAACCGGATGCAGCTGAATACCAAGATTTTACATGGAGCGACTGGCTATCTGACCTCCACAACCCAGTTAGTACTGGGTTATACAACACCTCTTGGTAAGACTGGTTGTCAGACTTTCGGGCCACTGACTACCTGTAACGACTGTCAAAGATCTACAAATGACAGCCGTGACCAACGGCTTAACGTGCTTTCCAAAGCACAATAAAGTCGGTACGTAATGGGTTATCACCCATCCATAGACCAACCTAGGCAAACACAACTTAAACTGAAGATCGACCCTAGCGACCTAAATTGATTTTATATGATTATTTTCGTTTGAAAGAACTTGCTTCAAGTGTGATCTCCTATTCAGCATTTTTCATCATTTCAGCCGAAAGTCGTCCACTGCTGGACATAGGCCTCCCCCAAGTTTCGCCACATTGACATAACATGGGGGGTTTTGCCATAATCGCCACGCTTGGCAGGCGGGTTGGCGATCGCAGTACGGTTGTTACAAAAGCACAGAGAACGCTGCTGCCCATTCTCTGGCAAAGTCCCTTAGTCGCCTCTTACGACACCCACGGGAAGATATGGGATGGTGCTATTCTTTACGTCCGACACCATACAGAGAGATCTCCTATTCATTTGTGAGTAAAACTTCGAAAACCGAGTATAACTCCTCAATGTATACGAACACGCTACCGACTACTGTAAAAAAGGTTATGTTGAAAGTTGATGTCGATCAACTTTCATTATGAAACCCCCCTAGGGATAGAATTTCCAAAAACGTAAATCGTGATTGTGTGCATTCATGCCTCTTTTTAAAAATTACAAATATTCTCCTAAACTTAACCTTTAACCCGACATTAATTCCACTTGGGGGTGGAATTTCCAAAAATCCCTTTCTACCTTACTAAGAACTTACTTGCAAGATTTCAAGTTAAATAGGTCAAAAGTGGTAGTTAGTAGTTCTTGAGTGGTTTATCGGTGAGTGAATAGTATAGCGCTTTCATGTATAAATGAAAGTCTTATTATGTCCTTATCCAGATCATGACCTGGCTTTGATCCAAATCCGTTCACCAGTTAAGGCGTGAAAAAGTTAAAACAGACTGATAGATGCTGTTAATATACTGTATCGTTGGTCTAGTGGTCGCAACTACTGAGTATGAGGTCCTGGTTTCGAATCCCGGGTCGGGTAATCTTTTATTTAGGTTTTCGACCATTCATTTCTGACCACAAAATCGCACGGAGAGAAGATTGTAAGACTATGGGGGAACCCTTAGCCCAGCAGTCATTTTGATGAGATTCACTATTTAGCTTTCCTGAGAGACATGGACAGTGACAGTGAAGTGAAACAGTCGTCATATCTCCGAAACTGTTCACCGCTGCACTGGAAGATGTATTTAAGGTTCTGGACTGGAGAGGGTTAGGCATCGACGTCAATGGCGAGTACATCTCTCACATTCAATTTGCCGACGATAAAGTGGTCATGGCTGAGACCATAGAGGACCTCAGTACAATGCTCGATGACCTCAGTGGATCGTCCGAAAGAGTGGGTCTTAAAATGAACATGGAAAAAACCAAAGTCATATTGAATGCCCATGTAACACCCACTCCTATCAAGATCGGAGACTCTACACTCGAAGTTGTAGACGATTATGTCTACATGGGACAAACGGTCCAGTTGGGTAGGTCTGACTTCGAGAAAGAGGTCAACCGTCGAATCCGACTCGGCTGGGCAGTGTTCGGGAAGTTGCAAGATATGTTCTCGTGCAGTGTCTCAAGACGAAAGTCCATGACCCGTGTGTGTTGCCAGTGATTACATACCGGACCGATTGGGTCGCCCACATTGGGCCTCATCAGAAGGCTTAAAATCACTTAAAGGTCAATGGAGAAGGTTATGCTCGAAGTTTCCTTGCGTGATCAAATCAGAAATAAGGACATTCGCAAGAGAACCAAAGTCCACAGTCTTTTTAAAGAAATTTCTAAACGCATAACTTACGCTTTCCGTGATCCAAGAGCTGGCTTTTACTTCGGCCAGAGGCTAAATGATTGTTTAACTATAGTTTGAATGGTTAATGATAACTAAAAGGATGAACACTATTTGGTAATGATTAGGTAGTCTTAAAGCATAAAAAAAAAACAAAATAAACTACTACAAAAAGTGAAAACCGGGTGGGGATCGATTACTTTTGTAAATAATACAGCATCAAAAATTCAAAAAATAAATAAAACAATAAGTGCATATTGGCTGAGGTTTGATCCAGCACCCTATGATTCACAGGTCAACCGCTAAACCGTCAGGCTATTTACTTCGGTGACAATTGTTCTAAAATAGCCGATCTATTCTAATGTTTGTTATGACAGTTGTCAGTTGTCAATCAGTTGAGGAATATGAACAAATTGCAATATTGCTCACCTCCTAATGTTAATAGCGTGATAATATATAGCCTATGTCCTTCCCAAGGCTTAAATCTATCTTCTTGCCAAAATCCATTAAGATCCGATCAGCCGTTTAGTCGTGAAAAGGTAACAAACAAACAAACAAACAAACAAACAGAGTGACTTTCGCATTTATAATATTAGTATGGATTGTATAGATTCAATCCAGTATTATATAATTGCATAGCACATGTGTGAGTACTATGTACTGCAAAGCCACCATTTACTGAGTACCTACCTCTTTCATTGACGCGAATATACCCTGGTGGTTGAGTGAATGTCATGCTCACTTAAATGTCACGCTGATGGTGGTGGGTGTGTCGGGTCATTTAGTTCCCTTCAATATGGTTGAGTTGAATTATGGCTGATACATGCGTCATGTTCGTGAACGGGCGCTGTTAGTTGTGACTGGTCATCTCTTAGCTGCCACGGTTTATTTCAATTAACTGACTGAATACTGATTTAATCTTTTACTCTGGACGCTCTTAACTTACCCGTATTTCTACATCGTTCTCACATATTTGTAATTCTTAACATGAATGATGTAACCAAGATTTTGTAACATATTTTGATTTAAAAGAGTGTCAATGGAGTTTCTTGCCCATTCTTCTCCATAGAGATCTACGCTTTGGAATGGGCAACTACAGTACTTTCACAAGTTATTATGCCTTGTGACTGGGACTGTAGCTTCGCGTTTTTTTTTTGTTTTTTTGACTTTCAAAAGTGCCTGTAATGGTCTAATTGAAATAAACGCTTTGAGTTTGAGTTTTGGGTATGATGGTATAGATACCAAAGTTGTAAACTTCGTGTTGCATAATACTGCCATACACTTATGCCACATTATAAATTTATGCATTAGCTCTGGAATATTCCCGAACGGTTTAAAATCAAGTATCGCAAAACCACTTTAAAAAAAACTATAAAGAGAATTTAGTTAACTATAGACCCCACTGCCATAATTCCAATATTTTCTAAAGTCATTGAACAGTTAATATGAGTCAATTAATATGTTTTAGGTAAACACAATATTTTTGTGATGAGCAAAAAGGATTCAGAAAAGACGAAGGTATCAATACGGCTATTTACGACTTGCTTAGTGTTGTAATGGTGAATTTCTATAAAAAAATACCTATCTGTGCAATCCTCCCAGATGTAGCCAACGCTTTCGATTGTGTTCATCATGAAACCCTGATTGATAAGCTTTACATATATGGAATAAGAGGAAACGTTCTTGATCTTATTGAGTCATATCAAAGTGGCCGTAAACAATACACGGAAATTTCTAAAATAAGCACTAAAATTAGGCGTGAGAAAAAATATAAATCCGATGCAAGAATCATCGGACATGGCATACCTCAGGGTGGAGTTCTTAGCTCACTCTTATTCTTGCTATACATAAATGACCTACCTCATCACATTAAACACCCCATGGTCTTATTTGCCGATGATAGTACCGCACTAATTAAATGTACAGACATGAATAAATACGAACAAGACGTAAATACTACACTCAAGGATATTGTGGATTGACTTGACAAAAATAATTGAATAATTAACTTGCAAACAACTAACATAATGCACTTTTTTATCAAAGCACATAAGTACCGAATATAGTGATAGAATATAATAACTGTAGTACTGTGTTTTAGCATGATAGTTTAACTTTAACATTACTACTTTGACCTTATTTACTTTGACTTTAATTGACATTTATTTGACATGTAATTTTGAACTATAATGTATTTAAATTTTTAATTTAGGGACTAACCACGTTCCGAACTAAATGTTGCATGCCTAGTGCAGAATATGGTGACACTTACAATTTTCCTGTTCTTCAAAAACCCACCTGTATAACTACCCATATTTGCAATAAATGAATTTGAATTTGTGTACTGTATAGACCAAGTAAAAGTTACGAAAAACTGGCTATCCAAAAGTATACCTAGAAGTATACTTTTGGATAGCCAGTTGACTTGGAAACCTCAAGCAGAAGAAGTTTGTAAAAAACTGAGCGTTTCCGCGTATGTCCTACATAATCTAGTGAAAAAGGTTAACATCACCACAACAGTAGTAGTATATCGTGGTCTAGTCGCGTCCATTTTAAGATATGGAATAATCTTGTGGGAAAATTGTGTTCTACGAGAACAGGTGTTCTAGGCTCAAAAACGTTGCGTAAGATCAATACTTAAAAAAAAAGTCAATACATAATAAGTTTGACGGCCCGGTTGGCGCAGTGATTGACTGCTGCGCTGCCTGTCGCGGGTTCGATCCCCGCACGGAACAAATATTTGTAAGGCCTACAGATAGTTGTTCCGGGTCTGGCTGTTTGTATATGTGAGTTTAAATTTTTGTAAAAGCACCCACGATACAGGCGAAATTCCTAGTGTGGGGCAATGTTTAAAAAAAAAAAAGTTAATATGAAAGTGACAACTGTCACTTTCATATTAACTTATTAAGTATTAGACACTAGAATGCGTTCGAGTGTTTAAGTTCCTCAAATATTTTAGAAGTCACAATTTTCGTTATATTCATTAGGAAACCTTTTCACATCAATGTTAGAAACTAGGAAGAGCCATATAAGAAGTCAGTATAAGAACTTACTGAATCTTGAGAGATGTAATACTGCTTTGCTCAAAAAAAGTGTTATTAGTATGGGCCCAATCAATTTTAATAAAGTACCCAATATAATTAAAATTATATATTACAAAATGTAATAAAAAAGAGACTGACTTAATTATTGATTTCAAAATGTATTTTATTCAGTTAATGACTTTTTAAATGACACAGATTTATCTATGTAGTAATATTTATAACACATTTGCTCGTAAAGGGTCTGTTATTTCACCAATTTCAATGTCGTATTGTATCTCATTACGTACTTGTGCGTTATTGTAATGTAAAACGCACGAGGACCGGACGGAGAGACGGACAGAGGACGGAGCATCTTGTTAAAAAAACATCATCATCAACTTGTTGTTTGTTGTTGTTGTATATAAGGCAAAACGCACGGTTTAACAAGATGCTCCGTCTTAAACGAACGGTACTTTTTTAAATCCTATCATAGAGTTTTATGCCAGAAAAGTGGTCAACATTTTATGAATAAAATTAACTTTGGGAGATGAAGTATAATAAAAAAACATTTAATTCTTTAATTTAATTAATTTTCACCATAAATTACAACCATTTATCTGTAACAAAACACAAAAATATTAATTTACTTTATTAGTAATACTGGCTGTTTTTGTGCCTTTGCCTTAAAAAAAAGCGCTGATGCGCGCGCATCGTTAATTTTTAAACAAGAAAAAATTATTCCGCGCGCTTTTTCTTTTCGCTGTATTGTTTTTTTTTTTGAAAATGTCGTCAAGTATATGATGAAATTTATCAAGTCGACACCGCCAGAAGTCTCAGAGGCAGCGAAAAAGGCTACTCTAAGTCACTTGCCCGAAAAATCGACTGATAGATACTTACAAGCGTATCAAAATTTAATCTTATGGAAAACAAGCAAAGATGCAAATATATTTTCAGGAAGTGTGTTTTTAGCCTTTTTCATGGAACTTTCTCAAAAATATAAGTCAAGTTCATTTCATGGCTTTGATATCAAGTCATACTCCAACATTCTGGTTTTAAAAAGACGCTCATGTGGCCATGTGAGTAAAAAGTCAAAAGTATTTTCGGCTGACAATATCAAGAAATTCCTCAAAGAAGCTCCGGATTGCCGATATTTGGCAACAAAGGTCAGTTGAAACTAAATTATCGTTATTAACTTCTTTCACTTTCGTAGTTCTTTACAATAAAGGTGTTTTGTACGCTGTTTTTATCTCTTTATTTATTCGGCATAAATGGTGCATGTAGACGTCAAGAGTTGGCAAACATCACAACTAATGATGTCGAGAACCATGGGCAGGTTCTTCTTGTCCAGGTCAAAAACACAAAAAATAAAATTCCAAGATCGTTCACAATACAGGGGCCTTTTCACGACATAGTGAAGAAATACGAAGCGCTTCGTTCAACAAAAGCGACGTCTAACAGATTTTTTCAAAATTACCAAAATGGGAAATGCACTAGCCAACCCATTGGCATAAATTTTGGAGCAAAGCCGAAAAAAATAGCCACTTTCTTAAATTTGGATGATCCACATGAATACACAGGGCTCCGTTTTAGAAGGGCCTCGGCTACATTGTTCGCCGATTCAGGTGCGAACTTATTGACATTAAAACGCCACGGTCGAACAGTGTAGCCGAGGGCTACATGAGATGGCTCGATGAGAAATAAAGAAGATAAAAGCTCCCGCATAACAAGGAATTTAAATTTGGAGCTAAGTGTTGACTCTCGACCATCTACGAGCACACAAGCGTACATTGCACAATTGTCACCGCCACCGCAGTCGCCTCCGTCGCCGCACCGATTGCAGAACTCTGTGGTCTCGTTTCATCTACTTTCACTCAAGAGAGTGAGAAAGAGACTGGTGCAATTGTAACTAATAATAATAACTTCACAACATTCAAAATGCCAACTGATAATAATCTATTTTTCTAATTGTTCAATTTTTTCTAACTGCTATAACAAGTGATTAGAGATTTATTCGTTTCAGAAAGTCCGAGTTTTATTTATTTCCTCTCAAATATGTTATAAAACGTCGTATGACATACGAGCGCTTTGATAATTACAGCCTCTGCTTTCTTGTAGCTTGTAGCAATATCGCCTCGGCTGTAATTTTCAACTTACCGCACTTATATAATAATGTACCATTAATTAATACTACTTGATCTTTTTTCTTCTAATTTATTCTGATTTTATTTAGTGTTCTGACATACCTAATGATCTCCGTGTTTTAATTTAACCGATTTTGTGTATTTTAATTAATATTAACATACCTAATGATCTCATTGTTTAAATTTGTATGATTTTATTCCATTTACGAGATTTTAAGGTTGTTTTCTTTTATTTTGAATTCACTATGCCAACTATTGTTTTAACTGGAAATCATTATTTAATTTAGTATAAAATGTAGTAAGGCGTAAACGCTCGGCGAAATATCTACGTACTACTCGGACAAGCTAAGTTTGCACCCCGCGTCGATTATGTCACACTGACTCTTAGGTACGGTCTGCAAAAAAGGATTCGACTGACTATAAAAAAGTAAACAAATGTTTGTTAGATACTTTGCATTTATTGTTTTTATTAACATTATATTATACAAAGGTACATTAAAATATACACAAAAAAAAATAGCGAGGTGCAAACTTAGCTTGGTCGAGTAGTTTAGGTGTACATTAACACCCTTCACGGATAACAACATTGATGTTTTCATGAAATATATCTAGATGTTGTATTTCCTGGAACTCGTACCACTGTATCCATAATTGTTGCATTTGTAGCGACCTACAAAAAGCAACTTACTACAAAAAGTACTACAGCGCCATCTATGACACGACGGAAGAACTCACATCAATTTCCTACATCTCACAAGCAAAGTTTACATCGACTTAAGATTATATAGAGAAACCCGCCAACAACTGTCGGGCAGTTGCCCACCAGACACAACACCTGTCTGGCCGGAGGATCCTCCCTTTTCAGTGGAGTATTGAGGAACTTTACACCCTGTTCCTCATTACACCTAAACATTTAATATAACATCACGACTGCTATTCACGTTAGGCAGAGGTGTACCTAATAGTACACCCACATTTCGCCAGTAATGTTCAAGTCCCAATTAAGCCTCCGTGGCTGCTACTGAGAAATACCTGATGGAGGAATCCAATAACGCTTTACCCGACCCGGGAATCAAAGCCAGGCTCAGCTCAGCAGTCGCGTTTGCACCCACTAGACCAACGAGACAGTCAACACAACAGTTGCACTAGTTGTTAAATGTCTTATCCAATCATATGAATGGGAACAAAATAAACCAGATTGGGAATTAATAAAGCGGCTGGTATGTGTTTATACTATGCGATTTCATGCTACTGGGAATTAAGATGCTTTCATAACGAATACAGCTTGGTTCTAAGCTAATCCAAGCTGTATTCATCCATCCAATCCAATAATTTACCGTACCACTATACAATATACCTCTCTACATGATCTTCTTGTCGTATCGATGATACTTCTTTGTTTAATGGTTTGCGCCCTGTAGGTGGCCACATTTACTGCAACGCTAGAGGCGTTATTTAGGTCGTTGAGAGTGCAGGTAAACTGACACCTGGGCCACTCCAGCAGGTGCTGCATAGTCTGGTCCGGACCGCCGCACTCGCACTCGTTGTTGGAGGAATTAATAATCTCCCATTTTGCCAGATTATGTTTGCAGCGGCCTTCTTGGGAACGCAATCGATTAAAAGCTTTCCAGATAGGCCGCAGCAGATTATCACAGCGAGCCAGATGTTTTTGGGATTCACAAAATTGAGGTGGTAGAGGTGTAGATGGTATATTGAAAAGTTTGGTAAATGATAAATAATACCAAATTTCATAATAACTTTTTTTTATTTAATTGTCATCATCATTATCATTTCAACCCAAAAAATGTCTACTGCTGGATATAGACCTCCCCAAGTGTTAAGAGGGGCTTTGCCATAATCGCCACGCTTGGCAGACGGGTTGGCAATCTCAGTACGGTTGTTACAAAAGCACAGAGAACGCTGCTGCCCATTCTCTGGCAAATCACTTATTCGCCTCTAACGACACCCATGGGAAGATATGGGATGGTGCTATTCTTTACGGCCGACAACATACAGAGCAAATATATTAATTTATATATATATTAAGTGTAAGGTGGGACGCCCTCAGGCTCGGTGGAGCGATGATCTTCGCAGGGTAGCTGGTAGCAACTGGATGAGAGTGGCCGAGAATCGGGTTAACTGGCGAGCGATTGAAGAGGCCTATGTCCAGCAGTGGACTGCGGTAGGCTGATGATGATGATGATATATTTATTAAACTATAAAAAGTACAAACTACTATAAACAAACTTATACAAGATTTTTGTCTTCTATCTGACCTCCACAACCCAGTTAGTACTGGATAATATGACGGTCAGATTACGTGCTACATTGGCATTGAGAGCTAAAATACTCAGTAAATGCCAAGTCGAAGGTTCTTGGGCTGGCTCAAAATACCAAACAGCGACTAGCCACTTTTCTATAGTAGATTCTAGGGATATTCCCAGTCTGGCTCTTATTCGTTTGATTTTTAATTTAGTCCGGACGGGTTATTGAACGTCACAAAGTAAATTCGCCACTCGCCTATTTTCATGAAGCAGAGGCTGACCCGTGCTTCATGAAAATAGGCGAGGGGCGAGTTTACAGGTACAGGTTGTCAGGTCACGGGCCTGTGAACGGTGACTAATGGGCTAGCTCACCGTCCGTCCATCTTATGACGACAGGCCGTGTCGACGGCGCGTTCGTGTTCCACGCGCGCCTCAAGATGTCAGCAAATTGGAGGGGTTCTGAGAGGGCCGATGCATGCCGGGGCTGCGGGACTGTTCGAAAGAGATACCGCGCCCCTGGAACACAAAGGGCTAAGAAGGAACATGGATGTGATTTAGTCAGTACAAGTCTGACTTAAACACATCCACGTCTACAACACATCAATTGATGATATCGTCACATCCGAAAAAAATAAATTGTTTTTAAGGTTTTAATTATGTACAATGCCTAACGTAATTGATCTGAACCTGTGAACCAGTATTAAAACAGATGATAAGGTCACCTCGACTCGGTCAATACTGTCAACAATCAAGTAGCTTATCGCGTTCGGAATTCCCATGCGCCGCCCACCGCATAAAACCCGCTAATTGCGGAAAATCCTTCAGTACTCGACCGATGAGTGTGCGGTGCGGTGAGAGAGTAGAGTGCTCCGAGGTTGACTATATTCTTTGCGAAAGTTTAAGTCATACTTCAAAATGGTTAATTATTACATATATGCAAAAGATTACTCTGGTTCCACCAACGGAGTATGGTATTATCACGAAAATGGACTATCTACACTAGAACAGTTTAAAAGTGACGTGAACAAAATTCAAAGTGCTTTGCCAGGTGAAAAATCAAGAATCGTTTATTTACATTAGGGTCACAAGTGCGAGAAAGTTAATGAAACTGAAACTCGTCGCGCGTACCATAATCAGGATGGCGATGGTTGTAATACGTTGCCTGAAACAATTATTGAGTGGATAAAGGAAAACATCGATGGCAATGACAAAATCAAATTGATATACATCATTACCGACGGTCAGATCGACAGTCAAAGTTTCGACAGATGTTTGGAACTTAATGAAAATATGAATTATGAAAAGGTTACTTTTCATGCGCTAAGTAAAGACCTGAGCTGCATCGACTTATCGGTCACAGCGTCATTTATCAAAAGCCGATGTAAAATTTACCGCAACAATAAACTGTTCGATGAAACTGATATTTCTAAAGAGTATGACTACGATCGTATAACTGCCGATAACTTTGCAGACAAAAAAGAGAATCTGAAGTCTTACATCAAATTTAAGTTCCTCACTACGCCAAAAACGGATGCAAGATCTCTCGCCGAAATCGATAAGCTGAAAAAATTGAAGAATCGATTAAACAAAGTATCCACGGAATACTTTCCCGATACCATGGATAAAGATACATTTTTACGTGAATTCAAGAACACATATTGGTACAAAAGTCTCAGTAATCCATCATACAACTCAAAAGTAGATATTGAGAAGTCGATTACTACTTTAATTAACTACATCGTCAGTGAGAAGAAGTCCTACGGTTTCGACGCATTGAAGTTCGAAAACACATTCAGTAGTGAAGTTCCCGATGAGCCGATCGAGGATATCAAGTTTACAGCGGACCAAGAAATCGAGTTTCCTGACATCATTTTGGCTGATGAGAAAGGTATCCCTGTGATCTTATGCACACATTTAAATCTCCTGGAGAAACTTATTTTCCAAAACCCGGACAACAAGGCGTCTTTCTCAAAATTCAATTCCACGATGGAATGTCCTTTGTTTCTGTTGAAAGATCCTGATATCAATGATTCAATAGGATACTTCTATACGTTAACTGTCTACAAGCAGCTAATACAGCAAGAAACAAAATTAGAGCCTCGCACTCGGCGACCTTTCCATGGCGGTCTGGTGCTAGTGGACACTGCTGACTTCGATGCATACAACGACTACATTTTGTCTGCCACATACTTCGACTTCAAAAAAGTAAACTTCAACATCGGCTTGTTTTACTTCGTGTTATGGAAAATTTGTGAAAAGAAACAGTGGATGGACAAAAATGTAGTTGCACAGTTCAAAAAGTACACCTTGAGGCGTATCAGTACTACGAAGTGTAAAATTGGACTGTCATCTTTGCCATTAGACCCTCAATTAAATGCTTCATTACCGAGTGCACTGTGGTACTGCGTCGAGCTGTCCACGTTAATATTCAAAGACGATCCTAAACGGTTTGCACACGAACGTTTGAGAATGTACCACGGCGTGGCACACCTCATGACCGAAATCTTGATCAATTTGAACTACAAGTTAGACTTGGAAACCATCAACAAGCGAAAGGATATAATGAAGCATGTGATGATCCTGAAGAGAATTCCAACGCACAAGGAAAAAGTTTTGTATTTGGTGGAGAGAATTTTCAAAAAGGTTAACGGTTTTCTAATTCCTGAAATTAAATATCAGACGAATGTGAAAAAGCTGAATTATTTGAAGTTGAATCACAAAGAAATGCTGAGAGACAACGTGGTTACGAAGGACGTCGATCTGGAGGAGTACGTTCACTTCCTGCATCATACTGGCGACGCAGAGGTTCTTATCTGCGATAAAACATTCCGCCCCTTCTTCATGATCGACAAAAATGTATGTTTCTATTGCGAATTGTACAAAATGGCTAATCAAGTGGTCGTCAATTACACTGAAAGGAGGATTGAGCTGACATATGATGACCCAATTACTCATTTGCAATTCAATAACATTTTGTCTCCGTACAATTTGTATCTGAACTATGTAAAGAAGAATAAGAAGTTTCCCACGTTGGACGAATTGAAAGAGTATGTTTTGATGAAGAAGAAATTCAAGGACGATTTAGTTACAATTTTCCCCGAGAATGTTCATAGCGCAATCGAAAGAGTGTTTGTGGCTTATGAGAGCGTTATTAAGGGAGTGAGTGTCAAAGACTTTGTTCATGTGAGTGACCAGTTTGCGAATCGTCTTGATCGCATTAGAGGAGAGGAAAGGGTGAAATTCGAAAGTAATGATGAAATCGAGGAGTTCCTTTCCAAAGAGGAACGTAAAGTCAACTTAAACCTTCCACCTAGACCTGGTACGGGTTGGACGATAGTTCGACACAAGCGCTCCCGCCCAAAGAGTGAAATAGTTACACCAAACCCCCCACGTTCGCTCGGTAAAGTTTCACGAGGAAGGAGTTCATTTCTAAAGAGGAACGTCAGGTCAACAAAACGAACAAGACAAAATTAAAAAAAGACCGACTGAAAACAAAGGCTGTCCACAATAGGGTGCCAACACTCATGTATGGGAGTGAATTTTGGATGTGGCAAACAAGGCTTGAAAGTAAAATTAATGCTGTTGATGATAAATTGAGGATCGAGGTTATCCGAGAACAACGCGGTTTAAAAGAAAATATAGCGATAAAAACCAAAAAGAGTGTCCCTAGATGGTTTGGTCATGTGGAGAGGATGAGTGCCAGGCGACTAATAACAGGTATTTACAACGAAGATGTGATTGGCAACGCCTGGAGGGGACACTCTGAAGGACATACACTGACCTTATTGGTGGTTCTTCAGAAAGGTCAGACGCTTAGTACTCACATCTAGCGTGAGCGAATCAAAAAGACGTATGAACGTGGACGAGGCAAAAAAAGGATCGTAACAGGTGGCGCTCTATGGTTTCTGCCTACCCATGGGAAAAAAGCGTGAGTTTATGTATTATGTAAGATAACAATGCGATAACATTTTTGTTAAAGTTTTTGTTTCTGATTCCTAAAGTTTTATCAAGTTAGTAGTAAATAGTTAATAAGAACTCCTCAGATACTGATTTTAGATTTGTAGTGCTTGTTTGTTGTACTAATTATATTTCTAAGTATAGGTAGTTATCTTCAATTTATTGTCATATAAAGCTGGGTATTGACCGACGTTACGGGGCGTAATATAACGTGTTACACAGCGAGCGTTCGTGCAGTCAGAACGGGGAAACGAGGCGCTCGTAGAGAGCAACTAGCGACTCGTTGCTCGCTTCTAGTGCCTCACCCCTCTGTCGGTTTTGGCGAATCCTTTGACTTAAGTCAGTAAGCTTAAGTCAGCGCTTAAGTCAGTATGTTGCAGCGAGTCGTGGTTTTTTAATATTTTCTGTTCTTTAACAAGTTTGATATCCAATTACATTTCATTTTTTTTCTTGTTAATTTGGATTATACAATAATTGAGTAAAATCAAAGATCCCAACACAACTTCGTCGTTCGACATCTTGACTACGAGTGGCAACGAATCTGAAGCACGGGCGAGCAAAGACTTCGAGACGAGCATATTACAAGGAGTTTAGAACACGGCGAAAAGTAACATGCTCGCTGCGAATGGTACATTACAACCCGTAACACAGGTCAGTACCCACCTTAATAAGTAGGTACCAACTTATTTTCTATTAAATATGAAAATGTCTTCGCTAAGAGTTTAGACTTATACAATTTTATACATTTATTCAATCAAATAATAACACTTTTAAAATCATATATTTATAAATTATTAATTGTTGTTTTATTTACTATTGGAATTTAATGCGTATTTTATACTTATTTATTATCCATGGTAAGTTATTTAAATATTTAGTTAATATATATATATTTTTTTTAGTTTTTGATTACTATAAATATAGAGCATCCAATTAGGATGCTCTATATTAATGAAAAAAAATAATTGTGCCTTATAATGTAGGCGTATGTTATTAAGTTACTTATAATTCATCATTTAAGTATTAGCTTAAACTGTAGTAACATTTGCTCAAGAGTAAAAACTTCAATTGATTGATAAAGATGTTGTATTTAATTCTTTATTATTTTGGGCAACTTATTATATATTTTAATGACATTTGAGTGCATTTTTAGACGCGATGTTGGTAAGTTTAGTGTATTTTTATGTCTTAAGGTAATTTTCGTTTTTATGTCCTCTCTTTTTGTAAAGAATTCTGGATACTTACGCACAAACTTACAAACTTCAAATATACATATAAAGACAGGGTAGGGGTAGAATCTTTAGTTCCTGGAAGTGGGGTTTACAACTATCGGTGACTTCAATATTTACAAAGATTCTAATGAGTTTTTTTTTGTAGTGGGCGCGTCTGTGCTGTTGCCCCATAATATGACACCGTATTTGAGCCATGCGTAGGCGTACGCGTAGTACGTTACTAATGCAGTTTTAAGGTCTGTAGTTTTTTTGATCTCGCGGAAAAATAATAAAATTTTCATACGCCCTGTATGAATGTTTAAATATTTTTGCTCTTACTTTCTGAATGTGTGACTTCCAATCTATATGAGTATCAGTGTTCAAGCCTAGTAGGGTGAAGTTATTAACTACTTCTAATTTATTATTTTTAAAGCTAAAGTTTATTATAGTTTTAGTTATTGGTATTTTTGCCGAGGGTGGAATGAGATTATTTTAGTTTTATTGAAGTTAATTTCTAGATTGTGTTCAGTCATCCAGTCTATTGTAGAATCTAGTATGGAATTTAATTTACTCAAAAATGCATGTAATGTGGTCATTATTTTGACAACCTTGTTTGAGCAAAGTCGACCTTGCCGTTCTGTTTCCAGGAGCGGCCGGCAAAGTTTTGCCGGCCGCTCTAACAGGCCGGCAATGTTTTGCCGGCCGCTATTTTGACGTTTCAACGTTTTAACCTTTCCGTCCCGCGCGTACCGAATTCGGTACGCGCGGGCGTTACCGCTGATCCTCGCCGTACCGAATTCGGTACGCCGAGGATCAACGGCGCACCAGCAAACTTAAACGCTAATATAAAAAAAAGTAAATTTCTAAATCGTTCTGTCAAAATTTACCTCTATGGTCAACTAGTAGTCGATTCAAACAAAACCAATCGTTAGTAATACTAAACGGCACAACATTATTAAAAAAAATATAGAAACTCGTCTATGTCGAATGTCAAACGACAATGGCAACCCGTGTTATTATGTTCGGAAAAGTGTTGTTTTTGTGAGATATACGTTGTAAAACTTTGGTAAGTAAATGTATAGTATGTTATAAGTGTATAATGCAACTTTTTAGATAGTCATTTGCTTGAAAAAATAACAAAAAATTATGATTTGAGCCAACAAAAAATCCTTTGTTGTGAAGTTTGTTAGTCGAAATTAACAAAAATAATTTGACTCTTTAACCATGTAAAATGGTCTTGGAAACAATAGTAGCAAAGAAAAAATAGTGATAATTCATTATTTCATGTATTCGAGGCATATCTATTCATATTTATTGATATTTCAAGTATTTTCATGCTTTGAACAGCGGAATTCTAAAATGGCCGATTCTACCAAGAAGTTTGAGTTAGGATCTTATAAGAATAATGTATGAAGGACTCCTAAAAAACACTGTCATTAGATTACTTGTATATTTGTGATGTTAGATATAAATTTTCGTGTAAATTGAATGAGTAGTTTTACCAAACAAAAATAAGCAACGAAAACAGACGTATTTACTGCGACCTCTCTCATATATATGGGATATGTATAATTCTCAAGTAGTTCTAAAAGAGTTGTTTATTATTAATAAATGGCCCCGTTCATCACGAACCCGACACTGTTTACCGTTTAAGATTAGAGCTAATATAACTCGAGTTATAAGTGTTTATCTTTACGATATCGGATGACTCACGCGATGGCGTAATCAAGGGGCCCCCGAAGGGCTACACGCGGGGCTTTACTGTTCGCGCGAAAGGATAAAGAGGTTAAAAAATCAAATCGAAAAATATTTTATTTAGAACACAGCTGTTTGTATCTATAGAGATAGGTACAAAAAGATTTTATTCCATATTAGGCTGCATAGTTCCAATTAGCATACCCCGAAAAAAAAAAAAAACTAAGAAGTAACAAAAGCGCGGTTCAGTGAAAATTTTAATTAATACGTTTTTTATTTAAATTACTTGCTGGTTTTATTTAGATTAGGTACTTGCATTTTTGAGTAAAGCACTATACAAACCTTGGCCCACAATGACTGCTTCGCTGGTCCCGCTATGATTGCCTCGAGCTAGCCTAGCTACGCTCTAGGCCTTTCAGCTTGGCCATCATTGCAGCCCTTGCTGTCCTCGCTGTAAAGGCCTCGTCCTACGGTCTCGGCCATTATCTCAGCTCGTCCATCAAGTGCTGCACGCTGACCGCGTTGTGTCGGCCTGGAGCTGCGCTACGCTGCGCTGTCGGCCATAATCAGCGCGACCAGCAAAGTAGTCATTATAGACCGCGGCAGTAATGTACTATTATCGTGTAAATTGGTGTTATTTTCACATGAGGTCAGTATGGATATGTCATCAGCAAACGGGACACATGGCTCATTTATATAATATAAATGAGCCATGTGTCCCGTTTGCTTATAGGCAGGAAGGTCAGGTGCAGGAAGGTCGTTTACGTAAACAAGAAATAAGAAGCATCCTATTACGCTTCCTTGCGGGATTTAGGCGGTGATTTTTTTGCTGTCGGATGTGATTAATTCTATTTCGTTTTGCTGTTGTTGTAATGTTCGATTTCAACTATTTTTTCCCTGTTTCAAATATGATAAAAACCAGTCATAGCATTTGCCGCGGAGTCCTATAGTATAAAGTTTATTTAATAATATTTCAATTTTAACTTTATCATATGCTTTAGTAATAGTAATATCAAGGAGAAATCCTATCGCGTTTTTTTTTTATTAATGACATCAAGGGCTTTTTGGATAAATTTGTAAACGGCTAAGGTAGTGGAACGGTTTTTACGAAAGCCGTTTTGGCAGTCATTAAATATATGATATTTTTCACAAAAAGCATATTACACATAGCTTTTTCGAATATTTTTGAAGCTGTCGATAAGAGGGCAATGGGGTGGTACTTATTCGGATCAGTTTTACATTTCTTTTTATGAATAGGTTTTAATAAAGCTTTATTCAAGAGATTGGAAAAAACGCCTTCTTCAAATGATTGATTTAATAATTAATATATAAAATGGTAAGGTTAATTCATCTGCACATTGTCTTAATAAGGTAGGTGGAAGTTCATCAATACCGTGACTTTTTTATTTTTCTGATGTTTTATTAAATTGTTCACCTCGTAAGGATCAATTGGGCTGAGGAAGATTGTATTTTCTGTAGGGCATACAACTGGAGATCCTTTCGTTTCACCTGTTGAGCTATTCGAAGCCTCCCCAATAGAAGCAAAATAATCGTTAAATATATTTGTAACCTCTTTGGGTTCAGAAGTTACGCTTTTATTCGTTTGAAGGGTTATGTTACATTTCTCACTTGCAATTTTTTTGTTTGTACGTTCCTGTACAATGCTCCACATTGTCTTAACTTTATTATTAGATTTATTCATTTTTAGGGTTCCGTAGCCAAATGGCAAAAAACGGAACCATTATAGATTCGTCATGTCTGTCTGTCTGTCTGTCTGTCTGTCTGTCCGTCCGTATGTCACAGCCACTTTTTTCCGAAACTATAAGAACTATGTTGTTGAAACTTGGTAAGTAGATGTATTCTCTGAACCGCATTCAGATTTTCACACAAAAATAGAAAAAAAAACATAAATTTTGGGGTCTCCCATACATAGAACTGAAAACCAAAAATTTTTTTTTAATCATTCCCCTACGTGTGGGGTATCTATGGATAGGTCTTCAAAAACAATATTGAGGTTTCTAATATCTTTTTTTTCTAAACTGAATAGTTTGCGCTAGAGCGACTTCCAAAGTGGTAAAATGTGTGTCCCCCCCCCTCTAATTTCTAAAGTAAGAGGAGGAAAATTCTGAAAATATTTAGGACTGTAGAACGTAAAAAAAACTATCAACGAAAATTGGTTTCAATAAGATATGATGTTTAGGTTTTGAGATATGGGACTTTTTCATCAAACCGCAGCAGTAACTTTGTTTTTCATTAACATATTATGAAAAACCAATTTAGTTTTGCGGTTGAGTGGAAGTTTACCAACTAATACTACTAACTAATGAATGACAGTTCAAAATATTGTTTGGGGCTATGGAACCCTGTGTGCGAGTAAGACTCGCACTTGGCCGGTTTTTTTTTTTTGTTGCTGTCGTTACCGTCTTCTTTAGATTTTTTTCATACTTTTTGTAATGTTGAGGTAATATCGGATTGTTTCTTTTAGTTTTTAATAGCCTTTTATTTTTGCAAGAGTTTGTTGTTGAGTTTTTATCTCGGATACATCATCACGAGCATGTGTTTCCCGATAGCTACAATCTAGGGGTCTTTAAGTCAAGAGTGAATAGGTTTCTTCTAGGCAAGCGTGCTTCACCGTCGACCACATCATTGCTTACCATCAGGTGAGATAGTGGTCAAGCGCGGGCCTATAGATAATAAAAAAAAAAAACGACCTAAGGGACGACGGAGATATCGAGAGGGAGCGCAGGGCGTTGTCTGTGAGAAGCAATATGCTTGCCCGCAGGTTCGCTCGTTGTAGTACAGACGTCAAAGTAACTCTCTTTAAGGCGTTCTGTCAATCGTTCTACTCGAGCGGCCTGTGGGTGTCATATACTCGACGAGCCTACAATGTCCTGCGCGTCCAATTTAATAACGCCTTCAGGATGCTGTTGGGCCTGCCATGGCGCTGTAGCGCATCAGGAATGTTCGCGGATTCTCGCACAGATGGCTTCCACGCTATCATGCGAAAGAAAGCAGCCTCCTTACTACAGCGTCTGTATGGTAGTGACAACAGCATTTTGAAGATGATCGCTGCCAGACCGGACCGTCCCTTCCAGAAACACTGGGTGGGGACAGTAAAATAGGTCTAAAAATTAATAATTATTGTAAACACTAACAATTCTAAACTAGTTACTTAAGCACCATTGTTACTAACCCTAAAATACTAACAAAGCTATGGACTGTAGTCTGAAATAAACGTTAATTTATTTATTTACTAGCTGTTACCCGCGACTTCGTACGCGTTAGGTTCGTGATTTGCTTAAAATAAGTCTTTTAGTCAGGAGGTTCTTGATTCCAATGTTTTGTTTGAAGTTCGTTACCAGATGTCTCCAGTATTAATACAATCTGCCCAGCCTTTTCCCAACTAAGTTGGGAACATTCAGTCTAACCGGATGCAGCTGAACACCAAGATTTTACATGGAGCGACTGGCTATCTGACCTCCACAACCCAGTTAGTACTGGGTTATACAACACCTCTTGGTAAGACTGGTTGTCAGACTTTCGGGCCACTGACTACCTGTAACGACTGTCAAAGATCTACAAATGACAGCCGTGACCAACGGCTTAACGTGCTTTCCAAAGCACAATAAAGTCGGTACGTAATGGGTGGTCACCTATCCATAGACCAACCTAGGCAAACACAACTTAAACTGAAGATCGACCCTGGCGACCTAAATTGGTTTTATATGATTATTTTCGTTTGAAAGAACTTGCTTCAATTGTGATCTCCTATTCATTTGTGAGTAAAACTTCGAAAACCGAGTATAACTTCTCAATGTATACGAACACGCTACCGACTACTGTAAAAAAAGGTTATGTTGAAAGTTGATGTCGATCAACTTTCATTATGAAACCCCCTTAGGGATAGAATTTCCAAAAACGTAAATCGTGATTTTGTGCATTCATGCCTCTTTTTAAAAATTACAAATATTCTCCTAAACTTAACCTTTAACCCGACATTAATTCCACTTGTGGGTGGAATTTCCAAAAATCCCTTTCTGCCTTACTAAGAACTTACTTGCAAGATTTCAAGTTAAATAGGTCAAAAGTGGTAGTTAGTAGTTCTTGAGTGGTTTATCGGTGAGTGAATAGTATAGCGCTTTCATGTATAAATGAAATGGCTTTGATCCAAATCCGTTCACCAGTTAAGGCGTGAAAAAGTTAAAACAGACTGATAGATGCTGTTTATACTGTATCGTTGGTCTAGTGGTCGCAACTACTGAGTATGAGGTCCTGGTTTTGGAATCCCGGGTCGGGTAATCTTTTATTTTGGTTTTCGACCATTAATTTCTGACCACAAAATCGCACGGAGAGAAGATTGTAAGACTATGAAGGAGCCTTTAGCCCAGCAGTCATTTTGATGAGATTCACTATTTAGCTTACCTGAGAGACATGGACAGTGACAGTGACAGGGAAGTGAAACAGTCGTCATATCTCCGAAACTGTTCACCGCTGCACTGGAACTGCAGATGTGGAAGACGTGGACATCTTCCACATCTACATGTGGAAGATGTATTTAAGGTTCTGGACTGGAGAGGGCTAGGCATCGACGTCAATGGCGAGTACATCTCTCACATTCAATTTGCCGACGATATAGTGGTCATGGCTGAGACCATAGAGGACCTCAGTACAATGCTCGATGACCTCAGTGGATCGTCCGAAAGAGTTGGTCTTAAAATGAACATGGAAAAAACCAAAGTCATATTGAATGCCCATGTAACACCCACTCCTATCAAGATCGGAGACTCTACACTCGAAGTTGTAGACGATTATATCTACATGGGACAAACGGTCCAGTTGGGTAGGTCTGACTTCGAGAAAGAGGTCAACCGTCGAATCCGACTCGGCTGGGCAGTGTTCGGGAAGTTGCATGATATGTTCTCGTGCAGTGTCTCAAGACGAAAGTCCATGACCCGTGTGTGTTGCAAGTGATTACATACCGGACCGATTGGGTCGCCTACATTGGGCCTCATCAGAAGGCTTAATATCACTTAAAGGTCAATGGAGAAGGTTATGCTCGAAGTTTCCTTGCGTGATCAAATCAGAAATAAGGACATTCGCAAGAGAACCAAGGTTACCCCAAAGTCCCGGTAGCCCGAAGAATTGCCAAATTTAAGTGGCAGTGGGCAGGGCACATTGTTCGAAGAATGGATGGCCAATGGAGCCGAAAAGTTCTGGAGTAGCGACCACGAATCGGAAGACGTTGCGTTGGAAGGCCTCCCACGAGGTGGACTGATGGCCTGGTGATGGTTGCGGGGATCCTCCGGATGCAAGTCACACGGGACCTGTCGATGTGGCGACACTTGGGGGAGGCCTATGTCCAGCAGCGGTCGTCTTTCGGCTGAAATGATGAATGATGATGATATTACTTTCTTACTAAATTATTAAAAATGTACGAAAACAAAACTATATAAACTAAAAGGGCTGGACACTGGTACTGTCGCTGTTGCCACGGGGAAGCTCAAGCAGCTTTAATAAAGTAATCTTATCGGTAACTACTTATATTTTCGAGTCGTTGGGAATTGAAGCTTTGGACCGTGGGACCGTAAGATCAGAGTACTCAATGCTCACAGTCTTTTTAAAGAAATTTCTAAACGCATAACTTACGCTTTCCGTGATCCAAGAGCTGGCTTTTACTTCGGCCAGAGGCTAAATGATTGTTTAACTATAGTTCGAATGGTTAATGATAACTAAAAGGATGTATAACACTATTTGGTAATGATTAGGAAGTCTTAAAGCATAAAAAAACAAAATACCTACTTACAAAAAGTGAAAACCGGGTGGGGATCGAACCATGATTACTTTTGTAAATAATACAGCACCAAAAATTCAAAAAATAAATAAAACAATAAGTGCATATTGGCTGAGGTTTGATCCTGCAACCTATGACTCACAGGTCAACCGCTAAACCGTCAGGCTATTTACTTCGGTGACATTTGTTCTAAAATAGCCGATCTATTCTAATGTTTGTTATGACAGTTGTCAGTTGTCAATCAGTTGAGGAATATGAACAAATTGCAATATTGCTCACCTCCCAATGTTAATAGCGTGATAATATATAGCCTATGTCCTTCCCAAGGTTTAAATCTATCTTCTTGCCAAAATCCATTAAGATCCGATCAGCCGTTTAGTCGTGAAAAGGTAACAAACAAACAAACAAACAAACAGAGTGACTTTCGCATTTATAATATTAGTATGGATTTAAGCCCACGGTGAGCCAGTATTTTTGGAATTTTGATTTAAACCTTTATTTTTTAATGGCATTCACTGATTTAATATGTTAATGAGTTTGTCATTAAAAGCTTCATAATTACTGTTTTTATCATTTGCAGTTGTTATAACATCACTCCAATTTATTTCTTGTAATTTAGACTTAAACTTTAGTATATTTGTGGCACTCGTTTTTTAGGTAAGTTCAAATGTAAAATGGTACTATTATGGTCCGAAAATCCTACCCCTAAGTCCCGTACCTGCGACACTCGTTGCATCGGCACCTCCTCAACCTTGTAATGATAATTCAAAGGAGTTCGCGCGCGAGTGAACCACATTACCGAACATTTAGCAACATTAAAATACAGTTTGTTGTCGTTGCTCCAGTCGACCACTCTGTTGATGTCATCCTGCAGGCGTTCACAATCCGAGTGATCCCCAACCTCCAGCAGCAATTGCAAGTCATCCGCAAACAATAAACAAGTCCCATGTCTGACGACTTCCGGTAAGTCATTTATCATTATTATAAACTCGAGAGGCCCAAAATTGCTGCCCTGGCTCACGCCCGATCTCGTGTAATACGGTTGAGATTCACTGCCATTGAAGTAAACATATTGCTGGCGATCCTTCATATAGCTAGCGAAGAACTGTAGCAGAGGTAACGTACATCCAATTTTCGCGAGCTTCCTTAATAAGACGTCATTATCCACCGTATCGAACGCCTTTTTAAAATCGAACTACGCAGCATCTACCTGTACCCCAGAGTCTACTGCTGGCACTACCCGTACCATAAAGTTGAATAGGTTTGTGGCAGTGCTGCGTCCCGGTCGGAACCCATGTTGCGCATCTGACAGACGCGCGTGCACTTGTCCCTGAACGGAGCGCTGAATAGCCGACTCCAGTACTATAACAGGCGTCGAGAGTACAGCCACCGGTCAATAGTTACTGATATCCGGACTTGGCTTTCCTTTAGGAACCGGAATAACGCGCGTGATCTTCCACCTATTAGGGAACGTGGCTTGTTCTAAACATGCATTAAAAATGTGAAGTATTGGTTCCGCCAGTACTCTCCCACAGTCTTGGAACAAAAACGCTGGTATACCGTCTGGGCCAGACGAACTATTTGGCTTGAGACTCCCAAGCGCCTGCTGAACCTCTGAAAGACTCAGCGTCTCAATATGAGTACACGTGCACTGGTCGCGCCGACCGCCGCCGCCGCCGCGCACGCGTCCACTTGGGGCAGCTCCTTGTTCTAAACACAAAATAGTCTGCAAACGGCCCAGCACACTCATCATCCGTTAAATGTTGACCGACTCTAATTATACTGTGCTTACTAAGTGTTTTTCTTTTAGATCTAATATACTGCCAAAACGATTTTGGATCCTTTGCAAATTGACACTGAATTTTATTTTTATGTTCTATGTGCGCAATTTCTATTAACTTTTTTATACGAGTTCTACACTCCGCAAATTTGTGATAATCACTATACAACCCAGTATTTTTGAATTTTTTGTGAAGTCTGGCTTTAATTTGTATATTTGTTATTATACCTCCCGTGTACCATACTGGGTATACGTACCGCGAATTTCCACTACTAAGCTTTTTCTGGGGTACGCACCCCAGAAAAAGCTTAACTTGGGGTTCAACATCTATTCCAAATCATGCATTCCATACATTATACTCCAGTCAATGGAAATTATCTGAGAACTAGCTGATACCCGCGACTTCGATCGCGCGGACATTTTAAGGTGTATGTGTGAGACTGCCTATTTGGTAGAGTGGTCGCAAGCGCGACTGCTGAGCTTGAGGTCCCGGGTTCGATTCTCGAATCGGGCAAAGTGTTATTGGGTTATTCCTTGAGGAATTTCTCAGTAGCAGATATGAAGTCTGGATTAAATGTTGTGCCCGGTTGATGGGACTCGCCCCCTATTACATAGAGCTTCAACATGACTGGTGAAATGTGGATGTACGATTAAGTACACCTTCGGGAATTACAGGCGTGATGTTTTGTGGTTATGTGTGAGAACTGACGGTCTGATCGTAATGTGATTATGTGGGTGATGACTACAAAGGGCGTGCTTTAGGGTGGTGTAATTCTGGGCAGCAGAGGTCCGAAACAAATTAAAAGGCGTTGAAGCCACACTATAATATGGCTTAAAAGCCGGAACATTTTTTTATCAAAGTGAACAACGCGGCGCATTGTTGGGCCTTATTTATTTATTTTTTCCAATACAGTTTTGTATACAATAAAATATGTCATAACAATGACCGTCACCACGTGCAACTTTGGGCTTCATGAAACACGTAAACAATCAACAAATAATTGACCGTCTGGGAGAGAAGCATGGAGTAGGTACCCAAAAGAATGCCTGCCACTTTTTAGGTATGGCCCTGACATTTGTTGATCGTCATTGCAAAAGCTTATTGTAAGGGAAATTACTACCTGTTAATTAAAATTGAAATTGCAAGTTATTTGGAATATTTGGCATGCGTCGACTTAAAACGCTCTCTCCTTTAGTAACTCCTGTAATAATGGTGGTTTAGGGGTAGAGGAACAGTGTGTTAAGTTCCTCAATACTCCATTGAAAAGGAAGGATCCTCCGATCAGACAGGTGTTGTGTCTGGTGGGCAACTGCCCGACAGTTGCTGTCGGGTTTCTCTATATAGTCTTAAGTCGATGTGAACTTTGCTTGCGAGATGTAGGCAATTGATGTTAGTTCTTCCGTTGCGTCATAGTTTGCGCTGTAGTACTTTTTGTTGTAAGTTGCTTTTTGTAGGTCGCTACATCACTCCCCTCCGGAGACCGGAGGTCGATAGTCGAATGAGTCAGCTTGTAGTATTATACCGTGCCAGTTAGAATTTCGTTGCCGCATTGTTCACGGTGAGTCGGAACAGACTGCGGTGGTGAGGTGAACCCCAGTGAGCCGGAGCCGGCGCTGCGCTTGCTCCAGTGCGTACTTAGTGCAGCGCCGCGATGTGGCAGACAGCGAGAGGTATCAACCGGGGAGTAGAAGCTCTCGACCGGCCGAAAATGCAGTGTGCTGTGCCAAGGTCGCTTGATGAGAGGCTGAGGGTGCTGACCAGGCACGAATGGCGCGCGGAGGCACTACGCCGGGTGAAACTCCGCTGCTGCGGCAAATTGTCGCCCAGCGGATAGACCTCCGGTGCGATCTCATGGCGACATGGAGGGAGCGACTGTCGCAACCCCGTGCAGGGCACGCCACAATAGTGGCGATAAGTCCCCTCTTTGAGGAGTGGCTGGAGAGGCGCCACGGCGCCCTCACCTTCCGCCTGACGCAGGTCCTCACCGGACACGGCTGTTTCGGGAGGTTCCTGCACCGAATCGGGCGGGAGGAAACGCACACTGTGGAGCTCTGCCCCGCTTGGGCTGAGCACCGCCGTGTCCTCATAGCGGTGATTGGCGGCGGTGACCTCTCGCGTCCGGCCCTGGTTCAATCCATGGTCCTGAGCGAGAGGGAATGGGAAGCCATCGCCTCCTTCTGCGAAGCAGTCATGCTAGCGAAGGAGGTGGCGGAACGTGAGAGGGAGAGAACTTCACGTCCCAGCCCCCGCAGGAGACGCCCCGGGCGTCGGGGGGCAACCAGTGGCCCCCGGCCACCGTAGGCACGGGCCTGTGGACGGTGAGTAATGGGCTAGCTCACCGTCCGTCCGTCTAATGGCGACAGGCCGTGCCGACGGCGCGTTTGTGTTCCACGCGCGCCTCGAGGAGATGTCAGCAAATCAGAAGGGGTCCGAGAGGGCCGATGCCTGCCAGGGCTGCGGGTTGTTCGAAAGAGATACCGTGGCCCTGGAACACAAAGGGCTAAGAAGGAACATGGATGAGTTTTAGTCAGTCAAGTCTGACACTCCCTTCCGCTCCGCCCAGAGCGGGAGAAGTCATTTGATGATTTCCCATCCCAAAAAAAAAAGGGTGCTGACCAGGAATGCGCTTCGGCTGCATGCTGGTGGTCAGGAATACCCATTTGAAGCTGGCTGGCTGTGAGACTCGCTGCTCGATAGCTTGAGGGAAGAGATGATGATGACGT
The DNA here is from genome assembly GCA_949152445.1 of Cerastis rubricosa. Taxonomy (NCBI): domain Eukaryota; kingdom Metazoa; phylum Arthropoda; class Insecta; order Lepidoptera; family Noctuidae; genus Cerastis; species Cerastis rubricosa. Next base: position 19,928,530 of record OX424541.1, read on the forward strand.
CACGTTGCTCGAAGGCTGCGCTGACGTCCATTTCGGGGTCACCAGTTTAGGGGTATGAGGACCAGGGTGTAAAGTTCCTCAACACACCATTGAAAAGGGAGGATCCTCCGACCAGACGGGTCTTGTGTCTGGTGGGCAATTGCCCGACAGCTGTTGTTGTCGGGTTTCTCTACATAGTCTCAAGTCGATTTAAACTTTGCTTGCGAAATGTAGGCAATTGATGTTAGTTCTTCCGTCGCGTCATAGATGGCGCTGTAGTACGTTTTATAGTAAGTTGCTTTTTATAGGTCGCCACAGTGGCTTTTATAATATTACTGCCAAGCTTTGTGATACGAAGCCTGGTGCCGTTGCACAGTCTGGGTACATCAAAGTTTCGCATCATCAGAACTAAAACGCCAACTTTAAGCCATCCATTCCAGCATTCCAGCCATTCCATCTTATGGGAACGGCACGCCCGTAAGCTCCAGGGAGTTGAAAAATTTAACGGGGTGTGCAGGACTATAATCATATATCATTAGCCATCACAGTGTCTATGGATGTGTATACTTTAAAATCGCCGACGATCATGTCTTAAATTTCGTTTTGTTTATGACCCACTCGTTCTTTAATCACTATTCGTTCGAATGGTTAAAAAAACGAAAACTATTTTGTAATGATTTAAAAATCATAAAGCATTAAATAAAACAAAATACCTAGTTACAAAAAGTGAACACCGGTTGGGGATCGAACTCGCGTTGTTTTGGACAACTTACAGCATTAAAAAATTAGGTACCACAAAAAGTACATACTGACTGCGGATACGAACTTGAAACCTTTTGCTTGGCAGGGCGGTCATAGAACCGCCAGGCTATTTACTTTGATGGTAAATGGTTTAAAATAGCCGGTTTATTCTAATGCTTGTCATGACAGTTGTCAGTTGTCAAACAGTTCAGTAATGTGGACTTAATGCAATATTGCACATCCCCCTAAGTTATTAGCGTGATAATATATAGCCTATGTTACTCGGTAAAGATGTAGCTTTATAATGGTGAAAGAATTTTTAAAATCGGTCGAGTAGTTTTTGAGTTTATTTGTTACATACAAAAATACAAAAATACAAATCTTTCCTCTTTATAATATTAGTGTAGATAATTATAGCAATTGAAAATCAGCCTTATTCCAATTCACTGTGGTCTAATATGGTGTGCACTAGAATCGCGGGCGTCTGCGGGGGACGCCGGCGGAGCGAGGGCGGGGCGCATGCTTACCGCTAGCGGCGGGTGGTGCGCGTCGACCGGCACCAACGCCTCATCCGCCGCCACCACTGTCACCGCACCGCTAATGCCCGTACTCAGAACCAAATCCAAGTGACGAACTAAATGGTTGGGTACTGTGTTACTTTGAGTGAACTCGCAATATGACAAAAACATTCGAAATATTTACTAATATTAGCAGAACAAGAATACAAATTAAAATCACCAATTACAGTAACTTCTCCATACCTATCACACAATTTTTCTATTACTCTAAATAACAACATGTAATCATTTTCCGAACTACCTGAGCATTTCTCTTTTTTTTTGCCATCTTTTCAAAAAGTCGCCAAAAATAAAAATATCAGTAAATTGCTTGTTTTTTCTTCAAATCAGATAGTTTATTTCATGAATATTTTAATTTTTCAAACGGAATTCTATTTAATTTAAGATTTTTGTAAAAATATTAATAAAATCTAAATGAAGGTAGGCTAAGCGTTCCTATTTTGTTACTCCTTATTTGGTAAAAAAAAACGTAATGTCGCAAATTCTGAGGCTAAAATGTTATGTTTCTTAAACTTCATGATAAATTTAAAAAAACTGTTGCAAAGGAATAATAAGAAAACTGAAAAAATACTTCCAATTTAGGTGCTTCAATATTTTTTTTGTTACTTTTAACTTAGAGTCAATTTAAAGTTTTGATTATATGAAAAATAAACAAAATTTAAAGATTTTGCTTATTGCTTATAAAAACGTTAGGCAAAATTGATTTTCTGTACATTTTTTTTTTGTTTTTATTTAATAAATAAATACATAAAAGCGAGTTTAAAGACGGGCGATTTTTGGGACAGTAACAAAAAAGGAAGTAATTGGTAACAAAACAAAAACATAAAGCTCGGTCTATAATGCGTAATAAAAGGATTAAAGATATGAATAAATAAAAAGACGGATTCGTGCTAAATCATAATCCACGTTTAATAAACTATAATTTAATCAGCCTCCAACTTATCCGGGTTTTGTTTTTATTTATCTCTAACGTTTAATCTTTTCTGCCGGAGTTAGTGGTCTTTTCTTGTGCTGTTGAATTGTAAACACAGCTTTGTAATTCCGTTTTTGTTACTTCAATTTCCGCTTATACGTTACTACCCAAAAGTAACAAAAAAAAAGTAACGAAACAAGTAATGATTTTTTAAAAAATATTTTTGTGGTATTTAATATCGCAGTTATGTCTATTAGTATACACTAAATTTTACCGGAAGTTATTAACTATTGTAATAAGACAAAAAGAGTGAGTAAATATTATCAAATTTCCTTGAAACAGCAATAACAAAAACCGGAATGAAATTTAGTCAAAAACGGGTACATGCGCACACTACAAACTTCGGAACGGCAATTGACACAATACATCAATATGGCGGCATTTAATGGTATCTACGGTGTTGAAATTTCAAAAAAAACATTGCCGAATGGAAGTTTTTAATATTTTACATGTATAAAATGGGTAACAAAAACTGAAATCCATTTTTGGAACTTTCTCTGGGACAAGTTTAAAATTCATTAAATAACCGTACAAATTTAACCAAATTAGCAAAAAGGCATTACAACGTGGACCTTTTTACCTTGTTATACTATTTCAATCAAAATCTCAGTATAGTTTCTTTGAACCTTATCAAAATAATTGAGTTTGAAATTGCGAGTGGTAGACTGGGACATACGAATTTTCATACATTACAATTTTCGACAGCTTATATTTAGTTGATTTTTTATTTAAATACTATGTATTTATGATTTGGTAAATTATTTTCTGTAAACTTAAGTAACAATTATGCTGCTAAGCAAAACAGTATCAGTAATATATAGATTACACCAAAGTTATTCATCTACAATGTCATGGGACATTCCACAAATGAGTAATGGCAAAAAAAAAGAGAAATGCTCACCTGGCGGAATGTAGATAACACAACACACAAACAAAAAACGTTTATTCAAATGAACCGTTGCACAAACCAATTCGAAAACACAAGTGTGTATCGATATGTCCAAGACAGGTTGTCTAGTTGTCGCAGCTCGAACCGGTGTGTGGCCACGAGAAGCGCGCCGCCTTGCTTTCGACCATCCGCTCGATCACATGCATCGTAGTATATTATATCCGAGTGGAACAATTTCCGCGTCTTGTATGGACTCACAGCAGCCAGACTCAGTAATAGCGAATAAGTCCGAAGCGGATGACATTAAGTTATTTCTGAAGTTGTCAAGCTTAGTTTGAAGACCCCTAACATTTTGGTAATATATTTCAATTACACTGTTACTTATGGCGCGGGCTGTTGAGTTGTTTACGAAACCAAATCCATTCATTAAATTCGGCGTTCAGTGGCCATACTTCGGCATTATTCAACAAGATATAGTGTTTTTCGGATACGCCTATAACAAAAGATGAGTAATCCCGTGCTGTTTCTATGTTTGATCCTCTCAATTTTCATAGGCACTTCAGGCCCACACAGATTCTTTACGTAATCAGTCATAGCCTTTAGTGTAGTTTCCAGATGTAATCGCCATACATGTAGATACTTCATTCTTTACATAGCCACTATTCCTTTTATTTCCGTATTTCTTCCAATAGTCACCTTTTTGGATAAACGGTTAGGTTTTTTATATTGTACAGTAGTCCAGCCAGTTTCTTCCTCATGTTTCGACTGTTCAATAGTGTCTGGGGCGCTAGTATAACTCGCCTGTGTTCCAAGTAGCGTAGTAGCAGATTTCGTGGCTCCACACCTGTTTAAATTATGGTTTTTGGCGGTAGCGGTCGGTTGGTTTATTATTGTTTCTTTATTTAGATTTATTAGTTTTATTTTGTCCAACGGCTTCAGCAAATGAAGAGCGAGAGCTAGTTAATGTCTCTTTCGATGGTTGAACGATGGTGGATGATACCTGAGGTTGGGTATTAAGAGCTAATTGAATATTGACTTTTTCTTCGATCACCGTCATTATTTTAACTAATTTGTCAAGATCATTTTTTGTTTGCGTATATTATTATTGATCTTGCATGAGCGTAATCGCATTTGCCTGTGAATCCAGGCGGGCCAAAATATCTAATCGAAACTGCCCTAAAAAATAGTCGGCGAGAGTTGGACTCGGCTTCCTCGATGGGTGTTCACATTGTCAGGTGTCGTGGTTATGTGTAGTCTGGTGGTATCCGCTCTGACCGGTGTATCTGTATTTCCGCTTTTTGGTTTTAAGCAAAAACACTCCGGACATACTTACTTACCCATTTCTTCTTATATGCTAGGGTAAATGTTTTAAAAGCATCTGGATTAATTTCGAGACAACTTAAATCATATACACTATCTAGGTCATTGAAAGTGCAGGTAAACGGACACCTTGGCCCCTCCAGGCATAGTCTGATCCGGAGCGCCGAACTTGCGCTCGTTTTTGGAGGAATTAATAATACCCCATTTTGCCAGATCATGTTTGCAGCGGCCTACTTGGGTACGGAGACGATTTAAAGCTTTCCAGATAAGCCAAGACAGGTCCATACCGCGAGCCAGGTGTTCATGGGGCTTTACGCAGTTGTGAGGTGGTGGATACACCTCCACGACCTCACGTGATATATTGTGGTAAAGTTTGGTAAATGATAAATAATACCAAATTTCTAAATAAGTTTTTTAATTATTAAACAAATACGAACGTAGTAACTTTGGTCTAACGAAAATGCAACTTACAAAACAACATATTTGTTTGACTGTTATAGAAGACATTTTCCGCCGGCGAACTTCGTACCGCCTAACAATCGATTCTTAAATGTATTTTTTCAGGCAATTTTTTATTTTTTCTCCGTTATAACCATCCTCGTACTTCAAGGAATATTAAAAAAAAATAGCGAAGTCGGTTCAGCTGCTCTCGAGATTTGCGCTTAGCAACACATTCAGCGATTCATTTTTATATTCAAGATTAAGTAGAAGTACTTAATCTTGAATATAAAAATGAATCGCTTTATATAACAATAAATAGGATATAAATAGGTACCTACGCTTTTCTAATAAAATATAACAACAACAACAACATTAAAAATCTAAAATCATTAACTATTTACAGCTTACTTGATAAAACATTTACAATAGTATATTTCATTACGAGTTCGGAAAGCCTGTCATTGCAAAGAGTTCCGACAAATGTCTACCCGAGCCGAGGCGCAGCCGAAGGTGAGGGTTGACAGTCGGAACAAGTTGCAATGACGGTTCCACACGTGTACTGAACAACAATTTAAATACAGTTGCGAAAAAATCAAGCAATTTAATAAAGAACATTTTTGGAAAATGGTGCCAACCGTAAAAGAATATAAGCAGAGTTTTTTTTTTGTTTTCTTTACCCATTCTGGGTAGGCAAAGGGAACTATGCCCATACAGCCAAGTCTTAAGTAGAATTTTTTTATTGATATGAAATAAAATGAAATGAAACCTAACCTAACTCATTTAATCAAGTCATTAAATCTAATATTGAAACAAATTAGTAGCTTCTTTTTAGAAATATTTGCGTGAATCATAAAAACTTCTATGATTTTTTTTTAGTAAAAACTCCGTGGTTGGTTTTTTTTTCTTTTTAATAGACATTATTTTGACAGTTGGGAAAGAGAACGCACGAGTTCAGAAAAGGTAAAGAAAAAGCTCAAGTGTGTAATAGCTCACATCCCGAACGCTATACGTCCCTGCAATACGCCACTTTTTGAGTAACTGTATTAAAAAAATCGTATCGCATTGTTATGTTACATACATACATACATTCACGCCTTTCTTCCATAGGGGTTGGCAGGCAAAAAGCGACACAACACCACTTGCTATGATCCTTACATACTCATTTTTAACCGTTTTACATTTTTTCCTGTTGTTTTTGTTGAGTTTACGTGCCTCTTTAGAAATGATCTTCTTCCACGTGGAATATTACTAAGCGAACGGTGTAAGTTTGGTCTACTCTTTGGGCGGGAGAGCCTGTGTCGGTCTACCATCCCACCCTCACTCGATTGTCCGCCCTTGTCCGTGTCGCTCACAGTTATGTCCACTGCAGCAGGATGCCCAGGTAAAAAGTCACGGGGTTCAGGAGCTTGGCGGGTTGCTGGCGCTATCGGTTTAGCTGGAAGGTTGATTTTACGTTCCTCTTTAGCAAGGAACTCCTCGATTTCATCATTACTTTCAAATTTCACCCTTTCCTCTCCCCTAATGCGATCAAGGCGATTCGCAAACTTCTCACTCACCTTAACAAAGTCTTTGACACTCACTCCCATAATAACGCTCTCATAAGCCACAAACACTCTTTCGATTGCGCTATGAACATTCTCTGGGAAAATTGTAACTAAATCAGCCTTTAATTTCTTCTTCTTCAAAACATATTCTTTCAATTCGTCTAAGGAAGGGAACTTCTTGTTCTTCTTAACATAGTTCAGATACAAATTGTACGGAGACCTCCTTTCCCCCTTTCAGTGTAATTGACGACCACTTGATTCGACATTTTGTACAATTCGTTATAGAAAGATACATCTTTGTCGATCATAAAAAAGGGGCGGAATGTTTTATCGCAGATATGAACCTCTGCTTCGCCACTATGATGCAGGAAGTGAACGTACTCTTCCAGATTGATTTCCTTCGTAAGTATGTCGTCTGTCAGCATTTCTTTGTGCTTCAACTTCAAATAATTCAGCTTTCTAACATTCGTCTGATATTCTATTTCAGGAATGAGAAAACCGTTTACCTTTTTGAAAATTCTCTCCACCAAATACAAAACTTTTTCCTTCCGCATTGGAATCCTCTTTAGGATCATCACATGCTTTATAATATCCTTTCGCTTATTGATGGTTTCCAAGTCTAACTTGTAGTTCAAATTGATCAAGATTTCGCTCATGAGATGTGCGACGCCGTGGTACATTCTCAAACGTTCGTGTCAAAGTCAAAGTCAAAGTCAAATTATTTATTTGCAGTAAATGTGGTACAAAAGATGGAAAAAATAATAGTAGTGCAGTGACACATTTCGCCATAAAGATGGCATGCAAACATTAATGAATGGGATGCTAATTTTAACACGTGACTACATTTAAGTGTACACAATCATTAAATTCAGTAATCAAGTAATGTTTGTTTTAGGTTTAATAGACTCAACACAAACCTTCAAACAAAAAATAATTAACATAATAATAAAATATTTTAAATATACAAACATCACAGACAAATTTACAGACATCACAATAACAAAAAAAAATAGTTAACTTACTAACGATAAAATATTTTTAAATATACAGACATGACAACCATAAATTATTATAATTACGGTAATTCTCTATAGTGCATTCCGGTAATGGTATGATTGACAATTAGATTTTTTGAGAAATTCAGCTATGGAATAAAAGCTATGCGAAATAAGCCATCTTTTCAGAACTATGCAAAATTTTCTGTATGGAAGATCAGTGATAAAGTTTGGTAGAGAGTTGAAGATAAGTGGAGCCATTTATACACAATTACGTCTGAATAATTCAATCCTAGGTACAGGCATTGTTAATAGATACTGTGTAACTGTACGTTTATTAATATTGTTTTTAAGTTCAAAAAGTGAAGAGTTAGTTTTGACAAATTTTGCGATCTCATATATATAAATACAAGGAACAGTGAGAAGGTTGTGTGATTTATACACTGGTCTGCAGGAATCAGTCCAGTCCATATTGAAAATAGAACGTATGCATTTTTTTTGTGCTAACAGAACCCTAGTTATTTCAGAAGAGTTTCCCCAGACAATGATGCCATACCTGATGATGGAGCAAACATAGGCGTGATATACCATTAACGCAGTTTGTCTGGAGGTCTCATCTTTAACTTTTTTTAAGGCGAAAACAAATCTATTTATTTTAATACATATTTCATCAATATGGTCTTTCCAGGTGAAATGTTCATCAATGGTAATCCCAAGAAATTTTGTTTTATGAATTTGCTCAACTGTTTGATCTTTATGTGAAATTTTTAGATGTAGGTATTTACTCTTCTGCGTTTTAAAATTTAATATTTTCGTTTTTTATAGGTTAATTTGTAACGCGTTCATATCCAACCATGTGATTATTCTATTCAAACTGTTATTTATATTAGACTCATGCGATTCACCATTTCTACAGTCAAATATAACTGTTGTGTCATCAGCAAACAGAACACAATCTTGGTCTATCGCTTGAGGAAGATCATTTACGTAAATAAGGAATAACGGAGGGCCTAAGATGCTTCCCTGTGGAACACCAAAGTAATCGTATCGGGGTTGGGAATCAAAGTTCGTGATACTATTAACTTTGTCGTCGAACTTCGTAATTCTCGTAATCTGTGTACGATTTGATAGATATGATTTGAACCACTCTAAGGCTGGACCTCGAATACCAATTCTATTAAGTTTATCAATTAGAATTGGATGATTTACGAAGTCGAAGGCTTTGCTTAGGTCTAAAAACAAGGCTGAAGTTGTAACTTTTGAGTTAATGTTATTTAAAATCGATTTGACTAAGTTAAAAGCTGCAAGTGATGTAGATTTGTTTTTCCTAAATCCGTATTGTTCTTTTGCAAGCATCTTATATTTATCCAAGAAAGAGAGGATTCTCTTGTACATAACTCTTTCGAAGACCTTTGACAGAATCGGAATGAGAGCAATAGGCCGGTAATTATTTTTGTCTATTTTAGAGCCTTTTTTATGCAATGGTTTTATCACAGACATTTTGAGTTTATCCGGAAAACAACCTTGTTCTAAAGATAAATTTATTATATATGAAAGAGGTTCTGCGATATAAGGAGATATTTGTTTTAGAAGGTCCGTAGAAATATCATCATAGCCGGCTGATTTTGTATTTTTTAACGTCTTTAATATGCTGAAGATTTCACTGGGATCAGAAGGATTCAAGAATATGCTATTATCGTTATTTTTTATATTTGGGTTAGTCGGTTTAGGAGGATGTTGTGAGGCAGCGCTGCTTTCAACAACATCAATAAAGAAATTATTAAATTTATTTGCGATATCCGAGCCTGATGTTACTGTAACATCATTATCAATTAGACTATTAATATATTCTCGAGACCTTTCGTTACCTGTACAACGTTTAACAATATCCCATGAAGCTTTACACTTATTTTTTGAATACGCAATGTGCTTTAGATTACATAAGGATTGTAGATTATGAATACATTTGCTTAACATGCTCGAGTATACCTTAAATTTGGTTTTATTATCACTTGTTTTGTTTATATAGTATTTATATCTTAGTGTTCGTTTGGTAAGACTACTTATTTTAACTCCTTTTGTAATCCACTTTAATGTACCATATTTGAACTGTTTTTTAACTCTTAAGAGAGGGAAACATAATTTATAAAATAAAGTTAAAATGTCATGAAAGTTATCAAAAGCATTATTCGTATCGTTAATGTTGTAGACTTCCGAAAAGGATAGCTTGCTGATATGTTCGATGAATTTGCTAACATTATCTTTACTCAAGTCATTTATGGTCATGAAGTAATAGCTTGATATAGGTTTTTGATTATATTCAAATTTAACAACCTGTGCTGTGTTATGATCAGATAAACAAACATTGTGCGTCGAACCTACTATATTTGGGATATTACTGATGATGTTATCGATACATGTATTTAACCTGGTGGCTTCTTTAATGTGACACCGCAAGCCATAATTTGAGAGAAGTTCTTTGAATTTTGTACTATTACCATCATTACATAAAAGGTTGATATTGAAATCACCAGCTATTATTATTTTACTTTTTTTTATATTGTAGTTTTCGTAGGGTTTTGTTCAAGTTTTCAAAAAAGGTATTTACGTCAGACGAGGGTGTTCTGTATATACATAATATTATCGCTTGTATGGATTTAATTTCAAGCCCACAAATCTCAAATTCTTTATCAACACAAATATCATTTACTTCTTTCAGTTCGGTACTTTGCAGATGATTTTTACAGAGAATGCATGTACCACCTCGCCGCTGACCAGGCCGCGAATACATCGCACCAACATAAAAATTATTTAGGTTGAGGTATTTTTCTTCCCCTCTTATAACAAAATGTTCACTAAGACATAAAACATCAATATTTATGTCAGATTCACGCATCTCATTTATAATTAAATCGATATCAGGCAGTTTGTTTAAAGCACCTGCAATGTTTTGATGCAGTACTGAAAAAGAACTTTTACTGTATTTTTTATGACAATTTTTTTTAGTGCTTGTTTCAATGTTTTTTTGTTCTTCACCTGATTTGATAAAATTTTCAGTGAGACAGATATTGGTATTACCGATTTTTTTACTTCCAGCATTTTGGTGGGATAGCGCAGTGTTACATGGCGTGGTCTCGAAAAAATGTTTTGTTTGGGGTGGTTTTTATTTCGATTTTAGGAAAATAATAAGGAATTGTGCCTTTAATTGGAATACCTTCTTGAATATTATGTGGAATAGTTTTCTGAGTAGTTTTAGTAATGGTATTTAAAGCGAGTGGTTCTGTGTAAGTGTTATGGACCGTATTTAAAACGACTGGCTCTTTAAACGATAAGAAAGTGTGTTTGTAGTAGGTTGTGTCTATTAAGAAATTATTTTTTTTACAAGTATCATATAAATAACGTTTTTTGCTAAAATAACGTCTGCCTATTTCTAGAAAAGTACAATTTTCAAAGTTTTGTGCCATGTTTTTTAGCAGATTATTTAATAACATTTCATTTAAAAAAACTATTATTCAGAATGTTTAATATGATAACATTGGTGCTTTTTAGACATTTCAATAAAGACGCTAATTCTATAATAATTTTGTTAGGGTTACTGTCATTCTCACCAATACATAAAACTAAAAAATCGTCCTTGCAATCTCTTATTTCATAATTTTGTGACAATATTCCCTCAGTCGTCGCGTGAGGCTTAATCAACGATGTTATCCGGTATTTTTGATAATTAGTGTTGCTTCGCGAGTATAATAGTGTTGAAGCTAAATCAGAACATTGTTGCCCACCTAATATTTGAATTTTTGGTGTTCGATTCGTAATGGTCGAACACGTGCTGCCCTCTATTGGCTTATAATCTGAAAACGTTTTTTTATTGAAACTGACATTAGCGCCATCTAGGTGAACTGGGCGTGTAGAATTTGGTTTGGCGTGGGCGATGGCAGCATCCGAGTGCAGACTGTGCATATTGTTCGTGACGTTAGCGCCATCTAGGTCTTCTTTGCGAGTTAAATCCAGCTTCATCGCACTGTTATCCGAGTGCGGGAGTTTTTCTTGTTTATTTACATTGCGGAAGGTTTTGTTGTGGAGTGAATCCTGTAAAACTTTTTCTTTTGTTGGAGTAATATTCCTCTTTGACTGCTTGGCTTTTTTCGGTGTAGAGGTTAAGTGGGTTTTTTGATATTTAAGAATTTCTGACTGCTGTTCATCCCTTTCTTTCTTCAATGTAATAGTTTCGATAGTTAGTTTTTCAATTTTGGTATCAGCGATTTCAAGTTGTTTTTTTAAAGCATTAATTTCTTCTTGTAATTCAGATATGTACGAGTTGTGTTCCGTTGATAAATCTGGTAGACTTCTGGCGAATATTTCTGAACTAGTTGATATGAAAGTTTGGTTTAAAGATTCCGTCGAGTTAGTTTTTTGCTTTCTGAGTGCCATTTTCGTTGAACTACGAGTTTCCATTTTTGTTATGAAATAACAAAAACAAATATTGTGTCGATCGTTGGTTCGAAGGCACGACCAATTTTATTATTGTCACCAAGGTCTTGAGCAGAAACAAATTTTAGTCTCACAAAAAGAACTACTTTACATAGGGGTCGAACTCACGACCGCACCTTCGTCGTGTACAGTATTCACAAAACGAACCACGCACGTTATAGTTTATTGAGTGAAATAAGTCTTGTGTTTGTTGTTAGAAATTAGAAAGTTCGTTAGGACGCTAGCTTTTGAATAAAAATTAAATTAAAAAATTAAATTAAAAATTTAAAAAACCCCCGACACAAAAAACCTCTAAAAAGCCAAAAATAAATTAATCCAAGCGTCGTAGCGTCGGGGGTCCGCTTTGTTCTGTGCTTGTACTAAGCGGTCTTCTTAGCGGTCCCCCGACGCTACGACGCTTGGATTAATTTATTTTTGGCTTTTTAGAGGTTTTTTGTGTCGGGGGTTTTTTAAATTTTTAATTTAATTTTTTTTCATGCTTTTTAAACTTATTTTATTTTTGCCTAGCCTTGACTTTCCTACTCCTGGTTAACGAAACCAAGGAAAGATATAAATTAAACAAAATATAAATTGGGGGGGGGGGGGTGCACCCCCCCCCCCCTCACCAATGCCCATGGTGACAAGCGACAACATTTCAAATACACTACCTGTGAAAGTTTTTAAATCCCTACATCAACTAGAAAAGACGTGATGATCTTCAAACGGCTGAGCAGATTTTCATGAAACATAGCTAAGAACACTCTCGATTAAAATACCTTTCAAACGACACCACTTTTATCCAAATCGGTTCATCTGTTTAGGAGCTACGATGCCACAGACAGACACACAGATACACAGATACACAGATACACAGATACACAGATACACAGATACACACGTCAAACTTATAACACCCCTCTTTTTTGGTCGGGGGTTAAAAATGAATGTATGCGCGCGCACTATTTGAAATGGCTTGCACGTAATTATGTTATTTAGACTTGTTTTTGTTATAAATCACAAAGTTCACTTAGTTTTCACATTTGTATGGTTTCTATATTAGCGAATTAATGTTTTTTTAAATGTTGTTTGTATACATGTTTTTAAGTTTTTAATGCACTTTGTTTACATACATTCACTTGTAACTAATTGTTGTTTTACTTGAAAAAAGTGTTAAATTGTGATAAGTTATTGTTGACAACACTTGTACTGGTTCACTGTTTCTAGATAATGATATTTTGCAAGTTATATTCGCAAAAGTAATCATTTATCTATTATATTGTATTTAATTACGCGGAGCCGATCTTTGCGTGACGGCAGCGCCACCGTGTGCAAACAGTTTAGGATCGTCTTTAAATATTAACGTGGACAGTTCGACGCAGTACCACAGTGCACTCGGTAATGAAGCATTCAATTGAGGGTCTAATGGCAAAGATGACAGTCCAATTTTACACTTCGTAGTACAGATACGCCTCAACGTGTACTTTTTGAACTGTGCAACTACGTTTTTGTCCATCCACTGTTTCTTTTCACAAATTTTCCATAACACGAAGTAAAACAAGCCGATGTTGAATTTTACTTTTTTGAAGTCGAAGTATGGGGCAGACAAAATGTAGTCGTTGTATGCATCGAAGTCAGTAGTGTCTACTAGCACCAGACCGCCATGGAATGGTCGCCGGGTGCGAGGCTCTAATTTTGTTTCTTGCTGTATTAGCTGCTTGTAGACAGTTAACGTATAGAAGTATCCCAACGACTCATTGATATCAGGATCTTTCAATAGATACAAAGGACATTCCATCGTGGAAATGAATTTTGTGAAAGACGCCTTGCTGTCCGGGTTTTGGAAAATAAGTTTGTCTAGCAGATTTAAATGTGTGCATAAGATCACAGGGATCCCTTTCTCATCATCCAAAATGATGTCGGGAAACTCGATTTCTTGGTCCGCTGTAAACTTGATATCCTCGATCGGCTCATCGGGAACTTCATTACTGAATGTGTTTTCGAACTTTAATGCGTCGAAGCCGTAGGACTTCTTCTCACTGACGATGTAGTTAATTAAAGTAGTAATCGACTTCTCAATATCTACTTTCAAGTCGTATGATTGATAACTGAGACTTTTGTACCAATTTGTGTCCTTGAATTCACGTAAAAATATTTCTTTATCCATGGTATCGGGGAAGTTTTTTGTGGATTCTTTGTTCAATCGATTCTTCAAATGTTTCAGCTTATCGATTTCGGCGAGAGCTCTTGCATCAGTTTTTGGTATAGTTAGGAACTTGAATTTGATGTAAGACTTCAGACTCTCTTTTTCGGTTGCAAAATTGTCAGGAGTTATACGATCGTAGTCGTACTCCTTAAGAATATCAGTTTCATCGAACAGTACATTGTTGCGGTAAATAGTACATCGACTTTTGATAAATGACGCTGTAACCGATAAGTCTATACAGCTTAGGTCTTCACTTAGCGCATGAAAAACGACCTTTTCATAATTCATATTTTCATTAAGTTCCAAACATCTGTCCAAGCTTTGTCTATCGATCTGGCCGTCGGTAATGATGTACATCAATTTGATTTTGTCATTGCTATCCATGTTTTCCTTTATCCACTCAATAATTGTGTCAGGCAGCGTAGCATTACCTGTACCTTTTTGATACTTGTACGCCCTACGAGTTTCAGTTTCGCTGACTTTGTCGCACCGGTGACCCCAATGTAAGTAAACGATCTGTGATTTTTCACCAGGCAAAGCACTTTGTATTACGTTCACGTCACTTTTAAACCGTTCAAGTGTAGGTAGGCCATTATTGTGATAATACGGCTCTCTATCGGTGGAAGCAGAGTAATCTTTTGCATAAATGTAATAATTAACCATTTTGAAGTGTCACTTAAACTTTCGCAAACAATAAAGTGAACCACGGAGCACTCCACTCTCTCGCGAGAGGAGTGTACCGCACACTCGTTAGTCAAGAACTGAAGGATTTTTTGTTATCACGTTGACAGTTTTGCCTGACTTTATTGCATCATATTTCACAGTCTTGTGTTTGGTATTTTGTCAAATTGGAATGATAATGATATATTATCATGGCTATCTCACTTAGTACAGCAATTTGACTTAAAAGATTAAAAGTTAAGTGCGGTCAGCGACGAAAGTTGATTGACACTTAATGAGCACGAAAAGATGCAGAACTCGGCTTTTCATTTCTAAAAGCGTTAAAAGTCTGAAATCCAGTCTTAACGGGTATTGTATTACCCAGTTACTGGGCTATGGAGGTCAGATAGGCAGTCGCTTCATGTAAAATACTGATACTCAGCTGCATCCGGTTAGACTGGAAGCCGACCCCAAAATAGTTTGGTAAAACTGTTTGGCAGATGATGATGCAGGATGAGCGTTGTTCCACATTTTGTACATAGATTAAGTAATATTTCAAAATGCAGTGATAACAGACTTTCGTTAATGACTGTACCTACCTAAGTAGGTTAATAAAACTTTAGGTACCCACTTATGTTTACTCAGAAATAATATTATATTATGATATTGTTTGGGGTTTATATATTATGATTAATGAATGAAATTAAAGTGATTGTTTCTGTATGGTGTCGGACGTAAAGACTAGCACCATCCCATATCTTCCCGTGGGTGTCGTAAGAGGCGACTAAGGGACTTTCCAGAGAATGGGCAGCAGCGTTCTCTGTGCTTTTGTAACAACCGTACTGCGATCGTCAACCCGCCTGCCAAGCGTGGCGATTATGGCAAAACCCTTCTTATTTACACTTGGGGGAGGCCTATGTCCAGCAGTGGACGTGTTTCAGCTGAAATGATGAAGTGATTGTAAGAGACAGAAATAAATGCGTAAAGGAGATAAAAAAAACTATCTAAACATAATATCAGGTGCAGATCTGATTATGAATGACATACTAGCGACCCGCCCCTGCTTCACGCGGTGATCTGTCTCGACATTACATCCAAATTTCTTATTTAGGTACACAAAAGTTTGATAATTATGTTTTAGGTGCACATTAACCTCCCGGTTCTAAAGCTTTTGTGTGGTAACCGGTTATCGTGGTATAGGTATGGGATTCGAAGAAATTAGGAAAATGTCGAAGGAGAAAGCTTTGAGTTTAAATGTGGATGGCTATAATAGTAGGGGAATACCAAAAAACATATGGATGGACGGTGTCAAAGGTGATATGGCTGGATAGGAGGTTACTACTGAGATGACAGCTTAAATAACAATGGAAGAAGACATGCTGCACACCTCAAATAAATTGTCTAACCTAGTAGTAGACAGTAGACAGTAGAGGTAGTTTAGTAGACAGACGCGGTCACACAGACAGCCTATTGTATTGTATAATTAAGGGCAAGCCGGTGCCAATTTAGTGTCTATAAACTTTTGCTGCTAACCGTACAAAACTTTCGAAGTTTTTCTGTTATCTCAAATGGCTATATTTTTATGAGATTTCCATGGCATGCATTAAATTAAGGAAAATTTGCCAAGATCTATTAAACATGTCGCAGTTAGATGATTTTTATTCCGTTAGACACTTTGGCGCGCTTTCGATTCAATTTGTTTTGTATCCGTACTAATGACTAAAATCGACTCCGGCAAACAGATCTTAATTAGACCCAATGAGTTTTAAATCAAATTGCAAAACTGTTGATATAGTTGTGAAAGAGCACAACAACAAAATTGTGAAATATGGTGCAAGAAACATTTATATTGCACTACACCATTTATTATTTCCCTTATTACAACTATTTGTATAATTGTACAGTCTATATTTTATCATATCGGTCAATTTAAACTGACGATTTCGCCTCGCAAAAAACGAAACATGACCCCTGTATTTCCTAAAGGATTAAGCAGGGGTGTTCCTAAAGCACACCCACATTTCGCCAGTTATGTTTAAGTCATATTATGTATTAGGGAGCGAGCCTATTACCGTGAATCGGGCACAAATAAAGTCTCCAGGTTGTAACCTATTCACGCATCCTAATAATATCATAAATTATGTTTGTTACTCAATCACGCAAAAACGACAGAACGGACACAGATAGTTTATACCTGGAGTTAACACGTAGGATCCTTATTATCCCAGTTAACTCTCTGGACCTCATTCTGAACTCAACGCAGACGAAGTTCGCTCATGCTGCGAGTGACTCAAGGTATTCAATCCAACCGATATAAGTCCTAATACAATAGAATCAGCGTACCGATCGCGTGTGGAAATCATAATCTGATCTGCCTAGCCTTCTCCCAACTATGTTGGGGTCGGCTTTCTGTCAAAACAACTTTCTGTCAACTGAATGCAGCTGAATACTAGTGTTGGAGCGACTACCTATCTGACCTCCACAACCCAGTTAGTACTGGATAATATGACGGTCAGATTGCGTGCTACAGTAAATGCCAAGTCGAAGGTTTTTGGGCTGGCTGAAAATAGCAAACCGCAACTAGCCACTTTTCTATAGTAGATTCTAGGGGTATTCCCAGTCTGGTTCTAATTCATTTGAGTCCACTTGTTGAGTGACAATCAATTTAGTCAGGGTTTATGTACATTCGTTGCAAAGTAAAATCGGCACAGAAAAAAGGCGCCTGAACGAAACGAAAGACGGTGACTAATGGGCTAATTCACCGTCCGTTTTGATTATGTACAATGCCTGAAGCATTTGGTCTGCAATCGGTAACCGGTCTAAAAACAGATAATAACGTCACCATGACTCAGTGGCTTATCGCGTTCGGAATACCCATGCGCCGCCCACCGCATAAAAGCCGCTGTTTGCGAAAAATCCTTCAGTACTCGACCGACGAGTGTGCGGTTCACTCCTCTCGCGAGAGAGTCGAGTGCTCCGTGGTTCTCTTTATTGTTTGCGAAAGTAAAAGTCACACTTCAAAATGGTTAATTATTACATTTACGCAAAAGATTACTCCGGCTCCACCAACAGTGTAGGGCATTATCACAAAAATGGATTATCTACGCTTGAACAGTTTAAAAGTGACGTGAACAAAATTCAAAGTACTTTGCCAGGTGAAAAATCACAGATCGTTTATTTACATTGGGGTCACGAGTGCAAGAAAGTTAGTGAAACTGAAACTCGTACCGCATATCATAATCATGATGGCGATGGTTGTGATACGTTGCCTGAAACAATTATTGAGTGGATAAAGGAAAACATCGATGGCAATGACAAAATCAAATTGATGTACATCATAACCGACGGTCTGATCTACAGCCAAAGCTTCAACAGATGTTTGGAACTTAATGAAAATATGAATTATGAAAAGGTCGTTTTTCATGCGCTAAATGAAGAACTGAGCTGTATTGACTTATCGGTCACAGCGTCATTTATCAAAAGCCGATGTAAAATTTATCGCAACAATGAACTGTTCGATGAAACTGATATTTCTAAAGAGTATGACTACGATCGTATAACTCCCAATAACTTTGCAACCGAAAAAGAGAATTTGAAGTCTTACATCAAATTTAAGTTCCTCACTACGCCAAAAACTGATGCAAGAGCTCTCGTCGAAATCGATAAGCTGAAACATTTGAAGAATCGATTAAACAAAGTTTCCACGAAATACTTCCCCGATACCATGGATAAAGATACATTTATACGAAGATTTAAGGACACAAACTGGTACAAAAGTCTCAGTTATCAATTATACGACTTGAAAGTAGATATTGAGAAGTCGATTACTACTTTAATTAACTACATCGTCAGTGAGAAGAAGTCCTACGGCTTCGACGCATTAAAGTTCGAAAACACATTCAGTAATGAAGTTCCCGATGAGCCGATCGAGGATATCAAGTTTACAGCGGACCAAGAAATCGAGTTTCCCGACATCATTTTGGATGATGAGAAAGGGATCCCTGTGATCTTATGCACACATTTAAATCTGCTAGACAAACTTATTTTCCAAAACCCGGACAGCAAGGCGTCTTTCACAAAATTCATTTCCACGATGGAATGTCCTTTGTTTCTATTGAAAGATCCTGATATCAATGAGTCGTTGGGATACTTCTATACGTTAACTGTCTACAAGCAGCTAATACAGCAAGAAACAAAATTAGAGCCTCGCACTCGGCGACCATTCCATGGCGGTCTGGTGCTAGTGGACACTACTGACTTCGATGCATACAACGACTACATTTTGTCTGCCACATACTTCGACTTCAAAAAAGTAAAATTCAACATCGGCTTGTTTTACTTCGTGTTATGGAAAATTTGTGAAAAGAAACAGTGGATGGACAAAAACGTAGTTGCACAGTTCAAAAAGTACACCTTGAGGCGTATCAGTACTACGAAGTGTAAAATTGGACTGTCATCTTTGCCATTAGACCCTCAATTGAATGCTTCATTACCGAGTGCACTGTGGTACTGCGTCGAACTGTCCACGTTAATATTTAAAGACGATCCTAAACTGTTTGCACACGAACGTTTGAGAATGTACCACGGCGTCGCACATCTCATGACCGAAATCTTGATCAATTTGAACTACAAGTTAGACTTGGAAACCATCAATAAGCGAAAGGATATTATAAAGCATGTGATGATCCTGAAGAGAATTCCAACGCAGCAGGAAAAAGTTTTGTATTTGGTGGAGAGAATTTTCAAAAAGGTAAACGGTTTTCTAATTCCTGAAATTAAATATCAGGCGAATGTGAAAAAGCTGAATTATTTGAAGTTAAATCACAAAGAAATGCTGAGAGACAACGTGGTTACGAAGAAAGTCTACCTGGAGGAGTACGTTCACTTCCTGCATCATAGCGGTGACGCAGAGGTTCATATCTGCGATAAAACATTCCGTCCCTTCTTTATGATCGACAAAGATGTATCTTTCTATAGCGAATTGTACAAAATAGCTACTGAAGTGGTCGTCAATTACACTGAAAAAACGATTGAGCTGACATATGACCCAATTACTCATTTGCAATTCAATAACATTTTGTCTCCGTACAATTTGTATCTGAACTATGTTAAGAAGTACAAGAAGTTTCCTACATTGGCCGAATTGAAAGAGTATGTTTTGAAGAAGAAGAAATTCAAGGACGATTTAGTAACAATTTTCCCCGAGAATGTTCATAGCGCAATCGAAAGGGTGTTTGTGGCTTATGAGAGCGTTATTAAGGGAGTGAGTGTCGAAGACTTTGTTAAGGTGAGTGACAAGTTTGTGAATCGTCTTGATCGCATTAGGGGAGAAGAAAGGGTGAAATTCGAAAGTAATGATGAAATCGAGGAGTTCCTTAGTAAAGAGGAACGTAAAGTCAACCTTAACCTTCCACCTAGACCTGGTACGGGTTGGACGGTAGTTCGACACAAGCGCTCCCGCCCAAAGAGTAAAAAAGTTTTAGCAAACCCCCCTTGTTCGGTCGGTAAAGTCTCACGTGGAAGGAGTTCATTTCTGAAGAGGAACGTAAAGTCAACAAAAAGAACAAGACAAAATTAGAAAAGGACCAACTGAAAACGAAGGCTGTCCACAATGGGGTTCCAACACTCATGTATGGGAGTTAATTTGTTCTGTGGCAAACAAGGCGTGAAAGTGGAATTAATGCTGTGGATATCCTTTCCTTGCGAAGCATGTGTATTGTGACTCTGAATAATACATTGAGGAGTGAGGATATTACGAGAACGTCGCGGTTTAAAAGAAGTGCATGTTGTGACATAAACCAAAAAGAGTGTGCTTAGATAGTTTGGTCATGTGGAGAGGATGAGTGCAAGGCGACTAATAAAATGTATTTACAAGGCAGATGTGAGTGGCAACGCCGGGAGGGGACATCCTAGAAGGACATATACTGACCTTATTGGTGGTTCTTCAGAGAGGTCAGACGCTTAGTACTCACAACAGGCGTGTGTTTATGAACAGATGTATGAACGTGGACGAGGCAAAACGAGTATGTCGGGATCGTAGCAGGTGGCGTTCTGTGGTTTCTGCCTACCTTCATAGAAAAAAGCGTGAGTCTATGTATTTAGGTGAGATAACAATGCGATAACATTTTTGTTAAAGTTTTATCAAATAAGTTGCAAATAGTTGATAAGAATTCCTCAGATACTGATTTAGATTTTTCGTGTTCGTTTGTTGTAATTATAGTTTATTAGCTAAGTATAGGTACTTATCTCCTATTTATTCTAATATAAGAAGTACTTATTTTCTATTATATACGAAAATGTCTACTCTAAGAGTTATACAATTAGGTCTGTTGTTTTGTAAGTAGCATTTTCGTTAAACCAAAGTCACTACGTTTGTACCTTTTTTAATTAAATAAAAAATTGTTATTTAGAAATTTGGTATTATTTATCTTTTCCCAAACTTTACCATATAATTACTGAGGTATGGTTGATTTAATTAATGGGTTTGGATCAGCTTAAAACCAAGCTGTATTCATTTTGAAGGCAACGTACGAGTAATTGAAGACCTTGCAGCAAAAGGGAGGCAAGTCCAAGTTTCAAAACTTTCGGGTATTTAAAAAGAAGTGCTTAAAACTTAATTTCTTCCACTTGTGTCTTAAAGTTATATGTTATAGTATGATATAAACATATTCACATATTTTACAAAAGTTTGGTGGTAAAGGTAAAGGTGGTAAATGAGTTTTAGAATTACTACGATTTTTTGAAGTTTGGATCTGCCTCCGTTTTGCACCAAAATTAAAGAAAACTACTACCCTATTTTGTACTTTAGACAATAAAACACATTCATATTTTTTTTTTTGTTCATATATTATTAATCTGCACGCAACATATTAAACAATAAAAAGAAAGAGAAAAACAAACGAGTGTTTAACAAAAATTACAAATTAGTAGTAGTAGGGTGGCAGATCCAAATTTTATTGTAGCGTGCTTGTTTTTCGTCGGATCCGCATCGTTCATGCATCAAACGATAGCTCTAATTTTTGTTCAAATTTGGATCTGCCCCCCTTTTGCTGCAAGGTCCTCAATTCCCAGTGGCATTAAATCGCATATTATAAACACATCCCAGTCCCCTATATTCATTCCTTATGAAGCTCCAATTGTACGAGCTCACTTCGATGGCTTCCCGATGAAGACTTAACTTGAACCCTTTCAGGATACTGTCATTTTCTAGCTCTTCAATGAAGGCTTAACCGATGCGAGCCATAATCGCAGTTACATTCTTTTTATCTCACTTTGCTCGCTCATGAGTTCTCTTAGTAATATTAATGACAGCCTTAGCGATGCAGGTCAGGATGCTATTTTCTTTATTTAGAAAAAAAACATTTGTTTATTATTAATGACTTTTCCTCTTTTTGGACTTCACCATACTCAAAAAAAGTTGATACAGAGCCCTTCTAGGACTAGCTACGCCATTTTATAAACCATGATCATTAAACATGACCCTCTATCAGAGATCTTGCAATTCCTACCTTATGAAGGTCGTTGACCGCACTATAATTTTACCGCCCACAGTAAACCCCATAGCTCCCAATACGTCTGCCAACCCCCTCATTACTATTACGACGCTCAAGGGAAACGGTCGGGTGTTTGAGTAGCTCCATTCGACACCGCAAACCGCAGCAGTATGTAAATCATCGTTTATGTGCGGGCGTGCAGTGTTTACGGTATGTAGATACGGAAATGGGTTTGTATTTCCTTTACATAAGTTGTCATATACGA
Source organism: Cerastis rubricosa (assembly GCA_949152445.1). Lineage (NCBI taxonomy): Eukaryota > Metazoa > Arthropoda > Insecta > Lepidoptera > Noctuidae > Cerastis > Cerastis rubricosa. The sequence continues at coordinate 19,951,081 of OX424541.1, forward strand.
GTATGAACTATGTATATATCTAAGCGCATATTTTAAAATGCATTAGAAAATACACACATCAAAAGTGTCTAGGGATCAAGCATTTTTATGCGGATTTCTTGAGATTGAGATGTGGCTTTGTAATAAATTTATGATTTTATAAATTTATATGGATCCTTTTTGGTGCATTTCATAATTTGAATCAGGAACTGTGAATCAAATTCGAGTAAAAGATGAAAATCAGCTGTCAATATTTTCCCTATAAAACATACAACGCATTGAAGACATTATTAGTGCTACTGTTTCCCTACTACTGATTAAAACCAACGTTATTATGGAGCGGCGACGTCATTTAAGCAGGGAAGAAATGCTCAGAGCCGTGGGAATGATAGAAGCTGGTTCCCGGCAACGTACTGTGGCTTTAGCTCTGAATACAAGTCAGAGTGTTATCAGTCGACTTTGGACACGTTACCGAAGCACTGGTACCGTGGCTGAGCGCCATGGAGGACGGTATCGCTGCACCACACGGAGACAAGACCGATACATTCAAATCTTAACTCGAAGAGCACCAACAATAACCGCCATGATGTTAGCCGTGAGGCTTCATCACTCTTCAGGGAACTTAATTAGCGACCAAACAGTCAGAAACCGCTTGCATGAAGTGAACCTTCATTCCCGAAGACCGCTACGGGTACCACCTATAGCAATGCACAATCGTCGATATCAATGGGCTCTTGAACACAGAAATTGGGCAGAAGAACAATGGCGTTTCGTGTGCTTTTCTGATGAGTCTCGTTTTGGTATGAGACCGGATACAAGACGTATACGACACTGGAGAACCCCTGGACGCCAACAGCGATTAAAATCCTGCCAGGAAGTCCATCCTTATAGTGGTGGAACCATCATGGTATGGGCGGGTATTTGGATCGGCGGAAGAACTGAGTTGATTTGGATCAGAGGCAACCTCAACGCTCAAATTTATGCTGAGACGATTGTAGCAGACGTCATCGTTCCCCTACAAGTGCAAATCGGTCCCTTATTTCAGTTAATGCATGATAATGCACGACCGCACACCGCAAGAGTTGTAAGACAGACTCTCGCCGCAGCTAACATCAATGTCCTGCCCTGGCCTGCTCAGTCGCCAGACTTGAACCCGATTGAGCATGCATGGGATATGCTACAGAGAAGAGCTCTGCCGAATATGGAGGGTATCCAGTCGCAAGAAGACCTTTTTTTGTTGTTGCAACGAACATGGGCGGCCATTCCACAGCGTGATTTGGATGAACTCATTTTGAGTATGCCAAACCGATGTTCTTGTGTTGTTAGTGTTCGCGGTAGAAACACGGATTATTAATTGTTTAAGTTACCCAATAAAATTTTAAAGAAAACTGTTATTTCAGTCTTTTTTTCGAACTTTAATGTTAGTGGTTCAAATGTCAAAAATCCCTTTATTAGAAAATGGCAAATTTCTTTATTAATGCAAAGGTGACTTGGTTTATCGTTACTGTGACAAACGAAAACACTTTATTTGATGAATCCTTAAAGAAAATTTTAATTACTATCAATCAGGAGAAAAGTTATTGCAAAAATATATGTTGATCCCTAGACACTTTTGATGTGTGTATTAGCAATTCTGATATGATAAATTCAGTACTAAGTATTTTACCTTCATTATATTAAATAGAAAAACTATAAAAATATGTTTACATATGTGCAAAACATATGGAAGAGAAGACATGTCATGGAGTTTCTTGCCGGTTCTTTCCATAGGAAAGGACCAACCCGAACCGTGCACTCGTCGTTCACGTTCAATTTATAAGAGTAAGTACATCCCATTTGGTAAATTTCCCATTCGTATGCGAAATAAAACATAATGATTTTGTCATTTTCAAAATAATATAAAGTCCAATCTGTCTTTAGTCTGATTATCCTTATTTAACGAATCTAGCCAGAAATTCAACAATCAAGTTGGATACCTACTGAGAACTGGTTTTACTTACTTGAGAAACTTACATAAACAACATCACGCCTCTAATCCCCGAACGGTTAGGCAGAGGTATAATATTTCACACATATTTCGCCACATTTAGGTCCCCCTACCATGTTATAGGAGGCGAGGCTATTGTTATCAACCGGACACAAATCCAAACTCTGTGGCTGCTATTCAGAAATTATTGATTGAGAAACCCATTAATACTTTGCTGATCTGGTAATCGAAACCAGGACGTCATGGTCAGCAGTCGCGCTTGTGACCACTACACCAACGAAAACCGAACACGCTGGAATACACAATACACCAAGTGGCCACGTCTGCAAAGTTACAGATCCATCTTTTGTCGACGTTTTATAAGTGTCTTAATTCCTTACGATGCTTTCAAAACGATTACAGCTTGGTTCTAAGCTGATTGAGACCCATTAGAATATAATCGAAGTGAAACTTCTTATGCGACTTCCAACAAAGTTGCGTTAAACGTTTAACGCTACCATGGAGGGGGAATAGAAAGCGACAGAGCGAGAGTGAATGCGTGGCACTCGAACGCATGCGCGTAGTATACCTGGCGTCGTTCGCTTCGTGCTATATAGCCTAAATTATGTTTTGTGGTTGGGTGATCAAGGTTAAGCGACGGTTGCCCAGGTCATTATGTGGATGGGTGATCAAGGTTAAGCGACGGTTGCCCAGGTCAGTATGTGGATGGGTGATCAAGGTTAAGCGACGGTTGCCCAGGTCAGTATGTGGATGGATGATCAAGGTTAAGCGACGGTTGCCCAGGTCAGTATGTGGATGGGTGATCAAGGTTAAGCGACGGTAGCCGAGGTCAGTATGTGGATGGGTGATCAAGGTTGCGTTAAACGATTAACGCTACCATGGAGGGGGAATGAAAGCACTCATTTCCACATTACGAAGTTTCACTTCTTCCGCGCAGAGGGATTCCACGCACAATTTTTTTTACCGTACTATTATGCAATACCTATACCTCTGTATGTGGTCTTCTTCTTGTCGTATCGATGAAACTTCTTTGTTATATAGTTTGGGCCCAGTAGGTACTAGGTAGCCACATTTACTTCAGCGTTAGAGGGGTTATCTAGGTCGTCGAGAGTGCACGTAAACGGACACCTTGGCCACTCCAGCAGGTGGGGCATAGGCTGCTCCCGAGCGCCGAACTCGCACTCGTTGTTGGAGGAATTAATAATACACCATTTTGCCAGATTATGTTTGCAGCGGCCTACTTGGGTACGCAATCGGTTTAAAGCTTTCCAGATAGGCCACTGCAGATAACTACCGGGAGCCAGGTGTTATTGGGGCTTCACGAAGTTGTGAGGTGGTGGAGGTGTAGGTGGTATATTATGGTAAAGTTTGGTAAATGATAAATAATACTCAATTTCTAAATTAATTTGTAGTCAAAATTAAACAATATTGCCTATTTCTTTACTTTTTTAATTTAATTATAAAAAATACAAACGTAGTAACTTTGGTCTAACAAAAATGCAACTTACCAAAACAACATAATTGTAAGTCATAAAGAGAAGACGTTTTTGTAATTATAAGACACTAAATACTTCTTAGCTGACAATAAATTGGAGATAAGGACATATTCTTATCTAATAAAATATAATTACAACAAACAAACAAACAAACATAAAAAATCTAAAATCAGTATCTAATGAAGTTTTATTAACTATTTCCAGATCACTTGATAAAACTTTTAACAAAAATCTTATCGCATTTTTATGTTAACTACGTATATATAGAACCAACGACCAGTGGTCCACATTGGCCCTGGATCGAAAGATTTGGAAGTCATGGGGAGAGGCCTTTGCCCAGCAGTGGGATGATATAGGCTAGCATTAACAGTAACAGTAACATATATAAACTCACGCCTTTCTTGTATAGGTGGGGGTAGGCAGAAACCACACAACGCCACCTGCTATTATCCTTACATACTCCTTTTGAACCTTTTTACATTTGTTCGTGTTCCTTTTGTTGAGTTTACGTGCCTCTTTAGAAATGAACTTCTTCCACGTGGAACATTACTGAGCGAAGGGTGGGAGTTTGGTCTACTCTTTGGGCGGAAGTGCCTGTTTCGGTCTACCATCCCACCCGAACTCGATTGTCCGCCCTTGTCCGCGTCGCTCATAGTGACATCCGCTGCAGCAGGAGGCCGAGGCATGAAGTCACGGGGCTTTGGAGCTTGGCGGGTTGCTGACGCTATCGGTTTAGCTGAAAGGTTGACTTTACGTTCCTCTTTAGCAAGGAACTCCTCGATTTCATCATTACTTTCGAAGTTCACCCTTTTCTCTTCCTTAATGCGATCAAGACGATTCGCAAACTTGTCACTCACCTTAACAAAGTCTTTGACACTCACTCCCTCAATAACGCTCTCATAAGCGACAAACACTCTTTCGATTGCACTATGAACATTCTCTGGGAAAATTGTTACTAAATCGTCCTTGAATTTCTTCTTCTTCAAAACATACTCTTTGAATTCGTCTAACGTAGGAAACTTCTTGTTCTTCTTAGCATAGTTTATATACAAATTGTACGGAGACAAAATGTTATTTAATTCCAAATGTGTAATTGGGTCATATGTCAGCTCAATCCTCCTTCCAATGTTATTGACGACCACTCGATTAGCCATTTTGTATAATTCGCTATAGAAAGATACATCTTTGTCGATCATGAAGAAGGGGCGGAATGTTTTATCGCAGATATGAACCTCTGCGTCGCCACTATGATACAAGAAGTGAACGTACTCCTCCAGATTGACTTCCTTCGTAACCACGTTGTCTCTCAGCATTTTTTTGTGATTCAACTTCAAATAATTCAGCTTTTTCACATTCGTCTGATATTTAATTTCAGGAATTAGAAAACCGTTTACCTTTTTGAAAATTCGCTCCACCAAATACAAAACTTTTTCCTTCCGCGTTGGAATTCTCTTCAGGATCATCACATGCTTTATAACATCCTTTCGCTTATTGATGGTTTCCAAGTCTAACTTGTAGTTCAAATTGATCAAGATTTCGGTCATGAGATGTGCCACGCCGTGGTACATTCTCAAACGTTCATGTGCAAACAGTTTACGATCGTCTTTGAATATTAACGTGGACAGTTCGACGCAGTACCACAGTGCACTCGGTAATGAAGCATTCACTTGAGGGTCTAATGGCAAAGATGACAGTCCAATTTTACACTTCGTAGTACAGATACGCCTCAAGGTGTACTTTCTGAACTGTGCAACTACGTTTTTGTCCATCCACTGTTTCTTTTCACAAATTTTCCATAACACGAAGTAAAATAAGCCGATGTTGAATTTCACTTTTTTGAAGTCGAAGTATGTGGCAGACAAAATGTAGTCGTTGTATGCATCGAAGTCAGCAGTGTCCACTAGCACCAGACCGCCATGGAATGGTCGCCGAGTGCGAGGCTCTAATTTTGTTTCTTGCTGTATTAGCTGCTTGTAGACAGTTAACGTATAGAAGTATCCCAATGACTCATTGATATCAGGATCCTTCAACAGAAACAAAGGACATTCCATCGTTGAATAGAATTTTGAGAAAGACGCCTTGCTGTCCGGGTTTTGGAAAATAAGTTTCTCCAGCAGATTTAATTGTGTGCATAAGATCACAGGGATCCCTTTCTCGTCATCCAAAATGACGTCAGGAAACTCAATTTCTTGGTCAGCTGTAAACTTGATATCCTCGATTGGCTCATCGGGAACTTCACTACTGAATGTGTTCTCGAACTTTAAAGTGTCGAAGCCGTAGGACTTTTTCTCACTGACGATGTAGTTAATTAAAGTAGTAATCGACTTTTCAATATCGACTTTTAAGTTGTATGATGGATTACTGACACTTTTGTACCAGTATGTGTTCTTGAATTCACGTAAAAATTTCTCTCTATCCATGGTATCGGGGAAGTTTTTTGTAATTACTTTGTTTAATCGGTTTTTCAAATGTTTCAGCTTATTGATTTCGGTGAGAGATCTTGCATTAGTTTTTGGTGTAGTGAGGAACTTGAATTTGATGTAAGACTTCAGGCTCTTTTTTTCGGTAGAAAAGTTGTAGGGAGTTATACGATCGTAGTCATACTCCTTAAGAATATCAGTTTCATCAATTAGTTCATTGTTGCGGTATATAATACATCGACTTTTGATAAATGATGCTGTGACCGATAAGTCGATGCAGCTCAGGTCTTCATTTAGCGCATGAAAAACGACCTGTTCGTAATTAATTTTTTCATTAAGTTTCAAACATATGTCAAAGCTTTGACTGTCGATCTGACCGTCGGTAATGATGTACATCAATTTGATTTTGTCATTGCCATACATGTTTTTCTGTATCCACTTAATAATTGTGTCAGGCAGCGTAGCATTACCTGTGCCTTTTTGATACTTGTACGCCCTACGAGTTTCAGTTTCGCTGACTTTTACGCACCGGTGACCCCAATGTAAATAAACGATTCTTGACTTTTCACCTGGCAAAGCACTTTGAATTTTGTTCACATCACTTTTAAACTGTTCAAGTGTAGTTAGTCCATTTTTGTGATAATACGGCTCGCCATCGGTCGAACCAGAGTAATCTTTTGCATAAATGTAATAATTAACCATTTTGAAGTGTCACTTAAACTTTCGCAAACAATAAAGTGAACCACGGAGCACTCGACTCTCTCGCGAGAGGAGTGTACCGCACACTCGTCGGTCGAGTACTGAAGAATTTTTCGCTATCCTGTTTACAGTTTTGCCTGACTTCATTGCATAATATTTCACAGTTTTGCATTTGTTATTTCGGTTCTTTCCCGAATTCAGCGATGTACGCTCAGTTGGGGAAAGTACCGACGTACCGGAATGATAATGATAAACTATAGACTGTACAACTATACAAATAGTTATAATAAAATCATGGCCATCTCATAAAAAACAACAATTTGACTTAAAAGATTGAAATTTAGGTGCGGTCAGCAACTAAAGTTAATTAACACTTAATTAGCACGAAAAGATACAGAGCACGGTTTTTATTTCTTCATGCTATGCAGGATGAGCGTTAAAAGTCTGACATCCAGTCTTATCAAGGGATATGGTATTACCCAGTCACTGGGTTGTGGAGGTCAGATAGGCAGTCGCTTCATGTAATATACTGATAATCAGCTGCATCCGGTTAGACTGGAAGCCGACCCCAAAATAGTTTGGTAAAACGCTAGGCAGATGATGATGCAGATGAGTGTTGTTCTACATTTTGTATATAGATTAAGATAGATTTCAAAATGCAGTAATAACAGACTTTCGATAACGACTGTTCCTACATAATGGCGCATCCACACTTCCCGGCGGCTCGGCCCGCACATGCATCTTTTACCTGCGGCATGCACGGCTTTTGGTTGCCGGCGGCAATTTGCTTGCGGCTTCGATACGGAGTGGTAGTGTAAAGCCGGCGGCAAATTCAGCGGCGAGGCGGTCTGAAACCTGGCGGTATAAGCGGGCGGCATGTGTGGATACGCCATAAGTATGTTAATATAACTTATGGTACCCACTTATTTTGACTCAGAAATAATATTATATTATGATATTGTTTGGGGTTTATCTATTATGACTAATGAATGACATTGAAGTCATAAATCTTTTATTTTATTTTTATCTCGATATCATTACAAAAGAGATTGTATGAGACAGAAATGAATGCGCAAAGGAGATAAAAACATAGTTTCCGTCTATGTATAGGTATCAGGTGCAGAGCAGATTATGAATGACATAATAACATAAATGTGATATAATAAATTAAAGATTTCCTTGTCTGTGTGTCTGTGTGACCGCGTCTATCTACTAAACCATGCAAAGGATTTTAATGTGTGTTTAAATAACCCGTTGGGAGAAATAAAAATGGACTGTATATCATAGGCTTGATAGATTGCCGATTAGATTTACAATAGGAAACTGTCCCGGACAAACATAAGATAATTTATTAAGGCGTTTGAGAGGTCGTCCGTCGCGAGGAAGCGAGTGTCCGCAGGCCGGCCGGCGCCGCCGCCCGCAGCTCCCGTCGCTCGCCGATGATGTTTACGATGACGTAGGTCGGTCACGTCGCTTGCGCGTGTCGCCTCCGCGTGCCGACTGCGTGCTTGTTGGGTGCGATTCCTAACAATGTGGTTTTCAGCATCATACAGAAAATGTATTCCGGAAGAGTTAAGTGCATTGTCGTCAATCGTCACTCTCCTGTGAAGACCAAATACCTGTGATATCAAATTATTTGTGGTCGGCGTAGCATGTCTTCTTCCATTCTTCTTTTAGCCGTCATCTCAGAAGTCACTCCATTACTAGTCATATCACAGTATATCTATCGTTTCTTTTATTTACGAGACTATACCTACTCAAAACTTTACCTTTCGACATTTTCCTCATTTCTTCGAATCCCATGCCTATACCATGACAACCGTATACCACACAAAACCTTTTAACGTCCTCAACGCTGTCACCTGGTAATATGCCCAAGAGATACTGGCAACATTGCCACTTTGTATGGTAATACTTAGTCTCTGGCCAAAGTTAAAGCCAGCCCTTGGGTCACGGGAAGCGTCAACTAGGCGTTTCGAAATTTCCTTAAAAAGGCTCTGAGCAGTCGGAACTCACGGCCCCAATGTTTCAACCCCATACCACAAACGTTAGTATATTTATGCAGCTTGAGGTTCTCCGCAGCGGCAGCGCTATCATAGCACGGTGAGCTTGGAAGATGTGATAGCGCGAGAGTATCGACGTATATAATATCGTATTAAGAAATCTAGATGTTTGGTCAAGTCGTAACACCGTGTGAAGCAGGGCGGGTTGCTTGTATGCCATTCATACTCAGTTCTGCATCTGATGATGCCCATAATTAGCAGTAAAGTATCCAGTACTTCATTTATATACACGCTACATTTGCCATGCCAATTTCAAAGAGGTAATTTCTCCACCTTTTGCCTGAATTTATTTTTGCGTGTTTTGCGTAAACAACATTAAAGTGTCTGTAACGTGCCTGTAACAAATACTTTAATGTTGTTTATCATTCATGATAGACAAAACCTAAACAATTTCTTAATATTATTTAAAAATGAATTAATATGACTTAATATTGCACAACGTTATATGACATTACTTAATATTGCATCACATATAAACATCATTTAATATTGCATAACATTATATAATTCTGTTTATTCATTTTCTTACATATAATTTACATTTTTAAATATTGTTACAAAATGATATATTATTGAAAAAACCATTTAATAATATACACCGTAAAATTTTAATCGTATTAATCCCTTGGACGGGTGATTCAACTTTCAAAATACTATTCATAAACAACTTACACAGCATTGTATCGCTTAAAATAAAAAAAAAAAAACTAAAAGCGTTCCGGTCTTTGCCATTCGGCTACGGAACCCTACAAATAGCAAGTGATAACGTAATATTCGCAAAATGTGTGTGTGGTCACATCATGGTACGAAATGAGTTTCAAATGGTACTAATAATGGTTTACATTGCTTTTTCACTAATGCGAAAATTAATTCGAGGTTACAAAAAAGGTAATTATTTTTAATTTTATCACTACAAATCGATAGTGTTTCATGCACCGAATCGACCCTCCAAGGGATTAAAACGATTAAAATGTAACGGTGTATAAAAATAGTAGCCCACCAGCATTGGAATTATGTTATTATTTATTGTTATTAGGTTTTCCATCAGGAATTTATCAGTTCTGCATGTTTCCACGTAGTCTGGTTTGTTCCCGATCGATGGCATAGGCTCACACCCTGTTGTATTGTATAATTAATACTAAAGGGGCCAGCCTATGCTCATTTACTGTCTATCAACTTTCGCTGCTGACCGTACACAACTTTCGATGTTTTTCTTTTATCTCAAATGGCTTTATTTTTGGGAGATTTCCATGGCATACCAAAACTTGCAATTACCAAAATTTATAGATATACTGATCGTAACTAGAGCTAATGAGTAGGTACTTGCATTCATTGCAAAACTGTCGATATCGTTGTGAAAGAGCACAACAACAAAATTGTGAAATATGGTGCAAAAAAGATTTAAGTTGCACTACACCATTTATTATTTCCCTTATTACAACTATTTGTATATATTATATATTATTTATTTGCTTATTGTGCGACACAACGATCCATAATTTAGTTAGTAAATACACATAAAAATAATGTTAGTATGAAATCAAATCATCATCATCGTCATCATTTCAGCCGAAAAACGTCCACTGCTGGACATAGGCCTCCCCCAACGCCACATTGACATAAAGGGGATTTTGCCATAATCGCCACACTTGGCAGGCGGGTTGGCGATCGCAGTACGGTTGTTAAAAAAGCACAGAGAACGCTGCTGCCCATTCTCTGGCAAGTCCCGTAGTCGCCTCTTACAACACCCACGGGAAGATATGGGATGGTGCTATTCTTTACGTCCAACACCATACAGAACTCAAATAATCAGAGGCAAATACACACTACACAATACTATTATAACTAAGTTGTACACAAAATTAAATTTAATTAAATTAATACAATTAATTTTTGTCAAATAAAATAATTGTACATTGTATAATGTCCGCAATAAAATTAAAAATTAAATTAGTTAATTTCAGTAGGTACATACTTAATCAATCATTAATTATAAAATAAAAAAGAAATAATCAACATTTAAAATTAATAAACCAATATACAATTATAAAACTTTTAAATTTTGTGGTGCTTATTTCCATATTCACCTGCCCCCGGCACGATATACCGGTGCATGTAAAACCTGCCAGTGCTGCATGAAAGGTCCATCCAACCTGTTGGCGACAACAGTACTAATAGTATCGAGGTCGCCCTCTTGCGCATGCTGGCTAAAAACAGTAAATGCGGACGCTTGCGAACATTCCCGATGCGGTGCAGAAGCGAGGCAGCCGCAGCAGCGTCCTTAGCGTGTTATTATATTAAACGCAGACAGCGCTGTAGGATTTCTGCAAATATGACACCCAAATACTACTCGTATAAAAAGATGTGCAGTAGGCTCGAAACAAGGTGATCTTCACCTCCTTGGAGCTACGAGCAAACCTCCGGGCAATCATATTCGCCCTCACCGACAACGCCCTCCTTTCTCGCTCAATATCAGCGTCGTCCGTCAGGTCGGACGTCACAATATGGCCCAGATACTTAAAAGTGTGTACCCGCTCCAAGGGCACCCCACATAGCCTTACTGGTGGAACCTCCGCCGGACACTTAGAACCCACACTGAAAACCATACGCTCGCTCTTTTTGACATTATATTTTAGCCCACGAATATGAGTATACGTTTCGCAAATGCTTATTACCTCTCTGAGTCCACCTATTGACGCGCTCAGCAGCACCATATCCTCAGCATGCATGAGATGATGTGATGATTTAGCTGATGTTGTTAAAGCAAAACATCATCATTAATATTATATAATTGTACAGTCTATATTTTATCATATCGGTCAATTTAAACTGACGATTTCGCCACGCACAAAACGAAACATGACCCCTGTATTTCCTAAAGGATTAAGCAGAAGTGTTACTAGGGTACACCCACATTTCGCCAGTTATGTTTAAGTCATATTATGTATTAGGGAGCGAGCCTATTATCGTGAATCGGGCACAAATAAAGTCTCCAGGTTGTTACCTATTCACGCATCCTAATAATATCATAAATCACCCACGTTCTTCGGTTATGAGACTGTATATCCCGCGGAGTTGTGGAGGTCGAGGCTTTTTAAACGCCAAGACTCTCCACAATCGCGAGATATGCAGTCTCAGGGAATATTTCCTAGAAACCGACGTGGGGATGCATCGAGATGTGGTCGCGATGGATAAGGCCCTCACCCCGCTCTCCTTGGCTAAAGAGAACTGGCGCAAACCTGCAGTGCTTGACACTAATGACCGCAGGGAAGTATGGCAGAGTAAGGAGCTTCACGGACGCTACTTCAGTGCCCTGCATGGGCCTGATGTAGACCATGCAGCGTCCGTAGCCTGGCTACGTTCCGGGGAATTCTTTGGAGAAACCGAAGGTTTTGTTTGTGCAATTATGGATGAAGTTATGATGACGAATAATGGCACGGTTGACATATGTCGGGCATGCCACCGTCCGGGCGAATCGATCACATTATCTCCGGGTGTTCTCGTCTAGCTAACGGAGAATACTTGCATAGACACAACCTTGTAGCCAGGATTATCCATCAGCAACTTGCTCTGAAATACAGCCTTGTGGAATCGGAAGTGCCGTACTATAGGTATGTGCCCGACCCAGTTCTCGATAATGGCAATATCACACTGTATTGGGATCAATCCATCATCACTGACAGGACTACTGTAGCCAATAAGCCTGATATAGTGGTGATGGATCGATCAGAGCGGCGCGCAATGATTGTTGACATAACGGTTCCACATGACGAGAACCTCGTGAAGGCCGAGAAAGATAAACAAATCAAGTATATTGTCTTGGCTCGCGAGGTTGTCGACATGTGGCCTGTTGACTCAGCGATCATTGTGCCGATAGTCGTATCAGCCAATGGCCTAATTGCCAAGAGCCTCGACCAATATCTGATGAGGCTCTCGTTAGGCAGCTGGATCAAGGGCTTGATTCAAAAAGCGGTACTCCTGGACACGGCTCGTATTGTTAGGAGGTTCCTCTCTCTGAAGCCCTGACCGCCGGTAGCTTGGACCCTGTTCCCGATACCGGTGGGCTACTATTTTTATATTTTTAAATGTTTTTGTATTTAATTTTGTAAAAATATTTAAAAATGTAAAATGAATGTTTATAAAATGGATAAAGTTCATAAATGATGTTTGTTACTCAATCACGCAAAAACGACGGAACGGACACATACTTAGTTTATAAACTGAGTTAACACATAGGAAAAGAAGAAATTTTAATGATTTTTATTTATATAATTGTTAGATTAAATTATGAAATATTTTATAATAATGATAAATAGTGTATTATATATCCGTGTTTTGTAGTCTAAGACGTGTTGCTGTATGTTCAATTTTATGATCCTTTGTGATTGAAATAAATGATTCTATTCTATTCTATTCTATAGGGTCCTTGCTATCCCAGTTAACTCTACTCTACTGGAGAAACTTATTTTCCAAAACCCGGACAGCAAGGCATCTTTCTCAAAATTCAATTCCACGATGGATTGTCCTTTGTTTCTGTTGAAAGATCCAGATATTCATGAGTCCTTGGGATACTTCTATACATTAACTGTCTACAAAAAGCTAATACAGCAAGAAACAAAATTAGAGCCTCGCACTCGCCGACCATTCCATGGCGGTCTGGTGCTAGTAGACACTGCTGACTTCGATGCATACAACGACTACATTTTGTCTGCCACATACTTCGACTTCAAAAAAGTGAAATTCAACATCGGCTTGTTTTACTTCGTGTTATGGAAAATTTGTGAAAAGAAACAGTGGATGGACAAAAACGTAGTTGCACAGTTCAAAACGTACACGTTGAGGCGTATCTGTACTACGAAGTGTAAAATTGGACTGTCATCTTTGCCATTAGACCCACAATTGAATGCTTCATTACCGAGTGCACTATGGTACTGCGTCGAACTGTCCACGTTAATAATATTCAAAGACGATCCTAAACTGTTTGCACACGAACGTTTGAGAATGTACCACGGCGTGGCACATCTTATGACCGAAATCTTGATCAGTTTAAACTACAAGTTAGACTTGGAAACCATCAATAAGCGAAAGGATGTTATAAAGCATGTGATGATCCTGAAGAGAATTCCAACGCGGAAAGAAAAAGTTTTGTATTTGGTGGAGAAAATTTTCAAAAAGGTTAACGGTTTTCTAATACCTGAAATTAAATATCAGACGAATGTGAAAAAGCTGAATTATTTGAAGTTGAATCACAAAGATATGCTGAGAGACAACGTGGTTACGAAGAAAGTCTATCTGGAGGAGTACGTTCACTTCCTGCATCATAGTGGCGACGCAGAGGTTCATATCTGCGATAAAACATTCCGCCCCTTTTTCATGATCGACAAAGATGTATCTTTCTATAGCGAATTGTACAAAATGGCTAATCTAGTGGTCGTCAATTACACTGAAAGGAGGATTGAGCTGACATATGACCCAATTACTCATTTTGCAATTCAATAACATTTTGTCTACGTACAATTTGTATCTGAACTATGTAAAGAAGAACAAGAAGTTTCCTACGTTGGACGAATTGAAAGAGTATGTTTTGAAGAAGAAGAAATTCAAGGACGATTTAGTTACAATTATCCCAGAGAATGTTCATAACGCAATCGAAAGAGTGTTTAAGGCTTATGAGAGCGTTATTAAGGGAGTGAGTGTCAACGACTTTGTTAAGGTGAGTGACAAGTTTGCGAATCGTCTTGATCGCATTAGAGGAGAGGAAAGGGTGAACTTCGCCAGTAATGATGAAATCGAGGAGTTCCTTTCTAAAGAGGAACGTAAAGTCAACCTAAACCTTCCACTTAGACCTGGTACGGGTTAGACGGTAGTTCGACACAAGCGCCCCAAGAGTAAAATAGTAATACCAAACCCTCCCCGTTCGCTCGGTAAAGTCTCACGTGGAAGGAGTTCATTTTTAAAGAGGAACGTAAGGTCAACAAAAAGAACAAGACAAAATTAAAAAAGGACTGACTGAAAACAAAGTCCACAATAGGGTGTCCACAATAGGGTGTCCACACTCGTGTATGGGAGTGAATTTTGGGTGTGGCAAACAAGGCATGAAAAATAATTAATGCTGTGGATATCAGTTCCTTGCGAAGCATGTGTTGTGTAAATCTGAATAATACATTGAGGAATGAATTATTGATATATATGGTTGATAATAATACATTGTGCTGATGGACGGATAGAATATAACGGGGGTCGTGGAGGTGTTTAAATTAAAAATCTTCCATTAAAAACTAGTATATAAAAAAATACTTGTCAAAAAGTTGGAACTTTGACCCCCTTATATCTCCGTAACTAGAAGGTTCCCAGGTATGATGTAGAGCAAAAAAATAATCGCAATGACGGGGAGAACCAGTGCCTTTTGGCTTCGTTAAGAGGTGTTTTACACCCCTAATAAGATAACAATGCGATAACAATTTTGATTAAGTTTTATCAAGTAAGTTGTAAATAGTTGATAAGAATTCCTCAGATACTGATTTTAGATTATTCGTGTTTGTTTGTTGTTATTATATTTTTACTTATCTCTCTAAAATAATAAGTAGGTACCAACACATTTTTTCTAATATGAAAATGTCTTCTATAAGAGCTATACAATCTTTTAATTTATCAATAAAACTAAATATTTACATAAACTAACTAAGTATAAACTAACTTATAAACTAAATATTCACATAAACTAATTAACTATAAACTAACTTAAAAAAATAGGAGGCTTAGGCGTCAAAATACTCCTCCCCATCGCTGTCATCCGGAAACGTGCCCAGAAGACTGGCAGCATTGCCACGTTGAATGGCAATGCTAATTCTTTGCCCAAAGAAATAGCCAGCCCTCTGGTCTCGCGAAGTGTCAACAAGTCGACGAGATATTTCCTTAAAAAGCGAATGCGCACTTGGGCCCCATGACCCGAGTGTTTCGACCCCAAACGGCTCAAAACTATAACTGCCATTTAGATTACAGTATTTACGCCGTTTGAGGCTCTCAGCAGCCGCAGCAGCAGCTCCAGCATAGCCCGCCGTGCTTGCAACATGAGATGGCGCAAGGGTATCGACGCAAGTTGCGTCCCACACCAAAGGCCTACCCACCTTCCAAGGCATCAGCGTCATGCCGTCTGGTCTCTTCCCATCGTCACGTACCAAGCCGTTACCTATACAATTAGGTAGGTAGGTATGTTGTTTTGTACGTTCCATTTTCGTTATTAAACCAAAGAAACTACGTTTGTATTTTTTCATTACTCAAACTCTGAAAGTAGGTCTGAAGTTGCCTGAGGAGCGGGATGAAAGTAATACTTTTCATCCCTAGGGAGAATCGCTTTCAACTGACAGATGACAAATTATAAAAAACTAGTTCTAATTTCACATTTTTATTGAACCATGTTCCAACTTTTTATGCAGCCACGATGTAAAATTGAAATAACTTAAAGTTAAGTATTGATTAAAGAATATAATATATTTTAAATAACTTTATTTTAATTTAGTTTCAACAATTTCTTTAAAATAACATAGAGTTGGGCAAAATATTTACCATTTTTTCAATGATGAAAATGAAAAATAATGGCTGACTAAGCTGGCCACAGGAAAAAAAATTGGCGTGTAAGCGGCAATCCGAAATAACATTTACTATTTTTTTCTTTAGCTAATTCATGTTTTTATTTTTACTTTCCTTGTATTCGTAATGAAAAGCACAGTGTTTACCTCGGGTTAAAGACTACTTTACGTTACTTTCACCCCTGTTGTAACAATGTATTATTAATTAAATAAAAAAAAATGCTAATTGGTATTATTTATCATTCCCCAAACTTTACCATATAATTACAGAGGTACTTACTGACCTGCATCGATAAGGCTGTCATTAATTTTACTAAGAGAACTTATGAGCGAGCAAAGAGTGTAACTGCGATTAGTAGTATTATAGTATTATCCATTATAGTAGTATCCTGAAAGGGTTTAAGTTAAGTCTTCATCGAAAAGCCAGCGAAGCGAGCTCGTAAAATTGGGGCTTCATAAAATCGGAATGAATATAGGCTGGCATGATGCTACTGGGAATTACTCGTACGATGCCTTCAGAACGAATACCTACAGCTTGGTTCTATGCTGGTCCAAGCCCAGTAATTTAATTTACCGTAAATAAGCTATTTTCTTTGTATAAAAAAACTCTTTTGTTTATTATTGACTTTTCCTCTTTTTGGACTTAACCACACTCAAAAAAAGTTGATACAGGGCTACTGCTGCGACTAGCTACGCCATTTTATAAACCATGATCATCAAACATGACCCTCTATCAGAGATCTTGCAATACCTACCTTATGAAGGTCGTTGACCACAGTTTTATATTACCACTCGCAGTAAACCACATAGCTCCCAATACGTCTGCCAACCCCCTCATTACTATTACTACGCTCAAGGGAAACGGGTGGGTGTTTGAGTAGCTCCATTCGACACCGCAAACCGCAGCAGTATGTAAATCATCGTTTATGTATGGGCCATCCATATATATATCCATGGTTCTGCATGGTGTCGGACGTAAAGAATAGCACCATCCCATATCTTCCCGTGGGTGTCGTAAGAGGCGACTAAGGGATTTGCCAGAGAATGGGCAGCAGCGTTCTCTGTGATGTTGTAACAACCGTACTGCGATCGCCAACCCGCCTGCCAAGCGTGGCGATTATGGCAAATCCCCCCCTTGTACACTTGGGGGAGGCCTATGTCCAGCAGTGGACGTCTTTCGGCTGAAATGATGATGATGATGATCCTATAACTGAAACAGAAATACGATATGGAAATGGGTTTGTATTTCCTGTACATAAGCATTCATTTGAGAATGTATGAACTCTGCATCTGAGAGCAGCGGTGGTCCAGTGGTGGTAGCCACGACTTACGAGTATTAAGCCGTGGTTTCGAACCCAGGCAGGTCATTTCATCATCGCTGCTCTAAAAAACGGTGAAGGAAATCATCATGAGGAAACCGTCATGGTAGTAGGCCAACAGCTGGCCTACCATGACGTCTTAAAGCAGTATTGTTTTACTCTTATTCCAGTGTGGGACAGAGACGGAGCTATACAGGATGTCTAGCGCCATCTCTTTCCCACACTGGAAAAGGAGTAAAACAAAAATGTTTTTAGACGTCATGGTAGGCCAACTGTTCCTTGCAAAGATGAAACACCTTCTTACTTTTGTTCTGTGTTGATCAGAAAATACAAATAAGAGGAAAGTAGGTAGGTAGATAGGTAGATAGGTAGGTCTTGTCTACTACTTCCATGTCCATCCACATTAATATATTTTAAAATGCATAAGAAAAAGTTTTAGTTAGGTATTCTGATAAGATAAATTGAGTAGATAAGTATTTTACCTTCATTATGTTTAAATATTATAGAAAAAGAAGAAAGTTTTGGTACTTGTAAATGCAAAACATGTCCTAGTGAAAATAATATAAATTCTAATCTGTCCACAGATTTTATATTGAAAAGCATCAGTATATTGCCTAAAATGTATAAAATTATATTAATTTCGTGTTAATGCTAATAAATCTACTAAGTATGACTGAAAAATCAAAAACATTGGGTAGAATTTATGCCGCTCAAAATGGCAATACCTAAATTTTCCTGTCACGCGTCAAAAAATCTTCGAAACACCTCTGTGCTGTGATAAACAAAAATTGAGGCTAATTACTACAACAAATCACTTCAAATTGTGTCCAACACCCACGTTCTTTATACATACAGCCGTTTTCAAACATAAACATCGTGTTTCGAGCACGACCGGCATTCCGTGTAATGTGTGATAGTTGAAAATCCACGCGTTATGGCATCTGGGTCTAAAAATGATATAGTTAATAGACTGCTTAACGTAAGGCTGGACGATGGGGGTGGCGGAGATGAGCTGCCGCCGCAGAACATGCTGCCGTCCAACCAGCAGGCGCGGCAACAACTCGGCCAGCAGGAGGATGATAACGGACAGGCGAGCGAGCCACACGCCTCGTCTTCCGCAATAGAAAATCTCCAGCCGATTAATAACACAGGCGGTCGCTTGCACAACTGGCAGGCGACAAAAACTACCGTAAAAGAAAGGTTATCGTTCCTTTTCAACAATGAGATCTTATGCGACGTTCATTTTATCGTCGGCAAGGAAGCTAATCAGCAGGTCATACCCGCGCACAAGTTTGTGTTGTCTGTGGGCAGCGCGGTGTTCGATGCCATGTTCAATGGAGTGCTAGCAACTAAGTCTGATGAGGTAGAGTTACCTGACGTAGAGCCTGCGGCATTCCTGCACTTACTAAAGTTCCTATATTCAGACGAGGTACGAATTGGTCCAGAGAGTGTGATGACAACACTGTACACTGCTAAGAAGTATGCGGTGGCTGCGTTAGAGGAGCATTGTGTAGATTTCTTGAAAAGTAACTTGGGTACGGACAATGCGTTTCTCTTGCTGACACAAGCACGATTGTTTGATGAGCCGCAGCTGGCCGCTCTTTGCTTGGAGATGATAGATAAAAATACTGCTGACGCGTTAAACGCTGAAGGCTTTACGGATATTGATCAGGACACACTAAATGCTGTGCTGGAAAGGTATGTCTGTTTTGTATTTATTATTTACTTGGCATTTCGAATTTCCTTGCATGTTGTTGTGGATTGCGTAAATTAAAACTGTACTACTACTTACCTAATTGTTTTAAATATTTTTAAGATATAAATCCACATGATGAACCAAGGCCTCTTAAACATTAAATCATGAGGAAAATAGTCTTGTATGTTAAAACTTAACACATTTAGTCAGAAGCCACAGGATACATAAAATCATGTCATATTACCCCTTGGAATCTAACAAGAAATTAATGAATATTTTTATAAATATTTTTTGAGGTAAATAAACAAATTAAACTAAAGTATTGGTCTACTTAATTTATTAATCTATTCAATTAACACCTTTACTGCCGCTTCGGTCACCGGTGACCTCAAACAATACATTTTCAATTGTGTCTATTGTCTGGCAGACAATGTGTTAAGAAAAATGAGCATTAGTTATGAGAAAGTACATAGGTAGACATTTTGTAAATGAGTTAAAATTTACACTTACATATCTTTTTTATTGAAGCTAAATGATAATTTATTTAGCTGACTTGTTTGAAAAACAACACCGAAAAAAACTCAGACGCCAGTCTTATTTAAAACTTCAAGCATTGACATTGTAATGGTCTAATTAACAAATCATGTCTCTGACATCTCTGACTTAGACTAGTCAAGAGCAAACGTATATCAAATAAAAAAAATATAAATATAATTGACCACTGAGAATATTTCATTAAAATTTCTCCAATAGTATTTTATTTATTTTATTTGTATATTTATTTCAGAATTCCATACAAAATTGTTAGTAAAGCTTAAAACTATGTTAGTACCTTATCCAATTATCTTACATTAGAAAAGGCATCGCCAGAACTGTGTACATATTACAGTGTCCCACAATTAGGACACTGAACTCTTTCCGTTATGATGTTTAGAAGGATTTTGGTGCTGCCCCACACACAATAAAGATTCCTTAATTTTCAAGTCTTTTGAATATGCCCTGTACAGTCAACTTTATTTACCTCCAGTTATGCAACGCTGTCAAAGTTATATTGATTTTTATTGACATTGAAATAAGGTTGTTGTTATGTCGCTGCCACTGAAAAATCTGTCAAAATGACATTGTGTTAAGGTCACCGTTGAGTTACTGTTGTCAGGATTAAATAAAAAAATTCTTTATTTCACAAAGCCAACACATTACAATATTTATAAAAATAAGAACATATTATAAGGCTTATTACTAGGTCAATAATATCGGTAGGAGTCAGAAAAAAAATCTGGTATAGGACTGAGTATTTTGAGTATTCCATATAATCAATACCTCACATGTTGACAGAAGAAGGTCATTGTCAAAGTGCCAACAGTTGGTACGTCTGCCAATACCAGAATACATGTTTGGTAAACTTGTTTGTTTACAATGCCGTGTTAATTAGTGCTCACTTATTACCACAGCAAGTCGGTTATTTTTAAGCAAGGGTGTTATGTGTGTTTTTTGCTCTGTATGGTGTCGGACGTAAAGAATAGCACCATCCCATATCTTCCCATGGGTGTCGTAAAAGGCGACTAAGGGACTTGCCAGAGAATGGGCAGCAGCGTTCTCTGTGCTTTGGTAACAACGGTACTGCGATCGCCAACCCATAATATGGTAAAAACCCCCAAAATGTCAATGTGGCGACACTTGGGGTAGGCCTTTGTCCAGCAGTGGACGTATTTTGGGCTGAAATGATGAAGATGATGTGTTATGTGTTTGTGGAAATGAGTAAAGAATATAAGTAAGGGCAGTCAATAACTTGAATACTTATCGCCGCAACTGATGACCAGGGATCGGTATTGGTAGAGGATATTTGCCTAAAGTTCGAGGAGATAAATGTATCTTATGGCTCCCTCTGATATAACAGCTTTTTTTTCGGCACTTAAAAATCATTCCGTGTTATTATGCGGAGATATTATCCACTTGTTATTTACCTGCTCGAAGTTTAGGCAAATCCGATCTCTGCTGATGACGGACGAATAAGAGATCTACTAACTGTGTAGAGCTTTTGAGTGTAAAGATCATATTATGATGAAGGTCAATGCAGTTTGGGATGGCCCACAATCGCATTCCAAAAAATCTTCCTGCATCATTTGCGCCCGTTTTCTATTCAGACAAAACCTTCGCACTGAAATTTACATATTTAAGGTGACGTAATTAGTGACCGATACTTAAACACGTGTTTAAGTATCGGTCACACAAGTTTCGCAAAGAAACATTTTTTTTTATACCTACTCATTAAATTTTATCACAATAACACAACAGCCGTATGAAATTTGGGTTTGCGAGCCGCGCTGGTGCTCTCTGTCTACCCACTGTGGCATGGTATGATAGTAATGAGACAGAACGGCGTCACTCGGCTAGGTAACACCAGCAGATAAAAAATTAAATTAAAAATTTAAAAAACCCCCGACAGTAAAAGCCTCTAAAAAACTAAAAATAAATTAATCCAAGCGTCGTAGCGTCGGGGGTCCGCTTTGTTTTGTGCTTGTGTTAAGCGGCCTACTTAGCGGTCCCCCGACGCTACGACGCTTGGATTAATTTATTTTTAGTTTTTTAGAGGCTTTTTCTGTCGGGGGTTTTTTAAATTTTTAATTTAATTTTTTTTCATGCTTTTTAAACTTATATTATTTTTTCTTAGCCTTGACTGTCCCACTCCTGGGCATAGGCCTCCCCCTTTCTTTCCAATTTTCTCGGTGTTGCGTCTCTTCTCGCTAATTAACGAAACCAAGGAAACATATAAACAATGGGGCGTAGGGGGTGCACCGCCCCCCCCCAGCAATGTCCATGGTGACAAGCGACAATATTTCAAATTTCAAATCGACTACCTGTGAAAGTTGTTTACATCCCTTCATCAACTAGAAAAGAGGTGATGATCTTCAAACGGCTGAGCAGATTTTCACGAAACATAGCTAAGAACACTCTCGATCAAAATACCTTTCAAATAACCCCACCTTTATCAAAATCGGTTCATCCGTTTAGGAGCTACGATGCCACAGACAGACACACAGATACACAAATACACAGATACACACGTCAAACTTATAACACCCCTCTTTTTTGTTCGGGGGTTAAAAAGACGCGCGCGCGCGAATTTCATACGGCTTGTGTTATTGTGATAAATGTGAATGAGTATAAAAAAGTAGCTTTGGAAAAGTTGTTTTTTTAGCATGAGTATAATCACGTGTTTCAAGTATCGGTCACTAATTACCAGTCACCCTATATACTGTGCACAAAATAATGCGCTTAATATAGTTATTGTCGACATTTCCTAATTTCAGTCGCGTATGGGTTCAACCAATCATGTTCGCACCACCTTTTATCGACATGTCGTATTTGATCGACAGTTGCTCCGCCCTACGTTAAATAAAACGACTGTGTTTATGTAACAGTGGCGCGTGTAAAGAACACGCCACTGTTCCTTAAACACAGTCTAATAACAAGTTGTCGAGTTCTGCATTTATATACGAGTGCAACAGTTAGGCCCATCTTCCACGACCCTACTTAGAACTAAAGTGACGTGTTACAAATTAAAATCTTCAGTGGGTAGCCAGAATTTCACAGCACTACTATTTCAATGGCGGTTCGTTTAAGACGCGACTTACGATAATTGGTTGCATCGTGCTCCACCATTGAAATATTGAAACTTCCTGGTTGGTTTCGTGGCCGGAATCGTGAGTATCATGACTGCTGAGTTCCCGCGTTCAATACCCAAACTGTCATCGGGTTTTCACCCCGTGCCTCGGAAAGCACGTAAAGCCGTTGGTGCTGCCCTGCGCCTGATCTCTCCTCAGTTGTATCGGATTGCCGTCCAATCGGACTATAAGAGTAAAGGAGCAGCGAGTGCACTTGTGTTAGCGCACACACTTGACCACTATTAATATATCCTGCGTACTTGGCTACTACGATATTATTATTTCTGTCCCCGACATATATCCTCGCGAGAATCCTCTCCTCGCTATCCTCCACCACATCACGCTCGCCGAGATCCAAAAGTACAGCGACCAGTGCTGTGAGCTTGTGATACTCTGGCACCTCATTGGTGATATGAGCTCTTCTTGAGCGATTCTATAACTGGTTATTTTGGAGTAGCGTCGTGGACGACGGGCCTTACAGCAATAATTTACTATAGTAAATAGGTCAGTGACTAACTGTTGCACTTAACAGCTTGCACGGATTGATAAGACGCGTAATTTGTTTTTATTTAAGAGTTTATGGGTACTTGAAAACTGGCTACGGGTCTTGCCGATTCTAACTACTAGTCAGCTAATTGTCTGGTAGTCGAGTTTTTCTTGAGGAGCTAAATTCACGTCCTCTAGAAACACATAGCAGCTCGTCTTGCTCGTCTTTGTGATTCTTTCTCAAGAGCTCTTCTTAGAGAAATAGCTCATTCCAATACAATACATTCAATACACAGTTTACTTTGTGTAATTTATTTCAACACCAATGCTCTCACTGCGGTGAAGTGTCATTTGCCCTTGTAGTGGATTACTTATAGGCCACTCCCTCATACGTAAAGAAGACCCGTCGCATCAGTGGGATCATAAATTCAGGAATTTGTTGTTGATTTCTGGTAGACTACAACCTTCAATGATTTGCGTTTCTACTTTTAAGTAAAACACAAAATAAAAACTTTCGGTGGTCCCCCTTCCTCAACTTGGCTGCGAATTAGAGTTCTATTAGCGCTCATTTACACTTGGCTCGGTGCAGTCAGTGAGTTTTCTTTACTTCACTATTGTTGCGTAATCATTTCTTGGGCTAAAGGCATCGATATCGAGAATTTAAGGACTCAGCTCACATGACATTGATCAAATCTCTTTGAAACTGGCTGGATCAAACCTTTTTTGTTATCCGCTTGGCCAGGGGCTACACGCTCAAACAACATGAGAGCGACAGCAACTTCGGAGAACACAAATAAAATATGAAAGACATTGCAGCACTGACGCGAGAGACACAAGTGACTGTCACACGCACATATCGCTTGAAGCCAGTCGCATCAGCTGAGGTTGTGTACGGGACGTACCTGTGCACGTTATAATAATTAGCATCGACGGCGTCCGGCCGTCTCATCTACGTTCTATACGTTTACTTCCTAACAACCAACGGCTTAACATGCTTTAAGAGGCACGGAGGAAACTCGGTATGTAATGATTGGTCACCCATCCACGGACCAACACAGGCAAGCGCGTCTTAACCTAAAGATCGATCCGAGCGGCTGTTATCGTTAGCCACGACCCCCTTCAAAAGCGTGCTTATAACCCCTTGTGAGTCTTGTGACCAAGTCATTCTTGAAACACCAAACATTAAGGGGTGAAATATTTTTGTATGAAGCCTACCAGCCAGGGCTTCATACAAAAATATTTCACCCCATTCCGCCATTTCATTTCATTTTTCAAATGCCAGCCTAAAACCTGCATTATTAAATAATTAGCATCAATACAGGGAAGTATTGTATGGCCACCTTTTCCTTTCGGAAACATAACGCTTTTGAAGATTTTGTGTGATACAAAACTTGTTTATTTATTATTTATTTATTAAACAATTTAATTACAAACTTTCATTTAAAAACTATGCCCCACAAAACCGTTTTCACGGTTTGTCTGTGGGAACGGAACAATATTTTAAAGATAATGTTAATGTAAATCTAAAAATATTAATATAATCTTATATAAATTTCCCCCAACAATCTGCAAACCACCTTCTTAAAAAAGATGGTTTACAGACTCCTGAGAAAGAATAGTTCAAGCGATTTGGCAAACTTTTTTCATTTTCTGACTTCTTATATCAGCAGGCAATCGGTTGAGAAGGTATTGAAACCAGCTATTGATTAATGATAAAGCTGTTTATTAATAGGCTTACTACCGGCTACCCTTCAAAACCCCTTTAGTGTTTTTATCTATCCACAACATCTTTTTAAACGGTTTTATTTAGCTCACCCCGTTTGTTTTATTTATTTTTTATTCTTGTGTCAAATTTAGTAATTCAAATTTCACCGTATTCCTGTCAACCGATTAATCTGAAATTTTGTATACACTTTGGATTTTGGTGACAATACAATTATGTTTATTCATTATCATTATAAATTCAAGATGGCCGCCGCTACAAAATGGCGGATAATTTATGTTTTATTAATCCCATCAATATGGGTATCAAATGAAAGGGCTCAACAAGCAGAATACAATATACTATAAAAAATTGAAATCCAAGATGGCCGCCGCTACAAAATGGCGGATAATTTATGTTTTATTAATCCCATCAATATGTGTATCAAATGAAAGGGCTCAACAAGCAGAATACAATATACTATAAAAAATTGAAATCCAAGATGGCGGCCGCTACAAAATGGCGGATAACGTAGGTTTTATCAATCCCATCAATATGGGTATCAAATGAAAGGGCTCAACAAGCAAAATACAATATACTATAAAAAATTGAAATACAAGATGGCGGCCGCTACAAAATGGCGGATAACGTAGGTTTTATCGATCCCATCAATATGGGTATCAAATGAAAGTGCTCAACCAGTATAATACAATGTACTATATAAAATTAAAATCCAAGATGGCGGCCTCTACAAAATGGCGGATAACTTAGGTTTTATCAATCCCATCAACATGGGTATCAAATGAAAGGTCTCAACAAGTAGAATACAATTTACTATGCAAAATTGAAATCTAAGATGGCCGCCGCTACCAAATGGCTGATAACAATTTTTTATCAATCCCACCAATATGGGTATCAAATAAAAGGGCTTGACAAGAAGAATACAGTGCACTATACAACCTAAATATTGGCAAGAAACCTTGCAATAATGAAGCACTAAATGAATTAAACAGAATGCAAAATAAAAACTAAAAACTAGAAAATAAAAATAGGTAAAAAAACTTTTTAAGTTAAACGGTTTTATGTTAAACATACATTGCAATGTTTAAGATAAATGTACTAAAAACCAAAAAATAATAAAATAGATACAGTCGAGGGAATTATAAACATATGCATAGACTAGACTAAAATATAAAAAACCGTGGGGCACGTCAATTGTCTACAATCGTTGATTAAAACGTGCCCCACGGTTTTTGGTTTTTAGTTTACTCCATTCAATTTGCGTAGGTAAATGGAAAACAGATGTTTGTTTGGATATAAAAGTCAGGCAGTTAGGAGTAAGCGGAATCGATCGAGACTTGTCTGGGAATCTAAATAGATGTTTGTTTATAAGTTCATACATTTTCTTCGATATTTCTTGCATTTAGAAATGAGGAAAATGTCGTGCGGAAAGTTTTTAAAGTAGATGGCTATAACAGTAGGGGAAGACCAAAGCAAACGTGGATGGACTATTATTCCTAAAATATAACAATACACCAAGCATCGTTCGACGGAAGTCATGAGTTGCTCTTGCAATTGTGAAAAAAAAACGATCACGAGTTTTCATTTCAGCTTATTTTGTCATTGTTGTATATTAATTGTGCAAATAAATTCACGTGACAGTATCCAAAGGTTAGCACAGCCAGCGATATGAGTGCATCATCATTCATCATCATCATCATTTCAGCCCAAAAGACGTCCACTGCTGGACATAGGCCTCCCCAGGTGTCGCCACAATGACATTTTGGGGGTTTTAAATGATATGAGTACATTAATATATCAATTGGGTCCACCTTTATAACAGCGTTAATAAACTGATTTATTATCTGCTGAGTGTCTAGTTAGTAGTAGTAGTTGTCTAGTGATTACAAGCGCGACTGCTGAGCTTGCGGTCCTGGGCTTAATTCCAAATCGGGCAAAGTTTTATTGGGTTTTTCCATCAGGAATTTCTCAGTAGCAGACACAGATTTTAGATTAGTGGGTGGTTGATTGCAATAGGCTCGCCCTCTATTACATGGGATTTAAGGCGAAATGTTGGTGTATTAGGTCTACCTTTACCTAACTCTTGGAGATTACGGCCCTGAAGTTATTTATTTATTTAAATACAACGGTTTACCACCAATTATAGTAACTAAAATTAAAATGACAATTATTACACATTAAAATATACAAAATGACTAAGTAAAGCAAATTAAGTTGAAACTTATATAAAAAAAATGATATAAATAAAAGGAGTTTAACAACTCTCATAAATTCCTCTCACAGTACTTCTGACATACCAATAAAAACTTCATCCATCCATCCGCAAACAGATCGCTAGTTGGACTAGACTCCAAAAGATCATTAAGCGTGGCCAGAGTGCGAGGAATTGGCGACTTGATGTTTATCTGATAGATGACCTATACCTTGAACCTTGACATTGACCTTCCGTGACGTAATAGGTGATTCAGGGCCAGGATTTCTTTTGATATCTGTATTTTAAGCGAAGTATAATAAGTCTCATCTCTTTTTCTAGGGACACACTCCGCATCAGGGAAGCAAAAATCTTCGCAGCAGTTCTACGCTGGTCGGAAGCTGAATGCATTCGACGACAGCTGCCCGTCACGCCAACCAACCAAAGAATGGTCCTAGGCAGAGCCTTCAACGCCATCCGATTTCCTCTAATGTCCGTAGAAGAATTCGCCATGGGCCCTGCCCAAAGTGGTCTTTTGGATGACAGAGAAATCGTGCAACTGTTCCTATATTTTACCGTTAACCCTAAGCCGAATGTGGGGTTTCTCGACACCCCGAGATGTTGTATGACTGGGAAAGAACTGACAGTGAATAGGTTTCCCCAGACAGACTCCCGGTGGGGGTACAGTGGAACCACAGACAGGATCCGGTTTACGGTTGATCAGAGGATTTTTGTGGTCGGCTTTGGACTGTATGGATCGTATTTTGGGCCGACGGAGTATGAGGTGCACTTACAGGTAAGTCACTCGTTTTATGCTCTCTTGTGTTTTAGTATTGAACTGTTTTTAGTTTTATTAATGCCTAGTTGGTCTACCTTCTCGTTTTGACCACTAAGGTTGATCGGTCAGACAGTGTTTTGCATTTTTCAAATGATTGTTTTAATTTATCTTAATGATTTCACTTTTAATTCACAAAGAGCGTTTACATCTTAGGTACGGCATTTCATACAAAACTTTCAAGTCCTTATTTTGAGAAATGATTTAATGTCGTTAATACGTATAAGCAGGATACATAGGTCTACAAGGTTACTAAAAAAAAGACGGGTTGCACTCCGGGAGTGCCGGCAGAAGTGAAAACTTGATTATTAACGTTGAGCATGTTTGATATTTTGGAATGGTTAGGGAATAATTTTGCACCAATTGCTTTATCAGTATAAAAGTACTACACTGCGGTTCGGGGGACGAAGACAATATAGCGGTTGTGATTGGCCGATGCAACAATGTCAGGACGAATGTTCCACACATAGTGATGCACAAGTCAGTTTTGCTACAATACCTAATATCGATAAAATTGAACATTACGATGTCTATTAATTCTACTTTTTTTTAAACTATACTGATAGGGCGTTAACTGGGTGCAAATAAAACACTTACGTAACACTGTAAATTTCACTTTATTCAAATCAATGCTAAAATAAAATCAAGGTTAACCTCTCCGTCCTGCATTTCTTAACGCGTAACTTCCCTAACGGCCGCGCGCATTACGTCATCGCTGACGTCGTTCGGCCGGCCGACATAAAAACTCTTATCGCCAGAGTTCTAATAAAGCTTATCTTAAACGGTAAACAGTGTCGTGTTCTTAGATAACAAGACCGTGTATTATAATATATACAACTTTTCTATGACTACTTGATAATTATAAACATCCCATAGAAATGCGATTGCTTGCTGCAAATAGACTGTCACCGTATTTTATTTTTGTTTAGTAAAACTACGCAATAAATTTATACGAAACTTTATAACTAACATCACAAATATACAAGTAATCTAATGACAGTGTTTTTTAGGAGTCCTACATACATTATTCACATAAGATTCCAACTCAAACTTCCTATAAGATCGGCCGTTTTCCAACTGCGGAGATCAATGCATGAAAATACTTGAAATATCAAAAAATATGATTAGATATGCCTCGAATACATAAAATAATGAATTATCACTATTTTTTACGTTGCTATTAAATTAATCGTAAAAAAAATCGAAAAAAATCCAAAGAAAATTTTAATTTTGTGCCTAGGTTGGACGATCCTCCTCAACTTTCCCTGTTAACAGCATTAATCCACTTTTCTTCCACTTCTGGAATATTTGGAAATCTAAAATGTAAACATTAAGTAATGTTACTTTTTTACAGTAAGGGAACACCGTAATTTTTATCTTCAATATTATTTATACTTTGTTTCGAAGTTGACACAACACTACAGCATTACGTCTGTCCCTTTCTATCTACACCTACAGATGGAAAGGGACAGACTTATTGACAATACCTAGTGAGAGAAAGGGACTTTTCAAAAAGACATCAACGCGGTGTACGTTTTTTGTGCCTTAAACGTAAACAACTAGTTTAGCTAGAGCCCTGCAATTATTCATAATTTTATTAAATTATAAATATATTTTACTTACCGATGAAAAGTTATGCCATCTTTTTTATAGCTGGATGTTCTAGACGATTTCCCACACCATTTAATTGAACAAGAACTCATAATTAATTTGATATAAGCAGAAATGTTTGAAAAAGTTATCTAAATAATCGCGTGTGGAGAGATCCAATAACTGGTCAAAAACTCTCCATCCGTCTTACGCTTTTTCGATCAGGTCACGTGTCCTGACGCGAGTTTAAGATTTTATACCCATTACAGAAAAGTGCTCAACGCCGCTAAAGAAGTTTTCACTTCAAAAACATTTTTGAAATGTCTTTAAAAATAAGATAGTGGGAAAGTTTTGTTTCTATGGATAATTTATAATCGGTCTAATTTAGCTGTAACACTATTTTTCGAAATGTCTTTAGTAACTTTTTAGACCTATGTATCCTGCTTATGCGTATGAAGTTTCATTAAAATCGATTCAGTCATTTCGGACTTGAAAGTTTGTATGAAATGTCGTTAGGCGTTAACGCTCTTAAGTAACTAAAATAGCAAAAGGTTACTCTCATCTTACAAGTATCATTAAGTAAGGTGATAAATTATTACGATCTGTCATGGTCTCATCTTAGTTATAGTATTTTTAGAGCGCATTTCTCCGCAAGCGGATGACCTTTAGTAAAGTGAAACCTGGAAATACTTACGATAGAAAATGATGGACTGATGAAAAATGTATTTTATACAAAAAGGAGGCGAACAATAAACATAATATTTATCAACATCTAGGAAGATATTATTAATTACTTATCTGGGGTTATGAATCAATACATTACATACCCCAAGCTAATTACAGCAATCAGCCAGAATAGATGTCCTTTCATTGTAAACCACGAATCACATAAACATAGAATAACCCCCAGGTTAGCTCGAGCGGCTATCTTCGCAGGGTAGCCGGATGAGAGTTAGAATAAATTTGAATGGCGTGCGATTAAAGACGCCTATGTCCAGGCTAATATTCATGATGAAGCTGCAATCTACTTTCCAACTACCCCACTTGAATATCAATCTCTCCAATCATGCTCTGTAAAGGCCCAGACAAAAGCTCTACAGCTCGTGGGTTTCAACCCAGGTAGACGCATTTCTTTGTGTTATTTATTTCATCACCACTTTTTAAAATTGTGAAGAAAAACATCGTTAGGAAACCGTCATGTGCCAGAAGCGAAAATTTGAAGACACGTGACATCCATCAACTCGCACTGAGTTCGTGTGGTGTACAGCCCACCCCGTCTTACAGAGAAGAGGCTATATCTCAGGAGTGGGAACGTATAAGGATAATTATGCTAAGCTTGTATATAAGCCAACGAGAGATGTCTATCCAACTGTTTAACATCAGTAGCATAAACATAATCTGCCTATAATGTTCAACTGGGAGACAGGCCTCCTCTCTATGCGAGGGAAAAGGCATGTAATCCATTACAGCATCAGCCCAGTGCGGGTTGGTAGATGTCACATGTCTTCGAATTTTAAGCTCTCCGGTTTCCTCACGATATGACGAGGGCAGCAGTGATGCAATAAATTATCATCCTTAATTAGCCTCAGTAATTCCTACCATATTCTTCGTGACTTTGCAGATAATCCACCTAGCAACGAAGAAGGTATGTGGGTCGAACACTACCACGTTCTGCTGTGACGGAACCGACGACACCTTCCGCGCCATGTTTAAGGAACCCGTCGAGATCCTGCCCAACACATCGTATATAGCTAGTGCTAAACTCAAGGTAGGTCCATACTCTTTGTATTCGATGCTACGTCGCGAAGCTGTGATTAGTATCTGTCGCTTCGTCTGTACAACCTACGTGTAAGATTCTTGTAGCACCCTTGATTTTTTCGGTTGGAATGGTTAACCTCGATATTGCTCGACGCCGTGCCTAACTGAATGCGACAAATGTGATTACACGGTATTGGCTCAAGCCGATTTCGCATCAACAGTTTGGTCGACACTCCCTTCAACGAACGCCCAGGCAATAGATTACGTATGTGTAATCTGTCTATTATTTTTGGTGATATGAATAATATGTTCTAAATTAATCAGTGACCGACCGAGATTCGCTTTCGGCCACAGTTTCGGTTCCGGCCAATTATTGGCCGAAATTTCGGAGCCGCCGAAACTCAGCTTTCTTTAATTGACTTGTGTAGATTTGCTAACTTTTATCATCCATATACCATCACTTACTTGTTCTGTATGGTGTCGGACGTAAAGAATAGCACCATCCCATATCGTCCCGTGGGTGTCGTAAGAGGCGAATAGAATAGAATAGAATAGAATAGCATTTATTTGCAAATATGGGTAATACATAAGTAGGTAGTAGTAGGTATATACATCGGAGTTCTGCCATATTTCACCATTCGGCATGCAAACATTTTCATTATACAAAATTGTTAAAATTAAGATTCTCATTAAACATTACATTAATTATTACATTCAATAAATAAAATTATTAAAATTCAAATTGTCATTAAAACATTAACTTAATTATTACATTCAATAACAAAACATATTAAATTCAAATTGTCATTAAAATAAAATATACGTACATTAAATAAAATTGTTAAAAATTAAATTGTCATCAAAAGTATAACATATAAGAATAAAAGTCGTGGTCGTACATAAATAAAACAAACATTAAAATTCCAGGTCATAATTAATATGGAACATTTCAAGCAAAACAATAACTATTACATTAAAAACTACAAATATTTAGAAAAAGGTTTTGTCCGTTAAAAACTCAGTTACACTGTAGTACGTTTTATCTATTAATAATTTACGAAGTATACTTTTGAATTGCACCGTTTTCAAATCTTTCCAAGCCCTTGGCAATTTATTATACACAATTGGTGCCATGTAATAAATACTTTTGCGCATCATAGCTGTTTGACACGATACCTGATTTAATTTTGTATTGTCTCGCCTATTTCTTGGAAACACATCGGCCAAACGTTCAAAACGATTTGGATTGTTCTTTACAAATAGAGCTACCTCGAGAATATAAATACAGGGAAGTGTCAGAATGTTGTACTGCTTAAAATATGGCTTGCAACTGTCGGTGGTTTTTAGTTTGAACATTGACCGGAGACATCTTTTTTGGGCCTTAAATGCTGTCTCTTTATCGGTGGAGTTTGCCCAGAAAATGACACCGTAGCGCAAGTGAGATTCAGCCATACCGTAGTAAGCCGCAAGAAGTGCTTTGGTATCTACTACGGAGGATAACCTATATAAAGCATATGCTGACGAGCTCAATTTTTTACACAATAGGTCTATATGTGCTTTCCAATTTAAACTGCAGTCTATTTGTAATCCCAAAAATTTGGTATCAGTTACTTCATCAATATCGTCAGTTTTGTAATGTATGTGAAGGTTAGGTACACCAGGCATACGTTGTCTAAAGTGCATTATCTTAGTCTTACTTAAATTTATATTCAAATTATTATTATCTAGCCATTTAATCAAATTGTCAAGAGAATTATTTATGTCCGTTTCATAAGTATTTACGTTCTTACAAGGGATCGTAATCGTGCTATCATCAGCAAACATAGTTAGAGGGTGTTCAATGGACGTGGGCATATCATTAACATATAATATAAATCCAAACGGGCCCACAACGCTTCCCTGTGGAACACCGAATTTGATTTTACGTTCTCGTGATCGTGATTTCTCTTCATGTTTATTCATTACATTAATGCGACTAATCTCGGTTATCTGTGTTCTATTTTCTAAATATGATTTTAAAAGTTTGAGCACGTTACCTCTTATGCCGTAGGCTTCTAATTTATATAACAATGTATTATAATGGACGTAGTCAAAAGCCTGCGTCATATCACAAAATATGGCACATATGGGGCATCGTTGATCCACACTTCTAATTATCGGAAACAAAAAATCATAAATTGCCATATCGATGGTTCTATGTTGCCGAAATCCTTTTTGTTCTTCACATAATATATTATTCTTTTCAATGAAGCTCTTTAGCTGTTCATAAATGTATTTTTCAAATACCTTTGAGATGACAGGTATGAGTGAAATGGGTCTATAATATTCCATCAATTCCTTATCTTCTTTTTTAAATAAAGGTTTAATTATAGATATTTTTAATGCTTCTGGATACATACCCATACATATACTAAGATTGATTAAGTGACTTAGATGACTGCATATCTCAATTGACACTGATTTTAATATCTTAGTGGCGATTCCATCAAAACCTACACTACCAGTGTTTTTTAATGACATTATTATTTTATGTATGTCGTGTGGTGTGCTGGGTGCCATAAACATTGATTTAGGACTTTTTGATGTAATGGATACTTTAGGTTTATATTCAGCATCTAATTTTGGATGAATTTTGTCAACAAAAAAGTCATTAAAAGCATTAGCGATATCTAAAGGTTTGTGAATAGTTCGATTACCCACTCTTATTTTTTCTATTTGCTGTTTAGGGATATTGTTGTTTGACTGATTAATTATTTGCCAAGTAGTCTTTGATTTATTTTTTGATTGATGTATTTTGTAATTATTCTGTGCTTTCTGTGTTAGATTAATAATTTTATTATACAGTTTAGAATAAGTAGCAAACTTCTTTTTATTGTCTTGGTTAGGATTCAATCTAAATTGCCATAAGAGTTTTCTTTTTTTCCTACTGCACAATTTAACGCCATTTGATAGCCATTTAGGTTTATTAAATGTGTTGATTTTGATTTCCTTGAACGGGAAGCATAAGTCGTAGAACAATTTAAACGTGTTGATAAATTCATTGTACGCCAAATTAGGATCTTCAGTAAGATAAATCTCCGAAAATTTCAGACTTTTTATACAGTTTTTAAATTTCACAATATTTTCGTTGCAGTAGTCCCTTCTAGTTATATGCCAGTATTTTATTCTACATACAGTGGGTACTGGACATTGAAGAAGCTGTGCTGTATGGTCTGACAATGCAAACTCCAACACGTCTGTTTTACAAGTATTTTTAAAATTATGCGCAAAATTATCTATACACGTCTTGCTAGCCATTCGGGTCGGTTGTTTAAGAACAAGTTTTAAGTTGTAATTTAGTAACATACACTCCAGTGCAACTGAATTTCCATTCGGTTTTAAAATATCGATATTAAAATCACCTGCAATAACAATATGCCTATTAAATCGGTTGGATAAATCTTTGAGTAACAATTCAAGTTTATTAAAACATTCAGTTATATTCTTAGTATTTGGTACTCTATAGAGACATATGACTATCAATTTATAATTAATCAGCTCAACACCACAACACTCAAAAACCCCTGGTGATGACAATCTTGCTATTTGAGGTATTTCTTTCCATTGGTGACAATTATTAATAATAATACATGCTCCCCCTCTCTTTTTATCTTGTCTACTAAAACATGCAGCCAAACTGTAGTTTGGTATGCACAGTTGTTTTTCGTAACCCTTCATGATGAAATGCTCGGTTATACATACTACATCCACATTTATATTTTTATCACAAAGTTCATTTAAGCATACCGTAAGTGCATTTGATTTATTTAACAAACCTGCAATATTTTGGTGTAGAATGCTAATATATTTATTGGAGAAAAAACAATTCTTTTGGCTCATTTATTGTATTAAGCGTATTTTCCTCTAAAATTTCCAGTTGAAGGTTGTACAAGTCCTCAAAGATAGTTTTCATGGCGTAGTCTTTTAAAGCTCCCGATCTTGTATACGTAGAATGATGATAGCTTAGGTTCAGATTAGAGTCCAAGATATATGAGTATTGATGTGAAACATTGTCCATATATAGCATGTTGTTGAAAATTTCTAGTCTTGAATTATATAAAATATTGAAGTTATTATTAAATTTGAAAGTTGGCAATGTAATAATTATATTTGTGTTCTTAATATCCAGCAATGTGTTTTTCATGTATGTTATTATATCAAAATAACATTTCGTCGTTTTAAAATCTTCCTCGCCGATCATAATAATACAGAAATCATTCTTAGTGTAGTATATGAGTTTTGACTGTATATCACGTAAAAGATGCATAATACTTGCGCCCGGTGTAAGATAATGACATATTTGATATCTGTCCTGAAAATAATCTTCTGCTAGACTTAATATATTCTTGTTAGTTTTATTAGTACTAAAAATACATATGTTATTTTTTAATTTATTGTTATTTGTTTGTATATTCTGCTTTGTCCCTTGAACATTCGCAGTTTGCGGCGCCATCTGTGGACTGGAATGTGTACTAATAGTTTCCTGTCCATCTCCAATTTTTGTCACTTTTTCAGTCACTGTTATGTCCAAATCAGTTTGCGTTTCTTTATTTTTACACCCCGCTTGTTTTGAGTGTTTTTTCAATTTTTTTTTAGGTGTTTGAGGTTTAGATGGACTAGCTATTTGTTTATAGAGCAAATTCTTCCGACTTAGATTTTCAATTTCCTTCTTTAGGTTAGCGTTTTCTAGGCTTAATGTGTCTATTTCTCCATTTGCACCACTTAGTTTATTTGTGAGCTCCTCAATCTGTTTTTTTAATTGAGTAATTAAATCAATATCATCGTCCGATAAATCTGGCATACTGCATACAGTGCCATCTAGAGTAAAATTTGCATCACTATCATCCAAGTTCATATCGGAGGTCGAACGCGTGCGTGCGCGTCTCACAGTGACGTTTTTGGTTCCACTCATAGTTCAGCTATTTGTCGCTAGATGTCCCTTAACTAAAGTCGATAAAACAGTTCTCGGCTTTAGTTCAGCTACTGCTCGCATGCAGCGCTGACAAGAAGTTCAAATTGAAGGAAAAAAAACCGTCATCCCTTATTGTTCACCATAGTTTTATCACAATAAAAAATATTTAATGTCACTGCTTAACAATTAACACAACTTTACTGATGTGATTTAGAATTTTTCATGGTAATTTTTGGCAGCATGAAGGTATTGATTTGGTAGAATACTTTTAACTGTTTATGCACTGTCACTTAGTTTATAACGTTTGTTTACATCTAAACTGAGATTGTTTTTCAAGATAACACTTGCACGATATATTTATCGGTTAATGTTCACTTTAACACACAATACGTGATTAATAACTCGATATTTATAATTAAATTAATTTGTTGAAAACTTTCGGTACGAAACTCAGTGTTTACACGACGGCAGCGCCCTACACAACATTCACGCGACTAAGGGACTTGCCAGAGAATGGGCAGCAGCGTTCTCTGTGCTTTTGTAACAACAGTACTGCGATCGCCAACCCGCCTGCCAAGCGTGGTGATTATGGCAAAACCCCCCATGTTATGTCAATGTGGCGACACTTGGGGGAGGCCTATGTCCAGCAGTGGACGTTAAAAGGGCTGAAATGATGATGATGATGATACCATCACTTATACAACCTATTTCCAATAACAAAAAAACTCACTTTTTAAAAGAGTTTATTTGTACTAAATTTTGATAATGATGACGTCACTTAATCCTTTAAATATCTCTTTCAGGGCACCGATTCCTACTACGGCACGAAGGGTCTTCGCCGTGCCACGGTTGACTGCAACAATGGCGAAAAGGTCGTATTCCAGTTCTCATATGCCGGTGGTAACAACAACGGCACATCGGTCGAGGACGGCCAAATACCGGCCATCATTTTCTACATATAATCCCACCTAAACGCTGGCAACATTTATAGAGCCGGTGTTTAAAATAAAATTTTGGACTGGCAACATTTTTTTGAGGCTGGTAATTTTGACGTTTTTTAAAAGCCTGCTTTGTTGTTTTGTTGTTAGAGTTCAAAGTCATGTGATAGAAAAGGTTTCAGTAAACAGAGTACCTGGCGGTAAATATGGCACGTTTGCTATACAAAAGAACGAGGAGACACCTAAATGAATGCCTAAATAATATCGTACTGTTCGATTTACAACGCTCAGGTAAGGGCTAAGAGTTGAAATTCCAACAGTATAATAAATAATATTGAGGTATTAATGTAGATGTCGCTCTAGACGTTTGTTCTCTCTCTCACCCATATCTGTTTCTAGAATTTGTTACTGTCTCCTTTTGATGATGATTTGTCTTTGTCAGAAGACAACGAAACAGGCCTTTCTAAAAACGCATTTTTAAATAACTATTTAACATCGAGATTTGTAGTCTGAAGCTGAATTCGTGCGTGCTTTGTCTCTATCGGCTGTCATCCTTATATCAGTCAAAATTTTTAGACTCAAACTATCTAAATCGCAAGTTTCTTTCGAGCTTTTTGAAAAGGGAAGCATTGTATTTAAAATAGATCTGTAATAAATATAATCAAATTCACCCCTAAAAATACTAGTTAAATTGCAAATTCAGCAAACAGTGATTTTATTCAAACATATCAACTTTATGCTTCAGAATGAGTCTTTAAAAGATCACAAACACCACTGAAAAGAGAAAAAATATTTAGATTTTGTACATGACATTTTAAATGATTAAATTACCAGTGTTACACGCTTAAAAAATTGAAGAACAGAAATTCATACTTAGAAGTTTGGTAGATTTTTTTTTTCAGTATTGCATCTATAAAATAATATATTTCTTCTAAATATAATTTAAAGTCCAGTGAGGTTACTGTGTAGTATTAAATAGTCATAATCTTTGATAATGGGCCGGAATTAAAAAGTAAAATATCGCAAAAAGTCAATAGTATTGATTGGCAGAGAAAAAGCAGTTGGTAAAAGCTTAAATTAGGTTTTATAGCGTTTTTTTTCTTTATTTTCACTTAATAGATGCCCCACTAATAGTCTGAATTTGTTTTTTTTTTTTGATTGGGTATTAAAGTTCATCTGAAATAAGTATGAATAAAAATGGCCGCAACGTAATATAGAATATGTTGTGTGGCAACATTATTAATTTATAAACAACTGTCACAATTCGCCTTGTGTATAAAAATGCTTAACAGGTTTCTTAAATAACTCTTTTAGAACGATCTCTTTGGTTCTAAAGAAGAGATCAACAGTTGTGTTTTATGTGAAAATGAGCCTTATTCGAATGAAGTTAATGTTTATTTATTAATGTCAGTATGCAACGCTTGATCAAAGTCGCTTATAGGAATATTCACTTTAAAATCATAAAACTAAAGCTCATTTTCGCATGTAACTTTACTGTTTTAAGTGTGGCTAGTAAAAAATCGCTCCATAGATTTCAGACTAAGAATAATCTGTAGGAATCCAGAGGGTTCGATTCTAAAAGGGATAATAAGTAAAATTATTGTAACAAAATTCTTTAGTATAGAGTCTACAGTTCTAGTAACGAAATTTTTACAGTTGGTCCTTTCTTTGCCTGACCCCTCATTTTGTAAGGGGGTTCATAATGCAAGGCACTGACTTGTGTGAGTGCTGTCAAATACATGTTAAAACTCATTTACATGGCCAAACAAATTTGAACTGTTTGGCTATATTTTTATTCATTTCATTTATTCATGAACAATTTACATAGTGTTCAATATATACAGAGGCAATTTACATACAAATACAAAGAACTATGAATATTATTCATACATTCCAAGAAATTCAAATATAGTGCCAAACAGTATCAAATATAAAAATATAATGTAAAAAGCTTTAAATATAATGTCAAACAGTTTTATACATAATGTCAAACAGTTTTAAATATAATGTCAAATTGATTACATATTATAATGTGTCGATACGCATAGAAGATGATCTCGCATGCACATTCTTGTTACAAAAAAGACGAGAAGCTGGTCGCCGTGTAAATGGGCTTTGGACTTTCGGCTCTCACTCACACATAAAAATCTCAAGTTTCGTTGCTCGGACTTTAAATAATATGTATGTATAAGGATAGTGAGACTTGAATGGTATCGAATAAGAACGATAATACTTTGACCGAATTAATGACCACTGGTTTTTCAACAAGTTTATTTTGGTACTGAAATGTAAAAAATACATGGTGCATCGTTTGCCCAATTGAGCGGGCCGAAAGGAGGCGTCATTTGTTTTCCACACGAATTTTTTAATGATTTTTTTTATATTTATTTTGAAAAATCGCATATAATTCGACATTTAAACTTGAAGTTGCGTTTTAAGTTTATTTTAACTCTTTAAAAAAACAATGTGTTATCTGAGACAAAGTTTGAATTCGATAGAATTAGATTAACATATAAATTAAATATTGGTGGCTACACTAATATCTGTAGGACAAAGATGAGTTATTGGGGCTGAAGATGCAGCAAATGTTGTCTTCTTTCAGCCCGTTCAATTTCGCAAACGATGCGCCAAGCACCCTGTATAATATTCAAGTCTTACTGAAGGCCTGTTCACAAATCCAGAGAGCGTAGAAAATTGGCAATCGCTTCTTAAATCGTTCAGTGTGCAACTGTCACAACAACACGATTGACGTGAGCTTTTCGTTAGTTGTGGGCAAAAGAATCTGCTGTCTCATACATTTGGGTCCAGCTGGTATTGAAGTTTTGTTCAGGTGGCCTACCATGACGTCCTAAAGCAGTATTGTTTTAGTCTTATTCCAGAATGGGAAAGAGATGGCGCTAGACGTTCTCTATAGCTCCGTCTCTTTCCCACACTGGAATAAGAATAAAACAATACTGCTTTAAGACGTCTTAGTAAACCCCGTGGACTGTTGTTCTTTCTTTGCGATTTCGGGTAGGGTAACATATTACTCTTAATTGTATAAATTACAAAAAATACAGAAAAAAAATTTGATGGTATGAATCACACTCTGAAATATGAACACACTTTTCTGGTACACACCATAGAATGAGTTAGTGAATATTTCTATCGAATAACAACTACTTTTCAGACACTAGCAAATAATGTTGCCAACAAAAATTATCAACGTGCAATTGGTATATTTTGCCATAATTATGAATGGTTATTAAAATGTAAATTGTTGAGAATAGGCCTTAAAAATCTCCCTTTTCTTTATAAATCTGTGATAGGCTTGTCGAACGTATGGAAAATGAAAAAGTATGGATTTATTTCTTTTATGTATGGTAGCTTTATTTGTATGGGGCCACATCTTTGGTCTTTTTTCTTTAAATAACGAGTGAGAAAATTTTCCTTGAAGATGACTCTTAGTAGCTTTAGTTGTAAGCTGCCTTATTTATTGTTATCATTTTGATTTTAATTTTGGTATAATCTGTCGATGAAATGGGATCCGGCTGGCATCCATCATCAGTATTTTACTCATCCCTATTTATTTGGGGTCGGCGCAGCATGACTTCTTCCGTCATAACATAACATTACAGAGATACTTCATCTTTCATACTTCTAAGTCATCATATCTCACCTACTTTCTAGAAAAAATATCAATGAATCCATGGTGCGGTAAGGTTTTACTAATTGGTTTTTTCCATCATTTTGGATATTTGTGCCCCGTTGATGGCAATAGTCTCGTCCCTATTAAATGGGACATAAACATAACTAGCACTATTTGTTTTACTACTCGTTCGGCACTATTGGCCCGATGTTGTACTATGGAAAAACATTTCTTCGACAGGTTATAAAATATTATACCATTATTATTTATAGAACTTCGTTTGAGCGAAGTGACAAATATTATCAAAAAATATTATGCTTTATTATTTTGTCTTTGTATGGGGTTCAAAAAAAGACTATGTTAGCGGTGGATTTTTCGAATAATCTTTAAGTTTGTTTTAAAAAATTGCGCAACTACAAAATGAAACCTGTTTTACGCGTTACGCTTTTGTAAAAGTTTACGCTATTTATCTATTACGTAATTTCAATAGATGCGCATTAAATATCAGGGATATAACAATGAAAATCTTAAAATTCAAAGCAACAACAGAAAACACTCGTTAATATTTGTTTATGTTTCTATGTCATTATGTTATCCAGAGTTGACAACTAGCATTTTTTTTTTAAATTCATGTTTCGTCACGACGAGTTCATAAAAATGTAAAATAAGTATTCAGAGTTTTTCGTAGATATTCATTAAAATGTTAGAAAATTGTTTAAATTGGTACGTTTCTAGTCAAATTATCGAATGAGGGTAGACGAGCACTACTGCAGACACCCAATCCTACCTTCAACGTCCGTAATCCGACTGAGATCTACAAACGCTACTCAACACGCACTTTGACTTCGTTTGACAGGAATAACGTTTAAACGTTATTCCTGTCAAACTACTAATGCAAGCTAAAGACGAAAACCAAAGCTTACACTACCATTATTCGTGTTTAACACCCGTAATAATTACTTGCGTTTAACCAATGGAAATAATTGTATGCAATTGACAAGAAAGTAAAGAAGAAAGAGCCAATTACTTTTGTCAGTTCTAACTTCAAACAATTTGCCAGGGCTGCGGGACTGTTCGACAGAGATACCGCGGCCCTGCAACACAAAGGGCTAAGGAGGAACATGAATGTGTTTTAGTCAGTACAAGTCTGACGCTCCCCTCCGCTGCGCCCAGGCGGGAGGGGTCATTTGATGATTTCCCATCCGTAAAAAACAAAACCAATAAACTATAAAGTAAAAATAAAATAAACTTTGTAGCCACCTACAAAAAGCAACTTGTAAAAAAGTACTACAGCGCCATCTATGAACAAACTGAAGCATTAATATGGTCTGATTCTCGCAAGCAAAGTTTACATCGACTTAAGAGTATATAGGAAAACCCGACAACAATTGTCGCGCAGTTGCCTACCAGACATAACACCTGTCTGGTCGGAGGATCCTCCCTGTACTACTCGGCATGAGGAACTTTACACCATACCCCTAAAACTTTTTGACTTGTCTATAGATACGGGTGTTGGAGTTACGATTGTGAACCCTATTTGGACTTAAAAGACAAGTTCTCTGTTTTCTTTTTTGCTTTAAACAGCAATTACTATGTTTATGTCTTGAAGTGTGAGTCAGTACAGTAGTGCCTGCCAACCCTCAGGATTCCGTTTGATGCACTACAGTGCAGTGGATGACCCACTTTTGTATGAAATTCCCTAATTAATCTTCTGTCCGCGGCTTCGCTCGCGTTATAGCCGGATATTATCACAAAGGAACGTATTGTTTTTTTTCTTCCCATTAGTGAAAGAATTTTCTGAATCGGATGAGAAGTTTTACAGATTACCCCCTCCTCCCCCCCCCCATCCTAACATAAAAACTTTAACTTTTTGTAATATTATAAGTATAGATATCAGTGGTAGTTTAGAAACACGTTTATAGTCTATGTTTGATGTTTTGTAAATCAAGCAACAACGGCCAAGATCAACAGTTTTCCAAACTGGTAGACCATGATTTGAAATTAGATGGTACGGTTGGCGCAGTGGTTGAGCGATTGGCTGCCTGTGGGTTCGATTCCCACACGGAACAAATATTTGTATGGCCTACAGATAGTTGTTCCGGGTCTGACTGTTTGCGTATGTGACTTTAAATGTTTGTAAACGCACCTACAATACAGGAGAAATTCCCAGTGTGGGCAGCGTTTTTTTTAAACAAAATAACATACTCTTTGTACCGGGGCAGTACGCTTTTTTTTTGATAATTTACAAACTTCAAGCGGGCTAAGCCACTGTAAAAGCAAGTTATGGACTTAAATCCATAGAATTTACATGCGTATCTCCAATTACACCAAGTCTCCACCTACCTTCATATTTTTTAACTTCTTTTTAGTGTAACAATCCCTTAACACCTATCTACCTCCCTACTACCTTACCTTACCTAGCAAGCTGCCATTGTAAATTATGCTTTACGTCAAACGGAATCCTTAATCTTTTAGATCAAAATTGCTAAAACAACGGGTAACGATTGGTTATCCAGTATTATTTTATCATTGACGAGTTGTAACAAATTTTAGACCTTATTGTGTTTGTATAAAGCTTGTTTTAGACTGTGGAAGCGAATGCAGGAATTGAGCTGTGTTTGTAGCGTAAGAGTTGTATCTAAATGAAATAATATTTTGTATAGAGGAACTGATGTTGGTTTAGATGTCGTCAATAAATAATAACAGTGTATTATTGCTGTTTTATTTTTTGGTTGTAAAACATTTATGGTATCATTACAAGAAATTTCTAATGCGGTTACGTGTTCCTTAATTATCCTATAAAAATAACACAAACACTAGTATTCTTGTAAATTCATTCAGAGAGTAGAAACAAAGAGTTGCGCGTCATTTACGGTTCCCTCAAAGGTTGCGCGAGAAAATGCATGCTGATGTTGATAATGACGGTTCTGAGCTTTGGTTTGGTGGCCCAGGACCAATCTAAGTACGACACAAAAGGATCTCGAGAAACTACAAAGATTTGCCTGCGTAGCAATCACTGGTAGCATGAGAACTTCTCCCACTGCCGCCTTACAGGTGATGCTGGGGCTTCCACCTCTACACCTCGTCGTAAGAGAGGAGGCGGCAAAAGCGACTTTCAGACTCGAAGCATCCGGCACCTTAAGTAATGATTCCAGAATCAAACACACACGCATCAGAATAGATGCAATCAAAGAACAGCCTATGATGGCATCTCCCATCGACAGAACCCTGAAGTCCCACTGTTTCCAAAAACACTACAACATCGTACTGACAGCGGAGTCGTGTGACTACTCAGGTACAAAGGAACTAAGAATCTACACTGATGGATCAAAAACCGATGACGGGACAGGTTTCGGGGTGTTCTCCGACGACCTAAACATATCCAAACCCCTTGGAATGCTCAACTCTGTTTACTAAGCTGAGTGTGTAGGTATAATCC
The DNA here is from genome assembly GCA_949152445.1 of Cerastis rubricosa. Taxonomy (NCBI): domain Eukaryota; kingdom Metazoa; phylum Arthropoda; class Insecta; order Lepidoptera; family Noctuidae; genus Cerastis; species Cerastis rubricosa. The sequence goes on from OX424541.1 coordinate 19,995,533, forward strand.
AAGCGGCACACGCTATAGAGGCCAGAGAGGTTACGAATACCAATATTCGAATACTTTCCGACAGTGCCTCAGTACTCCAATCCCTAAACAGTAATCAGATCACGTCGAGACTAATACTAGAATGCCATAATGCCCTAGAAAGAATCACGGTACTAAACCACAACACGGTAACACTAAAATGGATCAAAGGACACAGTGGATCCCTGGGGAACGATGCGGCGGATGAACTTGCCGGAAGAGGATCCAGCACAAAACCCTACGGACCCGAACCCATTGTGCCCATTCCTTTCAAGCAGCTAAATAACTGGTTAAAGGATCACACTCGAACACAGGCGGAAAAATGGTGGACCTCGACACCAGGGTGTAGGCAGTCCAAGGAAGCTATGCCGTCCCTTGACGCAAAGCTGACCAAGCGCCTTCTGCGACAGGGATGGCCTGCGTCTGGTGGCGGGGACCATCACTGGACACTGCTCACTGAATAAACACTTCCATACTCTAGGAATCACTGACAGTCCCCTGTGCAGAGCATGCATGGATGCGGAGGAAACGGTGGCGCATGTGTTGCTTGAGTGCACCGGTGTCACCAAGATTCGCGAGGCGACCCTGGGAACACCAGGTTCCCTTGCGGATGCCCTGAGTAGACCGGGAAGTGTGATCTGCTTCTGGAGGGAGGTGGGCTGGTTGGAGTAACGGCCACTATGGCTCACGCACAATGGTCCACTTAAAGGACTAAGTGCGGAAACCAAAACCCCCATAAAGAAGATAACGGTTCTGAGCACAAAATAATAAGAGAATGGTAAAATGCGATTTTGTGCTACAAGATGAGGGTCAACCCAAAATCGATCTTGTCAGCAGTGTCATTCAGTGCGCACAAGACGCGCGCCTAGTGGCGGTTTACTGAGCAATGTGGTTTGTAAGTGTGGCACTGCTAGTACAGTCTGTCTATAAAGTCATGAAAAATATTGAGGGCGCTGCGGTCGTGCACCTAGCAACCCTGTATAGTGTGACTAAATTGATTTTGATACTAGCACATTATTTTGTACTAGAAGCAAATATTCATGAACCTTGATTTTAATGAAAACAATTTTTACTAGTAGAGCCTTTTTTTAAACTATATAGAAAAGGTTAAGTAGTAAAATCCGTAGATCTTATTTATAAAACTACAGAAAAGAAAAAGATGCGACCTTCATTAGTTTGCTTGATCAGATAGCATAAATAGTATAGTAATATATGAGATAGCACAATTCTATGGTCTCTGTCGTTCAAATAAATGAGTAAATAAAAGAAAAATGTTCATACATATTTTTTAAACTTATTTTATTAATGAAAAATATCCCGTAAGATAATAATTAATTACTTTGATCATCTGATTCCAAATATTCTTGTTCTGTTATTTTGACACTTCTTGTAAGAAAACCCAATCGGTTTCAAAATTATACGCAGGAGTTCCAGGCTAAATTCAAAATCCTGATCTGTTTTGGCAACTACTCTTTCTTCACCGAGTAAAAGGATTGAATCTTTTGTCGAAGAGCATATATGTTGAAGTCATCAATTTCTTTCTTAGGACGGCTTGATCTGTGTTTCCCAGGGGTTCCGAATTAGCCATCGTTTTTATAGCCTTCATATACAATACGCTTTACTGTATTGCTCTCAGATTTTCCTGAAATAAAGTTTTAAATAGTTAATAATTGTACTAACAGAAAATAGATACTCACTATTTTAAATTTCAGACATGATATAACTTATTCAGATTTAAAATCAGCAGTAAATTTGATCACCAAAAAGTATCAAAAATTTTGGTCGCACTACAATATGGCCTACGTAAATTTGCAATATAACCTAAAAATGCGCAATATAAACAATCCTTATTTTAGTCTTAAAATCGTATATTTGGTATATTTGTAACTTCTGGTAGATAAAAAACAAACAGTAACACGATTACATACCTGTCATAGCTGCTGTTCGAGCATAAACATCATCCAAATTTGATAAAATTTGTCCAGCTTTGTGTTATAGACAAACATCGCTGATACACTTTAAAAATAATTTCTTGAGCTCCACTCCGATTGGTTTTCTTCATATTTAACACGTTTCTTCTAGGCTTAATCCACTTAGATTTGAAAAGCAATAAATATGCTATAAATATCGAGTTACAAAACAATTCGATGACAGCCGATGACATTAGATGTACTTTGATTTAGTGTTGCCCTACTTTTAAATAATGTTAGTTCCTCAAACATTAATTTCATGACTTTATAGACAGACTGTAACATGTGAAAGAAACGTATGGTTTCCAAGGCTGGCCAAACTGACTGTCTGGCAAACCAAGATTCCGGACCCTAAAATGGCCGCTTTAACATAATCATAATAGGATAATAATATGAATCAAAACACCCATTTAAGGCCTCCTGAACTGGGTAAGAAATAAAACACTAGAAAAGCAATCAAAAGATTTATTACTTTCCAAAAAAATGTACAGTTTTAAATATAACACTTCATGCTCTACGTGGTTATCAAACATTTTTTCTCATATAAAACACAATTAATTATTTGCCACATTATATTTTGGCTGCGCTACTAGAAGAGCCAAAAAAATCTACCTAATAAAAAGACGGGGTATTCCGAGTCAATCATATTCATTAAACAGGGACATTACCATGTATTCGACTCGCACTTTGCCGGTTTTTTTTTTAATAACCGATGTAAATCTTTCTAACAGAATAATGAATATGTTCAGAATGATGTAGGTAGGTACTGTCGTTTTCGCGTCGCTGTCCTTTGCTCCTTGACATAACAAGTCTCTACGGACAACTCTAAGGACTGTTCACCACAGGTAAACAATCTAAGACTTGTAGTATTTAGCGAAATTTGAAAATTATCATAGGGAGCCCGTTGTTGGATTTGCAACATTCGGCTCGGTGCCGAAAGTAGATAATCATACAGGGTGAAGTGACAGCTGTCCGAAAACTTAAAGGATGCATTCAGCTACTTATTCTGAATCATAATGCACCGGAACTTTTCTCAGGAAACTTTTAGTAATGAGCGTATTGAGCCCCAAAAGTCACGGACATAAGTATTGCTGGTTTTTATTTTTATTTTAGCTGGATTATTTACATAAATGGAGTGCTTCGTACACAGAATGTAATTTTACACTGAAGTAAAGGAATAGTGACTAAAAAACCATCAATAAGTTTCCTGAGAAAAAATCCGGTAGAATACGATTAAAAATAAGGAGCTGAATACACCCCGTAAGTTTCCGGAGGGCTGTTTCTTACACCCTCTTTAGAACGCTCAATATCATTATCGCCATTCAAAATTTCCACCGTCGATAGATAACGTCATTACATGATTACAGTGATTTATATAACTACGTAAATAAATAATATAGTATACCTACATAAAAAATCGACAACAAACCTCAAATGCCCTACATAAGTAAAACTAAGAGCAGCCCATTTCGTTCTGCCACTCAACATGTCTTCTTGTTAGATTCTTGGAAACTGGCTTAGTCTTCCGGATGGCTGTCAGTATGTCGTTTAGGTCCAGTTTGTCCTTGCGATACGCTACGTTACCTGAAATCAGACGATCAGTAAGAAGTTTGTGACAATGAGAAGCTGGACACGTCTATCATCATCTACTGCCTAGCCTTTTTCCCAAACTATCTTGGGGTCGGCTTCCAGTCTAACCGGATGCAGCTGAGTACCAGTATTTTACATGAAGCGACTGCCTATCTGACCTCAACAACCCAGTAAGTGTACTTAATACGATACCCTTTGGTAAGACTGGGTGTCAGACTTTTGGCTTCTGACTACTCGTAACGACTGTCAAAGATCTACAAATGACAGCCGGGACCAACGGATTAACATGCTTTCCGAAGCAAGGAGGAAACTCGGTATGTAATTATGGTCACCCATCCACGGACCAACCTCGGAAAGCACGGCTTAACCTTAAAGATCGACCCGTGTGGCTGTAATTATTTAGCCACCAGCTCCTCACGTCCCTCCTTAAATTCTTCGAAACAAGGGGAGGTGGGAAGATACCCAAAACATCAAATATAATTGCATGACGCTTCCCACAAGCCCTACCTAGGCTGCAATACTACATGCACTGTCTAGTTACTTAGTCTGTGACATCCCACTGCTGGGGAAAGGCCTCTCCCAGTCTTAGTTCTTCTACAGTAAGTTTACTTTTATGTTAACAGTATTTAGTTTTTTTTTTTTTACGTGGGCTTCGTTTATTAAAATAACACTAGGAATTTCTCCTGTATCGTGGGTGCGTTCTAAACATTTAAACTCACATACACAAACAGCCAGACCCGAAACAACTATCTGTAGTCCATACAAATATTTATTCCGGGTGGGGCTCGAACCCAAGACACGCAGCGCAGCAGATGATCGCTCAACCATTGCGCCAACCATGCCATCAGTCATTCTAGTGTAAAAGTCTAACGCATAAAGAAGACGATGCCTGAGCCCGAGCTAGTGCGCGGGTGGGGTGTGGCCACGTCTTATCCTTGTGATTTGCCTGCGGAAAGCCGGTAACACCCCTCCGCAAAGCAATGCAATAAAAGTGTAGCCATAGCTTTACTGTGCGTAGTCTGATAGAGTTACAAGATTGTAACTTAAAGAAGAGACAACTTTTACTGTAATAATAACCTTTTGTACTCATTGAAGGCAGCATCTTCCTGACAGTAGACATGAGAGCCTCCTTGCAGACCAACTTGATGTCACTGCCAGAGTATCCTTCAGTCTTGGTAGCCAGCTCCTTGAAGTCCACCTTGGGGAACAGCTCCACATTCTTCGAATTTAGGTAGTTTTCGAACAACTCCTCGCGTGTCTTGAGGTCTGGGAGGGGGATGAAGATTCGTTTCTCTAGTCTTCGTAACATGGCTGGGTCAATTTCCCTGAAATGATTACAAGAATTTTGAAATAACTAAAAGTTTAGAATTAGTCCTAATACACCTCTCATACGAAGAAGGAACCCTGGAGCACATCCTGAGGTTTAGTCGTACAAGGATCCTTTAGCGGGTGGCAAAAATTGGAACTAACACGTCAATCATGTTTATTCAGTTATTAGTATTACCAACAAAGCCAAGTGTATACAAATTACCATTTGACTTATTCTAATCTGGTTATCATACAAACAAAATATAATAAAACACAAACAGGACAGCTCACCAAGGCATATTAGAATTGGCCAACATGAATATGATCCCTCCTCTTCCCCCGATCCCATCGAGTTCAGTGAGGAGCTGTGCCTTCAGACGTCGTGATGCCTCGTGTTCGCCAGGAGAAGACCGGTCTGATGCCAATGTCTCAACCTCATCCATAAAGATTATTGATGGAGAGTAGTAGGAAGCCATCTCGAAGAGGACCTGAAAAAGGTAGTGGATACTTAGCTAGCATATCATACATACTGGACTTAAAACACTCGTATAAAGAAGAACATATTTGTAGCCACGTGACCCGTACAAGTACCTACAAGAATTAATGGACACCAGCCGGCCATGACTTGTCGCACTATCGGATATAATCTTTGTCACCGTTGTGTCACGGAAGGGTCAAAAGATTATTACATCTTCCTACTCGCTCGCTCTTTAGAGCTCTTACCTTTAGAATCTTCTCAGACTCTCCACGCCACTTGTTGACGATGGTGCTGCAAGATACGTTGAAGAAGGTGCAGCAGCTTTCGCCAGCGACCGCTCGAGCCAGCATCGTCTTTCCGGTGCCTGGTGGACCGTGGAGCAGCACCCCTCGCCAGGGCTCCAGGAGACCAGTGAAAACTTCTGGATGACTGGACGAGCATGGAAGAAGACAATGCTTGAAATTTATTTAAACCTGCGGTGTGGTTTTCTATGATAATTATTTGATTAAAATAAAAATTCTATAGGTAGGTACGTACGTACCAGGATGTTTTCAAAATTTTACAAGCGTTTTGTGTTTTTTTAAGGAAATTCATTTAGAATATCGATAAAGTATGCCTCTACAGAAACTAAATGAAACACAAAACGAGCAAATCCTATCTTACCGTACAGGGTACACAACAGACTCCATAAGCAAGCTCTTAGCTGAAGCAAGTCCCTTTACATCGTCCCACGACACCCCCGTGGGTCTGATGATGTCCTGGTACAAGAGCTCTACCAGTTGCTTCTTTTCAGGAGTCGCATGGTTCAGGAAACTTGCGAGGGACTTTCTTTCGGTTGCTGGGATTGTATGGATAGCTTGCTCATCCTGGAAAAGATAGTTCATCACTATTATATAAAACTACGTAGTTATAAGTTTGTAGAGGGTCGTATATGCTCGAGCGGCCAACCCGGACGGTACCTACGCTTGCATTTTGTTACATGATATTATTCATACTTATATCTGGACACTAAAAGCGACCTTAGCCCCTAAGTTGGTTTTACCATTTCCTCTCAGGGTAGTCAGATAGAAAATTTCCATTCCACTGTGCACCTTACTTTTAAGAATATGACTTTGAAAAGTAATTCCGATTATGCCGATTTTATGATTACGTGTTGATTTTTGCAGAATAAATAATTTCATTTCATAGTGAAACTCGTGCAATTAAACACCATTCCAAAAACTTACTTGAATTCGACTAAACTATTACCCTACCCAACTATTACCCTTGGTGGCCCATTTTTACCTACAACTACAGAACCCGACAGTGAAGATGAAACGCCAAATAAATATTCTAAAGCCATATTTATATGCCGACTGTATTAAATTGCTCATAATAAGCCATCAAAATCGCGATGACCCTGAGATATGTGACTCCGTGGCAAATTGTTGGAAGCTTGCCAGATATCGTAATAAAACTATTTCCTTCACCTGAATTTAATTTTCAATGGATTTCAGAGTTATTAACTGCACTATTTAGAAGGTAGCTGAAGTGATGTGCAAGGCTTTCACAATGCAGTGTTTTTTTGTGAATTAGTATGGTACCGCAGACATGGTCGTTCGCGCCCTTTTTAAAATATATTTTTTAATTTCTTTACTGGTTAATGAAGTATGGTTCGGCGATATTATTTTTTAACACTAGCCGTTTCTAAAATCCATGCCTAAACAAAGCTCAGCACAGAGAGTTGAAACACATAATATCACGCCTGTAATTACCGTAGGGTTAGGCAGAGCTGTACCTAACTAATAGTACACCCACATTTCGCGAGTTATGTTTAAAACCCATGTAATAGGGAGCGAGCCTATTGCCATCAACCGAGCACAAGTCCAGACTCTCTGGCTGCTACTAAGAAATTCCTAACGGAAAAACCCAATAACACTTTGTCCGGCCTGTGAATCGAACCCGGTACGTCATGCAAAGCAGTCGCACTTCGGTGCACTAGACCAACGTGGCAGAGAGTTGAAATCCCAACAATATTTAGGCACACAGTTACGTGCACTTAGTGATACGGGCATAAACTTCATTGCTTAAACTTTTAAAGTCTACTCTAAGGACAAATTTCACCAAAAAAATTGAACGCAATTAGTAAAAATATAAACCGCGTTAGCTCTGCACTGTCAGTGTCAATACTTCGTAACAACGGTGACACTGACGGCTCTTGAACGCAGTATATGCGCTAACCGTGTCCAGTTTCTTTGGTGGAATTCCTCCTCAGCTTTAGAAATACCTGCAACAACTTGGTAACAGTAAAACTAGAAGGCAGATCAGCTGGTTCCTTCTCACAGTCTCCCTCAGCGCTGACCACTGGCTCTGTTCGTTCCCTCGTCTTCCTCGTCTGAGGTCTACGAGGAGCTCGCTGCTCCTCCACCTTGCGGCAAAACTGGGGCTGCTTGTTGAATCGGATCAGGTAGTAGCTGCAGTAGTCCTGAAGAGGAGACAGAAGAGTTGAGAAGGGTAAAAACTCCTTCTGCTTTAGTTTTTAAGAGGTAAATAGCATAAGCATTATCAGCATATATAATGTTCGTACTGCTGAAATACAAGGTTCCTTTCTGTGTGAGTGAGCGGGCTATAATCGCTATGATCACAAAGCCAAATACAAGGTTTGGTAATATCATAATATGATATACTTAGGTTTCCATTTTATCCCCAGGTTTTCAGGAATGCCGTTGTATTGATAGATAGTATTGGGTAAAATTTAAGAAGTAGGTACCTACATAATGAAAGAAAGACTGATTAGGCTATCAAGATTTAAATCCTAGAAGTGGATTGTCGAAGTTTACATAATTTAAGCCATATTAGTCGCCTAATCGTGAATTCGTGATGTTAAAAAAACTATAAAAATTCGCTCAAATTGGAACATTCGCTGGCATTTGCTCAGTATCACAGAATGTCCTCACTAAAGCCTTCCTCATCAAGTTAACCAAAACTATGTTTAAGTTAATATTTCAGGTCTTCCAAAGGTTTTGAATATGAAAAAAAAGGATGACTTGAAAAAAATTATCGCGGATAACACCTGGCTAAGGGACGTATATCCCATATCCTATATCTTCCCGTGGGTGTCGTAAGAGGCGACTAAGGGACTTGCCAGAGAATGGGCAGCAGCGTTCTCTGTGCTTTTGTTACAACCGTACTGCAATCGCCAGCTCGCCTGCCAAGCGTGGTGATTATGGCAAAACCCCCCAAAATGTCAATATGGCGACACTTGGGGGAGGCCTATGTCCAGCAGTGGACGTCTTTTGGGCTGAAATGATGATGATGAATGAAGGGACGCACAGAAGCGAGAAGTGTGGTATGAAAAAAGAGGAGGCTTATACCAAGTAGTGGGTGATTCCGGGCTGAAATGATGATGATGATGATGATCCTAATGTAATAGTTAACGAAAAAAGTACACTTCAGCTGTTGAAAGTTTGTAGGTTGTTTACACGTTTATAACACACGAACTGTATCCCAACTGACAGAAATAAATAGCTGTTACTGTGTCCACATATCACGGCATTACAGGACCGTCCGGTTTCAAGCCTGACAAATATCCGACGTGGCTGTGCCAAGGTTACAAGAAACTTCGTGTAGTTTTAAGATTAAATGTCTCCGTGCTTGCCAATCTGTTAGCGGCCTGAGCTGCCTTGGAAGATTTTAAGCTATTGCATAGCTTTTATCGCGGGCTTTGAGCACGGCGACCGAATCAAGAAATTCCGTAACGAAATAAACCAAACAGCCCGAATTTGAAAAAAATGGTGAAAAAATTTCATGGCAAAAAAATTGTTTTCTTATCGGTCACCACTCTCAAAAAGTGTAACATCAATCAAAGATAAAAAATATTGTATAAATATTATAATTGCATAAGTTGATAAAAAATGTTATGCAATAACTTTACCGCGGCAGTCCCCGAGTGCCACACGTATTTTTTTTTTGCTATGCCAGTTGCTATTATCATTTTTTATGAAAAATAAACATCAAACATCATCAGCATCATTTTGTTTGTTTTTTCACCAAATAACTCTTTAAGTCTGTGATAATGTGATTCATTGCAGTAAAAGTACCTAAAGCAATTTAGTTTCGTGACTTGACAAGTTTTCTTGAATTTCAGAAAAATAACTAGCCAATGAAAGAAATGATTTCCCTCAAAAAAGTACAAAATCCGCTTCGCATCAGAACAACATGGACACCCCATCAGAAGAGGGAAATGCAACCAAACTTTCAGTTACGCAACATGGCGGCCGTGACGTCAGCGGCGTCTGCGCGTCTCGCGTCGCATCGTTGCGGCGCCACTCTCCATGCATAAGTCAAGTGGCGAGGAGACCGACACGTAAACACGGATGTGGGTAGTTAGGGTTATTAGTGAAATGTTATGTCAAACTTGTTTAGTAGTTTTTAAATGTTGAAATACTGTGATGAAGATGCCTAGCAGAATCTGGGTGTTTTTGGGGATTGAAAAAAAGAAAATAATAGAATAAAATATACTTTATTGTCGGCAAAATTGAAACTTAACTGAAACTGCTAATTTTATGGTTACGATGGCGGTCTTATAGCTGGTAGCGATGTTTTGAAAGATGGTTAACCTAAAAGAAAAATATTACTTTTTTAGCGTTCAGTTATTTGAAAAAAAATGAACAGAGGATGACAATAGTGTTGCCTTGTAAAATAAATGGTGGTAAAATAGATAGGTACTTTTTTTTTCGGATGGGAAATCATCAAATTATTCAGCGGAAGGGAGTGTCAGACTTGTACTGATTAAAACCATCCATGTTCCTTCTTAGCCCTTTGTGTTACAGGGCCACGGTATCTCTTTCGAACAGTCCCGCAGCCCTGGCAGGCATCGGCCCTCTCGGACTCCTTCCAATTTGCTGATATCCCCTTGAGGCGCGCGTGGAACACGAACGCGCCGTCGACACGGCCTGTCGTCATAAGACGGACGGGCGGTGAGCTAGCCCATTACTCACCGTATACAGGCCCGCAAATAGATAGCTACGTGGGACACTCAGAAAGTTTTGCGAAACTAAAAAAAATTGTTCTATACGTACATATATTTTTATTAAATCTTTTCAAAGTACTTTCCACCAGCCTCTATACAAAGATTCATGCGCCTAAACCAGTTTTCAAAACACTTTTTCCAGTCCGCCGCAGACACCTCGTTTACAGCCTGCTCGAACCCAGCCAGCGCATCTTCCGGCGACGAAAATTGTATCCCTTTGAGCTGATTTTTTATTTTTGGGAATAAAAAGAAGTCACACGGTGCTAGATCAGGGCTGTAAGGAGGGTGACCCAGGAGTTTGACTGGCGTGCTGTCCAGGAAGTCCCTCGTTTTGAGTGCGGTGTGCGCAGGTGCATTGTCGTGGTGGAGCAGTAGCCCGCGGAGCCCTGTGTTTGGTCGCTTGTTGCTTATAACAGAGAAAACTTCTGGCAAACATTTGGAAGTATACCATTCGGCATTAATGCTTCTTTGATCCCGTAAGGGAATTGATACCAAGTGGCCAGTCAAATTAAAAAAGCTAGCGATCAAAATCTTACCCCCGCTTCTAGATCGCTTCACTTTGGTAGGCGTTGGCTCATTTTGAAACACCCAAACAGTCGACCGGCGCTTGGTTTCTGGGTCGTATTGATAAATCCAGGACTCATCACCTGTAACGATGTCGTAAACACGCCGAGACGAGCCTGCTTCAAATTTGTTAAGCATATCACGGCACCATTCCACCCGGGCCTGCTTCTGAGCATCGGTGAGGTTGTGCGGCACCCAGCGTGATACTATCCTCCTCACGCGAAGATGGCTGTGTAGAATCTCGTGAACGCTTCCCGATCCAATCTTCAATATGTGTTGAATCTCCTGATATGTAATTCGCCTATTGTCTTGGATTAAATTTTTCACTGCTAGCACGTTTTCTTCGGTAACAGCCGTCAAAGGGCGACCGCTTCTTTCGTCATCCCCCAAAGTTGGTCGACCGCGCTTGAATTCGTTATACCAACGATACACGGTTGCCTTGGAAGGGCCTTCATCCATGAATGCCATTTGAAGTCTATCGTACGATTCATCCGGTTTCAGGCGACACTTGAAATCGTATAAAATCATAGCTCTAAAATGTTCCCGGCGCAGATCCATATTTCAGTGAGACACAATACTTTGAATTAACTCGCAAAAAATGTGGAGGGAAATTTTGAAATTGGAACTTACTTATTTTTACTTATAAATAATCATATTTTCGAAAAACATAATAACTGGCCAGTCTCCCATATATAAAAACTTTTTTTCGCAATACTTTCTGAGGGGCCTGGTACTTGCAATTCTACTTAGAGTCGGCACAACACGTTTTCTTCAGCTCTCTCCTGACACGGCTCTTTGATATCATTCCTCACACAAAACAATCATTACTTTGACCTTCATCTCCCAATCCACCCATCAACATTCATGTCCACACTCTTTTAATCACATAATGCGTTTCGTTCCTCCTGCCAACGAACAATGCTCTACATGTCCATTGTCCATACCAAGATAAAAGACTTCCTTTCAATTTTTCTGTAACAGGTGCCACTTCAAACATCATTCCAGCTTCATTTCATACTTTATCCATTCTTGGCATCTACTGACCAACCATGTTTAACTGAATTTATTAAGCTTCATACTATTGTAGTATTCTTACGATATCTTCATCAAAACTATAATTATAACGTTAGCATAGACATGATAAAACGAATGATCTTGGCTCGCTTCAATGTTTTCGTCAAATTAAAATTATTTACGACTAAGAATCTCGGAAACTGTTTTATTAATATATACTACGTAACTTAGAAATCGTAGTGGAAAGATCAGCTAGCAAAATTATCTATTAGCCATGACTTTCAAAATATAATGACTGTTAAAAGCGTAGGGTACAGTCAAAAATCAGCTGGACGGGAGACAACAAACTCTTCAAAGGCGTTTTGTACTGCCTCTCGGGAATTGAATTTTTTTCCCGCTAAAAAGTTGTCCAAATTTTGGAAAAAGTAATAGTCGGAAGGCGCAAGATCTGGTGAGTATGGCGGATGAGGGAGAGCTTCCAAACCCAACTCATGCAGCTTAGAGACGGTCTGTTGTGCAGTATGGGGCCGCGCGTTGTCGTGAAGTAGCAGTGGAGACGACCGATTGACCAAAGCTGGTTGCAGACGTGCGAGTTTCGCCATCATTGTGGTCAGTTCTTCAATGTACACATCTGCAGTAATGCTCTCGCCGTTTTGTAAAAAGCTATGATGAATCACACCAGCACTAGACCACCAAACTGTGACCATCACCTTTCTAGGGGTCATTTTTCGTTTTGCACATTGCTTTGGTACCGAACCAGGATCTAACCAACTTGCTGAGCGCTTTCGATTGTCAAAAAGAATCCATTTTTCGTCGCACGTAACAATTCGGTTCAAAATTCCTTCATTTCTGTGCCTGTTAAGCAGCGCAAGGCAAGTCTCGACGCGTACGTTGCGCTGGCGATCGTTAAGTTCGTGGGGCACCCATCTATCAAGCTTTTTTATCTTGCCAATCTGTCGCAAATGGACCAATATTGTTTTAAACATCAAAAGCTGCTGCCAGCTCAGCTGTAGATTGAGTTTCATCAGCTTCAACAATCACCTTTAATTCATCATTGTTGACCAAAGTTTCCGGACGACCACGAGGTTCATTTTTCAAGTCAAAATTCCCAGAACGGAACCGAGCAAACCAATAACGGGTTGTGCGTTCGTTTGTACAGTTCTCTCCGTAAACGTCGTTGATGTTACGGGTCGTTTGTGCCGCGTTGGTGCCACGACGGAACTCATATTCCATAATTACACGAAATTTCAAAGTATCCATTATGAGCAAAAATGTTGAAATGTAATGAAAATACAACGCTAATCAATAAACAAAAGACTGATTTTGTAAATAGAATGTCATATTTTTAGAACAAAATTAATTTTAATTTAGAACTCATAGCCAATCAAAACTTTTTTTTGTTTGAAAAAGTCTGTACTGCAATACGGCAATTTCATAGGTAAAGACCTATTATATTTTGTTTTGTTTTTGTTTTTAATGTTTTAAGCAAATAAATTATCTTGTCTTATCTTATCAGTCTTGCCAACCTCATCTTAGAGCAAGATCCCAGGGCCCTCAGACGTTTTCTCAGAAACCAAAAGTATGGGATTATGTATAGTAGGTATGCACTTTAAGTGTATGGGTACCCGCTAGCTTGGGCCGGCGACCAATTAACAGGTCCCCGTTGCTAAAGATAAGTAAAAATATTAATAACATTTCTTAAAGTCTAAGTGCTGATTTTCAAGAATTTAGAGAAAATATGGTGCGTCTGTATGGTGTCGGACGTAAAGAATAGCACCATCCCATATCTTCTCTTAGGTGTCGTAAGAGGCGACTAAGGGATTTGCCAGAGAATGGGCAGCAGCGTTCTCTGTGCTTTTGTAACAACCGAACTGCGATCGCCAACCCGCCTGCCGTATCGTGGCGATTATGCCAAAGCCCCCCTTTTTGGGGGAGGCCTATGTCCAGCAGTGGACGTCTTTCGGCTGAAATGATGATGATGAGTTAAAAATTAATAATCAATACTGCCAGACACTTTCCGTCGGCGGTTACCATTTACCAGACGCTTTAAAGCACCCAAAAAAATTATGTAAATTTTACTTATAATCTGTCTTGATTTTTATACATGATGTTCAGGAAACTATTTTAATACTTTTTGTGAGCCGCAAACCGTGAAACTCAGCACTGAGACTTTAAGAAATGTTACTAGGTACTATTTTTCCTGATCTTGGACTATCAACATAATTATAGGGTGGAAGACACATCGTCATAAAAAAACCGGCCAAGTGCGAGTCGGATTCGCGCACAAAGGGTTCCGTACCATTATTTATAAAAACGAAAAAAAAAACTTTTGTATGGGAGGCACCTCAAATATTTATTTTTTTCTGATTTTATTATTTGTTGTTTTAGCGTCAACAGAAATACATAATCTGTAGAAATTTCAACTGGCTAACTATCACGGTTCATGAGATACAGCCTGGTGACAGACGGACAGACGGACGGACGGACAGCGAAGTCTCAGTAATAGGGTTCCGTTTGACCCTTTGGGTACGGAACCCTTAAAACATTTAAAAAAAACAGCTGTTCCATAAATTTTGACCATGAAGGTTTTCCACTTTTATACCTACTTACCTGTTTAAAATAAATATTACGTAAGACGGTAACCTTCTTACAGTACCTATCCGCTGTGTCATTAGACCTCCCAAAATAACCCTCTACTTAATAATTCACTCGGCTCTCTTCGGGTCACTTCGTGTCACTTCGTCATTAACCTGCCGTCTAAGCCTGGTCTCTAAGCCGTGTCATTGACATAGCATACAAATTCTCTTTCAAGCCAGTTAATGACCTGCTCCGGTTATGTTGTGAATGCTCAGCTTAAGCAAAGGAAGGAAAGGAAGAAAAAAAACTTACAAAAAAGTTTTTTTTAGGTGACTCAAGATTTATGCAGTTATCAGTTCGCGAAAGCGTGGTTATTAATAAAAAAAATATAAATCATTTTTTCAGACAAAAAAGTCCATAGGTAAGGCAAGGTTGTTAGTAACAAGAATTTTGCTTATAAATATACAGGGTGTAACGGAAAGGGTATATACATACTTAAGGGTGTGCTACAGACCATCAAACTGAACATGTTTCTCCTTCGGACAAACAACGTAATAGCGAAAAAATATCAGTTGCCCCATACAATGAGTCGAATAGGTATTGAAATTTTGTACGAGCATATACATTTTGAAACCGGATCACCAAATATTGATAATCGGAGAATTTTTTTGGCCAAACATTAGATACAATTCTAATAAACTGCAGTAAAACTCTGCCAAAACCATCTCTCTCCACAGACGAACGTGTTAAAAAATCCTAAAGCAAATCTTTATAACATGAAAGAGCTTTGAGTTTATGTAGTGGAACACACTATTATGCACGTGTGAACGGCCACTCTCCGGCAGGGCTGTCATGCGTCCGGTTTTCAATCGAAACGGTCCGATTATTAAGCTTACACAAACGAAAAACGTTAGACGGGCTACTTTTTTGAAAAACGTACCTACACTGGATTTTCTCAATTAGCTCGCGGCTAAAAAATAACAGCCGCACGCCGCTTATCTTTAAGGTTAAGCCGTGCTTGCCGAGGTTGGTTCGTGGATGGGTGACCATAATTACATAACGAGTTTCCTCCGTGCTGTCATTTGTAGATCTTTGACAGTCGTTACCAGTAGTCAGAAGCCAAATGTCTGACATCCAGTCTTACTAAGGGGTATCGTGTGTGTGTGTTACCTAGTTACTGGGTTGTGGAGGTCAGATAGGCAGTCGCTTCATGTAAAATACTGGTACTCAGCTGCAACTGGTTAGACTGGAAGCCGACACTAAGATAGTTTGGGAAAAGGCTAGGCAGATGATGATGACTGGAGATTACTAGTACCCCCGAGCAGAGTGTACAAAATGTCTGCCGTATAAAATACAAAATTGACATACCGAACCAGTGAAAATAAGGGATACCTAGTACCTGAAAAAAAAAAAGAGCCAACAAGGTGCATCAATGCCCCGCAGATTTAGTCCACATTGATTGCTCAAGAATGACGTGACTATGCACGACGACGGACATAAGATCACACATCGTGCATTAAGTCCATGGCAAGTTCTGGACAGGAATTTTGGCCCTCCGCAGACAAAAGTATCTCGTCTGCGCTGACCTTATGACGTGATTTGTCCGGCGCGCCAGACGCGGGTGGAAATGAAACGTCCGGTCAATTCACACTGATGCAGCTGTCAATCGATGCTTCCATTTTAGGGACTTGCTTTCACTAGTAAGGCTACTTTAAACTTGCCAGATTCATTTTAAGAGGTTTTGACACTTCGATTTCCATAATTTTGTTTAGAAATGCCTTTAACACACTTGTGATGTATGAAAATAACAAATGTCGCTTTAAATTCTACTAGCTCCTTATTATTCTACTGAAGCTGTTACTGTTTTTGTTTGTTTTATTTGCGATGGGTTTGCTCTTGACTCTCTCTCTAGGCCAGAGAAGACATAGACAAAGTTGACGATGGTACGAGCTTACCCAGAAGAAGCTTATTCACTCTAATTGTTTTGTGCAATTCCAAGCAATAATCAAACATAAAAAGGTTATTTCAATTAAACCATTTACCTCCCATCCTGGTCTTATAGACCTTAAATTTGAATTGTCAAGGTGTCGTAGGTCAGTCATAAAGTTGAAGTTACAGGCCCATCAATAACCCGAGAAGCCGCCACGAGGTTTGCAAGAGGCAACGAGGTATATCGGCTCAGATCACTCATTCACTCTTCAATTCATAAGAAAAAATACTTCCCTTCCTGCCAGCCCTGACTACCATCCGCTCAATTTCCGAGCTGCCATAAATAAGGTCATGAACTCACAATACCTCCTCATTCTCCTTACATTCTCGTACACTATGACCGCGATTTATGTAAATGGGGTAAATCGCTGTTTGATCAAGATTAGGGGTTTTTTCATAAGCCGATGATGTGCGTACCGCCGGAAGAATTTATTGGGGTAAATAAATAATGAGTCATGTTTCCCTAAACTTACCAAAAAAGCTTACTCGTACCTACATTAATTCTGAGGTTTTAGTTAATTGGTATATCAGGCGTGTGTATTTCGTATTAGTTAAAATCTCTTTATGAAGTAAATTGCCAACAAAAAATACCAAACATTTTTAGTAAACTTTTTTAATTCGAAAATTCAAATTCAAAATTATTTATTTTAGGACAAGTAGATCCAAAGGTAGGGCACCGGCAAGATGGGCAAACGCGATCAAGAAGGCTGCTGGAGGCAGCTTGTACTGAGCGGTTCACACTGCAGGAGGTCTTATGGCTTGGAGACATATCATAAGTGGTCTCGATCCTCAGCAGTGAGGGAACGATGAAGAAGAAGATCCAAAAGTTAGCATAAAAAAACTTAGATACCTAACCATCATCATCATCATCAGCCTATACCTAATGTTCCCACTGCTGGGACACAGGCCTCTTCTCAATGCGAGGGAGTGGGCTGTAATCTACCACGCTGGCCCAGTGCGGGTTACTTAGATACCTATTGTTAGTACTTAAATACAATAACAGGAACAACACTCACCATAAAAATCTGATTCTACACAAAAATTCCCCTGTGCCGAGACACCCCGCCCCGTCAAGATAACAAATATGGAGATACCTCCCTACAAGATCACGAGACGGACGAAATGCCTCAGCACAGTTGCGCGTACATCTTCAGCTATAGTTTTTTTTTATGAAAATCATTCTATTATGAACAGTCTGTTACTAGAAACCTCTAAATCTAGTGCATTTCCTCCAAAGACAACCCCTCTTTAAAAAACCGGCCAAGTGCGAGTCGGACTCGCGCACCGAGGTTTCCGTGCAAAAATTATTAAAAATATTTTTATTATATGATGTAACAAAAAATTTAAGGCTTTCGCAATTTTTCCTATATCTGTGCTATAAGACGTTGCTTCGTACCAAATTTCATGATTCTGAGTTCACGGGAAGTACTCTGTAGGTATTGATTCCCTTGAGAGTGTCGAATATTTGCGGAAATTTGCGGCATAACCGGCTGTATCTTTTGATTGCGTTGGGTTAGAAGTTTGATTTTTCACAGTGTTAAGGGACAGTAGGTACACCTGAGTATTTGATATAAATTCCAGCTTGATACTTCCACACGTTCCTGAGAAAAACGGTCTTGACAGACTGACGGACAGACGGATAGACGGACAGACGGGCGGGCGGACCACAAAGTGATCCTATAAGGGTTCCTTTATTTCCTTTCGAGGTACGGAACCCTAAAAATAACATTACATCACAACTTAGTCCTCGCAAACGAGGTATAAAATTCATTTGGTACCTAACAAACAGAACTATGCAGGGAGTCGGAACATTTGGTTCAAATTAAAAGTTTTCAGCCGCCATTTTGTCACAAACGAGAGCTGACGGAATGTGAGGCGTGCGTGTGAGTATGTTGATTACTTGTACGATGACGCAGACAGGTACCTAAGAATACAGTAAGATGTTTTTGTAAAATTGAGGCCTAAGTTGGAGAAATGCTAGGAAGAAATCTTAATAAAATGTTTGCCGAAACTGGATTGTTTTGTATCAGACCGATATTTTTATAAATAATGTAGACATGGGTACCAAATACAATCCGATACACTGTGAATTTCCTTTTGATTAAATTAGAATAGGTGAAATGTAATCTTAAATCTCGGCGTAGGCCGTAGCGCTAGCGTCGTAGGCTGTACAGTACCGTCGTAGGCTGTAGCGCTAGTGTCGTAGGCCGTAGCGCTAGCGTCGTAGGCCGTAGCGCTAGCGTCGTAGGCCGTAGCGCTAGCGTCGTAGGCCGTAGCGCTAGCGTCGTAGGCCGTAGCGAAAACGTAGCAAGCCGACAGACATATCATCTTATGTGTAAAAATAAGCAAGAAACACAATATAATTGTGTTTAGTAATGATTGAAAAACTGGAAGGACATCCACTGAAGGACCATAATACCTTATCGCAACCGGTGTGCGTGTACAATCACCTGCTACAATCTTTGAATATTCCTTTCGTCTCATCCACGTTCGTACATCTGCTGGCCTACCATGACGTCTTAAAACATTATTACTTAGTAACTACTTTTATTTTATAAAATAAAACTAAATAACTTTTTTGTTAAATTCCACGGGGACGAAGTCGCGGGCACAGCTAGTTAGTAATAATAGTTTCATGTGAAATTATAACAAGTTAACAAGCTTTCGTATAACACTGTCCCAGTAACAGACACACACAAAGGACGGCCGGGACCGTGTGACGCCAGCGCCGTGCTAACGTGACCATTACGTGTCACCACTAACAAGCGACGTGCACTGACGTCAATTACTAAGGACAAAGGCACACGAGTGTGCTGTTGTATGTAGGTACTACGGAAAGAACATGACCACTACTGTACGTGAATTTTAAACGAGTTGACTTGTGGAATATTAAACTTGATTCAGAATAGCAATTACCCTTAAAAAATATAGCAATGAATGAAAGAAAATTTGTCCGAGATCATGTACATATATTCTGTCCACTGATGATCATCTGCCTAGCCTTCCAGTCTAACCAGATGTAAGCGAATACCAGTATTTTTCATGGAGCAACTGCCTATTTGAGCTCCACAACCCAGTTAGTACTGGGAAATACGGTACCCCTTAGTAAGAATGGCCGACAGACTTTCGGGCCTCTGACTACCTGTAACGACTGTCAAAGATCTACAAATGTCAGCCGGGACCAACGGCTTAAGTTGCTTTCCGAGTCACGGACGCACTCGGAATGTAATGGGTGGTCACCCATCCACGGACCAACCTAGACAAGCGCGGTTTAACATCATTTATTTCAGGCTACAATGGCCCATAGATACATACCTTATAAACTAACAAATAATAAAGTAATTACAAAAACTCATGTTAATAAATATGA
The DNA here is from genome assembly GCA_949152445.1 of Cerastis rubricosa. Lineage (NCBI taxonomy): Eukaryota > Metazoa > Arthropoda > Insecta > Lepidoptera > Noctuidae > Cerastis > Cerastis rubricosa. Next base: position 20,015,422 of record OX424541.1, read on the forward strand.
CTTAAAACTATGATAGTAGCACTTCACTTGTTAACACTTCACTTGAGCTGACTGGCCAGTGGAAGTTGTCCGCGACCTAACCTAAGTCGACCAGCTTTATTAGAGAGATAGATTAGAGAGCAGCTGTTATTATTTGGTCACGAGCTTATCAAACATCTTGTCTAATCTATACTAATATTATAAAGCTAAAGAGTTTGTTTGTTTGTTTGCTTGCTTGAACGCGCTAATCTCGGGAACTACTGAACCGATTTGAAAATTTTTTTAGTGTTAGATAGCCCATTTATCCAGGAAGGCTATAGGAATAAATATGAGCGGAGCAGCAATGAAAAATGTCGCAAAAACGGGGAAAATTTGACGCAGACTAAGTTGCGCGGAACAGCTAGTGGGATAATATTTTATTAAAACTGCAAAGATATTTACATTGGCACGACAAGTTGGACAAATACAACGACTAGTGATTCTCACCAGCCCTGAATCGTAAGTGCTGAAAGTCATGAAGAGGACTCTACCCTGCTGTGGGATGCTAACAGAAAATAAGCGAGAAAGGCGTTTTTCCATTTTTTTTATGAAAAATGTTTCAAAAAGAAAGATTAATCAGATCAGATTCTAAGAAACAAATAAAAAGTTTGCCAATTAAAAAAAGAGGGACTGTTCCATAAATTCCGGAATCTTGCAACTTATCACCATTTTAACTTGGGAACCGCTAACAAAATATAAAAATGTGCCTAGCAATTCCTTAAAGCAGTAACTACAAATTACGCCCACCGTAAAATTCACTGCTGACATCTGCTTACTCCCGAGAGGCGCATAAGCGTAAAAATACTTCCTTACCGCTAACGAGGCTGGCACGAGTCCACACCGCACTAACATAACTCAATGATAGCGTAGTGCACCTCTCCAGGGGGCAGCCTCTAGCTTAGTAGCCATTGAACGAATCTTTGGATAGGTTTTAACGAAATTCCGATAGGATCAAGCTTTTTGCCAAGTTCTGGAGTCAAACTTGTGACAGGCAAAAAAGGCCATAAACATCATCATCTGCCCAACCTTTCTTCAACTAGTTTTTGGTTGGCTTCTAGTCTCACCGAAAGCAGCTAAGTACCAGGATTTTAAATGGACTGGCTGCCTATTTGACTTCCACAACCTAGTTTTCGGGAAATACGATGCCCCTTGGCGAGACGAGAGAGAGGTAAATAGGCCACTTCATTACCATATAAATACACGAAATATTAAAAAGTATTTACATATAATAGGAGACGCGTCACAGATGCTTAGAAAATTTGTTTCGCTTGTCCGTTATGCAAGCTGATATAACCAGCCTCTCTCTCTCTCTTCTTCAACCCTTGGCCACCCAATGGTGAGTATAGGTCTCTTCCAAATCGGTCAACTTTTGGCGGTTATGTGTCTTACAAAATCTCTACAAGTGTATAAAACTGTGCCAGTAAGGCCGAATGAGAAGAATCGACGCCTGGAGACATACATATACATGTATAAACTCAAGCTTTTTTCCCATGGGGGTAGACGGAAACCACAGAACGCTACCATCTACGATCCTTACAGACTCCTTTTGCCTCGTCCACGCTCATTAATCTGGTCACACACGCACGTCGGTTGCGAGTACTACGCACCTGACCCTTTTGAAGAACCTCTCCAATAAGGTCAGTGTATGTCCATCTCGGGCGTCCCCTCCCGGCGTTGTCACTCAAATCTGCCTTGTTACCTTTTGTTAGTCGCCAGTCACTCATCCTCTCCACTTGACTAAACCATCTAAGCACACTCTTTTACATTTTTGTTACGACATCTTTCTTTAAACTGCAACGTTCTCGTATATCTCTTGTAAGTAGAAAAAAAATTAATTTCACCTACTTGCCTTCTCGCCGTTTTTCTACTTTGGCTTAAGTCGACCTTCTCAAATTCACGTCTCCCCTGGGATTGCTGACTTCCAGTGCTACATAAATTCAATAGAGACACCTCATTTGGACTTTGGATGTACGAGGATATTAATTTGTCTGCTGTACTAATAGAGATGGTTATATTTAAGAATGGCCGCAACACTTGGATTCTATGGGAGAACGGAACGTCACCGTCCACGTAAACATCAGCTCCGTAATTTAAAATCTTTTATAAATAAACAAACAATCATTAAGTGATGAAACAAAGTGAATTAGTGAAAGGACACTTCTGTACATATGTGACAATGTTATGAGCAAAAACTATTTACAACAAGTGAAGTTATAAACAATTTAAAAACGGTGAAAACAAAAACTGATATTTTTTTACCACAAACTTCTGTGACATATATACTGTGCGCCTGTGTAAATATAAACTATTATTAGTGATATTCTGCATGATTTTTGACCAAACTCAAGAAAAGACAGTGACTCGAAACACGAAAGTAAACAGAAATATTTTAAACCACAACCGTTAGAAACGTACGTTCCTCAAACAAAGGATTGAACTTTGGACCTGCTCGACTTTTGATTTTATCACATCACGAAGTATCTACTCACCTAATTCAGCCACAGTTCTTAACGAGCGTCTAGCGCAGTGGTTTAAGTTTAGACCATTCAACGCGCTGAATCTATTGGGCTCGAGTTCGAATCCCGCTAAACGTGCATTCACCTTTTTTCCATTTTATAAATATTAGAACAGAATGAATTTCTTCGAGAACATCACACTTCGCAGCCGACGACGATCCGAATCTGCAGTAGAAACTTTCGATGATTGTAGTTCTAACGATTCGACAATAGAGGGCGCCACCAATAGTAGCGTACCTAATATTATAAACGACGATAATGAAGAAATGGAAGACCTTAAACATCAAATTAGTAAACTTAATTCACAGTTACAGGCGGCTCATGAGGAGATAAATAATCTGTCGATTGAGAACACTGAACTCAAGAAAACAATAGAAACTATGAATATTAAACAAAAACTTGTAGAAAAGGCAACCAAGAAGTTAGCTAGCGAGATTGGAACGCCAAATAAACGAAATAAGTTATCTACACCTCTTAGAGAAACTTTGCGCAAACAACATAGAGAGGATTCCTTAAGATATGGACCTGGGGAATTAATCACCTCTACACAAATCACTCATGAGGACCAATTGGTTCAATCTACTAAGAAGAGGTCAAACAAGACGACTCAAGAGAACAGCAAACTGTGTATTATAAGTGACAACCAAATCAACAAAATATTACCTATAGCGGAAAACACTTTTCCATGTCACCAAATATGTCACTACCTTTTACCCAATCGTGGAATTTGCAATCTTTTAAGTAACATCCACAGTAAACTAACAGATTACACGAAAATCGATAGTTGTATAATATTTATCGGAGAAGATGACTTCCGACGGACAAATAATTACTTTGACATAATAATGACTATACGGGAAATATTATCACCTATAAAACATACAAATGTAATATTATGCTTACCGACTTATAAATATGATTATTACTCGACCATGTATAATTTTAGAATTGAAATATTTAATAGCCTTCTCTACCAAGACATACAAAATCATAATTATGCCACACTGTTAGACTCAAATTTAAACTTATCATGTGACTATACCATGTTTCATCGACATAGTGGTCGAATCAGTAATCACGGAATCACAAATATTTTCAATGATTTAAGAAGCTATGTTTGTACTAATCGTGTTGCAAATACCGTGAAATCCCTGGATGAAACCTCAACATTTAAAGATCCCTTAATTTGCGATTCACCCAACTCTTACCGTTCATGTACCACTGACATTGATCAGCATTTTTTTCGTCTATGACCGATTATGCATATTACATCAAAACATAAATGGTCTACTAGCAAAGAGTGATGTAATAACAGAACATTTGGATACTTTCGCAAACAGTGAAAAATGTGTTGATATTCTCTGTTTTACGGAACATAATATGAAGCAGAGTGACGTCGATTTTTTGAACATTCCAAACTATACTTTGGCAACATATTTCACGAGACAAAAGCGAAATGGTGGGTCTTGTATACTTGTTAAAAATCACATTAGTTACTCAGAAATAGATTTCGTAGAAAGTGTTAACATTCCTAATGTGTTTGAATGCTGCGCGGTGGAATTAACTGACCACAAAATTATAATATTGTGTATATATAGAGTTCCGAATCAAAGTAACATCTCTCTTTTTTTTCATAATATAACCTACTTATTACGGAAGTTTTGTTATAAAAATAATCAAAAAATAATAATCTGCGGTGATTTTAACATTGACATTCTTCAGAAAACTAAACATTCTACTTTATTTAAAAATATTTTAAAGGAATTTAATCTCTATATAGAAATAAAAAAACCTACGCGTCCTAGCAGCGGTACTTGTCTAGACAATTTTCTTCACAACATCCGCGGCCGAAAGAGTGAGATATTGGAGCTAGGTGTGTCTGACCACACAGCACAAATGATGAAGATTCCTGTACAGCGAACATGTATTTTAAAATTCTACTATGTCAATAAACGCGATTACAGCAAGGAGAACATTGATCTTTTTAGGAAATGTATTTCCAGTCTTAGCTTCTCCGAAGTTTACGAATCGGATAATGCAAATGAAAGCTTTGATTCATTTTATAATTTGTTTAAACTATTCTACGATCTCTGCTTCCCAATCATCAAACGTAAAATATCAACAGTTATGAGACCAAAGTGGATCACGCGGGGGATAAAATGCTGTAGCAAGAAGAGGCGAACTTTACTGTGGCAATATAGACGAACACGAAATAGTGATTCAAAATTAGCTTTTGAAACTTTCTCGAAAAGATACAAAAAAGTAATCAAATTAACACAACGAGCTCAAAATAGCTATTTTATTGGAACAAGTACCAACAAATCCAAGGCAACTTGGAAGGTCATAAATAGTATTAAACCCAACATTCCTAAAGCTAATATAAATGTAATTAAAGTAAATGATAAATATATAACGGATCCTAAAGAGATAGCAGAGCAATTTAATGATTATTTTGTGAACTCAGTCCAACCGAATGCCAATAATCATCAGACGAATAATAATTTTAATACATTGGGATCTCATAAATCTATTTTTTTGAAACCAACCATACCACAGGACATTACGACTATAATTAACAACCTTAAGAACACCAATAGTACAGGATATGATGATATTGACACAAGAGTAGTTAAAGCAGTGGCTCCTCTTATAGCACCTATATTAAGTGACGTAATAAATAGCTGTATTCTAAATGGTATTTTTCCGCAAAAATTAAAGGTTTCCGTTATCAAGCCACTACATAAAAAAGATGACAAAACAACTTTATCTAATTATAGACCTGTAGCTCTAATACCAATCTTTTCAAAGATATTTGAGAAAGTACTTTATAATGGTATCTACAATTACTTTGAAAAACATAACATTTTTTGCAAGGAACAAATGGGTTTCAGGAAGGCAAAATCTATTAATATGGCCATTTATAATTTTCTTGAAAAAATACATCACAATATGGACAATAGGAAACCAGTAATGGCAATGTATATGGATATGACCAGGGCTTTTGATTATGTGGATCATAAGGTACTGTTAAGTAAGCTCCATAGATACGGCATCAGAGGTAACGTGCTTAATCTCATACAATCATATTTGGAGGATAGAAAACAAATAACTCAGATTAATCAAGTGGATATTAAGTCCAAAACTGAAGTAGTATACTCGTCTAGCTCAAGAGTTCTCTGTTACGGGGTTCCGCAGGGTTCTGTTGTTGGTCCCTTGCTGTTCATTTGCTACATCAACGACTTACCCCTTGTAATAACTCACCAAATGTCCCTATTCGCCGACGACAGCACGGTTACTTATAACACTTGTAGCAATAAAAAAATAGAAGATGACATTAACAACAGTCTTGTGAAGATAGTTGACTGGCTGAACGCTAATAACCTTAAAATTAACCTAAGTAAAACAAAATTAATGAGCTTTAAAATTAGACAAAAGTCACTTTCAAATATTCACGTAAACTACAAAGGAGAACAAATTCATGAAACTAATGTAACAAAATTTCTTGGACTGCATATTGATAGTGATATGACTTGGAGATCTCACATCGATAATGTATGTGGGAAACTCAGTAAGTTCTCATATGCTCTTTATATGTTAAGCAAAATTGTGAATAAACCAGCACTCCTAGCAGCTTATCATGGATATGTCGCCTCTGCTTTGCGATATGGTCTTATTTTTTGGGGTAATGCTAGTAAGGTAGAGGAGGTATTGATAGCGCAGAAAAAATGCATTCGAGCCATATGTAAGATAAAACAAACGGACTCATGCAAGCCACATTTCCGAAACATGAAAATACTGACTGTACCATCACTCTATGTCTATGAAGCCTGTATTTTTGTAAAAACCAATATGTCATTATATAAATCTGTCGAAAGTCAAAGGCGCTCAAAAAAGCTGCACCCGTTATGCACTAAAACCAAATTCCTCTACAATAGTATATTTGCAATGGCTCCAAAACTTTATAACAAATTACCTAATCAAATTGTATCAAGCAACAACATGAATGAGTTTAAACGTAGCCTTTTTAAATTATTGAGTGACAAGGCGTATTACTCGGTCAATGAATATCTTAATGACAAATTAAAATAATATTTATTGAACTTTAAATCTGTCAAATGAATGTTGCTGATGTTATGGATGATAGTTTTTATTGACATATTGTATTCTATATTGCATCTATTATTATATAAGAAACTGTGACTAAATAATTTATACTTGCTTATGTGCCGTCTTAATTTATTGATATATTTATTATTAGCCTTTAGTGATTGAAATGAATTGTGACATTTACTTACCATTTATTATTTTTAATTTTGTTAACTGACTTTTCGATTACCTACTTTATATTTTGTATGCCTTCTGGCGGGACATAGTATGGACCAACATTTATTTATAACATCTGTATATTGTTACCCTATGTTCACAAAATGATTAAATGAATTTGAATTTGAACACCTATTGCGCAACTTGCAAAGACAAAGCTTAGCCGCAGAAAAACTTTACAAGGTGTAAACAGACTGTTCACGAAGTCGTCAACCAAGCATTCTGTACCTATATCAAACTAAGTAACCCTACGCAAAAATTACTGCTGGGAAACGACTTTTTTTGGGAGGGGGGAAATCATGTATTACGGTAAATCTCAATGTAAAGCACTCAAAACATTATGCTGCTAGATGTAATGAATAGTTAACGGGTCATAGAAGTATACAACGTGTAACGTTAAATGAGCAAAACCTGAAAATAGTTTGATCAGAACAACGAGCAGAATCAATTGAACCACTTTTTAATATAGGTCACATTTTTCAAAAAATCTTCATAAGAAATGTTGCCCTGTCTATTTTTGTTCATAGGTCAAGCCATCACGTGCGCAAACCCGCCAAAATAGGTAAACAAACACAAATGTTTGTCGTCCAATTTAAATTTTCTCATACGCGGGAAAAAAAGAAAGAAACGATCAGAATTGTCAGTAAAACTAAAACAGCACATAACACCTTTACGTTTTTTTAATGATTTTTTTTCTTTCAGAATTAGGTCAATTGAATTAAAAATCATTTGGGGTGTCTGAGGTTTTGCGCAATTAACGTTACACGTTGTATAAAGTACAGTTCAAAAATTAAAAAAACTTAGTCCAGTAACTTTATACATCAGTGTTTGCGTCAAATACGGTAATTCTGAGTTTTTGTAGACTTATTTATGAGGTTGGCCCAATAAATAATACAAGTTAGTGACCTCGGGCACCGATCGGCACTTTGTCAAAAAATTACGATATAGGAGTATATGCAAAATAATTAGTTGATAAAAACAAACACAATTTGTTAATACATTTTTATTTCGTTAATATGTTACATGAACTTAACTTTATTTTCTTGAACCAAACATGCTAGGCACGTTATTAATCCAGCTGGTCATCCAATTATCTGATTCCTTAACAGGAAAGAATTGTCCCCAATTCGAAATGTCAAATGGTGACTTGGTTGTGGAAGTGGAACTGGAACTGCCTGGTTCCGTAGTTGTGATTGGATCACTTGCTTTTGTAGTTTCGTCGTCATCGTCTCGTTTCATTCTAAACGAAGCCGAATGAATGGAACCGATCAGGCAGACGAAGAAAAGGGTTGTGAGGAAATTCATCTGAAATAATTAAAAAAAAAACTAAAGAGGTGGCGAGACCTGGTTCAAGGAGCCACAAGAAAAGCGCTCGTGGAAGGAATTGGGGGGCCTTTGCCTAGCAGTGGGACAGTACATCTTCTTTATATTTGCCATCGTGGAGAAAGGATTAGCCAATCGACAGAAGTAGTACGAAAGTAGTAGAATACGTCACTCGGGGAGGCTCCTTTCATGCACCCCGGGAGCGAGTTCGCTTGGCTGAGTTTTGGGCTAAATATATTTAGCGATTTGCCATCGACACGCTAAGAAGAAGTACATCTTCTTTTTGAAAATAGATAACCACTCTGAAAATAAAATAAAAATACACATGATGCACAAAAACCAGGCTAAGTACACACAACAAGACTAGGTAAATGACGAGCCTCAAGTGTAACCACGGCGACCAATCAAGCTATATATAACCAGTTTATGCGCATCTCTCATTGTACGGGATATCTATACACATCGACGCCATGTTATACTGGAACTGTAGGTATAACTTGAAGTGTCGCCGTGCCTGCGACAGCCGAAGAGATCAAGACAGTTTCCTGTTATTAGGATTCATAACATAACATCACGTTTATTATTCCTGGATGTTAAGGCAGAGGTGTTCCTAGAGTAGAATTAATGGACTGCTTGAAAGACTCTTATCACAATAACACAACAGCCGTATGAAATTTGCGCGCAGGTGCCCCTGTGACCTATCATCAGCTGTTAGCCGCGTTACGCTGTTGTCTCATTACTATCGTTCCGTGCCACAGTGGGTAGGCAGAGCCCGCATGGCTCGCAACCCCGAATTTCATATGGCTTTTGTGATATTGTGATCAAAGTTAATGAGTATAAAAAAATGTTTCTTTGGGAAAATTGTTTGTTATCATGAGTACAATCATGTGTTTAAGTATCGGTCACTAATTACCAGTCACCCTATATAATTAACTAATTAGGAACAACTCTGCCTAACCCTTCAGGGAGTACAGGCTTGATGTTACAATATAAGTTTTTAAACTGACATGATCACTAACACTATTAATAACACTAGTAACGGGATATTTACCATGTTTATTATTTGTTTTGAGTTCCCGATATTTCGGCGCTGTTGCAAACGCCATGATCACGGATAAACTCTTTCTTTCTTTGGATATTTTTTAATTTATAAAAAATGTTTGTATTAGGTACTTTTTAATTGAAAAATTATATGTATGAACATGTAGTGACAGCTATATTTTTTTTTTTACGCTACGAAAATGGTTCTTTATCCGTGATCATGGTGTTTGCAACAGCGCCGAAATATCGGGAACTCAAAAAAATAATAAACATGGTAAAAATCCCTTTACTAGTGTTATTGATTGATGTTATATTACCAATTTATAATAATATTTAAAATACTTCTTACCTTTAATGCCATCCTGAAGACTTCTTGTAAGGACAGGTCCTCGCCTCGGAATTTATACAACACTCATATCTAATTTCAAGAACATAACAATAATTTACATCGTGCCCGTTGTACTAATTGACGTTTGATTACAAAATTGCTTCAGGTTATCGTGTGATTCAGGTTAATTTGGTGTCAGTTACCTTTTGCGTTTCCTGTCGCGTATTCGAACGTTTTCTTAACTGTTATTGTTTCAATTATTTTTATCCGATGCCAATGTTACTTACATAATGGTTGTAAAAGTGGTCTTTACGAAGCAAAAAGGTTCTCCCCGTCACTGCAATCATTTTTTGTTCTAGACCATTCCTGGGTACCTTCTAGTTCTGGATATATTGGGGTTCAAAGTTCCAACTTTTTCACAACTTTACTTTATGACCCCCGTAACTATTCAATGCATGCGTCAGCTCAATGTTTTGAGCGCGTTACATTTATTCCTACCGTAAAACAAGTTTTTTTACCCCATATAAGTAATTTGTTTCCTAGTAATAGTTTTTACGTCGCGTTACTTAATTTGATGTATAGAATGCTTAGTTAACGGTTTCGTGAGGGGTTCGTTTACACAGCATACTCTGCTAGGTCACAGGCATCCGCTCTGGTAACGGGATGGAGCCGAAATCCACCACGCTGTCCCAATGTGAGATAGTGAATACCATTTATCTAGCCATTTACGATTTTTTGTTTCTAGCACGATAACGGTTTCTTCGCGATGTTTCCCTTCACCGTTTAGAGGCCAGTGATGATGAAATCATCATCAGCCAATAATGTTCATACTGCTGGGACACAGGCCTCCTCTCAATTAGAGGGAGTGGGCTGTAACCCACCACGCGGTTCCAGTGCGGGTTGGTAGATGTCCCTTGTCTTCGTTTTTTTAGTTCTAGGACATCCCGGTTTCCTCACGATGTGTCGTCACCGTTTTTGAGCGCAGCGGTGATGAAATATTACACAAACTAATGGGCCTGTATCGGTTCGAACCCACGACTTACTGATCGTAAGAAGGGGCTGCCACCACTGCGCCACCGCTGCTCTCACGAAAAAAAAAAAATGGTGATAAAATAAATTACATTAAAAGAAGTCGTACGCTTCACCATCACTGGACCACCACTTCCCTCATAGAGTCGTGGTTTACCAACATTATATTAACGTTCGTTATTTTATCACAGTGTTGTTTTGTTCATCTGATTGGATGTTGACGGCATTGCTAGAGTCGTATGATAATTGGTTCGAGTTTCTTTGTAACTGTGTAAAGCCGACTCAGCAGACTTCGTAGAAGTTGGCGGGACGAAATAGACAAAAACAACGACCAGTGACTTAATAAGCTCTGGTTGCCTGGATCAAAAGAACTGAAAGTCATTGGGAGAGGCCAGTGCCCAACAGTGGGATGGCTAACAGTAACAGGTTTAAAATTCCGAGTGACCAGTTAATCGTTGCTAATAAGTGCGTGACATCGGTTTCCACTGTTTTACGTTGTCATGTAACGTGGCTGCCTTGGTTGCGTTGGACTAATGATAGCAACCGCGACTGCTGAGCATGATGTCCTGGGTTCCATTCCCAGGTCGGGCAAAGTGCTATTGGACTTTTAGAAGTATGAGGAACAGGGTGTAAAGTTACTTAATACTCCTTAGAAAAGGGAGGATCCTCCGCCCAGACAAGTGTTGTGTCTGGTGGGCAACTGCCCGACAGATATTGTCGGGTTTCTCATAAACTCTCTTAGGTCGATGTAAACTTTGCTTGCGAGATGTAGGAAATTGATGTTAGTTATTCCGTCGTGTCATAGATGGCGCTGTAGTACTTTTTGTAGTAAGTTGCTTTTTGTAGGTCGCTACAGGCTTTCAGTAGGAATTTTTCAGTAGCAGCCATGGAGCCTGGATTCGTGCCCGGTTATTGGCACTAGGCTTGCCCCCTATTACATGGGACTTAAAAATAACGGGCGAAATGTGGGTGAACTATTAGGTACAGCTCTGCCAAACCCTTCGAGGATAACAGGCATGATATTATGTAAAATGTCAGTCACAAACCGTTAACCGAGCTACACAATGACTAGGAGTACTTAATCTGTGGTTCGTACTGCAGCAGCGCGTTTCTAGTCCCCTGTGGAATCGCAATTGAGTGGGGTCGTATAAGCAATGCAATGCAGTATTGTGTGTTTGGGAAATTGTTTGTTGTCAACGTTTATAATATTCTGAATAATCGTATGCGATTTTAACCCACTTTTACTACCGCATGTTTAGACGAAAACGTTGTGGTTTAAATGGAGATATAGTGACAAACATTTTAAAGGGTATGGTTAGATGTTTAAGTCTTGTGGAAAGAATGAAAGGCGACTAACAAAATGTATTTACAGGGCCGCAGTGCCGTAATTAAGGCGGACCTAGCCGTACCCGGGCACAGGGCGCAGACCCTGGAGGGGCGCAAAAATGAACAAACCTTGGCCATTTGGGCCACTAACAATGGGCGCGGTTATAACAGCACGCACCGGGCGCATAAAAGGCTAATTACGGCACTGCAGGGCAGATGTGAGTAACAACGCCGGGGGGAGACGCGGTAGAAGAATATACACTATATTGTTCAGGTTCTTCAGTAGGTACAGGTGCGTAGTACTCGCAACCGGCGAGCATGTACGACCAGATGTATGAACTTGGACGAGGCAAAGAGAGTATGCAAAGATCGTAGTAGGTGGCAATTTGTGTTTTCTGCCTACCTCCATGGTAAAAAAGCGTGAGTTTATGTAGGCACTAGTCTATGCCCGCGGCTTTGCAAGCATGGAGGTCCGTTATTATCCCACGGGATCTTACTACCAGGATCACATGTATCCTATGTTAATCCAGGTTATCAATTACTTTTTTTTCTTCTTCTACCTTTTGTAGTAAGTAATTAATTATTGTCGGGCCTACGCTGTTCTCCCATACTTAAGTACTACTCGTTAAAATTTATCAATAGTCGATTGTCTGTCAGTCACGTCAGAGAGGTAAATTTCGCACTTTGAGGGGTTAAGGTCCAGGCCAATAGATTTAAATTTTTTTTTGAGGAGTTGAAGGTCATGCAAAACGGTGTCAACATCACCTCCTAGCGTTCCATCATCTAAATACCATACGTTAAATTTTGAATTTAGTTGTTCGATTATGGGATGAATAGCTAAACTGAAAATGACAGGCCCGAGAGGGTCACCTTGTTGGCAACCAACTGCAGATTCCAAAACGTTGTCCTTGTATAATAATTTTGATGGATGCCTATAACATTGCCAGATAAAACCATAAATTTCGGGTAGTTTCTTTTTAACTTCAGCCAATAAAGTGTCCCTATTTACGGAATTGAAAGCGTTTTTGACGTCAACCATGAGAAAATAAAATAAAATATTGTTGAACCAAATTATTTTAAAAGAGTAACCATGGAGTTTCTTGTCGGTTCTTCTCCATAGGAAACGACCAACCTGAACCGTGCACCTTTTGTCGCCGTTTTATTAGTGCCCATGTAAAATAAAATATTTTCGATTTTGATTTTGACCCGTGAGCAAAATTGCATCCAAACCCATTCATCCTCACAATCTTTCACATTTAAAAAATAATGTTAGAAGGATGTCTTAATCAACTTAAAACCTTACCTGTAGGATGATATCCAGGTCGATGTTATCGCAGACTTCGTACTCCCCGGTTAGGGCAGCTTCCGACGCGAAGGTCTCAGCCGTGTGGAAGAAGCCCTCCTGCTTCAGATAGCCCAGCACCAAGTACTTGAGGATACGCTTCCTGGCGCGGAACAGGGCTTCTTTCTATAACAATAGAGAAACATTGAATGCACCAATATATTATTACCGAACACCTTCCTGCTGGACATAGGCCTCCCCCAAGTGTGGCCACATTGACATTTTGGAGGGTTTTGCCATAATCGCCACGCTTGGCAGGCGGGTTGGCGATCGCAGTACGGTTGTTACAAAACAGCACAGAGAACGCTGCTGCCCATTCTCTGGCAAATCCCTTAGTCGCCTCTTACGACACCCACGGGAAGATATGGGATGGTGCTATTTACGTCTGACACCATACAGAGCAGCGAGGGGTATCATTGACCCGTCCCAAATACAATGCCAGTGTCGAGTGCCTCTTTGCAGGATACGCCCTACCTCCTTCCTTGCCTATCCTGCACAGCCACCTGTAACTTCCAGGTTTTAAACGAAGCTGACGAAAGAGCTGTACAGGTGCCTTAAATATACTGGTCGGGTATTATCTGAATTCGTCGACACGCAAGGAAGATTCTGAATTCTGTCTCTTTCTAAAGCTTGATTTGTCATATATATAGAGTCTGATGTAGTTACTTTATACTGATGCTATCCACAGCACAGTGCCATGATGACCACCAAGTCATGGCGTAGCTCTCGTAGCAGTCAGCTACGGACCCGTGAAAATAGTAAAAACAAAACAGCTTCATCTATTTAGACGTAAAGCCACCCCCAACATAATTGGGCTAGGCAGCTGATGATGAGAGCCTGGGTGCGGATTGAAGACCTTCGACAAGTAAGTCTACACGGCCGGCGCCGAAACCACTGCATAAGACCAATGATGGTGGCACCTACAATTCCGACTTCAATTCCATAAGGTGGCATTATTATTACTGTCCCGGACAAAGCACAAGTATAAATAAAACACGTACATATTCAAATCCACGGCACAAAGAGAGAACGCCCACATATTGTGGAGCACTATAAAGTTCAGGATAATAGGGTAACCCAAAACTTAGCCATAATACAATCTTCGACCTCATTGTTATGTTATTCCTTCAATCGGCTTATTGGAGGACTTCAAATCTGTTTGAAATGCCAGTATACCACGTTATATACAGAGGGTTTGGATAATTTATCGTATCTTTTAGTTTACATAAGCCAGGTTTTTGTGTTATATACACACACCTCCAAAAAGCTAATTATAACAAAAAGTACTACAGCGCCATCTATGATAAAACTGAAGAACTAATATGGTCTGAATCTCGCAAGCAAAGTTTATAGGAAATAGAGTAAGTTTATAGAGTATATACGAAAAACCCGACAACAACTGTCGGGCAATATTGCCCACCAGACATAACACCTGTCTGGTCGGAGGATCATCCTTATTGTAAGGAGTATTGTGGAATGGGAAAAACATTACTTCACATAAGCACTAGAATAAGACAAACTTAGTTTAATTTATTGATGAGCGGTATGGGGTCTACATGTGCAGGTTCCCTAGGCGAAATTGATTTTTTCTAAGCCCAAAGATTAGGGCAGGACTCTCAGTATGGAGTCTGTCTGTCAAATACTGAGTGACTGATCCACGGCATTACGTCAGATTGTTTTTCTTAATAGGTTTTAGTGAAACATAACATCACGCCTCCAAATTCTCAAAGGGTTAGATTGAGGTGTACCTAACAAGAACACCCACATTTCGCCAGTTATGTTTGAGTACCATGTAATAGGGGGCGAGCCACGGAGTCTGGATTTGTGCCCGGTTGATGGCACAACCGGGCACAAATCCAGACTCCGTGGCTGCTACTAAGAAATTCCTAACGGAATTCCTGATGGAAAAACTCAATAACACTTTGCCCGACCCAGGGATTGAACCCAGAACCGTATGCTCAGTAGTCGCGCTGTCGACCACTAGACCAACGAAGCAGTTTGAATAAGTATAAATAGCTATTTATGCAACTGTTACGTTATGGACGGTCTTTTATTACGAGTGCCATTTTTCAGAATCATGATTTTATCTACGAAGGAAGGAATAAAACTCAGAAATAGACAAATAAGTATTTTTAATATAAACTTAACTAGGTACACACTGACTATTGTTTATTTATATGTAGATTTTGTAGTGTAGTTACAATTTATTTTTATTTTTTTATTTAGTTTTAAGAGCGTTTATACCCTACGACATTTCATACAAACTTTCAAGTCGTTATTTTCCGAAATGACTGAACAGATTTTAATGAAACTTCCTACTCATAAGCAGTATACATAGGTCTAAAAAGTTACTAAAAAACATTTTCGAAAAGTCTTTTAAAAATGAAGATAATTGGAAATTTCTGTTTCTATAGATGATTTAAAAATCGCTCTAATTTAGCTGTAACATTATTTTTCGAAAATGTTTTTAGTAACTTTTAATTAAAATCTGTTCAGTCATATCGGAAAATAACGACTTTAAAATTTGTATGAAATGCCATAGGGTATAAACGCTCTTAATATGTATAAGGCAAAGATCTTGTAGCCGCAACAGCCAAATAGTATACGATACTTTTGTTCTAAACTTGTTCCATTTAAAAAAAAAACATTTACCTACATTGTCCCGATTTCGAAGTAATATTATAGGTACCTGGCTGTATGTTCAGAATGTCTTTGCTTGTGTTTTAGAATTTATGACGATTCGCATAATGCAACCCGATGTCGTTATGGGTATCATAATGAAACCGCTGTCAATTTTGTAATTCGAATATAACGAAACCACAGTAGATAAACTATTGACAGGACACGCACTTATTTTATTGCAGTGACCACTAGACTTCAAAAGCGGTCCTAAGGTTTAAACTAAGGATATAGCCATCTCTTTCGACCCCCATAGAAAAGAAGGGAATAGCGCATTTCCCATTGGCGACCACATGGCACGATAGCGACCTACATAGTAAACAGTCGTCGCTCTACTTGGCACAAGGATTAGACATTTGTCTTCGGAGCTCTGGGTCACGCTTTCGATTCGGGAATCAGGACGAATGGCATGGCCTATATAATTTTGATCCTAGATGTTTAGGGTGTGCTTAGTAGTGAATTTCTAGAATTATTCACCGACTTGGAAAAGCAGAAGGTTATGTCTTCAGTGCGTTTCTTTTATAGTTAAATGATAATGATATAAATTTTGATATTAATTTTCCTATTTTAAAAAGTTGTTTTTATTTTAATTTAGCTTCCCTACCTAATTGCTTTTCCACCAATTCGCACTAAGCGTTTTTAAACGTCTTTCCTCTGTCATCTCTGACCTAGACTAGACTAGTGAATATCGAGTTAGTTATTTTTACGGATTGGAAATCATCAAATGACCCCTCCTGCTCTGGGCGGAGCGGAAAGGAGTGTCAGACTAGTACAGACTAAAACCCATCCATGTTCCTTCTTAACCCTTTGTGTTCCAGGGCCACGGTATCTCTTTCGAACAATCCCGCAGCCCTGGCAGGCATCGGCTCTCTCGGACCCCTTCCGATTTGCTGACATTTCCTTGAGGCGCGCGTGGTACACGAACGCGCCGTCGGCATGGCCTGTCGGCATAAGACGGACGGAGGGTGAGCTACCATTACTCACCGTCCACAGGCCCGCGAGTTATGAAATCCCTGTATTCTAAAATTTTCTTTTTCGTCTGGTTAGTGCCTCCTGGTGTCAAAATTTGAAAGCCGCCCTCTGACTTGGCCTCTGCTTTGGCTTTACATGCCCTCGAGAAATATCTCTCAAGCATACTGGTTTGATAATTATACAATACGCACATGAATTTAAAAAATCTGAGATCTAGGGTTTGAACTCGAGACCTATGACTTGGCAGTCCGACGATCAAACCACTAGGCTATCACTGCCTAGTCAGTAGCTGTTAGAAATGGACAACAAAGAGAACCTCGTGGAGTCCTGAGGCATAGAAAACATAAAATAACATAAATCGCAATCGCATTGTCGCAACGTCAACTTTAATGCGTTTGTGGTGCGAATACCAACGTGCTATCAGCACCTTGCCTTGGAAGAGGACTTATGCCTGCAGGGAGTGGTGTTCTGACGCTTCCACGGGCAAGTGCCACATGAACGCACAGTGTCATAGTGCAGTGAAGTGCTACTAACATAGTTTTAAAGTTTCTATTTACTAACACGAGTTGTATTTTACGATATATGCTAGTCTGTAAGGTGTATCTACGGGCCAGAGATGCCCGAGAATAAATGAATGTTATGTTTTGTAATAAATCTATTAAAGTATATGAATAAACTCACAGTTTCAAGCTTTCGCATCTGGCTCATAGGTCTTGTAACTCCAGCCATTTCCCTTTTACTAATAAATAACTTTTGGTACTACTAAATAATTATTGCAAAACTCAAAGCTAGTCATTGAAATAAATCAATCCGTTGCTAGGGGAGTTGTGTTGCTAGGCAACGGACAATAAACAACCCTTGGAGGTCAATGCTTTAATTAGTCGATTAAATATTCTACTTATTTTTGGTGTTAAGAATATTTAGTACGGTTATTTCTGGTGCCTAATGGTGGAGTGAACTGGACGCGTTTTGTGACAAGGGTCGTGGGTTCGATTGTGGGACTGAAATGTCTGTACCAGAATAGCTTTTCTGCTTTTGTAATGATAAAAAGGGATGATATTTCGGGCCCCGTATGCGAGTTCTTAAAATTTAACTTGATTGAAATGTTAGGATGTACAAACCTAATTAAGCCGATTATTTTATAAAGACCATGTTTCTTATAGTTTTATTTGATTGAAAGGAATGAAAACCTCTTTGTTTTGTTTTTAATTTAGCCTACTCTGTCCCATTGCTGGGCAAAGGCCTCACCCATGGCTTCCCTATTTTCCACATTTACATAGCTTAAAATACTAACTGATAAATAATTATGCATCATCATCATCATCATTTCAGCCGAAAGACGTCCACTGCTGGACATAGGCCTCCCCCAAGTGTCGCCACATTGATCGGTCCCGTGCGACTCGCATCCAGCGGATCCCCGAAACCTTCACCAGGTCATCGGTCCACCTAGTGGGAGGCCTTCCAACGCATCGTCTCCCGGTTCGCGGTCGCCATTCCAGAACTTTTCGGCCCCATCGGCCATCTGTTCTGCGAGCAATGTGCCCTGCCCACTGCCACTTAAGTCTGGCAATTCTTCGGGCTACGTCGGTAACCTTGGTTCTCTTGCGGATGTCCTCATTTCTGATTTGATCACGCAAGGAAACTCCGAGCATAGCTCTCTCCATTGCCCTCTGGGTGACTTTGAGCCTTCTGATGAGGCCCATTGTGAGCGGCCACGTTTCGGTCCCGTATGTAATCACTGGCAACACACACTGGTCATAAACCTTTGTCTTGAGACACTGCGGTAAGTTGGACGAGAAGATACCACGCAGCTTCCCGAACGCTGCCCAGCCGAGTCGGATTCGACGATTGACCTCTTTCTCGAAGTTAGACCTACCCAACTGGACCGTTTGTCCCAGGTAGACATAATCGTCTACAACTTCGATAGTAGAGTCTCCGATCTTGATAGGAGTGGGTGTTACATGGGCATTCAACATGACCTTGGTTTTGTCCATGTTCATTTTAAGACCCACTCTTTCGGAAGCTCTACTGAGGTCATCGAGCATTGTACTGAGGTCCTCCATGGTCTCAGCCATGACCACTATATCGTCGGCAAATCGAAGGTGAGAGATGTACTCGCCATTGATGTTGATGCCTAGCCCTCTCCAGTCCAGAACCTTGAAGATATCTTCCAGTGCAGCGGTGAACAGTTTCGGAGATATGACGTCTCCCTGTCTCACACCTCGCTGCAGAAGGATAGGTTCCGAGGTCTGGTCCTGAAGTCGGACTGACATGGTGGTGTTTTTGTACAAACACTTCAGCACCTCGATGTACCGATAATCAATTTGGCACCGTTGGAGAGACTGCAGTACAGCCCAAGTCTCGATCGAATCGAAGGCTTTCTCATAGTCCACAAACGCTAAACAGAGAGGCAGGTTGTACTCTTCGGTCTTCTGTATAACCTGTCGCAGCGTATGTATGTGGTCTATGGTGCTAAAGCCTTTACGGAATCCGGCTTGTTCGGGAGGCTGAAAATCGTCAAACCTGCGCGCGAGACGATTCGTGATGACTCTTGAAAACAACTTGTAGACATGGCTTAGAAGTGAGATGGGCCTATAGTTCTTCAACCGGGCATTGTCGCCCTTTTTGAAGAAGAGTACACCACACCCCTGCACCATGCCTGAGGCGTTTTACCCTCGAGTATGACGGAACCAAACAGCTTCTGAAGGGCCTTAAGTACCGGTTTTCCACCCGCCTTCAGAAGTTCGGCCGTAATTCCATCATCACCCGGTGCCTTGTTGTTTTTAAGCTGTTTCAGAGCCATCCTAATCTCGTACAGGCTGATGTCCGGGATGTCTTCGGTGTAGTGTCGGGTCAGTCTAGCTCTTGGGTCATTCGCTAGATTTACAACGGGTTTCCTGGTTGACGTGTACAACTGCCCATAAAAACTCTCGATCTCCCTCAGTAGCTCCGGTTTGGCGGATACGATTCTGCTATCGTCGGTCTTCAGTTTCGTGAGCTGGCTCTGCCCAATAGCCAGATCTCTTGCAAATACCTTTGAGCCTTTATTCCGCTCAATGGCGTCTTTAATACGCTCGGTATTAAATCGGCGGAGGTCGCTCTTCAAGGATTTAGAGATCTGTCTATTGAGCTGCCGGTATTTCCACGCATCTTCTGAAGACTGCAGGATCATCTCACGCCGTTCCTTCATGAGCTTGAGAGTATGATCAGAGAGTTTTTTGTTCTTCTGTGTACGACGCGTCTTGAAGAACTTAGACCCTGTCGTATGGACAGTTTCCACGAATCCATCGTTGCATTCGTCCACTGAGCTTCCTAGGCACTCGAAACGATTCTGGAGTTCAAGCTGAAAGCTCTCGGGGTTTTGGATCTGGATCTGTGCTGGTCGGAGCGTAGACTTCATCAGTCGAGACCTTTCTAGCTTAATATTGATGTTCAATGTGCCTCTTACCATGCGGTGGTCGCTCCCAGTTTTCACCGAATTGATCACAGAGACATCATTGAACATTTGCTTCTTGGTTGACATGATGAAGTCAATCTCATTTTTAGTTGCACCATCGGGGCTCTGCCAGGTCCACTTCCTGTGCTCACGCTTTCTGAAGAAGGAGTTCATCATATAGAGGCCCTCCTTCTCCATAAAACTAGCCAGTTGGTGTCCCCGGTGGTTCCGACATCCAAACCCAAATTGCCCCACCTGCAGCTCATCTCCGTCTCGCTTGCCCAGTTTCGCGTTGAAGTCCCCCAATAATTATGCATATTTATAATTATTTATTTCGTTATGACCAAACTTACTATAATAATCCCTTTAGTTTGGCAGCTGTAATTCTAATCAAGTTAGATGATATGGACTTGTACTTACGGTAGTAATTATAAAAATTAAAAAAATAATCATTTTAAATAGTTTCTAAGGCAACAGTAAGATAACGATCAGCGTTCTTTAGTCTGCCTACTATCTGGCACATTACTACTTAATAGAAAGGAGCAAAAGATATACCAACAATAGTGCTGCATTGTTCTTTTGCGCGTGATCATAGTTGGAACTAACGGCGCCATCTTGTTTATTCAATTCAATTTTCGTAGAATTTTAAAAATGTTTACCAATACTTCCTTCTGCCTTTTGACATTGAGCAAGCGTCAAAAGAATCATAATACACTATAATACTGTTTTATTTACAATAAAAAAATAACCTGAAAAATCCATGTAACAAGACCCAAGTTATTAAGACAAAGGAACGTAAAAAAACATCTAAGTTTAAAATAGCTTCGGACCAGAAAAGATCCCGTGTAAAACAAGCAAAAAGCTAAAGAAAGCGCTCGTCAGAAAGCTACTGAAAGCGGCGTCATCCCTTTGAACGTGTTTCATTAAGTTCAGCCGTTGAGGATTCAGCGCTGAAAAGGCTGTAATTAAAACGTGTCATTAAAAACGTTAGACAATCGAGGCTGTCGTCTTGTTGATGAGTGTGGAATGTGGATGTTTTTTGTGATAATGTTACCCGCATTGCTGGATTAATATCTTATGGTTAGAGAAATGCCCATTTTTACGTACTTTATATGCAAACTAGCTGTCCCGCGCAACTTCTTCTGCGTCACACTTTCCCCGTTTTCGCAACATTTTACATTGCTGCTCCGCTCATATTTGTTGTAGCTTGATGATATATATCCTGTAGCCTTCCTCGATAAATGGACTATCAAACACTGAAAGAATTTTTCAAATCGGATCAGCAGTTCCTGAGATTAGCGCGTTCAAGCAAACAAACAAACAAACTCTTCAGCTTTATAATATTATAGTATAGATATATACTATAGACATAGATTACGAATTTCTCAGTATCAAAATTCAGTCTGAATTTGTGCCATAGTGGGCATAGATGGACCTAAAACAAAATAGGTGCAATGTGGGTTTAGGTCTTATTTGTCTGCTTAACGCTTCAAGGATCAGTATTGTCAATAGTAGTACCTTTTTTATCTTAAACGGTTGGTTTTGTAGGCTACTCATCGCTCTGGTTCGGTCTTTGTTCTTTTTTTGTCTTGTGTAATGTAACGCATGCGCGTATGGTCTAACTGGTGACAGGCAACAACACAAGAGACAATGACATAGCTGGTTGTGAGTGTTTGAGATCCAACTCGATAGTAAAACTACCAACTACTAAACCAACAACCTCACCACCAATAACTTGTACGTGTGGTGTTAGTGTAAGTTGGTTATAAATAAATAACCATTATTTATAAAAATGAAATTAAATATTTATTTTATTCTGTTTTTAGTATTTGTTGTTATAGCGGCAACAGAATAACATAATCTGTAGAAATTTCAACTCGCTAACTATCACGGTTTATGAGATGCAGCCTGGTGACAGACGGACGGACGGACAGCGAAGTTTCAGTAATAGGGTCCCGCCCGTTTGACCCTTTGGGTACGGAACCCTAAATATTAGTAGTGGACTAATGTAGACATAATAGAATTATGTCACAAATATGAAAAAAACAAAAGACTTCAATCACAATAACACTAAAACTACACTAACTACCAATTCGTAGCGATTCAGATTTCTTCGTAGCCTGCTACGAGTCTACGACTTTCGTAGACGCACTACGCTCTCGTTGATCGTCTACGAATTGCTTGCTACGGATTGCGCTTGTATTTTAAGCAACCAAAGTTTAACCAAAGATTCTTAGGCCCGCTTTCTGGAACGTTAAATTACTAAAGCGTCAAAATTAAACGCAAGTTAAGGTCTATGACTGGTTGAATTATTATCAAGCAAATCGCATCATTAGGCTTGCGTTTAACTTTTACGCGTCGATAATTCTCGTTCCAGAAATCGGAGATTAAATCTGTTCTTGTTCTCTAGCTGGGAAGTTATTAAAACCTCTCGGATATGAACTAAGACATTGTAAAATCAATTATAGTGCCTGATCAAACAATGGAGCTTCCAATCACAAAGCGCATCAAGATTAATGAGAGAGATTAACATGAATATAATTGTCTTCCACATTAAGTAATACCTAAGGTACAATTTTGAATAAAGGAGGATATGAGTAGTGTCTCATTTCAGTATTTCAGTATTTAAAGCCACTTATGACTGTTTACTGAGCAGCGGTTTACTGGGGAGCAGCGGTGGCCCAGTGGTGGTGGCCCCAACTTACGAGCAGTAAGTCGTAGGTTCTAACCCACGCAGGCGCATTACTTTGTGTAATTTATTTCATCACCATTGCTCTCAAAACGGTTAAGAAAACATCGTGAGGAAACCGCCATGTTCTCGAACTAAAACTTCGAAGACATGTGACATCTACCAACCCGCACGGGGCCCGTGTGGTGGATTGAAGCCCATTCTCTCTTATTGCGAGGAAGCCTGTGTCCCAGCAGTGGGAACATTATAGGCTGATGATGGCTGCATATCTCCGTAGTACTTATTAGTCCTACAGTCCTTTCACAATGTTTTTACCTCTTCTTCTTGGTCGTTCAGTCTTGACAGAGTGGTTACGGTCATGGGGAGTCGCCCACAACCGCGGTCGTTGCCTTCGCAATACTTTTCCCCCAGTCTCCGTTTCTGTCTATTTTTTTTCTCGTTTTCTTCCGTCTCATTTTTAAGTGTGTGTGGCGATCCTTAATACTTACTTTTATAATTTTGATATTGTTTATATTTGCTGTAATTTTCTAGTGCCTTGTTTTGCCATTACCTAAGTATCCTATTAGTACTGTAAAATGTATGCTTGAAGTAGTTGCCTAGCAACTAAAACAATTCTTGGTAACAACGGTTGTCACTTCCTTATAAAATATCCTGGTTAATAAAACTCTCCTAAGGTAAAATATTATCACCTTTTATTGCCTGCTCCATAAATAGTGTTCAAACCACTAAATGTGTTTAAATCGTGGCTTAATAATAACAACCGGTCGGGCCGAACTTTAGGTTAAGCCTCGCTCGCCTAGTTTGGTCTGTGGATGGGTGACCACCCGTTACATACCGAGTTTCCTCCGTGCCTCAGAGAGCACGTTTAGCGGAACCTATGGCCCCTGGCTGTCATTTGTAGATCATTAACTGTTATTATAGGTAGTCAGTGGGCCGAAAGTGTGACAACCAGTCTTACCAAGGGGTATCGCACTACCCAGTTACTGGGTTGTGGAGGTCAGATAGGTAGTCGCTCTATGTAAAAAACTGGTGTTCAGATGCATGCAGTCTGACTGGAAACTGACCCCAACATAGCTGGGAAAAGGCTAGGCAGATGATGATGATATTTATGTTTGTTTTACCTGTGTAAAGGCTTATGTATTATCTGTATCCGATCTCTAAGTCATAACACTGAAAATAACTAAAATAGACTAACCGTGCTGTATCAACGTATGGTTATTAAACAATTATCGATTTTATTTGTTTTCCTTTTTAACTAAACGAAATGGCAACGCACTAAGATAAGAGAATCATCATTATAACACACATTACACAACATACAAACAATAGCAAAATTGTTTAAGTATTTTTTTGCAGTGAATAAAATAAAATCGCTTTTCCAACTCGTGCAGAGTACAAAAAATCGAGATTTAATTGTAACATTACCTAAATGTGTACTTTTCGTAATTTTTTGCACAGATGTATTGCTATAATAATAATAATATTTTAAAATTCAGCATATTTTACAAATAAATAGTTACATAGGTACTTTATTAAGTTATTTTATACAATTTGTAGCTTACAATTAACATAATTACATATTATTGTATTTTTTCTTGTTCATGTGGTGTTTACCTTTAAGTAATTGTTGCACTGTGTAGAGTTTAAACGCATATTTTATATTTGTTTGTAGTTTAGTGTAAACAATTGTTAGAAGACCTAATAAATAAAATAAAAGTAAAATATTTTGTTATGTGATGTTTTATTATTTATGTGTAATCGCCATTTCCTTTACTCTGTATGGGTTGGCTTATTTTCTATAATAGCAATCTCCCCAATACAGCCATATCGCTCACACTTGTGAGGTGATAAGCAGTAAGTAGTAACTAGGTGCTGGCGTGAGATGAATGTGGATGTATCACACACTAGCGGGCCTGTGTCCAATGTTTCTTATTAAAAGTTTGTATGAAGTGTTTTGATTGCATAGACATTGAACTAGCTTCTATAGGACTTAGCCTTGGCAAAATATTTTTAGGATTATCGTAAAATAGAATCAAGTAGCTTCACAAATCGTCTTGTACCTAAGTTAGTATTTTACAGTTTGCCTATTGTTAATGGCCTGCCTTTTTATAACCGGATTAAAATCTCATTGAAACAAGTACCTATCAGTTATTTGCTCTATGTTAATTTCTAGTTTTCTTCCTTTTTATTTTCGTTCCTTTGTTAGTCTGGAAACCTAGACAGTATGGGAGGGAACCCGTTTGCGTATGTATGTCAGTTTTATTTTTTTGAAGATTTCATCTTCACCGCCTCTTCGTAATGCAGCGAAGTCCGAGCTTACTCCTGACTTTCTGAGCGAAGTGAGGGAGTTAAGTCTAGAATCTTGCGTGCTGGGGTGGGGGGGGGGGATTCGAAAGGTTCTTCCAAGACGAGGACACTATCCCCGAGAAGCATACTCAACTGCGAAGAAATAAAAATCAAGCCAGTCAGCAAGTTGGTGATGGGGTAGACTGCCTTGGAGGTTTTAGATACTTTTCATTACTTTCCAACGTTCATGATCTCGCAACCCAACTTCTTAACGCACACCGTTTAACAATGGAGTCAGTGCAAGCGTGGAGTCGTCACAGAGCGCAGTGCCGCATTCGGGGGCGCGGGGCGAGCGTGGGGGCGGGGGCGCGGCGTGCTGCGGCCGCGTGCGGCGAGCGTGCGACGCCGGTGGGGTTGCCAGGCGTAAGGAGACGTGGATGTTATAAGGGGTTTTTATTGTGATTTTTTTAAATGCACTATTCCACACTATTCCCAAACCACTGTAACTCCTGCAAAAATATAAAGAAAGAATCGTAGAACTACAACATGGTTTATTTAATTTGATCCGCATCATATCATAGATAACCTATGATCTGTATATATACCAATAGACCGGCTCGATAAATATTCATGCCTCTCCATTATCAGTACCAATCCGCGTCGTAAATGGAGAAAACCTAAGGTGTGCGCATAACAAAGTTCACAATTCACAATCATATCACAAACAAACTAATACGATAAATTTTTCCCATGCGGAAAATTGGCGTAGTTTTCCGCTTGGTACTGGCAACATCGCCGGCGTTTCTCCACTGCCCGGCAGTCATGCCCCGCGCCGCGCCAGCCACGGCCGCGCTCGCGACCGCCACACTCGCGGTACTCGCGGCACTCGTCGGTGAGTTCAATTCGAATTTAGTAAATCATTAGGAACTGTCATTTGATTTTTAAAATATGTTTTTTAAATTTAGATGATAGTGTTTTTTTTTTAAGGTGGTATTCACGATGTGGTCGGTTTTTTTATAGCGGTTTGAGACAGCTTGTTTTTGTTTTATATTTTCAGTGGGTTATTATGAATTAAAATGTTAATTGTTAACGGATTTGATTGCGTAACAGGAAGTATACAATTTTTATTACCTACTGGTGATCGTTTAAATTATGCTTTGTTCTAAACATAATGGAAATTTATAACACAATAAAAACTAAATATATAATCTAACCTAGGAAAAACCGGCATCTGTTTTAAGGATCAAAATTAAACATAACAACGTAACATTTTGTTCTGAAACGTATAAATACGTACAATACTCGTGTAGACAATAAACTCAACCTTTCGCTCTACTTACTTATGACAACGACCTCTATAGAGGTTTCCAAACATTGGAATTGATTAAATTAGAACTGTAAGTAGAAAATTCTTTAACTTAACAGTGATAAAATTTATTTTAAAATCATCTTTTCCTGTAACAAAATTTTCAAACTGTCTTTTTTTATTCGAAAATTCAGAATTCTTTATTATTGAATAAAGAATTCTGTTAAAATAAAAATAAACTATACATAGGCATAAAAACCGAAAGCTTTTCCATAAAATAAGCCAGTTTTATCACTACAGTAAACAAGGCTTTGTTGAAAAATAACGGCTAGGCGCAACGGAATCTATATGCATAATAAATGCTGCTCACAACTTCCACAAATTGAAACCGGGAACAAAATAAACGAGTTTGATGCAGCCCTGGCTAATTACATTAAAAACTAAACTTCATTTGAATATGGAACACTTCTACACTGAATTCGAAAGGAGGTTTTATTTGTTTCTTTATTTATTTGGGTCAGACTGTAGTCTATAGTTTGGCTACGGATACCGCAGTGGTCCAATTGTGTTTTTTAAGGCAAGAGTCATGTTTTACAACAAAAAAAAGACCTTTATCTCTATGCGTGTTGAAAACAGAGAGATTTTGAGATTATATCAAGAAAACGGATAGCAGCGTTGCCCTGGCTACTAAGTCAAAGTCAAATTCAAAAGTCAAAATTATTTATTTACAGTAAATGTGGTACAAGAGATGGAAAAAATAATAGGCAATGACAAATTTCGCCATAACAATGGCATGCAACTAATTTTAACACACAACAATTATGTGAACACAAACATTAAATTAGGTAAAGTAAAGCAAAACCAAATTTTGCTGATAAACACTACGAACAAACAAATTCTTCTAATATAAACACTTAAAATAATTTTCAATAAACACAAGATCGTAAATTATTATAATTTAGTTCATTCTCTATAATGCATTCCGGTTATTATATGACTGACAATTTTTTTTTTTTGAGAATATCAGCTGTGGAATAAAGCTATGCGAAATAAGTAAGCCATTTTTTCAGAATTATGCAGAATTTTCTGTACGGAAGATCAGTAATAAACTTTGGTAGAGAGTTAAAGATAAGTGGAGCCATATATTCACAATTAAGTCTAAATAATTCAATCCTAGGTATCCTAAACATTCTTAATAGATACTGTGTCACTTTACGATTATTAATATTGTTTTATTTTCAAAAAGTGAAGAGTTAGTTTTGACAAATTTTGCAATCTCATAAATATAATACACGGAGCAGTGAGAAGGTTGTGTGATTTATACACTGGTCTGCAAGAATCAGTCCAGTCCATATTGTAAATAGAGCGTATACATTTTTTTGGGTTCCGTACCGAAATGGTCAAACGGGACCCTAATATTGAGACTTTGTTGTCCGTCCCTCCGTTCGTCCGTCCGTCTGGCACCAGGCTGTATTTCATGAACCGTGATAGTTAGCCAGTTAAAATTTCTATAGATTATGTATTTCTGTTGCCGCTATAACAACAAATACTAAAAACAATAAAATAAATATTTAAGGGGGCTCCCATACAAAAAAGTGATATATTTTACTCGGTTTTACAAATAATGATACGGAACCTTTCGTGCGCGAGACCGACTCGCACTTGGCCAGTTTTTTTTTATATATTTTATTTGTAAATAGATATAAAGAGATAGATGCCATTTCTTCGTCCTTTCGTCTTAATCGTCCTCAAAACTTTATTTTGTTCCAGATTTAGAAGTGACATGAAAGTCATGTTCCATTTTTGACTTCGGTGTGTCAAATAGGCATGGAACTAATAAATACTTAATAGGTTATTAGGAAAAACTGCCGCCATACTATTTAAAATAGAAAATTAAAAAAAAAACTTTAACAAATTATGGCGGTTACTAAGATACAGGCTGTTCAACGAAAAGTTTTTATCGCTCTCAACGTAACCCGTCTTCTCCGAAAAGAAGCGTAGAGTAAATAAGTGATTTTGATTTACGTCCCCAAGATGTAGGTCAAATTACCGAGTTTGCCTTTACATAAACAAGCCAAGGCGGGATTTACTGTTCTGCGGAACTTCTGAACGTTAACCTGCTGCAGACTTTCGACTTCATCTTACCTGTAAAATTGAGGAACTTACAGCCTTTACACGCTTATTTAAATTTACTATTTTGATCAATCATGCTAACAATAAAGTGATCGCTATTTTCATTGCAATAAGTTTGCTGATAGATTGCTGTCAGAGAGAGAGGTACACTGTTTGTGGTTTAAAAATATTATATTAATCTCTTTATTCATTTTCATTACATATTACCTACTTTTTAAATATTTTTACAAAATTGTATTAAAAAAAAAAAACAGTAGCCCACCGGCGTCGGTGTGCTACTATTTTTGTTAAATTTTATAAATTCAATAAATTCAGTTTTAAGTCTGCGCGTTAACTAGCTCATATTGTTGTTTTTCGTAGGTGGTGATTCTTGGGAAATGTAATTTTAATAAGCACAAAATAACCAGTTTTTACGAACACCTAAATCTGCTTATCTTAATCTTACCTCCAAAAGTGAAGTAGTCTTTGATTTAAAATTCTTCAGTAAACTTATTATTTCGGTAGGTAAGTCTAAGCGTTGTTTCAAATTATTCATTTTTAATGATTTTTTTTGTTGTTTGTTGCTGGGAAAGGTTTGTTGATTCTTGAGAAATGTGATTCGAATAAGCTTAAAACAACCAGTATTTGCTTTAAGCGAAGTTTAAACACACTGCGGCATTAAATATTACTGATTCTGACAGCTTTTAACTTTGCTTTAGCAAATTTGTTTTTGAAGTCAAATATTAAGGGTTATTATTTGGTAACGTTCCGTTAACTTGTTCCCTGCTATGTAGGGGTCGGCTTCCAATCTATCTGAATCCAGCTAAATAAAACCAGTATTTTACATGGAGTGACTTACAAGCTTTTATTTAGATTTTTTTCCAACACACCCAATTACTGTGTAGTTTTATACCCTTGGTGAAACTGTTACTATTATTGAGGTTATGAAAATAAAATTATACAGCTACTACAAACCGAACTGGTAGTCAAGCGTAACACACATTTGTAATGCTTTTTATTTCGACACTACCAAACAATAACAATTGCGTTTTTTAACATACCTACAACTTTTACAAACTGCCGAAACATTAAACTATGTATTTCCTTATCTATATCTAATCATTTCTTTTGTGATTGTATTATTAGGGTACCTACAGATCTTGGAATCACCACAACGCATGTGATTTTACATCACAAATTAAAAAAAAAAACACAAATCTTTCGCAAGTCTCCTACTTGCATAAAAAGGGGGGTACTACCTGCTATTACCTGCCAAAGTAACAAAAACCCCTCTCCTCTCAGTTTTCTCTCTTATCTCCACTAACGTTATTTCACTCAATCTGACCGTTACGCGACAATGAAAGACAAATTAAGTGCGTCCGCAGTTTTTGTCCAACTTATAAGATACGCACTGAACTGAGTCACCGAGGCTCAGTAGTCCGCAACCCGGCAGAAGTTATTTATTCTATGTTCTTGGTTAATCGTTTAGATGTATTGTTTGTTTTTGTGATTCGAGCCACGATAAGTAGGTACAAAAACAAACAATACATCGAACGCTTTTTTTTTTGTAACTCGAGCCACGATAAGTAAAGAGATGTCAGCAAACCGGAAGGGGTCCGAGAGGGCCGATGCCTGCCAGGGCTGCGGGACATTTCGAAAGAGATACCGTGGCCCTGTTACACAAAGGGCTAAGAACATGGATGGGTTTTAGTCAGTACAAGTCTGACACTCACTGGGGGATCGGCGTTGAGAGCTGAAATACAGGTTATGCCTAGTTCGGCCCCAAATGTTAATACTTTTGTGTACTTTAAGTTTAAATCTAAGCACTTTACCTGTAAAGAGAAATGTTCAATTTTTTTGTGAATAAACATTATTATTATATTATTCCTCCCTCCCGCTCTGCCCAGAGCGGGGGGGGGGAGTCATTTGATGATTTCCCATCCGCCACGATAAGTAGCTTTAATTTACACTGTCATCATCTGCCTAAACTTTTCCCAACTATGTTGGGGTCGCCTTCCAGTCTAACCGGATGCAGCTGAATACCAGTATTTTACATGAGGCGACTGCGTATCTGACCTCCACAACCAAGTTAGCACTAGGTAATACGATACCCCTTGGTGAGACTTGGTGATACTGTGTGGTCAGCCATCCACGGACCAACCCAGGCAAGCGCAGCTTAACTTAAAGGTCGACCCGTGTGGCTGTTATTATTTGGCACGAGCTCATACGTTTATTTGCACTGTATTGCAGCTAAAACGGCTGAAACTTTTTGTGCCAATCCAAAACATTAATGTAATTTTAGAAGTCTCTTAAAAAGGTGTGATTTTCATGTATGAATGCAGTTTAAATCGGGATGCAATCGTAGTTCTGTCAGTCTTTATGTTTAACATGATTCTCTGATATGTCTTAACTGTATTTTTCTTACTAATGTTATATTGCTATGAAAAATTCTCGATGCCAAAGAACTGTTTCTTCTTTGATAATTTAAAGTTTAAGCATTACGTTAAGGAGAGGATATTCCCGCAAAAGCATTTATGACTTCAACTGTAATAGCAGAAAACCAGGAATAAATTAAATAAATTACTCATTAAATTTTGAATACATCCCATGAAACACAAAGATAGAAACTACAAACCACTTAAAAGTTGATTCCTCTCACTCGCAGAAGCAGTAAACTCCTGAAGTGGGATCGTTGTTGAAACTCCATGATGACGGTATAAAATGCGAATATATTCTGTCTGTCTGAGTTTCGTGCTTCGGTTAATTAAAATAATACCAACGAAACAACTTTAGGAAGTCATGTAATTAATTTAGATTTTCCTTTTCCTTGTTGTTTGCTGATTTTGCGGGTCCTTTTAACCTCCTAGATTATATTAGATAGGTAGGTATATTTAAAAGGTTTTTCGATTGAGATTCTTCGAAAAAGATGGGCAATTTTTTTTTTTGGATTCTAATTCTTGGATGAACTCTGGACAGGCCTTTGCCCAGCTGTAAGAAGGCAACGGCTGGTTTAAAAATAAAATATAGATTCGGAAACTTTAATGAATTGAGGTTTCAATTTATGTAAGCTCTTTTAAGTTGTTAACTTTGGCAACAAAAAAAAGTCATCTTTGCCTCTGTCATTAGTTCTTTCCTAAAAAACAAAGATCATCTTAGCAAATCTTGAAAGGATGGTATGATGTTAGGGTAGGTTAAGTCCCAACACTATTTTGGCCAAGTTATCAAGTGTGTCATGGCCTACAAACAAGCAGGAGTAACCCATTGTCCTCATTCATGGGATGACAAACAACTTGGATGTTATTTCACCAAATGTTATGAAAGTGGAAGTCGTAGACAGTGTGGCACCGTGGCTGCGTTGGTGTGTGGTCCAAGTTGTGTCGAACTGATTTTCGAAGGTAATAGTTTGTTTTGAAAGAAATAGAAGGAAATAGCGTGGTAAATGATAATTGGAGAATAGAAGAAAATACATTTTGCATCGACCTCCCAGGTCTAAGAGAAAGATGATGCAAAACTGTGACGAGTTTGCGTCGTAACTCCGAAAGGATAAATAAAATTCAAGGTATTTTTTACTCAGTTTCCGTACAGTCATCAAAAAATAGTGTTGGATTTATTAATAAAGATACGTATTTATCTGCTTGAACGTCCATACATACTAATTTATATCTATGGACGTTGAAGCGTATAATCTGGGCAACTGGGCAACAAAAAATAGGAACACTATACCAAAACTAAATTAATAAAACAGCAAAACAATTTTTTTTTTTTTTTGATGTTATATAAATATCAACCCCTTAGTACGCCAGCACATCAAGCTACAACAATCTGTCAATTTTTTTTAATAGATTTTCAACTTTATCGTTAAGGACTTAGATTCAAGGTTGATTGGGAAAATTTGTCAGTTTTGGGGTAGCTGGATGCGCTGTTCTGTATGGTGTCGGACGTAAAGAATAGCATTATCCCATATCTTCTCGTGGGTGTCGTAAGAGGCGACTAAGGGACTTGCCAGAGAATGGGCAGCTGCGTTCTTTGTGCTTTTGTAACAACCGTACTGCGATCGCCAACCCGCCTGCCAAGCGTGGCGATTATGGCAAAACCCCCTAAAATGTCAATGTGGCGACACTTGGGTGAGGCCCATGTCCAGCAGTGGACGTCTTTTGGGCTGAAATCATGATGATGATGATGATGGATGCGCTATACATCACCAACATTCTTCTCTCACACAGATATAAACTTCCCCCTGACATTCATACTGTTTACGTTACGTTGACGTAATCACATTAAATGCCCGCGCATTTATTTACAAGCAGTATTGCATTAGTTTGTAATTGAATTTGCTTAAGATTCTTTGTTCAATTGGATTAAGGTGTCGATACGATTTGTTGTGGCATCTAAGGATGAAGGCAGAGATATAGGTGTCATGGTTGCGGTTGCGTCTACGTTCCTTGCCTCGCAAAGCACGTTTAGCTGTTGGTCCCGGCTGTCATTTTAAGATCTTTGACAGTCGTTACAGGTAGTCAGTGGCTGTAAAGTCTGACAACCAGTCTTACTAAGGAGTATCATATTACCCAGTACTAACTGGGTTGTGGAGGTCACTGACTAGTGTAATATTAATTTTTACATGTCCTAATTTTAATTAATGATATAGAAAATAAATATAAAATTAATCAATTAATAACATTTAACTACATTATTTACCAACAAAAAAAAAGTAACTATTTACAATACTAGATTAAATATAAACAGAAATAAACTAATAATGAACGCATCAAATCAGAATTCTGCATAGCTACAATTTATCACCTCATTCGTATTCAAATAAACGACATGTTAGGCACCCAGAGACTGTTCCTTTGTTCAGGCGCATCGTTCATGTTGTTCATTCACGACAGAATGCTTCTACGAAGTTCCACGTCGCGGAGACGGATCCTTGGTGTCAAGGCGAACGCACGTCAATTTATAACAAGTTATTGCGATCTCTAATACGGACCGATTTTTAAAAAACGGTCGTCATCGCGATATTTAATCTTTTAAACGGCGTCACTACCGTTTCCTCGACCATTTT
Organism: Cerastis rubricosa; assembly: GCA_949152445.1. Lineage (NCBI taxonomy): Eukaryota > Metazoa > Arthropoda > Insecta > Lepidoptera > Noctuidae > Cerastis > Cerastis rubricosa. The sequence continues at coordinate 20,049,210 of OX424541.1, forward strand.
ATCATATTGTGTGTGTGATTTGGAAAACCCCATTTGGGTAAGTGTTGCACAATTTTAAATTAGCAAGTAGCTAAGCAAATTGTAACGGTTTATTTCGCTTTGCTTTGGATCATGAGCATTTCTGTATTTGTGTTCCCGCCTTTCTTTATTTCTATTAGACGCTCATTAGTTTCTTCCTTTTGGTTTCTACCCCACAGTTTGTATAGTACATTGTTCACCGAGAGGAGAAAGTGACCGATTACCGTCGAGGGTGGGCGAGGGCTTTAAAACACCCGAGATCGGGAATCGCACTTTCTCTCGAGTGATACATAGTGCTTTATACTACACCTACGAGGAAAATAAAAAACTAAATCTTTACTAATTGAAATTTATATTGAAATTGTTGCAGTTAGTGAAGCTTAACACTTTTTCCATTAATGTTTGTTTGAGATGTTTGCGACAATGTAGGAGGAATAACTGGCTGTGCTGTTGGCACTGCGCTCGTAGAAGGCTGTGGTGCCAAAGGGGCAACTGGCTACTGAGGGGCATCTGGCATCGCCGCGCTCGTTGATGGTTGAGGAGATGAGTCTTGATGCACATTAATCGATCCCGATATTTGGTTATTTATTCGTGTTTTGTTTTCTACGGAATTCTCTATGTAGCTTTCTGCAACAGCGGACGATTTCCAACCACCGTGACGTTTTATTGTGGTTAAATCAGCACCAGTATCGGCAAGAATAGTCGCTGAAGTTCTGCGAAAGCAGTGGCCAGTGTATTCTAGTGGATTGAGTAAATTAAGGTAGGAAGGTATTTCTCTTGGCACAGTACTTATTTTGTTTTTCCCAATTACTTGTTTCGTACATTTTTTGTTTTTTTATTGTAGTAAAAACCGATTGGTTTTGGGGTCACTGGGGCGAATTTCGTTATATTTCTTCACTATCTCATAAAATAAGCCCGATATAACAAATGATCGCTGAATTTTGTTTTTTGTGTTAGGAATATTGACGATTATTCCATTTTCGAGGATTTCGATATCGTCTGTTGTCATATCCACAAGTTCTTGCGAACGACAGGCCCCATTTACTCCTAAAATCAAAATAACCTGTAAACAAAAATATCAAACATGAAAACCTAGTAGATTTCTACTCATAAATAGGTACGTAATAAATCATAAACCAGTGCATTTTGTTCATAAACTTACCTTCATCAACAAATATTTGTCATCTGGAGCATTCTGCAAAAAGGAATAAACATCCTTTGTAGTAAGCACTTTTGATTTCTTACTACGGAATCCCTCCGACTTTCTTTTCAGAAATGCTGTAAGTTTTTTGTATTCTTGAATATTTATGTCGTTTCTTGTCAATATAGTACTTTTCAACATTGAGTACATAGACCATAACTTACTTGGTTTGTATTTTTGCGCTTTTTCACTGAAATAAGTTAGCAAAACAATTTCAGAAAAAGATGCCGCATTTTTTTCACTTTTCCATTGCAAAAAATCGTCATAAGTTTTATTATATTTTTTAATTGATTTCTGTGGTAAAAGGTTATCAATCAGTATTTTTGCTGTTTCCTTCAACTGCGGCGGAGTTCAAAAATCTTCATCATCACTATCACTACTTATCATTTTAATAGTTTTATTTTACTTTTCTACGAAAACTGAATCCTCAAACAACACACAAATTGAAAATGGCGCCAATGGCGTCTGCAATTTTCACATGTTCTTTTTTCAAATTGTTTGACACCATCCAACACACAGCTAGTGGCCAGTGTCATTTTGCGAACTTGGAGATAAAAACTCACTGTAAAAACTTTTTGGCTTTTGATACTTAGGTTACCAGCGCATAGTCTTACCCAAAATTAAAAAAGAAAAACCACGTAAGAAATGGATTTTCATACACTTTTCTCTCCCGCTCAGATGCGTTTTCTCGCCGCATATTTGTTCGATATGCAATGACGTACTTTCTACCGTAAATTTGATAAAGTATCAAGGTACTTTCCGAGCAGGTGTAGTATAAACAATATTATTCCACTATTTTCAAATGTATCCGTTAATAATTCAAATGTTCTGATTAACGCCGTAATTAAACGTCACTACTGTCATCTCCGTATCTGATAGTGAACATCCACAGCAACACAGCTACATATTAGTGCTTCCCTATTAAGCGTTGCTGTGGGTGCTCACAGTCTACGACCAGTAGGTAATGCTTTCGCTTGTTGCGCATTACAGGGTTCAAGGATCACCTTACTCTACTCGCTTCCCCCGCAGTGGACAGTAGCGAGTCAGCCCACCTACCGCTGCACCTACATCCAGACCTGGCGATCGACACGCGAGCACTCATCTCCAGCAGTGACCTGTGACGTCAGGGGAGTGCTAGACCAGTGAGGGGGAGATGTAATCGCTGTATAGGCCCTAACCCATAATCACCATCTACCGAGCTAGACCTTTTTTTATATTTATTAAATGTTCCTTATTTTGCACCTACCTTTTTTATTTACTCTCCTCCTAGGAATCTACGCCTAGGTTAGGTGGAAAAGGTAGGGACAGATTTCATAACCGGGACACTAGGTCAGATAGGCAGTCGCTCCATGTAAAATACTGGTATTCAGCAGCGACCGGTTAGACTGGAAGCCGACCCTAATATAATTGGACAAAAGCTAGGCAGATGATGATGAAGATGATGATTGCATCTACGTTTTTTTACGTTGATTGCACGGTGGGGGCAGTGGGTAAGCGATTGGTACTTGTGCCCCATTCGGGTGGTTTATGCCTGTTATCACAAACGCTAGGTGTAACCTAATTGTTATGCGCAAGCACAATGTAGTACCTAGCATAGTAGTGGGCTAGATTCGTAAACTGCACAAATAAAAAAAATACAATTTGTGTTAGTAAAAACTCGTAGATCCTTAAAAATACTACAGTAACACTTGTGGACTATGTCACTATAAGAAGAAAAGAAAACTGTGTATTCACTACGAAACGCTATAGGCTATTGGTAATCCTTTAGACAAAATACACTTTCATCCCTCCTGGTAAACATAAAAAGCGATTCAGGACTACACGCAACATCATAATTAAATTCTACTCTCACCCTTCATCAAATCAAGCGTGATGATTTGTAAATTAACTCATTTGACCGTAGAGCGGTCCTTGACCTTCGAGGTGAATGACCGGCTGGGAAAAGGTCACCGCCATTTACCAGAATTTCTCCTTAAATCACCAAAAATGTGTTACGGTAGCCAAACGTCGAAATGATAAATTCTAATGAATGTTGTAACGAGAATTCTTCGGGGTTGTAAATCATTAATCATTGTCAGCACCTTGTAAGCGTTTATTATATATCATACTAGCTGTCCCGCGCAACTTCGTCTGCGTCACATTTTTTCCCGATTTTTCATTTTTCCCGATTTTTCATTTTTTCATTTTTCCCGATTTTGAAACATTATTCATTGCTGCTCCGCTCCTATTTGTCGTAGCGTAATGATATATAGCCTATAGCCTTCCTCGATAAATGGGCTATCTAACACTGAAAGAATTCATTCATCAAATCGGATCAGTAGTTCCTGAGATTAGCGTGTTCAAGCAAACAAGCCAACAAACAAACTCTTCAGCTTTATAATATTAGTATAGATTAGTATAGATATATTTTGGGCTTTCAAGTCATCAGGTTTTCGTACACACACAAACACTTTTAAAAATAATGTTGATTCCTTTGGTGCTTTCAAGCAATGTAACTGAGTATGAGGTCCTGCAATCGATTCCTGGGTCGGTCAATGTGTTATCGGATTTTCCATCAGGGATTTCTCAGTGGCAGCCCAGAGTCGGGATATGTGTCCCTGTGATGGCAATAGCATGGCCCCCTATTACCATTATCTGCATTGGATATAAGATAAGGCCATAAGTGGTTTTACTTAAGATACCTTGCGATACACCACTGCTGAACCTTTCAGGAATTACAGCCTGGTGATGTTATGAAAATTTCAATAAAATGATAGTTATTTCTCACACCTATAATATAATTATCTATATCTTTTTACATCATTTTTATTAAATAGATCTCTTCCAATATTTTTGTCAAAGATTTTTACTGTAACGTTGACGTCCTTAGTCCATTTGGCAATAAAACACAAATATATTTACGACTTGCTAACGTTTAAAATGTACGATACTACGATGAAATAAATTATTACATAGTAGGTACCTCTGCTGCTCTCCATTTTATTGCTTGAACATGAAAGCTGTTGATTGATATTACTATTTGAAGCCGTAGAAAATTAAATATCCGACATCTTTTAAAAGATAACATACCATTAAATTCTTTATCTATTTTATTTTCATTGTTTTGTTTTTATGTATTCTTAGCATAATCGGGTTAGTCACCAAATCGACACGAAAGACTGGACACAAGTGTATCCAGTTGGTGAAGCACGTATTATTTCGTCATCTGGACAAAGATATTTACGCGTGTCCAGATGAGTGAAACTTAAATTTAAACCACTTTCACGTTTTATCACCAATTTTTGAGTTTCACCAACTAATACGTGTGTCCAGTCTTTCGTGTCGAGTTGGTGTAGAACCCGCATTATCTACCTAATCTGTTCCAACTGTGGGATTGGCTCATTGGTCAAGTAGTTGCAAATGCGTATGCTGAGAACGAGATCCTGAGTTCAATTCCAATGGCGGGAAAAGTGTTACTGAGTTTTTCCATTAGGAATTTCTCTGTAGCAGCCACAGACTCTGGATCAGTTCCCGATGATGGCAATGGCGTGCCGCATATTACTTGGGACTTCAACATAACTGACGAAATGTGGGTAGAGTTGCCAGTATTTATCAGTGTTTTTCACTGCATTATACTTTTTACTGTTAATCAAAAATAAAATATACAAAATACTGTTTTCAGAATCAAAATGCTTAACATTGTAGGTAAGTGTTAGATTTTTTTATTTAGTCAGAGGGTGCTCAGTACAGCGCAGCCACAAACAAATCACACACATCCTATTTGACAACATTTATTATTTACTGAAAGAGTTTTTTCAGTAATTAATGCAAAGTGGCGCGGGCGGGGGATAGAAATAGAGCAACTATTAAGTAAGTAAAAAATGAGCTCCTCATTTTTTTTCATTTTAGTTATAATTGATGCGTATGAGGTTTTAATAAAATACAATTTTTTTTTTAAATAGGTACTGTTTAACATTCTTCTCAGACCTAAATATACTTTATTTCTTGTAAAAAAAGTTGGCAACCCTAAATGTGGGTGTACTTTTAGGATTGGAAGCAACGATTTGTCATGTAAGAACCTCCCTATACCAATACAATTCGTCTCTGATAAGAACTGGGACTCGAAAGGCGAAACCTACGTCACTGCGCTGTTTCCGACAGTATTAGCTGCAATAGCTACCTGCCACTATAATACTGCTGTAGACTTCAATCGGTTTCTAACATGCTAAACGAATCTTAGCCACTTGGCCACGACCTTCTCACTCAAGCGGCACGCTTCTTCCGACAAAAAAACAAAACAACAGTGACTGCACGAAAAGCAAATGGAAGGGATGACAGTTTTTAAGAGCATATCACGTGTACCGCGACGGTACTAATGCCTGATATACAATGGTAAGACAGGTATTGTGGAGGTCGTAACACAGGTATTGTATGCCTATTCCGAACACCAGTCTCTCACAAATGTTTACCTGTCTTAGATTAAATGATTCCTGTTCACTGTAACGTTTGTGATGGGAAAATATCATCATCATCATTATGGGCTCTGTATGGTGTCGGACGTAAAGAATAGCACCATCCCATATCTTCCCGTGGGTGTCGTAAGAGGCGACTAAGGGACTTGCCAGAGAATGGGCAGCAGCGTTCTCTATGCTTTTGTAACAACCGTACTGCGATCGCCAACCCGCCTGTCAAGCGTGGCGATTGTGGCAAAACCCCCTATGTTATGTCAAGGTGGCGAAGCTTGGGGGAGGCCTATGTCCAGCAGTGAACGTCTTTTGGGCTGAAATGATGATGATGATGATGACATGAAGCGACTGCCTATCTGATCTCCACAACCCAGTAAAACGGTAATACGATACCCCTTGGAAAGACTGGATGTCAGATTAACGTGCTTTCCGAGGCATGGAGGAATCGGTATGTAAAGATGGTCACCCATCCACAGACCAACCTCGGCAAGCACGGCTTAGCCTTGAAGGTCGACCTGTACGGCTGTTATTATTTAGCCACGAGCTTCTCACCCGTAACACAGGTATTGTAAGTGTATTGCGAGCACCAGTATCTCACAAATGTTTATTTTGTGTCTTAAATTAAATGATTCCTGTTCACTGTAATGTTTGTAGTGGAAAAGTAAATATATTTTTTATTTTTTGTTGAGGTTAAGTGTCCAGCGAAATAGATAAATACAGATGGTAAGGACAGAACTGATCGGACAGTAGCGAGTCCACAGTCAATGTTTTGGTTACGCTACTCGCCACTGCCCTTGACCAACGTAAATCGGGCCAAACGTGACAAAAACGCGCGAAAGAAACAAGTAAGGCAGGCGTGTTTTGCAAGTCGCATCGCCGAAGGCCGTGAATGGGACTTTAGTTAGCTGCAATAGCTGTCTGCTACTATATTACTGCAGGTTTCGCATATGCTAAACGAACCGTCGGAAGGTGCCAAGTTAAGTTCAAGCTGCTTAAAGCTCTGCTTAATAACTGCAAATTAGTAGCTGTGGGAGGACGTCCGTAAAAGCATTTAATTCTTGCAATCCTATTGCAGCAACATTGCTGTGTTACCATTTAAAGACGATCTTTTTACTTCTTGTAATATGAATACTTATTGGCATGAAATTATACAGCCAGGATTTTTTTCACATTATAATGTTACATGGACTTTAAGACACTGGCGTACCTACTAACCTACTTTATAGGTACGAAATGTTGATGTTCTACTAGGTTTACCTCTGGCTACCCCTTCGGGAATTTTCAGCCGTGATTTTATGTAGTTTTAACGTTGCCACTGCAATGAATAAAACATTTTCTCGTCCTTGTATAGCCGTCCCCGACCAGTACTGTCTTAGGCTAAGGCTACCTCTAAACTTTGAGTATCCCTATCTGTTCCCTACTTTAAAATACTACCTTTTTTATCGTTTATTGTCCCACTGCTGGACAAAGGCGTAGCATAGCCTTTCACTCTTCTCTCCGTACAGGTTCCTCCGGCCAATCTCTTATAAACGCTTCTAAGTCGTCAGGCCAGCGTTTTCTAGGCCTCCCTCGGCGACGACGCCCGTCTTCTGGCACCCACTGCGTGACGACTCTGGCCTATTGGTCCTGATGCATTCTACATGGTCTGCCGAATGCCACTTCAACCGCTGGGTTGATCGCTGATGTGGGCAATACGACTGGTGAGTCGTATTGCCCACATCAGCGATTACAGTTTTTGAGCGTATTGGTATTACGAAATTTGTCGCTGCGTTTAAAAAAACACTGGCCTAGTACGAGTCGGACTCGCGCACGAAGGGTTCCGTACTATTATTTATAAAAACGAGCAAAAAATACTTTTTTGTATGGGAGCCCCCTTAAATATTTATTTTATTCTGTTTTTAGTATTTGTTGTTATAGCAGAAACAAAAATACATAATCTGTAGAAATTTCAACTGGCTAACTATCACGGTTCATGAGATACAGCCTGGTGACAGACGGACGGACGGACGGACAGCGAAGTCTCAGTAATAGGATCCCGTTTGACCCTTTGGGTACGGAACCCTAAAAATACTGAACAGACTTACAGTAAACTTAACTAGCTTGCATGAAAAGACGACTAAATTTAAATAAACCAGCTAGAACATAATATCATACGCCCACGTTTTGTAGCTACGTCCTCCTCCTCTTATCCTGCCAAACCACAAAAGGAAAACGCATGAATTAACTATGTAAATATTATTATTTTCCTTATACAAAAGAAAAAGGGAATTTATCTAGCGAAGGAAGCGGGAAGTGTAACGAATGTGTTAGTAGGCAGTGTGCCAGGCGTTCCGTTTCTGCGGATTTGACAATGTCAGAGCACTCTCAATTGATTTATTTACTTGTTTGAATGGAAGAGTAAATAAAAGAGTAACCATGGAGTTTCTTGCCCGTTCTTCTCCATAGGAAACGACCAACCCGAACCGAGCACCTTACTGTCGACGTTTTATAAGTGCCCCTATAGGCCTATGTAAAATAAAAATATTTTGATTTGATTTATTTGATTTGAAGGAAAATAGCATTTCTGCTTGCCTACCATGAACTCTTACAGCAGTATTGTGTGACTCTTATTTCAGTGTGGGAAAGAGACGGAGCTATACAGGATGTCTAGCGCCATCTCTTTCCCACACTGAAAAAGGAGTAAAACAATGAGACGTCATTGCAGGCCACCTGGTCTATGTGAAGTATCGTACTCCCGAGTACGATACTTCACATAGACCAGGTGGAATCGTAAATGTAATGCAATCGAACAGAAAATCACTTGATTGACTGAATTTATTTTTTAACCGACGACCGAAAGGAGATTGCCAATTCGTCGGAATGTTTTTTAGAAAATCACTTGATTGACTGAATTTATTTTTTAACCGACGACCGAAAGGAGATTGCCAATTCGTCGGAATGTTTTTTAGAAAATCACTTGATTGACTGAATTTATTTTTTAACCGACGACCGAAAGGAGATTGCCAATTCGTCGGAATGTTTTTTAGAAAATCACTTGATTGACTGAATTTATTTTTTAACCGACGACCGAAAGGAGATTGCCAATTCGTCGGAATGTTTTTTTGTGTGTTTATAGAATAGAATATTCTTTATTATGTACACCCTAGAACAGGGATAGGAAAACTACCGGCCCGCGACCATCAAACAAAAATCTAGTGAAACTAAGATAAAATTGTCTTCGTAATAGGCTTTCGGATGACCACCTTTTTTCACTGCAAAAAATTTCAGCATCACAGATGGAGACGGCTTGTGATGAAATCATGCAGACAACAAAAGCAGTTCCCCACAGAGACCAGCGTTCCTCAACCTTCTACTTCTACTATCTTCCTTGTACAACACATTTTCAGAAAAACCCATTTCAATGTTTTTATTTCAGTATATAATATAGCCAAATTCCCGCCATATATTTCGTTAGTAAATATGGGCACGCGAAGGAAAAAGTTTCCCCATCCCTGCCCTAGAAGTAGCATTCATAAAAGGAAACATTTGACATAGGGTGACATAATAGGCGGTCTTATCGGCTTATGTTCTTTATTTGGCTACCCACTGGACGTAAGTTACCTATTTAGTTTTCCGAAACATATCAACCTTTCGGAAACCTATACGTGTTATAAGTATGAACTTAAAGTTGATCTGTCGGTCACCAGCTCAACTGCTGAGCACGAGGTTCGGAGTTCCCAATCCGGTGAAGTGTTTGGTTTTACCCCTCAGGATTTTCTCACTGGTAGCAGTGCTAAGTCAGGATTTGAGCTCGATGTTATCAATATGGAAATTAAACATAATTGGCTAAATACGGCTGGGTGTAATATAGATAAACACTTTCTCTAATCTATCTCTCTGTTCTCCGTTCGAGGATTGCAGGTGTTACAGCAGTAAATAATTATAAATGTGCACAATATATAAATTACATGGTATGTAAAAAAGAAACACACTGGTTTCCCTTGATAATTAAAAGAAAGAAGAAAAAAAAAAAGGAGAAGATTACTTCCAATTTCTCCTAAACGAAATCACAGTAACAGTAAATAATCCAATGTTCTCCGCATCATTCCGTTCCCCATACATGTATCGTCTGCAACTATCTCCGAACCATCGGAACGCAAGATTTATTCGGCAGAGGTCACGTGTCCCGGTCTATCCAACACATAAAATAAGGCAATGGTCTCACCGCCGACGATCAGCGGCAACCTAGTAGAGCTGGCAACTAGAAAGGAGTCGGCGAGCAGAAAAAGTTCGGATACTTTTGTTTGGCTATGAGTGAGAACATATTGTTGTGATAATTATTGCACTGCGGGTGTCATCAATCAAGTAAAACATAAAATGTACCATTTTCCTTGAGTTTTTCGTATATTATTACTTCCCAGAATTAAATCGTTAGCAGCGACACTAACGAATAGTGTAATAATACAGAGTGTACTTTTTTTTTCAAAATCGACTGGTTTGATTCCTGGCAAGGAATATTGATTTTTCAAAAATCCAATGATGCTGTTTTAGTTTTCATCAAAATCAAGCTGAAGTGAACTCTTTTGAGTGTTTTTCGCTATTCCTCATAGTTTCGGAGTTGGCCAACCACGCCGACATGCAAAATTCATCCTGTTTTGGTAAGTTAAAAATTACAAAATTTATTAACAAGTTCGGCAGTTAAAACTTGCTATACGATAAACAACAATGAGTTGTAATAAAGAATAAAATGGACCATTTAATAAATACTGAGCAGTGAAATAACTGAATGGGCAGTTACGAGTGGGCAGTTGACAAATCGAAATCAGTCGGTAAGAAAACTCATTCTAAGCTGTTTACGGCTTAAAATGTGCTCGCGGCACTCGCGAAAACAAAAGCAGGCGCCCTAGGTATCTTCCGACAACCATGTCGACGTCGCTCCGCCAGCCTTCGGCCTACGCTCCTCATGTCCCTGAGGCGGGGTAAAAGCGGGGTTGTAATTAAAAAAAATACATGTGTACAATTTACGCGTGGTAGAAGTGAAACCTTCAAAGATTTTGGCTTCAAGATAATGAGACGAATGTAAAATTTCGGGAAGAGGATAATAATTGCAGGTTTTAGTACCTAATGATCAAAGTGATACAAAGTTTGATAATTATTTTACATTTTATTCGTTTAAATTACATAGATTTATTCAGACTCAGAGCTTACATTTTCGATAAATGATACAAGAGGGTTATGGTAACTATCACATATCCGCAGACCTACCTCGGCTATCGTTGCTTTACGTTGATCACCCATCCACAGACTGACCTTGGCAGCCGATAGTTTACCTTAATCACCCATACACAGACTGACCTCGGCTACCGTTGCTTAATTACAAAATACATAAAATATATGTATTTTGTAATTTTTAACTGCTGAACTTGATAATAAATATTCATACAAGTTCGGCTGTTAAAACTTAGCAATAAAGTAAACAAAAGCGAGTCGTCAAAAATAATAAAATGGACCATTTAATAAATACTGAGCAGTGAAATAACTGAATGGGCAGTTTCGAGTGGGCAGTTGATAAATCGGAATTAGTCGGTAAGAAATCTCATTCTAAGCTGTTTACGGCTTAAAATGTGCTCGCGCCACTCGCGAAAACAAAAGCAGCCGCCCTAGGTATCTTCCGACAACCATGTCGTCGTCGCTCCGCCGGCCTTCGGCCTACGCTCCTCATTACCCCGAGTCGGGTTACAAGCGAGGTTGTAAATAAAAAAAACCGCAGTGTTTTTATCTAACTGCCCATTCCATAAATTTTACTAGCCATTTGTTATTAGTCTTTTTACATGTTTTTAGTACTGACATTGTAAGACGAAATAACCGGCCAATTGTTTTTTTTATTACTGTCTTTGTTTTACTGTCGCACAAATTTACCAACCGCCGATAAAAAAATAACTGCTCATTATTTTTTTCAACTGTTTATAATAACCTCTCGAATGTTTAACAAACAGTTAAAAAAATTAGTTCCTTTCGCTTACTCGTCGACCGTGGAACATTGGAAATATGTTTCGTTGCAGTGCAGTATCCTTGATTTGTTTCGTTTTTCCAGCAGAAGCAACGTTGATTTATTGTGGCAATGAATTCAAGATACTGTTCTGGTTTTATGTCTTTCTTGCTGATTTATGTCCGCATGTCTTTGTGTATCAAACGAGTGTATGAAATGTTTGTTTTGTTAGCTTTTTAAACGGCTGCAAACGTTTACATCGACTAGCTTTCTTGTTGTTAGATTGATGCAAAACACCGCGCAAAATTTTCGATTCTTCTGCCATAATCACATGTCTAAAAATACTCAGGTTCTTAGTCAAATACAACTTGTGCAATACGCAGCTTTATCAAGCCTACAATTGACTGGTTATTGAATCAAAGTTTTCCAAGTGGAAATTTTCCATCTTCAATGGGTAGCGGTTCTGGCGACAGATTGGTGCAATGGTGTCATGGAGCACCTGGTTTTATACCCTTGTGTACCCACCCTTCAACGGCCAAGTCACACAAAATAAAGAAAGCGCAGTAAAGAACCTTAGACTTGGCACGACTTTGTCTAGATTTAATTACTTTTCAGAGATAAACAAGCAGCTCCATCGAGTCTTGGAAAGTTTTTTACAGAATGTTTTTGGTGGGATTTTTTTTACTCGACCAATCTCGAGGTGGTCTGAGCATGAGGTCCCGGGTTCGATTCCCGGGTCGGGCAAAGTGTTAATGGGTTTTTCCTTCAGTAATTTCTCAGTAGCAGCCACGGAGTCTAGATTTGTGCCTGGTTGATGGCAATAGGCTCGCCCGTTATTACTTGCGACTTAAACATAAATGTCGAAATGTGAGTGTACTATTAGGTACACTTCTGCGTAACTCCTCGGGGATAACAGGCGTGATGTTATGTTATTCAATTCATTTCAATTCAATTCCTTTATTTTAATCAACAAAGGATCATATAATAGGTACATTTCTCCGCGAGATCGTCAGCAACACCAAGGAGCTGCTGGCCTTTCTCGGGGAGCTGGGGTGGTTGGAGTAATGTTCGCACCCGTACGCAAAATACGCGCTTTAGACGTGGAGTTGCGGAAACCAGCCCGCTATACAATAGGTACATTAAATAAAAACTATAATTATAAATTTAAAAAAAACACACATAGTAAGTATGAAAGTTCCACACACAATACTTCCACAAAATATTATTGGTAACCCGACACTGCCTAACCCCACAATGGTCCTAGTAATGTATACCTACGGAACCTTAACACAGTTTTTACGATCATGTCAGGTTGGGTACGAGGTCCGATTTGTGTCCAATGTTAACATTTTATGGACGCAGTTATTATTGAGGGGCGATTCGCTGTTTTCTTTAGTTTCCCGTGGTTTTAACTTATGCGTGTCTAATATGAATATCTTGAATTCACGCAAGTTACAAGTAGGTATTTAAGACCGTTTATACCTTACGGAATTTCATACAAACTTTCAAGGTCCTATTTTCCGAAATGACTGAACCCATTTTAAGGAAAATTTATACGCATAATAAGGATATGAAATGTCTTTAAAAAATATATATAGTAATTTTTTTGTTTTTATGGATAATTTGAGATAATTTGAGTGCTCTGTATGGTGTCGGACGTAAAGAATAGCACCTTCCCGTGGGTGTCAGGTGCCAGAGAATGGGCAGCAGCGTTCTTTGTGCTTTTATAACAACTGTACTGCGATCGCCAACCCGCCTGCCAAGCGTGGCGATTATGGCAAAAACCCCCAAAATGTCAATGTGGCAACACAGTTTGGGGGACGCCTATGTCCAGCAGTGGACGGCTGAAATGACGATGATGACGATGGATAATTTATAATCGGTCTAATTTAGCTGTAAGTAACACTGTTTTTCGAAAATGTTTTTTTTTGTAACTTTTTAGACATATGTATCCTGCTTATGCGTATGTACAGTCATTTCGGAAAATAAGGACTTGAAAGTTTGTATGAAATGTCGTAAGGCGTAACCGCTCTTAAGAGTCACATCAAGCATATGTTGCCTGTTTTTATTTACCTACACTAAATGAATGGCTACCCAACCACTTTAATAATATTCGTTTAGGTGCACCTTAGTGTTGGTAAAATCGGGTATAAGATTCTTAAATTCTAACATGACCACAAGAACATTTCTCGACTTCGAAAGAAAATAAAGGTCTAGAGGATTGTATAGCACAAAACGCAAAATAACTGCAATGAAGTTAAACAATAATTGGAGTCTCTGATTATTTGGAAAGTCTAAAACATCGCACGACGCAACACGTTTTCTTCTTCCTTTCTTCCCTGTTAGACGTCACGGCATCATTTACTGCTTTCTCTTTCATATCATTCCTCACACCATAAATCCAGATTATGAAGACATCATTATCTCATCATCATCAACATTGTCGAAGTCGGCTTCCAGTCTAACCGAATGCAGCTGTGTATATTTTGCTTATACACTGGGGTTGATTGAAGTCCGAATTACATAAAAAATGGCTTAATGAAAAAATGGTGATTACAGTAACAATGTTGGTAGTGGAGTGGCATAGCCAATACGGATCGAAGGAACAAGCGACGGTTACGCCTAGTAAACGTTCAAACGTAAGGCCGCAACAAGCTGAATACCAGTATTTTACATGGAACGACTCCCCATCTGACCTTCAGAACCCAGATATTAATAGGGATAATATGATACCATCCATACCATTCTGTATGGTTCTGTATGGTGTCGGACGTAAAGAATAGCACCATCCCATATCTTCCCGTGGGTGTCGTAAGAGCCGACTAAGGGACTTGCCAGAGAATGGGCAGCAGCGTTCTATGTGCTTTTGTAACAACCGTACTGCGGTCGCCAACCCGCCTGCCAAGCGTGGCGATTATGGCAAAACCCCCCATGTTATGTCAATGTGGCGAAACTTGGGGGAGGCCTATGTCCAGCAGTGGACGTTAAAAGGGCTGAAATGATGATGATGATGATCCATACCATACCATCTTTGCTTTGGCCTTTCTCTCCCTCTCCATCCATCGACATTCATATCCATTAGAAAGTCTAAAACAATTAAGTATATTATTCATTTTACCAATCATACCCAATAATACAGTCTTAGTACATAGCGGTATTTTTTTAAGAAATCAAAATAAAAATATTATATTTTACATAGGCCTACAGGGGCACTTATAAAATTTCGACAAAAGGTGCTCGGTTCGGGTTGGTCATTTCCTATGGAGAAGAACCGGCAAGAAACTCCATGGTTACGGTTTTAAAATCATTTGGTATTACAATACTTGAATGTTACAGTTTTTGTAATTAAGTATGGGAGGACAGCGTAGGCCCGACAATAAGTCGTTGCTTACTACAAAAGGTAGAAAAAGACAAAAAACATGTGTTTAAATAACATCAGTAAAAGTCTATTAGGTACCGATGTTATTGTCCCGAGTCTTACCCGGCTAAAAAGCTAATCCCTACCCTAAGGTATTGTAAAAGGCTAGCCAGCGGACAGCTAAATCCCCTTTAAGAACACCCGAAAAACATTCAAATTAGGTCGGTATTATTTATTTTTGAACTGATTGAAAATGGCATAACAATAATTAATACCTACCTGTTGTAGCAAAGAAAAATTCCGGGAGTTACACCACTGATAAATAAGTATATTTTCATGTGGAATTATGACAGGGTAATATAAAAATCCAAGAGGTACAAAAAAAAAATGTATTTAAAGTTTTATCTAGATTTTTTTTATCCCTATCAGCGATTGCAAAAACTTTCGGAGAAAGAATCCTACAGTGGTATGTAGTTAAGTCAAACATATTTGAATCGAATAAAATTATCGAATTAACCGGGATTTACATGTATGTCATCATCATCATCTTCATTTCAGCCCAAAAGACGTCCACTGCTGGACATAGGCGTCCCCCAAATTTCACCACATTGATATTTTGGAGAGTTTTACCATAATCGCCACGTTTGCCAGGCGGGTTGGCAATCGCAGTACGGTTGTCACAAAAGCACAGAGAACGCTGCTGCCCATTCTCTGGCAAATCCCTTAGTCTCCTCTTACGACCCCATTCATACTTAAGTAGGCTAACGCTGTATGTAACAGAAATATTGTAAAACCAAACAATTTTCAAAGAGTATAAACCATGGAGTTTCTTGCCTGTTCTTCTCCATAGAAAACGACCAACACAAACCATGCACCTTTTTGTCGACGTTTTATAAGTGCCCGTGTAGGCGTAGGTAAAATAAAAATATTTTGATTTGATTTTTTGATTTTGAATTAAACATAAATTAATCAGAAAAATAAGAAACACTATAGGTTCAGTCGAACTTTTGCAGTCTGCGTTCGATTGATCGATCGATCGATTTGTGAAAATTCATCCCCTGAAGGGGTTAAATAGTGGGTCAAAGATTGTGAGAAATCCCGTCATCTTTCCCAGTAGCAAATTCCAACTTACAAACACAACAGCACACGGCTTGTAGATTCATAAATCACGTTGCATCACCGATCGCACTTTATTTTTATTGTCAGATCAGCTAACAGCTTTCGCGAGCTATATTTTACATTTTATGATTCATATTTCAATAGAAAACTGATTCAGATTTATTCCGGCACGTCAGTTGAAACAATCATGTTTTTCCGATTTAAATGCCGATGATATTTATTAAAATACAGTTTATTTATGTGCTGTAGATTTTATCAATCCAATTTGTATTATATTTATGCAAAATGGTGTTCGGTGTAAAATTTCTATACAAGGTGTTGTTTTGCATCCTCGTCAAATTCATTGAGGTAACTATGCTAATGATTCTTGTCTCAAATCAATAATAAAATGGGTAGGTAATTTTAAATTTTTGTCTTATTTACGGAAATCGGTAAGTGTGAACCACCCGAGTTTTAAACGCGGCCCGTCTGATTCTCGCCTTATAACCGCGTTTCCACGCATACAAACAATCTCAAACGTTTATTCCTTAATTTCTTATTCCCTAAAGCACGATAAGGGTGTTATTCTGATATACTGAAAAACTTAAACATCCAAAAAATCAGCGTTTTTAAATAATTAACTACTTACCGTAATTTTAATTGATTATTTATGTCTTTTGTGACAACCTCCTGAATTTTGACGAGGATGCAAAACAACAGCTTGTTTATATAAAAGAGAGACAAGTTCAAGCGACACGCATCTCGCTACAGTGAATTTGTAAAAAAAAAAACAAATTAAAGAAGTTGAGTAAAGCATGCCATGCCATTCCACAACTCATCGCGAATAAGGACCTCGCGCACTACGCGGCAACTACCTGGAGATCATAGTAACCCCTTGGTCGGAGCTTTTGCGGCCAAAAGTCTTGGTCGTGACCTCGTAGAGCGCGAGATAGATGATACCCAACTCATTTGAAGAAAACGCACGCTTGACACAAATCGCGTCTAAGGTGCCATCGTCCTAGGCCATAAAACCGTAATCTCTCGAATTATTAGTGAAATAAGAGGATAAACGCCTTTATATGTTAAGTCCATCCTTCTTTCTATTTATTAGTTAAAATACTTGGGGTGTCAGACGGCTACTTGATCGTCGACTCTGCCACCAGTGGTGGCGGAGGTAGGAGCAAATGCGACTGAGTCAGACTCAACCACCACCAGTGGTGGTAGATGCGAAAACAAGTTGCAACTGCCACCACTGGGGACAGTCCGGTGGGGGGGGGGCAGACGGGAATCAACGTTACTTTCGGATGGTAAACCAAACCAGCAAGTAAAATAGAGCCATGGTGGGACCCGCCTAATATTAATAATATGATCTTCAGAACGGTCTGGTGCGTGTTAGGTACATACTCCCAACTATTTCCTCCCAACCTTTTGTACAAATGCTCACCGCATTAGGAGGAGCGGCACAGCAGGAGTGCGATAGGTTCGTAGAAGGTTTCACTCTGTTATTTCTGTCTATCCACTTGAGAAAACACGTGGATTTATGCGTGTATTTATGTTCCATTCTCTTCTACGTACCTCCATAACAGGACATCGAAAGACGCAACATATCACCAAATCTCATTAACTTTTATCGTAGGTTTTCTACACAACATTTTCTTGAACTATTTTTTTTATGACAAAGTTACATTACCGTGTCAGAAAAAGATAAAAATATACAATCTGGCAAAAGAAAAGTATATTTTAGAACTCGCAGAACCAGTTTATGTTATATAGTCTAGTCTTTTTTTGCGAATACGAAATCATCAAATGCCAGCTCTGGGCAGAGCAGAAGGGAGTGTCAGCCTTGTACTGACTAAAACTCATCCATGTTCCTTCTTAGCCCTTTGCGTTCCAGGGTCACGGTATCTCTTTCAAACAGTTCCGTAGCCCTGGCAGGCATCGGCCCTCTCGGACCCCTTCCGATTTGCTGACATCTCCTTAGGCGCGCGTGGAACACGAACACACCGTCGATACGGCCTGTCGTCATAAGACGGACGGACGTCGAGCTAGCCCATTACTCACCGCCCACAGGCCCGCGCCTACGATGGCCGGGAACACTGGGTGGCCCCCGACACCGGCTCCCGCGGCGGCTAGGACATAGTCTAGTCTTTGACTTCATATTCTGTTCCGCTGTGGTGAAGTTGGAATCGAGTGCGTTTACATGAAACTAAGTATGAAGATGATAAAAGTAGCTCTTCATTTGGTGTTATCATTTTCTTAAGAAACTTCTAATCTAAAACCAGGACCGGATGCTCAGCAGTCGCCCTTCTAACCACTCGACTAGTAAGACAGTCATCTAAACTAATGCTTAAATACCAAATACACTATTGGAATTCGAACTTTTGGCCTAGCCGAACGTTAAAAACCCAACATCATCATCTGCCTAGCCTTTTCCCAAACTATCTTGGGGTCGCCTTCCAGTGTAACTGGATGCAGCCGAGCACTAGTATTTTACTTGAAGCGACGGCCAATCTGACTTCTACAACCCAATAACTGGGTAATACGATACCCCTTAGGAAAACTGGATGTCAGACTTTTGGCTTCTGACTACTCGTAACGACTGTCAAAAAAGATCTGCAAATGACAGCCGAGACCAATGGCTTAACGTGCTTTCCGAGGCACGGAGGAATCTCGGTATGTAATTATGGTCACCCATCCACGGACCAACCTCGGCAAGCACGGCTTAACCTTAAAGATCGACCCGTGTGGCTGTTATTATTTAGCCACGAGCTCCTCACAATAAAAACAAAACCAAAAATGCCCTTACATCTAAGCATTCATTTAGAAGACGCCTAGTGTTAGTGAAAACTGGCATCATACTGGTATGGGTTTCATCAAACTTCTGTTTTCTCCAACATATTTGAACACACAACAAAATAGGTTAAGAACGAAACAACTTTTAACAAAGGAATAAAGCCATTGCTTTCCTCGAAAACTTATATGCCACCGTACATTTAAGTCTGAAATAAAAATTATGATGAATCTGTAACCCCCTCTAATGAAATACATATATCAATAAATAAAACTGGGGTCGGTTTATGCCCCATTGTCCTTTAGAGACCCCTGATTGTGTAATTACCGACGAGGGCACAGTATAAAGATAGCCTGTAAACCAACTGGTCCCTTTTCGTGAAATCAAACGCGGAATGGCCAACTACCGACTGTTTCTTCATCCTTCAACTTCTAAACACCGCACACATCTTTGAGAGGACAGGTCCACTCAAATCTGTGTGGTTCTTTCTTCAAAAGACCATTTCAGACACATATCTGCATAGTCCTCATGTGAGTTGCCCAAGATTATGTCTGGACCTTAAAAGAGACTGTGACCTCTGAGTTTGTTTCGGCTGTTTCTTCTCAGAGTAGTCAGGTACGAAACACCGGCCACACCTACTTTAAAAGAAATTGACGTGTAAAAGTGTTTGTAAAAACCTACTTGCAAAATAAACATCATTTATCATAAACCAGGAAAAGATTATTGTTTTTACAATTAAAAAATACCTGTAATTGGTTTACTTGTAGGAACTGCGTTGGTGAGATATGAAACTTTTTGTTGTGTTTTGCTACATATATAAAACACAAGGATAACACTTGTGTGGATGTCCAAACTTGCTGACGGGGAAAATTCTTTGAATGTGACCATGTGTGAGTGAGTCGGCCGAATGCCGCCATTTGTTCCTCGTTGAAATTACCATCATCTGCCCACCCTTTTCCAATCCATCCGGATGCAGCTAAATACCAGTATTTTAAATGAGTTGAAATACTGTTTGCTAATGCTAATATATCTACTGGGACGCGGGCAATCAATGAATAATCTAATCATGTTTGCGTCGTTAGGGATCGTGGTCGTTACGCGATGAATTGACGGTGTGGTTGTGGCAGTTTGGAGATGTTTTATTTAGTTGTTCTGGTTGAATAACGATTCTATTGATTTAATTAGCGGAAACTTTTGCGAACATCTGCATCCGCCAGTAAGCCCACTTCAAGGCTCGGGCGATGCGTCTTGCAAATCGCTCGAGCGTCTTTTGTTTCCATCAGCCGGCGGCCGTACTAAAAGTCGAGTCTCGGTTTCTAATGGTATATTTCATTAAAAGCACTAAGAAACTATTAGTCGAGATACAGCGTTTACCCCACGGCCACGCGCCACACGATCAAGCGACATGCGCTTTTCAAAACCAACTGCGGAGAAAACAAATAAAAGAAGTGGTCTAGTGCATGCCACGACCCTGCGACGCGACGCGAATCAAACAAGTGATGCGCCCATCGGTCGCTTGACGCAAATCGCACACCCGCGAAGTCGTGAATGGGCCGTCGTGATTTGTTTAAACTATTTCAGACAGAAAAATAAACAAATGTTAAACAAATTCTGAAATAACTGCGTAATTTTCCCAAAAACTTTCCAACTAAACTGATGTTTATTTGATACCTCTCACGCAGTCATATTCTCATTAATCACACAAGTTGTGCAAGAACTTCGTAATAAGTTTGGCTAGATGTCGCTACTTGCCATGTCCTGAATTCTCACAAAGAATGCGTGTTCTCCAAGTTTTGCCTTTGTCAAAGCGTACGACCAATTTTCTTTATCGTGGCACGGAATTTTTGATTTTACTTGGGACTTGGGGAAGATCGCTTGATATTGCTACGCATAAACTATAATTTATGGCATAGGTACGTAGTATGTGAAAGAGGAAAATACGTTTTTCCATCAAGGATTTCTCAGTAACTGGTACCGCGCTGCGCAGCCTGGATTTGTGACGGGTTGATGGCAATAGGCTCGCCCCCTTTCACATGGGACTGAAAAGTAACTGGCGAAATGTGGGGGTACTGTTAGGTACACCTACCTAACCCGTCACTAGAACCATGGTTGTAAAGGAACAACAGAATTACAGAACACATCGTCACACCGAAATTAAAAAAAAAACCTTACATTTTTGTAATAAACAGGTCAGTGACAGGTTTTTGTTGATAAAAATAAGTATATTACACGTCCGTATTATGCATGTATTTACCGAAATAATTAAAATCATGAATGAGTACAACCCTATTACGTTTATTTAATCCCATTCAATGACAATTTCATGAATACGTCATTCTATGTGATTAAATGAACGTAAAATTGTTGTATTGATGATTTTAATGATTCATCATTCATCATTTCAGCCGAAAGACGTTCACTGCTGGACATAGGCCTCCCCCAAAAAGGGGGGTTTTGCCATAATCGCCACGCTTGGCAGGCGGGTTGGCGATCGCAGTACGGTTGTTACAAAGGCACAGAGAACGCTGCTGCCCATTCTCTGGAAAGTCCCTTAGTCGCCTCTTGTCGCGACACCCACGAGAAGATATGGGATGGTGCTATTCTTTACGTCCGACTCCATATAGACGATTTTTAATGATTATAATTCGGTAAATGCATGCGTAATACGGCCGCGTAATATACTTTTCGCTTAATATCGCTTCCACCTTAACACAAATTAGTAGCACCAGCTATTTTAATTGAACACACAACATCATCATCATTGGTCTAAGCTTTTTACCAACTAATTATGTATATTGTGTTCGGCTTCCAGTCTAACCAGATGCAGCTATATACCAGTATTTTACATAGAGCGACGGCCCATCTGATCTCCACAATCCTGTTAGTACTGGGTAATATTATACCTCTTGGTAAGACTGGTTGTCTGACTTTCAGGCCACTGACTACCTGTAACGACTGTCAAAGATCTACAAATTGCAGCCTGGACGAACGGCTTAACGTACTTTCCGAGGCACGGACGAAACTCGGTATGGAATGGGTGGTCAGCCATCAACCGACTAATTTCAGCAACCTTGAAGATCCATTCGTACGGCTGTTATTATTTATCCACTCTCTCCGCAAATTGAAACATAACATTAAATGCAATTACCTACCACATCTGCCATGATCTTTTTTTTCAGATGGGAAATCATCAAATGACTCCTCCCGCTCTTGGCGGAGCGAAAGGGAGTCTCAGACTTGACTGACTAAAACCCATCCATGTTCCTTCTTAGCCCTTTGTGTTCCAGGGCCATGGTATCTCTTTCGAACAGTCCCGCAGCCCTGGCAGGTATCGGCCCTCTCGGACCCCTTCCGATTTGCTGACATCTCCTCGAGGCGCGCGTGGAACACAAACGCGCCGTCGGCACGGCCTGTCGTCATGAGACGGACGGACGGTGAGCTAGCCCATTACTCACCGTCCACAGGCCCGCGCCTACGGTGGCCGGGGGCCACTGGTTGCCCCGCAACGCCCGGGGCGTCTCCCGAGGTGGCTGGGACGTGAGGTTCTCTCCCTCTCACGTTCCGCCACCTCCTTCGCTAGCGTGACTTCTTCGCAGAAGGAGGCGACAGCTTCCCATTCCCTCTCGCTCCGGACGATTGAACCAGGGATCTACCATGCCCTTATCTTAGTTTTTGTCATTTCATAAATCCATTTATGCAAGCGACCCACTTGCATGCTAATTAAACGTTTTCATTAAGTAACTTGGTAAGTATCATATTCTGTTTTCTTAATTGAACTTTCTTGTTCCGGTTTCAATAAACTGTAGCCATTGTTTGTGACTTTATTTATTGGACTTGGGAAGTCAATTGAAGATCTATAACAGTCGTTAAGTAGTCAGTGGCTCGAAAGTCTGACCATCCAGTCTTACCAAACGGTATCGTATTACCTCTACTAGGTAACTAACTAACTGGGTTGTGGAGGTCAGATAGGTAGTCGCTTCATGTAAAATACTGGTACCCAGCTGCATCCAGTTAGACTGGAAGGCGTACTCAACATAGTTGGTAAAAAGGCTAGGCAGATGATGATTGTTAGTAGTGACTAAAAACCAATGACCTTAAAGGCAAATAAATAAATTTTACAAACCTCATCTTTTACAGCAATAAAAAACCTTTATCGAACGCATTTTCTCCGTAATCCTTATAACAAATAGCACTAGCTCTCCGATCAGTAGATCTTCCGATAAGCGATCAATCTTTCAGTTAAACAAGAGCGCTCCCGATGCGGTCTGTACTATACTTATGATATAACAAAGTGTTTCTGTAAGCGGGTGACCTATATTGAACATTGCAAGAATAAGATTTAGAAATGTAATGGAAGTAGAAACACAATTTAGCTGCTCGCATTTGAATGTAAACGTTCTGTGACTGGAGATTTCCATAAGAGCGTTTACACCTTACGACATTTGATACAAACTTTCAAGTTCTTATTTGCCAAAATGAGCGAACCGCTTTTATTGAACTTCATACGCTTAAGCAAGATACATTGGTCTAAAAAGTTACTAAAAACATGGGATTTGAAAGTTTGTATGAAATGTCTTAAGGCGTAAACGCTCTTGAATGGACCAAAGGCTTCTTCTTCATTCAGCACAAACAGTAACTATAGTATTAAGGATTTTTTTGAACATAAATTGAAATGTTTAAAAATTCAAAAATTTTTTTTTCGTGTAAGTTTGCATGCTTTAATTTTAAGCAAAACATGCATGATCACATAGGCTATAATAACACCTCTGTATACCATGTTTTAAGCAAATAAATTATCTTATCTTATATAATAATCTATACCATGGCAACATCACCATAATCGTTCTCCTGCCAATGGCGGCTCGGCGCATCATGTATTCTTCTTCCATACTTACAACCTAATCTCTTCAAAGTTAGAGTGAACAGGTTTCTTCTGGGTAAGCTCGTACCATCGTCGACTTTGTCTCTGTCATCTCTGACCTAGACTACAGTCAAGAGCAAATACATCACAAATAAAAAAAATACTTCTATTACGTGTCATCTCATCAGACACCTCCTTTCTTGCCATGTCATCCGTCACACAAGTCCATCTATAGTTTCTTTGGTCTTCCTCTACTCTTATATTATACCCATCTACGTTCATAGTCATGTAAGGATAAATAAGATCATATAAGATGGGTATAAGGCAGTAAGGATATGATATTAGCCAGTTAGAAGTTAGGAGCAAGAGAAGAAGCAGTGTCCAAGTTGAGTCGAAAATACCCAGTATTGCTGACAGTGAAATTGCTTTTCTACTTTTTACAACACAATCACTGTAATGTTCCAATAAGGGTCTCCCCCTGTGTGAGGGAGTGGGCTAATCATCATCAAAAAGTCACTAATAGTCTATTTCAAATATTGATATTTTTTTATTTACACAAAGTAAAGTGCCTAATAGGATTCGAGCCTACGATCTTCATCACGTAACTGGAGGACTACACCACTGGGCTCCAACTTTATCCATTGCATCCAACTTCTTTGATGACAGACCTCCTAGCTAACTGAAGTTGAAGCTTTTATTCATTTCATAGGATAAATGGGCCGACAATACATCAACGCCCCTGGAAACCTTTTAACCAATGAACACATCAAGATCACGAAGGAATAGTGCCATAAGTAAATTCTATTACGATCACGAAATTATATTAAAAAAAACTCCAACTAACGACTTCCTATCTGCCTAGTAGCCCATCAACCCCATCCATCTTAAGACGAAGTGCCCTCTTTTAGACGTTGTCGTTAGGGGTGGCGATAATTAATTACCTTAGTGATGGATGGACAAGACATTACGCGACACCTCTGTAATAATCACTGATTAATTATTCCTTTACGTGCTGATAACTTTGTAGCGTGTCCTGTTATCCAGTTATTCTCGTTTTTGATTACCGTTTTCGAAGATAATTTGGCATTTATTTCATGCCCTTTTTCAACTACACTGCACACACTAAGATGTACTAAGTCAGCATCACTTCACCTCATTTTAACTAGCTGATCCCGACCCCAAACTATAGAATAGAAAATAACTCGTTTATTTTGATCAACGAATTATAGGAAAACATATAAATTTAAACAATAAAAAATATTGATTGCTCAGTAAATGAACCATAAAGTAATGGCTGAGGTTCTGACAGTTAAACCTCTTTGCTATTAACTTCAGGATGCTGCTGGAGCGGGCCCGAAACCTGCGGACAAGGATGTGTACCTTCTGTGTGTGTTTTCGCATAGTTGTGTATAAACAGTCTACTTGGTAGACGGAACGGCGGTGACTCGGTGAAAATACTTGATAAGTTACAGTCTCGGGGCAGCTTCCTTAGCACCCTCATCTGCCCAGCCTTTTCCCATACTATCGTGGGGTCGGCTTCCAGTCTAACCGGATGCAGCTGAGTACCAGTATTTTACTGTGTACTTGAAGCGACTGCCTGTCTGACCTCCACAACCCAGTAACTGGGTAATACGATACCCCTTGGTAAGACTGGATGTCAGACTCTCTTAGCACCCTAAACGCAAAATATTGCACACGCAGGGCGTTATATTGTCCGCGCATATTTTAGTACGTCAGCTATGGGTGCGAAGTATGCGTTTTGCTACTCATACTTAGGAGTTTCATAGCAAAAATCCCGAACAGCTTGAATTGAGACGATGCTAATACCATTCAGAGCTTCTAACTGTGCGTTAACCTTTATTCTCGTTTTTGATTAACGATATCGAAGGGTTTAAATTTGACATTTCATGTGTGGTTTAATCTCGTGTAGGCAGCTCTTGATTGTATTGTTATTTTTATTGTTTACGGATTTAGTCATGTTTCATTCGGGGTTGGCCGCGAATTAATGAATGATCTCTTTATTTGCTAGAATATTATGCGAACGAAACCTCACACCGTTCACAATCACAGGCGATGCGTCGTGCGTGTTGTGTGCCAAGTTAATAATACGCGTGTGTGTCATTAGTTTCCTTCGCATACAAAGTGGAAGCATCATTCTGAACCCCTCCAGATGATGCTTTTGTATACCTACATGTTGGCCGTGTAGGTATTGCAAAGCCGAACACCCCGGTGTACATCTCTCGTCTACACTACACCACTGAGGCAGAGAACATCGAGGAGTACGTGCGCCAGAGATTGAAGTACACGCCAAGAGTGCAGCTGCTGGAGTCACGCCGTAACGTCAATTTCAAGGCGTTTGTGGTGCGCATACCAACATGTTATCTGCATTAGGTGTTGGAAGAAAGTTTTTGGCCGCAGGATGTGGTTTTCCATCGCTTCCGCGGACAAATATCACACGAACGCACACAACATCGTGCAAGTGAAGTGTTACTAACATAATTTTAAGTTTTATGTACTAACACAATTGTTATAGTATGTATATTTAGGTTAAGGTATTTATCTATGGGGCGTTGTAACCTGAAAATAAATTGATTATTGTTATTTCCTTTATTTATTTACTTACATACTAATTACATTTTTAAATATTTTTACAAAGTTATATTAAAAAAACATTTAAAAATATAAAAAATAGTAGCCCACCAGCATTGGGAACAGGGTCCGAGCTACCGGTGGTCAGGGCTCTTGAGAGAGGAACCTCCTAACAATACGCGCCGTGTCCAGAAGTACTGCTTTCTGAATCAAGCCCTTGATCCAGCTGTCAAGCGAAAGCCTACTAAGATGTTGGTCGAGGCTTTTGGCAATTAAGCCATTGGCCGACACGACTATCGGCACAATGACTGCTGTATTCACATTCCACATGTCGACAACCTCGCGAGCCAGATCTAGATATTTGAATTGCTTATCTTTCTCTGCTTTCACGAGGTTTTCGTCATGTGGGACCGTTATATCAACAATCATTGCGCGACGCTCCAATCGATCTATCACCACAATGTCAGGCTTACTGGCAACAATAGTCCTGTCAGTGACGATAGGTCGATCCCAATACAACGTGATATTACCATTATCGAGAACTGGGTCGGGCGCATACTTATAGTACGGCACTTCTGATTCCACAAGGTTGTATTTCAAAGCAAGTTGCTGGTGGATAATCCTAGCAACGAGGTTGTGTCTATGCAAGTACTCTCCGTTAGCCAGACGAGAACAACCAGAAATAATGTGTCGGATCGATTCTCCCGGACGGTGGCATGCCCGACACACGTCAACCGTCCCGTCCTTCATAATATGTTTCCGGTAGTTGTTCGTCAGCATAACTTCGTCCATAATCGCACAGACAAAACCTTCAGTTTCCCCAAAGAGGTTGCTGAATCGTAGCCAGGACACGGACGCTAGAAAATCTACATCGGGGCCATGAAGAGCCCGGTAGAAGCGCCCGTGAAGCTCCTTGCCCTGCCATACCTCCCTGCGATCATTAGTGTCTAATACTACAGGCTTGCGCCAGTTCTCGTTAGCCAAGAAGAGCGGGGTAAGGCCCTTGTCCACTGAGACCACATCTCGGTGCATCCCCACGTCGGCTTCTAGGAAGTATTCCCTGAGACTGCATACCTCACGATTGTGCAGGGTCTTAGCATTTAAGAAGCCACGACCCCCACACTTCCGCGGGATATACAGTCTCATCACCGACGACCGTGGGTGATGCATCCGATTGGCGGTCAGCAGTACGCGGACCCTCCTATCCAGGGCATCAAGTTCCGTCTGAGTCCATTTGAGTATGCCGAAAGAATACATCAAAACCGGCATGACCCAACCGTTGAAGGCGCGTACCTTGTTTCCGCCTGACAAAAGACTGCTTAGCACCTTATTTAGGCGGCCAAAGAAACGTTCCCTCAACGATTGTTTCATGTCAGCAGTATTGATACCTAATGCTTCCGACATACCCAAATACTTGTAGGTTTCTGTTGAGGAGAGGGATCTTAGGTGTACGGAATCCGAGAGTTGAGTTCCCACGGATTCCGTAATCTCCCCTCGCTTCACATGCATGACTGCACATTTGTCCACACCAAATTCCATCCTGATGGCGCTACTGAAAGTTTCAGTTACCTTCAGTAGCTTCATCAGTTGCAAATTGTTGGGGGCAAAGATTTTCAGATCATCCATGTAAAGAAGGTGAGATATGACCTGACCACCTCTCCTCAACCGATAACCTAGACCTGAACCCTCCAGCAGTGTGCTGAGAGGATTCAAGGCTAGACAAAACCACAATGGGCTCAGACTATCACCCTGGAATATACCACGCTCGATCCTTATGGCTTTTCCCCTGTATCTGTCGACATCCTGAATAGTGAAGGACCGTCCTCCATTGCCCCATACACGACTCAAGGAAGGCGCGTAGAGTTGCATCTATCTTGTACAACTCCTGTACCCTCATGAGCCATGTATGCGGCACCGAGTCGTAGGCCTTCTTATAATCTATCCAACATGTAGACAGATGCCTTCGGGAGCGGCGAACCTGTTGGCTAATGGCCATATCAATGAGGACCAGCTCCTTAGTACCATGGGACCCGTTCCTACATCCATTCTGAGAGGGAGACATGATGGAATTACTCTCAATATGTTGGTTTATTTTAGCTCTCAAAATAGATGTTAGAACTTTATAGACCGTTGGTAAACAAGTGATTGGTCTATAATTTTTGGGCTCCGCAGTACTACCTGATTTATGGAGCAGGTGGGTAATGCCTGTCGTCAAGAACTGGGGCAGCGACCCTGACTCTAAGGCTGATTGAAACTGGGACGCCAAGCGAGCGTGCGATCTTTGAAACCATTTGATCCAGAAGTTGTGAAGTCCGTCCGGCCCTGGAGACTTCCAGTTAGGTAACGGACGAACTGCACGAGCTACGTCTTGGAGGCTGATGATAATTGCCCCCATTTCTGGTATTGGATCACACGCTTGTTCAACTTCCCGGGTCCAACCGCCCTCAGTGTGACTGACAGGCACCGACCAGATGCTGCGCCAGAACGAATATATGGCGTCATCATCCGGTAGACGCGTGTCAGTCACCCCTTGGTCTGGTCGCTTCCAAGCCCTATATACCCACCTTTCATCGCTTTGGAATGTGCGATTCTGAGTGTATCGCTCCACGCGCCGCTTGTACCTACGAATACGGCTTGCCCATGCACAGATCTTCTGCTTCAGGAAGTCAATACGCTCTGTGACGCAGGCCAAGTAATCACGAGAACTAATGTCAGTTCCCGAGAAAGCCCGCCTCACAAAGCGCATCACTCTAGGGCGAGTATTGCCCTCCTTAAAGCAGATTAACTTGCCGATGAGTACTCTAGCCTCACCGATACGCCGCTCAATCCTGCACTGCCAAGCTGGAACAGCTAATTTTGGTCGTGTAGCTCGGTCACTGTCAGGAAATTTGACTTGAGCTACACGACATGCCGCTACGGCTGCACAGTACAATATTGAGTGGGTATCAGCAAGGTCTTCGCTGCTGTCAAAGCAGTTTGACAGCAGCGAATCTAGAGTACACACCAGCGCCTTGTTTTTCTTGTGCATAGGCAAACGAGGTAAACGTGGTCTAAGTTCAGGCGGTGTGGAGCGATACTCTCGGAAAGCACCCTCCAAAGCGCTCCTCAGTTGTGCGTTGCACTGGGTACTCACGGTTATAACATCGTCAACATCCTCTTCACCACCGCGATCGGATCGCGACGAAGCACTGGATACAT
Organism: Cerastis rubricosa; assembly: GCA_949152445.1. Lineage (NCBI taxonomy): Eukaryota > Metazoa > Arthropoda > Insecta > Lepidoptera > Noctuidae > Cerastis > Cerastis rubricosa. The sequence continues at coordinate 20,078,737 of OX424541.1, forward strand.
TCTGCATCTGCGCCGCGATCATTGGCGAAGCAGGCGTAACTGGGTTACTCCGTGAGTCGAGGCGTAGTCGATCAAGTACAGTGTCATCCAACAAATGGTTACGTTGGATGACCCGCACCTGATCCGATAGTCGCTGCGCCGACACGCTGATAGCTGATTAATTAATTATTAATTAATTAATTGATTAATTAATGATTAATGAATTGATTATTATTATTATTGCATTTTTTTTAAATAACCGTCGACGAGTTTCTATGTGGGGTTCTGAATGATATAATTACGGAATATGAGGTTTATAAAATATCTTTTTGGTTTTTTTCTGTGTTTAGGTTTATTTTTTTTTATGTTTAATGCTATGTGTACTTGTGGCTTGTGCCAAATAAACTTATTTTGTTTCTTTCTTTCTATTCTGGTAGCGGTAACCGTTTTGGCGTCGGTGGCCTTAAACCTTGTATGCCACTTTTTACCGTAGTACCAGTATAGTAGGTACCATTGCTTCGCAAGTAGCGTTGTGGTGAGTCGAGGGATACTCTAAAGTACTTCGTTCATTTGTTTTTTTTCGCATTCACTGTCGCTACAAGCATTTTTTTTTTTTATTTAGACAGTGGGTTTGAAAAATTATAAACTAAGCCCCACAAAACCTGGGGGGCAACCAGTGGCCCCCGGCCACCGTAGGCGCGGGCCTGTGGACGGTGAGTAATGGGCTAGCTCACCGTCCGTCCGTCTTATGACGACAGGCCGTGCCGAAGGCGCGTTTGTGTTCTACGCTCGCCTCAAGGAGATGTCAGCAAATCGGAAAGGGTCCGAGAGGGCCGATGCCTCCAGAGCTGCGGGTTGTTCGAAAGAGATACCGTGGAACACAAAGGGCTAAGAAAGAACATGGATGGGCTTTAGTCAGTCAAGTCTGACACTCCCTTCCGCTCCGCCCAGAGCGGGAGAAGTCATTCGATGATTTCCTATCCTTAAAAAAAAAAGCCCCACAAAACCATAGCATTGGTTTGACTGTGGGGACGGTGAGTCTCTATACACTCATTCTAAGATATCGTACCTGCTTAAGACTAAGAATAATAAAGTTTTATAATTTAATAATACGCTGAAGGCAACTGAACAAATTTCTAAATAATGTATTGTTAATTTATTTTTAAAATTATTTTTTATTGTCTTCACTCATTATGTTTGCCGGCAGACTGTTCAAAAGATATGGTATTCTTTTTGCTAGGGTTCTATCACCAAAGTAATTAGTGACTCTGGGCGGGTGCCTTGAATCTGCCAGCAGCCATAGTTCGTGTATTATGATTGTTGATCACAGGAGTTATGCTCTTGACTACCATGATGGTTGACTAGTAAAAGATACTTATGTTTATAACTGATCGTTAGAATTTTACATATTTTAACTAGCTTCCTATAATCTCCTTTACAACTCTTTTTAGATTTTTGAGTAACAAGTAGTTTTAAGAATCGAATTTGAAGAACTTCTAATTTATCCAAGTTAGTTTTAAATGTTAATCCATAGCTGTCGAGAGTATAACTTATAATAGAATCTACTAATGTATGTTATTAGGAACCTTATATTTCTGATCTCTTAGTAGTTCGTTGCCACCTCACCGCTACGAATCTCACAAACCAAATCTATATTTCGATTATCATGCGGCATGCAATGGTTACACTTCTTTATGAGTCTGGCCTCCGGTAGTCTGTGAGACTATCCCCCTTATTATGCTTTTTTCTCATGTCCCACTTATCATTGGCAATTTCCTAATCCTTCTTGTTTCTACCACCACTGGGGCGAAGTAGTGGGGACAACGAAACGGTGATTTTGCGATTTCCCATTGTCCGCAGTGGGGATAGCGGACATCCACCTTTTATTTCACTTATTTAACTTTTGCACTCGAATGTACTTGATATGCGTTTACTTCACCGGGCCTTTCGACCGTAGACAATTTTTTATTACGGTCGAATCGCGGTCCATTTGCTTTGGCGTTCAGACTAAATACACATTATTCGTGTACCTCGCGGCAAAACTGTCATGCTCAAACAGAGCGCCAATTCCTAAAAAGATCACGCGTGAATATCATGAAAAACTGTAAACCTTTTTTATTGGCTAACAAAAATACCACCATCCAAGCTTATCATACATTGGCATTAGGTTTGACAGAAGATGAATTGATCAGGCTCACAGAAACAGATTGTTGGTTGAGTAATAGCTATAAACGTATACTATTACTGTTGTCCTACTTTTCCCGATCGATCGAGGTTTACTACCGTTTAAACACTTTTATAAGGATTGAGGATAGTAATAAACTTGTGTTCTTTATGGTGTCGGACGGTTCTGTATGGTGTCGGACGTAAAGAATAGCACCTACCCATATCTTCCCGTGGGTGTCGTAAGAGGCGACTAAGGGACTTGCCAGAGAATGGGCAGCAGCGTTCTATGTGCTTTTGTAACAACCGTACTGCGATCGCCAACCCGCCTGCCAAGCGTGGCGATTATGGGAAAAAACCCCCAAAATGTCAATGTGGCGACACTTGGGAGAGGCCTACCTATGTCCAGCAGTGGACGTTTTTTGGGCTGAAATGATGATGATAATGAATACACTTGTTGGATTTTGCGAGTCCCTTCGTGTTTTTACCCGATTTAGGCAAAGTCAAATTATGTGATATATTCTGGGGAATTTTAGGTTTCATCAGAAGAGGAATTCGTGTTTCCTGATTATGGTATTACTTTTAAAATACTGTAGCAAGCAACTTTTAGATTTCATATAGCTAAAAAGCTAAGCTGCCATTTAAATGTTGATAGACTCGTATTTATTTAAAAGCCTTTTACGTCATCATTATCAACATTTGCCTAGCCTTTTCACAAACTTTGTTGGGGTCACCTGTCAGTCTAACCGGATGCAGCTGAGTATCAGTATTTTACATGAACTGACTGCCTTTCTGATCTCCACACCCCAGTAACTGGGTAATACTATACCTCTTGGACTTCTGGCTTCTCGTAACGACTGCTGTGATTTAGAAATGACAGTCGGGACCAACGGCTTAGCGTGCTTTCCGAGGCACGGAGGAAACACGGTATGTAAAGATGGTCGGCAAGCACGGTTTATCCTTGAAAATGGACCTGTGTGGTAGTCATTATTCAGCCACGAGCTCCTCGTATCTGCAGTTATAACCCCATTTGTAGAGTCATGGACGGCAATAGAATTAAGGAAGCTTTTCTCGTAGTCTCTCGTCTTTCCTACACAAGACTAGTACAAAAGATAATCCGTTGTGCCCATGAAGATAGTCACGAAAGCCATCATCATCAGCCTATAATGTTCCCACTGCTGGGACACAGGCCTCCTCTCTATGAGAGGGAGTGGGCTGTAATCCACCACGCGGGCCCAGTGCGGGTTGGTAGATGTCACGTGTCTTCGAGTTTTTAGTTCTAGAACATTTTCTTCGTTTCCTCACGATGTTTTCCTTCACCGTTTTTATGGGCAGCGGTGATGAAATAAATTACACAAAGTAACGCACCTGCCTGGGTTCGAACCCACGGCTTTCTGCTCGTAAGTCGGGGCTGCCACCACTGGGCCACCGTTGCTCTAACACCTTTAAAGCCATAACACCTTTGATATTCCTACTGCTAGGTATCAGGACGAGGTGTGAAAAGGACTGGACCGTTATGGACCTCGTGGGTTCAGTGCGAATATCACGGGTCTACCCAATTACCGCATAATGTGTTTAATACGAATAGTAGCCCATACCTTCACTGCCTCGTTGGTCTGTAGACGCAAGTGCGACTCTGAGCATGAGGTCTTGTGTTCGAATCCTGGGTCGGGCAAATTGTTATTGGGTTTTTTCATCAGAAATTTCTCAGTAGCAGCCACGGAGTCTAGATTTGTGCCTGGTTGATGGCAATAGGCTCGCCCCCTAGTACATGGGACTGAAAAACATAACTAGCGAAATGTGGGTTTACTATTTAATTAGGTACAACTCTGCCTATCCCTTCGGGGATTACAAGCGTAATATTATGTTATGTATTGTAGCACATATTCTAGCATATAAAAAAGATAGTTCCCACAATAGTTCAGAAGGTATTCCACAAAGAGCACTAGAAAAGATTCCACTTGTCTTCAACTTCAGCCATGTTACAGAAACATGGCCGCGTTCGGAAGCACTTTAATAAATTATTCATTCGATAGATTATTATTCAATGAGCTCAACTGAATCCATTTTGTTCGGACAACATGTTAAATTATGTAATCATTTTATTGTTTACTTTTCTGTTTGTTTGTTTATGCTTTTGTGAATTGCAAGTCTTTGGTGTATCTTTTTCAAAGATATTTCTTCTTTTGGCGTATAGACAAGTAAGTACACGAATATTAGCCGACCAGCTGGGCATAACAGAATTTGACTGACTGACTGCCCAGCACCTGAATTGCACTAACGATCCGAATGATTTTAAAATAAATTTCTAATCCGTTGCTGCATATATTTGAAAAATTCGTTTTCTCGACAACGTAAATGACGCAATCATTATTGTGGTTCTGTAAAAATTAGAGGTTTTGCAATTAGTCCATTGGGTAGATTTTTATTGCATCCATCTGAGGAAAAATGTTCTCATTGATAAAATAATTGCCATAGCTAATGAACACACAATCGATCCCTTCTATCAGCCAATTAATTAATTAATAACTTAATTATGCTAATAAACGATAGGGTTCGCCAAGAGCGAAGTCATCCCTGCTAACTAATTCATATGCCAACGAAAATTAAACCAACCGATAGAGTATGAAGAGAATATTCTTGTACGTGGCTTCTTAATCTAAATTAAGCGTTTTCATGGTTAAATGACTAATTCTAAGACGCTTAAGCAAAGACGTTACTTATATACAGAATTAGAAGTACAGTAAACCCCATAACTACTTTACCACCCTTAGGGTTAAATGTCACTACAAAGCGGTTTATACCATGTATCAGTTAGAACCTAAAGTTAGTTAGACAGATAATTGAGAATTTAAAGCAATTACGTCATACTCGTATGTAAGAGTTTTTTAAACTTTTCCCATTTTTCATAGGCGGCATAAAAACTTTGGCACCAGTTTAGGTTAGGTTAACAACATCACGAAAAACAAAGAAAGACCTGGATATGGACAGAATACTTTTTATCCAGATAATATATTTAAAAAAAATTATTTCCGCGAAAACGATCCATGACTGGACGCGAGATGCAGTAGGTACTGCCACCCACCCGAAAAAATATACACATGCTGTAAAAGCACACCATTATATTTAATTTCATGGATTTCTGTAACGTATCGCCTGATTCCATAACTTATCCTGGTAATACGTTACGCAAGCGGACAAAGCCGCGGGCAGAAGTTAATGCCAATATCATTATTACGCCACCAAAAACTGGCACGTTAATTACCGGAAACCATACAAGCACATAATAGTTATGCCATAAACACTGGCCCGGCGAAGCGGGATGACATAGGTATTTACTTCCCTCCTCCCTCGTTCGTAAATCATCCCTTAGTAATACCCCGCTTAAGCTATCTGTCAGGGGGCAGACCACTTACCGTGTTATGACTTGACTAAGGAATTGTACGGTAATTAATTATACCTAGTGACTTCTTGGGATAATTTTAGATAGGCTTCTTGGTGTTCTGATGTTCATATAAAGGGTATAAACGAACCCCTTACGAGCCGAGCCGTCTACCAAGCATTATGTTTATCAAACTTAGTAATTCTACGCTAAAATTTTTGCTAAGAAAAGGCTTTTTTTTGCGATCAAAAATCACGTTTTACGGTAGAACTCAACTTATTGCACTCAAACATTTGATTGATGAATGCATTGAATAGTCGTGGAGGTATTTAAAGTAAAGTCGAAAACATGAAAAACTTTTGGAAAATTTGATCTTTGACCCCCAATATCTTCGGGCCTGCGGACGGTGAGTAATGGGCTAGCTCACGGTCCGTCCGTCTTATGACGACAGACCGTGCTGACATCTTCTTGAGGTGCGCGTGGAACACGAACGCGCCGTCTCGTCGACGGCGCGTTCGTGTTCCACGCGCACCTCAAGAAGATGTCAGCAAATCGGAAGGGGTCCGAGAGGGCCGATGCCTGCCAGAGATACCGTGGCCCTGGAACACAAAGGGCTGAGAAGGAACATGGATGGGTTTTAGTCAGTACAAGTCTGACACTCCCTTCTGCTCCGCCCAAAGCGGGAGGGGTTATTTGATGAATTAACATACGAAAAAAAATTAAACCCCAATATCTTTGTAACAAGAAGGTTCCGAGGGTTCAAGATATGAACACTAGAACAAAAAATGATCGCAATGACGTGTCGAACAAATGCCTTTCGGCCTCGTCAAGGGGTAGGTTTACACCGGGTTTTATTGTATCAACACGAAATTTTCATTAGTACGAGTAACCTACGTCGTGGTAAAAATATTATATTAGCCAACCAACACACGCAGGATATACACCGAACTAATTGGTGATTGACTTCAAATAGGTCAGATGCGTAACACTCGTACCATCGTCGACTTTGTCTCTGTCATCTCTGACTTTGACTAGAGTCAAGAGTTAACCCATCGCAAAAAAAAGGGCTGTGTGCCAGACCAGCGGAACAACCAGATGTATGAATGCAGACAAAGCGAAAAGACTATGTGAGGATGGCACATCCCGGAACATCGGCTACGACTGGGTGCTGCGCGCCGACCTCCCTAGCGGTGTCAGTGTAGTTTGCTACGCTGACGACACGCTGGTGCTGGCACAAGGGAGGTCGCACGAGGCGGCGGCCGATCTTATGACACGCGGGGTTGCGATAGTCGTGGAGAGAATCCGGCAACTGGGTCTCGAGGTGGCATTGCACAAGTCCGAGGCCATGTGCTTTCATGGGCCTCGGAATGCGCCACCGTCGGGATCCATACTGACGGTAGGAGGGGTTCCCATCGGCGTCGAGTCGACGCTGAGGTACCTAGGGCTTGTCCTCGACAGCCGGTGGAACTTCGTGGAGCATTTCCGACGTTTGGCCCCCAAACTGGAACGGGCAGGGGCTGCGTTCAAGCGGCTCTTGCCCAACCTGGGGGGTCCAAACGCCTCCTGCCGCAGGCTCTACGCGGGGGTCGTGCGGTCCATGGCCCTTTACGGGGCCCCGGTGTGGGCGCGTTCTTTGAGGCGGCGAGCCGCCCACTACCTGAACGCGCCCCAGAAGGTGGTAGCCGTAAGGCTGATCCGGGGGTACCGCACGATCTCCGGCGAGGCGGCGAGCCTCTTGGCCGGATTGCCGCCATGGGATCTGGAGGCGATAGTCCTCGCGTGCCTGCACGAATGGCGCGCGGAGGCACTACGCCGGGGGGAAACTCCGCTGCCGCGGCAAATTGCCGCTCAGCGGACAGACCTCCAGCGCGATCTCATGGCGACATGGAGAGAGCGACTGTCGCAACCCCGTGCAGGGCACGCCACAATAGTGGCGATAAGTCCCCTCTTTGAGGAGTGGCTAGAGAGGCGCCACGGCGCCCTCACCATCCGCCTGACGCAGGTCCTCACCGGACACGGTTGTTTCGGGAGGTTCCTGCACCGAATCGGGCGGGAGGAAACGCCCGGGTGTCACCACTGCGAGGATCGGCCGGAGGACACGGTGGAGCACACTGTGGAGCTATGCCCCGCTTGGGCTGAGCACCGCCGTGTCCTCGTAGCGGCGATTGGCGGCGGCGACCTCTCGCGTCCGGCCCTGGTTCAATCCATGGTCCGGAGCGAGAGGGAATGGGAAGCCGTCGCCTCCTTCTGCGAAGCAGTCATGCTAGCGAAGGAGGTGGCGGAACGTGAGAGGGAGAGAACCTCACGTCCCAGCCGCCGCGGGAGACGCCCCGGGCGTCGGGGGGCAACCAGTGGCCCCCGGCCACCGTAGGCGCGGGCCTGTGGACGGTGAGTAATGGGCTAGCTCACCGTCCGTCCGTCTTATGACGACAGACCGTGCCGACGGCGCGTTCGTGTTCCACGCGCGCCTCAAGGAGATGTCAGCAAATCGGAAGGGGTCCGAGAGGGCCGATGCCTGCCAGGGCTGCGGGTTGTTCGAAAGAGATACCGTGCCCCTGGAACGCAAAGGGCTAAGAAGGAACATGGATGGGTTTTAGTCAGTCAAGTCTGACACTCCCTTCCGCTCCGCCCAGAGCGGAAGAAGTCATTTGATGATTTCCCATCCTAAAAAAAAAAAAAAAAAAAAAAGGATGGCACATCCCAAAAAAAAAAAATGGATGATACTTAGGAGGTGACGTTGTGTAGTTTCGGGTAACCGAGAGGAAACGGACGTGACTTACGAGATGTTACGTCGTAGGTTCCAAGGTCATCGCATTTCTTCGCGTATGTTCTATCAGGAAATTGGAGATTGATACAAGAAATGATAGGCCCAGCAGAGGGTGAATTTAGGCTGACATGCAGGATGATATCTTTGCTGGGTTGTGGAGGTCAGATAGGCAGTCGCTCCGTGTAATATTGGTATTTAGCTGCATCCGGTTAGACTGGCAGCCGACTGGCAGCCGCAACAAAAAAACAAAAGGCTAGGCAGGTGATGATGATGGTCTTTGCTAAACATGAAGCATCATCATCAGCCTATAATGTTCTCACTGGTGGGACACATGCCTCCTCCTCAATGAGAGGGGAGTGGGCTGTAATCCACCACGCGGGCCCAGTGCGGGTTGGTAGATGTCACATGTCTTCGAATTTTTAGTTCTAGAACGTGCCGATTTCCTAACGATGTTTTCCTTCACCGTTTTGAGAGCAGCGGTGATGAAATAAATTACACAAAGTAATGCGCTTGCCTGGGTTCGAACCTACGACTTACTGCTCGTAATTCAGGGCTGCCACCACTGAGCTACCGCTGCTCTCAACATGATGCATGATGATCTAATTCTGACATCTATCATTTATGGTGATCAAGTAACTCAACTTAATTGGTTCCGCAGTATGTTGCCATAATTTATGCACTTCTTGTTACTTAATCTAGACAAAAAGCTTTAAAAAAGTTTCGTTACGCGAAGATAGCGCAACTCACCGTATGTCAGACAATTTCAGAGAAACAAACGTTCCGCAGGTAATCCGTTTACATTTACATAGCAAATGTGCCAAACTACATACGTAGGAAAGTCTGTTTGAATTTTATTACATTGCTGCAGGTTCGGTCAAGGTCACTGAAGATTCTAATCTTAAGGCACGTCTCGTGGTCTTTCTTTATATCTTTTTATTTTATCTTTTCTTATTTAACTTGGAGAAGCAAGACTGGTCTAAATGTCCCCGTGTATTGTAAACCAAGCGCATTCTCCTGCCATAAGGGAACGAGAATGATGTATCTGTAAGTAAACACAAGTTCAGGTACACAGGTACATATCTGTTATTATAAAATTAACTATCCTTTATGCTCCATAACTTTAAAACAAACACTTAAGTTTATAGTGTAGGCATTAGTTAACGAAGTTCGTCTATGTCCGTCCAAGAAAGGAATTAACAATTAAGATACAGTGGGAGTCGGGGTTTAATTAAAACCATAGTCATGTTCATTTTACAGCTTTCTCTTTGTCTTGACTAGATTTTCAATGGTGATTTTATCTTATAACTTCCAAACTTGTGGTACACAATTGATATTAGTATGTACTTACCACAGGTTTTCTATGGTAACACACTAGGTAATTTTGTGATGTTTGTAACTCAACCAATGAAATTAATGAATGAATGAGAATGCTAGCTAAGGGGCATCCCCCTTAGCTAGCATTCTCACTGGTGTTACGCGAATGGATAAAATAAGTAATTAGTACATAAGAGGAAGTCTGAAAGTGGCGCCGGTGACTGAAAATATGTGTGATAATCGGTTGTCGTGGTATGGGCATGTGATAGGAGGTGAAAGGAGGTGTCTCATGAGATGACAAGTAATAGCGAAGTATGGAGGAAGAAGACATTCTGCGCCGATCCCAAATAATTTGGGTTATGAATGAAGATGATGATTCACATACAGGATACCTAGTCCATGTCGTAGATTGGCACATATAATACTTTTTATTTCCTAGGATGCGAGCGAAGCTGCAGAAAAAGCTAGCAATTTAATCTGAGAATCCCATTTCCTTCATAATAAGAATATGGCAGAGAAAATACAAGTTCTCTAGCTTAGCATAAAATCGTTTTATCTGCACTTCTTTCCGACAATTTTCAACAACATAGTAAACACAATTTCCTGGCACTGCTTTCAATATTAAGCTTGTAAAGTGCATCCCTTTCAGCGATGCTGCCTAGTGCCTTAGTAGACAAGTTTATCTAAGCTTCGTTTAATGAACATAATTGCTACGTTTATGTCTGTGACTGGTTAATTAAGAGTTACTGCAGGTTGTCGGTGTTTAATTGTGGGTCGTTACTTTGAAGCTGGTGATATATATTTGTGTCTCCACTAATTGCGTGACACAAATTTTCTATCACGAACCGAAGGATTTTCATTAGTGTTTTTTATGTTTAAACTCAAAACTCAACTCAAACTCAAAGCATTTATTTCAATTAGACCATTACAGGCACTTTTGAAAGTCAAAGAACAAAAAAGAAGAACGCGAAGCTCACCCAGTCACAAGACATAATAACTTGTGAAAGTACTGTAGTTGCCCATTCCAAAGCGTAGATCTCTATGGAGAAGAATGGGCAAGAAACTCCATGGACACTCTTTTAAATCAAAATATGTTACAATATCTTGGTTACATCAATCGTGTTGAGAATTACTAGTATGTGAGAACGATGTAGAAATACGGGCAAGTTAAGAGCGTCCAGAGTAAAAGACGAAATCAATAATTCGAAAATAAAGTTAAAAATAAAATAATTAAAATAAACCGTGGCAGCTAAGAGATGACCAGGCACAACTGACAGCGCCCGTTCACGAACATGACGCATGTATCAGCCATCATTCAACTCAACCATATTGAAGGGAACTAAATGACCCGACACACCCGCCGCCATCAGCGTGACATTTAAGTGAGCATGACATTTACTCAACCGCCAGGGTAAATTCGCGTCAGTGTAAGATGTAGGTACTCAGTAACAGTACTCACATATACAAACAGCCAGACCCGGAACAACTATCTGTAGGCCATACAAGTATTTGTTCCGTGCGGGGATCGAACCCACGACACGTACCGCAGCAGTCGATCACTTAACCACTACGCCAACCGTGCCGTACGGAACTTTATATACCGTAAGGCACAATTATTGAGCAGATGCTCGTTCTCATAGAATCATGATACGGCTGATTAAATCCAACCGAGTTCGAACGATGCTTTGTTTTTAGGGTTCTGTACTCTAAGGGTCAAACGGGACCCTATTACTGAGACTTCGCTGTCCGTCCGTCCGTCTGTCTGTCACCAGGCTGTATCTCATGAACCGTGATAGTTAGCCAGTTGAAATTGCTACACATTATGTATTTCTGTTGCCGCTTTAACAACAAATACTAAAAAGAAAAAAAAAATATCTAAGGGGGGCTCCCATACAAAAAGTGTTTTTTTTTTTCGATTTCTTACATAATGGAACCCTTCGTGCGCGAGTCCGACTCGTACTTAGCTGGTTTTTCTATTAAAACTATCAACCAATCACAGTTGAAGTCACATGGGTGTCTCACCACCTGCGCCACAACCCACTGTCCTCCGCCTTCCGCACCTTGTCTTTTTTTTTTCCTTCCAAACCTTCTCTTTCCCAGATACCTTTCTATTTAAATAATATCGTTGGGCGTTAGTGCCATTACCATGATTTTAATTGAACAAAATGAGGAGAAAACTCATTTTCAAGTAGGTAGATTCAATATTCGGTGACATGGCTTGTCATCCTTGTCACTCGCAAAGGGCGGTGGATTTTTGGTTCTAGAACATGTCAGTTTCCTAACGATGTTTTCCATTACTGTTCTGAGGGAAGGCTGATGGTGAAATATGCTACTCGATCTTGCGAGTTACGCGTATACTTGGGTTCGAGCCCGCCACCGGACCATTCAAGCAAAGCCAAGTAGAACCCCAAAAACAATCAATGACCTAATCAAGTTGGCATAACTTCAACCATGTCGACCTCTTATAAAGGAGAAAGAAAGACACTTGAATTACTACAAGAAAGAAACTCACGCCCCCGTATACTCGTAAGTTTAGTTAAAAACCGTGAAGGTTTAAAACAGTGTAAGTAACTTACTTCCTTTCACTACTCGAATAGTAAAGGCATTCGTGCAAATATTCCACGTATGTGTAATATTGTACGTGTTGTTAAAATATGCAAAATACGAAGAAAACTACGGAAACTCCAGACATTTGGGGGTCGAGGTCACGGTACTTACGTTAAAAATACATGGAGCAAGCGTAGTGTCTCCGATAGTCAGAACTGACTTGTGTTTATCATTTATTCAATTGGAGATGGTCTTTTATCCAATTGAATACTGTTTTTGGACTGTTTGTAGGTTATGATTTTAGTGTACGTTATGGTTAGGTATATGTTGGCCTTTTTTGTAATAATTTGAACTGGAAGAAAGCTTTGTGCTTTTGGTGAAATGTTTTTTAGAAACTTTTGAAATCATTCGTCAACTAAGCAAAAAAAAATGTCTTCTACAGAACTACAAACTCTTTGGCGCTGCGATGCCATATTCCACTTTCGGTTTTCATAGATCATACCTTTGAAAACTTTCATGGGCACGGGTAAAGTTTTACTCATGAATTATAAAGATCCCTTTTTAACCAACTTCAAATAGGAGGAGTTTATCGAGAAGACTGTTTTTTTTTTGTGACTATCACCAGCTTTTTTTTCGTCATTTGTAAACCGATACCGATGACTCTTTGTTTGTTTGGTATTATTCTGCGGTGCCGTTTAAATGTTGTGAAGATCTGATGATCTTCGGAGATATATGTAGAAACGAACTCTTCAATAATAAACGGCAAATCTATCGTGATTCCTGCAATCGCTTGGATGTTTATTCTTTACACAATTTTATAAAGTAACATCACGCCTGTATGCTCTGAAGGGGTGCGCAGACATGTACAGTACCCACATTTCGTCAGTTATGTACATATGTTCAGCGATTTCTTTGGCATTTGTTAACAATTTTTGATTATATTATTTTTTGTTTGGAAGAAGTTTCTTTTGCGGTTGTCTCGTTTGATTTTGGTAAAAATCTTCGGAGATAGACAATGGAAGTCTTCAATAAAGCATAGCACATCTCCACTTTTAATAAGGCAGTTTTGTAGCTGATTTATTAAAAACGAGCAATAAAAAATATAATTCGTTTCTTATACTGATTCTGTTTAATTCGCATTCCCACTTAGGTGTTCGTAGTTACCCCACTCTCCCCTACCATCTGCAAGTCTTGTGTGTGGGTGGGTAAAGGTGGATTAAATGGTCAGTTTCTGTTTTTTTTTCTTTTCATTTTTATATACTATAGAGCCAGTTCATTTACTTTTCATTTTGTTTTCCCTACTGTTAAGCATAACAATTTTCTACCACATAACTTTTCAATCTTCGGCGCCACTTTCAAACTTCCTCTTATGTAGTTTAACCAATCACCCTTTATAATTTGCCCAGACAAACAACCAGGTTAATCTAATAGATTTATTTATGACACAATATTGTCCTCAGCATACATGACCGCCTCGCAATAGGACACACGTTACCGGTTGGATGAGTCCATTATATCCGATACCACGGTATAAAGATGGCCAATAAACCAACTAGGCCATCACCATCTGCCTAGCCTTTTCCCAACTGTGTTGGGATCGGCTTCCAGTCTTTCTTTCCAACTTTAAAAAAAATTAAACTTTGCCCCACACTAGGAATTTCTCCTGTATCGTGGGTGCGTTTACAAACATTTAAACTCACATACACAAAACAGCCAGACCCGGCACAACTATCTGTAGGACAATACAAATATTTGTTCGGTGCGTGGATCGAACCCGTGACACGCAGCGCAGCAGCCGATCGCTCAACCAATGCCCTAACCGTGCCGTCAAACCGAATGCAACTGTTACCAGTATTTTACATGGACCGACTGCTTATCTAACCACAACAACCCAGTTACTGGATAACACGATACCTCTGGGTAAGACTGCCTGGTAAACCAACAAGACCCTTTTTGAGAAATTAAGGCGCTCTTCTAGGCAACTTTCATGCTTTTGAGGGGGTGAAGCAGATGAAGAGGGGGGTCGAGTAGTCCCTATAGTCCCGCCTACTGCGGGGTGCCCCGCTTGAATCACGTCGATGTGCGATGTCAATAAATGTATAGAAGCTTAATTTCGAAAGCCAATATAAAAGTACGAATAGCCCAGCGCGCCGCTAGCCTACTTCGCACATTGCTTCCGCGGTGATCTCTAGGTTCGAAGTTCGAACCTCAATACACGCAATTCTTTTTTATCTTCTTTTTTTAATATAATGTATGTACCTACATTTCAATATCGCATTTTTTTTTAAATATGTTTATATTTTTGTTTTTTTTTATTTTTTCCTAATAAATTATAACAACAATCAACCGATTGTTATTTTGGATTGTTTGGTTGTTTGGATTGTTATTTTATAGAAAAGGTTATCGAATAGATTCGTCAAACGAATAATAAATAATTCAAAGCAACCTCATGGACAACCAAGGGCATTAAAGTCGGCAGTAAGAAGTTGACGAATCTCCGACTTGCCGACGACATGGTCCTTTTTGCCCACACAGCCCTGGAAATACAGACTATGCTCCAAAAACTGCACGCGTAGCATGACGGCCGTAGAAACGGGCTATGTCGACGGAAAAATCGACAAAGTGCCACATTGACATTGTCTATCTGTCATTATGTCGATTATTCCGTAGACAAAACTCGTTTCTACAGTGGTCTTGCTACGCGTGCAGTTTTATTTTTTAATAAAGAAGTAAATTTAAAATTTATTGTTCGATTAAATTTAGAATTTGACAATAGCACGTAGCGCCATCTATTGTGATAAGAAAGTTATTGTTGTTTTCCTTCGGATCAGTACTTTTTGTCGGAATGAAAGGTATCCTATGGCCGTTTGTGTACACCTTCAACGTACATGCAGAATTTGAGGATGATCACTTCATTGGTTTAGGCGTGAAGAGGTAACAAACAAATTTTTAATATAATAACTTTCGCATTAATAATATAACTAGCTATCCCGCGCAACTTCGTCTGCGTCACATTTTCCCCGCAACATTTTACATTGCTGCTCCGTTCCTATTGGTTGATTATGTATAGCCTATGTCCTTCCTCAGGTTGAAATCTATCTTCTTGCCAAATTTCATTAAGATCCGATCAGCCGTCTAGTCGTGAAAACGTAACAAACAAACAAACATACAAACAAACAGAGTGACTTTCGCATTTATAATATTAGTATAGAAGTATAGATAACTAACTGCGTGCGACTTCGTTCGCGTGGACTTTTTTTATGTGTATAAATAAAATAGATTTTGGACGATTCTCAGACCTACCCGATATGCACTCAATTTCATACAAATCGGTTCAGCCGTTTCGGAGGAGTACGGTAACTAACACTGTGACACGAGAATTTTATATATAAGATATAAGTATAATATATAAATATACATATATTTAAAGAGATATTTATATAAATAAATGTATAGAATTAGGCTCAGGATAGAGAAATTAACTTTTAGCGGTTCGATATTAGTTCAATGCTAGCTCAGTGGAGTGGTCCGTGCGCCTCACATACGAGGAGTTGAAAGAATAATCACAGGAAAGAGACAGACGGAAAGTAGTCGCCGTCAAGAATTGGCAAGTTCCGAAAGACTGGACACAGGTCAGAGTATTTTTGGGTTTTTGCTCGTACTATCGACGGTTCGCAAAGAATTTTGCTGACATTGCGAAACCTCTACACAAACACACTGAGGAAAAGCGACAATTCTGTTGGGACAAGAGCTGCGACGTCGCATTTCAGGAATTAAAGACACGTCTGTGCAAAACACCTATTTTTAAACAAACCAAACCGGAAAGAAATCATTGCGTTACTCGACGGGCTACTGCCGTTGTAAAGACATTGCAGCATTTCAGTAAATAAACTCTTTTGCAAAAAAAAAACGGGCACCATAGATTTTTTTCTCTATTTCAATGAAGAAGAACAAGAAAGAGGTTTTATTCATTTGACAATGTATTGGCATGTCATTTGAAGCATCCTGGCATGATTCTTTACGTTCTAAATTTAAATTTTGAAATGAGCAAAAGAAAAATATTGATTATTGTAAAATTGCTTTACTAATGGCGCTAAATGCTGAAACGATATTTTTACTGATTACTAAAATTTTAAAACTCTTTGGAAATTTTCTGCAAATTAAACAATTAAATTTTTCTTTTTACATTAAATACCAGTTTTTGATATGAGTTAAAAGCGATAAGGGCCGGTAAAATTATAGCCCTACTTGAAGAAGGTCGTTCGCAAACTTACGTGTCTCAGCGGCTAAATGTGAGTCGTTCAACTGTCCAGAGGACTTGGCAACGGTATCAAGAGACCGCTTCGGTCAAAAGAAGATCTGGTTCGGGAAGAAAACGATGCACAGAACCAAGATACCGCTTTTTGGTGAGTCAGGCATTGCGGAATCGTAAAGCAAGAAGAGGAGTAAAAGTTAGCTTGTGGACGTTCAGGAGGAGGCTTTGGCTGCCAATATCAGGAGTTACCGCCCGGCGCGGGGTCCTAATTTACTCCGTAAGCACCGTGTTGCTCGACTTTAGTTTACTGGAAACTGTGCTTCATGGACTCTGGAGGACTGGAATAAAGTATTGTTTTTTTAATGAAGCTAGAATCTCTTTGTGCGGAGAGGACCGACGCCGACGAGTGCTACGAAGACCACGGGAACGCTATGCGGAAGTGTGTTTCGAAGAAATCACTCCTTATGGCTGAAGCTCCGTTTTGTTTTGGGCAACAATTAATTCGACGCAGCGTACGGAGTTAGTTTTCATAGAAAATGGAACATTAAAAGCACACCGGTACATAATGGAATTCCTAATTCCATATGCACAACCTGCATTACCTGTACTTGGGGAAGATTCCATTTTTATGGACGACAATGCTCGCCCACACCGTTCTGGCGACGTGGAAGCGTACATGCAAGAAGTTGGGATCCGTCGTTTAGATTGGTCAGATCGAACTCCTGACCTCAATCCAATTGAGCATGTCTGGGATGTTCTAAAGAGACGGGTAAGATGTGTGCAACCTGCTCCACAAAACATCAGGGAGCTAAAACGAGTCATTGCAGAAGAGTGGGAACGTATTCCTCAAAACGTTATTAAAAACATCGTGGAAAGCATACCCAGAAGGATTCAAGTTGTGATTTTGGCAAGAGAAGGTCACACTCGTTATTAGGTTTTAACTTTTGTAACTTTATTTAATCAAAAAAAGTAAAAAAATCTTCTTGTCTTTATGCCGACCACTTCTTATTGTTTGGCCGTGTACATCGGTTTTAAAGAATTGATCGACTTTTAAAAAAAAATATTGCCGAAGTTCACTTCACGCGTATTAATTTACACGATTATAAGTATACAGAGTACGTCAAATAATTAAATTGCATGGCAAGAGAACGATGATAACTCAAATCGTCCTTAGAACGTAATTTCCTTAGGTGCCCGTTTTTTTTTGCAAAAGAGTGTATTTGCTGGGACGAAAGTTCCAGCTGCGAACTGACCATGCTGCATTGAAGTGGCTATTACAGTTCAAAAATCCGGAGAAACAAGTGGCGACATGGATTGTGATGATGGTGGATTGAAATACTGCAAGAGTTCGACTGCATAACTGAACATCGCACTGGGAGAACTCACGGTAACGCAGACCAAGAAGACCTTGTTGCATGTCAAGAAGACCTTGTCCTGAAGATTTTAAGCACTGTGCCAGGCAAGAGACTAAGGAGGTAGCAACCGTGTGGGTGCTGAGAACGAATCTCAGTGATGAATGGAAGGACACCCTACAGCAGGCTCAGCAAAATGACTCAGAGATCAAACCGATCTTCGAGTAGATCAAAGTTGGTGCTCCTAAACCCAAGTGGAGTGATGTGGCAGCGATGAGTTCCATCACGAAGAGTTATTGGGCCCAATGGAACAGCTTGGTTATCCAGGATGGAGTCTTGTGCCGTAAATGGGAAAACGCTCGAGGGGACAGGTGTCATCTACAAATGGTTGTCCCTAAAGCCAAAGTACCGGATGTTCTACGGCTCTACCATGATGTATGTTCAGGAGGACATATGGGGGTAAAAAGGACTCTAATGAAGATCCGAGAGCAATTTTACTGGATCCACTGTCGAGAAGATGTGGAGGACTGTTGTCGTAAATGTATCACTTGTGCGGCTGTGAAAAGACCCCAAACACGCAGAAGAGGTGCATTAAAAGTGTACAAAGTTGGAGCCTCCTGGGAATGGTGAGCCATTCTCAGAGAGTGAAAGTGGGAACAAGTACTTAATGGTTGTCATGGATTATTTCACAAAGTGGCCAGAAGTGTTCGCCATTCCTAACCAAGAAGCTACAACTGTCGCAGATAAACTGGTTCAGGAAGTTTGGAGTACCCTTAGAAATTCACAGTGATCAAGGAAGGAATTTTGAATCACAAGTATTTCAGGAGACTTGCCGAATGATGGGTACCCACAAAACAAGAACCACTTCTTACCACCCACAATCTGATGGAATGGTGGGACGCTTTAACCAAAAGTTGTAGAGAAATCTGGCAAAAGTCGTAGCAAGCAGGCAAAAGGATTGGGACAAGCACATACAGCCGTTTCTTCTGTCCTACCGTAGTGCAGTCCACGAAAGTACGACTGTGACACCAGCCTTCGCGAACTTCGGAAGGGAATTACGGTTGCCCGCAGATTCAATCACTGGAACTGCCCTTGATGCACCACGCAATGTTACAGATTATGCAAATGACTTGCGTAATAAGTTGAACGATGTCTATGAGTATATCAGACAATCCGGCCAACAGATGTCTGAGAAGATGAAGACCCGTTATGACCAGAAGACGAACAGGAGAGGTTTCGACGAGAATTCACTGGTGTGGTTGCATGACCCAGTGCGTAGCAAAGGGAAGTCTCCGAAATTGCAAGCAAAATGGGATGGACCATACCGAGTCGTGACCAGGATTGTCCAGGGTCAACGATGTCACCTACCGAATACAGAAGGGTCCACGAGGTGCGCCTAAGATCGTACATGTAGATCGATTAGCGCGATACTACGGGACTAACGATGCTCGGGACGAGCATGTCTAAGGAGGGGCAGTGTTACGTTGCCTGCTTTACGAGAACATTCTAGGATTACGTTCGAGTCTAGAATGATCCAGTATGTCTAGAAGATTCGAGAATAATCCTAGAATGTTCCACAATGGAAATGTCTAGAAACTTTGAGAAAGTTCTGGACCTTTCTAGAACTTTCTAGAAGGATTGGTTCCACTATAAAGCTATCTGGAAGGTTCAAGAAGGTTGTAGAACTTTCTCGAAGGATGGGTTTCCCCTAAGAAACTACCTAGAGATTCACGGAAGTTGTGGAAGTTTCTCGAACATGAGTCGGCCATATAAATAGGCGACGGGTGCGGAAGTGAGTTAGTCATGCATTCTAACTCACGCGACGAAGGAGCGGCGCAGGCCAGATATTCGTTCGCTCACATGGGCGGCGTTACACAGTACATTGCCGCTCAAATTCAAACACTATGGCCCCTAGTCTAGAGCGCGATCGGCTAGCTCTGAGAGCGTCTGCAGACGGGGGCCAGCATCCTTAGCGGTAGGATGCGCCAACAAAGTCACCTCCGTCGCAGGTCGTCATCCGCTGGGCCTCCTCCGGGCAACCGGAGGTCTCACCTGGCGGCGACAGACCGCCGAGGTGGCGCAAAGAAAACGGCGCTCGCTACGGTAACGTTTCACCGTAGCTAAGCGAGCAGCGCCCAGCGCCGCTGGCGACTCCTACCGGACAAAATGACAATTACACACTGGCGAGTGGCACTTTACACGCGCTCGCCCCCTCCGAGCCTATACAGGCACATGTGATGATACCGCGGGGCAAGGGTAGAACCCACATCCCGCCAGCCTCGCCCCTCTACGGGGGCATAGCGATTTCTCGCGAGTGAGTTAGTCTGATTTTGGCTACGGAACGAAGTGATCTAAGTGAACTACTAATGCGATATATAAGTGATTAGTGATCAGTTGTGTATTTGTGATTGAGTTATAAGTGTTGTTTAGTGTTAAATAAATTTTAGTGAAATGATTTTTAGTGTTTAATTGGTAGTGTGATAATTTATCCTATACCCAGCTTGTAACAGTATGCAAGAAAATACATATTTATAAATAAAAACATTTAAAAATAGTAGCCTACGGCATCGGGAACCGTGCCCGAACTACCGATGGTCAGGGTTTTTCAAAGAGGAACCTCCTAACAATACGCGCCTTGTCCAGAATTACTGCTTTCTGAATCAAGCCCTTGATCCAGCTGCGAAACGAAAGACTCCTCAGATGTTGGTCGAGGTTTCTAAGCCAGTTAGCAGTACGCGGACCTTCCTATCACGAAACTTGTTTCCGCCTGACAAAAGACTGCTTAGCATCTTATTCAGGCGGCCAAAGGAGCGTTCCCTCAACGATTGTTTCATGTCAGCAGTATTGATGCCTAATGCTTCTGACATTCCCAAATACTTGTAGGTTTCTGTTGAGAAGAGGAATCGGATCGGAGATTCTGGAATCCCATGGATTCCATAATCTCGCTTCACATGCATGACTGCGCATTTGTCAACAAGTTTCTATAACCATCAGTAGCTTCATCAGTTGCAAATTGTTAGGGGCAAAGAGTTTCTATCAACCATGTAAAGAAGGCAAGGTATGACCACCTCTCTTCAACCGAAAGCTCAGACCTGAACGCCTCAGTAGCATGCTAAGAGGGTTCAAGGCTAGGCAAAACTAGGTCTTGCCTAGCACTGGGTGACTTAGCTCAGACTATCACCCTATCTACAATAAACTTTAAAAGGTCTAAAGATAGCCACTCAGAAACTGTATCATTAATGGCTTTTAAGTGTCTTCGCAGTCTTGATATAACTAAAAGTTTTTCCGAATTATACATAGAGCTGAGCTAGTGTTTGTGAGGGAATCCCCGAAAAAGACAGCTGTGCTAGCTACATATTATTATTTTTCTTAATGTTTGTATTTTGTTCTTGAAGTTGTGAGGACCTCCTCTGCCCTCTCCCCCCCCCCCTTCTGCTAGGTTACTGTACAGACGGGTGTGTGGATAGACGAATGAAAGGGTGGACATACGGACGGGGCGGATGGAGATATGCATGAAGAGGTGAACGAACAGTAAGAATACACTAAATTAAAACAATCTAAGTCTAAATAAATTTTATTTCTTTTGATGATTTTAGCAAAATCTAAATATATAAATTCTACACGACACAATTCTTCAAAATGTTGTCTTCTAACATGAGACGTTTTCATATATGGTATCACTCGCGCTTTTTAGTTGACTTATTTACATAAGATAAATCACTTTTATTTTGTTTAAGGTTCCTCTACATTTTATTCTTGACAATTTACAAAATAGATGAAGTTGGCGCTTACGAAATTTTTCGATATTTTTATCATTGGTGTCATTTTTGTAGTTTTAAGGGTCGCTGATAACGAAGATTTGGTAAAAAAAAAACTTCAAGATGTCGCTGATGAAATTTTCAGTTTTTTCGTCATGGGGGTCATTTTCTTGGTTTTCGGGATCGCTGAAAACGGGAATGACGAATAAACAAAATTACATTATTTAATTTTTCGGATTCCCTTTGCAGAACTTTGACTCTTCGCCACTGAGGTTCCCCACCCACAATTTTGACTCTTCGCCACTGATGATCACTGATTTTTTATTTACACATTTTATGACTAAAATCGAACAAAAATTTACTCGAACGAAAAACTAATCATAAAATAAAATATAATAAACAGCTTTCAACAAAAAACAGATCGAAATTTAATTGAAAAAATTTGAGCGGCGAGCGGAAAAAAGTGACATACGTCCATCTAGCAGCGCGCCTCAGCGGTCACTGTCACTCTGCGTAGAAATAAAAGAGATGCGACAAGACGCCGCGAATGGCGTGATGTGACGTTGGACTTGTTCGAATAATTATCATTAAAAACATGAATCCTTACAAATATAGTAAATAAAACGAAAAAGAAAAGCGACAGTTCCCTTTATTATTTTATATTACATCACTGTTATGAATTTAGTCAAGATTAGTTGAGCAGTAATACAGTTACACTTGCTTGAAAATCAGAACTTCTCGATTTTTTTTTATCGGGATTTTTTTCCAAAAACGTGTTTTGGGCCCGAAGGTTCCCTCATAAATATGGTCAAGAGTAACATATATTTTTTTTGTTGCTCTCAAATGTATACATTTGGCTAAAAAACTGTTCAAAGTTGCCTGTTTTGACGAGGTACAGCGTCTTAAACGCGGGTGTCTTCAAACTTTTTGTTATATTAAACAAGCACAACCTCGTTCTCTCGTTGCGACAGCCCTGACTTGCTGGACCACAAATAATGGCTCACTTAATATCGTGTCTTCCCTGTCCTGTTGTTGTCACGTTACAGGAACTGATGGACACTACGGTAAAAACCAAAACCTGTTACCTGAAGCATACTAGAAATTCTTGTAATCGCATCGCATATGTGTGTGAGCCGATTCCGACCTTCCCAGTTGAAATACTGTATGTTATTGCTACTAAGTCAACTGTACCAACGACTAATCCAACCTATGCCACGGATTATGAACTGTAGGTACACACAGTAAAATTGTTGGCTTAGCAGGTAAGTAATGGTCATCCAATTAGTTCAACGAAGGGATAAGGGTTGCTTAATTATTATTTGAGCCGTCTGGCAAAACAGTTTGGTAGGTGGTACTTTTTCTAGCTATATTTATATTACCTGTTTTGTTTCAAAATCATCTTCACTTTGAATAGTCAACTTTGTCTAACCTAATGATGATACTTTGATATTCAAAATTTTTGCCTCAAAAGGTGTTGTAAGTTTACACCTTTTAAGGCATTAAATCGACGTGTTATAATTCCGAGGTATGTAGAAAACTGGAGCAGTATCCACTGTCGCCGGAGTGTTTTCATCAAACTCCGAAATTTAGGTTTTAGATTTAGATTAGAGCACTTTTATATAAACAACAGCAGTGTCTTGTTTATATAAAAGTTATATAAACAAAACACCGCTGCTATCAGCAGTCAGGGTCGATTGTCTGCTGTTTTTTCTTTCGCAACAGCAACATGAACAGTTCCATTGTACAATTAACGTGAACTGTCTGTGAGCAAACTTATCAGTTTTGCCCACTGTACCAATGTAGTGCCACTGTTTTCCGTGTGAATAGTTCGATAATACCAAGCGCCTCTCATCTGCTCTTCACTTTCCCTGGCACGAGTTTAACTTTCGACTCTCCGCTATAAAATGCATAATATTTATTTTGAATTTCTAGAGCTGAAAATCCGTTTACAAAATCCTTCTACATAAAAGTAAAGTGTTAGGATTTTTAACCCCCGACCAAAAAAGCGGGGTGTTATAAGTTTGACGTGTATCTGTGTGTCTGTCTGTGGCATCGTAGCTCCTAAGCGGATGAACCGATTTTGATAAAAGTGGTGTCGTTTGAAAGGTATTTTAATCGAGAGTGTTCTTAGCTATTTTTCGTTAAAATTTGCACAGCCGTTTGAAGATCATCACCTCTTTTCTAGTTGATCAAGGGATATAAACAACTTTCGCTTGTCACCATCGGCATTGCTGAGGGGGGAGGGGGGTGCACGCCCCCCTCCCCCCAACACCGAGAAAATTGGGAGGAAATGGGGGAGGCCTATGCCCAGGAGTGGGACAGTCAAGGCTAAGAAAAAACATAAGCTTTAAAAGCATGAAAAAAAAATAATTAAAAAAACGGCTTTTAGAGATTTTCTGTGACGGGGTTTTTTTAAATATTTTATTTTATTTTTTGTTGCGTTTATTTGTTGTGTATTGAATCGTTCAGTACGGTACTACGATTCATGAAAGAACTTGCCTAGACTTTGAGAAGTTTTGCTTGATATGTGATAACTAGCATATTGCCTGTACTTACATGTATGGTCATATTATACGCGTCGTAAGGAAAGTTTTAAGTAAGAATGTGGACGGCTATAAGAGTAGGGGAAGAGCAAATAAGCGATGAAGGGACTGTGTGAAGGATGATATGGGAAGAAAGGAGGTGTCTGATGAGATGACGAGTTATAGAGAAGTATGGAAGAAGACATGCTGCGCCGACCCCCAAAACAATTGGGATAAGTGCAGGAGAATGGTAATGATAAGTTGTGTTAAAATGTTTTCGAAACTTAGCGAGCTGCATCGACTAAAAGTTTCCCCGATAAACTGGAAGGTAAACTACAATGTGTAGCTATCACACGTGTCTTTCAGTAAAATAAGGAAACATACTCGTACTACTTTACAAATTAGTCATGATTTCTTCGATTATTGATATCTTTACTTTGCACCCTGCACCTCACTGACCAGTGGAGTCTTATTAAACAGTTCCCTTGCCTTTACCGAAGTGTTACCACCACTTTGTTCTGAACACAAGAGAATTCAGCGTATATATGTTTGTTAGGTCGAGAACAAAGAAAACTTCCTTATTGATACCTCCACCATCTCCACTAACTTGTAACCTAATTACCCAAATCCAAACCTTCTACCTTGTCTTCAATAACTAAATACTATACTATACGTACACACGGCGATCAATCAAGCTATGCAAAACCAGTTTAAGCTGATCTCTCATTGTACGGGAAATCGATACAAAGCGAGGCCATGTTTTACTAGAACTGTATAGCTTGTTTGGTCGCCGTGCGTACCTACAGTACCCATTACAGGGGCTAGAGGAACATTCACTGTTCAAGGACAAATACGAGTAAGTACGACTGTTGTACCTGTATTCAGTAGAACTAACCGACACATAAAGAATGCCTAAAGAAAACGGCGCTGTTGGTTTCTCGGCTCAACGACGAAAGTTCAAAATCCAACAGTGCAATAATTTTTGGGTGTTTCCTAACGTTTGTGAAAACAGGCTTAGGAGTAGTATTAAAGTCGTACGTCGTACCCATTGTTTTATTCAGGCTCTGCCGAATACGGACGCCTCCGTACGATTACCTGTGCAAGAATTCTTAAGGGGCTCTTCGAAAGAGATACCGTGGCCCTGGAACACAAAAGGCTAAGAAGGAACATGGATGGGTTTTAGTCAGTACAAGTCTGACACTCCCTTCTGCTCCGCCCAGAGCAGGAGGAGTTATTTGATGATTACCGATCCGTAAAAAAAAAAGAAAAAAGAGAGTGTGAGAAACAGCGTGCTACCGAGCGAGCGATTATTAAAACAAAACAAAAACCATCATATGGATCATGATTACAGTTTGATGCCTAACCTTGTATTTTCTAAACTCATCATCATCTGCCTAGCCTTTTTCCCAAACTATCTTCGGGTCGGCTTCCAGTCTAAAGTATTTTACATGAAGCGACTGCCTATCTGACCGCCACAACCCAGTTATTATCTATTGCATTTTCTAAACTATCTACGAAATAATCCCTGGTTCAACAATTAAGCTCTACAATCATCAATGTTAAAGTAATTAACGAAATAAAGCGAATTTCAGAAAACTAGTAGTTATTTGTAATATATTTTTTTACAATGTTGTCGAATTTAACCCAAAGGTTGACTGGTAGAGAATGCCTTGTGGCATTAAGTCCGCTTATGTACCACTGTTGTACATGAAGTTTAAATAAATAAATAAACTTTACCAATAAAACTGAACGCGATCAGCACATCGAAACTGCGTTCAACAGCTACCTGTAGCATAAATGCTATTGGAAAATTGACACACTGACAGGTTTTGAACGCGTTTACGTGCTGCTTTTGAGAAATTTTCTGTTAGTATCGATCAACAATATGACCTCAAAAACCTTAATATAATAACAGTGCGTGTGTGAAAGACTTTAACATATTGAACTAGAACGGGGCACTTGTAAAATTAATACGGTGCCCGTATTGACCCATATTTAATAATGGCCTCTGCTATTGGAGTCTACGAACGTTAGGTTGGCAATACCTTTATATACCTGAAGTTACCTAACTATGTAGAATATAGTCTATGTGTTATAGTATGTAATAATTATATTATTTGAAACGAGTTTTCTAAGAAAATATTAGATATTTATCTACGGGAATGGCGTAAAAAATATTGTGAATCGTTGGAATCATATCACTATAGAAGTATTTTTATTTTTAGGGTTTTGTACCCAAAGGGTCAAACGGGACCCTATTACTGAGACTTCGCTTTCCGTCCGTCCATCTGTCTGTCGCCAGGCTGTATCTCATGAATCGTAACAGTTAGTCAGTTGAAATTTCTACAGATTATTTCTGTTGCCGCTACAATAACAAATACAAAAAACAGAATAAAATAAATATTTAAGGGACCCAATACAAAAAAGTGATTTTTTTGCTCGTTTTTATAAATAATGGCACGGAACCCTTCGTGCGCTAGTCCGACTCACACTTGGCCGGTTTTTATTTTATTTGCGATGTGTTTGCTCTTGACTCTAGTCGACTTTGTCTCTGTCATCTATATATGACCTATCATATATAGATGACAGAGACAAAGTCGGCGATGGTATGAGCTTACCCAGAAGAAGCCTGTTCACTCTAACTTCTTCGCTTCTTCTGCATCTCGTTCTTCTCTTCTTCTTCTTCTAGATTAGAGGTAAAATACTCGTTTTCAGAATGCAGCTACCTACACCCGGTTAGACTGGAAGCCGACCCCAAGATAATTGAGCAAAGGGCAAATGATGATGATGATAATCATTTCGATAGACATCCCTATATTGTACGCACGACGACTAACCGAGCTATATAAAACCAGTTTATGCAAATCTCTCATCGTACGGGAAATCTATACAAAGCGCGGCCATGTTATACTGGAAATGTATAGCTTCATGTGTCACCATGTGTACATAACACCAAAGGGTATATATTTTCAATACAAACTTTTGTTTTCTCCTTATAAGTGTATACCTAGAGACCCACAAACTTAGCTCTAACTAAAATATCAAATTAAAGTGACCTAACCAACGTCGGTAAACGTATTAAAGCACGCACAACACATAAATTGTTCTTATGTAAACTTTAGCATGAAATATTATAATTCCTCTTTAAAATATCTCACGTCAACCGCAAAATGGGACCTGCGTCAAAACCTATTTTATATTGTGGAAAATAACAAGGTACGGTATAACAAAACATTATTTTTATACAATATAGATAGAGTGTATTCAAATCCTAGTTTCCAATTGATGGTATTTACAATTAACCGAATATGAACTTTATGCTAGTGTTGAATAAGTTGATTTCAGAATGAGCACTAGAACTGTTGAAACGGATACGTCTTCAAAATAATTTGTAAGCAGCACAAGTTGAACTTTGTGCCAAACTGTGTGTGATACCAGTGATGTTACTGGAGTGAGCTCGTAATCTGGACCGGTTGGGCAGAGATGTATCTAATAGAACACCCTTATTGCACCAGTTATGTTTCACGTGGCTGCTACCGAGAAATGTAAAAACCCAATAAGACTGTCCACTCTGAGGACCCACACTGCTCATACTCAGCAGTCGCGCTTATGACACTAGACTAACGGGTGTTGTGGGTTTTAATGTTGATTGTCGAATAAACATATTATTATTTGTTTACATGTTTGGAAAATATGTGCGAACGCAGTATACGTAATTCGTTAGGTCCACATCAGTATATCATTTTAATAGCTCTTGGCACGTATCGAAGCAATCTTTATAAAATTATTTGTATTAAAAATAAAAAGCGCTTATTTAATAGATATTTGTGACGCAAAACAGAAATAATCTACCACTTATGCCGCAGTGTGATTCGCTCTTTGTGAACCTTGTCTTCTTCCAAGAGATTTGAATTTTTTTTTTATAATTTTGAGCGATATTTAATTGTTTTGTTTTAAAACAAACTTTCTTTTGATTTCCTAAAAGGAAACGTCAAATGCGTAGTAGTATTAAGGTACTCGGAACCAGTGCGCGTGTGTGACCAGATGTATGAACTTTGATGAGTTGAAAGGTTCTCCTTTCAACTGTAAGCTGTAAGCGTAAGGCGTTCTATAGTTTTTGCTAAACCCCATAATTAAAAGGCGTACATTATGGAAATATCTATCCTAAAGAAATACGTCCTTTTTTAAATAATATTTTATATAAAACAATATTATAATAAATCAACATATCCTGTGAAAATAACAACATGTATCATAGACAACCAAAATAACTTTTTTAAATTATAAAAGAACACG
This sequence comes from Cerastis rubricosa, assembly GCA_949152445.1. NCBI lineage: Eukaryota > Metazoa > Arthropoda > Insecta > Lepidoptera > Noctuidae > Cerastis > Cerastis rubricosa. Next base: position 20,107,072 of record OX424541.1, read on the forward strand.
GTGAAACCGCGAACGTCACACTCCATTCTGCCTTTATGTTGCCGAAACGACCGACAACTAATCGTAGGTACAATAAAAACTTTTGTCGTAAACGTTGTAAAAAAAGATATCGAAAGACATGACGGACGGACAGACTGTCTGAACATCTTGGATTTAGAGGCTCTTAGTTCACACGCCGGAAAATGACAACATTAGCTTTGATCGACGAAATAAAAATGGCGTTTTGTTATGGCGCCAAAATGAATAGATATCTTGGTAGTGTTGATTTGTAAAATTGTTTATTTAATGACCAGCTGTCTTTTAATAGTATTATAACAACCGTGGCTTTCTAGAGTTTATTTTAGGATTCACTGAAATTCTTAAGGCAGAGAATACTTTTAAAAGTCGTACATACATAATATAAGTATGACTTTAAAATTTTCACCTGTAAATCTGTTGTCATTACTTTTCTGAAAAGCTGTCAGTCTACCTGAAATAAAATGGGGTAAGGGCCGCAGAATAATGAATTCATGATTGCTGTAGCTCCACCAGTACCTACCTACAGTTCCAGAGTCCCAATTGTGGGAACATTATGGGCTTAGAAATAGTTTTACACACATCACCTAAACTACGACCTCAGAAATTGGAATATCGGTAGCCAAACATTGTTGGAAAATTCGCCATCAATAACTTTCAGATTGCAATTAACAGCCCGATCTCCATTCTTCAAGCGCCCTCTGTTTCCGGGGTCTTCATTGATAAGCAATTTTGACCCTTATATTCATAGAAAAATATAGAACACAAACTCTAAATTTTTTTGTATTCAGACCACTATGTTTGTCGTGAATATAAAAATGTTTCCTACGTTTTAATATACGATACCTGAAAAGCCTAGTCCATGTAATCATCCTTTAATCCAGGAAGTATTTTCCATGCTAGCTTAAGTTTCGTGCTTTGAGAAAATATCAAAGAAAAAGTCCAGCCTACGTTCATTGTCTGTTGTTTCCTGACTTTGCACAACAAACTTCACACTCCACACAGAGTTTGACACATTCTTAACGTGCTTATGAAACATGGTGTCAAGATAAGTACTTGACATGTAAATATAAAGTCAAGACACACTGAGACTTAATAGATATAGCTATTAGGTAAGTTGAAAGATGCCTGAGGTTTGTGTTAAATTAATAAATATTATAGTTTAAAAAAAAACACGCTTTGTCGTGTTCTTCTCAGCAAATCCTTTCATTTGATACCATGCGAATGCATAAAAAAACACTAATCTTTGGGTGTCTGCCATATTGGATTTAGAATGACGTCACTTAGCTAACCATGCTTTCTCATGTAAACTAAACATGTACTTATACACAATTTGGGGAAACCGGAAAGTAGGTCACATCAGATTTTTTTCATAGGTAGTTTGAAGCTAGTAAAAGCGTGTTAAAAAATATGTTCTTTCGGGCAATACAAACCCCAGGTTAGCCAAATTAATAGCTAGAAATGAAATTTAAGTAAAGAACTGTGAAAGCACAGTAGCTTTTACAACACAAATAACAGCACAATTGGATGTCACAAACAAATGCTCGGGAAAATGCGACACGAGACTTTCAGTCTTTTTTTTTTTTTTTTTTATTATCTATAGGCCCGCGCTTGACCACTATCTCACCTGATGGTAAGCGATGATGTGGTCGACGGTGAAGCACGCTTGCCTAGAAGAAACCTATTCACTCTTGACTTAAAGACCTCTAGATTGTAGCTATCGGGAAACACAGACTCCGGCAGGGAATTCCACTCCTTAGCGGTACGCATTATAAAAGTATTCCCAAAACGCTTAGTGCGTATGTGTGGGATGTCCACCAAATACCGATGGCGCATCGCCGTACGTCTGGTAGTCCGATGATGAAACGGGCTAGGCGGAATCAGATCATGCAATTCCATCGCACACTCCCCGAAATGTAACCGATAAAAAACCGATAAGCTGGCAACTCGGCGACGATGCTCAAGGCTCTGGAGCTTAGACTTGACCAGTGCCTCATTGCCAATGAGCCTCTTGGCCCGCTTTTCAATCGACTCAAGTGCATCAAGCTGGTATTTGGCAGATCCGTCCCAGAGATGAGAACAGTACTCCATGCATGATCGAACCTGCGCTTGATATAAGTTGAGCAGCTGTTCTGGCGTGAAGTACCTTCTCACCTTTGCAAGGACCCCCAACTTTTTGGCAGTCGCAATGCAACTCGACCCTAATTGCTGCAGACAGAATATCCGCCAAAACGTGCTCTTAAATCTGGCATATACACATTAGTTCAAATACCTAAATAATTTCTAAACCCTTCTAAGAAGATGGGATATAATTCTTGAGCTTTGCCACTGCAATGCGGGTCTAAAATGAACAGGGATGAGGGACATTCTTAAAGAGATTATGTTAACCTTATAGTTCAGTATCCTCATTTGTTAGTTTTATCATCCGTTTTATCATGTCCGTGCCTTTGCTATTTATTGAGGATGATTTCGTAAAATAGAGTAATAATATGATCCTTAATGATATCAAACGAAACTTCTAACAGTTCCTACTGTTTACTGTTATAGATAATTGACGAAGTTAAAGCAGTTAACTACCCTGTAGAAAAGATTAACATAACTTCACGACCATATCCCAGAAATGGTTTAGCCAGGGGGAGAGCCTTTGGCCATAAACCGAAGACCCAAAACCGGAGCCTCAGATTTGGGCTTTATGTTAAGGCTTCTATCTGGGAACCACGATAAACACTTATGGTTGTTAAGCAAAAGGTTCGCCTCTGATAAGCGTTTAATTAGGGTACAAGCTTATGACACTTGTTTACAAATGACTTATTCATAGGCGCGAACAAGATGGCATAATTCAGACCACAGAATTCCTTTTAAACAACTGACCGACCTTATTCTCAAAGAACCGTCGAAAATTCTCATTATTATGACTTATTTTCGTCACTACCAAGAAATTACTAAGGAATCCATCATAATTCATTTAAAAAAACACTATCTAACGAATGAAAACAGGTGTTTTGATAAACACATAAATATTTTACTAAAATCCGCTACAAGCCGCGTTGGTTGTCGTAATAACTAATAAGAATTGAATAATACACGTACCACAGACTATAATAAACTTCTACCGCAAGCATAATCGCTACGTTGTAAATTCAATTATTTTTATTTGGAGCAGCCATGATGGAAAAAAAGCGGGGTAAATTAGAGCACGAAAAACAAACGCGAAAATCACACAGGCAAAGGAAACGACTATTGTGACGGTGAGTGCGTGCTTTATCACAGTCTAGTTACCGCACAAACATGTTGTAGGTATTGTAATGGAACTTTCTTTGATACAGTCAACAATACCCCAACGTACTCCCACTTATTTCCCTAGTTCCTATTTAGTCATATTTCTTTTCTGGAGCACACGTTTCCGAGAACTTCCAACAACGTCCCGCGGGAGATTTAAAATACAATTTTATTCAACGGCGAACACATTTATAATTCAAATTTTGAGATGAATAAGAATAGCTTATTCTGTTTTCCGACAAACTCAAATAGGTAGATAGTAGACTAGTTGAGTTTGTACAGATTTGGGAAAAACTAGTAGGTTCAAGCTAGTAACATTGAATGTGTCTTACGCAATGTTTATCTGCAGAACAAGTCGTTTGTTTCATTTAAATGGTGCGCTGGGACGTACTGTATGCCTTTGGTTCGGCATCGGTAACTTTATTTCGCGCCATAATTCCCTCTATAAAAGAAGACTTTATGACTACGTGCAAAACAGTACGGCAACCGTTTAGCAGTGTAACGATTTTCCCGTTTTCTTTTGCCGCAGCTACATTAGGCATTTGTTTTGCTCTTCTTTGTTTTGCAGTCAAATTTATCTCAAGGGGTCGTCTTGTTATTGTGAAAAGGCAAAGTTCAACCAAGCTTTAACACAAATACAAATTCGCTCGCCATCTGTATATCTCAGAAATAGAAAACAAACGTCTGGCAGTGGCAAGCTCCAGACGTTCCAGTAATAGTCTTGTGGCTAGCTTCTGTTAGGTAAACAGGAATAGCTGGACTGATGGATTTTATTTGATGATACGGGAATACATCGATTTTATTTGTTTAATACTACATGATATTTCTGGATTCTAAAGTTTGCAATTTTATTTAAAGTATTAATAGTTATTAAATTGTAGGAAGCGCTAAGAAAGGTGCACCAGAAAGTGGTCTGTAGCCAAAGACAAATAAAAAAAAAAACAAAAAGAATCCATATAGCCTACGCGGGAAAATTGACAGCTGATTTCCTCCTTTCGTCCTCTCATCAGTCAGTTCGAAAAGTTAATATGCCAGAGTAAAAAGTTTTTATTTCTTTTATTGAAGTGTTGCCCTTTACTCCAAACTGTAACTTAACTCATAGGTTACGTAAATAACATCGACTTTATTGTAGAAATTATTTGATAATCTGGTTTTATTTGTTGAGGTCTGACGAGCGGGTCTGACCTTAATGAAATTAGGGTCTACTGTTTTTTAGCCCTCGGGTCTACATATTTTGTTTATCTTATGTCCTTTCTCGCTTATTGTAACGGGGGTTATGAAAAGCCTTCAAAGGGAAACAGTGGAGCTTATAATTTTAATTTTTAATAACGAATAGAGCTTTAATTTTCCTTGTGTAAAGAAATTAGCGTGATTACAAAATGATAACGTTTAAAATATTGCGGTTATTTTTTCTCTTCTTATTATACTTTGTTTTAATTCTGATTTTTCGTGGATTTTCCTTGATTCTGTGGTTTAACAAACAACTTTAGTCTGACCGTAATTTCTATATGACTCATCTCATCGCGCTTCTTGTCATGTATTTCTACGATAACAAATGCGCCAAGAAATTCGAGGCTTGTCATTACTTCCCAGAATTTGATCCTAAGCAGTGGCACTATCGAATGGTGTTATAATACAATGCTTTATTATTCAAAATCAACAGTTTAACTAAGAATATTGATTGATGCAGTTTTAGTTTTTATCAAAATCGGGCTCGAGACTCCTTTGAGTGTTTTTCGCTACTCCTCATAGTTTCAGATTTGGTCATCCACACCAACTTGAAAAATTCATCCTGTATAGTACTGCAAAGACGAGAATAGATATTCTCGTCTTTGGCAAAATCCATTCATTAATTCATTATATTGCGTTTCATCTAGCTGCTTGGCAAGTCCCACACTAATTTACTATTTATGTCCCTTCCATTTGTTTACCGTAATCTAAACTAATATTATAAAGAGGAAAGATTTGATTGTTTGTTTGTTTGCATTGAATAGGCTCCGAAACTACTGGTCCGATTTGAAAAATTATTTCAGTGGTATATAGCCCATTTATCGAGGAAGGCTATAGGCTATATATCATCAAGCTACGACCAATAGGAGTGGAGCAGCAATGAAAAATGTTGCGAAAACGGGAAAAAAGTGACGCAAACGAAGTTGCGCCGGACAGCTAGTTAACTTACCTATATGGGAATTCAGAGCTAAGAGCTACAGTACCGAATCAGTAAGGTTTGTTGCTAAAATCTGCGTTATGAAGTGGAATCTTCATCATCAGATGGTGATGAGGAACCAAACTACCTACCTACCAATTTCCTAGCCGGATAGAGCTGATACCCGTCTGTTCTGGGCGACCTTCAGTCCAACCCGATGCTGATAAATATCAGTATTTTGCGTGAAGCAACAATGTCCGGCTACATCGCTATAGCAATTATGTCTAGGATAAGCTTTTTACGAATATGATCAGCCACGTAAAAGTAAACTACCATCTATTCCTGTTACAAAACAGGATTACCACACGTTCCGTCCTTAAGGCTGTCGGAAAATTCTAGACATTAGAAATATATTTAGCCTTGTACTCAAGGCGAGCAACTCGTTGGCAAACGCCTAAGGATTGCAAGTGTCTCAGGCACCTGTCTCACAACTGAGGAGGAAGCGACTAACTATCGACTATTTTCTTGCTCATGAAACTTTCATGTAGCTCCCGTGTCATCCAACTATCGCGCCTGAAACCCCCGATTAGGCAGAGGTGTATCAAACAGTACACCATCATTTCACCATTTTTGTGCCACGAAAGATCCGAAGGGCGAGCCTATTGCCATGAACCGGGGAAAAAATAAAGGCACCGTGGCAGCTACTGAAACCTTTCAGATAGAATAACCCAATAACTCTTTATTCGGATTCGATTCCCAAGTCAGGCTTGGGGATCGAACCCAGCACGCGTAGCATGACCACTGTAGAATGGAGTTTTAACTACGGAAGAATCGACATTATGACAGATAGACAATGACATTGTGTCAGTTTGTCGAGTCTTCTGACGACATAGCCGGTTTTTACGGCGGTCATGCTACGCGTGCAGGCATCAAGGCAATTCTGCCAGTAAAAGAGATAAATATTATATCAGTTGTTGATTGCCATCCGAACCGTCTCTTCTGCTCATAGTCTGAAAGACAGATCGCGAAGCGTATTTGTAGCGCATTTCATATCAATGTCGAATGTCGCAGTAACACAGCCATAGGATTGTACCGTGATCGATAAAAATGTAAGCTTTTGTTGTTTTGATATCAAATACACATTAGCAATAACCTAGTTTCAGCATTTGAAGGTTTTTTCACAGCGGTTATGACAAATCAATGTCAATGTAAATGCATTATAATCGTGACTCTGACAGTAACTTGTTTACGAGTACGCCGTTTGATCGATATCATATGAAATATGCAGCTGTTTATTTGTCTTCAGCACGCTAGAGCACATGTTAAACTTGATGGAGAAATTGAAAATTAAAGGTAGGGATGAATTTCTTCAAACGATTAAGTTTAACGTCGTGATCAACAAATTGGTTATGACGCCTCCTCGTTTTAAAAGCTATGTTTTCAGGATGTTTTAAAAAAAAGCTTTTTATTTCATGCATTGAAGAATAAATAACAATTTTACATGAGTTAGTTTACATTTAAACATGATAATAATTTAAAAAAGAGTTGTTACATTAAAGTTATGCATGTATTATACAGATACCTTTATAGTGTAGCTTAGGCGACTTCGCCCGCGTAAAGTTTCTTATTTTAACGACATACGTAATCCTATGACACTCGGCATTAATGTAGCTCTTAAAACCGGTCAAGAATGTTTGAGAGATTACCCCATATACATTGAATGTAGGTACATATATGAGTTGTTACAGTAATTATTTGTTCCTGGTACATTCTACCATTTGGCATGCAAAAATACCGAAACATAAAAACTTCATCTGTTATATTAGTTGGTGGATAACTGGATATAGTATGCAGTTGTTGGGCAGCTGAATTAGACCACTGTTATTTCTTGAAAAAATAAGTAACAAGAAACCGTTTTCCAAAATATTATAAACTACAAAAGATTGTATTGTGCGTCCGTTCGACGCATGTCTATAAATCGGTGACGTCAGCGTAGCGCGGCGTAGCAATGACCTCTTCGCGGTAGCTACGCGGGCCTACGCGTCGTAGCAAACATCACTTATTTATTAATACCTTATTTATTAAAAGCTTATGTTACTAGGGCGTTTGCAATCATTCTATTTCTTCTTCTGCTTCTTTACGTGTCGATTAAACTCAAATTGTGTTAGACCAGAATGTAGCCAGCTGTACAGGTTTAACATTTCCTTTGTTTAAATCCTGCGAGGTGCTAGTGGTTGTGCAGGACGGGCACAAAAAGGGCGGTTGGCGGGGGAGGTGGGGTACAAAGGGGCTACAAACTGGCATTCTGTTTGGGTTGGATCGAGGATACACCCTTTGGCCAGATTATACAGCTGCCAACTTCAGCATGCTAAAGGTTAAGGGATTTCCAGATTACTCCAGTTCGTCAGGTGCTCTTCTGGGTTGATGAAGCGTGGAGGGATGAGATGCTTGTTGCTCCACATTCCGCATCTCTCGTGTGACGCACCGTCTTCTAAAGGTCGTAGTGACCAGCAGCGTTATGAATACAGGGATCTTTATATCCCGATAGTGGGTACGTTCCCCGAGGATAATATCCGACTCATTCGATTGAAGCCACAGGCTAAAGCTACATACAACATAAAATTAACTTTACTGCTAATAGAGGAAATAAAAACAAGTACGAAGCTTAAAGAAAACCATTTTTATTGAAGACTGTTCGGTTTTACCACCTTCCCTCGATCGAAGTAATCCACGCTAATGGTCTGATCAATCCGATTTGCAGTGAGATTCATTTGCAGGCACTAATGCTTTCCAATGCTCTTAGCTGGAAGTTAGGAAGTCGGTTTTTTTCCAGTTGGTGGTTTATTACATAGGTACCATTAACTATATAAAGCTTTATGAAGAAAGTTTTAAGTATGAATAGGTATAAGATTAGAGAAATATCAAAGAAACAATGGATGGACTGTGTGAAGGATGATATGGCAAGAAAAGAGGTGTCTGATGAGATGACGAGTAATAGAGAAGTATGGAAGAAGAAGACCCCAAAGGAATCGGGATAAGGGCAAGAGAATGATGATTAACTATATAAAGTTACATACCTACTACCTTAGTTGTTACCTAGTCAGGTGAGTAGTACTCGCAACCGGCATACGTGCATGATTATATGTATGAAATTGGATGAAACAAAACGAGCATGTAAGAATCTTTAATTTCAGCCTTTCCTCATTGGGAAAAAGAAGTCAGTTTATGTATGCCTACATCAGGTTTACATGCTTGAGTTTTGAATTAGATCATTTGTAATCGAAATAATTTTCTCCTTACTACTTGGAACCACATCTTAACATAAAATTCATCTTAATAAAAGTTATAATGTAAGGCGCTACACTTTGTTAAGTCACAAGACATAAAAGACTATCCACCATAGGAAGGGCGGCAACTTTGCTTCCCCTGGGAAAAACAGCTAACTTCGTGATTCGGAGCATTTCGGCGCGCGCTGCTCCCGGAAATCCCACATCCACCAAAAGTGCTGTAACCGACCACCATGTGGTTTAAGTCTGAAGAACTTCAACATAACACTCCGTATAACCACCATAATGGCCTGATTACACCTAACGAGTATAGTGGCGAGACCATAACCACTTGGCCACAAACTTCACGTTCAAGCGACAAATAGGTACCTACGCGAGATGCGACAGAGACCGAAGAAAACAAATGACTGAAGTGACATGCTCTACCGAGCACATCACGCATCACATCAGATGTGAATTGCGACACGTTTTGCTCAATCGCATCCCCGGAAGTCTTAAACGAGACAAAAGACGGTTCAAGAAGATTTTCAAAAGAACTAGTAATGATTGTGTTCGATAAACGTGTTACGCAACACTACATAGTTATAATCTTGGTCTATTTTACGGAAGCGTTCATGAAACTTCTTTCCTAGTTTCTTCATATCGAAAAGATCCTGGCCTCATTATCATCCGCAGCATTGTTCAACCTACTGCTGATTAAAGGCCACATCCCATTTGTGCTATGCATCCCTGGTCTTTACCTCCCTAACTCTCAGTGTTTGTCCCCAGCATGCGTGGAAGAAGAATGCATCGACTGGGAAGGGAAGTCCGTCCCCCACGGGCTGCTGTACGTGCCTGGACCAGGAGTCTGCTCGCTGTGCGTCTGCTACCACTCCGAGCCCATGTGGTGCAAGGCTATTTACTGTGATCCTCCTTATGTGAGTATTAAGCTGTTTCTAGTTTACCTCTATTCTTTCCTTAGTGTGAAAATGCGATCAGCTCATCTAAACGGGTTCAGAAGCTGTCAGTGACAATATTTTATAACAATCATGACACTCACTGCTCTCGAACTCGGTTTAAATCGGTCCCTGATCGTGTTCAGTTTCATTTTTGAAATTCACCACATTCTCCTATTCGCCCAAGCGCTAACTGAAGTGGAGAAAAACTATGGCCCTATGGCTTGTCCTCTGTTCATCCGTGGGCCAATGTAGGTTCAATAAAAATAAACTTGAATCCATATGTTCTACAGTTATGAATGCTAGTCGAGAAATGGAGAAATCATGTTTTAACGTTTCACCTAAACAAAAAACGCAATGCCCATAACAAATCCAAAACTTAAAAGGGGCTGAATGGATGTACCCTTCAATCAAATAAGCACGAAATTATTCTAAACCTGAACCTGCTCGTACATATCAACCTTCTTGGACCATTGTCCGAACCTCTATATCACCAGCTACGTAGCCGTGACAATTATTGGCGATCGTGTATAAAACAATCCGCACTTGTTAGTTCAAATAACTACCTACACCTATGAGTCATTATATTGAACAAACTTCTGTTATATGGGCAAGTTTTAATTGACAACTGTCACGGGATACGCCAACTAGTTGGTACATAATTCATAGATTTAATAAGCCAGCTAACTGGGTGTTTGGTCACAAGTTCGGTCAAAGAATTAGGGTGAATTTTACTATAAAACTGAGGGCAATCAGCACAGTGAACCGCGTTTAAGAGGTGAGTGTCAATAGTCTATAGCAATAGCGACACTGGCAGCTTTTAAACACAGATTAAATGTTGTAATTTCGTTCAGTGTCAGTGGTGCTATTCACCCATAACGAAAGCATATAAATGTGTATGATTGGTTCATGCGACCCGATAGGTGGCATTGCGTGAAGCTTGGATAAGTTACTAGTAAAGTTATAAATCACACAAATAGTAAATTGCCCGCTTGAATATTTAGTTAACTTGTATAAACGACATGACATTCACATTCCTGTGTTTTACTTCCACAGTTCTGCAAGAACTTCCGCGTGGGCTCACGATGCTGCGAGTTCGAGTGCCTAGACCCCCCGGGCGAGGACCACCGGTACCGCGAGAGGGAGCGTCTGCGGGCCCTCATCCTCGCCGGCAACTCCTCTGCGCCCGACCAGGGTCCCTCCATGAAGCTGAAGGCCGGGATATCCCTCCTAGCAGTCGCCGTCGCACGATTCGTATGAAACACGGACCGCGTAGACCATAACCAATTGATTATTTCTAATTGAGGGAATTATTTACCTGGCAACACTGGAGGGTTTTAGTTTGTATTGAAAGCCAAAACTCACATTCGATGTACTTCGATTTGATCTGCCTATACCTTAAGGATGTCCTGTTCTAATACTTGCGGGACCTTATTTCTCTAGAACTATGATTTTTCATATTCAGAGTACCTTCTTTGTATTATTGTATATTGTTTCCGTTTAAAACAAAATGAATAAATTCGGACCAATTTTATGTAACCGAGTAGCGTCGTGTTGTCTTTTTTTCTCTTAATTTCAATGTTGAATGTGAAATGTAAAAGTAGGATCCTTACGTCATAGACAATTAGACAAAATGTCACTTTGTTTTGGTAGAAAAAAAGTTCAAAACTAAAGAAAACTTTGTTAAAACCTCATTTGTATTCTACTCATCTTTAGAACATGAATAACTTACAATAATGGTGCCATTGTAGTCGAAAATTTATAGGAAAGAAAATAGGTCGTGTTACATTATGACATTACAGATAAAGTACTTGTTTCCCCGGTCCATATGTAAATTGTAAGTCCATTAATCAGTAATAATAGGCAGTACTTTAATAAATAATCTCTATACGTTCTAGTCGACTCACGCATTCTTTACGCATGCGTATTTCTTCACTTCTTAAGATATTTCACTTAGCTAGACACATTTCGAAATTGTAGCTTTAAATCTCATATCATGGGCGTCCGATTCTGTAAATGATTTGAATACTTCAAGGATTTGCCGGCCGAATGAAATAGCGGAAAACTCTTTGAAGACTAGTTTGGGTAATTTTAATAAGAAATGCTTTCCAGCAAACTTCAGGTAAAAAGCAAAGTGCCTTGAGAGACTCGAGGCAAATCTTATAACACGCTTAGAGTTTATGAATTAAAATTAAAATTTTACACTAAGACTTTTGAATTTGTCCCATATTTCTGGCTTATTCCGGAAGTCAAATGCGTTTAAAATTGATTTCTTATTAAAATTATAAGGGGCACTATCCCGCGAGTTTCTGCTAAGTAGAATATCCACAGAATCGCACTCCAGCTATTTATTATAAGTAAATAAAAAAGTGCAATAATATATATAATATTATAATAAAATGAAGAGACGTAACATTACTTTGTATTCGTGAATAGTCGAGGAGTTCACCAACGTAGGAATTGAATTAGTGTTGTACTCCGAGCAAGTTGTATGAGGACAAACTGTGCCCTATTTAATGCAGACTAGCATGCTAACTAGTGCTTTAAATTTATTCAGTTTACTTACTTTTCCTCACGCTATTCAATAAGAAAGTTTCGTTGGGAAACATTAACATTTCTGGGTCACGTCACGCAAAAGTTTATTCAAAGTGACGAAAGTGACTACGCTTAAGAAAGCCCTTTTAACATCGCAAAGGCAGTGCCTTGAGTGGCTGAAAGATGGTTAAATGCAGATAAACTCGAAATAGCTGACCACGCTAGGCTGTATAGCCCTTCTTCCCATGCCTCTGATGACCCCTAATCATCAAAAACAAACCAAAGACAATTCAGTTTTTGTTCGATCCGTTTTCAAGGATTTAGCTTATATTATCCTTGTAGGCCGTTAAAAAAAGAAGCGACACGTCCCGAATGAGGACATCCTCATCTTGTTCAAACAAGATCTTTTATCGAGCGTTTTACATAAAGTGACAAGGGAATAAAAATGCGTCTCAGTTTTTATCTGGCTGACAGATAAAAAGGCCTGTCAGGGGATGAGAAATAGTTACAATGATTAATGTATGAAGTTGACGATTTAGATCGAAAAACTTCGTCAACAGAGAAATATAGGTAAGTATATCAAAGTATGACGATATACGATTACCAAAGTACCTACATATGATTGATGATATCACTATAACACTTAACGTGATGTGCAAGCCTTGATAACAGCCCCTCTTGAATGTTTCATTTCGAAACCAAGCAGTTTCGCTATTATTTCAACCTTTGTGTTTCTAATGGAGACTGCCAGTGCCTTTTCAAGACTTTATTGTCTATACGCCTATTAAAAACAATGTAGCAATGCTGCGGATTGACTACAGCCTACATTGTCACTTTAATTGTTCCCGTGCTCATCCAAGCGGAAACAAAGGTCTTATGAGATCAGTTACTTTGTTCCCCATACCTACCTACAAACATATATTCATCTATTCAAACGTCACCGCCTAGGAATAAATTGAAACTTGTATAACATAGATCTACCCTACCATATACATTTACTTATTAAAGTTTCATGCTTAGGTAATGTTCCAAAATCCATTTCTGTATTATAAAAGTACCGCATTAGTGTAATGCCCCGATAAAACCTAAAATGCACTCTAAAATATTAGAAAAACGAATGTCCCTAACACGTCATATTCACGCTACGGTTGTTAGGGATCGATGGGCCGATTAGTTCGCGCCATTATTATTCATACGACCAACTACACGCCAATTAGTTAGAGAGCACATTAAAACATTTCAAAAAAGAAACATTTTACCTGGCGCCTAGCGCATACAGTGCAACGTGTTTTTTTTTTATCCCTTGAGTGACATCGTCAGGACCTGTCAGGACGGTGTTGTTGACACTTGTGGAAAGTATATTGAAAAATCAAAATGGCGGCGTAGTTCGTTAAAGCTACGCGCCAAAAACCCCATGTACAAATATAAAGCAGTCGTGAAATAAAACCTGCATGAATAAGAGCTTTTTGTCCCTTGCATGTCCGGCTCACATACGCGAGAAAGTTATACCCGATTGCTTATGGTTTCTACCGAATTTTATCTTGACAATAAGAACAGAATTCCAGCAACTAATTATAAATACAATTTCCATGAAGTGGGTTTCGCTTCAGTATGGTAGATTGGTAGTAGGTACAGTCGTTTTAATATTCAGCTCAATTTTATCCTGAGCTAGTTGTTGTAACTCCGAAATCTATCAAAGAGAATTTATGTCAAAAACTTTGCGGACTTTATAATTTATGACAGGAAGCACGGTAGTGCAGCGCCAAGTCCAATTAACAAAATAGCGGATGATTCTTTTGATTAATTGCCTTACGCGTAAATTATAAAGTTAGATTAAAAATACTTTTTTGATTTATGTTTTACTCTAGGTAAAACACTCTCAAAACAATTACCTACAGTTAGTAGCTGATCAGCGTCGCCCTTGTTATATAAGAACCTTATAGTTTTCTAGTACCTGCCTAAGTACTTAAAGGTACTCAAATGAAATCGAAATGTTCCGCAGTGATGGCAGTATAATTTAATAATGTCCCAAGGTCGATTTAATTTAACGGAGCTAATCGGGTGCTCTTAGTAACGCTCGATTTGGTGCTTATTGTTATTGCTCATCGGCTTGATTAACATTTTGTGAAACAATTCTCGTACCTCTTCCCGTTATACGTAACTGAAAATCTTATGCCGGTTTTCACTAACACTTAAACGAACGCTTATACAGGGTTATTGGTAAAACAACACGAGGTTATTCTACTCATCATTACGAACAACTTTTACTATGGGACCAAAGCTGAAATCGCGAAAAAAAAATCGGCTGTTCCGTACTCTAAGTTCACATAACTCGTCAAAATGTAGGGAACAGCTGATTTTTTGTCGTCATTTCAGGTTTGGTCCCTTAGTAAAAGTTGTTCATAATGATGAGTAGAATAACCACTTAAGAGGTTGTTGGTGTTTTACCAATAACCATGTATAAAAGAGCATTGTGAATTTTTATTTTTTTTTAAATCCTTGTCTGTCTCTGCGTCGAGAGTAGAAAGGTGTTGGAAGATTTTTGTATAAAGGCTGGTGGTATGCCTGACTTCCACCATTTTGGTTTATTTTCAAAGGAGCGACCACCCATAAAACGTGCATAAATCAATAACTGCCATCAATACAAACAAGTATAGTAAAGATACAACATTTCTAAAGCGACACATTTCCGAAAATAATCTATCAAAGATGTACTGAAAGCAAAGATTACAACTGATAGCTTATATCTCAGAACAGTGACACGGAAGTTAGGCAGTTCAAATAATTCACTCCCCTAAAGTCCATTAACATTTAGATATTAGTTTAAGTGCCGTCTAGTGTGAGTCATAAGTCATTTATTTCGGAACAATATGTATTGCGTAGAGTAAATAAAACGGTACCATTAAAACATTACAATCGAAAACATGACAAAAAAAAGTAACCATTAATAAATCACGTAAATTTAGGTAGAACAACAAATTCAAAACGATATTAATCCACATTCAATTTAAAATAATTGAAGAGGTGAAAACGGGCACAAGCTTTTTTACCACTTACGAAAAAACGTTGAGTTTAAAGTGTTTGACTGTCAGTCTCAGACATCGTAACTCCGAAACAAATGATACGATATCGTCGTAGTTTTTATTTTGTTTGAATGCTAGAAAATTAATGCAATTGATAGCTGATTCAATATGAAATTCATTATAAAAGGAATTGAGATTATTTTACTATCTTAAGTCACACATTCAGTAGGTAGGGTATTGATAGTTAGTACTACTTACATAATTATAAGTAGGGGGTAGTCCACGTAAGTGCGGGATCAGAACTAGGGAACTATAGTAGAATAGCAATTTATTTAGCTCATAAAAATGGGTACTGTCCTTGTTCTAATCACACTATTTATGATAATTTCGTTTTTCTATTAAAAAATGATATTTTGTCCAACAAAGTGTTGTAGGTACTTACCTTTATTAATAAACACGCTTATTAATGATTTCTGATGTTGCTAATATTTAATTTAATTTATACTAGGTAATTAAGTATAATTCTCATGTAGGTAGAAAAATCATTAAAAATGAAATATTTAATTGTAACTTACTCATTTTAAAAATGGCAATGAAGTTAGGGGAACATCTTTTAGAATATTAATTAGAAAACATGATGAGAAATCCCACAATTATTCACAATTAATTAATCATTATTACCTCCAATATCAATATTAATTATTTATAAAAGCTTCGGCCAAAATACAAGACTTTTACTTCTGGAAATTAAAAGCTATTCCTATTACCTATCCAATTTCCTGAAAATTTATTTAATTAACTTTATAACTAGAATATTGAGCCGCGTTCATATAATTAAAAGTATTTGAGTCTCATCTTGCTTATAACGACGATGAAATAGAAGTGTGCCATATTAATAAAATGTTATAAATATTGCATGAATATTTCTGCACCATTTAAAGTTTTACACAATAAATTGTAAGTGCTGTGATTTTGGCTGATTTATACTAAAAAAATCAAATATTAAGAGCATTTATACCCTACGACATTTCATACAAACTTTCAAGTCGTTATTTTCCTAAATGACTGATCAGATTTTAATGAAACTTCCTACGCATAAGCAGTATACATAGGTCTAAAAAGTTACTAAAAAACGTTTTCGAAAAATAATGTTACAGCTAAATTAGACCGATTTTTAATTATCTATAGAAACATAAATTTCCAATTATCTTCATTTTTAAAAGACATTTCGAATATATTTTTTAGTAACTTTTTAGACCTATGTATACCGCTTATGCGTAGGAAGTTTCATTAAAATCTGTTCAGTAATTTCGGAAAATAACGACTTGAAAGTTTGTATGAAATGCCGTAGGGTATAAATGCTCTTATGCCAAATTGTATAACAAAGAAAAAGTTATGATTTCTTAAAAGGAGCAAGATTTTCTCTTCTTTGCACCATCAAAAACAAACTAAAAGTTAAAACTATGAAAATAATAAAGGTATGTGATATTTTGCTGGTTGTATATTTTGCATACATAATTATTAAGAATGACAGCTTTAAAATATAGATAATAAGACCCAATTGTTTACCAAATATAATTGTTTTTGTTTTTTATTGTTACATCAGCAATTTATCAAATATTGATTTTAATGTTTAAATAAATTAATAAAAAATAATGTGTATTGTTATTTCTTTTGAAGTCTTTTTTAACCTAATAATAAATAATAAGTTAAGTTAACCCTTTTTTGTTATAATGTTCAGTCTGTAGAACTAAATATCAATTGTAAATATTGTATGCAAATAATTTTAATTAATTAGCTTAATAAAGATACCCATAAAGTATTGAATTGTGTTTTCTTTCCTGCATGCCCTATTTTAGAACACCAGTAAATGATTAAAAGTTGTCCAACCAACCCTAAATAAATTGGGATAAGGGCAAGAGAATGATGAGTTTCCTGAAGAAACCAGAAATTTCATTTTGTGATTATATTCATAAATTGACATAGTATATAAGAAAACTATCAACTATTGCCATTGACTGTCTGGGGTTAACTGTGTAAGTACCATGTTTTGGCAAAATGGGGATTTAAAGATCCTTACAATAAACAGCGGTGATGCGGTACTCCCGACCAGACAATGTCCCACTTGCTGGTGTGCCCGAAGTGTCCCAACACCTGCACTTTAGGGGACCTAAAAAACGCCGCAATTGCCAATTGCAACTGCAAAAGTAGCCACGTACTGGGCTCAACAAAGTTTAAATAAGTTGTACCAACAACACAAAAGAAGAACTGTGTAAGTAAACATAAGGTCACTTCAATGAAAGGACGCATTAAAATAAACAAAATATAATTACTTATACGATTTTAAGGTACTTAAGATATTACTAATCAGGAATGAAAATAAATCACCATTTTAGTCCCTTAGCTTGCAAGTCTTCTCTAGCCTCTTTAATTTCTTCCTGTAACTCCTTGGCCGCTTCCTCACAATCATTGAACGTAAATACTCGGTACAGTATCACAGTCACGGCGTACAATCCAAAAAGTAATACGAATACTAAAGGTGACACAACTATCAATGTCATGTTTTTTTCAATCCATGGGTGCTTCACGTAACCGCCGATTAAGGAATACCAAACGGCAAAGAATGCTGAAAGCACTGAAACCCATTCCAGTAGCTTAGTCATCGTTCTGAAATTAAAGTAATTGAAAAATGAAATCGAAGTAAACAAAGAAGATTTTGGGTGTATTTTTTCGGCAGCAGTGTTTTAAAGACCAAGGACGTACCTGTATATTTATCAGCAAGCTTCCAACGATTTATTTAGTTGCCTGATATTTCAGGAATTATCGTATAACACGAGGTATTTATTGGTCAAGTAAATTTTATCGGCAATTCTAAAACACATCACCACTATGTGCTTGACAGCTGATTTCGACTTTGACACTTTGACAGTGACGTGAGTGACGTAGGTGACATTTTTCGGATTGCTGATTTTCCAATTTGGTATTTAAAGCGTTCAGGAACGTCTGAAATGTTTCAAGCTCTCTTAAGTCACAAAAACCTTGGTGTCCAACCTGCAAAAGATGGTAATTTTATAATAATATCATTTGTGGTGCTGGTGATGATTTGACATTTGACGTTACTGAAAATAAAAACAAAAATTCTTGAAAACAGTAAAATAGCGAAAACAGCTGTGTTATTGTTAATTCTTGGATTTATTTTTTAATAAAATCAATATGAACGAGATAGATGATAAATTTTACTATGTGTATAGTTCCTCATTGGATCACAAAGTGGAGATAAAGATGTAAGTAGGATTCCATTGTGTATTTAGTTTTGCATTATCTATTTACGTATTTTATTACAAGTGCTTTCAATCTTTGTATTACGTAAAGGCCAGTTCCATAATTTCAAATACTGAACGGCTCAATGCACAAGCATTTAAATCTGAATAAAGGCTTAGAAACAGTTATCTCAAGTTGGGAATCTTACTTATGTATGTAGGTTCTTTTTATAGCATTGTCTTAATGATGACTGACCTATTGAGACTTGTAATAGATATCATTATCTTAAAGAATCAATAGTTAACAATGATTTGTACTGTAATCTAATATGCAGAGAATAGTTTATTGAAGTAGCAAAAGGCCTTTCCTTGGCATTGGTTAGGACTATACTCAGATCTTTTTGGAGTATAATATCATCTGCTTGGCCTGTTCCCAAAATATCTTAGGGTCTGCTTTCAGTCTAACCGGATGCAGCTAACTACCAGTATTTTACATAAAGCTACTGCCTATCTGACCTCCACAACTTAGTAACTGGATAATATGATACCCCTTGGTAAGACTGGATAGCAGACTTTTTGCTTCTGACTACTCATAACAACTGTCAAAGAGCTACAAATTACAGCCGGAAACAACAGCTTAAAGTGCTTTTCGAGGCATGGACAAAACTTATATAACTATGTAATTATGGTCACCCATCCATGGACCAACCTCGGCAAGCACGGCTTAACCTTACAGATCGACCGGTGCTGTTATTAACGCACTCTTAATAGCACTAGACAATAAAGTCATCTCATAGGGAACACAATAAAAAAATACTAGAAAGAATGTGTTGCGGAGCAAAGACAACTGATTAATAGGTACTGCATTACTTCTTTCTATGATCATTCCTTCTCTTTTCAGTGGCACTTTGGAAGGCAAGCGTGCCAAACCAGAATATGACAAGCTGCTCTCAGACCCCATGCTCAAGTTCTCTGGGCTCTACCAAGAAGGATGTTCAGACTTGTATGTGACCTGTCAGATACTGAGCGATGGACAGCCCCTGGCATTACCAGTCACCACTTCTTACAAGTCTTTTAGTAATAGATGGAAGTAAGTTTATATTTTTTTAACCAAAAGTTGCCTTTCATGTCTATAAAGTTTATGACAAAAACTATATCTTTGAATTGACATAAAATCCACCCCTAAGATAACCACTGAACTAAACATTGCATGGGTAAAACCCAGCAAGTTTACATTAAAAGAATAACAAACAGAATGGGTACATAAATATCATCTTACTGAAACAATACAGTTTTTCAAGGCAATGTTTAGATCTCTCAACATTGCTATAAGTTGCTTACATTAGGTAGCTTACACACTCGCTCAATAGCCCGTAAAGGACGTATATGTGTGAAAGAGCGCGCAATTGAGGTAGTGAACACACCAACTGATCCCCTATCTATCATGGCTATCAATACCTCATTTAAATTTGTCACTGTCGCATTCACTTAAGTACAGTGTTAAGTCACGTTATCCAAACCAAAATTAGGCAAATTAAGTCTCTTTTGCTGTTATTGCACGGACACAAAGCTGTTTCCGACCAGCTCAAGCTGATTCCACATTGCTAGGAGGATCGTGTGTTTCGTTGCGTTGCTAGATATCGCTATCAGCGATAAGACCGCCATTGAAACTATATAAATAGCATTATTTTAAAACCGTTATGATTCAATTTCGGTACAATAAAGTAAAGTCAGTCCCTAAGGCGATTATCACACTACGTATCACGCTGCATGTTGGGTGCCAACGCACCTACGCGCGTACTTGCGGAATACGTGCAGACCTGCACCATCTTACGGGTTTCTTACGCACTCACGCGTTTAGTTGCGTTTTGTAGATTTTCACATTTCATTCAAGCCCATCCAAAATCACGCACGGCACTGCGAAACTCGGTGTGCCATACCTTGCATCTCGCCTCGCAGCCACGCGCGTGTGCGCATGTTTCTTTGCTTGTAGGCGCGTGATCTGAATGAACGCGCGTGGATGCATTTTATGTGTGTTGGACTGTGCGAGTTTTCTATACAAACGGAGATACTTACAAGCAACGTTAAAACACGCGCTACGCTGCGTGTTGCGTAGCAGTGTGTAATCGCCTAAAGATCGTGAAGGTTGCAATCCTGTATTGTATGTAATCATTCACGAAAGAGCGCACAAGTACAAGGGGCTAAAATACCAAGTGTAACATATCATCTAATTGAAAAGGATATTATATCATTCTATTGACCATTTCCTGGCCTAGTGATACAATTTAGTGTTTCCTGTACAAGAGTTGCCGAGTTACAGTTCAGATCATAAGAAATTGTACCAATACTTCAATTTTATTAAGCTGCCTGGGCGCTATCACCACCGAAGTTGCATCTGGGCTGCAATAAAGGAAGTATTTTTGACAGAGACGTCTCTCACCAATAAATACCTTAGAGGATTCTTTTTGTGTTGTGACTTATCGCTTTTGTGTAAGGCGTCTTCACATCACGCTAGTGACTTACAGCTGGCATAGCCAGTAGCCGTGATGCGAGCGAAGCGTAATGAATTCTTAAGCGAAAACCAGACTCACGCCGAGAACCCCTGAGAACACCTGAGACGCGTGAATGTGATTGGTTTCTCTCCATCTCCTTCTCGCGCTTGCCTGTTCTCCGATCGCTGTCGGTTTTTTTGCCCGCTGCAAAGGGTTTCTCGGGGGAAAAAAAGCATGAGTCTAGAGACCTTCTCGGTTCTTGCGCTATGTCCCGGCAAACCTTCTTGCGTGAGTCTATAAGGCTTATTAAGGACACTCAAACAAGAAGCTTTATGACACAATTTTCTCAAACCTCCTGTTATCTCCCTCCTCAGTTGGAACGAATGGGTGACGCTACCCGTGTACTTCAGCGACCTGCCCCGCAACGCCACGCTAGCGATGACGATCTACGACTGCGCAGGACCGGGCAAGGTCATGGTCGTGGGAGGGACCACTATCTCGCTGTTCGGGAAACATGGCATGTTGAGACAGGTACGTTCTACTATTTTTTATAATGAAGAAGAAGAAGTTCTGTGCCGATAAGGGAGCTCGCTCAAACGTATACAATATTGTGAGTCTCGTGTCCGTAAAAGAGATACCTACATAATCTATGCTTATATTAGAAAGTAACCAACCCGCACTGGGCCCGCGTGGTGGATTACCACACCACTCCATCTCATAGAGAGGAGGCCTGTGTCCCAGCAGTGGGAACATATATAGACTGATGATATTAGAAAGCGAAAGTCTGATAACCAGTCTTACCAAGAGCTACCGTTACCCAGTACTCACTGCGTCAGATAGGCAGTCGCTCCATTTAAAATACGGGTATTCAGCTGCATCCGGTTAGACTGGAAGCTGACCCCAACATAGTTGGGAAAAGGCTAGGCAGATTATGGGGTACTTAGTCTGTTTGACTAAACCTGTTAATTGAAAAGATTATCATTATCAGTTTATTCAATTACTTAGCTATGATCACTAAATTATTTTAAATCTGACTTTGCTCTGTATGGTGTCGGACGTAAAGAATAGCACCATCCCATATCTTCCCGTGGGTGTCGTAAGAGGCGACTAAGGGACTTGCCAGAGCAGAGAATGGGCAACAGCGTTCTCTTAGGTTTTGTAACAACCGTACTGCGATCGCCAACCCGCCTGCCAAGCGTCGCGATTATGGCAAAACTCCAAAAATGACACTTGGGGGAGGCCTATGTCCAGCAGTGGACGTCTTTTGGGCTGAAATGATGATGATGATGATGATTACGTCTTTTCATTGGCAAGTATGTTGTTTGGGTAGGATTGCATCCCCACCACCCACGGACTTAATCCGTGTTGTTCACAGCATAGAATAAGCAAGCTAATCTTAGCCTTTTTAAGGTTAAGACAACGTATTCGGTCTTAGGAATAAATAAATTCGCCTTTCTAATAAAAACCCAGGGTGTAAATGGGCCCTTCACGAACCCATTAACCAAGCATTATAAACATCAAACTGCAAACATCAACACTGTGCAAAGATGATTGCCGAAGAACGACTTTTTTTGTGTGAAAAATCACGTCTTACACAGTTTTATACCTTAAACCTACAGAATAGAATAGATTTTTACATTTATTTTCTCAGAATGTAGGTATTTACAATAAGGTGGCTGGTGGAATGTGTCCGCAACAGGCGCGAGAGGGAGTCACTTTTGAGAGAATTAGACTTAAATAGGCTTAACGTAGGATTATTACAATCAATTTTATCCCAACCAACTTCAGAAGGTGCCAAAAAGTTATGTCATTTAATAACAGTCCTTCATCAGTGACTTCTATCTTTACCCCAGGTGTTTATATAATTGTTTAACTGGTTAGTACAGTTTGTGTTATTTATAAGGTTTAATGTAACATTGGTAAAAGGTACGATGGGGTTGACATATCTGTTTAGATAAAAACCCAAAAAAAAATAAAGAAAAAAAAAATCCTTGTAAGTACATTCTACCATTATGGCATGCAAACATTGATGCAGTTCATCATCAAGCATACAAACATTGACACACAACTAAAATGTATCAGCTAGAAAGTCCGATACAGAATAGTAACATTTATTTAATAGAAGTTCAGTAAGTATATTTTTGAACATTGTTACTTGTTCCTATTTTATGGCATTAGGAATGTAGTTAAAAATGCCATACCAAAAACACTTTTCCTCCACAAAGCAGTCCTATAGCCACCTGTGTGTTATAAATGGTATTGAGATCGCAAAGTTACATCTACAAATTGAACATAAATATCAATTTGCTGGTAAAAGTCGACCAATATTCTAAAGTGTTCTAGCTTCAATCTCTAAGGTCTTAATTAACTGCGCCAAACACGCGCACGACCGGTTTTAAATTATTTATTAATCATATTCTACACCAATAAAATGACATCATAATGACCTACAAACACCTGCACTAAGAAAAAAATATTTTAAATAGCAACTTACTAAATGGCTAGACTTGTTCTACCTTTATTATGTTAATTGTTATTTAAACAACATAGCTTATAAAATAACTAGGTGGTGCCCGCGACGTTCGCGTGGGAATTTTTATGTGGTTTTCAGGAATAAACCTAATAATATACTATACTAATAATAAAGCTGAAGAGTTTGTTTGTTTGCTTGAACGCGCTAATCTCAGGAACTACTGGTCCGATTTGATAAATTCTTTCAGTGTTAGATAGCCCATTAAGATTATCGAGGAAGGCTATAGGCTATATATCGACGCTACGACAAATAGGAGTGGAGCAGAAATGAAAAATGTCGCGATAACTGTGAAAATGTGACGCAGACGAAGTTGCGCGGGACAACTAGTAAATTAAATATCTAAACCATTCTCTTGAATCAATCTGTTATCTGTCTATTGATGAAAACCGCAGCAAAATCCATTGCGTAGTTTAAAAGATCTAAGTCTACAGACAGCAGAAAGCGACTTTGTTTTATACTACGCATGTAATGATTTTTTCTACTTCATTGATTTAGTAGTTGTGTAGGTCCTGGTTTCAATTCCCGGGTCGGGCAAAGTGTTACTGGGTTTTGCCATCAGCAATATCACAGCAGCAAAAATTATCCCTGAAAGACACATTACAATTACCACGCGAACGAAATCGAAAAACCTTAAAATTATTATTTTAAGGTTTTTTTTGGCACGACAAAAAGTTTCTAAACTAATTTCAAACTAGTATCGAAACCTACAAACATGTATATAAATGAAGGAAGGTTACATAATAAATATGTTTTTATACACCTTTGCATATGATTAACCCACTAACATGAGTTATGAGCAGTTTAGTCAAATTACCTTGTCGGGCCTATAAGGTTTACCACGGACATCCGGTGTGCCAAATAAATAGTAAACACCATGGTAGGGACCGGTTACCACCTCCACCTCCAACCAGGACCACCAGAAACCTGGGCTTAAAATCATCATCATCAGCCTATAATGTTCCCACTACTGGGACACAGGCCTCCTCTCTATGAAAGAGGTGGAGGCTGTAATCCACCACGCGCGCCCTGTGCGGGTTGGTAGATGTCACATGTCAGTTTAGTAGTTTATTTCTAGGACAGTTTTATTTTTTTTGTTCTAGGACATGCTGTTTTTCTTCACCGTCTTTGAGAGCAGCGGTGATGAAATAAATTATACAAAATAATGCGCCTGCCTGGGTTCGAACACTTCGAACACACGGCTTACTGCTCGTAAGTCGGGGCTCCTACCACTGGGTCACCGCTGCTCTTAAGGACTTAAAATGGATAAATGTATTTATAGATCTGTAGTAGGCAATCCGTGACGGTGTTACTCGAATGGATAAAATGGCGCCCGTGACTGAAAAGTTGTGTGGGAATCGGTTGTCTGGTATGGGCATGTGATGCGGAGGAATAAAGATGTGCATGAAGAGTAGAGGCAGACGAAAGAAGCGAAAAATCGACTGTGTGAAGGATGATATGGCAAGAAACGAGGTGGCTGATGAGATGACAAGTAATAGAGAAGTGTGGAAGAAGAACACATGCTGCATCGATCCCAAATAAATTGGGCTAGGGGCAGGAGAATGATGGTAAACTGCAGTAGCCAATCCGCCTTTTGCAAGCGTAGTGATCAATACTCGGGGTTTCTTCCTAGGCCAGTGAAGTTGCAGTGCAAAAGCTTAGCGCCTTCTGGCACTGTGCAATGGTCACATTAGTAATCTGGTTTCCTTTATTAATTTCTAAATACAAATTTGGTACACTTTTAAATATTTCTTAAAAAACATTGAAGAATATAAACAACTAGCTGTTACCCGCGACTTCGTACGCGTTAGGTTCGTGATTTGCTTAAAATAACTCTTTTAGTCAGGAGGTTCTTGATTCCGATGTTTTGTTTGAAGTTCGTTACCAGATGTCTCCAGTATTAATACAATCTGCCCAGCCTTTTCCCAACTAAGTTGGGAACATTCAGTCTAACCGGATGCAGCTGAATACCAAGATTTTACATGGAGCGATCTGACCTCCACAACCCAGTTAGTACTGAGTTATACAACACCTCTTGGTAAGACTGGTTGTCAGACTTTCGGGCCACTGACTACCTGTAACGACTGTCAAAGATCTACAAATGACAGCCGCGACCAACGGCTTAACGTGCTTTCCAAAGCACAATAAAGTCGGTACGTAATGGGTGGTCACCCATCCATAGACCAACCTAGGCAAACACAACTTAAACTGAAGATCGACCTTAGCTACCTAAATTGATTTTATATGACTATTTTCGTTTGAAAGAACTTGCTTCAAGTGTGATCTCCTATTCATTTGTGAGTAAAACTTCGAAAACCGAGTATAACTCCTCAATGTATACGAACACGCTACCGACTACTGTAAAAAAAGGTTATGTTGAAAGTTGATGTCGATCAACTTTCATTATGAAACCCCCCTATGGATAGAATTTCCAAAAACGTGAATCGTGATTTTGTGCACTAATGCCTCTTTTTAAAAATTACAAATATTTTCCTCAACTTAACCTTTAACCCGACATTATTTCCACTTGGCGGTGGAATTTCCAAAAATCCCTTTCTGCCTTACTAAGAACTTACTTGCAAGATTTCAAGTTAAATAGGTCAAAAGTGGTAGTTAGTAGTTCTTGAGTGGTTTATCGGTGAGTGAATAGTATAGCGCTTTCATGTATAAATGAAAGTATTATTATGTCCTTATCCAGATCATGACCTGGCTTTGATCCAAATCCGTTCACCAGTTAAGGTGTGGAAATTTAAAACAGACTGATATATGCTGTTAATATACTGTATCGTTGGTCTAGTGGTCGCAACTACTGAGTATGAGGTCCTGGTTTCGAATCCCGGGTCGGGTAATCTTTTATTTTGGTTTTCGACCATTAATTTCTGACCACAAAATCGCACGGAGAGAAGATTGTAAGACTATGGGGGAGCCCTTAGCCCAGCAGTCATTTTGATGACATTCACTATTTAGCTTTCCTGAGAGACATGGACAGTGACAGTGACAGGGAAGTGAAACAGTCGTCATATCTCCGAAACTGTTCACCGCTGCACTGGAAGATGTATTTAAGGTTCTGGACTGGAGAGGGCTAGGCATCGACGTCAATGGCGAGTACATCTCTCACATTCAATTTGCTGACGATATAGTGGTCATGGCTGAGACCATAGAGGACCTCAGTACAATGCTCGATGACCTCAGTGGATCGTCCGAAAGAGTGGGTCTTAAAATGAACATGGAAAAAACCAAAGTCATATTGAATGCCCATGTAACACCCACTCCTATCAAGATCGGAGACTCTACACTCGAAGTTGTAGCCGATTATGTCTACATGGGACAAACGGTCCAGTTGGGTAGGCCTGACTTCGAGAAAGAGGTCAACCGTCGAATCCGACTCGGCTGGGCAGTGTTCGGGAAGTTGCATGATATGTTCTCGTGCAGTGGTCTCAAGACGAAAGTCCATGACCCGCGTGTGTTGCCAGTGATTACATACCGGACCGATTGGGTCGCCCACATTGGGCCTCATCAGAAGGCTTAAAATCACTTAAAGGTCAATGGAGAAGGTTATTCTCGAAGTTTCCTTGCGTGATCAAATCAGAAATAAGGACATTCGCAAGAGAACCAAGGTTACCCCAAAGTCCCGGTAGCCCGAAGAATTGCCAAATTTAAGGGGCAGTGGGCAGGGCACATTGTTCGAAGAACGGATGGCCGATGGAGCCGAAAAGTTCTGGAGTGGCGACCACGAATCGGAAGACGTTGCGTTGGAAGGCCTCCCACGAGGTGGACCGAAGGCCTGGTGATGGTTGCGGGGATCCTCCGGATGCAAGTCACACGGGACCTGTCGATGTGGCGACACTTGGGGGAGGCCTATGTCCAGCAGCGGACGTCTTTCGGCTGAAATTATGAATGATGATGATATTACTTTCTTACTAAATAATTAAAAATTTACGAAAACAAAAATATATAAACTAAAAGGGCTGGACACTGGTACTTTCGCTGTTGCCACGGGGAAGCTCAAGCAGCTTTAATAAAGTAATCTTATCGGTAACTACTTATATTTTCGAGTCGTTGGGAATTGAAGCTTTGGACCGTGGGACCGTAAGATCAGAGTACTCAATGCTCACAGTCTTTTTAAAGAAACTTCTAAACGCATAACTTACGCTTTCCGTGATCCAAGAGCTGGCTTTTACTTCGGCCAGAGGCTAAATGATTGTTTAACTATAGTTTGAATGGTTAATGATAACTAAAAGGATGTATAACACTATTTGGTAATGATTAGGAAGTCTTAAAGCATAAAAAAAAACAAAATACCTACTTACAAAAAGTGAAAACCGGGTGGGGATCGAACCATGGTTACTTTTGTAAATAATACAGCATCAAAAATTCAAAAAATAAATAAAACAATAAGTGCATATTGGCTTAGGTTTGATCCTGCAACTTATGATTCACAGGTCAACTGCTAAACCGTCGGGCTATTTACTTCGGTGACAATAGTTCTAAAATAGCCGATCTATTCTAATGTTTGTTATGACAGTTGTCAGTTGTCAATCAGTTGAGGAATATGAACAAATTGCAATATTGCTCACCTCCCAATGTTAATAGCGTGATAATATATAGCCTATGTCCTTCCCAAGGTTTAAATCTATCTTCTTGCCAAAATCCATTAAGATCCGATCAGCCGTTTAGTCGTGAAAAGGTAACAAACAAACAAACAAACAGAGTGACTTTCGCATTTATAATATTAGTATGGATTGTAGCCCACCGGTATCGGGAACAGGGTCCAAGCTACCGGCGGTCAGGGTTCCAGAGAAAGAAACCTAACAAAACGAGCCGTTTCCTGGAGTACCGCTTTCTGAATCAAGCCCTTGATCCAACTGCCTAACGAGAGCCTCATCAGGTATTGGTCGAGGCTCTTGGCAATTAAGCCATTGGCTGATACGACTATCGGCACAATGATCGCTGAGTCCACATCCAACATGTCGACAAACTCGCTAGCCAAGTCAAGATACTTGATTTGCTTATCTTTCTCGGCTTTCACGAGGTTCTCATCATGTGGATTATATCAACAATCATTGCGCGCCGCTCTGATCGATCCACCACCACTATATCAGGCTTATTACCTAGAATAGTCCTGTCAGTGATGATGGATTGATTCCAGTATAGTCTGATATTGCCATTTTCAAGAACTGGGTCGGGCACAAACCTATAGTGCGGCATTTCCGATTCCACAAGGCTGTATTTCAGAGCAAGTTGCTGATGGATAATCCTGGCTACACGGTTGTGTCTATGCAAGTATTCTCTGTTAGCTAGACGAGAACACCTGGAGATAATGTGACGGATTGGTTCGCCCGGATGGTGGCAAAAATACTCCGAAACTCCTTGTGCTTTAGGTAATTGCTTTTAGGAAGTTACTAACCTATTTACTTTAAATACAAACGAAAAAATATATTTAATGATGATGATTTGTTAAAAAAAAAAAGCTTAAATACAGTATTCAATAAAATAAAAACAATATAGCAACAATAGAATACAAAACATTTTTTATTATGTCTACCTCTTAATGTATGCCAATATTTATATTATTGTTTCCACTTATCAAAACTATTAACGTTTTTATGGGAAGAATGCAAAAGTTTAATCGTCGCGGGCGCCAAGCTTGCCATACAGTTGTTTTTTTTTACGTTATCGCAAGAATATGTAATAGGATATTTATTTATGTTTATGACCTGTTATAAAGGAACATTGGAACAAACATCGATTGACTGGAAAATACCAGCCAGTCAGTTCAGTGTGCTTGCAACATCGAGGCGGAGAGGCGCGTTAAAAAATGACTCGCTAAAAATATTGGCATAAAATAACTTCGCGAAAAAAATTGACCGCCTAATACTTCGTGCTCTAAATTGGTTGTGATTAAAAGTGCAGTTTTTAACTACTAAAAATGAAGTGCATTGTTTATTTAACCTTTAAAAATCATATTCTAATTCACAAGAAAACCTAAACCTCTTTTAACTTCAAAAATAATAAAACCTCTTTAATCAAAATGGGCAAGTCCCACAGCACGTTAAACCTCAAAGAATGTTACCTCAACATTATAGAACGATTAAAAAAGTTTTTCGAATTTAAAAAGGGAATGTTCGACCTTCGAGTCTGGCCGGGCGTGGAAGGCAGTGAGAAGACACCTGGAAAAGCTCCTGATAGGGGCAAGGAACAGATGCAGAGGCTGGCTAAGCTGGCGAAGAAACATCGGAATGGACATATACCGAAGGTACTGTTTTATCATTTTATTTTTTAGTTCGTTATAATCCTATTGATCCTATATCCTAAATTCCGTTATAAATATTATTATTGATAAATTCCTGTTTCCCTAACTTTGTCTCCTTCTAATCTAAATAACTTGAAACTGGCTAAATGCACAAAACGTGCGAAGCCAGAAAAAAAAATGGATGATATTATTCCATGCCTTGTTCCTGTTGGTTTAAACTTCTTTTTTGTACATCAATCCTGATTATGTCTAAAACATATTTTTCGACACAATCGAAGTCTTATTCCTAGCTTGCAATTTTTATAATTTTGTTTCTTAATAATTTAAATGAATTAAATTCTTATATTTTTAGAAGTTAATTATAATATTTATTAAAAGCACTTAAATACCACTAAGCAGTTGATTTTTATCTTATCCGTAGATCTTAAAAATGAGGTTTGATATTCAATATCTTAGGTCGTCAAAAGCTCTTATAAAATCTAAACGAGATCATGAATATGAATTAGGTTCCTACACTCATGTATGCGAATGGGGTTTAAAATACGTTCCTCGTGTCATGCTAAAAAGATCCAATGAATAAAGTATATCTAGCTTAAAAAAAAAACTGTTATTCAGGGGGTCTACTCTCTTTCTCCGAAACGTAACTTCGGCAACGAACGATTTAATACATTCGTTCACGTTAATTGTCTGTGAAATCGAACTTCTTGTGTGCGTCCGCAAACGATATAGATTAGGGTCACAAACGTAACTACGTTTAATTTTCGTTCGTTGCCGAAGTTACGTTTCGGAGAAAGAGAGTAGACCCCCAGCTGCGTCCAGTTAAGACTGGAAGCCCGACCCCAATATAGTTGGGGAAATGCTAGACAGACGATGATGATGAATTTGAGAAATAGTTTGAACTTTAGCAAAGACGTAATTATTTAATTACATAACGTTATCAACCAAACACACCTAAATTCGGCTACGTCTAAATGGGAAAGTTACCAAGCGGTAACTTTCCCATTTGAACAACTAAACAGAAGACGTGTTTAACAAGTGAAAAACAGTTCCATTTCGTAACTATTTTAATCTTCAAACTTTGAGTCCCGCTTCGTAATTATGAATTTCAACTGTTTTTTGTACGGTACAGTCGGCTCCCAAAGTAGGTAACAAAGATACTTCTTGTTTTATGTTACTATTTTTTGTCTCTGTCTAGCACACTAAGGTTTGTTATATGGTATACTAGCTGTCCCGCGCAACTTCGACTGCGTCACATTTTCCCCGTTTTCGCAACATTTTTCATTGCTGCTCCGCTTCTATTGGTCGTAGCGTTATGATATATAGCCTATGTCCTTCCCCAGCTTGAAATCTATCTTCTTGTCAAATTTCATTAAGATCTGATCATCCGTTTAGTCGTGAAAAGGTAACAAACAAACATACAAACAAATAAACAGAGCGACTTTCGCATTTATAATATGGAAGTATGGATAAGTATAACAGTGACGAAGCGACTCAAATGACGGCAGAGAGGGCAAGACATGTTATCTCTTACTTCTGACCCCCTGCGACTTGGTTGGCATGCCAGATGCATTTCTATAGCATGCATTATTGTATAGGCTTTTATAGGAATATGTATGTATTTTAGATAATAATGTGTAACTATCTGTATATCTGTAAGTCCGGTCAACGATGTTGACGTTCATAGAACTAACTCCCGCTGTAAAGTCGCGCACGACCTCATTTCAGCTGTACCTGTTATAGTTTATTTTTAGGGTTCCGTACCCAATGGGTCAAACGGGACCCTATTACTGAGACTTCGCTGTCCGTCCGTCCGTCCGTCCGTCCGTCCGTCCGTCTGTCACCAGGCTGTATCTCATGAACCGTGATAGTTAGAGAGTTGAAATTTCTACAGATTGTGTATTTCTGTTGATGCTATAACAACAAATAATAAAAACAGAATAAAATAAATATTTAAGGGGGGCTCCCATACAAAAAAGTTTTTTTTTTTCGTTTTTATAAATAATGGTACGGAACCCTTCGTGCGCGAGTCCGACTCGCACTTGGCCGGTTTTTATTTAATCATTTTAGTTCAAAATTTAACTTACCTATACTTCTTCACTTGCTTTGTTGACTTAGTGGTCCTAGCTACTGTTGAGCATGAGTTTATAGGTTTAAATCCCGGGTCGGGCAAAGAAAGTTTTCAAAGGCAGCATCAGGATATTTTTTTTATTTTTATTTATAACCAACTTACACTAACAGTTACACCACACGTACAAGTTATTGGTAGTTAGTTTTAGCATTTTCTGAGAAGATTTACTATGGTAATATATATTTTTTTACACCATCGGAAAGTAGAGATTTCAACGAACGGAAACCACACCAACTTTTTTAAAAAAGCTGATATTTTCATCGAGTGGATTTTCGATTGAAAATGAGGTTGCTTTTTCGATTATTAAGTCAAAATAAGGTGAAAAAATAAATATTTGAAATCAAATAAATTAGTGTATTTGGGAAATAATAACGCAATAGCCCCTGACATCAAAATTATTGAGAAAAGCTCTCTTCGTCTCCTCGGGGCTCCAATCCATGAAAATTCTTTTCCCGATTTCATAGAGGAAAAGATTCAAAATTTTAATGATGTTTCGGAAAGATTGCTCCAAATTAACATGCATTCGGCCATCACCATAATTCGGTACTGCTGTTTCGGCCCTAAATTAACATATTTCCTTCGTGCTTCCCCTTTATGGAAGCACACACATCTTTTGGACAAAATGAATCAAATTATCAGACATACTTTATCATCCATTTTAAATGTGGCTTTGGACGACCGAGCTTGGGCACAAGCAAGTCTTCCCATTCGCATGGGAGGACTCGGCGTCCGCAAAATTTCAAGTATTAGTTTACCGGCTTTCATATCCTCGGTCCACGGCACTGAGAAATTAATCAGGAATATCCTGGCACGTGCACGACTGCTTGCTGTGGGTGAATGGGAGTCGGGTCTTTGGCTTCACGCACTCCCGTCGTCGAGCATAGGTACTTTGTTCGACGACACGACCTTCCGCCTCGCTGCTTCCTTACGTCTTGGTGCCGCCTGCTGCACTCCTCATCGCTGTCACTGTGGTGAAGCTGTCAACAGCCTCGGACACCACGGCCTGTCATGCAGCCGAAGTGCGGGCCGTTTTGCGCGGCACGCGAACATAAATGACATCATCCGTCGAGCTCTTGTTACCGTCGGCGTTCCAGCTATCTTAGAGCCCAATGGCTTGGCACGCGACGATGGCAAAAGACCGGACGGCATGTCGTTGTTTCCTTGGAAGATGGGTAGGCCTTTAGTGTGGGACGCAACATGCGTCGATACTCTTGCGCCATCACATCTTCCAAGCTCATCGTGCTGTGCTGGCGCTGCCGCTGCGGCTGCGGAGAACCTCAAGCGGCGTAAATATAGTAACCTTTGTGGTAACTATATTTTCGAGCCGTTTGGGGTTGAAACTCTGGGGCCGTGGGGTCCGAGTGCTCACAGCCTTTTTAAGGAAATCTCCAAACGCTTAGTTGACGCTTCACGTGACCCAAGGGCTGGCTTTTACTTTGGCCAGAGGCTAAATGTTGCCATTCAACGTGGCAACGCCGCCAGTCTCTTGGGCACGTTACCAGCTGACAGCGTTGAGGAGGAGTTTTTTGACGCCCTTTTATAATTTGTTGTTATTTTAGTTTTAATTATCTAGTTTTATGTTTAGTAATTAATTTAGGTTTAGAAATTACAAATAAAATCATAGTTACTATTTGGGAAATAGGTAAGTTTTCACCAAATTTCGTGAAAAAAGTTTTTTTTAGTAGATAAAAATAAAAATCCAAAAATTTGGGTTTTTTTTTTCTTTTTTTACATACATTTTGAGGTTATGTGAAAAAAGTGTGAATACTAAAGTTGTAGATCTTTTTATTACTTACAACTTTGCCATTTGACTTTTTTCCATAGGGCTTGTATTTTTGCCGGAAATCGAGATAAACCGTTTTTTACCCTTAAAAGCTCCCCCCTTCCCCTTCCCGACCACAAATCGCCCGTAAATTATTTTTCCTTTTATTTTTATAATATTCTCCTCCTTTTCCAATGGGTTTCATCCTACTATTATTCTTTTTTTACCTTTTTATAATGTTTAACCTCACTATCCTTTCGCGCGTAACAGTAAAACCCCGCGTGAAACCCTTCGGGGGCCCCTTGATTACGCCATTGCGTGAGTCATCCGATATCGTAAAGATAAACACTTATAACTGGAGTTATATTAGCTCTAATCTTAAACGGTAAACAGTGTCGGGTTCGTGATGAACGGGGCCATTTATTAATAATAAACAACTCTTTTAGAACTACTTGAGAATTATACATATCCCATAGATATGAGAGAGGTCGTAGCAAATACGTCTGTTTTCGTTGCTTATTTTTGTTTGGTAAAACTACTCATTCAATTTACACGAAAATTTATATCTAACATCACAAATATACAAGTAATCTAATGACAGTGTTTTTTAGGAGTCCTACATACATTATTCTATAAGATCCTAACTCAAACATCTTGTTAGAATCGGCCATTTTAGAATTCCGCTGTTCAAAGCATGAAAATACTTGAAATATCAATAAATATGAATAGATATGCCTCGAATACATGAAATAATGAATTATCACTATTTTTTCTTTGCTACTATTGTTTCCAAGACCATTTTACATGGTTCAAGAGTCAAATATTTTTTTTTTATTTCGACTAACAAACTTCACAACAAAGGATTTTTTGTTGGCTCAAATCATAATTTTTTTGTTATTTTTTCAAGCAAATGACTATCTAAAAAGTTGCATTATACACTTATAACATACTATACATTTACTTACCAAAGTTTTACAACGTATATCTCACAAAAACAACACTTTTCCGAACATAATAACACGGGTTGCCATTGTTGTTTGACATTCGACATAGACGAGTTTCTATATTTTTTTTAATAATGTTGTGCCGTTTAGTATTACTAACGATTAATTTTGTTTGGTTCTGTATGATGTCGGACGTAAAGAATAGCACCATCCCATGTCTTCCCGTGGGTGTCGTAAGAGGCGACTAAGGGACTTAGCAGAGAATGGGCAGCAGCGTTCTCTGTGCTTTTGTAACAACCGTACTGCGATCGCCAACCCGCCTGCCAAGCGTGGCGATTATGGCAAAACCCCCCCTTCTTGGGGGAGGCCTATGTTCAGCAGTGGACGTCTTTCGGCTGAAATGATGATGATGATGAATTTTGTTTGAATCGACTACTAGTTGACCATAGAGGTAAATTTTGACAGAACGATTTAGAAATTTACTTTTTTTTATATTAGCGTTTAAGTTTGTTGGTCCCAGACGTTCCATAAATGGAACGTCTGGGACCTAGAGGTTAAAGGCTTCTACCCTGGTCTATTATGATTTCGTTATGTTACCATTTATATGTCACAAGACAATTGGAATATTCGTTTTAATTTGCGAAAAAATGAGGCTTTTGTTTGCAAAAATTGCAAACAAAAGCCAACAACAATCAACAATCAACTTTCCAATTGACCTAAATATACTGTTTTTTTTTTTTTGCAAACAAAACCCTCATTTCAATTCAGAAAATCTTCTCCTTCTTTTGTCAATTTACTAGTTTTTTTTTTTGTTATAGGTACCTACTGTATTTTGGCTCGTAATACAAAATTCTAAAATGTATGAAAAATACATACACATCAAATTTCCTAGCGATAAAATTCTCAAGGCTAACGTTACTTCTCTGCGTCATTTAATCCACGGCATGCATAGAACCTCATTTGCCTAATAATTTCACTACCTGACACTCAAAATAAATTAAAAAACAATTAAGCATCAGGTAGGTAGTATTATTATATATTATAGCTAGGTTGTATTGTACAAAAAACAACTTTATAGTTTGAAAAATATAGTACAAACTTGATTACTTACCAAACTGAATTATTTGGTTGTTCAAATACATACTTCTAAGATATTGTAATTAGGTGTTATTTTCTTTACCAGGTGGACTGGCTAGACAGGCTGACATTCAGGGAGATAGAGATGATCAACGAGAAGGAAAAGCGCAGTTCAGACTACATGTACTTGATGGTCGAGTTTCCTACAGTTCAAATTGACGGGATTATTGTAAGTATTAACTTGTCTCTGTTCTGTATGGTGTCGGACGTAAAGAATAGCACCATCCAATGTCTTCCCGTGGGTGTCGTAAGAGGCGACTAAGGGACTTAGCAGAGAATGGGCAGCAGCGTTCTCTGTGCTTTTGTAACAACCGTACTGCGATCGCCAACCCGCCTGCCAAGCGTGGCGATTATGGCAAAACCCCCCCTTTTTGGGGGAGGCCTATGTCCAGCAGTGGACGTCTTTGGGCTGAAATGATTAACTTGTCTCTTGTTATTAAAGCGCTGAGCACGTAAGACGAATGATTTGTCCGCTGATAATTTGCACCAACCAACCAATGGATGGCAAACACCTGGATAAGGAACGCACAGAACCGGGAAGTGTGGCAGAAAAAAGGGGAGGGCTATACTCATCAGTGGGTGATTCCGGGCTGAAATGATGATGAGGATGAAAAGACGTCGCGGCATCCAATGCACAGGAGCGGTATTTTCTGTCCGGCGGACAAATTGACCAGTTTCTGTCCATTATCTTCCTATTCGCTGCTTCTCTTTTATGGGCCAGAAGTAAAATATGAGTATAATCATGCTATGGAAAAATGTTAGCCAATTTATTATACTATACATTGTGCGGGCCAGCACATTCGGTTCGTTCGTATTTGTTAAGTAACGAAGCGGACTCGTGGCAATCACTAGACATATCTATACTAATTAATAATAAAGCTGAAGAGTTTGTTTGTTTGTTTGCTTGAACGCGCTAATCTCAGGAACTCCTGATCCGATTTGAAAAATTCTTTCTGTGTAAGATTGTCCATTTATCGAGGAAGGCTATATATTATCACACCATGACAAATAGGAGCGGAGCAGCAATTAAAAATGTTGCGAAAACGGGGAAAATGTGACGCAGACGAAGTTGCGCGGGACAGCTAGTTTTTTTATAAACAAGTAGCAAAATAGTCTCGGATTAAAAATTCTGTGACATTCGAGTAGACAGACAGACGGACAGACCTAATCCATAAGGGTTCCGTTTCCGGAAAACGGTAAAAAGAACTTAATTTTTTTTCATTACTGCTCCGATCCTATTGGTCGTAGCGTTAAGATATAACGCCTATAGCCTTCCTCGATAAATGGGCTATGTAACACTGAAAGAATTTCAACAAATCGGATCAGTAGTTCCTGAGATTAGCGCGTTCAAGCAAACAAACTCTTCAGCTTTATTATTAGTAGTAGATGTAAATCGACCCTTAAAGAAACCAAAAGGCACTTAATCTCCCCGTCTTTACGACCATTTTTTTGTTCTGGACCATACCTGGGAACTTTCTAGTTACGGAGATATTGGAGGTCGAAGTTCCAACTTTTTACACAAGTTTGAAAATAATAATAATAGCCTTTATTAACAATCTTACAATCTAGTTACACATTACAAATATTTTCAGACATCGGTTTCCGAAGATCGTTTTGCTTTAGCATAGGCCTCCCCCATATTCTTCCAATTTTCCCGGTCTCGGTTTCCCTTTTCCACAATGACCCTGCTGTCGCTTTGAGATCGTCGTCCCACCTTCGTATCGGGCGTCCTCTCTTCCTTTTTCCTTCCCTTGGATACCATTCGGCTACTAATTTAGCCCATTTCTCCTTTTTGTCTCTAATTAAGTGGCCTGCCCATTTCCATTTCAGCCTTTTTATTTTGCATGATACGTCCGCTATTCTCGTTTTCCCTTTAATGTGCTTAAGGCTTAATTTGTCCTTTCTCCTTCGATCAATAATAGAACTAGATTAAGGATCAGGAACAAAAATGAATCGCTAAAGTGTCCACGTTTGCACACACGTAAAAATCTATATTTCATAGAAAAAAGTTTAATAATATTAACAACTTCAGTTTATTATAAACCATAACACCCTCACATAAAGTTTAATAACAATTACAAAAGATATTTATTTAAGTCCTTTCATTGGAGAAAGCTAAAAGGCAATAAATTTAAAACGTCGCTTGAAAATAAAAAGTCATGAGTACAAAAATATTTATTCTAAAATGTATCTTAAAATCTAAGTAACAAGGTTAAAAAAATTTCGTTGACAATTTCGTGCTTACACTAATTTAGAACTAGACGTATTTCTTGGTATTACATTTCAATGCTCAGAACACAGTAAGTATTGAAAGACGTAGAGTTGCAGAATATATTTTTTTAGGCCAAGGCTCGTTTTGTATGGTGGCAATGTTTTTTTTAAAAGTAGTAGACTAAGTAGTAGGTACTATTTTTAACAGACTTTAAAAAAAGGAGGTTGTCCATTCGACTATATTTTGTTTGTTTGTCCACATATTTCTCCACCAATAATTGTAAACCGATGTTAAAAATTCTTTTTTTTATTCTAAAGCATATACTCTTGTGGTGGTCCCGTTGTCACCAAGTCCTAGAGAAATCGAGGCAACCCTCAAATTATATCGGTGCATACAATGTTTTTCATGATCTAACGAGGCTCGTCACGTATTCCTGTGGTATCATCAGAACTTAAACTTGTTGAACCTGTAAAGAAACAGGCGCGGTTTATTGAATACAGTTTTAAAGTATTTCATGAAAATACCTACAGGTACTTATAGTTTTCTTCCGATAAAGATTTTTGTAATCTATTTGCGTGTTCCCAATTATGGCCAACCTATCAAAATAAATTGAACATATTCTCGAATGTTTATAAGGTTTATGTATTCTGCACGTCGAAATGGTTCGCTAGAAAATCTATAGGTAAACAAAAATAATATATAAAATAACAACACTACTCCATGTATTGCCGGTTCCAAAACAGTCCATGTTTGTAACAATAGTTGGTGCGTTGTTGCAAACATTGGCCAAACATAAAAATATTAGCTAACTTAATTATTTTTACTATTTATCCTGTTTTTATTTCACGAAAAAACACTTAAATAATATAAACTTACCGAAATAAAAAAATCCTTCCAAAATCGTGGTTTTACGGTGGTTATTTTCACAGTTTTAAAACGCGCACTACGGCATCTCGACGTCTTAACGTTGGCTATGCTTGGACAATACTAATTTGAAATAAGACCACAAAATTATTTGTGGTCTAATTTTTCGTGCCGTTTTTGAAGCGCTCATCGGGAATCTAGTACTATTATTGATCGAAGCCTTTCTCTTAACATTAAGCATACTTCTTTCCATGTTGTGTTGGCATGTTTCTAATGTCTTAGCGTTATGCTGAGTTAAAGCCCATGTTTGACAACCGTAGGTCATGGTAGGAAGTATACAGGAGTTAAATACTTTGCTTTTTAACGTCAGTGGCATCGACTGATTCTTTGTGATTTCTTTTAGGGACCAGTAACGCTTCCACGCCACATCTACCCTGTTGTGAACTTCTTTGGACGTATCGTTTGTAGGTGAGATGATCTGGCCCACATAAGTGTATTGATCTACAAACTCTATTAGATCGTTGTTGACACGTATCGGTGGCTTCGAACGATTCGTCATCAGTTTCGTTTTTGCTAGATTCATCTGCAGGCCTACTTTATGGCTTTCTTCAACGAGTTGACTGAGCATAGTTTGCAGTTGATCCGGATTATCAGAAATTATTATAAGGTCGTCCGCAAAACGAAGGTGATTCAACATTTCTCCATTTATCCTTATGCCGTAGGTTGACCATTCAAGGTTTCGAAACACAAGTTCTAGTGTAGCTGAGAACAATTTAGGTGATAAGGGGTCGCCCTGTCTGACGCCTTTTTTAATGGGGAATAGTTCTCCTAGTTTTTCCGTTTTAATTCTCGCCGTCATGTTTTTGTAGATGTTCCCTATAACCCGAACATATTTTCTAGCTACCCCTTGACTGACCAGCGCTTCCCAAATCTTTTGGTGTTTTAATGAGTCAAATGCCTTATGATAGTCTACAAACGCTAGATAGTAAGGTAAACCATATTCTTTGTACTTCTCCGTGATTTGTTTTATTGTAAAAATGTGATCTATGGTCGAGAAACCGTTGCGAAATCCTGCCTGTTCTTTTGCTTAGATGAGAACCAACCTAAAAAATAATACTAGTTTTTAAAATTAGAACTTCACTTTAAATGCCTGCATGACGTATTTACTAGTTATTGAAACCATCAGCACAATGTTTTGAATGCGTTACATTGAGTTTTACTTTAAGACGTGATTTTTCGCCCCAAAAAGGTCGTTTCCCAGCAATAATTTTTGCGTAGGGTTACTTTGTTTGATGTACAAAATGCTTGGTTGCCGGCTTCCTGAAGGGTCTGTTTATACCTTATATGTATTGAAATTGCTAATGCAGGCAATTTTTATGGATTTTACGTACAAAACACAAAGAATAAAAAAAACTATTTCCCCAAAGACATTCTTGTCTGGCTTTAGCAAGGCTGCTTGCTTATTGGTGACATGTGTAGACCCGTATTTGTCGAAAGAAAAATATAAAAGTTAGTGACCCCTATGACGTAGTCATGTGCATTGAACTTTTACAATATTTTACAAAAAATTAAAACATTGACATATATGAGACCTGTCAGTGCTCGCTACACTAGTTTTTCTCAGTTAAAGATTAGAAAAAAATAAAATAAAACTTTATTGTACACCAAAATTAAACATAACGGGCTTACAAAACTAACAATTTTCTGGTTACAACGGCGGTCTTATCGCTGATAGCGATATCTTCCAGACAACCTTTGGACGGACATTATGGAATTAAAATAAAAAGGGGGTTAAAAAAGGTTAGTAGACATAGACAAGATTTGAATATAATCTCTGAAAGAAATTTTATAATAATATTAGAAATGGAGTTGTGGAGGTCATAGGCAGTCGCTCCATGTGAAGTACTGGTAATTAGCTAAATCAGGTTCGACTGGAAGTCAACTCCAACATAGTTTGGAAAAGGTTAAGCAGATAATGGTTGGAAACGTTGCAAAAACACATGAATTTTGAAAAAAAGGTTTACAAATTAGATAAACAATTTTCTGGGTATCCCTAACGGTCCAATTTTTTCTATATTCCAAGACACCACTCACACAGAACTCTTTTAAATTATAATATCATCATCATCATTTCAGCCGAAAAACGTCCACTGCTGGACATAGGCCTCCCCCAAGTGACGCCACATTGACATAACATGGGGGTTTTGCCATAATCGCCACGCTTGGCAGGCGGGTTGGCGATCGCAGTACGGTCGTCACAAAAGCACAGAGAACGCTGCTGCCCATTCTCTGGCAAGTCCCTTAGTCGCCTCTTACGACACCCACGGGAAGATATGGGATGGTGCTATTCTTTACGTCCGACACCATACAGAGCAATTAAATATAATGTATTTTTTTTTATAACTTCTGTATTGTTGCAGCATGCAGTAGTGTACTACGAACAAGACGGCGATGAGATGTACCAGTTCAGAGCTCAGGCGGAGATCGTCACCGTGCCTGATTATGAGATCTTACAGGTATGTGAATCAATGCAAACTCAACCTTATTTACCCAATGAAGGTTGTCTTCAAAGCACAAGCTCCTGAACTCTGGGCTGGTTTAAATAAGAGCTCATACAGGGACGTACGTATTGCCAGTATACTTATTGTCGGGCCTACGATGTCCTCCCATACTTAAGTACTAACGCTGTAACAGAAATATTGTAAAATCAAATGATTTTAAAAGAGTAACCATGGAGTTTCATGCCAGTTGTTCTCCATAGGAAACGACCAACCCGAACCGTGCCTCTTCTGTCGACGTTTTATAAGTGCCCATGTAGGCCTATGTAAAATAAAAATATTTTGATTTGATTACGGATTTCTGCTACCAAGCAACTCAGCTGGTTCTTTTTCTTTAAAAAACGTTGCCCGACACAAGGAATTCCTCCTGTATCGTGGGTACGTTTACAAACATTTAAACTGATATATCTATAGTGCAGGTCTTCCAATATTTGGAACAAATAATTGTTTTACGTTCGGGGATCGAACCAGCGACACGCAGCGCAACAGTCAGTCGCTCTGCCACTGCACAAACCGTCCGGATTCGAATTAGTGAGTGTAGTTGCTGGAGTTTTGCAGATATATGAGACGTTTTAGCTTTGTCTCCGGATTCACAATGCAATGTCACAAGTTTGCAGAATGATGTCAAAAGTAGGAAAAAGCCACAGATACTAGTTCGCAAAATTTGAATTGTAAATCCGTGACCAAATTGCTACAACTGCATCTCGATTACCACCTACCTAGTTGGCTACAATAATCTATATATATAAAAATCAATGCCACTTTTCGTTGTAATTTTATTACTCGAGAACGGCTGGGCCGATTTGGTTGATTTTGGTTTTGAAATGTTTGTCGTACGTCCAGGGAAGGTTTAAATAGTGAGAAAGGTAGGGTAGGGTAGGGTAGGTAGGTAGGTAGAGTAGGGTAGATAGGGTAGTCAGGTAGGGTAGGGTAGGTAGGTAGGAAAAGTGCATTGCATTAATTTTTAACGAAGCAGAACGAAGTCTGTCCGGGCAGCTGTAATGTTCTAAAAATATGAGGAATATTTTTCCGGTATAGCCACAATTTCATGCTCATGTTAATTTAACAAGTTTTTCTATTTACGTCAGTTCCCGTCTGCTTTAATTCAAAGATTGTAATCAATATTTTTTTTAAATATTCCAATAAAAATGTTTTGGAGTATTTCGGATATCGTTGTAGGTATGCCCCGACTAGTTTGACTCGAAATATCACAGTGTGAGGAGCTCTTGATAATGAATCTAGTTTTTCGTATCGAAAAATGGAAGTAAGTAAAGTTGTAAAAACGAAACGCAAAAGGCAATCGTTCATTTCGCTTTGTAATTCTCGGAAACTGGCCAACTAGCATCTTTTTTAGTCGATTTTGGGTTACAAAAGTTGTAATGATTGAGAAACACTGTAAAAAATCCCTTTAATCCCTTATTTTTTTTATAAAATGGTCGAACTTGCATTTTCCGTTGAGGTTTATAGGACTCTCCCGATTCCCACACCGACTCTTTAACCCCGTGACCTTCACATGCAAAAACTGATTATGTGTATCTTTTTACCAGGAAAACCTAGTAGAAAGCAAACAGCATCGCCTCGCTCGCTCGCTCCGCTCGGGAGTGTCCGGGCGCGACGCGAAGCCGACAGCCGCAGAACGCGATCAGCTGTCGGCGCTCGTCGCCGCGCCCCCGGCACGCCCGCTCACTGCTACGGACCAAGACTTACTGTGGAAA
This sequence comes from Cerastis rubricosa, assembly GCA_949152445.1. Taxonomy (NCBI): domain Eukaryota; kingdom Metazoa; phylum Arthropoda; class Insecta; order Lepidoptera; family Noctuidae; genus Cerastis; species Cerastis rubricosa. The sequence continues at coordinate 20,150,147 of OX424541.1, forward strand.
TTCAGGTATGCTGTGAAGTCGAAGGGAGCCGAAAGTGCACGAACAGACCCGAACGTGGTCAGCTGTCTGAGCTGCTACACCTGGGCGACCCCTCACTGCCAATGATCAGGACGTATTGTGGAATATCAGGTAAACCTGTATGTCACATTAAACAGAATAGTCATTCATGTAATCCCCGAATGGTAAGACAGAGGTGTAGGTACCCAATTATAGTACACCCACATTTCGTCAGTTAAGTTTTAAGTACCATGTAATAGGGGGCTAGCCTATTGCCATCAACCGGGAACAAATCCAGACTGTGGCTGCTACTGAGAAAAGTCCTGATGGAAACACCCAATAACAGTTTACAATTTAATATTTATTTCGGAACAGTAATGGAACCTTACTTAAATAGATTGTTTAAAAAATCTTTCACCCTAGAATCTATCAAAATATTTAACTGCGTTTCTTTTCCAGATTCTATTTGTCATCGCATCGCAGAGCGCTCACCAAGTTTTTAGAATGCGTCAACTGGAACAGGCCAGGTATGTCCATTTATTTAATTTATCATACAACGACTTTCAGGTTGTGTGGAGAAAAGATATTTATTTATTTAAACTTCATGTACAATAGTGGTACATAGGCGGACTTAATGCCACAAGGCATTCTCTACCAGTCAACCTTTGGGTTAAATACGACAACATTGTGATAGGGGTACAAACAAATATTCACAAAAAACCACTAGTTCTCAAAAATTCATATACTTACAAAGATACTAATACACATAAGATACATTCCGAAACGGCTGCTGAAAGCCTGACTCTCCTGACCTTAATAAGATGTAATTACGAGTAATATAACCCACATAGGAACATCACACATTTGTACTCCAAAAAGTTTATGCAGAGGTCTGCCTATGGCCTATAGTACGGGTACGGACAAACATAACGTTTCGCCAGTTTTGTATCCATCAAGGGCTTGATTCAGAAAGCACTGTTGGACACGGGCCGCTTTGTCTAAAGGTTCCTCTCCCTGGAGCCTTGACCGTCGGTAACTTGGAACCTGTTCCTGATACCGGTGGGCTACTCATCATCATCATCAGCCTATAATGTTCCCACTGCTGGGATACAGACCTCTCTATGAGAGGGAGTGGGCTGTAATCCACCATGCGGGCTCAGTGCGGGTTGGAAGATGTCACATGTCTTCGAATTTTTAGTTCTAGGACATGCCGGTTTCCTCAGGTTGTTTTCCTTCACCGTTTTTGCGGGCAGCGGTGATGAAATAAGTTACACAAAGTAATGCGCCTGCCTGGGTCCGAACCCACGGCTTACTGCTTGTAAGTCGGGGCTGCCACCACTGGGCCACCGCTGCTCTCCCGGTGGGTTACTATTTTTGATGAATTTAAATATTATTTGTATGTAAGGAAAAAAAGCAAATATAACAATTAAGACAGAACAAGAATACTAATCTTTTTGGTTCTAGGATCAGGTATACCTGCATAATCGTGCTATTAATTATTATGCAGTCTACTATTATTATTGCACAGTTTTTCCTTATCTTATATTAAGGATTTCCCGTTATCGAGTAAATCTTCCTTGACTTAATATTTGTCTTTCATAGCGTAACTTATATTTGTGTGGTTGTGCTGTGCTTCTCTTTGCCGGTACGTATTATCTATACTAATATTATAAAGCTGAAGAAAAGCCCATGTCTCAAGGAAGGTTTTATATGACATCACACTACGACCAATAGGAGCAGAGTATCTATGTAATGCAGTGGCGTAGCGTGCCTTGGCGGTGCCCCGTATAAAAATTGGTTTGTGTTTACCCTTATGAAGGGTAAACATTTCTTACAATAGAAAAACAAATGTTTGCTTAAAATTAAAAGAAATATTTATTCATCATAATTATCTATCTGTTACTTTTTCAAAAATTTTTACAAACAATTCAAATTAAATATTACACTCTCCTTGCCTTTGTTAAACTAATTTTTGGTAAACTAATTTATTCAATCATATATAGCTGATGATGACTTTTTGTTTTTCTAAAGTTTTTATTAATTTTTGCTTACGCACGTCGGGTGCCCCCGTGGCCCGGGGCCCCGTATAATTGATACGGCAGATACGGCAGTAGCTACGCCCCTGATGAAATGTTATTGCATACGAAGTTGCGCGGTTCAGCTAGTTATAGAATAAAACAGATAGGCTATCTACAAACAAGCTACCTCTAATAAACCGATTCACAATAGGGTTTTTAATCTAGCTCATTTCAAAGAAACTATTTAACAAATAAATTTTATTATTAATTTAAGTAAACTTATTTAGTAACCTTTTTTACTTGTATTAATTTTAGAGTCTGTAACTTTAATAAAACCTAATCAAAATCAGGTCATTCGTTTAGAGGTCAGATTTAACTAATGATTTGAGTACTATAGTAACTAAGGTTTGATAGCATTTCATATAAGTCATTCTAAAGTTCGATTCTTTCTGCTCCTTCGCTTCCTTCGGCTCTGATAAGTTAGCGTTTACCTTTATAGTATAGGATACCGATATACAACGACCTTCACCGAGCTGGTTAATGGATGAAACTTATTTTACATTAAATTTAATATGTCAATAAATATATTGCATAAGGGTTGTCTAAAAAATTTCAGCCAGTACATTTTTTTTTTGGATTTTTACACCGGCTTGATTAATAGACAAATTCCATACCAATCGAAAGTATAAAGCCCATATTTTATTGCCTTTTCTTTTCCCGCCACAACTCTCGGGTAGGCAGGTATAAACAGGTAAATCGATACTAGTAACTTGCACCGGTTAATGAATTAAAAAAGGCAACCTAACGTTTGCATATTTTATGGGCTTTACACTTTCGATTGGTATAGAATTTGTTTATTAACCAAACCGGTGAAATGTTATAAAAACTTTTTTTTTAATATTTATTAATCATATCCTGGACTGATTTTTTTTTATATGCAATATATTTATTGACATATTAAATTTAATATAAAATATTATATGGATGAACCATTAACCAGCTCGGTGAAGGTCGTTGTATACCGGGATCTTATGCCATTAGGTGTCGCCTATTATTCGTGAGAACGGTCATGATTTTGACAGTATTAATCAGCTTGATCTAATTTTTTACCACAGCATCACAAATAAATTTCTACTGTGATGAAACGTTTTTTATTAGATAATATTCTCGTTATTCAACATCCGCTGCTTTTTAATAAGATGTCGACATTTTTCTAATCTTAATTTTTATAACATAACGAAATCGTTCTTAGTCAAATAGAGTTTGAACAATAACCCTCTTCTTTTACAATTAGATATGAGGTCAAATGTTGACCCCAAACATACTTGAAAGAAACCCCCTCTATGTATACCGATAAGAGTTTTTATTGAATGAACGAATGAATTTCATTTCAGAAAGAAAAGATCAATAGAATTATTGCTATTGATACAATAATAGCAATAGCAATAATTATTCGTGAAGTTTTTTAAAGGCATTTTAAAAGTACCTTAATGATTACGACGACACGGTTGGCGTAGTGGCTAAGTGGTTGGCTGCTACGCCGTGCGTCTCGGGTTCGATCCCCGCACGGAACAAATATTTGTACGACCTTCAGGTTCCGGGTCTGGCTGTATGTCTATGTGTGTTTAAATGTTTGTAAACGCACCTACGTTACAGGAGTAATTCCTAGTGTGGGGCAAAGTTTAATTTAAAAAACGAAAAAAAAAAGAAAACAAGGATTAGAAATACGTAAATGGAAAATAAGTGACATAATGTACAGCGCATTGGTTCAGTGTTAATCTTTCTACAATAACTTACCAGTTCGATCCCCACTTTGACCAAATATGTGTGTGGCGCAACCAATAAAAAAACCGGTAAAAAACACCCAACACATAAGGAAAGTCAGTACTAATATAATAAAAGTATTAATAAAATGCATTAATATAAAATCTGGACTACAGACAAAATATTCAAAATAGTTTTTGTGTATGCACTCATCTCATTTTGTTCTATCAAACGAAAAGTTATTACTCCTTACTTAAAACAAAACACATCGTACCCATAACCAATAAAGTCCAAAATACCTTGAACAGTCAACGAACTCTGGTAACAAAAGCATTAACTGCGAGAACCAATTAACATATTTTTTCGATATAACAACTTATACTTGTTAACCTTCTTAAGTACACGTGGTATTTATTTACGCAACGAGTTTGTGAAAAAACTCGTTATTTAGTTAGTTGTGGTGAAATGGCATCGGGGATACACGTACTTTGTAGTTTTAAAAGAAATTTATAACCGACTTTAAAATGGAGTAGGTTCTGAATTTGTCTGAGTTTTTTTGTGACATTATGCTTTGTTTGCTTAGAAGTTTTGTGTGATATTGTGTTGGTTTGAAATGAAGGAACAAATTGGGACTGAACTTAGGATATTACCGAAATATGTTTGTGAGTACCTCAGCTTCAATGATCTTTAAATATTTTATTTTATTATTGATGTGTGGCAACGGGCAGGGCACATTGCTCGCAGAGCGGATGGCCGATGGGGCTGAAAAGTTCTGGAATGGCGACCGCGAACCGGAAGACGATGCGTTGGAAGGCCTCGCACTAGGTGGACCGATAACCTGGTGAAGGTTGCGGGGATCCGCTGGATGCGAGGCGCACGGGACCGGGCAATGTGACGACACTTGGGGGAGGCGTATGTCCAGCAGTGGACGTCTTTCGGCTGAAATGATGATGATGATGATGATGATGATTATTATTATTGATGTGTGCTAGCTGACATTTTAATGTAATGGATTCTTTGTTTATATTAACTTGCACACTAACACACTGGTTCTTCTAACCTAACAAAGAAATGTGTTGCTGGGGAGTTTGTGCCGTCACTTCGTCTTCCCTGCTAAAACACTAGGAAGTGGCGAAGGGCGGTCGTTTTGGGGGAAAAAGTGCTGATTATCAGCCTTATTTGAATAAATAACTTTTGATCTTGATCTTTTTTTTAATTAACTTCGGATCTGGTTTTTGGCCTGTATCAGCATTCTCCTTCCCTTATCCCAATTTATTTTGTGTCGGTGCAGCATTTCTTCTTCCATACTTCTCTATTACCTGTCATTTTAGCTGTCACCTCCTTTCTTGCCATATCATCGTTCACACAGTCCATCCATCGTTTCTTTGGTCTTCCTTTTTGGTTATTGGCATTTAAATAATCGTTCTGTATGGTGTCGGACGTTAAGAATAGCACCATCCCATATCTTCCCGTGGGTGTCGTAAGAGGTGACTAAGGGACTTGCCAGAGAATGGGCAGCAGCGTTCTCTGTGCTTTTGTAACAACCGTACTGCGATCGCCGACCCGCCTGCGATTATGGCAAAACCCCCCAAAATGTCAAAGTGGCGACACTTGGGGGGGGGGGGGGGCTATGTCCAGCAGTGGACGTCTTTTGGGCTGAAATGATGATGATTTAAATAATTTAAAATGGATTGTTTGTGAGTATCAACTCACAGAATATTGGCAATCGACTATCCCATGCCTGTGTGACGATTACACTGTGACCATGTTAAAGACTTCAAAAAGTTATAGTAGACACTATAACTTTCTGACAAGGCTGTCATTTGAAAACCTATTTCAAAACATGGTTTTTAAGAGCAGACAATCACAGAAATCCTCTCGATGTCCATGCAAAGTGAACTAGGGTGTTGTTCCCGCATCGTAAAAATGTGTTTGGCGAACTGATATTTTTTCCGGGTCACCCACTTTGTTTGTAGAAATACTATCATTAATAATTTCATTTTGTTCTTATAAAAATAAACTCTTATCAGTTCAATACTCGTATTCATACTACTGCTGATACCAATTCAAATAATATTAATGTAACGCCCGGTTTCTGCACCGAAAACCAACGTAAACATTAGCCAATATATTGCCAAGCGTGCCTATCTTTTCTCATTGGTTGAATGAATAATTTACAGGCAATCACATCGCAAAACACCCGGTATTTATTTTTGTTTCACTGGCTGAAAACGTCAACAAAAATATTGTAGTCTCAAAACGAAATCGAAAAAAGTATTTTCTTTCCTATTTACAGTTTACCTACCTCGATGGTCGAGAGTTTGATTCACTGGTCGAGCAAAGTGTTTGGGTTTTTCCATCAGGCATTTCTCAGTAGCAGCCACGGAGTCTGCGTTTAAGCCCGGTTGATGGCAATCTCTCCCCCCCCCCCCATTAAATGGGAGTTAAAACCAAACTGGCGAAATTTGGGTTTACTATTCAAAATCAAAAGTCATTTATTCAAATTAGGCTGATAATCAGCACTTTTTGAACGTCAAAATTACAAGAGACAGTCCCCCAAAACGCCCGCCCTTCGCATAGTACAGTATTAGGCACACCTCTGCCAAACCCGTCTGGGATTACAGTTATGTTACCAGTTTACATTCTCCATGTTTAACTGGTTCTTTAATCTAGTGGTCGCGCTTCTACAGAGTATGATGTCCTAGGTTCGGTTTCCAAGCCGGCCAAAGCTTTATAGGGTTTGTCCATCTGGAATTTTTCAATAGTAGCTCGGAGACAGGATGTGTCCCGTTGGTTAAAGGCGCGCCTATGTGTAATATGTATTACAATATGGGACTTCCCAGACGATGGGAATTGAAATGTGAGTGCACTATCAATGCACCTCTGCCTAACCCTTCAGGTATAGCAGGCGAGAGTTTATGTATGTTTGTTAAACCAAAATTTCACAAATAACGCATAAAAAGTAACTTTATTTTCGTCACAGTAACGGTCAGTTTAGATACGACTGTCGTGCTCAACCCAAGGCTACATTGATATAAACATATTAGTATTAACTATATCAGTTAAGAGTGAAGTCGATTAACTAAACTGTGGCTGTTTATTCATAAATAATAAATAGGTGATTAAGTGATATAAAAATGTGTACTATTGCTATCAGTAAACATACAAGAATGATGCGATTTAAAGGTATGTCTTACTAGAGTTTCTGTGTTCTTGGAAGGAAAATCTTGGAATTAGGTAACTGCTACTGTCAGCTTGCGTCAGCCCAGTGTTGGGCGAAGCGTTCTCCCCATGGCTTCCAATTGTTTTGAAATTAGGTTAATAACGGATGAAAAAACGCTCATTATCATGTAGGAATTACGTGTAAACACATATGCAAGGGCAATGGCGAGGGCTGTGCTCGGAGTTTCCTTGCGTGATCAAATCAGAAATGAGGACATCCGCAAGAGAACCTAAGTTACCGACGTAGTCCGAAGAATTGCCTAACTTAAGTGGTAGTCGGCAGGGCACATTGCTCGCAGAACGGATAACTGTTGGGGTCAAAAAGTTCTGGAAGGCCTCCCACTAGGTGGACCGATGACCTGGTGAAGGTTGCGGGAATCCGCTGGATGCGATTCGCATGGGACCGGTCAATGTGGCGACACTTGGGGGAGGCCTATGTCCAGCAGTGGACGTATTTCGGCTGACATGATGATGATGATGACATAAGCAAGTAGAAGACAACATATGGATCTGTGGCTAATATTAAAGTACTCTTATGATGTTATTAGCATTTGTTAAGCAGTGATACCAACCCGCGCTGGGTCCGCGTGGTGGATTACAGCCCACTCCATTGAGAGGAGGCCTTTGTCCCAGCAGTGGGAACATTATAGGCTGATGATGAAGCAGTGATAGCATAGTGGTGTGACCGTCGGCCTGCCACGTCATAGGTCTCAAGATCGAACGAAACACACGCACCTCTGATTTGGCAGATTCATGTGCGCGTTGTATAATTACCACTTGCTTCGGTGACGGAAAACATCGTGAGGAAACCAGCATGCCTGAGAGATATTTCTCGACGGCATGTAAAGCCAAGGTCCATGGACGGCATAAGAACACTGACACGGGACACCTAGTTAGGCTCTAACCACACGATAAAGAAGAAAGAAGCGTTTGCTAATAGAATATTATCTTAAAATCCTAACAACTCGACCCATGGCAATCAGCTGGGCAGAGGTCGTTCCCAAAACTGCACCAATTCACCGCGACATCTACTTTTTTTTTGTGAGTGGCATCTCGCAGTTCAACCTATGAGGTTGTCGTCTGCTTAACCGGACTATACATCTACCTTCCGTATCCAGCCACTTTTTATAGATCCTCAGTCCATCTAGCGCTTAATGATACATAGTCTTCACTCCAGGACTCTCAGCTATCGGTCCTTTTATTGATGTACATTGCCAGCCCATTGCCGCTTCATCTTAAAATTCCAGAGCGTTTACGCCTTACGTCCTCATTTTCCGAAATGACTGAACCGATTTTAATTAGACTTAATACGTATACGCAGGATACATAGGTCTAAAAAGTTACTAAAAAACATTTTCTAAATGTATCTTTAAAAAAAACTAATTGAAATTTTCTTTTTCTAGAGAATAGTAGAGATAATCTACATATAATCGGCCTAATTTAGCTGTAACGTTGTTTTTCGAAAGGATTTTAGTAACTTTTTAGACATATGTATCCTGCTTATGCGTATGCAGTTTCATTAAAATCCGTTCAGTCATTTCGGAAAATAAGGACTTGAAAGTTTGTATGAAATATCATAAGGTTTACCTACAGGCTCTTAATGGTTTTACTATTCCATTCCATCTTTAATTCATTGGGACCTTAAACCTTTTTGAATTTAATTAAATTGAGCTAAACATATACAAAATATCCAGAATACACACTATATCCATTTTCCATGCTAAGACAAGCAAGTACTTTGGTCACAGTTGCTTATTAGGAGTTATTATTGATGATCATTTCTTTACTCAGGTGGCAGCATTCACTATGGGCAATTACTTGGTCTGATATAAATGTATTTTTTTATTCATTGCCAAATGGAAAGTATTCATACTATTCATTCACACCTGAAACAAATCAATGAACGCAAATTACTTTAGTTCTTGGGTGGTCTTTGTTGGCTATGTTTTTAGGTGTTAAATAATGCACCTAGAAAACTAGTGTTCTTTGGTCTACAACTGCATATGTGAAACGACCCAATCAACCACGGTGTTTTTTGAGCCTCTTGTGTTCTGGTGCAAGGCAAAGGCCTCCCTTCCCTCCTTCTTTTTTCTCTTTCTTTGTTTAGGTACCGGGCCAAATCCACATGAGAAGACGCCAGTCCCTGCCATGGTTTAAGACACAGAATAAAATATCTCTGTTAATAGAGAGACCTAAGTAGACCTTCCCAAGATGGTACCTAAATAATAAATCGTAGCACGTGATGTATTGTACTTACTGCCAGCCCCCAAGGGAACAAGCGTGAGTATTTTGTATGTATGTTATGTTAATATTATCGTATTGTTTGCCTTTGCAGGCGAGGTGCGTCAAGCCCTGTCTATGATGAAGCAATGGGCGCCGATGGACGTAGAAGACGCGCTAGAGTTATTGACGCCCAAGTTTACACATCCCGCTGTCAGAAAGTACGTATGATTTTTTTGAGACAGTTGTTTTTTTGTGATCTTTTTACTTATGTTTCTTTTGCCTATCTTTACTCTATACCTTTATAATGTCACAACAGATGCAACCATATCACAGCGCCTTCCCTTCGATTCGTCCCACTCTTCGTTTTGTTTTGATGTTTCAGGCCTATATCTGTTTGAACATTAATCTACAAATACCAATTAATATGTCATTATCTGCCAAGCATGTTCCCAAACTTTCTTGGGGTCGGCTTCCAGTCTTACCGGATGCAGCTGAGTACCAGTATTTTACATGAAACGACTGCCTATCTGACCTCCAAAACCCAGTAACTGGGTAATACGATACCCTTGGTAAGACTGGATGTCAGACTTTTGGTTTCTGATTACTCGGTAACGACTGTCAAAGATCTACAAGTGACAGCCGGGACCAACGTCTTAACGTGCTTTTCGAGGCACGGAGGAAACTCGGTATGAAATTATGGTCACACATCCAGGGATCAAAATAACGTCTGTCACATAAATGATTTTATTATGTAGTTATTTAAACAAATATGAACTATTCCAGGTACGCGATCTCCCGTCTGAAGCAGGCTCCTGATGATGATCTATTGTTGTACCTTCTGCAATTAGTTCAGGCACTCAAGTATGAAGACTTCATGGAGATACATGACGGTAAGATTATTATCAATACATTTCAAAAGAAAATGCAAAAACTAATGATAAAGAAATTACTAAATACATACATTTCAGCAGCTTTCCAATCGTATGCCATTTGACTGGATTCTACGCCACCCTGAAGAAACCTCATACGACCTATTTTCTTCTTTTTTGATTAGGTTGTCTTGTTGTCTACTTGACTTGAATATCCTGTGGGTGCCTTCAATGTAATGCCTCTAGCCAAGGGCTTAAGACTTAAAAACTACTTAGACTAGACTACACGCTAAGGACAACCCCTGTGGGGTGCGAGCTTAGGCAGGGGGGGCACCAAGGGACAGGCTGGATCGGAACAAGATTATTATCATTTATGGAATTTAAAGCTACAGGCTACCGCACCAAGTCTGGAGTAACTTTATTTACATTTGCAAATACACGATTGTCGACCTTATAAAATTACGTTTCCCCTGACGGTTAACTGCTCGTCTAGACGGATAATTCTGTGCCACCACAAAAAGCAGGCACAGCATTTACAGCAAATTTCTAAACCTAGATATAGATATGGCCAGATGAAGAATTGTGAAACTACAGTAAAAATCGGTTTTATGTCCATGTTTTCAGAGTATGCTCGTGTATGCGGTAAGGACCCCAGTACGGCTGAGTTGGAGTCTCGAGAGAGTCGTCTCATGCAAAGTGGACATAGAGGAAGCCAAGCTAGTTTGCTGTCAGCGTCAGGTAAGAATAACATCACATAAACATCATTCATCATCATCATTTCAGCCTAACAGACGTCCACTGCTGGACATAGGCCTCCTCCAAGTGTCGCCACATTGAAATTTTGGGGGGTTTTGCCTTCACTTAATACTGAGCTGTAATTAAAAAAAAAACCGGCCAAATGCAAGTCGGACTCGCGCACGAGGGGTATAAAAAACGAGCAGAAAATCACTTTTTTGCAAAAAAAAAACATTTTGTAAATATTTATTTTATTCTATTTTCAGTATTTGTTGTTATAGCGGCAACAGAAATATATAATCTGTAGAAATTTCAACTGGCTAACTATTACCGTTCATGAGATACAGCCTGGTGACAGACAGACGGACGGACGGACGGACAGCGAAGTCTCAGTAATAGGGTCCCGTTTGACACTTTGGGTACGGAACCCTAAAAGATATGTAACGTTTGAGAATGGTAAGATAAAATAAAGTAGGCTGAAATAAACTGACAGTCTATAAATGTGTTGATCTTTTCAGGGTGTTCTCACACTTTTTTACAAATTGATTGAATCTTGAATGAATCCATACTAATGAGTTTGTTTGATATGTTTGTTTGTTTGTTACCTTTTCACGGCTCAACGGCTGATCGGATCTTAATGAAATTTGGCAAGAAGATAGATTTCAACCTGGGGAAGGACATAGGCTATATATCATCACGCTACGACCAAAAGGAGCGGAGCAGCAATGAAAAATGTTGCGAAAACGGGGAAAATGTGACGCAGACGAAGTTGCGCGGGACAGCTAGTTTAAAATAAAAGCCATCTTTCCTTTGCGTCTAGCACAAAACTTAACACGCCAAATAAAGTGACAGTAAACCTTATATCTTCCAGTTCTAACTGCAAGTGAAATGACGTCATCAATGACAAGTCGTCGCTCTACCGACGCGACAGTAGAGGAAGCTCCCGCTGCCTTAGAGAACAGCGTCAGTGTCAACAACAACAACAACAACGCTGACAACAACAACCCCTTCAGGTAACAAGAATAAACAACAAGATTATGACGTCATTGAACGAGCATTATTTTACGCTTGGATATCCTACTTTCTACTAACATTATAAACGCGAAAGTTTGTAAGAATGTGTTTGTTACTCTTTCACGCAAAAACTACTGAATTAATTTTGATGAAATTTGGTATATAGATAGCTATACCCTGGATTAACACATAGGCTACTTTTTGTCCCGGTCTGCACAGGTGAAACCGCGGGGCGCAGCTAGTCTAAACTAATATTATAAAGAGGAAAGATTTGATTGTTTGTTTGTTTGCATTGAATAGGCTCCGAAACTACTAGTCCGATTTTAAATATTCTTTCAGTGTTAGATAGCCCATTTATCGAGAAAGGCTATAGGCTAAATATCATCACGCTACGACCAATAGGAATGGAGCAGCAATAAAAAATGTTACGAAAACGTGACCCAAACGAAGTTGCGCGGGACAGCTAGTCTGCTATATTTATGTTTAGCTAGTAAGTTCGTGAGAAGAAACTATACTTACATGATTGTGTTGTGCATGTTAAGGGGTAAGAAAAACAGTAAGCAAAAAAAAATTGTTTAACCACCATCAATTGAATTTAGCTATGTACTTAAATTCGGGTCACTCTTACTAGAAATTTGACGCAACTGCTTGCATCGAACATCTTTAAGTCACGCAACTATTTTAACACCTCTTTAGCATGTTTAAGGGTATGAGGAACAGGGGTGTAAAGTTCTTCATCCCTCATAGTAAAGGAAGGATCCGACCAGAGAGGTGTTATGTCTGGTAGGCAACTGCCCGACAGTTGTTGTCGGGTTTTTCCATATTCTCTATAGTATAGTCTTAAGTCGATGTAAACTTTGCTTGTGAGATTCAGACCATATTAGTTCTTCAGTTTTATCATAGATGGCGCCGTAGTATTCTGCTTTTTGTAGTTAGTACACATGTATCAAAGGTTAATATCAAAGGTTCACACAAGTTCCACATTCAATATTTTTTTTGCGGTTTAATGTTTATCCCATGGAGAAAGTTGTTTAGTTTGATGGTCTGCATCACGTCCTTGAATATGATCACACGTTTCCGATACACGCTGTAAAAGTTACGTCGTACACCACGTGCCGGACGGCCCGGGACGGAAACGGCGTGACGCTCTCTTTTGACGTCACGCCCTCTATGGCGTCACGCCCTCTATGACGTCACGCTCTCTCTATGACGTCACGCCCTCTCTATGACGTCACGCCTTTTCTCCGCCGCTCTCTACTGTGTGACGTCTAGTCGGCAACCTGTTCCTTGCTGTCACTGTTGCAACACCCTTACTGCTTGATACTCAAGTTTCCATATAAATATTTCTGTTTCTTTATTTCCCACAGCGAAGCCTCCGACCCGACAGAAGAGCGCCTCTCCCTGGCGTCCTTCCTGATCTCCCGCGCGTGCAACAACAGCGTGGTCGCCAACTACCTGTACTGGTACCTGCTCATCGAGTGCGAGGACCAGGAGCTCGGCCGCGACCATGCCGCCAGGGGCATGTACCTCGCCGTCATGAGGACATTCAGCCATCGCCTGGCCAAGGGTATGTGGCTACTGACCTGCAACTTACTGCTTGCGACGGCTTCAATATCAAAATCAAATAGGCCAGTTACAGGCACTTTTAGTCGAACAACAATAACAAAGAAGCTACAGTCCCAGTCACAAAACATATAAAAATAATTGTGCGTGGAGTCCCTCCGCGCGGAAGAAGTGAAACTTCGTAATGTGGAAATGAGTGCTTTCATACCCCCTCCATGGTAGCGTTAAACGTTAAACGCAACCTTGTTGGAAGTCGTATAAGAAGTTTCACTTCAATAACTGTGAAAGTACTGTAGTTGCCCATTCCAAAGCGTAGATCTCTATGGAGAAGAATGAGCACGAAACTCTATGGACACTCTTTTAAATCAGATTCTTGTTACAAAAATCTTGGTTACATCATTCATGTTGCGATGGCACATTATGTGGATATTAGTCAAAACTGTGTCACTGAGACAGTAGATGGCGCCACCTCATCATCATCATTTCAGCCCAAAAGACGCCCACTGCTGGACATAGGTCTCCCCCAAGTGTCGCCACATTGACATTTTGGGGGGTTTGGCCATAATCGCCACGCTTGGCAGGCGGGTTGGCGATCGCAGTACGGTTGTTACAAAAGCACAGAGAACGCTGCTGCCCATTCTCTGGCAAGTCCCTTAGTCGCCTCTTACGACACCCACGAGAAGATATGGGATGGTGCTATTCATTACGTCCGACACCATACAGACTCCACCGCAGATGGCGCCACCTAAACGCAGCTAACTGTCAAAGAAACTCACAGTCGCAACCTACTTATAGTCCTTTCACCGTAGGATGGTGCGGGTAACATTAGATAAACCGTTAACATTAGATAACCCTCATTTACAAACATGACTGAATATTTTAGCTGCACCATGAATAATGGTATTCAGGAAGCAATTAAGCATGCTTTCCTGGCGCTTGCTACTGTATCAGGCACAGTCAACACCTGCTTGAAAAATCATGTAATATATGTTTAGGAGTATCAGGAACAGGTTGTAAAGTTTCTCGATACTCCTTAGAAAAGGGAGGATCCTCTGACTAGACAGGTGATATGTCTGTGGGGCAACTGCCAGACAGTTGTTGTCGGGTTTACCTATACAAGGTGTAACGGAAAGGGTATACAGGGTGTAACGGAGAGGGTATATACATAATTAAGGGTGTGTTACAGACCATCAAACTGAACATGTTTCTCCATCGGACAAACATCGTAATAGCGAAAAAATTATCTGCTCCCCATACAAAATTTCAATACCTATTCGACGCAAATGTATGGGGCAGCTGATATTTTTTCGCTGTTACGATGTTTGTCTGATGGAGAAACATGTTCAGTTTGATGGTCTGAAGCACACCCTTAAGTATGTATATACCCTTTCCGTTACACCCTGTATACATACTTAAGGGTGTGCTACAGACCATCAAACTGAACATGTTTCTCCATCGGACAAACATCGTAATAGCGAAAAAATTATCTACTGCCCCTTACAAACTTTCTATACCTATTGGACCCAAATGTATGGAGCAGCTGATATTTTTTTCGCCAGTCTTAAGTCAATCTAAACTTAATTTACTTACGAGATTCAGACCATATTAATTCTTCAGTTTATTCAAAGATGGCGCTGTTGTACTTTTTGTTGTAAGTTGCTTTTTGTAGATCCCTAAAAATCTATGCCTTCTTTTTATAAAACCTTTTTTTCCGCAGGCAACACCGACCACCAACGCACCCGCTCCTTCCTAGCCCGCCAGCAGGTGTTCATCGACAAGCTCGTGAAGCTAGTGAAGACGGTCACTCGAGAGAGCGGCAACAGGAACAAGAAGGCAGAGCGACTGCAGCAGTTACTCGCTGATCCCGACGCCTTCAAGTTTAACTTTACCAACTTTGAGCCCATGCCCTTCCCCTTGGACCCTAATGTTACTATTAAAGGTAAGTTATTTTATTCTTATGGCTATCTTACTTAAACAGACTAATTACTAACCGAGTGCCTCGCCTGGCTGAAGGCCTTATAATCAAGGCATCCACAGGATAGTCCGGTTAAAAAGAAGCCAGCCTCATAGACTGACCTGCGAGATACCATTACCAAAAAAAGAAAAAAAAATCTAACTGCCTCATTGATCTAATGGCTGTAAGCGCGACTGCTGAGCGTGGGTTCGATCCTGGTTGAGCAATGTAGTATTGAGTTTTAGTTTTTTTTTTTATTTTAATAAAAGCTCTCCGTCATATTTAACAGTAGTAGTAATACAACCAACACACCTCTGGAGAAAGGCGTGATATTACGTTATGAAATTAACTTTCCACCATCCTTTCATAAAACAGTCTTTTCTAAACGTGTTTTCATCTCTTTCAGGAATCGTCGCCAAAAAAGCATCCTTATTTAAATCAGCCCTAATGCCTTCAAAACTGACTTTCCTAACAACGGAAGGAATGGAATACGAAGCGATATTTAAACATGGCGACGACTTACGCCAAGACCAGCTCATCCTACAAATGATTACTTTAATGGACAAACTATTAAGAAGAGAAAACTTAGATTTAAAATTGACCCCATACAAGGTCCTAGCAACAAGTTCGAAGCATGGTTTCCTACAATTTATAGAATCTGTGACGGTAGCAGAAGCGTTAGCTACGGAGGGTAGTATACAGAATTTCTTCCGCAAGCATAATCCTTGTGAGGGCGCCCCCTATGGAATAAAGCCTGAAACTATGGATACGTATATAAGGAGCTGCGCTGGGTATTGTGTTATTACTTACTTACTTGGTGAGTACGACTTTGTTACTTTATTCTTTCATTTTGCTTATTTATATCTGCTAGGAATAGGAAACGCAATCTTTTTTTTTATGAAACTTTTCCCTACACTAGGAACTTTTTCTGTATCGTAAGTGTGTTTAAAACACTTAAACTCACATACACAAACAGCCAGACCCGGACCAACTATCTGTAGGCCTTACAAATATTTGTTCCGTGCGGGGATCGAACCCGTGACACACAGAGCAGCAGTCAATCGCTTAGCCACTGTGCCAACCGTATCGTCAATCTGTAACGTTTAAGTTTTTTGTTGTCAAATCTTGAAAGCCAAGAAGGTCAAATACATGTTAAGAGCGTTTATACCCTACGGCATTTCATACAAACTTTCAAGTCGTTATTTTCCGAAATGACTGAACAGATTTTAATGAAACTTCCTACGCATAAGCAGTATACATAGGTCTGAAAAGTTACTAAAAAACATTTTCGAAAAATAATGTAACAGCTAAATTAGACCGATTTTTAATTATCTATAGAAACAGAAATTTCCAATTATCTTTATTTTTAAAAGACATTTCGAAAATAACGACTTGAAAGTTTGTATGAAATGCCGTAGGGTAAAAACGCTCTTAAGTCTTCTCTAACAAGAGAATCATTCCTCTGGTATGTTTTTTATTTTTATTTCAATTTTCTTTTTGTTATGTATTGTTCTAGTGAACGATAAAGACTAACAAATTCATGGTTCCGGGTTCGATTGCCAGGTCGGGCAAAGTGTTTGGTTTTCTCAGTAGCAGCTACGGAGTCTAGATTCGTGCCGAGTTGATTGCAATAGGCTCGCCCCCCTATTACATGAACTGCTGAACTGTGGGTGTACTATTTGGTACACCCTTGGCTAACCCGTACCCCTCCGAAGATTACAGGATTAATGTTATCTGTAACAAATCCCCCCCCGTCCCCCAGGCGTGGGCGACCGTCACCTGGACAACCTTCTGCTGACCCAGTCGGGCGCACTGTTCCACATCGACTTCGGCTACATCCTGGGCCGCGACCCCAAGCCTCTCCCTCCGCCCATGAAGCTCAGCAAGGAGATGGTGGAGGCCATGGGCGGCGTGCACTCCGAACTGTACCATGAGTTCAGGAAGCAGTGCTATACCGCCTTCTTGCATTTGAGGAGGTATGTTATACTAATCCAAAGAAAGACAGAAAGAGTGTTTATTGGACTCACACAGGACAAAACAAATTGTGTAAAAAGTTTAAAAAAAATAAGACAAATCAAACTGGTCCTGTACGAGGCCAAAAGGCCCTTATCTCAGCTAGGTGCTGTAACATTTCAAAAAGGTCGAATGCTGGTATTCTTATGGGCCCAAAGTGATGCCACGGTAAATGTTGATTGATGCCAATCGCTTTATTTTAACTGGTTAATCGTAGGAAGGGATTTTTTCAATTCTTTATTTATTAAAAGGGGTTTTTATCCATACGGTTAAGCCAACCCCATTGTACCTTATAAACTATTATACACTTTGTTAATGTAAATCTTACTATGCATTAGAATGAGAATCATTGATTAGGCCTCTTCACCAAGCCACACAGTCTCTTTGCAATCATTGATCTAGGATTTGCTAAAATGTTTATGATTAGCGCAAAGTCCAGAATGTTTAGTTTAAAATTCTCTTATCAATTATTTCCTTTGATTCTTGCTCCTTATAAACTCCATCAGCAATTGTTGCACGTCTTCAGTTTTGTTGCATGTGTCACAATTAGGTGATGCGAGTAGAAAGAGCTCGTAGCTTAATAATTTATACCACACTGGTCGATCTTCAAGATAGGTGACCATCCATTTCATACAGAGACTAAAGCAAAACAATCCCTTTGTTGAAAGAAATTGAAGCCGGCTGCCATTTGTAGATCTTTGACAGTCTTTACGTATAGTCAGAAGCCCATAAGTCTGACAATCAGTCTTACTAAGTGGTACCCAGTAACTGGGTTGTGGAGCTCAGTTGCTCCATATGAAATACAGCTCCATCCAGTCTGACTAAAAGCCAACACGATCAATACGGACAGCTGTTGGGCGTGCTACACATACATAATTGTTGGTGGACTTGCTGAGGAGTTTGTTCCGCAACTTCTTCTTCCCAGCTTAAACAATAAGAATTCCCAGCTAAAACACTAGGAAGTGGCGAAGGGCGGGCGTTTTGGGGACTGTCTCTTGTAATTTGTCGTTCAAAAAGTGCTGATTATCAGCCTAATGTGAACAAATAACTTTTGATGCTGATACTGTTAGCTTCCGCCAGCCCAGCAGTTTGAACTGCTGAGCTAAAGTCTCTCCCATCTCCCTCTCTTTGTGCTATACATATCTCACGTTATATTTTTTCCATTTACAGACACGCAAACTTGATGCTGAATCTGTTCTCGCTGATGGTTGACGCTTCAGTACCCGACATCGCGCTAGAACCCGACAAGGCTGTGAAGAAAGTGCAAGACAAGTTGAGGTATGTAGACCCTACATCTAGCCGGGGATGTTCTCATGATCCCCGGTGCAAGTGTGGGAAGGGAACACCGGGGTGGTCTCCTCCGCCCACGTCCTCCGCACTGAGGAGTTACCTCCGCGGAACAAAAACAAATGACCCTGAGACGTGGAATCTTTACGTAGGAATGCCAATTATTGTTGCGATTCAGTCAATTATAATTCTGACTTTGACCAATCGCAGCCGGTTGCACGAATTTGGCTCAAGGATGTGTCAAGATCAGCAGCATCCAATTTTGAACATTCTGCTGAATTCTGCAACTTCGTCTGCGTAAGTGACGCAGAGAAAGTTGCTCGGGTCAAACAGTTCCCCGTTTTAGTAACATTTTTCATTGAAGCTGTGCTCGTATTGGCCTTAGCGTGATGTTATTATATACGTTGACTGATAATTAATGACCGATACTTATACACATGATTGTACTCATGATAACAAACAACTTTCCCAAAGAAACATTTTTTTTTATACTCATTCACGTTTATCACAATAACACATCAGCCGTATAAAATTCGCGCGCGGCTTTGACCTATCAGCTGTTAGCCGCGTGATGTCATAACTATCGTACCGTGTCACAGTGGGTAGGCAGAGCACCCCCGAATTAAATATGGCTGTTGTGTTATTGTAAAATAAAACAATTTTATTTATTTGTATAGATAATATCCTTTTTAACCGACTTCAAAACTCTTTTTTTTTATAAATACCTTCTGTTTTCTTCCAGACTGGACCTAGGCGACGAGGAAGCCGTGCACTACCTGCAGAATCTCCTGGACATGTCGGTGACAGCCGTCATGGCGGTGCTGGTCGAGCAGTTCCACAAGTTCGCGCAGTACTGGAGGAAGTAGGCCAATCTTGTGCGACGACGGTATAACGGGCACAGAGACTAAACTCATAGGGAAATGGACTGTAATGATACTTGTATTAGAGTGTATTTTTAACAAAGAGGTTTACACTTTCGGGGCTAAGAAAGAGCATAAATGAGTCGAACAATAATTTGTTCGTGTGCTCACAGCCCGCCTCCCGGCTCGTCGATTTTTTGAACTGGGCAGCGAAAGTGTTAAATGCAAATTCGAAAATAGACAAACCGTAAATATTGGATGTAAAGTTTATTTTTCATTACCGGTGGATTTATGAAAGAATGGTCGTGAAAGAGAATAAAAGGTATATAAAGTGTATACTTCTCGTTTATTAATTTACTGAATTAGTAAGAACGCGCAGTTATTTGTGTAGGAATAGGAGTAGACTTTTCGGTGCTTGTTAGCATTTCGTTGAGTACATACGTTTTGTTTTAAAAAAAAATGTTACCCCACACTAGGAATTTCTTATGTCTCGTGGGTACGTGGTACAAACATTTAAACTCACATACACAAACAGCCATATGCGGTCCATGAGATTCACATAAACACTCGTATCAATATTGAGTTGTAAGTAATTACCAGAAGTCGGAATTAGGTAGAGTTATTTTTGTAATTGCATCGAAATGTTGATATTAATATGCATCTTCCTTTGCGTGTGCGCATTGGAATTTTGCAACCTCGGACATCCGATGTCGGATGGTTTAAATTATGTAAAAGTAAATAACTTTTTTATTTAATACATCTCGGGATTTTTCTGCTCTTAAAATTAATTTCGGGATTTGAAGCATATCCACTTTATTCTTTTGCTGTATGAAATCAGTTTAAGTACACAAATAACACTACCTAATTCCGACCTCTGGTGACTTATGAAAATGATTGCATTAGGTATGCAATAGACAAGAATAATTAATTACTTTTACTCAAGTAATCACTCTAACTTGTTTATAAATACGAGTATCTGCAAAATTCGCTTCATCAATTCAAAATTTGCTGTCTTGTGAAGTGCGGTAGTTGGAGAAACGCGGTGTGGATTAAGATTATAGTTCGTAAAACATAAATTTTGATATAACTGCTCGTGTTATCCAGATCTCTTCCTTGAGTTTAGTCCCTGTAAGCGTGTCTCTGGTTGTTATAGACTAATTGGCTTATTAGCCTTTTTACGAAATACATTTTTAGGGGTATGAGGAACAGGGTGTAAAGTTCTTCATCCCCCATAGAAAAGGGAGAATCCTCCGGCCAGACAGGTGTTATGTCTGGCGGGCAACTGCCCCTTTTCTATGGGGGATGAAGAACTTTACACCCTGTTCCTCATACCCCTAAACTGGTGACCCCGACGTGATGCTATGTGGCTCGGCGTGACGATGTCTTGGACGCGATCGGCCAGCTCAGCCAACGCTTCCAGGGTGCTGGCCGATCGCGTCCAAGACATCGTCACGCCGAGCCACATAGCATCACGTCGGGGTCACCAGTTTAGGGGTATGAGGAACACATTATTCAATTTTGTATCAATATTTTAAAATATTTAACCATTCTTTCTTTTGGAAAAGTCGCTTTATGTATAAAATATTTAAAAACTTTTCTTGCCAGGATAGAAAAGAGCTCTCGTGTTTATCATATTTATTGACGAAATATTATGTTTGGACTACTTAATCTAGTAAATATTTACATTTTCATGTTTTTTACATAAAATTGGTTCGCACTATGGAAATGGACGAACAATATTCTGTGATAAAATAGGTATTATAAGTGTTCATGAAATATAATAAAAAAGCTATTTTAATATAAATGAGATTTTCATTTCCTTATATCTGCTTACAACAATATTGTGTATGACACATTTATTAGACAAATGCCGATTCTCACCACCACTAAGCAATTCCTAAGGATTAGCCCATTTTGGCTAGAGTTACTCAAAATGGGTTTTAAAAACTATGGATTATGTAAAAAAAATAGTTCTCAAATCCAAACCTGCCTAAGATATAATCTCCTTTGAGGAAGAGTAATATAATTTGTATAAAAAAAGATAGAAATAGTAATTAACATCTACAGTTTACATAATAGTTGGAGTTATACAATTTTTCTGTAAAGCTATAACAGTATTTTAAAAGATTGTCATTAATTATGAAATGACACAGATCAGGGTACCTTATTCACAAAAGTTCGGTTTTGATTTCGATTCGGAAAGTCGTATGTCCATCTCGCTCGCTTCTATAATGCCAAAACAAGATAGAAATACGACTTATCGAATCGAAATCGAAACCGAGCGTTTGTGAATACGGGGGCTGGTGGTTTAAAACAACAAAAGACCAATAAGCCTTAAACCAATTAAATTCCAGAGCTTATATTCCTTTGCTTAAGTATTAGCAGCCATCAAATCAGCCCCACTAGATAAACAGTCACTAGCCACATATATCTTACTGCCAGTATTAGTCTGAACAACATCACAAGCCGCGACCTCCGCATAGTTCACACCTCCAACCACATACACCAACACAGTCTTAGGTTTCAGAGGAAAACAGCATCCTGGATTTGGTTCACTCTTCAAAACTTTAGCCAGACTCCTTACATCTTTACATCCAAATTCTAAATCACTCTGGCCTTTTAAATTTGAAAGTTTCACATTTAGCGTTTCCATTCCATTTTTGAATCTATCCAGAATAGTACCACCAACTCTCAAATCAGTGATTGCAGATAGTTTTGATAGAGCATCAGCAAATGTGTCAGATGTTAATATAGCATTGCAAAGTACTGCAACTAACGGTACATAGCCACCATGGAACACGTAACTGGGAGAAGTCTTACCAACCTTGTCAGGTTGTGAAGGAAGTTGTTTCAACTTATTTGCAGTACTCTGAAACTCGTTCTGCCACTTTGGCAGCCTGTCGCTGAGATTCCCAAGATTCGAGATGTTCAGAGATAGTTTTAGACTAGACGGCTGGACTAGCAACCCAGCATTGACTAAGTTGTTGAAAACATACAAATATTTGTGACCAAAAGCAAGTAAATATTTGCTGACTAAAGCGTTGTATTCTTCGTAAGTCAATGATTGAGTTAAACTTAACAAACACATGATACGCAAACTGTTATAAATATGGATGTCCGTTCCAAAGTTTTCATCAACAAATGTGAAGTTTGACTTCTTGTTCCTATTGTTCAACATCTCAGTTTCTGCTAGTTTCAAGTTTTCAAACTTGTTGCTCATTTCTGAAATGATTGTTTCACAAGCAAGCACATGATTGACTAGATTCTGTTTGAATAGAGACACCTGTTGCAACTTAGTTGCTACAAAATGTTTAATTTCTTGTATACCTAATGCTTTGATATCCTCATTCTTCAAAAGCTTTGCTTTAGAACTTAATACACTTAAGACTTCAGAGAAATGTCTGTGTTTAATTTCTCCATACAAAGTATCTATTGAACTATCTAAAGTCATGGTTGTGTTTTTGGAAACTGCACCTTCCTCCTCGACACCAAAGTTTAGTTTACCTTTCTTTACTTTTGTCTCTTTGACATTCAAGTCTAGGTGTCCACAGTTTATATTGAATAGTTCGCTAAGTAGGCCACTGTAAGTTGCAGGGGTAAGTAGACTTGATGCATAGTCTTGGTTTCTGTCTATAACAATCAAAGCTCCAATTTCTTTAGAACTATGTGTGTCAAGAAAATCACTGGCATAAGTTTCATTGTAGATCTCCAACATGTCTAGTACACTAGCTGACAGTTTGCCCACAGAGAAAATTATTTTAGGCTTGCCAGTAACATGGAACAGACTCCACAAGGACATGGATATACTTGACAGTAATGAATGGTTTTGTTCCACAAACAGTTGCTTGTAGAGAAATGGTAGTTCTAAACTGAGGAGCTGCTCATCCAAAGCCATGAGTTCCCATGAAAATGTATGGAGCTTCACTATGCCATATAATCCCTTACTTTCGAGCATGGAGTTGTATGTCGTTAGAACTTTCGGAACTATGATGATGTGGAAGCATTTCAGGTCTGCCAGGGAAGGGTTCTGGCTGAGTACTGATGCAATCTGGTCCAGTACACATTTGTATTTCGTATTGCAGGCTGGAATGAAGTATACTCGATTTGTGTTGGCTGTGCTCCCAAGTTGAGGGTCCATTTTGTATATTTTGTCAATGCCATGTTGTCTGGAAAAATTAAATCAAGATGTAATAATATTAAAGTTCTTCCGGGTATCAATTATTAAAAAACAAGTTAGTGAAAATGCAAATATTTTTAATGAAAAATCTCGAACATACCGCAGCCAGTTAACACCGCAAATCCTCTCTAATGGTTTGATTAGTGCAGGATCTATTATGAGATCTTTTTTATCGCCGCACACTAATAGGATTTCTTTCAATTTGCTTTGAGATATGAGCCCCAATGAAGCCAACTTCATTGAAAGGGGTTGATCCATTTTAGCGACCTACTTTCACACCTATCAACTAATGATTATAATATTTATATCAGAAGTATAAAAAAGAAAACCACAACATTTTCATACAATTACGCTTTCTGTTTCATTCAAATTCATTCGAAAAAATAAAAGTCACTCACAAACACAATAACATTGACAAATCAACATTGGAATTGGACGAACGTCAAACCGTCAAACGATCCGGCCTATCGTTTATGATAGACAGAGACCACAGCACTAGGGATGCTCAATCGAATGGAGTATTTTCGATAATCGATTAAATTGAATCAAATCAAAATCATTGATATTCAAGTATTTCAAGTAAGTAGGCCAGTTACATTAAATCTTGTTAATATTTGATGTATTCAGTGCTTCTTTTCTCTTTGCTTTCATAGATGAAAATAATCATACATTTATAGGGGCAATTTCCAGAAGCACTATATGTAGCTAAAATACCACCTTAAATGGTAACCTAATCCTAATTAATATCCTAATCCTAATAGCATTATAAATACGAAAGTTTATGAGGATGGTTTAATATTTGTACTAAACGAATTTGTGTGATATTTGACACGCAGAAATTGTCTAACCGGGATTAATACTTTTTATCCTGATAGCACGATCCTGTGGGACATTTACCAAACTACATGCTGGCGAAGCTGTGGGCATAAGTTACTATGATTAAAAACTTGAAAATGAAGACCGAAAAATACAAAAAGGTTTAACTGATTACTGATTGATGAGGCTTCAGTGAGTTTGCGATCAAAATCGAGTAAAATAAAAGCTTTGACATCCTTAAACATTTTTTGCCTTGACACTGACTGTTAGATAATACCTACCTACCATTTGATGCAATGTCTTTTAGTCCGTGACATAAGGAATTAAGTGTTTCCAGCATTAGAGACTTCCTGTTTAAATATTTCAATGCTGCATAAACACCATCTCTTACAAATAACGAGTCATATGCGCTTTTTGGACATTTAGAGCACACTGGAATTGCTGTAAACTTGAAAATAATTACATTTATACACTTAGTGATGAGATGTGGAATCAATGTTGCCATACTTATTTCTAACTTTTAACTTATTTTTTTGTATTTTTTATAATCAGATTATTTAATATAAATTAAACGAAGGCTTATCCGTTACTATTGGATATTAAAAAGGAAAAGTAACATTTCAATTTATGAAATTAAAATGTCTTGTGACGTTTGGAATGTCCTTGATTGCTGTTTCCGGTCATGCGTAGTTACCGCGCTGCAATTTCCTCCCCCTCCGCCCTTCGCCGCGGAGTTATCACTTGTCGAATTAGCAAAAATTATAGAAATGGCAGCAAGAATTATCAGGAAAATTGTAAGTTTGTAAAGGTGTTACATAATAACTAACGTAAAGTCCTTTTGCATGGACCCTCATAACTTATAGCTTAAGTAGTTTACTGTGTTACAATTCTCGTCATCCAAAAATAGACGTAGTACTATAGTTATGTCGAAGAATTACATAAAAGTGCTTTTGGAACCTTTTCGTGAGAGTAAAGTATTGGGTTCGCTGCTGAAATGGTTGGAGCCGGGTGCGAGCAATGGTTCTGGGGCGAATAGGGGAGGGAAAGACGAGGTTACATATCTTTTTTTTTGTGATTTGTTGGTGATGTGTTTGAGGTTAAGTGACTGGTATTTGCTGGTGGTATTCAGGTGCCTGTGAGCCGGAGCGGTGCTGCGCAGTACAGCTCTGCCGTGCGCAAGGTGACGCTGATCCCTGGTCACGGTATCGGTCCTGAGATCACAGTCGCTGTGCAGAAGATCTTCGAGGCCGCGAAAGTTCCCATCGAGTGGGATGAGGTCGACGTCACAGCTGTTCGGGTAAGCCCCGTCTCTGTATTAGAATCTTATTTTCATTATAATAGATTTCAGTGTATTGCCTCATTACTTGTGTGTTAAAAACTATGACATTCTACAAGAAGAGTATTCTTTATACATAAACAAAGTTTTATATTTTTATCATTGTAAACAATGTCATAATGCTGTCTCAGAAACATTGGCAGTAATAAATAATTACAGATAGATTTTTCAAATGAGTACAATGTTCTTTAATGTTGTGTTTGGGCTGCGATTTAACAAAGAATTGAATTTATTTTGTATTCTGAATGCCAGTCATGTTTAATGCCAAATTAAAATGTCATCAAATATTGTATCATCTTCAAATAATTGGGAGAAACAGATCAATATTTTATATCTATAATAATAAACATATTATTTAGTTATTAGTGATGCCTTTGGGTCTAAGTACAAATGCCTCTAACAATAAAATTAATTGAAAGAATTGGCTCATGCTAATAAAGTGGAGGTTTTGGGTTACATAAGTATTATCCTTATTAGCTAAGTAACTAGGTATTGTATTACCTAGTTACTGGGATGTGGAGGTCAGATAGGCAGTTGCTTCATGTAAAATATTGGTACTTAGCTGCATCCAGTTAGACTGGACCACAAGATAGTTTGGGAAAAGGCTAGGCAGATGATGATGAAGTAATATCCTTGTTGAGCTAGATATTTTCAGTTTGCAGCAGTGTTAATAAACTAGTGTGAACAGGCTTCTTCTGGGTAAGCTTGTACCATCCTCGACTTTGTCTCTGTCATTTCTGACTTAGACTAGAGTCAAGAACAAACCAATCGAAAATAAAAAAATAAAATTGCTGTGCTATTATTCAAGTCCACAATCTATGTGATATTAATTATAAGATGCTGAGCTTAAGGTCCAAATTAAAGTAATCAGCCCATTATTACCTACATTCACGCATCAATCTGAGAGACTGTTAAAACACTATTTCGTGATTATTTTCTTTAATAATTAATTTTATTTTTTATCTTTACAATACTTCGTAGTATATTCCCAGAGAACATTATATCCTTGTGTATGGTATTTAAAAAAAATATCCCCAATTTGGGTAGCAAACTCTTCAGTCTGTCAGACCATGCGAGAATGTAGGTGATTTAAAATTTTGTGCGGTATATGAAGGTTAACTTATACTCAACTTTACTAACACTAAAAAATATCTAAATAGACGCCTTTATAACAGCACTATTTTTGGCTCGCAGCAGCAGTTAGCATTTAAAATACTGCAATAATAAATAATAAGCCATTGTACATGTATCTAACTGAACAATTCTATTCTAGGGCCCAGACGGCAAGATGGGTATCCCACAGAAAGCCATTGACTCAGTTAATGCCAACAAGATCGGTCTTAAGGGTCCCCTGATGACCCCGATCGGCAAGGGCTACCGGTCCCTTAACTTGGCTCTGCGAAAGGAGTTCGACTTGTATGCTAACGTCAGGCCTTGCAAAAGTATGGAAGGGTATGTATTTCTTTAATTTTATTTCTCGTTGGGACTAACATCATAGATACAAAACGTCCTCTACCCCTTACGTTTTTACACCTACAAACCTACCACCCATAAATAGATGGTGTGAAGCATAGGATTTTAAACTTTATCCCACTATTATGTTTGCATGTGGGATAAATAGAGAGAATTATATATTATATTATATTCCATTAACGACTATTTAAATGATAAGAATAGTTGGTCGCTGGGTTGAACTCAAGACAATGTTTGTGTTCTTTCTCCAAATTAGCTTACTGAAATGTGATATAACTTCATGAATAGATTCCTTTTTTTATTTTTTATTTATATACATTTTTTTTTACTTTATTTTATTTTTTTTCGTCGGTATGCACGTGTAAGCGGGCACGCCCTTTAGTCTGGAGGCTTTATTTTTTTTTCTTTATTTTTTATTTTTTTATTTTATTATTGGTGTGTGCTAGCTGACATGTGACATTAATTAGATTCTTTGTTTATATGAACTTGAACACTATTGTGTAGAATCTGGTTCTTCTAACCTAACAGACAGATGTGTTGCTGGGGAGTTTGTTCCGCCACTTCTTCTTCCCAGCTAAAACACTAGGAAGTGGCGAAGGGCGGGCGTTTTGGGGGACTGTCTCTTGTAATTTTGACGTTCAAAAAGTGCTGATTATCAGCCTAATTTGAATAAATGACTTTTGATTTTGATTTTGATTTTTGATTTTAGAAGCCATGGGCAAAACTCAGTTTCATTATAAATTCGCAAGCAAGAATAATTCATGCAATTGACTGAGTTATTGCAGTCACTGTCTCTTTGTATGAATGACTCAGGCAGGATAATTTGTGACAAAACTGCAGACGAGATTGCATTTGTTATTTTGTGCAATTCTTTTATTCATGTTTTGGCGAAACCTTAAAGGATAAACAGTTACAAGGAAAAACTGTTAAGGATTTAAATACACATAATATTCTTGATCTGAAGTTGCAGAACCCTAAAGGCCATTCAAGAACCATAATAATATAAATTAAAGGAAAATGATGTTGCAATCATCTAACTAATATTACACATGCACAGCACATAGTAATACGAATTAAATAAACATCACTTCGCTTGATAATGTTGAAAATAGAAGTTAATTTAAATTCAGTTATTATGAACAAAGCATATTGTTTAGCTGCTCTCAAAAACTGTGAAGAAAAACGTCGTGAGGAAACCGGCATGTCTTAGAACTAAAAATTCGAAGACACGTGACATCTACCAACCCGCACTGGGGCCGCATGGTGGATTACAGCCCACTCCCTCTCATAGAGAGGAGTTCCAGCAGTAGGAACATTATAGGCTGATGATGTTGATTATGATGATGATATTGTGTAGCAGCCTGCATACAATTGTGCCCCAGGGCATCAGATTACGAGTATTAGGTCTTAGGCCCAGACTCCACCAAAGCGGAGACGTACAGAGATGTGCGAAGCTGACAGGAGGGAGCTAGGTTGCATCCACCGAAGCTGTGCGGGGATGCGTACTGGCTATACGGGAGCAAAGACGTGTGAACAGTCTATATACTTACGCCTAGTTTAGCGTCCACCGCACACCCCTCACGTCTCTTCTCGGCTCTTCTGTGCATTGAACAAATATGAGACATCTCTCTGCTGAACCATTTCCACTAAAGCCAAGTGAAGATGAGGAGTTTAAATAACGAAATTCTATTGGTGGTATACAACACATCGCTTCTTGACTCGTCTCCAACGAGTCCAGGCCTTAGGCTCAACCAAAGCAACAATTATTTTCTTTATTCATCATTCATCACTGCTCTTGAAACGGTTACGGAAAATATCATGAGGAAACTGCCATGTCCTAGAACCACATGGTCAAAGACATGTGACACCCACCGACCTACTGTGAGCTTGTGTCGAAGATTACAACCCATTCCTTCTCATAGAGAGGAAATCTTTGTCCGCGGAAACAGCTGATTAAGTATATTCATATTATTTTTGTTTTGTTTTTTATCTGTTCAATTATAGTTTTCCGGGATCAGAAGTTCAGTAAACCAAAATAAATGTCTCACGTGTGTTAAACCTGACACTTTGTGGGTCAATGATAATGGCCGCTGATAACGAGTCTAGACGATGTTTCAAGATCCACGATAGAGGGAATCGGTTTATTTGTGCACTTGCTGCAATTAATATTTATAGTTTATGTAAATTAGCTTTAGCTTTGATGTGTGTGGCGTCGGACGTAAAGAATAGCACTATCCCATATCTTCCCGTGGGTGTGGTAAGAGGCGACTAAGGGACTGTCCAGAGAATGGGCGGCAGCGTTCTCTGTGCTTTTGTAACAACCGTACTGCGATCGTCAACCCGCCTGCCAAGCGTGGCGATTATGGCAAAACCCCTCTTCTTAGGGGAGGCCTATGTCCAGCAGTGGACGTCTTTCGGGCTGAAATGATGATGATGATGTAAATTAGCTAAGCCATCAGCTTCCAATTTTGATTAGCCTCGTTTAATAAAGGAAATCTGCCCCCGTATTCTCAAACGCTTCGATTCGATGTCGTATGTCTATCTTTTTTTGGCATTACGAAAGCGAGCGAGATAGACATAACTTGTCGATCGACCTCGAATCGAAGCGTTTGTGAATACGGGGGCTCATCTCGCATTGTTCTGTACCGTGCTCAGATTGACAATAGTTAAAATCAAAAATCAAGACAAGTTATTCAAATAAAGGGCAAAATCTGCAAAACTTACGTAAGACAGTTTTCAAAACGCCAGACCTTTAAACACTTCCTAGTGAATTAGTATATTATTGGGTGTGTATGTTGTATGATATCTAAAGTGGCAAAATAATAACAGCCGCTCGAATCGATCTTCATCTTGGCTTCATTGTAGCTGGGTGACCACCCATTATATACCGAGCCTCCGTGCCTCGTAAAGCACGTTAAGCCGTTGGTCACTGCTGCCATTTGTAGATCGTCAGTCGTTACAGCTAGTCAGTTGGGCGAAAATCTGACAACCAGTCTTACAAAGGCGTATCGTATTACCCATTACTAATTGGGTTGTGGAGTTCAGATAGGCAGTCGCTCCATGTAAAATACTAGTATTCAGCTGCATTCGGTTAGACTGGAAGCCGACCCCAAAATAGTTGGGATAAGGCTAGGCAGATGATGATGGTAGCTGAAGATTCCCCTACAAAGATGCAACTCCACACGCATTTGGCGTTGCGTCTCAGAAACACGTCTGGCTTCATATAAAAACTGTAGGTCTGTACATATTGTAGGTGCAGAAATCATAAATACCCAACTTTATCTTCTGCTTTCATTCAAGACGTCGAGAAGCTCACCAGTTAAGACATGCTGATGGCCAATCCTTTAAGAATATGAGAATATAACACGTGTGTCTTTAGCCGTATTCGTAGGATTATAAATGCTACCTAACTTACACTGCATAAATTGGCCTTCCGCCAAGACAAGCCCTAGGACATTCACCTCGATCGACCGGCGCTATGACTTGTAGTAGTAAGACTCTGTTACCATCAGCGCATTGAAAGAATCTTATCGATTTCAAATCGATTCTGAATGGTGTTGCTTTCTAAGCGTAAGGCCACCCATACGCCGCCGATTTGAAAGAGATGTCGATAACACCAGTTTTAAATCAACATCAATAAAATTACAAAATGTTGCAGTTAGAAAAAAAAGTATGGACCTGTCCATTAGACTACCTTTTGACCAAAAATCCATCTGGTGTAGGGAAAACCCCATGATGTCAACATTCGCGCTTGAGACCACTTGACCAAGAAGAGTGACAATTTTATTGTGTTTCATAAATATTGAATGTACTTATTGTATATCGGGCAGGAGTCCACAATTAAACGCCCAAGCAAGTTTTTGCGTCCGAAAAGGAAAATTGTTAATAGTTTCCACAGCAACTCCAAGAAAGGCCAGCAGCGTCTTGGTGTAACTCAGATCGAAGTATTTTGCCCCAATAAATAATTTAACAGAAAATACGGTGTACGGTGCGTATCTAATCAAATCGAACGCCAAAAGGGCACGGGCATTAAATATACCTAGTTAAAGTCCCCAAGGCCGAGGTTACCAACCCATGCCAATATCAAACCTTAATCAAATTAGGAAAGATAAGCCGACGAGTGTGAAATAATCTGAAAAAAAAAACATGAAATAGGAACTGGTTTTTGTAGTAATCCAAGATAATTGATTAGGATCGATAAATCAGTACTAGTTTCCGCCGCTGACTTCGCCCGCGCGGTGGGCGAAAATTATTTCATTGGAACTTACTACTGGGATTTAAAATATGCTCTGTCCTAAACCAGGTGTCATTGTATACCTATGAGCCCAACATAGAAAAGGTGACAGAGATACTTTTGAATAAGTTATGATTATTACAAATTCAGTCTGTGTTCTAATCTTATCTTGGTGTTTCAAATTGCTTTCAATCACATGAGTTGTTATACGATAAAATGTCGACAATATATTACTGTGGTTTATTGATATAGCTGGTTTAGATTGATTTATGGAGTGCCCATTTATCTTGGTAATTCAGGGGGCGGTTGATAAGGGAATGTGCCGAAACCAGTAAATTTCCTGTTAGCTATAATCATCTATCAGGATATGCTGGTCTTTCTACTGTAGCACGGTAACACTGACAGTAACTTATTTCCTGATGCCCTGCTTTGCTTTTTCGTTACGGGTCGTCAGGAAGTTCGAAAGCCCCGGTGGTTGTGGAGGTCAGATAGGCAGTCACGTAAGCAGCCGTTTCATAGAAAACATTGGTATTGAACTGCATCCGAAAATTTGCAGACCCCATTAAGTTAAGAAAACTCTAAGCAAGTCGTCATCTGCCTAACCTTGTCCGAACTATTTTGGGGTCGGCTTCCAGTCTAACCGGATGCAGCTGAATAACAGTATGTTACATGGAGCGACTGACCTCCACCCCCCCGTTAGTACTGAGTAATACGATACCCCTTGGTGAAACTGGTTGTCAGACTCTGGGTGCATGTAATTGGTGGTCACCCATGCACAGACCAACCTAGGCAAGTGCGGCTTAACCTTGATAAGATTGATCCTAGCGGCTGTTATTATTTAGCCACGAACTCCTCTTAATGCTTTTCAATCGTATTGAGATATAAATAGATGGCAAGTGATATGATAATGATGTGTTTTCAATACGTAATTGACATTATAGATATCAACTGCAATCTAACAGAGGTCATAATGGCAACGCAATTATTATTATTATCGTTTACTTTACTGCCAGCTACTGATATCTTAAGTATCTAGGTTGCTCGTATAATTGTCATCAACTTGTTATAATCATCATCATTTCAGCCCAAAAGACGACAGAGGCCTCCCCCAAGTGTCGCCACATTGACATTTTGGGGGGGGTTTTGCCATAATCGCCACGCTTGGCAAGCGGGTTGGCGATCGCAGTACGGTTGTTACAAAAGCACAGAGAACGCTGCTGCCCATTCTCTGGGAAATCCCTTAGTCGCCTCTTATGACACCCACGGGACGACATGGGATGCTGCTATTTTTTACGTCCGACACCATACCGAGTATGTTGTTGTACTTATAGTCTTATAAAAACTAGAATTCATAAGATGAAAAATGTCAACGTCTCAATGTCGCCGTGCTTGGAGGTCAAATCTCTAAGAACGAAACCCGTAGTTTCGACTTAAGTTACGGGCATTTCGTACTCCGTATCACCTACTGACATAAGATTAGCTAAGGGGCGAACTAGTGTGCCGTGGTGATGTGTCGCTCGGGTGATCTTCTTCCAGAGTGGGTAAGAGATGGCGATAGACGTCCGCTGTGGGCTGTGGGTTCGTCTCTTTCCCACACTGAATACTGATTTAAGACGTCACAGTAACCCCCAGCTCAGCCCCCCCACCTCCCCCCGCACCGCTATCTCTGCCGCCTTCTTAGAGCGGTAGGCCTATAGAACACAAAATGTCCACTAAAACAAATCAAAATTAACTTTTTATTACATTTTCTTAAGCTGTTACAGTTTCCTTCATAACTACATATTAGCTATTCGATGATAATTTGCTACGTAAATATTAAATAGGCGCCAAAATATTGGTTTAACACCAAAAAGCTCTATGACAACATAATAAGGTGCTAAATGATAATGTTTGCATTGTCAGCCAAGCGACATCTATAAAAACTACTAGAATCAACATAAAACTAGTTTTATGTACAATCAATTTATTGTAT
Organism: Cerastis rubricosa; assembly: GCA_949152445.1. Lineage (NCBI taxonomy): Eukaryota > Metazoa > Arthropoda > Insecta > Lepidoptera > Noctuidae > Cerastis > Cerastis rubricosa. Next base: position 20,183,674 of record OX424541.1, read on the forward strand.
AGCAGAAATCAATATATGTTGGAAAGATAATGTTCTGTTTTTATTAGTTTAATCTTCATCATTCTCTTGCCCTTACCCCAATTCATTTCTTCTTTTTGAAGTGAAACTTCATGCGACTTCCAACAAGGTTGCGTTAAACGTTTAACGCTACCATGGAGGGGGTATGCAAGCACTCATTTCCACATTACGAAGTTTCCCTCCTTCGGCGCGGAGGGACTCCACGCACAATTTTTTTTTTTGTTTTCCTTATTTTTCTATTACTCATCACATCACGTCAGACAGCTTTGTTAAAATGTTATGCCCTATTGTCTCTCTCTTCTTCAACCCTTGGCCACCCAAAACTGGGTGTAGGTCTCTTCCAAATCTGTCCACTTTTGGCGGTTATGTGTCATGGCTATCCTTAGTTAGTTTATGTCCTATTATATTCTAAGTAAATTTAATATTGGCACATTATTAGTAGTCTATTGAAATCGTTTTTTTTCAATTGATGTTATTTCCAGCCAGACGAGTACTAAGTTTATGTTGATTTAAATTAAGTTTATTTCGAGGACTGAATACAATTTCTAGCATAAACTGAACTTGAAAGTTGTCTTTCCACGAACTTTTGTATTTTTAGGGTTCCGACCCAAAGGGTCAAACGGGACCCTATTACTGAGACTTCGCTGTCCGTCCGTTTGTCACCAGGCTGTATCTCATGAACCATGATAGCCAGTTGAAATTTCTACAGATTATATATTTCTGTTGCCGCTATACTCTTAACAACAATACTAAAAACAGAATAAGATAAAATATCCCATACCTCCCATACAAAAAAGTGTTTTTTTTGCTCGTTTTTATAAACAATGGTAAGGAAGCTACGTGCGCGAGTCCGACTCGCACTTGGCCGGTTTTTTTTTGATTGTTTAAAAACTTGACTTTGACCAGTGGTTGAAATTGGCCCTGGATCGAAGCAACTGGAAGTCATCTCCCCATGACTGACAGGCTTACAGTATCAGTAGTTTGAAAACTACCTAATAGACACAAAATAGGCAAGAAAAAATATGCCAGGTGTTAATTAATCGGACCTTATCCAGCTGTGGTCGAAATAAGCTGTAAATACAATGAAACTTGCTATCAAACTCGTCTCTGCAAAAACAAAAAAGGTCATAAGTCAAAGATTTCAATAAAAAATTAATAACTTTTTGATAAAACATTTAGCACGTGTTGATAAAAATGAAACCGGATTGTTCTGGTTCTTTAATATTATATTTTGAATGTAATTTGTTTTGATACGGATTTTAAATGCAATCTGGGTTTTATTGCAATCTGCGTGTTGATTGCTCTTGTAGATTGGGTGTTATTGCATGTTTTCATTTTTTAGATTAAAATCAATAAGGTACGTGATTCATGTGTTGGTATAGTTCTTCTGAACAAACAGTCTTACCAAAGGCCATCGTATTAACCAGTACTAACTGGGTTGTGGAGGTCAGATAGGCAGTCGCTCCATGAATAATACTTTTCTTCAGCTGCATCCGGTTAGACTGGAAGCTGACCCCAACATAGTTGGGTAAAGGCTGGGCAGATTTATGGTTTGCTTGAACAAGTGTTGGGAAAATTTCACTGTTGCCCTTTGTATGTTAATCGGAAATGATCTTGTAACAGTAATCGTGCGTTGGGAGCCTGCGTAAAAATTGCGGCATTGTTGTACTTACGTTAATTAAAAAACCGGCCAAGTGCGAGTCGGACTCGCGCACGAATGGTTCCGTACCATTATTTATAAAAACGAGCAAAAAAAACACTTTTGTATGGGAGCCCCCCTTATATATTTATTTTATTCTGTTTTTAGTATTAGTTTTTATAGCGGCAACAAAAATACATAATCTGTAGAAATTTCAACCGGCTAACTATCACGGTTCATGAGATACAGCCTGCTGACAGACAGATAGAATAGGGTCCCGTTTGACCCTTTGGGTACGGAACCCTAAAAATTAAAACATCAACATGACAAAAAAAAAGTCATTTATTCAAACTAGGCTGATAATAAATAATCAGCACCTTTTGAACGTCAAAATTACAAGAGACAGTCCCCCAAAACGCCCGCCCTCCGAAAAAATTTAATAACTGGATAAAAGACTTATTTGACATACTGTGACAATTTTCACTAAGTACTATTTCGATCCAGTCCCAAATTATACCAGAAAACCAAATATTCCGTCTCCCACTACCAGTTCGGTCCACCTGACTTCCTTATTCCTACGACTAATCAATCGTAGAGGTGTGGTGATACTACTAATGAGCATCAAACGCCCGCTTATAAATCTCAGATCTATCCTGGTGGAAAGTAATAGAAGATCTACTTAGAAACAAGGGTACTCAGAAAATACCATTTCACTGCCTCTTGCTTTGAAGGTTGACCGACATATCGTAAAGATAAGGAACGTTACGCATAGCACGTACCGATAAGGGTATCTCAACACAATCAGACAATGTCAATGGCGTTTCATGCGTGAATTCGTTTTCAAGGTTATAGATTGAAACCGTATTCATCTGCTTAGCCTTCTCTCTATGTTGGGGTCGGCTTCCAGTCTAACCGGAGGCACCTGAATCTGGTATTCAGGTGCCTCCGGTGCCTCTTATTTACATGAACTGCCTCTCTGACCTATAGAGGCACGGAGTAAACTCGGTTTATAATGGGTGGTCACCCATCCACGGACCAAACTGGGACCAAACAACGATTGACCGTTATTATTTAATCACGAGCTTCTAGAGCTTGAGACCGATAACTGTTATAACCAGAGTTCGGAATTAGGTACAGTTATTTGTGTACTTACACTGATTTCATACAGCGAAAGAATAAAGTGGATATGCCTCAAATCCCGAGATTATTTTTAAAGAGCAGAAAAATCCCGTGATTCAGTAAATAAAAAAGGTATTTCCGATGTCCGAAGTTGCAAAATTCCAATCGCACACGCAAGGGAAGATCCATATTAATATCAACATTTCGATGCAAGTACAAAAATAACTCTATCTAATTCCGACCTCTGGTTATAGCTTATAAGATTGTCCAAGATGTTATTGCTGAGATTTTTTGATGCGGTCAATGGCTTATTGAAATGTGGGAACGATATAAAAAGCGGTACTATTTTCGACCGACATTGAAGTTGCAAGAATAAACATGCTGTAACGGACATAATCACACATCCTTTTTACCTTTACCACATGTTCTAGAACAAAATTCGAAGTCATGTGACATCTAAAAACCCACCAACTTCCTAGAACCAAAACATCGAAGACATGACATCCACCAGCCAGCGTGGTGTACTAAGGCCCACTCTCTCTCACAAAAAGTGGTGCCAAAATAAGAAAAAGCCTTTTCTAGACAATCGTGCTCCACCATAAGCCGCATATTCATAACACATCAGGCGAGCTGCGGCCAAACACAAACCAAACGCATATTTAGAGAAAAAAAAAAAAACAGTTCAAGCCTGATTAGTGATTATACCTCAGCCTTTGTAGCGATATTCGGTATGGTTTGCAAACTATGTACTGTTGAGTCATAGCGCCTTCGTCAGTAGCTTCAAATTTCAAGGCCGTGTGACAAAAAGTTAATCTTGTGTTTGCGCCAGTTCAATACACCGTCTTGGTAACTAGAAATTGACACGGCAACAATCGATGCAACTAAATTAGATGATAATAATTCAAATTATTTTCGAGCATACTAATACTAGCTTTTATGCTCATGGAGGTCGGAAATTACCCTATAGGGTAGGCTTGGGAAAAAAAATCGATATATCAAAATATCGATATTTTTCCATACAATTATCGTTATATATCGTCGATATTTTTTAATCGCGATATATCGATATTTGATATTTATTTTAGAGTATCGATTTCGTATCAATTTCGATATTTTTTAACGCAAGTTGGGTTCGTGTTTAATGTTATTAAATAGGTCATCATCATCATCATTCATCATTTCAGCCCAAAAGACGTCCACTGCTGGACACAGGCCTCCCCCCAAGTGTCGCCACATTGACGTTTTGGGGGGTTTTGCCATAATCGCCTCGCTTGGCAGGCGGGTTGGCGATCGCAGTAGGGTTGTTACAAAAGCACAGAGAACGCTGCTGCCCATTCTCTGGCAAATCCCTTAGTCGCCTCTTACGGCACCCACGGGAAGATATGGGATGGTGCTATTCTTTATGTCCGACACCATACAGAGCATTAAATAGGTACTCCTTGCAAAATTCAAGTGCATAAATACGGTCATCGCCATTTTGACAGCAGTGCTGATCGAGGCTAAAAATCATTAAAAAATTGGTTTTCGAATATTTGTGCGTTATCATGCGAAAACTGACGATATATCGATATTTTTCATTCGAAAATTATCGATACTGTTTAAAAATATCGATACGATATATATCGATATTTTTTTTTCACTTGCCCCTTCCTACTACAGGGACGTAGTACCAGTTTAAATATCGTACGTCTTAACCCGGGTTATTGTTCCACCTCCCCTATACCGCGTATGCTAACGATGCTCAAGTTGCTCGTGGAGACCATCTCTTGATTAGACTTATTAGCTGATAAAAGGAAAACGATAATGTTAAAATGTTTGTGGTTCTGTGTGAAGACCGAGTTAAAGGATTACATAACTTAATTTAGAATTAAAGGCTTAAAAAAATATTTCAGACAAAAAAGTCCATAGGCAAGTCAAGGTTGTTAGTAACAAGAATTTTGCTAATGCTGTACTAAATGTAATAAATAAATTGTGTATCCATATGCCAAATATCATCTACTTCCGTTCATCTATTAGAAATGGTAACAGAATATCTGCTATCATCTCTTCAAAGTGACAGACAACCAAAGTAAACTACACATTGTTTCTCGATGTTAGTTCTTAAGTGACTTTTCCTCTATAAGTATCCAAAACCAGATATCATTTTCCTCATTATAGATAGTCTCACTCACTTAATACAATACATAAACTTGTCTACCACACAGTCATATAATTAGCATTACCAAAATTACAGTAATTTGCTGTGCTTGTTGGAACCTAATTATCACATGTATAATTTTCTCATTGGTAATGATACAGACATGTACAAGGACATCTACATAAATATTCAGTTTAAGAAAGGAAAAGATTTGTATAGATTTTAGTTTAAATCAAATATTTAGATATTTTTAAGGCGCAAACAGATTTACTCCAATATTGATGTTTTTTAGGGATCCGTACCGAAAGGGTCAAACGGGACCCTATTACTGAGACTTCGCTGTCCGTCCGTCCGTCACCAGGCTGTACCTATCTCATGAACCGTGATAGTTAGCCAGTTCAAATTTCTACATATTATGTATTTCTGTTGCCGCTATAACAACAAATACTAAAAACAGAATAAAGTAAATATTTAAGGGGGCTTCCATACAAAAAAGTGATTTTTATAAATAATGGTACAGATCCCTTCGTGCGCGAGTCCGACTCGCACTTGGCCGGTTTTTTTATGTTTATTCAAAGGGACTGTAAACAGTTACATTATAAATAGAACTTACAACTATTTTAACAAAATCAATTAATTTGGCCATAATAATTATAACCCAAAACACTATCCGCAGGTAGACCGATAATAAAAAAAATCGATAGGAAAGGGGTTTAAATTAAATGGCCTGCCTAACTTCCGCTATTTCCATTATTTTTCAAAGGGGCCACGCGTAGAATATATAGCTATAGCTAGTATCAACACAAACTAGTTTTGTTTTTGATGATCGCCGCTATGGGTCGTTTTTGTAGACCAAACGATTTTAAACTGCTGGCGACAGAAGGATAGATAATCGAGCATTGGTAAGAAGCTGACAGTGGCGTATGAAGCAATATCGAGCGACAATAATGATCATAAAATTACGAGCAAATGCGCAGGCGACTTAAAATGCGAGCTACATTTTGTGTATGCATTCATGGTGTCACTGCTATACGCCGTTACATTTTAATCGTTTTTGTTCCGTGGAGGGTCGATTCGGTGCATGAAACACTATCGATTAGAAGAATAAAAAATATAAAAAAAAACATTTTTTTGCAACATTGAACCCATTTTCGCATTAGTGAAAAAACAATGCAAACCATTAGTAGTACCATTTGAAACTCATTTCGTACCACACACACACTTTTTGCGAATATTACGTTATCAATTGCTATTTTTAGGGTTCCTTAGCCGAATGGCAAAAAAAGGGAACCCTTATAGATTTATTTTATTGTAAGATATACAATGCCGTGTAAGTTTTTGATGAATAGTATTTTTAAAGTTGAATCACCCGGCCCAGGGATTAAAACGATCAAAATTTAACGGTGTATAGGCAAAGACCTATATTCCATTATAATCGCTTCTTGCACTTGCCCAATGCCGTTGTCTAGTCTTGCATAAAGCGGTCTAATTTGTCTCGCCACCTTCCCTTAGGCTTTTCAGTTCCACTATCAGTAATCCGATTTTCTCCTTTGTCACCCATTTCAATGTGTCTGTGCACGTGCAGTCTAAAAAGCTTAATTCATTTGTCATCTCCATCGGTGCGTTACTACGTCTGGCCTTCTGCCAAGGTACGCATAGTTCGGAGAAGCTCGGCTTGCGGATTGGACCGAACTATTCTTGTTGCACTACTACAATGTACTCTCGATTACGTATTTTGTTTTGTCAAAAAGCCGCTTGCATCATTGGAGGATTACCTAAAAAATATTTTTAAAATGTAAATGCTAAAGATATTATTAATGGTAATCCTCTGTTGGTTATGACCCTCTTATACAACTGCTGGATTACGACTGTTGTAGAATCTTAAATCTTGTTGACACGATGCAAAATCGACAGATTCTGAATTCACCTAACTTAAGTTGCTAGGCAGACACGAGCCTCAGTAGTACACCGACAGTGCCAGTTATAATTTAATCTCATGGGGGCGATCTTATTGCAATCAATCATGACATGTATCCAGACTCCGGGCTTCTCCTAAGAAATCCCAATGTGATGGAAAAACTCAATAACACTGCCGAAAGCAGTAGAAAGTCAACTAAGTATTTAAACTGACATGGTCACTAACACTATTAATAACACTAAACAACAATAAACAAATAAAAAACATGGTAAATATCCCGTTACAACTGTTATTAATCTAAATTCAACTGTTCTTCATTTATCTCTTTAGTTATCCTTTAGGCATCCATATCCCAATATAAGAAATTCTAACCGTACTACAAAAATTATAGAACAACACCTAAACCAGGCCTCCATTTTGTTGCAGTATCAAAACTCTATACGAGAACGTAGACGTAGTAACAGTCAGAGAGAACACCGAGGGCGAATACTCCGGCATCGAGCACGAGATCGTGGACGGCGTGGTGCAGTCCATCAAGCTGATCACAGAGGAGGCTTCCATGAGGGTTGCGGAGTTCGCCTTCGTGTACGCCAAGGAGAACAACAGGAAGAAGGTCACAGCTGTACACAAGGCTAATATTATGTGAGTATATCTATCTAATCTGTGCTGTATAAGGTGGAAGCGGCAGGTGACCGCGGAATTCAAATTTTCTTCGTTTTTGCAATTTGCCAGTCAGTGTAAAAGAGCAGCGGTGGCCAAGTGATGGCAGCCCCGACTTTCGAGCAGTAAGCCGTGGGTTCGAACCCAGGCAGGCGCATTACTTTGTGTAATTTATTTCATCACCGCTGCCCTCAAATACGGTGAAGGCAAACATCGTGACGAAACCGGCATGTCCTAGAACTAAAAATTCGAAGACATGTGACATCTACCAACGCGCACTGGGCCCGCGTGGTGGATTACAGCCCACTCCCTCTCGTGTAGGAGGAGGTCTGTGTCCCAGCAGTGGGAACATTATAGGCTGATGATGATGATGAGTCAGTGTAAGGCTGTATGTTAAACAAAATATGATTCGAGACTGTAACAGATACAGGTTTATAGCATTATAATCAACAAAAGCTTACATTGCCTTGTGCTGATCGACAAACTCTGTTCGGGCTCTACTATAACAGAATTGCGTTTGGGTCGACTCGATACAATACTAGCTAGGCCAAGCAGCTTTTCCCCAATCGTACAATATGTACAGACAGCGTCAGTATGTGCTAACCCCTCTACAGTCCGGCCGAGTAAGCCAGGGGGGTAACTACTTAATGACGCTGTATCTACATAACATAACATCACGGCTGTAATCCCCGAAGGATTAGGCAGAGGTGTACCTAATAATACACCCACATTTCGCTAGTAATGTTTAAGTCCCATGTGGTTAGTCTATTGCCATCAACCGGGCTCAGAATCTCTACATGTCATTGTATATTCAATTGTGCCCTCCGACTGTGCAGAGACATGCCAAATCGTACATTTAGTATCCCCTAAAAAACCATCAAAATCTCAAAGTATATTATGGGAAAAGAAAATTGGTGGAAAATTAATTCATATCGGATGATCCGTGATTTTGGTGACATATATAAATTTTCCCATATCTTCCCGTGGGTGTCGTAAGAGGCGACTAAGGGACTTGCCAGAGAATGGGCAGCAGCGTTCTCTGTGCAACAACCGTACTGCGATCGCCAAACCGCGGCGCCAAGCGTGGCGGTTATAGCAATATCCCCCCTTTTGGGGGAGGCCTACGTCAAGCAGTGGACGTCTTTTGGCTGAAATGATGATGATATAAAATGTATCACTAATTTAACGATTGTCGTAAATAGCCCGCGTTTTCATACATGAACTTCTTACAATACACGTGAATATAAAAATTAAAGCCTAAACTCTGTTACATAGAGTTTCTTTTTAAATAAGTTAAGTATTTCACGACACACAGTACACTAAATAAACTTTAAGAAATGTCATTCTAAAATCAACCTAATTTATTGACGTTAAAGTTAGAATTTACTTAAAAGAACAGTAACATTTTTCCATTGTAACTTAGCAGCTAACGTAATTTTATCTAGCACTCCATTAAAGGAATGTTCAAGTGCCACATAATATGACACTCAGTTGTACGACACGTGAAGGCAATGAAACGGTGTCAATTTACTTTTCACACAGTGTATTTAATTGTTTTAAATGGTCTCATGGCTCCTGTGGATGATGCTTCGTTGTGAAATATAGATAAATAGAGTATGCAGGGTACAGAAGTGTTCTTATCGCTAATAGTGCAGATATCTACCAAACAGCCTATGAAAGGTATTTGGGACAGCAAATTGATCATGTAATTGACAATAGATGTACTGATACTGTTAGCTTGCGCCATCCTACTGCTGGCCAATGGCCTCTCCTCATGACTTCCAGTTGTCACGATCCAGGACCAATGGGACGAGCTGGACAAGACCAGCGACCAGTGGTCTTGTCCAGCTCGTCCCGCCATTTTCTACGAGGTCTGCCGCGACGCCTTCTGGCTGTGTCAGGGCTCCAGAAACTGGTTATTTTGGCCCACAGATCATTGGGCGTGCGGCAGACGTGGCCAGTCCAGTCCCACTTCAGCTTATCAGCTTTTTGAGCAACGTCAGTAATTTGTATTTTGGAGCGCAAAGTGGTGTTGCGTACACAGTCCCTTAGTTTGACGCCCAGATTGCTGCGCTCCATTGCACGTTGGCAGGCCGTTGGCAATAGATATAATCCGAGGAAAATAAATATAAAGGATTTAATTAAAGAGGTCGATAGTTCCTTGTTCTGCCTGCGATGTTTTTTTTTTGTAGACCATATCTTGTTACGGAGATATTGGAAGCTAAAGTTCCAACACGTTCACCACACTTTTTCTTTAAAATACAAGTTTAAAATTTTATAAGTTTACTATAAAAACCCACCCGCCATTAACCAAGGTTCTTGGAGGTATATGGTAGGGTTTGACCGCTACCGCAAACCATGATAGTAAAGACCAAAATAAAGTCGTTTGAAATTAGGAATTAGCTTTCTGTTGTAAAGGCGACGTGTGTTAAAAGATCTCGTTTGTTAATTCCAGGCGTATGTCAGACGGTCTGTTCCTGCGGTGTTGCCGCGACGTGGCCAACAAATACCCCGACATCAAGTTCGAGGAGCGCTACCTCGACACCGTCTGTCTCAACATGGTACAGGACCCCGCACTCTTCGATGTGCTGGTAAGATCACTAATCACAAGTTAACGTATCACCAGCAACATGCTTTGAACTACAACCTTGTGGAATCGGAAGTGCCATACTATAAGTATGCGCCCGACCCAGTTCTCGATGATGGTAATATCACGTTGTATTGGGATCGACCTATCGTCACTGACAGGACTATTGGCAATAATCCTGACATTGTGGTGATAGATTGATTGAAACGTCCCGCAATGATTGTTGATATAATGGTCCCGCATGACAAGAACCTCGTGAAAGATGAGAAAGAGAAACAAATAAAATATCTTGAGTTAGCACACGAGTTAGTCGGCATTTGGAATATGAACTCGGCAATCTTTGCGCCGATTGTCGTTACGACCGATGGCGTGATGGTCAAAAGCTCCGAAGAACATCTGTCGAGGCTCTCACTTGGCAGTTGGATCTAGAGCCTGATTCAGAAGGTAGTACTCCTGGATACGGCTCGTTTTGTGAGAAGGTTTCTGTCTGCCTTAAAAAGTTTTGTGCCTGCTTAAATCTCATTGTATGTATGGTAACTTGCAGGTGATGCCCAACTTATACGGTGACATTATGTCCGACTTGTGTTCGGGTCTGGTCGGAGGCCTCGGTCTCACGCCTTCGGGCAACATCGGCAAGAACGGCGCGCTATTCGAATCCGTAAGTATTATGTTAAATGTTCAACAGATGGAAGACTGGAGAAAAGATACGACAGAAGGAAGATTGAAAATGATTCGGGGATTAATCCCTTGAATCTATAATTCAAGAGGACAGTTTTTTGAAACAAAATTGATATTTTATGTGTTTGATAGAAAACTTTTTTTTTTGCTGCAGTACTTTATTTATTTCACCGATTTACACCTAAATTAATGATTAAATAAAATCGCGCTTTTATTAAGGTACGCACGGCGACCAGTTAAGCTATACAAAATCAGTTAATGCGGTTCTCTCATTGTACCGGAAATCTATACAAATCGTGGCCATGTTATACTGTAACTGAACAGCTTGATGTGTCGCCGTGTGTACCAGTTAATCGTGTTGTAAATCAGTATTTTTCAAAACTGGCATTAATGCCAACGTTGATTAAAACTATTAAGCTATGGAAAAAAAATGCAAAATAGATCTTAAGTCTGCCCCGCAACAGAAAAGCTTTTCAATCTTACAAAAACGGATAGACGAACCGAAATCAGTGTCGCAGCCGAAAAACAGGTTGTCTTTTTTACTTCTTGGGTTGATAACCCTCAAAATCGATTACCGTGTTAATAGTAGCAGTGCGAAAATAAAATCCAAAAAATAACTTTTCATACAAAATTTTACTCAATAAAGCAAATATACTGTTTTATGTTGGCAAAGTAAACAATTGTAGCTGATCAAACAATCAGTTGAATTGTTTAAAATGTTGCCGTCTTTTATAGTGAAGTGAACCACAAAAAAATTTCAGTTATAAAAATCTCTGTCCGACATAAATTAAGCAACTCTACTTCAAAAAAAAAAAAAAAATTCCTTCATTCTCAGATAGACAACAGCTTAAACTCTTAAAAGGGCTAAAATCATTCAAAGGTCTATAATCGTACAATTATGCAAAAAAGGAGTTCCGTATACTGGTAACACTAAGGACGGATTTTTTTAAACTCAAGGCTTTTGTTCCAATACGTTTGCTTTTGAATATTTTATCTGTTTTCACAGAAAATTCTTCTCTCTTCATGCGTCAGACAGAGATTTTTTCTAAAAGTTCATTCAACGAAAATTTAAGTGATTTCGGCTTATTAAAACTTGGAAAGATAAGTTGTTTCAAATTATTGAGTTTGAACTAACAGGTGTGGGTTCCATGTTCTAAAAAATATGTTTTTTTTTTTGGTCTGGCAATAACCGCATGGCGATTTAAAAAATAAACCGCTACGATATGTGAACTAATAAATGTGAATGTCCAAACTCTAAAATACATTATGTTATGCTCTCACTAAATGTGAATGTTAACTAAAATCTGGCATTGTTGCATGTGTGCCTGATACTTATTAATACAATGTATGTATGACAGTTGAAATAAAATGAAAGCTCTTTCACGAATCGTCGTTGAAATTCTAATACCATCATCTGCCTAGCTTTTTCCCAAACTATCTTGGGGTCGGCTTCCAGTCTAACCGGATGCAGCTGAGTACCAGTATTTTACATGAAGCGACTGCCTATCTGACCTTAACAACCCAGTAACTGGGTAATACGGTACCCCTTGGTAAGACTGGATGTCAGACTTTTAGCTTCTGACTACTCGTAACGACTGTCAAAGATCTACAAATGACAGCCAGGACCAACGGCTTAAAATGTTGAAATTCTAACACCACGTAAGTAAATGTTTTGGTGGTGTTTTGACACTTAGATTTTTGAGGCCGTTTGCTAGAGAATCGGAAGACGCGTTGTGTCAGCCAATCAGGAACAAGAACCTCTGTATCTATTTGAAGTGAACACCAAGTATAGAATGACATTGTACTCCTCCTCCAACTCCTCTGTAAAGTTGCTATTTTTTTCTTACGTGGTGTTAGAACTTTGACGATGAAATTTCAAGGTCTAAAACACTTGCTCGAATTAGCACGTTCGGTGTAGCAGGACTTGTGGAACAATAACCGACTTGAACCATTGACTACACATATTCTTAGGATTTTCCATCCACATGAATTTCTCAGTAGCAGCCACGGAGTCTGGATTTGTGCCTCGTTTATGGCAATAGGATAGCCTCCTATTACATTAGTCTTGTAACATAACATGCAAAATGTGGGTGTACTACTAGGGTAAGGCATGCCTCTGCCTTACCCTTCGGAGATTACAGGCGTCATGTTATGTGATGTATGGACCTATATAAATTCGTTTATGTGGACCGTTTTGCTCGAATCATACTGATCCGTAAATGTGTGCAGCACTCCCCCAGAGTGTTTTACAATATCTCACTACTACACAAGACAGTGACATGCAAAGAGCTTTCAAATATTTCTTAAAAATGCCTTAATTTTACGCAGATAATGCCACTACAGTGTATACTATGCACTCATCATTAGTTTTTTCTGTATTTACGAATAATTTATTTTTGTACATTTAATTCATGATCGATGCATGGTATTGCTAGTGGTGACATGTTTGCAAAATTAATAAAATTCTGTCCACACATTTCCTGGTCTCGATATTTTTTGTGTGAAATGACTGCATAGATCCTTATTATTATATTATAGTTAAACCAGAAAAGATATGCGCTTGAGTAATCGTGGTATCAGTTAAGTACACGAGTTACTGTAATGAATACACGAACGTCGCACCACAGAGTAATACCACCTTCTTATTTAATCTCATAGTGCGTTCGTATTTCCGGAGATAAAAGATGATTGCCGAAGCGCGTACTTTTGCTGGGAAATCTGCCCCGTATTCACAAACGATTCGAGTCAATTTCGATTCGGAAAGTCGTATGCCTATCTCGCTCGGTTTCGTAATGCCAAAACAAGATAGACATACGACTTGTCGAATCGAACCGTTTGTGAATACGGGGGCTGTATATGTTTACGTGATAACCATAAGAAAAGTTGAGTAATGGAGAAAGACTGGAATACTGTATTCAAATTGTTACATGAACTATTTTCCAGGACAGCTATAGCCAATGCCCGTTTTCACCAACACTGGGTAACACTAAAATGTTTGCCAGAATAAAAACGAAAAAACATGAAACAAACTCTCAGCCCTGAGCTGAGCGTTGAAAATCCAATAGCATCTTTTTCTGGGTGTTTATTTATGAAAATAACCATTAATGATATTTAATCTTGGCTGTTCCATTAGCTGAATGGGCTACGCAAGAAAGCCTTATTTCTCCCATTGAAAAACATTTCTTACTAACATTGTAACAAGTTATGTTTTCTAACGCATCTCTTTGGAAACTAATCCCGAATATGGTGCAACTAGATTGCTGTTGATAGATGACAAGGACTTTTGTGAAGCATGAATTGAAAATAACGAGTTCTATGGTTCTTTTCGAAACGCAACTGTGACCGCAGACCGCAGCGGCAACACGACAGATATTGTAAATTTAAAAGTCGATAAAATGCCTTCCACAGATGATGGAGTAACAATAACTTCAGTTTATCCGTGATCATATCCCATATCTTCCCGTGGGTGTCGTAAGGGACTCGCCAGAGAATGGGCAGCAGCGTTCTCTGTGCTTTTGTAACAACCGTACTGCGATCGCCAACCCGCCTGCCAAGCGTGGCGAACCCCCCCATGTTATGTCAATGTGGCGAAACTTGCGGGAGGCCTATGTCCAGCAGTGGACGTCTTTTGGCTAAAATGATGATGATGATCTGTTTGCAACAGCTCCGAAATATCGGGATTTCAAAACAAATAGTTGACATGGTAAATATCCCGTTTCAAGTGTTATTAATAGAGTTGGTGGTTTTGCCGCAGCGTTTTGCAGTTGCGGTCGTTGTCGAAATCGTACCTTAATTTGTTAAAATAAAAAACCGTACTATGGCACCCGTAGTACGTTGATCATCAATCGAGCGATCAAGTTGCACGTTGACATTGGTGTCAGCAGCATGCTAACCTCGAGTTGTTGTAGGTGCACGGTACCGCGCCCGCCATCGCCGGCCAGGACCTCGCCAACCCGACCGCCCTGCTGCTGTCCGGCGTCATGATGCTCCGGTTTATGAAGCTGGAGAAGTATGCCTCCCTCATCGAGAGCGCCTGCTTCAGGGTACTCAAGGAGAGTAAGGTTTTAACTCCAGATCTAGGAGGAAAAGGCAAATGCTCCGAATTTACCGCAGAGATTATCAAGTATGTTAACAATCCTTGAATGAAGGTGCTGTCATCATGTTTTGTTAGGACTAGGTACCGTCAGGGAAATTTATTATTGAGAGGAATTTGATATCCAACTTAGTGCATATATCACCGTTGACGTAGTGTGTACTTGCAAAATAATTTCCTCGGCTGTACAATGCAAAGTCGACTTTTACAAGCAATCAGGTTGAAAAAAATTTTTTTTTTTGACAATTCTTTTTAACTGTTATTTTTTTATAAGCATTTAAACTAGTCCTTTATCAGAATGATGATCGAAGCCTCTGTTGTGAGATGGGAGTTAGTTCAATTATTAGATCAAATTGTTGACCTACTTAGTAGTAAGCGTCGAGTTGGTTGACTGATATACATAGAGGCAGAGTATACTGTTATTAGAGCCGATTTTGTTTAGGTTCAACAAACTTAATATACTTTGCACTAACTAAAATAAAGTAGGTAGCTAAAATAAGCTTTATTGCACTGACGAGCAAACATGATGGAAACGGTTCTTTGGCTTTTATGAGGTCAGTCTGCTCGATATGTATAATGAACTAAGTACAAGCACACAAAAAAAAAACAGTCCCACTAGTGGGACAAATTAGAATAATCCCAATTATATTTAGTATCTCAGTCAGCCACCTCTCAATTCGGTGTACCGCCCGCCGCACTTGCTCACACTGGCACCTGCACACGATACTGCACTGTGTGACACTCTCATTGCTCGACACGTGTGCACTGTGTATCCGTTAACTGTCCGACACGAGTTGAACATCGGTGGTCTTTGCGAACTAAACAAGATGGACACCACACAATTTAATTTTTAAATCCGCAAATAGACTACGTTCTCGCTGAATACAACTGCTAAAGTTTGTAGATCTCCTACCAGTAGTTCGTGGTGCCTACACGTACGTGCACGCTCATGTACGTGCGTGCGCGCTTGCGTGCGCTGATGACCAATGCAAGTGTGAGCATAGACGGCGGGCGCAACTGCCAATGAAGTATGTAATTAAATAATGTAATTTATTTCACTATTTATGAAAATTCCGTTTTGTAGAATATAGATCTGCTCGTTTATTTTATTTATAAGGGTCAATTCTGAGGGGAAGCGAAAAAATCCTCGCGCCCTTTTTTGATGTCACTGAATAAAAGGCTGTATCAGTATTGCCTCTAAGTATTAAATTCGAAGCAGACATTAACCTTAGAATGATAACCCTCTTGAGAATAGCATTAAAGATACGCCTTAGAGGCGCCCGATACTTGATGCAAACTTTTGAAAGTTTTTTTTTTTTCCTTTTTTTACCGTAGTTTAATGACCCTTTTGGGAATAGCATTTAAGATACGTCTTAGAGGCGCACGATACTTGATGCAAACATTTAAAGGGGGTATTTTATTTTGGATGTTTTTTTTTTAATTTTTGTAGTTTGTAAGGAAGCCTAATTATTTTTTTATTTATACAAGAAGTTACTGCACTTAGAATTTGCACCAAAGCGTGCAGCAAGCCAATAAAATAACATTAGCTTAAGAAAGAAGAGGGATAGCTTTATTGCTTCTCATAAACACATCGAGACCCGATCTCGGTGTGTTTATGAGCAATAAGGTCGAAAAAACTAACTAGAAAATTATGATACTTATCTGACACCACAGCCACGTTTCGAGAGTGCTGGTTGACGACTGAGTTGGATGAGAAGGACAAATGCGTACGCGCGACGAATAAAGGACATAGCACACATATCAACTCGGAAAGGGATCGTCACCGTATCAATTCGAGCCATTCAGTATTCTTTGTATGATCCTCCCTACTGTAACGCACACTAATTAATCGGAATCGTAACGTAATCGTCTCGCCTCGTTTGACGGCGAGGCCAAATGTGTGCTTAGTCCTTAATAAAAAGTAAAACGGTTATTACGTTTTCGTGGGCGCCTCTGCGACGTGGGTTATCATTTTAGGGTTTAACATCTCCTCTCGCGAGGATGTGTGAGCGCTCAATTTTATAATTAAAGGTAATACAAATACAGTCGTTTATTCAGTGACATCAAAAAAGTGGGGTAGGATTTTACAGCCTTCTTTGTTGGACCTTTATTGATCATTTTAGCGAATAATAATCATACAGTTTCAAGATAAAATCTTGCTAAGAAAGATATTTGGATGTCATCAACAAGTTCTAATGGACGAAGGACAGAAAAATATCTAGAAAGAGTGTATTTCGCGCTTCATCATCAATCAGCCTATAATGTTCCCACTGCTGGGACACAGGCCTCCTCTCCCTGAGAGGGATTGGGCTGTAATCCACCACGCGGGCCCAATGCGGGTTGATTTCGCGCTTGTTCGCGTGCTAATAAACTTTTATGCCATATCCACTTAGATTGTATTAGTTAATTTTATGAACCACACAAGTTACCACTGCAGTTTTATTTTGTGCTGTGTTTTTTTTATAATCCTTTATTTTCTTTACATATTGTTTACATTTTACATCACACTTTTATTCGCCAAGGGGGTGGACAGAGGTGATAGTACACCTATATATTAGTCATATATAAAGTCCCATAAAATATGCCTAACAAATAATTTTTATTGCAGTTTTCATTGTTCGATTTATTTTGAATTTTAATTCTATCGCGTTGTATTGCATTAATGTGAAGACAATATATTTGTGGTTTGTTAGAGCAACAAAACCAAAGTTGTGATATAATCGGCTGTTTTATTTTCAGTATTTTAGTTCAATCTACAATTTGAAACAGTGAGATTGAGAAATATGGGTTATTCCAGTTCATTTGTGATTCAAGGCCTAAGTGGTCTAAGTTCAAAGTATTTCTAGTTTTTTAAAGCTAATTATTCTTGCCAATATTATGTAGGATCTTAGTTAAAATAAACCGATGCGGCTCCATGCTTTGCCATAATTATCTTTGGTTTAAAAAAAAAGTAGGCTAGCTATATTTAATATTTATTTTGTTTGTCGTGTTTCTAAATACATTATCTTTCTTCTAGGTCGGATCTAATCTGACAATAAAGTGTACACACGGTCACACATGAAGATATACATTTCTAATATAACTTGGCCCCGCTTTGTTGAGATTCCCCTTACAATGAGATCCGCGTAAACTGGTTTTGTATACCTTGTTTGACCGTGCGAACATTATCGCTAACGAGTTAAGTACTTAAGTAGATGAAAATTTAATGAAATAACGAAATTGTAGATGATAATATTGACAATTTGTGTGCTCTTTTTCATGTTCATGGGAAACTGTATTTATATAAGATTTTTGCGTGTATATCAATATTTCAGCAAATTTTAATCACTAGACAATATCCATGTGGATTCTTTACACGAAGATTTTAACAAGTTACTTGAACGTAACGCTAAACACTTACGTGTAATCAATCAATACTTTATACACCGCGAAATGTAATCAGTACTTCATTCTGAATTCTCAAAATGTTTCATCAGTAATTTAAAAAAAAAAGTCTGTTCCATACTTTTGAACCGTGTATGTACAAATTGTAGTTTAGTAGAAAACTCCAGTTTTTTTTATAATAATTCATTAATTTCAGACATAGTCCATACATTATATAAAAAAAATATTATTAAAAATCATATATACCTAACATTACATTAAAATAATCAAAAAGAAACAAAATTACACATACACATGTCATTAGAATTACATAAACAATGTCCAGCAATATAATTAAATGATATGAAATAAAATTAAATGAAATAAATTAATATAAAACACATTAAAACAAGCATTATCAAAATTAGACATACACAATAATTATACACGAAAATTAAATAATACGAGGAGAGGCGCTAACGTGAAGCTGCATCCACCTCTGTATCAGGGATAGGTCCCACCGCTCGGACAACACCCTCAGCTTATAATCATCATCAGCCTATAATGTTCCCACTGCTGGGACACATGCCTCCTCTCTATGATAGGGAGTGGGCTGTAATCCACCACGCGGGCCCAGTGCGGGTTGGTAGATGTCACATGTCTTTGAATCTTTAGTTCTAGGACATGCCGGTTTCCTCACGATGTTTTCCTTACCGTTTTTGAGGGCAGCGGTTTTTTTATAATAACTGATGAAAATTGGGGGGTTCAGAACGATGTACTGAAGTGTTAACAGTTTTAGCGACGGTGTTACTTCCACCCTTTATAAAACACATTCACTGCGTTTGCTTTACAATGGTGTAGCTACATAAGGGACCGTACAACTATTACGTAAGCAGACTTTTTGCTATTATTAACCCACCCCTCCCCCTCGTCAGCAAAAGTAAGCAATGCACTTACCCCTCCCCCCCATGCTTACGTAAACATTGGTACAATTGATTGATTCTTGAGCAGCAGTTATAAGTGACAAGTGAATAGCGCGCGGTAATTCCACTATTCAGTTCTAAGCGAGTACCTAAACGTATTCATTATTTGTAGGAATACCCGAAAATGCATTTCGTTTTCAAGCATAGACAATGTGTGGGTTGCCATATTAGTATAAAAGTAAATAATTACTGCTGACGTAATCACTATCTAGCCCCCCCCCATGTCATCAAAAATAAGCAAAGCAAAGACCCCCGCCCCCCTATAGTGCTTACGTAATACTTGAACGGTCCCTAAAGATTCCCATGGAACATAAACTTGTATTATTTATTAAAAAGTAGGATTTCTACAGTATATTACAAATACTAAGCTAGTGATTTGTTTTAGACCAAGTACACAAAATGCTGAGAAAAAATGATTTAATCTAATCATTGTATTATTTTAAGCTTAACTGTTTAGTTATAAGTAGCCGAATTAATAAATGCATTAACAGAAAAAACAATGTCATTAATTCATTCCCTAACTAAGGTCGAAAACGTGCCGGGATCAACCAATTACATTGGTGAAAACGTGCCGGGATCAACCAATTACATTGGTGAAAACGTGCCGGGATCAACCAATTACATTGGTGAAAACGTGCCGGGATCAACCAATTACATTGGTGAAAACGTGCCGGGATCAACCAATTACATTGGTGAAAACGTGCCGGGATCAACCAATTACATTGGTGAAAACGTGCCAGGATCAACCCAATTACATTGGTGAAAAGCCACATCATCCATATGGCTTCTCTCGACTTTGCTGTGATTGGTCGAAGCTTGTGTCTCTCCTCTCCTTTTTAGTAATATTCTGCAAAATTCTTCAGATCTCTACCAATTATATTATTTACCTTTAAGTTTATTGCTGTGCCATCTCTCTTGGCATATGTAATTTATTTTATTTGTTGGAAGAAGACACGCTGTGCCGACCCCCAAATAAATTGGGATAACTGTTAACCTTACAAACATAGTTGTAAGTATTATTAACCTTATTGAGCCCTAATTTACCCGGAAAAATCATGGACGTGACCATAGTCGCCATTTTTCAACACAATTTCAGACAAATTGACAAAAACCATTGCTACTTCGCTTTGGACGTGGAGTTGCGGGCACCGGTCCGTTATACAATGCAATAAGCCTCTGTTTTAATACAAGTCCTCCTGTCCAGGTGCACGGTACCGCCCCCGACATCGCGGGCAAGGACCTCGCCAACCCCACCGCACTGCTGCTGTCGGCCATCATGATGTTACGTCACCTCAAGCTGCACGACCACGCCGAGCGCATAGAGGCGGCCGTGTACGCCGTGCTGAAGGAGGGCAAGCATCTCACCGGCGACCTCGGCGGGAACGGCAAGTGCAGCGAATTTACCAGCGCCATCATCTCCAAGTTCAACTAGGCTGTACCAACATTAGTTCCTTTATCAAAAAAAAAAGTGCCGCGAAAATGGCCGCCCAAATACAATGTAATTGTGTTTTGTAAATTAACAGGAGCGCCACCAAAGCTTACTGTATCCTTAGATAAGTAGTCGATTTCAACAAATAGTTTTACATACAGTATTGCTATGCAATCATAGTATTTATTTCGTTATAATTGAGAGCAATGTTACCAAACTTATAGGTATTGTAAATATTATTTTTTATTATTATGAAGTATCCGGCCGATTCAACTTGCAAGGATACCTTAGAGTAGATGCCAACACGATATTAACATATTTATTTTGACGATTTATGTCTGGTTTATTTCGTCTGCCATCTCTAATCTCATCAAAAGGTAAAAAAAACACCGAAAACCATTTAAAAAATTAAATCTTTGAATTTTTTTACTTTGTTTTTATTTATCAACACCTCCGTTCGACTTCGGGTGCTGTTCTTCACGGCTCCGAGATTGGACTACCGCGCTCAATGACGGTCGACCACTTTTCCATCTTATAACTAAGGGCATAAAGGTGAAAAGTGGTCGACCCTCAGTGAACACGGTGGTACCTATGGATCCAAGCACAGCCGCCAGCACATCAAGCTATCCAAAACTGTCAAATTTTCCCAATCAACGTTAAACCTAATTCTATAACGATAAAGTTAAAAATGTACTAAGTTTTACTGATTGTTGTTGCTTGATTCGGTCCAAAAAGTCAGTCAGCCTCAGTGCCTAAAAACCCGTCTTTTCAACCAAGTTTTCCTGCCAACAATAACCTACGATACCGAGCTATGCTCGGCATAACTCTTATAGCCTGCGCAGACGACGGATTTTTGTCCGCTAAAATGTGATCGCTTATAATTGTATCGACTTATCAAGTAACGCAAACGAGGGATTAAAAGTACCGCGTACAAAAAGTCCCCCGAATAACCGAGGACATGCAGAGAGCGGACAGGACAAAAGACAAAAGTACGGGGGAGTCTCCGAAAAAAATGTAACTCGTGTGGCTAGGCGAAGCAACGCACATGGCGGACTTTAGAGTCCGCGTTGTACGCTCGAGACTGACGTACGTATGCACGACGATAAACGATGACGCAGGTAGGTAATCGATAGTAAGAAAGAATTTCTTTATATGAAACGTCAAAAAAAGAGTACCACGACCGAAATTTAAAGAAAAAGTTGTGGTGATGATCGCACACCGTGTGCGTTGAGTACGGGTAAATCCGCGTCGTACTTTTTATTCGCGGAGCGTACTTTTTTCTCCGCCGCGGAGAAAAGCCCGTCTGCGCAGGCCATTAGATCAAGTGCGTAATACTGAAATCCGCTGTCTGACTAAAGTCTACGACGCGACGTCGGAGACTGGGCGGCGCGCCTCAAGTGAACCTGTGCAGGACGTCTGGCTAGACGCGGAGATGGCTGATGGAGCAAGGCTTTGACCAAGTGGTAGCCAAGGTTAGGCCAAAGGAACCGGGGCCGTCAAAAAGCACGTTGGGTCGACAATATCGTCAAAGTTGCGGGAAACACCTGGATAAGGTACGCACAGAACCGGAAAGTGCGGTAGAAAAAAGGGGATGCCTATATCCAGCAGTGGGTGATTCCGGGCTGATGCGATGATGATGTAGCTTGATGTGCTGGGTGATGTCTGTACAACGCTCTTTTATTCTATTTACGTTGGACTTACAAGGAGTAGGAGTAGTAAAATAACTGATGGCCGTAAAGGCCACTGGAGACGGCGGGGCCCATTTTGCCACAGGCCAGGGGCACACTGATGATATCAGCGGCCTATAAGATACAGTAGCATCGCATAGCAGTCGGCAGCTACCGAGACATGCCGAAGGCCAGCGCAAACAGGCATGGCAGGGAAGTGGATTTTTTTTTGCCATTATAGCATGACTACCGAGACTCGCCCTACGATCGTGTCCACCACACGATCCTCACCTTTGAAAACTTCATGAAAATCAATTTTGAGGACCTAGGCAACAAACAAATATCATAAATACGTCACTACGGTTAAAAAATAGTCGCCTTATGATTCCGAAGTTGTAACTATGTTGGTGAGGATTGCGGGGTGAACGTCTCCACACAATCCTCTCGCCTCAGTGCAAGCAAACGGCTGGGAGTATCAACTTGGTTTCAATTCCAAAAAATAGTCGGTAAGGCTATGCCAAACCTCGAAAATAGTCATTCAGGGGATTTCAGAGATATAAAGGTAACCTTGGTGACTATTTTGTTGCGTATTCAAAATTGATTTTATCGAAGTTTCCAAAGGTGAGGATTGTCTGGTGAAAGACACCTGCACTCGTATTTTAGCGGACTCCAGCACATGCCGTCGCATGCCTTGGTGTCCCTCAGGGTGCCGTGAAATTCCTTCGCGTCCCTAAGCATGCCGTTGCAATGTCTCGTTTCCTCCCGTCGCAAGCCATCGCATCCTCTAGCGCGTTCTTCAATGGCCGCAAAGACCCCTTTGAAGCCTCGGAGACGATCTCTAAACATTGGAATCTGTATTTTGTTAGTTGTTACCACATACCATAAAATGCTCTGCATATAGTTCCCGGTGTGCGCTGGCTTTAACACTACCGAGCACCGGGAGTTGATGATACTTTACTATCCTTAGTGGTACGGGATCTACATTGAACGCAATCTATTTATCTCAATTGACTTACTGCCCAACTATGTAGGTGAGTTAACAGTAATTTGTTTGGTACTTGGTACACTCGGCGACATATCACACTAAACATTTCCAGTAAAACATGGCCTCTTTTTATAGATTTCCCGTACAAGGAGAGATCCGCTTTATCGGGTTTTACATAACTTGATTGTTTGTTAGGCGTACTATGATTTTGATTACCAATAATCTGAGTCTGTACATTTATCAAAAGCAGGATAGAATTACAGGCCGTCAAATAGTTCGTCCGCATCGCTGTCACCGGTGAAGGACACCAAAAAGTAGAATACTCAAAGAGTAGAACTTATGAAGGGCAATTTCACCGTTGACAGCGAAGAAGAAGGCCAGCAGCTAAAATTATTTGTGTCTATAATGGAAATCTCTAAATAGACTCCGAACCTCTACAGATGGGGGTTCATGGACGCAGTGTGTACGCGGCATGTCTCCACAGACCATGGCCCACGTCCTTCCATCTTGCACTGCATGACCTGTCACCTGCACCCTTGCAGATCTTATGACTGCATCAGCGAGCGGAGTGCTCACAGCTGAATTTTGAGCAAAACATATTATTTAATGAAAATTTGGCATCGACACACCAAGAAGAAGACCACGTTAGATGGAAATGGTAATTCTTTAGCCAGGAAATAGGCTTAGGATAGTCTCAGAAGCGAATGGTCAGAGAGTTGATATCCACAAAGGGCAAAAACACAAGAGACGGTGATAAACGTGAAACAAACCGTGACTGTCTAAAACAGGCTGTCAAAGCTGGCGAGTGTCAATGCCAAAATTGAGTTTGACAGCGGACAACAGCAAGTAGCGCACGTTGTTTATACTGTTGTGAGGAATTTAAATCCGTGAAAGTAAAAACCATATATTTCTCCTTTTGACAGCTAATATAATTCTATTATTTTAAGTGCTTCTTTTTCTTATATTTTGACAATACAAAAACCATAGAGAATAATCAACCTCTAACATCCTCCCTTTTGTACAGTCTATTATAAAAAATACTAATTTAACAAACAATGTAAACCAATTCGGTTCAATATTGTTATCATAGATGGCCTGCTAAGAGCCTTTGTTAAGAAATCAGCACTTTGAAGTTGTGTACCAACGTGCTGAACCTTAAGTCTTCCATCTGCAACTAGTTCTCTCACATAGAAGTGTCTGATTGCAATGTGCTTTGTTCTTCTATGCAGTTCAGGATTTTGAGCCAACTTCACAGCGGCGTCATTGTCAATTTGCAGTATGGGAACATCCTTCAGAGCAGAAATTTCATCAAATAGTCTTTGCAGCCATACTATTTCTCGTGCTGTTTCGCTGGCTGCAACTATTTCAGCTTCAGTCGAGGAAATAGCAACCGATGACTGTTTACGACTTGCCCAGGAGATAGGTCCGCCAGCGTATAAACAAAGGATGCCACTAGTCGAGCGACCGTCCTTGACGTCTCCTGCATGATCGGAGTCACTAAAACTTTCTAATATTCCGGACTTGCAATCCTTTTTGTACGTTATTCCATAGCTTGATGTCCCTTGTAGATAGCGCATTATTCGCTTTACCTTTAATACATCTTCTTTTGAAGGATTTTCTAGGCTTCTGGAAACGACACCAACAGCGTAGGCAATATCAGGTCGTGTTCCTACCATGAGGTACGCTAAGGCACCAACAGCTTGCCTATAAGGGTATGACTTCTCGTCTATGCCCTCTCTTTCAGACTGTCGTAGTTCCGAATCTCTGATAATAGGTGTAGTTACTGATTTACAGCTGTTCATCCCAAACCTAGCTAAAACCTTTTCAGTGTAATGTTTCTGCGTTATACTTATGGAGCCATCATCTTTGTATAGTAGTTGCAAACCTAGATAGTAGTCTGCAGGCTTTACGGTTATCTTAAACCTTCGTTTAAGTTCTGCCATAAACTTATCTGCATCCTTCTGCTTTGTTGCAGCTACGAGTCCGTCATCGACATATAATGCCAAAATGATTTTATTTTGCAATCGCTTTCGAATAAATAAGCAAGGATCACTTTGACTTTGTTGAAAGCCTATGGTCTTCAAGTAATCCACGATGCACTTATTCCAACATCTTGGTGCTTGCTTAAGTCCGTATAGACTTCTCTTTAACTTGCAAACTCGTTTAGTTCCGTCATTGATACCTTCTGGCTGTTTCATGTATATCTCTTCATCGATAGACCCATTTAGAAAAGCAGTTGTGACATCAAATTGAGTAAGAGATAAACCTTCGTTTGCAGCAACACTTATGATCGATCTGATTGTCGTCATTTTTGCAACAGGACTAAACGTTTCGTCAAAGTCAACTCCGGGTTGTTGGGAAAAACCTCGAGCAACAAGCCTTGCTTTGTATTTGTCGATTGTACCATCAGCGTTCGTTTTGATTTTATAGATCCATTTGCACGAGATAGCTTTGCGATCCTTGGGTAGATCAACTAGAGACCAGGTTTTATTTTCTTCTAAGGACTTAATTTCACTTTTCATTGCTTTAAACCAATGCTCCTTGTCTTGACTCTGTAGTACGTCAGTATATGTTGTAGGTTCATCATTTTCAGTCTTATCATCTACTGATATCATTACGTAGTCACCAAGTCTTGCAGGAGGTCTTAGCTTTGATCTGTCTCGAAGAGTTATTCGTCCTTCATTCTCTATTTCTCTATCTGGCAAAATCTCATCGTTTATCGCTTCCAAGCGTTCTGGTAATGTTTGCTCTGATAAATCGTTGTCCACATCATCAGTTTCATCATGCTCATCTTGAGTTTCCGAAGATAATTCTGGGATTCCGTTATTTATCTCTGTGTTAGGTGTATCTTCAAACGATTCAGGAGGTATACACTCTTGAAATGTATCTGTACTTTCATTTGCTTCCTCCCTTACATCATGAATCGTTCTATTATTCTCCTCCCTTGCAGAAAGATTCGTTGGTAATCGTAGACTTATTTCCATCTCAGAGTTTTCCTCAGCAGATTTAGATCCAATATTCAATTTCATGTCAGA
Source organism: Cerastis rubricosa (assembly GCA_949152445.1). Taxonomy (NCBI): domain Eukaryota; kingdom Metazoa; phylum Arthropoda; class Insecta; order Lepidoptera; family Noctuidae; genus Cerastis; species Cerastis rubricosa. The sequence goes on from OX424541.1 coordinate 20,209,985, forward strand.
TCTGCAGACTGCTGACTCTTGAAATACTACGTCTCTTGATCGTACCAGTGAATTTCCATCCAGAAGACGATACCCGTCATCATTATCATAACCGATCAATAAACATTTTTTTGCTTTCTTGTCCAATTTCGTACGCTTTTGCTTGGGTACATGGGCATAACAAGGACTTCCAATGATTCTTAAATGACTTATCTTTGGTTTCTTGTTAAACCATAATTCGTATGGTGATTTACCATCAATAGGAGTGTGTCCTGTACGATTTAGCACATACGCTGCGGTATTTATAAGTTCTGCCCAACAGGCAATAGGCAACTCTTCGTGCGCGTACATCATGGCACGAGCGGCTTCGACAAGCGTTCTATTCTCCCTTTCACTACAACCATTTTGCTGTGGCGTATATGGCATAACCAATCTATGCTTGATGCCATATCTTTGTAGTATTGTTCGAGTTTTCTCGTTGTCAAACTCTCCACCATTGTCGCTTAATAGTTCTTTTACTACATGACCAGCTACTTTGCTTTCTTCTAGCATCAGTTGAAGCTTTAAATGGACTTCAGACTTCTGTTTCATGAAGTATACATAACGGTATTTGCTGAAATCGTCTTTAAATAGAACGAAATATTGATATCTTTTGTATGAAAATGGAAAAGGTCCACACACGTCTGAATGTATCATCTCGCCAGGTATCTTTGCTCTGTCTCTGGTTCCAAAAGGTCGCCTTTTCATTTTTCCAAAGCTACAACCTTCGCAACATTCATGTGTATTATTCGGTACCTTAATCTTCAGTTCCCTTTCAATTAACTTCTTCACATGCGTTTTGCTTTGATGTACAAGTCTTTCATGATAAATCTGTAATACATCTTGGCGTATCAGTGCATTAATTTCGACTAGAATTGGTGGCATTACATTCTTCACATTAAGTTTAAACAGCCCTCCTCTTTTCTTTCGAATGCCTGTAACTTTGACTTGACCTTTAGATTTCAATCTACAGAACTCGGGGTCAGATTCAAATAAACTTTGCGGTAATCTATCTTGCGCTGCTAATAATGAGAATAAATTTTTCTGCAGTGTTGGCACACACCACACATCGCATAAGGTTATCATTTCTTTATGATCGCCAACCGTAGCTTCAAGTTTTATGTCACCTTTACCAGTGGCATCTACTTTCTCGCCATTCGCTGTCATTACCGTATGCTGTGAACCAAAAACTTCAAACGTATGGAATAAATCTCTCCTGAATGTGACGTGGCTTGTAGCTCCACTGTCCAGATACCAATTATCTTTGTCAGGGTATAAGCATCTGTCAACGTTCATTAGGACTGTACTATTCACATTATTTGTATTTGTGTTTGGCTTGGGAGGTCGACCATCACTCAACCACTTAGAGCATTTTCTTACCTTGTGTCCATCTTGACCACAGTAATTGCACTTTATCTTTTTATTGTAAGCCTTGTTTACTTTCTTCTGAAAAGCTTTAACTGTAAGAGCTTGGTTACTCACACTTGTAGACATAGAAGCCTGTGTATCTATGTTTCTTTCAAAGGCACAGAGTTGTGAGGTTAGTCTCTCTATAGTCCTCTCCTTTTTACTCATAAGTAGCCAACTAGATTTGAAAGTAAGGTATTCCTCTGGTAAAGTATCTAAAATCTTACATATCAATAGTACCTCTGGTAACTCATTGTTTCCTTCAAGCTTCGTAATTTCTTTGTTTAGTTTGAACCAAATATTCTTCAGCTTTGAAAGATGTATAGCCATATTGTCATCCAGTTGCTTCTTGTACTCAAAGAACTTTAGGCAATTGTCATATACTAAATCGTCACCATCTCCATCAAACAACCTTTTTAGTTCATCCCATACTTCTTTAGAAGACTCGAAACGCATTATTCTTTGAACAATTTCATCTTTCATATTGCTCGTAAGAATTATAAGAACCGTGCTATCTAGTTCTTGAAACTTTTCTGAAGCAGTTTTGTCATCTGTACATAAAGCTTTTTCATATCTACCTGTTAGAAAGGAGGTTTCTTATACTTCAATGTAAATACTTTAAGGTCGAATGAACTAGTTTAAATCTGACATCTATTTTTATTGTGTGTTAATTGTTTTTTCTTGCTGTGTCACGAATTTTTCTGATGGTATAAAATATATCTATTTGTTACCAAAAATCCGAGTATCAGTTAATATATTCCAAATCTGAATTCAAGATAACTGCGTGCAAATTAGTTGGTGTGAGCTATACAGCTATAGGCTTTCACCAACAGGTTATGGACCCTTCGTAAGTTAGTATTCTGATAATCTTGGACAGAAATCGTGATCGAAGACACAATAATGGTCAATAGCAGTACAAGTACGAGTAGTACGACAACTAGTACGATGTCTAGTAGTAGCTTACCTGCATTCGAGAAGTTAGAGGGCTCGTCAAATTATTCGACATGGAAATTTTTAATGCAGATGTCATTAGTTCATGACGATCTGTGGACCTACGTAACAACTACGCCAGCTGCCACAGACGTAGAAGCTACAAAGAAAGACCAGAGGGCTCGCGCTAAGATCTGTCTTATGATAAATACTGATCTACTAGTATACGTACAGGGGGCTAAGACTGCTAAAGAGGCTTGGCAAGCATTAGAGAACAATTGCCAAGATAAAGGAGTGATAAATAGATGTCGGTTGTTGGGAAACCTTGTCAGCTTGAAGCTAGAGCAATTCAGCTGTATGAAGGACTATGTCACCGCTATGATGAAGGTAGCTCAGCAGTTACGTGACATCGGTAAGGAAGTAGACGATGAACTGATAGCAGCGATCATGCTACAAGGCCTTACTGAAGAATATGCACCGCTGAAAATGACAATAGAGAATGCCAACATCACACTGACATCAAATTATGTCAAAACCAAACTGCTTCAACAGGATAGTCCAATACCTTCGACATCCAACGAGAATGCTTTGATTGCAAGATATAACCGTTCAAGATACAAGGGTAGTTCTTCGAACAGTGGAGGCAATGATAAGCAAACGCAGCAGAAGCGTGAGAAGCAAAAGAAAGAGATAAAATGTTTTGTGTGTGGAGGACCACATAAAGCATTGAGTTGTCCCAAGAATAACAATGTAAACAAAGACAAGAAGGAATATACATTACTTGCATACAATACAATGGACAGCAGCAACAATGAGTGGATAGTAGACTCAGGAGCGTCATCTATCATGACCTATCGGAAGGATTGGCTGACTAATTATAAAGACTTTAGTAAAGTGCAGGACATTAGTGTAGCAAATGGTCAGAAGTTGTATGCATATGGTTCAGGAGATGTCATTAATAATGGTAGTATGCAATTCGGAGTAAAAGAGGTAAAGTACGTTCCTGGATTGTCTGCGAATCTATTGAGTGTGGATACATTGGTGAGTAGAAACAAAGTAGTCGTATTTTCCGAGAGAGGGTGTGATATATATGACAAGGATGAATGTTGTATAAAAGGAGGAGTGAGTTACAACTGTAATAGTGAAAATGGAATTTATAAGTTTAAATCCAATATTCCAGAAACTGACTCAGCATTAGCAGTTTCCGTGCCTGATGAGTACGAGCTTTGGCATAAGAGACTGGCACACCTTGGAATACCCAACATGAAGCTGTTGAGAGATGGTATGGCGACAGGAGTAAGTTTCAAAAACCCGGATACTTTACAATGTGAGCCCTGCTTGAAGGGTAAGCAAACACGAACACCATTTAATAAGAATAGTACAACGAGAGCAACTGAAGTACTTGAGCTTATACATTCAGACATTTGTGGTCCAATGAGTATGGACTCGCACGGCGGCATGAAATATTTTCTTTTATTTATCGATGATAAAACGAGGTACACATTCGTTTATTTCTTGAAAAAGAAGAGTGAAGTTTTTTCTAAGATAGTGGAATTCAAGTCACTTGTAGAAAATCAAATGAATAAAAAGATAAAAATATTCAGGTCTGATAATGGAAAGGAGTTCGTGAACAAAGAGGTAAGTCAACTATTTAGAGAAAATGGGATTATTCATCAACTAACCGTTGATTACAGCCCCGAACAAAATGGCGTTGCTGAACGTGTTAACCGCACTTTAGTCGAGAAGGCTAGGTGTATGCTAGAGGAAGCGCACTTAGACAGAAGGTACTGGGCAGAAGCAATCAATACAGCAGTGTATTTGAAGAACCGCTCACCAACAAAGGCAGTGGAGGTGACTTCCTATGAAGCTTGGTCAGGACTAAAACCCGACTTACGTGGGCTGAAAGTTTTTGGTTGTAAAGCTTTCATGCACATCGACAAAGCTAAACGCAAGAAGCTCGATGCGAAGAGCAAGGAGATGATCTTTGTAGGATATTGCGCAGAATCCAAAGGATATAGGCTTTGTGACCCCATCACAGCTAAGCTTCAGAAGTCAAGAGATGTGACTTTTTTCGAGAACCAATTCTTCAATAAAAGAGAAAAGGTAGTTCCAGAAGAGAATGCTCCTAGTGAGTTTCTAAATGTTGAAATACATGGAAATGAAAGGCAGCAAGAACTGACGCAAAACAAGGGTAACTCTGATGAGGAGATTACTACGAAAGAAACTGTGGATTACGAAGATAGCTTTGAAGATTGTACTGGAGATGCTACAATAGAAGAGATTCAAATCGAAAGAAACGAGACACTTGAAACAGTAAACGTTCAGGAGGAGAGATTGCCACCAGAAACACAAGTGGATAATAACAGGAGATATCCACAACGTGATAGAAAGCCCAAAAGTTACGATAACTTTTATTTGTATAATGCCACGGAAGGACACAGTGATGATCCAATCACTGTCGAAGAAGCTCTCAGCAGACATGATAGAGACAAATGGCAGGAAGCCATTAATGCTGAACTAAATGCCCTGAAGAAGAATGGCACTTGGAGCCTAGTCAAGCTGGATAAGTCCCATGTTAATTTTAATGTGGTAGATTCAAAATGGATATTTAAAATTAAAAAGGAAAAAGGGGGGAAAGATAGATATAAAGCTAGACTAGTAGCTCGTGGCTTTACACAGAGATTTGGACAAGACTACACGGAGACTTTCTCGCCTGTGATTCGGCACAGCACATTGAGACTATTATTCGCTATTGCTGTTGAGAATGACCTTTCTATTGACCAGATGGATGTGGTCACAGCATTTTTGAATGGAGATTTGACGGAAAGAGTTTATTTGAAACAACCTAAGCTTTGTGAAGAGAAAGGCAAAGAAGACTACGTATGTCTGTTAAAGAAAGCCCTGTATGGTCTTAAACAGGCACCCAGAGCATGGAATAAGAAATTACATTATGCTCTCATTGAGATGGAGTTCAAGAGATCTGAAAATGAACCATGTGTTTACTTCAGAAAAAGAGGAAATAACATTGTCTACATTGCAGTATATGTGGATGATATCTTGATATTTTACAATAATGAAATTGAAAATGAAAAAGTCAAGAACGAATTGAAAACCAAGTTCGAAATGAAGGATTTGGGAAAAGTAGAAAACTTTCTAGGAATGAAGATACATCAACATGGTAGTAAGATTACTGTTGATCAGGGTGAATACATTCAGAAAATTCTAAAAGAGTTTGGAATGTCTGACTGTAAACCAGTAAAGACACCTTTAGAGACTGGTCGAAAACTGGAGAGACCTGTGGAAGAGAATTTCATCCCACCTAAAGATATTCCCTATCAGAGACTAATTGGGTCACTTATGTATCTAGCTGTTTGCTCGAGACCTGATTTAAGTTATGCCGTTGCCTATCTTAGCCAGTTCAATAGTTGTTATACAAGTGAACATTGGAGTGTAGCAAAGAGATTATTGAGATACCTGAAGGGTACAATCAATTATAAACTTAATTTTGAGAAGACAGGAAAACTTCTAGTTGGATACGTAGACGCTGACCATGCTGGAGATATCAGTGATAGGAAATCTTTTTCTGGTTACGTATTCATTTATGGAGGAGCTCCTGTATCATGGGAAAGCAAGAAGCAACGTACAGTAGCCCTCTCTAGTGCAGAGGCTGAATATATAGCCATGTCTGAAGCATGCAGAGAGTCAACGTTCCTCAAGCGGCTTATAGAAGAGCTTACCGGAAAGGAACGCCAAGCTATCATGCTATATTCTGATAGTCAGTCAGCTATTCAGATAGCGAAGAATCCAGTTCATCATCAACGGACAAAACACATAGATGTGAGATGTCACTACATACGAGATGCATTGAATGATAACATTGTGAAGGTGGAGTACCTGCAGACTGAGGCAATGACTGCAGATATTTTCACAAAGTCCTTGCCACGATGTAAGAATGAGTTTTGTGTGAAAGAGATGAATTTGAGTGCTTGATTCTAATGATGAGGATGCAGATACTATAAAGTTATTTCATTGAGGAGGAGTGTTAGAAAGGAGGTTTCTTATACTTCAATGTAAATACTTTAAGGTCGAATGAACTAGTTTAAATCTGACATCTATTTTTATTGTGTGTTAATTGTTTTTTCTTGCTGTGTCACGAATTTTTCTGATGGTATAAAATATATCTATTTGTTACCAAAAATCCGAGTATCAGTTAATATATTCCAAATCTGAATTCAAGATAACTGCGTGCAAATTAGTTGGTGTGAGCTATACAGCTATAGGCTTTCACCAACACTACCTTCTAATAGATCTAGGGCTTTTGGGATTCCCTTCAGTAACATAGATATTTTATACTTCCATATCAACCAGTTGGTGCCATCTAGGTTCCCAATGTTAAATCTCGTGATATCTGGTTTGGTTGCCATATTCACTAATAAACACTGTTATCGTATTTTGTAATATCGATTTTAAAAAGAACCACGGACCTCTGCTACCATGTTGTGAGGAATTTAAATCCGTGAAAGTAAAAACCATATATTTCTCCTTTTGACAGCTAATATAATTCTATTATTTTAAGTGCTTCTTTTTCTTATATTTTGACAATACAAAAACCATAGAGAATAATCAACCTCTAACAGTCTCCACAGACCATGGCCCACGTCCTTCCATCTTGCACTGCATGACCTGTCACCTGCACCCTTGCAGATCTTATGACTGCATCAGCGAGCGGAGTGCTCACAGCTGAATTTTGAGCAAAACATATTATTTAATGAAAATTTGGCATCGACACACCAAGAAGAAGACCACGTTAGATGGAAATGGTAATTCTTTAGCCAGGAAATAGGCTTAGGATAGTCTCAGAAGCGAATGGTCAGAGAGTTGATATCCACAAAGGGCAAAAACACAAGAGACGGTGATAAACGTGAAACAAACCGTGACTGTCTAAAACAGGCTGTCAAAGCTGGCGAGTGTCAATGCCAAAATTGAGTTTGACAGCGGACAACAGCAAGTAGCGCACGTTGTTTATACTTTTCTAACCTCTTTTTGAATAACAATAATTTTGTTTTTTCTGTGTATTCTAAGTGAAATAAATGACATGGTGAAGCGGGTAAGTTACTTATATAATTTATTCCAAGTAACTCCACAGATTCTAGTATTTATAATTCGATTCGAAAAAAAAAATATTATGTCTTTGCAAATTGGTTTATGTTCAGCCGATTTTTAACTAACACTATGTTATTAATTGTGATACAATATTTTAGGACGCAAAAGCATCTATTTCTGAAGAGGATGGAGAGGTTCAAGTTATCAATGAAAATGGAAAACGCACGGCCGAAGGCGAAAGTAAAGATGGGCCAAAACGCATAAGAACCAAAAGTTTATACCGTCAGCCAACAGTAAACGAATTAAACAGACTACAAGAGACAGATACCTTATTCAACTCTAATCTGTTCCGGTTACAAGTGGATGAAATAATCGAAGAAGTGAAAGTCAAAGAGAAAACTGAGAAAAGGTTCCTTCAGTTTTTCAAAGAGTTACAAACTCATTTATTGTCTATACTCGAAGATGGTACGGAATACGATTTGTCTGAACAAACTCTTTCTAAAAAACTCAAAGTAAAATTACCCGTTAGTGAACAGTTAAGTAAAACAAAGTGTGTTTTTAAGTTTCACAAATTCTCTGATGTAGTAATTGTTGGGTCATATGCATTAGGGTGTGCAATCAACTCAAAACTGAGAGTAGACATACAAATAACAGTGCCAAGTGAAACATACACAAAGAATGACTCTGTAAACTACAGATATCATAAGAAAAGGGCAGCATATTTAGCTTATATTGCTGCACATTTGTCTAAATATGAATCAGTTGAAGAATTACATTATTCATACATCAATGGCTCTGAAACGAAACCTGTTCTGGACTTCAAGCCTACAGGCAAGCTTGGCAACCACTTATCAGTCCATATAAACTTGGTATGTGAAACTGATGCATACAAGCTCCATCGCTTCAGTCCTGAGCGCAACAACTTGAGAGAATCATGGTTGTTCAGTGAAAACTCTGAAAATAATACTGAAGTTGGTCCTCCAACACCTTACTACAACAGCAGTGTTTTAACAGACTTAACAGCATCTGTGAATCAAGAATTCCTGAATGAAATCTTGCAAAACAGCGAGAATTTAAAGCAAGCAGTTACATTGTTAAAGATCTGGTTACGACAAAGGAATCTGAAAGTGTCCGGACATGTTGTCGCTCTGTTGGTTGCATATTATGTGCAGACAAAGAGGGTCAACAATATTATGAGCAGTTATCAAATTGTGAGGAATATTTGGATAGCACTCAGTAAGTTTTACAATCGTATTTTGCAATTAAATGTCTGTGATGAGCATTGTAACTTTCAAACTGCCATTTAATTATACTTCTTATTAATGTACTTTGAGTACAGTTATGCCAAACTCATGATTCAAATATTCTTATTATTAATGGGGCTAATGTTTACCATTTTCAAACATCTCAACCTTTGTTTTCTCAAAAAATTTAAACTATCCAACCTATTTACAGAAACATCAGACCTAGACAAGCAAGGCATAACCCTACATAAAGGCACAGATACATCACCGTCTCTAGAGGTGTTCCACAAGCATTTCCCTGTAGTGTTCATAGACAAGACTGGATACTTCAACATTTGTTGGCAGATGTGTAGAGGCACTTATCTTGCATTGAAGAGGGAGTGTGCTTTGGCTGTGGATATGTTGGACAATGGAAAGATTAATAGCTTTTTGCCTCTGTTTATGGTACCAGTGAAGCCTTTGATGCAGTTTGATCATATTTTGAGGTAAATTGCTTTTACATAATTACTAGATTTGTTGATGAAATTGGTCATCTTTTTGTTTGGCCAGTTTTTGCAAGTGTGCTTGATAAAAACTCAACAAACATAATAGAAATCTGTTCTATGTTTAAATGGTTGTTACTAATAATGAGCCAGCAATTGGATTCAAAAACAATTATCTATTTGGCACAGTGCATTTCTGACGATTTCTGTAGCAACTCTGTGGGCCACAAACCAATGCGTCTGTGCCATCATAGTCTCTAGAATACATCCCTAGACGATTAGAAGATTTTTAATTTATTAAATACTAACTGACACGCACATTTTTTCATTAATGCTCCGCTCCTATTGTTCACACCGTGATGTTATATAGCCTAAAGGCTTGGGCTATCCAATACTAAAAGTTTTTTTTCAATTATACCAGTTGTTCCCGAGATTACCGTGTTCAATCAAACAACCTCTTCAGCTTTATTCAATTTAATTCATTTATTTCATAGACAATGATCCATAATTTTGTTAGTTGGTACATTTAAAAATATTGTGGTGATATAAATTTATTTACTTAATGAATATTTCTCTTACCAGATTCAAAAACCTCAAACAGCTCAAAGAGTCAGTGCTCTCCAAAACCCCGAAGGAGTCGCAAGTCAACCATGGCATAGAGCAGCTACCGCTTATCACTGATGTCATACTCACCCTCTTGACTAAAGGCTTGGGCAATAGAGTGGATCTCATTCAGCCGTTGGTTGAGAATGACTTCTCCTGGCCGATCAAGAAGAGTTTGGATAAGTCTAGAAGTGGGTGAGTGAAAGTTCTAGATATAGACAAAGAAAACTTTTTGCAATGTATTTTGATTCAAAATATTATACACAAAATAGACAACGCATAAAAAATAATGTTGCCTCACAGCAAAACTTCTGCTCTGGTTGCACACCATGAAGTCTAAAAAAATTAGTGTTTCATCGTTATTCCAGAGTGGGAAAGAGACGGAGCTGTACAGGTTGTCTAGCTCCATCTCTTTCCCACTCTGGAATAGGAATGAAACAATGTTTTAAGAAGTCATAGTAACCCTGAATGCATGTTAGGGGCGTATAACACTTCTGATATCGTTTCTATACATAGTTATTTATTTTGCTTTGGAAATGGCCAATACTAAGTCTACCAATACATTGCAGATCTGAAGAAAAATTATCCTTTGGATTTGTATTGAACCCTGAAAATTCAATAAATGTGGTAGAAAAAGGACCCCCTGCCAATTTACCAGAAGCAGAAGAATTTAGGTAAGTTGTTTTTAACCAGTTCTTCTTATAAGTACTCCCTTTGTTGTAGGCAATATTGCAACGGCCTTGTCCAGAAAGCGCGAATCTCGCGCGTATTAATTTATTCGGCGTAACAAAGTACATCATCATCATCATCAGCCTATAATGTTCCCACTGCTGGGACACAGGCCTCCTCTCAATGAGAGGGAGTGGGCTGTAATCCACCACGCGGGCCCAGTGCGGGTTGGTAACAAAGTACGAGTGCCAGTTATTACCTGAATCTGGGGCTACAGTTTGAGTTAGAATTATTTAAGAATGTATGATAATAATATTAGTTTATTTTTTTTACTGTTTGTTTTGTAATAATCAGCATGTTTGTAAAAATAATATTTGTACGCCGATGACGGCTAGACATAGCGTACTTACATTAATAATTACAACATCTTGACCTAACCTACATACCTATGTTCAAGAAATAAAAATATTTGTATTTGTACCTTGAGAAAAAGGGAAGGTCCTATATTGCCCAAGTCCCTTTCTTGCTTGATCATTTTTTTTTTAGGGAGCCCGTTTTGTCCCACTCCTGGGCAGAGGCCTCGCCCTTTCCTTCTACATCTCACGATGGTGTGCTTCTTCTCGCCAATTCGCTAGGAAGCCATCCTAGGCATCCCGCCATCTTCTCCTCTGTCTACCGCGACCCCGTTTAGCTGTCTCCAGGCTCCAGACTTGCGATATTCGGGCCCACAGCTGTGCCCAGTCGCATTTTAGTCTCTTGACGCTTAGTAAATATAATGACGTAAAAGGCAATCTTTGTTTGCAGAGCCTTCTGGGGTGACAAGTCAGAGCTCCGTCGGTTCCAGGACGGGTCTATAACAGAGACGTGCGTGTGGGAGGGAGAAAGCATGACTGAGAGACGCACGGTCACCAAGCAGATCATAGACTATCTTATGGAGTTGAAGTTTGGTAAGAGAACAAGTTTTATTTGCTGTTAGTTTTTTTGAGTACCTGCTGCGGCAAAGGCTACCTTTGTGGTAGGCCTTGTCATAATAGTCCAGGAAAATTAGGGGTTTCACCTCGGAATGAGAGATAGTCGGCTATGAACTTATATAAACCTTTATTTTGGCGCCCTAAAACTTGTCTCAAAACCTACTTATCGTAGGGTGTCCGCGACTACAGATTTTCCAAGGCCATTGAGGTCAAGAAATCTGGTTTGTAACAAATTAATTGCAAATATCTCGTTACCTATAGGTGCTATGCTATTTGTATCAAAATAGATACCGTAGAGGATTAAATTCTCTACAACTTTTGCAAAAACATTATTTTTATATCTCGAACCATTTCCGAGATAGAGGGCAGAGCGCGTGCAGTGTTTAAATCATCTCATTCCGAAATTCTTGCCCTAATTTGACTAATTTTCCTGGACTGTTAAACTTGGGAACGAGATGATACGAAACAATCTTCTGGGCTCCAAAAATATAGTCAACCCAAAATACCGTCAACACGAAAGAAAAATAAGAAAAAATCCCCAACAAAATATTTTTTGTCCTACTTTTCGTGTTTTGCTGAAAGACTAGACCACCAGTCTATCCTTGTCTTTGGATGGACTTTACTCATAAAAATCCATTTTCCACAGACATAAACACATCCGACCTATTTCACATATCGGATCAACTGGACAGCGTACTAGCCCGCAAGCAGTGGGCGAGCGAACGAGTACTGTACGTTGACGACAGTTCACTGACCGCGCTGCAAGCGTTCGACGCACTGCGCCGCGACTTGAGGCAGCTCGTACAACTGCCACTCGACATTAGTGCAGTATATGGTGAGTAGCAGTGACCCGTGGTTAAGTAATAACAGCCGCTGGCCTACGTACTGGAGATGTACATCTTGTGGGTTAAGCAACGCTTGGATGGGTGACCATCCATTCCATACCAAGACCAGCTCGCGAAGAATTTTAAGCTGCTGGTCTCGGCTGTCATTTGTAGACCTTTAACAGTTATTACCAGAGGTCGGAATTATGTAGAGTTATTTTTGTACTTGCATCGAAATGTTGATATTAATATGGATCTTCCTTTGCGTGTGTGCATTGGAATTTTGCATCTTCAGACATCCAATTTTGGATGGTTTAAATTGTGTAAAAGTAAATAACTTTTTTATTTAATATATCACGGGATTTTTCTGCTCTTTTAAATGAATCTCGGGATTTGAGGCATATCCACTTTATTCTTTGGCTGTATGAAATCAGTGTGGGTACACAAATAACTCTACCGAGAAGCTCAAATGTCTGACAAACAGTTACACCATTGAAAATGTAAATGTATTACTAAGTAACTGGGTTTTGGAAGGCAGTTGCTATATGAATAGGTTGCAGGGTTTCATTGCAGTCCCGAATTTGGGAAAAAGTTAGGCAGACTAGGACTACTGAAGTTAGGGCTTTTTCAATTATTTGGCGAAACTTTCCAGGTAAGCCCGTATCTAAAACAATATATGATGCTTCGTCCCCAGGCGTGTCCCCTATCTTCAGCTACAGCTCCCCGCTGCCCGCGCTCCCGCGCGCCGGCCCGGCGCGGGCGTGGCAGCGCGCCAGTACGTGCCTGGTGAAGGACATGCAGAGAGACGGACTGGCCTCGCTGCCAGAATATACTCCAGTGTGCAAAGCCATACTGGAACTTGGTGAGTTGACGTAAAAATCCTAACTTAATTGGTTGGATACCACTCTGTCATTACCTTCCACCACTTTCCTTTAGTGTCTCGCATCATGTGGCCTGTCCACCTCCACTTTTGTTGGTCTATTCCTGTTAGAACAATTGGTCAGTTTTGTTTTGGACCGGAACTTTTTTGTTAAATTCAAATCCACGCGGTCGAAGTTGCGGGCACAGCTAGTATTACATTAAAACCGATCCGTACACGTCAAGCGCTCGCATTTGATCATCATCATCGATAATATTGCAGGTTGGAATTTATGCCGTTTCCCGGTGTTAAAAATATCTAATACTGACAAAAATCAAACTCTAGAATACTCCCTTGGCTATATTGAAAATCAATATACATAGTACATTAATGTTTGGTCTACAATGTAACTTCCACTTTCAGGATACAGCGGCAAATGGCCAGGCGACATCCACGCCTTCAGATGCCTTAAAGCCGCCTTCCACCTACAGATAGCAGAACGCCTAACAAAGCAGTACTCCATACCGACCCAAGCCTACGCCACCCACATCGACGTACTCAAGAACGGTCTAGTCTTTCGGCTCGAGATCGCGCATCCGAAAGAGATAACGCTACTGAAGAGGGAGATAGAGAGAGGCGTGGTTAAGTATAGGGAGACTGAAGAGAGTGTTCGTTTGCAGTGTGAGACTGTGCTTATGCCGCGGTTGAGGGGGGCGCTTCATGGGTGAGTTATTATCGTATACCAGTCCCGTTTTTTATGTGTTAAGCAAGCACAAGCATCTCTTTATGTGTTCATATCTTTACTCATCATTATCATCATCATCATTTCAGCTCAAAAGACGTCCACTGCTGGACATAAGCCTCCCTCAAGTGTCGTCACATAGACATTTTGGGGGGTTTTGCCATAATCGCCACGCTTGGCAGGCGGGATGGCGATCGCAGTACGGTTGTTACAAAAGCACAGAGAACGCTGCTGCCCATTATCTGGCAAATCCCTAAGTCGCCTCTTACGACACCCACGGGAAGACACATCTTCATATCTTTACTATTGTATTGTATTGTATGTGGAACTTCTAAGGCATCGTTGGCTTTGTTGGTGCGTTGTCATGCCCGAGGCAATGCTGAAGTATTGTGTGATTGTTGGACCAATACCCTCGGGCTGTTTGGGACACAGCAACTCTGTTTGGTGACAGAATTAGTTGTGAGAAATTTTTGTTTCTATGCAGGAAGAATTGCATATGCTACACAAAACAAATATTTTTGGACAATATCATAGAATTTTTATCCAATTAAAAAAAAACATCATATTCATTTCGCTAGGACATTTTTGTGAGTTCGTCCCTCAAAGAATTAAAGTTTATAAGCAAGACCATCATTTCGCCAAAGCGAAATTACATCAGACTTCTTATAATCTCATAATGTTTTATTTTCTTCCACAGCCTACACCAAAAGCACCCATCCTTCGGTCCCACAGTCTGTCTCTTCAAACGCTGGCTGTCTGCCCACCTCCTGTCCCCGCCACACTTCCCCGACACTGTCGCAGAGTTAATGGTGGCCACTGTGTACATGCACTCAGAGCCAACGCAACCGCCAGCATCGCCCACTATAGGACTTATGAGGGTGTTGAAGTTGTTAGTGGAGTTTGATTGGACGAGGGATATGATTGTGCTGGATTTCAATGAGGATATGTCGCGTGAGTGTTTTGTTCTTATTAAGCGAATGAAAATAGGTGACAAAGTGATTACTCAGAAGTAGGTTTCAAGTATTCTTCCGCCCTAGTCTGAAAATAATCGTTACTATTCCGAAAATATTCATGACTAGCCCAAAACTAGTCATGATTAGACTGGAACGAGTTGAGCTATTAACTATTCGTAACAACTCTTGAAACAAAAATTGACTACAAAAATTACTACAGCGCCATCTATGACACGACGGAAGAACTAACATCAATTTCCTACATCTCGCAAGCAAAGTTTACATCGACATAAGACTATATAGAGAAACCCGACAGCAACTGTCGGGCAGTTGCCCACCAGACATAACACCTGTCTGGTCGGAGGATCCTCCCTTTTCAATGGAGTATTGAGGAAATTTCCACCCTGTTCCTCATACCCCTAAACTAGTCAGACACTAGTCCGAAACTTATTGAGGCTATAGTCCGAAACGAGGCGACGCTAGTCCGAATCTAACTAAAAACTTCTTTACTTCAATTTCAGACGAAGAAATAACCCAACTGGAGCATAAGTTCGCAGCGGACCCAGAGTCGGCTCCTTGCGTGCGCATAGTGACCGCGTACGACGGTCCCTCACCGTCCGTGTGGAGCGCGAGCGGCCCGAGCTCGCACGTGCTAGCGCGCGCTATAGTACTGGCCGACAGTGCGCTTAAGTACACGGAAGACTCGCTCTTGGTGGGACATAAGGAGAATATACTGGTAAGACATGAAGTCACTAAAACATTTAATCCAAAATAAAATAAAAGAGTGTCCATGGAGTTTCTCGCCTATTCTTCTCTATACAGATTTATACTTTGGAACGGGCAACTACAGTAATTCGAAGGTTATTATTCGTTTTTTTTTTGTTAGTAACTGAATTAAATTAGGCCTTGTGATTGGGACTGTAGCTTCATTTTTTTGTTCTTTTTTGTTTCGAAAGTTCAAAAGTGCCTGTAACGAACCTACTTGAAATATCATAAATGCTATGATTTTGATTTTGTTGTCTCTTCGTATTTTCTTCTTTTTTCAGACTACTAATAGTACTAATTCTAAGTATGACCCTCATACAAATACATCGCTCTATTAATGTTAACTCATCCATCCATGTTATTCCAGGGCATGTACATCCCATCGTACGCAGGCTACAACGTACTCCTGCACCTGCATGCGGCACTCGTGCCGCACTCGCGAGAGCGGGTGGACAGTGTGCCCAAACTGCAGCGTCTGCCGGACCGGCCGAGCGAGGACATCATACCCGTCGTCGAGTTCCATCCCGTTGTCAAGTACCTGGACGAGTTGAGGGTGAGTAGATGCTTTGTAAAGGCGTTGTAGAGGTGTGCTGGTTTATATCGGTGGACTGCAGTTCTTACCAAGCCTAAATAAATACAGGTGACCACTGCTGCCCAGCGCTGTGCTGTGGGTCCCCCCATGGCACAGCATCATGCTGAGTGGTAACCTGCTTGTCGCAGTCACGACGTGCTAGCAGTCAACATTTTTGTTCCGTCACATTTGTACTTTAAATATTTTTGTTTCTTGCGTTGTACTTATGTTTATTGTTTTATTTCTGTTAATTTTGTATGCACGTCATGTCTCTGTGACAAATACATATTTTTTTCTTTCTTTTCTTTCTATGTCGTGTAGTACTCAATCTTTATCGTTGTACCCTACAAGGTATGGTATATTTTGGATTAGCCTTAGCGTGGTGACTTTGGCCTAGGACAAACTACTTTGGGCCGAAATCGAGCTAAAGTGGTTAAATATACTATTGCTCGACAACAACCGTCGCTAGACACTACACCCGACTGTCTTCCCTTTTCCTCCCTTTTCTTCGGAAGATGAGAAATTTTGCACCCTCTTCCCCATACATGTAAGACTCTCTCTCTCTTCTTCAACCCTTGGCCATCCAATGCTGAGTGTAGGTCTCTTTCAAATCTCTCCACTTTTGGCGGTTATGTGTCATGGGTATCCAGTTTCTTCCGGCCACTTTAATGAGATCGTCTGTCCACCTAGTCGGTTGTCTTCCCACATTCCTCCGTCCCGTCCGTGGTCTCCACTCCAGCATTTTCACATGCATGTAAGACTTAATTAGTTTAATAAATCGCTGATTTGCATCATTGTGATTTCAGAGCGCATACGGCGACTTCGCCCTGTTCTTCCACGATCTATACGGCGGAGAAGTGATCGCTGTTCTGTGGAAACCAGATATCAAAGACGACAGAGAGTTTCAGGTATGTCATAGTTATAAGAAGACTAGCTAACGCACGCAACTTCGTCTGTGTAACATTTTCCCCGTTTTTGCAACATTTTTATTGATGCTATGCTCCTATTGGCCGTAGCGTAATATTATATAGCCTTCCTCGATAAATGGGCTATCCAACACTTTTTCGATTCGAACCGGTAGTTCCCGAGATTAGCGCGTTCAACCAAATAAACAACCAAACTCTTCAGCTTTTTAATATTAAGTACAGATAGGCAGGGATTAATAAATTATATAGTTACACTTGTGGGCCAAAATCTTTATTTCGTGATTATATTCTACCCTAAAAGCAAAATTTTACTTTAATTATGTAACAGCTAATTTGATTTTAGAGTGCAATTTTACTTTTAATGGAAACTGAACTTAGTTTGTAATCTTTAAAGGATTGTAATCGCAAAAATTTGATATTTTATTACTTAAAAGGGAACTAACTCTATAATACATTACAACAATTAAAAACTAATAAATTAAATAACTAAAATAACAATAAACTATAAAAGGGCGTCAAAAAACTCCTCCTCAACGCTGTCAGCCGGTAATGTGCCCAAGATACTGGCAGCATTGCCACGTCGTATGGCAGCTTTGCCACGTTGTATGGCAATACTTAGCCTCTGGCCAAAGTAAAAGCCAGCCCTTGGGTCACGGGAAGCGTCAACTAGGCGTTTCGAAATCGCAAAACAAGTTACTTTTGTGTTTTGTAGTGTGGAAGATTAATATCACTATCTAGTTGCGGGTTCAAAACCTGGCAAGTACAGCATAGTTTTTAATTATATATTATCGTAGTATAACTTATAATTTTATTTAATGTGAGAAAATTCGAATTTAAGGCCATAAACTTACATTATAAAAAAAAGTTTTGGGCTGCCTCGTTGGCCGAGTGGTCGCAAGCACGACTGTTGAGCATGAGGTGTTGAGCTCGATTCCCGGGGCGGGCAAAGTGTCGATTGGTTTTTTCCATCAGGAATTTTCTCAGTAGCAGCCACGGAGTTTGGACTTGTGCCCGGTTGATGGCAATAGGCTCCCCCTTTTTACTGGGACTTAAACATAACTGGCGAAATGTTGGTGTACTATTAAATACATGTCTGCCTATCCCTTCGGGGATTACATGCGTGATGTTGCGTTATGTTTAATTGTCACTGTAATCAATATAAACGGCTAATCGAATGTAGATGCAATATAGCACATAGATAGACCATGCCTTCGATTAACATATTGGATAAATAAAACGTCCCCTAAAATTTCGAGTACATTCCCGCATCTACTACCAACAATTTGCATTGATATATTTGCATTAATATCTTTTGTCTTTCTTTTCAGTTAATAAACGCGAACGCACTCAAGCCTTACACTTCTGAGGGTGAAACGAAATACAAAGTGAACATAGAAGCATTAGTCGAGGACTTCAGAATATTAGGCGAAGGACTTGTTAAAGATATTACTGTTAATTGAAATTATGTCTTAAGTACAAGAAATAAAGATTTATTTTAAGTATTATAAGGATGGTTTTTTAATTATTAATAGTCCTGCACAATTAACCGCTTTCGTTTTGTGATTACGCCCTATCGTTACACGTAGTCAGTGGCCCGAAATTCTGACAACCAGTCTTACCAAGGGGTTTTGTATTACCCAGTACTAACGGGTTGTGGAGGTCAGATAGGCAGTCGCTCCATGTAAAATACAGGTATTCAGCTGCATTTGGTTAGACTAGAAGCCGACCCCCAACATAGTTGGGAAAAGGCTAGGCAGATGATGATTTAATTTGTTGTTATAAAAGGAAGTGTAGTTAAAATAGTAAAGTTTAAATAGATCGAGAGCAGCGGTAGCCCAGTGGTGGCAGCCCCTACTTACGAGCAGTAAGCCGTGGGTTCGAACCCAGGCAGGCGGATTACTTTGTGTAATTTATTTCATCACTGCTGCTCTCAAAAACGGTGAAGGAAAACATCGTGAGGAAACCGGCATATCCTAGAACTAAAAATTCGAAGACATGTCACATCTACCAACCTGCACTGTAAAGAGTATGATAATAATACGAGAGAAGAGAGCCCTCTTGTGTCATTTTGAAGCATAACGATTCAAAGCGCCATCTACAAATCTTAACGGGAACTAAGGCTTTATAGTTAGCTTTAGCTAGTATAGCCACTGTTATACTCTTTCTTTGCATTAGGTATGATACTTTAGGTATTCAAATTGCTAGCCACAATGCGACTGGAAATTATTAGTTTCTGGGTAGTAATACAACAACAGCAAGGAGGAGAAACTCAACTCGACGTCTGATGTAGATCAAACACTCAAAAACCAATATTGAAACACAAAATGAACACTCGTCATACGAACAAGCGCAAACGCAAGTTGCGGTGACGGGCGACCATATTGTATGATGTGATGTTGTCAGTATCAAAATACAAGGATTTAGGTGACACGGTTGCCATAATTGATAATGGTACGAAAGATACGAATTAATTAATGTAATTATTTTATTAAAAATATCACATTTATTTTCTAGAATATTCCTAAAAAATAAATTAGAGAACCTATTTATTTGATTTTCTTTTTTGCATTAAGTTGGAATTACAGAGACATCTACCGATAATTGTGAAACTAATATAGTAATAGTTTCTCGGTTAAATAAAGTAGATGGCGACTCTTTCTTTACTGAAGTTGAGCTTGTTCTAACTGTCTCCCCCCTGCCGCCCTGAACCCGCGTGGTGGATTACAGCCCACTCCCTCTTATAGAGAGGAGGCCTGTGTCCCAGCAGTGACAACATTATAGGCTGATGATGATCATGAGATCAATGAAGTCATAAATGAGAGCAATAAATGTTGTTGGATGGGAAGGGAGAGAAAGACCAAGGAAACAATGAATGGATTGTATGAGGAATGATAGGAAAAAGGGGTAAATGATAGCGTAACGGTTGACAGGTCGGGAAGAGGATGATGAATGGGACAAATAAACCAAAACTTTAGAATAAATAACACTATATTTGTATTCATGCTAAAAAACTATTTACTAAGTACTAGGTGTAATTATAATATTCTGCTTTGGACTACGAAAACATTAAATATTTGAAATACAGTGTGAAACATAGTGCGTACTTTTATTCATATGATTAATTTACATTCCTAAGCCACTTATTCAACTGTCTACTATAGTTCTATGCATTCTGAGTTGATTTTAGAAACAAACAGTTTATAAGACATTGAATTTGTTGTTATAAATCCCAGATTCTAAATTTCAAGTATAAAGGGCTACAATGATCTTTTGGGGAACATTCTTGAAATTGTATTTGTAATTAAGCTGGCGGTGATTAGTTCCGATAAGGGCCACACGCCAAAAGACGCTTGTTCAACTTTACAATTATTATTATTGGGTAAAACACACTAACAGCTAAATAGAAGACGAGTGTGTGTAAAATAGCCTGTAGAACTAGCATGTTTAAAATTTTATCAAAAAAGCCAACCCTGTGATCTAAAACTGAACTATGTCATTTACGACACCATTCAATGTTCTAAAAACCATCACATTCTGAATTCAAGGATAGAATGTTAGAAAATCGTAGACAAGAAGGCACTGTTGGTAAACAATCATGAAAATCGATGAAAATATTTTAAAAATCAAGATGGCGACGATTAGTACCGATTTCCGCCACAAACAAAAGATCTTCGATCAACTTCAGGGATACTATGACGTCTTAAATCATTTGTAATTCCAGTGTGAGAAAGAGACGGAGTTATAAAGGACGTCTAGCGCCATCTCTTTCTCGCACAGGAATAAAATTAAAACAATATTGCTTTAAGACGACATGGTAGGCCACCTGGCGGGTTACCACGACGTAGCAGTATTAATGTCAGTCCAGTGTGGGAAAGAGAAGGAGTTATAGAGGACGTCTAGCGCCATCTCTTTCCCACTCTAGAATAAGTCTCGGACTCCACCAAAGCGAGCGGAGAGGAGACGTGCAGAGACCGACCAATCGCATTGGTTGAAATCTACATCATGTCTCTCGTCTCACCCGTGATTGGTCGAATCTTGCACATCTCCTCTCTGGTACGCTTGTCTCCAGTTTGGTGGAGTCCGGGCCTAAGATTAAAACAATACTGCGTCATTGACGTCATGGTAGGCCGCCTGATCTATTGAACTTTAACGAAGTAAGGCAGAGTGTCGAGCGGCGCGGGGTAGTTCCGGATCCAGTCCCCGCCGCGCACGGCGCGCGCCGGCTCGCCCTGCGCCAGCCACGCGCCCGCCGGCAGGTACACGTCACGTGTGCGCGCGCCGCGCTCTATCACCGGCGCCACTAGTATATTCTCGCCGAGGAGGTATTCTGGGGACGGGGAAGCAACATTAACACAACACCATTCGTAAATAACAATTCAATTTTGCGCCTTGGGGGTAAGGCCGACCCGTGTGCCGTGACGGCAAGCGATATGTAGGGTCACATCTGTCTGGTGTTCCGTGGCGACCACATTTTTAAATGCGTAATCGATTGGTTGGGTACCACATTCCAAAAAATATGATTGGTTGACCGTTAAAAATAAGATGCCATATAACGAGTTATGGAAGAAAAAATACATAAGAACGTATTTGTTTTAACTCACATGCGAGGCATAGCTTCAATTACAGAATAATTATAAAATGACTTTGTATGTATTTGAAGCTACCCTTGGCGATTGGGTTGAAACGTATTAGACACCGAATGTCAGCTAATTGGCTTCGTATAAATATTTTACTCTTTGTTCGTTTAATTGATAACGTCACAACAAAACGATAATTATAAACAAATGAAGGTAAAGTGACGCAATTAGTTTACTGATGATCCCTTGATCGATTATAGATGATTATAATTCTTCACAACACAATGCCGCGACAGTTTATTGTACCGTTAATTTTAGGCGTCACGCAAAGTTTTAGATCTAATTCAAATCAGGATACAGTAGAAGAGGAAGTCTTGCTGGACCTCAAATAAATCGACATTAGGGCGGGAGATTGATGAACATTGAAATTGTTTTTCTTGGGATTTCATTCACAAATGACGCCCTAGACTCTTAATAGCCTATCAAGATTGATAGATAAGAATTCATGAATGTTGGACTTGAGAGTCTAAGCAGGCTGTCTGAGCATTTTCGCCCCAATTATGTAATATTCTGTTGAAAGCTGCCCACCTTTTTTTCCGATGGGATGTCATCAAATTACCGGTCCTGCTCTGGGTGGAGCGGAAGGCAGTGTCAGACGTACTGACTAAAACCCATCCATGTTCCTTCTTAGCCCTTTGTGTTCCAGGGCCACGGTATCTCTTTCGAACAGTCCCGCAGCCCTGGCAGGCATCGGCCCTCTCGGACTCCTTCCGATTTGCTGACATCTCCTTGAGTGCGCACGTGGAACACGAACATTGGCGAAATATGGATTTTGTATAGGGGACCTACCATCTGCCTGACTCTTCGGAGATTACAGGCGTGAGGTTATGTATATTAATATGACAAATACGACTTACGATCAGAAATATCATGCGCCTCAGTATCATTGGGCGCTATCCACCAGACGGGCGGGTTGACCGGCGCTCCGTCAGTGACCGCACGCTTGCACGCCGCGATGATTGCCGGCGCGTACTGAGCGTGCAGCTCGACGAACTTCCTGCTTATAGCCACCGTCTGTTGATGGGAGCATGGTTTCATTAGTCTATCGTTGGAAAAGTTCGTTCTGATTTCAGAAGTCCTTCAAAATATTAAAAAACTAGGTTTTGCCTGTGGAGTCTTGTATAAAACCTGTGACGGTCAGGGATAATGTAACATCCCATAAGTGAAAATATTTTCCCAGTAGGTTCCCAGTTATGGTCCAGAACATAAATAATGATCACAATGACGGGAAGAACATGTGTGAGTTTTGGCTTCGTTAGGGCTGTTTTTACTACCAGTAGGTACTCAGAAGAAGATAATAATATAGTAAAAGAGGAGCTCGTGGTTAATAATAACAGTCGCTCTGGTCGACCTTTTGGTTAAGCCGTGCTTACCTAGGTTGATGGGTGACCACCCCATTTCATACCGAGTTTCCACCGTACCTCAGAAAGCACGTTAAGCCGTTGGTCCCGGTTGTCATTTGTAATTCTATGACAGTCGTTACAGGTAGTCAGTAGCCCGAAAGTCTGACAACCAGTTCTACCAAGGAGTTGTAGAGGTCAGATAGGGAGTCGCTCCACGTAAATAACTGGTATACAGCTAGACTGGAAGCTGACCGCAATAAAGTTGGGAAAAGGTTAGGCAGATGACATAAAAGAAGGTAGGTAGACTTACTTCATTATCAAACTCCCAAGGCACATAAGAGAACTGCATGCTCGGCATGAAGGTATTTGCCTGGAGCCACCTGATGAACAGCTCCTTGGTCGGGGGCTCATTGTAACCGTTGCCTCCGATCATATCAGGCAGCACCAAAGGATATCCGTTCATGTTCATCTGCAGCAACGTCGTGATGAGGGTCGGCAGACCGTTCTCGAAGGTCCAGTAGGTGTCCTTGTCTATCATGCGGATGAAGACGGGCAAGTCTTGGGTTCTGGGGACAAAAACTGTGTGATTAGCTGGTTCTTGGATTGAACAAGAGGATAATTACTCTTCAATATGGAACACCAAAGAAACGACGGATGGACTGTGTGAAGGATGAGTATGGCAGAAGAAGACGTGCTGCGCTGACCCCAAATAAAATGGGATAAGAGCAGGAGAATGATGATTTAATGGAAAATTCGACATCATCATCTGCTGGAGTGTCCAAAGTGACTGTGTACTGGCACGTTTCATAATCAGAAGAATGCCACTGATACCGCATTGCCATGGCCGGCTACTGGGCTCCAACAATATGAAGTAGCCAAATCAATGGGTGTACCGCGGAATTGAGGAAGATTACGATCAATATGTGGAAGTGACAAAATCAGCCAATAATGTTCCCACTGCTGGGACACAAGCCTCTCTATGAGAGGGATCTGGCTATAATCCACAACGCTAACCCAGTGCAGGTTGGTAGATGTCTTCGATTTGTTAGTTCTATGGCATGTCGGTTTCCTCACGACGCTTTGTTTCACCGTTTTTTAGAGCAGGGTCAAAATCAAAATATTTTATTTTACATAGGCCTACATGGGCACTTATAAAACGTCGACAAAGGGTAATGAAATAAATTACACAAAGTAATGCGCCTGGCTGGGTTCGAATCCACGACCAACCAATCGTCAAATCGGGGTCTTTACTACTGAGCCACTACTGCTGGTGTGGAAGTACGTCCATTACTTCATACCTGTTATCCCCGAAGGGTTTAGCAGATGTGTACCTACCTAATTGTACACCCAGAGCCAGATATGTTAAAGTTTCATGTAAAAGGGGCGCGCCTACAACAACCGGGCCAAACCAGAATCCGTGGCTGCGACTAAAAAACTTCTGAAGGAATACCCTATAACACTTTTCTCGACCTGGGAATCGAGCCCAAACGACTTCATGCACAGCCGTCGCAAATTCGACCACTAGGCCCACAAACATACATATTTAAACAGGCTCCATATCATTGACATTACGATAGCTGCCATCGCACTTCTGGCTAATATTTTTGCCATTACAAAATGATCTCATTTCTATTACACACTATTTGAGTCGGTGTCGAGAAAAGAAGTAACTTGTACGGCTACCATACCTGTATCCAACCCTGACTTCCACGAGGGGTCCGAATTGCGCGACAGTCCTCACATAGTCCGCTGATATCACTCCCGGCTGGTCTCTGATGTCTCCTTGTAACACTGGGATCTACAACATTTCATAACATAAGACGAGGCGAGACGAATGCTTCGGAATATCAGGAACAGAAAGAAAAATATATTAGGTACAGCTACTCGATAAAACCGTTAAAAACTACATTTAATGATGATGATTTAGCTAAAACTACTGACTTGAAGCATATAAACCCCGGAAGGTTAGACAGACCTATAGTACGCCCACATATTGCCAATTGTGTAATATAGGATGAGACTATTACCACCAACCGGACACATATTGAGAATCCGCGCGAGCTGCTACTGTAAATTTGACGTCTTATCCAAAAAAATCAACAACGTGCTCGTAACCAGTGCTTAGGGGCAGTAGACCAATGAAGTAGTCAAACCTACTGTGTCCTTAAGTAACTCTAAAAATAATAAAAATTAACCCTTACTTGTGGCGACCAGCTGGACTCTCCCCCATCGAACTTGAAACTGTCGACTCCCGAGGTGTTCTTGAGGTAATGTACTCTATCCAGGTACCACTGCCTCGCAGCAGGATTGGTGAAGTCGATGTATGACGTGGTCGTCTCGTTGTCGTTCCACCAGCTAGTCTCCACTGAGCCGTATTCCGAGGCTACCAGGTAGCTAGAAGGGAAAAAGAACTGGACTTGTGATAAATTGTAGAGGGGATACTTTGAGAGACTCTAAGCAGTTTTTCAAATATAAAAGAAGATAGAAAATAAGTATTATATTTCAAACTTACCCTTTGGCTTTAGCTTCCGAATACCAAGGCTCGCATCCTTTATTAATAAACGGATGCGTCCACATCGTTACTCTATAACCTTTCGCCTTCAGAATATCCATCGTATTTCTCATATTGGGGAACCTTCCGAGATCCACCGTCTGTGACCCGTAGCAAGTCTCCCAAAGGTCATCTATCTCGAGCTGACTGTTTGGGAACCCGTGACTGGTGATTTCATCAGCAAACTGCAGTACTGTGTTATGGTTCACATCTCTTTTATACCTTGCCCAAGTTGACCACACTGGGTATGTAATCATTCTCTCATCAGGAATCCCAGTCGGCTTTTCCAAGTACTTTTCAACAGCATACTCATGGGCTTTTCTTACATCTTCAAAGATTCCTATCGCGTAAATCAGGTCGGTTTTGGCTCTTTTGCTTGAGTATGGGGATTTTATTTGTGCGATGAAGCATGCTGCGTTCTTCTCTAGGTTGTTCTGGTCTACGAACAAGGGGACCTTTTTGTCGAAGTAGTAGAAGATGCCTTCGGAGTTGAGCCAGTAGGGCTCCGCCACGCCGCAGTTGTCAGCCTCTTTTGTGACGTAGGAGTAGTTCGGGAGCACCAGGCGTTCTATTGGCCAGTACTGACGCTTCTGCTGTGGACCGCCGTACCAGTGGTTTGAACCTACAAGAAGACATTCATGTAGTTATGAAAATGAACTATGGCTTCATGGGTTTTGCAAATCATTTGAAAGAACAATGATCCTTTCATGGTTCCAAATTCAAATTCAAATATATTTATTGTTTGTCACAGGTGATATATAAGTTCTTATAGTTTTGATGACATAATTAATTTGCTTCCTTTTTTCCTTTACTGATCTACACATTACCTAATTGTGCATATAAGGTATTGTTTAAATGTATTGTTAATTTTGTCGAATTTAGTTAATAATCAAAAATCCAAAAAATAACCTGGCTTGCTTACCAAGATTGACACAGTCCTCCAACGCGACGCTCTTAGGCGACTCCCAAGTAAAGGTGATGATGTAGCCGTTCCGGTCGCCCACGATCTCCTCGCTGGTGATCCTGACAGTCGTGTCGTTGGCGAACTGGATCACCACGTCACCATCCTGTACCACGTCCTTGATGGCACCGGTGCGGCGCCCCACCACGGCTATCACTTCTGATAGGCCTTCTGGAGAAAGACATAATGATAAATTGGTATGCAACTCTGTAGATAATGGCAATGACGAGATAAGGGCAAACACAGAATTGGTTGGACAATGATTCAAATGCCCAAATTCAAGCGAATAAATGATCATATTTTGTTTGTGTCACGCGAAGTGCATTGAAACTTAAGTCCCAATTTCCATTTATAGATCCTTCTTACCAAAGGTGGTGCTATGGTGTGCAGTCGTTTTTTGCTTTTCCTTCTATTGGACTTCGCCACAGACTGATAAAAATAATACCCAAAGGTGGATAATGAGATTGGGGTGTATAAACTAGGGTTACGGCTAGGGAGATCATTAAATCATTCGGGATAGCTTACCCTAATTAGTTAATTTTCTCATCACCGATAATACATAGTACCTACACTTGAAAGCGGCGGCAGGCCACGAAGTAGATGACAGGGCGACCTGCCCCCGTATTCACAAACGCTCGGATTCGATTTCGAATCGGAAAGTCGTATATCTATCTCGCTCGCTTTCGTGATGCCAAAACAAGATAGACATACGACTTATCGAATCGAAATCGAACCCGAGCGTTTGTGAATAGGGGGCCTGGACAGGTTCCATTAGAACTGGAAGTGGAACGCGCGCGGGTTTTCAGGAGTGGACAGAGGACGAAAGAAAAAAGTCTCACTTACTTCTGTCCAAAATAATATTGAATCCTCCCACGGGGTTGTTCTCAATCTCGACCTTAACGCTGGGCGCGTCCAGGATGCAGATGTCGATGCCGTTCGCACACGCAATCAGCGCGAATACAACTGTGGGTAGTCGTGAAATTATATCAAAATATTGTTGTCTGTGTATAGTACTCCTCAAAGAAGAAAAGGGGAAGTGGTGTAGGAACTGGGGTTTGGTAAAGCACTGTACTTAATTTCACACCTTCCCTAACTGATGGGCCAGGGAAGGTGTTAAATTAAGTAAGTATCATACTTGGCATTTTTGTTTGTATGATATGAAAAGTCATAGAGAGAGATGCCAAGTAACATAGAAGTATGGAAAAAGAAGACATGCTGCGCCGAGTCCAAATGGATTGGGATAAGGGCAAGAGAATGATGATGACTTAGCTTTTTTATGTCTTGATAGCGAAAAATAAACCTGTTACAGATGCGAAATGAAGGTTGTCCGTGTGTTGCGTATTATGCTGTCAATTTAAAACTACCAAAACGATTTTGACAAAAGAAAGAGTTAAATTCATGTGTCCCAGATAGCAGGCACCTTATTTTCGCACCGGTAATTTGCGATCCTTTACCTACTGATGCAGACGTGTGTGAACTGCAAAAGTAATTGTCAAGCCGGATAAAAAAAACAACTTCAAAGCCACGTGGTGGTGACGCTTAGTCATTAAAACAATTGTGTTACTTAGTAATTTCTATAGGAAAAGTATTTTTAAATGAATAAGAAACATGTTTCTCCATCGATTTTAATACTATGTTTCCAGTTTAAAAGTATAGTTGCGTGAGATCTTGAAATGAGTTAGTTTTTTGCTCCATTGTCAACTTCTAATTGTTGTGACAATATAATTATGCTTTTCCATGTAGGTACTATAATGGAGCGGTTAAGCTTTATGTCATTATAGTAATACGCTTGCCTCTTGGAACTAAATCGTTATGTTTTTATAGACAAGGATTTTGAAATTGTACACGAGGTCTTATATTTATCTTACCTTTGACAGTAACAATCCAACAACAGCCTTTTATAACGAGAATAAACCAGGGACTGAAAAGGTTACCCGCATAGGGGTTTAAATTAGGGTATTTTTAGGGTTAGGTGAAATACCGTAGAGTAAAGGTTAACCCGTTTTAGATGGCTAATCAGCCTATAACCGGATTACGCACAGAGTTCATTGTTGTACATGAAAAATATTCAAGAAAGTGACACTCATTCTGGTTAATCAGCAATATTTTAATAATTAAACCATTTAAATTATACGAGTAATCCAGTATAATGGTCAAAGAGGTGGGTTACCGGTTAGCCTTTTAACTGGCTGATTTTAACGGTAACGGTAAATAATTGTTAGAGCTGTACAGTAGGCAGTTTGGGTACTTAATGGCGAAAAATACCTAATGTACTAGAGAGACTGATTGCACACTTGGCACTACTGTATTTTATATCAGGAACGATTGCGGCCGGGTTTAATGAACTCAATTAGTTCAAAAAATAAGGTTCTAAGGTACGATATTAGTATTGCAGTAGGTTTTGCTCAAACCTATAGAGCGCAAGATTTCAATTTTTTTATGGATTCGGGATGTTATCTCACCATCTCAAAAGAGACATCGAAATACATTCAAAGGGTAAGGATTCCTTACAGCAACAATAAAACTTTTGTTTGTATAACAGACTGTTAAAATTGTAATCCGTGCAGCTGTCAGTGAGGTTAACTGGATACTTCATGCGAGCGTAGTATGTAAAACTTCGTCATTGCTCTACAGTTGAAACTTAAATCATCATTACGTACACGTGGGAACACTGACGTTTACAGAATCGTTTTCTTGCAATTAAAGTTAGTAAACTGCATTGGGTGCCAAAAGGAAGTCAAACATTAAAATGAAGACATTTTAAACAACAGCTTGTATGTGATCGGTACTATTTTTATTTATTTATTTAACAATTTATGTACACACTTAATACAGAGAAGAAGATTAATGAATGATTAATGAATTAATGTTGATTAATGGTTTCTATTGATTCATTAATCAACTCCATCGAAAGCAGTGGTGGCCCAGTGGTGGCAGTCCCGACTTACTAGTAGTAAGCCGTGGGTTCGAACCTAGGCAGGCGCATTACTTTGTCTAATTTATTTCATCACCGTTGCTATCAAAAACGGTGAAGGAAAACATCGTGAGGAAACCCGCATGTCCTTGAACTAAAAATCCGAAGACATATGTCTTCGAATTTGGGTTGGTCGTAGTCTACCAACCCGCACTGGGCCCGCGTCTTGGATTACAGCCCACTCCCTCTCATAGAGAGGAGGCCTGTGTCCCAGGAGTGAGAACATTATAGGCTGATGATGATGATGATGATGAATGGTTCCTAATGTTTCCTGCGCACTTGCAATTAAGCTTCCAAACATATAAACAAACACTTACGTTTTTCAAAGAAAATATCGTTAATGCTCATGTTTAGTTTACGGACTTCGCGATACTGTTCTTAATTTTTTTATGACTTTTCACTTTATTATTCCTAGGCATTCCGAAATGCATTGATATTTCTTTAAGTGGAAATAACACCATTTGGAAACGGAATGGAACATGGGTACTTACAGCACAAGTAGACGGCCATCTCTCCAGCAGGACACAGGTCGACTAGTGCTCTGAGTCAAGCCGTCGGTTATTAAAGCACACAACACTGTCGCACTGTCCACACGGCTATTATCGTCTAACAATAACAATCAGTAATCTGCGCTCATTTCCATCGCATTTGCATGTTTCTAAGTTTTCTTAATCTGATAGCTTCGAAGATCCGTTTAAGATCATGTTTAGATAAGGGTCCTTGGGTTGTGGATCCTGGTCTAAGGGTACCTACTTGGTTATATAACTGGTGAGTACTACGTGCTGTAAAACCATCATTTACTGAGTACCTACATTTTTCATTGACGCGAATTTACCCTGGCGGTTGAGTGAATGTCATGCGCATTCAAATGTCACGCTGATGGTGGCGGGTCATTTAGTTCCCTTCAACATGGTCGAGTTGAATATAATATAATAATAGAGATCTACGCTTTGGAATAGGCAACTACAGTACTTTCACAAGTTATTACAAAACGCAAAGCTACAGTCCCAGACACAAGGCGTATCTACGGACTATAGCTTTGCGATTTGTTCTATTTTTTTACTTTCAAAAGTGGTTGTAATGGTCTAATTGAAATAAATGTATAATAATGTATAGTAAGTAGAGGAGTACTAATAGTCTTCTCCTGTTATGTCTGAGTCTCATGCTATCGAGGGAGAGCCCTTCGCCATTTACCGAGTTTTCTTCAGTAGTAGCCCGGAGTCTGGTAGTTCAGGTTGTCTTCGTGTTGTAAGTGTAAGTCTTGGGCATCGAACCTAGACCGCACGTGCAGCTGTTGCGCATCTTGTGGCTAATAGACCAACAAGGTAATAGGAGGTGCTGGATATACTGGGGAGTTTGTTTCTTCAGTTCCTCTCCCCAGCTGAAACACTTGGAAGCGGCGAAGGACTGGCTTTTTGGGGGGCTGTCTTATGTACCTACTACTCTTCCTATCGACTGCCTCGTTGGTCGAGGGTTGCAAGCACGACTACTGAGCATGAAGTCCTGTGTCGATTCCCGGGTCGGCCAAAATGTTATTGAGTTTTTCCATTAGGATTTTCTCAGAAGCAGTCACGGAGTCTGGAATTGTGGATGGATGGCAATAGGCTCGCCCCCCATGGGACTTAAACATAACTGGCGAAATGAGGGTGTACTATTAGGTACAGCTCTGCCTTACCCATCGGGATTACAGGCCTGATGTTACGTTATGTTAAGTCTTAAGTAATTTCTTGACTTTAAATAATGCTGACTCTCGTAGCCTAAATTGATTAAAAGACTTTTGATTTGAATCTAGACATATATTTTGTTCTCTGTGCTTTTGTAACAACCGTACTGCGATCGCCAACCCGCCTGCCAAGCGTGGTGATTATGGCAAAACCCCCCAAATAGTCAATGTGGCGACACTTGGGGGAGGCCTATGTTCAGCAGTGGACGTCTTTTGGGCTGACATGATGATGATGATGATGGTATATTTTGACACGAGTCTTGGTCATACTAAATATAATACATGTTGCGCATCGTTTTTGAATCATGAATACAAGGCTTAAACACTAGAAGCGATCGTGGCTAAATAATAACAGCCGCACGGGTCGATCTTTTAGGTTAAGCCGTGCTTGCCGAGGTTGGTCCGTGGATAGATGACCATAATTACATACCACCTCCGTGCCTCGGAAAGCACGTTAAGCCGTTGGTCCCGGCTGTCATTTCTAGATCTTTGACAGTCGTTACGAGTAGTCAGAAGCCAAAAGTCTGACATCCAGTCATACCAAGGGGTATCGTATTACCCTAGTTACTGGGTTGTGGAGGTCAGATAGGCAGTGGCTTCATGTAAAATACTGGTACTTAGCTGCATCCGGTTAGACTGGAAGGCGACCCCAAGACGTTTGGGAAAAGGCTAGGCAGACTATGTTGAATACAAGGCTTAAACACAGTGTAAACATAATAATATAAATCCAGGATAACACACAATCCTCCTCATAAGTAAATACAACAATTACCTCCCTCTATAACTGCGTGATGAACGATAAATTAACAGTTAAACGCTTCAGAATTATCATAAAATGCATATAGATGTATCTCGACGGAAACCGTTGTTCTTTGACACATTGAAAACGTTTAACGAGCAAAAACTTTACATCTGATATGAGAATTATGAGATTCTGCGTCTCTGCAAAGCTATGGTTACTTCTTCTTTCGTGTCAGCACATCAGCTCATAGCTTAAGTGTAATCAGCGTTTAATGGTTCCCGTTCCCACTGCTGGGACACAGTGTGCCGCTTCCATGTGAGAGGAGTGGCCATAATACCTACTTCTTTTAGAGGTTTTTAATCGTTGTTGTTGCTCGCCACAAAATAAAGAGACGAATGATAAATACAATGAATTCGAAAGAAAGATTTATTAATAAGTTAAACAATTCTTAACTTGAGACACCTTCAATTGAATTGATTTTTTTATATTACTCAATAATTATTTACAACATACCTACCTATGTATTTCAAATTAAAAAGTATGGAATTAGAAGACAAGCTACGCCGAACTCAATTAAATAGTGAATCGTTTAGGAAGATGATGCTGATGATGAAATTACAAATGAATAAGGTAAGCACGACGACCCAACCAGCCATACAAAACCAGTTTATACGGATCTCTCATTGTACAGGACATCTAAACAAAGCGAGGCCATGTTATACTGGAAATGGAAATATCTTGATATGTCGCAGTGTACAGTTTTTCTCCTTTTTAGCTCTTTGGCTCCCAATGGCTCCTACTGGCAGTGCCAGTTAGCAGCCACATAGCCTCTAATGAAGAATATTAACAATAACTGCCGCAAGTACCAGCATAGCAGAAATCACAGGAGCAACAGAACTGCTAACGAAGAATGGCAGCACGTTCAGTGGTGCAGGGTAGTTGGTTAGCGTGGTGGGACCTACGACGACCTTGCTGGGGTCACCTTGTTCAAACCAGGTGCCCTTCGGAAGGTAGATGTCGCGAGTCCTGGCGCCCTCTGTCACCACAGGAGCTACCAAGATTGTTTCGCCAAGGAGGTATTCTGGAAGAACGGAATCTTTATGAAACTCGAGTTTTCTAAAGAAAACATTAAATGCACAGGAATGTGATCTATATGCGTGCAAATATTGAATCTAACGGTTAGATTAAAGTCAAATTGTTTTTTCGTTGAATGGTGGGCCATTTTTTTTTTATTTTAACAATACTTATACGGCAATTATCAATAAAAACAGGAAACATGTTGGAACATCTCCGAAATGGGTAAAGCAGCCCTAAATCTAAACTAAATATGTTTAGATGCACGGCCAAAATCAGAACTAACGCTGTCGTCTTGTCTTTAACCGACTTCTAAAAAAGGAGGTGATTATGTATTCGACCTGCATAGTTTTTTTTTCTACATTTAATTAAACAATTATTGCGCCAATGATTGCCGACAACGACCCTCTTTGGGTGTGTCGACGTCTTTGATTGACTAAAAGATCCTTGTAGAGCTATAGATAACTTACCATCCCAAATGCCATGAGCCGTGGTATCGTTGGGCGAGATCCACCAGATGGGCATGTTGACCGGAGACCCGTCGGCGACGGCCTTTTTGCAGGCTGCGATGATTTGAGGAGTATACGTCTCGTGGAGCGTTACGAATGTCTTGCTTATGGCGATGGTCTGTCAAATAGAAGAACGGAACAGTCAATAAATAATTCACTAGGACGCTAGTGCTAAGGGATAGTATCTACCTCCTAGTGATATATGTACGTCATCATCATCATCTGCCTACCCTTTTCCCAACAATTTTGGGGTCGGCTTCCCATGCTCTTCGGTCATCTATATATGTGTAATATTTTTTCTTCCTATCTTTCAGGTGACAAAGTAGATTCTTAAAATAAAGATTCAAAGCAATACTCACGTCATTGTCATAATCCCAAGGTACATAAGAGAACTGCAGGCTGGGCATGAAGACATTGGCTTGGAGCCACCTGATGAACAGCTCGGAACTTGGAGCCCCATCGTATCCGTTCCCTCCGATCATGTCGGGCAGCACCAGCGGGTATCCGTTGATGTTCATTTGGAACATCGTCGTGATGAGTGTTGGGAGACCGTTCTCGAAGCTCCAGAAGGAGTCCTTATCAATCATGCGGACGAAGATTGGGAGGTCTTGTGTTCTGCAGAATACATACTATGGTTTTTAAGACGTTTTTAGTTTATCCATTAGATTCTGGCTTTATTTACCATGAATTGAAAACCGCAAATGCTGGGAAACCTAGTTTCGTCTTGGCATGAATGACCCATACCATGGCCACTGACAAGTTTGGCCAAAATGCGCCAGACATACTTCTGTCATTCGTGCAATTACTTTCGATGCATCCCAGTGTACTGAATCTAGTTGTCAGTGTGAAGCGACCTACATGACCTTCATCCAGCGTTCAATAGGGTGATAAAAATGACTGACTTACCCAAATCCTACTCTAACTTCAATGAGGTTGCCGAATTCTGCAACAGTTCTGACATAGTCTGACGTAATGACGTTCGGCTTCTCGTATATGTCCCCTTGTAGAACTGGAATCTGGAGAACAAGATTGGGTTTTGCATCAACAAGTGAAGGCAAAACGTAGACTGGAGCCGTATGATTATTTCAGAAATTGTTTCATTTTTTTATTATATAGGAGATACTCGTAAGACTATGCCTTTTAGCTTATCTTCCATTCTAATTGTATCGAAATACTTATGCCCAGTAGATGTCCAGTTCAAATACGGCGTTGTCGACCAAAACAGAAGGTTTTTATAAGTTTGACGTCTGTGGCATCGTAGCTCCTAAACGGATGAGCCTATTTTGAAAAAAAGTGGTGTCGTTTAAAAGGTATTTTAATCGAGAGTGTTCTTAGCTATGTTTCGAGAAAATCTGCTCAGCCGTTTGAAGATCATCACCTCTTTTCTAGTTGATGAAGGGATATAAACAACTTTCACAGGTAGTCACACAGGAAGCAGTAGTAGAAAGGGGGGAGGCCTATGCCCAGGAGTAGGACAGTCAAGGCTAAGAAAAAATAATATGAGTTTAAAATGTATGAAAAAAATTAAATAAAAAATTTAAAAAAACCCCCGACACAAAAAACCTCTAAAAAGCCAAACAAAAATTTCTCCAAGCAAGCAAGCAATTTCTCCAAATTAATCCAAGCGTCGTAGCGTCGGGGGACCACTAAGAAGACCGCTTAGTACAAGCACAGAACAAAGCGGACCCCCGACACTACGACGCTTGGATTAATTTTTGTCTGGCTTTTTAGAGGTATTTTATGTGGGGGGTTTTTTAAATTTTTAATTTTTCGTTCTACGTTTTGTAGTACGCAACGACTTATTGTCAGGCCTACGATGTCCTCCCATACTTTAGTACTAACGCTGTAACAGAAATATTGTAAAACCAAATGATTTTAAAAGAGTAACCATGGAGTTTCTTGCCGGTTCTTCTCCATAGGAAACGACCAACCCGAACCGGGCACCTTTTGTCGACGTTTTATAAGTGCCCGAGTAAAATAAAAATATTTTGATTTTTTGATTTCATTCTGCCTAGTTTCTGCGGCGTACACAAATAGGCCAAATAGACGAGGTTACAATTCTGGCCAAAATAAAAGATTGCTAGGATTGTAAATATTGTTCCAATTACTTACCGAAGGCGACCAGCTAGTCTCTCCGCCGTCAAATTTATACCCGTCGACACCAGTTTCGCTCTGCAATCTGATCAGCCTTGCCATATACCACTTCCGAACAGCTTCCTTGGTAAAGTCGATGTATGCGGTCGTAGTGCCGTTATCGTTCCACCAATGGGATTCCACGTTACCGTCCTCTGCAGATACTACATAGCTGGAGCCAGAGAAAATTTGATTATTATACCAGTACAGCGAATCAAGCATATCGACATCGTTCTTGGCTTAATAAAAAAAAAACTTGCCCACTTACCCTAGTGCCTTAGCGTTTGAATACCAAGGCTCGCATCCTTTATTCAAGAACGGATGAGCCCACATCGTCGTCCGAAAGCCCTTCTCTCTCAAAGTGTCAATTGTGTTCTTCATACTTGGGAACCTGGTTGTGTTCACTGTCAGAGACCCATAACATATCTCCCACAAATCATCCAGCTCAAATTGACTGTTCGGGAAACCGTGATTAGTGATTTCGTCAGCAAACTTCAACACCAAATCATGATTCACATCTCTCTTATATCTAGCCCAAGTTGACCAAATTGGAGATTTAATCATGAGTTCGTCTGGGTATCCTGAAGGTCTGTTCAAGTACTTTACTATGGCATACTCGTGAGCTTTTCTGACGTCTTCAAAAATCACAATGTCATAAGATAGACTGTTTACTGCTCTCTCGCTTGAATACGGTGCTGCAACTTTTGCTATGAAGCAAGCAGCGTTACTGACGATGTGCCCTGCATCTACGAAGAGGGGGACCCTTTTGCCGAAGAAGTAGAAGACGCCGGCGGAGTTTAGCCAGTATCGTTCAGCTACGCCGCAGTTGTCTGCTTCCTTTGTGACGTACGAATATTCAGTGAAGTTCAACTTTTGGATCGGCCAGTACTGCCGTTTCTGCTGAGGACCTCCGTACCAGTTGTGTGAGCCTGTGGAGGGTAGACTCATACAAATATCGGGAAAGAAGACGTGAAAGCAAATAACCGATAGGCATATCAGCAACAATAGCAGGTAAAACTATCGAAAGAAGAAATGTAGGTACTGTACAGTATATTCGGGCGATGTAGGTTCGTCCAAGTATAGTCCACCATTGACATGAAAATTCATAAAATCGTCTCACCGTAATGGATACAATCCATAAGCTGAGTATCTCTCGGTGCATCCCAGGCTAAGCTGATAACTTGCCCATGGCTGGCTCCGGCGGCGGCTGAACTGCTGATCGTCAGCGTAGTGTTTGAGCCGGAGAACTGGAGGACGGTGGTGCCGTCTGTTGTTGAAGATGATGATGGAGCTGGCAACGTTTTACCAATCCAGGCGATGGTCTCAGCTGCATTGGCTCCTGTAGACATGAAATCAGTCTTACGGTTCGTTTACACAATCTGTAATGTTATAGGTTATCTTTTTTTTTAAGAAATCTAAACTATGTGTTAGATTTCATTATCATCATCTGCCTAGCCTTTTCCCAAATATGTTGGGGTCGGCTTCCAGTCTAAAGGGATGTACCTGAATACCCGTATTTTACATGGAACGACTGCCTATCTGACCTTTACAACCCAGTTAGTACAAACTATGTGTCAGAGTAACTATTCTAAAATCACGTAATTGTAAACATGTTTGAACCCTTCAAACCTGTTATTGTTCCACCAAGTTATTGTTTTGTTTTAAATTGCTATTAATTTATTGACATTGTTATTTTAAATTATGCATGCAAGGTATTTCACATTATTTTAATTTAATTTCTTATAATCTAAACTAATAGAATTTCATGTATTCTATTTTTTTTTTGTTTGTGTCTCCATTACTGATTATATTCGAATGCAATGTAGATTGTTACTGAATAAATAAATGAATGAATGAATGAACCTTGAAACGCATAAGCAACGACCGCTGAAGGTTGTTGGTTAAGAGCAATATGAAACTTGTACATCGGGAATACTTAAGTTTAGAGCGAAGTGGAGTGGCCATATTAATTGCAAGGCCCATCTATAATAGATTTAGATACAAGTTATTTTATACACATCTACTTAAAGTTTCAGGTGTGATTTTAAAGTATGCATAGTTCACACTTACTAAAATTATAAATGCAAAAATAATTCTGTACGTCTGTTAACTTTGCACGCCTGTTTTTTTTTCGGATGGGAAGTCATCAAATGACTTCTCCCGCTCTGGGCGGAGCGGAAGGGAGTGTCATACTTGACTGACTAAAACTCATCCATGTTCCTTCTTAGCCCTTTTTGTGTTCCAGGGCCACGGTATCTCTTTCGAACAACCCGCAGCCCTGGCAGGCATCGGCCCTCTCGGAACCCTTCCGAACTTTGCACGCCTTAGAGCAGAATGGATCACAGATAAACCAGAGCCTACGTCAGATAAAAATGGTACATTTTATTCCGGTAATAGATTCCTGTGGGATAAGTTTTGCCCTCC
This sequence comes from Cerastis rubricosa, assembly GCA_949152445.1. NCBI lineage: Eukaryota > Metazoa > Arthropoda > Insecta > Lepidoptera > Noctuidae > Cerastis > Cerastis rubricosa. Next base: position 20,248,123 of record OX424541.1, read on the forward strand.
ACGCAGGCAACACCGCGAGAAAAAATTTGTGTATAAATAAAATAATAACAATAACTACCGGATCCCTTTTCCCAACTACGTTGGTTTCGGCTTCCTGTCTAACTGGATGCAGCTAAATACCAGTATTTTACATGGAGCGACTGCCTGTCTGACCTTCAAAACCCAGTTAGTACTCCATAATACGATACCCCTTGGTCAGACTGGTTGTCATACTTTCGGGTCGGGCCTACCTTTAACGACTGTCAAGGATCTAGAAATAACAGCCGGGACCAACGGCTTAACGTGCTTTCCGAGGCACAGAGGAAACTCGGTATATAATGGCCACCCATCCACGGACCAATCTAGACAAGCGTAACATTTACTTACGAGCTTCTCTCTCAACTAACAATATTTATGAAGTTTAAAAAAACATGGATACTTGCCCCTTTGTAATACGATATTGAACCCAGCACCAGTGGGGTTGTCCACCAACTGCGCCTTTGAGCCGCCAATGTCGAGGATGGTCAAGTCGATGGCTAACGAGCACGCCACGATCGCGGCAAACACCACTGTTGGAGAAAATAACAATTAACTATGACCTTGACTGAAAGAAGCCTTCTTGGTAGAAAGATGGATTTAGGCTTAAATCACTTCTATAAGCATCAATTTGCATAGTTACTTTTGAATTATATAAGCTAGGAACTAAAACCTGAGTAAGTACGTACAATCACGCTCTGAAAATCTTTATTTTTTCAATTTATGGCTTTACGTCCTCAAGAGGGAAAAAAAGGTCTGAAATCACCTTCACCGTAAATATATAATATATATATTTTTTAAAGATGCATTCTTTGTTTTGGATTTTGTAACAGCTAACAGTTTAAAAGAAGGAACCCCACTAGAGATCTAGATCTTAAAGCAACCACGATCTGAAGGACAGGACGATCGTAAGAATAATTTAACAAGTGGGTAAATATTTTTTTTATTTAACTCAAAAAATACCAGGATTTTCATCAATGGTCATTTCAACAGATAAGTACTTATTATACCATAAGCAGTGATATCTAGTGGTATGACTGTCGGAATGCCAAGTCTTAGGTCTCAAGTTCGGACCCAAAACACGCACCTCTGATCTTTTCGGATTCATGTGCGTAATATATAATTATCACTTGCTTCAGTGATAATATATAATTATCACTTGCTTCAGTGAAGGAAAACATCGTGAGGAAATCAGCATGCCTGAGAGATATTTCTCGACGGCATGCATAGGCAATTCGAAGGCCCATTAGCGGCATAAAAATGTTGACACCAAGTTATACATTAACCACACGATAAAGAAAGGCATTATAATAAATAAACCAAATTAAAAAGAAAGCTACTTACAGAATCGTGTGACCATCATGGCGGAAAACCAAACTCGACTGTCTCTCACAGCCAGGGCTCCTGAATATCAATGTAGAAATATAAACATATCGACACCACTCCAGGGCGTGAAGCATGCCCTTCACAGAACACTTCTGCTTATCTAATAAAAACAACATGACTAAAAGGAGCCGGTGTATTTCCATTAGTTAATGCATGCTTTTAAAATTAACAGTTTACGATCTGCTCTTCACGTGATCCAAGCCTTTGTAGCTGTCATTTGGAGATCTTTGACAGTCGTTACAGGTAGTCGCTGTGCCGAATGTCTGAGAACCAGTCTTACCAAGGGGAACCGTATTACCCAGTACTAACTGGGTTGTGGAGGTCAGATAGGCAGTCCCTCCATTTAAATTGCTAGTATTTAGCTGCATCCGGTTAGACTGGAAGCCGACTGTAACGTAGTTGGGAAGAGGCTAGGCAGATGATGACGTGATCACGTGATCCAAGTCATGGGAATAGCTGCTGGTCTTTAGTTGGCATCTTTTTCGGATTAGCACTCTGTTTTATTTGGCGTTGCTGCCGGATTTTTGGAGTCATCTCCAGAGAGTGCTGTGGATGAATTTGTGGATGCTTTTTCTATTTCGTCTGATATAAAGATAAAAGGCTGGTAACACAAATCTTTTGATGCCCATCACGGTTTCTTTGGCCCAATAATTAGACTTTGTAATAAATACTGGCTTTTGGGTGAAATTGGGTGCTTAAATAGAAATGTATTTGGTAAAATCCGCCTCATGTGTCGAGTCTCGGAACCACTGCTGAGCATGAGGCTCTTTTTGATTCCCGGTTTAGGCAAAGCGCTATTGAGATTTGCCATCAGGAATTTCTCAGTAGCAGCCATGGACTCCGGATTCGTGCCCGGTTGATGGTGATAGGCTCACTTTACATGTGACCAACTTGCGAAATGTGGGTCATCATCATCAGCCTATAATGTTCCCACTGCTAGGACACAGGCCTCCTCTCTTTGAGTGGGTGGGCTGTAATCTACTACGCGGGCCAAAGATGTCACATCGAATTTTTAGTTCGAAATGTGGGTGTACTTATTTATATTAGGTAAGGTACACCTCTACCTAATCTTACGGATATTACAGGCGTGATGTTATGATACCTGGTCAAATTTCAAGTAAGAAATTCCACCCAAATTCCCCTCCAGAGCTTCCAGGGACAGGTACTCGATCAAGAACTGATCCCTTTTGTACGACAATAGGTGGTAAGTAGGTAAAGAAAAATGAGTTCTAGAATTATTTGAAGGTTTTTTCTCGTTAAAAGCCTGAGGGTATACTCCTGCATTATGAGATTTGTTTTTCCTGATAAAGTTTAGGTTTCATACTCCTGACTTTTATTATATTATTATGATTAATATTTAACTTGGTATTGCACCACTTGTCGAAATAATGTAATCTGTGTGTTCGGCACTCGTCAACTGCCCGAGGAATTATGGTTTGAATAAAACAATCTGTTCCAAGCAAGTGCCAAAAAAAATATATTTAACAAATCCTTATACCTAATGCGCTGAGGATCTTAACACCGCGATTCAGCGGGCTACACAAATTGCACAGCGCCATCTATTGAGTTTAGTGGGGAAACTCGCGATCGAACATCCCGCCCACCATGGACAGAATGTCCAGAACTTACAATTAAACATGACAATAAACTAAAGGACCGCCCACCATGAAACAATACACAATATTCGGTGGGAAGTGAAAAGACTAGTGGACTGTATATGAATGACAAAAATAACAACTAAACCTTGAAAACATATAAACATATCAATTCTAAACTTAAAATTACCAACTTAAATTTAACTAACAATTAATAAATCCTTAACATACTATTTATGAACTAACAGGAAGTACGATTAATTTTGACACAGGTCTTTTGATCGTGGAACCTTTACAACGCAATGAAACCACTCTTGTGATTTTGTCCGAGCCAGTATGCTTTTCAATAATAAGTCCGTAGAGCCATCTTGCAGGTGGAAGATCATCTTCCATGACCAACACTACGTCACCCAAGTTTGGTTCTACGGTTTGATGCGCCCATTTGTTCCTTTGGTGGAATTGAACCAGATACTCACGCGACCACCTACGCCAGAAGTCCTGAACCATGCGTTGAGTCAACTGCCACCTTCGCAAGGTGCTAATATTTGAGTTTTCAAAATTAATTTCGGGCACGAGAAGCAAAGGCTCGCCTACCAGAAAATGACCCGGTGTCAATGGGCTTGGATCTTCTGGATTAGTGCTGATGATGGAAATAGGCCTGGAGTTGAGACAGGCTTCTATTTGAGCAAGTGTGGTCGTCAGTTCCTCAAAAGTGAGTGTGCTTGTACCAATTACTCTTTTGAGGTGGTGTTTGGTCGACTTCACCCCACTCTCCCAAAGTCCGCCAAAATTCGGAGAGTGAGGTGGAATAAAGCTCCAAGTTGTCCCGTTGGTTGCCAACCAATCCGCAATGTCAGGTGCTATGCCGCACCTTTCGTGGCTGAACAACACCTTCAACTCCTTGTTTGCACCTACAAAGGTGGTGCCGTTATCACTCCACATCTCACCACAATGGCCTCTCCTCGCTGTAAAGCGCTTGAAGGCCGCTAAAAAGGCTTGCGATGTCATGTCGCTGACAACTTCAAGATGTATGGCCCGAGTGACCATACACACAAACAAACATATGTAGCCTTTGGTGGAGTGATAGCCGCGACCCTTAGTAGGCCGAATACTAATAGGACCTGCATAGTCCACGCCACTTCTAAAGAAAGGTCGGCCTGCATTGACCCTAGCAGAGGGCAATGACCCCATTAAAGGATGAGTCGGCCGAGCTGAATAACGTATGCAAATGACACATTTGCGTACGTAGTTCCTAACGACACTCTTTCCGTGGATTATCCAATATTTAGATCGTAAATAATTAAGAACTAACTGAGGCCCGCCATGCAACGTCCTCTCATGAGCGTCAGCTATCAAGAGGTGGGTTAAATGTGACTTACGAGGAAGAATTACAGGATGCTTTGAGCCTTCGTGAAGGTTGGCACTGTGTAACCTACCGCCAACTCTCAATATTTGTTCCTGATCCAGGTAAGGATTGAGCGAGGTAAGTACCCCCTTTTTATTTGTTTCTCCTTTTAACATTAAACTATCGATCTCCGATCCAAAATGTTCCCTTTGACATAATTTAATGCACGTAAGTAATGCCCCTTGAAATTCAGAATGTGTGATAAAATTATCAAATTTTGTAGTATAACTTTTATCTTTAAACTTTAAAAACCTCTTGCAGTAAGCTATTACTCTGGTAACTTTTCTAAGAGATGAATATTTTGAAATTATAGAATCCTCACTTCTTTCTTTTACTACTGTGTTGCATGCTACTAATGAATTTCTCTCTTCTAGGTTAGTTTCTTTAATTTCCCTTCTATTATAGTTAATTTCTTTATTTTTCAGCCAACTAGGTCCCTTTTTCCACAACTCTAGCTCAGTGCACTCGGAAGGATTTATGCCGCGCGATGCGCTGTCTGCGGGATTATCACTGGACTGGACGTGCGACCACTGACTATTCTCCGTAACGGTAAGTATTTCAGACACTCTATTGCCGACGAAGGTCTTCCAGCGGCTCGGGTGGCTGCTTAACCAGGCGAGCACCACTGTTGAGTCCGTCCAGGCATGTATGTTTTCCTTACAGATACCCAAGGTGTCGGAAACTTCACGCAGAAGTTTTGAAAGCAACAAGGCTCCACATAGCTCCAAACGAGGTATGGATACCTGTTTGACAGGGGCTACCTTGGTCTTAGCTGCAATCAGACTAACCTGGACGTGACCATTGGCATCAATACACCGAACATAGACAGCGGCTGCGTAAGCGACATTAGAGGCGTCAGAAAACCCATGTAACTCTAGTAGGACGTCAAGTTTACTCGTATGAATCCATCGTGGCAGACGGAAGTCCCTAAGATGACTAAGGTTGTTTCTATAACGAAGCCATTCTTTTAACAGGTGATCTGGAAGTTCATCGTCCCATTCGGATCCTGCTAACCACAGGCGTTGAATAAACACCTTGGCCGTAACTATCACAGGCGCAAGCCAGCCGAGAGGATCAAACAGACGAGCGATGTCAGATATCACCTTACGCTTGGTTATGGGGGTATCGGGCGGAAGAAGTTGGACAGTATATCTAAACTCATCTAAATTTCTATCATAAGCTAACCCTAATATCTTCGTAAGTGTATCTATTTTAAGTTCTAATTTGTCCTGCCTAACAGTATCTTCGTTAATTTTGTTTAATAACTCGTCACTGTTGCTGGACCACTTCTGAAGCTTGAAGCCCCCACGACCTAATAATTCGTTTAGTTGGTGATAAATTTGTTCACCTTCAGCGACAGATTGACAACCTGTTAACAGGTCGTCTACATAAAAAGATGTAAGAACCCGTTCTGCAACTAGAGGAAAATCATTTCCTTCGTCACGAGCTAGTTGCTGCAGAGACCGGACCGCTAGGTATGGCGCAGAGGAGGTTCCAAAGGTGACACGCAGCAACCGAATATGTTTCAATTCAGCTTCTGGATTGTCACGCCACAAAATGCGCTGATAATCAGCATCCTCATCTGCAACCTTGACCTGACGGTACATTTTTACAATATCTGCGACCAAACTTATGGGATGACAGCGCCACCGCATAATAGTTTGACGCAGATCAGGTTGTAGGGTTGGGCCAACCATTAATTCCTTATTTAATGATACTCCATTATGGCCTGAACATGAAGCGTCGAAAACGACCCTAACCTTGGTGGTGCTTTTATCCTCACGCACCACAGCGTGGTGTGGTAGGTAAAACGCATCATTACCTAATTCTATTTGCGGCACAACTTCCGCATGTCCCAGTTGAATATATTCGTTAACGACTGCACTATACTGTATCCTAAATTCCGGTTCCTTCAATAATCTGTTCTCTAGGTTGATAAAACGCCTACGGGCAATGACCTCTGATCCTCCAAACGTGCAACTGGGCGAATCGGTTTTGAATGGTAGTTTTACAACATACCTCCCGGTTGCGTCACGTTTGGTGGTCTTTGAGTAGAACTCCTCACATTTTTGTTCTTCTTCTGTCAAGATTACACTACGAACGGAGGGTTCTGACTCCAACTCCCAAAACTTACGCAAAAGGTCATTGACATCCGCTGACTGCACTACGGTATGATAACATACTGGCCTAGAGATTGCCGACGATGGGATCTCACCAGACAAAATCCAGCCTAATTTAGTCTTCTGCGCGACAGGAGATCCCGGCGGTCCCTTGACTAAACCATCCAATAAAACTTCTCCGACCACACGCGTACTCAACAGTAAATCAATTTTTCCTGGTGTATCAAAGGACGGATCAGCTAATTGTAAGGACGAGAACGAAGCCGAAATCTGAACGATCTTCTTCTCAGGAAGATGAGATGTGAGTTTATTCAATACATAAGCATCGACATATAAAACAAAGGTGGGATCTAGACGTGACTGCAATTTAAATCGAACTATCCACTTAGAGGGCATTGAGGTTCCCTCGTCATCGCCTAGTCGAAATATGTCGGTGTGAGCAGGTATTTTCTTCAATCCGAGCAACTGTACTGCAGCCTCTGTTATAAAAGAGACTTGAGAGCCCTGGTCCATCAGAGCTCTTAAAACAAAAGCAGTACCAGTTCTTGACTCAACGTTGACCAAGGCTGTGGCTAACAGACCGTGGTTATGAATATCCGCAAAACAACAAATGGGTTTAGTCTCGCTTTGACTGGAAGAGGTAGCCGCATTAGCAGCCACCACCTTCGTTTCTGCTGAACCATCAACAATTTCAGCAGAATTGGCAGTTGACTTTGGGTGAAGTAGTGTGTGGTGCTTCCTCTTACAAAGGTGACATTTAGTATGCTGACGACAAGAATAGACAGAATGATTTGTTCCTAAACAGTTGTAACAAAGCTTATTGACTCTTGCAAACTCACGACGTTCGTCACAATTTTTCTTAGCAAACGTTTTACAATGACACAATTTATGATCTCCAGAACATAATGGACAACCTTGCGAAGCGACATGAAAAGATTTGGCATTAATGTCACGACTACTACTCTGTTTATTAACTTTCGGATCTAAATACTCCAATGCTCTAAACCTAGACTCCATAAAAGTCTTGAACTCGTCCAACTTCGGTACATTATCACTAGAGCTGATTCTTAGTTCCCATAATTTGCGGGACTCGCTATCTAATTTCTCGGAGCCTAAGTATACAACAATTGGATCCCAGGTGCTGACATCAATTCCTAGACTGCGTAAACCGTTCAAACAATCAACAGTCGTATCTAATAATGTTTTAATGTTTGTTGATGTTTCCTTGGTGACCGACGATTGATGAATAAGACGTTTGAGCATGCAGTTAACTAAATATCTTTTATTATCAAATCGCCCGTTTAAGATCGACCAACACTCATTATAATTGTTCGCAGTCACAGGAATATGTCGAAGCAACTGTTCCGCCTCGCCTGAGAGATGGCTCTTTAAATAATGAAGTTTTTGGACGTCATCTAGTGCTTCGTTTTTATGTATCAGTGACGTGAATAAATCGCGGAATGTTACCCATTCAGAATAAAGTCCCGAGAACGTAGGCAAACTAATTTGTGGCAATTTCACATTTGAATTAGACTGTTTATTACTACTTGGATTAGTACTAATACACGAACTAGTTTGAATTAAATGCTGTTTTAATTCAGATTTATAGGTTATGTACAAATCCTCGGTTAAATCGTAGGTTTCTGCCGTAAAATAATTATTCTTTATTAATTCTTCGTCGGTTGCCTTTTCGATGATGCGCCTATGAGTGTCAGTAAATTGTTTCCACTGTGCCTCTAACGATTCTAATCTTGTTTCAATGTACGTTTGTGTAAGGCGATCCTTAGGGGATTTTTTAAAGTTTATTCTCCCTTTTTCTATTATTGATTTATTGTTTAGTTGCAATTTATTCAAGGATTCCATTGTGTACAGTAAATTACTTTTCTAATTATTAAATCAATAAAATTATATTAATGCAACCGACGATAAACTACAGGTGAATTTTTACAAGTGTTTAGTACAGGTTTACAAATTGGGCATAGAAATCCCGTCGCAACACCTTATCAGTATATTCTAAGTCCAAAACTACAACTACAATATCTTAAAGTCTCAACACTTGATTTTGCACTATGTTGATCTTCAAAATTCACTGATAAATTGACAAGTCTACAGATAATAACACTGGATGGTAACTCACAGTTTTGTCTGCCAAACCTCTCCAAGCACGTCGCTGATGCGAGTGCTACGTCACTGCTGATACCGCTGCGAGTGTGTCGTCACTGTTTGTGACGTCACACTGTCGATGCTGTCTCGTCGCTCTAGTCCTCTGCTGCTGTCACCGTTGCCTCGATGCTGGTGGCGCCCTCTGGCGGAGACGGCCGCAAACCTCGTTGCTGCACTGCTGTACACCGCTGCTCACCCACACACGGGGATTTTACAGGCACTTCAGGGCGATCCACCACTGGTTTCTATGCCTCACCAATACGACACAAAACTGTCACTGCACTTGTCGACGCGATTTCTGTCACTGCACTTGTCGACGCGATTTCACTTTCGTTCGCGATCCGACTCGGTAGGACCAAAATGTTCGGCACTCGTCAACTGCCCGAGGAATTATGGTTTGAATAAAACAATCTGTTCCAAACAAGTGCCAAAAAAAATATATTTAACAAATCCTTATACCTAATGCGCTGAGGATCTTAACACCGCGATTCAGCGGGCTACACAAATTGCACAGCGCCATCTATTGAGTTTAGTGGGGAAACTCGCGATCGAACACTGTGTGTGTATGATAAAATTACTTAAAGACGTTGTCACAAACAAACTCAATTGGTTTGTAGTCATGCATTATAATATATTATTGTTAATTGTGTAAACAGGAATATTAAAAAGTGTCGCGTGTGAAGTCTGAAAGTGGCGCCGTTGACTAACAAGTTGTGTGGTAATCAGCTGGCTTGCAATGGGCATGTAATGCGGAGGAAAATGTCAATGCCAAGATACAGACTAACGTTTAGTTTGGGGATCACTGTTCAAAAAGCCAGTATGATATACTTGATTAAATAAAGAAAAATAGATAGATTCTCTTTTATTAAAGAGATAATAATATAATGTTAACTACCTAGCTGTGCCCTCGACTTCGTCCGCGTGGAATTAAACAAAAAAGTTATTTAATAGTTTTTCTATAATAATTTTAGAATTTTTCTAATATAAAACGACAGCCAGTGGAAGTCATGTCAAAATTTGTCCAGCCGTTCCAGAGATTAGACGGAACAAACAGACAGACAAAAATTAAAAAAAGTTATTTTGGAATATGTACCGTAAATACATTTATATAAATTATATGCTACATGCGTAAAAAGCAGTTATTTTAATATTACAAATAGACACTTCAATTTTATTTATTTGTATGTATATGTATGTATACAGTATACATAAATAACAAAAAAAACCAACAAAAACTTTTTACAAAAAAATAACCGTCATCCACTTATTTTCCACTTTAGTGGTTTTTTGGGAGTCGGTTATTTTGTTGTAAAAAAGTTTTTATTTTACCCTTTTTAGTTATGGTATCTCACATAAATCCTAGTCAAGTAGCAATTTTGCATTGCAACTACACACTAGCACCAGCACCAAACTTGGGCAACACAACAGGAATTTAGTGGGATACAAGAAAGGATACAACCTGTTCAAGTACTTGTAAAGGTATTTATGGAATGCTTTTTGAACTTTTTCTAAAGCTAACGCATACTGCTTCTCAAAAGGTACGCATAGACTCAAGCTTGCTACGGACCAATGCCCCATAAACAAGCTTGATAACGTGGGGGTTGTTGAAGTCATGACAGTTCCTTAAAACAAAGCCAAGCCGGTTGAAGGAGGAGTCCTCCTACGGAGGTAGGAGTGGATGTGATGTGGTCGTGAAAAGTGAGCTTACGGTCAATATGACTCCCAGGTCTTTCATGGAATCAGTTCTTGTACTTGCATCTCTATTCAGTTTGTAAAGATAGTTGACTGGACGCCGCATTTGACCGACACATCACACGTAGCATTTTGATTTATTAAATTCCATATTATTTTAAAAACTCTACTTTTATACTGAATCAATGTCTGATTGCAGAGTTTGGCAATCGCGCTCAGAACTTATTTCATATTATAGCTTTAAGTCATCAGCGTATTAAAGGGATCTAGCACATCAAGGAGGTCATTAATTAACAAAATGAAAACGAGAGGGCCGACTACCGAACCTTGACTCACACCCGAGTGAGTGTGGTATGGGAGTGACTCGTAAAATACAATCTGACAAATTGTTGTCGGTCCCGCAAATAATCTGCAAGAAGCCGTAGAAGCCCTGCAGCAATTCCTATCGCGCTGAGCTTTGACAGCAAGACGTCGTTGTTGACTATGTCGAACGCCTTTTGAAAATCAAATTAAAGAAGATTACCTGGCGCCTGCGATCAAGACTAGTAGAGATGTAATTAACTAGTGTAAGTTAGTCAGTATTGACGGATCTTTTTTCGCGAAAGCTATGCTGATCCTTACACAGGGACTTTTTCACTTGCTTGTAAATTCCTTGATGTAGGACATTCTCGAAAACTTTTGCGGGAGAAGATAGTATCGCTATTGGACGATATTCATCGACTGATAATTTATTTGAAGTTTTCGGTATGGGAGTCACACGTGATATCTTCCATTATGGTGGATAGACTTCAGATTTTCGTGCCAAATTAAAAATGTGGTTTAGGGGTTCGAATGAGAAATTCCTTTCCCTCTTTTAAGAACCACGGAGGAATATTAGGTCTTTACCTATGAAATTGCCGTTTTGTTTGAAAAAAGTTAAAGTTTTTTTTTTTTCGAACTTATTTATTTCTTTTATTCAAAGTAATCACCCCTGCAATCAATGCATCTTTGCCAACGCTGTGGCAGTTTATGGATGCCCTTCTTGAAAAAATCAGCTGGACGGGAGACAACAAACTCTTCAAAGGCGTTTTGTACTGCCTCTCGGGAATTGAATTTTTTTCCCGCTAAAAAGTTGTCCAAATTTTGGAAAAGGTAATAGTCGGAAAGCGCAAGATCTGGTGAGTATGGCGGATGAGGGAGAGCTTCCAAACCCAACTCATGCAGCTTAGAGACGGTCTGTTGTGCAGTATGGGGCCGCGCGTTGTCGTGAAGTAGCAGTGGAGACGACCGATTGACCAAAGCTGGTTGCAGACGTGCGAGTTTCGCCATCATTGTGGTCAGTTCTTCAATGTACACATCTGCAGTAATGCTCTCGCCGTTTTGTAAAAAGCTATGATGAATCACACCAGCACTAGACCACCAAACTGTGACCATCACCTTTCTAGGGGTCATTTTTCGTTTTGCACATTGCTTTGGTACCGAACCAGGATCTAACCAACTTGCTTTCGATTGTCAAAAAGAATCCATTTTTCGTCGCACGTAACAATTCGGTTCAAAATTCCTTCATTTCTGTGCCTGTTAAGCAGCGCAAGGCAAGTCTCGACGCGTACGTTGCGCTGGCGATCGTTAAGTTCGTGGGGCACCCATCTATCAAGCTTTTTTATCTTGCCAATCTGTCGCAAATGAACCAATATTGTTTTAATGCTAACATCAAAAGCTGCTGCCAGCTCAGCTGTAGATTGAGTTTCATCAGCTTCAAAAATCACCTTAAATTCATCATTGTTGACCAAAGTTTCCGGACGACCACGAGGTTCATTTTTCAAGTCAAAATTCCCAGAACGGAACCGAGCAAACCAATAACGGGTTGTGCGTTCGTTTGTACAGTTCTCTCCGTAAACGTCGTTGATGTTACGGGTCGTTTGTGCCACGTTGGTGCCACGACGGAACTCATATTCCATAATTACACGAAATTTCAAAGTATCCATTATGAGGAAAAATTTTGAAATGTAATGAAAATACAACGCTAATCAATAAGCAATAGCCAACATGATTGCCTGCAGATTTAGGCGTGCCTCTAAGGAGGTCAAGCGCACTATATTTAGTGCGTACTGCACGTCTTTTTACGCGTGTAGTCTGTGGGTTAATTATACTCAAAAATCATACAGCGCCCTTCGCGTCCAATACAATAACGCATTCAGGGTGCTGATGGGGTTGCCCCGATACTGCAGCGCATCAGGGATGTTTGCTGAAGCTCACGTGGACTGTTTCTACTCGGTGATGCGGAAACGGTGCGCATCCTTGGTTCGCAGGGTGCGGGGCAGCGCCAACAGCATCCTATCTATGATAGCGAGCAGGCTTGACTGCGAATTTGTGAACCAATGCTGCAAGGTTTCGGCTGGGCCTGTCACCTTGCAGCAGTGATGTCACAATCTGCTTTTGTCTTGTTGTAATTCTTGTAAGTGTATTACTAACATAGTTTGTAAGTACATTGTTACTAACACTATGAGTCTTGTTACTTGAAATAAATGTATAATAATAATAATAATAAACAAAAGACTGATTTTGTAAATAGAATGTTATATTTTTAAAACAAAATTAATTTGAATTTAGAACTCATAGCCAATCAAAACTTTTTTTTGTTTGAAAAAGTCTGTACTGCAATACGGCAATTTCATAGGTAAAGACCTATTATTATGAGGACCAATAGAACTGTTGAGTTTTATTCTGTCTATTCCGGTACTTATAACACTTTCGGCAAAGTTTAGTATATTAATGTAATTACTAACATTGCAGTTGCTTGGATTGGCTATATTTTCGAGGTCTAACTTTGGTACTTCAGTTTAGAAAACGCTCGCGAAATAGTCTGCGAACGCTTCAGCAGCTGCACCACTATGAATTTTAGCTTTGTGGGTTACGATAGGCTCAAACCCGCCTTTTGATCTTGGGTTAGAAATATGCTGCCAGAATTCTTTGGCGTTTTTCTTAATGTTTCCTTCAGTGCGCCTTATGTAAGTATCATAAGCAATCGATATATGAGACTGTAGGCTAGATCTATAGTCAGAGAATTGCTTATATATTAGATCACATTTAGTTTTTTTCAAGCCGGAATGTAATTTATTTTTTTCTGGATGTCTTGAATAATATCAGACGTAAACCACGTAGGATATCTTCTAGTTATCTTTCGGTTTGGGCGTTTTTTTGTGATACAAGAGTCAAATAAGCTGTAAACAATATCATAGAAAACTTGAATGCTAGTGCGAACGTCATTGTATGATATAACTGCATTCCAAGACATCTCAGAAATAAGTTCGTAAAGTTGATTGTGATTACATTTTTTGAAATTTCTTTCCTTGTAAGGTCGACATTACTGGGTTCAAGTTTTTCACTTTCATCAGATGACTGTTACTTTACCTGGATATCCAACGACTGGTGGTACGTATCAGGGGGTACTAAACCTTCAACTGCTGTTATAGAAACGTCATGTAGGCTTGCGCTTTCCTGAACTAAAACAACATCCGACATTCCCCCATGGATGTTCTCAACAATATGGCCTGCCCAGTTCCATTCTAATATGGCGGCTTAGTTGTCTACTTCTGAAAGTTGTGTTTTGGAACAAAATATACTGTTCCTTATAGTAATTCAGTAATTTTGACTCCGAGCATACTTCGTTCCATTGCTCGCTGACATACCCCGAGTGCGGTCTTTTAACGTTTCGTTAGTGACCACTTTGCTTGTGCTTTATAGGTGAGGGTGGGCAGTACATGAGTTCAAAAAACAAAAACAATGAAAACATTTATTTATTTACACTTAAAACAACAAAACTTATAACACTCTAATAACATTAGCGATCAAGCCTAAAAGTACTAGGACGACAGAAGTGTAAAGAGATACACTTGAATCTGCCTGCTTCGTCTTGTCTAGCACGAAGTACGGCAGCACGTCTATTGGCGCCGGGTAGTTCCTGAGCCAGACGGGACCCTCGACGACTCTGTCTTCATCCCCTTCTTCGTACCAGGTACCGACAGGAATGTAGATGTCGCGGGACCTAGCTCCTTCTGTGAGTACTGGGGCAACTAGTACAGTTTCAGCGAGGAGGTATTCTGTAATAGGGAATTGAATATATTAAAACATCATCCAAATGTGGCAACGCACACCCATAGCAAATACATTCTATCTGTCGACATTTATACCAGACTATAGCAAAAAGTGAAAATTGGATCGGACCTAAGATCTAACCTTGTGGTACTCACATTTTAAATTCAAATTCTATTTCGATCTCACATCACAATTTTTGCTAATTAATCATTATTAATTACATCGTTTGTATGGTGTCGGACGTAAAGAATAGCACCATCCCATATCCTCCCGTGGGTGTCGTAAGAGGCGACTAAGGGACTTGCCAGAGAATGGGCAGCAGCGTTCTCCGTGTTTTTGTAACAACCGTACTGCGATCGCCAACCCGCCTGCCAAGCGTGGCGATTATGGCAAAACCCCCCAAAATGTCAATGTGACGACACTTGGGGGAGGCCTATGTCCAGCAGTGGACGTCTTTTGGGCTGAAATGATGATGATGATGAATTACATCGTTTGTAACGATCATAAGTCTCCGCAAACTCTACTATTCAAAATAGTAGAGTTTGTCAATTATTCACGAAAAAGTTATATCAATCAAAATCAAAAAATCAAAATATTTTATTTTACATAGGACTCTAAGGGCACTTATAAAACGTCGACAAAAGATGCACGGTTCGGGTTGGCCGTTTCCTATGGAGAAGAACCGGCAAGAAACTCCATGGTTTGAATGTGTGAAAATGGTGTGAAATGTTGTGAAATGTTTTGTAACATCAGAATAGCAAAAGCTACTGTGAATGTATTTTGGTGGACGACGTACAATTCTGCTTAGCTACTGTTACTGTTAACCTATGTCATCCCACGGCTGGGCAAAGGCCAATCCTTCGATCCAGGGACAACGTGGACGACTGGTCGTTGGTTCTGATCAGATCGTCCTGCCATTTCCTGCGAAGTATACCGCGTCGCCTTCTGGCTGTATCAGGGCTCCACACTATGGTTATTTTGGCCCACAGCTTGTCGGACATACTTTTTTGAGCAACGTCAGTAATTTATGATTTTGAGCGCAGGGTGGTGTTGCGTGTCTCCTTAGCTATGATATTTATGTCTTACCGTCCCAAATCTCGAGAGCCTCTTCATCAGTAGGATCTATCCACCAGAGCGGGGTGTTGACCGGGGTGCCATCAGCGACTGCCTTCTCCATCGCTTGGAAGATCACGTCTGCGTAGTCGGCATGGAGGTCTGTGTACTTCTTGCTTATGTTTACTGTCTGGGAACATTAAGCAGGTTGAATTTAGCATTTTTGTTCTGGTTACGTTTTTAAGGGTTTCTGTGGGCAAGCAGTCTTTTCTGGAGCTGACTGAGCAATTGGGATGCAGTTATTTTATTATTTTTATTTGTAAGAGTATATACTTAAGCGTTAAATGGCTACGGGTTGTGCTGAAACCGTCGAATTACGATCTTTTATTCGCACGCCCAAAACTATCTATCAAGTCTTCAAAGTGATATGCAAATTTTCATTAAACATTTCTGCTGTTCAGATTTGTTAAACATACAAGTGTTAACCAACATCTGTTGCTGACTATACTATATACTTTCCTACTTTGTTACGACAATTTGTTCTGATTTAATGAAGCGATTAATCATATAAAACAGACACTTCTAATCACAAAACAGATAGTTGTGAAACTTCATCCTGCGATATCTTCGTGCAGATAATTCAGTATGATTGGCTGCGACACAAGCGATCAACGTAATATTATAATGATATCGACGCAGGCGCAGGTTCAATTCTTTTGTCAATCATCCCGGTAAAATGTCCACGCTACTATGGTAGCCCAAAACAAAATACAGTCAAATGTCCACGCTACCATAGTAGCCCAAAACCAAATACAGTCAAATGTCCACGCTACCATAGTAGCCCAAAACATTAGTTCCGAAAAAACTCACTTACAAATGTTCCACGTCGCACTGTATCTATGGTTTTGCCCTCTATATTTTCTGTATTAAATTCCGCGTCTGTGGCAAAAACAACGAGAATCTCAGCCGTACAAAATTAAATGTCAAAAAAGTTTTAATTAAACGTCAGGTGTCAAATTTCACCGTATTGAGTTGTTGTGATATAATTTCCCTGGTTTTAAAACGTGAGTATTATTTTATTTTAACCCAATATATATAGTGTTATATATCAAAATAAACCTCGTTAATCAAGCTTTACGAATATCTAAAAACATCGTAGGTTAAAAGTCTGTTGAAACGACAATATCGAAATGTAAAAGTGGCGTCATGTCGAGCGTGGTATTTTGTTAATGTTTTTTTAGAAATTATTGAAAAAATAGTTAATAAAGTGCTGGTTTTATGAAAATTGGTTCAATTAAGTAAGTATTAGTGTCTCCGCAATATAAAACAGAGAAAAAAAACGAAATCTTAGTGATTTTTTTACGAAAACACGACAAAATCAATAGGTATAGAATTTATCAGAGCAGGGGTTGTTTGGTTTGGTTAATTTGGCTACTAATAAAGTGCTAAAGTAAGGACAAATGGGTATTAAAACAAAGCTTATATAGTCTAGTTTAATTATACATAGGTTTTATTGATACTAATTACAATTCTAATTGGAAAAACTTTAATTCTTGTTGGAGAAACTGAAATTCAACGCAAATTCTCAAGTTTTCATTTTTTTTTAAATACTTTTATCTAGTTGTCGTAATTAGTTTTAACGTAATTAGATTCTGTATATTTTCAGCTATACACACGTATTTTTTGTTTTCGTGTAGCTGCAGTAGTTTACGAGAAAATAAGCTTTAAATGGGAAGTGGCGCGGGGGTCTTGCGCGGCAAAAACTTCCGAGTGCGCGCGGGCATGTTTGCGGGGTAGCATGTTGACCTTGAACATTTGGTTTAGATCTGATCTAATTTTATGAACAGCAAGCGGGTATGTAAATTGCAAATAGTTCAATTTACGAAGTAGGTTACTTGTTAAATTCTTGGTAGGGCAAAATTCCGATATCAGTCAGTCTTACCATGAGGTTGCGTATTACTCAGTAACTGGTTTGTGTGGGATCTAAAAACAGGTATTTTGCTGCATCCGGTTAAACTGTAAGCCGACCCTGACTAAGTAGAAAAAGGATAGGCAGATGATGAGTTCCAATATGCACCGCTTTTTGCTGGTGCAAATGAACTGCTCTGGATTGACGGACAAGTCATCACAGTTACGTTACATCGGTCATCATAGACTTCCCTCCTAGTTAATGTCTTGACCACCTCTTTGGTCTTGCGACTCCAGGAGCTACTGCTGAGCGTGAGGTCTGGGGTGAATTCCGAGGTCTTGCTAAATGTTTAGTTTTTGCATCAGGATGTTTCCAGGTAGCAGTCCGGAGTCTAATATGTGTTATTTATGACAAAAGGCTTGCCCCCACAAATATTAAATTTAAACATGACTGGGAAAATATGGTCGAAGTAAAGATGTACACCCTCGGCTTAAGCCTTCGAAAATACAGGCATGTGTAGAAACACAATTACTATAAAGCTTGCTTGTTTGCTTGCTTGTATGAAAAGTGCTTACCTCTTCATCAAAGTTCCAAGGCGCGAAAGAATACTGCATGACCGGCAAGAAGGTATTAGCTTGCACCCATCGAATAAACAGCTCCTTAGTAGGCAGGTCAGCCTGCTCATGGTCAAGATTATAGCCGTTGCCCCCGATCATATCGGGTAGCACGAACGGGTAGCCGTTCAGGTTCATTTGGAAGGTTGTCGTGATGATGGTGGCCAGACCGTTGTTGAGGCCCCAGATGGAGTCGCGGTCTACCATGCGCACGAAGATGGGGAGGTCTTGGGTCCTGAAAAATTAAGTAAATATAAGCATCATCAAGTTCGAATGAATACCAGCAGTGGGATAGAAGTTATAGATCGTAACATGTCTTCGAATTGTTGGTTCGGGATCATGCTGGTTTCCCAAAAATGATATAATGATACAGAATTAACTGCCACACTCAGAGATGTCACTCATTGACTGATGGTAAATGCTGATTTATCAGCCTAATTTGAATGTCATATATATGTTGAATTTGACCAATGAATTTTGACTTCAATTATCTAAAATTATGGAATTCTACACATGCTGCAGGTCAATTAATATCGATTGATAATAATTTATAAGTGAATTATCTCCCTGGGAACTCCCTGGGTCCGACTGCTCAGTCCGATCAATCGGAACAAGTGGAATCACAAATTCTCATAGTAGGTATTAAGGTTAGTGTGTGTGTTCTAGAAGCAGTGACTAAGTCAACAGTACCGTTGACATCTGACGAGTTGTGTATTGTTTAAAGTGTAAGCGTGAGAAAAAGAGGAAAAAGAGCGCATTTAAACATTCCCGGTAGCTCGGATATTACGGTGCGGACGTGACGTGCGTTTACATCAGACGTTGGCGCTTATTTATTGAATAGTAAATCTACATAGAGCAGCGGTGGCCCAGTGGTGGTAGCCCCGACTTGCGAGCAGTAAGCCACGCCTGCCAGTTTGAACCCAGGCAGGCGCATTACTTTGTGTAATTTATTTCATCACCGCTGCCCTCAGGAACGGTGAAGGAAAACATCGTAAGGAAACCGGCATGTCTTAAAACCAAAAATTCGAAGACATGTGATATCTACCAACCCGCACTGGGCCCGCGTGGTGGATTACAGCCCACTCCCTCTAACATAGAGGAGGCTTGTGCCCCAGCAGTGGGAACATTTTAGGCTGATAATAATGATGATGATCATGATAAAATCTACAGATAAAAATACAATAGTGGTCGTATAGTTGTATAAATACAGAAAACTGACTAAAGAATCTCTGAAGTCAACGCACAGTTATAAGCAACCACAACATGGGATCAGCATCGCGTGCACAATGAAACAGTTTCATTGTAATAACGCGATGCTGACGATGCATCATTCACCATCATTCATTATATTCGAAGCACCGTGACGGCATTGTAGATCAGCTATTAAAAATGAGGTGAGGTGATGCCAACCCGATGCAGTGCTTATAAGCGTGCTTTAAGCTTTTGTGACGTTACCTGAAGCCAGCCCTGACTTCGACCATGTCTCCGAATTCGGCGCAAACCCTAGCATACTGTTGAACGAGATGGTGGGGCTGAAGTTCAATGTCACCAGTTTGGATGGCAATCTGAAAAATATATCATAATTAGGCTCTTACGACCCGTTACACTAGATGTATGGAAGAATATAACGTGTTGCGCCGACACCAAGTATCATGGCATAAGGGGAGGAAGATGATGATGATGACCCGTTACACGAGTTCAACAATACGGCTTGAGGCAAATAAAACCGATACCTGAGAATTATTCGGTGAAGATATTAAACAAGTTATAGATTTTCGAAGCATGCCCAATTACAAAAGTGTGTTACCACACTAAACGATCGATCGTAACCATCGATCGATGGTAGAATGGATTAGTCGACAATCGATCGATAGGTTTACCTAGCAGAAACTATCGATCGACGTCGACTAATCCATTCTACCATCGATCGATGGCATCGATCGACGATCGTTCGATTGGTGTGGTAACTCCCTAACACACCGTCTATCACCATCCGAAGCCTTGTAAAGGAAATTTACAATTCGTTGCTTTGTATATTTGAAGAATTCGTCTACATGACAATTTAAATAACGCATTGAATGTTGCTGCGCTTTCTAATTGAATCGTAGCGCATTGTGATTGTTATTGTGTCAAACTGGTTACACAATTACCCCGCCGATTACAAGTTCGGTATTGACTATTCCGACAAACCTATTCTCCATTTTGTATCGTCATAAGTGCATGCATGGAGGCTCTTTGATACGTGATTACGAGTAGCAATTCGTGATACTTAGCGCAATCGTATCCATTATCTTCTCGAGTGTTTACCTTATTTCGATTCAGGAGCTTAGAGAATGTGATTATAGGAATTTAGCGATAAATGTTCAAGAACGATTGTCAAAGTATCGTGCGGAAGAATGAGTAAAAACTCGTGAGGAAAGTTTTAAGTTTGAATGTGGACGGCTCTAAGATTAGGGGCAGAGCAAAGAAACGATGGATAGGCTAGAAAAGGGGTGATTACTGAAAGAATGACTGATAGAGAAGTAGGAAAGAACAACAGACAACCAGCGTATCGTATTACCTAGTACTAAATGGGTTGTGGAGGTTAGAGAGGCAGTCGCTCCATTTAAAATACGGGTATTCAGCTGCATCCGGTTAGACTGGAATCCGACCCCAACATAGTTCGGAAAAGGCTAGGCAGATGGTCATTAGAGAAGTATGGAAGAAGAAAATATGCTTCACCGATTCCAAATAAATTGGGATAAGAGCAGGAGATAAGAGAAGAGAAGATAAGAGAAGGATTTGAAGACCTTTTAACCTCACCTCAGGTGCGAAACTAGCCTCTCCAGCATCAAACTTCACGCTATCAATGCCATAGGTGTCGAGCACAGCTCTCAGTCGGTCGGCGTACCAGTTGGCAGCCCTAGGGTTGGTGAAGTCGATGTACCCGGCAACCGTTCCATTGTTGTTCCACCATGAGGTGGTGCTGTTGTTATCCTGGTCCACTACGAAGTACCTAGAGTACAAGTATCTGTCGTTAACCATTTTTTAGCCAAAAATATAAAAAAATCTTTTGACAAGTAGTGAAATAAGCGTTATAAGACTTTATGGATCTCGCGCTCTACGCGGCCGCAGAAGCCTCGAGCAAGAAGAAAGTTTAGTCGCATAACCGGGCGTCCGACCAGTTTTGTTCAAGGCCGGTCATGCCACATCGTGGTCCAGGCGGCGTATTGCGCGAGGTCCTTAAAGTTTCAGGTTAATGTAAAAATAATAATCCAATAATTTCGCCTCCTGTTATGGTTTAACCTACCTATTTTCTAGTGCTTCTGAATACCAAGGTTCACAGTTCCTGTTAATGAAGGGATGTGTCCAAATCGTGACGCGGTATCCCATCGCCTTCAGATCCTGTACAGTTTGGTTGAACTCTGGTAACTTCTCCTCATTCACTACTAGAGAGCCATAGCACGTTTCCCACTGATCATCGATCTCAAACTGAGAATTATTGAAGCCATTGTCTCTGATTTGCTCAGCGAAATCGAGAAGCTTTGTCGTGTTAATTTCTCTGGAGTACTGTGCCCATGTAGACCAGATTGGGTGCTTAACCATTAGGTAGTCTGGAGTTCCTGACGGCTTGCCCAAATAGTTCGCTACAGCATGCTGGTGAGCTTCTTTCACATTTGGCAGGAACCAGAGATCGTAAGCTAGGAGTGTGCGGGGTCTGTTCGCTGTATAAGGATCTGCCAACTGCGCTCCAAAGCATAGATGGTTGTTCAGAAGATTCTTGTAATCAACAAAGAGAGGGACTTTGTCGTGCACAATGACGTATCCACCTCCTGAGTTCAGCCAGTATCTCTCCATGATCGCACCATTGTCTGATTCCTGGATGTAACTGGGTCTGTAGACTTGTGTGGCTGTCTCTATCGGGTATAGCTGGTCTACTTGCATGGGGCCCGCGTACCAGTGTTGGGAACCTTGAAAAAGAATGATAATATCGTTACATAAGATCGTAAGCACCTATGAGTAATAGCTGACTTTTCCAGAAGGTAGTAGGATGACTCGTTGTATTTCTTTGCATAATATTGGAAGATAAAGTTGTCAGGAACATGAATAATCAGATAAGTATTGTCACTATGTCACGATTTTACATATTGACACATAATCAATCATGTTATACCTATTCAAATCAATAACTAAAATCTAGAACTCACCAAAATCGATGCAGTCCTCCAACCTGGTGTTCTGGTCAGCCTCCCAACTGAACTTGATGCCTCTGGCCTGAGCGCGCGTATCATACAGGGTGTGGATGGTCAGATTGACGTTCCCAACCCTCACCAGTAATCCTCCCTCTATATCCTCAGTTGTGAAGGGGGAGGCTAGTGTGCGGCCAATTTGGCCGAGGACTTCGCGCTCATTGTCTGAAAAAGGAATGTAGGTTAAGAACATCTCGACAATACATAGTTTCATGACACAATGTAAGGCTCTGGCACAGATATTTAGTTACTAACTTATGCCCACGACTTCGCCCGCGTTTTGTTCGGTAATTGTCCCATGGTACTGTACTACCAGGATAGAAAGTATTTCTCCCTGTGCCAAATTTCATCCAGATCCATTCAGTAGTTTTTGTGTAAAAGAGTGACAAACATACATACATCCTCACAAACCTTCGCATAATATATACTTATACTTATTACTTATCTATACTAATCTATACTTATATATAATAATAATATAATATTATAAAGCTGAAGAGTTTGTTTGTTTGCTTGAACGCGCTAATCTCAGGAACTACTCCGATTTGAAAAATTATTTCAGTGTTAGATAGTCCATTTATCAAGGAAGGCTATATATTATCACGCTATGACAAATAGGAGCGGAGCAGCAATGAAAAATGTTGCGAAAACGGGGAAAATGTGGCGCAGACGAAGTTGCGCGGGACAGCTAGTTTATAATATTAGGAGGATAGTAGTATTCACATTTAGCCCATCCTCTGTTAATAACTTTGCCACTATCCTGCCTGATTCATATCGAGACTAAAGGCCACTATTTAATTAAAATATTCATAGAAAAATTAACAAAACCATGATTATGGCATCGAACCAACGCTCTTACGCACCTTGTAGTGAATTTTGGTCGAAGCGAGTCCCGTCATGTTATCGACCGGTTTCTCCAGATACAAGGTAGTATAGTGCAAGTTATAGTCTAAATAATATCAGTTATTGAAGTTAGTTAGGCAGAAATCTAAGATCGTATTGCAAGATCCTCTAACCCGTCAGTGATTTTCCAGGTCCAGCGGATCTTCTTAGAAATAAAACCATTAATTGCTATCATGATAGCCACAGACAATGTGTCGTTACTGTAAGGATGAGAGCAATAAATTGTATTTAGCACCACGTCTTATCCGTCAAGTATAGTCCTGTAATTTGCGTAAATTAGAATATATTTTGTTGTTTATAGCCTTGGCTGATTAGATTGGTACCTTTACTGCATGGTATGTTGGAAAAAACCTGTGACATGGACGTTCTTATTTTATCATATGCCTTCTCAGTAGCATTAGTATGTATGTGTGTATGTAAAGAGTTTTAATATTTCTTTATTCGCAAGAGAAAAAAAAAAAACCGGCCAAGTGCGAGTCTTACTCGCAAACAGGGTTCCATAGCCCCAAACAATATTTTGAACTGTCATTCATTAGTTAGTAGTACTAGTTGTAAACTTCCACTAAACCGCAAAACTAAATTGGTTTTTCATAGTATGTTAATGAAAAACAAAGTTACTGCTGCAGTTTGATGAAAAAGTCCCATATCTCAAAAACTAAACATCATATCTTATTGAAACCAATTTTCGTTGATAGTTTTTTTTACGTTCTACAAACTCAAATATTTTCAGAATTTTCCTATTCTTACTTTAGAAATTAGAGGGGGGGGGACACACATTTTACCACTTTGGAAGTGGCTCTAGCGCAAACTATATAGTTTAGAAAAAAATGATATTAGAAACCTCATTATCATTTTTGAAGACCTATCCATAAATACCCCACACGAATGGGTTGGATGAAAAAAAAAATTTTGGTTTTCAGTTCTATGTATGGGGAACCCCAAAATTAATAGTTTTTTTTTCTATTTTTGTGTGAAAATCTTAATGCGGTTCACAGAATACATCTAATTACCAAGTTTCAAACGTATAGCTCTTATAGTTTCGGAAAAAAGTGGCTGTGACATACGGACGGACAGACAGACAGACAGACAGACAGACAGACAGACATGACGAATCTATAAGGGTTCCGTTTTTTGCCATTCGGCTACGGAACCCTAAAAATTGTCCTCTCTTGTCTCTGAATAATGACACACTCAATTACTATCCTGGAATTGCGCTCTATATAAAGTGGATCGTGTTGTACTAAGTACTACACCAATTCCATTTGTGAGGCCAAGTATGGTTGCAAAGTCCCCGTTTGTAGGGTATGGTACAGACAGCGTCATTAAGTAGTAACCCCTCTGGCGTACTCGGCCGGACTGTAGAGGGGTTAGCACATGCTGACGCTGTCTGTACATTGTGAAATTAATTAGGTAAATGCAACTTAGGCGACCCTGCTCTTTCTATCCAATGAAGAACCTCACGGCTTAGACATAGTGATTCTATTAACGATAATGATGGACGAAGAGACCAAAAAGGATTTGGTTTAGCTAAGCTTATAAGTTCAGCGACAAGACCACCACTGTAACCACAGAATTAACCATATTGTAAAACAGTTGAGTTTCAATTTTGGAGTACAATAACGTATTTTCTATTCTATTCTTATATCAATCCGTTGAAGGTCCTCGTGCAAACGATTGTCACTTGTTCTTCTTGCCCGTTCACTGCTGTTGTTGCACTTACCTTCAACAAGCACAAGTTGGAACCCCCCAGTGAGGATGGGCACTAGAGTGAGTGTGACGTCATCGGCGCGTACGCTCGGCGTGTCCGTCACAGCCGCCGTGTGCGCCCGCGCACTGAGAGTTAGTAACACTGGAAAAGGGAAATTAGCTTATGTTTACTGCTATTTTAAACCTAGTCATGGATAATGGACAAATAGGCGGTTGGCAGTGGCACAGCTATGCTTGGCCATTTGAGATCTAAAGGGCATCACCGGAGAATTGCCAAAGTGATAGCTAGGATACGTACAAGAGGAGCATAGCTGCCGAAATGTATTTTAATAAGCATGCTGTGCGCCCACATTTCAAAATTTATGTTTCAGCCTTGGAAAATAGGTAATAACGAGCTGGTTCAGGAACAAATCCAAATTCTGAGATGCTTCTGAAAAAAACACCCAATATGCGGGGCGGTTGTTATTGAATTACCAATGAATGAAGTTTCGATGTGGTATCGGGGTTTAGAATGATGTACTCAGTAAGTGGTAACCGTTTTCGTGTCGGGGTCCTTCCACCTTGGATGTTGGCCCACCGGGGCATCAAACCCGGGACCCCAGGCTCAGCACTTCTGACCACTAGACGTCTAGATCAACGAGCCAGTCAATTGTTTACGTTTTTGCATAATTAAGCGACAAAGTACCGACACTTATGACGCGGGTGTTCTCTCCTATCTATATTTTTAAGAACGTACTCGAATGCATATCTTTTACTTATATCTTAGCGTTATACAAGGCGTCATCAAAATCGCAGTTGGATTTTAAATGCTCGGCTCAGCACTAAGAGTTGAAATTCGAACTGCATTAATATTTTGGCGTCGATTTTATTCTTCAAGTTGGAACTGGGAAAGTGAAAAGTGAGCAAGAGCAGAACGCATGGGACATGCATCCATATTTTTTTGGTGTCTGTATTTTTGTTAGGGCAAAATCATCTGCCTATATAGCCTTTTCCCAAACTATCTTAGGGTCGGCTTCCAGTCTAACCGGATGCAGCTGAGTACCAGTATTTTACATGAAGCGACTGCCTATCTGACCTCCAAAACCCAGTAACTGGATAAAACGATACCCCTTGGTAAGACTGGATGTCAGACTTTTTGACTTCTGACTACTCGTAACGACTGTCAAAGATGTACAAATGACAGCCGGGCCCAACGGCTTAACGTGCTTTCCGAGGCACAGAGGAAACTCGTTATGTAATTATGGTCACCCATCTACAGACCAACCTCGGCTAGCACAGCTTAACCTTAAAGATCGATCCGTGCGGCTGTTACTATTTAGCCACGAGCTCCTCCTCATTTTTGTTAGGGCAACATGCCACATAAATTACTTTATGTATTATATAAGATTTTTTAAACTTACATAAAAACGCTTTCAGAGCCGCCATCGCCGTCCACCACTAGCTATCGACTGTTGCTTTTCCTGACATTATCTACATCGATATCTTGATATCTTCACATCTTACAACACTATCGCTTGCTCTTGGCGAGCTCAAATCATCTCTTAGATTAAACAAGATGACTTTTGTATTTTTATGGTCTGGTTTTTAGAGTATACTTGTATTTTTAATTTTTGTAGCCCAAGTTTTAATCTTTAAGTGTTTGAAACATTGTCAATTTTAGTTTTATCGATTTTGATTAGATTGGTGGATTTAAATCTAAAGTAATTAATTAAGGTGAGGCATCCTATGGCTATTTATTTAGTACCTATAAACAAACACTATGTAGGTATTAGGTAAAAGATCGATTCAAAGTTCGAGCGAATTGGTCTCTTCTAGGCAAGCGTGCTCCCGTATCATCGCTTCACATCAGACGAGTTGAAGTTGAAAAAAAGTTCAATCAGACAATCAATCACTAACCATTTTGAATTATCCAAATAATATTATGGCAACGCCGTCAGTCTCTGGGCACATTACCTTTTGATTTTGATGCCCTTTTTAACCCCCGACGACCTAAAATTTATAGCTTTAGCTCAAACTCAAACTCAAACTGGACTGTAGCTTTAGCTTAGCATTTATTTTTTTGTTTTTTGACTTTCAAAAGTGCCTGTTATGGTCTAATTGAAATAAAAGCGTTTATTTCAATTAGACCATAACAGGCACTTTCCCAGTCCCAGTCACAAGCATAATATCTTTTGAAAGTACTGTAGTTGCCCATTCCAAAGCGTAGATCTCTATGGAGAAGAATGGGCAAGAAACTCCATGGACACTCTTTTAAATCAAAATATGTTACAAAATCTTGGTTACATCATTCATGTTAAAAATTACAAATATGTGAGAACGATGTAGAAATACGGGCATTAAGAGCGTCCAGAGTAAAAGATTAAATCAGTAATACAAAAACAAAGTAATTCAAATAAACCGTGGTAGCTAAGAGATGACCAGTCACAACTAACAGCGCCCGTTCACGAACATCATAGCTGTTTTCGTTAATTGGCGAGAAGACACGCTACTCCGAGAAAAGTGGAAGTAATGGGGGAGGCCTATGCCCAGGAGTGAGACAGTCAAGGCTAAGAAAAAATAACATAAGTTTAAAACGCATGAAAAATAATTAAATTTAAAAAACCCCCGTCACAAAAAAGCCTCTAGAAAACTAATCATCAAATTTTTTATTATTTTATAGTTTGTTGTTAGTTTATTTAATGGTTTTTAATTGTATTAATAGCTCGATTATAAATTAATAAAATTTCTAAAATGATTGTTGCTTGATAAATTTTTGGTAATTTTAAGGGGAGAGTGATTGACTGCATCGTTGGTCGCAAGTGCTAAAGTCTTGCATTCTATTCCCAGGACGAGCAAAGTGATATTGGGAGTTTCTAACAGGAATTTGCTCAGCTTCTTTCGCTTAGTCCGGGATCTGGATTGTACCTGGTTGATGGCAAATAGCAAAAGGCGCGCCTCCATTACATTCATCATCATTATCATCAGCCTATAATGTTCCCACTGCTGGCCCACAGGCCTCCTCTCTTTGAGAGGGAATGGGCTATAATCCACCACGCTGGCCCAGTGCGGGCTGGTAGATGTCACATGTCTTCGATTTTTTAGTTCTAGGACATGCCGGTTTCCTCACGATGTTTTCCTTCACCGTTTTTGAGGGCAGCGGTGATGAAATAAATTACACAAAGTAATGCGCCTGGGTTCGAACCCACGGCTTACTGCTCGTAAGTCGGGGCTACCACCACTGGGCCACCGCTGGCTCTCCATTACATTACCTACACATTATTATTAGTGAAATCTAAGGTCTGCACCTCTACCCAACCTTTTGGCGAAATAAAGGTGTGTTTTGTTTAAATGATCTGTTTTTGTCGCATCCCAACACTTGCAGCTGGTGCTATATTAAAATATTGTCATTGGGATCGTAAGGATGAGATAACTGTCTCGTTGGGGATGTGGTCGCAAGCGCGCTGCCATGACTGCTGAGCGTGGGGTCTTGGATTCGATTCCTGGTTCGGGCAAAAAGTGCAATTGGGTTTTTCCATTGGAAATTTATCATTAGTAGCCCGGAGTTTGCAATTTGGCGGTATGACATACCCCCGTGCCTCGGATAGCACGTTAAGCCGTTGGTCCTGCGCCTGATCTCTCCGGTCGTGTCGGATTGCCGTCCCATCGAACTATGAGAGTCAGGGCGCGTTCCCACTATGTCGTGCCGACAGATTATCGTGTCGTTTAAAAAGTCTTGGCTTGTGTATTTAAATGGCGGTGGTGTTGTGAGGGTGTTGGTGTAGGACGACACGATTAACTGTCGTCCCCGACTTTTTTTCCAGTGACGACAGATTGTCAAGTCAATCGGTATAATGGGAACAACTGGAGTCGACAATCGTCCAACGATAAATTAATCGTCACGACATAGTGGGAACGCGCCGTAAAGGAACACAGAGTGCACCTGTGCTATTATAATGCACACACTTGTGCACAATATAGTATCTCCCGCGCCGATGGCCAAGGTCGTCTTAAACCAATTGGAGACCCTGGGCACTTGAGAATGATGGGGCCTTTGTAGAATGCAATAGCGAGCAGTAAAAAAGTTCTCGCGCCCTTAAAAAACATCCTTATTCTCCAAATATCGTCTTATGCTGAAAATCTTCGGGGGCTCAAATATTTTAATAGCTTGCGGTCCAGCCTGGGATATGTGAAGTTTCTTATGGCTCTAGCATTGACAGCTACAGGAACTTGCGTGGGGCCCTAGGCACGTGCCCAGAATACCCAGTCAGTGGAAGCGATGGCCCTGCCGATGGCTAATCTCCGCCAATATAAGGATGAGATATTGATTTTATATAAATTTCCTGATTTGTCCCAAACTGTTAGGTATCGAGATTAGGTGTTATTGTTTATTCTAGATATTATCATTCATTGACGCCATCTTTTCTTATTCGCCTTATTCCTTATCGATTTTATCTTATTTCAAGTTCTGTTCTAATCTTAGTTGCTGGGTTTTTTGAAGTTTGTACATGGTCACTGCGTGACGACGTGAGCGAGAATTTAGGTATCACTATATCAGTTCAAGTTGGTATGTCTTCATATAGGAAGTAATGATAAAGATTTTTAAGACTGTTTCGTTACGAGCAGAGATGTTATAGATAATATGATATTTCGGATCTGGATACGGATATGGAAATAGGAATAAATTTATATCAGTTTCGGATACGGTTACAGTTATGTAAGTATTTCGGATTATCCGTTAGTTTCGGATGGTTTCGGTTACGGATATTAGATTAAAGTAAAATATAAACACAAATAGTATGTAATAATTTGGTTTTATTTATATGATTCATCTAGTCTAGGTTATCATTTTGGTATTATAATCAGTCATATAGGTAAGTAATTATTTAGAGATGTTATAATAATTACGTGAAACAAAAACCTGTCGAAACATGACGTTTTATTTAGACTCCGCCTCCGCCCTTATACGAAACTATCCGAAACTTGTGAAACGGATACGGTTACGGATATATTTTTATTTCGATTAGCCGTTAGTTTCAGTTACGGTTACAGAGCTCCAAAACATCCCTGGCCACGAGGCACTTTTTAAGATTTTCGGTTTCAGCCGGCCGCTGCTACTGTTTCTTGTCTTATGATCTCAGAAGAAATACGTACATACCAAAGTGAACTTTGAGGTCAGCCTTATACCTAAGTCCTTTCATAAAGACCAATAAGAGTAATGAACATGGGGAGCGATTTTCAGAATTACCTTTCGGAAAAAAAGAGTTACTGTGGTCGATTCTCAGGCCGAGTAATTTATTATTGAGTTTTTCCATCAGGAATGTGTCAATAGCGGGTCCAAGTCAGGATCCGTACCTGGTTGATGGCATTAGGCTCGTCCCCTACTCAATGGGACTAAATTATAGGTAATTTAGGTGTTTGCGGAACAGGGTGTAAAATTCCTCGATACTCCTAAGAAAAAGGAGGATCCTCCGGCCAGACAGGTGTTATGTCTGGCGGGCAACTGCCCTACAGTTGTCGTCGGGTTTTTCTATATACTCTTAAGTCGATGTAAACTTTGCATGTGAGATGTAGGAAATTGATGTTAGTTCTTCCGTCGAGTCATAGATGGCGCTGTAGTACTTTTTGTAGTAAGTTGCGTTTTGTTGGTCGCTACATCACTCCCCCCCGGAGACCGGAGGTCGATAGTCGAATGGGTCTTGTAGAATTTTGCCATGCCAGTTTTTATAAGCTCGTTGCCGCATTGTTCACGGTGAGTCGGAACAGTCTGCGGTGGTGAGGCGAACCCCAGTGAGTCGGGGCCGGCGCTGCGTTGCTCCAGTGCGTCGGACGTGGTGCAGCGCCGCGATGTGGCAGACGGCTAGAGAGGTGTCGACCGGGAGGTAGAAGCTCTCGACCGGCCGAAAGTGCAGTGTGCTGTGCCATGGTCGCTTGAAGAGAGTGTGAGGGTGGTGGCCAGGAATGCGCTTCCGCTGCATGCTGGTGGTCAGGAATACCCGTTTGAAGCTGGCTGGCTGTGGGACTCGCTGCTCGAAGGCTTGAGGAAGTGATGTTGATGATGATGACGTCACGTTGCTCGAAGGCTGCGCTGACATCACGTCGGGGTCACCAGTTTAGGGGTATGAGGAACAGGGTGTAAAGTTCCTCTATACTCCTAAGAAAAGGGAGGATCCTCCGGCCATACAGGTGTTATGTCTGGCGGGCAACTGCCCTACAGTTGTAGTCGGGTTTTTCTATATACTCTTAAGTCGATGTAAACTTTGCATGTGAGATGTAGGAAATTGATGTTAGTTCTTCCGTCGAGTCATAGATGGCGCTGTAGTACTTTTTGTAGTAAGTTGCTTTTTGTTGGTCGCTACATCAACAGGCGACGTGGGTGAAATATTGGTGCACTTCTGCATAACCCTTTCGGGGTAACAGGCATAATGTTTTGTTATGATATTGGAAATTTCGTTTTGACAATAATTGTTAGTTTGTCTTGCAACTGGACGCAGCTCACAGTGCGGTATGGTTCTTATTCCCTGTTAAGAGAGCGCTACTGGTAAAAATTTGTAAATGGTTGGTGGAATTTGCATTTGCTCATTGCACAAAATCTGAAGATGGTGACGCAACGCGCCAAAAAGACCATACAGCTAGAAACAGCAGCGCTATAAATCGGCATCCAAAGCAGACTGTCTCCGGGGCGCTTCATCTATAAAACTACTTCTCCAGCTTGCTTCATTATTTTAGACTAGGTACTGTTAGCCCGAATCGACAATGGTATTCAACCTGAAAAGCGTACCTATGTACATTATGGATGCAATAAATGATTTGAATTGATTTGAGCGCTAGACACTGAAGCTCAGCGAGCCCAAAGGAACTTATCCAGCTGTCTTGAAACGTGTAACGTTGGTTTTGCTTGATCTTGAACGGTTGTAACATCATGCACTCTTCGCAGCTTGGAACAAGATCCGTGGTTTAGCTTTAGTTCGGTCAGCGATGCAGAAAAAATATTTTGAGTACTTAAAATATATTTCCAGATTTTCCTTGTGAACGTGGACGAGGCTTGGAGTATGTATGAATCGTAGCAGGTGGGAAAAAGACGGGAGTTTTTTTTTTTTACTATTTATGTAAAATGGGAGAGCAGCGGTGGCCTAGTGGTAGCAGCCCCGACTTACGAGCAGTATAGCAGTAGGTTCAAACCCAGCCAGGCGCATTACTTTGTGTAATTTGTTTCATCAGCGCTGCCCTTAAAAACGGTGAAGGAAAACATCGTGAGGAAACCGGCATGTCCTAGAACTAAAAATTCGAAGTCATGTGACATCTACCAACCCGCACTGGGCTCGCGTGGTAGATTACAGCCCACTCCCTCTCATAGAGAGGAGGCCTAGGTGTCCCAGCAGTGGGAACATTATAGGCTGATGATGACTATTTATGTACACACAGTAGAAAACACAGGAAAATTCATAAAATATTTGAGTACAAAGGTACTACTGTTGCTGTTGTTTATGTCAAGAATCGTGTGAAATATAATGAACACTCGTCTTTTCATTTTTGGTTGCGTTGAATTCATAGGCACCCGAAGAGCCGATCAGTGTAAGGATCAAACCTCAAGAGTTCTCCCACCGTTTCGATATTGTACGTTATATAAACAAAAAAAAAACACCGGTTAAAATGCAATAAAACTTAACAATAATAATTTATTAACACAACATTCGAGTATTACACAACAAAAATTTAGACGAGTTGACGAATGAAATAAGGCAACACATCAAGCGGTGCAGGGTAGTCCATCAGCCACACTGGGCCCACGACAATGTTGCCAGTGTTGCCATCCTTCCAGGTGCCTCGGGGGAGGTAGACGTCACGGGAGACTGCGCCAGGCTTCACCACTGGTGCGGCTAGGATGTTCTCACCGAGGAGGAACTCTGAAAGATGAGAAGAGAATTTGTTATTTAAGTACTTATTAATGTAAGGTATGGGTTTAATAACATTTGAGGAGATACTTAATAAGCCATGTAATGTACCCACTGCTGGGACACATGCATTTTCTGAAAGGGAGGATTTTCTTAATCTGTCACGGTGAAGGCAATGCCTTTCACCGTTTTGAGAGCAAAAAGACGACCTCAAAATTGTTTGTCATAACCTATTTGCAAAATAAACATCATTTATATTATTTATAAATCTTACCGTCAGCAATAGCGAAGGCGTCCTGGTCGTGAGGGTCGAGCCACCAGATGGGCGGGTTGACGGGCGCGCCGTGCTCCACCGACTTCTTCATAGCATCTACGATCTCATCCGCGTAGTCAGCGTGCAGGTTGGTATATTTACGGCTGATTTCTACAGTCTGGAAGAAATGGTGGAACGTTATAAATGCAAAATGCCTATTTTATGCATGTACACCCTCTTTTACCTATAAGGGCAGGCAACAAGGCAGAAACTAGATAACGCCAAAACGCCCAAAAAATAAGGGGTAGGGCATTTCTTTCCTTAAGAAAAGTAGAAAGAGATGCCTACCCCACATTTTCATGGTTGGGAACTGATTGTCGCTATTTTCTTTTGTCAGAGCACGAGCACATAAGATCACAGTCTGTATTTGATTCACAGAATTTTAATCTAAGATCGCCAGATAACGGATGATCATCCCATTCAAATTCAAAGCTACGAGATGTACCTAGGTAATATTATGATAATTTAGATCTTTAAATCACATTCTCTCACTATACCTACGTTATTGATCTATAGTACATTTCAATATGCATGAATCTAGCTAT
Organism: Cerastis rubricosa; assembly: GCA_949152445.1. NCBI lineage: Eukaryota > Metazoa > Arthropoda > Insecta > Lepidoptera > Noctuidae > Cerastis > Cerastis rubricosa. Next base: position 20,281,717 of record OX424541.1, read on the forward strand.
TTTGAAGCAACTACCTCGTCATCATGATCCCAAGGCACGAAGGAGTACTGAAGCGTTGGCATGAACACGTTAGCTTGGAGCCACCTGATGAATAGTTCCTTGCTAGGCTTCTCATTGTATCCGTTGCCTCCAATCATGTCTGGCAGTACCAGGGTGTATCCGTTCAGGTTCATTGACAGGAGGGTGGTGATCAAAGTCTCTAGGCCGTTGTTGAAGTCCCAGAGAGTGTCCTTGTCTACCATGCGGATGAAGACAGGAAGGTCTTGGGTCCTGGAAGTTTGGGTGGTTAGATATGTGATAGGACTAAAAGCAAGTTTTGAAACTTCGGACGGTCAATAGAAAGCAGCTATTAGTTAACCGTTTTTACATTTATGGAGCGATTCTGAAAGAGACAAAAGTGCTCACCTCATTCCGGATCTGACTTCAATGGCGGGTCCGAACTTGGCGACGGTGCGCACGTAAGCTTCCACGATGTGGCCGGGGTGCAGGTTGATGTCTAGGCCTTTCTGTACCGGGATCTGAAGAAGACGGAATGGTTATTATACCTGTGGAAGCAGTTGCTAAACACAGGGTGGCGATTTTGTTAACAGCATCTTTCAAGGAGGTGAGTGTTAAATATTAAATAATATTAAACAATTTTCCTAAAGAAAATCATATCCGGTTCATGAAAAAAAGAAGCTGAATGCATGCATCGAAACAGTCTGTCTATTATTGTACAGGATTTTTTTTAACAGATCGGTTACGAGTTTCTTTGGGAAAGTATAATATAATGGGCAGCTTCACCTTCTTGAATGATGCAGGTGAACAGTTCTGGGAGACTACCACCACCAGTTATAGCATATATATAGCAGTTTTATTTTAATAATTACTTCAATTTGGGCAAGAGATAGATCTACGCGTCCGAAGATTTCACACTCTGAACTAGATAAAATTTACACTAATGGGAGGAGACATGAGGACTGTTCGCTGTTTAGGAAACATTATCGATGAAATTTTCTAAACCATTACCATTACCACCATAACAACGCTGCTTAGTCTTCTTCACTATCTTGTCAGTTTCGTGATTAGAAGGTAACAATGATTGATTTTTCTTTCAGCATTATAAAGAAACTGCATCAAATTACCTGAGGAGACCAGCTAGACTCTCCAGCATCAAACTTGATGGTGTCGATGTCGTAAGTGTCAATGATGCTCTGGACTCTCTCGGAGAACCAGTTGGCTGCGTCAGGGTTGGTGAAGTCGATGTAGCCGGGCACGGAGCCGTTGTTGTTCCACCAGCTCGTGTCGGGGCTGCCCTGTTCGTTCAGGACCAGGTAGCTAGAGAGGGAAGGTGATTTTTAAAAAAGACGAACACAGCCTTTTTTGTTTTAGTTCTTAATACAGGCCTTGTATGAATGAGGAAGTTTTTACGAGTAGAGGAAGACCAAAAAAAAACGGAAGAAGAAGACAAACTGCACCTACCCTATATTATAAATTGGGTTAAGGTCAGAAAAATTATGAACAAGGCTTGGTTTGACGAGGATGCAAAACAACACCTTGTATATTCAAAACATGAACAAGTATTTTTATGTTTTTTAACTCACCCGTTTCCTAGAGCTTCAGAGTACCAGGGCTCACAGTCCTTGTTGATGAAGGGGTGCACCCAAATAGCAACCCTGAAGCCAAGACCCTTGATGTCCTGAACCAACTGCTTCAAGTCAGGAAGCTTCCTTACGTCCACAAACAGTGAACCGTAGCAGACTTCCCAAAGATCGTCGATTTCAAACTGAGCGTTAGGGAAACCACTGTCTTTAATCTCATTGGCGAACGCCCAGAGCAAGTCCTGGTCGATTTCTCTCGAGTACCGCGCCCAGGTAGACCAGATAGGGTACTGGATCATTCTGTAGTCAGGGATGCCGGAGGGTTTGCCGAGATACGTCTCAACGGCATGTTGGTGAGCGACCTTAGGGTTGTCGAAGAACCAGAGTTCGTATTTAAGGACGTTTTCTGTGCGCTGTGTGCTGTAAGGGTCGGCGACCTCAGCGATCAGACAGAGATGGTTGTCCATAACATTGTGGTAGTCGACGAAGAGTGGTACATCGGGAGCCACGTAGAGGTACATGCCCTCAGAGTTCAGCCAGTAGCGCTCGCTGACGGCCGCGTTGTCTTCTTCTTTAGATACGATGGAGTACTTCTGGAGTTTAGAATTTTGGATAGGCCAGTATTGTTCTTTCTGTTCGGGGCCGGCGAACCATTGGGCAGTACCTGGTAAATAGTGCTATTGTTAGTAAACTTAGGCATAGCTCCAGCTTAAAATCTAATACACAAAACTGTACTGAGCATAAAGTTATTCTATTTCTCTTATTGAACTGCCAATTCACATCGATGAGATTATGTTGATAACAAACATTGACAGGTACTTCGCTTTCGAGCACTTTTATCAACTCTGATAAGCTTATTATGATGGTTGATTCTATGGAATATTTGTAGATAAATACAAGAGTAGTAGCAGGCTAAAGATACCGATACTCAAGTGCTTCAAAAAAGTGATCTTGGAGATCTTGCAAACTAAGACTTGGCTACACAAAGATTTTTCTTTGTTTGGCTTTTTTAAATTAACATCATTCCTGTAATCCTCGAAGGTTTGTGCAGAGGAGTACCTACCTATTTGTTAATCATACGGGTGTATCATTTATACATAGGTACATCGCCAAATGATCTGAAGAGTTAAGGTTGCTTACCAAAATCAATGCAGTCCTGGAACACCACATCGCTGGGTCCAGACCAGGCGATGCTGACCTTGAAGCCGCCTCGCCAGGACTCTCCGGTGGCCTCCATGTTGAATTTCACCCGGCTGTCTTGGGCGACCGCGTTACGACCGATGTGACCCAAGTACTGGGGCCCGGCAGCTGTCCGGACCGAAGTTGGATTACAAGGTTTGAAAGGTAAAACGAAGAGGTCGAGTAAAATCGGGGTTTTTGTAGAGCTTGATTCCAAGGAAAATTTTAAATATGGAAAATACCAGAAGTATTTTCCATTTTATAAATTTTATGTTAATAATAATTATTGCTGTTGAAGAATGGAGAGGGAGAGGAAGAGCAAGGAAATGATGGATGGATTCTGAGGGGCAGATAGATAGATTCGAAATTAGTATTCAGGTGAGAATGTAATCATTTAGGTGCATTTGAAATGAGGTGCTTTTAATGGACCAACATTTACAATAAGTGATGATGGGTAACAACGATTAACAAAAGTTACTTAATTACTTAAGTAACTTTTGTTAATCGTTGTTACCCATCATCACTATATGAAAAGCAACATTTTACAGCAATAATTACTTATTGCTGTAAAATGTTGCTTTTCATAAATTAACTTAGATGCGACCCACTACAAACAACTCGAAAAACAAGTAGATACACGTATAGTTCCCCAAAAATTCTCAAAATTTACTGGATCGCTCCGAAAAAACATATGTACCTACTTATTTAGGTAAAACATACATATGTTCGTAGAAAACTTCTTATTTTTTTAAGTTTTCTACGAAGTATAACTTACGTCCTTCATTGGTGAGGAAGAAGCTGCCGTCGTCATTCTTATGAGCGTGGAGTCTGCGTGCCTGCTGGGTGTTGGGCACAGCGCATAGCGCCACTGTCACTCCTGTAGACGAATATAAGTTCATAAATTAGGTCATACTCGTAAATACACCTCTACACTGCATAAATCCGGCATAACAACTGACACGAACAGTAGTGGCCTTTAAGGAAATCTATGAAAATTGTCACCTTAAGTATAATCGTCGGCATTTTATTCTTCTTAGCGTAAGTGTAGGTAGATGGCACAAAGTTCAATTTTTATTATTGTTTATTATTCAAAGTTAAAATAGGTACAGTAATAATAACCATGTTTGGCCCAAAATTCAGTTACACCAACTCCGATCGCTGATGCGTCAGTGAGCGGAGGTCGTGTACCAGCAGTAGAGACAGCTGTTTCCTACAAATCTGCCTTAACGAAGAGATAATTAAAAATTACCGATTAAAAATTTCTATGTGGGGTCTTCAGATTGATGTACTAAATAAGCGGCGTTGTGTCCCTTCCACCTTGTTATTATTATTAGGATTAGGACTAAGCAACAAAAGATATCTTACCTGCCAACAGGAGTATCACCTTCATCTTGCTAAGTGGTACTAACGAAAATATCACAAACAACATATATTTATTAGCCTGATCGAGCTGTATCTAGGGGCATTATCTGTACGGATCGAGAGACTTGTCAGATAAACGGTGAGATCAAATCCCCCGTACCTATGGGTTACACCGAATGGTTTTGTGATACAAGATGTTGCTAAATGTTTTTCGTGAACAATATCAATTTAAAGGTAAACACTTGTAATTACAATTATTATTTATTAGTCCCCTAGCCAGAGCCTAGTGAGAACAGCGGTATCCCAGTGGTGGCAGCCCCGGCAGTAAGCCGTGGGTTCGAACCCAGGCATGCGCATTATTGCGTAATTAATTTCAAAACCGCTGCTCTCAAAAACGGTGCTATGACTGTTTATGTATATTACATATAAACATTATTTACAAACTACAAATACATCTAAAATAATAATAAAATATGTACAAGTATCAAAATTAGAGGGCGTCAAAAAATTCGTTCACATCGCTGTCAACAGGAAAAGTACCCAAAACGCTGGCCGCATTGCCACGTTGGATGGCAATGCTGATTCTTTGGGCAAAAAAAAGGCCAGCCCTTTGGCCACGTGAAGAGTCGACCAACCGTTTGGCGATATCTCGATACACAAGGTGGGCACTTGGGCCACATGGCCCTTGTGTGAAAGAAAACATTGTGAGGAAACCGGCTAGAGCTAAAAATTCGAAGACATGTGACATCTACCAACCCGCACTAGGCCGCGTGGTGGATTACAGTCCACTCCCTCTCTCAGAGAGGAGACTTGTGTCCCAGCAGTGGCAACATTATAGGCCGATGATGATGATGACTCGCCTAGCCTACTAGATTACTCGCCTCCCTTAACTTCTCCCTTCCTTCGCTTCGCTTCCTTTTAATGAGATTGTAGGTCAATCCTGTAAAAAAGTGTTCAGCTCATAATAATCTTACGGGAAATATAATTACAGGGCGTCAAAAAATTCATCCGTACTGCCGTCAACGGGAAAATTGCCCAGAAGAATCAATATTATACTCCAGCACGCGTAGCATGACAACTGTAGAAACGAGTTTTGTCTACAGAAGAATCGACATAATGACAGATAGACAATGTCAATGTGTCATTTTGTCTATTCTTTCGTCGACATAGCCCGTTTCTACGGCGGTCATGCTACCTGTGCAGGTGTTAAAACAGTAGGGTTATCCCTACCCTACCCCAAACAGCTTAAACAGTATAAACACATAACTGACAATTAAGTTTTTATATTTACGCCGTTTGAGGTTTTCAACACCTGCAGCAGTCGACCATGCACAGCACGCTGTGCTAGGAAGACAGGAAGGCGCAAGGGTGACATCGGAAGTTGCATCCCACACCAAATTTAAGGCCTACCCATCTTCCAAGGCATAATGGTCATACCGACTGGTCTCTTGCCGTCGTCGCGTGCCATGAAGCCATTGGGATCTACAACCGCTGACCCGTTTGCAAGAGCGGGATGGATGATGTCATTAATTCTAGCGTGCTGCAGTGCCGCGCTCTCCGACCTGCACTCTTATGCTGGTTTCACACGAGTGCAGAACAGTGGACAGCACAGTACTGCTGCTGTTTGAACGCACAAAACAGTACTGTCTTGACAGTAACCAAGGCAGAACAGTTAATAGCTCGCCGGTCTATTTTTCGGAGCAGTGTGAAGAGTTAGGTTTTTTTTTTTCAATTTCAACGATTGATTATGGTCACCAGGTACTACTTATAAACTCAAATTATAGGATGAATGAATCAATCAATTTATTGGGTTGACGAAATTGTTAAAATCGCGGGAAACTGACGGTTCAGGGTCTCACAGAACCGAGAAAAACAAGGGGAGGCCTATACCCAACAGTGCCATTATACGGGTTGAAATAATGATGATGATTAATTTATTCTTTAGAGTGACCATTTCCCGATTATTCTTCGCCATCTATATCTTAATACATTTTTCACAACTTTTTAGGTCAACCTGTATTTATTTTCATTTATTGAAACTGATGTAGATTTTGTTTTCGTTCGGAATTAGATAGAGATATCAAGGATGCAAGTCACCCTGATAGGTAAAATCTTGTCTCAGATATTTGTGATAAGAAGAGACAACGTATATCATCACTCAAGTGTCTTACTTGTAGGTAATATTTATGTAATTTATTTTATTTCATATGTTATATATTGTGTTTTCAAGGTTATATGACCATGAATGCAAATTAAACTTAATTACTATTTTCTTACTTAGAGAACAGCGGTGGCCCAGTGGTGGCAGACCCGAATTACGAGCAGTAAGCCGTGGGTTCGAACCCAAGCAGGCGCATTACTTTGTGTAATTTATTTCATTGATTTGGTTTGATTTCTTCACTATGTTTTACATAAAATAAGTACATGGATCTGGGGTATTTCAGTAATTTTGGGTGTTTCTCTGTCTCATAAACCAACTGAAATCATAATATTACAATACTAGCCTTTGACCGCAGCTTCGCCCCTTTAAAATTTTGGCCTTCTGACATCGTCCAAATCCGTCCAAACGTTTCAGTGTGATAAATATAAATACCAGGACTATTTATATTTATCACACTGAAACGTTTGGACGGATTTGCAGAAGCGTGATGGAATTACAAAAATTATACACATTCAAACTTTAGCGTTTTCCTGCTGCAACCAGTAATAAAGATTTCCTGTGCGGGTAGGCAGACATTTCACGATGTTTAAGATTGTAACAATTATTTCGCTGGAACGCACCCTTTCATTGCCAAGTTCATTAGCAATGCAAACGAGTTGCCTTCACCAGTGATGCCAGATTGGGGGAAATCCCCCCAAACCTGCGGGTGTTTTAAAGCTATGGGGGACAATTGGGGGGGACAGAATTTTGGGGGGATTAGTGGAGAGAAAAAACTGGGTTTAAGACGGAACTGGTGGATTTTTATGACCAAAACGAAGTTGTTTTGTTCATAAAAATTTAAAGTTTTATTAAAAAATATAACAAACGAACGTGATCAAATTAGCCATTTCCACTGCTCAATCCATCTTGAAAATAAGATACTCCTTATTAAAAGGATGTATTAATAATTCAAACCCAGTGCAAATAATAATTGTTTAAGAAATTTAACTCGTATAAAATGTACGGCACTGCAGACGACGCGAGTGGAGATTCTGACTGACATAAAATTCTTTTTCTTTTAAAAAATATAATATTTATTTGTGACATTAGTGGAGCAGCCAGGATTCTTTTCAGTAGCGATGTGCTAGCACCTTGCTCCCCAGAAACACTCGCAGCTCTGGAGACCAAACACCCTGCCCCAGCGGATGGCCTTTCTTTTCCCGACCCTCCTGATTCAGACATACACTCCCTCACCATTACAGGTCGAGAGGTGGTCACAGCTGTTTGCTCCTTCCGGAGCGGCTCCGCCGGTGGCCTCGACGGCCTTAGTCCTCAACACCTAAAGGACCTTATCTGTTCAGGCGCCGGGGAAGCTGGCGAGCTACTCTTGAAGGAGCTCACAGCTCTGATTAACCTTATGCTCTCCGGCAAGGTGAACGAGGCCGTCATCGACGTCCTATACGGGGCAAATTTATGTGCCCTGCGCAAGAGGGATGGCGGCATTCGTCCCATTGCCGTGGGAACTGTCTACCGTCGTATGGCAGGCAAGATTTGCTGTAAATTTTTTGGTGAGGCTGTTTCAGCCCCTGCAGCTAGGTTACGGCTCTAAAGGGGGCTGTGAGGCTGCCGTACACGCTTTGTCGACCTACCTAAATTCTGGCAAAGGTGAGGTCATTCTGAAGGTTGACATAAAGAATGCCTTCAACTCAGTAAATAGGGACACCTTGCTAATAGAAACAAAAAAAGAACTACCCCAAATTTATAGTTTTCTTTGGCAATGTTACAAAATTACTATATCACGACAACCTTTTGGAATCTGGTGTTGGCTGTCAACAAGGTGACCCCCTCGGGCCAGTGATTTTTAGTTTAGCTATTCATCCAATTGTTCGACAACTAAATTCTAAATTTAACGTTTGGTATCTTGATGATGGAACCTTGGGAGGCGTTGTAGATACCGTATTAAATGACCTAAATTTCTTAAAAAATGAATTTCATTCCATTAGCCTTGACCTAAATCTTTCGAAATGCGAATTATATGTAAAGGACAGTACCGACAGACAACAGACTATTTCCAAATTTAACGCAAAAGCCCGCAATAGCTCAACGCGATGTCTCCTCGGGGCTCCAATTTATGAAAATTCTTTTCCCGATTTCATAGTGGAAAAGATTCAAAATTTTAATGATGTTTTGGAAAGATTGCTCCAAATTAACATGCATTCGGCCATCACCATAATTCGGTACTGCTGTTTCGGTCCTAAATTAACATATTTCCTTCGTGCTTCCCCTATATGGAAGCACACACATCTTTTGGACAAAATGGATCAAATTATCAGACATTCTATTATCATCCAATTTAAATGAGGCTTTGGACGACCGAGCTTGGGCACAAGCAAGTCTTCCCATTCGCATGGGAGGACTCGGCGTCCACAAAATTTCTAGTATTAGTTTACCGGCTTTCATGTCCTCGGTCCACGGCACATCAAAATCAATCAGTGTGGAAACACTGATTGATTTTGATGTGCCGTGCCTCTCCGAGGCCATCGATGCTTAGAAACTCGCTTGCCCGAATACTGAAGAACCCGACAGTCCATTTTCCCAGAGACGGTGGGACGAGCCGCTCTGCAGAGTAGTTCAGGACAATTTACTTCACACAGCTGCTACTACTGCTGAGCGACTGCTTGCTGTGGGTGAATGGGAGTCGGGTCTTTGGCTTCACGCACTCCCGTCGTCGAGCATAGGCACTTTGTTCGACGACACGACCTTCCGCCTCGCTGCTTCCTTACGTCTTGGTGCCGCCTGCTGCACTCCTCATCGTTGTCACTGTGGTGAAGCTGTCAACAGCCTCGGACACCACGGCTTGTCATGCAGCCGAAGTGCGGGCCGGGCCGTTTTGCGCGGCACGCGAACATAAATGACATCATCCGTCGAACTCTTGTTACCGTCGGCGTTCCTGCTATCTTAGAACCCAATGGCATGGCACGCGACGATGACAAAAGACCGGACGGCATGTCGTTGTTTCCTTGGAAGATAGGTAGGCCTTTAGTGTGGGACGCAACATGCGTCGATACTCTTACGCCATCACATCTTCCAAGCTCATCGTGCTGTGCTGGCGCTGCCGCTGCGGCTGCGGAGAACCTCAAGCGGCGTAAACATAGTAACCTTTGTGGTAACTATATCTTCGAGCCGTTTGGGGTTGAAACTCTGGGGCCGTGGGGTCCGAGTGCTCACAGCCTTTTTAAAGAAATTTCGAAATGCCTAGTTGACGCTTCCCGTGACCCAAGGGCTGGGTTTTACCTTGGCCAGAGGCTAAGCATTGCCATTCAACGTGGCAACGTCGCCAGTCTTTTGGCCACGTTACCAGCTGACAGCGTTGAGCTGGAGTTTTTTGACGCCCTTTTATAATTTGTTGTTATTTTAGTTTTAATTATCTAGTTTATGTTTAGTAATTAATTTAGATTTGGAAATTAGTACTTTAATATATACCTAACTACTTTGTCTCTAATGTTCATAATTCTGAAGCATTCAACTACATATTTTTTAAAAAATATAATAAATATAAATATTCTGCCATTTGTAGGGTTTCTTTCCTTCAAACCTGAATTTTGTAGGCATTTAGGGGGGAACGCGAGACGTTCATCTGGCAACACTGACCTTCACACAGTTCCCGCAGCTGTCCCGACTAATATAAAGTTATCTGTGCAGGCACCGGCAGCAGTGGCAGCTGTCATTTGAGTCTGACATAGAAAAACAATAGGCAAGCTTTGAATATGGCAGATCCCAGAATTCGTCAAATAAAAATAAAGACAGGCGTTGTGAAACGCATAGCAAAGGAGAAAGTCGTGTACGAAAAGGAAGTAGAACTGCAGAAGAATAGAGTACAGAGGTTTAAGGACGAAGACAAGGACGAGCATGATATCCGGAAGCAGGAGGAAGTTTTGCAGGAGTCGCTGATGATGGTCCCAGATTGTCAAAGACGGTGAGTTACGCTCTAAAATTTATGTTAACTGCTAGAATTCCTCATAGATTGGTATTCTGAAGACGTTCTAGACGTATTTGCATCGCATTTTTAATGTAAAACCACAGGTGTGCATGGAGGTTAGTGTCCGTTGCGCGCGACATCTGTTCATTGTTGGCGTCCATAGTCATTGTAGCGTGATGATTCATGTTTATGATCTTTTGTTTCATGCATCACTAGATACCATATTTGTATGTTCTTTACCTTCAAGTATGAATAATTTTTAAATCTTTTTGCCTTCCTTAATCTGAGGATTTTTTATAAATTCTGCTAATATAATAATATTTATTGCGATAAGCATAATAATGGAGTTATATGTGACCCATATTATCAGAAATGTATGTTTGTTTCTAAAATAATATTCCCACACACTTACATTCTTATTCTGTCTTTGCTTGTGAGTCCATGGATTGCTAAAAAGACCATAACTTACATTATTTTCTTTTCACAGACTTGTGAAGGCATTTGGTGATCTCAAATCGACATTAGAATCTGAACAAGATCTTAAAGAGAACGCAGATTACATTGCTGCAGAACAAGTACTTAAAGAAGCTGAGCTTCAGCTCCCCGATACCACTGTAGCTTTATAATTTAAAACATAATTTTTCTACTAATTTTAAAAAATTACAACAATCATGTCTTATAATCCTAATTTTTATAATAATTTTCATGGAGATAATTCTACATTCCAACGTTTGCCTAACTATTTAGTGCGGCCCACACCACCTCATCTGCTTCCCCCACACTGTATGATGTCGCCAGAACAACCTCCGCATTATATTACCCACCCACCACCTTTTGTACCACAGCTGCCCTATTCTGGTCAACCACTGACTCCCCCTCACTTTGTCCCACCCCCACCACAGCCTCCCCCATTCTTCATTCCTTCGGCTACCCCTGCAGCTAAAAGAGAAAAGGCAGATCAAGACTTCCTTGCAACCTTTGACAGCAAAAGACCTGTAAAAGAACTTACACAGATCAGTGCCAGTCGTCCAACAATATCAGGAGTCCGTAAAGAGATATATAATATGCTTTTAGTTTTCAATGACTTGTATGATAAAGAGAAGCACTTAACAGAAAACATTAATACACTGACTGAAGAAGAATGGAGTACCCACATGAAGCAAGTGGAAGAAAATAAAGCTCTCATAAATAAAACACTGTCTCTTATTAGTGGTCCATGCATGGACATGCAGCGGAAGCTTTTAGCGAAAAGGTCAGCCAAGAGGTTGCGTTTAAAAAGACTTCGCTTAGAGAAGAAAAGAGAGAAAGAGGAGAGAATTAAAGAGTTAAAAGAGAGATCTAGGAAGATTGATGAGAACTTGCAGAAAATAAAAGATGATATTAATAAAGCAAAACAGGTAAATATACCTTTCATTTTGATTCAAGTTTAAGTTAATTTATTTCATCTCATGTTTAAGGTGAAATAAATTAACTTAAACTGAAATGAATGAAAACTATTATTATGTGACCTTTTAAATATTCCAGGAAGCCGAAGAAAAGCTCCAAGCTGATGTGGTGCTGAAAGAAGTTCTCCGCAAGAAAAGTGATGCAAAGAAATGTATAACAAAACTTGATGCAGTGATGAAGCTGCGTAAAGCTAGACAGAACACAGCCACGGGCCGAGGAGAGTCTGTTTCTGAAACAGAAGCTACTGCTTTTAACTCTCATATTGGTAAGCAGCTTAGTTGACCTTGGGAATCCTTGAGAATATCAAGAACCAATTGAAAATCAAATGGCATACAGCCCAAACTCCACCAAAGAGACAAACGGAGTACAATTAGTTGGTTTCCCCATGCTCCGCTCCTTTAGTCTCTGTTTTGGTGGGGTCTTGGCCTCAACACTGCTTGGCATTTGTGTGTTAGGATTAGAATTTTGTTACTTTTTTTTACCTCATAAATTCTTCATCAGATTTCAAATATGTCAGGAGATTTTACATCGGGTTTTAAGTGAATTGCCAAATTGCCAAGTTTTGGTTGTATGTCTTACTATGCCATTACACAAAAATACCTCTATCTTACCTTTGAAAATTCCAGACAAACTGAAATCCCTTTGGGCACGCAAACTTATTCTCTATGAGAAGGAGGAAGGGGAACTTCGAGCACAACTGAAGGAAGACTGGCAACTGAACACACTGCAAGCTCAGACGGAGCAGAATGTAGCCTCCAACCTGGCCAGGTGGCGTGAAACGCTATTCGGCGGACCACTGCCGCAAGTTGATTTTGGAGGCGATGTCGCGAGATTTATTGATGTCAGGTAAAGTATCAGCTCATATTTACGTGTCATTTAGTTACGTGGTGATGATGCGTATGTTAAGACCGATGAACCCATCGCAAAGATTTTTTGTGTCACTGAATAAGCTACATAAGGCATTTTAATCATTACGCGATAAATTGATGGATGGTATCAAGAAAAATGTTTCTTGCTAGAACAATTTTGTGATGCCACTTACCCACCTGGTGTGTTAAAAAGTTATTGACTTCACTCAGTCAAAAGTTTTAAACAAGACAAAAAATCTAGTATAAGTAACTGTTTTTGTTCTTTCTAGATCACAGTGGGACCGCTATATAAGCAGTGAAGGAACAGGCCTGCCCATAGGATGGGTCCCTCCAGCCCCAAAGACTGACGAACAACCTGCATGAATGAATGTGCTTTTTAAAAACCAGTATTTGGAATATAAATGTAATCTAATATTTATTTGCATTTTGTATGAGGCATTGCAATGCTTTTTTTATAAATAAAGTATGGATTTATGATGAACGCTGGTATTATTTCCCTTTGTTCATTTTACAGACACATTTTTAAATGTTTCACAGGATTCTCACAATGCGAGCAAACTCAAACCGTTTATTTCAATTAGACCATTACAGGCACTTTTGAAAGTAAAAAAAACAAAAAAAAAACGCTAAGCTACAGTCCCAGTCACAAGGCATAATAACTTGTGAAAGTACTGTAGTTGCCCATTCCAAAGCGTAGATCTCTATGGAGAAGAATGGGCAAGAAACTCCACGGATACTCTTTTCAATCGAGGAGAACTACTTGTTGAAATGAACATATTATTTTGCATAATAACGGACCGCAACAAAATATAGTTCTGTTTTGTCCGCGTCTGTGGCGCTGGTGTGAAACATGTGATATGTGTAGAAAAATAACTGTCATGGCCCCTCTCTTGTGCCCCTAACAAAAATCACGTCGTGTCTACATGCAGTGTTTGATTTCGCAAAGCCATATATCCCTAACCGCAACGAAGACCACAAGCATCACCTTATCCAACACTACTGCGTTCTGAATCGTGCCCTTCGGGCTTGTACACAAAACTGCGATGCGATGTCGCATCGTATATAACCTACGAGCTCAAACAGTTAGGGCGAGGCCATAGCACTGCGTTGCGGCGCAGTTTTGTGCTCCTCGATACGACTATAGACGCCGCAACGCTGTGTTGTGGCGTCGCCCATACAATGTCTTCTGCGTTGCGAATTTGCATCGCGCCGATTCGCAGCTTTGGGTACAAGCCCTACCTCCAAGCTAAAGCCTCGAAAATTGTCCGTAGAGATCGTCAGGCCATTGGCCGTAACGATAATCGGCATATAGAGTTCACATGTCTACAAACTTATGTGCGAAGTCGAACGTTGTTTATTATCCAAATTTTATAAATTTAAGTAGTTTTTCACGTTGTTTGTGCGCCCGGGGGGGGGGGGGGGGTGTTCTAGGCTAGACCCAAGGATTTTGATACGGTTTCAACATCATGACGAGGATTTAATCCGGAAGACCTTTGTATGGAAACATATAAATCTATCTATGTCTAAAAAAATGAAACTCCCAAATGTATGTCCGCGCATAATTTCCGTACGACTGCCCCAAATTGTTTATTTTTGGTTCGTTTTTGTCGGGACAAGGTTTTTAGATATGAAAATTTAGGGTAGGGTGGGGTAGGTAGGTAGCGTAGGGTACGGAAGGTAGGGTTGGGTAAGGTAGGTAGCGTAGGGTACGGTAGGCAGCGTAGGGTACGGTAGGCAGCGTAGGGTACGGTAGGCAGCGTAGGGTACGGTAGGTAGGGTAGGGTAAGGTAGGAGGTAGGTAGGGTAGGGTAAGGTAGGAGGTAGGTAGGGTAGGGTAAGGTAGGAGGTAGGTAGGGTAGGGTAAGGTAGGAGGTAGGTAGGGAACCTCGATGTTGTGTCAAGTGGTAAAAATTCTGCGACTTAAGAGGCATATCTCTTATATACCTAGTGAAGTATCATAGATTCAATAAAACAATAATCAGCATACTCAAGTCTTTTACTCGTCACAATTTCCACTTTTATGGATTATTTAGTAAGAAATTATATTATGTAAAAACACACGGACACACAGTCCATCCATTATTATACACTAATATGTTGGATATCATGTAACTATTATATTAGTAATTAACTAATTATTCTAAGCCCAGTACTTAGGTCTTTAGGCCCCACATTGAAACTGCGATTGTAGAAAATTATGTGGTAGGGAAATTGAGCACGATGTTGGATTTGCAACGTACGGCTTAACGCGGAAAGTTGGAAATCTAACACCAGCTCAAAGGCTCCTTGTGGCATTTCGAATTTCTACTGCATCGCATCCACGACGCCGCTTTTTCTTTTTCATTGTTTCAAGCAATAAGTGCGGCAGTGTGGGGCCTATTCTAAGACATACTTACTAAGAACTGTTTGTAACTATGTATCCGTGAAAACGGGACGACTTACTACATTCAAATAAAGCCCATAAAGTAAACTGAAACAATTATAAAAAGTAAAGACTGTGACGACCTAATTTTTGAACAAAGTTGTTCAGACTTAAAACTAATTTACATTTTTTATGAAAATTATGTAAAAATGAATGAAGTTATAGTACAATAATAAAGTATATATCGTCGGTGCGCCGACCGAAAGCGATATGTGCATTTTTTCGTTTTTTTTTTTTTTCGCTAGATGGCGTAAGTTTGAGAATCTCTATCCGTTACAAAAACCCGTATGTGAATATAAGGCTTAGTTTTCAAAAAACCAATCCAGATATGTGCATTTCTAAAGTCGACAAGAAAACTATGTGTACAAATGCACATACGGAATTTGGCTTACACTCGTAGTAGCCCTGCACATATCTGATTTTTCCGTGAACACGTGTTGTATGATTTTGAGGTTATGTGAACATTTTATCGTTTGGAAAACAATTGAAGATCTGGTAAGTGCTTTTAATTGCATTGTTAATCGAATGTTACTACAAAATAACATAGAACGGAAGAAAAAGAACCGTACATAAGTTAAGTCCTTGAGCTATTGTTTGGTATGAGTTTTTTTTTGCATTTTCTTCTATAAAGCCTCATTCTATTTCCATTTATGTAAAAGTCATGTTACTTGCACTTGTTTTCTTTTCGCATTTTAAGCTTTCTTCTTTTATTTTGCTTCAGATTTTTGCCAACTTGCAAAGACAATGCTTTAAAAATGGCTGGTAGAAATAATTGGAGGGGAAAATTGCTTGTTGATCTAAGTACAGGAAATGTATCAATTGAAAAAAATGCAGACGAGTTTGTATCAAATGCCTATGACCCTACTGTAGACTACAAAAACCCGCAGCAAATTATTAACAATACAAATGATGATCTGACTTCAAACAATGAGGAATATCAAGAACAATCTCCAAGGTCCATTGTACAACATAAAAGCATCATTATGCATAATAATATTGAGCCTCCGGAACCTATGTTGATTGAGAATAATTATGAGGCCAATCATGCTTTTGAAAGCTGCGAACATGATGTTGAAACCGTACCAACACATTCAAATAAATCTGATTGCATTCCTAACGACGTTACGGGGCTCCTGGAGCCTATAAATGTTACAGATAGACAAACATGGATTTTGAATGATCAAACAGGCGTGCAACATATTGAGCGTCCAGAACCTATGCTGGTTGAAAATGATTGTGATACCAATCATGCTTCTAAAAGTTGCGAACATGATGATGCAGCCGTACCAAAACATTCAAATGAAAATGAATTTATTCTTAACGACGTGACAGGGCTAATGGAGCCTAAAACTATTACATATGGACAAACATGGATATTGAATGATCAAACAGGCGAGTTTGATAAATGTTGCCAGGAAGAAGACATACAGGAGTCAGATTCTGAAAACTTTGCAGAAATGTATGATAAAAGAAGAGACAGGAAGTATAACATGATGAAAAGACTTAAAGGTGAGCAGTATGTAGGCAGAAAAAAAGTACACAAGAAGGACAAGACAGAAAATGACCAGAAAGAAAAAGATAAGACAGAAGAGGACAAGAAAGAAGAGGACAAGAATGAAAAAGAGAGCTTTGTTTTAAAAAAGAAAAGGCGTATTAAGAGCAAGACTTGCAACCATGACTCATGTACCATAAAAACAAGCCGGAGTTTCCAGTGTGGCATGATAAATGAAGAACAGAGAAAATTAATTTTCCAATACTTTTGGGATCTTGAGACGTGGGAAGCTAAAAAAGCTTACATAAAAAATCTAGTGCGTATGCGTCCTGTGATAAGAAGGCGCAAAACATCTCGCGCAGCATCTTCGAAGAAACAACAAGGATTTGACTGGTTTCTGCCCAATGAAAACAATGAGATGGTGAAAGTTTGTAAAAACTTTATGTTGAGTACAATTGACATAAATAATGACACCCTATGGGATTGGATAAATACTATGTTTGAAGACGAACAGATTAACAGGCCTGGTTCCTCTACATCCCACAGAAGGAGTAGTAAAACTAAAAATGATGCAACATCAAACAACAGAAGTGAACTTCGAAAAGCATCCGCAATCGAGGAATGGCTGAATTTGTTACCTAAGGTACCGAGTCATTATTGCAGATCGAGTTCTACTAGAACCTACGTAGAAGATTCTTTCAGGAATAAAACACACATGTATAGAGTCTTCAAAAAATGGTGTTTATCCAAAAATAAACCATTTTCACAAAGAAAACTTTTCTGTAAGATTTTAAAAGAAAAGAAAATATCAATTTTCAAACCCAGAAAAGACCAGTGTGACACCTGCACTGCGTTTAAAGAAGGTAATTTGGCTGAAGATGAATACAACAAGCATATAAACATGAAACAAGAAGCCTACCTCGCGAAAGAGCAGGCCACTGCTTTATGTTCTTCTGAAGTTCTGGTGGTTACAGTCGATGTTCAAAGCGTACTGCTTTGTCCCAAACTGCAAGTATCTGTCCAGTACTACAAGCAGAAACTTCAAATGCACAATTACACCATTTACTGCAACAATGACGGTGAAGTACATTTGTATGTATGGCATGAGGGTGACGGAGGCGTTACAGCAAATGAGTTCACTACCTGTCTTATAGACTTTTTGAGACAAAAAGCTACGGAAGGCTTTAAAAAAATGATAATAATATCTGACGGTTGCTGCTATCAAAATCGGAATAAAACGTTGTCTTCAGCTCTTCTAAACCTTTCCAGAGAAAAAGAGTTGGACATTGAGCAACTGATTTTGGAAAAAGGGCATACTATGATGCAAGTTGATAGTGTGCATTCAACGCTAGAAGGTTTGTTTAAGCCTCCAATTTACAGCCCTAGCCACTATGTCTCCTTAATGGCGCAAGCTCGTCATAGTAAGCCATACATTATTCATAATGTAGACTACACTTTTTTTAAGAATTATGAAGACGTATGCCAGTTGGATTCCATTAGGCCTGGAAAGAAAGCCGGAGATCCAGTTGTAACTGACTTAAGAGCAGCATTATACAAAGGTGGAGAAATTTTCTACAAACTTCGTCAAACAGATGAATGGCAGCTACTGCCACAACGACTACACAACAATGACAAAGATCTAGTAGATCTATACGTTGAACCAAGAAAAATTGAAAAGTCCAAGTACGATAGCTTGCAGTCTTTGAAAAAATACATGCACCGCGATAATCATTTTTTTTACGACAATCTTAAATTTAACTAAATGAAAACAGATTTTTTCAACAAGACTGTTAGGGACCAAAAAATACAATAGTATTTTTTTTTTTTTTATAGAATTAATATAGAAAGAGTACCTATTTTTGAGTAATATTTTTTTTAGAATGAGCACCTCATAATAAGTTCAATATGATTGTATTAAATGTTTGATCTCTTCGAATTGTAATTAAAAATAACAAAAAAAATAACAAGTTTAAAATATATTTTTTTGATGTTTTTAATAGGTCTAAAATAAATAATATTTCTCGTTAAAATTACGGTACCTAGATTATTTCTTTTTGTAATGCTTAGTCATTTGTAGAACTTTTTTTATTATAAATGTACCTCAAAATTAGTACAATATGATTGTATTAAAACGTTTGATCTCTTAGAATAACTTTGTAATTAACAATATAAAAAAAATAACAAAAAAGTGTTTAGTAGGTACATTTTTTTGAAGTTTTTATTGGGTCTAAGATAATTAATATATTGTAAGAACTACGGTCGATTATTTCTTTTTGTAATGATTAGTAATTTGAAGATCTTTCTTTTTTTAAATAAAGGCATAAAATGTACTTTGGTATTATTATTTATAAAAATAACCAATAATAATTACTATAGTTCTCAAAATTTTGCACATAACGAAGCCCATTTTATGTTCATTAATTGAATAATAAAAACTGATATGTGTATAACTTGCACATCCTTAATTTGGAAGTCTCAAACCAAAACCGATATGTGCACGAAAAGAGAAAAAAAAAATTTTGAGCCTTAAACTAGCCAGAACAACAGCTTTTTCTTTAAATCTCCTAAACTTTATATTTTTTGTACAACTTTTCTTATTCATAGATTTTTCTTAAGTAAGACTCAGTTTGAGTAATGATGTTTTTTGAGCCCCCTGAAAAGTTAACGAAATGCACATATCACTTTCGGTCGGCGCACCGACGATATGTAAATTATATACAGTTTTAGACATAAGCGTCCCGTTTCGTCTACAACATTACTGAGGTAAATACGGTATTGAATCGCGAAGTGACAACATTATAAATTAGTTTTCCTTTTGTTTGGAGTAAGTTTACATTACAAGGCATTACCAGAACCGAGTCGAACCTAGACAAATCTGTACACGACTGTTTTATGACCAAGAAAATAAACAATTAACTTACATTTTTAAAGGAATTCCTTAGTACGTTTTCACTGACAAGAGTCGGATTGAGATGCCCTAACATGAATGCAGACTATAAGGGCACGGTTGGATTTTCAACGTTCGGCTCAGCGTCGAAAGTTGAACTTTTTCTTAAACTGTGTAATAATATTTAGGCACTGATTTAGGTGTCGCTTCCTGTTGTTAAAATGGGGCATTATAGTTATTATTTGTATTGGCTCAAAGACTCTTAGTCTAGTTTTTTTTTTAAACGTTGCTCGCGCTAAGTATTTCTCCTGTATCGTGGGTGTGTTTACAATCATTTAAACTCACATACACAAACAGCCATGGAACAACTACCTGTACGTCATACAAATATTTGTTCTGTGCGGAGATCGAACCCACGACACGCAGCGCAGCAGCCAATCGCTCAGCCACAGCGCCAATCGCGCCGTAAAGTTATTTATGTTTATTTTCTTGGCAACAAAAACAAAATCAATCAATGTATGACATTATAACCATTAGAGTTACCACGGTAAATAAATTTTAATCCATTCATTTTTTTAAATTCCATTTAAAACATTTTTGTGACAATTGTAGACGATAAATTTGATAATTTTTAAACCATTTACCGCGGTAAATCTTTTTCATTTACGGCCAATTTCACTATTAAAACTAAACGCGATCAGAGCTACTAAACTGCAATTTAGAGTTGCATCATTGCATAGTATGGTGGCTGACTTGCTTGCTTGTGAGCTTTGCTGACTGCATTCCGTTTCAATGATGAAATTCGTCCTTAATTGTAGATGGGATCTCAAATAGATCTAAATATTTTAAAGCCTACTAACAGAGCGTTTAAAAAGAAATTGTGTAGTTTAAGATGTATCTGTCATCATAACATCACGCCTGTAGTTCCCGAGGAGATAGGCAAAGATGTACCTAATAGTACATCATCATCGCCAGTTATGAAGTACCATGTAATAGGGGGCGAGCCTATTGCCATCAATCAGGCACAAATGCAGACTCTGTGGCTGTTACTGAGAAATTCCTGTTGGGCAAAACCCAGTAACACAGCCCAACCTGGGAATCGTATCCAGGACTTGGTTCAGCAGTCGCGCTTGCAACCATTAAACGAACAAGACAGTCATGTACGTGTCCTGCATTTTTTGAAGTGAAAACTTCTTTAGCGGCGTTGTGTACTTTTGTGATGGGTAAAAAATGTTAAACTCGCGTCAGGTCATGTGTCCTGATCGAAAATTCGTAAGACGGATTGACATTAGGTTACGAAGGAATTTGAACTTTATGACATCAGTCATTGATGAATATTGTATTTTATATTTTACCACATAAATGAATACCCCAAAAAAAATATTCCATAACCATCCTAATATATCAAAAATGCTCAACGTTAATATTCAAGTTTTCACTTCTGCCGGCACTCGTGGAATGCTACCCGTTTTTAATACCCTAACCATACCGTTAGCGCGCGGAATACAAATTATGAAAGTACATTTCATTTTAAACCCTCTGTTATCTGTTTAGTTGTTATTTTCTATTGCACTCTAGAACCCGTCAATTTACACAAATCTTATAATTTTGCACTTTCCTTTTCTTTTATTATTGCTATGTCAATTACACAATTCCGTACACTTCTATACTATAAAACATTTTTATTAAATTTTTACTATAAATACTAAACTAGCCAGAAGATTTTTTCACTAATAGTTACTAACGCAACCAAGTCAGTTAGGCGACTGGAGATCATTTTGACGGATCTGTATCAAAACCTCCTATTACCAGAAAGACACTTCAGCAAAATGTCTTATTAGCAAATAAAACTTGGTTTAGTTTATTGTCTCGATCAGATCATAAATATATAATAATCCTTGAAAAAAACTTGCATTATGTGTACTACAATTCCCATTCTTTTGTTTTGGGACCATTTGCTTATAGCACATTTTGCTAATGGGACGTTTCGATACGGAGCAATTTAGACCGTCTTTCACTCAGTCGTCTAACTGTCTTGGTTGACTTATAAAGCATTCAATTTACATGGGAACTCAGTTTTCATCGTTTCTTCTACAATCAACTCTTTTGACGCCCAATTATATCTAACTTCTTTAAATTTACCACTGCTTGTTATTAATTAATCAAGCGAGTTTATACCCGGCCCTCGATTGGTAACCATTTTCTGTCCGTCTTCATATAAACATATCATCAAGCTAGTTTCCCCCGAAAGGGATGGCAGAGGTGTTCATCACTCTCGTATTTCGCCAGTTATTTGTGTGTCCATACACGATATAACCCGAAAATATTGTTGACTAAAGTAGAAAAATAACTAAGTACCTTTATTGTAGATACAAATGATCACAAATAATTATTTTGGCTGTTGTTACCAGAATAATTAGTCTATTTATCACGTCTTGTTAAAACCTCTTAAAAACATCCATGTGGATCATTCTATGTTCGAGTTTTCAACCGTGAAAAAGATTGTAACCAAGTCAATTCAATCAATGTCTTATTTGAGTCTTCTGTATTGTATGCCAGCACTTTTCATGCTATTATCTAGGTCCAGGTCCTAACCAAAGCGAATTTCGCCTTCACTTTGTTCGGCGAATCCCTACGCTTGGCGCGCCAACAGAGGGCGAAGAAATGTGTAACATAAATGCGACGATCGCTTTTATTAGGACTCAGGATAATGTTATCCATACTACATTTTTGGCGTATACTGGCATTGCTACTAGGCCAGATTTCATATAAAGTAATTAAGATGACGTATTAAAATAACGATTGGTAGAATTATTTCCCCATTTAATTGCACCCAGGCAATATAACGAGTCAGCTAGATGGACTAACGACCTTAAAAACGTGCCTTCGTCACACTGGTTGCGACAAGGGGCCATATCCAACTGTGGACTGAGATATACTGACGTTACTGTACATTCAAGCAATGAGCCACATCTGTCAAACCAAAAATGACCTCTTTTTCGCCCTTCATTGAGTGCGTGTAGATGTGTAGGATGCGTGTCTACTGCCACAGGCCGGCGTAGTTCCCGATGAGCGGCGCGGGCAGCGGGCCGCCGGCGGTGAAGATGCGCGTGCCGCTGTCGTCGTAGCAGTGCGTGTAGATGGCCGGCACGTGCTTCACTTGGTTGAAGCCGTCGGCTTCTTCGTCGGGGAACTGGAAACGAACGAAGGTTTAGTGAAATTAGGTCAAAATGGATCGGTGGACGGTTGTAGTTTGAGACGTGCATTGTTTAGATAAAAATTTAACCCTACAAACCTTACAAACAGTATGTAGCGTCATAGCAACACCACTCTGCCACATTACTAACTTATGTCTTAGCACTGGTATTTTTCCCAAAAGCCTTAAAACCACCGTCATAAAGCCACTCCATAGAAAGGATTGTAAAGAACAACTGCAAAATTATAGACCCATTGCCTTGATACCAGTTTTCTTGAAGGTGATTTATGAAATATTAAACTCGTATTTGACCAAATTTAATATATTATTTGACGAACAAATGGGATTCCGTAATAATTGAAGCATTAATACAGCAATATATTATTTTATCAGTCATATACTACTAATGTTGACAGTAAAACGCCAGTATGTGCCCTGTTTACTGACATGACAAAAGCGTTTGACTAAGTAGATCGTAAGACACTAATTGGAAAACTAAACACTTACGGTGTAAGGGGAAATGCTTTGAAACTGTTAAAATCTTATTTAAGTGACCGCCATCAATATACAGAAATAACTAGAGTCAATTTAAATACGAAAAGGGAAACAAAATACCGATTAAACTAACTTTACTATGGGGTACCACAGTTTAACACAGGGCAGTGTGCTTAGGCCACCATTATTTCTTATCTATATTAATGACCTGCCACAACAAATAAAGCATCCAATGATCCTCTTCGCTGATGACAGTACAGCAATAATAAAATGTTAAAATAATCTGACCTATGAAGAAGATGTAAATAACTCACTTAAAAAAATAGGTAATTGATTGGGTTGACAGACATAACTTGGTTATTAATATTGGTTGGTTATTGCATTTAACCAAAGACTAAAACCGAACCATTTAAATGTTTCACCTATCGGACAAAGTATAGAAGAGGTAAAAGTAGCAAGATTTCTTGGCATTCTAGTTGACAGCCAACTAACGTGCAAAATGTTCCTATGCTCTTTTCATCCTGGCAAAGAAAGTCAATCTACAAACAGTACTTATAGCATACCATGGCATAGATTCCTCACTACTGAGATTTGGCATAACATTTTGGGGCAACTGTGCCGAAAGAGAAACTATATTTAGAACTCAAAAAAGATGTATACGATGTATGTTAGGCCTAAAAACTACTGATGGCTGTGAGCCTGTCTTCAAATTATTAAAAGTCTTGACTTAACCATGCCTATATATACTTGAAGTAGCAGTGTTTGTCAAATGTAACTTGAACTTGTTTCCTGCGATAGTAGATACTAGAAAACCGCTCAACTTAGATCCCAATACAAGACCATGTTGTCAAATCAAATCAAAATCATTTATTTCAAATAGGCCAGTTACAGGCACTTTTGAATGGTCGAACAACAATAAAAATTAAGCTACAGTCCCAGTCACAAGACATAAGTTGTGAAAGTACTGTAGTTGTCCATTCCAAAGCGTAGATTTCTATGGAGAAGAATGGGCAAGAAACTCCATGGACACTATTTTAAATCAGAATCTTGTTACAAAAACCTTGGTTATATCATTCATGTTGAGATGGTACATTATGTGAGAACGATGTAGCAAGACTTGCACGTTACAAGTGTCCATAATAAAAACAAAAAGAACAATAATTAAAAGATAATATAATTAGTTCGAAATGAGCTGTGGCAGCTAAGAGACGACCAGGCACAACTGACAGCGCCCGTTCACGAACATGACGCATGGATCAGCCATCATTCAACTCAACCATTTTGAAGGGAACAAAATGACCCGACACACGCGCCACCATCAGCGTGACATTTGAGTGAGTCTCAACCGCCAGGGCACATTCAAGTCAATAAAAGACGTAGGTTTACAGTAAATATAGCATTATTGTCAGCGATATAATCGTCCAATTTGTAATAAGCCTGCTTGCAAAGTGTGCGTTTAATGCATGTTTTAAATTTCGTTTCACTCAGTTCAAGAATACTTTGTGGAATTTTATTATAGCATCTTAAACAGTACCCCATGAAAGATGAGTCTACTTTAGCGAGTCTGAAGCCTGGCTGAACTAATTGGTCTCTATTTCTAGTATTGTAATTGTGTCTGTCACCTCTTTTACTAAAAAGATGCAGATTTTTTCTTACGTACATTATGTTTTCATAAATGTATATGCAATGTGCCGTCATGATGTTAATGTCTTTAAACAGTTCCCTTAGAGAATTCGCGCCTACGGAGATTATATATCGCTCTGATGGCTCTTTATTGCAGAATAAAAATAGACTCGATGTCTGCAGCCCGTCCCCATAACAAAATGCCGTAAGACATTATACTATGAAAGTAACTAAAATAGACCAATCTCGCGGTATCATCGCGGTATCGGTATATTGACGGATTTTTCTATCAGCATATGCTGCTGAACTTAACCACCCCGCAAAAAATGTTAAATGAGAACCCCACTGAAGCCTTGAACCAAGCGTTATCCCCAGGAAAACCTTTTAATCGACAAATTCTAGTTTCTCTTTATTCAATATTATATCACAATCACTACTTTTAACATTCGGTAATGAAAATCTTATGCATTTAGTCTTTTTTTAATTTAATAGTAAATTGTTTGCTTTGAACCAATTATGTACCTGAAGTAGTGCGTTATTGACGTTATCTAGATTTTGGGCCCGTCTATTTATCTTAAAAATTAAGGAAGTGTCATCAGCAAATAACACCATATTTTGCGGTTGGCTTTTTAATAAAGAGGGTAGATCGTTAATATATACTAGAAAGAGGAAAGGACCCAATATGGACCCTTGCGGAACCCCCATTTTTGCTTTTAAACCCTGTGAATTAGCACCATTTATTTGAACTTGCTGTTGCCTATCACTCAAATAAGATTTTACAAAACTAAGTGCAAGTTTACCAAGTCCGTAATGCTCAAGTTTCACAAGTTGTCGTGATTTACGCAGTCAAATGCTTTGGAGAGGTCACAAAATATTTCAATGGCGTCTTGGGACTCTTCCCACGCTGTAAATATGTGCTTTAATAAATTTACACCGGCGTCAGTTGTACAACGTCCTTTGGTGAAACCATACTGTTGATCGTGCAAAAATTTGTTGGTGTTAAAATTATTGAGCATTTGATTAAGCATTACCTTTTCAAACACCTTGCAAAAAACTGGCATAACGGATACAGGTCTATAATTATTAGTATCATTACTGTCTCCGGATTTGGGATGAAAAAGGGATGACTTTACTGTATTTCATGAAATCAGGGAAAACTCCTTGGTCCACACACAAATTAAAAATTGAAGCTAAGTATGGAGCTATAGTCTCAACGATGGATGTACAAAATTTGATAGACATTCCCCATAGATCTTCGGTCATTTTGATTTTTATTTCCCGCAAAGCTTTAATAACTGTCATAGGGTAAACCCTATTTAAACACATAAATTTGTTTAAATTTAAATTCAGCCGGGCAGTCAGACACGTTCGCCTTTAATAAAGCAAGTGAGACTTCAGGTGAGGAATTTAGAGCCTCCGTAGTTTTAAACGGTATATCAGTAAAGAAATTTACAAATTATAGAGCTACTTCCTGATCAGAGCTTTTAGGACCACATTTTGTATCTAATGTATAGCTAGTGTTAACTTTTTTTTCCTAATAGTCTCATTATTTTTAGCTTTCCAAACTGTCCTTATCTTATTTTCTGCGTTTTTGATCTTGTTGCTAATGTGCAAGGCTTTAGCAACCTTGCATATATTTCAATTTTTTTTTAAATAATTAGCAACATACTTGTTAAAAGTTTCAGTGTTTATGAAAGGCTTAAGGCCATACAGCTCAAATAGTCTTTCCCTACTTTTTCTTATACTTGTAGTTGCCCAATCACTAAAAATAAATTTAGGGCAAACGCTTTTCATCTTCTTTTCAAAAGTTTTTTTGTGTATTTTAGGCATGGGGCCGGTTATATACAATAAAATTCCTGATAACTTTAAGAATGAGAATTTGCACAACTTTAAAAGAAAATTAAAAGAATCTTAATAGATCTCTAAAGATTTTTTAATAGAAAAATGCTATTATTCAATCACCAAATATTTGAATGACATGCTGCTATAAAATTTCTGACATTTCATGAGTACCTAACAATAATTATTGATCTTCCTCAGTGACATTTAATTTTAATTTACGACATCATTCAATTTCACTTTATTGTAATACCTGCCGACATTGTTTGAGTTAATTTTTTTTTTTATTTTTTTTTCTTTACTCGTAACTTATCTAATCAACGTTGTTCAGTGTCATTGAAATTCCTAATGCGATAGATTATCTAATTTATTTACTTGTTTATTTGTGGTTCATGTATCTATATTAATTTCTTGTTTTAATTATATTATTTAATTATAATTAATTATATTGGCTCATATATTGAGGCAAAAGCACAGCTGGCTGCCAAAAAGTTGGGGGTCCTTGCAAAGGTGAGAAAGTACTTCACGCCAGAACAGCTGCTCAACTTGTATCAAGCGCAGGTTCGATCATGCATGGAGTACTGTTCTCATCTCTGGGACGGATCTGCCAAATACCAGCTTGATGCACTTGAGTCGATTGAAAGGCGGGCCAAGAGGCTCATTGGCAATGAGGCACTGGTCAACTCTAAGCTCCAAAGCCTTGAACATCGTCGCCGAGTTGCCAGCTTATCGCTTTTTTATCGGTTACATTTCGGGGAGTGTGCGATGGAATTGCATGATCTGATTCCGGCTAGCCCGTTTCATCATCGGACTACCAGACGTACGGCGATGCGCCATCGGTACTTGGTGGACATCCCACACATACGCACTAAGCGTTTTGGGAATACTTTTATAATGCGTACCGCTAAGGAGTGGAATTCCCTGCCGGAGTCTGTGTTTCCCGATAGCTACAATCTAGGGGTCTTTAAGTCAAGAATGAATAGGTTTCTTCTAGGCAAGCGTGCTTCACCGTCGACCATATCATCGCTTACCATCAAGTGAGATAGTGGTCAAGCGCGGGCCTATAGATAATAAAAAAAAAAAATGTATGTATTGCTACTTTTGTACGCCCTAGAGATAAAACATAGCGCCCTCAATGTATTACCAAATAAGAACCTATAATGTACCTATGTTTTACAATTAATTAATGAATCTTGAATCCTACTACTATTTACTACCATTATAGTATAGGATCCCGCTATACAACGACCTTCACCGAGCTGGTTAATGGATGAAACTTATTTTATATTAAATTTTATATGTCAATAAAAATATTGCATATGGGATGTCTAAAAATTTCAGTCAGTAATTTTTTTTTTTTTAACATTTCACCGGTTTGGTTAATAGACAAATTCCATACCAATCGAAAGTATAAAGCCCATAGAATATGCAGACGTTAGGTTAGCTTTTCTTTTCCCGTCACAACTCTCGGGTAGGCAGGTATAAACAGGTAAATCGATACTAGTAACTTGCACCGGTCTGGTTTATGAATAAAAAGCCGGCCAAGTGCGAGTCGGACTCGCACACGAAGGGTTCCGTACCATTTTTTATAAAAAACGAACAAAAAAATCTCTTTTTTGTACGGGAAACCCCTTTACAAAAAATTAAATATTTTAAATATTTATTTTATTCTGTTTTTAGTATTTGTTGTTATAGCATCAACAGAAATACATAATCTGTGAAAATTTCAACTGGCTAACTATCACGGTTCATGAGATGCCTGGTGACAGACGGACGGACGGACGGACGGACAGCGAAGTCTCAGTAATAGGGTCCCGTTTGACCCTTAGGGTACGGAACCCTAAAAAAGGCAACCTAAAGTTTGCATATTTTATGGGCTTTATACTTTCTATTTGTATGGAATTTGTTTAGTAACCAAACCGGTGAAATGTTACTATTTTTTTTTAAATTATTTATTAATCATATCCTGGACTGAATTTTTTTAGGCAACCCATATGCAATATTTTTATTGCCATATTAAATTTAATATAAAATGAGTTTCATCCATTAACCAGCTCGGTGAAGGTTGTCGTATAGCGGGATCTTAGCCTATTATAAGATACAAAATGCTTTATTTGCGTGAAATATGGTACATTATGGTCTTATAAATGAAAAGGTTTCACATATTTCGCTGACTTATTTCAGGATGTAAACTTAAAATTAAATTAAAATACCTAACAAAATGTGTCGTAATTTAGGTACCAAACTTTTCGACCAAGTTACAAAACAAAACATTAAAAATTAAATGCGAAAGTTTGGATGTATGGTTCTTACTCAATCACGCTAGAACGGATCTGGATGAAATTTGGCGCAGAGATAGTTTTTTTTTCTCACACTTAGTCATTAAAATTTCCACACGAACGAAGTCGCGGGCAGCAACTAGTTGTCTATTAATTCAACTATGTTTCTTTTACAAGTTGCTGTAATGTTGCCAGTTTTGCACAGTTGTATTTCCTCAACTACATGGTGCAATTTCTTTTACACTAAATGTGTTTCAAAACAACGATAAACATCATCATTATTTTCCTGCCCTCATCCCAATTTATTTTGGGGTTGGTGATGAATAAGCACTTACTCAGTAGTCACCCCCTTTCTAGACATATCATTTTTCCCACAATCCATCCATCGTTCCTATGGTCTTCGCCTTCTTCATTCATACTCAAAACTCTCCTCACGACATTTGCCTCACTCTTCCTCATCACATGCCCATATGGTATGGGCAAAAAAACTAAAATGGGACTGGGCAGGCCATGTCTGCCGGTTGCCGGGGCAAAACTGTGGGCTCACATTTCACAAAACTGGAGCCCTGAGACAGCTAGACGGAATCGCGACAGACCGAGAAGAAGATGGCGGGACGCCTGGATGGCTTTCTCGTTAATTGGCGAGAAGAGGCAAAAAAGAGAGAAAAGTGGAAGCAATGGGGGAGGTCTTTGCCCGGGAGTGGGAAAGCTCAGGCTAACTAAAAAAAAAACTTGAGAGGTGTCAAGGGACACCCGGATGGAACGAAGTTCCTTTTAATTGTCTTGCTTTCTATGAGAGAGAGAGAGAGAGAGACAGAGAGAGAAACACGCACACGCCGCATGGCTTACAACTATAGCAATTGTCCCTGTCCTTGTCCTTGTCCCTGTCCTTGTACGCCGCACGGCTTAAAACAATAGCAAAAAGTGCCGTTACAACTTTTTTGGTCTTAATTTTTTCCGTCTAGCCCCCTTTCGCAATGCGCGATAAGGAACTTCGTTCCAACAAAGTATATTTACTGATAAGACGATAAAACAAAAGAACCTTGTTGGACTCACCACGTAGCCTCTGGAAGCCTTGAGTGTGACAGTTTTCGTTGAATGAATATTGCTCTCTAAGTATTTGCCGGCGCGCAAGTCGTAGAACATTAGAAGACCTGATGAAGAAAGGAAAAAACAACATGTTAGAATTAGGCATCGTTATTCCTGAATCAACTTGGGTGGTTTAGGGGCATGAAGAACAGGATGTAAAATTCTCCATCTCTCATAGAAAAAGGAGGACCCTCCGACCATACGGGTGCTATGTCTGGTGGGCAACTGCCTGACAGTTGTTGTCGGGCTTTTTCTATACAGAGTGGAAGATATAGTATACCATTCTGAAACCCCCAACATAGAAATTTTTCATCGGGAATTTAAAAAAAAATAGTGCGTGGAGACCCTTCGCACGGAAGAAGTGAAACTTCGTAATGTGGAAATGAGTGCTTTCATACCCCCTCCATGGTAGCGTTAAACGTTTAATGCAACCTTGTTGGAAGTGGCATACAGTGGCTGTTACATACATTTAGATACTTTAAGTTTTTTTTTGGAGGGTTCAGTACGATGTTCTGGATATGTGGAAACCGTTTTCGCGTCGGTCGGTCGTTTTCAGTTGCGAATAACTTTAACTGCGCGATTTAGGATTTTGATGTAAGTTCTTCATTTATGTCATAGATGGCGCTGTAGTACATTTTGTACTATGTTACCGCTACAGTTGGGAATGCTCCATCAGATAATAGGAATGCAGGACAGGGCGAAAGGTTACATATCGTATATTGAAAAGGGAGGATCCTCCCACCAGATGGCCCGAAAGTTGTTGTCTGTATACTGTGTGACGTACCCAGGCCAGTGCCGATGGTGAGCATATTGCCTCTAAAGCTGGCAGAGCGGATGCCGCAGCCGTTGTACCGCGAGGTGATCTTCTTGACCGACTGCAGCGTGCGACAGTCTAGCAGGAGGGTGTAGGACTTGCAGCCTATTGCGTACACGCCACTTTCCTGAGGAAAACATGAGAAAAATTATTTGGTTAGACTAGCACTATAAGTCTATTTAGGCACCAAGTAGACTTATTGCGCCAGGATAACCAATTTTTTTTTAAAGTACAATAAAGTTAGCAACAGTGTTCAAACTGATCAGGTTTTGAGAAAATGGAGACATAAATATTCAGGCTTAAGTACAGTTGTCTCAGGAAAATCATTCGTTTCGGCAACGCGCAATGATAATATAATATATGAGCTGTAACCTCCACCGTACTAGTCAATTATTTTGATTTGGTTAAACAATCTTAGTTGAATAATGAAAATAAAAATGAAAAGTCTCAAAAGTTACATGCTATACATGAGTTGAGACAGCCCCAGTAAGTAATTAAAAATACTTGTGTTGGGGTTGACTCGCTACTTCCCTTATTTAATACAGTATTGAGACTAAATTAATTAGAAAATAATACAATATGAAACAAAACCCAGCCATGAATCAAAGCTGGTAAAAACATTTGTTATAATCTCTATGAACTTATTCTAAGCATGCGTGATTGTGTGTGTGAGTGTGTGTGTGCGTGTGAGTGAGTGTGTGCGTGTTTGTGAGTGTATAATTATGTATGTGTGTGTCAAGTCAGCAAATTCGTACTAGAATGTGCTCAGTTTCATCATACGTTAGAGTTTTTAGCCATTCAGTTATAACTTTCTTACATTCATACAAGACTTTAGGATGAAATTGTAGTTTAGCATTTATTTTGTTGTAAATATATGCATATTGTGTTACGTACTGTCGTCTTGCAAAAATCGAACGAACCATTGCGGACTGGGCCACAATATCACTCCGTCTTCTATCCCGGCTGGCAGAATTAAATGGAATAGATTTATGTAGATATAGGGTCACATTTAACAAATATAATTGTCTTACCGATAACAATCCACTTGTTCTGTATAATAATGCTTTAAGCAATTCTAAAAACCTTTCAGTAATAGGTGAGTGCGACTGGAGTAAGTGAACTTGGCAAAAAGAAAACTGGACATAAACGCGCAATGATAGGTGTATTATTATAAAGTACAGTGCGAAATTTAGAAGCGTTGTGTTTGTAGTAGTAAGTCTTACTCGAAAACATGAAGAATACCCAAACGCAAACTCTTTCTAGTTTAACTGTACGTACCTGTGTAGCTAAACACACGAGGTCCTGGCATGAGGGCAGCTTCCGGGAGAGCGTCTGGCGGAAGGTCTCCGCGTTGAACACGTGGATGTAGCCGTTCAGTGTGAGTGCGGCTATCTCGCGCCAGCGCTGGTTGAATGTCAGCGCGCGGACTTTCTGACCTAAGTGCATGTATTTGAAAATAGTTAAAATCATCGAAGATATACTTTTTTACACTTCATAGGACTGGATGCAGTGGAAAACTTAATCTTTTTTTGCAGTCGTGGGATACTAGGTTTGTGCTAATAATCGGTAATGTACTACTAGTCGGGATATCTTTCTGCTAAGTTATCTTTGTGGAGAATAGTATATAGATAACTTTACAAAAACAAACTGGATAAAACAGAGAAAAAGAGTGGGACTCAGTGTATTCCCCTGCGGCACCCCAAATTCAAACCTAAGTTTATCACTAATGTGTTCTACATTCTCACAGATTGGTTTCTGTTTTTTTTAAGTAATAATTCAGTAGTGCTAGTGGAACGCCTTTAATATCACGGTCTTCCAGTTTTTGTACAAGGCCAACAGAGGTAGAGTCAAAGGCTTTTGCAAGATCAAGAGATGCAGTCTTAAAATGAGATCAAGAATAAAAAATACAGGCCATTCACGGCCTGCTCTAAAAACATACTGCGTATTAAAGTTCACTAAATTGAAGTTCAAATACTTTGTAAGCCTGCTGTTGATCAAACGTTCAAATATCTTCGATAACATTGTAAAGATTGTGATTAGCCTGTAGTTAATGTGTTGTGCAGAGTTAAATTATTTTTTCCATACGCTTAATCAGTCTGTGATATCTACTTCTGTTGGCTGAAGCAAGGAAAACATGTTCAGGTGGAGATTCATAAATGATGCTGCCCTGGAGAGTAAAAGTGGTGTTGCCCTACAAAGGATAGGACACATAATATCGTGTCCTGCTTGTCCTATTGCTTTGACATCGCAGGAGCTGATGGACGCTACTGAAAGTGCCAAACACGTCACCAAAATTTGGGCTGACTGAATTGAAATTGCTATCGACACGCTAGTAAGAAGATCTACTTCTGCCGAATAATTGATATTAGGATGTACGGACCTGAGCGGCACTCCTTGACACAGACGGGCGACACGTAGTGGTGCATGGTCTGCGTGGGCGGCGCGGCCGGCGCACGCCACAGCGCCAGCTTGGAGTCGCGCGAGCCGGTCACTACGAACTCGTCGTCCAGCCAGCACATGTCCAGGATCTGTGCACATACGTGGATATTACTTAACCCTATATACTTCCTGCTCAGCATTGAAAGAAGCGATGGGCTGATATGTCGGAATCGACCAATAAAAATAAAAAATCGACATTGCGTCTCTCGTCTTCTGCAATTGGTTGAATCTTGTACGGCTCTTCTGTGCCCCGCTCGTCTCCACTTTTGTGGAGATCAGGCCAAAAACTGAACATTAAGGTATACACTCTGCCTGAATTTACTATTTATTCCTTCTTGAAAATAAGTTTTAGTATTTTTTGCCATGCAAACTTATCTTAATACGCAAAAAAGGGAACTTAACATAATTGCTAAGATTTTTGTGAAAAAGTAAAAGAATTCTTACCCAGTCTTTATGCGACTCGCCCACACAGACGGGGTCTAGGGTAGGCAGACTGTATATTGCTAACTCGCACGAATTGCGCGCGCCCGTCGCTAGTAACGTTCTGAAACAAAATTAAAGTTTACAATTTCATCATCATCATCGCCTTATCTTTCCCAAATACGTTGGGGTCGGTTTCCAGTCCAACCAAATGCAGCTGAATGCCAGTATTTTACATGGAGCGACTGCCTATCTGACCTCCACAACCCAGTTAATACTGGGTAATACGATACCCCTTGGTAAAACTGGTTGTCAGACTTTCGGGCCACTGACTGCCTGTAACGACGGTTGATAATTTAAGACATTAAATTATCAATGGGTATCGTACTCCTCAGTTACTGGGTTGACAGATAAGCCGCTCCATCCAAAATACTGGTATTCTGCTTCATCTAGTTATACTGAAAGATAAACTATCCAGCACAGTGGCTGGCAGATGATGAATTAGACATTCTGGTTGTTAAATCTTATGTTGGTGACTAAGGTCACAACAGATTTTTGAACAGGTTTTCAGGAAACTTAGGTATTTCGTGTTTTAATAGACTTCAAAGTAGTAATAGTGTGCACTGACCTAGAAGGGTTGATCTGCAGCGCATGTATCCCGGTCTGATGGTCGGCGCCGGCCCAGGGCGCGCGCGGCCGCAGCGTCGGGATCGCGTCCAGCGTACGCCGACGTACGTCGTACACCATCAACTGCAGTAACAAGCAATATACATATTATTTATGTTGCAATCCTTTTTTACAAAGCTTTAGTATGTTTTGAGCAAGTCTTGCAAGTGAAAGTCAAACCAGTTCTCCCAAACCGATTGAGCTGAAATTTTGCGCACGCCATTAGTTCCGGTGACAATACTGACAATGCATTTTTATGAAAGACATGACTTAATCCTGCAGCTTGTAGCTTCGTTCTTTTTTGTTTTTTTGACATTCAAAAGTGTCTGTTATGGTCTAATAACAATTGAAATAATTGATTTGAGTTTGAGCCAGGATCGCCTCCTCACGAGAGTACTCCACAACGGTTGGTGCACGGAAACGAAACTTTGTATACGCGTTCCATGTTGACAGATTAACATTTTTTTTTATCTTTCATTTGAATCAGAGTGTCAGAATATACGCTATCTACCAAACTGGACATGGCTTTCAAAGCGTTTCGGATTTCTGCACCGGTGGTATAGTGTACCTATACCATGGCTTGTTTCTTTCACCTACGCCCAAGCGCGGGGCCTGTAGGATTTGCTATGCCTGATACGTGGGTAATCAAGCTCTGTACTTAGTCTAGTAGTACCTTGTTACACTTGGTGCCGAACACGACCTGCCTGTCGGAGAGCCACTGAGAACAGAACACTTTGTTCATGTTACCCAGGTTGATGGGAGTCTCTCGGAACATGTCGTGGGTGAGCATGTGTCGTGTGGCGTACGATGGTTCCACTGAGCGAGGCTGGAAAAAAGAGGTACTTCGTTATTTTGCAGTTGATAATCCTGTAGATCGTTCCATTTAAGAGAGAAAGAAAGAGAATAACGAATAGTTCTTAAATAATTCTAGTCTAGAAAGGAGGTATTTTTAGGAGTCATGCGCGTATTGTATAATCACTTGCTTCGGTAAAGGAAAACATCGTGACGAAATCAGCATGCCTGAGATCTATTTCTTGACGGCAAACCAAGTCTCCAAGGCTCTGTATGGTGTCGGACGTAAAGAATAGCACCATCCCATATCTTCCCGTGGGAGTCGTAAGAGGCGACTAAGGGACTTGCCAGAGAATGGGCAGCAGCGTTCTCTGTGCTTTTTTTGCAACAACAGTACTGCGATCGCCAACCCACCTGCCAAGCGTGGCGATTATGGCAAAACCCCCCCAAAATGTCAATGTCAACACTTGGGGGAGGCCTATGTCCAGCAGTGGACGTCTTTTGGGCTGAAATGATGATGATGAAACCAACTCAGAGGCCCATAGAAACGGCGGCATAAAAATTCTGACACCAACACCAGGTAAGTCACTAACTGCACGATAAAGAAACAAGTCTAGGAAATATATTATCTGCTAAAACTAGCTGCGTTGTAAAGTTGACTCCCCAAGGATGGCGATGAATGGGCTAAGCGTCTAGGAAAAATATAAGGACAAAAGCAAGCTATTGTTATTTTATGTATCATCCTCTGGGGTATTTGCAACTGCTAAGCTAACATACAATATGTTTTACATTTTAATTTCGATGTTAATACTAAACAGGAATCAGTGCCTAAAATTGTTCAATGATTTGAATTGTTGAATGTGTAAAATTGTTGTTGTTTGTAAATTGTTTGTTTTGTTGTTGTTGTTGTTGTTCTCTGAGTGAGTTCACAAAAATCACGATGCACAGAATATGTTACGGTGAATAATGAAATTGTATTTATGGCCACACTATTGAATTAGGACATTCCTGTAATGATAGTGATGACGCATGACGAGTTAATAAATAAATAAATAAATATTTGAGTTATAAAGTGTGTCATAGGTTTTCCTAAAAGACATGAAAATGCTGATTTATGGAGTATTGTTTTGCCTCCACTAAATGTTATTATAGACTGTCTAGAAGATAATTTTAAGTGCTGATTTACTGAATTATTTTTGCCCCCATTTTTTTAATTTTTTTAGACTACCATTGCTTCTTAAGCATATAAACCCTATAAATTCAGTATAATCTCGTAATATTAACATTAACAATGCAAGGTACCTAACACGGAGTCAAGGGCATCAGAGCCAAATGCAGCAAGATAAGATAATGGCATAAGTACTAGCTTTTACATGTGGCTCCTCCTGCATATTTGTAGGAACACATAACCGGAATAAAAAGTATCCTATGCCCCCGGGTATGGTCTACCCGTGTGCAAAGAATTCACTGAAATACGTTCAGCCGATAAGGCGTGAAAAGCTAATAGACCGACAGAGTTACTGTCGCATTTATAATAATTTATTCAGCTGTAGCCCGCGACTTCCTTCGCATGGATGTAATTATGGTTTTGAAAAAAAAAATATAGCCTATGTCCTATCTCCTTGCCAAATACGTCACAATCCAATCAGCCGTTAAGTCGTGATAAGGTAACAAACAAACAGAGTTACCCGCATTTATAATAAGAAAAGATGGATGATGCAAATGTTTCGACACTGTCTTGATAACAAGTTAAGTAAACATACAACAATGTTACAACTATTGAGGAAGGACCTTTATCATTCTTGTTTTACTTGAGATTATTGTACTTCATTTGACTAAATTACACTTTCCATTGGACTAATTCATGCTTACACAGGGTGCAATTACAGGCTGTTTCGTGTAGATAGCACTTTTGTAGAGAATAGCACATTTAAAAAATATTAAATGTTAGGTTCCAAATGATGTGCTCAATAAGTTTTTTTTTCTTATCATCTTATATCTTGCAATGAGTCTTTCTGACTATGAGCAGATGTGTTGAACGCCTATTATTAATGAGGAGATGTACCCCACTAGGAACATCCTCCATATTAGTATATTGGCTTAGTCAACGCCGCCGAGATCCAAGGTTCTGTGCCGTTTCAGACGATTTACACAGTCAGGTAATGTGAGCTGGACAGCGAGCTGGTTAAGGTGTTGTCCAGTCTTGTTTTGTATTTGCCTGCGAATGTCTTTATCCTTGACTTTTGGCATGTTCAGGTATTTATGGACTTCACTGTTTCTGACGAACCGGGGTGCATTACTAATTTGCTTAAGGATGTAGTTCTGAACTCTTTGAATAATACTTATGTTGGAATCACAGCAGGCTCCCCATAACTGCATCCCGCTCAATAAGTGGTTACCATTTGTGCATCAGCATCCCTTCCACCAAATATTGTTGCGTTATTGGTGCATGTGGTTGGGTTTTTTATGGTATATACACTGCTGTCTCTACTATCTATACTAATATCATAAAGCTGAAGAGTTTGTTTGGTTGACCGCACTAATCTCGGGAAAGACAGGTTCAAACTGAGACATTATTTTAGTATTGGACAGCCCATTTATCGAGAAAAGCTAGAGGCTATTTATATCATCACGCTACGACATATAGGAGTATCAATGAAAAATGTTGCAAAAACAGGTAAAATGTGAAGGACACAAAGTCGGCAGGATGGATAGTATTAGATATAATGCTATACAGATAGATATGCTCAGCTTATTGGTAACTAATTAAATAGTTATTTCAGTCTGGATTTAAACAGTATGGTAGCTTGTAATGTGCATTATCAGACCACTCATGAAAAGGATCTTAAATGATCCATTGTTTGTGGAAAGTATGTCATTAAGAAGATTTACTAGCAGGTAATGCTGTGTCAATACATACAGCATCCACAATATGTATGAAGGTAAACTTAAAAATATTGAAGTATAGATAAGTGTTATAATTAACATGTAAGACAATTATATTTTTTTAGATCCCATAACATGGAGAATTCCAGTGTGAGTTTCAAAATCTGCTTCGACAGCCAGGACTGACGGCTTAATATGCTTTCCAAGGTTCAAAGGAAACTGTTATGGGTGGTCACCCATCCACGGATCAACCTAGGCCAGTGCGCCTTAACCTAAAGCTCCCCTCCAGTGCGAGACCTAATCCACTTAATAAACATGGGCTAATTTATTGACTAGAATTGATGAATGAATTGATCTATTCACTAGAATTGATTTAAATTAATCTTTTAATGTATAAATTATTGATAATAACAGGGTTTTCATAAAACTGGCGAAATGTTCTATTACACCTTTCCCAAACCCTTAGGGGATTTCTGGCACAATGATGTGGTGGATGATTATGACTTTCATATAGAGGTGGTGTAATGTAATTGCTTTGTTTAACTATAAAAATGAAAAAAGTATGATTATACATTAAAAGATTTAAAAAACTTCTAATTAATACCTCAGCGGTCTGCATCTCCCTTGAGCGTACATAATCAACAAAGTTGTAAGAAGTTGACAATATCTTATGTTGTTGCGTAGGTGTTTCCTCCTCACTGTCGCTGTCCGAGTAGCACACAAAATCTTCTGGCTTGTCCGGTTTCCTTTGCTGCTCTAACCTGAAAACAGAATAGAAATTAGGTCATGGAATATGGTTAATATTAGTTTTAGTGATAAAATTAGATGACATTGCTAAAAAACTTAGCAACTATACATTTTTATTTATGTCATTAAGTATGTTTTCCAAGGATGAGATTGAAAGATTATAATCATGCTTTTACTTGAATATTCAATGGTAATACTCGATTCTCACACTAGATTACATCTTGCCACTATCAACAAATAAAAAACAATACAGAAATAACAATCAATAACAAAACCATCAAAGTTTTAGTTCAGTGTCAGACCAATTAATTAATTCTCCACTGTGATACTGAATGTATGCTTACTTTGCCATCCTCGCAAAATCTATAGAAAAATAACACAAAAACAAAAAAGCAAGGCACCTGGCGTGGCTGCGTAGTGCCAATGCCCTGAGAAAACCAATATTTACCTTAATGCTCTAGCTTTCGCTCGCCTCTCTTTAATCCTACTGGGGATGTAGCAGGACGGGTATCTCCCCTCAATCGCTCGTCTCACCGTCTGCGCCATTTTTATGCCAATCGAGTGTTTCAATAAGCACCGTTTTACACACGGTCAACTAGTCACTTTCGTCTTGTTCGACTGTACACACACCAATAATAAGACATCTTTCATTGTAGTATGGAGTTCGAACATTCACATCCACTTTTATTGACAAGTCAACGCTTTGTACAATAACTAAACATGTCGTTTCGTTTTTAATATAAAAATACACTATGTATAAACTCTAAAAATACAATAATAACTCTATATCTTCGATAAGTTTCACAAAATACTATACTACGCTGACGGCTGGCTGTCATTGATGTTGCCAGGTTTTACTTCAGGTTTATAAACATCAGTGTGTTTGGTAGGTTTTATCGGTTATTGGAAAACCGGTAACTAAGTTTATACGGTAAATAAAATTATAAAAATGTAAATGCAAAAATGTAATTTTTAAACATTTCCAACTTCAAAATATAGTAGTTTAGTTTAATGGCGATTTCTCCCTCTTTGTGGTATTAAATTTACAGCAATGAAATATCTTAATTCATATTTCTGAAGGAAAATTAGGGGCCATAGTCCATACTATACTACTTGATACTTACTGGTAAGATAGATTACCTACTGAAGCATAGCCATGTTCGAAGTTTTCTTCATTATAGAATGAAGAAAACTTCGAGTGGCATGGCATGGCTATTCCTGGTCCAAATTATAGATATCAATACAGACTACTATTAGTCTGTATTGATGTCTATAATTTGGACAAAGCAGCAACAAAAATAAAACAGTTTGCTCAAATATCTATTATAATGTTACTGTAGGAAAAGAAGCGAAAGATGTCCTAGATATGGGTCATATTGATGGTCAGCTCATGACTGGACGTTGGCGTTATATTAAAAGCCTATGTGGCGATCTGAAGCAGCGTTTTCGCAGCGAATACCTGGCTCTACTTAGAAATCAACGGCTAATAATAATCCAGTTGAAATCGGGGACATAGTTTTGATAGGTCTGATGATGTTCTTGAGACGATGCAAGGGGTGGATGGTCATAGGCGTGTAGCGCGGGTTAGAACCGCAAGAGGTGAATTAATCAGACCTCTACAGCGCCTCTTCCCATGAGAGGTTCGTCATAGGGATGTGCCAACCACTGAACCTGCACAGCAGCTGCCCACTAACATGCACGCCACTCGTTCTGGTCGGCTGGTGAAATTGCCCACTAGTCAAATCAAATCAAATCAAAATCATTTATTTCAAATAAGCCAGTTACAGGCACTTTTGAATGGTTGAACAATTATAATAATGAAGCTACAGTCCCAGTCACAATACATAATAACTGTGAAAGTACTGTAGTTGCCCATTCCAAGGCGTAGATCTCTATGGAGAAGAATGGGCAAGAAACTCCATGGACACTCTTTTAAATCAGAATCTTGTTACAAAAACCTTGGTTATATCATTCATGTTGAGATGGTACATTTTGTGAGAACGTAAACGCATAATGTAGCAAGGCTTCACAGTAAAAGTGTCCATAGTAAAAACAAAAAAAACAATTAAAAGATAAAATAATTAGTTAGAAATATGCCGTGGCAGCGTGAGCATGACATACTCTCAACCGCCAGGGCACATTCAAGTCAATATAAGACGTAGGTTTCCAGTAAATGATAGCTTTGTAGTACATAGGACTCACACAATATGGGCTATGCGATTATATGATACTAATTTAATTGAATTTATACAATGCAAAGATAGTTGTACAATCTTCAGCAGCTCCAACAATACTATTTAATGCTATCAATTTATGCGAACCTGTCCTTGTGGAGCAGGACCGGCATGGAGCCAAGCATTATTATCAGCGATATAATCGTCCAATTTGTAATAAGCCTGCTTACAAAGTGTGCGTTTAATGCATGTTTTAAATTTCGTCTCACTCAGTTCAAGAATACTCTGTGGAATTTTATTATAGCTTAATTAAACAAGGTACTGTTTAATTAAGCTAGTTAGTTAAAAAAGTTAAGTTAAGTTAAGTTAGTTAGTTTGTTTGCTATAATAAAATTCCAAAAAAAAAACCCCATGAAAGATAAGTCTACTTTAGCGAGTCTGAAGCCTGGCTGAACTAATTGGTCTCTATTTCTAGTATTGTAATTGTGTCTGTCACCTCTTTTACTAAAAAGATGCAGATTTTTTCTTACGTACATTATGTTTTCGTAAATGTATTGGCAATGTACCGTCATGATGTTAATGTCCTTAAACAGTTCCCTTATATAGAGAATCGCGCCTACGGAGATTATATATGGCTCTGATGGCTCTTTTTTGCAGAATAAAAATATAAAACTAGGTATTTATAAATTTAAAGATTTTATTTCACTTTATTATTTCCGAATAGTATTTTAGTTTACATAGATTTCTTCCGCTTTCTCGCGGGGCCAGAGGATATTGTAAAATAATTGTCTTTGACACCTTTTTTAAAAAGAAATTGTTTTTTTTGAAAATGAAAAACTGTCTCTGAAGAAAAATATAAGAAAGTCTACTACTAATTCTGTGATCCTTTTTATTTGTAATCGTTGCACCCAATAAAGTGATTCCCGACCCATTCTGCAATCCGAAGACTGCAGGTTCGTGTCCCGTCACGGTCGCCAGATATTGCAGAATGGGTCGGGAATCACTACCACATTAGTAGTAGACTTTCTTATATTTTTCTTCAGTGACAGTTTTTCATTAAAAAAAAAAATATTTTTAAAAAAGGTCTCAATGACAATTATTTTACAATAGTTACAGTTGTATAAAGACCTGTGCAAATTATTTTGTATTCGTGAACAGAGACCTCACGGTACCACAACAAATAAAAATAAAATATCTCCGTTTATTAAATCAGTTCGCTTTAGTTTAACAATAGCTTAGCTGAAATACTGGAGTGAATAAATATTCACCGGTATTATTGTGGAAGTGTTCACAAAATCAGAATATAATACTATCATGAGAATGCATTTCGCCATGTCGCCATTTACATAATCTGACTTTCGAGAAGTGAGCGCGCTATCTTGACGTTCCAAGGAAGGCTTCTTAGCATAAGTGGTGGGTTTGGATTGGGCGTCGGGCTTGCACTATCTATTGTTCAGGATACATTGTTACCTATAGATATGTTTTATAACATAAATAATGGTATTGGTTTTTGGAATAAATGGGTTTTTCAGAAACTTAAGTGAAATCTATCCGCTCTGGCACTATGGCAACTAAAAGGGACTAAAACTTTTTTCGGTTAACCGCTTTGGATACTCATTGTATAAAGAGAGGTTTTAAGGATATTTAATGAGTTAGTGTGTATAGCAATCCTTATGTGACATTTAGCGACGAGAGGCATGGAACCACGGCATCTATTTGAAAAATTCTTTCACTGGTCGGAATACTTGCACCACAACACCCGGTCATATCGTAGTGCAGCTCGGGAGATGCCTAAATCCAATGGTGGACTACGGTAAGCTGAACTGATTGATTGTTATCTGTACTAATCTATACTAATATTATAAAGCTGAAGAGTTTGTTTGTTCGCGTTCAAGCAAACAAACAAACAAACAAGCTCTTCAGCTTTATATTATTATTATAGTATAGATTAAAAAAATAATGTTGTCCTATTCCAATAACCCATAAAATATTTCTCTTTAAATGCACAAGTCACCTAGTTTTAGTATTCCACATAATAATCCAGTCTGACGGATGTTTCCCGGAGATCTTAAAATGGCCGACTGAGTGTTTCCGCTTACTGAACGTATGGTAGGCCCGTCGTATGGAAAATTGCACTGAAATTACTGCTGTTATACTGAAACTCTTTCTTGGGTTTTCCATAATGGTCTGTGCATTGTGCATGGCTGTATTATATTGTAGTTAACGTTCAAGATCTAGGTAATCTAAGGAACTACTGGTCCGATGAAAAACTCTTTCAGTGTTTGATAGCCTATCTATCGAGGAAGGCTATAGGCTATATAC
Source organism: Cerastis rubricosa (assembly GCA_949152445.1). Classification (NCBI taxonomy): domain Eukaryota; kingdom Metazoa; phylum Arthropoda; class Insecta; order Lepidoptera; family Noctuidae; genus Cerastis; species Cerastis rubricosa. The sequence goes on from OX424541.1 coordinate 20,324,854, forward strand.
CATCACGCTACGACCTATTGGAGCGGAGCAGCAATGAAAAATGTTGCGAAAACGGGGAAAATGTAACGCAGACGAAGTTGCGCGGGACAGCTAGTAAATAATAAGACTGCGAACGCAATTTTCTGCGAACCAATCATTGAAAATTTTAGATTACGAGTTCCTACGTTGTGCTACTGAATCTGGAGTAGAAAACAACACTCGAAAAACCGTTTAAATCCTTACAGGCTCTCACAAACTTTCATTCACGGAGCTTTTCAGTTTAGCTATCAACATTGAGCTAATATAGCAGCTCCGATTCTCCAAGAACCGTGCACTTAGGGTTACCATTTCAAAATTGAAGAATCTTTACAAATAGTCGGTTATTTTTGCGAAAAGAGTAAGTAGGTACCTACAGATGATATACATTTTAATGTTTTAAAATCTCCTTCATTCGAAAAGTGTGGACAAATCATTGACTGCGGGCGGCGGAATTTGGCAGATACTGAAATATCTGTCCAAGTCCGCTGTTCTCAGTTCGGTCTGCTCTTCAGTCCGCTTAGCTTGACCGCACCTCGACGATCCAAGAAAATTCTGGACAGGGAGCTAAAAAGTAATCCAGATGTAACGGGCAACCCTAAATGCATTTAATGTAATGACCACTTAAACTGTTGTCATGCTACTCCCGGAGGAAACTACAGAGTATCGGGAGAAATCTTTAAACCAATTGTTCACTAAGAACTTTAGCCTCGAGCTCTAAGTGTAAGCCGGCACAGTTACACCGGCTCAGGTGCAACAATCTTTTATACGTGATGCGGGAAATACGTATTGCGAAGGGAATAAGAGAAATTGCAAACTTTTGTTACAGGCTAGACATATTACGATTTCAGATGTAATACAGTCACAGTCACACAGTATTCACATTCAGGGCGATTTTGCGTACTGTTTATTGTTAGAAAAGAAAGGGAACGGCAACTTTTAATTGTTAAAAATTAAAACTTATTTTATTTTTTCTTTATTTCGCGAGGAAACCCAAGCTCACGAACCCATAGTTCAATTTCACGAGGTTTGTGCCCTAAAACCCATCGATTGAAAACTATCAATTATAATTATTTGCCTGATATATTAAACAGGGAGTATTTTGGTGACAGCCATAAATAGCATTTTATACTGCACTTATTTTGATATTGCACGACTCGACATGCCTAATATGCTAAAATTGTAATCTGTTTAGTTACTCATATCGCTTTAAATGTTCAACGCAAATAACACCTAACTAAGTAGATATATATATAAAGGCTCTTACCCGCTGCATCGGAATTACTTATGATATGTGGCACCAGATTTAATTAGATTAAGCAAACAGACGTCGGCGATCCGTCAACGTCCTGTTACGCGCCACCTTCCTTGACAACTACCCAAGTCAATATGGCTACCCGCAACGACTTGACGTTCCGCCAGAGAGAAATGTAGACCCCTTCTCTCTCGTCTGTGGTCACAGATTAGTTTGCAACGTGAATCATATGAAGCCTTTTTGCAAAGGCGCCGACACGGCCAGACTGACATACGACCGTCCTCGGGCGTTATTGTATTCCTGGAACAAACAATGTCTAATCACCAAGACATCCGCTCGTCCACCCTGACATGAGCCAGTGCCTCTTACTTTAGGTCACAGCCTATTTCGAACTCACTCTCGCAACTTGCACCGCTCTGTTTGCTCATACGATGCGTAGCCCGGACAAATGCGTCCCTTCGACTTGCCCCAAGTGCAAGACCGGACAACACCGTCCCTTCGACTAGCCATCGGCTCACTCATGATGCGTAGCCCGGACAAATGCGTCCCTTCGACTTGCCCCAAGTGCAAGACCGGACAACACCGTCCCTTCGACTAGCCATCGTCTCACTCATGATGCGTAGCCCGGACAAATGCGTCCCTTCGACTTGCCCCAAGTGCAAGACCGGACAACACCGTCCCTTCGACTCGCCATCACTCACGTCAACGAACTAGATTCGTACGTCCCTTCGACCAGCACCGCTAAGCCCGGACAATACAATCCATTCGTGACACACAGACGCATGCGTCCCTACGAACCCGCTAGCACTCTAGTCAGGACCGGACAACATCTCGTCTTTGGGTTTGCGTCCTTTCGAGTTACCAACCAACGGGCAAAACCGGACAACAACACCCACACGTAATCACATCCCATAATCTAAACGTACCTTAGGTTCTGAACATTATGCTCGGTGGACGTCTACTTCTACGTCAAAGGTCATAGGTCCCTCATCTTCCGAATCAGCACTAGCTGTTTCAGCCCCTAAAACGACCCACTGACCCAGAAGGGGCCGCAAGCAGTCAGAGTAGCGGAATCTGCAGTCAAGGTGTCAACACTGCGAGCCGACATAGTCTCAAAATCAGCATCAATAATGCCTTCTGACTGCATATCTACCGCCTTCACGGCTTCCTCGTCATTCATAATGCCTTCAGCTAATTCCATTAAGCCCTCGTGATGTCGTAGTTGTCATGATCTATCTCGCCAGAATCGGCCACCATGTGGGCAGAACATGGGCCCCGTGCCACGAAAACACACACCACACGCGGCACACCGCTTCCGTCGAACTCACAAATTACTTGAAATTACAATCCAACACAATAAACACTAGGCACCATGAATCGGGGAACAGTGACATTTCGACTGAACACACTTTCTTTTCGACTGAAAATTGTGGACGAGACAAGCGCTTACTCCAAACGCCGAAGAACTTTTACGAATAACGCCAGCATCTAATAATTCCTGAACTTATTGGCCGACAACCTATTTTATCAAAATATCGTCTATTTTAATGGTACGATCTCCATCGTGCATTTTAAATCATAACCTCCGATGCCAGAAGGTTTACTGATTATGATGTCACCCATAAACCAATTAAACAAGCCATGTTTAAGCAATGAGTCAGATGACCTACTTATCGAAAAAGAAAAGAAACGGTCTCACCCGATGATGTTGTGAGGGTACCCTCTTGATGATTTGTGCTCGCGGGTTTGGACGCTTTCCTTGTTGCTTGAAAAATTCATTGGTTATGTTCCTCGCTTTACTTTACTTTCGTGGAGGGCGCGATTCTTTATCCCACTTATGATAAAGGCTCTTACCCGCTGCATCGGAATTACTTATGATATGTGGCACCAGATTTAATTAGATTAAGCAAACAGACGTCGGCGATCCGTCAACGTCCTGTTACGCGCCACCTTCCTTGACAACTACCCAAGTCAATATGGCTACCCGCAACGACTTGACGTTCCGCCAGAGAGAAATGTAGACCCCTTCTCTCTCGTCTGTGGTCACAGATTAGTTTGCAACGTGAATCATATGAAGCCTTTTTGCAAAGGCGCCGACATATATGTGGAAGCTTGTTATTAGCAAATGTCATTGTTTATGCATAATGCTTATGATTGTTATTAGTCTGTAAGCTTTCTTTAAAACTAAATAAATAAATATTTTACTTAGGTTTGAATACTGCAATAAATAAGCAACCACAAGCACTAACAATATTGTTTAAATTGTAAGGGGGTTATTGCCAAAACCATGTCATTTCTATTGCACAATGAGTATTATAGCTGTTTATCTTTATAATTTTTTTTTCTTTAGTCTACTTATAAACTATCTAGATAATTTATGAGTAGACTAAGTAGTTTTACTGCTATAGGGGAAGCGCCAGCGTACTCCGAAAAAATCGCTTGGTTAGTGTTGTAAAAGTCTTGATTTCAGGAAATAGTAATTCAATAGATGAATATAAAATTGAAACGCAAATCAAAAGTTGATTAATATACAACCCTATACTGACTTGCAATTTGCAAAAAATCATTCAAAAAATAGAATTCCCGACATGGCGCTATTGCTTCAAATAATACTGCATTATTGAAAGTGATGCTCGATAATTGCTAGGTATTATTTGTCGGTAATGCGGTGGAACAATAAATTTCATTGCAACTGCATGCCGCCCACCATGCTGTAGGTATTTTCATGAGGTCATTGGCTTACTGCGATGCGGTTGGTAACCGCTGTACCCAACAAACCGACTAGTTCCTCGAATAAAAATGTTTTATCGCGAAATATGGAGGTATTCTATGCAACTTATGCATAGCGCGCGAAGGAATTAAAATATTTGAATTTGGAGTAGTTAAAACTAGGTTCTCATTGCCTAATTGGTTAAGAAAGAGTTTGCTCTATTTAATACTCTATAGTTGTACTTGGATCTTTTAGCAAGTTGCCTTAATCTGAACTCCCGCAATCATCTTCTTTTTTTTACAATTACTTTACAATTTCCCCGGACAGTTTCACAAAAATAATTTTCAACAACGCTCTTAAAACTGTTTTTCAAGCGCTGAAAAAACACATAATGCAGTTTTTATTCTGCGGTTTTTATGCATAACTTTAAATAAAATGTCTAATTTCACTACCCATTAGGCCTGCATAGTTTTTATGTTTGACATACTGAACTATGCCAAGACAGGTTGCCAGAAGTTTAACTGTAATCTTTCCGTTCAATCAACTTTTACGAGATAATAAAACTTGACTGCCTAGAAGCTGATATTTTATTACTTAATCTGCATTTCAATTCGGGATACTGAATTATTTCTTTCAGATCAATTGCTGCATTTAGCATAGTACACAACCAGCATAAGCCTATATTTGAGGAAAGTATAAACTGGGTCTGAAAAAACATCACCAGCATCTTTCCTACTTTTCTTTTTCTGCAATAGTCCGCGTCAGCTTCGCAAGTATCTCCTGCGTCGGATGTATCTAGCCTCATGCGTAAACGCGATACTTAAGTAAATTGAATTAGGAACCTACATTCCGGACCAAAGTGCTACAATCCCTACGCAGTATCATCCGAATTGCTACCAAAACTTTCCTTTTAATTAGAGATCTAAAAATAGTTGTCAGTTACGAACTAGAGATGGTCCGCCACCTGACTGAACACTAATGTGGCTTTAAGACCTGCGCACTGCGACCATTCAATACATCTTTTTTTTGTATATATTTACTCAAGTTGATACAATGCTAACGAATGGAAATCTTTGGCGGTACTTATTCATAATTGTATGTTTGCTTTTAAGCACTGAGCAGTACAATCAGTCTAGCGAGAGGGCAATTTTCATGGGTAGCGACTGTTGAAATTCTTTTTAATTTTTATTCGAAAATACGTGGTCAATGATATGATTGGTTGGTAGGTTACCTCTGATAGTGAAATCCTTTAAATAAAGACGAGTTTAACGAATTTATTTCTCGGCAACTGTAATGTAAATTGTTGCCGGAAAATACGGGACAAGTACCGGGCACTTATTAAATTTTTTGTTCAATCAAAAATATCACTGTCACAAGTTCATCTCTGATTTATACGCGAAGGAAGATAAATCAATAGATATCCAGTCTCTTACTTGCTGGAACTCTAAAATAATTAAGAGTCAGTGCTCTAAATTGATCTCTCCGAAAGTTTTACAAAACATCATAATTGCTCCACATCGCAAAGTAAACAGTGCAACTACAGCGTTGATTCATAGATGGCGTTACTGATATGAAATTGTGTCGGCATTCCAAGTTCTTGGAAATTGACTGATTAGTTTTTAATTGCAGCGAAAGTCGGAATCTTCGTTAATACTGAGTGTTTGGCACAAATGGCACGTCTGCTTTTTTATAGAATATGGCACATCATTAGGTGTTATTTGAATTATTTCGTATTAATGAAATGCCTGAGTCTACTTTTAGGGGGTAATTGCGATCAAGACTGTCGCATTGTAGTGCTAAACGTATGCTTCTGACATTTCTGACGAGGCTCGCTCTTAAAACGAGCACTTCAAAGGTAAATCCTGTCAAAGGAGCGCCATCAGAAGTATTCCTCAGAGCCGGTCATTGCCTGCCACTGCTTCTTGTCCAACAGTATTGCTAACAAGTTGTATATTTTTTCAATTATCCGTCTTTCAATAGCCTTCGTCACTCAAGCGACTTTGGTTAGGTTAGGGCAGTTACTCCCTTGTGCTAACCCCACAAAATAAAACGTGGTTATTCAAACAATTCGATTTAGTAAACTGACCTTCCACTGGTCACGCAACTAATGTGTGTTTATGGAAACTTTGGGACTAAAGCCACCAGTAAAAACCAGTTATAAGTCCTTACAAGAGTTATTATTTTGTACCTACTTAGATAAACCTCAAGGTGAGCCTGATTGTGATCTCCGACCTAAAATAATAAATTATAGCCAGAAATTCTTTTCGCTGGCAAAAATGTAGTACAACTTCACGCTGACCTCTTCCACTTTAATTTTAAAGTATAACTCGTAGGCGCTTAAATTATTGGCTACATCTCTCTAGCCGCCAGCTCTTGTCTTTGGAAACTAGCCAGACGATCGCGAAAAGTATATAATTTGCTGACTCAACCTAAGGTTTCAACTTACCTTTTTTTGTTCGACCAGTATTTTTTTTCGGTGAATATCGGTTTTTTAACTGATTTTTTTTTTTTTTTTTTTAATTTTTTTTTTGATCATAAGGTTTGTAACGCTGGCAACATTGACTTAACGTTTTCTTGCATATTTTTTGCACATGATTTACTTGAAGCCAGCTTTTCATGTCATGCATTTTTACCCGCCCTAGAAGGAAGCTATACCATGTAGGTACAATAACGATTATGATTCGTTGGGCTATGTATAGAGCAGGGCGTTTTTCCAAGTGTATTCAAAAGGGCGCTCATCACTCCTGTATACAAGAGTGGAGCTCGAGACAGCGTAACAAACTACAGACCAATTTCTGTCCTGCCAGCGCTCTCTAAAGTACTAGAAAAAGTATTGAATAACCAACTCATAAAATTCTTAGAAAAAAATAATATATTATCTGATTCCCAATTTGGTTTTAGGGTAGGTAAAAGTACTGATGCAGCCGTTAGCTCGTTAGTAGATTATGTTACATCTTGTCTAGATAATAAACAAAAGTGTGTGGGAGTCTTTATCGATCTGGCCAAGGCTTTTGACACTGTCTCGATCCCTGCTCTTGTTGACAAGCTGGAAAGATGTGGAATAAGGGGAACGGTACTTAAAATCTACAAAGACTTTCTTACTGGCCGTCTGCAGAAGGTTAAAGTGGGTAGTGCTATTAGTTCGGATGTCGCAGTCATCTATGGAGTCCCACAGGGTAGCATTCTCGGTCCCAGTCTCTTCCTGATTTACATTAACGACTTGTGTCAAATGACACTGAATAAAGGCAAAATATTTACCTATGCCGATGACACAGCCTTGGTGTTTCAGGCAGAGACCTGGGATGCAGTTCAGCAAACCGCGGAGATGGGGCTCCATAAAGTCTGCTTGTGGTTGAGGCATAACCTGTTAACGCTTAACATATCAAAAACCTCATTTATACAATTCACTAACGCTCGCATAAAACAACCCAACGTGGCTGTCCGGATTCACACATGCAAATCACCTTTCACTCAACTGTGCTCGTGTACAACATTGAGCAAATCAAAGACGGTTAGATACCTTGGGGTTCTCTTGGACGACAAAATATCCTGGCAACCACATATCGAGATGGTTTCGTCACGAGTCAGGAAACTAACATGGGTTTTTAAAAATCTGAGGCACGTTGCTGACACCGATCTCCTTCGTTCAGTTTATTTTGCATTAGCACAATCGGTTATTGGATACTGTATTGGGGTTTGGGGAGGTGCATGTAAAACGCATCTGTTACGCTTGGAAAGAGCGCAACGGTCCCTGCTTAAAACAATGTCATTCAAACCATACAGATTTCCCACGAAGACATTATACGAGTTGTGCCGGGTATTTACAGTAAGACAACTTTTTATTTTCCGGATAATTACTAAATGACACGTATCTACCCCATATGATCCCGGTAAACTTCAAAATAGGCGAACAACACCAAACGTAATTGAATCTGTTAAATGTCGCACGGCTTTTGCAAGACGACAAAATATTTTTCTCTCTGTATATTTATACAACAAAATTAATAGAATCTTAAATTTTTATCCGTTAACACTACACGAATGTAAATCTATAGTAAAAAACTGGCTCTTTACTCTTGATTATGAGGATGTAGAGAAGATAATAAATAATTAATCTCATTCTAAAAGTAACACATACATAGAACAACTTTTCATTCATACACCTACTCATACACCATCACGAACGGGAATCTCACCCACACGCACATGTACACACCTCCCACACACACACACACACACATACACACACACACACTAACACACACACACACTAACACACACACAGCGCGATATATGTGTATAATTATGTTTAAACTAAATAATAAATTTATATTTTTGATGTTTAATTTTTTCATACTTCTCAGTTCTGTTTTTGTTTTATATTTTATTTTTTTACTTCTATTCCTATGTTGACATTAGTATTTAGGCCAAATAAAACGGGAGAGGGCGCTGACTCCTGACATACAGGTACACCTAGTTCAGAAGTCAGAGGCTTCAAACAAGTTTCTGTAACCTATTATGTCAATAAAGAATTTGAATTGAATTGAATTGAATTTTTATTTATTTTCAAATAACATTTAAAAATGTATAATTTTGTATGAACATTAATAGGCGAAGTAACCCAAAAAAAAAACTTATCTTAAATTAAATAATAAAATATTTTATTAAAAAAAAAGTAAATGGTTTTAATTGTTTCAAACCCATTAATTACCTATGATAGAAAACCATAATTTGGGCGAATTAAATTATAACCATATTTACTAACAGTGACGTGATTGGTCAATACGTTGAGTGTACAAATTGTTGTGTAATTTACAAAAAAATCATTTGCATATTCAACTTTTTCACTAAAAACAAGTCGGAAACTTGAACAACAGTAACTAAGAACTGCAGCTTTCTTACCATCCTTTAATCCTTTCTTTCATACAAGTTTCATACATAAACTATAAATTTTGTCCAACGCGCCGATTATAACTTAATTCCGCCCAGTTTCTGTGTGTTTTGTATTATAATCGGGTTCGGGACACAGCGGCGTCAGTGCTTTGGCGATGCGCCAAAAAGGACATTCGTTTCGGATGCTAAATGAAAACGTATGAAAGTTATAATAGAGAATATAGTTAAGCAGTAAAGTTTGGCCTTTTGTGTAATTGGACAAAGGAAATCATTTTAATTATGTTTAAGTTAGATATTGATGTAGGTTTTATGTTAAGTAGACCTGCCTTAATTCTCATAATGGAAGAATTATTCAAATTATTTCCAGGACCGCCAATACATAATTATAACATTTCAACGGGAATATTTCATGGAAATTGTTCCTGGCTGAAATGGGTATTTTCCGAAGTTTCAGCTTTCAGTGAGGGTAAGGCAGGCAGGTCAGTTTCAAATGACCAAATTATTGTACTTTAAAAATGTTCTTTGCTGTTCATCATTTCAGCCGAAAGACGTCCACTGCTGAACATAGGCCTCCCCCAAATGTCGCCACATTGGCATAACATAGGAGGTTTTGCCATAATCGCCACGTTCGGCAGGTGGGTTGGCGATCGCAGTACGGTTGTTACAAAAGCACAGAGAACATTGCTGCCCATTCTCTGGCAAGTCCCTTAGTCGCCTCTTACGACACCCACGGGAAGATATGGGATGATTCTTTACGTCCGACACATACAGAACTTAGGTACTACTACTTTGCTGTTCAGACAAGCAGTAATGTGGTTCTCAGGTATTCAGTACAACATTCTGAAATTACCACATACCTATACATTTTTCATCGGTAATTTTAAAATTACCGATGTCAACGTAAATTTCATAAAACTGTAGTTTTATGAAGTTAACTCGTCGTAGGTGACCGTTTTAGCGTCGGTGCCCTTTCCAACCAGTATTTGATAATTTCGAGTCTCAATTTCTAACTTTTAGACTGTTGTAAAACCAGCGACGTTATTGGTTGATTAATAACCTACATACCTATACCTTGGGCATCTGGTGACCTCTGACTTAAAGACAATTCAGACATAGAGCGGGAACGTAGGGCTTTTTCTGTTAGAGCGAACATGATAGCTTGCAGGTTTGCACGATGCTCGAAGGAAGTAAAAAACACTCTTTTCAGAGCGTATTGCACCTGATTTTATTCGAGCGGCCTGTGGGCTAACTATACTCAAAAACAGTACAGCGCCCTACGAGTCAAATTCAACAATGCCTACAGGGTATTGTTGGGGCTGCCTCGGCACTGCAGTGCGTTGGGGATGTTCGCTGAGTCGCGCTTTGACTGCTTCTATGCGACGATGCGGAAACGGTGCACATCCTTGGTGCGCAGGGTCCGCGCCAGCTCCAACACCATCTTGATGATGATGGCTGTGAGGTTTGACTGTCACTACATTAACCTTTGTTGTATGCTTAATGTAGTGAGAAATGTAGTAAGAAAATGAAATAATAACAACATTACTGTTCATTATCTGTCCCTATTTTCTATTTTTAATGAAATTAAATTTTGAATAAATTAATGATAATTATTGAATAATTTTATATGACTTAATGATTATTTTTACTGACGCGCATTGGCTTTGCCAATTTTAATTGTACTTAGTTAATAATGAAAGGGTGTTGGTTTTTTTTTATTTTTCTAATTATTTTTATTTACTGTACTTATTATATGATCTAATAGGAATTGAATTGAATAATCAGAATAATCTGGAAGCTGTAGAACTTTCTTTTTTAACCATTCCGCTGCAAAGAGGTTCTCTTCGGACTTTATTGCTTCCAATTTGACCTGCTTTGGCACCTGACTCACCTTCGCTAGTCAGCTGGCAACGTTTCAAGTGTGCGCAAACGATACACATCCATCTTTGCTTAGGTCTGTCTCTTCAGGTAGGTATACCACGAATGTTTGAAAGAATGTGTGGCGATAGGGTAGGTATCTAAGTATTTATTTTTGTGTCTATGTTTAAGATGGGAAATAAAATTACACCAAGCAATATGATTAGGGATCACAGGATTCACACGTATCCAGTACCTAGGTATCTGTACGTTTCAGCTTTTTTTTTCAGCCTAATAAAAAATAAGTATGCTAAAAAAAAAGAATACAACCGGTAGGTGTCTTAAAATAAACAATATTGTATTATTTTTGCCAACGAACTTAAACATGATTTTATGTATATAAAACAAAACAAATCTTTATACTAGAAACATATTATCTCAGTTAGACAAATGTCATGAAATCTTTACGGTTGACTTCAAACCATAGAGTACAGAAACGCCGCGCTGACAGCAACTAGAGGCGGCAGTACCTAGGTACTGATGTAATTCGTGGCGTCGAAAGCGTACAACTTCTTTTGCGGACCATTTTCAACACCGTCAGTTTATTTACGGTTTGTGTACTAGTGCGATTGACGATGGTTACTAAATTGGTTTTTGTATGGAAGATATTAATAATGCGTTTATCTCTGGTGTTTAATTGTTCTTTTGGCGTTTGAATGACACCGTCAGGAGTTCGCTGTTGGTAAACGTTTGTGAAGTTGTCTCTGGAGAAGGTAGGAGTGCTCGTATGTAAGGATTGTGTTGTAGATGATGGTCTGTGCGTACTCCAATTCAATTCATTTATTGGTGTGATTTTTAGTACATTTTACATGAGATTTTAATAATAAATAATTAGTTGCACAAAAATCTACTTTAAAGGCCTTTCTACCTTTCTTTCACATAATTAGTAATTATTATAAAAAATAATAATTATCATATTATTAAAATATGGGGTATGAGGAACAGGGTATAAAGATCCTCATCCCCGAAGTAAAGGGAGGATCCTCCGGCCAGACAGGTGTTATGTCTGGCGGGCAACTGCCCGACAGTTGTAGTCGGGTTTTTCTATATACTCTTAAGTCCATGTAAACTTTGCATGTAAGATATAGGAATTTGATGTTAGTTCTTCCGTCGTGTCATAGATGGCGCTGTAGTACTTTTTGTAGTAAGTTGCTTTTTGTTGGTCGCTACATCACTCCCCCCCCTGGAGACCGGAGGTCAATAGTTGAATGAGTCAGCTTGTAGTATTATGCCGTGCCAGTTGGAAACTCTTTGCTGCACTGTCCACGGTGAGTCGGAACAGTCTGCGGTGGTGAGGCGAACCCCAGTGAGTCGAGGCCGGCGCTGCGTTTGCTCCAGTGCGTCGGACGTGGTGCAGCGCCGCGATGTGGCAGACAGCTAGAGAGGTGTCGACCGGGAGGTAGAAGCTCTCGACCGGCCGAAAGTGCAGTGTGCTGTGCCATGGTCGCTTGAAGAGAAGTTGAGTGTGCTGGCCAGGTGCGCTTCCGCTGCATGCTGGTGGTCAGGAATACCCATTTGAAGCTGGCTGACTGTGAGACTCGCTGCTCGAAGGCTTGAGGAAGTGATGTTGATGATGATGACGTCACGTTGCTCGAAGCCTGCGCTGACGTCCATTTCGGGGTCACCAGTTTAGGGGAATGAGGAACAAGGTGTAAAGTTCCTCATCCCCGAAGTAAAGGGAGGATCCTCCGGCCAGACAGGTGTTATGTCTGGCGGGCAACTGCCCGACAGTTGTAGTCGGGTTTTTCTATATACTCTTAAGTCGATGTAAACTTTGCATGTAAGATGTAGGAATTTGATTTTAGTTCTTCCGTCGTGCCATAGATGGCGCTGTAGTACTTTTTGTAGTAAGTTGCTTTTTGTTGGTCGCTACATAAATAAAGATAATTATACAATGTTAAAATTAAATAAATATCAATGTCAAATAACTTACAATTTATCAAGCCATTATATATATATTTTTTATTATTATTATAATAATACCCAAATATACTTGGGTATTTTTTTTCTGCAGAAATAACCATGCAGCACCATAGCAGAGGTCGCCGTAGTGACTCCGTGGTCTATGACTCCAAACAGCCTTGCCTTTGCCATATTTATATTATGAAAGAAGAAATAAATTCATGTTTCGTTTATCGAGAAAACAGGTCCATACGAATAATAATGTGTCCTTGTGCCTAAGCAAATAGACAGATTCTGATAGTTAATACATATTTAATGTCGAAATACAACATGTATCTCTTGAGATTTCTTTTTTTTCTTTTAATTTGTGATCGATTGAGAGATTTTTGATTCGTAAGGATGATCTCGAAACTTCCATTAGATGTGGCTATAGCAAATTTATGCCTTTGTATATGTACCTCTAGCCGCTATCTAAATGCCTACATAAAAGCACACTGTTCGATTTTCAACATTCGGCAATTGCAATGGTAAAACAATAATTAGGCATTAATATTTAGGTCTCGCTTAGTTTTAATGAATACGGCTAATAGACTTTTAGCAAGCTTCTACTAATAAGCCTTGTCAACATAATTAACCGTCAATTAATACTTTATGGTATACATAACCATGCCGGTACGATAGTAGCAAGAGGTAACTTTTTTAGGTAACCTAAGGCTGAGGCTTCATCGGGCCTGTGGACGGTGAGTAATGGGCTAGCACTGTCCGTCTTATGACGACAGGCCGTATCGACAGCGCGTTCGTGTTCAACGCGCGCCTCAAGGAGATGTCAGCAAATCGGAAGGGGTCCGAGAGGCTGGGCTGCGGGACTGTTCGAAAGAGATACCGTGGCGCTGGAACACAAAGAAGGAACATGGATGGGTTTCAGTCAGTACAAGTCTGACACTCCCTCCCGCTCCGCCCAGAGCGGGGGTAATTTTTTGATTTTCCATCCGTAAAAAAAAGGCTGTGGCCTCATTAGTGCGTTGCGTCGTCGCAACGGATCAACGCATTGTATGCCCCGCAAGCCGGCGATGCACGCTATCGCATCGCACTCGTTTGGCCTACTTGCAGTGGAACACCGTCCCTCGCACCGGAGCTCCAGTAGTGCATCGAATCACCCTGCCCCGCTTCGTCTCTCGTCCGTCGATCCGTTAAAACGTCGTGCGACGACGCAATGCATAGTGTGGCATGTCACTAAAAAATATATGTAAAACGACGCACCGTTGACGCAGCGACTACGTAACGCATTGATACTCACTAATGAGACCTCAGCCTAACGTGGTGCCAGTATCATGCCAGTGTGCAGCCTCTTCACAGAACCTGTTTCATCTTTTTAGGGTTCCGTACCCAAAGGGTCAAACGGGGCCCTAATTATTGAGACTTCGCTGTCCGTCCGTCCGTCTGTCACCAGGCTGTATCTCATGAACCGTGACAGTTAGCCAGTTGTAATTTCTACAGATTATATATTACTGTTGCTGCTATAACAACAAATACTAAAAACAGAATAAAATAAATATTTACTCGTTTTTATAAATAATGGTACAGAACCATTCGTGCGCGAGCGCGACTCGCACTGGGCCGGTTTTTTCAATATGCAGAATCACTTCATAATTCCAGGATACAGTTTAATAAAAACGAGGCAAATTAATGAGCTGTCCAGCCTCGCTTATCGGAAAACATTTTAATGATTGTCAATCGACAAGGAAAGCAGAACAACATTGAACTTATAGACAACCCCCTTTATTTGTGATAAAAAAAAGACCCTGGATATTTTTCCATCTGCCAAAAAATATCTGATATCATAAAAAGGTCAGCGATCTAATAACAAAATTAATCTAATTTTAGATATTGTAAATTATATCATAACATCGGAGGATGCCCTGCGGTCATTAATCTAGAAAGTAATTCTAGTGCTACCACCCACATTTCTTCTATTTTAAGCTATGTATGGATCTGGCCGATTTTCTATTATTATTATTCTGCTCTATTTCGGGCATGAAAATTTATTACTAAACTAGCTGTCCCGCGCAACTTCGTCTGCGTCACATTTTCCCCGTTTTCGCAACATTTTTTCTTGCTGCTCCGCTCCTATTGGTCGTAGCGTGATGATACATAGCCTATGTCCTTCCCCAGGTTGAAATCTATCTTCTTGCCAAATTTCATTAAGATCCGATCAGCCGTTTAGTCGTGAAAAGGTAACAAACAAACAGAGTGACTTTCGCAATTACAATATTAGTATGGATATAGACTTTTGTTATGTTTCTACTGCTCTAATTAATATTGTCACGAGCTACTATCTCTGGCAGAAAAATAATGGTTTACCTAAACACAGATAAAATTCGGTTCCGAACAAGTTCCACCGCGGTATTTTGTATTCTGTAGGAAACAATAAAAAAAAGGAATAGGTACGTATGTGGCTCCCAAGCTTTCCGTTCAGAATCAGATATAAAATAAACTCGTTGAAGCTTGCCACCGTTCAAATATATCCTTGTATATTGTAGCTTGAACCGCTGGGGATTGTGACGTTTTATATGTATGAACGTACGGTTCTAATCCTGACTTCTGTTGTGTGGTTTAGAATCTGGGAGAAATTTTCCTAACATTTGCTTAAAGATCTTACCTTTTACGTCTCGTTCACGAAATTTAGGAGATGCGACTTGCGAAGCCAATGGCGTCAAGTCAAGCGACACGCTTGTGTGTCAGGTTTTAGTGTGGCAGTCTTTTGATTCTTTCGTGCGAGTACCGTTATGTTGCGGTGTCTTCTGGCATGCTCTTAGCAATGGGGAAGGCCGGTAAAAGCAAAATGACTAACAGATTTTCATCCAATGACGATGCTTGGTACTAGGATGGTAACTGAGTTAGTTTCATAGTTACCTTCCTCAATGTTTTCTCCACAGTGACTGTCGCAAGATGCGTGTAGTTCGTGGCCGAGCCGTTATGGTATCAATTTAATTAAACAGTCTAAAATAGAGCCGCTTTGTCCCGGCTTCAACGATAAGGTTGCGAGGGAAATCTCCGATACATGCTGCTTTCCAACTAAGGTCAACAACGTATTAGCCATATCTTTGGTTGCAGGTGGTCATAAGTACCGGAAACGCGTTCAGAGAATCGCATAATTTTAATAAAAATCTGTACAGGTTTGAGGAATAGGGCAGAAAGTACCTCATCCGTCATAGACAAGGAAGGATCCTCCGACCAGATGAGTGTTGGGTTTTTGTGTATCTGTTAATCTTGCAAAAGAAGTCTACTTGCGCGATGCAGAATTTTGCGTAACATATCATCATGTCTGTAATCCCAAAACGTTGATGGCAGACGTATACCTAACACTACACCCACATTTCGCCAGTAATGTCTTAAAATTCCTGAGGGAAAAACCCAATAACACTTTGGCCGACCCAGGAATCGAACCCAGGTCCTCATATTTAGCAGTCCCGCTTTCCACCACTAAACCAACGAAGCCAGTTTTTGCGCAACGTCAGGTATTCCGTAGTTCGTTTGCGGAGTTAAAGATGACGCACAATACAATCTAAAAAAAAAAATTGTGTCCAAAGAATTTGTTGACAAAATGTAGGTACATGAACTTTTTCCCTTGGCAATACATAATCACAGAATAAGTATTCGTTGTGTCCCGGATATTATCATAAAGTTTTATGAGCATTTTCAGGAATATTAAACAGCATCCCACCTGAGATGGCGTAAGAAAACAACATAAACTCCAGTATTGGAGGCAAGTACAGTTTTGTAAGCGCTTGTCGTAAAAAAGTGAGTGTGGTAAAGTGTTTTTGTGCCTGAGTTAGCCATCTTTCTGACATGACCTTTTTATCATCATTTTTTCTTTGTCAAAAGACCTGAGAGTTATTTGTTAACACCAAGTATTCTTGACTGTAGACATAACAGACGGTTCAAAGCGAAAAGTCCAATTAAGTATACAGCTATAACTTTTTCTGACTTCTTGAATCTCACTCCAGCCATAGTCAATCAATTAAAAAATAGTCATGTCAATAGTCAAACAACTTAACGTCCTATCATCACCTCATGTTCAAGATCTATGCTGTTGATAAGGGAATCATTCTTCTTCTTCGCATGTAATTCAGTAGCGTTTATCGGTCCGCCATTTCTAGGTTTTGTTCTGGCACTGTTTTTCCTGTTCTGTATGAAGAACCAGCTGTAAAAATAAATCATAATTAGCAACATATTTATTGTTGTAATTTCTACAAGTTTTTTTTTACTGCCTTTTTTGCCTAGTGTTCGCGTTTCGGTCGTATAAAATACATCTCATCATCATCATCATCAGCCTGTACTCGTCCACTGCTGGACATAGGCCTCTCCCATGACGCGCCACTGAGCACGATCCTCGGCCACTCTGATCCAGCTCTTGCCAGCCAAATACATCTCAGAAGTCACAAATTCCACAAGGTAGCAGCGGTTCCTAAGTTCCTTTTTTCAACTCAAAACTGCTTCCTCATTTAAAATACTTCTAATTCCATTCAACTACAGACCCAATGCTTAAAGATAAAACCCGGAAAAGTCTTATAAAGAGTTTAATTATCTTTCCTTTTCCTTTCAAACGAATTGCAGAAGAATCGTGACAGAGAAACGTATAATGATAAGCAGTTAGAAAAGCGTTTTCTTTACGGTTCACTACCCACGGAGTTACAATGTTTAATTAAAAAATACTTAGGAGTAGAGTTGCATTTCTACATTATCTTTCTTCATAAACTTTGTGAAGTTTTTATAATTTCTAGCGGTTTATTTTCAGTGAAGTTTGGACAGGCTTTGAGGGAGTTATGTCATTAAAAATCAAGTACAATGATAGAGTAAAGTCTGCCGAAAATTTTCTCCAAGACGGACGCAATTTCCATTTAGTTAGCATCAAAAGGAATTTTATTTTCTAATACATATTTTTATTTCGGTTTTGGTTTTTGTATTTATGTAATTTGGCGAAAACTAGAACTTATGTAGCTTTGCCTGAAATAGATATCAATACATGGGTACATAAATTTTCTTTACAGTTCCGCATAAAATAGTATATTTCATTACGAGTACGGAAAGCCTGTCATTGCAAAGAGATCCGACAAATGTCTACCCGAGCCGAGGCGCAGCCGAAGGTGAGGGTTGATAGTCGGAACAAGTTGCAATGACGGTTCCGCACGTGTACTGAACAACTATTTTTAATACAGTTGCGAAAAAATGAAGCAATTTAATAAAGAACATTTTTGGAAAATGGCGCCAACCGTAAAACAATATAAGCAGAGATTTTTTTTTTGTTTTCTTCACCCATTCTGGGTAGGCAAACGGAACTATGCCCATACAGCCAAGTCATCAGTAGATTTTTTTTATTGATATGAAATGAAAATGAAATGAAACCTAACCTAACTCATTGAATCAAATCATTAAATCTGATATTGAAACAAATTAGTAGCGTCTTTTTAGAAATATTTGCATGAATCATAAAAACTTTTATAATGATTTTTTTGTAAAAACTCCTTGGTTGGTTTTTTTCTTTTTAATAGACATTATTTTGACAGTTGGGAAAGAGAACGCACAAGTTCGGAAAAGGTAAAGAAAAAGCTCGAGTGTGTAATAGCCCACATCCCGAACGCTATACGTCCCTGCAATACGCCACTTTTTGAGCAACTGTATTAAAAATCTTATTTCAGTTGATTTACCTACAGAGTCTGGGTCAGTTTTGTACTTGTAGTGGACAGAACTAACCCCAAAATTTTTTCAAAGGTTTAGTTTTGCTACCTTTTAACACTCACAACGCAAGTCATTACATTACAACTTATTATCGCCAAACTTCGAACATTAGATAAAATGTAATTCGTTAATACTAGCAACACTGGAATACAAACCGTTTGGTTGCGTACTAAAGAGTAAAGAACGGTTTTTATCGGAATTTTACGGTTATCGCAACGTTATTGCTTGTTTGTTTGTCGTTGGGCCGGGTTCGAATGAATTGACACGATTCGCGGATAAAGTTTAAATTAGGAAGGATTTTCGTCCATATTTGTTTTAGTGGATTGTTATTTTTGTTTGCACTTTTTGTTCTATCCTAATATTAAGCTCTTCAATTTTCAATGAATTTCGAAACACCATTAACACACGTTTTCCAAACGACATGTTTGTCAAATAACCTAGGGTCGATATCTACGCAGGTACCTAATCTACAATACCAAAATAATTACTACAGCCATTTTATTCCCTACTTTTAAGCCAAACTTAACTAGAAAATTGAAAGATGGCACCTCATTAGCCGATTTAAACTTGATAACCCATGGGAAATATCCATTTGCCACTCACATTTCCACAATAGGCACACCCTACTTTCATGACAAATTATTTCGATCTAGAAAATTCCGCTTGGCAGCACCTAATATTAGACCTCCTTCAAAACTAGCTCACCTATTACATAACCTCCATTATATTACTATAATTCCACCATTTTTATCACCATTCTAAATCTACGAAGGTGTACGCACGGCGACCGAACAAGCTATGCTAAACCAGTATAAGCGGATCGGTACGGGAAAATACAATTAGGTCGATATGTCGCGATTTGTACACACATTTCACATACTTACCTTTCAAAATCACCCTGTTGGTCTTTATTCTTGTTGAAATAAGGTTGCTGTTGAGTTGCTGCACAGTTATGTCTATAAAAATCGCAGTGTTATTTAATTTCGTTACAATATATTATCATGGCTATCAGAAGTAACAAATATGCTGCATGATTCTTTTCGCACGTGGCCCTAATCGGAATTCACGCCGCTATTTTTTTTTCATATAATGTCCATAGACAACTTCACAAATGTCAACCTCCTAACAATGTCATTCTCAAATTACAAAGCTGCACAATTAAAAAAAAATTTTTTTTTTATTTATTATTTTATTTACTCTTAGAAAAGTCGAGAAAATGTGCACAGTTCGGGTTCGTCGTTTCCTATCGAGAAGAACCGGCATGAAACTCCATGGTTACTCTGTTTTTAAATGATTTGGTTTCTCACTAATAACACTATCATAAAATAAATAACTACTACTGTCATAACTCAAAATTACAACAAAAAAGTTTATGTAAGTAATTGGTACAAAGATAATTTAGTTATCTTTATTCTTATAACCGTAAGGTTGCTGTTGGCCTGCTATTTTCTGTCGTAAAATTCCTGTAAAAGTACTGTATAACTAGGTAGCACTATGCATGAAGGGTGGTGGCATGCCGTCATCGATCAGCTGGCGACCTTGCGGGGTCAACGGCCGCTGAACTAGGTCGTAGGGTAGAGGTGGTAAAGGGCACGGACGTAAGGCAACCTTCCTTCGTGAAGGAAGTGCAGGATTTTGTTTAGGATGTGACCTCTGAAAGGGGGTCAATTGTCTGTATTTCTTATGGTAAAGTAAATGTCCGTTTTGTGTATTTTGTGCTGCTTTCGTGAGGTAGGATTATCGCCTTGTGAGACCGACCGACTGTTTTTAATGTAATTTGTGGAAATAAATAATTAAATCTGTAATGATCCTCACATAAATGTAGAAAACGTCACTTTATTCAATTTTCATTATATTTTTTTATTTGAGACGGATTTGCTTTTGACTGTAGTCTAGGTCAGAGATGACTCAGACAAAGTCGACAATGGTATGAGCTTACCCAGAAGCCTGTGCATTATATTCTAGCAATATGTTAACACATGAACATTTTTATTTAAATTTGTGTAGTTTTTCTATTTTTCTGCTTTATTTATCTTCTTTCAACGTCCAATCCTCACTCAGAATTCTAGTACCCCAAAACCAATAACGTTATTTTCATATTATGTAAATTGCACAATATTACACCAATTTATTTAAAAACCTACCTCTGTTTATATCTATTTGTCTCACGAATGTTATTCAACTCCAGGCTGAAGGTTGAAACTATACAAACCACCATGGCCGCGCCCGCACCATGGTGTAGTACCATCGGTGACACAACTCACTTAAACTTTTAAAACAAATTGTGTGGGTTTATAACTTGAGAATATTAAAGTTCCACTACGGAATAGTGGGTGATTCTGTTCTAATTTGAGATCCTCATATATTTATACTAGGAATGCAATATAAGTTATTTTAATAACGTAACAGGTTCACTATTAAATAACGGTTATGAGCGTTTACGCCTTACGACATTTCATACAAACTTTCAAGTCCTCAAAAGTAACTAAAAAACATATTCTTTGCACTTAAGTATTCAACAAATTAACAAGTTTTGTTCCTCATCATAATAAAAAGAAGAAGTATAAACTGACTAAGTAACTCTATGGAAACTTACTTGCTCTGTATGGTGTCGGACGTACAGAATAGCACCATCCCATATCTTCCCGTGGGTGTCGTAAGAGGCGACTAAGGGACTTGCCAGAGAATGGGCAGCAGCGTTCTCTGTGCTTTTGTAACAACCGTACTGCGATCGCCAATCCGCCTGCCAAGCGTGGCGATTATGGCAAAACCCCCCAAAATTTCAATGTGGCGACACTTGGGGGAGGCCTTTGTCCAGCAGTGGACGTCTTTTGGGCTGAAATGATGATGATGAATGATGATGGAAACTTACGCAGAGCATTAGCTCCAACACTGTTTCCTAGAATACACTTCAGACTTCTGTCACCACCTGTACAAAGAATCGATGTCTTTTGTTTCTACCCACCTTCCCCCATGGCGGCTGACCTTTGAGGGGTAATAGATAACACGTGTGTCGGCACCGGATCCCTTTGTCAAGGTGTCGGCTTGCGGATTTACCGGACCTCGGTTCATTAGAGAGAAAAACGATTCGGTCATGTCGATTTAATGTGAGTCGATGAAAGTGTTTTGTATGGAAAAGTACGAATCACATAACATAACGCATGTAAACTGCGAAGAGAGGAAACAGGCATTTCGATATTTATGTTTAAGTTCCATGTACTAAGGGAGGGCTTGAGCAGCGGTGGCTCAGTGCTGGCAGCCCCGACTTACGAGCAGTAAGCCGTGGGTTCGAACCCAGGCAGGCGCGTTACTTTGTGTAATTTATATCATCACCGCTGCTTTCAAAACGGTGAAGGAAAACATCATGAGGAAACCAGCATGTCCTAGAACTAAAAATTCGAAGACATGTGACATCTACCAACCCGCACTGGGCCCGCGTGGTGGATTACAGCCCACTCCCTCTCGTAGAGGAGGAGGCCTGTGTCCCAGCAGTGGGAACATTATAGGCTGATGATGATGATGTATTAAGGGAGTTTATTGTTTAGAAGTGGCGCCTGTAACAGCAGAATTGAAACGAAGTCGTTGTTTTTGGTATGGATATGTAATAAGGAGGGATTAAACGCTTGTGACTAATATAGAGATGGATATGAACGTTGATGGATGCAGAGGGCACAGAAAAGATGGATGGATTGTGTAAGGAATTTTATGAAAGAGAAAGAAGTAAAATGTTGCCGTGACGTCGACACTCTTGTCAGGGGTCACGGCATCATTTTACACGTTTTCTTCTTCCATTCTCCCCAGAATGGAAGAAGAAAACGTGTTGTGCTGACCCTAAGGAGAATGGGACTAGAGCAGGAAGATGATGAATAGGGAGTTAGCTTATTGCCATCAGCTGCACACGAACCCAGGCTCCGGGATGGTTCTGTGAAATTCTGGATGGAAAAACCAAAATCACTTTGACTGACTTGGGATTTGAACCAAATACCTCATATATCAATAACACTTGCAACGGGATAATTACCATGTTTATTATTTGTTTCGAGTTCCCGATATTTCGGCGCTGTTACAAACGCCATGATCACGGATGATCATGGTAAATATCCTTTTGCAAGTGTTATTTATAGTGTTAGTGACAGTTTAAAAACTTATATTTCAAATACCTCATGCTCAGGAGTATTGGCTCCAGCACCAAAATATACAGAATTTTCAAAGCTTAAAATCTGAAAAGGGGTTCTAAAATCTGTTCTTGTTATTTTCATGTCAATTAGGTGAAAGGACGCTGAAAGTCTTGAGTCACGAAATACAATTTATAGAAGTTTGACTTTTATAAATTGTTATATTAAAATGACTATATTCTTCAAACTGAACTCATCATCACCTGCCTAGCCTTTTCCCAAACTATGTTGGGATCGGCTTCCAGTCTAACCGGATCCAGCTGAGTACCAGTATTTTACATGAAGCGACTGCCTATCTGACCTCCACACACAACCCAGTACCTGGGTAATACGATACCCCTTGGTAAGACTGGATGTCAGACTTTCGGCTTCTGACAACTCGTAACGACTGTCAAAGATCTACAAATGACAGCCGGGACCAACGGCTTAACGTGCTTTCCGAGGCACGGACCAACCTCGGTCAGCACGGCTTAACCTTAAAGATCGACCAGTGCGGCTTTTATTATTTAGCCACGAGCTCCTCAAACTCTTTGACAATTTCGTCAAACTGAACTATTTTGAATTATATTAGCAAAACTATCAGTACCTAATCATAAAACCTCTGCATTCATAATGCGAGTTACATTTACCTCACATTTCATCTAATCGATGAATCTGCACACACAAGCACATAGACAAACCCTATAGAGAACCTCTTTACATCTCTTAATGAGTTTTCGAAGTCAAAACTTACAAGGCATCGTATGAGACGTTCCGCATTCGTTCTATGGGTACGAACTATAAGGAACTATTCTGAAGATTTATGTGAAAAACATATATGTGCATGAGATCCCGTCTTTGATATCAAACAGGAGGTAAACTTGTGCATACAACTTAGTTTTCGAAACTTACGATTTATTTCGACACTCTTCATTCGTTGAAAGTATGTTACTTGTAGGATTTTGACTTCGCTTAAACGTTGCCAGACAATGGGCAGCAGCGTTCTCTGTGCTTTTGTGACAGCGGTACTGCGATCGCCAACCCGCCTGCCAAGCGTGGCGATTATGGCAAAACCCCTCATGTTATGTCAATGTGGCGAAACTTGGGGAAGGCCTATGTCCAGCAGTGGTCTTTCGGCTGAAATGATGAATGATGATGATGATATACGTGCCTAGATTTTTTACTAGGATTTCTTACTACGTGTACTAACCGCACTTGAATTGTAACTTTTTATTCTTCTTCTCCCATTTAAGATTTAGTCAAACCTACCGGACAAATTGCAGATGGATTGCGACTGGCGATTGTGCCATCCGTACCTTGTCTGTAGCGGTTTCACTTATCCATTGAATAAATAGGCCGGAATCTGCGCACCGCCGTAACTACATAGGGCTCGCTATGCTACGCACCGTAGCATCCCATGGCTCGCTATGCTATGCACCGTGCTACGGCGTAGCACTATTTTATTTAGATGGCGTGGACAAATAAAAATTCATTTCGGAACTTTGAATACGATAAGTGCTCCTGTACTAAAGTCAAGCACAAGCCTGCTTTATATTTATGCAATTGCAATAAAAGGAATGTGGTTTTAATTTTTTATTTAGCCTGTATCGTCCCTCTCCTGGGCAAAGACCTCCCCCCATTCCTTCCACTTCTCACGATGGTGTGCTTCTTCTGGCCAATTCGTTATTACTTAGAAAAAATATTTTTTTATCCCAATCTTATAAAGTTCAAATTAAATTATCTGGTGATTAGCCCTCAAAAACTGTGAAGGAAAACATCGTGAGGAAACCGCCATGTTCTAGAACTAAAAAATCGAAGACATGTGACATCTGCCAACCCGCACTGGGCCGCACTGTGCTGGGTGGATTACAGCCCACTCCCTCTCATAGAGAGGAGGCCTGTGCCCCAGAGCAGTGGGAACATTATAGACTGATGATGATCAATAAACTATAGGTATTTATTATTATTAAATCACAACAAACATGAAATTGGAGTTTATTTGTATACTAATATTCTACAGGGTGGAAAATCCAGCATTCATATCATTTTTCATCGCTAAGGTAAACAAACTATAATTTTTATTTTTGCAGTCACTGCTCCATTACTTCGTAAGTAATCGTCTGCGTTGCAACGTTTTAACGGCTGGTTTTGTTTTTATAACTCGCTAAGAGACTAAATCATTTTCCAACTGTTGACGATTCTTCGGTCAAATACATACTGTATGGTATTTTTTCTTTGTAGTACATTTCCGTGGGATT
This sequence comes from Cerastis rubricosa, assembly GCA_949152445.1. Classification (NCBI taxonomy): domain Eukaryota; kingdom Metazoa; phylum Arthropoda; class Insecta; order Lepidoptera; family Noctuidae; genus Cerastis; species Cerastis rubricosa. The sequence continues at coordinate 20,349,694 of OX424541.1, forward strand.
ATTTCCGACCTACATGAAGCCGCTGGCATTAGCGAAATGTGATATTATTGTAAACCTGCAGACGTCTAACTACTCCAAGATACACTTCACATCCAATCAAAAAAGGATATAATTGAGCACATATCGACAACACACGTCCGTGTGCTCTGAGTCACAACAACACAACACATAACAACAGTGTACTTGCATTCAGTACTCCATAACTGCGTAAGTAATGGTCTGGTAGCTCTCGCTGCTATCACAGTTACTGCTGAGGTTTACAGCTGGATGGGATTGCAAATGTTGTTCTTGATAGTTTTAGTGCTTTAAGTTTTGTTGGGAGTCCGTTCTTGTTTAATGACTATTGAGAATTCAGACTTATCATCTCAAAAACGTCTGTTTTATATAGATCAATATTTCGTCTCCTAAGTTAGCTGGTTATCTCAAATACTAATAATGTTAAATTATGTTACAATAACGAAGGTGCAGTTGCAGTAGCTGCAAACCGCAGCAGGAAATCTACTAGTTGTTGCCCGCAAGTTCGTTCGCGTGAAAATTTTGATGTGTTTTTCAGGGTTGAATTATGCATCTAAACCTTTCCCTTGAATCGTTCTGTCCATTGATGAAAACCGCATCAAAATCTTTGCGTAGTTTAAAAGATCTAAGCGTACAGACGGCGGGAAGCGACTTTGTTTTATACTATGTTATGAAGGATACATTTCATCTCATTAGTCTACAAACTCAACACTTGAGTAAATAAGACGCTGCATTCTGCGAATATAACATTAATTAGACTTAGACTCATCGTCTTCTAAGAATTTTCTGGAATCTCGTTTAAATTTTACTTACTCTACAGCTATTTATTAAATATGTTTTCCAGTAATAATCTTGTGTGACTGTGGTTCCCTCCCCTGAATCCACGAAACCATTGATGATGTCTGTGGAGGACTTGAATACTAATTAGTTTTCTAGGTTGTGCTATTAAGAAACGTGGCTGGTGTTGGAAAGTGTGGGCTCTCATAACTCGACATGTGCTGTATTTTCACTGATGTTTTAAAGGGGTTATATAAAACACATTTTATCAGTGAATGATCTGATACCAAGTTTGTAATCTCAACCATAGTTTTACTTTAAGACCCTCAATTATTATATAATCATTTTGTTTACCTTAATGTGACTTTCTTAAAGCAAAACCACCCCTGTATTTTCTAAATTACCCCGATACCAAGTTGAAATTTCAACCATAGTTTTACTTTTTGAATCCTCAATTACCTGACACTTAAAAGTTTCAGAAGTCACATAAACAAAGTCCACTTTAGAATTTGTTCGAGGAAGCAGGCCGCAATGAATAATATTGTAATGTATCTTCGTGTATATACTCAGTAATATTTCTGGGAATGTAAGCCAGGCTCTCACTAGCTCTCTTGAGATGTCACATCAAGTATTCAGCAGGTTTCCTCTACCTACTCTCGCTTTGTGCACTTTCATAGTTCTATTTTATGGATTTGGGAGTACCAGGCTTTCATAAACGTTAGGATTGTGTAGTGTAGGTTGGTTTGTAGATTTTAAAGAGTTCATGAAACTAAGACTTATGCATAATCGTCGCTTGATCCGGATAGATCTTTGACATAGATACTAGTTAAGAATGCCTCGTTGGACGAGTGGTCGCAAGCGCGACTGCTGATCATGAGGTGCTGGTTTTGATTCCCGGGTCGAGCAAATTATTATTGGGTTTTTTCATCAGGAATTTATCAGTAACAGCCACAGACAGTCTTTCCTTAGTAGTGCAGATCCGATATCGATACCAAACTATCAGGCTCTGTAGTCCGGTCGTATTGCATCACCGAACTGTCGTGACGAAAAGTCTGGGATCGGACTTAATAACCGAGCTACTGAAAATGCCCAGTCTGGATTTGTGCCCGGTTGATTACAATAGACTCGCCTTCTTTTACATGGGTACATAAACATGTAGCGACCAACAAAAAAGCAACTTTCTACAAAAAGTACTACAGCGCCATCTAAGACACGACGGAAGAACTAACATCAATTTCCTACATCTCACATGCAAAGTTTACATCGACTTAAGAGTATATAGAAAAACCCGACAGCAAATGTCGGGCAGTTGCCCGACAGACACAACACCTGTCTGGTCGGAGGATCCTCCCTTTTCAATGGAGTATTGAGTAACTTTACACCCTGTTCCTCATACTCCTAAAAACAAAACTGGCGACATGTGGGCGTACTATATGGTACACTGCTGCCTAACCCTTCGGGGATTACAGGCGTGATGTTATTTTATGACTAGTTTCAGTTTACGCGATAATAGTGGCGCACTTGCGTTTCGCCATATACTTGTTTGTCGGCGATGGCTACAGGCTATTTACCGCAGATATAGACCATGACCGAAGTTCAGCCAGGTGGACTGTATGTAAGTGGTCACTGTCAACTAAGTCATCTGCAATACTCATCGGAGGCATCGCAAGTGCGTTGCCACACTTGCCACCTCAGAAACGAAGCTGAATTGTGTGAAAGTAAATACTTGGGCACTCATTCCCATCAGGACTAATACAGAAACGTTACTTGGTAGCAGACGTAGTACTTGTCATCAAAATTAGACGTAGTATTTGTATTTCAATTTCTTTAACAATATAATATATCAAGGTCATGTTACAAGTATTTTGACGTCAAAGTTGAGCTCATAATAAACTCGTCGGCCATACTTTAGAGTTGTACTTTCAGATATTCGCCTAATAATGAGCGGGCAGGACTTTGATGCTGGTATGCTCGTAATTCGTAATTTACACGGAGTCTGTACAGTACATAAGAGAAGTACAGAATGGTTATAAATAGTATATAATGAAGGAGTTTTTTTTGGCTTGTTTATGTCTTAAAGCCCTCCCTTATCATTAATTTGCTAATTTGTTACATTACAAATTGCTATGATAAACTTATGACTTTGAAGGCTCTTACCCGCCGCATCGGAATTACTTATGATAAGTCGCACCAGATTTAATTAAATTAAGAAAACAGACGTCGACGATCCGTCAACGACTTGCTACCGGGCACCTTCCTTGACAACTACCCAAGTCAATATGGCTACCCGCAACGACTTGACGTTCCGCCAGAGAGAATTGTAGACCGCTTCTCTCTCGTCTGTGGTCACAGATTAGTTTGCAACGTGAATCATATGAAGCCTTTTTGCAAAGGCGCCGACACGGCCAGACTGACATACGACCGTCCTCGGGCGTTATTGTATTCCTGGAACAAACAATATCTAAGCTGACCAAGACATCCGCTCGTCCACCCTGACATGAGCCAGTGCCTCTTACTTTAGGTCACAGCCTATTTCGAACTCACTCTCGCTACTTGCACCGCTCTGTTTCCTCATACGATGCGTAGCCCGGACAAATGCGTCCCTTCGACTTGCCCCAAGTGCAAGACCGGACAACACCGTCCCTTCAACTAGCCATCGGCTCACTCATGATGCGTAGCCCGGACAAATGCATCCCTTCGACTTGCCCCAAGTGCAAGACCGGACAACACCGTCCCTTCGACTAGCCATCGGCTCACTCATGATGCGTAGCCCGGGCAAATGCGTCCCTTCGACTTGCCCCAAGTGCAAGACCGGACAACACCGTCCCTTCGACTAGCCATCGGCTCACTCATGATGCGTAGCCCGTACAAATGCGTCCCTTCGACTTGCCCCAAGTGCAAGACCGGACAACACCGTCCCTTCGACTCGCCATCACTCACGTCAACGAACTAGATTCGTACGTCCCTTCGACCAGCACCGCTAAGCCCGGACAATACAATCCATTCGTGACACACAGACGCATGCGTCCCTACGAACCCGCAAGCACTCTAGTCAGGACCGGACAACATCTCGTCTTTGGGTTTGCGTCCTTTCGAGTTACCAACCAACGGGCAAAACCGGACAACAACACCCTCACGTAATCACATCACATAATCTGAACGTACCTTAGGTTCTGAACATTATGCTCGGTGGACGTCTACTTCTACGTCAAAGGTCATAGGTCCCTCATCTTTCGAATCAGCACTAGCTGTTTCAGCCCCTTAAACGACCCACTGACCCAGAAGGGGCCGCAAGCGTTTCAGACGATGCAGTCAGAGTAACGGAATCTGCAGTCAAGGTGTCAACACTGCGAGCCGACATAGTCTCAAAATCGGCATCAATAATGCCTCCTGACTGCATATCTACCACCTTCACGGCTTCCTCGTCATTCATAATGCCTTCAGCTAATTCCATTAAGCCCTCGTGATGTCGTAGTTGTCATGATTTATTTTGTTAGACTCGGTCATCATGTGGGCAGAACATGGGTTTCCACCACACACTACACACGGTACACTGCTTTTGTCGAACTCACCAATTACTTGAAATTACAATCCAACACAATAACACTAGGCACCATGAATCGGGGAACAGTGACATTTCGACTGCACACACTTTCTTTTCGACTGAAACTAGTGGACCAGGCAAGCGCTTACTCCAAACGCCGAAGAACTTTTACGAATAACGCCAGCATCTAATAATTCCTGAACTTATTGGCCGACAACCTACTTTATTAAAATATCGTTTTTTTTAATGCTGCTGGAGATCTCCATCGTACATTTTAAATCATAACCTCCGATGCCAGTAAGGTTTACTGATTATGATGTCACCCTTAAACCAATTGAACAAGCCATGTTTAAGCAATGAGTCAAATGACCTACTTATCGAAAAGAAAAGAAACGGTCTCACCCGATGATGTTGTGAGGGTACCTTCTTGATGATTTGTGCTCGCAGGTTTGGACGCTTTCCTTGTTGCTTGAGAAATTCATTGGCTATGTTCCTCACTTGGCTTTACTTTCGTGGAGGGCGCGATTCTTTATCCCACTTCTGATGAAGGCTCTCACCCGCCGCATCGGAATTACTTATGATATGTCGCACCAGATTTAATTAAATTAAGAAAACAGACGTCGACGATCCGTCAACGACTTGCTACCGGGCACCTTCCTTGACAACTACCCAAGTCAATATGGCTACCCGCAACGACTTGACGTTCCGCCAGAGAGAATTGTAGACCGCTTCTCTCTCGTCTGTGGTCACAGATTAGTTTGCAACGTGAATCATATGAAGCCTTTTTGCAAAGGCGCCGACAACTTTATTAAAACTTAAACTAAATATTTACATAAACTAACTAACTAAACAAACTATGTAATTTAAAAACAACATGACGTTTAGTCGTCAAAATACTCCTCCCCATCGCTGTCATCCGGAAACGTGCCCAGAAGATTGGCAGCATTGCCACGTTGAATGACAATGCTAATTATTTGCCCAAAGAAAGTGTCAACCAGTCGCCGAGATATTTCTTTAAAAAGGAAATGCGCATTTGGGCCCCGTGACCCGAGCGTTGACTTTATTATATTGTCCTTTTTAATCTTAAGTTATTTTCTAATTTGTATTGTTAGTTGCTTTGTGTAACGAATTAATTTAAAGTTACTTGATCCTGGTCTAAAATCCTATCTTTTTATATATGTACACCGTTCAGGCAAAACATGACTGTGACATAATTTATGATCTTGCATTTCATGTGAGTGTATACTCATGTTTTAGACAAACTGTTCTGACAACACAAATATATAAATATATATTTATTTATGTATTATATTTATATTATACATGTATAAGTAGATAACTTTACATTTGTTATTTAAAATTTTTGTGTAGTACACAACTACCCTACCCTACTACCCCCTTTTTTGTTTTAATTTCATAATGTCCATTCAAAGGTTGTCTGGAAGATATCGCTATCACCGATAAGACCACCGTTGTAACCATAAAATTATTAGTTTTGTAATCCCGTTAATAGTTAGTTTAATGTTTGGTGTACAATACATTTTTATTCTATTCTATTCTGCTCTTATATTTCGCCTTCCATACTGCTGGGCAAAGGCCTCTCCCCATGACTTCCAAATCCTTCAATGCAGGGAAAATGCGGACCACTGGTCGTTGGTTCTGTCCAGTTCGCCGCGCCATCTCCATCTGGCCAGTGCGAATTTATTTTTATAAAATTTTTGCATGTTTAGTCTATGACTAGAATACGGTAAAATTGTCCCTACAATGTATGACATTCGTAAGAACTACAATTTACACAATTTTGTATTGTACCTACGTTTGACTTGAACAAAATGCATTGGTTTGCAGTGATAGAAACTTGTTTTTATAAGTGTCGACAAAAGCTGTACGTACCTAAAAAAATTCTCCAAGAACTTTTCAATAAGCTAGAAAACAATTCAAGAGTTAGACAGCACAATATAAAGTTTTTTTCGTCTAAATAACAACAACAATTGTTGTCAGCAGATGGCCTTTACAACTTGGGCGAGAAAGGACCCGTACAAAATGAAATAAACCGGGCTTTCGGTCGTAAATCATAGAAATAAGACGCGACTTACAATATGTGTGTAATTTGTAGTTTATTGTCAAAATTATAAATGATGCAGAAGGTTCAAGCTATTTATATTATGTATGTAAGTATCTGGAATTGGGTTCGTTATGTAAAATTCGTGAGGATAGATTTCAGAGATTATTTTCATAGGGATTTGTTCTTTTAAGGTCTTGACCAAAGGTAGTGATGACCAGCCGTTATTTTAAATCATTTAGGGTCGGTGGCACCGACCGATGATTTGAAATAAAATAATAAACTTAACGCGCCGAAGTTTCGGACACCCACACACACCACACGCATACACACACCACTCGCACACACACAACACACACACATGATACACACACACACACACGGACACATGGACCTACGATCTTAGGAAAGAAAGAAAGCTATCATTTTAGTCAGATATATAGTTTTTTCATTAAATATCTTGATTGCAAAATATCCTTTTAATTTAGTTTAGTAGTATAAACATACTAAAGAAAAGTTTTCACTATGTAGCTTTTCTGAAATCTGAATCAAATACTGCAGGAGCTAATATTACATCCATACAAATAAATAAAATTTAAGTGTGTGTTTGTAATTTTAAAAACAACAGCTTTTTACTGAATGCATAACTTACGACAGTACCTACTTATATAATTTTTTTCTGTCTGTCTGTTTGTTATGGCAAATCTCCAAAACGTCGGGGCCAATTTTGACGGGACTTTTATTGGCAGTTAACTGTTATAAAAAAAGGATTAGGGTTCCGTGCAAAAAATTATGAAAGCCATTAAATAGTTCACAAATATTATAGTATTTCGGAGTTCCTATCGGAAAAAAAACTGTGGGACCTAAGTGGGATCTAATATCTATGTTTTGTCGCAATATTGTAATGGCTTTATGTTAGACTTTTTTGGTATGATCTTTGTTTTTCATTATTATTTCTGACATGCACATAAAAATTAAAATGTAAATTGATTGACCAAATGAATTATTTCTTTACTTGTTATTTTTCTTATTTAAATTGACATGCTTTGTATTGACATTCATAATATTGTAACCAGTGACATTTGATGTAATATTTTTTGACTTTTCTACTTTCTATGTATTGTGTTTCAAATGTTTTGACATGTAATTTGTAATAATGGATTTTTATAATTTTCTAACACTATTGATTGTTTTCTGAAATGAATTTTATTTAATTGATTATGTTTTGCATGCCCATTTGACGGCAGAACATGGAGAGCTAACTTATAAGACAACATCTATATACCAATTTTTACCCATGTTTGCAAACTAATAAATGATTTGATTTGATTCAAAATCCAATTCAAATATGGAAGTAATATTGTTATAATAATTTTACGCTGACGAACGCCACGGGCAACATCATCATCATCATTTCAGCCGTAAGACGTCCACTGCTGGACATAGGCCTCCCCCAAGTGTCGCCACATTGACCAGTCCCGTGCGACTCACATCCATCGGGGATGTGAGTCGCACGGGACTGGTATATATATGTCCAGCAGTGGACGTCTTACGGCTGAAATGATGATGATGATGTTGCCCGTGGCGTTCCCGCAACCTTCACCAGGTCATCGGTCCACCTAGTGGGAGGCCTTCCAACGCATCGTCTTCCGGTTCGCGGTCGCCATTCCAGAACTTTTCAGCCCCATCAGCCATCCGTTCTTCGAGCAATGTGCCCTGCCCACTGCCACTTAAGTTTGGCAATTCTTCGGGCTACGTCGGTAACCTTGGTTCTCTTCCGGATGTCCTCATTTCTGATTTGATCACGCATGGAAACTCCGAGCATAGCCCTCTCCATTGGTCTTTGGGTGACTTTAAGCCTTCTGATGAGGCCCATTGTGAGCGACCACGTTTTGGTCCCGTATGTAATAACTGGTCACGGGGAACAGCTAATTAATAAATAAGGAAGATATCCTGCAGTATCCTGAAAAAAGCCTTTTTAATAAACTGCGTAACAGCAAAGACATGCTTATCTTTTTACTAGACTAATTGAAAGTTATTTACAAAGCTTTAATCGAAGATACCATGAACAACAGTTTGTTAACAAACTTTTTACCCTCTCTTCTCTTGAAACAGAAAATAAACTTGATAGGCTTAACAATAGCGATATTTATAGGCGTTAAATATTTAACAAGTGAGAAGTAGGTCGCGTTCGTTAAGCCTCTCAAATTAACTGTGAACTTTGCATTCAGGAACAGAATTGATACTGTTAAAAGTTTGAAGTATGTTTGATCTATAACTTTATCATTTACTAGCTGTGCCCCGCGACTTTTGCCCGCGTGTAATAAATTTAATATTAAAAATATTACTTTCCTATTAGAATCGTATTTTGTTAAAATTATTAAAATTTTTGCAAGTCTCCTCAAAATTGGTCAAGCCGTTTCGGAGATTGGCCGGAATAAACATACAGAAAGACCGCCAGACAGACAAATAAAAACTTTAAAAAATACTTTTTGTTATAAGTTTTCATTATGCATTCAGTAAAAAGCTGTTATGTTGAAAATTCTGACAGAATACAGACACTTCAATTTAATTTCCTTGAGTAGATTTCAGAGGAATGGTATTATTTGGCTAGAGATTGAAAGTACGATTGTCCAGCGTAAGTTAAACTTCATGTTTGCAAAAATCAGATTCAGTACCTGGCTTTATGAAATATCTGTAGCGACCTACAAAAAGCAACTTACTACAAAAAGTAAAACAGCGCGACTGAAGAACTAACATCAATTTCCTACATCTCGCAAGGAAAAGTTTACATCGACTTAAGACTATATAGGTAAACCCGACAACAACTGTCGGGCAGTCGCCCACCAGACTTAACACCCGTCTGGTCGGAGGATCCACCCTTTTCAATTGAGTATTGAGGAACTTTACCCCTGTTCCTCATACCCCTAATATCTAACTAGAGAAAGAGACCAGTCAGAGATATAAAACTAAGTATACTAATTTTGTAGTGTATTTCAAGATCTTGTAGATCTTGGAATTAAACATAAACAACATCCCCGGTCTTAAGAGTGACTGTAAATGAAGCAAAGTCCAAGGTGGCTTTGTCTTAATCATCTTTAAAATATCTCGCATTTTCCCCAACTTTCATTATAGCCCTGCCAAACCGCTTTAATATTAATTAATCGCCGAAAAAACTTGTATTCGAAACCCTAAAAACACGATTAAGGAAATTTATGGTTTGCGAAAAAATGGCGGTTTGGCGAACGGCTATAACTCATTATATGACGCTTGTGGGTTGCTAATGGACGGGAATCGATATCGGAGACAGAAATGGTTTTCTGATATTTTGTTGTTTCTAGGACGTTTACTGAATAGATTGAAATATTGTTATGAGATTTTGAGATTACGCACTTCAATACCACAATAACATATTGAGAAATCGTGATGCAAAAACCCAATAACACTTTGGTTTGGGCAAAGTGTAAAGGCAATCGAAGCCAAGACTTCATGCTTAGTAGTCGTGGTTCGCGGCCACTAGACCAACGAGACAGTTCAGATGATAATTATACTCGTAAGGCTTAAATAAGGTAATTTAAAAAAGAGTCATGATCTTCTTTTAAAAAAAAAGCAAAACATGACTATGTTATAGCTGGCCTGTATTGTCCCACTGCTGGGCAAAGGCCTCCCTCCATTCCTTCCAACGGTCACGATTCTGTGCTGCTTCTTTCCAATTTTCAAGGAAAACATTCAGTTCGTCCAGCCATCGCCTTCGTGGTCTGTCGCGACCACGTGTCACTGTTTCAGGGCACCAATCCTGAGCTTTGCGGGCCCACAGCTCGTTCGACATGCGACTAACATGTCCTGCCCAGTCCCATTTAAGTGGACCAGCCTTTTGAGCCACGTCAACGATTTGCGTTTTGGAGCGCAGTGTGGTGTTTCGAACATGATCTGTTAATTTTACACCTAAGATACTGCGCTCCATAGCACGTTGGAAACATAACTAAAAGAAAAAAAAAAGAAGCATGACCTTTTTATTCATTCAAGAAAAAAAACATCTATTATTTAAAAAGAAACTACTTTCTCTGCAGTGAGAAAATGAGAAGCAAATATTATATTTAATACTGTCGGTACCACAAATATAAAATGCACTCAAGTTGAAGAAAACCTCAGTTCTCAAGCAAATACATCTTCCAGCTCACTTTAAATGCCTTTCCTGTCGTATTGTGGGTAATAAAACTTTTATAAATAGCCTTTTTAAAGCCTCTGGCAACACCAGACCTCACCGTGCTGTTTTCATTGAAATAATAATGGCTCTAATGGATTAACTTTTCTTTGTACAAGTCTTAAATAAGTTATTAAAATTAATATTGTAGAGTTTTGTTAGAAGGTGTTCTATTCTTTATTAAAATTGGTTTTGTAAGTTTGTTTTTCTTTTAATTTCCGTTTTAATACTGAGAAAAGTGTAGTATAGTTTCTCAATATCTGTCTAGTCTTTTCCCAACTATGTTGGAGTCGGTTTGCAGTCTCAACAGATGGAGCTGACATATCAGTTTTTAGGGTTCCGTAGCCGAATGGCAAAAAACGGAACCCTTATAGATTCGTCATGTCTGTCTGTCTGTCTGTCTGTCTGTCTGTCTGTCTGTCTGTCTGTCCGTCTGTATGTCACAGCCACTTATTTCCGAAACTATAAGAACTATACTGTTGAAACTTGGTAAGTAGATGTATTCTGTAAACCGCATTAGGATTTTCACACAAAAATAGAAAAAAAAACAATAAATTAAGGGGGTCCCCATACTTAGAACTGAAAACCAAAAAAAAAATTTTCATCAAACCCATACGTGTGGGATATCTATGGATAGGTCTTCAAAAATGATATAGATGTTTCTAATATCATTTTTTTCTAAACTGAATAGTTTGCGCTAGAGCCACTTCCAAAGTGGTAAAATGTGTGTCCCCCCCCCTCTAATTTCTAAAGTAAGAGGAGGAAAATTCTGAAAATATTTAGGATTGTAGAACGTAAAAAAAACTATCAACGAAAATTGGTTTCAATAAGATATGATGTTTAGTTTTTGAGATATGGGACTTTTTCATCAAACTGCAGCAGTAACTTTGTTTTTCATAAACATACTATGAAAAACAAATTTAGTTTTGCTGTTGTGTGGAAGTTTACTAACTAATACTACTAACTAATGAATGACAGTTCAAAATATTGTTATTATATTGTTTGGAGCTATGGAACCCTGTGTGCGAGTAAGACTCGCACTTGGCCGGTTTTTTTTACCTGGGGTGACTGCCTATCTGACCTCCACAACCCAGTTAGTAGTGGCTTATACGATGCCCCTTGATAAGAGTGGTTGACAGACTGTCGGGGACTGAATACCTGTAACGACTACAAAATACTGTACCGTTTTCCATATACAGCCTGTTAGTTTGAGTGGCGTTTTAAACCGACATAAGTGGACTGTTGAAGGAGAGCAGCATTGGCCCAGTGGTGGCAGCCCCGACTTACGAGCAGTAAGCCAAGGGTTCGAACCCAGGCAGGCGCATTACTCTGTGTAATTTATTTCATCACCGCTGCTCTCAAAAACGGTGAAGGAAAACATCGTGAGGAAACCGGCATGTCCTATAACTAAACATTTGAAGATATGTGACATCTACCAACCAGCACTGGGCCCGCGTGGTGGATTATAGCCCACTCCCTCTCATTGAGTGGAGGCCTGTGTCCTAGCAGTGGGAACATTATAAGCTGATGATGATGATGAAGTGGACTGTATATTAATTTGCGCCCATGCTTAGCAAATAAATTGGTGAAGAAAAAAATATTTTATGCTTTTTCTCGTTACTGTTCGCCGGCGTCATCTTACCATTGGCCAACGTGCTCTCCCCATGGGAGGAACAGCGGCGAGCCCGGTGGTGGCAGCCCCGACTTACGAGCATTAAACCGTGGGTTCGAACCCAGCCAGGTGCATTACTTTGTGTAATTATTATTTCATCACTGCTGCTCTAAAAACAGTGGAAAGCTTCGTGAGGAAACCGGCATGCCCTAGAACAAAAAATAAAAGACTAAAGTGAAAAACTTCCACTGCTGGTCATAACACTTCCCCAAGTGTCGCTACATTGACCAGTCTCCTGCGACTCGTATCCTCTCAGACTCGCAACCTTCACCAGGTCCTCGACCCACCTAGTGGAAGGAGTTCCAACGCATCGTCTTCCGGTTCGCGGTCGTCATTTCAGAACTTTTCGGTCCTATCGGCGATCCGTTCTGCGAGACAATGGGCTCGCGTGGTGGATTACAGCCCAATCCCTTTCATAGAAAGGAAGCCCCAGCAGTGTGAACATTACAAGCTGATTATGCTTGTATGCTTTCCCCATGACTTGCAGTTCTTCCAAACAAGTGCTAATGTGGACCACTGGTCGTTGATTTTGGCGCCAGTTAGTCCATCCTATTGAAAGATTTTTGCCTCCAACTTGTATACAATTTGATACCAGTTTCTGTAAACAAGAAACAACGCATATTATTTTACGAAACGCCAGAAACTTTACGCAGTAAGAAGTTTAGCGAGTGCCCTACATAAAAACCGGCCAAGTGCGAGTCTTACTCGCACACAGGGTTCCATAGCTCCAAACAATATAATAACAATATTTTGAACTGTCATTCATTAGTTAGTAGTATTAGTTAGTAAACTTCCACACAACAGCAAAACTAAATTTGTTTTTCATAGTATGTTTATGAAAAACAAAGTTACTGCTGCAGTTTGATGAAAAAGTCCCATATCTCAAAAACTAAACATCATATCTTATTGAAACCAATTTTCGTTGATAGTTTTTTTTACGTTCTACAATCCTAAATATTTTCAGAATTTTCCTCCTCTTACTTTAGAAATTAGAGGGGGGGGGACACACATTTTACCACTTTGGAAGTGGCTCTAGCGCAAACTATTCAGTTTAGAAAAAAATGATATTAGAAACATCTATATCATTTTTGAAGACCTATCCATAGATATCCCACACGTATGGGTTTGATGAAAATTTTTTTTTTGGTTTTCAGTTCTAAGTATGGGGACCCCCTTAATTTATTGTTTTTTTTTCTATTTTCGTGTGAAAATCCTAATGCGGTTTACAGAATACATCTACTTACCAAGTTTCAACAGTATAGTTCTTATAGTTTCGGAAATAAGTGGCTGTGACATACAGACGGACAGACAGACAGACAGACAGACAGACAGACAGACAGACAGACAGACAGACAGACATGACGAATCTATAAGGGTTCCGTTTTTTGCCATTCGGCTACGGAACCCTAAAAATAACCCAAAAGAGTAAAGTAATTTCCACGGTAACAAATCGATGTGGTTACGTAATTCATTATAACTAGGGTGGATGTGGCGAATACTGGCAGGTTGCGGCCATAAGGTCAGAGTTCATGGTAAGGACGCTGTCGGACGTATAGCTAGTGGACGCTAGAGTGTGGGGCCGTGAAGTCGGCGTGAAAGACAACATTGTAGACTTAGTTAAGTTAAAAGGTGTTCACTTTTGTAATGAAAAGAAAACGGAAAGCGACACAATTTTGCTTGTACCAACTATTTTGCAAGTCCAAACGCTATTTTACTACTCCGTTTAGTGTTACGGGAATAGACCACTGGTATTTTTTTGATAATTAACTTAGCAAAGAATCTGCATTCTTTGCTAAGTTAATTATCAAAAAAATACCAGTGGTCTATTCCCGTAACACCAGCCAGAAGAAGTTGCCAGTACCTGCGTACTGGCAACTTCGACTACTCAACGTTAGCATACCAGCTGAAACTTGTCACCACCATTCGCAAAGCTTATATTAATGTGCCTCGATAACAGAAAGATCAGAATGCATGGTCAGTAAGACGTAAGTAAAGGTAGGACGGTTTTTTCAATAAAAGTTTAGTAGGGTAAAACGGATGGGCCAGATTTGTCACGCAGTAGGTGTCAGAAGACGGGCGTCATCGCCGAGGGGGGCTTAGAAAACGCTGGTGTGACGAATTAGACGCATTTGTGAGACATTGGCCAGAGAAAACCGCACGGAGAGTAGAAAGTTATGAAGAAGGCCTAAAAAACATTTTATTTTCACCCATTCGCTGATGCCTATGATCCCTTTCTCCAGCTCTTTTCCTAGCCCCACAACAGTATTTGATTTGATATGGCGTTGTATCACGCGAGCCGTATAAAGCCAGCGGCACACCGCCCGCCAGGGACGCAATATTTAGGTTATTAGGTGTCAGACAGGCCTGCTGTTTGAACTGCTCATCTATTTCACAATAATTGTCACCTGGGTTCACGCTCCGTCTGGTTTGTAAAATGTTTGAATTTAAATTAATGTAACAGGTGTTCCCATGGAACAGGTATATTTGTGTGCTGTTAATTAAAACTTATTATTTACTATCAGGGACTTTACCAGAGAATGGGCAGCAGCGTTCTCTGTGCTTTTGTAACAACCGTACTGCGATCGCTAACCCGCCTGCCAAGCGTGGCGATTATGGCAAAACCCCCCGTTTTTGGAGGAGGCCTATGTCCAGCAGTGGACGTCTTTCGGGCTGAAATGATGATGATGATGATGATGATTTACTATCAGCCTGTGGTATCCCCCCGCAAGGTACGGGATTCCTTTTATTGTTTCTAAGCTATTCAATCCCGATACATATGGAAGTGAGTCTTAATTTAAAACATTACGATTTTGACGTTGGAGCTGTAAGTTTTCGAATCAAATAAATAGCTACTTGTAACACATGAAGTACTGTGTACACTTGTTGTTGGGCATTTGCCAATTCTGGAGTATTTTTAGGGTTCCGTACCCAAAGGGTCAAACGAGACCCTATTACTGAAACTCCGTCCGTCCTTCCGTCCGTCCGTCCGTCCGTCCGTCTGTCACCAGGCTGTATCTCATGAACCGTGATAGTTAGCCAGTTGAAATTTTCACAGATTATGTATTTCTATTGATGCTTTAACAACAAATACTAAAACAGAAAAAAAAATTAGGGGGGTCCCATACAAAAAAATGATTTTTTTGCTTAATGGTACGGAACCCTTCGTGCGCGAGTCCAACTCGCACTTGGCCGGTTTTTTTTTCATTTGTTTTGCGAATCGTCATAACGGGAATCGGTATAGAGGGTATGATTCATTCTAACTACATGTTGTGATTATAGTGAAAGGAAGTCGGACAGTCGGGACCTCAGGAATGTAGCGTTAAAGTTGGACCCCTTTAAATAATCTGTAACTGAAGAGTTAAGCGAATTGCTTATAGACCCACACGGTTTATGTTATGGGGCCCTCGATGCAAATGGCCGAATCGCTCCAGTGCAACATGAAAGTTCAAAAATCGAAACAACGAGCATGAAAACCCAAAAACACGAACAGCCTATAATGATCCCGCTACACTGAATTGACTCCCTCGTTGAGCCTGTAATGATCCCGCTACACTGACGTGACTGCCTCATTGAGCCTATAATGATCCCGCTACATTGAATTGACTCCCTCGTTGAGCCTGTAATGATCCCGCTACACTGACGTGACTGCCTCATTGAGCCTATAATGATCCCGCTACACTGAATTGACTCCCTCGTTGAGCCTGTAATGATCCCGCTACACTGACGTGACTGCCTCATTGAGCCTATAATGATCCCGCTACACTGACTTGACTGCCTCATTGAGCCTTTAATGATCCCGGTTCACTGTCTTGACTGCCTCGTGTAGAATATAATGATCCCACTACACTGACTTGACTGCCTCTTCGAGCCTATAATGATCCCACTACATTGACTTGACTGCCTCGTGGAGCCTATAATAATTCCGGTTCACTTGACTCCCTCGTTCGTTTACTGGTCGCAAATGTGACTGAACAAGATGTCTTAGGTTCGATTTCCCGGGTCCGGCAAAGAGTCCACTGAGAAATTCCTGATAGAAAAACCTAATGTTTTTCTATCAGGAATTTCTCAGTGGTAGTAACAGAGTCTAGATCTGTGCCCAGTTGATGGCAATGGGCGCGCCCCCATTACATGGAACATTGAAAAATGGGTTTACTATTATTAACACCTCTGCCTAACCCTTCTTGGATTACAGGGGTTATGATATCAACGATCGAGAACACACTACTGGGAAACAGGTCCCTTTAGGTGAGAGGAAGTGACCCGTAATACACCACGCGAGCCCACTGCGGGTTAGTGAAAAAGCCATAAAAGTTAATATTCCAAAGCAATGCAGCAATAAATAACAACCGCAACGAGTTGATCGACACTACAAAGTTACAACTATAAAAAACATTAATACATTACCACACAGACAAAGTATTGTTCTACATAGTATGGTACTGCGGCATAGTTCTGTTCTACCTTTTGGCACCGACGTAGTTTACTTAGCGCTAAATGAAGCGGAAACATGGATGCCACATTGCTTACTTGCCAAGCGACGCCGCGACGAGTTACAGCTGAAACTTTAGCTTATGCAGCTAAGAATTTCGGTAATGGAAAGGTTCATCTCTGGAGGCATTTGCCTTTAAGGTGAAAGCGACAGTGTGGCTCGTGAAATTCAAATTTTCTTACGTTTTTGCTATTAGCCGGTCAGTGTCAAGTTTTATGTTGAATTAAATATGATACGCGGTCGTAAAACGGACGTATTTACATAATTGTAGTCATTTAAATCACCAATGCAACCCCTTTAAGTTCATTTAATTCCAATTAATAACAATTTTATGAAAACGTCATACTATGGGGTTAAATGAACTTAAATGGGTTGTATTGATGACTTTAATGATTATAACTAGTGATCGGATATTCGGATGCATATTTAACAAAAGTACGTTTTTTCCTGGCAAAAGGTACAAAAGTATGCGGCTATTTAAATACCAATTTTTGTCGCAGGATTGCGAAATTTCATAATTCTTTAGTAGGTAAGTATAATATAAAATGTAGTACTCAAAATATCGTAACGAATATTTTAAATTTATTTAAAACTTGACAAGTTTGTTGAAAATAACAAGGAAAAAAATACAACAACTATTTGAATTCGTGTTTTTGTGCTGAAATGTCGAATGCTAAAACAAAATGTTAAGTACCTATGTCTGGGCATAATTCATTTGGAGCTAAACAAAAAAGAAACTAGTTTTTTTTAAATAAACTCCTTTTCCAACACTGAAGCTTTAGGTAAATATGCATCCGAATATCCGATCTCTAATTATAACTCAGTAAAGCCATGTTAGTAACGACCGCGTATTATATTTTATTCAACAAAAAAACTGACACTGACTGGCAAATTGTAAAATACGTAAGAAAAATTGAATTTCGGGCCACCCAGTCGCTTCCAAGTTACGAAAGGCGATAATATGGTCTCGATGCAGAATGCCGGATTGACAAAACGTTAGTATAATTTACAAAATGTTCTACCGATTGGACGGCCATCTTTGGAACTTCCCGACATCTTTTGAATATTTTGCGAAAAGTGTTTAGCGTCAACACCTATTAAATACTTGTCCGGTGCAAAATGATCAGTCTCCGCTACCACCTCCTTGCTGAATCCCAAATCGAGGCCCAAAGGAAACCCTCGTTACAACTCGGCCATTTTCGCTCTAAACTAAGTCGATTTTAAGATACAGTTTGTTAATTTAATGTCATTGGTGAAATTAATGTGTTTTTTTTTTATGAAAGGTAAACATCTCATCCCGTATCTATTCTAATTTCGTAAATAATCATCCGTCATCAGAATGAAATTGCTTCCTCTCAATTTCTTTCTACTCCGCCATGCTTTTAGGCCTCATGTTTTAAGCAAGCACTAATCCTAACGGCTTCTAATACAATTTAGAAAGTAACAACAAAAATCACAAAACTTCCTACTTTACCGCAGTCGCGTAAAACAAAGTAACAACGAAAGATAAAGTTCTTTTAAGAAAACACCCCGGTTTTCCAAGAACTACCCACCATTTATGAGTAAGACAGAGATATACAATCCAGGATTAGTTCAGTATTTTCTGCTGTACGTTAAATTGTAGTAGTCAGGTAATCTAGCGAAGAACGTAAGTTTCCAACACTGATTAATATTTGGACGTCGTAGAATTGCTTATTTTATTTTTATTACGGAGAATTTACTTTATGCGACGGTGGTGTAAGTGTGTCTTTTGTATTATTTAAATTATAATTGCTTACTTTCCTTTGTAGATTTCTGCATGAAGATTTGCGGTAGTAAATTAACATATTTTGTGGTGTGGTATATTATGGACAGTTGGACACCTCTGCTTAACTTGTTCCTCTGGGATTAAAAGCTCCGTGTTACGTTTGTATGATTTGCAGTAGTTGCTTTATTTTAGGTAATCAGATCAAAAAAGCGTGACTATAACACACATAAACAATATAACGCTCAGTATGGTGTCGGAGCTCTGTATGGTGTCGGACGTAAAGAATAGCGCCATCCCATATCTTCCCGTGGGTGTCGTAAGAGGCGAGTAAGGGACTTGCCAGAGAATGGGCAGCATCGTTCTCTGTGCTTTTGTAACAACCGTACTGCGATCGCCAACCCGCCTGCCAAGCGTGGCTATTATGGCAAAACCATGGGGGTTTACGTCAATGTGGCAAAACTTGGGGGAGGCCTATGTCCAGCAGTGGACGTCTTTTGGCTGAAATGATGATGATAACACACATAAACACCAAAAACAATCTAACGGTATTTCTAAAAAAAATCGCTCGATGGCAAACAATTACACTACGCATAAGCCAGAAAATCAGTGAGGAGCTCGTGGCTAAACAATAACAGCCGCACGGGTCGATCTTTAAGGTTAAGCCTTGCATACCGAGGTTGGTCCGTGGATGGGTGACCATAATTACATACCGAGTTTCCTCTGTGCCTCGAAAAGCACTTTAAGCCGTTGGTTCCGGCTGTCATGTAACGAGTAGTCAGAAGCCAAAAGTCTGACATCCAGTCTTACCAAGGGGTATCGTATATATACCCATTAACTGGATTGTGGAGGTCAGATAGGCTGTCGCTTCATGTAAAATACTGGTACTCAGCTGCATCCCGTTAGACTGGAAGCTGACCCCATCGGTCGGCTTCCAGTCAGTCTAACGGGATAGTTTGGGAAAAGGCTAGGCAGAATATGATAAGCCAGAAAATTTGTCCAATCCAAAAACCGGAATATTTTTAGAATATTGCTAACGTTTAACTACCATTAGCGAAATAGTAGAGGCTGGCATAGCATACGATAGCCGCTGCAATAAAAATCTAATCAGCCACTTCTAATTACATTGATATCAGAAAAGAAGACGATCAAATGGGATTTACCTGGAATATTTTATTACATGTTACTCAGAATCAGACAGTATCCTATTATGGACATTTAATTTGTAAAGGCAGCCACGCTATATACGCTAGAGTGTACCTGACAGGTCTACCTTTAAAGGTATACCCGCCAGGTAAGCTTGAGCTTATAAGTGAGGAAACCTGCACAGCTTTGAAACATACACGCTCCGGTTTACAGGTTCACTGTACAGGGAAACCTGTCAGATAGACCCTATCATGTATGGTTGCCCTAAGCGACCATCGCTATTTTTTTACCGATTGGAAATCATCATCAGACTTGTACTGACTAAAATCCATCCATGTTCCTTCTTAGCCCTATGTGTTCCAGGGCCACGGTATCTCTTTCGAACAGTCCCGCAGCCCTGGCAAGCCCTCTCGGACTCCTTCCGATTTGCTGACATCTCCTTGAGGCGCGCGTGGAACACGAACGCGCCGTCGACAAGGCCTGTCGTCATAAGACGGACAAACAGTGAGCTAGCCCATTACTCACCGTTCACAGGCCCGCTAGCGACCATCCCTCAAATACACGCTCGTCTTTTTTATTTTATTCGGAGAAAACGATAGCATCGTCGCCGTTTCGCCGAACAAATGGCTGACGAGGCGTGCCTAGGGGCAACTTCAATACGGCAAGCCCTTAAGGTGAGCAGACTGATCAGAAACCCTAACATCAGGAAGCAGTAGGTTATAAGGGCAAGCAAAGCTTTTAGGCTTGTATGAAAGTACGGCCACTATCAGACAATGATCGCGAGGATGGTAAATTCAGAACTACTTTTTCATTCCATTAAGAACACAGGGCCAACTTCTTAATTCCAATTTCGCCTACAACTTATATCAATACATTTAACAATACACACAGTAGACCATCTACAGTTGCTTACATTTCATAACTGGTTCGTTAACGCACCACTCACGACCTCAGGTTTTACGATTTACGGCAAGAGACACGCGCGTGTCACTAGTTTCGCCTGTGTCTAACGCCGCGTCTTACTTGGGCGATCTGGACGCGAATGCAAAGCGGTAAGAATGCGTTCTGCCACCAATAGTGGACATCCTACCCTATTTCATTTGATATCGTTCGTTTTTTATTCGCGCCACACCGCGCTGCTTCCCGTTCGCGTCCAGATCGCTCATGTAAGACGCCGTAAGACATCGCCATATGTTTGAATTTAAAGGGAGCCGCAACACCGGACGCTACGCGCCTCCGTAAATGAGCACCAACTATGTTGTAGGCAACTTTCATTTGTTTTCTCCCTCGTCGCTATGGCTACATGCGCATCGCTAAAACGTGTAGGTCGTAGCCAAGCGGTAAGTAGTGGCACTCTGGCTCGATCGTGACCAGCGCCTTGAGGACAGCATTATCTAGGGCTATAAGATGCGAATTTGTATGGACTAGGCTTATCTGAACTGAGGGATTAGTGTGGGAGGTTGTTGCTTAAATGGGCAAGTAGAATTATGTTGCTAAGTGTATTTTATTGTAACAACTGGTCTATAACATTATAGGGACCCGTAGGGTTAGTCAGAGCCACATTTCGCCAGTTATGTTTAATGCCCATGTAATAGGGGGGGCATGGGGGCATGGGGGGGGGTATGGGACGGTTGCTCTGTATGTTGTCGGACGTAAAGAATAGCACCATCCCATATCTTCCCGTGGGTGTCGTAAGAGGCGACTATGGGGCTTGTCAGAGAATGGGCAGCAGCGTTCTCTGTGCTTTTGTAACATACGTACGTACTGCGATCGCCAACCCGCCTGCCATGCGTGGCGATTATGGCAAAACCCCCCAAAATGTCAATGTGGCGACACTTGGGGGAGGCCTATGTCCAGCAGTGGACGTCTTTTGGGCTGAAATGATGATGATGAATAGGGGGGGGGGGAGCCTACTGCTATCAACTGGTCATGAATCCAGACTGCGTGGCTTCTACTAAGAAATTCCTAAAGGAAAAACAAAATAGCACTTCGCCCGACCCGGCAATGGAACCCAGGACGTCATTCTCAGCTGTCACGCTTGCGACAACGAGGTGACTCGAGCAACGAGGCAGTTAAGTCAGTGTTGAAATAGAAGTTAGCAATATTTTGTGCTATGATTCTCTGTCGACCAGTTCTTCCACCAATTCTTTGCCATAGCTTTTGTCTATGTTGGGTATAAGAACATTTACTTTTATAACATCCATCAAAAAGTTGTATCGAACTCCAATACGTTTTTTGATAGGACCGCTTGGTTTGATGAGGTTTAAACTACAACGTAAAAGCTCCAAGAACTGGCAGTATTTTCAACAAAGATTTTGACGCGTCATTTACCTTAATGAACACGATAGTATCTATCGTAAGTATACAACCAATTGTTCTCTGTGCTGTAGGCTATATAACCGAAGCTTAGAACTTGCCTAACCCGTTTCAGATTTCTTTCATCTTACGCAACGAAACAAATGTCTCGAGACAAATATTATCACTTGACTGCAACCAAGACGCAGGGCTGTTAGAACCCAGTTTTACTCTCCCAGTAGAGTATAACGAAGCGGCAACAATTTGTAAACGTTCCCAGTGTATAGTTGACCGAACAATTTGTTGCTATACTTGGTAGTTGCTGCAGTTACTGTCGCATGTTACCGCACTGTTTGTTGTGTGTGATATTGTTATGGTGTGGCTGTTTTGGTTGTGCATTGACGTAAGTAAACAAATATGTAACGTACGGGCGAAGCTGGACCAACCTAGGCAAGCGCGGCTAGGTTGGTCCGTGAATCCCCCATAACATACCGAGTTTCCTCCGTACTTCGGAAAGCACGTTAAGCCGTCGATCCCGGCCGTCATTTGTAGATCTTTGACAGTCGTTACATGTTGTCAGCGGCCCGAAAGTCTGACAACCAGTCGTACAGAGGTTTCGTGTTACCCAGTACTAACTGGGAGTTGGAGGTCAGATAGGCAGTCGCTCCAAGTAAAATATACTGGTATTTAGCTGCATCCGGTTAGACTGGAAACCGACCCCAACATACTTGGGAATGGCTAGACAAATTATATGACTCATTTTGTAAAAGACTTTTTAATATCTACTAGCTGTACCTGACATTCTTTACAATGCACTTTTCCTATCTATCTCCTACTCTAACTGCTTACCCTACCTACCTATCCTACGCTGCTTACCCTAACTACTTACCCTACCTACCTATCCTACGCTACCCTACGCCCCTTACACCATGTATATAGAATCACAAATGAAAAAAAAACAATGAAAAAATAATAAAGAAAATCACAATCTCGTATTAAAGCAAGTATTGCCGATACAAAAAAGATGCTGTCTTAAAGTTGCCAACGTTTAATATAGCTAAATGTTGATTACGGTTTGCAATATTTTAATATTTAATGTAATTCATCAATATTTTAGTACGAAATTGAGCGATATTTCATAATGTAATCGAATTTAGAAAAATCTAAACATTTGGCAGCTTTTCTTGACGTTAGCAAACTTTTGGATTACGCACGTAGTAACCGACGACAGCTGAAAACTCTCTCCAAATGTTGCTATGTGCTATGTTTGATAAGTGAGTGAGTTAGATTAAATATTATGCACTGGCGAACTTAAATACCTAGTCATCTGGTACCGAAGCGTTAGAGACCCTTATACAATCAAACACGGCATGAAAACTAAGAATTTCTTCTTTTACAGTCGCATGCTAATAGTTCCCCCATATATGACATAATCAAACCGCAAGGCAGTACTTTGAACCCACACACAAGGAATATGTTAGTGGTGTGTAGTTCACTGCAGCGAACGGGCCTTGAACCTAGCCGCCATCTTTACTTATTTATTTATTGCTTACAGTTAGAACAGCTGGTTAATTGTGGATGGTTATGTCATTGAGTATTTATGCCATAGATTATATACCAAGGGACTAGGTCAAGCGTTGTCAAAGTTACAGGCTAGGGGCTGTATGGAAAGTAAACGGTTAAAATTAATTTTAATTATAGGCATATTATTATGATTATTTAGCCTTTATTTGCTTTAACATTTCATTCTTCTAATATCTAAACTAATATTATAAAGAGGAAAGATTTGATTGTTTGTTTGTTTGCATTGAATAGGCTCCGAAACTACTGGTCCGATTTGAAAAATTCTTTCAGTGTTAGATATGCAATTTAATTTTTAATGCAATTTAGATGTATTAACTATTAAATTATGAAACTATTATTATTAAAATATTTGACATTGCATGTAACACATATTTGCACACCTGTTTGTAACACCTCATGTATGTACCCATATTCCAGCAAATAAATGATTTGATTTGATTTAATTTGATAGCCCATTCATCGAGGAAGGCTATAGGCTATATGTCATCACGCTACGACGAATAGGAGTAGGACAGCAATGAAAAATGTTGCGAAAACAGGGAAAATGTGACGCAAACGAAGTTGCGCCGGACAGCTAGTATTTCATAAACGTTACATTTACCAATACTTTTAACATTTTATTTAACATTAAACTTATGGTTTTATTTAAATTTCATTTAACAATATTTTTAACCACTAATGGTGATAATATTTTTTTCGGTAAAGCTTCATAAGAGTTTGTCCATAATTCATATTTTCGGGCTTCGTGTCTGCGTTCATCAAACTTTTATTTTGTTTGTAAGAAATATGTTGTGTTTATGTGCATAAGTTCAGTATACTCATACACAATGCCAAGCTTTTATTGACCCCATTTCATGCTAAGTCGAAACTTCTGCCAACTGGTGTAAGTACCTCACTGTAAATTTTCGTATTGTCCGATGTTCTTTTTATAGGAATTCTAAAAGAATGCCAAGTAGCTTCTGGCTGGTGTCCCTAACTTTGAAAGTAACTAGTTTGCTTCTAGATTGTATAGTTTGATTACTTTTTGTGATAAGTTTAGTAGAAACACCATTATTTACTCCATCAGGGTTTAAGGATCGTGGTTTTGAAATTTAGTTAGACTGGACAATACGATATTTTCTTCTGTAAAAATTGTGTACACACAGATGGCTCTATTAAGTGCTTACCCCCCCAAAAGAAGCGTGCAAATCTATGTTGGCCTACTTAGCTGGTTTTTGTATTTTGCAAAAACCTTTTTTTAATGAATTTATTGTTTTAGTGAATAAATAAGTTTAAGTTAGTTAGCCCCGAACACACACTCTTTCCATTACACACACACACACACACACATAGTCCCTCATTTAGTGTAAGTATTTTCATGCAGGAAGAGTTGCACAAGAGACGCATAGACGTCGTTTCGGCTAGACTCGGTGGCGCGGCAGAGAGCCAACTTCACCCCCTTGTGGTGGAGACGTGAGGGGTTTTAGGTAATGTGGGATGTGACTAGGAGACAGTTGTGTTTTTAATACATAAGTCTAAAAAGTTACTAAAAACATTTTCGAAAAATAGTGTTACACCTAAATTAGACCCTTAATAAATTATCTATAGAAACGGAAATGTCCAATCATCTTTTTTTTAAATAACATTTCGAAAATGATTTTGAGTAACTTTTTAGACCTATGTATCCTGCTTATGCGTATTAAGTTTCATTAAAGTCGGTTAAGTCAATTCGGAAAATAAGGACTTGAAAGTTTTATGAAATCCGTAAGGTGTAAACGCTCTTAAGGTGAAAAAGACGACATTTGCCTTGTTTCGGATCAGACGACGTATGTCACTGCTTTGCGGAACTTAATGCGATAAATGTGCTGATCATTATGTGATCGCCTCAAGCCTTGCCTGATGTGAGATGTACTACCTTTCTCAGCTAATACTGTATTATTTTAACTGCACTTTACACTAAATAGGGTTAAAGATTAGCTATAACTCGCCTGATATGAATCGATGATGTGGCGTAAGGTGGAGCAAGCTTGCCTAGAATAAACCGATTCACACGAACTTTGAAGAGATCTTGATTAAAATTACGGGTGAAGGTAGTAAGTGTGTGTATTACATAAGGTGTAGCTAAATCCAATGTGAGAATGTCACTTCCTGTAAAAAAGGAAATTAGAGCTCTGCATGTATTGATTGAATTAACTCAAACTCGACTATGTTGCCTGGAAAACTGCCAAATCCGTCGCAACACAGTATGAAAAAGTAATCTCCTAGTGTTTTTATAAAACTCTAAACTTTTAATGGCAGGGCATCACGAGATTTACACATTGCTGCCGAACTCACGAAAAAACAACAAAAAAAGTTTACGTTCAAAACTATGCCTTGATGGCTTTTTCTTTTTTTCAATATTGGAACATAGATAGTTTTCAATTTGGAACTATGTTTTCTTTATGGCCTATATATTTTCATTTTGGCAATATAAACTTCTTCGTGAGCTGGTTTTGTGTCGATAAAGGCATTAAATAGATGATTATTGAATTTTGTTTCACATGGTTTTTAGATACCTATGTTTTAAAAAAAATGTTACGAATGAAAATCGTTGACCAAATAACAGACTGGGGTCTTAGTTGATTTTACGATTATTAATTCTCTAAAATATTTGGCGTATTTTGCAGATATCGCCTTAAAGTGAAAATCTATTATCATTTGCCATAGAGGACTTACATAAACAACCAAGATGGAAAAGTTTTGACATATGTTAAAATGACATAAGCTAACAAAAAGTTTATTACAATTTTGTCTAAAATCTTTGTACAAATACTAAATTCAACGAAAACGATTGTCACTTTTCAGGCCCTCTGGTCATTTCAGGCCATCACCCAGTTATTTCAGAAAATTAGATCAATATTTCAGCACTTAAGCCAGACGTAACAACGCTCGTAAGCACCTTCGTGTTACCTATCTCCGGTCACTTGGAAGGGTTGCCATAAATCTGCGCGCGACATGATAGACGCCCAATAACGGCACACGAAGGAATTCTCGCAAACCAACAGTTTTGCGTCGGGTGTCGTGGCCACGCATATATCGGAGAGATATGGATTTAGGACGATGTTATGTCGATCAAGATGTGTTTATGGTCTTTGTTTTGCTGGTTAAAACCATTTCGATCATTTTGCCAGCATATATTCCACTATATGAATTTATTTTCAAAAAAAGCCATGCATTTGACCTGGGCCTCAAGTCTGCTATTTTTATAAACATCGTCATTTCAACACGATCCCATTGTCATTTTGCTAAAAGTTCGTAAT
This sequence comes from Cerastis rubricosa, assembly GCA_949152445.1. Lineage (NCBI taxonomy): Eukaryota > Metazoa > Arthropoda > Insecta > Lepidoptera > Noctuidae > Cerastis > Cerastis rubricosa. The sequence continues at coordinate 20,376,504 of OX424541.1, forward strand.
CTGATAAATTTATAATGGTCTGTCAAATTCTATGCCATTTCTTTCAATGAAGTGTCAGTGGTTGATAATTGTGAAGTCATAATGACGCCATTATATTAGTGGATTACCAAACTTGTCAAAATCAACAATTATGAAATCAATGATAGGCCATTCTGACACTATTGTAATAGCAGACTTGAGGCCCTGTTTTGAACAATAGCTGGCATCACTACAAACAACTTTGTGTAGGACAACATCTTATAATGCGCTACATTCATGAGATATAAGCTATCAAATTATAATCAAATCCATCAATACAACTCTGATAGTTTTGTTGGCGACAAAACGTAGCACCGCCACTGCGACGACCGGAGGGCGACCGCGGCTTGCGGGGAGCGGGGGACGAGGTGCCGAGAGCCATCGCCGCCGCAGCTAACAGGCGCCACCATTCAAGGCACAAAAACGATACGGACCAGAGGCGCGCGTTCTTATTATCGAATACATACGAACCTACCTATATTTACAGTCCGCTATTTTATTTCTACCACCTCTGAGTACTACCAACATATGGTCCTCTCACCGTGAAGAAGATTTTAAGAACGTCTTGAAGCTAATTTGGAGAATATTCCGTGTAAAGAAATCAAGAAGCTTACGAGTCGTACGCGCCGGCCATTACGCGACGACTTTCGAGAAGGTCAAGGAAGGACATTTGAAGGGCGAACAAACCGTCAAGTCACTGTGGACAAAGGATAAGACATCTTGTGAGTTCGTTCCTATTTATTCCTCTTATTCCATCTTCTCTTTTTGCTATTCAAATTAATATTTTCCCTTCTCAATTTCAAACCCATTTTGCTAAAACTTGAGTCAGTGCTTTGTGCATTCTTCATACGATACTTTTCATTCAATATTACAAACGCTGTTATCTATAATATTTTAGCTGTTTATTTCATTGACAATTTCATAATTCGAGGCATTGTGCGCTAATTGCGGTCGTAAAACTCGAGCGTTGAATGCCTATTGCATGAATCATCTTGTTTACTTCAAGTCGAAACGCACAGTCATTGAGCTTAGCTACCTGGTTATAATTTTTTGCTTATATAATCATATCTTTATAACGGTGCATCAAGTAGCTTGATAGTTTAAATCAGCTGTGGCCATTACATCGAATTGAGGTTTGCTTTGTGATCATGTCTGAACTTAAAACTTTAATTAAAAGACGCTCAGCTATAAAATCAAAGCTCACTATTTTTGGCAATCATATTAAATTAATTGAAACTTCTAAAGCCTTAACGGAGTTACAAATCGTAGATTTAGAGTGCCGCTTACGAAAATTTGAGCCCTTATGCGAGGAGTTCGACACGTTACAGACTGAAATCGAGATCTTGTCTGACGAGCCACCAGTCGATGAAGTTCCCGCGGAGCGTGTGCAGTTTGACAACGACTACTACCCGCTGGTGGCCAGAGCCAAGAGCATGCTTGCTGCCGGGGCGAAGGGCAGCGGATCTGTGGCGGAGTTCAGCGATGCAGAATCAGGTGGGCGAGTGAGAAATTTAGTTAGGCTACCGAAAATTGACTTACCACATTTCAGCGGCGGCTATCAAGACTGGCTCGAATTTAAAGACACATTCCTTTCTCTTATACATAACAGTGATTGCATAGATAACATTAATAAATTCCACTATTTACGGGCTTCTCTTCAAGGAAATGCCGCTCTTATTATTAAAAATATTGACTTTAAAAGTGACAACTATAAAATTGCATGGGAATTACTGTGCGAGCGATTTGATAACAGTCGCTTACTAGTTAATAATCACTTACAGGCTTTGTTTAACATAGATCCTATTCGATCAGAATCATGCAAGTCGATTCAAAATCTTATTGATATAACTAACAAGAACATTAGGGCTCTCGCGTCATTGAAAGAACCGATCTGGGACACGATAATAATTTATATGATGTCAACTAAACTTGATAGTGTGACAGGTCGAGAGTGGGAAGAACATAGAAATACATTGACTTCGTCCCCAACCCTAACACAGTTCCTAACATTTTTAAGTAAAAGAGCCGACATCTTAGAAACCTTAGAAGAGAATAATAAAAATAATACATTAAAATCAGAAGCCGTAAAAGCAAAAAGTTTAGTAATAAATAATAGTAATAGCACTAATAGCAAAAATAAAAATTACAAACGTAAATCATGTCCATTGTGTGACGATGAATCACATCAGCTGTTCAATTGCGAATCGTTTAGAAGTCTTCCTGTAGAATCTCGGATTTCAAAAGTAAAAGAGTTTAAGGTGTGCTTGAACTGTTTGCGCTTCGGTCATGTAGCGAAGAAATGTTTTTTGTCACACTGCAAATATTGCAATGAAAAGCACAACACTCTTTTGCACTTGGAAAAATCTGAGCAATCTGCTTCTTGTGATTCGTCATCTTCGTCTTCAAAAGACATTGTATTGACAACTGATATTCTACCGGTTACTACTCCGACGCGTGTTTTCCTTTCCACAGCGTTGGTGAAGGTGGTTGACAGCAAGGGCAACAAACACACCGCCAGGGCGATCTTGGACAACGGTAGTGGAATAAATATCGTTTCCGAAGCTTTCTGCAGTAAGCTGGGTTTGCCGAGGCGGAACGTGAGCTCCACGGTATCAGGTTTTAATAATCATGTATCCCATAGTACACAGTCTTGCAATCTCATAATTGAGTCATTGAATACTAGCTATAGGAATAACATTGATTGTTATGTGTTTACCAATGTCACCACAGCAGTTCCGATCACATACATTGACACACGACATATTCAAATTCCAACAGGTTTATGTTTATCTGACCCCACTTATAATATATATCGGCGCAACTACAACAATTCGTCTAGAAAAACCTAGAATAACTAAGTTTAATCATTTAATGGTCCTAAAAATTAGTTTAAAAACCATAAGTTGATTACTTTGAATTTATTACGATGTAAAATGAATGTCATCATTGTAATTTCAATACTTAACCTAAAATTAAACGTGCACGTACGTCGAGCCCTATAAATACGGCCGCACTGTAGGCGATCGGGTCAGTCTTGCTTGAGCCGCCGAACTGTACGGATCTATGTAAATAAGTTGTTACGCTGTCGGTTGAATAAACGAGTCATACAGTGTACTTGTGGTGTTTTACTTGGAAGATCGAAGATGAGTGATCACCCTGAACATAGTCAGTGACGTCAGCTATGCTGACGTCACGCTTTTTAAAAACGGAACGGAGACATTTTCTCCGTCATCAGAAGTGGGATCGCAAGAGATTTCTACTCAAGCCACTTCCTCATCAGCTCGTTTACCACCTGAGCAACTGGAACCAGCCAACATTCGGCGTCAGGAGCCTGGACTGGTCTCCAATACATCAATGGAAGCCATGAATCAATCAAGACCGCATACATACCCTGATCAAGGAATGCAGATGGACGGAATACCACCACAATTCCTTATGCAGATGATGGAAATGATGCAGAGAATGTCAGAGCGTTTGTGTGCTCCGCCTACCGAATCAAAAATAAGGATCAAAGGCATTTACCTGCCATCTTTCGACCCGGATACCCATGTCGGAGTACGTGAGTGGTGTCAACATATTGATCAAGCCATTGAGGCATATAAGTTGAGTGATTTCGACGTTCGTATGAAAGTCTGCAGTCTGCTGAAGGGACGTGCGAAAATGTGGATCGATGATTGAATGGTGACCTGGGAAGAGTTACGAAAGAACATCATCACCACATTTGAACCTGAGAACAGATACTCCCGAGACATTGTTAGGTTCAGGGAACATTTTTATGATTCCTCAAAGGATATTGCCGAGTTCTGGTCACGGGCATGGATTTTATGGAGAAGGGTACCAAGGACAAGTTGGAAGATGAGCACGCCGTGGAGGCAGTGATTGGATGTGTTAATGATAGAGCGATTACGCATCGATTTACTGAATGCCAGAACAACCACTGTTCCTAAACTGATTTCAGTAGCAACATTTATACGGAAGAAACGTTCTCATCCAAACTCAAGTTCCACAATACCTAACAACGATAGATATTTTGAAAATGACCGATATTTGGTGAAGAAGGTGGTCGGCAGGGGGCGACTTCGCAAGGTGGCTCATGATCAGCTGCACCACGCGCCACAACCAGGTGAACAGGTGACCGTATCGGCGGGAAATGCATCACCTGGTCATCAGGAGTCTGCTGCAATTAAGCCCATCCCTTCGACTTCACGAGACCCAGAAAACCACCAGCTACATATCCCTCCGATAACTCTTCGAGAACCTCCGAGAACTCTACGAGAACCTCCGAGAACTCTACGACAACCTCCGAGAACTCTACGAGAACCTCCGAGAACTCTACGAGAACCTCTGAGAACTCTACGAGAACCTCCGAGAACTCTACGAGAACCTCCGAGAACTCTACGAGAACCTCCCGAGAACTCTTCGAGAACCTCCGAGAACTCTACGAGAACCAGAAAACCACCAGCTACAGGGTGAAAATAATTCATCAGAATAAAACCGTAAGTAACTTAATTCAAATATTCTAAATATCCCTCCGATAACTCTTCGAGAACCTCCGAGAACTCTACGAGAACCTCCGAGAACTCTACGAGAACCTCCGAGAACTCTACGAGAACCTCCGAGAACTCTACGAGAACCTCCGAGAACTCTACGAGAACCCTTTAATAAAATCTCCGAGAACCTACTAACCTTATCAGAATCGATATTCTCAAAAGACAAAACAACGCAACTTGTTTACAGATGTACTACTCAGAGGAAGTTTTGTTTCTATTCTTTCAGGTCTACGAGAATCCACAAAAATCGACGAGAACCAACGAGGATGGTGCAGAGCGCGCACCGCCTGTCAGTGTGGCCGTATCGGAATCGGAAAACCGTAATTCATCAGAATAAAACCGTAAGTAACTTAATTCAAATATTCTAAATATCCCTCAGATAACTCTACGAGAACCTCCGAGAACTCTACGAGAACCTCCGAGAACTCTACGAGAACCTCCGAGAACTCTACGAGAACCTCCGAGAACTCTACGAGAACCTCCGAGAACTCTACGAGAACCTCCGAGAACTCTACGAGAACCTCCGAGAACCCTTTAATAAAATCGCCGAGAACCTACTAACCTTATCAGAATCGATATTCTCAAAAGACAAAACAACGCAAGTTGTTTACAGATGTACTACTCAGAGGAAGTTTTGTTTCTATTCTTTCAGGTCTACGAGAATCCACAAAAATCGACGAGAACCAACGAGGCTGGTGCAGAGCGCGCACCGCCTGTCAGTATGGCCGTATCGGCGCAACTACAACAATTCGTCTAGAAAAACCTAGAATAACTAAGTTTAATCATTTAATGGTCCTAAAAATTAGTTTAAAAACCATAAGTTGATTACTTTGAATTTATTACGATGTAAAATGAATGTCATCATTGTAATTTCAATACTTAACCTAAAATTAAACGTGCACGTACGTCGAGCCCTATAAATACGGCCGCACTGTAGGCGATCGGGTCAGTCTTGCTTGAGCCGCCGAACTGTACGGATCTATGTAAATAAGTTGTTACGCTGTCGGTTGAATAAACGAGTCATACAGTGTACTTGTGGTGTTTTACTTGGAAGATCGAAGATGAGTGATCACCCTGAACATAGTCAGTGACGTCAGCTATGCTGACGTCACGCTTTTTAAAAACGGAACGGAGACATTTTCTCCGTCATATACCTTCTAAGGTCGATATTCTTATCGGGGCAGACATCTTCTGGGATATTCTAGGTAACAAAAAGATTAGCCTAGGCAAGCATCTACCTATGTTACGTAGTTCGGAGTTCGGATGGATAGTCACTGGTCACATCTCGAGTCCGAAAAGTATTTTCAGTCAATGTCTTTTTACTCAAAATCAACTTGATATTGATCTCACTCGTTTTTGGGAAGTAGATAGTGTTTCTCTTGAGCATTCTCAATCCGCGGAGGAACGTGCGTGTGAGAATAGTTTTACCGTCAACACAACTCGAAATAACGATGGTCGCTTTGTCGTCACCATTCCTCTCAAGCAAAATCCCCAGGTCTTAGGTGATTCCTTTGAGATGGCTAAGCGACGTTTTTTATCGCTTGAGCGCAAATTCGAACGAGAACCAATATTCAAGGAGAAATATTTAAACTTCATGACAGAATACGAGCAATTAGGTCACATGACTGAGAATAAAGTTCTTTTTCCAAACAGTGACAATGCCAACTACTATCTTCCTCATCATGGCGTACTTCGGGAGTCCAGTACAACGACAAAGTTGCGTACAGTCTTTGACGCTTCTGCCGTCACCACTTCAGGAATTTCCTTTAATGAAATTCAGATGGTCGGTCCTACAGTCCAAGACGATCTCTTAACAATTCTCCTCAGATTCCGCCAGCATAAATTTGTAGTATCGGCAGACATTGAAAAAATGTTTAGATCTATTGACATTGTACCCAGTCAACGCTCATTACAGCAAATTGTATTTAGGTATGATTCATCGCATCGTTTAAAAACCTACACACTTAATACAGTTTGTCAAGGAACCGCATCGGCGCCGTACCTTGCGACAAAATGTCTGAGTAGCCTGGCATCCACAGTCAGCGATAATAGCGTCAAATATAGTATAGCTCACGACTTTTATTGTGACGATTTATTAAGCGGGGCTAGTACTGTAAGCGAAGCTATAGATTTATGTAAAGGAATTACTGCCACCTTAAACTCAGCAAAATTTAATATTCGCAAATGGAAATCGAATAACACATTAATTCTTAACGAACTTTTCTCAGGTCAAGTTATCGATTCAAATACAGTTTTAGATCTATCAGATGACAACATAAATACAGCATCAAAAACATTAGGTTTATATTGGCTTTGTCAGCAGGATACCTTATCTTTTTCAATTAATATTGAACTTCATGAGAAGGTTACCAAGCGCCATATTCTTTCCGTTATAAGCCAAATATTCGACCCATTAGGCCTTGTCGGTCCGTGCGTTGTCGAAGCTAAGTTGATTATGCAGAAATTATGGGTCAATAAATGCTCTTGGGACGAAGAAGTGTCGTCAGAGATTTTACATCTTTGGTCTTCATTCGCTAACACATTACCCTGTCTTAAAGTTACAAATACCTCGTTGGGTTCTTAGTGATCTTTGTGTAAAGATTGAAATCCATGTATTCACAGATGCTTCTCAAAGTGCGTATGGGGCATGCGTCTATATTAGGTCTGTGTGTAACTCAGGGATTGTGCGTGTTCAGCTCTTAGTCTCAAAAAACAAGGTTGCGCCGATCAAACCCACAACTATCCCACGTCTTGAGCTGTGTGGGGCATTATTAGGTGCAAGATTGTGTACTAAGGTACAAAATTCACTTACATTAAAAATTAACATGTGTCGCTTTTGGTGCGATTCCACGATCGTATTAGGGTGGTTGTCCACCCCTTCAATACAACTTAATCAATTCGTACGTAATCGTGTTAATGAAATCAAGGAAAGCACCAGCGGTCACACGTGGAGCTACGTGCCGTCCAAAGAGAACCCGGCAGATCTCGTTTCTCGCGGGGTGAAGGCTGATATTATCAGCGACGCCTCGTTGTGGTGGTCGGGCCCATCGTTTTTACTCGAATCAGATCATAGTTGGCCACAAATGCCTAATGAAACCCAGAGACGGGACCTACCGGATCTCCAACCTTGTCTTGTTATAAATAATGACGTTAACAAAAACGATGATGATAAACTATTTACAAATCTTATACTTAAATATTCACAATTTACACGTTTACAAAGAGTTATAGCCTATATATACAGATTTATTCATAACTGCAAAACCAAAACAAACAGATTCCGCGATCAGCTTTCTTGTGAAGAATTACAACGGTCATTTAATTTTATTATACACATTGCACAATTAGAAATGTTCCCAAATGAATATCTTATGTTAAAATCAGGTCAGGCATTACCGAAGAAAAACAAATTAATATCATTGACTCCATTCTTAGATTCAAATGATATCTTGAGAGTAGGCGGTAGACTTGATAATTCACCCTATAGCTATGACACAAAGCATCCTATTTTATTATGTGGGAAACATCATTTAACGAAAATCATATTTCACATGCATCACTTGAAACTTCTCCATGCTGGACCTCAGTTATTGTTGTCCAATATTCGTCAAACTTTTTGGCCTTTAGGAGGAAGGAATCTGTCTAAATCTATAACGAAAGCTTGCGTAAAATGTTTCAGATTTAAGGCCAGCAATGTCCAGCCCATTATGGGGCAGTTACCTGAATCCAGAACTACACTGGAATTCCCTTTTTTACATTGTTCGGTGGATTATGCCGGCCCAGTTAAGATAGCTAACCGTAAAGGTCGAGGTTGCCAACTAATAAAATCTTACTTGTCCATTTTTGTCTGTTTAGCTACAAGAGCCGTGCACCTAGAACTTGTCACAGATCTTACTAAAGAGGGATACATGGCCGCTCTGAATCGGTTTGTGGCTCGTCGAGGGAAGCCTCAAAGTATAACCTCAGATAATGGGACCAATTTTGTAGGTACATGTAACGATTTACATCGTTTCTTACAGGACTCAAGTTCCCAAATTAGTTCCGCAGTCGCCCAAGAGGGTATAGACTTCCTCTTTATTCCGAGCTACACACCCCATTTCAATGGTATGGCTGAATCTGCAGTCCGTTCCACTAAATATCATCTTCGTAGGCTTCTCCAACTTACGCATTTCACGTATGAAGAAATGCACACTTGTCTGACTCAGGTGGAAGCCATTCTTAATTCACGTCCTATAACTGCCTTAAACTCTGATCCTACAGACTTCACACCTTTAACACCCGCTCACTTCCTAATAGGACGATCACTTGTATCAGTTCCACATCCACAGCTGACAGAACGGATAACAAGCCTTGAGCGGTACAAACGAATCGAGTTCGTCAAACAACATTTCTGGAAACGATTCTCCAACGAATATGTCACCACTCTGCAGCAAAAGACGAAGTGGCCTACTGCATCAAGCGAACTCAAATTGGGTTCCTTAGTCCTTATAAAGGACAAAGCGCTTCCTCCCCTACGTTGGGCCCTGGGTCGCTGTGTGGCCGTTTTCCCAGGAGCTCAGGATCAAGTCGCTCGAGTCGCCGATATAAGGATCAAAGGAGGAACCATTATTCGAAGGGCGTTTAATAACATTTGTCCCCTTCCAGAACCTGATTGTTGAACCAGCAGCCTTCCTGCCTACTTCAACCCGGGGAGTATGTTGGCGACAAAACGTAGCACCGCCACTGCGACGACCGGAGGGCGACCGCGGCTTGCGGGGAGCGGGGGACGAGGTGCCGAGAGCCATCGCCGCCGCAGCTAACAGGCGCCACCATTCAAGGCACAAAAACGATACGGACCAGAGGCGCGCGTTCTTATTATCGAATACATACGAACCTACCTATATTTACAGTCCGCTATTTTATTTCTACCACCTCTGAGTATTACCAACAGTTTATATTTCAGAACCGTGATGCTTTAGAAGATACCACTTGTTTTTATTGATACTAGCTATTGATCAACACAGGTTTTACGGGGTGTTGTTATTCTGAAAATAAAATAAAATGGCGGAAGTTAGGGTGCCCCGCTTCATACAAAAATATTGTAACCCCTATAATCTGCTACTGTTGCAGACTCGACCAATGTGAATACTAAAGTGTCATTCTGCGATTAAATCCCTTTTTAAAGAGTTAAAAGTTATTTTCATTTTATCGAATCTACGTACCTAAGTATTATACCCTTATAACCTTCTTTAAAGAAAAAGAGAAATTTGATTTTATCGAATCCACCCTTGGTCTCTTACAGCACCCAAGGGAGTTGTCTTGATAGACTATAACGACGCAAATATGGTGAAGTTTTAACTTTATTACTCTACTCGTAACCATTGTCTTTAAACAAACTTCTTACAAGTTTTCAAGTATCGCGGAGCATTGAAAAAAAAAACAAAAGAGAAACAAGAATTTTTCAGTTTAAAAAAAAGAATCTCGCTTGAAAGTACTTATCCATTCTCAGTAAGCCCATGAAGTTTATTGTCAGTTGTCAATTAATATATTATGTACATTTATGTATACTTCTAGAAGAACTGAGCTGGCCGCTTACCTACTTTATACAACAAATCTTCTATACAAATAAATAAAATTGAAGTGTCTGTTTGTAATATTAAAATAACCGCTTTTTACTACATGCATATGAATAAATATATATACGGTACATTATACCAAAATATCATTTTTTTTAAATTTTTGTCTGTCTGTCTGTTTGTTCTGGCTAATCTCTGGAACGGCTGGACCGATTTAGACGGGACTTTCACTGGCAGACAGCTGATGTAATAAGGAGTAACATAGGTTACTTCTATTTTAGAAAAAATATAAAAAAAAATAAACTTTTTTGCTAAATTCCACGTGGACGAAGTCGCGGGCACAGCTAGTATAATATAAATAAATAAATCTTTCGATGTTTATTAGGTAAGGTAAACGACTTGAAATCCTAGCCCAGATATACTTGAAGAAAAAATCAAAGCTTATATTACCCGAGAGCTTCACGAAGTAAGGCCCTGTCAGACGTGGGAGCCCGGGCAGCCGGCGACACCCGACCACGACAAACACATTAGAGACACTCCACACTGACGGAACAAGTGTACCAGTGTACTTACGGGCGTATTAAAAGTATGATATTTCAAGAACGAAATGTTGAGGCTGGTTTGTTGTAGTCTGAAATACCGGTTTGAAAATTGAGACTTTTTGACGTGACAATGTCTAATAAATCTATGAGCCGGCTGCACGCACGGAAAAGGATGACTCACTGTAATGTTACGATCGGAGTTCGGAGCGAGAGCGCTGCACGAGCGAGCGACAGACATGATCGGCTTGAGCATTCGGCTTGCTATACATAAAAGCATACAATGTTTTGTTATGACGTTGTCACGTTAAACTATCGTCAGTAAACAGACTTTACAAACAACCAACTTTTTTTAAATTCTGAAAATGAACAGTGGCAAAAATAACTCAGTCTGACTGTTTGTCTGTCACTTTGTCAACCTGTCTATCTGCCTGCCTGTCTGTCTGCCTCTATGTCTGTCTGTCTACTTGCCTGAGTGCCTGTATGTCTGCGCGTCTGTATGTCTTTCCGGCAGTACCTACGTTCCAATGGGATAACGTCCGACCTCGAACGAAGCTTGTTTGTTTATTCAAGCTTTATACATACCTAACGTCTAAACTAGGAATTTTACTTGACAATTTCGCATTCATCCGAATTCAATTAATAGTAAGTAGTTCCTGATCAAGAGAGGTTTATTCAATCAAGCATTACTTAGGGGAATCTATTGTACAAATTATTTAGCCAAGGGATCTTACACTTACTTAAGTGGGAAGTTACCCAACTCAATGATTGATTAATTAAATTAATGATCCATTTATTATTTGTTTTTTCACGAGGTCAATAGCTAGTAATAATAACATGACATATGTTATTGTCGCCATGCCTGTAATCCCCGAAGGATTAGTCAGCGGCGAGCTTATTGCCATCAAAGTCAAAGTCAAAGATCTTTATTGTGAGACAGTGGTTACAAAGTTGTTATTGTGTTAATTTTGATGTGCGGTTGCACTGCTCCGCCATGTGAGGCATACAATAGTTTGAACAATTTGTTATTATAGACCTAAGTTTATGTGATATATATGTATATATATTAATTCAAATAGACATTTTAATTTGAAATCCATATACTATAATATAATATTATAAAGCAGAAGAGTTTGTTTGATGTTTGTTTGCTTGGACGCGCTAATCTCAGGAATATTATAAAGCTGAAGAGTTTGTTTGATGTTTGTTTTCTTGAACGCGCTAATCTCAGGAACTACTCATTCGATTTGAAATGTTTATTTATTTATTTAACAATTTATGTACACACTAAATACAGAAAAGAGATGAGATGTTATTTCTGTGTTAGCCCATTTATCGAGATAGGCTATATATCATCACGCTACGCCAAATAGGAGCGAAGCAGTAATGAAAAATGTTGCGAAAACGGGGAAAATGTGACGCAGACGAAGTTGCGCGGGACAGCTAGTAGATCTATATTTTGCAACTGCAAAATATGATAATAAGTTTGTTATATCAACCGGGCACCAATCCAGACTCCGCTCCGTCTGGCTGCTACTAATGGAAAAACCCAATAACACTTTGCCCTGGAATCGAACCCTGGACCTAATTCTCAGCGGTCGCGGTTGCGATTACTCGAACAACAAAGCAGTAATAATAACATTTGTTACAAAGCAAGACATTTTATTTTAAACGATGTAAACGTTTCTCCTTGCTCTTCAAATACAAACATTTTCTATAATATAAACTCGATAGTGGACGTCAAAGGGAACACAGTCCACTGACTTGCCTCTCGCCAATATTCCCAGTATTTGATTGTGAAACCATTCAAGTTTGCAGACTTGAAAGCAGAAAGCAGATGTAATAAAATTTGTGAGGTTATTTGAAGTAGGAAAGGCGAATTGTATATTTTGGTTTTGATGTTAACTTGTCTTGTGGGCTTTCTTGAAGTTATTTTCAATCAGTAATAGATGGTAGTTCGCGGATTGTGAATAGGATTTCTGATTGCCTATTAAGAGGAGACTGTCACCCTAGCTATGCTTTTTGGGCTTGCTAATAATATGTGAATGATAGTTGCAGTACCACAGTCACTAAGTAGGTAAGTAGATATCTTAGATAAATAGATATGGTAGACGCATTAAAAAAATCCCTGTGACCTGCTTCTTGCAGACTATTTACTAAAAGAGAAAAACTTTTAACTCATATTTTTTCTCAAAATCAGCAACTAAAATTATTTTTAATCTCTTCGTAACTATTTATATTGCATACCCCAGTAAAGCTAAATTTTCATAATAACGCAAAATGAGCGCTTGCAATTATTCCTAGAGAGTGCTACGGCAACCTCGTAGCGCGTAGCTCCACTACGCCGTAACTTCACGCTACGCCGTAGCTCGTAGCGGGCTCAGGTTGCTACAGCCTTCATACGTCACAGCTAGCAGGTAAGCACTAGAATAATATGAGGATTATGGACGTGGTTTATATGCAGGAATAGTGTTAGAGTATCAGTATAATGGGCTGGATACATCGGAAATGTGGGTTATCGTTTAGCATGCGATTATGGACTGTAAAGTAGTTCAAATACGTTATACTATAGAGGTTACATAAATTATTTTTATAGAATATACAGAATGAGAACCTCTATTATTTACAACTATGCGAACAAAACAAGTATATTTCAAAATCTACCATTTAGGCATATAAGCACATGCTTATGAGTATTTATTTGAATTCAGTGTGTACGTTATTAATTTACAAACTACAAATAGATATAAAACAATAAGAAAAATATGTACAAGTATCAAAATAGGAAAAGAGATACAGGGCGTCAAAAAAATGGTCCAAATCAGCAATTCAATGAATGCTGATTCTTTGATTCTGGTTCATGCTAATCAACATTATTATATTAAAACAACTATTGTTTACCTATATTTGCAAAAATAAAATTCCATTCTATTCTATGACTGTCATCTATGTTTTTCAAAATGGAATCTCTTATACCTCCGACCATTTTGATGTAACAGTGACTAACATAAGCCATTATGTAGGTTAGGACCTGTTACGTGGTGTAATATTCACAGGAGAACAATGAAACCACAGCAGGTACCCAAGTACTGCAATTTACAAGCCCCAAACGACACATTCTGGCCAGAAGGAATAAAAGCAAAGGGGGAATGTAGAAAAATTTACTTCTGGAGAATACATTCTCATAACTACTTCAATCAGCATGAAAATATGGGTGTTTTGTTATCACACGTTAAAAAGTTTATGTTTCACCCCAATGGCATTTGTATAATTTAACAATGACACTATACGGGAAGGATGGTACACCGACGCAAAAATGATAACACGTATTCAATAAGTACATCATTTTGAGCCCCCCACATAGAAACGTTTCGTAATTCAAAAATCAGCTGTTTCATACATTCTAACCGTGTAGTTTTTTTTCCACTTTTGTAGTATAGCGCTGTTTTCTTTTTATTAACCGATGAAAAATGTCTATCGTTTTTTTTTATTCATTGATGAAAAATTTCTATCGTCCACTCTGTATACAGACTACTTTTTCTTCGCACGGTGGCTGGTAGCAGCTGCATGAGAGTTTTTGAAAAACAATCCTTACGAGAACAGTGGACTGCAGTAGGCTGATAATAATGTCTATTTATTAGATTTAATTGTTCTGTATGGTGTCGGACGTAAAGAATAGCACCATCCCATATCTTCCCGTGGGTGTCGTAAGAGGCGACTAAGGGATTTGCCAGAGAATGGGCAGCAGCGTTCTCTGTGCTTTTGTAACAACCGTACTGCGATCGCCAACCCGCCTGCCAAGCGTGACGATTATGGCAAAATCCCCCAAAATATCAATGTGGTGACACTTGGGGGAGGCCTATGTCCAGCAGTGGACGTCTTTCGGCTGAAATGATGATGATGATGATTAGATTTAATGAAAGGCTGAAAGAGTTATTTGACGGAACTAATTACCATCATCTTCCTGCCTGTTCCATATACACCTACCAACTAACTCACACATACATAGGTCTAACTTTTTAGACCTATGTATACTGCTTATGCGTATGAAGTTTCATTAAAATCAGTTCAGTCATTTCGGAAAATAAGGACTTGAAAGTTTGTATGAAATGTCGTAAGGCGTAAACGCTCTTAAATACAAAAATTAAAGTTCGTAAATATACAAGGTGTAACGGAAAGGGTATATACATACTTAAGGGTGTGCTACAGACCATCAAACTGAACATATTTCTCCACAAACAAACATCGTAATAACGAAAAAATTATCTGCTGCTCCATACAAAATTTCAATACCTATTCGACCCAAATGTATGGGGCAGCTGATATTCTTTGTGGAGAGACTTGTTCAGTTTGATGGTCTGTAGCACACCGTTAAGTATGTATATACCCTTTTCGTTACACTCTGTATAAAATTAAATGGCTTTTCGTTTGCGTACCAAAAGATTCTCCTAACCGCTTGACTAACAATGCGGTTAAACTGAACCTATTTATTCATAAGCATCTCTGTAAAATAAGTAAAGCACGTCTTGGGATAATAAACTCATTGGTATGCAATAAGGAGGCGCGGGAGGAATCCGTAATGGTACAGCGGTTAACCGCAGTAGTGACCGGGACCGCAGTTGTGGCTGGCCCGGTTATTTACTCCAGGTGAGGTTAGGATGGAGACAGCGAGGTGAAATATACGAGTATGGTTTTGCTGGTAACAAGGTAAAACTGACAATCGAGTAAACGTCAGGAGGCCAGAGAAATACGTTGAATGTGATAAGCACGTGATTAGTCGTTTTCATTTAATTACATATAATAAAATAAAATCAAAAATTAAATTAAAAATTTAAAAAACCCCCGACTCAAAAAACCTCTAAAAAGACAAAAATAAATTAATCCAAGCGTCGTAGCGTCGGGGGTCCGCTTTGTTCTGTGCTTGTACTAAGCGGTCTTCTTAGCGGTCCCCCGACGCTACGACGCTTGGATTAATTTATTTTTGTCTTTTTAGAGGTTTTTTGAGTCGGGGGTTTTTTAAATTTTTAATTTAATTTTTTTTCATGCTTTTTAAACTTATTTTATTTTTTCTCAGCCTTGACTGTCCTACTCCTGGTTAACGAAACCAAGGAAAGATATAAATTAAAAAAAAAGTAAATTTTGGGGGGAGGGGGGTGCAACCCCCCCCTCAGCAATGCCCATGGTGACAAGCGACAACATTTCAAATAGACTATCTATGAAAGTTGTTTATATCCCTACATCAACTACAAAAGAGGTGATGATCTTCAAACGGCTGAGCAGATTTTCTCGAAACATAGCTAAGAACACTCTCGATTAAAATACCTTTCAAACGACACCACTTTTATCAAAATCGGTTCATCCGTTTAGGAGCTACGATGCCACAGACAGACACACAGATACACAGATACACAGATACACAGATACACCGATACACAGATACACACGTCAAACTTATAACACCCCTCTTTTTTGGTCGGGGGTTAAAAATCATTTATTTCAATAGGCCAATTACAGGCACTTTTGAATAGTCGAACAACAGTAAAAATAAAGCTACAGGCACAGTCACAAGACATAATAACTGTGAAAGTACTGTAGTTGCCCATTCCAAAGCGTAGATCTCTTTCGAGAAGATCATCATCATCATCATCATTTCAGCCCAAAAGACGTCCACTGCTGGACATAGGCCTCCTCCAAGTGTCGCCACATTGACATTTTGGGGGGTTTTGCCATAATCGCCACGCTTGGCAGGCGGATTGGCGATCGCAGTACGGTTGTTACTAAAACACAGAGAACGCTGCTGCCCATTCACTGGCAAGTCCCTTAGTCGCCTCTTACGACACCGACGGGAAGATATAGGATGGTGCTATTCTTTACGTCCGACACCATACAGAACAACGGAGAAGAATGGGTAAGAAACGCCATGGACTCTCTTTTAAATCAGAATCTTGTTACAAAAACTTTGGTTACATCATTCATGTTTAGATGGTACATTATGTGAGAACGATGTAACAAGACGTGCACGTTAAAAGTGTCCATGTAAAAACAAAAATATACATTCACCTACTAGCTGTAGCCCGTGACTTCGTTCGCGTGCAAATATTGATACGGATGTGAGGCACTGGCTCGTTGGTCTAGAGGTTGCAAGCGCGACTGCTGCGCATGCGGTTCTGCGTTCGATTCCCAGGTTGGGCAAAGTGTTATTGAGTTTTTCCATCAGGAACTTCTCAGTAGCAGCCACGGAGTCTAGATTTGTGCCTGGTAGGACGTAATAGGTCCTCTCCCTATAAACGTACATATATGTGTGTGTTTTAATGATGAAGAAGTAATCATTTTGCAATTTGTTTCACAAGACAGTTGAGCAGCATCCAAACCAAAGCGATCGACGCACGTGATCGTAATGTGAATTTTGTTAGAAGGCGTGCGTGCGTCTACTAGGCGCCTTCCGTACGTCCGTTTTCCGAACAAATGAGTGTCATATGCAACTCGACCGTGTGACCAATTGTTTTGGTGGAGTATTCCCGTTTGAGCACCTATTTTTAGAGCACCTGTACTTTGAGCACCAAAGGTATTCCCAATTGAGCACCAACCATTTTAATAGTTTGGTGCTCAATGGGGAACAATAAAAAATATTCAACTTTATTCCCTTTTGAGCACCTACGGTGCGGTAGCTAATAGTGATGGGGTGGTTAATAAAACATATCGATAAAAATCGATAAAAATGGCAGTACTTTTATTATCATATTAATTTTAGGAAACCAAGTAATTCTTATTTATATCACAATCAGCCTTATGTTATTTTCTAGGTACCTCGCCTACATAAGACAAATAATAGAAATCACATTCCTCGTAACAACAGTATAGTCTTTATTATACCTTGTTTTTATTAATTAAAATTTCTTATTAATGTTTACACACTCGTATAATATATACAAGTAAAGTTTTTACTCGTTCTGGAAAAATATGAACTCTGTATATTTTTTATTAATATCACAATTAGCCTTATATTATTACATAGGTACTCAACTACTTAAACAAATAAAAGAAATTACATTTCTCCTTGCAATAGCATCGAGCCTTTATGCTTTATGTTTTAATTAAATAATATTTCTTAACAATACTCACAAATACTATACGTCTTTTTTTTGTTTTAGCAACGAAAAATATTAACTCTTTATCACTTATCTCTATAACAAACTTTTGGTAATATAGTTTCTAGAACGAAGAATAACTGAACTTGTATGGTTTCTTTTACAAATTATAAGTATGACAATCACCCTATTTGTTTTTTTTACAAAAAATGCCACCATTATCAACACACCAATTTACTTTTTTAAAATCACAGCTTTTCTAAGTAGTGGCCTAAGTCCACTTTTGAACTCTTCAACTATTGAAATGATCAATTGATTCCTTTTTTTTCGCATGTTTTTGGCATTTTGAATTTCCCAGTTTTTGGCGAATTTCACCGTAATTATTGCAGTTTTGTTGTAAAACACCTATTATTGTGTGAGTGATTAAGTAGTTGAGTACCTATGTTATAATATAAGGCTAATTGTGATATTAATAAAAAATAGAACGAATAAAAACTTTACTTGTATATATTATACGAGTGTGTAAACATTAATAAGAAATTTTAATTATTAAAAACAAGGTATAAAGACTATACTGTTGTTACGAGGAATGTGACCCTCGCGCATTAGTACAGTACGCCGTCCTCGGCATACCCTCGTCACTCCCGATGATGCTATCACCCTCCTCCAGGAGAGTAGCAAAGAGACTAGCACTCTTAAAAAGTTCAGACAGAAACCGCCGTCTTTCCGACTTCGCCGTCGAGGACCATCGCGACGTCCCGGTCGATGCCCTCCCCGACCCTCGTTCGAGCCAGCCCGTTATGCTGTGCCAGTAGTTTTAAATCAGCCCCTAAATAATGATATCATTCAGATCCAGCCTGCCCCCATGCAGTCCTCCCCCAGCGACGTCCTAAGCCGAGGCTCGTACCCCACAGGGGGTAGCCCTGTAGGGGGTTAGCGTGTAGTCGCTTAGTTTGTAAGTTTTTATGCCCTGGCTGGAGGCCTTACTCTTAAGGCACCCACAGGATAGTCCGGTTAAGCAGACGACAACGAAAAAAAAAAACGAGGAATGTGATTTCTATTATTTGTCTTATGTAGGTGACGTACCTAGAAAATAACATAAGGCTGATTGTGATATAAATAAGAATTACTTGGTTTCCTAAAATTAATATGATAATAAAAGTACTGCCATTTTTATCGATATGTTTTATTAACCACCCCATTACTATTAGCTACCGCACCGTAGGTGCGCAAAAGGGAATAAAGTTGAAATTTTTTTATTGTTCCCCATTGAGCACCAAGCTATTAAAATGGTTGGTGCTCAAATGGGAATACCTTTGGTGCTCAAGGTATAGGTGCTCTAAAAATAGGTGCTCAAACGGGAATACTCCGTTTTGGTTAGCTCGCGGTGTAATGTGCAAACTGTTTTGAATGAGTGTATGACTCGATGTGATGTAAAACTCGATAGCGTGACCGTTTTTGTTTGGCCGTAGTGTAATGGGCAAATTGAGTCGAAAGAAACTTCAGCTATCTATTTATAACGGTTACGCTTTTTAACCACATTCTGCAGTGCTAATTTCTAAAGAATATATACAGTTTAACACCGTGTAAAACAAGTAAAGTTTCATCAACGTTCTATAAAAAGCTCAAAGAGATTAATTTAATAAAGTGCACGGCAAAAAGGTACAGTTTACATAAAAATGTTGATATTTACTTCAACGGTACCGTCAGCAGACAAATATTAAGCTAACAAAGAGTAAAAAAAATTATTGTTCTGTATTTCATTTGTTGCTTGTTGGAAAGAATAAAAAGGTATATTCAGGGGAATTAAATTAAATATAACACAAGGGACTTCCACTGCGTAACGTTTTAAGTTGATAGATAACTGAAATTTTGATACTGTCCAATGTGTTCAATTAGTCCAGTCATTTCGTCCGAAAAAAAGGCAAATAAAAGAAAATGAATTTGCGCTTCTAATTTTTTAATATGTTGTAGGGGATACCTAGAAAAGCTTAACTTTAGCGTATCATGCATCGTTATCGAGATATCGATCGATAAAGTCAATTTAGGACACAATTTTTGTTTTTTCCTTTTTTTTTCTTTGGGTCTTAATAAATATGAAAAATTGTGGAATTGAAAAAAAAAATGATTCAGGCGTTATTGTAGAGCACAAAGAAAGCTACAAAAAGTGTCTACAAAAATTTTCGAAATCTCATCGGATAGCCGAGTTATTGCCGAGAAACAAATTTTACCCCTTTTTTCAACATGGCGGCGAAAGCTCCTAGGAAAGCTTGGTCGACAATCTCAAGTTAAGCTTTTCTAGGTATCCCCTACAACATATTAAAAAATTAGAAGCGCAAATTCATTTTCTTTTTTGAATGTACGTAATGACTGGACTAAATAGATAAGATTACCTTTTTGTTGTTGTAGAAAAAGAGTATAGCTCTTTTTCTTATTAACCGATTGTTTGTAAACGTTATTTAAATGTATCTAATGTTTCACATAATATTTGGTCCATGTATTTTTATCTAAAGTAATATTATAAAGAGGAAAAATTTGATTTTGTTTGTTTGTTACGATTTATCTCAAAAACTACTTAACCGATTTTAAAAATTCTTTCACTTTTAGAAAGCTACATCTTTACCGAGTGACATAGGCTATATTATATCACAATTTTCGCAGTCAGTCACGGGCAAAGTGCTAGTTTCGAATATTTTGTTTAAACTACTATTTCCTTGAATGAAACATATTTTACAGAAACACAATTCAATGAATTTTATAATCACATTTGTTTATCTAACAAACTTTTCAAACAGTAGAATTATTTTATAACAAATATTGTTTGTTCGATGTATGTTTCCATGGTATTTTATTAAAACGAAATTATTAACCTTAAATTAAAATATTGTCTTTAAAGTCAATATGTTGTCCTACAAAAGTTAATGACAGAAACGAACCTCTGCAAAACCGACTCCACGTAGTCTTGTCTGCCCTACCCCTAGAGTGTAATTTAAGTCCTTGTGCTTGCTTGCAAGCTGCATGCAACAGGCATAGACACTATTAGTGGCAATAACAATATTGTTTTCCTGCTTGACAAGAATTTACCCGCATTATTTTTGTTAAGTGTTGTAATTTCATAGGAGGGTATGCATTTTTCAACGGTATGTGAATTTTAGAAACTGTCACTCAATAAAATTTTATTCTTCGTAATAAGTTTTATGTGAAACATATAACACATTACGAAGAATAAAATTGTATTCTTAATAGTTTTATGTGAAACATAAAACTTTATTTGAAACAAAAATCGATGATTTAAATTTGTTCAAAATATGTATTCTGAGTATTGATTATTCTATGAAATGATAATATGAGAAATAATTTATGTGAAACGAAATTCGATGAAACAACGCACAGCCGTTATTTTGCGCAATCAATCACAACAAATAAACTTAAAGTTTTTTCAATTAATAAGAAGTTATGCTATGTGAGTTGTTTTTCCTTTTATAAATGTTATGTGCATGGTGTCCCTACATAATAAAAAATATTCTATTTCTCTCCCAAATCTCTCCACTTTAAGCGCATTTGTGTGATGTAATTAAGTCTTAACGTGGCCGTAATTTAAGTGCTTATCAGAGTATAAATCCGACTATTTGATACAGGGCACTTGTCACCAGAAATACTATAATATAAAAAAAGAATCTTAACCTTGACTATCCCACTCCTGGACATTGGTCTCCTTCCATTCCTTCCACTTTTCTCGGTATTGCGCCTCTTCTCGCTAATTAACGAAAACAAGGAATAAATTAAAAGGGGGGTGTGCAACCCCCTGGTGACAAGTGACAACATTACACATTTCGAATCGACCAGACCCGTAGAAGTTGTTTATATCCCTTCATCAACTAGAAAAGAGGTGATGACCTACAAAAAGCCGAGCAGATTTGCTCGAAACATAGCTAAGAAAACTCTCAAATAAAACACCTTTCAAACGAAACCAATTTTATTAAAATTGGTTCATCCGTTTAGGAGCTACGATGCCACAGACAGACACACATATACACAGATACACACGTCAAACTTATAACACCCCTCTTTTTTGGTGGGGGGTCAAAAATCTAATACTGGTAAATAGAAAAACAACTAGCGGATCATCATCATTCTCTTGCCCTTATCCCAATTTATTTGGGGTCGGCGCAGTACGTCTTCTTCTTCCATACCTCTCTATTACTTGTCATCTCATGAGATACCTCCTTTCTTGCCATATCATTTTTCACACAGTCCATCCATCGTTTCTTTGGTCTTCCTCTATACCCATCCACATTCATACTCAAAACTTAATATATATCGGATATCCGTACGTATACTCATACACACTCATAAAGTACACTGTTACTAAAATAATTATTGATATCGAAACAATTTCCCTTAAACTTCCCGTGACCTGCTTATGAAGGGATGTACCTACGCAACTATCGCACAAATTAATTACATTAGTCGCTAAACCTAGACTATTACGACATAAACTGTTGAACTTAACATGTCGAGTAACTTAACAGTTATCTTGATTTAGTACGTAGGTTACGAGTTCTCAATGAAATTCGGGTGTGAATTTGAAGTGGAGTTATCGGTTCTAGTGATTGGAAAGTTGGATGTTATGGAGTTTGTTCCATTTATATGGGCCTAGGTACTTATCATCATCATCTGCCTAGACTTTTCCCAACGATGTTAGGGTCGGCTTCGAGTCTAACCGGATTCATCTGAATACGACACGGTTGGCGCACTGGCTGAACAATCGACTGCTGCGCTGCGTGTCGCGGGTTCGATCCCCGCACGGAACAAATATTTGTATGGTCTACAGATAGTTGTATCTTGTCTGGCTGTTTGTGTATGTGAGTTT
Source organism: Cerastis rubricosa (assembly GCA_949152445.1). NCBI lineage: Eukaryota > Metazoa > Arthropoda > Insecta > Lepidoptera > Noctuidae > Cerastis > Cerastis rubricosa. The sequence continues at coordinate 20,399,127 of OX424541.1, forward strand.
AAATGTTTGTAAACTTACCCACGATACAGGAGTAACTACGAATGTGAGGAAGGGTTAAAAAAAAAAACAGTATTTTTCATGAAGCGACTGCCTATCTGACCGCCTTAATCCAGTTAGTTCTCGATAATACTATACCGCTTGGTAAGACTGTTGTCAGATTTTCCGGCCACTGACTGACTACCTGTAACGACAGTCAAATACCTTCAAATGGCAGCCAGGACCAACGGCTTAGAGTGCTTTCCGAGGCGAGCCACGGAAGAAAATCGGTGTGTAATGTCCATCCCATCCATCCACGGACCAACCTAGGCAAGCACGACTTAACCTAAGTATCGACTCCAGCGGCTATTATTATTACGTGATCCTCCTTATGTCGGCCTATTATTTAAAGCCTATTTGTCACGACTCCACTCAAAAGTAACGTGTAATTAATAAGTAGCCAGGATGTCTCAGTATCAGAATGGAGTTCCGTATACGATGCGACTTACCAACGTGATACTAACTAGTTTGTAATTGGTTGCTTACTTTGATTGTTACTTTTGAGTAGAGCTATGTGTTTCTAAACATACACACCTGCCTGCCTAGACTTTTCCCAAACTATCTTGGGGTCGGCTTCTAGTCTAACCGGATGCAGCTGAGTACCAGTATTTTACATGAAGCGACTGCCCATCTGACCTCCACTACATCCCACTTGCCTATTTGACCTCCAGTAACTGGGTAATACGATATCAGATATCAGACATTTGGCTTCTGACTACTCGTAACGACTGTCAAAGATCTACAAATGACAGCCGGGACCATCGGCTTAACGTGCTTTCCGAGGCAGGGAGGAAACTCGGTATGTAATTATGGTCACTCATCCACGGACCAACTTCGGCAAGCATGGCTTAACCTTAAAGATCAACCCGTGCGGCTGTTATTATTTAGCAACGTGCTCCTGATGAGTTTCCGAAACTATTCGAAAAAATAAAATCAATTTCTTCAATAAATTTGTAAGTGGGGAAGTAATTTTAGAACATGTGCTATTTCATGTTCAATTCCTTTTTTATAGATTAAGAATTAATGAAATCGTATGACACATTGTATCAAACAGATCAGAAGTTGCAGTATGGCTTTAATTAGAACACAACTTCAAGCAAGAATAAACATAGCAGAATATCGTCTTACTCAAAGTAATATCTCAAAAACTAGATGCTTAATGTAATTAGCACTATCTTCCTACCTTTCAGAGATTCAGAAATCTGTTCCTAGATCTAGAAACCAGGGTCTCAAGCGACACCTAATTCATTAGTCCAGACAGGTTCTAATTAGGGGAGTGATACCGTCACATGATAATATTACTGGCTGTATACATGTAATTTCGTTGTCTGTCATTAGGGCTTATTCATTTTCCCTGTCTGAGTTTTTCATGGCGTCTACTTTTTATGTGATGAATATAAATGTAGTGTTTATTTGTATTTTATTCAATCTCACTCAAATTTTAAAATCTGCTTTCCGCTGTTTTTTTTCTTATTGTCTTAGCATGATTTATATTTTAGCATAAATTATTACTTAACTCAAATGAACAACCGTACAACCGTACTGCGATCGCCAACCCGCCTGCCCAGATCAAAATCAAAAATCAAAATCAAAATATTTTATTTTACATAGGCCTACAGGGGCACTTATAAAACGTCGACAGAAGGTTCGGGTTGGTCGTTTCCTATGGAGAAGAACCGGCAAGAAACTCCATGGTTACTCTTTTAAAATCATTTGGTTCTAAAATATTAGGATGTTACAGCGTTAGTACCTAAGTTCCATTAATTTCAGATTCTTTTAAAATGGAACTAATGATAACAAATTCAACATTAGTTCCATTATTTTCAGATTCTTTTAAAATGTAACTAGTGATAAAAAAAAACAGTCAGTCGTTCCATCATGGAACTGTTAATGGTACTAGTGACAACGAACCATATTTTGTTGTTGGTTTGTAATAGAATTTATACCATTTCTTAAGTATTTATTATTACACTGTGTGCAGTTATTACACCGTGTGAAGTTCGATCCAACTTGAAAGATAGAATAGCTTACATCTCAACCTAAAGTCGCAATATTGTTTTATTGCAAATTAAGTCACAATTATCTGTTAGCTCCAAACGATTCTAGGAGATGGCGGTATCTGTTGACTGGATTGAGTAAGTATTCAATAGATGGCGCTGTATAGGAGCGGAGCAGCAAGGAAAAATATGGCGAAAACGGGAAGAATGTGACGCAGGCGAAGTTGCGCGGAACAGCTAGTAGGTATATAAATAATTATTTGGTTTAAAACTACGTTTACATTTTCATGATTGGCTCTTGAATGTGTTCATCTTTTCGCCATATCTTTTTACATAGTAAAAAACAAAGTCGCTTCCTGCCGTGTCTGTACGATTAGATCGTTTAAATTACGAAACGAATTTTGATGCGGTTTTCATCAAGAGACAGAATGATTCTAGAGGAAGGTTTAGATGTATAATTTATCACTTAAAAACACATACAAATTTTAGTAAACGAAGTCGTGGGCAGCAGATTAACTTTATAAATAATGATGCAGGAAACCACTGCAGTAGCTACAAAACTAACAACACCAACATCTGAAAATAAAGATGATCATCATTTCAGCCAAAAGACGTCCACTGCTGGACATAGGCCTGCCCCAAGTATGGGGGGTTTTGCCATAATCGCCACGCATGGCAGGCGGGTTGGCGAACGCAGTACGGTTGTTACAAAAACACAGAGAACGCTGCTGCCCATTCTCTGGCAAAGATGATCAACTAGGAGATAGTTTAAACCCTGAACGATCGTTGGCAAACCTAGATTTTTATAGTCACTTTCCTTCTAAAACTATCTTAGAACAATATAGGTATAGCTAGCGTTGCCAGGCGTCCGGATAAAGCCGGACACAGTCAGGCTTTTTGTTTGCGTGTCCGGCCAAATTAGATGGTGTCGAGCATGTCCGGCTTTTGTTAGGCTTTTTAAATTTGCAAAGTTTTGTTACATTTGTCATGTCATACATATACATATATTTATTTTACATATATATACATTTATACATCTTCTATACATACATACATACAAATAAATAGAATTGAAGTGTCTGTTTGTAATATTAAATTAACAGCTTGCTACATGCATATGAATAAATATACGGTACATATTCCAAAATATCATATTTTTCAATTTTTGCTTGTCTGTTTGTTTGTTCCGGCTAATCTCTGGAACGGCTGGACCGATTTTGACGGAAAATTCACTAGCAGATAGCTGATGTAATGAGGAGTAACTAAGGTTTCTTCTATTTATGAAACAATCTAAAATTCTTATTAAAAAAAAAAAACTAAAAATTAACCTTTTTGTTAAGTTAAACGCGCACGATGTCGCGGTCACAGCTAGTTTGATTAATAATAAAGAGGACTGATTCATTCAATTTTATTGTTGGTTCATTAGAATTTAACAAGATTTTATGATAAATGATGAAAAAGCCTTGTTTTGCTTTTTTTTTAAATTGCCGTGTTTCTGACTAAAAAATTAAGAGTGTCCGGCTTTTTTCCCCAAAAAGTTAGGCCTACACTAGCTGGACGGTCCGGCTTTTCGGTTTTAAGACCTGGCAACCCTAGGTATAGCTAAAGTATATGAAAAGAACCTAAAAACGCAAATGAAGTAAGTTTGAGGTTAATCTCTCCTCTTGCTCTCACAAAGAATAATCAAATCACAAAGACTGATTAAGTAGAAAAATCTGCATAGCTACAAGTCCCTAATGCAATCTTGCAGCAAGCGCGCCATCGCTATTCATCGCTTAACTTACATTAACTTGCTTAGTACTTAGAGCTGAGAACTTTGCTTACTCTTGTAGGTAGCTTCAACTAGAATATCAATATACAATTGAATATACAGGGTGTATGGGACACCCAGGCACAAACACTGACCACATTTTCAGTACATTATCCTCATTTCCACATAGAAATTTGTCGTCGGCTTACGAGCAGTAAGCCGCGGGTTTGAACCCAGGCAGGCGCATTCTTTTGTGTAATTTATTTTATCACCACTGCTCTCAAAAACGGTGAAGGAAAACAACGTGAGGAAACCGGCATGTCCTAGAACAAAAAATTCGAAGACATGTGACACCTACCAACCCGCACTTGGCCCGCGTGGTGGAATACACCCCACTCCCTCTAGAGAGGAGGCCTGTGTCTCAGCTGTGGGTACACTATAGGCTGATGATGATGATGATTTTTTTATAAAATCTATTCTATACATTTTGACCGTGTAGGCATTACATTTTTGTAGGAAACAGTAGACTTTAAAAAATAACTAGCTGTGCCCGCGACTTCGTCCGCGTGGAATTTTACAAAACTTATTTAGTTTATTTTTCGTTTTTGCATTTTAATTTTAATTATTCTTTTACAATAATTTTTGTTTTTTTTTTTCTAAAATACAAGTAGCTTAAGTTACTCCTCTCCTCATTACATCAGCTATCTGCCAGTGAAAGTCCCGTCAAAATCGGCCCAGCCGTTCCAGAGATTAGCCGGAACAAACAGACAGACAGACAGACTGACGGAAAAATTGTAAAAAATGTTATTTTGGTATATGTACCGTATAAACATTCATATGCATGTAGTAAAAAGCGGTTCTTTTAATATTACAAACAGACACTTCCATTTTATTTATTTGTATGTATGTTTGTATAGGTGTATAGATTACCGATGAAATTTCTTTGTAGGGGGATTCAAAATGATGCACTGGATACGCCGTAACCAGTTGGTACGTCGTCGGTGTTCCTCTCACACTAAATCTAACTCTCTCAGTAGCAGCCACGGACTCTGGTTTTGTGTCCTGTTGATGACAATAGGCTCTTCTCCTATTACATGAGGTTTAAATATAACTTGCGAAATGTGGGGTACTATTAGGTACACCTCTGCCTAAGCCTTTGGGAATTAATTACAGGGGTGATGCTATGTTTTAGGAATCATCGAAACGACGAAGAATAACATTCTGACCATTCGGTCAGGCTTAGAAACAGCAGTGCCGTCCAAGTCAACTAACACAAATGGCTAAATAATATGCCTTCTAAATGGCTTTAAAGTTTCTTATGCAAGGTCAGTAAAGTTCTAACATTTGGGCGCGTTATGAGTCTATATTGAGGTTACATTATGACCCTGTAAGGCGTGAGACCGGCCGCCATTTTGAATTCAAGTTAATTAATCCCGCTGATAAGATCTGAAGACCCTAGCATCTAGACGTGCCTAGGTTACAGTTTGGTCTAGACTTTAACGTCATTTTCAAGGAGTATTTTGTAACATACAAATGTAGGTATTATGTATTCTACGTTTTTTCAATAAACATACATTTTTGATTAAATGAAGTTTCGAATGAGAGCAGCGGTGGCCCCAGTGGTGACAACCCCGACTTACGAGCAGAAAGCCGTGGGTTCGAACCCAGGCAGGCGCATTACTTTATGTAATTTATTTCATAACCGCTGCCCTCAAAAAACGGTGAAGGAAAAACATCGTGAGGAAACCGGTATGTCCTAGAACTAAAAATTCGAAGAAATGCGACATCTACCAACCCGCACTGGGCCCGCGTGGTGGATTACAGCTCACTCCCTCTCATAGAGAGGAGGCCAGTGTCCCAGCAGTGGAAACATTATAGGCTGATGATGATGATGATCGTCTGTATGGTGTCAGACGTAAAGAATAGCACCATCTCATATCTTCTCGTGGGTGTCGTAAGAGGCGACTAAGGGACTTGCCAGAGAATGGGCAGCAGCGTTCTCTGTGCTTTTGTAACAACCGTACTGCGATCGCCAACCCGCCTGCCAAGCGTGGCGATTATGGCAAAACACCCCCTTCTTTGGGGAGGCCTATGTCCAGCAGTGGACGTCATTTGGCTGAAATGATGATGATGATGATGATGAAATTTCAAATCGAGTTCTACCAGGGTTTTGGATCGTGGGTAAAGTCTAAGTTGTTATTTTTTTTTAATAAGACGAATAAAAATATGTGGCAGCCGTTCTTTAAACATACTTCATCTATTGCGATGAAAATGATTTTTCATTACAAAGCGGTCGTATTTGATTATTTAAATACATATATCAAGTAACTTGTTAATATAGCGAATAGCAAAACGTATCTTATTATGGTAAACCGACTTTATTGGTGACTCTACCAAAGTCCTGGGGTTTCGTAAAGAGGTCCTTTATCTATAGATCCAACATGCTGACCTCCTTCAAAATGCAAATAACCGTAGACATTCCAATTTATCTTGGTTCATTCACCGAGAAAGAACTGGCCATGTTCTATTCTCAGCAAAAACAAGTCTACCTTATATATTAACGCAAATATTGACAAGTTGTATGTACTTATCCCAACCGATTTCGGACGAGCTCGTAAAGCAAGCGGTGTTAAAAGTTTAGCGGACCCTCGACAGCCGACAACCAGTTTTACAAGCTGTATCTAGGGATACCAAATTGTTGGGATATTACGCTGTAAACTAATGAAATGAAGTGTAAATTAGCTCCATCCTTAGGCAGCGCTTTATGCATGAATATTTTAAGCGTAAAAAAAGATGGGAGGTATCAGTTTACTGCTTGTTTTTCGTCTAAATTGAAGAAGTGAATGACGTACTCGAGAGGGTTTAAAAGTTTAAATAAGGGAATAGTATAAAATCTGCTAAGATTTAAAAGTCTATGCTTTTCAATCGGAATGGAATCTAAAGAAATTATACCTTTTTTTTCGGATGCGAAATCATCAAATCACCCCTCCCGGGCGGAGCGGAAGGGAGTGTCAGACTTGTACTGACTAAAACCCATCCATGTTCCTTCTTAGCCCTTTGTGTTCCAGGGCCACGGTATCTCTTTCGAACAGTCCCGCAGCCCTGGCAGGCATCGGCCCTCTCGGACCCCTTCCAATTTGCTGACATCTCCTTGAGGCGCGCGTGTAACACGAACGCGCCGTCGACATGGCCTGTCGTCATAAGACAGATGGACGGTGAGAAAGCCTATTACTCACCGTCCACAGGCCCGCGAATTAAGGTATACCTCAGGCAGAAAAAGTCAGTGTATAGTGGCAATGGAGCTTTCGAATTCCTGCCAAGGAATATAGCAGGTATATATATACCTTTAACCACACTAAGAACAGTATATATAGACCAATAAATAACATTTTATTACAAAACTGCCAAACAACTTCAAATAATCTCCTCAAAAACACATATTCCAACCAACATACTGAATTAATATCGCCCCGTTTCTCGTAGAAAAATAAGCAGAAGATTTTAAACTTTTCCGATAGACCCAAGATTGAAGTACAGTATGAAGTCATAACCAGTTGGCTAGGCTAGGTTTGTGTAAGGTATCTGAAAATGTTCCTATTACATTTTAATATGATAATGTTCTGCTTGCCTGCCGTACATACGCTCTCTAGTCTTCTTGAGTGCTAAATTTTCCTCGGGCTAAGTGGCGTGGTCCGTTTCAGAAGCGTAAGATCATGTTCCAACTTTTTATGGGAAGGAAAAATCAAAAATCAAAATATTTTTATTTTACATAGGCCTATAGGGGCACTTATAAAACGTCGACAAAAGGCACGGTTCGGGTTGGTCGTTTCCTATGGAGAAGCACCGGCACGAAACTCCATGGTTACTCTTTTAAAATCATTTTTTTCTACAATATTTGGATGTTACAGCGGTAGTACTTAAGTATGGGAGGACAGCGTAGGCCCGACAATAAGTCGTTGCTTATTACAAAAGGTATAAAAGTAAAACATTAAAAAATAAAAAACCGGCCAAGTGCGAGTCGGACTCGCGCACGAAGGGTTCCGTCCCATTGTTTATAAAAACGAAAAAAAAAACTTTTTTGAATGGGAGCCCCCCTTAAATATTTTTTTTTCTGTTTTTATTATTGAAAAAAAATATATATGAAAAACAGACATTACTGAGACTTCACTGTCCGTCCGTCCGTCTGTCACCAGGCTGTATCTCATGAACCGTGATAGTTAGCCAGTTGAAATATCTACAGATTATGTATTTCTGTTGCCTCTACATATAACAACACATACTAAAAACAAAATAAATATTTAAGGGCGCTCCCATACAAAAAAGTGACTTTTTTGCTCATTTTTTATAAATAATGGTACGGGACCCTTGGTGCGCGAGTCCGATACGCACTTGGCCCGTTTTTTTTTAATCGTTGGCGCACAATAGTAATTTCTCCTGTATCTTAAATGTGTACAAAGATGTCAATGCACAGGCTTAATCAGCCAAACCCGGAACAACTTTAAGCCATAAAATTATTTGTCCCGTGCGGGACAAGTACTGCAGCAGCCAATCACAATATGAAGTTATTATTAAAATAAACATAATTTGTGCTTTTCGCTTATAAGTTGGGCCCGTAAGAAGAGGCTAGGCGCGTCTAAGTAATTCGCAAAAGGAAAATGTCGTAGGTTCGTAGGGATACTACAGTTAATTATAATTTAGGGAGCTTGTTATTTAGGTCGCACCCTAATTGAATGTAAGCATCTTAAAATAGTGAGTAAGAGAGGGAACATGTTTAGGGGCTTTCCTCTTCTTTAACGCTGTGTTCAGAAATTGAGGATTTTTTATTTTTCATTAAGCTAGAAGGACATCATCATAATCATAATTTCAGCCCAAAAGACGTCCACTGCTGGACATAAGCCTCCCCCAAGTGTCGCCACATTGACATTTTGGGGGGTTTTGCCATAATCGCCACGTTTGGCAGGCGGGTTGGCGATCTTAGTACGGTTGTTACAAAAGCACAGAGAAAGCTGCTGCCCATTCTCTGGCAAGTCCCTTAGTCGCCTCTTACGACACCACGGGAAGATATGGAATGGTGACGTTCTTTACGTCCGACACCATATAGAGCCAAGAAGGACATCCACTGACCTTATTGAGGGTGTTCTTCAGGAAGGTCAGATGGGCAGTACTTGCAACTTGTATGACCAGATGTATGAACGTCGATGAGGCGAAAGAATATGTTAGGATAAAACAATTAGCATTGATTGCAGTTTTCCAATTATGTATAATTTTTTACATGTTGATTGTATTGTATAATTTAATTTCTATCAGATCGATAACCCAACCTAGATCAGGGAGCTTAGTAATTTTCAGGGTAACAACCTAACGCAAACAGTTCGTTTTACGTATCCCAATATCTTACCTAGTATTTGTATAATGGATAAAAGCCAATTCACTGTAGAATATTGAGGTGGAAAGCCAATTTTGTGAGGATTATTGTTTAAGAATGAAGTTACCGTTTCAGTAATATCGAAAATGGCATCGATATAAAACCAATTTATAATAAAAGTTTCATATTTTAATTTAAAACGTTGCTCTACTAGGAAATTCTCCTGTATTGTGGGTGCGTTTACAATCATTTAAACTCACATACACCAACAGCCAGACTTGGAAATACCTTTAGGTCATACAAATATTTGTTCCGTGCGGGAATCGAACCCACGACACGTTGACGTTGCGTAGCAGCCAATAGCTCAGCCACTGCCAAACCGTGCCAATGATTAAAATAGTCCTCCTAACCGTTTTCAGTTTTCGTTCTAGGTTATGCCTGTATCCTCACAATGTTTTCCTCCACCGTTTTTCACACGAAACATAATCGTACAGTATTTTCATTAAAATTCAAGTACGACACACCAACGATTCTAAGCGCATTATTACAAGAAAGCCTGCTACTCACGCTACGAAACTCAATGGAGGGAGACGGTTGGCTAATGGTGCGTACGTATCGAGTTAGCAGCGTTTAGCTCGTCGTTTATTTTGCTTTAAACTTTTCGGCTGAGGTATATTGGCGTAAGAAACTTTATAACGTGATAATAAAGCATTGAAAACAGCTGAAAATCAGCTGTTCTATACATTTTGCCCGTGTAAGTTTTTTTTTTCTCTGTATCATCTTGCGATCGGCTTTACAAGCCCTTAGCAGATTTGTTGTGAAGGTTATTGTCAGGTAAGAACTGTTCGACCAGTGAGGAAACTATATTTTTTTTAAATTCCGGCTTTGTTTGGGAACACAGTCCCATAATTATGTTCTCTTTTGAGTCTTCTGTCACATAGTGGTTCACATAACGCAGTTGGTAGGGTATTTGTGTGTATTTTTATTTGTTTTGGTATGCTAACGCTCCGTGACCCACTTCTTCTTTAACTGTTTTCATTTCTGTGTACTCATGCAATTCACTGATTTTGATAAACAAAGGTGCATTGGTTATCATTTTGAGGGGGTTTATTCTTGAACCGTTGTAAGATTTCCACGTTGCTATTTTTTGCTGATCCTCGTAACTCAATTCCATAAGTCCAGATGGGTTATAATTTTACTGATGTGTATCTTATTTTCCATGGTGACGTTTGTTATTTTGCCTATTAGCTAGTTGAGGTTTCTCAGCCTTATATTTAGCTCGTCAAGTTTTTTTTGGTTATGGATTTTCTATGTTTGTTTCCTGTCAACATGCATGCATAATAAGTATGGGCAACGGGGACAACGGAGTTTAAGATTTCACGTATCGTTGTCCAATTTAAATGTTTAGAGGGCAGTTGTCTTTTCTTAAGATAAAAGTGAGATGCACTGACTTGCTTGAGCTGGCCTTGGTACGCCACTTTTCCATCCATTGTTGATTTTGTTGAGGTGGTTTTGTAGAGTTCAGGACGCTACATTGGGATTTTCATTGTTGCTAAGTGCAGCGGTGTCATCAGCGAAAGTGAGAAAAGAGACAGAGTAGGGCCCAAAATGGAACCTTGTGGCACACCGGTTTTTATGTTTTGAAAGCCAGAGTAGGAGTCATTGATTTTAACTCTTAATATTCGATCTTCCAAGTACGACTTAGGGAGCAGGTAGAAATTGTATGGGAGTTGGTTCTTTATTTTGAAAAGCAATCCCAGGTGCCAAACTTTTACAAATGCCGAAAGAGTTAATCGTGATTTTCTAGGCTGAAAGAATGCAAAATTATGCTTGAGCTACCGAAACGTGTTCCATAATCAAGGACAGAACATTAGTTCCAAAAGCTCTTTACTCCGAGATAAACGTGAAAATGTGTGAAGTCAAAATCCTGTAAATAATCCTTAATGTTCTATACACTTACTGGTAGTCGTTAAGTTGAATAGGAAGCGTTATCATTTATTCTGAGGGACTTTGCCTGCGGGGATAAAAAGTAGCGCGGTTCTGTGAAGTAGGTGGGTCTCTCTAGGGTGACTTCATTAGTGTTTTAGGGTTAGGTTCCCCTGGATAGGGGTTCAAACTGGAGTAATTATTGGTAAAAATTTGGAGTGACTGTCTGCTGAACCCAACGGGCTAATGATGTCACAAAATAATTTCATACATGACAGACTATTAGGTTTTAAAGCAATTTTTTGTTGTGATCAAAATTTGGAATTTTCGTGATATTTTTCATAAAGAGAAATAGTAACTATAGTGCATGAAAATCCTGTGAAGGGTAATTGTATTACCGAGTCAGAGTTGTGGAGGTCAGATAGGTAGTCGCTCCATGTAAATACTCATTAATGACTCTGCCCGTCGCTTTTTTTTCTGGTTGGTATATCATCAAATGACCTCCTCCTGCTCTGTGCGGAGCGGAAGGGAGTGTCAGACTTGTACTGACTAAAACCCATCCATTAAGCTAAGAAGGAACATCAAATCAAATCAAAATATTTTTATTACACATAGGCCTACATGGCACCTATAAAATGACGACAACATAACACACAAAGGTGGTGCAGGGCCACGGTATCTCTTTCGAACAGTCCCGCAGCCCTGGCAGGCTAATGATTCTGCCCTGTAAATGTGGTACTGTTCCACCAACGATGAGGCACTTAATATCGTATCCCACGTGTCCTGTTGTTTGTTTATTACAGGAACTGATGGAAGCCACTGAAGGCACCAAGTTCAGTTCTGGGCCGACACAATTTAGATTGCCATCGACACGCTAAGAAGAAAAATACTGATATTTATCTGCATTTCGTTGGGAAACACTAGAGAGATGATGATGGTGCACCATCATTTATCATTTAATCATGATTATACAATTTTTACGCCAGTTTCTGTTGGCAAACAGCTGTGTTCTGCTTTAGTGTATGGCAGCTGGTAGGACAAGCACGCAATACTTTTTTTCTCCAATACCTTTGTAACTATTAGAGCCAACATCAGTAGGTTTTCCAGCCTATTTACCACAAAAGTACTACTTCCACAAAAAATATATTTTATCCAACTATAAATTAACGAGATCCATTAACCTTTTCACGCCATTGATTCCATTTACTCTCACGACATTCCTTGCTACGGACTACATCTGTGTTTGAGCTGAAAAAGTTATTGTGTAATGCAGGAGACAGGTAGGTCCTTTGGTAGGTTTGGGTTAATCTTCTGGATTAATGTGGAATATTATAGACAAGAGGGCGTAAACAAAAGGCAATCGTTTTCAAAAAGAATCGTATTGCTAAATACTTCCACACATTGTTAGGGTTCCGTAGCCACATAGCTAAAACGGAACTCTTATAGATTCACCTTGTCTGACTGTCCGTCCGTATATCACAGCCATTTTACTCCGAGACTGTTAGACACAGATGCAATTTAGAGAGATGTCTGATATGAACCGTACAAGGAATTTGAAATTATGAAAAAAATATGATAGTAGTTTATCACCAGATTTTAAAAAATGATATCGATGCTCCTAAAATACTTTTTTCTTAAATTAATGGTGGATAAGATACTTATTTCAAAAGCCGTAAAAAAATGCTCTAATTTAACAGCTTCATTTAAGAACTTTAAAATCATTTCGGGATTTTATATATAGTAGCATGTCCACTCATACAAATATAGTATGAGTGGACATGCAACTTTATAGGGAGGTTATATCCACATGTTACTTATTACTTACTCTACAAATATCTCCTGTGTCCGTACCATGACGAACATTATTGTTCATTATTGTTCCATTCCTATTCCAGATTGGGAAATAGATGGAGCTAGACGTCCTGTATAACTCCGTCTTTTTCACTCTGGAATAGGAATGGAACAATAATGTTTTAAGACTGGTACGGACACTGATATTTAAATCAAGCAAAAATTACTCAGCAAAGCGGGTTAATAAAACGATGTATAATGAAGAATGTTTCTATCTATGATTAGTGTGACTAAAAATACACGTGAAACAGAATTCTAGTGTACAAATGAAAGTGTTTGTGAAGGAAAAATTGTGAGCGACGCATTGAAATAAAACCACGTCGAAACACATTTCATTTCTTTAGAATTCCGTTGCATGCGAGTTTTGATGCAAACGCATTTTCACTCTTTCATCTATTTTTAAATCGGAGTTAGCAGTGTGAACGAAGGTTTTTTCAAATGCATAACCTGTCAGATTTTTTTATAAAGTTTGGACAACTTATTTTTGTAGGTGACTATTATTGGTTGGTCGGCAGTTTGAATCATGGATTTTTTGTAATAGTTTTGAAGGTTTTTATACCTTAGTGTGATGTGGATTAAGTTAAATTTTGTTTAAAGGCCAACAGAATTCACTAAGTGCAAGCATTCATCTACCTTAGCGCGTTTAGTTGGTCACCGAGCTTGCCAAAATATATTTAACAAACAGCGTTAGGAAGAAGCCTCATAAAGTTATAATTGTCTGTTGGAATTATTAATTCCATGGTTAAAGGTGCGGTCAAACTAGCGGACCATACAGCGGACTGGCTTTGGACTTTGACAGATATTTCAGTACATTATCAGTCAAAGTGCGGTGTCCGCAGTCCGGTCTCTTCTTCAGTCCGCTCGGATTGACCGCACCTCACAATAACATAAAATGCATGGAACTAGTATGTGCTACTACTAGTACTCTTCTTGATAAAATGTGATACGTCAAAAAAATAATAGAATTCTAAAATCGAACACGTCAAATCCGCGCGGTGAAAATTTTAAAAAAAGAACACCACAAATTGCATTATAATGGCGGTGGGCCATAAGCCGGCCAATGAGCGTGTTTGGAAATCAGCTGTTGAGGAAATCGCGTGTTGCCGCACTGCGACGGGCGATCGATCGCGACCGCGGCCGCTAGCACGCACTGCCCATTACGGCCGGAGGAATACGGCTACCTCCGTAAATCGGTCGGGTTATGTGTCTTAGATAAGGAACTGAAAAGATCTGACGGACCTTTGATTTTTGGAGATGAAAATTGGTATTCGTTTTTTTGATGGTTATTTTTTTTGGGTTTTATTTTCATTGCGTATTATAACTGATGGTAAACGTTTAGGTTTAAATTATAATTGAATAGTATTTCACATTACTATTTTATAAATTAACATTTTTTTTTACATTTTATGATGTTCAAAAGACCGTGCTCGTAACATATTTTCTAATAACCTTTTGTAGCAAACCACAAACATATTATTTTGCCACCTAAAAATGCCAAAAATTGCTTCCCTTGCATTGTACACTCGCATATTTGAGCCCATAGTTGTTTCCGCTTTCCTTTGTCACCCGAAGTTCTTCCTGTATGAAAAAGCCAACCGGTTTCAACATGTGTGTCCATACACAGTTTATTTACCTCTGACTTTGCATCTGTCAAAATCCTAGTGCCTTTATTCTCGTTGGAATAAGGTTGCTGTTTGGGATGCTGCCACTGTACAATGATTTATTTTTCCGTTAAAATAAGGTAGCTCTTGGATTGCTGCTGTCGGGGGTAATGTTTTTTCAAAGTTTATTTATCTCTAGCTCTTAGGTTACCTTAACTGAGATTTGTGTAAAAAAGTATGTTCTTCAGGAAAACCTTTCTTTCTTTTGTTTGTTTTATTGTTAATTTAATCATTTTGTTTTGTTCTTGTGCGAGACGAATAAATATTTTTTCGTTCTATCTTACTTACAAACTTCAGGTTAGCCAACTTAATACCTAGCGGTTAATAATCTGTGATAAGTCTATCTGTTTTATTTTATAATCTATGGTTCATACAAATTCAAATTTGGAAGGCGCTCGGAATGGCGACTTGGCGCGGTGGAAGTTAATTGGGCTCTTTATATGGGAACGATTGTTTCTAGTTTGTTTTTGGTTGTAATTTATATTTCTCTAATTGTTTTTGGGTTTGTTTGTTATTTCAGAGGTCGGTAGAGGTTGGAGTTACTCGTATTATGTTAGAGGAATTAAGATTTTCTGTAATTAATATAGGTAATGTAAGTTGGTTTTTTTCGTTCTGGTCGTCGAGGATGTTTACTTTTACCCTGATTTTTAAATCGAAGTGATTTTTAGGGTTCCGTACCCAAAGGGTCAAACGGGACCCTATTACTGAGACTTCGCTGTCCGTCCGTCCGTCCGTCTGTCACCAGGCTGTATCTCATGTTCATCTCATTCTGTTGATGCTATAACAAAAAATAATAAAAACAGAAAAAAATAAATATTTAAGGGGGGCTCCCAAACAAAAAAGTTTTTTTTTCGTTTTTATAAATAATGGTATGGAACCCTTCGCGCGCGAGTCTGACTCGCACTTGGCCGGTTTTTTTATTTACTTTGAACTATCGGATTAATCAATTTCGGTTTTGACAGTTATATCTTTTTCTTATAAATGCTAATCATCATCATCATTACAGCCCGAAAGACGTCCACTGCTGGACATAGGCCTCCCCCAAGAAGGGGGGTTTTGCCATAATCGCCACGCTTGGCAGGCGGGTTGGCGATCGCAGTACGGTTGCTACAAAAGCACAGAGAACGCTGCTGCCCATTCTCTGATAAGTTCCTTAGTCGCCTGTTACGACACCCACGGGAAGATATGGGATGGTGCTATTCTTTACGTCCGACACCATACAGAACATCACCACCATACAGACACCATACAGAAATACTAATTCTTCCTTATTTTAATGTGAAAGTAACTCTTTCTGTATGTCGGTCTGTCAGTCTTTTACCTTTCACGCTCGGCACACAGGTTGACCACACACTCCATGACCTAGGCAACACAGAATACACTTTACCCCGATAAAACATTCTTATGTTATAATTTCCGCTAAACAAATCCGAGTGCAAAACCTCCCTAATATATTTATAATTCACGTGTCGCAGTGTTTGTTACCAAACTCCTCCGAAACGACTGAACCGATTTGTTAGAAATTTTGTGTGCATATCGGGTAGGTCTGAGAATCGGCCAACATATATTTTCATACCCGTAAAAAAAACCACGCGAACGAAGTCGCGGGCAGTAGCTAGTTTTTCTATAAAGTTGTAAGAACAC
The DNA here is from genome assembly GCA_949152445.1 of Cerastis rubricosa. Classification (NCBI taxonomy): domain Eukaryota; kingdom Metazoa; phylum Arthropoda; class Insecta; order Lepidoptera; family Noctuidae; genus Cerastis; species Cerastis rubricosa. Next base: position 20,415,357 of record OX424541.1, read on the forward strand.
CAGGCAGGGACGGTCCTTTATTAAATGCCTTCTTCAAAAGGGACCAATTTCTATTTGTCTTCGGTCGGCACTTCGGCAGGTAGTTTTTGTCAGCAATTTTACGGTCTGCGGTGTTGTCCTACCTTGAACTGCAGTATCATAGCGATGGCTGCGTAAGAAACTTCGATCGAATGCTCGGTTGATAACGTAAAAAATATGGTTAAAGAATAGAAATAATAGAAATAAATTTACTTAAAAAGTATTACAAAAAAGCGCACATTTAGGCGCATTAGTATTATTTCTCATACGATGGTATAGTTAGTTCTTATAAGTAAATTATAACTAAAACATATTCAAAAGTTGCAAGTTTGTTTTATTCAATTCAGTTGTTTCTTAACGACCTGCCCGAACTAGGTTTAAAGAATAAGATGTGTGGCCCTATCGGACGCCTTCCGATTTGCTGACATCTCCTTGAGGCGCGCGTGGAACAAAAACGCGCCGTCGGCACGGCCTGTCGTCATTAGACGGACGGACGGTGAGCTAGCTAATTACTCACCGTCCACAGGCCCGCGCCTACGGTGGCCGGGGGCCACTGGTTGCCCCCCGACGCCCGGGGCGTCTCCCGCGGCGGCTGGGACGTGAGGTTCTCTCCCTCTCACGTTCCGCCACCTCCTTTGCTAGCATGACTGCTTCGCAGAAGGAGGCGATGGCTTCCTATTCCCTGTCGCTCCGGACCATGGATTGAACCAGGGCCGGGCGCGAGAGGTCGCCGCCGCCAATCGCCGCTACGAGGACATGGCGGTGCTCAGCCCAAGCGGGGCAGAGCTCCACCGTGTCCGCCGGCCGATCCTCGCAGTGGTAACACCCGGGCGTTTCCTCCCGCCCGATTCGGTGCAGGAACCTCCCGAAACGACCATGTCCGGTGAGGACCTGCGTCAGGCGGAAGGTGAGGGTGCCGTGGCGCCTCTCCAGCCACTCCTCAAAGAGGGGACTTATCGCCACTATTGTGGCGTGCCCTAGATGGACCATCCCCTCGGTTCGATTTCTGATAGGAAAAATGAGTTATTGGGTTTTTCCAAGAGAAATTTCTCAGTAGCAGCCACGGAGTCTGGATTTAATGTCTGGTTGGGGGCACTATTTGTTGGTTGTTCTGTATGGTGTCGGACGTAAAGAATAGCACCATGTCATCCCGGGGGTGTCGTAAGAAGCGACTAAGGGACTTTCCAGATAATGGGCAGCAGTGTTCTCTGTGCTTTTGTAACAACCGTACTGCGATGGCCAACCCGCCTGCCAAGCGTGGCGATTATGGCAAAACCCCCTTATGTCAATGTGGCGTTGGGAGAGGCCTATGTCCAGCAGTGGACGTCTTTCAGCTGAAATGATGATGATGATGATGATGATGATGGAGGCAATAGGCTCGCCATTTATATCATGGGACTTAAACATAACTGGCGATATGTCGGCGCGCTATTAGATTCACTTCTGCCTAACCCTTCAGGGATTACAGCCGTGATGTTATGTTGTGTTTAAAGAGAGTTCAATTGCAAATCAAATCAAATCAAATCAATTTTATTCGCATAAAACATGGTGTACAAAGTTGTTTTCAGACATGATTAGAGCATACATGTTTTGCTTATATCACAGCATGCAAAAACATATTATGGGTTACATTACTAAGTTTCCCGTAGTTTACATATCAAAAAAATCTTTTAAGCAGTAAAAATTATGAGTGCTTAACCATATATGTAACTTTTTTTTAAACAATCTAAGATTTAAGGTTTTTAAGCCCTTTGGAATTTTATTAAATATCCGAACACACATGGCTAAACAGTTTTTATTATATTTAGCCAGTCTTGGTAGATCGTTTAATATAAGTCTGTGAGGATCTCGCCGGTTTCGAGGATATACATCCTCTGCTTTTTTAAATAAATATTTATAGTTCTGAACAAACATGCATACTTCATAGATATAGAGAGAGGGTAGCGGTAATAAACCAAGTTCTTTAAATATTAGTCTGCAAGATTCATCAGGTTGAAGCCCATAAATTGCACGAATACACTTCTTTTGTGCAACAAATACCCGATTTTTGTCGGTGCTATTACCCCACATTACGAGCCCATAGCGTATTATTGATTCAACATAAGCATGATAGGTAGTGATAGCAGTTTTAATGTTTGTTATGTTTTTAACTTTTCTCAGTGCGTATACGAATTTATTTATTCTTTTGGATATATCATCTACTTGTGCTTTCCAATTTATGTCCTGATCTATTATTACTCCAAGAAATTTCGTTTGTATTACTTCATTAAGTTTTGGTATGTCAAGTTTCAAATTGAATTTATTATTGTTACATTTATTAAATTGTATGTATACAGACTTATCTAAATTAATTTTTAAGTTATTCATGTCAAGCCATTCAATTAATTTTTCAATCGTGTTGTTAATTTCTGTTTCATGGTCGTAACTTGTATTATTTCTTTTATCGGACGTCACTACGATGGAAATATCGTCGGCGAACAAAATGCATTTATGATGTGTTATACCTGTGATAGAATTTATATAGAGCAGGAACAGTATTGGACCCAAGATACTCCCTTGTGGGACGCCAAAGTTGTTGCATTTATACTCGGAAGAGTATGATGTCATGACGTTGTTTTTGTCCAGTTTTGTAATAGTAACACGTTGCTGACGGTTATTTAGATATGATGAAATCCATTGTAGTGTATGTCCCCTTATCCCGTTTGCTTCCAGCTTTTGCAGTAATAAGTCATGTGACACTAAGTCAAATGCTTTAGACAAATCAAAGAATAATCCGGTAGTCAGGTAGTTTTTATTAATATTGGATAGTACTGTTTTTATCAAAGAAAAGACGGCTAATGAGGTAGATTTTCTTTTTTGAAAGCCATATTGATTTTTATTAATAATGTCAAATTTGTTACAGAAATTAACTAGTCTTTTGTACATGCATTTTTCTAATATTTTTGACAGAATTGGTATAAGGGTAATTGGCCGATAGTTACGTATACAATCTTTTTCTCCCTTTTTAAAAAGTGGTTTAATTATGGATAGTTTTAATATATCTGGGAAAGTTCCAGTAGAAAATGACAAATTAATTAAGTGTGTAAGAATTCCAACAATTTCATTAATGCATAATTTAATAATTTTCGTGCTGATTTCATCGTAGCCTACTGAATTAGTGTTAGCTAGCGACATTGTTTCTGTTCTGACCTCATTTTCCGATACCGGTCTAAGAAACATCGAGTTGTGAGTTGAGTTTGTATTACTATCAATAGTTGTTTTTGTTAGTGTTTGTTTTTGTGCCAAATTGATGTAGTGGTTGTTGAAAGCAGATGCTATTTCGACGGGGTTTGTAAGTATTGTGTTATCAACTTTAATTTCCTCTATGTTATCCTTGTAGTTAGTGTTAAGCATTTCATTTTTCACGATGGTCCAAGTGGCTTTGCATTTGTTTTCACTTCTATTTATAAACTTAATATTGGCGTTTTTTTTTGAAAAATAAATACATTTTTTCAATAAATTTGAGTATGACAGATATTTGGTTTTGTTGGACCGGTTTTTATGTTTATAGTATTTGTAACGTAGTGTCCTTTTCATTTTGCAACTTCGCTTTAGTCCTTTGCTAATCCAGTTTTGTTTAGTTTTATTATTCATGTTTACTTTTACCTTTATTTTTGGAAAACAAAGGTTATAGAATAGGCTTATTGTTTCATGAAACTTACTGAATGCTATGTTTAAATCATTTTCCATGTATATTTCAAACCAAGCTAGACTTTTCAAGCATTCACGAAATTTTAGAATGTACTCCATATGAAAGTCTCTTTTGTATATATAATATATAGTTGGTTTTTTATTTTTATGTTTTAAAGGAATACTTAGCATTTGTGCAGTATCGTGGTCAGATAGATGAAGTGGTAATACTGTTGCAGTCGCATCTGGGATGTTACTTAAAATATGGTCTATACACGACGACTTACGTGTGGGCACATTGATATGAATTTGCATGTTAAAGTTATTCGATAGGTCATATAACTCGTTCGTAATATGACCTTTTTTTAATGTGTTTATGTTAAAATCACCTGCTATAATTATATTAATTTTATACTTGTACTTTTTATTTATATCGTGTAAGAGACTACTAAGTTTAGTCAGGAATTGGGTAGGATCTGATGAGGGTGTTCTATAGAGGCAAATAATAATTAATTTATTAGATAATATTTCTATGCCGCAGGCTTCAAAAGAATGTTGTGTGGCATATGTTTTAATAAAAAGTAATTCTCTAAAGATAAATCCTCTTTTAACTAAGATGCAAGTACCACCTCTTTGTTTTTCTCTGCAGTAATTAGCAGCCATTTCGTAATCGTGAATTTTTATATAACCCTCATGACCTTTTTTAATAAAGGTTTCAGAGAGACATATGACGTCTGGTTCATTTTGTGCTTCACGTAACTCTTGTAAAGTTAATTCTAGTATTTCTCGCTTTGACAATACACTTGCTATATTTTGATGTAGAATTCTAAATTGATGTGTCGTTGAAGTAATTAGACTATGCTCGAAAAAAAATATTTTTCTTATTTATAGTAGTAAAATAATAAGCAGCAACTGTAGGTCTAAGAAGACTGTCCTGGAGACCTCTTCAACTTGATTAAAACCATCATCTTTCCAGCCTAAAAAATGGATTTGATCACCAATGCTCTTAAATGGTGAACGGACACATCATCATCTGCCTAGCCTTTGCCCAAACTATCCTGAGGTTGGCTTCTAGTCTAACCGGATGCAGCCGAGTACCAGTATTTTTACATGAAGCGACTGCCTATCTGACCTCCACAACCATGTAACTGGGTAATACGATACCCCTTGGTAAGACTGAATGATAGACGTTTGGGTTCTGACTACTCGTAAGGACTGTCAAAGGTCTACAAATGACAGCCTTGACCAACGGCTTAACGTGCTTTCCGAGGCACGTAGGAAACTTAGTATGTGATTATGGTCACCCATCCAGGTAAAACTGGATGACGGACTTTTGGCTTCTGACTACTCGTACCGACTGTCAAAGATCTACAAATGACAGCTGGGACTAACGGCTTAACGTGCTTTACGAGGCACGTAGGAAACTCAGTATGTAACTATGGTCACCCATCCACGAACCAACCTCGGCAAGCACGGCTTAACCTTAAAGATCGACCCGTGCGGCTGTTATTATTTAGCTACGAGCTCCTCTCAAAAGTGAACGGACACATCGTGACCAAAACAGAAAAACAATTTTATCAATAGATAAACTGCATAACATGACAGACAGTTGACCTTTAACCCACAAATATCACAATAACCCTTCGCTTGACAAAACAAAGTACTCTTTACACAATGAGTGCACTCCCCGAGGAAATAAACTCAACAAAGAAGGTACTGAAAATGTAAAATGTATGCAATAGTTTAACTTCACGAAGGTTATGTAATCTTGGTACACAAATGCTGCATTTGTATTACTTGGAGTGACGCGACGTATTTTAGGTAGATCCAAATTGATGTAGATAGAAATTGTTCAGTAAGCAAATCTTGGATTATGTGTCTACAGGCTAGATAAGTGTGTTGTTCTGATATGCCAAGGGTGCGTTAACCTACTCCTGTCTTAAATACAGCTCCTAACAGCCTAGTTTATAAAATAAATAAACAAATTGCAAGATGGAAGTAAAAATCACTGCAAAGAAAGCAGACAAGAGTCTTTCAAAGCTTTTCGTGTTTCTACAACGACAAGATTGACATAATTACCTAAATAAGTTTTTAAACTGACATGGTCACTAACACTATGAATAACAGTAGTAACGGGATATTTACTATGTTTATTATTTGTTTTGAGTTCCCGATATTTCGGCGCTATTGCAAACGCCATGATCACGAATAAACTGAAGTTATTGCGGGTGGGTGTTTATGTGCAGACCAACATAACAATAAAAACAAACATATTTACATGGTAAATATCCCGTTACTAGTGTTATTGATATTATTACCTATACTTTTTTACATAATTGAAACCCGAAAGTTTGTCTACACAGTGGTATGAACTTATAAAATGCATTTCAATAATGAAGTAGTAACAATCCTCTTCAATTAAAACCTCTTTTTATAAAATCCAAAACAAAATACTATCAAAACAAACAGTGACAAATATATTCTCACCCCAATAAAGCGTTCGAATCGATAATAATTCATTCATATCCGATGCGAGAGGCGTGAATTTTCAAATGAGTATTCGAGTATAATATTTTACATATCGAATTGAGCTCGCAACATGGATGACGAGTCGAAATCAAATGGAAGCAGTAATTTGATTGTTGAATGTATTCGGCTGAGTGTGGTGTGTAACTATGGATGTGTACGGATGTGCATTGTATGGTCAGTGGCAATATCATTTGGAAATTGTGCACTTGTTTGGTGTAATCATGCTTATTGATTGGTTGTTTCTGAAAATTAACGCTGCAAGTGGTTTGTTAATATTGACACAGCTGTAACGGTTGAAATTTTTTAGATCTTTGACAGTCGTTACAACTAGTCAAAGGCAACCAGCCTTTACAAGGGGTATCGTATTACCCAGTACTAACTGGATTGTGGAGGTCAGATAGGCAGTCGCTCCATTTAAAATACTGGTATTCAGCTGCAGCCGGTTAGACGAAGCTGACTAGGGCCGGCATCCAGGCTAACCTAAAGTATTTAAGGTAAGATACTTTTATGAGTTTTTCAGAAAATAGATAGTTTATCAGCTGAATATCATCAAACTCAACATCAACAGAAAGCACGATTTAATACAACTTTATTCATTGGTGAAGAAAAAACTTGTTGTGCTCGACAAGGTCCATGTGAACTAAATTATTATTTAAGATCTTGTAAAAACACATGTGAAATGCAACAAATGATTGAATTGAAATAATAAGACTTTGGCTGAATATATTTTTAGGGCTCCGTACCCAAAGGGTCAAACGGGACCCTATTACTGAGACTTCGCTGTCCATCCGTCCGTCCGTCCGTCCGTCCGTCCGTCCGTCCGTCCGTCTGTCACCAGGCTGTATCTCATGAACCGTGATAGTCAGCCAGTTGAAATTTTCACAGATTATGTATTTCTGTTGATGCTATAACAACAAATACTAAAAACAGAATAAAATAAATATTTAAGGGGGGCTCCCATACAAAAAAATTTTTTTTTGCTCGTTTTTTATAAATAATAGTACGGAACCCTTCGTGCGCGAGTCCAACTCGCACTTGGCCGGTTTTTTATTATAAGATGAATGTCTTGTAAGAATATTAAATTTTTCTCACTACACGTATATGTCACAGACTAGATAGTCAATAACCAGCGCCGTTCCAGTAACCACACCGATAACCGCAGACTGTTCCTAAGTCACCACAGACAGTAACCACTGACCATAAATTAACTCTCGTGAAGACGCGGGGAAACAAAGTAGATGATTTGAGCTCAACCAAAAACTAAGATCAAGCATGGAGCTACCATTGAATGAATTGTTCCAACCTCCCAAGATCGGTGTTTCTTCGGTGGTGGTGATTGGTGTTTGAACACTGTTTCACTAGAGTTGAGAACAAAACCTATCGCACACTAACGTACTACCGGGACAACAGGTAACTTATGATGATTTAGGACATAAACCATCAAGAGTTAGTTTTATGGGGTATGACCTAAAATTTAGGTCATACCCCACATAAAACACTGAAAAGTGTTTTATGTGGGGTATCTACCTGATTACCAATCGAAAATCTGGCCAACAAGGTGGTAAAACATAACAGAAAGACAGCGCTACATTCGCATTTATAATTCAGTGTAGATTTGCGAATGTAGGTACTTTCACTAAAATATTTTCTCCTACGTAAAACTAGCAACAAAATAGCAATAATCTGCAACACGCCATTCGATGATATTCAACTGATAACATACTCTATTTATTTTCTAAAAAACTTCAGCTTGCATACGTTATTATAACGCATCCTTCACACGACTATAAGCAAGCAAACGAGGAAATGGGTAAAGGAAACATCTTTCCTATCAATAAGAAATCCCTTGATAACTGGAAACAGCGCTTTGCTACCAAATTTACTGTGCGATCCATCAGTCTGTGGAATTCATTGCTAGCTTCTCTGTTCCTAGATCATTATAATTTACTAGCTGTCCGGCGCAACTTCGTTTGCGTCACATTTTCCCCGTTTTCGCAACATTTTTCATTGCTGCTCCACTCGTATTGGTCGTATCGTGATGATATATAGCCTATAGCCTTCCTCGATAAATGGTCTATCTAACACTGAAAGAATTTTTCAAATCGGACCAGTAGTTTCGGAGCCTATTTAATGCAAACAAACAAACAATCAAATCTTTCCTCTTTATAATATTAGTTTAAATACCTAATCAGAATCATTTCAAAGTTTGAGTGAATTGGTTTCTTCTAAGGAAGCGTGGACCACCCTAAGCAGCATAATCGCTTCACATCAGCCGAGATGAATTAAAAAAAAAAACAATTTCAACTTCAAAATGTGATTTTACCCGTCTTATAAAAAACCCACAGGGATAGAATGGAACCTTTTCTTTCCTAAAAAAATGTTGAACGGAAAAAAGAAAATCAATTTTGTCCCTCTAACCCAACCCTACCAACGAAGGGCCTACCGCAATACCAACCTCGTCAGGCAAACTTGTAGAGGCACCATTACACTCACTGGCGCAGATTTCCATATTCGCGTCGCTCGCTCAGCCGTAACGCGTGTTTAATTATCTGTGGCACCACAGATTATAAAGAAAAATAGTTAAGCCGTAGAATAACAATGCTAGATTTGCTGTTAACGTATCCCTACTAATATTATAAATGTGAATGTAAGTTTGTTTGTTACGCTTTCACGCGAAAACTACTCAAAAACTTTGTACACATATTCTTGGAGGTATTAGAAGTAACATAGGCTATATGTCATCACGCTATGACCAATAGGAGCGGAGCAGCAATGAAAAATGTTGCGAAAACGGGGAAAATGTGACGCAGACGAAGTTGCGCGGGACAGCTAGTACTCTATAAATAAAGGAGATATAGTGCTGCATGATTCTTTTAGGGCTAGAGTGGCGCTGTTGGTAAATATTTACTTTGTGTTTTTTTTTCTAGAAATTACAAGATGGTGTCGTTAGCTCCAATCAAGAAGACCACGTGCCAAAAGAGCCATGTTCAACTATAGCGATAGTCTCAGACAGTATTGTGGTACTATCCAAACTAGGGTTTAATACTTTCCATAGAAATTGTACCGAGGCAGTCATTTTGTTTACACATCGAATGATCAGTCTCTATTATTATGTGGAATATCGTGACTGATAATGATGTGTGATGATGTGTTGGGTTCAATTCGCGGGTCGGGCAAATTGTTATTGGGGTTTTCTAATCTGGATTTGTGCCCGCTTGATGGCAATAGGCTCGCCCCCTATTACATGGGACTTAAACACTGGTGAACTATGGGTGTATATTAGATAAACTCTGCTTAGCCTTTCGAGGATAATAGTCGTGATGTTATGAGTAAATGTTAAGTTTCGGTCAAAATCGAATCCGGACTGCAGACTGGTTGCAGATTTTGACAGATACCTTAGTACATTATCTGCCGTAATCAGGTGTTCGGAGTTCGGTCCAGTCAAGTTGACCGTTCAGAGCAGTGGTGGCCCACTGGTGGCAACTCCGATTTACGAGCAGTAAGCACGGCCGAGCAGCCGTGGTTTCGAACCCAGGCAGGCGCATTACTTTGTGTAATTTATTTCATCACCGCTGCCCTCAAAAACGGTGAAGGAAAACATCGTGAGGAAACCGGCATGTCCTAGAACTAAAAATTCGAAGACATGTGACATCTACCGACCCGCACTGGGCCCGCGTGGTGGATTACAGCCCACTCCCTCTCATAGAGAGGAGGCCTGTGTCCCAGCAGTGGAAACATTATAGGGTGATGATGAAGTTGACCGCACCTGTGTATCCTAGTCTCATCTAAACTAATATTATAAAGAGGAAAGATTTTATTGTTTGTTTGTTTGGATTGAATAGGCACCGAAACTGCTGGTCCGATTTGAAAAAAAATTTCACTGGTATATAGCCCATTTATTGAGGAAGGCTATATATATCATCACGCTACGACCAATAGGAGTGGAGCAGCAATGAAAAATGTTACGAAAACGGGGAAAATGTGACACAAACGAAGTTGCGCCGGACAGCTAGTTGTTATTAATTTTAGTGCCTGGTCTATGCCATTATCTGTCTACGGGTTAAGCCAATGAGAATATGCGATCTGCTATCTATGGTCGTTCATTATTCGAATGACAGCGCGGGAGTATTATCAAACAGATTTAAATAGACTTTTTCCAATATTTAAATTAATTGTGATCAGAAATGCAGCTGCATGTTGATTGGAGGTGAATGGAAATGGGCCAGTTATTTTCTGCAGGTGTGCGTGAAGTATGAGTACTTTTTTATTTTTGAAATCTACGTTAGCCAAAATAAAAAAGTACTCATACTTCATGCACACCTTTGTTGAAATCAGTAACTTTCTTCGCTATATGTTTGACTAATTGTCCCGCGCAACTTCGTCTGCGTCACATTTTACCCGTTTTCACAACATTTCTCATTGCTGCTCCACTCCTATTGATGTAGCATGAAAGAAAGAATTTTTCAAATCGGACCAGTAGTTCCTGAGATTAGCGCGTTCAAGCAAACAAGCAAACGAACGGCTTTATTATTAGTATTAGTATAAGTAAATAACACAAAATAGTCAGTTGACCTTTCGCTAAATAACATAACTTTATGCCTGTAATCTCCGAAAAGTTAGGCAGAGGTGTACCTATAAACACACATTTTGCCAGTTCTGTTTTAAGTCCCATGTCATAGAAGCGAGCCTATTGCCATCAACCAGGCACAAATCCAGTCTCCGTGGCTGCTACTGGGAAATTCCTGATAGAAAAACCCAATAATAATTTGCTCGACTCTGGAATCAAACGTAGGACCTCATCATCATCATCATTTCAGCCGAAAGACGTCCACTGCTGGTAATAGGCCTCCCCCAAGGAAAATGTCGTGGGGGTTGCCATAATCGCCACGCTTGGCAGACGGGTTGGCGAAAGCAGTACGGTTGTCACAAAAGCACAGAGAACGCTGCTGCCCATTCTCTGGCAAATCCCTTAGTCGCCTCTTACGACACCCACGGGAAGATATGGGATGGTGCTATTCTTTACGTCCGACACCATACAGACCACACATAGGACCGTACGAACGTAGCACCTCATGCTCAGCATTTACGATTGCGACCAATATTTGACGGTACGGTTAGCGCAGTGCCTGAGCGATCGACTGCTGCACTGCGGGTCGCTGGATCGATCCCCGCACGGAACAAATATTTGTATGGCCTACAGATTGTTGTTCCTGGTCTGGCAGTTTGTGTATGTGAGTTTTAATGTTTGTAAACGCACCCACGATACAGAAGAAATTCCTAGTGTGAGGAAATAAAAAAAAAAATGTAAAACACTTTTCCCTAACTTTACCAACATCGATACGAAACAACTATAATAATAGCCATTTATTTCCCAAAACATATTACATTTTTTAAACTTTAGCAACATTCCTTCACTAACTGTTATGCAGTATTAAAATCACATGCAACAAGAAAACTATACAAAACAAATAACATTTTGAGTTACTCAATTTAAATTATTTAAGAATTCAATAATTAATACTATTGTGCATTTCTTGATACATTATTTATATTATATGAGCAAATATCACTTGATTTCATTAAAATCATTATCCATTTAAAAATACGATAGCTAAATAGATTTAATTGATATTTATAACAATTGATTCCGTAAAAGTCGCATTATACATTCAAAATTTGATTAGTAAATAATAAAATGTAATTAATAACAATTAATCAAATAAATATATGTCGGCGCCTTTGCAAAAAGGCTTCATATGATTCACGTTGCAAACTAAACTGTGACCACAGACGAGAGAGAAGCGGTCTACAATTCTCTCTGGCGGAACGTCAAGTCGTTGCGGGTAGCCATATAGACTTGGGTAGTTGTCAAGGAAGGTGGCGCGTAACAAGACGTTGACGGATCGCCGACGTCTGTTTGCTTAATCTAATTAAATCTGGTGCTACATATCATAAGTAATTCCGATGCAGCGGGTAAGAGCCTTCATATAGATACGATAAATAACAGTATAATTTATTTCGGATAATAATAAGTGTGTAAAGAAATCAAATGTTTGCTACATTTGATTGATTTGACTGTATTTAGAATATGCTAAATACTAAAATTAAATTTATACTCGTAAAAAATTGATTCCGTAAAAATCTCATTATACATTCGACGAAACAACTACAACATATTATCGTGGATATTCCATATTCTGTAACCGCGCCATCTCCCCACATTTTAATAACTGCTCACTTAGTTTCTAGTTTTCAGTGACATTAATAAGATTCGAGATCTGTTCGTCTCAGCGGCATTGTGACAAGTACTTGTAAATTTTCACAAGTCACCGCCACTGCGGGATGCTGGAGTAACGAGAACTGACAAGAATTTTAATCTACTTTGGTAAAGTTAAAAGATAGACTTATCTGATGGATAATGGGAAGAGTGAAAGTCGGCATGATTTTATGTTGAAAACGAGATGGTTTTTAAATTCTTGAATTGTCTTTAATTGGGTTGAACGACTTTAGCTTTTCTGTAAGAATCTTTTATGGACAGAGAAAATAATAAGGTACTTAGGAAAACTGGAATTGGGCTATTGTTTGATATCGTTAGTATGTTGTATGTTTTTCCGTAGGGAAACGGACCCTATTACTGAGACTTCGCTGTCCATCCGTCCGTCCGTCCGTCCGTCTGTCTCTCTGTCCGTCCGTCCATCCGTCCATCCGTCCGTCTGTCACCAGGCTGTATCTCATGAACCGTGATAGTTAGCCATTTGAAATTTCTACAGATTATGTATTTCTGTTGCCGCTATAACAGAAAATACTAAAAACATAATAAAATAAATATTTAAACGAGCAAAAAAAATACTTTTTTGTATGGGACACAAAAAAGTATTTTTTTTGCTCGTTTTTAGGGTTCCGTACCCAAAGGGTCAAACGGGACCCTATTACTGAGACTTCGCTGTCCGTCCGTCCGTCCGTCCGTCTGTTACCAGGCTGTATCTCATGAACCGTGATAGTTAGCCAGTTGAAATTTCTACAGATTATGTATTTCTGTTGACGATAAAACAACAAATAATAAAAACGGAAAAAAATAAATATTTAAGGGGGGGCACCCATACAAAAGAGTTTTTTTTTATAAATAATGGTACGGAACCCTTCGTGCGCGAGTCCGACTCGCACTTGGCCGGTTTTTTATAAAAAGTGGTACGGAACCCTTCGTGCGCGAGTCCGACTCGCACTTGGCCGGTTTTTATATACACCGGTGTGGAACCCTTCGTGCGCGAGTCCGACTTGCACTTGGCCGGTTTGTTTTTCACTATTTTAAAAGAGCTCTACTGAGATATAATGGATGTTAAAATATCCTAAACGAGGCCGAAAATCACTTCCACTTTCACTTGCACTTGTTCTCGCCGTCATTATGTTTTTTTTTGTTCTACAGCATACTTGGGAACCTTCTAGTTCCAGAGGGTCCGTTTACACCTTGTGAATAGCATATTAATTATTAAAATTAACGAGTTCATACTCGAACCCACACAATGCATCTTTCTCTTATACATAAAATTCTCGTGTCGCGGTGTTTGTTACCAAACTCCTCCGAAACGGCTGGACCAATTTGTATGATTTTTTTTGTGCATATCGGGTTGGTCTGAGAATCGGCCAACATTTATTTTTCATACCCCTAAAACCCATCAAATTTTCCACACAAACGAAGTCGCGGGCAGTAGCTAGTAATTATATAAAATGAACACTACAAAATATATCGTTACTAAGCCCGTATTATTGAACAAAGCTCAGTAATAAACTAATCAATCTCAATATGGAATTGACCCTGTTAAATAGGACTTAAACATAATTAGCATAATGCGAGAGTTCTAGAAGTACAACACCTCTGACCTCTGCCTTACTCTTCTGAGAAGTACAAACGTCATAATGTTGTGTGAGAATTGACAGATTTTAATACTAATCTTGTCGAGCCTCAATCGCCAACCTACCTGCTTTCCCAAAAAAATACATAAGGAGATGTCAGCAAATCGGAAGGGGTCCGAGAGGGCCGATGCCTGCCAGGGCTGCGGGTTGTTCCAAAGAGATACCGTGGCCCTGGAACACAAAGGGCTAAGAAGGAACTTGGACGGGTTTTAGTCAGTCAAGTCTGACACTCCCTTCCGCTCCGCCCAGAGCGGGAGAAGTCATTTGATGAATTCCCATCCTAAAAAAAAATGGCAAAATACTTACATCCTCGTTTATAGAAAACAATACCTATAGTTTCCAATTAAATAATATTTTATTGTTACTTCAGTTAGCATTAATAGTTAATAGTTAGAAGTCAATGTACTCGGTATTCGCGACACGCTAGTTCGAAATAGCTAGGTAGTACAGTCAGTTAAAGGAGTTAGTGTACAGGCACTACCTACCTACTTTTAACAAATAATACCTATTATGCTTGTGCTAAGTAATCGAGTTTTGACAAAATTGATTTCGAAAATTTCTAAAGGTACCAAAAAAAAAACCGGCCAAGTGCGAGTCTTACTCGCACACAGGGTTCCATAGCTCCAAACAATATAATAACAATATTTTGAACTGTCATTCATTAGTTAGTAGTATTAGTTAGTAAACTTCCACACAACCGCAAAACTAAATTTGTTTTTCATAGTATGTTTATGAAAAACAAAGTTACTGCTGCAGTTTGATGAAAAAGTCCCATATCTCAAAAACTAAACATCATATCTTGTTGAAACCAATTTTCGTTGATAGTTTTTTTTACGTTCTACAATGTTAAATATTTTCAGAATTTTCCTCCTCTTACTTTAGAAATTAGAGGGGGGGGGGACACACATTTTACCACTTTGGAAGTGGCTCTAGCGCAAACTATTCAGTTTAGCAAAAAATTATATTAGAAACATCAATATCATTTTTGAAGACCTATCCATAGATACCCCACACGTATAGGTTTGATGAAAAAAATTTTTTTGGTTTTCATTTCCAAGTATGGGGACCCCCTTAATTTATTGTTTTTTTTTTCTATTTTTGTGTGAAAATCCTAATGCGGTTTACAGAATACATCTACTTACCAAGTTTCAACAGTATAGTTCTTATAGTTTCGGAAATAAGTGGCTGTGACATACAGACGGACGGACAGACAGACAGACAGACAGACAGACATGACGAATCTATAAGGGTTCCGTTTTTTGCCATTCGGCTACGGAACCCTAAAAACAAACCAGCTCGATAAAATTTAAAGATCCGATCTGTTATTATTATTTCATGACAATATTATTTAAATTTATATATTAAAATAACCCAAAGTAACTAATCTCTAATGGTTGGTTGGTATTGCAGTGTATTTCATTAATAGTTTTGTATTCAAATTTTCGCTTTCTTGGTATGTTACAAGAAAAAGATAGCAGCGTAATCGCCTGCCTAGCTTTTACTAAACTGCATTGAGATTTGCTTTCAGCCGGACCGGACACAGCTGTATAATAGGCCAAACCCAATTTGGCCTAGTCCCTAGGTAATACTCTATAGCAAGATCGGTGAAGACGGTGGTCAGAGAAAAAGATAGCCATAGCCAAAAATAATTCACATTATGCCAAACACAATCGACACCTTTGGAACCTGATTTGTATTCTTAAAGTAAAAGCATTTTATTCAATTAAACCATTTACAGGTACTTTTCAATTGTCAAGGAGTCAGTTAGTTAGAATTGGCCTGTGTAGCGTAGTTTAGAGATTAAGATCTAAGCGTACAGACAGCGAGAAGCGACTTTGTTTTAAACTATGTAAAGATGTAAAACGTTCTACTGTGTTCAAATGGGTTAAAAAGAGACATTAAAATAAAATCACGGCAGAGGAAAATCAACGAGCAGAGAGAGTAAATAATGACATACAACCTAAACAAACTGACATTTTATCAGCAACAATGATGATGGAAAAGTCCAAAATGATTGGGACTGGTAGGTGTAGATTGCCTATATACCGACCTCTTATGCTGTATATACGTCGAGCGGTGACCTGGAAGTGTCTGTGCCTATGTGCTACTATTAGCGCTAAACTCGGAGCTAGGTCGATTGTTTCCGATTGAATTAGGAGCGGCATGTATTAGAAGCCCTACTTCTAGTTTGAGCGTCTAATTCATGATATTTCTCGAATAATCTAGGTATTGGCTTCGGCTTCGTCTGCTTCAGATATAAACATACCGATTGATGATGCAAATCCTTGTGTTTGGTCGAGTTTCTTTTAACATTTATTTTTATTTTCCATGCAATTTCCTCACATATGAACACCACCATGGTACACTATCATTTTGTCCGTTATTTATTTATTTATAGTTAATTAAAACGGTATAACACCAATTACATTAATTAACATAGAAACATAAGAAGATAAAAACTAAAATTGACGACATTCACTAAGTTAAACTAAAACTAGCACGGAACAGTGGACACTCTTGCATACTTTTAATGATGCTATGGACGCTATGATGTTATGGTTTTAATGTCCTTTATACCAATGTATTGTAAATGTACCTATTTTTTTTTCTCTTAATAAATTTAATATTGGTGTATAATATCCACATTATGATTATTTTAAAATTCTAATGTTTCTACACCGGCAACGGTAGTATATGTGAACTATTATAAATTGTAAGATCTGTATGTACCTACCATATACTCAGAAATAAATGATATTCTATTCTATTCTACCCCCTGATATAATGAATATTTGGGGGCGATCATATTGCCATGAACCGAAACCGATTAGTAATTTGCAATATCATAAACAAACACTTGCTTCATAGTTTTATATTTGCAAATTTGCTACCTATCTTCTTCTTACGTTACGATTTTAAAGATACTTGAACACAAGGGTTACCTATAGTAATAGCTCTGAGGCACGCATGGTTGGTTAATTTAACAGGCGTCCGTCTTTCTTCTTGTGAAGTATATGAGTTTACCTATATGAACGGTGAGTACCTAGCCTACCCCTTCTTACTTCATTGGTCAATCTGTTTATAACATTATTGGTTAGCGATTTTGGTTAAACTTGGTAACGGTTCAGGACACTGACTCATACTTCAGTATAGTGCCCGGTATCAATGTGTCCGTATTGGTTTAACCAAACCATAAATAGGTAACAAGATAGTTTGGGAAAAGGCTAGATGATGATGATGATGATGAAGTAGGTAATATGAAATTAGTCTCGATCTTCGATCTAATTTTGATCTATTTGGAATAACACATTAGAGATGCTATCAGTTATTTTTATTATCTACCCGTTTGTATACATAGCTGTGGCCCAGTGATGGCTGCCCCGACTTACGAGCAGTAAGCTGTGGGTTCGAACCCAGGCAGGCGCATTACTTTGTGTAATTTATTTCATCACCACTGCCCTCATAAACGGTGAAGGAAAACATCGTGAAGAAACAGGCATGTCCTAGAACAAAAAATCGAAGACATATGACATCTACCAACCCGAACTGGGCCCGCGTGGTGGATTACAGCCGACTTCCTGTCATAGAGAGGAGGCCTGTGTCCCAGCAGTGGGAATATTATAGGCCGATGTTGATAATGTATACATAACCTATACTAGTATTTTAAATGCGAAAGTAACTCAGTATGATTGTCTGTTGGAAAATGTGCAGTTTTTTTTTTCACTAACAGAAAAGCTAATACCTAGGTGAAGAGATATTATTTTAATACTTTCATACCGCTAGTACATTCAAAAGCAATACAAAATAGCAAATGTTATTTCCGTGACAAATTAAATACAGAACGTTCAGTTCCAAAATGATTGAGATTTTCAAGCGATCTCGATCGTGTCGTGCATTTTCTTTAGTAAAGTATAGCAAGTACCAATCCGATACCGCTTGTTAACAAACTTGTACTTGTTTTAAAAATTACTTTTCACACTCAAAACTCGCTCTTATGACCATCTCACGAGTTCCCAAACTCATAGTACTTCCCTATCAAGTGGTCACGACCTTAATAGTTCTGCTGCTAGATATTTTTTGCCGACATGTCACAGACAGGATTAGAGGCGTCGACCGTGGTCTCCAAGTGTCACACGACCATGTAATAGAAGCCAGGTTTTTGCGACCAAACCGCGTTAATGGTCGTGCCCCGTATTTACGCCCTTTTTGTGACGCTAAGTGATATTAAAACTAGTATCAGCGAGGTTTGAGGTTTCTGTTAGGTAAAAAGGTCGTATTTATCATGCTGTCGCTGCCAGTTGGTCAGTGATACGGTTTTGTAGGAAATGTTTATGACTTATGTTAAACGTTCTACTGTGTTCAAATGGGTTAAAAAGTGAAATCTAAATAAAATCACGGTACAGGAAAATCAACGAGGGGAGAGGAAATGAGGAAATAATAAAGTGTAACTCAAACAAACTGACATTCTATCAGCAACAATGATAAAGAAAAAAACCATAATGATTGGGACTGGTAGGAGTAGATATGGCTAGCGATGTCTACTCTATCTAGCTATCAACCTAGGCCGAAAGTTTTAGTCGATTCCTATGAATAGCGTTGTTGAAATTCGATATACTTTCATAGCCTAGGATCTGTTCATTTTTGTTTTTTTTACCTTGTTTTTAATATTAAATAATTTCCGTTCCACTGTAACTTTTGTGATGAGAAAATTAACATTATTTATTTTTATTTATTTACCTTAGAACAGAATCACCTAGTCAGTGAACAGTGCCAATTCTATTATGTTTAATTAGTGATCTCTTGTGATGAAAACTTCTGAATATATTTCCTTTTATTTTATTACATGCTACCTCGTCCGTCTACGCCGCAGCTTAACCTGCACTAATCTTCAGATCGCTAATTACAACGCCTACGGAAATAGCTAATAGTGAAAGATTATCGGCTTCATGGACGCAACGGATCGAGATTGGCTTCCTGAGGTTAGAGCCGAGTCGACATCATCTTACGCAAACTATATATAATATTTGCCAGAGTCTCTTAGGCAGAAGTGTACCTAGTAGTGTACCCACATTTCGCTATTTATGTCTAGGTTCCATGAAATAGGTGGCGAGCCTATTGCCATCAGTCGGGCACAAATCAAGACTACAGACAGAAATTCCTGATGGAAAAACCAAGACTCGAGTCGAACCCAGGACCAGGACCCGAGTTGCGACCATTAAACCAACGAAGCAGTCTTAGTTTCCGTGTCTTCTCGCTTGGATGTGTTATCTAATTAAGACTGAACTATGTCATTATCGTCTGTATGGTGTCGGACGTAAAGAATAGCACCATCCCATATCTTCCCGTGGGTGTCGTAAGAGGCGACTAAGGGACTTGCCAGAGAATGGGCAGCAGCGTTCTCTGTGCTTTTGTAACAATCGTACTGCGATCGCTAACCTGCCTGCCAAGCGTGGCGATTATGGCAAACCCCCCTCTTGGGGGAGGCCTATGTCGAGCAGTGGACGTCTTTTGGCTGAAATGAATGAATGAATGAATGTCATTATCATCTAAGTGATCTGCCTAGCTTAGTTCTATGTTGGAGCCAGGTACAAACTGTTCAAAATAGACAAGTTGCGGATCGACTGCGGACATTGTACTCTGACTGATACGTCGGCACAGTACCTATCTGTCAAAAATTTGGCAAATTGTCTGTACCGATTTTGAAAACAGTTTTGATTACAACTAAACAATGTAAATAACCAAAAACTATTACTCAAACGTTATCTACGTTTGAGTTCTGATGTATTTATCTACTATTATAATAACTAATATTATAAACTAATATTATAAAGAGAAAAGATTTGATTGTTTGTTTGTTTGTTTGCATTGAATAGGTTCCGAAACAACTGGTCCGATTTGAAAAATTCTTTCAGTATTTGATAGCCCATTTATCGAGGAAGGCTATAGGCTATATATCATCACGCTACGACCAAAAGGAGTGGCGCAGCAATGAATAATGTTGAGAAAACGGGGAAAATGTGACGCAAACGAAGTTGCGCCGGACAGCTAGTCCCTAATAACTTTTAATGAGAATACTTATCATCACAATCCCATTTACGGTCAACAACATCATAAAAAAGATAATCACATAAATATCATGTTTTCAAACCACATCTCCAGACATCCTTAACAAAAACACAACTAAACTTCCATTCTACTTCAACGACAAAATCTTGACCCGGCCAACTAAAAAGTCATCGAACTGAAGATGACTTACCAAAACACTGGCTGTAGAGAACTGTTTATAGGTCAGCATAACAGATGAACTGGCGTCTCGCCAACAATCCTGGAGGTTCAGCAAGTTATGGGCAGATAAGCAACCGTTCAATAAATAGTCTGATATAATTTGGTGGTGATTTGGCAGGAGATCAGTTATCTGGCTAGGACAATGGTGGATGGTGATGAACGGCTTACAAAAGTTGAAAAATTGGTCAAGTGCGAGTCGGACTCGCGCACGAAGGGTTCCGTACCATTATTTATAAAAGCGAGCAAAAATCATTCATTGTATATCATTCATATCATTTTTTGTATGGGAGCCCCCCTTAAACATTTATTTTATTCTGTTTTTATTATTTGTTGTTATAGCAGACAGAAACAACAGAAATACATAATCTGCAGAAATTTCAACTGGCTAACTATCACGGTTCATGAGATACAGCCTGGTGACAGACGGGCGGACGGACAGCGAAGTCTCAGTAATAGGGTCCCGTTTGACCCTTTGGGTACGGAACCCTAAAACGCAGGGAAAGGTTGTGAATGTCGTTGTAGGAGAGGAAGGATGTAGCGTACCTGTTTGCTCAAGGCAATTGACGATCACTAGCACTAGTATTCTTAGTCATGAACTGTACGTCGGACTAACCTCGCCTACATTCCGCCCGGTTTGTTTATAAATTGACATATAAACGCCTACTTTTCATCTGTCAAAGTTGAAGTACCGAAAACTATTACTATATTACACTGTATTATACATGTTACATTCATTGATTAAAGTGAGATATGACCTCTTAAGCATTGATTGAAGCAGGAAGCAATTGGGTTTGACAAAGATAGGTAGCTGGAGGAGGTACCTTATTCGAAGATCCGCTAATTGCAGCCAAAAATTCTAGGAATACGATTTAGTGCGTGTTTTCAACGGTTATCATGGCAATACAGTTCGACTGAATCCAAAAAATGGATTTGTTTTGGCTCTTAGAATATTGGTTCAAGAGTAGTGAATGTGATTTTGATGATATTATTATTTAGCATTTACTAACGTGAAGCTTTATCTACTATGTTCTATGTGTTAAAGAGTAATGCTTGTTCTTACTAAGCAAAATTTTAATGCTTTAATATTATTGCATTGTTCGAAGATTACGCCGCTCCCTCACTGGGAACATCCGCCTGTCATGTAACAGTTCAGCTTCGAGCATCCCAAGTGAGTGAAGAGAGCCGAGCATTACAGTGCGCAACCTCATCATCATCATCATTTCAGCCCAAAAGACGTCCACTGCTGGACATAGGCCTCCCCCATGTGTCGCCACTTTGACATTTTGGGGGGTGTTGCCATAATCGCCACGCTTGGCAGGCGGGTTGGCGATCGCAGTACGGTTGTTACAAAAGCACAGAGAACGCTGCTGCCCATTCTCTGGCAAGTCCCTTAGTCGCCTCTACGACACCCACGGGGAGATATGGGATGGTGCGCAACCGGTTATGATACAATTTGTGATAAAAACTTGGTTCTATATTAAATCAAATCTTGGATTTTTACATTACAGGCAAACGCTCGGGTGAGGAAGCACCTTTAGGTGTTGCGTTATGTCACTGAAGACGGGCATTGGGAACTGCTACAGGTTCTTCGATTGTCCTTGATCAGCTTAGTCTGATATTGATCTGTCTGGACTACAGATAATCTAGCTTAGACTAATTTTGGATACGATACGGGTCGCGGCTTATTAAGATCTATTAACATTGTTCGATAAAATATGACATTCAAATAGATCTTTAATTTGATTTTCTTTCAAATGCTGCTTGTTCCCTTCAAAATGATAGAATGTTCATAAGATAAAAAGGTAACTTTTACCGTGGTGTATAAATAGGCGTGTACCTAAATGACGTCACTTACTCTTATTACGAAGATTATCATAACGTTATCAAGTGTACTCAGTGATGCACTCGCGAATTACAACGGTACTGATAAGTAATGTGGCACGAATTATAAGTGCTATTTAGGATAGTGTAATGGAACATAATATCTGGCTTGTAATTCCTCGAAGGGTTGGGCAGAGGTGTAGGGGAAGGTTGCTATGAATGGACCACTTTACTTTATGACCTCAAATCTCAAAAAGTATAAGTGTTAAAATGAAAGCAGTTTATTATTTTTATTTCGTAAGATCTTTATTTGTAATAATCAAACTCTCAAACAATTCGGGCTAACACTTTTTTATATAAATGAAGAAAACTGAATCTTGGGCTGTTGCCTTCTTTGGACCATGAGCACCTTCATTGAACCACCAAGTTGCCATCAATGGACTTCGAGAAATTTGTTCTAGAGGTCCATTCGAGGCAACTAATTATTATTATCAATTTATTTCCTAAAATAAATAAAAGCTCCTGCTCTAATTCTGAATCCCTTCAGAAGAATCCCGTCAGTTTCGGAACTCAGTATTTGGACGTGTTCTTTAGCTTTCTGGTTAAATCCATCCAACCTTCGTTTCTTTCGGCACTCCATATATTCTTCTTGCTTCATTTAAACCAACTCTTTGTTTCCTTACCGATTGTTTCATTCCATGCAAAGTACTTTCTTTTATTTGGCGACATTCTGGAATTTTAAATTTATATAATTATTATGACCAAAAAAAACGATCAAAAGTTAGGTACTATGATTCGGTCCAACGGTGGAACTGTCTTGAGGTCCATTGATGGCAACCAGGTACTGGTTAAGAAAAACTAAACTAAAATACACATGGTCATGATTAGCCAAAAAGTAATAATACTCATGCAATCTCAAATAAACTGTCCGATATTTCATAACAGTGCACGCAGATAAATATGATTACTAAGATACTTACGTCAAATTGTTCTGAGCGAAATTATAAGATTTTGACCGTCGCAATCACAACCACACGCGTCACTCCTCGCTATGTGCCGCAGCGTCACTGGGGTAAGAGGAGGGTGCAACTGTGTCGCCAGGGACTCGTTTCGACTAGTTTGGGTGTTGCTAGCTTGCACAGTTTTGGAAATACCTTGGTGGTCCAATGAAAGCACTAGTCCAATGATCGCAACCTTCCCCTATTTATAATAGCACTCTCTCATTTCGGCAGTTATCTTTAAACACCATGTAATTGGCCCAAGCTTATTGCCATTCAGTGCCTAGTGCCCAATAAATGACAATACCATCATCATCATCAGTCTATAATGTTTCCACTGCTGGGACACAGGCCTCCTCTCTATGAAAAGGAGTGGGCTGTAATCCACCACACGGGCCCAATGCGGGTTGGTAGATGTCACATGTCTTCGAATTTTTAGTTCTAGGACATGCCGGTTTCCTCACGATGTTTTCCTTCACCGTTTTTGAGGGCAGCGGTAATGAAATAAAACACACAAAGTAATGCGCTCGCCTGGGTCGAACCCACGGCTTACTGCTCGTAAGTTGGGGCTGCCACCACTGGGCCACCGCTGCTCTCCTAAATGACAATAGGCTCAGTACAAACTACTATAATATGCTGCTATTGAAAAATACTGATATTAATACCTATTGACACTTTGGCCGACCTCAGAATCGAACTGTAGAAACGCTGATGATCAGTTCATAAACGAGCCAGTAATAATTGTTCTCATGGTTTGCTGGACCATTGAGACAGTAAAAAAGAAATACCAATATTCCGAAAATTATGTAGATTCTATTAATAACAGTTGCAACGGGATATTTACCATGTTTATTATATGTTTAGAGTTCCCGATATTTCAATTTTTCGTTATTTATTATTATTATTTTATCCCATTGCAACTGTTATTAATAGTGATAGTGACCGTGTCAGTTTAAAAACTTATATGATGTAGATTGTCTTATGATTCTACTTTAGTGGCCATTGTCAAGGCCATTTGTTGTTTGAATATTCAAAAGTGCCTGTAACTGGCTACTTGAAATAAATGATTTTGATTTGATTAGAGACTTTTGTATTTTAACTAAATGGTATTGCTTTCAAATTACTGGAAATAGTGTAACTGATTGCTATGTAACGCGTTTATATGCTCAATACATGTCAACCAATGTTTGCTAATCCTTCACAGAATAAAACACTACACCACAATCATGTATTAGATGCGTAAAAAGACGACGTCCCAACATGTTAAACTTTTCCTAAGGACACGTCCGAGCACGCACGGCCGGGCTGACTGAAGACACGTAATAATGCAATGTAGGACTGTCATACGTATGTACGTCAATTTAGTGTTACAAGAACCTTACTTACTGCTTCAACATAAAGACTGTGTCAAAGTCTAGGTACGTGTTACTAAGTACGTGTTCTTGAATCTACGGACTTAAACATATTCCAAATTATGTTGGGGTCGGCTTTTAGTCCAGCCAGATGCAACTGAATACCAGTATTTTGGAAATAAAGAAAAAGACTCACACACGACACCAAAAAAACCGGCCAAGCGCGAGTCGGACTCGCGCACCGAGGGTTCCGTACAAACCTGTAGGTATATAAGTAAAAGTTCACCCATCACGACAATCGAGTCATAGTTAGGTAATACCTCCACGCGTTCATGAGGAAAGGGGTAGTATGTTTAAAATTATTAAAAATATTTTTATTATATGATGTAACTAAAAATTTACGGTTTTGGCAATTTTTCCTTTGTCTGTGCTATAACACGTTTCTGCGTACCAAATTTCAAGATTCTGAGTTCACGGGAAGTACCCTGTAGGTTTTCATTCCCTTGCGAGTGTCGAAAATTTGCGGAAATTTGCGGCATAAACGGCTGTATGTTTTGATTGCGTTGGTTTAGAAGTTTGACTTTTTCACAGCTCCAAGGGACAGTAGACCTGAGTATTTTTATCTTTAATTTAAATTCCAGCTTGAAATCTCCACGCGATCCTATGAAAATGGGTCTTGACAGACAAACAAACGGACGGACAACAAAGTGATCCTACAAGGGTTCCGCTTTTTTTTTCGAGGTACGGAACCCTAAAAAAATGGTTTAAAATTAACAAAAACTAAATTGTATAAAAGTAAACTTAGGTACATCGAAAAAATTAAATGGACCTTTGCGAGGCCAAACGCCCCTATCTCAAAATGGTGATGTAACATTAATAAAAAAAAGCGTTTTACATAAAGCGATTGCCTATCTGACCTCCACAGCCCAGTTATTACTAGGTAATACGATACCCCAATGAGGTAGTAAACCACTATTTACTTCTCTACTTTCATTCTCCAATTTATTTTTGTTTAATATTCCATTAATCAACTTTGAATAAATATATAAATGAAATATTTACAAAGAAAGGACTAAAATAAGACTAAAACGAAGTACTAACATATAACGACGACAATAGGACACTTAGGCAGTTAGGCAGTTAGGCAGTTAGGCGTCAAAGTACACTTTAACATCACTGTCATCCGGGAACGTGCCTAGAATACTAGCAACATTTTACTACTAATTAGTAGTAAAACACATAATTATGTGGTGATTATATTTATAATAACTAGTTGTCCCGCACAACTTCGTCTGCGTCAAATTTTCCCCAATTTTGCAAGATTTTTCATTGCTGCTCCCCCCTCCTTGGTCGTAGCGTAAAGATATATGTATGATAGCCTATAGCCTTCATCGATAAATGGGCTATGTAATACTGAAAGAATTAGTAGCTAGCTAGAGTAAAGGAAGGAGGGAGGAGGGAGGGGTGGAGTAGGGAGAGTAGAGTAGTGTATTTTACTAATGGCAATTAGGAAAATATAGAGACGAGAGCAGCGGTGGCCCAGTGGTGGCAGCCCCGACATACGAGCAGTAAGCCGTGGGTTCGAACCCAGGAAGGCGCATTACTTTGTGTAATTTATTTCATCACTGCTGCCCTCAAAAACAGTGAAGGGAAACATCGTGAGGAAACCGATCCTAGAACTAAAAATTCGAAGACATGTGACATCTACCAATCCGCACTGAGCTCGCGTGGTGGATTACAGCCTACTCCCTCTCATTTAGAAGAGGCCTGTGTCCCAGCAGTGGGAATATTATAGGCTGACAGTCTCGAGCCAGATTTTGACAAAAACTAAAACTGTTTTTTGAAAAATCAATATTCCTAGCCTGGACTCGAACCGGTTGATTTCGAAAAAAAACCATCCTTTATTATTTTAGAAGACTTTAAACAAAACAAACACACTCTCTTTCACTCCATCACACACACACACTCGTACACTCACACATACCACTTGCACAAAACAAACAATCACACACACACACACACACGCACGTATTCAATTATAAACATTATTGTAGTAATTATCTTTGTACTAGTTTATTATAACCTTTTGTAAGGGACGGGGACTATTTTTTCCTTATAACAGGTTATTGTATAACCTAGCTAGGAAAGCAGAACTCCACCCACCAGATACTGTGTCATGAAATTTTACTGCATGCCTACTATCCAGTGTTTTACATGTGAGCAAATCAATAAGTAAAAAATAATTAAATCCATTCCATAGCGTCGCTGCTAAGGATCAAATTCTGGGAAATAATGACACATTCCACCGGAAATAACAGTAGCAAAGAGTTAGCAGTAATCAACGAACAACACAACTTTGATATCAGATATTCTTAAATATCTGATGTCAAAGTTGTGTTGTGCGTTGATTGGTTTGATCGAAATTCTTTTAGGAGTCATTATTATTATAAATTCCACTATACGACAGCAACAGTTATCTTTGTGGCCGCTGTGAAAAAAAATCATGCCACTGGTTCATACAAAGTTACCCAAACCCCTTTGTATAGCAATAAATAAAGGAAATTTGAATGTGTACTTACCGTTTCTAGCCTACGATTGGCTGGGCAAATCTCGAAAGGATTAAACGTTACGATATTGTAGAATTTGGTCCTAATGCGTAACTGGTCCTTTGGTAATGTAAATTGCGCTGAAGCTGTTTTTCGGTTAAGCGTTCTAAAAGATGAATGGGTCTACTATGCTAACGAATATTTGGGCTTTAATAATATAGAAAATGCGAAGTATTGGCATTTGTTTTCTAATATTACCAGTGGGTTTACAATGATTAGGATTTGTGTTGACCAATATAGTTTGTGGTATCTAAGTTTTCAAATATTGTTGAAACGTAGGTAATGCACATAGCATACGTCTTCCTAATATTTTCCCTAAGGTCTTGGAGTCGGCTTTCAGTCTAACGAGACGCAGCTTAATACTATTATTTTAAATGGAGCGTCTGCCTGTCAGACCTATAAAACTTCGTTACTGAGTAAAACAATTAATAGCTTAATTATAAGACAGGTTGTCATCATTTCAGGCTACTGACTATTCTTAATGACTGTACCGTAAATACATAGGTCAGGCGTAATAAAATATTAATTTAATTAAAAAATAAAGTGCTAACAAGTAGAGTACTTATATTCCAATCACTTAGCATCGAATACTCGAGTCTGCTGAATTTCAGTGACGGTAATATCATGAAAAAATTAAAAGTAGATAGGTATGGCTCCCTAGTTCGTTTTCACAGTGATTAGTTTCTTAATCGACTGTAATTACTATTTTTTGAACAGACTAGCTTTTTAAGTAATTTTTGATACCTAAACAATAAGATTTTTTTTGGACAAATTATAAAATTATCCAATAATTAAAATTAAAGTAACCTAGAGAAAGAAGGTTGATTAGTTAATAAAAAAATCCTAACTTACTCAGTTAAATTATTTTATGTGATTGAAATAATCAATAATCATTAAATATCTGAAATAGTACCATAGAAGTAAAGAAAGCGTCGGATTTGTATAGATCCGAACCGTTAATATAAATATATTCGACTTTTAAAAGACGTCAAAATTACTGTAGGTCTTGCAGTAATTTTGGCGTCTTGGTCAAAGTTATTCGATAATTATCAAGTTGAAATGCAGAAATATCATCAAGCCGTACTTCGTAAAGGGTTGACACATTATGTGGAAGGACAGCACCTCAGACTGTATCATTAATCATTTTAGCTCGTAACTGTCCACTGTTGAACATGGGTCCCACGCATGAACCGTAATAACATACGATATGACTAGGACACAGATTAATCGTTATAAATAACATAATTATTTAATTACTTAAGAAGGGATTGGTTGTCTTTTAGTAGCTAAGGGCCAGAACGGTGAACCAGGAAAGAAAAATATGACAGCAGTTATTTTAAATAGAATCATCATCATCAGCCTATAATGTTCCCAAAGCTGGGACACAGGCGTCCTCTCTATGAGAGGGAGTGGGCTGTAATCCACCACGCGGGGCCAGTGCGGGTTGGTAGATGTCACATTTCTTTGAATATTTAGTTCTAGGACATGCCGGTTTCCTCACGATGTTTTCCTTCACCGTTTTTGAGGGCAGTGGTGATGAAATAAATAACACTATGTAATGCACATGCCTGAGTTCGAACCCACGGCTTAGTCAAATAGAATGAAATAAATAGAAAAATAGAATGACAAAACAATGAATGAAATTTTTAAATAGAATGTTTCTATATTTGTATGTAGGAGCTCGTGGCTAAATAATAGCAGCTTCTCAGTTCGACCTTCAAGATAAGCCGCACTTGCCGAGGTTATTCCATGGATGGGTGACCGACCATTACACGCAGAGTTTCCTCCGTGCCCCGGAAAGCAAGGTTTTGGTTCCAGTTACATTCTTAGGTCTTTGACAGTCGTTACAGGTCAGGCAGTGGCCTGAAAGTCTGACTACCAGTCTTACCAAGGGGTATTGTATTCCCAAGTACTAACTGGGTTGTGGAGGTCAGATAGGCAGTCCCTCCATGTAAAATACTGGTATTCGGCTCCATCCGGTTAGACTGGAAGCCGACCCCAACATTGTTGGGAAAAAGCTAGGTCCATGACTATATTCTTCAAGACTCTTTAACCGGATGAAAAATAAACATATGTACTTTTTATGTTTCATCTTTTTTAAAAGTCGAAATTGAGTAAAATAAATTCAGAACGTTAACTCAAAAATAACATACAATTAGAAATAATCAGTTGTGCATCCGTAGAATCAGAAATTTGGCCCTTACAAAACACATACAAGGCGTATGTCTTGAATTACATCCAGTAAGGTCATACTGCTGTTTATTGACACCTGTCACTGTCAAATGATCAAATAAAAGTTGGGTTAAACCGCTATGGACGGATCAAGGACACGTCTTCGGACACTGACACCTCCATATAAAAACTACTGAAGTATTTGACAGTGGCTGGTGTACGCGATTGTGTGCGTACCGGCTTGACGAACCCTTTAGTGCGTAGAGCTCAATTCAATTCAATTCAATTCTCAATTTTTTATCGCGTACAATAATGTATATACATAGTTGGAAGGGGAAATAATTATTTAAGTCACAAGCAAGCAAGCTCTGACAAGGTAAAATAATATCTCCACTAGATTTTTGATACTAAGACTCCAATCTTAAATACACGTTGGTCTAGTCTTCGCTAACGTGATTGCTGAGCCTAAGGTCGTGGGTTCGATTCCCGGATCGGCCAAATTTTTATTGAGTTTTTGCATCACGAATCTCTCAGTAGCAGCCACGGAGTCTGGATTTGTGCTCGGTTGATGGCAATGGGCTCGCCCGTTTTAACATGGGACATAAACATAACTGGCGAAATGTGGGTGTACTATTAAGTAGACACCTCTGCCTTATCCTTCGGGGATTACAAACGTGATGTTATGTATGTCTACGTAGACTACAGCACCACATGTTTGGAACAACGCGAAATAGTGTCTCCAATAGATTTTTGAGAGCAGCGGTAGCCCAGTGGTAGCAGTCCCGACTTTCGAGCCTTTAGCAGAGGTTTCGAACCCAGGAAGATGCATTACGTTGTTTAATTTATTTCATCACCGCTACATAAAAACGGTGAAGGAAAACATCGTGAAGATACCGGCATGTCCTAGAACTAAAAAATCGAAGACATGTGACATCTACCAATCCGCATTGGGTCCGCGTGGTGGATTACAGCCCACTCCCTCTCATTGAGAGGAGGCCTGTGTCCCAGCAGTGGGAACTTTATAGGCTGATGATGATGATGATGAATATATTTTTAATACCAAGACTCCACTTTACTTTACTCTTTTCATCTATTACAGTAGACAGTTCAATTCGAAACTAAACCCGTCCCGCTCACACATAACTACACTGATTAACAACAGAACATTTTCTCCGTATGTAGGCAATCAGAGCAGTCGGAACAATACGGTGATGATTCAATGCGCTGGCGCCGATAGTGAAAGCATGAGTCAAGATATTTATGTAGCAGCTTCTAAATAGTGCCGGCTTGAAGCGGTGGAGTGGCTGTCATGATGAAGGACTTATTTGCAAAATGTGTTGTATAAGTATTTATATTATTACATACAAGCTGCTGCCCGCAAATTCGTTCGCGTAGAAAATTTTAATGTGTTTATCAGGGATAAATTTGACATATTAACCTTCCTCTTGAATCGTTCCTGTTAAACAAAACAAATGTGCGGATGTCTCAAACTATTCCCAATTTTATTTTTTCCATTCTTTTTATTCAGATGTTTTACAATAGTTTTAAATCATTGCATCGTTCATTCATTGTTCAGAATAGTTACAGCACTGACAGACTGAGAACATTTGTGCCAATTGTTTAATTTAGTCTTCTTATATTTTATTATTGTATAGATTATTTTTTATTTAGCGATATCTGTGAATGTGTGAACATTGTAGGCCTTGTTAATTCCTAGTTTTTTGTTTTGTTTTATTTGTTCTCCATTTTGTAGTAAGCAACGACTTATTGTCGGGCCTACGCTGTCCACCCATACTTACGTACTAACGCTGTAACATACAAATATTGTAAAACCAAATGATTTTAAAAGAGTAACCATGAAGTTTCTTGCCAGTTCTTCTCCATAGCAAAAAACCAACCCGAACCGTGCACTTTTTGTCCACGTTTTATAAGTGCCCATGTAGGTCTATGTAAAATTAAATATTTTGATTGTGATTCATTCTGTCTATTGATGAAAACCGCATCAAGATCCGTTGCGGAGTTTAAAAGATCCAAGCGTACAGACAGCGGGAAGCGACTTTGTTTTATACTATGTAAAGATGTTTATTACACCCATGTCTCAGTAGTAGACCTGAGTCTAGATTTGCGTCCGGTTCTCCTAATCGTGTGGTTATTGCCTAACCCAGTGTCAAAGTTTTTATGCCTCACATGGGCCCCTTTTTGTTGTTTTTTTTTTTTCGGATCGCTAATCATCAAATGACTTCTCCTGCTCTGGGCGGAGCGGAAGGGAGTGTCAGACTTGACTGACTAAAACCCATCCATGTTCCTTCTTAGCCCTTTGTGTTCCAGGGCCACGGTATCTCTTTCGAACAACCCGCAGCCCTGGCAAGCATCGGCCCTCTCGGACCCCTTCCGATTTGCTGACATCTCCTTGAGGCGCGCGTGGAACACAAACGCGCCGTCGGCACGGCCTGTCGTCATAAGACGGACGGACGGTGAGCTAGCCCATTACTCACCGTCCACAGGCCCGCGCCTACGGTGGCCGAGGACCACTGGTTGCCCCCCGATGCCCGGGGCTTCTCCCGCGGCGGCTGGGACGTGAGGTTCTCTCACGTTCCGTCACCTCCTTCGCTAGCATGACTGCTTCGCAGAAGGAGGCGCACACACACACACACATGGGCCACTTCTGTTTTTTTTTTTTTTCACCGTTTTTAAGGGCAGCGGTGAAGAAAAAAATTACACAAAGTAATGCGCCTGCGTGGGTTCGAACCCACTGCTTACTGCTCGTAAGTCGGGGCTCCTACTACTGGACCACCGCTGCTCTCCTTTACATTGCTCGGATTTACATGTCGTTTAAAAATATCTCTCAGGCATGCTGATTTGGTTTCCTCACGATGTATTCCTTCACCGTCATCATCATCATCATCATTTCAGCCGAAAGACGTCCACTGCTGGACATAGGCCTCCCCCAAGAAGGGGGGGTTTTACCATAATCGCCACGCTTGGCAGGTAGGTTGGCGATCACAGTACGGCAGTTACAAAGCAGAGACCGCTGCTGCCCATTCTCTAGCAAATCCCTTAGTCGCCTCTTACGACACCCACGGGAAGATATGGGATGGTGCTACTTGTATTCTTTACGTTCGACACCATACAGAGCAAGTTCCGTCACCGTAGCAAGTGATAATTATACAACACACATATGTAGATATCTTGGGTTTGAACTCGAGACCTATGACTTGGCAGTCCAACGGTCACATCAGTAGGCTATCACTGCTGATACGCCAGGTTGATGGAAATAAAACGGCCCTATACTACATGAGACCTAAACATAACTGGCAACATTCGGGCGTAGGAACTATAATCCGCTGTTTCATGAAACTTGAACACTATTGAATAGAATCTGGTTCTTCTAACCTAACAGACAGATGTGTTGCTGGGGAGTTTGTTCCGCCAC
Source organism: Cerastis rubricosa (assembly GCA_949152445.1). Lineage (NCBI taxonomy): Eukaryota > Metazoa > Arthropoda > Insecta > Lepidoptera > Noctuidae > Cerastis > Cerastis rubricosa. The sequence goes on from OX424541.1 coordinate 20,448,151, forward strand.
TTTTTTTTTCCCAGCTAAAACACTAGGAAGTGGCGAAGGGCGGGCGTTTTGGGGGACTGTCTCTTGTAATTTTGACGTTCAAAAAGTGCTGATTATCAGCCTAATTTGAATAAATGACTTTTGATTTTGATCCATACTTACATATTTGTTTGTTTTAAACGTTGCTTCACTCTAGAAATTTTCCTGTTTCGTGGGTCCGTTTACAAACACTAAAACTCACATACACAAACAGCCAGACCCGGAACAATTATCTGTAGGCCGTACAAATATTTGTTCCGTGCGGGGGTCGAACCCGCGACACGCAGCGCAGCAGTCAATCACTTAGCCACTGCGCCACCATGCCGCCGTTGTTTCATTGCCGTTTGAATTTGAGTATCGATCACTAATTAATAATACGCCAGTACATCTCTGCTTACCCTTCGGGGATTACAGTCGTGATCTGTGACTGGCGGTACTTATATTATACAAGCCTCAATTGCAATTAATGAAAAGAAAAAGAAAACACTTAATATTTTTAATTATTATAAACAGAGGCAGACTTTAAAAGTGTAGCTATCACAACTCTGGCCATATGGATCATTAATTCAATTACAAAAAGAAGTACCTAAGGACCAATTTCAAATTAGGTTATTTCTGTTAAAAGTAAGTTACCTAGAAAATTGTGAAATAGGCTACTCCCAAACTTAAGCAAAAATTAGGTCCGATTAATTAATTTAGGCACGCATAAGTTACTATCAAGAGACTTAATAATATGACAATTCTATATCAATGTATATTAATATATTTGCAAAAGGTAACTTGTAGGTATACAATCGTCTAACATAATACCCTAATAAAATTTTACACACGTAAAAGCAATAAATTACAATAGAATAGAGAATTAGATTTCTGAAACTAAATTAAGTTTATTAAATTATTGTCCTAAAAAATGACCTTCCCCAAAATTGTACCTAAAATAAAAGTCAGAAGACGGAAAACATAAACAACACTGCTAAGTCCGCTAACAATCAAGCTGAGTATAGGAAAGTGATAAATGTCAGGAAAACAAATGCGACATGTCACTGCAGTCCTGCGCAGACATATTGCCGGAGTCCCAGAGCCCCAGAGCCGAGCCTCCACTACCCGCTAATAATAGAGCCCTCTTTAAAATTAACTGACCAAACGCCATAACGTCAAGTCATTCCGATTATATCATTATCGATTGTAACAACCATGGCATTCTGTGGAACAGCTGAGCTACCGGTCCGAGGTTATTTAGCCGGGTTGTTTAGACGCAATGCAGATCACGTGTGCGCTGAAAAACCTACAGCGGCTTCTGTATACGCCCTACGACATATTCCATCTCTATCTTTCACATAAAAGAAATGTTAAGTTAGAATGAAAAGACGGTTTTGGGGTTGAGTCGAGTCGCCGACGCGTCTGCGTGTCGCGCACGTCCCGCGGTCGATGCCAGAGCGTTGCGCGCGCCGGTGTCTACCTCGCAGGCCGTTCCAATCCATTCCGATCGGAGTTCTCGTGCCGAGCGGTCGATTCATACGCTAGCCCTGGGCGAACCGTCGGCAGTCGCGCCGGCGCCGCCGTCGGCGATGGACCACGACGAGGACAGGTCCTTGTCTCTGGGGACGGAGGTATCAGCCTCTGTGCCCCCCCCGAGCCCTCTCACGGGATGTTATTTGCTCGCGGTGATCGGGGAGCCCCACACTCACGAGCACAAGGAGATTATTCTGCAGCGGCTTGTTAAAGGTAAGCTGAACACTTTGTCGTCTTTGCTCACGAAAAAATTGGAACTGTCAACGTGACAGCTGTCAAATTGGGAGAAAATTCAATTTGCCGGCGAGCGTCTATTGTGGAATTAGAAACGTTATTTTTTTAGCATCACAACACGCACTTTCTCCATTGATTCTTTCCGATGAAAAATATTGTAGTTCCGATGTTTTCCGAGTGTTTGTTTTTTGCATAAACAACGTGGTTATTTTGTTTTTTTTTTCGGGTAAATAATCACGGGGCGGGTGAAAAGTTAAGTCGGTGTAAAATTTGGAGAAATGTGATGTAATGCGGTTATTATGTAGATGAAGGTTTCGTTTACCGGCGTTGTCCGTTTTTCCTGTTACGTCACCGGTGACGTAGTTTGGGCTACAAACGATTAGGTCGGTTAATAATTAAATGAAAAGACTGCGGCAAACACACCGCAGGACATTATTTATATTACGTAATACTTTTGCTTTATTTTCTCTGATGTATGAGCTGAGTCTAAAATAAAAATAAAGTAACAATTACTACAACATAAAACAAGCTTGATATATTAATAAAGAAGAAAAGCCGGTTGTTGCAATTTTATTTAAGTTGTACATTAACAAAAATGTAGTACGAGTAAGTACATCTGAAACTATTTCAAGTTATAATTATTGAATATTCTAGATGAGGCTAATGTCCTCGATAAAAGTTTGAAAACACCACTAAAACAAAACAATTTAAACCTTGCTTTCTGCTTAGAGCCGGTTTTAATCAATACAATTGGGTCAATCAATCCCGAGAAAGATTTGTAACAATGTACTATTTTAACATTGCAAAATCCTATGTTACGCTTTTTACAAAATCGTACTACTTACAAGATACCGGCAGCCGATAAGGCAAAGATATATTGAAAGATATGATTCAAAACATTCAATTCCGCGGAAAACAAAAAACGATCAAGAATCGGAATGCACACACTGAAACATTATTCACAAAATTACAACAAATTTTGGTCTATGAGGACTTATGTCAGAACATTGACGTAAAACTTTATTTCTTCTGTTCTATATTTGAACAGGTGCCAATCTTAGCTGCAACTTTCTGCCTGTTCTTAGGTAAAAAGAAAAATAGTTTTCAGCTGTTTATTGCCGGCGGATGTTGGGCAGCTGTTTTTTGCCGACGGAAAGGTCAATGCAATGCGCTAAGGGTTGCAGAGGTCAACCAGCTGTCATCCGGATTATAATAGGGAGTTAAGGAAGCCATCTTAAAGTTAATAAAGGAAAAAGGATCGAAGGATCAGATTTTCTTTTTTGTGGAAGGGGTGAAACGAGTTTATGCAATGGAAATTTTAGGCTGAAGAAGAAGATAGTCGTAGGGCGCTGGTACTTCGATTATACGTAGAGGAAGGAAGAACGTCATACTATTTTAAAATTGATGAACTTTTGATTTTATAAATACATTTTAGTGGCAGCTTTAATGATTCACACAATTTATTTTTCATACTTTATTGAAAACGACAATTTATCATGGGGCATAACTAATTTAATATTTTACTAAAATATGATATCAATGATGTAGAAAGTTACTTTTAGCTAAGATTCGGAAAAACCGAATTAAAGAATCAACCAAGTTACGCAAAAGATAACAAAAAGATGCAGGGTAGATAAAATTCGCATATCAACGTTATCATAAAAATAAATAAACAATTCCTGATTGCGCAAAATAATCTCAATGTTATCGGAATTTTGACTTAAAACTACAAACAATTTAGAAGGCCTGAACTGCACTTGCGGTTTCTACAGTAAACGATTTTTCTTCCGCATTTATGACATAATGCATTATTCGCACTAAACGTACACTGCAGTGCTTTTCCGCATGAAATATGTACTGACTTTGGTTTAGGTAAATTGACACATCCACTTTATCAGTTGTCAGTGGTATAGTTTTCTATTTGGACGAAAAATCAATACTGTACAAAGAAAGGCCCGATGGTGTAATATTCAAACTTGTATTTGGTTAGCTGCTAATGAGGCAGCAGTCACGGAGTCTGGATTTGTGCCCGGTTGATGGCAATAGACTCGCCCCATTATCCATGGGACTTAAAACAACTATCGAAACGTGGGTGTACTAGTAATGAGTACACCTCTGCCTATCCCTTTGGTAATTACAGGCGTGATGTTATGTTATGTAATGAGGTCAGTTAGACAAGTAATTAGAATGACAAGTAAGAGCAGCGGTGTCCCAGTGGTGGCAGTGGTGGCCGACTTACGAGCAGTAAGTCGTAGGTTCGCACCCAGCCAGGTGCATTACTTTGTGTAATTTATTTCATCACCGCTGCTCTCATAACGGTGAAGGAAAACATCGTCAGGAAACCGGCATGTCCTAGAACTAAAAATTCGAAGACATGTGACATCTACCAACCCGGACTGGGCCCGCGTGGTGGATTACAGCCCACTCCCTCTCATAGAGAGGAGGCCTGTGTCCCAGCAGTGGGACCATTATGATTATGATGAGACAAGTAATACCTATTTTTATAATAAGCCGGTTTTTATCCGAAAATTACAGAGGCTAGGTAATCGTGTTTTGCAAACAACCTAAGCGGTAGGGTCCCATTTTGTACATGCAGGGAAAACTATACGGGTTTCCGTAACCTACCTCAATATTTTGAACAATTAGTCTAGTCCGTGCTAATAAAATAAAACAGTGCGATACTCGGTTTGTCTTTTACCTATGCATGGGTTGGCGGATTTTGATGGGATTCGGCACACAGGTAGGCCATGACTGTGGTTAAGAAAAAAACCGGCCAAGTGCGAGTGGGACTCGCGCACGAAGGGTTCCGTACCATTATTTATAATTATATATAAAAACGAAAAAAAAAAACTTTTTTGTATGGGAGCCCCCTTTAAATATTTTTTTTTCTGTTTTTATTATTTGTTGTTATAGCGTCAACAGAAATACATAATCTGTAGAAATTTCAACTGGCTAACTATCACGGTTCATGAGATACAGCCTGGTGACAGACGGACGGACGGACGGACGGATGGACAGCGAAGTCTCAGTAATAGGGTCCCGTTTGACCCTTTGGGTACGGAACCCTAAAAATCATAGAATACAATCATCTAAACTAATATTATAAAGAGGAAAGATTTGATTGTTTGTTTGTTTGCATTCAATAGGCTTCGAAACTACAGGTCCGACTTGAAAAATTATTTCAGTGTTAGATAGTCCATTTACCGAGGAAGGCTATAGGCTATATATCATCACGCTACGACAAATACGAGCGGAGTAGTAATGAAAAATGTTGGGAAAATGTGACGCAGACGAAGTTGCGCCGGGCAGCTAGTAAAGAATATAATCATGTCATAGAATACTTTTCATTCCAGGAGTTTATTCACGTAGGGCAGTTTCTGACCTCTACAGGAGCAAAAGCCGTGGTACTTATAAAATAAGTATCAGCACAATTGGTATCAACATAGTTTATGTTCAAACAATATTATGTTATGTATTGTAAAGTGTCCATTATTATAAAATATAGCATTCTCTTTTGTACTACAAAGCATTTCTTGAATCTTTATGTTCTTATAAACATTGAAACTTATGTGTTTATGTAATCCCTGGATTATTAGACATTTATGAAACATTCATTATTTTATGAGAACGAATCTGTTTAGTGTGGGAAAGTTTTGCAATAACTTACCTCCAACAATGATTGCTTGATCATAGTTCTTGTATAAACACAAAACATTTTGATAAATAAGTACTGACACTATTTCTAAATACCGAAAAGGTTTTGTGTCCTTTAGGAATCGACAACTGTCATAGGACCATTGTAAAGGGACCAAACATCAGAACTATGAAACTTGGATTCTATAGAATTATAATAAAATTACTTCTTGCTACTGAAACAATCTATTATTAATAGTTGACTTGTTAATAATCGTAATAAAATCGATTCTACTGATTTTGATTGAAGCCGTTGTGAAGTGGTGTCACCAGTTTACCACGCGTTCTTGATACTGACTCAAGTACATAATTTATTGAAACCATGACTAATTTCTAAAGTAGTACGAATATGTTTCCTTATTGAACTGAAGAACACGTGTGATAGCTACACATTGTCAATTTATTTAGGAACTAGCTGTCCCGCGCAACTGCGTCTGCGTCACATTTTCCCCGTTTTCGCAACATTTTTCATTGCTGTTATTTACCGTAGCGTGATGATATATAGAGTATAGCCTTCCTCGATAAATGGGCTATCTAACACTGAAAGAATTTTTCATATCGGATCAGTAGTTCCTGAGATTAGCGCGTTCAAGCAAACAAACAAACTCTTCAGCTTTATAATATTATATATTTCATATCGGATCAGTAGTTCCTGAGATTAGCGCATTCAAGCAAACAAACAAACAAACTCTTCAGCTTTATAATATTATTATTAGTATAGATAAAAAAGGATAGTTTACCTTCCAGTTTATCGGGTAAACTTTTAGTCGATGCAGCTTGCTAAGTATCGAAAACATTTTACCACAACTCATCATCATCATTCTCCTGCCTTTATCCCAATTTATTTGGGGTCGGCGCAGCATGTCTTCTTCTTCCATACGTCTCCATTACTCGTCATCTCATCAGACACCTCTTTTCTTCCCATTTCATCCTTCACACAGTCCGTTCATCGGTTTTTTGGTCTTCCTCTATTTCTACCCATCGACATTCAAGCTCAAAACTTTCCTCACAATTTAACGTAACTACACGATTTATTTTCCAAATTCCGTATTGAAAAAACCTTTCTAAAACCCTTAAATTCTCCCAGATTTTAATACTTACCCAACGTTAACCGCATTGGATACAAGGGGTGCCTAATAATCCCTTTCGAGGCCTGGAGACGCATGCGTCTCCAGGCCTACGTAAACCATTGGTTAATATCATGATATTAACCAATGGTTTACGTAGGGTTAGAAATGAATAGATATTGTTGAAGTCAAATTACTGAGAGAATTTTCTAAAAATAGAAAAATGGTTCGGAAAATGTCGGTCTACATTTCTGTAGAAAGAGACAATGAAATAGATATAAAAGAGATAAAAGAACTAGTAGTTCATAGCAGTGGTGAGATAAGGGATGTTCTTGATGGTTACTAACAAGAAAGAGTGATGACCAGACCCGCATATTATGTCGAGTTAAGAGCAACTGTGTTTCGAACGAGGGTTTCTGTTATAGTGCTATATTCTACTAAGATAATACAAAATAGATCTTAAAGAGACACAAAGTAGCGTAACCTATTTCAGGATAAGAAAACAAATTTAACAAGATAACTGACAAAACCACGAGATTTTTTGGGACATCTAAGTTTAATACTCAACAGTAAATAAACCTTCCGGAATAGATTCTCTAAATGCTGGTGCAAACTGCATCAAAATACATTTCGAAGTACACACGAAAAGTGTCTATAGTATACACACTCTAAAGTCGCTGATAGTTTCTAAATCTATAGATTTTGGAGGAGTATTTTGTCGCCTAAGCATCCTGTTGTTTTTGAAGATAGTTTATATTTAGTTTGTTAGTTTATTTTATATACAAGGTGTTGTTTTGCATCCTCGTCAAAATTCAGGATGTTGTCACAAAAGACATAAATAATCAATATAAATTACGGTACCTAGTAAATTATTAAAAAACACTGCGTTTTTTTGGTTGTTTAAGTTTGTCAATATTTCAGAATAAGCCCCTTAACGTGGTTTAGGGATTATAAAATTATCGAAAAAACGATTGAGGTTTTTTGTTTGTGTGTAAGCGACGTTATGGCGGGAATCAGACGGCCCGTGTTCAAAACACAGGTGGTTCACAGTTACCGATTTCAGTAAATAAATAAAAAAAAGAAAATTACCAACTCATTTTATTATTGATTCGGGTCGAGAATCATTAGCATAGTTACCTCCTAGAATTTGACGAGGTTGCAAAACAACGCCTTGTATACTAGTATTTTTATTGCAGTAAATATTAAGTTTTAGAAAATAATTAATGTAATATTATTGTGCTACCTATATAAATTAGTAAAATCTATAGATACAACTATGTGCAATTGTGCAAGTTATAATCTGAAAATCCCAAGGCCATACAAACGTATTCGCACGAGAAAGTAGAGAATTTAGCACAGATATACCACCGTGTTATCTCACATGACATAATGATAACGAGTGATAAAACCGCTAGTGATAATTCGGTGAAACAATGCAACCCTAACTCTTCTATATGTTTTCATTCATAGTTTAATTAAACAGAAGAATCGGAGGACAGTCTTGTTAGGGCGTATCATATTACCCAGTAACTGGGCTATCGAGGTCAGATAGGCAGTCCCTCTATGTAAAATCCTGGTGTTCAGCTGCTGAGGTTGCCGACCCCAACATAATTGGGTAAATGTTAAGCAGATGATCAAAGAGAAATAATGGAAAGAAAACTAGGTATTTAGCGTAAATGTATTCGGCGTTGTTTTTTTCAATATCTAATTAAATCATAAATAAAACCGAATATTACTTGGCACCACACGAATTTAGATGTTATCAGAAAAGAAAGAATAGATGCATTTCGATGTAAAACAGTTGCCTTAACATCAGAAATCCATAATAATATTTTCGTTCCCCGTTACCTCTTGTAGCTATTGAAACATGAAATTCTTATTTTATTTACTTAGCTTTTCCCTTGTAAGAAAAACTGACTGTACAAGTCTTATTCGGATTCAGCAAAATAATATAGAAAAGTAGCTACCAATATCTGATGAACAGATACGAACAAAAGAAATAATAAATCAAAATAAAGAAGTCTTTCAATACCAGTAGCTTTTACAGAAAATGCGAAACTAAACAACATATTAACACTGAGTCATGCAAAATTAAAATTGATCATTTTTGTATGATAAAGAATGATGTGTTATTTAAATAAACAAAAGAAATTTCCAAGAGTTATTAAAAATTATTACAGTCATCACATTTAAAATTGCTTAGTCAATTTGTTCAAAAATACATCAGCAGTTATATTTTTGGACTTGCATGAACCAGATAGTCACAATATCAGGAATTCAATCACACTGCAAATTAAACAAAAAATAACCACATAAGCGGAATAACAGTATTTCACAGTTTTTATAGTCATACAAAGTTTTAGCTGAATAATCAAACAGACAATCGGTGGAACAGTAGAACATCGTAACCCGTACATTACAACAGCTCCATTTCAGTACAGTTTTCTTGAGGGTTCACTCAAAGTGACACTTTATCATTGACAATGACGAAGGCAAAGTCAGAAATGTATTGATTTGACATAAGCTACTGACAACCCTTTGTCAGTCATGTTAGTAATACGAAACGTTACGAAATTGTATGCCAATTATCCAGGCCCTCTATAGGCAAAAACAATGAAGATATACAGCACAAAATAAACGAAGAATATCACTTACCAAGTTCTCAATTTCGGAGATTTTGATACGTGGATACACCGCCGACGTATAAGCGAAGCCTCTCAAGTAAGGCCGGGGGTTGGGCGCCATATTATGAGATTACGCCTTACGCCACGCTCTGTGAAAGTAATCCAAGTGCGGACGCTCGAATTCACTATATTATTACATTATCCTACGTTTTATCGGTTTCTTACTTGTGCCGTTTTAGTTTTAGCAGATGTGGTGTTTTAGAGCCGTTTCTGTTTTCTTTGATCTTTAATAGTTTGGGTTTTGTTTGAGACTAAATCAGTTAATTGTTGTTTTTAGGTGGGTTTATTGTTGTAGTAATAGGGAAATGGGTAATGTTAGTTTTAGTTTATTTGCGCCTTGACTTCCTATCGGCATAACTATGGTTTAGGGAAGGAAAGCACTTTTAAACCAGAAGCTGTCTAAATCATAGCATAGATGATAAAACTGGGCGTGTGAATGGTGACGTCAGTTAAGCCAGTGATCAAAATTGCACATACCAGTGATCAAAAGGCTATAATTTCGTTAAAGAAATATCTTAAACAATAAGAATCATGTTAAAAGGCAACGAAATATCATCGATTCTTTTTTGAAAATAAATAGTAACAATAACAGAAATACCGGACATACAGAATTACATTGAAAAGTGACTTAGTAATCACAGGTTTCACCTTATACCTAGAATCTAATCACTACATTCGTGAAAACTCAACGAAACAATAGAAATATTTACGTAGAAACACAATAACAGCCGAAAATAAATCCGGTTTTATAGACCAGCATTGACGTATGATATAAGCGATTGTTTAACTTAAAACCAGTAGGATAACTTCCAAAAAACTAATAAATTTATGCTCACTTACACCACGATCACAATAATTACACACACCTTCTTTGCGCGACGTAACTACTTAAAAATACTTGATTGGTTTATTTTGGCACGAGCACGATGGTAAAGGCAATTTAAACGAATTTGTATGACAATCGTCACGGATTGTTAGATGGCTAAAGCCGCTGAAATAATTGTTCCTGCTGACACATTGTTAATAGAAAGATAATATCGAGTCTTACCCAGAGGTCCGTGATACCCAGTAATTGTGTTGTGGAGGTCAGGCAGTCGCTTTATGTAAAATATTTATATTTAGCTGCATTCGGTAAGACTGGAAGCCGAAACTAAACAAAGTTGGAAAAACGCTAGCCAGTCGATGAAGAAGGTATGGTACACTCCGTACAGTTAGCCCAGCAAAAATCGACCTTGCTGACTCGCTTAGATAAATCTTTTTACTCTGGCGCCACGCCCATCCTCGCGACGTGCCATGAGGGCATGAATCTATTACTTTTAAAACATTTATAGTTAGTTCTGATAATTTACTTTAATTTGTTTCAATACCAACCTTAAAAGTAAAGATTCCAACTTTAAATATCTGCAAGACAATTTCTATCAGCGATTTTGCTAACTAGGTATCTATCAACAAGAACGATGTCGGCAAGATTATAAACTTAGGTGGTCAAATCGCGTGTGGTTCGGATACAGTCGTGCGACTTCATGATCTCAATACATTACGGCTTGACGTATCGGATCAGCATCAAATTATTGGCTTAGTTAATTATTTTGACAATGTTCATAATAGGTTCCTTACCCACCTGTTAAGATTAGAATCTTATGTGGCGATGTTGTTGCTAATATCAATAAAATGATTGAATTAAATATTGTCATATTCTTCAGTCTTTTGAATATATTACCAGGTTGTTATATTCATTCGCATTTACTAAGTTCAGAATTTGATCTCAATATAGATACTTAGTAAGCAGGTGAAAAGTAGAAGTATGGAGAAAGAAAACATACTGCATCGACCCAAGACCAAAGAGATAAAATTCAGAAAGCAGATTCGAAGATGGTCTGTTAAAGTGCAAGCTGGATAGAACTTTCAAACAAAGACGTACGCGAAACACAAATGCAAAACGATCTTTTGAATTTGCAACTGAATGCACAAACCCATCGTTTAAACTAACATAGGTACAGATATTGCTTTCACTATTACGCATATGACAAGTTAGTATTCTACGACATTATCAAATATTTTTATAGAATTCCCATCAAGTTAACCTGAATTTTCAACTAAACGATTATGAAAACCGGAAAATATATTTCTTTCTGTCACACACAATCAAATATTACATCTTCCAACTGATTTTGCGTGTTCCATGCATATTCAAACTCATCTCTCGAACTATTTAAACAAAGCGATCTGTCTGCAAGTTCTAAGCGAGCGATGCAAAAAGAAAGCATGCAAGTAGACTATAATTATGTCCGTCACATACCACGGCTATCGGCGCGCCCGTCTCCGTTTTGTAACGATTCTAGATTTGTTATCGACTAGAGTATTCTAGATTGTTTCATTATTTTCAGTTGTTGTTCTAGTATCATCTAGTCAATTTAGAATTCCGACGAAACTATTGTTTTCGTCTACATTTTCTTAGGGTTCTCCTAAATTGCATTCGATGTGATCCTTCACTATTATTTTTAGCCTTTCAGCAGTCTTTAACCCACAGCTGGGAAGAGTCCTTTTTATGCTATGCTTCCCTGGTCACCGCGAGCATATATGTAATATGCTTTACCTCTTCTAAGATTTTCTCAATGTCCACCATTTTACTTGTTGGTCTGCACTACTGCAACACTTCTTCTACTTGTTTCTCGGCTATAGGTATAGGTACTAGAACATTCAGTGAACGTAATGATCATATCATTACGTTCACTGAATATTCTAGTACCTATATATCTAATGAAACATCTATATTCGATTTTGAATAAAACTGCATACTAGGCTAATGAGTGAAGCACTGTAAAGATGATTTTGCTCTTGTCTTCTTTCCAATGTTGGTATTCCATTTTGTAACCATTCTGTGTATGTTTTCTTTAAAAAGTTTCATTTCGTTTAGTATAAATTAGGAAATGTCTACAAAAGAAAATTGCTCACTCGTCTTGTAATATTGTTCCAGTGTTTGAATCATTCAAACTTACACGTTATTACATTTCATTTTCATGACTTGCTTTATGAAAGTAATCATGAATTTGGAGTGAATGACATAGCCACATTCTGAATTACGTTCGTGTTTTGAAATTCTGGAAGGTATGATTCACAAGGATGCACAGGGTTTAAACAAAATTACTGATGATGATGAATGATGATTATGTGAATTCGATGATGGTAAAGTCAAACACTAACGTAGCTACTGAAAGCAATATGTAAAAGCATTCGTTTGAAAAGTATAAAAAGATGAGCCCGTAGGGAATTTTAAAACTGACCACTACAGTCTAAGCAGTAAAATATGCGTGTCATCCAAACCTATGTAAAAACTCTAGAGACCAACTAAATAAGCAACAACATTAATTTTACCCAAACAAGTAACTGGTGTTATTTTGTCATCATCACATCAAATTAAAAGTTTCCAATTATGTACAACTATTACAGAAACAGAAACGTTATTTTCTGTGTAAATTGAATTAATATTCACTTCAATTTACTTAAATCACCAAAAGCTGGAACTAAGTTGGTTCAATGAAATGAAAGTGCATTCGGGATTGAAAACTGAGCTTTAGAACATCGTTAATTGGAGTTGACTGGGCATGTTTGTGGAAGCAACGACCTTTTAAACGAAACAATTTAATTTGTCATTCGAAGACGTACAGTTGATAGAAAAAGAAGGGATAGATAATAGAAAGCAGAATAGGATTTATAAAATAGTTAAAGAATCTATGATAGTAAGTTATAGTAGAACAAGTCACCTTAATTAAACGGAGACTACATTATATACAACGTCTATCAACGAAAAACGTTGATTGTAATGTGATGTCAATTCTGTTGGATGAAGTCGTTGTAGGAATACAAACACTTTAGTCGTTGTAGAAATACAAGTGGTTAATACTTTTGTGAAGTGCCTCACATAAAATACAATTTACCCAAATAGACACCCAGCAGTAAGCGTAAGCTAGACCTTTTGCAAACAGTAATATAAAAAAAAAGTAGATAGTCCTTAAGAAATAACTTCATGATATTCCGCTGTTGTATCACCTGCACCCCAGACATAAATCCCAGGATTACCCCAACCATTATCAATTACACAACCACATGGCTTATAATTAACATTAAACCGGATTATGAGGACATTAATAAGGTCAAGGTCACAACCGAAGGTCACAAAGTCAAGGGTAAATACCGTCGCGGTAATTCTCGAATACCGGATGAGTGAAACAATGGGAACGTTACCTTACCGGTAAATATGATTTACCATTAGAATACCGGATTCTACGATCTAGAAATTGGAGAATAGGATAATAGCCGTTTGAACACAATTGAAGAGGTAGAATGGATACTCCAGACAGATAATATTTATGACCGGGACACGGAAATTTAAATGGCCGTTGTTTGGAAATTGTGATACAAAATTGGAGTTTATTGTCGTTTATTCGGTTTTAATGATATAATCGCTTTGATAGTGAATTATTCAAAGGATCGCAAATTATTTACAGAGGTCTTCCTGAATCCTGAATTTAGTTTAGTGTTTGTTTATTCAGATTTATAAAGTCTTGTAAATAGAAATGACTCAATTGTCATTATTTCTGTTTTAGTGTTTGTTTTTCTTCTTTATTATATCTAGTACAAAGTAACTCTTTGTAAGTTATTACTTTGTTACCTTAGCTAGTCATTTAAAACAAACCCGAGGCCATTTAGAGCCATAAACGTATTTCAACATAAAGAATTCCAGGCACTATTATGGCATTTCTGTATTTCAGTACAATGAAGTTTTTCTAAAAATATAGCTTAAACTCTTCGGAGTATTGTCCTATTCGACCTTCGAAGCGCAAACTAATTTTTACCATTTTCGCAGTTGGCAACACTAACCATAAATCTTTAGTGAGGTAACACTAGCACGCGATGCTTGCGTGTCAAAGTTAAACTACAGTTGAAAAATATATTAACACTAGCTAGTAAGTGCAAGTTTTTTAGATTAACAACATTAAAAAATAGGCTTTACTAAAAATCGTTATATTTTATGACCTAGTTATACGGCCTGGCTTCATGTTTTCATCATTAAATACGGCAATTTTAATTATGCGGGGAACCTTTTCTTTAATCTTTGAAATCTATTTACAATTAAGTTATAACAAAAAGCTCTCTGAAATAAAATAAAGTCGTAAGATTAATCACATTATTATCATGGACAATAAAACGGCAAATCCTTCTATACTGCTATCCCATAAAAAAAACTCTGATTGAATTAAGACTGAATAATAAAGTAAAACAGAAGAAAATCCAAGAAACTCCGTCACAACAATAAGAAATAATATCGGGAACGTAATTCCCGGCGCTAAAATGGATTCTAAAACGACGATAAAATCTTGAGAGCCCATAATAAATATTACTGTTACGAATATCGACACGGGATGTTTATGCTTACCATTTATTTGGCATTTTCTGGACAATTTAAATTTATTGCTGTGAAAACCTGGTTTTCTTAAGCGGAAATTGGACGTTGGAAACGAGTTTCTAAAAGTCTCCTTTATGATTTAAAAATTGTAATATGCCGATTTCAGTTAGCGGGTCTCTACTTCATCTTTGGCAAGCGTTTCACCGTTTTAGTGACGTCTTTTTTTAGGGTTCCGTAGTCAACAAGGAACCCTTATAGTTTCGCCATGTCCGTCTGTCTATCTGTCAGTCTGTCTGTCCGCGGTTTAGCTCAAAAACTATTGGTACTAGAAAGTTGTAATTTGGCATGAGTATACACGTTAGTGACGCCGAAAAAGTCGTAAAATAGAATTTTGAAAAAAAAAAAATTTAGGGTACCTCCCTTACATGTAAAGTGGGGATGAAATTTTTTGTTTTTCGTCCTTCCCATAGTGTAGGATATCGTTGGATAGGTTTTTTAAAATTATTACGGGTTTGGGAAGACCGTTTTTTGATTAAGTTAACCGTTTGTGACTTATCAAGCTTTAAAGTACCAATTTTCGTTAGGGTCAAGTGTCTCCCCTAAACCTCCAGACTAAACGGTTGTAGTTAGAAATACAAATGTCACGGCAGTAGTACCTATATTTAACGAAGTTTAAAGGAAAACTATCACACTTAAGTGGGCTTTACGAATTTACGAGTAATAGTCGACCAATTGATTTGACTCGAAAATTTTGAACAACTCCATAGAAATGTCGATAGATGGCGCTAAGCGCCAGTTGTATCGCGCTGTATCATTCATAAATAAGTTTTATAAAAAAAACAGTTGTTGTAGTTGTTTGTATAGGAAGTCAAATTAGGTAGGTAGTCATGTTTGGCGTTTAGTTAGAGCATGGTACGAAACTATCAGTAAGCGAATACGACCCGAACTTGGCTGTTATAAAAACTACGGAACCCAACAACGCGCGTGGCCCGACACGTACTTGACCGGTTTTTGTTTTTAAGGCTGTTCTATCTCAGTTCTCATTTTTTATCAATCGTAGAAGAAGTGTCACACCATTATGTCAACATTCCTAAACTCTTGGTTCGGTCACAGGTTCGGTATATTGTTTCGAAATAAATGACTTATGGTACCTACAGTAGTTTAACCATTTGCTTTCTAGGTTGATCATCATTAGCAACAAATACTGTAGAACTAGATTCTTTTATTTTGTCCTTAAACAAGTAACTGTGTTTTCATCACACGTGGTTAAGCACAGCAAATCTAAACATCTTTACTACCTACATACCATCATCATTATCTTTCCCTTATCCTAATTTATGTGGGGTACCAGACTACACTTATTTAAGCTTTGTTTTTGACATCCACAAATACATTCTCAATAGTTATTAATCCAGCAAACTCATTAAGGTGCCATCAGTAATACAATGTGTCCAGATATCAAACCAATATAACGATTAAACATACAAACTACAGTTAAGTTTACCCCATAAAGCTGCAAGACATGCCGTCATTCGAAACCACTTGTTAGCAACCTGTGGCTTGTTGGGTCTACAGCTGACAACAATGCATAATGTTGTGCTGCCCGCGCATTGTCGGAGACAACCTACTTCCCATCGTCAGTCGTTTGTATGATGATTCACGACTGTGACACTGGATTTTGACTTGTTTCTAGATGAGATAGAGATATTTTTAATGACTAAAGTTGACATGAGACTGAGAGTGATTATCATTCATTATACTCCTGCCACTATCCGAATTTATTCGGGGTAGGCGCGGCGCAGCGTGTCTTCTCTTTCCATATTCCTCTATAGTAATAGACTGAATGTCAGTCACCTATTAAAATTAAAATAGGTGACTGACAGTCACCTATTTTCTTTCCATATCATCCTTCACACAGTCCATCTATCGTTTCACGTGACAATTACAATTGTATAAATGCTATTTTTTGCTCGATGGTGATGATTATGACCAAGCCTTCATCCGTATTAATTTGGGTTCGGACCAGCATGTTGTAACCGTCTTCTTCTTCCATGAATCTCTTATTAAAAGAGGCCAGCTCTGAAGTCATCCCCTTTTCAGGACATTGAGATTGATATTAATAAATACAGTTCTCTTAACTTATCACTAACTAGTTATCATTGATAACTTATACAGGGTGTAACGAAAAGGGTATATACATACTTAAGGGTGTGCTACAGACCATCAAACTAAACATGTTTCTCCACCGGACAAATATCGTAACAGCGAAAAAAAATCTGCTGCTCCATACAAAATTTCAATACCTATTCGACCCAAATGTATGGGGCAGCTGATATTTTTTCGCTATGACGATGTTGGTCCGATGGAGAAACATCTTCAGTTTGATGGTCTGTAGCACACCCTTAAGTATGTATATACCCTTTCCGTTACACCCTGTATATGTCTTACGTTGCTGTTTTGTTTATTTATCTTTGTTACTGTTGCAGCCTTTAATTAAGGCTAAACTATAAATTGTAAAAATAGTATGAGTAGTTTAGCATGCATTATAAGATATAAAGTAATTTTATTAATATTACAACATCATCTGCAAAGCTCCTCATGCCACATTTCAAAATCATGACTTAACGTTCTAGATTGCTCGTAGATAGCACACATTATCCTCATACAACTTGAACCATCTTAAGCCAATCTCTTCAAATACTCTTACGGCCTTTGCAGTTATACCTACTAGGTCAATACGCCTAGAAGTCTTTAAAAAATAAACAGTTACCTCACATCTATTTCTGTGCTAAGTAAATATTTACCTAATTGCGAATTGACACGTGTGATAAGTCACGTCTTATTTCTATGTACTGTCACACTTTAGTTTACATACTTGTTAATGTAGAAATAAAAATAACGATTATTTTTAACTGTTGCAATATGTACAAATTGAAGACGATGATGGTATCGTTTTAGCTCTTAGCTCATCTCTTATACTGAGAGAATGGGAATATGAAGACACTAAAGCTTCTGCAGATATTAGTTTTGATGAAGATGATGAAGAAGTATGTACTAAGAAAATTAAATGATGATATAGTTTGTCTTATTAAAGGTTAAAAACAACGCTAAAAAATATAGAATAATGCATGACAATATATTTTATGGACCTGCTAATCTGCTTACCTGTTGACTGTTGTAACTAAAAGTGTTGAGATTAATAACTTAAAAAAAGATGAAATGCCATGTTCAGAAACTTAGACCGACCTTACAGCAAATTTCTGTATGTTTTATGTAAAGTTTTTATTTGCTCAAGATAGTAAACATAGACATATATACGCCATTATAATTATTAAGTATTAAAACAGGTTTTATTCAGCTATATGACACACATTTGGCGAATCCATGCAGTGCATATTAACACTAAGTCTGAATAAACCGGAAATGTCTCGACAATGACCTTCCAAAATTGTAAACATTACATCACGATAAGAAGTCTGTTCTGCAATCTGCAATTTATCACATCGCTGTCATAATAAAAGTGATGTCATTTTAAAATTATAATTAGACGGATAGCTACTAAATAGTTTTGGATGCATTAAAAATCAAAATAGGTTTCAGAGACGTCATCATAATCCCTGTGTTGTCCTATTCCACTCCTGGTCGGCGCAATACGTTTTCTTCCTCCATTTTCCTCTGTCATCAGTATTCTTTCTCTTTCATATTATTTCTTACCCAATCCATCCATCTTTTCTTTGGGCTTCATCTACCTTTCTATCCATCAAAATCCAGCCTTCAGAGACAGTGCTGATTCATAAATTAATTCTGGCTACACCCTCGGCTGTCAGCTTGCTTATTAACGTTGAGATTAAGTCGCTGTTTAAGCTAACATTTGCGAAAGGTTCTGTGGAAATTGTTTTTAAAAATGATGATGGAGTTAGTACCGGTTAAGGCCACTAGCTAAAAGATCCATGTCCAACTAGGTATGCACTAGTGTTCGTGCTTAAATGCAAGATGACAAGTCGTTTTTTTTTGGTTCTTGTGATTTCACATAAAGGTTAGGTATATCATCATCTTCTGCTTAGTTTTTCCCAACTATTTTAAGCCCAGCTTCTAGTCTAACCGGATGCAGCTAGATGTAACATTGTTTTACTATTTGCTGACTAAAAAATCAAAGAAAATTATGAGAATTTCTATTTTTAGGTCATATTTTGGAATCCTGTTTCATGTTCAAACTACTTGTTGCTCATTCATGCTGACCCACATTTTTATTGAATGATATAACTTTGTGTTAGCTTATCATCAGTGTGATAGCGTATCGTTTAGATAGTAATCTCTCTAAGATAGGATTTGTAGTGACTTTTTAGCGCCGAATAATGACCAATATCTAATTACATAATAATTGCATTATTAGAACCTCTACTTACGTCATATAAGAGCTGTTCTGTCTGAAAACAAACATTGATCATTTTTGCAACGCTTACGACCCACAAAGCTATCACTAGAAATTTTTTTCACGATAAGTCAGAAGTTCAGAACCCACGAAACACAAACATCATCTCCGGATGCGGACTATTCCATACAAATACTTGCTTACTTTTCCGTTAGTGTCCGGTTTCAACAGCTGGTCCGCAATTTGTCTGTATCAGTTTGATGATCCTTTGCTTCCAGACCTTAGCTATGTAATATGTCCATAGTACAAAAAAACAGAACTTGTTCTGTATGGTGTCGGTTCTGTATGGTGTCGGACGTAAAGAATAACACCATCCCATATCTTCCCGTGGGTGTCGTAAGAGCCGACTAAAGGATTTGCTAGAGAATGGGCAGCAGCGTTCTCTGTGCTTTTGTAACAACCGTACTGCGATCGCCAACCCGTCTGCCAAGCGTGGCGATTATGGCAAAACCCCCCAAAATGTCAATGTGTCGACACTTGGGGGAGGCCTATGTCATGTGTACAATCTGTTGGTGTCGGTTCAGTATTGTGTCGGACGTAAAGAATAGCACCATCCAATTTCTTCCCGTGGGTGTCGTAAGAGGCGACTAAGGGACTTGCCAGAGAATGGCCAGCAGCGTTCTCTGTGCTTTTGTAACAACCGTACTGTGATCGCTAACTCGCCTGCCAAGCGTGGCGATTATGGCAAAACACCCCTTATGTCAATGTGGCGTTGGGGGAGGCCTAAGTCCAGCAGTGGACGTCTTTCGGCTGAAATGATGATACAATCTGCCTAAACAGTTTCTCTGCCTCACAAGCGCGACTACTGAGTTCGATACCCGGATCAGGCAGTGTTATTGGGTTTTTCCATCAGGAATTTCTTAGTTGATGGCAATAGGCTCGCCCCCATTACATGAGACTTAAACAGAACTGGCGAAATGTGGGTGGTACTATTAGGTACATCTCTGACTAACCCTTCGGGGATTACAGGCTTGATGTTATGTTATGTAAACAGGTCCCCTGTATCCTCACAATTGACCTCCAAGCCGTCCCTGTCCACCATAACTCACAGACACACTAGTATGAATCACACTGCGCGCGCGCCGGAAGCAGCGCCCGCTTCCTTATATAACTTATAGGGGGCAATTAGGTCCGAACCCGCGGTTTTCATTGGTTCGGATGCCGTTATGTGACGTCATCATGTGATTAGTATTGTTTGGGTGAGTGTAAGGTTTTGTTTTGTAATCAATAGAGGATTGACCGCGACGTTGAGTTTTTTCTTGAAGCAGTTTTGATAGTTTTTTTTTCTAATTTACTTTATACTTTTTCGTGATAGATATAGTCTATGTTTTCACGAAAGGTAGTCTCTAAATATAATTTATAAAAATAACATCTGACTTTGATTAGCGTTTATGAGTCTACTACATTTTCAAGGTAACTTCGAAACATAATTTAAAAAATTCGAACAGATTTTGATTCGGTTTTCAGCAAATTTTAGAGCTGGATGGTTTACCAGCACATTAATATTTAACTAAACATGCTCAGAAATCTCGGTGTATATCAAAATAGATTGCTATTGCACCCGTGCAAAGCAGGGATGAGTCGGTAAGTTATTCATAATTCTTTTCTTAAAACTTGTACCAAAAACGTCACAGGACATCAGGAAGTCTTCTGATTTTTTTTGTGAAACTATCTCATTCTCTTTCTGTCGCCAATTTCTCGTGCTTAAACAATTAAGCATACCGGAAAAATTGCCAACAAGGCATGCACATAATATTCTATACCGGGTAGTTCCTAATCAAACCTCCGACCCAGAACATGCCAATGACTAATAAGCAACTTTACCTACAATGAAGAATTCTATTGAAATCCATAGACGTAAAGCTTTTTATTGATCATATAAATAATTAGGTACATATTTAAACTTGTTTATTTTTTATCGGACTAATTGCAATCAATTATATTACTACAAACAACATAATAATTGTCTATAATCCGTTTTGAATTGAACGAGCTTATACTAAACGCAATCATTTCTATTGAGTCATATCTTTATAATTGTGGCTACTTTAGGATTTAATTGGAGCATAAGTAGGTTCTTTATCATCATCATCATCATTTCAGCCCAAAAGACGTCCCCTGCTGGACATAGGCCTCCCCCAAGTGTCGCTACATTGACATTTTGGGGGTTTTGCCAAAATCGCCACGCTTGGCAGGCGGGTTGGCGATTGCAGTACGGTTGTTACAGAAGCACAGAGAACGCTGCTACCCATTCTCTAAGTCCCTTAGTCGCCTCTTACTACAGCCACGGGAAGATATGGTATGGTGCTATTCTTTACGTCCGACACCATAAAGAGCCAAGTAGGTTCTTATTAATCTAGAAAAGTATTTAATTGTAGCTTAAGCCCGCTACCGGGGTTAAAACTGGCCTATGTGCTATTCCAGACAATCTAAATCTATCACTTTTTGCCGCCAAAGCGAGAAAAGGAAACAGATACACTGACATGCAAACAGAGTAACTTACGCATTTAGAATGTTTAGTCCGGATTTTTCCGAACACATTTTGCAAATTACCAATTATAACATTTACCAACATAACCCGAGAATCGAACCTAACACCGCGATTACTCAAACTATTACCCATTAGGGTCTATGACCATTTGACGTACAGGATCGGTGACCGCAGGCTAAATTGGGAGCAAGGAAGAACCGTATTACTTGAGTTTAACGCCATCTAGTGGGACGGTTGTAAACTTAGCGGTTTGATTTATAGGTCGTCTGCGAATTTCATGTGTTTTTGATTTTCTTTTCCTTTAGTCAATGATCTATGGAATGGAAGATAAATGGAAACAGATGGAGGAGGCCTTCGTCCAGAGATGGATGACCCCTTAATAGGTAAATGTAAAAGGTAGATAATATGTAAATTATAGGGATATAGAAGGCAATTTTTTTATTAGTTACGATAAATAAATTTACCTAGACTGTTTTTATTAATGCCATAGTAAGTATTTAGAGCTAAGGTATGTAGATACAGTAAAACAGTTAATTACTATGTGTTTCAGTCTACAATTACTGCGATCAATAATAAAAAAATGAAAATTATAGCTCGATGTGCTCTCCGTAAAATGGTTTAATTAATCTGTTGGATTCTTATAAAGCTATTTTCTTGATTGATGCACCATTTATATATTTATGAAGCCGTTTTTTCCACATATTTTCCTTAATGGTCGGTAACTTTGATAACAGTCTAATATTTTTTACCAAAACATAATATATTCATCATCATTCTCTTGCCCTTATCCCATAATTTATTTGGGGTTGGCGCAGCATGTCTTCTTCTTCCATACTTCTCTATCACTCGTCAACTCATCAGACACTTCCTTTCTTGCCATAATATTATCCTTCACACAGTCCATCCATCGTTTCTTTGGTCTTCCTCCACTCTTATGCTCTCCAACACGGTCCACACCATTATGAATGATGATATAGACTTGAACACTTTTGTGTAGAATCTGGTTATTATAACCTAACGGACAGATGTGTTGCTGGGGAGTTTGTTCGGCCACTGCTTCTTCCCAGCTAAAACACTAGGAAGTGGCGAAGGGCGGGCGGTTTGGGGGACTGTTTCTTGTAATTTTGACGTTCAAAAAGTGCTGATTATCAGCCTAATTTGAATGAATGACTTTTCATTTTGATTTTGATGCTGATCTTGTATTCTTTTGCTCTTTGCTCCCGAACTCACTCAAGAGAAAGAAGCAGCACACACCTGCTTCTACGAGTACATGCATATAATCTCGCTTAAGTGTCGAAACACTTAGTATATACAATGTAAGCAAATCAAATACAATTAATAAGCAGCAGTAATCGTCCATGAATACCTGTGTCCGGTATGGATGAGTAGACGCTACATCTCAGCTCCCTTGTGCCATAAGATAGGTAGGGACAGAAGATTCAGTTCATTTATAATCATCGTTGTTGACATTATTGGTGGTGATTTTGACATTATTGTTTTTATGATTTTGACATTTTTGTTTTTAATTATATTGACATTGTTCTTATTAACAAAGTCAAAATAATTATCAAACCTTCAAACAATTTTTAACTTTTACTAACTCTAGTGTTTAAGTTGTGTATGTATTACTAACAAATTGGATTATATGATCTGTTAAATAAATGATTATTGTTATTATAATCAACGACAAAAGCAAAAGACAAAAGTCGACGCAGCATGACTTTTTCATCCATATTTCTCTATTACTATTTTTATATCTTCATAAATAAAATACAAGTTATTTTTTACAGTTTTTACTCGCCAAACTTTACAGTTTGATGGCGAGAAGCGCTCGTTTATCATACATAAACTTAAAATTATAAACTTGACTTAAAATTAAATACCCAGTATCAGACAATAACGCATTTGTTCGCTGATAAAATTACGTTTTGCGGACGGACAACAAGAACCAATAGAATTAATAACTATCTATTTTGAAAAGGTGCCGTCTAATGGTTTAATTGCAATAAATGATTTGGATTTGTCTCTCTCGCACTCTCAGCAATAGCCTCCTTTCTAGCCGTATCATTTACGTCGTAATTATAAGCAAAGTAATATTATAACAAAACGGAAAAGTCATTCTTTCTTCTCCATCTCTCTCTTTTTAATCAGTTTTCTTTAATTTTGGGCACGCTTTTCATCTGTTTTTCAAGCAAGCATTTTAATCGTGCGTTCTTATTACCAGTGGATCTTCTGTTCTTCATTGCCTTGTCTCTTGTTTGATGACTTGATTACCGTTACGCATTCACGCTTCTTATCCGTTAGGGCATAAGTAGGGATGGTCAAACAAGTTTCCGGATTTGCATTTCATTCGAAGTTAAATTGATATCGCAAAAATTGCAGCTCAATGCATAAAAGTTACAGTTCCATACAACCGTTTTGTATGTTTTTGGAAGAAAATGCCTTGGCTGTGCTGTTTTTGTTTACTTTGTAGTCGGACGCAATTGAAAATAACACGGGGGAACACTAGTTTTAATTTTTTTTTCTTTCTTATGATTACAAATCAGTACATCATGTATGAACAAAAAATTGGTGACATAACTTCTTTTTAGTTTTAATTATATTAACAAATATTAAAATATGGTGGACCGATGACCTGGTGAAGGTTGCGGGGATCCGCTGAATGCGAGTCGCACGGGACCGGTCAATGTGGCGACACTTGGGGCAGGCCTATGTCCAGCCGAGGACGTCTTGCGGCTGAAATGATGATGATGATGAACCCTGCAACACTTAAAAACAAATTAACTTACACTAAACAATAAACATCACATGCCAATCTCTCTCCCTCTTCACGAAACGCAACACAATACCCACTGAAATCGAGCACGTCTGACCTAAAAACAGGCCCCTTAAAACCCCATAATACTTACACACAAACACCATTGTTAGTCCCCCTCGTCTGAATACCATATAGACCTCGACACCCGATGTAGCGATAGCAAACAAAAAGCTAATTAAGGCTTGCTACTCACTCGTGTCCGCTACACTTAATAGGGTTCCCAGATCCATAGATAAGATTTCCGGAGAAAATTCCGGATTTTCGAATTTTGTATAATAATTTGAGTCAGCGATTTTTTCACAACTATATTATTAAAAGAGAAAGGTTTATTATTGGGTGCTTGTAATATTTGTAAATAATAAACACTAATTAACGTACTTACTTACTTTACTTATACCATGAACTGATTTGATATACCAGACGTTTTGAATCTCTCCCGAATTCCATACACTGAGCTAAAATCCGGACGTGTGGCAACCCTAGCTACACGTTGATCGCAAAGAATATTAGCTTACATAGTATCCATAAGAGTGCAACAGTTTTTAGCCCCATCTGATAAAGTTGTGTTTGGTTTTTGTCGTGCTTAGCTGTTTGCTTAGCGGTAGAAGAAATTGTGTGGGGAGATCGGATTTTTCTAATTAAAAACTAATGCGAGTGGCGCTTTTTCGTTTTTTCCACAATAAATAACGTAAGCGCCTCAATATGATTACCGCTTATTTTTCCACGTGTATGCTATCTACCTTTCTGCATTTTTTCAAAGATGTACAATGAGTGAAATACGCATAGAGTCTGCTAATCTATACTTATGTCATAAATGCGAACTCTGCCTGCCAGTTTGTCAGTCTGTTACACGAAATAGTTATTATGACTTATGAGAGGTACAAAATGAGCATGTTGCAATTTCCATGTTTGTGTATTTTTTATATACTATGTACTACATTATAAATGTGAAGGTTTGTGAGGATGTCTGGATGTTTGTTACTCTTTCACGCAAAAACTGCTAAATAGATCTGGATGAAATTTGGCACAAAGATAGATAATAGTCTGGAATAGCCCATAGGATACTTTTGATCCCGGTAGTACGATCCCGTGGGACAATTACCGTACCAAACTCGGGAGAAGCCGTGGGTACAGCTAGTGAAGGATAAAGAAATATTAGGACACTGTACAAGCTGACGAAACTGGTGCTTGATACAGTTTTCTTTGATCAAAATTCCGACGTATCAAACATACATATTAAGCTCAATTTCTACTCACACTAAAAAGACTACGACCTCGCACTATTACTTTCATCTACTTTCAGACAACAATGCGCTAGTTTTCGATTTCTATTAAACGTGTAACTGCATTGAATGGTAGCTATTTTTGTTATTGATCGGAAAGCCGTTATTATTTAAATTAGCTCACAAATTGAGCCGTATCTATTTGGGAGGCAGTGCTGTTCGTTATTGCATACTTTTTTTTAGAACTTTTATTCTTGGAGTAAGAAGCTGGAAGTAAAATCTAAACCGAGTTGAAATTTACCATTAAAGTACATTCTCAATAAATTATTATTTGTTTTGAGTTCCCGATATTTCGGCGCTGTTGCAAACGCCGTGGTCACGGATAAACGATCCGTGTTATCCGTGATCATGGCGTTTGCAACTGCGGCGTTTGCAATATCGGAAACTAAAAACAAGTAATAAACATGGTAAATATCCCGTTACAATTGTTATTGATAGTGTTAGTGACCATGTCAGTTTAAAAACTTATAAACTATATTCGTTGTACATCCTCATAATTCTCTCTGGGGTCTTATTGTTTAAAAATGTTACCCATTGCTTGTTCAGGCTGAAATAGCTAAGGGCTCACAGACAAAGGGCAAAATCGAAAAGACTCATCATGCTATGACAGTTTGTTTAAAGACAGAAATTGATCTCAGAAAAACAAAAGCTGACTAGTAAGTCTCGTGAACATCACCGCAAAATATCTCAGACGAAAATAAAAATATAAAAATCATTTTCACAATTAAGATCTTCTTTAAAACACTATCATTTTAATTAAATCTACAAATAAGCGCCCAGATTGCTCAAGTAATAAGTCTTGAGGAATTAACGAGCCATCGAGATAATAACTTCAATCGAACCGACGCCAACGCGTCACTCTCGCCGAAGAAAGCGAATACTAGATTAAAGAATTGAAAAGATTCCTTTACTATTTTTATTTGTTAGTTAGTGGAAAAAGAGATCATAAGAATAGACGATTCAGCCAGTCATCTATTCTTAATATCTTATATTAAAATCTGTCAGTTAGGGAGCAGACGAGACTGTGTACACTCAGAGTTTGACAGATAATATACTGAAATATGTCTGGTATCTGCAGTCCGGTTTGCTCAATTTGACCGCAATTTAACTAGAATCGTAAGCGCCATCGTCCATCTCTTGTTACCAAACGACGTTGAAACATCCATGTGCTTGTACCCCCGGCTACTCATCAAACTGTACATTTGCATTATAACATGGCCTTGCTTTGAATACATTTCCAATACTATGTGAGATCTGCATAAACTAAATGGTTTTGTGTGCTTGATTGTTGCTGTACACACTTATACCCATCTTTAATTAATCTATACTTTCCTACTGCTGGGCAAAGGCAAAGGTCTACCATATTCCTTCAGTATTCTCTCCGGCCAATCCTGCAAAAACGACTCCAGGTTGACAAGCCCGCGTATACCATCTTGTTTTTTTAATATTGGTAGGATCCAGTTCGACCACTATCTCACTTTTTGGTTAGCCATGATGTAGTCTTCGATAAAGCACCATTGCCTTAACGTCTTCAGTAGCTAACACAGAGAAATGTGACAGTGATTATGTCGCATTTCTCTGTCTTAGCTAGTGAAATCGGTTAGGTGATATTATTTCTTTAGCAAAGTATTTAACAAGGAACCAAACTCCCTTTCTTGTGCAAAATGTCACAGACAAAGCCACTTTCTACAAATTCGCAATGCCAATGAACCCGTCAAATAAAATGTACAGTTGTGACATTTGCCTGCCACATAACCTTTCATTTAAATGTCAAAGCCCAAACAGTAGTTAAATTGTTGATTCGATCATAGTGTTAGAGAATAAAGAAAGTGACTGCTTAGGTTTTAGTACGCTAGGTAAACAGTAAACACACCATTTAAACGTCAGAAATTAAAAGCTAGACTATTAAGCATATAGCTATCCTCAGTTTTCTTCGTCATCCAGATGTTTCTCAGTTTCAGAAATAACGGTTCTAGTCTATGTGGGGCAAAGAGCATATGAAGATATGATGTACCTACCATTATGAAAGTCGTAATTATGTGACAAACGGGATTCGTCAATGCAAAAGGTTCTTCAAAGAAACTGAACGCGATCAGCATAAACGATGTTCAAGAGTCACTGTCAATATTCCACAGCAATTATGTCCTCGTAAGTCTTCTCTTTTTAGCTCGTGGCTAAATAATAACAGCCACACGGGTCGATCTTTAAGGTTAAGCCGTGTTTGCCGCGGTTGGTCCGAGGATGGGTGACCATAATTACACACTGAGTTTCCTCCGTGCCTCGGAAATCACGTTAAGCCGTTGGTCTCGGCTGTCATTTGTAGATCTTTAACAGTCGTAACGAGTAGTCAGAAGCCAACAATCCGACATCCAGCAGTCTTACTAAGGGGTACCGTATTACTCAGTTACTGGGTTGTGGAGGTCAGATAGGCAGTCGCTTCATGTAAAACACTGGTACTCAGCTGCATCTGGTTAGACTGGAATCTGACCCCAAGATAGTTTGGGAAAAGGCTAGGCAGGTGATGAAGTCTTCTCTTCTTAGCAGCATCGCGTTCGTCGTCTTTGTATCTACAAAGATGAAAAAAAAAAAAAACTACGAAACAAACAACGAAAAATGTTATAATTATGGTTTTCTAATTATATAAAAAAAAAAAAATTATAAAAATATTGGCCTCTAGACCTGCTACTCTATAATTTTTAGATCAGCTTTTTGTTACAATGTTGATCAAAAGGTAAAGTTTAAAGCCAATTAGGTAAGTCGTGTGGCTTCGGGTAAATTCGTGGATATTCGTCAATTAAAAAAGATTATTCCGTACAATGAAGCCTGACAAACTTGAGTTTCGTAGGCAGGTTAAGTGCTTCTTTATTTCAATAGTTATCACGGAGCTAAGCGTTCTTTTGTTTTATGGTGAGAGAAGATGATGATGATATTATTTGAAAAGAGAAGAAAATGGAATGACGTTGACGCTGTCCAAAAATTGCTAGAAACCAAAAGATTATTGTACCACTGTACAATAATCTTTTGGTTATTGTACAGTGGTACAATAATAATACAGAATGTTGACAGGCAGACATTTTTGACGGCACGGTTTGCGCAGTGGTTGAACAATCGACTGCTGTGCTGCGTGTTGCGGGTTCGATCCCTGCACGAAACAAATATTTGTATGGCCTACAGATAGTTGTTCCGGGTCTGGCTGTTTGTGTATGTGAGTTTAAATGTTTGTAAACGCATCCACGATACAGGAGAAAATCCTAGCGCAGGGAAACGTTAAAAAAAAACTTTGCGACTAATAAGCGTGAATACGGGAATTTTATCGTAGTTTGTTTGTGAAATCAATAATTATATACATGGTTTAGGAATTTCTCTTGACTGGTTATTAGAAACAACCCAAAATAAACAATCATTTTACTGACAATAGCCCTACCTATGATCTCTTCTAACGTAACAACAGATCTTTACTTGACTTTGTAGTGACCACAAAAAGCAACTTACTACAAAAAGTACTACAGCGCCATCTATGACACGACGGAAGAACTAACATAAATTTCCTACATCGCGCAAGCAAAGTTTACATCGACTTAAGGGTATATTCAGGCAGTTGCCCACCAGACACAACACCTGTCTGGTCGGAGGATCCTCCCTTTACCACGGTGGATGAGGAACTTTACACCCTACCCCAACCCAACCTACCCCCTAAAACTTCATAATCAGTTTCTTAAATTCAGTAGTTAACTGATTCGTAATTGCCATTAAACTGGCAAATCCTGCCACACAAATAGAGCGTGTTCACTATAACACTGAATTATTTAAAACGTGATTTCATAATAGGTAGATTATGTATAAATAAATGAACCAGTTTATATAGTCCCGTGTACATTTTATAATATAAGTTAAATCTAGATTAGATTCGCCTGCATTGCAGTGGCAGGTAAAGCAGTATTTTATTATTGAGGTTTTTTTGCTAAATGCATGTCGTGGATCGACTAGCGCAATTTGAATTTTGATTGGAATGGGCAACTACAGTACTTTCACAAGTTGTTATGTCTTGTGACTGGGACTGTAGCTTCGCGTTTTTTTGACTTTCAAAAGTGCCTGTAATGGTCGAATTGAAATAAATGCTTTGAGTTTGAGTTTGATTTAAATATTAAACTATTGCAGGTAAATAATAACAGCCACACGGGTCGATCTTTAAGGTTAAGCCGTGCGTGCCGAGGTTGGTCCGTGGATGGGTGACTATAATTACATACCGAGTTTTCTCCGTGCCTCGGAAAGCACGTTAAGCTGTTGGGCCCGGCTGTCATTTGTAGATCTTTGACAGTCGTTACGAGTAGTCAGAAGCTGAAAGTCTGACATCCAGTCTTACCAAGGAGTATCTTATTACCCAGTTACAGGGTTGAGTTCGAAAAAGGCTGGGCAGATGATGATTGCATGTAGATATTTTAGTTCAGGTTTGAATTTGGACTGAATTATATGTAGAAGAGTCAAATAAAGTGATCCCCTTACATAGAGAGGAGGCTAGTGTCCCAGCAGTGGGACTATTTTAAGCTGATTATACTATGCTTATGCAATAAAGTGTGTTTTTGATCTAGTAATTCACATCTGGAGACCGAAGAGTTCGTAGCAAAAAAATAACAGACATTGGGGTCGATCTTCAAGTTAAGCCAGGCGTGGCTAGGTTGGTCCGCGGATGGGTGACCACCCATTACAAACAGAGTTTCCTCCCTGGTCCCAACTGTCATTTATAGATCTTCGACAGTCGTTAAAGGTAGTCAGTGGCCCGAAAGTCTGACATTCAGTCTAACCAGCCAGGGTAGCTGGCCTTTTCTCAAGTATGTTGGGGTCAGCTTCCAGTCTCACCAGATGCAGCCGAGTACCAGTATTTAACATGAAGTGACCACGAAACGTGCATGAATTAACTATACCCTTTTCTGCAAAACCCGTTACCATGGCAACCAATCAACAACAATTTTTTGTTACTCTCGCGCAATGCATCTTGTCATTTCCTGCGAAATGTTTTAAAATAGCTCCGTGGTGATTCAATCTTAATTCTTTGGCCTGTCTGCAAACATTGGCACAGGTCCAACGAAATCCTTAGAGGATACTGACGATGACGACACTGCACTAAATTGGTGATAATCCCGGAATTTTGGTGTTTCTTTTGATAATTCTGTCGGCGAGATAATTATGAGGTGTTGTTTCAAAGTTTTAGCTTTCTTTGGAAATGTTTAAATTAGTGATTAAGTGTGATGTTTTCTTGTTAATCGGTACATTTTTATTGGTGGTTTGAGCGTTTTTCGGAATGCTATTACATCGCAGGTTCTGAAAATAAGAACGGTATGTTCAAAATTCACTAAGCGCGTTGTTAGATTTTCAACTTTCAGCGCTAAGCTAAGTGTTGACTATCCAAAAGCGAGCCTCTTTTACGGCGTATCTGATGTTGAGAAATTCCTGATGAAAAAAACTTATAGCATTTGTCCCGACCCGGAATCGAATCCGTACCTTATGCTTATGCCCAATGAGGCATTCACCCAATTACATAGTCCTATAAACAACATCTTAACTACAAACATACATACTGAACTTAAAGCACTTTTACTCGTTTGCTTCAAGGCCAGTACTGGTCTTATCTCGCTGGCCTATATGTGAAGTGATTGACGACAGTGCACTGTAGTCGTGTGCAGACGACCTTAGGTCGAAACTTTGTAAGCTCTTTCGTGTAGTTTGATGGTCTGTTTTGAAATGTGCTATTGAATATTGATTATGATCTTTATGGAGCTTCTATAGGCTCAGATTTTTCGGCTTCGTCTGCGTATTGTCTCGTTTTAATTATCACTTGTTTTGGTGAAGGAAAAGATCGTGAGCAAAATCAGCATGCCTGGGAGGTATTTTCCGACGGCATGTAAAGCCAAGTCAGAAGCCCATAGTCGGCATAAGAACTTCGACAATAGGTTAGGTAAAAACCACTCGATAAAGAAACTGCTTCTCTCTCTACTTGCTTCTCTGCTTTCTATTTTGATATTTTCTGTGTAATCATTTTTAGGGTTCCGTACCCAAAGGGTCAAACGGGACCCTATTACTGCGACTTCGCTGTCCGTCCGTCCGTCTGTCACCAGGCTGTATCTCATGAACCGTGATAGTTAGCCAGTTTAAATTTCTACAGATTATGTATTTCTGTTGATGCTATAACAACAAATACTAAAAACAGAATAAAATAAATATTTAAGGGGGGCTCAAAGTGATATTTTTCCTGTTTTTATAAATAATGGTACGGAACCCTTCGTGCGCGAGTCCGACTCGTACTTGGCCGGTTTTTATGTTTATGTACTGTCAGCTGTGAAGATACAATTCATAAAATAAATAAATAAATAAAGATAGATTAACAGAATGCTTATATAAATCCTTTTCAGTATCGTGATAACTCTGTTGTGGAAGTCAGATAGGCAGGCGTCCATATGCTCCATGGGCCGCACTCGATTAGACTGAAAGCCAACCTCAACGCAGTTGGGAAAAAGCTAGACAGTTTATGATATAAACGTTTTATTAGGATTTAGAGCTTATTCTAGAAATTGGTTACAACTTTTTAGTGATGTTTGGCTCTTTTCCAAATTATTCAGTAAGCATTCTACTTCAAAATGTAATCCATCATTACCTAAACATGTACCGTTAAACACTTTTAGTTTCATTCCCAAAACGGGACGATTATTATAAATTCGACGCACGATGATACCGCGATCAATCGCATAGCCTGTGCGATGCCGCGGTGTAGCCCTGTAGAGCGGAGGGTTACCGTTCGACGGAAGGACGGAAGTTGAACTAGTCTTGTCTTCGGTACAAACTTATTAACTTAAGAAAGAACGGAAAACGACAGGTACAAGAAGAAGTAAAAAATGAATAAGAGCACCAAAAGAATAACTTTGAGGCAATATAAGTATCATCATCATTCTCTTGCCCTTATCCAATATAAGTATATAAGTATACTAATAAAAAAAACTAAACATAATTTAGCTAACTACTGACAAAAAATATTTAAAAGTAAAATGTCAGGACATTTCTAAGTAGGTAACCTTTTT
The DNA here is from genome assembly GCA_949152445.1 of Cerastis rubricosa. Classification (NCBI taxonomy): domain Eukaryota; kingdom Metazoa; phylum Arthropoda; class Insecta; order Lepidoptera; family Noctuidae; genus Cerastis; species Cerastis rubricosa. Next base: position 20,480,860 of record OX424541.1, read on the forward strand.
TGTTTTTTTTTATTTAGGATGGGAAGTCATCATATGACTTCTCCCGCTCTGGGCGGAGCGGAAGGGAGTGTCAGACTTGACTGACTAAAACCTATCCATGTTCCTTCTTAGCCCTTTGTGTTCCAGGGCCACGGTATCTCTTTCGAACAACCCGCAGCCCTGGTTCTAAGGTAACCTCACGTGGAGATAATAATTTCGCACGTAGCAATAACACCGCGTATCAGATTGACCATGAAATGATTCGCTCGATGTATCAAACTGTTTATTGCCTTGTTTGGCATGATGTATCAATTTTCTATGGTTTCTTCTAATACTAAAAGAGGAAAACATAACCCTCTTTGGATTCCACCGCAGTCAGTAACTAGTAAAAGTAGAAAAGAGCCGCAATTAGGAAAAAATCTGCTATTCCCTACATTTTAATGAAATTTCGATGTTTTGTCAACTCGTAAAAGCAGTATGAAGCATCAAGCAAGGGTGGGTCCGCTTATAAAACAGCAAAATCCTGACAAATTCCCAATTTGTTCCCTTACTTAAATCGGGGGAAGGGTTGAATGACGTCACTGTAGCAGTATCTCAGCTTACCCTACGGTTAAAACATTTTGAATAATTTACGAGTAAAGGGGACTTGCGGTTGGCGATACCTGTTGGCGCTACGATTACTAATGCTTGTCGAAACCGCAGACAACCAGTTTAACATTATTTAAGAAGCTAGTTTATTATAAAGGTTTATTTATTATTGAGTTGTTTAATTGTACGCAACGGGTTTAGACGGAGAGGGCACAATGTGCTAGAGCCCTTCAATATATATTTAGTAAGGAATGGTTACTTGTCATTTGAGGAGCTCGTGGCTTATTAAAAACAGCCGCACGGGTCGATCTTTAAGGTTAATTCGTGCTTGCTGAGGTTGGAACGTGGATGGGTGACCATAATTACATTCCGAGTTTCTTCCGTGCCCCAGACAGCACGTTAAGCCGGCTGTCATTTGACTTTCACAGTCGTTACGAGTAGTCAGAAGCCAAAAGTCTGACATACAGTCTTCCTAAGGGGTACCCAGTTACTGGGTTGTGGAGGTCCGATAGGCAGTCATCATTTCAGCCCAGACAGTCGCTTCATGTAAAATACTGGTACTCAGCTGCATCTGGTTAGCCTGGAAGCTGAACCCAAGATTGGGAATAGGCTAGGCAGATGATGGTTACTTATTATTTACTAATATTATTTTAATTTTAGTTTGTATATTGCTGTGCCCTAACAGGGCCCATAATATTGTTCATAGCTGTAAGCATTTCGTAACACCTTTTTAACAATATGGTACGCGAATAACTTAGCAGTTCTAACTAGAAAGAATACGAAAGAAAGTATTACCTTTGCCCTGCAGGGGAACACTTCAGGCTGTTTATAGTTACTCATCACGCCTGTAATCCCCAAAGGGTAAGGCAGAATCGTACCTGATAGTACACCAACATTTCGTCAGTTATGATTAAGTCCCATGTAATAGGGGGCGAGCATATTGCCACAGTTATCATCATCATCAGCCTACAATGTTCCCACTGCTGGGACACATGCATCCCACTCCCTCTCTATGAGAGGGAGTGGGCTTTAATCCACCACGCGGGCCCAGTGCGGGTTGGTAGATGTCACATGTTTTCGAATTTAGTTCTAGGACATGCAGGTTTCCTCACGATGTTTTCCTTCACCGTTTTTGTGCGCAGTGGTGATGAAATAAATTACACAAAGTAATGCGCCTGCCTGGGTTCGAAGCCACGGCTTACTGCTCGTAAGTTGGGGCTACCACCACTGGGCCACCGCTGCTCTCTATTGCCATGTTAGTAGGATATATTTAAATAATACTGCATACATACTCCGTATGTGATAATGAATCACAGTTATTTTAAACTAGGGCTCATTTTCAGTAATGAATGTAGTCACCTTTTTAAAATGCTCAAAATTATGTAGCATTAAAACGAATAAGCCCTAATTACCAAACAACGAACTTGTATTTAACAAGCAAACATCCAATAATTCATAAGGCATTATAAACGACCTTCAAATGAAGCTTACCTATTATGTACATATATCTAAAATGGCCTCATTTTACATAGAAAATGATGCGAAGGCTTTACTTACATGTTCCTGAAAGACAAATGGATACCAGGAGTTATTTCCCACGAACTTCATCCCTCAATGATTTGCAAGTTTTTGTGTTCGTCCTAATGTTGAGATGGGGGTTGTTTCTGCTGAAACAATGATAGGATTAGTATCACGTTATTGTAATTTGGCAAGAGGTATTACAGTATTGTGTATTGTAATTGTGTTCGTAAATGTTCTGTTTGGTGTCGGACGTAAAGAATAGCACCATCCCATATTTCCCGTGGGTGTCGTAAGAGGCGACTAAGGGACTTGCCAGAGAATGGGCAGCAGCGTTCTCTGTGCTTTTGTAACAACCGTACTGCGATCGCCAACCCGCCTGCCAAGCGTGGCGATTATGGCAAAACCCTCCAAAATGTCAATATGGCGACACTTGAGGGAGGCCTATGTCCAGCAGTGGACGTCTTTTGGGCTAAATGATGATGATGAATGAAAATCAAATAATTTTCACAATAGAAGACCTAAATATGAATGGTCTATTGACGATAAATAGGACGGAATAGTAAACCAAAAAAAAAAAAATACTTTCACGCAATTAATAGTCCTTTCGTGGAAAATTTTTCGCAAAAGTGCACCAGATTCCGAGGGTTGCTATCAAATGTACTATCTTTAGCAACACAGTATTACAGTTTTTCAGCCTCTTAGTCCCATAATCACGATACCTGTCAGTAGGCATTATCTAAGTAGCTATTCGCAGGTTCCAAACTATACAGCTAGCAAAAACCACAAGGTTATAGAGCAATGACCTCACGAAGTTAGAACCGAAGGCGTTGTAATAATGATTAGTTTTGCCGAAGTTGCAGCGAAGTGACTCGGGCATTTGCCGAATTAAACTGTTCGGAGTTTGCTGGAGCTAAAGTTTGCCTAGATTTTAATTATTTGCGGTCACAAGTGTATATTCTGTTCCTATTGTTCGGTGAAATGAATAGAAGGAAGTGGTTATTGAATTGGATGTAGTTTTGTTTTGTAGTATTAAAAGTGACTAATTTTAGTAAAGTCAATGTTCCAAGCCTCCTTATTTCCATAAGTACAATATTTCTTGTATGTAAAAGAAAGCAGTATATTAAGTTATTTTTTATTAGGGTTCCGTACCCAAAGGATCAAATGGGACCATATTACTGAGACTTCGCTGTTCGTCCGTCCGTCCGTCCGTCTGTCACCAGGCTGTATGTCATGAACCGTGATAGTTAGCCAGTTGAAATTTCTACAGATTATGTATTGCTGTTGCTGCTATAACAACAAATACTAAAAACAGAATAAAATAAATATTTAACGGCCACTGCCCATAGAAAAAAGCGTTTTTATAAATAATTGTACGAAACCCTTCTTGCACGAGTCCGATTCGCACTTGCCGGTTTTTACACCTTAAAATATGCGTGAAACATGTCGTTTGCTCTGTATGGTGTCGGACGTAAAGAATAGCACCATCCCATATCTTCCCGTGGGTGTCGTAAGAGGCGACTAAGGGACTTGCCACAGAATGGGCAGCAGCGATCTCTGTGCTTTTGTAACAACCGTACTGCGATCGCCAACCCGCCTGCCAAGCGTGGCGATTATGGCAAAACCCCTCAAAATGTCAATGTGGCGATACTTGGGGGAGGCCTATGTCCAGCAGTGGACGTCTTTTGGGCTAAAATGATGAATGATGATGATGATGATGTCGTTTGCGAAAAAAATTGTAAACTTAACCTTCCGTTCTGTGAAAACATACTGTGGCGGTCACATAATACACGACTGTGTATTATGTATCAATAATTATTAAAGGACCTTCAATCAAATAACTTTACAAGTAACTCGATCCTCCCTAACATTACTCAAGTACGCAACCCAAGTAAGACGACGCTTCTGAACCTCAAACTTTGAGATCTTGCTTTGCCTTTTATGTACGAAGTTCCACAGCGTACGACTTTGCAGGTCTGTTCGGCGCGCCATAAAGACATGGCCAGCAGTGCTGTCAATCCATTTAAATGATTAGTTTTACTCGCAGTCAGTCGGTGGCAAGCTTGTGGTTGCTTTCAAGATGTTTTATGAGATTAGAGAGCAACGCTTCGGATTGAAATTACGTTTGAGCTCCAGACAGAACGCGTCGATGCCTGAAATTTGTGATTTTTCAAAACTTTAGAATATTGGAAAGTTTGTGATGAAGGGATCCAAAGGAGCCCATGATAGCTTTTATTGTTGTCAATAATCAAGGCTACGATCAGTGCACAAATTGGCCAAGCAATTTAAATGCTACAAAGTACATTAAAAACCACGATTTAACTATAGCAAAGGGTAGCAGGATCTTTTTTTTTTCTCATGTATGTGAGCTTAACTTAGCGATCACTAATACGTCTATCATTTTGATGATCATATTATCTGATCTTATCGGTTTTTTATCGGTTACATTTCGGGGAGTGTGTGATGGAATTGCATGATCTGATTCCGCCTAGCCCGTTTCATCATCGGACTACCAGACGTACGGCGATGCGCCATCGGTACTTGGTGGACATCCCACACATACGCCCTAAGCATTTTGGGAATACTTTTATAATGCGTACCGCTAAGGAGTGGAATTCCCTGCCGGAGTCTGTGTTTCCCGATAGCTACAATCTAGGGGTCTTTAAGTCAAGAGTGAATAGGTTTCTTCTAGGCAAGCGTGCTTCACCGTCGACCACATCATCGCTTACCATCAGGTGAGATAGTGGTCAAGCGCGGGCCTATAGATAATAATAAAAAAAAAAAATTGACTTAAGCAGAGGTATTCATGCCAATAGACAAAACACCACTAAAACATTCGCGCCTATAGATGTTTTTATAAACAACTAGTTGCGCCCGCAGTTTTATCCCGCAGACCAGGATAAGTAGCCTATGTGTTAATCCAGGGTATAATCTATCTACTTACCAAATTTCATTCAAATCCGTTCAGCCATTCAGGCGTTAAGGAGTGACAAACACACACACACACACACTCACTCACAAACTTTCGCCTTCATAATATTAGTGAGATATAGTTTAATGCCTAAACAATATTCTGATGTAATGATGATCAGTTTCAATGCCTATAAACCCATTTCGCTCAAAACAGTAACGATGTGGTCCAGTTAAATATAAAGCACCCGAAACTCCATCCTAGTTTACCAGTTAAATTATTAAGCTTGTTAGGCAATCAAAGATAGTAGAGAGCTGCTAAGTAGGGTAAGATCAGAAGGCTTAAACAACGATGAAAAAAAAATAGAGTTACAAAACATACCAAAGAGATTACGCTAAAAAAAAATTGAAAATCGGTCCACAAATGACAGAGAAATCGGTGAACGTACAAAAATAAAAATACAAACAGTCGAACATAGAATATCCTCCTTTTTTAGAAGTCGGTTAAACATTGACTAGGGGCGACTGCTACAAGGTTACCCCAAACATATTGAAGTAAACGGCCCCAATACAACCTATAGCTGATGTCATAAACGGCCAAAAAGCCTTTAAAAACAAAACTTTCCTCAAAAAAGTAGTAAAAATGGGTGATCAGTTCCACTTTTCATACGCCGATGAGCACAGTTAAATCATTATGCCTTAACTCATAAAAGTGGTTACGACCCAGTCTGGCATGCTTATCGTTGGCGGGGTGCCAACCGGCGTGTTCCGGGTTCACTTCTCGGCTGTGGCAAATGGTGCCTTGTTCGCGTTTTCGATCATTTCCGTCCATTATTGGTTGTGGTGATTTAGTGTTGTGAAAACGAAATTAACCGAGTTTGAGGATGCGCCAGATGCGCTCTGTATGGTGTCGGACGTAAAGAATAGCACCATCCCATATCCTCCCGTGGGTGTCGTAAGAGGCGACTAAGGAACTTGTCAGAGAATGGGCAGCAGCGTTCTCTGTGCTTTTGTAACAACTGTACTGCGATCGCCAACTCGCCTGCCAAGCGTGGCGATTATGGCAAAACCCCCCAAAATGTCAATGTGGCGACACTTGGGGGAGGCCTATGTCCAGCAGTGGACGTCTTTTTGGCTGAAATGATGATGAATGATGAGGATGCGCCAGAAATATTGAAACGGCAACTTGGCACTAACTGGCCATGCTGTCAATACAATGAAAGAAAAAACGTTTTTTGGCGAAATTGCCACAAGTACACACAATATTAAAAAAAAGAAAAATCAAATATAAAAATAAAAACTTAAAACTAAACAAGAAATACTGTGTGACTCACGGCAGCTCCAAATAGAAAATCGAAATCTAGGTATTATGTCTATAATTGAAGACAATTATAAAACTAAGGTGTTACGTTTGCTATTGTAAGTGAAGATTACCTAGTTCACACAGATAATTACTGTATCATGGCGAGAATTATTTAATACAATGACTCACTCTCATCCTTGTAAGTGAGGAGACAATGCTTGCCGCTGGACTCGGAGTGGCAGATGAGATCTTCCTCAGTCGGTCTTCTGCTCGTCTCAAGGCCTTGGTAGTAGATCGTGTATCGTTTGGCAGGAGTTGGGGGTAAAAGGGGTTAAAGCTGGTAGGGGGTTGGGTCCTCGATTATAACGCTATCACTCTTATTAAAAGGTAATGAAAAAAATTTGAAAAAAATATAACAAAGTTTCATACAGCAAATCAGGTAAAAAACGGAAACGGCACGTTAAAACGGACAATTGACAGAAAAATCTGCCCCAGTATTTTGTCCGTGGTGTAAAATGTTGTGCAAAATCGATAGTGCAAAACATTAAGTACGCCATTTGCGTCATGTATCATTTTTCCTTCATCCTGCCAAACGATATATTTTTTTGCCGATATTAATAAGTCTCACATGCGACCAATCATCATCATCATCAGCCTATAATGTTCCCACTGCTGGGACACAGACCTCCTCTTTATGAGAGGGAGTGGGCTGTAATCCACCATGCGGGCCCAGTGCGGGTTGGTAGCTGTCACATGTCTTCGAATTTTTAGTTATAGGACATGCCGGTTTCCTCACGATGCAGATGTTTTCCTGCACCGTTTTGAGAGCAGCGGTGATGAAATAAATTACACAAAGTAATGCGTCTGCTTGGATTCGAACCCAAGGCTTACTGCTCGTATGCGACCAATAAGTAGGACTAACGTTGAAATAAAGTCTTAAATCTTGTTATAAAGGATAATTATCAGTATTGCTTAGATTTGGATCATAATAGTCAAAATAAATGGTCAGTCACTGGTACTTTATATTCAGGCTTATATAGTTCTTTTGACAGCTATTTTTAAAGTGACAAAAAAATATTACTGAAAGATTACTCTTAGAATGAAATGAATAATATTTATTGAGATAGGTCATCACATGTGTATCACAATATGTATAAAACAGCATTTCAAACGGTGCATTACATGTAAGGCCCATGGCACACGGCGTATTTTAAACGCGCAGACGACGCGCGTTTCACGATCGCCCCGTGTGCTTGCTTACAAGGTTGCGTTCAAATCTCGTTTGAAGCACGTATACGCGCGTCATCTGCGCGTCGTCTGCGCGTTTAAAATACGCCGTGTGCCATGGGCCTAAGTCCGTGGCCAGACGTAAACATCACTGTTTACATAACGATTACGTCTCGATACTCAATCGATTTAGCTGGAATCGAATCGATTGATGATGCATTCGAAACGAATGTGTTCCGATTGAGGTTCGTGTGACTGGCTGTTTGTTTGACTGTTACATAAATGAACATTATTGAAAACATACCTTTTTATTAAGGTTCTTGATTAAGGATTGTCGAATTTTACTTGGGTTCAGCGCAAAACGTTTTTTTAGGGTTCCGTACCCAAAGGGTCAAACGGGACCCTATTACTGAGACTTCGCTGTCCGTCCGTCCGTCCGTCTGTCACCAGGCTGTATCTCATAAACCGTGATAGTTAGCCAGTTGAAATTTCTACTGATTATGTATTTATGTTGCTTCTTTAACAACAAATACTAAAAACAGAATAAAATAAATATTTAAGGGGGGCTCCCATACAAAAAAGTGAATTTTTGTTCGTTTTTACAAATAATGGTACGGAACCCTTCGTGCGCGAGTCCGAATCGCACTTGGCCGGTTCTTTCATTCCTTCTTCTGTCATCGTTCCGCTGTTTTTGAGTTCTTTGTCTTTCCGTATTTTCTTTGGTTTTACTCTCACAGTACTTTTAAAATCACAACCATTTACCAAAAGGCGACAAAACATGCACTACCACAGGCAGCCTCTAAAAAAAGTAACAATTCTATTTTATACATTCGCAACACTGCGTCAACAGACAAATGGTAGGCGGCCATTTTGAAAAATCTAGACGCAGTAAGTCTTTTGAGCTTTCAACTTTCACTATTGTTATTCAATTTCTCTATAATTAAACGAATGTACAGACAATCGTGTGTTTGTGATTGATAAATTAACTGCGTCGTAATTCCGCGAATATTTTTGTTTCTTGACCATACAAAACTACTGCGATGACCTTTTACTGTCACTAACTATTACCCAACACAAGGTTACTCCAACCAACTAAAGTTCAATCAATCCAGCATAAAATTGTGAAAAAAAAACATCTTAAAAACTGCATAGTAAACATACTGTCATCTATTGCAATGGCCTTATTCTCTGCGAACAAACATCGGATGAGCTACCAAGGCCGGCCGGTTACGTGCGAAACGAAAACAATACGAAAATATCGCCGAGATAAAAACTTGCATGTCTTGAAGAAAGATACTGGAAACTGGAATTAGACTTACGTGAGTTATCTAGTGTTCTAGCTTTTTCAGAATTAAGGCCTGTTGAGCGGGAGGATTTGATTTGACAATTTCCCATCCGTAAAAAAAGGCCCGCTTGCATCGTCAATCACTACTGTACTGCGTTTAACGCTCAACGCAAACATCATTCCGTCTCTGTGATCTTCGACGATTGCCGAAAACAGACGATTGTTTGAGTTTTTGATTACCTAAAACTATGTAATTTGACAATCCCTCCATCCAAACTAAAGGTATTTTAAAGGATATAAAGGAGTGTGTTCACGACATTAATTCAGTGTTAATTGGTGAAAATTCATGATAGTCGGCTGTCGAAGGACAATATTATTAGGTCAGTTGTTTTAGAATTATTCTTATATCCTTAAAGAATCACATTTCTCAACTTTCAAATGGTGTTTTGCAGAAACTCATTTTCCCTCAGGGAGACCCATAGGTTCTGATTAATGATTATGAACTTAAATTACATTATGGCGTTAAAAAGAATCCAATACCATGTACCAGTTCACGATAATAACTTGATATCTGACCACCAATGACTACCAACTAATCCATATAAAAACGATCAGTCCCACAGTTTTTACCCAAAAAAGAGCTATTATATAATATACTATAAAATATTTAAGTAATATAACAGTACTCTACGAACACCATTTAACTATGGCGCGGCCTTGGTGCGGACTAAGTGCTTAAATTCGGCGTGATTCATATCCCCGCGCGTTTTGTGGCCGAATTTACGAGCGATTAGCGGTTTTGTTCGATTTTATGACTTAGTTTTATACTCTCAAGGTTGAGGATTATACTGGCAATAAATTATTTTGGAGGAACTTTTATTTGCTTTCTTGAGACACGGGCCGTCCGGGTAAAACTGCGACTGTTACATCAAAGGTAATAAAACTTTTGTTTAATCGCGGAAAACGTTACAAGTTCAGGCTAACTTTACCCCGCTTAAATTAAATTCAATATTCCTTAAATTAAATGTTTCCTTTAAAAGATTTCACTCTAATACGAAGAGCAGACTTCCCCGACAAATTGTTATGAAGCTATAATTCATAACAATTTGTCAATTTCCCTACATCGTCATTTTTTGTCTGTTGGCATTTTTTAAAAATTATGAATAACAGGTTGTAGAAAATGGAAATGAAAGCATGCAATGTATTTTTTTTTTAAACATATAATCTTCATAATTACACTATTCATTAATTACAGGTTATGTTTGTTTTGTACCATTAAACCAGAAATGGATTGTATTGGTTGGTTTGTTTAGGTTAATTCGCTAACAATTCAATTGCCAGTGGAGTACAATTATCTTATGCCTTTTACCTTTCAGTCATTAACAATCGCTGTCAGCATATAACTCGCCCCACAGTCAACAGCTATCCAGCCGTTTAAGTGACGCAAGAGTCGATTTTTGCACATTTTTTTTTTTTTTTTTTTTTAAGAAAATAAAAATAAAATAGAAATAAAATAAATTTTTACGAGCACAGACAATTCGTCAGTCTCCACTGCAGACTATTTTAAATTTTATTTTAACGCATTCAGATGCATATGGCGTCCGCTTCATAGATAACTTGGCTGCAATAAATTTATTTTTACGGTCTTCTGTCTAGATCAAAAACAGGTTTTGTTTTTGCTGTCTTTTAAATAGATGTTAGTGGTTTAAATCTTGGTGAAGGGTATGTAGAGGAGAACTGCAATTTACTGCTTTATTCTAAGTTCATTTACTGGAAAAAGATAAATTATTTTTACATAAAGTCTTAGTAAGTTATTCATGTTCAACTAATTTTACACAACAACAGCATTTTCTTAACCAGATAAGGTCAGTGTGTCGAGAAGCTCGTGACTAAATAATAACAGCCGCATGGGTCGATCTTTAAGGTTAAGCCGTGCTTGCCGAGGTTGGTCTGTGGATGGGTGACCATAATTACACATCGAGTTTCCTCCGTGCCTCGGAAAGCACGTTAAGCCGTTGGTCCCGGCTGCCATTTGTAGATCTTTGACAGTCGTTACGAGTAGTCAGAAGCTAAAAGTCTGACATCCAGTCTTACCAAGGGGTATCGTATTACTCAGTTACTGGGTTGTGGAGGTCAGATAGGCAGTCGCTTCATGTAAAATACTGGTACTCAGCTGCATCCGGTTGGACTGGAAGCCGACCCCAAGATAGTTTGGGAAAAGGCTAGGCAGAGGATGATAAGATCAGTGAGTCCTATTTGACATCTCTGAGAAGAAACACTAAAACAAGGTGATGTGAGATTCAACTAAAAATTTTCAGTTCAATTGGTCATCGGGAAGTGGTTCTAATTTAGCTTCCGAGATTCCACGCGAACAAACATACTTCATTAATTGCAAGTTAAATAAAAGCTTGTAATGAACCCTTGCTTGGCCCAAATATTCGAAAAGGTTTTCGATACGAGTTCCAATATTTGTTGCCTCTATCCAATAATACAATTGCTTGATCATTTCTATATAATTTATCGCGCACTTATTTTCTCATAACCCTCCCATTTTATTAGAAGAAAGAAACGGCTTGCTTCGTTAACCAATAACGTACGATGTTTATTATGAATATTACGGAACCCTGGAAAGAGGTCAATTCCGGTTGCAAGTTATTACAGGAAGTTCTGTGGTACTTAGAGAATATTCTCACTAGCTTTACATTGTGTAGTTTCCAGTAATAGGAGACCTAATTACCTAGCTAGTGCTAATTCCTGTAATATATTTCAAAACTTTAGGGTTTTCGGCCATTCATGCCAACCTCAAGTCGGATTGTTTTATTTAATGTTGCTATAGGCAACACCCTTTACTTTTTAAATGTAATTACCAGGAAACCTTCCCTAAACGAGTAAATGTAGTACGTTTACCGATACCTAATTTTGAATAGAGGTTGTCCGATAAAAAGCTTTTATTTCAACGAAATTCAGATAAGATACGATAAAAACTCTATATTGCACACCGCAAAAATTACAATGCTGTGGGTGTTTGGAAGTGCTATCTTTTTGATTGCAAATAACATCAGCGAAAATTGCTTTGAGTCAGAACTTTCAGCCTAAGTGTCCTGGAACCAAATAACGTAAACTTTTGACATCCACCGATCCGCACTGAGCCTCCGTGGTGGATGACAGCCCATTCTGCTGTAATAGCTGCAGCAGTGGAAACATAATAAGCTGATAATGTGCATGCCAACATAAATATCAGTTCCGCAAACGTTCAAAAATCCCAACGAAACCTCACAGATCTGTAATAATCTGTAAATCTGAACATACAGCTGTAATAGCCCATATAACGACTGCTTCACGGGCCGCATGGCCCCAAATAGCCCATTGGCTATTGTTTATAACCTGTTTGCAGACTTACGGCCCGTAATCCGAAGGGCGCTATGTAGCGTGCCCAAAAAACTTTCTTCACTTAATAATTACGTACATTTTTGACGAAACTGTTGACCTAATTTTGTGGTTTAGTGCTAGTACTGTCGTAAAACGGGTTAGTTATTTTAGTTTTTGTTGTTTTGTTTCAATTACCGGGTACTTATATATACGGCACGAAGTTGAGTGTTGCATGATAAGTTATTGCTTTAACAACCTTTGCTAGTCTGAGTAAGTATGTTACCTTTGCTAGCACCCTTTCGAAGAGGAAATAAAGACATCCTCACTGGTTTTGCGAAAAAATCTAGAGACATACTAACTTCGGATACCGAGCCTCTCTCTTGAACTCAATATAAATTTACTCATACGTCTAAACCTATAACAAACCGGGAACAGAACAGTACACTTACATTACAGACAGATAGACGGACCTACCAGGCTATCAGCGGATCGATCGCCGACGCCGCGCCGCGCCGCCGCAACCGTCTGAGATCGCAGGCCGACGCATCTATCCGTATTATATCGAATGACGACGTGCGTATGTCGAACGACTTGCGAAATGCCTTTAATTGAGTTACTATGAGTCATGTTTCTAGTGTGAAGTTGGCTGATGAGAAGATCTAATCACAGATCACAGGTCGATCTTTAAGGTTAAGATGAGCTTGCCAAGGTTGGTCCGTGGATGAGTGACCATAATTACATACCGAGTTTCCTCCGTTCCTCGGAAAGCACGTTAAGCCGTTGGTCCCGCCTGTCATTTGTAGATCGTTGACAGTCTTTACGAGTATTCAGAAGCGAAAAGTCTGACATCCAGTCTTACCAAGGGATATCGTATTACATAGTTACTGAGTTGAAGAGGTCAGATAGGCAGTCGCTTCATGTTAAATACTGGTACTCAGCTGCATCCGCCTAGACTGGAAGCCGACCCCAATATAGTTTGGGAAAAGGCTAGGCAGATGATGATGATCCATCAAACTTTTTACAAACCAAAAATGTAAGAAACAAACCTCACTGCTCGCTTTGTGTCATAATTATTTGTACATGTTAAATCAGAACAATTCATACTGGATACTTATTCTTCTTCAATCTTTGGCCACTCCGTGCTGAGATGTCTTCCAAATCTCTCCATTTTTGGCGGTTTTGTGTCATGGCTATCCAGTATCTTCCAGTCATTGTGTACTAGTAATGATTTATGGAACAGCCGAAAATTTTCTACATGGGTGTGGCCCTTATGATGTACTGAACACGTGGTGATCGTTTGTGCGTCTATGTCCGTTCCACTCTTTATAATGGAAAATATTGATCAGATTATTTGATGAAGGTACTTAATATTCTATACGCGTTTTCTAATCAAACTTTTTCTTGGATACAATCTGAGCTTATTCTGTTGAAGAATGGATTTATTAAAATGTAGGTATTCATATTTCAAAATTTTCTTTTTCACGAGAATTGAAGATTTTATAAAAATAATATTGGAAAGGCTCATAACATGACGCCTAATGTAGAAGTATGGAGTAAGACAAAATTAAATACATAGCATGAGTTTGAAAAAAACATGATGAGATTGAGGCTCTAGGATTTTTGATTAGGTTAAATAAGCCTGATAAAGATAGGTTCTAGAATGTTAATATCACTATTATATTTAGATTTAAATATGTCTTCTTTTTTTACGTATGGGAAATCATCCAATGAGTGAAGAATGAGGAGTCCCGCTCTGGGCGGAGCGGAAGGGAGTGTCAGACTTATACTGACTAAAACCCATCCATGTTCCTTCTTAGCCCTTTGTCTTCCAAGGCTACGGTATCTCTTTCGAACAGTCTTGCAGTCCTGACAAGCATTGGCCCTCTCGGACCCCTTCCGATTTGCTGACTACTCCTTGAGGCGCGCGTGGAACACGAACGCGCCGTCGGCACGGCCTGTCGTCATAAGACGGACGGACGGTGAGCTAGCCCATCACTCACCGTCCACAGGCCCGCACATAATGTTCTTACAATTAACTTGTATGTCAGTTGTAAAAGGACATGTCTTTAACTTTCATATCGCGAATAAATATGAAAGTTTCATATAACTGATCAATATTTTATACGACTGAATCGTTATTAGTTATTGAGGGTAATATAAATAAAAGTGTAGGCCATTACATAGTTGTTAACTTATATTATAGTACCTCATTAGTTGAATGGTTGTCAGCATTAACGAGCGTTCTGTTCTGAGTTCGGACTCTCAAGTTTGTGACTTTCATTAATTTTTTTGTACCCGTGTCTAACCATTCTATTTAGATCTTTGACAGTCGTGACAGGTAGTCCGTGAGCCAAAGTCTGTCAACCAGTCTTACCAAGGGGTGTCGTATTACCCAGGACTAACTTTGCTGTGGAGATCAGATAGGCAGTCGCTCCATGAAAAATACTGGTACTCAGCTGCACCCGGTTAGAATGGAAGGCGACCCCAAAATAGTTTGGAAAAAGCTAGGCAGATGATGATGGTGGTGTCAACCGGTTCTACTGCTAGCTAGGCATTATTTTATATATTCTAACTGCCTGTAATTAATAAATTAATTCTTAATACATGTAACAATGAAGTTTTTATCCGACAATCCCAAAAACGTTTACCAGATTTGGAAGCCAAATTGGAACAATTAATATTGGATTAAATGAGCCGTCAAATAAACGATTGATTGAATCGAAATAAAACGTTTGTCAATTCCATATTTAAAATGTATGAAAGCGTTTCATTCTGTCATGTCGTGTGTCGCAACTGTCAACGTTCCGTTTTACTCGGCCAAGGTCTTCAGTTATTGTTCCTTTTTATTTTTAAATACGCCGCCTTTTTTGGACATGTGATGCGTGGAATGAAACAGGTTCTGAATATCTCTGCTCTTAATTGGGTTGTGCAACTTTTCTGATTATTTTTAAATGGAATTGTGTATTTTAATTTTTCTGTGGCGTGGTGTTCTAGAATGTTGCCGTGATTTTTGATTAAAATGACATTAATAAGACTCACAGATAAGCGAACATAAATATCTACTCATGTAATTTTTATTGACTGTTTCTAGTTCAACATTTTAACTTAAATACACCATTGCGGCATAAATCGATAACAAAAGTTGCATACAATCAGATAAGCCATTTTCGCGCAAGAACTCATCATTCAGTTCATTCATTCACAGTCTTTTGTTCACTCTCGCATTGTCTTAAAACAAGCGCCGTCTGGCGAATCGGAACAAAAAAAGTTGAGTTGTGTTAAGCTAGTATCTTTTCTGAATGAGAAAATATATTTATGTTCTCATAATATTTTCAATGAGAGTGGAAATATTGTGTGGAGTTAGTAGATTGATTCAACAAAATGTTGATACGGTTTCAACGTTTTTGTTAAGTTTTTTTTTTTATGAAAACGGGTATCAAGTTTCAACCAACGGGATGCCATCTTCAAAACAAAGTAACTACTTCATAGCCTTGGCATATACCTCTTTATTGCAAAACCTGTGCAGTAGTAAACTGCAAATTGTTCTCACACTTTTACATACAGTCAATCACTATGCATTTGGTCCTAAAAATACTGCTTGCATCTTACACAACACACAACATCGACTTTCGAGTATTGCTCAAAATTCCCAAAAGTCTGCACTCCCAATTGTTGTCAATTAGCACTACTATACAGCTTAGCCTGAGTTTCAACTGTACCTAAGTTGTTTAGTCTTTCCAGTGTATTTTTTTCTTACCTAACGCGTTGTAGTCTCTTTCGTAACGGCTACTGGTTGTAAAACAGTGGCAATTAGGTTTATGTGGTGTGGCTGCTAATGTGGCAATGAATCATGTTTGTAAGGGTTAAGATTCAGAATTAGTTGGGTATGCTAATGAAGTTAGTTGTTAGTCACTTGCTTGTGACATCAACTGTAAAAATAGAATGGCTAAGATTTCATAGCAATTTGTTATAGTGTCAAATAGAATATCCGAAGATCACAATTTATAAATTAGGATAATTGTTGCAATAGAGTACCTAAATAGTTAAGAGTGATTGCAGACATGCAATAAAACACCCGCGTGGCTAAAAATCTAAGATTTATGTGACACCCACCACACATAGTGAGGAAGCCATTGTAGAACAGTGATAAGTTGTTTACAGTATTCGTTTAGTTTTCTATAATAATTTTGGGTGTAACGCGAATATAATTTATTGTAGCTAACGCATCAGTACTATATTACGGTTATAAGTGTTTGATGAAAAGAATTTCTATCAGCAACGGTAAGCTATTTCAAATACGGACAGACATTTATGCAACCAAACCTAGGTAAAAATCGATAATCGCCTTCACGTTTATAATTCCAGTATGAAAGAACATACGTACCTATGTTAAACAAAATGTAGCGAGCACAACATTACCTGCAGACTACAGTCCCTCAGTGCGAATGATGTCATCGTTAGGGCGTGAATAAACGTCTAATTGGTAGTAATTATACTGATATAAACATTTTACCGAGTACCTAGCCACCTCGCAGTAGACACGTACTATTACTGCCTGTAAAAGAGAGTAATTGCCTTCGTGTAGAGATGTTTTAGAGAATGAGGCGGCTTGTGCATCTTTATGCACTGTCTTATGTGGAAACCTGTTTTTATAGTCTGCTAGATAGTTCTACGGAAATGTGGCACCTGATTTGAATAGAGCGATAAATATATAAGTTTATAAATACACACATCAAAAGTGTCTAGGGATCAACATATATTTTTGCAATAACTTTTCTCCTGATTGATATTAATTAAAATTTTCTTTAAGGATTCATCAAATAAAGTGTTTTCGTTTGTCACAGTAACGATAAACCAAGTCACCTTTGCATTAATAAAGAAATTTGCCATTTTCTAATAAAGGGATTTTTGACATTTGAACCACTAACATTAAAGTTCGAAAAAAAGACTGAAATAACAGTTTTCTTTAAAATTTTATTGGGTAACTTAAACAATTAATAATCCGTGTTTCTACCGCGAACACTAACAACACAAGAACATCGGTTTGGCATACTCAAAATGAGTTCATCCAAATCACGCTGTGGAATGGCCGCCCATGTTCGTTGCAACAACAAAAAAAGGTCTTCTTGCGACTGGATACCCTCCATATTCGGCAGAGCTCTTCTCTGTAGCATATCCCATGCATGCTCAATCGGGTTCAAGTCTGGCGACTGAGCAGGCCAGGGCAGGACATTGATGTTAGCTGCGGCGAGAGTCTGTCTTACAACTCTTGCGGTGTGCGGTCGTGCTTTATCATGCATTAACTGAAATAAGGGACCGATTTGCACTTGTAGAGGAACGATGACGTCTGATACAATCGTCTCAGCATAAATTTGAGCGTTGAGGTTGCCTCTGATCCAAATCAACTCAGTTCTTCCGCCGATCCAAATACCCGCCCATACCATGATGGTTCCACCACTATAAGGATGGACTTCCTGGCAGGATTTTAATCGCTGTTGGCGTCCAGGGGTTCTCCAGTGTCGTATACGTCTTGTATCCGGTCTCATACCAAAACGAGACTCATCAGAAAAGCACACGAAACGCCATTGTTCTTCTGCCCAATTTCTGTGTTCAAGAGCCCATTGATATCGAATCCTACGATTGTGCATTGCTATAGGTGGTACCCGTAGCGGTCTTCGGGAATGAAGGTTCACTTCATGCAAGCGGTTTCTGACTGTTCGGTCGCTAATTAAGTTCCCTGAAGAGTGATGAAGCCTCACGGCTAACATCATGGCGGTTATTGTTGGAGCTCTTCGAGTTAAGATTTGAATGTATCGGTCTTGTCTCCGTGTGGTGCAGCGATACCGTCCTCCATGGCGCTCAGCCACGGTACCAGTGCTTCGGTAACGTGTCCAAAGTCGACTGATAACACTCTGACTTGTATTCAGAGCTAAAGCCACAGTACGTTGCCGGGAACCAGCTTCTATCATTCCCACGGCTCTGAGCATTTCTTCCCTGCTTAAATGACGTCGCCGCTCCATAATAACGTTGGTTTTAATCAGTAGTAGGGAAACAGTAGCACTAATAATGTCTTCAATGCGTTGTATGTTTTTATAGGGAAAATATTGACAGCTGATTTTCATCTTTTACTCGAATTTGATTCACAGTTCCTGATTCAAATTATGAAATGCACCAAAAAGGATCCATATAAATTTATAAAATCATAAATTTATTACAAAGCCACATCTCAATCTCAAGAAATCCGCATAATAAAAAATCTCTAATCTTTGTAAAGAATAATGGTTACACTACGAAGTAGCAATAGCAAGGAAGAGTTTACTTAAATACACACACTTTTTTATTGAGAAGCGTTACGTTATTGTAAAAAATACAAAAAATGTAACCAAGAAACTTTAAATTAAAGATTAAAGATTAAAAACAGAAAACCGAATCCATGCAAAAGCAAATAGCTGAAAAAACAACTTTACCCATAAATATAACTTTAACAAGCGGAAGTCAAAACAAACTAAAACTACTTTAAGTAGAAGGAAAACTTACTACTTGTCAAAATCGATCGCAGCCAATTTCAATACAAGGAATGCCCCAAACACAAACGCCTGCGCTCTGACTCAACGCTGACTCATTCGCATAAAAACGACCAGCATAATCAGAAACTCCTTCCCCCCTGGTATCAAAACATCGTTTGTACAAACAAGAAGCAATCGATTGAATTGTAGGGCTCTGCATCAACTGGTCGTGTCTCACGCACGTCTCTGCTGCGTGACCTTCGTTCTATAATGATGTTTGTTGTCTTCGACACTTGATGTCTTGTGGTGATAAAATTTGACATTCGAAGTGCAATTTGGTGAAAGGCGGACGCCATATCCATTATAGTGCTGTCGTGAATGCTGATGTTAGAATTTAATACGACATAATTAGTTTATGATATTATGTCCTTTTGATCTCACTATTAGCTTTAGTTATAACTGCAATGATAGTTTTATGTATGTCATAAGCAAAATTGGTGGAGAATAATATTGCTTATATAATAGTCATTTAAACATGCATCGAAGAAGGTCATCTGTGGTAAGAAAATCAAAATAATTTAATTGTTATTTTGTAAATTTTAGTATGTGTCATAGTTATCATTTTAATTTTAGTTGCAGTAATTAGTGATAAACCGTTGTAATAAAATAAAATAAATGAAATAAACTTCACTTGTTTTTTTACTGATCACAAAAATATAAACAACAACAACAGAACAATTTACAGTCCGGTCAGAGCTGCCACCAAAACATCCAATACACAAATTTTTTCGACACGCCCCGGTCACTGTGGTCTAATTTCACCAATTAGTTGAGTCTTTGTATTCTAACTAATTCTGAAACTGGACCCTTTGTACAAATTATGTCCAATTATTCCACTTCAGTTTGGCGTTCGACATATTTCAGTTGAACAGTCAGGGTTCAAATAATTAAACGTCAAAGGTAATGTTTGGTGGTACGTTGAAAAGTGGGGTTATTTTTCACTAGAATTTTAAAACAGATTGTTTTTGTTTAGTTTATTTCAGACCACATTAATTTTGATAAAGACTGTAAAATCTTCTCTGAGCTATCGACGATTTGCTGCATTTCTTCATTTTCTGTGGATGTATTAAAAAGCAAAAAAAGAAAGAAAACTAATGCGTTTTGCATAAAAAATATACTCCATCGACGAAATTCGGACCAGCAAGCAATCAATCTTTCTTTTCCTCCCTTAAAAGCATTCCAATATAACCCACACGTCTCTTTACAACTAACATAGGTATTGCTCATACTCCAATTTAATTCTGGACATCGATATATCTGTATCTCGAACGCCACAGTTGCGACCCGTATAATGCCAAGTTCCCGATGACCACTCGAACCCGGGATAGGCAATAAGCAAAACTTTTCCAATTGAAATTCGCTCGACATAGTCCCGGGATATTGAATCCCGCACAAATTCCCGGGATGCACGCAACTTAGTTGCTACATGTGTAACTTTTTGCAACTGGCTCTTCGACCTCGGTTCCATTTATAAAGTTTGGTTGAACAAGCTTTTTAATTTTTTAATTTGTTCTTTCCTGTGCATTTCCTTGTGGCTCGTCTGGATTTATTTGAAGTTTTGGATTATTATTTAAATCCAAACATTTTGGAACATCCCATTAGTAGCTAGTTTTTACTTGTTGTAATTTTTAGCCTGACTTAAAGTTGAATATAACTGCCAAGCTAGTGATAGTTCTATGTCCTTTATTACATTGGTATCATGGTATGAAATTCTAGATTCATCATTTGAAATCTTAATATCCTCAACGTGTTTCACTACGAGTGAGCCATAAGAAATTCT
The DNA here is from genome assembly GCA_949152445.1 of Cerastis rubricosa. NCBI lineage: Eukaryota > Metazoa > Arthropoda > Insecta > Lepidoptera > Noctuidae > Cerastis > Cerastis rubricosa. The sequence goes on from OX424541.1 coordinate 20,501,385, forward strand.
CCACGCCATCGGAATTACCTCGTAAAGATGTAATAAGTGCCGTAATAAAATTCGCAGTCATAAACATTAAACTAGTGAACTTATTATGTGCGCATTATCTCGTTGACCCATCCAATTATGGCCTGCGACCAATAATATCATTATTCCTACCACGTGCGTGTTTCGGTACTTTATTGAATGGTTTTCTATTCTATTCTAATATGTGACTTCGAATATATTATTGTAATTTATGTTTTAGGAATTGCCGCCTTATTAAGTCACTTTAGTATCAGACTATTGGCTACTTTTGAAAGTCTCTCGTTGCTAGGCAATGCTATATTGTTGTTATATTAAATTGTTTTAATATTTGCTGTAGCTATCTAAACAGCCACGATACTGAAGTTAAGAGATGTACATTTTTGCGTATTAGTAAAATTATTCATATTTACATTGGTTAACCACATTATCTTTCAAAACGTGATCTGAGAAAACTATAGTTAAGGTAATCTTGTCGACTTGTTAGCAGGTAATTTAATAGAAGCTTCATTTTGTCATGTTGTTCTAAAATAGGACCATTTGATTAAATTATTACATTTGTGTATATTTAAGAGTCAATCTTCGTATGGTAGACATGTTGACCTTATAAATCTATTAAACGATTTGCTAACAAATTGGGTGACCGTGTTCTAAACGATTGATATGTGGTGTCTGAAACTTTAGCACACGCGATTCGTCTATTAGGTGCAAATATTATGTGCCATCACGACATCTTCTTACGAGGTGAAATAGTTGTGCCAGTGTGTGGATGGTACTAAGGTGATAGAACTAGTTGGGAATTGTGGTTGAAAGGAAAATGATACTGCAAGAGGTGGATCGAAAGTAGGAAAAAAGTCAGATACAGTGAAAGGCTTTACAAGATGATTATTCTCCTTTATTTAAATCTATACAATAAAATAAAACATTTAATTTCAAGATGAATATTTTTATATTAGCCCATACTGTCCCATTGCTGGGCAAAAGCCTATCTCCATTCCTTCCATTTCACCCAGCTGTTGACTGTTGTGGACCAATCTCTCCCGATGGTGTCTAGTTCGTCTCCCCATCTTCGCCTGGGTTTTCGACTTCTTCTAAATATGACGAAAGAATTTGCTTACGAACAGACTTTACACAGCAATCTTATAAAAACTCAGTGACTTATATTTGCATTCTTAAATCTGGGTTTAATTACGAAACAGATGACTCATCATCACACTCTTTTGGAGTGCGCTTGCTATCAGATTTAGGCCTAAGTGCTCTTTATTCATCACGACGTTGATGATATCATTTCTCTAACACCATAAAGGAAAACAATAGGCACTAAGTCCGTGTTAGCAGTGGCCACAAAGTAATATTGCAGTGTGACCCCTGTTCCTATAACCCCAATTTAGGGCGAATTGTTGGATAAAATCAAGTGGAATGAAGAAAAAGACAAATAAATAGTCATTTCCGAATTCCATAAAATAAGTCACTGACATAAAAAGAAGTCAGACTACAATCTTAGAAAAATACTGGACAAAATCCAGCCGAAATTAAAGAGAATCCGTTGTTCTTCATTGCCTAAAGTGTACAGTCATCTCGGCACATAAGATGGTCAAGGCCAATTGAAGTCTCAGTTATTTTTGTACCGAACTGTCTTATGAATGTTGTACAGGTTTTTTCGCGAGTGTCTTTTTGTAGTTGTACAATGAATGGGGTATTTTACGAGGCTTGACTTAAAGTATTATGGGTCAGTAATTTTTGCTCCCAGTTTCAATGTTATTTTAGTTTCTGTTGCTGCTTGTGTTAGACAACATTTTTGTTCAATTTTGTACTTAATTAAAATTCCCATAAGGCAATTCGGAAATCATATATTTTAAACAGTCCACGGGGTAAAAATATAGACTGATTGCAACGTTCTTTTTTTAACAAGACTTAATTAAACCCGCTCAAACTTCCAGCAGGAAATCAAAGCAAAATTCCAGACAAGGCTAAAATTATAGCTGTGAAATAACAACCATAAATTCACCCCTCTTTGCAACATGACTCATGCAGAGGGGTTGCAGTTTCAAAGGGGTTGCAATTTTCAAGGGGTTTCGCTCTGGTGGCCAGTTTAAACCACCCGAACGAATGGTCAAGTCTTGTTAACATAATTGACGATTGCAGAAACATGAGGGGAGGTGAACCGAAAAGGGTTTATGGGTTTATTAATGCTAACAAAAGGTGCATGCATGCCTAGCTTCCCCATTTGAAACGCTGTTAATGACAGTAATAATTATGTGTTTTTTCAGTCGTGTTTGATTAAATCAGTTTTGCGATTTATTTGGATTTAAAAAGAGGTTTTAATACATAAAAGGTTTATTGTGTGACCTGATGAGGGATGGTTCTGACCATTCTAATTATATTTTCGTTGGACGTTGAGCGGATTGTTTCTAATTTACTTTGTTATTGAATATGTATGAGACTGATTGATATATTATTTTGTTGTTTTCTAGTGATGTGTGTTCTGTAAAATTTTGGAAGAAAGCTTGAGTAAGATGGAAAGTCGACTTAAAAATCTGGGCACGTGTATTCGAGAAACTTTTTTTTACTCCTTCGGTGAGCTTTTAACAAGAAGATTAATATAAAATTCCTTGCCAAATCAAGATATGAATCTTGATAAGTCATAGGTCGCTTTAACCTCAAAATGTCTGCATAATATCAACAGATTTGCTACATCGATTGGCATTAGAAGCAGTTTTGTCTCCATACATGGAGGTATCCATACCCATAGAAGGCAAATGTCATAACCGGAGCCAATCCCAAAATTCATACAAATTTCAAACTGTCATACATTTGCGAAGCGAATACGAACATCAAGCCCGTAATCCCCGAAGGGTTAGGCAGAGTTGTACTTTAATAGTAGACCTACAATTCGCCAGTTACATTTAAGTCGCACGTTATAGGGGGCGAGCCTAATGCCATATACTAAACAAAACTCCACTCCCCTCCTGTCTTCTCTCTGTAGGTGTTACCGAGAAATTCCTGATGGAAATACCTAACAACATTTTGCCCCATCTGGGAATCGAACACTCGTGCTCAGCAGTCGCTCTTGCGACCGAGGCGAGGCTGGCGTCAAATTGTCGCAAATCTAATTTTGAGCTGTCAGTCGGTAGACTGCGCCATTTTGTGACGCGCGGGGACGCCATGATGGCGCAGATTCGGGACACGGCTGAGATTCAACAGAAATGGGTCGGGATTGATACTAAATATAGATGTGATACGTGTGTTTAAGGATGAAATCATTACGTTGAAAATGGATGGGGTTTTCCATCTAACATGATGTTACGTTACAAAAAAAATTTAGTTCTTAGAGAATGACTGGGGTCGGAAGCGTGAGTTTCGCTTTTAGGTAGCTTATGTCAATCTAATATATTTTTTGTCATAGTTATCGCTGATAGAACGCCATTTTATTTAGGGCCTAAGAATTACTATAACAGAAAAATACAAGTTGCATGAAGAAGAAGTAAATAGTGCCTTCCATTATTCTATTCAATCAAAGTATGTATTTAGATAGAATACATAGGTACTCTCTTAAACAATCAGGGTTAATTATTCAAATTAAGCGAATACTGACAATGTTTAGTGGTTTTTATTTAGTTCCTAAATGAATCTTCTAATTAAAATAAAATAGATGTATGGAAATACTGCTCCGATTCAAAGATTTGCTCACGAAGAAACACAATATCCAAGATATTCTTCAATTGAAGAAATAGCGTTATAAAGTTAATTCCTTCAACACGATGAGGTAATAGTACAATTTCTACGAATGTGGTGAAGTCACCAACTTAATGTGGGATTCTGGAACCGGAGAGAATAAAAAGATTTGTCTTGTTCTGTTGGTAGGAATGGATACAGCTGGTGGGAATGAAGGGGGTTTATGATTTAATAGATAAATAAAATTTCTTAGTTGTGTTTAGCTCTAGGTAAGGTGCTTAAAAACAGCTGAAAGAAAATATTACGATAAATCAGTAAGGAAGAAAAGTGTGGAAGTTCTTTTTTATTCCTGAAGTTACAAAGCAAAAAAAAACAGATCACCTGATTGATACTACCAAAATTGAAATGAAAACTCTCAGGAATTCGATTCGAAATAAATCCTCACTTTACCAAAAAGCCATCGCATTACAATATCCAAAATACTAATAACATTATGGGGCTTATTACAAGGTCACAATAATTTAAATACTCAGACTCATATACTAGGTGTCAAGTTAATGTAGGTATATCTTTTGAACGTCATTAGAGCAACGGGTAATCCTAAAGACGTCCTAAACTTTACTGACTCTAAAACCGGCCAAGTGCTAGTCGGACTCGCGCACCGAGGGTACCGTTAAATATTTTTTTTAATGTTTTTATTATATGATTTAACTAAAAATTTACGGTTTTCGCAATTTTTCCTTTATCTGTGCTATAAGACGTTGCTTCATACCAAATTTCAAGATTCTGAGTTCACGGGAAGTACCCTGTAGGTTTTGATTCAATCAAATTTTTTTTTGAAAATTTTCGGAAATTTACGGCATAAATGGCTGTATCTTTTGATTGCGTTGGCTTATAAGTTCACAGCTCTAAGGGACAGTAGACCTGAGCATTTGATATAAATTCTAGCCTGATACCTCCACGCGTTCCTGAGAAAAAGGGTCGACGGACGGACGGACGGACAACAAAGTGATCTTAAAAGGGTTCCGTTTTTTCCTTTCGAGGTACGGAACCCTAAAAATAATTATATTAAAGACCAACAAATATACAACGAACCTGTCTCATTTGCACGAATAAACGGATGGTCTACAAAAACGGCGAGTCTCCTTCACCCGAACAATAGCACCATTGTCGCTGCTGATGAAGTAATTACCACTATTTATAGTATTTATAGTGATAACTCTTCTATTAACCTTTTTCACGATAACACGCAGAGCCGTAGTAAGTGATTGCGATTCTTAGATAACCCATTTATCTACTAATCTTACAGGTTTATCTGTTATTAAAACATTTGAAGTTTGAGATTTGTAATGAAGCTTTGCTATTTGTGAAGATGATAAAATGACAGTGTGGTTAGAATGTTTATGTGCGTGAAGAACTAAATATACGTAGTTTTTCTTTGAAGTTGGAAGCACACTTATGTATAATTATTATACTCGTACTGCCGATCACAGCATAATTGTGCAACAATCTCATCATCATCTGCCTAGCCTTTCCCCAAACTATCTTGGGGTCGGCTTCCAGTCTAACCGGATGCTGCTGAGTACCAGTATTTTACATGAAGCGACTGCTTATCTGACCTCCACAACCCAGTAACTGGGTAATACGATACCCCTTGGTAAGACTGGATGTCAGACTTTTAGCTTCTGACTACTCGTAACGACTGTCAAAAATCTACAAATGACAGCCGGGATCAACGACTTAACGTGCTTTCCGAGGCACGGAGGAAACTCGATATGTAATTATGGTCACCCATCCACAGACCAACCTCGGCAAGCACGGCTTAACCTTAAAGATCGACCTGGGCGGCTGTTATTATTTAGCGACGAGCTCCTCTAATTGTGCAACAATCTATGCCAAGTAAAATACCGAAAAAAGAACAAAACAAAATTATAACTACATATTTTAAGGATTACGAACCAATCAATGAATCTAAATCAACATGTATTTTTACAAATGTTAAAATAATGAGTGCATTATAATAAGGGCATTATGAAAAAGTAGGCAACATCCCAATTCAGCTCCATAACTCGTTGTTAAACCAAAAATCCCCGATGTCCTGCATAAGTCATTAATCGTGGTCGTACTACTCGTCGAATGGCGTGTTTGTTTGACATAAAGTGACCATATTAGGTTGTGTGTCGAGACTGATTGCGAGGTCACTGTGGACCAGCCAATTTGCAAATTACGGACTCAAACTGTACGCTCAATTCATGTACATTTTTGGGACAATATGTCAGATTGTCTGATTTGACGCCGCCTAACTAAATATTTAGGAGTATTAAAGGTTCTAGGCCATAGTTTTTATGTTCATAATGCTAAAGCTCTTTTAAACAATTTGTTCTACAAGTTTTTTAAACTTACATGGTCAGTAACAATGCCATTAACACGAAACGGGATTTTTACCATGTTTACTATTCTATTTATTCGTGATCATGGTGCTTGCAACAGCGCCAAAATATCGGGAACACAAAAAATGGTAAAATCCCGTTTTAAGTGTTAATGATACTTTTAGTACTTACAATCAAAAGCTTATTTATTTACATCTTTCTTTATTATCTGTTATTTTTCTGGTTATTAGAGTACCTAAGATTAGTTTCAGACAAGTGCTATTAAGAGACTAATTTCTTTCAATTATCTGGTATTAAGAAAGATGAGCTTTCATTACGCTGGAGCTTATGAACTTGATAAGACTAACTCAATCTGTACGAGCATTTAATAATACTATTATTGTGTGTTATTTTACTAATTTTGCAATGAACTTAAGAATAATCAGCCCATAGTGTTTCCACTGTTGAACATGCCTTATCTTTGTGAGTCTTATCGCCTGGTAGCTATTTTTTCAACATTCTTTTGAAAACCCTTATCCCCCTGAAACCCTTATCCTAATTTATTTGGGGGCAGCAGTGTGTCATTTTCTTTCATAATTTTTTATTCGGCGTCATCTCCTTATTCACAAATATTTCCCACAGTTCATCAATCATTTCTTACATTCCATAATTTTCATACGTCTTCAACTGTTTTCACATCGATAAATCTTGTTCATATAAAACAAAACCAATTCCGTCTAAAACCCCACTTCAACACGTTTTACTACTTGACTTTGAAACAGACTTCGAGAGACTTCCAAGTACCAACGTTTATTTAATACAATCGTGAAAGGTTCGAATACGAGCCTTTACGTCCCAATTATTTCCTACTTACAGCCTTAAGTGCCTGAATTTACTTTAGGATCCTGTATAAAGGCATTGTTGCCGGAAAAGTTCTGGTTTCCTTAGTCAAAACATAATGTTTCAATGTGGATAATTATTGGTGACTTTGGCGCCTTATTACTCTCGTCATTAGTATTTTTAGCTCTATTAAGAGATGCTAAGAACGAAGAACATAAGGTTGCGTCATCTGCCTCTACCATTTTATCATTGCTGTCATTAGGAGTCCTGTGATCAGCACATGATCTAATATATCTGATACAGTAACGATGATGGTCCATGTCTTCATTGAATGCATCTATCTCTTCTCTGACATCTTGTACTCACTTATAGTTGTCGGCGGTCTGTCTTTCAATTCTTCAAAATAACCTTTTTTCATCATCTGTATTACTATCTATACCAACAAGTTTATTTTTTGCCGTTACGTCATTAATTCGTAAAAAGCTTACGTTTAATATTTTTCCTGAAAAAACGAAGTCATTCGTAAACGATAAATCCCAGATAACATTACTGAACGCAGCAGATTTCGTGAAAATTATTGAATCAGAAAGGCTTATCTCTGTTCATTTGAGTTACGAATATTATTTCTACTTCTTACTAAACATTACCTAATGTTCCTGTAATTTTGGTAGATAAGACGGTCTCAAGTACTTGTTTCATGATAATGCTTTTGTTGTTAATGAGGTTGAAGATAAAAGAGAATTTGCTTTTATTCCTGTAGCGTTTTTGCTCGGAGATGGAACGAGGAAAGTTATTCTTTGTCTTTCGTTTGAACAAAGAGGGTATAAAATTGGGCTTAAAGGCGTTTTTATTTGATTTAAAATTGTCCAAGTGGAATTAGACGGATTCCAAAATTGCAACAATTATGAACAAATACAAAAAAGAAAAAACTTAGAAAATGAAATCAAGCAGTCATAATCAAATTAATGGAAAATCATTTCAGTGTCAATACAAGAACAGGATGGTATAATGAAGCTGAATATCAAAGATGAAAACAACTTTACATTCGAAAAGAACAAATACAAAAGCAAACAAAAATAAAACCTCTTTTGCAAGATCGATAGTAAAATCCAGCCAGATACAGCGAACAGAATACTACACGGTAATAATCCTGTACTCTTGAATATAGACCGTAGAATATCGCCCACCGTCTAGCGCCTTTGAGCTGGTAAACCCAAGCGTACTAAGGATAGTCTTTGAGGAGTATTCATTTCACAGAAATATATCTAACTTTGTGGATTTCTTTTACTGTTGCAGTTTCTTTGGAAATGTTAAAACTGTTGATAGAAGATGTTAGTTTTATTTCAAGATTTCTGTTCTTGGGTTGTAAACCAGTGAATATAAGTTGACTATTCGCGCTTAAATCTCAGTATCTATTCTTATTTTTCTTCTGTTATAGATAAAAAGGTTCTAACTGATCCAACAAGAGTGCACCTATCTTTCTTGTGACGTGTTTTTTATTTCGTTCTCATAAGATTATTTAGGTGAAGTGTCTAGTTGGATTAGATAAGCCTCTGTTTCTTCTCCTGTATCCCGGCAAACTACTATAGAAGTATCGCTCATGCCGTGGTAAGACTTACATCACGGTGTTTGCGGGATAGACTACTCCAGGTTCACCGGACGTAGGTTGTCACTCATGAAGCCCATTTGAATGCACCCCTTTCTACACACTCATAAAGCCTATTCCCCACTGTCAATAAAACTCATCTCCTCGTCTTTATAAATAGCCATGTTATTGCGAACGCTGTGAATCAGTGTTGCTATTTCCTAACTATTGTCTATGCGCTGTTGTTTCTCCTCGGAAGCAAACGTCGCGATCGTATCGCTATTGTTGTCTGCGTGAGACGGACCTGTTGTTGGACGCTGGTGTTTATTGTGGGAGGGAACTAGGCAGGGATGTGAGGGAGGGTATAGAAGATGCTGATGGACTGGGGTTTTTTTCTGTTAGATAGGTGGACACGGGAACGAGTGAAACACAAGGCTGCTAGTAACGCACTGACGTATATTCGTCTGAGTACTTATTGCGTGGCGCAGCACGCATACATATATAACAATTCCTCCCCTTTTAGTTAGGAGTCACAACCAACAATTAAACTTCAACTGTGGGATGATTCTAAGGTTTCGCTTTGACTGATGATAGTAGGGTCATCCCCATCAGAGGTTTCGTAAAACTCGTCATTATCGTCTGAAGAAGCGGGGCGTCGAACTCCTCTGCTAGTCGTCACCCAGGATGGCGGCGACTCCATCATCTCCTCCCGCGGCGTTGCAGATCCAGTCTCATTAATAGAGAGCGTCGGTGGGGGGGATGATGTTTTGTCTCGTAAGGTTACATTTCCCTCAAGAGCTGTCATTAATGGCGTAACATCCCACAGTTGTGTATTGTCTTTTTTATGTTTACATTGAATAATTTGATTTTTATGTTTTTTTATTTCCACTGATGTTACACTGTCTTTAATGAGATACAAACGTTTACCTATGTTTTTTATTATTATTCCTTTACACCAAGTGTATTTATCTTTATTGCTGTAACGTTTATACAATACATTTTGCCCGGGTAGAAACATTACATCTTTTCCTCCGCGTGCTTTAACTTGCGAGCACTGTTTGTCACTGACAGAGTTAGCCAACGAGGTAGACGAGTGCGATGTGGTTGAGGGGTGCATTATATCTAATCGGGATCTTAGTTTTCGCCCAAATACTAATTGAGCCGGTGACGTGTTTGTTGTTGAATGTACGGAGTTGCGGTAGTCGAACAAATATTTTTGTAGGTTTAGTTTACTATCCGTTATATTTTTTGAATTTATAATACTCGACTTTATACCCTTTTTTACGACCTTTACTATTATTTCAGCTTGGCCATTGCTAGCTGGGTGATATGGCGGTGACGTCACGTGGGTAATGCCATTCAAAGCACAAACGTGTTTAAAATCTTGTGAACAAAAAGCCGTGCCATTATCAGTCACTAATACTTTTGGTAATCCGTACCTTGACATAAACTCGTACAATTTTTCGGTAAGCGCCGCCGTCGTGCAAGATTTCATTTCGTACGCTTCAATCCATTTCGAGTATGCGTCCACAATAACTAAAAACATGCGCCCATTTAATGGGCCTAGAAAATCGAGGTGAATTCTGTGAAATGGATGTTTGGGATATGGCCAGGGCGACAACGATGCCCGCGGCGGCGAGGGTCGCAACTGTATACACGTTTCACATGTACTTATCATTTTTTCTAATTGTTCGTCAATTCCCGGGAACCACAACCGGGAGCGGGCTTCTGCTTTGGTTTTCACTATGCCCAAATGTGACGTGTGTAGCTCACCGAGAACACGTTGACGCAATGATTCCGGTATTACTGCCTTATGGCCCCTCATTAAACATCCATTTTCATATGCTAACTGATTTTTGCATAAGAAAAATGGTTTCATAAGATCATTGTCAATTTTCTTAGGCCAACCAGTTAAAACGTAATTAATAACTCTCTTCAGTATTGCATCTTTTGACGTCTCGTTCCTTAAATCTTGCACTGTTATTGGTAATGCACCGTGTGTAACAAAATTTATATAAGCAGCGCGATCACTCGGTGGCTCGTCGCCGTCGACCGCCTGGCGTCCGCTCGCGCTCGCGCACGGATGTGGCTCGCTAGCCCGTGATAAATAGTCTGCACAGTTATCTTTACTTTTTACATATTCTATGACATAATTATAAGCACTTAGAAACAAAGCATACCTTTGTAATCGGTTCGCCGAAATTTCTGGCACTCCTTTGTTTGGTCCAAAAATAGACAGCAATGGTTTGTGGTCCGAACGCAATATAAACGGTGTGGACCTTCCATACAAATACTGGTGGAAACGGCGGACACCAAATATTATCGCCGTTGCCTCTTTTTGTATTTGTGAGTATTTTTTTTCCGCGCTCGTTAGTGTCCGCGATGCATAAGCAACCGGTTTCTCAAGCTGATCGCTGTCTATTTGAGATAATATAGCCCCGAGCCCGCTAGGAGAAGCATCTACTGTTAATATGATTTTTTTGTCCGGATTAAAATGAGTTAGAATTTGATCTGATGTTAATCTTCTTTTTATTTCCAGAAATGCTTCGTTTTCATTTGTTGACCAGTGCCATTTCGATCCCTTTTTTAATAATTCATATAATGGTGATAGAACAGTCGATGCGTCTGCCACAAAACATCTATAGTAGTTGATTAGACCTAAAAATGATTGTAACTGCGTTACGTTAGTTGGAATCGGCGCATGCGCGATGGCTTTAATTTTTTCTGGGGATTTTTTCAATCCGTCCTTATTAATTACGTACCCTAGATAGCTTACTTCTTCTTTAAAGTATTCACATTTATCTTTCCTTAATATGAGCCCTGCATCTTGTATACGCTGTAATACCTGATGCAGCCTAGCCATGTGTTCGGACCTAGTACCCGCCGTTATTAACACGTCATCCAACAGGCAGAGCACGCCGCTGATGCCCGCCAGCAGCCCCTCCATGACTCGCTGGAATATAGCTGGCGCGGGGGCGAGACCGAATACTAGTCTTGTATACGCAAATAAGCCGCGATGTGTATTAATGCATGTATACTCTTGCGACGCCTCATTCAAAACTAATTGATTGTATGCCATAGATAAATCCAGTTTCGTGAAGTGCTGCCCACCATGAAGTTTCGCAAATAACTCATTTATCGTGGGCAGCGGGTACTTGTCAACCACTAACTGTTTATTAATAGTGACTGAATAATCTACGCATAGACGTACTGACCCGTCGCGTTTCAGAACAGGTACAATTGGAGACGCATACTCGGAATGGTCGACTGGTCTTAAAACACCTAGGTCGACCAGTCGATCGATTTCTTTGTCTATTTTATCTTTAAGTGCGAACGGCACGGCTCTCGCCTTCATAAATATCGGCTTAGCATTGTCTTTTAGTATAAGTTTTACTTCATATTTTTTAAAACGGCCTAATTTCCCTGAAAAAATTTCTGGATATAGTTTATCCAAGGAATCTATATCGTCAGTGGGCTGAACATGGAAATTATATATTGGTGACAATTGTAACTTAAATGTTGCTATAAAATCGCGGCCTAGAAGTGGTGGCCCGCCATTATATACTACGTATAGTTGTATCATATGCGTGCGGCTCCTCCACGCTAGAGGCAACCGTACGCATCCCGCGCATTTTAATACCTCTCCTGCATAACCTATCAACCGTTTATTAGTTTTTGATAGTGGCACGCTATTGAAATGTAACCTATACATTTTTTCTGATATTACTGACACCGCTGATCCGCTATCAATTTCGAATCGCAAACTTTTACCGTTTAAAGACACCGTTTCAACTAAAGGCTCACCGTTCCTTGATCGAATGTTATAATTTGTAATAAAGAACTCACCGTCGTCATCATCGCCCTCGCTTACCTCGTCTTTTTGCACGTATTTTACCGATTTACACATTCGCCGTAAATGGCCTTTCACGTTACATTTTTTACAAGTGTAATTAGCGAAACGACACTCCCGAGTTTCGTGATTAGAGTACCCGCACACAGAACACTTCACTTTTTTTCTTTCGATTTTGTATAATTCTTGTTCGGTGGCGGCACCGGCGGCGCTCGTGGTCGCGACCGCGCTTGCGGTAGCAGCGGCGCGGGCGCTCCGCAGATTCTCCACTAGTTCCACAGCCTTGGCCAAGGTTAGCCCGGCTAAATCCTGCACATACAGTTTCTCTTTCTCGACTCCCGGCTGCATCCCCATAATAAAACGGTCGCGCAGCGCCTCTTCGACGTTATTGAACTTACATTGCGCCGTAAGCCCGCGCAATCTTGCCGCCCATTGTGACGCCGTTTCGGTCGGCCATTGTGCTGCTGCATAAAAGTTGTGTCGTTCTCCGAACCCAACTTGTTTTGGCGTAAAATGTGTATCCAATAACTGTACTATGTCTTCGTATGGCACTGCTTCCAAAGTCTTCGGCTGCGCGAGGTCGGCGGCAAGCCTGTATGTACCTTCTGTGAGTGCGCTCAACAATATTGCCCGCCGTTTCACTCCCTCTGGATCTTTCGCCGTATTTATCTCATTGGCAATAAACCATTGCGTGATCCTGCCCTTGAATGTCCTCCAAGTTTGCTGAGTGTGGTCAAAAGTTGAAATAATGCCGAACGTTAACGACATTTTTATATTTTTACTTGAGTGGGTACTCGTCGCCAATGTTAGATAGGTGGACACGGGAACGAGTGAAACACAAGGCTGCTAGTAACGCACTGACGTATATTCGTCTGAGTACTTATTGCGTGGCGCAGCACGCATACATATATAACATTTTCAAAGAAGATTATTTGGCATAACTGGTGATATGTGGGCACCACTACCAAACTCCTTAGAGATATCTGGTGTGATGTTATATTATGACAGTGTGTCCATTGCTGGCGGTTACTCTTTCTTATATCGTTTAGCCACTTTGCCAAAACATGCATGTTCATGTGGTTTGCAGATTGTTGGGGGAAATTTATATAAGATTATATTAATATTTTAGAATAGATTATGAGATTAGGTATTTTTAGATTTACATTAACATTATCTTTAAAATATTGTTATTATATTGTTCCGTTCCCACAGACAAACCGTGGAAACGGTTTTGTGGGGCATAGTTTTTAAATGAAAGTTTGTAATAAAATTGTTTAATAAATAAATAAATAAATAATAAATAATAATAATTTTGAAGAACATGAACATGCATTAGTGTCCCTTTCCCAAAGAGGGGATCTCTGTGTTCGATCATTGGAAAAATACAGGCGGATGTAGTTGCTTTATCTACTGGTTAATATGAATGATGGGGAATCGTTTTCTATTTTAGTGAGTACACACAAAATGCTGATGGTCTGGTTAGCGGAAAAACGAAAAAGAAATCTGATGATAAGACCGCCATATTACCAAAGATAAAATATCTCAAGGCCAGACAAAATTACCTTAAACCTACATCATCAATTTGAACTTTATAAAACTGCCAAAAACAAGAGCAAAGCCGGACAGTAGCCGTCAAAAGTTGAACATGAACATAAACCTGTAAACCAGCTTAAAAATACGTTACTTTTTCACCTAATGAGTTTCAGGGATCTTTTGCTTCTCGGCCAACACTGCGTTGAAAATTTATCCTCGGGACCGATCCCTAACAAAATTTGTAACTTTTAATTCAATTATGAAAAGTTCTGATGTTCTGACAGGTGTTCAGAATTTTGTCAGACACTCAAGCGGAATATTAATACTGTGGCAAATTATGTGCGCGTACACTGTATTTAGTTTATATTTTAACTAGCTCAGTCTTTTTATAAGTTCTTCTCAAGTGTAGTGGGACAACCAACTGAACGGCTTTTTAGGGTTCCGTAGCCGAATGGCAAAAAACGGAACCCTTATAGATTCGTCATGTCTGTCTGTCTGTCTGTCTGTCTGTCCGTCCGTATGTCACAGCCACTTTTTTCCGAAACTATAAGAACTATACTGTTGAAACTTGGCAAGTAGATGTATTCTATAAACCGCATTAAGATTTTCACACAAAAATAGAAAAAAAAACATAAATTTTGGGGTTCCCCATACATAGAAATGAAAAACAAAATTTTTTTTTAATCATACCAATACGTGTGGGGTATCTATGGATAGGTCTTCAAAAATGATATTGAGGTTTCTAACATCATTTTTTTCTAAACTGAATAGTTTGCGCTAGAGCCACTTCCAAAGTGGTAAAATGTGTGTCCCCCCCCCTCTAATTTCTAAAGTAAGAGGAGGAAAATTCTGAAAATATTTAGGATTGTAGAACGTAAAAAAAACTATCAACAAAAATTGGTTTCAATAAGATATGATGTTTAGTTTTTGAGATATGGGACTTTTTCATCAAACTGCAGCAGTAACTTTGTTTTTCATTAAGATACTATGAAAAACCAATTTAGTTTTGCGGTTGAGTGGAAGTTTACTAACTAATACTACTAACTAATGAATGACAGTTCAAAATTTTGTTTGGGGCTATGGAACCCTGTGTGCGAGTAAGACTCGCACTTGGCCGGTTTTATTAAAAGTAAATAGGTATTGAGAAAACTCACAAAAAACAAGATGCTTTCAATCACCATTGAATTTAACAAAGCGACAAATAAACTCGTTAAAAAACCTCATTCACAAAATCTATCACGGAAAAAAGTAACGTAAAACTGTGAAAAGTATGTACAAAATGCCACTTAAAATCAATTCGTTCCCTCACTATTCTGACACCAAGTTCTCCGATAGTTTCCGATCGTGTCGCGATAAAGCGAGATGATTTGTGCCAGTTGTTGCTATCTCGTTCGATCTAGAAGTTTGAAGCTCTATTGAGATAGTTTTACTTCGAGCTCCTCGTTTTGTGGGCTCAGGCGCAAAATGTCGCTTTCGCAAAATGTCTCTTTCGCAAAATGTCTACTTTTAGTAAAATATCTCTTTCTCATAATGACGCTTTCGCAGAATGACTCTTTCTCAAAATCAGTTGGTTTTAGTGATTTACTAAGAGAATAAAAATTAAAGATGGTACATTGCGCATTGGTGTGATTTTAATTCGGTTTGCCGCTAATTTGCAGATGTGCAAATTGAATCAATATTCATTGGTATTTTTTAACCGACTTCTAAAAAAGGAGGAGGTTCTCAATTCGGATGTTTGTATTTTTTTTTTTTTTATGTTTGTTCGCGCATAACTCCGTCGCTTGCCAACCGATTTGAAAAATTATTTTTTTGTTTGAAAGCGTATACTTCCCAAATGGTCCCATGAAAATTTTATCAAAATCAGACAAGCCGTTTCTGAAAAAAACAACAAAAGTTAAATATTTCTAACTTTTCGTTTACTCTGCATTGCGCATAACTCAGTCATTTACGAACCGATTTCGAAAATTATTTTTTTATTCCAAAGCCTATGCTTTCCATTTGGTTCCATAGTCACCAAGTCGGGATCTGATGATTGAATTTTGGCAAAATCGAGGGAACTCTTCAAGTTTTATAGGAAAACGTACAGCGATTTTGGTATTTTCTACAACAAATGAAGCATTTGCGTTCAATAAGAACCATTTTACCATCAGATCTGATGATGAAGCCAAGAGACAGGCATTAGAACTCCAAAATAAGACAATGTATCTTAGCTGTGTTTGGGCTTGTTGGAATTGTAACGGTATGCACTTTCCAGGTGTACCACAGACTAACTTCTTGACTTTCCTTATTCAACCTACGTAACATGTAGGTCATCTGCTTTGACAGTCTGTTTTCAAAATGCGTTGATCATTTCTTTCCCTAATTTCTTTTAATCGTTTTCCTTTTTCTCAGTTTCAGTTCGACGCCTTTTCTCACACGAAAAGTATCTTTACTAGGCCTACCCATATTTTATTATTAGATTAAAAATATGTCACTAAAACTTAACAAATAAAAATTTTTTTTACAAAAAAAGAAACCGACTTCAGAAAACGCTTAATGCACTAAAAAGTTAAAAATAATACTATAACCTACCTATATTAATAAACCTCACCTAACCGACGATTAACCTATGATAAAATTTAATAATTCTTTGGAGTCGGTGCCAAGCAATATACGATACCTGAATGACTATATAGACATACTAAGGCCAGAAAAACAAAACATCTTACAGTTTCTAAATATTAATTCATTAATTAATTCAAATTATATTGCTTGGCACCGACTCCAAAGAATTATTAAATTTTATCATAGGTTAATCGTCGGTTAGGTGCGGTTTATTAATATAGGTAGGTTATAGTATTATTTTTAACTTTTTAGTGCATTAAGTGTTTTCTGAAGTCGGTTTCTTTTTTTGTAAAAAAATTTTTTTCTGTTACAACATTAAAACGAACAAACAAAGTACAAGTACTTACCTCTCTTCTGTCTACAAAAAATAGTTATAATTATTCTCGTTATTGGATATAACATCAAAATCTAATAACTCATCCAAAACTAATATTCCTGTCGGAAAAATAAATCACATAACTTTGCAGTCTTCAAAAACAAATAACCGTCCAATAAAAGCGATAAATTAAATTCCTTTGAAAGGGGATTGATGATTGATAAAACTGGGTTAGTGTGATTCAAGTTCGTCATCGATTGACGCAACACAGAACTGGATGAAAAAAGAAATTAGTCGCCACGTTACAATGATTATATCGTGCAAAATAGTCATTTTTCTGTTTGTTACGCTTCATTCTATCTGATTGATTGCTTTATAATTAAAGTTCTCTACTAAGAAACAATCGGTTAGAAAAACCGTTTTATTGCATCTTCATCAACACAAACAAAACAAAAATTAAACGACTATTTTTATAAAATATCCACAGTGTTGCGTTTGGATTAAAACATGAACAAAAATTGGTAGCAAACTTTTGTACAATATTTATTTCATATTTTCGAACGCAAAATATGTTTGAATTTTTACCGAAAAAATGTTGCTACCAAAATAAATTGGTAGATACAAGCATGCCCGGTATTTCCATTGATCCGCATATTTGCAAATATTTTGCAAGTAAAAATTTGATTAAAAACGTTCGACGGGCATGCTTTTTGCAACGTAAAACTAGTTTTTAAGCAAGAAAACACCAAATGAGTTTATGATCGAAGCTGAAATGAAATATAATTTTATAGAGGTATAAAAATACGAGATACACTTTTTGAGAAAGGGCATTTTTCTAAGAAATCCGTGTTTTTAGGAAGTCCCGCTTAAAATCTTTAGTCCAAACAAAAATTAACATTTCTATACTCGTAAAAAGCATACGTAACCTTCATTTACCAATCTAACCTGTAAAGCTACTAACTGTTCACAGTTCGCTTGTTCACGACAATTTTGACAGCGCATGCAACAATCGATACGATCTCGATTCTCGTGCATGTGCATAATTATTGCGTTTTATCGATTTTTATTCGATCAGTTGTGCTAATAATAGTGTTTTGTTTCGTTACAGGTACGTTGGTTAATGCTAAACTGTTGAGAAAGGTGATAGTTGGAGTGAAGGTGGTTTTGCTGATGACGTAAGTAATAAAAATAGTTTTGGTTTGAGAATTGGGGAAAGGAATAGAATCAAACAATGCATTCAGCCTTTCGCATTCTACTATGTATAATGCCTATCCCAAGCTGCACAACAACACCAGGTCCTCTAGGAAAAATAACATCAAATACGAATTCAAAAAAAGAATTGCCTAGAGCTGACAGATTAAAAACATTATTTCTTTAATGTTTTCAACATTAAAGAAATAATGCTTTGATAACTCCCAATAGAAGATTATCTTAAGAATTATCAACATCAACGTCTTCAACTTTCGTGCAAAATGTTACTTAAATAACAAATTCCTTTATCCGTATGCCAATTCAGTCTAATCCAAAAAGTTCTTTCACTGTAATCCCGTCATCTGGCAGTGGCCAGTCTTCCAACAAAAAGTTTTCCACCTATACGTTTCACACACTTAGAGCTAAACATTACCGGTCATTTCCACTCCAGTCTATTTAGACTACGCTAGCTATTCTTTATTGTGCTCGTGTTAGTAATCAATAATAAGCTGAGTTACTATCACTCGTAAAGTCTCACATACTGCATACAGTACTTCATCATCCAGCTCTTGATCAACGGTTTGAACATTTAGATCCATCACCACTAACCATAACTATTCTGAAATGGACAAATTGCTAAATAAATCATTGACTCTTAATTAAGGATGATTTGTTTGCTATTTCAATTGTAATAAGTTTTCCTGCTCTCTTTAAAAGATGTTGGTATTGTCTGGTTTTGTCATACTTGTCTTTAATAAAAATAATGAGTCCTTTTAAACTTCTTTTCAAACAATATATGTCATTGATACGATAAGAAGAAGAATGAGACTTGGCACCTAAAAACAAAAGACAAAACCTATGCCTCGAAATTACAATTACTTACTCTCTCTTTTCGTGAGGTTACTACACTTTCGTGAGGTTATACCTTTCCCGGTATCAGAGTTTTTATGCCGCCCATGACCCTCTGAATTCTAACCTACTTAAGATATAGTATCATAATAAAGCTTTTCTTACGTCCAATAAATCATTACGCCATACATACGAAGCAAACAAGAATAATTAAAGTAATTTGAATTGAAGCACAAATGTAGTTTGAATTGAAGCACAAATGTAATTACAATTCCGCATCTTTTCATACGTTTCATCTGCCATGTCTTAGTTACTTGGCATAAATTGTGATGTTTCCGGAATTGTAATAGCTTTTCTTGTTGCCGAGTTCCTTTAAGAATAAATTAGGTACATAATATATGATTTCGCATGAGACATTGCGGCCAAATTGTTTCTGGTTTTTGAATTTTGTGGTTGTTTGTTTAGAGTTAATGATGAGCAATTAATTTACGTTAACTGGCGATTCGAAAAGTGGAATGAATGGGAGGAGGAAAAAGGTTGTCATTAAAAAAAACTGATTTTTACTTTAGTTGAAAATTAAATACGCTTGGATCAACATAAACGTTTAGTATTAAAAAAACTTTGACCACCATTTAGCACACAGTGTTTGTTTATAAAACAATTGCAAATATTTTTTGTAATATTATTGTAAAAAAATATGACGTTCCAGCGTTGTTGCTGCTTTCTGAAACCCAATTAGAGCACACGCTAAGTTTTTGCGAAGCGATGAGGCGGTACACTGTGCAGTTAATATTTTATATTTTGTTTAGCATGACGAGTTGTAAGTGCATAAATCTTCCCTTTGCCTCTAATTACTGGATGGTTGGCTTATACTTTAATGATTGTTGATTAGCGTTTGATGTGTGGATTAATTTCT
Organism: Cerastis rubricosa; assembly: GCA_949152445.1. Classification (NCBI taxonomy): domain Eukaryota; kingdom Metazoa; phylum Arthropoda; class Insecta; order Lepidoptera; family Noctuidae; genus Cerastis; species Cerastis rubricosa. The sequence goes on from OX424541.1 coordinate 20,521,128, forward strand.
TTAATTGGGTTTGTGGTTCCTTGCTTTGGGTAATTAGGTAGCTTAACTTTTGTATTGGCAGCGTCATTTAGAGAACTGTTATTTTTCTAGTGTAATTTTCTTTATTTTAGTGAACTCTTCATCTATTGTATTACTAGCACAACATTCTGTATTTTCTTAAACTAGAATCTAAAAAACATTCCTTCTCCTAAAAAATGTTCCAAATGAATTTGTTCTTTCGTTTTTTCATTGATGTTACAAACTACAATAAATTTTATATTTCGTAATGTACAATTCAATTGGGTACATAAAACTAGTAAGATTTTAATACATTGTTTGACACACATGTCCTGTCAAAATAAAAGAAGAGTCAAAAAATTATATATAATATCAAATTGGTTATAGGTACTTGAGTAATACAAAAACCCGAAAATGTCCACAACGTAGCCCTATTCTTATCTTAGAACTTTAGATCCATGATTTACTCAAGAAAATAACCCTTTTCTTTGGTTGCTAACCCATATCTAAAATAAATTTCGACCATTTTTTGGGAAAAGTAATAAAATATTTTGACCAAGCGATATCAAGGCGACCCACAGTGCACGTTGCAGAGTAAAAGTACATTCGTAACAAGTTTGGTACTTTTTGTTAAAATATTTTCTACCATGCAAGGTAGCAGAAACCAACCAATTACCGTTAAATAAGTCTGTTGGAATTTTGTATGACTTAACTGCACCCGGCTTCAGGAAACCTGGTTTATCATAAGCACGTTAAAAGTTGGATATTTAAATAGCTGTATAGCCAGAAAACTGAAGGTTTCAGGAACTCGGTTCCTTCGTCTTTCAGCGTTTAAGGTTGCACAAGTCGACGGCTCGAACTCGTTGCATGGCGGGCTTGGCTGATATGCATGCTATTTAGTAAAGTTTTTAATTTATTCAGTTTAATTTATTTAATATTCATTTACTTACTTTTTATTTACTTATTAATATATTTATTTAGTGAAATATACGACGATTTATAACGAAAATGAGCGAGTAAAATATCATAAATTGAGTTTGTACCGTATAGATATTATGGAAAAAATACTGGATGTATCTACTCAAAATAAATTATTTGAACTTTTGAATAAACTATCTATCTCTACGGTTTAATTTTTTCCATTTTTATACTACATAAATTATTTATTTACGCCCAAAGATGAGTTAAAATTTGTATTGAAATATGGAAGTTTCGACGCTCATAACTTTCAAACCAATTTTTTTTTTATTCCAATTCTGCTTCCGTGCAGGCCTAGACAATTACAAGACCAGTTAATAGAATTTTAGTTTAGAACCTACACCGTCAAACAGACGAGTAATCACCATACTACGTTTGTATGGAAAAATGACCGACTTGTGTACGCTTAAGAGAAACTAACAACTCAAATAACTGCAATAAAATAAAGAAAAGAATAGTAAAGTGCTTTTTCATTACTCATACTCTGAAAGTAGGTCTGAAGTAGCCTGAGGAGCGGGATGAAAGTAATACTTTTCATCCCTAGGGAGAATCGCTTTCAACTGACAGATGTCAAATTATTAAACAAAAACTAGTTCATATACACATGTTTATTGAACCATGTTCCAATTTCCATGCAACCACGATGTAAAATTTAAATAACTTAAAGTTAAGTATTGATTAAAGAATATATATTTTTTAAATACCTTTATTATAATTTAGTTTCAACAATTTCTTTAAAATAACAGAGTGTTGGGCAAAATATTTACCATTTTTTCAATGATGAAAATGAAAAATAATGCCTTAATAGCTGGCTGTCAACAGAAAAAAAAACAAAACAGGCCGGAAAGCGGCAATCCGAAATAAAATTTACTAATTTTGTCTTTAGCTAATTCATGTTTTTATTTTTACTTTCCTTTTATTCGTAATGAAAAGCACAGTGTTTACCTCGGGTTAAAGACTTATTTAGTCCCTCGAACTATTGGCCAAACCCCGTCTCGGGACTAAATAAGTTACTTTCAATCCTGGGATAACAATGTACTATTTCTTTGCCATGTGGTTAATGCCTAATCCGGTGTCAAAGTTTTTATGCCGCCCATGGGCTTCTTACTTGCGATTCAGCGATTTCTGGACGGCATGTAAACTCTGTAGTTATCTATTTGTAAAATTAATATTTACTTTAGGTTTTAGTTGAAGACTAGTACACAAGAACATAATCTTCTCGCGTCTAGATCCATGTTCAGAATCTCTAAAATTATTACGTGATGAATTAGTTTCATCTTGAGCAAACAAAGTTTTGGTGTATTACATAAGTTTGTACACGAAGCAGCTTAGTAAGCAATTTAAACTTAGTACTTAGGCTTTAACGTTAAATTCCAAATACTAAATAACCAGAAAACAGGCGGGCAAAAAGTTTTGGGTAAGAATTTCCACTACGGCTACAATGTAGACGGCTTTATTATCTAACTTTATAAAATATTTCCAATAGAGATTTTGACCCGTTCCTTGCATTATTACTCGTCTGAAAAGTTTTGTTATAATTTAACTATTGACTGAAGATTTCACGAGCTAGAAACACAAACTTATAGATGTGCTACGGTCAACTAGAAATGCATAGGAGGTTACTGAGACCAAACATCAATGCATTCCAGCTTCCATCTAATTGTCTCTACGGAGAAACGGTCGCGGAATCCCGTAGCATATTAATTGTCAACCCACCCTGAGCTTACCAACGAAGAATGAGATTATCATAGAGGATTCTCCGAGATAGGTTTTCGTGTTAATTCCTGGCTTCAAGTCAAAAATCAAAATCAAAAGTCATTTTTTCAAATTAATTCACTTCTTGAACGTCAAAAAACAAGAGACAGTCCCCCATGAGTTCATGTTATAATGAAAACTCAACCTTATGTAAATATTCAGTAAATTGATTTTAGGATGACTAGTGCCATTGAAGTAGGCAATTTTTTAAGTTGTTGCATCCGCTAATCGAACACTATACGTGATTTTTCTAAAGCACATACTATTGTTTAGGTATATATGTTTGGAAACTATATTACAAACATAGTTACGTGTATTGGTCTTGGTAGTCGCTAGAATTATGTTAGTAGTCTCTAAAAACGTGTTGGTAGTTCACAGTAAGCCTAGTTTATGTCAAAGGCTTGTGAAGAGGATTGCAAACAGCTTTGATTACAGACGATATTCTGTATGTGTTTGGTGTAGTGGGACGTTACTTGTGTGAAAATAGGAGGGAGTTTTAGAATTGTTCTATATGTTAATATTTGTTGGTTGGAGCGGTGCAGACGTCCTAAAGGGGCACAGTCCGGGGAAACAAAACAAATGTTATGTTGCCGACTGGAAGAATCGAATAGTGATCTGAGCTTGAACATGGATATAGCGCGTAAAAATCTTTAGCCGTCTATCTTAGCATGTCCAATATTCAGAAGTGATTTAGTAGCTACTAATATGAATAATGACTAAAGGATAAACGCTTTTATTAGTTTCAAACGTTCAGTCACTTGTTTACATTGGTACAGCCTCAGTGCATTAAACCCATCTCAGTTCAGAAGCCCTTCACAAAAAGAGACATATTATAAAATATTTTTAGTACAGATCTAAGTTCAAACCTAACCCACGTACAGTCACATTCACTACCAACATTAGAAACAGCTAGCACCTAAGTTTCGCGTACGGATCTAGACGATCTAAATGCGTGCGCCGGCGCAGTTAATTTTGGCGCCGAGTGCAACGTTCTCGCCGAGTATCAATGTCAACGACCATCGCAGGGACACGTAGGGCTTGTTTAGAATAGTGTGCTTATTAGTCATTCGTTTGCTAACTTTAATATTGATATACTAGCATTTTGCTAGCTAACTTAAACTTGAAGCATTCATTTAAAATAGACCAGTTACGCCTTGACCGGTCAATGTGGCGTCACTTGGGGGAGGCCTATGTCCAGCAGTGAACGTTTTTCGGCTAAAATGATCATGATGATGAGTTACACCTAAGCTTAAAATGTCTAAGATATAAATGCCCATTTATTCAAATAGACAATGATTAATAATATCGATCGTCACAATACCTAAGTTTAAACTGTAAACATTACATACATCGAAGTTTATTAAATTTACGTTAAAAATACCTACTAGTTAAAATATCGAACCAGCCATGTGGTCGAACATAGGGCACAGGGAGTTTAGGGCACCCCGACACGGATAGGTTAGGTTCGAAGGGTATGACGGGACCTAGAGTGAGTGAGCGAAGCGAGCGAACTTAGCTCCCGTCATGCCATTCATGTTGGGTGTCTTTAAAACCTGCAAACAGAAACCGTCGTCAAGGCTCCTGTATACCGAGCCTGTGGACGGTGAGTAATGGGCTAGCTCACAGTCCGTCCGTCTTATGACGACAGGCCGTGCCGACGGCGCGTTCGTGTTCAACGCGCGCTTCAAGGAGATGTCAGCAAGTCGGAAGGGGTCTGAGAGGGCCGATGACTGCCAGGGCTGCCTGTTCGAAAGAGATACTGTGGCCCTGGAACACATAAAAAAATGCTTCTGTATACCTAATAATTAAATAATTTAGGTCTGACTGGTCAAACCCCGATTTCATCAAATTGAGATTGTGCGTTTATAACGGTCGACAACGACTCGACGATGGAACCCTGCTACGCAAGGTTCGATATTTTTAATTTTCTATCTTTTTGCCAATGATGCTTTAACCGTAGGTATTGTAATTTGCGATGTTCAAAAACGTCACAGGTATTGTGAATTGTAAAAATTAAAATGATGATGTTACAGTTACCGTCACATAATAATTATGAATGGACTGAAGTATCAATATTGCGTCTTCGTCCGCGATATTTTCTCCTGAACCTATTTCGAAAAACCCGCCGTCTTTTTTGTCTACGTCGTCTTCTTAGGTCCAAGAATGTAGGCTGGACGTTGCTGAGTCAGTAAGTGTGTTTTTTTTACTTAAGTCGTGTTGATAAAGACTGTTATAAAAGCAAAAATGTCGACCATCAACAATATAGTGAAAGGTATCTTTGAATGACAATAGGCGTAACCGTTCAATGATTACAATTTGATTGAGTGAAAGGAACACTTGAATGAATTTGTACGGAACAGAGATATAAAACGCGTTGTACAAACACCAGCACAGCAAGCTAATCAAAACTGACAATTTTTTCCCAATCAACCTAGGAGTTAATATTTAAACGATAAAGTTGAAAATCTATTAAAGAAATTTGACAGATTGCTTTAGCTTGTTATACTATGTATTAACCAATTACTGACCATCATTCATCATCATCATTTCAGCCGAAAGACGTCCACTGCTGGACATAGGCATCCCCCAAGTGTCGCCACATTGACCGGTCCCGTGCGACTCGCATCCAGCGGATCCCCGAAACCTTCACCAGGTCATCGGTCCACATAGTGGGAGGCCTTCCAACGCATCGTCTCCCGGTTCGCGGTCGCCATTTCAGAACTTTTCGGCCCCATCGGCCATCTATTCTGCGAGCAATGTGCCCTGCCCACTGCCACTTAAGTTTGGCAATTCTTCGGGCTACGTCGGTAACCTTGATTCTCTTGCGGATGTCCTCAGTTCTGGGCACGCAAGGAAACTCCGAGCATAGCTCTCTCCATTGCCCTTTGGGTGACTTTGAGCCTTCTGATGAGGCCCATTGTGAGCGGCCACGTTTCGGTCCCGTATGTAATCACTGGCAACACACACTGGTCATAGACTTTCGTCTTGAGACACTGCGGTAAGTTGGACGAGAAGATACTACGCAGCTTCCCGAACGCTGCCCAGCCGAGTCGGATTCGACGATTAACCTCTTTCTCGAAGTTAGACCTACCCAACTGGACCGTTTGTCCCAGGTAGACATAATCGTCTACAACTTCGATAGTAGAGTCTCCGATCTTGATAGGAGTGGGTGTTACATGGGCATTCAACATGACCTTGGTTTTGTCCATGTTCAATTTAAGACTCACTCTTTCGGAAGCTCTACTGAGGTCATCGAGCATTGTACTGAGGTCCTCCATGGTCTCAGCCATGACCACTATATCGTCGGCAAATCGAAGGTGAGAGATGTACTCGCCATTGATGTTGATGCCTAGCCCTCTCCAGTCTAGAACCTTGAAGACATCTTCCAGTGCAGCGGTGAACAGTTTCGGAGATATCACGTCTCCCTGTCTCACACCTCGCTGCAGAAGGATAGGTTCCGAGGTCTGGTCCTGAAGTCGGACTGACATGGTGGCGTTTTTGTACAAACACTTCAACACCTCGATGTACCGATAACCAATTTGGCACCGTTGGAGAGACTGCAGTACAGCCCAAGTCTCGATCGAATCGAAGGCTTTCTCGTAGTCCACAAACGCTAAACAGAGAGGCAGGTTGTACTCTTCGGTCTTCTGTATTTATATTTCAGGCTCGAAAAAAGGTCTTATTTACGATTTTATTGAGAGTCGAATTCATTATGTAAATGCAAAAGTTTGTAAGGAACTGAGAATCAATGAACAGATATTTGTTACTTTTGCACGCAAAAACTACTGAAATTTTATCCCGATAGTACGACCCCATGGGGCAGTTACCGAACACCAAACGGAGGAATCCATGAGAATATGTTAGTTTACAACAATCGAACAATTAGAAACAACAGCCCGTGTCAAAAATCGCAAATAAGTGACCTGAAATATGTACAGACATACATTTTAACCTTTAAAACGGTGTCACTACAGTCTACAGTTTTAAAACAAAGGTTACATTAACCGTATAATATTATTTGCTCGCTGCGAGTGACGCGCAATCCAATTTCCAGTCCATCAGAGTATGGAACACAGTACTTGTTACTATGTTCACATGTATGTAGGTACTAGTGTACATATTATGTATGTTGTTACGAGTCGAGGTAAATTCTGTTAATACCTGTGATGGTTGCTGTGTAGTGTTTGTTTGTGGGAGGAATGTTTTGAGAGATAGAATGTTATTCATTGTGGAGTGCTGAATCGACTGTGTTATAAGAGCAATAACTTCGTCGGTTAGACGACTGAAACGACGACGAGAAACCGACCCCAAAATAGGAAAAGTCATCATCATCTGCCTGACTTTTCCTATTTTGGGGTCGGTTTCTCGTCGTCGTTTCAGTCGTCTAACCGGGTGTACCTGAATTGGTACTAGTATTTTACATGAAGCGACTGCCTATCTGACCTCCACAACCCAGTCAGTACTGGGTAATACGATTCCCCTTGGTAAGAATGCTTTCAGATTTTCGTATCACTGATTCCTTAACGACTGTCAAATATCTACAATTGACAGCTGGGACCAACGGCTTTCCGAGGTAACATTTAGTTAATTTTGACGGCACGGTTGGCGCAGTGGCTAAACGATTGACTCCTGCACTGCGTGTCGCGGGTTCGATCCCTGCACGGAACAAATATTTGTAAGGCCTACAGATAGTTGTTCCGGGTCTGGCTGTTTGTGTATGTGAGTTGAAATGTTTGTAAGTGCATCTACGATACAGGAGAAATTCGTAGTGTGGGGCAAAGTTTAAAAAAATATATGATTATACATATATTGTGTTATACAAACAATGAACCAACTTAATGTTATTTATTCCTGAAACTGCAGTAAATTAAATACATTATTATTAATTGCAGTATATTAGATTTTTGAAGAGCAGTAAGTTAGCTGTTGTCTGTATGGTGTCGGGCGTAAAGAATAGCACCATCCCATATCTTCCCGAGGGTGTCGTAAGGGGCGACCAAGGGACTTGTCAGAGAATGGGCAGCAGCGTTCTCTGTGCTTTTGTAACAACCGTATTGCGATCGCCAACCCGCCTGCCAAGCTTGGCGATTATGGCAAACCCCCAGCTTTTGGGTGAGGCCTAAGTCCAGCAGTGGCCGTCTTTCGGCTGAAATGGTAATGAATAATGATGAGTAAGTTAGCCAGTTAACATAACTGGTGACACTTAGGTTACCTCTACCTAACCCTTCGGGTTACAGGCATAATGTTATGTTATTTTAAAAGTAGCTAAGACATCGTTGCTCTTTCTCACAAACAAAGTTGACGTGAATAAAGGATTTTGTGCACACCGTCTAGTTATCACGTCACTAATCTAAACTAATTCTAAACTAATATTATAAAGAGGAAAGATTTGATTGTTTGTTTGTTTGCATTGAATAGGCTCCGAAACTACTGGTCCGATTTGAAAAATTATTTCAGTATTTGATAGCCCATTTATCGTCAAAGGCTATATATCATCACGCTACGACCAATAGGAGAGGAGCAGCAATGAAAAATGTTGCGAAAACGGGGAAAATGTGACGCAAACGAAGTTGCGCCGGACAGCTAGTATGCTTTAAACAAAAATAATAATCTTAAAAATTAAAAGCACTTTTTATTTAAAACCAACAAGATAATCTAATTAAAAATGCACTGGTCTGATTAAAAAAAAAACATTTCATAAAAAATTCTCGACAAAATTGCAAGTGAAGCTTATAAGAATTTTTTTAAAAGAATACAAGCTTCATATTTCTTTATAATATTACTAAGAAACGTGTTCGCAATTTATTTTTAAACATTAAATAAAATATATTAACTATTTTAAAACGTCAGAAATCTAAGAATTTCTTGAATAAACCATTCATAAACCCTTATGAAAGGCTAAGTTGAATGTTCATGACATCCTTTGACCCGAGTCTAGGAAATATGATTTCCATATGAATTTGCAGTCAATATATTTTTGAATAGATGGATTTATACGCCCGCGTGAATTGAGAACGTTTTGTAGTGCAAGTCAAAGGCGTAATGCAATAGATGTTTACCTTATATCATCTATGCTTACTTCCTCTTCTAAAAGTCTTCTTTTGATCTCTTGATCTGCTACGGATTTGTAAGTTTATGCGAAAATAAAATACATTTGCTACTACCAAAAATCTTCCATTGGTAGAATTACGTCTTGTTTTTTAACAAGGAAATTGCAGTAACTTAAGTATTAACGCACAAACACAGCTAGAGTAGACACGAGCAGCTGTAGTTTGTTGACTTCTATATATATAATTATATATTGTTACTTAGTCTATTCCCACTGCTGGGCAAAGGCCTCCCCCATTCCTTTCCAACTATCTCGGTATTTGGCTTTCTCTGACCAACTCTCAGCTACTCTGGATTACAAAATGTATTTCCCTTGACCATTCCATTTCGATTGAGTATTGAGCCATCATTATATCTGAACAGTTAACATGAAGCCAAACACGGTAATACGGCGGCTCTCCTACTTTACTTTACTTTTCTATTTTCTCTCGCCCGCTTACGCTTATCACTAGCGTATCAACAAATCGTATGCAGATTTCATTTTGAACTCATCGCAGCGAGAGGCGATACCGAAATGAAAATGTTCTGTCTTTCACGTACAGTTATTGAAAATGTTATTTTATTTTATTTTGTTACACAATATATGCGGAACCCTAGTTATCGGCTCTACGTGGTGAAAAATCAAATTACTTGGCGTTCGACTGTACGTTTTACAAGTCGTACTCGCAATAAAAGCAAAGCTTTTGTTCAAATGTGAATTCAACACGACTTGACGAGGTCGGTCTTGATAGAGTCACCGATTAGATTAGCAATAATTAATGTTTAAACATTTAACGCAGTAATGTTTCACGGTATTATAACATGGGAAATAGGAAAAGGTATTTTGTCATTATCAGTAGAAAAATAATGGAGGTTACTTGGGCTATTAGACGTATAAGATATTCAAAATTTAAAAGTTAGATGAACATACAAGGTTCAGAGCACCTACGTAATGTAACAACATTTTAAAATCTCCGTAATAGTATCCTACCTCTTCCTCCTTCATCAGCATCATTCCAAGTACATTAACTAATCTACTACGGATAAAATAATCTTTTTAATTGTAAAACTTTCACCCTGTCCGCATCCCCAAGGGTAGGAGGGGATGAAGAGGAAACTGATTGCAGCCCTTACTGGACTAACTTGGAGTGAACGTCGAGATTTGAAAGGTTTGCGAATGATTGATAGTGCCAGATGGACCGAAGGTTCTGCGTCCCAGATCCCGGGTTCCGTGTCCCGGGGCTGAGGTCCGGAGGCCGGGGAATATAGGCTTATGTAGTGGTAATTAGTGAAATTGAAATGTTCTTTACTGAGAGATAGTTTTTTGATAGGATTATTGAAGTGATTCGGTGGTTGGCTAGCTGCGTTTGCATGTTTTGTAATGTATTAATTTTCTTGAGGTAATTAGAGAGACCTGGAAGGTCAAAGACAAGATTGTTGTATTTTGGAAGGGATTATTATTAAGAAAGAAGAAGTAAATGATAGCAACAACCGCCATTGTCAGGGGACAATACAAGAAATAAATATGTTGCGCCATCTCCAACTCATTTGGGAGAAGGGCAGGGAGATGATGATTAACTTAACTGCAGATTAAGCAGGGAGGGTCATGGCGAAAACATCAGAGAGTTTGTTCCTTTATTTACATTAACACACAAAGTTCAGCCTTCATAAATTGCATTGATCAAATAATTCAGCACGATGATCAAAATATTAATAAAACGCAATACGCCCACGACTACTGTATATGTTAACGGAAATGTATGAAATCCGTCATTGTATAAAATTCCTAGGAAATGTGTACAATTCCTAAAATCCATAGGATATGTATGAAATATATTTTAATTAACACTTTTCCTAGGAAATCTATACATTTCCTAAACCGTGATAGGAAATGTATATCAGTAGTCATCGCTGCGCCGATCGCTCCATTCAAGCGAGCATGCAACATGCAGCAGGCAGGGTTTCTGTCACGGCTCCGGCGCTGCGGGCCTCCGGCGGCCCCACGCGTGCTAATCTTCGCAGACGGCTTTCGCTCACCACCGCAACTTCGGCTTGTTGGCCGGCTTCGCCGGCCAGCCTCAGCCGCGGCGGCTCGCTCGCAGCCGCCTGCTCCTCAGCCCGCGGGCCGCCTCGCCCCTCCGCGCCTACGCGATTTTAAATTACACTCTAGGGGTAGGACAAACAAGACTACGTGGAGTCGGTTTTGCAGCAATTCGGTTCTGTCACTAACTTTTGTTGCAAAGCATATTCAATTTTTAACCAACAATATTATTTAATTGTTACTGAAACTATAGCAAATTGGTTTGATTAGAATTATGTATGGGGCACTACAAGTTCACGACCATCATTTTCACCCAAAGTCTCACAACATCTAATATATTCTTCAGATTAACTTATAGTATAGTTTTTAATTTTATACATTTCCTTCTGTCATATAGGAATTGTATAGAGTTCCTAAGAAATGCATACAATTCCTAGGAAATGTGTGGAGTAAAAAATAATTATGATACTATTTAACACATTTCCTACATAGACTCGGAATTGTATACATTTCCTAGGAATTGTATACAATTCCTAGGTTTCACACATTTCCGGTAACATATACACGTAAACCACCAACATGCAAACATAGATAGTTACTTTCCATTGAAATGTACCTTTTAGTCAAAACATCAATATCAAGCAGAATCCTGAAAGCGCTCGAAAGTTCAATTTTCAGCTGTATTTCATGTTAACGAATCAATATTGCCTAGGTTTCAGCCCCTCCCTAAATGGGGTGGGTTTGGGCGGGTCCAGCGTTTGTGGGACCTAGGATGAATTTTGTACTCTTACGGTGGGGAAAAAGGGGGTTTCAGAGTAATAAGTTATAAAGTAATATTTGAATGTATGATGTTAAAGTTTTCATGTTTGATATTTTAGGGTTCCATGTTGTTGTTTGTTTGGGTTATGGTTTACAAACATTATTGTTTGCTTTATTTATGTGGACGTTTACCTTTTAATCTAAGTTATGACTGTTTTATTTCCACTACATTGCATCCCACTGCTGCGCAAAGGGATCTCTCCATGACTGTTTTGTCGATGCAGAGCTTTTATCAGTGATATAAAATATTGAAATATTGTTCGGCTCTTATAAAAAGACGTTGAAATATAATGAGACCGCAAAGGTAATGTACCGAAGCCATTTTTTTCCATACGAAAAACGTATCCAACTTTTAATTTATTTTCTTCACGAATTTCCCTGCTCGCACATACATTTATTCGACTCCATTATTAAGATTTCAATATGATATAATTTGCATATCGATCCCTGCGTACAACGTGCGATTGCTTCATTTATATTCACGAAAACTCAATAAAGGGACAGAATGTAATTGTATGGGAACGACATTGTTTGACATACGGACACGCGATTACTGGAATATTAATTGTGTTATTTGAAAAGGGATGTTATATGATAACTGCCTATGGAGGATGACAAAAGGTTTTGCGATATTTTCAAAAGTGTGTTTACAGGATTCAGCAGAGTTGGTGGGTGTAGTATCATCATCATCATTTCAGCCGAAAGACGTCCACATCCGGACATAGGCCTCCCCCAAATTTGCCACATTGACATAAGGGGGGTTTTGCCATAATCGCCACGCTTGGCAGGCGGGTTGGCGACCGCAGTACGGTTGTTACAAAAGCACAGAGAGTGGTGCTGCCCATTCTCTGGCAAGTCCCTTAGTCGGCTCTTACGACACCCACGAGAAGATATGGGATGGTGCTATTCTTTAAGCCCGAAACTATACAGCGGGGGTGTAGTATACCTAAAAGCAATTAAAACCGAGAGATAGTGTTTTTGTATGTTTATAAACAGTTTTCCACGAGTGGTAATTATAGGAATATCCTAATGAATAGCGATTATAACGGTCGATTAAAATTCTCCTTTGATATCTATTTATAGAAATATTGAGGGCTTCAGAAAGCTCAATTAAAAGATTTTTTTAGACTATCGTTTTGGTACTTGACTAATTTGGGTCTGCAATTAGTAAGTGCTGGTTTGATATCTCATTTCTATCCAAATGATGTGTTTTAAAAACAATCGTCAAATATTTTATTATTTTACTAGCTGTCCCGCGCAACTTCGTCTGCGTCACATTTTCCCCGTTTTCGCAACATTTTTCATTGCTGCTTCGCTCTTATTTGTCGTAGCGTAATGATATATAGCTTATAGCCTTCCTCGATAAATTGGATTAGTAGTTTCTGAGATGAGCGCGTTCAAGCAAACAAACAAACTCTTCAGCTTTATATTATTAATAGAGTATAGATTAAAAAAATAATGTTGTGAAATATGTAAAAAGTAATGCTATTCCAATAACCCATAAAATATTTCTCTTTAAATGCACAAGTCACCTAGTTTTAGTATTCCACATAATAATTCAGTCTGACGGATGTTTCCCGGAGATCGTAAAATGGCCGACTGAGTGTTTCCGCTTACTGAACGTATGGTAGGCTCGTCGTATGGAAAATTGCACTGAAATTACTGTTTTTATACTGAAACTCTTTCCTGGGTTTCTATAATGGACTGTGCATTGTGCATGGCTGTATTATATTGCAAGTAAACGTTCAAGATCTAGGTAATCTCAAGATTATAATCTTGCCTAATCTTAATATAAGTTTAATTTGCTTTTAAAATATATAATAAGTTCCTCTGTAAGTTATGAGTGTTATGACAGAATATTTTATCATAATATATTAGGTCTTTTAGAGAGCAGCGGTGGCCCAATGGTGGTAGCCCCGACTTACGAGCAGTTAACCGTGGGTTCGAACCCAGGCAGGCACATTACGTTGTGTATTTCACCACCGCTGCCGGTGAAAAAAACGGTGAAGTAAAACATCATGAGGAAACCGGCATGTTCTAGAACTAAAAGATCGAAGACATGTACCATCTACCAACGCGCACTGGGCCCGCGTGGTGGATTACAGCTCACTCCCTCTTATAGAGAGGAGGCCTATGTCCCAGCAGTGGGAACATTATAGACTGATGATGATGATGATGAATAGCTATTTTAAACAACTGTTCAAATGAAAGCCTATATTTCAGTTGAGAGTTGTCCAGCAATAAATTAATTACCCAGACTTTGCTTTTTATTTTAATTCTGTGTCAAAAAGCAGGAGGTTTTCGGTTTGACCATTTTATAGCTGATTAGATCAATTTTGATACTGAGTTAAATATCAAAATTAATCAATATTCATTTATAAGTCAAGTTATATAAAAATAAACAATCTCTTCTTCGCAAAAAAGACCAAGAAACTACCATTTTAATTACTATTAATTATTTTTATTACGAATACTTACCTTTAATTAACTCTAGCTACTTCAAAATAGTGAGCGAACACATGGCTTGTTACAAATAAACTGTCAGTGTGCAATAAATAGCCCAGCGGCTTTAATGGCACAGCTCTCGGTTTTATTGTGAAAGGGTTACATTCGGTATGGTAGGGTTAAAGTGCTTTTGTTTAGAAGGTAAATAGGATTTTTCGTATTATTTTTGGGATAACGACGTTATTTTAAAAGGCTATGTTTGTATGGCGGGGGAGAAGCCTGAATAGTATACAGACTACAAAACAAAAAACGTATTTGAAAGCCTTTTGCTTTGTAATTTCGTTTTAGGTGACCTAGAAAATAAAAGGATTCTTTGTCCTTTTTTACCTGAGTGTTGATATTTAAAACCGACCCGGTTTCAGTCAAAAAAATTAGCATAGTTATAAGTTATTTAATATTTCAATTTTATAATTATGAATAAGAGCCCCGTAAATGTATGTGGGAGTACATAATATTACATTTGTTTTCACCAACCCAAATGTAGTCATTTGTGCCCTTAACGTCTTTCCTTAACATGAGTAGTTGATAACACAGTAGTCATTCATGTATTTTCTATTTAATTGAATATGAAGTCTGAACAGCAGTTTTCCAGTTTTATTATGGAATCCATACTTTCACACTTAATATTAAAGAGTGAGTAACCTTTTGCACTAGTCCCACCGTTATGAAATTGGCACATTTTATAAGTAACCTGGGACCTAAAGACATAGAGTACTTTTCTTGTTGTTCATCACCTACTTTACTACGATAATAGACCTATAGTAGACCTTTACTTATCAGTTTTTCTTTTAAAATTGAAAAGCGATATTAAAAAATATGCTTTCCTCGAGAACCAACAAGCGAAGCAATAACGTTTCTTTTAGAAATAAAGTCAGACATACGGTAAATATTCGTACAGAGACTAGTCTAAAACTATATAGTTATAGTAGAGCATTTTGCTCAGGATGATAAAACCTTTGAGCTCTTGTGAGCTCCGAACGGCCTAGAGTCTAGACAAACATTTTATGTAGAAAGAAAAACAGTAACAGGGATCAGATGTTACGGGGTTGTTATCGATTTGCAGATTTAGAATTTAAGCGTGTTTGCTATCTGTATTAATGTAGGCGTTCATTGCAAATAAGACTATTTCGAGGGTAGGGATTCGTATTATAAGGGTAAAATAATTAAATTGTTTTTCACTTAATAAATCTGAATTAATATAGAAATAATGTAGAAAGATGAATAGGTTGAAAACAAGACTGAAACAAATCACTTTAATATTGCAAATAGAATACGGGCACTTCAAAGTTTTCTTCATAATTAAATGTTACCTAGTAGCGTACACTATAACTTCAATTAGTTTAAAATTATCTCAACTATTAAATCTTAGGAAATCTTCCACCTTAAACAAATTAAAATCAATATTCATGCCTCGCTTGCACAAAGTACAGGGACGTATAGCAAGCGCCTGACAAATTGCACGAGCAACGAGATGCAGGAGTGACATCGACCCAGTTAATCTTGCAGGCGCACCTCTTCCTGGAGAAAACGGCTGCATCCGCACAGTATTATTATTAGCGTCCGTACTTATTAAAAATGCCTGTCTGCCTATTAATTTTTCAGGCCTTAACCATAGAACTGTTTGTTATTGAAAATTGACAGATGGTAGTCTGAAACTTTGATAATGACTAATGTACCAAGTACTTTTCGTCCTAGGTCGCAGATAAAATACCCTTCAACTACAATTTAACATCTATACTGTACCTAGAATTTCAGTTTAAAAATTAGGTACTTTATAAAGGGTTCGGTTTTTGCGTCGTTTCACATTACGTCAATGAGATTGTGTTAGACAGTCGCCCTTCTGACGTCATCAGTAAACCTCCCGAGCCCTTTTGTTAGTAACAGAGTACCTCGAACGATGTCTCACCTAGAAATGACGTCAGAGGCTGATGGCATTAGTGACGTGTATAAGGTCAATGTATTGCAGTGTGTAGACTCTTTATATGCTTTCCCCGGATCGTCGCCTAGCATATTCAGTATAAATGTAATGATGTTACTAAAGCTGGGCCTCATCTCTTTGAAAGGTAGTGGGCCCGGCACAAAATCCACCACACGAGCCCAGCGCGTGTTGCTTGATATCACATGTTTTCGATGAGAGCAACCAGTCTTACCAAGGGGAATTGGTTTGCCCAGTACTGACTGGGTTGTGTAGGTCGGATATGCAGCAGGTCCATGTAAAATACTGGTGTTCAGCTCTCAGCTGCAGCCGATTTGACTGAAAGCCGACCCCATCATAGTTGGGAAAAGACCAGTAAGATGATGATGACGGTTTGAGAGTAGTGGTGATGAACTATTTACGCGCCTGTCTGGGTTAAAACCCACCTACTGGCTATGCAAACACTGCTCTATCATTGTTTCTGCCATAGTAACAATTCTATTTGTCTATCTCCAAGCAAGGTACCTACTATTTATCATATAAGGTGATGATTATTCTACATGAAGAAAAACGTTTAACTTTTTGTGTCATCATCATCATCATCATTTCAGCCCAAAAGACGTCCACTGCTGGACATAGGCCTCCCCCAAGTGTCGCCACATTGACATTTTGGGGGGTTTTGCCATAATCGCCACGCTTGGCAGGCGGGTTGGCGATCGCAGTACGGTTGTTACAAAAGCACAGAGAACGCTGCTGCCCATTCTCTGGCAAGTCCCTTAGTCGCCTCTTACGACACCCACGGGAAGATATGGGATGGTGCTATTCTTTACGTCCGACACCATTCAGAGCTTTTTGTGTGGGTTATTTTATTTATTATAAAACTAAATGTGAGTAACCCAAGTATATTTTCAATCAGTTCTAATTCATATGAAATGCATGTAAGTTCCTGTATTCTATGTGTGAGTGCTTTCCAAACTCACTTTGAATCAACTAAACTGCGGAATTCAGCAGTTTGTGTGTTTGTTCAATTTTATATATTTGTTTGCCTGAGATTTAGTTTTCACGTGTTTACCTTCATAATATTAGCAATTCTCAACTTTCCTAACGATAATATTACGCGTAAATCCGATAAAATGGTAATATTGTCTATACTCCCGAGGGCTGTTCAGTAAAATGGAGGGTTTACCTTGCTTCTTCCTGTTTTATTCTTGTACGCATCCAGATCGCCTTGCCAACAACAACTTTTACATTATAAAAAGGAAATTAAGGTCCAAACCCTTTATCTATCTAGGCATATATACCTGACTTTTTATTCAACTACCTCTACACAAACAGACTGCACATGGTACAAAATCCTCTTAAAACCAAAAAAGGAAAAGTTTTCTTTTCAATTGAAAATTTCATCGTTGAAAGGCTGGCTCTAAACCCGCCATTGATAGTCGGATCAGCAGACAAAGGGGGTGCATATAGGGCTTAACTTTTAGAAGCTATTGTCTGACGGTTATTAGTGTATAGCTATGTTTGATAGCATATTGTCAGTGTTTCGCTTGTTATATTTTAGGCTAAATTTTAGTTGGTACAGTCTGTGCTGTTTTTTTTTGTATTGTCTAGACATTTCAGGGGCAGACTGGATAGTTTTTCACTTTTTCTAAGTTTAAGTTATTTTTGGAGCGCTTATGTTCTTGAGAAATCCTTATAATTGAACTCTCTAACATTAGAGTATTTTTTATCAATGATACACAAAGCAGGTGATAATTTAATTCTTCTACATGAGTGTCTCATACGAAACACAATAATGATAGTACCATAGTTTAATTGAACACAGTTTTATAAATTATAGCCAGTCTTCTATATTATTTCTGAAAAACACATGATTTTTCTTTTAATAAAATTACCCCTTAGTTATAAGGGTTGAACGACAAGCAATTGACACGCAATAATTTCTTTAATAGCTTCAATAACAGTAAATAAAGTTGGTAATAACTTGTCATTGCCTATAATTGACCAGTAATTTATAGTTATTGTATTACCCATTAAAGAGCGACGTTTTGTCACATAACTGCAATAATTACCGAAGTATGACACTTAATAATGCGGTGAATAAAGAAAATATTTTCTTTATTAATATAATGACAATAATACCTGGCTATTAGTGTCCTACTACAAGGTAATGACTTTTTCCCAAAAGACAAGGCTTGAACTTTGATTAACGACCACGCTTGCTCTATTGTTTATGGAAACTTGATTTTATTATAATTATGAATAAGTACTTTAGAATCCAGTGTCATGCGTAGAATGTAGTCTAATTATACAAGGTGTAAAGACCCTTTACGAAACCGCCAATCGAGCATTCTGTACATCAACCTATTATTAGTAGGTAAGTGTACGGTAAGTGTAGGCTCTGTATGGTGTCGGACGTAAAGAATAGCACCATTCCATATCTTCCCGTGGGTGTCGTAAGAGGCGACTAAGGGACTTGCCAGAGAATGGGCAGCAGCGTTTTCTGTGCTTTTGTGACAACCATACTGCGATCGCCAACCCGCCTGCCAAGCGTGGCGATTATGGCAAAACCCCCCTTCTTGGGGGAGGCCTATGTCCAGCAGTGGACGTCTTTCGGCTGAAATGATGATGATGATGATGAAGTGTACGCAAAAAATATTGCTGGAAAACGATTTTTTCGGTGAAAATTCACGGTAAAACTCAATACTTAACTCAGGACATTGTGCTGATGGATGTATTGAACAGTACGGGCAAAAAATATTGCTGGAAAACGATTTTTTCGGTGAAAATTCACGGTAGAACTCAATACTTAACTCAGGACATTGTGCTGATGGATGTATTGAACAGTACGGGGTCATGGAGGTATTGAATGTAAAGATATCTTTCTTTCATAGTTATCTTTCTTTAGGCCCATCTCACTTCTAAGCCATGTCTACAAGTTGTTTTCAAGAGTCATCACGAATCGTCTCGCGCGCAGGTTTGACGATTTTCAGCCTCCCGAACAAGCCGGATTCCGTAAAGGCTTTAGCACCATAGACCACATACATACGCTGCGACAGGTTATACAGAAGACCGAAGAGTACAACCTGCCTCTCTGTATAGCGATTGTGGACTATGAGAAAGCCTTCGATTCGATCGAGACTTGGGCTGTACTGCAGTCTCTCCAACTGTGCCAAATTGATTATCGGTACATCGAGGTGCTGAAGTGTTTGTACAAAAACGCCACCATGTCAGTCCGACTTCAGGACCAGACCTCGGAACCTATCCTTCTGCAGCGAGGTGTGAGACAGGGAGACGTCATATCTCCGAAACTGTTCACCGCTGCACTGGAAGATATCTTCAAGGTTCTGGACTGGATAGGGCTAGGCATCAACATCAATGGCGAGTACATCTCTCACCTTCGATTTGCCGACGATATAGTGGTCATGGCTGAGACCATGGAGGACCTCAGTACAATGCTCGATGACCTCAGTAGAGCTTCCGAAAGAGTGGGTCTTAAAATGAACATGGAAAAAACCAAGGTCATGTTGAATGCCCATGTAACACCCACTCCTATCAAGATCGGAGACTCTACTATCGAAGTTGTAGACGATTATGTCTACCTGGGACAAACGGTCCAGTTGGGTAGGTCTAACTTCGAGAAAGAGGTCAATCGTCGAATCCGACTCGGCTGGGCAGCGTTCGGGAAGCAGCGTGGTATCTTCTCGTCCAACTTACCGCAGTGTCTCAAGACGAAAGTTTATGACCAGTGTGTGTTGCCAGTGATTACATACGGGACCGAAACGTGGCCGCTCACAATGGGCCTCATCAGAAGGCTCAAAGTCACCCAGAGGGCAATGGAGAGAGCTATGCTCGGAGTTTCCTTGCGTGATCAAATCAGAAATGAGGACATCCGCAAGAGAACCAAGGTTACCGACGTAGCCCGAAGAATTGCCAGACTTAAGTGGCAGTGGGCAGGGCACATTGCTCGCAGAACAGATGGCCGATGGGGCCGAAAAGTTCTGGAATGGCGACCGCGAACCGGGAGACGATGCGTTGGAAGGCCTCCCACTAGGTGGACCGATGACCTGGTGAAGGTTTCGGGGATCCGCTGGATGCGAGTCGCACGGGACCGATCAATGTGGCGACACTTGGGGGAGGCCTATGTCCAGCAGTGGACGTCTTTCGGCTGAAATGATGATGATGATGATATCTTTCTTCTAATCTATACAAATAAATAAAATTGAAGTGTCTGTTTGTAATATTAAATTAACCGCTTTTTACTACATGTATATGAATGTTTATACGGTACATATACCAAAATAACATTTTTTACAATTTTTGTCTGTCTGTCTGTTTGTTCCGGGTAATCTCTGGAAAGGCTGGACCGATTTTGACTGGACTTTCACTGGCAGATAGCTGATGTAATAAGGAATAACGTAGGCTACATCTATTATAGAAAAAAAAACTAAATAACTTTTTTGTTAAATTCCACGCGGACGAAGTTGCGGGCACAGCTAGTATTATATAAAATTCTCGTGTCGCGGTGTTTGTTACCAAACTCCTCCGAAACGGCTGAACCGATTTGTATCAAATTTTGTGTGCATATCGGGTAGGTCTGAGAATCGGCCAATATCTATTTTCATACCCATAAAAAAAACACGCGAACCAAGTTGCGGGCTGCCAGTAATATTAAAAAATCGACCTCCAATATCTCCATAACTGGAACTTTCCCAGGTATGGTCCAGAACAAACAAAAAAATCGCAAATGCGCGATAGGGGGAGAACAAGTGCCTTACAAGGTCTTTTTACACGTATTAAATCTAAAAATAAGTAAGTTAGGGTCACTTAAAATCCTATAAACTTCTGTGTACCAGTCAACATAACGATCTTGTCTGGATCTGATACTAGGCCGTATTTTAGTCAGAAAATGATAAGACTATCCTAAGCCTATTTAAACAATAAAACAGCTATAAAATCAGTACTTTAGGACTTACACAAGACTTTCATAGAAACAGATAAAATCGTAAGAACTCTTCGATATACCTCCGGTACTAAATCGGTATCAATCGGAATAGCGCTGTAACACGTTGACATAAAGTTTGTATTGCTGTGGCAGGTGGACGGTAATGCCGGCAGTAAAAACAGTCGGTCCTGAACTGCTGATAGTCGTAAAGTTTATGATATTCGAGACGTGCAAGTGGAAAGTGGGAAACGGGAGGAAAGTAGATATTTTTTATTTCGTATTGAATTTTGTGTTTTTTTTTACACTCCAGGTGCCTTACCTGAATCAAATATAGATTAACAGTTTTGTCAATGTCAGACTTAGCAATGTTCTATAGCTGCATACCCATTTATGTTTCTAAGCGTGTCGATGGCAAATTGTGTCGGACCAGAACTGAGCCTCTAATTTGGCGCCTTCAGTGGCGTGCATCAGTTCCTGTAATGTACAGTCAGCATCAGAAGTCGGTTAACACTTATCAATATTACACCAAGTTTTGTGCTGATCAGTGTGATCTGATGTAATATTGTTTTACGAATTTGTGTAACCATTGATGAAAATATTGTTATGTCTTTTACTCCAGTCTGTTAATAAGGATTGCTCTAAAACTAAGATGTCTTGTAATTATGGATATGTATAGCGACTTTCGTTGCTGACCGTACAAACAACAGGACACACCGGGCACAATAATGAAGTGCTTCATCGTTTGACCCCTGGAGGGTCGTGTTCCCTCGGGAAGGCGAATATGACTCCTTAATATGGTGTGGCCGCCATCGCCGAAATAAATGATTATATTGTGGTCATTTATTTGAGACTAAGGACTAAGAGATGCATTTAAATGCTTGGTAAAACTATAGAAATGTACCACTGTAGAAACGACTGAAAATTTATTCTTTTGTCGGTAACACACAATAGAAAAACATTACCGCTTTACAAAATCCCAACTGCTATTCTTTAAGGCTTACAGTATTCCCCTTATTCCCAAGAAAATAAAGTAAAAACCTATTCCTCTGTGAAGCAATAAGCCGGGCTACATAACAAATTGATATTAATTGTCTTCAGGCGAACAATTACTTGGGAGCCGTCGATCGGAGCTAATCAATTGAGTGTCGTGTCTTACCTACGCAGCTTTTGTTTAGTCTTTGTCCTATTTTGTTGTATTTTGGTTCATATAATGGAAGTAATTATCTGGAATATTACTTCAATTACTTGGGGTCGACATTGATAAAAGCTGGGTTGCCAATTGGTATGTTATATCATAAACACATAGGACTTTTTTACCTTTATCTATAATTGATTTATGAACATACTACTTTTTCCTTTTTACTAGAACAATTAAAAAAGAGCTAAGAGACCTTATTCAGCTCAATATTTTTTATAGATAAAAATTATCCCCGTTTTCATGACTATGAAAAATACGATATCTAGATGGAGCACTTCAATAAAGCTTGTGTGCCATTTGCGCGCCCACAATTTTCTGCCGCACAGACAAAAATTCACCAAACCATCACACAAAACGATTTGCCATCGATAACAACGACATGTGCCACCCTCTTACTTCTTTATCTTATAAGATGTATGACAAGGCGGTCTTCCAGCCTCACAAATTGCAAAAACTGCGGTTATACGTACCGACTTGAACGATTCTCGACGGAGATACTGGAAGCAATAAAGCATATCAATTGTGGGGGAAAGGAAAAAGTTGATCGTTCTTAAGAGATATGTAGGAGGTTTCCTAAGAATATGTGAGCCCGTTCCCCGAGATTGTTCTGAAGAATAATTATTTTGGTATGGTTTTTGCTGGTTAAGCATGACGCAATATTTCCTTGCACATGAATAATTAAGTTTTTAAATTTAGTCTTTAGCTGAAACACTCACAATTCTTCAATTGAAGCACCGTTTTAATCATGAATGATGGAGGTAAGTATACTATACAACGGTCGTATAAAAAATAAAAATAATGAGATAGATATCTGCTTCTTGGAACGTGCAAGTTATAAATTGGAATATTGAATAAAATCTTTTCTCGAACGAGTTTACACCAACAAACCTCCAGGTCATTCGATTTAAGTCCACCTAAGTAATTTACAATTAAAAACCATGACCTTATTCCTTACAACTCAACCACATAATATTTTTTTCAGAAACCCTAAAAAACTTATTACTTTTTAAGCCATTTTTAACATTAAATCGTTTAACAAATCTGGAACAAGAAGCCCCTTCACCCTCGTGCTGAAAGACGTTAATACTTAATAGTCTTAAGGGCAATATGAGGGTGGATATGATACCTGACACCGTTCTCGGTATTACAACGGTTCATAGAAATTTTAGGGGTTTGGCTAATCGTTTTGTCATTTTGTGCTACTTTCTTGGTGTAAGAGGTATTTTATAAGTCAATTCGAATTCAAGTATATTAGTAAAGGTTAGATTACCTAGATTCTCCGTTTGGGATTAAAGAGGCTATTTACTGAAGACTTTTTACCTAAAACCAATCACTAACCAGCATCTGCGTAGTGCAAAATAACTGGAGAAATTCTTACCGTAAGTTAACTTGCAGAAATCACACCATGTGATGTCATCCCATAAGTCAATTTCGAAACGTAAACGACAACACCATGCTCCGACGACCAATACCCCAATTTGATAGGAGAAACCTGGAATCGAATCACTCTTGCAAACGTAAAATTGCTCCAATGCGTAAATTCCCAGCCAAAAACACGCTTTGCCACCCTAACATCGTTAAATCAATCCTCGTACCAGAGATATGTCGACACTAGGGCGATATGCGCTTTGCCCGTACCTTCTCACGGGTGACCCGGTTTCTAGTAACGAGGCGACATCTGTCGTATAATTGTGACAACGTCACTTGAGGTCAACCGCCGTAAAAGAGAATTGCTGGCTGCTTTTAAAAATGTGTGCTCTTTTAGATGGGCTTTCTGGGTTTTTAACTTTAATTTTAGCGTGGAAATGGTGCACAGGTTGGAATTAATATCCAACATAAAAATAAAATACGAAAAGAGTAACTCGCATTAAATCTGTTGCTGAACCGAAGTTCACAATAACAAAATTCCGACAAAAAGAACCGAATACCCACAAAATCTAAAGAAAAGGTTCACAAGGCCAAACGTATCAAACGCTTCTCAAAGGTCGATACTCCTCAAAGTACCGCAAAACTCTAAACCCGAGTTACTTTCTTTTCACTTTCCTTCCAGAAATATTTTCAGCCACTCTTGGATTTATTCAGACGTTGTCCCACGAATTATGCGAAGCCTGAAAACACACGCAATTCTTAAAGCCTTTTAAAAATATATGTAGCAACTTTGCCTCGGGGTTGTTTAAGAGGATAAGCTCATACATTTTTATGTCAGTAAAATCTCTTTGCAACTTTGTTATGATTTAAAAGTCAAGCTAAAAGTGAGGGCATATTTAAGACTGAAGCTGTGTGAATTATTTTAATTTTGTCGTCTTTTTCTTTTCAAATAGAGGATTATCTGAATTTTCCTCGGCTAATCTAGAAGCGTGATTATTCAAAGGCTCCTAATTTTAACTTTTATGACTTTTATCAGTATCCTCGCCATTGCTGTTTATTTCAACTTGATAGATATTTGATTTTGATTAATTTTGTCAAACAACACGAATTTTTCGTTAAAGGAATATGGGGACATCTAAAGGCACATACTTTTTATAGGTAACTACATACAATCAAAGCCCCATGGGTCTGTAAGTGGTAATTAATTGAAGGCCGCGGAAACTCCAGATTTCTGCAGCAGAGGAAGTGGTAACGTTTGTAGCACGTCTATGACCAGCTGTGAATGTTTTTTAGCTATAATAATTCATACAGTAATACATACAGTCTTCAATCTAAACTATAAACTAATATTATAAATAGAAAAGATTTGATTGTTTGTTTGTTTGTTTGCATTGAATAGGCTCCGAAACTACTAGTCCGATTTGAAAAATTATTTCTGTGGTATATAGCCCATTTATCGAGGAAGGCTATAGGCTATATATCATTACGCTACGATCAATAGGAGTGGAGCAAATAGGAAAACGGAGAAAATGTGACGCAAACGAAGTTGCGCCGGACATCTAGTTTATCAATAATCTATCTGAGTAAGCAAATAACTACCTTATTGTTCACATACCTTGGTATGTACACCAAAATAGTGTACTTGAATTACTAAAAAAGCCACCTTAAAATCCAACTTCTTGAAAAATTCAATCAACATTTTCAGCAGCTCTTTTCACTACAGTCTTTTCTATAGAACGTACAATTTCGCAGTATCATCCCAGAGCGATTGCCTCGCGATACAATCAACGTTTCAATTTGAGCGAGAATTGCTTCACATGGCGCACCTATCTGTCCCTAGGGCTTCGATACAAATGACAGATCGATATCGGGCCTTATTACTATCGGTACATGTTTTTTATCGGCATCTAAACTTATAGCATCATTGGGATATGAATTTAATTCGACTTCTGCTTTTTGATTATTTCCTTTATTCATCTTATCACACATAATTAACATTTTTAAATATTTTTACAAAATTGTATAAAAAAACATTTAAAAATATAAAAAATAGTAGCCCACCAGCATCGGGAACAGGGTCCGGGCTACCGGTGGTCAGGGCTCTTGAGAGAGGAACCTCCTGACAATACGTGCCGTGTCCAGAAGTACTGCTTTCTGAATCAAGCCCTTGATCCAGCTGCCAAGCGAAAGCCTACTAAGATGTTGGTCGAGGCTTTTGGCAATTAAGCCATTGGCCGACACGACTATCGGCACAATGACTGCTGTATTCACATCCCACATGTCGACAACCTCGCGAGCCAGATCTAGATATTTGAATTGCTTATCTTTCTCTGCTTTCACGAGGTTCTCGTCATGTGGTACCGTTATATCAACAATCATTGCGCGACGCTCCAATCGATCTATCACCACAATGTCAGGCTTATTGGCAACAATAGTCCTGTCAGTGACGATAGGTCGATCCCAATACAACGTGATATTACCATTATCGAGAACTGGGTCGGGCGCATACTTATAGTATGGCACTTCTGATTCCACAAGTTTGTATTTCAAAGCAAGTTGCTGGTGGATAATCCTGGCAACAAGGTTGTGTCTATGCAAGTACTCTCCGTTAGCCAGACGAGAACAACCAGAAATAATATGTCTGATGGACTCACCCGGACGGTGGCATGCCCGACACACGTCCACCGTCCCGTCCTTCATAATATGTTTCCGGTAGTTATTCGTCAGCATAACTTCGTCCATTATTGCACAGACAAAACCTTCAGTTTCCCCGAAGAGGTCACCGAAACGCAGCCAGGATACAGACGCTAAGAAGTCTACATCGGGCCCGTGTAAGGCCTGGTAAAAGCGTCCGTGAAGCACCTTGCTCTGCCATACCTCCTTGCGGTCATTAGTGCCTAATACTACAGGCTTGCGCCAGTTCTCGTTAGCCAAGAAGAGCGGGGTAAGGCCCTTGTCGACTGAGACCACATCTCGGTGCATCCCCACGTCGACTGTTAAGAAGTATTCCCTGAGACTGCATACCTCACGGTTGTGCAGGGTCTTAGCATTTAAGAAGCCACGACCACCACACTTCCGCGGGATATACAGTCTCATCACCGACGACCTTGGGTGATGCATCCGATTTGCGGTCAGCAGTACGCGGACCCTCCTATCCAGGGCATCAAGTTCCGTCTGAGTCCATTTGAGTATGCCGAAAGAATACATCAAAACCGGCATGACCCAACCGTTGAAGGCGCGCACCTTGTTTCCGCCTGACAAAAGACTGCTTAGCACCTTATTCAGGCGGCCAAAGAAACGTTCTCTCAACGATTGTTTCATGTCAGCAGTATTGATGCCTAATGCTTCCGACATACCCAAATACTTGTAGGTTTCTGTTGAGGAGAGGGATCTAAGGTGTACGGAATCCGAGAGTTGAGTTCCCACGGATTCCGTAATCTCCCCTCGCTTCACATGCATGACAGCACATTTGTCCACACCAAAGTCCATCCTGATGGCGCTACTGAAAGTTTCAGTTACCTTCAGTAGCTTCATCAGTTGCACATTGTTGGGGGCAAAGATTTTCAGATCATCCATGTAAAGAAGGTGAGATATGACCTGACCACCTCTCCTCAACCGATAGCCTAGACCTGAACCTTCCAGCAGTGTGCTGAGAGGATTCAAGGCTAGACAAAACCACAATGGGCTCAGACTATCACCCTGGAATATACCACGCTCGATCCTTATGGCTTCGCTGTTCCCCTGCATCTGTCGACATCCTGGATAGTGAAGGACCGTCCTCCATTGCCCCATACACGACTCAAGGAAGGCGCGTAGAGTTGCATCTATCTTGTACAACTCCAGTACCCTCATGAGCCATGTATGCGGCACCGAGTCGTAGGCCTTCTTATAATCTATCCAACATGTAGACAGATGCCTTCGGGAGCGGCGAACCTGTTGGCTAATGGCCATATCAATGAGGAGCAGCTCCTTAGTACCACGGGACCCGTTCCTACATCCATTCTGAGAGGGAGACATGATGGAATTACTCTCAATATGTTGGTTTATTTTAGCTCTCAAAATAGATGTTAGAACTTTATAGACCGTTGGTAAACAAGTGATTGGTCTATAATTTTTGGGCTCCGCAGTACTACCTGATTTATGGAGCAGGTGGGTAATGCCTGTCGTCAAGAACTGGGGCAGCGACCCTGACTCTAAGGCTGATTGAAACTGGGACGCCAAGCGAGCGTGCGATCTTTGAAACCATTTGATCCAGAAGTTGTGCAGTCCGTCCGGCCCTGGAGACTTCCAGTTAGGTAACGGACGAACTGCACGAGCTACGTCTTGGGGGCTGATGATAATTGCCCCCATTTCTGGTATTGGATCACACGCTTGTTCAACTTCCCGGGTCCAACCGCCCTCAGTGTGACTGACAGGCACCGACCAGATGCTGCGCCAGAATGAACACATGGTGTCATTATCCGGCAGACGCGTGTCAGTCACCCCTTGGTCTGGTCGTTCCCAAGCCCTATATACCCACCTTTCATCGCTTCGGAATGTGCGATTCTGAGTGTATCGCTCCACTCGCCGCTTGTACCTACGAATACGGCTTGCCCATGCACAGATCTTCTGCTTCAGGAAGTCGATACGCTCTGTAACGCAGGCCAAATAATCACGAGAACTAGTGTCAGTTCCCGAGAAAGCCCGCCTCACAAAGCGCATCACTCTAGGGCGAGTATTGCCCTCCCTGAAGCAGATTAACTTGCCGATGAGTACTCTAGCCTCACCGATACGCCGCTCAATCCTACACTGCCAAGCTGGAACGGCTAATTTTGGTCGTGTGGCTCTGTCATTGTCAGGAAATTTGACGTGAGCTACACGACATGCCGCTACTGCTGCGCAGTACAATATTGAGTGGGTATCAGCAAGGTCTTCGCTGTTGTCAAAGCAGTTTGACAGCAGCGAATCTAGAGTACACACCAGCGCCTTGTTTTTCTTGTGCATAGGCAAACGAGGTAAACGTGGTCTAAGTTCAGGCGGTGTGGAGCGGTACTCTCGGAACGCACTCTCCAAAGCTCTCCTCAATTGTTCGTTGCACTGGCTACTCACGGTTATAACTTCGTCATCATCCTCTTCACAACCGCGATCGGATCGCGGCAAAGCCGCGGATACATTTGGCAGCTGCGCCGCGATTATTGGCGAAGCAGGCGTAACTGGGTTACTCCGTGAGTCGAGGCGTAGTCGATCAAGTACATTGTCATCCAACATATGGTTACGTTGGATGACCCGCACCTGATCCGACAGTCGCTGCGCCGACACGCTGATAGCTGGCTCAAGCACCTGAAACAGAGAGAGCATCCGACCACGGTACGCAGTCATGTTACTTCCCCCCTCAGTAGCCCCATAATATGCGCGCATGACGTTTTCATTAATAGACTCAGTCCATCGCATGCGCGACACATTTCCACCGGCAGCGGGGACCCTGTTCGGGGCCTGTTGGCCTCGAGGTCCCAGGCCCGCTGGTGGCCGTCCTCTTCCTCGCCGTGGTGGTGATGGCGTCGACGGCGGGGAGAAAAACTCGTCGCTGGAACTCGACGCAACTGCAGCGACCGGCGACTCAGCGCCCACAGATGTGGCGCGTACCGGCGGCTGCGAGGCGGAGCTCAGCGACGAGCCCGGAGATGGTGGGTGTGCCTCTTCTTTAAGTCTTGCTCGGTGTCGGGTTAGCATAAGTGACAATATTTTATGACATTTCTATTGTAATGATTTGTGGTGCATAGTAGTAGGTTTTCTATTTTTATTTATTGGTTTCATTTTTCTTTGCATGTTTCTTTATGTTTGAATAGTTTTGTGCGTTAAATTTGCAAAATAATTAAATAAAAAATCGGTTTGGAAAATTTTTCTGTCACGTCAATTTGACACCCGAGCCACAAAGAGCCGTTATTATTATTATATTTATATTTGATTATTATTATTGCGTAATATCCTTGTTGATTTTTATTCTCTATTTAGTATTACTTACTGAACTAATGACATAGTCTTTTTTAAATGAGTGCATATGGCCCAGACGAGTGACTATCACTTTTAAAACGTTTTGCATTTATACTAAGTCGTTCAACAATTTAGGTTCTAAGCTTTTTTCACCACATTTATCTAGTTCAGTCGTTCTATCGTGGTTATTCACTATACTAAAGTGGATATTAGTTACAGTTGTGGATAATAAATAAGCAATCCACAGCATTAAAAACTACTCTTATTAATCCAATACCCCTCGATTCTCTACTTGAAATAGTACTGATAGAGTATCGATATAAACGATACTTGAGTCAAATAAATATTTATTTTCACTTGAATCAAACCTACCTACATATGTATGACCATGCTAATGAACATCTATTTTCTTGCCATAGTCTGTAAAAGCAATAAGCAATTATTCGAAAAATGAAAATGAAATAAGTGTCCGCGCTTAGTATTGATAAATAAATATTAATCTGTTTATAGTAATATTTAATAAATAAAAAGTAATCAAATATAAGGTAAGTCTGCCTTTACTGCCCCCTTTGGAATAATCCACCCTGTTTAGTAGGACTTTCACCTTTGACCTTAAAACTTTTCGCAAAGGAATTGGTATCGGAAAAATTATACGCCGCTCGTTTATTTATAAGATAAATGGTAATTACTGAGATGGGAATCTACCTTTTGGTGGTGGTAAAGGTTAATGAGATTGGAGATTCTGGTTTAGATTGTTTGAGATAAATTGCTAGTAGGAGATGAAATAAAAATTGGGATACAAAAATATTTATAGCAGAAAAATTGTATATAGTGCTATTGATAAGTCCACAATAATTGGCGGCTTTACCAGCGTGGAGGTCGGAAATTATAGAACGGGCATGTTCTACTGGGATTAAAAGTATCCTATGTCCTAACCCACGTCTATGGTCCTAATCAAAATCGGTTCGTAAGCAAAGGCGTAAAATTGTTTCTGACAGGCAGACACAGTTACCTACCTTCGCATTTAAAATTAGTATGGATTGATTCGTTTCTCTGTATTTATATTTCAATTTAGGAGGTGTAACAAACTATAAACATCGCAAATTATTAATACATCGAAAACGTCATGATCTGTTTACATTTTCAGACCTCATTAATTATGAACATGTCTGCGGTTCATATCTTAATTGAATGTCGAAACACCCATGCCGTTGCAACCGAATTTTCCAGTGAAATTAATTATTGAAAAGCATGAGTGTTGCGGTAAATACATAATATTCTTCCATAGCTGAAGCAATATTTGTTTTAAACCATACGTTTTTTCTCTTTAGCTTTTCCAAAATATTATTCGCAGATGGAATATTACTTTATTCAATGTCTATTTTCTATTATTTCATTAACCTTTAAAAGAAAAGACACTATTTTTCATAGAAATTCAAGTCTCCTACAAACTTACGAGTATGATTATTGATGCTACTCAAATTAGAAATATTAAAATTCCATAAGCTACAGACTTCTAAAGGTATACAGAAAACTGTATACGTCTGTTAAAACCTTATTAATGTTGAGAAATTCACCATAGAAATGTAACCGTTAACGACAAAGCATTTGATACACAAAAGAGTCCATATTGCGTACAATGAGCTCTTTAACTTGGTATAACTTTGCAAGGAGTAATATTGGGTCCTCGGGTGTTTAGAAGAATTTCAAGGAACGTAATGGAGTGGAAGTATTTTTTCGGAATCCTGCGCAAAATTGCGATGGATTCGGAGTTTATTATCGAAGTTTATTATGCGGAGTTTTGAGGATCGTCGCTTACCAAAGATCTTTATGTAAATACATAAACTTTCTTACAATTTAGAATTTTATAAATGGGCACGCTTTTACATCCACTTATAATATTCTTTTTCGTTTCGTTTTAATATTATAGGTACCGAAGTTTTTTGAGAACCTTTGATTTTTTATTGTATATTCATTTATCTGTTACATTAACATACATTTGTCGGTTTATGGAGGGACATGAAAGAATTTGTAGTCATTTCAGCATCATCATCACACACAGCAGTCCATTGACATAGTGATCTCGAAGTAAATCCTGTTCGTATAACTGTATAAATAACGTTTGTGATGAGAAATAAACATTATTATTTTAATAAATCTCGATTCTCGAATACTTTTTTGAATGTCGTATTTCCAATAACCTGATTTCTAACGACAATATAATAATTTCGGCCTATAACGCATCCTTTAGTCAGTCTACTCAATTTCCTGTACCCAATTTCACATACTTTTATGGTAGGATATCCCAAAATCTGTCATAGCCACAAAGCTCTCATTTCCTCGAGATTTTATTTTGTATGTAAAAGATATCAATAACATCAAAGGTCAATATGATAGATCAGAGAGTTCTGATATGGAACTGGAAGATTGAATTGACACACATCGTAGCTCAGGACTATCTTTAGATATAATTTCCTCTTTGATCCTCTTGCGTTCTAAATCTTTGAAAACAGCATCGTTTTAAAGCCTACTCAAGTGATCTGACTAGTTTTATACACCCTATAGGCTTTATTGAGTTTATTTCAACATATTGAAATTTATAAATAGATCACAGCAAATGGAGTTCTTTAGTTTCTACCTATAGATTTAAGTACCTGACTGATTGATTTTCTTCACTAAATCTACAAATCCGTTTTCATTTATTCCTAGAGGACTAGGTTTTTTCTAAGGGTTCTAAAACAGATCTTGCTTTTGTTTCACACTATCATACCTGTTCTTCTTTCAGTTCTTTGCAAACAATTTCAATTTCTCAGAATCCAATTCCGCCCGTCTTTGCCGTCGTAAGCGTAAATTGCTCCAGAAGTGTATGTCAAGTGTCGTACCAAGGTGTATGACATTCGCAGACGACTCTCAGCGATATTTAGTGTCACACTATGCTGCGTAGTTCTGACGTTTAATCATGGTGAAGTAAGATGGCGCCAACCACGTAGACCGGATCTTATTAAGTTTATACTCGGAAATGTAAGCACATAAGGTATAAGCTCTTTATGTTTATGTTTTTTACACATCCGCTATTTGAAGTCAAAGGGAAATAAATACTACTAGTGACAACGGAAACTCGAAATTCATTGGATTGACATCATTTATTCATTCATTCATCATTTCAGCCCAAAAGACGTCCACTGCTGGACATAGGCCTCCCCCAAGTGTCGCCACATTAACATTTTGGGGGGTTTTGCCATAATCGCCACGCTTGGCAGGCCGGGTTGGCGATCGCAGTACGGTTGTTACAAAAGCACAGAGAACGCTGCTGCCCATTCTCTGGCAAATCCCTTAGTCGCCTCTTACGACACCCACGGGAAGATATGGGATGGTGCTATTCTTTACGTCCGACACCATACAGAGTGGATTGACATAAAAGTTTCAAACTATTTTG
The DNA here is from genome assembly GCA_949152445.1 of Cerastis rubricosa. Taxonomy (NCBI): domain Eukaryota; kingdom Metazoa; phylum Arthropoda; class Insecta; order Lepidoptera; family Noctuidae; genus Cerastis; species Cerastis rubricosa. The sequence continues at coordinate 20,554,142 of OX424541.1, forward strand.
TTGAAAATCATCATTAAAATACGACACTCGTTGAAAGCGTTTGTCGCATGCCTTTTAGTCCCTAATTTCTTTCATAAGATTATTTTAGCAACACGATAATAATAAGATTTTTATTTTACAGCGTTTTTGACGACCCCAAATAAATTGGGATAAGGGCAGGAGAACGATAATGATGATTAATATATAATTTTGCAGCGTTTTCTATAAGTTATTCAAGAAGAAAATAAGAATCTTTATTAAAGTTCATATTTTCTTGGTAGATATTTTATATTTCAAACAAGGTTTAAATCCTTATGGAATATTAAATTTCTTAGAAGTAGCAAGGGTTTTTGGATAGAAGGAAAATATAGACAGTTTCATCTCCTTGGCTTTCCAATTAAAAGTAAATTGGACCTGAGACACCTGAGAGATCTGTCCAGATCAATTTACTTTAAAAAGAGTTCCGTAAAAGATTATTGCAGTACCTGAAAACAGAGGGACTGCGATCTGAGATCAATAATTATTAATTGTCAACAGTTGGTGCCCTTGCTCATTTTGTTTGGGCAATAATCACAATTAAATATGACCAAAATGGTCTTGAACACACAACTGAACAATTCATCGACTAAAATAAACCCAGTTAAAACCCACAATACCCAGTTCTATTTAATTTTCTCCCTCATCGATCCAGCTCGTTCCATTTTCACACAGCTTTCGACGTAACATTTTATCGTGATGTCCCCTGAGGGTAGCGCTATACATTTTTTACTCTCCGTCCGGAGCAAAAAATATCTAGTCTGATTCAGGCTTTATTCCCACTGTTTTAGCATTATCTCTGGTCTCTAGCCCTGGGGATACAATATTTTTGTTTATTTTTATTAGGGGCTGCTGGATTTGGGAAATATTATTTGTTATTGTTTTATTTACTTTACCGACAAGGGCACAAGTTGGTTCATCTGACCTTTTTAGATGATTCTATCGTATAATATGTGGAAAATGTTGTTGGTAGTAACTGCTCAGAGTAACCGTATATTTTCCCGAATCTGTACCAACATTATAAAGCTGAAGAGTTTGTTTGCTTGAACGCGCAAATCTCAAGAACTACTGGTCCGATTTGAAAAAATATTTCAGTCTTAGATAGCCCATTTATCGAGAAAGGCTATAGGCAATATATCATCACGCTACAGCCAATAGGAGCGGCGCAGCAATGAAGGAAAATGTGACGCAGACAAAGTTGCGTGGGACAACTAGTAATACAATAAAATGCTAAACAGCCAATCGCTGAAATCTGAAATTGGGCGTAAATAACGTGTTGCAAAATTGAAAAGTTACAAAAAGATAGAAATGTATTGTAACATAGCCTTGGCACTAAAAAGCAAGTTACTAGAATCTGAATACAACCTTCTAGAAATGAAACCAAAAATATTTCTATTACAAAGGAAAATAATTTCCATTTTGCCTCCAAACACATTATTATATTCTTCCACGTTCATCGTACGTGACAACACAAAAGACGTTAACGTTTTTAACCATTAATTATAAATTTATTTATGTATTTTCACATAAAATAGACGCGGTACTACGTAATATATGCCTCTCTTCATGTGTTCAAAGCCTTTATGTTCATCGTTAGCCTCTGGAACGATGATAACCTAAATTGTAACTTGTAATTCAAATTTAGACCCTTTTTCAGCCTTGTTGGGTTTTATTTTATTAATTAGTAAGCTTATAGCGCCGTTGTTGAGTTTTGATGAAGAATTATTATGATGGTAACTTTGTAGCGTGCGGGTGTAAATTGTTGACATTAAGTTATAGGTGGCTATAGTGGCGTCCGAAAATAGTTTCTATGTCGGTAGAAGAAAATGTATTTTCGAATGGATAAGATAAAATACAACGACTGAATGAAATTGAATAGACGAGTAATAATTTTAACTTTTTATCTCTTATATAATGTATTTGTGTATTACTAACATGGCTTTAAGTCTTCTTGATGTACTACTCTATGGACCTAAAAGTCTGAAATGTTTGAATTTGAATGTTTTGAATTGAATTGAATAATAAGAATACTGTTCAAGACTATCTGTCAGTGTTTGCTTAGTTTAATTCACTCTTCCTTGGAATAAGGAAACAAAGTTACTTCCCCAAGTTGTCTTAAAACAAACAGACCTAGACAAAGCGCCATTTTGGTCAGAAGGTATGAAGAGGAGCCAGAATGTATTGGATTTATGTAGGTTACTAAATCTTAAGTCAATACCGTTGAAAGATTTTACAGAAACACAAAATATTTTGAAAGCTATTGATGTTGTTTAGCAGTTCTAAGGTTGACATAATATTTTTGTTAATGAAATCCTTATAAGAAGAAAGTAAAGGTCCTGGATTCGATGCCCGGGTTGAGCAAAGTGTTATTGGGTTTTCCCATCAGGACTTTCTCAGTAGCAGCCACGGGGTCTAAATTTCTGTCCGGCTGATGGCAATAGGCTCGCTCCCTATTACATGGGACTTTAACATAGCTGGCGTTGTTAATCATTTAATTTCTTATGTATTATATTATTTATCTCTTATTATTTTTCCTTATAAGAAGAAAGTAAAGGTCCTGGATTCGATACCCGGGGCGCGCAAAATATTATTGGGTTTTCCCATCAGAAATTTCTCAGTAGCAGCCACGGGTTCTGGATCTGTGCCCGGTTGATGGCGATAGGCTCGCCCCCAATTACATGGGACTTTAACATAGCTGGCGAAATGTGGTGGTAAGACACACAAGTACGCTCCTGCTTTACTCTTCGGGTATTATAGCCGTGATGTTAAAAAGAACTAGCACAAAATCTACATGAATATTAGTTGGCATACATTTAATGAAGGGTCTATAATCCCCCAGGCACCGTTTTTATGGTCGAAACAGTAATAGCACCATCTCACCTCCCAATTAGATTGAGTGCTGACTAAAGGGAGGGGGGGGGGGGCAATAAAGTAATTGTAGGCATAGTCATGTCACAAATATGTAGCGGTGACGAATGAGGTCAGAGTGCTTCCTCATTAAATACAATGTCTTGTATGTATGTATGTTTGTTTTTCGGCTAACAATACGAATCCTATGTACGTCCTTATTAGTATCCCGCAGTGAAAAAGATCTTCATTAAAAAAAAACAACTCAGTTTTTTTTTTCAATTAGATTATTTACAGGCAGTTTTGAATTGACAAAGATTCGGTCTGTTAAACAGAAAGTTGAAGGTGATGGTTTTTCCTAAACATTGAGATTGTTTACTAACATGATTAAATTTTGAAAGAGTGTCCATGGAATTTCTTGTCCTTTCTTTTCCTTACAAACCTGTGCTTTGGGCTCTTTGATAAATCAACCGTGTCCGTAAATAATTCAATTGTAATGAATGCTTTGCGTTTCAGTTTTAAAAGTGTCTCAAATATTTTCATTCACTATACGTTCCATAGGAACAATTAATTCCTTTACAGAAAAGCATTTATCCATATTAGCTTGAAGCGTAGGTGCCATTACACTAAACGAATCACTTACACCGGCTTCCAGAGTCAAATGAACAAATATTTGTCTCAGAGCAGGAATTGAACCAAATTTGTCGTAGAAAGCAGACGTTCCTAATTGCCATTTAAATATACTCAGACTACGAACGTTAACTTCGAAACTAGCATGTGAAATACGGGGACCATTCTCTGTAATTACTTTCAGGATAGTCTCTTGACGTGTACTGAATAAATCTTCAATGTCTATGTTTTCTCTTTCTATATCATTAAATGTATATTCTGTCTCATTCTCTGTTTTCAAAGTTTCCCTACCGTCAATAATTTATTTATGAGCATACACAGCCTTATCCCCTGCTCACCTATTTACGTTTCCTCTAAATGTCATGTTATTTACGATGTTGGTCTTTGTTGCAGGTAATACTACGTCGTGATTTATGGCAGCCATTGTTATCTTAAAACTAAGCTGCGACATTATGACACAAGTAAGTGCTTCAGTAGTTGCTTCTCAAGGATCCTCAAGCTGACGACGGATCTCTTGCAAACGTTACGTAATTTTTGAAGATAGGAATTTCTACTGGAATATTAAAACTGGGTTCGTTATGGTCGGTAATTTTTCTCTTGATATTAGATTGGTTTGTTGGTTGAGGAAGAGCAAAGAAACGATGGATGGACTGTGTGATGAGTAATAGAGAAGTATGGAAGAAGAAGCCATGCTGCGCCGACCCCAAATCAATTCAGGTAAAGGCAAAGAATGGTGATGATTAACTTGGTTATTTGTCAATATTACCATTGCAAAGAATTCAATTAGTCAGAAAAGCCATTTTTGAAAGAAAAAAAGAAGCTAACACAATCTTTTACATCAAATCTTCTTTGAATCTTATTAGCAATAATTTCCATGACTACAATAAAATCCAGCCTATACGCTTAACAGGAAGCGAAGGACGAAAATAAGAGTGTCAAGATAAAAATAAGAGCATCATTAAGTAGCGCATTTTCCTTTCTCGTCCCCGTTCAATTGCCATGGGAAAATACGATCGTGATTCTATAGAGAAAAAATCTTTGTGCAATTTGTGAAGTCAAAAATAATTGTGACCTTACCTAAATCAGAAGATTATGTTCAATTGTTGGTAGACTTTTTCTTTATATTAAGAGAGAGAGTAAACAAGTATATAAGAATACATTATGGTTGTATGTGACTTGAGCCTTTGCGTCTACGATATTGGTCAGGCAAACAATAGAATATTATGCCAAGTAGCATGCAAATAAAAATATTATATTTCAACAACTAGTTTTGTGGAGGTAGAAGTAAATTAGGAACAAAAAATATTTGATTTCCTCACGATGTTTTTCTTTACCGTTTTTGAGGGCAGTGGTGATGAAATAAATTCCACAAAGAAATGCGCCTGCCTGACTTGGAACCCGCGGCTTACTAAAGCATACATATTAATATGATAATATGGTAACATAAATATAAAATAAAAGATTACCTACTAGTTAATACATAGTCTCACGCCTTTTTCCCATGGGGGTAGGCGGAACCCACAGAGCGTCTCCAGCTTCGTACTACTTTGGCCTCGTCCACGTTCATACCAGCTTAAAGTTTGCCTAAAAAAGCATGTTTATATAAATTGAGCAGTGGAGGTCACATCAAGTATAGCCACGATAAATCTCCTAAAAGCTATTAATATTAACATAATAATATAATATGATAATATGGTAACATAAATATATAATAAAATTCATTGCCAAATAGCCACGACCTCGGTAAACATCCCTTTCCACGATACAATTCCCATTACCCAAGACAACACAATTACTCGCAGGTGGGTTTAGCCATCATAATTCTCCTCAAGGCATTATTATAACAACGTTATTAGCGTAATGGTAGGCAGTCACGGCAACTCTCAGGTAAGCTCTAGCAATAATTCAGGAGAGCTCTACGGGTCCCCCACTCTCAGACGTACCATTTTCGAGACATTTCAAGAGCTTCTGTACGTACTCGGCAAAACTTTCAAGTGAGTACTGAAATATAATTGGCTATATTTATTTGTAGTTCGGTTTATGAATAGATTTGGAGTCGTTTGAGAGTCAAAGGGTCTAATTAACGTGGTATTGAATCGTCATTGTTGGTCCTGAAGGTCTGAATGCAAAGTTTTAAACTAGAATGTGACCGGCTTTGATAAAGTCACGTTAATTTTGAAATGTTAATTTGAAATTCTGTTCATCAATTCTAGCGAATATAAACTGACTTTAAAATAAAAACACCAAAGAACCGAATTGAAAATATACCTGAGCATTGAAATAAACGAGCAAAACTCATTTTATATTTTTTTAATACAATTTTGTTTTCATAAATTTGAAAGTTTTAAGCCTGTCGCTGCTCCATTGAATTCTCGTCAACTATGCGGTAGAACTTAACTAAATTTTGAGCGAGTACAAGAGGCCGTATAATAACTTTGTAGCCACATAAGCAATTCACATGCTGAACAGAATTCTGAACAGTTTTCCATGGAAACTTTACGTACAATGGGTAAGTACAGCTTATAACATGAATAGAGATGTATTGTTCGAGGTTTGCTGTTCGTTTATCGTAGAAGTTGGTGATTAAATAATACCGTATCTTAGTTTGGATACAGGTTTAAAGAAGTTTGAGAGCAACTAAGCTGGCAATCGTGAATGTGCTGATGATTTCTTTTTGAAACGGAGTAAATTAGAATTTGATTAGAAACGTGAACAATTACGATTCCCAAAAGGAAACAACAGTCATGTTTCAATCTTACAAAGAAAAATGCACACACAAACACATCAGACAGATAAAAATATCATAGACTCACAAAGCAGCTCAAAATTGATATTACGAAGGTTACGAAGGTAACGCAAAACGTAATTTGAACGCCATTATTTTTTACGCCAACATCACACACGCTCGCGAAATATTCACATCAATTCATTGTACGCGGCCTACCGACACATTACTCTGAAAAATTCAAAAAATCCCAACACGAAATCTTACTTAGGCGTAAATAGCGTTACTTTTACGCAATCATCTATCATGTCTGAACCCAAGAATGTATAACATTACACAAATTGAAACCGTAATAATCTTTTGGGTGAATTCCGTCGGAATTGCGCGCAATTCTATCGTCCGGCCTCGGGGCAAGCACTCGGATACCGTCAAGTACCTATGTAATGCTTTTTACTTCGATTTCTTCATATAGAGAACATTTTAGGGTCCCGGGAATGCCCCAGCTGGCTAAACGAAAGCGACCCGGGATATAATAAAAAATATTTTCGTGATAGGAATTGTGGTTGCAGTTGATTTATCTTGATGATATTGTTATTGCCGCACAGTTTGTCGTTGACGTGGGTTATGTTGTAGTGCAATTTATTTTTTATTTGTATTGTATTTGGGCTTATTCAAATATATTTCCATTATGTAGAATGATTGATATGGTTATTTACTCTTCTGCTTCAGTGGGTGTTGAAAATATTTGTTTTATATTTTCCCCGTATTATAAAAAGTATGTTTGAGGTTTTTCGTAAAAAAAAAAACATGCAATAGACATTTCAGCCACTCGATACAAGTAAAAACAGTTAACTATATTTATATAACAAGCTAAAAGGACGTCCCACACGTGCCTAAGTCCGAAGAACTTGTAAGAGTATTTATTATTTAAGTCGTCAGTCGAATTTCTAACATCGGTATCGACAAAATAGATTCTGTCAGTAAAACTTTTACGTTAAGACAGACGAGATCAAACTTGGACCAATAACTAGTTCCTTGAGTGATCGCCCACAGCTCTCTTATATACTTTGCTATGTACTCACATACTCAAGTCGAGTACTTTTGGCGGTTCTAGTTTCTGATATCTGGCAAGCTGAAGTTGAAGAGAAGGGAAGCTTCTTCGCGAGTAACTTGATAACTTTATTACGGTTTGTACATAGGTAGGTATGTGGAGAGGTAGTTCTCGGTCTAGTACTTTGTTACTGACGAGGCCGTAAGTTTGTGACGTGATGGAGAATAATAATGAAACATTCGATGAGAAGTGAAATACTGGTCTATTTCTCAAGTAGTTGATGCGACGTGCTTAGTAACTGAGCATATTGATTTCGTGGTTACTGATAAACGATAAGAGTTCTTTTAGGTTTCTAGTATTAAGATAATTGGGCACATAAAGACATTTTTCTCTTCATTCTCTCACACACCATCGTCTACATTTATTTTTCATTTTCGCTTTCGCAGGTCTGCTGGAAGAAATTTCGTATGAAATAAGCAGTACCTTTGTACTCAAATGTTTTATGTTTTTTCCTGTGTGGTCTACTGTGTGTACATAATTAGTCAAATAAATAATTTATTAAAGACATTGTTTTTTTTTCGTGGAACATTGTAATTACTGGAAAGTATTTAATATAAAATTCAGCCTTGTTGTTTGTTCATTTTGGTCTTCGCTAGTACTTATATTATTTTTTTTAGCTCAATGGCCTTGCTACATTATTTATTCATTCAGACCTTTTGTTAGTAAATCCTATAAATTCGCGCATCGACAACTGATTTCCGAACAAAAGTGGAGGGTTCAGACCGTTCAGACATAAATCAAGTGATATTAGACAGTTTGATCCTCATTGTTTGTTATCAGGCATAATAAGGCCATGGCCAACGATTTAGTTTCTTTCTTTCTTTGAAATTGACTTAGATTTTGTGTAGGAAATAAAGAATGGGTGACAGGCCGATTAACAACTCACGCAAGTCAAGGGAAAGGAAAAGAGTCATGGTATTTTTTCACCGTTGTGTTGTCAAGACAATCGAGTTTTCATAATTGAAATCGATACTTATAACGTGCCTCGTTTACAATTTATAAAAGCGTCTCTCAATTTTATTCAATTATCCATGGAAATGATGTTTAAAACAAATAAAAAAATCCATAACAAACGAAGTCGAAAAGCTTGGAAACTCAACGTCATGATCATTCGTAATTTTATTACCAGCATCTATATTTTGTGAGCAGAGAGCCTCTCTCATAAACATCTCAGCATTAATCTTGCCAGTAACCAAAAAAATAATTTTCTCTTGTTCCTTCCCTCCGCCTTTCAAGACGTTGCGCTTACTAATTTCTACCATTTCATCTCCAAGTGTTAAATGGCTGTTAAGAAGGCTCTTGAACCAAACGATCTCTTTAAATAAATATTCATTAATTGAACAAACGTCTTTCAAGCCGTCTTCAGTGCTTTTGTCTCAAGACTTAGTGAGATTAATTATTTTGCTTCTTCTTACCAAAATATTTGAATCGCAGATTTTTGACTTGTGTAAACAGTTGAGCTTGCGTTTAGTAACAGTTATGCTAACAAAGCAACTTGTTTGAAGTAGGTTAGAGAAGTATTGATTAAACAGAATATTATAGCTACTTGAATTGGGGTATGTATGGCTTACGTAACAGGCTAAGCTCACCTGTCACAAAGGATTAGGGAAACGCTGTCGTGATGTCAGAATGCAGCTGTGTTTGAAACAGATAAAGTTTTGTGTTTTGAATATATTAGTATAACTTGACCCAATGTTGAAATTCTCGGGGGGGATGGCCAGGCAACTGATTTCACTTACAGCTTTCTAGCGATTTCTGACATGTACCATGTTCGACTCTGCCTTTTCTGATAGATTTTTCTTCTTCTCTAAATCGTTATCTTATTTATATGTAACTACAAATTCTTCTAAATCTAGCTACTACTTATCAACATTACACCACATAATACTTTTACTACCCCTAGCACATACCATATAGTGCGGTATTTCAGTGGTCTCCACAGAACTTAATCCATTTCCTCCAGTTCTTTATTACCGGCAAACGAACCACTTCTTGAGAAATAGTTCTCGAATACAATATCTATAAAATCCCTAGTTTCAATTACTCAGCTTACACCCGAGACGTGCGGTCGTGAATTATGGTCGATTGGATCCGATTGTCAAGAACTAGACAAATGATTGTGAAAGATAAATGGTTGTGCGAGAAATTGGCGATGGTCACTGCCTTAGAGATGACTATAGAAATGCTGAATTTGAAGATATATGGACTGAAGATGAAGTGGGGATTTTTGATGTAGAAGAGGATTTTAATGTCGATTGCACGATAAAGGGAAAAATATAACTGAATGAAAGGGTTATTCAAATGATAGACATTGTAGGAATTATTTCAAAGGAGTTTATACTTAGAGTAATTTTCGGGAAAAAATTGTTAAAACGTCTATTCATTCCCTTACATGATTATTTATGTTCGAAAGTTGATTCGTGCGTATCCTATAATTTTGTTGACGCTTCTATTTACTTCGTAAAAAGAGACCAGCCAGAGCAACTTAAGCAAACTCTGTTCAAAAATTTTGGATATTTTCTAAGTGGAATTCATATGGAAAATACCGCCCCAATACATGAAGTATATTTATTCAAATGGGATTAGAAACTAAGCCTCTCCAATCTGATTGTGAGTGAGGGAGTCCCGAAGGAGTATATAAAACCAATGTATTTTATACAAATAGAAAAGTTTTGCTTTGATAAATATTGAAAGATCAATTTTTATACCCGTGGTTATTCTTGCGATTATAAGCCGATTCGATTTGGATAGCAAGAGATTTCTTAAGGCAGGTTCTTTATACTGCTTTGAAATTATATTTCTAAACATGATCGGTATTGATTCTACAATGTGAAAAGTATTTTGAAGATACTTGCTTCTTTTTCATTAGGCTCAATATAAATTGTTTTGCAAACTACGTGAAGTTAATATTGATAGTTTGAATAATCTAAACAAGTTTAGTGCGGAAGTCTTTAGGTGAGGAACTGTGATAACCTCAGACACAAATCAAAGTCATAGCGTAGCAACATAACAGAGCTAGAAGAAAACATGGACACGGCGAAGTATGCACGACTCTTCCAATTATTTTTACCCAGTACTGTCTCTACGATAGATGGCTGGACAAGCTGGACAAGACCAACGACCAGTGGTGCACATTGGCCCTGGATCGGAACAATTGTCATGGGGCGAGACCTTTGCTCAGCAGTGGGCAGTGGCAGTACTGTCTCACTGCTGGGCAAAACGCTTCTTCCATTGCTTCTATCGGTCACAACTTTTTCAAATTTTCAACAAACATCCATGCGACTCATCCAAATAAAATCATAGTAGCTTCACTAGTACATCGTCTAAGACACGCCAATGACGTCACAGAAAAAACACCACACCATTTAACAAAATAAAGCACCGACAGCTTCATATAACCCATCTGTAATACGCAGCCATCTTAAATTCAAAGCCACGAGCTGCACATTGCTTTACATTGCAAAACTTTCCCTTGACAACGTTAAAGTTAAATTATAATTTGCATACTCGCATAAAACGGTTTAAAATTACATTGTGCGAGGAGCCAATTATCTGGTGATGAAGCTATGTGACGGTGTGTTTTAACACTTTATTATTTTGTTAACTGGCTTGCGGAGCGTGGTGGGAGATTATATTTTGTTTGGGTTCTTCTTTTTTTTTGATGAAGGATAGTTTAACTTTGGCCTTAACATATAATGAATTGAATTTGGCATAGGATGCTCATCTTCGTCATCATTCTCCTGCCCTTATTCCAATTTATTTGTGGTCGGTGTAGCATGTCTTTTTCTTCCATTGTTCTCTATGAATCGTCATCTTATCAGGTACGTATCAAAATCTCGAAATTTAAAATACCGACGGACGAAATCCCGATAATTGAAACGCCTGAATGGTTGAATGGTTGTTTGGTCGAAATTTTAAAATCGGAGTCAATGTTCACTCGCTTCGCTCGCTCACTAGACTCCGCCACACCCTTCTAACCTAACCTGTCCGTGTCGGGGTGCGCTAAGGTCCCTACGTACTAAAGACTATGTCGCTGCTCTTTGGGATTTCATCCATCGGTATTTTGTCCGTTCGGGATTTCGTCCATTCGGAATTACATCCTTTCGGGCATTTGAACATCGGTATTTTGTGTTTCGATATAACGACTATCGGCATTTAAAACTTTCGGTGTTTTGAACGTCGGTATTTCAAGCATAGGTATTATGAACTTTCGGGAATTTGATACGTACCCATCTTATCAGAGACCTGTCTGCCATTTATCATCCTTCACACAATCCAACCATAATTTTTTTGGTCTTCTTCTACTCTTATACCCATCCACATTCATAATCAAAACTCAATAATAATATTTGTTCATACCCATGAACAAATATTATGATGTTGAAAATTATAACCATTCCAGTATGCTTGATTTTGTTTAGCACTTTTTATTGACATGGTTTAAAAGAGTTTCCTTCCAAAGACTCGATCGACATCGAAGAAGTCGATTATTCTAAAACATGAAGAGTTCCAAAATATCTAACAACTTGATTACGATTTGTGAATCCTATGATAAGGTTTGATTTAATACCACTCACATATATTTTTTTGTGATCCTTAACATAACTTAAGTCTTCCCCGAATATGTTTGCCCATTCTTCTTGCAGTTAAGTGGGCTGTCCATCCAAAATGATTTGAATAGGCCGAGCAGGACTATGAGGATATTTGAACTGCCACATTTTCATATCTTCCACAGGATCAATGACCGTGTTGAGTGATGTGGGTATTTTTTGATTCTCATCCTTTTCTCGTGTCTTAGTTTGGAAGTAAATATTTTCTTGTTAAGGATTTTTTTTTTCTTACCAAAAAGCAATGGGAGCTTCAAATCAATCATCATTATTTCACCAGGTCGCAATTTTGTTGACTTTATCAAAAGCTAAATAGAACTAACCCTCGTAAAGATCATCTTCCAGTTCCATTTTAACTTCAGACATTATTTTTTGTTAAAATAGAACCCTCGAGTTAAAAGGCTCCCCTAATTATAACATGAGGTTTAGCAAACATTTTGGAAGCTGACCCTTCCTGTGATAAAAACCACTCATCATCACAATGACGTCCGTAATCTATCAAGCTGAAGAGTGCAAACATTTTTATATTCACCCTCACATTTGGTGGATATTTTCCTGGCTTTTTACAGTTTGGGGAAAATAAACCTTTATTTATTTATTATTATTCATTTCAGGCATGATATGTACCCATACACAACAATTATTATTACAATAATGAATTAGAATATTTTTATGAAATATTTTGGGCGTTAATCTTGCGAGCTATTGTTATATTTTGTTATTAGCTCATTTGTATTTTAGTGTTATTGGATTCTTCTGGAGTTTGTCAGCAGTAGCCCAAAAACTGAATCAGTGCCTGGTTGATGGCAATAGGCTCGCCCCCTATTATATGGGGACCTAAACATAACTGACGAAATATGGTTAAAGGTACATTTTTGCCTAACCTTTCGGGGAACCATACGTGAAGTTTCTGTTTTAGTTTATTTTAATGAAACATAAAACAAAAGTAGTAAAAGAATAACCTAACGTAGAAAAATCGAAAACGTTAGTCTAAATAATGTCAAAAGTGATAGATTGCCTCTAGCCAGTCAATCATATTAACACGCTATAGGAGCCTAAAAATATCTTGTTCTTCTGGGAAAACTACCTCCTTTTATTTTTTCTAACCTCAATAATATTATTTCTTCCACCTGCCTTTTTCCTTACTTTTTCGACGAAACAAGACACGACAAACAGCAATAAACAACGATTATTTTTAAAAATATAGTCTGTTTTTTCCTTTAGCTTGTTTTTTCTCCCCACAATTACGTGCAATACTGGAGAGATGTTCTCATCCATCTTAATTCCGGTTGCTTTCAGGTGAAACACTCAAAGTCTCATTTAGGGCTCTGGATCTAGGTATTCAGGTCGTGTAAACACTAGGACTTTCTTCTGACGCCCCACTTTGGTTCGAAGACAGGTTTGGTCTAAGTTTTACTTGTAAGCGAGGAAAAGGGTATAATACTGGGTAAAGAAAACGAAATTCTATTTTGTCCGTCAGACAGGTAATACGAAAATAGTAGACACGTATTTTTTGTTTTATCAAAATATCAAAAAATAACTTAGAACTCATTCAAGTTGGAGAGTTGGGGCTCACTACGTCGCAAGTAGGTATAAAAATTACCTACAAGTGACGTCATGCGCCATTTCAACTCAATATATTTCGGTAGTTTTATGACGACGTGAAAAAAGAAAAAATACGTGTCCAATACTTTGCAATATTAATCTACCCGACAGACAAAGAGATAAAAAATAGTGATCATCCCCTATTGTGACAAGAGGGTTTTTTCTTCGGATTCTCGTTGCGGAGCGTAGCAAACTACGCTGACACCGCTAGGGAGGTCGGCGCGCCGCACCCAGTCGTTACCGATGTTCCACAAGGGCGGCCCCAGAACCGATTCCTGTGGAACACCGCACGACACATCTCGCCGGTTCCATTCTCCGGTGCGACCGGGGTAGATGACGGCCCTATCCGTAAGGTAGATCTTTAGGTTAAGCCGCGGTTGCCTAAGTTGGTCCATGGATGAGTGACCACCCCATAACATATCATTTGTAGGTCGCATTAGGTAGTCAGTGACCCGAAAGTCTGACAAACAGTCTTACCAAGAGGTATCGAATACCTAGTACTAACTGGGTTGTGAAGGACAGATAAAAACTACTGCTTCTGGTTGGACTGGAAACAGACCCCAACACAGTTGGGAAAAGGCTAGACAGATGATGATGAGATTAATTTTAACATAGCATAGCTTTTAACTTTACCACCAATGACCTTTTTTTCTGGTAGCGATCCGGCAGTAATCCACCACGCTGGCCCAGTGCGGTTTGGTCAACCGGCGAAAAAGTGTCATGTCCGACCTTATGCTTCTGATTTCGACACTTGTTACGACTCATTTTTTGCCGGTGAACAATAAATGTTAAAAGATATTGAGAAAAAAATTGTTTGTCTGACTGGTAGTATTGGGTAAGCGGAAGAAATAACAACACGCTTATTGTCGGTTTTCCTTGCGTGGTTGAATTTTATAGCCTTGCGTTTTTCAAGTATCTCGTCTGATTATCTTTTGATATTAGTTTTACTTTTGGCATTTATGACTGGTGGACTAGAAGCATATTGCGTATAAACCAGTTCTATTTTAACAAAAAATATACTGTTTTTTTAGTTACGAAATAACTTGAATTAACGAAAATTCTATAATACTTGACATTTAATTAAGAAACTTAATGTTAAACTTACAAAGCAAAAAGTTAATTAAGTACATTCAAAATACTTGCGTTCACTAGACGGTAATTAAAGTTTTTATTATTCCATACCCTACGCTCCTTTGTGGAAACCCTGTGGTACTCTTCTATTAGCTTTTCTAAGAACCAATTTCGTTAGATATTAAAGCAGCGGCTTCAGGTTTTACAAATATAGCTAAAAAGGTTCACCTTTTCGAAACGCAATAAATTGATGTCACGTTACATATTGAAATTCTCTGAAATTAATATATGGGTTCGATGCTTCAGCTTTTATTTGTAGTTGTACTAAGTAGCTACTTTCTCTTGCTGCCCATGTGCCTAGTAACTATTTTTAACCCACGACCAAAATGTCTGTATGTCTGTCTGTGGCATCGTAGGTCCGAAACTGATGAACCGATTTTGATAAAATTGGTTTTGTTTGATAGGTGTTTTAATCGAGAGAATCGAATTTTAAAAACCCTCGTTAGAAAAAACCTCTAAATAAATAAAAATAAATTAATCCAAGCATCGTAGCGTCAGGGTCCGCTTTTTTTAAATAAATTTTCTTTCTAACGCTAAATCCACTGTGTCTTCTATATATAAACTCTTACTTGTGATAGTTAAGATCAACATCTGCTTGGCTTTTTTCAACTATGTTCCGACTTCCAGTCTTTCTGAATATTGATGAACACCAGTAATTTACATGGACCGTCTTCTTAGTGGTAGTTCTTCAATGTCATTCATCATATCTCCTTCAAGACCTCTTGTGACAGTTACGTAATCATTTCTATAATCTTATACTAATCGCCATGTTCTCCCAACTTGTAACAAGCGCCAACATTTTACAAGCGCATGTACGTTCCGTCAGGGACACAAGTGCGAAGTGCCACTTGATCTAATTACATCCGTACTATTTAGAATTTTCGAGAAATGTCGCTTTTGAGGAGTTTCAATTAGAGTAAGTGGTTAGTTCTTGGATAACAGGAATAGTGATAGCTTCAAAGCCAGGCGCTAAATGTCTATTGAAATATCCACGAGCGAATTTCACAAATAAAACTGAATGCAAACAGTACCGCATTCAAGAGCTGTCAGGTCAGAGTGATCATTGGTTTGGAATATTAAACGTTCTGATCGCGTTCACTTTTTTTTCATGAAACTCGCTTGAAATAGCTGATTCCTTATTTCCCCAAACAAATAACCAACCGATTTGTTGGGTGAAAATGTTATATGTATTTGCTAGAAAAGAGTTTTCATTGTCTTTCGGGAGATTAGGAAAGTACGAACCATAGAAGTCAACGGCAGAAACTGATTATGTGGCAATGTCGGAAGCTTGAAGCTTTTGAAGAGTTTTATTTCCGATATCACGTCTAAGCCATAAATGCAACTGAAGATGTAAAGTCGTAGTCAATCTGCTGTGGCTATTGCACAATAGCCTGTTAACCATCAGCATACAAAACATATTGATATGCGCCACTCCTTTGTAAGACAAGCGGTTGAGGATAGGCATATCAAGCTTGACCCTAAGGAGACGAAGCGTATGGTGGAAGATGTGCTAATTCTAACTAATGCCTTATTGAAAGGGAAGTTTGAATGGTGTGTAAGAGGCATGGGGCATGCAATGAACAAAACATAAAAGGGAGTGTTTGAAAGAGTTTTTAACCATAATTTGCGTGAGATGATTAAGGTAATAATTGATGGGTAAGGTGAAGTCGAAATAAAGATCCAAGATGGCAGGTGTGAACATTTTCGACTTTTCCCCCATAGTAAAAGTTATCATAAAGAAAATAAATCTTCCAAACAAAAGTAATTTTTTACAAGGCTTTGTAAAATTTTAGTAATTTTATTTTATTCTAACATTTTTGGAGACGTCAGTACGAGGAATGATCAAGAGTAAACTTTACAAACAATTAATTTTACATTTTGGGGAACTTGGGAATGAATGTATGAAAAATCATTTTGGGGAACTTGGGAACTAGGGGGGATAGGGTATCAGCCTTTTAAAATATATTAAAAAAAAAATATATTTTTAGGATTTGTAATTGGCTTTCTGGTGACTTTGATTCCCTTTTCTGATTATTTTTATTAGTTGTAAGTCCTACATGTGTACTAAATAACATAATCTCGTCATATCGTGTGACTGGTAATGGTGTTGGTTTGATTGTAAACCGAATTATAAGTACACTTCAGTGAAAACAAGAATGAATTATGATACACAAAATAAACTTATCCAAATTATTTTCTGCTACAATCACAAAGATTATCATTGTTTCTCGTTTTCTGTGAATAAAACAGAGGTCGTCAAATATTTATTGGGGCCAAAGTCATAAGCAATCTCTTGAGAGCTTTCAACTGATCTTAGGATACAAAACTTTTTGGTACGCAGTCCGTAAATAAGAATTAAGTTTGGACGTTTAAACGACTGTGAGGAGAACTTCAATATTAGTAAGAAGTGAACTTGAAGTCTGATTTCGTCTGGAATGTTTTTTGTTTAGGATCTGGTAGGTTTATTTTTCATTTTCTTTGCAACATTTTTTCTAACTTTGTCCAGCCTTATTTTTAATATATGCTGTTAAAAATTGTGAAAACATGAACGATTTGTATCTCTTTATGAGTAGTTTATGTACATTATTACATTTAATGTAATTTGTTTTCATAGGTCCGCTGCGTACTATTAATATTAATATTTTTAAACATGAATGAGTGGTGGTGGAAGAAAATAATTGTTTTATTATGTTTACAAATATAAATTTTCCGTTTCCTTGTTCTGTGAATGATAATATAATTGATGTTCTTGTATTGTTTGTTTAGGAGTAAGTATATTAATTAAGAGTACGCAGTAAGCTTTAACAAAATCTAAAGCAATTTTCCAAGAACTTTTATCAGCAAAACAGAACCAACTTCTTTAAGCACGCGCTTAAAGAAGTTGTAGATTGTTCTATGTTTGTGCCATTATAAAGTTCGCCATTTTGTGGGAACTATATCGAGTTTCACAGATCCATATCAAAATTCAAAAGTTTTAAAGATGTGACTAAGAAAACGTTTGAGATTATCTTTGAGAGCGTAAATTTTTTTTTCTTGGTTTTCGTTTAATTTAGAAGAAAAACGTTTAAAGTATACTTAGAAAATAGTTATCGATACCAAAAAAATATTAATTAAATTGGTAAGTCTGTTTAAAAATTACAAACTTTGTAATTGACAGCATAAGTACATAATTGTTACTAATTTATTTCAGTCTCGTTTAAAATATTTACTGAATTTAATTAGTTTCAGAAGTTTTACCGTTAATTTATACGACAGGTGACAGCAAAGTTTAATTTTTAAGCAGTCTTACTATTAGCGTGAATATTTTATAATTTTACTTTAAGTTTTAGCAGTTACTCCACACAATATATTAAGATGTAACTATTCTTCCTATAATGGCCGTTACACTTAATATCCTTCCAATAATTAAAGGATGTTAAGCGAGGAGGTAGTACTTACTACCAAGTTGCAGATTAGCGTTCCGCATTCTACGTTCTGTGTTTCAACGATTTTAGTCGGCCGTTGCAGATACAGGCTATGGAACGCAAGACACTTGTCTGTAGCTAGTACCATAGAAATATAAAAATCAGACACTCAAAAAAAGGAGCTTACCTTACCCTTAGATAAAACCTAATATATTAATCTGCCGACATATTTAAAGGCAATAAAAATTCCGCACCACTATTGCCTCATTCATACTGCTTACGAAGAATGAAATACTAATAGTACTAACATATTAGGTGGCCTAAAGCAAAGTGGCTTGGGAAATCTCGTGGACGTCTGACTTTTTGGCGTTCACAACCGCCTCAGCCTACAATCTTTTCACCCTTAAAAATGTAATAAGAACTCTTTGAATGTTTTTTTTTTGTCAGAAGTTTTCTCTCCTCAATATGTTGGGGTTTAAAATAGACTGGAATGGATTGGAAAGAATGATTGAAGATTAAAACAGAGCGTTGAGTTTATATGGGTTTGTTTCCAGTTTTATGATGTTTTGCATGGAAGGTCTTCGGATAAAGAAATGTAATCGCTTTCCTTCAGTTAGCAGTTATAAAAAAATGATATTAGTAATATGTTAACAAGCATTAGTGTAAGAAACGGTTCGTAATTTTAAACGAACCGCATATGGTTCATTCTATAAATTACTTACAATAAATATTGTAGTTGTAAACCTTTCTAGAACTTGTGCACAAACGGTATCCTTAACCTCAAACCACTATTTACCCAGTAAGCCAGATCAAATTCTAAGTTCAACACAAACTGTGCTAGTTTGCTACACGAGCCCAATAGCAAATGGCGTCGCAGATAAACGTCAAACTATTCATCGCAACCCCGGTTCGACGGCTTAGGGCGAACGGAAAGCATTCAATCTGGCAACTTGTTCAAACACAGGGCATTCGGTATTCGGCATTCGGCTCGCGAAATTCTGGCCTAAAACGTTCCCTGTAACGTTCCTACTTATCTAGGACGTTCGTCGAAATTGAATTCTGTTTTTGAATTTGAATTTTTTGCGATCGTGTTTTGTTTTTGAGGTTAGGATTCTGTTGTGTGCACGTATGTGTTAGGTTTTTTAGTTTTTTTTTTAGGTTACATTGTTTCGTTTTAAAACCGGTTTTTAACAAGCTAATATGGTATTGTTTAAACTGCATTCTATTTGCACGCAAAAATTATATGTAAGGATCGTAGCAAGTGGCGTTCTGTTAAAGTTTACTATTCAGGAAGTTTTTCAATTCAGATATTTTATTAAATCATAAGATCGACCCTATTTTCTGATACTACCACATTTTCGCGAATTCCCCCAAATTCCAAAGGGCCTTTAGAAACTTTAAGTTCCCCCGCAGAATCCAGCGTGTGTTCGGTATAATGTGTTTGGGTCAGAAGCATCCTTGCAATAATAATGATGCTATTACGCCGGCCCTTATTGACACCACTATTACATTTGCAACTCCATTCAGTTTTAGTTTTATCGTCAATGTTAGACATAATTCATGTTAATCACTTTATTCATGGAATACAAGGGAATCATCTTAGCAGTTGGACGAGATTATTAACCAAGGAATTTCTTGGCAAGAAATATATTCGATAACTTCTTCTTATTGTGAACTGTCCTAAGAACGCTTAGTCTATTACTGTTTATATTGAAAAAATAAAACAACAATCAGGTGGCTAACCTTTCAAAATTTTGAGAAGACTCGCAATTCCATCAACAATCAAAATATCGGTAGAAAATAATTGACAAATAATTATTTTTAAAATTAATATTATTTTTAATAGAGAGATCCAGAGTACCTAAATTGTAAACTTTTTAAGTGCCTATTCTAAGTATTTTTTTGATGATTTTTATTGATAATTCTTTACAATGGTATGTGAAATATTTGTACGCCGATACTTACGGCTAAACATGATTGGACTCAAACGACGTAATATCTTGCATGCTCTTGTATGTATACAATGTTTAATCAAATAAAGAAATCTTATCGTATCTTATCAAACTAAAACTGAGACTTAATTGCAAAAATACAGAAATTGCTCCTCAAAAAGCCAAACTGATTCTATCAAGGGTCTACTAAAGTTGATGTTACATTTTAAGCCTACTATAGCAAATGCTGATAAAAAAGACGCTTCGTGTCACTGGCATCGCATGACAAAACCACGAGAAACCTCCAACTGCCGTCATACTACAAGCAGATAAGCCAGACTTAACCCTTTTTACGTTCCAGATAAAAGAGCATTTGAAAGTTGGCATTGATCTAGACAAGCGTAAGGGTGCGGCTAGGAGCGATCGATACGCGGCGACCACGTCACTGCCGCCTGTGTGTCCGCAGTACAGTCTAGTTTTTCTGCAATTTTATGGTTACTCAACTCACGTTGTTCTGGCGCGTACCCTTAATTTTTGGAACTAGCTAATGTCGCCATCTTGTTTTTATTTCGGACAGGAAAACGTACGCCAGGAAAACGTTAAGAAGGGAATTATTAAGATAATAAGAGTAGAGGAAGACCAAAGTTACGATGGACGGACTGTGGGAAGGATGATATGGCTAGAAAAGAGGTGTGACGCGATAACGAGTAATTGAGTAGTTGTCGCAGCATGACTTATTCTATACATCATAGAAGAAGTCATGCTGCGACAACTCCAAATAAATTGAGATAAGGGCAAGAGAATAGTGAGGATGATATGAACATATTTTCCAAAAGAACTCATGATGAAACTTGAAAAAATCTCACAGATTAAAAATAACGCTTTGGAAGAATGTATAATTGAAATACGTACATTGTGAAATATAAATTGGATCCTGAATATTGTAAAAGAAATAATTTTCTCAATGGTAAGGATGGGATGAAGGAAAAAATATACAATATCATATCCAAATCAACCTTATACATAACGTAGGCATGAGATCAGAAATTAGATTCAGTGTTTCCAATTTGTCATTGTTTATTCAATTTTGCTAAAATAAAATTGGCAGTGGCATTCGATAACGAAAACTCGAAAAAGATAATACAAATATCGTAAATTTTACGATCTGACATTACAAAAACGTCAGCAAACGTCAAATTCGTTATTTGAAGTCGTTTTCAATGTAAAAACGAGGCGCGACGGCTGAATGCGTAATCAGACAGCGTTTGTCGCAATATCAAGAATCTTTTGTGTGGACAAAACGTTTTTCAAACGTCCTGGTTTTCGATTCTGCTTTGGTAGGTACATAAACTCTGTAGGGTATAATTTGTTGAATATTAAAAAACATCCAAGAACTAAGGTCCTTAGTCCCTTGGAATATGGTTTGAAAATATGTTTATTTCTATCTGAAGCCATGCTCAACAAATTATGTATTTTATTTATAATAGCTCCAGAAGACCAAGCGGCCGTAAACCAAAGTTCTTCGAATAGATAATCCATTTCTACGAAATACTTGAATTCATTTCTTTACTTCTATTAACTCCAAGATAATTTATTTCCAGCCCTCAAGAATTCCAAATTTATTTAGACTAAGTCAAACTTTGAACTAAGGCAAGAAATTCAATTCCTTAAATTTCTATTGGTCACGATAAAGTCTGAGGGTCAACCGAAAACTTTCAAATACCGTAATTTTGGACTTGTTAGGGAGAGGGGGGGAGTCTAGAAATTTCGACACTTCTGCCCTATATTATCCGTTATACTAAATCTAGACTTGGTCATAACTGGCGCAGTGTCTGTCTTTTAAGCCTCGAGTCGGATACGATCCGCATTAGAAAAATACTCTTAGGCCAAAGTACTCCAGGCTTTCCTTTGGGCCTTTGATCGTTTCAGATTTCAATAGGCGGATTAGATGGAAAAAGGTTATCATTTTCTCATCCCAGAATAAAGTAATTTCCGTGCCGCTATTCTTTGGTTTTATAAAACATTAAATAAACTCTAGATATTATACTGGTCTGGATGTGAACGAACACAATAAAAAAACAGCGAAAATCTCTAAACTGTTACAACTTACATTAAAATCCACACACAAATTTAGCTTAAAGGAAGAAACACCAACGAAAAAAATGCCAAAGCCAAAGGTGCAGTCGGTTTCAAACGGTACTAAAAAGTGAAGAATAGCTGCGTCTTTTCCTGTGCAAACCGTGACAAATGTTCTTTAATTAACTTTTAAAGCTTCCTTCACGTTTCTTTAGTTTACGTGGGCAAAGCCCCATGGTACCACAAGGTGTAATTTTGAGCAATTTACACTTCCTTTCAGTGATTTTAGGGGCTTTTGAATTAGCTAATAGCTCGCCGCATTCGGGTAATAGCTCCGCCATCTTTTCAGCGTAGGTTGTAAATGTTAATTTTGAAAAGTACTTTGCCTAAAGAGGAAAATTCGAAACTTTTGTGGATTACTACATTCTGGAGCATGAAAACTTTTAGCACACTTTTCCTAAGCTCTGTCCTAACCCAGGGATAGGGCTCTAGTTTATAGAAATTCTTCTCTTACAAAACCCTGTTTTCTCTGTTATCACCAGATTGTTAACATCGTTAGGAAGGAAGGTCGTCTAAACAATATCTTGATATATTTCAGGTCACGTTTCGAACTGATCATCTTCGTCTTTAGGAGCCTTCTCATAAATATATTCGTTACGTGTTCCGTTTCTAAGCGTTGCGTTAACTTAATGGACAGTATTGGCAGATTCTATGATTGTGGCTTAGTTGTGATCAATATGTCAAGGCTGATACTTGGAATCTTGCTTTCAGTTTTTAAAGATTGATTGGGTAGATAGTACTCTAGACCTAGACCAAACGAACATGGTAGAAAAGAAACAAGTGCTTTCTGGATTTTTTTGGAGAATAGAATGACGCACAAAAGAATACTTTACTGAATACATGGGTGGAGATCGAATGTGAATTCACTCGTTTCGTCTAACCCAATCTTTAGTTTTCATTACAATTATATTGTTTACAAGTGTTAGCAAAATTACTTCGTTATTTAACTATAATCCCATTATAGTAAATTCCTTAGCAATATATTAATTTGTTTTTTCAAATTATACCTCAACAGTCGGTCCATTTCTTCCCACATTGACATACGGTCTTAATCGAATAATTACTACCGGATTAGGGCCGTCTTATCCGAACGCAATCGCATTTCTCTCTAGAAATTGACATGACTGAACGATTATATCGTCTGAAGATTCGATACGATATTAAATCTGAAGTATTGATTGCGTTATAATGTAATTCGATATGTTCAGCCTTGTGGACTAACTCTGCACCCCAATTAAGCACACTTACAATCAAACCCGAAGTATTTTGAAGAAAATTTTATAAATATAATATATTAATAATAGATTTATACTAAACCTGTTTGATAAATTCATTAACTTAACAACATAGATAACGCAATATAAATAGTTTTGGTTTGTTAAAATGAACGGGATTGTGTGTTTCGCAGACGGCTAGTTCTTGAACTGTTAAATTTTAACTCAAATTGACGATGCAAGTGATTCAACATTTTGACTAAATTGGGGTCCCTCAAGGCACAAGCTAAAGCCCGATTTTTTTAAAGGGTTCCGTTGTACTCTAATTCCGGTCCATTAAAATGTATGGAAGCAATT
Organism: Cerastis rubricosa; assembly: GCA_949152445.1. Taxonomy (NCBI): domain Eukaryota; kingdom Metazoa; phylum Arthropoda; class Insecta; order Lepidoptera; family Noctuidae; genus Cerastis; species Cerastis rubricosa. Next base: position 20,577,855 of record OX424541.1, read on the forward strand.
CCGGACAGACCCGGCTCGTTAAGGACAGCACACAGATCGTTACAGCCGTCCTGATGTTAGCACGTGTCAATTTGATTGCAATCTGTGTTTGTGAGTTAGTATGAGATTGTAGTGATAATTTATTTGACAAAAAAATTGGTAGTACTCACGACTAGAGGAATATATAAGGATCGTAGCATGAGACGTTTTGTAGTTTTTGCCAAACCGCATGAGAAAGGACGTCAGTTTGTGATTTGACATTGGTGAAAATTTTCAGTATTTTCTGGCAGGGATATAAATATTTTAGAAGTGTCCTTTATCGTAGAAACCGAAGATTTCGAAGGCCTTCACAAGGACAGAAAACGCTTTAATAAGGTCCTGGGCAGTCGTTTGCTGCAAATTGCTCTGAACCGATCCTTGTGGAAATCTATGGATGCTTCCGATTAGTTTGATTCTCAACCCAAAGTCTTGAGTTATGTGAGCAATATGATTTGTTGTAAGAAAGGCAAATTTTGGCTTGCTAAAGAGAGGAGATAACCATTTTCATAGTAATGATGGATTCCTTTGTAAGTTTCAAAGAATTAATGCTTTCACTAGCTTACCTACAATTTACAAGTTTTTTCTACCAGTCTCCCTCGGGGTATTTTCTTGTGAGAAAATTGCACGTCTACCTTGTATGCAAGCAACAAATATTTATGTTCTAAGATTTGCATCAAGTTGCAATTTGTACTGCTTTGCTTTTAAAATTCAAATTTCATCTCGGCTACATGCCTTGTTCAAGACAAGTACTATATTAGACAGTTTATTATTTGTATCTACTACAATACAATAACGTACACTTTGTTACCTACTTATTTATGTTTTTGTCCTGCTTATTTGTCTTGGAGTATAACGATAATTTTATTTTTAAGGGTGATTACTTTTACCCATTTCTCTCAGTCTGCACCATCATCATCGTGGGACTGAAAAGGTATATCTTCCTATGACTTCCAGCTCTATCCATCCAACTACGTATTAATATTTATTTATTACAAACCAAATCACAACACCGACCTCCACAAGATTAAAAATATACTTTGACTTCACTTGAAGTTTTTTTACAAACATTGCGTACTTCAATGAAACGTTTTTGTTCTATTCACTATTGACGGATTTTATCCTTTCACCAACTTTTCTCAAGTCAAACAAAAAACTCCTTTGCAACTAAGAAACTAGTAAATTTTCCCCTAACCCTCGCTCTGGCTTCAAATGGTTTTACTTCAAATAAAACCTGTCAAGGGAAAGTCGCTTAAAACTTAACCTAACTTGCAAGTTGAAGCCTTCGGCAGTGTTTCAGCCGTTCAAAGGAAAACTTTTATAGAAAATTCTTCACTTTAAAACGTTTTGTGAATGGATGGAAAATGTGCTGCGAACACCAAGTATTTTGATGTTTTGTTAAAATAATGTGGATATTGTTTAGTAGAAACTTGCTGTTGAGTTAGTACTTAACTTTCATTAAATAAATTTATTGAATGAAAAAGTCATGTTGTACTTGGCTCAATACGATTCGAGTAGAACTATAACATGATCAGTTTTTGGAGCGTTATTCTAAAAACGATCATGTTTTTATCATTATTTTAGGCAAATCATTGAACGTGATACTGAAATAATATCTACTGCAACATCTTCTGGATAAAAGCTAAAGTTAACTGCATTACTATAAACCTCATATTATGTATCACACCAAAAAAATACGAAAAACACAAACAAAACACACTTCAAAATTCAACAAAACTCAGTTATGACAAGTAATCAAACAAATGACAGCTGTAAACTACCTCGGAGGTCAGTGAGGTCCCAAATAGCTCTAACAAACAGTCCTGACGACACTTCATAATAACACTCCTTTGGACCTTCCAGTGTAATAAAACCGAGCATTACACCATCCAGAGAAATAACCGCAAACATACCAATAGTTTTTTTCATCCGGTTCGAGGGACTTGGCAATAATAATTCGGGCATTTCGAGCAAAATTCAACCTAATGTTACGGTCCGGATAGGTATTATTTTAATAACAATCACACAACATGTGTCTGTGTTGCCACAGAAAAAAATACTTTTTCCAGTGGCAACAATAAAAATGAGTAGAATTTCTGAGTTTATATTTTCAAGCCCAAGGCCAAAGAATTTTAGGGAGCAATATCAATAAAAATATATTTCTTTGGTCTCTTTGTGGTGGGAAAAATCGGAGTTCTCAAACAATTAATTTACCGCCAAGTATCGTTTTGTGGACAATCGCGTAGAGAACCGTTTATTCTAATTTGGTCATTTGGTAGTTAGAGTGGTTTCAAATATTATTACTACCCTCTCTTGCATGGTACATATACAAACTCACGACTTTATTACATAAGGTTAGACAGATGTTGCAGAACGTATCCTGCTGTGATCTGCACATACTCCTTTTACCTAATTTGCAGCATTTGGGGTTTGCGTGTGTGTGTGTGTGTAATGTCAATGTGTTTTGTGAATGTTGTATGTGGATTTATATCAAATCAATTTATTGCAAACATGATGTACAGAGGTTTAGAATAAGAAAAAAGATTCAACCATACTTGGCGCCATGCACGCGCCGTACCCTGTAAGGGGACTGCAGATCAAATAGATTAATACATTCATAAATAAATATTTGGAAATAAAAGATCTTGCATCATTTAATTTTACTTCGTCCATCTTATTGTATGTACACCTATTGCAACAATATTACACTATCCCAATAAGTATGTAAATTTTTAAAAATGTAAAACTAGGAATGTTTTTTTTTTGTAGACAATCCTATCAAAGACAATCCTAGGAATCAGATTCCCATTTTAACGAAAAGCAAATTGTACAAAAAGCGTAACACGACACACCCTTTTCCTTTGTCAGCCTAATATGGACTCGAGATCTCCAAGCAAGAGGGGATGACCTTGAAATCTCAACTGTTTTAATAAGTCTTTAAGATATATAGGTATACAATACATACACTGTTATCCCAATAAAAGTGGAATTTTATCGCCTCGGTTCCCCAAGGGGAGAAAAGTTTGGTGAAATATAAGGGCGACGAAATTTTGAGGTAGGTATGTTGGGCCATAGGTGAAGCGATTTACGACAGCATTGTTCGCCTTTGTGGCATGGTTTTCGGGACGAAAGTAATAGAGTATGACGTTAACTTATTTCAAATTACACTACTACTTAGAAGATATAGCCACGAGATACAAGATATACCTTTTCTTACAAAACAAATTTTCAAGCGAAAGGTCACGAATCTAATTTCATTGAAAAATTACAGAATGTGGAAAAATCCACTGCTGTTAAAAAAATCGTTGCCCCACAATAATTTATCACGATACAGGAATTATGTATCTCCTGTATCGTGGGTGCGTTTACAAACATTTAAAGTCACATACACAAACAGCTAGACCCGGAGCAACTATCTGTAGGCCATACAAATATTTGTTCCGTACGGGGATCGAACCCGCGACACGCAGCGCGGCAGTCAATTGCTCAGCCACTGCGTCAACCCTGTCGTACAATTGACGAGAGGGAATCAAAACATTGTTTTTTTTTTCATTTATCGTATGAAATAAAAAGACATGCTGCTCTAACCACACATTTTGAGAACGATGATGATAAGTATGCTTTCACGAATAAAATAACATAATTATCTAAACTTATATTAAAGAGGAAAGATTTGATTGTTTGTTTGCATTGAATAGGCTCCGAAACTACTGGTCCGATTTGAAAAATTTTTTCAGTGTTATTTAGCCCATTTATCGAGGAAGGCTATAGGCTATATATCATAACGCTACGACTAATAGGAGTGGAGCAGCAATGAAAAATGCTGCGAAAACGGGGAAAATGTGACGCAAACGAAGTTGCGCCGGACAGCTAGTTTTTAATAGTCTCACAGCAGAAAACGTCTACACAAATTACTGAAATCAGCCACAACATTTCATTATAAAACTCTAGCGTCCCATAAGAGGGGTATTATGGCCGTACCTCACTATCTACTAATATCCCAACGTCCCCAAGCGTTGTCGGGAAACGGAAATTAAATCCATTCTACCCGCAGTTGGGGGTCTGATGGAGGATTAGTGTGTCTGGGGGCGACGATACTAATTATGTATTTATTGCCCTTTTTGTCTGCAATAAAGGTCGTGGAGACGCTTCGGATTTTAATGAGATCGTGTTCGAGATACAAGTGATTGTGGTATTTGATTTTGTGAGGGGCGAAATTGGTTATAAAACGGTGGTGAGGACTATTCAAGATTAATATTTTCTAAACAATAAATTGTGTTTAATCTTTCGCTGACAGATTGTGGGAATTTTTTAATTGCTAGATTAGTAGGGGTGGCCATAAATTAGACAGGGCCCCAACGACTCCTAATAATTGGGGGTATAAATAAGCGATATGAAATTGTTTTGGGATTCATCAATGGATTTGAGAGCTAAGTTCCAATAAAAAGAATTAACAAATAGTTCCATAACATAACTTTAATAAAAGCATTTTCTTTTTTTTCACCAAATCTGTCTACAAAACAGCTGGTACTCCTAGTATTCAAGCATAACAGTCGTTTTAATTTTTTCTAAACTTAATATTATAAAGAGGAAAAATTTGATTTTTGTTTGTTTGTTTGCATTGAATAGGCTCTGAAACTGCTAGTCCGATTTGAAAAATTCATTCAGTGTTAGATAGCCCATTTATCACGAAAGGCTATAGGCTATATATCAGCACGCTACAACCAATAGGAGTGGAGCAGCAATGAAAAATGTTTGGAAAACGGGGAAAATGTGACGCAAACGAAGTTGCGCCGGACAGCTAGTGTATAATATAAAATTTCAAAACCTTTCTAGTCGTAATAAATAAGTTTTGTAAACAACAGTTTAGATTTTAGTTTAGTAACTACGTGTCACGTACGTTTTCATATGAATATAGTTTCATATACCTATCAATAATTTACAATAATGACTTAATTGCTTTTAGCCCTATCGATAACTTGCGGTTCAAGGGGTGTTAGAGTTCAATGTTAATATTCCCAAACCCATACTGCGGTCTAAAGTTCTATCGCTACTTTACATTAAAGTGTAATCTGCTGGGTTCTGAAAGGATTACAACATTTTGTTGGTGTAGGTACGTGTTCACAAGTACTGTCAAATAATAGAGTTGAATCAAGTAAGAAAAATACTGGTATTCAGCTGCAGCTGGTTAGACTGGAAGCCGACACCAACATTGTTGGGAAAAGGCTAGGCAGATGATGACGATGAATCAAGTTAGAAATAAAAAACGGGTTACTCTCCGGGAGTGCCAGCAGAAGTGAAAACTTGAATATTACCGCTGTGCATTTTTGATATTTTGGAATGGTTAGGGAATAATTTTGCACGCATTGCTTTAATTATCAGTATAAAAGTACTATCATTTATGTGGTAAAATACAATATTCATTTATCGCGCAATCGTACACAAACATGACAATTTATATTACTTTAAAAATTAAACACTTCAGAACTATTACAATCCGTCTTACGAATTTTACCTCTTTGGAGAAAACGAAGGTTTTGTTTGTGCATGATAACTATCCAGTTTTGGAAACCCAAACTCAATGACATGTCATAAAGTTCCTTCGTAACCTAATGTCAATCCGTCTTACGAATTTTCGAGTTAAAAATTTTTTACCCATCACAAAACTGCACAACGCTGCTAAAGAAGATTTCACTTCAAAAAAAGTTGTTATAGAAAATCGTAGAAACAAAACACTCGCACTCAAGCTTAATCGTAAACCAAGCAATTTCTTCCATTTCTTTCTATCGCTATAATAAAACCAAATCAATAAAAATCTGAAGCAAGAAACTGGAGCAAGATTTCTATTAAGCCATAAATCACACTTGACTTTAAACCTCACTCATTGCTTCTAACGCTCCTTTAAACCGCTCCAAAATCCCTCTTATGGCCCCACACGGATATAGGTGGGATGTATAAAATATCCTCCTGGCTTCGTCTTTTATTCATTGCCTTGAAGTAAGAGTTCTTTATTGGAACATTTCCCACATGTATGTCTCCTGGATACGCCACAAATGGTTCACAGAATCTTTGTTATGTGTCTGGGATTTAGAATAGTTTTCGGGAAATATTTCCAAAAACCAATATAGGCTAGGAATTACTTTTGCAGCTGACAAGACAAACTGTCAACCGGTAGTGTTTTCTATGGTTATGTATACAAGGATCTTTTAATGCTCTTAAGGGGTATGAGGAACAGGGTGTAAAGTTCCTCGATACTCCTAAGTAAAAGGAGGATCCTCCGACCAGAAAGCCCGACAGTTGTAGTCGGGTTTTCTATATACTCTTAAGTCGATGTAAACTTTGCATGTGAGATGTAGGAAATTGATGTTAGTTCTTCCGTCGAGTCATAGATGGCGCTGTAGTTCTTTTTGTAGTAAGTTGCTTTTTGTTGGTCGCTACAGCTCAATCCAAATCTCATCGAATGGAGTATGTTTTAACATTACATAAATCTTAAAAATAATTCACAAAATCTCACTCAATACCTGACAATGTCTCTCAACCGCTAAAAGATCCGTCTAACACAGTCATAACATTGTGTTATAAGTATACGGACGCCATATCTATATACTAATATATTAATACTAATAATAAAGCTGAAGAGTTTGTTTGCTTGAACGCGCTAATCTCAGGAACTACTGGTCCGATTTGAAAAAAACACTTTTAAATATCCCATTTATCGAGGAAGGCTATAGGCTATATATCATCACGCTACAACTAATAGGAGCAGCAATGAAAAATGTTGGGAAAACGGGGAAAATGTCACGCATACGAAGTTGCGCGGGACAGCTAGTGCAATGCTAAAGTCTGAAGCTTACACAATGAAAAGCATAAACAATAACAATTAATAACGTTGATGATAAGCGGAGCCATAACCAGAAATTTACGTTCTGTTTTGCCTTTCCAAGCCAAACTACTGCTCATAACCACATCCAATATTCAATCTACCACTAAATACATTATTCAACGTACACCAAGCTAACAGAGTTTCGCCAATAAAAAAATGTCGGAGCATAAAAGAGACAAAATCTCGGGACTTTTTCATTTATTGCTGGCAACATTGTATAGACTGGCGTCACTTTATTAGAGACGACGCGTCTCGCTCTCACATTGAATTATGCAAAACGTCGCGCTCAACGGTTTTAATTTGAAAAAAGTAAATTACGCGACTGGGTTGCCAGTGGGGATATTAAATTTTAACGGCGGGTAAAAAATTTTAGTAGCGGTTTTCAAGTAAAATTTCATCGTAAATATGATGCTAAATTAATTAGAGTCACGCGAGTATGGAAAAACGTTAAATATTTCACATGTACGTGGTTAAAATAGGAAGCTGCTGCTTAAGCATTGTGGACTGTACTGCCTTACATGAAGGAATTAAGTAGTTGGAATACAGCTGCTGTAGATTAAGTTGCATAGTTTGATCAATATTCTCTAAGAATATTAGTTTATTTCTGTTGTGCTTGTGTCTGTTGAATAAGAAAACTCTTCCATAATTTCCATGATTATTGACGACTTTAATGTCACGACCTTACATTAAAGGCAAAAGCATGTAAACACCTAGGTACATACAAACTCATAAACATGCAAAGTCCTACTAAATACGTTACACATTAAAGACTTAACACGTCTGACAATGTTTCTCCCCACACAAGAATCACAATAACTAGACCCTCTTAACGAAGACTTAAGAGCCTATAAACTCACGCGCATGTAAAATTTTCCGCTTTACGAGGCTGTAAGCCTGTAGCGATGTTTTCATTAAGCGCTTTAAAGCGATTTTGGGCGCTTACGTGAATAATTAATGGCACCGTGCATATTCGGGAGCGTGTTAAGTTGTTGCGATCGATGTGAGTTTAAAGGTCATGTTTGATATAAATTTTAGGGGTTGAAGTAAAGAAGAGGCTGGTTTCTTTATTTTTATGTTTTCAGTGGATTTTTGATAAAGTCTTTGGATGGGACAGGCGGTTTAAATAGATGCAAGCAGACACACATAATCATAACTTGCCTAGCCTATTTCCAAACTATCTTGGGGTTAGCTTCCAGTCTAACCGGATGCAGCTGAGTAGAAGTATTTTACATGAAGCGTTTGCCTATCTGATCTATACAACCCAGTAACTGGGTAATACGATACCCCTTGGTAAGACTGGATGTCAGACTTTTGGCTTTAGACTACTCGTAACGACTGTCAAAGATCTACAAATGACAGCCGGGACCAACGGCATAACGTGATTTCCGAGGCACGGAGGAAACGCGGTATGTAATTATGGTCACCCGTCCACGGACCAAACTCAGCAAGCACGGCTTAACCTTAAAGATCGACCCATGCGGCTTTTAATATTTAGCCACGAGCCAAGCAGAAACACATAAGTTGGCAGTTTAATAGAAAAGAATAAGAACAAAACGTTTTTGATAAATATTTTTTACCAATCTGTAAAATAAGCTACACATCACACACACAGCTATTGTTTCAGCTTGTTCGTGTTTTTAAAGTTGCAATTTATTTTATATAGGTGAACATCATCATTCTTTTTGGGCTGTTTACTGCCCGACACCCACTGCTATTATAATAACTGCTATATACAAAATGGATATGGGTCTATTTTTGCTTGTATCAATGTTGACGGTCTTGTGCCTGCTTCATCTAGTATTTTCCGAGGTCTTACTACCTTTAAAAAGGCGGTTTAAGTTTTTACGTCAGCTCGAAACTATTCATATTAAAAATATTACATTTCAAGTACTAAACAAAGATCTCAAAACTTCCTACACACATTAAAACAGTACTAACCTTATCAACACCCCAGAAAACATTGCAAAGTACAAACACAACTTATTCGCCACAATATTTCACCAACATGGCAACACTCGCATTAATTACCCATTTCTTATCGAAACAAAATGGCGTCTTCCCAAACTACCCTCCTCTAGCAATCAACAAAACATTAGGCACGAACAAGAAGCAAGGAGCAAATTATACGGAACTATGGCCGACGCGCAATATGGCGGCGATGAGAAAGTTCGCGTATTCAAATCAGATCGAAAGGAAGGCTCTCTTTAGAAAACAATTATATTTGTGAGGTGAGAAGATTTTTCGGTAGGTTTATTTTTAGGTTCTAGAATTTTCTTTTCTTTAGTGTTGGAAATTCCGGCGTTCTTTTAATGAGAAAAAAGCTTGTGGGTGCTATTGTTAATGCTGTTGACTGGCTAGGAATGAAGAAAAACTAGGTGGGTATCTGTAAGCAAACTCATTGATTATTTTAAAACGTTCAAAATTTTTACGGAGTTGTTGCGTTTGTCTTCTCCAGAATACCGAGTTACTAATATTATACGTTTGTAAATCCATACAAAACGGTTGAAAAAGAGATGTTGATACCATCTCACGAGACGTAATACTAACATAACATCACCTATAATCCCCGAAGGATTAGGCAGAGGTGTAGGTACAAAACAGTACACCCAAATTTCGCCAGTTATGTTTATGTCCCATGTATGGGCGAGCCTGTAAATACCAAGTAGGTTGGTATTGTCCCTTACAAAATCCAAACAAACTTATAAGAAACACGGCAAAATTTAATGTCTCTAATTACACAAACAACTGTACCACCCTTTTACACTCCCAACAACACAAACATTTTAATTCCTCACAGATTCTAGAAACCACACGCAGAAGAGGACAAACTGACTTAACAACTTCATTTACAAGAGGTTTCTAGAAAAATAGAACGAAACGAGATCCCACACTAAGGGCGATGACCCCCCTCTTTGTTTAGGGATAACCCGGTCAGAGGTCGAGACTCCCTCCTATTTATACCCTCACTCCCTCCCAACGACCTCTTTTCGTATTTTACCACGATTTTGTTATATTGACAGCAAGCGTTAATGAACAAACTGTTATTTGGCTCGACCAATCAGAGCGCTAGTTTTAATTGTCATTAGGAATTCTGGCTGGAATTGGTAGGTTTGAATTTGGAAGCGAAGATGTTAATTTAATTGGTTTGTGTCCTAGATTTTCGGAAATGTTCCCCTTGAGTGTTGGAATGAGTTCTCTATTCTATTATTATTCTCAAGGTTCATAGGTGTATGGGGATGGCCCTTGTTTAATTCCGTGAAAGTATTTACTTAACCTCACTGTCCTTTCGCGCGTAACAGTAAAACCCCGCGTGAAACCCTTCGGGGGCCCCTTGATTACGCCATTGCGTGAGTCATCCGATATCGTAAAGATAAACACTTATAACTCGAGTTATATTAGCTCTAATCTTAAACGGTAAACAGTGTCGGGTTCGTGATGAACGGGGCCATTTATTAATAATAACCAACTCTTTTAGAACTACTTGAGAATTATACATATCCCATAGATATGAGAGAGGTCGCAGCAAATACGTCTGTTTTCGTTGCTTATTTTTGTTTGGTAAAACTACTCATTCAATTTACACGAAAATTTATATCTAACATCACAAATATACAAGTAATCTAATGACAGTGTTTTTTAGGAGTCCTACATACATTATTCTTATAAGATCCTAACTCAAACTTCTTGTTAGAATCGGCCATTTAAGAATTTCGCTGTTCAAAGCATGAAAATACTTGAAATATCAATAAATATGAATAGATATGCCTCGAATACATGAAATAATGAATTATCACTATTTTTTCTTTGCTACTATTGTTTCCAAGACCATTTTACATGGTTCAAGAGTCAAATATTTTTTTTTATTTCGACTAACAAACTTCACAACAAAGGATTTTTTGTTGGCTCAAATCATAATTTTTTTGTTATTTTTTCAAGCAAATGACTATCTAAAAAGTTGCATTATACACTTATAACATACTATACATTTACTTACCAAAGTTTTACAACGTATATCTCACAAAAACAACACTTTTCCGAACATAATAACACGGGTTGCCATTGCGTTTGACATTCGACATAGACGAGTTTCTATATTTTTTTTAATAATGTTGTGCCGTTTAGTATTACTAACGATTAATTTTGTTTGAATCGACTACTAGTTGACCATAGAGGTAAATTTTGACAGAACGATTTAGAAATTTACTTTTTTTTATATTAGCGTTTAAGTTTGCTGGTTCGAGCCGTTCCATAAATGGAACGGCGAGGCTCAAGGCAAAGGTCCGTCCGTTCCATAAATGGAACGGCCGGGACCTAGAGGTTAAGGGTCAAGGTTTGAAATTTTAGGTACCAACACTTATAAATTTTTGAAGTTCAATACTGCTTTACATCGTTTCTTTAGTCGAGTGGCTCTTTTGTTGTTTGGGTTCTTTTATTTAATTTAAAATGTCTCTTTCTTAAACATTTTCCATTCACACAATTCCCTTAAGATTTCACTTACAAAATCGTCACATAAACTTCGCGAAATATTTTTTGTACCATAGGAAATTCTTCCCCGCTCAACAAATTACAGCACATTTTATTTTTTTAAACCATGTCAAGTTTGTACATTATCGTGTCGATTCATAAACAAATAAATCACCATTCATGTTTAAACGACTCTATTAGCGCTGAATTTTTTCCTTAAATATTCATTAATTGTTTGATGAAAGCATACAAAAAACTTGCATAGTTATGAGCATATATGTACTTGTACATACATACATAATCAGCCGGATCCGAATACCAGATTTGTACACGCGAATTGATTTATTGTGTAGTTAGCTTATTTGTAAAGTGAACGAATTTTCTAGGAAACCCCATGTATTTGGTTTCAATTGAACTAATTAGAAAAACTGGGTTACGTAACTAGGTTTTAATCGTACATTGTGCACGATTCGACATCGTGTTTATGTATAAAGTTTGTTTTTGTCTAAGGTATAGTTTTTTTTTGCATCCTCGTCAAATTCAAGGAGGTAACTATGTTAATGATTTTAGACTCGAATCAATAATAAAATGAGTAGGTAACTTTATTTTTTTATCACTTACGGAAATCGGTAAGTGTGAACCACCCCTGTTTTAAACGCGGCCTGTCTGATCCTCGCCCTATAACCGCACTTTCATACATACAAATAATCTCAAACTTTTATTAAATAACTAGCTGACCGGCGCAACTTCGTTTGCGTCACATTTTCCCCGTTTTCGCAACATTTTTCATAGCTGCTCCACTCCTATTGGTCGTAGCGTGATGATATATAGCCTATAGCGTTCCTCGATAAATGGGCTATCTAACACTGAAATAATTTTTCAAATCGGATCAGTAGTTTCGGAGCCTATTCAATGCAAACAAACAATCAAATCTTTCCTCTTTATAATATTAGTTTAGATTTCTTATTCCTTACCACGTTAAGGAGGAATACTGACAAACTTAAACAACCAAAAAAATCAGCGTTTATTAATAATTTACTAGGTACCATAATTTAAATTGATTATTTATGTTTTTTGTGGCAACCTCCTGAATTTTGACGAGGATGCAAAACAACACGTTGTATAAATCACAACTGTCATACTTGACAGCGGAATGAGATAGCTTTAGCGCACTAGATTGACGAACCGTGCCAATTTGATAAGCAATTAATTTCCCCAACGGTAAATCTTTAAAAGACAATTTTTATTTATGGTTTAGGTAATCTCACATTCATAAACGATTCTATAAGTTTCGAACAGTTTACTGAGCCATTTTTTGGACGTTGTCATGGATGACTTGTTCTATTTCAGGAAACTGGTTAATTACTTGATAACAATTTATTAATTAGTAAATTTTTAATTGCTACAGTATTCGACACGCGACACTTCCGTAATTGAAGGAAAATGCTCGAAACCAAAGTTTTCGTGTCTTGGTATGCAAATGTTATTGTTCTACTAGGAAGTTAAGTATTTTAGATACTTTTTTTATGTGCTTTTTAATTGGAATTACACATAAGCTTTCATTAGCATGAAGATCAATATTTGGTTAATCATTCTTTAGTGAAAAACAAGTCAATATCGTTTCAAATAAAATAAATTAATAGTAGTACAACTTCAACGCGCGCCAGTGGACGGTGAGTAATGGGCTAGCTCACCTTCCATCCGTCTTATGACGACAGGCCGTGCCGACGGCGCGTTCGTGTTCCACGCGCGCCTCAAGGAGATGTCAGCAAATCGGAAGGGGTCCGAGAGGGCCGATGCCTGCCAGGGCTGCGGGTTGTTCGAAAGAGATACCGTGGGCCTGGAACACAAAGGGCTAAGAAGGAACATGGATGGGTTTTAGTCAGTCAAGTCTGATACTCCCGCTCCGCTTCGCCCGGAAGCGGAGCGGGAGAAGTCATTAGATGATTTCCCATCAGAAAAAAAAGGCCTGTAATATCGCCTTTAATTTCCGGAGGTTGACAGAGGTGTACCTACATCCAAATTTCAACATTTTGGTTTAAGTCCTATTTAGGCGGGCGAGCCTTTTGCCATCAAACGGGCACAAATCCAGGCTTGTTTGAATTCCTGATGGAAAAACTAAAAACACTTTGCCCGACCCGGGTATCGAACCCAATACCTTATGCTCAGCAGTCATACGGCTGACCACTAAACCAACGAGGCAGTCTCCTACAATTTATTCCAATATAAAATCCCTATTCTACAGAAAATTAATGACCATAATCAGCGTTATCCCCAACAAGTAGGTCATAGTTTAGAGCTAAACCCAGGTTATCCGTGCAGCCTAGTTAGCGTTAATTAACAATTAATATAACCGGGTCTAATGAACGGCCAGCGCTGCAGATTCTGTAAAATATTACGCGTCATACTAGCGTGGTTATCAAATTAACTACGAGGTTAGTTTGCATGATAATAATGAAGTTTTTAACACCCTCTTCTCTCTGTATAGTCTGACTAAGGGGAGTCTATTTACTGCATCTTATCAATCAAATACTGGTATTCAGCTACATCAGGTTAGACTGGAAGCTGTTCCGACATAGTAGGAAAAGGTTATGCAGATGATGACACCCCTTTTGATTTAGAGTGCTAATTATCGACTACCTACAGATCGTGGTCTAACACAATTTAACGTCCGTTTAACAAAAACCTTATTTAAAACCCGATCATATTCTACTTCCTACTAATATTATAAATGCGAAAGTTTGTTGAGGATGTGTGTATGTTTGGGTATATGGATTTTTGTTACTCTTGCACGCAAAAACTATTGAATGCATCCAGATGAATTTTGCACAAAAGATTTACGGAGGATTTTTATGCGGTTGTACGATCCCATGGGACATTAACCGAAGCAAACGTGGGCCGTGGGGCTTATACCCACGGCCCACGTTTGCATAAAGCCGTCAAAGCCGCCGCGGCATAAGTCTTTATTATTATAAAGTCTTTATTATTATAAAGGGTGTAAATAGACTCTTAACGAAGCCAAAAGCCACTTAATTTCCCCGTCATTGCGATCATTTTCTTGTTCTAGACTATACCTGGGAACCTTCTAGTTACAGAGATATTGGAGGTCAAAGTTACAACTTTTTAACAAGTTTTGAATGCTATAATTTAACATTCCCGCGCCAACCGTGTCCTCAAAATTCGAGAAACCACAATGAAGTTCAAGTTTGCAAGCGCCAATGGAAACCAAACTCCCAAACAATACGTAAAATCACAAACTATCACACCACCACAAGGCACTCAATATACAGTGTGGTTCAACTCTCAGTGAGGAACATTCTCGTGCTCTCACAGTATCCGGTGTCGATGCAACAAGTTTACAGAATGTTCACTCCGCTGCCTGCAATTAAACCAGTTCCGGTCACCTTCGACATTTAGTTCACATTTGGGGATGACAGGTTGTGGAACGGTTCACATGTGTTTGGGGTGGGGGCAGTTATAGTCACTTGCTAGTAGTGGGTACTTGTTTGTGCCAACTATGGTGTTATTGCTGATTCAAATGGAAATTCTCAACTACCACAATAGCCTAACACGCTTATAATCACAAACCGAATGGTTTTAACGGAGGAGCTAATCCAATTCTTCATATTATTGGAAATTTTGTCTGCTCAATGCATGTTGTTGAACTGTCAAAATAAATGGTAATGGCAATTCTAAATGTATAAAATTATTACTCCGGTGGTCAAGACGTTTCGGAAAGTGTAAACGCTCATATTAAAACAATGTGGGGTAATCAATGCTCCTATCACTACAATCAACAGTACAAGTGAAAAATCAAGAAATACGAAATTCTCTCCAAACAAAATAAACTCTTCTTACACCATTCCTAGAATACAAATTCACAAACAACAGAACAGTATAAATAACTCTTGAACAACGTAATTCGACACCCAAGACTTCCAATCAGCGAGTTGTTTCCAACTTCGTTGAAGTTGGTGACCTTTCTGCATAATCTAGTCCTCTATAGTAGTAATCAGCCTATTTTGGGCTTAAGGAAACTTTCCAGATTACTCTCATTTTCATAAAGGTCAGGACATAACTCATAAGTACTCTATCTTAATCTTAGGTTGACTATTGTGCTGGTTTTCCAAGAAAGCGAAGGCCATCAAGTCACTTGGAATCATCTTCTACTGCTCTTATCACATTTATTTGGGGTCGGCGCAGCATGTCTTCTTCTTAGAAGAAGAAGACAGTAAGACGAGTAATAGAGAAGTATAGATACTTCTCTATTACTCGTCATCTCATCAAGGAGATATCCTTTCTTGCCATATCCAAGCCGCCCAATCAAGTCACTTGAAATTGACTTAGGAACAGATGAAAAGACGATAAGCGAGGATGACTTGTGTGCCTACAACTCAAGCAGTCAACAAAAACATTCATTAACTTTAACATTGACTATTCAACATCTGAAATCAAATATTTACACAACAAACTAGACAGGACTACTTTTTCATTTTATACTTTTTTTCCGTTTCTTTAACGCTTATGGGTCAGAGATTATGGCACTCTTACACTGGAAAGAATTGGCTTTAAAAAGGCCCTAAGGAACAAAAAGTAAAAGTAATTAGCTTTACAGAAAATCTCACTAATAATCTAATGTGATTTGCAAGGAAATATTTCTAATTAGGAAGCTGCAAAATATATTTTCACTGTAAGGAAAATTCCCTCTGAAATAAAGAAAATATTTTATACTTAAAAAATCTAAAGTAATAAAACTTTACGCTTGTGATGTCTCTAGTAATAATAAATGGTAGTTTTAAGTCCCTAGTAATAGGGCGCGGCATGTAGTAGGGGCGGGCATAATTATCATAACCAGCAACTAGGCATAATCTAATTCCGAGCTGCTTCTGAGAAACGAAATATAAATAAGTACATACCATGTTTGTTACTAAACCGTAATAAACTTAAATCAATTTTTTGCTAATAAAACCTAAGCTAATTATAGAAATCATTGTATTCTAATCATTAGTGCAATTTTCATAATACCTATTCGTTTCCCGCAACTTAAAAAATCCCATTAGAGGCCCTTCAAAGTTTCCATTTCGTTAACTTTTCCTTCATAGCCCTCAGGCTTTCAATCTTGCGACCTTTTTGGACATTTTCAACGATATTTTACTTTAGAAAATGTTATTTTTATGCCTTTTATGTCTCAATTTTAGGTATTGGATTTTTTTTAGGGTTTTATTTTCATTTCAGTCTGAAAATTGGGTCTTTTTTGATCGTGGAGTGATTACAGAGGGAACTATTCGATAAAATGGTTTACAATATTTCTCGGTTGGTTGCTCAAGGTCAAAGTAACCGTATTGCGATCACAAATCTGTAATGGTCGTTTTATGATATTTAGTGTGTATTGTGTAAATAATATTTAAAAAATTAGGTAGTTATTCAAGGCAACTAAGACCATAATTACATACCGAGTTTCTTCCGTGCCTCGGAAAGTACGTTAAGCCGTTGGTCTCGGCTGTCATTTGTAGATCTTTGACAGTCGTTACGAGTAGTCGGAAGTCTGATATCGTCTTACCAAAGTTTATCGTATTACCCAGTTACTGGGTTGTGGAGGTCAGATAGGCTGTCGCTTCATGTAAAATACTGGTACTCAGCAGCATCCGGTTAGACTAGAAGCCGACCCCCAGATAGTTTGGGAAAAGGCTACGCCGATGATGATTAAAGGCAACTAAGAAGACGATAACGATGTTGATTGATCTCTGGAAAAATATTACATAGTTATACTAATAGTTAGTGTAACGTAGCCACTCGCTATTCAAACCTTTGTCCAATTACTGTTGGGAGATATTTAAAACTGTAAGCGGCAGAGCCAGTCTAAATACAGACCAGATAACAAAACATCACGCCTGTAATCTTCGAAGGGTAAAGCAGAGATGAACCTAATAGTACACCCACATATCGACAGTTATGTTTAAGTCCCATGTAGTAGGGGGCGAGCCTATTGCCATCAGCCGGACAGAAATCTAGACTCCGTGGTTGCTACTGAGAAATTCCTGATAGGAAAAACCCAATAGCTAGTTCTAGGCGCCAATTGCCCTATTTCGAGGTTCTGAAAAGTTATTAGTAGCTGCAGTGATAACATCGATTTGCACTTTGACAGTTTGGGAAAATTGAAAGCCAATTTTCATAAAAAAAAAACATTTCATTATCCCGCTTGTAATGAAATTTGTAATATTTTTTATAGTTATTAGCAATTCTTTGTTTTAAAAAAGTTTTAGATACTAGTAACTTAAAACTAGATTAGTTTAATTAATATTTTTAATTTCTTGTACAACTTCATTATGCATGCGGTGTTTAGCTACAAGTGATTGTTGTATATAATATGTATATTAATGTTTGCATGTTACCTTAAGCATAAAACCAGTGTGGACAATTGTTGGTGGACCAATAAATACATAAATAAATAGCAGTTTACCTGACCCGGGAATTGAACCCTCATACTCAGCAGTCGCGCTTGCGATCACTGGACCAACAAGTCAGTCAAATAAAAAAATACAGAGCACGGCTTGATAAAAGCCATGGTAAATTACCAAAACAAAAGAACAACTAACACAGCTATTAACAAACATTCTAAACAAACACACTAAACATTCATCATCCTGTATAATGATTACTGAAAGCAATAGAGATCCATCACCCGGAGAGCTTTAATGAAAATGTATTGCGGCCCGGACCTTAGTGCTATAGTGTCTGTTTGTTATTATATTCCTAGTTTATATTGCCTTTTATATTACATCAGCCTTTTGTCAAGTGTTTAGTAGAGCTTAAGTGAGAAACGGGTGTATTTTCCATGTCTTTACTGACATGAGATCTGAAAAATCTGCTCTCAAAATTAATATTTAAGGTTTCGTTGGGCATTTAAAGTGAAAGTATGGATATTATTGCTATGAAAAGATTTAAAGACCCTTAAGAGCGTTTACACTTTACGGCATTTCATACAAACTTTCAAGTTCTTATTTTTCGAAATGACTGAACCGATTTTAATAAAACTTAATACGCATACGCAGGATATATAGGTCTAAAAAGTTACTTAAAAACATTTTCTAAATGTCTTTAAAAAAAAAAGATAATTGGAAATTTCTGTTCCTATAGATAATTATTTTATTATCTGTCTAATTTAGCTATAACTATTTTTCGAAAATGATTTTAGTAACTTTTTAGACCTATGTATCCTGGTTAAGTGTATGAAATTTATTAAGTTTAATAGCTTTAGTTCGTAAGATTGTTACTATTTTTATTGTCTACTTAGTCTGTATTGTTTTTTTGTTTTTGTTTATTGTATATTTTATTAAAGATTTAATATTAGGTAATTAGCTGTAACAGTAACAGTTGTTAACAGTAGTTTTTTTATACTCAAAAAACTACAACCTGCACTAATTAATGTGAAAATATTATTAGTAATTTTGTACGCCTTGCACGGCAGCTCAAAGTGAGACATAACTTTATTGATCACACCATCTACTTACTTTTACCTATGTGTCACAAATAAATATTTTTGAATTTGAAATGAAAAAAAAAAACATTGAAACCGGTTCAGTCATTTCGGAAAATAAGGACTTGAAAGTTTGTAAAAAAATTCGCAAGGCGTAAACGGTCTTAAGCCATTTCCAATCTAAAACAAGACTTATTTATTAACCCTTCAACTTATCCATTGCAGTTAACAAAAGCGTTACATACATAACAAAACATTACGCCTGTAGTCCCCGATGGGTAAGGCAGAGATGTTCCTTATAATACGTACACATTTCGCCATTTATGTTTTAAGTCCCATATAATGGGGGTGAGCCTATTACCATCAACTGGGCACAAATCCAGGCGTTACTTGTAAAAATATTCAAACACTTATCTAGTAAAGAACCAACGCCTGTTTATGCTAAAAATCTAACAAAATATTTGATATTGCAAGTTAATCTCGTAACATGTTTCTACTGATATATAAATGAATGACAAATACGAGTAGTTCCACCACTGGACATAAAACTACAACAATTTATATAACAAAAGTTACGTCTGGAACTAGAACCTAGGCTCTCTCTCCGACAGCGATCCGTCCACAGAGGTTTAATTAAAACATATTGCGGCACGACCCCAGTGCCAACTGTTTATTGTTTTATTTTTATCTGTGTGTATGTGTGTGTGTGTGTGTTTGTGTGTTCCCGGGAGATATGGCCGGGTTACGATACGAATGTGTATTGCCTTCAGCTAGGGAAAGTGTAAATAGTTGTGGTAATTCTGACACAGTTTTGTGATAGATTTATGTTGGTTTCATATATATACTTACCTCATCTGTTTGTTTAATTTACTATATACTACCAGTGTCCATGCTTCTCAAGAGTGTTACGGTGCAAGTCGAAATATCGCGATATCTGTGCTTTGTCTTTTAAATCATCCGTCTTTTAATCTTCTTTCGTCTCTTAGCTGCCACGACTTATTTCGAACTAATTATTTTATCTTTTAATTGTTTTTTTTTGTTTTTGCTATGGACACTTTTAACGTGAAGTGTTGCTACATCGTTCTGACATAATGTACCATCTCAACATGAATGATGTAACCAAGGTTTTTGTAACAAGATTCTGATTTAAAAGAGTGTCCATGGAGTTTCTTGCCCATTCTTCTCCATAGAGATCTACGCCTTGGAATGGGCAACTACAGTACTTTCACAGTTATTATGTCTTGTGACTGGGACTGTAGCTTCATTTTTATTGTTGTTCGACCATTCAAAAGTGCCTGTAACTGGCTTATTTGAAATAAATGATTTGATTTGATTTGAAATATTTTACTCAAAAGATTATAAAGTCGCTTTAAAATTCGTTTTGTTAGTGTATAAGATAACGTTGTTACAAAGATAGACATAAAAATGTATATTATCACAAAATAAAATTGTTTTCTACGATGACTACGACCACACGACCAACTAAAGACGAACATTTTCCCAACTAAAGTCACAAGTGACTATTGAAACCTGAAAAACTCTCAGAATCTAATTGACAGTAAATTGACATTAACTTTTAAAAAATCACGTCCAAAAATTTTCAAGCGTCGTAATTTACGAAGTACAAAGACAAACCTCTCAGCAAAAAGACACAAACTCGTCCCAGATCGGCAGAGGATGAATAAAAGATAAAAAAAAGTCTTACCGTCGAAGAAAAGGCGCAATTGTCTGAATAATTAAGGAGAAAAAGGACAGAAAAAGAAAAAGTACTCTGGCCTGATATTAATTTCGAAGTGCCTAGATGTGAACGTTTTTTATGGGTTATTCATGAGTTACTGTTTTAGAAATCAAGCAATTATATTAGATTGACAAAAACCTTGTTTTATTCCTTTGTATTTAGTTTAACTCAGTTTCAAGAATTATTCTTATTCATTGTCTAATAAAGTTTCCGTGCATAATTTGTTGAATATATAGCTCAAATTGAATTCTTAAAAATAAATTACCCGTCATTTTATTTTATTATACTAATTTCCAACTAAAGGAAAACCTTTTCTGATCTTAAAACCATTACACACAAAAAAGTCTAAATGTTTGAGACCCGTCAAATATTTAAGATGAATCTAAAAATCTTTTAATCCAGAGAGTTAGCATCGTCAAAAAACAACGGATTACTTTCAACGAAATCTTTCTAAGAATTTTGTTGAGCCATTTTCTTATTAATATTCCTCATTTATTTGTTTATCCTTTTCAATCTGTTTATTTAGATTTTCCTTTAGGAATAAATTGTTTGTTTTATTTTAATTTAATAACTACTTTTATTTAACGTCTTTACGACTTTTTTAAATAGCACTCCGTCATTTTTTCTCACTGTTTTTATGAAATGGATTTTATGTAAGTAACTAAAACATCATACACAACTTCCGGAATATATTTTCTAATTAATGATAGTAAAAATTTGCATCACAATCCACTCCGTAGTTCAAAACAAAAACGTGCGACAAATTAAACATAGACAATATAAAAAATTGTCAAAACACATCACCACTTTTATTTTTACAATCACTAATTAGCAAATACCTACGTAAACAAATAATACCTTTTCATCAAGTTACGAGAAATTATTTGCAATACAATACATTTGCACCTATTTCTCTCCCCCGACCCCATTTGCCACCCTAGTTCCCTACCATCGGGCCCTACACGTGCTAGGTACGTATGTACTGAAGCGCATAATTTCCTTTATTATTTCCTCTAGGACGTTGCAGCATCGCCCACGTGTATTTAATTTAAAATTCTTCCATATTTATGCTCAATTGTGAGTGAGGGCGTTTTGCAAAAGAAGAGAATGTTATGATGTTATTGCTTGGGGTAGTTTTATTAAGTTTAAGCTATAAATTATTTGTTTTGAATTTTTTGTCTCTCTTATTAGTCTTGTACCTACTATATTAGTTTTATAGGTAAAAGTTGGGTCGATTTTGGAGAGAGTAGTGTGTGTGTGTGTATGATCTTTTAAACACCACAACACACTGATGAAACACCATAAATTTAAATGAAAATCAATGAATTTATCTTACCACTAAAAAGATGAAAAGATGCAATGTGACATTTTCCACCTTGGACGTGAATTCCTCACTTATTTCAAACGTATTATTTAATAATCTACATCAAAAACACTGACCAGACTACATAAAAAAGAGCCAATGCATTAAGCGCTTCCTATTTCTTCAACGACACCCTTAAGCGTGTTTAAAACCAATACAGTTTCCATCTGTTCATCACCTTTGGCTCGTGCCAGTATGCCTGAGAGATATTTTTGATGGCATGTTAATTGAAATCAGAGGCACATGGGCAGCAAAAATCTCTGACACCCGTTTAGGTAATAACCACACGAAAATAAGAAGAAGGCTCGTGAGACCGCTACCTACCTTCGACCCTCTGCAAACGTAAATTTTTACGATATACAAATCACAACCTAACATATTTCTTCATTGTTCCAGGGCTGCTATCATGGGACTCTGGCGAGCACCAGGTCGACTTGGAGAAGGAGCTGGCCACCCTCACGGCGCAGGCACCCGAGGGGGAGGAAGCTCGATATGGTACGTACCTTTTTTGTTTGATGGAAATGTTATGAAAACACAAAAACAACCTTAATACAACGGTTGTAAAGATCACTACAATGTTTGTTAGTCGTGTCAGTAGGATAGATAAATAAATAAATAAAAAATAGCTGCTAAAAATACAGCATCGATGGCGTCAAATCCAACAAAACTAATAATTTATTTATTGAACTCTGAAAGCTTTTTACTGACTTATAATATATTTAAATATATGCCTCCTGATTAATTTAAGGAATGAAGAGAAAGAAAGTTCTAAAGATGAAAAAATAAAAAAAAACTATTATTACTACGTGACCAGGGCATATTTCTCGATAGACAGACAGTACATTAAGCAAAGGCTAGACAGGTAGCAAAAAACACAAGAGACCTGTCAGGCTGTAACGTGACAAGACATAATATTTGACACATAAAGAGTACCTATATTCAATCTCACAAAGATTTGAGACATATGTCTTTACTCAAACGTGGCTAAAGGTTCGGATACGAAAGAAATGTAGTTAAGAACGTTAACATCTTAGGGCATTTCATACAAATTTTCAAGTCCTTATTTTCCGAAATGATTGAACCGATTTCAATGAAACTTAATACGCATAAGCAGGATACATAGGTCTAAAAAGGTGGGTCCCAGCTGTGGGAAGTTATGAGCCGGCAATACAATTTAATTCACAAATGGAAATTCAAAATTGTATGTGAATAGAAACACTAGTCCTATATCGTGACATCTAAGCTAATATTACAATTTTACAAAGAGGAAAGATTTGATTGTTTGTTTGCATTGATTAAGCTCCAAAACTACTGGTCCGATTTGAAAAATTATTTCAGTATTAGATAGTCCATTTATCGAGAAAGACTATAGGCTATATATCATCACGCTGCGACTAATAGGAGTGGAGCAGCAATGAAAAATGTTTCGAAAACGGGGAAAATGTGACGCAAACGAAGTTGCGCCGGACAGCTAGTGTTATCTAAATAGTTTTTAGCTAGTGTAATCTTCATATGTACACTCCACACTGCCTAACTTTGTGTAGATTTTTCGTGCTTTGAGAGATCCGAATAAACTAGTTTTTTAATAGCTTAATTGGCCACTGTGCGTACATAACTTTGTCTATTATTTTCTGTTTATGTAAATTAAATTGTATATTCCCCTACAGCTCGTGGTTGTCTTTAACCGCAGACAATATAAAGGGCTTAAAACTTTCAAAATTAAATTTTCTACATAAAATTCGAAACATTAGATTTTGGAATTTAGTTTCAAACACTAAGGTTTGAAGAATTTTGTTATTTTACAAAATTTTTAAGTGGGCGTCAGAAACTCTAATGAACATTTTTAAAGTCTACATAAAATGTTAAACTAAGCGAAAGGCAACTTGAATAAAAAAATGAGACAAAATCAAAATGTATCTATGCTCTCTTTGAAAATCAACACCCTCTTATATATAAGCATAGATTCAGCTCATTAATCGTTCATATGCATTTTATTGTTTTCACATAAAACAAAACCTATGATACAATATTGTACCATAGTGTATTGTGTGATGCTTGTGGGATGCTGAGTCAACATCCCACATGTCGAAAACCTCGCGAGCCAAATCAAGATACTTGATTTGCTTATCTTTCTCGGCTTTCACGAGGTTATCGTCATGTGTATTGGACATGTGTATTGTGTGTTGTATTGTATTGTAGCGACTTACAAAAAGCAACTTACTACAAAAACTACTACAGCGCCATCTATGAGACGAAGAACTAACATCAATTTCCTACATCGCGCAAGCAAAGTTTACATCGACTTAAGAGTATATAGAGAAACCCGACAACAACTGTGGGGCAGTTGCCCAACAGACACAACACCTGTCTGGTCGGAGGATCCTCCCTTTTCAATGGAGTATTGAGGAACTTTATACCCTGTTCCTCATACCCCTAAACTGGTGACTCTGACGTGATGGACGTCAGCGCAGCCTTCGAGCAACGTGACGTCATCATCATAAACATAACTTCCCTAAACTATTGTATTGAAACCAGATGAGTAATAGTTTGAATATCTCCTACATCCTACCTTAAAAACGTTTACATAAAATCACGCCTGCAATTCCCGATGGATTAGGCAGAGGTCTCTATATATAGTACAACCACATTTCGCAAGTTATGTTTCATCATCATCATCATCATCATCATTTCAGCCCTTTTAACGTCCACTGCTGGACATAGGCCTCCGCCAAGTTTCGCCACATTGACATAACATGGGGGGTTTTGCCATAATCGCCACGCTTGGCAGGCGGGTTGGCGATCGCAGTACGGTTGTTACAAAAGCACAGAGAACGCTGCTGCCCATTCTCTGGCAAGTCCCTTAGTCGCCTCTTACGACACCCACGGGTAGATATGGGATGGTGCTATTCTTTATGTCCGACACCATACAGAACCAGAAGTTATGTTTAAGTCCCATATAATAGGGGGCAAGCCTATTGCCAGCAACCGGGCACAAATCAAGACTCCGTGACTAGTGAGAAATTCTTGATGAAAAAATGCAATAACACGTTGGCCGGCCAGTGAATAGAACCTAAGACTCATTCACAGCTGTCGCTCTTGTACAAGACTAACGATGCCGTCCGAAAAAACATAGACTATTAGAGAAAACGAGCAATAAGCTGAAAACATTTTATAATAAGAATTTCCCGTCCATTGCCTACATAATAAACGTCAAAAAAGAAAACAATATCCCTAAATAAATACCATTTTCTTTTAAGTTATTGTTCTCTACAGCGATAACGAACAATGCTTGTGGGAAATAACCGCTTATTATGTTTTGACGCCCCTAAGGCGTTATATCAAAAACAAATTCACGCCTATTTCGTTAATATTTCGAAACAGGTATTGTTAGGTTTCCAATTTGTAAGGAAATATCGGGCTCTTTTGAAGGCCTATTGAGAAGGCCTATTTTGAAAATATTTGGGTCTTTATTTTTTCTTTTGGGCCTGAATATTTATTGTTTGGGTATCCAACCGTATTTTTTTTTAAAGTCTGGTCCTTTTTTATGTAAATTATAGATATAAGGACCCTGTTGCTTTTCATCTTTTTGATTTTAACTGTTTATATTCATATAAGAATGTCTAAAAAAAAAAAGTCGACACACACACACCACATAAGTGGAATCGAATTTACTATTTATAAAGACCAGCGACCCGCTCCTTTTTCGTACGTTTTCGGTTTTTACGACTAGACATCATTCATCATCATTTCAGCCCAAAAGACGTCCACTGCTGGACATAGGCCTCCCCCAAGTGTTGCCACATTGACATTTTGGGGTGCTGCCATAATCGCCACGCTTGGCAGGTGGGTTGGCGGGTTGGCGAGAGAACGCTGGTGCCCATTCTCTGGAAACAACGACTAGACAAAACATCTTTTTTGGAATTAATCCTCTTAATGATACTGAAGAATGCATCTAAATCCATTCCGCAATTTAGAAGAATAATGAGATGCTCGTGGCTAAGTAATAAAATCCCCCCGGATCGATCTTCAGGTTAAGCCGCACTTGCCTAGGTTAGTCCGTGGGTAGGTGACCACCCATTACTTACCGAGATTTCTCCGTTCCTCGTTAAGCAAGTTGATCCGTTGGTCCCGGCTGTCGTTTGTACATCTTTGACAGTCGTTACAGGTAGTCAGTGGCCCGAAAGTCTGACAACCAGTTTTACCAAGGGGTATCGTATTACCCACTACTAACTGGGTTGTGGAGGTCGTATCTAGACAGATGATCTATGTAAAGTATTGGAATTCAGCTGCATCTAGTTAGACTGGAAGCCGACCTCAACATCAACTATGTTAGCAAATTAGTTTATAGTTATATAGTTGGCAAAAGACTAGGCAGATTATGAGTATAGAAGAACAACGCGGTCATAAAGACAAATACTAAAACCAAATTTATTCTATTAATAACTAGCTGTCCCGCGCAACTTCGTTTGCGTCACATTTTCCCCGTTTTCACAACATTTTTCATTGCTGCTCCGCTCTTATTGGCCGTAGCGTGATAATACGAGTATATAGCCTATAGCTTTTCTAGATAAATGGGCTATCTAACACTGAAAGAAAAAAAGGACCAGTAGTTCCTGAGATTAGCGTGTTCAAGGAAACAAACAAACTCTTCAGCTTTATTATTAGTATAAATGTGCTTTATATGTCGAAAAGATAAATTTCTCTCTCCAAAAAACATTTTCTATCGCCTATTCGTAATTTTCTGCACGATTACCTATTTTATCCAGCGTTTATTCGTCCAGCACAAACTGTCGTAACAAACTTATTTACGGTCTAGTAGTATCGGAATCTCTTAGTTTTATGTCCTTCATAACCATCAATGGGTATCCTTCCCCAATTGAATTAATGCCAAAATTGTTTTCGCGAAGCTTTTATATCTGCTTTAATTTATATGACTCTATAAACATTAATCGATAAATGTGGATCCCCTTTTTCTTATTACGCGGTAAATACTCGAGTGGCCAATCCAATGCGGCCACAGTACATACTGTTAACTATTGTAACTGTTAAGGTGTTGTTTTGCATCCACCTCGTCAAATTTAAGGAGGTGACTATGCTAATGATTCTCGTCCCGATTCAATAATAAAATGGGTATTTTTCTTTTATTTTGGAAATCGGAAAGTGTGAACCACCCGTGATTTAAACGCTGCCCGTCTGATCCCGCTTTCACCGATACAAACAATCTCAAAGGTGTATTCGATAATTTCTTATTCCCTAAACCACGTTAAGGGGGTTATTCTGACATACTGACAAACTTAAACAACCAAAAAAATCAGCGTTTATCAATAATTAACTAGGTATTTTAATCGATTATTTATGGCTTTTGTGACAACCTCCTGAATTTTGACGAGGATGCCAAACAACACGATGTATAAAAAGGGGCGAACCTTTTGCCATAAATTGTCCCAAATCAACGCTTAGGCTTGGCCATTAAAGCAGCTAATTTGATAACCCATTATTTCTTTTTACGTCCTTACAACTGTTTTGCTGGATGTGGAAAGCGGAGATCAGGATTTAGTGGCGCAGTTTGGGAAACTGCGAGAAGTTGAATTGATTGAGTTAATAATCATTCCGTAGCCTCTTTTGCTATAGTAAACCCATAATGTTACCGTAGTTTTCCTGCCTGATTCCGTAATCTCTTTTGCTATAGTAAACCCATAATGTTACCTTAGTTTTCCTGCCTGATTACGCAGCCTCTTTTGCTATAGTAAACCCATAATGTTACCGTAGTTTTCCTGCCTGATTCCGTAGTCTCTTTTGCTATAGTAAACCCATAATGTTACCTTAGTTTTCCTGCCTGATTCCGCAGCCTCTTTTGCTATAGTAAACCCATAATGTTACCGTAGTTTTCCTGCCTGATTCCGTAGAGTCTTTTGCTATAGTAAACCCACAATGTTACCGTAGTTTTCCTGCCTGATACCGTACCTTCTTTTGCTATAGTAAACCTATAATGTTACCGTAGTTTTCCTGCCTGATTCCGTAGCCTCTTTTGCTATAGTAAACCCATAATGTTACCGTAGTTTTCCTGTCTGATTCCGTACCCTCTTTTGCTATAGTAAACCTATAATGTTACCGTAGTTTTCCTGCCTGATTCCGTAGCCTCTTTTGCTATAGTAAACCCATAATGTTATCGTAGTTTTCCTGCCTGATTCGCCTCTGCGTCGGGCGAATGTTATTAGGTTTTTCCATCAGCAATTTCTCAGTAGGAGCCACGGGGTCCGGATTTGTGCCCAGTTGATGGCAATAGGCTCGCCCTCAATTACTGGGGACTGCAACATAACTGTCGATATGTGGATGTACCAATAACTAGGTACACCTCTGCCTTCGGGAATAACAGGTGTGATGTTGTTTGGTTTATCTTAGAATTCCTCTGTGGTGCACCTAAATGCACAGGGTAAAGTACCTACCCACTATATCGTTGGAGTAGTAAGCCCTATGTATCCCCACCTGTGGTCCGTTAGTCTGTGACCGCTAACGGCCCACAAACCACACGTTGTGGCATTTCTCCCCTTGATTGTTCTTTGTAGTGGTTTGCATTGTCCGTCTACACTGAAAGGGTGTTTCTCGGGTTCGTAAGTGTTAGGTCATCTTTTTGTTCAGTTGGAACCTGCTTAGCATTGTAGCTAGATTCATACAGCTATTTTCTTTATAATAAAGGATTTTTTTTTTTTTAAGGTTACTTATTAACGACGTGGTGGTGGGAGCTTTTATATCTGCTTTAATGTCTATGACTCTATAAACATCATCATCATCATCAGCCTGTAATGTTTCCACTGCTGGACATTGGCCTACCCCAATGGTCGCCACATTGACCGGTCCCGTGTGAAGGAAAGGATCAGATGATGACTTATAGGTGGAAAATCAGAAATACTTCTTTACTCAAGTATAAGTAGACCTGAGTAACTTGTCGTCTGTATGGTGTCGGACGTAAAGAATAGCACTACCCCATATCTTCCCGTGGGTGTCGTAAGAGGCGACTAAGGGATTTGCCAGACAATGGGCAGCAGCGTTCTCTGTGCTTTTGTAACAACCGTAGTGCGGTCGCCAACCCGCCTGCCAAGCGTGGCGATTATGGCAAAACCCCCCCTTCTTGGGGGAGGCCTATATTCAGCAGTGGACATCTTGCGGCTGAAATTATGATATTATAACACATACACAAACAAACACAAACATTTGTAAAAAAAAATTGTATGGCCTACAGATAGTTGTTCTGGGTCTGGCTGTTTGTGTATGTGAGTTTAAATGTTTGTAAACGCATCCACGATACAGGAGAAATTATTTTCAGAAAAAAAAACAAATTAATTTCACCGTTAAGAAACATCGCACTAGAATTTTCATGAATAATTGAATTAAATTGCACCTCCTGTTTTTAAAATAACTCCACTCTAAAACTAAGTAAAACTTTCTGGCTGTATATTCCCATCTAAATCAGTTGACCACTATCGACAGTAATAATACTTGCGGGTCGATTCATCAGCGGTGCGGGTCCGTGAGCAATCAATCAGTACACCGCGGGTCGGTTGAGGCGCTGACGTGACTGATTGCCGTACCTACATAAAGATACATGTTCTAAACTTAACTACAGTTTGTGGGTCGATACGAATACATTTTTTCATAGATTTTTGCACTAGTTTCACAAATATACTGATTTTGACCGAACATAATATAAGTCACTCAGCCTAATGCAGTCCAATACTGGACATAGGATTCTCCTAAGCTGCACCACAGCACTATATCCTCCGTCTTGTGCATCCAGGCACTGTGATCCATCCATCGGTTTAAGATCTAGGTCCATCTGACTGGGGGAGTCCAACACTGCACTTGTCGAAACATGGTCTATCTACAACCAATGGCCCTGAAAATGTCCAAAAAGTTCCTGTCACTATCAAAAAATATTATGTACTTACTTCATCAGCTGTGTGGTAGACAAGCAATCAATCCGTAGCCACAAAGCGGCTACCTGTATCTTACTTTAGATGTAGGATGTACAGTCACGGACTTTAATTGATGAGCCACTTTCAAACTTTCCAATTATCCAGTTTTATACATTCACGAGGTTACACGATTAAACACGAACTCAAACCGCATCCTCGTTAACAAGATGTCATATTACTAATAATCGGAAATAGTCTTAGTCAAAGAGGTTGGAGAATGACTAATAAGTTCTCAATGAAAAAACTTTAAAATGTTACATACGTTTATCCAACCTTTTTCTTACTGACCTCCTTTGAATTAGAGCTCATTAAATACTCTTTATTCCTAAAAACCTTGGATAGGTTTTCAGACAGTTGAAGTCTCAATGTCACAGACGATAATTTCGAATTTTGGTGAATCTATTAACTGTCATGAACGTCATCTTGGACGCCATGCGTTCGGATAAAATCGTGGGATCAAGTTTTCCGATGTTGAAATTACCAATCATAATTTCTCAGTACGCTAAGCGTTATCATGGCTACGTTAAAACAAATTGTCGCTTGGTAATGGTTGCAAGACCTGCAATGAGGCCCTAAATGTAATAGATTCGTATTTAAAAAATAGATTCCAATGTGTAGATGTCAATGGTGCGAAATCTTCCGGGCTACCTGTTCAGCTAGGTGTACCTCAAGGCTCAATACTGGGACCGTTTTTATTCTTGGTTTATATCAATGACTTACCATATTATTTGAAGGGTATTTGTGATGTAGTGCTATTTGCTGACGATACCTCTCTTATCTTTAAAGTAGATAGGAATAGACACGATTTTGGAGACAAACAGCGCTCTATCAATGGTCACAGATTGGTTCACAACAAATAACCTTGTTCTTAATGCCAAGAAAACTAAAAGTATTAAATTCGCCTTACCAAATGTTAAAAATCTAGGTCCCAACATTGTTCTCGGCAATGAGGAGTTTAAAACTGTTGACTCAGCTGTGTTTCTGGGTATAACAGTAGATTCAAAATTACAATGGGGTCCACATATATCAAGCCTAGCGGGTAGGCTTAGTTCGGCCGCATATGCCGTCAGAAAAGTTAGATAATACACTGACGTTGATACAGCACGGTTAGTCTATTTTAGTTATTTTCACAGTATTATGTCCTATGGTATTCTGCTGTGGGGCAAAGCCGCTGATATCCAAAATATATTCGTTCTTCAAAAACGAGCGGTTCGTGCAATTTAAGAGCTGGGTGCACGAATTTCTTTAACAGATTTTTTTAAAGAGATTGGTATTCTCACGATGGCTTCACAATTCATCTTTGCAAACATTTTATATATTAAACAGAATATCCATTTGTACAATAAAAACAGTGATATTCACAATAT
This sequence comes from Cerastis rubricosa, assembly GCA_949152445.1. NCBI lineage: Eukaryota > Metazoa > Arthropoda > Insecta > Lepidoptera > Noctuidae > Cerastis > Cerastis rubricosa. The sequence continues at coordinate 20,609,135 of OX424541.1, forward strand.
AAACACTCGAAATAAGCATAAACTACGTGCTCCCTTTCACTGGCTTCATAAAGTTCATAATCCATTCGTAGGGCTTGGTATTACCTTTTACAACAAGCTACCATCTTCCTTTCTAGATTTGCCATTTAATGCGTTTAAAGCCAAAGTAAAATCTAACCTTTGTTCAAAGGCCAACTATTCCATTAACGACTATTTAAACGATAAGAATAGTTGGTCGCTGGGTTGAACTCAAGACAATGTTTGTGTTCTTTCTCCAAATTAGCTTACTGAAATGTGATATAACTTCATGCATAGATTTTTTTTTTAAATTTATGTACATTTTTTTTTACTTTATTTATTTTATTTTTTTTTTTTCGTCTCACGTGTAAGCGGGCACGCCCTTTAGTCTGGAGGCTTTATTATTTTTCTTTATTTTTTAATATTTTATTATTGGTGTGTGCTAGCTGACATGTGAAATTAGATTCTTTGTTTATATGAACTTGAACACTATTGTGTAGAATCTGGTTCTTCTAACCTAACAGACAGATGTGTTGCTGGGGAGTTTGTTCCGCCACTTCTTCTTCCCAGCTAAAACACTACGAAGTGGCGAAGGGCGGGCGTTTTGGGGGACTGTCTCTTGTAATTTTGACGTTCAAAAAGTGCTGATTATCAGCCTAATTTGAATAAATGACTTTTGATTTTGATTTTGAAATTGGTTAACTTTGGGTAGTCACTCTGTAGTATGTACGAATATAACCGACTAAACCCGATTTGCATTACACGGGAAAATAAGAACAGTGGCAAGTGGCTTATCATTTAAAGTCCGCGACTGTACATGGTTGCGGCATTTTTAGATACTTAGGATTTATTGCAGCTGTGGAAAACGAGCATTTCATATGATTTATCAAACAAATAGCTTCGATACTATATCTATCTATTTTATGTAGATAGCTATCTACATAAAATCCGTGCCTCGGAAAGCACGTTAAGCCGTTGGTCCCGGCTGTCATTTGTAGATCTTTGACAGTCGTTACTAGTAGTCAGAAGCCAAAATCTGACATCCACTCTCACCAAGATACTTATATCGTATTACTTAGTTACTGGGTTGTGGAGGTCAGATAGGCAGTCGCTTCATGTAAAATACTGGTACTCAGCTACATCCGGTTACACCGGAAGCCGACCCCAAGATTGTTTAGGAAGAGGCTAGCAGATAATGAGCTATCTAAAATACTTAAATGTACACAAAAATAGTTTCATGGCTCTTTTACAGGTCCTAACTAGACCAATGAAACTAATCAATCCTGGCGCTGTTCATTTGTTAATCATTATTTATGTTTAGGTGCAAGTGAGTAGAATTAAACTTATTAGTGTTACTAGCCCCGATATTTTCATCAAACAAAAATAAGATTAAAGTTTTGGTCTAATATTTATGCTTAGAAGAGGATCTTTATGCACATCAGGCGAAAGTTTTCATTCTCCTACAAAATAGAGGGAAAATGAAAAGAGAGAAGAGGCCTTTGCTCTGCAGTAGGACACACAAGGCTCATAATTAATAATAATAAACATGTGTGGGTAACAGTAACCCTAGTATTCACAATCAATCAGTTTGACGTCGTACAAATGACCCGATGACGTGAGCTATCGACGCACCTGGGCGTCTACTCTCTAACTCCGTCAACGAAGACACGGGCCCGTACTAAAGACGTCCGTCACTAATAAATAAACCCTACTCCCTAGTGACAACGGATTCACGAGCTACGAACGGGACCGTAGACAATATTAGTGAACGAATGAAAAATGGCGATAGAGTTGGGCTATTTTACCGGTCCATTACCGGTTTACTTACTTTATGATTTTGATGATTTTAAACAAAAAAAATGACATTGTTATTGTTATAAAATGACCAATTTAAAAGAAAATACCTTTTACTATGTCTTTATATGAAGAATTGAACTATTTTTGCCATTTTCGTCCGGATTGAGGCTTTATACTGTTAATACCTTTGCCTTTTTTCTTTTGTTGACAGCAATGTTGTTTTAATGAAGTGTCAATTTTTTGTTTACAAATTTTGAAATATACATAATTCGCTTTATTAATACGACACGGGAACTTTCCGTAATAAATTGAACGATTACACATCAACACCGGGACGTGCTTAATCGGCCGCCGTTATTGCAATATCAGCGGCAACCAAAACACACCACGGGTGCCAGGGTCCTCGGAGCGCGTTGCCACCAGTATCAAGCCGAGGACAGCCTGATAAAGAAGACTGCATGCGTGTGTAAACGAGGAAGAAGAAGCCTACTCGCATCAGTGCGGTACCGCATTGACAGGTCCGATTAGTTGTTGCGTCCGGCTATTCCATAGACGCAGCTTTACATGTCCCATCTACATCATACCACGACGCCAGAGAAGGTCGTGGAGTATATAAGGAGCAACACCAAGTTCACTTTAAGAATGGAGAGCTTATAATTGTGCCTCAAGATTAACTTCAAGTCTTGTGTGGTGCGTGTCACAAGTTCACAATACTCCACCTCAAGGCTTTTATGCAGGAGGAATTTTGGCTGCAGGGGATCGTGTATCGGTATTTTGGCGCAAGGCTATACAATTTCTCAGCTCAGCGCAATATGTGGCCGACCAAGCTACAATAGTTTTTTGTAAATGTGTTCAACATGTATTAGTTTAGTAATCATAAAAGATTATTTTGTAGATTGTATTTATGGCCCTTTGATGCCTGAGAATAAAAGTGATTGATTGATTGAAACTAAGTTTGTTGCAATAATTTAAGACTTCAATATTCAAGTTATCGGTGGTTATAAAACAGCACTACTTAGAAAAAGTGTTTTTTTGCATGGGTCAATTAATATTAAATAAACTAACAAACAGCATAAAAAATTGAAAATAAACTCAATGCTTTTTTGATACAAAAAATATTATTTGTAATGTGTTTTCTGAATATGTATGTCATTTCATCAGTAAAATTTTGTAATGTCATTATTTGATATCTACTATTGTGTATAATCTACCTTGTTAAAATAATTTGATAGTATTGTAATCTTATAATTTCATAATCTTATTGATACTAACATTTGTTAAATATTGCATGCCAAAACTCAGGCAGAATGTACCCGGCTCACTGTATTTCAGAAAACTTTTTTGTGCAATATCTACATTCTATGCAAATAAATGGTTTGATCCATTAATTTATAATAATACAGTTGAGTGAGTTACTGAGAGAAAGAGGGCTATCCTCTCTCCTAATGTTGCTGTGCCAGACAGGGTCCAAACTCTCTTATTTAATAACATCTTTGTACACATATGGAATGCAATAAATAATTGAGTATTGAAATATGTTTTGCTTGTAATAGTGTATAATCTATCTTGTTAAAATAATTTGATAGTATGGTAATCATTTTATTTCATAATTTTACCCATAATCTTATTGATACTGACATTTGTTAAATATTGTAAGCCAATACTCAGGCAGAATGTACCGGGCTCCCAGTATGTCAGAAAAACTTTATTGTTTCTATTCTATTCTTTTCTACAATACATACATTCTATGCAACTAAATGATCTGATAAAGGAAATATGTTTTGCTTGTAATAGTGTATTGTTGATTGTATTTTCTTTTTCAATTTTATTGGTGTCTAATAAAAAAAGTCTCCATTTATGAAAAAACAATGCTTTTATTGTGTAAATCTTTATTTTTACTTATATCAGAATCTTCCTCCAGTCCCAACACCCATTATGTCCTGTAAGCAAAATAAACAGTTTGTAAAATATTTATTATATGTAAGTACCTATCAAAATCAAAATGTTTTTATTTTACATAGGACTACACGGGCACTTATAAAACACCGACAAAAATAATTATGCTTGGTTCGGGTTGGTTGTTTCCTATGGAGAAGAACCGGCAAGAAACTCCATGGTTACTCTTTTAGAATCAATCAATAATTTAAATACAAAGTTAATGACATTTTATTATTAGAAGTGTGGTTTTCTTAGAAGACTGCATAAGTACTTACCTATTTCCATAGTATACATAGTCTTTCACCTATTTCCATAGTCCCTTGTTCAGCAATTGCACGAATATGTCTGTCACTCTTAGCCCTTGCTAAGGAGTTTGATGAAAATTGAGAGCAGCAAAGACCTAAAAGTAAACAAAAACAACAGTAAATAGGTAGGACTGATTGGTAATACAACTACAGTCCTTGATACTTGGATCAAACCACTACCTACCTTCATTCTTGGAGGTGATAGATCCTCCCCTAGATGTTTCAATATTTTCCGTATGAGCCATTAGTTCCCGTGAATTCAACATCGGGAATACTCGCCAAATGAAAGTTTTAGTGCAAGATAATCGACGGCATCGCCTTCGATCTTCCTGTAGAGCTTCTTCGAGCATTAAAAAGCACCCACAGTATCGATTTTCTCAAAAAACTTAACTTTCGTCGACGAAACGATAACTATTTTCATGTCGTATCAAATGACATAACAATCCGTCGTAACAACTGTCAAATTCAATATTACGAACGGACAAAAACACTTAGCGAGTAGGCACAACTGTCAAATCGAGTTGTCATTCATTCTTAGTACGGGCCCCGAACTAATGTTATGTCCGTTGGTGCTGCGGAGTAGGAAACGCCCGAAAGTTCGACCGTGACAACGGGTTTCGTGCATAGAGAGTAGACGCCCTGACGTCCGCCACTTAATACTAGCTGACTAGCTAGGCTGGGCTTTACATGACCAGTACCTACCTAACAATAGACACATAAAACTAGTCTCAGCAGAGTTTAGGCAAAGCAGTCTCATTATGGCAAGATGTGAAAACCTGACCGGCCTGACCTTGGACATGATAACAGACGACGAACTCGTTAAGCTAGCTAGTAGCAGCACATTGTCTATGGGACCGAAAATATGTTTCTTCAAACATGTAGAATCCACTGTGCATTGATCTCTTATCACAATTTATGCTGTTGAGTGACGAGTTTACCCGTCTTGAAACTTTTATTCAATGTATAAACTCCTTAATCCTTGTACAGCACATATAAAATTGGGTTACACCGCAAAAACCAGGATTAAGCGAGGACCGATTAATCCAATTTACGGAACTTGATTAATTTAATTATGAAACATGTAAGTTGGTTAGGAAAAGACGTCATATACTTGCTCGAATATGTAGGGAAACTCGGATAGGTAATTTAATTAATCTCAACAGAGAACCCCGTTTCATGTTGATTCTGTTTCTCACCAAAGAAAACAGACCGAACGAAGGAGAATTGCCTTTTTCGTTTCCTTTTTTTTTCGCTATCGGAAAATTTAAAAGTGTAGTTTGACAGCTGCTTGATTTCTCGCGCTTATTTTTAAATATCGAACGAGGGAATTGGGTTACTAGTCAAATTATTGAAGGCCTGCCTTATTTATTATTCAGGTACGCTATACGAACTTGTTAGTTATGTATTGACTATGATTTCGTCATAAGTTGGTTATGAAACTGTTTTTACTAAAACTAAAACCTATAATATTTTCAGTAAATATTTATTTAATAAAAGTGTCATCTTATGATTACTATTGAAGTAATCATAATATGACACTTTTCACAGTTCACGGCAACACCTGTTACTCTCGGTATTCTGATATTTAGACAAAATGTAGTCCCCCAATATTTTTCTAAAAAATAACTCAAACTATCTCACTTAATAAAGAGCCTTTTACAACTATCAATAACCTATTCACCACCATATTGATAAAGCCATTTAACCACATAAATACATTCACCCCTTAGTCCCTTTTCAAAGCTACAACAAGGAAAATGTTAACAAAAACTTACATTTTCTCTATTAAGAACTTTACATCCTTTGGAATAAAGTTCGAAATTCAGAAATGGCTGGTTATGTTAAGCGTCCTCTTTTTTCTTAGATACTCGTCGATAAATTTTTTGTACCCAACAAAATGGCGTAGTTGTATTACATCGTAATTTCAAGCAGCGATCGTAAAAAGCTCGTAAACTTGAGATTTTAAGCAAACGCCAGATAAGCGCCTTTGGCTGAAATATTACTGAAGTTAGGCTAGACTTGCGGGAATGAGATGAAGTGTGGTTTCAAGATAATAATAGAAAATTTTCATTTTCTTTTGTCATAGAAAATGGGAATAACTTTATCACTACATTTATTGTATATTGTTACCACTGCTGGGATACGTCTCGAGGTCGGATGGGCTATAATTCATCGCGTAGACCCAGGTCGGAATGTTAGTTGCTACATGTCGTCGAATTTGTGTTCCCAGGAAACGTCGGCTCTTTGACGTATTTTGCCTTCGTCGTTTTGAAGTAGACTAAAAATAGGCATTCTCAATCCATTTAGTTTGCTCCTAAAAATAGATAAAATATATCACCCTCTTGTTTGTGACAAAAAATACATTTAATAAAACCTTCACTTTTTCTGAAAGATGCCCTTTATAAATGACTGAGGTAATGTCAGAGGCTGAGGACAGTTTCTTCGTCAACCCACATACTAAACGTGATGATTATTTTTAACCTAAGGTCGAATTTGGTGTACAATGAAATTAAGAGGAATCTCTAGTTGGCCTTTCTCCATACAAACTTATTCCGCTGTTTTCTTCGTGGATAATGCGTCTAGAGCAATGTTTTTTTTTCCAAAAAATCTTTTTAATACATATCATTTCCTTTTTTTTTAAACCTTAAAGAATTAGGACTATCCAAAAACCAGAAAATGATATAAGAATTATTTAGATCAGTTTAGTTTTAAAGAAGAAAACAGCGGAATACAAAACGTCTGTTGGTCAAGATTTTTGTAGGTAATTTCAGCCTGAGCCGTAGATGTCCCTTTCGCACTTTACGGGGGCTTGGTCAGGCGCAGCGCGGCGCAGCAATAGTTTCTTCAAATACCTATTCTTCAAATTCTTCGGGCCTAGAGTACTCTCTTAAGCCTGCCTTCGTGTCTCATATTGAGATTAAATCATGGCTTTTAGAAATGTGTCGATCATAAGTTCAGTAGAGACTTTAGTACTTGAGCAGCCTTATATCATCAAAAGTATAACGTCTCAGTTTTATCAAATGAAAGGAAGATCATTCTATTTGTCCAGTCCCTCCAGTCAAGTCCCCCCAGTCAGTCCCTCAGCGACTTCCCTTTGTACAAAAACATTATCATAATTTAGAACAAATCAGGCATTCTAAAAGCTAATATCAAAATTATAACCTAAATCACAGCTAGGCCTAAAACTAATTACTAATCCGCATGCGTTGTTAATCTAAACGTCACGTACACATTCGTGACCACTGCGAACTAATTTATTACATTCAATTATAAGCTTTTTAAGAAAAATTACATTGGGTTTAGGGTACCTAAGCATACAATGAAGCGTAGTATTTATTGGTTTACTCGGGTACGACTGGAAAGTACCATTGTTTCGATTTTGCATGCTACAGTTTCGCATGGTCTTAAGTTTTTTTAAGTATCGTGAATTGGCTTAAGATGCCGCTTTATTTCCTGACTGGCATCAACAAAACAATTATCATTATCATAATAATCACCCAATAATGTTCCCACTGTTGGTCCACTGGTCTCTTCTCTGGCAGAAGGAGTGGACCGTTATCTATCAAGTGCGCCCAGTGCGGATGTCCTCAATTTTATTGATCGCCAATCACGGTGAATTGGAAAATCCTGGTTACACAGGGTAGAAGGAACATCGACAAACAAACTAATACTACCTTAACTTTTACTTTTACCCCGCATTCAGAACATCAATAGAACCCTTTTTTTACGAATGGGAAATCATCAAATGACCCCTCCTGCTCTGGGCGGAGAGGAGTGTCAGACTTGTACTGACTAAAACCCATCCATGTTCCTTCTTAGCCCTTTGTGTTCCAGGGCCACGGTATCTCTTTCGAACATTCCCGCAGCCCTATCATTGTAAAACCTCCCACTTAGAAATTTTCCATCGGCAATATAAAACAAAAACAGCTGTTTCGTACAAAAATGTACCTACACAAAACACCTACACTGTCAAAATGTATACAACAGCTGTTTTTTTTATTACTGGTCAAAATAGGGGATAATACTGGGTAAAGAAAACAAAATTATATTTTGCCGTCAGACAGGTAATACAAAAATATTAAAAATGTATATTTTGTTTTATCAAAATATCACTTAGTTAAAACTCATTACAGTTGGAGAGTGGGGGCTCACTATGTCACAAGTAGGTATAAAATTACCTACAAGTGACGTCATGCGCCATTTCAACTCAATATATCTCCGTAATTTTATGACCACGTGAAAAAAGAAAAAATACGTGTCCAATACTTTTCAATAACCTACACGTCAGCAAAAGAAAAAAAAAATTGTGATCATCCCTATTTTCTATGTGCATCAATCGATGTCCCTTTACGCTTCGATGTCCACCCTGTATTTCTTCGCGTCACACCAACCGTCGTATAATATAAAAAAAATCCTCATAATATGTATATTACCTAACACACGCTCCAGAAAAGAAAAATGAAAAATATTTTCTTTCTACTAGATTCTTGTCCAATCGCGTATGAACATATTTCCATTAGTTGACTTTTATGAGTCAGGCACAAGCATTAGATAACGAAAGTATTATAATAGTATACATGTTTGATATTCTTATTATGAGCTGGTTCGTGCCAAGGAAAATAGTCTTACAAGAAAAGCTAGAAGGAAAAATGGGGTAGTCATGTTTGAGTTCACTATTTTTATTTGCTGCTGATTTAATTAAGACTAGGCAAACTCATGGCTCTGCAATCGAATTAGGGTAGGCAGAGAGTATATACTTTTTCTAATATTTTCTGTTTCTTCATCATCATCATTCATCATTTCAGCCAAAGACATCAACTGCTGGACATAGGCCACCCCCAAGTTTTGCCACATTGACATTTTGGAGGGTTTTGCCATAATCGCCACGCTTGGCAGGCTAGTTGGCGATCACAGTACGGTTGTTACAAAAGCACAGAGAACGCTACTGCCCATTCTCTGGCAAATCCCTTAGTGACCTCTTACGACACCCATGGGAAGATATGGGATGGTGCTATTCTTTACGTCCGACAACATACAGAACTCTCAGCAGTGGGAGCATTAAATACTGAATTTGCACACAATTCCGTAATTTTGCAATTCTTAATCCCGTTAGATCTGCAATTCAAAGATTCGCAAATAGAGTTTTAGAAATCTATTTCCCCACAAACAGAAGCCTGATTAAATACTTCAAAAATAAAATACTTGGAATAGAAGCAGTATTGTAAGTTAGACTTAAAAGTGTATCTGATGAATTTAAAAGCTTTTCTCCACAATAGTCCACGTTGGCCTATTTTCAAGGCTTTATTAATTACTTTAATGGATCTTTACTTTGCTGATGGAGAATTATCATTATTATAAGCTAACTAGGACAATTTTAATAGAAAATCGATTACCATTAGGTATCTTATTACAAAGTGATAGACTTTGGAGTCAATCAGTGGAAGTGATCGAAAATTAGCTCGGTTATAAACTTGCTGATTTTCATTTTTAAACTGAAATTCGTGGCTTCCAATAGTCTGAACATTCTACTGCCCTTATATAAATTTATTGAGTCGGCACAGCATGTCGTCTTCTTACAAACTTCTCCATTACTCTTTATATCAGTAGCTTCCCTGTTTCTTGCCATATTTACATTTTTCACACCATCCATCCGTTGTTTCCTTTGTACATCGTTTTGTTTTTGTTCATACTTCAAGCTTACCTCACGACATTGCAGCTTCAGTAGCAAAATAGTCTGTATATTATTTTTTGTGCTACTTTTATTTCAATTTTGTATGAATTATAATTTGTAATTTTTAGCTTCTTCTGCTTTATTTTTCCTCTAATCTTTTTGGCATTTAATTTGTTCTAATGATAATCTGCTTTACCCACGTATCCAATTATTTACAAAACCGTAATTTTAATTTGCATAATGAGCAAATCCAGTAATCCCACCCGGTTTTCATATCAAATACGTACTAATTGTTTTGACCAATGGAATGTAAAAGCAAAGGTTCGCATAATCCGATTAAATTGAAACATATTTCAAAATGGCGACGTATGGTATCTCGGATAATTCATTGTAAGGCTAATCCTTTTGAAGCCATCTGCAACGAAAATAATTCGTACATTTTACTAATTGTAATAAATATAATTGATTTAATTTTATTTTGAAATAATTATAGAGTTTGCTTCCAAGTTCATTATTGTTGTAACAGCAAAGGGTACGTAAGGATTTAGAATACCTAGGTTTCTATGCTTTGTTATCCTTAATTAGATTGCTGATAACGTAATCAAAGTCTATGTTTTCCAAGTAGCAAATGGCATAGTTATACAAGCACATTTCCCAGACTTCTTCTTAGCCCATCGATGAGAAAAAGGTCAAAACTATCTTTTGCCCAAAATTCAGCTACGCAAAGTCCGCTTAAGGTCAGTAATACGTCTAATAAAGTGCGGTAGAGGCACAGCTTCAGATCAAAACATAAAAAAAATACAGCAACCCAACTTTAATCTCTGGCAATTTTTCCAACCACCGTTTCAATCGTCTTGAAAAATAAACAAGACCACCCCGATCGACTGAAACCGGACTCCAATTATCCTGGGAAGACATTGTGGACCCAGTCAATACTCGTGTTTATCTCCGCTGCAAGTGACCAAAGATTTGCTCAGCAGCTCTATAGACCCTCAAGTATTTCCCAAACCATTGAAATCTTGGAACGGAGATACGAAAGCTTTATCAAGTGTTTGCTTGCATGGTTTTTCATTTTGTTGGAGATTTATTTATTGGAGGCTAATCGGATTTTTTTTGGGATTTTATCGGATGTTCTGGATTGTAGCTGTGTGAGATTACGGATTTATTTGATTTGTCGTTATTTCTGTTATCATGTAAGCTTCTATTATTCAAATAGATTTTGATCATTTCAGCAACTTTACATCATCATTAACTAGAATTTCGTTCAACAGCAGTTTCTAGACTATCAATAGATGAATATAAACCTCATCAGCTTTTTTGGGGTCAGAAGTGAAAATGTATACTCGGTTTGTGTTCGTCTTATAATTTTACTTCTTTCTAGCTGCTATATACTATCTTGTAAAGTCTCAACTAAATACCCGCCTAGTTCTGAGTAGCTTCACACCCTGAACTACATTCCGAAGGTCGCATCTCTTGTGTGGCATCAAAGCCAGCGCGGCATTGTCACAAGTCCTCGCCTCTTTGTGTTTATGTGAACAAAACGCTTTGTTCGTTGATGTCATTATTTTTTACTCTTTCACCTCTGACATGGCAACATTTAGGCGTAATTTCTCGATAAATATTTCAATAAAGGATTTTTAGGCGTTAAGGCTTTTTCTCGGTCGGTTTATATTTTTTTGGTTGAAAGCATCTGTTCTGGTTTCACGAAAATGAAATTATTTTTTCTCTTATCTTACTAAATCAGATTTGAACATATTTCTTAGAATCATAATACGTTTTTCAGCACCGTGAAAGCTACATTGTAAAGTTGCCGATTTCGCAATTAACAAATTAATGTTGCAGACTTGTTCAATGCGAAACTTTTCAATCAAGATCCATTAATAGAAATTAAACAACCAATTGATTTACATCAATACCATTTCTAAAATATACAGTTGAAATTCAAAATTTAATAATATTTCTGGGAATTGTTCCACTTGGGCAGTTTTAACATAATTCGGACATTTCCAACTTTAAAACAATCGGAGTTGATTGAAATTCTACTTTCATTTTGTGAAGAGAAATTTTGGGAACGCCCTAGGTGTTTTAAAATTGTTTCGGCAGAAAGTAATGATGAGCCTAATTATGTTTCTGTTTAAGATAATGAGCACAAAAGGCTTTCAGAAATTTTATTCAGGACGGGAAGTATATTCTTTATATTAGCTAATGAAAAAGGTTTACCTGCCTAAAACCTGCCTGACTTTTGCTGAAATACATAATGTGTCGGTAATATGTTTTCATTAGGGAGCGACGATGTGTGTAGAAAAATAGCACATTGAACGGAAAATACAGTCTTCTGAAGGTCACAATCTCAAGTGCCTATCAAATTCAAACAAAACCTTGAATATTGAAATTCTGTGAAGCACCTCACACTTTCCAAGTACTCTATTGTTCGAAGATTCCAGAGTTCCTTGGAACTATCCTTAATTAAAAACACTTACATCCATACGAGGAACTTTGTTCGCAACACTGCCTTTTGTTACAAGAATACTTTTTACAATCTCGCCTTCCTTTGCTTTATTCTTACTAAGTCTTTTATTTACTACTTGTAACTGCAAGGTTTGTTTTATTATTTCTCTCAAGGAAGTCGTCTTTTCTTCTTGGTTGAATCTTCAAGGCAAACGGAAAATACATTGTCTACGAGTATACTAGACATCGTCTTTGATATTATTAGATTTGTAATGTTTTTTTTATCTACATTATTGTAATAGGTTTTTTGATGAAATACCTATGTATATCATATTGAAATCATCTATCAGCACCATCTAGGTGACAAAAACAATTTAGTGATGTTAAAAGTAATTTTGTGAAACCAAACACTTTTTGATAACGACGAAATGTACTTTATGTTTCTAAATTCTAGCCACATTGTTAAAAAAGGACGTATCAAAAGCTATAAATAAAAAGGCTTTTTGTTGGGAAGCATCAATTAGTGCGAGGCGACCAAAAAATTCGATGGCCTTTGACATTCTGGGGAAAAATGGCTGATAGCGAACGTTATTAATTCGGTATCGGTTGCAAACAAATTGGGCACTAATTGAAAGTGATAATCGGAGGTGGCTGTGAGGATTTATGTCTGTTACAGTTGAGTTTTAGGGCTTTGTTTTACAATGATTTGAGTTTCTTGGATCACTGGATTACTGTCCGCTTTGCTGAAAATGGATCTGCTTATTTCTTCATCAGGACATCCAATGGCATTCTCTTAGATGTCCTTCATATTATGGTGTAAGGTTAGGTTAGGTGGGGAAGTACGTACAAAATGACATACACCGACAAAATTACACTGGATTATTTCAAATTCTACCGCTTCTAGCCCGCCATAGATAACTAACGTGACCGTAACTGGCTCATACAATCCTGTCAAAACGTGAACTCGCGCCAGTCTTTCGTTCGGGTGTCATGGCCGACGGCAAAAATTGGTAACATAGAGTTTTTTTTTTCTGCTGGGTGTTTTTTGTTTAAATATTAAAACTGTATGTCATTTTGTAAAATAAAACCCCCTTTACTGTTAGAGAATCTAAAATATTGAAGACCTATGATGTTATTTCTACTTTGCACAACTTTATCTCATAACTTAGCTCGGATTCTAAGACTGGTCTACTCATAACCATTAACCACGTTCGCAATTAAACTAGTGAAGTCTAACGACATAACGCCCCCGATCCTATCAGACGCATTTCTAATTGCCGTAAGGGGTGACAATTCACCTCCTTGTTCAGCAACACCGTAACACTTAACAGTCCAGACTTTATCACCCTGTCAATTGCTCACTTAATTCCCCCACACGACTAAAACGGCGCAGATAAGGCCAAACACGAATTATATTAAGACGGTAATCAAATAAACGACGCAGAATTGGTACGTAACGCGGCGAGGTGAATGGGGTGAATAGCGATGAATGGGGGTGAATATGCCTGAATGAGGGTGAATAGAGACGTCGATAGCGAATAACTGGTGCTGGTGAAATGGCGCAATGCGGAACGTTTTTGTCGCCATGGATTTAATATTTTTTTCTTGAACGTTTGTGGGTTGTTCGTGTTCAAGGTTGAACGTATGTGTCAGCTGAAAGTTAATAGGGGTTGGGGTTTGAAAATTATGTTAGGAGGAACGTGACTCCGAACGCGACGAAGGACGACCGTTTTGCGGGTTTTGTCTTGTTATTGCTATAATACAATCGTAAAATGTTAGGCATTTGCTCAGCATTGGGACACCATGGAGGAAAACAAGTAGCAGTGTACTGTCGTCGTAACCTTTTGGCAAATTTATACATCATGTTAAATTATGACAGGTATCATTTGACACGTGTATTTTCTCCTCGTCAAGGAAAAAAAATCGTCAAATTGTATTACGTTGAAAGCGTGCGCGCGCGTTTATTTGTTGAACAAACAAAAAATGGGGCCAGAAGTAAAGAATTATCCCATCGTAATTTTATGTGCCCACAACACGCAATGTTTTACTTAAGAATGAGGAACATTTCTTTACGTAACTACTAATATACGAAAACAGGAAAATAAAAGTGGTTTTAGGTCAGGTACAGATATTGTCGTCGCGTGGAAAGAAAAGAGAGAAAGATAATGAGAAGCGCAATAAATTAAATAGCTCAGTTGATTTTGGCTGTTCAAGAATAATTATCGTAAAATGTATGCGTAAGAAATGAGAAGACGTAAATAATAATAAAAAAATATATAAAAATGAAAGGAAAAATGAATCAAGGGCAAAATTATATATAAAGATTATAAAATATATAAAATATTCATTCACCCTATCGAAATCAGTTCTAAACACGGTGTCAGCCTGTGTAAACGTTGAATCACTGCAAAGAATATAAAACCTAATCTTTGAAGACTTAAACAATGACTAAAATAACTTTTTTTTTTTTTTTTTCGGATGGGAAATCATCAAATGACTTCTTCCGCTCTGGGCGGAGCGGAAGGGAGTGTCAGACTTGACTGACTAAAACCCATCCATGTTCCTTCTTAGCCCTTTGCGTTCCAGGGGCACGGTATCTCTTTCGAACAACCCGCAGCCCTGGCAGGCATCGGCCCTCTCGGACCCCTTCCGATTTGCTGACATCTCCTTGAGGCGCGCGTGGAACACGAACGCGCCGTCGGCACGGTCTGTCGTCATAAGACGGACGGACGGTGAGCTAGCCCATTACTCACCGTCCACAGGCCCGCGCCTACGGTGGCCGGGGGCCACTGGTTGCCCCCCGACGCCCGGGGCGTCTCCCGCGGCGGCTGGGACGTGAGGTTCTCTCCCTCTCACGTTCCGCCACCTCCTTCGCTAGCATGACTGCTTCGCAGAAGGAGGCGACGGCTTCCCATTCCCTCTCGCTCCGGACCATGGATTGAACCAGGGCCGGACGCGAGAGGTCGCCGCCGCCAATCGCCGCTACGAGGACACGGCGGTGCTCAGCCCAAGCGGGGCATAGCTCCACAGTGTGCTCCACCGTGTCCTCCGGCCGATCCTCGCAGTGGTGACACCCGGGCGTTTCCTCCCGCCCGATTCGGTGCAGGAACCTCCCGAAACAACCGTGTCCGGTGAGGACCTGCGTCAGGCGGAAGGAGAGGGCGCCGTGGCGCCTCTCTAGCCACTCCTCAAAGAGGGGACTTATCGCCACTATTGTGGCGTGCCCTGCACGGGGTTGCGACAGTCGCTCTCTCCATGTCGCCATGAGATCGCGCCGGAGGTCTGTCCGCTGAGCGACAATTTGCCGCGGCAGCGGAGTTTCCCCCCGGCGTAGTGCCTCCGCGCGCCATTCGTGCAGGCACGCGAGGACTATCGCCTCCAGATCCCATGGCGGCAATCCGGCCAAGAGGCTCATGACTAAAATAACTTAAGGTTACACTTGTTTTGTAGGTTACACTTTTTTTCAACAAAACGGTTCTGCACTTTACCACGACCTTGCCTGAAGGAAAACAACCGAAACTTCCTGACAATTCTATATATAATACAACTGACGAGATATAGACTATAGGTGCGCCTCGAATAAAACGCTATACTTCCACATTAATTTATTGTGCGAACCGCCAGATTGTGGGATTCAGTGCCGACTCCTCTGATCCCTTATCATTATAATCTGGATCTATACAAACTTCAAGTGAACCGCTTTCTTCTAGGCAAGCATGTTCTACCATACGCCACATTATCGGTTCACTTGAGGCCAGTTGCGGTCAAACAGAAGCCAAAATTATTGAGTAAAAGGTCGACCAAATCCTCTCGGAAAAAACTAACGAGACATTTTGTATGTAATGTGTCTTCTGATAAATCTACAAAACTACAACTGTTTTCTGTAACATGAACAGAATAAAGCAACTAACCTGAACCTTTGTTTCCAGGCGAACGCCTCATCCAGTTCGCGTCAGAGAACCTGGTGACGGAGATCCTGATCCACCCACAGATGAACACGCTGATGCAGTGCATGCGCAATCTGCTCAGCTCCTTCACACGACACAGGCACCTTGTGCACGCCGGATATACATTCGCTGGGAACGGCTCCTGGATCATGCAGGTATGGGATATATTAATTAAAGATCTTGTATCCAAATGATTACACATACACTACATTAATGATAGAATAAACAATATCATCATCTGTCTAGCCTTTTCCCAAAATCGGTCGGGTACTAGTCTTACCGGATGTAGCTGAGAATCAGTATTTTACATCGAGCGACTGCCTATCTGACCTCCACAACCCAGTTCGTACTGGGCTATTTGATAGCCCTTCGTAAGACTGGATTTCAAGCTTTTGGGTGATTGACTACCTGGAACGACTGTCAAAGTCAGGACCAACAAATGGCAGTCGAGACCAACGGCTTAACGTGTTTTCCGAGGCATGGAGGAAACTCGGTATTTAATGAGCGGTCACCCACCCAGGGACCAACCTAGGCAAGTACGACTTAACCTAAAGACCAAACCGCGTGGGTGTAATAATTTAGCCACGAGCTCCACTACTATCCAAATCATTACATAAAAATAAATTATGTAAATGGTAGAATAAACAAAGGGAAGGGTATGGTAAATTAGCCAATCACGTTGCCTTGCTACACATATCACCTTATGTGTATCAAGGCACCGTTATTGGCTAATTGTGCATTATGTTAATTAAACAAAAATCTTTAGAAGACCTCAAAACAGTTTTTATGGAATTTCATCTTAAATTAACGGTAAAATCCTACAGAAATATAAATATGCCATTAAAAAATGAAGTTAACTGCTTCACAGTAACATTAAAAGCAAAGAATATAATTTCATGAAAACTTAGTCAGACTTGTTAAATTTCGAAGACCCAACAAACAGTTCCTACATAAACACTCACAAAAAGCCAACGTCACTCAAAACAAATAAAGCAAAGACCAAACTAAATCAACATTTATGAATACTAAAAGGTACCCACAAGCCCAACTCAGCAGAGAAATTAAAGTATTTACGTCACCAATCAACAGATCCGAATCAAAATGGCCGCCATTTTGCGACAAATTAAAGTACATTATCAAGGGAACGACTGTAATGTAATAGAAAACTCTGTTCCCATTACGTCTGACTAAATTGGAATTGAAAATGTACTGAGGATAATTTGCGTTTGGTTAAATTCGAAGGAGGTTTATTAGCTTAAAAACCTTTATTTATTCATGAAGGTTTTGTTTGGCGTTGGTTAGACTAGCAGCTGTCCCTTCATGGTTGTCATTACATAGCTCTAGAAGAAAAAAGATAGAAAAATATTTATTTGTCGCAGGGACATGACCTGCATACAGAATAACAAAAAAAACAATAAACTACAACGCATAACTACATTAAAAAAAAAAAACTGGTATATTAATACTTACTCTGAATCATCATCTGCCTAGCCTTTTCCCAAATTATCTTGAGGTCGGCTTCCAGTCTAACCGGATGCAGCTGAGTACAAGTATTTTACATAAAGCGACTGTCTATCTGACCTCCACAACCCAGTAACTGGGTAATACGATACCCCTTGGTAAGACTGGATGTCAGATTTTTAGCTTCTGACTACTCGTAACGACTGTCAAAGATCTACAAATGACAGCCGGGACCAACGGCTTAACGTGCTTTCCGAGTCACGGAGGAAACTCGATATGTAATATACTTACTCTGAATACTACTACTAAATACCCACTTGCTCAGTATGCTTTTAAGACATCCTATTATGCTAATTTTTGGAAACTTTAAGTGGGTAAAATATAAGGAAAAGATTACAATTTACCACGCATTTCAAAATCAAAATATTATATTTCCCATAGGCCTACATGGGCACTTATAAAATGTCGAGAAAGGGTTCAGAGTTCTTGTTGGTCGTTTCCAATTGAGAAGAACCGGCAAGAAACTCCGTGATTAGGTACTCTTTTAAAATGATTGCAAATTAGATAACATTAATATTGATAACTTAGATAATTTATAATAATAATATTGATAATTTAATGATGACTGTAATGTCGGAATACAGAACGCCTACACCTCTTAAAGAAACAGACTTAAAATGTACTTTACTTAAAATTTAGTGACTTGAAGTGTAGTTGGGGCTGGTGGTGGGTTAACTTAACATTATTATTAAAATATATTCAAACTGATGACGTACTAAAAACGCATATCATAAAACAATTTAGATAAAATCAAGCTTACGTAAGACCGTATAACTATAGCGAGCGAAATTCTTCACTCCCAACGTAATTTAATATCGCTGTTATTTGAACTCAAAAGTTTCGTAATTGATCAAAGTTTTTATTTATTTTTCGCGGTACAAAGTGTAACAGATGAAAAACAAAATTCGTAGAGCTAGTGATTAAAAAAATATTCGTTGTTTTGTTGTTTGTTCGAGAGGAGAAAAAATATGATATTTTTGAGATTTGTAACGTGAAAACGCTGTTGAAGAAAGCGAAGTCGTTTTGCGCTTTTTTGTCAAAGCTAGCTAACTTATTTTATTGAGAACCCTGGCTTTAATTTACAAGTCGCATCAAATGATATTGGCAGGAAAACAGTGTCCTAGACAAAAAGGATATTTTCATTTAATCCAAAGTGTACTTCATCTGCATCGACTCGTATTTGATTACTTTTCTGTCTCACTATCCCAGATTTAAACAACATTTCAGTACCTCGCTCTACCTCCGAAACTACTCCATTTGATGTAGAACGAAATTGCGAAACTGATTCTAATTTCAATTTCATTTGGACAGAACTTTTTTCATCCTGTACTTCTATTTAAAATAACGAATTTTGGAATGAATTTTCGAACGAAAGCTCGTTCTTTCGCGAACGTGTTATGAATGGACGTAGAATCATACGTTGAGTGACATTTCCCTGCGAGCGACTACGGAAATTAAAACTACAGGCAAACGTCGAACCGGATTTCACAACTACATAGTATAGGATTGCTTCGTGACGGAAGGGCCGGATTAACCGTGATGTTTTAAATACATACTTAATATTTTAAATGCGAAAGTCACTCTGTTTGTTTGTATGTTTGTTTGTTACCTTTTCACGACTAAACGGCTGATCGGATCTTAATGAAATTTGGCATGAAGATAGATTTCAACCTGAGGAAGGACATAGGCTATATATTATCACGCTACAACCAATAGGAGCGGAGCTGCAATGAAAAATGGTGCGAAAACGGGGAAAATGTAACGCGGACAAAATTGCGCGGGACAGCTACTTAAATATATATGAGAAAATTATATAAAGGTACGGATTGATATTAAAATGTGGTCTATCGTCGAAAATATTTGATATTCTGAGCAGCTTAACAGCAGACCGAAATTTGGACTTATACTGGCTTTGACAATAGGCATGTCGTGATTTTATGATAAATAAATATTATATATTATATAATATTTAACTTTCTCATTCAAATTACTTAGCAGTCAATCAATATCAAGCAAACTTTTGACTTCACCTGTTACAAATTATATTAAAATCAAATCAGATCAAATCAAAACTTAACTGTCAAACTTTTGACGTATATTAAAATAAATTTGTAAGTGAAAATGAAAAGAACAAAGGCAATTAAAAACACTTACAAAAATCAATATTGAAAATTAATTCAGTCCCAGTATATGGACATGGTGTTCAAATAATTTTAATTAAGCCCGATAATGAAGCTTAAAAAGCGAAGCTACCAGAGGCATGGTAATTAAATAAGCGAGGAGCGTAAAAATGTTGGCTTTGGAACAATCGCTATTGTATCCAGTGAAAAACTGTAATCCCTATGTTGAAATAAAGGATTATGTAGCTATCCATGAATAGAATACTGGGAATTATGAGAACGTGGGTAATGTTAGAGGATTTTGTGGAAATATGGAGGGATATTGAGATGGTAAACTGTGAGACAGTGGTGGTAAAGAAAGTGATGGACATAATATTTGTTTTAAATGAAAAAGCAAACAAGAGAGAAACGCCCCTAATTTTAAAAAAAAATACTGTTTTGAGGGATAAGTTGAAATCGCTAGCATAGTGTTTTGTGTTTCTTCAACGAATTTGAACAAGATTTACATAAACTGTTTGGTAGATAATGTCAAAAAAATACTAATTGAACATCATCGCCGTCATTATTTGCTGATAGAAGTCACTTTAGATAAAGTGTCTTCTATCTCTACATAAAAAGGTTACAAAGAAAATTCGAGGAAAAACGCTCATACATTAGAAACTCTACGTAGACGAAGACATTTAGGTTTATATCATCACCGACGCTTCCACAAAAAACGAATACAATGCCGATACCTTTCTCCCAATACAAGCCACTCAGATCCTTGTAGCAAGAGATATCGACACATGTCACGATTGATGGATGGATCGCTAACTGCTTCTACTGATCTCTGGGATACTAATGGAGGTATATCTAAGGCTAGTACTATTTACCTATGTTGGTAGAGCTGTACCTATAAACTAGCTGACTAAAGACATCACTGAAGATTTGTTCATGGGTGTTAGGATGTAATCATAACCCTTTACAGGACGGCAAATACAAAGTGGCTAGTAAACCGGCCAGACACTTCAAGATCTTTAACTCATAGACTTTTATTTTAATTTATTTAATCTACTTAATATTAGGGATTCAAAAAGAAGATAAGATGTGCGTTGAAGGGTTAATACAATACAATACAATACAATATCCTTTATTTCAGGCAACTAGGGCCCATAAATTACAATACATATATAACTATAAAAACTAATATAAAAACTATAAACCAATAAATACTTTATACAAAAATAACTTTAAAAAATTGGTAAAAAAACTTTTTAAGTTAAACGGTTTTATGTTAAACACGTTTTAATCAACGATTGTAGACAATTGACGTGCCCCACGGTTTTATTTTAGTCTAGTCTATGCATATGTTTATAATTCCCACGACTGTATCTATTTTATTATTTTTTGGTTTTTAGTACATTTATCTTAAACATTGCAATGTATGTTTAACATAAAACCGTTTAACTTAAAAAGTTTTTTTACCTGTTTTTATTTTCTAGTTTTTATTTCGCATTCTGTTTAATTCATTTAGTGCTTCATTATTGCAAGGTTTCTTGCCAATATTTAGGTTGTATAGTGCACTGTATTCTTCTTGTCAAGCCCTTTTATTTGATACCCATATTGGTGGGATTGATAAAAAATTGTTATCAGCCATTTGCTAGCGGCGGCCATCTTAGATTTCAATTTTGCATAGTAAATTGTATTCTACTTGTTGAGACCTTTCATTTGATACCCATGTTGATGGGATTGATAAAACCCGAGTTATCCGCCATTTTGTAGAGGCCGCCATCTTGGATTTTAATTTTATATAGTACATTGTATTATACTGGTTGAGCACTTTCATTTGATACCCATATTGATGGGATCGATAAAACCTACGTTATCCGCCATTTTGTAGCGGCCGCCATCTTGTATTTCAATTTTTTATAGTATATTGTATTCTGCTTGTTGAGCCCTTTCATTTGATACCCATATTGATGGGATTGATAAAACCTACGTTATCCGCCATTTTGTAGCGGCCGCCATCTTGGATTTAAATTTTTTATAGTATATTGTATTCTGCTTGTTGAGCCCTTTCATTTGATACCCATATTGATGGGATTAATAAAACATAAATTATCCGCCATTTTGTAGCGGCGGCCATCTTGAATTTATAATGATAATGAATAAACATAATTGTATTGTCACCAAAATCCAAAGTGTATACAAAATTTCAGATTAATCGGTTGACAGGAGAGGGTGAAATTTGAATTACTAAATTTGACACAAGAATAATAAATAAAACAAACGGGGTGAGCTAAATAAAAACCGTTTAAAAACCCGTTTAAAAAAAACCGTTTAATAAAAACCGTTTAAAAAAAAACCGTTTAAATAAAAAAACCGTTTAATAACTACTGCACACAAAGTGACGGCGTCGTGTTACGCTGCGAAGTTTTACGTAGCTGACCGCGGAAACGCCCATACAGCACACCTTTCGGCCAAAACTCTTCCTTAAGGAAGGTCACCAAATGGTGATTCGGAACGCGCACCACAAACGACTTAAAAATTGGTGTTTTGGCGCGGCTCCAGCTTCTCCGCCCTGAAGGTCCAGTTGGTCTTCACTCGTATGTACTCTACGATGTCCTCACTCTTCGTAGAGTGGTGCAAACGTGAATTAAATCTAATTAAATATAATCTTTATAATCTCGTTGGTCTCGTGGTCGAGACTGCTATTTTACTTGAGGTCCTAGGTTTGATTATTGGTTAGGCAAAGTGTAATTGGGTTTTCACTTCAGGCCACTTTTCAGTAGTAACTTGGAGTCTACATTTGTACCCGGTCGAGGAGAATAGGCTCGCCTTAATTACCTGAGATCTAAACAGTAAATGTGTGGTACTTACTGTATTATGGAGTTATAGATACATCTTTGCCTCATCTATCGGGGAAAGGCGAAGGCGAGATTTAAATTTTCTTTACTACTAGACAGCAGATGATAATCCGTAGGGTATCTTGTAGGAATATGTATCTTATACTTGTATCTTTTCGCTACATTATGTACTATTATCTTAATTAATTGATCTTACTGACCCGTATTCCTTTGTTACAGGACGGGACCTTTTCCCTAGCTGACTTCACTGATGCTTACCAAGAGAACGAGGTTCAGCGCGTGATCCGCGCTTATGAGAACTCGATCTCCATTGATGTCCACTGCTCCACTAGTGGTGGCGGAGAATGGGCCAAGCTCCCTGAGATGCCCTTCGTCAAATATTGCAAGATTAGGGTCAACCCTACTGATATACTCGACTCTGGCTCTCAAGCCATCAAGGATTTTATTGGTAAGTGTTTATTTTATTTGTTTATGTAAAATTTTCAACGCGGCTGCATTTGCAGGCTAAGCTAATTATAGGGTATAGGGTCCCATACAAAACGAAATACACTTATTTTACAATATGAACAACTTTTATTAATTAACGCACCAAATCTTAAAATATGAACAAAGAGAAACAGCTATTTCAGCCATTTCAATCTAATTAGTATTGCGTATTATATTTAGAAGACTAGATTATTTTTCATATTTCAGTAATAAAGTATTTTCAGGTATTTCGAATGAATAGAAAAGGCCAGTTGTCCAATTTCCTCGAAGTAGGATCTACTACTTGAATAGGATCTGTCCAATTACAGTACCAGGTCAGTTAGAAACCTTCCTCAATGCAAAGATGGACCGGGATAGGCGGAATCAAATTGAATTTATGGTTTAATCTGGCATTGGACTAGCTAAAGTAAGGTTTGGTCTCCTTGATATTATTAGATTAACTTGGACGGGAAAATATAAAGATACAACTTAATAAAAGCGTACATTTAGGTAAATACTGAGTAACTACATTTAAAGATACAGAGACGAAGAATACACTTAAAATCTATGTATTTTAAGACTATAATATTTCTTCTGAAGTTCCAACAAAAGCGAACGACGGAATATCGAATATTGGGAGTATGAGTTTTTAGTTTTTTTTATTTGTTTCACCCCATTGACTTAACTTTAAAAATAAGTACGTTTTCTATATTAGACAACCAACTATATAAACTAGACAGAATCCAAATAAGGTACTAAATTAAATACTTCGATCATCAAATTCACAATTCGCAAAACAAATGCTAACAACGCCAACCTAACTATAATTGTAATAAATTACTTGATTAATATTCATCTTCTGGCTAAAGCAGAATAAAATGAAGTAGGATTACTACATCACTAGCTGTCCGGCGCAACTTCGTTTGCGTCACATTTACCCAGTTTTCGCAACATTTTTCATTGCTGCTCCACTCCTATTGGTCGTAGCGTAATGATATATAGCCTATAGCCTTTCTCGATAAATGGGCTATCTAACACTGAAAGAATTTTTCAAATCGGACCAGTACTTTCGAAGCCTATTCAATGCAAACAAACAAACAATCAAATCTTCCCTCTTTATAATATTGGTTTAGATTATATGTTTACATATTATATTTATATAAATGTTAGTATTATAATTGTAATCCAGTCTCATTAGTAGTAATCGATCCAGTCCAATTTAGTGATGTGTACATAATGGAGCTGTTTACTTTGTGAGAGTATACAATGTCTATTGTAGTAGATAGCGTCGCAATTTTGCGTAATATATTGCCATGCCTCTGTCCTTGGCGGTGCTAGATGTTCTTATAATCTTAGCCCCGAGGATGTTATTAGGGACAGGTAGGTGAGGTACCTGCGTTAGTATTTATAAGCCCCTTTTCTATCAATACATAATGAAAGCCAGATTTTACAAACAACAAGGAAAAAATGTGTTTGTTTTATAACATAATTTTTATATTATTTTAAAGCCTACATTTTTTCGTTCGTATGTGTGTGTTCAAGTGTGTCTTTCTTAATGTTAGGGTCAAGAATTTTTATATCAAACATCTGTAATGGGACCACGAAATAATCAAAATACTTTTTGAGAGCGTATGGTGTAAAATCACAAACTTTCCGCCATCAAAGAAGTTTATAGCTAGTTACTCTGTGTTATAAAGATTTTGTAACACTGAACTGTCAGTAAAATATGATAATGCAAAGTATGGTCATGCATTTAAGTATAATTGTATCATATCATCTTGGCAGTCGATTTCAACACCAATTCAGAATCAGAATCTAAGTTCACTAATAAACTGAAACAATACCCAGAAAACAAGAACCCCACAAACTCCTGCAATTAATAATCCGTTAATTACTACCCATGAAACTTTACTACTGAAACTCGTGCTATTTGGCATCAGCACGAAGTTGTGCAACAGCTCGCACGAGTTTGTGCTCAGTTTGTGCCATTCGCAGCGCACTAACGATGCCGCTTGTGAGAGGACCTGGGTTTACGTGTATAGTGTAGGGTCACTTGCTTTTGGGGTGGGATAGTCTTGGAATATTTGGGTTGACTGGCAGGGGATAAGAAACATACAAAATCGAACTTTAAAAGATAATATTTGCAATAAGTTCCTAAAAAATAAGAGTTGTGTTAAAATAAATAATTGCGTCGTTAAAATACTACTAAATACTCTGTCTACTATCTGACTTAAAAAAGAATGAATAAACACGTCTTCTCCAAGTGTCCCTAATTTTTTAATAACAGTCGGCCAATAATCTTATAACTATTATATTTTGCCGCAAAATCCTTATGACTGGTACTAAGAGATTTAATCAGAGTTACAGCACTTGGATTAAATACAAGCTTATGTACAGTTCACTAAACCTTCAAAATCAACTCTAAAAACAAAGCAGATTTTCGCTTTAACACCTTTAATATTAATTCAATTATCTCTCTTACAGTAAATTAAATTTAGTAAGCAGGTTTGAAGTGTTAACGGTAGGTGTCTGAGTGTTACCTTTGTCGGCGACGCTTACAAAGGGAGGTTAATCCTTGTAAATATTTAACGAAGGATTCCCTTACTCAACGCTGAGGGATCTTGTTACAAACGGATTGATTTTGTTTTTCTGGAGTTATTTGATTATTTTTTGTTTTGGAAAAGGGTCCTCTGGTTGGTAAGATGAGAGTGCTTCTTTGGTTTTTTTGCACGTGTATTTTATTAGGTTAAAATTATTTTTAACCTTATTTAATACTGAATGACCCATGCACAGCATGGCCCATAAAATACAGTATGGCCCATTCTGTTATTATGTACTTTACAAATAAATCAAAAATCCAACAACTTTGAAAATAACTTGAAAACAATGTCTATAATTTTCCTGAAACAACAGTTACCCTTTCTAACGACGTTCACAATGCTGGCAATGACAAGCGGTTTGTAAATGGCAAGCACATCAGCGTAGCGCCGTAGACAAGTGCTACGAGTTGCTACGCGCCCTCTACGAGATAGCTACGGCGTAGCTGTCAACAAAGCTTTGAGTGTTATCATTTTAGTTGTTGTTTGTTGTTTAATATTACTAGAAGCTCACGTATTAGTTAGCACTTATTAATTAATGAGTGTATTGGTTAAATACGACAATGTTATTTTGAGAATATTAATATACGATTAATTTGGTGTTAAGAAAGAAGTATCAAATAAAATAGAAAATAGCATTTTAATACTTCGAAAATAATATACTATAATTATCTAGTCTATAATATCAACGGTTAAAATAAAAATAATTTCGAAACTACTATAAAAGATACAAAATTGGTATTAAAATGATAAAATTTTACTGTTACGGGATTTTAGTTAGATCGTTAAAATTTTAGTACACTCCTTCCATTAGTTTATTACCTAGTAGTAATAAAAGTGGGTAAGCTGCGTGTTCCGAACTATTACGACTTTCGTATTTAAACCTAAATTAAAGTAGAATTAGGTCCAAATTACTTTGTTCTAATTCTAGATAATTATACGATAAAAGTATTTATTAGACTTTATGGATTAGTTCTTAAAATTAATATTAGGGATTTTTGTTTTCCTAAAGAAGGTGGCTGAAAGTAACATTTATTTTACTGAAGAAACTTGTATTTATTTGATTGAAATTATTGAGCATAATCAAACATAATATTGACTGTCTTGTTCGTCTTGTGGTCACAAAAGCTACTACTGTTCATGAGATATGGTTCCCTAGGAGATAAGGATTAAGGTCAAGTGAAGTACTTTTGGGTTTATGAGGAAATTCCTAGTATTAGCAAGGAGTGTGAGAACGAGTTGATGTTAATAGACTCGTCCTTTATAACATGGGCTTTGACATAACTTGCTAAGTGTGGGTGTGTGCCATACACCGGGCACATGTCCAGACTCCGTGGCTGCTACTGAAAAATTCCTGATAAACCCTATATCAATTTGCTCGACCGGGAATTGAAACCAGGAGGTCATGTTCAGCAGTCGCGCTTGGGCTCACTAAACCAACGCAGTATTCTTAATGTTTGGTGATAATAATAGGTCTTTACCTATGAAATTGCCGTATTGCAGTACAGACTTTTTCAAACAAAAAAAAGTTTTGATTGGCTATGAGTTCTAAATTCAAATTAATTTTGTTTTAAAAATATGACATTCTATTTACAAAATCAGTCTTTTGTTTATTGATTAGCGTTGTATTTTCATTACATTTCAACATTTTTCCTCATAATGGATACTTTGAAATTTCGTGTAATTATGGAATATGAGTTCCGTCGTGGCACCAACGCGGCACAAACGACCCGTAACATCAACGACGTTTACGGAGAGAACTGTACAAACGAACGCACAACCCGTTATTGGTTTGCTCGGTTCCGTTCTGGGAATTTTGACTTGAAAAATGAACCTCGTGGTCGTCCGGAAACTTTGGTCAACAATGATGAATTAAAGGTGATTGTTGAAGCTGATGAAACTCAATCTACAGCTGAGCTGGCAGCAGCTTTTGATGTTAGCATTAAAACAATATTGGTCCATTTGCGACAGATTGGCAAGATAAAAAAGCTTGATAGATGGGTGCCCCACGAACTTAACGATCGCCAGCGCAACGTACGCGTCGAGACTTGCCTTGCGCTGCTTAACAGGCACAGAAATGAAGGAATTTTGAACCGAATTGTTACGTGCGACGAAAAATGGATTCTTTTTGACAATCGAAAGCGCTCAGCAAGTTGGTTAGATCCTGGTTCGGTACCAAAGCAATGTGCAAAACGAAAAATGACCCCTAGAAAGGTGATGGTCACAGTTTGGTGGTCTAGTGCTGGTGTGATTCATCATAGCTTTTTACAAAACGGCGAGAGCATTACTGCAGATGTGTACATTGAAGAACTGACCACAATGATGGCGAAACTCGCACGTCTGCAACCAGCTTTGGCCAATCGGTCGTCTCCACTGCTAATTCACGACAACGCGCGGCCCCATACTGCACAACAGACCGTCTCTAAGCTGCATGAGTTGGGTTTGGAAGCTCTCCCTCATCCGCCATACTCACCAGATCTTGCGCCTTCCGACTATTACTTTTTCCAAAATTTGGACAACTTTTTAGCGGGAAAAAAATTCAATTCCCGAGAGGCAGTACGAAACGCCTTTGAAGAGTTTGTTGTCTCCCGTCCAGCAGATTTTTTCAAGAAGGGCATCCATAAACTGCCACAGCGTTGGCAAAGATGCATTGATTGCAGGGGTGATTACTTTGAATAAAAGAAATAAATAAGTTCGAAAAAAAAATACTTTAACTTTTTTCAAACAAAACGGCAATTTCATAGGTAAAGACCTAATATTATGTTCCATTTTTTCCAAACAATTTATATTTTACAACCTGTTATTTAGATTTGTATTTGAACACCATTAAACTCCGCTGCTCTGTATGGTGTCGGACGTAAAGAATAGCACCATCCCAAATCTTCCCATGGGTGCCGTAAGAGGTTGCCAGAGAATGGGCAGCAGCGTTCTCGGTGTTTTTGTAACAAGCGTCTGCGATCGCCAACCCGCCTGCCAAGCGGGGCGATTATGTCAAAACCTCCCAAAATGTCGAGGAGGACTTGGGGGAGGCCTGTGTCCAGCAGTGGACGTCTTTCGGCTGAAATGATGATGATGAACCTGTGACCCCATTAAACTCCAGCATTTAAATCCTTTTAACAACACAAAAATTACGTTCAAACACACTAACTTCCACATTTACCGACACACAATTTACCTTTCAAAGCTATTTAACGCTCATTTAACCCTGTTCCTGCAAAAAGCGGTAATAAAAACTCTTTTGTTGACGCACAGTGAGGTCGGTTGTCATTCGCCAAGTTAGCCTGTACACCCGCGCGGTAGCATGGTACGAAGCTGTACAAATACTGTGTGGAGTTAATTTGACGTTCACGAGTTGCAAATTGTTTGTAACGCTGAAGTTTGCTCGTGGGTTGGTGTGGTGTGAGGGAAATTGTAATGGAATTTAGAAATGGGATTTTATTTATACATGTTATGCTAGTTAGAGCAGCGGTGGCCCAGTGGTGGTAGCCCCGACTTACGAGCAGTAAGCCGTGGGTTCAAACCCAGGCAGGCGCATTACTTTGTGTAATTTATTTCATCACCGCTGCCCTCAAAAACGGTGAAGGAAAACATCGTGAGGAAACCGGCATATCCTAGAACTAAAAATTCGAAGACATGTGACATCTACCAACCCGCACTGGGCCCGCGTGGTGGATTACAGCCCACTCCCTCTCATAGAGAGGAGGCCTCTGTCCCAGCAGTGGGAACATTATAGGCTGATGATGATGATGATGATGCTAGTTATAATTTAAATATCAATTTTTGTGTTTGCATTATTAGCTTTTTCGAGCTACTTCACGCGGTTTTAGGCCAGAAATTTGCCCACGGGCACTTATTACCAGGATAAAAAAGTATGTCCTAATTTTAGCCGTGTTTTACTTGTGTACCAAATATCGAAATCAGCTTAGCCGTAGTGAGAGAGATATTGGGGGTCAAAGTTCCAAATTTTTCCAAGTTTTTAATGTTGTAAATTTACTTTAAATACCTCCGTTACCCTCGTTCTATTCAATTCATTCATCGAGTCCTACCGTACATCGTGATTTCAACCTCAAAAAATGTTTGCTTAGAATTGACGGCTTTCCGAAGGGTCCAGACGAACCCACGAAAAGCCGTCAACTCCTTGTATTTGTTTAAAAGCCATGTGGGTAATTTTAAAATGGTTTTTATCTTTTTTATGCAACACACAAATAGCTGCTCTTAGAGAACCTTATCCTAAAACTACCAGTATTGCGAAATATATATTGCATCCTCTTTATGAGTTACTATTTTGGTTACTAAATTAGTAAGCCAGCCAGGAGGTCGATAGTAAACTAATTGGTGGTTAGTAAGCCAGCTAGGTGGTCGTATCAGGGCCCAGGCTGCGCCAGACGTTCACAGTTAAAGGAAGCAATAAGTTAAGAATCAATATCCCCTACCAACATTATTTATGCATGAGTTCTCAATAGATCACAAATCGCACGACATTAAATTACAACAGAAAACACTCAATGTTTTCCTTCATCCTTGGATTATTTAACGGGGTAGTGTCCGCAACTCCACTTCCAAAGCGCATAATTCACTTACGTGCGCAAATCGTTCGATCTACCAAGTTCCGTCATCGTTAAAACAGCAATAAAAATACCGTTCCTAAAAAGGTTTACTTCAAAGAAATCACATTTAACGAGAAAATCTCATCCTCCTACACTTTTCCTTGGTTTTATTTCGAAACATCTTGAACCTTCGACTTACAAATAAAATATTAAACGAACCGAGGTCTTCCTGTTGATGTTGCCTTCACAAGAATAGATTATCTTTGAAATATTTTTCTTCAACTTTGCAATATCGTTTTTATTGGAAACACGACTCCTATTTGTGATTTCCTTCCGGGGTACAATATGGTGTTATAAAAATTAATAAAATAATAGGTTTTTCTCAATACTGTCATTTTATTTTTTTCTCTTTATTCATTGACACATCCCATTTATTCTTATTTTTACAAAACTATTTCTTTAAAAAAAAAAATATATAAAAAAAAAACTTATTCTTATTTTTCATGGCCGAGATCTATAAATGTTACTTATCACGTACGTTGGCTGAGCGTTATTCCTGGCAATTTCATACACCTGGCAAACTTTAAACGGGAACGTGTCCAAGTCAAAGCACGAGCTGAGTGTATATAGATTGTGTAAATTGCGCGTCCATTTTTAGTCATTCGCAAAACCTTACATCCCTGCACTACTTAAAGTCCATCCCCCTTTTTTGCATACCAATATTTTCTTATGTTTAATAATATTCAATTTCTCTCCCTTCGCCATCACTGTACGGTTGGCAAAACGGGAATTTATGAAGATTAAAATAGATACGAAAGTTTCGCACGTCTTTTGTTTTGTTTGGCGAATCAAAATTGAAAGTTACCAAACGGGATGTAGCCCATTTTAATACTGAACAATTCTACATCACTCAATACCTCATTAAATTTAAAACAACTTCCCCAATACTCAAATAACTTCCAACATAAAACCAATAATGTTGAACACTGAACACGGCAACAAACTTACCACTCCCAACTTGTACATATTTAGTCGCATGTCGGCTGCATCCCTAACTTGTTACAACTTTAAATTGGTTTTACATGTTACACCTATCGGTTAGCCGTTTAAAGTTTTATTGAAACGTTCAGCGTTAAGCATTTTGATGTTTAATTTTAGCATGTTTTGGTTAAGAGGGAAGTTTGGAAAAATGTATGAGCCTACTTAATCTTCTGAGTTTAATAAGCTCTTTTTAAGAATAAAGGATGTTAAAATTATGATGGCCAGTATTCATGATTCTCCTGCCCTTATCCCAATTTATTTGGGGTCGGCGCAGCATGACTTCTTCTTCCTTACTTCTCTATTACTTGTCATCTCAACAGTCACCTCCTTTCTTGCCATATCATCCTTCATACAGACTATCCATGGTTTCTTTGGTCATTCTTCGGCAGTGTTTTAGAAAAAAAAATACTGTGCTTGCTTTTAACTCTTTACATTGTTATAGTGGCTAATAAAATAAGGATTTTTAATCATTATCTATATTATAACAATAAGGGATAGGAGAAAATGTGTGATTAAAACTACATTCTGAAACCACCAATCTGTTTAAACTTGCTATGGTGTTCAACGTAACATAGCCGTAGTAACATGCTATCGTGTCGAGGGTGCGGCTTTATATTAAGCCATCAAGCAATTTGTGCAATAACAAAATATGAGGGAACAATAGATCTTCTATTATTTGTACTACACGTTGTTTGATGGATTACTGTTAGAACTAACTATGTTTTTTTTTAAAGAACCTTTAGCCACATATAAGAGAAAAGGCGAAAACCTACCAATTTCCACTTTTAATTTAAAGGAATAAATTCCATTGAAGCCACTAAATTAAAATCCAATTACAAGAAGCAAGAATTTAAAACTGTTTCTCTCTAAATTCTCTTTCATCAAAAACTAGTAATTAACTAAGAAAACTTTACTAGCAATAAAACTCTGAACTTGACTACGACACTCAAGTCCGCCATCTTTGTCCTCTCATCAAAGACATTACATAAGATACATTAAAGCTCTCGTCTATATAGTAATATCTTCAAGAGGGTTCGGACATTTTAGGACAATGGTTTCTGTCTGGGCACTAACGGTTTAGCTGGACTCAGGAAATAACCAGTAGTACTTGCCGGCTGTGTCCTGAAGTGTGCAATGAACTATTATAATAAGGCTTTGTGGAGGACTTGCAAAGCAAGTTCTAGAACTACAGTTTTTGTTGTTTTGTGAAAATTCATAATTGTTTGTATACAGCGTTTCAATATGTTTACAAATAGACTCGGGGCCGGTTTCACCACCTATAAATAAGTGCACTTTAATTTACTTGCATGTATTTTGATACAAATTTTAAACGATTAAACTTCATGTACAATAGTGGTACATAGGCGGACTTAATGCCACAAGGCATTCTCTACCAGTCAACCATTGGGTTAAAAAAGGACAACATTTATTCGGACATAGTGAAACAGGCCCTAAGAAAGAAAAGTAATAAAAGAAAAAAAACATGAAGAGAAATATTAATTTTACTATAATAGATCAGGTTGATATTCCTAATGCAATTTTCAAACGATGTTTATCTAACATTTCATAAAATTCACAAGTTTAAATATAGAAAAACAAGGAATCGAAATTTTCACCAAAAACATAATACGATCAAAAAAACTATACCAAAAACTCCAACCATATCGGCCCCTATATTAAAGACCTATAAAACCATTATCAGTGTGTATTGGCACGTCATCCCAGGAATTTTCAATAAGCGCATACCGGGCCGGCCTTACAATAGCCAGGCCATTTTATTGTTTACCCACACAAGCGCGTGCTCTAGTCCTAACCTTTGATATGACGAAATTAAAATCTGCCTATATATTGACACTAGAGCCTCGGGACAATGTAGACCCGAAACTTAGGCCTTGTTGTAATTATTTTGGGACAATGTGTGACGAAAATTTAAATTGGGAATTTGTAATCCTTTGGTAAAGTTTGATGAGCGTCACACGTCTTTGTTTAGATATTCTGGTTTATTTTGTAAATGTTGAACATGGGTTTCCAAATAATTGTGCAAACCTGGGCCTCAAGTCTGCTATTTTTATAAACATTGTCATTCCAACACGATCCCATTGTCATTTTGCTAAAAGTTCGTAATCTGCTAAATTCAAAATCATCTGTCAAATTTTATGCCATTTCTTTCAACGGAGTGTCAGTGGTTGACCATTGTGAAGTCATGATGACGCCATTATAATTAGTAGATTACCAAACTTGTCAAAATCAACAATTATAAAATCAATGATAGGCCCTTCTGACACTATTGTAATAGCAGACTTGAGGCCCTGGTTGGATCGCTATTCGTAAACTCACTAATCAAAACTTTATTTCTTTTAAGGTAGATAGTAGTAGGAAAGAAGAAGAGAATTTATAACAAGGTTCCCGTGTAAACGGGAAACTTGTTACGTATTCTCTTCTTCTCTCCAAAAGTACAGAGGAGGAGACGTTGTTATACTTGATTTTAGTTTGACTAAAGTCAAGTTTAACAACGTCTGTTGTTAAGCAACACTAATTGTCCAAGGATCGAAGAATTGGTGCCAGTTCCGGCACCAATTCTTCGATCCTTGGTAATTGAACAGTGGCTGATGATTTTTGCACTAAGTTACTTTACTTTCTTTATTGTAGATCATTGACAATCGTTAAAGGTAGTAAGTAGCCTGAAAGTCTGACTTCTAGTCTTAATAAGGGGTATCATATTACCCAGTTCTAACTGGGTTAACATAGTTGGGAAAAGGATAGGCAGATGATTCATTATGATGCAATACATTAAGACGAAAATGGACATTAGAAGGTATCTCTAAATTATATCACATTGCCCTGTTTACCTTGATCGCCTTTAATTGTAAGAGCATTAACTACACGGAAAATAATTATCAACATCCTTGAAATTAACTGTGACCACTCAAGCGTGGCATCACATCGACCACTCTCGTTCAACTTTAAACTTTATCATACAGGGTGTAAAGTTTGAAATGGGTTGATAGCTGCTCAGGTGAGATTTATTAGGTCGGGTAGGTCCCAGGTCATTGATTGGGTCGGAGTAGCGGATGCAGGCTGTTAGGATACGATCTAGGTCATGGAAGCTTCTTAGGTTCTCCTAGGTTGAGCTAAGGTTTTACAGAATGTAGGTTATTTAGTTTGTAGTTGGATAGAATAAAATTGTGTTTAATGCAATAAGATAGGGAAGCTTATTTCCCTATCTAATTGCATTA
This sequence comes from Cerastis rubricosa, assembly GCA_949152445.1. Taxonomy (NCBI): domain Eukaryota; kingdom Metazoa; phylum Arthropoda; class Insecta; order Lepidoptera; family Noctuidae; genus Cerastis; species Cerastis rubricosa. The sequence continues at coordinate 20,643,611 of OX424541.1, forward strand.
AACTCAATTCATCATCATTATTTCAGCCAAAAGACGTCCACTGCTGGACATAGGCCTCCCCAAGTGTCGCCACATTGACATTAGGGGGGGTTTTGCCATAATCGCCACGCTTGGCAAGCGGGTTGGCGATCGCAGTACGATTGTTACAAAAGCACAGAGAACGCTGCTGCCCATTCTCTGGCAAGTCCCTTAGTCGCCTCTTACGACACCCACGGGAAGATATGGGATGGTGCTATTCTTTACGTCCGGCACCATACAGAACCAAAAAACTCAATTATAATTCGTTTTTAGATATTTGTCAATAAATTCGAAGGCATATGATTTAAAGAAATGGAATTACCTACGAACTATACTTGTCAAATTAGGTTACTGTTTAAAGACTGAAAAAAAGTTTGGCATCTATAGTTAGAATCAGAGGAAAGTATCATAATTCAGTCGCCGAAACACCCGCCATTCTCGTGGCCATTCTTTGTTCATTAGTAATCAAATCTGTTGCTTCTCACTGTATTCTACGTAATAAATAATAAACAATGTTGCTTCTCATCAACCAGATCTTCATCTTCACCATGGGACAAGGTCTCTCCTTGTTGCGCCAGACTCCACGCTCCATGCCAGTCTCATTCAAGTCATGAGCCATTCTCAAAGACACTGAATATTTAATCAATCCTTATCAAAACCACCTGCACTAACTTAATCCACTTTATACAACAACTACAAAGAGCCATTGATAAAACACAACCCTGTATTCTATATTACCATCCCTATTTTCATAGACATAAAGACCATTCATACTAAAGCAGGCTATTCACTGCACTGCAGTATTGTGCTGTTAAAACCCTGTGAATACTAGGATTTAGCTGAAATCTCTGCGAGCATAAATGTTAATAGGGTCTATTATCCCCTGAACGCGTTTCACGGGTTGTTCTCTCTTTGTTCGCGTTGATAAATGGGCTATATTTCTGTTAATTATTATTTAAATTTCAAAATATTCTAAGCAAAAATTGTAGTTTTTGTGTGCTTTAATGTTTATACGGTATGTTTTGATTAATGGTTGTGATTCTAAAATGTAAATGCATTCGTTTTAGTATCATGGTAAAATACAAATATATTACGGTTTTTATGCAAAACATCAATTATTTCTGCCTTTGTTACCAGATTTCTTTTACGATAATCATCGTCAATCTCCTCCAGTGCTTTTCACAATCATTCATTTTGAACTCTGGATGAATGCCGTTTTTCTCCATATTCTATTAGTCATTATCTTAGTCAATCACCCCCCCCCCCCCTTCTAGCCATTTCATCCTTGAAATCTACTTGAAGAAAAAATAAAACATGACGTCTTGTTTTTTCTTCCAGATCAACCACAATTATAAATTAAACACAAATATGACCAAGCTCTAACTTCCAAATTCCTGCTTCAAAATAGCAAAGAAAAACGATAATAAAAATCTTCTGAAACTCCCAAAAAATCTGTCTCGTTAATCCTTCGTTAATTAGTGATAAAAATCTAATTAGAACTTGGGACCAAGTTTTAACATGAAGTGTTCGTTTAATTAAGTTTCATAGCATACAGTTAGAATTACTGACCGTTCGTTTACAAGAATTTTAATATGAGAGCAAGTTAGTTTTTAATAACGCTGAAAATAAAAATGTTTTGAGAAAAGCAGTTTGAATTCCCATGTAATTTAAAGTGGCTTTTGTTTTTAATAAGAAGATAGGTACCTTGTTTTTACGTTAAACCAAATATTTTTTAGAGATAGATTATTAGAACAATGATAAAATTAGAATATTCTAGAATTTCATTTCTTTTCTTACAATATTCATAACAGACACAACTAGACTTTGCCGGAACTTAAACAAGACAAAAATGGGCGAGCAATAACACTCTTTCATACTAGACTACTGGAGTTTTACCGGTAGGTATAAGGTATATTATAACGGGTAAATATTTGACAAAAAAAGAGGTGACATGCAAGAAAACAGTTGCCTTTCTGGCTCTGTATAGAAAATAACTTGCAAAACATTATGCTAAGAGCGATTATTGTTCCATTTAAACCACATGAACCATACATTTTTACCTTTAATAAAAACAGTTACTCTTTACCATCTTACACTTTACATGGTAAGGTCCAAAAGTTTCCGGTTTAAACAATAAACAATGGATTAATATCCCAACAAAGTTGGAGTGAAATAAAGGGAGACTATTTATTGAACATATTTAATGTAGACTATCATGTGGTTATATGTCATGATAGTTTTGTATTTCTGCTTAATCAAATGTGTGTTAGCCGGAACCCTTTAAGACCCTACTGATACGTGCCTAGTAGAACCAATCTGACCTGACCTCTTGTCCACAGCATACCTGGACCCCTACGTGGTGCCAGCCAGCCTGGACCAACTCCTGGTGTCGAGCGACGTGGTGGGCAACATCAGGTTCAGCCACCCGACGCTCTACGTGTTCCCGGGAGGACAAGGTGATGCTGCGCTGTTCGGCATCAATGGATTTAATATGCTCGGTAAGTGGCTTTTACGAAATATAGGACCGAGAATAGGTCCTTGTGGGATCCCAAAGGAAAAATTTTGTTTGGTTTCTCGTGATTGAAGATTGATTCTTGAGTAGGAGGATCACTGCGAACTATAATGGCCTGATTAACACGATGAGATTATGGTTTCTGCCTTTGGGTAACGCGATATTTATTGTGTATTTTTGAATAGCAGTCCCAATATAGGTCCTGGTACTACACTTGAGGAATGGAAGACAAATGCAAGAGTATGAAGATCGCTACCTATCATATTGGGTTAATTGCTGTGTTGTTTCTGTATATTGTTTTGTTACAGCGAATCCCAAGTAGTCTCCCTAGTTTCCAATAATAAAATTTATATAGAAGACTCGGTGCAGTTACAAATATTGTAAATTTTATGATAGTAGAAAATTTTCTCTCAAAGGGAGAAAATTTTCTCTCAAAGGGAGCAAATTTTCTCTCTTCATTTACACATAATTTGATACTAACAAAGTACCTTCGCTTAATTCCATTACTGTGTAACCGTACCTTTACAAATAGCACAAGGTAGGAAAGCTACCAAGCTTCTCGTTAATCTAATTGATAAATTCTACTACGGGCAGCAAGACGCTAATGTTGCCTTGGGGACTCCACCTTTACTGAGGAGAAAAATCGAGTTAAAAATAAAAATAAGTTAGTTCTTTCCCCAAAGGATTATATAACCGAGCTGACTAAGGTTCGGTAAATACAGTGCCCCGTTCACCACGTAAGGCCGACATGTCTAGGCGCCTCGGGCTCTCAATGCGGATTTTTTCGGCGGTTCGCTTTTCATTGGCGGTCTGCCAAAACTCCTCTCTTGGTTACATTGGCAAGATTACTCCGTGTACTTCGTTCAATGTTGAACATTTTACAATTTAGTTGTACGAGTCTGTTGTTTTGACTGCTTATGGTATTACTCGCATTTGGGTTTTAAATGTTGGAAGAAGCTGTGTTTACTATGTTTTATTGCTAGGTTTCTTGAAAAACTTCAATGTTTAGGAGTCATTGTATCTTAGCGCATATCTTTCGAAAGATTTTCTTCCTCATTTAGTCTTGAATTTTTTTTTAAACTGATAACAGAGGTAATGCAAGCGAATGACGATAAGGTCATCGTCATTCTCTTGCCCTTATCACAATTTATTTGAGGTATGCGCAACATGTATTTTTGTTCCATACTTCTCTTTAAATTTTTATCTCAAAAGTCAGTCCCTTTCCAGGCATGCTATCTTTTAATCAGTGCAATGAATGCACGTTTCTTTGGTCTTCCCTTACTTTTATAGCTATCCATATGCATGCTCAGAACTTCGTTGAACTGTATAAACTTCTTCATAGAGCCTCTGCTAAAAGGGTAGTTGTCTCGAATTTACTTTCAACTCACTTTCCCAGATTTTCTATATATAATAGTTTCCTACAAAAGAGAGAAGAAAACTCTAAAACCAATTGACTTATAAAAGTCGAACCTTGACACAATCTCGAAGGCAGTACAGCCACTTAGAAGTTGGTACTGTGCCAAAGAAATATTGGTTGTCTCCGGTACAAAGACGCTCGAGCGTTCGCTGATGGCCTGTCAAATTCACAATGTTATATTGTTTGTGGAGTTTTGGATCGAAACGTCTCGGTATTTAGATAATTGTTTTGTTCTTTGTTGTTGTTGTTTGCAAGTATTTGTGTCTGAGATAAATTGAAGTCTAATTGTGTCAATGGGCTTGTCTGTTTTTATTACTTTAGATTCTTGTTAAAAGATCAAAATATTTTTAATTTTTTTGAATACTTTAATGTGGTTTTGAGTTATGCCTATCTTTACTTCTACTCAAGTGCTTTTGCATTTATATCCTCTATAACACAGCTCCGTCAATAGGATCCTTCCCCGAAACAACAAGATTCTTGGAAAATTCATTGTTGACTTTATCATATTCAAAGTTTTAGTTCGAGATATAAAGAACTCCAACATAGTTACATAACTCAATATTCTACCGTTGACCTATCCACTTTGCATTGAACGAATATTTGCTGATTCACCCGATCCATTTCTGCGATTTCCTACATAAGATATTGAGTTCGAATAAAGCATATTTTTGCGAGTGCACTAGCAATATTAGATTTGGAATAACTTGCTGATTTATTGAGTTATATCGTCTTATTGAGTTTTCATTTGGAATGATTCAGCTGAAGAACTTTACTTTCAGTCTTGACAAAATCATAAAATAGTCAGTTTTTAATTTTGCTATTGATACAGGCCTCCTTTCTTTAAGAGGGTCTGGGTCATAATCCACCGCGAGGGACCAATCTATTATGCTACAATTTTTTTTCAGAATTTATGTCATATGGTACACATCATTGGTCACTAAAGAAACATTATCTTGTGTCGAACAAATAACATTTTTTTTAATTTATTTTTGTTGTTTTATGAGAGCAACATGCGTTTTACGTCAAGTCGACGGCGGACGGCGTGATGTTATTTTGTCATGTTGACACGATATGTAGGGATCGTCACGTTCTAGACCTTTTTGCCTGACGTTGGTCAAACAAAATTCATTGAATACGGGTGAACGAGGGAAGTCCTAACAAACTTTATATTTTGCTTAACAATATAAGCGTTTCTCCATTGATTCACTCGACAGCTTGGTTATTTACATGTTAATAATAAAAAAGTGAGATACCGAATACCGTGTGTGTTTATTGTCTTTTTTTAAACCTGTATTGTCCCACTGTTGGACCCAAATCTCCCTCATAACTTTCCACTTTTCTCTCTGTGCGTTTCTCTCTGGCTAATCTTTCACTAGCGCCTCTAAGCCTTTACGCCAGCATTTTCTATTCCTCCCTCGACAACGACGCCGAAAACGTTATTAAACGTTTATTGTTTTTTACTAAGCCGTAAAAATAACTTAGCGTTAATCTTAACACCGTTAAAATCAGCTTTGTTAAATTGTCAATCTTTATTAAATTGTCAGCTTTGTTAAATTGTTATTCTTTTTTTTAACACTACATAACCACGTCAGTAAAATGATCTTTAAACACTAAACTAGGCTAATATAGTGTACCTGGATTTACCAGCTGACAGGAGCTAGGTGAAGGTAAATAAAGTGTGTCCCACAAACAACGGTTTCCATTAACCCACCGCACACGTCAGGCGAAGAGCGTGCTATCGTGTTACTAAGTAAACACGTTGGTGGCACGCTGTTGACGTGACGTTAACAGTAGAAATTGAGCTCTAAAAAGTAATTGTGGAAGTGTTTTATTCAAAAGTGCTCTATTAGTCTAGTTACTTTTTATTGATTTGTAATTTTTTACCTGTTTTTTTTTACTTTTATAAAGTAACAAAAACAGTTTTTACAAAGCGTATTTAATTGAATTGAAACCAATACTGAATATCTCTAGAGCAAATAAAATTTATTTAAACAACGGAAATTACTGTAGGTAGACCGACAAAGCTCTCAGGTTTACAAACACAGATTTTTCACAAACAATATTTTTCATTTAACCCTATACCTACACTGTCACGCCTAGCCAACAGCGGGACAGCGTGTTGAACAAACACCCACAGAACGTGACTGTCACGCTGGCGAGATAGTTTACATTGAAATACTGAAGCTTTACGTTACCTTTAATTTTGACTATTGTAATTTTTTGAGTAACGTAATCTAATTCTTTCTTATTTTGTAACTTCCAGTAAAGTAGGTAATTTAAACTATTTTGTACGCCGAATATGCCAAAACATGTTAAACCAGCAACCATCTGAACTCGATTTCCATCCATATGTGCATATCTATGTATCATGTCACACATGTTTATACAAATAAATGCATCTTATCTTATCTTGTATATTATTTAAACAAAATATTTCTAAATCAAAATACAAAATCAAATACCTACACATCCAATGTGTTCAATTATCTAGCTGCCATCTCAAACAAAACAGTCAACTTCTGCACATAGATTAATTCCACACCATCCCTGAAACCGAATAATGTCAAGCATTTTCCCCTTAGCCAGTCATTTTCCGGATAAAAACACAGAAATACTCGACAAACAGCATTTCCCATTAAGCCTTTTGTGTCACGTCACAGCTGAGAGCGTGCAGCGTCGTGTTACTAAGTAAACTCACACAAGTATAAACACGCTCACTACTGGTGGTGTCACGTCGTTGTCTTATAATAATGTTGGAGTGTTATTAGTTGGGTTTGCATTTCCTTTTGATGTTGTCGGTTATTAGAACAATGATGATGATGTAGTAGGTTAGTAACACTTTTTTTGGGTTCCGTACCCAAAGGGTCAAACGGGACCCTATTACTGAGTCTTCGCTGTCCGTCCGTCCGTCCGTCCGTCTGTCACCAGGCTGTATCTCATGAACCGTGATAGTTAGCCAGTTGAAATTTCTACAGATTATGTGTTTCTATTGATCCTATAACAAGAAATAGTAAAAACAGAATAAAATAAATATTTAAGGGGTCTCCCATACAAAAAAGTGATATTTTGCTCGTTTTTTATAAATAATGGTACGGAACCCTCGCACTTGGCCGGTTTTTTTAAAGTCATTTTTGCCTTTCCTCTTGTCAACTACATTACGTTGAGGTCGGCTACCACACACCGGATACAGCTGAATACTTTACATAGAGCGACTACCTATCTGGCATCGACAACACTGTATCTTCGTAATACGGTACCCTTGGATATAATTTGGTTGTCAGGTACGAGTGCCAGACATCTATGTTAGTAATATATACAGTTGAAAATAATTTTTAATTAACGGTCTAAGTAGGAAAAAAAAATATTTTGTTTGATAGGTATCTAATTTATTTGGAATTGCAAATTAATTTCCGTCTTTATAGGCTTAGTTGAAACAGCCCTAGAATTCTAATGTAGTCACGTAGTTAACTGGCCTGTTCTGGTTGTTCGCCGAATATTTTGATAGAACAGTAATGGAACATTAAGAATATTAATATTGTCGCTTTGGAAATTGAAAATTGGACCAATTCGAGAACAACACCAATAGTGGAAAAGCATTTGTAATCTCTACATTTTTGGCGGTAAAAATCTTTCAGATTCTTAGAAATATTTGATTTTATAAAATATTCAAACATTCACGGTCTCGAATTTTCTGTACATAATTTTATACACAAGAATCTTTTGCTTCTTCGTGTCGCTGGCACGACAATTTTTATGTTTTGTTATGCGTCGTCGGTGGCAGTGCAAAGGTCACTTCGATTGCATCTTTTTGAGCTAAGAGGTTACAAGAATTATACATCACATACATACATACGTCCACTTAGATCTTCTAAACTACGCTGAGGAATTTGATAAGTAAATCATTTATCTTTTTTACTAAAAATCTATTTTGCTACAAATCTTCAATCAGTTATATTTACTTTTGAATCGGCAACATCGCAACACCTGTCAATCTACAATTTTCCCGCCATCTCCAAACAAAATGGCGCGAGACAGCGTCATTTTCTGTTCAAACAAAATGCACATCGTCGCCCATTCCCGCTCCAATTTATTTTTCAATCAAAAATCCATCGGACGATTTTATCGTTCTTGTTTGAGTTAGTTCGTGTCAATATTGTGTTAGTCGAAGTGGTTTATGATTATTACTTTAGGTTAGTAGAAATATAAGTTGGGGTTTAATAAGTATCCACGAATTCAATTGTTTCTAACTATGAAGTATTTTAGACGTAGTTTTGAAGATAAACCAGAATAATATGGATAAACAAGTGGCAATCGCTTTGATAGTGTTTATTGTCTCCAAGACGACAGGGTCAACATAAGCTGTTCGTACCCTATCCTAAATATTTTTTTAACGTTTTCATCATCGTTCTTGGCGAAAGCAGGTGACCTCACCAATAATTAAAATTACATAACACGCCAATATTATTACTGGCTAAAACGCCCCACTAATATACTTTAAATAAATGGCATCAAATAAATATGAGTACTTTAAAAAAATTGCCAAACCAGGTATCTTTACCACGGAAATTAAAAAAGCATAAAACGGCCAGTCCAGTTCCATTATAGTCCATCAACTGCCAAGCACACATCAAACGGACATCCAATTAAAAACTTAACATTCTGTTCTGTATTTAAATCGGCATCCGAGTATTCGACCGCATTCGACTACATTTCCCGAATCAAAGGCTCATTGGCAGAACCCAATGAGTTCAGTGCCTATAGAAATAAATTAAAAGCAATATGAGACAATGCAAGCCTGATTATTGTTTACCGGCAGCATCATTTCAAATTGGAATTTCGCTTCAGTGACTATTCCGGATTGTTCGCATCCTATTGCGTATTTCATACGTGTTTGCAAACGAGTTTGTATGGCAAGCCTTCATGTATGCCTAACGGCAGATTGTGGCTAATTTGTATGCTGATTTCGAATTGAAAGGGGGATGAACTGTATTCATATGATTAGATTTAAATAGGGTGGTCGTTTGGTGTGAATACCTGAATATGGTTTTGGTATTTATGCGAACTGCGGTGCTGGAACCACGTACATTGTGTTTGTGGTTAATTAGCAGCTATTGTTAACCGGAATCGGTTTGCTCTTTTCGTTATAGGGCGCTGGTTTGATTAAGCCTTTTGAAGTTGTAAAATAAATATTCATGACCTGTAATGAACAGCTGTAGAAGTTAGTTGCCTCTTTCAGTCTGTGGGTTAACCTTTGAGCAATTCCCGATTAATTCTATATCAGAATTGTGATGACTGTTTGGCAAAAAATATGTCGATCGAATCCACATTTTTATGGTCACAATTGCAAAGTAACAAGATTTTAAAACTTATTAGACATATGGAGCGCAGCATTCTAGGCGTCAAACTAACCGACCGTGTACGCAATACCACACTGCGCTCCAAAATACAAATTACTGATGTTGCTCAAAAAGCCGCTAAGCTGAAGTGAGACTAGACTGGCCACGTCTGCCGCACGCCCAATGATCTGTGGGCCAAAATAACCACTTTCTGGAGCCTTGACACAGCCAGAAGGCGTCGTGGTAGACCTCGTAGAAGATGGCGGGACGAGCTAGACAAGACCAACGACCAGTGGTCCACATTGGCCCTGGACCGAGACAATTGGAAGTCATGGGGAGAGGCCTTTGCCCAGCAGTGGGACGACGCAGGCTGACAGTATCAGTATCAGACATAATTTTATTATGTGTTGCTAGGGCCGATATGTCCCGGCCGGCACATTTTCTTCCCATTAAATTGGCTAAGAAATGTGAAAGGCGGACTTCTGTATGTCATTTTATCGACAAATACCTAAGTGCTGGTTACCAGCCTAATTAAAATAAAAAACTGACTTTAAATTAACAGTTTAGAATGCAAAGCATCCCTTCTGAAATTATGCCTACCTAAAGCAATACTAACTGACTGCATACATATAAAGATCCAGAATTGTATGTTTCCAGATATCTTCCATCAAATAAATCCTGGTTATCACCAACGACAATTCCCTTGCTTTTGCCTTTCTGCAGCTGAAACCCACACACATAAATATTCTGCAACGTTCTATACACACGCTATCTCCGTGCCGAGGGGATGTTAGTAGATGATAGCGCACTGGCTGTTACGGTGACTGACGATCTAAACGTCACAGGATCTAATCCAACCTCGTTTAGCTATTGTTGTTTACTGTTTCGTAAAATAGATGTGGTTTTAGCTAGATGCAACTTTTGTCTAGATTTTAGTTTGAAGATTTTTAAAACTTTATTTTCTTGATGAAGTTACGTGATAATACAGTATCGGAAAAGTAACCTACCTAACACATACATAGCTAGAATTGATGGCAAAAAGATTGCTATTAGCTCCCTCTACTGCTAAATTACTAAATGATCATCATTATGATGATGATAGTTCTACCCTTTTTAGCCACTAATTATTATAGCTTTCTAGGCGTCAATTATAACTTTGAAAGGTAACGTTTATTAGTGGAAACATAAGGACAGAATTAAAGATATTTAGTAACGATCTTTTACGGATGCAAGTGGCAACGAGACGTCCAATTGCAATGACAGATTTAGAGTTCAACGCTTCCATATGGAAACTCAATCGTCAATGGTGACGCTTCTACCTGATGCTACGGTCAAGCATCGACCGTAGACAGAACACCGTAGACAGAAGACCGTATACAGAACAACAGACCATAGAACAGTCCTTTCGGCACCGATTGTCACTTACAAACCAACAAGATATTTTTTGTTGTTGAAGAAATGAGTGTCTCGAAACAAACAGAAAGGTCCAAAATTTTTCGGCTTGAACTATAACGTTAAGAATATCCAAACCAAAACGGATTGAAATAAAGGGAGATTAATATTAAGCAAAAATATTACTTTTTGAGTGTGGGTAACTGGAGGAAACTTCAGTAACTTAGTCGCATGATAGTTCTGTATGGACTCTGGAATTTAATCGCTGGGGCATGATGTGTCGGAAAAGCACTTTTCATTCGCATCTGAGGGTCTACTCTCTAAGTCCATCAACGAAAATATGGGTCCGTCCTGCGCTTAATATTTCGAAAGCAACCCTACTCCCTAATATTTTCTGTTTCATAAGTTTTGAAAACACCCCGGGGAAGGACAACAGTCCAATCGTGTTGTCATTCATTTTTTGTTTGGGCCTCTGACGAATCTTATGTCCGTAAGCGATACGGAGTAGGAAATGACCGTAACTTCGGCCGAAATTACGGATTTCGTGCTTAGAGAGTAGACAGTTCTTACTTCAAATAACAATGTTCTAATAAAAACCTTCGCTACCTTCCAGTTGACGGAGGCTTCTCCCGCAAGTCATGCTGGTGGGACTTCGCTCGCCACCTGGACCGCCTAGACGCCGTCCTCTTCACCAGGATCAACAACTGCTCCATGTCAGGCATGGCATCCGTGCTGCGTCGCAAGGCTGGAGCCACCGTGTACCCTCAGATTGGCCACTTCTTCTGTAACTTAGAGGTGAGAACAGTTCTATTGTTTGTTCCACTGCAAGTCAATGGCCTGCTCTCTTGCCAGTTTCTAAAGGGATAATATACAAATTCGTTCCTTATAATCATCCTGCTTGGGCTACGTTAGTTATCCATTTCCTATGTCAAATATAAGTAACCCAACTGGAAAACAATAAGAAGTAAATATTAAAGTTATTTTAATTTTCGGTTTTATGGTCGTTCGATATCTCCATTTTCGATATTTTGAACATCGATATTTTAACAATAGGTATTTTAATCTTCGATATTCAAATACGTACCCAAAAAAGGACAAGCGCTTGTTAGAAGTTGTACCAATTGGAAAGATATAATAAGATGTACATACTTATTCGTTTTCATTAGTTAGTTTAATCTTATTGGAAAGATATACTTATTAAATTATTTCACTACCGCATTAATAAAATGCAATGTTTAGGTAACGACTGGTCTAATTCTACATAGAAAATCCGCAATCCTGTTTCTGAAACTTCAACCGTTTTTTGACCCAATCTGCTTATCATCTCCATCTTCAAACCCTCTATCGTTATCAACCGACGGACTTTGTACCTTCAGCCACTATGTCCTACATCGCCAATGAGTTATGCCCACAATGGGAGCAGGGTAAAGGCGCCGCGCAGACGCCCTTACAAGGCCGACACACGACACTACGCTGATACACCTGATTGAACATACTGCTTACTGGTTTTATAATCATTGGAATCTAGTAGAATAGATTTCGTAAAGTTATTCTCGTGAACTCGCGGTTCCTGTCTCCGAAATAAGAAGAATCATTATTTAGTTGGGGTTTCTACAAGTGATTCTTTGTTTTTTCTCGTGGCAACACGGTTTTTATTGTAATGATGCCTGATGTATACAGGTTTAACTTTTTATACTCTCTTACAAAATAAAAAACAGATGAACTTAATTCAAGGCTTAAATACTTATTAAGGTCTTATCTTTCAGCGTCCTTTTCTCGAGCTGTCTGTCAGTAAGAAATATCAAGTCTCCCATTTGAATTTAGTTTGTCAACAAGGGAAAAGTCGTTGCAGTAGAAAAACTAATAAGTATTCAACAGAGGCTAGTGCAACTGTGCAAAATGCTCCGAAAACTAGATCAGTATCGTCACTTTCACGCTGACCTCAAAAACGGTAAAGAAAACACCGTGAGGAAACCGGCATGTCCTAGAACTAAACATTCGAAGACATGTAACATCTACCAACCCGCACTGGGCCCGCGTGGTGGATTACAGCCCACTCCCTCCCATAGAGAGAAGGCCTGTGTCCCAGCAGTGGGACATTATAGGCTGATGATGATGATGATCGTCACTTTCGGGAACTTTATTGTTATTCAGAATGTTAAAAGAAAAAGATCAGTTCCTATATAAATGATTAAATGCTTTAAACTCTGAATACTATATTCTATAATCTACGGTAATCAGTGAAGCATATAGTATCACCTTCCAATCAGTTTCTCGTGATCTTATACCAAGTACGGCAGTGTCGTTGTATCTCAGTGAGACTTACAAAAAGTACTTTAGAGTGTTTTAGTTTTTTATCAAGTTATTGTTCTAAAAACGAGTGATATTGTGTGATGTGTCGGGGTATGTAAAACGCGTGTCTAATGATTCTGATGAATCTCATTCATCATTTTACTGCCCTTGCCCCATTTTACCTGGGGTAGGCCCAACACGTTTTCCTCTTCCAGTCTCCCGAGTTAGACGTCACGGCAACATTTTCTCCATCCTCTTTCATATCATTCCTCACACCATGATGATGAGTCTCACTAACGGAAACAAAAGCAATGCTCAAAACCGCAACCCCCCTGTTTCCAGGAACGCCGCGCTATCGCGAGCCCCGACGGAGACAAGGACGTGGACCCTCTGCTGGTGTCGCTGCTGCAGGAGGGCTCCGACATGATGGCTGACTTGCGCCACATCAACCTCAAGGCGCAGCACTGCTACCGGAATCCTGAACCCATCAACTTGTACCACAAAGTTGGACATGGTACGTTTTGCTGATAATCTTGTACATCTCACTGTTGGGAAAAAAACGCAAAAGGCCCTAAGTATGTTACTTATACGAACTAATTGAAAAAAAAGTTGCCCAACACGCAACGCCCGGCAGATGTGAAACATCTATGTGTTTAATAGAATTAATCATGAACCTATAACGAAATATGAAGACAAAGAAACTTTGGAAAATAAAACAAGATCAACAATCAATCAAAAACAAACTTTATTTTAATGGGAAAAGGTTGATTTTACGTGGCATAGGGGTGGGGGTGCAACACTATTCTGCAACACTATTAAATGGGGATATTACGGGTATTATAAAACCCATCAAAAACATAGCATTTACAAAATTGCAAAGTCTCGCAAAGCATTTCTTCTACTGTAAAAAGAAATGTCTCAAATGTTGAGTCGATTTCTTTTCGTAGTGAGTGTCAGTGACGATTAACTTAATAAAACCGTAAAAGTAACTTTGCAATCGCATATCATTTGTATACGATTACAATGTTTCATATGCAGTTTTGATTTCTAGAAAAATGGACTGAAATTGCACTATGTTGCAATTTTTCTTCGTTTAGTACGCCATACATTAATTGTGTTCAAAACTTGAAGCTTGTATGACTGCTACAAATACCTAAGAATTATGATGATCGATGAATGAGTCAGTGACAAAATTAAGCAACTTTGACTAGCAATAGTCCTTAAACTACTAGTTTAAATTTAATTAAATTCAGGAATGTACTTAATTATAATATGCTCTCTTTTGTGCTGAAAATTCAGGCTTCTAGCTTTTCCAACAACTGAGTTACAGAGGGGTCAGAAATGTCCTGAATTGCATCGAAAAAAGGATGGTACAGCCGTGGCTTTTTTTGTTAGATTTGGCAGGAGCCCAGAACCGTGCTCCCAGATATGAGTCGATTTTACTGTCTAGTCGCGCATATAGATATTTCACATCAAAACCATCGCGTCTGTAATTCCCGAAGGGTTGGGCCGAGATGGACCTAAAACTATACCCACGTTTCGCCAGTTATGTTTAAGTCCCATGTAATGGGGGGTGAGTAGAATTGTTATCAAACGACAGCAAATCCTAAGTACTTCTTCTTTTGCTCACAACTTGTTTTAATATAAAATATATCTCAAGGCACTTAGAAATAGTGCAGCACTTTCAATAACATATAGATTGATAGATGAACAGATAGATAGTGTTAGTAACCATGTCAGATTAAAAACGAATAGTGCAGCATTTATGAAAATGGAATGAATAATTTCGGAAACCTATTAATAATATTATGCAGGTATACAACGTGTAACGTTAAATGCGCAAAACCTGAAAATAGTTTGATCAGAATAACGAGCAGAATCAATTGAACCACTTTTAATTATAGGTCACATTTTTCAAAAAATCTTCATAGAAAATGTTGCCCTGTCTATTTTTGTTCATATGTCAAGCCACCACGTGCGCAAACCCGCCAAAAAAGGTAAACAAACACAAATGTTTGCCGTCCAATTAAAATTTTCTCATATGCGGGTACAAAGAAAGAAACGATCAGAATTTCCAGTAAAACTAAAACAGCACTTAATACCTTTAAGGTTTTTTTAATGACTTTTTTTTCTCTCAGAATTAGGTCAATTGAATTAAAAATCATTTGGGGTGTCTGAGGTTTTGCGCATTTAACACACACGTTACACGTTGTATAATGGCAATCGTAATAAGGTTGTTTGAAATGAATAAACTTGTTATTTTAATAACCTTTCTATAATTCATTCATTCATACCTGTAAATACTGCAAAGGCAAGGTTGAAGTATTTCACTTCCAGACTACTCGAAAGGTAGAGAACATTGTACAAATATAAATAACATTTATAATGAACTCGGATCTCATTATTATTCCTATTTTTGTCTTTGATTTCAGGAACCCTGGACATGTACGTACTGAATCCGTCGAAGGACTCTAAATACGTTCGTGATTTTTTAAAACGTTGGCACAATAGTGAACAGAAACTATTCGAAGGCGCCAGTGTATCCGGACAGTTCAATTTCCCGATACCGAACTTAGTATCGATATGCGCGTTACTAGTGTGGCGCCCAGCCAACCCTGACGATACGATTACCAGGATAATGTTCCCAGGATCGACTCCACAACACAAAATATTCGAAGGCTTAGAAAAGCTCAATCATTTGGAATTTCTAAAGCACCCCACTTGCACAGGACGGCAGATGGCTCCCGCGACTCCACCCGCCATCACAACGACAACTACACTCACAACTACAAAGACCAGCGCTAAAGCTGTAACTAAATCTAGCAAAGAAAAAAGCATAATTGCTGAAAAAACGAAAGAAGAAAAACACGTAGAACCAGAACCTCCACCAAAGGACCTCAAGGAAGGAGAAACAAAAAATATTATAGACAATAAATTACTTAGTGAACTTGTAGATGGAGAAGATAAAATGGACTCCGTTTTACACGATGCTATCACTGCAAGAATAGAAACTAAACTAGATGATAAGATTGCTCAATACGAGAGCACTGTGATAGACGGTCTACCTAAAAAGAAGGAAGTCAAAAAGAAGACTGTGGATAAGAAAACAAAACGCGTTGATAAGACTGATGAAGTTAAAGACTCTGTGGTTAAGGTTGATGCTAAAAGAGTTGACGCTGAACCGAAACCTAAAGTAGAAAAGAAAGCACGGCTAGATACTCGCAAATCAGAAATGACGTCATCGATGACTAGGAGTAAAATCAGCCATCGTGCAACGCGGGCCGTTTCAGAAAGGAAAACAACAGTAAGCATTGATAAGAAGGTAGTGACTGAAGACAAAAAATCACCTCCAACTACACCCAAAAAGACAGTTGACGCCAAACCAACTCCATCCGCACCAGCGGTTAAAGAAAAAATTAAAGCCAAAACCAGAAGACTGAGCCCCGGTAGCACTCAAGCCAAAAGCACCAAAGAAGCGAAAAATCGCATGGTGGTTGAATCGAAATATAAACAAGCATCGCCTAAACGAGACCTTACAGCTAAACCAGCTGAAAAGAAAGAAACGAAAGTTAAACGAGAACCTATTTCGCGTCGACCTAGACCTCTATCATCACCAGTGAAAGGATTAAAGGCTATGAAGAGTCCAACTAAATCAGTGAAGTCAGTTAAGGCTGATTCTTCAAAGTTAAAAGGCTTACAAAGAGTTAACTACGAAGATATTCTAAAAGATGCAAAGAAATCTGACGAAGACACTTCAAAGTCAATCGATGATATAAAGCAGCAAGAGTTAGATGAGAGGGAAGAACAAGAAATTGTTAGAGAAATTGAAGCAGTATTTAACAGGGATAGCGAAGCTGAAGAAAAAATTGAGTATGTAGGACGATCGGATATTGAAAAAATTACTTGCTTGTTAGACGATACTAAGACTGAAACGACTGCCGACGGTGAATTTGAAGAAGAATATTTGATTATTGAAAAGGAAGAAGTTGAGCAATACACTGAGGACTCTGTTGTAGATCGACAAGATAGCCATGAACATGAGGATGAATTACAAAAACACGCTAAAGACAAAGAAGAATCAGAGAAAAAGAAAAATGTCACAGTATTTGAACAGGAAAAACCAGAAGAAACACAAATAAAGACTGAAGCGATTATTGAAACGGAAACAAAACACATTGAATCTAAGGAACACTCAGTGAGTGTCGAAGAAAAACAAGATATTAGCAGTGAAAAGAAAACTTCCGATAGTAAGAGTATTCCCAAACCTAAAGATTCTTTTGAAATGCAGGTTCAAGAGTCTCAACCGGATGAGAAAATCTCTACTACTATCGAATCTGGTGCCACAACTGCGCCCACTCTACCTGAAGATGAACGAATAACTCTTGATGATATCAAAGAAGATCAACAAGTCGAAGAAAAACACATTCAAGAGGAAACAAAGGAAGTAATTCCACCACAAAGCTTAGTCGATACTAAACCATTATCTCTAGAAAGAAGTCCTAAACTTGAGGCCATACCAGTCCCTATAAGAGAAATTGTCAAGACACCTGACGAAGTAGCCGATCTTCCTTTGCACGAAGAAGTAGACTATAGAACCTATGTAGAAAAGAAAACACCAGAAGAAGAATTTATTAAACGCAAATCGGATGAAATTAAAGTTCCTAAAGACCTACCTCTTCTAGACCAGGAAGCCGGCATCTCTTACAAAGGAATGAAAGCAGTCCAAGATGACGTGGTAGTCAAAACTGTTCAAGGCGTGTCGCATCCTGAACTCGTTACTGTGACGCCTGGTTCGGCACCAGAGTCCCCAATGTATCACGAGCAAATGAAAGTTTCAGCAATTCCTGATAAAGATTTAAAACCCGTTAAAGAGTACGATGATGCTGAGTACGACTACGGTCAGTATACTGAAAAATTAAGAGAAACCCACATCACGACACTTGATTCACCAATCAAAGATGATATTATTGTAATCGAAGAGATACCGTGTATGCCCGAAAAAATCCCATCAATACCTGAAGACGTTGAAAAAGAAATTGAGGAAGCTCGCAAGTTGGAAATGGCTGATAAACCTCCTGTTAGTCCCAAAGAAGTCGAAAAAATTGTGGCTGACGTCGCTGAAGTATTAAAATCAGAAAAGAGCTTAGAAGAAATCATGGCTGAGAAGTCACCTTTGTTAAGTAAATCACCTGAAGGCTTCCCAGCCGTAGACAAAACTGTTAGTGTTATTGAAGCAACAAAGATGCTTTTGTCAAGTGAACAAGAAATCAAACATGATTTGCATGAAGATATTAAAGAAATTAAAACCCTTGATGCAAAGCCTACTCACGAAATTGCAGAGACTTTACAGAAAGAAGTGTCACCAGTGCGATCAATCACATCAGAAGACGTCAGTGAGACTTCAGATAAGACTGTACTTAGTGAAAGCAAGCGAGTTAAACGAGAACTAAGAGAAGAAAAGATCAAAGATAAAGTAGACGCTAGTAAAGAGGTTGCGGATAAAGACCATGAAATTGTAATTTCGGAAGCACAAATCAGTACGGATAAAACTGATCATGCTATAGTAGATGTTGAAGATGTAATTCCTGAAAGAAGAGTCAGCACTACATTAGAATCAGCTAAAACACTTGAAAAACTTGAAGAAAAAATAGCTGACCTAAAGAGAAAAGAAGAGAAAATTCAACAAGATAAAATTGAAATTAAACCATCACAAGTAAGTGAATCTAAAGCACTTGAAGACGCTACTCCAGATGTTTCTGTAAAGCGAATCAGCTTAGATGAAGCACCTGTCAAACTGGAGAAGGAAACCATCCTGGAAAAACCTGAACAACCTGAAAAACTTTACAAGGAAAAATCACCTGTTGAGGAGAAACCAATAACTCCTGAAAAGGAGCCTAAGAAAACATTACTACAAAAAGCTGAAACGAGAGTAGAAAAAGTAGCTGGAAAGGTTTCTGCTTTCAAAGATGAAGTATTCGGATTCTTTGGCAAAAAAGCTGATAAGAAGGAACCTAGCCCAGAGAAAGAAATCCCAGAAAAAAACATAATGAAGGAAACTGAAATAAAAACAGATGCTATCGTTAAGAAAAAAAGTCCTGAAAAAGAACTAAAAGAAAAAAACCTCTTACCTGAAAAGGAAGTTTCCGAAAAGTCAAAAACACCAAGCCCACTCAAGGAAATATATTCAAAAGAATTATCTATTGATAAACAACAAGAGAAAAAGCCAGTACTATCTATATTTGATGAAATGAAAGATCAGATCGCTGACACAACTAAAGACGTTCTTGACAAGTTGGACTTAAAATTAGAAAAAGTAAGCCCCGAGAAAGAACTCAGTCCTGAAAAAGTAAGTCTGAGTGAGAAGACGCCAATCTCACCAAAGGCTGAAGATAAAATAACTACCCCGGTAAAACAGACACCAGAAGAAATGATGCCCAGCTTAATTTATGATGAAGATCAAGAGCTGGACATTGAAGAAAGGCTGATTGGATTTGAACCAATTGGAAAACCAGAGGAAATCTCCACTACACTGTTTTTGACAATTACCGAGAAAGGTATTGTCATAACAAGGAAATCTACAGTTACGACCATCTTACAGGAATATAGTAACGTTACAAGGACAATTGTTAGATACAAAACTACTGTTTTAACAATCGAAGACGATGAACTTCCTGATGGTACAAGAACTGGAAGAACTTACAGAAAAGTATCACTTTCTCATGAAAGACCACAGCTAAGTCTAGAAAAGCCAGATGAAAATGGACAAAGCCCATCCGAACCTGACGAAAAACCACCTAGCCCAGTAAAACTTGATAAGAAGCCTGCTTCTCCAGTGAAGCTTGATGAGAAAGTGTCAGGTTTGACTGACGTAGAAGAAAATATTCCTTGCCCAACTGTATCAGCAATTTTAAGTCAAACACCAGAAGATAAACCAAGCTTAATTTATAATGAAGATGAAGAATTAGAAATTGAAGAAAGACTTATGAGTTTTGAACCAACAAGAAAGCCTGAGGAATTCACAACGACACAAATCATAACAATCACTGAAAAAGGCGTCGTAATACACAGGAAATTGACAATTACTACTATAATCCAGGAATATACCAATGTAACTAAAACAACATTTAGATATAAGACAACTGTTTTAAGAATTGAAGAAGATGATCTGCCAGACGGTTCCAAAGTAAATCGTACTATCAGAAAAGTCTCGCTCGCATATGAAAAACCTAAGCGTATTTCTCCTACGGCTGATGAGAAATCGCCTAGCCCAGACGAACATGTGACTGATGAGACCCTTAGTTTAAACAAGGAATTTATGGAAAGATTATCTCCGAGTCCTGAAACGGAATTACCACTTGACAAAGCTACTAGCCCTGTGACACTTACAACACAACCTGAACGCAAAACATCAGTTTCTGAAAAGCCTGATGGCCAAGAACACACCTTGATTTGTGATGAAGCTCAAGAGTTAGAAATTAATGAACTTCTGAAAGAATTTTTGAAGGGTAAGTCAGAAGAACATACAATTAATAAAGTAGAAACAGTAACTGAAAAAGGTATTATGATTAACAGAGAATCAATAATAACAACCGTTATTCAGGAATTCAAACATTTCACCACGAAAATTGTAAAATACAAAATTTGCATTATGACCATGGAAATGGATAAACATCCTGATGGCTCAACATATACTACAGTTGTAAGACAGATGAAACTGTTCAATAAAAAACCAGACCCTATCCCATTCGAGTTCGAAGATAAATTGGTTAAACCCGAAAAAGAATCGCCTAGCCTAGTTGAGGGAAAAGTTTCCAGCCCTGTCCATATTGATGATAAAGAAGCAATAAAAGTTGATTCTGAAGCTGCCAGTCCCGTTAAATCAGAAGACGTAAGTCAAAGCACTGTAGAAGAAAAATTACCTGGCCTTATTTACGATGAAACCCAGGAAACAAAAATTGAAGAAGAGCTTCAATCTTTTGAGCCATGTTCCGAAAAGCCGGAAGAACAAACAATTACAACGTCTGTAATTATTACAGAGAAAGGCACTACGATACAAAGAAAATCCACCAAAACAACAATCATTCAAGAGTACTGTAATGCTACAAGGACAATCTTTAAATATAAAGTCACAGTCTTAACATTCGAAGAAGATAAACTACCTGATGGGACCAAAGTAAGTCGAACTATCAAAAATGTAACACTTGATGACAAGAAGCCTAAACAAATCCCATCATCGCCAATTGGAGAAAATAAAGCAATCCAAGGCGAGCCTGACGAGAAAAAACCAAGCCTTATCACTCCAGAGGAGAAAACAACTAGTCTAGTTCATCTTGATGAGAAAGAACAAAGCGTAGTCAAGCACGGGGAGAGGAAAACAAGACTAATCACTTCAGAGGAGAAAGCACCTAGCCCAGTCAAGACGGTCGAAAAAGAACCAAGCCCAGTGAAGCCTGACGAAGAGAAATCAAGCCTAATCACCCCAGAGGAGACGGCACCTAGCCCAGTTCAACTTGACGAGAAAGAACCAAGCCCAGTTAAGCCTGAGGAGAAAAAAACAAGCCTTATCACACCCGAGGAAAGGGCACATAGCCCAGTTCATCTTGACGAAAAAGAACCAAGACCAGTTAAGCCTGATGAAAAAGAACCAAGCACAGTCAAGTCTGAGGAGAGGAAAGCAAGCCTGATCACTCCTGAGGAGAAGGCACTTAGCCCAGTTCATCTTGACAAAAACGAACCAAGACCAGTTAAGCCTGATGAAAAAGAACCAAGCACAGTCAAGTCTGAGGAGAGGAAAGCAAGCCTGATCACTCCTGAGGAAAAGGCACCCAGCCCAGTTGATCTTGACGAGAAAGAACCAAGCCCAGTCGAACCTGAGGAGAGAAAACCAAGCCTCATCACTCCTGAGGAGAAGGCACCTAGCCCAGTTCATCTTGCGGAGAAAAAACCTAGCCCAGTCAAGCCTGAGGAGAGGAAACAAAGCTTAGTCACACCCGAGGAGAAGGCACCTAGCCCAGTCCATCTTGTCGAAAAAGAACCAAGCCCAGTCGAACCTGAGGAGAGAAAACCAAGCCTAGTCACTCCAGAGGAGAAGGCACCTAGCCCAGTTCATCTTGACGAGAAAGAACCTAGCCCAGTCAAGCCTGAGGAGAGGAAAGCAAGCCTGATCACTCCTGAAGAGAAGGCACCTAGCCCAGTTCATCTTGACGAGAAAAAACCTAGCCTTTTCAAGACTGACGAACAAGAACCAAGCCCAGTCAAGTCTGAGGACAGAAAACCAAGCCTAATCACTCCAGAGGAGAAGGCACCTAGCCCAGTTCATCTTGGCGAAAAAGAACCTAGCCCAGTCAAGCCTGAGGAGAGGAAAGCAAGCCTGATCACTCTTGAGGAGAAAGCGCCTAGCCCAGTTAATCGTGACGAGAAAGAACCAAGTCCAGTCAAGACTGACAAACAAGAACCAAGCCCAGTCAAGTCTGAGGAAAGGAAAGAAAGCCTGATCACTCCTGAGGAGAAGGCACCCAGCCCAATTCATATTGACGAGAAAGAAACAAGCCCAATCGAACCTGAGGAGAGAAAACCAAGCCTCATCACTCCTGAGGAGAAGGCACCTAGCCCACGTCATCTTGACGAGAAAATACCTAGCCTTTTCAAGACTGACGAACAAGAACCAAGCCCAGTCAAGCCTGAGGAGAGGAAACAAAGCTTAGTCACACCCGAGGAGAAGGCACCTAGCCCAGTCCATCTTGTCGAAAAAGAACCAAGCCCAGTCGAACCGGAGGCGAGAAAACAAAGCCTAATCACTCCAGAGGAGAAGGCACCTAGCCCAGTTCATCTTGACGAGAAAGAACCTAGCCCAGTCAAGCCTGAGGAGAGGAAAGCAAGCCTGATCACTCTTGAGGAGAAGGCGCCTAGCCCAGTTCATCTTGACGAGAAAGAACCAAGCCCAGTTAAGCCTGACGAGAAAAAAACAAGCCTTATCACACCTGAGGAAAGGGCACTTAGCCCAGTTCATCTTGACGAAAAAGAACCAAGACCAGTTAAGCCTGATGAAAAAGAACCAAGCACAGTCAAGTCTGAGGAGAGGAAAGCAAGCCTGATCACTCCTGAGGAGAAGGCACTTAGCCCAGTTCATCTTGACGAAAAAGAACCAAGACCAGTTAAGCCTGATGAAAAAGAACCAAGCACAGTCAAGTCTGAGGAGAGGAAAGCAAGCCTGATCACTCCTGAGGAAAAGGCACCCAGCCCAGTTGATCTTGACGAGAAAGAACCAAGCCCAGTCGAACCTGAGGAGCGAAAACCAAGCCTCATCACTCCTGAGGAGAAGGCACCTAGCCCAGTTCATCTTGCGGAGAAAAAACCTAGCCCAGTCAAGCCTGAGGAGAGGAAACAAAGCTTAGTCACACCCGAGGAGAAGGCACCTAGCCCAGTCCACCTTGTCGAAAAAGAACCAAGCCCAGTCGAACCTGAGGAGAGAAAACCAAGCCTAGTCACTCCAGAGGAGAAGGCACCTAGCCCAGTTCATCTTGACGAGAAAGAACCTAGCCCAGTCAAGCCTGAGGAGAGGAAAGCAAGCCTGATCACTCCTGAAGAGAAGGCACCTAGCCCAGTTCATCTTGACGAGAAAAAACTTAGCCTTTTCAAGACTGACGAACAAGAACCAAGCCCAGTCAAGCCTGAGGACAGAAAACCAAGCCTAATCACTCCAGAGGAGAAGGCACCTAGCCCAGTTCATCTTAGCGAAAAAGAACCTAGCCCAGTCAAGCCTGAGGAGAGGAAAGCAAGCCTGATCACTCCTGAGGAAAAGGCACCCAGCCCAGTTGATCTTGACGAGAAAGAACCAAGCCCAGTCGAACCTAAGGAGAGAAAACCAAGCCTCATCACTCCTGAGGAGAAGTCACCTAGCCCAGTTCATCTTGACGAGAAAGAACCAAGTCCAGTCAAGACTGACAAACAAGAACCAAGCCCAGTCAAGTCTGAGGAAAGGAAAGAAAGCCTGATCACTCCTGAGGAGAAGGCACCCAGCCCAGTTCATCTTGACGAGAAAGAACCAAGTTCAGTCAAGACTGACAAACAAGAACCAAGCCCAGTCAAGTCTGAGGAAAGGAAAGAAAGCCCGATCACTCCTGAGGAGAAGGCGCCTACCCAAATTCATATTGACGAGAAAGAAGCAAGCCCAGTCAAACCTGAGGAAAGAAAACAAAGCCTCATCGCTCCTGAGGAGAAGGCACCTGGCCCAGTTCATCTTGACGAGAAAGAACCAAGCCCAGTCAAGCTTGAGGACAGGAAACCAAGCCTAATCACTCCAGAGGAGAAGGCACCTAGCCCAGTTCATCTTGACGAGAAAGAACCAAGTCCAGTCAAGACTGACAAACAAGAACCAAGCCCAGTCAAGTCTGAGGAAAGGAAAGAAAGCCTGATCACTCCTGAGGAGAAGGCACCCAGCCCAGTTCATCTTGACGAGAAAGAACCAAGTTCAGTCAAGACTGACAAACAAGAACCAAGCCCAGTCAAGTCTGAGGAAAGGAAAGAAAGCCCGATCACTCCTGAGGAGAAGGCACCCAGCCCAGTTCATATTGACGAGAAAGAAACAAGCCCAATCGAACCTGAGGAGAGAAAACCAAGCCTCATCACTCCTGAGGAGAAGGCACCTAGCCCACATCATCTTGACGAGAAAATACCTAGCCTTTTTAAGACTGACGAACAAGAACCAAGCCCAGTCAAGCCTGAGGAGAGGAAACCAAGCTTAACCACACCCGAGGAGAAGGCACCTAGCCCAGATCATATTGAAGAGAAAGAACCAAGCCCAGTCGAATCTGAGGAGAGGAAAGCAAGCCTGATCACTCCTGAGGAGAAGGCGCCTACCCAAATTCATATTGACGAGAAAGAAGCAAGCCCAGTCAAACCTGAGGAAAGAAAACAAAGCCTCATCACTCCTGAGGAGAAGGCACCTAGCCCAGTTCATCTTGACGAGAAAGAACCAAGCCCAGCCAAGCTTGAGGACAGGAAACCAAGCCTAATCACTCCAGAGGAGAAGGCACCTAGCCCAGTTCATCTTGACGAGAAAGAACCAAGTCCAGTCAAGACTGACAAACAAGAACCAAGCCCAGTCAAGTCTGAGGAAAGGAAACAAAGCCTGATCACTCCTGAGGAGAAGGCACCTAGCCCAGTTCAACTTGCCGAGAAAGAACCTAGCCCAGTCAAGTCTGAGGAGAGAAAACCAAGCCTAATCACTCCTGAAGAGAAGGCACCTAGCCCAGTTTATCTTGACGAGAAAGAACCAAGCCCTGTCAAGCCTGAGGAGAGAAAACCAAGCTTAATCACACACGAAGAGAAGGCACCTAGCCCAGTTCAACTTGACGAGAAAGAACCTAGCCTTTTCAAGACTGACAAACAAAAACCAAGCCCAGTCAAGTCTGAGGAAAGGAAAGAAAGCCTGATCACTCCTGAGGAGAAGGCACCCAGCCCAGTTCATCTTGACGGGAAAGAACCAAGTTCAGTCAAGACTGACAAACAAGAACCAAGCCCAGTCAAGTCTGAGGAAAGGAAAGAAAGCCCGATCACTCCTGAGGAGAAGGCACCCAGCCCAGTTCATATTGACGAGAAAGAAACAAGCCCAAGCGAACCTGAGGAGAGAAAACCAAGCCTCATCACTCCTGAGGAGAAGGCACCTAGCCCACATCATCTTGACGAGAAAGAACCAAGCCCAGCCAAGCTTGAGGACAGGAAACCAAGCCTAATCACTCCAGAGGAGAAGGCACCTAGCCCAGTTCATCTTGACGAGAAAGAACCAAGTCCAGTCAAGACTGACAAACAAGAACCAAGCCCAGTCAAGTCTGAGGAAAGGAAACAAAGCCTGATCACTCCTGAGGAGAAGGCACCTAGCCCAGTTCAACTTGCCGAGAAAGAACCTAGCCCAGTCAAGTCTGAGGAGAGAAAACCAAGCCTAATCACTCCTGAAGAGAAGGCACCTAGCCCAGTTTATCTTGACGAGAAAGAACCAAGCCCTGTCAAGCCTGAGGAGAGAAAACCAAGCTTAATCACACACGAAGAGAAGGCACCTAGCCCAGTTCAACTTGACGAGAAAGAACCTAGCCTTTTCAAGACTGACAAACAAAAACCAAGCCCAGTCAAGTCTGAGGAAAGGAAAGAAAGCCTGATCACTCCTGAGGAGAAGGCACCCAGCCCAGTTCATCTTGACGGGAAAGAACCAAGTTCAGTCAAGACTGACAAACAAGAACCAAGCCCAGTCAAGTCTGAGGAAAGGAAAGAAAGCCCGATCACTCCTGAGGAGAAGGCACCCAGCCCAGTTCATATTGACGAGAAAGAAACAAGCCCAAGCGAACCTGAGGAGAGAAAACCAAGCCTCATCACTCCTGAGGAGAAAGCACCTAGCCCACATCATCTTGACGAGAAAATACCTAGCCTTTTTAAGACTGACGAACAAGAACCAAGCCCAGTCAAGCCTGAGGAGAGGAAACCAAGCTTAACCACACCCGAGGAGAAGGCACCTAGCCCAGATCGTATTGAAGAGAAAAAACCAAGCCCAGTCGAATCTGAGGAGAGGAAAGCAAGCCTGATCACTCCTGAGGAGAAGGCGCCTACCCAAATTCATATTGACGAGAAAGAAGCAAGCCCAGTCAAACCTGAGGAAAGAAAACAAAGCCTCATCACTCCTGAGGAGAAGGCACCTAGCCCAGTTCATCTTGACGAGAAAGAACCAAGCCCAGTCAAGCCTGTGGACAGGAAACCAAGCCTAATCACTCCTGAGGAGAAGGCACCTATCCCAGTTTATCTTGACGAGAAACAACCAAGCCCTGTCAAGCCTGAGGACAGGAAACCAAGCCTAATCACTCCTGAGGCGAAGGCACCTAGCCCAGTTTATCTTGACGAGAAAGAACCAAGCCCTGTCAAGCCTGAGGAGAGAAAACCAAGCTTAATCACACACGAAGAGAAGGCACCTAGCCCAGTTCAACTTGACGAAAAAGAACCTAGCCTTTTCAAGACTGACAATCAAGAACCAAGCCTAGTCAAGCCTGAGGAAAGGAAACCGAGCCTAATCACTCCAGAGGAGAAGGCACCTAGCTCAGTTCAACTTGCCGAGAAAGAACCTAGCCCAGTCAAGTCTGAGGAGAGAAAACCAAGCCTAATCACTCCTGAGGAGAAGGCACCTAGCCCAGTTCAGGTTGACGAGAAAGAACCAAGCCCAGTCAAGCCTGAGGAGAGAAAACCAAGCCTTATCACTCCCGAGGAGAAGGCACCTAGCCCAGTTCATGTTGAGGAAAAAGAACCAAGCCCAGTCAAGACTGACGAACAAGAACCAATTCCAGTCAAGCCTGAGGACAGAAAACCAAGCCTTATCACTCCTGAGGAGGAGGCACCTAGTCCAGTTCATATTGACGAGAAAGAACCAAGCGATGTCAAGTCCGAGGAGAGAAAACCAAGCCTTATCACTCCTGAGGAAAAGGCACCTAGCCCAGTTCATGTTGACGAGACAGAACCAAGCCCAGTCAAGCCTGAGGAGAGAAAACCAAGCCTTATCACTGCTGAAGAGAAGGCACCTAGCCCAGTTCATGTTGGCGAAAAAGAACCAAGCCCAGTCAAGACTGACGAACAAGAACCAATTCCAGTACAGCCTGAGGACAGAAAACCAAGCCTTATCACTCCTGAGGAGAAGGCACCTAGTCCAGTTCATATTGACGAGAAAGAACAAAGCGATGTCAAGTCCGAGGAGAGAAAACCAAGCCTTATCACTCCTGAGGAAAAGGCACCTAGCCCAGTTCATGTTGACGAGAAAGAACCAAGCAGCCCAGTCAAGCCTGAGGAGAGAAAGCCAAGCCTAATTACTCCTGAGGAGAAGGCACCTAGCCCAGTTCATGTTGACCAAAAAGAACCAAGCCCAATCAAGACTGACGAACAAGAACCAATTCCAGTCAAGCCTGAGGACAGAAAACCAAGCCTTATCACTCCTGAGGAGAAAGCACCTAGTCCAGTTCATATTGACGAGAAAGAACCAAGCGATGTCAGGTCCGAGGAGTGGAAACCAAGCCTTATCACTCCTGAGGAAAAGGCACCTAGCCCAGTTCATGTTGACGAAAAAGAACCAAGCCCAGTCAAGACTGACGAACAAGAACTTATTCCAGTCAAGCCTGAGGACAGAAAACCAAGCATTATCACTCCTGAGGAGAAGGCACCTAGTCCAGTTCATATTAACGAGAAAGAACCAAGCGATGTCAAGTCCGAGGAGAGAAAACCAAGCCTTATCACTCCTGAGGAAAAGGCACCTAGCCCAATTCATGTTGACGAGAAAGAACCAAGCCCAGTCAAGCCTGAGGAGAGAAAACCAAGCCGTATCACTCCTGAGGAGAAGGCACCTAGTCCAGTTCATATTGACGGGACAGAACCAAGCGATGTCAAGTCCGAGGAGAGAAAACCAAGCCTTATCACTCCTGAGGAGAAGGCACCTAGCCCAGTTCATGTTGACG
Source organism: Cerastis rubricosa (assembly GCA_949152445.1). Taxonomy (NCBI): domain Eukaryota; kingdom Metazoa; phylum Arthropoda; class Insecta; order Lepidoptera; family Noctuidae; genus Cerastis; species Cerastis rubricosa. The sequence goes on from OX424541.1 coordinate 20,672,057, forward strand.
AAAAAGAACCAAGCCCAGTCAAAACTGACGAACAAGAACCAATTCCAGTCAAGCCTGAGGACAGAAAACCAAGCCTTATCACTCCTGAGGAGAAGGCACCTAGTCCAGTTCATATTGACGAGAAAGAACCAAGCGATGTCAAGTCCGAGGAGAGAAAACCAAGCCTTATCACTCCTGAGGAAAAGGCACCTAGCCCAGTTCATGTTGACGAGAAAGAACCAAGCAGCCCAGTCAAGCCTGAGGAGAGAAAACCAAGCCGTATCACTCCTGAGGAGAAGGCACCTAGTCCAGTTCATATTGACGAGAAAGAACCAAGCGATGTCAAGTCCGAGGAGAGTAAACCAAGCCTAATCACTCCTGAGGAGAAGGCACTTAGCCCAGTTCATGTTGAGGAAAAAGAACCAAGCCCAGTCAAGACTGACGAACAAGAACCAATTCCAGTCAAGCCTGAGGACAGAAAACCAAGCCTTATCACTCCTGAGGAGAAGGCACCTAGTCCAGTTCATATTGACGAGAAAGAACCAAGCGATGTCAAGTCTGAGGAGAGAAAACCAAGCCTTATCACTCCCGAGGAGAAGGCACCTAGCCCAGTTCATGTTGAGGAAAAAGAACCAAGCCCAGTCAAGACTGTCGAACAAGAACCAATTCCAGTCAAGCCTGAGGACAGAAAACCAAGCCTTATCACTCCTGAGGAGAAGGCACCTAGTCCAGTTCATATTGACGAGAAAGAACCAAGCGATGTCAAGTCCGAGGAGAGAAAACCAAGCCTTATCACTCCTGAGGAAAAGGCACCTAGCCCAGTTCATGTTGACGAGACAGAACCAAGCCCAGTCAAGCCTGAGGAGAGAAAACCAAGCCTTATCACTCCTGAGGAGAAGGCACCTAGCCCAGTTCATGTTGACGAAAAAGAACCAAGCCCAGTCAAGACTGACGAACAAGAACCAATTCCAGTACAGCCTGAGGACAGAAAACCAAGCCTTATCACTCCTGAGGAGAAGGCACCTAGTCCAGTTCATATTGACGAGAAAGAACCAAGCGATGTCAAGTCCGAGGAGAGAAAACCAAGCCTTATCACTCCTGAGGAAAAGGCACCTAGCCCAGTTCATGTTGACGAGAAAGAACCAAGCAGCCCAGTCAAGCCTGAGGAGAGAAAGCCAAGCCTAATCACTCCTGAGGAGAAGGCACCTAGCCCAGTTCATGTTGACCAAAAAGAACCAAGCCCAATCAAGACTGACGAACAAGAACCAATTCCAGTCAAGCCTGAGGACAGAAAACCAAGCCTTATCACTCCCGAGGAGAAAGCACCTAGTCCAGTTCATATTGACGAGAAAGAACCAAGCGATGTCAGGTCCGAGGAGTGGAAACCAAGCCTTATCACTCCTGAGGAAAAGGCACCTAGCCCAGTTTATGTTGACGAAAAAGAACCAAGCCCAGTCAAGACTGACGAACAAGAACTTATTCCAGTCAAGCCTGAGGACAGAAAACCAAGCCTTATCACTCCTGAGGAGAAGGCACCTAGTCCAGTTCATATTGACGAGAAAGAACCAAGCGATGTCAAGTCCGAGGAGAGAAAACCAAGCCTTATCACTCCTGAGGAAAAGGCACCTAGCCCAGTTCATGTTGACGAGAAAGAACCAAGCCCAGTCAAGCCTGAGGAGAGAAAACCAAGCCGTATCACTCCTGAGGAGAAGGCACCTAGTCCAGTTCATATTGACGAGAAAGAACCAAGCGATGTCAAGTCCGAGGAGAGAAAACCAAGCCTTATCACTCCTGAGGAGAAGGCACCTAGCCCAGTTCATATTGACGAGAAAGAACCAAGCGATTTCAAGTCCGAGGAGAGAAAACCAAGCCTTATCACTCCTGAGGAGAAGGCACCTAGCCCAGTTCATGTTGACGAAAAAGAACCAAGCCCAGTCAAAACTGACGAACATGAACCAATTCCAGTCAAGCCTGAGGACAGAAAACCAAGCCCTATCACTCCCGAGGAGAAAGCACCTAGCCCAGTTCATGTTGACGAGAAAGAACCAAGCCCAGTCAAGCCTGAGGAGAGAAAACCAAGCCGTATCACTCCTGAGGAGAAGGCACCTAGTCCAGTTCATATTGACGAGAAAGAACCAAGCGATGTCAAGTCCGAGGAGAGAAAACCAAGCCTTATCACTCCTGAGGAGAAAGCACCTAGTCCAGTTCATATTGACGAGAAAGAACCAAGCCCAGTCAAGCCTGAGGAGAGAAAACCAAGCCTAATCACTCCTGAGGAGATGGCACCTATCCCAGTTCATGTTGACGAAAAAGAACCAAGCCCAGTCAAGACTGACGAACAAGAACCAATTCCAGTCAAGCCTGAGGACAGAAAACCAAGCCTTCTCACTCCTGAGGAGAAGGCACCTAGCCCAGTTAATGTTGACGAGAAAGAACCAAGCCCATTCAAGACTGACGAACAAGAACCTAGCCCAGTCAAGCCTGAGGAGAGAAAACCAAGCCTAATCACTCCTGAGGAGAAGGCACCTGGCCCAGTTCATCTTGACGAGAAAAAACCAAGCCCATTCAAGCCTGAGCTGAGGAAACCAAGTCTTATCACTCCTGAGGAGAAGACACCTAGCCCAGTTCATCTGCACGAGAAAGAACCAAGCCCAATTAAGCCTGAAGAGATAAAACCAAGCCTTATCACTCCTGAGGAGAAGGCACCTAGTCCAGTTCATCTTGACGAGAAAGAACCAAGCCCAGTCAGGACTGACGAAGAAGAACCAAGCCCAGTCAAGCCTGAGGACAGAAAACCAAGCCTTATCACTCCTGAGGAGAAGGCACCTAGTCCAGTTCATATTGACGAAAAAGAACCAAGCCCAGACAAGACTGAAGAACAAGAACCAATTCCAGTCAAGCCTGAGGACAGAAAACCAAGCCTTATCACTCCTGAGGAGAAAGCACCTAGTCCAGTTCATATTGACGAGAAAGAACCAAGCAACGTCAAGTCCGAGGCCAGAAAACCAAGCCTAATCACTTCTGAGGAGAAGGCACCTAGTCCAGTTCATATTGACGAGAAAGTAGCAAGCCCAGTCAAGTCTGAGGTGAGGAAAGCCAGCCTAGTCACTCCTGAGGAGAAGGCACCTAGCCCAGTTCATCTTGACGAGAAAGAACCAAGCACAGTTATGACCGACGACAAAGAGCCAATCTTAGTCAAGCCAGACGAGAAAGAACCAAGTTTAGTTAAACCTGACAAGAAGGTACCAAGCCTTCCGGAAGAAAAGGTACCTAGGCCGGTTCATCTTGTTGAGAAACTGTCAAGCCCAGTCAAGACCGACGACAAAGAGTCAATCTTAGTAAAGCCAGACGAGATAGAACCAATTTTAGTTAAATCTGACGAGAGGGAACCAAGTCTTCCGAAAGAAAAGGCACCTAGCCCAGTTGATCTAGACGAGAAAGTGCCAAGCTTAGTCAAGTCTGAAGAGAAAAAACCAAACTTCATCACTCCGGAAGAGAAGGCACCTAGCCTGGTTCATCTTGTCGAGAAAGTGCCAAGCCCAGTCAAGACTGACGATGAAGAGTCAGTCTTAGCCAAACCTGACGAAAAAGAACCAAGTGCCATCAAGCCTGATGACAGAAAGCCAATTTTATTAACACCAGAAGAAAAAATACCTAGCCTGGAAAAACAAGAGCCCAATAAATCGGATGACAAGATATCAAGTCCACTTAAAGCATCTGTAACCCTAGCCCCAATAGAAAAAGGTACCGCTAAGCCAATAGATGTTGATGACAAACATGACGATATAAAGAAAGAGCATTTGGAAGAAGATGGCTTTGTTGTCGTTGACAAAGACCTGCTCGATGAAACTTACGACAAAATTGAATCCATTTCTACAGATGATAAAGTGGACGAGACTGAAGCCAGTCCAGTGGATAAATCAAAACTGTCACAATATATTTTGGGGACAAAAAAAGAAGACGAACTAAATATCACCATCGATGAGAAACCACGAGTCCTTAAGATTTCTGATGCCATTCTCAGCAAAGTTCCTGTAAAAGAACCTAGTCCAGAGAAAGAGGCTCAGATAAGAGAGGAAGTGGATCAAGGTATCAAAATCAAAGATGACCTTACACATGAAAAGCTAACGAAAGAACTCACTATTCACACTGACATACAAGATCAATCTGAAGAAGAAATACCAAGCCCAGAACTTGTGCTCGACGCACTTAAAGACATCGAAATGAAACTTGGTCTTGGTAAAGTCATAAAAGAAACAAAGGAAATCTCAAGTGAAGAACGTGACTTGATCACTGAAAAGGAAATTCTTGACGCTATGACTGATATTTCCTTAGAAGACTCGGAATCACAACGAGTTTCAAGCCCATTGCCAACCAAAGAATATATGAAAAAAATGATTACCGAAAAAGAAGAATCACTTGATATCAAAATCAAGGATGGGACCAAACCCTCAATTGGATCTGAAGATTCTATTGATACAAAACTAGACTTAAAACCAAAAGAAGAACTTGATGAAATCACGAAAACAGATATCATTTCTGACAAACTTGATGAGAAGCAAGTTGGTCTAGAAAAAGATATTCATGACATCAAACAAATTGAAAAGCAAATCGATGGTGAAGATTTATTAAGTAAATCTGAAGAAGTAACAATAGAAAAAGCGACAGTCGCAAAAACTCTACTAAGCAAATTTGAAAAAACGATTGACAAAACGAAAGAATTTATATCTGAAACTTTACTTCAACATGAAAAACCTGAAGAAGTCAGTCCAGAATTGAAGGAAGTATTGACTGTAAAAGAACAACTTAGCTCCATCGAAGTAATTGAAAAGACACCAACCTCAGTCCAAATCGATGAAAAGGAGAGCATTCTCCATCCTGATGAAATAAAACGTAGCTCAATTGAGCCTGCCGAGAAAGAGCCATACTCGGTAAAGCCAGATGAAAAGGAACCTAGCCTCATAAAACCAGACCAGAAAGAACCCAGCCCTGTCAAACCTGATGAAAAGGCGCTCAGCTCTCTCAAGACCAAGACCAAAGAGGATAAGGAGCCAAGCCTTGTCAAACCTGATGAAAAGGCACCCAGCCCTGCCAAGCTTGACGAGAAGGAGACTAGCCTTGAAAAGCTAGACGAAAAGGTGCCCAGCCCCGCGTCATCTGTGAAGGACGAGCTAAGCCCAGCCAAGCCAGACGAAAAGGTGGCCAGCCCAGTGTCACCTGTGAAGGATGAGCTAAGCCCAGCCAAGCTAGATGAAAAGGTGCCCAGCCCAGCGTCATCAGTGAAGGATGAGCTAAGCCCAGCCAAACCAGATGAAAAGGCACCCAGCCCGGCGTCATCTGTGAAGGATGAGCTAAGCCCAGTTAAGACAGACGAAAAGGTGACGAGCCCAGCGTCACCTGTGAAGGATGAGCTAAGCCCAGTCAAGCCAGACGAAAAGGTGACGAGCCCAGCATCGCCTGTGAAGGACGAGCTAAGCCCAGCCAAGCCAGATGAAAAGTTGCCCAGCCCGGTATCATCGATGAAGGATGAGCTAAGTGCAGCTAAGCCAGATGAAAAGGTGGCCAGCCCAGTGTCACCTGTGAAGGATGAGCTAAGCCCAGCCAAGCCAGATGAAAAGGTGCCCAGCCCAGCGTCATCAGTGAAGGATGAGCTAAGCCCAGCCAAGCCAGATGAAAAGGCACCCAGCCCGGCGTCATCTGTGAAGGATGAGTTAAGCCCAGTTAAGACAGATGAAAAGGTGACCAGCCCAGTGTCATCTGTGAAGGATGAGCTAAGTCCTGCTAAGCCAGACGAAAAGGTGACCAGCCCAGCGTTACCTGTGAAGGAGGAGCTAAGCCCAGCCAAACCAGCTGAAAAGGCACCCAGCCCGGCGTCATCTGTAAAGGACGAGCTAAGCCCAGCCAAGCCAGAAGAAAAGGCGCCCAGTCCGCCGTCATCTGTAAAGGACGAGCTAAGCCCAGCCAAGCCAGAAGAAAAGGCGCCCAGTCCGCCGTCATCTGTGAAGGATGAGCTAAGTCCTGCTAAGCCAGACGAAAAGGTGACCAGCCCAGCGTTACCTGTGAAGGAGGAGCTAAGCCCAGCTAAGCCAGACGAAAAGGTGCTCAGCCCAGCCTCATCTGTAAAGGACGAGCTAAGCCCAGCAAAGCCAGAAGAAAAGGCGCCCATTCCGGCGTCATCTGTGAAGGATGAGCTAAGCCCAGCCAAGACAGATGAGAAGGTGCCCAGCCCAGCGTCACCTGTGAAGGATGAGCTAAGCCCAGCCAAGCCAGATGAAAAGGTGCCCAGCCCAGCGTCATCAGTGAAGGATGAGCTAAGCCCAGCCAAGCCAGATGAAAAGGCACCCAGCCCGGCGTCATATGTGAAGGATGAGCTAAGCCCAGTTAAGACAGATGAAAAGGTGACCAGCCCAGTGTCATCTGTGAAGGATGAGCAAAGTCCTGCTAAGCCAGACGAAAAGGTGACCAGCCCAGCGTTACCTGTGAAGGAGGAGCTAAGCCTAGCTAAGCCAGACGAAAAGGTGCCCAGCCCAGCGTCATCTGTAAAGGACGAGCTAAGCCCAGCCAAGCCAGAAGAAAAGGCGCCCATTCCGGCGTCATCTGTGAAGGATGAGCTAAGCCCAGCCAAGACAGATGAGAAGGTGCCCAGCCCAGCGTCATCAGTGAAGGATGAGCTAAGTCCTGCTAAGCCAGACGAAAAGGTGACCAGCCCAGCGTTACCTGTGAAGGAGGAGCTAAGCCCAGCTAAGCCAGACGAAAAGGTGCCCAGCCCAGCGTCATCTGTAAAGGACGAGCTAAGCCCAGCCAAGCCAGAAGAAAAGGCGCCCAGTCCGCCGTCATCTGTGAAGGATGAGCTAAGCCCAGTTAAGACAGATGAAAAGGTGACCAGCCCAGTGTCATCTGTGAAGGATGAGCTAAGTCCTGCTAAGCCAGACGAAAAGGTGACCAGCCCAGCGTTACCTGTGAAGGAGGAGCTAAGCCCAGCTAAGCCAGACGAAAAGGTGCCCAGCCCAGCCTCATCTGTAAAGGACGAGCTAAGCCCAGCAAAGCCAGAAGAAAAGGCGCCCATTCCGGCGTCATCTGTGAAGGATGAGCTAAGCCCAGCCAAGACAGATGAGAAGGTGCCCAGCCCAGCGTCACCTGTGAAGGATGAGCTAAGCCCAGCCAAGCCAGATGAAAAGGTGCCCAGCCCAGCGTCATCAGTGAAGGATGAGCTAAGCCCAGCCAAGCCAGATGAAAAGGCACCCAGCCCGGCGTCATCTGTGAAGGATGAGCTAAGCCCAGTTAAGACAGATGAAAAGGTGACCAGCCCAGTGTCATCTGTAAAGGATGAGCTAAGTCCTGCTAAGCCAGAAGAAAAGGCGCCCAGTCCGCCGTCATCTGTGAAGGATGAGCTAAGCCCAGCCAAGACAGATGAGAAGGTGCCCAGCCCAGCGTCACCTGTGAAGGATGAGCTAAGCCCAGCCAAGCCAGATGAAAAGGTGCCCAGCCCAGCGTCATCAGTGAAGGATGAGCTAAGCCCAGCCAAGCCAGATGAAAAGGCACCCAGCCCGGCGTCATCTGTAAAGGATGAGCAAAGTCCTGCTAAGCCAGACGAAAAGGTGACCAGCCCAGCGTTACCTGTGAAGGAGGAGCTAAGCCTAGCTAAGCCAGACGAAAAGGTGCCCAGCCCAGCGTCATCTGTAAAGGACGAGCTAAGCCCAGCCAAGCCAGAAGAAAAGGCGCCCATTCCGGCGTCATCTGTGAAGGATGAGCTAAGCCCAGCCAAGACAGATGAGAAGGTGCCCAGCCCAGCGTCATCAGTGAAGGATGAGCTAAGTCCTGCTAAGCCAGACGAAAAGGTGACCAGCCCAGCGTTACCTGTGAAGGAGGAGCTAAGCCCAGCTAAGCCAGACGAAAAGGTGCCCAGCCCAGCGTCATCTGTAAAGGACGAGCTAAGCCCAGCCAAGCCAGAAGAAAAGGCGCCCAGTCCGCCGTCATCTGTGAAGGATGAGCTAAGCCCAGTTAAGACAGATGAAAAGGTGACCAGCCCAGTGTCATCTGTGAAGGATGAGCTAAGTCCTGCTAAGCCAGACGAAAAGGTGACCAGCCCAGCGTTACCTGTGATGGAGGAGCTAAGCCCAGCTAAGCCAGACGAAAAGGTGCCCAGCCCAGCCTCATCTGTAAAGGACGAGCTAAGCCCAGCAAAGCCAGAAGAAAAGGCGCCCATTCCGGCGTCATCTGTGAAGGATGAGCTAAGCCCAGCCAAGACAGATGAGAAGGTGCCCAGCCCAGCGTCACCTGTGAAGGATGAGCTAAGCCCAGCCAAGCCAGATGAAAAGGTGCCCAGCCCAGCGTCATCAGTGAAGGATGAGCTAAGCCCAGCCAAGCCAGATGAAAAGGCACCCAGCCCGGCGTCATCTGTGAAGGATGAGCTAAGCCCAGTTAAGACAGATGAAAAGGTGACCAGCCCAGTGTCATCTGTAAAGGATGAGCTAAGTCCTGCTAAGCCAGACGAAAAGGTGACCAGCCCAGCGTTACCTGTGAAGGAGGAGCTAAGCCCAGCTAAGCCAGACGAAAAGGTGCCCAGCCCAGCGTCATCTGTAAAGGATGAGCTAAGCCCAGCCAAGCCAGAAGAAAAGGCGCCCATTCCGGCGTCATCTGTGAAGGATGAGCTAAGCCCAGCCAAGACAGATGAGAAGGTGCCCAGCCCAGCGTCATCAGTGAAGGACGAGCTAAGTCCAGCCAAGCCAGAAGAAAAGGCGCCCAGTCCGCCGTCATCTGTGAAGGATGAGCTAACCCAAGCCAAGCCAGATGAAAAGGCGCCCAGCCCGGCGTCATCTGTGAAGGATGAGCTAAGCCCAGCCAAGACAGATGAAAAGGTGACCAGCCCAGTGTCATCTGTGAAGGATGAGCTAAGTCCTGCTAAGCCAGACGAAAAGGTGACCAGCCCAGCGTTACCTGTGAAGGAGGAGCTAAGCCCAGCTAAGCCAGACGAAAAGGTGCCCAGCCCAGCGTCATCTGTGAAGGACGAGCTAAGCCCAGTTAAGCCAGATGAAAAGGTGCCCAGCCCAGCGTCATCTGTGAAGGACGAGCTAAGCCCAGCTAAGCCAGACGAAAAGGTGCCCAGCCCAGCGTCATCTGTGAAGGACGAGCTAAGCCCAGTTAAGCCAGATGAAAAGGTGCCCAGCCTGGTATCATCAATGAAGGACGAGTTAAGTCCAGCTAAGCCAGACGAAAATGTGCCCAGCCCAGCGTCATCATTGAAGGACGAGCTAAGTTCAGCTAAGCCAGACGAAAAGGTGACCAATCCAGTGTCATCTGTGAAGGATGAGCTAAGCCCAGCCAAGCCGGATGAAAAGGTGCTCAGCCCGGCGTCATCTGTGAAGGATGAGCTAAGTCTAGCCAAGCCAGACGAAAAAGTTCCTAAACCAATAAAACTTGATTTAGTTTCAAGTTTCAAGAGATCAAGCCTAGTTGAATCTGACGAAGAAGTACTCAGTCCAGCGTTAATGGATGATACTGAGCCCACAGATGTAAAAGAGCTACCGTCAGTCAAAGGTTCCATTCTAATAAAAGGCGATGCCACAACACCCAGCCCAAGCCACTTTGATGAGAAATTGCCTAGCCCTGCAAAACTCGACGAGAAGGCACCCAGCCCAGAAAAACCTGATGAAAAGGACATCTCCAAAGCTGATGAAACGACTGTATCAGTTTTAGACAGAAAAACACCAACTCCAACTCACGAAGAATTAGAAATTGAAACGCTATTACTAGATTTTGAACCGATAGGGGAGACAGAAGAAGACACAACTACTCAGATAATTACAGTAACGGAACAAGGTCTCGTAATCAAGCGAAAAACAATAATAACTACAATCATTCAAGAATACTCTAATATAAGCAGAACTATAACCAAATATAAAATTACTGTTATCTCTATGGAGGCAGACGAATATCCAGATGGTAAACAGTCCAGAAGAACCTTTAAAGAGGTATCCATCGCTGATATGAGACCTAAAAAGAGCACAGTAAAGATTGAGGTGAAAGAACCCACTCCAGTAACTGATAAAGATATTAAATGTACAAGTCAAGATCTGTCAGATACATTTGATGAAAAGCTACAGCAGAAAAAACCGAGCACGGATCAACCTGATGAAATGGCTAGTCCTATCAAGCCAGGTGAGAATGAACCAAGCGTCAGTGTCAAGACTGATGAAAAGGCTGCGAGTCCTGTCACACCTCATGAGAAAGCATCTAGCCCCGTTAAGCCTGATGAGAAGGCTGCTAGCCCTATCAAACCTGACGAGAAAGAACCCAGCCCTGAAAAGCCCGATGACAAGGCTGCTAGCCCAATCAAGCCAGGTGAGAAGGCAGAAAGCCCAGTCAAACTTGATGAGAAGAAACCTAGCTTAGTCAAGCCTGGTAAAAAGGCTTCTACTCCCATCAAAGAGTTGGTTCTAGAAGAAAAACTAACAAAACCACTACAACTGGACGTTATCTCCGTACTAACAGAACTTGATAAAAAAATATCAAGCCCTATGAAGTCTGATGGGAAAGAATCGATCCCAGAAAAACCTGATGAAAAGGCTACTAGCCCAGTCAAACCTGGTAAGAAAGAACCTAGCCTAGAAAAGCTGGATCAAAAAGCTTTTAGCCCAGTTAAACCTGACGAGAAAGAATCTCTCTCAGAAAAGCCTCATGAGAAAGCAGCAACCCCAGTCAAGCCTGACGAGAAAGAACCTAGCCCAAAAAAGCCTGATGAGAAGGCTGCTAGCCCAGTCAAGCCGAGTGAGAAAGAATCTATCCCTGAAAAGGTTAATGAGAAGGCTGCTAGCCCTGTCAAACCTGACGAAAAAGAACCTAGCCAAGAAAAGCCTGATGAGAAGGTTGTTAGCCCAGTCAAACCTGATGAGAAAGAACCTAGCCCTGAGAAGTCTGATGAGAAGGCTGCTAGCCCAGTCAAGCCGGGTGAGAAAGAATCTATTCCTGAAAAGGTTGATGAGAAGACTGCTAGCCCTGTCAAATCTGACGAGAAAGAACCTAGCCCAGAAAAGCCTGATGAGAAGGCTGCTAGTCCAGTCAAACCTGACGAGAAAGAATCTATCCCTGAGAAGCCTGATGAGAATGCTACCAGTCAAGACAAATCCGACGAGAAAGAATCCATCTCAGAAAAACTTCATGAGAAGGCTGTTAGCCCAGTCAAACCTGACGAGAAAGAAGCTAGCCCAGAAAAACCTGATCAGAAGGCTGCTAGCCCAGTCAAGCTAGGTGAGAAAGAATCTATCCCTGAAAAGGTTGAAGAGAAGGCTGTTTGCCCTGTCAAACCTGACGAGAAAGAACCTAGTCCAAAAAAGCCTGATGAGAAGGCTGTTAGCCCAGTCAAATCTGATGAAAAAGAACCTAGCCCTGAGAAGCCTGATGAGAAGGCTGCTAGTCCAGTCAAGCCGGGTGAGAAAGAATCTATTCCCGAAAAGGTTGATGAGAAAGCTCCTAGCTCTATCAAACCTGACGAGAAAGAACCTACCTCAGAAAAGCCCGATGAGAAGGCTGCTAGCCCAGTCAAACCTGTAGAGAAAGAATCTATCTCAGAAAAACCTCAGGAAAAGGCAGCAAGCCCGGTCAAGCCGGGTGAGAAAGAATCTATCCCTGAAAAGGTTGATGAGAAGGCTGGTAGCCCTATAAAACCTGACGAGAAAGAACCTAGCCTAGAAAAGCCTGATGAGAAGGCTTCTAGCCCAGTCAAGCCGGGTGAGAAAGAATCTATCCTTGAAAAGGTTGATGAGAAGGCTGCTAGCCCTGTCAAACCTGATGAAAAAGAACCTAGCTCAGAAAAGCCTGATGAGAAGGCAACTAGCCCAGTCAAACCTGTAGAGAAAGAATCTATCTCAGAACAACCTCATGAAAAGGCAGCAAGCCCAGTCAAGCCGGGCGACAAAGAATCTATCCCTGAAAAGGTTGATGAGAAGGCTGTTAGCCCAGTCAAGCCTGGTGAGAAAGAATCTATCCCTGAAAAGGTTGATGAGAAAGCTCCTAGCCCTGTCAAACCTGACGAGAAAGAACCTAGCTCGGAAAAGCCCGATGAGAAGGCTGCTGGCCCAGTCAAACCTGTAGAGAAAGAATCTATCTTAGAAAAAGCTCATGATAAGGCAGCAAGCCCAGTCAAGCCGGGTGAGAAAGAATCTATCCCTGAAAAGGTTGATAAGAAGGCTGCTAGCCCTGTCAAACCTGACGAGAAAGAGCCTAGCTCAGAAAAGCCTGATGAGAAGGCTGCTAGCCCAATCGAACCTGACAAGAAAGAATCTATCTCAGAAAAGCCTGATGAGAAGGCTGCTAGCCCAGTCAAACCTGACGAGAAAGAACCAAGCCCAGAAAAGCCTGATGAGAAGGCTGGTAGCCCAGTCAAGCCGGTTGACAAAGAATCTATCCCCGAAAAGGTTGATGAGAAGGTTGCTAGCCCTGTCAAACCAGACAAGAAAGAACCAAGCCCAGAAAAGCCTGATGAGAAGGCTGGTAGCCCACTCAAGCTGGGTGAGAAAGAATCTATCCCTGAAAAGGTTGATGAGAATTCTGCTGGCCCTGTCAAACCTGAAGAGAAAGAACCTAGCTCAGAAAAACCTTATGAGAAGGCTGCTTGCCCAGTCGAACCTGACGAGAAAGAATCTATCTTAGAAAAGCCTGATGAGAACGCTGCTAGCCCTGTCAAACCAGACGAGAAAGAACCCAGCTCAGAAAAGCCTGACGAGAAGGCTGCTAGCCCTGTCAAACCTGTAGAGAAAGAATCTATCTCAGAAAAGCCTGATGAGAAGGCTGCTAGCCTAGTCAAACCTGAAGAGAAAGAATCTATCTCAGAAAAACCTCAAGAAAAGGCAGCAAGCCCAGTCAAGCCGGGTGACAAAGAATCTATCCCTGAAAAGGTTGATGAGAAGGCTGCTAGCCCTGTCAAACCAGACGAGAAAGAACCCAGCTCAGAAAAGCCTCATGAGAAGGCTGCTAGCCCTGTCAAACCTGTAGAGAAAGAATCTATCCCTGAAAAGGTTGACGAGAAGGCTGCTAGCCCTGTCAAACCTGAAGAGAAAGAACCCAGCTCAGAAAAGCCTGATGAGAAGGCTACTAGCCCAGTCAAACCTAACGAGAAAGAATCTATATCAAAAAAGCCTGATGAGAAGGCTGTTAGCCCAGTCAAGCCGGGTGACAAAGAAACTATCCCTGAAAAGGTTGATGAGAAGGCTGTTAGCCCTGTCAAACCTGTAGAGAAAGAATCTATCTCAGAAAAAGTTCATGATAAGACAGCAAGCCCAGTCAAGCCGGGTGAGAAAGAATCTATCACTGAAAAGGTTGATGAGAAGGCTGCTAGCCCTGTCAAACCTAACGAGAAAGAATTTATCTCAGAAAAGCCTGATGAGAAGGCTGCTAGCCCAGTCAAGCCGAGTGACAAAGAATCTATCCCTGAAAAGGTTGATGAGAAGGCTGCTAGCCTTGTCAAACCAGACGAGAAAGAACCTAGCCCAGAAAAACCTGATGAGAAGGCTGGTGGCCCACTCAAGCTGGGTGAGAAAGAATCTATCCCTGAAAAGGTTGATGAGAAGGCTGCTGGCCCTGTCAAACCTGAAGAGAAAGAACCTAGCCCAGAAAAGCCTGATGAGCAGGCTGCTAGCCCAGTCGAACCTGACGAGAAAGAATCTATCTTAGAAAAGCCTGATGAGAAGGCTGCTAGCCCAGTCAAACCTGACGAGAAAGAATCTCTCTCAGAAAAGTCTGATGAGAAGGCTGCTAGCCCAGTCAAACCTGACGAGAAAGAATCTATCTCAGAAAAGCCTGATGAGAAGGCTGCTAGCCCAGTCAAGCCGGGTGAGAAAGAATCTTTCCCTGAAAAGGTTGATGAGAAGGCTGCTAGCCCTGTCAAACCTGATGAGAAAGAACGTAGCTCAGAAAAGCCTGATGAGAAGGCTGCTAGCCCAATCGAACCTGACAAGAAAGAATCTATCTCAGAAAAGCCTGATGAGAAGGTTGCTAGGCCAGTCAAACCTGACGAAAAAGAATCTCCCTCAGAAAAGCCTGCTGAGAAGGCTGTTAGCTCAGTCAAGCCAGGTGAGAAAGAATCTATCCCTGAAAAGGTTGATGAGAAAGCTCCTAGCCCTGTCAAACCTGACGAGAAAGAACCTAGCTCAGAAAAGCCTGATGAGAAGGCAGCAAGCCCAGTTCAGCTGGGTGAGAAAGAATCTATCCCTGAAAAGGTTGATGAGAAAGCTCCAAGCCCTGTCAAACCTGACGAGAAAGAACCTAGGCCAGAAAAGCCTGATGAGAAGGCTACTAGCCCAGTCAAGCCGGGTGAGAAAGAATCTATCCCTGAAAAGGTTGATGAGAAGGCTGCTAGCCCTGTCAAACCTGATGAAAAAGAACCTAGCCCAGCAAAGCCCGATGAAAAGGAACCCAGCTCAGACAAGCCTGATGAAAAGACTTCTAGCCCAATCAAAGAGTTAGTTCTTGAACAAAAACTAACAAAACCACTACAACTGGATGTTGTCTCCGTACTTACTGAATTTGATAAAAAAGCACCTAGCCCTATCAAGTCTGATGAAAAAAAATCTAGCCCAGAAAAGCCTGATATGAAGGCAGCAAGCCCAGTAAAGCTGGATGAGAAAGAACCTAGCCCTAAGAAGCCTGATGAGAACGCTACTAGCCCAGTCAAACCTGACGAGAAAGAATCCATATCAGAAAAACCTCATGAGAAGGCAGGAAGCCCAATTAAGCCGGGTGAGAAAGAATTTATCTCAAAACAGCCTGATGAGAAAGCAGCTAGCCCCGCCAAGTCTGATGAGAAAGAGCCTAGCAAACCTTTACTTGATGACTTAAAGATTGATACAAAGGAACTTAGCCATGCCAAGACAGAGAAAGAGTCACCAAGCCCAGTAAAACTTGGTGACAAGGAGTCTGCTCTTGTTGAGGCTGATGACAAAGCAATTGATTCCGTTTTTGGAGAAAAAGTGGTGAAGCTGTTTAAACAAGATGTTGTTTCTGCACTTACTAAACCAGAAGACGTTGAGCAAAGTGCCGTCAAACCCGAAGAGAAGGCGCCTTGTACAGTCGAAACCAAGGAAAAGCCTAGTCCCACGAAAGCAGATGATAAGGTACCAGTTTCATTAAAGTCTGAAAAGAAAGCATCAACTGTAGAGAAACTTGACAATGGACACCTCAGTCCCAGTAGCCCAATACAAGATAAATCCTTCTCGTTCTTCGGTGACAAGGAAATAGAAGAAAGACTGAAGGGTTTCAAACCAATGGGCGAATCAGAAGAAAAAACTATTACTCAATATCTAACGATAACCGTAGAAGGTATCGTTATTATGCGAACATTTATTATCACTACGATTGTTCAAAAATACTATAGTGTTACAAGAACAACAGTGATGTATAAGATCATGATCGTTACTGTCGAAGAAGATGAACTACCAGATGGGACTAAAGTCAGCAGAACATACACAAAAACTTCACTCAGTCACTCCAAACCTACCTTAGAACAACTTATGCAACTAGTTAAGACGCTAAGTGACGAACAACAAAAGGAAATGCAACCAATTCTCGAGACCAAAGGAACAAGAACAGTAGACCTTGGTTTCACATCAGTGTCAACCAAATCAGATGAAACAGTACTAAGTCTCGTAGAACATGATGATAAAACGCGAGACAAGCCTACCCAGGAGAAAACTAGCTTAGATAAGCCCGATAAGAAAGAACCAATCACAGATCATCCTGACAAGACGGCAACTAGCCCAATCAAACCAGATGAAAAGGCAGCTAGTCCAGTTACACCTGAAAAGGAAGCAGCTAGCCCAGACAAACCTGCCGAGAAGGTAGCTAGCCCAGCTAAGCTTTCTGAGGAAAAAACGAGACCAATCACACCTGATGAAAAAGCAGATAGCCCAGACAAAACTGACGAGAAGGTAGCTAGCCCAGCTAAGCTTTCTGAGAAAGAAACAAGACCAATCACTCTTGATGAAAACGCAGATAGCCCAGTTAAGCCTGACGAGAAGGCCACAAGCCCATTCAAACCTGATGAAGATAAACAGACAAGCTCTGTCAAGGCTACTGAAAAAGACAGACCAGAAAAATCTGAAGTAACTAAAAAGGAAATTGAAACCAAGTCAAAAGATGACGAAAAAGACATTGATGAAAAAGAACTCTTTGATGAAGAACCTACGTCCATTACAAGTGAAAAGACACCGTCTGAAACATATCTTTCTGCACAAAAATACGACAAACAAGAGCAAATCATAGAAGAAAAAGTTGTCGCAAAATCAATGACTCCAGTAGCAGCTAATGTCCTAAAAAAACATACAGAAGAAAATTTCGAACTACAAGACCTAGACACGGATGAAAAAGACATTTACGAAGATGGTGAATCAATTAGTGAAGATAGTCAAGTAATGGAAAGAGTTGATATCAAAAAAGAATCACATGCTCAAGTAACAGCTATGAAAGTGCAATCTCTATCAAGTCACACTGAAGAAACGCTAAAACAAGAAACACAATTCATTTCTAAGTTAGCACCTAGCCTTAAGGAAACTGTCAGCAAGCCACATGAGGTCAAGAAGAGATCTGTTCCAGGTGATAAGTCCACTCAAGATTCTCTTAATAGTTTGACAGACGGTCTTACACCCATACCGCATGGAAGCAGTTCCGAAGATGTGTCTAAAGAAACCAGTCTTGAAGAAAAGTATAGTTATGAAGGCAGTGAAAAATCCGAAAAGAAATCTATTAAAGACAAGCTATATTCTGATGATTCTTCTAGCCAAAAACTTGAATCACTCACATTTGATGATTCCCTGACATCAACATTAAGAGATACTGATTTAACAAAGGTTCATGATGGGAAAACACAAGAACTTGGATCACCAAAAGATGAAGTTCCTCTTTCAGAAGCATCAGACTCAGGAGTGCACAGTATACCTATTGATTTAGGAGCAAGTGATGATAAAAGTGTATCTCAAGCAATGAAGGATAGTGCTGTACATCTTATGGAGTCTATACATAAAGCATTTGGAGAAGATACTGTACAACAGGGTATCAAGACAGAAAGCGTAGAATCTTTGGTCAGGGTATCCACTCCTCCAACGGTGCCAGTAAGTCCACTTCCAAAGACTCCAAGTAGCTTTCAAGATGTGAAAATCAGTGATGGAGTTCAAAGCGAAGTTACCTACGACAAATCTGATGGCAGCGAAGAAACAATCACTAAAGTGGTTCACGTCGGAGATGATGTTCTAACTCAGCGAATTTCAACATCTACTGAGAAAGTACCTAAAAAAACAACTGCTATTATAGACGACGAATCTGATCTCTTATCTTTAATGCAAAATGTTGGAAAGATCAAAACAGAAACTGACACCGTTACAAAGATCATAAAAGAAGGTGAAAATGTTGTCACTCAGACTATAACTACTGTCACTACTAAAGAAGTAATATCCAGAGAAGATGGCACACCACAAAATATTAAGACTACGATAGAAACAACAACACTTAGCAAAGGATCTGATGGTTCTACAACCACCATAACAGACACACAAACATTACTCTCAGAATGTTCTTCCAGCCTTAGATCTACCTCATCCATGGATTTGTACGCCAAAGACAGAACTGATAAGGAATATTTAGAAAACGAAGAAAAGTTTGAAGTTAGAGACTTGACTGACAAACGCGAGTCTTCCGTCCCTAAAGACGTAGAATCCCTCAAATCCTTTTTAAGTGAGACTGATGAATCAGATGATAATATTGAAGATACAATCATCGATACAGATGTAAGTAAACGAATAATCAAGGAAAATAACAAAGATATTGTGGAAACTGTAACAACAACGACTAAAAAGGAAACCATAAAAGTCAGTGACCACAAAAAGATAATTCGGACTACAGTCGAAACAAATGTCACAAAAGAACACTCTGATGGATCAAGAGATGTACAGAAAAATGTTGAAGTTAAGACTGAAGAAATTATTTTAGATTCTAGCAATAATTTAGACAGTATTCTGAGTGAATTTACAATTTGTGGTAAGCCTGAAGAAAGCGTTGCTACTACAACAGAAGATATTAAACAGGAGACCTTTATCATCAAACGAGCCATTGTTACAAGGGTAGTAAAAACAAAATATGCTGATAAAGAAGGCGTTCCTAAAAAACTCAAGACTGACACAACCATCACTACAACTGATAATTATCCTGATGGCTCATCTCGCACTAAAGTTGATAGTAGTACATCTCTGACAGATTTTGAAATAGAATCTGTGGAAAGCCCTGAACTTCAAGACTTAACAATAGAAAGCAAAGCAGTAGAAACTGACAAATATGAGAAAACTGTAATTATTAATGGTAAAAATGCTCTTCAAATTATAACAATAACCACAACGCAGGAAATATTGTGCTCAATCGATAGAAGTAAACGAAAGCTCAAGACTACAGTAGAAACTGTGACAGAGACCATGCTTCCTGATGGAATGACAGAAGTCACTAAAGACGTCAAAGTATCTATTTCAGATGTCGGAATACAAGCTGTAGACGAAAGTCTTGAAGGCTTCGATTCAATTGGCAAACCCAAAGAAGAGACTACTTCAGAAACCAAAATAGTTACGGAAGACGGTAAAACTATTAAGAGAACAACAACAATAACTACTACTATCCACGAATACACAAACACTTCCAAAACCATAAAGCGAATTAAAACTGTAGTCAAAACAGTCGTTGAAGATGAACACCCAGATGGCTCTGTAATCAAAAAGACCAGCGAAAAAATTTCACTCATAGATGAAAATCTTATAGAAATGCAAGTTGACGCCGATCCTGATACTGAAAAAATAGAAGAAATTCTAAAGGAACTTGTTCCATCCGAACCAGAAGTCAGGGAAAATGTAGAAACAGAAGAAATAAAAGAAAATAAAATAACCATCCTTAGAACTATTACTACTAAGATCGTTAAGACTAAATACGCAGACAATCGAGGAGTACCACAAAAGCTTCAGACGGTTACGACAGTCACTACAAGTGATAAATATCCTGATGGTACTACAAAAGTTACTGTTGATACGAGCACCTCAATTACTGACATGAATGTTGATGAAATTCAAACAAAGAAGAAAGTACATACAGAAGAGAGTACTGTGCCAGCACCCAAGGAAAAAGCTTCATCACCAGTTGTCAATGGAGTTCATGAACAATCCGAAGAAGACAGATTTATGGAGGACAAACCAAAAACCGGTGATAAAATTCCTTTCGATGATGGATTGACGTCAACTGACGAAACTGCTAGTGAAAGTGGTAAAGTAGATGCTGCTCTCAAAGAATTTACACCAGTTGGTGATCCAGAAATCAGTGAATCTAGCGAGACCGTGGAGATCAAGGAAAAGGGCATAACTATCAAGAGAACTATAGTTACTAGAATAGTAAAGACGAAATATTCTGACAAACAAGGCAATCTCAAAAAACTGAAGACTGTTACCACTCTCACCACAACCGATTACTATCCAGATGGATCAGCGCGAACTATTGTTGAAAGCAGTACTTCAGTAACAGACATGGAAGTTGAATCAACCGATGCAGTCGAAGAAGGATTTGATACAATTGGAGACCCAATTGAAGACACGACCACTGAAACTAAAACTATCACTGAAGATGGTATTGTCATCAAAAGAAAAACAACTATCACGACAACAGTTCAAGAATATGCTAACACTAACCAAAACATTAAGAGAACTAAAACTACTGTCAAAACAGTGTCAGAAGATGAATACCCCGACGGGTCCGTTGTTACAAGAGCCAGTGAAAAGATCTCGTTAGTCGATGAAAGTCTTAAGACTATCGAGCCCACTGCAGAAGAACAAGCTGAGATAAGAAAATTAGAATCTGCTCTCAAAGATTTATTACCTTTGCGAGAACTTGAAGTGAGTGAGGATACAGATATAAAGGAATTAAAAGAAAACAATGTACAAATTAGAAGAATTATTAACACCAAGGTAGTTAAAACTAAATACGCTGATAGTCAGCAGGTATTAAGAAAACTAAAGACAGTTAAAACGGTCACAACAACAGATGAATATCCTGACGGTTCTGCAAGAACGACTGTGGATACAAGCACATCAGTCTGTGACATAAAAGAAGAACAGCGGCAAGTCCCAAGTCAACAGGTGATGGGCTATGACCAAATCGGAGATGTGCAAATTAATGTGGAAACTAAAAATAATGTTATAATTAGAGACGGCAGAGAACTTGAACAAATGATTACAATTAAAACAACAAAAGAAGTTCTTGAGTCACAACAAGAAGATGGAAAGAAAAAGGTAAGGATAACAGTAGAAACTGAGAGTCAAATTGCATTACCCGACGGCAATACAGAAATAACAAGAGACAAAAAAGTGACACTGGATGATTATAAAACAGAAACATTCTATGAAAATCTTACGGGATATATTGAAATCGGTAAACCAACAGAGTCAGCCGAAACTGAAGAATATTTCGTCATTGAAAATGGCATTAAAATCAATAGAAAAACTACAGTAGTAACGATTAAACAGGAATTCGAAAATACAGTAACACGTTCTAAGAAAGTCAAAACCATAATCAGATGTGAGACTGAAGACGAACACCCTGATGGTACTGTGATTACCAAGAAGAAAGAAACAGTAACTATCACTGACATAGCCGGTTACCCGCAAACACAAATGGACGATGTTCCTGAACGTCCTGAAGAATTACACATAGGTGACTCTGAAATTATAGAAAGTCTGACCGAGGATCTGGATGTTAAAAACGAAGTAATAGAGCGGGGTTCCATTACTATCAAGCGCAAAATCACAATTGCAACAAAACGAGAATTTTTGGCTAGCAATGATGTAAATATTAAACGCGTGCGAACCACGGTCGAAACAACTACTGTGGATGAATTCCCTGACGGAGCCACAGAAACAACTAAAGATGTAAAAATAACTGTTTCCGAATTCCAAAAGACATCCGACAGTGATCTACAAGCTGCACTGCAGGGATTAGTTCCCACGGGAAAGATCAAGACATCCGTTGATAAGAAAACCAACATCACTAAGTCGGACCATGGTGAAAAAATAACTCAGACAATTACGACTAACGTGACGAAAGAAGAACTTAACAATAGTAAAACGAATGACGTCGCGGTTAAAACAGTCACAGAAACTGTTACTGAAAACGCAAAAGATGATGGCACAGTCGAAACAACGAAAGACGTCCGCACACAAATAACATATTTACCTCCAGGGACCGGCCTTGACGATTGGTCCCCAGAAGAGCTCGAAGAAATAGAAAAACAACCAGTTGCACAGGAAGAAAGACAAGTACTAGATGATAGACCTGCAGTCAATCAATTACCACTTGAATCAAAGGACAAACCAGAGCCGAAACCAAAAAAGCAACGCTCTCCCGTGGGAGAAATAACTACAGAAACAGACACCTACACAAAAGTTATTAAAGAAGGTGACAATGAAATCACACAGACCGTCACTGTGGTGACCACAAAGGAGGTAATTAGCCCAGAAAAAATTAAAATTACTGTCGAAACTACTACAGTTAGCAAGGGCAGTGACGGTGTCACTAAGACTACTAAATCCACTAAAACTACGATATCAGAGTTTAGAGAGGAATTTGAAGAAACGGTTGACACTGGTGAAAGTGAGAAGTCGTTCTCTAAACTCTCTTCAAAGACTGGTGATATGCGAAGCTCGTCAGCAGCTAGCGATGATCTAGATCATCCTGGTATCTCTACCCCACCATCCGATATCAGCTCAAGAGGTTCTCGGGCTGCAACCCATGTCTGGGGCACTGAAAACGGCAGCGGAATGTATTATAGCGATGAAGATGGTCAGGGCAGTCCCAGCAGTACCAAATCACAAGTTGCACACTCTCCGAGATCCAATCTTAGCTTTGAATTAGACACTGCTAAGTCACAGCAGGAATTATTTGAGAAAGACATTATGTCAACCTCAGTTTATGGACAACTCCCTGAAGATGATTCCTATAAATCACATTCCGAAGTAATAACAACTGAAGTAATTACTGGCTCTACAACTAAAATGACGGAAGCCTTTTTAGCTAAAGAGAGATCTGAACATTTAAAACATAGCGATGCTACTTTCTTGAAAGAAGCTGATGAGCACTTTGAGAAAGCCATCGAGGAACACAAGAAGGTTAGCGGATCGCAAGTTATTTCAAACATAACAGCTAAATACGAGCTTGATTCTAAATTCCATTCAAGTTCAAGCCATTCTTATGAAGAAGAAAGTACAATTACATTAAAAGACATTAAATCAGAGTCGAAGAAAGTGACGGAAAGCAGTTCATCAAGCAAGCAGGAATCTAAGACCGAAAAATCGGATATAACCAGTTTAACTAGTAAACCATCTAAAGATCCTATCGAGTCTTGGGGAAAGCCACTTGGTTTGCCAAGTCCAATTGGTGCACCAACTCAGCAAGATGGCAAAAGTACTCCTAAGAAGCAAACAAGTTCGACCGTATTGAACAAGAATAAGATCAACCAGGAAAAGAGCAAGGAAGCAAAGAGTCGCGCCTCAGAGTCACCGAGCAAGAAAAAGGCACCGGCACCAGTTTACATGGAACTGACCTACGTGCCCCATCATGGCAACTCGTACTACTCCGCCATTGAATTCTTCAAGCGAGTCCGCGCACGCTACTACGTGTTCTCCGGCACTGAGCCATCGAAAGAGATCTACAACGCCTTGCTCGATGCCAAGAAGACATGGGAAGATAAAGATTTAGGTAAGTTATTTAGTTTCTATTTCATTTTTACCTAAGTAGAGATAATTGAAAAGTATGTTGGGTACCAACATACAGCGTCACCAAAATATATTTAGTATTGAAGTAATTTTTTACTTTAGAGTAATATGTGTAGGGAGATGAGATTCATAAAACTAGTTCCCTTAGCTCTTTTAAGTAATAACTTGTCTCTGTCCCTTGCAGAAGTCACCATAATCCCTACGTACGACACCGACGTGCTTGGCTACTGGGTGACAGAGAACGAGGAGGCTCTCGAGAAGTACAAGATCGACCTCTCGCCGTCTGCCTCGCGCTGCACCATCAACCTCCAGGACCACGAGACCTCGTGTGCGGCCTATAGACTCGAGTTCTAGGTTTCGGGTCTATTTGTAGCCTTCTCAGCGAAGAAGTGAGCCCCTCACACGGAGTTGACGCTTACGAACCGAATGAACCAAAGAAAAGTGTAATTGTTGTTGTAGAAAAAAAAGGCTGTGATATGAAAAGAAACGCTCGTAAGCTTTGACTCTTGGGGTCACTCCTACGTATGAGAGTGTTTGCAAATAGATGCTGAATTTTTGTGATATATGAATGCAATTAACAGACTGCTAAAGAGTTTGATAAAATCTTAGTTGATAATGAAAGTAACGAAAATGAAATGAAAACGAAAACAAAAGTGCTGGTGTCAAAATGTGTTGTGCAACCCACGGCCGATTCGTACCTCCCAAACTGACAGTGTCCTAACCACATCCAATTGTAAAGTCAATAACCAATTCTCGACCTAAGAACAGAGACGTCCATTTTTTTCTAAATACAACTGTTTTCTAGTAGCTTGCCATTTAAAATATATTTCTGATGATGTTTTAAAATTTGGTCTTATACAAAACTGTAGTGCTTTTATACATGATATTTAGCGTAACCAGTCCATTTTGTTTAGCCAAAACACCGCTTTGCGATCAAAATTTTTGGAGGAATGAAAAAAGAAAAATTATTTTGCTATCGCCAATTGTAATTTACAAATTGTACAAAATGTCTTAGCGGCAATTCTTTTGTTTAGCGTAGTCGCTTTAAAAGGACGTGATTAACACATGCATGTCATTCTAACTGACGTTAACATAAAACCTGATGGTACTTTTATAAAGGTTTAAAATAAAGATATACTTATAAACAAATGTTGTCTTATAAAGACATACTTAAATGTAAAGTCGCTCGTCGGACTAGTGCTACGTCACTAGTTTGTATTAATGTTTGTTAGATGAGACTTATTATTACGACTCTAGAACGACAAAGATGACTTCTCGTGTCAGCCTGTACCTCGTAAGTAATTCAGTTAGATGTAAGGAGTGACGTTTTCCACATTTGTTTTAAACTCGAGCTTATTTCCCTGCGATTATACATAGACGAATGGTGACGATCGAATGCAGAATCAAGGTAACTCTATGAAGCTCCAAAAGATGGCGTTGTTATCAATATCAGGTACTACATCACGCTAAAGAAATTTATCTTCTCGGCTATTTAAAAATAAGTTGCGCATACTTTCACAAGCTAACGCAACATTGATCTTTATTGTGACGCCATCCTGGACGACTTTAACGCAAATAAATAAGAAATTAGATACAGAGTCAATTATTATTGGAAAATCCTGCAACTTCTAGTATTAATTGAATGTGTGTCAAATGCTCTTATATTGAAGTAAAGTAAGGTATTTCTGCACTCGATCGAAGCTATATAACTGAAGACATCTGTGTTTTTCTAGACCAACAGTGAGCCTAAAACTATAGAGAGCTTAACCATTATAAATAATAAATGTTTTAGTAGAAAACTATTATTAAAGAATTCATTATATTTACCTCTGTTTAAGTTAATACTTGCTTGTTGCGTCGAGGTATAGTAATATAACATAGTTATAATTACGTGTTATATAAAATTTACTCATTTCCAAAAGATAATTATTAAATGAAACGAGATTATTGAATCTCTATGTTTATTACGTTGGCATCTTTATAATTATATATTTTGGTCTGTTGTATTTTTGTTTAGAAATTTCTAGTCGTGGCGACCCAAATACTTATAAAAATCGTTGTAGTCTTTAAAAATTCGTTCCTATTCCGATGAATTGTTTTTCAGCCGTTTTTGTAATATTTCTTTTGTCGAAGATTAAATCCTCATGTAATTATAGATAAAGATACCTACTCCATTAGATTACCGATTTGTTTCAGAATGTTATGTTCGAATGTGAGCGAATGTGATAATGATCCATAAATGATTCAGCATCTAGTGTGTAAGCAGGCTTGCCTCCGTACACTGGCAGACGCGAGCATGTTCAGCCTCTTGACTTACATTCATATAACATCTATTAGTTAATGCCAACTTGCTCGTATTCCCACTGTTCCGTTGTCCTTATTTGCCAAATATCCAATGAAAATGTTTGAGTCAATTAATTTTAAGTCATCCATAGTTATAAGTGGATTAATGTCACACAACAATCGCTTACTTCGCCAATATTTCTTAATATAGAGAAAAATATAGCGGAAACAATTCGTATTCTGAACGCACCAGCACAATGTATTAACATATATAAAAAAAAAACTTTAAAAAATTGTAAACGAATACATAAAGAATACTTTATTTGATTTTATTTTTTATGTATGTCAACGAATCAGTTTTTATTTTATAGTTTAAAATACATAATTAATATAGTATTTGTTACTTGTGTGGATTGATGTGAGCACAATATTGTTTCATTACGTGGTTTATGCTTTAGGTAGTTTGGATGGGACGAAACAGGGATGAGAAGGAATACCTTGTGGGGTGAGGTCGGAACCGATGCTACGCTAAGACCACCATTGGCTGCTCCAGTCAATTTTAGTAATAAGCGGCGCTTTACATCTCTACGTTGCTAAAAAATCTACAATTATTTTGAAGTCGAGTTGCTCGAATGGTAGTAAGGAGTTTTGGACGGTTCTGCTGCATGAGCAAAGCAACCTCAAAATAACAAAAGATTATCGCTAGAATTTACTATAAATAAATCATTACGAGTGCATCGGTGATGACTATAATAATGCTTCGAACAAAAAAGATTTTTGTGTAATTTTTATTTAACTAGGCTTTGTTATGTTCAGCCAGCCACCACTGTTTAGCTGGCTATAAAGCCTGACCCTAAAGTTTACTATTGTATTTTATAGCTAGAATTCTAATTAATGCATATTATTAGGAATATTAAAAATGTTATTAAAATTAAGAATTGTATCAGCTTAGTGAACATCAATAGCTCTGAGAAATAAACCATTATTGAAATTATTAAATGTTGTATTCTTCCAACTGTGGGTTACTTTAACATGTTTAATTATAGTTAACTAAATATTTACTGTCTTCGTTATAGAATATTATCTTGACTGTCAGGGGTTGGCAGACAACCATGCGGCTTACCTGAGTAAGCTTATCAATATTACCTCAACGAGACATAAAAAAAAAACTGATAATTTTGCCAACTTAGAACCTGCTTTACCTCAACGCCATCTATAGATGCCTAGAATTTAATATATATTAAGAAAATTAATCTTAAAGATGACATGAAGCATTACAACTCAAACATCAGGTACACCGTATGACTGTTTGTCATCACTCAGAACTTCATACATTTATAATGATGAGAAGGAATTGGATTGTTCGAAAAGTTCGGCTTGGGAATGTAACTCTCAAGAAAATCGATTTAAAGAGTAAATGGGAAATATGGATTTGTAGGTAGGTATTTTGTGGGATAGTCGTTGTAAAATAGAGCGTGTTGACAAATTACCACTTTGTAAAAGCTATGTAATGGTAGGTCAAGATATTTTGCGCAATTAATTATGGCTTAATTATGTGCGTCGATAAAGATTCGACCATACCTTGACGAACAAATCATGAATGTGGCTCAAGGACACCTGACTCTGGTAGTCAAATATTGAAGCTACTGTCCGCCACCAGTCAGCAATCCGTACGCGCTGGTTTGACCGAACCTTTAACACAACTCTATCCTTCCAAAAAATAACATGTCATCTCCGTTTTAAATTTAATAAAATATTAATTATGTATTCTTACTAGATAATAATAATTACAATTAATTAGAAATATTTTTCACGCTCTATTTTACTAAGCGATGTGAATGCTTAAGTGGTGCTAGAAACCGATGCGTTACAATATTAGTATTGAATGTTTGCGCCCTGTTAATGATGAGGGTGGGATTTTAGCTAACAGAAGATTTTCTCATTAACAATAACATAGTTTGCGGTTTAAGATTCCTATTCACCGGACTTTGACAGATGATTATACTGAAATATCTAGCAATGGCCGCAGCCAGTCAGCAATTTGTCCATAGCACTTTGATCGAAACCTAACAAAGGTAGAACACAAATTCCTTGACTCATTTTATGTGACGCCAAATTACGCATATTTGTTTG
Source organism: Cerastis rubricosa (assembly GCA_949152445.1). Lineage (NCBI taxonomy): Eukaryota > Metazoa > Arthropoda > Insecta > Lepidoptera > Noctuidae > Cerastis > Cerastis rubricosa. The sequence goes on from OX424541.1 coordinate 20,699,230, forward strand.
GATTAGTTCACTGAGAGAAATGCTAAGATCTCCATCAACTTCAAACATGTCGGTCACTTTATTGAAAGACTTGTTGGCGTGTTAGTCACAAGTAAAGAGGCAGCTTTGTGTGTCCCTTTCAATATTCGGACAAACCGTCCGGACCTGATTCTGGTCTAGCTGTAGACAGATTTGACAGATACTTCAGTAAATTTTCTAACAACTTTTCATAAATCCGATATTCGGATCCGATAATCCGTAATCCACCTACCCGTAGTGGTTAGATCGTACCTTTACTAGAAAAGTTCCACCGTCATCGTTTACTGTGGTACAAGTAACATGCTTAGTGGTAAGTAAGACTGATCAGATTTGTTGAACAGCTACTGTCAATGCTTCAATCTGTTGCAAGGTTAACGCTGTATACGCCTATACTGTGAATTAAATAATTTTATGGGAATGTTGGTTTAAAAACTTTGTTTTTGTGCATACGACGTTCATTTTCGTAATTGTCAAAAAAAAATAATAGTATCAACTCAATTGTTAAAGATATAACTAGATTGTATAACGTAACATAATGCCTGGTAAACCCAAAGGGTAAGGTAGAGGTGTATTTATAGTATGCCAGTTTTGTTTATAATATCAAAAAACATAATTGATAGTTGATAGATGAACGCTATCAAGCAGCATCAAAAGCCGAGATCTGTAAACGTTACTTAGCATTATATGCTACATACGTAGCATAGACATGTCACCGTCCGTCTGTCTCACACTTAAAGTTTGACGCTAGGCCAATGAACATGCTAAGTAACATCTATAGATCTCGCCTTCAAAGTCCTGTCGTATGCAATTATCTATTAATATTGCTTGCTTGCGTTACTAACATACCTGCCACATTAAATGTTTAATAATTTAAATAATGAGAGCCCTTAAGGTGCATACTTATGATTGTATGTAATATAAAGTACTCATTAATTGTCATGTATCAATCGCGTCGCTATAACCCATTCTGCGTGTGTGGTGGTAATCTATGAATCATTATGAGTAATAAAAATGTTTAAAAACGTTTTTGTTTTGTTATTTATAAATACCCTTTCGGAGATAAGATGCAGCGCTGATGACGCCATATCGGCAAAGAGTCCTGTCGGCGAAGTGTCCTGTCGGCGAAGAGTCCCGTTGAAGTAAAGTCTTGTCGGTGTTCAGTCTGTCGGCGTAGTGTCTGTCGGCGTTTAGTCGAACACTCTCTTATGGAGTGTACATGTGGAAGATTGTCATCATCTGCCGTGCCTATTTCCCAACTGAGTTGGATACGCTCCCACTCCCGACTAACCAATCCGGGTATTTTACATGAAGCGCTAGTCTATCCGACCTCCAAACCCAGTAACTGGGTAATACGATACCCCTTGGTAAGACTGGATATCAGACTTTTGGCTTCTGACTACTAGAAACGACTGTCAAAGATCTAAAAATGACAGCCGGGACCAACGGTTAACGTGCTTTCCGAGGCACGTAGGAAACTCGGTATGTAATTATGGTCACCCAGCCACGGACCAACCTCGACAAGTACGTCGACCCGTGCGCTGGTCTTATTATTTAGGCACGAGCTCCACTGTCAATTTATTGATTGTATAAGTAATATAACGACTATCATTATACTTCAATTGCTCGCATACGAATAGAAATACCGATAGGTATTTTTTTTCATTATAAAATAAAACTAAGTCAATCGATTTCAAAACATTTAATAACAGCACAATTTAATTTAAATGCATTATACAATAAACAGTCGTATACAATACTTTTTGGTTACTTATCTTACTGTAAAGTATATCTAGACCAAAAATATACAGAAAATCATAATTAAATAATTTATCAATATAAATAATAGATCTATAACTAACAATATGGAATGTAATTATTAATAAAACAATCTCAAAATGGATTTTTAACTGATTCTATAAAATCTTGTAAGATTCAAATTGTGACATTATTTTGGATAATCGCTGAAGCCATGCAATTATTTGTGTCTAGCATAGCCACGCAGACATCTTTATTATTTTCTTACATAGAAATCCAACACAAACGGATGCCGCTTATTTTAACAACATAACCTCACGCCTGTAAAAGGGTTCGGCAGAGAAGGGGTACACCCATTAGTGCACCCACATTTTGCCAAATGATTTATTATTTTAACAAGTGCTATTAAATTAATGTACTTATTGGTTACACTTATTTATTTAAACAGGAATGGCTTACTAAACAAACCGTAAAAACACAACGCGCAGAGCATTCGGCACAACCAGTATGATATATTTAATGGTATGAAGTTGTTGTTTAATCAAGAAAAATAATACCACCATGTTTTAATCAGTTTTTAGAATATTATAAGAAACGAATAGTGGAATAATATCGCATATATTTTTATAATAATGATTGTGAAGCAAAAACGTGATAAATAGTGACTTAAACGAACATCGATAATCCATTGTTTTAATATCTTGAATTAAAATACCTACATCTAAAATCATTATAACTACAAACTAGCAAGCTTCTAAACTTTGGAATGTTATAGTAATCACAATTATTTTCGTATATTAATTACGTACTTACTTACGTATCTACATTAGCTTACGAGCACTTATATACTAGAAACAGACATAATTATAATATAACCTATTTATTACTAATCTGCTTAAAACTATGGCCTGCAAAATGGCCTGGACATGCAAACAAAAAATATGGAAAGCAATTTTACCGTCTTTTTAAAATATCTAAGGCTGAGATTTGTGAAAATCTCTAGTGGTTTTCATAAAATACATCAGATTTAGATACATATAAAATGTATTTCAAATTGGAAAATGCAAATAATGCCTAAATAAAATGATAAAATTCAGCACAGAATAAAGTTTTGAAGAAAATCGAAAACTAACGAGATCTTTTATACTGGCCAAATGTTGAAACAGTTCTAAGCTAAAAAATATTTTATGATTCGATGGACACCATGCAGTTTTTAACTATATAATAAACTATCTCGGGGCAGTGTCAAATAAACACTTAAACTTGTATATGCTTAAATAGAAACAAACTTATTTTCACTAGACATAATTATGTAAAAGTACCGTCACATAACAACCATACTATGACGTCATAACGCAGCTGTCATTCAAGTGTGAAAAAGAGACGGAGCTATAGAGGTCTAGCGCCATCTCTTCCCACTCTGGATTAAGATTAAAACAATACTGCTAAATGACGTCATGGTAAGCCACCTGCGTCCGTACCATGTCCTCTTAAAACATTATTGTTCCATTCCTATTCCAGAGTGAAAAAGAGACGGAGCTTTACAGGTCGTCTAGCTCCATCTCTTTCCCACTCTGGAATAGGAATGGAACAATAATGTTTTAACCGTCATGGTACGGACACTGATTATCTAGGTACGATCAGTGCCCTGCATTACTAGAGCCCTTTGTATAGAAGAAGATAAAAGATAAAGCGGGGCCATAGATCATCTTGTTCCTAGATATCTACGATCAGTATGGTACTGGGTTTTAGGATATGCAGACATTCTGGTTTTTACGCTAGTTCTTACTTTAGACATTTATCTACGCGTACTACAGAAATATAAAAAAAAAACTATCATATCTATGACGCGTACCTACCTACGATACAATCGGCCTTCAATTCCAGATTTCAAATACTTGCATTTTTTTTGTTTAAAGAGACTAGAATTGAAACATGAAAAAAGTAAACTAAAAACAAAATACACTGCAACATAAAGCATATATTATTTATGTTCCATTTGAACAAGCAAACATAAACCATAGGAATGTATATATACACGTTTGTATAACTAGCATAAAATAATTTAAATTACTACCATTACACACTCTTGTCTCTCTGCTTTTTGGAGGGACTTCGATACTGCAGAAGGTTTTCAGTAAAATCCTTTATTTAATTGAAATCGTAAGAAAAAATGATCACAATTCTGTTACGTTGACAAATTCCTCGTTCTCGTTCACTCGTACCGTTAGTCGTATCTATTGTTTCACGCGAAATCTGTGCGCTTACTTTTTTTGTGCGACCTACGTACTGACGTCAGCAAATCAAGCTACCCCAATTTGTCAAATTTCTTTAAGAGATTTTCAACTTTATTGTTAAAGAATTAGGTTCAAGGTTAATTAGTAAAATTTGACAGCATCGGGTAGCTTGATCATGTGCTCTGTACATCTAACGATTTCAATCTCTGCATTTACTTGAAAGAATAAATCATTCCTTTTGTACCCAAATATTACTTAAATCTCATGTCATCTGGTTTTCTGACGAAGTAAGCCACTTTGTCGATAGGAACTTTGTACTCGTGCATCCAGCGGTTGCCTTTGCGTAGTGATCCGTCGATGCCGTCTTGCCATAAGCCAGTTGGGAGGTATACTGAAAGGACAAAAGTAGGTAGGTAATTAATGATTATCAAAAAAGTTGCCGCTCCCTGGGAAATGCTCATATCCAACCTTTGACAGCTGAAACAATGATAATGATCATCTCAAACGTTACTAGGGTCCCTAAAATAAATCATTCAAGCTGTTAAATTAGGGTGGCGAAAACTTGATGTCTACTAGGAATAGAGGACAATATATTGCTCGCTTCGAGTTTCGGCACCGAACTAGCCTAAAGACAGAGTGATCAGCGATAACGATAAGGGAAAAGTCAAAATGATATAAGACACCGAAAAGCTGATGTCCAACGCGAATATCACCTGTCAGGCTCGATGATCAGTCTACTTTCACATTCCTTTAGACCTGTCCCTCTGCTGCCGGCTATTATCGAGGAGCGAGTAGAGGAAGCAACTAAAAACGACAATGTGAGTCAGCGATCAACTCATACATTACTGACACAGGACCTTACAACCTTTTACGAGCTTCATGACCGAGAAAATATACGATATTTACTCACTTCCCGGTTGTGTGGTTGGATAGTTGCCTTACAAGCATTAAAATGAAAGTCACACATACCATCTCTATAAGTCTTGCCCCGTTCCAAAACGGGCGCGACGACAATCTCTCCTCCTATTGCAAACTCGTCTGGTATCGGCGCAGTGTCACTGCCACTCAGCAGCCACAGCGGACGGATTAGAGGTAAGCCTTCCTCTAGGGCCTCGCGTTTGTACTTCAGGAGGAGTGGGGTAACCTGGAGGAGACAATCATGGTTATGGTGTAAAAAGAAGATAGAATGGTAAGGTATACTATATTCAGGTTATAATGTTCACCACGCAGGCCCAGTGCGGGTAGTTGGACCCACGCGTATGAAATTAGTGATAGGACGTGTAGCGTTGTATTTGTAGCTATTGTGTGGTAAAAATTTACTTAGTTGAAAACAAAGAGATAATCGTAAACAAACATTGTTAATTGAAAGATTTTATTATTATCATAAGTAGTTCATAAGTAAGTGCATTGTGTCTTACCACTCTCTGTCTCAACGAAGTCAAGTTCTTCGCCACTTCCAAAACCCTTTCATCGTTATACTTGCTGGGCAGATGTGTGAACTTCATCACAGGCAAGAACGTCGCCATTTGCAACCATCTCATATACAGCTCCCTCTCTGGCAACTCTATTCCATTCTCTTGAGTAGCATTCGTTGTATCCACTAAACTTTTTGAAGACGGCAGGAATTGCTCGCTACCAGGCCAATAGATGTCACCTCCAACTGCTCCAGGCATTATAAATGGGAAACCATTTACACCATAAGTCAGCATCGTTGGTATAACTAGCCTTAAAGCCTCCCACGTAGACTCAAATGGCGGTAAAGATACAAATATAGGTGGACGTGGTAACGAAACTGCTGATGATACTCCAATAATACTCAATTGTTTCTCAAAAGTCTTGGTGAAAATTTTCTTGTATTGGTCCGGATTGGTGAGAAGATTTTCGCAGCGGAAGTAATGAGGCATATCGTAAGCTGTTCCTAAATCCAAAAAGAACGAGTCTATATGGTACTCGTCGATTACAGCTTGTAGTTTATCCAAGAACCAGGGTACTGATCTGTTGTTTGTTATATCTAGGACTCCAGCACTTGCTAAAGATTTGAACCGAGTTAAAGCTGGTATCCGTCTGTCACTATTTCTTTCACTGATCAGCAATCTTCTTTGAACACATTCTGCAAAGTTTTTACTTTCAGTACTGATAAACGGTTGGATAGTAAACGCTACTTTAAAACCTCTTCTATGCAGCTTATCTACAGTAGTATTCAGTGTTTCAAATCGAGTCGTATCGACTGAAAGATCACCTATTTCATTCTGCCAATGCTCATTGATTAATACATGTCCTTGTTTCAAGAATCCTAAATTAATAACATCTTCGGTGTATTTAGAGATGGTTTCTGCCTGTAATTCGTGTTTGAATCTTGGAGCTATTTGCCAAACTGGTTCTGATATTAGTGATTCTAGTGTTTGCATGTCAGCGGGTTTTAAACCATCCCATAATGGAGCTCTACGGTGACTGTGAATTGAAGAGTGCAATGACGCCATGTCTTCAGAAGTGCAGATATTATACTTCATTTCAGGGAACTCAGTAAGTTTGTTCGGGTAAGCAAATTCGTGGAACATAGCTTTGATACAGATTTGTTTGCCTCCTTTGTTGACGGACACATGAAGAGGTGTCTCATCATTAATGATTATAGCGGCTCCCTTAGAGTTGATGAAGTATCGTGTGAGGACGTTGCCCCATTGGGACTTCTGCATATCTCCGGTTATGAAAGGAGTGTAGTCCAATGAGCCACTGTCTAAAGGCCAGGTCAGGTTAGAAGACTGGCCACCTCCGTACCAGTGTACTTTCGTAGCACCCCAGTCAAAGCAGTCATTTGGATAAACATCTGTGAAATTAAAAAGGTTAATTAGGAACTGAATTTATATATAAGTTACAATCTGCTTTTATTTAATTACAAGAATACTGACAAAGATAATATGAAACAATTGAACAAATACGTTGTTATCATTAAAATTTGGCAAATTCCGAAAGACTTTATTACCTATCTTCTTTAACAGAAACTTGTATATGCAAAGTGCACTTATACCGTTGTACCCCACATATCACCGTCCCATGTACTAGAGAGCCCATTGTCATCAACCGGGTTCCGAGGTTCTTAAAAAGTCCAGACAGAATGTACTAAAAAAAATTACGAACTTGGGAATTGAACCCCGAATTTCATACTTAGTATTAACGCGTGCAAGGACTTGACCAACAAGGCAGTCGATTTTGCTATTTGTCGTATATTAATAGTTTCATTTACTTACCAGATCTCAACGCCTTCCAATGCACGTGATAGCAGGTGGTGTTATCAAGACCAGGGTCATGTGGGAGAGACTTGAGGTAGAAGCGGAGGGTGTGGAGCCACTCTAAGCATTCCGAGCCATCTTTGCGCCGGTGTTCAGGCAGACATGGGTACGCGTTTACTTTTCCCTGGATGCCCACAGCTGAAATGAGAATAAGATACAATTTGAGACAAGGAATGACGTAGAGGTATGTTGAAAAGGAAGCGCCTTTAATAGCCTAATTGGTAAGAGTCACGCAAAACTTATCACGATATCACTAGATAGACAGGTGCACATGCTTTGTTTAGTGGAAATCTGATTTATTGAAGAAACATACCTACGGGTTACCGTGACTGGAAAATGATAGTCTCAGGGCCAACACAAGACATGATATAAGATATATCATTGATAGTGTCACTATCTGTAGGGCCTCCAATTCTGTCTATGTTGATCATAGAAATTTGAATATAAACCACCTTTGACCGAGAGGATAACCACATTTTTTAGTTATCCTGTATTGTCCCACTCCTGGGAAAATGCCTCCCCCCATTGCTTCCACTTCTCACGATGGTACGTTTCTTCTCGCTAATTCGAGAGGAAACCATCCAAGGAGAACCGTTTTAATACTTTAAAATATGACGTCACTTACCTAAACTAGCCTTCAGAATCTCAACATCATCCTTGTTATAGATCCTGATGAGTCGTTTGGGCTCGTTGAACTGCACGTTGTCGAAGTAGGCCTTGGTGAGTGCTTGCTGATGGTACAGCACGTATGCGAACCCCACGAAGAATACGATGGCCAGGAACATCAGCCCCACGAACGCCCGGAGCTTGTAGTCTGTGGGTTTCTTGCGGATTTTTTGAGGGATGCTCTGGAAGTATGAACAATATGTTTTTTTTAGAGAAAGTATTCAATTTTTTTGGCAGTTACAGGTCATTCCACTCGGCATTAGAAATTAAAAACTACATAGAACGAAAACACCAATCAAGATACTGACTTAAATTAATACTTTACAGAGCCATACGCATCTAGAAAGTATAACATCGTTTAATTGGCAGATTGCTTATTTTTTTTTAATATACTCTTTTAGCAAGTTTTCACACACTTCAAATTTATGTCTTATCACGATGCAATTTTAATAACCAATCCCAATTTTGCAGAGCATCTATGAGTTTCTTCCTGCTTCATATCCATAGAGATCTACGTTCTGGAACAAGCAACTAGCTTGAAACTGTCTTAAACCATCTACTGTTTGGCAGACTCTTTGAAATTCCAAAGTACGAGTTGTAAGTGAGTGTAAATGGTTTAGTATCGAAGGAACAGCGTGATACCTGTAGTTTCTCCCTGAGTAGACTGGCGAGGGAGTTGACAGAAGTGACGGAGTTGCTGGGGGAGTAGTCATCATCGTCCATGCTGAACTCCGACCGGCCGAACCTGCGGGGAGCCGTTGATTTGCGTCGGGGGGAGCGGAGGGGAGTCCTGGAATATAGAAAAAGAATTTTATGGACGTAATTACCTGTTTAATTAATGTTGGAGACTTAAAGAGGTTACATGATAAACAATGGAAATGTTCTATAAACACTAAAAAATGCTTGGGATCGATCAAGCTTTAAGTCAAAAAGTGGATAGCTGCAAACCCGAAAAAGAGAAGACAGTCACTCACTCACTCAATCTTCTGTTTGACAAGCAAATTTATACGTCTTACTATAATCCGTTAAACTCAAATAACCGTAAGTTTAATAGACACTATTTAAGAAACATTGCCAGTCTATAGATATCTTATTGCCGTCTAGAAGCTTAACAAAAACAATCGATATCATAATGAAAAACCATTTGTGTTTTTTTAAAAGTCTTTACAGTCAAAACGATAAGCTAAGGCCTCTCCCAAGTCCTTTTGTTTTTAATCGACATTATTTATTTCACATTATATTACTATTAATGTTTTATGTATAAACATAATTAAATCTGACGGTAAACATGTTGTTAAACATAAAATTATCTTAATAAACATGTTTTTATGATGACACAAAAACACAAGACAATGTAAATATTATCATACAAAATCACCGCCGTCTGTCCTTCCCACACATTTCCAAGTCAAAGAAATCTTAATACAAATAAAACTGTCAAAAATACCTGAACATGACGTAACAAGCCAAGATAACGGAGGGACTGACAAAACTAAGATGGAAGTAAAAACTGTCGCATGCTGTCGTAATGAGGAAACTCATTTACGTAGGTATCATTTGGTTGACACCGACAATCAGTTGAGTTTGTGATAATGGGCACTTCGTCTACTAGCTTTTGGAGGTCGAGAATTTTTAGGAGTAGAGGTAGCACACAGCTGAATAGTGCTTTATAGAGCCAGCTAACCATTAACGTAACGTAAGAGTGGAAACAGTCAACTATAGAATGGCATCAAAAGATGGCCAGTTATTATCTTCTTCTTAGCGTGTCAATGGTCATCTAAATTGTGTCGGCCCAAAACTGAGCCACTAGTTTGGCGCTCTCAGTAGCGTCCATCAGTTCCTGTAACGAGCAAACAGCAGGACACGATATAAAGTATCGCATCGTTTGTGGAACGGCACCACATTTACACTCCAGGGCAGAGTCATTAATGAATCTCCACCTGAGCAGGTTTTCCTTGCTGCAACCAACCTGGGTCCGAAGTCTATTTAAAGACTTCCAAGTCAGCCATGGCAACTCATGTCCAGTTGGAAGACTTTCAGCAGGTGGAACGAATGGGTTAGGTAAGAAAGCACTACCTCGCCACAGTGTTTGTCTCTCCGTAGGCCGCTCGCCAGTGAGTGGGGTGACACACTTCAAAAAACTGTTTCGGCTTTTCAACCTTTGCGACACGAGGGTATTTAAATGCATAGGGTGTCGTGTGTCTGAAGCCATTTTGGCTCTTTCATTACAGCTTGCCACTGTTCGGCGTATTTCTGGTGGCGCTATCCCTGCCAGTGGGTACAGCATATGTACCGGTGTCGGTTTAAGGCAACCAGTGATGATCGTCGTCGTGAATGACGTTTCATTCAGAGCTGTATCCACTAACTTTGCATGAGCTGAACGGCTCCATACGGGGCACGCAAATTCGCCAGCTGAGAAAGGTAGCGCCAGCGCAGTAGTCCGCAAGACATGAGGCGAAGCACCCCACTTCGAAGAAATTAGTCGCCGTAAGAGACTGTTGCGAGTGTGCACCTTCTGCTTGATGGTATTGCAGTTTTTGCTGAATGTCAATGATCTGTCCAGAGTAACCCCAAGATACTTTGGAAAGTTGCTGTGTTCGATAGGCACTCCACCCCAGACGATGTTAAGTCTGCGCCCAGCCTCTCTGTTTCGAAGGTGGAAAATGCAAGACTGTGTTTTGCTCGGATTGGGTTTGAGTGAATTAGCGATGTAGAATGTAGATAATTCACCGAGAGCATCTGACAAGCGGACCTCGACCTCCTCAAAGGTGGTGGCTTGGGAGGTGAGGGCAAGGTCATCTGCATAGAGGAAACGGGACGTGTTCGGGGTTGAAGGTTGGCCGTTAGTATATATATTAAATAGAAGCGGTGCCAAGACACTACCTTGGGGCAGGCCGTTCTTTTGTGTTCTCCAGCGACTCTTATTCGAAAGGAGGTGGACCTGGAAACGGCGGTTGTGGAAAAGCTCCCGGAGTATGCGAATAAACCTCTGATCGTTGATCAAAGTCTCCACCTTCCACAAAAGCCGTTCGAGGTTGACCGTATCGTAAGCAGCTGAAAGATGCACGAACACAGCGCCTGTGACCATTCCTGCCTCGAAACCATCTTCAAGGTGTTGAACGAGTTTAAGGGTCTGGTTGCTGCAAGACTTCACAGGTCTGAAACCAGCTTGCTCTGGGATCAGTTTCGGGTCAATAACGCTCGTAAGACGGTTCAGCAGCAGTCTCTCGAAAAGCTTGTATGTGTGACACAGTAGAGAGATTGGACGAAAGTTTTTGGGATCGTCTGCTGCTTTACCTGGCTTAGGTATTGCTATGACCTTCGATTTTCTCCAGAGACGGGGAACTGCAGCTGATTCCAGACAATTGTTAAATAGTTGCAGCAACCACGACACAGCAACTGGGCCAAGTTGTTTTATCTGTTCAACTGAGATGTCGTCCATTCCGGAGGCTTTACCGCACTTAAGACCCCTAACCGCTACGATGATATCAGTAAGTACCAGGCCAGTTATTATGTAAGCCTGGGTTCGAACCCACGGCTTACTGCTCGTATGTTGGAGCTGCCACCACTTGGCCACCGCTGCTCTCCATCCACAGCTGCTCTTAGATATCACATGTAAGATACTTATTCCCGGTAATGCATTCCCATAATAAAATCTCCGCCATCCACGACGACCAAGTATCCTCAAAAATTTTTGAAATTTTCTGGCCAAAGTAATAATACCTATTTACTCTAATTTTCAATTTTATTGGTTTTTGCAGACCACTCTAGCTAAGCTACCTACTCAACTACTTATCTCACCACTAGATTTGACCAAAGTACTTATAAACGAGGTAGATCTAGATAATGATCTGGACAGGATCATGAGTTTGCCACGAAGCTTAAGTAGTCTTTATGACCAAGGTGAACTCGAGTATAATCCTCGGTACAAAATGAACTATATTTGCTCTGAAAATAAAGTATCACGTAAAAACATAAGTATCAGTGATATGCTGGTAAGATCCACATTCCGGTAAACACAAGAACAACCAGGATGAACCAAAGAGGAGCAAATAGAATAGAAGAGAGGTCTATATTCTACGCTTAGCTGTGGTAGAAATTGGGCTGGGGGGATGATGATGATGTTTTTATCATCTCCGTTTGTAAATTTTTTGTTGGTACTGCTACCACTGTTTTTGTTTTTTTTAGATACGTTGCCAATTTCTCCTGTATAGGGTGCGTTTACAAACATTTAAACTCACATACATTTGTTCCGTGCGGGGATCGAACCCGTGACACGCAGCACAACAGTTGATCGCTCAACCACAGCGCCTAACGTGCCGTCAATAATTATCAAGGTAATAAAACTTTCATCTATTTTTGTATTAACTTGCATGGATCAATCTAATCAAACATTGAGAGCACTATTACCTAAGAGGTTTCGAAGCTTGATTTGTGTTCACTTCCAAAGTACTAGAATCACTGCTGTAAGATAACTGAGGTTTATCCTAATTATTTCAAATACAACAGTTTTGCGCAATCTACCTTTTATAACCAATTGATAGTTTGGTTTTAATTGTTCCTTTCTTTCTCTCTAAGACCGTTGATTTAAGTGTGTGTTGATATTGAATCTATCTCATGTTTGAGAGGATGAATGAAATAAAAATACTTTTGCGTTTTGGTTTTAAATTAACAATCTGAATGTTAACTGTCATCTTCATTCGTTTGGATTTCAATTTCATCAGTCTTTTGATTACTTTTATCTCAGTTTTACGACGCGTCCAATTTCACCGTTGGATCTACGAAGTAGGTCATGGTTACAACTGAACTGCCAACTGATATTTCTTTTAGAATTACTATTTGTAAACAAACTTATTTGAAAGCATTGGTGTCATGGTTTAAATGATCAAAAGATTAATAGTGTCAAGCACAGAGGAGACGATAGTCATAAAATGTAATGTAAAATGGGTATGAAATTCATTGCACCTAAATTGCATTGGGTGCACAACTTCTGGGCGAACCGCCATTCAAAGCCGTCAGATCATATGCTGAAGTGCGACGGGCTCTGAGGTCAGACAAATTAAAAAATATAAATTGCAAATGACTCAAATTGGTATAGAGATAGATCTTGAAGTCGAAGTAGTTAAAGAAGTATTGGCAGTTTTTAACATTACCAATCTCTTTATGCACCCTCTGTACGAGTCATGTATCGTACAGGGCACGAGCGTATTGCATAGATCAGCACCTTTCCGTCACCTGGCACAAATTATAGTGTAAAGCGACAGTACACAACCAGTGTTCATAGTCAGCTGTACTCATTCACGCATTATTCATATAGCATTAGTTACGTGGTAGTTAAATATATTCAATAAACCATCATCTTTGACTATCCGTGACTTATCATTCAAGCTATAACCCAAGGTGTGTGCGACCCATTCAGCAGCGCATACACCCTCTCTAGTATCCACTCTGGAAATGGAATTCCTAGCCCCAAGATACAGACTAACTGCATGTCTAGTTTGGGGCTCACTAGCAACAACACTATGTTATCTAGTTTTAGGTAAAATTTTGAGCCATTTGTAACCTCTTTTTTTGTAAAATTATACTTGCGTATGCATCATCATAATCTGCCTAGCCTTTTTCACAAACTATCGGGGTCGGCTGCCAGTCTAACCGGATGCAGCTGAATACCAGTATTTTACATGAAGCGTCTGCTTATCTGATCTCCATAACACAGTAACTGGATAATACGATACCCCTTGAAAAGTCTGGATGTCAGACTTTTGGCTTCTGACTACTCTTAACGACTATCAAAGATCAACAAATGACAGCCGGGACCAACGGCATAACGTGCTTTCTGAGGCACGGAGGAAGCTCGGTATGTAGTTATGGTCACCCATTTACGGACCAACCTCGGCAAGCACGGCTTAACCTTAAAGATCGACCCGTGCGGCTGTTATTATTTATTATACTTGCGTATGCATTACCTGGATAATAAACAATTTTTCTAATTTGATTTGTGTCTTATGATAGCATTTTAATGAAATCAGAAAAGCAGGAAACGCTGTCCTTAATAAGTGTAGCATCTAAACCCAAACATTTAAACACATCCAAGAGAAATGCAATAAACGTCATTTAATCAGCTCATTAATGATAATCACTACACGAACCAACAGTGGTAATTAATGTCAATCCCACAATCCGCGTTTAAGCTGTAAAAGTAATCTCTACGTCCACAATATTATCTATAACCTCGGGGTTTAACATAAAGAATTTTTTGTGTTATCTTCCCATTATTAAGGGTCTACCTTTAACACAGACCGGCTCGGAAAGCATCAGCTCTTTCTTTTCACACAGACCGGCGATACGCTTCGAAATGAGCGGTTAACTTGGCGGCTTGGCGGCAGCAAGAGAGGAGGCAATCGGAGCCGGTCGGCCGCGCGAGCGTGAAACTGGACTCAATCGGAGTCGGTCGGCTCTTCTTATTATTTCACACTAAGCGCGTTAAGTTTGCTCTCAAACATTCTCAATAATAAAAGAAGTGACATGTAAAAATAAACCTTATAACAATGATTCAAAACTCTGCTTTAAACGTGATAAAAAATCTGCTATCGTCTCCGAGCCGGTCTGTGTCAACGGACCCTAAGACCGTAAATAGCAATGAGAAAAGATCACAAAATAGAGTCATCTGAATGAGATTAGGGATCTCATTGACCTTGCCACTGATAGTTTGGGATACATATCATAAAACTGACCTGCATCAAAATTTTGATAAATTATTACAAGAACAGGAGGATGATGATGACCTACATGATCATGACCTACACTGTTTAACACGCTGTAATTGAAATCCAATATTTTTTCTTAATTAGGTATTTGCCAGAAAATCAAAAGGAAACAAAACACAGGCGTAGCAATTGCAAATAAAAAGCACGATTTAAAAAAAGAAAACCTTTTTTATAACTCGGGTTAAAGAGAAAAAAAGGTTTTTTTGGCATACGGTATTAAGTAGGTGCTAAATTTTTCATTAATAAATTGCACCGGGACGGGACTTCACTTTTGATTTTGAAGCCAAATAAGACTGACAATAGTCAACAAAAGACCGAGTTTAGTAAAGGTCTCTAAATAGTTCAATTGTAATTCGAAACTATTTATTAATATTGAGTTTCACGGAAATATTTACCTACACAAATCACAGCCGATAATGGCAGTCAAAACAATCGGAATCTGTCTGCAATACGAGATAACAGGGGGTCAATGATTAAATAATAAAGTATCGTAATTATTTCCAATCGAACTGGAATTCAGAAGTCGAGAGGAACAAAGAGATTTTTTACACAATAAAACAGTGTCACAGGTCATTATGCTTTACGGTACTTATGTGTAATATAAAAATAGCACATGAATAAACTTCTGGATATATTAAAAAAGATGCCGGTCGTATACATAACCACCTCTCTTTTAGAAGTCGGTTAAAAATTACAATGAAGTGAATGTGACAGAAGAATGTACCGACTAGCCGATTGCGGTTATAGTTTCTCTGGTTATAATCATCATTGTCCAGAGTTCTTCAGAGTTTTTTTATAAACTCTTTGGTCATATCAAATACATCATTCTAATTCACAACTAATCTTATTATTATTTAGAAATCATGAGACGCCCTTATCCCAATTCATTTAGGGTCAGCGCAGCATGTCTTCTTCCATACTTCACTATTACTCTTCAGCCACCTCCTTCTTTGCTATAGCATCCTTCATACAAGCCATGCATCTTGGGGTAATAGCCTATAATTCAATGTAGAGCTTTTTGTGTCATGATACCAAATTTCTGGGAATTGATATAGATTACAATTTGTCATGGAAAACACATCTCAATAATCTCTGTAAAAGAATTAATAAATCCTCATTCGCTCTCTACAAACTCTCCAAAATTGTTAACAAAGAAGCGGTCTTAACTGCATATCATGGACTTGTTGCACCTATATTAAGGTATGGTGTAATATTCTGGGTCAACTCGGTAGACAAGGAATTTGTATTCAAAGCCCAAAAGAAATGCATCAGAGCAATGAGCCATCTAGATACTACTACAAGTTGTCAACGTTTCTTTAAAATTTAAAAATCCTCACATTACCTTCCTTGTACATATACGAATTAAATATTTTTTTGAAATCGATTCCAAGCTATTATATGACTGCCTTTAAAAGCTATTATAGACAATTACGAGATAAAAAGAGGTTAGATGTAGAAATACCGTATGGGGAAACGGCACTACTCAATAAAAGTATTATTTGTATGGCATCGCTTATTTATAACAAATTGCCCGATGACATTAAAAAGTTACCCACTCCTCTATAATTTATTTGTGCAATAATTAAATATGATCGATAATATAATTACTTTGACTTATGACATTGTTCATTTGCTTCTGTTTAATTTCACATGACATAATTATTTCGTTTATTCATTTAAACAACATATTTTTTACATTTTTAAATATTCCTAAATAAAATCAATAAAAAAAAAAACATTTAAAAATATAAAAAAAAACATGACGTTATTATTACTAATTCAAATTTAATTATGAGTAATAAAATTTACCACACCTCAATGACGGTGTAATTTAATAACATTAATATCATAATTTACCAAATATATTTGCACACCTCGCATGATTATAATACAGTGTACCCTACCAACTTTGTGACATCCTCTAAACCTGTGTTATGCAAATAAATGATTTGTATTTGTATTCATGAACCAACAACTGAGTCACGTATCCTGCACTACTCGAATACGTTTTAAAATCAAACTTGTAGTTTAGGATATTTTCCCTTTTTCACCTAGCTCATGTCCTATAAACAACTCCTTAAAACAATACTTTAGTGGTCTAATAAAATTATCGACAAAAGGAAAAGATTGATTAGTATGGAAGCATGTAATAGGGGGCGAGCAATTGCAATGAACCGGACACAGATCCAGACTACGTGGCTACTCTGAGAAAGTCCTGATAGAAAAACCCAATAACAACTATTTGCCCGATCCGGGAATCGAACTGGACCTCAAGCTTAGCAGTCGTGATTGCGGCCACTAGACCAACGAAACAGCGAATTAAACTGTTGACCATCGATAATCTCTACCTAAATTACAACAGCATAATATCACTTACTAGTTGTCCCGCGCAACTTCGTCTGCGTCACAATATCCCCGTTTTCGCAACATTTTTCATTGCTGCTCCGCTCCTATTAGTCGTAGCGCGATGATATATAGCCTATAGCCATCCTCGATACATGAGCTTTCTAGCACTGAAATATTTTTTCTAATCGGACCAATAGTTTCAAGCAAACAAGCAAACTCTTCAGCTTCATTATTAATAAGTATAAGTATAGATTGTAATAGAAACAATACCTAGTCAAAAATTATTACCTTACCTAGTTAAAAACAATTATTTCTTTCGGATTTCACTGTTTTATGAATGACGTGTATTTGTTGTTTATTGGATTATCAACCAGCTGTGAAGAAATGTGAGCATTTGTTTACGTAAAATGAGGAACATTAGTGTCAATTTACTTTGGCATTACCGGGGCAGTCTCGTACCGTGTGAAATTGAGGACTTTGAACTTTCGGCCAAACATGGTGTTTACATGATTACAACCAAACTAAAGTGGAGTAACGAGTTTTGCGGGTTTTTATATCTCAAGGGAAAACGGGTGATGATGATATTAAAAAATATCATAATGAACTCCACTGCGGTTCACTACTAAAATAGTATTTGAATAAAATACAGTGAGGCGCTTATTGTTGTCAAAAAGAACACATAAATAGGTAATACAATTAACTTAATTCTAAAAGATACATCTAAGATAATAATAAAATTGGAGTACTTTACACTATGATCTATAACTAACATTGGAGAAAAAAAAAAGTTTTTTAATTAATTTATGCACCTACTCACTACTTGACAATTTCACCACTGGCCCAGAACTTTCCACTAATTTAAAAAATAAATAAAAAACAAATTCAAACCTTTTGCTACAACGTTTAGTGCTGTACAAAAATCCTCCAAATAGTCCACGACACAGTTCACAACTGTATGACAGTTCAGTGACTATAAAACTCAGTAATGATCAATAGAACTTTATATTGGGTTGCGCAGGAGTCTCTCGGAATCGCGTGCGAGTTACACTGACCGGTGAGTTACACATGCGCACGCGACGAATACGTGCGACAAACTGGAGTGCGTGCTTTTACCCGACTACGGGCAACCTAAAAGTGGGTTATAAGTTTAGGGGTTGAACCACATCTATCAGCATGGAATCGATGTTCTTATGATAGAGATTCTTATGATAGAGTGGTAATATTTTTTTTATTATCAATAGTTTGAACGATAACGCGATGTTACTATTTTCTTGAACTTTTCAGAGTTTTCCAGAGAACCCCAGCATTTAATTTATTGCCATATATGATAATGTGTTTCAACATATTTGTAGCTAAAATCGAAATCGTTCCAGCCGTTAGGGTGTATAGATCAGGTAATAGGCATTGTTTAATTTCCGATTTATACTATTAGCGTGAATTAAGTAAGCAGTATTTATTAGCAGTCTACTGTTACCTGCTACTCAACATGCCTTAAAGTGTTTCTCCGCAAGAACTACTAATAAAACTATGAATGAAATAATTGAGTAATTTCTAAAACATAACATCATGCCTGTAATCCCTCTAGGGTTAAGCAAATGTGTAGGTACACCCGCATTTTGCTAGTTATGTTTAAGTTCCATGCCATCAAAAGGGCACTAATCCAGACTCCTTGGCTGCTACTGAGAAATTTCTCATCGAAAAACCTAAAAACACTTTGTCAAACCTGGAAATCGAACTCAGGACCTCATGATCAACGGTCGTTCTTGTGACCATTACACTAACGAGACTAAAACAATGCTCTATTTATAAGAAGAAAACACAAGAGCTATTCCCAATTTTGTCACAAGACATCGACTTCAAAGGAACCATTTTCCATATGCGCCAAACCAATTAATGACTTATGTATTTCCCCCATGCACAAATTAACATCCAGAGATATACCCTAATTGTGGTTCCCAGTTTGCAACAAAAAATCACAGTGTACAAAATGGAACAGGAAATTATAATTTAAATCAATTTAGGTATTTACTTAAGATAAGACCATGTATTACGAAGGAAACCGGTTCTTTATGTGTTTTAATCAGTAATGGCGTAAAATTTATGCGGTGTTGAAATTCTTAAATGCTTATTTATGATGCGAGTATGTCCACCTGCGCTGTGTGCAGTATTACAATTAGTCCAGTGATTTACGCGCATTCGTGCTCCATGTATTTTTTTAAACAAAACTTAGGTACACTATCACATTATTTTGAGCTCGCGATATTTCGACGCTGTTGCAAGCGCCATGATTGACTTGATTGTGCCCTGGCGGTTGAGAGTATGTCATGCTCACTCAAATGTCACGCTGATGGTGGCGTGTGTGTCGGATCGTTTAGTTCCCTTCAAAATGGTTGAGTTGAATGATGGCTGATCCATGCGTCTTGTTCGTGAACGGGCGCTGTCAGTTGGTCGTCTCTCAGCTGCCACGGCTCATTTCGAACTAGATAAATTGATCTCACATAATGTACCATCTCAACATGAATGATGTAACCAAGGGTTTTGTAACAAGATTCTGATTTAAAACAGTGTCCATGGAGTTTCTTTCCTATTCTTCTCCATAGAGATCCACGCTTTGGAATGGGCCACTACAGTACTTTTGTGCACAGTTATTATGTCTTGTGACAGGGACTGTAGCTTCATTTTTTTTGTTGTTCGACTATTAAAAAGTGTAACTGGCCTACTTGAAATAAATGATTTTGATTTGATTTAGATTGATCGCAGGAAGATAGGTATCCCGTAAGTTATAAATCGTGAAATCTTAAAACAGTCGTATTTTTACATTGCAAAAATATTGTTATTGGTTCTTACCATCAGTAACCAAAAGGTGCCCACCTATAATAATATCTGATTCCGGTTGTTGGCAATAGGCTCGCCCCCCGTTAAAATAGAACTTACACAATTACACATATCAACAGAAGTACACCTCTGCCTACGACCCTACGGTGAATAAACGTGTGATTTTTAAATATGTCATATAGATATTACCAATATTAGGCCGTGCATTCATGCAGAGAATGTGTTGCATTCCTTCATCTATCATAGGTTAAACGCAACTACAACGTAAACCTATAAATATTAATAATGCAATGTAACGTTGTAAAAACTACTGACATACCGACATAAATTAAATTTAATTATTCTATTCATTGACCTTTACTTCTAGAGAAGTATGGAAAAAGAGGACATACAGCGCCAAAATAAATTTCTGTTTTGTATAACTTTTCAGCTAACCTGACACCTCCGCATCATTCATTTTTTTATTATTTATATAATGATAAATAGTGAATTAACTTTTTAAACTAGCATGGTCACTTAATCTAGCAGTAACATTGGAAACGTGAAATTCATCATGTTTACTATTTGTTTTGTTTTGGGAACTCAAAGCAAACAGTAATCATAGTAAGTACATAACCAGTTTCCATTGTTATTGTTGAATAGGGAATTGTTTAAGATTCTGTCTTCTCCTGGTCGATTGTGAGATTTGATCAATGTGATTCTGAGTAATTCTGATTCCTCCAGTTACCTTTTACCACTATCTATTCTTCGAGTGTATTCTTACAATAACCTGAGAGTATCGTACCGCTACACAATTAATACCACTAACAAATTTAGTTTAACATTAAACTATACTATAAAACAAGTAACACAAAACTCTTCGCTTTTTTTAATCTAAGTAAAATGCCACAATATCAAATCATCATCATCATCATCATTTCAGCCCAAAAGCCGTCCACTGCTGGGCATTGACATTTTGGGGAGCTTTAATCGCCACGCGTGGCAGGCGGGTTGGCGATCGCAGTACGGTTGTTAAAAAAAAGCACAGAGAACGATGCTGCCCATTTTCTGGCTAATCCCTTAGTCGCCTACTCTTACGACACCCACGGGAAGATATGGGACCAACATCAAATACTTATATTTATTTACCTTATAAAATAAAATAACGTTTATTAAAAACCTCATAATACATACATCAACAGTAAAGTCATCTTATTAACAACTGGGCACAATATTCACTGACTTAGTAATTTTTCAAATGATAAATTAAACTACACAAACACAAGTTGATACTGCATAGAGCAACAGTAAAAACTATACTGATCTATCTGCGACGAACCTATTAGATAACATAGGTCATATTATATTAATTGATTTTATCGTAAATGATCCATCATTAAGTCAAGGTGAATGAAAGGTTACCTAATATTAGGATATAGTTAGTTACTTTCAAGCAAATGACGTATTCTAGTTTTCGGTCTGGCAGTAAAAGTCAGGAGCCTTGAAGACTTGAAACTTCCACCAACCCTCACATATCCACATTATGGCCATGTCCCTCACAGAGAGAAAACCGGTGTCCCAGCAGTGGGACATTAAATACTGACTAGGAGTAAAGCTAAGACCCAAACTAAAAATAATTAATGGTAATTTAGATTGCATATATTTCGGTACGAAATTGTTGCTAATCAATTTGGAAAACACATCTGAAGAACCGTCTACGACCTCCCGATACGGTTTCTATAAACCTAATTATCCAATTAAATCAAAACCAAACATACAGCGTTATTTTTTTGTGCAAAAATGTGGCAATGCTGCCAGCCTTTTTGGACTATATTGACAAAAATGTGGCAATGCTGCCAGCCTTTTTGGCACTATATTGACAACGATGCGGACACATTTTTTGAAACCTTGTAATTCCCAATTTATTACTTGCACATATTTTTCATTATTTTAGATCAATTTGTAGTTTTTAAGGAATGTAAATACTGAATTCAAATAAATTTCAGCGTTGTCTTATTTGCTAAAGCTGGTATGATATGAGGCGCAGTATGCTGAGGTTTTCCTGTTCTAGATATATCTGATTTGATCATTTTCCCCATTACAAGTGGAACAACCATAATGTTTCATGTTTTACGTACAGCATCTGATAACCATGATCGGGAAATATGATGCAAAACATATTTTCCTTATTTTCGCGAAATCCTGCTATGGGTTTCTTCTCTATCGACATCATCATCATGAGACCTTTTTCAATTCGCTACTATCTTCCCGAACAAAACGAATATTACAGCTATACTTACGTCATATCAATACGTGATAGACAGGTCATCAATTAACTTGACTTATAGGGATACCTAGATGAAATGGGTTCCTGACGTCATTACTCTCATACACCATGTTGTATCCAAAAGTACATACTTAAGTGAATTGAGGAAAACAACTGATTAAACTACGAGCACTCTGACTTCAATCTGGATAAAGATAACGCATGAAAGTCCCTCGTGCAGTTAAATATTATAAACTTGTACTAGCTGACCCACGCACCCGTATCTGCATTATATTTTCCCCGTTTTTGCAACTTTTTTCATTGATCATCATCATCATCATCATTTCAGCCCAAAAGACGTCCATTGCTGGACATAGGCCTCCCCCAAGTGTCACCACATTGACATTTTGGGAGGTTTTGCCATAATCGCCACGCTTGGCAGGCGGGTTGGCGATCGCAGTACGGTTGTTACAAAAGCACAGAGAACGCTGCTGCCCATTCTCTGGCAAGTCCCTTAGTCGCCTCTTACAACACCCACATGGGATATGCGATGGTGTGGGATGTTCTATGGGATAGTGTGGATGTGCTATTCTTTGCGTCCGACACCATACAGAGCTTTTCATTTAGAGTGATTTAGTCCATGCAGAGATTTTCATTGATGCTTGGTTCATATTAGTCGTAGCGTGATGTTATATACCCTATAGCCTTCATCGATAAATGGGCTATCCAACACTAAAATAATGTTTTAATTCTAAGAAGAGTTTCCTGAGATTAGCACGTTCAAACAAACTCTTCAGCTTCATAAAATTAGAATAGATTGGGTATCTTATGTTTTTGACATTAAATGACAGCATAATCATTGGCTTGAATATAATGTGCATAAGTAGAGCCCTTTGAAAAGGAAGTACCGCCAAGATAGGTACTAATTTCAACGGTGCCAAGCAGCATTATTTTTGAACCTAGGATTTTCCTCGATTTGTCAACAAGATTATATCAGTTGGCACAACATATTTACCTAGCACCTAACAAAGCTACACCAATCACTCTTCTGGAGCTTAGTCACAAAGTCAAACCAGATAAATTACGACCATCATTTCCCTAGCCTTTTCCCAACTAAGTTTGGGGACGGCTTTCAGTCTTACCGTATTCAGCTGAATACCAGTATTTTACTGAGAGCGACTGTCTATCTGACCTCCACACCAAAGTTAGTTCTGGGTAATCAGATACACCTAGGTAAGACTGGTTGTCAGACTTTCGGCCCACTGACTACCAGTAACCACTGTCAAAGGTCTACAGATGACAAATAATAAAAAATCTACAAAATCCAGAAAAAATACGACCACACAAGAAAAATCCCTGACCACTCAACAAAGCGAATCATGCCCATTAAAACAGATTGCCTTCCCATTCATGCATCTTACGGCCTCATTGCTGGCATACACAACTGGCGGCGACACGACACGACACGCCGCACCGACATTTCGCAATGCATCGGTCATCGTCCGCACTTCCTTATTAACTCCTGATTTGATGCAACCCTCGCACTAAGAGGACCTAGATCTCAAGTGGACTCATTTGGAGGAAGGAAATGGAGGTTAGATTAGACTTGAGAATGTTTTTGAGACGCTGGTGTTTACAATAATGATGTTTTTGCACATACTGAAGGATGATATGGCAAGAAAGGATGTATCCCATGAGATGACAAGTAATAGAGAAATATGGAAGAGGAAGACATGCTGTGCCGACCCCAAATAAATTGGGATAAGGGCAAGAAATTGATGATAATGTCTAATTGCACTCGACTGTCTGTCCTGGGACAGATCATCATTCTCTCGACATCAGCTATGCCACCAACACCAACGTTGAACCAGTTCAACGTTGGTGTTGGTGGCATAGCTGATGTTTTACCGTTTAAAGAAATATTTAAAAACCTTTCTAAAGCTAAAATATTTTTTTACATTTTTGTGTTTTTGAAGGCAGTTTTACTTTTTTGCAAAAAGTTTTTTTATTTCTATTACAAGAGTAGCTGACCGGCGGGCGCAATTTCGTTTGCGTCACATTTTCCCCGTTTTCGCAACATTTTTCATTGCTGTTCCACTCCCATTGGTCGTAGTGTGATGATATATAGCCTAAAGCCTCCTTCGATAAATGCCCTATCTAACACTGAAAGAATTTTTCAAATCGGACCAGTAGTTTCGGAGCCTATTCAATGCAAACAAACAAACAATCAAATCTTTCCTCTTTATTATAATATTAGTTTAGATTTCAGAAATCCTCATCATAAGAAAACAATTGATTTTTTATTTAAAATCTATGTTCCCGATTCGTCATCAGTGTATATTATCTATACTATCTATACTAATATTATAAAGCTGAGGAGTTTGTTTGTTTTTTTATTGAACGCGCTAAAATCTTTCAGTGTTAGATAGCCCATTTATCGAGGTAGGCTATAGGCTATATATCATCACGCTACGACCAATATGAGCGGAGCAGCGATGTAAAATGTTATGAAAACGGAAAAAATGTGACACAGACAAACAGTTGCGCGGGACAGCTAGTCCCCAATAAAATGGAACTAACCATACCAAACTATCAAAAAGTGGGTGTACTGTACACATCTGCGTCCCATCCCCTAAGAGCATACTGGCGTGATTTTTAGTTTTAATATTGTGTTAATATTTAAAAATAAACATCTCAGCTATTATTAAAGAGTTCCATTGTATATCTGGGTAGATCTGCATCAGAACTTCAAAAAAATTAAACACGACCACTGACTGATATATTTCATCATTAGCTCAGCAACATGAGGTGAATAACAGGCATAATACCTGGGATGTGTGCCTTGTAAAATTTGGAGAGTTCCCTCAATTTGTCCAGGATTCCAATATCAGATTATGGAACCACATGGGTAGTATACTGTTTCTAATAATGCCCATAAATTTTGATGGTTGGCCCTAATTTTCCTGAGATCCTATCATCAAATCCTGACTTATACCTTCCATCATCAGCTTAGCAACATGAGATGATGATTACCAGGCACAGATATTTGAATTGCATTAGAAAGTATATGAACAACATTGCATGTGCCTGTAAAATTTGAGAATTGCCCTCGATTTCCCTGGGATCCTATCATCAGATTCTGACTTGGTGACAATGGGACCACCTCAGGAGTATAGACTGTCGAATAAAAAAAAAAGGATTTTGAAAATCGGGCCATAGTTGGCGAAAATATCAGTGAACATATATAAAAAACAGACATACCGTCGAATAAAGAACCTCCAATTACTTTTGGAAGTACGGTTAAAAATTCTAATGTAAATACAAACGCAGATCCTTTAAAAAAAAATTGATGTTTAACTTTACCTAAATGATGGGGTTTACGCATAAACTTTTGAGAGTTAGACGTTTAAACCAAAAAAAAATATGGCTAAGCAGCGAAAATATGATTAAGTAACGTTTACGAATAAATCGCAGAGTCGGTTTCCCTAGCTAAATATCATTCCAAGACCACTCAACCGCATGGTAACAGAAATGATAAAACAACTTAATCGGGTAAGTACATACTTGGCTCTGTCATCATCAGACAGTACTTCAGTGTGGTCATCCGCCGTGTTGTCGCCATCGCTGAACCCTGACGCCGAGCTCTGATGATGCTCCGGAATCTGGAAACATCCACAAATGTTGATTAGATTCATTTACAACTACAGTACTTTCACAAGTTATTATGTCTTGTGACTGGGACTGTAGCTTCGCGTTCTTTTTTTTTTTTTGTTCTTTGACTTTCAAAAGTGCCTGTAATGGTCTAATTGAAATAAATGCTTTGAGTTTGAGTTTACTTATCAGGTACAAACATCACGCCTGTTAACCCTGGGGTTAAGAAGAGGTGTACCCTGGAGGACACCAACATTTAGCCAGTTACGTTTAGGTACCATAGCTGGCTGACTATTGCTTTAAACCGATAATGTTCCTGAAGGGAAGGCCTAGGATCTCATGCTCAGTCATCATCATCATCAACCTATAATGTTTCCACTGCTGGGACACAGGCCTCCTCTATATGAGAGGGAGTGGGCTGTAATCCACCACGCGGGCCCAGTGCGGGTTGGTAGATGTCACATGTATTCGAATTTTTAGTTCTAAGACATGCCGGTTTCCTCACGATGTTTTCCTTCACCGTGTTTGAGGGCACGGTGATGAAATAAATTACACAAATTAATGCGCCTGCCTGGGTTCGAACCTACGGCTTACTGCTTGTAAGTCGGGGCTGTCACCACTGGGCCACCGCTGCTCTCACATGCATCTCTCCGCATGCTCAGTAGTAGCGCTCGAGTACTCTTATCACAGAAACGTTAAATAAAGTATGTACTGCTGTCGATTATTTATATGATAAAGAAAAATAATCTAGGTAGGGAAAAGGGAGCCATACTTTATAAGAAATGTTTCATTAAGGGGCGGGGCTGCATTATGCATCTCATTAATTCATGGCTCTTTTGCAAAATGGACCGATGATCTGGTGAAGGTCGAAGGACCAGGCTTTATGGTTTCATAATTTAAAAAAAGGTTTACTGCAATAAATGCAGAGGAGCTCGTGGCTAAATAATAACAGCCGCCCAGGTCGACCTTTAAGGTTAAGCCGTGCTTGCCGAGGTTGGTCTGTGAATGGGTGACCATAATTACATATCGAGTTTCCTCCGTGCCTCAGAAAGCACGTTTAGCCGTTGGTCCCGGCTGTCATTTGTAGGTCTTTGACAGCCGTTAGGAGTAGTCAGAAGATAAAAGTCTGACATCCAGTCTTACCAAGGGGTATCGTATTACCCAGTTACTGGGTTGTGGAGGTCAGATAGGCAGTCACTTCATGTAAAATACTGGTACCCAGCTGCATCCGGTTAGACTGGAAGCCGACCCCAATATAGTTTGGGAAAAGGCTAGACAGATGATGATGACTGCAATAAATGCAGCTTATTGTCTGACAGTATTCAAAAAGCAGCAAAAATAGCCAATAACCGTGCGAATGTAGGTCAGCAACCTATTGCATAATGAGTAACGAGCAACAGGAAATCACTCCATAACGTGGGACCTCCACTCAACAGCAATCAAAGCAGACGCTGCCAGCAATATGAAAATTGCACTTTGTTTCCGCTTGGCTCTCTCTGGTCAAGTACTTTCTATAGTACCTTGTGAACCATTTATCACACATAAATGACGGGTTAATGAATGAAGCATCTTCTTAGCATTGCAAGCAAATTAAAGTTTTTATTTTCTTTCCTAGAAAACCTAAGAACTAAACCCTAGGAACCTAGGAAGTTTCGACAAATATTTAAATTTTAGCGGTGCTATTTCGGTACGCTTCATTTTCATATTATGCCCAAAACGTTTTCATTTAAAGTCACCCTACTTAAAGAATGTAACTAATACGTCCCTAATATCAGCAAAAAGATGCGCTCCAGTTTAGACAGGCAATATTATAATTGCGAAAAAGCGTCATTAATATACTTTGGAAAGTTCTCTACAACAATGCGACAAACCTGAGTAAGAGGTATGCAGTCGAACTCAACTTTCCGCCTGCACCCTCGCATGTTCACTTATCCTGCACTACTGCATCTGCACTGGTAACTAAATCACCGAGTCAGAGCATTAGTTAGTTCAATTGTAATTAATTTACCCATATTAATGACCAGAGAGGTGTCTGGGGCAAGTCTGATTCAAGGATGCCTCTTAAAAGTTGTGATTTAGGAAAGTCGGTAAAGTATGAGATCGAGAAGTGAGACAGAGTAGAAAATCGTCTTATCTTAGGTTTTAAATTACGTTAGAATCCTATTTCGAGGACCGATACAAATAAAAATTAATCTATTTTTTTCCCCAATTCTTTACAAATCAAATTAAAATCATTTATTTCAAGTAGGCCAGTTACAGGCACTTTTGAATAGTCAAACAACAATAAATATTAAGCTACAGTCCCAGTCACTAGACATAATAACTGTGAAAGTACTGTAGTTGCCCATTCCAAAGCGTAGATCTCTATGGAGAAGAATGGATACCCTCTGTCTGGGGCGAACGGAGTATTATATCGGACTCTAACCGACTAAAAACCCACTGTTCCTACTACTACCATGTGTCGGAGGCCCGGGCGATACGAGTACATACACGCGCACTCTCCCGGCTGGTATCAATCCGCCGTGCCCAGCGAGCCCCATCTCCAAGTACGGCCTATCTAGCGACCGCACAATCTCCAATTCCCTATTGACCTGCCCATGTAAACCTTCTGAACAAAAAAACAAAGGAAAACTACACTACATTTGAACTGAACTAGGAATTGAACCCAGCACCTGACAGTTAAATCACACACGGCAATCGCACAGATAAACAATTAAAGATAGCTCACTGATTTTACTGTTCCTTGGAAGGTTCGCCAAGAATAGAATCATTAGCAGCCCTGCGTCTTGAAGACATAACTGATAATCTAAAATTACGACATGGGTGTCATTAAAGTATTTTTAGATTTAGGTGCGTTAATTAGTGAGGTACCTATCGGTACAAAGTTCAATTAATGTTTCCTAAAATTTATTTTGGTATATTATGAAAATCTAATTATCTATTTACCTAATCATTCTAATCTTCTTCTTCTTTAATACAGGGTTAATCACAAATAAATAGGTTTCGAAATGCAAGATTTAGAAAAATATTCAAACATGTTACTATTAGTGACATCTAGTTACTTAAGTCAGTACAATTCCTTTCACTGAACACAGCGACCTCTACTATTAGCTTCTAGTGCCGTAACACATTGTTAGTTAGAAGCGCCATCTTTTGGAAGTAGTTCCAACTACTTCCAAAAGATGGCGCTTCTAAAAATAATAATAAACAGAGTTTCTAAATAAGGCCACGGCACAAACTTCAACAAACTGCTGATTAAAATTGTAAAATAACAATTAATGTTTGTTAATGAAATGTTTTATAAAAATAAATTTTCACTGTTAGCTTAAGTATAAATAGCATATCATAATTATGAAGGTTTCCTGAAGGAAACTGCAAATTATTTAGCAACACCAATGAAAAGTGCTGTAAATGCGTGAGAAACTAATTAATACATTTACGTTTGTAATGGTTATGAGCAGTAATCGCAGTACCCTATTAACATTCCGTAATGAGATATAATCATCATAATCATCTCGCTTGCCAGACTGTTTTATTCAGATCTGACGACCAGTCTTACCAAGGGGTATTGTGCCTATAACCCAGTAACTGGGTTGTGGAGGTCAGATAGGCAGTCGCTCCATGTAAAAGGGTATTCAGCTGCATCCGGTAAGACTGGAAGCCAACCCCAACATCGTTCGGAAAGGGCTAGTCAGATGATTGCCAGATAGATGGTTTTATATTGAGTAGTCAACATGGTAAGTTGGGGACGTTCAACTGCGTTATCACTCTGACAACGGCTGCCAAAGACCAATGTGAAGTTCTAAAAATGTACCTTTTGGTGAAAGAGATTTTTTTTTCGAAAATCAACTGCCCACACAAAACACTTAACGGCTCCTGGAGACAATTTGCAAAAAGCAATGAAGGCAAAAGCAACGTAGCAACCAATGGACTGGATTAATTTGTCTGCCGGCGTCAAATAGTCTTTCTTCTAGGTATTCAGCGCTCTAAAGGATAGTCAAAAGGATCTCTCTGTCCACTAACAATAATGAAGTGTGATCACTGAATTTGTAACCAAGCAAGAGGAGAGTAATAATTGACTAACAACTTGCTTTTCTTAAATAATTCGCAAGTCACGGTCTACTTAGGTGCAAAACATAGAAATCCATTTAACCGTTAAAAGCTGACAGACAGACAGAGATGCTTTCGCATTTATAATATCAGTATGGATTATCAACAGGATTGTTTTATGCAACGAGAAACAGCGAGATGAAGAGACGCACAATGAATGAAAACAAAACATAACCTTGGAATCCAGAAAGTTGTTGATGCTCCCGGAGCTATCACTACTATGAAGGCCGATGCTATCATCACTGTTGCACAGACCACTATTATGATCACCATCACGCGAGTCGCGGGAGTCACTCGACTTGCTGACGTCAGAGTCCGACTCGATCCACAACGGTGATCGATATTTGAACTTGTGAGCGAACGCACTGAACTTTGATTCGTTGTTCATTTTGGAGAATTTATGTGATGATAGTGATGATAGGTTTTGTATGACTGAGTTTTTTGAAAAGTGGTTGGCAATAAGATTGACTTTAATTTGGATTTGTGAACTGTCGCTTTAAAATCTCAACATAAACACTTTGATTTAAAAGGAAAATCTAGTCTAGGTAGAGCAATTTTCAACGTAAGCCTTTAGGTAGGTACTAAGTTAAAAATAACACAGCGTGAGTGATTTTACATACAAATAAACTTGTTCAATTGAA
This sequence comes from Cerastis rubricosa, assembly GCA_949152445.1. NCBI lineage: Eukaryota > Metazoa > Arthropoda > Insecta > Lepidoptera > Noctuidae > Cerastis > Cerastis rubricosa. The sequence goes on from OX424541.1 coordinate 20,729,788, forward strand.
AACGGTTCCACAAAGCATCTTGAGTAATAGCAAAAACATTTTTTAAAGGCACTTTAACAGAAATAAACATACGGATCATAATAAAAATGGTTACTAATACTTTGGATCTTTACACTGGTGTTATGATTTGTGATGCAATATGGTCTGTATAGGTAGGGGTATGAGACGAATCTGTGTCTAAGATCACGGACAAATCCCGACTATTTGAATGTAGGCAAATAGGTCGAGGGACGTGCATGTTGAGACAGCGAGGTACGGCATTTTTTTTTTCCTTTTTTAGTTCTCTAAAAGGCGAGATAAAATAATCGCGACAAAGGATCAAGAATGCAATTATAAGTACCGTTTACTTCAACATTGTCAGGGCAGATTTTTTTTCTGGTATGTGTATAAAGTTTTGATTAATTTTTCCGGTGTAAATCCTTTTCTTTTTTACTGGGTGTGGTTTAGTAAACATAACATGTTAAGTAAGAAGAAAAAAGTCAATTTAAAAAACAGAATAACCCCAGAACCGCACAATAACCTGAGAAAAATCTACTCATTTTTTATCTTTTTGTATCTCTACAATTTCGACAGTTCCCATGATGTTAAACAATCATAAAACTCGTTTTATCTTGTAGATTATCTTTAATTTTATCGCGAATCTACCAAATTATCTAAGGCCGTTAATCTCAGATAACATTAATTCACACAAAGTTTATTAGCTGAGTAACCGAGTGATGCGGTGACGTCAACACCAAAGCTATGTTTTGGATAAAACTTAGTGTTTTAAAAACAAAGCCCTTTTTTCTGGGCAAGTACTGTTCTGTATGAGGCATTAGCATTACCTACACACATCACATGACTTTACACTTAAACGACGTATCATTAAAGTTTCAAAAGATATGTTTGAGAATAATTTACAAAGGTGTTAAATTAGACCAAGAACCAACCTTTCTTGAAGGTCAAGTGTTACAAAAGACAGGCTCTTAAACCTCCAGTAACTAACAAAAAATATATTTTTTGTTAGTTACCGGACACGGATCGGCCCGAGAACCCATTCTCCCAGAGACAGTGGGATGAGCCGCTCTGCAGGTTGGTACGGAATAACCTTATTCATACGTCTACCAATACTGCTGAGCGTGCCCGCCTGTTGGCTGTGGGTGAGTGGGAGTCGGGTCTCTGGCTTCAGGCACTACCGTCACCTAACATAGGCACTTTGCTAGGTGACACAACATTCCGGCTCGCTACATGTCTGCGATTGGGCGCTCCTAGCGGGGCTCCACATCGCTGTCGATGTGGTGAAGCAGTCGACGGCCTCGGACACCAAGGCCTTTCCTGCAGTAAGAGCGCAGGTCGGATAGCACGGCACGCTAGCATTAATGATCTAATTCGTCGTGCTCTTGCCACCGCCGGGGTGCCAGCTGTCTTAGAACCCAATGGCTTGGCACGTGTCGATGGGAAGAGACCAGATGGTATGACCATAATGCCATGGAAGTTGGGTAGGCCTTTGGTGTGGGATGCGACTTGCGTCGACACCCTTGCGCCATCCCATCTTCCTAGCACGGTGAGCTGCGCTGGGGCGGCTGCTGCAGGCGCTGAAAACCTTAAACGGCGCAAATACAATAATTTAATTGGTAATTATGTATTTGAGCAGTTTGGGGTTGAAACACTAGGGCCATGGGGCCCGAGTGCCCATCTTGTGTTTCGAGATATCGCCAAGCGGTTGGTCGACGCTTCACGGGACCAGGAGGCTGGCCTCTTTTTTGGTCAAAGAATCAGCATTGCCATCCAACATGGCAATGCGGCCAGCCTTCTGGGCACTTTTCCTGTCGACAGCGATGTCGACGAATTTTTTGACGCCCTGTAATTTTGATACTTGTACATGTTTTATTTTATATTTATTTGTAGTTTGTAAATAATGTACATATTGTAGCGTAAATAAAAATAAAAGTCGTCACAGCTACATGTTAATACGTATAATTTTGCTGTTATAAAAAAAAAACCTAATACAATTTTTTATATAAAATTTAAACGGATCAAAAAAAAAGAATTAAATAATGGGCGACATGTAATATTATTTTATGTAAAGCAGCGAAATGGGTTGTTCAGAATTGTATAAAATCTGTAATTTTGAAAATTAAAACAAGGTGAGAAAGGGGTTGCAACACCTATTCAGCCCTAGGCGAGATCAAAATGTATCCGAGTTTAAATACTACACCGGAAAAATTACATTGCGCGACCTTTTGACACGAATAGGGTTTAAATAAATTAAATGATTGTACAAAAAAAGAAACAATACTATTGCTAAAGATTAAAAAAAAAGGATTAAAACAAAATTTGTTCCCTGAAGGTCCGGATCCTCGCTCGAAATCGGATCTTCGCTGTTGCTGCGGGTCTCAGGCGGCAAGCCTCGGAGCCAACCGCCAGTACGCGTCTCCCGACCCCTGGTCGGCCTTGAGTCGCGGCGCCGAAAGTATATGGGTCACTAGATCTTAGCTAGGACAAAAGTCCTAGAACCGATTCTGAGCGAATCGGTTCTTGGTGAAATCACTTATAACCGACTATTCAGTACAGCACTACAAAATGTAAATTATCTTTCTTAGGTCTTTTTTGACTTTAGACTACAAATAATTTATCAATTAAATTACGAAACGGAATAATATGTCTGTTATTTCCAAAGATTCGTCGCCCATCATTTAATTCTTTTTTTTTGATCCGTTTAAATTTTATATAAAAAATTGTATTAGGTTTTTTTTTATAACAGCAAAATTATACGTATTAACATGTAGCTGTGACGACTTTTATTTTTATTTACGCTACAAAAATGGCGTCCCTAAAATTTTTGTAGCGTAAATAAAAATAAAAGTCGTCACAGCTACATGTTAATACGTATAATTTTGCTGTTATAAAAAAAAAACCTAATACAATTTTTTATATAAAATTTAAACGGATCAAAAAAAAAGAATTAAATAATGGGTTGTTCAGAATTGTATAAAATTTTTAATTTTGGAAATTAAAACAAGGTGAGAAAGGGGTTGCAACACCTATTCAGCCCTAGGCGAGATCAAAATGTATCCGAGTTTAAATACTACACCGGAAAAAATACATATATATCTTCTTATACCAACGGTCATTAGTATGTTCAGGACCCTGGTCAAATGACACAGGATTAGCATGGATCCTGGAAAGAACATCGGGGACTATATGTTGCACTTCGATATCGTTTGATTCAGATATGATGCCTGTTTTTTTGTTTTTGCCTGATCCAGTTTTTTTCTTCTTTCTCACTCGTACTTACGTCCTTTTTTTTTTCTTAGAAAGAGGGTATTGCAGCATTATCACGCTGTTTTCGGCTGAATAAAAACTATTCTGTTCGTGTAAGTCGACCTCATTTCTAATCAATTTACTTTTTCTTACTTCGGTTCAAATTTAAAAATATGACGATTCCATGGGATGTCACGTAAGAAAATTTTTCTCAGATGGGCGACGAATCTTTGGAAATAACAGACATATTATTCCGTTTCGTAATTTAATTGATAAATTATTTGTAGTCTAAAGTCAAAAAAGACCTAAGAAAGATAATTTACATTTTGTAGTGCTGTACTGAATAGTCGGTTATAAGTGATTTCACCAAGAACCGGTATGTATTTGAAACATTTTAAATTTTTTCTGCTTAAAAGATTCTATCGGAGCATGGTGTTAATTTTTCTGTATTTTTCTCACCATAGATTCGCTCAGAATCGGTTCTAGGACTTTTGTCCTAGCTAAGATCTAGTGACCCATATACTTTCGGCGCCGCGACTCAAGGCCGACCAGGGGTCGGGAGACGCGTACTGGCGGTTGGCTCCGAGGCTTGCCGCCTGAGACCCGGAGCAACAGCGAAGATCCGATTTCGAGCGAGGATCCGGACCTTCAGGGAACAAATTTTGTTTTAATCCTTTTTTTAATCTTTAGCAATAGTATAGTTTCTTTTTTTTGTACAATCATTTAATTTATTTAAACCCTATTCGTGTCAAAAGGTCGCGCAATGTATTTTTTCCGGTGTAGTATTTAAACTCGGATACATTTTGATCTCGCCTAGGGCTGAATAGGTGTTGCAACCCCTTTCTCACCTTGTTTTAATTTTCAAAATTACAGATTTTATACAATTCTGAACAACCCATTTCGCTGCTTTACATAAAATAATATTACATGTCGCCCATTATTTAATTCTTTTTTTTTGATCCGTTTAAATTTTATATAAAAAATTGTATTAGGTTTTTTTTTTATAACAGCAAAATTATACGTATTAACATGTAGCTGTGACGACTTTTATTTTTATTTACGCTACAAAAGTTAGGCGTAAAACCAGTAGCTAGATTAACACAAGAATTGAGGTAAAGCTTAACTTTTGGTAACATTTTAGCCCAACTTCTTTGGTTTGGTAGAGAGATCCTTATGGATAGCAGTCGTGTATATAGTCAGACTCGAAGCTCTAATTTGGCAGACAGTCGGGCTCGTCATGCTTCAAACCTATCTTCTCTCGCCGAAAGTATATGGGTCACTAGATCTTAGCTAGGACAAAAGTCCTAGAACCGATTCTGAGCGAATCTATGGTGAGAAAATTACAGAAAAATTAACACCATGCTCCGATAGAATCTTTTAAGCAGAAAAAATTTAAAATGTTTCAAATACATACCGGTTCTTGGTGAAATCACTTATAACCGACTATTCAGTACAGCACTACAAAATGTAAATTATCTTTCTTAGGTTTTTTTTTACTTTAGAGGATGGTCACTCCCTCCGGGAGCTAATGATTCTTAAGCTTATTTGTTTCAGGACACGGATATTCTTTCATTCTAGAAAGGTATTCTGGGATTTTTACCACCAGTTCAGATCTGTGAAGCTGTCATTTTTGTAGCGTAAATAAAAATAAAAGTCGTCACAGCTACATGTTATATAGTTCACAAAATTATTTTTCCTTTAAAATAAATTACATTTAATGAAAAAATATATATATATATGTCAAGGATGTCTCTACCAAACCAACTTCTTTGGTTTGGTAGAGAGGTCCTTATGGATAGCAGTCGTGTATATAGTCAGACTCGAAGCTCTAATTTGGCAGACAGTCGGGCTCGTCATGCTTCAAACCTATCTTCTCTCGCCGAAAGTATATGGGTCACTAGATCTTAGCTAGGACAAAAGTCCTAGAACCGATTCTGAGCGAATCTATGGTGAGAAAATTACAGAAAAATTAACACCATGCTCCGATAGAATCGGTTCTAGGACTTTTGTCCTAGCTAAGATCTAGTGACCCATATACTTTCGGCGAGAGAAGATAGGTTTGAAGCATGACGAGCCCGACTGTCTGCCAAATTAGAGCTTCGAGTCTGACTATATACACGACTGCTATCCATAAGGACCTCTCTACCAAACCAATCTTCTCTCGTTCAACTTAGTGAAAGCTTGATCGGGAGAAGATTGGTTTGGTAGAGAGGTCCTTATGGATAGCAGTCGTGTATATAGTCAGACTCGAAGCTCTAATTTGGCAGACAGTCGGGCTCGTCATGCTTCAAACCTATCTTCTCTCGCCGAAAGTATATGGGTCACTAGATCTGAGACCCGGAGCAACAGCGAAGATCCGATTTCGAGCGAGGATCCGGACCTTCAGGGTAACACATCTGACCGCGAGGTTGTGTGTTCGAAATTTTATAGGCTTTACAAACCTCACATTGACTTAACGTTACTTCGACGTTAAGTCAATGTGAGGTTTGTAAAGCCTATAAAATTTCGAACACACAACCTCGCGGTCAGATGTGTTACCCCTCACAAAGAATAGTACGCGGTAAAAGTGATTTCACCAAGAACCGGTATGTATTTGAAACATTTTAAATTTTTTCTGCTTAAAAGATTCTATCGGAGCATGGTGTTAATTTTTCTGTAATTTTCTCACCATAGATTCGCTCAGAATCGGTTCTAGGACTTTTGTCCTAGCTAAGATCTAGTGACCCATATACTTTCGGCGAGAGAAGATAGGTTTGAAGCATGACGAGCCCGACTGTCTGCCAAATTAGAGCTTCGAGTCTGACTATATACACGACTGCTATCCATAAGGACCTCTCTACCAAACCAAAGAAGTTGGGCTAAAATGTTACCAAAAGTTAAGCTTTACCTCAATTCTTGTGTTAATCTAGCTACTGGTTTTACGCCTAACTTTTGTAGCGTAAATAAAAATAAAAGTCGTCACAGCTACATGTTAATACGTATAATTTTGCTGTTATAAAAAAAAACCTAATACAATTTTTTATATAAAATTTAAACGGATCAAAAAAAAAGAATTAAATAATGGGCGACATGTAATATTATTTTATGTAAAGCAGCGAAATGGGTTGTTCGGAATTGTATAAGGACCTCTCTACCAAACCAACTTCTTTGGTTTGGTAGAGAGGTCCTTATGGATAGCAGTCGTGTATATAGTCAGACTCGAAGCTCTAATTTGGCAGACAGTCGGGCTCGTCATGCTTCAAACCTATCTTCTCTCGCCGAAAGTATATGGGTCACTAGATCTTAGCTAGGACAAAAGTCCTAGAACCGATTCTGAGCGAATCTATGGTGAGAAAATTGCAGAAAAATTAACACCATGCTCCGATAGAATCTTTTAAGCAGAAAAAATTTAAAATGTTTCAAATACATACCGGTTCTTGGTGAAATCACTTATAACCGACTATTCAGTACAGCACTACAAAAATGGCGCCCGAACAACTAAAGTAAGTGTTTTTACCTAATAACTTCGAAATTTGAATGATTCTACATAAAATCTTTTTTGCCTTATTGAGGATGGTCACTCCCTCCGGGAGCTAATGATTCTTAAGCTTATTTGTTTCAGGACACGGATATTCTTTCATTCTAGAAAGGTATTCTGGGATTTTTACCACCAGTTCAGATCTATGAAGCTGTCATTTTTCCTTGACATATATATATATTTTTTCATTAAATGTAATTTATTTTAAAGGAAAAATAATTTTGTGAACTATATAACATGTAGCTGTGACGACTTTTATTTTTATTTACGCTACAAAAATGGGTCACTCCCTCCGGGAGCTAATGATTCTTAAGCTTATTTGTTTCAGGACACGGATATTCTTTCATTCTAGAAAGGTATTCTGGGATTTTTACCACCAGTTCAGATCTGTGAAGCTGTCATTTTTCCTTGACATATATATATTTTTTTTCATTAAATGTAATTTATTTTAAAGGAAAAATAATTTTGTGAACTATATAACACATAACTGTCTTTTATTTTACCCACTTATCGCAGCAAATATAACGATAGGTCTCCTGATTTTTATTCCATATCCTTAGCTAGCGGTAGTTAGAACCCGTAGAGTATATATGGTGACGTATGAATTTATAGGCGTCGGTTTTCAAGGTAAGCTTAGTATGAACGGTTATGTAGCCTGTATCTTTGTTTAATAGCTTGGCGTTCACTGACTGCTGGTTGCTGGATTATTTTTATCCGTCTGTTCATGCCGTGCCTATTTTTTCGCTAGGATTCAATCGCCTTTTGTCTGTTCTTTCATACGATATTAGGTCTATTCTAGTTACATCATGTCAGAAGAGGGGTTCCCTATTGTTGAGACTCCACGTCGTGCTAGTCCCATTATTTCGCGACCACCACCTCCTCCTATTCCACCAAGACCTTCTCACGCTTCTTCACAGAGTATCATTCCTTCTCCAATAAGATCTGAGGAATGCCTACAATTTACCAGGCAGTTCTCTCTTACTAAGTGGAAGATTGTTTTCGATGGTAAGACCTGCGTACGGGAATTTTTCACGAGTTTAGAGGAGTGCAGGGAGGCCGACAATTTGTCTGATGGTTATTTAGTTAAGCGATTCCATGAAGTCTTGTCAGGTGTTGCACTTCAATATTTTAGGTCGATCCGTCGACCGGATCTTTCTTTTTCTGAGATCAAAGATGCCTTTTTTCAGACATTCGGTGCGACCGATTTTGAATTTAAGATAAGCCAGGAGGTCCGTAACCTCAAGCAGAAACCGGAACAGCTAATAAGAGAATTTATTATCGAAGTTTCTTACTTAAACGCTAAACTGAGCAAGCCTATTGAAGAATCGGAGTTGTTGCAGATCATCACTCACAACATGTTGCCAAAGTATACTCCTTGCTTGTCTATTCAAAAATTCCATGATGTCAATAATTTAATCGAGGCCGTTACTCATTTCGAGTCCTTTTTTAAAACCTTCAAAGGCGGTAGCCAGTCTCGACTGTGTTGCCGACCAGTCGACTTCTCAAGTATTTAACCCACCAAAACCTAGGCCAAACAAAACTTCCCATCAACCAACAACTAGTAAACCTCAGATTTGTCCTGGTTGTAGTCAGTCTCAGCTTTGTTTAAAATGTAACAAAGTTGGTCATTCTTACCGTTCTTGCCCAGAGATCACAGGCATGATTTGTTTTAAGTGTCGCACTCCTGGATTTATTACTAGGGAATGTCCGAAATGTAATCCAAAAAATGCATAAACCACTGGCGATACGCTTCTTTCCGTACAGTATCCCCAGTGTTTACTTCAGATTCATTTGATAACCGACCGTTTATAGAAGTATTATTATGTGGTAGAGTTGTTAGAGCATTGCTTGACTCTGGTGCTCAGATGTCGCTTGTTAGCAATAACTTTATTCAGCAACTTGGTGTTTCTTTGACATCAAAAGACGCTTGTCCCCTTGTTATATCGGCTAATAATTCGCCGATTGATATTCTTGGTTCTGTGTACCTTCCAGTTAAATTTAATGGTACAACTTTTATTCATGAGTTTTTAGTTGCAAGTTCGATGTCATCTTCTGTTATTTTAGGTATCGAATTTTGGAATAAATTCGGTTTGACGTCTATTTTTAGTCAGGCTTTTAATAAAAATATTGATGGTAATATGTTTATCCCTTCTGTTCAGCACTCTTCCCCTCAAGTTTCCTCTGTCGGCGAGGTCCGTTATATTCATCCTCGTAACATCCTATCGCCGGATCAAGAGTCTTGTCTTCAACAAGTTATTAAAGAGTACGAAGTTATCTCTTCGGAAAAAGTTGGTCTTGGTAAAACATCTTGGTTGTCCCATAAAATTAATACTACGGGTTACCCTATCCGTCAAAGATATTATCCCTTATCCCCTGTCAAGTTGAAGATTCTCAATGAAGAGATTGACAAAATGTTAGATATGGGTGTTATTCGTCCATCTCGTTCTTCATGGGCTAGTCCAGTGGTAATGGTGACAAAAAAAGATGGTTCTGTTCGGTTTTGTGTCGACAGTAGAAAACTGAATAGTGTGACAGTTAGAGATTCATATCCTCTTCCCCGTATTCACGATATCCTCGACAACCTTCGTGGTGCTAGATATATTAGCTCATTGGATTTTAGAAGTGCTTTCTGGCAAATTCCACTCGCTGATAGAGAAAGTTGTGAGAAAACAGCGTTTATTGTTCCACAACGAAGGTTGTGAAAAATCAGGAGACCTATCGTTATATTTGCTGCGATAAGTGGGTAAAATAAAAGACAGTTATGTGTTATATAGTTCACAAAATTATTTTTCCTTTAAAATAAATTACATTTAATGAAAAAATATATATATGTCAAGGAAAAATGACAGCTTCACAGATCTGAACTGGTGGTAAAAATCCCAGAATACCTTTCTAGAATGAAAGAATATCCGTGTCCTGAAACAAATAAGCTTAAGAATCATTAGCTCCCGGAGGGAGTGACCATCCTCAATAAGGCAAAAAAAAATTTATGTAGAATCATTCAAATTTCAAAGTTATTAGGTAAAAACACTTACTTTAGTTGTTCGGGCGCCATTTTTGTAGCGTAAATAAAAATAAAAGTCGTCACAGCTACATGTTAATACGTATAATTTTGCTGTTATAAAAAAAAAAAAACCTAATACAATTTTTTATATAAAATTTAAAAGGATCAAAAAAAAAGAATTAAATAATGGGCGACATGTAATATTATTTAATTCTTTTTTTTTGATCCTTTTAAATTTTATATAAAAAATTGTATTAGGTTTTTTTTTTTTATAACAGCAAAATTATACGTATTAACATGTAGCTGTGACGACTTTTATTTTTATTTACGCTACAATATGTAATATACAAAATAAGAAAAAGTATGTCTATTTTTTGTTGCATATAAATGTATGTGGTTTTTTATTTCTTTAAAAGCACGTTAAATGCATAATTACCGCAAACCTCGAACAAAATCCCATAACGAGCAAATCCTACAAAATGAAACTGATACCAACACTAACTGTGGTCTAAATTGATCCTCCCGACAGGATGTCGCAATTTATTAAACGCGTCTTCGCTTTCAGTGTCACAGTAGATTGCCTCGTCTCAAATGATGGTAATAGTCCTGACTCCTGTGTCCCCTTACAGCGAGCAATGATGCGAGAAGAAATTGTGGGAAAATGGAAAAGCCGTTATGAAAAAGTCGCATGAATAATTCTTAATGAAGGGGCCGTAGGTTTCGAGTTTGAACCCAAAGACACGCACCTCTGATTTTTCGGATTCATGGGCGTATTGTATAATTATCGCTTGCTTCGGTGAAGAAAAGCATCGTGAGGAAACCAAACCTTTATTCCTGAGCGATATTTCTCGACGGCATGTTAAGCCAAGTCAAAGAACCATGGACGGCATGACAACTCTGACACCAGGCTAGACATTTATCATTAAAGTTTCCACTTTAAAAAGAAAGAAGAAGATTGAATGGCAGTCGTCTTATTGAAGAAAGAAATAAGAAGAAGATAGTATAATTGACTTCAACGTAAAATTAACCAATCTTCAAGTAATGATAAAAAATTGTTTACATTGTCTTACACGATAGTGTATCCTTACGTGGACACCAGTCAACTAGACCATTATAGCTACCTGCGTATAAATAATTAAATTCCGGTTATGGTAATAATTTATATGGGATGAGTAATTTGGACTCTAGTTCCTACACTACACTTGGATTATACTACTAGTTTTAACAACTACATAGAACAGTCGATATGATAAAAAAATAACTCACATTTAAGACATCCTTTTTTGCTTTTTTTTCATTAAAATCTCCATCATTTTCAACAGTTACTCCGCCTGTGTTTGCTTTCCTGTAAACTACAGGGCTTTCATCCGAAGGCGTGTCGTCTTGTGCGAGAACTTTTTTATGTTCCACTTTTACGTCTTCTGGAAACACAATTCTTACTTCTGGAGTCCTAGTTCCCTCCCTAATATCACCAAAACTATCAACATTGCTGGTAGAAGGAGTATCTATGTTGTCGCTAATGCCTGGGCTAAGACTGCTTTTAAACATTGCTTCTATTTTCTTTCTAGTCTCTGGAGGCATTTCCACATAGGCATGAGGATATGAAGGCATGGTAAGCCGAAGATCTGGTTTCTTCCGCTCCCTCATTTTGCCACTTTGTTCGTTCACTCACTGATAAGATACTTAATTCAAGGGCAACAAAACTTTCCTAATATTTTGAGCACATGATTATACTCTTAATTTTAGACACTGATGTATAAACTAATTTATCACTCGCAAAACTTGTTCTGTCGATATCTTAATTTAAATGTCTTATAACCTCGTTTTTCACTATGAAGTTGTACGGAAAACAGTATTATGTGATAATTTTGGTAATGTTATCTAAGAATTTTTCTTTGCTTTGTTTTATCAAATTCGCACCAATAGTAGCAATGTAGATAAATGACACGTCATACGGGATTGTTTTTTTATTGTCATATGATCGGATTAGTTATCTTGCTTATGTTTTGAATGCTATCATTACCGGGTTAGAACGAAATCAGATGATCTAGTGATTGAATTGGACGTCAATTATGTCATTTATCGGAATCGACATCGAAGACACTGTTATGATTTATTGTCTAGGATCAGCATGTGGTTAGAGTTGCAATATTTTCACCAATTTAATCTCCTTTTCTCTTTTAATATGATCCGGAAATTTACCAAAGAGCGTATTCATTGTTAAAGCCTCTTTTATCAATTCGTCTTCCACTTCCATCATTTCGCTACCACTGTTAACTTTTTAGCTATTAGATCCTTGGTGTCTTAATATGCACTGCCTTGAACAAGCTGCGGTCCATGTATAATATCAACACCAATTATAAAATTATATGCGGGGTTTTACCTCAACGCTGTTTTTCTTCTTTCGAGGATTATAAACATAACATCTATAAAAACAGTTTCTAATCCGCTTTAATATGGTAAAATATTGCTTACATAAATCAAAAGTTTGCCATTGCATAATAATTTGGTAAATTTAAGTCGCTTTTCGTATCCGTCTGTGTGATAGCGTTGTTCTTCTAAACTTTGCAACGAGTTTTAAGTAAGTAAGTATATTTTATTTGTTAAAACATGGTGTACATGAAACATTGCATGCAAGATAATAATGGGATAAACAAAAGTAATAGTAGTAGTAGCGTACAAATTGGTAAGAAGAGATGGTGCATTAACCGTAAAAGGTTCATAAAAGTTACATTTCATCATTATTCATTAAACACAACAATTACAATTCAATAAGCATATTTTTTTTGAAACAATTCATTGTTAAATTAGTCATTAAATAAATTGGTCAATGAAACTAATTATGAATAACTGTCATTAAAAATGTCAATTTCAAATTACAATTATTCCAAAAATACAATAGATTACAATAAATTGACAAACAAATACTAAAGTTTACAATAACATGTCAAGAAATACAACATTGTCATATCAAAAACGAAGAAATAAACGAAGAAAATTAATGTGGTTATCACCATCAGTTCATCTTATCATCATTTTATGAGAACTATTTAACTTAAATAATTAAGAAACCATCATGTTTTGTCAAGTCACAAAACCGTGTGAATCAGGGGCGGGTTTCTAGTGTATTCAATTCAAAATATTTATGCAAAGGGTACTAATGTAAGGAATTTTCCTCATCAAAATGTTGCTCGTCTAGCTCGTAGAATATTGATGATGTTTTGTCTGTTAGTGTCCTTTATTGCCGATAATATTAGATCACCAATGATGCTATGGGCTTATCTTGATGGATTATGTAAATCTTTATTTATTGTAATTCAGTTTTTTATTTACTCATTTTCATCTTCAAAACGCCCAAGACATCGTATTAGTTTATTCTTAAATCTAGCGTTCTACTAGCTACAGTGATCACTTTTCATGTAAATATAATTATGTTTCATAATGACAGTACAGATATTATTCGTGTATGGTGAAATTAAGTGTGGCAATGAAAATATTAAAACCTGGTGGAAGTAGCCGGTAACGCTTTTGACATTTAAAAAACCACGAATACGGAGAATTATTGGATCGCATAAGTTCATCCTATTGTAGCGAGTCTTAAATATGATTGTCTTAATATAAAATTATTACCTAATCAATATTAGGTCTCTGAATTGGTCCAAGTCTAAAATTATTTAGATTAAAACTTGAAAACCCGGTTCAGTTTAGGATGAAACACAAACAAATATGACCAGCGATTAAGGTAGTTGTTCAGTAACCAGATCAAGGTTGCTGATGCTCAAACAATTTGGATCATCGTTTGTAGATTAAGTACGAGATAAGCCTCTTGTGTTTGTTCCGATAATACAATCGAACTAGGTTGTTTTATTACGACTTTCTTTGGAGAAGCCGCGCGCGCCGTCTCTTGGTGCGACTACATACTCGGAAAACGCAATAATTAGGTAAACATTAGCGCAAGCTCCAAACCTGACTGTTAGCTACACCTTCCTAATCTATTATCTGCATAATCTTTCCGAACTATATTGGGACAGTGTTCTTATATCTAACTCGAAATAGCTAAACAGGGAGCACTACTACAACTCAATTTCAGGGTTACACGATCCCCAGATACCTACTAATAATAAGAGTTGGATGAACTCTTATTTAACCTAAATATAAATTATAATCTTCTGCAGTCAAACATACTACGAATCCTTAATAAATTTCAAGAAATTCTGTCGAGGAATTGTGAAACAGAAATCAATAATGAATCAGGCGCTCGTGTTACGATCACTTGCGCAGACGCACTCGTTTATAACAATGCTAAGTTAGTAATATATGTATTTTATGGAAAAACCACACAATCTTTTAAAATCCAAAAAACTTCTACAACTATGTGAAGTTACTATTAGTTCACCTAAGTTATAAAATTTAACTCACCTCGTCCTGAGGGTTATTTAAATACTGCTGCTTCAACACTTCAAGCTCCAAGTTCTGAAGTGTAGGCATCGATATCGAGTTCCTCCTCAAGCTCATCTTCCTCTGTTCCATCGCCTCTTGTTCTCTTCTTATCAGCTCATCAGACTCCGCTGCTCCGAAACTCTTAGAAGTACTCGGAGAAGCTTCCAGGTCAGTAGATTCTGTTACAGGACTAGTTGGCTTCGAAGACTTCCCAGAATCAGGCTCTAAAGTAATGTATAGAGTCCCTTCTGGAGTATTGACTATTATCGTATCATTATTAGGCGATTTATGAACCTCTCCCAAATCTGTGGCATGCAGTATTCTATTTTTTTCTGGCGTAGGTGATGATCCATCTTCCTTTTCATCTTTCGTGCGCTTAGGACGTATAGGTTCGTCGGGTTTGACTAGATTCAGTTCTATAAAATCATCTACATATGGAATGTCTTCGTTTATTTTTAATTCAGGGGAGTTTAGCCCTTTTTCTATGTCTTTTGATACTTGATCCTCGTTTTCCATTGTTTTATTTCATAGTAGAGATCTGCAAAAAGAAATATGAATAATGTTAAATCATTGAATAGAGTGACTAAATCAAGATGAAATCATTCGCTTGTACAATCGAGCCACCTTCAAAAAGTTCAAGTGTCTTGAGTTAATTTTTTATTTCATATCAAACGAAAATCAGTCAGTATTATATTTTTTGTTACAACCGCAAGAACACTTGTTACGTTGTAATTAAAAAATATATGTTTGTAAAAAAGGGTTCATTAACCATTTTGTTGTGTCATAGTTTGTAATAGGTATATTTTGGCGTTTTCTTAGCTTCATTAGTTATATTTTGTTGTCCTTAAATAAAGACCGTGAAATCTATCACAACAAAGACCGATGAACTTAAATAGGCTATTGGTTGGATACAAAAAAATAAACCAGAAAAGTAATACATAATTTTAACTGTTTTTTTGACAACACTACATGAAATGAATTCAATGTTAAAAGTTGCATGTCACACAACTGTGTTAAATTTTTTATTTACTGCATTTCATGGTTAAATTATTCAACCAATTTAAGGCATTTTTTACCTTAAGGCAAAAAATAGTAAATATGTGAAGTGGAGAATTATGGAGTAAGGGACAAGAAAAGTATTTAATATCAACGTGAAAAGGAACACTATAGACAATGCTTCAGAGTAAGACCAAACCAAAAATGTATGGATAACAGAAAGATGGTCTATAGGGTCGAAAGGTTCCGGACTTAGTACTGCGCGATCCTCAAGGTGGACCGATAACCAGGTGAAGTTTGCGAGAATCTCCCCGCTGCGAGAAACATAGTACTAATATAAGCTATATGGTACGCTTGGAGGAAGACCATGACCCACTGCGCGCTGTGGGTGACTGAAATAATGAAGATGTAGTCCTCTTCTTTTTCTTAGCGTGTCAACGGCAAATCGCTAAATATGTTTAGCCCAAAACTCAGCCATCGAACTCCGCTCGCTGATACAATCATAAGATCCTCAAGTGCGCAGGTGACAGGTCATGCAGCACAAGATGGAAGGTGGGCCATTGTCTGCGGAGTCACGCGGCATACGCACTCGAGATCTGAGCCGTCCATGAAACCCCATCTATAGAGATTGTCTTTGCTGAGATGAAATATGTTGGGAAGTTGTGCCACACGACCGTAAATAATTGGAATAAGAGCGGCCAGATGATGTTGACGAGTAATAAAGAAGTATGGAAGAAGAAGACATGCTACGCCGACCCAATAAAATTGGGATAAGGGCAGAAGAATGATGATAATTCTGATGGAAAACGGCAGGATAAAGGCAGACATATAACAGTTACATATCCAGAATAACTCACAGTGAAAACCGCGTGAATTCCCAATGATTTTATGATGACGTAGACAAATTTCTTGGTAGTGTAAGCAGACTATGTGACTTGGTGTCTAATGTAGACATTTGACATAGTAGTGACGCAAAGTGATTAGAGCCTCCCGTATACAACGAGCCTGAGTCAAACAGACTTGATTTATTGCTCGTCTGTGAGGAGAATATTGTTTAATATCGTTGTCACACGCTATTGTAAAAGAGTTTCATGAACCTGGATTTGAAGATCTTTTTAAATGAAGATAGAATATCAATCAGTCCGTCGTGGACTCGTGGTGATCAAATATTGTGTGTAGTTATTATGAGTCCGATATTTTCAGTGACTGAAAAGTTGTGTGGTAATCGGTTGACGTGAAATGGGCATGTAATGTAGAAGAATGAGGAAAATGTCGTGAGGAAAGTTTTGAGTGTGAATGTGTATGGCTACAGGAGTAGAGGAAGACTAAAGAAACGATGCATGGACTGTCTGAAGGGTGATATGGCTAGAGAGGAGGTTACCGATGAGATGATAAGTTACACATACGAAGACATGCTGCGCCGACCCCAAATAAATTGGGATTGGGGCAGTCGAATGATCTGATGATATGAGTCTGATATTTTGCAAATAAATTTTTATCAAATCAAGTAGGTGCGATATCGAAGCGAACATCGATTTTTCTTAGAAAAATAAAACAGTGTTCATTAGGGAATTATTCCAGTAAATGAAAAAACTAATATGCCTTTCTATTCTACCAATTACACAATCCTTAATTTATGAACTTTCCTTAAAATTTTCAAAGAGATCTAACACCGTTTAAATAATAGGCTTGACTCAAAATTACCCACAAATTAAAAGACATAAGACAAAAAATACATAAACAGCACAAACCGGTAAATATGAATAAATCACCACAATAAAACCAAAATCACTTATAAAATTAACAACATTTACACTTGAAACCTTCTGACCGCCAGGATCGACTCTTGCGCACCGTAAGGCTCGACACACACTGGCGCAAGGTTACTCACACGTGTGTGTTTGCTGTTAGATTATCGTGTGATTAGCACTGCTTACTTTTTTGTATAATAATGTGTGACGTCAAAACCCGATGGCCACAACATGTTTAAAAGAAAAAAATATTTTGTTTGATGATTAAAAACTTTTTTGTAACCAATGGCAGGCTACTAGTCTCTCATAATTGATTAAAGTATTTCATGGTTGGCACGTGGCTTAATCGGAACTAAAACCGTCGTCTCATTTATTTAAAAAAAAATCTCAATTTTTCTTTTTTTTTTGCTATCCTAGCTAAGCCGTTCGAGAGCAGATATAATCATGTTGAACTATGTAACACAAGTCAAATAAATCCAGCCATGTCTCGTTAGACTGAAATCTAAAACGACTGAACAAATGGTTAAGATTTTGATTACCTAAGGGTTGTTATCAGAATTATTACTGATTGGCTGAATAGTAATAGGATATAATTTTTTCTAGTTTTACAAGAAAAAGAAATCTTTCAGTCCAAAATTATAATGACAAGTGCGTAACAAAAAGAATATCGAAAATAGACAAAATGTGAAAAAGTAAAAATATAAAAAGCATAAACAATATAAAAAAGGCTCCAATCGGCCACATGCTCCCTTTTTTTAAAGAAGAACAACTTTCTTTAATGGCCGCCTTAAAATGCCCGTTTGGGTCCGAACATCCACCACTCGTACCACCCCATCACGGCCCGGGTGTAAAGCAGCGATCACGCCTCGTGGCCAGGTTCCCCTCGGCAAGTTTCCGTCACCGATGAGAACCGGGTCCCCGACCTTGACGACGACATCTACTCCCGGCACGCGACGGGGCGCCAAATTGGGTAGATATTCGGTGACCCAACGCCGCCAAAAATGATCACTCAGCCGGAGTGCCCTTCTCCAGCTGCTCCGACCAATCAGTGCGGCGTCTGTCAGGTCTGTAGTTGGGAACGGACGGCCCGATGAGTCTCCCAGCAAAAAATGGTTGGGGGTAAGCGCCTCCGGGTAATTGCTATCGGGGGAGATGTGCGTCAGCGGGCGTGAGTTTACCACCGCCTCGGCTTCGGTCAGTAAAGTTGCCAGAACCTCTTCTCTTGGAGCCTGCTCTCTCAGTGTCACCTTCAACGCTGACTTAACTGACCGAATCAGCCTTTCCCAGGCCCCTCCCATGAAGGGCGCCGATGGGGGAATAAAACGCCATTTTATTTTTTCATTTGCTGCAAACTGTGGAACGGCGGCATCGTAAAGAGCTCTTAGTTGTCGATTTGCTCCCACAAACGACGTCCCGTTGTCGGAGAATATTTCGCTGGGCGTACCACGACGAGCGATGAAGCGTCGCAAGCACATAATGGCAGAGTCTGCGGATAAGCTGACTACGATCTCTAGGTGGATAGCTCTGGTTACCATGCACGTAAATAGGGCGACCCATCGCTTCTCCCGCCTGCGTCCAATAGAAATTAATATGGGGCCGAAATAGTCCACACCTGTATAGGTGAAGGCACGTCGATGATGGGCGAGTCTCGCCTCTGGCAAATTTCCCATGGGTGGTTGTAAGGTTGTGCTTTTCAGCAGCTTGCACAATTGACATCTATGGACCACTGACCGCACGGCGTTCCTCAATCCGAGAATCCAGTACGACTGCCGCAGTTCATTAATTACAGTTTCTGTATTGGCGTGGGCAAACTTGACGTGATAATGGCTGATCAGAAGACGTACAGCTGGCTCCTTGCCACTTAGAATAATGGGCTGCTCATCAGAAACAGCAGAAGTTCTTCCTGCGAGATGTAAAAGTCCGTCTCTGAGTTTTGGGGATAAAATGGCTAAACGACTTTTCTTGGGAACGGGCTGTCCACGTGTCAGACAAAGAATTTCCTCTCCGAAGGCGCTAATCTGACTCCTCCCCAAAATGTGCCTCTCCGCGCGGATGATGTCCTCTGAGACTAATGGCGCTGGAGCAGAAGAAGCATCAGACCGCAAATCGCGCTCCGGCGCGTTTACAGACTCACAAATTCCCCGAACCCAAAAATTTTGAAAATTATGACCCCGATGTTTGAAAATAGAGGCAATGAATTGATGAGTCCTGGCTGTTGCCCTTACCAGCCTAATCCAAGAACTAAAATGAGTGATGTCAGCTACAACTGGTAAAGGTAACTGATGTGAATTGATAACATTAATGTACTCTGCGACACGTGATGAATGATTTAATGATTTTGAATGACGAAGAGATGGCTTGAGTTCTTCCTCTACAAGAATTACTGGCGTTGCGACTTTGGGCTCTAATGGCCACTCAGAAGCGGAAGCTAGGAGGAAATTTGGGCCAGATACCCAGCGTGGTTCAATACTGGCTTTCCCCCGCGTCGCATCGTCAGCTACGTTAAGTTCGGTAGGAACCCAATGCCATTCAACTACACTAGTGCATTCTAAAATCTCTCCCACGCGATGAGCCACAAAAGGTTTATAGTTTCTCGCATCGCTGCGCAGCCACCCCAACACGGTCATGGAATCACTCCAGAAAACTCGTCGGTTAGGCTTAAAGCGGTGGGCCTCGCAAATCCTAGCGGCAAGTCGAGTGGCTATCAAGGCACCTTGGAGCTCCAGGTGTGGGATCGAAACTGGCTTCAAAGGAGACACACGTGCCTTGCTAGCTATAAGTGCAAGTTTCACGTCACCGTTGGGAAGCACGAATCTCCAGTAGGCAACGGCGGCGTGTGCCAGCTCGCTAGCATCACAAAAAACGTGTAGCTCCAGTTCTGAAAAACCGCATAAATTGTAGCATCTTGGAACTTTCAGTTCCGAAATCGATTTAAGGCATTCGAACCATTCGAGCCAAGTTTCCTGGTCAGCCTGTGATAGCCTCTCGTCCCAGTCAAGATTCTTACGCCATAAATTTTGAAACATAATTCTACCTCTCACTACAATGGGTGCTAAGATACCTAGTGGATCGTAGATTCGCATGACCTGGGCTAAGACTACGCGTTTTGTGAAATTGCCTGAAGTATCTTTGAGGCCCGGGTTGAAACCTATGATGTCTTGAGCTGGTATCCAGATCAAACCTAAAGTCCGTGTTGAGGTAGCTGAGAGTGGTAAACTACCCAACTCTACACTAGAAAGATTGGTTAGTGAAACGTCAGACAACAGCTCGTTTGGCAATCGATTGAGTGCGCCAGGCTCATTTGATACCCAACCGCGCATCTCGAATCCTCCACGCTTATGAATCTGTACAATATCGACTGCCAAACGAGCCGCGTCCTCTGTGGGGATATCTACACTTCCGATGAAGTCATCCATGTATGTATCGGATGTAATAGCTTCCACAGCTTGTGGGAACTCGCTTATGAATTCCGATGCGTTTCGGTTGACAATGTAGATAGCCGTTGATGGGCTGGAGCACGCCCCAAAAATCATAGAAGACATACGATAGGTCTTTATTGGTCCCGCAGGATCATCGCGCCAAAGAAATCGCTGAGCATCTCGGTCGCACTCTTGTATTTTCACCTGCGGGAACATCTCCTTGATATCGGCGGTCAAAGCAATTTTTCCCTCCCTAAAACGCATCAAAATTCCTAGTAGCGGTTGTAAAAAATCAGGACCCGACAGAAGCATAGAATTGAGTGATACACCCTGTACTTTAGCAGCCGCGTCGTGAACAATACGAATTTTTGCCGGTTTGTTGGGATTTACCACACCAAAATGCGGCAAGTACCAACAAACTGATGTGGGCGACTGTTCTCCACACTCCTCAGCATAACCCTTAGCTAGCATGTCCTGAATATTAACCTTGTAATGTTTGGCGTATTTAAGATCCTTTGACATTTTCAGTTCAAGGCTTTTATACCTAGAAAGTGCCAATGGATAGCTCTCGGGAACAGCAAGGTTATTCGCCTTCCACAATAAGCCGACCTGGAAGTGCCCATTCGGTAGGCGTTGGGCTGTATCCTCTAGAATACTGAGAGCGCGCTGATCGCCTGCACTGCGAGGCTCATGTTTCGTGATACCGATCGCGTCTAACCTATATTGTTCCTTGATGAGGACTTCCAGGTCATGCTGCGGACGCTCACGTAAGGATACGTGGCAGGCAGTCTCCACTAAAGTTGTCCGGCTGCTTGTAAATCCAAACAACACCCACCCTAACAATGTTTTGATGGCGACAGGCTGGGTCTTTGTGCCTTTCCGGACCTCGGATGCTGTTATCAGGTGCCAGTTGTCGATACCTATCAAAAGTGTAGGCTTTGCTTCGGGGTAGCACATCTCCTCAACTATTCCAGACAGGTATGGGTAGCGACGTAAAGAATCGCGGGTGGCCGATTGGCTTTGCAGCCCTAAGTTTTTAATTGCCCTTGCCCGCTGGATTAAGAAACTCTGTGAGGCTGATCGGCCTTTTATCTGAAAGTCTACAAACTGCACACTGCTATCCCTAGATAACCCTCCCACACAATCCAAATGTAGGCTGCCCTCGGGACCCTCGGCACCAATTTTGGAGGCGATGTCAGCATCTATGAAAGTAGCCGTCGACCCGTCGTCCAGAAGGGCGTATGTGTCTACGCTCCCAGTCGGCCCGGAGACTGTGACGGGTGCTACCTTTAATAGTGGTGGAGGTGCAAGTTCGATTTGAGTGTTGTTGACAGCTACGAGAACCTGGTCAGTTTGTTCAGAATCAGTTTTAGTCCTAGGTTCAGGTTTGTCCTCCTCCTTCACATGAGCAAATGCTACAAATTTCTCATTATGCAAAATAGTGTGATGCCTACGATTACAATCAGTTATTGTGCAACTAGCCTTATTTTTGTTACAAAACCTAAAATTGTGTGGAACTTTTTGAAGACAACGATAACAGATTTTGCTGTCTTTGACGAAACGCCATCTGTCATCGACTGTCAAAGATTTGAACGTCGGGCAATTTGACAACTGATGTTCACCTTTGCAAAATAAACAAACATTTTCCTGTTCGGATGTTTTTGCAGGCTTTGATTTATAATTCTTAGGTGAATCTGAAGCCCCCGCTCCAGACTCTGAAACGGCATGTGCTCGCTGTTTCTGTGAAAGGGTTGATGTAGATGATGTCACCTCGAATACGGCACCGAATTTCATCACCAAATCGACCTCTCGGTTTAAGAAACGCGATAATAATTCCACTCGAGCTAGGCTTAGGTCGTCGTGATTAGCAGCGAAATCCAACCATCGCGCGCGCAATAATGGAGACAGTTTGCTAAGCAGCGCTCCAAATAATTCAGGAGAACGTAAATAGTCACTGTGCTGCAATAACTTAGCAACTTCGACACAATTGTGCACACGGGTGGTGAAAACATGTAGATCTCTTACCTCCGGCCCAAGCTTGGGCAAAGCCTTGATTGCGCTCACCTCCTGTAGGACAATTTGTTCAGGCCTACCATAGCGACGATCCAGGGCTTCCATAACGTCGTTGGCGTGAGGTGCCAATACTAACAGCATGCTGACAGCTTCACGCGCCGCACCTTTTAGGGCTTGGTTCAGGCGTGCAAGGTTTTCCGTATCTGTGAAAGCACCTACCGTATCCTGAAAGGCCCGCTTGAACATAAGCCAATCAAGTGGAGATTTACCCTCAAAACAAGGAAGTTTTATAAAGCTTTTATTATTGTTGGGGCCGTTACTCTTTGCAAGTGCCTTTAGGGCCCCCACTAACTGCGTAACTCCAATTGAGTTGTCTTCTCGATGAATATCAGTGGCAGCAGCCCTGTTACCCCCGCTAAAACTGTGCTGAGGTAATAGTGCAGGACTCTGTGCTGCGATACTCTGCGAAACGACGACATCGTTACGTAGTGGAAAATCCTGAGAACACAAGATAACGGTAGCATTATTAGCCCCTACCTCACATCCATTGTTGGATTGAAAACCTTTCATAGATGGCTCTCTCTCTTGATGCGAAGGTATTTTAGTAGGAAGGGCCGTACTATCTAACCATTGTTTGATACTGGCGCGGCTCCACCCACTGTGAGAACCGTGGTTACTACAATCTGCCTCAATAGCGGCTAGCTCAGCCCGATATTCCGCTTCAGCAGCTTTGCGCTCTAATTCAGTCTGCCTACTTACTACGTCTGCCTCCATTTGGGCAATTTCTAACTGAGCCACGCGACGAATGTGTTGCGCTTCCGCAGCTGATTTTCTGGCAGCAACCATCACGGAAGTGCGACTGGTTCGGCTAGTGTGAGTGCAGACAGAATGAGCGCTCGAGCTAGGCTCTAACTCAGAAGAATGTACCTGTGAATTCCCTGTGGTAGTATGTGTAGGGGGTTCTGGAACGGCCTCACTACTCGACTGGGTAGGTATATTCGAGTCATTTTGTGGCAGTTTTGTCTGTGACCTCGTCACTACCATTTTTTTACTGAAAAAAAATTGCTGAAAAAGAAGACGAAAGAAGAAATTCCTGTGGACTAGTCTTTATACTAGACACTAGTTCGATCGGTAGAAGGACCACTTATGTTACTGATTGGCTGAATAGTAATAGGATATAATTTTTCTAGTTTTACAAGAAAAAGAAATCTTTCAGTCCAAAATTATAATGACAAGTGCGTAACAAAAAGAATATCGAAAATAGACAAAATGTGAAAAAGTAAAAATATAAAAAGCATAAACAATATAAAAAAGGCTCCAATCGGCCACAAGAATTTATCGATGCTTTATCTGGTGAAGTCTCAAGAGCTACGGTTGAGGTTACTCTTAAAGATTTAGAAGATAAATTATCTTATTTGAGTGCATCCTTATCGGTTCTGAATTATGAATCCGAGATGCTGTTGGTACCATATAGTTAGGTTCAAGAGTACTCCGATAATAACACAAAATAATGATCAAAATGACTTCCAAGAAGAAGGTAGGGTAAGAAGTTAGTCCGGTCGCGTTGCCGATTCTTGTTGTTCGGCACCAATCCGTAGACATTTTCGCCCAATTCTATTGCGGCCCGCGGCAGATGTGGCTTGCCCAGTTCCATTTTTAATTTCAACAAGTCTGAAGTTTGTGTTTTGCAACTAAGCACCTATACTGTTCCTTATACGATTAAAAGAGTCTCCGTCCATGGAGTTTCTTGCTCATTCTTCTCCTTAAAGATCTATGCTTTGGAATGGGCAACTACAGTACTTTCACAAATTAGCGCGGACTTGTGACGTTTCGTTAATGACCACGTTAGCACTCTGTAAGTAATGGTGGCCAGGATGCACATATACATGAGTTTCCTTTTGATAGAAAGTGGAATTGATTCTTTCATTAGATGTTTCGTCGACCGTCACTCTTTCGTTTTCGATACGTTCAGCTACTTCTTTATCTTGTCTCGGCTGGAATAGTCCCCCTATTTGGCCGAAGTATACAAATTATGTAATATATTCAACCTCCACACCCTCTAGGTTTACTATGCACTTCGTGCTGTTCGTCATTAATTTCGGTTTTGTCATGTGCATTTGAATCTGACTCCGAGGTTGGCCTGGATCAGTTGTTTGAGTATGCCGCCCAACTCAGCCACCTAAGAAAAGAAAAGGACATTATCGTCGACGAATCGTAGATAAGTTAATCTCTTTTCTCCAACGACAATGCCCTTATACCACCAGGGTGCCCTAATATTTGGAAAACTTCTTCAAGGGTTACAAAGAGTTTCGGAGATAGTGGATCCCTTGTGCCTCGTGAATCCACAAAGGAGCAAATAAATCCTTTGTGGATTGGAAAGGATAAGCCAATGGTAGGTAAACGTATGAAAGCTGTGCCTATTATAGGGATAGATCAGTTCTAGTAATTTTACGTTAAAGGCTTAAAATTAATAGAACTGTAATGTGAATATATATGGCTTCGTGTACCTAATAGACTGTCAAAAGCTTTGGTATAATCAACGAACGCAAGATACTACGGTAAAGTAAGTCTGTTATGCAATGTGAAACCACACTGTTCTCAATTAGTTCGTGCTGATCAATTACCTACCTAAAAAGAAAATAAGAAACTAAGTGAAATGGGATGAATATTATTTTCCAGCCTTCACAGATGTAACTTTTAATTGGTGAGAGGGCCAAATGCTTTTTTAACCCCCGACCAAAAAAGAGGGGTGTTATAAGTTTGACGTGTGTATCTGTGTATTTGTGTATCTGTGTGTCTATCTGTGGCATCGTAGCTCCTAAACGGATGAACCGTTTTTGATAAAAGTGGTGTCGTTTGAGAGTGTTCCTAGCTATGTTTCGAGAAATCTGCTCAGCCGTTTGTAGATCATCACCTCTTTTCTAGTTGATGAAGGGATATAAACAACTTTCACTGGTAGTCTATTTGAATTTGAGATTTGAAATGTTGTCGCTTGTCACCATAGGCATTGCTGAGGGGGGGGGGGGTACACCCCCGCTCTCCCCAAAATTTTCACTGTATCTTTTAATTTATATCTTTCCTTGGTTTCGTTAATTAGCGAAAAGAGACGCAACACCGAGAAAACTGGAAGGAAAGGGAGGTCTATGCCTAGGAGTAGGACAGTCAAGGCTAAGAAATAATAATATAAGTTTAAAAAGCATGAAAAAAAATTGAATTAAAAATTAAAAAAAACCCCGACACAAAAAACGAAGACCGCTTAGTACAAGCACAGAACAAAGCGGACCCCCGACGCTACGACGCTTGGATTAATTTATTTTTGGCTTTTTAGAGGCTTTTTTAAATTTTTGATTTATTATCTCGTTCATTTACATTACCAATACTAAGTATACACTGCAGAAATAATCTGACTGACGCCTAACTGAGTACCGACACAAACTGTAATAATTCGATACAGGTGATTGAAACATAATAATTACAAATACCAATAAAATCGCTTGGCATTGACATTGCATAAGAAACAGTTTATTGGTCGCTGATTTGAAACTCTGAAAGGCTAGGTTATGATATGACGTTTTAAGAGCGTTTATACCCTACGGCATTTCATACAAACTTTTAAGTCGTTATTTTCCGAAATGACTGAACAGATTTTAATGAAACTTCCTACGCATAAGCAGTGTACAGGTCTAAAAAGTTATTAGAAACATTTTCGAAAAATAATGTTACAGCTAAATTAGACCGATTTTTAATTATCTATAGAAACAGAAATTTCCAATTATCTTCATTTTTAAAAGACATTTCGAAAATGTTTTTTAGTAACTTTTTAGACCTATGTATACTGCTTATGCGTAAGAAGTTTCATTAAAATCTGTCCAGTCATTTTGGAAAATAACGACTTGAAGTTTTTATGAAACGCCGTAGGGTATAAACGCTCTTAAGCTAGCTTGATTTTACCATATTTTAAGATGAAGAATTAGGTAAGTAGGTAGTTTAACTAGGTACCTGTTTAAAGCGGATTATAAAATCAACGTTTTGCATGAAAATAATAGTTGGGTTTTAGGAAACCAACATACGCCTATAGCGTGCAACTAAATACCAGCACCGTACCTAAGTTGACTAGTACATACTATGTATTGAAAAACTCATGAACTTCAAGTTGTTTTTCCAAAACCACATACCTCATACCAACCCGCACTAGGCCCGCGTGGTGGATTACAGTCCGTGCCCTCTCATGGGAGGAGGCCTGTGTCCCAGCAGTGGGAAAATTGTAGGCTGATGATGATGATGATGACATACCTGTTTACACATTTAATTGCAAAATGCTCGATTCCCGTGTTGGTAGTATACCCGTAGACGAGCCGCCTTGCGTAGCCGCAGATAAGGGATAATCCGTTTGTGAACCATTTAAATGGACGTAAAAACCAAATAATTTTGTAAATATTCTAAATCTGCTGAACACTGTTTATTGGTTGTACCTAAACATGTTATACTACCTATGTAGGTAAGTGTTAATTTGACCTTTTGCAACCTCTGCCAATGTTAACTTTACACAGAAAATCGAACAAGCAATCTTAAACCAACACTTAAGTTAATAGGCTATTTAATTTCAGATTAGTCTGTGTTTAAAGAATATTTACCTTTTGCAAACAGGCCAGCTACGCAATCATAAAGTAAAGAAATATTATTAGCAGTATTAGAACGAACGTCCCATATAGCACATAATCAAGGTTCTCTAAACACCATAGCCAAAACACTTTCATGTGAGAAGAACACTGGGTAGTCATTTTTTTAAGTTATAAAAAGGTTTTAACACCTAAAAGGTTGAATTGATTTTTTTAAACTACTACTCTACTTTCACAAAATTCAAATCTCAATTGTTTTATTTGACAGCAAATCAAACGTCAGATCAAAATTATTTTTAAATCCAAAAATAGAACGTAACGCTTTCAATTGTTTTTAAAATTAACACTTGTCAGCAAACAATCGGAGTATCGGAATGCAGAATCAATAATGATAAATTAACACCACATTAATGAGGAAACTAACTTCAATTTAAAACACTTGTGAATGTAATTAGAACTTTATATTTAAACCCAGTAATGGTTAACGATTACCGCGTGACTTGCTTGAGTGGTTTTCAGTCTAAGTTTGGTTGGTTCTGACGCGGCGGAAAGGCTCTAAATGACGCGGTAATCCTATAAACACAGAGTTAATTATGATAATTACTACGTTGGTTTGAGTACAGGCTCAAAGTTTGCGTAAACATCTAGGAAGTGGAAAATATAGGCATAAAATATACGAAAAATACGCTTGGTTCGCTTGGCTTGGCAAGTGTAACCAATGGGTGGTGGGTTTCTGTGTTTGATTCCTATCTTGTTTGTTTCATATTTTTCAGAAGAAAGAGTCTACTTAGAGTTAGATTAGTGTGAGTAAAAAAATATAGCCGATAGCCGGTGGAGCACACAAGTTCTGGAGTAGAGACTGAGTGGGATCGCGTAGCGTGAGGCACCCCTCAGCTTGACGGACCGATGACCTTGAAAAGGTATCTGGGGAGTAGGTAGATGTGAAATGCCATGGGCAGGGGTTGTTGACGCAATGTTGGAAAGGAATGCGACAGGCTGAGTTAATTTATTGTTTTGTTATTAGAGGACGTCTAGCAGTCGTTTTCGACAGTCAGTTCCTTACATTCATACAGTTCCAACTGGCCGACTAGAACCAACAGGAAGACAATGTGTTCTTAAGCGGACACTTAAGCAAGTTATGCACAATGTCAGAAAACGATTTAACGAATCCTACACAAAAGTGGAGCCAAGTCATCAAAATGATTGCTGAACATTACCGTGTTCTAGCGACGGCAGTTGTTGGTAACGACTGTGAAAACAATAGTTCAACTATTTAAGTTAAACTGGTTTACCATAAGTATTGTAAAAAACATGACAAGGCCGGTACCATACATTCAGAAGTCTTGTTCAGGAAAGTGTAGACTACTGGACCTTTCAATGAACCGGGCAATAGGAACATTGGTATATCTTAGCCGATGCCGATAATGCACTGGATAGGTAACTTCTTGCTATAAACTAAGCAGAAATTGTTCAAGTACCTTCAAAATAATTTATTTTTCCGAAGGGTTAGACAGACGTATGCAATGCAAATTTGACAGGCGTTACAGGTAGTCAGTAGACCGAAAGTCTAACAACCACTCTTATCAAGGGGTATCGTATTACCCTTCGATCAATAATAGAACTATTATTGATCGAAGGTATTACCCATTACTAACGCGGTTGGGGAGGTCAGGTCGGCAAACGTTACATGTGATATCTGGTATTCGGCAACATGGTTGAGAAAAGGCTAGGCAGATAAAATGATGTTCAGGCAGAGGTTTATAGCTGTACACCGACAGACAGCCATATTTCGCCATTTTTGTGTAAGACCTATATATTTTCCCAAACTATTTAATTCGGAATTCTTCCTTAAAGGGATCAAGGGGGTTACTATGACATCTTATAGCACTTGTCATTCCAGTGTGAGAGAGAGACGGAGCAATAGAGGATTTCTAGCCCCATCTCTCTCCCACTCTGGAATAAGACTAAAACAATACTGCTTTAAGACGTCATGGTCCACCAGGAGCACTTGAAACGGCAAAGAGTTATAGATTTATTATTCTACATTTACTAAGCTGGGTGTCTTAAGAGCCAACTAAGGGACTTTCCGGATAATGGGCAGCAGCGTTCTCTGTGCTTTTGTAACAACTGTACTGCGATCGCCAACCCGCCTGCCGAGCGTGGCGATTATGGCGAAACCCCCCAAAATGCCAATGTGGCGACACTTGGGGGAGGCCTATGTCCAGCAGTGGACGTCTTTCGACTGGAATGATGATGATGATGATGATTTAATATGCTTACTTTTGGCCGCAACTCCCCTAATGTGAACCGATGACGCTGCCAAGGGTGGACTACTTGCCAAGAAGAACCCGATACACTCGAACTTTTAAGAGGCCTGGATTATAATGATCAGGGAACAGAGAAGTGAACATCATGTGTAACATATTCGCACTTGATCTTCTGCAGCTCTTTATGTCAGTCAAGTAAACAGATTCATATGTAAGTACGTAGTTTCCATTATGTTACCGTGGTCGTTTGTGGTTGTTAAGATAAAGATCTGAGTATGTATAGGTATGACAGTAAAAGGAATTTTAATTAACTACCATAATAATGGTGTGTGTATACTTATGATGACTCTTTCTTGTCAGAGATTTTTCAGGTGAACTAACTGACTTTTCTAACTACTTACCTATGTTTCTAAAGCATGGCATAAAAACAAGAGCAGGCTTTTCTGTTAAACTGTTTTGGACTATCAGTAGGGTCAAAAAGTTTCCAAACAAAAATGTTGATGTAAAATTTCCAAATTTAAATAGGATTGAAATAAAAGGAGACTATACTAAATAATAATAAAAAATATTTAAAAAAAAAAGAATAAACAAAAAAAAAATCTGTAAAATTTTTACAGTAAACCCACAGTCTGCGGGAAACTAGAGAAAACTTCAATAATTTTGTGACATGATAGTTTTGTATCTCTGATTAATGTAATCTGTGTAGGCCAGAAACTTTTGGACCTTACCATGTATGTGCCAGAAAGGGCTGCAACCTCAGTAACGAAAATATCGATACTACTGGTCAAACACAGGGTGTTTATACATACTAAGTCAGCTACACTTATATTTTCATCATCCTTACGGTAAAATTATACATTGATCTTAATAGCCCCTCTAGTTATAGATACAAGTCCCTAATAAAAAACACACACACTCATGCACACACACACGCACACACTCATACACACACACGCTCAACATTATTAAACTTTAGAATACTTTTTATTTCTTTTTGTAATATCATTTTATTTCTTGTAGGTAATCCAGAATTACCTACTTATGCCTTGTTACCACATCAACAAATTGTGTTTCAACTTTAAGATATCGCAACTCCGGGCCCCAAGATACAAGCGCAGCCTAGTTTGGGTACCTCTGTTTTTTCTTTACTATATTAAAATATAACTTGTTACGATTACTAATAGCGCTAAGTTTGATTAAGAAAATGATTGTAATAATTAATTGATAATTAATTGAAATAATAAATAATTAATTGAATTAATAATATTAATTAAAATGTGGCTTAATTAATTTATTCTTATTCTTATAATTAGGTACCGATCTAACTTTAAAAGGGTTTGTTGCTACCAGGTCTGCATGAGCAATGAGACAGTTGATGGAAAAGGTCGTCCTTTGAGGAAAATATTAATAAGACGATACGTGTGTCATTTTATTTATAACTTAACACAACAACTCGTCTGCTATCCCCGAAGGGCTTAGGCAGAACTGTACTAGTACCTACACCCACATTTCGCTAGTAATGTTTAAGTCCCATGTAATAGGGGGTGAGCCTATTTTTTTTTAAACGTCCACGTAACGTCGTGTAAATTTCTCCTGTATCGTGGAGTGCGTTTACAAACATTTAAACTCACATACACAAACAGCCAGGACCGGAACAACTATCTGTAGGCCATACAAACATTATTTTATCATCAAACCAGCGCTGCAGCCGATCGCTCAGCTACTGCGCCAATATCGTCATTCTCCTGCCCTTATCCGATTTTTTGGGTTCTACGCAGCATCTCTTCTTCTTCCATACTTTCTCTTATACTCGCCATCTCATAAGACACCTCCTTTCCAACTTAATATCGAACACGACACCACAAAAAACAGTCCATTCCGCGAACTAACATAGATCATAGAAACATAGATCTGATATATCTCAGTAGCTGCCAACTTCTGGGATATATCAGATCTATGTTCCAGGGGAATCAGAAACGACTGGAATCCATCAATAAACACAGAACATCTAAACAGGGTTGAAGAGAATATAGTCACTAGCTCTTGATTGCAGTTTAGGGGATGCGCAAACGTAAACACTTTTTGTTACCGACACGGCACACCGTCACAGGAAACCGTAGTTGCTGTGTCCTGTAGCGGCGACCGGACACAGTTTATGATTTCATACTGGTTATATAGAAATCAAATAATCATTGGTAGCTTGCAGTGGTGGCAGCCCAGTGGTGGCAGCACTGACTTACGAGCAGTAAGCCGTGGGTTAGCACCCAGGCAGGCGCATCACTTTGTGTAATTTATTTCATCACCGCTGCCCTCAAAAACGGTGAAGGAAAATATCGTGAGGAAACCAGCATGTCCTAGAACTAAAAATTCGAAGAGATGTGACATCTAACAACCCGCACTGGACCCGCGTGGTGGATTACAGCCCATTTCCTCTCATAGAGAGGAAGCCTGTGTCCCACCAGTGGGAACATTATAGGGCGATGATGATGATGATGATCCGACACAAGACACACGTTTGCGCAGAGCCGCAGTTAAGATGTCCGGAAAATCGACGGTAGCCTAAGGTAGAAACACATCGAACAGTGATGCTATTGACGAAATTATTTTAGGACACGTCTTTTTAAAATTGGTCCGTAAATTCACATTGTGTAGTCACGTCAGGTTGGCCGAGTGGTCTAAGGCGCCAGATTTAAGCTCTGGTTCCCGAGAGGGAGCGTGGGTTCGAACCCCACACCTGACAAAATCTTCATTTTGCTAGAACTACCTTTTGGATCTGAAAGGTTACTAATATTCATATATTCTTTTTCTTACAATTTCTTTTTTGGTCTGTTGTTTTGGTTTGATGGTCTAATGACTTTTTAAAATTACTAATCCTATTTAAAAATGCGTGTTTTACCATTACCTACTACTACTACTATTATACCTACTCCTGTACCTACCCCACCAGGAATTTCATACAGGCGTGATGTTATTTTCTTTTATGCAAAACATTCGTTGATTCCAGCTAAGGAAACTACTGAACTTCAGCTAAAAAACAGCCTTGTCGCACTATCAACACAAAGTCACTATAGATTCCTCCAGTTCGCTATATACTGAGCAAATCAATGCACATTTATGAAAATACTATCTCATAAATAACCACAAACCTATGACGTCACCAAAGACTATAAGAACTTCATTTACCGACCGCCAACCCTGTGAGCACGTGCTAGATCTGTATCACGGATGATCATCTCGTTAGCATGCTAATTAGGCCTTGTGCTAACAATGGGCCCTATTCATTAACTGCGTGTACTTACTTTACATAATACGTTATGTGAGTGTGTCCTATGTAACTGTATGTGCTGTTTTAACGTTGTGAACTATTTATTCAAATGATAATCAGTGTAATAGGACTAAAATACTGAATCAATTAACAGGGCGGGACGCGATTCATTCGTCAGGCATAGTGTTATTGAGTGTGAGGAGCTCGTGGCTAAATAATAACAGCTGCACGGGTCAATCTTTAAGGTTCAGCCGTGCTTGCCGATGTTGGTCCGTAGATGGGTGACCATAATTACATACAGAGTTTCCTTCCTGAATCGGAAATCACGTTAAGCTGTTGGTCCCGGCTGTCATTTGTAGATCTTTGACAGTCGTTACGAGTAGTCAGAAACTACTCACTCTTACCAAGAGGTATCGTATTACCACGTTAAATTACTGGGTTGTGGAGGTCAGATAGACAGTCGCTTCATGTAAAATACTGGTACTCAGCTGCATCATGTAAAATACTGGTACTCAGCTGCATCTGGTTAGACTAGAAGCCAACCCCAAGATAGTTTGGAAACAAGCTAGGCAGATGATGATGATGAGTGTTATCAAAGTGCGAACATCTCAGCCCTCCGGCTGGATAGCAATTATAGGCTTTCCTCCTCATAAGACATAACTAGTAAAAAGGTGAGTATGCTGTAGTATAAATCTGACATCCCCTGCGGGAACTGCAGGCGTGTTATAATGTAGAGAAAGGTTGAAAGAAGACGTCGTGAGGTGAAAGTCAGCTCAAACGAGTGCATTTTTAGGATGACAACGTTCAGTAATTCAGGGCCTAGACATACTGACATTCTCGCTACCCGAAAGCTTCTGATTATTCCATCGCAAGTCACTGTAGCTATTCGAAACTCTTTAAAAGGGATTGCGGCTTGTATAAATAAATAAATCATTTTATTAACACATAGTTTAGGTACATTGCACTGTATACAAATTGAGGTTCTTAATTTAGCATTTCTAGATGAGTACAATATGTTCAAACCTGTCGCCTAAACTAGGCTAGGCCTCTATCTTAGGGTGTCCGGCTATAGGGGTATGCTTATTGTAATTCTATTGTAGATGACGTGCCAGTGCGCTGTGTCAGGTGAGTGCATTTATGATCTTGTGGTTAACTAATGTAAGGGTGAGAAAGTTAACACCTAGGTACATCTTGGAAAAGTGCAAGATGTAAGTGAAAGTGTCTGATGATTGTCTGTGGAGTGTTTTGGGGTGTTGTGTGTGTCGTGAGTGGAGTGAATGAAGGGAGTGTATGTTTGCAGTGTGTTATGAATGTAAGAGAGTTTAGCTCGTGTGCGAGAAATAGGTGATTGACCATGATTGTATAGTCACTCTTTACGGACTTAGCAGCAGTATGACCTACACACAACTGGGATAACATAACTGGCTAAATGTGGGTGTACTATTTGCTACACCTCTGCCAAACTCCTAACTCCCCGAAGGGGGATAACAGGCGTGATGTTCTGTTATGACCAGAGGTCGGAATTAGGTAGAGTTATTTAAGTACTTACACTGATTTCATACAGCGAAAGAATAAAGTGGATATGTCTCAAATCCTGAAATTAATTTTAAAGAGCACAATTTAAATTATCCGATATCGGATGTCCGAAGTTGCAAAATTCCAATGCGTACACGCAAGGAAAGATCCATATTAATATCAACATTTCGATGTAAGTACAAAAATCATCATCATCATCATCATTTCGGCCCAAAAGACGTCCACTACTGGACATAGGCCTCCCCAAAGTGTCGCCACAGCAACATTTTGGGGAGTTTTGCCATAATCGCCACGCTTGGCAGGCGGGTTGGCGATCGCAGTACGGTTGTTACAAAAGCACAGAGAACGCTGCTGCCCATTCTCTGGCAACTCCCTTAGTCGTCGCCTCTTACGATACCCACGGGAAGATATTGGATACAAAAATAACTCTACCTTATTCTGACCTCTGGTTATGACCTACAAATATGGGCATATCAAAGCTAACAATCCAACTGTCAGATTACTAAAACATGCATTATATCTAGAAATCACTTTGTCGGCAACTGTATCAAAGAGATCCATCGCTACCGAACCTTTTATTTGTAACGATAAGATTATGATTGCCGTATCAGTAATTTGTAAAACAAGGCCTGAAAACATGATTATTACTGACCTACTTAATTCAAAAAATATTTTTCTTCGGAATTGAAGATGATGGGATAGTAGGCAGACCAAAGGGCACGGAGATGTCACGCTAAATAAGGGTGTTACCACACTAATCGACCGATCGTCGATCGATGACATCGACCAATGGTGGAATGGATAGGTCGACGTCGATCGACAGACTAGTTATACCTATCGATCCATTCCACCATCGATCGACAATCGATCGATTCGTGTGGTAACATAGATATCTATTAAAAAGATATTCTGTGCTCTGTGGCACAGATAGACCACCGGACACAAAGAGATCATAAAACTAGACGCTATGCTACCTACAAGGGAACTCGGACAGGGTGTAAAACTATCTACAGTAAAAATTAAGCATCATTAGGTACCACTGGCGAGCGGTCTACGGAAAGACTAAAGCTGTGGCGAGGTAGTGCGTCCTTACCTAACCTATTCGTTCCAGACGCTAAAAGTTTCCCATCTTGTCATGAGATGCCATGGCTGACCTGGAAGTAGAGTGTAAATGTGGTGCTGTTCCACAAATGATGGGCACTTAATATCGTGTCCTGCGTGTCCTGCTGTTTGTTCATCTCAGGATCTGATCGACGCTACATAGGGCGCCAAACTAGTGGCTCAGTTCTAGTCCAACACAATTTAGATTGCCATCGATACGCTAGAAGAAAGTATAGCACTTACCTTAAAAGTTTCTACTTTTTCCGCAACCCAAAACAGTTTCCAAAGTTAGTCTACCTATCTAAACTAATATTATAAAGAGGAAAAATTTGATTGTTTGTTTGTTACGATTTAACTCAAAAACTACTCGGCCGATTTTTAAAATTCTTTCACCACTAGAAAGCTACATCTTCACCGAATAACATAGGCTATTAAATCACAATTTTCGCGGACGAAGTCGCGGGCGAAGTGCTAGTATACTCTAAAGAAACTTAGTTTTGTCACTGCCTCAATACCAATGTGCCTAATATGTACCAACGTTAGGAGTTTATTTAAATAAATTGTAACTTATGTATCAGCGTAAAAACACTTCATATTTCGACCGTTACAACAACAAAACATTGTTTACATTGTTTTTAGATGACAATCGCGAATAGACACTTGTGTCACTTATCACATTCGAATAAAAGGTTATCTGCTATCAGTCCATTGAGCCGCTATCTCAATGAAATAGGTAAAATACTCGCACACATTGTGAACAAAATAAAGTAAACTTAGATGGCCACTTGAAATTTTAGAATTCAGGTATGTGCTAGGATTATGTGCGCAAAGGAGATCGACTTTGATAGGCCGAATAATCTATACTAATATTATAAAGCTGAAGAGTTTGTTTGTTTGTTTGCTTGAACGTGCTAATCTCAGAAACTACTTAACTTACTTGAAAAAATCTTTCAGTGTTAGATAACCCATTTATCGAGGAAGGTTATATATCATACGCTACGACAAATAGGAGCTAAGCAGCAATTAATAATGTTTCAAAATCGGGGAAAATGTGACGCATAAGAAGTAGTCTTCAGATAAACTGTAAGTTTCTAAACTTTCAGTCTGCAGCCTGTTGCCTGCTACTGCATAGCTATGGCAGTTCTCCGGGGAGAAGAACCATCGTCACACGCAGTAGTGGTGCTGCTCCTTACATCTCTATGGGTCAAAAACTCTATAATTTCGACGGATAACAAGTCAGCCATCTTATAAGTTCGTACAAAAACTCTGCAAAAATGAATAGGCCTTCATCCCAATGTAATTGGCGCAGCATGTTTTCTCCTTCCGTACAGACACCTCCTTTCTGAAGAATAAGTCCTTTATAGATGATAAAATTAAAAAGCTGTAACAATTCGAAATGATTTTAGTATTCTTTCGCATGGTATTCGTAAATTCGAGTTCGTGACGACTTAATAGACGATGGTAATGACAGTTAATAGAAAAATTGTTAAAACTACAGTCGATTACTGGAATAACAATAATTTACTCATTATGTAGGAAGGACGGAATTACGGCGTAATTCAAAAATTGCACAGATTTTCGTAATTACAGCGGGACAATCATAAACAGATTTTGTGTTTCATTCAGCTGCAAGTGGTTTTTTTTTATATTCAAAGAAAACGTTATATTAACGTTGTAGAAATATAGACTACCGGACCCGTTTTTCGCAAGAATCAGACAGACAGACGGCGCATCCCTTTAGTATCTATGGAACCAGAAATTGCTACCAGTACTGAAAACTATCGATACATTTTGCCTTGATGCTGAAGGGTGAGCAGATAGCGCAGTACCTGCTACTGAGGCCCTTTCAATAATCTTAAGCCAAAGTTTAGTGGTTAAGTAAGGAGCAATGGCTGCCGAGAAGTAACGGCCACCACTATTTGTAAGCCTTGATCATGAGTTCGAACCCGGGTAGGCGCGTTACTCTGTATCATTTTTTTTTTTCAAATACTGAAAAATGGAGTAGGAAAGCATCGTGAAGGACCGACATATCCTAGAACCAACACTTCGGAGACATGTGATATCCGCCAACCCGCACTGGGTCCGCGCCATCTCCGTCTCATAGAGAGCCTGTGTCCCAGCAGTGGGAACGTTATTTGCAGATTATGCTAAAAAGGTTAAGCAAATGCCATAATCATAATCAAACCTCAATATCTAAGGTAGTAAACATGAAAAATAATTCATTCATGGTTTACGACACCATAAAACTGTTATGGTGGTTCTACGGTTTTCCTTCTCAATGAAAATTACGTGTGCTGAACAAAGTCATTTGAGATGTGCATTTTATTATGATTAGGTAGGTAAGTATTTACAATAAGTTATTATTTTCGTACCAACCAGCCTTTTGTAGAAACCACAACTCCGTGGATTTTTCCTGGTTTAAAAAACGAATTCAGCCAGGGCCCGTACCAACCACCTCAACAGAAAGAAATGGAGATATACAGGACGTGCTACCTTTCTTTCCCACACTGCATTAAGATAATAACATTTATAACAATACTGCTCTATGGAACCATGACTGGCAACCTACGCTGAGCAGTCTTAAAAAAAAAACAAACAAGTCAGCAAAATGGTAGGGGGTACTGACTGCGCAAATTGCTTTTAGTGATAATTATGTTTA
The DNA here is from genome assembly GCA_949152445.1 of Cerastis rubricosa. Classification (NCBI taxonomy): domain Eukaryota; kingdom Metazoa; phylum Arthropoda; class Insecta; order Lepidoptera; family Noctuidae; genus Cerastis; species Cerastis rubricosa. The sequence goes on from OX424541.1 coordinate 20,767,618, forward strand.
CTGAGGAGAGATTCTCCGGTTATCTCAGCTGAAGCCTTTTTTATCCTGGTTTCTTTCTTAAATGCTGGCGCGGTTTGGGGAAGTCCCGGTCTTCCTCCAAGGAAAATTAAACAAATAGGTACAGGTAAATGCGAGTAAGGTAAGAAAATGATGTCAACGCCAAATTCTCGCAGCAGACTTCATACTTACTTTACTTAAGGTAAATTATAGACAAAATTAACATTATTCAATAAATAATTTTCGGGGAATTTCTCTACATCTTTTCATCTACATATTTTACGTAACTTTTAACTTACTTTTAAACATTAAAGACAATCTAGTAATCCCGACTGAAAAACAGGAAATCTATGGCATGCTAACTTACATTCATTTGTTTTAAATGTCATCATCATCTGCTTAGCCTTTTTCCAAAATACCTTGGGGTCGGCTTCCAGTCTAACTGGATGCAGCTGACTGCTGAGTACCATTATACATGAAGCGACTGCCTATCTGACCTCCACAACCCAGTAACTGGGTAATACGATACCCCTTATGAAGACTGTCAGACTTTTGGCTTCTGACTACTCGTAACGACTGTCAAAGATCTACAAATGACAGCCAGGACCAAAAGCTTAACGTGCTTTCCGAGGCACGGAGGAAACTCGGTATGTAATTATGGTCACCCATCCACGGACCAACCTCGGCAAGCAAAGATCGACCCGTGCGGCTGTTATTATTCATCCATGATCTCTAAATATATAATAAGTAGTTTTATCAGAATTTGATACCAACTAGAGTCTCTAGGATAAATTAGATTTAACGTGTGAACATCTTTCAGTAATTGTCGGCAGGTACAGCCGTGGGAACCAGTGATTTCACAGGATGATAAACTGTTAGGTATGTACGCAAATATCTGCTAACATACCAGGTATATAATAATAACTTTCATATAGTGTGTTAAAAATTTATAAAATCACCGTACGTCTAAACTTTGTAGGTATAATAATCAAATGACAAATACCGCGTTAAATAATAAAGTGGAATATACTCGTTGAAAATAATTAATAGATACTTACTATAATTATCCATTGTAATTTTAGCTACATAATCTTATTAGTCGTGTAGGTAATATCAATATGTGATAGGTTTACGTGCAAAACCATAAATTGATATTATTTATACCCACAAAAGGTTGATTGTATTTGTTTACTTTATTAAAAAAAGAACAATCTACCCTCAATTTAGTCCAACCGAAAACGCCAAAATAGTTGAGTATGAACAAAATCCTTAGGTACTCCTACTTCCGCCCATACATTTTAACATACAACATAATAAAAAGGTTTTTTGTTTTAGATAAATAAGAACCTACGTGGGTATAAAAAAATTGGTCAACCCATACTTACAATCACACAAAATCACAGAAAACACTGCCACAAAAAAAACTACATAAAAAAAATCGAAGCCCACTTCACTTTATCAACAACCAATCACACGCGTTCCTCGTATGCGCAGGAGTCGGTTCGGGGGCGCGAAGTAAACTGTTCATTATCTGCCTTTACCCGAGTGCCGGCAAACTGAGTAATGAGTGACGACAGACACACGTGAGGTTTCCTCACGACTTGGCCCAAGTGGGTAGGCAGTGGCTGCCCCCGAAAGACAAAAAGCGGTAACTCAGTCTATGTATGTTTTGAGTAAACGGATTTTTTTAATGTTTTTTTTTTTCATTACAAAAATCATACACAAGCGTCGTTTTTTAACTGTTCATATAAAGCTACTGTTATTAACCGACCCCAAAAAAGGAGGTAATTCATTGGCGAATAACATTTTTTTTTATTCATACAGTCCATCATTATCATCATTTCAGCCCAAAAAAAGTATACTGCTGGACATAGGCCTCCCCAAAGTGTCGCCACATTGAAAATTTTTGAGGGGTTTTGCCATAATCGCCACGCTTGGCAGGCGGGTTGGCGATCGCAGTACGGTTGTTACAAAAGCACAGAGAACGCTGCTGCCCATTATTTGGCAAATCCCTTAGTCGCCTCTTACGACACCCACGGGAAGATATGGGTCTATTTAGTTTTGGGATGGTGCTATTCTTACGTCCGACACCATATAGTCCATCAGATGCTAAAGCTGCAAGATTAAAAAAAAGATTTACGTTTTTTTTGAGATACCGCTTTTTGGCTCACGATGGCAGGGCGAGGTGTTTAATTAAGCAGTTACATTAATATTACGTATCATTTAGCATTAGACGCTGAGCCCACGCAGTAATTCTAGCATGCTGGATTAGTACCTATGCTGATGCTATGGCAGTTTTATATTATTTACACCACGCTACTATCGGAGCTGACAACTGAACTCGTGAGATGACAAGTAATAGAGAAGTATGGAAGAAAAAGACATGCTGCGCCGACCCCAAATAAATTGGGATAAGGGCAAGAGAATGATGATGATGGTGCTACTATCGGAGCTCCCAAACGGTTGAATAAAAAATGTGGTACTACAAAAAAATACCAGGTAGGTACTATTTATTTATTTCGTTATTTTGGTTCAGTAAATATGCCAATTGTTTTTTGACATGGTGAACTTGCAGGTTAATGTTTATAGGTGGGTAGGTACAGTCAGTCGCCAGCATTACCTGACCCATTTTCCTCTTTTTTGCTTTGTGAGATGGGTCAGGTAATGTTGCGGGGCACTGTACATAGTTATCTCTATTAGACACTACTATTACGATACTAATCGAAAAATTTCTACAGACTGTCTCGTGTCGAGACCTACTTAGGTACCTACTCTTTAATTTATTTATTAAAATAGGTTCACCAACAGCTTCTATATACAACATTTCTTATGTATAATGAGTTTTTACAGTCCTGGACTTCCACAGTCACCAATTACTAGTCAACCAACATTCACAAAAATAAGTGATCACTGGCAAGTTGATAACATTAGAGAATATAAAATTAAAACGACTGGCTGTAGAAATTAAATAAAAACGTAAAGTCCATAAAAGAGTTTATCTACTTCAGCTTACAAAATAAGTACCTATAAAATTATGGGAAAAAACTATTTCGCTATAATAATAATTATGGAGGTAGGTAATTAGTATGTAAGGACCTTGTAATCATGTTTCGATGTTGACAATGCAACCTAAAGGTTCTAATCAGGTGGCCTACCATGACCTCTTAAAGCAGTATTGTTTTAATCTTATTCCAGAGTGGGAAAGATGGCGCTAGACGTCTTCTATAGCTGTCTCTTTCCCACACCGGAATGACATTAAAACAATACTGCTTTAAGATGTCATGGTAACTCCCCTTATCTTGTTGTCATCTTTAACATGAGAATAAATCGGTAACTAGATATTTCCATTCAACGGTTGCCAAGATTAGACTGGATCCACCCCGTGTATAATCTAGCAAAAAAAATCTCCTTTTGCCCCACATTCCCATCTGTAATTCCAAGTCTGGAAGGAAACATTAACGCCACAATAAGATCCGGCGCCGCGCTAACTAGTCGAGCCGAGACAAGGGATTCCATGTACTTATATGCAAATGTAGGTAACTATTCAGTATATTTTCTGCTTCTCTAAGCAATAGTGGAAGCAAGTATTATTGGAAATTGCAGAATGTGTAGTGTAGTCAGATGACAGGGGTGTAAATAGTAATACTTCTCGAATAATTTCGGGTTCAAAAAACAGTGAAGGAACAGAACTTGAGGAAAAATGTCTTAGAACCAAAAATTCAAAGATATATGATATGCACCAGCCTGTGTCCAACACCAGTCTCTGTTTATCTTCTATCTGGCGTTATCATACACAACTGGATTTTTATTAAGCATCTCCAGACGAGTTATGATATGACCAACTCGACGTCCGTGTTCCTTCTCGTCATCGAAAAACAGCGAATCACGATTCACCACTGTTTCAAATATCAATACTAAGTAGGGAATTAGGTAGAACATTTTTTAATGCATTTATGAAAAGTCCGTCATCATAAATTATGATGATGAATTAGCAGACGCGATCGTGATTGACTATTTAGCGATAGCGCCACACTCACGTGAGCTCCTTTATACGTTAGCGCAATCATTATGGTGGCGCTAAATATGAACTGCTAATATTTATCTGAAATTACATACCTAAGTTAGCATTGTTTATAATTGCTCATTTGGCTAGTGCCGCCAATGACTTAGGAAAAAAAGAAATCTGCGGAGACCGAGAGTGTTATATGGATTCATTGACAGAGGGACGTTAATATACAGATGACCACTAAACTTTAATTGTGCAGTTCGAGGTAGCGCTGGTTGTCAAGAAAAAGTGCATCGTTCCCGCCTGCACAAGATGCAATACAAGAAGGCGGCGATAGTTCCAATATTGGCCACGTATCAAAGACTTACAATACTAGGTAATGAATTGCATGAATGCCCAGTTTCATTTCTTCCTGTAATTTTCAGCTAATACAGATAATGTATCTAGTTACTTTGCGTGGTTAAAAATAATAGATATTAATATCGGGTCGTCCGTCGCGTCGGTAGGATAGGTATTCTTTTCTGTCTCAGGATCTAATATAGGTACCCAGTCAGTATAATCTTGATCACTGTCTGCCTTTTCCAAAGATTCAGCTATTCAAGAGTTTATTCTCAGAGTGCAAACCCAACCTAGTGCAGGTTTTCACACGTGTATTATGTAATTGACCAATTTACGAATTGTTGAAGTACTCCAAGCAACTGGGATTGTCTTGCGTTTCAATTCAGTCTAGGAAGGAAGTCTGTATTAAAAGGATATTTGAGGAGTCCAAGCAATGATATTGACCTAAATAGTGCAGTGAGTGAAGCTCTGTCCTAATGCTCATGGTCTTAGATGCGATTCTTATCGGGCTACCGTTCGACCTGAATCGCCTTTTCTGGGTAAGCAATTTGGTGATTACTTTTGTCGGTCTTTACTGTAGACCATATCAATGCAAACTTGTGATATCATGCAACTGCTTACCTGTACAGGACTAATGCCCGAATTCACAATGTGCTTAAATATTATTGCGCTGTTGCAATTTGATCTGTACCAGCTGACCTGAGCATTGAAAATCAAATAGTTTTTTTTTTACTACTAATACTTACTGCGACTTATAGGCAAGTACAAACCTTACAAAAAAAAACTACATAGTTGAATACAATTTTATTTATTTAAGCGAAATCTATACATACTGATTTTATCACACAAACACTGTGAACAACATACATATATGACATTTATCAATTAAACTGAAGTTGGACGACTTTTTAGATGTGTCAAAATATCCAGCGCGAAAGGAAGAAATTGGAAGACAGAATTCTAAGCCTTGTTATTCCGTAGTTTAAGAACGCAACTAAGTATCGGCCAACAGTTACCCGATAGTTGGGCGACACTTTTGCTTGACAGTTGTTGAATTGCACAATGATTTAAGTGAAATGCAATAACCAAAACCAAAAGCCACTTTTGACTTATTAGTAACAGTATTCCAACGGTAAAGTTTTAGCAATGGGAATAAAGAACAGTATGAATGAATTTTGTTTTTGGTGTAAAGTTGTTGGTAAAATAACCATGAAATGACTATCTAATAAAGTGTCACATTTAGCAAAGATCCAACAAAACTAATTCTAAAAACTTTCTTTTTGTAATAAAAAAACATCACTTCATTTTCTTTTTTTGCCGTTACTCTTGAAAGACAATCTTTTGCAACACTTATCAACTAAAAAGTTGCCCAACATTCATTAAGTATCGGACACAGCGAGTGAAGTTAGTCTATGCTATGATTGGAATGTATGATACAGTAAACCGCCTCTACAAACATTGGGAAGCCAACATCAAGTTTTACGTCCAACCTGCTTTCAACGATAAAGTTGGACATAAATGCTTTTAAAATATTGGCCACCAATGTTTGTGAATACGACAAGTAATTACATTAAGAAAATGAGATTTTAGTCTTACACTATAATACCACTATCCATAATAGTACACTGGAGTGCAATAAAAAAGATTAATTAATTAATTTTAATTTTGATAATTCATGACCTCTAATTGGTTAAAATTGATTTAATATTTAATTAGTCACAAAAACAACTAAAATTTCATTTTTAACATTGACTTTTTAAAACTACACATCAGACCAAAATAACTATGTTACTTACAAAAAAATATAAATAAACAGAAATTATAAGTAAGTATCCTTAATTATTAAAATACTAAAAATAAAATTACATTTAATATGGATAATATTTTATTAATTTTTATTTAGACATGTCAACAGAACCATGCGTGCGAGATAGCATATTTAATATGTTACATCGCTTTTTATTAAAATATGCAAACAGCAAAAACTATAGAGCCTCGCCATAAAGCAATTAAAAAAAAAACAAATACCACAGACTATATAACCTCTTTCTCAGTCCTTCGTGCAATGGCACCTTTTCAAGCCAACAACTATGCTCTTGTAACGAAATATACATTATTTCATTTTTGTAACACTTATAAACCAATTTTTAACATCAAACTTCAGGACCAACGTACTTTAAAGCACTTATTGCAATTTACATATATTTCTGTATTTGTGTACATCAGATAGAAATTACATCTTTGAAACACTTACGCGCTTAAGATCGTTTATACCCTACGGTATTTCATACAAACTTTCAAGTCGTTATTTTCCGAAATTACTGAACAGATTTTAATGAAACTTCCTACGCATAAGCAGTATACATAGGTCTAAAAGTTACTAAAAACATTTTTGAAATGTCTTTTAAAAATGAAGATAATTGGAAATTTCTGTTTCTATATATAATTAAAAATCGGCCTAATTTAGCTGTAACATTATTTTTCGAAAATGTTTTTTAGTAACTTTTTAGGCCTATTCCTGCTTATGCGTAGGAAGTTCCATTAAAATCTATTCAGTCATTTCGGTATAAACGCTCTTAAATCGATACCAGAAGCTTCACTTAGTTTTTGAGTTTTGCCTTTCATTCCGCCGGCATCTTCCACTACGAGTGGATCGCTCACGCGAGTAAAGCTTCTGCTTTTGGCATTAGGACTTATGGGTAGGTTTATACTTTACTTATTCAATCCTGCACATTTATTCATCGAGATATAACTTCTATGTTGTGTCCATGTATCCAACAGTAAAGTTTAACCGTTTAACCCACACAAACAGAAGATACATAGTACTTGTCATTAGTTACCAACTTGTCATGAGAAGCTAAATAACTATTACCACTACTGAGATTATTACACTGACGTGCAAAATTACTTAGCCCAAGATCCGCAAAAGCATATTCTCATAATCCTCACCCGCAAGTGTTCTCCTGAAAATCACGGCCCGTTTTTATTAACTAACATATACTCACATTTTTTTTTCCCTTGGGGGCGAGTAGGCAAGAACTTCAACTTGTATTTTCAGGGCAGTATATTCCGGATCCACTTTAGGAGGAAACTGGTGACAAAGGGATCAAAAACATTAACCCTTTCTTTGTTATTTAACTTCATAAAATATCTCTACAAGTTAACACATTCAACCTACGTGTGACCAACATTTTGCACGTCAGTGTAACATAATAAAATTTCCTATTAACATAATTTTACGTTAAATTTAAAACGTGGCTTAAACAACATACGATTACAATCACAATGGGACGATACATTATATTCATAGCAACAATTAGTCGATATCATGCGATTTACATTTTTCTAAAGTGCATCAACTTTCCTTTGAGAGACAATTTTATTTACTTACGTTACGGCCTACCATTGGGTGCTTGCACAAATCGTTTTCCGGTCCCAATTTGTCGAAATAATCTAACCAAAACCATAGGCGACCGCATCCAGAAAGTGTGGTACCATACTATCTGTATTTTACCCGCATGGATCGGAACCGACCCGTTCCGACTTATCCGCACTGGGAATCGATCTCTTTAGGTCAGGTATAAGTTTTCAGGTTCTAAAAACCCGGATATTTGTGGACGCAAACATATATTATCTGTACAAGCACCGGCATAGCTATCTACCAATAGGAACAACTCGTATGACGTGATATCGCGTTCGTCCCACAGGAATCATGCAGGGCTGTTACAGGCGTGGCGATTTCATACTGCTTTGTATCGATGTTTGTCTAACCAAATGTGTTATATCTCTGACTTTTTCATTGACGTGTGAGCTAGTGTTGTTACCTTTATCGATAAAGTGAGGATAGATGCTATCGATATTTTTTAATTAATCCATAAATATTACTGTACCACTTTCTTTCTGCTATAATATCGATGCTTCTGTCCTTCCTTAGGTCTCACTACACTAGCTTAACAATTCATACGTTTTATGGCACCAACAGTTATTCCATACAATTAATACTGAACTGCACTTCTAACAAACAATTATAGCATTTAAAGCCTGCTCACATAACGTTGCGAATGCGATGCTATACGCGGGCGATAAAATCGACATATCTTCAACTTCATCCAAAAAACGTGTGAGCTTTAAATGTAAAGTCAGGAAAATTAACTGTTAAGAAAATTGACTAAAAACAGAGTCTTCAATTCACAATTCTTTGATAGTTGTATGAAATGGCTGAAACAACGGCAAATAGATGTCAATTCGCTTAAAAATTAATTTCCCTGTCGGTACGATATTAGCATGATAAAAAATCGGTGTATTATTTCCCACTTATTTGTACTAAACCTTTCATAAATCATTTCGCTGCCATCAATCAATAATTATATAAAAACACGATCATATAAAATTTATTTAATATAATGTAAGATAAAGGTATAATAATAGATATGTAAGAAAGGCCTAAACTATTAGAATTAGCTTTTAACAGCAACAAACATTAACACAGTTATGCTGATTTAAACCAACTTTTTCAAAGCTTCAATGGGAGACAGACGGTAAAATTGCAGCGATAAACATATCTATGTTAAGCGTATTTTTTTGTATAGTACACACAGTGACATATCAACCTATACATTTCCATTATAACATGGCCTCCGTCCCTTTGTGACTATTGGCCTTGTTTCGTCTCCTGCTGTTTTGGAGGGAAGTGAAATTATGTTTTTCCGACTCCTCCGCTATACTTTTCTGATTAATTTCGTTGCGGGATCCAAGATCTCTTCTGATGGTCGCCACTGGTGATTCTGGTTTACAGAAGTTGCAATGGTTTGTCCCATCGCTTTGTATACTTTCCGTACAATGAGAGATGCGCATAAACTGGTTTTGTATAGCTTCATTGTTCGTCGTGCGTACAAGTGTCTCGCGAAACTTTTCTACTGCAATTTTACTTGGAACTTATCGAAATCATCTTTGAAGATTAAGATTTAGAGGCCATTTTAGAATGATAAATCGTAGTTAAAATTACTTTTAAACATGTATCACTTATACAGCCACAAATAAACTCTAAAAATGATAATAGTATAAAGGCGGTTTTTCGAATACCTAACACATACACCTCACAAACTATATAATTGATTTCTCTTACACCTTATTAATGATATTATTCGTGATCTGTAAAAAATATTTAGCTAAAAACCTTAAAATGCGCGATTTAGAAATGCATAGTATAGTTCGTAATAGCGCCATCTAGTGGCTACAAGTTTTTATTGAGCGCCATATTTGATTCGATCTTTCTAGAGATTATTAATTAAATATTTCTTATAAACACATTACTACACAATGAAGATTATTTAAAGTTAATTTGTAATATATTTTACATTATCACGGTAAATGCGTTAATGATTCACAGTACTACAATCACTACACAAATATATTAAAAATAAACAAATAAAACTAAATAAAATTGTCTTATAATATAAAAATGAGCTTTTAGCTGCTATTATGATGCGTATATTAATTAAAAATGAATTTCTAGATATTACACTATTTTTGAACAATCGATTAAAAAAAATCATTTGTTAATAAAATATGTAGACTAATATCGATTATCGTATTAATTTTGCTACTTATATTTTGATTTAATAAAAAAAAAACAAAATATTTTGCGTCACAGCAAATGAAATGAAGCAGATCTAAATAAAATCGTATCATAATATTGTAAGTAAGTACATAAAACCTAACTTAGACAGAGAGACCTTGAGTTTAGGGACAGTCGATACTCGATCGATAAGAGTTTTAGAAGATACGATGAATGGTACAATTAAAACAGAATCAAGTTTCCGCGCTTATCGTTGAAGATTGATAATTTTTCATGTTCTTGCTTCTCTCCGAAGCACCCTTTTGAAGGTTAAAATCGACATGCAACATTAAGGTCATTTTATTTGCTTTCGATAATTTAGCTCCTGGCAGTGATAGGCTTTAGGACAAGCTGTACCGAGATTTTCACAGAAAATATTTCACAGCTACTACTCGGAATTCTTATATAGCGGAGCATTTGCTCCATCTTACAAGCCTCCATCTTAAGATTTGAGCTACTTCTTCAAAATCACAGGTGGGTTCGTTAGTAACCATTCATTATATCTCTCAAAACTCCACGAAATTGGAATCTAAGTAATTATTATTATACTACAAATAAACCTTAATAAGCATAGCTCAAATTCACTAGTATAATATTAATCTACAGTTTACATTTCGATATTGTGTCAAATTACAGAAGAGGTGATACTACCATTCCCTTATAACCGGTAATGATTGTGTTTCTTGAACAAAATGTCACTAGAAAGAAGAGAATAGACTTCGCAATACTTTACCCTGGTTACTGAGACCTTATTCAATTTATTTGCAAGTAAATTGTATGTCAAGCGATGTGATTGGCTGTTGACATATCAGTTAACCAATCACAACAGCCCTGAGATTTAAGAGCAAATTTACTGAACAGAAACTGGGTAGAAAATGTTTTTCGAATACCTATAGGGTGACATCGTGTCCAAAACCGAGATTGAATTCTGATAATTATCACTAGAAGGTAGGTATTGAAAAGATTTACGATAAATAATTAGTATTTAATATTATATTAGAATAAGAATAACGAACTAATACTCCCGCGCCGCCATTTTGGTAGAAATTCTATTTTGAAAGGCAGCACTTGAGATAGTATTGCCAGTTATATTATTTCTACCAAACAGTTGAATTGCTGAGGTGGCATAATACCGTTTCCGTGGCTTACTTCCTATTGTGTTTGTGGAGTATGTGACGTCATTTATTCGCCGGTGTCCACCCAGTTTGCCTCTTCGGCTATTCTGTCCATGCAGTTGCATAGGAATTGATACTGGAACAACAGAAATATATGAGAATTTGAAAGTTGTATCGGATTTAATTGATGATAAAAAGTTGGATATACAACAAGAAGGCGAATATAGACGAAAATTATTCTCTTATTTGATAACTAGTAGAGCTAGAGGAGATTGGTCTTTCAAGACCTTAGTTTGTCTGTAGACCAGTTTGTAAATCAGCTCTGTCTATTTTAGATGTTTTCTATCATAGCAGAGTATATAAAATCAGCAAATCACAATTGTTTTAACTGGTGTTTTTTCAATACTCAATTCAGCTAAATAAGAAATGGCCTGATTTCGTATTTTGCTGAATTGTGGAGAGAAAGTCTTATATTTCTAGCATAACATACATAAACATAACATGGTGCTTGTATTTCCCGAAGGGCTAAGAAGAGGTATACTTTATAGTACACTAAGATTTCGCCAGTTATGTTTAAGTTCATGCAATAGGCCGCGAACTTATTAGTTGCCATCAACCGGGTATCCAGCATTTCCGTGTCTACAACTGAGAAATTCCTTATGGAAAAACCCAAAAACTCTTCGCCCGATTTAGGGAACGACTCCAGGGCTTCATGGTCAGCAGTCGCGCTGGCCAAGATCGTTATTGACAAAGATATCGTATTGTGTACTCACGTATGGCGTGAAGAGCGCCACGGTGCGCGCCTGGGTGTCGTGCCGCGCGTACGTCAGGCGCGCCGCGGCCGCGTCGTCGTCCGCGCGCCACTCGCGCACGCTGCGCCAGCTCACCTCCGCGCTCGCGCCCCCCGCGCCCCCCCCGCCACCCCCGCCCTCGCACCACGTCGACAGCTTGAGCCCCGACCAGCCTGCCAGAGGGAATACACATCAATTATAGCAATATTCGAAGCTATACTCCGTAGCCCGGCAGCGCGCGCGCCTGCGCGAGGTAGTACACATGACAACATACATACCGACAGTGATGGCGAGCGCGGGCGTGGCGCGGCAGTCGGTGCGCGCGGGCGGGAAGGCCACGTGTCCGTAGCCCGGCAGCGCGCGCGCCTGCGCCAGGTAGTACACATGACAACATACATACCGACAGTGATGGCGAGCGCGGGCGTGGCGCGGCAGTCGGTGCGCGCGGGCGGGAAGGCCACGTGTCCGTAGCCCGGCAGCGCGCGCGCCTGCGCCAGGTAGTACACATGACAACATACATACCGACAGTGATGGCGAGCGCGGGCGTGGCGCGGCAGTCGGTGCGCGCGGGCGGGAAGGCCACGTGTCCGTAGCCCGGCAGCGCGCGCGCCTGCGCCAGGTAGTACACATGACAACATACATACCGACAGTGATGGCGAGCGCGGGCGTGGCGCGGCAGTCGGTGCGCGCGGGCGGGAAGGCCACGTGTCCGTAGCCCGGCAGCGCGCGCGCCTGCGCCAGGTAGTACACATGACAACATACATACCGACAGTGATGGCGAGCGCGGGCGTGGCGCGGCAGTCGGTGCGCGCGGGCGGGAAGGCCACGTGTCCGTAGCCCGGCAGCGCGCGCGCCTGCGCGAGGTAGTACACATGACAACATACATACCGACAGTGATGGCGAGCGCGGGCGTGGCGCGGCAGTCGGTGCGCGCGGGCGGGAAGGCCACGTGTCCGTAGCCCGGCAGCGCGCGCGCCTGCGCCAGGTAGTACACATGACAACATACATACCGACAGTGATGGCGAGCGCGGGCGTGGCGCGGCAGTCGGTGCGCGCGGGCGGGAAGGCCACGTGTCCGTAGCCCGGCAGCGCGCGCGCCTGCGCCAGGTAGTACACATGACAACATACATACCGACAGTGATGGCGAGCGCGGGCGTGGCGCGGCAGTCGGTGCGCGCGGGCGGGAAGGCCACGTGTCCGTAGCCCGGCAGCGCGCGCGCCTGCGCCAGGTAGTACACATGACAACATACATACCGACAGTGATGGCGAGCGCGGGCGTGGCGCGGCAGTCGGTGCGCGCGGGCGGGAAGGCCACGTGTCCGTAGCCCGGCAGCGCGCGCGCCTGCGCCAGGTAGTACACATGACAACATACATACCGACAGTGATGGCGAGCGCGGGCGTGGCGCGGCAGTCGGTGCGCGCGGGCGGGAAGGCCACGTGTCCGTAGCCCGGCAGCGCGCGCGCCTGCGCCAGGTAGTACACATGACAACATACATACCGACGGTGATGGCGAGCGCGGGCGTGGCGCGGCAGTCGGTGCGCGCGGGCGGGAAGGCCACGTGTCCGTAGCCCGGCAGCGCGCGCGCCTGCGCCAGGTAGTACACATGACAACATACATACCGACGGTGATGGCGAGCGCGGGCGTGGCGCGGCAGTCGGTGCGCGCGGGCGGGAAGGCCACGTGTCCGTAGCCCGGCAGCGCGCGCGCCTGCGCCAGGTAGTACACATGACAACATACATACCGACAGTGATGGCGAGCGCGGGCGTGGCGCGGCAGTCGGTGCGCGCGGGCGGGAAGGCCACGTGTCCGTAGCCCGGCAGCGCGCGCGCCTGCGCCAGGTAGTACACATGACAACATACATACCGACAGTGATGGCGAGCGCGGGCGTGGCGCGGCAGTCGGTGCGCGCGGGCGGGAAGGCCACGTGTCCGTAGCCCGGCAGCGCGCGCGCCTGCGCCAGGTAGTACACATGACAACATACATACCGACAGTGATGGCGAGCGCGGGCGTGGCGCGGCAGTCGGTGCGCGCGGGCGGGAAGGCCACGTGTCCGTAGCCCGGCAGCGCGCGCGCCTGCGCCAGGTAGTACACATGACAACATACATACCGACAGTGATGGCGAGCGCGGGCGTGGCGCGGCAGTCGGTGCGCGCGGGCGGGAAGGCCACGTGTCCGTAGCCCGGCAGCGCGCGCGCCTGCGCCAGGTAGTACACATGACAACATACATACCGACAGTGATGGCGAGCGCGGGCGTGGCGCGGCAGTCGGTGCGCGCGGGCGGGAAGGCCACGTGTCCGTAGCCCGGCAGCGCGCGCGCCTGCGCTAGGTAGTACACATGACAACATACATACCGACAGTGATGGCGAGCGCGGGCGTGGCGCGGCAGTCGGTGCGCGCGGGCGGGAAGGCCACGTGTCCGTAGCCCGGCAGCGCGCGCGCCTGCGCCAGGTAGTACACATGACAACATACATACCGACAGTGATGGCGAGCGCGGGCGTGGCGCGGCAGTCGGTGCGCGCGGGCGGGAAGGCCACGTGTCCGTAGCCCGGCAGCGCGCGCGCCTGCGCCAGGTAGTACACATGACAACATACATACCGACAGTGATGGCGAGCGCGGGCGTGGTGCGGCAGTCGGTGCGCGCGGGCGGGAAGGCCACGTGTCCGTAGCCCGGCAGCGCGCGCGCCTGCGCCAGGTAGTACACATGACAACATACATACCGACAGTGATGGCGAGCGCGGGCGTGGCGCGGCAGTCGGTGCGCGCGGGCGGGAAGGCCACGTGTCCGTAGCCCGGCAGCGCGCGCGCCTGCGCCAGGTAGTACACATGACAACATACATACCGACAGTGATGGCGAGCGCGGGCGTGGCGCGGCAGTCGGTGCGCGCGGGCGGGAAGGCCACGTGTCCGTAGCCCGGCAGCGCGCGCGCCTGCGCGAGGTAGTACACATGACAACATACATACCGACAGTGATGGCGAGCGCGGGCGTGGCGCGGCAGTCGGTGCGCGCGGGCGGGAAGGCCACGTGTCCGTAGCCCGGCAGCGCGCGCGCCTGCGCCAGGTAGTACACATGACAACATACATACCGACAGTGATGGCGAGCGCGGGCGTGGCGCGGCAGTCGGTGCGCGCGGGCGGGAAGGCCACGTGTCCGTAGCCCGGCAGCGCGCGCGCCTGCGCCAGGTAGTACACATGACAACATACATACCGACAGTGATGGCGAGCGCGGGCGTGGCGCGGCAGTCGGTGCGCGCGGGCGGGAAGGCCACGTGTCCGTAGCCCGGCAGCGCGCGCGCCTGCGCCAGGTAGTACACATGACAACATACATACCGACAGTGATGGCGAGCGCGGGCGTGGCGCGGCAGTCGGTGCGCGCGGGCGGGAAGGCCACGTGTCCGTAGCCCGGCAGCGCGCGCGCCTGCGCCAGGTAGTACACATGACAACATACATACCGACAGTGATGGCGAGCGCGGGCGTGGCGCGGCAGTCGGTGCGCGCGGGCGGGAAGGCCACGTGTCCGTAGCCCGGCAGCGCGCGCGCCTGCGCCAGGTAGTACACATGACAACATACATACCGACGGTGATGGCGAGCGCGGGCGTGGCGCGGCAGTCGGTGCGCGCGGGCGGGAAGGCCACGTGTCCGTAGCCCGGCAGCGCGCGCGCCTGCGCCAGGTAGTACACATGACAACATACATACCGACGGTGATGGCGAGCGCGGGCGTGGCGCGGCAGTCGGTGCGCGCGGGCGGGAAGGCCACGTGTCCGTAGCCCGGCAGCGCGCGCGCCTGCGCCAGGTAGTACACATGACAACATACATACCGACAGTGATGGCGAGCGCGGGCGTGGCGCGGCAGTCGGTGCGCGCGGGCGGGAAGGCCACGTGTCCGTAGCCCGGCAGCGCGCGCGCCTGCGCCAGGTAGTACACATGACAACATACATACCGACAGTGATGGCGAGCGCGGGCGTGGCGCGGCAGTCGGTGCGCGCGGGCGGGAAGGCCACGTGTCCGTAGCCCGGCAGCGCGCGCGCCTGCGCCAGGTAGTACACATGACAACATACATACCGACAGTGATGGCGAGCGCGGGCGTGGCGCGGCAGTCGGTGCGCGCGGGCGGGAAGGCCACGTGTCCGTAGCCCGGCAGCGCGCGCGCCTGCGCCAGGTAGTACACATGACAACATACATACCGACAGTGATGGCGAGCGCGGGCGTGGCGCGGCAGTCGGTGCGCGCGGGCGGGAAGGCCACGTGTCCGTAGCCCGGCAGCGCGCGCGCCTGCGCCAGGTAGTACACATGACAACATACATACCGACAGTGATGGCGAGCGCGGGCGTGGCGCGGCAGTCGGTGCGCGCGGGCGGGAAGGCCACGTGTCCGTAGCCCGGCAGCGCGCGCGCCTGCGCCAGGTAGTACACATGACAACATACATACCGACAGTGATGGCGAGCGCGGGCGTGGCGCGGCAGTCGGTGCGCGCGGGCGGGAAGGCCACGTGTCCGTAGCCCGGCAGCGCGCGCGCCTGCGCCAGGTAGTACACATGACAACATACATACCGACAGTGATGGCGAGCGCGGGCGTGGCGCGGCAGTCGGTGCGCGCGGGCGGGAAGGCCACGTGTCCGTAGCCCGGCAGCGCGCGCGCCTGCGCCAGGTAGTACACATGACAACATACATACCGACAGTGATGGCGAGCGCGGGCGTGGCGCGGCAGTCGGTGCGCGCGGGCGGGAAGGCCACGTGTCCGTAGCCCGGCAGCGCGCGCGCCTGCGCCAGGTAGTACACATGACAACATACATACCGACAGTGATGGCGAGCGCGGGCGTGGCGCGGCAGTCGGTGCGCGCGGGCGGGAAGGCCACGTGTCCGTAGCCCGGCAGCGCGCGCGCCTGCGCCAGGTAGTACACATGACAACATACATACCGACAGTGATGGCGAGCGCGGGCGTGGCGCGGCAGTCGGTGCGCGCGGGCGGGAAGGCCACGTGTCCGTAGCCCGGCAGCGCGCGCGCCTGCGCCAGGTAGTACACATGACAACATACATACCGACAGTGATGGCGAGCGCGGGCGTGGCGCGGCAGTCGGTGCGCGCGGGCGGGAAGGCCACGTGTCCGTAGCCCGGCAGCGCGCGCGCCTGCGCCAGGTAGTACACATGACAACATACATACCGACAGTGATGGCGAGCGCGGGCGTGGCGCGGCAGTCGGTGCGCGCGGGCGGGAAGGCCACGTGTCCGTAGCCCGGCAGCGCGCGCGCCTGCGCCAGGTAGTACACATGACAACATACATACCGACAGTGATGGCGAGCGCGGGCGTGGCGCGGCAGTCGGTGCGCGCGGGCGGGAAGGCCACGTGTCCGTAGCCCGGCAGCGCGCGCGCCTGCGCCAGGTAGTACACATGACAACATACATACCGACAGTGATGGCGAGCGCGGGCGTGGCGCGGCAGTCGGTGCGCGCGGGCGGGAAGGCCACGTGTCCGTAGCCCGGCAGCGCGCGCGCCTGCGCCAGGTAGTACACATGACAACATACATACCGACAGTGATGGCGAGCGCGGGCGTGGCGCGGCAGTCGGTGCGCGCGGGCGGGAAGGCCACGTGTCCGTAGCCCGGCAGCGCGCGCGCCTGCGCCAGGTAGTACACATGACAACATACATACCGACAGTGATGGCGAGCGCGGGCGTGGCGCGGCAGTCGGTGCGCGCGGGCGGGAAGGCCACGTGTCCGTAGCCCGGCAGCGCGCGCGCCTGCGCCAGGTAGTACACATGACAACATACATACCGACAGTGATGGCGAGCGCGGGCGTGGCGCGGCAGTCGGTGCGCGCGGGCGGGAAGGCCACGTGTCCGTAGCCCGGCAGCGCGCGCGCCTGCGCCAGGTAGTACACATGACAACATACATACCGACAGTGATGGCGAGCGCGGGCGTGGCGCGGCAGTCGGTGCGCGCGGGCGGGAAGGCCACGTGTCCGTAGCCCGGCAGCGCGCGCGCCTGCGCCAGGTAGTACACATGACAACATACATACCGACAGTGATGGCGAGCGCGGGCGTGGCGCGGCAGTCGGTGCGCGCGGGCGGGAAGGCCACGTGTCCGTAGCCCGGCAGCGCGCGCGCCTGCGCCAGGTAGTACACATGACAACATACATACCGACAGTGATGGCGAGCGCGGGCGTGGCGCGGCAGTCGGTGCGCGCGGGCGGGAAGGCCACGTGTCCGTAGCCCGGCAGCGCGCGCGCCTGCGCCAGGTAGTACACATGACAACATACATACCGACAGTGATGGCGAGCGCGGGCGTGGCGCGGCAGTCGGTGCGCGCGGGCGGGAAGGCCACGTGTCCGTAGCCCGGCAGCGCGCGCGCCTGCGCCAGGTAGTACACATGACAACATACATACCGACAGTGATGGCGAGCGCGGGCGTGGCGCGGCAGTCGGTGCGCGCGGGCGGGAAGGCCACGTGTCCGTAGCCCGGCAGCGCGCGCGCCTGCGCCAGGTAGTACACATGACAACATACATACCGACAGTGATGGCGAGCGCGGGCGTGGCGCGGCAGTCGGTGCGCGCGGGCGGGAAGGCCACGTGTCCGTAGCCCGGCAGCGCGCGCGCCTGCGCCAGGTAGTACACATGACAACATACATACCGACAGTGATGGCGAGCGCGGGCGTGGCGCGGCAGTCGGTGCGCGCGGGCGGGAAGGCCACGTGTCCGTAGCCCGGCAGCGCGCGCGCCTGCGCCAGGTAGTACACATGACAACATACATACCGACAGTGATGGCGAGCGCGGGCGTGGCGCGGCAGTCGGTGCGCGCGGGCGGGAAGGCCACGTGTCCGTAGCCCGGCAGCGCGCGCGCCTGCGCGAGGTAGTCGGGCGCGCGCCGCACGTCCTGCAGCGCCTTCAGCTGGTAGAGGCGCGCGCCCGCCACGCACACGCCGCGGTTCACGTCCTCTACTGCCTGTGGGAACATATTGCTACGTTAATAACATCGTCCGCTCAGCCTTTTCTCAACTGTATTGTGGTGCGACGCCGCACCTACCGCACACGTTTCCGCGACCGCACACAGCTCGCAGATCAAAGCCGGGTGACTGTACAAAGCGGCGACATTGACCCTCGGCTCACGATGGGTCCGCTCACGTGTGCCCAGGTCGCGGCATATTCTATACACACGTAGCGCACTTGTGGCTCAACAGACATCTGTAGAGTAGTTCTGTATGTGCCCTTATAGTCAACATATTTTAAAGAAATAAGGAACAGGGCTTCCAGTTCCCATTCAAGTCAAAATCAAATAAAATCATTTATTTCAAGTTGGCCAGTTACAGGCATTTTTGAATTGTCTAACAACAATAAAAATAAAGCTACAGTCCCAGTCACAAGACCTAATAACTGTGAAAGTACTGTAGTTGCCCATTCCAAAGCGTAGATCTCTATGGAGAAGAATGGGCAAGAAACTCCATGGACACTCTTTTAAATCCGGATCTTGTTACAAAAACCTTGATTTCATCATTCATGTTGAGATGGTACATTATGTGACAACGATGTAGCAAGACGTGCACGTTAAAAATGTCTATAGTAAAAACAAAACAATTAAAAGATAATTAGTTCGAAATGAGCCGTGGCAGGTAAGAGATGACCAGGCACAACTGACAGCGCCCGTTCACGAACATGACGCATGGATCAGCCATCATTCAACACATCCATTTTGAAGGGAACTAAATGACCCGACACACGCGCCACCATTTTCTTTTTCCGGATGGGAATTTTATTTTTTATTTTATTTTCATCATTCATCAAATGACTCCTCCCGCTCTGGGCGGAGCGGAAGGGAGTGTCAGACTTGTATTGACTAAAACCCATCCATGTTCTTCTGATCCTAGAACACAAAGGGCTAACCTTTGTGTTCCAGGGCCACGGTATCTCTTTCGAACAGTCCCGCAGCCCTGTACACGAGCCACCATCAGCGTGACATTTAAGTGAGCATGACTTACTCTCAATCTGAGCCGCCAAGGCACATTCAAGTCAATAAAAGACGTAGGTTTCGTAAATGATAGCTTTCTACTACATAGTACTCACACAATATGGGCTATGCGATTATATAATACTAACTTAATTGAATTTATACAATGCAAATATAGTTGTACAATCTTAATCAGCTCCAACAATACTATTAAATGAAAATCTTATGCTTTTAGTCTCTTTTTCATTTAATACTTAATTGTTTGCTGTGAACCAATTATGGACCTGAAGTAGGGCATTATTAATGTTATCTAGATTTTGGGCCCGTCTTTTTATCTTAAAAATTAAGGAAGTGCCATCAGCAAATAAAACCATATTTTGAGGTTGGCTTTTCAATAAAGAGGGTAGATCGTTAATTTATACTAGAAACAGGAAAGGACTCAATATTGACCCTTGCGGAACCCCTATGTTTACTTTTAAACCCTGTGTATTAACACCATTTATTTGAACTTGCTGTTGCAAGTTTACCAAGTCCGTAATGCTCAAGTTTAAAAAGTAATGTGTCGTGATTTACGCAATCAAATGCCTTGGAGAGGTTACAAAATATGGCATCAAATATGGCAAATATGGCATAATGGCATCTTGGGGCTCTTCCTACGCTGTTAATATATGCTTTAATAAGGTTACACCAGCGTCACTTGTACAACGTCCTTTGGTGAAACCGTCGTTGGTGAAACGTGATACTGTTTGATCGTGCAAAATTTTATTGGTGTTAAAATGATTGAGCTTTTGATTAAGCATTACCTTTTCAAACACCTTGCTAAAAACCAGCAACACGGATACAGGTATATAATTATTTGAAAAGAGGGTGACTTTACTGTATTTCATTAAATCAGGGAAAACTCCTTGGTCCACACACAAATTAAAGCTAAGTATGGTGCTATAGTCTCAACGATGGATGTAAAAACTTTGTTAGACATTCCCCATAGGTCTTCGGTCAGTTTGATTTTTATTTGCCGGAAAGCTTTAATAACTGTCATAGGGTTTATATGTGTTTAAATTTAAATTCATCCGGGCAGCCAGACACGTTCGCCTTTAACAAAGCATATGAGTCTTCAGGAGAGGAGTTTAGAGCCCCCGTAGTTTTAAACGTTATATCGGTAAAGAAATTTACAAACTCTGGAGCTACTTCCTGATCCGAGCTTTTAGTACCACATTTTGTATCTATTGTATAGCTAGTGATAAGTATTTTTTTCCTGTTAGGCTTATTATTTATTACTTTCCAATCTGTCTTTTTTTTATTTTCTGCATTTTTGATCTTGTAATGTGCAAGGCTTCAGCAACCTAGCACGTATTTAAAAAAATATATATATAATAATTAGCAAAATCAGCGTCACAGATGTCGGTACAATATCTTACCTGCCAGAATATAAAGGCAGCGGCGGTAGTATCTTCAGCAACCACAGATATTTCGGTCCGCGGGTTGAACAACCACTTGCGTATCGACAGACAACTGCTAGATGCTGTAGAGTAGTTCTGGATGTACAGGGAATGAGGACACTCGTTGGGTTGCAGTTTGCGTTCTGGAAAAAAGATATTTATCAGTTCTTTTACAATATTGCTTATTCTGTGGGTACAACGGCGGTCTCTTCGCTAAAAACATAATAAGTACACGTCATTACCACGACGTCCCTTACTAAGAAATGTAAAGATGGCTACTTAATGCAGGGCACTGACTGCACTCTGCACGTATATGAAGTAATGCTCTGGAATAGGTTTTACGCTATTTGCAGAAATTGTGCGTCGGAAGTAAAGTTTCGGTAATCATAAATCTTATTAGTGCGATCTTTAGAACAGAATAAATAAATATTTTTGCAAATATGGGTACACAATAGTTGTTATAATATAATAATCGAGGCTAAGCAATATTTTAACATTCGGCATGCAAACATTTATTACATTATTTATGAAACATGTACTTAGGTACTTTCATTTTAAAACCAATTACAATTATCATTAAATGGACCAAATAATCAATAAATATATTGTTCTCTGCCAGAAACTCAGTTACACTGTAGTACGTTTTATCTATCCAAAATGTACGTAGTCTACTCTTAAATATCGCCGTATTTAAATCTTTCCAACCACTTGGTAATTTATTATAAATGATTGGGGCCATGCAATAAACACTGTTGCGCATCAAAGCCACGATACTTGACATAGTTTGCTTTTGTCATTGTCGCCTAGCTGATGTATTCCTTGGGAATACATCAGCTAGGCGATTTTAACGACTGTGATGATACAGAATGATGATGATGATGATACAGTCGATTGCAATGTCATCCCTAGTACTTACATTTTCAATACGTACAGTCAGCAACAGAAGTCGTTGAACATAATTTGTTTCCAATATTTCCTAAACAATAGTATTTAGCATAAGTTACTGACCAAAGTAAATTATAAAACAACTTGTCATAATAAAACTACAAAAGTCGCTGAACTCAGTTTAACCATAAATTGCTATACATTACTACCAACAAAATTGTATGATCTGTAATAAATACAAAAGTCGCTGATCATAGCTAATTTCCTACATTTCCAGTTCATTGAACCCGTTTGCTACAAGGCACTATCCGGCGAAGCGCAGCGCACTACATTTTTCATAATCAAAACATTGCTGAATAAACACAGCTAATAATTTAGAATACAAATTAATTTTTTTTTTTTAGTTTTTTTTTTTTTAAACTTCCCGTGGGCTCTACACTGGGAATTTCTTCTGTATCGTGCGTGCGTTTAGAAACATTTAAACTAACATACACAAACAGCGTTTTAAAAACTAGAATAATATTTATTTATCTAAACTAATATTATAAAGAGAAAAGATTTAATTGTTTGTTTGTTTGTTTGCATTGAATAGGCTCCGAAACTACTATTCCGATTTGAAAAATTCTTTCAGTGTTAGATAGCCCTTTTATCGAGGAAGGCTATAGGCTATCCTCACATTTTCCCCGTTTTCGTAACATTTTTCATTACTGTTCCACTCCCATTGGTCGTAGCGTGATGATATATAGCTTATAGCCTTTCTCGATAAATGGGCTATCTAAAACTGAAAGATTTTTTTTAAATAGGACCAGTAGTTTCGGAGCCTATTCAATGCAAACAAACAAACAATCAAATCTTTCCTCTTTATAATATTAGTTTAGATAACCTACCCATTACCTACATAATAAAATACAGAACCTTAAAATATATATCTATTATATATACTACATAATAATCTATTTACTAAAAATATAATACTAGTTTATTTGTTTGCTTGAACGCGCTAATCTCAAGAAGTACTGGTCCGATATGAAAAATCTTTCAGTGTTGGATAACCCATTTATCGAGAAAGGCATATATAGCATCACGCTACGACTAATAGGAGCGGAGTAGCAATGAAAAATGTTGCGAAAACGGGGAAAATCTGACGCAGACGAAGTTGCGCGGGACAGCTAGTCTAAACTAATATTATAAAGAGGAAAGAAATGATTGTTTGTTTGTTTGTTTGTTTGCATTGAATAGGCTCCGAAACTACTGGTCCGATTTGAAAAATTCTTTCAGTGTTAGATAGCCCATTTATCGAGGAAGGCTATAAGCTATATATCATCACGCTACGACTAAAAGGAGTGGAGCAGGAATTAAAAATGTTGCGAAAACGGGGAAAATGTGACGCAAACGAAGTTGCGCCGGACAGCTAGTTATTTATAAAAACGAGCAAAAAAAAAAAACACTTTTTTGTATGGGTTCGGAACCCTAAAAACTCGCGCATAACACGTTTAGCGACTTACGGCAAACTTTAAAAAACCCCCGACACTAAAAACCTCTGAAAAGCCCACAGTAAATTAATCCAAGCGTCGAAGCGTCGGGGGACCGCTTTGAGCACATAACAAAGCACAGAACAAAGCGGACCTCCGAAGGTTTTATGTGTCGGCGGTTTTTTTTATATTTTTTTTTTTTTTTCTTAGCCTTGACCGTCCTACTACTGGGCATAGGCTTCCCCATTCCATCCAATTTTTTCGGTGTTGCGCTTCTGAACGAAAACCAATTTTATCAAAATCGGTTCAGCCGTTTAGGATCTACGATGCCACAAACAGACACAGAGATACACAGATACACACGTCAAACTTATAACACCCCTCTTTTTTTTGGTCGGTGGTTAAAAACAAATATTATAAATTAAAAAAGAAACTATACTTTAGAGGGGAATAGGGTGCAGCTCCCCCCCCACTCGGCAATGCCCATGGTGACAAGTAACAAGATTTCAAATCGACTAGACCCGTGGAAGTTGTTTATATCCCTTCATCAACTAGAAAAGAGGTGATGATCTTCAAACGGCTGAGCAGATTTTCTCGAAACATAGCTAAGAACACTCTCGATTAAAATACCTTTCAAACGAAACCAATTTTATGAAAATCGGTTCATCCGTTTAGGAGCTACGATGCCACAGACAGACACACTGATACACAGATACACAGGCACACAGATACACACGTCAATCTTATAATACCCCACTTTTTTGGTCGGGTACGCTGTAATGATGTTTAGCGACTTACGGCAAAATGATAGTCATCGACTTACGCTATAATGATGTTTAGCGACTTATGAAAATATTAATGCTTAGCGTTTTTGTAAAATTGAAATGATAACCTTATTGTGTACTCTATTCTGGTAAGTGATTTATGGTCCGTTTTAGTGTTCAGGTGTATTGAAAATTAGTATCTGTTCATGGACTTTTGTTGCTGACTGTACCAACTTATCTTAAAAGATAATGAATAAAAATCACAAATCACTTACCAAAATTATACTCCACAATCTCGAACAGATAGAAGTACTTTTGCACCGATTTTGAAAGGCCAATCTTTTCGCAAACGGCTCTGTAAACATCATCGGCGTTGGTAGACTTGAGCACGCTGACGGTGACTACTTCCTTGTCAGGGAGGAGGACCTTGAGGTCCACTGGTGTAGGGTTTGAAGAGTCGTCTGAATCTGTTAGGAACTCTTGGACAGCATCTGATTCGGCTATTACACGTACTGCGCATACCTGTGACAGTTTAAAGGTTATTTTCGATTTTAGATTAAACTTTTCAGTTACAGTCGTTACAGATAATTATGTTTTTTTTTTTTCCGACGGTATTGGGTAAAAGGATTTCTCAAAGTTCCGCCAAATACCTTCACCAGACCCGATATTTCATAATTATAAAATTAATTCCAATAGGACAATCAAGAACGCCCATAAAGATAAAGCTAACCTTTTCTAAATACTGTTCGAGACCTCTCCTTCTGGCGTCCAACTGTTGTTCACTCAGTGTGAATGGCCACTTGCCGGGCAGCTTGGGGAAATTAAAGCCTGAAATAGGGAATATTAGATATTAGAAATTTTATTCGTGTATTTTCGATCTCACGAAGTCTTTTGATTCCGTTGACATTAACAGACTTTAAATAATAAGGATCCTACGGGCCAAATTCCGGAATGTGAACTTTCCTACGCTTAAAAGGTCAGCAAAGCTCGTGCCCTGACTGATGCAAGCCGCTGCATGATAAGTTTTCAAGTTAAAATTGGCGTACCCCAAGGGTGAATTTTTAGCCCGACGCTATTCTAACGTACAAGAGCAATTACATTAAAGCTAGAGAGAGAGAGCATTACAATACTAACCTAGGAACTCCTTCCTAAGCGTATGATGCAGCGCCGCGAACTCTCTATACCGTCTGCTACACAGGTGTCTTCCTGCCATATGGACATTAAAAGCCACATAGGACCTTCCGGTGTTCCTCTCCATCACGATCCGGTAATCCGGGATGGAGACGGGGAGGGACCGTTTGTCGGTGTAGTCGTAGCGTTGATAGACGGTTGCGCGGGAGTTGGCGGCGCCACCGATGACGCCGACTGGGGCTGAGCCATCGTCGCATGGCTCTAGGCGTTCTGCTTCCTGTAATTGATGAATGTTATTGTAAAGTATAAAAAAACTATCGGGCAATATTTATCACACCAGTCATCTTGCTCTTCTTAGAGTGTCGTTGACAATCTACATCGAATCGGCTCAGAATTTACCTACTAGTAGGCGCTATACTAGGGATACAAGTCAATAACAAAAATGTTGGTTAATGGACAAACATTTGCACTGAACTTTCAGGATTTCTTATTTTCTACGATGTTTAACTGACATGAAGTCGTATTCTATGAGATAATGCATAACAAAGCTTGCTTTAAGGAATAACAATTTTACACCAACATGGTAAATTACTAACTAGGTAGTTTAATTTAGAATACGAATTATGCAATATAACACAATATTGCATAATTCGTATTCAATTGGGTGTCGCCTTGTAAAAGCCGTAAATGGCAATTAAATAATTAAAATGGTAGAAGTGAATCATTGGAAAAGTGTCACCCCACTAGTTTTTGGTGTTTGTTAGTTTGATTAAATCGCTGTTTTGAGTACAAGGACAATTGTTTTACGGTTTTATCAATTTTCAAACTTTATATATACTAACTATATTAACTATTTTTTTTATAAACTTAAATTATTTGGTTTTAGAACAAATACGAGACCATTTTCTTCTCGTCGGTGAAAAATGATAAAAGATTATGCCCAAAGGATAAGAAGCCACATACTGCAACTACCCAAGCCTCAGTTCTAATGCTCAGGAAATTCTACGAACGATCGTTGATTATTATAGGGGCTTGGATTGGAATACGGACTCATAAGTATACTTTCAATCTCTCTTGTCCTCTTCTTAATGAAAAGAGCGGTCAAGTAATACTGAGTCTAATGAAGTGTGCTGTGAACTTACTCTTTGTGTAACAGAGATGACGGTGAGCGTGAGACAATCGCCTCCAGACTTGATGAGGTCTACCACCTGCCTGTGGGTGGAGCCTTCGACGTTCACCCCATTACTGGAACAAACAAAAGAACATGATAGTCATCAAACAAAACTAGTAATTACTACTTTTGTTTCTTTCGCTGACAAACTGAAAAGGGTGCTGTCATAATATCTACACATCAATATAAATAATTTTTCAGAGAGTTATGTCGACGCGACGCGACGGTGGAAATGTCATAAGCAAAGATCCAAATCGGGGTTTATTTGCCTCAACAAAAAAAAAATTAGCACTTACAACAAAAAATTGTTGTTAATAATACCTCGTATATAATTCGGGAAAGATTTTACATCTCTGCAAGACATCTCTACCATCGATAGGTAGTCCCTACTTTATTAAAACATTTTTACAATTCTGTTATTCAGATAGACCCAATAGGTATAGTAAAACGGAAGTACCCTAAATCATTAAGCGTAGGCGAGGTTATTAGTGACTTCACACATTCTGAAAGCAGGGCGGGGAACCCTAGTAAACAGCAGCAAATTGTATGGAATTACCGGCAAAATTATGTCGTAACGAGTAAAAGCTTCTTTTAAGCAATATTAATAACTCAGAGGAGTCACTAGGCCGTAAAGAATATTTTTCGACGCTGTAAATGTAAATGTAATCATCTGGTGAGTATCCATATTCGCATATTTTTTATAATACCTAAACGTATTATGTTAGAACACAAAAGATTTATAATTGATTAACAATAACGTAGGCGAAGCAGTTCATAATGCAGCATGAATGCCTGATAAAGCATTATTAATAATAACGATGTTAAAATTATTGAAACCAACAAAGAGCAACCGTTTATTACTTTATTATTAACACGCTAATAAATCATTATTTAACAACTCGTTATCAATGCCGTATCAAACACAGATGTTGTTCCTATCGTACATTGGATGCAATTTTGTAGAAAAAAATTAGATAGTAAGAAATATCGGTGAAATAATTTATAACCTCTAAGGTCACAAGAAGATAAGCCTATCCGAAACAATACGACATTCACTGTATGACTGAATGAAACACTGTTTTTGATCTCATTTTAGCGAAGATTCTTGACTCATCTCAAACACAATGCCAGTGTGGAATACCTGTGCAGGATATGTCCCACCTGCTTTCCCAGATTTAAATGAAAGCAATGAAACTCGGCATTTATTTCAAATAGACCCGTGACAGGCATTTATGCATACTCAAAAATAAGCTACGCACAGTTCAGCCTCAGGCATAATAATTGCTGAGTGGACTTGTCTATGTTGCATTTTTTTTTTAAACGATAAGTCTGGAAATACCACGCTGGAGGATAGAGGGACGAGCTGGACAGAACCAACGACCAGTGGTCCACATTGGCCCTGGATCGAAGGATTTGGAAGTCATGGGGAGAGGCCGTTCCCCAGCAGTGGGATGACACAGTATCAGCAAGCAAAGAACAAGCATAATGATTAAAAGATTCAAGACACCAAGGCTAAGGACAAAGGCCAAAAGAAAATCTATAAAATACCACATTTTACCTAGTCATCGTATCAGTATTCTTAGTGAACATATTACATCATACAATGGCGGTTTGTTTACAGATAGCGCCGCAATCGACCAGAGTAAACGAGACATGTATACCAAACAGTGCTGTTGGTATTAACCAATATCTGTTTGTTCGGCTTTGTATTGTTTCTGTGCAATTATCTGGAAAAACTGATAAGAGGAATTGGATGTTGCGTTCGAGCTGGCTTATGGTTTACGAGGTTGAGAAACCGACCGACAATTATTCATTTGAAGGGAAGTGGTAACTGAATACCAGCAACTGCATCAACCAGATGAAACAGGCTTCGAATTTTAGAGCACGAATTTTGCTGGCACCAGAAATGACTGTGAAGAAGTTGGAGGTCTTTCCACGGGCCGATTAACTTGACTAGACAATATTTTAGCCGAGCTAAGTATTAGCAGTCACCATAACATACCAGTTTAAAGACGAATCTTTAAAAAATGAGTATTAAAGAGGCATAGCAATGGAAATTCAGATAGACCTTATCTACATAAACCTGCGTCAAGCAGAATTATACGCAAACCAAATTAATTTTAATCAGCTGAAAGTTAACGTAGGTCAAGGCTAAAAAAAATGTAATGAATAATTATTATATAAGTATAACAGAACGTTATAATATCCGTTCAGCGCAGTATGTTAGGCGTCACGTATAACATCGTTTTTGCGGATGAAATACTGACGGAAACCATTCATCATACACCATTTGAAGTCTAGTACTAACACGTTGGTCTAGCGTGAAGCTGTGAACAGATGCATCGATTAGAATGTTTAGAAATCGGAACCAGTTGTAAACAACGCTGGTAAAAGCCGCTTTGGTCTGCTACTCAGTACCTTACAAATGCACATTGAGTAGGAAAACCTTGTAGTAGATGTCATATTTTGAAGATAGAACTAAAGATGAGGAAGACCTAGAACTGTCTTAAATTTTTTAGCCATGGTGTGCATATAGCAAGAAAGGAAGTATCTGATGAGATGACAAGTTTTAGAGAAGTGTGGAGAAGAAGACATGCTGCACCGACCCCAAATATATTGGGATAAGGGAAGAGAATGATGATGATGTGTTATCCCAATAAATGACGATAGATTAACCTCTAGCATTATAAATCATCGGTACGTATGTGGATGACTTTATGAATGGAGACAGACTAGAGAAACGATAGACGAACTATGTGGATTTTGGTATAATAAATAACTGACATGATAGCTGACGGAAATTATTGGCAACATTAATTGGCAGAAAGCAAGATGTTGATGGGATCATCAGCAGGAACTCCCGTAGCCCCTTCGCGGATCACAAGTACCATCAAAAAACCATATTCACCTAGTATTCTTTGTAGAGTCTTCGGTTTCCAGGTCATATATCTCGAAGTCTGTGTTAGCACAGTAATAGTAACAATACCGAAAGTCACCCACACCGCCCCTTTGCACCGACATTGCGAAACACACTGGCACATTGACACACACACCACAAAAAAAAGAAAAAGTTACGTTGAAATAAAAACTTTTTGGAGTTGGACTTTTTCCTGTACTTTGGGGCGAGTTCCGAAAATTTTCAAGCAAAAAAGTCACTCGTAAGTTTCGAAAGAAGACTGAAAATCTTAGCAATTTTCCATTCGTAAATATAGCCTTAAAAATCGACACAAACAAACACTTGCTCTTGAATTTTAGCGCAATTTGGCGGTAACTTTCCTAAAATACTTGATTCTAGTAAAAATAAGACTATGTTTACACCAATAAAGGTATATATTAATACGCGTTCATCTTACACGCGCAAACAGAAACACTAACAAACTAATAATGATCATTAATTCGATTTATTTTAACAATAAACATTGATATTTGAATTGCGACGTTGAATTATATGGGTCACGTCCGTTGATGACAGTTGATTAGATGCAGTTCTGACCTCTAACACTTAAATAGGTTATAAGGTAGCTATTTAATATCCAATCGGATATCACTAATTGTACACGCAATTTTATTGTATGTTTCATCGATGCCAAAGGGGTCCGAACCTTAGATAATGGCGACTGTTATGGCATTGACATTCAGTTGTCTCGTTTAATTGCAAGTTTGGTTTACTGAAATCCATTTCCTTATTGCTTATCAGGTAAAATATTAATAAGAATTAATGGGGATGGAAACTGCGGAACAAATGGCGCTAGCATAGCTGGTTCCATGCATCGTCATTGGTTGAAAATCCGGTAATGTCATTTTGTATTTCAAATTAGCTCGACCTCATTGGTCAGATTGAGAACCAGCTATGGTCGTGCCATCTACAATTAGCTTTTAACGGTCTTCCCCATTGGATTTACCTTTTTTTGTTGATAAGGTTTTCCACGACTATACCTTGAGCCTACTCCCTAAACACTTGGTGGATGAGTTTTTCTCTACATTTTTATGGATAGTTTTATATTTGGTTTGCGTGTCACAATGTTGACCTTTGGCTTTATGAACTTCGACCTTTGAAAAGCTGGCAATGACCATATCATTTCAAGTCGGGCTTTTGATCTGTGTGTCAATGTTCAATTTTGTGGTGCGGATCAGGATAAAAAGGATATTTTTATTATTAAAACATAACTTTTTCCCTGCGATATCAACCAAAGAAGGCCCGCGTGGTGGATTACTGCCCATTTCCTCTGACAAAGAGGAAGCCTGTGTGTCAACATTATATCCTTATCAGTGGAATCATTATAGGGTAATTATAAATCTCTTTTCGCCGACAAACTTATTAATTTGACTAAATTCAATTTAGGAACGAAATAAACAGAATCAAACACGCTATCGTTAACGAGAGTGTTAAATTTCTTGTCCACCAGATAACGGATAAAATAGGTTAATAGAGTATTAATGCAGACATGAGCTATTTTGTAAGACAACCGGTTAGAACCCGCCGTTGCCGTGCACTTTGATTGTGCGTACACGAGTACTGGATAGGTAGAGATCTAGGCAAGATAACTGTAGATTTGGAAAAACTTTGAACCTATAAGGAATCAGGAAAGGAAGTGGAAGTGGCTTGCATAATGGTGTTCAAGAAGATTTGTATGCTATTGTGCAATATACCTAAACACCTATTAGTATTTTGATGTCGTCTTAAGCTCTATTTGAAACCGTATTTATAAGTCTGGGCTTACTAATGCCTTTCCCTAAGTCCAGCTTTTACCAATGTTAAAGGCCTTAACTCCAGTAAAATAGGAAAATAGTAGCTTTAGTAAGTAAACACACAGATCATGAGTATAAACATACGAGTATAAATTTATGTAACCGACGACCTTAATGACCAAGTGGACATTGAGAGGGAACGTAGGGCGCTGGCAGTCCGATGTAACATGTTGGCTCGCAGGTTTGCACGCTGTAGCAGGGCAGTAAAAATAACGCTTTTTAAAGCATATATTGCCAAGTGTTTTATACGTGCAGCCTGTGGACCAACTATACTCAGCGGGCTATCAGTGCCTTACGGGTCCAATATAATATAATAACGGGTTCAGGATGTTGATGGGGCTGCCCCGTTTTTGCAGTGCATCAGGTATGTTTGCGCAAGCACACGTCGATGGTTTCCACGCCATCGTCAGACAGAAATCTGCCTCTTTGCTCTGCAGAGTGCGGGGCAGCTCCAACTCCATCCTGAACACCATAGCGGGTAGATACGATTCTCCATTGTTAGGTGATGTTGTTCAGAGATGCATTCTGAACAACAACCTGGTTGCTAAATAGATACATAAGGTTTACTAACATAGGTATAAGTTATCTTTCTTTTTGTTTACTAACCCATATGGATGTTGCTTATCCGAAGTAAAGATTATTTTATTTTATTTTATAAATACACTTACGTGCAAAATAATCTCCCCACCCTGTAAGTTTCGATTCGGAACAAAATATTTATAAAAATTAAGATCAGACAAACAAAAAATAAATAATATTGTAATTTGAAGGTATGTTTCATAAACTTTATTTATTACATATCCTACACTTCAATAAACGGGATGTTGTTGATGATATTGACTCGTTTACTCCGACACCTCAGTGACATTGCATTGTGTTAAAAAATAATCAATTTATTGTTTATTAAATAATTGGTTATTTTTACTGATTTAGTGACTATTTATTTATTTATTACCTTGAGACTAATTATTTTTACTCTCTGTGAAAATAGATACTACTACGTCTTAGTGCGCACAAGTTGAACGTCATTTAAGCCCCGCGCATCGCTAAGCGCGGTTTCGATTTGCTCGTGCTCACGTTGATTGGCACTCGAACAATGGAAGGTCGTACTGTTCTCGGACGAATGTAAAATCAGTCTTCATGCAAATGATGGGCGCCGGAAAGTTTACCGAAGAGAGGAAGAACTACTTGCACAGGCTTGTATTGAGGAACGAGTGGCTTTTGTAGGTTCGTGGACTGTTTGGCGCGGAATTTCTTTGGAAGGAAAAACGGATCTTCAGTTCATATCCGGGACCTCGTCTAGGCAATCTGACTGCACAGCGATACATCCAGGAGGTGCTAGAACAGCATGTCATGCCATACGCCGGATTTGTAGGAGAGGGTTTCCCGCAAATGAAGGACAACGCTCGACCACATACAGCCACGATAGTATTCCAGTACCTACGTGAGGTGGAAATTCCTGTTATGGAGTGGCCAGCAAGAAGGCCTGACCTTAATCCCATTGAACATCTATGGGATGAGTTGAAAAGAAGGGTCAGGGCCAGAAATCAGCTCCCAGAAACCCTCCAGGAACTAAAGGTGGCATCAAGAGGAGTGGGAAGGTATACCCCAAGAATTCATAAAAACATTAATAAGGTCAATGAAAAACGGCATAGAAGCTGCAATAAGAGCACGTTGGGGGAATGCAATCTACAGAACAAAGTTTTCTTTAGAAATTTAATGCTTTTTTAATTTTTGCTTTCAAAATTATTCATGAAAAAATTTAGCTATTCGAACCGTTTTTGTTTTTCAGTCAGTAAAATTGATAAACCAAAATCTGTTACAGTAAAAACTTGTCTATTGTTATCTTAGACTTACATTATTTTAACAAACAGTGTGAAAAGTATTAATTAATTTTAGATTTTAATTTATAGTGTTCTGAACGAAAGCGGGGTGGGTCGATTTTTTGCACGCAAGAGTAATAGGTACGTTACAAACACGGGTTGAACATGCGTAATATGAACCAATTATATAGAGATTGACAAAACAACAGTGTTACAAAGTTACAAGGAAATTATTGATAAAAACGAGTCATGTTATAATGACAGCTATTTCCGTGCTATAAATAATAAAGTTTGCGGTTTACTGTGATTATATACCTACTGGAATTTATTGGAGGTTCAAGACGAATTGCTGTTTCTCGCGTTTCTCTTTAGACACGTGATAATTTGTATTTTAAATGTTCGTCAATACATCATCTTAAATTCTACCTTTAGGCAGTAATTATCTGAACATTACATCCACTAGACTCTATCTTCAAAGACTTATCTAAACTAATATTTTAAAGAGCAAAGATTTGATTGTTTGTTTGTTTGCATTGAATAGGCTCCGAAACTACTGGTCCGATTTGAAAAATTCTTTCAGTGGTATATAGCCCATTTATCGAGGAAGACTATAGGCTATATATCACGCTACGGCAAATAGGAGTGGAGCAGCAATGAAAAATGTTGCGAAAACGGGGAAAATGTGACGCAAACGAAGTTGCGCCGGACAGCTAGTGTGTAATATACAGTGTGTTATAAAACAACTTGTCTTCCGCTGAAATGAAGACTGTTCTGTTTTTTTATACATATTTACGTGTCTAATCAATTAATCTGTTCATCTGTTGTGAATTCCTCTGGTTAACAGCAGTTGTGACTAAAATCTGTTGAAACTAACCCCAAATTGAATAAGGCATAAGCCTTATTAAACCAGAAACTAGGGCAAAGATATTCGACTTAATCCAAAAGGTCAGGCTCGGGCGGGACCGAATAACTAACGAATCTCGGGACGACCGGGTATCTGGATTGAAAATTGTAAGTTGACAAATTGTCTTAGATTACTTTAGATGTTGCCTCGACGTTCCTTGTGATATACAAAAAAATCTTACGGTTTTTTGATTGAAGTTTGTTTATTTCACTCAGAAACCTAGTATTATCAATAACACTAGTAACGGGATATTTTCCATGTTTATTATTTGTTTTGAGCAATAACTTCAGTTTATCCGTGATCATGGCGTTTGCAACAGCGCCGAAATATCAGGAAATCAAAACAAATAATAAACATAGTAAATATCCCGTTACTAGTGTTATTGATAGTGTAAGTTCCATGTCAGTTTAAAAACTTATAATTATAACCTAGTATTAATCTCCAATCTACTAATTTAGACATTCTCTCGTGATGGACATTGAAAATGTGGGCGTTAACAAGCGAAATCTTATACATAAGGAATGTTAGATCAGCGCAGTTACCTAATGATCGGGCTAAAGATTTGGTGCTACTTGCCGGTACGTTAGCTTCGTGAATACTTTCTAATTGATCGTGGCAGATAAGTGTTGGTTGTACATTGACTGCAATCCTAACGTGAATGCATTACAGCACTGGCTTTTCACCTCTGCAATTGTTTTGTTTGTTTGTTTATTAACCGGATAACGCCAAAAATGAATAATGACGAACTAGTAGGGGTAGCCCAAAAGAACGATGTATGAACCGTGTGAAGTATGATATGACTAAAGAGGAGATGAAAGAGATGACAGCTGAGGTGACGAGTAATGGAGAAGTATGGAAGAAAACAAGAGAAGATAAGAACGGGAGAATGATGATGATGATTATCAATGTCTTTCATTGTTAATTAAAGTCCTATGTTCATTGTCTAAACTAATATTATAAAAAAGAAAGATTTGACTGTTTGTTTGTTTGCATTGAATAGGCTCCGAAACTACTGGTCCGATTTGAAAAATCCTTCAGTTTAGATAGAAGCCTATTTATCGAGCAAGGCTATAGGCTATATATCATCACGCTAGGACCAATAGGAGTAGAGCAGCAATGAAAAATGTTGCGAAAACGGCGAAAATGTGACGCATACGAAGCTGCGCCGGACAGCTAGTTCACAATAAAAGTTGACAGTTAGCTCTTGGTCGGTAGTTTTAAGGGCTACACATATATAAGACGGCAGGATCCCTTGTACCAAAAAAAGCAGTATAACTGGATTACAGTAATGAAAATCAAGATTATCTGTAAACGCTCTTAAAAATTGTACAAATGTAAAACACATACCCCGTATCCAGCAGAGTGTATCCACCTTTCTCAACACCATTCTGTCGAAACTTCGGCTCGTACAGGCAATGCATGTTGTTAAACATTTTGTATCACAATCTTCTTTCACGACAAGCATTACCCGTTACGAAAGAATCCAGCACGACTGTGATTGGTCAGATTAAGATCACAGGATGTTTCCTATTGGCAAAATTGAAGCAGGATTGGAATCACAAGACACTTCGATTGGCCAAATTCAAACGAGTACGATGTTCGTATTGTTCCGGTCTCAAAGCGACTTGAATACTGCGTTCACATCATTGAAACTTGGACAAAATAAAGTTATGTAACATGAGACCCGCCTGGCTTGATTATCACGTCATACGTGTATTATAAAATAAAAGAAAGTTAGTGGTAATACCATGTAGGTGTTGAAGATTTTTGCATCGTCTTTTTGGCTAAGAAAAAGCAAAGGTCAAATGCTCATGACGCGAAAAAAAAAAGTAGGTACTTAATTGGCTTTTTCTGAGCAACAATTCGTGGGTTCATAATATGTTTGGATTTGTGCGTCTATTAATACCCTGAAAAGTCAACTTTGTACCATTGTTTTTCAAAATAGAGATAGATCACGCCTTTTTCATTGAGTAGACAAAAACTACAGAATGCCACGAGCTTCGATCCTTGCATGTATTCTTCTTTTGCTTCGTCTTAATCATACATCTGATCATACAAGCACGCCAGTTGCGAGTACAACACACCTAAATTTCTTGTGCAAGGATTATTTTCTTAAAATAATCCTTGCACAAGTTGGGTGAGTTCGGAAAACGAAGAAAAGGTGGCGCTTACGCTTACAAACGAAACGGAGTTCTCAGCTGAAAGATTCCTTCTAGGTGACACGCTAAGTTAAAATAGACAAGTTTCGGAATAACAACATGTTTGCAAATTCATTGACATAATAATGCATGCAAATTCATTGACACCAAACACTTTATACCAACATTAAAGTCCTTATGAAATTCTGACTCAACCGTGGGTAAATCACATAATAAAAGACAAATAAACCCCCTTTTAAGGACCGTGTAACACAGAACCACTTTCTCACACGAAGAGCTTTCTCTGGCGACAATTACATTGTTGATGCGAGTTCGTACTATGTATTGTGAACCGTGTTTAAATGAGCAAGACAGTAAATGGTAGCTAAATGTGTGTATTAAAAGACAATGGTAGCTTGTATAAGTAGCGAGCTTAGCTGATTGGTGGTGATTACAGCATTCATTTTGCGTTTTGAAACGCATAGAAGCTTTCATTCTTGGCTTTACACTTTTTGCTGCTTTTTGGGGTCAAGTTTTAGTACGCTGTTACTCATAGCGTAGTTCACTAATGAAACCGTTGTCAAGGAACTTTCAAGCTTAAAACCACGCGGTACGGTTGGAGACCTGATCAATAAGGAATACAGTATGATAATTTGAAGCAGTGGCAAATACCGTAGGAACTAATTATTCAGTTCAATCGAAGTCTATTTTATTTCAATCTGTACTGTATAAGCAATGAACAAAGTTTGGCAGTTTGATTTTAATTGCAAGTAATTATACTTTCAGCTTGTCAGAGTTACATTCGAAAGTATATCGGATAAAGCCCCAATCAATAAGTTTCCAACTTTCTTATCTAATATTTATGTTTTGTCAACATAGCAACGAGCCTATATACGAAATCGAAAACAACCTTCAAGGTTCTTCGTCATTAACTTCCCAAAAATATCGGATATAAGGATAGCTTCATTAATTGATTGCTCCTATTTAGAAGATTGGAAAGCTGGAATATTTTCATTATCACAAATCGTAAAACACGATGGAAACAGTCAAGGTAGTTCGACAGGAGGTGACAGCTGAGATGACGAGTTATGAAGACATATGAAAAGAAATGAAGTATGAAAAAGAAGACATGCTGCGCCGACCCCAATTAAATAGAGATAAGAGCAAGATAATGACGAGGATCTGTTTCAACGGTATATTTGCAAACTTTTCGTTGAACAGTTAAGGTTTCGATGGACAAAAAGACAAAAGAAATAAATTCTAAGATGTTAAATGCATGAGGGTTTTTTTGTTACTTTTTAGACATATATGTATACTGCTTATGCGTAGGAAGTTTCATTAAAATCTGTTCAGCCATTTCGGAAAATAACGACTTGAAAGTTTGTATGAAATGCCGTAGGGTATAAACGCTCTTAAAATTGGTTGATAAAAGCCGCGTACTAGTATGAATTGTCACGTCTTTGTAGTTGGTGTAGCATTATTGTAATAATTGAATCACAATGGATTTCATCTGAGTCACTCACTTCGACAAGCAGTTGATTTAGAAGATGCGAAAGATGATTTTGATGATGAAGACGATTCGGGGAACGGTGTGCTTTTTGTTTAGAATAGTTACAGCACGGATGACAACATTTGTGTCACTTGTTTTATGTAGTCTTTTTGTGATATTTTGTTCTTTTTTGTTTTTGTATACTCGTTTTCTTATTTACCGATTGTTTGTAAATGTGTGGACATTGTAGGCCTTATAGATTCCTAGATCCTTGGTAACTTTTTATCTCGTTCTACGTTTTGTAGTAAGCACCGACTTATTGTCGGGCCTACGATGTCCTCCCATACTTTAGTACGAACGCTGTAACAGAAATATTGTAAAACCAAATGATTTTAAAAAAGTAATCATGGAGTTTCTTGCCGGTTCTTCTCCATAGGAAACGACCAACCCGAACCGAGCACCTTTTTGTCGACGTTTTATAAGTGCCCATGTAGGCTTATCTATATATATAAAAATGAAACCCGTTTTCCTTGGTCACGGCATCACGCGTGAATGGCTGGACCGATTTCACTAATTCTTTTTTTGTTGTATTTGTTATTATTAGGAGAAGGTTCTTACGGAAAAAAAATATTAAGAAAATCTCTCAGAAATATTGAAAAATATACATTTAATTTTGCATATTTAAAAAAACGCGCGTAACGAATGTCAATGTCATTCACAGCCATAGATTATATTGAAAGAGCATTGTTTGTTCGGAAACGTAGTTACTTAATTAAATTCGAGCATCATTTGTTCGGAAACGTGGTTACTTAATTAAATTCTAATTAATTTTTGAAAATAACTCGCCACGGGATAGTTATGTAATATTATTAAATGTTCCGATTTTCTGACGTTACTAAGGTAAAATATAGGTAGGCGCACCTAAGTGTGGTCTGAGTAATATGAGTTTGATTTCAGAACGCATTATACAAACTTCGCATAACCTATTTAGTAATCTGTGGTAGTACATTGGCTTTATAAAAAAAATCTGTGGTAATCTGTGATAGTTGAATCCTATGGAATAAACACTATTATGAAAATATATATTTTGTTTTTTATTTAATTAAATTAGTAAGGTCCTTTTCAGGTATAGCGAGACCAGGGAATTGTGGATTCATTTTTATATGGAGGATATTATAGATTCCAGTTCAAATTGAATAGGTACTCATACCTAAGATAGGTCAGCTACACAAAATAAAGTAGTGCATCACTGCTACGCTAAGGCGGTACGAAGTTCGCCGGGTCAGCTAGTGTAAAATAAAAATATTTTGATTTTTGATTTTTTGGTGACAATTTTTTTTTTTTGGTAGTGCTCTCGTGCTCAAAAAGTTATTTAAGGATTCAACAGAGAACGAATCTTTCCCTTTTGCAGTTGTCAATGGTGATGACTTGATAGCCGACGCCAGCCTCCATAAACTAGGAAATACCATTACAGCACTCCTGTTTCCTCCGAAAGTTTAAGCAGGAATGTAACTAGTCCTATGGAATAGAGGACGAGCTAGTCATGAACTAGGCACAAATCCAGAGTCCGGGCTCTGACTGAAAATTTCCAGATAGAAACTCATGAAAGCAGGTAAAAGGAAGTCTTCAAATGTCGCCCTGACCCCAAGAATCTTCCGAAATCCAACATTAAACTCCACAGCGTGTGGTACCAGCCGGATAGTAAACAGGACAAAACCAATCAAATAACTTTCAACAATTATCAATTAACTGGTCACTATTCTAAACAAATAGACACACGTGTTGAAGTACTATGCAATAGTATGACAGGGTTTCATTCTTGTGTTATCATTCAATTACTAGTTCCAACGCCATCCTATCTCGATTCACGTACCTAGGCAATGTTATTTTATGTGAACATGTTTATCTTCTGGCTGGTTCTAATATAAAGGGTATTGTGGCATAAATTGTAAAGAACTCATCGTCATCACCAGTCTCCTGTCCTCCCAATTTCTTTGGCAGCTGGTCTTCTTCTTCCATACTTCACTATTACTCGTCATCTCAACATCTAGCCATATCATCTTCCACTCAGTATATCTAACGTCTGCTTGACACTCATCATCTGCCTAGCCTTTTCCCAAACTATCTTGG
The DNA here is from genome assembly GCA_949152445.1 of Cerastis rubricosa. NCBI lineage: Eukaryota > Metazoa > Arthropoda > Insecta > Lepidoptera > Noctuidae > Cerastis > Cerastis rubricosa. The sequence continues at coordinate 20,807,511 of OX424541.1, forward strand.
GGTCGGCTTCCAGTCTAACCGGATGCAGCTGAGTACCATTTTACATGAAAACGTCGGCTTGACACTATAGTAACAAAAACGCGGTCGGACCACATGACATGAGGAAAATAAGAATTAAAATATAATAATCAGATAGGTGTCTTTGACCGTATAGGAGCGACTAAAATAACAATTAGATCACTGGAAATAACAGGATTCCCAATTTAAGGAGATGAGACAGTCAAGCGATATATAAAAGCCAATAGGGTTAAATACACCAGCCAACGTAAGCCAAAGCAGCGAGGGCTAGAAGGGATATAGGACCCAGATGGGAACCCAGTAGATTTCTTCGTCAATGACAACAAGCCAGACAATGCTAACATTAAAGAAAGTACTCACAATGAATCAATACGAAAACGCAAACAAAAACAAAATGACTTGTTATTAACAATAAGTAAACTATACTAATAACACAACAAACAGTTTTAAAATTAAACAGTGAAAGTGACCAGTGGCGTCCACTGATAGGAATGCACTATTCCATATTATCACTTGTTTTGTTGTTTCAGTACTAATAGATATGTTTTGCAATAAAATTGAGTTATTTCTACTAAGTAAGTATAAAGGATTATGTGTGTCAAGTGGCTGATAATAATTTCCACTTAAAATATAGAGCAGCTGTTATTAATATAAGCTCTAGTAGGTATAACCTTCGATAAACTTTCATAAAAACCTTTCGCGAAGGATTGTTTGATCCTGAAAGATCCCATTGTATCTTACTGTAACCATTATTCTTAACTCCGCGTCATTCACATAAACTGGGTGTCATGTATCGAAGATTCCGCAGAAGGCTACGCGACAGCACGCAACACAACACGACACCGCCCGCCGTCACTTCGTGTACTATAGTTAAATAAAGTTTTTTATAAATATTAGGTATATGTATGACTAGGCTTCGCACGGTAATAAACAAAAAACTAAAAATTATAATACACACAAATACACAATCATTTCTTGACATTCACTCTCCTCCCGTAGGGCCCGTACCCCAGTGACGCCTACATCGCATAAGGCGCTGCCTAGCTAGCTGGCTGAGCAGGGTGAGTGGCGACTAGGGCATGCATTCCAGAATTCCGGAATTTCGTAATTCTGGAATTCTGTTACAATTTTACTGATATTTCAATTCCGGAATTGAGACGACTAATATCGGAATTCCGATATTCATATTTTTTTATATTTTCTTGTTTCGGGTTTCGTCGGATAAAACAAAGACGACTACTATAAGCAGTTGTGCTTCACTATTTACACAATCCCCACGACATCTTTGCACAAGCAGAGGATGATAACTTTCCTAAAACCAATAATGAAGAAATTTCTGAGATCATTGTCGATTTACAACGTCAGCTAAAGTTTAAAATTCCTAGCTCATCGACCCTACAACTGTACAATACTTCGCACTAGATTCTTCTGATAATGACGTAACAAAACATATACTAACATTACAAGAGCAGCTCGATAAAGTATTAGATAAATTTAAGATTTTGATAAATGTAATAAAATCTGGAAGAGGGAAGAAGAGGGAATCTGGAGGGGGCGAAACGAGTGTAGAGAGTGAGAGAGTATTTTCCTGTGCTGGCTACTTTCGTAACCGAATACGAAGTTCACTCTATGGCAAAATGTTTGATGCTTGTTGTTCTTGAGAACATATTATAAAGAACAACGAGTCCTCTCAAAGGAATAAATTATAATTGTTTTCGTGATTTAATTGATCTCAATATGTTGTTTTTTTATTTTTTTTATGCTATCTCAATTCATACTGAAAATTTTAAGGAGGATTTGTAGGAGACTATGTGGTATATTATGAACGTGTCTCGTGATACATACATGTTAGACTACGATTCAAATATCGTATGTTTTTTATTCATATTTACTAATATGTTTAATTCTATTATGTGATAAATAAACCTTGTTAATTTACGGTTTAATAGGTTTAATTAGAGCAATAAGGGCGAAAGATGACCAAATATGTTTAATTGGTTACTAAAAATAATTAAAAGACTCAATATAATTATAAATCTTGTTAGATTTGAAACAAACATTAAAAATTACCAGTTCCGGAACCAGTTCCGAAATTCCGGAATCAGAACTCCAGTATTGGAACGCAGTTCCGGAATTGAGAACGTTGCGATATTGCATGCCCTAGTGGCGACCACGCAACTTTTTTCTAATAAGTACTTAGGTACATTTTTAAATTCGTGATATCTTTGGAATGGAATGTCCGAAATGTATAGTTCAGTAGCAGGCATGCAGTCTTGAATATGAAGTAATTTATTTTGATAAGGATTAATACCAAGATACAAATAAAGAGTCTTTTCAAGCGGCGGCACTTCAAATATTTGTTTTAAAATAAAAGAACAATCATTGTGGCATAACTATAATAGTTAGACATATGTTGTCGCGACACTTTTTGTAAACAATGATGTGTTCTGCAAAGTCGTTGTACATTATTTTATTCTATCTTCAAAAGTTTTCACAACGCACGCGATGTAAATCATATTTTAGGTAATTTTTTTACACCTTGGTTTTCATTATTGGATGTTTAATAAGGATCCCTATTTAAAAAAAAAAAAATATATATAGCCTATGTTACTCAGTGATAATGTAGCTATCTAATGGCAAAAGAATTTTTGAAATCGGTCCAGTAGTTTTGAAGTTTATTTCTTACATACAAAAATCCAAAAATACAAATCTTTCCTCTTTATAATATTAGTGTAGATAGTTTGTAAGGTATTTATGCTCCAGGTCTTTGTTATCCAATAATAAAAAAAAAAACAAATCTCCTCCATCCATGTACGAAAGCCACGTGAAAATTGCTTTACATCCATTAACTCCCGTGAGGTAGTCAGAAACTACAGAAAACCATATTATATATTATGGACTTTATTTAAATTTAATTTTATAATAGTTGTTTTTTAATATTATTTTTATTTCAAAAAAAAAATTCTAATGAAATCATACTATCGAATTGAATCATAATGAATTGTTACTTGTGTCTCGCTGTTCTGTGTCACACTGAAGTTTCTATTACTCTATCTGCCTTTACTGCTTCTTATTTCGGGCCACCAAGAGTCAAAGATACAGGCTGTGCCTAGTTTGGGGCCCACGGCTACTTCTACTTTGAATTCTCATTTTTAAACTTTGCTCATTTTATTTGTTTGTATGATACCTAACTTGTGTGTGTCAATACATTTAAATTAATCTGCTACGATCCTAACACTCTCCTTTCTCCTCGTCCATGTTCATACATAGCCCATACACGTACGCCGTTTCCGAGTACTACACACCTGAAGCTTCCGATATAAAACAGGCGCGTTGTCCAAAAGTATGGTTGTAAACGGCACTAAACGGACTACAGTATTCAAAGAACAGAATGTATTTCGACCATGACCCCCGCAATCACAACAGCAGTGTAGAATTTTGAATTCCATTCCAACCATGCGTACCATTGCCAACAGTGCATTGGCACCAACCAAAACCACGTGCTTTGCGGTACGGTTCGAGGTACTGATTGCATAAGAGAGTTTAAACATTAATTTCTACATGCAACCGGTCACAGCAGCTGCTTGACAGGTGAGCATTGGATTTTTTGAAACCCAGACAACGACAAAAGACGTTACGGAAGGCCAAATAACCAACTGCGTGATCCTAGACACAGTCATTTTTGATCCGAAATGATTGGAAGGAGGTTAAGGTGTCAATGGGCAAGGTATCATCGTATGCTCATATTCTTTCGAGCTTTCTTAGTCGGTGTCGTGTAGAAAAACCGGTCAAGTGCGAGTCGGACTCGCGCACGAAGGGTTCCGTACCATTATTTAAACAAAACGAGCAAAAAAGTCACTTTTTTGTATGGGAGCCCCCTTAAAAAAATATTTTATTCTGTTTTAGTATTTGTTGTCATAGCGGCAACAGACATACATAATCTGTAGAACTATCACGGTTCATGAGATACAGCCTGGTGACAGACGGACGGACCGACAGCGAAGTCTCAGTAATACAGTCTCATTTGACCTTTTGGTTACGGAACCCTAATAAAACAGCACCTTTCAACTAGTTTGAAAAATGTATTCGCCGGTCATTATTACTGAATGATACGTGAAATATCAACAATTAACCTCACCATGCAAAACATTTTATTTCATGACGACCTTCACATCGCCTATTCCATAAACATTCCTGAAATGAAACTGAAACGATCCCATACAACGTGCGTATGACCTTTAAGTCTACAGGCTTATTTATAGTAAAAACTTTTAAAAGGGATCCTCAATCAATCTTTCTGACGTTAGAATAAACAACATTAAAATCTGCCCAGTTGTTCTGGAGTTATGGGCTCACAGACAGACAGATGGAAAAAGTTTTATGGTTTAACAATACAGGCGGTGTGTTTGTTATCGAGTTTGGGTTTAAATATAGGATCCTCCCACCCTTGAATGTGCCTCCTACGAACGTTGATAATAATGTTACACTATTATCTTTGATGTGGGATGAGAAGTAATGAAGCATCTCGCTTTCAATTTCCTAGTTCTCGTTAAATTATGCTTTCAGTATCGGCCGTTTAGGAATTCGAAAACATCTCAAGATTGAATTAGTAGAGAAGTTTTTGTCAAAATATCGATGTTTTCTTGGTGATATTCAGTAGTCTTAACAGTCTTTAAGCAGATGCAAAACCGCAACCATCAGTTCAAAATCATCTGCCTAGAAGTTCCCGAACTTTGTAAGGGTCGGCTTCCAGTCTAACCAGATGCAGCTGAATACCTGTATTTTACATGGAGCGACTGCCTACCCGCAATCATCAGTCCAACATTATCTATCAATTTTTTCAAGCGAAATATCACGATGTTAGCCCTACGTGGAGCAAAGATGACGGTTTTCGGATCTCAAAATTGCCCTTTCTGACACTTACTTAGACTACCAAAAGGGAACGTACGCCTACTCGTTACAAACGCGTCACAATTTTATTACCCCTTCTTTTAATGGCTTTCTCTCGTAATAGCATTTTATTAAGGAGTTATAAATGTCGCCTCGTAAAACGTAACTGTCGCCGAGAAGAAATGCTGTAGCAACAATGTGAGTAATCAATAGAATGTCATCTTGAAGTAATGGACCGTGTTACGATTGCCGTTTTATTGTTTCAAGATAAAATTGGCATATCGGCACACTGAGGGCTGATTTCATTTAAATGAATGCCTTCAAGAGCTGCTGGCAGCGATCAGTTTGTTTGGTGAAATTCGTCCTAAATGATTGATATTGCATTGTTTGGTTTTGATACAGTGCAATTTTCCTTTTAAAGACATAAAGCATTGATCGATAGAAAGATGACGCATAGACCAAAACGAAAAGAGAACTTAATGAATACTGAGGATGACGATGACACTCTGTCTCCATAATTTATAAAAAAACCTGAACAAACGACTCGCAACATTATGGGAGCTAGAAAAAACCAAATTGTTAGAATGATTGACACAACAAATGCTCCACAGCATATTAGGGAACAGAAACCGTGACGCTATGTGCAGTAAAGTGTTTGATAAAAAAAAAACAACATGTACTTGAAACACAGTCATCTAGGCTACTCTCATGCAAGTGAGAAGTGTTAAATCTAGAACGTAGCTGATAATGCAATAAAATATAATGCATGATTGCGAAACTATGCTGCTGCATTGGCTATTGTGCAAACGAAAGAATGGCGCCTGCATTTCTTTGTAGTACGGCTTCCTAAGACTGTGTCTGTGGCCTGGATTCCAAACGATATACCCCGCCACAGCCTTTCATTTGACCTGAACTTGGTTGAACTTTGAGAAGCTGATTCAGTTAAACGCGAAACAGTATTTGTGATGCTCAACATTTTTGAAGGGACAGGAACTATGCGTTTTAATCTACACTAATATTATAAAGAGGAAAGATTTGTATTTTTGAAGGGACAGGAGTTATGCGTTTTAATCTACACTAATATTATAAAGTGGAAAGATTTGTATTTTTGTATGTAACGAATAAACTCAAAAACTACTACACCGATTTTAAAAATTCTTTCACCATTAGGAAGCTACATATTTTCTGAGTAACATAGGCTATATATTATCTCGCTAATAACTTAGGGGGATGAGCAATATTGCATTTAGTCACAAGCATTAGAATCAATCGGCTATTTTAAACCATTTGTCATCAAAGTAAGTAGCCTAGCGGTTCTATGACCGCCCTGCCAAGCAAAAGGTTTCACGTTCGTATCCGCAGTCAGTATGCACTTTTTGTGGTAATTTTTTAATGCTGTACGTTTTCCAAAACAACGCGAGTTCGATCCCCAACCGGTGTTCACTTTTTGTAACTAGATATTTTGTCTTATTTTAATGCTTTATGATTTTCAAATAGTTTTCGTTTTTTTAACCATTCAAAATAAATAGTGATTAAAGAACGAGTGGGTCATAAACAAAACGAAATTCAAGACATGATTGTCGGCGATTTTAAAGTATACACATCCGTAGACACTGTGATGGCTAATGACGGTAGTCCTGCACACCCCGTTGAATTTTTCAACTCCCTGGAGCTAACGGGCGTGCTGTTCCTATAAGAAGGAGCTTAAAGTTGGCGTTTTAGTTCTGCTGATGCGAAACTTTGATGTACCCTGACTCTGCAACGGCACCAGGCTTCGTATCACAAAGCTTGGCAGTAATTTTATAAAAGCCACCATTATTGCAGGAGTTGCTAAAGGAGAGAGCGTTTTAATTCGACGCATGCCCATTATTCCAAATAACTTGCCATTCCAATTTTAATTAACAGGTAGTCATCATCATCATCATTTCAGCCCAAAAGACGTCCACTGCTGGACATAGGCCTCCCCCAAGTGTCGCCACATTGCCATTTTGGGGGGTTTAGCCATAATCGCCATGCTTGGCAGGCGGGTTGGTGATCGCAGTACGGTTGTTACAAATGCACAGAGAACGCTGCTGCCCATTCTCTGACAAGTCCCTTAGTCGCCTCTTACGACACCCACGGGAAGATATGGGATGGTGCTATTCTTTACGTCCGACACCATACAGAGCAACAGGTAGTAATTTCCCTAATAAGCTTTTGCAATGACGATCAACAAATGTCAGGGCCATACCTAAAAACTGGCAGGCATTCTTTTGGGCATACTCCATGCTTCTCAGACGGTCAATTATTTGTTGATTATTCACGTATTTCATGAAGCCAAAACTTGCACATGGTGACGGTCATTGTTATGACATTTTTATTGTATACAAAACTGTATTGGAAAAAATAAATAAATAGTGCCTAACAAAGCGCCATATTGTTCACTTTGAAAAAAAAATATTCCGGCTTTTAAGCCATATTATAGTGCCGCTTCAACGCCTTTTAATTTTGTTTCGGACCTCTGCCGCCCAGAATTATACCACCCTAAAGCACGCGCTTTGTAGTCATCACCCACATAATCACATTACGATCAGACCGTCAGTTTTCACTCATAACAACAAAACATCACGCCTGTAATTCTCGAAGGTGTATTTCCACATTTCGCCAGTTATGTTGAAGCTCTATGTAATAGGGGGCGAGCCCCATCAACCGGGCCCGACATTAAATCCAGACTTCGTGGCTGCTACTGAGAAATTCCTGATGGAATAACCCAATAACCCTTTGCCCTTCATTCTTCTTCTTCATGGGGTTTTTGGTTTCCGCACTTAGTCCCTTAAGTGGACCACTGGCGTGCATTTTGCGACCACTCTACCAACGAGGCAGTCTCACACTTACACCTTGAAATTTTCGCGCGTACGAAGTCGCGGGTATCAGCTCGTGTATTAATAAAATGAAATGGTTCCGAAGATAGATTTTGATAAGTATCTCAATGACGATATGGCAACACTTAGAAGGCTTTTGTCTAGCAATGGACGTCACAACATATTATAATGAACTATCCAAATTCTAATCAGACCTAGGGATCCTACTCATCCTACTATAATACAGTTTCGTGGAGTTGAAATTAGATCGCAATCGATCGATCTATGTATATGGGAGCCTACCTCCCTAAACTATACAAAGTTATTGGAGCGCCTGTTAATGAAAACTAACTGAACTAAGTCGGCTTATTAGTTTGCCGTGCGAGTAAAGTGAAGGCAGGTGACCCGGAAGAGTAGGGAAGTTTATACTTTGCTCCCTTGTATAAAAAAGGACGCTTTACGACTTACTAAAACATTCCTAAAATGTGTGGCCCGGTTACACTGGTGAGATATAAGGTGTTGCCAAAGACAAAGTATACTTCCATAGAAGCAAACAATATTTTAATTTGCTTGCAAGAGCCTTACTGGCCATTGCACGCTCGTCTAGTGCTAGTGTAACATTTCATTTGACATTTCTATTTATGGCCTTCTCATCATTATCTGCTTAACCTTTTCCCAACTATGTAGGGTCGGCTTTTAGTCTAACCGGATGCATTTGAATACCAGTATTTTACATGGAGCGACTGCCTATCTGACCTCCACAACCTAATTAGTATTATGATGGGTAATATGATGATACCTCTTGGAAATACTGGTTGTCAGACTTTCGGGCCACTGACTACCTGGAAATACTGTCAAAGATCTTCAAATGACAGCCGGGACCAACAACTTAACGTGCTTTCCGAGGCACGGAGGAAACTTGGTATGTAATGGGTGGTCACCGACCAACTTAGGCAAGCGCGGCTTAAACTCAAGATCGATCCGAGGAGCTATTATCATTTAGCCTCTATATACAATCTAAAATCATTGGGTGTAGCTAAGATAGTTTTGTTCATAAAACTGGCAACCCTAAATTACAAGTGGTAACACACACATGCCCCAGTTAACAAGTGCAGTGCAGCAATAGTTGTATTGATTGGTGTCATTGCGAATTATTACCAATCTTAGCGCCCCTCTTTCTTTATCATTGCAATTAATTGAAGCCATTTGACACATCGTTCGCTGGCTAATAAGGTCTGATACTGATGTCCTGTTGTCTCTGGTCACCAAGACAACTGAGATCGTCCATTGTTAGTATGTTTTGGAGTATTGCTTTAGCCTGCATTTTCGTTCGCGAAAGTACTGTGCTTATCCAATTCGTGGTCGCTGTGTGCTTAATTTTAATGAAATCTGTTTAAAGGTTACCTAACAGACAGACCAAGTTACTTTCTACTTTATAATATTATACATACATGTTAAGGATATATTGTACATACATATGAGCTATACTCTGTTAAGTCAATCTCAAGTTCGGAAAATGGCTAGAATAATTTATAGAATTTACAGAGTGGAGCGACTCCTTGTTTGTATTATAAATTCACCGGATGAAATTTCGTACAAAACAAACATTGACCAAAACAAGAAGACTTGATCCGTATAACTTTTAGTTATCTTTGTTTTCCCTGTGATTTATAAATCATTTCCCTAATAAATTACAATAAACTGTGTTGATAATAAAACGTTTTGACAGGAAAAAAATAGCATATAAGTAACAAAGTTATTCCTACTTCCTACTATTTCACATCGAGACGATAAGGAAAATTTGGTACAATGGTCACGAATCAATTTGATAGATTCACTGTAGTAATGGACAATTACAATCAATATAAAGCGATTGGTTTCCCGTCTATTACAAATACAATGTACACTTGTGTTCATCTATTCACAGTTTCTAATCAACCCGGGAGTTATGGCCAGTTTCACATTTCCTGAACACGATCAGCTCTTCTTAACTGCGTTTAAGAGCAGTCAATGTCATCATTGATATGGAATCTTGACACTGACAGCTCTTTAACTCCGTTCCGATGTGATGATCGCGTCCTTTTTCATTCGTGAAACCCTCTTGATGTTATAGGAGCAAAGGTGATCCCTGATCCCTGTTCCCTTGCTCTGATCCAAGAGTCGCAATAGCTATTTTTTCGTATCAATGTAGTAGCTATTGTTAGTATCTGGATGGTGTCTCCTAATCGATGTCCAAAGCTTGTTTCTTGCGTAAGGGTGGCAAAATAGATATCTACCCGTACTCCTCAAGAAAGACCAGCAATGCATTGGTTCAGAAATTGTAAGCATTGAACGTATTCTGCGGTTATATACTTACGCGCAAATGTTGATTACATAGACAAAAACAGTAAAATGTCTATAAGCAATAATATTTATTGAATCAGTTTAATAAGTTGATGCAATCTATGTTTACAATAAAATGGCTTATTCATCGCTGAAAATAAATAAGTTATTTCATCATAGTAGCAGAAAACGGACCTCCTACAAAGCGTTGAGTAATATTATGTGGATCAAAGAAAATGCGTTGTTGAAGACGGAGGGAACAATTTCGGTCCAACCTTAATCGGACAAGAAATCCTAGTGGAATAACAAAGGACAGGCATTGAAAATTAGCAAAGCATACATGGTATCCATATAATCAGCTTATAATGTTGCTACAGCTGGGACACAAGAGCAGGACACCCTTCTCTGTGAGACGGAAAAGGAATGGGCCCAGTGCCGATTGGTTGATGTCAAAACAGCCAATGATAACATCGTGAGGAACATGGCATGTCTTAGAACCAACATTTGAAAGAATTACACTTGAATAAACAGGTCATTTCATAGGTCCATACACTAAATACCTTTATTAAAAGTCAAAAAACGCCGGGTAACAACTCCCACTTGACCGATTTTTTATTGAATACGTACAAGAAGTAGACTAAGAGACTTTGTAAGTAGAAATGCTGATAACTGAGTCAAGGTTCACCGAGAGAAACCTTACGAAGGCCTGCACTACTTCGTATTACTTTGTTAACTGATTCAAATTAGTATCGGTCTACAACCTACAACTGTTGAATGTCTTATGTAACATCATCACCTGCTAGTATATCATTCTGGCCCTTTTATTTGGAGTCTGCTTCTAAGACGCCAGTGTACATTTATATATCAAAATTTTACAACCAGGAAGTTGATGATTCCATCTAGCCGATTTCGGTCACAGCGACTGCCTTCGAAGGCTTTTTAGGGTAGGTACTTGAGAGCTTGTGTGACTAGCACATCCAATTTTGGCCAAGCAGTTCCAAGCGCAGATTGGGCATATCAGAACACCAACGTAATTCTATGTTATAGCTGTTAGTGGTCTAGCTGGAAGATCTTAATGTATTTTATATTTGGAAGCACCAAAATGGCATCTAGATCCATCCACGACAGTCGTACCCTTTCGCAACCTATTCTCAAATCCCTCATGCGGACATTACAGAAGATGGACCAACCGCCTCTTAATCAATGCAATCGAAAATCGCATTACGGAAGACCGCCTCCTAATACTGTTTGTATAGCAACCGGGGCCGACGATCCGCCTACCCGACCTGATTGAGTCACGGACAGGGTTACCAACTCGAAATTTGAATAGTCCTGACAAAACGGACATTTTAAAATTAAAAGTCCGGATATCTCACTTTTCATTACTCAAAAATCTTTTTTATTTTGAAAAACACGACCAATGACAAGGGCAAGGAATTCTCGGGACAAATCCGGACGTATACTAACCCTAGTCTCGGACTATTTTGTGGGTACGCTAGCAACGAGGTCGGATAACGATACGCCCACCGAGCGTCTGTGTGGCCCAGAGGCAATGTGGATGAATGAACACCTTTAGAAGATTGGACTGAATAGTAATTTTGGTAAAGCGCGCAAACCAATTTGCTTCGTAAAGAACTCATGCTTGTTTAATCTCACAGAGAGATATCCTGTGGCCTTCTAATAGGATGTTTATAGATAAGTTTGTGGTCCAAGACCTGAGATTTTTCGGTTTCGTGTGTGTATTGTATAAATATCACTAGCTTGTGTGAAGGAAAACAACATCATCATCTGCCTAGCCTTCTCCCAAACTATCTTGGTATCTAGCGGATGCAGCTGAATACCAGTATTTTACATGAAGCAACAGACTATCTAACCTAGGCAACCTAGTAACTGGGTAATACGATACCACTTGGTAAGACTGGATGTCAGACTTTTGGCGTCTGACTACTCGTAACGACAACTTCGGTAAAGGTAAACATCGCGAGGAAACCAGCATGCCTGAGAGATATTTCTCGACGGCATGTAAAGCTAAGTCAGAAATTCACGGGCGGCATAAAAACTCCGACAACAGGTTAGGCATTAACCACACGATAAAGAAGTTTGTGTGATGCTGTAGCTACCAATAACAACATTAATAGTCAATTATTCTAAATGGTCTATAAAATGCGCATTTTGAATGTCATGGTTACAAAAGATGGGCTTCAAAATAGTCAAGGTTCACATATTGTTTATTGATTAATTAGTTTGTTTATATTTAAAATCAAGTTCCGAATTTAACTTTGAAAAGCAACAGAATTGATACTATAAGAAATAGTTTATTAAAATCTGGTCCTTATAGTCAGAATTGATTCAAAAGCATGATTTGACTTTACTCAAGCTAAGTACAGGATTTAATACACAAATTAACCATTAGTAGGTATAAAGTAACATTCATAATTATTAGTTTAAAATGCTTGATCAGGCAATTACATAGATAAATGCACATTATTTTCATACAAATAAGGCTCAATTCGTACTTCAGTTAAGTTGAAGTTAGCTATGTAGCTCTCGGAAATCGTACTGGTTGCCAGAAACAAGATAGATGAATAATTGTCTCTTTTTTATTTTTATTCCAAATCAAAGTTGCCTATCACAAAGCTTAGATCAGAATCCTATTTATACATGTATTACACAATGAGTAAACAGGTTTAGCCAATAGCAGGTCAGTGTGTTTATTTTAAATAAATATAGATATTCAATAGTGCTTCAGTATTAAAATTCATCATTGAGCCTGTTTCTTGTATAAGTAATTGAATGCTTGGACCATAGAGCTTGTATATGGTTGGAGGGGCACAAAAAAAAATGAGTTTTGCTTGGACAGATGGACAATGAGGGTAATGATCAGGGTTCTCTTTTTCCTTTTGTACCTTAGCATAAAAATTACAGGCCTCCTCAGCAAAGGATTTTTAGTATAAAACATTAAAAATATTTTTAAGGAAATTATTGGTGCCTGAAAGCTTGTTCAAGGAAGCTAATACTGAGTAAATAAAAATTTAAATTGAAAGTACCCTTTGGGAACCACAACCATGTTATGTTAGTTGCTTTGGCTAATGTTATTTGTGGAAGAAATGGGGGGAGGCCTTTGCCCAGAAGTGGGAAGTTCAAGATTATAAAAAAAAAAAAAATTTAGCTCATCCAATACATTTCAAATTAATAAGAAAATTAGTACACAAACTTGTGATAACTTAGGTAGTAAAGTTTCTTTTATTTTAGTTCATTTTTGCTCTCAACAATAAAAACCAACACAGTGATCTGACTTTTAAATAAATAATAATTGAAACTACAAGATTGATCTTGAAATCTCAATATTTTTAAGGTCAGAATTTAAGAGCAAATAAAATTCCATATTCAAAGATACAAGATCAAGAATAATGTAAGCATAGTCTGTAGTTTGTTTTTTTTTTTTGTTTTTAATGAATTGGGCAATGTCAACGAGTATTTAAGTAGAACTTACAAAAGGTGACCTGTTTTGGCCATGGGAAAAAGTTTTAATGGAATATACTTTAGTGTAATTCAATTGCTTTACAATATTGTTTTAATATTTTATAATTAATATAAGTACTTTATTGAAAGAGTTGGTTGGTAGTCATGGACAGAGGACTTTGAAGAGAGGTGGGTTGATGCAGTCAGAACATTCTTTATGTTTGAATTTTCTGTAGTGGGTGTTGAGTTAGTTGGTAATTATTGCAAGTACTATGGAATTAAAAACATTGTTAGAAATATCTTCAATGTTTGTCAGTTTTCTTTTTTTTTCACTATCAACTTTTTCTACCTTTTGTAGTAAGCCATGACTTATTGTCGGGCCTGCGCTGTCTTCTCATACTTAGGTACTAACGCTGTAACATCCAAATATTGTAGAACCAAATGATTTTAAAAGAGTAACCATGTAGTTTCTTGCCGGTTCTTCTCCATAGGAAACGACCAACCCGAACCGTGCCTCTTCTGTCGACGTTTTATAAGTGCCCATGTAGGCCTATGTAAAATAAAATATTTTGATTTTGATTTACCCACATTTTTTTTATTAAACTTGGACAACTGCTACATTGTAAAATTCTATATGATGAGAAGTAAAAAAAAAAATCCATTGTTATGTTCACTAAAAAAATGTCCTTGTACAGTTAAAGAGGTAACAAATATGCCAAATGAGTACGTAATTGTTTAAAAAAGTAACATGATGTATAAACTTGTATTTTTTGTGTTAAAACATAAATTCACACACAATGGCAATTATTACGCCAAGTTGGTATTATTAATAGTTGTATGTGTCACTGAAACCATTGCCCTGTTCAGAATGTTGAGATCAGTCACTTAATAAAAGGTGTGTCGCTAAAGTTGCTGAATTATTCTGAATGGTCTATCAATATGTCCTGAATATATCCATATTTAAAAGTAAATTACAATAATAATGGCACAAGTACTGATGTCGTTCGCAGATACGATCAGTTTCAAACTCCAGCAAGTGTCGTTAGCAAAATCAAACAAGTTTTGAATGAATCATCTCAAACATTATGTAAATGAGCATGTACGAAAATATCATGAAAACTTTTGGCTCCTTCTCATGAGGAACATTCCAAGAAATATTCAAACACAAAGCACCGGCGGGAAATGCGTTGCTATGTTAAGTAACACAAACAATTATGGGAAAATTCAATGGGAACCAAGATTGTTTCAACCAAATGTTGGGCGCTGAAAAACATGTTATTCTAAGTACTTACACTTCGAGTATCCGGTCCCCCTTCCTGATCCCGGCCTGCTCCGCCGCCCCGTTCTCCAGAACAGCGCTGACATGCTGCAGGGGAGCATAAAGTTCACCGTTAATCGATCTCAGCTGCCCACCTTCAGACACTTGACCGCGCACGTTGAAACCAAATCCGGTATCAGTTTTATAGATAGTAACGCGACGGGGCCCATTAGCAGGCCCTGTACTCTTATTATTTCTTTCCGTTCTGATAATACTGTTATTATCGGTTTCTGTCTCAGCCATTTTGAACAATTTTCATCATAGAAGATAAATAACAATTTGACGTTTGTATTCAGGGTGACCAGATTCTTATTTGAATACAAAAAAAGTAAAACTGCCTGACATTCTCGAAACAGAAAAGTCGTTAAAAATAGTTGCGTTTCGCAAAGCCATTTTCAATACGCCACATAATGATCTAATCATCTGATCTCGATTATTACAGTAAAATAACAATCCTAGATATTATTTTTATTTATCATTGCTGCAGTGTTTCGGTTTCCAGGGTTTTCGTGCCATCATCTGTGCCATCTAGTGTCAAAACAAAAGCAACTCAACGCTCATACGATAAAACAGTTTCAAAGTCTATTTATTTATTCGCTAGAGAGCGGTGGCATCGAAACAACGTGGTACAAAAATTTCATTTTCTTTCACATCAAAATCAGCTGTGAACATCAGTATGGCCGCTCCATTATCTAAAAAATAAAATTGTTTTTGTAAAATCATACAAAAAAATAGTAAAGTGCAGTTTTCGTACTTACACCGTCTAATTGTACATTTGCGAAAAGTGTTGATGTTGACTAAAAGTGTTGCGTCATGACAGAGACCTCTCACTGACAAACAAATACAATAAAAATTGCGACTCGCTATTACGGCGACTTATTGTAATTTCTATTTGGCTCGTATAACGTTTCTATCGTTCGGTTGAGGGCTGATGTTATTACTGAATCGTTGTCGAAGTTTATATAATGAGTAGTGTTAGATTGAGTTTCGTATCCGTGGGAAGGATAGCAGTGCGAAGAAATTCACATATATCAGGTGAGTGCATTTAATTTCTCTGTATAATATTGTTTTTTGCTGGTTGGCGTTGATCCAGGCTCGTGTCGCAGTATCTAGCGATGTTCTTTGTGTTCGAATGCGTACGCGATTAAGTGTTTGATAACAAAACGTGATGTTTTCTGTTGCTTATCTTGCGTGGTGTAGTGTCCGTTCATTACACGGCACGCGTGATGGCGCGTGTTTGGCGGCTGGACAATCCCGTAGTAATCAATCTTTTGTGAAGCTGTTTTCCTTCGGTTGCGGTGAGCAGGGCCTAACAAGGCGAATGTGGAAGCAAGGTCAAGGGAGTCACGTGTACGAATGACACTGGCCGCATACAATTAGTGGAAACTGGTATTTATTTTGTAATTTCTAATAGGAACTTGACACAATATTGATAAACAATAATAATCTTCCCTGAATTTGAACACCAGTGGTTGGTCACATTCCAATTGTAAAAACCACTGGTTTAGAATGTCCCAGCTGCACTTAAAGATCATATTGTTACCACACAAAATATAAAATTGAATAAGAAAAGAAAGTTGTTATGCATGCAATATAAAATTGCCTTTTACTGTCTTGCAGATAGAACCATAAGCATTTAAATTATCCTGTAGAAAAACATCCATTTTTGATTAGATGAACACAGCAAGAACTATTTGCTTCAATTGTTTACTATAAATGATAAAGCAATGAAAACACATCTCTAAATAACTCCTTATTTCCTCAATGGTGATGATAATAGATACTTATCATTTATATTTTATGACCATAAGCATAACAATACAACCTGGCTGATATTGACTTTATGAAACTTGTTTAAATTATGGCGTTTACTGTCTTTGAAAATCTTTTGTCTTTTTAAATTAAGAAACATTACATCTGCTGCAATTATAGCAAGGCTAACTTCTTTTTTTTATAAAGTCTACTTAACAAGTACACAAGAACCAAATAACTTGAAATGCTGTTTATTTTTTAAATAAAACCTAAATGGATAAATATCTTGCTTGAAAATTTATCTGAATTATTGGCTGTAAATGTCACTTGTTTGTAGAATGTTGTTTATTGTTACTGAAAGATTACTCCAACAAACAATAAGAAAATACTAAAGACTGAGGCAGACATCAAAGGTTGTTTAGCACTTTAGCTAAGCATTTGATTTGCAATCTACAAAAAGCAACTTTCAACAAAAGGTACTTTAGTGCCATCAACGACACGACTGAAGATCTATCATCAATTTCCTACAATTTGCAAGCAAAGTTTACATCGACTTAAGACTATGTAGGAAAACCCAACAACAATTGTCTGGCAGTTGCCCACCAGACATAACACCTGCCTGGTCGGAGGATCCTCCCTTTTCTATAGGGGGTAAAGAACTTTACACCCTGTTCCTCATACCCCGAAACTTTATTCCTGTCACTGTTGCGCAATTGTCAAAGTACAAAATAATGACAGATAGAGACGGAAAGTGTTTAAGTTTAAGCTAGAGTTAAGAAACTTTTATATGTGTAACGTTAAATGCCCAAAACCTCAGACACCCCAAATGATTTTTAATCCAATTGACCTAATTCTGCGAGAAAACAAAATCATAAAAAAAAACGTAAAGGTTTTATGTGCTGTTTTAGTTTTACTGGCAATTCTGATGTTTCCTTCTTTCTTGCTTGTTTTTCCGTGTATGTGAAAATTTAAATTGGATGACAAACATTTGTTGTTTTTTTTACCTATTTTGGCGGGTTTGCGCACGTGATACTATGAACAAAAATAGACAGGGCAACATTTTCCATGAAGATTTTTTGAAAAATGTGACCTATATTAAAAAGTGGTTCAATTGATTCTGCTCGTTATTCTGATCAAACTAGGTACTTTCAGGTTTTGCGCATTTAACGTTATACGTTGTAGATCTCTTATGTGCTTCTTTCTTCATGAGCTATTCTCATAATTTTATATCAATATGAGAAATGAAGACATATTGCATATTCTCTTTAGGTACATTTTATGCAATGTGTGTTGGAATACATGGCAAATGCAGACCCAATCAATTAAACTAGCTGTTCTGACTGATATCCGCTTGTCTTATGGGAAAAATAAATAAATGCTTAATATTATTACTATAATCTTTACAACTTTTTCTTCCTAACATGCCAAATTTTGTTGCAACTACGTCAAGTATTATTAGGTCACCAACCTGAAAATCAAGACACAATCATAAATTTTTTGCAAACAAAAACATTGCTGATATTACTTAATGTATTTTGTCAGATATCGACATAGTCACAATCACCATTCTCCTGCTTCTCCTGCCCTTACCCCAATTTATTTGGGGTTGGCGGGTCTAGTACATGTTATCTCAGTAGTCACCTCCTTCCTAGCCATATCATCCTTTGTATGGGTCCATCCATCATTTATTTCTTTGATACAGTCATAATATTTATCATAAATGCCTTTTATAATCTTTAAATTTAACCACATTATTTTCTGTCACAAATGTGTACTATTTGGCTAGGTTTTTCCATCAGTCCGTCTCAACAAGTTATTTCGCAAACCAAGAGAGCTCTTGAGATTCACAAGTCTTTTAAAAACATTAGGTTAAACTCATTATCACCTTGCTTAAAATATAAAAAGTAATTGTTTTTTGCTGAAACAATATAAATTTACTGTTTGTGTGAACATGGTGGAAGGAACACCAATACTAAAATGGCTACCACTTAAACAGCTGTGTTCCACACATTTTGACCGTGTAGGTATTGCAGTTTTTTAGTAAACATGTTTTTTTTTTTTAATAACCAACGAAAAAGTTCTATAGGGTTCAGAATGATAAACTGAATATTTGTTATTAAAATAAATAAAGCCCTTTTAAAATGATGGCATGAAATCAGTCAAACTGGTAACAATTCAATACTAAATTCAAATCAATTGAAAACACATCCTTTTGGCTAGTTATTGTCTTGTGTCTACCAAGTTAAGACATCCCATAATGACACAGTTAAAGATTCACGGATCACAAATTCCGGATTCAGGAGTCAGACATGTTATGTAGTCCACAGCCGGTCTGCAATCTTTCTGTATAACTGTAACCAAACCACAGACTCTATTTACCTAAACAACAACTTATTCATCAAACAATTTGCAAATTCCAGTCACTTAAGAACTTTACATAATATTGGCAACCGATGGAAGGCTAAATGAAACCGTCTGATACAAACGTGACTCAAGTCCATAAGTCCGGCCGCGATTTATGCCTCCTGACCCTGACCGATTTGTCAGAACCTGCTAGGGCTCTGCCCCCCCTATCGGGCGTAAACGATTACATAGGCACCATACAAGGTGCGTTGCCATGAACTTTTTAATGATAACACCACGTGACTAGACTGATAAGTTTTTATCTTTGCAGAGAAAACAAAAAGAATAATGTTTGTTTGGATTTGTATGTAAATTAGGTATCTTATGATTTTACTGGGTTGCTGAACTCGTAAAGTAGATCCTAAGGCTCCGTTCGCGGCCTCGGGCGATACGACATGCGTCAATCGAAGTCTCGCGTGCGTTAATTGTTTCTCATGGCATGGCATGATCTACTATAATAGTAACTTCTTTCATTTGCTTGTGCGCGTGGTTTGTGGCCGAGAGGCTTGTAGACTACGTGTAGACAAACTTTTCGTCGTCGCATTTTCCCGGTCTATTACGTATTTGCTAAACTCCGGTCATAAACTTCAATACAATACAAAATAATATGCAAGAATTATTTATTCAAGTGATGTAGCATTTGAATTAATAGGTACAGGATTATCCTCATTACATCGTGCAGAACAAGGTGATAGGAACCTATCGCCAGGAGTCGTAAGTTGGAGAAACAGCGTATTATAAAACCTTCACTAAATGCTGAGTTGACGTCTTCTATTCATCCATTGTTATTGTAACCCTGGCAAAATTGCAAGTTTTTCTACATAATAAATAATAATCTCCGAACTTGCATGAAAAAAATAATAATAACAGCAGTAGATGGCTACTCTAATCGTAAATCTAAGAAGTTCATTGGCTTTTATTAATCTGATTAGAAGACAATGTGTTAATTAAGTTGGCAAGCCGGAAAACCAACAAGAATCTTAGCCGAAAGCCGTGAAGATAAATTGCTAATAAATGTGCAAAAAATATTCTAACAATAGCAAAATCAATTAACGCAAGATTTCCCCAAAAAAATGCCTAGCACACGTAAAAGTAAACAAAATGCTAAGTTTTAAGCTGGCTAATGCTGACAAGGCATTTAAAATGATGACCGTCCAAAGTCCTCATCAGTATGAAAGTCCATATTTCGGAATGATAGCGTCCGAAAAGAGCTACCGACATAGCTTTAGCAGAATTAAAACTGAACTGGTAGTGGATCAGACATAATATTATGTATCAGGACCGTTGGTCGTTATGGAGCAAATGAGTTTTTGAGTGAAGACCGCAAATCGTAGCGTGAGATGTTCGCGCTCCCCAGATAGAACCGACTAAAAAGGCGGCATGGGACAGACGGATGTGGAAGGCAAAAACTTAGTGTTGGAGGGGGAGTCATATGCCCAACAGAGAGTACAGACTACGACAGGCTGAGTTTTATCCTCTGGTGCCTGTCCAATTATTGAAGGTTGGCCATCCAACCCGAACAATGCCCATGACCACTGCTAGCCAACTCAGAATATTGCTCCTTGCCTTTTGCGAGGTGGAACAGCTGGGTTTACCTTCTTTAATGTCTGCCAACTGCTAACAAAGCAACGCACAAAGATTGAAATAGGTTTTCTAATCCACTAGAAATAAACTAAGAATTTAATCACTAAGTGGTAATTTTACAGATTTCTAAAGCACTGTCCGAGACTACTCCGTTTTGTCGCTAGCTTCGTTTCAAGTAAAAGTTTATAATTGCTCTTTAATTTGTCAAGGGAAACTAGGCGTTATAGACTTTTACTTTCTATGCCAGTGCATTTTTAAATAACAGCTGTAACGCATCTTATCTTTAAAACTGAAGCTTTCCGAAACAGCCCCTGGTAAACCAACGCTCCTTTTCTCTTTTAGTAACATGCCACCCATAATTCGCCAGTTTTCTCTTGTCATGGCTTCCCAAATCTACCCTTTGGTGTTCCCCTCCAACCATCAGTAGGGACCTCAAGTCCCAACTGATGCTCGTCTCCGGATCTTAATACCTAACCAGTAGCCCAAACCAGTTAATAGGCGTATGTTTATTCAGCTATATGATTGGAACTCATTATAAAATCGGTAAATAAGCCTAGACACATTGAACACTTCCTACACCCTGTTGCTTATGTAACTCTTTCACACTTTCTTAAACATCGCTCGATTTATACACTCCATTGATTGTGAAGAGTATAATTAGATATTGAAGGTAAACTATCAATAGGGCAGACATTCCCGAGGGAGTTGATAACACGTGTGGGTAATGTGATGGTGGAAATGCAACTATGTCTGTGATTGGCCATTCGGCTGCCAAATGCTTACGGTCTTTATTGAGCATGACTTGCGTTTTTGTTACAGGCTCGTAGTTCCTTTCGTTTGAGAGAACGATGAAAGTGGTCATCAGTTATTGTATCTCATAGTAGGGTTAGCAATAGGTATGTCAGCAGTTTTTTTGCACGAAGCACATAACTAAGGACACTTCAAGTCTAGCCGTCGTGTGAAATTTTGGCGAGTGTCGTCGAATAAACTGGAGTGAATGAAGCTTGAGATCTTTGTATAACGACAGGGGTATGGTTTCCACTCTGTCTCATCTCGGATTCTCTTGCTTTTCGTCTTTTGTTTTTGTGCGGCAATCAAGAAGGTAGCCACTTGATAGGTGGTCATGGTCACCAACAGGCAGATGTCACCAAACTGGTGTTCATTCTGGTCTTCTGGTATTGCAGATGGACTTAATACTTACCAATGCTTATCCCAGAGACAAAGCTTAAATGTCTTGTACGCCTATAAATACGCCACCTTTCTAATGACTTAATGTTTTGTTACGGCATAAGTGTAAACTACTTTGCTGGACCCAATTACGCCTTGATTCGAGCATGACTAACCCAACACCTTAATGATAATAGCTTTCGTCTTACATTCACTGGCGCCGCTCATTCCGTATTTCTAAAGCTTACGTAACTTTAAATAAATAATTATGCTGATCTTATGTTTATTACTTCATCGCTATAGTTTCCTGTTTTTGTTTATAAACTTGATTAGTTGACTAGGGCATCGTATAAGAACCGTCATTCTATTGATGAGGTGTTGTGTCAATCGTGGAGGGTCAATTTGGGAGCAACTTCTGTATTGTCTGGCAAAGAATTTCATCCATGATGTTACATTCATATAGGTTGGTTTAGTAAAAACGAAAATTTTATCAGCCTAGAGTAATTTAAGAATAGTCACATGTGTATACTTAGGTCTATGCACACATGTGAGTTTTCCACTGAACTGAACTCGTTGATCTTGAAAAAAAAACCCACACTTTATTATTATACCATTAGTGTTGCTGCTAAGGATCAAATTCTGGGAATTAACGACATACGGCAATCTCAAGTAAATTTACTTTATATCAAAATCGGGCTCGAGACTCCTTTGAGTGTTTTTCGCTATTCCTCATGGTATAGGATTTAGCCATCAATGCCCACTTGAAAAAATCACGCTGTTTATTGAGCTATTTGGTCCTCTCAAGACATCGATCACAGCCAGGAATAGGTATGGTCCTAATAAAACATCTAGCACCATTTTGCATGCACTGGCAACGCAAAAGGATGAAGGAAGAAACAAAGTACAATCAAAACTTTCCTTTATCGCATGACTTGAACAAATACATGATCATCTTGGAGCGGTAAATATAATCACAACATGCGATGACCCTTGTAAGAATGTATTCAGATACTGACGCATATGTTGATGTCAATGCTACGTCATACTACATCAGACCATCAGGAAAGGTATGCTGCGCGTGTACAGTTGGCATTAAAGATCATTATTAGATTAGATGGGGTGCGATGCCCGATGACCCTTCATGCTCGGATCGAAATTGTACGTAGTAGGAAATGACTTTCAAGCTTGGCAGATTCATTGATGTTCACGGTTTTCGGGAATCAAGAGAATCGTGATCGTACAGATCAGAATGATGCTGCTGCTCTTTTAGTCTTATTGTGTCTTGGTAGCTAGTTCTGTGCTTGGAAAAACCAGGACTACGAAATTGATGACTTCATTCAATAAATGGCGATCCATGAACGGGGCTTGACAGAATATCTGAAGTCTCCTTAAAAGATATGATTTTCAAACCTTATATCTAATAAAATTGCCTTCCGGTTTATCAAACTTGAAGAACAAGAACAGTAGATTACTTTTACTTATGCATCAAAATCAACATAAATTGGTGGTTATACCGCCCCAAGCGATCTGAACTCGTATCTCACGAGATAAATATTCGCATTAATTCAACAATGTGCCTTTAAATCACACTTAAGAGAGAAGGCAACAGCGGTGAAAGATGATTGACATAGCCAAAAAATAAAACAACACGGCCAGACTGAGATTAACAAGCAAATATCAACTCTAAATTGAGTCATAAAAGCCTATTTTACTTTATAGGTAGATTTATAGTCGGCGAGCTGCACATAACATTTGTAACTTCACCTAGATTATCTAGCTAGAATGTTAGGAAAGTGAAAGCAGTTACGTCACGCCTAATCATTTTATTACATTGTATGCAAACTTTAATAGTTTATTTTATTATATACCAGATTCGGTTCGATTCAATGAAACTTGTTTTAAACGCATAATCGATCAATGCACGAAATTTTAAACGTCTTTTCTTATAACTGGTATTGCAATATGAGAATACGTTTTGTTTCTTGCGTAACTTTTAAAACACTTTTGATCTGATTTTACTTTCCAGCTCATAACTGTTTAAAATATGAGTTTAAACAGTTTGATCGAGGTGATAAGCTGAAAGTTATGTAGCAGTTTTATTCGTGATTTCTCGTACTGATATGGAAAGGGAAACTTTGTTTGTTTACAGGAAATGACGTGAATATATAATGGGCCAGATTCAGTTGCATTCGCACGGTCTGGTCAAATCGGAAATCCGTGGGAACCGTGAGAAAATGAAGACTCGGGAAGTCATAGATTGATAGAGAGTACTCTTTTACTGACTGATTAAGAACGTTTACGCCTTACGGCATTTCATACAAACTTGCAAGTCCTTATTTTCCTAAATGACTGAACCGACATTTTCGAAATGTAAAAAAAAAGATGTTTCGAAATTTCTGTTTCTATGGATAATTTATTATCGGTCTAATTTAGCTGTAACACAATTTTTGAAATCATTAAAATCGGTTTATTTAATTCAGTCATTTCGGAAAATAAGGACTTGAAAGTTTGTATGAAATGCCGTAAGGCGTAAACGCTCTTAATTGCTTATCGTATCTAAAATGTAGTTGACAATGTAAACAAACATTTTTAAATTAAATACTCGTCATTGAATGCTGTTCTTAAGTTAATAAAGATCACGCAAGCAAAATGAAGTGTACACGCTTTTTCTAGATACTAAGTAAAGAGTTAGGAGACCTAGCGATAACAACAGTGCGTTTGTTTCTTTTATCGCTACACATGTGCATGCATACAACATCAGGGTTTGTTTAAAATTTGCATTGCATCAGCACCTAGTTCTACTGTGTAACAGTTACTCCTTGCTATGTAACAGTATCTTTAGTATTGAGTTTGAGGTTTAGGAAGTTTTAGTTTAGGTTCCCCTAACTAATTTTTCAATATATTATCTTGCGTTCCTCAAGGTGAGCCTAGGTGAACATGATCATTGTGGAAATGTGGACCCTGACGGCACAGCAAAATAGGAGAGACGCTAAATTGACTCGGCTTCAGTAACCATGCAATCCTTGCGATAGCTGATTGCATAGTCTGTTGTATGTCGAAGCCTTATTGCATAAATCCCAGGTTTTCCCCGTTGACCTGACTCCTAAATAAATATAAATACAGATATTAGTAAATCTCAACTCCTCTTAAAAGTAAATATTTTGCTTTAAAATATCAGTGAATTCTCTGTGGATAAATGAACTTTTAAGACGAAAGTCGACTCTAAACAATGATAAGACATTGTTTTAATATTATCCTGAATGCTTATAAAAGTTAATAAACTATCGATTAAACGAAGCTATCATGGCGGGTTTAACTGTTTAAAAACACTAGCGATAAAACCGTATACCAGATTGTTTTGACGACGTTGTGGGGTATTATGAATTGTGTTCTGCGCTACTATCTGTATAAAGAATGATATCTTCGATTTAATTTTTGACTCTTAATAGAAAATAGCTGATATAGATAGGCGTCTCGAGTGAAACGAAATCCAATTTTAGCGTATGTCTTCTACATATATACGCTAATCATAACTTCGTGGCTAAACCAAAACAAAGTGTTTCGGTCTGGCAATACTGCTAATGAGAGCCGAAATTTATTTTATGTTTTCCTAAAAATATCTTCAGTGCAGCGAAATTACAAAATATGTAGGCGTTAAGGCCATCAGTACTCTTCAATCCTTGTCCGTAAAAGGCATATGAAAGAGTTTAACCCACTTGGACTTACACAATATCATCACCTTGACATCAAGCTGAAGAATATTAAGCAGTAACAATTGCGATTAATGGATACGCCCATTTTATTGACCATTATTTCCATTTCGAACGATTTAAAACCTCAAAAATGCTTGTAATTTCTTAATTAATATGCCAAAAATCTGCATAAATATGGCAAAGATTTGTGGCCAGGTATTCTCATCCGGAATTGGGTCAAGGCTGTTTACTTTTTGGCTTGTCCAAACAAATCGCCTGTCAGGCTTAAGTATGTTTTCGTGGAGCTTAATGAAGTGGTTTTTATGATGTGACCTCTGCTATAATGAGATGTCATGGGGTTACCAGCCGTGTCATCATCTTTGGGATGATATACTTAATCTTGCGATCAAGCAAACCTCTCAATTTAATCCTCAAGTCCTTGAGTAACCTATGATCATATCACCGAAGACTACTAGGGCCCGAATTGTGAATATTTCTAAATATAATGATCAATCAATGATCAATACTGTATGAATAATGCATTTGCCAAAGATTACCACCATGATAGCTGGGATGTTTTATCATAATTAGTTGCACGACCTTGGCTCCACGTGCTTCGTGTTAGGCATTGATTTATTATTGAAAACATTCGTAGGCATTTTGAAGTAGCACGTGTAGTCAGTGTACATGCATGACATTATTTATTTTTAAATGCAGTATAGGCGTTTTTATAAAGAAAATAGTCTTTTAAATTATAATTATTAGGCTTTTTTGTCCCAATGTAAGGCAAAGGCCTCCTTTCACTTTTCTTGATCTAATGTGAATTTAGGCTAATCCTTTATAAACGAGTCCAGGTCATTTCGCCATCTCTTTTTGGGCCTATTGCGTTATCGTTTCTTACCAGTTGAGATCAACCTACTCCACTCTACCAAGCTCCATATGTAAGGGTGAGGAGAAACGAAAGCTCATGGAAAGAGATAGTATAAATAACATTGAAAAAACTTTCAGTTACTGGGCTTCTTATGTACAACTCTCCATCTAAGTTATCTTCACGTTCGCTAATATTGTAGACTTTCCTTTATATAACACCTTGTTTGTTCCACAATGAAAACCAATATTCTGCTATTTACGGAGTCGAAATTAGTGACGGTTGATGATAATAGGCTGACTTACATGGGAATTAAACAAACTTGCAAAATGTAGGTGATCTATGCATACCTGTGCTTTACCCTTAGAGGAGACGGGCGTGATGTTCTGTATATGTATGTGTTCTGCTAAACTTCAATACAGTAACACATTCTCGGAATTTATTTACAATAGCATTTTCGTTAACAAAGAAATCCACCAAACTCGTTCCGATGGCCTGTGTAAGATAGCAAACATTTTTAAAACATTGGTATCGCTTCTGTGAATTCAAGTTCTGAATGACAATGTATGACCTTGCGGGAATTAATAGACCTTATTTTGTTATTTTTACAAAACTAGTTCTGTGTTCAAGTTCAGATCTGTGATTAAAAATTGTCTGACGCATACCGCAGGAATATGCAAGCAACATGTAAATAAATAGTGCAACTATTTCGAAGCCATCTATTATTATTTTTTTTCAGCAATTAATTTGCGGTTTAGCGTATTATCTAATCCTTTAAATATGATCAACGTAACTAATTTCTATGAAAAAACTGGTTTCAAAATTAATGAAACCTGTTTTACCACAATCGCCGAACCGGCTGCTGTCCATTTCTCTCATATCCTCTCCAAACGCATATTGGTTTAAAAGTTTAAGATAATCTTTACGTTAGAAATATTGTGCAAAGGTACTGTTTTCACTACTCAAGCTCCAACAATGGTGGTGTTAATAAAGCAGGAAAGTAAAATGACATGGACAACAATACCTATTGTTATAACAAGTTCCCAGAGACCAGTGGAGGAGTACTCCACGGTCTTGTAAACTATGAATAATTAGAGTGAAAAGCTATCGGAATGACAGTTGCCTTTGTCCTTTGTTCAACATTAATTTCTCCGTCTTGCGTGCAGAGCCAACATTATTTTATGAAAGTGACAGCGAGATGCGCAACAGAATTGGCAACCTGGCTCCCCGACTATAATTGCGAATATGTAGATGACATAGTTTTTCATGTAATAATTGCCAAATAATGATGTTGTTGAAATGTAGTTTGTTTTTCGCCAATTAGATACATTTTAAGAAAGCAAGAGTGGATATTACGAAACGACTATTAAGTAATAAGTGAAGGTATTTTAATTTTTATTAGTCATCGACTTGAATAAAGCCTCCTGAGCTGTGGTGGCGCCAGTTACATTTCAATATTGACAGTAGGTACTTGTATTACAACTTTGGTACTTGTGTACGTTCTATAATAGTTTTATGTCTCTGTTTATCCTTAAGGAAATCTTCCAAGTAATATGATAGGTCGCTTATCGTTTTCTTGCAATTATTTACATTCAATCCTTGAATAAAATGAGGTAATACTGAAAGCTTACTTCTCGTATGTGGCTGGGATTTACTTTGCATACAAGTTCTGAGATCTTACAAACCATGATACCTTACGTAAGCGTCGTTAAATCTACATAAACTCAGTTTGCTTGAGTCTTAGCTCATTTAAAGCATTTTCTATGCAAGAAGCACCTAGCCAATTAACTGTAGGACTCTTTAATTCCAAAATCCTTGTATGCTTTTGAAATGTTTGAATGTCAAGTTCAGTACTATAAAATCCTTCAATGCTTTTGATAAAGTCAACATAATTATGCATTTATTTAAAACTGATCAACTAAGAATTGAGTTTGGATATTGACCTTGATTATGCAAAATTCGAATGACCTACCGTAACGATATTATTGACCTTGCTATCCTAAACATTAGTGGTTTTATATTCAAAGGCATACTAATTTATTTTGGTGTTGCTTGTTTGAATTTGAATAAATTTATGTTTGGTATTCTTAGGTATATTTTGGTTAGGCTATGGCATTCATGTCTAAAGAGGCCTAAGTCCAGCAGTGGACTGCTTCAGCTTATCTAGGGTGGGTAGAGTCGCGTAAACTGTCATACTCCGAATTTTGAAATATTTTTATGATTGCGTGAAAGTAATAAAGGAAAACGGAGATTTACAAATTATAGTTTTTTGTATTATCAAAGTTGCTTGTAGAAAGTGTAATTTTGTAGAAAAATATTTTGCCGAAATCGTGTTTACTTTACTGTAGCAAGTAGCAACCACAGTACTTAATTTTTTTTTTAAAGTTGCAAAATTATTCTCTCTCTCAAATGGCCTATCATGGCCTAGAAACTAGATTAAGACCAGCCAAGCAAAAAGCTGATCCGAACTATTAGATGTTGCATAATGTTTAGTCAAAGAGACATGCATCCTTTTTTTAAGATCAGCTCTTGTACAATAGATCTTAAGTATAAAATTCTTGATATAAACCTTGGACTTACACAATCGCCAATTACAGGTTAATCTTCAACAATAGTTATTGTTTTGTCGAATACAAGGTTTATTCTTATTGTTCCGTACCCTAGGGGTGCCAACGGGACACTATTACTAAAGGTTCCACTGTCTGTCCGTCCGTCCGTCAGTCTTTCACATGGCTGCATCTTTTGAATGGGGATGGAAACTGTGGAACTAATGGCGCTACCATAGCTGGTTCCAAGCATCGTCATTGGTTGAAAATCTGGTAATGTCATTTTATATTTTATAATAGCTCGACCTCATTGGTCAGATTGAGAACCACAGAACCAGCTATAGTCGTGCCATCTACAATTAGGTTTTAACGGGCTTCCCCATTGTAGTATGTAAACATTTTGGATATTTTTGGATTTTCACAAGAGTATTTCTTACTTTGGCTGCTATAACAACAAAATCAGAGTTGAAAAGTAAAGATTCGAGCGAGAAACGTGTTTTATATGAAATGCGTTTTTTTACGGAACCCTTCGTTTGCGAGTCTGACTTACACTTGGCCGGGCTTCTTCTTCTTCTTCTTCATAGGGTTTTGGTTTCCGCACTTAGTCCCTTAAGTGGACCATTGTGCGTGAGCCATAGTGGCCGTTACTCCAACCAGCCCACCTCCCTCCAGAAGCAGATCACACTTCCCGGTCTACTCAGGGCATCCGCAAGGGAACCTGGTGTTCCCAGGGTCGCCTCGCGAATCTTGGTGACACCGGTGCACTCAAGCAGCACATGCGCCACCGTTTCCTCCGCATCCATGCATGCTCTGCACAGGGGACTGTCAGTGATTCCTAGAGTATGAAAGTGTTTATTCAGTGAACAGTGTCCAGTGATGGTCCCCGCCACCAGACGCAGGCCATCCCTGTCCAGACGCAGAAGGCGCTTGGTCAGCTTTGCGTCAAGAGACGGCATAGCCTCCTTGGACTGCCTACACCCTGGTGTCGAGGTCCACCACTTTTCCGCCTGTGTTCGAGTGTGATCCTTTAACCAGTTATGTAGCTGCTTGAAAGGAATGGGCACAATGGGTTCGGGTCCGTAAGGTTTTGTGCTGGATCCTCTTCTGGCAAGTTCATCCGCCGCATCGTTCCCCAGGGATCCACTGTGTCCTTTGATCCATTGTAGTGTTACCGTGTTGTGGTTTAGTACCGTGATTCTTTCTAGGGCATTATGGCATTCTAGTATTAGTCTCGACGTGATCTGATTACTGTTTAGGGATTGGAGAACTGAGGCACTGTCGGAAAGTATTCGAATATTGGTATTCGTAACCTCTCTGGCCTCTATAGCGTGTGCCGCTTGGATTATACCTACACACTCAGCTTGGTAAACAGAGTTGAGCATTCCAAGGGGTTTGGATATTTTTATGTTTAGGTCATCGGAGAACACCCCGAAACCTGTCCCGTCATCGGTTTTTGATCCATCAGTGTAGATTCTTAGTTCCTTTGTACCTGAGTAGTCACACAACTCCGCTGTCAGTACGATGTTGTAGTGTTTTTGGAAACAGTGGGACTTCAGGGTTCTGTCGATGGGAGATGCCATCATAGGTTGTTCTTTGATTGCATCTAATCTGATGCGTGTGTGTTTGATTCTGGAATCATTACTTAAGGTGCCGGATGCTTCGAGTCTGAAAGTCGCTTTTGCCGCCTCCTCTCTTACGACGAGGTGTAGAGGTGGGAGCCCCAGCATCACCTGTAAGGCGGCAGTGGGAGAAGTTCTCATGCTACCGGTGATTGCTACGCAGGCAAATCTTTGTAGTTTCTCGAGATCCTTTTGTGTCGTACTTAGATTGGTCCTGGGCCACCAAACTAAGGAGCCGTATGTGATGATTGGTCGGATAACTGTGGTGTATAGCCAGTGGGTGATTTTGGGGCTTATGCCCCAATTTCTTCCTAGTAGTCTTTTACATTGCCATAGGGCTATACTGGCTTTTGTGGTGATGTAATCAGTGTGTTTCGCCCAGTTTAGTTGTTTATCCAAGAAGATACCCAGGTATTTGGTTTCACTCGATAGGCTTAGTGTGGTTCCAAAGAAGCTTGGTAGCTGTAATGTTGCCAGCTTCCTTTTCTTTGTGAAGAGGACGAGTTCGGTTTTGGTAGGGTTCACTGTTAGTTTGTATTCTTTGCACCAGTCTTCTACTATCCTCAAGGCTTGGCGCATAAGATTGCATAGTGTGTTTTCGTGTGTTCCATTTATTATTATGGTCAGGTCATCAGCGTAGCCCACCGTGTAGTAGCCTCTGCTATTGAGACGTTTGATGAGGCTGTCCACTACAAGGTTCCATAGTAGCGGTGAGAGGACACCGCCTTGGGGGCAGCCCTTCGCTACCACGGCTCTAGTGGTGTCGTTTACCGTAACTTGTACGGCCCTCAGTCGGAGCATGTTTGTGATCCATCCACGCAGGGTCGGGTCCACACCGTGTTCCTCGAGGGCTGCGTTGATACTATGGAAGACAGTTTTGTCAAAAGCGCCTTCTATATCAATGAAGACAGCTAGTGAGGAACATTTGTGATCCACTGCACATTCGATCTTGGAGATTACACTGTGCAGTGCAGATTCTGTTGATTTTCCTGTGGAATACGCGTGTTGTTGTTTATGAAGTGGCCGCTCCCGAAGAGGTCCGTCCCGGATATGTCGATCACAGAGTCTCTCGAGAGTTTTCAGTAGTGGCCGGGCTTTCTCGTGTTTCAGTGGGCGACAGCCACATTACAAATTTTGCACCCCGCTTTACAATATCCACAAACTTAAGACATAATTCCTTGTCATCAGGTGTACCGCAATGCCGCGCGCTACGACGGACCAACACGCGCGGGCTGAGCACGTGCTCGGTGATGTGCAAGAGCCCCACCGACCAGCCGCCCGGACCGCCGCATCATCCACCTAAAGAAGCTGCTGCTGCAGGTGAGGATATTACCATCAGAGAAGTGCTGCCTCAGAACTCCAAAAAGCTGTAAAAGTGAGAGCGCCAGAGTAAGCTGCAATATTAAAATGTTCTTACGTTTTTTGGTATTTGCAGGGCAGTTCCGGGTTGTATGTTGATTAAAGTATGATTTGCGACCGATCCCGTTGAATGCATTTTTCATAAAATACCTAGTCATTGAATGGGATTAAATGAACTTTGAGGGCGTATTGGTGATGTGATTGATTATAATTCTTTAACTACATACGTAGGTATTACGGTTACAAATTATATTTTGTTTATGAGCATTTACACTTTACGACATTTCATACAAACTTTCAAGTCCTTATTTTCCGAAATGACTGAACCGATTTTAATGAAACTTAACACGTATAAAATACAGAGGTCTAAAAAGTTACTAAAAACATTTTCGTAAAATAGTTTTACAGCTAAATTAGACCGACCAAACTTATCTTTAGAAACTTGTTTAGATTATCGTTTTTTTTTAAATCCGCGATTTTTTTTAATACTAAAAAACGGCCTTAAAACTTACGTATTTACATAATTGTACTTAGTCATTAAAATTATCAATACAACAACCCTTTTAAATTCATTTAATTCAATATAAAAACTTACACTGACCGGCAAATTGTAAAAAACGTAAGAAAATTATGAATTTTGCGGACCACCCTGTCACTTGCATGTGCATATCTGGTAAGTATGCTATTTGACCAGCGAGTAAAATACTAAAATGATATTTCGATGGCTACCGTTTCGTTAAAAATATCTTCAAGTGACTTAGAAGGCTAGGATCCTCTTTCTTACAAAGGGCTAGTGTTCAGCTTATTATGACTAACAAAGGTCACTTTTATTCATCATCATCATTTCAGCCGAAAGACGTCCACTGCTGGACATAGGCCTCCCCCAAGTGTCGCCACATTGACTGGTCCCGTGCGACTCGCATCCAGCGGATCCGCAACCTTCACCAGGTCATCGGTCCACCTAGTGGGAGGCCTTCCAACGCATCGTCTTCCGGTTCGCGGTCGCCATTCCAGAACTTTTCGGCCCCATCGGCCATCCGTTCTGCGAGCAATGCGCCCTTTTATTAATTTAGTATAATTATAATGAAAGGAAGCTTGCATCGATCGCTTATCTTTCCGAAGGTCGTTTTCAGGCCGTAATTGACGGGAATGGGGTCCGTGCAATACTTGCAATGGGCATCTCATTAGATGGCAAGCCGTTTGCAAGCTAAATTATTTATAGATTACAATCTCATAGTTCATTGCCATGTAATGATGTTATGCAATCATATTTATTTGAATTACTTGTTTGTTTTTACCTTGTTCTGCGGTTACTTGGTAATTGGCTAAGTTTATGCAACTTACTGCACTGCACTGCACTCTACTGCTTTGTTGGTCAAGTGGTCGCAAGCGCGACTGCTGAGCTTGACGTCTTGGGTTCGATGCCCTGGTTGGGCAAAGTGTTATTGGGTTTTTACATCAAGCATTTCTCAGGTAGCAGCCAGAGTGTCCCGATTTATGCCCATTGAAGGCAATCGGCTCGCCCCCTATTACAAACATAACTGACGAAATGTGGGTGTAGTATTAGGTACATCTCTGCCAAACCCTTCGGAGATTACAGGTGTGATGCTATGTTTGTGCAACTTCTTCGTTACCTTAGCATTTCCCTAGTCGAAGAACTAGTCTTCATATCGTACTAGCGAAAGCTGTATTACATTTCCCGCAGTACTATTATTGAATCTGCACTGTCGGTGTACACACAGAAAGCTCGACTTTCGCCAGAACTGCTGTAAATCTACAACTTTTCCCTTTTACTTGCCAGACCTCTTAGTAACCTATATCGATACCATCTGTAAGAAATGAATACCGAATTTGCTGCCTTTTCTATATCTTATTTCTCTATATCGTTGGTCTCGTGGTCGCAAACGCTATTGCTAATCCTGCCTCCTGGTTTCAATTCCAGGTCGAGCTAAGTGTTATTGGAATTAGAAGTTTTTTAAGAAAACTCAGTAGCTGCGATGTGGAAGAATTGCCCCCAATAACATGGGACTTCCAAACTAGCGAAATGCGGGTGTAGTTTACACCTCTTCGACATACAATCATCATGTTATGTGTTTCTATAATTTTCTGTCACTCCAATATACAGGATTTTCCTAGTGTCAAGGACAAAATCAAAATTCATTTATTCAAATTAGCCTGATAATTAACACTTTTTGAACGTCTAAAATTACAAGAGACAGTCCCCCAAAACGCCCGTACTTCGCCACTTCCTAGTTTTTTAGCTGGGAAGAAGAAGTGGCGGAACAAACTCCCCAGCAACACATCTGTCTGTTAGGTTAGAAGAACCAGATTCTATACAATAGTGACAAGGTCTTCCCTCCTCCTTGCGTTGTATTCCTCAATGCTGAGGGTCGTGACCTCTCTTCAGTATCACCTTCTCTCGGATGATCTTTCTCTGTTTCTGTACCTGGCAGTTTGAAGGGCGCTGTGGACTGTGGAGTCAAGGGCGGTGCGGATCTAGTCAAACCAACATATTGGGCTGCGTCCACGAGGCCTGTTCCCGTCCACCAAGGTCTTACACAACTGTAAAAGCCATATACATCATCAGCATCATATTAGCCCGGAATCACCCACTACTGGTCTCCCTTTGGCCCTTCCCATACACGACACTGAGGTTACCTTCCTAAGTTGTTTGGTTCATAAGCGATAACTGACTTTCTTCCCTGTATCTCCTCAGGCTCAACATCTGGCGGCAAGAAGTCAGGCTCGGGCAATGGCGTCCTCACCTGCCCCAAGTGCGGAGACCCGTGTACCCATGTGGAAACGTTTGTCAGCTCAACGCGCTTCGTCAAGTGCGACAAGTGCCACCACTTCTTCGTGGTCCTCAGTGAGGTCGACACCAAGAAGAGCATTAAAGACAATGCCGATAATAAGTCTGGATTCTACAGGTGAGCTAATTATTTTTTTGCTTACCCGCGCAACTTAACAACATTTTTCATTGATGCTCCACTACTAATGGTCTTAGCGTGTTGTAGCCTTCCGCGATAAATGGGCTATCCAACACTAAAATAATTGATCAATTCGTACCTAGTTCCTGAGATTAACGCGTTCAACCAAAAAACAAACAAACTCTTCAGCTTTATGATATTAGTATAGATATAGTTACGGTAAAGACTAGAAGGTCAATTCTTTTACCTGAAAACGTTCTGATTAAAGTCAAAATTTTGTCAAAAAAGTAGGTACATTAGAGATATTTTTGACAGGCAGAGCCCCCCCCCTCCCCCTTAATCTTTTTTTATTTTTGTACAGAAGTCGTCAATCGGTTCACAGAATACATCTACCTACCAAGTTTCAACTGTGTAGTCTTAATAGTATTGGAAAAAACCGGCCAAGTGCGAGTCTTACTCACACACAGGGTTCCATAGCCCCAAACAATATTTTGAACTGTCATTCATTAGTTAGTAGTATTAGTTAGTAAACTTCAAGTCAACCGCAAAACTAAATTGGTTTTTCATAGTATGTTAATCAAAAACAAAGTTACTGCTGCAGTTTGATGAAAAAGGCCCATATCTCAAAAACTAAACATTTTATCTTATTGAAACCAATTTTCGTTGATAGTTTTTTTTACGTTCTACAATTCTGAATATTTTCAGAATTTTCCTCCTCTTACTTTAGAAATTAGAGGGGGGGGGACACACATTTTACCACTTTGGAAGTGGCTCTTGCGCAAACTATTCAGTTTAGTTAAAAATGATATTAGAAACCTAAATATCATTTTTGAAGACCTATCCATAGATACCCCACACGTATAGGTATGATGAAAAAAAAAAATTTGGTTTTCAGTTCTATGTATGGGGAACCCCAAAATTTATGTTTTTTTTTCTATTTTTGTGTGAAAATCTTAATGCGGTTCACAGAATACATCTACTTACCAAGTTTCAACAGTATAGTTCTTATAGTTTCGGAAAAAAGTGGCTGTGACATACAGACGGACGGACAGACAGACAGACATGACGAATCTATAAGGGTTCCGTTTTTTGCCATTCGGCTACGGAACCCTAAAAAGTGACTGTGACATAGGGACGGACAGACAGACAGACATGACGAATCTTTAAGGGTTCCGTTTTTTGCCATTCGGCTACGGAACCGTAAAAACGAATCTATGTTAATATCGATTTGTGCAATAGCATAGTGTGGTATTCAGCTGCATCCGGTTAGACTGGAAGCTGACCCCCACATAGATGGGGAAAGGCTAGGCGATGATGATGATCTTCAATAACATAGTGGAAGAAACTATTAATAAGCCAGCTGTCAAAGTTTATCGACACGGATACAATACAATACGCATATTAATGTTTACGGTATTGTATAATAACTTAATAAAAGTTTTTTAACATAAATATTATGTAATCGTGTTATAACCAAAGAGGAAAACGGGAAGTAATAATGACTGATTACAGTAGAAGTGTAAATGTTACTAAATGCTGGTGATAAAATAATTATTATGTTGACCGCACAGTTGGCGCAGTGGCTAAGCGATTGACTGCTGCGTCGCGTGTCGCGGGTTCGATCCCCGCACGGAACAAATGTTTGTAAGGCCTACAGATAGTTGTTCCGGGTCTGGCTGTTTGTGTATGTGAGTTTTGATGATATATATCGTTGATGTAAGTCAAAAATAATGGAGGACCGAGAATGCTGCCCTGTGGCACGCCATGCACGACGGGAAGGTCACTACTGCTCCATTCATCCACCTTAACTCTCTAGAATCTGTTGATGAGGTAGTCCAAAAAAAGCTCAAGCAGCCCTTACACCAATATTCTTCAATTTCTTCAGCAGAAGTGGTACGGAGGCCGTGTCAAAGGTTTTGGCAAGGTCCATGAAAATCACTATAACTGTTTTGTGAAGATCGAGTTTATCCGAAACAAACTTTTAAATTATGTATTATCTGTATCAGTTTGTGTTGCCCATTTACGCGCAAAAAAGTTACTAGCATGCGTAGCACTAGAAATAATATCTTGTATGTAATAGGTAAATGCCAGTAACTTAACAAATTACCGTTAAGGTAAAAACCTCTAAACTAAACTATCAAAATTAACCATAGAAGCCACTAAAACCTCTCTAACAAGTCCACTTAAATTACCTACGTGTTCCTGATAAGATAGCTAATCCGTTTAGAAGTTTCGCAACACCACCGTACTACACGTCCGGATACAGAATCGTGACTTTACTCGCGTACAATGTCGTGCTTTGTCAAATAATCATGATGAGCTATGAAAATCTCCATTGTGATTTTCCTGTTTTGTAATTGCTGTACGTGGATTTCAATAGTAAAAATATGGTTTATAAAACACTCGGTCTTGCGACAAGAGGCTTGAAAATAGCTGGAGTGATGTAGGTTTACTATAAGGTGTTGTTTTGCATCCTCGTCAAAATTCAGGAGGTTGTCACAAATAACATAAATAATCAGTTTAAATTACGGTACAAGTCTGTCAGTATTTCAGAAAAACCCCCGTAACGTGGTTTATGGAATAAGCAATTATCGAATAAACCTTTGCGATTGTTTGTATGTGTGAAAGCGTGGTTATAGAGCGACGATCAGACGGGCCGCGTTTAAAACACGAGTGGTTCCACACTTACCGATTTTCGTAAATAAGAAAAAAAGAAAGACCTACCCATTTTATAATTGATCCGGGTTAAGAAACATTAGCATAGTTACCTCCTTGAATTTGACGAGGATGCAAAACAACAACTTGTATAGCTGCAAGATCTGTCTAACTATTTTGGGATTACAGGCGTAATTTTATGTTTTATAAACCTTCTAACTAAATTTTCTTATCTCGGGCTAAACTTCAAGTATAAAATAGTAAATCAAACTTTTATAAACTGATTTTTGTGTTCTAGAACACAAATCACTTTCATAAGAAAAAAAATGCACAAACATTTCGCAGAAATGCAAAAACCAATCTACTATACGAAAATCAAAAGTCAAAGTAAAAAATCCAGACAATCTGCCGCCTTAGAGCTTGTACACAAAACTGCGAATAGGCGCGATGCGAATTCGCAACGCTGAAAACTGCGACACGAATTGCTGTGATGCAATTTCGTGCGGCAAGGCGAGACGCCTTGCACGATACGGGTGACTATCCCTTCGACGACCGTCAACCGTACTGAACGTATTTTGTAAACAAGGTCGTGACATGGATCGTAAAAATAGACGTAACATCGCAGAAATGCGCGATGCGAATCAATTCACAAGTTCTTGCGATGCGTCGTGGGAGCTCGTACATTTTTACGATGCGACATCGCATCGCAGTTTTGTGTACTAGCCTTTGCCAGCTATAAACAACGCACATAAAAATGACCAGAACACACACAGAGGTGTGAAATACTAATGAATTATGTATACGTTGTCATACGGCTACAATGACCAAGCAATAAACTCATCTATCTTACTTTTACATCAGAACACTTTATACTAGGGTTGCTGGATGTGTTAAATTCACTCAGAACTGTCGACACATAACATGAACATCACGCCTGTAATCCCCGAAAGGTTCATCAGAGGTGTACCTAATAGTACACCCACGTTTTGCCAGTTATGTTTTAAGTCCCATGTAATAGGGGGCGAGCCTATTGCCATCAACCTGGTACAAATCCAGACTCCGTGGAATTCCTGATGCACGAACCCAACAAAAAACTGACGACCAGAACTGTCGAAGGCTGGAAGCTCTGCGTCAGATTATGTCAAACTAGATTATATACCCGTGTAATAAAATTGTAGTTCCCCATATATATGACTACTAACATATTCGGGGGCTTGCCAACGAGATCAAACAATTTGGGGGAAGTAAGTGTACCAAGCTCTTACACTTATTGCGGCAAACAAAGGCGAGAAACTTAACCAAGGTATGGTTAAGTTTCCCGCCTATGTTTTACTTTACCCCAATTTCATTTGCGTAGCAAGATAGCTTCTAACGTTTCCCCGAAATCCTGTAGTTGTACATAGATGTTTTGGCGCGTGGTCATATTTCGGAACTGACGCCGCGATCTTGTTTTTACAGTGCAAATTCTACAGACAGATTTACGCACGACGGCCAGTCAAGCTATGCAAAACCAGAAACTGATCTCGCATTGTACGGCAAGCTCATACTAATCGAGGTCGTGTTATACTGGATTTTTAGTTTGATGTGTCGCAGTGTGTACAAATGTTTACTAACAACTCCCATCTGACGATGTAGTTCAAGCTCTAAACGATCCTTGCAGCACTGTTAAGTGAAGCTATAGATGATTCGGCCGATGTTTCACGAGTATTTCCGATTGTGAAAACCCTCACTTGTCAACCCTAATACAAATTTACATAGTTCTGAAAACAAAGAGGTTCATTGAACGTCCACACTTATCTTGACTCATCAAAACGAAGGTTTCCGAAAGCAATTGCCGCGATACGCATGTTTTACTAAAAAGGTCTTTGCACTCGAATTTTTGAGGAAAATGTAAATCTCAACAAATTATATGTAAAATATGTATGACAAACATTACAGTTGTGTTCCATTTTCCCCCTTTTCACTCGATTTGGCTTTAGTTTGAGAGTGGTTCAGCTGGTTTTGTGATTATTTGGGTCATGCTGAATGATGAAAAGCTATTTGAAGTGAATTATATTCCATAGTACTTTAGTGAAATATAATCTGCTAGCCTGTGTTATAATGAGATATACTTATTATTAATAGCTGAAGAGTTTGTGTGTTTGGTTAGTTAAACGCGCTAATCTCAGGAACTTCTGGTTGGAATTGATAAATCTTTTTGTGTTCGATAGTCCATTTTTCGAGGAAGGCTATATCACGTTATCGCTACGGCCGGCGGTTCTGCATGGTGTAGAACGTAAAGACTAGCACTATCCCATATCTTCCCGTGTGTGTCGTAAGAGGCGACTAAGGGACTTGCCAGAGAATGGGCAACAGCTTTCTCTGTGCTTTTTGTAATAACCGTACTGCGATCGCCAACCCGCCTGCCAAGCGTGGCGATTATGGCAAAACCCCCCAAAATGTCAATGTGGCGACACTTGGGGGAGGCCTATGTCCAGGAGGTCTACTCTCTTTCTCCGAAACGTAACTTCGGCAAGGAACGAAATTTAAACGTAGTTACGTTTGTGATCCTAATCTATATCGTTTGCGGACGCACACAAGAAGTTCGGAGAAAGAGAGTAGACCTCCAGCAGTCCGTATTTTGGGCTGAAATGATGATGATGATCGCTACGGCCAATAGGAGCGGAGCATCAATGAAAATTGTTGCAAAAACGGGGAAAAGGTCACTCAGACGAAGTTGCACAGGTCAGCTAGTATAAAATTAAATAAAAATTTGTTTTAAATAATAACTGCGGAATAACCATGTGTTGCCGCATAAAGCATGGAACTAAAAATAATTTATTCAAAAGCTTTGAATAAATTAGTTTCTTATTTCTCTGCACTTACCTTCAGCGTAGATTCAAAGTCACATTGAATTTATAGCAATTTTCTCTCAAATCTTCTCGCTTGAAGCCATCGACCCGACGACATTGTAGATAAGTGCTCACAGTATTGTTTGTTTTATTTGCTACGTAACGTTTGTTTGTATAATTTTCTTCACTTTAGACAAATCACATAGTGATAGGGATTAATAACGGGGTGATTACTCTCAAGAAACTGTATGATTCAAGATTCTTTATTTGCGTGAAATATGGTACTTTATGGTCTTATAAATTAAAAGGTTTCACATATTTCGCTGACTAATTTCAGCACGCAAACTTAATACCTAACAAAATGTTGTGGTAATTTAGGTATCAAACTTAGAGACCTAGTTAAATTTTTTACAAAATATCAAATTTCATCCTTGATGATAATATTCTTTTAGAATTTAAAATTGGTACTTGTGTGTAGGATACAGGATGAAGTAATAAAATAAAGAACAAAAAAAACAACAATAAAAATTAGGAATGTGAAAATAGGAACAATAGTTTTCAAAAATGGGAACATAAGCTACTTAACTATTACAAATGGGTTTATAAGTCAAAATGTATGATAATCATAATATCAATATCAGGCTGTAGCTGTCCCACTGCATGCGAAAGGGCTCAAAAGCTTTAACCAAATTAAGCTCAAGGTGGTTTGGCCATTTCATCATCATTTCCTTGCCCCATGTTACTTGGGGTCGCCGCAACACGTTTTTTTCTTCCATTCTCCGCTGACATGCAATCAGTTACGCCATTATCTTTCATATCATTCCTCACACAATCCGCATCCATCGTTTCCTTGGCCTTCCTATCTCTCTTCTTCCATCGATTATACTCATCAATCTTTTAGTCACATGCGATTCGTCCCTTCTCATCACATGTCCAATACAAGACAGTCTACATCCAAAAATTTAAAAAAAAATTAGTTGAATTTCGGCACACCGCCATGGAAAGAAAGGCGTCGGTTTTAGTATGTTATAACATGATCCTTGAATTTCCTTTGGTGCCTACTAATTTAGTTTTAGTATTCTAAATAAGTGGTACTTAATACTTATTCAAATTCTTAACAGCACGCCGGAAAGAATCACGGCATCCGATTTAGTTTGTTGACGGGGATTCCCCGGACACCTTTCGCCTTTTTATTACTTTTCGATAAAGTTCGCGCTATCATATTCCACTACTATACTCATTACCTTCCCAACTTTGTTGGGGTCGGCTTCCAGTCAAACCAGATGCAGCTGAATACCAGGTTATAGAGTGACTGCCTTTTCTGGTCTCCACAACCCAGCTACTAAGTAACACGATACCCTAAGCGTATCTTCGGGCTTCTAACTACCCTTAACAAAGAATATTCCTATACTGCGCTAGCAAATGAAATTGCAAGACCAACATGTCAATCCCATAGTGAGAGCATTATGTTAATAATGTATGTAAACACAGAAATGACACATATCAATATGTTGTATCAAAACATTAGCAGACAGCTTTACTTTACGACCGCGTTTTCATATCTTTCTATCTTTGTTTTATCGTAAAAATAATCTTTAAATAGAGAATAATAAACACAAAAGTAACACTTTCCCTATCTCAGTGGTTACAGAGTTTGAAAACAGGCATAATCAGCCAACAACCATCTGGTGGAATGGTGGATTATAGCCTGTTTCGATTGTAATGCACCAGTCGGGTCTATGGTGTGTTAGTGGATCAAGTCATCTTCAAAACATTTTGGGATATGTATAGCAGTTCAGTCACGCACAAACAAAATATAGGGAAGAGAAACCCGAAATCTCATTGCCGGCTTAGCAAAAGCTTGGCAAAGGGTCTCGTGTTACCCATTATCTGGGTTGTAAAGATCAGATATTACCTATGTAATAAACTAATATTATTGTTTGTTTGCATTGAATAGGCTCCGAAACTACTGGTCCGATTTGAAAAATTCTTTCAGTGCTAGATAGCCCATTTATCGACGAAGGCTATAGGCTATATATCATCACGCTACAACCAATAGGAGTGGAGCAGCAATGAAAAATGTTGCGAAAACGGGGAAAATGTGACGCAAACGAAGTTGCGCCGGACAGCTAGTGTAAAATACTACGAGTATTTTTCAACTGCATCCTATAGATTATTAGACACCGGAAAAGGCTATTCCGATGCTCTCTTCCAAAGTATTTTGTCCTAGGCTGGTTTTCAATACAAGGCAATTCAGTTGCTCTTTTCATACCGCCTACGTGAGCTTGGATTGTGAAGATCCTCATTGTGATGCGATTACCAAATCGGACATGACATCCTCGTCTCGCTCGCTTTCCAAGACCTTTGTTAAAAAATAACGTAAAATGAGACGTTTCTCCGCTGGTGGCCGACGCTCGTGTATCATATTAAAAGGATAAACTTTCACTGACTCGTAAAATGTAATGCCCGTTGTCCTTGTTCAAGAAGAACCCGTAAAAAAGAATCGGGGTTTTTTTTTCGTAGTGATTTTACTTTGGATTTATTTATCCAAATCATGCATATTTATTAGTTGAAGGAAGGCGTGTGTGAGTCATGTGAAAAGGTGAATAGGTATTTGTGAGGGGTGAACGCCCGTGCATATGACCTACTTTTGGTATCGGCATCGCAGATTGGTATGAGTTTAAAAGTACTGAAAGATATTTCGAA
Organism: Cerastis rubricosa; assembly: GCA_949152445.1. Lineage (NCBI taxonomy): Eukaryota > Metazoa > Arthropoda > Insecta > Lepidoptera > Noctuidae > Cerastis > Cerastis rubricosa. Next base: position 20,850,470 of record OX424541.1, read on the forward strand.
TTGAGACGTGGAATATCAGATATCTTCTACTCATCGAAATCATTGACGGACAAAACGCACCTGAAACACTGGGTCTTGAAGCATGGAATTTACTACTGGAGTATCTTTTGAGTCGAAGGGACTACTAAGATTTTTTAAGTAACTCATCCTATAAAGAGTTACATGCGTATAAGATGGATAAAACCGTCATCGGAGTCTCGGCTTGTCGTTTTATAAATCACCATGCTTACATATGCCGCTACTACACCTTGCCTTTTCACAAGTTTCACAACTATATTGTGGTCGGCTTCCAGTCGGGTGCAGCTGTATACCAATATTATAGATGGAATGGCTACCTATCTGACCTCCACAACCCAGCTGCTAGGTAACACGATAACCCAAGGAAAGACTGGTTGTCAGACCTTCGGGGTTCCAACTACCTCATTCCTCGACAAAAGTTCTACAAGTCTAAAGAGTCCCCTGTAATCAGATTTTTGCTAATATTATATTCAGAAATTTCATATTATCCACACGGTAGACAATCTATAAGTTATGTGCTCGCTGACCTAATGCATGTACCCTGATACATCGAGACTGATAACAATTATGAAGTTATCTGATAAGGTCATGACAATGATATCTAAATCACTGTTTGATTTGTTAATCTTTTTTGGGATGTCGGTAACAGCCATGGATGAGAAAATTTGTTCCTCCATTTTGTTATAATATCAGGCTAGTCTGAATCCTCCTCCTCGAGTCGTGCTCCTCATTACTGAGGGTCGGGATCCACCCTTGCAAACATCTTTTTCATGACGATGTTTCGCCATCTCCGTCTTCTATTCTTGGCCTGTCTGAATACTGAATTTATACTTTATTTTTTTTTTATTGTACTCAATGAGTTCATGCTGTGATTATCCTACTTATAATCCAACTTCGGAAAAACATAGGGTAGTAAATGATGTCCACATTTGTAGAAAAGCAATACATAACACAAACTCAAAGCATTTTTTCAATTAGACAATTAAAGGCACTTTTGAAAGTCAAAAAGTACAAAAATACGGGAAGCTACAGCCCCAGTCACAAGGCATACTAACTTGTGGAAGTACTGTAGTTGTCCATTCCAAAGCGTAGATCTCTATGGAGAAGAATACATACAAACTGAACTCAGACCTGTGATGTGTGCTTTTATTAATCCAATCACAATATTTTTTATTAATCAAATCAATATCTCAGGCATGCTCGTTTTCTCACCATATTTTCGTCACCGAAGCAAGTGTTAGTTGTACTTTTAAACTAAAGTTGGATATTCTGTTTTGTCACCAGAAAACCTCCGCCTCCTCCTAAGAAAATCTTCGAATACTTGAACAAGCACGTGGTGGGGCAGGAGTACGCTAAGAAGGTGCTGTCGGTGGCCGTCTACAACCACTACAAGAGGATCTATAATAATGTGACGAGTGGCGCGCCCGCAGATGCCCATCATCCTTTACATCATACACATAGAGGTGAGAATACCACACCACACTTTATTTGGTCAACAGTTAATAAGACCCGTGCAATTCCTAATTTGAGGACGACTGTTTTGTTTGATATTGAACGCGATTACATCAAAATCGCTTTCAAATCTGTCTATGATGACAGTAAGTTCTTGATCGCGGTTTGACTATGCTGCCCTTAGTTTTATTTGTGTTATTTACCGATACCATGAATTGCAATTTATCGGACAGTATTATTTTATTATTCGATGAACAAAACTCATCCAGGTGCTGAATCAAATCAAAATCATTTATTTCAAATAGGCCAGTTACAGGCACTTTTGAATAGTCGAACAACAATAAAAATGAAGCTACAGTCCCAGTCACAAGACATAATAACTGTGAAAGTACTGTAGTTGCCCATTCCAAAGCGTAGATCTTTATGGAGAAAAATGTACAAGAAACTCCATGGACACTATTTTAAATCAGAATCTTGTTACAAAAACCTTGGTTACATCATTTATGTAGAGACAGTACATTACGTGAGAACGATGTAGCAAGACGTGCACGTTAAAAGTCCATAGTAAAAACAAAAATAACAATTAAAAGATAAAATAATTAGTTCGAAATAAGCCGTGGCTAAGAGACGACCAGGCACAACTGACAGCGCCCGTTCACGAGCATGACGCATGGATCAGCCATCATTCAACTCAACCATTTTGAAGGGAACTAAATGACCCGACACACGCGCTACCATCAGCGTGACATTTAAGTGAGCATGACATACTCTTAACCGCCAGGGCACATTGAAGTCAATAAAAGACGTAGGTTTCCAGTAAATGATTGCTTTCTAGTACATAGGACTCACACAATATGGGCTATGCGATTATATAATACTAAATTAATTGAATTTATACAATGCAAAGATAGTTGTACAATCTTCAGCAGCTCCAACACTACTATTTAATGCTATTAATTTATGCGAACCTGTGCTTGTGAAGCAGGACCGGCATGGAGTCAAGCATTATTATCAGCGATATAATCGTTCAATTTGTAATAAGCCTGCTTACAAAGTGTGCGTTTAATGCATGTTTTAAATTTCGTCTCACTCAGTTCAAGAATACTGTGTGGAATTTTATTATAGCATCTTAAACAGTACCCCATTAAAGATGTGTCTACTTTAGCGAGTCTGAAGCCTGGCTGAACTAATTGGTCTCTATTTCTAAAATGCATACAACAACAACATTTGTTGTTGTATGAATGTTGCTCAAACAAATAGGCTAACTTAAGATTTTACTGGCTTTAAAAAATATGACTATTTCATGAAGTAAAATTAAAACAAGCGTCGAAAGTAGAACCTCATTTAGACTAGATCACCGTAAAAGCGCGTCACGAGCGCAGGTGCTTTTTACTGAAAACTATTGTCAATAGCTGCGTGAAAGTGTGACGAATGCCCGAACAAAGTGGTCATTACGCCTCAGTGGGCAGGTGACCTTATGACAGATTTTTTCTTAGAACAATCTATGCCTGTCTCGTTACTATTTTCACGGTCCTGATTTCGTTTCCGTATGATTGTATTTGGGTTTGGGAAAGTATTCAGGCAGCATTTTGATTATTATGTGAAAAGCCTGCTAAAGGCTTGTTCGTTATAGTTAATTCCGCAGTAATTTTTGAACGATACAGGTGACTCAAAGCAAATATTATGCATATTTGACTTTCAACCGGCTTGGCCCGTTTGGCAAACTCCACCATTCGTAATTATGGAAGTTCGGATCTTTATTCGAGTTAAACTGAGCAGCTATTCCTCGAATATACATATATCTGCATATCCGTCTGGCTGTACCGAACATGTTTGTATCTAAAACGTGATCCAATCAGAGCAGCCATTCGTGCTTATGCGATGTTTACAAAACACAAAAAACATACATTTGCCAATATCGACCTAGATATTTCGCAACATGCCAGTTTTGCTTAAAACAACAAACTCTTGATCAACAAAGACTCAATAACAGGTGACGAGTCAACTTCACGGTTTAACATAGTGTAGCAGTGTCGTTTGTCACCTGCCTTGCGCAAACGCAACGTGAGCCGATGGCCTCAGGGCTGCGGGCTGTTCGAAAGAGATAGCTTGGCCCTGGAACACAAAGGGCTAAGAAGGAACATGTATGGGTTTTAGTCAGTCAAGTCTGACACTCCCTCCCGCTCCACCCAGAGTGGGGGGGGTCATTTGATGATGCCCATCCTTAAAAAAAAAACAACAAAAAAAGTCGATGGTCTAATCAGACAGATCTGCAATTATCTGAATTGTGTTTGAATAGATCTAAAGATGAACTAACTAGTAGGATTTAAATGTGACCTGATCGTTAGGAAAGGTCGTATTTAATTATCTTTAGGTGTCTTGCATTTAACTTGTCAAATATACGTAGTTCAAGTGACACCGCCACGCCGAACACGTTTGCGCATGTACACTTCAACCAACTTATCCTTGCAGGCGGAAAAACTGAACTAAAATAAATGTACCAAGTTTGACATATCGCTGTTTTTTTTCTTTTTGGTGTAATAGATTCTTTGTTTATTTATACTTGAACACTATTGTATAGAATCTGGTTCTTCTAACCTAACAGGCAGATGTGTTGCTGGGGAGTTTGTTCCGCCACTTCTTCTTCCCAGCTAAAACACTAGGAAGTGGCGAAGGGCGGGTGTTTTGGGGGACTGTCTCTTGAAATTTATAGGTTCAAAAAGTGATGATTATCAGCCTAATTTGAATAAATGAATTTTGATTTTGTAATGATACTTGGCTCTGTATGGTGTCGGACCTAAAGATTAGCACCATCCCATATCTTTCCGTGGGTGTCGTAAGAGGCGACTAAGGGATTTGCCAGAGAATGTGCAGCAGCATTCTCTGTGCTTTTGTAACAACCGTACTGCGATCGCCAACCCGCCTGCCAAGCGTGGCGATCATGGCAAAACCCCCCAAAATGTCAATGCGGCGACACTTGGGGGTGGCCTATGTCCAGCAGTGGACGTCTTTTGGGCTGAAATGATGATGATGAATGGTACTTGGTAGTAGTCTACTATTATTATGTATAACCTCTAACCCCTGCCTTAGGAAGACTATTGTTAACCATTCTCCTCTGCAGTTCCTGTTTTAAATAATCCACTTCCTCCCATTTCTACGCCATACTTACGTCACGAACTCAAAAGCTACATAAATCATCAATGTTTCTGTTGATTATTCCAGATCTCCTTCACTTAAGTCACGGCCAGAACCCCGGGGGCGCCGAGGTGCTGGAGCGTCAACATCACGAGCTGCGGCTCGACAAGAGCAATGTACTGCTGCTCGGACCTACAGGATGCGGTGAGTTATGAACAGAGGTCGGAATTAGGTAGAGTTATTTTTGTACTTGCATCGAAATGTTGATATTAATATGGATCTTCCCTTGCCTGTGCGCGAATTTTGCAACTTCGGACATCCGATGTCGGATGGTTTAAATTGTGTAAAAGTAAATACTTAACTTTTTTATTTAATAAATCACGCGATTTTTCTGCTCTTTAAAATTAATTTCGGGATTTGAGGCATATCGACTTTATTCTTTCGCTGTATGAAATCAGTGTAAGTACATAAATAATTCTACCTAATTCCGACCTCTGGTTATGAACAGAAATTACACACACACAAGCACAAAACAAGATTGAAGGAAATCTGGACCTGAAAAGTTTGAAATCGCCAATCTGCCTTGAAAGCGTCGTGATTAGTTTATCATGCCTTCTTTGTATGAGAAAAGGAATTTACCCGGATAGAGTATTATTATACCCGTATGGTGGGTTCACCACCAACCCATTCACCAACCCACACTGGGCCCGCGTGGTGGATTAAAGCCTCTCATAGAGAGGAGGCCTGTGTCCCAGCAGTGGGAACATTATAGGCTGATGATGATGGTGGATTCATGAATTAAACCTGAGACACAAGATTGCAGGTTTTCCTCAGTAGTATAAACTCACGACTTTTGTCGAATGGGAATAGGTAGAACTAAATAACGCTACTTGTTACGATCCTTACATACTTCTTTAGCTTCATCGTAATGATATATAGCCTATAGCGTTCCTCGATAAATGGGCTAAGAATTTTTCAAATCGTATCAGTAGTTCCTGAGATTAGCGCGTTCAAGCAAACAAACAAACTCTTCAGCTTTATAATATTATTTATTTATTTAAACTTCATGTACAATAGTGGTACAACGTGGTAATATTAGTATAAATAACTTCAACGTAACGACTGATAATGATTTATATTCGTCTTAACGTTCTTTCGAAGTCACATAAGAGGTCTTTTATGAAATTACTGATCCGCCATCCTCAGACCGACCGCAATAAGGATAAATTACCTTTAATTCCATGAAAAGTAAACATAAACAATACAATGCCATACCGCTAACCTAACCGTATACTATGTAATTTAAATACATTAATTATTGAAGTCCAAGTAAAAAGTCAACTGGCCCACACTTACATCTTTCATCATTTCAGCTGTAAGACGTCCACTGCTGGACATAGGGCTCCCCCAAGTGTACATAAGGGGGGTTTTGCCATAATCGCCACGCTTGACAGGCGGGTTGGCGATCGCAGTACGGTTGTTACAAAAGCACAGAGAACGCTGCTGTCCATTCTCTGGAAAGTCCCTTAGTCGCCTCTTACGACACCCACGGGAACATCTTACATCTTTATTAAGAGTGAATAGACTTGCCAAATGGGTATATCGAGGTATCAATGTACTATTATATAACGTCTGAGTCATGTGCGTACTGTCAATAGAGTTCGGTTAGCTAATACATCTTAATTGTTGCTAAGAGACCTTGTGTTCTTAGACTTGATTATTTTTAGAGTAATAATATCAGACTGCCTCGTTGGTATGGTGGTCGTAAGCGTGGCGGCTGAGCATGAGGGCCTGGGCTCAATTCTCAGGCAAAGTGTTATCTGGTTATTAGTCTATTACAACAAAATAATATCAAAATTTATTGAGTGAATCGTTAGGAAACCAACAAAACAGTTTACATTAAATAATGAACAAATATGACTCATGAAGTCATGATTTTGTCTTATTAGTACAGACAAGTGTTTACAGAGCACTCTGGTAGACTGTCGAAATATGGAATTATTATCAGGCTAAAATATTACCAGTCATTGTTTATTTTGCCTTGTATGTTAACGCGTATCGATCAGGGATACAACAAGCCAATATTAAATTATATTTTGGTGATATAACAATCATCATCATCTCCTTAGGCTTTTCCCATACTATGTTGGGGTCGGCTTCCAGTCTAACCGGATGCAGCTGAGTACCAGTATTTTACATGAAGCGACTGCCTATCTGACTTCCACAACTCAGTAACTGGGTAATATTATGATACCCCTTAGTAAGACTGGATGTCAGACTTTTGGCTTCTGACTACTCGTAACGACTGTCAAAGATCTACAAATGACAGCAGTGACCAACGGCTTAACGTTCTTTCCGAGGCGCGGAGGAAACTCGCTATGTAATATGGTCACCCATCCACGGACCAACCTCGACACGCACGGCTTAACCTTAAAGATCAACCCGTGCGGCTGTTATTATTTAGCCATGGGCTGGTGATATAACGATATGGAAGACAAATTCCCATATTATATTTCAATGCTTGCGAAAACATTTAACAAACAAATCTCACGGTTATGGAAATTCGAGTATTTTTTCGCTTTGGACCGGTCCAATCAATGCTAGAGATCACATCATCGTCTGCCTAGCTTTTTCCCAAGTATGTTGAGGTCGGCTTCCAGTCTAACCGGATGCAGCTGAATACCAGTATACTTGGAGTGATTGCCTATTTGACCTCCACATCACAATTATCTAAACTTCTAACCTAATATTATAAAGAGGAAAGATTTGTTTTTTTTTTATTATCTATAGGCCCGCGCTTGATCACTATCTCACCTGATGGTAAGCGATGATGTGGTCGACGGTGAAGCACGCTTGCCTAGAAGAAACCTATTCACTCTTGACTTAAAGACCCCTAGATTGTAGCTATCGGGAAACACAGACTCCGATTGTTTGTTTGTTTGCATTCAAAAGGCAGGCTCCGAAACTACTGAACGGATTTGATTATTTTACTGTTGGAAGCTACAATATCCACAGGGTGACATTGGCTATATTATATGGACAGCTAAAATTGAAGTCCGAAACTTTGCGAGTATATTAAAAAAAAAACTAGACGGCTTATGTCACTAATTTTGAATTTAAAAGTACTGGAATACATTACACGTCTAAATAAAATTTAAATTCAGAGTCTACGACTTATACTTTTTAAATGTGTATTTGAATGTAAAATTTGTATATATTTTTAACAAAATGATAAAAAGTCGATGAAAAAAAATCTACAGGACATGAGAAGTGTTTAGGGGTCTGAAATGATAGCAGATGACCCCCCCAGTCGACCATTTCAATTTGGCACACGATGCACCAAACACCCTGTATAACTTTTTGAATTATTGAATTTGGCCATTCGATTCGAAAGATATCAAGAGTGTAAAAATTTAAGTATTAGAAAAAAGTTGCCTGGTCGCCGCTCCTTCTGTTCAGCTAGCTAGCTAGGCAGCACCTTATGCGATGTAGGCGTCACTGGGGTACGGGAGGGGAATATTAAAACTTTCTTTATGATTTTCTTTTTTTACCAACCTGACGCAAATAGAAGGGTTTATGTGTGTGTATTATAATTTTTTAATTTTTGTTAAATACCCGTGAGAAGCCGGGGCGGGCTGCTATTATCATAATAATGATACCCCTCGGTAGGACTGGTTGCCAAACCTTTTTAACGACTGTCAAAGATCTACAAATGACAGCCGGACGGTTTAACGTTCACACGCAGTCCCAAAAAAAACTAATACTTACTGTACTTACTATTGTGCAGCTTAACTAGTTCAAACTGCAAAATGGAATCATAAAATTATTTATTATTTTTGTTACCGTTCATTATTCATTCAAACTAAACCAGATCCAAGGCCATTGTTTCATCACCTTACTCTTTAATTCCTTACCAATTCACTCGTGGGTGGGATGACCATAAACTCGTGAATAGAATGCTTAAGATGGAAGCGACTGGGTGGCCCGCAAAATTCGGCGTATTAATGACTTTCGATGATTATAACTAGAGATCGGATATTCGGATGCATATTTACCTAAAGTTTGAGTTTTGACTATTATGGAGCGCGCATCAGTATGGGAAAAGGAGTTTATTTAAAAAAAAACTAGTCTAGTTACTTTTTTGTTTAGCTCCAAATGAATTATGCCCAGACATATTTACCATTTTGTTTTAGCATTCAACATTTCAGCACGAAAATACGAATTCAAATAGTTGTTGTATTTTTTCCTTGTTATTTTCAACAAAATTGCCAGGTTTTAAATAAATTTTAAAAAAATCGTTATGATATTTTGAGTACTTCATTTTTTTACTAAAGAATTATGAAATTTCGCGATCCCGCGACAAAAATTGGTATTTAAAAAGCCGCTTCTATATTCTTGTACCATTTGTCAGGAAAAAACGAAGTTTAGATAAATATGCATCCGAATATCCGATCTCTAATTATAACTCAGTAAAGTCTTATTAGTTACGGCCGCGTATTATATTTTATTCAACATAAAAACTGACACTGACCGGCAAATTGTAAGAAACGTGAGAAAATTTGAATTTCGCGGACCACTCGGTCGCCGCTTCCACCTTAAGGCACGCACACAAACTGTTTCGTATGCCGATAGCGCAAAGTGCAAATTAAAGGATTCTCATTAAGCTTGCGACCCGACGGTTATGTTGCAAAGGATTGAAGATAGATTTCTTTGTGCCGTGTTTAGCTTTTGAGTAGCAATTCATAGTTTTGCAATAGACTTTTTTTTTGTGATGGACTGTCGGTGGTTGGGAAATTGTGTCGTTGGCTAGACAGGTTTAGTAACAAGAGTTGGGTACAGAATTGACTAGTTCAAGCTTACCTTTGTAAGCCTCCGAGCAATTATGCTCGAATTGCTTCTCATTTACAAAGAACTAGCTGTTGTCTGCGACTTCGTTCGCGTGGAAATTTTGATGTGTATGTGCGAGAAAAAAAGGGAGCCTATATCCTTCCCCAGGATCTATCTGTTAGCCAAATTTCAGTACGATCCGATCAGCCGTTTAGTCGAGAAAAGGTAGCAAACACACAAACAGTTACTTTGGCATTTATAATATTAATTATGGATCTATATTATGCCATAAGGTCCGTCTCTAAATTATAATATAGACCAGCCACACCCATCTGGTTATACGGCATATCATCTCTGTCAACGTAGCCGTACCTGGAATTAAAAACTCATTGCGTGAATTTGCATGTCCTTTACTTTTAAACCCGGACCTAAACCTTGGGTCATTAGCCAAGAAAACTACTCGAACAAGACAAAATCGACACAAAAGAGACAATAAATAAATGAGTAAGCGCTCTCCTTTGTAACAATTTCATAACACGATCTCAGAACAGTTAACAAACTTACTACATTATTCAGCACACGTCCTGCCCCGCCGCAATTACACGAAATAATGAGCTTTCTGTATGACGAGCGTGTGTTGCCTGTTTAAAAAACACAATTTTTAAAACAAAATGTTGTGAAACTAATATTTTTTTGAGATTCTATTTTTGAATTTCGCGTGGGATAGAGAGAAAGGATGGATTTGGATTTTGTTTTGTTTTTAAAATGATTTGTTTATTTAAAGGTTAATGTAATCGTTGATTTCTTTATTAAGGAAGTATGGCATTGCAACTTCAAAGAGCACAGTCAATTTAAGAGGTTACCTTGAACTATTGCAAAACACATCACTGCACTTTCAATAATAACGTTAATCTATTGTTAAAATATTGTATCTCTATTTCTTCGGAATAAGTTATCTCACACCGTAATGTTTGTATCGTAAGTGCTATTGAAGTTTTACATCGTAGACATTATCTGCCTTCTAAATGACTTCTGCTGGCCTACCATGACGTCTTAAAGCAGTACTGTTTTACTCTTATTCCAGTGTGGGAAAGAGACGGAGCTATACCTACAGGACGTCTAGCGCCATCTCTTTCCCACACTGGAATAAGAGTAAACAATACTGCTTTACAGCAATGCTTTAATTTTTCATCCGTCGGACGTGGCCATTGCTATAATTTAACTAGTATTATCTGTATCGACGGCCTCGTTGGTCTAGTTTTCGCAATTGCTGAGCGTGAGGGCCTGGGTTCGATTCCATGGTCGGGCAAAGTGTTATTGGGTTTTTCCATCGGGAATTTCTCAGTAGCTGTCATGGAGTTTGGATTTGTGCCCGGTTTGATGTGACTTAAACATACCTGGCGAAATGTGGGTGGTAATATTAGGCTACACTTCTGCCTAACCCTTCTTGGGTTACAGGCGTGATGTTTTGTGTGTTATTATCTGTACCAGGTTATGTTGTCCATTTACAACGTAACCTTTTTTTTGTTTTATTTTTGTTTTGTTGTGCCACAAAAGGGATGAATTAAAGGCTTTTGCATGTAATTGAGATGAGAATGCTAAGGGGGATGTGTGGCAAATTAGAGGAAGTCTGAAACTGGCGCCGGTGACTGAAAAGATGTGAGGTAATCGGTTGTCGTGGTATGGGCATGTGATGCGGAGGAATGAGGAAAATTTTGAGTATGAATGTGGATGGGTATAAGGGTAGAGGAAGACCAAAAAAACGATGGATGGACTGTGTGAAGAATGATATGGCAAGAAAGGAGGTATCCCATGTGATGACAAGTAATAGAGAAGTATGGAAGAAGAAGACGTACTGCGCCGACCCCAAATGAATTGGGATAAGGGCAAGAGAATGATGATGATGTTATGTTCTCCATTTACGCGCAAAAAAGTTTGATACCCAAACATGCGTAGCAATAGAAATAATACGTTGTTTTCTTGTTGTTGCCAGGTAAAACTCTATTAGCACAAACGATAGCGCAATGCCTAGACGTGCCGTTCGCGATCTGCGACTGCACGACGCTGACGCAGGCCGGCTATGTCGGCGAGGACATCGAGAGTGTCATCGCTAAGTTGCTGCAGGACGCTAACTTCAAGTGAGTTTGGAATATCGGCAAATATCATGCAGCCAAAATCTATGGTCACTTCACCACATCACATAGGTACGGCCAGCACATCAAGCACCCGAAACTGTCATATTTCCCCAATCAGCCTTGAACCTAATTCTTTAACGATAAAGTTGAAAATCTACTAAAGAAACTTGACAGATAGTTGTACCTTAATGTGCTGTTGTCTGTACCACACACGAGACGCAACACGGGTCGAGATTATATTATAGTATTTTTTTACACAAACAATCGCAAAAGAAAACAAAAAACATGGACTGCCGGCAGAAGTGAAATACTCAAAACAATAGAATTACTGTGTTCTTTTTTTGAATTTCAACCCCTCCAAAACTAGCTCAACGCGGCGAAAGAACGAACTTCAAAACGAAGCTGGTCGAATACATAACGACCGCTTTTTTTAAAAGTCTGTTAAAATCATGAAACAATGTGAAGTAAACAAAACATACTATTCTGACATGCTCGCAGGCGGCGGTTGTGACTTGCGCGCGAATCAGCTTTAAACTAAGCGTCACGGAAATTTCCGAATACCCCCGGAACCGTGATCGGCTTGGCCGACTAATTGGTCTCTTTACAACCGACTAATCGGCTAATCGGGAAATCTCTAGTAATAACCTAAATTGTTATTGTTTACAGCGTTGAGCGAGCTCAGACAGGCATCGTGTTCCTAGACGAAGTAGATAAGATCGGCGCAGTGCCGGGCATACATCAACTTAGAGATGTTGGAGGTAAGCATTTTCATAAAGTTCTGTTCTAATATTTTACAGAAACAAACATCATCATCATCATTTCAGCCCAAAAGACGTCCACTGCTGGACATGACCTCCCCCAAGTGTTGCCACATTGACATTTTGGTGGGTTTTGCCATAATGGCCACGCTTGGCAGGCGGGTTGGCGATCGCAGTACGGTTGTTACAAAAGCACAGAGAACGTTGCTGCCTATTCTCTGGAAAGTCCCTTAGTTGCCTCTTACGACACCCACGGGAAGATATGGAATGGTGCTATTATTTATGTCCGACACCATACAGAGCCATCATTAATAATAGGTCTTTACCTATGAAATTGCCGTATTGCAGTACAGACTTTTTCAAACAAAAAAAAGTTTTGATTGGCTATGAGTTCTAAATTCAAATTAATTTTGTTTTAAAAATATGACATTCTATTTACAAAATCAGTCTTTTGTTTATTGATTAGCGTTGTATTTTCATTACATTTCAACATTTTTCCTCATAATGGATACTTTGAAATTTCGTGTAATTATGGAATATGAGTTCCGTCGTGGCACCGACGCGGCACAAACGACCCGTAACATCAACGACGTTTACGGAGAGAACTGTAAAAACGAACGCACAACCCGTTATTGGTTTGCTCGGTTCCGTTCTGGGAATTTTGACTTGAAAAATGAACCTCGTGGTCGTCCGGAAACTTTGGTCAACAATGATGAATTAAAGGTGATTGTTGAAGCTGATGAAACTCAATCTACAGCTGAGCTGGCAGCAGCTTTTGATGTTAGCATTAAAACAATATTGCTCCATTTGCGACAGATTGGCAAGATAAAAAAGCTTGATAGATGGGTGCCCCACGAACTTAACGATCGCCAGCGCAACGTACGCGTCGAGACTTGCCTTGCGCTGCTTAACAGGCACAGAAATGAAGGAATTTTGAACCGAATTGTTACGTGCGACGAAAAATGGATTCTTTTTGACAATCGAAAGCGCTCAGCAAGTTGGTTAGATCCTGGTTCGGTACCAAAGCAATGTGCAAAACGAAAAATGACCCCTAGAAAGGTGATGGTCACAGTTTGGTGGTCTAGTGCTGGTGTGATTCATCATAGCTTTTTACAAAACGGCGAGAGCATTACTGCAGATGTGTACATTGAAGAACTGACCACAATGATGGCGAAACTCGCACGTCTGCAACCAGCTTTGGTCAATCGGTCGTCTCCACTGCTACTTCACGACAACGCGCGGCCCCATACTGCACAACAGACCGTCTCTAAGCTGCATGAGTTGGGTTTGGAAGCTCACCCTCATCCGCCATACTCACCAGATCTTGCGCCTTCCGACTATTACTTTTTCCAAAATTTGGACAACTTTTTAGCGGGAAAAAAATTCAATTCTCGAGAGGCAGTACAAAACGCCTTTGAAGAGTTTGTTGTCTCCCGTCCAGCTGATTTTTTCAAGAAGGGCATCCATAAACTGCCACAGCGTTGGCAAAGATGCATTGATTGCAGGGGTGATTACTTTGAATAAAAGAAATAAATAAGTTCGAAAAAAAAAATACTTTAACTTTTTTCAAACAAAACGGCAATTTCATAGGTAAAGACCTAATATATTAAAGAAACTGATCGATAAGTGACGTCCTTGTCACAATGCGGCATTCTCGAAAAAAAAATCTAAAATTAAATAAAAGAGAATCCTTTCAAGTTTCAGTCCATCTTTCTCTACTTCACATGCACGCACAGCGACTAATCAAGCCATGTAAAACCAGTTAAAGCAAATCTCTTATTGTACGAACAGTCTATACAAAGCGAGGTCATGTTGTACTGGACATGACCTCGCTTTACACGCTGCTCGATATGTCGCTGTGTGTACTCAGTAATTGCCCACTTTCTACTTATTTTGGAAGATGAAGTCATTTTTAGTCACTAAGGTCTTGGATGAAGAGGATTCAACCAATTTGCTTAATAGAAAACTGTTTTTTTTTACATTTCCATGTGTTTTTCCAGGCGAGGGCGTCCAACAAGGCATGCTGAAGATGTTGGAAGGCGCGGTCGTGTCCGTCCCGGAGCGGAACTCGCGCAAGCTGAGAGGCGACGCCGTGCAGGTCGACACCACCAACATACTGTTCGTGGCCAGCGGCGCTTACAACGGACTCGACCGGTGAGTACACACAGTTCCATTAAGTTCTTATGCAAAAGACATGTGCGTTCTAGTGTGCGGCTCTCGTGTCTTAGTGTGTATACACGTAGGATGCGGGTTGCTGGCGCCAATCTGCCAGCGCTTGTCGGTGCTGGTCCACGCAAGTAGTCTCTACTGTGTGGCGAATTATGCTGCCGTCCTATCACTAGAAAGCCGTTAACCCCAAAAAGTTGTTTTCGAGATAATGGCAAAAAAGGTGCGAATCATTGCTTCTTAAAAACTATGATACTTAGGTTAATGATTGTTGGACACATTGATTGGTATTTTTTTCTGCTTGTCCTTAAGCATTATGTCTGTCCACAAACTCTTATTCCTTATTTTTAAAATTCATTTATGCTATTTAGTTAAGCATATAATATAGTTATTGCATCTTATTTCTGTACTAAAAGGCCGTTAACTATACCTTAGCGGCTTTTTAGTGAAGTAATTTATTTAAAATTTTTACGTTCATAATATTTGTTAATATTTTTGCAGAAATACTTTACAAGGAAGTTGTTAAGTGATGGTAACTGCTTTATAGCTATGGAATCCGCTCAGATAAAGTAACAATAACTTTCCAAATGAGACGTTACGGGGTTTTAGCTGCTTTTAAGCAAATTATGCCAATGTTATTTGGAAGTTTTGTTAAATCTTAACTACCTTACTTAACTAAAAGGTGGCTAAAAGTATGAAAATGACACCCATGACGAAAATACCAGAATTTTACATCACGCTTCGGTGCTATTTTTAATTTTGGCGTCAGTATCGTTGTCAGCGACCCCAAAAACCACGAAAATTTCACCCATGATAAAAATACCAAAAAAAATCTAAGGACCCGACTTGATCCTTTTTTTTGTAACGATTTAATGCACAGGAACTATTAACCAATAAAAATATAAGCTAAAAAACCTTTTTGAAACAAGCTTTTATAAAGATGCACTGAAAAGAAGAAAATAAATCTTTGAGTAAATGAAAACGATAGGTATAGGATAATTTTCACAAAAGCTTGTCGCGTTTAGTTTTTAAAGCATTTACCATTCACTCGACAAGCTTCCGGTAACTATAGAAATTATGTTTATTTATAAAAAGTGAACGCGTATATATACAAAGTTTCATGTCTGTGCTATTAACCGTTGAGGAGTTCCCTGAGGAGCCTGTTCGTGAGGAGACCATCCTGGCGGTAGGATGAGTTCATGATACAAATCGTGATTATCCATCAAATTTGAACTCGATTGCAAAGTTTCGTGTCTGTGCTATTAAATGTTCAGGAGTGCCCTCGTGAAAAGACGATCCTGGCTGCAGGATTAGATCATGATAGAATTCATGTTTATCCATCAAATATGAACGTGCATACAAATTTTCGTGTCTGTGCTATTAACCGTTGAAGAGTTCCCTCGTGAGAAGTCGATCCTGGTTGCAGGATGAGTTCATAATACAAATCGTGATTATCCATCAAATATGAACTCGTATGCAAAGTTTCGTATCTGTGCTATTAAACGTTGAGGAGTTCCCTCGTGAGGAGACGATCCTGGCGGTAGGATGAGTTCATGATACAAATCGTGATTATCCATCAAATATGAACTCGTATGCAAAGTTTCGTATCTGTGCTATTAACCGTTGAGGAGTTCCCTCGTGAGGAGACAATCCTGGCTGCAGGATTCAGTTATGTCTGTCATGAGAATGTATTGTTCTTATAACCAAAGGTGTGTGCAAAATTTCAGTTCAATCAGAGATCGGGAAGTGGTTCTAATTTAGCTTTCTGTACATAGAATCTTTGTCGTAACTCGATAAACTTCGGCTTACCTAGTTCCTACAAAACGCTGCTGATAGCCGCGAAGTCACGTGTCTGCGTCCATACGAATTTAGTTCTGAATGCTGACACCCGACCATCGGCTTACTGGCGCCACATGTTGCTTTCTTTGTTGACTTTAAAAAAAATGGCATTTTTGTAATGTTTTCAATCCTATGATGTATTCAATGTCTATACTGTGATGTGATACTTACAGATGTGTACATAATTTACTATTTGACTACAATAGACACTACGTATAGTGCCTTGTTCCCAAAGGGAAGCCGGTAGGAATCGGCTTATTAGGTGCCTTCGGGCCTGGTAAATAAAGTAAAGGACATTGTGGACCCCTGTTGGTACTTCTGTTTTGTCGATCTTGAAATTTCATTTGATAGTGTTTCCCGAGAAGCTGTTGATAAAACAAGAATGTCCTAAAAAATTTATAAATTCTGATAAAACGACTCATGGAGGACGATTTCTTGTCTTAAGATGCTAACTGTATATATGCAAGGATCTGTACCTGCTTGTGTTTACACTCTTTGCTGTCATCATTCAGGAACCTTTAAAACGTTCTTCAGGCCTTCGAACTCGTTTCCTTACTGATAATAGCCGCACGAAAAACCCGCATAAAAGTCTCTTATACCGGCAATACAAAGATTATGTAGGTACACTGATGACCTGTGCTTCCTGGCGGACACTTGCAAGAGCGCAACTCTGAAAGCGAGCCAAAGGCCGAGCATAAAGCCCTGGTTGAGGAGACGCCAGCTAAGTTGGTTTGGGTACGTCTTATAAATTCACGATGAGAGACTAAGCGTACCTTTAAGCTTCAACCATGTTCAGAATTCTTCTTTCAATGACTGAAGGTTAGCCATCTAATTCTACTTGTCGTTTGAAAGGTTGAACAGCTCAGCAGCAGCTCCTGATTCCGCGCTATTCGAAAATGTTTCTCAGCCAAGACTTTTTTCTCAGACTGACATTACGTTTCCTCACTAGTTTGCCTATCTCTGGTGCCGAAAAACTCGTCCAAAGTTAGAAACCTTTCTTTGATTAACAGTTTGCGTGACTTGGGGTCTTGCCCTTATCGTCTTAAGATTTCGTTATGTGTGATTTTCTTAGTCCAGCTCAGTTACAAAGTTAAAAATAGATACTTACTAAAAAAATGTGGGTACCAAATGGAGCTTAAGTTATTTAAAACTACAGCTATAACTTAAAATGTCGTCAAAGGTGTTCTGACATGCCCGTTTTGTGCTCATAGTTTTTCGCCTAAAGTTAGATATGCTAATAACTTGAGAGCACATGATCGAGCATCACACCAAAACTCCTACAAAAACGCCGAACACAGTTGCTGTGGCCGAAATCGGCTGGATGGCATCACCATCAATTATTCACCATCATCATGCTAGTATGTATTTGAAAGTCCTAGAGTTTGATATTAGTGATTTAGGGTGTTCATTCATTCATCACGCCTCAACGTCTGATCGAATTTTATAGAAATTTGGCACATTGGTAGAACATGATCTGTAATAAGACATAGAATACCGAACCGTGAACAAAGTCCGAAAGTCAGAAAACTGCCTTTTAGCTAAGTAATGTGGCTTAGCTGCTTTGTAGCTAAGCATATTTTACCTTTTTTCCACCGTTTTCATCAAACAGGCAAGAATTATTTTCAACCAAAGTATTAAATACTTAACTAAAATGCCGTTAAGGGCGGATAACTGCATCTAATCTAGCATTTTAAAACTTGTGCTTAAGAAAATGCTGAATTATAAAGAAGTTATAGTCCCTTAGCGTCTTTATAGTCAAGAAAAATCAGATAACGTATTTGTAGATAAGTAAAAGACCAGAAAATTATCGACAGATCCGGCAGTTATAGTAGATTGTTGCATCGAGCGCAAAGTGCACGATTACTGTACGAGTGTTATGTTGGTGCCCGAGCGCATGCGAGGGCACTAAATTATCACGAGTGCATTCATTACTCACTTTATCGAGGTGCGTAATCTGCTTTTCTTTCAACTACCCTGACAAAATATACCTACTCAAAATAAAAACTCAAGTTAATGAAACGAAGTTTAATTCATCTTCCCTTCAAACATGCAATTATTAAAAGTGCAGTTATTAAAGGTTATTAACAACTTCATTTGCAGCTGTTTTGTATTTTCTGGAGTTGAATTCATATCGTTATCGCTGTCAATTTCCATGATTTTTTACCTTTTTATTTGGTAAATATGAAGTATCAAAGTTTGACTATGGTACAAAATGCGCGCCATTTGTTTTTTTTTTCACCAAGTCATTTTTATTCAGCCGATTTTTACTTTCAGCCAGTAATCTTTTTGATCTAATGCATACATTTTATTAACTTAATAGGAGACATTACACCTCTGTGGTAAATTTAATTCCAAATTTAAAATTTAAAACAGTGCAGTAATGAAAAACAGTGCAATAATGAGATTTCATATAACTTTTCTGCACTGTTTTGGTTCTAAGCAAAAAAGACATCCTTTGTGATCGGTTTTGTAGTGATTAATGATAACATTACTGCGTAGTTGAAAGAAATAGTACATTTCATTACGAGAGCGGAAAGCCTGTCATTGCAAAGAGTTCCGACAAATGTCTACCCGAGCCGAGGCGCAGCCGAAGGTGAGGGTTGACAATCGGAACAAGTTGCAATGACGGTTCCGCACGTGTACTGAACAACTATTTTTAATACAGTTGCGAAAAAATGAAGCAATTTAATAAAGAACAATTTGGAAAATGGCGTTAACCGTAAAAGAATATAAGCAGAGATTTTTTTGTTTTCTTCTCCCATTCTGGGTAGGCAAAGGGAACTATGCCCATACATCCAAGTATTCAGTAGAATTTTTTTATTGATAAAAAATGAAATGAAACCTAACCTTACTCATTGAATCAAATCATTAAATCTGATATTAAAACAAGTAAGTAGCTTCTTTTTAGAAATATTTGCATGAATCATAAAAACTTCATGATTTTTTTCGATGATTTTGTTTAGTAAAAACTTCGTGGTTGGTTTTTTTCTTTTTAATAGACATTATTTTGACAGTTGGGAAAGAGAACGCACGAGTTCGGAAAAGGTAAAGAAAAAGCTCGAGTGTGTAATAAACCACATCCCGAACGCTATACGTCCCTGCAATACGCCACTTTTTGAGCAACTGTATTAAAAAGGTATTTTAACGTACATTTAGCGAAGAAATGTGGGTTAGACGCTTTCAAGTGAAGGAATCATCATAAATTCTATTACTTAACGGCCTACAATTTTTTTATATCTCTGGAACTGTTCATCTTATAAAAATGTTTCTTAGACAGAAAGATAGAGAATTTTTACTCTATCACGTAGCATCAAAAAGTGAAAATTGACCATTTGAGGGTTAGCGGCTTTCTAGTGATAGGACGGCAGTATTGCCGACAAGCCCCCAACGTCGTCGCAGACAACTTCCGACCTGCTCCGATGAGCGCTGGTAGGCCGTCATTTGTTGTTGTATTTGCACACAGCAGATTTTTTTATAAAAAATTGATGAAGGCAGGCGGCCTGCTCGGAGCAGTACCGCTAAGCGCTGGTAGGTCGGCGCTGGTTACCTGCTGCCTTTGTGTGTGCGGCGCTAGCGGCGCGCACGGTGGCTGGCGCCCGCCACCTCGAGCGTGCGGTGCGATGTCCCCCCCCCCCCCCGACCTCCCCACAAGTTGCTATATGTCCAGCCCCCGCTAACGCCGTACGTTCCCCGCGGTGTCCCCCCCTCCCCCCCCGGCCTCGCCACAAGCTGCGACATGTCCAGCCCCCGCTAACGCCGTTCGTTCCCCGCGGTGTCCCCCCCTCCCCCCCCGGCCTCGCCACAAGCTGCGACATGTCCAGCCCCCGCTAACGCCGTACGTTCCCCGCAGCCTGGTGCAGCGCCGCAACAACGAGAAGTACCTCGGCTTCGGCGCCTGGGACCCCCGCTCGGGGCGGCGCGCGGCGCTCGCGGCCGCCGCGTCCGACGCGTCGCCGCTGGACTCCGCCTGCGCAGAGAACGACGAGCGGGACGCCTGGCTGCGCAAGGTGCAGGCCAGGGACCTCATCGACTTCGGGATGATACCGGTAACGTACCACACTCTATCTACCCGCGCTCGCGGCCGCCGCGTCCGACGCGTCGCCGCTGGACTCCGCCTGCGCAGAGAACGACGAGCGGGACGCCTGGCTGCGCAAGGTGCAGGCCAGGGACCTCATCGACTTCGGGATGATACCGGTAACGTACCACACTCTATCTACCCGCGCTCGCGGCCGCCGCGTCCGACGCGTCGCCGCTGGACTCCGCCTGCGCAGAGAACGACGAGCGGGACGCCTGGCTGCGCAAGGTGCAGGCCAGGGACCTCATCGACTTCGGGATGATACCGGTAACGTACCACACTCTATCTACCCGCGCTCGCGGCCGCCGCGTCCGACGCGTCGCCGCTGGACTCCGCCTGCGCAGAGAACGACGAGCGGGACGCCTGGCTGCGCAAGGTGCAGGCCAGGGACCTCATCGACTTCGGGATGATACCGGTAACGTACCACACTCTATCTACCCGCGCTCGCGGCCGCCGCGTCCGACGCGTCGCCGCTGGACTCCGCCTGCGCAGAGAACGACGAGCGGGACGCCTGGCTGCGCAAGGTGCAGGCCAGGGACCTCATCGACTTCGGGATGATACCGGTAACGTACCACACTCTATCTACCCGCGCTCGCGGCCGCCGCGTCCGACGCGTCGCCGCTGGACTCCGCCTGCGCAGAGAACGACGAGCGGGACGCCTGGCTGCGCAAGGTGCAGGCCAGGGACCTCATCGACTTCGGGATGATACCGGTAACGTACCACACTCTATCTACCCGCGCTCGTGGCCGCCGCGTCCGACGCGTCGCCGCTGGACTCCGCCTGCGCAGAGAACGACGAGCGGGACGCCTGGCTGCGCAAGGTGCAGGCCAGGGACCTCATCGACTTCGGGATGATACCGGTAACGTACCACACTCTATCTACCCGCGCTCGCGGCCGCCGCGTCCGACGCGTCGCCGCTGGACTCCGCCTGCGCAGAGAACGACGAGCGGGACGCCTGGCTGCGCAAGGTGCAGGCCAGGGACCTCATCGACTTCGGGATGATACCGGTAACGTACCACACTCTATCTACCCGCGCTAAACACTTTTTCAAAAAAAAACCTAACTAAGCTTTTTCGCATCGGTGTCCCTTAAACCTTGCATATTTATTTATAAGAAAAATACTTTTGTTTTTACCGACCTCAAATAAATTAGGATAAGGGCAAGAGAATGATGGTTCAGTTCATCAATTAAATCATTGTATGTTCTGTCCATAATCTTCTCAAAAATACTACGATATTTCTGTTACGTCTATAATAATTTAGACTTGTTCCTTCGACATCAAGCATTTCAACTAGGGCATGCTAACCGGATACTCAGTTAACCGAAAAAACCGGATAACCGACTGATTTGAAAACCGTTATTTACGGCATTGCTAAACCGGGTTTATCGGTTTTCGGATTTTTTATATTTTTAATTTTATTTATTAGGGAAAATGAAAAATTACTCTATAAATATTGGGTGTGGTGGTACATTTCTTCAAAAAGGGCGACAATGCCCGGTTGAAGAACTATAGGCCCATCTCACTTCTAAGCCATGTCTACAAGTTGTTTTTAAGAATCATCACGAATCGTCTCGCGCGCAGGTTTGACGATTTTCAGCCTCCCGAACAAGCCGGATTCCGAAAAGGCTTTAACACCGTAGACCACATACATACGCTGCGACAGGTTATACAGAAGACCGAAGAGTACAACCTGCCTCTCTGTTTAGCCTTTGTAGACTACGAGAAAGCCTTCGATTCGGTTGAAATTTGGACTGTACTGCAGTTTCTCCAACGGTGCCAAATTGACTATCGGTACATCAAAGTGTTGAAGTTTTTACAAAAACGCCACCATGTCAGTCCCACTTTAGGACCAGACCTCGGAACCTATCCGACTCTTCCGCAACCGATCCTTCTGCAGCGAGGTGTGAGACAGGGACACGTCATATCTCCGAAACTGTTCACCGCTGCACTCGAATATGTCTTTAAGGTTCTGGACTGGAGAGGGCTAGGCATCAATCTCAATGGTGAGTACATCTCTCACCTTCGATTTACCGACGATTTAGTGGTCAGGGCTGAGACCATGGAGGACCTCAGTAGAATTCTTGATGACCTAAGTAGAGCTTCCGAAAGAGTGGGTCTTAAAATGAACATGGACAAAACCAAAGTCATGTTTTATGCCCATGTAACACCCACTCCTATCAAGATCGGAGACTCTACACTCGAAGTAGTAGACGATTGTCTACATGGGACAAATGGTCCAGTTGGGTAGGTCTAACTTCGAGAAGGAGGTCAATCGTCGAATCCGACTCGGCTGGGCAGCGTTCGGGAAGTTGCGTGGTATCTTCTCGTCCAACTTACCGCAGTGTCTCAAGACGAAAGTCTATGAACAGTGTGTGTTGCCAGTGATTACATACGGGACCGAAACGTGGTCGCTCACAATAGGCCTCAGTAGAAGGCTTAAAGGCACATAAGCCCAAAGGGCAATGGAGAGGGCTATGCTCGGAGTTTCCTTGCGTGATCAAATCAGAAATGAGGACATCCGTAAGAGAACCAAGGTTACCGACGTAGCCCAAAGAATTGCCAAACTTAAGTGGCAGTGGGCAGGGCATATTTCTCGCAGAACGGATGGGCGATGGACAGTTAAAATTGTTATTTAATATTCTGTTATTTTACACCTTTGTGTACCTACCAAATGTTCCTAATTTTGTATGTTACTGTTAGTACCTTACATTTTAAGAGTATGTTGTTTACCTAAATAATAAGTGTTATTCTATGTTATTTAGTAGTTGTAGCTTATTGAAGTCCAAAAAAATGCTCATTATTATTAACATAGGTAAGATAAACGTTAAAAATAATATTTTGATTAGACTTTAGCATTTTTACTTCTTTCTAAATATGTTTTTAATAAAGATGGAAATAAGAACCGAAAAAACCGGTTTTATAAAACAACCCGGTTTTTGCATGCCCTAATTTCAACCATAACAATTGGTCCTTCGAGCCACATCAAATGGTAAAAACATAACCATCCACTTATTAACTCTTTATTTGTTTTATTCCGCAGGAGTTCGTGGGCAGATTCCCCGTGCTAGTACCTTTCCATAGTCTCAATCAAGATCTACTCGTACGGATACTAACAGAACCTAAAAATGCTATGGTAAGTTAAAAACATTTCGACAGAAGACAAAATTGTGAATGGATTTCGAGCATGTATCAATTTACAAGTTTCTTATACAAAACATCAACTAAATTCATTCGTATTAAAGAAAAAGACTGCATTTTAATACCTATCTAGACCTACATAGTGCTCTACTTGTACCCTACGTACTTAACGAAAGTCGGAAAGAGAGCGGTCACCTTCATTTCTTCCGGATTGCAAAACAAAGAAGTGTTTCATGAAATCGACACAGATCTCCTTCATCGCGACCACTCGTTCGAATTTATCAAACAAATGATCGGCGGGCTCGTTCATTTGTTCGGTAAACCAGGTACCATGACTAAAACCAGTATTGTTTTAATCTTTTTATAGAGTGGAAAGAGATGGCGCTAGACGTCCTCTACAGCGTGTAACGGAAAGGGTATATACATACTTATGGGTGTGCTACAGACCATTACCGCTCCGTATGGTGTCGGACGTAAAGAATAGCACCATCTCATATCTCCCCGTGGGTGTCGTAAGAGGCGACTAAGGGACTTGCCAGAGAATGGGCAGCAGCGTTCTCTGTGCTTTTGTAACAACCGTACTGCGATCGCCAACCCGCCTGCCAAGCGTGGCGATTATTGCAAAACCCCCCAAAATGTCAATGTGGCGAAAGTTGGGTTAGGCCTATGTTCAGCAGTGGACGTCTTTTGGGCTGAAATGATGATGAAATGATGACAGACCATTAAACTGAACAAGTTTCAACAATGAAAATGAAATGTACTGTGTAATATATCAGCTGCCCCATACATTTGGGTCGAATAGGTATTGAACTTTTGTATGGGACAGCTGATATTTTTTTCGCTATTACGATGTTGGTCTGATGGAGAAACATGTTCAGTTTGATGGTCTGTAGCACACCCTTGAATATGTATGTACCCTTTCCGTTACACCCTGTATAGCTCCGTCTCTTTTTCACACTGGAATAAAATTAAAACAATACTGCTTTAAGATGTCAGAGTAACCCTCCAGAAGGCGCCTTCACGCAAAATTCTCTCAACCAAAGAGTTCTTATCTCTCGTGACATATTTCTCACAATCACTACCCTTTTCCAGGTATCTCAATACAAGCTCCTGTTCGCGATGGACAAGTGCGAGCTATCGTTCAGCGAAGAAGCGCTGAAGGCTGTCGCCGCGCTCGCCATGGAGCGCAAGACTGGCGCCAGGGGACTCAGGGCTATCATGGTAAGTTCATTCAAACATTATTAGAATTTACCAGCGGTTTTGCTGTCCGTAGACTATGCCCCCTTTCACACCGCTAACGATTAGCGGCGTCATCATCATCATCATCATTTTCAGCAGACGTCCACTGCTGGACATAAGCCTCCCCCAAGTGTCGACACATTGACCGGTCCCGATTAGCGGGTAGTGCAATTAAAAAGGCCAAAAGCGAGTGCGCGATGTCGATAGGCTCTCGTATGCGTGTGTATTAACTGTACTAAGTGAGAATCTTACTGAGTTTTCTGCCCGTCAAGTGACGGTCTCTAAGCAAGAACCCTCTTTAATCTGGTTTTGTTTTATGTGAAAAACGAGTTCTAGGACGGCGGTGTGAACTGTCAACGGTCAACTTTAAATCTATTTATCTTAAATTGTGTTTTTTGTAAGAAGGTTTTTACAAACACAGAATTATTAAGAAACTAGATGAGTTCGCAGTTTCCTTTCTCCTGCTCCTCGTTTAAAAGAACTCAGATCACACTTGCATGGACCTACAATGTTTTACACATTTCTTGAGCGGAAGAAAAGTCGATCGGTTTTAACCTCGTCGGCAGAGGGACAAGTGGCTTTAACACAAGAACCGTGTTATTTTCAAAAATAAAAGTATACAATTTCACTCTCCGGCTCACTCTCTGCAAAAAACTCCTCGATATGCTAGTCCTTTATGCGTTAAGAGCAAACAAACTGTCACATTTTCTCATTGTAGGGCAAAACAGAGTCCTTATAATTTTGTCATGACCTAGACGGTTCCGTCTCTCCGTAAAATCACACAGCGTGTCACCCTACTATATCAGTTAAAATTTAAAAAACCCACCAAGGGGTTCCGTAGTCGAGTTGAATAATGAAATATTTCATCCCGAAATCATAGTATCAATCACAAGGCATAATAACTTGTGAAAGTACTGTAGTTGCCCATTCCAAAGCGTAGATCTCTATGGAGAAGAATGGGCAAGAAACTCCAGGGACACTCTTTTAAATCAAAATATTTTACAAAATCTTGGTGACATCATTCATGTTGAGAATTACAAATATGTGAGAACGATGTAGAAATACGGGTAAATTAAGAGCGACCAGATTATAAGATTAAATCAGTAATTAAAAATAAAGTAATTAAAATAAACCGTGGCAGCTAAGAGATGACCAGTCACAACTGATAGCAACCGTTCACGAACATGACGCATGTATCAGCCATCATTCAACTCAACCATATTGAAGGGAACTAAATGACCCGACACACCCGCCATCATCAGCGTGACATTTAAGAGAGCATGACATTCACTCACCAGGGTAAATTCGCGTCAATGAAAGATGTAGCTACTCAATAAATGGCGGCTTTACAGTACATCATTCATGTGCTATGCAATTATATAATACTAAGAGATTGAATCTATACAATGCAAATATATTTTCTTTCAACTACGCAGTAATGTTATCATTAATCACTACAAAAACGATCACAAAGGATGTCTTTTTTGCTTAGAACCAAAACAGTGCAGAAAAGTTATATGAAATCTCATTATTGCACTGTTTTTCATTACTGCACTGTTTTAAATTTGGAATTAAATTTACCACAGAGGTGTAATGTCTCCTATTAAGTTAGTAAAATTATGCATTAGAAAGAAAAAGATTACTGGCTGAAAGTAAAAATCGGCTGAATAAAACTGACTCGGTGAAAAAAAACAAATGGCGCGCGTTTTGTACCATTGTAAAACTTTGATACTTCTTATTTACCAAATAAAAAGGTAAAAAATCAAGGAAACTGACAGCGATAGCGATATGAATTCAACTCCAGAAAGTATAAAACAGCTGCAAATGAAGTTGTTACTTAATAACCTTTAATAACTGCACTTTTTAATAATTGTATGTTTGAAGGGAAGATGAATTAAACTTTGTTTCTTTAACTTGAGTTTTTATTTTGAGTAGGTATATTTTGTCAGGGTAGTTGAAAGAAAAGCAGATTACGCACCTCGATAAAGTGAGTCATTAATGCACTCGTGATAATTTAGTGCCCTAGCATGCGCTCGGGCACCAACATAACACTCGTGCATTAATGACTCACTTTGCGCTCGATGCAACAATCTACTATTTTACAATCTTCCGCACCTTTCACAATAACTTCACAAGTAATCCCCTTAACTTATAATATGTTTGCCTACATAGTGTGCGTTTTATGCAAGATTTAAATTTCGTTTCTTTCAGTTGTAGAATGGGAGGAGGTATTTTATTGTAACATTTTAAACAGTACCCCATGAAAGATGAGTCTACTTTAGCTAACCTGAAACCTAGCTGAAAAAGTTGATCCCGGTTTCTAGTATTATAGTGGTGCCGGTCACTTCTTTTACTAAATAAATGCAGATTTTTCTTAACATACATGAAATTTTCGTAGATTTATTGACAAGGTACATGATGTTAATTTCCTTAAACAGTTCGCTTAGAGAATCGCGCCTACGTAGATGGCTCTGATAGCTCTTTTCTGCAGAATAAATATAGAATCGTTGTCTGCAGCCCGTCTCCATAGTAAAATACCGTATGACATAATACTATGAAAATTAGCTTAGAGCGTTATTTACGTCGTTGTGGTTTGTTGCTGTTCGTTGCACGTCTGTACGATTTGGGGAAACGATGTTTGTGAATACGGGGGCAAGTGTAACCTAGCTCCGTCGTTTGGTAGTTATGTCACTCCACTTAGAAAGAAATCCATGATAAAAGGAAAACTGTACTTTCAGGCTAAGTGATAGACAGAAATTTCAAAAATGTTTCTTAGCAGTGCTAAGACGAATATTTCAAGCTACTACAGCAGTTTTAGTCACCCTAACACTTCGTCCCTCACACAGGAAAACCTACTCCTGGAAGTAATGTTCGAGATCCCCGGGTCGGACATCGCGACGGTGCACATCCACGAGGGCTGCGTCAACAACGCGGAGCCGCCGCACACGTCGCGCCGGCGCGAGCACAGCGACGCGCGCGCGCCGCCGCACGACCTGGACGACTGGCCCTCGGTGCGCCTGCACAATTGTACGTAGCTAGTGTAGCTAGGCACAGATACCACGCCGCCGGTCCTGAACAATACCACCCTTTCTTCAACGAGATCTCGAAGATATTTCAGATTTTAATTATTCAAGGTGAAGCGCCAGAGTAACCCGCGAAATTGGATTTTTTTTACTTATGTTTTTTTGCAATTTGCAGGTCAGTTTCAGGTTGCATATTGATGATTGATTGATATGCGGTCGCGACTTACATGTTTTTACAGAATTGTTATCATTAGAATCTGATGATGCTAACGATAAAAATCTGTAAAAACATAAAATTCTCTAAGTTTGAGTTGACCTAAAATGTTATGATTTCATATAAAACATCTATACAATAGGTATTTGTAAACTTAGGGAGTTGTATAAAACTTAAATTACAATTCTGTAAATGCAATTTTTTTACGGCTGCTAAACAATCAGTCTTTAATAAATAACCTTTCTTTTTATTACTTTTCTGGGTATTTTAAAGGAGAAATAGTATTTTATTTGAATTATTTTCCAGAATGTTGTTTCGACTGCGGTGTGGCCAAGATAGCAAAACGGGTGTTACTTGTGTGGGTTTTCATTTCCTTATTTTTTTTTCTTTATTTTGAATCGTTACGCACGCAAGTTATTTTATTAAAAAAATACATGTCATACATTTATATTTTTTTACATTCCTACGTATTAAAAAAATCGAATGTAATAAAAAGTTTAAAACATGGAAGGTATTGTGATTTCAGTTTTAAATTTTTAGATATTATTCAAATTTTATTTGTACAAAATTGTGGTAAGCTGTAGCGTGGGCCAAAGGCCGTTTAGTTGGTTTTGCCATAAACGTGCTGCGAGCTATAGCTTTCGATAGAAAACATCTTGCTAGATACCCCTATACGTATTCGATGTGTGTACGCAAAATACGCGCTTTGGACATGGAGTTTGGTACACCAGCCCGATATTTTTGATGTGCATGATTTATAGTCAATATTGCCCATCTTGGCCTCAACTGTACTTATATTTGATCTTAGTTCTCATTCGTTACAGAGACTCAAGGCGACAGCTACGCAACCATCTGTCACTCATTCGTGTGTGCTGTGAGCGGTAACAAGTATGGTGGTTACAACGAACGGACTCGACAAGTGCTAGTGATGTATCCTCGACTATAGCCCGTGACTGAATACGTAGTAGTTCATAATCGATGTACCTGGCGCCAGTAATAACGCTCACGAATACAATCGAGGTAAGAATAGTTCGTTACTGAAAATGTAGAAAAAAGGCGGTCCATAAGGTTGGAAAATGAAAAAAAAAACAATTAAAAAAAAGTTTGTTCTGGTTCTTTTTGTGAAATTTTACGTGTGATGTTCAGGAGTCCTGTTTTAAGACTTAGTATGCCTAACATCATTCCTATTTGAGGAGTTTACCTTTACTTATTTTAAGGATTGCTGGGTATGCTTAATGTATTTCTAACTTAACATCCGTATATTCATTATCTCTCTTTCTCTCTCTCTTGAAGTCTCTGCTTTGTAGCGATGATATGGCATTAGTAAATACTACTACAAATGTAGATTTTATAATAAAATTGATGCGTCCTAGAAAAGCATTTCATTAAAATAAAGTTATAAAATAATAATTGTTAATTAGGACTCCTGAGTAAGCATAGTTTCAGCTAGCATTTCATGAAAAACGGAACGGTTTTAACTGAATTTTTTAAATACGATAAAAAAAAATTGTCAACCCAAAATTAAAGAACATAGAAAAACCAATCGTATTTGTAAATTTTCATAAAAACGTTTTGTTAAAACCTAATTTCAGGCCGTACTGGTCTCTTACTATTAGTTCCTTACGTTAGAATATATTGATTAAAAATTTAAAAAACAATGTTGTATCGTCCACAACCACCATACAACATACTCTTGTGATGTAAATTACTGTAAATAGTAATAAATAATAATGATAAATAGAAAACTGTTATTATTAAGGTTTATTAAAAATTAAAAATAGGGTTCATTATTGTACATCCCAGATAAGTTGTAAGTACGAAAAGTCACACACAGATGTTGTTAGTTGAAAAATAGATGTTTTTATTTCGGCCGGCAACACTGGTAAGGAATGACGTTTTGACATTTTGTTAATTATTATACATAATTATTTTTTTATTTATAAATGGAACGTTGTGGTGTGATTATAGTAAAAGTGTGAATATTTTTTGTTAAAGAACCTCAAAAACGATGTCTAATATAATTCTGGACTTGTGATAGGATAAATTTTATGGCATGTTGATATAATCACATTGCAACTCAAGTAAAATAGTATAAGCCTATTTTCAATTTAAAATATAAAGAAAACCAAATACTGATTGTTTTATTTTAAAACATTTTTTTCGTTTTTGTAAAAGAAAACCCTTACCTTCATTATTATCAAAACAATAGGTAGATAACAAAATAACATTATCGCACATTACATACATATACATATATTACTCCCTTATTCAAACAGCTTTGGGCATAGCACACAACTCATTTTGAGTAATAAGCTGTTATGAACCAGGGGTACATTTATAAATCTAAACTAATATTATAAAGAGGAAAGATTTGATTGTTTGTTTGCATTGAATATGCTCCGAAACTACTGGTCCGATTTGAAAAATTCTTTCTGTGTTATATAGCCCATTTATCGAGGAAGGCTATAGGCTATATATCATCACGCTACGACCAATAGGAGTGGAGCAGCAATATTTTTTTTTGCATTAACGGGGTAAATGTGACGCAAACGAAGTTGCGCCGGATGGCTGGTATTGACATAACTTGAGTAGGTTAAACAACATAGTTCCTGTTCTTATCTATCGCTTTGTAACTCTCAGTCTTAACAATATCCAGTAGAATGTCCACTATTTTATAAACCTCTACATAACTCGTGTACAAAGCCGTTGGAGTCAACCTGATGACATTAGGATCTCTAAAGTCTGGCACAATCCCTCGAGACTTCAACGCGATACTGATTCTGTAGCCCTCGTCATGTTCTAAGCATACATGACCACCTCTCTTGTTGTCTTCTCTCAAGTTTCCAACAGTAAACCCGTAACCTGCGAGCTTCGTTTCTATTAGGAACATGAGATAACCAGTTATGTGTAAGGACTTTTTCCTCATATTCGGTACGCCAGCTTCATTGATAACTCTCAAAGCCCCTTCTAAAGACGCCATCGATAAAACATTAGGAGTTCCAATCTGCCATCCATTCGCATCTTGTTGATGATCAAACTCTTGTCTCAATAAAAACTGTGACTCAATTTTGTTTCCATACCATCCAGCTAGACCTGGCAATCTTGTGTGATGTCTTCGGTTGATGTACAATGCTGCAGAAGATCCAGGACCTCCGTTTAAATATTTGTAAGTGCACCATATTGCAAAATCAGCATCCACTTCCTTCAAATTGATTTCTATAGCACCAACACCGTGGCAGAGATCCCATCCTATAAGAATGCCTCTTTCTTTGGCTGCTTTGGTTATTTTCACCGTATCTAAGACTTGGGCACTTCTGTAGTACACCATAGGAAGGAACACCAACGCCACATCCTCCGTCATTGCATTTATGATTGCGTCTTCATCCATAAACTTCCCGTTACTTTTGACAACTTTCACAGCATCTTTGGGTTCGTAACCTTGTAGTCTTACTTGGCTATCCACTGCGTAACGGTCTGTAGGGAAGTTAATGTCGTCTACCAAAATTTTGTATTTGTCTTTAGTGGGTTTATAAAACGTGCTAATACCTTGATGGATGTTGATTGTGGTGCCGCCAAAGATGCATATTTCGTCAGGATCTGCTCCAACTATTGGTGCCATGAGCTTTGACAGATACTTGGAGTACAGGTAATATTTGTGGTCGTCGACCATCCAGATTTTGATACCTTCGTCTTTCCATCGTTCCATGACTTCTAACACACACTGTTCGGCGTCCTTAGTGGCGAGTCCCAGGGAGTTCCCAAACATGTAGATGTAATCTTTCTTGAGAAAAAATCGTTGTCTAAAGTGTCCCAGAGGATCATTGTTGTCCATTGATTTTGGATATTCAGGATCGTCGCGATAGTCTGCCTTCATTTTGGTACTTATTGAAATTATTTTTTAAATGTAGTTTAAGATACAATCTTCCCTTGGCAACTTAAGCGGATCAGGGAATAAGCGTGAAGGCTACCTTCTCCGTAAATTTTACCCGGATCTCGCCGAAAATAAAACTTATGTTTTTAAGTGTGAACGGTGCCAATTGCAAATTTTTTATGTCAAGGGACCACTGATCGGTTTTTATATACTCGAAACCTTTTATTGTTTTGTAGCGTTGATAGCTTATCATTGAGTCAACGACAGGTTTAATGTTGCTATAATGTAAACGAACATTGAAGGATCATTGTGCCTTAGTAATGTCACCACATCATTTATGAAAGGGAGACCAAAAGTTGGTAATAAATTATTAAATAAAATTCAAGGTACTGAAATAACTGAACACCTCAATATGGACCGTTGTATAGTCAACGTCGTAAGTGCTGTACGAGCTTCACTAAAGTTGAGTATCAGTCACCAAATCGTTCCTGAATACGTGAATAAGTCTTGCCTTTGGCCTTACCATAGTAAATAGTAAAGCAATTTTGCTTTACTACGGCAAGGACGTCAAGCTTGCAATCGGTGGGAAATTAATTACTGCTGTTCCCTTAACGCTAGTTAGCAAAGTAGGTATAGTAAGTCTATTACAATTGGTGCTCAGAAGAATAGAATGATAGAGAAGAAGCATGGGACCAACAGATTGGTGCTGTTTTAGAAATATTGGTAAAGTATTACTTACGTAGCAGCGTTAAGACCAACAGAATACACATCTTGCGCTTTAATAGCACACGGTTAGAGTTTCGACGTTTACTTCAAGTTTTAAGACTAGGTATCTAAAGCAGTCTCTTCTTTGTCTCAAATCATAGTCACATGAGCAGAATAAAGAAGTAGGTACCTTGTTATCTTCGATAACAATAACAAGTGAGGATTATATCATAAAAGTGATAGGTTGATACTGCAACTGCCGAAAATCACTGATTTTTGCCTTGTGCTGATTTTAGGTCTAACGTGGGAAAATATTGTCAATGGGTGGGATTTTATATCGTGTGGACTTTACCAAAATATCTAGTAGTAGGTACCTAACCTCAACTCAGAAGGCACTTTTTTTTTACGGGTCTGGATGTCATCAAATGACCCCTCCTGCTCTGGGCGGAGCGGAAGGGAGTGTCAGACTTGTACTGACTAAAACCCATCCATGTTCCTTCTTAGCCCTTTGTGTTCCAGGGCCATAATGGTACCTATCATTTTTCGAACAGTCCCGCAGCCCTTGCAGGCATCGGCCCTCTCGGACCCCTTCCAATTTGCTGACATCTACTTGAACACAGAAAGAAGTACGTTATGAATCCAGTTATGAGTAAGTAGGTACTTGTGTACATTATGCGTATATAATGTTAGCGGTATTTAGGTAAGTAAGAGGGACCACCTAGTTAGTCTAGTGTTCGCGAATCTATCACTGCTGCGTAGGTATGAGAGGTGGGTTCGATGCCCAGATTGGGTTTTTCCATTACAGTCTGTAACATGCCGGATGATGGCAATAAGATATCCTCTGATCTTACGTGATAAAATAGGTAAACAAAGTACCTGCTTACGTGACTAAATTCTAGTAGTTCACTGCTAGGTACATAGGATAGTTGTGTCCTTTGGGTTGGAGTGAAGCCTCAGGGGCGCTATATTCAAAGCGCCCCTGAGCCGTCTGTCCGTCTTAAGAGGATAGGCCGTGTCGACGACGCGTTCGTGTTCCACGCGCGCCTCATGGAGATTTCAGGTAATCGGAAGGGGTCCGAGAGAGCCGATACCTGCCAGGGCAGCGGGACTGTTTGAAAGAGATACCGTGGCCCTGGAATACAAAGGGCTAAGAACGAACATGGATGAGTTTTAAGTAGTCCGTACAAGTCTGACACTTCCTCCCGCTCCGCCCAGAGCGGGAGGGGTCATTTGATGATTTCCCACGCGTAAAAAAAGGAACGGGGCCCTAAGAAGCAATATACAGGATGGAACACCGACGCTAAAACGGATCATTCTTAACCCCACCACATAAATATTTTCCCTCGGTTATTGATGTACTGATTACGTAGTAACCGTTTTGCGCGGATGTAAACTTCTGCGCTCAGCAAATTCGCAATCAGCATGCTAAAATACACCCTGTAACCTCGCCAATTTGTTGTTGACGACTCTTCGACTTTGCCACGATAATCTCACTAATAAACCTTTATAAATAACAAGATTAATAACTGTATAACTATCATTCGATAAAGGCATAGCTTGATAAAGTTTCCATTAGTTTTTAGGTACTGAGGTACCTACGGAAAGATCAATCACAAAAACGTTATCTGATCACGTGAATGCATTAAATTAGCGATTGAAATTGCGAATAAATTATCTAATAATTAAGTTAGGGTGTTCGATTGATCAAATTAAGGTACCTACGTGCTGATTGATAATATCATCAATCAGTTAATTTATCTTAATTCTCCATCTTTACTTTAGGCGGAGAATTTCATAGAACTGCCAGGCAGTTTTAAATTATAGGTACATTGGATTTCGAATTGACAAGAATTTCTTTACAATACTTTTTATTAGGTACCCAAATTATGTTCTCTTATCAATCTATCTATGTTGTTGTGAATAGTTAGATGAACGCAACAGGAATCCCTTAGCAAAACAGGCGCGTTGGAGTTTACATGCAGAACTTCACAAATAAAACAAGTGTTTTTTAATACAATGCAATTTACACAGACCATTTTATAAATGTTTACCTACCAACTGCGCTCTCCTGACCCCTTATTCACAAACGCTCAGTTTCGATTTCGATTCAGAAAGTCGTATGTCTATCTCGCTCGCTTTCGTAATGCCAACAAGATAGACATACGACTTATCGAATGGAAATCGAAACCGAGCGTTTGTGAATACGGGGGCTGAAGCTATTGAGAATGGGTTTATTTCGACTTAAATTTTTCCTTTTTGGTCACCAATGCCAGAGAGCAGAGAGATTTTTCTTCTTGTCAGCAATATTGAACTGACAACAGTCTCTATTTACATTACAAAACTATTATTACCTATTTCCTCCTATTTCTAGCAACAGACGTGCATCATGAATAAAATTAATAAAATATCAAAACGTATGTTTTCGGTTAGCCACCGCAGGCCCCAACCAGATTATGGCCCACTGGAAGTTATACGCTCTTGTCTGCTCAACGGGATAGGGGTGACAGCGGCTAAGCACTTTGGGGGACATATGGGTGCTTGTACGATTATGTTTCAGGTAAAAAAACAACTTCTCTATTTGAACGTACTTTCTCCCCTAAAATCCCATGCATTTTTGTTCAGTAGGTATTTGAAGTTGTGAATTCGACGCACAAAACAAAACTGACTGACCAACTGAACTGACATGGCAAACTGGTTATTATTTGATAATTCTGCTGGTCTCAGTTAGTCAAACCTACTTATTACCTACTATGTAGGTAGGTAGTGGTGGTTTAGTGATCATTATAATCATAGTCATAAATCTTTATTTATCTCGACATCAAGACATAAGGCGCTGGTTCACACTTGCACAATCTTATATAGAGAAAGGTGTCTGATAGGTATAGCTAGATCCTGCAGTACAGATCACCTCTCGGGCTTAGAAATAAACATTTCATTTTTACAAAAATACAAGTGAAGATAAAATATAGAATTGAAAGTAGTAAGCATCAAAAATTATTAAGTTGTTTGAAATTCAAACAAAGGTAAATCAAAAATATGAAATTACAGAAAAACATAAAATTACTGAAACATACTATAGTTCCAAAGTAAAAACAAACATTTATGAAGGTTTCGCAGTGTAGGTAGACTCTGATAATGGCTTTGTTTGCCACGCAGGCAGGCTCCCGCCACGAAGAAGACGAGGCCCTCGGGGCATGCCACTTCCTCCGCGCTGCGTCAACTGCGTCCAGTTGTGCGTTTTCCGGCTTCACTAAGATGCGCTACATGGCGCAAAAAGGAGTGTCCGTCACCTGCACCAGTGACAGACAGTCTATAGCATACACCCTCAGATGCCCCGTCACCTCCTTTCCAGAAATGAAGTGCTATTTGCTGGACACAGTTCTTAGGTACAACTAATTTAATATTTCTAGTAAGTTTGCATACAAAGCCTCCAGGCTGAAAGAGGTTCTAGATAGGAGGACACGCGTTATTGATTATTCTCTTTCTTACCAGATGCTGCTTCAAACAATGGGAGATTGATGACTTGAAACCTATGCTGAAGGATGACCTGCATCGCATTCATCCGTTACAACGTGTCATAGACTTAGCCCAAAAAGCGTGTTGGGCGGGCCCACTATCCAACTCTTTGTTTAGCGTACTGCCAAGGATAGATGAAATGACTGGGGAAACTCTTAACAATTATACTAACTTTAACTACAAGGCTGATCACTGTACTGTAGCCAGTGTTGGTATACCTTATGAGGAGACAATAAAGTTGGCGGAAGCCATCGACCCTAGACGAGTTAGTGGATGTTTAAATTTTTGCACAGGAATTAGTGAAAAGAGGGGAGCTTTAGACAGTTCATTGTAGGTTAGATAGACTACATCATATATATCTGCGTCATGATGAAGACAAGCCTAAGTTACTTGTACTTATACGAGTAGGTACCTTCGTTACGAATGTACTCGTATAAGTATTTCGACTGTAGTTTGTGTATGTACGTAATAGGTACTAATGCTGAGTTAATATCTAGGAAAGGCCACCATCAAGGATGTTGTCGACCTCTCGGCCGCGAGCCGGCTTCGAGTTGTATGACTTGGGCCCCGAGAGCGACACCTGGATATGTGTCGTGGTGCCTAGCTGCGGTACAAATGATCTAGCGTAAGTTCTCATGAATGCGTACATCATCCTATTCATCATCTTCCTAGCCTCTCTCCAACTACGTTGGGTTTCGAGGGTCAGCTTCTAAACGGAGAATTTTACATGAAGCGACTGCCTATCTGACCTCCACAACGACCACAACTTTTACTGTTTAATATGATACCCCTTGATAAGACCAGTTGTCAGACTTTCAAGCTTCTGACTACCCGTAACGCGGTTTTCTCCGAGGCAGGGAGGGAAAAGGTATGTATTCCAAATGCCAATAATGTACCTACGATTCCAATAAATTGCTTTCTTCTCCTTCACGTGCCTCGTACCTACTGCGTTACCTAAAATACTCCACCATATTCTCCTGTTATGGCAGGACATTATTCAAGCACTCGATAATAGCGCACGCCTGTGGGACGGACAACGTGCAAGAGGGCACTCACCCCGACATCGACCACAGTGCGGAACTACCTATCGGCCTCATGCCGGCAGGTGACCTGTACACCACGTACAAAGCTTTCAACATAGCGTATTTCGATACTGGCGTATTTGGTAAGAAGGCTCTTATTTTTATTACCGTTTCATTTTGGGTGGGTAACTATTATTTCACCACCTAACTGGTGGCAAACTATCATTGCGCTACATGCCAAGGGAGCCGGCTGCACACAATAATATGGTATTTCGGCAGCACAGACAAAACGCAATTCCCTACTTAGAGAGCATTAAGGTGGAAGCGACGGGGTGGCCCGCCAAATTCAAAGGACCTTAGATTCGCTAAAAAATACATTTTTAAAGCGGCGCGTTGCGCTCTCTGCCCCCTTCGTTCCCCATTCCTCTTTGCCGTAAAGTCGGATCTGGTACGGCACAAATGGCAGTCCTAAACCAGCCGCTCAAGCAAGAAAAGCATTTACCCGGATAATATGATCGATAGCCATAAAAAAGTGAACGTGTAAATGTTTAAATAAAAGTTTTATATTTTCAGGCATTGTAGCAAAGACACGTGCATGCACAGCGTTGCACGTCGCAAAAGCTGCGGCTCAGTTCCTCGCTAAAGTCGGGGACCTTGATGCTAACCAGATTAATGCTGGCAAAAAAAGGCTTAGTAAGTTCATCATTGTTCTATCGCTGGTGTATTGGTGCTCTAGAAAAGCTAGATTTAAATCTCGCCCCTGCCTGGATCCTATTGCTTTCTGTAGACGTATGTTACGTAGTAAGGTATTCCAGATAATTTGTGCTTATACAGTGCTTCAAGGATTTTAGCTGGCGCGTTGGTTCAGATTTTGGCCACGCGCCAATAGATGCATGTGCTAGCATGTAGGTACTCAGCTAGCATGTATTTGTATGTACCAGTATACGAACGCTTATGGATCATTACCTACTCATTATACTCATTATCATTATGGGTACAAATCCAAATTACAGTCAGACTCGCCCACCGCGCGGCGGTCTATTTTTTTATGATTTAATTACAAATGTGTAGTTTTTAGACTTTACCCTGTACCTACTTGTAGCATGTAAGTAAAGATGAACCGACTGAGTTTGTGGCGTATCGGTTATTACGCCCTTCCATATCTTTGAAATGGAGTGTCCACAGTTTGCTAGTTTTGCGCTCACTATACGCAGTTTGCAGACTGTCTCAGTTAGTGGCCTACTCACAGCAAAACCGGTTCCAGTCGGCGGCGGCGATACGGTTGTTCGCCGGGCGTAGTGAGTCCGTTTGCTGCAAACTGTTCATGCGGACAGTTGGAAAGAAGCTATCGACGTGTTCGGTTCTATAAGATACCATTAAGATATTAATACCTACCTACGTCAAAAATATCCATCGTGACCAACACAACCACTCCCTTCGTACAATAATAGTAAAGTGAAAATTCAGTCGGTCGACCTAAATAAGCGGCTAACTCATAAGCTAACTCAAAAATTTACTAAAAATATTTTCGAAATGTCTTTTAAAAATGAAGATAATTGGAAATTTCTGTTTTATAGATAATTAAAAATCGGTTTAATTTTGCTGTAACATTATTTTTCGAAAATGTTTTTTAGTAATTTTTAGACCTATGTATACTGCTTATGCGTACGAAGTTTAATTAAAATCTGTTCAGTCATTTCGGAAAATATCGATTTGAAAGTTTGTATGAAATGCCGTAGGGTATAAACGCTCTTAAAATCCAGCACGTAGCAATCCAGCCCACATAAAGAAAAGTAAAGGTGTTTGTAAGATACAAATTAATAACGAACAAATTAAAGATTTGAAGCAATATGTATTTCATACATAGTTGAAATATCCAATTTCTTAAAAAAAAACATTAGTTTTATGGTTCGTAAGTACGATTCGTTTTAGTTTAATTAAAATTCGTTAAGTTATGAACATATGTGAATCAACCGTAGTTATCTCGAAACTTATTAAAAACAGTTTAAGTATTTATTATTATACGTAACCCTTCAAGGGACTGTAGACCAGAGAATATAGTTTTAATTTCAACTCGATACCTCCACGCGTTCCCGAGGTAAAGGGTCTTGACAGACAGGCAGACGGACAACAAAGTGATCCTAGCTATAAGGGTTCCGTTTTTTCCTTTTGATGTACATGTGATGTACCCTAAAAACACCCCTAGGCACATTTTCCTATTACGTTCCCAATGCTAATTAAAATTTATTTATTACAGAAGTCAGCTTAGCACTCCACGAGGAAGATTGCGTGCAGATGTGTGAGGGATTGGCTCTTCAGACATCCAACGGCTTTTGTATAGACAATGCACAAGTTGCCATGAATATGATTGACTCTGTGTCTAACGAGGAGATAAAAAGTACTGCTTTGTTTCTGTCGTCTAGAGGTAAGTTCACGTAGATCAGCCCCCGTATTCACAAACGCTCGGATTCGATTTCGATTCGATAAGTCGTATGTCTATCTTGTTTTAGCATTACGAAAGCGAGAGACATATACATACTGCTCTCCGAATCGAAATCTGGGGCTGCTCAAATCAGTCACTCATCATCATGGGACTTTTTCATCAAACTGCAGCAGCAGTAACTTTGTTTTTCATTTAATTTAATGATGAAATGAAATGAAATTGAGTCTTACTGCGAGTCGCACTTGGCCGGGTATTTTTACTATTTTTTTTTTTGTTTTTGCTGGTTTCGTATTCTTATCAGCAAACCCTTTTGATTGATACCCATGGGGAAACATAAAAAATAATCTGCCATCTTTGGGAGTCCGCCATATTGGATTTCTAATGACGTCACTAAGTTAACCATGCATTGCCATCCAAACTAAACGTGGATGTAATATTTCAGTTCCATCGGTTGGGGATAACTTTTGTTCCCTTGCAAAGATTGGACCTAAATAAAAATTTCAGTCACATAAAATCTTCTAGGTACTTAATAAAAACAAGACGATGGTGTTACTACCTACCGATTTGCGCCACATCCACATGTCAAAAGATGCTTGTACGCACGGCTACCAATCAAGCTATGCAAAACCAGTATAAGCGGATCTGTCATGGTACGGGAAATCTATACACAGCCAGACCATGTTATACTGGAACGTTTTAGCTTGATGTGTCACTTTGTGCACAGATAAACTTACTACCATGCGTAAAAACTTTATGAAGGGCAGTTGAAACGTTTCGAAGCTTATTTCTCTTAGTTTCATAATTAAATCTACGCTCTATAGTCCTTACTACACCATAAGGCGAAAGAGTTAGTATTTGTACAATAACAGCCGTACAGGTCGATCTTCAAGGTTAAGCCGCGCTTGCCGAGGTTGGTCTGTGGATGGGTGACCATCTATCGTAGCGAGTTTTCTCCGGGCCTCGGAAAGCGCGTAAAGCCGTTGGTCCCGGCTGTCATTTGTAGATCTTTGACAGTCGTTACTGTTAGTCAGAAGCTCGACAGTCT
This sequence comes from Cerastis rubricosa, assembly GCA_949152445.1. NCBI lineage: Eukaryota > Metazoa > Arthropoda > Insecta > Lepidoptera > Noctuidae > Cerastis > Cerastis rubricosa. Next base: position 20,891,092 of record OX424541.1, read on the forward strand.
GACGACCAGCCGAGGGGTATCGTATTACCCAGTTACTGGGTCGTGTAGGTCAGATAGGTCTCTACTTATAAAATGCTGATATTCAGCTGCATCAGGTTCGACTGGGAGCCGACCCCAACATAGTTAGGAAAAAGGCTAAGCAGATGATAATGATGAGTTGTAGCATTATAGGGCCCAAAGTAATTAAATAATTACCTACTTTTACTCAAGTTATCATTTTGACATTTATAGATACGTGTATTAGACGTATCATTGTGGGAGGACTATACTTTATCTTTTAAACTGTTCGCCATAATGACTTGTTTTTTGTTGTTTCAGCACCTGAAATGGCCTATGCCGTTGTAGGCGATATTGGAAGAGTGGCCTACGATGTCGACATTCGTCCGTGCTAGATTCTAAACATACATAGAAATTGTACCTTTATTGTATTGTTTTTAGACGAAAATACTTCATACAAACGTATTCAAAAAAATAAATTATGAAATGAAATACGATAATTATTGAGCCGTTAGGAGATAACTGCAAATTGGAGTTGGAAGTGAGAGAGTATTTGGTATTTTAAAGCGACGTCGAATGAAAAAAAAAACTGGTGCGCTCGCGTATCCCCCGGGTTCGAACTACCGAGGAGAAATAAAGTATCCATGTGTAAATCCCAGTTATAAACTACTGGTGTGCCAAACATCCAAAAGCATTCAGTAGTTTTCGCTTGGAAGAGTAAGAAACATTCTCACAAACATTTGCTTTATAATAGTAAGTATGAAGATCTAGATTCTAGATATAGCTTGAATTTGACATAAGTATTTATTTTTGAATTCAATCACTGGCAGGATATCGCACGTACGCACAGTTGCACAGCCTAGACTACAGGGTCTATCATGAAATTCTTTAATCAATTTCCTTATATATCATCTGCCTACCCTTTTTCCAACTATGTATAGGTCGGGTTCCAGTCTTACCAGATGCAGCTGAATATCCGCATTTTTCTCTGAGTGACTACCTATCTGACCTCCACAATCCAGTTAGTTCTGGGTAGTAGAATACCCCTTGCAATGGTAAGACTGGATGTCAGACTTTCGGGCCACTGACTACAACAACTAGTAACAACAGACAAAGATCTACAAAAGACAGCCTGGCTCAACTACTTAACATGCTTTCTGAGGGACGGAGGAAACTGTATGAAATGGGTGGTGACACATCCACAGACCAACCTAGGCAAGCGTGGCTGACGATCAACCCGAGCCACTGTAATTATTTAGCCACAAGCTCTTCAAATACATTTCCTCAAATAATGAAGGTTTAATTCTCCAAAGTGGTTAGATAGAAAGTCATTTTAGCTGATGGAAAATCTATTCCAGCACAAGGTTTAGCCAACTAAAGAACAAACCCACGATGAAATTAATCTACTTTAATTCTTAACAAATCAAACTAATCAAGCTTTATACACGTCAGTGTGTTTGTAATTAATCTTCTTGTCGATCCCCAGTAACTGGCGGATGATGAACTCGGGTAGATGCTTGTGTTTCCAGCGTGTTGGCAGTGGTGTGTGGTTGGCTTTCTGCAGTTTGTTGGCCACGTACTGCTCCGCTTGGAACTCGTTGGCATCCTTCACCATAGCTATCAAGGCGTTTTGGAAGTTCTTCTCTTTGGTTTGACGACGGTGCTGCTTTATCTGTAATTTAGATTTAGAGAAATTAGTTGTTAGGATGAATGTGACTCTGGGACCCTTTTTGGGAGAAAGTGGGCCAATATTCTTCAAGATTTATTGCGGGAGGAGACTATAATGCCAAGCATACGTTTTGGGGTTCTAGGCTTGTTCTCCCCAGAGGGCGAGAACTCTTTAAATGCATCCAAACAAGAAATATGAACGTGATATCGTCTGGTCAACCGACCTACTGGCCATCAGACAAAAGAAAAATCCCGGATGTTATCGATTTCTGTGTCAGCAAAGGAATCGCAAATAACAAAATATCTTGCCGTAGTTGCTGGGACCTGTCCTCAGACCACTCTCCAATCATAGTAGAACTACACACTACCGCCCAAGAATGCGTCAAAAAATGTGTTCTGCATAACAAAAGAACTAACTGGCCCCTATTTCGAGAGCTCATCGACAAAGCATTCCAGGAACCAGTTAGTCTAAAAACGAAAGACGACATAACAGAAGCTGTTCTGTACTTCAATAACAGTGTGCAGAATGCAGCCTGGTCTTCAACCCCACCACTACCACATGGAAGCACGGACAACTATGTAGCGAAACATATACTAGTTAAAATAATCCAAAAAAGGAGAATAAGGAAGCATTGGCAGCAAAGCAGAGATCCTGATGTAAAAAAACAACTCAACCACATCAACAGACAGTTGAAACACATTTTAGACAAAGATCGTAATGACGGATTTCAAAATTATCTAACTGGTCTGGATGCTACTGCTTCCTCGGACTACTCTTTATGGAAAGCCACCAGAAGACTAAAACGGCCTGTTATTGTTTCTCCTCCGATAAGAAAATCAGACGGTTCCTGGGCACGGACGGACCAAGAGAAAGCCGAAACCTTCTCAGAACATCTCTCAAAAGTCTTTATTCCTCATCCATATGAAGGCTCTCCAGTAGATGCCGCAGAAATTACTAACTATTTGAATACTCCTAAAAATACGGAGGAAATGCCCTTAAAATTTTCCAAGACGGAAGTTGCCCGAATCATAAATAAATCGGACCCAAAGAAGTCACCAGGATACGACCTTATTACAAACCGTATATTACAAGAACTACCTGAATCTGGCATAACTTTTCTGACGTCATTATTTAACGCCATGACAAGACTGCAGTTCTTTCCCCTGGAGTGGAAGGTCGCACAAATTATAATGCTACTGAAACCAGACAAACAACCAGAAGAAGCAAAATCATATAGACCCATAAGCCTCTTACCTATTCCATCCAAAATATTTGAATCTCTACTGCTGCAACGAATCCTTCCTATACTCAAAGAAAAAGGACTAATTCCTGACCATCAGTTTGGGTTCCGCAGTAAGCATGCCACTGTCGACCAGGTGCACAGATTAACAAATAAGATCATGGAATCACTGGAGGCAAAGTCTTACTGTACCAGTGCATTTTTGGACATATCTCAAGCGTTTGACCGCGTTTGGCATGCAGGTCTGCTTTTTAAATTAAAAACTGCTCTACCAGATCACCTGTACGGAATACTAGAATCATTTCTACAGCAGCGCCACTTCATAGTACAAAGTGGGGAAGCATTGTCTGATCTTTGTCCCGTACAGGCAGGAGTGCCACAAGGTAGCGTACTGGGTCCCATACTCTACTTACTGTTCACTGCCGATTTGCCGACATCTGAATCATTAACTACTGGAACCTTTGCTGACGATACCGCCATATTAGCTGCTCATAGTGACCCAAAAATTGCCTCACAAATACTCCAAGAAGGACTTAATGACATATCAGACTGGCTTAAAAAGTGGCGGATAAAAGCCAACGAAACAAAATCAGTCAATGTTACGTTTACTTTGAGAAGAGGATCTTGTCTTCCGGTCACACTTAACAACATTGAAGTCCCACAAGCAGATCATGTGAGATATCTAGGATTGCATTTAGACAAAAGACTCACTTGGCAAAAACATATATTCACTAAGAGGAAGCAACTTGGTATCCAAACACGAAAACTTTACTGGCTCATTGGGCGAAAGTCGCAGCTATCCCTTGAGAACAAAATACTTTTGTACAAGGCAATACTGAAGCCCGTCTGGACGTATGGGATCCAATTATGGGGCACCGCATCTCACTCAAACATAGAAATCATACAGAGGTTTCAAAATAAAGCACTGCGTATGATAACCAACGCGCCGTGGTTTGTACCCAACGATCTATTACACCGTGACCTGCGAATGCCCACTGTGGAGCAGGAAATCGTACGCCATACCAAGTCCTACAAAGAACGAATCCAACAACATCCAAATACTCTGGCTCGGCCATTAATGGAGAATCACAACAAAGCGCGACGACTGAAGCGCAAAATACCTCAAGACCTAATCCAATCACAGTAACTACTGTCTAAACAATGAGGATGTGACACAGGTCACATACTGAGAGCGCCAGCGATAGCACCAACCAACATACTGCTGAATGTCCCACAAAGGAGACAGATTGTAGTAATACAAGAACAAAAAAAAAAAAATTGTGGCCACAAGCTATTAAATAGCGACATCACTACTCACTGGCTTTTATATCTATAAACTTATACTATTATTATTTTTATTTTTGACACCAAATTTTTTGGTATAAAGTACATTCCAATATTACCTTAGTTTATTTTTGAACTTTTATAATTAAACTAGATTTCAAGCATCACAACCAAAGAATTGTTCTTTTTTCATCAAAACACACTTTTTTGACTTATCAGTATACTAACCCTAGCCCAGGTGTACCGCATCTTCTTCCACAGCTTCCTTCTCTGATGCTTCTTCATCTTCTTCCTCCTAATAACAATCAACCTTGCAGCTTGAATCTCCTCCTGATTTATAGCTGGTAGACCAATCTCATCCTTTCTCCACTCTTTGTCCAGCAATGGAAGGATAGAACGAGGGTTTACAATAGGTATGTAAGGTATCGGGTCCTGTCTAATTCCATTGGGCCTCCGTTTATCTATGATTTCAACACCAATACTCCTTGGTGCAAAGGAAAGAATTCTTGGATTACAAACCAATTCATTCTTAGTTTTTACAACGTTAGGGACAATAGGCTTGCATTCCGATATGGTTTTCAGCGCCGTGTTAAGATTGAGCATGCGAAATTCTGGAAGTTAATGAAAATTTCGTGAATAAGTAAATAAAACGTAAGACATAACCTCAAAATATTCTGTACGTACGTTTGATGGTGTTGTGAAGAGAGTTCATCGTAAAGCTTTCTTCTCTGTTTTAAAGTATATTACATAATACGAATAATATAATGAATTAGGATTCAATTTTTAAAATACATAACAATTCCATCTGTAAGTTTAGGTTAATTCAATATTGACAGCTGTGTTGGTTGACACTGACAGCTGACAGTCTAGTTGACGAATCTTTATGGTGTTGCAAAAGGAAATTAGAAAAAACCATCTTGAACAATAATAATTATTTTAGTACCACTGGAAACTGATGATTTGAATACACCATCCCACCGCGAAACGTTACAGAACCGCTACTGATGAGCTTCTGGGTTCCATTACCGGGTTGGGCAGTGAGTGTCATGCCTAGTATTATTAGATTAGTAGTCTCTGCTGAGGTTGGTTGCCGTGACCGAAACCGGCTATTGAAACTATTATTTAGAATGGTATTCGGGTAATTTATGTAATAATAATTTATTATCATCTACTGTAGGACTCGTGGCTACGAGGAGGGCCCGTCGATGAGTGCCACTCATTCATTACGTAGGTACCGAGCTTCCAAAAGCACGTTACGTTAACTCGCTAAGCCGTTGGTCCGGCTCGGCGGCTCAGCGGCTGTCATTTGTAGATCATTGACACTTACAGGTAAGTCTGATAAACAGTCTTATCAAGGAGTATTGTATTATCCAGTACTAACTAGGTTGTGGATGTCAGATAAGCAGTTGCTCTTTCTAAACTAATATTATAAAGAGGAAAGATTTGATTGTTTGCATTGAATAGGCTCCGAAACTACTGGTCCGATTTGAAAAATTCTTTCAGTGTTAGATAGCCCTTTTATCGAGGAAGGCTATAGGCTATATATCATCACGCTACGACTAATAGGAGTGGAGCAGCAATGAAAAATGTTCCGAAAACGATTGAAACGATTTGAAAAATTCTTTCAGTGTTAGATAGCCCATTTATCGAGGAAGGCTATAGGCTATATATCATCACGCTACGACCGATAGGAGTGGAGCAGCAATGAAAAATGTTGCAAAAACGGGGAAAATGTGACGCAAACGAAGTTGCGCCGGACAACTAGTGTTAAATACTTGAATTCAGCTGCATTCGGTTAGACCGGAAGCCAACCCTAGTCAGATGATGATCATCGGTACATAGGACAGCGACGGTCCGGTGCAAGTCCGGTGCGAGCAATCGTGCGAAGTTTAGCAAGGTTAGCTGTAATTTGCGTGATGAGGTCTATTTTTGCTGACCAGTGGGACCGGTAATATACTTACGATGTCGACTACTTACACTAATATCTGAGCACATTTTTTTACAGATCGTTCATATGGCTTTCCAGTACGCTGATAACAAGACAAGTTCCAAATTCACCTAGGGGTGCGCCAATGTGGCGCACCCCTAGGTGAATTCAGCATGGAATCGCATTTTTCCGTGCTCCTAAGAGAAACAGCGGGAATGCTATGTTTGTCGATCTAGCAAATGACGGTTACGAGCGACGGAAAAGGATAAGGGCAAGGCAAAATGAGATTCCGTGCTGATAGATGAGAATCAACCCTAATTGGGAACACTCAATCTACGCGTAGGTACTTAGGTAAATCAAACAAACAAGCAGTTAATTCTGAATCATTTAGTTATTCATTCAATCAATTTAGGTATTTTTGTACTTTAACTTAAGTACATTAAAATGATAACATTGCAAGTATTATGTGATCCTATGTATGATTGCTCGGTGCACGAGACATGGATAGGTCACCTACAGAATTATGTAGGTACAATATGTACATTCCTGTGTGATTTACAAAATTTGCATTTGCAGGATTGACTTTTAGTGCAGGAAAATTAGGGGATTTATCTCAGAATGAGAGATAGTTGGCTATAAACTTGTGTAAAGCTTTATTTCGACACCCTAAAACTTGTTCAACTTGTTTCACAAAACCTACTTATCGTAGGGTGAGAGAGATATTCCATGGTAAAAAAACATTTTCAAACAGAAGTTGTAGAGAATTTAATCCTCTACCATATCTATTTATTTACAAATAGCATAAAACCCATAGGAAACGAGATATTTGCAGTAAATGTGTCAAAAAAACGATTTTTGACCTTTGACCTTGGAATATCTGGTGTCGCGGACACCCTACGATAAGTAGTAGTATAGGATCCCGATATACAACGACCTTCACCGAGCTGGTTAATGGATGAAACTTATTTTATATTAAATTTAATATATCAATAAATATAAGGGTTGTCTAAAAAATTTCAGTCAGTTTTTTTAGTCAGGTTAATTGACAAATTCCATACCAATCGAAAGTATAAAGCCCATAGAATATGTAAACGTTAGGTTGCCTTTTCTTTTCCCGTCACAACTCTCACCGGTAACTTGCACCGGTCTGGTTAATGAATAAAAAAGGCAACCTATGGTTTGCATATTTTATGGGCTATAAACTTTCGATTAATATTAATTAATCATATCCTGAACTGAATTTTTTTAGAGAACCCATATGCAATATATTTATTGACAAATTAAATTTAATATAAAATAAGTTTCATCCATTAGCCAGCTCGGTGAAGGTCGTTGTATTCCGGGATCTTAGGCTATAGGTTTTGAGACAAGTTTTAGGGTGTCGAAATAAAGCTTAATACAAGTTTATAGCCGACTATCTATAATTCCGAGATTCTTGCCCTAATTTGAATAATTTTCCTGTAATATTATTGAAACAAGTTCTCCACAACTAAGTAGTGGCTATACTAGCCATTGCTGACAAGACTGACCGCATGTAAAAGAAGTTACTAGAAAAAGCTGTCGTTCTACTTTTCTGCCACTCTTTACATAAACATAATTTAATAAAAAAATAAATACCATAGTGTATTAGTTTATACAGCAAAGAAGGGACACAGACGCGAAAAAAGTTATCACTCAGTACATCATTGTAAACACCCCCACATCGAAATTTTACATGGGTAATTTTAAAAAAACAGCTGTTCCATAAATTTTGACTGAGAAGTAGACACCGCAGATTTTTTTTGTATACGCGGTGATACAGAAACATCAGCTCAGCTTATCACAGCCCACAGTTGGACAAAGAACTCTTCCAAGTTTCACAACAAGACCTTGTCTGCAGCCTTCTGCGTTAAGTCTGTCCCAGCCTCTTATTGAGTTTAGGCACTGCAAATGTAAAATTGCTTTGCAACTTTCAAGTTGCTTCTAAACCAAGTAATTCTTTAGTATTAACACTGTCAGATGATGTATTCTTCTCTCTTCGTTTTCGTTTCTTACTTGTCGACATTCTCTCCAGTTTACTTTCACTTCTTCTAACTGAATTTCTTAAAATGGTTTTGATAAACCTGTAGCAATCCATTACAGAGAAATTGCTATCACATTCATGTATTAACTCATGAAAAAACGTTATTGTATTGTTGTAAACTTTAAATGGAATTTTTGATACCTCTCCTCTTGAACCTCCAGACCAAGAGCATTGGGTCATGAATTTTCTACAAAACAAGGCGTCGATTAAAATGTATCCACAGGTTATACCATCTTCTTTCCCATTAAATAGTACTGAGTACTTGTCCCGCAGCATTTGTCTCTTCTCTAGATCATTGAGATCGTTTTCAAACTCATCCAATTGTTTCTTGTTCTCAATTATGGTTCTAGAATCAGCTTGAGATGTAGATAACTTATATTTGGCATAGTTTCTTGTCAATATATCAGTTTTAGAGATACTCTGAAATCTGGCTGAGAAATCTGATAATTTAGACATTATTGTGTCTTGGTTGGCTATCATTAAGTTCTGATTTTCTAATATCTTTAGAGATATTTCTGTTGAAGATGGGTTATTATTATCTTCGATTGTGTTATCCATGTCTGGCAGCTGAAACAAGAATATTCCCATTAATTTTTAGATGAGAACTGCATATGATAGCAGAAGAATTGAATTATAAGCTTTGAAATACAGAGACCAATTCTGCTTACCTCATCGTCAAAGTCGTTTGCTTCTAAATACAATACCCCATTTGTATTTGCTCGATCCTAGAAACAATAAAATAATAATTTTTTTATAATAATTGGTCAAAATTGCAACACAAGTATGCCAGAGTGTGAACTAAAGCTTTGCTTACACTGCTTCAACTTCATCATTCTCTTGCCCTAATACTGATTTATTTGGGGTTGGCACATGTCTTCTTCTTCCATACTTCTCTATTACTTGTCATCTGGTGACACACCTACTTTATTGCCATATCATTCTTCACACAGTCCATCCATCGTTTCTTTGGTCTTCCTCTACTCTTGTAACCACCCACAATCATACTTAAATTTTTCCTCACCGTTATTTTATACCGTTCCAGTTTTGAGCCATTTGCTGGCCTGTAAGGCTTCAATCCTCTTTCGGCAAGACGTCTCCTGACTGTCCACTCGCTTATTGGCTCCCTTCGAACTGGCAGAAGTTGTTGTTGAACCGCAACTCCCGTCTGATGTCGATTTCTTAACATGGCTGCAGCAATGAAACGATCTTCTCACAGTCCTTCACACAGTCCATCCATTGTTTCTTTGGTCTTCCTCTACTCTTGTAACCTCCCACAATCATACTTAAATTTTTCCTCACGACATTTTCCTCATTTTTTCGCATCATATGCCCATACCACGACAACCGATTACCACAAATCTTTTCAGACACCAGCACCGCTTTCAGACTTTCTCTTATGTACTGATTTCTTATTTTATCCATTCGCGTAACACCACACAATATCCCCCTTAGCATTCTCATCTCAGCCACATGCAAATGCCTTTCATTCATCCCTTTTGTGGCCCAAAATTTTGATCCATACAAGACAGCAGGTCTAACCATTATTTTATAAATCTTCCCCTCAAGTTTAAGAGGGATGCGGAAGTCGCAGATAGTTCCCGTCATTTCATCCATCCCATGTTTATTTTGTGCTAATACTACGATCTTTTTCGCCATCGCTTTGCAAGTAGTGAACCGAGATACCGAAAATCAGAGCAGACAGGAAAAAACGCGACATTTAGCGCTATGACACCGGACTAGAGAGACCGCCGAAATCGTAAAACATGTATTCAGTTTTAGTTCTGCTGATTATCAGGCCAACATTCTCCAGCTTCTGTTGCCATTTCTCCAATTTGCTCTAGATCTGCGGACCATCTTCACCAACAAGAACAATGTTTTCGGCGAACAGCATGCACCAGGGTGCCTCTTCCTGTATGTCCTACGCTAAGCTTCCATACTCAACAGGACTAGGTAAGGACTCAAAAGCCGACCCTTGATGCAAGCCTACTCCCACACTCAACTGGTTGGTGTTGCCAGCAGCTTACCGGACGTAGGTACAAGATTGGCTTTACCTTATCCAGTGTTATTGCAAAACTTAGTCAATATTTTAATGCCACAGAAAGTTCATACAGTTGTGTATAAATAATACAGTTGTGTATATATATTCTTGGTATAAATTATCTTAACAGCAAAATTATTGACAGTTTTTTTTCAATGTCAACAACTTCCCGCATGCACCTCGTTAATTACAACCTGTGAGTTGACTGATGAGGTCTCATAAAAAATCATTTAGTCAGAGCTCTTCGGTTATTTGAAAAGAGTCTTAGAGGGCAAAACTTATAAATCAAGTGGAGTTAAATCTTACCGTGAGTTTGGCAAAATCAAATTCTCTCATTGTGCTTCTGTTTCTTTGTAGCTTTCTCATTTTGTTTGAAGATTCTCCTGATTCATTTCCAGTGTTCATGAAATTCTTTCTTTTAGATGACTGTTGCTTCCTGTTCATGGGATTTACATTTACCTGAAATGGAATCAAACATAAGTACATCTCTTGAGAGTATTTAGATTTACCATGGAAGATGATATTCCTACAATCAGCTGCTTTCAGTTAATAAAGCAAAAATGCCGCTGCTAACCGTATCCCAATAATTTTGCCAGTGAAGAGGATGGCAAAGTAGACATACAATCATAATAATATGAGTTGTTTCATAAGTCATACACAAATGTAGATTCACGAAACGTACACCTGCAATGTCACAATGTCAGGATGGTTGAAATGGCATCAGGTCACTGGAACCACTTGCAACCTACACATATAGACCTCAAGTTAGTGGAAAATATACAATTCCGTGATTCAACCTCATACAGTATGGATTGAAATGCAGAATATAAATGTAACCAATTTAATGCATAAACATTACAGGATATGCAATATTTATTATTATTAGATAAGTATAAACATTACATATCCTTAACCATGCTATTATAAAAACTTTTGGCCTACCATAATTATCCTACATATGGATGCCAGAGAGAATGAAATGAAGATTGCAAAAATTTTTATGTGAATGCTTTGTCAGATGATAAATAGATAGATTAATCATTTAGTCAGTGCACACAAAAGACATAACACAACACACAGAAGCACAATTAAATGACACAGATTACATAAATATACCTATATCAAAACAAGGTGTCAATATACAAAAAGAAAAAAAAAAAATTACGAAACAGTTACAGTAACACCATGACTTCAAATAAAATAACCAGAATACAAGGTGCAGTGTGCATCTCAAGGTTGCACCAAATGGGAGTCCAGCTCAGTATGTGTCAGGCATGCACCTGACGCTGATATTAACCTGGATCCCTTTTATGACATACGGACGTTGAGCAGACGAGATAAATTGGTGTTGTGAGTGAAAGTGTTATTTAGGCACCGAGTGAAATTATGTAAGTATCCCTCAATTTAAATTTAGTATTTTACAGTAAGTTTAGTTTACTGTATTGGAAATTATGAATTGGTAAATACTTACATGCTCAAAATGTTTCACTGAATGCAAAGGAACATCATCATCGCTGCCACTGTTATCCATTTCATCTTCTACCGTCATTTCCAGTGCATCTTCAATTGGATCACATTCTATTTTAATTTCTAAAAGCTGTTCACTGTTGATAACTGTTGTTGACAAGTTGGAGTTGAGATTGGATGCTACTCTATCAATCTTCTTTATTTCTTGTTCAGTGACCTGGAAAACGATTTAATAACTCTTTAAGTTATAGCAGCCTAAAAATATTACTAGAACACAGTAAATTTAAGCAAGCATGGGAATCGCCATTAGGTATATGTAGGCTAAAAATAATCAATCTTAGAAAAAAAAACTTTTTTTTTCTCAATATTTTTCGGTTTTTTTTACACTATCTCATAGTTTTTCACTAGAGCAACAGTTTCTTTCCAGACAAGATTTTCATCTGAGCTACCATTTTGGAAATATAGTTCTTTTTATAAAAATTAAATAAAATTCGGAGGCACTTAATTCGGAAACGGTGCGTCTTGGGTCTATACTTCTCAGAACCTAAATGATTTCTATGGTCGAGGTTAACCCGAAAAATTTCAGAGATTTTAATTTTTTTTTGGAGAATCCACTTTCCCAAAAAAAAAAAACATTTTATTTTTGTTTTCTTTGCTGTTCATATTGCCTCTAAGCATATACTCCAACTCCTACAAATCCGCCCCTAAGACGACCCAATGACCCCCAACTCCTTTACAGTTAAAAAGCGCCTGAATTCAAATGGTTTATTGAAATAAATGCTTTTGAGTTTGAAATTACATCCAACACAACAAAATTAGAATATGAAGGCCTCACCACACCATGGTTCTGTAGTATACTGAACAATAACCCCTGGGATGTGAAGTATTTCTTCCTGAACTTACTGAATTTCGTAATTAATGCTGAACATTCGTAACAACAATAGTCTGGCATGTCTGAGGAGAGCAGTACCTGAAAGATAATGAAATATTAAGTAGTCGGATTTTTTATACCTACACAAATTTAGCTTTCAGGATTAGAAACAGTATGAATAACTTATCAATATCATTTACAAATCAAACCGATCATAAGCATTGGAAATAATGGTTTTTATTTGACTACCATTGAAGTCAATGAAAATGCAGGGAAAGTAGAGATTTTGTACTTACATTGTGCCCAAACACAGATTTGAAATTCGTTTCTAAGGACCCTTGAATCCTTTGCATTTTAACATCAGTGATCAAACATATTCTACAAGCTTCTACTCTTCCCATCTTGTCATTTATTTATTACAAGGAAATAGGATTTAATTTACAAATCATTTTAATAACACTAGTTGACGTTTAGAATGTAGAATTTGACTTGACATTGACATACCATAGACTAATAATATACTTAGGGTGGCGGGAGGCATGTGGGTTAAAGTGTTGCGAACAGAAATATTTTAATAAAAAGTAAACTTGAATACTAATATATTTGGCACTTTTATAAATTGTTCTGAATCTTCCAATTATTGCGAATTGTGATTTTGTGTTACGTAGTAGTACGTAGTATGAGAATGAAATGCATATGTATGCAAATGTGTAATTTGATGTGTCGTGTGTGTGTGTGTGAAAATAGCCGGTCTTCGTGCACTGGTTTCAACTTTTTTTTGTTGTTATCTCTAATTGTAAACTTGTTATAAATCTTTATCTTCATGCCTCGGGTTAGGTAAATAATTAAAAGTTCATGATTTCAGGTTTAATGTGGTTAAATCTATATGTTTCCGCGATAATTTCATGGACTTTTCATCCTACTTTCTCTTCATAGGTCTATGCCAAGCCGAGTCAGCTCAAAAGGTCAGCCTCAATAATGCAGGCCCTTGTGATTTATTATTGACTTAGTTTACTGAAAAAATAATATTTTACGCGTATTCATCAGACCAAATCAAAATAACATTACATGGGGCGTGGTCCCACTGCTGGCGATTTGAAATTACTTGTGAATAAGTAAAAGGTGGGATGCTGTAAGTAATAAAATGGCGAATTCATACAATGTTGATCAATCAATGCTCTGATCTGGCCCCTTATTCACAAACGTTCGGTTTCGATTTTGATTCGGAAAGTCGTATGTCTATCTCGCTCGCTTTCGTAATGCCAAAACAAGATAGACATACGACTTATCGAATCGAAATCGCAACCGAGTGTTTGTGAATACGAGGGCTTAACTTTTAACCGACTTCTATAAAAGGAGGAGGAAATGAATTTTATAACGTTATAAAATGTAATAAACTTGTTTTTTTCACAGACGTAAATTGAGTGAGAACTTTGTACATTCATCAGTGATCTATTGAGTGATTCGATGGATTGATTAAATTATTTTCACGACTCCTGCTGAAAGGGATTAGGTACCCACGGTGACCCATGGGGATTCCAACTGCCAGTCCATATACTGAAACGGAATATAAACGATTACAAAACAACGTAATTTTTGTTTACATTCCTAGCTCCGCTCCGCTTAGCTTCGCTTCGCTCCCAACCTCCGATATTTAGGTCGCTTGCCTGTCAAACGCTTTATTTTTTCCATTTTACCGGACTTAATTACAAATTCGGAGTTTCATTGACATGGATTAATGATCCACTCGCATTTGAAGTGTACGGTTTTGTTTACATTTTTCGTACACCTATACCTATGTTTGTTTGCATCTAATTGCTGATTGTAGGCACGTCGGGGAATGAATTACATGTATCCAAGCATTTCTGTGATAGAACCGGCTAACTAGGCAGGTACTTACGTCGAAATTGAATTTGTGATTGCAACGATTGTCCTCTCTAGATCCAATTCGTGTGGTTTTATAAGCGCACAAAAAGATAATGATGGCAAGATGATCTGGATTACTGTTTACTAGAGTCCCGTTCCCACGTTTAGAAGAGCAACACACAGAACGAAGAATGATAATCCTCATCATCATAATAGGCCGCTTTTCACATTTTCTTTATACGTAATGCTAAGTTGCTTAGGTATCAAGAATAGTATCGATGCTATAATGCGATAGTTCCTTTATTTTTGCTTTCAGGTGAAACCTTTAAAAGGCGACCGGTCTTTGGGGGTAAGACCGTGGAGTGCGGGATTTCTATCTCACCAAAACCACCCTGGTGATCACAATCTGCACGTAAGAGGAGGCACCGTTTCCTCTTAAAATATCTGTCCGGAGCCCCCCTCTGTGCAACACCTGTTAAGGCATATGCCTGAGGCGACTATATCTACAGAACATGCTGTGCAAGTGTGGACAGCAGCACCTGACCACAGTGCTGCCATCAAACCCGAGGTCACTCGGAATCTGATATAGTACCTTGCATCCAACACTATGACTTAGAGCTGATTCACTCTATCTGACTTTCACAAAATCAGCCCTGTACTACGGGCTAAGAAGATGCTAAAGAAACCATCAACACGCGTGTTTGTGTTTGGGTTAACACAGAACTATTACTTTCCCTTTACGCAACCCTTCTTAAGGGATTATTTACGGGGCCTTTATATCCAATATAAATATATTATTCCGTGGTTGTATTATGTCCATGTATCCATGGGTTTGACCCCATTTAGAATAGCTGAATCATTGAAAATCTCATGTAAGTGGGTAGGTATTGTCGTTCCTGCGGCTTTATCTTAGAGTAGTTTTCTTAGAATTTAACGAATCTTCAACGATAGGAATCAGCTATGTTGAAGGTTTGGCATTGAAAGAAAAAACATATGGAAAAATACGTTGCGTCTTTATAAGCCTCTGTTTCAAATGGTTTTCAGTTAGTTACATTTATTGTATGTATTTTGTTAGAGGCATGACCTAGAACCGAAATCAATGGCATGTGACAAACACCAACCCGCAATGGGCCCGCGTAGTGGTTGACGGCTCACTCTATCTCATGGAAATGTTATGCTGATTAGCGTAAATAACAACGAAATAGCGTTTATTATAAAATAAATTAACCACATTTTCAATAATACCGTCTATATAAAAGTCCAGCTCTCGACATTGAAGACTTCAAAAGCGTGTTGAACTTCAAAGTAAAACACAAAAACATCAGCTGCCAGACAATCAGAGGGTCTCATTACGCCGCAGATCTTTGATGACAGTGAACGGAGTTCAAAGCTGCGTTTATCTGAGACATCGCACGCTCCACGGGACCCTTTGAGCAGCTGGCAAAGATGGCGGCGTCTTCGGGAACCGACAATCGATAGTTTACGTTTGTGCGACGAATTTTGGAGTAAGATGTTTGAGTTTTAAGGAAGCACTAGCTGCGCCCCGCTGTTTCACCCGCGCAGACCGGAATAAAAAGCCTATGTGTTAATAAGCTATCTAAATACCAAATTTCATCCAAATCAACAACATGGTTGGTTGTATGTAGTTTGTTTGTAACCAGTAACAAACAAACACACACACACACACTCACAAACTTTCGCCTTTATAATATTAGTGTCATTAGCTGAGCCCCGTGCCTTAACTCGCTGTTTCTCTTTTTCTGGCTAAAAAGGGTTGTAGCATCATGTTAAATAGCCTATAAACTACCTCAAGAGTTGGCCTATCAAAAGAGTTCGAAGAGAATTTCGAGATTTTTTCAAATCCGACTTGACTAACAAATTAGTATACATAGATGGAAAGATCAAACTGCCTTGTTAGTGTAGTGGTCTCAAGCAAGACTGCTGAGCGCGAGGGCCTGGGTTCGATGCCCAATAACACTTTGCTGGGAATCGAACCTAGGACTTCGTACTCAGCATTCACATTTCGGTCAACGAGGCAGTCTTGATGAGTGATGGGGATGGTGATGATTAATAGCAAACACTTGATTACTTAATTGATTAAAACCTCACAACTTTTTAGCAGCAGAAATCCGATCGGTATCAATATCTAATTTATGAGAGACTTCAGAGAAGGTTGTCCAATTTAAAATCGCATTTAATCAACACAGTCGAACTCCGGCGGTTCATTTTGTTTTTATTCGATACATCTCGATGAAACCCGCGATAGTTCGCGCTGGCGTCCAATTTCCTGGCGACCGCGACCCGCGACCACCTCCCGAGACCCGCAGCAACCCGCAACTTACCCGCAGACGGTCACGATCCGTTTCTAACGTTTTTTACGACACTCCTCGGATATAAGAATGTTTATTACGCTATTACTTATGAATATTAATCTTTGAATCTTATTTCTTTCCTGGTCGCTTCTTTTAATGGCAATTTTAACACTTTGAAATGCTGTAGGTATACATAAATGTTGTATTTTGCATGCCAGTAGCGGTCATTGCCATTGCAATATGTCATCCTTATGACAGATGTCGATAAAGAGGTTTTCTCCGTTTTGGAAATTAAGAACTTCAATTCTTAAGTCGGTACGATACAGTTTGTTCACACTTATTATGCCCCTAGCTATTAAGCAGGCGAACCTGAGGTTTGGATAAGAATATGTTCTACTTTGGAATCATTTAAAACTGGGTTAGCCAATGGGGAAAATAGCTACGACTGGACAGTAGGTACAGGAATTTTGTGATAATATTCTCACACAAAGACAAAAGCTTATTCCAACCACTTGGTAAAACGGTAGATTCAGCAACATTATTATCGCGAAACTGTTTAATATTCGCCATCCGCATTACGAGCCAGTCTTCCCGTAAGACTTTAATATTTTAGCATAAATAACTCTATTCATTAACATCTGCGTCCCGGCTTAAGTTCCGCTAAATTATAACGAGTAAATTGAGATAATAAATGAATTTTGTAACGAAAAAGCTGCTGGGTAGTCTGGATGGAATCCAATTATAAAATAGGTTTACCTTTCGAGAATTAAATACAAAAAATCACGCTTGGATTTCCCGAAGGGTGTGATAGGGGTGTGAAGTAAACACCCACATTTCAACGTGATGTTAAAGGTAAAGGCCAAGTAAAGTTGCCACTAACTTGACAAAAATTCAGACACAGTAACTGAGAATTCAGGGCAAAACCCAATGACATATTCCCCGATCTTGGTACTCAACTGGACACCAGTCTAAGCGTCATGAAATATCAACACAACTTGAATTTCAAACAACCTATTAATTTTTTATGCTTACTACTTTCAATTACATATATTTTAGCTTGACTTGTATTTTTGTATTTTTTTTTTTTTTAGGATGGGAAATCATCCAATGACTTCTTCCGCTCTGGGCGGAGCGGAAGGGAGTGTCAGACTTGACTGACTAAAACCCATCCATGTTCCTTCTTAGCCCTTTGCGTTCCAGGGGCACGGTATCTCTTTCGAACAACCCGCAGCCCTGGCAGGCATCGGCCCTCTCGGACCCCTTCCGATTTGCTGACATCTTCTTGAGGCGCGCGTGGAACACGAACGCGCCGTCGACACGGTCTGTCGTCATAAGACGGACGGACAGTGAGCTAGCCCATTACTCACCGTCCACAGGCCCGCGCCTACGGTGGCCGGGGGCCACTGGTTGCCCTCCGACGCCCGGGGCGTCTCCCGCGGCGGCTGGGACGTGAGGTTCTCTCCCTCTCACGTTCCGCCACCTCCTTCGCTAGCATGACTAAGATTTAATACCTTGGAAGACGATTACTAGATTTGAATTCCGGAAACTGCCTTTCATGCACCTATGCAGGCGAATGTGGCCTGAGCACTAGAATTCTGTGAGGTCAGAAGTGGTAGCTACTGAAAACTGAATAAAAACTATCACAAAATCAAAATCAAAATATTTTTATTTTACATAGGCCTACAGGGGCACTTATAAAACGTCGGCAAAAAGGTGCTCGGTTCGGGTTGGTCGTTTCCTATGGAGAAGAACCGGCAAGAAACTCCATGGTTACTCTTTTAAAATCATTTGGTTTTACAATATTTCTGTTACAGCATTAGTACTAAAGTATGGGAGGACATAGTAGGCCTGACAATAAGTCGTTGCTTACTACAAAACGTAGAACGAAATAAAAAGTTACCAAGGATCTAGGAATCTATAAGGCCTACAATGTCCACACATTTACAAACAATCGGTAAATAAGAAAAAGAGTCTATACAACAACAAAAAATAAATAGAAAATATCACAAAAAGACTAGATCAAATAACACAATTACAATACATGTTGTATTACTCAACCATGCTTAAACCTACTTAAACTAAACCAAATATAATGTTAGTACCACCCAGCCTTCCCACCAACGTCTGATTCAAGTAAAACCGATCTAAACCTGTGCCAATTGGATTTTAGTTTGCTTTCTACGGAAATTGAATAATTCCACTTTCCTTGCTGTACTCCCTCGCTGAATTACTACAAACGAAGACTGAGAAGGTTTAAGCACTAAAATAAAAGTTGGTGCAAAAACCGACCTCTTCCTCCTACTGGTACACACGTGGTACGTTCGTGGCATGTCTTTTAAGTTTTGTCGTTTGGACAAAAAAAAAAAAAAACTAGAACCTTATAGTACTTTTTATTGCCTATCAAAGTATTCACCACGTAGTTTAATAAACTTTTCCATTCACTCAAACCAGTTATCAAAACATTTATTCTACTCCAAAGTAGGGGTGACAGGAACCTTGACCACGAAAGAGTAAAGAAATCGTTAGGGCTTAGGTCAGGACTGTGTGGAGGATGGTCAAGAATTTCTAAGTTTACCTGCATCACATACGTTGTCTGCTGCTGTAGGATGCGGCGTCGCTTCGGGTTAGATTTGCGAAGTTCGGCGATGACTTGTGGTAAACAAACTGTGGTATAGCACTCTGCATTAACCGTTCTGTGATCTTCAAGTAAGTACAATCGTCGCAACATGACTGGTATTCGCCACGAACGTAATCACCATCTTCTTTGAAGCGCTTCGACAGCGAACAACTATAGTCGGCTTGGGCTCGTCTTGGAAGACCTACTTAGATTGTGGACTAATGTTTGGAATTAGAATCGTGGGCATAGATCCAAGGTTCGTTACCAATAATGATGTCGTAGACGTGATTTGACTCTCCTTGGTTGAAACTTTGAAGAGTTTTTTTACACCAACCGACGCAGGCCACCTTAAGATCGTCAGAAAGACAATGCGGGATCCAACGGGAAACTAGTTTTCTCACACCAAACACCTCTATCTCCCGATATGTCACATGAACATCTTCCAGGATTAGTTGTATCACGGCAACGATGTTATCTTCAGTAAAGGCGGATTTTGGACGCCCTTCACAAGATTTGTCACTAAGGCGACGCTGGAATTCTAAATTCCAGCGTTCGACAGTCCGCAGACATGGGGCTTTATAATGGTACATAGATGTTAGCTCTTCGAAACACGTAAGCCGTAGCCTCTTCTGAAATTATAGAAAATTATAGCACGGACATTTTCCTTAGTGATATTCATTTTCGTTCATGACCTGACAAATTCAAAACAACGCTCACAGCTTGCCCATATATATTGTAGTCTTTGCTCATAGCGTTGTTTTAATCATAATTCCTTCAATTGATTTGATATTGTAAGTAAATACCAACTTATATTGAAAACTTTAAATTCAAAGTTGGCGGCGAATATGTAAACAACAGATCTTAAAAGGTAATTGAGATTGTAATTGAGGTGATTTGAGATTAAGCTGCACACACGTCTAGCGCAGCCTGGGCATCAATAAACCTGCCACCTCTTGCTTTCGAATGATGAAACACCTTTTCACTCTCCACTCCACTCTATTAAACCATGTTAGACCATTGTATTTATTTGTAAGAAGTGAACCTTCTGAGTCGCCATAGAGGGATACCGCTTCCGTATCGGTGGTGTCCATTAATTTAATTTTATTCCGACCTCTGGTCGTCGGTGTCGCGACGTCCCTGTTTTATTGGAATCTAATACGTTTATTTTGATGAGAAGTAATCTATTATATTGGTCCCATTCGTCCTCGAATGGTCGAAGTATGTCATCATCCTTGACGTTAACCACGAATGTGTTTTGACCCCGGATGGCGTGATTTTTCATTCGATTGGACGAGATAAATGGAGTAGAGGACATGACTCGACGAACGTCTTTTCAATGCGATTGGTATCTAAGGAGAAGAATAGAAGGACTGCCTCGTTGGTCTTGTGGTTGCAAGCGCGACTGCTGAGCATGAGGTCCGGGGTTCGATTCTCGGGTCGGGCAACGTGGTATTAGGTTTTTCCATCAGGATTTTTTCAGTAGCAGCCACGGAGTCTGGATTTGTGCCCGGTTGATGGCAAAACATAACTGGCAAAATGTGGGTTACTATAATTAGATACAATTCTGTCTACCTGACCCTTCGGGGATTGCAGCCGTGATGTTATGGATGTGTAGAATCAGAAACAGAGTGTTTTTTTTTTCTGTAACGAAATAAAAAACAAGGAAGTTACACATACTTGAAGGTTCTATTTAAAATAAAACAGAAATAACTTCGCCGGTAAAACAGCAGTTACCCAATCCGAAAATAAAAGGCGTTCACTCAAAATCTTAACAGACTCCCAAATATTCCGTGGAAATTCAATTAACTTTTTTTCAACCCGCAGTCAGCCTAAAGGTATATAAGACTGTCATGAATATTCAATATATTTTTCCGCTCTTTCAAAGGGATATAAATATTATATTTTTATTTCTGGCATAGCTTAATGACGTTTCATAATTTTGAACTCTTTTGAAGTTATGCGTAGTGGAAAGTCGAGCGTTTATGGCGTGGCGGGTCGTTAGTGTGTTTCTAGGAGGATACCCATTTGAGTATGCTAGGACGTGAATAATTTCTAAAGTTCTTAAATTCCTGTTACGAGAGGTGGTAAAAAAAATCCCTCGGCAATCTTGAAATTGTTTATAAAAGGTTCATTTTACTTCCTGCCAGGGTTGCGGGTTGTTCGAAAGAGATACCGTGGCCCTGGAACACAAAGGGCTAAGAAGGAACATGGATGGGTTTTTGTCAGTCAAGTCTGACACTCCCTTCCGCACCGCCCAGAGCGGGAGAAGTCATTTGATGATTTCCCAAAGTAAAAAAAAAACATGGTTCATTTTACTTGGTAGATTTTTGTTTGCTAGGCATTACTCGGACGACTTCGGGTTTTGAGATAAAAAATAATGCATGGTCATGTTAATAGATTTAAGGCTCCCCGCCAGCCAGGCGTATGCGCGACGCGACTCATGTAGTACAATTTCTATATGGTATATGGTTACTGAGCTCTACAAAATATTTCATGTTGATACGTTTTTTTTATTAAAGGTTTATATTAATTGTTTTAAAATTTCGAATAGATACGAAGCCTTAAATTGTAAGTGTTATTACCTAGACATGCTATCGTATTAATATTTTAACAAATTTATGTTTCGTATTAAAATTCACGTTTAACATTTTTCAAATAATTGTATGCCATTCTATAGCAAAACATGTAAGTTCACAAACATATTTATAAGACCTAAATGTACTGAACAGGCTTCGGGATGCATTTCCCAGTCCTTCCTACATTCCCTATTTTAAATTTACCGCCACCTGCGCTCGCGAACCCCTGTGAGCGCGTCAAAGACAATGCATCGCTCCCGCCCTCTACTGGCGGGCAGACAAAAAAACAGTTCGAACTCAACCAACGACCGGCCGGTCCAGCTTCCGCGTGCGTGGTGATAAAACACCGAAATAACGTGAAATACTGCTGCTAGTGATACAGTGTGGTGATCTCCTGGCTCCCAGCATCCCGTGAGTACCTGACCTCCTTCAATTTTCATCCTTTAGCCTGTTTCTGAGTAGGAAACTTCAAAGCGTCCTCGGCTAAACGCGATACTCAATCATATTTTTGGTCCATTTCGAGCGCGAATACCTGTAGATTACAGTTTTTTCAGGCATCCTCAGGTTCAATTTCAATAGAAAACTCTGAGAATTGCTAGATTTTCGCATTTTAAAAGTATTATCCTACAAAATTGTGTTGGTCATACTCGCAGTGTAACCTATGCGGATTCAGAGGTCATCTTAATTTTAGTTGGTTTATATCACAATTCACGTCACATAGTTGTAGGTACCTAATCTGTAACTTATAGCTAATAATTTATTTACCTATTCACACCAACAAACATTATTACATAGCTATTTCACCTAAAGGGATTGAATTACACTATAATAAATCTCAACATACGTTCATATTTTCATACCAACATACATATTTTAACGAAACAAAATGGAGGAGGGTAAACTTAAACTTCTTTTATCTCAACGCGAATATGTCTATCGTGATATCCAAATCCTTTACGACTTGTCAAAATCTATGATTCAAGATCGTTCAAAGGTATCGTCGTTCAAGGCGAGATATACTCGTATACATTCAATTCGCGAAGAATTTGTTGCGGTATGTAGTAAAATACAAACTTTGGAGTTAGCCATGAAACCTGAGTCACAAGTTTGTCAAAAGTCTCTGAGTTCGTTTGATGATTTGTACTATGCCGTAATCAGTGCAGCGGCTGACTTGCAAATCGCTGATAAGAGCGGAAACGTCGACGGGACGTCACAGGCGACCGCGCCGCCCGCGTGGGCAGGGGCGTCCGACTCCATGCAAACGGGACGTAACGCGCGGCTACCCAAACTTGAGTTACCTAAATTCGATAGTAAAATAGAAAACTGGCAAACATTTTATGATATTTACAAAACTTTAATTCACGATAATAATTCGATTTCGCAAATAGAAAAATTTCACTATTTAGCGTCTTGTTTACAAGGCCCGGCTTTATCTATTGTCAAAGGGGTTCCGATGACCGCCGATAATTACGAAGTAGTTTATAATAGTTTGATCGAGCGTTATCAAAACAAGCGTATTATAGCTTTAACATATCTAGACAAATTCTTTAACCAACCAGTTTTAAAATCGGGTAACTTCCAAGATCTACAAACTTTAACAAACGTAATTTATGAGGCATACCATGCACTCCAAGGTTTAAAAATTGATAATTTAGGTGATTTTATCTTATTTTGTTTAACTTCGCGCGCACTGGACTCGGACACGCGTAATCGTTTCGAATCTCAGCACAACATTTCACAAATACCCACTTTTTGTGAATCGTTAAAGTTTCTTCAAGATTATGTTAAAATCTTAGAAACTAGTCATTTATCTTCTAAATCAAATATTAATCCTAACCCTCGTAACCTTGAAGGGAAAAAACCTTCGCCCGCGACTAGTAGGCAAAATAGCAGCGGATCCAAACGCTCATCTTATCTCGCAAAATCTATCCCATCTGCAAATATAACTTGTGCTCATTGCAGCGAGGCGCACTTGATTTATCGGTGCCCTACTTTTCAATCCTTAGATTCTCGTGCTAGACTCGCGTTAGTTCAAGGTAAAAACAATATGTGTACAAATTGTTTACGTACAAATCACGCCATAGATAAATGCGTATCTAAAATGTCTTGTACGGTGTGTGGATTACGTCATCATACCCTATTACATATCGACCCAGTGCCATCCAGCGCCGGCGCAACCACTGGAGCGAACGTTACAGCTCATTCTCATGCCGCCGTTCCTAACCGCGAAATGGTTTTACTAGGGACATGTCAGGTGCGCGCGTTCAACACCGCCGCCGGCACTCAATGT
The DNA here is from genome assembly GCA_949152445.1 of Cerastis rubricosa. Lineage (NCBI taxonomy): Eukaryota > Metazoa > Arthropoda > Insecta > Lepidoptera > Noctuidae > Cerastis > Cerastis rubricosa. Next base: position 20,915,308 of record OX424541.1, read on the forward strand.
ACCGTGCGTGCACTCGTGGACAGTGGGGCACAGGATTGTTTTATCACCGCTGCGTGCGCGCGAACACTCGGGTTAAAACTTCGCCGGTGTAACCTTAGCATAGCCGGACTAGGACAAAACTCAGTCACACAAGTAAAGGGGGTGACGGAATGCACTATACGACCGGTACATGGTGATGCTCCACACTTTAATATCAAGCCAGTCGTACTAGATAACATCACTGCTCTAATACCTAGCGTTAAAGTATCACCAGTCGTTCGAGAACGTTGCAACCATCTAGTGTTAGCCGATCGCGACTACGATGTTCCCGCCAAAATCGATTTATTAATTGGGGCGGAGCTATTCCACGAAATCTATGACGGTCAACGTATCAATCTGGGGCCCGGTTTACCTACCGCTCTGAATAGCGTTTTCGGGTGGATTCTGTCAGGGGCAGTAAACTCTAATTCTACACCTTTAAATACTGCGTGCTCTTTAGTGGCCACCACATTTAAATTAGATGAGCAAATTCAAAAATTTTGGGAAGTGGAGGAACCACCGCGCGCTGTTATAACCGTACCCGAGAATGATACCTGTGAACGCATGTACACTGATTTAACTTTTCGCGAACCTAACGGACGATACGTCGTACCTATCCTCTTAAAGGATGGCGATCGTTCTTTGGGTGAATCTTACAATAGTACCTTGTCGCGTTTTACTCATCTTGAAAAGAAACTTAATCGTCAGATTGAACTTAAATCCGATTATGTTAATTTTATGCGCGAGTACGAGAATTTAAATCATATGTACCCCGTACCTAACTCTGTGGTACCTACTCTCAATCGTTATCTTATTCCTCACAGTTGCGTCGTTCGCCCAGAAAGCACGACCACTAAATTGAGAGTCGTTTTCGATGCTAGTTCTAAAACTACTAACGGTCTATCTTTAAATGATATTGTATTCACTGGCCCTAAGCTTCAAGTGGATATTGTAGATATCATAACCGGTTTCAGATTACACGCAGTAGTCCTAACTTGTGACATCTCAAAGATGTATAGAGGAATCTTGATTAGGCCGGAGGATCGGAATTTTCAACACATACTATGGCGAGAATCTCCTAGTGATCCAGTTAAAGAGTACGAACTTGCGACTGTCACCTACGGAGTTAGTAGCTCACCTTATCTGGCCATCCGTACCCTCCACCAATTAGCAGCCGACCATGGTGCAGCGTATCCACGCGCCACTGAAGCTCTCCTTCACGAGACATATGTCGATGATATTACGACCGGCGCGCCCTCTGTACGCGAGGCCATAGAACTGAAAGATCAACTTATCAGTTTATTAGGCTGTGCTCAACTTGAACTCCGAAAATGGAGTAGCAATTCACAATCCTTTCTTAAAACTTTGCCCGCAGATCATTGTCAATTACCTAAACTTTTCTCTGATGAAAGTGATAGAACAACGTTAAAAATCTTAGGAGTCCAGTATGATCCTGTGAGTGACACTTTCAGTTACTCCCAGTCCCCAATCGAGGACAAGGAATGTACCAAGCGTTCCATCTTATCTAGCATCGCGCGTATTTTCGATCCTCTTGGGTGGCTCACACCATTCATCTTAAAAGCAAAATTGCTCCTTCAAGACTTGTGGCGTCTCAACCTTTCATGGGACGAACCTGTGCCCAGAGACATAGCTCTAGAATGGCAAAGTTTTTTAGCGGATCTTCATAACTTAAAACTAATAGGAATCCCTCGTAGGATTATACCTTCGCAGTCAAAGGAATTTCAACTCATCGGATTTTGTGATGGATCCACCAAAGCATACGGATGTTGTGTTTATCTTCGTGCCGTTACCTCTCACGACGTACAAGTTTATCTTCTAATTGCTAAGTCCAAAGTAGCACCTCTAAAAGTGTTGACTGTCAACCGTTTAGAGCTTTGCAGTGCTGTATTACTGTCCAAAGTAATAAATCGCATTCATTCCTTGCTTAGTTCAAAAATCATCTTGAATAAATCTATCTTGTTCACAGACAGCTCGACTGTGTTGTCATGGTTGAATACCGAGCCACACAAGCTCAAGACCTTCGTTGCCCACAGAGTGGTCCTAATTAACGACAATCCTGTGCCAACTGAGTGGCGACATGTGTCCACCCATGACAACCCAGCCGACATCTGTAGTCGTGGCTTATCATGCTTATCTTTATCTTCGTCTCAAATCTGGTGGTTTGGTCCTCAGTGGCTGTCCAACGAACCCTGCAACTGGCCTGTTTCAGCAGTTGAAGTGTCCGATAACGTGCCAGAACTTAAGCCCGCATCACGCTCGTGTCACACTGGTGTGACACGTGAAGCTGGCTTGCTTGATTCCATCATGGAACGCCACTCCTCTCTTTTCCGAGTGGAAAGAGTGGTTGCATGGATCTACCGTTTCATCAACAACGCGAAAGCTAAACGTTCTGAGCGTAACTTATTACCTTATCTGACAGGCACTGAATTAGCCGAATCTTTAGATCATTTAACAAAATATGTTCAACATCAAAGTTTTAATGATGTCATATCTTTAATAGCATCCAAGAAACCTTTACCCAAACATTTATCTAAACTCTCTCCTTTTCTTGACACTCGCGGAATCTTGCGAGTGGGGGGACGTCTCCAGCACGCGTCATTACCAGGTCGCGTCAAACATCCATACCTCTTACCTAAGACTTCTCGATTAAGTACTCTTCTTATTGACCACTATCATACAAATTATCTTCATTGTGGGCCGCGCCTACTCCAATCTTTAATTATGCGTCGATTTTGGATACTCGGCATTAGAAATCTTATCAGATCGCGGTTATCTAAATGCGTGACCTGTTTTAAAATCAAACCTATTCCACTTCAACCTTCACAAGGTGATCTTCCGTCTTCCCGAGTACAACCGGGTCATTGTTTTCAAACAATCGGCATCGACTTCGGAGGTCCTTTCATGATAAAAGAAAGTAGACGTCGTAACGCTAAAACTTACAAAGCGTACCTTTGCCTCATAGTCTGCCACGCGACCAAGGCCGTTCATCTCGAGCTGGTTACTGAACTCACATCTGAAGCATTCATAGCGGCCTTAGATCGTTTTGTATCGCGGAGAGGACTTTGTCACTCCATAGTCACAGATGGTGGTAGTAACTTCGTGGGTGCCAGGCGTTACTTGTCAGAAGTTAGCGAAATGCTCAACCGCGAAAGCGATATCATTTCCAGTCACCTCGCTTCACGAGGAATCATTTGGAAGCTTAATCCTCCTTCAGGTCCTCACTTCGGAGGCATTTTTGAGAGCGGTATAAAATCGACAAAATACCATCTCAAACGTATTATAGGATCCCAGATTCTTACCTTTGAAGAATATTATACTATCTTAACGAAGGTGGAAGCCATGTTAAACTCTAGACCCTTAGTAGAACTATCTTCCGATCCCGGCGAGGTTGACGCTCTTACAGCTGGTCACTTCCTCATCGGTCGACCATTAGTTTCCCTGCCTGAACCGAGGTATGCTGAAAATGAGACACTACGTACTCGTTGGCAGCTATTACAGCGCCTATCACAGAGCTTTTGGCGCACTTGGCAAAGGGACTATTTGCACACCTTGCAACAGCGAATGAAATGGTTTAAACACGGCAACCATCAGCCAAAGTTGAACGATCTTGTAACCATCTATGAACCCAACTTACCAGCCAACGAATGGAGGTTGGGTCGCGTTGTACAGCTCCATCCGGGTAAAGATGACATTACTCGGGTTGTGACAGTCAAAACATCTAAAGGCTTACTTGTAAGACCTGCTGTCAAAATTTGTCCTCTTCCAATTGAACAATAATAATTAGTTTATCTACTTAGATTACTAAACTTAAAACTCAACGCACATAACACTTCACATTTTCAAGTATCTAGTATATGTATATCAAAATTATATATTACATTTAAACTTTTTGTTTCCTTACGAGCTTATAGAATCTTATCAGCATGATGACAAATGAATCGGCATAGGTTGTAAGTCTCGAAATTCATCTATCTAATCTTATGAAATCCCTAGTTGATTTCAAGTGGGGGGATATGAACAGGCTTCGGGATGCATTTCCCAGTCCTTCCTACATTCCCTATTTTAAATTTACCGCCACCTGCGCTCGCGAACCCCTGTGAGCGCGTCAAAGACAATGCATCGCTCCCGCCCTCTACTGGCGGGCAGACAAAAAAACAGTTCGAACTCAACCAACGACCGGCCGGTCCAGCTTCCGCGTGCGTGGTGATAAAACACCGAAATAACGTGAAATACTGCTGCTAGTGATACAGTGTGGTGATCTCCTGGCTCCCAGCATCCCGTGAGTACCTGACCTCCTTCAATTTTCATCCTTTAGCCTGTTTCTGAGTAGGAAACTTCAAAAGCGTCCTCGGCTAAACGCGATACTCAATCATGTACCATGTTTTTAAGCAAATTAAAAATATTCTTTTCTATTCTTTAAAAACTTCATGAAAATTGTTCTACCCGAATCGCGTCGCACAATACAAAAAAATACATACGCCAGTAGGTTCTTTGATATAGTCTCATTCATACCCTATAGTAATAGTATATTAAAAAAAAAACCGTTTTCCAAAGATAAGAAATGTTCTAGACCTAAAACAATTCTAATATTTTATCTACCTCACTATAAAACAGTAAAAAACACAGAATTTACGCAGATTCAGTCTAGAAACTACAATAACTAGCCCAGTTTAAACTATCCCAATATTACTGAAACAGCCGAATATTACTGGAAATGTACAGCGCTTTGATTTGACCCTTCGCATAAACAACCCAAGTTACTGAGGTTAGATATTAATCTAAATAAGTAAATCAATACTAATCTGAATTTGAGTTTACTACCCATTGTTTGATTTAACTATACTAAGTATGATTCAGAACGTTATTTGAAATGGAGAGACATTAAATGAATAAGTTTGTTTAATAAAATGATTTGTTTTTTTTTTAGCTATTCTTTTACTAGCTATTATAATTTCGACAAATGATTTATTGCAATGTTTCTCATCATCATCATCATTTCAGCCAAAAGATGTCCACTGCTGGACATAGGCCTCCCCCAAGAAGCGGGGGGTTTTGCCATAATCGCCACGCTTGGCAAGCGGGTTGGCGATCGCAGTACGGTTGTTACAAAAGCACAGAGAACGCTGCTGCCCATTCTCTGGCACCCACGGGAAGATATGGGATGTAATGTTTCTAATAGGTACCAATAGACCAACTAGATTACACTGCATCCACCTAAGGTGGACTGGTAGAAAATACCCAAGGCATAATTAAGTCCGTCTTTGAACAGTGTTTTTTCTATTATGTAAATAAAGTTTTAATAAATAAATAACAGTTCAATACTTTCTACAATATGTAAAACGCATTTAACGGGCAACTATTTGCCACCACTACGATACAAATATTTTTAAAAGACTTCAAATAAAGAGGTTATTTTCTCCGACAGTAACGAGAGTTTGCGTCCAAAAAACCTAACCACCATTTCGATTAAAGTACGTGTAAAGACCGTTAAAAAAACGTTAGTAACAGTATTTCTATGCAGTTTGCACATAGAGGGACTTGTTATAAAATACACCGGTTCCGGCCAATTCATTAGTTTAGCGCTGTTTACTTAGCTGGTTAGCTCAGCTTACCTACTTTGTAGATGGGAACAAGTGAACGGCGACAGCGGTTTAATCCGTAGATCTTAGGGCTACATGCCCCTGTTCACAAGGTGTTAATCTGTACGATATGCGTTTTAACTATATGATCATTGGGACTTGCCATGAGATCCCAAATTTTTACCTTTTACTAAATTATCCTGTCGTACAGCGCCGCGTGGACGACCGTGGTGATGTCTTGAACACAAAAGTGAATTGAATTGATATAAGCTACAGAAGCTAGAGCAGCGGTGGCCCAGTGGTAGCAGCCCCGACCTACTAGCAGTAAGTCGTAGGTTCGAACCACGGCAGGCGCATTACTTTGTGTGATTTATTTCTTCACCGCTGCTCACAAAACGGTGAAAGAAAACATCGTGAGGTAACCGGCATGTCTTAGAACTAAAAATTCGAAGACGCGGTGGATTACAGCACACTCCCTCTCATTGAGGCAAGGCCTGTGCCCCAGCAGTGGGAACATTATAGGCTGATGATGATGATGATGAAGCTACTGAAAAACATATTACTTATGTTAATCCACAAAATTTATTCCTACTGTGGTCAAGATTATTTTAAGTGAAAACAGTATTAGAGTTTAAGCATTAGTTTATGTTGTTCAGTTATACAATCAGTTGTAAGAAACGTATTTTGTCAAATAATTTGTTCATACCAAATTTTAATGTTAAGAAAGATCTTAGATTGCCTTTGTCATTGATACCTGTTTGACAATATCTTTTTAAAGTTCCTAAATTCAACTCCACATCGGGATTCAAAATCGCTAATCGCTTACAAATTAGTGATGATTAACTATAGCGCTTTGCACTGAATAGTTAGTGAATAATCCTAGCTTTCTGATGTAATCAAATTTTGTAGAGCCAAACATTTTAATCGGTTTTCAGCTTAAACTTCGGAAACAGTAATAACATCTGAGCCTAAATCTTTTCCAATATTTTCAGGAACGTAAGTTTTAAAATAAAACACAAGTCAATTAAGTTGGTACGTAAAAATCTCAGTTATTTATCGCAAAATGTTAATAATAAAGGAATATTTCGCAAAAACACCACTTTGGTACAAAAATGTTAATTATTTAATTAAAGCCCTTCGCTTCACGGGATTCTTTAGCTGGAGGCGAAAAATTAAAAGGTACCCTGTAACTTTGTATGTATAGCTGAGTAAGAGTTTGTAAAGTACTAAAAAGGGATATTCTTTTTTAAGGAAATGTCGTCGGCGGAAACCCTTCATTAAGTTACAAGGGAAGTCCCCACTCCATCATGCTAATTTGACCTTGTAGCAATAATATTATAGAGCAAGCAATACATAAAAAACCGCCAAGTGCGAGTCGGACTCGTGCATGAAGGGTTCAAAAATCACTTTTTTTTATGGGAGCCCCCTTAAATATTTATTTAATTCTGTGTTTACTATTTGTTGTTATAGCGGCAACAGAAATACATTATATGTAGAAATTTCAACTGGCTAACTATCACGGTTCATGAGATACAGCCTGGTGATAGACGGACAGACGGACGGACGGACAGCGAAGAGTCAGTAATAGGGTCCCGTTTGACCCTTTGGGTACGGAACCCTAAAAATCAGCACTCAGGGTTTCAAGAAATAAATAGTATTATTTTAAAGCAACTTTAGCACCCATGTTACTTGGGGTCGCTGCATCACGTTATTTTCTTTCATTCTCCTCTGTCAAACGTCACACTACCATTGACAGAGGAGAATGGAAGAAAACACAGGTCTGCGCAATTTTAACACCTGGTAAAAAAAGATTGGCGGTCGGCACAAGTAAGCAGCGCCTTTTTTATTTTTGGGATGGGAAATTATCAAATGACTTCTCCCGCTCTGGGCGGAGCGGAAGGGAGTGTCAGACTTGACTGACTAAAACCCATCCATGTTCCTTCTTAGCCCTTTGTGTTCCAGGGCCACGGTATCTCTTTCGAACAACCCGCAGCCCTGGCAGGCATCGGCCCTCTCGGATCCCTTCCGATTTGCTGACATCTCCTTGAGGCGCGCGTCGAACACGAACGCGCCGTCGGCACGGCCTGTCGTCATAAGACGGACGGACGGTGAGCTAGCCCATTACTCACCGTCCACAGGCCCGCGCCTACGGTGGCCGGGGGCCACTGGTTACCCCCGACGCCCGGGGCGTCTCCCGCGGTGGCTGGGACGTGAGGTTCTCTCCCTCTCACGTTCCGCCACTTCCTTCGCTAGCATGACTGCTTCGCAGAAGGAGGCGACGGCTTTCCATTCCCTCTCACTTTGTGCCTACCCCCTTTAGAAAACAGCGTGAGTTGTTACATGTATATGTAAACCAAACTGGATTAATATCACAGAAAGTAAGGTTACCAAATTAAAAACAATTGGATGCACATCGATTTAAATTTCTGTTTTAACATTTAAAATTAACTGTGGGAGTTCTCTCCCTCTCACGTTCCTCCACCTCCTTCGCTAGCATGACTGCTTCGCAGAAGAAGGCGACGGCTTTCCATTCCCTCTCGCTCCGGACCATGGATTGAACCAGGGCCGGACGCGAGAGGTCGCCGCCGCCAATCGCCGCTACGAGGACACGGCGGTGCTCAGCCCAAGCAAGTAAGCAGGGCCTCAAGTCTCCTATTACAATAGTGTCAGAATGGCCTATCATTGATTTCATAATTGTTGATTTTGACAAGTTTGGTAATCTACTAATTATAATGGCGTCAATAAGACTTCACAATGGTCACCAACTGACACTCCATTTAAAGAAATGGCATAGAATTTGACATATCATTATGAATTTAGCAGATTACGAACTTTAAGCAAAATTACAGTGGGATCGTGTTGGAATGACAATGTTTATAAAAATAGCAGAGGTCTTGGTATACATCATTCACAGTACATACCAAAACTATTCGATGCCACACTTTTCATTAACCAGAAAATAAGAAAAGTCTGTCGGGCCAAGGAAGTTGGACCATTAGTACTTACCCACCTCTGGCTAGTATGGGAATACTAGTACATAATATAATAGTACAGGGATAAATCACAAATAGATAACTTAGTCTTCAAGTTACACTCAGACAGAAGGCCAGCCATCCGTCGAATTGCAACAAGTTACAGGCATCTAAGGGGTCTGGTGAAGTGGAAATAGCTTTCAAAGTGTTTCGTATTTCTACAGTAACTTTCAACAAGATTGATAAGCTATTGAAAAGCCAAATCAATCAAATACATTGTGTATTAGACTTTTTCATCATTATGCTCGCTGATAGAATAGCAGTTCTTCTAGGTGGGCTTTAGTTTAGCACTAAAATTGTAATGTTTGTTATTACCTAAATTCTTCATTTACACGGGAATAGTTCGATACCTCATCATCATCAGCCTCATTGTACATCTCCCCTCGATCCCAAACTACGACAGGAATCGGTTGCCTGGTCATGTTGCCGCTATCGGTCGGCAAGCCAACTGGGCCCGCGCCAGCGATTCAATCACAAATTATTAAGCCATGCAGTTTCCAAGCCTGCAACTACGTTGTGGCAGAAAATGCAAATTTTCCATTAGTCCTTTACTGTGTGGACTGCGAATTATCGGGTTTTCAACGTAGCTGGCAGAGTAAGCAGGCTGGAAGAGCTGAAGAGTTTATGCGTTGATAAACGGAGCTTAGGTTATTCCCAGGATCGATGAAATGAGAACTTGTTAAAGATGGTGAATGTGGTAATTTTGGAGACGCCTATGATCTGTGATGCATTGTGGAAGGTTAATTAAAAAAAAAAACCATGAAGAAAAATGTTGTGTTGTTTTTGTTACCCTCTCTATTCACTCTATTTTTAACACCTTACAAAATATTCGTATTCTCATAAAGTTCCATTAAAGTACCCCTGTATACTTAAAGCAACTAACCCCAGAGAAAAAGCTCGAGTAAACAACAAATGAACAGAGCTAACAATGTTAGTGTTCGTCATCTGAAAGTGAAACAAAACAAGCGAACAGCTGTTTGCGCGCGGCCATGTTTGTCTTTGTTATCGTGAGTTGAGCTCAACGCAGCTCAACTGAGCTCAACTCACTGAAAAAGTAACGCCGTCGGGCTGTGTGTTTTGATTTTTGGATGTTTTTGTTTTACACCTCGGCGTTAAGTTACCTTTATTTGGAAAGTTTTCGCTAATGTGTGAGATTGTTTAAATTGGGCAAAACTTTTCGTGGTTTTGTTGTTTTCTGTAAAATTTTCTTCTGATTTGTGATTCTTTTACCGGTAATATTATACAAGATAGAGTATGGTACTGAAGCAGTGGATCATAAACTGTATGTTTTAAAAAGTCTTCTTTATTAAAATACGCCGAGACAACACCCTAGCTACAAGGACATACATTGATCTTACCTATTAGGGATGCTCTTTAGAAAGTTTAGGTACGTAGTGCTCGCAATTTCAGACTCTTCAATGTCAGATCACATACTAAATAAATATATAGCGCAACGAAACTAACGCCCCCTCGAAAAATACGGACGCAATACGAAGCCATTGATGTTACGAAACTACATGATATGCTAGAAACAACAAACCTTGAAGAATTAGATGACGATAAAAGAAAAAACAAAAAGAAAATAAAATTGCTAATTGACAAAAGTAAAACAATTAAGACAAAAGTTCTGAACCTACCCCAAAACGACTGGTTAAATAGAAACATAATTAATGATATCAACCACAGAAACGCATTGATCACACACAGACTAAAGAAGAATCCAAAGAACACCACCCTCGAAGGGTCACAAAAAGAAAACATGTTGCCAAGGAAAACCGAATAGGTAAAAAGTAAACTTATCTATGTACAGACGCCAGCGGGTCAAGCTACCCGAAACTGACAAATTTTCCCAATCAACCTTGAACCGTATAAGGTATCTCATCATCTCTATAAAAGTATAAGGCATATAGTTGTAATATAAACATAACATAAAATCGAGCCCGTATTCCTCGTAGTGTGAGGACGTTAGAAAGAGTTAGGCTCTACTTCAAAATAATCTTAGATTCACTGACAGCCAACACACAAGAGAAACCGCCGAGTCGAAAAGAAAGGCTACCGACCGCATGGCTTGTCTTTTAATTAATCGTTTGCACGTAGCATAACAAACACACATGCAGGCAAAGCAAATAAAGTTTTACGAAAGTGCCCTTAATCAATGATATTAGGCAGAGGTTTACTCTGATAATACACCCATATTTTGCCAGTAACGTTTAATGTATTTTTCATTACTCATACTCTGAAAGTAGGTCTGAAGTTGCCCGAGGAGCGGGATGAAAGTTATACTTTTCATCCCTAGGGAGAATCGCTTTCAACTGACAGATGTTAAATTATAAAAAAAAACTAGTTCTATTTTCACATTTTATTGAACCATGTTCCAACTTTCTATGCAGCCACGATGTAAAATTGAAATAACTTAAAGTTAGGTATTGATTAATGAATTTATATCTTTTATTCTTATTCTTATTCTTTATTGCACATAAAATTAAAAGATATACACACAAATAATATATAGCTAATGTACAACGGCGAGCTTAACCCAAAAATGGGTTTTCTTACAGCAAACCTTATTTAACAGGAGTATTTGCCAAAGAGGATACAGCTTTGTGCATGAACAGAACTTTTAAAACTTAATTCAACTAATTTTGGAAACTAAACTAATACATACAATAAACGTAATACATACTATACATATATAGATCAACATACATATACAATACTATATATATACTATAATCATGTTGACAGGAAATGTTCTCTAATTCCTCTCTTGAACACGTTTAACGAAGGGCTATCCCGCAAGGAGTGTGGAAGTGAATTCCAAAGACGCACAGCACGAACAGTAAAAGATCCATCATACCGACTTGAGGAGTGGGGAGGGAAGCGAAGGAGAAGAGATGATGATGAGCGACAGGGTTTACCTCGAGGAACAAGATATTCGAAGCGTTCCCGAAGATACGAAGGAGCTTTAGGGTTATGAAGAACAGAGAAAAGAAAAGAAAGAGTGTGAGAATCTCGACGCTGCCGAATAGGTAACCACTTCAGCTGCTTTCGAAATTCCGACACATGGTCGTACTTTCTAAGCCCGAAAATGAAGCGGATACACAAATTTTGCAGACGTTCGAGCTTATCAAGAAGTTCTTCAGTTGCATCAAGAAAACAGACATCAGCATAGTCTAGAAGAGGTAGAAGAAGAGATTGAGCGAGAGAAATTTTAGTTTGAAAGGGCAGGAATTTCTGAAGACGCTTAAGTGACCGATACGAACAAAAAACCCTCCTGCTTACTTCAGCAATGTGAACATGCCAAGATAGGTTGCAGTCCAAGAATACACCTAAGTCTCTTACTTTCTTGGAGTAGGCTATAGCGACACCATCGTACACAACCGGCGGGAGGGACTGATGACCCAATAAATTTACGAAGTATCTGCCACCAATAATGAGAGCTTGTGATTTAGATGGGTTCACTAACAGACCAAAATTTTTAGCCCACTGACTGATGTTTTGAAGATCATTATTGATGACATCGATAGCTTCTGGAAGCTCTTTTAAATAATTTTATTATAATTTAGTTTCAACAATTTCTTTAAAATAACGTAGAGTTGGGCAAAATATTTACCATTTTTTCAATGATGAAAATTAATGGCTGTATAGCTGGCTGGCCACAGAAAAAAAACAAAATAGGTGGGAAAGTGGCAATCCGAAATACAAATATAAATACAATACAATTTTTTTCTTTAGCTAATTCATGATTTTATTTTTACTTTCCTTGTATTCGTAATGAAAAGCACAGTGTTTACCTCGGGTTAAAGACTTATTGGGTCCCTGGGGTAACAATGTACTATTCACTAAATGGTTTTAAAAAGACGCTGACAAACTTTGTTGTAGACTGCAGTCATTGTAGAACAAAAAATGGTAGATAATAAAATAACAAAATGACCATTGGCATTTTTGTACTCAAAACGTACGTAATATTCCATTGCCTTGTTTTTAACACACTGACTGATAACAATAATAACATCAATTAATCTAATAATGGATGACAAGCCAGTTTTGCCGAATATTGTCGGTTATCGGCGACCGAATAACTCTCAGTGTTGATCTGAAGTTATCGGAGGAAACATCAGAAAATGATTCTTATCCTCTTGTCCTTAGTGGCTTTTTGCTTTTGTGCGTGGTTGTATTCACGATGGAGGAAAGTTGAAAGTTACTGGTTAGAAAGAGGTATACCCCATAACCCTCCGCATCCTATCTTGGGTAGTCTTACCTTTTTGCAAAGGGAAAATCCTGTAAGTATAACTTTTGTACTATTCACTTTTTTAAAGATTTTATACGGAATAACTTGAGGAATTTTAACTTTAGAGTCTACCTTAAGGGTTTCTGACCTTAGTTTAGGCTCAGATCAGATCAGGATAGTTGTATCCTGACAATTTGTGATCGCTTTCAATTTGTTACGTATTTCTACAATGGCCCGAAACAAAATGACATAACATAGACTTTTCGTTAACTTATGTCAGTGAGTACCATACGTTTTGGACAATTCAATATCGACTGATAGGTATTGTGCTTTTTCCCCTTTGTCAAAAATATTTTAAAAAAGTAATCTTGACAATATCATCATCATCATCATCATTTCAGCCGAAAGACGTCCACTGTTAGACATAGGTCTCCCCCAAGTGTCGCCACATTGATATTTTGGGGGTTTTGCCATCATCGCCACGCTTGGCAGGCGGGTTGGCGATCGCAGTACGATTGTTACAAACGCACAGAGAACGCTGGTTTCCATTCTCTGGCAAGTCCCTTAGTCGCCTCTTACGACACCCACGGGAAGATATGGGATGGTGCTATTCTTTACGTCCGACACCATACAGAACAATACAGAATACAGTACAGTGGCAGTCAGAATGAAGTTAATTAACTGTTATTTTAATGTCTTCTTTAACGATGTGACTTCACACACACATCTTTAAGTCGCCACGGCGAATTTGAATTAATTATTTTATTTTTGAATTGTGTTTTTTGTCTTTACTATGGACACTTTAACGTGCATGTCCTGCTACATCGTTTTCACATAATGTACAATCTCAACATTAATAATGTAACCAAGGTTTTGTAACAATATTCTGATTTAAAAGAGTGTCCATGGAGTTTGATGCCCATTCTTCTCCATAGAGATCCACGCTTTGGAATGGGTAACTACAGCACTTTCACAGAAAGTTTAAAATGCCTGTATCTGGCCTACTTGATTTTCTTGACTATCTAAATATGGTTTTCCATCTTGGCTTTATGGTATACCTAATTTTAAGAAATATATTGATTGTGGTCAAAAAGGCATTCATTCTATGTAAAATGCTGGAATTTACTTGCATCGGGGTTAGACTATACGCCAACCTAAAAATAGTCGGAAAACAGCAAGAGACGTGGTCCTTTCTATTAACCATATTCCTATTTTTGTTCCCAGTCACTATGGATGCGCAAAATTTACAAAGAATTCAAGGGTCCCTACGTGGGCATCTGGCAGTTCTGGAGACCAGCCCTGATCATCAACAGCCCCGAGATAGCTCGCCGAGTCCTGGTAAAGGATGCTGACATGTTCAGGAACAGGTTCCTCAGTTCTGGCAAGAGTGATCCCATCGGAGCTTTGAACGTATTCACTGTTAATGTAAGTGGGTTTTATGCTACCAGGAAGTTCTTCTATGATAAGGATGAGTGTCTCCAATGAAACTCATCGTGATCAAAGACAGAAAGCTGCAGATTGATCTTCAGCAGATTATCTTAAGAGTTCAAGAGCTCATTTGAAGTATCGTTATTGGTTGTGACTGACGATGGCAATTGTTGAACGCAGTTATGATTTAACCTGATCGCGTTCAATATCATTGGTGAAATTCTCCCTAAGTATTTTGGTACCAAAGATCGTCTTTAGTTCTTACAGTCTTGATTCACATTCTAGAACTAATGTGGTTTTTTTATCATGTTTAGGTCAGGAGGTGATAATAATTAACTTTTATTGCTAGTTTCTTAATCATTTTGTTGATAAAACTACATAAAATGTTATAACTGGTTAGAGTTCAGATTTACCAAAACAAGACTTGTAAATTAAAAAGTACTGACGGCAACACCAGTATACTGGCCTCACTTTGAATGTGTTTTCCGTACAATGAGGAATCACCATAATTTGGTTTATTTTGGCTTGTTTGGACGTTGCACGCAAACACTTAATGGTCAAACTTACGTAAGAATAGATACCTAAATATTGTAAGCAAACATGTTGTATAGGTATTATAAATAGTTTGACTAGAAACACGTATAGTTGAAAACCTGGCGCAATCCCCAACCCAACCCACACTGGCTCTGCGTGGTGAATAATGGCCCAGGTTTTAACCTGTGTGATTATCATCATCATCATCTGCTTAGCCTTTTCCCAACTATGTTGAGGTCGGCTTCCAATCTAACCGGATGCAGTTGAATAAAAGTGGTTGTCATACTTTCGGGCCACTGACTACCTGTAACGACTGTCGAAGATTTACAAATGACAGCCGGGACGGGTATGATGATGACATTTAATTTTTCCATCTCATTCTTCACCGTGGTCTGCCACACGTTTTCTTGCCATTGATTTATCATTCTTCATTTTAACGACTGCATTTTATTTTCAGGACCCTATCTGGTCGCAAGTGAGACGGCGTCTGACCTCAGTGTTCACGGCTGCCAAACTGAGGAATCTCAACGGAATCACTATTTCCAAGTCCAAAGCTTTAATTGCCCGCATTGGTGTCGACTCTAAGAAAGAAGAACCAATTGATTTGAGAGTGAGTATCTAATAATCTCCGTCACATAGAGAAGGCCAGCTGTGTCCCAGCAGTGGGAATATGGTTGGCTGGCTATATCTTCTCCCCACCTTTTACGCATTTTACCTGAAGAGTGATTGCTATACGTAAAATTAGGTCAAAGTTAGTCATCCAGTATCCTAGTCAGGCGGCAGTCTAAAGCTGGTATCCGATTGACAGCCAAAGTTGCTTTACGACTACTAGAGACTATTAATGCTCCTATTACAATTCTATAGAAGTACGGATAATAGTGTACCTACTTATTCATATCACATTAAATAAATTAAAAAAAACAAATTGTTAAAACATTTAACAAATAAACCATCTTCTCCCAGAAAATCTGCACCGACTTCACAACTGACGTGATTGGAGAGTCAGCTTTCGGGATAACCAGCAACTGTCTGTCAGAGGGAGACAGCATCATGAGGCGGGTGACCAGAGAGTTCATGGAGTTCGATTGGCATCGCGGACTGTGCTGGTCTAGCATCTTCTTCTTCCCGGAACTGGTGGATATATTTAGGTGCATTTGGTCATTAAAAACAATTTACCTTGGAATAGAATAGAATATAATAGAATATTTATTTATTTGCTCAGAATGTAGGTATTTACAATAAGGTGGTTACAATAATATTAAAGAATCCATTTACATTCTACCATTATGGCATGCAAACATTGATGCAGTTCATCATCAAACGTACAAAAATTGACATACAACTAAAAATTATCAGCTAGAAAATCCGATACGGAATAATAACATTTACTTAATAGAAGTTCAGTTAGTTTCTTTTTAAATGTTGTTACTGGTTCCTCTTTTATGGCATTGGGAATGTGGTTAAAAATAGCCGGTGCCATACCAAAAACACGTTGGTTATGTTACTGTATGAGAACTTTTATTTAGATGATGACAATCGTCTTTTGCCGTTTTCTTAGTTAGATGCCAATTGTGTCACTGCGGTGTGTCATCACGACTGTCGCGTTACGGCTACGCGCGGTTTGCCGTTGTGATCGCTTTCGGAAGAGCAGCTATAAGAAAATGAAAAAATTACTACATTTCCTTCTTATACCTACTTTAAAGGATACCTGCCACTTATCAAACCACTTACATCCTTATTGTCTGCATGCCTCATTGTGCATATATTATTATGGCTCACACGAGTGTGTTGCAAAAGATCGTTAAGATGTTTTTGCCAAAATCAAAACAGTTTCCTTTTGATTAAAGACACAGATAGACCATACCTTTGAATACAATAAAAACTTATTGTGTTTCTTCCAGATTCACGTTCTTCCCCAAGAAGACAATGAAGCTGCTCCGTAAGATCTTCCGCTCCGTGATCGAACAGAGAGGAGGATACGACAAAGAGGTGAAGGAAAACCGGGACCTCCTTGATGCGCTGCTGAAGATCAGGCAGGATGCTGCTAAGGATAATGAAGGTAAACTAAAATGTTATTGAATAACTAGTTTTTGTCCGCAATTTCGACGACGACTTATGGTACTCGGTAATAGTGTAGATTAATAGCTTTCCAGCAGTGAGTGAAAGCTTTTTGAAATCAGATGAGTAGTTTAGGTGATTTTCTCCTACACTTCAACTTGCAAACTTTACCTCTTCATAATAATATTAAGTCGGGCTATGCAACTTACATGGAGTGTCGCAACCCCCTCTTTAAGTAGTGGCTGGAGACGCGCCACGGCGCCCTCACCTTCCGCTTGATCAGGTCCTCACCTGACACGGTTGTTTCGGGAGGTTCCTGCACCGAATCGGGCGGGAGGAAATGCCCGGGTGTTACCACTGCGAGGATCACCCGGATGACACGGTGGAGCATACCGTGGAGCTCTGCTCCGCTTGGTCTTAGCACCGCCGTATTCTCGTAGCAGCGATTGGCAACGGCGACCTCTCGCGTCCGGCTCTGGTTCAATCCTCCGGAGCGAGAGGGAATGGGAAGCCGTCGCCTCCTTCTGCGAAGTAGTCATGCTAGCAAAGGAGGTGGCGGAATGTGAGGGAGAGAGCCTTACGTCCTACCCATTACGTCCCGCCACGGGAGACGCCTCGGGTGTTGGGAGACCCCCGGCCACCGTATGCGCCGGCCTGTAGCGGTGAGTAATGGGCTAGGTCACCGTCCGTCCGTCTTATGACGACAGGTCGTGTCGCCGGCGTGTTCATGATCCACGCGCGGCTCATGGAGGTATCAGCTAATCGGAAGGGGTCCGAGAGGGCCGATGCCTGCCAGGGCTGCGGGACTGTCAAAAGAGAGACCGTGGCCCTGGAACACCAAGGGCTAAGAAGGAAAATGGATAGGTTTTAGCCAGTACAAGACTGACACTCCCTTCCACTCCGCCCTGAGCGGGAGGGGTCATTTGATGAATTCCCACCGTAAAAATAATCGGCATCCTTCGAGTGATGTCAGGAACTCAACCAAAAACGTTTTGTTTCAGAAATTAGCGAAGACCTTCTATTAGCGCAAGCAGCTGTCTTCGTATTGGGTGGTTTCGATACTTCTGGAACCACGCTATGCTGGATTGTTTATGAGCTGGCATGGAATCCTCAGTATCAGGTAAGATATACTCACAAATTATGTAAACTTAAATGGAAATTAGCCGGCTATTAGACGTTAAGCCGATGACTGTTCTGTGCGCTCCAGGACCTCTGTTTGGGCGACATTCTTCTCAGGGTGACTGAAGACAGCTAGATGAGAGTAGCAGAAAATAGTGATTGAAGAGGCCTATGTCCAGCACTGAACTACACCTACAAAATAAAATTCCATAATTTTATTACCCGGTCACTTTGTGAACAAGGGAAAGTTTTTGCATGATCAACAAGAATTAAAAAAAAAATTAAGTCTATGTTTCATTATATCACCGAAATTACCGTGTAAGAAGGATCTGTGAACTTTTTGGTATTATATCATAGTCACCAGCTAAACAATTTATTTTGCAATGTTTTTGATCTTTCAATGATATTTTAGGAGAAACTTTACGAAGAGGTCATAGAAATTAAAAGGAAGATTGAAAACCGTGGCTTCGACTCAGCTATCCTGGCTGATGCTACCTACCTCGACTGTGTCATTAAAGGTAAGATTTTAATTCTCAGTTAATAAAATCAAATGCAACGGACTTTGATCAGCAAAAATGCCACCATGAGAGCAGGAAAGAAATGGCTCCAATCAAACATAATAGAATAGTAATTTTCGGAGATCAGCAGGCTCGCGGTCTAAATAAAACTATGACTAATACCAGGTTAGACAAATGGAATGACAACTACAAAGTGACATCTTTCATCAAGCCCAATGCAACAAGTGCTCAGATTCTTAACAGCTGCACTGACGACTTCATAAAATCATTGACTATTGACGATACCTATTATAGTTTTAGTGATAGGATACTTATGACAAAAACCCTTTCGCTTTTATAACAGAGTTGTGTAACGCCCTTTATAAACTGCGAAACAATACTGTATTTATAACCAACGTACAATATAATGCTTACTTAAACGAAAATACAATTAACTACAACCTAGAATTAATAATACAAAATTATAAAAATTGTAAATACCTAAAAACACACAATTCAGAATATATAAATAGCATCAACGATAGGTCTATGAAAAGTTATCACCAGTACTATCTATCACATTTATGTATAAAGTTAAACACTAAAATTTACTACAAGAAATACCAACTTGAGATTCTTAATTCCTATAAAAATAAGCACATAATCACCAGAACAAACACTCACACGACACCGCAAAAAACCACACAAACCAAAATCACTGCCTTTTTTGAGAACATAAAACAAGTCGGTAAGGACACGAAAACTGGGTTTTTTCGCAAATAAAACTAAATATTCTACAATCACGGTAATCCACCAAAATATTGCGGGGGTATTGAACAAACAGGAATTAATAGAGGTGGCCATTTCAAATTTACAAAAGGAACTGGGTTCCGTTGATATAATATGCTTAACTGAAACTTTCCTTAAGAGCGGTTGTGAACCGAACCTTGTATCTTATTAAAAAACAACCTACAATTTAAAGAAATTAATAAATTGCCTGTCGCTATTCCCTTACAATTCGAATGCTGTGCCATCGAAATAATTAAATTTAACTTAATTATAGTGTGCATATACAGAACACCTACACGCGATGCCTCAATATTTTTGGATAATCTGGAACTACTTACGAATAAACTAACTAAAAAAGGGAACAAAAAGTTATTATCTGTGGCGATTGGAATATTGATACACTGAAAGCAAATAAAACATCCAATGATTTAAATTCAATACTCAATAACAATAATTTAATAAACCACATAAAACAGCCGACGAGAAAAAACGCAAGTTTGGATTTAATAGTAAGTAATATACATGACGCTAAATCTGCAATTCACTATCTAGCGCTTTCAGACCACGAATCAGCACAATCAGTAACGGTTAGCTTAGAAACTGATTCTCAAGTTAAAGACATTAATAGCCTTTGGTTCAAAAACGTAAGGGAGCTCAGTAACGAAAACATAATTAAATTTAACAACTGCATCTCAAATTTATCTTTTTACGATGTTTACGAAGCTCAATCAACCAATGATGCCTTCGATAGATTACACGATACAATTATCCTTTTCTACAATCTATGCTTTCCTATAATTAAAGTCAAAACAACTTGTAAACAAGTGAAAAATAGAGGTCTAACAAGGGTATGTATGTAAAGATGCTGCATTGAAAAAGAACATTATACTTAAAATATCATCTCTACAAACATAACAAAAAACAAAACAAAAAAAAATATGACGACTACACGCAAATATTAAAAAAATGCATACACAAGGCTCAGCACTCAGCAGCTACATAGCTTAGACTACATTAATAAGGGCAAAAACAAGTAAAGCGGCCTTTTTTTTTTTTTTTTTTTAGGATGGGAAATCATCAAATGGCTTCTTCCGCTCTGGGCGGAGCGGAAGGGAGTGTCAGACTTGTACTGACTAAAACCCATCCATGTTCCTTCTTAGCCCTTTGTGTTCCAGGGGCACGGTATCTCTTTCGAACAACCCGCAGCCCTGGCAGGCATCGGCCCTCTCGGACCCCTTCCGATTTGCTGACATCTCCTTGAGGCGCGCGTGGAACACGAACGCGCCGTCGGCACGGTCTGTCGTCATAAGACAGACGGACGGTGAGCTAGCCCATTACTCACCGTCCATAGGCCCGCGCCTACGGTGGCCGGGGGCCACTGGTTGCACCCCGACGCCCGGGGCGTCTCCTGCGGCGGCTGGGACGTGAGGTTCTCTCCCTCTCACGTTCCGCCACCTCCTTCGCTAGCATGACTGCTTCGCAGAAGGAGGCGACGGCTTCCCATTCCCTCTCGCTCCGGACCATGGATTGAACCAGGGCCGGACGCGAGAGGTCGCCGCCGCCAATCGCCGCTACGAGGACACGGCGGTGCTCAGTCCAAGCAGGGCATAGCTCCACAGTGTGCTCCACCGTGTCCTCCGGCCGATCCTCGCAGTGGTAACACCCGGGCGTTTCCTCCCGCCCGATTCGGTGCAGGAACCTCCCGAAACAACCGTGTCCGGTGAGGACCTGCGTCAGGCGGAAGGTGAGGGCGCCGTGGCGCCTCTCCAGCCACTCCTCAAAGAGGGGACTTATCGCCACTATTGTGGCGTGCCCTGCACGGGGTTGCGACAGTCGCTCCCTCCATGTCGCCATGAGATCGCGCCGGAGGTCTGTCCGCTGAGCGACAATTTGCCGCGGCAGCGGAGTTTCCCCCCGGCGTAGTGCCTCCGCGCGCCATTCGTGCAGGCACGCGAGAACTATCGCCTCCAGATCCCATGGCGGCAATCCGGCCAAGAGGCTCGCCGCCTCGCCGGAGATCGTGCGGTACCCCCGGATCAGCCTTACGGCTACCACCTTCTGGGGCGCGTTCAGGTAGTGGGCGGCTCGCCGCCTCAAAGAACGCGCCCACACCGGGGCCCCGTAAAGGGCCATGGACCGCACGACCCCCGTGTAGAGCCTCCGGCAGGAGGCGTTTGGACCCCCCAGGTTGGGCAAGAGCCGCTTGAACGCAGCCCCTGCCCGTTCCAGTTTGGGGGCCAAACGTTGGAAATGCTCCACGAAGTTCCACCGGCTGTCGAGGACAAGCCCTAGGTACTTCAGCGTCGACTCGACGCCGATGGGAACCCCTCCTACCGTGAGTATGGATCCCGACGGTGGCGCATTCCGAGGCCTATGAAAGCACATGGCCTCGGACTTGTGCAATGCCACCTCGAGACCCAGTTGCCGGATTCTCTCCACGACTTTCGCAACCCCGCGTGTCATAAGTTCGGCCGCCGCCTCGTGCGAACTCCCTTGTGCCAGCACCAGCGTGTCGTCAGCGTAGCAAACTACACTGACACCGCTAGGGAGGTCGGCGCGCAGCACCCAGTTGTAGCCGATGTTCCACAAGGGCGGCCCCAGAACCGATCAAGTAAAGCGGCCTGGAACATGATTAAAACAAACACAGATAATATGACAAATAACTCTGAAATTGACGCAATTAGTGCTAATAATAAAGTTTATGAAGCAATTCAAATATCTAGATCTGGCTCGTGAGGTTGTCGACATGTGGGATGTGAATACAGCAGTCATTGTGCCGATAGTCGTGTCGGCCAATGGCTTAATTGCCAAAAGCCTCGACCACCATCTTAGTAGGCTTTCGCTTGGCAGCTGGATCAAGGGCTTGATTCAGAAAGCAGTACTTCTAGACACGGCGCGTATTGTTAGGAGGTTCCTCTCTCAAGAACCCTGACCACCGGTAGCTCGGACCCTGTTCCCAATGCCGGTGGGCTCCTATTTTTAAATGTTTTTTATATAATTTTGTAAAAATATTTAAAAATGTAAATTATATGTTTTAAAAGGAATAAATGGAATTACTAAGTTTATGACAATCCAAACGAAATATGTGACTTATTTAATGACTATTATATATCCCAAACAAATACGACCAATAAAACTCATAAAAACAAACAACATGACAAGAAAATAACTACTCCTGAAAATTCTAAAAGCATCTTCCTTACATCAGTGGATGAATCAGACGTTTATAAAATAATTCACAGTCTAAGAAATACTAACTCGACCGGGTATGACGACCTGAGCACCAAAGTGGTAAAAACATGTGCAATGAGTTTAGTGTCTCCCTTAACATACATTATAAACTTGTCTCTAACAGAGGGAGTATTCCCGAAACGTCTGAAAAGGTCAATTGTCAAGCCTCTTTATAAGAAAGGTGTAAAAACTGACATGAGCAATTATCGCCCAATAACTTTGATCCCAATTCTATCCAAAATCTTTGAGAAAGTTATGTGCATTAAAATAGAAAACTTTTTAACAGCATGTGATGTTCTTAAAAAAGAAGAATTCGGTTTTAGGAAGGGCATTTCCACTGCTTTAGCATGTTTTACTCTAATGAAACACCTTACTGAAAGTTTAAATAAAAAATCTAAGATAAGTTGCGTGTTCCTAGACATGACAAAAGCCTTTGATTTTGTTTGTCATACAACACTACTCTCAAAGCTTGAGCACTATGGCATCCGGGGTAAAGCCAACGACTGGATCAAAAGTTATCTTTCTGATAGAGTACAATGCGTAGAAATAACGAAAACTTGTCAAAATGAAAAAAGAACGTTTAGGTCAGAATATAAACAAAACAATTATGGCACGCTACAGGGAGGTATCGTATCCCCACTACTCTTTCTAGTTTATATCAACGACATTCCAGAGGCGATAGGCAAGGATTGCATTCTATTCGCCGATGACACTACAATAATCGTTAAAAGTGACTGCAACAAAAACTTAGAAAATGAAATCGTCCAAGCTCTGGATAACGCAATCGATTGGCTAGAAAAAAATAACCTAAAAATAAATATGACTAAAACAAACATAATACAATTTCAGACATACAATGCAAACATAAATAAACTAGACATTCACTATAAAGATTCTCCCTTGACCATAGTAGATAATTGTGTATTCTTAGGTATAACGGTCGATAAAAATTGCAGTTGGAAACCACATATTGATAAAATTCATGTAAAAATAGATCGTTTTGCATATGTCTTGAAAAGAATCAAACAAACAGTTAATCAGGATACTGCAATGCTGGCATACCATGGTTATTTATCATCAGCACTTAGATACGGCATTATAATATGGGGTAACTCAGTAGATTTTGACAGAGTTTTCAAAGCTCAAAAAAAATGTATCCGAGCAATTTGTGGAGCTCACTTTTTAGACAGCTGTAAGCCACTGTTTCAAAAACTTAAAATCCTACCTTTGCCATGTTTATATATTTTTGAAATGTGTATTTTTGTTGAGAGTCATTATAATTTATTTGAAACAAGCACAGTCAGGCCAAATAGCCGAACTGGGCATAAGGATAGACTTCGGCTGCCACCAATAAAACTGAAATTATTTAAGAAAAATGTATACTGCATGTCGATTATTATTTACGATCACTTACCAAATGGTTTGCAAGACTTACCTCTGCTAATGTTTAAAAAAATACTCTTCAAACTATTGCTTGATAAAAGATATTATACCATTAAGGACTATTTAGAAGACAAATCAATAGAATTGGATATATTTTGATATGTGTGTTAGGTACCTATTGACATGTAGTACTAATTTATTTTATTATTATTTTTAATCGTTTGCCATTTAATTATTTTGTAAACTTTGAATTTTCACTCTACTTTCCAACTTGACATTGTATTAAAATCATATTATAATTACATTAATTGGGATATATATTTATTTAGCGTTTTTGATGACAAACTATTATAATCACATTGTTACGGCCTAGAACTTGGCCACGTTGGCTTTTTATGCTAATTTTTATATTTCTACACCGGCAACGGTAGTGTATGTGAAACTGTTTAATATTAAGATCCTATTGTACCATTCACTGAGAAATAAATATTATTCTATTCTATTCTTCTATTCTATTCTACGATTCTGTACTAGCTGTCCCGCGCAACTTCGTCTGCGCCACTTTTTCCCAGTTCTTGCTACATTTTTCACTGATGCTCCGCTCCTGTTGGTCGAAGCATGATGTTATATAGCATATAGACTTCCTCGATAAAAGAGCTATTCAACACTGAAATAATTTTCAATCCGAACTAGTAGTTCATGAGATTAGCGCGTTTGTTTGCTTGAACGCGCTAATCTAAGGAACTACTGGTCCGATTTGAAAAATTATTTCAGTGTTAGATAGCTCATTTATCAAGGAAGGCTATAGGTTATACATTATCACGCTACAACCAATGGGAGCGGAACAGCAATTAAAAATGTTGCGATAACGGGTAAAATGTGACGCAGACGAAGTTGCGCGGGACAACTAGTGAATAATAAATGGCTTAGTAATGTATACGACGGAAACAGACCAGGATGTCTTTGTCTATGTTTATTTATTAACATAACAATTTTAAGAGGGGGATGATGCTGAGTTTTTTTAATAGTTAGAATAACTTAGCAATACTAGTGCACTTAGTCTATTAACAGTTCTTCGCATGCCATTATTGCAATACTAGACAACTAAGAATCCTACTAATATTATAAATGCGAAACTTTGTGTTAATGTATGTATGTTTGTTACTCTTACACGCAAAAACTACTGAATGGATCTGGATGAAATTTGGCACAGGGATAGATAATAGTATGGATTAGCACAAAAGATATTATCTTTTTATTCCGGCATTACGATCCCGTGCAACAATTAGCGAACAAAACGCGGTCGAAGCCGTGGGCATAACCTAGTGCTTACATAAAAGCGCCCTGTTCGATTTTTAACGCTCGGCTCAACGCCGAAAGTTGAAAATAGAATAGCGGCTTTTATTTAGGCGATTGATTTCGCAAGTTTGAAGGTTGTAACTAGCTTTCTTTGTACAGAGACCTTGAGACTGTACCCTTCAATGGGCTGGCTGGACCGCATCGCCTCCAAAGACTACCAGATCGATGACAAGCTGACGATCGAAGCCGGCACAACGGTCTATGTGAACGCGGTCAGCATGCAGATAGACCCTGAGTACTTCCCCAACCCTGAGGTCTTCAACCCTGACCGGTTTCTACCGGAGAACGAGAGGGACATCCTCCCGTATACGTTCATGCCGTTTGGAGAAGGTCCTAGGAGTTGTATTGGTGAGTTGCAGTGTTTTTTTTTTCATAAAACAAAAGACAGGCTAAAGTTTTTCGTTCGTATTTCAAAAGTCTCACGCTTGGTACAGCTTTAGTCACAATTTTCTTTGTTCGGCTGTTGTAAGGAATACTATCTACTTTCACGGTGATCTTCAATGGTGTACTAATACAGTTTGTGTTATTTTTAACGGGGTCGATTCCTAGCTAATAATATTGATTTTAAGAAAATCCAATGATGCAGTTTTAGTTTTTATGAAATTCGGACTCGAGACACCTTTGATTGTTTTTCGTTATTTAGCTTCGGATTTGGCCATCTACGCCCACTTGAAAAATTAACCCTGTATACGTGTAGTTCAAGATATTTAATAGTCTCGGAGTAAGGTTCGGGCAAACCGGTGTGGACACAGCTCCAGGTGCCGAACTCTGACAGATAGACGTACCGGATGAACCATGAAATAGAGGTGAAAAGACGTTATTCGCCTTGTTTGGGTTCGGGTACTACTCGACACCGCGCCGAATGAAATGGGACAAAATGTAATGATACGTCATCAGCCCAAGCCTATTGCGCGTCGATAAATGACATTTCTAAACTACTAAAACCTTCCTTCAATTTCAGGCATGCGCTTTGCCTACCAGACACTCCGCCAGGGACTAGCAGACCTCCTACTTAACTACGAGTTCAAGGTTTACCCGGACTCACCCAAACCCAGCCAGATCAGCATTGAGAAGAACGGCATGTTCCTCGTACCCGATGAGAAGATAGCCGTGCAGTTTGTCAGGAGAACTAATGAATTTGTTTAATAAACGTTTTACTTAGATCATTTCGTTTTTTTTTTTGCTTGCTTGTATAAGTAACAGCCACACGGGTCGATCAGTTTTCTTTGACGACGCTTAAAATTTTTTGGAGGGATAGTGTTGTTCGTTTTTGTTTCGTGTATTTACTGAAAATGTTCAACAGTAGCACGCACTTTACTAGAAATATGGACTGTGTACGCATCGTTGGTTTTAAAATCGGCTATAATTATTTAAACCGTATTTGTTATTATTAGTAAATTATAACCATAATACCAAGCTGCACTATAGGGAAATTATCGAACCCAAATTCCAAAAAGTATCAGAGAATATCATCTGTGCCTCATAGCATAAGTTATCCATCGTACATTGTTCGTGTCGGTAGTTCCGAATGTGCACTTGAAATAATGGGACACTAAAAATATAAAAAATAACGTTTGAATACCGTTAAGAGTGTCGCATGCCTAACATAGCCATTACAGCTTAATCGTTAAGATAAAGGGATAGCTTCTTTTTACGATCCCTCGCAAGTTTATGTGTTAGGAGGTGTGAACACAACCGAACTGTATAGTGTTGGATGTTACTTTACAGTTACAACGTTTTTATAATGTCCGTTAACGAATTCGGTAGGACCAAGT
This sequence comes from Cerastis rubricosa, assembly GCA_949152445.1. NCBI lineage: Eukaryota > Metazoa > Arthropoda > Insecta > Lepidoptera > Noctuidae > Cerastis > Cerastis rubricosa. The sequence continues at coordinate 20,942,362 of OX424541.1, forward strand.
ACTTGCGTGGTAGCAGTCCCAACTTATGAGCAGTAAGCCGTGGGTTTCAAATTTATTTCATTACCGCTGGTCTCCAAACGGTGAAGGAAAACATCATGGGGGAACCGGCATGCCCTAGAACTAACTTGGACACATGTGACGTCTACCAACACGCACTGTGCTCGCGTGGTGGATAACACCCCATTATAAACCCACATTATAGGATTTCACATTAGTTCAGTTCAGAACGAATGTGGGCCATTACTTGTTAGTTTTAGCTGTTCTGTGGAAACGAAAACAGATATCCGGAAAGAAATAATTATATAATTTTATACAAAACTTGTAATTGCCAAAAAAAAAAAAAAAACTTCCCGAATCCACACTGTGACTGTGAATGCGTTTACTGTGCCCGTGTGCCGTGATTACCCGTGTGTACTCCGCTTAAGATAATGATCCCCTACAATCTTTTAACGTAAGGTCAGCTCACTATATCATGGCTATTGATAACTGAGGGGTTCTTTCATAACATAACGTTGCCATAGAGATTACTGTACGTTCTAACCAACGGTACTAGAGTTTTGCAGTAAGTAGTACTCACTAGTTTTAAGCCAAGCTTCTAGCTATGATTGTGTACATTGTGCATTAAATATACATAACATTACGCCTGTTATTCCTGAAGGGTTAGGCAGAGATATACGTAATAGCACATTTCGCCAGTTAATTTAAATTCCCATGTAACAGGAGGCGAGCCTATTGCAATCAACCGGGCACAAATCCAGACTCCGTGACTGCTACTGAAGAATTATAAAAAACCCAATAACACTTTGCCCGATCCGGGAATGGACCCGAGGAATCCTCGCTCGGCAGTCGCGCTTGCGACCTCTGTACCAATGAGGCAGTTACTACTTACACGTAATTTTTAATAAAAAAAAAGTAATTTTCCATAACTAAAACCATGACAACCTACAACAAATCCGATCACAACCTCTCAACGACCCCCGATCACTCACCGTTACACCCCATAGATAATGAGCACCCCTTCTACAACCAGGTAAGCCCTCATCCACTAACGACCCCTAAGCCTCTAAATAATCACCGCGTGGTCTCCTCAAGTCCTCGCGATGGAGGGCTTCCGAGGATTAGGAGACTAATTGCCAATCATGACGCAAACCTCCTCAGAGAATTTGAGAGGGCAGGAGCTTGGCCAAACTTCTATTGCTTCGATTTAGCCAATTAACTTTGGGGCATAGTGATGCATTATTTAAGAGGGGGGAATCGGTCAAGGTTGGTGTTTAGAAGGTTTTTGTAAGTTACTGGATGGTGGTGTTTTGAATTAACACTCTTGTATGTTTGGTGATTTTGAAATTTTGTGGAAGATATCAAATACCCTAAGCTCTAACATATTATTTTTTGGTGGGGTAAACCTCGTGGATATAGGGCGAGCGAAGGGTTATGTCGGATTCTAACCAACTCAAAACCCACTCTTCCTACTACTACCAAAAGCCGGGGGAGGAGATACAAGTACAAAGAGACGCTTGAAAGCTGTAAAGAGACAGAACTGCCAATTTCTGAATTAAGTATTTCAAGTTTAGAACTTGTGAAACTCTATTTAAAGGTTTTAAATTTTGAATATCTTGGGCTACGTTAAATTGAAGGAATCGACTTGAGTATGATTAAGTAGTTTTCTATTCAAATACTCGAATCAAAAACTGGATGAAAAGTACTTGTCTTCAAAATATTTTCACAATTCTACAAGAAAATCGAAACATGATTACAGCGAGACCTACAAGCACTTTTATGATTCAGAAATCATATATCAGGAATCATAGTAAGATGTGTATGAGAGTACAACAACGACCAACTATAAAATAAGTCAAGAATAAAATATAACGTCCTTTCCTACCAACAATAATAAAACATATTTCAAAACCCTCAACGCGAAAACTCACCAATAATTTAAAGGAAACTAGCCTGAAATCCCAAGGCACGTGGTGTAGTGCGGCGCCAGTGAAAAAATCCTCTTACTGTTAATCTGACAGGCAACGGTCCGGTCCCGGCGCTCCGGTTTGCATCCGTTTGGAAAATATGGAGAATTGAGGGTACAATGTTACGTTTGTGACGTTTTTGTATTAGTAGCTATAAAATATAGTTTGTTTTGGGGTATAAAGGATTAATGACGTATAGTGAGTTCTGTGTTAAGGAGGATATGGCAAGAAAGGAGGTATCTGATGAGATGACGAGTATTAGAGAATTATGGAATAAGAAGACGTGTTGCACCGACCCCAAATAAAATGGGATAAGGGAAAGAGAATGATGATGATGATGAACATTAATGGATGTGTGACTGTCTGTCACGTGCTCCTAATTATTTAGCAAATATCTTAGACTTGATTCCTATTTCAAAATCATCACATGGTTTGGGCCACTTAGAAACACATTAAACCTTTAGTTTATGGCTTGACAGCCTGACAAGTTACCGTAATTAATAACGAAACGTCCTTTCTTATTTTGAATGTAAAAACTATATTGCACCACTTGGAAAGGCATAAATCCTTTATTTAATGGGAAACAGACTATGGACAAGTATTATTAAGAATTCCTAAGAAACGCAGAAATATCCGATTTCTAAACGTAACTCACAATAGGAGAGCAACATCTGTTTGCCATATACCCCGGTCACGAGTACCCATAGGGACCCTTGAAACAATTACAAACGGGGCTATTGAACAATTCTGTGAAAGTATGTGAAAAAACCAAGTGTGGGGCTTGGGAGGATGGTTTTGGAGATGAAGGAAGGGCAGTCGGTCTTGGATCGCTATAGGGCTCGGACGATATGGGCTATTTGAGTTAAGTTAGGATACTTGGTAAATACCGAGAGGCTATGTCCAAGTGGCAGTTGATTTGGGATCACGGAAGAGTTCGGACGTGTGAGGTTTAAGACCTTAAAGTACTAGGGCGTTCTATATTAGGCCCGTGAAGTTAGCGTGTGAGCGTGAGTGTCGAGGCGCGGAAGGAGATGAGCTGCGGAGGAGGCGAAATTGGTAATGTGTGCAGTATTCTGTAAGAGAGTTGTGGTCTCCTTAACTTAACACGTGGTAAGTGTAACTATATTTAACTCTTAGCTCTTAGTAGCAGTTTGGTGGTAGTACTGAGGAGCTGTTAATAATTATTTATTTCAGCATGACGGAGCCGCCTGCTTCCAAAATGTATACTATTATCTCATGTGTTATATGTGTGTATGTGTCCACCTCCTAATCCGTACCTTGGCAAATATCCGTCATCTACGTTTGGTTATAGGGAGACGGGGAAGGCCTTCCGCACACTTCACACTTACAGTACATCACTGTACAGTGTACACTAATACACCCGACTATTATTGACGCATGTTAATATATCTGACTTTTACCTGACGTACCACAAATGGAAGGCAGAACCGTATATTCGCAGTTCGATTAAAACAACCTATATTGTTAGTCAGGCTATAATGCTGACTTGTACTAGTAGTACAAATTAACCAAACGCTGCTGATGTATACTGCTTCCTATAAAGGTCTAGCTCAGAAACATTGCGTAGGTATTGATGTCTGCACATTCGGGAGAGGGTTAGGCTCCACCAAGTATCTCAAAATGAATTGATAACTCCGTTCTAAGGAACGCTAGGGACTACCCGTATCTCGTTACCAAACCAGGCTGTTTGTAGGCCGATTAGTGAACTGACACTGTTTGGCGAGACACGCAATCACGACATGGGGAAGATTAATGGAATGTGAAGTGACGATAGAATTACCACTTCGGCGTTCATCAATAACAATTGCAATATGTTCTGCTACAGACTGAATCTACGGTGCGCTTGCGCAAGTTGTGTGATATCATAGTGAAGGGGTAGACTGCCGTAAGGAGGTTACTGACATAAGTACGCGAGTAGGGACAACTACTAAAACATGCCTTCCTCAATGGCAGCTGGACTTCTCAGGACCCTGCCTTAGGATTGAGAAAGACATGTGAAGAATGCTTAGGGAGCGTGATCTGTTAGAATTCGTAGCAGTGTTCTTAGTGGACCTATGCGCTTAGGTCTAACAGTCACGTACTGGGGCAGTTATTGTAACCGGTTACATGCCATAGAGATGGGTTCGTTCGTTATGTTTGAGTCATAAAATTAACGTAACTTAATAATGAATTTCTTAAGCGCAAGCGTAACGTTCTCCTTACTGACCTTTTCATACTATATCAAATCTTTGCGACCTCTTGTCTTATTAGTTTCATAATTTACTGTTGTATTGTTTTACATGATTTGATATTATGCATGTATATGTAATAACTGTGAATTCCCAATATTAACTTCACCTTGTATCCCCTCCCTGTCCCCTAGCTTTCAAAGTCGGGACAGGGCTACCCTAAATTGGGAATTCAGTCCTCTATGTCGGTGGGAAGGCGACCAGTCTGGGACGAACCTTACAGGGCCGTGCGGAAATGGCGGGGCCCGGCCCTTTCCCCTTCGGGGGAAACCGACCTTAGTCTTAAGAATTAATATGATTTAGGAAAAACGAAAATTTTATCAGCCTAGGGTAATTTAGGAACAGTCACATGTGGTGCCGTGACCAGGATTCTCGTCATTAAATGTACTGATTCACTTCAGTGCAACGAGAAAGAACAATTAAAGGGTTACTACAATAATAACACAACGTAATTTTATGGTTCTAGAAATTGTGAAAGACGACTAGAGTGACAACGGCTATTTTGACATATTTTTAACTAGATAACGGTTTGGTTATCGTGATTGAATTCTTCAGCGACTGGTAGCGGGTTCTAGTCCCGCATGATTTATAAGTTGAAATGAGCTTGTATGATATTATCATGAATTTTGGGTTCGATTCCCGCCTGACGCAATAGTTCATAAGTATTTAGATTCCTGTGTCACGGTCTGTGGGTTCGATTCCCGAATGTTTTGTTGAGTTAAAGGGCTTTGGTTCCGATGGTGGAAGAAGTGGGTTCAATTCCCATATGCTATGCGTGGAGGTACGTTTAAGTGGGCAACAGTTTGTAAGATTGTTGCTTGTGTTCCAGTGCAACTAGAGTAATGGGTTCGACTCCCTGCAAACTTAAGTTTCGTGTGCGATAGTACGCAGCCATATTGTGATACATGTTTGCGACTAAACGTTTTGAATTTGTATGACTGTGATGGGAAAGTGAAAGTAGGTATAGGACACGCCCTCAACTATGGGTAAAGTTAATATTATTAGTGCTTAGATATTTAGAAGCATTATGCTTACAAAATGACAATGAAATGGTTTAATCAACATTCAACTATTATCATAGGAGGTTAATTTAAAACTTTCCGACACTGTCGTATGTCATATAATTGAACAAATACTCGTGTGGACTTATCTCGAATTTCAGGATATTTCAACCTTCATTTGGCTGTCACTACACCTTTGGGTTGTGCGTTGCGCTTGGGTCAAAGTTTCATCAAATTCAGCTGACTCCGGCTGACTTCAACAGCAGTCGTAGCGTAGTTCCAGTTACGAAGCTAAGTTCCACTTTTATTAGACGCTCTAATTACCCGTAGTCACGTGGTATGACTTTGTTATCTCAACAATAATTATACGTTTATTGTTTTGAGCTATGGGACTATCTAAACCTACATAATCAGTTCCAATATTGGAATCTACTAGACAATATCCTTGCCAATATTTTAATATGCAAGTGAGGAAATTACAACACTGTGACCTTATAAGTCAATAATTGCTGGTATAGTCTAGGGTTTATACATTTCAAATTCTAGATCAAAGTCATGTTTCTTATTTTATTAATAAAGGTGCACAAAATATATTGCAATTTAAATATTAGGTAGTATCCTATTCTTTATATGAATGTGAAAATATTAGTTATTTCAAATTACAGAAAATTCATTTTCTAATACAACTTTCCAAGTCTAGTTGGATTTCAAAACTGCTCTTTCCTCTCAGAATCGGAGGGGGGCGACTATTTAGAATAAAGTCTAATATGTCTTTGTGCGGACTATTTCAGCTACTCCTGTATACGGCTACGAGCAGCTGACTGATCTGACTCAGCATTGAGGTGCATTGGGAAAGGCCTCTGTCCAGTGGCAGCTGCAGTAGGCTGAGTTTAGAACGAGCGAGCACCGTAGGTAGCGTCGCTCGATTGCACAAATACTCTTAAAAGAGACTCTGGTATGTAAAATTAAATTATAAGCATGCACAGGTCTTTTTGAAAGTACCTGAAACGTGGTAAATGATAAGAGTATTTTGAGAGAGAAGAAGTTCAAATAGAGGAATTATGTATCGATTAAAGATACTTCTGCGAAACTAAGCAAAATTATAGCAGACAAAGAATCTTGTTAGATTAACATTCCAGTTGGAACAAATTATAATAATCACATTAGGTGAACATAGCGGATGGGTGTACTTTGAAACTCTTTAGCAATAGTATGGAAAGGCACAGTTTATCCTATAGTGAAAGCTCATTCGCTGTACTGCGTCACGCGTCTGATTTTCAGAGGGGGGAATGTGACTGTCTGTCACGTGCTCCTAATTATTTAGCAAATATCTTAGACTTGATTCCTATTTCAAAATCATCACATGGTTTGGGCCACTTAGAAACACATTAAACCTTTAGTTTATGGCTTGACAGCCTGACAAGTTACCGTAATTAATAACGAAACGTCCTTTCTTATTTTGAATGTAAAAACTATATTGCACCACTTGGAAAGGCATAAATCCTTTATTTAATGGGAAACAGACTATGGACAAGTATTATTAAGAATTCCTAAGAAACGCAGAAATATCCGATTTCTAAACGTAACTCACAATAGGAGAGCAACATCTGTTTGCCATATACCCCGGTCACGAGTACCCATAGGGACCCTTGAAACAATTACAAACGGGGCTATTGAACAATTCTGTGAAAGTATGTGAAAAAACCAAGTGTGGGGCTTGGGAGGATGGTTTTGGAGATGAAGGAAGGGCAGTCGGTCTTGGATCGCTATAGGGCTCGGACGATATGGGCTATTTGAGTTAAGTTAGGATACTTGGTAAATACCGAGAGGCTATGTCCAAGTGGCAGTTGATTTGGGATCACGGAAGAGTTCGGACGTGTGAGGTTTAAGACCTTAAAGTACTAGGGCGTTCTATATTAGGCCCGTGAAGTTAGCGTGTGAGCGTGAGTGTCGAGGCGCGGAAGGAGATGAGCTGCGGAGGAGGCGAAATTGGTAATGTGTGCAGTATTCTGTAAGAGAGTTGTGGTCTCCTTAACTTAACACGTGGTAAGTGTAACTATATTTAACTCTTAGCTCTTAGTAGCAGTTTGGTGGTAGTACTGAGGAGCTGTTAATAATTATTTATTTCAGCATGACGGAGCCGCCTGCTTCCAAAATGTATACTATTATCTCATGTGTTATATGTGTGTATGTGTCCACCTCCTAATCCGTACCTTGGCAAATATCCGTCATCTACGTTTGGTTATAGGGAGACGGGGAAGGCCTTCCGCACACTTCACACTTACAGTACATCACTGTACAGTGTACACTAATACACCCGACTATTATTGACGCATGTTAATATATCTGACTTTTACCTGACGTACCACAAATGGAAGGCAGAACCGTATATTCGCAGTTCGATTAAAACAACCTATATTGTTAGTCAGGCTATAATGCTGACTTGTATTAGTAGTACAAATTAACCAAACGCTGCTGATGTATACTGCTTCCTATAAAGGTCTAGCTCAGAAACATTGCGTAGGTATTGATGTCTGCACATTCGGGAGAGGGTTAGGCTCCACCAAGTATCTCAAAATGAATTGATAACTCCGTTCTGAGGAACGCTAGGGACTACCCGTATCTCGTTACCAAACCAGGCTGTTTGTAGGCCGATTAGTGAACTGACACTGTTTGGCGAGACACGCAATCACGACATGGGGAAGATTAATGGAATGTGAAGTGACGATAGAATTACCACTTCGGCGTTCATCAATAACAATTGCAATATGTTCTGCTACAGACTGAATCTACGGTGCGCTTGCGCAAGTTGTGTGATATCATAGTGAAGGGGTAGACTGCCGTAAGGAGGTTACTGACATAAGTACGCGAGTAGGGACAACTACTAAAACATGCCTTCCTCAATGGCAGCTGGACTTCTCAGGACCCTGCCTTAGGATTGAGAAAGACATGTGAAGAATGCTTAGGGAGCGTGATCTGTTAGAATTCGTAGCAGTGTTCTTAGTGGACCTATGCGCTTAGGTCTAACAGTCACGTACTGGGGCAGTTATTGTAACCGGTTACATGCCATAGAGATGGGTTCGTTCGTTATGTTTGAGTCATAAAATTAACGTAACTTAATAATGAATTTCTTAAGCGCAAGCGTAACGTTCTCCTTACTGACCTTTTCATACTATATCAAATCTTTGCGACCTCTTGTCTTATTAGTTTCATAATTTACTGTTGAATTGTTTTACATGATTTGATATTATGCATGTATATGTAATAACTGTGAATTCCCAATATTAACTTCACCTTGTATCCCCTCCCTGTCCCCTAGCTTTCAAAGTCGGGACAGGGCTACCCTAAATTGGGAATTCAGTCCTCTATGTCGGTGGGAAGGCGACCAGTCTGGGACGAACCTTACAGGGCCGTGCGGAAATGGCGGGGCCCGGCCCTTTCCCCTTCGGGGGAAACCGACCTTAGTCTTAAGAATTAATATGATTTAGGAAAAACGAAAATTTTATCAGCCTAGGGTAATTTAGGAACAGTCACAGATGGGTTTGTAGCGACCTACAAAAAACCTATTTGCATGCTTCTTACAGCAAAAGCTGGGTAGTAAAAATTGGTTTTAAAAATTTGTTTTCTATAATGCTAAATAAACATTACATAAATTGAATTTAGGTCTTATAACTTTTATGGAAACCGATTTTAACTCTTTTATATATTATTGATTGTAATATTTATGACAAACGGATTTAGGGCATAGGGATCTCAATTTTATGGAATGTGATTTAATGTGTCATTAAGTTAGAACAAGTTATCATTCAGGCAAATGATGATCCAGACAACAAAAACAATTATGAATAAAAAAGTTAGGGAACACAATAGAGAACCCATCCTTCACACAGGATTGAAATTTAAATGTTTGTTAAAAAGCTAAAACAGAATGAACATACCATAGAACGTTTGCCTACTAAACAAAGAACAAATCACTAGAATTGGCAACATTGATACAGCGATTACAGTTCGCCCGATGTCCCCGGGCACTAGTTCAGGGAGCTTTGTTCACACCTTCCACCTAACTTAAAGGATTTTTGTGTAAAGCCCTTTGCGACACTACTTGTGAACTCTCAGCTGTGAACAGTGAGGAAGTTGTCTTTATTACATTTATTTTAGTGTTAGGAAACGTTAGCATCAATTGTAAATAAATGTATTTATTTATTTAATTGAGCTTAGAAAAAATTACAATGATTTCCCTAAAACATTTATTTGCTCATGTACATAAATACTTCATTGAGAACCAGACTGGATTTAGAATGTTGTCAAACACCATAAAGTCCAAACCTACTTAATTCAACCAAAAATAAATAAATAAAGCTGAAAGTGTCTGCTATCTTCAACACATTAGTAAACTCAGACTTTTCTCCCATGGGGATGGGCAGAACCGCCGATTACGAGCTGGTACTACGCACCTTACCTTTCCGAAGGATATGACCAATTAGTCCAGTGTTTGTCCAGAGGCTGTCCTTTATCCCGGCGTTTTCACCCATTATCTACAATGTAAATACCTTTTCTTAGTTTTCTTGAATTCATGCCCTTAACTAGACCAAACCAACCCACTCCAAATCGATGACCAAAGTGTCAACTGTTGGTCAAAAGAGATGCAGTAGGGATAAACAAAGCGTGCACGATTCACGCTCTATAACGAGCAATTACACCAATGTTCAAGTCACAACACCAACATATTCTGAACGGCACACGTCATACCACAACATAAAGTAAACACACAAACAGATTCATAATTCCCGTAAAGGCAGGTAGTTCTGGACTCGCCGTACCGGACCGGCATCGCCCCGGGCCAGCAACGGCACGGCTCCGGTGACGGATTGAATAAACATTCACTGTTTGACTGCAAACGAGCTGTTGATTGTCGGTCCTACCTGTAAATATAGGTACTAGGAACTCTATTAATTCCTGGAGGTGTGGTGATGGTTTGCGAAATATTGGGGTTTGGTTAAAATCAATTTGGTGAAATCAAAGTTGTTTATTCGAATTAGTCTGAGAATCGGTAAATGTTTGATGGGCAAGTGGTGCATAGGTCTTGTCAAGGCGCTGCAGGTGTTGCTTTAAAACTTTTGTTAACTACGTTTTGTTTGTGGCCTAGGCATAGGTGTTTCTGTGATAAAAGTGTCAACTTCGTGAAAAAAGCTAGGGCGGACAATCGACTAGATCGGATCAATAGATAGATACTCGTAGATCGAATAGGTAATGCACACAAACTATTAACAAACCTTGAAACCATAATGGTACAACGGCGATCCTATCGCTTTTACGCTTTGGAATGGGCAACTACAGTACTTTCACAAGTTATTATGTCTTGTGACTGGGACTGTAGCTTCGCTTTTTTTTTTCATTTTTGACTTTCAAAAGTGCCTGTAATGGTCTAATTGAAATAAATGTTTTGAGTTTGAGTTTGAGTTTGAGTTTACCGATATCTACCAGACAACCTTTCGTAATAGGTGAGTCCAATACGATTTACTCAAGTCCTAAAAGCTCCACTAAAACTTCAAACTCACTAAAAATAACACAGTGATTTACTGCTGGAAAACACACCCCAAACACAGTGCTACATAAATTGGGTAAAACAAAAAAAAATGTATATTAAAATGAAACAATAAATCATGCGGAACGGGGTGTATCGAGCGAATGGGCACGTAAGGTCGCGTAAGAACGTTAATTTATTTTCTGACTGTGCCTACTGCCTGGTGCCTCCGAGCTACGGCGGAAATATGAAAATTTTCTCCGAAGGGACCTGTGGCAGACGGGCGATACCGGTGCGCGGGGTCCGTTGAACTTTCCTTTCAATGGCGTCTGCATTTTACATCTTGTATTCTTTCTTTTCTTCCAAGCAAAAAAATATGCTATTGGAAAAACCTCTCGTTTTCCCCTAGGTGCTTAAAAATTTCTCTAGTTATGTTTAGTCTTATTAACTTAATAGGGGCGAGCATATTGCCAACACTCAATCCAGACTTTGAATTAATACTGAAGAATTCCGGTTCGAAAATCCCAATCACACTTTGACTGACATAGAAATCGAATCTCTCACGTTCAGTAGTCACCTTGCGACCACTTGACCTACCGGGTAGTAATCATCATAAGCCTAGCCTTTTCCCAACTATTTTGAGGTCGGCACTTGGCTCCCAGTCATTACCAGTATTTTACAGGGAGGGAGCAGTCTCTCCCTGCAGCAAGGTAGCTTGCTGACGATACAATTAGGTAAGACTGGTTGTCAGACTATCCGGCATCTGACTAACTGTAACGAACAAACAATAATCTTGAAATAAAATGAGTTTTACAGTATTTCTTAAGCGTGTTACCCGCCAGTCTGCCTCGCCATTACCCAACTGGTCCAGTTTAATTGGAGCACAGTAATTTATCGCGGGATCTCTGTTATCCGATTACGGACCTATCGAAATTGTATTTGAACGAGGGAATTAATTTAACTATGCACATACGATGGCCGGTTGCTTGTAGTGCCTGAGTGCGACAGTCTTGAGATCTTAGCCGGATTATCAAAGCAAATTGACGAGATCGTCTCTTAATATTATTGCGGGTACCATTAATTCAGCAATATTAGAATTATATTCATAAACTCAAGGGCGTAGGCAAAACGTACGGAATCCTTATATATTGTTTTTGCTTTAACGAGGTTTCTACATTTGGTCATACACGCACGCTGTTTAGGTTTAAAGTCATAATTAAGTAATTAAGTTATTATTTTATTCACAAAAAAAGACACAAAGGCACTTAAATGAAAACAATGCTTAAAATAAATCATATTTATAGTTCGTCACAAACGTCTGATCACACCAACACACAACCAACAAACCCAATCAACATCCCATGAACCATCCAATGAATTCAGATTTTAGGAAGGGTGTTATTTGTAATCAAATATTCAGCTAATAGATTTTTGAATGCATTGAATGAGTGTGTCGCAGTTGTCTTGATTTATTCCGTTAGACACGGTCATCATGTGGGCAGAACATGGGTTCCGTGCTATGAAAACACACACTACACGAGGTACACTGCTTTTGTCGAACTCACTTACTACTCACAAATTACTTGAAATTACAATCCAACACAATAACACTAGGCACCATGAATCGGGAAACAGTTTCAGGACGTCTTGACTCCGCCGCGGTCAGACACAGACTGTCCGCCTCACAGCGAGCTCGAAACATCACGAATCTGTAGAAGCGCGCTTAGGTGTGGGTAGACTGGTAATTAGGTCGCGTGCTACCTTTGGCGCGCTTGCCGATTCATTTTCTGTCCGTACTAATGACCGGATCCTACAAGTGTAATTTTTAATACACGAGGGTATTTTGTTGTGCAATTGTGCTCCTTCAAATGTTAACATTTTTTTGCCAAACTTATTTCTCATCTTCGACAAAATCAGAAAACTAGCTCGGCGAGTGCTACGTTGGGTTACTTTTTTCACTTTTGTAAACGATAAATTAATCTGAATACTTTTGTTGAGTGCTTTACGAATGTAAATGGGTAGTTAAAAATCATTTTTACTATGTTGTTCTGTGCTTGCAGACTTGCTAGCTTCGTCTTGACCGCACTGCCCCAAATTTCAACCAGATATAGTAGGTGTTGTTTTACTAAGGCGTTATAGATGGTGTGACGCAATCATGTGGAATACATCGAACTATGTTTCGGAGGGATTCAAGTAGTGACAAGCTTTTTTTTTATATGATCCAAGTGAACACTTCACGTTAAAAAGAACTATCTATTCTTAATCCAAGATATTTTTCACAAGATTTTTGCTGTAAGGGTTTGTTAATAAGTAAGGGATTATGAAGAAACTGGATAGCTATGACGCATAATCGCCAAAAGTGTAGAGATTTGGAAAAGACCTACACTCGGCATTGGGTGGCCAAGGGTTGAAGAAGAAGAAGAAGAATGGATTATGTGTAGGTATTATTTTATTTTTCTCTTTAAACAAGTTATAGCATGTTTTAGGGATATTTATTGTTAATAAGTTAAATTGAAACCATGAAAAAAGGGTGTTTAAATCGTCTTTAGCCTGGGAAACTAAATAATGAAAGGTCCGAAATAAAATAAGCAAGTGTCATCTGCGTATAGAGTAAGTTGGCCATGTAGTTGAATTTCCTGAAAATTATTTATGTAGATCAAAAAATCAGGCTTGGATAGATAACAAAAGTCCCTCGTCAGGGCCGATCTATGATAATATGCATGAGAAGCGAAAGTGTTTTAAAACCCAGCTGAAATATTGTCAAAACCATGCTGAGCAGATTATTATGGATATGTTGGCCGAACAACGAGCAAGCTAAAAATTCGGTGATTTCTGGAAATCCACTAGTAAGTTGGATGGGAACCGGGATTGCCTGCGAGTGTAGATGGAACCTTTGGGAATCTCGTTCGAGTTCAGTCCCCTCTCGGTCCCTCTATCATGAAGGTAGATGCTGAGCCCAGCAGTCGTGGACTTACACCTCTGATGCGAATCAGAAATAATTTTATTTAATTTTAGTAACGAAGACCTCGTTACTCGTTACAAAATTTGATAACACTGGAGTGTTTACAGGAGAAGTTTTTGGTAAAGTATGTATTTGATCATCATGAAATGATCTAGGTATTTCATTCGCTAAATGAGGTCGAATAGTGGCAAACTATTCATTGAAAATCTGGCAAATTTCGTTTGGGTTCGTATTTTGTTTCGAATTGATAATCAATAGTTTTGAAGGAGCATATCATCATCCGCCTAGCCTTTTCCCAAACTATCTTGGGGTCGGCTTCCAGTCTAACCGGATGCAGCTGAGTACCAGTATTTTACATGAAGCGACTGCCTATCTGACCTACACAGCCCAGTAACTGGGTAATACGATACCCCTTGGTAAGACTAGTTGTTGTTGTTGTTTCGGCTTCTGACTACTCGTAACGACTGTCAAAGATCTCCAAATGACAGCCGGGACCAACAGCTTAACGTGATTTCCGAGGTACGGAGGAAACTCGGTATGAATGGGTGCTCATTATCTATGTGGTGTAACGGTGAGTGATCGGATTTGTTGTAGGTTGTCATGGTGTTAGTTATGGTGTTTTTTTTTTTAATAATTACGAGTAGGTCTGCCTCATTGGTCTAGAGGGCACAAGCGCGACTGCCGAGCGAGGATTCCTGGGGTCCATTCCCGGATCGGGCAAAGTGTTATTGGGTTTTCTATCATTCTTCAGTAGCAGTCACGGAGTATGGATTTGTGCCCGGTTGATTGCAATAGGCTCGCCTCCTGTTACATGGGACTTAACATAACTGGCCAAATGTGGGTGTGCTATTAGGTACATCTCTGCCTAACCCTTCGGGAATAACAGGCGTAATGTTATGTAATTTAGTAGTTTCAAAATAATTTATTCAGTTCAATTCAAGAACCCTACAACCCCAAAAACTGGTCTCTGATTTTCAATGGAATAAGTTCAATTCATGTTTGTTTTGCATAAAATCTTTACTTTTGTCCTTACAAAGTACAGATTCTTTGCATATTCCAAAGATAAAAAACTAAAAACCTTTCCCTAGAAAATTATTTAGGTCAGTGTTTGCCTGACAAGGTACTATTTATTTATTTATTTAATGCACAATGTACACAATCATAGTTACGAGCTTGGCTTAAAACTAGTGAGTAGTACTGCAGAACTAGTACCTTTGGATAGAACGTACAGTAATCTCTATGGCAACGTTACGATATGAAAGAAACCCTCAGTTATCAATAATAATAATAAACTGGCAACTCTGTGTGTCAACACGTTAAATTATCCTTATTCCTTTTTTACTATAAAATATTTATTTTAATACACAATCTGTTTACCACTGTATTTTAAATAAGCGAAAACTACTTTAACCACTACATATTTGGAAAAATACATAAAATAACAATAGCAAATATCCAAAAACTAGACCGGAGTAAAATGACATCTGTCAACGTTCTAACGTCGAAGACGAAATGGAAAAATCGCATAAAAATGGAATGATTTAATAAAATTTAACAATGATAACACGAGCTGCTGCACGTCGCGCACGCCCACCATCCCCGGACTCGTCGCTGAGCTCCGCCTCGCCGCCGCCGGACCCCGGATCACCTGTGTCACCGGCAGCGGCAGTCGCGTCGAGCTCCAGCGACGAATATTTCTCTCCGCCGACGTCGCCAACACCTGTACGTCGGCCGGGGCGAGGCCGGCCACCGTCAAGCTTCGGACCTAGGGGCCAACCGGTCCCGAGCCGGGTCCCCGCTGCCGGTGGTTGTGTGCAGCGCATGAGATGGACTTATTCCATTAATGAGAACGTCATGCGCGCATACTATGGGTCTACAGAGGGGGGAACTAACCTCACTGCGTACCGTGTTAGGATGCTGTCTCTTTTTCAGACTCTTGAACTAACCGTCAACGTCTCGGCCCAACGACAGTCGGATCAGGTGCGGGTCATCCAACGCAATCACATGTTGGACGACGCCGCGCTTGATAGGCTGCGCTCAGAAGTACTGAGCAACCACATCGACTTGACTCCGGCGCAAACCGCGGTGCAAGCGTCAACTATTGACGCAATACCACCGCGGTCCAATCTTGGTGCTGTAGAAGAGGATGATAGGGTTGCCACGGTAAGTAGCCAGTGTAACGAACGTTTGAGGAGCGCTCTGGAAGATGCGCTTCACGAGTATCGATCCACTCCTGCCCAACTTAGGCCCCGATTACCGCGGTTACCCATGCATAAGAAAAATAGGGCGCTGGTGTGTGCCTTGGACTCGCAACTCAAAAATATTTTTGAGAGTAGTGAGAACCTCGTTGATACGCACTCGATCTTGTATTGTGGGGCTGTAGCGGCTTGTCGTTTAGCTAACGTCAAATTCCCAAATTTTGACGTAGCTACTCGACCAAAACCAGCCGTACCAGCCTGGCAACGCAGGATCGAGAGCCGTATCGATGGGGCCAGGGTACTCATCGGCAAACTATACTGCTTCAGGGAGGGCAATACACGCCCACGTGTGATGCGCTTTGTGAGACGGGCATTCTTGGGGACTGGAGCCAGCCCTCAAGAATACATGTCCGGAGTCACAGAGCGCATCGACTTCCTGAAGCAGAAAGTTTATGCATGGGCGAACCGTATTCGGCGGTATAAGAAGCGTGTTGATAGAGAGTAGAGAGTGAGTGATGAGAGGTGGGTATACAGAGCTTGGGAGCGACCCGAACAAAGTGTGACGGACGTGTGCCGCCCAGATGATGATGCCACGAGTTCATTCTGGCGCAGCATCTGGTCGGTGCCCGTCTGTCATACGGAGGCCGACTGGATGCGAGATGTCGAGCGAGTGTGTGAATCCATCCCAGAAATGGATAAAATTATAATAACACCGTTAGATGTTGCCAGAGCAGTTCGTCCGTTACCGAACTGGAAATCTCCGGGACCGGACGGACTGCACAACTTCTGGCTTAAATGGCTGAGTAGTTTACACACTCGCCTGGCATCTCAATTCCAGTCATGCTTAGAGTCTGGGTCGCTACCAGAGTTTCTTACAACGGGTGTTACCCACCTGCTTCATAAGTCCGGTGGTCCTGCGGAACCCAGGAATTATAGACCGATCACGTGTTTGGCGACGGTTTATAAACTTCTTACATCCATTTTGAGAGTGAAGATTAACAAGCACATCGATAGTAATTCCATTATGTCGGCCTCTCAAAATGGATGTAGGAATGGGTCCCGTGGTACTAAGGAGCTACTCCTCATCGACATGGCCATTAGCCAACAGGTTCGTCGATCCCGCAAGGATCTGTCGACATGTTGGATAGATTACAAGAAGGCCTACGACTCTGTGCCACATACATGGCTCATGAGGGTGCTGGAGTTGTACAAGATTGATGCAACTCTACGCGCCTTCCTTGAGTCGTGTATGAGGCAATGGAGGACGGTCCTTCGATATCCAGGATGTCGACAGATCCAGGGGAACGCTGAACCTGTATGGATTAAACGGGGAATATTTCAGGGCGACAGTCTGAGTCCTCTTTGGTTCTGTCTAGCCCTGAATCCTCTAAGCACATTGCTGGAGGATTCAGGTCTAGGCTACCGGTTGAGGAGAGGTGGTCAGGTCATATCTCACCTTCTTTACATGGATGATCTGAAACTCTTTGACCCCAGCAAATTGCAACTGATGGAGCTACTGAAAGTAACTGAAAATTTTAGTAGTGCCATCAGGATGGAATTTGGTGTGGACAAATGTGCAGTCATGTATGTAAAGCGAGGGGAGATTATGGAATCCGAGGGACTTCAGCTCTCCGATTCCATACACCTAAGATCCCTTTCCTCATCCGAAAACTATAAGTATTTGGGTATGTCGGAAGCGTTAGGTATTAACGTAGCTGACATGAAGCAATCGTTGAGGGAGCGCTTCTTTGGTCGCCTGAAGAAGGTACTAAATAGCCTTCTTTCAGGCGGGAACAAGGTCCGCGCCTTCAACGGTTGGGTCATGCCGGTTTTAATGTACTCTTTCGGCATACTCAAATGGACTCAGACCGAACTGGACGCCCTGGATAGGAGAGTTCGTACACTGCTGACCGCAAACCGGATGCATCACCCACGATCATCGGTGATGAGACTGTACATCCCGCGGAAGTGCGGGGGTCGAGGCTTTTTAAACGCGAAGACCCTCCACAACCGCGAGGTGTGCAGCCTCAGAGAATATTTTTTAAAAACAGAGGTGGGTATGCACCGAGATGTGGTCGCAGTGGACAAGGCACTCACCCCGCTGTCCATGGCTAAAGAGAACTGGCGCAAACCTGTCGTACTTACTACCGATGACCGCAAGAAAGTATGGCAAGGCAAGGTGCTTCACGGTCGCTTCTACCAGGCTCTTCATGGGCCCGATGTAGACTTTCTAGCATCCGTGTCCTGGCTACGATTCAGCGACCTCTTTGGGGAAACTGAGGGTTTTGTCTGTGCGATTATGGACGAAGTTATGCTGACGAACAACTACCGGAAACATATTATGAAAGACGGGACGGTGGACGTGTGTCGGGCATGCCACCGTCCGGGTGAGTCCATCAGACATATTATTTCTGGTTGTTCTCGTCTGGCTAATGGCGAGTACTTGCACAGGCACAACCAAGTAGCCAGGATTATTCACCAGCAACTTGCCTTGAAATATGAACTTGTGGAATCTGAGGTACCGTACTACAAGTATGTGCCCGACCCAGTTCTCGAAAAAGACCATGTCACGTTGTACTGGGATCGGCCTATCATTACTGACAGGACTATTGTCGCCAATAAGCCTGACATAGTGGTGATAGACCGATCAGCGCGCTGCGTAATGATAGTCGATGTTACCATCCCGCATGACGAGAACCTCGTGAAGGCTGAGAAAGAGAAACAAATAAAATATCTCGACTTAGCACACGAGGTTGTCAGCATGTGGAATGTGAACTCGGCTATCATTGCGCCGATTGTCGTTACGGCCAATGGCCTAAGGGTATCATTTAAGCTATCACCAATTTAATTAGTTTTGTGTTTCTTAAATAATAGGGTTTGTCCTCAAAATAGTAGATCTGTCACCAAAATGTAGTCACCAAACAATGCAAAATCAGTTCCACAATAAATCACCTAAAATCCTGAGATATAAGGTCTAGTACCAAATAAATGTTTTTGTATGTATTATAATAGGTGTGTCCTAATAAGTATTTAAGCAAACTAATTTAAAGAGATCACCAAACCACAGGTCCAAACTAAGGCGTTGTCGACGTAGCCCCGCTACGCGGGGCTCCTATTTCTGTCTGCAGGGTTTACAGTAACCTAACACGAAGGGGATGTCGGGGTCTTAGTTCGCTCGCTCCGCTCGCTCACTAGACCCCGCCATCCTCTTCGAACCTAACCTGTCCGAGTCGGTGTGCCCAATGTCTCGTATAAAGCATTTCTTCATAGAAATAAGGAACTGATCTATTTATTTGGTGACAGATCTACCATTCCGAGCACAAAGCTATTATTTAAGTAATAAAACTATTATTATAAGAACGAAGTTTATATTCATCTAATGCACTACAATTTTATTGGTAATCCATCTCTTATTTTACACATGTATCAACATTTATTTGATAATTCATACCTGGGAACACTTTTTGTTTATCTGAGAACGAAAATATTTCGTGGCGATAGATCTATTTACTAGGTGATACAACTTTGATGACAAATATAAATTTTGGTGACAAGAAATATAGTTCCCATGGCCTAATGGATAAAAGCCTCGATGAACATCTATCGAAGCTCTCACTTGGCAGTTGGATCAAGAGCCAGATTCAGAAGGCAGTACTCCTCGATACGGCTCGCATTGTGAGGAGGTTCCTGTCTCTGCAGCCCTAACCACCGGTAGCTTGGACCCTGCTCCCGATACCGGCGGAAACCTGTTTTTTATATTTTTAAATGTTTTTTTTACCTTTTGTTGTTTTATAAGAAATATTTAAAAATATATTAAATAAGATGAAATATGAATAAAGGAGATAATAATTTTATTCATCAAAAACATTGTAGTACATGATCACAATTTACAGCTTACAGTATCGTTATAATAGTGTACAATGACTACAATTAAAAGTCAAATATAGTAGCCATGTAAGTAGCCAATAGCCAATAGCCATGATATAGTGAGCTGACCTTACGTTAATAGATTGTAGGGGATCATTATCTTAAGCGGAGTACACACGGGTGAGCTCGGCACAGTAAGCGCATTCACAGTTACAGTGGACTCGGGATGTTTTGGTAATTTTTTTAGCAATGAGATGTTTTGTACAAAATTATGTATATGTTACCGGCCAAACCCGTATTCCTATGCCAAACCAGTTTACTGGTTTATCACCGACCCAAACAAAACATTTACAATGCACCCAATTTGGATGTGGCATCGCTCGCTATGTTCG
Organism: Cerastis rubricosa; assembly: GCA_949152445.1. Lineage (NCBI taxonomy): Eukaryota > Metazoa > Arthropoda > Insecta > Lepidoptera > Noctuidae > Cerastis > Cerastis rubricosa. The sequence continues at coordinate 20,962,519 of OX424541.1, forward strand.
TTCGGCTCGCGCGTTTATGGTCACAGTTCTAACCTAACCTAACCCATTTAGATGGAGTGATCTAAATGATCCTGTTATGATGAGTCCTAGTTTGGCCTAGGACAAACTAGTTTAGCCGGAAATCGGGTTTGGCCGGTAATATATTTCAAATTTTTCCGGATGTATGTTTTCGTTTCCGCTCACACAGAACAGCAAAAACTAATAACTAAATTCGTTCTGAACTGAACTATTATGAAATCCTACAATGTTCATTTCCATAACATAACATCAAGCCCATTATGAGGCAATGGAGTGTTATCCACCACGCGAGCCCAGTGCGGTTGGTAGACATCACTTGTGTCGTCACTTCAAATTTTTAGTTCTAGGGCATGCCTATTTTCTCACGATGTTTTCCTTCACCGTTTTGAGAGCAGCGGTGATGAAATAAATTACACAAAGTAATGCGTCTGTCTGGGTTTAAACCCACGGCTTACTGCTCATAAGTCGGGACTGCTACCACGCAAGTACTTGGTCCTACCGAATTCGTTTACGGACATTATAAAAAACGTTGCAACTGTAAAGTAACATCCAACACTACACAGTTCGGTTGTGTGCACACCTCCTAACACATAAACTTGCGAGGGATCGTAAAAAGAAGCTATCCCTTTATCTTAACGATTAAGCTGTAATGGCTATGTTAGGCATGCGACACTCATAACGGTATTCAAACGTTATTTTTTATATTTTTAGTGTCCCATTATTTTAAGTGCACATTCGAAACAACCGACACGAACAATGTACGATGGATAACTTATGGTATGAGTACACAGATAATATTCTCTGATACTTTTTGGAACTTGGGTTCGATAATTTGTCGAAGCTACCTATGTAGCTTGGTGTTAAGATTATGGTTTACTTATAAGAACTACTATTAAATAATAATAGCAGATTTTAAAACCAACGACGCGTTCACTGTTCTGTTAAACATTTTCAGTAAATACAGGAATAAAATGCAAACAACACTATCCCTCTGAAAATCTGAACGAAAAAAATAACCCTTTGAATAACGGCTATAAATAACGGTTATCGGTAACGATCGCAGCACTATCGTTAATGAGAATAGGTGGCGACATCGATAGCCAGTAATGATATATAAACTGGAAGGGTGTTAATCTATGGGGAAGGGAGAAGGCGGTGTGAGCCAAGCAGATTAACGATACAGGGGAGGGGTGGGACAAAAAATGTTGTTTTGGTTTTTTCAAAGGATATCATGTACTGAAGGATGTAGGAGATATAATGAGGTCGTCGTTTATCTAAACCTGCCTTCTTTGTTCAATAAATAAAAGGTGACGTAAAAGACTAGCCATTATTCAAAAGATAGAAAAAAACTTATCGATGTACAATAATGTTTTGGCAAATTCAGTAATAACGACGCCATTTAAATTTATTCAATACCATAGACCATCATTATCATCATCTGCTTAGCCTTTTTCCCAAACTATCTTGGGGTCGGCTTCCAGTCTAACCGGATGCAGCTGAGTACCAGTATTTTACATGAAGCGACAGCCTGTCTGACCTCTACAACCCAGTAACTGGGTAATACGACACCCCTTGGTAAGACTGGATGTCAGACTTAGCTTCTGACTACTCGTAACGACTGTCTAAGGCCTACAAATGACAGCTGGGACCAACGGCTTAACGTGCTTTCCGAGGCACGGAGGAAACTCGATATGTAATTATGGTCCCCCATCCACAAACCAACCTCGGCAAGCACGGCTTAACCTTAAAGATCGACCTGGGCGGCTATTATTATTTAGCCACGAGCTCCTCCAATACCATAGACCACTTTCACAAATGTTCAACAACTGCGTCCCTCTGTTGTCCTTGTATCTTTGTTTTTAAGTAATTTACAACTTTTGCAATGTCAATTTAGACATTTTGAAAAAAAAAAACATTTTAAGCATCGTCAAAGAAAACTGATCGACCCGTGTGGCGTGTTACATAGATTTACAAGCAAGCAAGAAAAAAAAACCAGAATGATCTAAGTAAAACGTTTATTAAACAAATTCATTAGTTCTCCTGACAAACTGCACGGCTATCTTCTCATCGGGTACGAGGAACATGCCGTTCTTCTCAATGCTGATCTGGCTCGGTTTGGGTGAGTCCGGGTAAACCTTGAACTCGTAGTTAAGTAGGAGGTCTGCTAGTCCCTGGCGGAGTGTCTGGTAGGCGAAGCGCATGCCTGAAATTGAAGGAAGGTTTTAGTAGTTTAGAAATATACTTAACATGACATTTTGTCGTATATAATTCGGTGTGGTTTCGAGTAGCACCCAACCCAAACAAGGCGAATAAAGTCTTTTCACCTCTATTTCATGGTACTGGTCCGGAATAGTAAGTACGTCTATCTGTCAGAGTTTGGCACCTGAAGCCGTATCCACACCGGTTTGCACCGAGACTATTAAATGTTTGAACTATATATGCGTAACAACGTATACAGGGTTAATGCTTAAAGTGGGCGAGGATGGCTCAATCCGAATCTATAGATTCGATTTGGCCATCAATAAAAATGAATAAATCATCATTGGAATAGCGAAAAATAATCAATGGAGTCTCGAGTCCTAATTTGATAAAAAATAAAATTGCATGGTTGGATTTTCTAAAAATCAATATCATTAGCTAGGAATCGGACCCGTTAAAAAATACCACACACTGTATTATTACACCATTGAAGACCACCATGAAAGTCGATAGTATTCCGTACAACAGCCAAACAAATGCTTTTGAATCAGAAAATTATGACTAAAGCTGGACCAACCGTGAAACTTTCGAAATACGAACGAAAAACTTTAGCCTGTCTTTTGTTTTACGAAAAACAAACACTGCAACTCACCAATACAACTCCTAGGACCTTCTCCAAACGGCATAAACGTGTACGGGAGGATGTCTCTCTCGTTCTCCGGTAGAAACCGGTCAGGGTTGAAGACCTCAGGGTTGGGGAAGTACTCAGGGTCTATCTGCATGCTGACCCCGTTCACGTAGACCGTTGTGCCAGCTTCGATGGTCAGGTTGTCATCGATCTGGTAGTCTTTGGAGGCGATGCGGTCCAGCCAGCCCATTGGAGGGTACATTCTCAGGGTCTCTGCAGAATGAAAGCTAGTTACAACCTTCAAACTTGCTAAATCAATCACACAAAATGTAACAACTGCTGTTGTATTTTCAACTTTTTGGCTTTGTGCCGAGCGTTAAAAATCGAACAGCGCGCTTTTATCCCCACAGATTCGCCCTCGTTTTCTTCAGTCATTGTCCCACAAGATCTTACTACCGGTATAAAAACTACCCTATGAGCTATTGCAGACAATTATTTACTAAATTCCTCTTTGTCCGATCGATCGGACTATCAGAATTTGTGATTCCACTTGGTCCGATTAATCGGACGAAAAGGAAAAAATAGTTCGCGTGGTCCGATTGATCGGACTGAGTGTTCACAGGGTAAATTTCATCCAGTTTCATTTAGTAATTTTTGCAATGAGTAACTAACATTAAAAAATTACAAATATTCAAAAGTCCAAACTCAAGGTCTGCCAACGTGCCATGGAGCGCAGCATTCTAGGCGTCAAACTAACCGACCGTGTACGCAACACCACACTGCGCTCCAAAATACAAATTACTGATGTTGTTCAAAAAGCCGCTAAGCTGAAGTGGGACTGGACTGGCCACGTCTGCCGCAAGCCCAATGATCTGTGGGCCAAAATAACCACATTCTGGAGCCCTGACACAGCCAGAAGGCGTCGTGGTAGACCTCGTAGAAGATCAGTATCAGTAACTACCATTCAATCAACACAAAGTTTCGCATTTATAATATTAGTAGGATTCATTTAGTTGTCTAGTATTGCAATTATAAATGGCATGCGTAGAACTGTTTAAAGACTAAGTGCACTAGCATTGCTAAGTTATTCTAGCTGTTAAAAAAACTCAGCATCATCCTCCACTTAACATTGTTATGTTAATAAATAATGTACATATACAGAGACATCCTGGTGTATTTCCGTCGTATACATTATTAAGCCATTTATTATTCATTGGTACATTAAGCAAACTAACTGCGTAAATAGGCAAGCTATGTTGTACTCTATGCTTATCTATTACTTATCTATATGTTAATAATAAAGCTGAAGAGTTTGTTTGTTTGCTTGAACGCGCTAATCTCAGGAACTACTGGTCCGATTTGAAAAAATATTTCTGTGTTAGATAGCCAAATTATCGAGGAAGGCTATAAGCTATATCATCATGCTACGACCAATAGGAGTTACAGCTAGTAATAAATATTATAAAGCTGAAGCTTAGTTTGTTTGTTCAGTCAAACGAATGGAAAAATTATTTCAGTGTTGGATAGCGCATCTATGGAGGAAGGCTATAAGCTACATAACATCAAGCTGCGACCAACAGAAGCGGAGCATTAATGAAAAATGTAGCAAGAACGGGGAAAAAGTGGCGCAGACGAAGTTGCGCGGGACAGCTAGTACAGAATCGTAGTAAAGTAAAATTTGTTTTTATTGACTGAGGAATTACAATCTTACCTTTTATGACACAGTCGAGGTAGGTAGTATCAGCCAGGATAGCTGAGTCAAAGCCACGGTTTCCAATCTTCCTTTTGATTTCTATGACCTCTTCGTAAAGTTTTTCCTAAAAATAACATTGAAAGATCAAAAACATTGCAAAATAAATTCTTTAGCTGGTCAACTATGGTATAATACCAAAAAGTTCATAGATCCTTTTTACACGGTAATTACGGTGATATAATGGAACTTAGCAAATAAATTTTCTTATTTTTATTGATCATGCAAAACCTTCCCTTTTTCACAAAGTGACCGCGTAATAAAATGATGATATTTGATTTAGAAGGTGTACTATCATTGTCATAATTAGTCTCCAGCAGTTCTGTGCTGGACATAGGCCTCTTCAATCACTATATCTGCTACTCTCATCTAGCCGTCATCAGTCACCCTGAGAAGAATGTCGCCCCACACAGAGGTCCTTAGGGCGTACTCCCTTACGTTCACCGATTCGCGATTAACACTCAAGAATACGTCTACCAGAACAATCATCGGTTAGACGTTTAATAGCCGGCTAATTCCCATTTAAGTTTACATAATTTGTGAGTATAATAATCTTACCTGATACTGAGGGTTCCAAGCCAGCTCATAAACAATCCAGCATAGCGTGGTTCCAGAAGTATCAAAACCACCCAATACGAAGACAGCTGCTTGCGCTAATAGAAGGTCTTCGCTAATTTCTGAAACAAAACGCTTTTAGTTGAGCTCTTGTCATCACTCGAAGGATGTCGCAGGAGTGTAGGAGATAATCACCAAAAATAATCATGCGATTTAAAAAAAACTTTCACTGCTGTAAAGCTATGAATCTACACTATTACCGAATACCTTAGGACGTCGTCGAAACCGCGGACAAAAATTAGTTATTCAATAACATTTTAGTCTACCTTCATTATCCTTAGCAGCATCCTGCCTGATCTTCAGCAGCGCATCAAGGAGGTCCCGGTTTTCCTTCACCTCTTTATCGTATCCTCCTCTCTGTTCGATCACGGAGCGGAAGATCTTACGGAGCAGCTTCATTGTCTTCTTGGGGAAGAACGTGAATCTGGAAGAATAGCAATAAGTTTTTATTGTATTCAAAGGCATGGTCTATCTGTGTGTTTAATCTCAAGGAAACTGTTTTGATTTTGGCAAAAACATGTTAACGGTCTTTTGCAGCACAAGTCGTGTCGTGTGCCATAATAATATATGCACAATGAGGCATGCAGGTAGTGAGGATTTAAGGGATTTTATAAGTGGCAGGTATGTTTTAAAGTAGGTATAAGAAGGAAATGTAGTATTTTTTTCATTTGCTTATAGATGCTCTTCCGAAAGAGATCACAAAAGCAAACCGCGCGTAGAATAGCCATAATGCGACAGTCACAATGACAGACCGCAATGACACAATTGGCATCTAACTAAGAAAACGGCAAAAGATTGAAATTATCTACATAAAAGTTTTCATAGAGTAAGATAACCTAGGCAATTGTTTTTGATGACCAAACGTACCTAAATATATCCACCAGTTCCGGGAAGAAGAAGATGCTAGACCAGCACAGTCCGCGATGCCAACCGAACTCCATGAACTCTCTGGTCACCCGCCTCATGATGCTGTCTCCCTCTGACAGACAGTTGCTGGTTATCCCGAACGCTGACTCTCCAATCACGTCAGTTGTGAAGTCGGTGCAGATTTTCTGGGAGAAGATGGTTTATTTGTAGTAACTGTTAAATGTTTTAACTATTTGATTTTTCCTTGTGATATGAATAAGTAAACTATTATCCGTAGTTCTATAGAATTGTAAAGCGCTACCAGACACTATTAATGCTCCTCATTAATAGTCTCTGGTAGTCATAAAGCAACTTTGGCTGTCAATCTGATACCACCTTTAGACTGCCGCCTGACTAGGATAGTGGATAACTAACTTTTACCTAATTTTACGTATAGCAATCACTCTTTAAGTAAATTGCGTAAAAGGTGGGGAACCAACCATATTCCCACTGCTGGGACACAGCTGGCCTTCTCTATGTGACGTAGTTTATTAAATATACTCACTCTCAAATCAATGGGTTCGTCTTTCTTAGAGTCGACGCCGATGCGGGCAATTAAAGCTTTGGACTTGGAAATAGTGATTCCGTTGAGATTCCTCAGTTTGGCAGCCGTGAACACTGAGGTCAGACGCCGTCTCACTTGCGACCAGATAGGGTCCTGAAAATAAAATTCAGTCATTAAAATGAAGAATGATAAATCAAGGGCAGGAAAGCGTGTGTCAGACCATGGTGAAGAATGAGCTGACGGTGAAGAATGAACTGGACAAAGTAAATGTCATCATCATGATCCCACAAGCCAATGCTGATGCAGATGATGATGCCAATCACACAGGTTTTCTTTCTGTGAAAGATAATGGGCCATTATTCACCACGCAGGGCCAGTGTGGGTTGGGGTATGTCACATTTCTGCAGTGTGTTGGTTCTAGAACATTCTGGTTTCTTCACGATGTATTTTTTGAAGAGCAATTGTGATGATATACATTATGTATGCAAAGTGAAGTGCCTGCTTGGGTTCGACTCGAATAAGGACAGACAGGCTACCAGAAACAGGTTCTACTTTTAAAATGACTGAAGTTCATGACTACTAGTTTATCTACAAGTTTGTTCGCAATCTATTTTTTTCTAAGTGTAAGGAAGTGTTCGCGTTCAATCGACACATATATGTTTTTATTGTGCCAGTTTTTCAACTATACGTGTTTCTTATCAAACTATTTGTAATAAACAACATGTTTGCTAACAATATCTAGGTATCTAATCTTACGTAAGTTTGACCTTAAAGTATTTGCTAAGAGCTCTTTGTACACACAACGTCCAATCAAGCCAAGCTAAATCAAATTAAGCTGATCCCTCATTGTACGGAAAGCACATTCAAAGTGCGGTTAGGTTAAACTGGATATGTACTGTATATGTGTCGACGTCTGTACTTTAAAATTTTAAGAGTTTTGATATATTTAGTAAATCCGTACTCTAACCAGTTATGGCCTTTTTTTGGCTTATGTAGTAATATCCATAAAATGATTAAGAAATTAGCAATAAAAGTGAATAAGTATTACTTCCTGACCTAAACATGATGAAAAAAAGACTAAAGTTCTAGAACGTGAATCAAGACTGTGAGAAATACAGACTGCTATTCTTTGGTACCAAAATACTGAGGGAGAATTCCACCAATGATATTGAACGCGATCAGGATAAATCTTAACTGCGTTCAACAATTGTCATCGTCAGTCACAATCAATAACGACACTTCAAATGAGCTCTTGAACGCTGTTCAGATAATCTGCTTAAGATCAATCTGCAGCTTTCTGTTCTTGATCACGCTCAGTTTCATTGGAGACACTCACCCTTATCATAGAAGAACTTCCTGGTAGCATAAAACCCACTTACATTAACAGTGAATACGTTCAAAGCTCCGATGGGATCACTCTTGCCAGAACTGAGGAACCTGTTCCTGAACATGTCAGCATCCTTTACCAGGACTCGGCGAGCTATCTCGGGGCTGTTGATGATCAGGGCTGGTCTCCAGAACTGCCAGATGCCCACGTAGGGACCCTTGAATTCTTTGTACATTTTGCGCATCCATAGTGACTGGGAACAAAAATAGGAATATGGTTAAAAGAAAGAACCACTTCTCTTGCCGTTTTCCGACTATGTTCAGGTCGGCGTATAGTTTAACCCCGATGCAACTGAATTCCAGCATTTTACATAGAATGAATGCCTTTTTGACCACAAGCTATGTATTTCTTAAAATTAAGTATCCCATAAAGCCAAAATGGAAAACCATAGGAGTCAAGAAAATCAAGTAGGCCAGATACAGGCATTTTTGAACTGTCGAAACAAAGAAAACAATAAAATGAAGCTATAATCACAAGGCATAATAACTGTGAAAGTACTGTAGTTGCTCATTCCAAACTGTAGATATGAAGAAGAAAGGGCAAGAAATTCCATGGAAACTCCTTTAAATCAGAATATTTTTACAAAACCTTGGTTACATCATTAATGTTGAGATTGTACTATGTGAAAACGATGTAGCAAGACATGCACGTTAAACTGTCCATAGTAAAGACAAAAAAAAATTCAAAAATAAAATAATTCATTCAAATAAGCTCTGGCAACTGAGAGATGACCAGTCACATCGTTAAAGAAGACATTAAGATGACAGTTAACTTCTTTCTGACTGCCAATAATGCTATTAAGCAAACATATGGATGAAAAGCCAACAGCCAATAGTCATAAAACATTAGTAATATGACGGTTTGTCCCTATATACAAGTAGTTCAATATCACGGTCATTACTCATTAGAAACGACTAGGAAACCCATAATTGCAATTGACGAGGGCAAATACCGGCTAGTATTGCAATAAAATTATTCTTTAGACCTAGGCTGTCTAGCTTATAGCAGATAACTTTATTTGTCCAAAAAACTAATCTTGCAAGTTGAGTGTATATGCGGAGACCCCGGATTCAATATTGAACTAGGTACTAGATTTGACTTCGGTAGAATTCTTTAAAACAAGCAACCACATAGGAAGTGGTCTTTATCAAATATTGACCCGTTATAAATACGTTCAAGGCTTTTCACGAGTTTTTTAGCTTCCTAGCTACACATTGTACGTTGGCAATACTGCGCAGTATTTTGGAATAACTGCAGTGTCGTGTGTTTCCATACAATATGATTGAGTGATAGTTTTTTTTTTACGGTTTGGAATAAGATTGATGATTTGCATTAGGCATGGCAAAACGTTATAGGTATTTAGCGCATCGAATCCCAGTTTTTCCCGGGTTTTATTATGGGTCTGAAACCGGATTTTGCATGCCCTAGTCCTCTTAGGTGCACCTTTTGTCCTTCCTGGGTTTTCAGGCGTGATGATGTTTTTATTTTGTACGAATTAATGACTGACTAGTAATCACAGTGTATTTTTACTTTTATTTATCCTTTTGATGACCTTTTACTACTTTTTAAACGTTCACGAGTTACACCAGTACCAGTATTTAAAAGGTCTGATCTTTAAGAATATCTATTCCAGTTTAAGGTTCAAAGTTCTCAAGCATAGTATTATGCTCTTAAAATATTAGTGTAATTTTAAAAGCAGCTTAGTGCCGTAATATAATAAAATGATTTACGGTCTAGAAGCTCTAAGAAACTTGACCTTTTATAATAATAATAAAAAAATTGATGTAAGTATTTAATTTACTTAAATTATTTATCTTCATTTTTTAGGTGCGGTACAAACTCAAGCTTTTAATAAATTATCTTACTCTTGCCCTTTTTATTTGTGGTACGTGTATATTATCAAGATAATTAGAAAAGTCTTTGTTATGTCATTTTGTTTCTGGCCATTATAGAAATACGTAACAAATTGAAAGCGATCACAAATTGTCAGGATAGCTGATCTGAGCCTAAACTAAGGTCAGAAACCCTTAAGTTAGACTCTAAAATTAAAATTCCTCAATTTATTCCGTAAAAATATTTAAAAAAGTGAATAGTACGAAAGTTATACTTACAGGATTTTCCCTTTGCAAAAAGGTAAGACTGCCCAAAATAGGATGCGGAGGGTTATGGGGTATACCTCTTTCTAACCAGTAACTTTGAACTTTTCTCCATCTTAAATACAACCACGCACTAAAGCAAAACGCCACTAAGGACAAGAGGATAAGAATCATTTTCGTAAACTTGTCGGAACACAGAATCACTCGGTGTTTCCTCCGATGACTTTAGATCAACACTGAGAGTTATTTATACAGATTTTCATACCGTATAGTTTATCTTCGGTCGCTGATAACCGACAATAGTCGGCAAAAATGGCTTGTCATCCGTTAATAGATTAAGTGATGTTATTATTGTTATCAAGTAATTGTGTTCCAAACAAGGCAATGGAATTTTACGTACGTTTTGAGTACAAAAATTTATTGGTAATTTTGTTTTTGAATAATCAACTATTTTTTGTTCTATAATGACTGCAGTCTATAATAAAGTTTCTCAGCGTCTCTTTAAACCCTTTTTTAGTGACAATACACGTAACTGGCTAAATATGGGTGTATTATCAGAGTAAACCTCTGTCTAACCCTTCATGGATTAAGGGCACTTTCAAATATCTTTATTTGCGTTTGCATGTGTGTTTGCTAGGCCATGTGCAAGCGATTAATTAAAAGACAAGCTATGCGGCCGGTGGGATTTCCCATGGTATGGAATACGGGGAACACGGGCTCGATTTTATGTTATGTTATGTTTATATTACGAGTATATGCCTTATACTGTCTTGCTTCCAAAGTATATAGTAGTCTAAATTTAGTTTTAAGCCCTGAAAGCTAAAATCATTGTACCTGCTTTACTTTTATTTTTAGACACCAAATAACTTCTTTTGTACGATCATCAAGTTGGTTGATAATGCTTACTTTTCAACACACGTGACTGTACCAAAATGGTGTTATCTAACCACCCATATTCTAAGAGCTAAACCAAATCTATTTTTGGATTCAGTCGAACTGTATTGCCATGAAAACAGTTGAGAACACGCACCAAATCTTATTCCTAGAAATTCTTGGCCGCGATTGGCGGATCTTCGAATAAGGTACCTCCTCCAGCTACCTATCTTTGTCAAATCCATAGTTGCATCTTGCTTCAATCAATGCTACAGATGTGTAAAATTAATAGTTTTCCAGTACTTCAACTTTGACAGATGAAAAGCGTTTACATGTCAATTTATAAACAAACAGAATGTTGGATATTCCAACTTAAGTTCAGTTCATTATTAAGAAAACCAGTGTGAGTCTTATTTAACAGTAGGTAAAAAGTATTAAAGCCATCATTACTGATGGGTTGCATTGATACCTCATATCAATGCCGATCACATTAGCTTATGTAGGTACCTGTTGATTATGCTGATTAACGTTATTTTAGGTATATACCACGAAGCTTGTTCCATCATCGTCGATGCAATATAGGTATTTGTATACAGGGTGTTTTGTTTAAAGAATGGGGGGGTAATGGAGTTGGGGATCCGCCACCCTCTACGATCTATGCATTCTGTTTTTGCTTCGTCCACGTTCATACATCTGTCTCACACGCACGTCAGTAGTAAGTACTACGCACTTGGCCTTTCTGAAGAACCCCAACAATAAGGTCTTAAAAATATCGTAATCGAATTTCTTCTCAAAAATTGCCAGAAACCAGTAGCATCATTGCGGTCTGTAATCGCGGCTGAGCGGCTTTGCTGCTGCGGTTTACGGTCTGTGTTCGTCTTCGCAATTGTACCTTAAGAATATATCATCATCATCATCATCAGCCTATAATGTTCCCACTGCTGGAACACAGGCCTCCTCTCTGTGAGAGGGAGTGGGCTGTAATCCACCACGCGTGCCCAGTGCGGGTTGGTAGATGTCACATGTCTTCGATTTTTTTGTTCCAGGACATGCCGGTTTCCTCACGATGTTTTCCTTCACCGTTTTTGAAGGCAGCGGTGATGAAATAAATTACACAGAGTAATGCGCCTGCCTGGGTTCGAACCCCCGGCTTACTGTTCGTAAGTCGGGGCTGCCACCACTGGGCCACCGCTGCTCTCAATAAGAAAAGTAGTAGTAGTAGTCTAAACTTTTTCTATCTATCATCTAATCCTCTGACCATAACTCTCTGAGAATTAATAAAATGTGACTACTGCTATAACCTCTTGTTGAATTAATGAGTGATTGTTGAAGAGACAATACTCATGCTTTTCCTGAACCTCTTTAAGGCCATGGAAATAGCAATCGATTCTGGTTAAAAAAATATCACTCTGTTTTAAAATATCGGTCTTCGATAACAACGTTACTTAAACAAAGAGGATTTAAAAAAAAAACGCTTAGTAATAATGAATAAATAATAATCGTTATCATTGACTTGCGTTCATCGTCAGAATAACAAAGCATTTTCTTTAAAAATGCTAAGTAATTGATGATAGCGTTTATCTCAAGTTGACGTGTTTTTGTCTGTAATTTGTGCGAATCATTTCTGGCGAACCTCCGATAGAGGTAAGTATGGAACTGTTCATTCATTTTCTTACTGTTTGTTATTTCTTTTATTAATATTGTCTCATCTTTCTACTTCATCATACGTACCGCACACCATACCGCTACTCGGCATAGGCCCTGTCCACTCCTCACCGACTTTATAGCATGCCAGGTGATAGGATCTGATCTGGTTCCGAATCCAAATCCATCCAGGTTATAAAACCAGATAAATAAAAAAATCTGCCAAACAAAGCCTCCTTTGTACATGTGCCTCTACTGAGGACACACGTTTATGTAGGTATGTCTCTCCCAACCTGCAATACCAAGTCTCTCCCAGCAATCTTTCCACCACCATCCAAAGTAGATGCTGATCATAGGTGCAACCTGTCCGAAATTCTCCACCTATTAAAGAAATAAACCTACAAATTGTAATTTGTAATATACAACCTAGTCTTAATTTTTCCACCTCAATTTTCGTCAAAGCTGCCTAAAGTCAATAATGCTAGGGCGCCATAGGACTATAGAACCAAAACCATAATCCACCAATCTGAACAATAGGCATCTAGGGTTACCCCATCCACTTCAGATTCCCTCTGATCCTATTATTTCTAGAAAAAAAACAATAACATATTTGAAGCAAGGTTGGACACTTTCAAATAAATATATTATTAACCAAGGCAGTAAAAATTATGGTTTCAAAGAGCTTACCTTATGGCTTTTCCTGTTCATTTCAGTTTGTTGTTTTCTTCCTTATCACCTTTCTATATCTACTAGTCATCCTCGCAAAATTGACTTTCTTCCTACCCATTTTCACCCAATTCTTTTTCTTCTAGTAGACAAAGAGCCTACCACATTTTTCAATAAACGTCTTGGTTTATACTGACAAATAAATTTCGCCGACAGTCGTTTATATAATAAATGATTATTAATTTTCTGATATAAAGTCAAAGTGATTAGATATCATGTCGTAGTGTAGGTAAGAGTCATATTGCGTTGTCATGTTCTGATAATATTTGTAACACGCTACTTACTGATGATAAACATTGTTTCTTTGGGTATTTGTTATGATAGATAACAGACTGATTTATGTAATTCTTGCTAAATTAAACATTTTACTAGTTAAAAATCGAATAAGTGATATTTACAAATTCCCAAATTTACGAATTGAAAGGAATTCATTCGAATTTACATTACAGCCTATTAATTCTTCTTACAGAGCCTACCTAGGAAGATTTTAGGCTACGGTAAAAGTTCCAAATCACGAATCTTTCTACGAGTGGTTGTAGTTTCACAGTATTGACGTAGGTGTAAGGTTTTTAAAGTGTTGACTTTAAATAGTACAGTATTATCGCGTTAAAAAGCCTAAATGTTACCTTCATGAGAGGGAGAGGGCTGTAATCTTTTTTTAACAAGAATGGTATCGGCGTGTGTCGCTCACGGAATTGGACAGCTCGGTGGGTAGTTAACCACTTGAGCCCACGTGGCGGATTGCGGCCCACTGCCTCTGGTGTGAGTTGGCGAATATCAAAAGACTTAGTTCTAGACCATGCCGGTTTCCTCACGATGTTTTTCTCACCGTTGTAAAAGCAAAATAAAAGAAAAAGAGAGAAGCTCGTTTGTAAAAAATAAAACTATAATTATGAATCGTTCGTGTGTGGATTCTGATAACCAAAGACCATTATGAGGCGTTTTTTCCGGTTCAACAGCACTTGAATGTACATAGATAGAAACCCAACATGTAGGTATCTTGATAAATTAGCATAATTATGACCACTTATAATAAAAGCAGCATACTGAGTTAAAGAAAACAAAAGTCATTATAAAGATATGGAATCATAATGTTTATTGTTAACAAAACAAATATCATTACACTGTTATCGTAATTCTACCTTAACGTTGTTACAAGCTCAATTAGCGTAGAGGTCATCTTGTGGTGCAGTGCGGAAATTGGTATGTGTGCAACACAATTTATTTTAAATCTGAGTTGGTAAATAATGTACATAATTAAAACTCCATCTCAATCATGACGCAGTTAAAATTCCGATGGGCTGTCACAATTTGTTCAGGGTGTATCCGTCACTAGGTCAAATCTACGCATTTTTTAAACCTCACTAAAGCAAAAAGAGTAAAAAATAACGCACGAGGTGTTGTTCCAAAGGAGACCACTACCGCAATTTGTAATCGCAGTGACATGCCACGACGTTAACGATTTCTATATTAGCAGCAGAATATCTACGGAAGCGTTTTAGTCAGTAGTAATCGCCTTTGGAACTGGACTTTTAGATGTTAATTAGTGTGAATTACGGCTTAGTGGTGGGTTTTTACACCTATTTAACGATAGACGCACTAAGACTTAAAAATATATAAAACTAATTATCTTACTTCCTCCGTTTAAATTCAACGGAGAGTGGTATGGAGGGGAAGTAGAACAGGCCTTTCTTCTCAATGGGGATGTCATTGGGGATGGGGTAGTTCCTTAGTGGCTTGAGTTCGAAGTTCAGCACCACCGCAGCTAGGCCGTAGCGGACCGTATTCTGGCCGATGCGTTTACCTGGGAACGAGAACATTGTTGGTCATAAGGTATGTACTAAATGCCTGTAGCCGGATAAAGGGACGTAAGAGGAGTATAGTACACGTACATCGCGACAGTTCATCATCATCATCATCATTGCAGCCGAAAGACGTCCACTGCTGGACGTAGGCCTCCCCCAAGTGGCGCCACATTGACGTAAGAAGGGGTTTGCCATAATCCCACGCTTGGCAGGCGGGTTGGCGATCGCAGTACGGTTGTTACAAAAGCACAGAGAATGCTGCTGCCCATTCTCTGGCAAGTCCCTTAGTCGCCTCTTACGACACCCACGGGAAGATATGGGATGGTGCTATTCTTTACGTCCGACACCATACAGAGCAATTCTTCAGCATGTTACACGGAAATTCCTGATGGCTAAACACACCAATGTCATGTAACTAGACGGTGAACATAAGACCCCATGCTCAGTTGTCGCACTTGCGACCACACGGCGAACGAGGCAGTTAAGGTCTTAGAAAAAGATCTGAAGTCGACGGTCTTTAGTAATGTTGTAAGTTACATTGAGCGTGCTATTGGATTGTGTACTTTCTCTTCTGAACCGAACATTACAAATGTAAGAGCGCTGTCAGTGTCCTTTACGACGTTCAAACTTTTCACCGTCAAAATGTAAACATTAACAGAATTCAAGACAAATAATAATCGATTAATTAGGCAGTTCCTAAATGCGGTATATTGATGCCTCAATCACTTTGAAGTCAACCCTATACCTTTATCAATGGCCCTAATATGATAAGAAATAATGTCTCGCGATCCCTTCGATCTGTCAATTTATCAACCGTAACAATTAATGATCATTTTAATTAACAATTAGCAAATCGAATTAACTCGATTGTCCGCCGGTCGTGTCAAAAGTTGTCATCTGGTTGATTTGTTATTAATTCCCTATAGATAGATTAATATTAACTGAAAATGGGTGGTTAATTTTTGAACGTCGCAACATAAGTAGCGACGTTCAAAAAGCAACATACTACAAAAATTACTACAGCGCCATCTATGACACGACGGAAGAACTAATTTCAATTTCCTACATCTCACAAGCAAAGTTTACATCGACTGTAGGGAAACCCGACAGCAACAGTCGGGCAGACATAATCAGACATAACACCTATTTGGTCGGAGGTTTTTTTTTTCTTTTTTTTTTTTTTAGGTTTGGAAATCATCATATTCATTTATTCAGTAATACATTTCAAGCTAACAGTAATATACCAAAACGCTTAAAAGTTAACAATAATCAAATTAGAATTTCAAATACATAGCATCTCCAATTAAATAAATATATGTCAAGTGGTGCTTAGGTCATATCACA
This sequence comes from Cerastis rubricosa, assembly GCA_949152445.1. Classification (NCBI taxonomy): domain Eukaryota; kingdom Metazoa; phylum Arthropoda; class Insecta; order Lepidoptera; family Noctuidae; genus Cerastis; species Cerastis rubricosa. The sequence continues at coordinate 20,979,015 of OX424541.1, forward strand.
AATAAAATGATATAAATAAGTTCTAGTATGTCAATAATCATATAAGAATGTCAAATACATAGCATCTCCAAGTAAATAACTATATATCAAGTGGTGCTTAGGTACATATCACAAATAAAATAATATAAATAAGTCTTAGTATGTCAAACCATAAAAAATAACATGTAGTATGTCCTATAATGTACGGTTATACTGGAAGCTGACCGAGTAGGCTGGGCGGATGGTGCTGAAGTCAAAATTAATACACAAGTGTTTCATAAACATATCCCGGAGTTCAACAATTACAGTCTTGACTAAAATAAAATAAGAAAACCAATAATAAGAGAACTTTAAATCAATTGTTCAAAAATGACAAAACATCTTTCCTTAAAGTGCCAATAGTATCCACAAATATGTCGGCATTTGGATTGCTGTCAAGGTATCGATTAATGAGGCCAATTGCTCTTGCCGTTGGGCTGTTATTGGCTTGATGGATGCGCCATTCCGGTGGGCATGCAAGAAGTTGGTGCCGTCGCCGTCCTATGCCACGCATATATTGCTGCGGTACATAGAGATGGATATACTCCCTTACCGATGGATTATCTATACTACTGTTAATTAACAAGTAGTAGTGTATAATATGCATTAATTTGCGCCTGAGCTGCAAAGTATCCAGTCCGATCATTCCTGATACAAATAATGAAGGATACAAAAAAAACCGGCCAAGTGCGAGTCTTACTCGCACACAGGGTTCCATAGCCCCAAACAATATCTTGAACTGTCATTCATTAGTTAGTAGTATTAGTTTTAAACTTCCACTCAACTGCAGAACTAAATTGGTTTTTCATAGTATGTTAATGAAAAACAAAGTTACTGCAAAGTTGCTGCAGTTTGATCAAAAAGTCCCATATCTCAAAAACTAAACATCATATCTTATTGAAACCAATTTTCGTTGATAGTTTTTTTTACGTTCTACAATCCTAAATATTTTCAGAATTTTCCTCCTCTTACTTTAGAAATTAGAGGGGGGGGGACACACATTTTACCACTTTGGAAGTGGCTCTAGCGCAAACTATTTAGTTTAGAAAAAAAATGATATTAGAAACCTCAATATCATTTTTGAAGACCTATCCATAGATACCCCACACGTAGGGCTTTAATGAAAAAAAATTTTTGGTTTTCAGTTCTATGTATGGGGAACCCCAAAATTAATTGTTTTTTTTCTATTTTTGTGTGAAAATCTTAATGCGGTTCACAGAATACATCTACTTACCAAGTTTCAAAAGTATAGTTCTTATAGTTTCGGAAAAAGTGGCTGTGACATACGGACGGACAGACAGACAGACAGACAGACAGACATGACGAATCTATAAGGGTTCCGTTTTTTGCCATTCGGCTACGGAACCCTAAAAATGGGTAGTATCCGTAGGTGCGCTTATATATATAACGGCAAAATTTCCGCTGAATTTTCTCAACCATAAGTGTATATAACTGCTCCGTAGGATCCCAGACAATTGCATTATACTCTAATTTACTGCGTATATATGCATTGTAGAGCAGTTTTATAACCTTGACCTTTTTAAATTGAGAGGCAGTTCTGATGACGAAACCCAGTGCCTTATTGGCATCTTCAAAATGAATTGGCTTGCGAGACCTAGAGAATGTGATGACTTTACACTTTGACATGTTAAGCGGCAGCCTATTCCTCACACTCCATTCTACAACGGCATCAATGTCCCGCTGAAATGCCAAACAGCTTTCCGGTCCAGTGACCGTCAAGAACAAAATCAAAATATTTTTATTTTACATAGGCCTACAGGGGCACTTATAAAACGTCGGCAAAAAGGTGCTCGGTTCGCGTTAGTCGTTTCCTATGGAGAAGAACCGGCAAGAAACTCCATGGTTACTCTTTTAAAATCATTTGGTTTTACAATATTTCTGTTACAGCATTAGTACTAAAGTATGGGAGGACATCGTAGGCCTGACAATAAGTCGTTGCTTACTACGAAACGTAGAACGAAATAAAAAGTTACCAAGGATCTAGGAATCTATAAGGCCTACAATGTCCACACATTTACAAACAATCGGTAAATAAGAAAAAGAGTCTATACAACAACAAAAAATAAATAGGAAATATCACGTGGATTCACGAGGACCCATTTTGTAGATAGCGCGGACTGCCCTCTTTTGCAGTATGAAAATTGAATCAACGTCTGCTGCCGATCCCCACAGCAGAATGCCATAGGACATAATACTATGGAAATAAGCGTAGTATACTAACCTAGCTGTGGCTATATCAGTTAACTGCCTTCATCATCATCTGCCTAGCCTTTTCCCAAACTATCTTGGGGTCGGCTTCCAGTCTAACCGGATGCAGCTGAGTACCAGTATTTTACATGAAGCGACTGCCTATCTGACCTCTACAACCCAGTAACTGGGTAATACAATACCCCTTGGTAAGACTGGATGTCAGACTTTTAGCTTCTGACTACTCGTAACGACTGTCAAAGATCTACAAATGACAGCCGGGACCAACGGCTTAACGTGCTTTCCGAGGCACGGAGGTAACTCGATATGTAATTATGGTCACCCATCCACAGACCAACCTCGGCAAGCACGGCTTAACCTTAAAGATCGACCTGGGCGGCTGTTATTATTTAGCCACGAGCTCCTCATATCAGTTAACTGTCTTATTTTTCTGATTGCATAGGCAGCTGAGCTTAACCTTCCTGAAAGAGTTCTAATATGCGCGCCCCACTGCAGTTTTGAATCGATAGTAATCCCCAAGAATACAGTTTCCGCTATAACATCAAGCTTCTTGCCGTCAAGATTTAAATTTAGGTCACGTTGTGGTACATTTGGTAAAGAAAACTTTTATCATCATCAAACATAATCATCTGCAAACATAAGGCACTTTGCCGTAGAGAGAACTCCCGGCAGATCATTTACCATGATTAGGAACTGGGGAGGTCCCAGCGTACTTCCCTGGCTGACACCCGATCGAGTATAATACTCCGGTGACTGGTAACCATTCAGTTTTACAAACTGCCGCCGATCTCTGAGGTAGTCTGCCAGGAATCTGAGAAGTTGAGAAGTTTGGGGCCAAACCCTAGAGATGCAAACTTCATCAGGAGAACATCATTGTCGACTAAGTCGAACGCCTTTCTAAAATCAAAATATGCTGCATCGACCTGAGTGCCAGCGGTCATTTTGGTCTTCAAGTAGTCAGCAAAACATGTATGGTTGGTTAAAGTGGAACGCGCAGGATGGAACCCATGCTGGGAATTATCTAGTAAACCACCGACTTGCTTGGAGATGGTATTGTTTATAACAGATTCGAAAACCTTACCGAAGACTGACAGGACAGCAATAGGTCTGAAGTTCGTGATATCAGTAGATGATCCAGTTTTTGGTACTGGCGTGACCCTAGAAACCTTCCATACTCTGGGGTATACACTGTGCTGCAGTGACAAATTAAATATAAACAAGATAGGTTCCTCCAACACGGACATACATTCCTTTAAAATAAAGGCTGGGATAGCGTCCGGTCCATAAGCAGACGAAGCTTTTAGTCTGTGGACTGCCCGACGCAATTCTAATGCCTTAATATGGTCTACACTGATTATAGGCAAACAGCCTCTATCAGTTGCATCGCGTTCAGCTGCCTCAGGATCCAACTTTGGAGGGTCGCTATGAAAGACGGAACTGAAATAATCCGCGAACGCATTAACGGCTCCCTGGCCTTCCACAACCTTGTCCCGATACACGAACTCGTAATTTTGTTGCCTATTTTTCCTTTTATCTTTTACAAATTCCCAAAACTTTGATGGATCATGACTTATACTTTGTTCCATTGCATTAATATAAGCTTTAAAAGCAATTTCAGTGAGATCCTTAACTTTAGTTCTGTAGTATCTAAATAGTTCCCTGTTGAATTGAAGGCCATTTTGCTTAAATTTTTTTAAGTTGAAATATTTTAGTTTTATATAATGCTTAATTTCGGAAGTATACCATGCTGGATAAATATATTTCGAATTGAAATTTGCAATCTTCTTTTTCGGGACATGGTCATTGAAGACGCCGAATAGGTTTTTATATCTTCCTGGACCTCGCCAAGGCCTTTGACACAGTATCAATTCCTATACTGCTAGGAAAACTCGAATCCTTCGGTGTCAGAGGTCTCTCCTTGAACTGGTTCAGCAGTTACTTGTCTGATCGAGCTCAGTGTGTCAAAATTGGGGATATTCTCAGCGGGAGCCTTCCGGTGGCCTTTGGGGTGCCTCAGGGAAGCATTTTGGGGCCTACCCTATTCACTATGTACATGGATGATATTCTGAGGCTCAATATTGCACAGTCGGAAGTAATCTGCTACGCTGATGACACTGCCATCATTTTTCATGGTGCTACTTGGGAGGAGGCAATGGATGCAGCTGAAAGGGGGATGTATACAATAATGACGTGGCTGGAACAAAACCTTTTAACACTAAACCTAAACAAAACCAATCTCTTAACGTTTCATGTCACTCAATCTAGTAGGCCAAATATTGACTCGCTAAAAGTACATAATAATAAGTGTAATGTACTAGCAGCAGCTTCCGCTTCCGCCACCGACTGTAATTGCAACGCCATCGTCAGAGTAGAAACTACGAAATATCTGGGTGTAATTATTGATCAGAATCTGAATTTCAAAACACATATTCAAACACTCGCAAAAAAGACTCGGAAATTCATTTACGTTGCAAAACTCTTACGAGCCAGTGCTCCAAAGAACCTTTGCATTCAGGTGTACATCTCCCTTTGCCAGTCTGTCCTGCAATACTGTGTCACTGTCTGGGGTAGCGCCGGAAAATCGTGCATGCTGGAGCTTGAACGAGCTCAGCGGGCCGTCCTCAAAGTACTTTTGGGAAAGCCGCGTCGTTTTTCTACGGACGAACTCTATAAGGAGTCTGGGGTTTTACGCGTACGTCAGCTGTTTATCCTAGGGTCACTTTTAAAACTCATTAAAGTCAACAAAAATCGCTCTAGTTGCAGTAGGGGAGGTCGAAAAATCGCGGAAAGAATACCTCTCCCAAAAATTAAAACTCTCTTTGCGGCCCGGCTTTCGTCATACTTACCAATAAGAGTATTTAATGCTATAAGCAAAACGATCAGTGTACCCAACAACTACTCTGAAGCCAAAATTAAATTAAAAGATTGGTTGCTTGGACGGACTTACGAGGAAACGGAAAGTTTACTTAGCTGCTCAATTTAATACCCACACACATGTACAGGTAACACATATCCTCACAATCACTCACACACACGCACACACCCCACACGCACACACCCCACACGCACACACCCCACACGCACACACCCCACACACACTCACTTCAATTGTTCTTTGTATTTGCCTATGTTTTTTCAATGTTATTAATTAATTATTATTTTTCTTTTTTTCTGTAATCAGTTAATCACGCTTGTAAATCTAAATCTAAGTTTTTTAATATTATTCATTATTCTCTCTTGACGTAATCACATTTTGGTTATTGATCTAAGTAATTTTTCTTGCGCTAGCAGAACACTGTGATGTTGTTTTAACCTTGTGTAGTGTCTGGGTCACCAAGATACAGGCTGTGCCTAGTTTGGGACCCGCTGTTAATCTTGTCTGTACTCTGTTGTGTTAGCTAATAATAAATGAATTTGAATTTGAATATATTTTGTCTACTGCTACATCAACATCCTGCTGTTGCAGTAGGGCAGTCCAGTCTATCTCAGCAATGCCCATGTATAACCCATACAGATTAGCCTTGCGAAAATTCCAGTCAGAGCTTTGTTGGTTGGGTACTGCAGATGGTCGGTCCCTGACAACTGCACTTCTAGGCAAAGAAACAGTTATCTCCAACGCAGGATGATACGCGTCCATTGGAACCAGAGGGTCAACATAAGATGCCACACTAACAGATTCTAAGTCACAAGTCGACAACACCAGATCCAAAATACCGCCATATTTGTTGCTAATTCTGTTAAATTGCTCCAGTCTACAATAGTCAGTAAAATAATTAAATTGTGTTACAACATTATTAGTACATGATTTTAGATTAAAGTCACCAACTATCACAATTCTATAATAGGAATATTTACTTATCACGTTCTCTAAGCACTCTAAAACATCCAGGTATTGTTTGTTACTATAACTGGGAGGTAAATAGACTACACAAATAAAAAACATCACATTTCGCCATGTTATCAATGCGAACAACAGTTCTTTATCATCCGTCAAGCCATCCACATCTGTAATTCTCTTGACTGTGTAACAACCCTAACAGCCAGCAGACCTCCACCCCAACCGACGTCACTAGGTCGATCCTTTCGCAATAAGATGCCTTCTCCCGCTCTGGGCGGAGCGGAAGGGAGTGTCAGACTTTACGGACTATAACCCATCCATGTTCCTTCTTAGCCCTTTGTGTTCCAGGGCCACGGTATCTCTTTCGAACAACCCGCAGCCCTGGCAGGCATCGGCCCTCTCGGACCCCTTCCGATTTGCTGACATCTCCTTGAGGCGCGCGTGGAACACGAACGCGCCGTCGGCACGGCCTGTCGTCATAAGATGGACGGACGGTGAGCTAGCCCATTACTCACCGTCCACAGGCCCGCGCCTACGGTGGCCGGGGGCCACTGGTTGCCCCCCGACGCCCGGGGCGTCTCCCGCGGCGGCTGGGACGTGAGGTTCTCTCCGTCTCACGTTCTGCCATCTCCTTCGCTAGCATGACTGCTTCGCAGAAGGAGGCGACGGCTTCCCATTCCCTCTCGCTCCGGACCATGGATTGAACCAGGGCCGGACGCGAGAGGTCGCCGTCGCCAATCGCCGCTACGAGGACACGGCGGTGCTCAGCCCAAGCGGGGCAAAGCTCCACGGAGTGCTCCACCGTGTCCTCCGGCTGATCCTCGCAGTGGTAACACCCGGGCGTTTCCTCCCGCCCGATTCGGTGCAGGAACCTCCCGAAACAACCGGCCACTCCTCAAAGAGGGGACTTATCGCCACTATTGTGGCGTGCCCTGTCGGAGGATCCTCCCTTTAAAACGAGTGATTAGGAACTTTACACTGTGTTCCTCATACCCCTAAACTTGTGATGGTCCAGAGGTTTAGAGAGCCCAGTTCAAGTCAGACGTGTGAAATAATGATAACACAGTAAATTGATGTAAAGTGTCAATTTGCTCAAGCCTAGCACAACATAACATCACGGTTATCATCCTCAAAGAGTAGGGGGCAGAGGTGTACGGTAGTACAATGAAACATTTCATCACAAAGGCCAAGCCTATTTCTAGACTCCAGGTTACTATTAAGCAATTCCTGATTTAAAACCCAATAACACTTTGCTCAGCCCGAGAACTAAACCCAGCATCTCAAACAGTATAACATACTAGCTGTCCGGCGCAACTTCGTTTGCGTCACATTTTCCCCGTTTTCGCAACATTTTTCATTGCTGCTCCACTCCTATTAGTCGTGGCGTGATGATATATAGCCTATAGCCTTCGTCAATAAATGGGCTATCTAACACTGAAAGAATTTTTCAAATCGGACCAGTAGTTTCGGAGCCTATTCAATGCAAACAAACAAACAATCAAATCTTCCCTCTTTATAATATTAGTTTAGACTACTAATCTAGTTCATCAATGTAGAACATAAGAAAGAAACTTACCTATACACATTCTAGGTCCTTCTCCAAAAGGCAAGTAAGAGTAAGGGACGATACTGTTCGCGTTTTCAGGCAAAAATCTTTCAGGTTTAAAGACGTCAGGCTCTGGGAAGTACGTAGCGTCCTTGTGCATGCCTATAGCGTTCACGTACACTACTGTATTAGCAGGGATTGTCAGTTTATCGTCGATTTTGTAGTCTTTGAGTGCGAGGCGGTCCAACCAGCCCATGATTGGGTATTTTCTGAGTGATTCTGTAACGGAAAGGGTAAGATATACTCGTGTGGTCCGCCAATGGATGGCTGAACAGTGTCTGTTGGTACTCAAACCATAACATTCCTCTTAAATTGTAGGCCTACTACCCAAGCGGAAAAATAGTTGCCATATCGAGTTTTTCAAATAGTTAGGCTTTGATGGGTAGGTTGTTATTATAAAAAAAAAAATACAAACATCCGAATTGAGAACCTCCTCCTTTTTTAGAAGTCGGTTAAAAACTAGAAAACCCGACAGCGAAAAAACAATTCAAAGCAGGCGAGGCCAATTGAAATATAAAATTAGTATAACATGGAATGATTCCCGCCTGCTTACGCGCTTTTTTTTAATTTTCAGTCGGATTTTTTAGTTTTTATGATTACTTTTTTATAAGAGCGTCCTAGAATATTGATAAACTTGTTGTATCATATTTTTTCAAGACACAATTAAACATAACGTCTGTTTCCCCAGAGGGGTTGGTTAGAGGTGTACCTACAGTACACCCTCATTGCCATAGTTGAATAGTTAATTTCTGGTAACCAGTGTGATTTCATTTCGACCTTATTGTAAGCAATTTAAAGTACCTTTAATAACAGCATTCAAATAAGGAAGTTCAGCTAAACTTTCTGCGTCGAACTCCTTGCCTCCTAATGCTTCTTTGGCTTGTGCAAGTTCCTCGTATAGGGTTTGCTGTAAAAAATACGAAACGGGTTATTACACCGATTTATGCTTACCATTATCACCTTTAATCAATAAAATATGAGTGAGCAGAGTAGTCTGGTATAGTAAGTACACCTCGTCCAAGGTTTTAAAGGCAGAAGAAAGAGAGAAAAGAAGGAGAAAGGAGAAGGAAAGGGGGGAAGGGAGGATGTAATTGGGGCGCTGTTGTGATAACAGCCCCGATTTAAAGACCAGGGGTTCGGACTGAGGTTCATCATCATCATCATCAGCCTATAATATTCCCACTGCTGGGACTCAGGCTTCCTCTCAATGCGAGGGAGTGGGCTGTAATCCACCACGCGGGCCCAGTGCGGGATGGTAGATGTCACATGTCTTCGATTTTTTAGTTCTAGGATATGTTGGTTTCCTCACGATGTTTTCCTTCACCATTTTTGAGAGCAGCGGTGATGAAATATTTTCTTTTTATCTTTTTTTTAATAACTTTGTCTCACACTAGGAATTTCTCCTGTATCGTGGGTGCGTTTACAAACATTTGAACTCACAAACACAAACAGCCAGACCCGGAACAACTATCTGTAGGCTGTACAAATATTTGTTCCGTGCGGGAATCGAACCCAACACGCAGCGCAGCAGTTGATCGCTCTACCACGGCGCTAACCGTGCCGTCAAAATTTGTTTTAATTAATAATTACACAAAGTAATGCGCTTGCTTGGTTCGGACCCACGGCTTACTGCTCGTCAGACGTGGCTGCCACCACTGGGCAATCGCTGCTCTCTGACTAAGGTTATCACATTGTAATCGAACATACTCTCGAACATATCACATCAAACACTGCTCTCAAAACGGTTAAGAAAAACATCGTGAGGAAACTGACATGTCTTGGAACCAAAAATATGATACTCACCAACCCTTTTAAGCTCGCGTCGTGAAAATAAACTGCTTCTCACATAGAGGCCTGTGTCCCAGAAGTGGGAACGTCATAAGCTTATTATACTACTGTAAATAGGTTGTTATGTCACCTGGATTTCAGGATGATGCGCTAGCTCTATAGCGGCATACAGAAGAGTAGTCGAAGACGTGTCGTATCCTCCTTGGAGGAAGATCATCGCGTTCGATAGTAAGATATCCAAGTCCATATCTGGAAATAATGATAGAGGGTGTAACATCATCGTGTAAATGATAGCGTGATATTATGGCTACCAGGGCTGATTGTAAGTAACAGATGTGCTGCACCGAGTCCAAGTATTGTGGGATAGAAGGAGGAAGGTGATGATGATGCAAAACATCATCATCATCATTTATCATCATTTCAGCCCAAAAGACGTCCACTGCTGGGCATAGGCCTCCCCCAAGTGTCGCCACATTGACATTTTGGGGGGTTTTGCCATAATCGCCACGCTTGGCAGGCGGGTTTGCGATCACAGTATGCTTGCTTACAGTTACAAAAGCACAGAGAATGCTGCTGCCCATTCTCTGGAAAATCCCTTAGTCGCCCCTTACGACACCCACGGGAAGAAATGGGATGGTGTTATTCTTTACGTCCGACACCATACAGAGCAAAACGTCATCATGGAATATAGTGAGCCTGCTCACGGGCACAAATCCAGACTCAAAGTTCCTGATGGAAAAACCCAATAATTCTTTGGCAGTCCTGGGAATCGATCCCAGGACCTCATAATCAGCAATCGCGTTTGTGACCACTAGACGAGGCAGTTCAGAAAAAAACGGTATGTTGACATTTAGTAACCTTGGGACTGGGTTTTTGACCTTGGCCAAAGGTCAATACAACGCCATACAGCGTGGCAATGCTACCAGTCTTTTGGGCATTGATATGGAATGGTATTTTTTTAAGTTGTTTAAATCTAAACTAATATTATAAAGAGGAAATATTGGATTGTTTGTTTGTTTGTTTGCATTGAATAGGCTCCGAAAGTACTGGTCCGGTTTGAAAAATTCTTTCAGTGTTAGATAGCCCATTTATCGAGGAAGGCTGGCTATATATCATCACGCTACGACCAATGGGAGTGGAACAGCAATGAAAATGTTGCGAAAACGGGGAAAATGTGACGCAAACGAAGTTGTGCCGGTCAGCTAGTATTGTATATTTTTTGTTAATGTATAATTGGCTCTCGTATTCTCGATTTAATAAACAGTATGGTAAAAAATTGTTGGGTAGCTTTTGTATTATTATCGTGTCAAGTTATCAGCCATATTATGTACGAAGATGACCTTTCAGCCAGTAATAACATCATAAACATTGTTGAGGTCATTTGTTTGACCAGCGTCGTATTTTTCCTTATTGATAAATACCGTGATCTGTGGGTAAAAACAGTAATTAGTTTTTTAAAGGAAACAGATCACGGTGTCAGTGGATACATCTCGACGTGATCCGTGGCAAATTCAATCCGTTCACGGTATTTGTGGAGACCAAGCCCTAAACGCACCAGAAAACTTGCAACGCGAAGATAAGATTTCTATTTCATTTATATTTTGACAAAAAATAATTTTATTTTGCTTTATGAATTCTGAATTATTGTGATTATAAGATGCTATTTGACATTGTAATATGATGATTTTTAGCATTAAACGCTTTGGTAAAAGATTATAATGTATTTCTGAAGAAATAAATAAATATACCTATTATTACATGTCGATAAAATACCAGCCGTAGTTTCCCATTTCAGGGCAATGCCCCTTTTCTTATGGAGAAGGCACGAGCATTGCCCACCACATCACCTTTTTATCATTAGCTACCTAGCTTTTTCCCAACCATGCTTGGTCCGGCGTCCAGCCTGACCGGAGGCACCTAAATACCAGTTCCTATTTTACTTAGAGCGTTACCTATCTGAACTCCACAACCCAGTTAGTACTGGGTAACACGATAGCCCTTGGTAAGACTGGTTGTCACACGATTAATGATTGTCAAAGATTTACACATTTCAGTAAGGGACCAACAGTTTAACTTTCCGAGGCACGGAGGAAACTGGGTATGTATTTGATGGTCACCCATCCACAGACTGACCTGGGCGAGCATATTATTTAGCCACAATCTCATCATAATTTTATATAGCGCTGGTAATTATAGTCATCGCAGCATTATTAATTGGCGTTTTTTTTTTCTCAAATGTCAAATAGTTTTCTAAATAAAATGTTCAAGAAGTCTTTGTTACTCACCTTGGTTATCCTTCTTAGCATCTTGCTTCATCTTCAGAAGCGCGTCGAGCAGATCTCTCTTTCCGTCCATCTCCCTCTCATATCCCCCTCTCTCTTCCACCATCACCTTGAAGACTTTCCTGAAGTAGTCCACGGTATTCCTGGGCCAAAACGAGAACCTGAAAATGTTGGAATTATTAATAGGGGGTCATACGGTCCAACTCTTACGTTGGACCGTATGACCTAGGTGATAAGGTCCAATGCTTCAGACTAGAAAGGAATAGCGCAAGGGAAGCTTGTATTCAGCAGTAAGTGGCACAAGGCTGCCATTGATGATGATGTTGAAGTGTCCAAGACGTCGTATTCCTTTAGATAGCTCTTGTTCACGACTCCACGACGCCCTTCATAATGCCCAGGATATGCATAGCTGGCGATATAAAAGAAGATCAAACAGAATATGACTTCATATCGAAGGAATCACAACCCTCAGTAACGCGAATGAGCAATGCAATACGAGGAGGTCATTTCGTTCTAGGGGTCCTTTGGGTGGCAATCAAGCTGTCGACCCCTCGTTTGTTAGATGTCTATTGGATTATCAAGTAGATACTAGATGCATCGCAGATGTGTTAACTATCTGGGATGCTTAAGGTACAAGGACAGGAAGAATTTTGGATCTTTAATATCACGTCAGTCCCGTGGCTGTTCGGCATGAGATGTCATAAAGTTGAAACTTGTTGCCCGTTCCAAAATGTAGGAAGAATGAAGAATGTTTCTCTACGAAGAACTCCATGCTACACATTTAAATTAGTTACAAAGTGGTTTCGCCAGCCCGTTCCATATCGAAATAAATTAAACTTCTTACCTGAATATGTCCACGATTTCTGGCAAGAAAAAGATAGAAGACCAAGCCAGGCCCCTCCAGGTGCTGTACTTCTCGAACTCCTTGGTCATCTCTCTCAAAGGTCCAGTGCTGTTCCTCGTAGCCTGGCATTGAATGCCGAATGATGACTCCCCGATGATGTCGGTTGTGAAGTCCGCAAAAATGGTCTGTAAAAGAAATATAGCATTAAGACAAGTATCATCATGTACATCGCACACGTATCATCGTGCTAATATAACTTTAAGTGTGAGGAAGCAGTGATAGGTTACTACCTATCACTGCTTCCTCACACTTAAGGCCACACCCACCCACGGCACATCTAATGAAATTATCATCATTATTGAAATCATACCCTCAAATCGATGGTGATTCCTTTCTCGTTGTCGGTATCGATTCGGTACACCAGATCAGCTACTTTGCTCTGGTACAGCTGCGTCCAGCCCCTCAGTTTGGAGCCAGTGAAGACCGTTGTCAGACGCCTTCGAATGGAACTCCATAGTGGATCCTGAAAAGCGTAACAATAACATTGCCGTTATAATTGAAGTCTGGTGCAATTAGAGGGGAGTCTATGGGAATTAAACACAGATTCTTGACACAGACGACACAGACTGCCAGGCACATAGTTGCCGAGAAAACCAGCTGCAGTGGCAGTAGGCTGGCCATGTCAGTCGAAAAACTGATCGTGGATGAAGATGGGATGCCAGATGCCTGCCACAAAGATGGATTGACGGCCTTAAAAGGCACCTGGGTCAGACTGGATACGAAAAGTAGAGGACAGGGTACTGCAGTACACCCTGGGACAGTAAGGAATTTTCCTTTCGGCCGCCATGGCAACTGAGTTTTTCAACCAACCGTGAAAAAGGATTTTTTTATTCTTTCTTGGCAACTAATTGCGATGCAAGATTTTGTTTTCTTTATATGCAACCAGTTGCCACTGGTCACTGCTTGGAGATCATTAGCCCTTTTGCAGTTACGTTTTAACAAAATAATGTAGTTTATTATAAGATCTGGATATAACATTTAAGTTACACAGTCTAAACACACTGCAACTTTTGCAGTGCGTTTGCATCAATACCAACGCTTGATAATTGCTACGTGTACATTTATAATTATATAGTATACTATCGCGCGTTTGACAAACACGCGTTTGCATCGCTGCAAAAAGTCGCAGATATAGGCTCAGATCTATGATGTCTAGCGGTCTGGGTCTCAAGTCTGGTAAATAACAAAATCCAATAGGGTCTTCGTAATATTTCGATAGTGTTTCAATAATATAGAGAATACTGAATGACAAATATATTTTATGAGACCCAATTGATACACTATTCAGACTGTATTAATTTGATGGTTATTAAGCAGGATTAAGGTCCTGAGCGTACGCTTACTTTGTTAGCTTAAGTTTAAAATAAGTGAACACTATTAATATAAACTACATTTATTCTATCAAGAATAGTACCTAAAGAATGCCTCTAACTAATCGTGAAAACCGGTGTGGCGGAACGGTCCATTAAATTGAAATAAACTCATGGATCTGACACTAAAAATAATTATATTTTATTAGATGAGCACTACATTAGTAGCTCTACGTAGATGACCTCGTAGCGGGACTCAGCAGCATGCGTATCGGATGCAGTGTTGGTGGCGTTAGTATAAACAACATCAGCTATGCGGATGACATGGTGCTGCTGGGTCCTTCTGCGGAGGCAATCGGGGAACTTCTTAAAACTTGTGAAGCTTACGCTGCCACGCATGGTTTAATTTATAACATTAAAAAGTGTGAGTACATGGTCTTTGGGGTCGGCGGAAAATGCCGTGCTGAGGGACCCGAGCTTCTTATGAACGGGTCAGTTATTAAAAGAGTGTCGACTTTTAAATACCTGGGTCATTTTTTGTCCGACGACCTTAAAGACAATGTAGATATAGAGAGGGAGCGCAGGGCACTAGCGGTCCGGTGCAACATGTTGGCTCGTAGATTTGCTCGGTGTACTGATCTAGTAAAAATTACTCTTTTCAAGGCCTACTGCCAGAGTCTGTACACGAGCAATCTATGGGTCAATTACACCAAACGATCGCTCGATGTCCTGCGTGTCCAATATAATAATGCCTTCAGGATGTTGTTGAGACTGCCTCGCTACTGCAGTGCGTCGGAGATGTTTGCACAAACTCGTACCGACGGTTTTCACGCGGTTGTGCGAAAGAAAACTGCTTCGCTACTCAGTAGAGTGAGAGACAGTCGCAACAGCATCCTGAGAACGGTAGCGGAGAGCCTTAACTCTCCGATTATTAAACATTTTGTGCAGAGGGTAATTGGTACTAACATTAGATAATAAGTATTTTAATATTAAGTTACTAACACTCTATGGATCTTTTGTATCTGAAATAAAATTCATTCATTCATTCATTACCATATGGTAGCGTAAAAAGAAAATAAATTCTTCTACTGAATGGCGGCCGAAAGTGTAATTGTCTACAGTGATAGATAGAGTTGTTGGGCACAGATGCTAATAGGGAAATCAATGAATGTAAACGAATAAGGTTGAATTAAGTTTATGGTGCAGTCACTTACATCCACCGTGAACAAATTGAGGGCTCCCATGGGATCGGTCTTCCCCGAAGCCAGGAGTCTGTTCCTGAAGACGTCAGCATCCTTCACCAGTATCAGACGTGACAGTTCAGGGTCGTTCACCACCAGGCCGCGCCGCCAGAATACCCAGATGCCCACGTAAGGAGACGGTTTGTATTTCTGGTACAATTCAGTTAGCCATGTACCCTGGAATCAATAAGGGTAGAAAAATAAATACAAAGTCTCTTCTTGTTTGTAACCACGTGGCTGTGGCCGCATGTTTTACCTAGAGGAGGTCATATAATCTCACCGAAACCGTGACCTTTCCAAGATAAAAAGTAACACATGTCACCCTTTGGCCCAAAAAATCTATCGAGTCTATGCAAACATGAAATCAAGGGCAATCCTGTGGTTGCCTGCCAGGGTTGCGGGTTGTTCGAAAGAGATACCGTGCCCCTGGAACGCAAAGGGCTAAGAAGGAACATGGATGGGTTTTAGTCAGTCAAGTCTGACACTCCCTTCCGCTCCGCCCAGAGCGGAAGCTGTCATTTGATGATTTCCCATACTAAAAAAAAAAGGGCAATCCTGTGGTATGATGTTGTGTGAGAGAGGTCAATAGTATTTCGTGTGTTAATTTGATTCAAATTAGAGCGACTACCACCACACAATAAAATACTGTCAACTTTTTGGGTGGGTAGTTTTCTTTCATCCTACGACTACGGATACTTTTTTTTCTGGAAACTAAGGGCTGTGAATTGCAGTGTTTGGCGCATGGACCGACACAATTTTGCCAGGGACTTGGGAGGCATTAGCTTCTTCCGATACACTCTATGTCCTTGTGGCTAGGCAGATGATGATGAGTTGCAGTGTTTCATCTAATTTTCCCTATTGACCTTATTTTAACAAACACTAGATGACGGCACAAACTGATTTGATAACACAACTTCCAGCAGACTACTCGCTAGCAAGACAAATGATACGCGCAGATGACAGAGATGAATCTGTAGTGAAGGAACATCGTAATATTTGGAGCAGGTAAAATGTATTCAAAATATATTCATTCGTCATGTTTGTACTCAGTGATTTTTGACGAAACGAATAGGTTTTAGATACAGCATCATCTGCCTCATCTGCCTAGCCTTTTCCCAAACTATCTTGGGGTCGGCTTCCAGTCTAACTGGATGCAGCTGAGTACCAGTATTTTACATGAAGCGACTGCCTATCTGACCTCCACAACCCAGTAACTGGGTAATACGATACCCCTTGGTAAGACTGGTTGCCAGACTTTTAGCTTCTGACTACTCGTAACGACTGTCAAAGATCTACAAATGACAGCCGGGACCAACGGCTTAACGTGCTTTCCGAGGCACGGAGGAAACTCGATATGTAATTATGGTCACCCATCCACAGACCAACCTCGGCAAGCACGGCTTTACCTTAAAGATCGACCTGGGCGGCTGTTATTGTTTAGCCACGAGCTCCTGAGTGAGTTTTAGATACAGCAATTTGGTAAAATATTCCGTTCTGAATTGTGGGTTAGATTTCGACATATAATAAACGCTCTCTTGATAATTCATGAAGTTAGGACCCGCTTTTACAATATTATTTTAAATTATATATTAAAAGGTTCTGGTTGCCTTAGTTTGAACCTATGACCAATATGATATGATATATGATAATCAAGATGATAATATAAAATTGATGCAAAATAAAATGCAACTGACATGCATGTCGGTATTTATTCATACCTACCTACAAAAATATAGGTAAATACAATAACAAAGTAATCATTAAAATAATGACATATAAGAGCCTACCACTTAGATGTACCTACCTATTATGTAATCTTTGATATTATTATCACAAACAGTAGGTAGTTTAATAATTACATCAAATTCTGTGATTATCTTGTTACAAATATAAATTGTGACACAATTTAAATAAAAACATAATCACGGCCAATAGTTTATCAGAGGATGGCCAAGGCATAATTTATGTCATCCGGGTTGTAAAAGTAAAACCAGCCAAATGCGAGTCGGACTCGCATACTCGTACAAAGGGTTTCGAAGCACCAAACAATATAATTGAAACCTAGTTATTTTTTTAGGGTTCTGTACCCAAAGGGTCAAACGGGACCCTATTACTGAGACTTCGCTGTCCGCCCGTCCGTCCGTCCGTCCGTCCGTCCGTCTTTCACCAGGCCGTATCTCATGAACCGTGATAGTTAGCCAGTTGAAATTTTCACAGATTATGTATTTCTATTGATGCTTTAACAATAAATACTAAAAACAGAATAAAACAAATATTTAAGTGGGGCTCCCATAAAAAAAAAATAGTTTTTTGCTCGTTTTTTATAAATAATGGTACGGAACCCTCCGTGCGCGAGTCCGACTAGCACTTGGCCGGTTTTTTTAATAACTGTCACCTGTCGTGTGATAGACACCACATACCTTGTATGTAGCGGTTCATATAAGACAGCTTCTCTCCAAATTTCAACTGTGTCGTGCCGTCAGTCTCTGACTAAACTGTCTGTGATTTACGGAGAGTCAGACGGACATCAGGACGAAACTATAAAGGTTCCGTTTTAGCCACTTGGCTACGGTACCCTAAAAGTCGTTGTCAAAATGTATGACATAGGCATAGCTGCTTTATTGAATTTATTTTGACATTAATTAAGCAAAGCTTATCTGCCTTCGTTTGTGTCGCGCAGTCGGGTAAAAATGTTTATTAATTCATGAAACTGATAAACTGTGGCACCCCGTTGCGTTTGGTAACTTGCATTTTACAATATTGTGGGGTCAGGGGTTCGTGATAAGTTTTGCGCAAACTCAATGGAAAAAGCTATTTTAAAATAATCCTAGTTACTCCTGAATTCCTGATGAAATATTATCACACAAATTAATCATAATGTTGCTCACGTAACTAACCTAAGTTACGTGAGCAACATTATGAAATGTTGCTCACAATCAGGAATTTACTTTCAGATTTCCAGACTTACGGATTTTCTTTAGTACTACTTTCCCCTATTGACCTCTGGTTTTCTTTTCTGGTGGAAAGCGATTGCCGATATACGCTGGAAGAATAGCGACCAGAATACCTGAAGATAGCCCAGCAGATATTTAATCTTGCTTTGAAGATGCGGGTTTTAAAATGTAATAGCAGTGGCGTAGCGTGCTTTGGCGGGATCGCGTATAAAAATTTGTTTGGGGGCCCTTATGAAGGGTAAAGATTCTCACAAAAGAAAATAAATGTTTGCATAAAATTAAAAGAAATATTTGTTCATCTTATTTATCTATCTCTCACTTGTTCCAAAATTTTTACAAACAATTCAAATTAAATATGCACTCTCCTTGCCTTATTTTTTCTGCAAACTGATTTATTGTATCATTTATAGCTGATGATGACTTTAGTTTTTCTAAAGTTTTTTTTTAATATTTGCTAACGCACGTCGGGGGCCTCGTATAATTGATACGGCAGATACGGCGATAGCTACGCTCTGTGTAATAGGCCTTTCTTTGGTCATTGTTTCTAATGCTAGCTCTTTTATATCTATGGACTCCTCTTTGCGGGAGCTAGTAAGCCAGTAGATGGTGAATGATACATGTCCTGGAAATGCCAGTTTCTTTATGATGGTTTTCTTTAAAGTCGAAGCACAAAACGAAGGTTATTATCTTTACTGCTACCATAAATTCCCACCTAGTAGAGAACACATGCACTGACAGTTTAAAAAATGATTAGATAAAAAATTAAGTGTCAATTCATGGGAATACCTACATACAGGTGTGACTTTGTGTTACATACTGGTATTATGATTGTAGTATCAATCATGACTTTCAATCAATATTTGTGTCGGTGAAAATATATTTATAAAGATAACTCGTGACCAGCTGCATCAATCAGTCTGATTACATAATTTTTCGACAAGATTAGGTAGTGCTATAAATTATGTAATATACCTACAACGAACATAAATAGATATTAAAATAGAGTTAAGGTATTTGTTATGTAAGAGTTTGTATTTTACCTTTGATTGACTTTCGATTCTTCCTCTAAGTACACTGCTTTTAAAAAGCCGATGTAGTCGAAGGATGATATGGCAAGAATAGAGGTGTTTGATGAGATGACGAGTAACAGAGAAGTATGGAAGAAGAAGACATGATGCGCCGACCCAAAATAAATTAGGGTAAGGGCAGGAAACGAACCTAAAAATAAATTAGGGTAAGGGCAGGAAACGAACCTAAAAATAAATTAGGGTAAGGGCAGGAAACGAACCTAAAAATGCAGAGCTATGACTGGCTAATAGATTATTTATAGTTCGGTCGATAAAATATAATTTCTATTATCGGGTGCCTGCATAATACAGGTACCTAGTACAGACAAGTCGGTACGGATAGATAAGTTAATGTACCAGTCTGTTGTACCGGTGCTGCTAAAATAACCTCACTGAATGCTCTCGGACGTTAAAAATGAGTTTAAGAACCAGGTGCATTAAACAAAAGACTGTCTCTATCTAAGCAAAAACTCATCATCAAATCTTCATGTTTATATGTTGAAGGAAAATATTAAGAAATCCTATCCAAATATCGATTGGCTTTATTGTATGGTAAGGGATACCGGGCAAGATAATTTAGTGCAATATTCATCATCATCATCTGCCTTTTCTTTTCCCAACTATTTTGGAGTTCAGTCTGACCGGATGCAACTGAATACCAATATTTTACATGGAACGAAAACCAATCAAACACCCCGATGATTCCCGACTAGGCTAGTACTTCCAAATATTTTTAAGTCAGACACTACATAAGCTATCCTATAGGAAATACTGGTAGGATCCCTTGATTTACACCTCACCCCACATTTCCATGTTTGGACAGTGCTAAAATTCTAAATAAGTTTAGTAAAAATAAAAAGTAATAAAAAAACACTTACCGGATTTTTCTTCTGCAAGAACGACATGCTTCCAAATATAGGATGCACAGGACCCTGTGGGACCCCCAGATTGGTCCAATAGTTCTTCATTCCAGTCCATTTTACGTACAGCCACAACAAAAGTGTACACAACGGTATTACAAATAAGAGGTACATTGTCTCTCAATGGCGCACTGGTACTGCTTGATATTATTGTTTGACTGATAATATTTATGTGGACGTTTTTAAGTTCGCTGCAAAATGTAGCGTCAGAATTGATTTAAAGCGGGACGGGCTTAAAAATATTGTTGGGCACTGTTTCGTCTTTGAGTAAAGAGAATTTGTTTTAAGAATTAATAGATAATATTTTGGCTAAAGCCAAGTCAATGGTTTAGAAGCAAAGTGGATCGGATCGGCTTTTAGGTTAAACACAGTAAAGAGTCTAGGGAGAATGAGGAATCAAAGTCCGTTTTAAAAGGCCACCAAAGTGTGAGATTCAGGGAGCAATCTTTCAAGCAAAAGCCCGACTTAGTGCCTTCAAAAGTAATGGTAAGTACTACGGAGGCCCTGAGTAAACGCTGCACTTCTTGCCTTGCTGACAGACCAACTGACTAATACCTCCTTGGCTTGGGTTAATATAATATATATTTGGCCCGTGCTTTAGAAGATAACACGAGCATCGAACATGTGAAATGATTTCTGTTTGGTAATGTTCAGATAAGATGCATGTGATTAAAAAAAATTTGCTTGTAATGATGTTATTTTGGGTTCTTGTGTAGGTACCTATTTAGAACACCCTCTGTAGTTGCTACGAAAGGTCACTGTGCTTATATTTCATCCGGTTGTCTAGGCTCAACATTGGTTCTCATATCAGCTTAAGGTCTGAAATGGACTTGTTATAATAATAGCATCTTCCCTTATTACTGTCTCACAGCTGGACTAAGACCTCAACATATATATATAGTCAGCATTAAAACTAAGCAATAATTAGTCTTAAGTACGAAAGTAAAGCATGAGTGTGCGACTCGTCGACCCCCACAGTCAAACCATCACTACGGTTTTGGGGGGCTTCGATTATTAGTTTACTTACTATTATATTAATATAAATAAATAAATGAAAATAAGCATTGGCATTTAGCATTGGCCCGAAGAATTGCCAGACTTAAGTGGCAGTGGGCAGGGCACATTGCTCGCAGAACAGATGGCCGATGGGGCCGAAAAGTTCTGGAATGGCGACCGCGAACCGGGAGACGATGCGTTGGAAGGCCTCCCACTAGGTGGACCGATGACCTGGTGAAGATTTCGGGGATCCGCTGGATGCGAGTCGCACGGGACCGATCAATGTGGCGACACTTGGGGGAGGCCTATGTCCAGCAGTGGACGTCTTTCGGCTGAAATGATGATGATGATGATGAAGCATTGGCTTTATTATGTTAGCATTTGTAATATGATAACATAGTTTTAAAGGCAAATATTGGAACGATACGATATTTTTTTAGTGTCATTTGAATGTTATTTTTTATGGACTTGACTTTGCAAGTTGTCCATTTTTGGCAAACGTGTTTTTGGCATAGTTACAAACAATGATAATATTTTTGAAATTGGATGTAAGGGGTAATCTCTAGACCTACTGATCCGATTACAAAAAATCCTTCTTTCTACGAATGTTTATATTCTCCTAAACGTTCCTGTGTGATAATTTATGACCTTTACACGAGCGGAGCCGCAGTCAAATGCCTAGATATACAGAGTGGAAGGGTCACCAACGCATAAACGATTATAAGGTACCTATTCAGTACACCTTTCTGAACCATGAGAAATTTCTATGTGGCTTCATAGAAATTTTTCATGGGTAATTTCCGAAGTCAAGATGTTTCATTGAGTTGGGTATATCCTGCTGTCCAGTTGGCTGTGTGTGTGCTGCTTTAAAACCTTTCAGGACCTAACCGAACCTATTAAATCAATACTGGATTAATTCTGCCGTCAAACTATAATTCAATGCAAGCAAAAAAGTATTTTTAAGATAACCTACATGGTAAAAATGTAAGTAAAGTCTATCATATTTTTGCTATGTCATAGTCCTATATCTTTTTTGAATGTTAAATAACCCTTTTTTCAACAACGCAACCTTCAATGACGGAAAACAAAAAATAAAAAGATATAATTTCCCTAATTACATCCAAATTATTTTTTCGTTGCAAAGAAATTCACATTAATTAAACCCATTAAAAAAATCATATTTCAAAGGCTGTCTCTGAAGCCATTAGGAAGCCCTTTGTCTGCCAAGTGCCCATTGATCCGGCGGAATAATAGCGTTATTGTAATTCAATTAGCGGGGTCCTGGGTTCGATTCCCGGCGCCAATTATACAGGGGACAATGGACTAAAATGATATGCTTGATGGTATCTTTACGTATAAATGAGCTTGGCTGGGAAATGTTGGTGACCACACAATACGGCCTGTGTCTTGTTGTGTATCGAACCGAGAGGATTTCCTTGAAACCTGGCTACCCTACCGCTATTAAATACGCAGTAAATGCTCCAAATTGTTTTGAATATTACTTTCTACGGACGTAATTTGCGTAGGAAAATTAAAACGAATTATCTAAACTAACATTATAAAGAGGAAAGAATTGATTGTTTGTTTGCATTGAATAGGCTCCGAAACTACTGGTCCGATTTGAAAAATTCTTTCAGTGTTACATAGCCCATTCATCGAGGAAGGCTATAGGTTATATATCATCACGTTACGACCAATAGGAGTGGAGCAGCAATGAAAAATGTTGCAGAAACGGGGAAAATGTGACGCAAACAAAGTTGCGCCGGACAACTAAGTATTGATATCTTTTCCATTCTTTTTATTATTCAGATGTTTTACAGTAGTTTTCAAATAATTGCACCGTTCATTAATTGTTCAGAATAGTTACAGCACTGATGACAACATCTGTGTCAATTGTTTAATTTAGTGTTCTTATAATGTTTTATTTTTACTTTTGGATAGATTCTTTTTCATTTACCTATTTTTTGTGAATGTGTGGACATTGTAGGCCTTGTAAATTAGTTTTTTTTATTTTTTTATTTTATTGTCTTGTTCTACCTTTTGTAGTAAGCAACACTTATTGTCGGGCCTACGCTGTCCTCCCACAGTTATGTACTAACGCTGTAACACTCAAATATTGTAAAACCAAATGATTTAAAAAGAGTAACCATGGAGTTTCTTGCCGGTTCTTCTCCATAGGAAACGACCAACCCGAACCGTGCATCTTTTGTCGACGTTTTATAAGTGCCCATATAGGCCTATGTAAAATAAAATATTTTGATTTGATTTTTGATTTGATTTGATATAAAGCTGTATAGGATTTGACTGAAAGCCTTCGCTAACATGGTTGGAAAAAGGCTTAGCAGATGATGATGATGAGATAAGATGAATCAAAATCAATAAGTTATTCTTATAGCTTTCTTTACGTATTATTTTTCCATGTAAACAAGTCAGGAATCATAGTATAGAAAGCAACAGTGGAACGAGGTTTCATTCTCCTGTAACGAGGGCTGTAACAAGGTCTTTAGCGACACCGTTACAGAACTTGTTCGGTGGACTGATACACCTTAATTTTTCCAACTTTTCAACAAGCTTTTTCCAGTAATTAACTGGGCGGTCATAATAGCGGTGCGTGTCCAAGTTAGAGGATGATGGCGAATTATATGTTTTTTTTTTTAATGGTAAAACAAAATAATATACTTACCTACAACATAACATGCCTGTAGCTACACTGTTTTTAAGCGAATGTAACTAGTTCTATGTTTTCTTGATAACAGATTGCGTCTGGGTTTTTACATTAGGATTTTTTCCTGGTTTCACCTGTACTGGATAAGTGGATACAATACAGCTCTACATATTTTTATGAGTTGTTTTTAAATTCTTATTAGTAAGTAGTAGAAGGAACAACACTTGATAGGCTACTGCAAAAACCACTTGGTAAAATGGGGGATTTCAGTCATGACATCATCACGCATTTACTGGCCTGTCCATAAAACTGGACTTTTAAGTACAGGCTACTTAATTACTTAAAAATATCACCATTTTTGAGAAAAGAAGTGTGTTATGTGTGTACACGCCTCAATTTGCGACGTCATCCGTGGACACGTCTATGGTTTCGTTCAAAAAAAGAATTCAAATTCAAATTTCAAATTCATCATCATCTCTCTTAATGGAAGAGAAGAAGAAGAGAAGATGGAAGATTCTACATTTCCAGTTCTCTAATCCCTTAGACCTCAAAGTTTTATTGTAGACAGAGATTTCCCAGAATTGTTATTACTTATAATAACCGGATAATGGCGGCCCGAACTTTTTACATTGACGACTACATTTTTCTTAAAAGCAAGAACATTGTTCTAATTATCCGTATCATTACCGACATTGTTGTTAACCCTTTTTGCTGGGCTGGGTACCATGTAGGAGGGGTTCGTGGCTAAATAATAACAGCCACACGGGTTTACCAAGGTTAAGCAGTGCTCGCCAAGGGCGGTCCGTAGATGGGTCGCCATCATTACATACTGAGTTCTCTCCGTGACTTGGAAACCAAGTCATTGTTCCCATCTGAAAATTATTAATCTTTGACAGTCATTAAAAGCTTGAAAGTCTGACAATCAGCCTTGCCAAAGGATATCGTGTTACCCAGTAATGGGATTATGGGGTCAGATAGGCAGTAGTTCCATGTAGAATATTGGTACTCAACTGCATCCGGTTAGACTGGAAGTAGGAATGTGTATGAAGGCTAGGCAGGTACGAGACAGATGAAAATATGTCGATATTAATATTATGTAAACACAACAGCTACTTTATAATTTTATTATTTTTGATCTATTGCTACAACGGCCCTCGAAAAATATGCAATGAACCAATAGGTATTTACAGACAAAATACTTCATCATCACCATCGTTATTCCCTTACACTTTTCCCAATTTATTTGGGGTCGGCGCAGTATGTCTTCTTTTATACTTCTCTATTACTTGTCATCTCATGAGACACCTCCTTTCTTGCCATAATATCATCCTTCACACAGTCCATCCATCGTTTCTTTGGTCTTCCTCTACTCTTAAAACCATTCACATTCATACTCAAAACTTTCCTCATTCGGGAAAATGTCGTGAGGAAAGCTTTGCGCGCCGACCCCAAATAAATTGGGATATGGGAAAGAGAATGATGATGAAGATTTTCCTCATTCCTCCACATCACATGCCCATACCACGACAACCGATTACCACGCATTTTTTCAGTCACCGGCGCCACTTTCAGACTTCCTCTAATGTACTCATTTTTTATTTTATCCATTCGTGTAACACCACACATCTCCCTTAGCATTCTCATCTCAGCCTCATGCAAATGTCTTTCACTCATCCCTTTTGTGGCCTAACATTCTGATCCATACAAGACAGCAAGTTTCCATTGTTTTTTAAATCTTCCCCTTAAGTTTAAGGGGGATGCTTGAGTCGCAGATAGTTCCCGTGACCTGCCGCCATTTCATCCATCCAATGTTTATTCTGTGGTTAACACTACGATCTATTTCGCCATAGCTTTGCACGAGTAAACCGAGATACCGAAAGTCGGAGAAAACAGGAAGAAACTCGCCATCCAGCACTATGACTCCAGGACTGGAGAGACCGCCGAAATCGCAGAAAAATGCATTCGGTTTTAGTTTGCTGATTTTCAGGCCAACTTATTGGTAGGTATAACAATTCTTATAATTCGATAAAAAGAAACTTGATAAATAAAGCTTAGATGTTATCTGTTCTTTCACAGTAATCTTTAAAACACCTTAAATACTTCGTAATAATTATTATGTCGTTGCTATGTGTCCGCTTGTATGTCAACTTCACATAGTACTTTTCTCAATAGCAGTTTTCACAAACATATTTCTACTAGGTGTGACATAATTGTGTGTGTTGCCAGTGATTACATACGGGACCGAAACGTGGCCGCTCACAATGGGCCTCATCAGAAGGCTCAAAGTCACCCAGAGGGCAATGGAGAGAGCTATGCTCGGAGTTTCCTTGCGTGATCAAATCAGAAATGAGGACATCCGCAAGAGAACCAAGGTTACCGACGTAGCCCGAAGAATTGCCAGACTTAAGTGGCAGTGGGCAGGGCACATTGCTCGCAGAACAGATGGCCGATGGGGCCGAAAAGTTCTGGAATGGCGACCGCGAACCGGGAGACGATGCGTTGGAAGGCCTCCCACTAGGTGGACCGATGACCTGGTGAAGGTTTCGGGGATCCGCTGGATGCGAGTCGCACGGGACCGATCAATGTGGCGACACTTGGGGGAGGCCTATGTCCAGCAGTGGACGTCTTTCGGCTGAAATGATGATGATGATGATGACATAATAAACGCCCAATCTCTCGTGGCAGGCGGGTCCGCCTTGGATCATGAAACAACGTTTTTACTTCTAAAAGTCCTGAAATTCGCAAAAAATGGGCTTTCTTTAGGATTTTACGCGACCAACTGATCAACATGTATTGCATGCATGTTTAGTAAAACCAAAAGTAAACTAAACAATATTAAAGAGCAAAAGTTGTTCAGCATGATGGTCGGTGACACGAGAATTAGTGCGTTTATTATGTTGCACCCTGTATTATAGTTTTGTCCTAGAAGGTTAATTAATTTAGATTCTTAATTTATTTAGCAGGTTGATGAACCTAAATAATTTACAAAACTTAACGCAACGCCTGTAATCTCCGAAGGGTTAGACAGAGGAGTACCTCATGGAGTTATTGTACACCCACAGTTCGCCAGCTATGTTTAGGGAGACTCGTTGGATGCTACTGAGAAATTCCAGGTGAAACACCCTCTTAGCCCGAGCACTTGCCCGACCCGGGAATCGAACCCTGGACCTCATTCTCAGCAGTCGTGATTGCGACCAACTTATCCGCATCAACTTAAATGACACCACATCAGAAATATTCCACGCGCAAAGCTGGGAAAAAAAATTGGTATTTTAGATCTTATTAATAGGTATTATTGATACCAAAATTGTGTTTCAATGAATTATAAATTTAATATCGGATCGGCATCGATCTAATCAGATAAAAGTATATATTTTTGGTGTATATGACGCGATTTGATTAGCATTGGCGACACATTTTGCACCGTTGTTAAAAAGCACGATTTACACAAGTCGGGGCGCGTTAAGACTTATCGGAACGCATTTTACAAGGAAATCGAAGTGTTTATGAAGACTTTCGACGTCGTATGACGCGACCCGGACGGTGTAAATCGTACTTACGGATATCGAAATGTCTGTCATGTCTTGGTTTTATCTTGACGGAGTTTATTATCTATAGTACTGGCGGCGCTAGTCATTGTTTTTAATATTTACTTACATAAGCAAATGCCTACCAAGTCAAATGTGGCACGTGTAGGTATTTGTGTAAGCTGGAATCTGGGCTCTGGATACTGCCACTGTCTGATACTTTAGTAATAGTGCCGGGAAACCGGTAAGTAGGTACTGTCTGTCTTTAGTCAACTAGACCCACTCGAAATGGACCCGCGGGATCACTCAACCGAGTCACATTATTACGATTGACGATGGTTGTCGATCAGACTGCAGGCCCATGTAAAAGATGGATGAAAAAAGATTTCATGTTGAGAATGTGAGTTGCAAAGAGTGTTCAGAGGGACGTGTGGAGTGACACGAATGGATGAAGTAAGATATTGAGGAAGTTAGAAAGTGGCGCCAGTTACAGAAATGTTGGAAGGAAATCATCTCTTGTCTCATCTGTCTTGGAATCTTGGTATGGGCAAGGGCAAATGATGAGGGGATATGAATCGCATGTGACTGAAGAGTGGAATATAATAAAACTAATGTAGATGGAAGGTGATGGTGATTTTCTGTACTATGGTGTCGGACGTAGAGAATAGCACCATCCCATATCTTCCCGTGAGTGTCGTAAGAGGCGACTAAGGGACTTTCCAGAGAATGGGCAGCAGCGTTCTCTGTGCTTTTGTAACAACCGTACTGCGATCGCCAACCCGCCTGCCAAGCGTGGCGATTATGGCAAAACCTCCCCTTCTTAGGGGACGCCTATGTCCAGCAGTGGACGTCTTTCGGCTGAAATGATGATGATGATGAGATGGGTGTAGAGGGACAGGAAGACGCAGAAAACGACGGATAGATTGTGTGAGGAATGATAACATGAAAGCAAAAGGAGCAAATGATATCGTCACGGTTGACAGGCGAAGATGGAAGAAAAAACCCCAAACAAGATTGGATAAGGGCTGGAAGACATTATAACAATAAACCATAATAATCGAAACAGCTGAGGACGAGCGTGAGGAGTAGGTGTGAAAATATCTCAGCTGTTCTGTAGTTTGTGCCCACCCCCTTGAGAGAACAGCGTGAGTTGTTATATGTATATGTAAACCAAACTGGATTAATATCACGGAAAGTAAAGTTACCAAATTAAAAACAATTGGATGCACATCGCTTTAATTTTCTCTTTTAACATTTAAAATTAACTGTGGGAGTTAATTATAATTTATGATCTTTTATGTATCACCTCATTGCTGGCTCGTAAAAATGTCTGAAACTGTATTTTATTTATCAAAGTATTATTTTTTTTCATTCATCTAAAATGTATGGAACAGCAATCGTTTTATTTTCGATGGCATGGCAAAATTAATATTCAGGTTATTCATCATCGTCATTTCTGAGCAAATAGAATCTCTGTAGATGGGGTTTCATCAACGGCTCAGATCTTTAGTACGTATGCGGTGGTCCGCAGACAATGGCCCAACATGGCGTATTCACACTGACACAGAAAGAGGCCTAGTAATTTACGCACCGGATATCCATAAACAGGCGACATTTCGGTCACAACCGGGAATGAAAACCCGGGTAAATCCGAGTTGAGAGCAAAGGAATCGATTCTCGCCATATCCTAGACAGGCATAAATCGACGTTGGGCTCTGCTAGCTTTTAGGGTTCCTTGGAAAACGGCAGAAAACTCAACTTAGCATGACATCACGCATGTTACTTGGTTAGGCGAGGTGCTATACGACCTACGGACACCCACATTTTGCTACTCATGTTTAAGCCCCAAGTTACAGGGACGAGCCTATTGCCATTGACTAGGCAGTACTCCAGCTTTCAGGCTGCTAAAATAATATCTCAATATTTAAGACGGAAAAATCCCTTATGAAGGATACCTCTTGCCCGATCTGGCTATCGAAGCCAATACCTCTCGTTCTAGGTCATGCCACTTACTTCACAATGTTTTTCTACACCATTTTTAGAGCAGTGGTGATGAAATAAATGACAAAGTAAAGTGCTTGTTTCGGTTCGAACTCACAACCTTCAATTAGTCATAAAGTCACCATAAAAGGTACCTTGTATGATTTAAAACTCAACTTTTCCCACGTCTGATGAGCGATGATCTGTGTGTTGGTTTGTCCCAGCGTAGCTCGCAAACGCCTGAACCGATTTTGATTGCGTTGTATTTGAAAGGTAACTCGTAAGACTTAAAACACAAACAAAGGCTCTCCTTCGTCTCATGCGATAGGGAACATCTAGGCAGGTCCCAGCTCCCACTTGCCCGACGATTATATTCAAAGGCTGGGCGGGCCGCGCATATTTCATCTCGGTCGTCGATAGCTGCCATGATTTACTGCCGCAGAGGTAACTATGATCGTTGTGTTTAAGATATTTTTATGCCCCAAGTATTTTTCGTTAGATATGTGGGTGGGAATGATATGTAAAATAATTGTGAGGTGTTTCATACCAAAGGAAATTCAAAAATTTTCGTTTTCCTGTAGACTCTAAGTTATTTTATTTTAGCGTTTGGTCCTGGTATCATCATCATCATCATCATCATCATTTCAGCCGAAAGACGTCCACTGCTGGACATAGGCCTCCCCCAAGTGACGCCACATTGACCGGTCCCGTGCGCCTCGCATCCAGCGGATCCCCGCAACCTTGACCAGGTCGTCGGTCCACCTAGTGGGAGGCCTTCCAACACATCGTCTTCCGGTTCGCGGTCGCCATTCCAGAACTTTTCGGCCCCATCGGCCATCCGTTCTGCGAGCAATGTGCCCTGCCCATTGCCACTTAAGTTTGGCCATTCTTCGGGCTACGTCAGTGACCTTGGTTCTCTTGCGGATGTCCTCATTTCTAATTCGATCACGCAAGGAAACTCCGAGCATAGCCCTCTCCATTGCCCTTTGGGTGACTTTAAGCCTTCTGATGAGGCCCATTGTGAGCGACCACGTTTCGGTCCCGTATGTCATCACTGGCAACACACACTGGTCACATAGACTTTCGTCTTGAGACACTGCGGTAAGTTGGACGATTGACGACGAACGTGGAACGCTCGCAAGTTCAACGCTCGCGGCAACATAAATGCTATTTAAATTGTTAAATCAACTAATCAGTGCTATAATTAGTATAATAATATCAATAAAAGTGCAATAATCCTGTGTAAATGTTATCCCATGATTTGGACCTTTAAGAACATAAAAATAACAAAAGTGGACGACGTCGACGGTTAGTTTCGTTGTGAAAACAATTTAAAGTGCTATTCTAAGACAATTTATCATAGTAAGATACAAAAACAGTGACAACAACAAACAAAAAACATAATTTAAGTGTACTAAACTGAATATTATAAGTAAAAAGTGATTGTGAGCAAACATAACAAAAACATTGAACAAAAATTCAAATGTTTTAACCGTCTTGGTGTATCGTCAGTAGAACAAAGAAATGCCCTTTGGACCCCACTTGTCTCACTAGTGAGCCGAGCACGGAATAAGGAATAATATCTACAAATTCATCACTAAAGTTAATGCTCGTGTGGCGCAGTGGTAGTACAGCCTGGTTGAGTATACGCATTGTCGTGAGATCGATCCCCACATATGAGCATCACTTTTTCCATTTATAAAATTATTGAAATTTAATTTTCGTAATGAATTTTTTCGAGAACATCACTCTTCGTAGAAAACGAACTCAATCTCTGACAGATACTACAATGGAAGAATCTAGTACCAATAATTTGAC
This sequence comes from Cerastis rubricosa, assembly GCA_949152445.1. NCBI lineage: Eukaryota > Metazoa > Arthropoda > Insecta > Lepidoptera > Noctuidae > Cerastis > Cerastis rubricosa. The sequence goes on from OX424541.1 coordinate 21,010,158, forward strand.
GTTAGATGGCACCACACACAGTCTGCCAACTATATCCGACGATGAATGTGATGAAATGCAAATTTTAAAAAGCCAAATAGAACAACTTAACTTAGAATTATCTTCTGCCCATGAGGAGATTAATCAGTTATCAATTGAGAACAGTAATTTGAAATCAACATTAAATGTCGTTACTAATAAATATGAGATCTTAAAAATAATGACAAAAAAATTAACTAGTGACATAGGGTCACCAACTTCAAAGACAACAAAGTCTTCAACTCCATTAAAGTATTTGACACCAAAAATGAAACACAAAGGTATAGTAGAAGATTTCATGCCTCGTACATTTTCTCTGGAGCTTGAAAGACCTGCATCAGCCATAGATGATACCAGGAATATGCAGAGCGACTGTACTCAAGAACCTCAAGAAACGATTAAAAATAATGCCTTAATACTGGAAACACAAACTATTACCACGAATAATTGTCATATAAATACAACATCAGAGACACGAAAACAAAATTATAAACTATGTATGATTTCTAGCAATAATATGAATGATATATTAGGTATAGGAGAAAATACATTTACAGGGTATAAGTTCTGTCACTATATCGTACCAGGTGGGGGTGTAAAACAGTTGTTTACAAATTTAGATAAGAAAATCGATAACTTTACTCATGATGATTATTGTATTATCTATATAGGAGAAAGAGATTTTGAAAACTCCAATAACTATAGTCTTTTAATAAACTGCATGAAAAATCAGCTTAAAAATGTGACAAATACTACCATTATAATATGTTCGCCGAATTTTAAGTTAAGTAACCAATTTTCAATATTTAACAAACGAATTGAAATGTTTAATCACTTGATGTATTTAGATAATGAACTACATGAATATGCATATCTCTTTGATTCCAACTATTACTTGGGATACACAAATCAAATGTTCCGAAAATATGATGCAAGGGTAAATAATAGAGCAGTTGCTATGATCCTAAAAAACTTAATGCTATTTATAGGATACTTGGGTTCACAACCGGCATCTTCTTACGAGTCTGTTTCTCATCCTTGTCTTGATAATCCTGTTATCGGACCAATTAATCAGTCGTTTAACATTAACTTACGTACAGATCAATCAACCCAAACTGAAAACACTAGTAACGCAACCGAACAAGAGTTTTTTCGTTTATAACCATTTATATATTCTGCATCAAAATATAAACGGATTGATAGGAAAGTCAGATTTGTTAGATATTAATATAAATGAACTTTTGCGGCAAAAGAAAAAAGTAGATGTAATGTGTATTACCGAGCACAATATGAAGGATGACGATTGCATGAATTTAGATATACCTAATTTTAAACTCGCAACATGCTCGACAAGAAACACTAGAAATGGAGGAACGTGTATATTAATTAGAAATAGATACGAGTATAAAATTATAGATATTAAAGAGTTCTGTGTTCCTAATATTATCGAATGCTGTGCCATTGAACTCGTGACACACAAAATAATAGTCATATGCATTTATAGACCTCCAAAATACACCAAAGCTGATACAAAAATTTTCTTTGAAAAAATTGAGCATATTTTAGACTATTGCGGACGTAATTTAAAAACAAAAGTCTTAATGTGTGGTGACTTTAATATTGATATTTTATTAAACACAAAATTGTCCATTGAATTTCAACATCTCCTTTTGAGCTTTAATCTTAAACCGAGCATAAAACAACCTACGCGTATATCAAGTGGAACATGTATTGATAACATTATACATAATCTAAGGGGTGGTAAAGCTGAAGTTTTGGAGTTGGCACTATCTGACCACACAGCCCAACTATTTAAGTGTCCTGTAAAAAAGACATGTTCTATTGATCATTGGTATGTTCTAAGTCGGGATTACAGCTGTGAGAACATACATAAATTTATTGAAGCTATAAGTAATCTTAGTTTTTCTGAAGTATTCAATAGTAGCGAGCCAGAAATAGCATTTAATTCTTTCCATGATTTATTTATACTTTTTTACAACTTGTGCTTTCCCACCATAAGACAAAAGATTTGCGCTCGAAAAACCCCCCAATGGATGTCTAAAGGTATCAGAAGTTGCAGTAAACGGAAAAGAGAAATGTTATGGCAATACAGACGGAAACCTAATCTTGAAAATAAGCAATTACTAAGACAATATTCACGACGGCTAAAAAGAGTTATAGAATTGACAAAAAAAACTCAAAACAGTTATGTGATTAATAATGCAGAAAACAAAACTAAAGCTACGTGGAAAGTAATTAATGGACGTAAATTGAACTTTCCGTCTGAGTCTATTAGTCATTTACTTATTAATGATAAAAATATAAATGCACCTAAAGAAATAGCCACAGCATTTAATGATTATTTTATAGATTCAGCACGTCCTACAGTGAATCAGAACAATAATGCTACATCGTATATTAATTATCATCCTAAATCATTATTTATGGCACCAACCGATCCAAACGAAGTATTCAAAATAATCAATTCATTGAAAAATACCAATAGCGCAGGTTACGACGCGATTACTACTAAGATACTCAAGTCGGTGTCACATGTGATTGCACCAGTACTTAGTTTTATGATTAACCTTTGCATAGAGCATGGTCACTTTCCAAATTTATTGAAAATGACTTATTAGGCCACTGTACAAGAAAGGCGATAAATCAAATATTGCAAACTATCGTCCTATAGCATTAATACCAATCCTTTCTAAAGTCTTTGAGAGGGTGATTTTTAATTCTCTCTACTCATTTTTTGAAGTAAACAATCTACTTGCTGAAGAACAAAATGGTTTCCGGAAAAACAAAAATATTAATAAGGCAATTTATGTATTAATATCTGACATACTCAATAATGTTGACCAAAAAAACCCGATCGCAGCAGTATTCATGGATATGTCCAAAGCATTTGATCACGTGGACCATGAAATACTGCTGGGAAAGTTGGAACGGTACGGTGTTAGGGGAAATATTTTAAGACTAATAAAAAGTTATTTAAGTGGAAGAAGACAAGTCACAATTATAAATAGGATTTCCTCTACTTCCAAGATAGAAGTTGCTCACGAGTCTACAGTAAGGTATACAGTGTGTGGTGTACCCCAAGGAAGTGTCCTGGGACCTTTGTTATTTCTCATATACATTAATGATTTACCAGGATGCATTGAATATCGAACTGTTTTATTTGCCGATGATAGTACACTCATTATCCCATGTAAATATTTGGAATCATTCGAACGTGACATAAATAATTCAATAGATTGCATAATAAATTGGCTAAATAAAAATAAACTAAAAATAAACTTAGACAAAACACAGATCATGCTATTCCAACAAAGAACAAGACAGCCTAAATTAAATATATTGTATACAAACCAAAGAATTGGTGAAACCAATACTGCTAGATTTCTTGGACTCCAATTGGACAGTAAGCTTGACTGGAAGTGTCATATTGAAAATGTTTGTAGGAAACTAAACCAGTACTCATATGCGCTGTATAATTTATCAAAAATTGTAAATGACTCCATAGTTCTGATAGCGTACAAAGCCTATGTTACATCAACATTACGTTTTGGACTAATATACTGGGGTAACAGTACTGATAAATTAATTGCTTTTAGGGCGCAAAAGAAATGTGTACGTGCTATGTTCAGAATGAAAAAGACTGATAGTTGTGCTCCGTTATTTAAAAAATATAATCTTCTCACCCTGCCATGTTTGTACATATATGAGACAGCAGTATTTGTCAAATGTAACCAACACTTATTTCAAACATTTAGATCCAAACGACGCAACAACGATATATGTGCTGCTCCACATAACACTGCACTCTACTCAAAAAGTTTCTTGGGAATGGCACCCAAGATCTATAACAAGCTGCCTAAAGTAATAAAAGTACTGGACGACATAAAAAATTTCAAAAAGGCACTTTTTAAACTACTGGTAGATAAAACATATTATACAATAGACGAGTTCTTATCTGACAATTTTTAACATAATTATTTAATACTAATTGATAATATCAGGATGTTGTTATATTTATCTTCTTTATATTGTGACATACATAATTGACTGTTTTGGATTTTTAATATGATGATTTTGACATGATAGACAAATATTGAATGTAATGTAATAACTTATCTTATTTTATTTAATCTGTTATTGTCTATTTTAAGTAATGATTAATATTATTGTAACGTATTGTTTGTACGCCCTGTGGGTAGAATGTAGTGATACCTGTAAAGATATGGCCTAAGCTTTTAACACCTGTTATTAACGACACCTACATTGACAAATAAATTGATTTGATTTGATTTGATTTGAAGATATCACGCAGCTTCCCGAACGCTGCCCAGCCGAGTCGGATTCGACGATTGACCTCTTTCTCGAAGTTAGACCTACCCAGCTGGACCGTTTGTCCCAGGTAGACATAATCGTCTACAACTTCGATAGTAGAGTCTCCGATCTTGATAGGAGTGGGTGTTACATGGGCATTCAACATGACCTTGGTTTTGTCCATGTTCATTTTAAGACCCACTCTTTCGGAAGCTCTACTGAGGTCATCGAGCATTGTACTGAGGTCCTCCATGGTCTCAGCCATGACCACTATATCGTCGGCAAATCGAAGGTGAGAGATGTACTCGCCATTGATGTTGATGCCTAGCCCTCTCCAGTCCAGAACCTTGAAGACATCTTCCAGTGCAGCGGTGAACAGTTTCGGAGATATGACGTCTCCCTGTCTCACACCTCGCTGCAGAAGGATAGGTTCCGAGGTCTGGTCCTGAAGTCGGACTGACATGGTGGCGTTTTTGTATAAACATTTCAACACCTCGATGTACCGATAATCAATTTGGCACCGTTGGAGAGACTGCAGTACAGCCCAAGTCTCGATCGAATCGAAGGCTTTCTCGTAGTCCACAAACGCTAAACAGAGAGGCAGGTTGTACTCTTCGGTCTTCTGTATAACCTGTCGCAGCGTATGTATGTGGTCTATGGTGCTAAAGCCTTTACGGAATCCGGCTTGTTCGGGAGGCTGAAAATCGTCAAACCTGCGCGCGAGACGATTCGTGATGACTCTTGAAAACAACTTGTAGACATGGCTTAGAAGTGAGATGGGCCTATAGTTCTTCAACCGGGCATTGTCGCCCTTTTTGAAGAAGAGTACCACCACACCCCTGCACCATGCCTGAGGCGTTTTGCCCTCGAGTATGACGGAATCAAACAGCTTCTGAAGGGCCTTAAGTACCGGTTTTCCACCCGCCTTCAGAAGTTCGGCCGTAATTCCATCATCACCCGGTGCCTTGTTGTTTTTAAGCTGTTTCAGAGCCATCCTAATCTCGTACAGGCTGATGTCCGGGATGTCTTCGGTATAGTGTCGGGTCAGTCTAGCTCTTGGGTCATTCGCTAGATTTACAACGGGTTTCCTGGTTGACGTGTACAACTGCCCATAGAATCTCTCGATCTCCCTCAGTAGCTCCGGTTTGGCGGATACGATCCTGCCATCGTCGGTCTTCAGTTTCGTGAGCTGGCTTTGCCCAATAGCCAGATCTCTTGCAAATACCTTTGAGCCTTTATTTCGCTCAATTGCGTCTTTAATACGCTCGGTATTAAAGCGGCGGAGGTCGCTTTTTAAGGATTTGGAGATCCGTCTATTGAGCTGCCGGTATCTCCACGCCTCGTCTGAAGACTGCAGGATCATCTCACGCCGTTCCTTCATGAGCTTGAGAGTATGATCGGAGAGTTTTTTGTTCTTCTGTGCACGACGTGTCTTGTAGAACTTAGACCCCGTCGTATGGACAGTTTCCACGAATCCATCGTTGCATTCGTCCACTGAGCCTCCTAGGCACTCGAAACGATTCTGGAGTTCCAGCTGAAAGCTCTCGGGGTTTTGGATCTGGATCTGTGCTGGTCGGAGCGTAGACTTCATCAGTCGAGACCTTTCAAGCTTAATATTAATGTTCAATGTGCCTCTTACCATGCGGTGATCGCTCCCGATTTTCACTGAATTGATCACAGAGACATCATTGAACATTTGCTTTCCGGTTGACATGATGAAGTCAATCTCATTTTTTGTTGCACCGTCGGGGCTCTGCCAGGTCCACTTCCTGTGCTCACGCTTTCTGAAGAAGGAGTTCATCATATAGAGGCCCTCCTTCTCCATAAAACTAGCCGGTAAAATGTCCACGCTACTATGGTAGCCCAAAACAAAATACAGTCAAATGTCCACGCTACCATAGTAGCCCAAAACCAAATACAGTCAAATGTCCACGCTACCATAGTAGCCCAAAACATTAGTTCCGAAAAAACTCACTTACAAATGTTCCACGTCGCACTGTATCTATGGTTTTGCCCTCTATATTTTCTGTATTAAATTCCGCGTCTGTGGCAAAAACAACGAGAATCTCAGCCGTACAAAATTAAATGTCAAAAAAGTTTTAAACGTCAGGTGTCAAATTTCACCGTATTGAGTTGTTGTGATATAATTTCCCTGGTTTTAAAACGTGAGTATTATTTTATTTTAACCCAATATATATAGTGTTATATATCAAAATAAACCTCGTTAATCAAGATTTACGAATATCTATAAACATCGTAGGTTAAAAGTCTGTTGAAACGACAATATCGAAATGTAAAAGTGGCGTCATGTCGAGCGTGGTATTTTGTTAATGTTTTTTTAGAAATTATTGAAAAAATAGTTAATAAAGTGCTGGTGTTATGAAAATTGGTTCAATTAAGTAATTATTAGTGTCTCCGCAATATAAAACAGTGAAAAAAAACGAAATCTTAGTGATTTTTTTACGAAAACACGACAAAATCAATAGGTATAGAATTTATCAGAGCAGGGGTTGTTTGGTTTGGTTAATTTGGCTACTAATAAAGTGCTAAAGTAAGGACAAATGGGTATTAAAACAAAGCTTATATAGTCTAGTTTAATTATACATAGGTTTTATTGATACTAATTACAATTCTAATTGGAAAAACTTTAATTCTTGTTGGAGAAACTGAAATTCAACGCAAATTCTCAAGTTTTCATTTTTTTTGAAATACTTATATCTAGTTGTCGTAATTAGTTTTAACGTAATTAGATTCTGTATATTTTCAGCTATACACACGTATTTTTTGTTTTCGTGTAGCTGCAGTAGTTTACGAGAAAATAAGCTTTAAATGGGAAGTGGCGCGGGGGTATGTTTGCGGGGTAGCATGTTGACCTTGAACATTTGGTTTAGATCTGATCTAATTTTATGAACAACAAGCGGTTATGTCCTATGACATTTTGCTGTGGGGATCGGCAGCAGACGTTGATTCAATTTTCATACTGCAAAAGAGGGCAGTTCACGCTATCTACAAAATGGGTCCTCGTGAATCCCTCAGAGAAAAATTCAAAGAAATCGATATACTGAGTCTGCCTTTTTTTTTTAGGATGGGAAATCATCAAATGACTTCTTCCGCTGTGGGCGGAGCGGAAGGGAGTGTCAGACTTGTACTGACTAAAACCCATCCATGTTCCTTCTTAGCCCTTTGTGTTCCAGGGGCACGGTATCTCTTTCGAACAACCTGCAGCCCTGGCAGGCATCGACCCTCTCGGACCCCTTCCGATTTGCTGACATCTCCTTGAGGCGCGCGTGGAACACGAACGCGCCGTCGGCACGGTCTGTCGTCATAAGACGGACGGACGGTGAGCTAGCCCATTACTCACCGTCAAATGGTCAATACTATACTGAGTCTGCCTTCACTTTATATTTTAGAATGTATTTTTTATATCCGCAAAAACCGAGGACTTTTCAAAATTAGAAGCGACTTCCATAATATAAATACACGCAGTAAACACGAAATTGTAATACCCAAATTCAGATTAACCAAAACTAGCAAGTCTTTTCTTATAAACAGTATACGCTTTTATAATAACTTGCCGAAGTCAGTTATAGAACTGACCGATGGAAAGTTTAAAAATTATATTAAACGTGTCCTAAATAAAAAAGCATATTACAAAATTGAGCCCCTTCGCACATGCGGCTTCCCTGGTAGCTCATAAACGGCACAAATGTGTGGATGTCTCTAACTATTCTCAATCTTATTTTTTTTCCTTTCTTTTTAATCAGATGTGTTACAATAGTTTTTAAATCATTACACCTTTTGTTTAGAATAGTTACAGCACGGATGACAACATTTGTGTCACTTATTTGATCTAGTCTTTTTGTGATATTTTCTATTTATTTTTTGTTGTTGTATAGACTCTTTTCTTATTTACCGATTGTTTGTAAATGTGTGGACATTGTAGGCCTTATAGATTCCTAGATCCTTGGTAACTTTTTATTTCGTTCTACGTTTTGTAGTAAGCAACGACTTATTGTCAGGCCTACGATGTCCTCCCATGCTTTAGTACTAATGCTGTAACAGAAATATTGTAAAACCAAATGATTTTAAAAGAGTAACCATGGAGTTTCTTGCCGGTTCTTCTCCATAGGAAACGACCAACCCGAACCGAGCACCTTTTTGTCGACGTTTTATAAGTGCCCCTGTAGGCCTATGTAAAATATGATAATGATTTTTTTTTTAAAAGCAGACGACAACCTGCTAGGTTGAAGTGCGAAATGCAATTCCAAAAAAAAAGTGCTCTGGTTACTTTTGCTTGGGCGCTCGGAGGTGACGTATGTATATGGGGATTTTTCTTTTTATAAAATTAAATGAGGTTCTGATCTATAACACTATAAATTATTCACAAACTAAATTACCTCGGAGTGTGTAATAACCCTACAGAATTTACCTCCAACTTAAAACGGAACGCTTAGTTTAAAATTCAAATTTGGAAGCGTCTAACACGGCAGCCGCTGAGTCGATTTAAGTGCAAATACGGCCGAGTTACGGAGTCCCCTTCGCTGGACATTTACCATGGTAATGAGGGACTCCTTCTACTGGACGGTTAATTCTATTCATGGCTACAATGGTACGGTGCAGTACAAATAGCGAATTACGCTAGCACTGAATATAAGAAACGTGTGGTTTTTAGTTTATTTTTCTTCCTTCCAATGCAATCTGGGTTGTTAGATTTGCATAAGTAGGGTCGGAAGAGACTTGCACGGTGGTTGATAATATATGTGATGGCTAAATTATACGCCATAGGTATTCAGCTAGAAGGACCTCTTTTCACCAACCAATAAATTCGAAAACTATTCTGTCCAAAATTTTCCTTTTAATCGGATTTCCTTTTCATTTACTTTCTACCTCATAAAACAATGTGACGTTTTAGTAAAAATAAAACGCAACGGATGACAGCCCTGACAAAATGCAGCTGAAAAATTCTAAAAATCTGCGTTATCTTCTAAACCATTTTAAAATTTATTTTTTCAAACATAAAGTCGAAAATTGAATGTGTTTTACAAGAATTAAGTCGCTTACTCGCAATTATGTTCTGTGTGAAAACGGGTACACTTTGTTTTGGCCGAACAGAATATATTTATAATTAAAATACGGGAATGTACTGGCATGCAATAGTTACGTTAGCTCTACAAAGGAAGAAAAAAAACTCCCTCATTCTATTTTTGTGTTTTTTATTCAGAAAAAAGTTTGCATTGTATTAGGACATGTTTTACCAAATACGTAATTCCGACCAGAATCAAAATAGCCCTGGCAGACAAAAACATCCGTTTTCACAAACACTAAATAAATACCTAAATATGATTGTGTTGTTCAGAACTGAAGCGCTAAGCCACAAACGTTGAAAAACCAACAGTGCTCTTTTATACTGACATTCAGTTAAGAGTGACTGCCTCGTTGGTCCAGTGGTTGCAAGCGCGACAGCTGAGTATAAGGTCCTGGGATCGCATCCCCGGTCGGGCAAAGTGTTATTGGGTTTTTTCATCAGGAATTTCTCAATAGCAGTCACGGAGTTTGGATTTGTACCCGGTTGGTGGCAATATTCTTACTCCCCATTACATGGAACTTAAACAAATCTGGCGAAATATGGGTGTAGGTACCTCTACCTAACCCTTCTGGAATAACAGGCGTGTTGTTATGTCATTCAGGTGTCATGTTACCAACAATACATGACACCATCATCGTCATCATCATCATTTCAGCCGAAAGATGTCCACTGCTGGACAAAGGCCTGCCCCAACGCCACATTGACATAAGGGGTGTTTTGCCATACTCGCCACGCTTGGCAGGCGGGTTGGCGATCGCAGTACGGTTGTTACAAAAGCACAGAGAACGCTGCTGCCCATTCTCTGGCAAGTCCCTTAGTCGCCTCTTAAGACACCCACGGGAAGATATGGGATATGACACCTTACGGCATATTATTTTTGTGTTGTAAATCGTGACTGAACTTGAACCAAAATCCACATATTACAATATTACATTCCAGTATTACATTCCAGCCAAGCACTACATCCCCTACCCGCATACCAACTACAAAGATCAAAATACATAGCCCTCAGCGCTCAAAACTTGAAATATTCCCGAAGCAAAGTGTTAAGACAGACCCGAATTGTACTTAAGAAAGTTTAATGAAACCTAATTAGACCGTAAATTTAAAGCCAATAGACTTTTCCAAGTGTTTAATCCTGAACCGTCCAAGCGTAATTAATCTTGGTACAGGGCCGGACTAATCTGTATGCACCCTTTTGATTAATTGGGCGCTTGACGGACCGATTCCTTAATAAATGGCTCCCATTTCGAGGACCGACAAGTTTTTTGGAGATATTGGTTTTTTAGGAAGCTGTTTTGATGTCGAGAAATGGTGATAAAGTTTTAAAGAGTCTAAAATTAAGAATTTACAGATAGTGACATTTTGTGCTGCAGGTTTGAGATATATACCTTCTGTTTGATAAAGAGGTACATAATAAAATAGAGTACCTGAAACTTTATTGTACACCAAAATCGAACAACAGCGGTCTTATCGTTGATAGCGATATCTTCCAGACAACCTTTGGATGGACATTGTGGAATTAAAATAAAAGGGGGGGGGGGTAGTCAGTGGTATATGTACATAATACATGTATAATATTAATAAATATATACATAGATATTTGTGTGATGTCATTTAATCTGATCTAATTGTGATATTTGTGAAAGGAGTGATAAAATATCACTACTGCGATTACATCACCTTATGTTAAGAACTGGGGTCGAGCATGAAGTCCTTTCTGGGTTCGATTGTCAGGTTGGGTAAAGTGTTATTGGGCATTTCCAGCAGGAATTTCTTAGGAGTAGCCACGGAGTCTGGATTTGTGCCTGGCTGATGGAACTTAAACATATTTGGCGGAATATGGGTGTAGTATTATTTTATTTTATTTATTGGAATAATGTTTATACTTGTTTTAAGTTTTTATGTCAAATGATAAAAATCTCTCATTATTTTCTAAAACCTTCGGGAAATAATAACATCCCTTAAAACCGAAGGGACAGAGGAAGCGTGATGTAATGTCCTTACATCGAATGGTTTAGTCGAAAACACATTAGCATATTAAATTATTCAATAGATTTATAATAAGTAGTATACAGCGTGAAACGGAAAGGGTATATACATACTTAAGGGTGTGATACACCGAATCGGGCGGGAGGAAACGCCCGGGTGTTACCACTGCGAGGATCGGCCGGAGGACACGGTGGAGCACACTGTGGAGCTGTGCCCTGCTTGGACTGAGCACCGCCGTGTCCTCGTAGCGGCGATTAGCGGCGGCGACCTCTCGCGTCCGGCCCTGGTTCAATCCATGGTCCGGAGCGAGAGGGAATGGGAAGCCGTCGCCTCCTTCTGCGAAGCAGTCATGCTAGCGAAGGAGGTGGCGGAACGTGAGAGGGAGAGAACCTCACGTCCCAGCCGCCGCAGGAGACGCCCCGGGCGTCGGGGGGCAACCAGTGGCCCCCGGCCACCGTAGGCGCGGGCCTGTGGACGGTGAGTAATGGGCTAGCTCACCGTCCGTCCGTCTTATGACGACAGACCGTGCCGACGGCGCGTTCGTGTTCCACGCGCGCCTCAAGGAGATGTCAGCAAATCGGAAGGGGTCCGAGAGGGCCGATGCCTGCCAGGGCTGCGGGTTGTTCGAAAGAGATACCGTGCCCCTGGAACACAAAGGGCTAAGAAGGAACATGGATGGGTTTTAGTCAGTCAAGTCTGACACTCCCTTCCGCTCCGCCCAGAGCGGAAGATGTCATTTGATGATTTCCCATCCTAAAAAAAATAAAAAGGGTGTGATACAGACTAAACATGTTTCTCCATCGGACAAACATCGTAATAGTGAAAAAAATAAAAGCTCCCCATACATTGCATTGGGTCGAATAGGTATTGAAATTTTGTATGGGGTAGCAGATAAATTTTTCGCTATTACGATGTTTGTCCGATGGAGAAACATGTTCAGTTTGATGGTCTGTAGCACACCCTTAAGTATGTATATACCATTTCCGTTATGTTAAAAACTCTTTCTATTCCAACACACCAAGTACATGCCTGTAACCCAAAGTTTGTATATTACCGTTTTTGTCAGGGTCGGCTTAATAATTATACTCTGCGCCCGGACTATGCCCGAAATAGAAAGTTTTTAAAGCATTTGAATAGATCACTTTTGTAATTGCTTCTACACTTTTAGCTTCATTTGCGGAGCTTAATTCAGTTTAAACTTAAATAGGTTTTTGATAAAAAGAACAAAAAGAATTAGTTTTGTATTCATTGGTCGTCGTTTTTCGTGGTGTAAAGATCAGCCAATCAGAAAGAATATTGGTTGAATTGATAGCTCAGGGACCGAAGACTAAAACTCTACTTTAAGGAACCTTGTGCACTACGCAGCCATGACCACGACTTGCCAGTGCGACTTGACAGTGCGACTTGACAGTCATGCGACAGCATGACTGGCTGGCTCTTGAACAATACTGGTCGGACGCAAGGTTGTGCGACTAAACTTTCTTCAAAGCCTCTGCGGCCAAAAGTCATGGCCGTGGTGAGCAACGTCCCAAAAGCTAGAACTCCCAAGGCGACAGCAACTGAATGCATTGACACGGCGGGTTTCTTTGTATCACTATGAAATCGCTTCCAAAGATGATAGAATTGTAGCCTCGCCAGTTTCACAGTATCATAGAAACTAATAATGTCAGCGCAGTCTATCATTGCGATTCTTCCGTAACTTTGCCGCTGCCGTTCACAGTTGCATCTTTATGGCTCCTCTTCGAACCGAATTTATAAAACACGCTCGTTAGAGGAAACCTCGTAATACTTCTGATCAGTCTCTGCGGACCATACTTGAGTTCCAACACATTTCAAGCAACCAAGACCTAGAGATCATTGAAAACCACTGGCTCCTGCTTCAAGCCGACGGCAGCAAAATCGAAGAAGAGGTTGGCGTCACGGTGTCATGCTGGGACCAGGATGAAACTGCCAAGTTGGATCTCAAGATGGGGAACTCCTGCTCCGTTTCTCAGAACGAGCGCCTCGCCTGATGTGAAGCGATGATGCAGCCTAGGGTGGAGCACGCTTGCCTAGAAGAAACCAATTCATTCGAACTTTAAAGAGATTATAATGAATAGGGAACAGCGAAGCGCTTTTAAAATTACATTAACACTGCGGCCATTTCAGTTTGCAGTGGAGCTACCTTTGTACAGTCAATATACTGCAGCCCTTCAATATATAATGAGTGGGCAGATTAGACTTTATATGATTTACAAAAAGACATGTTTTTGACTGGATTTTTAATTATTTAAATCAACAAAAGAAAACCTATTATCTGCCTTCAGCTACCACAGCAAATAAATCTTTCAAACTCAACCCAGAATCCTAAATATATGTGTAAAAACACGTGTCTACGGTACCGTACCTCATTGAATTTCAATCGCCACGCATTTGACGACATGCCATGCAAAGCCCCGGCTATGTAAAAGATTTGTTGGCACCCGTTGTAAAGTTTGTGTGCTGATTTCGAAGTACTTTTTCTTGAGCAGTTTAGGGATACGAAAAGACTAGCTGATGGTTGATTTGAGTATCGTTAAAAGTTGCCGTTTATGCATACTCTTATCATAATAAATTATTTTGGTTGCATGATTTACATGTATAGTTAGTAGATAATTTTACTAAAATGATTTTTGTGACGGTATTGTAATTATACTGTTGAATACTGTTATTTTCAAAAATATTCCCAGGCGTTGTCAACATACCAGAAGCACAACGTAGGAATGTGTAGCAATGCAATAAGTACGTAGCATTGCGTAGCAGGGGAATACGCAGCAACGCGTAGCAAGGGAATACGTAGCAACGTGTAGCAAGGGAGTACGTAGCAACGGGTAGAAAGCTATAGCAAGCGGTGCAAGCGGTGTATATTTTCCGCTTGCATTACACCACTAAAGCGGAGGACATCGTGGAGTACGTGCGCCAAAAGACGAGGTACACACCGGCGGTGCAGTAACTGAAGTAGCGCCGCAACGTTAACATCAAGGCGCTCGTGGTGCGAGTACCGAATTTTTATCTGCCCATCGCGATGCAAGAAGACTTTTGGCCGTTGCTTCCGCGGACAAGTTCCACTGGCCAGTCAGCACAAGTGAAGTCTGAACAAGTGAAGTGCTACTAACATAGTTTTAAGTCATATCTATTAACAAAAGTTTTGTAATTACTTTATTTAAGTTAGTTTATAAGGTATATATATATGGGCCATTGTAGCCTCAAATAAATGATGTTATGTTATGTTTTAGCAAAAAAATAAGCAATATTTTCCTTTCGTAGAAAGGAGACTCAACTCACACAAGCATAATTCAGCACACGTGTCGTAACTTGTCACTTTATTTACGAGAATTTCCGAAAGCTCAGGAGCTTCCAATTTTAGAATCCCCTTTATTCAATTACCCATTTCTCGGAAAGTGATAAATTTTTGAAGTCGACTCCGTTTTATTTTGATTCTGTGAATTTCATTTGTGGCCCTATTAAAGGTTTAACGACTTAGGCTGGTAACATGCTATGCGACAAATGTTAGGAAACCTCTTAAGAAACGTGGAGTAAAAAAAAAACGTAAACTCATCGACAAGTGCATCCTCTCCATACTAACCTACGGTGCTCAGACTTGGTCACTGACCTAGTCTCAGAAGTTCCGTTTTGGAGTTTGTCAAGGGCAATGGAATACAGCATTCTGGGTGTCAAAAGACAGCACATGGTTCGAAACACCACGCTGCGTTCCAAAAAGGACGTTGTTAAGAAGACTGCTGGGCTAAAATGGGATTGGGTGGGTGACCTCAGCTGCATGCAGGATGACCGCTGGGCAAAAGTCTCCACACTATGGGCGCCGCCGAAGCTGGCTTAGAAACAGGTGGCGGGACGTGTTTCTACCGGGAGGGTTGGTTCGAGGAAGCACAGGAAAGGAGCTCATGGAAGCAAAGTGACTGAACGCGATCAGCACACCTAAACTGTGTTCAAGAGCTGTCAGTATCATCACTGTTGCATAATATCGACAGCGACAGCTCTTAAGCGTGGTTTAAATCTGTTGATAGCGTTCAGAGTAATTGGGAATTCGCCTCAAGCATTTAAGATTATTCTTTGGTTTTTTGTGAGATGTAGGAACCATTTAGTGCCCAAAAACAAAACCAAACGATCAATCTCTCATTCGAACTGCGATTAAAAGTCGCACGCGTGTACACTGCCTGTAAACAAGTAAAGCAATTTTATTAGCACATGCCAGTCGCGACGTTATATTTGAGCTGTCAGAGTGTCGCGGCAGTAATGAATGACTTCTTTGACAGTTTGTTCAGTTTATCGGGAACGCGAGATAAACATGTTCTGGCGCCTGTGATTGCTCGTATCGTACCGGGGTGCTTTGGTGTTTTTTGAACATCATATATTTATCATTAAACACAAAAATTTAAAAAAGTACTTAATATTTACCAAGTTAACTATTTGTTTTGAGTTCCCGATATAGAAAACATGGAATAGCAAACATGGTAAATATCCCGTTTTCAATGTTGATGATAGTGTTAGTAACCATGTCAAAACTTAAATCGTACCATTATGTCATCATCATCATCTTTCGCTTGCCCTTATCCCAATTTATTTGGGGTCGGTGTAGCATATCTTCTTCTTCCATACTTCTCTATTACTTGTCGTCTCATGAAATACCCCCTTTCTTGCCATATCATCCTTCACACAGTCCATCCATCGTTTCTTTGGTCTTCCTCTACCCTTATACCCATCCACATTCATACTCAAAACTTTCCTCACGACATTATCCTCATTCCTCCGCATCACATGTCCATACCACGATAACCGAATACCACCTTTTCAGTCACCGGCGCCACTTTCAGACTTCCGCTAATGTACTCATTTCTTATTCATGTAATCATACCATTCTGTATTGATACAAAAGAAGTGCATTCGTTCAATATGTGGAGCGCACCCTCTGGACAGCTGTGTATGGGACAATGTAAGGTATATGGGACACAGTTGTCCAAAGGGAGCCCATTCAATAAATTAAAATATTACTCCCAGCCTAAATATTTTCGAAATTTGTATTTTTGTGTACCAAAATAAACATGAATTTAAACTGCCTAACGACCTTGTATCCAGACATAGACGCAAAGTTCACGTGCTTCGTGTAATCAGACGAAATAATAAACTATTCTCTAATAATGTATTTTGTATCGCGACCAAAGTTTATTAAAAACTACCAGATTGTTTTAAAACTCTTAACTTTAGGACATTTAAATGTAAATTATTCGATTATAAATACTGCTACTCGTCTAATGATTTTATGAATGAAAAGTTGACTTAAATATAATGAATTAATTGCTTTCTCTTCATATTATCTCTTTGACATTTGTAATATAATCTTTTTGAAATTTTCATACCTAATATTTCACCATTTTTTATTTGAATGTTATCCTATTTATTTCATTCAATGTAATTTTACAAACTAACCAACACCCTGAAAATGTATTTATACACCGGGAACGACAAAATATTATGAACTTTTATAACTTATCAATTACTAAAACCTTTAAAACCCTACATACTATTAACAAATCATCTTTACATCGTTACCTGTAAATATATCCCACGATCATTTAAATGTACGTCCGTCACGAGTGACTTTAATTCTGTCATGTTAATCGCCTTCTGGATTGAATATGAGCATCGCACCATTCGGTTGAAAATCACTTGTACGTCATAAAACGGCAAGATTTATATTTGTCCATGTGACAGGGAGAGTCACAAATAAGTTTATATTGTTTTATGTTTTCTTTTGTATGGTGTCGGACGTAAAGAATAGCACCATCCCATATCTTCCAGTGGGTGTCGTAAGAGCCGATTAAGGGCCGATTAAACTTGCCAGAGAATGGGCAGCAGCGTTCTCTGAGCTTTTGTAACAACCGTACTGCGATCGCCAACCCGCCTGCCAAGCGTGGCGATTATGGCCAAACCCACCAAAATGTCAATGTGGTGACACTTGTAAGGTTAATTAGCCAAGTCTATTGTATTTTTTATAAAACCCTGTCTAGCATACGATGTATTAGTATTTAATTTAGTAGATATGTAA
The DNA here is from genome assembly GCA_949152445.1 of Cerastis rubricosa. NCBI lineage: Eukaryota > Metazoa > Arthropoda > Insecta > Lepidoptera > Noctuidae > Cerastis > Cerastis rubricosa. Next base: position 21,027,668 of record OX424541.1, read on the forward strand.
ATAGAGTTATTATTATTCTAGTTTAATATTATATCGATTATTTATTTGTATCGAATCAGAGTTGATTATGCCAACACTTTTGTATGACATTTTTGACGTTTGAAAGCGAGGTAAAATGAAGGCATTCCTTGTTCGACGGTTGAATCGAAAACTTGTCAGAAATAAATCCATTTATATTAATATAATCATCGTTTAATTCGATAGATAAAGAATAGATCCTTTATCTCAGAAGTGGTATTATTCCATTACGCCTACAATTTTTGAAGAAAAATTACCAAAAAACAAACACGTTTTGTTGTGTACAAAGTCACTGGTATTATCTGAGTAAGAAATGGATAAAACTAGCGGTAATCGCAAGAACAATGAGCGTAAACGTCGTCATGATCGGAGCAGCGAAACAAGAACAAGCATTACGCATAAACGAAAGGAGCGGAGGCAGAGATCGACCAATCACGAGGGTTCGTTGGAATCTCTTCGTAGTGGAGGCCGCAGTTCCCGTGAGCAGCCTATGAGACGCCGAAACCAACCGAACCGGAGTCGCAGCCGTGACGGGTATCGCAGTCGGAGCAGCAGCTACGAGCAGCGTCGGCGACATCGTCCCAGCCGGGGCGTGGATGGGAGACGCAACCGGCGAGGCCGCAGTAGGCGCTCAGAATCCAGTATCGAGCGTCACACACCTCCACTTCCAGGTCACGTGAGTACCCCCAATGTTCTTAATAGTGACACTCAAGCGTTTTTTGCTACTTTAGTGGAAGCTTTAACCAATAATCGACCTCAGGGTAACAAATTTCCCATGCTAGGCAATGTGATTCCAGATTTTGACCCTATGGTTAAGAGTCAGACTATAGTTATGTGGATGAATAAAGTTGACGAATGTGCGAAGCTCTACGGTTGGGGCGATGATCAGATAATACATTACGCTTTGCTTAAACTGTCAGGGATTGCCAAATCGTGGTACCAGGCCCTTCCATCTATGTCGTATTCGTGGTCTGAGTGGAAGGGCAAACTGGAACAGTCATTTCCGAGTAGCGAAGACTATGCTGAATTATTAACCGAGATGTTGTCAAAACGTGTGAAATTTAACGATTCTTTAGAACATTATTATTATGAGAAAATTAATCTGCTAAATCGATGTGATATACATGGTAAACGTGCGGTAGATTGCCTACTATATGGTATTGACGATCGGTCATTGAGGTTAGGCGCGAAAGCAGCAAAATGTCAGGAACCGGAGCAGGTTCTCACATATTTTCAATCAATCAAGCAAAATCTTCGTGAACCAGATAGGTCAAGGGTGAACTATGATAAACGCAACACTACCTCTTCGTTATCTAGTAATAATTCTAAGCAGACGGCTAATGGCAGCGAAACTAAGACTTCAAAGTCTCACAATAATACATCAATTGTATGCTTTAACTGCAATGAACCTGGGCATTTCAGTTCTAAATGTACAAAAAAGATATTGAAGTGTAATGTTTGTGCCAAATTAGGTCATTTGTCAATTAACTGTCCCAGATTACCCTCTGACTCGGCTAATAAAATGAATAAACCTAAAGAAAAAGACGTGATGCGTATTGAAACAAATAATTCTAATGACAATAAATATTTAATGTATCTGAAACTCAACGGTGAAGTTATTCAGGGCTACGTGGATTTGGGTAGCCAATGTACGCTGATTCGTCACAGTGAGGCTGTTAGAAGGGGAATCTCGTGGACTATTAGCAACTTACCGACTATGAGGGGTATAGGTGAGAGTATTGTAATACCATTGGGCGTATCAAACGTTATTATTGAAATTCAAGGTATTGTGGAAGAGGTCAACGCGTACGTCGTTGATGATAGCGTTATTAAATATTCAGTTTTAATTGGACACAGTTTCACAGAGAAACCAGGTATAGTCATAACGAAAACTACGCATTCATTGACATTTACTCGTGATCATTCAGTTAAATTACAATTAAATTTGAAAACCGATATTGTAATACCCCCTAAGGAAATGTATCCATTACCATGTATTTCTACAAACCAATATTCGGGTGTAGTCCACGTTAGTGGCTCCTTACGCGGCATGTCACAGAATGAATATTATTTGATGCCGGGTGAATATGAAATAGAGAACGGAGAGGTTAGGATACTGGTGCAAAACTTTAGTGACAATACGGTTTGTTTAAATAAGGATACGCTCATTACACGAGTTCTTTGTACTAGAGACTACTTTGTATAAATTTATTAGATTTTGAAAATGCTGAGAATAATGTTGCTTTCAATTATGGCAAACAGCTTAGTGAAAATGAGGTTATCAAATTAAAAGAGCTGCTCAAAAGGTATGAAACGTGTTTTTCGGATAACTTAAAAGACCTGGGATTGACTAATGTAGTTCAAATGGAAATTGAAGTAAGTGACTCACAACCAGTAGTTTACCGCCCGTATAGACTCTCCTTTCCAGAACGTAGACAGGTAAAATCTATGGTGAAGGAAATGATCGATGCAGGCATAGTATGCGAGTCAAACTCACCTTACGCTAGCCCAGTTTTACTGGTAAAGAAAAAGACTGGTGAAAGCAGATTATGTGTCGATTATCGTGCATTAAATAATAAAACCAAAAAGGAACACTATCCGCTACCTTTGATTGATGATCAACTTGACAGGCTAGCTGGTAATTCTTTATTTGTAAGTTTAGACCTTGCATCTGGTTACTACCAGATACCAGTAGAAGCAAAATCTCAAGACAAAACTGCATTTGTTACTCCCGATGGGCAATATCAGTTTAAACGAATGCCTTTTGGCTTAGCAAACGCTCCTTCTATTTTTCAACGAGCAATGAATAAAATACTGTCAAAAGTCTGTTACACGATTGTTTATATGGATGATGTATTGATTCCTTCACGAACTTTTGATCAGGGAATGAGACGGCTAGAGAAGGTTCTTCAACTTGTTAAAGACGCAGGTCTTACACTTAAGTTAAAAAAATGTAGTTTCTTTTGTACCGAGCTAGAGTTTTTAGGTTTTCATGTTAGTGGTGAGGGGATACGCCCAGGAAAGCGCAAAACATTAGCTAAAGAAAACTTCCCAATTTTACGAAACGTTCATGATGTCAGACGATTTATCGGCTTAACTAGCTTTTTCAGGAGGTTCGTAAAGGACTTCGCCCTTATTGCCCGTCCACTGACAGACCTGTTGAAGTCTAAATTCGAATGGAAATGGACGGTGGAGGAGGCCGAGTCATTTAAAATTTTGAAGGCAAAATTAGTTGAACGCCCTATATTAGCTTTATACGACCCTCATTTAGAAACCGAAATACATACGGACGCTTCGAAACTAGGTATTGCAGGGATTCTCCTACAACGAGGTACAGACGGTTTACTTAGGCCAGTGGCGTATTACAGCCGTAAAACTACAGTAGATGAGCAAAAATTTCACTCATTTGAGTTGGAAACTTTAGCGGTTATCGCATCTTTAAATCGTTTCCGAGTCTATTTACTAGGGCTAAGATTTAAAATAGTCACCGACTGTAACGCACTTCGTACCACCTTAACTAAGAGGGATCTTGTACCACGAATTTCTCGCTGGTGGATCCAGTTTCAAGAGTATGACTGCGAAATTGAGTACAGACCGGGTTCGCGTATGGCTCACGTAGATGCTCTCAGTCGTGCCCCTGTCAGTGAGCCAACCGATGTGGATACGGAACATGTTTTTGATGTTTTACACGTAGACGTTCGTGACTGGATCGCCACTGTACAGGGTGATGATAATGAGATAAAACGTATAAGAGACATCTTAGAAGACGATAAGACGAAGTTTGTAGCTGACGTGCGTAAGAATTATTTATTGAAAGGTAGTTATGTGTATAAAATTTTAGACGAAGGATTGCGATGGGTAGTTCCGAGGGGTTGTAGGTGGCAAGTGCTGCGTATAAACCATGATGAGGTGGGCCATTTTGGCTTCGAAAAAACTTTGAGTCGTATCAGAAGCATATTTTGGTTTCCAAAAATGCGTAGGTTCACTAAGAAATATGTCTCAGCTTGTTTGGAGTGTGCGCATCATAAAGCACCTGGTGGTCCCAAAGAAGGATTGCTTCATCCCATTCCAAAGTTGGAGAAACCATTCCATACACTTCATGCCGATCATCTGGGCCCGTTCGTTCGCTCTAAGAGAGGCAACATGTATCTACTTGTTATTATAGATGCCTTTACAAAATTTATTAATATACGAGCCGTAAAAGATACTAAGACGACTACGGCAATCAAAGCATTTAAGGAACATTTTAGTTATTTCGGCGTTCCTTCTCGTCTCATAACGGATCGTGGCTCTTGTTTTACAAGTGCAAAATTTAAGAATTTTATGGAGCAATTAAAAATAAAGCACATCTTGAATGCAGTAGCTACTCCAAGAGCGAATGGACAGGTCGAAAGGTTTAACCGAACCATAATTGATGCTCTCAGTACAAAATGTCATGGCGGAAATGACAACTTATGGGACGATTACATCGGTGACGTACAGTTAGGTATTAATACCACGATTAATAAGACAACAGGAAAGAGTCCCTCTGAGCTGTTGTTCGGTTGTAGATTGACGAATGCGTCTGAAAACGTACTGACTGACGTAATTGCCGAAACAACTGAACGAATCGATGGTGATGCGTTAGTAAAACTAAGGTCGAATGCTAGGGAAAGAATAGAAAAACAACAGGAATATGCTAAAAAGCAGTTCGATAAGCATAGGAAGGGTCAGACAAAATATAACGTAGGAGATTTAGTCAGGGTAGAAAGGACCGTAATAGACAAAGACCATGTAGGAAAATCACATAAACTCATCCCCAAATTCCAAGGCCCCTATCGAATCCTCAAAATATTACCTAATGACAGATTTCTCGTCGAAGACACTCCATTAACAAGAAAAGGTAACAAGAGGTATGAAAATGTTGTTGCGCTAGATAAAATCCATCTCTGGATGAACTTTAAAGGTTACACCAGTGAAAGCACTGACAGTGATCAGAGTGAGAGTACAGAAATAGAGATAGAAAGAGAGTGATCTATTTATTATTCTACATAGTGCTAGCCCAGGCTCCATACATTTCTGGAACATCTCCTTTGAATTTATATTGTAATAATGAACTATTGAAGAATGAAATTAGTTGTAGAGCCATGTATTCATAATCAAATTTTTTCTTTATTATGTACTTAATTTATCAAATTTGTTCTTATAACAATTTATAACAAACTAGTGAGAGGACTCACTTTAAACAGAATGGCCGAGTTGTAAGGTTAATTAGCCAAGTCTATTGTATTTTTTATAAAACCCTGTCTAGCATACGATGTATTAGTATTTAATTTAGTAGATATGTAAATAGAGTTATTATTATTCTAGTTTAATATTATATCGATTATTTATTTGTATCGAATCAGAGTTGATTATGCCAACACTTTTGTATGACATTTTTGACGTTTGAAAGCGAGGTAAAATGAAGGCATTCCTTGTTCGACGGTTGAATCGAAAACTTGTCAGAAATAAATCCATTTATATTAATATAATCATCGTTTAATTCGATAGATAAAGAATAGATCCTTTACACTTGTGGGAGGCCTATGTTCAGCAGTGGACGTCTTTTGGGCTGAAACGATGAATGATGTTTTAGAATTGTTGATAAAAGTTGTGAAACAATGACGAGGTTTAATAGACACTGGTGTAATTAATTACAACTGTCTAAATACATATGCAGTATCAAAGGGTATTTCGCTTGTGTTGTCAATTTGATGGGCAAAGCTTCAGCCTAGCAAAAGCTGCTTCTAATATCCAAACCCAATTAATCACCAATACACCTGCAATATCCTGTATTGAATTGCATAGGTCAACAATGAATTTCGAAAGCTACTAAGTTTTGGTCAATGTTTGCGGTGCAGTATAAGCATGGTAATTAATGAGTTCGACTCTTGCACCAATCAGTGAACTGCTATCCACATTTGTTTTGGAAATAATAAGGTTTCCATAGCACTATGGGTTTTGATCTGTTTGGGAGTTCACGAGATTAATTGGAATTTGGCCGAGATTTTAAAACGTTGCTTGGCGCGTCCTAGGACTTAGACATGATTCCGTTTCTATTTTATACCTTTTTTTTCCTTTTAGTTTCTATGTTACAACGCTTAGCGATGTTCATGCTAAGTAACGTTATTAAAATGAAAAAAAAAGTACCAAAATTTACCTTGTTGTTGGAATTTATTCAACTGACGTTGGCATTATTTAACACAGTAAACTTATACCCGTCTTTTGTCCCTGATACGTTAACACGCGTTCAGAAGTTTCAGAATTGTGTAGAAATGCTTACCTAGCAAGTTCGGACGTTCAGACGTTCCACTATAATCGCAACAATGTGACTATAATAGGTAACCCTAATTTCTTAAGACCATCAAGTTCTCAAGTCTAACTACAAGAACATGGCAAGCGCAAACCGCCTTTTAGTTCGCTACCAAACTTTTTAAATTGTAACCAGATATCAATTTATGTGTCAGGAACAATCATAGTCGGAAATAATCGTTCTCACTCAAAAACTTAAAAATAAAACATGCTCGTTGTTAAATGCAACTTGGAAGAGAGAAAACATATGAATATCGAAGTTGGAGCGTGCACGATTACACTGCTTTACAGCACACATAACCGTCGTCACAGCGTTGATATTTTCTTCATTGTTAGTCCTTTTTAATTTAAGAATTTATATATTGATATATATTTATAGTATTTTATATATCAAATCAAATCAAAATCATTTATTTCAAGTAGGCCAGTTACAGGCACTTTTGAAAAGTCAAACAACAATAAATATTAAGCTACAGTCCCAGTCACTAGACATAATAACTGTGAAAGTACTGTAGTTGCCCATTCCAAAGCGCATATATCCTTAGTATGTCTCATTTTTTTTTCAGATAGACGCCTACCACTGTTTGTCTCTGCATCACCCAAAGTTTGACGGGTAGAAAATGCCTATGGCATTAAGTCCGCCACTGTACATTGTACTTGAAGTGTTAAATAAATAAATAACCAAATACAATTAACGCCGTGTCATATTCATTTTACTATACATTTAGCACTTATCGCATTCTTAGGGCCTTAGCTTGAAATGAATGAATTGACAATTGCTTTACTGAATCTGTAGGCGTTTGTATCACTAGTTGATGACGCCAATCGTCATCAACTAGTGATATACACGATGGATGATTGTGTGAGGAGTGATATGAAAGAAAAATGATTAGATGATGGTTAAAAAAAATTAATGAGCTTTAAAATTAGACAAAAGTCACTTTCAAATATTCACGTAAACTACAAAGGAGAACAAATTCATGAAACTAATGTAACAAAATTTCTTGGACTGCATATTGATAGTGATATGTCTTGGAGATCTCACATCGATAATGTATGTGGGAAACTCAGTAAGTTCTCATATGCTCTTTATATGTTAAGCAAAATTGTGAATAAACCAGCACTCCTAGCAGCTTATCATGGTTATGTCGCCTCTGCTTTGCGATATGGTCTTATTTTTTGGGGTAATGCTAGTAAGGTAGAGGAGGTATTGATAGCGCAGAAAAAATGCATTCGAGCCATATGTAAGATAAAACAAACGGACTCATGCAAGCCACATTTCCGAAACATGAAAATACTGACTGTACCATCACTCTATGTCTATGAAGCCTGTATTTTTGTAAAAACCAATATGTCATTATATAAATCTGTCGAAAGTCAAAGGCGCTCAAAAAAGCTGCACCCGTTATGCACTAAAACCAAATTCCTCTACAATAGTATATTTGCAATGGCTCCAAAACTTTATAACAAATTACCTAATCAAATTGTATCAAGCAACAACATGAATGAGTTTAAACGTAGCCTTTTTAAATTATTGAGTGACAAGGCGTATAACTCGGTCAATGAATATCTTAATGACAAATTAAAATAATATTTATTGAACTTTAAATCTGTCAAATGAATGTTGCTTATGTTATGGATGATAGTTTTTATTGACATATTGTATTCTATATTGCATCTATTATTATATAAGAAACTGTGACTAAATAATTTATACTTGCTTATGTGCCGTCTTAATTTATTGATATATTTATTATTAGCCTTTAGTGATTGAAATGAATTGTGACATTTACTTACCATTTATTTTTTTAATTTTGTTAATTGACTTTTCGATTACCTACTTTATATTTTGTATGCCTTCTGGCGGGACATAGTATGGACCAACATTTATTTATAACATCTGTATATTTTTACCCTATGTTCACAAAATGATTAAATGAATTTGAATTTGAATTTGAATGGTGTGACGGTTGACAGAGAAGAATGGAAGAAAAAAACGTGTTTCGCCGACCCCAAGTTACATGGGCCAAGGGCAACAATAAGATGATGATGATGATTGTCTTACAAAAAATTTATTCGATAAAACGTTATGAAACATTATTCCTGCATTCACTGAACTGCATTCTCTGTATGGTGTCGGACGTAAAGAATAGCACCATCCCATATCTTCCCGTCGGTGTCGTAAGAGGCGACTAAGGGATTTGCCAGAGAATGGGCAGCAGACTTCTCTGTGCTTTTGCGATCGCCAACCCGCCTGCCAAGCGTGGCGACTATGGCAAAACCCCCCAAAATCTCAATGTGGCGACACTTGGGGGAGGCCTATGTCCAGCAGTGGACGTCTTTGGGCTGAAATGATGATTCACTGAAGGGCGAAGAAATAAAGATTGTAATTGAGATTTCTTACATGAAAATCTCCACTTCTTTACATGGCACATCCACCACAGTATCCAGTCATAAACATAATCACTTATTTGCAATAACCAATGGTACATACATACCAGTTATGTTACAATCCCACGATGTCATAGACAGCAGTAGAACAAACGACCGAAGTGCGCGCCCGTCCCTTGTATGGTCTAGTACATCCCCTACGGCTCGCGTGTCGGCACCTTCCTGAGTTCACACCCGCGCCAGGAAATTGAAAGCGCCTTACTTTTGTGTGGTGGCGATACCGCAAGTGATTGACGCGGGTTTGATGCCCGGCTGATGCATCGTGCACGTTGAATTACCTTTGTTTTGGTGTTGTTTCTTATTCTTTTTCTCGATCAAACCTACCAATTTGATTGAAAAATGGAACTTACTATTCTTTCTGAAAATAAAATTTTCTATTCTTTTATAAAATTCCATTAAGGTTCCTTTTTAAGGTTCACAAAAACCATTTTTGGTTATGATGTAGGTTTTTAAGAATGACTTTAAATCGAGAAGTTGGATTCAAATTCTCTGTTAAACAGACAAGGTGAGTACATTTGTGTGCTAGCACACATGTATATAGAAGTCACACAAGGTATGAATACTCCTATCAAAATAACACTGCAACAATATTTTTAAGATAAGATTATGTTCGGGTAGCTGCAGAAACATTCACCTAGTAAATTAAAGTCCAAAGGGCTTCAATAACAATCCAAACAGATTGATGACGTCAGTATTAGACAATGTCAACAGAAGCGATCCTGAACAATTGAACGAATGAACGACAGAACGAACGAACTGAAGTTATGTGATCCACCAATGAAAGAGAACTTTGGGACAAAGACGGAGGCCTTTTGTATGCCCATAATTAAGTTTGTGGAAGTTTAATTGATTTGCCTGAACCAGCTGACAGATGGTCCCCATCAATTTTAAGACCTTATAGTTTTAGGTTCAAACCCTTGTAGGTTACCGCTCGAGTTTTAAACTGTCGTAAAGTTTGAGGGTAGGAAAATATGGATTTTGTTAGGGTTATTTGCGCTGAGTAGATGAGGGATGCTTGATTTTTTATAGGTATTTAGGGCGAAATGAAATGGTTAATGATGCTGTTGTGGCTTTTATCTTTTTTGCCTGATTAACCACTTTAAGTAATAATTTCGTTCTTTGCAGGCGGTTACCACAACGTCTACATAGGTTAGTGTCTATCTAGTGAGTTTGATAGATTTATTGCTGCGTACATTTCACTAGGCGTTAGACGTTTTGACTGAAATTGATTCCAATTTGACAACCAGCGCGGTGAGGTAAACTTTTGACCATTTGTTAAGTGATAACAATAAACATGTGTCTCATTATTTCTGTGTGTTTTCGTTTGGCTAACGGAGAATACTTGCATAGACCCAACCTTGTAGCCAGGATTATCCATCAGCAACTTGCTCTGAAATACAGCCTTGTGGAATCGGAAGTGCCGTACTATATGTATGCGCCCGACCCAGTTCTCGATAATGGTAATATCACGTTGTATTGAGATTGACCTATCGTCACTGACAGGACTATTGTTGCCAATAAGCCTGACATTGTGGTGATAGATCGATCGGAGCGTCGCGCAATGATTGTTGAATTGAATTGAATTTCTCGTCATGTGGGATCGTTATATCCCACATGACGAGAACCTCGTGAAAGCAGAGAAAGATAAGCAATTCAAATATCTAGATCTGGCTCGCGAGGTTGTCGACATGTGGGATGTGAATACAGCAGTCATTGTGCCGATAGTCGTGTCGGCCAATGGCTTAATTGCAAAAAGCCTCAACCAACAACTGAGTAGGCTTTCGCTTGGCAGCTGGATCAAGGGCTGGATTCAGAAAGCAGTACTGCTGGACACAGCGCGTATTGTTAGGAGATCCTCTCTCAAGAGCCCTGACCTGCTACTGTTGGCTACTATTTTTTATATTTTTAAATGCTTTTTAAATCATTTTGTAAAAATATTTAAAAATGTAATTAGTATGTAAGTAAATAAATAAACCTGTGCCTTATATATTAGGTTTAGTTAAAGGTATGTGTTCAGGCGCCTTCGTGAATAGAATACCACACAAGAATCTAAATACCTGAGCAAATATCAATCAACGCAGGCGTCCTCACTAGGACACTCTTTCACAAAATATCAATGAGGTTTGACCCAAAGCAAAATAAAAAAAACGCTGTTTTAAATAAAATAAAAACTCAAGTCTTTCGGATTCCTTTTTTAAAAATAAACCCGTTACCCGTATAACCGGATTACAATAACGAGACAAACAGACTTTTTTTCAAGGGCGGACCTAACACGCAATAAATAGATATAGAAGGTTGATTCCATACAACGAGCGAAATTAGGCGCACGCACAGAAACGTGTACGTAGCACGATCAATCAAGCTAAAGTAACCAAATAAAGCGAGATCAGGTTATACTGGATATGTTTAGCATGATGTGTGGCCGTGTGTACGTACGGTGATCTCAAACAAATGACAGTCGCGAATTATTTTGAAATTATCCGGAAAAGAACTGAAGCTCCATACACAATTTACTGAGTAAGAAAGCTGAAGAAACAGTGGGTACGTAATATATGTCGAACAACCGATAGTAGCGAGAGCAAATAAGGGGTTGCTATGACATCTTATAGCAGTTGTCATTCCAGTGTGAGAAAGAGACGGAGCTATAGAGGACGTCTAGCGCCATCTCTCTCCAACTCTGGAATAAGTTTAAAACAATACTGCTTTAAGACGTCATGGTAGGCCACGAGGAGAGGAGACTGCGTCTCAGCTAGCGTAGTGTGAAGCAAGATGAACCATCATTTACCTAGCCCTTTCCCAATTATGTTGGGGTCGGTTTCCAGTCTAATCGAATGCACCTGAATCATCATCATCATCATTTCAGCCAAAAGACATCCACTGCTGGACATAGGCCTCCCCAAAGAAGGCGGGGTTTTGACATAATCGCCACGCTTGGCAGGCGGGTTGGCGATCGCAGTACGGTTGTTACAAAAGCACAGAGAACGCTGCTGCCCATTCTCTGGCAAGTCCCTTAGTCGCCTCTTGCGACACCCACGGGAAGAAATGGGATGGTGCTATTCTTTCCGTCCGACAACATACAGAACACATCTGATGAGATGAGATGCACCTGAATACCAGTATTTATTTTGGAGCGACAGCCTATCTGTCCTCCACAACACAGTTAGTTCTGGATAATACGGTCCCCATGGTAAGACTGGTTGTCAGACTTTTGGGCCACTGACATGTAACGACTGTCAAAGATCTACAGATGACAGCCGTGACCAACGGCTTAGCGTGCTTTCTGGGGAACGGAGGAACCTCGGTATGTAATGGGTGGTCACTCATTTACGGACCAACCTAGGCAAGCGCGGCTTAACCTAAAGATCTATCCAAGCGGCTGTTATAATTAAGACACGAGCTCCTGAACCGAAGGCTTTAGAAGCTGCCTGAGACATACAGATGCAGAAGGTCGAAGACTGGGTGTTGTGGCGCAGCTTCGAAGAGGCTTCTATCAATCAGTGGACTGTGATAGGCAGACTTCATTGATTGATTGATTAAGTGCACTTGCGCTTGCTGTACGTAAAGTGTGTCTATTTGTGCGTGCGTTTTCGTGTAAATGGAGCAGACCTTTTGTAGCTATCTATTTGGTGGTTCTGCCCTGCTGTGTTAATTAATAATTAGCTACCAAAGGGGGAGGGGGGAGAGGGTAAAGAGTACATTAGCTAACGCTGATTTCAGTTGTTTATTTTATTTAAATCTTAAATTATCAGAACGGAAAGGTTGTACTTTAATTTTTTAAATAATTAAGGTTGTTTTTTTTTGTGACTTCATGTAAATTTGATGTCTGACTGATGTCTCTCGTCATTAGAAGAATTAGCATTAAGAATCCTTTTTTGTCTGTAAGCATTGAAAAGCGGAGTGTCACGTTTTTCAATGCTTATGCTTTTTTTTCCAGACTGTAGCAGTCTCAACATTTTTTTAATGTTAAACTCAGATTTTATTTGCGTTTGCATTGTTTGCTCGATAAAACTTCTAAACCATAAGTACTAGTGGAAATGTAGCATTTAATTAAAAATAATAATTACTCTCCGTACTTAAAAAATCAAAACAGTTGCAGACAGAACCGCAAAGCAAAGAAAATATTCGCAGAACTGCAAAATCATAAAATTCCAACAGAAATCTATATCTCTGTTCTCCCCGTCTGAAGCATATTTTAAAGTACAGAAACGTTCCAGTCTGAAAATGTTCATACTCGTACATTTAATAAATGTGAAATCGCAGACATTCGATAGATTCTTTTTATGTCCACTTCTACAATTTTATATTATAGAATGTGATCTTCCAGTCGACTACTGTCTAAATTGTATGTAGTTGTATTAATAAAGACGATTTTATTTTTCGAGTTTTTTGTTTCTTTTTAGATACCTACATACAAATATATATATTTTTTTTATTTTTTTTATTCAATATCTGTATAGTAATAACATATAAAAAGTCTGCCAAACTGCAAAACAGTTTGTCGGCAGTAGTTCTCGTTTCACAATAAGTATTAAAATACTAACAAATTTTGAATTTTATTGTAAATAAAAAAAAGAAAGCAAGATAGAAAGTAAGCCTACAAAAAAAGGACATTTTCACATTTTAGACCCATGGACAATTGCCATTGTCCATAGACGCTATGACTGAATCAAATGTTGTGTTAACTCACATAAAGGAGTACTTACATTATCTTGTATTTATAGTTGCATACTATCTTAAAATATCAACTTACAGATTAAAAGCCCTTTGGAAAAGTACATGCAATTAATAACACCAAACAACATTGCAATTACAATTTTCCCAGGCGCTAAAACTGATTGAGTTTTAACAACTATTTGTGTTGTAATTCTATAGCCAAATCAATGCAAAACCTTAGTCCAAACACGCTCAAGCACAAAGCAATAACCCCAGGTATAACGAAGCTAAATATATCCCAATATCCACCAATGAACAGCCTCCAACAAGACGTTATCTAGACGGCATAGAGCTAAGCAATTTGCCGGGCTTCTGAAGACGATACAATCCCCAAAATATGTGTCGGGTAGATTTGTCCAGCAATTAATCAGTATTAACAGTGGCCCATCTGTCTGTAAGGATTACGGCGACAGCGGCGCCGTGCCTGCCTGTCTTAATAGCCTGTGTAGGCTGGCGCGGGAACTGGACTGGTAGAAGTACCACTTCGTGGAATGGAATGGAATGGCAGGACTGAAAGAATCACGCAGGAGACACCAGCAATAGGTACAAATATGTACATGTTAAAGACTGGACTGGATAAGGCAGACTTATGTGATGGGTGCTTATAAAGATGCGTACTTTACCTATAGATGGGTATTTCAAAGAAATATGCACAAGCGTGGTGCTCCCTGGTCACAAATTATACTTGATATTTTGTGTGACACAAACACAGTGTAACACAAAATGTAACATGGATTTAAGGCAATAGCGCAGATTATTTATTTGTGTGTTCGAACACAGCGCTCAGTCGGTTACTGCGTGCATTTACGCTTCATCTTAAGCACTCACAAAGGTTTAAAGTTCCTGGATATTTTTTACTTTTTTGGCACCTTTGAAGAAGGATGGAACTGTAGAAGGCTCTGAACCTTCTGCTGCTGTCTTTTCTCTGCATCAGTAGCCTAGAAACAAGGGGTTCTGAATAATTTAGATAAAGCTGCGCTAGTTCAGGTTAAATGATTGGGTTTTGTAAGACTTTGTATACGATCTTACGTTTTTCACGCCTAATGACGACGCTGAAAGGGTTTAAAATTAGGGACATATAAGGGGTTCTCAGATTCCTTAATTCAAATTGATGTGGGCCATTGACCCCACGACTCCATGACATCCTCTGGATGGACCGAATTCGAGTAATAATTTCTTTCTTTGCAGGCGGTTACCACAACGCAATAGGTTATTGTCTATCTAGTGAGTTTGATAGATTTATTGCTGGGTACATTTCAGAAGGCGTTAGACGTTTTGACTGATAAAGATAGAATATAATAGAATAGGTGACGTTTTGACCATTTGTTAAGTGATAACAATAAACAAGAGCCTATTCAAATTTCTAGATCTGGCTCAAGATGTTGTCGACATGTGGGATGTGAGTACAGCAGTCATTGTGCCGATAGTCGTATCGGCCAAATGCATAATTGCCAAAAGTCTCGACCAACATCTGAGTAGGCTTTCGCTTGACAGCTGGATCAAGGGCTTGATTCAGAAAGCAGTACTTCTGGACACGTCACGTATTGCTAAGAGGTTCCTCTCTCAAGAGCCCTGACCACCGGTAGTTCGGACCCTTTTCCTAATGCCGGTGGGCTACTATTTTTTAGGGTTCCGTAGCCGAATGGCAAAAAACAGAACCCTTATAGATTCGTCATGTCTGTCTGTCTGTCTGTCCGTCCGTATGTCACAGCCACTTTTTTCCGAAACTATAAGAACTATACTGTTGAAACTTGGTAAGTAGATGTATTCTGTGAACCGCATTAAGATTTTCACACAAAAATAGAAAAAAAAACATAAATTTTGGGGTTCCCCATACATAGAACTGAAAACCAAAATTTATTTTTTCATCATACCCATACGTGTGGGGTATTTATGGATAGGTCTTCAAAAATG
This sequence comes from Cerastis rubricosa, assembly GCA_949152445.1. Classification (NCBI taxonomy): domain Eukaryota; kingdom Metazoa; phylum Arthropoda; class Insecta; order Lepidoptera; family Noctuidae; genus Cerastis; species Cerastis rubricosa. Next base: position 21,043,097 of record OX424541.1, read on the forward strand.
ATATTTAGGTTTCTAATATCATTTTTATCTAAACTGAATAGTTTGCGCAAGAGCCACTTCCAAAGTGGTAAAATGTGTGTCCCCCCCCCCTCTAATTTCTAAAGTACGAGGAGGAAAATTCTGAAAATATTCAGGATTGTAGAACGTAAAAAAAACTATCAACGAAAATTGGTTTCAATAAGATATGATGTTTAATTTTTGAGATATGGGACTTTTTCATCAAACTGCAGTAGTAACTTTGTTTTTCATTAACATACTATGAAAAACCAATTTAGTTTTGCGGTTGAGTGGAAGTTTACTAACTAAAACTACTAACTAATGAATGACAGTTCAAAATATTGTTTGGGGCTATGGAACCCTGTTAGTTAATGGTATGTGTTCAGGCGCCTTCGTGAATAGAGTACTCACAAGAATCTAAATACCTGAGCAAATATCAATCAACGCAGGCGTCCTCGTTAGGACGCTCTTTCACAAAATATCAATGAGGTTTGACCCAAAGCAAAATATAAAAGGCTATTTAAATATATAATTTTATATATTTATAGAATAAAAAGTCTTTCAGATCTTAAGTTATCAGTTTATCACTTTCAAGTTTCAACGCGTACTGGCCAAAGGTCTTCGTCTTGAGGCACTGCAGCATTGTGAGTTGAAAACATAATAGGTACTTGTGCTGCTTCCCGAACGATGCGCGATGCCTAGCCGAGTCGGACTCGAAGGTTGACTCACAAGTCTGTATATTTATTGAATCAGGATTTTCGAACCATCTACTGTTGCTGAACCAAATACAGACACACTTATCAACCTTTGTCTCAAGACAATGGCAGCAAAGAACGTAATAACCTGTTTTCACGAGAGGAAACCGTACACCACTATCTACCTACATGACCTCACCTCAAAGACCCATTCCGGGTAACGAGCTCACATTCGAGTCCATGTTCTATTCCCCACCAAACATTACCTGCACACGTTTCATATTTCGTCCTTTATCAAGAATCACTATTTTAAAATAAAACCCCATCTACGAACGCTTTGAAAACGTCTGACGAGCAATTTTCGGGCTATTCTGAATGCATAAAACTTTACATCCGCGCCGCAAAATATAACCAGTGTAAACCGACCTCGGGTATTGAGTCATAGGAGAAGGATTTAGTAAGATCCTTAAGTAGGCCGGGAGGGGAGGGAGGCCAGGTTATGGTGGTAGTTCGGAGAGTTGTAACTGTTAATTCGGAAGAACAGCCAAAACCTTTCGCCTTAACGAGCGACAGTCATTAAGAACTGTTTAAGAGCCGCTCAAAATGTTCCGAGCCCCGGAGCTTAGAGTTAAGTTACGGAATTGATAACTTTGAGAGAATTACTATTAGTTTGACGGCGCATGGACGCATGGTGTTTTTTGTTTTCGCAGTACCCTCTTAAATTAAAAAAAATGGTACAAAAGGGGTAAGGTTCAGGTTTACGCTAGATAGTAACATTCCTTTGTAAGTAAATTAGATAGTTTTTCTTTTATATCAGACTCAGAAATACGTTCTGGATAAAGCTGCTCGGCTGGACTTGAATTGTTCCGAGCTGATCCGAAAATCATTCAGCTATGGTAGATGCCAAACAGAGTTTGCTGCTAACGAATTAAAGCAAACATGAGTAGTGATTAGGTTGGCAATCAAATACTGTCAGATCGAACAAAGTATGTTAAGCTCAATCAGTCTATATCGTTCCCACAGCTGGGCGCAAACCTCATCTCTATGAGAGGGAGTGAGTTCCACCACACGAGTCCAGTGTGCGTTGGTAGATACCAACGCACACTGGACTCGTGTGGTGACATCTGTCACCTGTCTTCGAATTATCGGTTCTATGACATACCGGTTTCTTCGCCGTGCTTGGGACGCCACCAACAAGTTCTGTACCTACCGAAACATGATGCTGAAAGAAGGCTGTTGGCTTATCTACAAGTTATTTGTAATCAATTTTTTCGATGCTTCAATGATGTGTTCGGCTCAATCGATACAAATTTGTTTTTATTAAGCTAAATAATAAGAGCCGAACGGGACGATCATCAAGTTTAAGCTGTGCTTGCTGGTCTGGGATGGGTGACCAATTGACCATCTATTACTTACCCAGTTTCCTCCGTGCCTTGGAAAGCACGATAACCCTTTGGTCCCGGCTGATTAGCAGATCTTTGACAGTCGTTACAGGTAGTCAGTGGCCCGAAGGTATGAGAACCATTCTGACCAAGGGATACCATTTACCCAGTATTTGCTGTGTTTCTTTGGTTGTGCAGTACAGAGGCAGTCGCCCCTTGTAAAATACTGGTATTCAGCTGGATCGGGTAAGACAGAAGCCGACAACGTTGAGAAAAGGCTAGGCAGATGATGATCATCATCTTCCTGCCCTTATCCCATTTCATTTGGGGTCGGCGCAACACGTCTCTTTCCTCCATTCTCATCTGTCATTCGTCATGCTATCATTTACTCCTTTTTCCTTCATATCAATTTTCACACAATCCATCCATCTTTTCTTTGGCCTTCCTCTCCCTCTCCATCCATCCACATTTATACTCACCTCTCTTTTAGTCACATGTGTTCCATCCCTCCTCATGATGATGGTAATGAAATAAATTACTCAAACTGCCCATTGAACAAGTGTGAAGCACCTCTTATCCCGGGACGCAACTGGTCCAGCAAATTGTTACGACTAACAACCTTAATTATCTCTATGTTATTTGTTCCAACTTCTATTTGAACTCAGAAGGTCAGGCTAAGTTAGCCCGACAAGAGTTAGGCTTTACTTTTATTACAACAACTTAGCCTCCGGCCTGAATTGTTCGAATTTCATTAGTTCTTAGTTCGGAGCAATTTCTGACATCGAGTAAGTTAGGTTTGATTTAATAATGATATTGATTGAATGTAGTTTCGAATGAAAACGAAACGAACGAAAATCGAAGATGCCTTTTTTTTCTAAAAAGTTATTCGTAACACCATCACGCCTGTAATCCCCGATTGGTTAGGCAGAAGTGTACCTAATAGTACACACAGATTTCGTCAGATAAGTTTAAGTCCCATGTAATAGGGGGCGAGGGGCCATCAACCGGGCACAAATCCGGGTTCGAGGCTGCTACTGAGAAAATTCTTGATGGAATAATTAAATAATACTTTGCCCGACCCGGAATCGAACCCAGAAACTCATACACAGCAGTCAGCGCTTGCGACCACTCGACCAACTACGAGTAGACCTCGACTCTGGTTGATGACAATAGGCTTGCACCTATTAAATGGGACTGGAACATAACTGACAAAAGTACACCTCTGCTAAACTCTTCGGGAAAACCACATGTGATTCGACATTGTGAATTTGGTCGACTCTTCAAGTGACCAGGGGCTGGCCCTTTTTAGGCCAAAGAAGCAGCATTGCCATCCAACGTGGCAATGGGGCCAGCCTTCTCGGCATTTTTCCTGCTGACAGCGATGCCGACAAATTATTGATGCCCTGTAATTTTGATACTTGTACATATTTTTTTGTATCTGTTTGTAGTTTGTAAATAATGTACATATGTAATATAATAAAATAAATAAAAAAACTACAACTTAAATACTTCTAAATTGCACGACCCTAACCCTTTGCACACATTTTCAAGTCTTTCAGGCTTTCACTCACAAAAGTCAGTTAAAAGCGATTTATCTACCATATAATACAATTAATGTTCGTTGCCATGTATAATTCGCACCCAGACCTGTATTATAATACAATTACTCAAAAATTTATGAGTTCATAACCTTGCAGGGCGATTTAAATTATGTATTAATTTCAATACTGGGTGGAATATTGATCATTATTTTCAGTAACATAGAGACTGGGATTATGAACAGACGGGCAGACGGGCAGACGGTCAGACAGCTTAGTAAAGGGCACAGGTTACGTTGACCGATTAACTTAACGATGTTACAGCTGAAATGCTGACTTTACGTCACGAGCTGAGGTATTTTCTTGTAAAATAACGGTTTCTTCAATGAGGTTTCTTCTGCTTCTTCAGCTTCCAAAATGCTACGTTTGTGAAAACGTTAAGCGCTAATCCAAAACACTTAAAGAAAATCACTTTTAAAAGTTGCAGCGTGTATACATACATGCCATTTCTCGTTAATGTAAATGATGTGGGGTTATACTCCCACACGATCAAAGTGTAGGGAAACGAAATATTTTTTTCGTCCATTAAAAGCTGTTTACTTTTATGAGTACTATACTTCTTTATTGTACATGTATAATCCATTTCGTTTATTAGATCATGGGCCAATTAACCAAAAAAACCTTTATTTGGAATAATTTAGGACAATTTTACAATAAAAGCGATGCTAGCTCATCATCTGCCTAGTCTATTCCCAAACTTTGTTGGGGTCGGCTTCCAGTTTTACCAGGATGCAGCAGAGTATCAAGTGATGCCAGCTACAAAGCTATAATACTTGCAGCGCATCTATCAACGCCCAACTCACTTCAAAATAATATTCTGTTCCAGACTGTCTTCAAAGAAACACACATAATACAATATTAAGAAGAAAAAAAAAAGATCATTACTAATTACTGAAATTAAAATGGGCTCAAGTCCAAGACCCTTTATAACCCGACTTGATTGTAGAAAAAAATGTCTTTGAAATATTATCCTTTATTTCTTTTAAAGCAGGGGCCAATTTTTTTAACTCTAATCATAAACAATAAAGTTCACAATAAAGATTTTTATGGTTTTTAACAATACTTTTTTAGCTCCCAGCAAACTGGTTGATACGTTGGCAGGTCTCCCACTAGGTGGACCGATGACCTGGTGAAGGTTGCGGGGATCCGCTGGATGAGAGTCGCACGGGACCGGTCAATGTGGCGGCACTTGGGGGAGGCCTATGTCCAGCAGTTGTCGTCTTTCGGCTGAAATGATGATGCTGATGATGAAACTGGTCCATGATCACAGTATGCTATCATTAGAAGACGCAAAGCGCTGATTGATGTCTAAGTATATAATTTTGAATATAATCTGCATGCTCGCCCCCCTATTACATGGGACTTAAACATAGCCGGCGATGTGAGGGTGTACAATTACTACTTGTAACACCTCAGCTTACCAACAGGTGATTACAAGCGTGATGTTATATTATATGTGTGTAAATTCATTTTAACAACCCCTTTAGTGTTCTCTCCAAACTACATAGACAAACAAAACTAACCGAGCCAGTGAAATAAAATAAAAGGCGAACAAAAATAAAATAAAATGTAGCAAACCGTATGAGTATTTTATTTCGTTATTCTTTTGAAAAAGATACAAAAAGTTACCGCTTTTTACATTGTACCTAACGGGCTCCTTTTTAATGAAACATTAAATACAGAACGTTTTAGTTTTTGTTTCTTTTGTGTTTATTTTAAAGTAAATTAATTTTAAATTCATAAGTAGTTCGTTTTGTAGTAAGCAACGACTTATTGTCAGGCCTACGATGTCCTCCCATACTCTAGTACTAACGCTGTAAGAGAAATATTGTAAAACCAAATGATTTTCAAAGAGTAACCATGGAGTTTCTTGCCGGTTCTTCTCCATAAGAAACGACCAACCCGAACCGAGCACCTTTTTGTCGACGTTTTATAAGTGCCCCTGTAGGCCTATGTAAAATAAAAATATTTTGATTTGATTTGATTTGATTAATGTAGTGAAGTTACATGCAAAGAGAACATAAGATAACATATCTGCAATCCTCGAAGGGTTAGGCAGAGCTGTAGGTACAGCTCTTAAGAATCCACCCACCGTATTGGCACCAACCAAATCAAACACAAATACTGCTACTAAGAAATTCCTAAATCAAAAACGCAATAACATTTTGCACGACCTGCGAATCGTACCCAGGGCCCTATACTCAGCAGTAACGGTTGCGACCTCTGCAGCAAAGAGGACGGTTTACTAAAACAACCTATCCTTTTACTTTTATGTGTCATCACCAAAAAAACATACGTATGCTGAAACGTAAGTTGTGTTGCATCACACGATTCTTAGAAGTGAGTTCACCGACCTCCTTTGTCTCTTGACGTTCACCAGATCATGACTTTTTACTCGGAATTATTATAAAGCAATGTCCACATCGGACGTAAAGAATAGCACCATCCCATATCTTCCCGTGGGTGTCGTACGACTAAGGGACTTGCCAGAGAATGGGCAACAGCGTTCTCTGTGTTTTTGTAACAACCTTACTGCGATCGCCAACCCGTCTGCCAAGCGTGGCGGTTATGGCAAAACCCCCCAAAATGTCAATGTGGCGATACTTGGGGGAGGCCTATGTCCAGCAGTGGACGTCTTTTGGGCTGAAATGATGATGATGAATGTCCCCATCGAGAGTATTTCAACCATTTGAGCAGTGGGTCCTTTACCATGACAAAGCTTGAATTTAATGTTCGTTCGGTTTTGGAGTCCCAATAAGCACCATGCATTGTCTAATTATTTATTTAATTCTGAAAATAATAATTGCCGAACGAGGCGAAAGAGTTACTTAGGTGGCGTTCTGTTCTGCTTAACCCCATAGGAAATAGGCGTGAGTTTATGTATGTTTATACTAGCTGATCCTACTACATGCCTACTATATGCCTACTACCTGCCTACTACGTTTCACTACCTGCCGACTACCTGTCTACTACCTGCCAGCTCCCTGCCTACTAAGAAATAAGAATGATTGCAATAGCAATCATTCAATAGCAATCATTCAATAGCAATCATTCAATAGCAATCGTTCAATAGCAATCATTCAATAGCAATCATTCAATAGCAATCATTCAATAGCAATCATTCAATAGCAATCATTCAATAGCAATCATTCAATAGCAATCATTCAATAGCAATCATTCAATAGCAATCATTCAATAGCAATCATTCAATAGCAATCATTAAATAGCAATCATTAAATAGCAATCATTCAATAGCAATCATTCAATAGCAATCATTCAATAGCAATCATTCAATAGCAATCATTCAATAGCAATCATTCAATAGCAATCATTCAATAGCAATCATTCAATAGCAATCATTCAATAGCAATAATGGGTGCGCCAAAGTTCACCTAAATTTTCAACTCCGATAATTGGAAATCCGAAAATGTTCTTCCTAACATTTTTCATCCTAACAATCGCAATTCCTAACTACTCTGTCTCTAATGTTCATAATTCCGAAGGATTCAACTTCATAATGTGAGTAGCAATAAACATCTATTATACTTTTATTTGTTTTCCTATATTTTCTCAACATAACCATCTTTTACACTATTATTCAAAGTCATATCTTTTTTGTTTAGATTTTATTCATAATAATCAGTATTATATACATTCATTTTGCGTAACTTTTACTTTTTTATTTATTGCGGTGTGTACCTGGAAAGATATCCATAGGTTAGGTTAGGTTAGAACTGTGACCAACTACCTCGAAATTGGTCGCAAAATTTTTCTAAGTATTTTTTTCATAGTGCCCCCAAGACTACACTCTGACCTAATCCCCACCCAAATTAAAACTATAAATATCATCTTCTACCCACATATATTTTCATTACACTTGGTAAATGTTTCTATCTGAGTATCAGTGAAAATATTATGGTAATTATGTTTAGGGATAAAAGAGTTATGATAAAAAACAGTAGGAGTTTAAATTATTTACATTAATGATATTATTAATTACAATATTCGGAAACATGAGTGTTATGAACATCGCCGGTAGCACTACAAATAGTATGAGTGAACACTTTGGGATGAAACATTTTAGGAAGAATGATCATTCGGATTACAAATGGTTAGGAAGAACAATTTCGGGTAAAGAACTTTAGGTGAGCCAATATGGACCCAGCAATCATTCTTATTCAAAAGTGTTCCTAATAAGGTACACTTTTGTCTAACCCTTCCGTGATAACAGGTGTGATGTAATGTTATTTAGAATGATAACTTACAATGAAATTTTCAAAACCCCGTCACATTAAGATTTGAACCTCTCTCTAGCAAATGACGGTTTTAAGCGATAGAAAAGGATAGGAGCATGGAAAAACGTGATTCCGTGTTGCTACAAGAGGTTCAACCCTGATTTGTTTTTTCGAATGCTCGCACCCGGTGAAATGTCCGCGGTAGCCATGGCTACCCCGCGCGCACGCCGCGCGCGCATGGAAAGTTTTTGCCGCGCAAGCCCCCCGCGCCACTTCCCATTTAAAGCTTATTTTCTCGTAAACTATTGCAGCTACACCAAAACAAAAAATACGTGTGTATAGCTGAAACTATACAGAATCTAACTACGTAAAAACTAATTACGACAACTAGATATAAGTATTTCGAAAAAAATGTGAACTTGAGAATATATGTTGAATGTCAGTTTCTCCAATAAGAATAAAAGTTTTACCAATTAGAATTGTAATTGGTATCAATAAAACCTATTTATAATTAAACTAGACTATATAAGCTTCGTTTTAATACCCATATATCCTTACTTTGGCACTTTCTTAGTAGCACAATCACCCAAAACAATCAACCCTCCTCGCATTCTATTCGATACCTACTGATTTGTCGTGTTTACGTAAAAGATTCGATAAGATTTCGTTTTATTTTACTGTTTTATATTGCGGAGACACTAATAATTACTTAATTGAAGTAATTTTCATAATACGAGCACTATTTTAACTATTTTTGCAATAATTTCTAAAAAAACATTATAAAAATACCACGTTCGACATGGCGCCAATTTTACATTTCGATATTATCGTTTCAACAGACTTTGAACCTACGATGTTTATAGATAAAGCTTGATTAACGAGGTTTATTTTGATATATAACACTATATACATTAGGTTAAAATAAAAGAATACTCACGTTTTAAAACCAGAGAACATAAATCACAACACGGCATTACGGTAAAATTAGACAACTGACTTTTAAAACTTTTTTGACATTTAATTTTGACGGCTGATATTGTCGTTCTTTGTGCCACAGACGCAGAATTTAATACTGTATCGATAAAAGGGGACCATAGACGGTACATTTAGAGATGTTACCAGTTTTAGTAAGTTTTTTCGAAGTTTGTTCGATACAAATTTAGATGCAACAAACGGGGCCTAAGCACTGGACCGGAATATTTTTTTGGTCCTTTTTAGGGCGTAATCGTTTCATCGGTGTGAACGCACCTTAATATTTTGCTTTTATTTTCCTCAATCATCATGACTTTGCAAGTTTTTAAGCAGATACCTATATGTAGCAGGTATATTATATACTTTGGACCAAATTGACACATTAAGATTTAATTACGTAGTTTTTACCGGTTGGTTACGTGGTTTTTGTTGAATTCAATAATTAAATGCCTTGTCATCATGACTTTTGTTTTTTTTTTAATGTTATTGCGTGAGATTTTTAGTAATTAGGGCTTAGGAACAATTTGTTATGGACAGAAAACATTTTCAGCTTTAAACAGAAATATCAATCGGCTTTACTCACAAATATGGTTTTGTTAACAATGATTGTGCTGGTTTGTTTTATCTGAATTTAGAAATTGTTATCTGAAATTGGTATCAATCTAATATGTTGATACCTCCAAAAAGGTTTACAGGTGCGTTAGCTTTAGATACTGAGCTGAAACAAGTAATATGCTTGTTCACTTTATACCCAAGAATTGGTACGCCTAATTGCTGGAAAAACCTACTCTACTTATACAAAATATGTTTGCTTAATTAGTTATGTTAATAGACCTATTGATTTATGCAATGTAGGTTGTTATATGTACGGTAACTTGTGCAAAAAGAAATCAGCATCACCCATGCTGATTACGACGCTTATTGTCATCAACCGGGCACAAATCCGTGGCTACTACTGAGAGGTTTCCTGAAAAAACCCAATAACAATTTGCCTGACCCAGGAATCGAACCTAGCACCTCATGCTCAGAGCAGTTGTGATTGCGACCACAAGACCAGCGAGACAGTTACGACGTAACAATTTTTCTAAAAAACTCTCAAATCACATCTTACCTAAACACGCCAAAAGCCCACCCTCGCCAAATAAAATAGCATATGAAATAAACAACACAGTCTTAGGTAATCCTACCATTCGTAAGTGCCCACTGCATCTCGAATCTCATAAGAAACACACATCCATATGTGTCCCGGCGAATCCCTTAACTGATGTCCGACACAGTCTGTGGGCTTTCGTATGGGCACTGAGAAAGAATCACGAATCTTGGGCGCTGAGGAACGAGAATTTGACGGTATGAAAACGTTAGATTGCAAAATAGTTTTTCTGTCAAAAGGGATATAAATAAAATAAAATACATTTATTTCGAGCCATTAAAACTAATATGTAGAGTACGAGTACACACAGATATAAACAGCACACAAAGGAATATCACAAAAGAAAAATAAAACCAAAAGATAAAACACTTAAACATCTAACCGGCCCTGCTGACTGCAACATGCCTAGACGAAGTGACGTATTTATGTGCAGTCCATTCTAACCGCGATCATCGCCAGGACAGCATTGGTGCTGCCCCACACCCTACGCACCAGCGACGCGCTCCGCTTGCGCATGGTCGCGTAAAAGCAATCAGTGAGTGCCTCAGCGAACATCCCTGAGGCGATGCAGTAGCGAGGCAGCCGCAACACAGCCCTGAGCGCGTTATTGAACTGGACGCGGAGGGCCCCGTATGATGCACGCGTGTACCTCGCCCACAGGCTACACGTGTAAAGGGATGTGCAGTACGCCCTGAAGAGCGTTATCTTCACCTCCCACGAACAGCGCGCAAACCTACGTGCGAGCATGTTCGCCCGCACCGACAAGTCCCTACGTTCACGCTCCATGTCAGCACTGTCCTTGAGGTCGGTCGTAACTAAATGCCCTAAGTACTTAAATTGATCCACCCTTTCGAGTGGAACACCGTTTAGAAAAACTGGTGGACAATGTGATATGTTAGTGAAGACATAGGGAAAGAACGCCCTAGAAGGACCTCACCGCGTAGTACTCCGCAAAATGCGTGTATTGAGATATGAAGACCAGGGTGTGAAGTTCTTCATCCCCCACAGAATGGGGAGGATCCTCCGACCAGACGGGTCTTGTGTCTGGTGGACCTGTCAGTTGTCGGGTTGATAACTTTAGTGCATTTCAGAATTTTGAAGTTAGTTATTCATTTGTGTCATAGATGGCGCTGTAGTACTATTTGTACTATGTTGCTGAAACTTTTTGAACTGTCCACTACACGTCGTGTATGACCAGATGTATGAACTTGGTCGAACCGAGCTGTAGTTCCTCTATATTTTCTTCCTGACAAGATGCACTTAAACTACCGTAAGCCGTAGAAAAGTAGAGCCTTCTAACTAGTTATTAAGTGTAACAGTTGTAATATCCGTCTGTCTATTGTATTGTATCTGTGTTTGAAAGCACAGGGAAAAGGTGTGTGGACACACACCCTCTTCTCTCACCCTTTATGATCCAATGGGACGCGATTTAAGTTATCCATCTATCACCTTTGCAGATTAGATAATTTATTGAAATCATTCATAAAAAAATAAAAGAGATAACCTTGGTAGGTACAAATTACTGTTCAAGCAGGTACGACAACAATGATAGATTAAAAAATAATAAAAAACACAAAAGTGTCGAATCACACCAACGAAGCATTACGTATCCACGCAAAATATTCAAATAATGATTTGTTATCGATTTGTACCTGTTAGCCGTGTGCACTCAACTACCTGATAATATACTTTTATTGTACTATTTATCTGTTGTTTCCTGTCTGATGAAATTATGAATGAAACTTATACAATCTACTATTAAATAATCTAATAATAAAATCTTTTTGAAAGTCAAGACTTCGCGAGGGCCGAGACAAAGTTACATTCTACCGTTACAACAAAAGCACAGCTGTGTGTTGAACAAAGCTGTCGGTGATAATGATGGTGATAAGCTTTTCACATGAATATAATTATGCGTATTTATATTTAGTGAATTTGGAATTTAAAGAAGTTTGAGGAGGTCGTGGCTAAATAATAACAGCCGCACGGAACGATCTTTAAGGTAAAGACGTGCTTGCCGAGGTTGGTCCGTGGATGGGTGACCGTAATTACATACCGAGCTTCCTTCGTGCCTCGGAAAGCACGTTAAGCCGTTGGTCCCGGCTGTCATTTGTAGATATTTCACAGTCGTTAGGAGTAGTCAGAAGCCAAATGTCTGACATCCAGTCTTACCAAGGGGTATCGTATTACCCAGTTACTGGGTTGTGGAGGTCAGATAGGCAATCGCTTCATATAATATACTGGTACTCAGCTGCATCCAGTTAGTCTGGAAGCCGACCCAAAGATAGTTTGAGAAAAGGCAGGCAGATGATGGACTTTAAAGAAGTTCATAACATAACATCTCGCCAGTAATCCCTGAAGGGTAAGATAAAGGTGTACATAATAGTCCACCATATTTCATCGGTTATGTTTTAAGTTCCGTGTAATAGGGGGCGAGCCTATTGCCTCAACCGGGCACAAATCCTAGACTCCGCGACTGCTACTGAGAAATCCCTGGCAACTCAATAATACTGTGCTCGACCAGGGAACTGAAGCCAAGGCCTCATGCTCAGCAGTCAACCAACGAGGTAGTCCAAATAAGTCTATCATACCGTTTTCCTCACGTCACACAAAATAAGCCCCTATTCTCAATGTCAGACGATCAGTGGATATAACGCTCAGAGATATTTGTCTGCGAAGCACCCCCGTTTGTCTACCCAACCATATTTAGGCTTAACGAGTGGTCTAACTCCTGAATGGAATGTTTCATCTAATCTCCGTTATGTATTGTCAAGTGGTGATAAGACTGTTTCGGTAGAGAGGTGATAAAAGGATTTTTGTTTGATTGATTAGATGCTAATAAATGTATCTTAACATCTGTTGTTTTATGATGTGATATCAAGCCTCCATGTTGGCAGAAATTCTGCAAGTATAAATGACTAGTGGAAACTTCAAAACTTGTCACCGAAGGTGATAAATTGAAGCTTATCATTATCCTAATCTTATTATTACCTTATCTATAATTCTTTATTTCTTGTTTATTGTAACTGTTTTGTAATGTGATATCTCTGATTAATCTTGCTTTCACGTTGGCAGAAAAATTTGCAAGTATCAATGACTAGGTAAAACATGGTCAGTACTTTCAGGATTTTGAATTCATAAATACCTTATCAAATATTTTCTTATCATAGATATTTTGTGAATGAAATATCAGAGATTATTCTAGCTTTGAGGTGGATAGAAATGGTGCAAGCATTAATGACTGTGTAAAAAACATATAGTAATTAACTAATATTATTTCAGGTACTGTTGATTAATTGGTACTGATACTAATCTTTATTTTTGTAATAACATGATAAGTCTGTTAACTATTATTTTTACGTGGATTTCAACTTCCTGTCCATTTGCGTACGTACTTATGAATTATATTCATTGATTAAGTAGGTTTGTTTTTTCTCGTGGTTTCACTACCTTGAATTTCTGTCAATGGTACTTGTAATCTACACTGTGGCAGCCTAGAATTTGAGAACGTATTTAGCACTTTCAATAGCGTCCATCAGTTTCTGTAAAATGCAAACAACAGAACAGCAGAACAGGTAGGACATGATATTAAGTGGAGCAACAACACGATTACACTCCAGGATAGGGTCATCATCTATGAATTTTGTTTAGTACCAAGTTTTAATCGGCTGTCGTGTGTTCCTCAGCATCACATGTCCATACGGACATGTGATGCTGAATGAGGAAAATTTTGAGTATGAATGTGGATGGCTACAAAAGTAGAGGAAGACCAAAGACCAAACGATGGATGGACTGTATGAAAGATAATATAGCTAGAAAAGAGGTGTCTGCTGAGATGACGATTAATGGAAGAAGACATGCTGCACCGACCCCAAATAAATTGGGATCAAGGCAAGAGAATGATGACAAGGACGAAGGGCGGGCGTTTTGGGGGACTGTCTCTTGTAATTTTGACGTTCAAAAAGTGCTGATGACTTTTGATTTTGTTTTTGATTTTGACAAGTTTCGTTTAGTATATTCCAACTTTTTGCCATCGATTTGCTAAGAAAAAGAAGTACATAAATAGTACAAGACCAAGTTTAAAAATAATACTTATTTGGCCTTTCCCTTTATTCTACCGACATCAAGTCTATAAAACACATACACACACATTAAAACAAAAAAAAATATCCTTTGGATACTCATTGAACTTCGAAGGGGTACAAAATAGACTGGGGCCCAACTCACTTTGAAAAAACGTTTCTATTGTGAAACGTACATTAATCTTAGGACGCTTACAAAGTATTCTTGTTGTTTGCTGCCCCAATACAGATGTAACGAAGATGCTGTGCGGTGAGATGAGCTTGAGATTTCACAGCGGGTTGACGCGAGGTTTGAGCGTAGTTGATATGGTATAGCAACTCTACTCTAATCATCAAGTGAGCAATATACGAAATATAGTGCTTATGCCATTTTATTCTATTTTAAACAATTTCCAAATTAGTATCATCATCATTTCAGCCCAAAAGACGTCCACTGCTGGACATAGGCCTCCCTCAAGTCACATTGACATTTTGGGGGGTTTTCCCATTACACCACGCTTGGCAGGCGGGTTGGCGATCGCAGTACGGTTGTTACAAAAGCACAGAGAACGCTGCTGCCCATTCTCTGGCAAGTTCCTTAGTCGCTTCTTACGACACCCACGGGAAGACAAGGGATGGTGTTATTCTATACGTTCGACACCATACAGAATTTCCAAATGACTGCTTCAATTTGACAGATTGTTGTAGGTTAGAGGCGTGTGTACTATATTTATATATATATTACACATAACAACAACGGGTGAACGCTTAAAATTAATTAATTACTTTACGTAAACTGATAACAAATACACCGATAACCGAATACGCATTAGCAATCACATGCTCAGTTTCATATTGTTTATTTGTGTTAGCATTGCGGTTTTATTTACTCCTGGTACTACCTCTAATTAGATGCAATTAATGATAATTGGTTTAGCTCTTCGATATCGCCAGTATGCTTGATTAATTTGTGACCGGTTTTGGGTTTCATCTCGATGGGTTTCTTAGACGCAAAAGTCTACCTTAAAGCTTAATTATACACAGTTATTTTATTTAAGATAGGTTTTGTAAATAATTTGTTTATACATTAGAAAAATATAATTATGTTAATACATTCCTTTTTACACAAAACCAATTTGCCAGCCACATCCAGTGACTCTAGATCCTCGTCATTGGTCTCGAGACATTTCAACCAGCCCCCTAACGGCGTCGGCTTGAAGATAAATCGCTTCAAACGCTCCTTTCCTTCCGCTGTTGGGCTTTCAAGCTAAGGAGAGCGTAAAATAGGTAAATACGTATTTTATTTAGCAAAGTTCTGGCGAAATATAGGGGAATGAGGGGGATTTAACTTGGACGTGCAAGAAAGAGATGCAGATAATAATGCTTTTAGGATGTATTTTATGAACTGGGTAAAGGTGGTGTCTTGAATAATGTGCTGCGCAAAGTGATGGGTGAATGGACCTTTGATGAAAGCGTCATGGTTTTGAAAAAAAAAAACTAAAACTTTGTTTTATTTTTTCGTCACTTTTTATCTTGCCAGTCTTGTTGACTGTGGAAATAAGTACATAATAATGTTGTAACATTTTTCTTTAGTAAAAGTTTAAAGGCCTTTGCCCAGGAGTGGGACAGAGCTAGGAAAGAAACAAGATGGCATATGTTAATCTTGGTACGGTTTTTTTCCCTGTAATCAAGACTGAAGTTCAAGAGATTTATAAATCTAATTACCAGCTGTCCCGAGCTACTTCGTCTGCGACACATTTTCCCCGTTTTCGCAACATTTTTCATTGCTGCTCCGATCCTATTGATCGTTGCGTGATGATAGCCTTCCTCCTATAGCCTATAGCCTTCCTCAATAGCTGGGCTATTTAACACTGAAATAATTTTTCAAACCGTACCAGTAGCTCCTGTGATTGGTGCGTTCAAGCAAACAAACAAACTCTTCAGCTTTATTATTAGTATATAATATAATACTAGGTGTCCCGCGCAACTTCGTCTGCGTCACACTTTCCTCGTTTTCGCAACATTTTTCATTGCTGCTCTGCTCCTTTTAGTCGTAGCGTGATGCTATAGCCTATAGCATTTCTCGATAAATGGGCTATCTAACGCTGAAAGAATTTTTCAAATCGGCTCAGTAGTTCCTGAGATTAGCGCGTTCAAGCAAACAAACAAACTCTTCGGCTTTATAATATTAATAATATAAAGTATAGATTAGATATTAGTATTAGATGTACAAGACACCTACTTATCAATTATAACTAGCTAAATACACTAAAGCTACAAGACCTACCCTTAAAACCAGCTCCACCAAAGTCTACAACGCCTAAATCAAAAAACAGTCAAAAAATTACTCAAATCATCCTTCCCTTATAAGTAAGGTACATTTGAACAAACGCGTGTTCCACAAAACTTGGGTTCAACGTTTTTACATCCGGCGAAGAGTTCCGAGCTTTACGGGAAAAAATAAGGCTGTAATCTTTAAGCAATTTGTTAGAACTCGACAAAAACTCCGAGCATTGCGCCCGAGTGTTGGGACTAACTCCTTTTTTACCCGATTACGTAGACAAAAGGCCGGTTATTATTTTCTATGTTTTTACTGTTATATGCGAGGGTTTTGCGTCGTTTTATGCTGGGGTGGTTTAATTTCTTGTAGGTTTTTATAGAATTACTAGAGGTTATGCGATGTGATGAGTCGTGAGATTGTGGTTACACCGTACCTGCTGAATTAGTAGCAGGTAAGGAGACAAGGATTACGAGCATAAGTATAATCAGCCTGTCAAGTTCCCACTGTTGGGACACAGGCCTCCTCTCTATGAGAGGGCGTGGGCTGTAATCCACCACGCGGGTCCAGTGCGGGTTGGTAGATATTTCTAGGGCATTTCGATTTCCACACGATGTTTTTCTTCATCGGCAGCTGTGATGAAATAAATTACACAAAGTTATGCACCTGCCTGGATTCAAACCCACGGGACTGCTCGAAAGGAGGGGCTGCCACCACTGGGCCACTGCTGCTCTCCTGCTCTCTCTGGACAAGGACAACTGGTAATTCTCTGTTTTTTGTTAAATCAGTGGTGCAAATCAAAAGTTGGTTATTAAATTATTTGGTTGGTGGTCATCATCAACATCATCTGCCTAGTCTATTCCCAACCAAGGCTTACCAGATGCACCTGAATACCAGTGATTCACATCGAGCAAGCCTAACTTGCTAAGTCACTGATATACAGGTCTATGTGGTAAGACTTGGTCTATATGATCTGAAATTTGGCCTATTATTCTAAACTCAATAGCGTCAATCGATACAAAACTAACAGAGACTCACAATATAAAAACATAACTTTAATCCTCTTTTCACAAAAATCTTCAAGGTCTTCCACCATTATTTTTTAAAAGACAACCGGGAAATCTTCTAAATCGCCGTTGATAATGGGATAACGATGGCACTCAATTATCCGTTCTTATCGGCACCCGTCCTTTTTCCGACAAGTTTTTGAGTTCGAGCACTTCCAGCGATTTGAATAATTTCTGACACTTTTAAAAGGACTTTTGGAACGTCAAATTGTCAAAATAATTATACAAATTGTGATGTTAAGTTGTTTCATTTTGTAGGTGAAGATTTCTGTGTATTTTTTGTTTAAATTTTTGAAACAGTGTATTGATTCGTAATGAAGTTATTTTAGATTAAAATCATTGTTGTTTTTCTCAAATACAGTGAGACTTTCTTAAAAAGAAAACCCAATAACACTCCTGCCTTACAATTTAACTGTTTAACTACTCGATTATTACCGCTGTCCAACCTCTGCTTGTCCACCCCGGGAGGACAGTGTGACAACTTTTAAAAATAATTCCTATTATCCCCGGGGGGTGGCCAGTGAGTATCATTATTAAAATAATTCACTGTAGCCACCACTGGTGGACACGGCTACAACTTTTCAAACATTTAGAATGGCCACCTCTGGTGAACAGCGTCATTATTAAAACCGAACATTCTCTTAGTCCAAACCTGGCTGATAGGCATTTATATATTTTAGCGATAAATTTAAAAAATGGATTCTTTGATAAGTTTATAGTCATCATCATCATCATCATTTCAGCCAAAAGACGTCCACTGCTAGACATAGGCCTTCCCCAAGTGTCGCCACATTGATCAGTCCCGTGCGACTCACATCCAGCGGATCCCCGCAACCTTCACCCGGTCATCGGTCCACCTAGTGGGACGCCTTGAAACGCATCTTCTTACGGTTCACGGCCGCCATTCCAGAAGTTTTCGGCCCCATCGGCCATCCGTTCTGCGAGCAATGTGCCCTGCCCACTGCCACTTTAGTTTGGCAATTCTTCGGGCTGCGTCGGTAACCTTGGTTCTCTTGTGGATGTCCTCATTTCTGATTTGATCACGCAAGGAAACTCCGAGCATAGCCATCACCATCTCCTTTGCCCTTTGGGTGACTTTAAGCTTTCTGATGAGGCCCATTCTGAGCGACCACGTTTCGGTCCCGTATATAATCACTGGCAACACACACTGGTCATAGACTTTCGTCTTCAGACACTGCGGTAAATTGAACGAGAAGATACCACGCAACTTCCCGAACGCTGCCCACCCGAGTCGGATTCGACGATTGACCTCTTTCCCGAAGTTAGACCTACCCAACTGGACCGTTTGTCCCAGGTAGACATATTCGTCTACAACTTCGAGTGTAGAGTCTCCGATATCTCTTGATAGGAGTGGGTGTTACATGGGCATTCAACATTACCTTGGTTTTGTCCATGTTCATTTTAAGACCCACTCTTTCAGAAGCTCTAATGAGGTCATCGAGCATTGTACTGAGGTCTTCCATGGTCTCAGCCATGACCTCTATATCGTCGGCAAATCGAAGGTGAGAGATGTATTCGCCATTGATGTTGATGCCTAGCCCTCTCCAGTCCAGAACCTTGAAGACATCTTTCAGTGCAGCGGTGAACAGTTTCGGAGATATGACGTCTCCCTGTCTCACACCTCGCTGCAGAAGGATAGGTTCCGAGGTCTTTAAAATCTTATTGTTGTATATTTTATGTTATTGTGCTTAGAAATGTTTCTTATGCTTTGTATGTTTACTGTTTTCATTTTGTATGCACGTCATTTCCCTGCAACAAATAAATATTTTTTCTTTCTTTCATGTCAATTGAATCACCAAACAATGTAAAAATGTCTACTTAAAAACTCCAAACCACAGCTCCAAACTAAGGCGTAGTCGACGAAGCCCAGAGCAAAAATCTAAACTTTGGTGACAGAAAATATTGTTGTATTTAAGTAGCATGGAAAGCATGTTCAGTTGATCCAAGCGATTTACAGTGGATGTAGAACACAAGTACGGTCTACAGCAAGCACTACCAGCAGCTGCAATGTGGCAGTTGCAAGGGGGTGGGATGGCGAGGTATACCGGGACGTAATGCACCAGATCACACCACTCAGGATAGATGAAATGGCGACAGGTCACTGAAACTACTTGCGACCCACGGAGGCTCTCAAGTTTAAGGGGAAAATATACAATTCCATGATTCGAGCTGTCGTAACGTTTGGATCGGAATGCTGGGCAGTGAAGAATACGGATGAAAAAAGATTGAATGCAGCAGAGAGATGAGAATGTTGAGATGGATGTGTGGAGTGACTTAAATGGATAAAGTTAGAAATTAGCAAATAAGAGGAGGTTTGAAAGTGCCGCCTTTTACAGAAAAGATGAAAGAGACTCGTCTGTCTTGGTATGGAAATGACGTGATGAGGAGGTATGGAACACAGTCAAGTGACTAAAAGAGTGATGACTATAAATGTTGATAGAGATGGACAGCAAGACCAAAGAAAAGGTGGATCTATGTGTCTTTGGTCAACTGGAGCCACTCGAAATGGACCCGCGGAATTACTCGATGTGAGAAATGATATGAAGGAAAAAGAATTAAATGATAGCGTGACAAATGACAGAGAAGAATTGAAGAAAAAAACATGTTGCACCGACCCCAAATAACAAAGGCAGGAATAAGATGACTATTTAAGTACCATCCAAATTCAACCGTATTTATATAACTATAGTACCAGACACCCTAACAATAAAAACAAACTAAATGACGTATTTTGTATTAAAAAAGTGTGAAAATAAACATAACATGTCTACGTTATCTTTTATTATTACGAAGTTTATGTAAATTAAAGTGTTGTGTGGTCTGTTGTCGTCACTATGTCATGTAAAATATAAATATGTTTACATGACATAGTGGTTTTCTATATTATTATGAACTCTGACATGGAACACCAAAACAAAGCCTAAGGTCAATGCCTCTTTTAAAATCACGATGAAAGTTACGAGGATCGCCTTTTACAGAAAAGATATCCATATAGTTTAAACAACTGACAGCCAAGGACAGTTATTGTTCCTAAAAAAATACCGGTAAAATTACCAAAACAGTAACGTTATGTTACGTTAAATATTAACGTTAAAAATAACGATAAGTCACTGGATTTAAATAACGTTACTTATAGCGTTAATTCGCTAAAAACTAGCAATGTGATCTGCCTAGCTTTTTCCTAAACTATCTTGGGGTCGGTTTCCAGGCTAACCGGATGCAGCTGAGTATTTATCAGTATTTTATATGGAGCGACTGCCTATCTGACCTTCACAACCCAGTAACTGGGTAAGACTGGAAGTCAGACTTTCGGCTTCTGACTACTCGTAACGACTGTCAAAGATCTACAAATGACAGCCGGGACTGAGGCAGGTAGGGAACTCGGTATGTAATTATGGTCACCTATAACCTTAAGGATCGACCCGTGCAGCTGTTATTATTTAGCCACGAGCTCCTCCTCGATTTTTTTCTAAACTAACATTGTAAAGAGGAAAGATTTGATTGTTTGTTTGCATTGAATAGGCCCCGAAAATACTGATCCGATTTGAAAAATTCTTTCAGTGTTAGATAGCCCATTTATCGAGGAAGGCTATAGGCTATATATCATCACGCTACGACCAATAGGAGTGGAGCAGCAATGAAAAATTTTGCGAAAACGCAAACGATGTTGCGCCGGACAGCTAGTTATAGATATTTTGATAAATTCTCCCATACATGAACTCACGCCTTTCACCCTTGATAGGCAGAATGTACAGAAGGTCACGTGCAATGACTTTTCCAGCTTCGTCTACGTTGATACTTATGTTCGGATCACATATGCAAGATAACCTTTATGTTAATAGTGTGATATGTTCATTAAAAACACATAATTTACTATCACGGTCCTTAGTGTAGATATAATTAAGAAAATATAGTGAAAATCAGTTCCTATTAATAGTAATTGGATACAGTACTAGAACGCATAAAATGGTAATTATGAACACACAATTATATAATTATATTCATTGCTTATAGTTTAGTCAACGTGAATCACACAGAGAAACAACACGATGTTTCTCTTTATATTAGTGACCATTATATTCCTAATTTATTATGCGTCAATACGAAAGTTCGACTACTGGAAAAATAGGAAAGTGCCGTTCATCAAACCTGCTCCCCTTATAGGAAACTATGGACAAATCATTTTTCAAAATAAAAACTTCGCAGAAGGAGTGCAAGAAATCTGCAAAAAACTCCCTGATGAGAAAATTATCGGAGCCTTCTATGGTACAGAACCGGTGTTGATCCCATTAGACCCCGACATTATCAAGCTAATTGTGGCCAAGGATTTCTACTACTTTAATGGAAGGGAGCTATCAGAACATAGCTTTAAAGAGCCAGCAGCATTGAACATCTTCTCTACCCATGGAGACAATTGGAGGGTCTTACGACAGAACATGACTCTGCTTTTCTCATCTGCCAAAATGAGGAACATGTTTCATCTCATTGAGAAATGTTCGTACGTCTTTGAATCGATGCTGGATCGAGAGACTAGTATATCGGCAGAGGTAGAAACCAGATCCATTACAGCCAGGTATACTATAGAATGCATCGGTGCTTGTGTATTTGGAATAGATGCCAATACTATGACAGAAGAAATGCTAGACAATCCCTTTAGCAGAATTGCTGCTCTTACAAGTCCAACAAAATACGCAGCTTTTATAAGAGGAGTCCGATGTATGTGGCCATCTATATTTTATGGATTAGGCTTAAAGTTAATGTCAAGACAGATGGATTTCTTCAAAAACCTGATCACATCTGTGATGAATCAGCGAGATAACAAGCCTTCTGGGAGGAACGACTTCTTGGATTTAATTTTGAGTTGGAAGTTAAGCCACAAGATAGTGGGTGATACTATTAAAAATATGAAAACTGGTGGAAGTGAAAGAATATCTCTAGAAGCTGACGATGACTTACTAGTAGCTCAGTGTTTTGTTTTCTTCAACGCAGGGTTTGAAACATCAGCGACTATTTTGAGTTACACTCTTTATGAGCTGGCGAAGAACCAGGAGATACAGAACAGAGTGTTGGAAGAAGTAGACGTGTATATGCTTCGTCATGACAGTAAACTTTGTTACGAATGCGTGACGGAGTTTCCGTACCTTTGGGCTGCTGTTGGTGAAGCGCAGCGCCTGTATCCCGTCTTAGGAGTAATATTTCGAGAGACCATGGAGGACTACACGCTACCTGATGGTCTTGTCGTGGAGAAAGGCATGCGAGTTCACATACCAGTGTATTATTTGCACCACAACCCGAAGTACTTCCCGGATCCTGAAGAATTCCGTCCGCAAAGATTCTTCGGGGATGAGAAGCATTACATCAATCCTTATACTTACATGCCGTTTGGAGAGGGGCCTAGAACTTGTATGGGTAAGTTATAATTTACTTTTTACTTCTACTTTAGCTTGATCTTTAGCTTTATCCATAACAGTAAAAGTCAAATACTTTTCCACTTATCTTTACATTGATTTTAACATGATAAAAAATACGGAAATATGCAAAATGTTATGTTGTGTCCCTGTGGGCAAGACTGATGCAATCGCAGACTTTGTTACAGTCACAGGTGTTTGTTGAGGTAAGTACATAATCTCTCTAGTTGGAACACGGTACAACTGTCTTTGTCAAATCAACCTTACTACAAATATTATGTAAATCGTATTAACTTACACTGACCTTCTTAACCTTTCTTCTGTAACTTATATCTGGTTAATTTTAAACTGCAATTTTATATAACTCAACATTTCAAGAGAATGATGCAGTGAAGCCCTTTTTACCCGACTGGAGGAGGGCTAATGTGTTTATTTCAACGACTAGCTAGTGTATCGCTTGATAAGATATTATAACGCTACGCCCGTAGGTTTCACCCATGTGTTGTTAAGTCTGTCATAATTCAAGATAATACGTCATTCGTAATCAGACGTGATACTCATATAAATAAAAAACCGAATATCGCACGCAACTATACATTCGACTGTGAGTACAATCGACAGTTAGTTGACTCCGATCGCGCAGTGAGACATCACGATGTTTCTCTATCTAGCAATAACGGTACTCGTTCTGCTGTACTATGTGATCACCAGAAAATATAACTACTGGAAGGACAGAAACGTAGCACACAAGAAACCGACCTTTTTATTGGGTAATTATGGAGATGTACTACTTCAGCAAAAAAACCTGGGAGAGACGATTCAGGATTATTGTAATCAATTCCCAAACGAGAAATTCATTGGAGCATTCCATGGCACAGAACCCGTATTGATTCCCAAAGATCCAGAAATTATCAAACTGATTGTGACGAAGGACTTCGCCTATTTCAATGGAAGGTTGATATCTGAACACAGTGACAGGGAGCCCTTAGGTTTGAACCTCTTTGCTACCCATGGCGACAACTGGAGGGTGCTGCGTCAGAACATGAGCCCAATGTTCTCCTCTGCTAAGTTGAAGAACATGTTTCACCTTATCGACAATTGTTCACAAAGATTCGAAGATATGTTGGATCGTGAAACTAAAATATCAAAGGAGCTCGAAGCTAGATCTATTACTGCATGTTATACTATGGAGTGTGTCGGAGCTTGTGCTTTCGGCGTAGACACAAAAACGATGACAGAAGAAGAAAATGACAATCCTTTTAGAAAAATTGCAAAATTCGTAAATCCGCCAAAGTTTATGGCCGTGCTCTTCCATGTTCGTTTAATGTGGCCAACAATCTTCTACTTTTTCGGAGGCAATCTTGCGAACAGCCCACTCAAGTTTTTCAATAACCTGATTAATTCTGTAATGACTGGACGGGAATACAAACATTCCGGAAGGAATGACTTCGTGGACCTCGTGATGGGTTGGAAGACAAGCAAGCAAATAGTGGGTGACAGCATACAAAGCACCAAAACTGGCGAAGTAAAAAAAATTACATTAGAAGCAACCGATGATTTGCTGATTGCTCAGTGTTTTGTGTTCTTCTCGGCTGGATTTGAAACATCGTCAACCACTTTGAGTCACACTCTGTATGAACTTGCAAAGCATAAAGAGATTCAGGACAGAGTTTTGGAAGAAGTGGACGCATATTTAGTTCGTCACGGGAATAAGCTCAATTTCGACTGTATTTCGGAGTTGCCTTACCTGGATGCTGTTATAGACGAGACTCTTCGCTATTACCCAGTTCTCGGCATGATCCCTCGCGAGCTGATGGAAGAATACACAATGCCTGGTGGTGCAAAGCTAGATAAAGGCATGCGAGTACATTTGCCGGTGTATTATCTACATCACAATCCCGAATTTTATCCAGAACCAGAAGTGTTTCGTCCAGAAAGATTTCTAGGTGAGGAGAAGAAGAAAATCAATCCATACGTTTACATGCCTTTTGGAGAAGGACCAAGACTTTGTATTGGTGAGTAATAACACTTATTTTTTTTTGTATTTTCTGTTTTGTTTTGGTTATTTGGTAATCTTTTATATTCTATCGTTGTTAAAGTTTGCATTTAAAAAGTGTTTGAAGTATTACAGTATTATTATTTGGAGAAAAATGGCCTTACCGTCTATTTGCAAGTGTTACACTAGGAAATAATTATGGGTAGTCTTGCAAAAGAAATTAACATAATTATAAAAGATAAAGCAAAGTCATCCGTAGTATGACTTTACCACAACAACTGCTGCTGTTTCTTTAGCACAACCATTCAACCTTTATATGAATGTATGACTAACGATAATAATATTGGTCGGTTATACAAGATGATGAGTAATATGATGGCCGCATGATGTGTCCAGTGTGTCGCAGTCCGGTCATTGTGTCCGCTCCCAGTATCCCCGTTTGCTGGCTGATGCAACAAGACAGCTCTGAGCAAGCATAATTTCTTGTTCGAAACGTGAAAATAAATGAACGACATTTAGCTAAAATCAGTGTCACTCCAATCATGGTATGTGGAATAATAGCTCAAGGTTCGTTTCTTTTCATCTTTACATATTATGTTGTGGTCGTTAATTCTTAAGGGTAATAAATAATTGATACAACGGCTTACGGCGAACTTAAAAAATGGTTGAATCGTGGATCGACTTGAACATTCTTACAAATTGTTAGCTAACAAAGTACTCAATAAAAAACAAAAACAATTAATGGTCCAATCTGCACTCTAAAGCTCCAAACTAACAATATAATAAAATCAAAAAATAATTGTAACGACGTCATAATCTATGAAATTACCCACTACAGTTTAGCAGGTTTACACACACAAATACAAGTAGATAAACGATAACACAGATGTTCAAATAATAGCGAACAACACGTTAATAGCTCAGTCTACTCGGGTCGTTCAGAGGAAACACACGATGTTTCTGTATCTACTAGTGACGGCAGCTTTGCTGTTCTACTATGTGATTACGCGGAAATATAACTACTGGAAAGACAGGAATGTACCCCACACCAAGCCTACGTTCTTATTGGGAAATTATGGAGATTTATTTCTTGAAAGAAAATCTTACGGAGAGACAGTCCAAGACATCTGCAAGGAATTTCCTGATGAGAAATTTATTGGAGCGTTCTACGGCACAAACCCCGTCCTGATTCCTACGGATCCAGAAATCATCAAGCTCATTGTGACTAAGGACTTCTACTACTTTCACGGAAGAGAACTATCTGAACACAATCACAAGTTGCCAGCCGCATTGAACCTCTTTGGTACTTATGGCGATAGTTGGAGAGTTATCCGACAGAACATGACTCCACTGTTCACGTCTGCGAAGATGAAGAACATGTTTCATCTTATCGCGAACTGTTCGTTCGAGTTCCAGTCTATGTTGGATCGGGAAATTAAAATTTCCGAAGAACAAGAAGTTATCTCAATGACCACAAGGTTCACTATGGATTGTATTGGAGCCTGTGCCTTTGGCATAGAGACAAAAACTATGACAGAAGAAGAAGACAATAATCCTTTCAGGAGAATAATTCGTTCCTCGAAACCGAAAAAATCTGTAACTTATCAGAGATTATTGCGTTCCATGTGGCCAAAGATCTATTATGCACTCGGATTTGGGGAAAGTAAAAACCAATTGGATTTCTTATTTAACTTGATTACTTCTGTGATGACACAAAGGGAATATAAATCTTCTGGAAGAAACGATTTCGTCGACCTCATAATGAGTTGGAAGGAAAAGCAACAAATTGAGGGTGACAGCATAAGAAATATGAAAACTGGGGAAAATGAGAAGGTTACATTAGTGGCTGATGATGACCTATTACTTGCTCAGTGTTATGTTTTCTTCGCTGCCGGATTCAAAACGTCGACAACAGCTTTGGGTTACACTCTCTATGAATTGGCAAAGAATGAAGATATTCAGGAAAAAACACTAGCAGAAATAGATGCATATTTAGCTAATCATGACAATAAACTCAATTACGACTGTGTTTCGGAGTTGCCGTATTTAGAAGCTGTAATAGATGAGACTCTTCGTTATTACCCAGTTCTCGGCATGATCCCTCGAGAGCTGATGGAAGACTATACAATGCCTGGTGGTGTGAAGTTGGATAAAGGCATGCGAGTACAATTGCCGGTATACTATCTGCACCACAATCCCAAATTTTATCCAGAACCTGAAGAGTTTCGCCCAGAACGATTCCTTGGCGAGGAGAGGCGAAAAATCAATCCGTATGTGTACTTACCTTTTGGAGAAGGACCAAGAGTTTGCATCGGTAGGTGTATGCAATATGATTATTTGACGTTAACCGTGTTTATGAATCTAGAAATTAACCTTAAACACGCATTATATAACTCTAAATCAGAAAAACCCTAAGAGTTGTTTCTAGATTTTGTCTATTTTCTTTGTTTTGTTTGCGTTAATCATCGACATAAAGACCGGTTTGCCGACACGTCTATTATTTGGTAACACAGCAGCGCACAAAACGAGTTCTGTCAAGGTCAACTTCAATTCAATGAGTCAACTACCATGATGACTTGATCGGTTTATTTTTAGATCTATGATAATCATTTTTTTTATGCACATCGTTTTGTGTAACACTAAAATTTAGAAGTATTTTGTGCCCAATTCTGTTTCTTATTGCGTTACTAGTGATTAGATATCGGTTGGCATATGCTGGCTTTCTTTGTTATCATGCTTGCTGGCTGTCCAAAAAAGTTAATCATGATTTATGAGTTTTTGGTATCTATAGCTTGTGCCAATATTCAAAGGTTACACAATAATATCCTGGTAATCTAAACTAATATTATAAAGAGGAAAGATTTAATTGTGTGTTTGTTTGAATGTTTGCATTAAATAGGCTCCGAAACTACTGGTCCGATTTGCAAAAATCTTTCAGTGTTAGATAGCCCATTTATCGAAGAAGGCTATAGGCTATATATCACCACGCTGCGACCAATAGGAGTGGAGCAGCAATGAAAAATGTTGAGAAAACGGTTAAAATGTGACGCAAACGAAGTTGCGCCGGACAGCTAGTATTAAATATTTGTTTATTTGGTCATGCGTTTGTCTAAGTGACAACAAGCGATTATTATTCTGATAATATGTTATCTATAGACTTCAGGCTGTCCACATTTGTTCGCTATGATACGAGGATATTATGAAATTGTCATATAGACGTTACGGCCATGTTTCCATTAAAAATATTACATTTTTACCTAACTGATAAAGTTATATAATTTATAGTAACAAAACGGATATTGGATATACAGAAATGTAAAGTCAACTAGATAAGATACTTAAAAATGTAGTAAAGAAGGACGGTCGACTTATTGATTCTATTATGTATAGATATGTAGGGATACAATATATTTTAAAATTAATAGTTGAACATTAATTTATCATGGATCCATACGCTATATAGCTAACTGTAAAACGCAGGCTGTTTTCACCTACATAATATTTTTTCGCGTTAATTTATGAAGTTTTTTCATCGCCACAGCGCTTTAGTTGCTAGGCCTGTTTGATACCTTCAACTTGAATGTCTCTCGTTGCGTTTTTTTGTGGTATTTCCTTCGGCAGACTAGAATAATCCACATAAAAAAAACAATTATTATTTTTTATATTTTTGTTAACAGGAATGCGTTTCGCAAAGATGCAGATGCTGGCTGGCCTCATCACCATGTTGAAAAAATACCGCCTGGAGTTGGCTGATGGTATGCCGACGAAGCTGACCTTCAAAGCTCAGTCATTCATCACTCACCCTGTCGGAGGAATCCGACTCAAGTTCATCGAGAGGGAGGGATGGGAGAAGAGAGTATTTGTGAAGTAACACAGGTGTTATAGGTGGTCTTACTCGTCGATAAATGTTGTCTAGTTTATTTGAGTAAATTTTACAAATGTTTACCAACCGCACCTATCCGTCCACGTCATACAAGCGCCAATAGATTCTTGCAGCACTGTAACCGGCCTTTAGTAGCAACTCGACCAGTGATGATGTGTGATAAATTAAAAGTCTAGTTGTTGTTTACGACAACTAGACTTTTAATTATTACTTTAATATCTTAATGTATTAAGATAAAATATTTTTTTATTGATTTTTTATAGTTTTAGTAGAATTTCGACTACAAGTCAAGTATTTTCTAAAGAAATCTCTTTAGAAAATACTTATTTTGTAGGAGAAATTCTAAACATTATCCTTGCAATCGCAAGGATAGTTTTTTAATAGATGATCAATATTAAAAACCGTCAAAAACTATACAAATGCGTCTAGATTATTATGAGCATTTTACTGCATTTCTGACTACCTTCAACGAATCACTCTATTCTTCATGAATGCAATCCTACTAAAACTCCAGCCGTACCACAGTAGGACAAACTTGACTATACGAAAAAATTGGTATTTATGTTATTCAAAATATAACGATTGATATTTTTTAGTACATTGTGTATTAAGGGCGGTAAGTAAGGAATTACGATCGTGGCTCTAGTAGAAGCCCGAATTCGAAGACTGAAGGCTTTCTGAGTCTACGTTCCTAATTCCCGTACCGTCCGTGAAACATACAATGTTCATCACATTTGCGAGTAAATCATTATGAAAGTCAGCACAACTATTATTAAAATTTACGGATAAGAACGTGAACTTTTTTTTTAAGCGGGTGGCGGGCTTCTTGCCCACACCACAGATTATACAAATGTTTCGTTCAGAAACATTAAATACTTACGTAGGTATACAGCCATGACGGAGTGTAACAAAAAAATAATAATTTCAACGTTTTGATACAAAGCACTATCGATTATTAAGAACACTGTTGATCATTTAAGTAACATGTAGCGAGATTGCAATGAAATTCCTGTTTAGATAACATTCTAAGACAATTTTTCAATTGCGTGTATACAAACTCCTTGCTTGAACTTGCATGAACTGTGTGCTGTGCTTTAAATTTAAAAAAAAATACTTACCGACCTTGGGTTTTATATGGGGCATTACGGCCAAGTTAACCTGTATGTTTAGATACTGTTTACGTGCAAGTGCAATGAAAAATAATTAAATGGCCTAAAGAATTAGTATATATTTGTATTGTTTATTGAAAATAATTTTAATTGACTGTAACTGTATTATTTTCGAATTTACATCGTGGTTTGTAATTTAGTTATAACTTGTTATTTACCGTCACAAGAATTGAGGTAAATGTGGCTGAGATTCAATTATTATTTATGTATGGAAAATGTTTGATAAAGAAAGGTACACTGGGCTTAGGCTTGGTACTATTGTAAAATTAAGTAAACTCAAACTCAATGTGTTTATTCCAATTAGACCATTACAGGCACTTTTGGTAGTCAATAAAACAAAAATAACGCGAAGCTGCAGTCCCAGTCACAAGGCATAATAACTTGTGAAAGTACTGTAAATAAACTTTTATCATGGAGGTATAGATGTACTACCCCAATCTGTCAAATTTTCCTAATCAAGCTTAAACCTAATTTTTTAACGATAAAGTTGAAAATCTATTAAAGAAATTTAACAGATTGTGTTATACTATACCTAATTAAGATTTTAATTGCAAATTGTAAATATGTTTTAGTTTAGCCAATCAGTGACTTATGTGCTGTATACTACCTATTTAAGTGTAAACGTATTTAATTAATAATTTATTGCTTATTATATATTTTTATGATTTAATATTTGAGTGTTCCTATTGTTTTCCCCTACACATACATACACTTAACATTTGTAAAATCAAAATATTTTATTTCACATAGGCCTACATGGGTACGTATAAAACGTCGACAAAAGGTGCAAGGTTCGGGTTGTTCGTTTCCTATGGAGAAGAACCGGCAAGAAACTCGATGGTTACTCTTTTAAAATCATTTGGCTTTACAATATTTGAATGTTATAGCGTTAGTACTTAAGTATGTGAGGATAGCGTAGGCCCGACAATAAGTCGTTGCTTAAAAAAAACTACGAATTTACAAAGCCTACAATGTATACACATTTACAAAAAATAGGTTAATGAAAAATAATCTATATGTCGCAGTTGTCATGAATTATTCCGTTAGACACGGTCATCATGTGGGCAGAACATGGGTTCCGTGCTACGAAAACACACTACACGAGGTACACTGCTTTTGTCGAACTAACTTACTACTCACAAATTACTTGAAATTACAATCCAACACAATAACACTAGGCACCATGAATCGGGGAACAGTTTCGGGACGTCTTGACTCCGCCGTGGTCAGACACAGACTGTCCGCCTCACAGCGAGCTTGAAACATCACGACTCTGTAGAAGCACGCTTAGGTGTGGGTAGACTGGTGAGTAGGTCGCGTGATGCTACCTTTGGCGCGCTTGCCGATTCCTTTTCTGTTCGTACTAATGACCGGATCCTATATATACAAAAGTAAAATAAAACATAATAAGAAAACTAAATTAAACAATTGACACAAATGTTGTCATCAGTTCTGTAACCATTCTGCACAATGAATAAACGGTGCAATTATTTGAAAACTAATGTAAAACATCTGAATAAAAAGAATGGAATAAGTAAAATTGGGAATAGTTAGCTAGAGACATCCACATATTTGTGTCGTTTATGAGCTACCAGGGAAGCCGCATGAGCAGAAGGAACTACAGCCAAACTTCTTTATCTTCAACATAGTCCTTAATTTTGTAATATGCTTTTTTTAATGAGGACTGTTCTTTTTGTTAATCTTAATTTGGTGATCGATTCCAAGGAAAATTATAAATTTAGAAAATCCCGAGCTTCCAGCTTTCCACCCCCCGGCGATGCCCAAAGTGACAAGTGACAAGATTTCAAATGTCGAATCGACCAGAACTGTATAAGTAGTTTATATCCCTTCATCAATTAGAAAAGAGGTGATGATCTTCAAACGGCAAAGCAGATTTTCTCGAAACATAGTTAAAAACACTCCCGATTAAAACACCTTCCAAACGAAACCAATTTTATCAAAATCGGTTTATTCGTTTATGACCTACGCTAGCACAGACAGACACACAGAATACACCCGTCAAACTTATAACACCCCTCTTTTTCAGTCGGGGGTTAAAAATCGGTGTCACTTCAATCATGGTAAGTTGAATAGTAGCTCAATGTTCGTTACTTTTCATCTTTACATATGTCGTGGTCGTAAATTCTTTAGGGTACCTAATAAATAATTGACACAATGACCGAACTTAAGAAAAAGGTGAATCATGTACCGACTTGAATATTCTTACAAATTGTTAATTGTTAGGTAACAAAGTACTCAACAACAAAAAAAAAACATTTAATGGTCCAATCTGAACTCTAAAGGTCCAAACTAACAAAATAATAAAATCATCAGATAATTATAATAACGACGTTACAATCTATCAAATCAGTCACTTAAATTCAACAGGTTTACACACACACAAACAAGTAGGTGAACAATGCACCAACACTAACTCATACACACTTAATTATAGCGCGGTAATATCCTCATAATCAACAACACAGGTACTAAAATAATAGCGTATAACACGTTAGTAGCTCAGTCTACTCAGGTTGCTCAGAGAAACCACACGATGTTTCTGTATCTTCTAGTGACGGCAGCTTTGCTGTTCTACTATGTGATTACGCGGAAATATAACTACTGGAAAGACAGGAATGTACCACACACCAAGCCTACGTTCTTATTGGGAAATTATGGAGACATGATCCTACAGAAGAAATCCTTCGGAGAAACAATTCAAGATCGCTGCAATGAATTTCCTAATGAAAAATTTATTGGAGTATTCTATGGTACAGAACCAGTGCTGATTCCCAAAGATCCAGAAATCATCAAGTTGATTGTGACGAAGGACTTCTACTACTTTCATGGAAGAGAATTATCGGTCCACCAGCATAAAGAACCACTAGCTTTGAACCTTTTCGCTACATATGGTGACAGTTGGAGAGTCTTACGACAGAATTTGACTCCGCTGTTCTCGTCTGCAAAGATGAAGAATATGTTCCATCTTATTGAGAAATGTTCGTTCGTGTTCGAGACAATGCTGGATCGTGAAACTAATATCTCAAAGGAGCTCGAAGTCAGGTCATTGACCTCAAGATATACAATGGAATGTATTGGAGCCTGCGCTTTTGGTGTAGACACGAAAACAATGACGGAAGAAGATAAAGAAAATCCTTTCAGATCAATGACAGACTTCTTGGATCCGCCGACATATGTGGTTTGGATGAGAATAATTCGTTCAATTTGGCCATCCATATTTTACATGTTTGGATTCAAGATGCTGAAAAAACAATTGCAATTCTTCGGGGATCTGATTACTTCTGTAATGTCCGCAAGGAAATACAAATCGTCTGGAAGACATGATTTCGTAGACCTTTTAATGAGTTGGAAGCAAAGCCATCAAATAATTGGTGATAGTATAAAGAATATCAAAACTGGTGAAAACAAAAAAGTGACGTTAGAAGGTAATGACGATCTGTTAGTTGCTCAGTGTTTTGTTTTCTTTGCTGCTGGCTTTGAAACATCTTCAACCACTTTGAGTTACACTCTATATGAACTCGCGAAGAATAATGAAATTCAGAACAAAGTGTTACAAGAAGTAGATGCATATCTAGCTCGTCACGAGAATGTACTCAATTATGATTGTATTTCGGACTTGCCATACTTGGATGCTGTTGTGGACGAGACTCTTCGTTTTTACCCAGTTCTTGGTATGATTCCGCGCGAGTTGATGGAAGAATACACAATGCCTGGTGGAGCAAAGTTAACTAAAGGCTTGCGAGTACATTTGCCGGTGATGTATCTCCACCACAATCCGGAATTTTATCCAGAACCTGAAGTTTTTCGGCCAGAAAGATTTCTTGGTGAGGAGAAGAGGAATATAAATCCGTATGTGTACCTGCCGTTTGGAGAAGGACCAAGAACTTGTATTGGTGAGTTTAAGTGTTTTACAATTTATTCATAGTCGCGTTTCTACCCTGTAATAAACACTGAAACGTTATAATCAGACTTGTAGTATTATAAATTATCCAACCATAGGTACTACTTTCAGTTTTAATTTTAGAAACTTTTTCATAAGCGGCTTGAATTAGCTCGTCTGCTTATGTAAATGACCTGTTGAAATAAAACCCTTACTGAATAAAATAACAAACAACATCACTTAAAACGAAACAGTATAACAAATTAACCTCCCGACGTAACAAACTTGGTACTTAACCTGTGTAAAATTTTGAGAGCGTTTTAAAAGCCCCGTGGCTTCGTAACGAGGGAAGACATTAATATTGACGGGGTTAACTCACGATACAGGACTTATTTATGAAGTAACTACACCTGTAATGGACTGCTATTATTTATTTTATGTGAACACGTACTTTTTCTGGTTTAAAATTGTTGTACGGACTTCTTTTGTAGAAAGATCGTCATAAAATAATGCGACATTAATTATCAGACTTTTCAACTTTGCCTCAGTATTTGTTTCTTCTAAACCATATTCTATCAGGTAGGTTTTCAGCCTATTCGACATTTGAAGTACTCTCAGTTGTAGACGAAAAAGGATATAAGATTATAGAGGAAGAAGAATCTAGGGTGATAGACGAAATCAAAGAAGTCATCATAGCAGACAAGCCTAGTGCGAAATGATCTAGGGTCTTTATACTTTTATTGTCAGCATTATAGTAATTGTCAGCACTGCTTCTCCTAACCAAGGGCCTCAAAATAAGCCCTTTACTGAAGGTCTTAGGGCGATACGCTAAATGTTTCCGCAACTAAAATTATTTTATTCTTCTTTGCTTCATTTAATGTACCTATCTTAGTTTGTTTCGAACTAGGATACTCCAGCGACTACGGAGAATTTAATTAAATATCACCAATATAACCAGTTTTTGTAAGACTTATTAACCTTCATCAGGTCAAAGTCTGAAGTTAAGATCAAAGTCATCTAAACATCACGAGATGATTCTGATAAAAAAGGCAATGTCTAGTTTATGTTTGATACAAAATTAGACTGTATGGTTGGTAATAATTGCTTGTATTTTTATTTTGTGAATGGCATCTCGCAGTTCAACCTAGGAGATTGTCGTCTACTTAACTGGACTATCCTGTGGGTGCCTTAAGAGTAAGGCTTCCTGCCAGGGCAAAAAAACATACAAACTAAGCGACTACATGCTAAGGGCATCCCCTGTGGGGTAAGAGCCTCGGCTTAGGGCGTCGCTGGGGGAGGATTGCATGGGAACAGGCTGGATCTGAATGATATCATTATTTAGAGGCTGATTTAAAACTACTGGCACAGCATCGCGGGCTGGCTCGTGCGAGGGTCTGTGAGGGCATGGACCGGGACGTCGCGACGGACCTCGACAGCGAGGTCGGAAAGGCGGCGGCTTGAGTCGAAACTTTTTAAGAATGCTAGTCTCTTTGCCACTCTCTTGGAGAAGGGTGATAGCATCATCGGAAGTGGGACTTAAAACAATGGTTTTAAGTCCCACTTCCGATGATGCTATCATTAACATTATCCCATCACAAATATAAAAGGCAGTCCTAGTAATGACTAGGACTGCCTTTTATATTTGTGATGGGATAATGTTCAAGAATTGGGCTTTTCCAAAACAAGGAAGTTAATAATTTTAGGCAGGAATAAATAGATTATAAACAATTTCTGTTTACCATAAAGGTAAAATAAAATTGCTGCAAGGAAAATACAATTTGTAATACGCAGGTGTTTACGTTTCGTAATCATGTATACCTATTTTTGTATCGCTTCGTCAACAAGATAAGATATTAAGCTGAAAACATTTTCGATCATGTTCTTTTTATTATTTTGACCGAGAATAAAATAACAAGTTTAGGGTTAATTGAAAGATCCTGAAGAATACTGAACATATTCATATTAACCATCAATTTGCTAGTAATGTTTATGAAGTAAATGTTGCCCAAAGGGTGAATCACAATAATTATTACTGCTAATACAAAAAGTTTCTATCATATCAGGCGTGCAAAAATACAAAGCAGATAGGCAAGTACTAAACGTAGGTATACACATAAATGTTTGCACAGTCATAGGAAGGTTAGTCAACTCCAATCTCGCAGTGAAACCACACGATGTTTCTGTATCTACTAGTGACGGCAGCTTTGCTGTTTTACTATTTGATCACGCGGAAATATAACTACTGGAAAGACAGGAACGTACCCCACACAAAACCTACGTTCTTATTGGGGAATTATGGAGACTTATTTCTTGAAAGAAAATCTTACGGAGAGACAGTCCAAGACATCTGCAAGGAATTTCCTGATGAGAAATT
The DNA here is from genome assembly GCA_949152445.1 of Cerastis rubricosa. Taxonomy (NCBI): domain Eukaryota; kingdom Metazoa; phylum Arthropoda; class Insecta; order Lepidoptera; family Noctuidae; genus Cerastis; species Cerastis rubricosa. The sequence continues at coordinate 21,079,284 of OX424541.1, forward strand.
TATTGGAGCGTTCTACGGCACAAACCCCGTCCTGATTCCTACGGATCCAGAAATCATCAAGCTCATTGTGACTAAGGACTTCTACTACTTTCACGGAAGAGAACTATCTGAACACAATCACAAGTTGCCAGCCGCATTGAACCTTTTTGGTACTTATGGCGATAGTTGGAGAGTTATCCGACAGAACATGACTCCACTGTTCACGTCTGCGAAGATGAAGAACATGTTTCATCTTATCGCGAACTGTTCGTTCGAGTTCCAGTCTATGTTGGATCGGGAAATTAAAATTTCCGAAGAACAAGAAGTTATCTCAATGACCACAAGGTTCACTATGGATTGTATTGGAGCCTGTGCCTTTGGCATAGACACAAAAACTATGACAGAAGAAGAAGACAATAATCCTTTCAGGAGAATAATTCGTTCTTCGAAACCGAAAAAATCTGTAACTTATCAGAGATTATTGCGTTCCATGTGGCCAAGGATCTATTATGCACTCGGATTTGGGGAAAATAAAAACCAATTGGATTTCTTATTTAACTTGATTACTTCTGTGATGACGCAAAGGGAATATAAATCTTCTGAAAGAAACGATTTCGTCGACCTCATAATGAGTTGGAAGGAAAAGCAACAAATTGAGGGTGACAGCATAAGAAATATGAAAACTGGGGAAAATGAGAAGGTCACATTAGTGGCTGATGATGACCTATTACTTGCTCAGTGTTATGTTTTCTTCGCTGCCGGATTCAAAACGTCGACAACAGCTTTGGGTTACACTCTCTATGAATTGGCAAAGAATGAAGATATCCAGAAAAAAACACAAGCAGAAATAGATGCATATTTAGCTAATCATGACAATAAACTCAATTACGACTGTGTTTCGGAGTTGCCGTATTTAGAAGCTGTTATAGACGAGACTCTTCGTTATTACCCAGTTCTCGGCATGATCCCTCGAGAGCTGATGGAAGACTATACAATGCCTGGTGGTGTGAAGTTAGATAAAGGCATGCGAGTACAATTGCCGGTATACTATCTGCACCACAATCCCAAATTTTATCCAGAACCTAAAGAGTTTCGCCCAGAACGATTCCTTGGCGAGGAGAGGCGAAAAATCAATCCGTATGTGTACTTACCTTTTGGAGAAGGACCAAGAGTTTGCATCGGTAGGTGTATGTTATATGATTATTGACGTTAGCCGTGTTTATGAATCTAGAATTAACTTTAAACTTGTATTCTATACCTCTAAATCAGAAAAACCCTAAGAGTTGTTTCTAGATGTTGTCTATGTTCCTTGCTTTGTTTGCGTTAATCATCGACATAAAGACCGGTTTGCCGACACGTCTATTATTTGGTAACACAGCAGGGCACAAAACGAGTTCTGTCAAGGTCAACTTCAAATCAATGAGTCAACTACCATGACTACTTGATCGGTTTATTTTTAGAACTATGATAATGATTTTGTTTTTGAACATCGTTTTGTGTTCCAGTGTTCGACTAAAGTTGAAAAATGTTTTTGGCGTTTCTCAAGGAAGTATGATTAGCCCAATTCTGTTTATTATTGCGTTACTAGTGATCATCTATCGGTTGCCATATGCTGGCTTTATTTCTTATCATCCTTGCTGACTGGCCTAACCTAATCATGATATATGAGTTTTTGGTATCTATAGCTCGTGCCAAAATTCAAAGGTTACACAATAATAATTTATGTAATTTAATATCTGTTTATTTGGTCAGCTCTTAGTCGTTTGTTTATCTAAGTGACAACAAGCGATATTTATTCTGATAATATGTTATCTTTAGACTTCAGGCTGTCGTTGTCGCTATGATAAGAGGATCATATGAAGTTGTTATATAAATGTTACGGCAATCATGTTTCAATAAAAAATATTTCGTTTTTACCTAACTTATAAAGTTGTATAATTTATGGTAACAAAACGGGTATTGGATATACAGAAATGTAAAGACAACTAGATAAGATATTTAAAAATGTAGTAAGGAAGGTCGATCGACTTAATAGTTCTATGAAGTAATATATTTTAAAATTAATAGTTTAACATTATTTTATCATGGATCTATTATGCTATATAGCTAACCGTGGTTGGAGTGTAGCGTTAAGGTGCTATGGCGCGAGTACTTTTTTCAATAATTTCATTTCCTTTTTTCTCAGAAATTTCATTTCCTTATTTCTCAGAAATTTCCCAAATATTATTGCAGTATCAGGTTGACCTTGACCATAAAAATCATTTAGGTGCTGAGAAGCATCGCACTACGACGTACGGTTTCCGAGTTAAGAGCTTTTTTTTCTTGTTTTTTTTTTTAAATTTTTCTTGTTATTTTTTTTCTCATTATTTCTCGGGTTTTTTTACACCATCTCATAGTTTTCTACTAGAGCAACAATTTCTTACCAGAAAAGATTTTCCTCTGAGCCACCATTTTGGAAATAAAGATCGTTTTATATAAAATAAAATTTGGAGGCCCATAATTCGGAAACGATGCGTTGTGGTTCCATAATTCTCAGATCCTAATTGTTTTCTATGGTTAGGTTTAAAGTGAAAATGCATTTTTTATTTTGAAATTTCTGTGAAATATTTTTTTTTAATTTTATTTTTTGTAAAATCGACGATGTCCCAAAATATTATTTTAACAAAAATATTTTTTTTTGGTTTTTCATAGTGCCCGCACTGACCCTAACCATAAACCGCAGGCTGTTTTCACCTACTTAATATATTATATTTTCGCGTTAGTTTATGAATTTTTTTTCATCGCCACAGCGCTTTAGTTACTAGGCAATTTCCAGATACTTTCTACTTAAATGTCTCTCGTTGCGTTTTTTTGTTGTAGTTTTTTCGGCAGATTCGAATAATCCACATCTGACCAGCTTGTTGGCTCTACAAGCAGTACCTCTGAACAAAAATAAACAATTATTTACTTTTATATTTTTGTTAACAGGAATGCGTTTCGCAAAGATGCAGATGCTGGCTGGCCTCATCACCATATTGAAGAAATACCGCCTGGAGTTGGCTGATAGTATGCCGACGAAGCTGACCTTCAAAGCTCAGTCATTTATCACTCACCCCGTCGGAGGGATCCGACTCAAGTTCATCTAGAGGGAGGGTTGGGAGAAGAGAGTGTTTGTGAAGTAACACAGGTGTTATAGTAGTACTTGGATATTTTGGCGCGTGGTATTACTCGTCGAAAAATGTTGTCTAGTTTATTTGAGTAAATTTTACAAATGTGTACCAACCGCACCCATCCAAGCGCCACACGTCATACAAGCGCCAATAGATCCATGCAGCACTGTAACCGGCCTTTAGTAGCTCGACCAGTGATGATGTGTGATAAATTAATTAACTTTATTTTTAATTTAATATCTAAATGTATTGAGATAAAATTATTTTTTATTGACTGTTTACAGTTTCAGTAGAATTTCGACTACAAATAAATAGTAGTAGTAGTAGTCGAAATTCTAAAAATTATCCTTGCAATCGCAAGCATAATTTTTGAATAGATATTCAGTATTTATTATTATGAGTATTTTACTGCGTTCTTGAATAACTTCAACGAATCACTCTATTCTTCATGAATGCAATCCTACTAAAACTCCAGGCATACCACATTAGGAAAAACTTGAATTTACGAAAATGTGGTATTTATGTTATTCAAAATGTTCTTATTTTTAATTAATTAAATAGCTCTAAGAATTATTATTACAATTTTAATTGACTGTAACTGTTTTATTTTCCAATTTACCTCGTGGTTTGTAATTAAGTAATAACGTGTTATTTACCGTCACAAGAATTGAGGTAAATGTGGCTGAGATTCAATTATTATTTATGTATGGAAAATGTTTGATAAGGAAAGGTACACTTAGGCTTGGCAATATTGTAAAATTAAGTCAATAAACTTTTATCATCTAAGCACAGACTCCCGATACATGAAGCTACCCGAAGCTGTCAAATTTCCTAATCAAACTTAAACCTAATTCTTTAACGATAAAGTTGAAAATCTGTTAAAGAAATTTGAGAGATTGTTGTAGCTTGATGTGCTGGCCTAATTAAGATTTTGGTTCCAAATAAAAATATGTTTTAGCCAATCAGCGACTTATGTGCTGTATACTATCTATTTAAGTATCAACCTATAATTGATTACTAATTATATATTGTTATGATTTAATATTTGGGTGTTTCTATTCTTTTTCCTCACACACACATACACTTAACACTTGTAAAATGTTGAAAATTACATACTTTAATTACATACCATAATTATATACCACCACAGGAAATACTTCAGAAATTGTGCAATTATAAGATGCTTTAATTTCGACATATTGTTCATACTGAGTGGGTATTATAGCCGTTGTTAGTAAACTACTTGTTCATATTGTTTGTCCTTGGTTTTATCTAAACACTTCAGAATCTACGACTATTTACCTACTACCCAATTTATTAAAAAAGCAAGACAAATGGCAATAGATCGTAACTTACAGCAAGTGTGAACTAGAAGATTAACAAGCACATAATACAAGCTTTTCGATAGCTTATATCAATACAATACATTTTTGCATCGTATTAAATGAAACGTTAATAAATGTCAAGTTTGTATATGACTCAAAGACAAGCGAATAAGTAAACAGTTCCCTTAAGTTAGTTTCCCTCAAGATTTAAAATATAATTCAAGTTTTAACAAATACCTCCACGACCTCCATCCTATTCAATGCATGCATCAACATAATGTTAATGTTTTGAGGGGGTTAAATTGAGTCTTACCGTAACATAATTTTCACCCCAAAAAAAAGTCGTATCCCATCACACTAAATAATTCTATGCAAAAAATATGGCGGCTTCGTGAATTGTCCGTTTCCGCCTTGTATTATTTCATCGTCACTGCTCTCAAAACGGGTAAAGCAAACATCGTAATGAAACCACCAAAGCGTATTCCAGAATCATCTCAATTCCACTATTCTATGAGGACTGGGTCCTCATGATGGCCCACTCTATCTCACTAAGAGAATGGCTGTTCCTGGTTGTGCTATATTACTGCTTGCATTGTGTGGACAGGTCCACTGAAATCTGTGTGGTACTTTCCTCAAAAAAACATCTCAGCAGTCTATACTATAGAGTCTATAGTATCAACTAAGCAGTCAGCAATAACCACTCTATCTTCATCATCACCATGTTCTCACTGCTGGGACACAGGCCCAGTGCGGGTTTGTAGAGGTCACCTGTTTCCTCACGATGTTTTCCTTCACCGTTTTTGAGGGCTCTATCTTCATACTAGAATGTTTTAGGCCTTTAACAAAAATCTAGATTTCTGTCTTAAGGCCACGGATTGAATGTGTTGGTCACAGGCCTTTCTTTGGAATACGTAAAATTATGCCTTTAATGGCAAAACAAATTAAGGAAAACTGGGGATGCACTATAAGAACCCTTTCTAAAGTTACTGGGATTATCCTGGCTGGAGGCCTTACTCTTAAGGCACCCACAGGATAGTCCGGTTAAGCCGACGACAACCTCCTAGGTTGAAATGCGAGATGCCATTCCCAAAAAAAAAAAAAAAAATATACTGGGATTACAATAGTGATGTTTTGCTATGTTATGTTTGGATTAAACATGTTTTATTGGTAGACAGCTATGTTTAGCGCCTACGGATAAGACACAGGCAGAGAGGACGGATGTGCTAAGGTCACTATTTTTTCCTTTCAAGATTACATGAGGACAACGACAGAGCTCTCCAGAGCGACTAGAGATTACAAATAAATGATGTATGTGGTGATAAGCTTTCGAAAATCTTGTGTCAATACTTTTGAAAGTTGTTTAAGCCATACGAAGCGGTTAGAAGATGATTGACAGTCGTTTAGGACAACACACATACACACCCTCATGCCTTTTTCGCATGGGGTTTAGGGAAACCACAGAACCCCACTTGTTACGATTCTTAGATTCTCCTTTTGCGTGGACCACGTTTATCACGGTCATATATGCGAGCCTGTTGAGTACCGTTTACCACAAATCTCTAGACATTTTGGTAGTTTGTGTTTTTTATAGTCGTCGGACCTTTGGAGATTTATCTTTTTGTAAGTGTATATTGTAGCTTAGGTATTTCCATTTAAAAAAAGGTTGTTTTCTAACTTGGTGGTTTAGTCACCTGCAAGGTATTGGTCCACCACAGTCAAGCTAGCCAAAAGGTTTTTGCCAGCATGACAGCTAATATATGTGACTGATATAATAGAGCTGTTGGTTACACCGTACCATATTAGTTTTATGTTGATTAAACGCTACATTATGTTGATTTTCTGTGTCTTTAATTTAATTGAAGGTAATTAAAAAGAACAATATTTTGAGGTCATTAACATAACATATTTATTTACAGTCAAATATTTACATAATAATACATTACACGTTATAGTTAAACACATAACTGTACGGTGATTGAATTTACAATATGTGCACCTATTTATTTTGGCCACTCCTTAAATATACTAATTATATTTAAATTATACATTATGTAAAAGTCTTATTGTTGTTGTCGTTGTCCGAATCACTACCCAAGCTCAACTTAAAGCCTGGGGGCGGACAACTGCTGTCTTAATAAAAGATTATTAGGATTACCTATAAGTAGTTACCCTCCCCAGGCTTAAAGTAAGAACTTTAGAGTGGGAAAGAGATGGGAGCTTAACGCTCTCTCTTTCCAGCACTAAAGAAAGATGAGTGAAATACTGGTCTGAGAGGTGCATTCCCTAGTAACAATTCTTTACTTCGCCAACAATCTCTTTTCCCATCCTTCCCTCTCGATGAACTTGAGCCTGATGCCATCTACCGGGTGGGTGATGCCCGTCAGAGCCTTGAAGGTTAGCTTGGTCGGCATACCATCAGCCAGCTCCAGACGGTACTTCTTCAACATTGTAATGAGACCAGTCATCATCTGCATCTTCGCAAATCGCATACCTGGAAAATAACACAAAAGAAAACTGATTAAGTCATCATAATTTCAGCCCAAAAGATGTCCACTGCTGGACAGAGGCCTCCCCCAAGTGTCGCCACATTGACATTTTGGGGGGGTTTTGCCATAATCGCCACGCTTGGCAGGCGGGTTGGCGACCGCAGTACGGTTGTTACAAAAGCACAGAGAACGCTGCTGCCCAGTTTCTGGCAAGTCCCTTAATCGCCTCTTACGACACCCACGGGAAGATATGGGATGGTGCTATTCTTTACGTCCGACACCATACAGAGCGATTAAGACTTGACTGAAAAGAATTGATTCTGAGGAAATCATCCGAAAGACAGCGGAAATTACCGCTAGCTGAGTTAGTCAGTGGACTTTTTCTTCTGCAGAAAAATAGTGAAATTCTATCACCCTTATTAATGAAAGAGAAGTCAAAACTGTTTGGATCAATATACTCGTAAGTTCACAAAAGCTCTTTTCCTTTTCAATCCTGTTAATTTGTTTAATGTAATGAACGAAACGCTCGTAAAGCTCGTGAAGCTTTGCTGTTTTTTGTCCAGACGCTAATGACGGTAGGCAAGTTATCAAATAAGCAGCAGCAAAGGTAACGTGTAATAATTCTCGGGATGTTTCGATGATTACTTGTTATTGCAAACTATCGTATTAAGAATCACATCCATTCGGTCAGTCGCGTTTGATTTTGTTTTGTTTCATATCAGTTTCAAAATAGTATCAGAATGATAACCAACATGATTATTTAGCTATAATCTTGTTGGTTATCATTAGATAGCCAACAACACTTTTCATTTAATATGATAACATTTTAAGTGTTGGTACTTGCGATTTATTTAATAGAATTTCCCCAGTATGATGGTTAATTTAAAAATAATACTTTACTACTTTACTTTTTTAAATAGTACTCACCAATGCAAAGTCTTGGTCCTTCTCCAAACGGCAGGTAAACGTAAGGATTGATTTTCTTTTTCTCCTCACCCAGGAATCTTTCTGGACGAAACACTTCTGGTTCTGGATAAAATTCCGCATTGTGATGCAGGTAATACACAGGTATATTAACTCGCATGCCTTTATCTAGCTTTGCACCACCAGGCATGGTGTAGTCTTCCATCAGCTCCCGAGGAAGCATGCCGAGAACTGGGTAATAACGAAGAGCCTCATCAATAACAGCATCCAAGTACGGTAACTCCGAAATACAGTCGAAATTGAGCTTATTCTCATGACGAACTAAATATGCGTCCACTTCTTCCAACACTCTGTCCTGAATTTCTTTATGCTTTGCAAGTTCATATAGAGTGTAACCTAAAGTAGTTGACGATGTTTCAAAGCCAGCAGCAAAGAAAATGAAACATTGAGCAACTAACAGATCATCAGTAGCTTCTAATGTAATTTTTCTTACTTCTCCAGTCTTGCTATTTTGTAAACTTTCACCCACTATTTTCTTGCTTGTTTTCCAACCCATCACGAGGTCCACGAAGTCATTCCTTCCAGAATGTTTGTATTCCCGTCGGGACATTACAGAAGTAATCAGGTCATGGAAAAACTGAAATTGCTTTTTCAGCAATTTGCCACCGAATAAATAAAATATTGATGGCCACATATTACGTACTTCTCTTAAGGCTACCCCAACTCTGGGTGGATCTGCGAATTCAGCAACTTTCCTGAATGGATTTTCTTTGTCATCTTCTGACATCGTATTTGTGTCTACTCCGAAAGCACAAGCTCCGATACATTCCATAGTATATCTTGCAGTCAACGCCCTGACTTCGAGCTCTGTTGAAATTCTAGTTTCGCGATCCAACATGTCCTCGAACCTGTGTGAACAGTTGTTGATGAGATGAAACATGTTCTTCATCTTCGCAGATGAGAACAACGGACTCATATTCTGGCGCAACACCTTCCAACTGTCGCCGTAGGTACCGAAGAGGTTCAAAGCTGCTGGTTCCTTGTGACTGTGCTCAGACAAGAATCTTCCATTGAAACTGGCAAAGTCCTTCGTAACAATCAGTTTGATAATTTCTGGATCTTTGGGAATCAGTACGGGTTCTGTGCCATGGAATGCTCCAATGAATTTCTCGTTCGGGAACTCATAACAATAATCTTGAAGTGTTTCTCCGATGGATTTTTTCTGTAGAAGTACATCTCCATAATTTCCCAGTAAGAAGGTTGGTTTCTTGTGAGGTACGTTCCTGTCCTTCCAGTAGTTATATTTTCGCGTGATCACATAGTACAGGAGAACCAGAACCGTGACGGTTAGGTAGAGAAACATCGTGTTGTTTCACTGAGCGATCTGACTCGACTGAGCGTTTATCGTACAAACAGGTGATTGTATAGCTGTGTCCGAATTTTGGCTTTGTATTTATATCATGGCTGATTGCGTATGATGTCATAGTATCGTGATTATCGTTGCTTATCTACTAAGGTATGTTTTTTCAAAGGTTTTTATTATTTAAACTCATTTTATATAATGTGTTGATAATAACATGCTTAGTAATATTAAAATTTTACAAATCCACGTTTTATTTACAAACTTATTTTACAATAGTTAAAAAATTTGGGCATGCATACAATGTTTGACCAGCTAACTTGATCTATCAAGTTTGACTTGATCGTTAAACCATGGAACTGCTAATAGAAGACTTGAGACTGACTACACTTTTAAATTTATTGCTTTCAATACAGTCAAATTGCATCACTTATGGCTCGGCGTGATGACTTTGCAAATTGCGGTGATCGACGTATCAACTATGCGTCATCGGGGGCGGGACTCGCGTTACAACTTCAAGCGAAATCGGGGGCTTGGCAAATTTGGTAGCCAGGCGACATTTGAGAGACCTACATTACGAAAAAACGATCATAGGGCACTCCGAGCAAATAGGTAAGGATAGTTTAGAAGTACGATCAAACACGTGAGACCCAAGCGAGTGCCACCGCGGCTGGAGTCGGCGCGCTACATACAATTTATTACACTACATTAATTACACTAGGTTGTTACTAGGCTACGGCTCATCACAAATACACAATTGTAGTAGTCTTATAAACACTGACGTGTGCTAATATTCACGTGAGTACTGAGTACCTACTTACATTGTAAATTGGTGAATCTAAGATTTACATAATTGCCTTAAGGTGGTCCTTCCCTGTTGTATGTCAATTTTAAGTAAATTAAGGGGGATATTTCGAACTTACACCATCGGAATTGGTGACTGTCCTCCAGCACCAGTTCATCATAGCATTCACTAATTTCGGGCATTCTAATCTCATAGAAACATCAAACGACCAAAAAACATCAGTATTTTGACAAACAATGGTATCAAAATACCTAACAAGATTAAAATCCCTTAAGAATAAAAACACATTTTCTGTATAAAAACACTCGTCCTAGTTTCATAATAAAATACGTTTTGTATCAGAATTATTCCCTTCAGATAATATTATAGCTAGGCGTTCCCAGGGGAGAAGAACGGAGAAAAACAACTGAGCATCGAGGATATGTGTTTTATTATTATTTCAAGTATTTTGTTGAGTATTGTGGTATTACTAAACCGATATTGTGTGTAATAAAGTATTTATAGATAAGGTTTGGATAAAAAAGAGGTCCTATTTGAAGTTTGAGTGGTAGATAATGTCTTGTGGCCTAAGTCTACCTATGTACAATTTTTGTATATGTCGCAGTTGTCTTGATTTATTCCGTTAGACACGGTCATCATGTGGGAACATGGGTTCCGTGCTATGAAAACACACACTACACGAGGTACACTGCTTTTGTCGAACTCACTTACTACTCACAAATTACTTGAAATTACAATCCAACACAATAACACTAGGCACCATGAATCGGGGAACAGTTTCGGGACGTTTTGACTCCGCCGCGGTCAGACACAGACTGTCCGCCTCACAGCGAGCTCGAAACATCACGACTCTGAAGAAGCGCGCTTAGGTGTGGGTAGACTGGTAAGTAGGTCGCGTGATGCTACCTTTGGCGCGCTTGCCGATTCATTTTCTGTCCGTACTAATGACCGGATCCTACATATATAAATTTTAAATAAATAAAAAAATGATGATGATAAATGATGTTCTGTATGGTGTCGGATCTAAAGAATAGCACCATCCCATGTCTTCCCGTGGGTGTCGAGGCGACTAAGGGACTTTCCAGGGAATGGGCAGCTCTGTGCTTATGTAACACCCGTACTGCGATCGCCAACCCGCCTGCCTAGCGTGGCGATTATGAAAAACCCCCCTTGTGTTAATGTGGTGATACTTGGGGGAAGCCTATGTACAGCAGAGGACGTCTTACGGCTGAAATGATGATGATGTTGATGATGAAATAAATGAATGGTCTGCCTCGCAGGTCGAGTGGTCACAAGCGGGACTGCAGAGCATGAGCTTCGGGATTCGATTCCCAGGTCTGACATAGTCGGAATACTGGGGTTTTTCATCGGGAATTTCTCAGTAGCAGCCACGGAGTCTGGATTTGTGCTCGGACGATGACAATACTCGCCCCCTTTTACGTGATGTTATGTTAGGAATGGAAAACATGTTTAGGTACTGTAATTCGTGAATGTCAGCACGTTGTTTGTGGGATCTTTGACAGTCGTTACGAGTAGTCAGAAGCTCGAAAGTTTAAACACCAGTCTTACTAAGGGGTATCTTATTACAAATTGATCAATCATGAAATCATCAATCAAGTCAGAAATTTCGACGCAAGCTTATACGATGCTATAAAATAGCGATGTTTGTAACTGCGAAAGAACGTCTCTGCGATACCTACTACTTGACTTCGATGAAGGTTACTGCGATAGATCTTCACTGCAATACTACTTCACTTCGATGGACGTTACCGCGAAAAATCATTCCTACTGAGCCACGCATAGGCGCCGGCAGTATTTTTTCCATGAAAACAGCTCATTTTTTTGGGGTTCCGTACCCAAAGGGTCAAACGGGACCCTATTACTGAGACTTCGCTGTCCGTCCGTCCGTCCGTCTGTCACCAGGCTGTATCTCATGAACCGTGACAGTTAGGGAGTTGAAATTTCTACAGATTGTGTATATTGATATGTATGTTGATGCTATAACAACAAATACTAAAAACAGAATAAAATAAATATTTAAGGGGGGCTCCCATACAAAAAAGTGAATTTTGTGCTCGTTTTTACAAATAATGGTAAGGAACCTTTCGTACGCGAGTTCGACTCGCACTTGGCTGTTTTTTTTGCACTCTGTATGTTAAATTCAAGTTCACTTTGTAGATCTAAACAGAATTACAGATAAGCCCATGAATAAAAAAAATAAAATAAGAGAATAAAAAAAACAGGATTCTAGATCGAGCTTGAAAATTTTAGCACCCACCTCGAATTTGATAGGTTTCCTTTTATCATTGATTAAACACGGAAAATACGGCGATTTCTGCATATTTTTAAAGAAAAACTTATGAACCCAAAATCTTCATCCTTTCTATGTATTTTCTTTTCCGGGGTGCCAGTGTCCCTTGCACCCCGCTGCGGACAAAAACTAGTACCTAATACACGCTTAAAATTTACAAATAAAGCTTCGTATTCATGGTAAACATTTGTTTAGCAACATGGTTGCATAAACATGTTGCCGAGTTGCTGTCAACATATTGCGGGCAACACTTGTTTTGCGGAGTTGATCACGCCATGTTGCAGAGTTGACGCCCGGCGAGCGAAAACGTCAGTTTATCAACAAATGTTGACGTGTGTGGACGTGTTTGCAACTGTTTAAAAACATGGCGGTAGTGTGGAGCAACGATAAAATTATGCACAACAACACTACTTCCTCGGGCAACATTTTAACGCAGACTGGCGTGTGTGGACAACCCATATTGATTTAAACAAAGTTTCCAGCAGCATTGTCGCCGTTCATCAACAACGTTGATCAACTGTTGCTAAACAAATGTTTACCATGAATACGAGGCTTAAGGTGCTCCAACAACCCCAACAACCACCACCACCAACCAACCAACCAGGCACCTTGCGCGCCTTCAACGGTTGGGTCATGACAGTTTTGATGTATTCTTTCAGTACACTCAGACGGAACTTGATGCCCTAGATAGGACGTTCCGCGTACTGCTGACCGCAAATGGGATACATCACCCACGGTCGTCGGTGATGAGACTGTTTATCCCGCGGAGGTGTGGGTTCCTGGCTTCTTAAATGCAAAGATCCTGCACAACCCTGAGGTATACAGTCTCAGAGAATACTTCCTAGACAGAGGAAGGAAGGAAGATAAAGTATTCTCTCTCTTCTTTATTTCTCTCTTGAGATGTGATCTCAGTGGTCAAGGGCCTTACCCAACTCTCGCTGGCTAACGAGAACTGGCGCAAGCCTATAAGTATTAGATACTATTGACCACAGTGAAGTTTGACAGAGCAAGGAGCTTTACGGCCGCTTATACCGGGGCCTACATGAACCACGTGCATCGTGAACGGTGCTAAATAATAGCTATGACTTTTTTACTATCAGAAAGCCAGGAATACATTTGTGATGAGGAATGATCCTACCTTAAGAAATGACTCCAACGAAGCAATCCTATTAATATAAACATATACATAAATATAACTGTTTCATCTTTATTTATAAGGCTCGATGATAAATAAAGCATTCGTGGCTTTCGGTTTGGTGGTCAGCAGAAGTGTAGGTAATTAATTATAAGAAGGATTCGTCCTTGGATGAGTGGCCAGGAAGAGGGCGGAATTAAGGAAGGTAGATGGATTAATTATTGTTTTAGGTCACCTACTAGAGAAACGTAACTATTAGAATGGCCACGAAATACGACAGGTGTTATAAAAAACCGGCCAAGTGCGAGTCCGACTCGCACACGAAGGGTTCCGTACCATTATTTATAAAAACGAGCAAAAAATCACTTTTTTGTATGGGAGCCCCCCTTAAATATTTATTTTATTGATTTAGTATTTGTTGTTATAGCGGCTACAAAAATACATAATCTGTAGAAATTTCAACTGGCTAGCTATCACGGTTCCTGAGATACAGCCTGGTGACAGACGGACGGACGGACGGACGGACGGACGGATGGACGGACGGACGGACGGACGGACAGCACAGTCTCAGTAATAGGGTCCCGTTTGACCCTTTGGGTACGGTACCCTATAAAAAACAACGCTTTTCTAATGCACTATGCGAACTATTATTTATGGATAAGAATCTGTAAAAACATATGTAGTAGAAAAAACGCAAGGCACATTCTAATAGTCATGGCCGTACCTCGATTCAACGTCTCTGCCTGTACTAACTTGGCAGGCGCTAATCATATATCTACACTAATATTATAAAGAGGAAAGATTTGTATTTTTGTATGTAACGAATAAACTCAAAAACTACTGGACCGATTTTAAAAATTCTTTCACCATTAGAAAGCTACATCTTTACCGAGTAACATAGGCTATATATTATCACGCTAATAACTTAGGGGGATGAGCAATATTGCATTAAGTCCACATTTCTCAACTGTTTGACAACTGACAACTGTCATGACAAGCATTAGAATAAACCGGCTATTTTAAATCATTTGTCATCAAAGTAAGTAGCCTGGCGGTTCTATGACCGCCCTGCCAAGCAAAAGGTTTTAAGTTCGTATCCGCAGTCAGTATGCTCTTTTTGTGGTAATTTTTTAATGCTGTAAGTTTTCCAAAACAACGCGAGTTCGATCCCCAACCGGTGTTCACTTTTTGTAACTAGGTAATTTGTTTTATTTAATGTTTTATGATTTTCAAATAATTACAAAATAGTTTTCGTTTTTTTTAACCATTCAAAATAAATAGTGATTAAAGAACGAGTGGGTCATAAACACAACGAAATTCAAGACATGATCGTCGGTGATTTTAAAATATACACATCCGTAGAGACTGTGATGGCTAATGACGGTAGTCCTGCACACCCCATTGAATTTTTCAACTCCCTGGAGCTAATGGGCGTGCCGTTCCCATAAGATGGAGCTTAAAGTTGGCGTTTTAGTTCTGCTGATGAGAAACTTTGATGTACCCAGACTGTGCAACGGCAAAAGGCTTCGTATCACAAAGCTTAGCAGTAATATTATAAAAGCCACAGTAGCAACCTACAAAAAGCAACTTACTACAAAAAGTACTACAGCGCCATCTATGACGCGACGGAAGAACTAACATCAATTGCCTACATCTCGCAAGCAAAGTTTAAATCGACTTAATACTATATAGAGAAACCCGACAACAACTGTCGGGCAGTTGCCCACCAGACACAATGCCTGTCTGGTCGGAGGATCCTCCCTTTTCAATGGAGTATTGAGGAACTTTACACCCTGTTCCTCAAACCGCTAAACTGGTGACCCCGAAATGGACGTCAGCGCAGCCTTCGAGCAACGTGACGTCATCATCATCACTTCCCTCAAGCTTTCGATTAGCGAGTCTCACAGCCAGCCAGCTTCAAATCGGTATTCCTGACCACCAGCATGCAGCCGGAGCGCATTCCCGGTCAGCACCCTCAGCCTCTCATCAAGCGACTTTGGCACAGCACACTGCATTTTCGGCCGGTCGAGAGCTTCTACCTCCCGGTCGACGCCTCTTTAGCTGTCTGCCACATCGCAGCGCTGCACTACGTCCGACGCACTGGAGCAAACGCAGCGCCGGCCCCGACTCACTGGGGTTCGCCTCACCACCACAGTCTGTTCCGACTCACCGTGAACAATGCGGCAACGAAATTTCAACTGGCACGGCATAATACTACAAGCTGACTCATTCGACTATCGACCTCCGGTCTCCGGAGGGGAGTGATGTAGCGACCTACAAAAAGCAACTTACTACAAAAAGTACTACAGCGCCATCGATGACATTTGGGTCAATTGTTTAATTTATTGTTCTTATGTTTTATTTTTGTATTGATTCTTTTTCATTCATATTTTTTGTGAATGTGTGGACATTGTAGGCTTTGTAAATTTTTTTTTCACTATTATCTTTTTCTACCTTTTGTAGTAAGCGACGACTTACCGAAGCGTGCCTCTTTTGTCGACGTTTTATAAGTGCCCATGTAGGCCTATGTAAAATAAAATATTTTGTTTTTGATTTTATGACGCGACGGAAGAACTAACAGCAATTGCCTACATCTAGCAAGCAAAGTTTACATCGACTTAAGACTATATAGAGAAACCTGACAACAACTGTCGGGCAGTTGCCCACCAGACCCAACACCTGTCTGGTCGGAGGATCCTCCCATTTTTAATGGAGTATTGAGGAACTTTACACCCTGTTCATCATACACTTAAAACACCATTATTACAGGAATTGCTAAAGGAGAGAGCGTTTTAATTCGACGCATGCCAAATATTCCAAATAACTTGCCATTCCAATTTTAATTATCAGGTAGTTTTGCAATGACGATCAATGAATGTCAGGGCCATACCTAAAAAGTGGCAGGCATTTTTTTGGGTACCTACTCCATGCTTCTCAGACGGTCAATTATTTGTTGATTGTTGACGTGTTTCATGAAGCCAAAACTTGCACGTGGTGACGGTCATTGTTATGATATTTTTTATTGTATACAAAACTGTATTGGAAAAAAAAATAGTGCCCAACAATGCGCCGTATTGTTCACTTTGAAAAAAATATGTTCCAGCTTTTAAGCCATATTATAGTGTCGCTTCAACGCCTTTTAATTTTGTTTCGGACCTCTGCCGCCCAGAATTACACCACCCTATAGCACGCCCTTTCTAGTCATCACCCACATAATCACATTACGATCAGACCGTCAGTTCTCACACACAACAACAAAATATCACGCCTGTAGTTACTGAAGGTGTATTTAATCGTACATCTACATTTCGCCAGTTATGTTGAAGCTCTATGTAATAGGGGGCGAGCCCCATCAACCGGACCCGACATTAAATCCAGACTTCGTGGCTGCTAATGAGAAATTCCTGATGGAATAACCCAATAACACTTTGCCCGATCCGAGAATCGAACCTGGGACCTCAAGCTCAGCAGTCGTGCTTGCGACCACTCGACCAACGAGGCAGACTCACACATTAAAATTTCCGCGCGTACGAAGTCGCGGGTATCAGCTAGTGTGAGATAATGACAATAGTCACAGATGAAAGCATCACAATCATGACGCAAGTGACAACCAGGACGTGTAACCCCGTCCAAAAATGTCGCAAAAATTATTATGAAATTTGATTGCGCTGTGTCTCATAAAAAAGCACAGTCAAATTAAGCGCCTTCTTTTTTTACAGTTACTCCCTCAGTCTCCCTGGCCTCGATATCTAGTCCACGTAACGCATTCCCCACTTAATTCCCGCTCGATTGAATGGCGCGGGATTTGACACGTGTCCCGCTTACCAACGATACTACCTGAGAAGTTCGGATTCTTCTCCATTTATTTACAAGGTGTATAGAGGTAGTGTGGGATGGTAGGGTGGTTGCTGAAAGACTAATCAATTCATTTCTTATGTGAGTAGTCGTAATTTTGTGTGAGTAATAGATATGAAAACTAATTTTGATTGATTATGTTTTGTGTTATACTCTGTATGGTGTCGGACGTAAAGAATAGCACCAACCCATATCTTCCCGTGGGTGTCGTAAGAGGCGACTAAGGGACTTGCCAGAGAATGGGCAGCAGCGTTCTCTGTGCTTTTGTAAAAACCGTACTGCGATCGCCAACCTGCCTGCCAAGCGTGGCGATTATGGCAAAACCCTCTAAAATGTCAATGTGGCGACACTTGGGGGAGGCCTATGTCCAGCAGTGGACGTCTTTTGGGCTGAAATGATGATGATGATGTTTTGTGGTGTGTGCAGTATGTGTGTTCAATTAATACTTCTTCTTCTCAACTAAAACACTAGGAAGTGGCGAAGGGCGGGCGTTTTGGGGGACAGTCTCTTGTAATTCTGTCGTTCAACAAGTGCTAATTATCAGCCTAATTTGAATAAATGACTTTTGATTTTGATTTTGAATAAAATAACCGACAAAAAACCGGCCAAGTGCGAGTCTTACTCGCACACAGGGTTCCATAGCTCCAAACAATATAATTTTTTTTTTTTTTTTCCCTTATTAGTAAGAACCAAGTTCTTACTAGTTAATTGCAATCTAGCCTAAGAAGACTAATAAACAATTTAAATCTAACTTATTATGCTACGTTATAAATTATGTTAATGCTAAGAATAGTGTCCATAATTAGGTATGCACTTTTACACACGTTCGTAACACTTCCTTAGAGTCTGGTAAAATTGATAAAACACTTTGTTCATGTGTTATATAAATAGCACAACATTGTTACTATTATTGATTCACTTACACTACACTAATTCAAATGGTTTAGTTCTCTTTAGCCTACGCACTATGCCTGTGTTGTCTAACAGCTGGATTGCCTCAACATTCACGTGTCGATGGAGTCTGTGTTCGTGGGCTTCAGCAAATTTTTGTGTGATGGTGGTGACGAATTCCATGTCGAGGTCACGGTGGAGGTCATCGTTTCTTATGTACCAGGGTGCATTTACAGCAGCCCTGAGTACTTTATTTTGGAACTGTTGAATTATTTTGACGTTGGTTGGCTTAGTACAGCCCCAAAGTTGGATACCATACGTCCAAATTGGCATCAGAATATGCTTGTATATTATCAGCTTATTATGTATTGATAAACAGGATTTCCTTCCCAGTAACCAATGCAAACGTTTATAACGAATATCGAGTTCCTGTTTTTTCTTTTTGATATGGGCTTTCCAACGCAGCTTGGCGTCGAGAGTTATGCCAAGGTATTTGGCTGTATTAGCATAAGGTATTTGCATACCATTTATGTAGAGTGGGTGGTAGTCACTGTGTTTGTTTGTGAAGTTAATGTGAACTGATTTTGACTCATTCAGATTGATCTTCCACTTTTGTGTCCAGTCGTAAACTTTGTTCACAGCTAGTTGAACTTTCTCTACTGCTTCTCTGTGGCTTGATCCGGTGGCCATAATAGCAGTATCATCTGCAAAGGTCGCTATGGTGCTGTTTTCCAGCTCTGGGATGTCACAAGTGTATAACAAGTACAAAATTGGGCCAAGCACACTTCCTTGAGGCACCCCAGCTTTTATGGTTTTTAGCTCGGAATATGCGTCCTCTTGGCGTATTCTAAACATTCTTTTAGTTAAATACGACTCTAGGATATCTACAAATTCTGGTAGCATGCGTCTGAGCTTAAATATGAGACCCTCATGCCAAACTTTGTCAAAAGCTTGCGCGACGTCTAAGAACACGGTAGCACAGACTTCTTTATTTTCTAGCGTTTTTTCAATAACGTTAGTTATTCTATGTACCTGGTCTAACGTTGAGTGTTTTTCTCTGAAGCCAAACTGGTGATCTGGAACTAGGTTTTTATCTTCTATTACTGGTTTTATCCGTTTTAATAACAGTTTTTCAAATAACTTTGATAGTACGGGTAACAGAGAAATGGGTCTGTATGATGATGCTTCGTGGGGAGGTTTCCCAGGCTTCGCAATCATAATGACTTCAGCAACCTTCCATGGCTCAGGTACATATTTTAAGATAAATGAAGCATTTATTAGTTTGGTCAGCTTTACTATGGCTTTGCGTGGGAGGCGTTTTAGAATTTCCCCTGTGATGAGGTCGTAACCGGGAGACTTTTTTGAGCTAATGTTGTTTTGAATTTCTCTCATTACTTCCTTAGGAGTCACAAGCTTGATTCTTTGGTTTTGTGATAAATTTACACTCTCATGTATTTCTACAGAGCTTTCGTTGGGTTGAAAGGTTTCTTCTAAATGTTGAGCAAATCGGAACGCCTTTTGGTCATTGCTTATTGCCCATTTTCCGTTGCTATCTCTGATGGGCGGTATTTGTATAATCTGCCTTTTTAGATTTCTCGTTGCTTTCCAAAGTGAGTAATCCGTTGATTTGTCATTGGTAAGCTGAAGAAGGTTGGTATTCAGAGATTCATCCTCAAATTGTAGAATTTTTCTCTTTAGTCGTTTAGTTAGGTTATTTAGTGTTGTTTTATGACGCGGGAACCTTGTTTGCTGCCACAACTTCCTTTGTTTTCTTTTCTCTGATAGTAAATCCACAATTTCTTTAGGATGGATAAATCCCTTATATTTGCGTTTTAGCTGAGGTGTATTGCTCCACGCACATTGTTGAATATTAATAATAAATTTGTTTACTTCTGAGTCAAGCTGATCTTGCGATTTTATCGGAGTTTTAAGGTCGATAATATTATCTAGATCAAGAGCAAAACTGTCCCAATCTGTGGACTTATTAACCAAGGTTAAGTGGCTTTCTTTTAATAGGATTTTTTGACTTAGCATTAGTATAATCGGAGAATGGTCAGAGTTCATAGTAAAACTTTCCTCCAAACTGATGTAATTGGTGGATATATTTTTGCAGATGAAAAAATCTATAAGATCCGGTATTTTCTGGTGGTCAGTGGGCCAGTATGTAGGTTTGCCTGTACTCATTACTTCACAATGTGTTTCTTTAACTGCACTTAAGAGCTGTCTTCCTTTAGTTGTAGTAAGTCTTGAACCCCAATGCGTATGCTTAGCATTAAAATCGCCGCCTAGGATAAATCGCTGGCCTAATAATTCAAAAAGATGTAAGTATCGCTCTTTTCTTATCATGTGCCTAGGAGGCGAGTATATGGCTGCAATGGACACTTGACAAAACTTAGTTTTAACAGATACTGCCACTGCTTGAATGTCTTCTTCTTCATATTTACACTGCACGTAGTGACTAATGTTTTCTTTAATTATAACCGCACTACCCCCCCTGGCAGAGTTGCTAGGGTGGAGGGAATTATATATCATGTATCCTCTAAATTTGATAAAAGATTGCTTTGTGAAATGCGTTTCGGAGATTAAACACACGTCTATATTTTCTGTATCTAGGACCGCCTGCAACTCATGCTGATGTTTGAGGAGTCCATTGGAGTTCCACGCCATTATTTTGAGTGTGTTATTCATTTTTGATTATTCAAGACAGCTGTTTTAGTGCTGGATTCTAGCTTCTCTAATCTCTTATCAAATGAGGTAATGCACTTCAAGATCTGGTTAATCTTATCCTCTAAGTTCAGAGGTTGAGATCCTTGTTTTGCAGCTTGTGCGTAAGTACCAATGTTGGTTACTTGCATGGCTGGTTGTTTTGCAGTTGACTGGACACTTGCTTTCTGCGCCTGTTTACCAGGGTGTGTTATAGGAGGAAACTGTTGGGTATTAGGCACCGTAGGTTTCTTTTTTAAAACTTTATTTTTCATAATTTGCATCTGTTTGGCTACTTCACACCCTCTATAATTGGCAGGGTGAGGTAGGCCGCAGTGGATACATTTTGGTTTCTCTTGCGGAGATTTGGTACAATTGGCTGTAAGATGCTTGCCAGTGCATTTCACACACCTTGGCTCTTTTTGACAATATTTATGTGTATGCCCATAAGCTTGGCATCTCTTGCATTGGGGAATGAGTGCTGGATTTTTGAGTGGATGTATTTCAATTTTACACCCTAATATGTACTTAATGCCGTAGATTTTGTTGACATCTTCATCGTTATAAAATGATAAAACGAACATGTTGAGTGGTTCTTTGGTCTTCCAGCTCAATTTACTATCTACCTTTTCTATTTTTAGGCCTTGGGTTGTTAAATCTTCCTTAATTCGATCTGGTTGGCAAGAAGAGTGTAGTTTCTTTACCACAACTCTAATTGGTCTAGCCTGCTTGTTTTCGTATGAATGCCAGTGGTAGTCTTTTTCAGACAAGAACCTGGCAATTACTCTATATGAGTCTTCTGATTTGGCGTTAACCTTGACACAATCCCCATTCATCATCTTTGCTGTAAATGATTCCGCTGGTTGGCTTTCAATTAACGAATCGTAGAACGTTTGATAGTTCTTGATTCCGTCTATTATGATTGGCGGTGGTAAGGGCACTTTTTTGACCGAAGTCACTTTCTCATTTTTTTGATGATTGTCTTGTTGGGCGCTTCCGGGTTGTTGTTTTGGAGAGAGGGAGGTGTTAAGCTTCCTTTTCTTCCTGCTCTTGGCCCTAATCCACTCAGTCTCTTTAGCAAGGTCATCCTCGTCTGTACAGTATTCCACGTCGTTTTTTGTAGTCTGAGCAGGTTCTGTAGTCCCTTTTGTTTCTTTGATGCAGTTCAATTCTCCTTGAAGTGTCTGAACTTGTTCCTGCAGGGCATCAATTTGTA
Source organism: Cerastis rubricosa (assembly GCA_949152445.1). NCBI lineage: Eukaryota > Metazoa > Arthropoda > Insecta > Lepidoptera > Noctuidae > Cerastis > Cerastis rubricosa. The sequence continues at coordinate 21,101,423 of OX424541.1, forward strand.
CATTCAATTTACGTACCATGACTTGCAGGTTTTCTCTATCTGTTTTCTCTTGGAGATAACAGTCATATAACTGCCTTTCTAGGTCAGTTTTAATAGTAATAGACTTTTTTGTAGCCATTATTAAGTTGTAAGGCGAGTTTAACACCTATACAATAAGTTATTGTAAACACTTCATGATTTCCGCACTTGTAACTAGGTCATGACACTGACCCCGATATATTGACGTAGGTACGCCGCGACGCGACGTTGTTGTGATCCGTCAGCAGAAAACTCTCGCGAAAGAGCTCGCGCGCGCGATCGTACGTCCGTGCACTATACTAGGTAGACAACAACTGTATAATAACAATATTTTGAACTGTCATTCATTAGTTAGTAGTATTAGTTAGTAAACTTCCACACAACCGCAAAACTAAATTTGTTTTTCATAGTATGTTTATGAAAAACAAAGTTACTGCTGCAGTTTGATGAAAAAGTCCCATATCTCAAAAACTAAACATCATATCTTATTGAAACCAATTTTCGTTGATAGTTTTTTTTACGTTCTACAATCCTAGATATTTTCAGAATTTTCCTCCTCTTACTTTAGAAATTAGAGGGGGGGGGACACTCATTTTACCACTTTGGAAGAGGCTCTAGCGCAAACTATTCAGTTGAGAAAAAAATGATATTAGAAACATCAATATCATTTTTGAAGACCTATCCATAAATGCCCCACACGTATGGGTTTGATGAAAAATTTTTTTTTGGTTTTCAGTTCTAAGTATGGGGACCCCCTTAATTTATTGTTTTTTTTTCTATTTTTGTGTGAAAATCCTAATGCGGTTTACAGAATACATCTACTTACCAAGTTTCAACAGTATAGTTTTTATAGTTTCGGAAATAAGTGGCTGTGACATACAGACGGACGGACAGACAGACAGACAGACAGACAGACAGACATGACGAATCTATAAGGGTTCCGTTTTTTGCCATTCGGCTACGGAACCCTAAAAACGGTCATTGTGTATTATATTTTCGGAAGACCAATGGCGATCGTTTGTTTGGTTTTTTTATAATAAACCTATTAGTACCAGACATCAAAATGGTTATTTTTGCTGATGACACAAGTGCCGTTATGAACGATACCTCTGTAAGGGACTTAGAAAATAAAGTGAATCATGCACTGTCTGCTTTTGAACATTGGTTTTCCACTAACAATTTAAAACTCAATGTGGAGAAAACTAAATGTATGCTATTCAAATCAACTGTGAGGAATAATGATAGTATTAAAATTGCTTCATTAGGAAATAAAGTGGAAATTGTACAAAATTTAATTTTGTACAATTTCCACTTTGCGCACTTTGCGCTCTTAAGCTGGAAACAAGAACTGGAAGCAATCACAAATACTCTCAGCAGTGCATGCTATGCCTTGAGAAGTTTAAGGGACGAACTAACCATTGCTCAGTTGCGAAATGTTTATTTTGCCTTAGTTGAGTCCAAGCTGAGGTACAGTATTAAACTATGGGGGAACAGTTATAAATACAATATCAATGCAGCCTTTGTTATGCAAAAAAGAGCCCTCAGAACTATTCTTCGTATAGAGCAAACTGAATCTTGTAGAGAGCATTTTGTGAAATTAAAAATTTTACCTGTGCCTTGTCTTTATATTTTGGTCCTACTAACTAGTTTTCTAAAAAACCTAAAGAAATATGAGACAAAAGAAGAAAGGGAAACTAGGGTGGAAACGCGCAGGAAAGATTTGCCTAATTATTTGCAGCCAAAATTAAATGTTGTCAAACAAAGCTCTAAAGTACAGTCTGTACAAATTTTTTATAAACTGCCATTAGAACTAAAAAAGATTAATAGTCCAAGAATATTTAAATTCAAATTAAACTCATTCCTATTGACGAAGTGCTACTATAGTATAGAAGAGTTTTTTAGGGACAAAAATAATGCCACAGTGTAACTTGTTTATTGTTTAAGTCTAATGCTTGACATGTTTTTTTTTTTTTTTTGATTAAGTTGATTTATTATTTTATTTATATTATTGATTGTAACTTTTATTGATTATTCCCTTAATGCTTGACATGCTATTTTTTTTTTTTTTTATTAAGTTGATTTATTATTTTATTTTTGACATTTTATCTATATTATTGATTGTAACTTTTATTGATTATTATTATTGTATTAATCCTGTATTCAACACAAATGTATTTTTTTTCAGAATAAATGACTAAAAATGACTAAAATGACTATTAAAATTCCACAGCGATGACAGACCTCGTCTTTGTGGTAGGAAGTGGGCTGTGGTCTAATGCCTAGTACGAGTTGGTGGACGTCACATGTCTTCGAAATTTGGTCCAAATTTTCCTCCCCTTTCACTGTTTTAAGAGCAGTAGTGATGAAATTTAATTTGAATTGAATTTAATGATACCACGGCCTGTGATGCAACCGAAGTGCGGGACGTTTTGCGCGGCACGCAAACTTAAACGACATCATCCGTCGAGCTCTTGTTACCGTCGGCGTTCCAACTATCTTAGAGCCCAATGGCTTGGCACGCGACGATGGCAAAACACCGGACGACATGTCTTTGTTTCCTTGGAAGATGGGTAGACCTTTAGTGTGGGACGTGCGTCGATATTCTTGCGCCATCACATCTTCCAAGCTCATCGTGCTGTGCTGGCGCTGCCGCTGCGGCAGCGGAGAACCTCAAGCGCCGTAAAAATAGTAACCTTTATGGTTACTATATTTTCGCGCCGTTTGGGGTTGAAGCTCTGGGGCCGTGGGTTCCGAGTGCTCATAGCCTTTTTATGGAAATTTCGAAACGCCTAGTTGACGCTTCCCGTGATCCAAGATCTGGCTTTTACTTTGGCCGGAGGCTTAGTATTGCCATACAACGTGGCAATGCTGCCAGTCTCTTGGACATATTACCAGCTGACAGCGTTGAGGAGGAGTTTTTTGACGCCCTTTTATAGTTTACTAGCTGTCGTCACACTGCTGTCGTAGCGATATATAGCCTATAGCCTTCCTCGATAATCGGATCAGTAGTTCCTGAGATTAGCGCGTTCAAGCAAACAAACAAACTCTTCAGCTTTATAATATTAGTAAGTATAGATTGGTATTTTAGTTATTTAATTGATTAGTTAGTTAATCTTTGTAATGTATATAGTTATTTCCCTTTCTTTTATGTTCCCTTTATGAATTAATAAAACTAACATGAGCTTAAAAAAAAATGAAGTAAATTTTCGTTATTTACGTACCTACTCAAAATTTTCCGAGCTGCCAAACCATTCCCATTTACGTGTCACTCAATAACATCTCATTCTTTAATAAAGCATTTTTAAAACCTCTTTGAAACAAATAAAAACCTAGCTAAATCCACTTACATTTCGCTGAAACTTTCTGAATATATACTTACATCGATTCCAAGTTGCGAGTGGATTGGACTGCTCCAAAATCGTGTATATTTTTATTCGAAAAGTTTGCGACAAGAAAATTGTCCAAGTGTCGGAAATATGCGGTCGCAAAGAAAGGACTTTTTTGTTGAAACTCGGAACCTTTTACTAGTTTTGGCACTGTGGTCCTTCCTGTGGCTCGAATATTACGAATAGGTATGTAATAATGGTGGTGTTCTGCTATGAATAAGGATATAAAATATTTGCCGTTATACATACGTACTACATACTAAAGGGATTTGTTAGAGAATGGGCAGCAGCGTTCTCTGTGTTTTTGTAACAACCGTACTGCGATCGCCAACCCGCCTGCCAAGCGTGGCGATTATGGCAAAACCCCCCAAAATGTCAAAGTGGAGACACTTGGGGGAGGCCTATGTCCAGCAGTCGACGTCTTTTAGGCTGAAATGATGAATGAAAATGATAATGACATACGTACATCCACTACTGGACATACGCTTCCCTCAAGTGTTCCCATTGCACGACCCTGTGTTTCCCGCTATAACCAAATAATAATCCACTTTATTTTGCGGTAAAACTATATGGTTTTATGTGTATTTAATGCGACTAAACATTGAAAATTCTTGCTTAACATTTCTGAGCCCAAAAACAACAACTGCCCAAAAAAAAAAACAATGTTTGTCAAAATACTCTGAAAACTTCGCAAATTGCCAAAGCAACTGGAGATTAAATTTCTTAGCGAGTTCTCAAAGACTTCGTTGGTTGGTTGGCCATAGTTAAACTTCCGACTGTATTATTACAAACAATATATTTTTGTTCTCCATGCGCCTCTGTTATGATTATTGCTATCGTAAAATAAATCCGTACGTTTGCCGTTACGGCTCACGGGAAAATTGCCAGAATGCCAGATGTTTACTGAGTACGAGCTCGCAGGGGCCGGTTCGTGTCCGGTTTTTGGATGATGATGATACATATGAATTTTGCAACAAAGGCTTGATTATAATGTAGAGAAATCGCTGACATAGGGATAAGAATTCCGAAGCATGACCATGAGAAATCATCAAATAAATTAATTCTGTAAATAGAAATATAATAATATATAATATACGCAAGTAGTAGTTATAAGTACGCGAGTACATTCGAAAGAAGCTAGCAGGATTGTCACAACGTTGATACTTTCTTCATTGTTTGTCCTTTTATATGAAGATGATATAAGAATTTATATATTGATATATATTTATAGTATTTTGATATATATTTATATTATTTTATATATCCTTAGTTTGTCTTAATAAATTACTATTTTTTACAGATAGACTACCACTGTTTGTCTCTGCATCACCCAAAGGTTGACTGGTAGAAAATGCCTATGGCATTAAGTCCGCCACCGTACATTGTACTTGAAGTGTTAAATAAATAAATAAATATAATATTGCATGCATTGCAATAGCAAGCAAGGTAAATATTAATTTAAAAAATAGTCTTTTAGCTTTTAATTAGCGTTTTTTTTTTATTACTATTACGTATGTGTATTATTCTAAAGCTCAAGCTGAACTAAAATTTACGAAAATAATTTGCAAATTTCATGACAATCGATACCAAAATATATCCAACTAAACCCCATACAAAAACAAAAATAGAACAAAACTGATTCAATGTTGAAAACGGGCAATAGAAACCACTCGACAGCCTCCAAAGGCTATAACCGAGAAATCTCCCAAAATACTCGTCTATTCATAAAAAATAAGTGCGTCCCAACAAAAAGGGTTTACTACAATAAAAATTGAGAATCCTTCCGGTGGTAAAGAATTAGCGGAGTCGAGGAAAAGGTGCCTTTGTGCGGCGGTACCGGTTACGATTGACGCGCGACCGCACACGGTTCGTGACTCGTATCGAACTGGAATGTTCGATATTAGTTTTCTGAATAATTTTGTAAGTTATGAGAGGCAGTGCGTCGATAAGATCCTCGTTGCTTACCCCATTTTGATGGTAAGTGCAAATACAGATACATAATGTGACCGTTATCAATTTTATTTTCGTCATCGTTTAGGTAAACTTGGCTTAAGTAATCATAAACGCCATGTTTCTATTAGTCATTGGCATGATAATAAATTCAACCTTTACAACTTTAAGTCTTTAACTGTTAACTTACGCTTTGGGTGGAACACTAACACCTGATGATATCTTAGTAAACTGCAATTCACATTTTTTTATAGATAACTAGCTGTGCCCGCGACTTCGTCCGCGTGGAATTTAACAAAAAAGTTATTTCGATGTTTTACAATGACTTTAGATTTTTCTTGAATAGAGGTAGCCTATGTTACTCCTTATTACATCAGCTATCTGCCAGTGAATGTCCCGTCAAAATCATTCCAGCCGTTCCATATATTAGCCGGAACAAACAGACGGACAGACAGACAGACAAAAATTGTAAAAAGCGGTTATTTTAATATTACAAACAGACACTTAAATTTTATTTATTTGTATAGATGTATAGATGCTTCGGATACTTACATTTTCGAAATGCTCATAGGAATTTCATTCCGCTTCCATTTCACTTGTTATCACACAACATTATCCGTAATTTTAACCCCTTTAACCTGTTCAAGATTCAAACTCTTGTAAAGGTACACCTTAACCAAATCCGGGATGTAAATAACTCCAAAAGTTCTCAGGACACACAAATTCTTAGCCCAAGTTAGGCCAACTTAGTCCCAGTTAGTTCACAAGGGTAGTCCAAAGTTGCCGGACTAGGAGCCCTTCCGAAGGACATCTATATCCATTAAAACTTAGATTAGCCGAGTTGTGCCCCCTGACCTTTGCAAATATACGTTATTTTTAGATGGAGGATTACAGGAAAACAGAGGTTTAAATCGATGCTTGAACAATGTGCTTTGTTGAAGTTTGCCCTCAAAGAGATTTATTTTATACGTGGGTGTTTTTGTTGGCGCTAATCTTTGAGAAGGTGTAAGAGATATCGTAACACAAGCTTACCTGTGTAATCTTAGACCAGAGATGTTAACTGGAGTGGTGGTTTAGGTCTAGAATCAGGTAATGAATCCATGTTAATAGTTTGTATCATAATGTCTCAAACCGTGTACAGATTGGACAAGTACCCAAGGCCAGATAATAAAGTGACAATGGTCCCACACCAGGTATACATTTACCTAAGTAATCTCACTCGTAATACTGCCTGAATTATATTAAGATCATCTGTTCTGGTCAGCCACTTTTTCTTCCCAGCTAAAACACTGAAAGACGTGAAGGATGGGCTTTTTTGTAGTATCTTATGTAATGTTGGCGTTCATAAATTGTTTTTTCTCAGCCTAATTTTAATATATCATAGGATTTAGATGTTTACCCTAGCACGAAATCACTTACTGCTAGGCATTCTGTAAAAATCTGTGTGGTAAACTAAAACTCCGTCGCAGAGAAGGGGCTAGTGTCTCAACTGTGGGGACATCATAGACTGATTATGTTTATCATCATCATCATCACGAAAGACGTCCACTGCTAGACATCGGCCTCTCCCAAAGCCACATTGACATATGGGGTGTTTTTGCCATAATCGCTACGCTTGGCAGGCGCGTTGGCGATCGCAGTACGGCTGTTACAAAAGCACAGAGAACGCTGCTGCAAATTCTCTGGCAAGTCCTTTAGTCGCCTCTTACGACACCCACGGGTAGATATGGGATGGTGCTATTCTTTACGTCCGAAACCATACAGAACAATTATTATGTCTATATTTATACTAAGCTACTACTACTACTGATACTAATGATTATGTTTATACTATGCAACAAAAATACATGTCCCCATTTGTTTATCCTACAGTACAGTCTATCTGGAGGTCACAGTAACCCCATATGACCCAGTTTCCTCATAAAAACAAAGTATGTCCGGATTCCCGTCGTGGTCGTTGCCAATCACGCGGCGACTCTCAATTTAACTTTTAATGAATACTGTCGCTCGCCGTGCCCGCTCCCGCTCCCGCGCGCGCTCCGCTTGACGCTGAGTTTGTTGCTTTGTCCCTGATTTGAATTTAATTGTATATGTAAAAGTGGACGTTTTGTTTACTGGGGGACATTGATTGTAAAGGGGTTTTTAGAAGGTTTGAATCGGTTGTATGTAAAATGTCGAGAGGAAGATTTGGGTATCTGTCTGTAATCTGAGTGGGTATAAGAGTAGAGGAAGACAAAAGAAACGATGGATGGACTCAGATACTGCTTAGCTTGGCAATCAGTCTTTAATATTTTGATGTATGTTATGTTTGATAAGGCATCCACTACTAAATACTACGTGAATGACTACAATGGGAACTAAAACACACTACCTATACATACATACATAACATCACGCTTGAATTATCCAATGGGTTAGGCAGAGGTGTTATTAATAGTACCTACACCCACATTTCACAAGTTATATTTTAAGGGGTCAGAGCCCATTCGTACCCTAAAATTCGTCCCCCAGCATAAAAGTTGTAGATTCGGCCCCTATATAGGTGCCCATTGGTCTCCTGGTAGGGGACCAATTAATATTTTAATAAAATATATTATTTTTAAGGTACCCATTCGTCCCCTCTAATATATATACAATATAAGTTAAAGATTCGGCACCTATTCAGGTGCCTATTGGTCCCCTGAGATAAAATTAGCTATATTTTACATAAGAAACGGTTAACATAGTACACTTGTGAACAGTTTATTAACGGAATTAATTTAATAAATCATAACAGATCATTGAAAAAAGAGCTATGATGAATGATAATCCGTCATGATAATAATATAACCTGTCGATAGGCTTACTATGTAAAATTGTCTCGTTAATGGTAGAAATAAACCAAATATTTTGCAATGTTTAGACAACCTACATAAAGAAGCGAATTTATCAAAAAATAAAATGGATCAGGTGCAAAGGGGTGTCCAAACAAATAATCGGACTCCTGAATCGATTGAAAATGAAGCGAGAATAAATCGCATAATTAGCCAATTTTTTTAAAATCTGATTTCACTAGGCCACTGCATGGAAAAGCTATGCATATATTATTAATTTAAAATGAAAAAACAAATATAAGATTAGTTTTATACTAAAATATAGTTGATTTGTTCAATGTTATATAATTATTGTGATTTTAGTCATTTTTTGTTATTGTAGTTATAGTTTGTTAGATTTAAGTTATTACGATTTTGCATGTAGTTGGTTAATATACAAAAAAAAAAATATGTTGATTTATCTAGTCTTCAATAATTACTGTGATTTTAGTGTTTTTTTTTGTACTGTTAAATTTTTTTAGATTTAAGTTATTATAATTTTGCATGTATGTAGTTGGTAAATATACAAAAAAAGTGATTATTTACTGTTGATATGTGTTCTATTTTTTTTGCATATTTTATATTTAATGTTTATTTATATGATGGTCAATCAAGGCTGATTTTTGTGAAAGAGTTGTATTTTGTTAGTTTCTAGGACATTGTGATTTTGTATGTGTTAATCTTATTTGAAATAAACATGATATCTACCGAATTACTATATTTTTTATTTTAGCCTTTTCTGCGCGACCGTACCAGGACTACCAAGCTGCAGTATACACATATACATGTACTTATATTAGAAGAATGAATAAAAATAATTATTCTTCAGGGGACGAATGGGCCCCTCAAAAGTTCCAGGGGACGAGTGGGCACAGGGTGCGAATCTTAGGGGACGAATGGGCTCTGACCCATTTTAAGTCCCATCTAATAGGGGGCGACCCTATTGCCAACAAATCCAGATTCCGTGGCTGCTACTGATGGAAAATCCCAATAATATTTTGCCCGACCGGGGAATCAAACCCAGGACCTCATGCTCAGCAGTTGCGCTAGCAACTACTCGACCAACGAGGTTGTATTATTTTCTTTATTTATATCTATACTATAATAGTAAAAACCTGAAGAGTTTGTTTGTTTGCTTGAACGCACTAATCTCAGGAACTACTGGTCCGATTTGAAAAAATCTTTCAGAATTAGATAGCCCATTTATCGAGGAAGGCTATAAGCTAACATATCATCACGCTAAGACCAATAGGAGCGGAGCAGCAATGAATTTTTTTTCGAAAACTGGGAAAATGTGACGCGGACGAAGTTGCGCGGGACAGCTAGTAATAAAATAAAATTGTTTTATTTTCAGATAATAGGGGGGAGCCTGCTGACATCAACCTACCTACCTAATACTATATTGCAATATTACATCACATTAATACTTCAACTTCAATCAAATCCTACTGACCCTATTTATTTAAGCAGCGTAAACACGCAACCGCCAAATTATCATCTAGATTCTAGATTTCCCTTAATCTAATGACTGAGTCGTTTACCCGGTTCTGGCACTTTGTTTGGCTATGACTTAGTAGACTTAGATCTCTGTGATAAGATCCGTATCTGCCTGATTGAATATTTGTGTACAACAGGGTAAGTTGGTGTATTTGAGGACTTTGCATAAAGTTGATGAGGTTAAGGTTAGGGGTAGATTTTATCTAGGATTCTTAGATCAACGGAAAATATTCGGAAAATTCTGGACATATTGCAATCCTAATTGTATGCATATTTTTTAAATAGTACCTACTTATTTATTTTTAGAGTTATGATGCTAGTAAAGCATGTTTGATTTAAATTGATTACCTTTCTTCTTCTTCAACCTTTAGCCACTCAATGCTTGGCTTTTCTAAATCTCGATTGCTTTTAAATATTTTTTTATATCGTCATTTTTACATACAAACATAAAATCAGGCCTTTTCCTATGGAGGTAAGCAGAAGCCCCAGAACGCCACCCACTACGATCCTTACATACTCCTTTTGACTCATCCACGTTAATACATCTGGTCACACACGCACGCGGTTGCGGATCTACATATTTATCTCCTTTAATTAGTTACCCGACTTAAAAAAAGGCGGAAGTTTCTTTAAAACAATAATCCAGTTATGCATCTACAATTGTATCCCTCGTTACCACTTCACAGCACATAATCCCTACCCAAACCCATCTCGGCACTGCCAGGACTCTGCTCCAACTGACAAAATTAGTTGTTAATAGGGTTACCACCCCTGTTCGTTGATAAGGAACTTACCATGTTATCAAGATATTGATTTGATATAATACCCAGAGGTATTTAGAGGGAATTATGTTACACTTGTAGATCTGCTAATTGGCTCCGCAGTAGACATTGTTGGTGGTAATTTGGATTGAGTTTCATTTGGTTTTGTAAATAAATGCGGTAGCTTTGATGATAATTGACCCACTAATTTTTATTTTTCTTCAACGCGGTCGATAAAATCAAAAAATCAAAATCAAAAGCCATTTATTCAAATTAGGCTGATAATCAGCACTTTTTGAACGTCAAAATTACAAGAGACAGTCCCCCAAAACGCCCGCCCTTCGCCACTTCCTAGTGTTTTAGCTGGGAAGAAGAAGTGGCGGAACAAACTCCCCAGCAACACATCTGTCTGATAGCAATAGACTTGCCCCCATGACATGAGATCTATTAGAACTAGCTTAATTTGGTATAATTATCGAGCCTCCTGATACTCTTTTTATCATAAACATCAGAAGAGAAGTTTTAGAATATTTTCTGTACCTTACAAATTAATTTATAAATCCAAACATTTGAAAGTTGGTACAGCACATAACAACTTATACCACAACCGGGAAATCAAGTTAAAAAGATAAAAAAAAATAATTACTACCCCCCGAAAGCACGTACAATATTTAAGTGTACATATAAAGTTCCATGATAAGTGTGGGGCCATAAAGTAGGCGTGTATAGTCCAGTCACGTGGCAGCGACCGCCTGTGTTTATAGGCGCCAGTAATGACTGGATAAAACCGGAATGGGCTGGTTTATTATAGCTGTTTTGGGTGCTAGTGCGGTGGTTCAGAAGGCACATTATAATGGAGTAAAAGATATAAGTTGAGATAGTGTGCATAACTGCCTGTTGTGCTATATTGGGAAATAAGTACCTAAAGCCTTTCTTTCCTCAACACTTAATACTATTTCAAATATATAATATTTGTTTTGTAAAACATTAGAATTATACATGTTACTCTTTTCCACATTATCAAAATCAAAATCAAAAATCAAAATATTTTTATTTGTTGAACATAGGTAAACCAAAAGGTAAAGATGTCATTATTAATAAAATGAACGCTATGTCTTGCCATGGACGGCGTACAAATATTCTCTAATTAATAATTAAAAATAATAAAAACATTCAAAACTAATAAATAAAACTAATACATAAAACTCAATTCAATCAAAATAATAACTACTAAAATAAATAAAAAAGTGCTTAGCTACATAGTCATTTTGATTCACATTAATTAAAATAACAAACAATTTTACCAAATAACTAAAAATTAAAATTAAATTAGATTAAATAAAAACAAAAAAAAACATTAAAATGTCATTCGTTTACAATTTGTCTTCTAAGTACTCATTGACTGTATAGTAAGCTTTCTCGCATAACAAATCAAGAAGAGCCTTTTTGAAATGGTGTATGCTGTCAAGGTCTTTTATTTCATTGGGTAACTTATTATACAACTTGGGTGCCATTCCTAAAAAGCTCCTTGAATACAGTGCAGTTTTGTGTGGAATAGTACAAATCTCTCTATTGCGCCGTTTCGATCTCAGTCTCTGAAATAAGTGCAAGTTTGATTTTGCGAATACTGCTGTCTCGTAGATATACATGCAGGGCAAAGGTAGAAGTTTATATTTATTAAATAATGGCCTACAACTATCAGTCTGTTTCATCTTAAACATAGCACGTACACACCTCTTTTGAGCTTTGAACGCAATGTTTTTATCAGTGGAATTTCCCCAATACATTATTCCAAAACGTAGCGTTGACGAGACATACGCTTTGTATGCTACCAAAACTACAGACTGATTTGTTATTTTCGCAAGATTATGAAGCGCGTAAGAATATTGGTTTAGTTTTTTGCATACTGTCTCCACGTGACATTTCCAATTTAGAGAACTATCTAAGTAGAGTCCCAGAAACCTGGCACGGTTGGTTTCAGGTATTTTGTGGTCTGCGTATTTTATATTTAAATTTGGTTGTTTCGTTCTTTGTTGGAACGTCATAACCTGTGTTTTCTCCAAGTTTATTTTAAGTTTATTTTTACGTAACCAGTTTATCACACAATCGATGGAATTATTTATCTCATTTTCATATGATTCTAAGTCTTTACAGGGTATAATAATTGTACTATCATCGGCAAACAGGACGGTCTGATAATCGGTACATTTCGGCAAATCATTTATAAAAATGAGGAAAAGCAAGGGACCAAGGACACTTCCTTGGGGTACACCGCAAGTTGTATACCTAATGGATTATCTATCGAAAAGTCTGCGTTTCTTCTGGGGATTCATAGTCACACTAGATAAATCTTGAGTTTAGCAACATGTTGATTTCGGGAATACAAACTTATTTTATGTATGTGCACTAACATGAGCATTGTATCTAGATTTCAATAATAATATAACCATTTCAAGTTTATTTCATATCTTGTTCCAATTATACAGCATGTATCAGAACGGCGTGGTTATATTTTATGCGTGTGTGACCATGAAACAAAACATTTTTATCCATGGACCGAGGAGCTCGTAGCTAATTAATAACAGCCGCACGGGTCGATCTTTAAGGTTAAGCCGTGCTTGCCGAGGTTGGTCCGTGGATGAGTACATACTGTGTTTCCTCCGTGCCTCGGAAAGAACGTTAAGCCGTTGGTCCCGGCTGTCATTTGTAGATCTTTGACAGTCGTTACGAGTGGTCAGAAGCCAAAAGTCTGACATCCAGTCTTCCTAAGGGGTATCGTATTACCAAGGTACTGGGTTGTGGGGCCGGAAGCTGGAAGCCGACCCCAAGATAGTTTGGGAAAAGGCTAGGCAGATGATGATATAATATTCTCATTTTTTTTGCTAATTCTAATGTGAGTTTCTCAAGTATTTTGTAAGAAATAGATCTTCTGGCCCACCTGTTCATTGGGGCGAGTTAGTGTAGCGATATTTGCTCTAAGAGCATTAGAAGTATTAACGTAACATATAAAGTTACGTTAAATATGAACTCACATACACGCTACTTACATCGTTTTAGTGTTGATCAAGCTATTGCAGTTTGTTGTTAAGAGATATGATAACATCTTTCGTAAATGTCTATTTAGGAATATAGGCTTTTAAATGGCCGATATTGTAGTCCTATGGAGAAATTGCTTAAATACCGTCTCTTAAAAAAATTAAGTAATCCCTATGGAATGAAGAGTAATTCTTATAAATAGAAGCTAAAACTATACTATGGTAAAAGCAAGGAATTAGCTATAGTTTCCCAAAATGAGTTTTAGGCTTTTTTGGGGCTTATTCCCATGTGTGGCTACTGGTTTATATCAGTGCACAGTGCAATGTTATAGACTGAAAAAAGTACGAATCGATTTCTATTTTAATTTACCTCCTGTGTGATTGATTTCCTGTCTTGATAGCACAAAGGTTAAGGTTCCTCCTCTCATGATAGTGGGTTCAAATACGGACAAATACCAATGCAACTGTTTTCATTTTTTATTTTCTAAGTTTATCTTGCACATCACTAGCGGCAGAGGAGAAAAAGATGGTGAAGAAACCAGGAAAGCACAATACCTGGACAACAACTGGCTAGAAGCTGATAAAATAGTGTACAGCAGCTTGAAAATATGTACCTACTCAATTTAAGTAAAAGTCAAGTAGCTTATTTACCTTTTTTTTAGTATTTTAAGTTGTATGAAGTAGAAGAAAAATTAATTTCTATGATTATTATTTTTTTTTTTCTACTCATTGTTTTATTTTTTTTGCTGTCTGTACAATCTGACGATCAAAATTAATATGTGACGTTACATCATGGATGAATAGAACTGTGGCAAGTTTACACATACTTTTTTCTGTGGCGCATTACTTTTGTGACGAATGTACAATAACCCATTATTTCATGCTGATTAAGGAATACCGTGAGCGCTTACACTTAAATAAATAATGGAATTGTTTTATTTCGATAACCGTTTATGTAAAAGACACTGGCACTGAATCTCAAAACAATATATTTCAGTTGGCACTACCTAACGTATCCCACGCTGTACGCACAATGCTGCCAACATACATATTTATGTTGTGCGACAGGAAAAAGCCATTGCTCACTTCCGTTTCTCTAATGATGTTTGTTTTATTTTATTTTCGTGAACGAATGTAGGTAAATCGTTACATGTTATTGCTTCTAGCTTTAGCTTTATGTTTGGGGCTATTTTTAAGGACAGGTCAGCAGAGTTTTACTTTTCAGCATGTTGGTTTGTAATTTTGATATTATGTCCGAGTACACCAAAATCAAAAATACTTTTTCCTGTATGTATGTTACATTACTTACCGAGCTAAAATATATGAATTTCTAATAGCTTCGTTTACTTAATAGATGCCTGAACACAATATTTTATCAACGGGTTTTTTTCCTACTATCGTTTTATGGTTCTCCCTCCGGGAGCATTGAGGAGCCTATAATGTAAAAATCTAAGATTCGGTTTTGTACAGAAACAAGTGAATTTGAACTGGTAGTTACATCACAGGCGAATGGTCCCCGTGATGAGCGCTATAATGTTTTTTGACGGCGCCTGAAACTCTTATCTCTTCTATAAAGTATCTGTCGAACCAACAAGCAAAATTTGCGTACACATGGACACGGATGAACACTTCGGTAAGCCGAGCCTCCTAACTTCGCAGCCCATCTTATCAGCTCCTAATCACAAAATATCTAAGCCAACCGCGAGCTGAGCATCGATCATTGAACTCCAAAAACACCTGGCATAAAGTTTAAACCCCAGTTCATAGACCTGACAAGTGAATGACCTTACAGCCGCTTTCAGGAAAGGTCACTGTATGAAATTAGATTTTCCGGCCGGTGATAAGGCAACGTAGAACCAGAGCCTTATCGCCACAAAAATATGAATAAATTAAGTAACACGCTACTTAGCATAATCAAACTAGGTGTGGTCAAGCCGACCGGACAGGAAGATGGAGACTAGACAATGACAGTTAATGTACTGAAATATTTGTTACCTGTTCCGTATGGTGTCGGACGTAAATAATAGCATCATCCCATATCTTCCCGTGGGTGTCGTAAGAGGCGAATAAGGGACTTGCCAGAGAATGGGTAGCAGGGTTCTTTGTGCTTTTGTAACAACCGTACTGCGATCGCCAACCCGCCTGCCAAGCGTGGCGATTATGTCAATGTGGCGTTGGGGGAGGCCTATGTCCAGCGATGGACGTCTTTCAGCTGAAATGATGATTTGTTACCTGACTAGTTGACTGCCTCGTTGGGCTAGGGGTCATGAGGTCCTGCTGGGTTTGATTCTTAGGTCGGACAAAGTGGTATTTGGTATTTCTATCAGGAATTTCTCAGTTGCAGCCAAGGAGTCTGAATCTGGGTTCAATTTATGGCAATAGGGGAAATGTAGGTGTTCTATTAGACACCTCTGACTAACCCTTATTCGGGACTATGTTATGTATCTATCTGTAAAAGTACGGTGTCCGCAGCCAGTCCGGACTCTGGTCCGTTCGATGTGACCACACCTTTAAAAGTTTGGTTTCTGTGAAAGAGAATGAGCCCTAATCCACGACGTGACTTCCGCACAGGTTGTTAAATTCTGCTAAAATTTTCGTCGAAACCCTGGTTTTCGACGAAGTATCTTCCACATATTTTCAATAACTATATCTTCGCAAAATTGCCAAAGGAAAAGAGGCACAAATATTTTGTCTTAGCTACAAAAGTAAAGATTAACAACAAACCGACCGGAAATTGAGTCCTTGGTTTTTCTCCAGAACACGTCTTGAATGGCCCAAAAACAATCTAGAGATAGTTGTTATTCCATCCAGTCTTAAAATCACGTTCAAGGCTACGAAAATACAGGAAATTGGCTTTTACAGAAAAAAATATTAGACATTTGTGGAGATCTTTTGAACTTTTTTCTATCCTTGGACAATCCTGTAATGAGACCAGAGAAACAATATTTTTGACCATTGTGTGTTGATACGATAACAAATTCAGAAACCTTCAAACGAACAAGCAATAAAGTCCTAAAAGTTAGTATTATCGCTAGTAATCGGATTTTCGGATGCATATTTACCTAAAGTACGTTTTTTCCTGGCAAAAGGTACAAAAGTATGGAAGCGGCTATTTAAATGCCAATTTTCGTCGCGGGTTTGCGAAATTTCATAATTCTTTAGTAAGTATAAAATGTAGTAATCAAAATATCATAACGAATATTTAAAATTTATTTAAAACCTGGAAAGTTTGTTCAAAACAAACAAGGAAAAAATTACAACAACTATTTGAGTTCGTATTTTTGTGTTGAAATGTCGAATGCTAAAACAAAATGGTAAATATGTCTGGGCATAATTCATTTGGAGCTAAACGAAAAAGTAACTAGCGTTTGTTCCATGCCACCGGTTTTTAATTTTAAAATCTAATTTGCTACTCGATTTACTGTCCTGAAATGTTCTTCTTTGAACACCATTAATATCATGTAAAGGCGCTTTAACAAACATAAATATCCCTTTTCATCCCACAATAGACGAAAAAAAAACAAATGACAGTAAACTGCTGTCGCCAACCAAGTAATCTTCCCGAGACTGGACCAAGCAAGTGAATTATATCAGCGGACAGTGAAAAAGCTGTGGCATCAATCACACCGAATACATACGTCATCCCGTGGTCACCCACAATACACGTTTATGAGCTTCCATAAAAAATCACGCGAAATAAAGTGTATTGAAAAATATTGCCAGCGTCTCTGGATTTCGTGGAATCAATTTTGTACGGTGTAATGTGAGGTAGGATTTGTTATGTTGTAACCGTTTTTTCTTTGTGGATTTTCTAGAGATTTATGTAGGGCGTAAGTTTTGACGTCAGAGCTTAACTGAGGGTTACGAAATCTTACTACGCGGGTACTGTTTGTCGAAATCTAAATCAATACGGACGTTTCGTAGGAATCGGATGTTTGAAGTTGCTTTGACCAATCATCGGGCGAAATAATATAAGGGTAAAATCTCATCTGTCGATCGCATCTTCGTTGCTGATACGTGCGATAGTATTCCCGTTCTGTTTCTCGCTCTAGCAAATGATGGCTCTGAGCAACAGGGAGCATTTAAAAGTGTGAATCTATGCTGCCAGGTGAAGTTTCACCCAAGATAGAGACATTTCGTTAAGCAAACGTTACTGACGTCAGCGGTGACCTGGGTATTTTGGTATTTCTACGAAATATGTACCAGAAGGTGAAAAACGAAAAAAACTGAAACATAATTTTCAAACGAAAAAAAACAGTATAATAATTTAAATTGACGATTATCAAGAGACTCATATAAATAAAAATCTCTCTATACATTATTATATAACCTACAACTTACTATTTAAAACCTGAAAATGTGTGAGAATGGATGGACGGATGTTTGTTACTTTTTCACGCAAAAACTACTAAAGGAATGAAAGGCAAATTGTTCATAATCGTATCTAAATCTACCCACTGTTGTTAAAATTGTTATTTCTGCACTTGTAATTTTATTGTAGTTCTTATAATTTTGTTTTTTTGTTGCATGTTGTGTATATCGCATTACACTCACGCACACACACACAACACACCCACACCATACTTGTATCATATTTCTTGTATTATTAGGATAAACAGTGTAACAACGGTAGAGAGGCCAATAAATAAATAAATAAACAATCAAGATTAACACAGAACATTTTATCTCAGGGGTACGATCCCGTGGAAAAATTGCCATTCTCCACTCCAGCATAAGCCTCTATAAACTCATTTCACGCCAAGGTAGGCGCAATGTCATAATACCCTAGATTTTATGAGGTTAGTGAATAAAAAGGACACAAAGAATCTCTCAAAAGCACACTTTCAGACTTATGAAATAATTCTTTGGAAAGCCAACAAAAACATGTTATTGAAGTGGCTCAGAGCTTGCAAGAACTTGTGACAGCTAAAATACTTAGCACTCAACAATGTCCCGACTTGCAGCAAGTCTGCAAGTTGCGACTGCTTGCATTCTTTCTTTGTGTTTCTTTGCAAACTGTTGGTTGACTTTGTTCATTAAGTTATTTTAAGTGATTTTACGGATCGGCTGGCTTTTATAACATTTTGTGGTATAAGAATAATTATAGTGACGTTTATTTTTGACTTAAACTTCTGCCTGGTTCACTAACATGAAGCAACACCTAAATTAATGCTTAAGTAAAAACATGCTGTAGGTTTATCAATACTCCACAAACTAATCGGTGAAACTTAAAAATCCAACAGTGGGCTTTTAACTCATGTGTACCGCTCACCGCACGCCGCTCTCAGCACATCGGTCACCGCACGCCGCACACAGCGAAATTCTATTGGTGGTTTACAACACATCTTTTGTCCTCTCCTCTTGTCTCATCTCCGTTTTGGTGAAGTCCAGCCCTAACTGAAGCTGAAAACGGGCATTGAACTGACGTTTACCAATCTGCTATTTTTGTGGTTTTCTGAAAACCATGATTGGATTCAAATGTTAGGTTTGAATCCAATCATGGCAATTGAACAACTTCGATTTTCCCCTGAAGTGTTCAGATTCATTGATCGTGTAAGACGCGGAATAGCTAAAAGAGGACTGACCTTTTTCAAGGATTTAGACAAGTATTTTAAACAACCTAAAACATCGTATCATCTGAAGGCACGGTTGGCGCAGTGATTGAGCGATTGACTGCTGCGCTGCGTGTCGCGGGGTCGATCCCCGTACGGAACAATTATTTGTATGGCCTACTGATAGTTGTTCCGGGTGTAGCTGTTTGTGTATGTGAGTTAAAATGTTTGTAAACGCACCCACGATACAGGAGAAATTCCTTGTGTGCGGCAAAGTTTAAAAAAAAAAAGAAAGAATGAACACAAAACATCTGCATCGTTAAAATTTAAACTCTCACTAGCACCGAACATCATCTTCACCATACTCTTGCCTTTAACCCAAATTATATCGGGTCGGCAGCATGTCGCCTTCTTCCATACTTCTCTATCATTCGACAGATCGTTATCCTAGGTTTCATAATCGCATCTCAAGTCAGAATCGACAATTCCAATGCCAAACCGGAACAATTTTCAATAAATTGCTGCTTGAAATCAGAGACGAGTTCTGCAACTCAGCGACTGCAACCGCTAACTTTGCCAACTGTTTTTCAAGTCAATCAGCCAGCTTGCTAATAGCCTGTACAAGTACTTAGTGGCTGGTTATTTTTGCATAAGTGGTGCTGCGTTTATTCCGGGACATCGGAGGACATAATTTCGCATTGAAAATGTAAATTCGCTAGAACTTCTGAGTACTTAAAGTTGCAGACGGGGACGGGTTAGGCCAGGAGTTCGGGACAAGGAATAATTTTCATCTAATTATGGTTATTCTGTAGTGGATTGGGTAGGGGGAGTACAGTGCAGGTGTCCTTTTCCCAAGCCTTTTTCACAAGCACCCTTCAGAACACAAACCTTAGGGAGGTCCTGCAAAACAAAAAATACACTTGGCTACAATTTTCTTTCTTTCTTTCTTGATAATAAGAGGAAAAGCAGTTCTAAGCTTTATGTAAAAAGATAATGTAGTCAGTTTATTGAAATAAGCCGCAGTCATTGTTTAAATTACTAATAGTTTCTACATAAAACACTGAAACAAATACAAAGCATAACTTCACGCCAGTGCCGCCGCTCCCCAAAGAGTAAGCTAGAGGAGTACTTAAACATGTAACCAGTTATTTTAAAGCTCCGTTTAACAGGGGGGTAAACATAGTAATACATTTTTTACTTGCAAAGCTATACTATTTTCAAGTGAAACGTATTCAACAACACCACTTCCGTAAAAATAAAGTTCAAATCTCTCCCTACTCCCGGTTTCAACAAGAATTCGTGTGGACTAAAATTCGCCGCTCCCTGTTTACTGCTCCACAACTCAGCTAGCTCCAATCTTATAATAATTTGTCTGAACAAAATGTACCGGAACCTTGTTAACGTCAAATTAATTACACAATGCTGATAACAACCGCTGTAGTCTGCAAAGCCTTCCCAAGGGTGTCGTAGGGGGATTAGGGGATTACCAAGATGGTTTAAAGCAGGCCTATGCTAATAGAATCATATTGAGTTTCTAACACACTTAGTTTGTAGTTTTGGCTAAACTGTCTGGATTACTGGAGAACATATTATATTATTCTCTCTGTGTGGTGGGCTTTGTATGGTGTCGGACGTAAAGAAGCACCATCCCATATCTACCCGTGGGTGTCGTAAGAGGCGACTAAGGGACTTGCCAGAGAATGGGCAGCAGCGTTCTCTGTGCTTTTGTAACAATCGTACTACGATCGCCAACCCGCCCGCCAAGCGTGGCGATTATGGCAAAACCCCCCTTCTGTAAACTTGGAGGAGGCCTATGTCCAGTAGTGGACGTCTTTTGGGCTGTAATGACGATGATGATATTCTATTAAAGAGGCGTGACGCCATATTTTGTTGTTCTCATTAAAATCCTAGACTTAAAACTATGTAAGCCACTTATTATCTGTCTGACTCGCATATCTTTGTTGGGGTTGGTTTCCAGTCTAACCAGATACACTTGATGCCTGTGTTTTACATGGCGCTACTGCACCGCGACCTGCAGAATCCAGTTACAGAATGATAGATACCCTTGGTAACATTGGAAAGAATATAATTAAATTTGCCTCATAAAAACACAGTTTAAAGCATAGAACTTTAAACTCTACGGCAAAAATACACTTATGATTTATTGATCAAAAGCTGACCGTATTTATACCTCAACCAAATCTAAAATCCTCCATTCGGATATCCAATCAGAAAAAGTGTGAATCATTAAATATACAACCGACCGGTATTGAAACCCCGCCACAACGATCTCTCATATATTGAAATGGAATAAATTGAAACATAATTATTTTTCCGGATTATGTTACGCTTTGTTTAACTTTGTTACCTTTTGGTTACCGAAATTGGAAATGGTTACAGTTGGTTACAATAATATGGAGTCCAGTAAATTGGAAATGGTTGAGCAAAATTGTGAGCTAGAAGAGAAAACTGGTGCTCAGGTTCTGGATGTGATTGGTTATTTTGTGATCCGTGATGTCAAAACGATGACGGAAAGCATCCTGAGGATACATTCAGCAACCCGCACTGGGCACGGTTGGTGGACTTGTGCTCAAGTCCCACATAGTAGTATGAAGAACCAGGTGTAATGTTCTTCATCTCCCTTAAAAAAGGAGGATCTTTCGACCAAACGGGTTTTAAGTCACGAATAACTTTAACTGCGCGATTTAGGATGTTAGTTTTTCATTTGTTTCATAGATGGCGATGTAGTACTTTTTATAGTTCCGTACCCAAAGGTTCAAACGGGACCCTATTACTGAGACTTCGCTGTCCGTCCGTCTGGCACCAGGCTGTATCTCATGAACCGTGATAGTTAGCCAGTTGAAATTTCTACAGATTATGTATTTCTGTTGCCGCTTTAACAAAAAATATTAAAAACAGAATCAAATAAGTATTTACGGGGAGCTCCCATACAGTAAAGAGTTTTTTTACTCGTATTTATAAATAATTATAAATAATAGTACGAAACCCTTCGTGCACGAGTCCGACTCGCACTTGGCCAGTTTTTAAACTATGTTGCTGTGAATACCAGGATAAGATAGAATTTGTCCTAGGGGTGGTATTCCCAGCCAAGTCCACCCTTAAACCAGCCAAGCCTAAAACACTGATAGATCAGAAACGAAACTGAACAATTTCCAAAATAAATATTTTATCTCCCATGGATATTTTCTGCCAACGAACTATCTACCTCAGTAAAACTGAATAAAAATATCTCCGTACGAAGAAACAACCTCCCAAAGATAAAGTAAAGCGAGTAAATATATTTCTTTCATCCCCACATTAGAATAGAAATAACGTACCATTTCATTGGAAAATTCACATTTCAGAAATATATGGCGAAGCTTTCTCGCGCCAAAAATATTGCTTGCTATGAAGCAGCAAGTGTGATTTATAGGGAATCGGTCTTTGTGTTACACTAGTGCTGGCCTGCGGCTTTGTGTGCGGTTTTCGATTTATATTCTGCAGTTTTCAGATTATATAGTTTGTAGTGAAATTTTAAAAGACCAAGCTGCTCTTTGATACTTGCGAGTTGCAGTGGTTATCGGTTTGTAATTGTGGGTCATCGAGTTTTAGTTGGTCGTTTCTTGTTATTACTCAAGTGCTTTCACCTGGATATGGTTCCTTTGTTAGTAGCCAGAAAGCGGTGGACAGTGGATTGTGGTGCAGTTTAAGAGGTATATTTCTAACAGTGGAGTACGATGGACAAAGTTGAGTTAAAGCTCGACTTGCATGTAATATGGGCGCAGTTCATAACTTTAATCGTAGATGGCGTCATCAGGATTGACATTAAGTTGAGTACCATACGAACAATACCAAAGCTATTTATTTTGGCTATTCACTAACAGTCATTGCATGTTTACGCTGTGGAGCAGATTAACTTTGCTATGCAAAACAAATTTTCCTCAAAATCCTTCGGATTACAACAGAAGTGTGTCCCACAATTGGGGTGCAGCATCTCGCTATTTTCCTTTCCATCTTGCTATTGGCGTCCAGTTCTTCTCACAATATAATTTTTCTCCTGTCCTCATCCCAATTTATTTTGTGTTAGGCACAGCAGTCTTTTATACTTCACTATTACTTCATCTCAGCAGTTCTTCTAACAATACACAAAAATATCTGAAAATAATCTTTAATTATTTACACAAACACAGATTCCTTTTAATTAAATCCTTTATTACTTAGTACTGTATTCCAGTTGCGTCGATTTTTGTAGTTCTGACGTATTTCAGTGCATTTGTAAGGACAAGTACCATTATCGACATGTGTTGTTCAAGTAAAGGTTTTCTATTTATTTTATTTCGTCTGGAGGTCAATGAATGAGCCTTTTAATGTTATTGTAGACGAGTGGATAAGCAAAAAAGAAACAAACGAAAGTAGTATACTTAAAGTTCAAAGGCCTTTCAGAGGTCCATGTCACTTTTAAACTTAGAAAATATAATGGAACCTCATAACGAGCAGGGTTAGTTTAATGTGTAGTCTTTTCAATTCACAATTTCATCCACATTGCAAAAAAAAACATACCATCATGACTGTGATTCCCAAACGGTAAGAGCAAAACCACATTTCACCTGTTATGTTTTAGTACCATGTAATTGAGGGTTAGCCTATTGCCATAATACTACACCAGCACTCTACACTTCCCTATGACCCAGTTCCTTCCGATAGGAGACGGAAGGACCTGGTTTGCACAAAACCTCAAACTAGACATGATTTTGCGAATCGATTTTATGTGTTTTTAGGACCTTTTATTTATAATAGACTTAACAAGACAAACTTCTATAGTTTAAGTTATAAAAAATGTAGTTTTGTAATGTCGGATTATTTAGCGATACTTAATTACACAGACACAGAAAAACTTCTAGAAGTTGTAGGATGATTATGTTATCCTCTCGTATCTATTGTTTTGTAAAAGTTTTGTGAGAAGGACAATCCCTGAACATTGATTTGGGGATGTCCTTTTCACAACGCTATATAGTTTGTCTGTATTCTTCTTTGTTGTAGTTTAAGTACTAACACTAGTATTAAGGTATTTTATTGTTCACTAACACGCTGGATCATTGTTGTCCGATAATAAAGAATATTATTATTATTTTTTTCGTTTATTCATTTGTACATCTTATTTTTTACATTTTTAAATATTCCTATATAAAAACAATACAAAAAAAAACATTTAAAAATATAAAAAATAGTAGCCCACCGGTATCGGGAATAGGGTCCAAGCTACCGGCGGTCAGGGCTCCAGAGAAAGGAACCTCCTAACAATACGAGCCGTGTCCAGGAGTACCGCTTTCTGAATCAAGCCCTTGATTCAGCTGCCTAACGAGAGCCTCATCAGATGTTGGTCGAGGCTCTTGGCAATTAGGCCATTGGCTGATACTATTATTATTATTATTGTACATATTTAGTTAATTAGCTAGTTTTAGTGTTTTTCTTTTGTACCAATTTGATTATACTTATAGTTGTCAATGGATTAATTTTATTTTATAAATTTAATGTCCTAATTAAATTGTGCTATGTAAAGTGATGGCCTGAAACACAGGTTTAAATAAAGCTAGTTCGGGCAGGTCGCTACCAAACATCTGAGTTGAACTATTATAACTTGCAACTCTTGAATATGTTTTAGTTATAGTTTACTTATAAGTACTAATTATGCCCACTACGTACTAATTGTACCCTTGTATGAGAAATAATGCTACTGCGCCTAAATGTACACTTATTGTAATACTTTTTTAAATAAAATTTATTGATTTATTTATTATTTATCAATCTCCATGAACCAGCCACAATTCTAGACTCCATGGCTGTAAGAATATCAGATGGAAACTCCCAATAACAATTTTCCGTCTTGTGAATTGAACAATCGCAATCGCGCTTGAGATCACTGACAAGACATTTTCAGTTCTTGGATAACCTCTAATATTGATCCGAAATTCCTCTCACAAAACCCAAAAAAAAACTATCTCCATCCGGCCCACAACACATCTGAGCTAACCAAACTAAACAGCCTATTAATCGCAGCGCTACTTCCACTAGATTGCTCGCTACAGGGTGTAAACAAAGTCATTTGTTTCTCGCCCGCTCTGATTGCGTAATTAGAACACATGGTAGCCGATGGGATCAAGATTGCGTACCCGACGGATTCACCGTTCATTTCTATGCCTATGTTTGGGAGGAGAACAGATTGATGCTGTGATGAATCGATTTTGATACAGATTTGATACCGGTGTTTATTTTGTCAATATTAACTTTTGTAGGTAGCTGTGACGTGAAATATTAAAAAAAAAAACCTGAGAAATTATTTATATTATATAGGAACCACCAAAAAAAAAGACAAACACTATTAATACGAATTAATACGGTCTCGGGATCTTTTACAAACATCCTTATTTTTACATTAAAAACAAAAAAAAAATTGTTCAATAACAACCATTTCAATTTTGCGTAACACTTCCTTTGAGAATTTGAACGATTCTAATAAAGCCTCTTTTATTCACAAACGAATACTGAATGATATAAGAGTAGAATAACACCAAATAAACGATGGATGGACCGCGTGAAGGATGATATGGCTAGAAGGAGAATGCTGAGATGACAAGTAATAGAGAGGTATGGAAGAAGACGACATGCTGCGCCAACCCCAAATAAATTGGTATAAGGGTAGGAAAATGATGAAGCTGATGGTAATTGTGATGGTGATTGTGTTCCAGAGTTACCTTTGTCTTTTATGTTTCCTCTGCAGAACGTCACCGTTCTCTCTGTGAGAGGTAAAGGGACGTTATCCATCACGCAGCGGACCTAGTGCAGGCTGGTAGATGTTAGACGTGTTTTCTTCGGTTCTATATAATGCCGGTTTCTTCCAACTTGACAGTTGTTCTTCTTCTTATTCCTCTTCCATGATTGAAGTTTGGCCATAAACTCCGAACATTATGCTTTTCCTTTGTGGAACATTTCAGCAGCTCATTTAAGGGTTACTGTTACTCTAAGCCTGTGTCATCCAACTGCTGGGCAAATGCATCTTCCTATGACTTCCCAATCCTTCGATTAAGGGGCAATGTAGACTTCTGGTCGTTGGCTCGGTCCAGCTTGTCCCACCATCTCCTGCGAGCTCTACCGTGTCATTCAAGGGTAGCTACAAAAATATTTTAAATGATTTATAACTCGTAGCACATCGGCCATCTGCTACGGCGTAGCAGGCGTGCTACGAAGACCGTAGCTAGAATACTTCGAAACTTGCGAGCTGGTATTGGAACTAAAGTTGCAGTAAAACCGTAACAGTCAAATTAAGAATTCTGAACTGTGACAGTTGAGTCTGTCAGTTAACTTGACTGTGTGATAATTTCGTGGGGAGTGTAAGCAGTAATGTTTTCTAATTAATAACAGCACGTTTATCTTCCACAATGAAAAGTTAAGAAGACAGCTTTTAAAATAATTTCCATCCCAAAATAATACCGTAACGGTGTCCTTCCAACCAATTCATATTTCGCCCACAATTTTCTTACCTGTAAAGAATTTCCTTTCTCTTTTTATTTTAATTTAAAAGAGGCTTGAAGGGATATAATCTTGCCAGTCCGGGGAAATTGATTTTGGGAGTACGTTCGCAATATTGTTATATTAAAATATGAAAAAATGTCCTTGTTGTGTATCCTCAGGGGATTTAAGGGGGAATGGGAAATAGTTGGGGATTATAAATAATGTGTTTGTTGTTTTGGTGGAGCTGTGGATATAATCGTGAAAGAAATCTTTACAATGATTTAGAAATTATTTATTTTCTCCTATCGGCACTGAGAAAAGCTGATAATCTAGACACTTTTGAAATATTTTTAATAGTATTTTAGCCACTCATGTATCAATGTCTTGATTTTAATTCACACACAATCCCTACGGAACGGCCTAATATTTAAAATGTGAAGACATGTGACATCTAGCAACCCGCCTTGGGCCCATAAGTAGTAATAAAGGCCTAGGGTGTGGGTCGTCATGCACCACGCAACCTTAGGGCTTATGGTACAAATCATCATCATCGTTCTCTGACCCTTGTCCCAGTTCCACTGCGGTCGGCACAGTATGTCTTCTTCCATATTACTCGCTATCTCATCAGGCACTTCCTTTCTTATCATATCATCTTTCACACAGTCTATCCATCGTTTCTTTGGTCTTCCTCTACTCTTATACCCATCCACGTTCATACACAAAACTTTCCTCACGATATTTTCCTCATTCCTTCGCATCGCATATATACCAAGCCAATCAATTGCCACAGAACTACAGCTAATGACACTACCCTTAAAATCAAATAGGACAAAATAAAGTGACAAAAGAATATTCCAAACAATTGCTATTAAGCCTAAAGCTTGTCTATAGCTGTCAAATAATTTAACCCCTTTCTTTCTGACCTTCGCTTGGGGTAAGATATTCGAGAAAATATTATTTCTTCCTCCCTAAAGAGAAGTGTAAGAAATACTTACCCTCGCATTATTTATAATGTTCGCAAACTACCCTCGGTATCCGCGCCATATTTTTATTTGTACTTAAATCAAACAGGATGGGAAAGGGATATTATTTTCTTATTTGTAGTAATATGTTTTAGGTAACTCGCGTTTATGTGGTGGCTATTTCGTATATTTATTCAAATAATTCTATATTGTTCCCACTGCTGGGACACATGCCTCCTCTCTGCGAGAGTGTGGGGTTTGGGCCGTATCTACCTCGACGGTATATTGTGAGTTGGTAAATATAATATTTCTCAGAAATTATGTGTTTCTAGGATTTCCTAAAATGTTTAACAACAGAGAAATTGTTTCCGGTAAATAAGCTCTTTTGTTAGTCACATAAGTCAATTATCATCCCTTAATCCAAAGAAAGTCATCTACAAATATTTTAAAGCCACTTTGTCCCCCTCATCCCTTACACAATCCACCTACCCCCTATCCGTGAGATAAGTCGTAAATAACACCGCTTACACTTTTCACTCCGAACGTGTAACATGTTGAAAACTTCTCAACTTTGACGGCTGTAACATGTAACGCGACAAATTAAATTATTTCACGCGCTTCCGTTATGCATTGGATTGTTGACGACATGTTTGGACGATTGTATTTTTAATGAGGAACTTTCGCTGTCTGGTGGAGTTAAGTTGCTCAGTAAAATGTTCTGCCTCTTTGTTTAACATTTGTAACTGTAATAAAATATAGAATGTTTATTTTTCTGACTTCCATGTGAGGCTGCAGAGAGATCATGAGCAGTACTCCACCGACTATGGGTGTAATAAGTGGTTTATTGCTTCTGTTCTTTTAATTTTAGTCCATCCAAAGGTGGTCTTGAAGACCTTGATCAGAGATTAGACCGCCGTTGCACACATAGAATAAGAGAAATATTATTAAAGAACTGTGTAGCAATTTTGGTGTGTAACATATTATATTCAATCGATCCAACTTAACTGTGGTTCTTGAAACCTCTAGACCAGATAAATCATCGACTGCGTATATGAAGAAGTAGAATGATATGATATTTGTGGACTCTGTCGGGTTTAACAAAGAAAGAGAGTGTTGTCCATTCCATTCCATTCTACCCTATGTGAAATGTTTTCTTTTAGATATTTATTTGTATTGTGAACACTGTACTTAATAAAGAATAATCTCGCTTTTTCTTTCTATTCTAAAGAGAGACAAAAGAGATTTAATTTGAAGACTAGGTTGTTTGTTTATACCTCACGAACAAAGGAATGTACAATTTCACTCAGAAAGCCGTCAGTTCAAACTAAATTCAAGCCCACTTAAGAGACCCATGTAGCTAACATAGCAATCAATTTAAAATGCAAAGAAAAATCATACCCGGAAGAGAAACAGTCGCAACAATCATTTCATAATCAAATCCACTCCTGCATTTCCTCCTCCATTACGGAGCCCTCTCTCAGCCCTCAGTCCTCACAATACCTCACGTCTGCATCATCAATCACTCCACTTATTAATACTCTTCACTTAATCATTTCAACCTCTACTGACCTAATTTTTACAAGCCCATCTCCCTTCCCTTACTTAAGAGTAACAATGCATTTATATTTCTGTTTGTTTTCAAACCTAAGAGACCATTTTTTGGAAATTGAATTGGGTTGATTTATTTTATTTAATTTGCATTTATTATTCTTTTTACACGGTGTAGCATATTGAGAGCAGTTTTATAGGGAATACGTTACCGTCTTATTTATTTCTGCAGCTGTGTTGATGAATGTATCTTCTTCATAAAATCTTAAAGTCACTGATCGACTCCCCAGTTTAAAATATTGGTTCTAGATGCTGTGTGTACTTGTGGCTTGTGCCAAATAAACGTATTTTCTTTCTTTATTTCTTTAGATTCAAGGTTATTTATTTGGATAAGATATCGTACATTATGGTCTTGAACACATACACAAAAATACACAAAAGTTTCTTAGTGTAACGAAAGGAAACATTTCTAAAACAGTTTAGCGAAATTACTGTGCTTTTTTTGGAATTGCCACGAGCCAAAAGATCCTTCTTTAGACTATAATTATTATTCTAGCCCTTAATCAAGAAACAATCCCTTATCTCTTTTTCCTTTTTCCACATTATTAACGTTGTATCATAAAACACAATAACTCCCGTTCGGTGCCGCCACAGATGAGCTCGTGAGTAATTATCTCGCGTCACTTGTTTACTAAACATAGTCATAATCACGTCATGAGCACAATTTACAGCGCACAAAGCTGCTTGATAACTCGCTAAATAATACTCATAGGATAGCGATGGGGGTACACTGAGAGGAAAGAGTTATGAGCACCCATATTGTTCTAAGAGATAAAAGATTAAGCATATTCAGAGTAGTTCGTGTAAGTTTTCCTTATATTAATATAAGAACTGCATCCCAATGATCAGCCGTAACTGATATGACCAATAAAATAACAATATTTTGAACGGTCACTCATTAGTAAACTTCAACTCAAACGCAAAACTAAATTTGTTTTTCATAGTATGTTAATGAAAAACAAAGTTACTGCTGCAGTTTGATGAAATGTCCCATATCTCAAAAACTAAACATCACCTCTTATTCAAACTAATTTTCTTTGAAATTTTTTTTACATTCTGCAATCCTAATTATTTTCAGAATTTTCCTCCTAGAGGAGGAAAATTCTCACACAAATTTTACCACTTTGGAAGTGGCTCTCGCGCAAACTATTCAGTTTAGAAAAAAAATATATTGGAAACCTCAATATCATTTTTGAAGACTACCCATAGATACCCCACACGTACGTGTTAGATGAAAAATATTTTTTTGAGTTTCAGTTCTTAGTATGGGGAACCCCCAGAAGATATTGTTTTTTTTTTCAATGTTTGTGTAAAAATCTTAATGCGGTTCACAGAATACATCTACTTACCAAGTTTCAACAGTATAGTTCTTATAGTTTCGGAAAAAAGTGGCTGTGACATACGGACGGACAGACAGACAGACAGACAGACCTGACGAATCCATAAGGGTTCCGTTTGCCATTTGGCTACGGATCCCTAAAAATGTGGCTATTTTCATCACTCTCTTACCCTTATTCCTTCATGACTTCTTCTTCCATAGTTATCTATCAATAAAACACAACATCACGCCTGTAATTATGCAAGGGTTAAGCAAAGGTGTACATAATAGTATATCCACATTGCGCCAGTTATGTTTAAGTCCCATGTAGTAGGGGGCGAGCCTATTACTTCTCTATTATTCTTAAAAATGTAGCTATTTAAATATCAATAAAAATACTATTAATTTTCTAGGTTTTTTTTTTCTGCTATTCTGGTAGTCGTGGCCGCAATTCGACTTGCATGTTGCGCCTGGGTACGGTTCCCAAGTTAGCCAAAAAGTTTTAATTTTTTTT
Source organism: Cerastis rubricosa (assembly GCA_949152445.1). NCBI lineage: Eukaryota > Metazoa > Arthropoda > Insecta > Lepidoptera > Noctuidae > Cerastis > Cerastis rubricosa. Next base: position 21,132,385 of record OX424541.1, read on the forward strand.
TCCAAATCAAATTATTTTAGAAGTCTTATGCTTTATGCAGCACCTCTGCCTAACCCTTCGAGTAAAACAGTGATATTGTGTTTTAACTTTTAACTTATTGTTACTTTCATCATTATTCGTACCCGGTGTGCCTCTGTGTTAACGGTGGTGTTTATCTGCGGTATCATTATTAGCCCTTTCGCCGCCTTTCATGTCGTACTGAAACGAGTTCATTGTTCATCGCGTATTTATGACTAGTACACAAAAACCACCGACTTATATACCCACTTACTTACTTAATCTCAAAGGGAGGTTTCATCGAGTAGTTCTTGTATGCTAGTAAATAATACAGTGAGGAAAACTAAACATCTTTTAAAAGAAACAGAATCATCATCTGTGTAAACTTTTCCCAACTCTTTTGGGGCAGCTTCCAGTCTAACCAGATGCAGCTGAATACCAGTTACATAGACAGACTGCTTATCTGACCTTCACAACCCAGTCAGTACAAGGTTATACGATACCCATTGGCAAGACTGGTTGAAGAATAAAGAAACAGAATGTAAAGTCTTAATAAATAACACTTGTTAAATAAAAACAAACTATTACGTAGGTATATAATGTGGTTTTATACAGGTACAGACAGCTTCACTATGTGCTAACCCCTGAAGTTTTAAAATGTTACACTGCTACAACATTGAATTCGTTAAGAATAATCTAAAGAATAATTCAAAAAGATTTCAATGTGTCGACTTGAATTCGAACCATAGCATTTCCGAACGCCGCGTCGTCATTGGCATACTCGGCGGTTTGGACAAACCAGCGTGAAATCCGATGAAATTGTTATGTAATATCGTCCAAGTTACTTTATCTTTAGGTCTCTGTCTAATCGATAGATGTTAAAATTTGAGGGTGCGTATCCATTAGTTTTATTTACTAATATTTTCTTTATAAAATAACCCTCAAGTTATAACGATAGTTTATATCAATCTAAAATATTTCTAACGCTTCCTATTTTATTGTTTGCGTTAAGATATCACTTGACTAGGGACCCGTTTGAGGCAAAATATGAATATTATGATAACTGTAAAGTATCCAATCAAATTGTGTAAGACAAATCTTTGTATTAACATAAGATCAAAGTTTTGTATAATAATAGCAATCATAAATATTATTAATTGAATTAAAGATTTCTTTTTTCTTACATAAATATTACTAAAACTAAATATAAATATACTTTACACATGTCGTGCTGATTTGTAACATTGGTGATTTAAACCACCAATCTCCGACACGTCAAGTGGTTTTGAAACCTCTGGTCTATTTACACGTTGTTGTTTATCTTAAATGTTAAGCCTATTATTTCTAGTCGTTATACGCAATAAACAATTAACATTTTATTGATAAAGACAGTATTAAAAACAGACTTTAAAAACAAAATAATACTAACTTAAACTTATATATTTACTAAAACAATAAATTAATTATAATAAAATGTTTTTGCAAAATACAAAAACCAACTAGACCCCACACGGATTTGAACGCACATATCTTTTGGGGGGGGTAACAATTTAATGGAGCCGTGTGTACGTAAATACTTGTAGAACGTGAGATAATTTATGTGCATAGCTCAAACAAATTATGTGTGAGTTTAGAAGCGGGTATACTTTGAATTTACCACAATATTAGGTTTATACAAACATATGTTTAGATGGCTGAATATAGAACTGCGCATCCGCGGTTAGGTTCTCACAAGTGAAACAGAAATGATAAAAATAAACAGGTATTACAGTTTATGAGATAGATCAGTATAAACTTGGTACTTTTTAACCGACTTCTAAAAGTAGGAGGTTATCAATTCGTTTGAATGAGGTTTTTTTTTTTTCGTTGATTTTCGGCGATAATTCTGAACCACGTCTGTCGTTTTCAAAGATTCTTTTGAAAAAGTGCAAAATGACTTAAATGTCGGGACTCGGTGGTAAAAAAACAATTAAAATAACAGAAGTCATCGGTTGCACCATATTATTATTGTTTTAGAAGTAAGTTCTATTTTTTTGCAAAAAAGTTTTATCATATGAGAAACTGGCTGATAAGCATGTCACTTTTTTTTGTAAATATGCCTTACAATCAAGCAGAATCATTAAATAATATCCCCATCGTCGCATCCATAACAAGGGAAGAACTTATCTCAAGTCAGAGTTTTAATATACGAGAGCAGCCTGTGTTTACTCGAGAAAACTGATTACGTTTCAACGATAAGTACCATAAACAAAATCAGGCGATTTTAATATTTTACGGGCTAAAGTTTTCAGGCATTTTTTCATCCCCTTTGAGGAAATAAGGAATAAAACGCAGCTGTCGTTCAGTTGCCCACACTTACCCTGTGGGGTGTAACTTTTTAATTACACCCCCTCCGACATTTTTACCCCTAAGGGATGTCTTGGATATTTCTAAAGTTGGACCCTTAAAAGTGTTTGATTTTATGGCTTGATGAAACAAAACTTGTTTTCTTTTTTTTTCTTTGGGGTTAGTTTCTTATTTTCCTTTTTCCAGGTAAGTTTGTTTGCTATTTATTTATTAAAAACACTTAACTTCTTTGATGTAAAATACTGATACTCAGCTGCATCCGGTAAGACTGGAAGCTAACCCCAACAAAGTTTGGGAAAAGGCTAGGCAGATGATGCCTTAACTTCTTTGATGACGTCCTGTAAAGATTTCTTCTGTCCGTTTTGGGCTCTTTGCTTCTCATGGAAACCCGCTTCACTTACTAGACCGTCTGTCCATTTATACAGTACTAGCTGTACCGCGCAACTTCGTCTGCGTCACATTGTCCCCGTTTTCGCAACATTTTTCATTGCTGCTCCGGTCCTATTGATCGTATCGTGATATATAACCTTTCTCGATAAATTGGCTATCTAACACTGAAAAAAATATTCAAATCGGACCAGTAGTTCCTGAGATTATCGCGTTCAACCAAACAAACAAACAAACTCTTCAGCTTTTTATTATTATTAGTATACGTGTATAGATATATCACTATACAGTCAAACTGTACAGGCATACATGAACGTGTGTAGGACAAAACAATATATAATAGTTATATCCTTGCCTGAACATGCAACTTAGAGAATATCGAAAAATATTTTTTTAAATACGTTATAAACCTACTAAAGCAACCATATCGTCGTTTGTTACCGGTGAGCCAACCGACAGGCGCAGTTATGTGTGTGCTCTGTATAACCTACTTCCAGGTTTTGCATGTACATTTCAAACTTCACCTATCGTCTATGGCCAGCCTAAGCAACTTCTTTCATGCATTTTCTCCGGAGTCTCTGTCACGACACGCGTGCTACTTGGGCGTGAAACTAGCCAACCCGCCTGCCAAGCGTGGCGATTATGGCAAAACACCCCATGTTATGTCAATGTGGCGAAACTTGGGAGAGGCCTATGTCCAGCAGTGGACGTCTTTCGGCTGAAATGATGAAACTAGTCACTATGCGGTTAGCCCGGCACAAATAAGCGTGACAACTATATTAGTTAACAACAACACCAACTGATTACAAACAATTTGTTTCTTTTACTCAAATCAGCATGGCCAATGTCCATCAGAAATCATGATTTAAGTGCGCCAATATTTTCTAATAGCTGAACTGATTACCAATTAGTGTGGAGCCCGTCCAATTCTCCTGAGAGGGGGTGTAGGGGGTGACAGTGACAAACGACGGAAATATTTCACTGAGCCAGCCACCCGGGGACACTGTTGAGAGGATAATAGTAGTCACAGATGGAAGAATTGTGGGAGTCTGCGTGCATCTGGTCGGATAAGCTGTGGTGTGTGGAATGTGGGGGGAGTTTGGGGTTGATAGTGTGGTGAGCTGTGTGTGAATCAATATTGAATATCCTATCGCTAAATGAAGTTCATCATCATCAGCCTATAATGTTCCCACTGCTGGGATACAGGCCTCATCTCTATGAAAGGGAGTGGGCTATAATCCACCACGCGGGCCCAGTGCGGGTTGGTAGATGTCACATGTCTTCGAATTTTTTGTTCTAGGACATGCCGATTTCCTCACAATGTTTTCCTTCACAGTTTTTGAGAGCAGTGGTGATGAAATAAATTACACAAAGTAAGAGAGCAGCGGTGGCCCAGTGGTGACAGTCCGGACTTACGAGCAGTAAGCCGTAAGTTCGAAACCAGGCAGGCACATTACTTTGTGTAAATGAAGTTAACATAACTAAATTAAAGTTAGAGACATACATTAATTCATGCTTTTTCGAAATAAATTACAGAACGCTACATGTTACGATCCTTAGATACTTCTTTTGCTTTCTCCACATTCATGCGTACCAAATAACGTGGTGCCTGTAATACTTGAAAACTAAGGTATGGGTGTACCACCAATTTTTCACATCATTCACGAATTTTTGCCGAATATGTTAAGTGTGACGTAATAAGACGGCACACGAGCTGCGAGTCGCGGTTTCGATCCCGGAACAAATATTTGTATGAGCTACAGGTAACTGTTCCGGGTCTAGCTGATTCTGTATGTGAGTTTAAATATTTGTAAACGCACAGACCTACGTACGTACGTTGAAAGAAAACTTCATGAGGAAACCGGCATGTCATAGAAATAAAAATTCGAAGACATATGACATCTACCAACCCGCAATGGGCCCGCGTAGTGGTTTACAGCCAACTCCCTCTTATAGAGAGGAGGCCTGTGTCCCAGCAGTGGGAACATTATAGGCTGATGATGAAACGCACCTACGATACAGAAGAAACACCTCGTGCAAAAATTTATTTTTCAATGTTACTCATTTTACCATAAAATGGGCATACATCCAGACTGACTGCTTTCGAGAAATTTCTGATGGGAAAAACCCAACCTCTGATCGAACCAAGGCCTCATGCCCATTATCAACGCGACCACAAAACCAACGAGGGTGTTCACAAAGTATCAAGATATCAAATAGTTTGGACCACCAGTTTTGTTGCGATTTGCGCACCGTCATTGTTTTTATAGGGTCATAGTCTGCTTAAGACTGTTACGTCTAATACCTCGTTTTGATTATTTTTGTGATATATTATATTATCATCATCAGCATATAGCAGTTCAGATTCTTAGCACCTCTCCTCCAGCGGCTACCAGCCTCTTTGCGAAGATCGTCGCTCCACCTAACCTAGGGGCTTCCCACCTTACGCTTGTTGCTTAACGCTCTTCACTGTCATGGCATATCATTAGTAATTTGCCTTTACAAGCATAAAATTCACATGTTCCACTTCTCGTTTATTTCTGTCTAACCTAACAGATAGATGTTTTACTGGGGAGTTTGTCCCGCCACTTCTCCTTCCCAGCTAAAACACTAGGAAGTAGCGAAGGGCGGGCTTTTTGAAGGTCTGTCTTCTGTAAACTTAGATGTTCAAAAAGTGCTGGTTATCAGCCTAATTTGAATAAATGACTTTTGATTTGATTAGTCTTTCGTCAGAAACGAGAATTCACTAGTGATCTTACGATTTTGGATTTCGTCAGTTGTTTTTCTTCCTTCTTCGTTCGCTCGCCATCCAAATGATCGAAGAATGAAATGAAAGGAGAAGATGAACGTTCATTCTTCATGTAATTTTGTCTTTTTTGTATGAACGTTGGATGAAACAAAAATGAATAGTCAATCGAAGCAACCATTTTTCGAGTAAACAGGAGTCCACAGTGTTTATGCATTCTTTGCTGATGCAAGACTTTTTTTGTTTTCGAAAGACAGGAAACGGATGACGATGCCAGCTTATCATCTAATCTTATTTATTTATCAATATTCTCCAATCTTTAATATTTTAATACCAACAGGAAGGAATCAAAAGATTACCTGAATTCATTGATAAAATTTTATCAATGAAGTTGACTTGCTAATTTTAATACTTTTCGTATTTATGAATGATTTTTCACAAGTCACAGTTATAAGCAAGAACATGTATTTTTATGAATAAATGAAATACGATTGTGTTATCTTGATATCAATGCTTTTAGGTTTATATTGTTATTGTAAATAGATAAGGGAATAGCGTTTTATTGTAAAGAGTCAGTGTGAGTTGTAATTTTTCAAGTGTTGTGATAACAAAATTATTCGATCACTTTGTCTTCCATTCATGTATGCTATGAACTTGAGTTGAACGATGTGTGTATTGCAGATTTTCATTTAGATATTTAGGTTTATTTTTCTATTTTAATATTTTTGTTTTAATTGAATAGACTAGAACAGAACATACTTTATTGTACACCAAAAGTGGAAACATAACGAACTCGTTAAACTCATTTTTCTAGCGATATCGGCTGAAAGAAGTCTACTGCTTGACTTAGTTCTTAGCTTCCCCTAGCGTCGCCACGTTCGTTCCGTCTGTGATTCTCGCACCCACTGGATGTTCACTATTTTCTACTACAGTTTGTACTACTAGTTTGTACTACAGCGCCATCTATGAACTAACATCAATTTCCTACAAGTCGCAAGCAAAGTTAACATCGACTTAAGATTAGATAGAAAATCCTGACAGCAACTATCGGGCAGTTGCTCACCAGACATAACATCCGTTTGGTTGGAGGATCCTCCCTTTTCTATAGGGTATGAAGAACTTTACACCCTGTTCCTCATACCCCTAAACTGGTGATCCAGAAATGGACTTCAGCGCAGCCATCGAGCAACGTGATGTCACATCATCAACATCACTTCCTCAAGCTTTCGGAGCAACGAGTCTCACAGCCAGCCAGCTTCAAATAGGTATGCTTGACCACCAGTATGCAGCGAATGCGCATTCCCGGTCAGAACCCTCGGCCTCTCATCAACCGCGACCTTGCCACAGCACACTGGCACTTTCAGCTGGTCGAGAACTTCATACCTCCCGGTCGACACCTTTAGCTGTCTGCCACATCGCGGCGCTGTACGAAATCCGACGCACCGGAGCAAAACCCAGCGACGGCCCCGACTCACTGGGGTTTGCATCACCACCGTATACTGTGGCTCACAGTGAATAATGCGCCAACGAGCTTCCTACTGGCACGGCAAAATAATACATGCTGACTCTGATCTTTGGTCTCTGGGGGGGGAGTGATGTAGCGACCCACAAAAAACAACTTACAACAAAAACTACAGCGCCATCTATAAACCCACATATTTTTTTACAAGTCACAAGCAAAGTTAACATCAACTTAAGACTATATAGAAAAACCCGACAACAACTGTCGGGTAGTTGCCAACCAGACATAACACCCTTCTGGTCGGACGATCCTTCCTTTTCTAAGGAGTTTCGAAGAACTTTTCACCCTGTTCCTCATACCCCTAAAAAGGTGCAATTAAGAAAATGATACACATCAGAGTTTGTTTACATTTTCACGGTTTGTGAAATGTAAACCGTTAGTAATAATTTCATTGATTTCGTTGTTTTGTGTGTTAGTGAATGTTGGAGATGAGGGAATATTGGAGAAGGAAAGGTGTTCTATTTTTACTCTTCTATAGTTATAGGAGGCGTCTAAACATTATTGGCATGATGAAGTAGAAGGCTCCAAATGTATTGCTTGTCTTGGCACTAATGTTTGTCTTGTTGTATTACGAGTCTTCGATATAAGATTCTGCAACTGTATTAGACTGCCATCCGGCTTGACGCTTTAAAGTTAATAATATGTCGGCTTCAGCATCAGTCCGCAATGAAGCTGAAGTTCTTCTAAAACTATGTCCGGATTACCATCTGGTAATCCTAAAAATAAGTGACCAAAAATGTTCATTTAAGAGCGTTTATACCCTACGGCATTTCATACAAACTTTCAAGGCATTATTTTTAACCCCCGACCAAAAAAGAGGGGTGTTATAAGTTTGACGTGTGTATCTGTGTATCTGTGTATCTGTGTGTCTGTCTGTGGCATCGTAGCTCCTAAACGGATGAACCGATTTTGATAAAGGTGGTGTCGTTTGAAAGGTATTTTAATCGAGAGTGTTCTTAGCTATGTTTCGAGAAAATCTGCTCAGCCATTTGAAGATCATCACCTCTTTTCTAGTTGATGAAGGGATGTAAACAACTTTCACAGTTAGTCGATTTGAAATTTGAAATATTGTCGCTTGTCACCATGGACATTGCTGAGAGGGGGGGTGCACCCCCCCCCCTCCCCCCCAAAAATACATTTTTTAAAATAAATTTATATCTTTCCTTGGTTTCGTTAATTAGCGAGAAGAGACGCAACACCGAGAAAATTGGAAGGAAAGGGGGGGGGCCTATGCCAAGGAACAGGAGTGGGACAGTCAAGGCTAAGAAAAAATAATATAAGTTTAAAAAGCATGAAAAAAAATTAAATTAAAAATTTAAAAAACCCCCGACACAAAAAACCTCTAAAATTCCAAAAATAAATTAATCCAAGCGTCGTAGCGTCGGGGGACCGCTAAGAAGACCGCTTAGAGTACAGAACAAAGCGGACCCCCGACGCTACGACGCTTGGATTAATTTATTTTTGGATTTTTAGAGGCTTTTGTGTCGGGGGTTTTTTAAATTTTTTATTTAATTTTTCTGAAATGACTGAACAGATTTTAATGAAACTTCCTACGAATAAGCAGTATACATAGGTCTAAAAAGTTACTAAAAACAATTTCAAAATGTCTTTTAAAAAAAAATTAAATTAAAAATTTAAAAAACCCCCCCCCGTCGCAAAAAACCTCTAAAAAGCCAAAAATAAATTAATCCAAGCGTCGTAGCGTCGGGGGTCCGCTTTGTTCTGTGCTTGTACTAAGCGGTCTTCTTAGCGGTCCCCCGACGCTACGACGCTTGGATTAATTTATTTTTGGCTTTTTAGAGGTTTTTTGCGACGGGGGTTTTTTAAATTTTTAATTTAATTTTTTTTCATGCTTTTTCAAGTTATTTTATTTTTTCTTAGCCTTGACTGTCCTACTCCTGGTTAACGAAACCAAAGAAAGATATAAATTAAAAAAAAAAATGTAAATTTTGGGGGGAGGGGTGTGCACCCCCCCCCCCCCCTCAGCAATGCCCATGGTGACAAGCGACAACATTTCAAATAGACTACCTATGAAAGTTGGTTATATCCCTACATCAACTAGAAAAGAGGTGATAATCTTCAAACGGCTGAGCAGATTTTCTCGAAACATAGCTAAGAACACTCTCGATTAAAATACCTTTCAAACGACACCACTTTTATCAAAATCGGTTCGTCCGTTTAGGAGCTACGATGCCACAGACAGACACACAGATACACAGATACACCGATACACAGATACACACGTCAAACTTATAACACCCCTCTTTTTTGGTCGGGGGTTAATGAAGATAATTGGAAATTTCTGTTTCTATAGATAATTAAAAATTGGTCTAATTTAGCTGTAACATTATTTTTCGAAAATGTTTTTTAGTAACTATTTAGATCTATGTATACTGCTTATGCTTAGGAAGTTTCATTAAAATCTGTTCAGTCATTTCGGAAAATAACGACTTGAAAGTTTGTATGAAATGCCGTAGGGTATAAACGCTCTTAATTTTTCAAAATGCTGTGGCTCGGTTGTCAAATTGAAGTGACAGATGACAGATTTATTTCCAAACAAATTTTCATTTAAGTATAATATTTTACAAAATAACCCCACGAAAACTACTTTTACATTAAGAAATCACGAAAAGAAAAAAAACCGTTACCCAACGTATCGTTCCGACTGTGCGCAAGCGGATGCGCAAAATAGGTTGCTGTATTTATAAACGCACTATTTATTTTTATAAACGATACTAGCTGATACCCGCGACTTCGTTCGCGCGGAAAATTTAAGGTGTATGTGTGAGACTACCTCGTTGGTAGAGTGGTCGCAAGCACGACTGCTGAGCTTGAGGTCCCGGGTTCGATTCTCGGATCGGGCAAAGTGTTATTGGGTCGCACCGGAGAATGGAACCGGCGAGAGGTTTCGTGCGGTGTTCCACAGGGATCGGTTCTGAAGCCGCCCTTATGGAACATCGGCTACGACTGGGTGCTGCGCGCGGACCTCCCTAGCGGTGACACGCTGGTGCTGGCACGGGGAGGTCACACGAGGTGGCGGCCGAACTTATGACACGCGGGGTTACGATAGTCGTGGAGAGAATCCGGCAACTGGGTCTCGAGGTGGCACTGCACAAGTCCGAGGCCATGTGCTTTCATGGGCCTTGGAATGCGCCACCGTCGGGATCCATACTGACGGTAGGAGGGGTTTCCAACGGCGTCGAGTCGACGCTGAAGTACCTAGGGCTTGTCCTCGACAGCCGATGGAACTTCGTGGAGCACTTCCGACGCATGGCCCCAAACTGGAACGGACAGGGGCTGCGTTCAAGCGGCTCTTGCCCAACCTGGGGGGTCCAAACGCCTCCTACCGGAGGCTCTACGCGGGGGTCGTGCGGTCCATGGCCCTTTACGGGGCCCTGGTGTGGCTCGTTCTTTGAGGCGGCGTGCCGCCCATTAACTGAACGCGCCCCAGAAGGTGGTAGCCGTAAGGCTGATAAGGGGGTACCGCACGATCTCCGGCGAGGCGGCGAGCCTCTTGGCCGGATTGCTGCCATGAGATCTGGAGGCGATAGTCTTCGCGTGCTTGCACGAATGGCGCGCGGAAGCACTACGCCGGGGGGAAACTCCGCTGCCGCGGCAAATTGTCGCTCAGTGGACAGACCTCCGGTGCAATCTCATGGCGACATGGAGAGAGCGACTGTCGCAACCCCGTGCAGGGCACGCCACAATAGTGGCGATAAGTCCCCTTTTTGAGGAGTGCCTGAGAGGCGCGGATCTGACTGCCTCATTGGTAGAGTGGTCGCAAGCACGACTGCTGAGCTTGCGGTCCCGGGTTCGATTCTCGGATCGGGCAAAGTGTTATTGGGTTATTCCATCAGGAATTTCTCAGTAGCAGCCACGAAGTCTGGATTTAATGTCGGGCCCGGTTGAAGGGGCTCGCCCCCTTTTACATAGAGCTTCAACATAACTGGCGAAATGTGGATGTACGATTAAGTACACCTTCGGGAATAACAGGCGTGATGTTTTGTTGTTATGTGTGAGAACTGACGGTCTGATCGTAATGTGATTATGTGGGTGATGACTACAAAGAGCGTGCTTTAGGGTGGTGTAATTCTGGGCAGCAGAGGTCCGAAACAAAATTAAAAGGCGTTGAAGCGACACTATAATATGGCTTAAAAGCCGGAACATATTTTTTTCAAAGTGAACAGTACGGCGCATTGTTGGGCACTTATTAATTTTTCCAATACAGTTTTGTATACAATAAAAAATGTCATAACAATGACCGTCACCACGTGCAAGTTTTCGCTTCATGAAACACGTGAACAATCAACAAATAATTGACCGTCTGAGAAGCATGGAGTACCCAAACGGTTTAGGCGCAGAAGGGCTCAAAATGGCAACAAAATGGCAACTAAGTCGCAAAAGGACTAAAACGAATGCCTGCCACTTTTTAGGTACGGCCCTGACATTTGTTGATCGTCATTGCAAAAACTTATTTTAAGGGAAATTACTACCTCTTGCTCTGTATGGTGTCGGACGTAAAGAATAGCACCATCCCATATCTTCCCGTGGGTGTCGTAAGAGGCGACTAAGGGACTTGACAGAGAATGGACAGCAGCGATCTCTGTGCTTTTGTAACAACCGTACTGCGATCGCCAACCCACCCGCCAAGCTTGGCGATTATGGCAAAACCCCCCAAAATGTCAATGTGGTGACACTTGGGGAGGCCTATGTCTAGCAGTGGACGTCTTTTGGGCTGAAATGATGATGATGATGATGATGACTACCTGTTACTTAAAATTGGGATTGCAAGTTATTTGCAATAATGGGCATGCGTCGAATTAAAGCGCTCTCTCCTTTATATAGCAACTCCTGTAATAATGGTGGCTTTTATAATATTACTGCCAAGCTTTGTGATACGAAGCCTGGTGCCGTTGCACAGTCTGGGTACATCAATGTTTCGCATCAGCAGAACTAAAACGCCAACTTTAAGCTCCTTCTTATGGGAACTTCACGCCTGTTAGCTCCAGGGAGTTTAAAAATTAATAGGGGTGTGCAGGACTACCGTCATTAGCCATCACAGTCTCTACGGATGTGTATACTTTAAAATCGCCGACGATCATGTCTTGAATTTCGTTTTGTTTATGACCCACTCGTTCTTTAATCACTATTTATTTTGAATGGAAAAAAAAAAACGAAAACTATTTTGTAATTATTTGAAAATCATAAAGCATTAAAATAAAACAAATTACCTAGTTACAAAAAGTGAACGCCGGTTGGGGATCGAAACGAAAGGTTGGGGGTCGGGAAAAAATTACAACAAAAACAGCATACTGACTGCGGATACGAACTTGAAACCTTTTGCTTGGCAGGGCGGTCATAGAACCGCCAGGCTACTTACTTTGATGACAAATGTTTTGAAATAGCCGGTTTATTCTAATGCTTGTCATGACAGTTGTCAGTTGTCAAACAGTTAAGAAATGTGGACTTAATGCAATATTGCTCATCCCCCTAAGTTATTAGCGCGATAATCTATAGCCTATGTTACTCGGTAAAGATGTAGCTTTCTAATGGTAAAAGAATTTTCAAAATCGGTCCAGTAGTTTTTGAGTTTATTCATTACATACAAAAATACAAAAATACAAATCTTTCCTCTTTATAATATTAGTGTAGATTTGGCTCAGCCGGTAACAGAACATAGGGCGCGAAAAAATTGGCACACTTACCCCTCCAACGGGTTCCGCTCGGGACTAAAGAACACGGTGCGGGCGCATGAAAAGCAGAAAACACTTGCTTTTGGAATTAGTGGTATAGGTATTTTCATATTTTACATTATGGTGGCCATTTTTTATCACATTTTTTACGACGTTTATTATGATATATAATTTATTGGTCAAAACCTAATATTTAAAATGAAATGACAATAAGTCAGAATTTGGACTTGTATAGACAAGTTCAAATTCTGACTTATTGTCATTTTCGTTTTATTAGATGCAGTAAAGTGCAAGTAATCGTGTATTGGACGGCCAAAATATGTAAAACGAAGTGTGAATTACGTAATAAGTTATTTTTTGAATTTTTAAACGTGCCGTCCACGAATAAAATACAAAACAAAACGACGAAAATCCGGGTCGGCCCACCTTAAAACCAGTACGTAATTACTTACTTGATAGTTTGGCCTTTTTTTCTTTGGCTAACTATATTAGTTCTTTTAAACTCAAAATAATGTTAATGTTCTTTCTTTTAAAGATCGTTAAGGTATCGTCTTCAAAAGATTAAAGATGTTGTGCAAAACTTTGTACTGTCGCAATGGAACTTACAAATGAAGCTAAATAAAGTTTTCCTTTGGTGTATAATGTAATGCAAGTAGTCCTCCATTCAGTGAATGAATTTAACGCCCGGGTAGAATTTACTGTGACCAAACATGGCTATCAAGATTTTAAATAAATCATTTGCTAGAGTTTGAAATTCTGAGTTGAACAAAATTGACAAAATGCTCCTTACGCTACTTCAAAAATATTTTTGCCATTGATGGTGTTTGTTCGTTTTTTTTTGCGCAATAAATCCTGAAATTGGAATTCGCGATACTTTAGAGTAGGTACAGTCACGAACAAAACGGATTTAGCCTACCTACAGTATTGCTTGCAGAGGCACGCCGACAGAGACAACACAGACACAGAGAGTGCACCTGTTTCTGCGCACACACTTGTGCACTGTAATATCTCCCGCAGCCACCGCGCCGATTGCTATAATCTCCATCAAGATTGTTACTATATGTTTTCCTTGAAATTTAAGAACTTACTCTTTGTTGAAAACTGCACGATGCTCTAAAATAAATGACTGCACATACCTATTTACACCAGTAAACGACCTCTTCCTACTTTTGCCGGTTTACAGTCATTACCAGGAATTTATCAATCATCTACTGAACAATAAAATAAACCCTACCAATTCATGAACTGCAATAAAATGGACGGAAGCTCCCGCCATCAAAAGGCGCACTTTTTACATTTGACACTTTTTGTAATTAAAACTTTTCGCAAACTCGTTGGAAATTTTACAGTTTAAAAATATAAAAAAAGATGGCGGCAAAAAGTTGCGGGAGCATGTCACATGTGGCACACGACGTTGAGTTATGGCGCATAGTTTTATATTAAATTTCGCATAATTCCCCGACCGGGTGTAGTATGTAATTTGCGACTGCAACTGGGTCGGTTGTGGCAAAGTTGTGATTATGCGACTGGTTGCTTTGATAGTTGTGAGGCACGTTTGCTATTTTGTGATGCAGATGAAGTTTGATTTATATTTCAAAAATCATTTTGCTAAACAAAATATGGATGTTGTAAACATGATAAAAAACAGCTTAAATAATAATGTAGATAATCCCGACTCAAAAACAACAATTCCTTTTTTCATTTTTGCTACACCAATACTGCAATGAATATTATTTACAAGATGATTTAACCTAATTGGTTTTAGAATCGCAAGTTCCACCAAACCCACGGACCCACGCAGCAGATTATTCCCTCAAACAAAGATAAGGCCTGTGTCCCTGTATTTAAAAGAGTAACCATGGAGTTTCTTGCCGGTTCTTCTCCATAAGAAACGACCAACCCTAACCGAGCACCTTTTTGTCGACGTTTTATAAGTGTCCGTGTAGGCCTATGTAAAATAAAAATATTTTGATTTGATTTGATCCCCGCAACGGGAACTTTACAGGTTGAATGCTCTTAAGCTATCGCAAACAGTGACAATTACGACTGGTTGCTAGCTAAGCGATAAGTGACCAGTACGGATGCTTCTCGTTCTCTGATTGTAAAGTCAGCCGCAGCCCGGCAGAGCATCTAGAGTACGATAGAACTTGTGCCGCGGAATGTTCTACGGCACTGAAAATGATATTACCAGTATTACGTCGAGGTTTTCAAGAAAAAAAACGATATTAAAAGAGGTTGTCTGTTTAGTTAGACTGAAGATTTACGTTGCAGGACTTTTATTTCATTCAAAATCAAAAGTCATTTATTCAAATTAGGCTGATATTCATCACTTTTTGAAGGTAAAAATTTCAAGAGACAGTCCCCCAAAACTCCCGCCCTTCGCCACTTCTTAAGTGTTTTAGCTGGGAAGAAGAAGTGGCGGAACAAACTCCCCAGCAACACATCTGTCGGTTAGGTTAGAAGAACCAAATTCTACACAATAGTGTTCAAGTTTATATAAACAAAGAATCTAATTAATGTCACATGTCAGCTATCACACACCAATAATAAAATATTAAAAAAAATACCCAAGAATAATGAAAGCCTCCAGAAATAAAGGGCATTATTTCAAGTCAATGATTCTTTCAATAATTAACATAATAAAATTATTTTGAAATAAGCGGTATCTTTGTGATCTTATAACTTAATTTAATGTCCTATTAAGTAATTTATGTGTACATAAATAAATAAAATAATAAAACATCACGCCTTTGTCTCGAAGGGTATGGAAAAGGTACCTACGTACCTTTAGTACACCTAGTGGACGAACCTATTGCGATGAACCGAGCAACATTCCAGACTCCAGGTTGGTACTGAAAGATGCTTCATGAAAAAACTCATTAACACTTTGCACGACCTGGGAATCGAACCCTTACTCAATAGTACTAGTCTGTGTACTACTACTTAAAAGTTACATTTTTAGGGTTCCGTAGCCGAATGGCAAAAAACGGAACCCTTATAGATTCGTCATGTCTGTCTGTCTGTCCGTCCGTATGTCACAGCCACTTTTTTCCGAAACTATAAGAACTAAACTGTTGAAACTTGGTAAGTAGATGTATTATGTGAACCGCATTAAGATTTTTACAGAAAAATAGAAAAAAAAAAAACAATAAATTTTGGGTTTCCAATACTTAGAACTGAAAACCAAAATTTTTTTTTTCATCAATCCCATACTTGTGGGGTATCTATGGATAGGTCTTCAAAAATGATATTGAGGTTTCTAATATACATTTTTTTCTAAACTGAATAATTTGCGCTAGAGTTAATTCCAAAGTGGTAAAATGTGTGTCCCCCCCAATTTGTGTTACAATTTCTAAAGTAAGAGGAGGAAAATTCTGAAAATATTTAGGATTTTATAACGTAAAAATAACTATCAACAAAAATTAGTTTCAATAAGATATAATGTTTAGTTTTTGAGTTATGGGACTTTTTCATCAAACTGCAGCATTAACTTTGTTTTTCATTAACATACTATGAAAAACAGTTTAGTTTTGCGGTTGAGTGGAAGTTTACTTACTAATACTACTAACTAATGAATGACAGTTCAAAACATTGTGTTAATATAATGTTTGGGGCTATGGAACCCTGTGTGTGAGTAAGACTCGCACTTGGCCGGTTTTTTAGAGCTTACATAAAAAGTTCACTGGTATAAACTCACACTCAGAAGCAACACGAAATCCCGGCAGGGTAGACAAAAATAATTTAAAACACTAAATCACATTCTTTATTCCCCTCAAACAACCAAGAAACCACCAAAAACCATGAATTCAACAAACAGAGAACATAATACAACATATTATTTTATACCACACCGACCGTAATTCGAAAAAATATATTCAACGGGCATGCAACCGGAGAGCCCAAGGGACCGCTATTGGAGAGCCCAGGGGAACGCCATTGCAAAATTTCCAATTTTCAACTCAATCCAATTTCAATCTATTTTCAATATCAGTCGATTGGTGTACTCGGTTAGACGCGAGAGCACGTGGAGAGACTTGTACGGGATAGCAGGTGAAGATCCCGGGAGGAGCCGGTTCGGTACGACTGAATTATGCAATACGTTCTGAGGTAGATTAGAGAGGGAAATTGTTTTTGTTATCATCGTTTTTTTATTTGATACTAAAGTTATAGTTATGTCCATTTAGAGATAGGCAGGCAAATTGATATACTCCCACATTTTATCAGTTATGTTAAGTAAGTTAAGTTCCAAGACTGGTTCGTTGGTGTAGTGGTCGTTGGTCCACTGCTGAACATGAGGTTCTGGGGTCAATTCACAGGTCGGGTAACGTATTATTGGGTTTTTCCTTCAGATTTTCTCATTCGGAGTCTGGATGTTTGCCCGTTTTATGGCAATAGACTCGCTATCTATTACATGGGACTTAAATATAACTGTAGAAATTCGGGGATAACAGGCGTAAACAGGGTAAGCCTATGTCACAAAACGAGTACCAAATCTGGGTTCTTTACACTGGTATTCTTAGCCATGAACTGAACTTAAGTCGGACTAACCATGCCTACATTGCGCCCTGTTTGTTTATAAATTTACAACGCCTATTTTTCATCTGTCAAATTTTAAGTACCGGAAAACTTATAATGAAATAAACCTTTAGCATTGATTAAAGTGACATATGACATCTTTAGCATTGCTTGAAGCAGGATGCATCTATGGGTTTGACAAAGAGGAATACCTTATTCGAAGATCCGCCAAAATGGCACATTCAAAGGGCACTTCACACCAGTGTGAAGAGAAAAATGAAACCATTAATAGATAATTCATTCCTCAATTTCATGCAAGCGCAGCCACGGGTCGAACCTATCCTATTAGTAACCTATAACTCGGATAATGTCGGAATTCATTATAACTTGAATAATCTCTATTGAGGCATAAAACGTCTGTGGAACGTGGTAGAGGAGGCCGAAGTGTCATCATCATCATCATTTCAGCCCAAAAGACGTCCACTGCTGGACATAGGCCTCCCCCAAGTGTCGCCACATTGAGATTTTGGGGGGTTTTGCCATAATCGCCACGCTTGGCAGGCGGGTTGGCGATCGCAGTACGGTAGTTACAAAAGCACAGATAACGCTGCTGCCCAGTCTCTGGCAAGTCCCTTAGTCGCCTCTTACGACACCCACGGGAAGATATGGGAAGATATGGCCGAAGTGTAGCTAGGTATATTTGTGTATTTTTTAAGTACTTCAAAAGTTAATTTTTCCATGCTCCCAACCTTTTCGCTCAGAACCGTCATTCGCTAGGGCGTAAAATATGGCTTAACTTGTAGTAAGTAATAAGTAAGTTATCACCAAAATAATCCTCAGAGTTTATTTAACCCCATTGATTGGCTTCCTCATGAAATAGGTAATCAGTGTTGTAATGATGACTGACCCACAAATTAGAAAAACCGCCAGAAAAATTGAATTTCGCGGCTTAGCTTGGCACTTCCACCTAAATACAAGTGAACTGTTTGATTTTCAACGCCTTTGGCCAGAGCTGGAATTTCAAAAGTCCAATAATGTTAAGGCATTCATTTAGGCGTTACTTAGAGTAAATGTGCAAAAGTCATATGTAAAAGTGGGCGAGCCTAAAGGCATTTATTTTTATTCGTAAGATATTGTTTGGGGTCCAATAAATAATCTTGGTTTAGACATTTTATGGTCTGAAGCTAATGGGAGGAGATATTAATGGGTATTGTAGGAAAAGGGGAAGTATTTATCCTCTATTTTTTCTCATTAAGTATGAAACAGTAAAATCAAAGCTGCATGGCCAGCATTATGCATGATTTTGGACCTAAGATCTGTCACCATCATAGCAGATCGGAATAATCCACTGCTGGGTATAAGCTTCCCCTATTTTCTGCCACACTTCCCGGTTTTGTGCTTGAAGATATCGTTGATCCAACGATCTATCGAAGACCTATATTGTCCAACAAAAGCGCTATCACTGACGGCTTTAATAACGCGGAAGTGGAAATTAATGCAGCTCAAAAAAGCCTATCATTAGATTTTCCATAGTTTACCTACGAGAAAAAAAAAATCCTGTTTATTCTAAACTAAAAACTAAACTAAAATTTCGCAATATTAACGTGAAAAATGTTAACAAAAATGTCTACACTTCAACACACGACCTTTGCCGTTTCTAAAATCGTATTCAGCATAATTCACGTGGAAAAATATGAACATGCTGCCATACTGAAATGTTCACTCGAATTGTCGGCAAAAGGTCTAGCTCATTATGTGCGAATTCAAACGTAACACGTTGCTCTAACGAAACGAACTAAAAAGTGAAGCGATTTGAGGGAAATCTACATTTTGTGTAAAATAGTTGGACTTTGGTCTGTGACTTTGTGAACATTGCATCGAGTTGGGGAATTAAATTACAGTGCTGTCTATGTATGTGCATTCAAATTTTATAGTGAATCATTTGTTTGAATCGCGAGTAAGCTCGTCAATTGTAAAGCCAAAAAAGCTTGCATACTTTCCATCCCTCTGATGATCAATTCTGTCTAGAGGAGTTTACTTTATGTTTATTTTATCATCACTTCTCTCAAAACTCCTTCACCGTTTTTGAAAAGAAAGAAACATCCACTAACCCGCTCTAGGCCGCGTGGTGGATAATGGCCCACACCCTCTGGCTGTGAGGAGCCATGGTGTCCCAGCAGTAGAAAAAATACTAAGTGATTATGCTACACTAACTCTCAAAAATGATCGCGAGGCTACAAATAAAGCCAACTTCCCACATGCCTATTAAGATCTATTACGAAACGGAATGGCCGCCATTATGCCGATTCCGAGAACGTTTCAATTTTAAAGAATGCAAACCACAGAGTACTGGCATGTAGGGTTCGTGCAAAAAACAAATTCGGTAACGAAATAATGGGCCGAATAAGTTTAATCTTCGGGGCTTGGTTTGAAATTCAAATTGTGAAGACTCTGGTAATGTCGGGTTGTGGTGGAAGGTCTATATGTATAGGTATTTGTGGCGAAGCAGGGGAATACGGATGTTATGAAGTTCTTGAGGAAGTTGAGTGCAAATAGAGACATAATCATGACTCTACTGGGTACTAGGGAAAACAGAAATGTGATTTGGCAAACAAAACATGTTGAAATAAGCTGGATAGTCATTTTGTGGAAATCTTTAGCGATACTGTTGAGATTTTTACAAAAAAGGTATAACTGCTATATCTAGTAATCGAACCTTATGCTCATTTGCAAAAAATAAACAGTCGTTGTTGTACTGCAAATATTTCGTGCTAGTTTCTAACCGACTTCTTAAAAGGCAAGCAAGTTACACCTGGCCAATCTCTTAATAAGTTAATTATGATCTTATCACAAAACAATATTGCTAATTCACTTATTATAATCTCTTTATCAAAATTTAAACAAATAAAGATTAACATCTGACAAATTACCTTACCAACAAAAATAGAAGCTTAAGCCGGAAATACAAAGTTCAATTTTGTTTTTCAATTCGGATGAATCAAACAAAATTGAATCCGGTTCTGCAAAGTTGGTTCATCCGAATAACGCCGCCATTAGAATAAATCAACACCCAAGTATGCTACTCTATTAAAATTCTCAAAAGAGCTAACCCAATAAAAACGCTTTGAAACGATTTCTTCGACCGAAGTAGTGCAGGTCAATCCCCTGTAATTCCGTATGGTAATAACCGCCGGTTGGTTATGGTACCAAATAGATGGGTCCAGAAGGTCATGGTGGTGATGGCCTTGACTTATGAGTTGTAAGTTATGGGTTTGAACCCAGACAGGCGCGTTACTTTGTGTCCTTTATGTATTTCATCACCACTGTTATAAGAAAAATGAAGTAAACAGCGTGAGGAAATCTAAGAACCAAGATTTGAAGACATAATGAGATATCTGGCAAGGTCCGTTATCCGTAAGCAGTCCACTGTTCATACGCTTCTATGTGTGCGTGCGTCTGTTTTTGTTCGTTGTGTCAAACCGACCTTCTGCATCTCCATATCTATTTCTCCAGTAATGGTATTCATTGAAAACGTTCCCGAAGGGATTCCTACAGTTACTTCGGAGACTGAAAACTTCCACTGTTATTATAATTGAACGATTTTTTTTGTCGGAATTGGATTAATTTTGAGGAATTCAAATTAGAATTCGGTCTTTGGAATGTTTTGATGAAATTTTATTTTTTGAAGTTTCTTTTATTGTGTTATTTTGTCGCAAAACCACTTTCCACAAGTGGCATTGCGAATAAAGTATTTCAATGTATCACGAAGGAGATTGCAAATATTTTAATGCTATCTGGTTTTAAGCCAAGATGTCTGACTTTACGCCACAAGCTCTATGCCGGATCTTATGACCAGTAAGTTTATATTAGCATACGTATCTTTTTTTAAGGCTTATACTAAAAATTTCAGAAAAAGCTATACTTACCCTTAAATTCTACACGCGGTCAATATTCTTCAGGCAGAGTTAAGCTCTAAATAATTCCCCACAAATGGCTGGACTACCTAACCACCTAGACTACTTACTAACCCTAAGGTGGCACTTGACTTAGTTTGGGCAATCCTATATGATAATGTGCTCACATAATGGTATTCATTGGATACCAATGAGAGGGAGGAGGAGAGGACAATATTGTTTGAATAGTTTTACTTAGGAAACGATTTTCCAAGTAGGTAACGCTATTGGTTTTACATTATGATTCACAGACAAATTAGGTTTGATAGTCTGACGGTTTCATAAGCATATTTTTTGTATATAAAAAAACCTCAGTCCTGAAATTTTTCCTGTATTGTGGGTGCGTTTATAAACATTTAAACTAACATACACAAACAGCCCAAAATGTCAATGTGGCAACACTTGGGGGAGGCCTATGTCCAGCAGTGGACGTCTTTTGGGCTGAAATGATGATGATGATGAAGAGGACACAAACAGCCAGATCTGGAACAACTATCAGTGGGCCATACAAATATTTGTTCCGTGCGGGGATCAAACCCGCGACACGTAGCGCAGCAGTCAATCGCTCAACCACTGCGCCAACCGTGCCGTTACAATTGCAAATATAACATAAAATCACGCCTGTAATCTCCGAAGGGTTGGGCAAAGGTGTCCCTCATAGTACTCCCACATTTCGCCAGTTATGTTTTAGTCCCATGGAATAGGGGCAAGTCTGTTGCCATCAACTGGACACAAATTGTTACTGTGAATTTCCTTATGGAAAAACCAAATAACACTTTGCGCGATCCGGGAATTGAACCCAGGCCCTCAAGCTTAGCAGTCGCGCTTGAATTCCATAAACCAACGAAGCAGTCGTATTGAAAACAGGTAACGAGACTTGTAGAAACGGCTCTGTTACGGTAAAAATATTCGAGACTAAATAATTTATCAAGAGCTTAAGGAATTTTATTTAAAAATGTATGCAATCGAGAAAACATTCCAAAGTATATAAAAAACACTCCTCTACTTTCAACGTAATTAAAACATATACATTCAATTGAAACCTCTAATGGAATGAGTTTGCTTCAAAAGACACTTTTGCGGAATTAAACCAATCAGCTAATTTACAAATCATGTATTTTTTTCCATGCTGCCTCGGAAAACCTTTTCAGAACATATGTTTTCAGACTTCATAGACTTGAGTTTTAAGTGTAGGTATGTTGTTTGTTTGTTTAATAAGAAAATACGTTGGGAAGATAATTTGCGTTTACATCTTGTAACTTAAATGTCAGTATCCATTGAATTTTTATTTTGAATACTGCCATCTATAAAATGGGTCCTCGTAAGTCCCTCAGAGAAATATTTAAAGAAATCGATATACTGACTCTGCCTTTTCTTTATATTTTAGAATGTATTTTATACGTCCGCAATAACCGAGAACTTTCATAATATAAACACGCAGTAATCACGAAATTGTAATACCCAAATTCAGATTAACTAAAACTAGCAAGTCTTTTCTTAAACAGTATATGCTTTTATAATAAGTTGCCGAAGTCAGTTATAGAACTGATCGATGGCAAGTTTAAAAAAAATTATATCAAACGTGTCCTTATTAAAAAAGCATACTACAAAAGTAAGGACTACGTTGAAGATAGAGAAGTTTGACCTTAGCCCCTTCGCACATGCGGCTTCCCTGGTAGCTCATAAACGTGTAATAATAGTGTGGATGTCTCTAACTATTATCGATCTTATTTATTTTTTTCCATTCTTTTTAATCAGATGGGCCTTTTGTTTTTGTTTTGTTTTTTGTTTTTTTACAGCACGGATGACAACATTTGTGTCACTTGTTTGATCTAGTATATTTGAGATGTTTTGTTGTTGTATAGACTCTTTTTCTTATTTACCGATTGTTTGTGATGAAATGTGTGAAATGTGTGGATATTGTAGGCCTTATAGATTCCTAGATTCTTGGTAACTTTTATCTCGTTAAACTTTTGTAGTAAGCAACGACTTATTGTCAGGCCTACGATGTCCTCCCATACTTTAGTACTAACGCTGTAACTGAAATATTGTAAAACCAAATGATTTTAAAAGAGTAACCATGGAGTTTCTTGCCGGTTGTTCTCCATAGGAAACGACCAACCCGAACCGAGCACCTTTTTGTCGACGTTTTATAAATGCCCGTGTAGGCGTACGTAAAATAAAAATATTTTGATTTTGATTGATTCCCTTGCGAGTGCCGAAAATTTGCGGAAATTTGCGGCATAAACGGCATCTTTTGATTGCGTTGGCTTAGAAGTTTGATTTTTTCACAGATCCAAGGGACAGTAGACCTGAGTATTTGAAATAAATTACAGTTTGATACCTCCACGCGTTCCTGAGAAAAAAGGTCTTGACAGACAGACAGCCGGACAGACGGACGGACGGACAGCAAAGTGATCCTATAAGGGTTCTGTTTTTTCCTTTCAAGATACGGAATCCTAAAAATGCTTTGTTTGTTAATCCACAATAAATAATTTCAAATAAAAAATCTAATTAAAAATCGATTAAAAAAAATATAATTCAGACAAGTGGTTTGCTATGGCCCGATCTGCTACCGATTATACTTTACAAGGAAATTACAATCATCAACCTCAGGAGGGAGAGAGACACCATTTTCATTCACAATTAACCTGTGCCGATAACCTATCCGTTTCTCCGTGTATCATGCCGGACAAACACCGTCCAACAACCGAATAAACACCGTACAAACGCCGGACACCTCGTTTACTTACTACCCCACTGATTACGCCCCGCGGGACGCAGATACACTGCAGCATCCCACTTCTGCTGTACTCTCTAATGATGGATTAGTCCTGCGTGATTTAGATGGACCTGGCTTTTGTTTAGTATTGTTGCTAGCTGCAAATTCGTTCTAGACAAAGTCTGTATAAATCTATGTATGTCAAGTCGCTTTAACTAACTGACCAATACTTTTGACAATTCAAAATTGTGGTGAAATGATCACGACAAGAAGTCGGTATATTTCAACTTCTGACTTAATGACCTTCTACTGAATGTAAAAGTGCCTGTTTTTTTCACATGCAAAAGTAGGTAAATACTGTGATTAAGCTTTGGCTGTATTTGCTTTGGCTTTGTACTTTTAAAGTAGATATTCCGATCAATCTCTCAAGGTGCATTCCTCATAGAGAGATGTAATGTCTTAAATTTGTTGTGGGTTTAAACTCTGATGGTTCCTAAACCAGTAAAACCCTGCCCCTCATATTATTATACGTCACCTCGATTAATCCATTATATTGGGACCCTTCTTTACATTTACTGAAACCACTCTATTCAGTTCACTTTTAATTTACTCCGAATACCCCTTATCAAAATAACATTCTTCAAAACCACATACAGACAACTTATCAAACCATTCTAGTATAACGACATTCGCAGACTGCTTACTGACATATCTATCGTTTTTCTTTCCTTCAAAATACAAAACATTCTTATTCTAAAGGCCATAAACATCAATTGCCAGTATTAACAAGAACATTAAAATTCGACACTTACTAATTCCATAACAAAACTATGCTAGAGTAAGTAGGTACGCTTCGACAACCTATTCTATACTGATTGACAACAGTAGGTCTACAATAAGTATTCACATTGGTATACTTGCATGAATCCTGACGTAAGTTAATATCATATAATCTCAAAAAATAAATTAATCTATTTCACAAAAAAAAAAATGCTAATCCTACAATAATGTTGCCAAGATAAAATCAAGCCTAAATACGCAGCGCAATACTGAATTGCAAATTTTCAATCTAAGTATGAAAATGAAGGTCTGATACAGGTTGTGACAAATATATTCGAAACAACACCCTTATTTTTAACCCAACTCTTTCACTTTCAAACAAATTGCCTTTCCCAAATCACCAAGGATTACTGTGCCTTATTAGTTTCACGCATACTGAATAAAACATTAGGACACAGCCAAATGTCCCAATGATTCCAGTAGCCGAAAGCTTGGGGTCTTGGGTTTGATAACCCAGTCAGGTATCCAGGTGGAATTTTTGAGTAACGATTCGGGGCTGCATTTTTGCCGATTGATGACATTATGGCTTATTAGGGCTTACCTCCTTTTACATAGGATTAAAACATAACTAGCGAAAATAAACTTTGGGAACGCCACATCTTCTCCCCAGATATTTAGAGGAATTTGAATGAATCTAATGTAATTTTGGTAATTAAAAGTCCTGATTATTTATCAGCCTTATTTGAATAAGGAACTTTTGACCTTACATTACACTTCTGAATTAGTATTTAGTTTTTTTTGTCAAATATTTTTAACCGACTTCTAAAAAAGGAGGAGGTTCTCAATTCGTATGTTTGTATTTTTATTGGAAGCTTTTATCCTCAAAGACAAGTCAGCCTCATCATTTACTCTTCAGTTAAAGTAATGATACGCTATGTTATAGCTAAAAATCCCAAATTCCCCATCTACCAACCCTTATCGGATCGTTATAAACAATAGCTCCGCACTTGCCGATGGGGTAGCACAGTAATTTCCCCTGGCCGGCCGCAGAGCCTCCAGGTGGAATAATTAGCAGCCATAACAATGCCTGGCGTTAATTGAATCTAATTGCGATGCTATAGCTAGTGTGCCCATGGTATAGGACGAAATTGTTCGGAAAGAATTTTCGGTGTTTGTAGTAAAGGTTTTGTGAAGCTTAATGTTATTTATAGCAACCGCATCTATGAATGATGTATGTCATGTAAAGATTACAAATGGTTCGTTAACGAAATCTACCCTGACATAGCTACCTGAAATTAGGCTCGATATACCTACCTTGTAGAATCTGAAATCTTACATCTTATTAAGAAAGAAATACTTACGTTTTATTTTTGACAGTACGGATAAACACGGCTCACAGTTTTACTAAATATGATGCAAATGCTCCTATTTCACGAACAATAGGCGAAACCTAAATGCACTATAGTAGCGAGAAGCCTAGCGTTGAAAATGAAACAGTGCACTTTGGCATTTTCTTTAAGTTTAATGGAGATTACAAAAGAAGAGTTATGAATTGACTCATTTTAATATTCATGCTTTTTTTCTTCGACCATCACAATTCGATATCAACACCTGAATGAAACACTTGTGTTATATTTCCAACAAACATTCTTACAGGACTAGTTTTTGAATACATCACCATCATGGCTGCACTAGTTTGCGTGCTTGTTCGGGCCATGTCCCGCAAATGACTGACTGATCCGTAAATTCACACCACAACCACACTTCTGAACACTTTGAAGCTAATGGAATAGGTTCTATAAGCCGTTTAATTTTTTATTGGTAGATCATAGGAAGCAGTGACATGTCTTATGGGAGGAGTGCCATTGACCGAACGTCATCGAAGAATAGAAGTGTTGGAATCGTAGCAGATGGCGTTCTATGGCTTCTGCCTGCCCCTATGGGAACACGGCGTGAGTTTGTGTCATTCATTATTTTGACCCCAAAAGACGTCCACTGCTGGACATAGGCCTCCCCCAAGTGTCGCCACATTGACATTTTGGGGGGGGGGGGGGTTGCCATAATCGCCACGCTTGGCACGCGTGTTGGCGATCGCAGTACGGTTGTTACAAAAGCACAGAGAACGCTGCTGCCCATTCTCTGGTAAATCTCTTAGTCGCCTCTTACGACACCCACGGGAAGATATGGGATGGTGCTATTCTTTACGTCCGACACCATACAGAGCCTGATTTTGTGTATGTACAGTTTCCAAAGGAGATAAGTAACCAGTTTCTCATACTAGTAGTATAGGAATCTGGTTACTTATCTCCTTTGGAGACTGTACATAGATTTTGTAAGCTGAACATCATCACATTACATCTGGTCCACCAGCTAACCATAATATGTAAAAATTATTAGAGATTCCCTACCAATATTGAAACGTTGTCTTATTACTAAGGTTGGTAAAAATCCTAAGGATTCCTAAAAATTAACCGACCAAGTGCGAGTCTTATTCACATGCACTGAGGGTTTTGTAGCACCAAACCTGTATAATACAAATATTATTTTGTATAAAAATAGTAAAGCGGTTCACAGAATACATCTAACTACCAAGTTTCAACTGTGTGGTTCTAATAGTTCCGGAATAAAAGTGGCTTTGACATTCGGACGGACAAAGGGTTCTGTGTTTTGCCAATATGGAACGGACAGAACCCTAAAAAGGCATTCTGAAGAATCGCACCATTCAAACACCGTCACTTAAAATACCAGGGAATATATCACATCTTAAAGACGAATATTAAAAAATCAGGAGGCATAGAGCACACGATTGCCGAGAAATTATTACAAACTCGTTCCCAACTCCTGAGTAAGAAAGGTGCAATAAATTAAACGCGCGCGCTCACAAAAGACTGCTCGTGAATGGGACCGCGCATTGTTCTGTCAGTTCAGACAAAGCGTCACTGCGATTAGCCGGCATACGACTCATTATAATTAACTTGCGGATTTTATGACGGCTATTCGTACTGCAGATTTTGATTCTGGATTGAAAAAACAATCTGCAATGACAGTGGATATAAAATATTTTAATTTAATGAGCGGTTATTGGGTTTTCAAGAATAATTAAAAAGTCATCAAAAGTTTTGACAGTTGTTTGATTATTCAATTCGACCAGTATATTGAATTTGGGTTTGGTGCCATCAGTATTTTGCCATCATCCAAAATTCGAATCCAGCTCAAACATTCGACACAGAAAACTGACCCTTTAAAAAACAAAAAAAAGGAAGTCCAAATCCGTAGAATCGCAACAGCCAACTCGGCGACGGAAATCCTCGCTTTGTCGACTCACCGCGTCGCTTGCGGTGCGACAATAACAGAGTTAATGCGATTAGTCGCCGCTTTAATAGCCGGCTTTACCGACGTGGCGGTAAATCAGTGACCCGCAGGTGTTCCACTTTATCATAATGTTCACGTGAACTTGGAGAATCTGGAGAAGAAAAAATGTTCTGGAAACTTGGGACGGAAGACGAACATAATCGTCATGCTTAAAGTCTTTTTGGCCTTGATTTTGGTAAAATATTGCTGTTTTTACGTAACATATTTGTTGAATGTGCTTTTTCTAGTGAAGGGAGTATAGTAAGACAATCATTTGAAACACCTGTTATATTTACTTGGAAATCTACTATCACACAACCACTGATTTTGAAGCGTAGCTACAACTTGAGCGCGTTTCCGTGATAAGTTTTTCCCATTTTCATTGAAGAAATTTCTGTTCCTTCAATGAAAATGGGAAAAACAACATATAAGTGTTAATTTCTCCGAAAAATAGGGAAAGTGTAAAGGATATTTCGTTTAATATAAATTAGCAAAGCTCAAATCTATATTTTGATCACTTCAATGTGTTTATTTTCTCCCCACCGTCTTACGAAAACATCTACGTCCATGACTTCTTTGTCTATAGCCATTGGGCCGTTCATATAGATTCACTCGTACAAACTGCAGCTCCAGACGCATGCACAAAAGCAGGCAAGTACTAATGAAGAATGTGTGAAACAAAACATTGAAAAGGTTAAACAGTGGAAGAAATTTTGTGTGATAATTCTTCTTTGCCGCCGATGGGAAAAGCCGTAGATCACACTGCTTGAAAAAGTATAAGTAGGTAAATAAAATCAAAATAACATAACAAGAAATTGATTGGCTTCCCTAGTCTGTTGAGTGGTCATCGCCGCGGAAGAGAAGGTGATTCGCGGTAATGAAGTTGAAAAACAAATGTTATTTCGGTTCGTTGGGTTTTAGAGGCTCGCACAATGTTTGGTCAGTTTTCAGGGATAAGCACTTCACCTGGTTGCTTGTATAATTAGTTTTAAATGTAATGGGGAATGATTATTAAGTTTTTAGGGTGGATGCTTTAATGTTACCTCTCTTAATTTTTTGTATTTATAATTTTTCTAAACAGTATCAGTTTTCCTCTCTAATAGCTAATAGCTTATATAGTATTCAAGTGTGGTCTTAAGTCTTATCTAAAGCAATAAGTCTGCATTATTGTGTAAATTTTTCATCGACCATAATTTTATTCCTGAATACATGATTTCCTTTCCATATTTCTATCAACGACTAAATATTTTGATATATAATATTATCCTAAAATTTCTTGATACCTACAAAATAAAACTGAGAATGAAACCACACAAACAACCACAGCAAAAAGTAATTCAAGAATCAACCTTTGAAAACATGAGAAAAATAATTTCCTCAGGCCGTTCCGGCTACATTCGTGACTTCAAACCTTCGAAAAGAAACTACTTACGAACTGTACCCACATCTTATAGAGGAAGTAGACCAGAACCGAATAATGTGGATAACAAAGAAGCAAAACTCAAAGTTCGTAAAGCAGGAAGCGAATCTCCGGACAAACAATTTGAGAAAGAATCAAGAGTCCTTAATGGATAGAAAATGGATAGTATAGTGAAGTGCGCTGAGAAAACATTGGACCGGATTTTGCATAGTCAGTGCCGAGGAGATAGGGACGCTGGATGTTATCTTATTAAAAAGTTAAGTGATTGTTTGCTTCTTTTATTTTTGACAGAAATTGCAACAGATTGGTACGGTTATGTACCCATTATATGAATGAAGTTAATGGTACTTCAGAGCTTAAAAAATAAAGATACCACGGGCAAGAACTGTTAAAAAAAATATTTGGATTTCCTTTGTTTGGTGAATCCTCGAGCTATCGATGTATGTGTATGTGTGTGTGTGTATCGATGTTATGGTTATGGTTGGAACATTGTTTTTCTTTACTACGGCCCTATAAAAATGAGATAGACTTATAGTGGGACAATGAAGGCTTATGATAAATAATAAAAGGTATAAGAAACATCGTGTTAAGTTCCTCATCTTCTATAGAAAAGAGCAGATACTCCAACCAGATAGGTGTTGTGTCTGGTGATGGGTGGAGTACTGCCTGATGGTTATTACAACGCGCAACAGAGTTCGATTAACCAACCGTCAACCAACGTTGCCGGTTGGTTAATCGAACTCTGTTGCGTGTTGCAGGTTGTCAGGTAAATAGCATTGTTCATTATGTGGTTTTGTAGATACCACAATGTTCCTGATAGGTCTCATCCAGGTATTTTATTTCCTTGTACCAGGCAATCGTGGCCTTTGGAAGCTCGCCAAACACACAGAGAGATGAAATTTAATACGGGACGCCATTGAATATTTATTTATGATAATATATAATGATTTATGCCTGGACTGCTTACGGTTAATAATTTTTCGTGCTTGTGATGTAACGAAACTTCGCGAAGATGAATGGTGTGACGGCTCATGTATTGTTGTTTTGTATTGTTTATGCTTGAATAGAGGTCGGACTGAAGTGCTTAGTACTTATGAGTATTGTTTTTAGAGGCTTTGTGGAATATTATTGATTCGTTTTACGTTGCTGAAGCTGATATCGGACACTTTGCTTTTTTCAATCTTTCATTTGGAATGAAAACTATAATAATTAGTGAATCAATTTAAAGATGATAGTTTTCTGGCTACCGAATGCTCGACAAATGATTTCAAAGGAATAGATTGGCGCTAATTCGAATAGTATGTAATCTGGTTGCTGTCGTGTGAACATGGAATGAAACAATAATGATCAGTAACTCTAGTGAAGCCTCAGATTCCGCTTGCATTTTTTGACAATATAGGCCTACTTAATATATCTCGTAATAGCAACTCCCAACATTTCAATCCCCAAGTTCCTCAGATTTTCACTTTAATTTAGAAATAAAATAAAACAAGAAGCCTACATATAATTATGACCCAAGATCATCTCTGCCTACCTCGGAAACCGTTTAACGTCAACAACACGATACTGTTAACTAGAAAACTTTTGATATTGCCGATATGTAGGCAAACAGCGATACTAGTGAAGTAACAAGTGTAATAGGAACTGCTGAGAACTTGCTCCGAGTGAACGAAGTCCATACATAGATTGGTAGATGAAGTGAGCCTATGTCTTATTGGAATCAAGGCAGGGTCGAAGATATATCAGTAGGTTTCGAAAGTTTCCGACTTCACCATGCATGATTACCTACCATGTATGATCACTAAGCAATGGTTCTGTAAAAAAGACTTCTCCGTACCTAGTCGTCATGCATAATCATCACAATGTTAGTTACCATACTCCTCCGAAACGGCTGAACCGATTTGTATGAAATTTAGTGTGCATATCGGGTAGGTCTGAGAATCTGCAAAAATCTGTTTTTTATACCCCTAAAACCCATCAAAATTTCCACGCGAATGAAGTTTCCGGCAGCAGCTAGTGTAACAGAAAATTATGTTTTCCATGAACAACCTTATTTGAAATCTTTGTGGAAATGAAATACTAGCTGTCCGGCGCAACTTCGTTTGCGTCACATTTTCCCCGTTTTCGCAACATTTTTAATTGCTGCTCCACTCCTATTGGTTGTAGCGTGATATATAGCCTATAGCCTTCCTCGATAAATGGGCTATCTAACAGTGAAAGAATTTTTCAAATCGGACCAGTAGTTTCGGAGACTATTCAATGCAAACAAACAAACAATCAAATTTTTCGTCTTTATAATAATATAAGGTTAGAAAAAATAAGCAATAGATTTTATCAAGCAAACAATTCGTTCCAGAGTATAGTGTGGTGTGAGGACAACAAAGAATCATGCCTACTTTCCATACATTTAATAATCTGATAGTGAAAGTGTTTGTATAGTTATAAGGTATAGCAGAAAGACTACCTGTAAGTTTAGAAAATAATTTCATAAAGTCATTTTTACGATATAAACGCTACGAAGTCCAGAAAATATTAATCTTACTTTTCTTGGCTCTTGGCATAATGGCCGGCATCCCCTTAGCTTGCCTTTGTAAAAAATAGATAAATAGAACTGTCTTGTTACGATTTGTCATTTACCAAATATAAAATAAAGAAATAAATGTGCTAGAACCTATAATAAAAACTTGGGATTGCGGACTGCGAGTAAGGGAAACTCGCTGTCCGATCAAGGATCAAGCCCGTGTCGGCAGCGCGTCGTGTGTTTGTGCGTAAGAGCTGTCAGCAAACTGACGGGGCCCAAACTGTCAAATGCCAAAAAATCCGTTTCACTTGTGCGCACTTACTGACATACTGCATGATTAATGTATTTATTTATTATGTTATTTTTAATTAATCTGTACTTTAAAAAGACTAAAATAGAAATACTTACTGATTAAATAAAACGTAAAATAATGTATAAAACTTAGAAACATAGTTGAATAAAGTCATGTAGCAGTATGTAAAATGGAACGTCCTAGAAAAAAGTTAGTTGAGATCACAGACTACATAGAGATACTGTTGAGATGCGTTCAAAATATGGTAAATACGTTTACCCTTGAGGTGGAGAAATATTAAAAAAAAAAATCCTGCGTTTCTTTTAACATTGTGATAAGCGTAATTAATTTACAATTCAATAAGCTGAATTTTAAGATTTATTTCATTTCTATACATAGTAAGGTGAAAAATGGTCATCCTTCATTGTGTGTTTTCTTTTCCCTCTTCTTTTCCTCTTTTCTTGTCTTTTTAAATCTTTGACAGTCATTACGGGTAGTCCTGAAAGTCTGACACCCAGTGTTACCAAGGGGTTTCGTATTACACAGTTCTAATAAGGGCTGTAAAGGTCAGATAAGAAAAGTGTTTTATTTTCAGATGTTTTCAAAACTACCTAATAAACAAAGATTTTTCCTGTAAACAAAAATCATTTTATTTTTCACATCTATCTCAAAAACCCTCGTTATTTCTTACGCATTCATGCTTACAGATGTCGCCTCTACTTTGAAGTATTAAATAATAGCTGAAAAGGAAAAAAATACTTCATTAGCAAGCTGAGAGAAACGACTGTTATGGAAATAGTAATTTAATGTTGAAGGTTACTGGCAGGCTGAATTGTTTATGGGATCTTAAGAAGTTTGGTTTGTATTCTTGAACGTTCTATTCAAAAAGAATGAGAGATGACACTTGAGTTTAAACAGTTTTGGAGATAACATGTCGTGTTGATTTTTATAGAATGTATATTTGTTGGAAATGCTCTGAGTAATTATATTGAAGTGAAATCATTTTGGAAGTTGTTATTTAATCTGAAGGAACACCCGCAAAAGGTTATGGGCCCCCGTACGTTTTGTTGAGGTAAGAAGCCAGAAATGTATGGAGAAGAGATTTGAAATTTTTTTTTAACGAATTTACAAAATTATTAAGATGGCGGAAGAATTTACAACTATTTCAAAACTAAAAAATGAAAACGATTACTTTTTGTGGAAGCAAAAAATAATATTGATTTTGGCAGCTAAAGATTTAGAAACAGTTTTGGATAAAACAGGAGATACAGATAAAGATTTCAGGAAAAAGGATGCGAAGGCAAAATTGATAATAATAAGCGCTCTCAGCGAAAAATATATAATACATGCTATCAACTGTGAGAAAAGCAGAGATATAATAAATAAATTCGACACGCTATTTTTAGGACATACAGACACACAAATTTCTTTATTACTAGAAGAATTTTATAAATATACAATGACAGGAAAGGACATCATGACGGAAATAGCAGAAATTGAAAATAAAGCAACCAGAATCAGAGAATTAGGATATAATTTTGACGACCAACAGATAATGACGAAAATACTATCGAATTTACCAGAAGATCTACTAAATTTTAGAACAGCATGGGAATCAACAAATAGAGAAGACAAAAATTTAATAAATCTTATATCAAGGATAAATTTAGAAACAAAAATAAGGAAAGAAAATAAAAAAACAGAAGAGAAACAAATGACTTCTTGTCAAAATGACTTTGAAAGGAATTATCATATCAGGAACTGTTACAGATGTGGTAAAACTGGTCATATTGCAAGATTTTGTAGAAACAAAGATGATACAAGAAAGAATACATGCTGCTATAAATGTTTAAAAACCGGACACATGAATACAGAATGCAAATCAAAATTTTGCTGCATATATTGCAAGGTGGATTCACATTTTACTAAGTTCTGTCTAACACAAACAGTAAGTAATTTTAATACAAGTTATAATACAGAAGAAGAGGTGGAATTTATAATAGACTCAGGATCAAGCAGCCATATTGTTACATCAGAATGTTATCTTCATGATAAAAAACAAATAGATCACAAAATAATGACAGCAGATGGACATTTTCATAATGTAAACATAATTGGAAATATTTATTCAGAAAACATGACTTTGAGAAATGTTCTTTGTGTTCCCCAATTAAAAAAGAACATTATTTCAGTATCAGGTCTAACAAATTATAATTATTCTTTAAAATTTTTCAGAACAAGCTGTCAACTCAAAAGTGAGGACTCTGAATCAGTTGAAACATGTGAGCAGAGGAAAGACGGTTTATATTATTTAAAATTAAACATAAACATGACAAGGTCAGTCGTGCATTCCAGGTCAGACAAAACTTTTTTAGTAAACACTGAATTTTGGCATCGTGCAATGGGACATGTACCTGTAAAGAGTACAAAAGGCATTGTTAAAGGCATGCAAGGAAATTTAGTAAAGGAGGTCGACATCTGTGAAGTCTGCACACAAGCAAAATTATGCAGAAAACCTTTTAACACATGTAGGCAAAGAGCAAGTGAACCACTTGAAATAATTCATAGTGACATTTGTGGTCCTATAAGTAATGAAACATGGGATGGTTACAAATATTTTATTACATTTTTGGACGATTATACACATTTTGTAAAAGTTTATCTTATTAAAAATAAAAGCGAAGCATTATCAAAAATAATAAATTATATTAATTTGGCAGAAAATCATTTTAACACAAAAGTTAAAACATTTAGATGCGATAATGGCGGTGAATACAATAACAAACAATTTAAAACCTACTGTATTAACAAAGGTATAAATATTGATTACACAATTCCTTATTCTCCACAATTAAATGGAAAAGCAGAAAGATTAAATAGATCTTTAATGGAAAGAACAAGAGCATTACTTTTTGATATGCTCTTACCACTTAATTTATGGGGAGAAGCGGTATTAACATCAGCATATTTATTAAACAGAACTGCAAATACAATTAATATTAAAACACCGGCAGAAATGTGGTTTAATAGAATACCGAATTTAAAACATTTAAATATTTTTGGTTCGTTGGCTTATTATAAAAATAATTACAATTTGAATAAACTTGACTCCAGAAGCAGTAAAGGGCTATTAGTAGGGTTTACAAATAATGGTTATAAGATATGGGATCCTTCAGATTTTAGAATTATTTACTCGAGAGATGTGGTGTTTAATAATAATAAGAGTGATGTTGCAGAATTTTTAAAAATGAGTAAGTGTAGAGTGAAACAGAGTGATTTGGAGAGTTTATTTAAGGAGTTGGTTAGTGATGTATTTAGTGGTGAAAGTAATGATGGGTTTTGTAGTGATGGTGATGCGGATGTAAGTGGTGATGAAGTTATTGACGAAGGAGTTTTTAATGATGAAGTTATTGACGAAGGAGTTTGTAATGATGAAGTTAGAGTTGAAGTAGGAATTGAGGAAGATAATGATGTTTTTGAGGACAGCGTTGAGGAGATGAGAGTTTGTGTTGAAGAGGATAGTACTTTGAGAGGGGAAGTTGAGTTTGAAGATGCAATTGAACCAGTAGTTGGTGATGGTTTGAGAGAAAGACCGAGAAGAGAAAGGAGAATGCCAGCATATTTAAAAGATTATGATTTGGATACTTCATTTTTAACGTATACAGATGTTTTTAATAGTTTTGATAAGGATTTATGGGAAAAAGCAATGAAAGAGGAAAAAGACTCGCTAGAGAAAAATAAAACATGGGAAATTGTAAATAAAAGTCAAGGGAAAAATAGAAAGATTATAACAAGTAAATGGATATTTACAATAAAGCCTGGTGGAAGATATAAGGCGAGATTAGTAGCAAGAGGTTTTCTACAAAAATATAATATTGACTATAAAGAGACATATAGTCCCGTTGTTAATGCAAGTAGTGTGAGATTGTTGTTGGCGATTGCAGCACAAAAAGGTTTAAAAATTAAACAATTTGATGTTAAAACGGCTTTTTTATATGGGGAGTTAGATGAGGAAATTTATATGGAAATACCATTGGGATATGAGGTGGAAAATAAAGAAAATAAGATTTGTAAACTAAAGAAAAGCTTATATGGATTAAAACAAGCACCACTTATGTGGAACAAGAAATTAACTGAGGTTTTGAAGAAATTAGGATTAATACAATTAAAATCAGATCCATGTGTGTTTGTTAATAAAGAAAAAGAAATATATTTGGCTATTTATGTAGATGATGGTATTTTAATTGGTGAAAGCGAGATTGAATTGAATAAAATTCTATATAAATTGGAAAAAGAATTTGAAATGAGGAAATTTGATAAAACAGAAAAATTTATAGGATTTGATATTAAAGTAGAGCAGAATTTTATTAAGATTTATCAAGAAAGTTATATCAATCAAATTTTGGAAAAGTTTAAGTATGAAAACTTAAAAGATAGTAGTCATCCAGATATTTTGGTAGATACACATCAAGAGGGGAAAGTGGGAGTTGATGATGTGCATAAATATAGACAATTGATTGGTTCATTGTTGTATTTGGTTAATAAGACAAGATTGGATTTATCTTTTCATGTTGGATATTGCAGTAGGCACCAGGAACATCCTGGTTTAAATGATTTTAAGAATGTCAGGAATCTCTTTAGGTATATAAAAAACACAGTTAGCAGTGGGATACAGTATGTTCGTGGTAAAGATTTGTCTTTAAAAGCTTATTGTGATGCAGACTTTGCAGGTGATCCTGATACTAGGAAAAGTACGACTGGCTTTGTCATATTTTATGGTGGTGGTCCAATTCATTGGTGTTCACGTAAACAGTCAGTCACTGCTCTTTCAAGTACTGAGGCTGAATATATTTCTGCAGCCGAATGTATAAAAGACCTATTATACATTCAGAGTCTGATCTTTGAGTTGACAGGTAAACTGCCCAAAACTGAATTGTTTGTTGATAATCAATCTGCTATAGTTTTGATTAAGAATGGAATTCTAAATAGAAGGAGCAAACATATTGATGTTAAATATCATTTCATTAAGGAGAAAATAGATAAAAATTTGTTGGAGATTCACTATTGTCCGACGAAAAATAATTTGGCAGATATATTGACCAAACCTCTTGATAGAACAAAGTTTTTGAGATTGAGACAGTGTATAGTGAGTGACACTTAAAGAACATTGTGCAATGTGATGTGTTAAGTAAGTTAAGTAGTTATAAGGTTGTTTGAGAATTAATTTGAAATTGTAATGTTTATGATAGTTAAGTAAGGTGTTTAGATTAATTAATTCTAAAGTTTGTTTGTTATAGTTAGTTAAGTTGGGTGGGTTAATTAAGTTAATTAAGTTGGGTTATAAATGAGATTAATGAAGGTTTTATAGAGGATTTTGTTTATATTATAATAGACATAAAATTAAGAGGGGATGTTATGGAAATAGTAATTTAATGTTGAAGGTTACTGGCAGGCTGAATTGTTTATGGGATCTTAAGAAGTTTGGTTTGTATTCTTGAACGTTCTATTCAAAAAGAATGAGAGATGACACTTGAGTTTAAACAGTTTTGGAGATAACATGTCGTGTTGATTTTTATAGAATGTATATTTGTTGGAAATGCTCTGAGTAATTATATTGAAGTGAAATCATTTTGGAAGTTGTTATTTAATCTGAAGGAACACCCGCAAAAACGACAGCCGAATATAATTCCACTGGAGTGAAGTTGAGTGTGGGTAAGTCGTATTTAACGCGAGACGTAGTCTAAGGTAGCGGACATTGACGCGCGGATACATCGCGGGCGTCCACGCGACAGCATGCTAGATAAACTGTTTAATAGGTGTCATTGCGATCAAAGATGATGGTTATTTTAGACATCAAATATTTGAGTTATATTTTTACACAATAATTATTAGATTTGTTTGAATTATTTGTAAAATTATGACGTGTTTTAGAATAATAATAATGTAATTTTCCATCTGTGTGTGTTTGTGTTACTGTGTGATACATTTTATGATCCTTTGTGATTGAAATAAATGTTTCTATTCTATTGCCTTCAAAGGAGACTAAGTTGATACTGATAATATTGATCGAGGAACACTGTCTCTCAAGCCGGTATAAACCAACTTTGGAAGCCAATTTCTGTATGTCGTACTTTAACAATGTTGTCATTGTATTGAAATAAAGAATTTGTTTATATCAATTGCGCCACGTCCACGAGCACAGGCGATGTCAGGCATACCACCTTGTCCCTCGTTTCTTTCGCTCCGCAAATCGCAAGTCATGATCCCGCAATCGCTATGGCAATATGCGTGGTTTTTGAGGGTGTAGCTCGTATATTGTGAACTAAAATAGCAGAAATAATTGTGGATTCAAAATCAAAATACATTTTTTAAATTTCATATGGGCCTACATGGGCACTTTTAAAACGTCGACAAAAAGGTGCTCGGTTCGG
Source organism: Cerastis rubricosa (assembly GCA_949152445.1). NCBI lineage: Eukaryota > Metazoa > Arthropoda > Insecta > Lepidoptera > Noctuidae > Cerastis > Cerastis rubricosa. The sequence goes on from OX424541.1 coordinate 21,171,061, forward strand.
GTTGGTCGTTTCCTATGGAGAAGAACCAGCAAGAAACACCATGGTTACTTTTTTAAAAACATTTGGTATTACAATATTTTTATGTTACAGCGTTAGTGCTTAAGTATTTGAGGCCATCGTAGGCCCAACAATAAGTCGTTGCTTACTACAAAACGTAGAACAAGATAAAAAGTAACCAAGGATCTAGGAATCTATAAGGCCTACAATGTCCACACATTAATTTGTGTTATTTTTAGCCTGTATTTTAACAATGAATCGTTAAAACAGTAAACTTTGGCATATTCTTCTTCCCAAAAGATTGCGTTCCCGCGAGAATCGCTTCCGCACCCGCTGCAATCATGCAAATGTGTCCAGCCCCTTAATTCCTAGGGCCCTGAAGCTTCTCTTTTATTTTACGTTTAATATTATTCCGGTAGGCTAATATTTGATGGGAGATCGGGCGGTTTTGTTCGCAATCAAAGGTAGTCGCCGCGTAAACGTGAATTAACTTTTATACCTTTATAACCGCTGTATAACGCGGGTTTCTTTTCATGTCTAGTTATGTTTGATTTTTGGATTTAGTAAATCTTTTGATGTTTTGAATACCTGCTGCAAAGCCAGTGGATAATTAAAAAATATTTTTAATTAAAACCTAACATTTCAGAAAAGTTCTGTATTATGTCCGACATTAAGGGACCTCGAACTACGCGGCCACGACTTGTCACATGACCGGCCGCTATCTTGTACAAAACTGATCGGACTCCCAGTCTTGCGACCAAACTTTTGTTTCTGGGTTCGAGCAAAAGTCGCGTGTGCGGCCAAAAGTCGTGATAGTAGCCGCGTAGAGCGCGAGGTCCCTTAAAGAATGAGTGCTTGTTTCCACTTTCGTTATTTTCCTCTTTATTTTCCATGTATCTTTACCTTAGTTCTAATTCGGCTGTAGCATGCAACTCTGTAGTGGGGATGAAAAGTAGAGTATATGACTCAAGAGCAAATTATTTTTCCCTCGGGCTATGTACTTTGAATCCCTCGCTGCGCTCAGGATTCTACGTTAGACTCCTTCACTTCGCTCGTGTTTCAAATAGCGTCCCCGCCGTAAAATACTATTTTGCTCCCTTGTCATACAATCTACTATTGCTGTCGCTACTACAACTCACTCCCCATCTGTAACCAAACCTTACACTGCGACTTTGTCGTACCAGAAATACGATGACATTTCTCCTGCAAGCAACTCATTGAATCGTAGTTACTGCAACTAGAAACTTGCCGCAAACTTGTGGTTCCCAAAGGTGTCAGCCAATAGAATTTAGTTACCGCGACTTCATAAGACCTAACATGTCGACTGAAACTTTGACTCGCATTAGTTTGATGTCTTGGATGTTACTAAATAATTACAGATATCAATTGAATGTACTGGCTCAAGACCTTTATTAATTATGTTACTTAACATCGTCTGACGAGCCTTTTCCCATCTATATTGTGGTCGGCTTTTACACTAACGGGATGCAACGGAGTATTTTACATAAAACAACTACCTTTCCGACGTCTACAATCATTCAAGTAACTGGGTAATACGATACCCCTTGGTTAGACTGGTGATCACACTTTCGAGTTTTTGACAACCCGTAACGACTGTCAGAGGTCTACAAATGTCAGCCAGGTCCAACTGCTTTACATCTTTTCCAAGTCGAGTCTTGCAACTTTTCTACTGAGAAACTTTGTAGAATTCAATCTTGAAAACACAGGTAACTCCATGTTGTCCTGTTTCCTTTGGAGAACACGTTATTTCTAAGTTTAACACTAAAGCTGGTCGTTGGGTTTAGGTACCGAGTAAAATTAGGAAGCACTCGCTATTTGGCAATATTTGTATAACAAGCCGGTTTACGACAACATTTTCATGGACAAGTAGACTTTGCAATAAAATACTATTTACAAATAATTTCTCCGTACGTAGCTTCGGCATAGGTCTCTCTTCTAAACTAATATTATAAAGAGGAAAAATTTGATTGTTTGTTTGTTTGCATTGAATAGTCTCCGACACTACTGGTACGATTTGAAAAATTCTTTCAGTTTTAGATAGCCCATTTATCTAGGAAGGCTATAGGCTATATATCATCACGCTACGGCCAATGGGAGTGGAGCAGCAATGAAAAATTTAGCGAAAATGGGGAAAATGTGACGCAACCGAAGTTTCGCCGGACAGCTAGTCTGTAATAAATGTGGGCCGTAATCCACCACGCGGGGTCAGTGCTGGTCAGTATAAGTCTTCTATGGCCCGTCGGTTTCCTCAAGAAATTTTCCTTCACCGTTTTGAGAGCAATAGTAATAAAATAATTTAGGCAAAGTAAAGTGCCTGTCTGGCATTGAACCTGCAACCTACCATTCGTAAGCCGCTCTCTTGATGACAATTCAGATCTCAGAAAAACTATAATATAAGGTTTCCTTCAACCGTTCGTAATTGGTCTTAACATAACAACGCAAGTTCCTTATAAGTTTCAAAAAAGACGATTTACATAAACTACAACGCCATCCCCCCATTCCGCTCCAGTATTAGGCAGTGCCATTTGTTTCCGTTACTTACAACGTCGTAAATAGCAATAGTAGCTAGTCTAGAACCTAGGTACCGAAACTAGGTTATAGTAGAGCGGTAACGAGCCAGCCATCCGTCACTATTTGTTACAAAGACACTTAAAGTTAACTGCCCGAGAGTAGGTACGCTGTTAAGATACTTAGGTTGTGTGCAGGCGGGGAAAATTTTAGTTGTTCTACACAATATTGTACGTGGCGAGGGCCGAGCTGTTTTCTTCGGTATTTTTGTCATGAAGGCGAAACACAGGTTAACACTGCTCTCGTTTTTAGGGTTCCGTACCCAAAGGGTCAAACGGGACCCTATTACTGAGACTTCGCTGTCGGTCAGTCCGTCCTATTTGATAGTTAGCCAGTTGAAATTTCTACAGATTATGTATTTCTGTTGCCGCTATAACAACAAATTCTAAAAACAGAATAAAATAAATATTTAAGGGGGCTCTTATACAAAAACTGATTCTTTTTGTACGTTTTTATGAATAATGGTACGGAACCCTTCGTGCGCGAGTCCGACTCGCACTTGGCTGGTTTGTGGATTTTTTAACACTATATCATAAACTATAGTAATCGTAACTTCCTAACTTATTATAAATGCGAAAGTGAGCTTGTTTGTTTGTTACCTCTTCACGCCTAAACCACTGAACCGATAATCTCGAAAAGAAGTAATAACCCTGAGGAAAATAACAATAATAGATGACGCCACGTGTCCGAGACGGTTATAGTCAAACGTGCCGGTTAAAGCTAGTTTAATAAAATATCATCCGACCTGTATTCACCGTCTGAGGTATACCTGAGAGCTGCAGTGGTGGCCCAGTGGTGGCAGCCCCGACTTACGAGCAGTAAGCCGCGAGTTCAAACCCAGGCGGGCGAATTACTTTGTGTAATTAATTTCATCACCGCTGCCCTAAAAAACGATGTAAGAAAACATCGTGAAGAAACCGGCATGACCTAGAACTAAAAATTCAAAGACATGTGACATCTACCAACCCGCACTGGGCCCGCGTGGTGGATTACAACCCACTCCCTCTCATAGAGAGGGGCCTATGTCCCAGCAGTGGGAACATTATAGGCTAATGATGATGATGAGTAAAAGATCTGTAATGCACTGTAACAATCTCTTTCTTTTTAACGTGCTTGTCTATCGTGCTACTAGTATAATTGTGTCTATGTTGTTAGCTAACCTTACCTCTTTTATAAACAAGCAATAATGAGCACCATTTTAAGTACGTAATTGTTGTCATTTGCGATCTTCGACAGTTAGAACGAGTAGTCAGTAGCTCGAAAGTTTGACAACCAGTCTTACCGAGGAATATCATATTACTTTAGTACCTGGGTTGCGGAGGTCTGATCCACCATAATATTGTACCAGTTTCGCACCATGTGTAGTTGGGAAATTGTTTGACTGGATGATAAAATCTCAAGAAACTTTCCTGAAAAAATCTTTTGCGTCTTTACGGATTAAAATATTTCCTTATCAAACAAGTTAGGCTTACCAGGATCTCAGCGTCTTTAGAGATTATAGCCGTCACGGGAAATTATAATTATTTTGCATTTTAAGTACTTCCTACTGACAAAGTAGATGCATACATTTTGTTTTAAGCCCAGTGACCTAGTTTCTAATAAGTTGATTGGAACGCTAAAATTGTTAACACAGCTTTGTGAGAACTCAGACGAAGTATTATAATGGTCAGGGTAAGTAAATCTCTCGAAAAGTCTGTCTGCCTAAATGGTGTTTTTGGTTTAGTAGTTCTGAGCGTGGTTTTGGTGATTTTTTCATTAGATATTTCTCAATATAATTCGATGTCATTTGGCAATATTAATGACAAAATGCGGGTTGAAATAAAATGATCTATTTATTTGTAAGTATGTTATTTAAAACATTCAATTATGTATGTATTGGCTATGAGTTCGGTGTTTCGTATCTCACTATTTTGCGAAGAAACAGCCGAAACAAACCCAGATCATGGGTGGACTGTGCAGTTCTCGTCTGAGTGGACTTGACCAATTAGAGTAAGCATGTGTCAGTAAACGTACCGCAGCTTAACTTAGTCGACCCGACGAACAATACCAAGGCGATGAGTATGTAGGTATAACAAACCTAAACCTCTACCTAATCTCTCAGGGAATACAGGTGTGATGTCACAAGGGTTTTGATTTAGGTTTCTAGGTCTGGTAGATATTCCTCGTTTCGCTTTTGTACGCAGAGCTATACAACAATAAATCATATCTTGGTAACAAGGACATGACAATTTATTTCTAAACTAGATTTACCCTTGGATATTTTGTGGATAAAACTTACGGTGAATTCTTTTCAAGCACCAATTGTGGCAAAAAACAGTTTAATCAGTACAAGAGATTAAAAACAAAAACTGTTTAATCAAATAACTTTTACGATAATCCCCACTGCTATGTATTATGATTATGATGGACTGTCTCGTTGGTATATTGGTCGTGAGCGCGACTGTTGATCATGAGGTCCAGTGTTCAATTCCCAGGCCGGGCAAAGTATTTTTGGGTCTTTCCATCAGGAATTTCTCAGTGGCAGCCACGTTTGTGCCCGGTAGATGGCAATAGGCTCGCCCCTATTACATGGGACTTAAATATATAACTGGTGAAATGTGAGGTGTACTATTAGGTATATCTCTGCCTAACTCTTCGGAGTCTACAGGCGTGATATTATGTTTTGTATTAAGATCTCTTTAAACATTTTTTCTTTAATCTGCTGCCCACAGTTTCAACCATTTTTAATTTAACTAAAACAAAAAGAGAACTACACTACAATGTTAGATAATAATACTGAAACACTAAACATTGTAGTTCAGTGACCGCCATTACTTTCGTTACAACAAAGTGCTACAATTAACATACAATTTATGCGAGGGTACTACACTGTTCCCTAGTTACGATTTTTAAAGGGCAGAAACTCCTTCAGTGTCGGTTGGTACTAGGAATTATACTTTTGATAGGTAAGAAATGACTTAAATAAATTCCTCTATTTGCTTTTCTATACATTAAGTAGATTTATAAATATTTCAATCTAAATTTATAAAAAAAAAATGTAGCTCACCAGTATCGAGAACAGAGTCAAGGCTAACAGCGGTCAGGGTACTAGAGAGAGGAACCTCCTAACAATAGGAGCCGTGTCCAGAAATACCACTTACTGAATCAAGCCCTTGATCCTGCTGCTTAACGAGATCCTCTTCGAGGCTATCGAGGTGGTAATTAAGCCATTGGCTGAAGCAACTATCGGCATAATGATTGCTGAGCTCAAACACATGTCACCAACCTCTTGAACCAAAGTTACTTAAATAATTCTTATTACGGAGAAAATTGACAAAACAAGGGCGATCATTGGTGTTATCAAGACTTTATAGGCTAACTATGAACGGGATTCAATGCTTTATGTTGAAGAAAATAATGTAATAAGGGAATCAATAATGCGGCATCCATTAGAATGAAGCTTAAAACTATTTTCTTTGAACTAATAGGTATGTTGATGTGCGTATAAAAAAGATAGTTGAAAAAAATTGGGATACTCATAAAAAAGTAGGTATGGCACACAATAATAAGGTCACAGGAAACAATAACGTCAAAGCACTTACCGAAAAAATAACTAGAGAAATAAAAGCTTATAATAAAGAAGATTGTCCTAAATTCCCTCTCAATTACAAACGGAGACACAAGAATAAAATATGATCTTCATGAAACCGGCACCTACTCAATACACGATAACGACCGTCGTAATTTACCTACCGCTAAACAAAAGAGAAGCGCATTTTTACAAACCACATAAATAGCAAATTAAGGGGTGCACACACGTACGAACGGATCGGTATGAATCGGCATATCCGGGCGGCAAAATCGAATATAACTATGTAGTATAGTGTGTAGTGTGTAGTTATATTTATTCACATGTTGTGTCGAGTCAACCTGAACATAATTCTAATTTAATACCCTTATTTTGGAACTTAAAAAATCATTCCAGGACTTATATGGAGGTATTGTGCACACGTAACTTACTTGAAGTTTAAGCAAATAAACTCTCCGACCTCCTGACCCCTCCTCCTCTCCTCTCCTGATCTTTTCCGATCTCTTGTACAACAGATAGGTACTAAATGAAGTTTGCCGTCCAAAACAACCGAATAATAGCCGATTATTTGTAGCAATCAAATCGACTTGGTTTTCCCACCAAAATAGATATGTTGTCCCACTGTGCCGACCCGAACCTGTGTGTAGCACCCCACAAACCACATATCATCTTAAACTAACCCCCAAGGAAAGACTAAACTATCCCAAAAAATATGGCTCCCAAATAACTCATGAGAAATGTACTAAGAAAACAAATAGACAAGGAATTGTAGTCGGCGTTCACGGAACATTAAGCACCCTACAGATATGTATTAGCAAGTGCACAATAGGGCTTTTATTAGCACAAGATTAATGGGCCAAGTTTTGTGAATGATCGTAGGCTTTAGGTCAGCTTGCTGAAAACATTCTGTCTGTGCCTCCTTATTTGTTTGGCATATTTATTTCATCTTTCATTTAATTTCTTAGTGGCGTTGTGGAGTCTAGATTGGTACTCGGTTCATGGCAATAGGCTCACTCTGGTATATTTTTATGTTTTATTTTCTTTTTTGTTTTATTTTTTTTGGGGGTAGTCAATGTGGTGGGTAGGTTTAGCAATCATAAATGGATCCCTCCCTGACCCTTGTTACGTTAATGAATCAAATTACGCATAAGTATATTCGTTTGGCCATTCTTTTTTTTCTTCCATTATCCCTGCCAATCGTAACACTATCATTCAATACTTTTTCTTTCATTTTACAACAGACCATTAAAAAAATTGAATTCTAAAGTCAAAATAACAGTATACTGACTATTTCTCTACTAACCATTTTCACGGCACATTGGTTGCTGTTTTTGAAAAAAAAACTTAATCGAGCCACACATTGTCGTAAAATTTTATTGTTTCAAGTCTGCAAACTTGAACAAAGGGTATCTACACACGACAATGACCCTCATTACTTACGATTGTTACAGCTGTTTTGCTGAATTGGCGTGCACTAGGTCTTGGGTTATTGGGACCGTCAAATATTATATTTTTGGGAGTAGACACATTAGCAACACTATTAAAAGCTAAAATTAATTATTGCTATTTATTTTTCATGAGTTTTTCATTATTTGTATACCTTTGTTAGATTGAACGAAGAAGATTCAATTTGCTTGTTGAAATTAAACAAAATGGCTTTGATATCATGTCACTTTTTCATAAGTGTTTTTTGCCATATAATTATTACATATACAAGAGTCAGATCAGAGAATGAATTTTCTTATGAATTCTCATTCCTGATGAACTCATTTCAAACTAAGGTAGCTTGTGACAAACAGATAATTATTTTTATTGCTACTCTCTTTTGGAAACAGTAACAATTAAAGATTGACCACAGAATATCGCTGATTTTAGACTCAATTTTAACCCGAAGTTTCAAGTTACAAGAAAACCTTTCCACAAACCTGGGGTAGGCTTATGCTTAAACCATTGCTCTCAGCGTCTTTTAAAATACCGTAACGACATTTAATTTCAAAGATATTAAGCGGACGCCTTCCACAATACGAGTCATTGGAAAATAATAGGAATTCCGCTTGGGAATTATTGTGAAGACCCATCTCCGATTGTTGAACCTCAATCACAATTCAATCACGGTCTGTTTTCATATCAGCCGATCGAAATATCATTGGAAATGTCGCGAGCAGGACGGTCGCGGGTGGAATGTATGGGCTAGGGGGGCAGACGGGTCCGCTTATCTCTCAGGTACGGATAAATGACTAGTTATGGCTCCTGCCTTCCTGGTACTTTGTTTTAAATGTGAAGTATTTATTGTCATAACAGGGCCAAGTGGCAATTGCTTATAAAACGTTCAGTTTTTCTACAACGACTATTAATATAATTGACTAAGCCTTTTGTAGATTATCATCACTATTCTCCGAGAATGATGATTCTCCTGACGTTATCCTAATTAATTTTTGGTTGGCGCAGTAAGTCTTCGTCTTCCATACTCGTCATCTCATCAGACACTTCCTTTCTTGCTATATCAACCTTTACACAGTTCATCAATCGTGTTTTTGTTCTTCCTCTAATCTTATACCCCCATCCACATTGATTAACTTAAAACTTTCCTTATGAAATTTTCCCGTTCGATAGATTATGTCAATCTAAAACTTACTTAAACAAACAATATAAAAAAACGACCAAATAATTATAAAAGGAACAAAATGCCGGTCAGTTTCCTTAACTGTTATCATAAACTACTTATGTCTCGATGACTATCCAAAGAATAAAGGAAATCCTTACAAGCGTGTCCTCTCGATTATAATCGCCGTATATTTCCACACATGAATAGGTTGCAGTGAAACGATTTCCCGTCGCGTCCTGAAACGATTTTCCTTAAGATTCTCCATTTTCGATGGTTTACTCGTCATTTAAACTGAACAGAATGAAATTACGAGTTTTTTTAATACAAAAGGTTGTCTGATGGTTGTGACAGTAAGCATCATCAAAGGGTCTTGTATTTGGAAGCCTTTATTAAATGTTATTTACATATTGAATTGAGTTTCTTGAAGAAACGCTTTTAACTTTATTTTGGCGTGAGTTGATTGGATAAGGAAGAATGTTTAGATTTAAATACGGTTTCGGATGATGCGAAATGGTGAATTTAAGTAGGTTGGCAGATTAACTGGTGGATGCTGTTAGCCGCTACTTATGAGCTATCATGAAATACATAAATTATGCATTATGGGTCGTTAAAGGCTACGTTCTAGTCTAATCTCCCTGCATTTCATTTTCGATACTCGTTTGGCTGTAGATCAATTCGGTAGAATCATTTATATACATCCAATCCTAAGTGAAGTCTTTTAAATAAGCCCTCTTTATCATTGGCCCATGGTCTCCGCACAATAGGTGCCTGAAGATGGGCAGCACCGCCGAGTGGCCTAGAAAAAGGGGGTGGGCCGACATGGTCGCTTACTGGCGTAAGCTGGTTCAAGGTAGCGAGGGAATAATTCCCCTAGACCAGAAATAGGACAGTAAGGGCTCAGGAACGGGACTCCCAATCAATTGTTACATTCGTCTCCAAAAACAATCTTCAACACTAATAACCTCTCCAAATCCTCTCCTCTCTCCATCCACTTCAATCCTATCAAGTGGTATCAGATATAAATCGTATAAAATTGCGCATTATTCTAGTCAGTCGTCGGGACGTGTCCGTTCCGCGGCAGACGAAGCGGCGGGCGAGGCAGCGAGGCAACGGGTGAGGCAAAGGATTAAGGTGTAAGGTGCACGGAATAAATCGATGCCAAACACGTATTACGTACTGACGTGGCGACAAGTGGCTTGGGAAAGGAGTTTTGTTTGTCTTAAATGTATTTTTTTCTGGAACAACAGACATGCGCTTTAATAAAACGTATGGATAATGTCTGTGTGTCCATGATTATTATGTCCGCCAATTCAAAGTTGTGTCATTCACGCGATTCTGTGCCCATTGCAGCCTGCAGGGTAGACTGAAGTGGCAGTGTGCTTGGTGTCTCTCAATGATTGGCTTTGGGTTGGTTGGAAAAGACTAGTTACCGAGTGGAAACCTATCGTCGGTTAACTTAGAGTAGGGTGAAATAAGAACCAGAAAAAGGTGGCCAGAAGAAAGGAAAATGGTGGGAAGCTTAGAACCGAAGCCTCACCATTTGAGACGAACGAAGTTAGGTAGTAGGTATCAACAAATTCAATCACATTACTTAGCTAACATTGCATTTCAATGGCAATCTAATTGAATCAGCCCAGAACTTAGCAACAACAGCTATAAGAGTCATACACGACGTCACCTTATTAAAACCACCTGACAGCATCCACTGCTGGTTTTCAGCCCGATCACTATGTACGGTAAGCCTATCCCTTGGGAGAAGCAAGCCAAGTACTTAGGAGTCTTACTTGACAACCACCTGTCTTTCGCGGCGCACATCAAAGCAGCTCGCGACCGAGCTGCCTTTGCTATGGGTAGGCTTCATTTCATGATCTCGGCAAAAAGCAAATTGTCACTCAAGTGCAAGTTGCGCCTTTATACCGCGGTGATCCGCCCCATTATGACGTACGCTTGCGTCGTGTACGCTCACACCAAGCCTAAATACATCCATAGGATGCAAACCTTGCAGAACCGGTTCTTACGTAGAGTCACGGGAGCCCCTTTTTATGTCCGTAACGACCGTCTACACGTAGACCTTAGAATGCCCACCGTCCTTCAGTTTATGAAACGTCTTTCGAAGCGTTTCTTCGATAACGCCAGTAAACACCGTAATCCCCTGATCGCAGCGGCCGCCCGTTACGAACCCTCGCGCATTAGTACAGTACGCCGTCCTCGGCATACCCTCGTCACTCCCGATGATGCTATCACCCTCCTCCAGGAGAGTAGCAAAGAAACTAGCACTCTTAAAAAATTCAGACACAAACCGCCGTCTTTCCGACCTCGCCGTCGAGGTCCGTCGCGACGTCCCGGTCCATGTCCTCCCCGACCCTCGCTCGAGCCAGCCCGCGATGCTGTGCCAGTAGTTTTAAATCAGCCCCTAAATAATGATATCATTCAGATCCAGCCTGTCCCCATGCAGTCCTTCCCCAGCGACGCCCTGAGCCGAGGCTCGTACCCCACAGGGGGTGCCCTCAGCGTATAGTCGCTTAGTTTGTAAGTTTTTATGCCCTGGCTGGAGGCCTTACTCTTAAGGCACCCACAGGATAGTCCGGTTAAGCAGACGACAACCTCCTAGGTTGAACTGCGAGATGCCACTCACTAAAAACATCCACTGCTGAGTATAGGCCTCTTTTTGTTTCTGATGATCTTCCAAACGTTCTGGTGCCTCATCCAGGTTAACCCGTGATGGCAACAATGGCGTCTAGGCGTCGGAAGACAAATACTCTTTTTACAAGACGTTAGACTCACACTGGACCGTAAAAGAGACTAAGTTTGTCCTCCGAGTTTGTTTTGGGCTGTTTCTTCTCAGTGTAGTCAAGTACGAAACATCGTTCACAAAGTTAAAAAAAAATGGCGTGTTAAAGTGTTTGTAAAAACCTATTTTCAAAATAAACATCATTTATCTTGTATTTACTTGTATGTATTTACTTGTATCAAAATCAGCAGTTCCAAATCAAATAATATCGTAAGAATTCTGTCCTCACGTATACTTACACGTCGTTTGATTCGTCACGGTCGAGCAGTCGGATTTATTGTGAAAGTTAGCTAATAAATAGTGTCGCGGCGCCGGCGGATTCGCGGGGCGAGCATGTAGTATTAACAAGTAATGCCAGTTAAGAACTCGCTGTAGAATATTAAGAAGACTCAAAGCTCAAGGCTATTGAGAGATTAGCTTTTAATTTTAAGGAGAATTTATTGACTCTGGTGCAAAAATAACAATTTATGATGTTCTTCATCTGCTAAGCCTTTTCCCCCAAAAAAAAAGGTTGTCTTAGGGGATACTACAAATTATGGAAAATATTCAACAAAAAGAGAACATCACAAAATCATCAAATTCTAATCAAGTTGGGTCCCAAAAAAAAGAAGAGTTGATGACAAAACTTCTGATACACTAAAACCAAGTTTGTGTGACCGAAATTATCGTAGCGTCAAGATTAAATGCAAGTTATGCGATGAGCTGTTGAAAATTCACAACAAAACAATCACAGCTTGTTTGTTTTTCAATGTTTATTTTTTTATTTATTAGGGACATAAAATAGTTACATGCTACAGAAAACAAAAAAACCTTAAAAGTTAAAGTTATCAGGCATGCAACCCACACCAATATCCACATCTTAACAAAAGAATAACAGACTAATGGTAGTACATGACTGTGGTAGACTGCCGATTTTACAGAGTACAGAGCCTTTTGTGATGGCTGTCTTTAATGGGTAACCAATTAATTAAATTATTTCCATTTAAATACAAAGTTATTAAAATTTTAAATACAAATTATATCAACTATAAGGGCGTTAACCTAAAGAAATTATCGATGACCAATTTTGAAAGCAAACTTGTAAGTTTCATGTTAATACAATTTGGGTGCTACGAATGATCCCTCTATCTCCTTTCAAGAGACGATCAGCTCCTTGTAAAAAATAAACATACTACCTATGCCCGTGGGAGAAGACAGCATAAACTTTCCTTACCCGTTGACCGATTCTCAGGGCCCTTTGGAAAACTTTCGTGTGGGGTTGATATACTGCACATTTTCTCATTTTCCTCGTTCCTCTATCACAGGAATGGATACGACTGGCTGTGATTTATCTCCAAAGTTATGGATCTTTATTCAATTGGATGAAACTTGCGGTGTCGTTCGTCTTCACTTTTTATTAGTTGGACAGGTATAAAAAGTTGTATTATTTGCAATAAGTATTACATGTTCTGGCGTTAGTTTGAAGGCAAATCTGCGAAAAAATTCAATACAAAATGGCTTTTGATTTATGGTCTAGTAGGGAAATGTATAACACCTGTCTTACCAAGGGGTATCGTATTACTCAGTGCTTACCGTGTTGTCGAGGACAGATAGGCAATAGCTCCCTGTAAAATAATTGGTATTCAGCTGCATCCGGTAAGACTGGAGACCGACCCCAATAAGTTGGGAAAAGGCTAGGCAGATGATGATGGAAATTAATTTTAGACCACCCTGCTTTGCTTGCCAGTCAGATGGAAGAATCAAACAATAGAAGTTTGGTTTGATGGAGAGTTTTTCATGCTCTTCAAAATAACATGCAAAAGAAAAACAGTTAAAGATTAACTTAAAAGAGCACTCAAAATAAAGCCTATTCTGATCAAGTTTCAGTAAAGTTACTAACTAGTAAATTAATGTAATAACAAAATCTCATTCTTCTCTGCAATTAAAAACTAAAACTATAAAACTTTTTCAAGGCAATAACCAAAACAAAGATAAAAGAACTTTAAAAACTAACCAAACGAAAACCAAACATTAGTGGAAAGCAAAGTTTTTAACAAAACGCGAACTATTTATACACCCACACTTATAAGCCGTTTGGGGTACAATACCCATGACATTACTTAACCATACCAACTAACCTTTACCCTTGCCACAACCCCTATTCCTTTAACCACAAGGTCGGTTCTTCTTTAGCTGGACTGTGTAAATAAGTTTGTTTGGCCAGGGTCACAGCTGCAAAATGCTAGGTCTACTCATTTGTGGTCATCCTGGCTAAATATCCTGAAGCTGTAAAGTGCTTTATGTTAGTTATGCGTTATGTAGTTCAGTTCTGTTTGTTTTGGGTTTAGCCTGTTGTACTGCGAGGTCAACGGGAGGCTAGGCTAGGCTAAGCTAGCTTATGGCTAAAACCTGCTACGGGGCCTACGGGATGTACATAGCGGAGGATAATGCGTACAGTGTCGAGTTTTGCCTTTGAGTTTCGTGTCATAGTTGGCAGAAAAGGTGTTCGGCAAGCTTTCTGTGACAAAGCCCGAGCGAAAATTGAGGAACTGAGTTATGCCCACTTTTGAAGTGATGGTTTTTCGGTCGTTTATTTCAATTGTGGCATTTATCACCAAAGAATCTTAAAAAAAAAAATAGAAAATGGTGGAGATCCAAATTATAATTGATTTCATATTAACACCATCATCTACTCGTTTAAATAAACTCAATTCTCAGGGCCTAAAAAAATAAAAATAAAAAAACCGGCCAAGTGCGAGTCGGGACTCGCGCACGAAGGGTTCCGTACCATTATTTATAAAAAACGACCAGAAAAAATCACTTTTTTGTATGGGAGCCCCCCTTATATATATATTTTTTTCTGTTTTTAGTATTTGTTGTTATAGCATCAACAGAAATACACAATCTGTAGAAATTTCAACTCGCTAACTATAACGGTTCATGAGATACAGCCTGGTGACAGACGGACGGACGGACGGACGGACAGCGTAGTCTCAGTAATAAGTGTCAAGCCACTTTTCTGTTGTTGTAGATATAAGCAATCATATTCATATTATTCTCCTACCCATTTCACAATTTATTTGAGGTCAGCGTAGCATGTCTTCTTCTTCCCTACGTCTCTATTATTCGTCATCTCATCAGACACCTCTTTGCTTGCCATTTCATCCTTAACACAGTCCGTCTATCGTTTATTTGGTCTTCCTCAACTCTTATACGGTTATACCCATCCACATTCATACTCAAAACTTTCCTTACGACATTTTTCTCATTCCTCCTCATCAATCAAAATCATTTATTTCAAGTAGGCCAGTTACATTCACTTTTGAATAGTCGAACAACAATAAAAATAAAGCTACAGTCCCAGTCACAAGACCTAATAACTGTGAAAGTACTGTAGTTGCCCATTCCAAAGCGTAGATCTCTATGGAGAAGAATGGGCAAGAAACTCCATGGACACTCTTTTAAATCCGAATCACATGCCCATGTCAAGCCACCAGATTACCACACCACTTTTCAGTCATGTTATGGAAAGAAAGAAATATCTCCAACTATTGATGGCATTAAAAAACTAAACAAAGATGAAACTTAAGGTTATAATAATAAATTCCAAGAAACCGAAGAGCTACAAGAACTAGATAGATAGCTCTGTCGTATTAGTTATGAGCTATCGAGAATACGTGGTCCGGTTTGTAAGTCCAGCTGAGCTGATATTTATGTGAGCGACTTCTTATAGCTTCTTATTCCCTGGTGGTTACACTCTATGTGTGATGTTTTGACGATAGTTTTAAGTTTTGTTCATCATCATCATCATTTCAGCTCAAAAGACGTCCACTGCTGGACATAGGCCTCCCCCAAGTATCGCCACATTGACATTTTGGGGTTTTTGCCATAATCGCCACGCTTAGCAGGCGGGTTGGCGATCGCAGTACAGTTGTTACAAAAGCACAGAGAATGATGCTGCCCATTTTTTGACAATTCCCTTCGTCGCCTCTTACGACACCCACGGGAAGATATGGGATGGTGCTATTCTTTACGTCCGACACCATACAGAGCAGCATAAGTTTTGTTATGAGTTGGTAAACAAGTCTTTGGTCAATCTGATAAAAAATGGCCATCATTCCTTGACTTGTACTTAATTGTCTGAAAGGGATTTGCAGAAGTACCTATACGTTGCCAAAGTTTCAGCTGTCCGATTCCTGCTGGCAAAATTAAGTAGGATTATAAGTTATAACTTATTATTGTTCGTATTATCTTGCCATAGGTATTGCAACGCTTTTTTATACGATTGACTTAGCATGTCAATTGCCTTTTAAAAGAACTATGTCAACACATCATTTTATCACCATTGATCTCCAAACGGTGAAGAAAAACATTGAAAGGAAATAGCGACGTTAGTGCCTGTTCATATAAGTCATCATACTTTGACAAGAGAACCAGCGATTGATGTTAACAGCAGAAGACACGCCTAGACTCCGGCTTAAACATGTTCCCGCAAATAGAAATTACGTGGCCTTTTCTCAACCCCAGTCAAAACAAAAGCCGAATGCAAGTGCAGGTCACTACAGCCCTCATGCATATTTCATGGCCTGATCGCGTATGTCACGGCTATTGATTCCGTACACCGTTGCCCCGGACGTCCGACAGACGGTTTTCAGGTCACCGAATGGTGTCTGTTTTACATAGAGGTTTCTTTGGACGGCTCGTACACACGGCAAGATTTATTTATGCAAACAACTCCGAAATTCAAATAAGAGTCATTTGCTCAAAATCTAAGCTATTTCTACTGCTAAAGCAGTGTTTCTTGTATTCCAGTAACTTGGTCACAAGCTAGACAAGCTTTGCGACAGCAGCTGTTGAAAAAACAAATGAAGTACATCATTATAATCATCATCTGTGTACCCTTTCTCTCAACTTTATTATGATCAGCTTCCAATCTAACCGCATACTTCTGAATTCCAGTTTTTTACATGGACCAACTTAAATTTTCATGTACACCCACTATCAATTTGCTCGCATGCCATCCAAATACATAAAAACTTGAATGAACTTTAGTTATTGTCTCGACTGGTCGCAAGCGCGACTGCTAAGCATGAGGTAGTTCAATTCCCGGGTCGGGCAAAGTGTTATTGGGTTTTTAATTTCTCAGGAGCAGCCACGGAGTCTAGATTTGTGCCCGGTTGATGACAATAGGCTCGCCCTACATGGGACTTAAAACATAACTGGTGAAATGTGGGTGTACTAGTACATCTCTGCATAACCCTTCAGGGACTAAGGGCGTGATGTTAGGTATGTAACTTTACTTAATTTGCTACACAGTCCAATTGTGTATTATAAATTTATAACAGACGTTTCCAAGGCATTGTATTCAATCCAAGCTGATGTATCGTAGCGACGAACAAAGCAACTAACAGATCCCAGAACCTTTTGCGGTTTCAAGTCTGATAAAAGCTAGTTTTAGATTTTAAGTTTTTTAGTTTTAGTCGGTACTAGAACTGTGAACCTGCGAGTTATTTCTTGGGAACTATTGTAACACATCTACACAAACAACGACAATCTTATTATCTTCTTGTTGCCAAAATTAAACGCTTGGCGTTTGCCGTACTATTTTACATTAGATTTCGAAACCCTTTAAATCTATGTCTGATCAATAATTATTGATTTAGCAGAAAAAAATGGTTTTCGACTGACAATCTGTGTATGCAGGCCATCAAAACCCAACTTTACGCCATTTTTTTTTTTTTTTTTGAATGGCATCTCGTCGTTCAACCTAGAAGATTGTCGTCTGCTTAACCGGACTTTCCTGTGGGTGCCTTAGGAGTAAGGCCTCCAGCCAGGGCATAAAAACTTACTAAGCGACTACACGCTAAGGGCATCCACTGTGGGGTACGAGCCTCGGCTTAGGGCGTCGCTGGGGGAGGACAGCATGGGGACAGGCTGGATCTGAATGAACTTTACGCCAAAATTCAAAGCTTACATAATAATATACATAAAACTTTCTCAGCCTAAAAATAAAATTTAAAGTGCCAAGTCCCCAGTGTACCTAATCAAATCATTACTGTTGGCCACAGTCCAAACTCGTAGACTCGAGCGTCCCAATATTGAATTTATACGATTATTAACCTATGGGACTTTCGAGCGGGGCAGCGATGGCGCTCGATAAGCGGTCGTTATGTAAATAGGTAGCTAGCCAGTAACACTGAAACAGAATACCAGTTCTTTCAAGTCGGTTAGGTCTATGGTAATGTGGGGTAGTAGGTGCTTTGTTTTCATGGTTGTGGGCATGTCATTAGGGTTGGAAAATCGAGCGTATTAGCCGTAATAGCAAAGCAAGTGGCCTCTTTCTATGTGAGTTTGCCAATGGGTGTAGTTTTTCTGTCTACAAAGGTATTTTTGTTGGTTAACCTATGATGTTAATACGTTAAAGTATATCCATGCTCAGATAGTCCGTTGTAGACATAATGTATACATACAATAATTTGCTCTAAGGATTGCTTTTCTGTATATGAGGTGGAAGGGACAGTATTTCTTCATTTTCGCGTCGGTGTTCCTTACATCCCATATTTTTCTATACTACTATGACTATGACCTATTTCATGCAAACATTAACATTGGGCTCTGTATGGTGTCGGGCGTAAAGAATAACACCATCCCATATCTTCCCGTGGGTGTTGTAAGAGGCGACTAAGAGACTTGCCAGAGAATGGTCAGCAGCGTTCTCTGTGCTTTTGTGAGAAAGGTACTGCGATCGCCAACCCGCCTGCCAAGCGTGGCGATTATGGCAAAACCCCCCATGTTATGTCAATGTGGCGAAACTTTTTAGAGGCCTATGGCCAGCAGTGGACGTCTTTCGTCTGAAATGATGATGATGAATGATTAACACTGATAACGGCATATTTACCATGTGTGTTTGTTTTATGTTGATGATAGTGTTACTGACAATGTCAATTTAAAAACTTATCGAGGTCGTTTTCCAGTCTAACCGGATGCAGCTGAGTATCAGACTTTTACATGAAGCGACTGCCTATCTGACCTCCACAACCCATCAGTAACTGGGTAATACCCCTTGGTAAGACTGGATGTCAGACTTTGTCAGACAGTCTTTACAAATAGTCTTCTGACTATTTGTAAAGACTGTCAAAGATCTACAAATAACAGCCGGGACCAATGGCTTCAGTTTAAAAACTTATGTTTACTGCAAATTCTCGTCATCCTAAACCTTCTAATTACCGCTTTGCGAACCAAGTGCCCGTAGAAGAATAGCCTCAAATGGCATAATATTACAAGCCAATACAGTAACATTGTTTAACTGTCTTTGCAATTATGTTTTCTTTCTTTTTTTTTTTAAACGTTGCCCCTCACTAAGAATTTCGCGAGTATCGTGGGTGCGTTTACAAACATTTAAACCGACATATTCTGTATGGTGTCGGACGTAAAGAATAGCACCATCCCATGTCTTCCCGTGGGTGTCGTAAGAGGCGATTAAGGGACTTGCCAGAGAATGGGCAGCAGCGTTTTCTGTGCTTTTGTAACAACCGTACTGCGATCGCCAACCCGCCTGCCAAGCGTGGCGATTATGGCAAAACCCCCCCTTCTTGGGGGAGGCCTATGTCCAGCAGTGGACGTCTTTCGGCTGAAATGATGAATGATGAAACCGACATACACAAACAGCAAGACCCGGAACAACTATCTGTAGGCCTTACAAATATTTGCTCCGTGCGGGGATCGAACCCGCGACACGCAGCGCAGCAGTCGAACGCTCAACGACTGCGGCAACCATGCCGTCAATATATGTATGATATTTACTCTTGCAATCTAATAGGTATCATTTAGCTTCTTTTCCTTTTCAAGCAAACAATAAAAACTCCCATACAAGCATACGAAAGCTTCCCATACAAATAAGAAACATAAGGTGTAATGAGGAGGTATAATCACACGTGAAGGTATGAACATGGCGGACTAATATCCGTATGTTTATCTGTTTGAAGAGTAGGCAGGGTTCAGAGGTGACAGAGCTTTGTTGACGGGAATTTGGGGAATGTTTTGTGCCTTATTTTTAGTAAGCTGTCTACAACATGGATCTAGTTACATTACACAATTCAGTGCATCGTTAACGATCAGTCTCAGCCATCAGCGCTTTACAGCTTTCAGTCTTCATTGTATGAACTGGCTTCATATATTTTACAGAAAGCGACTGTCTTTTGACCTTTGCGTACATATCATCATCATCTGCCTAGCCTTTTCCCAACTTTGTAGTAGTTATAGTTGTTGGTCATTGTAATATTTTACTGCCTATCTGACTCCCACAACTGAGTAGTACTGAGTAATGTAAAAGACTGCTTGCCAGACTTCCAGGCTTCAAACAAAACTGTCAAAAATCAACGAATCACTGTCGGGGACAATTTCATAACGTGCTATCCGAGGCTCAGTGGCGTGTTAGTATGTAATGGATGGACAAGTGGACACCCATCTAAGGACCGTTCTCCGTTAGCGCTGCTTAACCTTACAGACCGATAGTTGCGGCTGTTATTATTTATCCACGAGCCACTCGAATATTTTATGATACAGTTTTGGGATCGGTTGAGGCGAAATTCTAATTGATCTTAAAGCATCGCCAGATCGCAACATCGAAAAGAGCATTGTGTACCCATACCTCATAAAAGTAACCAATAGTTATAGGCCATTATTAAACGATTCGCTTTGCATATTAGCATCAGCATATTAAATTAAAGTTGTAATACAAAATTACGATTTATTCATTAATATTTGAAAACGTTTACATTTAGCACTGAACTGCAATAAGCCTTAATGTCGCTTATGTTTATTTAATAAAAAAAATATTACACGTATGAGAATGTTAATCTATGCCCAAAGGTGGGTAGGCAAATAATAAACACAAAGGTGTATCGTTAGCCACACCTGTTGTTCGTAATCTTTACAAATTATTGTTCTCTGCTAACTGGCGCTCAACTGGGACTCGTGTGCAAAAACTTATGAAAAAATTAAGCCTTTGTGTGGTGGTATGTTTTCTGTCCCTTGGGTTTTGTAGTAACTATTAGGTTACTAGTTGTAACTTATTAGGAGTTAGTTCGAGGGTACTTACTAGGTTTTACTCAGGTAAAAAGGCTAGAGGTGTCAAAGTTAGTCCGACCGTGTTATACGAGGTGAAAATCAGTCATTGGGGATATAGAAATGTTGGTTTAATACTGAAAGTTCTTCCTAGGGATTAGGCAGATACTTTTCTATTCTTTTCAACTCTTAATCTTTACGGTAGGCAGTAGGTACTATTTTTTCCGACGTCTTTGGGTCATTAAAAGTTTTTTTTTTTCCAAAGTTTTTTTCAACAACTCATTGATTCTTAATTAGATTCAGAAAAGGTTTTTTTTATTCCCGATGGGTTTGTTTTTGACTCTAGTCTAGGTCAGAGATGACAGAGACAAAGACGACGATGGTACGAGCATGAAGAAACCAGTTCACTCTAACTTTGAAGAGATTAGGGTTGTAAGCGTTCGGAAACACAGACGCAGGCAGAGAGTTCCACTCCTTTGCTGTGTGCATTATGAAAGACGTTTGAAAACGCTTAGTTCGTTTGGTAGAATAGCAATAAGATAGGGATGGTAACTTGCAGTGCGTAATTTTTCAACTCTTTTAAGCTTTACGGTAGTCATTAGGTATTGATTCATTTTTCCGAAATTTTTGATTCATTTATTTTGTCAATGTTTTTCTCAACATCTCATTGGTGCTTAGTTATCCAAGGTTTAGAAAAGAATAGTTTTAATAAAAACCATCACAATTTAAGCTGAAAGTTCAACATATCGACTGGTCCTGTACTTTTCGCACCCAGTTACAGAATAAGCCCCCCAAAATAAAATAGATAATATTCCAACCAATTTATCATAGTTATTCCTCACCTAGAAGCTATTAACAAGATAAAACATACAACCTAATTGTATACTCCAAAAAGAAGTCCCATAACGAAAGACAAAATACTGCGAATAAAACAAAGTTGCAACAAGCAAACTTAAGTTAAAGGTGCTCGACGTCCGGCTTGCAATCCCCGGCCTTATGAAATTCAATGAGCATTTTGTCTCACTCCCGAGTACATAAGTACATATGTGAGCGCGTTTGTAATCCTGTGACTCTATTGGTGGGTGGGACAAGGTGGAAGAAAAAGAACCTTTTTGCCATAAACACCAGGGGTTTTTCACTTAGCCTGTTCAGAAAAGCTGTAGCTTATACACTTGTTCAAACATAGATAGATTTATTTTCTGGAAATTACAGACGCACCTGCCAAGAAAATTGATGCCTGTAAAGGTTCTTGAAAGACTCGTCTCCTTTATTTTACATGAAAGAAACGAGATAAATTGAATCGGCCTAAGATGATATAATTTATAAAGACGAAAAGCTTTTCAGTTATGTTACGCTATAGTTTTACATGCATGAGTTTAAAAATAATAACGTTGCCGTACACTAGGAATTTCTCCTGTATCGTGGGTCATCATCATCATCAGTCTACAACCACTGCTGGAACACAGGCCTTCTCTCTATGAGAGGGAGTGGGCTGTAATCCAACACGCGAGCCCAGTGCGGGTTGGTAGATGTCACATGTCTTCGAATTTTTAGTTCTAGGACATGCCGGTTTTCTCACGATGTTTTTCTTCACCGTTTTTTAGAGCAGCGGTGATGAAATAAATAACACAAAGTAATGCGCCTGCCTAGGTTTGACACCACGACATACTGCTCGCAAGTCGGGGCTGCTCCCACTGGGCCACCGCTGCTCTCCATCTTCGTGGGTGTATTTATAAATACTTAAACTCACATACACAAACAGTCAGACAGAAAACAAATACCTGTAGGCCATGTTAATATTTGTTCGGGGTGGAGATCGAACCCACGGCATGCAACGCAGGAGCCAGTCGCTCAGCCTCTGCGCCCACCGTGCTTATGAAATGTACCTTTCAAAGTTATTTTTTCTGTAATTTTATGACTATTAATGCCAGTATGATCTTTATTTGCGTTATTGTAATATGGTTGCTGGTACAGATTAAGTCTACCAAAACTGAAACTAACAAAACTTTAACTTAACACGAAGGAACGGTAAGCTTGTGTGTGCCATATTATAGTAAAATACAAGTAAGCATTGAGGAGCTCGTGGCTAAATAATAACAGCCGCACGGGTCGATCTTTAAGGTTAAGCGGTGCTTGACGAGGTTGGTCCGTGGATGGGTGACCATAATTACATACCGAGATTCCTCCGTGCCTCGGAAAGCACGTTAAGGCGTTGTCCCGGCTGTCATTTGTAGATCTTTGACAGTCGTTACGAGTCGTCAGAAACCAAAAGTATGACATCCAGTCTTACCAAAAGGTATCGTATTACCCAGTTACTGGGTTGTGGAGATCAGATAGGCAGTCGCTTCATGTAAAATTCTGGTACTCAGCTGCATCCGGTTAGACTGGAAGCTGACCCCAAGATAGTTTGGGAAATGGCTAGGCAGATGATGAGTAGTGAGCAGTGACGTGCCTAGGGGCCAACAATGCGGCAAGCTCGTAAGACAAGCAGACTGTTCAGAAACCCTGACATCATGAAGAGTGGGTTATAAGGGCAAGCCAAGCTTTAAGGCTTGTATGAAAGTACCGCCACTAGTAGTGAGTGACCCTCATTGTTTTTTCTTCATTTGTTTTTGACATTTTCTTCTCGTTCCTCTCATGCCTTATCCCAAACAATCCTCCTCCCGTGCCATAATCCCACACTTGACACGTAGGTACCTAGATCTCCCGCGAGTTAACATGTTCTACACTTTATCTGTATATTTTGGTGGCACGACTTAGTTCGTTTGTATAAAGCTTACCGTGTGTCTGACTATGAAGTGTTTGGTTACTGTATAATTCTTTTTCTAATATTGAGTTTATTAGTAATCTCAAATTAGTAATCTTGCCTTTTAAACCCGTTATAGTTGTAATCTTATTACAAAAGCTCCTCAAAATGGCTATGTTGATCCAGTAGCCGCAAGGACTATCGCTGAGCGTGAGGGATTCAATTCTGTGGTAGGACAAAGAGAAAAAGACTAATTTTCCTATTGCATAGACTTTAAGATAACTGGCAAAATGTGGTAGTACCTACTATAGATACAGCTGTGCCAAAATATTTATATATTATTATTGGGGATTACAGGTGAAATGTAATGACGTCACCAAAAGTATCAGTAAGCCGTACTTTGTGTAATTTATTTCATCACCGCTGCCCTAAAAAAACGGTGAAGGAAAACATCGTGAGGAAACCGATATGTTCTAGAACTAAAAATTCAAAGACATATGTGACATTTACCAACCCGCACTACGCCCGAATTAAGTGATCGACACTTGAGTAGTTTAAAAAAATACTTTATTTAGACAAGCAGCGTTACAGTTATTAAGATAGTAATGTTTATTCTAATACGGAGACATGTATTTATATTTAATTATTGCTAAGTTAACAATATTCTTATACACTACTTATTTGCTACTTTGAGGTGGAGGGGGATTTGCTGATAAAGCGAATAGAGTTAGGGTCGTCACACTTAACTCCTCCCTCCCTAAGAGAGAAATTATCTAAAGGCAACTCTGTAGTCTTTAGAGAATTTCGTCGAAATCTCTTAGTCAATGACTCTCTTCTTTGAAATAAAAACCCAATGACGAATACAATTATAATGGCGTAAATACTTATGGTCCATACACTGATTTTGTCACTGACTATAATAGTTTCACCATCACTGACACTATCACTGTATTTGGCTTGGTTCAGCAGTTCCTTGACGTCGCCTAGATCTACTCCTCTGAGATCTATCTGCTTGGCTGATGGGGTGACATCTCTGCGTAGTTCGGGCATCTGTACTGGTGGAAGTCTGAAGGAGACTAAACTGGTGTTCATGGGTGTTGTGATTGAGATATCAGCAATCTGTAAGGTACAACGCTGACTTGGCACTAGTATGTATGTGCCTCGTAGATTGTGTCTGCGGGTCTCCTCTTCGCAGTGCTCCGTTGCAATAGTTTCCTTTTCCGTGTATATCAACCAGTGAATGCTGGATATAGGTTGCACCTTGGTTTCTTCTATCTGCACCTGGTGTTGCTTGCAATTACTGAAGTTATGTTGTAATAACATGAGCTGTTGGATACATGTTTCTTCTGCGTACTGTACCACGTTTTCATCGGAACAGAGATATGTCTGATCTTCTATTTCCTTACAGCCATCCACTACGGATCTGTATTTCGACTTGTTCACTATTAGGTAAGGATATTGGGGTATAATGATATTAGGTTTTTGAGTTAGCTGGTTGTAGATTGGGATAGGAGTAACTTTATAATAATTGTATGTGTTTTTGTCTATTAATGGAACTTCTAATACAAATATAATTTTTCTGTTATCTATATAGCCCTTAATTTCTATATTTCCTTCTAATTTTACTAAGTTATCTAATCTTAATGGATAAATTAATTTATGATGTTTTCCTATGACATTAAGAATATTAAATAATTCCGTGGTATTTACTATGGCTGAATGTAATATGTGCATTTTACTAAAAGCAATAGCAGTTTCCAATTCAAAAATAATGGAATAAATAGTACGACAATTATTTAAAACTTGATTCATACTATTCATTATGGTTAAAAGGTTAGAGTACTTGGTTTGGTTTTGAATAAGTGTTTGAAAGTGTCTTATTTTGAAGTCCAAATGTCTAGTATTAAAGTTAATGTCATCAGAAACATTGAGTAATTTATCGAAAGCCTTCTGCATTAATGATACTTTTCGTTCTATTGAATGTTCCCTATTTCCTAAATTACTAATTTCTACATTATATTTTCTAGCATCTTCGTTATCTAAATTTCCTGTTATTACCTTAATAAGAGATCCTAATGGGTTTATAATTCCTCTTCTTGTTCTGCTAGAGGGTATAATCTGTTTTAACCTATCTTTTGTCAATTCAATAAATGATTCAATTTGTACTGTCAACCCTAAAAGTTCTCTATGTATCTCGCTATTACTATGACTTATAATTTTTAACTTATTATACTCTTCTATATTATTTTCTAACTGGACAGTTAGCGAATTTAAATCTATAGTCTTAATAATATCCCAATGGTTAGTCCTCATCAGAGCTGTTCCAATCCGAATCGGAACTATTCCCGGATTCTGGTCGATCCTCTGGATGTTCAGGGTCGTCCCTTGATCCGCTAGGACGAGCAGTATCAACCACCATCTGTGAAGGGCGTTTGACATTTCTTAATGCTACTTTAGTGTTTCTATTTTTAAGCTTAACTGGGACTATGTTACGTTTAGGTTTTCCGGTGACCATTGCCTTTTCGTATCGCGGCAGTTCTTTTGCTTTCCTAGTCCTAGTATTTTTCATAAAAACCGTGTCACCATCCACTATTTTTGGTGGGTCCTCCCCTCCTTTCTTGTCTCTAACTAAGTTTTTATGTCCAATCATTTGACTGCTTAAATGCTCATAAAGAGTTTTCAAACGTTTACGGTGATCCTGTAATATCTTTTGCATTAAGGTTTTGTCCCTGTCAATATCAAAAGCATTTCCAGACTCTGTGTGCCCGAAGACTACTTCGTAAGGTGTGAAACTCGTCGCACTATGAATAGTATTGTTATAACCCATGATCGCATATGTCATAACAGAAGCTGCATCTAAACTAGATTGTTCATATTTTGCTAACCTATATATTTCGATAATTGTGGAATGAAATCTTTCTACTATTGCCATTGAATTAGGGTTGTTAGGTGTCCCTATGTGTTGCTCAATTTTGTATAAACTTAACATTTCCTTAAGCAATTCATTGTTAAACTCAGTGCCTGCATCACTACTTATTTTTTTTGGTATTCCATACATACAAAAATATTTAATTAGGGCTCGCACTACCTCGGGTGTGCTTTTATTGGGAATCTGTATTGCTTGACCTAACTTACTAAATGAGTCTACTATAGTTAAGTATTGATTTTTCTCTATATATAACAGATCTATAAAAACTTCTTGGAATGGACTGTCTGTAGTTTGTGTTAATTGTATAAATGGTTTTAGAGGTTTCCTGTCATACTTCATTTTCTTACATTCTTCACATGCATTAATAATAGCTGTAACTGTTTCTTTCATATTGCTCCACCAATATGCTCGTTTTAACTTCATTAGAGTCTCTCTAATACCTCTATGACAAGTCTTCCCTTGATGATATTTGACGACTAGGTCTTTCTGATCACTTTCATCCGTAACATTCACAATTCTTTCAGTACATTCGACAAAGTTTTGCGTTCCCTTTTTGTAGAGTGATGTAACTACATTAACAAATGTTTTTCTATGGCAATGGTCCTCAAAGTAAATGAAGTACTTATTTTTGTAATCTATATATTCTTTAAGGAAATTTTTGACTAAGTTTTCGCTGTTACTAGGGGGTAGATGGACTTCAAAAATTTTTTGTTTGTTATTAGAGATATCTTTTACACAGATATCGTCCCTGTACCAGGTGAAAACATGAATTTGCCTAGCTTTGGTATCTATCGCTTCGTTAAGAATAGGAATACCTTCGTGTTCCCTATTAGATATTGAATTGGCTGTCTCGGCGTCGCTTTCAGAATCAGATAATTCTATCGTCTCTATTTGTGGTTCTTTAACGCTAAGTTTTACGATTTCGTCCGTCACTTCTTTCAAATGCTGTTGTAATCTCGCTTCCTTCTCGTCTACGTTAACGATCATTGATTCCGAGTCATCTTTTGTTATATTAATTTTAATACGCGATAAGGCATCTGCATTTGTATTTTGTTTACCTTTCTTATAATATATATCGAAATTATAGTCCTCTAAGCGTAAACGCCATCGAGTTAGCTTGCTATTAGGTTCTTTTAATGAATTCAACCATGCCAAAGGTCTATGATCGGTATATATTGTAAACTTTCTGCCGTATAAGTAAGGCCTGAAATGTTTAACTGCCCATACTATGGCCAATAACTCCTTTTCTATCGTACTATACCTAGATTCTGTATCGCTTAGTTTTCTACTGGCAAAAGCAATCGGTTTGTCTGATCCTATAGTACCTTGAGAAAGTACTGCACCTACCGCAACGTTTGAAGCGTCTGTTGTAAGAATAAAAGGTTTTGTGAAATCGGGGAATTGTAATAAAGGTGCATGTGTCAGCAACTCTTTACATGTTTCAAAACTTTTTTTATATTCATCATTTATCTCGATCTTTTTTCCCTTCTTCAGGCATGCTGTGAGAGGTGCAGTTATCTTAGAAAAATCTTTTATAAACTTTCTATAATAACCGATTAACCCTAAGAAACTCTTAATCTCTGTAACTGTTTTGGGCAAAGGGTATTTCAGAATAGCCTCTATTTTATCGTTGTTAGGCTTAAGGCCATCCCTAGTTATTGTATGACCCAAGTACATTACTTCCTTTCTCAAAAACTCGGACTTATCAAGCTGGACTTTTAAGTTAGTTTTTCGAAATCGCTCGAAAATAGCCCGTAGTTTCTCTTTGTGTTCTTGTAAACTGGTAGAGAATATGATGACGTCATCAAGATACACAAGGCAATGCAAACCTTGCAGACCCCTGAGGACGTTATCCATTGCACGTTGAAATGTGGCAGGCGCTGTTTTCAAACCGAAAGGCATTCTGTTGAATTCGTATAAGCCAAATGGTGTTGAAAACGCAGTTTTTTGCCTGTCTTCTTTCTGGATTTGTAATTGATGATAGCCAGACGCAAGATCTAAGGTGGAAAAATACATACTCTTTCCTAGTTTATCAAAAAGATCATTGATATTTGGCAAGGGGTACTTATCGTCCACAGTTATCTCATTCAAACGTCTATAATCTACTACCATCCGCCACTTTTGCTGTCCAGAGGCATCTAATTTCTTTGGAACAAGGTGGACCGGTGCACTCCAAGGAGAATTTGATTCTCGGATTACATCGTCCTTTAGCATTTTATCCACTTGGCGCCTAATCTCATCTGTTTGAGCGGGCGGCAACCTATAGGCTTTTACATTAATGGGATCCTCGTTTACCGTTCTAATTTTATGTTTCACTTCGTTAGTGAAAGACAACGGTATGTCCTCACAATAAAAAATATCCTTATATTCCTCACAAATATTCATAATCATCGTTCTTTCCTCCTCATTCATATGATCTAACCTTAATTTTTTTAAGTTGTTTAATAATAACTCATCCATTCTGTCTCTGTCGCTTAAATTGTTAACTAAGATCTCTCGGTGATTGTAAGGTTCAACCTGAAAGGGGTTAGTGACCTTGAGGGTCATTTCTATGTTCTTGCAGTTTTGAATAACCGTATATGCATAACCATTTACGCAGTTAACTAACGCACAGGGCATTCGAATTCCTTGAGTCAATTCTTTAAAATCTAAAATAGCCTCGCCATTAGTTAAATTTACGGGCAGTTTCACCCTTAACTCACTACGTGGCGGTAAAATATAAGTATCTTTTAGCGCTGAAGAATAAACAAAAGGTATGTCAATATTCCTTGTACATAAAGTTAGTGTTTGGTAATCAATTTTCGCCTCTAATTGCTTTAATAAATTGCTGCCTAATAAACCGTCATAGTTATTGTCAACATCGTAAACGTAAAACTTATGACCTTCAGAACTCTTAAATATTTTAGGCAAAGGAGTTAAAACGACTTCTGTATGCATACTAACACCATGAGTACTGACTACTTCGAATGGCTCTTTGTAGATAGCATTTTTAAAATAATGGTAAGCGACACGCCGACCTATAAATGATCTAGAACTGCCAGAGTCTAACATAAAAATTGCATTACCTAGCTCTGGAATGACAATGTAAGGCAAAGAACGATAATTAGTACAATTTAAAACTATTTTTTTTCTCTGTGTGAGGCTCTTAGGTAAAAATTCTCAATCTGTTCAGTTTCATGGGACGTGCTTGCTTGCGGTTCGTAATCGCAAGTATTTTGTTCATTATTATCGTATGTCATAAGTGAATCATTATTCGTATAATTTACGCGTCTAGAGTTAGCAGTTCGCATGGTAACATCGGTGTTTGAACCCGAGTTTGCCGGCGTTGCATTATGCACTGCTGACGTTCGCGGCGCGGCCTGTTGATTCGACCACGGCGTTGACCTACTTTGTTGTGGCAACTGATTTTGCGCATTATTTTGGTTCCTAAAAGAATTTCTATATTGAATTGAATTATTTGGAGAGTTCGTTTGAGTAGTATTTCCTGTTGAACTATTTTGTACTGGTGTACTAGGTTGGTTTTGTGGATTGGGCGTACGTTGGGAATTACCATTATTGTTGAAAGATTTTCCTGTCGGTTTGGAACTAGTTTTACTTCTATTATTTCTAGATTCATAAACCGTCTGAAAGTTTTGCTCTTCTAACACTACTTTCAAGGCATCTTCTAGTGTCGTCACATTCCTTAATCGTACCAATCTAACTAAATAAGGAGGTAAATTATATAGAAAAACATTCAATGACGAATTAGTATAAATATGCTGTTTGGCTTGACGTAAATTCGCATCGTCTACGGTTTCAATTATTTTTGCAATCAAGACACTACGCAAGTTTTGAATCCTATGACAGAAATCTAAATAACTTTCGTTATGATTTAGTTTCATAGACTCCAACTCTAATACTAAACAATCTTCGGTTCTTGGGTCACCAAAATGTTGTGCCAATAATGTTTTCAACTCCAACCAAGTACGAATATTATCCCGTTCGCCTACTAGATTCGCGGCGTCCCCTGTTAATCTACTAGTAAGAACGTGAAATAGGTATTCATTTTGTACTTCTCCCCCTTGGAATGTATTTATAATATATTCACATTTCTTTATAAAAAGTGGGAGTTGTCTAGAATCGCCACTAAACTCTGGAATAATTTTTGCCATTGTTGACGGAACCTGCACGATTTGATCCATTTTAAAAGAACAGAAACACAATAAGAGGGTGTAAACTAAAACACTAAATACGTAACTAAGTTAATCTTATTACGCCAGTTATATCGTAATAAAATAAAATAATGTTATCACGGTATTGCTCAACCCCTAATAACACAACACATACAATTAAAACAAAGAGGAAAATGATAAAGGAAAACAGAGAGGATAGTGAAAAAGTTTTACTCACAGTCCTGTAGTTACTCCCATCTCCTCCTTGTGACTACTATCAAATACTGCGCTAGCCGTTGTGCCTGGTACTTAATAGATTTGTTTGTTCGGGAATCTCCGTTGAACTGTAGAAACAGACGTCCAGCTGTGCTTGTAGAGTTGTATACGTCGCGAACTGACTACGGAGATCCTACCGGCTGCGCCAATTAAGTGATCGACACTTGAGTAGTTTAAAAAAATACTTTATTTAGACAAGCAGCGTTACAGTTATTAAGATAGTAATGTTTATTCTAATACGGAGACATGTATTTATATTTAATTATTGCTAAGTTAACAATATTCTTATACACTACTTATTTGCTACTTTGAGGTGGAGGGGGATTTGCTGATAAAGCGAATAGAGTTAGGGTCGTCACACTTAACTCCCGCGTGGTGGATTACAACCCATACCCTCTCATAGAGAGGAGGCCCTTGTCCCAGCAGTGGGAACAGAAATGGCTGAAGATGTCACTAAATTAGTTATGTCAGTCTTACCAAAACATTAGCCTTAACTAGCTAAACAGAGCTAAACCTCTTCAATAATGTATTAGGCGGTGCTTTGGCGGAATAAATGGGATGTTATCAGTTAAGAGCCCATTCTAATGAAAATTCTCTGTAATTTCCATTCAAGACTGATTTCTGTGAGCGAAGCTACCGTCGTGTCTGACAAACGGTCCAAGTTATAAGCGATTGATTTAATGTTATGTTTTAATTTTTCGATCAATTCAGATCGAACAAAACCAAACCTACCACCAACTAAATCAAATAAAACCATCATGGTGCATGTATTACCCGGAAGTTTAGCCCAAGGTGTAGGTAAGTACCTACTTAGGTAAAGTAACTTCAAACTTTGCCAGTCATGTTTTAATTCCAATTAAGGGAAGTGGGAGGGGGGGCGAGTCTATTACCATCAATCGTGTACAAATCCTGCTTTTGGGCCAATACTGAGAAATTCTGAGAGAAACACCCGAAAAACCCGGTAAAATTTTGCCTGACCTGGGAATTGGACCTAGGACCTTGTGGTTAGCAGTAGCACCTGGATTCATCGAAACAGTCAATTTTTTTTTAATATGAACCAAAACATTACTTTTTTAGGGTTTTTTAATCATCAAATGACCACTCCCGCTCTGGGCGGAGCGGAATGGAGTGTCAGACTTGTACTGACTAAAACCCATCCATGTTCCTTCTTAGGCCCTAAGCACACGGCGTATTTTAAACGCGCAGACGACGCGCGTTTCAGGAACACGCGTTTTCTGCGCCGTAGATTCTTTCGATTCTTTTTATAGAATCAAACGCGCGTCGTTTGCGCGTTTAAAATACGCCGTGTGCTTAGGGCCTTAGCCCTTTGTGTTCCAGGGTCGCGGTATCTCTTCCGAACAGTCCTGCAGCCCTGGCAAGCATTAACCCAAGCCTCAACCAACCACACGGAATCACGACTAGTACCGAATTCAAATCGATTTTTTATTTAAATATCAATATTTTCACTTCATCACTTTTCCTCAAAATCTTACTCAATGCACCACAAATGTAAGGGTAAGTTCATTTGTATTCATTGCGCGCGTTCGCTGTCAATCGAGTGCGTCCCGTCGATAAAGATTGATGGAGCGCCTCTGCTTAAATAAACGGCCGAGTCTACACACGACAATTATGTCAACATCCCTTGTGTAACTGTTTTAATATACGAGTACGTTTGTGACCCATAGGTCTTCGGTTGTCAGTACATTGAGAAGGGGTGACATAAGTTTAAACAGTGTTCGCCTTGTTGTCTCGTTGGCCGACTGGTCATGAGAACATGAGATGTTGGGTTTGTTTTCCAGGTAGGGGAAAGTATTATTGGGACTTCTCTTTTCAGTAGCATCACAGAGTTTGGATTTGTCCCTTGTTGATGGCATTTATTTGAATTGGCTTGACCCCTATTACATGACACTGAAACATAACGGTTAACGGTTTGTGGGAGCGTTATTGATATATCTCTGCCACACCCTTCGGTTATTAAAAACGTGATAAACGATATTGTTTGTTTTGTAAATTGGTTTTAAAAACACTTTTACACGTTAAAACAAACCTGATGTTTTGCTTATGCAAAATACCTGAAAACACTTTGGATTCAAATTTACAATAGTAGGTAGAAGCAAATATTGTATCCAACGCCAACAAAAGTCATTAAAAAGAACAGCTTTTTCATAAAAAATGTTTTGGAATTACAAAATCGTTTTATTAAAATGACGTTTGCAACAAAACACAAAGCTCTTTTGTATTAAATATAAAACTAGAGACAATGGTTGCAACCACACGCCTGCGGGCACACAGTTGTACTAGTTATTCAGTCTCCCGCCATTTTGTCACCCGAAAACCTTTTTATTGTACTTACCAATGCATATAACATGTACAAAAGGTTCACAAAAGCTTATACATTGATTTAGAACCGGTAAAATAGGGCTCTGCCTTAGGACCCGGGCTGAAGGAGTGGTTCGTGAGACAGCATGGCGCCTCCTCTTTTCAGTTTACACCGGTGCTCTTCGGGGATGGGTATGGGAAGTACTACCGCGCTCATGGACGGTCGACCACTTTTCAACCTTATAACTCAGCGCATATGGCTGAAAAGTGGTCGACCGTCAGTGAGCGCGGTAGTACTTTTGCCGTATATTTCGGAAGTCGGCGATCGGTTGTCACCACGACGGTGGCGTCCCTGAGAGTTGGTGTCCGGTGCCGCGCCCGCAGTTTGTCTGCAACTGTTTCAAAAATTTTTACTTTGACTTGACTGGCATTATGACGATAGTTTCACGCGTTATTCTTCTGTTCGTTACTATTCTGCGGTACCATTGTGATAGTCGAGCAACGAATTAAAATGCCGGTTCGAGAATCCGTACAAATCGACAAAGCTTTAGGTTCAATTTTATTTGATTGTAAAACGCATAGTTAGGTTTGTTGATGTCCGCCGAGCGTGCGAGCATGTGAGCGTCGATGCCGTATCGGGAAACCTAAAATGCCACCGACAATTTTTTTTTCACAAATACACTGTAGACCATGCGCACCTATAAAATTAAGTTTTATGTCCGTTCATTTGTTTTATAGATTGGATCGCCAGTTCGTTTTTGTTTTTAGATTGGAGCGAAATTGTAATTTGTATGTTAGGTGTCGAGTTCCACAGTGGGTTGTGTGTATTGGAAATTGAATTACTTATTTGTTTGGAAACGGTATATGAAAATGATGTTCTGGGGCCGTATTGGCAATGTAGAGGGAGTACGCTATCATCAAAATGTAATTAAGCAGCCCTTTTCTTTTTGTATTAGAATAACGATATATTTTTAGCGAAAAAGCATTCAGTCATTGGTTTAGCCTTTTTTATTTTATTTTGTGTACTTATAAATTAATGTTTAACGATCCAAAAGCATAGGATTACTTGGTTTTAATCTCATGACATTTGATAAGTATAAGTTTTAACTGACGGGTATTAAGAATAAGAAACCATATCGAATACTGTAATATTTTTTACACAGGAATTTAAAAGTAACATAACCAAACAAACAATAAACAAGCCGCTAGACGCCATTAAGCAAACAAACCTACTTCCATCCCCTTTAAGTCCCAAACGTAATACTCAAAAATTTCCATCCGCTTACCCACAACCATTTCACCACATACGGTATGCAAAAGGAACAGAAGAAGAAAAATACAAACTTAAACTGAATTGCATGCCAGTTTCAACACAGTGTATACTTTATTCTGTCCGCCACAACACGGGCGATGTCGCTTGTCGCTCGCAACGACATTCCAATTCCATTTTGTGGCTTTGTGACATCGTGGCACAACTTGTCATATTTATATGACGTATAACTCGGAGAGACGGGATATATGATATGTGGAACTAACGGTGAATTATGGGGGGTTAGTGTGCCAACGATTATGGATGTTAAAGATATGGGATAGGGTTGAAAGTTATGATTTTGTCTTTTAAAATAATGTTGCCAAGATCGTACATAAGGCTTAGCGGAATTGCTATTTACGATCTGTTTCTTGCTCAGTCAGGCTAGCATCAAACTGAAAACGACAGCCAATAAACTTCCAGTGCCCCACACGACTAACTGAATTCTTCTAACACAAGACATAAAACTGAATGCAATCATTACAGTTGTCATGTCAGTGTCATCATGTTCACTGAATATTTGACACTGACAGGTGTTGAACACAGCTCACTTAATCTGGTTCACATTTGCTAAATACCCCAAATGAAGCTTCCATGAAACTTTTCAGCGTAACCTGCATTAAAATACTATTTGACTACTTAAAACAAATGCAAGGGAGATTTAAAAAAGATAGAACTTCCCGTAATATGTCAGATTGCCCCGCTCAGTGCCCGTCGTCTTAGCGTATCAGCCGCATGAAGTTTTGTATGCAAAGGTAAAGTAAACACTCCTGCTCTGAATGAGAGTTTAAATTACGGAGGCTTCTGTGGTTTTTGAAGCATTGTTTTTTTTTTTTGGGAATGGCATCTCGCAGTTCAACCTAGGAGGTTGTCGTCTTCTTAACCGGACTATCCTGTGGGTGCCTTAAGAGTAAGGCCTCCAGCCAGGGCATAAAACTTACAAACTAAGCGACTACACGCTAAGGGCACCCCCTGTGGGGTACGAGCCTCGGCTTAGGGCGTCGCTGGGGGAGGACTGCATGGGGACAGGCTGGATCTGAATGATATCATTATTTAGGGGCTGATTTAAAACTACTGGCACAGCATCGCGGGCTGGCTCGAGCGAGGGTCGGGGAGGGCATGGACCGGGACGTCGCGACGGACCTCGACGGCGAGGTCGGAAAGATGGCGGTTTATGTCTGAACTTTTTAAGAGTGCTAGTCTCTTTGCTACTCTCCTGGAGGAGGGTGATAGCATCATCGGGAGTGACGAGGGTATGCCGAGGACGGCGTACTGTACTAATGCGCGAGGGTTCGTAACGGGCGGCCGCTGCGATCAGGGGATTACTGAGTTTAATGGCGTTATCGAAGAAACGCTTCGAAAGACGTATCATAAACTGAAGGACGGTGGGCATTCTAAGGGCTACGTGTAGACGGTCATTACGGACATAAAAAGGGGCTCCCGTGACTCTACGTAAGAACTGGTTCTGCAAGGTTTGGCATCCTATGGATGTACTTAGGCTTGATGTGAGCGGACACGACGCAAGCGTACGTCATAATGGGGCGGATCACCGCGGTATAAAGGCGCAACTTGCACTTGAGTGACAACTTGCTTTCTGCCGAAATCATGAAATCAAGCCTACCCATAGCAAAGGCAGCTCGGTCGCGAGCTGCTTTGATGTGCACCGCGAAGGACAGGTGGTTGTCAAGTAAGACTCCTAAGTACTTGGCTTGCTTCTCCCAAGGGATAGGCTTACCGTACATAGTGATCGGGCTGAGGTTTTTGAAGCCGTTTTGTTAGAGAATATATAGCTTTGTCATTGGTATAATTAAATTTCATCTTTTATTATCATTGGTATTTTTTTTTCTTTTGTCAATGTTGTGTCTTCCATACGAACTTGTAAATAAAAATTTATCGAAAATCCTTATGACACGTCTCATAGATATTGACAACCAGTCTTACGAGGGGTTATCGTATTACCAAGTACTAACTGGGTTGTAGGGGTCAGATAGGCAGTCGCATTAGCGGCATTTAAAATATTGAATTTCAGCTGCATCCAGTAAGACTAGGAGTCGACCGGAACTTATTTGGGTAAAGGCTACGCAGATGATGATGACGTCATGTAGATATTATAATTTTTTATTCATCATTCTCTTGCCCTTATCCCAATTCATTTGGGGTCGGCGCAGTACGTCTTCTTCTTC
Source organism: Cerastis rubricosa (assembly GCA_949152445.1). NCBI lineage: Eukaryota > Metazoa > Arthropoda > Insecta > Lepidoptera > Noctuidae > Cerastis > Cerastis rubricosa. Next base: position 21,207,569 of record OX424541.1, read on the forward strand.
CATACTTCTCTATTATTTGTCATCTCATAGGATACCTCCTTTCTTGCCATATCAGACTTCACACATTCCATCCATCGTTTCTTTGGTCTTCCTCTACCCTTGTACCCATCCACATTCATAGTCAAAACTTTCCTGACGACATTTTCCTCATTCCTCCGCATCACATGCCCATACAACGACAACCGATTACCACACATCTTTTCAGTCACCAGCGCCACTTTCAGACTTCCTCTAATGTACTCATTCCTTAGTCTATCCATTCGCGTAACACCACACATTCCACTTAGCATTCTCATCTCAGCTACATGCAAATGCCTTTCATTCATCCCTTTTGTGACACAACCTTCTGATCCATACAAGACAACAGGTCTAACCATTATTTTATAAATCTTCGCCTTCCTTCTTCCCTTTCTTATATTACAATTTTTTATTCTAATTATTAAATCACATCACATTTATTTGGGTCACCAACAATTGTATACACTGGTACAAGCAAATGAAACGGAAGAAACAAATCAGAATAAAGTGTAACAATAACTTACAGGTATCATGAAGTTGCACATTCTGACTGACATTCTGATTACTCATGTAGTTATCAGAAGTATATCATTAGTATTTCACAGCTGTACAACTTCAATGGCGGTAATTACTACTGTGTTTTGAACTAGTTTGTGACCGCGTGCTGAACAGACTGCCATTAAAATATTAGTGCAGTGACATTCTGGCTACAAATAGGATCTGAGTTTGTAACGAGTTACTTTTGCGTACCAATTAACTCAGGCTGTCGCCACATCAATTTTTCTTCGACTCGCGCCTCCAGTCTAGTCCAGACACCTTTTTACATCTAGTGAGGGGGCGTCTAACGCTGAGTTTGCTAGGACGCGGTCTCCAGTATATACTTGTCTCCTTATTCAGCTGTCGGTCTTTGGATACACATGGCGAGACCCCTACTTTTTCAGCTTGAGTAGCGTCGCGCCCACGTGCGCACGGCGGACAAGTATGTGCGGACATCTCATTGTACGGGAAATCTATACAAAGCGAGGTCATGTTACATTGTAGATGTATAGCTGATGTGTCACCGTGTGTACGAAAGGCCTAAACCAAACTTTTCCATAAGCTATCGTCTAGCCATGTTGTTAAAGGTAGTTGAAAGTCTCGACGTATTTCGTTACTCTGCATACCAAGTACTTGTCTCTAAAGTTTTTGTGAAATTACCAACTACAAACGAAACTGGATAATTCTATTTATTATTTTATACCAGACAATTTAACGGTAGGTATGTCTGAGTCTAAACCTAACTAGGCTAAACGAAGGTCAAGTAGAACTCACTGACATTCAGACTACAGACTAATAATCTAGTTTTTAATATACTTTCACCTCTTTTTGGTTTATTGCTATCGAAAAAAAAAACTAATATAATACAGCCAGGTGTTTATTTGTGTTGATCAAAATTGAGTTATTGTTAGTCTATAAAAAGACGCGTCTATGAAAAAGGGACGTAAGATTTATTGATAAACTAGCAGCACGCCCCGGCTTCACACGGGTATTTAACAGAAACTTGGTTGGCCTGGGTTCGAACCTTCGACTTACTGCTCGTAAGTCGGGGCTGGTACCACTGGGCCACCGCTGCCCCCTGGGCCACCGCTGTAATTTATTTCATCACCGCTGCTCTCAAAACGGTGAAGGAAAACATCGTGAGGAAACCGGTATGTCCTAAAACTAAAAAATCGAAGACATGTGACATCTACCAACCCGCACTGGGCCCGCGTGGTGGATTACAGCCCACTCCCTCTCATAGAGAGGAGGCCTGTGTCCCAGCAGTGGGAACATTATAGGCTGATGATGAGTACACACAATGAATACACAATCATTTTTAGGGTTGCGTACCCAAAAGGTTAAACAGGACCTTATTACTGAGACTTCGCTGTTCGTTCGTCCGTCTGTCACCAGGCTGCACCGTATCTCATGAACCGTAATAGTTAGCCAGTTACCAATACTAAAAACAGGATAAAATAAATATTTAAGGCTCCCATAAAAAAAGTGTTTTTCTGCTCGTTTTTTATAAATAATGGTACGGAACCCTTCGTGCGCGAGTCCGACTCGCACTTGGCCGGTTTTTTTTACATTGATACCACAACCAAATTTCACAATATCATACATCCATTACAATTATTAATTAAAACAAAACACGAAGGAGTTAATGAAGTAATATCTCCGTTAAACATCGGATCAAAGCGAAACTTCGTCGGAATTGTTTGACAAGCCGTACGGAGGTCGTACAGAGGTCGTGTGCGAGGCGAGCGGAGCCGCGGGGCGCTGTTGTGTAATTATACCACTTGTTTAGCTAATTCGTTTCAGATTTATAGAGAAATGGGCGTTTTCTGAACAAATCTGGAGTTACATCGCTTGACGAATTACGAGTAGGTATGAGATACGGTATCGTGTATTGCTAGGGCAAGGTAATTTACTTTTGAAAAAAAAAATAAGTACATTAATGAAACAAATTTATGTTAAAATCTGTGGGAAGGTATGTTAAGTTTTAACATATGTTTCTCTCCTGAGTCACGGTCCAGTTTTTTTTCTTAGTTTTTAAAGCCTTTTGTAGCACCTTTGAGACGTAGAGGAATGCAAATACATGGATGTGAATATATATTTTTATTTTATATATTAAATAAAGGGAGGTATAAAGAACAGGATGTAGAGTTCCTCAACCTCTATATAAAATCCTCTGACCTAGCGGGTGTTGTTTCTAGTGATCTACTGCCTGATGATGGTTGTCAGGTTTCTGTTTGTGTTAATCAACACTCAACTTTAAAACACAACACAACTTTCAAAATATAAGATTTTGCGCGACGTTAGTATAATGTATTAGTTAAATTAACACAAGTACAGTATTCACAGCCCAACAGAAGAGAATCCTAGTTTTGTCTAGAGTCAGAGCTTTCTGTTTTCTTTAACCGATATCACCTCTTTAACTTTCTACATGAATGTCACAATACAAATATATGTCTGCGCTTCAGTGCAGAAAGGAAATTGAATACACAATCTCGGGAATCGACCGCCTTGGCCGGATTACGAGGCGCGACAGGGCTGCTACAATAAGTTTTTACCCAGATTTGAGGAAATTAAGAAGATGATGCCTCTGGAAAAATAAATGTATTTTATTTATTTGGTTCAACAACAATTAATACACCGATACAAAGATATGAGAACATCCAAAGTATGCCGTTCTAAATACGATGGGATACTAAATATCATGTACAGTCTCCAAAGGAGATAAGTAACCAGATTCTCTTACTACTTGTATGAGAAACTGGTTACTTATCTCCTTTGCAGACTGTACTACGTGGCCTGGTGTTTGTCATTACAGCTACTGACTAAAGGCGCCACACTTGTAACCCGATCCTGGGCTCACTTAATTTAGATTGTCATCAACACGATAGAAGAACAAATGAAGAATAAAATAATGATTTTGACGTTAGTTCCTTGGTCCAATTCCTGAGTTGGGCAGTCGACTTTTCTAAACTTCTAAACTAATATAATAGGTCTTTACCTATGAAATTGCCGTATTGCAGTACAGACTTTTTCAAACAAAAAAAAGTTTTGATTGGCTATGAGTTCTAAATTCAAATTAATTTTGTTTTAAAAATATGACATTCTATTTACAAAATCAGTCTTTTGTTTATTGATTAGCGTTGTATTTTCATTACATTTCAACATTTTTCCTCATAATGGATACTTTGAAATTTCGTGTAATTATGGAATATGAGTTCCGTCGTGGCACCAACGCGGCACAAACGACCCGTAACATCAACGACGTTTACGGAGAGAACTGTACAAACGAACGCACAACCCGTTATTGGTTTGCTCGGTTCCGTTCTGGGAATTTTGACTTGAAAAATGAACCTCGTGGTCGTCCGGAAACTTTGGTCAACAATGATGAATTAAAGGTGATTGTTGAAGCTGATGAAACTCAATCTACAGCTGAGCTGGCAGCAGCTTTTGATGTTAGCATTAAAACAATATTGGTCCATTTGCGACAGATTGGCAAGATAAAAAAGCTTGATAGATGGGTGCCCCACGAACTTAACGATCGCCAGCGCAACGTACGCGTCGAGACTTGCCTTGCGCTGCTTAACAGGCACAGAAATGAAGGAATTTTGAACCGAATGGTTACGTGCGACGAAAAATAGATTCTTTTTGACAATCGAAAGCGCTCAGCAAGTTGGTTAGATCCTGGTTCGGTACCAAAGCAATGTGCAAAACGAAAAATGACCCCTAGAAAGGTGATGGTCACAGTTTGGTGGTCTAGTGCTGGTGTGATTCATCATAGCTTTTTACAAAACGGCGAGAGCATTACTGCAGATGTGTACATTGAAGAACTGACCACAATGATGGCGAAACTCGCACGTCTGCAACCAGCTTTGGTCAATCGGTCGTCTCCACTGCTACTTCACGACAACGCGCGGCCCCATACTGCACAACAGACCGTCTCTAAGCTGCATGAGTTGGGTTTGGAAGCTCTCCCTTATCCGCCATACTCACCAGATCTTGCGCCTTCCGACTATTACTTTTTCCAAAATTTGGACAACTTTTTAGCGGGAAAAAAATTCAATTCCCGAGAGGCAGTACAAAACGCCTTTGAAGAGTTTGTTGTCTCCCGTCCAGCTGATTTTTTCAAGAAGGGCATCCATAAACTGCCACAGCGTTGGTAAAGATGCATTGATTGCAGGGGTGATTACTTTGAATAAAAGAAATAAATAAGTTCGAAAAAAAAAATACTTTAACTTTTTTCAAACAAAACGGCAATTTCATAGGTAAAGACCTAATAATATTATAATAATAATAATAATCAATTTATTTTCAGGTTACAACGACCCATAGATAAATACCTTAACCTAAATATACATACTATAACAATTGTGTTAGTACATAAAACTTATAATTAAGTTAGTAACACTTCACTTGCACGATGTTGTGTGCGTTCATGTGGAATTTGTCCGCGGAAGCGACGGAACACCACATCCTGCGGCCAAAAACTTTCTTCCAACACCAAATGCAGATAACATGTTGGTATGCGCACCACAAACGCCTTGAAATTGACGTTGCGGCGCGACTCCAGCAGCTGCACTCTTGGCGTGTAATTCAATCTCTGGCGCACGTACTCCTCGATGTTCTCTGCCTCAGTGGTGTAGTGTAGACGAGAGATGTACACCGGGGTATTCGGCTTCGCGGCACGCAGTTTAACGTTGGGCTCCACAGGAGCCTTACCGCAGCGGTTCTGACAGTTTCGCTGACGACGTTTCCTCCTTTGCACCGTCACAAAACCGTCATCATCAGCCCGGTCTGTTGCCTTCGTAGGCACGGGCTGCGCAGGGTGAGAAGCAGGGGTTCTGGAAATGACCACTGGCTCAGTTGGTCGCGTCGGACGGGCAGCGCTGCGGGGAGGAGCTGCGGGGACGGGAGCGGGGCTGCGAGGCGCGCCTACAGCGCGCAACGCAGACTCAGCAATCGGCACGGGCGACAAAACTGCTGACGCGAAACTCGTAGCCGATGTATCGAGGCAGCCGGCTCCTCGGCGCGTGTTTACGTTAATTACACGTGCCGGTGACCTAGTTAATGCCACCGAGTTGCGCAACTCTTCTAGCTGTGAGCGCAAGTCTTCCACGGTACTCTGGGATGTAGCCAGATTTCTCTGCACATCAGCCAAACTAGCCTTTAGGAAGACAATGTCCTTCAGCAGGCTTGTCACGTCGACGTGGTCGAAAGTGACTGGAGGTAATTTGTTCAAATCCCTCGCCACAAACGTCGGCACGTCGTCAGGGTCGGTCGCTTTCAGCAGCGTGATGATATCCTGCACGCTTTTCTTTGTCCCGTCACGCCTACGAGACACCATCTGGTCGCTTTTGTTGAGCGACCGAAACAGCAGCAGCTTCGCAGCAGCAATGTCGTCCTCGCTGAAATTCGATACACAGATCTGAACGGCGGACACCTCGTCCATCACGTCCAGTTTCTGTTGCAGGAACGCCAGCAGCTCGTTTGCCACAAGTGTCTCACACATGGCAACAAAAGTTTCGAGCGTCGGCTTACGCCGCGCTTTACTATAATAATAATATTATAACGCGTATCAACTACGTCCGCCGTCGAGCGCGGTTCACACACGACATCGTCATAGCAAAAAAAATATCTGCTGCCCCATACATTTGAGTCGAATAGGTATTGAAATTTTGTATGGGGCAGCAGATAATTTTTTCGTTATTACGATGTTTGTTTGTGGAGAAACATGTTCAGTTTGATGGTCTGTAGCACACCCTTAAGTATGTAAATACCCTTTCCGTTACACCCTGTATAAAGAAAACCTAACAAAGAAAGAAAAAGTAGTTATTAGTCTCGCTCAAGACTGAAAAAAAGGTTAAAATAACCAAAAAAAAAACTTGATAAGGAAAAACATGAGAAAATAAATAAAAATAAGAAATATTAAATTAGTCCTCTACGAGTCCAAAAGGTCCCCATCTCAGCATGTTAAAAAGCAGTCAGTAATTAATCATTACTGATGATCCATAATCTGCTCTGTCTGAGGACCAAAGAGGTCAGCAGTAGACCATTTTCTATAGGCTGTTATTTTTCTTGACAACCCTACATTTCAATAACAGTTCAGATACAACATATATAGCTCTACACCTAAACACTGAAGCGTTTTATATTCCCACAATATATGTTCGTATTTACATAATATACTTACTTGCGGTGGAATGAGGATCTCTTTACAATATCGTAATGTAATTTATTTTGTCAAGGTAGGATCATTGAGTGTTATTGATATTTTGAAATATCGCTTCATGTTGACGAATATCATAAACGTTCTATGTAAAATATTGTTATTCCGGTGTACATCCGGTTAGACTAGAAGTCGGCAGATGATGACAAATATCTTAAAATACTCGCCACACGCTAAGCTTGATTCAATACTAATTGTACGTTTGCAAAAAACAACTTAAATGCCTGCTCATACAGTTCAGTTCATTCTAAAATCTGTTTCGCTTTTAACACTTACAAGAAACTGAGAAAAGCAAACAGAATAAACTGAAACCAATACTCGTACATTGTTTCCCACTCGAAACATAGGTCTAACTCTAAGAGAAAAATATTAATATTTCTCCATTTCGAACCGAATTACTCTCAACCAGTAATATTACCGAAGCTGGTTTCCATTTGCTAATCCTTTCAGCTTAACACCTTGCCAGAGGATTTCCAGCAGGATAAAGATCCCGAAACAGTAAAAAAAATAAAGGAATTTTTCAACATTTTTCAAAAGAAAAGATCCTCAGAAAAAAATTGCTAAACACGTCCCGGGGAAACAGGAAATAAATGGAAACCGTTCTTTCAGGTAAGCGCCTGAATCGGGCTCTGATAACGGTTGGAGACTTAGATGCGATGTATCTGGATGTGAACTAATGAATAGTTTATTTTCTGACGTTACACGTGTGGTCTAGGAACGTAGAGATTTACCGTGTTGTTGATGACGATGTCAGTTCCTGGGACTCAGGATTGGTGAAGTGGCGGGGTTGGTAACTAGTTAAGGAGTACTCAAGCCTCGGACAACACGTAAAGCTATTTGACATGCGCAAGATCTTTTCCCGGTCGTGTCGGATTACGTGTCAGTGTACTATGATTAAAAAATTGGAATGTCAATGTGGCGACAGTTGGTGGAGGTCTATGTCCAGCAGTGGACGCCTTTTGGGCTGAAATGATGATGAATGATGATGTACTATGAGAATGAGGAAAGAGAAACCTACATAATATTTGTAAATTATTAATCCTTCTGTTTTCCATGGCAACCAATCTCGATAAGGTGCATTTATTTAATAACTTATGTACCTATGTATATACTATGCAAAATATAGGAAACAGAAAAATACATACCATAACATCACGCTTGTAATCCCTGAAGGATTAGGTAGGCAAAAAACATAACTAAAACATAACTAGCTTAAAACGTAACTAGGCGAAATGTGTGTGTATTAAGTACACCACTGGTGTACTTAATACACACACATTTCGCCAGTTATGTTTTAAGCCCCATGCAATAGGGATCGAGCCCATTACAAGGCACAAATCCAGACTCAGTGGCTACTACTGAAAAAGTTCTGAAAGAAAAATCTAACAAAACAAATCCATATAATTTATTCATTTGTTTATAGATAATCTCTTCCAGGATACCAACCAGCTTGTTTGTTCATATCCAGTTGTTCGCATCTTGGTATCGAACTCATCTCGCCGTTAAAGCGATCGTATCATCTCGCTAGACTCCGACAGATCCACTGATACAGTTTACACTTTTGTATCGAGGTCGAGACGTATCTTACGCGTGATGGAAAACTTTGTTAACATCGTGTTGTGCTGGAAATGAGACTATTTTGTTTGGTTGTTTGTTAATTTATTTTATGATGGAACAAAAAATTATGATAGTTTCGTTTTCGTTTCGTTTAGTTAACGAACTTGGCTGTAGGAATTACCATTGGATTAGGCTTTTCAGTCAAGCTTTTATGATACTCGTAAAGCCCTACAATTACATTAGGTACCTTTTTTTTGGTAAATTTATCAAATATGGTTGTTTCCTGTTTTTGAAAAAAATACGATAAAGTAAGTAACTAAAAACATCGAATCTTACTATCTTCTTTTCATTTTCCCTTCCTACAACAAATTATTAATTTGTGAGAACGAATGGATGGATATTTATTACGCAAAAACTACTGAACAGATTTGAGTGAAATTTGGCACACAGATAGTTGATAACCTGGATGCTTCTATCATAATATAACCAAACTCCACGCTCGCAAAGCCTCACGCAAAAGCTAGTCCAATATATTTGGCCACAATATCTATGGCCTTCAACGTTGTGAATGTGATGATCATTTCTCATTTTATCTTTGTTAAAGAAGAGGCCTTACCTTCCACTAATTCAAAGTCGACAATCGAACCACCATTTAACGGTCAGTCCTTCACAGTCTTACCTACGTACGCACACGACAAGCCAACCTGTGTTCTATCTAGATTGCCGTGCACACTCCGTGCAAGGACAAAGCGCCACACAGCTATACAAGGTGGCCAGTAAATTGAGCGTGAGAGGCGACAATTTGACGTCAATTTGGCGTTATTACGACGCTGTCTTGTTGCCTCGTAAATTTTGTGGAAAGGGTGGGGGAGGAATGCACTGGTTTTTGTGGTTGTCTTTATGGTCGTTAGTGTGATGAGAGTTCTGTGGTTTTGTAGATATAAGCATGAAGTGGAAAAAAAAAAATGATCCGGCTCGAAGGACCAATGTATTTTGGTATAGCACTTTTATTATTCGCAGGTAGACATTGTTGTCTGTAATCAGTAGCACATATTTTTCAAATAAAAAACAATGTAATATTTTAATTTAACACTTCATGCACATAGTACAAAGGCGTACTTAATGCCATAGGCATTTTCTACCAGTCAATCTTTGGGTGATGTAGAGACAAACAGTGGTAGGTGATCATTGTGCTAGAATATTCTTATGACCTGTGTTGAAAATAGGCATAATTTATTGTGTTTCAATATAAGGCTAACGTATGCGTCTACTCAAAAACATTTTAAAGTCAAAACATAACTCTGTCTTTGACCTTGCGCAGTCAGGCAAACGGTTAGTAAATATATGTATGAATTTGAAAAATCACTTTGAACGTTAACAACGTCATAACCCGTCAGTTATGGATGGTATCTTTGGCCATTTGATAATGTGGACATGGTATTTAGCCAAATTGGTTCTAAATAACGTCAATTTGGAGGCAATTTGCTTTTATTACGACGATGTCTTGAATTTTCAAATAAGGTTGCATTCGCAATAGCTTAGATATATAGCTTAGCTTAGCCTGGATTAGTTGAAAAATTAACTTGAAAACGTATAACAACATCTTTAAGGTTAAATAAAGCTTGCCGAGGACTTTTGTGGGAACCAGTGTGTCGTGGATGAGCCCATCTGATCACAAGTTAAGCCGTTGCCTCAGTAACTGGGTTGTGATGGTCAGATAAGTAGTTGCTCCTCCATGTACTCGTAAAATACTTGTTTTCAGCTGCATCAGGTTAGACTGGAAGCCGACAATAACATAGTTGGACAAAGGCTAGGCAAATAATGATAGTAACATCCTTATTATTCTCTAGGGCGATATGGACACAAAAAGAACACAAAAATGTAAGAAAGAGACACACAGAATGTTATTAGGAGAGTCTATTAGGGAAAATGAGAATCTGTCTCGTTCGGATGATGAGTTCATAATTAAACTGTCACAACTCTCGCATATTTCGATCTCAAATACGACAGTTTGCTAAATTAATGTTTCTCTTGAAGTAAATATTTTGTGTAACATCAAGCTTTTGTAGGACGGGAGATGGCAGTAACGGTAGTTTCTTAAGCTTTAAGAAAACACTATAAATTTTAGGACATTGAAAAGTTAACACAAAGTTAACACAAGTGGTAAAAATAAATCACTAATAAGCTGTATTGTTGTTTTTAACTTGTCTCACACTATCAGCTTCCAGTCTAGTCCAGTCACACACTCAAAACCAGCCCAAATTTCGTAAAAGCGCGAAAATATCTGAAAAAAATAAGTAAACGTTAGCGTTTTCTATAAACGTGTCCGTCACGACTGGAAACACACGCTTCATGGAGACGTGACAGCGTTTAACCTTTTTTTTTTTTCGGGTGGTAAATCATCGAACGACTCCTCCCGCTCTGGGCGGAGCGGAAAGTAGTGTCAGATTTGACTGACTAAAATCATTCACATCGCCGAATAATCATTTGCCAACTTATCAAATAATTTTGTTTTATTTCCCAACCTCACAGTTACCATAACTGTACGTTTGGTCTGCGTTCCATCATGACTCTTTTTTAAATGCCAATGTCCCCCCTGGAACACCACCACTCCCATGAAAAGGTAATGCACCGTTCTTGAGAAAAACCAATTATTGTAACCTAATCTCAAAACATTTTATATTCGCTTTAAAAGCGTAGCGGACGTAGCCCCGTTACGCCGGGCTCCTATTTCTGTCTAAAGAACTTACAGTAACCTAACACGAAGGGGAAGTCAGGGTCTTAGGCCATCTTTTAGGCCATCCCCTTGGAACCTAACCTGTCCGAGTCGGGGTGCCCCAAGTCCGGAGCTCGCTTCGCTCGCTCTTGCATCCAAATTCTCCTGGTAGCAAAAGTAACATTGCCTATTGTACACATATACAATTAGTGGGGCTACATTGGGGATTTTTAGGTTGTTATAAAAACGGTATGTTTGACAAATGATAAATGTCCTAAACGTTTTGTGTCATTATAATAATCATCCTAACAATAATTTTACCAAATGAAACGTTGTTATACAAAAATTTGCTAATCTTTAGTTGTCAAAGTGAAACATCGGCGAAACGTTGGTTGGCAAGTGATAATCTGTCAAACAATTTTCGGCGAAAAGGCAGGACACACCCGCTAATAATACTGATATTGGTATACTATCAGCGACATAATAGATAGATGAGTAGAGTCGGATTTAATTGTATTGTACCGTCGTCATGCAACCTTAAAACAGCATCATCTTCCTACTCTTGTCCCATTCTTCTTGACGCTGCGCAACACGTTTTTAGGGTTCCGTACCCAAAGGGTCAAACGGGACCCTATTACTGAGACTTCGCTGTCCGGCCGTCCGTCCGTCCGTCCGTCCGTCCGTCCGTCCGTCTGTCACCAGGCTGTATCTCATGAACCGTGATAGCTAGGCAGTTGAAATTTCTACAGATTATGTATTACTGTTGCTGCTATAACAACAAATACTAAAAACAGAATAAAATAAATATTTAAGGGGGGCTCCCATACAACGAAGTGATTTTTTTTCTCGTTTTTATAAATAATGGTACGGAACCCTTCATGCGCGAGTACGACTCGCACTTGGCCAGGTTTTTTTCTTCCATTCTCCCCTGTCAAACGTTACGGCATCATTTACTCTTTTTTCCTTCAAATCATTCCTCACACAATTATTTTAAAAATCACAATTATATTGACATTGATGACGTGCTCAAAGATACAATTAAATAAGATAATAAGTAAATAGGGGCCAAGACATTTACCAATCGCTTTAGAAGCATAAGATCATCAGTCAGACTGAACGTTACTGTCCAGCCCTTTATCATATGTATACCATTTATGTAAGCAATCAATCCCCTATCAGTAACAATCAACATGATACAAACATCATTAACATAATTATTAATGCCTGAAACCTAACTAATTGGTCTAAAATCGACAGCGCGCATAAAGCACGTTATAATCACGGTTCTGTATAAAACAGATAAAACAATATTATTATAAACTACCGACTCAGTCGGTACGCTCGTATATTTTGACAGGGTTCGCAATAGCCCAGCAATTACGTTAGATGCATATTATGCTCGACAGATTGCAGCGGTATTAGGGACGATGTTCAAACGTTATTAATGCGAGAGTCAAGAGATCGTGGCTAAATCACCACAGGCGTACGGGTATATCTTAAAGGTCACCGCTTGCAAAGATCAGTCCGTGGATCAGTGCCCATCCATTACTTTACGAGTATCTGCTTGCCTCGGAAAGCACATTAAACGGTTGGTCACCAACATTTAAAGATCTTTGACAGTCGTTAGGCAGTCAGTGACAACCAGTGTTACCGAGTTTTGGGTTGTGGAGTTTGATAGACAGTCGCTCCATGTAAAATGCTGGTATTCAACTACATCCGGTTAGACTGGAAGCCGACCCCGACATAGTAAGGAAAAGACTACGCAAATAATTACGAATCCTAGATTTTGGCGGTAAAATGCCTCAGCTCATACTGTGGAGGTGCATCTTTAGTGTTTCTTATTCCCGTCATATATTTGTTTGGAAGTGCAACATACCATTTTCTTGCCAAATTTGCGCATCAAGCACGATAAAAAGTAAACAAAATTGCGCTAAAACCCGCAAATAAAGAAAGTAAATAACCCTATATATAAACGAACGAGCTACGAGCGCTCCTGGTATTTTGTTGGTTTTTGTGAATTTGATCTAATGTACCTATCCAATTTATTAACCAAAATGTCACAAAATATGTGACAAAATAGTTTCTTGGGTCTCTTCCTTATCTAATGACTAACTTAAACGTATCTTAAGTTTTTTCAATAATTTCATGACAAACGAAATTTTGAGTTTCATTAAAACAAAACCACCATCGTTCCTCGACATCGCCCCCAGTTTAACATAATGTATAAGCATGAAGTGTGTGTCAGTGGGGTCAGCAGATAGCGAGCTCGTTACTGCAGCGATCCGTCGATAGCAATACAATGTTGTTTGTGATTACACTCGCAACTTATGCACCAAATTGTTTACTATGTCAATTTTGGACCAAATTGTTTAGTATGAGAATTATGAACACACAAATTTTGGATTGCGCAGTTTATATTGCAGGTAAATTCATGGATTTTCAATTTATCTCTGTTTGGATTTTCGGGTGAAATAGTGTTATAGTTATTTTATTCTAGTGTGTATGTGTGTGGGTTCTGTATGGTGTCGGACGTAAAGAATGGTCATAGTCATCATAGTCATCATTTATTGCACCAACCCATATCTTCCCGTGGGTGTCGTAAGAGGCGACTAAGGGACTTTCCAGAGAATGGGCAGCAGCGTTCTCTGCGCTTTTGTAATGTGGCTCGGTATGTAATGATGGTCATCCATCGACAGACCGACATTGGCAAGCGCGGCTTAACAATGAAGCTAAACCCGTGCGGCTGTTAGTATTTAGCCACAAGCTCTTAGCGTGATGTAGGTATCAACAAACGTTTTACTCCGTTTTAATATCCTGTCGTGATATCACAAACACTCATCTTCTCTTTGTGATAACAAAATTTTGTCATTTAGGACTATAACGGGCTAAAAAGATTATTACACAAGTGTTCTGAACATTGCATTACGACCTCAGTGATAGTATTTTGATATAACACTGGAGATACTGGAAGATACCCCAGAGAATCGAATATTTTGATATTTAGGACACAAAGGTACCCAGGCTACTTACGTAGATAGTGGGTTTCACCGTCTAAAGCCCCCGATTATTTTAACCAGGTCATACAATAATGCTAAAGGTTGCGTAGACGAAGGACTTTTAAATTACCGAAACATAATAGGCAAAATGAGGGTATACTATATTATAAGTACACATCTGCCCAACTTTTCGTGGAATGCCCCAAAAGGATAGGTGTCTATTGCAGGGTCTATTACACACCCAGGGGCGAACCTTTTACCATCTACTGGGCACAAACTTATAATCCGGGCTCATACTGCGAAATTCCTGATGAAAAACACTTTGCTGGCCTAGGCACCATGCCTCATGCTCAGTAAAAGCAGTTGCAAAAAAATTATGGTCTGTAAAACGTATATACAACGCAAGAAACAGGGGATGATCACTATTTTTTTTTTCTTTGTCTGTCGGGTAGTTTATTGAAAAGTTTTGGACACGTATTTTTTCTTTTTTCACGTGGTCATAACATTACGGAGATATATTGAGTTGAAATGGCGCATGACGTCACTTGTAGGTAATTTTTATACCTACTTGTGTCGTAGTGAGCACCCACTCTCCAACTTGAGTTTTAACTAAGTAATTTTTTGATAAAACAAAAAATACGTGTCTGACAGGTAATACAAAAATATTTTTGTATTACCTGTCTGACGGACAAAATAGAATTTCGTTTTCTTTACCCAGTATTATACCCTATTAGCATACACGCATCTCACACGTTAAGGCCTACAAAAGTCTCCCGTCTACTCAGGCCCTAAAGGGTTTTCCCACGGCCCGGTTCGCAGTTATTTCCTAAGCATAGCAAAACTCGGAACAAGCCGTAAAACGAAACAAGTACACTTTGGACAAACGAGAAAAAAACTCCAGAATTCGTTAGGAAAAGTTTTTTGTGAAAACAAAAGTAATTTGCAACGAAGCTTGTTAATATCGTGTTCAGTATTAATTTCCTTTTTAATTATAGCTTGTTTTTAATTATTATTTTAATTTGTAGTATTTGCCCTTTTTATTTTTTTGGTTTTTGTTAAGTTTAAGTTGGATTTAGGCTGCATGGAATGATTATTACGATATTTTGAAATTGCGTTTTAATTCATGACAGCAATTCGCTGCAGCTGATTTAGTATATTTTTAAGTTTTCGTCAAATGCAAATACCATTTAATTTTCACCTTGTCTGTTCAACGAAATTGGAAATGCCGTTAGAGACACTATTGGATTAGCAACGTTTAGCTCTACGCCGAAAGTTCAAAATCCAACTGTTGTAGTGAATATCGGTAGGTCGAGACTTGCAATTTACAGTGTTTCTAGCACAGAATTTATAAAACTAACCTACAATCCAAAAATCAGGCTTCATGGGGAAGCCCGCCATTTTCAGGTCAGTTTCAGGCTAGCACTCTGTAAATCTTCTGGAGAGCAGCGGTGGCCCAGTGATGCCAGCCTACGAGTAGTAAGCCGTGGGTTCGAACCCACACTGGCGCATTACTTTGTGTAATAAATTTATCACCGCTGCCCTCAAAACGGTGAAGGATAACATCGTGAGGAAACCGGCATGTCCTAGAACTGAAAATTCGAAGACATATGACATCTACCAACCCGCACTGGGCCCGCGTGGTGGATTACAGCCCACTCCCTCTTATAGAGAGGCGGCCTGTGTCCCAGCCGTGAGAACATAATTGGCTGATGATAATGCTATAACATAACGCTTGTAATCCTCGAAGGGTTATGCAAACTTAGGTAGTTTACCATCCCACATTTCGCTACTTATTTTCAGGTTATTTATGTACCAATTGTTAATAGCCCGCATAGTATATTTTGTCCGAATAACAACACTAATATAAATCAGCATAATGTATAGAACGGCGGTGTCATCATTATTTAGTACACCGCATTGCCCCAGTTGTGGATAATAACGATACACTATTCAATTTAGTTTTAGTACTACTCTATATTGTAATGATAATTATTAATGAGGCGATGAAACAGGATTTGAATGGAATGTACCAGGGGGCAGAGAATCATGAAACTTTAGAGCTGTACCTAGCCTCGATAATTTCTTTACTTGGAGGTCCTGCGGTATTACTCCTATATAAAACTATCGATAAATCCGTATAAAGACCGCAGCGAGATGTCTTGCGCACACTTGGCGAATATAATTTGAGTTCATCTATACTCAAACAATGATAGTTAAGAAAGTAGGTATCTCAGTGCGTTGTGAAGAATAAACACTATATCTAATCTAAGTATCTGAATTCATCTTCTTTGACAGCCTTGTTCTCGCACTGCTGAGTAAAAGCCTTCTCTCTTTTGTGTCATGCTTCCCTGGTAGGTGCGAGTCTCATCCAGGTCTGCCCCGCAATCTTCTGTAGGTCGCCCGACTGATAACTAGTGCTCCTTCGGTAACTATTCTGCAGGGGCTCCACTTGTCATCACCATGTCTAGCCAAATGTCTTGGCAATCACTTCATTTCAAAGCTGCTACCTGAGTACCTTATAAAACGAAACAAATTATTTACGGTGCTAAAAATTAATAAAATCTGTGGCAAACAAAGAATATCTTAAGTGGGGCGAACCTTATAAAACGTATGCGGAACAATTCCATTCTGGGACCAGGAAAGCACGGCCTAAAGAAGCAGCATGATTTGATTTTATCTGTGAACAAAACAGAAAAGGACTATTGTTTTACTATTAAATCATATTTTAGTTTTACACACATTTCTAGGTTTAAAATCGATACTATCCAGAACAGAATCGGAACTGGTGTAGTACACAAAGTAAGGTCTTATGTAGTCTACTTAATCCACCAAATTTTAGGCAGAATGTACACCTTACCTACCTACCCTCGAAGCTGAACACGTACTCAGCCCAAAAATTCGCCACTCACTGTATGTACCCAAATCAACATACAAAATTAGATTAAACAAAAAAGAAAGGACTTAAAACAACACAGGGGAAACAATAGAATCGACGTACTCCTACTTTACATTCAAGCCCACATGTCTACAACCGACTTTATTCGCCTCACGAAATAAATCTTTCTTTATTTATACTTTCAACTAACCTATTGTTTTTTTCTTTCCTTCTTTCTCTCGTTTTCCTCAGTGATTTGGAAGTTTTTTCTTGTGTTGTGGTATTCGGTTACCTAGCGGTGTTAAAGTTGACAATCTTGTTTGGTTGTTAGAGGTTTGTGTAGTAGCTTTGAAGATAAAGATACTTTGTTTAATATTATTTTGTACTTTTTACGATGATTGATACGGTTTTCATCAAAGCAATTGTGTTTGTTTTTACACAAAATTCATACTCACGAGGCTATTGCGTAGCGTTGCGTGCTTGACATTATTTTTGAAAGTTCTATATATTCATTGCGTTATCGAGAAGATTACAAAATAATGAATCAATGGGTAGAGCAATTTCGATTAAAAGTATTTTCTGCATTTGATAGTAGTTTCTGAAAAACCAAAACCAAAATACCAAAAACCAAATACTAAGACAATTTTTCAAATCCATTTTCCCGTCATTGTAATTGGTCACCTGAATCAACGACAGTCAATAAATCATTTCAATAATAAATCAATCATTATCGTTTTCAATATGCCATCATAAAATTAACTGGATAGGGATGTCATATTCATAACTGTTCTACTATCTATCTACATCACAAGCACACGTAGTGAGAAAATATAATGAGAAAAGCTCATTTCCTTGGGATTTAAGACTACTCGCTTATAACGTAACAAGTACATATTTTATGGAAAAAAGCTTGTAAAAATCAAAGCTTGGGTAGTGGTAGAAGATTCTTTCATAAACCAAATTTATGTACCTATTGTGTTACTTGCCGCTGAAAAGTGCTATTTAAAAGAGCACTCAGTTTAGTTAATGTAAAATGCACTTTTGTGCCTGTTCCCCAAGAAATATTCACTTTTATTTAAATGCTTTTCATAGGTATCGGGACCACGCGAGCCTGTGACAAAAAAGGTATCAGGATTACATTTTATTGGAAGGAGTAACGGTTATAATCCCTAGGAAGTAACATCACATCTACTGAGGATATCCACTGTGTGGTTGGAGCCACCATGTCGCCATCGCGAACGTCATGCGTAGCAGTTCTCGTGTCTCATCCGTCAAGGCGACCGTAGGCTTACGGTGGTATTTTTTAGTGGGTGCAAGCCCTCAAAACTGCCCGCTTTATATTTAGATTTCTGGATCCTAATCGTTGGACCGGAATATATTGTTGGTCCTATTTAGGGCGTAATCGTAGCACCGGCATTTGATTTTTGTAGTTTGTTTTTCCGTACTTCATTCGTGTCTTGTACACAAAAATGATTAGACAGATAAATTAACACATATTATTACATACATTTATCACAATGCTTGTCGCAAACTGTTTGTGTGATCAAATATCTGTTTACAAGTAATGAAACAAGTCAATATGTCTACCAAAATGATGTTATTCACAACACAATATCATTATCATAATGTAGACGCAAAGAGGGAGAAGGAAAGAATACTAATTTTCTATGATGACGGGGAAATGGCCCTTTGGGCGGAAGGGGAGAAAGAAATGTTTTTTTTTTTATGTAATTGTCAAAACAGTTTTTTTAGGAAACTCCGTTCTCAATCAGTTCTTCTTTGCGTGTCGATGGCAATCTAAATTGTGTCGGCCCAGAACTGAGCCACTAGTTTGGCGCTCTCAGTAGCGTCCATCAATTCCTGTAATGAGCACACAGCAGGACACGCAGGACACGATATTAAGTGCCGCATCGTTTGTGGAACGGCACCACATTTACACTCCAGGGCAGAGTCATTAATGAATCTCCACCTGAGCAGGTTTTGCTTGCTGCAACCAACCTGGGTCCGAAGTCTGGTAACGTTTCAGCAGGTGGAACGAATGGGTTAGGTAAGGAAGCACTACCTCGTTAGTCAGTCAGTCACGTTAGTCTCTCCGTACACCGTTCATAATCACTGCAACTCTTGAAAACACAACAGCGGAGCCTACCAAAAAAGCGCCAAGGCAATGAAGTTCAAAGAGTCCCGGAGAAACAAAACAACTTTTTGGATCGCGCAACGAAATTGCAAAGACAGTAAATTAACGAATAGTGAATATTATTGTCACCCTGTTCGTCGCACACATCTCGGTTATTTATGGGAAGGCAGAGTATTTCATGGATCCACAATTTATTGGCCAAAAACTTTAGAAGACTTTCAGGATTCAGGGGGCAAGCTTCGACTACCTTCAAGAATGGCTTTTGGTTATAGACGCATTTAGGACCGCCACGCAGGTGAAGTCGCACATGAAGCGCAAACTCTCAGTACAGTACTCGTAGTACAGATTAACAAATATATGGCAGCAATATGAGAACTTCAGTTTACATTCACATAAAACATTCAGGAAAATATGAGTAAAATACATTATTTTATGAAACAACTCTACCGGTTCTGGCGTTGTTTTAATCTGGTAAAAATGTTTTTCACTTTTTATCTCAAACTCGACGTATTCCAATGATTCATTGTTTTACGAACGTGTGTGCAGCTGAACATTTGTTTTTGTCTTTTTTGGGACATTATGTTTAAAAATATTATGTGTAACTTTGTTGCAGACTACAATATTTTGTCGCTGTCAATTTTGGGACTTTGTTGTGATAAGTCGAGAGAATATTGTTAAGCTTTGTACTTATCCATACAAGTTCTGTTTTATATCTGATTCTGATAATTTTCAAGCATGTTTTTTTTAACGTTTTCAAGCATGTTTTCACCTCTACAACAACTTAGCTAACTGGCTTACCGCAATCAAAAATAAGTCCTCATATTATTCTAAAAACACCATAAGGTACAAACGCCACAGCACATCAAGCTACCGTAAACTCAAATTTTCCCAATCAACCTTGAACCTAATTATTTAACGATAAAGTTGAAAATCTATGAAAGATATTTGACTGATTGTTATAGGTTAATGTGCTGGCGTCTGTACATCATCATCATCAGCCTATAATGTTCCCACTGCTGGGACACGGGCCTCCTCTCTATAACAGAGAGTGGGCTGTAATCCACCACGCGGGCCCAGTGCGGGTTGGTAGATGTCACATGTCTTAGAATTTTTAGTTCTAGAACATACCGGTTTCCTAACGATGACGATTTTCCTTCACCGTTTTGAGAGCAGCGGTGAAGAAATAAATTACACAAAGTAATGCGCCTGCCTGGGTTCGAACCCACGGCTTACTAATCGTAAGTTGGGACTGCCACCACTGGGCCACCACTGCTCTCCGCGCCTCTGGCGTCTCTGTCGTCTATACACATAATCTAAATTGTGTAGATACCAACTTTAAAACATAGAAATACAGCTCCGAAAATCCACAGTTAGCTAAATTAAAGTCACATAAACCTACACTCAATTCTCGCAGTGAGATGTAAATCCACTAAACACCCGATAAATTCCACAATTTCGGCCATTAAAGTCATTTAAGTCGTAAATAGGTAACCGCGGTTGCCTTTCGAGGCTTGCCTAACAATATTTTATTTTAATGTTGGTAGCACTGAAATAATTAGCCGGAGAACGTCGACCGTGCAGAAACTTCGTGTAGGAGCCGAAAACATTGCGGTATTCACTCGTTTTGTTGAGATGTGAGTGATGTATTGAGAGAAGTGTGAAGGTAATAAATAAAGTGTTTGTAAAGATAAAGATATATTTATTGCATTTTTTTTTTGTTTTTATATTTTTTTTGTATCTTGTAGCAATATTCCAGGGCCTCAAGTCTGCTATTTTTATAAACATCGTCATTCCAACACGATCCCATTGTCATTTTGCTAAAAGTTCGTAATCGGCTAAATTCGTAATGATCTGTCAAATTCTATGCCATTTCTTTCAATGGAGTGTCAGTAGTTGACCATTGTTAGTACAGGCATCTAACATAATTATACCTACATTGTTAATTTCGGATTGATATTGTATTTTACTTTTTAATATTTTGAATAAAGATTATATTTTATTTATTTTTTATTGTGAAGTCATAATGACGCCATTATAATTAGTAGATTACCAAACTTGTCAAAATCAACAATTACGAAATCAATGATAGGCCATTCTGACACTATTGTAATAGCAGACTTGAGGCCCAGGTTGAGAATTATCAGAACAACAAAGAAATGATTATAGATGTACAATAGTCAATAGCGCGTCAATAGCGCGTTGTGTATCAATAGTGCTGCAGAATCTAAAAGGATTACTCAAGTTTGTAGTTAGGTTTCGAAGCCAACTAATTAAAGATTTCTGTTTACAAATGCATGAAGGTGACGCTTATAAAATACTTTTATTTTTCAGAATAAGAAGACGGTGCTTCTAACAGCGGTAGCCTAGTGGTAGCCCCGACTTACGAGCAGAAAGCCGTGGATTCGAACCCAGGCAGGTGCATTACTTTGTGTAATTTCATCACCGCTACTCTCAAAACGGTGAAGAAAAACAACGTGAGGAAACCGAAAGATGTGTGACATCTACTAACCCACACTGGGCCCGCGGTGGATTACAGCCCACTCCCTCTCATTGAGAGGAGGCCTGTGTCCCATTAGTGGAAACATTAGAGGATAATGATAATGCTTCGATCATGGCACGGTCGCTAATCGGTTTGCCACGTGTAGTTATTTTGGCAGCACGTCGCATTAAATCATGACCATACACGATACATTCGCTCTGTATGGTGTTGGACATAAATAATAGCACCAACCCATATCTTCCCGTGGGTGTCGTAAGAGGCGACTAAGGATTTGCCAGAGAATAGGCAGCAGCGTTCTGTGTGCTTTTGTAACAACCGTACTGCGATCGCCAACCCGCCTGCCAAGCGTGGCGATTATGGCAAAACCCCCCAAAATGTCAATGTGGCTACACTTGGGGGAGGCCTATGTCCAGCAGTGGACGTTTTTTGGGCTGAAATGATGATGATGATGATTCATTCATTAGAAACCATCCCAGGTTTTAAAGTTCGCTTTAATGAATAAGAATTGAAATTAACCGATCTGATGCCGTTACCATAACGGCAGGTCCTGTATGCATTTCACTCATTAATTAAATCAATCAGCACTCACTATAGTCTCTCTCCACTCCGTACAGTGAGCAGAACAGTCAGAATGGTGCAGCGGCAAGTAAATCCTGCAATTAGTCGGAGACCGATTGCCGATTTGCTGGCTGTACCTGGCTTTGTGGCAGGAGCAACATAATTAGTGTTTTTTTTGTTGTACTTGTTACTCAGACATGTATTTACTTTCGATGTACATGCAGATTTAAGATGATATAGAAAGGCTGTCAAAAGAAATGTCATAGAAAAAAGTCCAAATTTGACGCACTGCTATGACAGAGCAATGGACAGTTTGACTCTAGCTAAAAATGTTTTAATGGACCCTATTTTATTTTTTTTGGTTTGCTGCAATGTATTGCATCTTTCTCCTTATTTCTCTTCTTCAATGACAAAAAATAATATTCACAATTAATGAAGAATTAGTTTATAAAAACATCGTGCTGTGTATAATTATTTTGAACATAAAAGCTCAATATTATTTTTGTTGTCCATATAAAAGTCGTTTGTATTATTAATTTATTGTTTATGTGTTTATTGGCACAATAAAAGTTCATCAAACAAAACTTTTCCTTCATCTAATTAAGGTATTTATTTGCGTTGTAACAATTATAGAACTTCGAAACTTTTATGTTTGTTCGTGTGACGTTTGAAATCCTAAATGGCGAGCAAAAAGCCGCAACTGTCTCGACACGAAGCGCCATATTGATGTAAAAAAAGTTTTTTTTTGTGGAGCGGAGTGCCAGTGAGAGCGACTATTTATTTGGGTACTGAACTTTCTAAATACCAAAGAGTAATTCAAATGACTGTTTACGTTTTCTGGCCATTTAAGTAATTAAAAAAAAATGCTACCAAGAATTTTCGTCTTTAGAAAGACAAAACCAGTAGCGCTTTCACCTGTAAGTTGAATGCTTTGCTAGTAATATAATGGAGAAGACCAAATCGGGCAGTGGACTGTAAGCGGCTCGTGATGATGATATCAATGTCAGTGACTCCAGCTTTTTCAACGTTCCGAAAATTATACTATCATCATCATCACAGATACTCTACAGATGATAATTTCGCTGTACTGGTTTAGGAAACCGGCATGTCCTAGAATAAAGAAACAAAAAGAAATCCAATTTGGCTGGTGGATTACCCGTTCCATATAAAAGATAAGAGGCATGTTTTCCAACACTGGGAATAATGAACGCTGATCACGCTTATTGTTTTACCCTACGTGTTTACTTGTTGTTGTTTATGTTTCAGAAGCGTCTCCAAGTCCAGTTTATATAATTCTCACAAAACTGTCCGCTCCCCGCCGCCACAGCACCCACACCTCATCGTGACGTGTTAATGCTGTTTGATGGATGCGCCGCCTACCACCAGCGCGGATTACTACGCGCGCCGACAGATTCCCACCAACACACACTTTTTATTACCCAGTCTGTTGCAGAATTACGTTTTAAATGCCTTTTTGCGTATGTTTGAGAGGGAGACGTGGAAAATAATTCTAGATGTTGTTTCTTAGACTTGCAGCAATGATGAAGATGGATGAGAAAATCACATAAGAATAGGAAAGAGCGTGGAGAAACATGGTACGGTCTTGTTTTTAGACTTGTATACACAGTCTATAGATAAAACTATTTTCATGCCGTGACGGAACGCCCTAAAATGACACACATTATACACCTTATTAATGATGTTTTTTTTGGAAAGGTCAGGGTGCGTAGTACTCGCTACCGGCGTGTATGATGAGGTGATGACGATTTCAAGCAAGATGTGTTTACGTGGACGAGGCAAAAGTGTAAGGATCATACCAAACCCCCATGGGAAAAAGGCTTGTACCTTGTACCTTGTGGCTTGTGTATACTATGTTTATGTATGTGTGTGTTTTCAAAGAACGCACAGATGCTAGCACATAAGCCCACAATAATCTGTCAAATTTCTTCAATAGACTTTTATCTTTATCGTTACTGAATTAGGTTCAAGGTTGATTGGGAAAAGTCAGTTTCGGGTAGCACGATGTTGTCATTGTACATTCAAAAGTTCGACTAGCAGCAGAAAAAAAATCTCTTAGAATTATTTTTGTATTACATAATTGTCAAAATGTGGATGCTATTAACCTCTGCTTAACCCTTGGGGGATTACAGGCGTGATGTTATTATGCTATTGCATAGCTTTTATCGCGGGCTTTGAGCGCGGCGACCGAATCAAGAAATTCCGTAACGAAATTAACCAAACACCCCGAATTTGAAAAAAAAATGTGAAAAAAATTTCATGCCAAAAAAATTGTTTTCTTATGGGTCACCACGCTCAAAAAGTGTAACTTGAATTAATACCAAAGAAAAAAAATATTGTTTAAATATTATAATTGCATAAGTTGATAAAAAATGCTATGCAATAGCTTTACCGCGGCAGTCCCCGGGTGCCACACGTATTTTTTATTTTTCTTATATTATTCTCGGCCATACACGACATACGTCAGTATTCCGTAGCATTTTTCTCCCTTTTCTCGCAACATTCTCACAATTACTCATAGCCACAATATCATTTCTTCCAGCATCGGTATTCAGTACCGAATGATACAATATTTCGTTCAGAAGTACGTCACGTAATAAATGCGTTGTATCGGCGCCGGCGCCCGTAACTCACGCGGAGCGAACGTATCTCATCGCGGTAAATCGCTGGCCGACGTAAATTGTCGCAAATGCTATGTTTTTCAATGGGTTATCGCGAGCCAATATGTGGCGCTGTACTCGAATGATGTACTGGATTTTTAATTATGCGTGTGCGGTGGTAGTGGTTGTAATGTTGAATCAACTCTTGTTTTTTTTTAAACAAAGTGCTTATGGTTATTTCTTTAAACTTCTTGCAACGTATAAGACTCTACCACCATCGCTATTTCATTGTCATGTTACTTGTTATACATTTTTTTTTTATGAAAGGTAACTTCACAGCTGACAATACATAAACATAGAAATGATTACACAGGACATTACGCCAATTACGAAGTACACAGAAAATATTAAAGCAGAGAGTGACTTGACTTAATTTACATTAATAGTTCGTGTGTGCGTGCGGGTATCTGTACAGTGTTAGTGTCTGTAAATGTGTGTGATAATGTGTGTAGGTATGTCTATATACTTTTGACAAACAGGCACTAGTGGCGTAACTGATTATCCCTCGCTTGATCCAGAATTGCGATAATCTCTTTTAATTCGGTTCCGTGTGGTGTTAAAGGGGTCAAGTGTTGAGAACTTGTCATTATATAATGCAGGTAGCCGCAAGAAAGGCGACATCTTCATATAATTAGTGGAGCCATTAGGAACTGCCAACAGAGTGGTATGTCTGGTACGTCTGAGTGGGACGTTAAAATATATTTTGCCAATCAATTGTATACATATTATATTTTATATTATTAAACTTTGTGACATTTATCATCAATTCAATTCAATTCATTTATTGGTGTGATTTTTGGTACATTTGACATGAGATATTAATAATAAATAATTAGTTCCTCAAAAATCTACCTTAAAGGTGTACACTCTTTCACATAATTAGTAATTATTATAAAAAAGATTATAATCAACATATTAAAATAAAATTATTACAACAAAACACAACATAATTTAAGACAGAAAATATAAGCAAAACATTAACAATCGAGATAGGTACATTTAAAAAAATAATGGATAAAGATAATAATACAATGTCAAAATTACATAAATATCAATGTCAAATAGCTTACAATTTATCATTAAGGAATTCGTCATTAGTATAATAACATTTTTCCAATAATAGATGTCTTAATTGGTTTTTAAATTGAATAATCTTTGAGTCCTTTATTCCATTTGGTAATTTATTAAATATTTTAGGGGCCATACAAAGTATGCTTTTGTGCATTAAGGCTGTCTTTGATGGTCGAACGCATAATTCATGTCTATATTTATATATATTCATATCTAATCATTTTGTAGCGATGTTCAGATGCTTTTCTGAAAAGATGCATGTTCTTTTTAACAAATAAAGCAGTCTCAAATATGTACAAGCAAGGTAAAGTCATTATTTTTAACAAAACATAATAGGGTTTGCAGCTATCAGTCATTTTTATACCGGTAATAGCTCTAATGCATCTTTTTTGCAATTTGAACACCATGTCCTTATTGCAGGAGTTACCCCAAAACATGACTCCGTAGCGTAGTATAGAATCGACATATCCGTAGTATGCAGTGACTGTTCTTTAGTTTAAACAAAGCAAACGCAAACTTACTGATTTTTTAAATTAATATTGATCGTAATGGATGACTGTGTAATGTTGCTATAATTGGTGGTAATAAATAAATAAATCTTCTACTAACCGGTGTTACTGAATTATTGTTTCAAGGGTTATCAATACTGCTCATTTGGCTTTGAAATGTGAGTGATAATCGAGGGAGAGTTCCTCGAATATATTTAATTACAATACTTGTGTAAGAAGCCAACGATGTTCGATTGGCATACCTAGTCAGAAGACCTCCGTCATTTCGAGGTTGGTATTTCAACTTTTAACCTGTACATAAGACAACATTAACAACCATAATGCCGCAGCCTAAATTATTTAGCGACATTAATTACAAGCAAAAAACCAGTACAAAAAGCAACAGCCTTCAACATTAAGCAAAAAAAAATCGTCAAAAAGTAAAAAAAAAACCTTAAAAAGCTAGCAACGGAAATGGCGCACGGCAAAAGGCTCTGCTCTATTAAATTATTCCGTTTGGTCGAGTCAAAATGGTAGATCTAAATGTTGCCAGCATTGAAAAGAGGCCGGCTGAAAGGGTGGGCTTTTTGCCTTATTTTTACACTGTGGTCAAGTGCTTTCGTGTAACCGAATTGTTACGTTTCTGTGATACCTTTTGTTGGGTTTGAAGAGTTATGTTACTGATATTGTTATTTTTTAACGTAACATGGTATCGCCTGTCATTCCCCGACGGGCTAAGCAGCACGGTGCATCCGTAGCACACCCACATTTCACCCATAAATATGTTGCCCGTGTAATAAACTAATATTATAAAGAGGAAAGATTTGATTGTTTGTTTGTTTGCATTGAGTAGGCTTCAAAACTACTGGTCCGATTTGAAAAATTCTTTCAGTGTTAGATAGCCCATTTATCGAGGAAGGCTATAGGCTATATATCATCACGCTACGACCAATAGGACTGGAGCAGCAATGAAAAATGTTGCGAAAACGGGGAAAATGTGACGCAAACGAAGTTGCGCCGGACAGCTAGTGACTTAAAAACTAATTAGCAGCTCTTTGTGTAGTTTTATACCTTTTTGAAACTGTGTATGCATCTTGTTTTTAAACAGGGTTTGCAATGTTGTGTGTGTGTGTATCTTAGGGGCCATTTACAGAGCTCCGCGTCTCCCTAAAAGT
This sequence comes from Cerastis rubricosa, assembly GCA_949152445.1. NCBI lineage: Eukaryota > Metazoa > Arthropoda > Insecta > Lepidoptera > Noctuidae > Cerastis > Cerastis rubricosa. Next base: position 21,235,095 of record OX424541.1, read on the forward strand.
TTCCTGAGAAAAATTTCCGGTGGAATATGAAATATGGAATATGTCAGTATGAGGAGGGCTGTCCGTTACACCGTGTATTGCTGCAATGCTTATTTATTTAAAAGAGCCAGAATCATCAGCTGTGGTCTGTATGGTGTCGGACGTAAAGAATAGCACCATCCCATATCTTCCCGTGAGTGTCGTAAGAGGCGACTAAGGGATTTGCCAAAGAATGGGCAGCAGCTTTCTCTGTGTTTTTTGTAACAACTGTACTGCGATCACCAACCCGCCTGCCAAACTTGGCGATTATGGCTAAACCCCCCAAAATGTCAATGTGGCGACACTTGGGAGAGGCATATGTCCAGCAGTGGACGTCTTTTGGGCTAAAATTATGATGATGATGATGATGAATCATCAGCACCACATGGGTTTACTTATTGTAGCCCTGACACGAACGCAAAACATAAACTCTCAAATTTTTAGAATGTAAAATAATCTATCTTATAGTATTGATTATTTTACGGTCGTTAAGTTTACTCCACAGGTTCATTCTCGGCCCACAGGTTCATGCTCGGCCCACTGGTCCCCAACACCACCTAGTGTTTCGGGCGTGGTCGTGTTAAAAGCCACAGATGGAATAATTGATCGATAAGAGCGGCGGTTCCACACCACAAATCAATTATTTATTTAGCCTGTGGTTATTTCGCTGTAAATTGAATTGGAAACAATCTAAACAAGCTCGAATTTATTGTTCTATTGTAGCTTGGGCTGCGGCTTTAATCTGGTTTAGTCGCAATTAGAGTAATTAATTAATGTGCTTATGTGGCTTCTAGTAATACATAATGCTTGGTTTATGTGTGTATCTTTACATAACAGTTATATAGGAAACTGGTGTCTAATAGTAAAGTTTAATATTCATAAAATATGTATATGTAAGATTGTTTGAATAAAGGGTATTGTATTGTAATGGGTGTGACGTATTATGCAGGTTTTACGATAAAAATATAACACGATGTTCCACGAGCTACATGCAGAGCTCCTGGCTAAGTAATAACAGCCGCTCGGGTCGATCTTCAGGTTAAGCCGAGCATGCCTGGGTAGGTCCGTGGATGGGTGATCAACCATTTCATGTTGATATTCCTCTGTGCTTCCAAAAGTACGTTAAGTCATTGGTCCCGGCTGACATTTGTAGATCTTTGATAGTGGTTACAGGAAGTCAGTGGCCCAAAGTATGACCCAGTACTAACTGGGTTGTGAAGGTCAGATAGACAGTCGCTCCATATAAAATACTAGTATTCAGCTGCATCCGTTTAGGCTGGAACCCGACCTCAACAAAGTTGGGAAAAGGATAGACAGATGATGTCCACGAGCTACATACACGCTCAAAGGACACGCGCGTTGCGTTAGCAACAGTGGAGAAAACACAATTAAAACTTGCAAAAGAAAATGTGCTGTTGAGTAACGCTTGGTTTAACTATGGCATCGTCTTATGGGGAAATACCACAGACCTTATTTACCCTCCAAAAAAAGCTGATTAGAATAATTACCAATATTGAACCAACATATAGCTTACTTCAAGAAACCTTAAGTTTTTAAACCTTAGTTAGTATTTATAATTTAGAATAATGTAAACTAGTCTGCAAATATACAGATTCTTATAGCACTCGGGGAGACATACAAAAAAGTTATTCCTTTCGCCATAAAAACAGACTACATTTGCCCCCCTCCCGCCTTAAATTACACTCCTCTAGCCCTTATGCAAAGTCAATAAAAATATATAATAAATTGCCAGAAGAAATAAAACAACAAAATAAAACAAGGAATTTTTTAAATAAATTAAAGCAATACTTAATTTTTAAAATAATATTACTCATTAAACGAATATTTTACGGATAAATTTAGTAAAAATACATAAATATGAATAACAGAAATTAATATAACAGACATTTAATATGTAAAATAACAAAAAATATAGTAAATTAAAATACTTAATTATAAATATATTTAAAGAAATAATGAATGAGTAGATAGACTTGAATACATAATATTAATATAATAAGTAAACGGAAATATAAAATAATAAATAGGATATAAAATACTTCGAAATTATAATAATTGTGATATTGGTAATAATTGTATACTCACTCTTCTTTTGACAAGGAAAATTAGAGTGAAGCACTCTTCCTCTCTCTACTTATTTAAAACTTGCTGTGCACGACAGGGTCCATAATTGCGTCTATTATTTTTTATTCGACCACCTGTTAAATGTACATTATGGATGCAATAAATGATTTGATTTGATATCGTGACGTAATTTTATAGTATTAAACAAACACCCAACGTAAAAATGACCAAAAATATCATAAATCCAAGATAAATACACACCGTTCCCCGCCACTCCCAGACATTGAAAGTAATTAAACAAAAGCAAAGTACCCACATATGGAACACCACGGCGACTTTAAACATAATGTATCGTAATTTATTCACGAACCCTCCTCATTACCGAGCTGCTGTGTCACACCCAGTGGCTTATGAGGACCCTTTATCAGGATTGAGATAAAATGATTTATTGTACACACCTTTTACAACGATGAACAAGGATTTTTTTGCAAAATAAGAAAGAAAAAAAGTTAATTGGAATAAATACTTCAAATTCCATTAAAATTAGAACATCTAATGTCAAAATGGCCCCTGCTCGTATAATCCCAGATAGCTGGACCTAGCCATAATCATAGTCATACTATAATATTCTTGCTGATGGGACACAGTCCTCCACACTTGGTGAGAGAGTTCGAGAGGGCCATGACTGCATGATGTCTTAGAAGTCGAATTCGAATTTGTTATTCTAATTTCGTATATTTATTTAAACTTCATGTGCAATAGTGGTACACACAGTGTCAGTAAGTATGAACCCCTTAAGTTTTAAATTGTTACAATGCTACAACATTGAATTAGTTACGAATAATTTAAAGAATACTTCAAAAAGAGTTTATTGTGAAACATCGATTCGAACAATCGCATTACTGAACTTCGTCCAATACATTATGCAGGCGTTATACAAGTTAGCCAGCGAGTCTATGTGATTTGCGATGAAATTGTTATATGCTATCGTCCGAGTCACTTTATCTTTAGGTCTCTGTCTAATCGATAGATGTTAAAATTTGAGAGGAGCCGATAATTTTACTTTATTTACGTTTTATTTTTAAAATTAATCCATACCCTCAAATTAATTAGTCTTTAGTATATTAATCGTTAAATTATTTTGTTCAAGCCAGCGTATAATGTTTATTAAACTTGTACTTATGTCAGGCTCATATGTTTTTTTGTCAATACATTTAATCAAAGCAGTACTATCGTCAGCGAAGCGGAATTAATGTGTCGATTATTCTCAGTCATGTCCATTCCCGCATATCATCCACCGCTCTAAGGTACTGATTATTCCGTGCCCGACAACAAACCATTTTAAAAGTGAATGATGATAATAACCGCATTATGCATTCTTCTCAAACTATTGAGAAATTTAAATTTTACCAACTGCAATTACCCAACAGAGTGGCTATAAAGCACAGTTTCCACCTATTGCCTGAAGTTACACGTAAATATGACGGAGACGGGAAAGTTTCCCAACTATTCCATTGAGTGAAACTCCGGCTCATATAGCTGCGGAACTATGTGTCCAGGTCATACTGCTGTAAACTAGTGTGGAGTGAAGGTATGAGGAGGTACTTGGAGATAATTTTTAGATGGTTTAAATGGTCCTGTCATCCATGAAGTACTGTTTCAGGATATTTAATTTAAGATTAATGTTCCGTCTTAAAAGAATGAAAAATGTCTAATGGGATGATCAGTAGAGAAGTATGGAAGAAGAAAACTGTGCCGACCCTAAATAAATTAGGAAAGGGGCAGGAGAATGATGATAGTGATGATGATGATGTTCAGTCTTAAAACCCTGATTTTATCACCGATCTTAAATTCTACTATTAGGGTCTAAACACACACCGTTTTCGCGCCGCCCTTGCAAAGGCAAAAAGGACCAATTCGAAAAACGCGCCGGTGGAACGTTTGTGTCGAAAACTTCGTGTGTATAGCTATAGTCATTATGAATGTTTGATCCAAAAACAATAGTCAATCAAAATCAGACAGGCATGTATTGCATTTTGCTGATTGACGCTAATGAAAGAGCCAAACCCGTCGCCAAATTTTGAGCTGACTCAAATTGAATTGTCATCGACACGCTAAGAACAAGAATTGCATTGTAGTCACTTCTTCCTCTTCTTTCGTGTCGATAGTACGACTTGTTTCAATTTATTGGGCCTAGTATGGCCACGTGCAGGTGTTGGGACACTTCAGACACTCAAGCAAGTGGGACATCATCTGGTCGGAAGTAACGCAGTAGTAGTAGTAGTAGTCACTGTAGTGTATAGTTACATATTATGAGACTTACCAAAATCATGCCTATCCTGTGACGAGGCAAAATATCATACCTAGCTAGTTATAGACCAGGCTATAAGGTGAGTAAGGTACCTCTAAAGAGCTCATCAGAATAGCCTCACGATCTATAGATAGTCAATCAGCTGGAGCGCACATGAGTGTCATCGAGGCCCTCTATGTGTATGAGTCGACACTCGCTAATGCGTGCGCCGTGTCGCGCCAGCCTCGCTCTAGTGTTTGCTGGCGACGTCTGTACACACCCTTATTCTGGACACCTAGGTACTCATTTTGAAGGCGATATTTTGTAATAATTGATTTAAAGTAAGAGGAGGGAAATTATGAAAAACTGGGTTTGTAGAAAGTAAAAAGAACTATCAATGAAAATGGATTAGAACAAGATATATGATATCCATTTTTCGTGAAACTGCAGCAGTTACTGTTTTTTCTAAACTAATATTATAAAGAGGAAAGATTTGATTGTTTGTTTGCATTGAATAGGTTCCGAAACTACTGGTCCGATTTGAAATATTCTTTCAGTGTTATCCATTTATCGAGGAAGGCTATATATCATCACGCTACGACCAATAGAAGTGGAGCAGGAATGAAAAATGTTGCGAAAACGGGGAAAATGTGACGCAAACGAAGTTGCGCCGGACAGCTAGTTCATTCATATACTACGAAAAACAAATCTAGGTTAGCAGGTGTCGAGTGTAAATTGACTTATGAATGACCTTCAAACAGATTTTGTTCTACGGAATTCTTTGTGTGCGTTTTGTGACTCGGTTTCGGCCGGTTATTTTTAATTAGTATCGTCAGCAGGATCTTTTTCCAACTTATTCCGTTTCCGGTCTAGTTGAATTTAGGGAGTGAGAGTTTATTATTTCATAAACGAGCCCGAATAATACCGTTTTTAAATGTGATCGGCCAATATTCGATTGTATCTCGATTTACGATTTATTTTCGATTGTACGCTTTCCCGAATATTTCTATTAAGGATCACAGGTACGAACGCCGGTGGGATACCAACTACCACAGAATGCAATTGAAATTAAATGCTCGTTTTAGCCCATTGACTCGTAAACAATTGTGCACTATTGCGATGTTCAAACGTGTTGCTTTGAAACAAAACGTTACTATTGCAATTAGAAACTATTACATTTCACCAACGGAGAGCTAATGACAGAAAAAAAATCGAAAATGGACAGATGAAACCTTTTCTTCACTTAAACGTGTTCTATTTCTTTCATTGTTTGAAATCAGTTGAGCAGACTTGATGGATACTATCCAAACTGGATACCACAAGTTAGAAACCTGTCGATCGGCGTTCGTAGAGTTCATCATAAATTGAAACCGTAGTTTTGATCAAACTGACAAAAGGCATTAGAATTTCGACTTACTTGTCGGAGGTCGTAGGTTAGAACCAAGCCCTCTTGCAGCTTTCAAAACAGAAAAGTATGAAGTAAGAAGACGGGCATCCATCAACTCGCACTTGGCCCATATGGTGGATTATTCCTTTCACAGAGAGTACTCGTAAACAGGTAATTGTAAAAATTTGATTACATCGTTGCAGTAACAATCTCACCAGTACACCCCAGAATCAGCCAGTTTAGTGGACAATCGTGAAGTGGAATCCATTTGCAAGCCGACGAGGGCAGGATCGTGAGCGGCAATATTAGGCGTCCTGAGAGTGCTACACTTCGCTTGTACGGCTATACTACGGATACGTGGCTAGAGCCGTGTTTGCCAAGTGCCTAATGTTGGAGGTATGATCTTTTGTGAGGTTACAGTATATGGAGATGATGACAGATAATTAGTTCATTTTCAATTTAATTTCATAATTAATTTTGCATAGTTATGCGTACTTCGCCCATTATGTTCCCATTGCTAGGACACTGGCCTGCTCTCAGTAAGAGAATGGGCTAAATTCTGCGGGGTACAATGTCTTCGAAAATTTTGATTTTATGACGGTTTCCTCACAATGTTTTCCTTCACCGTTTTGAGAGCAATGGTGATGAAATAAATTACAAAAACGCGTCTAGCTTGATCTGAGCCGCTACTTCGACGAAACCTCTGCTTTTATTCTTTACATGTTATTGCGTCGTGACTGCGTTAGAAACTTCGTAAGATCACAATCCTATTACCAGTATATCATTGGTAAATACTGGAATTAATGTAGCGAGTAAATTTTGTATGCCATAAGAGTGGCATAGATAATAGCAGGTGGGCACTCCTAATGGCCTACGATTTTGGTCTACACAGAAAGAGATACTAGAGAAGATCTCTTTATGGTAATGTAAAAAGTATAACACAAAACAGATTTTAAAATTAACTTAAACAAGAATATGAAGATCTGCTTACCAGTGCTTGTCAGCAATTTGACATAAGGGACACAATGGCCAGTCCTATCGTAAAAGACAGATAAAACTAGAAATCAGAACTACATGAAAACATCTTGATAGAAACTTAATGTAGAGTGTTGTGTTATTGTCATTGTCTGCGTCCTTCACATTCCCCACATATTCTCATCTAGAAAACCCTACGACATGTGTAGATATACAATATTTCGTGAAAAAAAAAGTATTTACTCAATCAGGGCTTGTCAATTGTGTGATGCATCACCGAACGCCACCTGCCTTCATCTGTCAATCGTGTCGGGAATTCGACGAAAAAATTCAGCGAAAATATTTTTTCGTTAAAACTGTGTACTGAAAAATATTTATAATATTCACTATGTACGGACAGATGATTTGGACGGGTACATTTCGACGGTCCCTACGTACAAAGCGACGGTTACATGGTTTACAAGAGAGCGATATAAAGATTCAAACGTTTCTAAATTGAATTTTATAAAATAATGTTATATTTTGTAACTGGCCCTGACCGTACGTGCCTTGAAAGACCAATGTATTTTTTTTCGTGTTAGCAATTTTTGTTAGAAATCTTTTATTATTGAAAATTATCATTTTCAATAATAAAAGATTTACGTAGTTGAGATTCATGAAATTCTGATAAACGGTCCCGGTAATGTGAAAATATACTATTTTTGAGACCGACAAACAAGCCCTAAAAACGCAATTTTCTAATATCTTACACGAAATGATAAGTGTTTCAATAAACCAAACTACAGCTGTATCCAATCATAAATAAAATCGATGTTAATATCAGAGACGAAAATGTTCGACATTCTTTCCCAAATATCGGGAAAAAATAATATTAAGTATACAAAGAAAATGTTGGGAAATAATAAGGTCTAGTTTTTTTTTGTTCAATAACTAGACTGGAATGTTGGATAAAAAGACGTGTTATTCAACATACTTAGGCTAGATAGACCAGATAGTTTCCCGGGAATTTGAAACTAACATTGGTAATTATTTGATTGGTTGTTTATAATAAACTGGGATAAGGCTGTCCTTATCCCAGTTTATTTAGAAATTTAAAAAAAACAATCATCATCATTATCCTGTGATAATGATGATGTTTGTTTTTTTTTAATTTGTTTTCAGATCTCAAATTTCGTGGAATTTTTTATTTTGTTCCGTACTTCAAGGATCTACAGCTATCTGTGTAATCATTGTTGTGGAATATTAAGAGAAGGAATATTAAACTTAGAGGCGTTTTATGAGGCTGGCTGGAGAAAACCGCACGGAGAGTAGACTAGAAGGCTATGGGGGAGGCCTTTACCTAGCAGTGCGACAATATCATCATCAACAGACTATATAATGTTCCCACTGCTGGGACACAGTCCTCCTCTCAATGAGAGGGAGTGGGTTGTAATCCACCACGCGGGCCCAGTGCGTGTTGGTAGATGTCATATGTCTTCGAATTTTAGTTTTAGGACATGCCGGTTTCATCACGACGTTTTCCCTCGTCGTTTTTGAGGGCGACAGTTTATATTAAGGAAAAATAAAGAGTTTATATGTGGTTCAATTGATTTGGTGATCGTATCCATTTTAATTCGTATGAAATTCACTCTTAGGATTGAATATCATAGCTCCAAGAAATAATACATCCAATTTCCACCTCCGTTTTGTAAGCTGAAATGACAAAAACATCTGGTAGCTAAATTCTCCTTTCTGCCGATAACGAACTGCAATGAACAATCTGTCTACAAGGCGGATACTTATGACATGTGTATTAAACCGTTTATTGAAAGGTCTATGTACAACATTTGACGTTCATAGACTGACAGAGTGGCAATCTGATTTCCTGTAAGTGCTACTAAAATGCGTCGATATCCATAGACGTTATTTAACACACACTTCACTTTTGTCTTTCCGTCTCGTCGTATAACTGACACACTTTTACAAAATAGACAAGAAAATTTGTAAGACAGATTTTTCGGTCTAAGTATGATCAAGAAGTTTAGACACTACTTGAGCGTACCAAACCATACGAAAGTACGCTAAAATCAACTACGGAAGTATTTTAAATTTTGTAGCCTATAAAATAATTCAAGACTCGCGAATTTATAAGCTTATTTTTAGTTAAGAAAAAAGTACTCGAATAATAACCCTTAGGTACTTTTGTAACAGTAACGAGCGAGGTTGGGTCAAGGTAAAATCCTCTCATTTTATGAAGCCTGTAATAAGAGCTTATAAAAACCTGAAGCTCAAAAATATAACAAAAAGGGGAAAAAAGTTCTCATCTCACAATTTCTAGACGAAATTAAAGTTCAGTATTATTTCATATTTTATTGAAACTAATTTTGGAGATCGCGAGGGTTATTGGTCGGCGAAAACAACCCAAATGAACCGTAAAACAATTAACCCTTTATTACATAACACGTTGAAACTCGGAATAGGCTCCGCGTCCAATAAAACCATTAAAATTCTAAACTCTGAGCCATGGTTTTGTCATAATAAGGTGTTAAGTAAGAAGTTATAAGCGATTAGAAAATTTCACCAATCAATCAACTCTAGAGAAAGATTTTTTTCATCCCACCATCTCGGAAAGAGTATTTTTAATCTTCAATATCTGAGTGGAAAAGCCGTTTTTATTCTCTAGAGGATAAAGTAAATTGAATTTAGAACATCGTGTGCACTAAGTTTGTGAATTAAAAAAAACATTAAACCTATTTACTGCTACCTCTATGGTGCCGAATATATCATACAACTTTTTTTTAATTTGTTAAAAACTCAGACTCGGAACCTTCTTGGTGTTCTTTTTTCAATTTGCTTTGTACGCGGTTCTTTACGCGGCATTTTTTCACGTCATTGTTAAACCTTATATTAAAAACAAGAAACTTGAAAACAAATGAAAAAACTAAAATGAGTGATTCTCGCGACGAGGAAGTTTGTTTGACGCCAACAGAATTGACTGAAACTGTTAATAATGTGCAAATGAGCTTTCTCCCTCAACAATCACGCGAGAAGTATTTAAAACAGTACGATATGTTCAACACGTGGCGACTAGCAAAAGGAGCCAAAACTTTCTCAGAAAACGTTTTGCTGGCATATTTTATAGAATTGTCCGAGAACAAGAAAGCAAGCACTCTATGGAGTACGTATTCGATGCTAAAAGCAACAATAAAGATGAAAAAAGACATACATATCGATACCTATCCTAAATTAGTGGCATTTTTAAAAAGAGCCTCATCTGGTCGTCAACCAAAAAAATCGAAGGTTTTCACAGTATCTGATATTGAAAAGTTTCTTAACGAAGCACCCGATTCCGTATATTTGGCGGCAAAAGTAAGTCAGTTGCACATTCAGTATCTACTTAAGTATATTAATCTCAATTAAATAGTATACTTAGTAGATGTTGATAGGCATAATTATGCGTTTATATCAATTTTATTCATTTATCTACTACAATACTCTTTACGTTACAGGTTGTTCTTATTATTGGAATAAACGGAGCATGTCGAACTAATGAACTAACACAACTTAATGTCAAAAACATTGAGAAACATTCAGATGACTTACTATTAATTAATTTACCTAATACAAAGACAAAAAGAGACCGCAACTTCGTCATACGCAAGGAATACGTAACGATTGTTGAGAAATATCAAGCCTTACGCCCGCCTAACACTCCATTCAATCGATTTTTTCTACAGTATCGCAATGGAAAGTGTGTTAGACAGCCTATGGGTACTAATAAAATTGGCAGTATCCCACGAGAAATAGCAACATTTTTTGAACTTCCAGAACCCCTGTTGTACACGGGTCATTGTTTCCGACGAACTTCAGCCACACTTTTGGCTGATTCCGGAGCTGATCTCTTGACCCTTAAGCGCCACGGAAGCTGGAAGTCCAATGCAGTTGTAGAGGGATACATAGAGGATTCCATCCAAAATAAGTCTAAAATATGTGCCATCGTAGGAGCCATTACACTGAAAGAGCCTCAATCGGATCCTTGGACTGGCCCTTCTACATCAAAAATAAGCCGTTATGAAACACCTAACCATCTCCCTCTCTCTCCAACATTCACGCCAAGGGAATCCGATGAATCGGTACAACTATTATGTATGACAGATAGTTTACCGAAAAACAGTACACAAGTGACTAACACCAATATTACAGTACCAAACAAAAATATTACACTCAATTTAAATAACTGTAGCAACGTTACTTTAAAATTCTCTTAATTATACCGTAATATTATTTTGTTATAATGTAAAGATTATTCTGTAATACTTACCTGTCATAATGTAGTAATTAATACCTAAACTGAAATAAAAGTGTACCTATCTTGTGATTGTAAACGTTTTTTTTTTTTTTTGCATTTATTCGTTTCCTCGCTGAGGTGGAATGAAAAGTTACGTGTTGCACTCGAGTGCAAAGAGTTTTCACCTCGTGCTCTTTTGATTCCCTCGCTAACGCTCAGGATTCTAATTTTGAATCGTTTGCTCGGTCATCAAAATTGAACACGCGGTTAAAAAGCAACTTTGCACTCTTGTATAACAAATAACTATTATAGAGTTCCTGAAAGGCATGGAACCCTTTGCCCTGCAATTTGTTAAAATATTCCACTATTTTTTTCGTTCTCGTCCTTTTTATAGTTACTGATGCGATATAATATGTGCCTCTCAAATATCATGATTACATTCAGTTAGCTTTTTTATTCAAATGGCTCAATTAATCTGTCCAAGGGATCTTAAACGCGATATTTTTCACGTAGCGGGTTTCTGTCGCCACTCCGAAACGCTTCGGCGCATCTCTTTCACTCCACCCCAAAAATCTTGAGACAATGACGGTGTTTGGAGAAAACTCGAGCTCATCAATTTTATGGCACAAGTTTTGAGCCGCAGTCAGGCGACGCGGCTTCAGTGACGTCATCATAATGTAAGCGGTTACAATCATTACCCGAGTTACTGGGGAAGCGAACCGGGGGATTACTGAGAGCTTATGAGCGAAGGGTATTACTGCTTCTTAGGCTGGATTTCTTAGTTAAAAGGATAAAGTATTAGTGACGACTTACCAAAACCCTTCATGACCAAGGTCATCAGCTAACGATTTGTCATGGTGGTGAATTTAAGACTAGCTAGCGACGTAAAATATATTATGGGCTTTACCATGACACACGTTCACTTTCTCATCTCTTACTTCTTTCTTCATTATGTGTTTAGTGCCCATGGGCCTCTGATTTTCCTTTACATGCCTTCGAGAAATATCTCTCAAGCATGAGGGTTTTCTCACGATGTTATCCTTCACCGTAGCAAGTGAATAAAAACATCAGAGCTGCGTGTTTTTTGAGAGCTGTGTGCTGTGTGGGTTCGAACTCGAGACCTATGCAGTCCGACGGTCACACCACTACAACCACTAGGCTATCTCTGCTAATTAGCTTCCAGTCTAACCGGATGCAGCAGAGTACCAGTATTTTACATGAAGCGACTGCCTATCTGACCTCCAAAACCCAGTAACTGGGTAATACGATACTCCTTGGTAAGACTGGATGTCAGACTTTTGGCTCCTGACTACTCGTAACGACTGTCAAAGAAACAAATGAGAGCCGGGACCAACGGCTTAACGTGCGAGGCACGGAGGAAACTCGTTATGTAATTATGGTCACCCATCCACGGACCAATCCCGGCAAGCACAGCTTAACCTTAAAGATCGACCCGTGCGGCTGTTATTATTTAGCCACGAGCTCTTTTTATGTATATGTCATAAAGGTACCTATTTCTTCACTGCATATTTGAATGAAACCCATTTTCTATCTTTGCTGTTAAAATCCACTATGAATCCTTCTTTCCACGCTTCAAAAAATACATCACACGGGGTCTTAAAGGCTAGCGCAATAATTCTACTTTTTGAAACCCACGCCGCATACAAAGAAAGATGGTAGCAGCCCTAATTAAAGGCCCCTTGGCTAATTACAGCGACATGCCGGATCCGGGCCTGGCGCGACGGCTTAAAATTGTCAAGACGCGTTATTTGAGAAGACATTTGTTACAAAAAGAGGCTCTTGGGAGCGTGTGGCAGGGCTGGAGTCAAGGTGCATGAGTAACTGCGAAATTATATTTTTTGTTGGTGGTCTCTTGGAGAAAAGAACTTGACGTGAGGTATGGATAATGAGGAACAATGTTTTTTTTTTAATAATATTGTTTAAAATAACTCCGATTCATTCCAGTTCTCCGATTTCCAACACTTAGACCATGGTAATTGAACAAACCACTCAAAAAACACTAAATGCATATTTTTAAGCAAACCGGTGGTTATTCCGGCTTTTTTCTGGGCCAGGTTTGCCATCGAGACGTTTGCATACACCGGAAAACCGGAAAGGCAATTCATGTAATTAATTATTGAAAGGCTAGATCGTCAATTAGAGCGTTTGCACCCACCGTAAGCTAACTAAATCCGGCCCTGTTGGCAGGGAGGAGGGGGGAGATTAATCCCTCTTGATGGATCGCTATCCCGAATCTGTTTTTGCGTAAATGAGAATAAACTGTTTGTCCGACCTATCACCTATAGGTGGTTTTTGTAAGTTAATCTATTTTTGGGAGGTGTGATGAGCTGTGTTTTAAAGCTTTTATAATATGTATGTAATGTGGAAATAGATTTCGAGTTACTAAAATGCTCCTCAATTTTAGGTGTGAATTCAAAGGACATGCACACACTCATAATTTCCAATGAGATTTAGTAGATTTGTACCTACAGGACACCCACATTTTTCCAGTTATGTACAGTTAGATATAGTAACCTGTTTCCATCAAACGAGCAAAATCTAAGCTCCAGACTGCTACTGAGAATTCCAGTCGCAAATTGAGGTAACACTTTGCCCCATCCAAGAATTAAACCCTAGACTTCATGCTTAGCAGTAACACTTCCGACCACTGGACTAACAAGGAAGACTCACAGACAACAAAAACATTGCTACATTTCCTACTTACCGAGGTTCGAGCATTTAGAGTTTTTTACTAATGCATGCGAGTTCTATGCGTGGTCCCCAGGTTGCGTTGTCAGCGGCCTTTCTTCATTGCACACACAATTAAAGACAATACCAACGAGGACACATAAATGTTGATGGATAGACTAGAAAACGATGGATGAATTCAAAATCAAAATATTTTTATTTTACATGAGTACTTATAAAACGTCGACAAAAGGTGCTCGGTTCGGTTTGGTCCTTTCCTATGGAGAAGAACCAGCAAGAAACTCCATGGTTACTCTTTAAAAATCATTTGGTTTTACAATATTTGAATGTTACTGCGTTAGTACGTAAGTAAGGGAGGACAGCGTAGGCCCGGCAATAACTTACTACAAAAGGTAGAACAAGACTGAAATTCAAGATTTTGTGAGAAATTATATGAAAGAAAAATGATAAAATTAAAGAGTGAAGGTTGACAGAGGATATTGAAAGAGAAAAACGTGTTGCGCCGACCCCAGGTAAAGTGGAACAAGAGCAGGAAGATGATGAGGATGCAACTTGCATGAAACAACTTTTTTTCAATACCAAAGCCATTATTTATCTTGTCACCAGTAATCCTAGTCGACAGGTCAGTCAACTCTAAGTAGTAGCATAAATAAGGATTAACTAGCGCCCCGCCCCGGCTTCTCTCACTCGGTGTATTTGAATCGTGCCGACATTGAGATCAGAAGGATTAGGAAGCTACGATGTTGGTGACGGTTTAAAGACCATGATTTAATTGGGGCCTTCCTATCCGGAACCTATTGTGGGTTCTTTAATGAGATCGGAATAATAATGCTGAAAATTATGGATTGTGGTCGAAATACAGGTTGATGAGACATTTCAGTTTATCTTTCTAATAGCGTATCTTTTGATGTATATCGTGTGTCCATTAGACCACGGTTCTGGCTTATTTGCAACCCAAAGACATGATACAAACAATTATAATATACTACTATGGGTAAGGCACGAAGAGTATCATCATTATTTGCTTAGCCTTTTTGCCAACAACGTTAGGGTCGGCTTCCAGTCTAACCGGATGCAGCTGACCTCCACAACCCATTTAGTATTAGGTAATACGATACCCCTTGGAAAGACTGGTTGTCAGACTTTCAGGCCGATGACTACTGTAACGACTGTCAAACCATCTATAAACTATAGCCGAGACCAACGGCTTAGCGTGCTTTCCGAGGCACGGAGGAAACTCGGTTATATGTAATTATGGTCACGCATCTACGGACCAACCTCGGCAAGCACGGCTTAAAGGTCGACCCGTGCGGCTGTTATTATTTAGCCACAAACTCCAGGCACGCAGAAAATTCTTACAATACCATCAGTTGAATTATTTCAGCGAACCACACCTTAAAATCTCAATGGATTCATAAAACTCTTGTAAAATATCCGAACACCACTTTCAATCATCTTTGATCCGGCCCTTTTCAAAGTTCAAATGAAAAAACCGACAAAATATCTTAACACCCGCAACCCTCAAATCGTTTTGAGGAACCAGTCAGTTATGCCACTTCAAAATTAAGCATTACATCACATAAAAATATGAATATTTTCACGGATCCCGCTTCCACCTGTAAAATATAATATTCAAAGGCAATATCTCCGAGCGATTCCGAGAACCTATAAATGTTCACCATAAAAATGACGTTACACCCACGTAACTCAACCAATCGATTACAAACCTTAAGTGTTTAGAATATGGACTAGTACAACTGCAAAGGTAAGTTGGCGAACGTAAATATTAGCACCTGAATAATCTGTTATATGGTCTGATATTTATTTCTTTCAATGTATTAGTGCCTTCCTAAGCTGAGGCCGTTCTTCTTTTATGTATGGCTGTAATAAAACACAAGCAACCCTCTGGAAACTTTTAATTAGTTAGAAAATATTAGCAATTTAGACATAACTAGGTCAAATTTATAATAAAGACCTTTCGCTTTGACCAGTTTGGTTTAAATTGGGTTATTGATTTTGATACCCTTTGAAGCTTGTTCTAGATTTCTAGGCGGTTACAGTTTCATAAAGATATAGTTTTGAGGCCTGATTATCTTTGAAGTTCTTTGCTGAAGGTAATATCTTGAGTTTCCGAATCAATTTTCTCGGGAACGTGTCAAATGTTTTTCTCTCTTTTAACGTCCATAGCTATATATATACATAGATCTATTTTTGTCAAAATAGTTGTCCAGCCGCTAAAAAAAAACTATTATTCATTAAATATTTTTAAAGCAGACACTCGGCACTGGGCCAGCGTGGTGGATTACAGCCCACTCCCTCCCTCATAGAGAGGAGACCTGTGTCCCAGCAGTGGGAACATTATAGACTGATGATGATGACTCGGCACTAGACCCGTACT
This sequence comes from Cerastis rubricosa, assembly GCA_949152445.1. Classification (NCBI taxonomy): domain Eukaryota; kingdom Metazoa; phylum Arthropoda; class Insecta; order Lepidoptera; family Noctuidae; genus Cerastis; species Cerastis rubricosa. The sequence continues at coordinate 21,251,224 of OX424541.1, forward strand.
GAATACGGTCCATTCCCTCTCTCAGAAAAGAAACCTGCGTATCAGCAGTGAGAACTTTATAGGCTGGCAACTTAAGGAGGACCCAACTCATGCTAATGAGATTCCGATCGATATTTCCGAACAATACAAACCCTACACAATAGGGCTCACGTGATCAAATCCTTGTAACATACAACACATAATACTATTATGTTAATCCGGACCCAAACTAATCTGGTCGATGTTTGTGTGACATGTTATAAATCTTCACAATCTCACAAGAAAGACATATCTTTAAGGACAACACATCAATCTGATTGGACTAGAGGTCGCCAGTGCGAGAAGGACTTTCGTAACGTTCCTCGTGGATTCGATTCCCAGGTTAGGCAGAACATCATTCATCGTCATTTCAGCCGAAAGACGTCCATTGCTGGACATAGGCCTCCCCCAAGTTTCGCCACATTGACATAACATGGGGGTTTTGCCATGATCGCCACGCTTGGCAGGTGGGTTGGCGCTCGCAGTACGGTTGTCACAAAAGCACAGAGAACGCTGCTGCCCATTCTCTGGCAAGTCCCTTAGTCGCCACTTACGACACCCACGGGAAGATATGAAATTAGGCAGGATTAGGCAAAACGTTATGGAATTATTCCAGCAGTAATTTTACAGTAGCTGCCCGGAGTCCGGATGTGTGCCCGGTCAAATGCAGTAGGCTCACCCTCTTCTTCATGGGACATAAACATAACTGACGAAATGCCGTTGTACTATGCCTCTGGGTACCTCTGCCTAACCATTTGGCGCCGTTACAGGTGTGACGTTGCGTAAAGACGATGTTAATCCTGACCCAAACAAATCTCCACAATACATGTTGAAAATCTTCAAAATCTCAAAAGAAAGTAAAATGGTCAAGGACACCACATAATCCAAGATGGCCGCCGGCCAAGTTTTCAAAAGGAAATACCAACCTCAACAATACTGCTCCTTTTGTTAATGGTCGAGAAAAATGCAGCAATTTCTTCGAGAGAGTTTCCTTTGCAAATAAAATGTATGTGGTTCTCGGGCGAAATAAACTACAACGCGTCTTGAAGTACGTAGGTAAGTTGGTATTCATAGTTGAGTTGAAAGGAAATAATATGGCTTTGTTTCCATTTATCATCTGTCTTTATTTATTAAGTCTGGTGTTTAGTCTAGACTAACTAAATTTGACAGAAAAAAGATTTTGATTAAAATATAGACCGTAATCATTGTAATCAATCGACTTTCTTCTATATTGCCTGCTCTCAGACTTCGCAGAGGAAGTTATCGTATTTCAATAATAATTGATCCCACGTTTTAACGAACACAAGTTATGTTTCATGTTTTTGCTTTCTATATCGGCCGTAAAAATATTGTTTTTAATAAATATCATTGAATTTTGGCGGCAGTCTCAAATGCATTCCAGGATTTCGTCCTCACATCCGCATCAAAATGAAAAGCAACAGACCAGTACAACATTTGCAAATAGTTTTCCACAAAAAGAACGTAAATGAATACACCGTCAGAATAGATCTAGGTGTTCTTAATACCAAAACCTCTTAAGCCCCAACGACTAAGCACTGCATCCCAACTTCCTAAGAAAAATAGCAAGCGCTCGCTCTCGCGTTATGATTATAACACGGCCATGTATCGTCACCGCTCCCCAGTAAACTATTACACGGAGGTAAGTGAGTCCGTAATTTATTCGGGTAATCGCGTAATTTGTCGCAGAGGATTGGTGTAATTTGTCCTCAGGTGCGGCCCGGAGCCTGTTTTCTTGGAAATACCCTCCATGTACAACGAAGGACATTTTTTGAGTTAAATTTTTCTCTTTTCCTGTTTTGTTTCGGTGAGTTCGAAGAAGTTGGGTTTAGGACCCAGCTTTGAAGTGTTATTTATCAATTTGGGGCGAAATAAAATGATTAAGTCATGTTTATTTTTTATGTTGATATTTTCAACGTTTTGTTTCAAAAATTCTAGTACGTATTACGTCTCTTAGGGCATAGAGCTGTTAATGTCAGAGACAAAATAAAATGGCGACCATACTTTATTTGCCTCTGTTATGCCCTATGTAAAATCGAATAAGTAGTTATTCAACAAGATTTCACAAGCAATTCATTGTATGTCAATGTACACACCACACTATTGAGTTCACCAGATAGCCCATGCGTGCACCGTTTAGCAAACAACACAATTGACCCAACAATAAAAAAGAAGCTTACAAAATGAACAATGAACGGTTGTAGCTACAACTGTTGGAGTGTTGGCTGTTCCAACAAGTAGTAGGCAAAGTGATTGCTGCACAACACTGGTGCAGTTGGTGTTAACTACACGTTGTCGTGGTGATTAACTGCAGTGGCCAGCTGATGGCAGGGATGTACGGGCTACGGAAGGGGCCTGGAGAAGGGTTAGTGTCGTTTTTAAATCTAAACTAATGTTATAAAGAGGAAAGATTTCAATGTTTGTTTGTTTGTTACGATTTAACTGAAAAACTTTATTTAATCTTTACCGAGTAACATATGTTCTGTATGGTGTCGGACGTAAAGAATAGCACCATCCCATTTCTTCCCGTGGGTGTCGTAAGAGGCGACTAAGGGATTTGCCAGAGAATGGGCAGAGCGTTCTCTGTACTTTTGTAACAACCGTACTGCAATCGCCAACCCGCCTGCCAAGCGTGGCGATTATGGTAAAACCCCCCATAAGTCAATGTGGCGTTCGGGGAGGCCTATGTCCAGCAGTGGACGTCTTTCGGCTGAAATGATGAGTAACATAGGCTATAATATATAACAATTTTCGCAGACGAAGTTGCGGGCGAAGTGCTAGTATCTAATACTGACATTAATCAAATATTTCTTAGTATGAAAATCCATTATTAATTTTTAGGTTTTAACTCACTGGCATGTGATTTCAGAAAAACTAAAAGCTGAGGTGACAGTGACTGAAAGACAAGGAGACAGTGCTGCCCCTTCATTTCGATGATAGGAAGGTCAAAACTGCCTCGTTAGTTGAGTGGTCCCAAGCGCGACTGCTGAGCATGAAGTCCTGTGTTCGATTCCCGGGACGGGCAAAGTCTTATTGGTTTTTCCATCAGAAATTTCTCAGTAGCAGCCACGGAGTCTGGATTTGTGCCTGATTGATAGCAATAGGCTCCTATTTTATTGGACTTTTAACATAGCTGGCAAAATGTGGGTGTACTATTAGGTAAACCTCTGCCTAACCCTTCGGGGATTACAAGCGTGATGTTATGTTTATGATGTTATGAAAACTCAAAAATTTATTTTGATATAAGCTGCTACAGAAAAACTTAATATATCATTACAATCTTGTATGCATGCACATATGCACTGCAAAGTTGATGAGCTTTGAAAGCAAGTGGTGACTTGTATAGGCCCTTATTTTTTTTCGGATGGGAAATCGTCAAATAACCCCTCCCGCTCTGGGCGGAGCGCAAGGGAGTGTTGGACTTGTACTGAATAAAACCCATCCATGTTCCTTCTTAGCCCTTTGTGTTCCAGGACCACATTCTCTCTTTCGAACAGTCCCGCAGCTCTGGCAGGCACATATAGGCTCTCAATCTATAAAGGTACATGCTAGTTTTAGCGAATTGTTTGAGCAACTGTAATATACCTGACGACCTTAAATGTACAAAATTTCTGGCAAATAAAAAAAAAATATTAGGAAGCTATGTTTTTATGGCTGAAAGTAGGAAAAGGGCAAGCAAATAAACTAGTTAGGTATTCTGCTTTAAGGAATGTTTACGGAAGGGAAAAATAACACTTAAAAAGATACGAGATAGAGCATTCATCCCAAGGTTCATCTCTCAATAAAAATTTTTTACAAATCTCATCAGACTGATAGCCGTCCACCAGCCTTTATATTTCAAACGAAACCACTTCTAGTCCTCAAAACTCAACGTCGGAACTACACAGCGGCCGTAAACCTTTGGTAAGCACATTCGCTGTAAACTCGCCTATGATTTACGAGCAAACGCGAGCACTATAAAAAATGTTTAGTGTCAAAATCAGTCCATAGCAAAATAATGAAAATCCTTGCCTCATTTTCCGCTCACAGTCATTTTTGATGAAGGTTTGTGATACCTGATTTTTGGGTTCATGACGAAGCAGATTGTTTTGGACAGGTAAATTTTGATGTTTGTAGGCCACTTACTTGCTTAAATAAACCTTTGTGTGAATGCCAATGGTCTCACTCATCTGCCAGATTTTTCGGCAGTTTGATTAAATGTTCTTTGCTGATGGTGGTTGATTATGTCTTCTGTTGATTAAAGCAAATTCGTTTTTAAATGAAAACAAATTAAAACTATCTAGTACCTACTGAGTTACTTGAGTTTATGAACTCTTCAACTAATGTTCGAAGATAAATTTAAACATGGAGGAGCGGAAGATGCTGAAATATGAAAATATGGATTCCGTTTCTCGTTCCTCAACGGCCAAGCGAGGGCTTGACTTAAAATAAATAAAACATCTCTCCTAAGGATTATTTTAATCTTTTTCATTTCGTAAATTACATATGTACAATATTTACAAACTACAAATAAATATAAAATAAAAATAAAATATGTACAAGTATCAAAATTACAGGGCGTCAAAAAATTCGTCGACATCGCTGTCGACAGGAAAAGTGCCCAGAAGGCTGGCCGCATTGCCACGTTGGATGGCAATGCTGATTCTTTGACCAAAAAAGAGGCCAGCCCTCTGGTCCCGTGAAGCGTCGACCAACCGCTTGGCGATATCTCGAAACACAAGATGGGCACTCGGGCCCCATGGCCCTAGTGTTTCAACCCCAAACGGCTCAAATACATAATTACCAATTAAATTATTGTATTTGCGCCGTTTAAGGTTTTCAGCGCCTGCAGCAGCTGCCCCAGCGCAGCTCACCGTGCTAGGAAGATGGGATGGCGCAAGGGTGTCGACGCAAGTCGCATCCCACACCAAAGGCCTACCCAACTTCCATGGCATTATGGTCATACCATCTGGTCTCTTCCCATCGACACGTGCCAAGCCATTGGGTTCTAAGACAGCTGGCACCCCGGCGGTGGCAAGAGCACGACGAATTAGATCATTCATCATTCTCTCCTAAAGAAATTCCCCACTTAGTACGAGTTCGTCGGGCAAATTGATATTCAACCAGCATCCCAGAATTTTTCAAATAAAAAATAAACAAACGCTAAACAAGTCTGGTCCCAAAAAGTACTTATTTACCTCAAACTGAACTTTCTCCAGAGTTGCCCTGACACGGCCTCTTGATAATTTAATTTTTTTCTCTCGTACGAAGACGTAGCTCATTACGCATTCGAGGCTCGTGCGCCACTATTTATTCCTTATACATTCGGCTCACGTAATAAATCACAGTTATTTAATCTACTGAAAGATATATATGGGTATTTACCCAAGTATTTCTATCATAATATTTGTTGAATGCTAGTTTTGTGTGCCTCATATACTTTTTAATCTGGAAAAGACAGAGATAATGGTATGAGATACATAAATAAGACATATATTCTACTATCTATCTTCATTCCCGACATAGTTTTTTTTTTATATTTAGAAGCGCTAGATTTTTTCTGTAAGGTAATAAAATTTGGCAAAGTCACTTTTCTTGAAGCAGTGTTCGTACTCATAATATTTCAGACTTGAATTGAGTTGGTGCGAGTATTTCGTCAACAACTTTCTTGTTTTCCTAAAATTATTTTACGAATTTGTCTTGCAGATTTTAGTTGTAGCTTGTCACAATTCTGTTTCAACGAGGAATGATAGACGTGACCTTATTTTTTCTTAGCTTTATCTTAGCGATGTCACCAAGGCCATATAAGGTTACCAAAAATGAACCTGACAAAATGACTGAAAACTGTCTACGATAGCAAAGTTATCGACCCTAAAGATACGCTTCAATAACCGATGGATTAGCCCCAACCTAACAAAATATCGACGTCTTAATCCAAGATACTGGAGGTGAGTGAAAAATTAGATTGGCGAGCATCGGACACGGTGGAACCTAGCCATAATCTCATTGCCCTGTACCGGTGCAGACGGGGGACAAGTTACATGCGAGATGGATGTGACACTTTCTGATTGGAGGATGGATTATTTTGAGCAAAATTCTAGTCATAAACGGCAAGGGGATGTAGATGGAGGAATATTGTCAACCGTTTTGAGTTAAAGTCAAAAATGTTTGGAGCGCACATTGATTTTCCATTACTGATCATTTTCACACCATTCTAATTTCCGTAAACAGACAGTAATAAATAAACGCCCAACGACGTTTTAGAATGCAGAAAATAAATTACCCTAAATTGAAGCGCGAAGAATGTCAGTGAAAATTTCCATCGCGAAGATTTCGTCTCTTGTACCAAATTGTGTACCCAAAGGGCGCAACGCCGCAGGAATATTTGTGAGTCTTTTTACAGGGACACGGCAAATGGGAACCGAATCATTTCCGACTCGGATTATTGATTCTACATCGGCGAATTTACCAAAAACGTACTGAAGGAAATTGGGTTAAGTGCTCACTTCTAGGCTTGATCGACGGACTCCATCGGGATTTAGGGATCTAAAAATTTAGGCCAGCTTCATAGCACTCAGTAGTCTAGTTTGTGTTATTCTGTTCCACATCAATTTCTAAAATGTTCTCTGAAATATTTGTCTGAATCCTAACGTTAAATTCGTCGATATTTTGCGAAGACTGGTCAATTAAACAATTTTCGCTGACACAAGGAACGCTTCCAATTCTTTCCCTAGAACAGAAAAATCAATATATTTTCTTGTTAAAATTATATGACACCAAAAAACTTATATTCATCAAAAGAAACCGGCCAAGTACGAGTCGGACTCGCGCACGAAGGGTTCCGTACCATTATTTATAAAAACGCGAAAAAAAACTTTTTTGTATGGGAGCCCCCCTTTGTTTTTTTTCTGATTTTATTATTTGTTGTTATAGCGTCAACAGAAATACATAATCTGTAGAAATTTCAACTCGCTAACTATCACGGTTCATGAGATACAGCGTGGTGACAGACGGACGGACGGACGGACGGACGGACGGACGGACGGACAACGAAGTCTCAGTAATAGGGTCCCGTTTGACCCTTTGGGTACGGAACCCTAAAAAAGAATAAGCATTTATATTTAATAAATTTTAAATATTATATTACAAATGTACATTATTTACAAGCTACAAATAGATATAAAATAAAAATAAACTATTTACAAGTAAGTATCAAAATTAAAGGGCGTCTAAAAATTCGTCCACATCGCTGTCAACAGGAAAAAAGCCCAGAAGACTGGCAGAATTGCAACCTTTGATGGCAATGCTGATTATTAAGAATACAGAAACAAAACAACAATATTTTGTTAACAATCATTTCTCTCGGCACTCATCACGTGTTACATCTTATCACTCAATATCTCTCATCGGTTATCAGACAGCTCTTCATCTACTCGTATTCCCTTGTTCCTCAATTCCACTTTACATAAATAACTTTCTCATACACTTCTCGTCAATATGGAGTATCAATATGGAGTATCAATTTCGAACAATAAAAAGTACTCGTAACAAGTACCCACATCCACAAACCCTGGAATTTCATTACGACAAACAAATGTATCGGTATCAGGATGATTACATTATATTCAAAGGGAAATTTCTAAGATGCTTATAACGTATCGGGAATTATTGTTCCGAATTTTTCCTACCCTCCATAATAACGTTTTCTTTGAAACACTTGAACAAAATTGCTGGAAATTTTAAGCCTTATTCAATGAATTTTGGAATATTCAACTTTGTTTTTGCTTTCTTCTCTGCTGGTTCGCTTAGTGAAGGAAACACAATTTAGAGGATGCAGAATTTGTTGTGAATTTATATATTCTTGTTTTCTTTGTTTCGAATTTTTCGTTGTTTGCTGATATTAAGTTTGGTCTGTTGGCTTTGGGCGACCGCTTTCTCTTTTGAGAAAACAAAATCAATCTCCGGTATCGATATCTGAATCTTTATGATCTTGTGTTACGGTTTGTCTACAAGTTACAAAATATTGCTTTTATTTAAAAGTATCATTTACTGAATATTTGTTTTCAGATTGTCCTAGAATAACGAATAATAATAATATTTTAAAACTCCCTGTTATAATAATATTATTATTATAATTGGGAGCTTTTTGTTACGAGGAAAGTTTTTGAGAAAATAATTGAAGCCGCGAGGCAATAAACACATTTTATTAGTAGATCTCAAACATAAATAGGACGCGGATGTTTATTGCTTGTTTTTTAGGAAATAAGAGAAAGTTTAGATTGAGATTTTTATTCCTATATTATTACTTTTTTTCTAAGAAGTGGACTAAAATATAAAATTGAGAGAATTTTTCTCATGTAAATAATACAAACATCAGGCTAAGTCCTAACCAAAACGATAGGCGCATTAAAACATGACGGTTGTGTTAATTTTGTTTCATGAGCTCGAACGTTTAGAAGCCTATGTCTATTGTCCAGCAGTTAGACTGCTGATGACTGAAGCTGACGATGATGATCCTCATAAATGGTTATCAAATAGAACATTCTAAATACAGACTATTTATAAAAAGACAGCTTTCAAATACTATGTTTGCTGTTAGCTAATCCAATGTGTTCTAAAAAGTGTCGATAATCTGAGAGATATGAACAGCTTGGCGTTCGGAGCATAATGTTATTGGCACACAAAGCTTTTGTTTATATTCTTGTTCATTATCTTCTAGCAGCTATTCTATTAAATTTATTTGCTTTGTCTGTTATAGTATCTTGAATACAGGCAAAGGAAGTGTGGAGCTTACATAGAATCTTTCGTTTGTGAAGATTTTGCCGAATCGTATCAGTTTCATTCTAACTTTTATTGGCACTATATTAGCTACCAAGACGACGGCATGGTTAGCGCAGTAGCTCAGCGATTGACTGCTGTGTTGCTTGTCGTGGGTTCGATACCCACATGGAAAAAACATTGTATGGCCTACAGATAGCTGTTCCGGGTCTGGCTGTTTGTTTTCAGTTATCAAGCAATCTAGTTAATGAATAGAGTTAAATCATCAATCAACACTCGCTACTGATAGTGCCAAACCCTTCACCAAATTTTAGCCTGACTCAATTTGTATTGCCATCGACACGCTTACAAGAACAACACCAACTATGTTATCCAACTGAGTCGGCGTCTCTAACACATACTTATATTAACAATGCATGTATTATAGACGTTTTACCCTTACTATCCAAAATAATTCTATAAATAGCCGCTACTATACACATAAGTGAAGCCATCAGGTTTGCTTCGCGCGCGTATTCGCCGCGGCGCGGCGCGGCGCCGGGGCACGTGCACAAACATGCATTAGCATAATCAAACGTGGTTTGCTGCGTACTGCAGGTTGCGTACCGGGGAGGGAAGATGTGGCGTTTTGTAGGAGTTAGGAAAAGTGAAATGTTGCACATTACTAAGAAGAAGGTTGTATTGTACAAACAGCATCATTGAGTAGTAAACCCTGGCGTAGTCGGCCGGGCTGTAGAGGGGTTGGCACATACTGACGCTGTCTGTACTAGCTCGTTGGTCTAGTGGCCGCAATCGCGACCGCTGAGCATGAGGACCTGGGTTCGATTCCCAGGTAAGGCAAAGTGTTATTGGGGTTACTATCAGGAATTTTTCGGTAGCAACCACAGAGTCAGGATTTGTGCCCGTTTGATGGCAATTGGCTCGCCCCCCATTACCTGGTTATTATTAGTTAAACCTTTGCCTAACCCTTTGGGGATCACAGGCTTGATATTATGTTATGTTATACTAGCTGTCCGGCGCAACTTCGTTTGCGTCACATTTTCCCCGTTTTCGCAACATTTTTCATTGCTGCTCCACTCCTATTGGTCGTAGCGTAATGATATATAGCCTATAGCCTTCCTCGATAAATGGGCTATCTAACACTGAAAGAATTTTTCAAATCGGACCCGTATATTCGGAGCCTATTCAATGCAAACAAACAAACAAACAATCAAACTGTCAAACAATCAAATCTTTCCTCTTTATAATATTAGTTTAGATAGTTTAGATTATGTTGTCCATCACCGTGTTTTATCAACCCATGAATACTACTATTACATGCGGGACACGTTTACTGTTGTCATGTGTAAATAACCGTGAAGAAAAAGTGGTGTTATATTCACGCTTTGGCAACAGATAATTTTAGAATAAGCTGCCTGTTACTTTCTCTCTGAGGGAGGAAGAGGGCTTTTATCACGGATTCAGTATCAGTTGTGTGATAAATGCAGTTTTTATGAACTCTAAAGACAAACACATTACTTGCTCTTTCAACTCTACATGGAATAGAATCATTCAATCGAATCATTTTTACATATAAATTCCAATGTTTCTTGATCTATTGCAGCATTATTTCCGCCCAGTGCGTCCTCTAACATAACCTCAACATTATGCAGCGTCTACCCACATAATAACGTGTAAAAACATAAACTATCCAGTTAATATCTTGCTTAGAAACAGTTTAGTCTTCACTTAACTCGATGTGAGTATCTACACGATAAGGGACGAGCCTACGTGACTTCTCTCCTATTTTTCTATTTTCTTGGCGAAATTTTAGGGTTTGAGAGAAAAGCGAAGGAATTGAATCGAGAGGGTTATTAAATTAGATTGAGGGTAAGGGTCGTTTTGGTCCTGAGGACTAGTTGGCTTGAGAGCACTTGAAGTTTCTGGGCTAATAAATATGTCAATGATTTCTGCCTCATTGGATAGAGTTGGCAAGCGCCGCGGATCAAAATAAGTGCCTGCGTTCGATTCCTAGGTTAGGTAAAGTCTTATTTATAATTTATGAAAATTTAATTCCTTAATAGTAACAGATTTTGTCCGGGATTTGTGCCCATTTGATGACAATTGTCTCTACCTCTTTTATAAGGGGCTTGGACATAACAGAAGAAACTAAACACAGGTATACATCTGCCTAACCCTTCTGGGAAATACAGGCGTTATGTTGTTTGTTAGTTAAGTTCTGTTCTGGAGTCTAATGCGGTTCTATTAGTTTTAATGAAGTATGTTTTCATCTATATCGAATTATGTTAAGCTCTTAGTTTAGCAAGAATTAATTATACACAATTAATTTTCATGAACTTGTTTACCAAATGCTAAGATAAAATAGATATTCATAAACTTGTCTAGGTCGAACCGCCTCTTAAAATTCAACCCCTAAATGATTACACCGTTAATTCTAGCTGAAAACAAACCTAAAACATTTAATACAAATCTCTTTTCTCGAAATAAAATCGAGAGAAGATTTAACGTAACCCTAAACTGCTAGATATATGTTGGACGATCAATTTGTCCGTCGGACAGTCAGTCCGAGGGCCATCAAAACAAATGCTACAATTTATTTGATCCATTTTCTATAGCACACGTACTGCCTTTGAAGATATTTCGCCCAAATTTTGTTGCTACGTGTGTGTGGTAATTTAATTTACGTTGCCTTTTTATGTGGAATTTATGGGTAGGGATTGGTTTTTTGGCAAAAGAGAGGCTAAATGAAAATAGCCTCATGCATGGGGCGATTTACAAAGTTAAGCAACGCTTGTCGCGGCTGGGACGTGGATTACCATGTCAGGCATTATCCATTGCATGCCAATGGTCCTTGCTGACATTCATCAAATTTGATAGTCGTCACGGGTAATCAGAAGCCTCAAAGTCTGATAAGTTACCAAGGCTTATCGCGTTACCCATATTTCTTCAAAAACCACAGCCACCTTTGATTTCAATGATTAAACTCACTGTATTACCTGACAGTTTCAGCTCCAAAACCTCACAAATTTCCGATATTACTATGACCTCTAACCAAATCATTCATTAAACAAACAAACAGTCGTGGTGTCCATAAATGTTTGACCAGTTCGTTTGTGTATATGTAAATTGCGTGTATACACAAACACATACAGACAAACAAGACGAAGTGTATCTCAAGTTGAAATCTAACCGAAATGGACCTCAGGACAGGTGCTGCCCACTTCAAGTCAAGTGAACTTCGGTTAGCCGTCGATGGTAACTATGTTGGCCCGATACGAACAGTCATGCATCGAACTATTGCTATCTTCTTGGCCATTCTGAATGTATAGAAATTTCCAGAAATACAAGGTATTGTTTTGCATCCTCGTCAAATTCAAGGAGGTAACTATGCTAATGATTCCCGTCCCGAATCAATAATAAAAGAGGTAGGTAATATTTTCTTTTTCTTAGTTACGCTAATCAGTAAGTGTAAAACACGCGTGTTTTAAACGCAGGCCGTCTGATTCTCGCCCTATAACCGCGCTTCCACACATACAAACAATCTCAAACGTTTATTCGGTAATTTCTTATTCCCTAAACCACGCTAAGGGGGTTATTCTGCAATATTGATAAACATAAACAACCAAAAAAATCAGCGTTTATTAATAACTAGCTGTCCCGCGCAACTTCGTCTGCGTCACATTTTCCCCGATTTTGAAACATTATTCATTGCTGCCCCGCTCCTATTTGTAGTAGCGTAATGAAATATAGCCTAGGTACCGTAATTTTAATTGATTATTTATGTCTTTTGTGTCAACCTCCTGAATTTTGACGAGGATGCAAAACAACACCTTGTAGATAAAGTACTAACTCGTAAAAAACATAACATCAGGCTTTTATTCTGCAAGGGTAAGACAGAGATGTAGAAGGTACATCAGTATTTATGTAGTTAATCCCCGAATGTTTAGGCAGAAGTGTACCTAATAGTATACCCACATTTAGCTAGTTCCGTGTCAGTCACATGAAATAGGGGGCGACCTTCATGCCATTAACCGGGAACGAACTAAGAACGAATTTGAAATCTGTTGCTATTACTGAGGAATTCTTGATAGAAAATCTCCTGAACACTTTGCCCGACCTGGAAATCGAACCCACTACACTCGACCACGATTTGAGTCCCTCAATACCTCATGAAAGAAGCCAACATTTATGAATTTATTTGAGCTGGTAGGGATACTTATCTTTGTTTTAATAACAAAAAATCACGCTTTGCAATCCCTTAGTGGTGTAGGTACCTTTGTTTTAATATCTCCTAAATTTTTCTAGTCAGTTAAAGTAAAATCAGTCGGTAATCATTTCTGATTTTATTTTTTAAGATAGATCGATAAGCCTATTGTTTACACCAAAGTTATAACAGAGCTCTTAATTGCCTATTTTTCTGTGCATATGCAGCAATAATTTTACTGTACTTCTCTCCAATTTCCGCAGAACCAACAAACTAAGCTTTCCTCACACTTCAACCGAACTCTCAAGTAGATTATCTCCCACACGAACTGGTGAAGGAACCTAGAATTGTTTTAGAACGCAACTCCACCATTTCTTTCCATCCCTAAGCAACTATCCGTACGTGAGCGCACGACCTCGACCGGAGGCGAACGGGAAAGGAAAGAAAGAAAGAAAATAATTCTGAGGTAATCATGTAACTGGCGAGATAATAACGGCCTTTGGGTCGAATGATAAATTGAAAAGGACCACGTTTTGTGTAAATTTCTTTTGGATGAAAAGAAGATTTGGTAGGTTTTTTTTATCCATGTGTGAAAAATGTGTGCGTGATTATGGTCGTTTTGTATCTAAGGAAAAGCTAGAATGTACGAATATTACGTGATGGTCGTATTAATGGTAGTTATCAGAAGAGAAGTAGTATTTTAAATCTTTTAGAAATTTTGGTAAGCGTTGAAATTTGTGATGTTAGAAAAATAAACTAGTTTTTAATTATTACTAGAAAAATATTACTGATAACACTGTTAAGTTTTGAAAAAATAAAAGGTTGAGAAGTACACATAATTTTTTGTCGCTGCAATGACGCGATTATGATTAAGTTTTCCCTAGAACATACCAGTGCAACAAACAAAATAAACACAACCTATACCGACACCGAAAAATATAGAGCTCCAAATAGAAATTCCCTTTTGATTCCAACCATCTTTCAAAATATTATCGTTCAGAAACTACCTGTTTAATAGAGCGCCGCCACAATGGTGTCCCAACGGAAAAGTCACAGGTAACAATGGGCCAATACCTCCCAAATAAATCAAACCTTCGGCTCCTACTGAGCATTGTATCCAACCAAACCACACAGAATTATCACCTTTAAACTCCCATTCCTAAAGCTCATAACTCCATGAAATACTTTACTTGTAGTCTTATTTTGTTTCGGACAATTCAAAGGAATATACGCTGTATTGTTGAGGCAACAAAGGTGGTGTTTCTGTGTGACGTAGAGACATTAATCAGCCGCCGTCAGTTTGACACACAAAAGCGTCAAATGTTCGCTGTGAATGAATGAAGTAATTTGTTGTAGATATATTTAGTACATAGTGTTGTTTGTTTCGGTTTAAGCTTTACTTGGTTTTGTTATATTTGATTAGAATTTGGAACATCGTCATAATTTATCATTTGGAATAATGGAATTACGTACCTGTCACACACGAGTGCGTGACGATATCTCGAAGTTCTCTTTTCCGAAGAAACTTTGGCCGAATGATCGTTTAAAAGTATACCATACTTAACCTAGCTCTCTACGTGTTACACTGAAAAGGACAACCTGCAAAAACCAACCACCATCCCAGGGTAATCTTTGGAGTTGATTTACCTGTGCCTGTGCATGCTTAGATTAGCAGTAATGTGAACACTGCCCACGAGTGTTCGTCACGGAGACGAACAAGACAGAGAAGAGTTGTCTCTTCTGTCCTCGGCACGTGGAACCACATCTCGATTGTGATTGGTCTATTTTTTTACGTCTCCGTTCCGCCTCTATGGAAATGCACTCTTACACAATTTAAAACAATTGAGACTTTTTCCATTAAATCACGTAGCCAGTAGAACACTGTCCTTCCTGTATTTTTATTATATCAACACTATCCATTATATCATCCCTCTAACACCCTCTAAAACGAATACGATTAAAATTCACATCAAAAGTTAGAACATAGATATTAGCGGTTAGCAACAGGGGCCATAACCGTTCAAATATGAACTTAGCAGTAAAAACATATTAATTGATAACATGGCGGGCCAAATCGGCAATTAATTCAACAATTATAACTTCTAACTGTATTCATAGAGTTAGTACAGTCAGCTTGTTAATTATCTAGTCAAGTGATATGGTTTTGTTGAACTTCGTTTCTGTTGCGGTTTTAGAATAATATTGATAGAAAGTCGTGGAAAGATAGTTGAAGATATGCCAAGTTCTAGCAAGAATAAGATAAGATATTTCACTATTCAACTTATAAATCGATCTTTGGAAAGAGAAAATAGGGTCTGTAACTCATTTTTACAACATGCAAAATACATAACCTATCAAAAGTTTTTGTTTTCTTTCTGTCTACTCGTGAGACACTGGAGCTTGGTGCTCAATAAAACGACGTTTTCTTCTAGTAATTATGAGATTTAATTTAAAGACAATAAGACAGTGTAACTGTCGTTCTATTTTTGAATTTAGACAATTTAGAATTATAATCGTGTGTGGAGCGATGTTCTTCATTTTAGAATTTAGTCTAATTAATTTATCAAAAAGTCAGGTAGAAGTTTTTCCTTAACATAATATTTTGTGGGAGAAGTACCCTCACATAAATAAATTGTATCTGTGCGCCTGATCAAAAACAGCTAGCAGTGACTAGACGCTGATGGCGAGTTAAGTTCAGTTGTCAGGCGCAAACATCTTCCCCGCAGTTAAAAGTCTCCGGCCTTTAACTCTCACTCGATCAGATGCTCCGTCGCTGGCAGCGGACAGAGTCGCTTAAAGGGCCTCCGGTAAATCCCTTGTGTGGTTTGTACGTCGGCCACGCGACATACTCCATCAGGACCAGGAAAGAGTTTGCTGATGCGGCCCATACGCCAGCACAATGGTGGTAAGTTATCTTCCTGAAGTAGCACTAGGTCGCCAACGTTCAGTGGAGTGTCATTGGTGCGCCATTTTGATCTTTGCTGCAGCTCAGCCAAGTACTCCCTCTGCCATCTTCTCCAAAAGTGCTGCCGGATTTGTTCCAGTCGTTGATAGCGCTTCAGATGTGTGGATTTGCAGTTTTCTAAGCTTGGTGAAGGCAGCGCGGTTAGCGGCCGTCCAAGCAGGAAGTGCCCTGGGGTGAGGAAAAGGAGATCATTTGGAGACGAGGACATGGGGTAAAGTGGGCGGCTATTTAGTATGGCTTCCACTTGTGCGAACAACGTGGATATTTCTTCAAAATTTAGATGCGTGTTGCCCATTACACGTCTTATATGATATTTGGCCGATTTTACCCCGGCCTCCCAGATACCACCAAAGTGAGGAGCGTAAGCAGGTGAAAACAAAAATTTAATTTCTTCTTCGTTGGAGAAGTCTGTAATTGCTTGGCGGTTACATTTCAAAAAGTTACCAATTTCCTTGGCAGCGGCCACAAAGTTGCGACCGTTGTCACTAAAAATTTCAGTAGGCTTACCCCGACGGGATATGAACCTACGCAGGGTAAGAATGATAGCGTCCTTTGAAAGATCGCTTACCGCTTGTACACACTTATATCTTAGGCATACAAAGATGCATAAATAGCATTTTGTGACCCTTGATCCGCGGCCCTTTCTGTTTGAGATGTAAAAGGGTCCGGCATAGTCTATACCAACACTACGAAACGGGAAGTCCACCGTAACGCGCTGAGAGGGCAAGTTCCCCAAGTGGGGTGTTAAAGTCTTGCCCTGTACCTTTCTACATGTGATGCAGTTGCGCACAATTCTCCGAGCGAGGTGTCGCCCATTGATAGGCCACACGTATTGCCTTACACTAGCGAGGAGAAGCTGTGGGCCAGCGTGTAGTTTGCGTAGGTGTTCCCGCTCAAAGATTAATTTTGTGAGATGGTGTGAGGAATGTAGTACGATAGGGTGTTTGCTACTAAATGAAATAGCTGAAGCATCCAGCCGGCCACCTACTCGTATCAACCCACTCACGTCTATAAAAGGTGTAAGCCCAATGATGGGTGATTTTGTGCTAATCACTTTTTTCTTGGATAACAAATCGTACTCAACAGGAAAACATTCCTGTTGAGCCTCACGGCATAAAAGGTGAAATGAATTTTGTAATTCTTCTAAATTAAGGGCTTCAAAGCGCCTAGAAATAGGATTACGCAAATTATAAAAGTATCTTAATACGTAAGCATAAACTCGTTTCATTTTATGTAATTTATTATATTTATGAAATGGAATTATTGAAGAACTGTCTATCTTAGCAACAATGTTCGATTTTGTTTCGGGTATTTCAGACTCGCGTTGGAGTTTATTTGGTAACGTAGGCCAAGAAGATTCATCTTGAAGTAAAAAGTCTGGCCCTGACCACCACAAACTACGATCTATAAGCTCTTCGGGATAAACGCCTCGCGAGACGAGATCAGCAGGATTCTCAGAGGTGGGTACATAACGCCAACAAGAAACATCTGACAGTTCCAGTATTTCTGCTGCTCTATTAGCCACGAAGGTCTTTAATTTTCTAGAGCTAGTATGCAACCAAGCAAGGACGACGCTAGAGTCACACCAATACAGTTTACGTGTTACTGCGAACCTCAAAGAATCGACTACGGCCTTGCAGAGTCTGACAGCTAGTAAGGCGGCACACAGCTCCAAACGAGGTATAGTACAGGCCTTGATTGGTGCCACCTTTGACTTAGAACACAAAAGGTTAATATGCACGATACCTGCTTCATCAATAGACCTTATATAGATGCAAGCGCCGTAAGCCCTTTGGGAGGCGTCGCTGAACATATGTAGCTCGGTAAGAACAGGCGAGTGACATAGAACCTGCCTCGGCAGTGTAAATGTAACTAGACAAGATAGATTATTGGAAAACTTACGCCAAGCTCTTTCTATTTCCTCTGAAAGAGGTTCGTCCCAGCCAACTTTATCAAGCCAAAGTTGCTGCATTATTAATTTAGGAATGATAATACTGGGGCTGACAAAACCGAGTGGGTCAAAGATTTTAAACGATGTTGATAAAATATAACGCTTCGTGATTTTATCATTGATAGGAGGAATTTCGAAAGAATAATGTAGACTATCAGTTTTAGAATTCCACCCTAATCCAAGAGCATTTGAGGACTCACTAATGATAAGCGAGTCCGTAGAGTTTTCGGAACAGGCTTCAAGAACTTTAGACGAATTAGATTTATATTTTCGTAGATTAAAACATGCTGCCTTAAGGGCTTCTGAGACAGATTTTTGAATATGTATTAGTTCCTTCTCAGAATTACAGCCGGTAATTAAGTCGTCTACATATAGATCATGTTGTATAATCGTTCTAATGAGTGGATCTTCGCACTCCTCACCCGACTGCCAAAGACACCTTGTACTCAAATAACTAGCGCTTGTGAAACCATAAGTCACTGTATTTAAACGTAACGTCTTAACAGGCTGACGCTCGTCTTCTCTCCATAGAATAAGCTGAAGATTTCGATCTGACTCATCCACTAATATTTGACGAAATAATTTTTCTACGTCTGCTGCTAATATATATTTGTAGAAACGAGCTCGAATTAATATGGAGAAAAGAGAGTCTTGAATTTGAGGCCCAACCATTTGTATGTCATTGACAGACAGGCCTGAAGAAGTGCGAGCCGATGCATCGAAGACGACACGAATTTTTGTCGACTCGCTGTTTTCTCTGAATACAGGATGATGAGGTAAGTAATAGAATGAAGATTTTAAATTATTTAGTGTCATTTCAGAAAGATGACCTAATTCTGCATATTCTCTGATGAATTCAACATATTGCGACTTTACTTCAGGCTGTCTTTTAAATCGCCGTTCTAAATTGTAGAACCTTTTCTTGGCCAAATTGTAGGAATCACCGAGACAATCCGGTGAGTCAAGAAGAGGTAACTTGACAGAGAATCTACCGTTTTCTAAGCGGCAGGTGTGCTGCAAAAAATGCCTTTCACATGCCTGCTCGCCTTCACTTAGATAAGGTTTAGATGGAATTTCTTCCAGCTCCCAAAACCTATTTAATTTTAATTCTATGTTTTCATCATGAGAAAAATGGGTAAGTACATGATTGCATTTAATATCCTTAGATTGTTTATGTTGCAGGGGACCTCCAATCAACCAGCCCAATCTCGAGGCATGTAACTTAGGAAGATTAGGGCCTAATGACTTCTGCTCACAACCTATTATGTCCCAATATAAATCTGAGCCTATGAGAATATCTATGAAAGAAGGCTGATAGAATTTAGGGTCTGCTAAGATAATATCTTTAGGAATATTAAAAGATCTAATATCAAGTACCTTGTTGGGAATTAAAGCTGTTAGTTCCTTCATAACATAAAAGTTAGAAATGACGTTGAATGGTGTATTGGACGATTTTAATTGGGCAATGCAATATGCAGTTATCGTACCTGCATCATTGTTGCCAAAACCGATTACCTTTGTAGCATTGATAGGGCAGTCCTCTAATGATAACCGTTGTTTCAGGCTTAGACTTATGAAAGAGGATTGGCTGCCACAATCAAGTAGCGCGCGTACTGTTTCACATTTATTTGTCTTGGGATTTACTATATCAATCAAGGCAGTACAAAGAAGAGCAAATTTGTTTTCTTGATTATCCTGATTGTTGCAGTTAGGCAACGTCCCAGGAGAACCGTCGGTGCTTGTACTAACTGAACAATCAGCTGTATCAGTAGGAAGGTGCAATATAGAATTGTGTCTCTTGTTGCATTCACGACAACGGCCAAAACGACATCTAAATGTAGGGTGACCCGACCTTAAACAATTAAGACACAATTTTAATTTAGTCGCCTCGGCTATACGCTCGCTAACACTCTTTGCCTTGAACGATGGACAATCAAATATTTTATGATCAGCATTACAGCATGGACAGAGGTGCGACGACGATGATTGTGGTTGTGGTTGGTTACTACTACTAATGTATGCCTTAGTATGACGTGTATGGTCCGGTTTCTTTGAATGGGCCTCTGGTCGCTGTTTATCTTGATCGGATCTAAAGGCGTTATCTGACTTGCTGCGGTGCAAGGACTCAAGCACTAATGAGCGGTCCTTTAAAAATTTATAAAATTCCTTAAATGTAGGGGTGTCTGTTGACAACGCGTTACGGTGTTCCTCCCACCTCACGAAGCTGTTATTGTCCAATTTAGAAGCGACTATGTGAATGATTAAGACTTCCCAATGCTCCGTGGCTTGTCCTAAGTTAGAGAGAGCACGTAAATTTTTAGTCACGTGGTCAACCAAGAAACGCAACGATTTTTCAGACTCCTTTTTTAGAGAGTTAATGTTAGTTAACTCACGGAGATGATGACTTATTAATAAACGTTTGTTGTCGTAACGTTCGACCAATAGGTTCCAAGCTTCCCGATAATTATCAGCAGATACTTCTAGATTTGAAACGGTTCGTGCTGCTTCTCCTTCTAAATAAGAAATTAAATAATGAAACTTGTTCACTGAACTGATTCTACTATTTTCATGTATTAAAGATCGGAATGTGTCACGAAATTCCATCCATCGAAAGTATGATCCGTCAAATTTAGATACCTGTATCAACGGTAGCCTGAAACCTATTTCATTATGATCGACACCGCAATGAGTTATGTTGTGTGGACTGCTTGAGTCGTGGACGCCCTCATCCCTACCGTGCATTTGTAATAACACTTGAGCCAGTACGATATTGCTAATGAATTCTTTCTCAATAGTTTCTCGTTCTTCAAGTTCATCTTTCAACCCACTAGAATAGAAAATTCCAATTTGACTTTGTAGGTCATCGAACCTTGAAGGTAAAGTCTCTAATTTACTAAGTTTAAGTGTAAGTTCTGCCCTATGTGTTGTAGTAAAGGTGTCTAACCGTGATATTTTAAAAGCTTTTATTTAACTTGCAATGTATGTATGTATGCATGTATGTATGTATGTTTGTTACGGTGAAATCTTGGAAGCTAAATTAGCACCACTTCCCGATGACCGATTGACCTGAAATTTTGCACACACCTTTGGTTCTGAAGACAATACATGCTCATGACAGACATAACTTAATCCTGCAGCCAGGATCGTCTCCTCACAAAGGAACTCCTCAACGTCTAATAGCGTGGACACGAAACTTTGCATACGAGTTCATATTTGATGCATAATCACGATTTGTATCATGAACTCAACCTGCAGTGAGGATCGTCTTCTCACGAGGGAACTCCTCAACGGTTAATAGCGTGGACACGAAACTTTGCATACGAGTTCATATTTGATGGATAGTGACGATTTGTATCATGAACTCAACCTGAAGCCAGGATCGTCTTCTCACGAGGGAACTCCTCAACGGCTAATAGCGTGGACACGAAAATTTGCATACGGGATCATATTTGATGCATAATCACGATTTGTATCATGAACTCAACCCGCAGCCAGGATCGTCTTCTCACGAGGGAACTCCTCAATGGCTAATAGCGTGGACACGAATCTTTGCATACGGGTTCATATTTGATGAATAGTCACGATTTGTATTATGATCTCAACCTGCAGCCAGGATAATCTTTTCACGAGGGAACTCCTCAACGGTTAATAGTGTGGATACGAAACTTTACATACGAGTTCATATTTGATGGATGGTCATAATTTGTATCCTGAACTCAACCTACAGCCAGGATCGTTTTCTCACGAGGGAACTCCTCAACGGCTAATAGCGTGGACACGAATCTTTGCTTACAAGTTCATATTTGATGGACAGTCACGATTTGTATCATGAACTCAACCTGCAGTGAGGATCGTCTTCTCACGGGGGAACTCCTCAAAGGTTAATAGCGTGGACACGAAACTTTGCATACGGGTTCATATTTGATCGATAGTCAAGATTTGTATCATGAAATCAACCTGCAGTAAGGATCGTCTTCTCACGAGGGAACTCCTCAACGGTTAATAGCGTGGACACGAAACTTTGCATACGAGTTCATATTTGATGGATAATTACGATTTGTATCATGAACTCAACCCGCAGCCAGGATCGTCTTCTCACGAGGGAACTCCTCAACGGCTAATAGCGTGGACACGAATCTTTGCATACGAGTTCATATTTGATGGATAATTACGATTTGTATCATGAACTCAACCCGCAGCCAGGATCGTCTTCTCACGAGGGAACTCCTAAACGGCTAATAGCGTGGACACGAATCTTTGCATACTAGTTCATATTTGATGGATAGTCACGATTTGTATCATGAATTCAACCCGCAGCCAGGATCGTCTTCTCACGAGGGAACTCCTCAACAGTTAATAGTGTGGACACGAAACTTTACATACGAGTTCATATTTGATGGATAATCCTGACTTGTATCATGAACTCAACCTGCAGTTAGGATCGTCTTCGCGCGAGGGAACACTTCAACGGCTAATAGCGTGGACACGAAACTTTGCATACGAGTTCATATTTGATGCATAATCACGATTTGTATCATGAACTCAACCTGCAGTGAGGATCGTCTTCTCACGAGGGAACTCCTCAACGGTTAATAGCGTGGACACGAAACTTTGCATACGAGTTCATATTTGATGGATAGTCACGATTTGTATTATGAACTCAACCTGCAGCCAGGATCGTCTTTTCACGAGGGAACTCCTCAACGGCTAATAGCGTGGACACGAATCTTTGCATACTAGTTCATATTTGATGGATAGTCACGATTTGTATCATGAATTCAACCTGCAGCCAGGATCGTCTTCTCACGAGGGAACTCCTCAACAGTTAATAGCGTGGACACGAAACTTTTCATACGGGTTCATATTAGATGGATAGTCAAGATTTGTATCATGAACTCAACCTGCAGCCAGGATCGTCTTCTCACGAGGGAACTCCTCAACGGCTAATAGCGTGGACACGAAACTTTGCATACGAGTTCATATTTGATGGATAATCTTGATTTGTATCATGAACTAAACCTGCAGCCAGGATCTTCTTCTGACGAGGGAACTCCTCAACGGCTAATAGCGTGGACACGAAACTTTGCATACGTGTTCATATTTGATGGATAATCACGATTTGTATCATGCACGCATCCTTCAGCCAGGATCGTCTCCTCACGATGGAGCTCCTCAACGGTTAATAGCGTGGATATGAAACAAAGTGTTGAGATTGAGAAAATAATGTGTTCAGAAACGATTACGGCAAAACTAAAAATGTTTAAATAAAATTATAAGTAAAAAAACCTTTTTAAAAAAAGCTTTTATTTAAATGCTCTAAAAAGTAGAAAAATAAAATTTTCTTTTAATTTTTAACTTTCAACTTTTAACCTCATTATACACAATTTATATGATCATAAAAGCTTGTCGCGAGGTTTACTTGTATAATTAAACTAGTACCTATTTAATTGAGTAACTTAAGCTGCTAAGTTTAAGTTTTTTAAATTTCAGTTTAATTAAATTCTTATAGGTATTTACGCAAACCTCGCGACAAGCTTTTATGATCATATAAATTGTGTATAATGAGGTTAAAAGTTGAAAGTTAAAAATTAAAAGAAAATTTTATTTTTCTACTTTTTAGAGCATTTAAATAAAAGCTTTTTTTAAAAAGGTTTTTTTACTTATAATTTTTTTTCTAAATAATTTTTAAACTTTGTTACTTGGCCTTTGACGGAACTACGTCTAACATTTAATTCTGCCAAGTTCTTGGCTTCATCACCCAAACCCATTATAATTATTTATTTCGAACGAAATTCTCACGAAAAAGAAATTAAAGAAAAATATAATTGTAAGTAATTAACTCAAGTGAAATTAACGTTAAAATAAACGAAATAAATAAAAGAATACGCTCACGCCCCTGATTGGTGGTCCCTGCTGCGCGGGAGACCGAAGGCGCAGGCACTGCTTCGCGGGCAGCCTCTGCCCGGAGCCACGAAAGTTGCGCGTGCGTTGCGCGCTGCGGCAACGACGCGCGACGCTCGGCGATGCACGGGAAACTTGGGCAAATCTGAAATGTTCGGCGGAATAATCACTAATCAGAACTAAATAGGCACTGTTGCAGCCTGTGGAATTAATTTCCTAAAAGAAAACTACTACTTCCAAACAAAGGAAAAATGTATGGTTAAATAAGTATGTAGGTACTTTTGAGAAATGAAATGTACTTGAATACGCTTGAAAATTCACCAAAACGGTAGAAAAAGGAAATATAGTATAGTAGAATATCCTTGCGAATTGTCACGGATACCAAATAATAGCCAACTCATGGAAATTTAAAGAAAGAAATACTTAGAAAGTATGACGCAATACGCTAACCTTGACAAAGGTGAATGTATAAAAATATGAAATCGCACAGGCGGAAAACCATACAGAAATTGGATAAGGACGTATGTTTCGTAGTGTAAACGGAAGTTTAGGAATTAAGGACGGGCACTTAGCTGCAGAAATGCTGCTGCGCTGCGGTGTGACGCTGTATTTAGCGTCAATGTCCGGCGTGCTAAGTACTTCTTGTATTCTTCCAATATACGTGTTTCTCCCAAGGGCTGGATGTGGCGCGGTGCTGACCGACTGATGGCTGCGGCGCGGTGCTGGCCTAGTCCAGCTAGACCTTGGTACTCCGAATTTCTTCTCTGATCGCGTCCTGTCACGGTCGCCACTTATGTCTACTCGTGAGACACTGGAGCTTGGTGCTCAATAAAACGACGTTTTCTTCTAGTAATTATGAGATTTAATTTAAAGACAATAAGACAGTGTAACTGTCGTTCTATTTTTGAATTTAGACAATTTAGAATTATAATCGTGTGTGGAGCGATGTTCGTCCTTTTAGAATTTAGTCTAATTAATTTGTCAAAAAGTCAGGTAGAAGTTTTTCCTTAACATAATATTTTGTGGGAGAAGTACCCTCACATAAATAAATTGTATCTGTGCGCCTGATCAAAAACAGCTAGCAGTGACTAGACGCTGATGGCGAGTTAAGTTCAGTTGTCAGGCGCAAACACTTTCTGTCTAGAAGAACAGGACACCCTGTTCTACTAGACACAATAAAAAGTTAATAAAAGCTCCTATAAACTCCCTAGTAAACGAAGGATCCTCCGACCAGACGGGTGTTATATATGGTGGGCTACTGGCCGACAGTTGTTGTCGGGATTTCTTATATATTCTTAAGGCGCAGATAACTTTACTTGCCCGATGTAGGAAATATCTGTTAGTTCTTCACATGGGTCATAGATGGCGCTGTAGTACTTTTTTAGTGTCGCTACAATATCAATACCCATCAAGTTTGCGGAATTCCGCTCATGTGTCATAGTTGTATATAAGAGCACTGCAGTGTTTTTAATTGAATAAAACGAAAGCTGGTAAAGATTTTGAATACATAGCATTCAGTGAGCCATACGGGTAACAAGAGATACTCAAAGACATTTACCAAATTATTACACTAGGAATATTCTATTATGGCCGACTGTACATTGACTAATAGGGTAGGGGTAGCTTAGCACGCATATGAAATTCAATGAGCTAAGCCGAGCGGAGCCGAACTGAGCCGAGAGGACCCGACATGAGCCGAACTTTGCCGAGTTGTGACAAGGTGACCTATTAACTCCCTTTAGTTTTGTTTAAGTTAACATGAGCGGATACTCCAAGTTTGGGACAAGAATGAAGTTTTAAGGCAAGGTTGTGAATTATTGATTTTTCACGGCTGATTGTTTTGTGTATAGCTTGATATCGCATTATTAATATTATAAAGCTGAAGAAGAGTTTGTTTGTTTGGTTGAACGCCCTAATTTCAGGAATTACTGGTTCAAATTGAATTGGATTCTTTGAGTACTGGATAGCCCATTTATCGAGGAAGGCTATTGGCTATATAGCATCACGCTACGACTAATAGGAGCGGAGCATTAATCAAAAATGTAGCAAAACCGGGAAAAAGGTGACGTAAACGAAGTTGCGCCGGACAGCTAGTTCATTAATATACTACGAAAAACAAATAGGTTAGCAGGTGTCGAGTGTAAATTGAATTGAAAAAGCGCAGACGAAATTGCGCGGGTCAGCGAGTTGCATATGTGAAGTGACAACCCTGGGTCTTCACCGATTTCATTTTATTTTGCTACTTGCACAGACCAAGGAAGCATAGCACAAAAAAAGAAAAAAGGGCTAGGACTCAGCAGTGCGTGGAGCAAGGCTGTAAATGATGATGATGATGAAATTTTATTTGATTTAATATAAAAAAATGAAATAGGTGAATTATAACAGTATCCTTCAAACGTTGAAATTCATCATAATATTTTTTTTTATTAACCGTTTTCAATCGAAGTTATTAACTGTGTAATTGTATACCCAAACCAATCGCAACATAAATACATTCCACAACTGAAATGTTAGTTTCAGCGACTATTTCATAGATAATTACATTTCGATAGCACTTCAGTACACTTGCGACTAAACACAGGTAGTTTCGATAGCAACACACACATTCCGTTTTACGATACTAACAATGGAGTTCTGATAGGGCTGCCAATAACAGATGTTATTGAATGGAATGTTATATTGTATAGACTACTTTGAAAAACCCAGCGTATGAGAACGTAGAAAAATCTGAGGTACTGTTTAAAGCACCAGTTTGAAGATACTCATATAAATCTTCCCGTGATATGATTCCTGATCATGTAGGCGAAGTCGTGGTCAGAAAACAGTTAAAATAAAAACGTTCCTATACAAAAAAACAATTATGTGAGGTCTAGTGAGGTTTGATCGTTCTCCGAACTTTACTTTCTGTAAATTATTTTATCACCACTACTCTTAAAAGGGAGGAGATGCGAAAATTTGTTGCAACTACCACAGCAAGAAAACATTGCGAGGAAACCCAAATATCCTTGAACCGCAAAATAAGAAGTTATATGACATTCATCAACCCTGAGCCCATGTGGTGGATTACTATCTCCACTCCTTCTCATAAAGACACAAAGAAGAGACCTTGTTCCACAGCCATATCTATTGTACCGCCCACTATTGTTGCATCGTTGTCGAGCTATCACCATCTCTCACAAAACAGAGACATCCCTAAGAGTGAGTATTCTGTTAACTGATAAAAATCTAAGTTCTCAAGAAGTTAGTGCCGTCGTGTGCCAACGGGACGCTAATGCCGTGCGCGCGATGACGCTGCGGAATTCTAAGTGAGGGACGCAAAAACATGGCGGGTAGGTCAGAGTTTCTATTGGTGTTAGAGGGTTCTGCGTGATTCATTTGTTTTTTTGCTGAAAATAGGAATTTCTGGGTTTCATTCAAATACGTTTAAACCTATGGTTTGAGCTAAAAACTTATTACTTTACTAGTTCAGCTAGCTAGAATGCGCAATATTTAAATACTACGCACGCAACGTCTATGATAATTTATGCCCACTTTCATCAAACAGACAGCAACTCAGATACACTCAAAATATGACATTCGATCGGCTCAGTGACTAGAGTTGAATTGGCGGCACAGTTGGTAACTGAGCGTTTGACTACTGCGCTGCGTGTCGCGGGTTCGATCCCTGCACGGAACAAATATTTGTATGGCCTACAGATTTTGTGTTCTGGCTGTTTGTAAAAGTACCCACGATACAGGACAAATTCTTAGTCCGGGGCAAAGTAAAAAAAACCTACGGTGCAATAATATAAATTGAAAGAAAGAAAAAACGTTTTATGCCACAAGTACACACATTAAAAAAGGTGATTAAAATAAAACTTAAAACTAAACAAGAACTGTTTCACGTCAGTCTGTAAAAACGAGCGTTACGTTAATGACCTTAAGATTCTCTATGTTAAGTTTTCCCAACATGTATGTGCCTGAGTTTTCCAACTGGATTCAAACCTGAATAAAATATTAATCGTAAACTTTTAGTAGTTTATGATAATATCTCTTAATAGAGATGACAAAGGCATTTTTGTCTTGATACAGTAAGTCAAAAAACTTCTGAAGAAAAGAAACGACACTAAAATTCTTACCTCCGCTCCCACGCAAAACCTTAAACCATCTATTTTTTTCCGGGCTCGTCTCAGAGGCTCGTTTAATTTGCTGAATGATTTACTTGTGTTCGCAAAGGAAACGAAAAATCGACCATTTATACTTCAGACTTCGATGTCGATCAATGAGGACGATTTAGCATTTTAAACAAGTTTCTTTTTACACCCTTGTGGAGCTTCAAGGAAATGTAGAAATACTGAATGTACCATGAATGATTGGTTTCTGTTAATGTTTGAAAAAAAGTTAGGTCTTGGTAGGAACATAAAGGAATCATTATAAAGTTAACTTCATTTTTACGATGATATTATGACCATTGAGACAAATACTAAGTTACTCGCCCCATATTACAACATAACTAGCGGCATGTGGGTGAACTGCAATTATGTATTCCTCTGCATAACCCTTCTAGGTATTCAGTCGTGATGTTATGTAAAATGATACCAGGGGTCGCAGGATATCTTCGTGCATTTCATAAAATCTTAAAACCTTTTTTAAAGCATTTTTTTTTGGATAGGTGAAAGCTTTCTAAAAAAAAAAAACGTTATTATCCTTTCCGTAGCAAAACATTACAAACTACTACAAATATGCATCAATATTGCTCAAAATCAATATTCTAAAATAAAATTTTATAAAACATCTCTTAAAACTTATGCAAGTCCGAACCATAATTTCGCAGCAACCTTGCAACATTTTGCAGCAAAATGCTGTCACAAGCAAAAATCAGCTAAACACACAATACACCTGAGCAGCTCAATTTAGAACAGCTTGTTCGGCGGCTCAGACGGGGCAGTCTTTTTGCAGCTAAAAGCACCTCGATTTCAGAGCAAGATGTCACTGAAAAGATAATCACAGTAGAATCACTCTACCAAAAATTCATTTCAAAGCCTACGCACAGAAATACACTTAACATTTCAGACTTTGCTCCTTATAGAATATTCAATTTTATTAGTGCGTAAGAAATAATCTATGTATGTAAGCCTAAACCGTATTTAGACTAGAATTTCTGTCCGTAGTTCTACAACCTCGTAGCATGGAGTTGGCGTCACGTAGCGCTACGGCCCTCGTAGCCGCGTAGACGCGCTACGAGTAGTTTTCAATACAAATTGCTTTGAGTCGAGTTTGAGTCGAGTCTGGTATAGAATTTGCGCTACATTGCGATGTAAAGTTTTATTTCTATGTTTTGAACGTTTGATTGTTGGATTAGTTCCGGTTTACTGTGGGGACAGAGCGAGTTATGTTATTGTACTGTTTCATAAACTTTATGGTAGCAATTTTATTGCCTTTGTTGTTTTTCAGCTCTACTAAGAATTTAAGGTACCTAAATATGATTCATACCTTTTTTAAATATAAAAAACAACTTTTTAATAAGGTTTTAAGGCAGACTTATTGTAATTCAGACCTCCAATAAATAATTTTAACTGCATACCGCTCATTAACCCAAAAAAGGACAAAATCAATTCCGTAACTGCACCAAGATGGATGGCGGGCCGATGTTTAACAAACACTATACTGATATAAAGCCTTCATCCATCGCACCCATGGACCAATACACTCACACGCTGCTGTAATCCACCACGCGGGCCCAGTGCGTGTTGGTAGATGTCACATGTCTTCGAATTTTTAGTTCTAGAACATTTCCTCACGAACGTTTCCACACGAACGAACACGATGTTTTCCTTCACCGTTTTCTAGGGCAATTTGCCAGTTATTTTTAAGTCTCATGTAATAGGTGGAGGGGGCTCTATAGCCATCAACCGTTTACAAAAAAAACAATAACAGTGTGTCTAACCTGGGGGTCGAACCGAGGACTTCATGGTTAGCAGACACACTTGCAACCACTACACCAACGACGCTGTCGAGGTGTTATACGCATGAAAGAAGACGTTTAGACCATGCCACTAGTGTAAACGGAATAGTGATGACTCGGGAATAACTCACAGCGACTTGGGACGCGACGGACGGAAACGGTCGACTCTCTTGACGCAAGTTGAGTCGCCTGCTGTCATAAACTTTTTTTTTTGACGTGACTACGTCTAATAAATCGATGAACGCCAGCTGCAAGCACGAAAAAGGATGACTCATTGTAACGTTACGCTCAATGTAACGTTACGATCAGCGCGAGAGCGCTGCACGAGCGAGCGAAAGGCACGATCGGCGTGAGCGTTCGGCTTGCTATAATTATGTCTACTATTATAGAACTGATTGATGTGACGCAACAACTTCTGGTTTCTTCTACTAAACATTATTTATATGACAAGTAACCATGAGCACACATGCGCACATTCGCAACAGCCAGAAAAGCTGGAGGATAAAGAAGGACGGACAAACGAATACCTTGCACCCGTCACGATGTCAGCTATCCACGTCGATGTGCACGGATGCTTTGAAGAATTCCAATCGGACCGGGCTGCCAAGTTGCATCTCCGTTAAAATGGATGACACAAAGGACAGTGGGCTAATCTGTCGCACAACAGGGTGAAAACTATAGACGATCTTGTCAAAGAAAAAAATCTAAACGAATTAAATAGTTCATTGATTTTCATTTTGATTAATTATGAAGCTATTAAAGTTTTAGTCTGTTTGAAAATACAAGGGCTTAGATGTGAGCAATTCAGCAACATTAAAATACAATTAATTATCCTGTGCCTTATAAACATCAACTGAACCAAAAATCTGTACCAAAAAAGACGTGTTACGCTGGAAAAGACAGGGTGGCCCGTGAAATTAAAATTTTATTACGTCTTTTGCAATTTGCAGGTCAGTCTCAGGTTGTTACTTACTTACTGTTAGCCTATATCATCCCACTGCTGGGCAAAAGCCTCTCCCCATGACTTCCAAATCCTTCGATCCAGGGCCAATGTGAACCACTGGTCGTGCTCGTCCCGCCATCTCCTGCTAGGTCTGCCGCGGCGCGTTCTGCCTGTGTCTGGGCTCCACATTGTGGTTATTTTGGCCCACAGCTCGTCGGGCATACGGCAGATATGGCCCAGTCCCACTTCAGCTTAGCGGCTTTTTGAGCAACGTCAGTTATTTGTGTTTTGGAGCGCAGTGTAGTGTTGCGTACATAGTCGGTTAGTTTGACGCCTAGAATGCTGCGCTCCATTGCACGTTGGCAGACCTTGAGTTTGGACTTTTGAATATTTGTCAGGTTGTATGTTGATTAAAACATGACTCGCGACCATAACTAATATGGGGTTTACAGAGTTAAAATCAAAAAATTAAAGAAAATTGAATTTCACGGACTACCCTGCCGCATTCCCCTTATTAACAAAATGCGAGTCTCCTGCAAAAGGCGAAATCAATTCAACTGATCTTCTCCTTGTGATGTCGCGTGCCCAGCTGCCCGGCACGGGATCGTATGTAACATGTCCACCAATTTTAGGTTTTAAGACGTGCTGGTTTCCTCACGAACTTTCACCTTCACGGAACCCCTAGAATAAAAATTATTTGGCCCATTGATAGCTACATAGGTACTAAACATGATATCATACCCTAGCTAGCCCCACTATCAAACACCCGCCATATCAAGTATCTATTTGAACATAAACCGTTTATCGCCGGCTATCGCTCGGACAATGGCGGCCGGGGGGAGCGCGGGGGTCGCGGGGGGGCACGGGTGACATCCGCTTCCGACGGAACCGGAAATGGCTGATATGTGACTTTGTTTTGCGCCGTTTGTTGAGCTTCCCTTATTTACCGTTAGTAATAGCTGTTAATATATTTTGAAATATCGTTAGATTTTTGTTAGGATGAAGGATATGACGTAATGCTCTAGTTACCCACATTTTATGTTATGAGTATTGTTTATGTAATGGATGCTATCGTAACATAAGTGGAGAAAATATCGTCGGCTTATTGCAAGAACTCACTAATGGCAAAAAATCACTAAGTACAGTTATTATAACAGTTAAACTCGTCTCGATTAGCTCTTTAAAGGGCAAAAACTCATTTATTTCTAGCTTTTCAAATTTGGCCGTTATGACCTAGACGTAAAGTCGATAATTACCATTTCAGATTATCTGGTGCTTAGAAACTCGATAAAGTACATTAATAGTTTTTAGTAAATAAAAAAAAAACCAAAACGGCACTTTTTTGTAATATAAATATCATTAAAGTAACTTAATAACTTTTTAAGATACGCGTTACGCACATCGCTTTTGAACAGCATTTGGTCAAAATTCATTAAGTGCACATAATTACTTCTTTAAATCTATGATTTATGACAAATAAAACATTATACAATTTTAACGACTTCTGTTATAACGAGTGACGGTCATTGTTTACAGTTTTAGTTCGGTTAAAATTAATTATCGTATCTTGGCGATTATTTGTTTTTCGAGGTTTAAGCAATCTATTTATTTTTGTACAAATTAAATGCAGTTAACTACTTTTGATAGGCTCCGGTTTCACTCTTTTTGACTTTTAATGAATTTGTCGTCGGGTGATTGCATGAATTTATTAAGTGACATAAACAAAACTGAGAAATCAGTTAATTATTTTGATTTCATTGGATGTCCTATAAAATAATATATGTTTATATAAAAAAATAAACATCACTAGAGATTTAAATATATTTATTAATAAAATCAAACATAATAAGTAGTTAAATCACTTTGGCACATAAATGAGTTAAAATAAAAGTACACATGGTACCTACTTAATTTACGAGTTATTTTAACCTACTCATCTTCTTCCGAATATACTTCTTCTAGTAAAATATCTCGACCTTCCTTGTCTGTTAGGTTTTGGTACCAGTGATGCAGCTCCGGGGGTATTATTTTTTCTGAGCACATTTTTGAGAAATCTTTGGTTATAGGAAACTTTTTGTTGCAAGCTGTTTTTAATGCACAAGCGGAATAACCGGCGGAGTGTCAGACTTGTACTGACTAAAACCCATCCATGTTCCTTCTTAGCCCTTTGTGTTCCAGGGCCACGGTATCTCTTTCGAACAGTCTCGCAGCCCTGGCAGGCATCGGCCCTCTTCGACCCCTTCCGGTTTGCTGACATCTCCTTGAGGCGCGCGTGAAACACGAACGCGCGGTCGACACGGCCTGTCGTCATAAGACGGACGGACGGTGAGCTAGCCCATTACTCACCGTCCACAAGCACGCGCCTACGGTGGCCGGGGGTCACTGGTTGCCCCCCGATGACGCCCGGGGCGTCTCCCGCGGCGGCTGAGACGTGAGGCTCTCTCCCTCTCACGTTCCGCCACCTCCTTCGCTAGCATGACAGCTTCGCAGAAGGAGGCGACGGCTTTCCATTCCCTCTCGCTCCGGGCCATGGACTGAACCAAGGCCAGACGCGAGAAGTCGCCACCGCCAATCGCCACTACGAGGACACGGCGGTGGTCAGACCAGGCGGAGCAGAACTCCACGGTGTGCTCCACCGTGTCCTCCGGCCGATCCTCGCAATGGTGACACACGGCCGTTTCCTTCCGCCCGATTTGGTGTAGGGACCTCCCGAAACAACCGTTTCCGGTGAGGAACTGCGTCAGGCGGAAGGTGAGGGTGCCGTGGCGCCTCTCCAGTCACTCCTCAAAGAGGGGACTTATCGCCACTATTGTGGCGTCGCTATCTCCATGTCACCATGAGATCCCGCCGGAGGTCAGTCCGCTGAGCGGCAATTTGCCGCGGCAGCGAAGTTTACCCCTGGCGTAGTAATTTGTGCAGGCACGCGAGGACTATCGCCTCCAGATCCCATGGCAGCAATCCGGCCAAGAGGCTCGCCGCCTCGCCGGAGATCGTGCGGTACCTCTACACTAGCCTTACGCCTACCACCTGCTGGGGCAAGTTCAGGTAGTGGGCGGCTCGCCGCCTCAAAGAACGCGCCCACACCGGGGCCCCGTAAAGGGCCATGGACCGCACGACCGCCGCGTAGAGTCTCCAGCAGGAGGTGTTTGGACCCCCCAGGTTGGGCAAGAGCCGCTTGAACGCAGCCCCGGTCCGTTCCAGTTTGGGGGCCAAACTACCGCCCTCCTACCGTCAGTATCGATCCCGACGGTGGCGCATTCCAAGGCCCATGAAAGCACATGGCCACCTCGACACCCAGTTGCCGGATTGACTCCACGACTATCGCAACCCCGCGTGTCATAAGTTCGGCCGCTGCCTCGTTCGGCCTCCCTTGTGCCAGCACCAGCGTGTCGTCAGCGCAGCAAACTACGGTTTTCGCTTTCGCAGATTTATAGTTTGGGTGGCTGTTTCAGTTGCTCTCATTTGACAAATCCAGTTCTTTATAGTCTGACCTATAGTCATATCGATATTGAACGATGTTAGGCTCCTTTTTTTCAAACCTAAAACTTTTAACTTTTAGCCACTGTAGGTACTCTTTCTCCATCAGAACCAAGAGATCTATTCAATCTAAAATTATTTCTTAGATCTTTTAGATCTATCTATTTCATTTATTGAGTTAAGTGCCATGGTTACTTTTATTTTTACTGATTTATATGCCGAAGTGATTTTTTTGAGTTCTAGATTGTTGACGTTTTAAGAATTTGTTATGAAGATAAAGAAGACTGTTTCATTAACTTTTAGGACTGATTAATACCAGTTGGTTCCTTTGAGAAACTAGTTTAATGTTAGTACTTAGCCTTATTTAAGAAATGTTTAATTCACACTTAGTGTAAACTTTCAATGATAAGAAGTCACTAACTTCGTTTTTAAGCTTTTTAAAAAATATCTCTCAATATTTTTAATTGCTTATGTTTGATTTTATTAGTAAATATATTTAACTCTCTAGTGGTGTTTATTTTTTTTATAAACATATAAAATATAAGATTTTATAAGGCATCCAATGAAATCAAAAGTAATTAATTGATTTCTCAAAGTTTTGTTTATGTCACTTAATGAGTTCTTGCAATAAGCCGACGATATGGTGTACTTATATGTTTTGTTGTATAGTTGGAAATTGAGTTGTGTTTTAAATAAACTTGAGAACAATTGTTCAGGCACAAATAAATAAATAAGCAAACGTAGACAAAAGGTAAGTTATAGTTATTTCGATGGTACACGCTTGTATTGCTATAAGAATGGAAATAAATGACTAATACCAGGTTTTGACTAGTAGATAACACAAAGCAGACGAAACTTTATTTAACTCTACAGGATGAATGCTTGTTTGGTCTCCGGACAAATCGTGGTGGCGATATTTAGGGGAGGCCTTAATCCAGCAGTGGACATCTTTCGGCTGCAAGGATCATGGATGATGATTGTCTCTACATCACCATAGAACTGGTTGAAAATTCCTACGGCAATTTTTTTTTTTTTTGTGAGTTGATCATGTCTCCCACTGCTGGGCAAAAGCCTCTTTCTCTTTTCAAACCTCTCTATTTTGTGCGTTATCTGGCCATTTTCACCCTGCAATGCAGATCAGATCGTCATGCCAGCCGCGGTCTACCTAGTTAAAATTAATTTCATCGCATTTAAATAAACAAATTATTCTTGTTACTTATTATACTAAAATAGAGTGTAAGTCATCAAAACGAGTACATCCTATTTCGTAAATTTCCCATTTCGACAGCTAAAAAAATACCATCACAAAAGTGCCGTTTCATAAATATTTTGATCTTCATACATTCAGTCCGGTTCCTTACCTTTTTATTTGGCAAGTACAGTTATAAATCACACCTGTACCGTACAAAAAACAGTTGAAAATTATGGGTTACGAAACGGAACTCAACGTATAAGATTAAAATAGTTACGAAAGTGCACTGTTTTTCACTTCTTTTTTTGTTATCCAAATGAGAAAGTTACCAAACAGGATGTAGCCATCAGCGGCTTTTAAAATAATAATATGATAATGATAAGTTCAAAATATTCGTATTTGAACAAAGTATTAGATCTTTAACATTAAAAAGATATATGCGAGCCTACCTACAATCATACTAAAAATTTTATTAATTAAATATCCAGCATTATAAATTTAATGTACTAGTTAATCTGTAGCCTCATTGCACATTATTATCTAATTTATTAAACGATTCAGTAATTTTGCTATAAGCATAGCTATCATCATTAATTTATGTAAGCGTTTCATAATCATTTAACCTCGTTCATTTATTTTTCAAATTAATAAATCTACCAATCTATATTACTGTCCCATTGCTGGGCAAAGTCCTCTTTTCATACAACACAAATATAGAATTCATTAATGTATTGACATACTATGCACAGCGTAAACCGCTGGGTCTAGTTTCGCACTAGAGTTCCTTTTATAGCGAAAGTAGGAAATAAGAAAGTAAGAAGTTCGTTACATTTTTTGGATTTTTTGTGTTATAAAGTCAGTAATATTTTACTGACAAGTGGTTAACGATAACATCTTAATAAATAAATAAAAAATAAAATCATTTAATTCAAGTATCACTGACTCATAATAGAAATAATACAATTACACAGCCACATTACATACACAACATTTAAAAACAATTTTATATCTTAACAGCTTTACAGTTTGATTACCGGACGTATCTGTACATAAACGATGTCGCTTCCCGCCGTCTGTAGGCTTAGATCTTACAAACTACGCAATCGATTTTGATGCGGTTTTCATGAATAGACAAAATGATTCAAAAGGCGAGCCCCCCGTGCAAAGCCGGGGTGGAGTGGAGTTTGTTATAAAAAAGAAACTAAAGAAAGCTGCTACCCACTTACTAAAATAATCTCTTATGGAGTGAGTTTCTGCGACACTGACACCACCTGAAAGTCAAAGCTTCTATTTTGTTCGAAACAAACACAAACCAATGTAATTACAGCTTCGTTTTTGTAGCGCCATTAATTAATTAATTATCTGCTACTAGTAAAACTTTCATAGTCTGTCACCACAGCCATGTTGTAAACTAGTTTACTATCAAACTATTTACTCTCCAGTCAGCTTGTAATTAACTTAGTTTTTGTACGATGCAATGGCATAAAAGCTCTACATCTACACGATATATAATATAATTTCTGTAATTCTGGAAGCGTTAGGCTGAGGTACACACTCACTTGTTTTAGTCATAGGTGTCAGCAGTGTTAAGATTGCTTATCATAAGTATCTAACTATTCTTGATATTGTAATGCAAAATCTCTTGGTCAAGGAGCTCAACCAGGGAAGTACGGAAGTAGTAGGAGCTCAACCATCATCCTATTTGAAAGTTATGGGCACCCAATAAGTTCTTACAATATGAGACCTTTTAGCTTTGTACATATTTGGGATGGCAACGCACTTACAATGCCTCTGGTATAACAGATTTCCATGTAGGGTGGCCACA
Organism: Cerastis rubricosa; assembly: GCA_949152445.1. Classification (NCBI taxonomy): domain Eukaryota; kingdom Metazoa; phylum Arthropoda; class Insecta; order Lepidoptera; family Noctuidae; genus Cerastis; species Cerastis rubricosa. The sequence goes on from OX424541.1 coordinate 21,288,419, forward strand.
GCATTGTATAAATTCAATTAATTTAGTATTATATAATCGCATAGCCCATATTGTGTGAGTCCTATGTACTAGATAGCTATCATTTACTGGAAACCTACGTCTTTTATTGACTTGAATGTGCCCTGGCGGTTGAGAGTATGTCATGCTCACTCAAATGTCACGCTGATGGCGGCGTGTGTGTCGGGTCATTTAGTTCCCTTCAAAATGGTTGAGTTGAATGATGGCTGATCCATGCGTCATGTTCGTGAACGGGCGCTGTCAGTTGTGCCTGGTCGTCTCTTAGCTGCCACGGCTTATTTCGAACTAATTATTTTATCTTTTAATTGTTTTTTTTTGTTTTTGCTATGGACACTTTTAACGTGAAGTCTTGCTACATCGTTCTCACATAATGTACCATCTCAACATGAATGATGTAACCAAGGTTTTTGTAACAAGATTCTGATTTAAAAGAGTGTCCATGGAGTTTCTTGCCCATTCTTCTCCATAGAGATCTACGCCTTGGAATGGGCAACTACAGTACTTTCACAGTTATTATGTCTTGTGACTGGGACTGTAGCTTAATTTTTATTGTTGTTCGACCATTCAAAAGTGCCTGTAACTGGCTTATTTGAAATAAATGATTTGATTTGATTTGATTTGATTTGACAGCGTATTACAGCACCCACAGGTAGATCAGACTGGATGACTAAAGAGAAGGACAACATGCCGTAGCGCAGCTTGGGAGAGGCCTATCTCCAGAAGTGATCGATGGGCAGAATTGATTACATGGTTGACAGACGGTGCTGTCCACTCACCATGGCCCATGTCACTAAATTGCCATAAATTGCTTTCCGTGAATATTAAATTGAATGCTTGACGCACATAAATTATCTCCACATTCCGTGAAGTCACAAGCACATAGTTACCCTATGTCTAGGATAATAAATCAAGCTGTGTCTCTCTATAAAACTGTATTATATACTGTATCTCTATAAAACTGTCTATAGGCACATCTGTTTTAAACTTGTCTGAGTTTAGTTTAGGCGGGGTTTATATGACAGCGGGCAGGAGCGGTAGTTTTGCGTCTAAGTAGGCCCCTTTTTAGACCTTTTTAGTTTTCTTAATTTTCGTTTCTTCGAGCGTCACGAAACCTTCAATAGCGCTGTTAGCTCGTAATTAGTCGACACTGTTCATTTAAAAGTATCAAATAATACGTGAAAGTCAGACGCTATGAATGAATGAATGAAAACAGGCGGCCGGCAGTTTGACCATCTACCGATTGGTTTTCTTTGGGTAACATAGAAATCAGTCTTATTGTTACTGCGGACAGAAGCTTAGTCAGAAGCATAAAAACTCTGACACCAGGTTACGCATTAACCAAGTGAAAAAGAAAGAAAGACTGTGGTCTTTCATAGCGCGTCTACATTACTCAATGAAGATTGAGGATGTGGTGGCGTATTTGAGAGTTAAGACCGACTGGACTCTGAGGGTTGAAGCGTTGGAGTCGCGCCACAACATCACCTTTAAATCGTTCGTGGTACGAGTTCCGACCCAACATCTGCAGACCTTTTTAAAAGAGGACTTCTGGCCGAAAGGTGTCGTATATCGACGTTTCCGAGGACGGTTACGCGACACCACGCAGAGAAATACGACTCCATCAATGTTACGTGTTTAGTTATAGTAGGTTTTTCTAATTATGTGTAGCATTATTTTGTGTATTTTATCCATGGGCCTCAGTTACCTGATAATAAAATGTTTATCTCTTTATTCACTTTCTTTACATATCTATTATATTTTTAAATATTTTTACAAAATAACATATAAAAAACATTTAAAAATATAAAAAATAGTAGCCCACCAGCATCGGGAACAGGGTCCGGGCTACCGGTGGTCAGGGCTCTTGAGAGAGGAACCTCCTGACAATACGTGCCGTGTCTAGAAGTACTGCTTTCTGAATCAAGCCCTTGATCCAGCTGTCAAGCGAAAGACTCCGCAGATGTTGGTCGAAGCTTTTGGCTATTAAGCCATTGGCCGACACGACTATCGGCACAATGACTGCTGTTGGCACGTCCCACATGTCGACAACCTCGCGAGCCAGATCTAGATACTTGAATTGCTTATCTTTCTCTGCTTTCACGAGGTTCTCGTCATGCGGGACCGTTATATCAACAATCATTGCGCGACGCTCCAATCGATCTATCACCACAATGTCAGGCTTATTGGCAACAATAGTCCTGTCAGTGACGATAGGTCGATCCCAATACAACGTGATATTACCATTATCGAGAACTGGGTCGGGCGCATACTTATAGTATGGCACTTCTGATTCCACAAGGTTGTATTTCAAAGCAAGTTGCTGGTGGATTATCCTGGCAACAAGGTTGTGTCTATGCAAGTACTCTCCGTTAGCCAGACGAGAACAACCAGAAATAATATGTCTGATGGACTCACCCGGACGGTGGCATGCCCGACACACGTCCACCGTCCCGTCCTTCATAATATGTTTCCGGTAGTTATTCGTCAGCATAACTTCGTCCATTATTGCACAGACAAAACCTTCAGTTTCCCCGAAGAGGTCACCGAAACGCAGCCAGGATACAGACGCTAAGAAGTCTACATCGGGCCCGTGTAAGGCCCGGTAAAAGCGTCCGTGAAGCACCTTGCTCTGCCATACATCCTTGCGGTCATTAGTGTCTAATACTACAGGCTTGCGCCAGTTCTCGTTAGCCAAGAAGAGCGGGGTAAGGCCCTTGTCGACTGAGACCACATCTCGGTGCATCCCCACGTCGGCTGCTAAGAAGTATTCCCTGAGACTGCATACCTCACGGTTGTGCAGGGTCTTAGCATTTAAGAAGCCACGACCCCCACACTTCCGCGGGATATACAGTCTCATCACCGATGACCGTGGGTGATGCATCCGATTTGTGGTCAGCAGTACGCGGACTTTCCTATCTAGGGCATCAAGTTCTGTCTGAGTCCATTTGAGTATGCCGAAAGAATACATCAAAACCGGCATGACCCAACCGTTGAAGGCACGTACCTTGTTTCCGCCTGACAGAAGACTGCTTAGCACCTTATGCAGGCGGCCAAAGAAACGCTCCCTCAACGATTGTTTCATGACAGCAGTATTGATACCTAATGCTTCCGACATACCCAAATACTTGTAGGTTTCTGTTGAGGAGAGGGATCTAAGGTGTACGGAATCCGAGAGTTGAGTTCCCACGGATTCCGTAATCTCCCCTCGCTTCACATGCATGACTGCACATTTGTCCACACCAAATTCCATCCTGATGGCGCTACTGAAAGTTTCAGTTACCTTCAGTAGCTTCATCAGTTGCAAATTGTTGGGGGCAAAGATTTTCAGATCATCCATGTAAAGAAGGTGAGATATGACCTGACCACCTCTCCTCAACCGATAGCCTAGACCTGAACCTTCCAGCAGTGTGCTAAGAGGGTTCAAGGCTAGACAAAACCACAATGGACTCAGACTATCACCCTGAAATATACCACGCTCAATCCTTATTGGTTCGCTGTTCCTCTGCATTTGTCGACATCCTGGATAGCGAAGGACTGTCCTCCATTGCCCCATACACGACTCAAGAAAGGCGCGTAGAGTTGCATCTATCTTGTACAACTCCAGCACCCTCATGAGCCATGTATGCGGAACTGAGTCGTAGGCCTTCTTATAATCTATCCAACATGTAGACAGATGCCTTCGGGAGCGGCGAACCTGTTGGCTAATAGCCATATCAGTGAGGAGCAGCTCCTTAGTACCACGGGACCCGTTCCTACATCCATTCTCAGAGGGAGACATGATGGAATTACTGTCAATATGTTGGTTAATTTTAGCTCTCAAAATGGATGTAAGAACTTTATAGACCGTTGGCAAGCAAGTGATAGGTCTATAAAATGTTTATTATTATTATAGCATGTGGGTGGATTTGCTGCCACGGTTAGCGGTGGCGTTGCCTTCGACCTTCTCCCCGCTACCACTGCGCCCACACATTTAGAACCACTCTGACCCCGCTCACGTCCACATTCTGAGATAAAACACAATATAACTTGCAACAGAACGGTTCTATTCAGATTAGTTCTAACAAGAGAATATTACGTTCTTTGCTTCTACAGTTCTACCTTTTATTGACGCCGTATAGGATACCTACGTGACAAGGCTTGTTATCTGTCCCAATGGATTTTTATTGGTTTCAATTAGGAATTGTGTTACTAATATGTCTAGTGGTCATAGAAATCACTTCGGAATGATCCTAGGTTCGATCACGACTAACTCATGTCGATTGGTTTTGGGATTTTAAATTCAATAATTACGTAATTTACGGTGGCTGATGGAAAAAGGTATATCCGAGTTAATACATAGACAAGATGACGTATTCCTTACAAATATTGTACAGCAAGTAGGATAAACATGCGTAGAACGAATAGCACAACTGGTATAATATTGGTGGACCATATCTCTCCGTCTATTCCTTATGATGATGAACGTTCCACATTTAGCAAGACGAAATATTTTTTGTTATATTTTCATAAAAAAACCACAAATCTACCGATACGGACCTTTATAAGAAAACTGGAGTGGGTGGGGTCTTAAACTATGTGTGGGTTGACTAATAGTGTATTGTGGGCAATCTCTCAGCTGCCATGTAAATGGTGCCTGTCGATGTATTTTGTGTATTTGATAAATTGTTTCACAGGGAGTTCAGTAACCTGAAATATTTCCACCGGCAAAATGGTGCACTGTGCGGGGAAGTACAGAAGTTTATGGATCTAGGGGATGTCTTAAAACTTTTAATCATATTGATATTATTATGTTAGTTCTGCACCGTGATGCATTATGGTAATGAAACCACCATCATTATCATCATCTTATCCCAATTCGTTTGGGGTCAGCGCAGCATGTCATCATTCTTCCGTACTTCTCTATTACTCGTCATCCCATCAGACACCTCCTTTCTTGCCATATCATCCTTCACACAGTCCATCCATCGTTTCTTTGGTCTTTGGCAACCATGATCGATAATTCGATATGGCGACTTGGGGATACCAAAGTCAAACAGTGAGTGTCTATCGATTGAAATTAATGAGTCAATGAACGATGATAGTATGTGTCTAAGTTGTGTATTGTACTAACCAAATGGACTTGTAGTCTGAAATAAAAGAATTGTTATTATTTTTATAAAACAAGAGCACTGCACTTTTTATTTATTTACGAGGTATGACTTCTGCCCCGTGTGTTAATAAAGTACCTGTCTCTACTCCAAAACAATATTTACAAATACTTTGCAAGTGTAACTGTGTTATTCTCTTATTATAAGTTGTAAGCATATTGTTTTACCTTAGTAAAAAAATAAAACGTAAACGTTATAATGTCTCTCTAATACCTCTTTAAGTAAGGTAGGCAAGGTTTCTTCGAAAAACACAAAGTCAGTGTTCTCGTTATTACAAACCTATTCGCTATATTATGGGGATGGGTAAAACCCTGAACTAGATATATGCTGAGTTAATTACTAAATTAAAACCGAAAATTGTTTGTAATGTAAGCTAATTATCTTACGAGATAAAGCCGTATGTTTTCTCGGAAAAGAGGAGGAAACCCTTTCTAGAAAGTGTGAAAAGAGCTGTAAGTAGATAATGTCATATGAATGTGTGTATGAAACAAACCACAATATCATGTCAGTTTCATCTTTATTTAAAAAGTGTTTTGAATGATCACTAACGACGGGATATTTACATTGTTTCCGGTATGGGGCTTTAGACTGTGTTTTAAAATATCACTATCACTTGTGACGGGATATTTACCATGTTTATTATTTTTTTGAGTCCTCAATATTGGTTTTTTAGACTGTGTTTTGAATTATTAATAACACTTGTGACGGGATATTTACCAAGTTTATTATTTGTTTTGGGTTCCCGATATTGGTATTTAGACTGTGTTTCGAATTATCAATAACACTTGTGACGGGATATTTACCAAGTTTATTATTTGTTTTGAGTTCCCGGTATTGGTTTTTTTTAAATTGTGTTTTGAATTATTGTAATTTATTTTTAACTGTTTCAATTCATCATCTGCCTAGCCTTTTCCCAATTATGGATGTTGGGATGGCTGCCAGTCTATCCGGATGCAGCTGAATACCAGTATTATCTGACCTCCACAACTTTACAAAAATTGTAGTCCCATGTAACAGCCAAGCCAATTGCCTCCGGACATAAATTCAATACGACTCGTGGTTAACTTTGCCAATGAAACTGAACTCGATTAGCACATCTAAACGGCGTTCGAGAGCATTAAATATCAATGAAGGAAGTGACAGTTCTTAAACGTAGTTTAGGTGTGTCTATTGCGGTCAATTATAATAGTAAAACAGCACATAAAAACGTCTCGCAGGTTGAACCTAAAACCATGCTCCACAGTCGTTCAACAATATCCAGAAAACCAAAAGTATTTTCCATTTAACCTTTTGAAAACTTGCTACTGCATCTAAAATTTAAAATCATAGCAGTGAAAGTCAACAAGCCCGTGCAGCGCGCTGAAGTGAACAAAGCCGTGATTTAAAGCGCTGCGCGCTGCACCGACTATTTACGAAGTAAAAGCTAAAGCCGCTTTATTGTGTTAGACCTAATGTACGGTTGAAGTAATAAGAGAGAATCGCTGGAAAATGTAACAATTTGACATTGTCAATGTCTTTTGTGAGTGGTTTGTAAATAACAAAAGTTAGACCTGATATCCAGATAGTAGCCAAATTTATTGTGACTATCTTTGACCCCTACTATAAACTGAATTAACATTTTTGGTTGTCCTCTAATTTGTTTTTACTGGTCCAATCTATACTAATATTATAAAGAGGTAAGTATGTAAGTTTGAATGTCGAGATAATCTCCGGAACTAATGAACCAATTCTAAAAAATGTTAAACTGGTAGAAAGCTACATTATTCCTGAGTGCTATAAATTATATTGATATCACGCATATAAGCCGAGCTTTTACAATTTTTGTCTTGCTAGGCGGCAAGCAATACCTCCTAAAACAGAGCTATTTGCATGCGCTGCCCATTCTTCGTTCGTTTGACGATTCAGTCATGTGAACGGCTATTTAAAACGTATGGACGGAACGTAACAACGGAGCAAACGGCATATCGGTATCACGATGGCTCTTTAAGCTACCTGGTCGCAAGTATAATCCCCAATATTGTTTTCACTTTTGTGATTTGTTTGAGGACGACAACATTGAAAGCATACCTTATCAGATGCAGTTCGTACGGATTCGGCTCCTAAACTAAGATAACCCTTTAGATCCCATTGGTTTACAGCAATCATTAAAAAAACTTTGTGAAGACTAGTTGCAAGTGCGTCAGGAGAATAACGATATGCCAATATCCGATGATATTATAAAGTCAAGGTTTAATTCTAATAGAACACATAATATATATTCAGTGAAAAATCACCAACTGTTTGCTAGTTATGTTTAAGTGCCATGTAAAAAATAGTGAGCCTATTGTATAACCGGGCACAAGTCAAAACTCTTATTGGAAAGAATCAAAAGCACTTTGCTTGACCTGGAATTCGAACCCAGGACCTCATGATTAGCAGTAGCGCTTACGACCACTAGACCAACGAAGCAGTAACAAACATTCACAACTGCTTAATGTACATAAACATAACATCACGCATGTAATCTCCAAAGGTCTAAGCTGAGGTATATCTAACAATACACACGTTTCTAATAATACATACATTACACCCTTTTTTTTTCGGATGGTAAATCATCAAATAACCGAGGTCCCGCTCTGGGTGGAGCGCAAGGGAGTGTCAGACTTGACTGACTAAAACCCATCCATGTTCCTTCTTAGCCCTTTGTGTTCCAGGGCCACGGTATCTCTTTCGAACAGTCCCGCAGCCCTGGCAGGCATCGGCCTTCTTGGACCCCTTCCAATTTGCTGACATCTCCTTGAGGCACGCGTGGAACACACGAACGCGTCGTCGGCACGGTCTGTCGTCATAAGACGGACGGACGGTGAGCTAGCCCATTACTCACCGTCCACAGGCACGCGCCTACGGTGGCCGGGGGCCACTGGATGCCCGCCGACGCCCGGGGCGTCTCCCGCGGTGGCTGGGACGTGAGGCTCTCTCCCTCTCACGTTCCGCCACCTCGACGGCCTCGCAATCCATCTCACTCCGGACCATGGATTGAACCAGGACCGGACATGAGAGGTCGCCGCCGACAATCGCCGCTACGAGGACATGGCAGTGCTCAGCCCAAGCGGGGCAGAGCTCTACTGTATGCTCCACCGTGTCCTATACATTTACTCTTAACCAAATACATTGTAAAACAAAACACTACCAGAATCTAGTCGGACAAGACCAAGTCCAACCACGAAATAAAAATCGACGAAATTACGCGACTCATAATCATACTTAAAAGACCATCCCTCTAAACGCTAAATCCGCCATGTATTTTCCACCACACTTTTTCATATCTACCCGCAAAACAAGCAGTAGGAAAGTGCGAAGTTAAAAACACGGTGTAAGCATAGTACGGAGATAGGGGCAGCAAGAATTTCATTAAACTTGCCTCGTTGGCCGAGATCGAGAATTACTGGCTGTCGGGGCGGACTGCCGTTACACCGAAACGAACTTAAATGGGTTTGTGAATCGTTGAGGGTTTTTGGTTGAGACGATTTTTCAGTGTAAATTGTGAAAAGTGGAAACTTTGGGAATGGAGAATTTGTCATTTGTAGTCGCTGGGTAAAAACTATTGAAAAATATTTTCTGTTCTGAGTTACCTTTGATTTTAGTAGGTACCTAAAAAGATCCTTTAAGATATTTTGCTGGTGCGGGCTTCGCAATGATAACATTAAAAATAAAACCGGACAAGTGCGAGTCGGACTCTCCCACTGAGGGTTTGTACAAGTTCACTTTTGTTATGCGCGTTTATTAAATCTATCGTTTTTTTTTTGAAGATTTAATTACAAATACACACATCAAAAGTGTCTAGGGATCAAGCATTTTTATGCGGATTTCTTGAGATTGAGATGTGGCTTTGTAATAAATTTATGATTTTATAAATTTATATGGATCCTTTTTGGTGCATTTCATAATTTGAATCAGGAACTGTGAATCAAATTCGAGTAAAAGATGAAAATCAGCTGTCAATATTTTCCCTATAAAAACATACAACGCATTGAAGACATTATTAGTGCTACTGTTTCCCTACTACTGATTAAAACCAACGTTATTATGGAGCGGCGACGTCATTTAAGCAGGGAAGAAATGCTCAGAGCCGTGGGAATGATAGAAGCTGGTTCCCGGCAACGTACTGTGGCTTTAGCTCTGAATACAAGTCAGAGTGTTATCAGTCGACTTTGGACACGTTACCGAAGCACTGGTACCGTGGCTGAGCGCCATGGAGGACGGTATCGCTGCACCACACGGAGACAAGACCGATACATTCAAATCTTAACTCGAAGAGCTCCAACAATAACCGCCATGATGTTAGCCGTGAGGCTTCATCACTCTTCAGGGAACTTAATTAGCGACCAAACAGTCAGAAACCGCTTGCATGAAGTGAACCTTCATTCCCGAAGACCGCTACGGGTACCACCTATAGCAATGCACAATCGTAGGATTCGATATCAATGGGCTCTTGAACACAGAAATTGGGCAGAAGAACAATGGCGTTTCGTGTGCTTTTCTGATGAGTCTCGTTTTGGTATGAGACCGGATACAAGACGTATACGACACTGGAGAACCCCTGGACGCCAACAGCGATTAAAATCCTGCCAGGACGTCCATCCTTATAGTGGTGGAACCATCATGGTATGGGCGGGTATTTGGATCGGCGGAAGAACTGAGTTGATTTGGATCAGAGGCAACCTCAACGCTCAAATTTATGCTGAGACGATTGTATCAGACGTCATCGTTCCTCTACAAGTGCAAATCGGTCCCTTATTTCAGTTAATGCATGATAATGCACGACCGCACACCGCAAGAGTTGTAAGACAGACTCTCGCCGCAGCTAACATCAATGTCCTGCCCTGGCCTGCTCAGTCGCCAGACTTGAACCCGATTGAGCATGCATGGGATATACAATACAATACAATACAATACAATCCTTTATTTCAGGCAACTAGGCCCATAGAACACAATACATATATAAGCATAAAATGACTAACTATAAACTAATACATATTTTATAAAACTAAATCTTTAAACTATTGTACACGAAGTGACGGCGTCGTGTCGCGCTGCGTGATGTCGCGTAGCCTTCCGCGGAATCGCCGATACCTGACACCCTTCGGCCAAAACTCCTCCTTGAGGAAGGTCTCGATATGATGAGTCGGAACTCGCACCACGAACGATTTGAAATTCGTGGTGTGGCGCGACTCCAACTTCTCGACCCTCAAGGTCCAGCTGGTCTTCACTCGTTCATACTCCATGACCTCCTCAACCTTCGTGGTGTGATGTAGCCGGGACACGTAGAGCTGCGTCGTGGGTATTGCCGGACGCAGCATCATATTGGGTCCTGCTGGCGCGGTCCCGCACAGGTTCCGACTAGAAGGCTTCTTGCTCTTCTTCCTCTCCACCTTCACGAAGCCACAGAGAATAGCTATGATATGCTACAGAGAAGAGCTCTGCCGAATATGGAGGGTATCCAGTCGCAAGAAGACCTTTTTTTGTTGTTGCAACGAACATGGGCGGCCATTCCACAGCGTGATTTGGATGAACTCATTTTGAGTATGCCAAACCGATGTTCTTGTGTTGTTAGTGTTCGCGGTAGAAACACGGATTATTAATTGTTTAAGTTACCCAATAAAATTTTAAAGAAAACTGTTATTTCAGTCTTTTTTTCGAACTTGAATGTTAGTGGTTCAAATGTCAAAAATCCCTTTATTAGAAAATGGCAAATTTCTTTATTAATGCAAAGGTGACTTGGTTTATCGTTACTGTGACAAACGAAAACACTTTATTTGATGAATCCTTAAAGAAAATTTTAATTAATATCAATCAGGAGAAAAGTTATTGCAAAAATATATGTTGATCCCTAGACACTTTTGATGTGTGTATATAGTTTTCAGATTTTTCCCCGTACTTGCGTATAAAGCGATATTACTTGCCATATTTCATAGTTCTAGGTCAACGGGAAGTACCTTATACATTTTGATTTCCTTGAGAATGTGGAAATATACGTTTTTTGCGCCATAAAAGGCCGTATATTTTTTTACCTTAATCTGGAAGTTTGATTTTTTTACAGCTCGAAGAGGAGAGCAGATTTTTTATCATGTTTAAAACAGAGTTTTGAATCATTGTAATGAGGTTTATTTTTACATGTTAATTCTTTTATTATTGAGAATGCTTGAGAGCAAAACTGACGCACTTCGTGTGAAATAATAAGAGGAGCCGACCGGCTCCGATTGCGTCCTCTCTCGCACCGCGACCCACATGCGCTGACAGTCACCATGTTCCAAGCGAGCAGGTATGTGTCAAAAGAAGAGGTCCGGCCGATGCTCTCCGAGTCGGTTAGTGTGAGGACAGATCCTAAAGGGACTGTAGATCTACATATAAAGTTTTAATTTCAACTCGATACCTCCACTTGTTCCGGAGATAAAGGACAGACAGACGGACAAGAAAGTGATCCTATAAGTGTTCCGTTTTTTCCTTTTGAAGTACGGAACCCTAAAAATGCATCAACATTTAAATTGTGTTATAATGCATAGGACAAGCAAATAAATTGGAACGGGTGGATTTTAACTATAGTTTGTTAACAGGAGTTATAATACGTAAATGATACATGCTGCCCATTCTCTTGGCCTAAGCATTCAATCAAACAAAATTTTCTAAAACAGAAAACTTTAACGTGTGTTTGCATAAACCAGCTATTCGCAGATCTGCTTAAAATTCTGCTGATCCGATAAACCGCGCCCGCAAGAGACGATCACCCAAAATACATAAAACTCAAATATTTAAACTTGCGAACTGAATTTGATTCCTATCGCCAACACTCCATTTTTATATCGTCGGAACACAGTAAACTTTTATATTTACCCATAACATTTCTATTTCTGGCTAATATAATTGAAAGAGAGTTCGTGTATTGTTTTAAACAAACGATGGAAACAAACGTTCAATCAATTCGCAAGCTGGTAACCGGATAAGGCTGAATGGATGAAAAGCTTTTTTATTTACTTCATTTTTAGAATACACGTGGATTTTTTAGTATGTTATTTCAAATGCTAAGTTTTTTTATTGTGATTGTATGGGTAATGAAAAAGAGTCTTTGTAGATTAAAGAGTTAGTGGTTTAACCTTTGTAGAGGTAGGAATGATACGTCGGCAATGCATTTAAGCTTTTATTTTCATTAAACTCTTGTTACACTATTATTAAAGATTTGATTGGTGCATCAGATCAATCAATTTGTTTAGAAAAAAACTCAAAAGAAAAAAAAAAAGATAAAAGGAAAAAAAAACAAAAAAAGTAGAAAAAAAGTCATTTCAGCTTACAGTGAAGCTGTATTAAAAAAAAAAAAACAATATAAATCAGGTACGTTACATTTTTTACGTAATTTGGGAACACCTATGTAATTTCAACTAAATATTATAAGAATGGCTATTAGCAAGATACAAATCGGTGTGAATGCAGCCACCAACGGCGGCTTTTTGATTTTATAGCGAGCACTAATTTAACGTGTAAACGATATAGCACTTTGTCATAGCACTCGTAAGATCCAGCGGGAAACTTTCTGTTTGTGTCCAACTACCCGTCTTACACCCACTTAAATTATTGAACGAGGTTCGAAAACCTTTAAGAATTACAATTTGTTGAGGTTGAAGTAGAACATACTAATATTGGCAGAAATTAGGCTATTACAATTGCTGATAGGTGAGACATCGTTTACGTTTACAAAAAATAAAAAAATAAGTTACATAAATAACATGCATAAACTGACTCCTTATACGGCAGAAATCATAGAGCACCATGTTCCATTTGCTTGCTACTCAAGTTACAGTAGACATTTTTAATGAAAGTCGATAACTATTTGGCTATTTGAGTTTGCTCATTTTATTTTTTTATTTAACAATTTGTACACACTTTATACAAAGAAGAAGAAAGGAACAGAAAATAGGTACAAAGGTGATGCTTATTTCTAAAGAAATCTCTTCCAGCGTACCTCTCTCTCTCTCTATCTCTTTCTCTCTTTTACTGATAGACAGGGATTTCAAGGAATTCAAGTCAACAAAAAACAACTTAGTTCTAAAAAACTTATTAAATAGGCAATAAAAACAATGTCGTGAACCAAAACCTAAATTGCTCTCAATTCGGCTTTTTGATATTATAGCTAAAACTAAATGAAAGTGGAAACTATATAATACTTTGTTATTGTTCCCATAAGATATAACTTGGGAACTTTCTGTTTGTCTCAATTCTCATCTCTTGATTTAACCCAATTTATCCTTTTCAAACTTATAATTTATATTATGTGCGGACTGTAGTTTGATTTTATTGTTATTGTATTTTCATTCTTCAGATGAAATACCTAGGTAGGTACTACAAATATTTACTTTCGAGTTTTGTGTTATAAGAAGGTTTTTTTTATTTTTATCAAAGACTTAAAAGAACTCAAACACAAAGCATTTATTGAAGAATTGTTTAGTGTCCGTAGTCAAAATTAAAAATATATACTTTACCTACTTACCTGGGCTGTGGAGGTCAGATAGGCAGTCGCTACATGTAAAATACTGTTACTCAGCTGTACCCGGAAAGACTGGAAGCCGATCCCAACAAAGTTTGGGAAAAGGCTAGGCAGATGATGACTTTGCTCCGTTCCAAAGCGTAGACCTCTATGGAGATACACAAACAAACAATTCCACGTATCCTCTAAAAAAATAGCAACCAGTACTAAGCCAACTACACTATTAAAACGAGTTCAGCATACTTTTAAGATGAAAGTAAAATGTACAAAACAAAAGTACCTTCGCAGAAAATCAAAATATAACTTCTTTTAACAGACCTCTTAAACACGAAGATGTTCCCCACAAAAATTAATTACGTCCATTTCTCCCAACTAACTTAGTTACTCAAAACTTCGGACAACTCCGAAACAACTGAGCGATAGCTAAAATCATGTTTGATTCAAACATGTGCCAACTTGTTCATAATTGGCGCTGGAACAGTGTGAATAGGTCTCCTTTCAACTGGCGCTAGTTTGGACATGTTCATTGGCTTCTATCAGTAATTGAAGTTAATTGACAATGGAGTTATGTGGTAAAGAGTTTCTTAGAGTATTTGACTTTAAGTTGTTATCCGCTTATTGTTATATCTATTTGTAGATGCGGATATCATTAATACAGTGTTGGGGGCGCTAGTGACCTGTGAAATTGATTTGTACAATGTTTATAAAATACAGCAGCAGATGTGAATTTTAGCCACGTACCAAAAGATCCTTGTGCAACTACAGGTATTGTGGCAATTGACGTTTTGTCAGCTTATTTCTATAAGTAATTAATAAGCAAATCTGTATTGATCACAAGGTTAAGATAAGTGAATCGGTGATTGTTGCATTCCAGATGCTCTGGATGCTCTGGATACGAATAAAAAGTAATAAATAATCCTAAATGTAAATATTAGTTATGATTTTGGTAAACGTTAAGAAAATGTGTAACACCCAAAGGACCCATATGCCTTTTTTACATTAATGATAGAAAATAAACGAAAAAAGAAAAGTATAAAAAATAACGAATAACCCCGCTCGGTAACATAATTATATAATAATGATCTTCTATTTTAAATAGTCCTAATTTCTAATTGAAAAGCACTAACGGTCGAAAACTGTTTTTTTTTAATTGTGTTTTGCTTTGCGAGACTTGCATTTTTGTACACATGATAAACATGTTAACATTTAATTAACATTTAACGTTGTTTGTTATTGCGACACTGTAGCACTCTAACTATTTATATTGCTGTGCCCTAGCAGGGTTCATGTATGAAACCTACATAATTGTACTTGTAACAACTTGTAAACTACATGAATGCAATAAATGATGACTATGACTACACGTTACGTTTTAGTTGGGATCTCATTTCTTTTTACCCGACTGAAGGTAGGGTAGGGCTCCAGAGAAAGGAACCTCCTAACAATACGAGCCGTGTCCAGGAGTACCGCTTTCTGAATCAAGCCCTTGATCCAGCTGCCTAACGAGAGCCTCATCAGATATTGGTCGAGGCTCTTGGCAATTAGACCATTGGCTGATACGACTATCGGCACAATGATCGCTGAGTCAACATGCCACATATCGACAACCTCGCGAGCCAAGTCAATATACTTGATTTGTTTATCTTTCTCGGCCTTCACGAAGTTCTCGTCATGTGGAACCGTTATGTCAACAATCATTGCGCGCCGCTCTGATCGATCCACCACCGCTATATCAGGCTTATTGGCTACAATAGTCCTGTCAGTGATGATGGATTGATCCCAACACAGTGTGATATTGCCATTTTTGAGAACTGGGTCGGGCACATACCTAGTACGGCACTTCCGATTCCACAAGGCTGTATTTCAGAGCAAGTTGCTGATGGATAATCCTGGCTACAAGGTTGTGTCTATGCAAGTATTCTCCGTTAGCTAGACGAGAACACCCGGAGATAATGTGACGGATCGATTCGCCCGGACGGTGGCATGCCCGACATATATCAACCGTGCCATCCTTCACAATAAATTTCCGGTAGTTATTCGTCATCATAACTTCATCCATAATTGCACAAATAAAACCTTCGGTTTCTCCAAAGAGTTCCCCGGAACGTAGCCAGAGTATTGTATGGTTATTGATAATAGATACGGATTAGTGAATATTTTAAACGTTGCAAAAGGAAACTCCTGGTATTTGCAGTTCTAGTGGAAAAGTGAAGCGGTCGATTTTACGTGTGCGGGAAGAACCTCTTAACCTACCTACTTTGATAGGGTATCAAAGTAGGTTCTCTACTCTAGTAGGTACTCTAAAGGTTTGGTTCGGCTTATTTTATTAATCTATTACTATTTCGCGACAAACATCCACCATTTAGTTTTTTGTTCAAACACCTATGGTTTTAAGAAAACTATAACGACACCCTAACTGTCGGAATCCGTCCAACCGTTTGGAAGATAAGAGGTAATAAAGAAATTTACAAACAAGATACGCGCGAAAAACATAACCCTTCCTTCAGTCGGGTAATAAAAAGTTGTCAAAGATCATACAGCAATAGAATTGATATGTGTTTTGTAGAAATCTACAAAAAACATATCAATTCTGTTCCTATCTCAAACTTCATACAATAAATACTTGTGGAAACATCTGGCACACCTTAGTTTGATAACAAGCGGTACAAGTTGCCCCCAAATTGTCAAATGCCTCCTATTTCTGTACCAGCGAGTAATTGAGTTAGTTACACATAGACGGAACTTGGTAATAGATGGTGCTATCTAATTGTGAGCGCTTTAACTTTGTTACGGTACGGTCCCTACGTACGAGACTAGAGGTACCTTATTGGAATTTGTGGGGTTAGATAGGATTACTTACAGTTTTTTTTTGCGGCTGAGTCATCGTTGAGATTTGCTACTTTCATACCATATATGTAAAAGACTCAGAAGAATCTTAGCTATTCTGGAAAAATCGGGTTATAGAATCTTCTTTTAGCACAGAATCGTCTGTTTCAGGACAAACGTATACATTATTATACAACGTGCACACCAATCATCATTCTCATTGTATTTGGGGTCGGCGCAGCATGTCTTCTTCTTCCATACCTGTATAATACTTGTCATCCCATCAGATACAACGTGCACACTAATATTTATTATAAATGCATCAGTTTTCGCGTAAAAAGTTGCTATATACTTTATCTATATGCCTCCTAAGTTTTTAAACTGACATGGTCATCACCAATAAAACAAAAAAAAAACATAAATCAAATCAGGAATCCAAATATCAGGAACTTAAAACAAATAGTAAAACATGGTAAATATCCAGTTTTTTGTGTTGATGATAGTGAATGTTACGATTTTGGGCCTGAACATCAGATCCAGTAGTGTTCTCGATGTATAATTTCTGGCTTCAACTAAGATGAAGCCGCGGACATAAATTAGTAGTCAATATTGTTTACCTTGTTTTATGTTTTTCCTCCATATTGTTAAACTATATCAATCATTCTTTGACACAAAAACATTTGAGATATTAACCTGGCAGATGTCAGTTTTGACATTTAAACAGTCGCAGTAGCCAGTCGTGTTCATCAGAACCACTCCTTAATGCAATGGGAAATAGAGCAACTTTAATGGTGTGTTACAGGCGACATACAACTGATTAAACCTTAACTTTTACTTAACATTTTACGACGTTTTCACATTACGTTTCGTTTAATTATAAGTTAAGGAGTTATCGTTAAAACTTGAGTAAGGGTTTATCATAATTATAGTTATTCTTGGTTGATGAGCTCATCAACCATAAGACAAGTTTTTTTATAAGAAGCAGCTTTTTAAATTATCACTGAGATCCAGTCATTGTCCTAGAATTCTGGATCTTATTAGCTTCCCAAGTAATATACCTTATATTGCTACTTTTAGTCTTACCAAGGGGTATCGTATTACCCAGCACTAACTGAATTGATGAGGTCAGATGCGCTCCATGTAAAAGTCTGATATTTAGCTGTATCCGGTTGTACTGGAAGCCGACAACATAGTTCGAGAAAAGGCTAGGTAGATGGTGATAATGATGGTTTGCACTTCCATTCTTTGACGTACAATATATGGTCTTTAATAACAGTTATGCAACCTGACAATCGTCTATCTATAAACACCACTCACACTTGTGTTCTAAATCATGAACTTTCTTTAGTGACGATACCTATCAAACTGCATATTAATGGTTTCAATGACCTTATTAAAATCGCTCTTACTGCTATCTGCGTCTTGTCAATATCAAAAAGTTACCCTTGTATTGCTGGTGACTGGAAATGTATCACACTCTGAGTTAGCTATCAAACTGCTTGCTTCAACTTGCTGATGGACTTTTATCGGAACGCCTGGTCTCGCCAACACAAGGTGGAAAGAGCGATAAAAAGCGAAAGAGAGAGACAGAATGAACACAGATTTCATGGTGGGTACTTTAAACCGAGCACCCAAACTCATTGCGTACCGCATCCCATACGCGCCACACAACATATATTAATTAAATCTCGTTCACAGTTCATCTAACGTTCAGAAACCACAGGAACTCGTTACATCGCTTTATTGTTAAAACTGTTTATTTTGGTTACACTACCGAATTAATTGAACTCATTCATTAAAGGATTTTACAAAATAATTAGGAAATTCGAATCTTTAAATTATTGGCGTTTTAAGCCGTTGGAAATTTATAATTTTGGAGGCGAAAATCATCTTTCAAATAAGTGGAGATTTTGTTTGGAATTCTTGCTTGTTAAAATCAAATCAATTTTATTTGCATAAAACATGGTGTACAAAGTTATTTTCAGAAATTATTAGAGCATACATGTTTTGCTTATATCACAGCATGCAAATAAATATTAAAGATTACATTACAAAGTTTCCCGTAGTTTGTCAAAAAACTCTTCTAAGCAGTAAAAATTTTTTTTTTTTTTTTTTTAAACAATTTTATGTCCTTTGGAATTATTATATATACCAGCTATCCCACGCAACTTCGTCTGCGTCACATTTTCTCCGTTTTCGCAACATTTTTCATTGCTGTTCCGCTCCTATTGGTTGTAGCGTGATTATATATAGCCTATGTTACTTCTAATACCTCCAAAAATATGAGTACAAAGTTTCATGATGATCAGTTGAGTAGTTTTTGCGTGAAAGTGTAACAAACAAACTTACATTCACATTTATAATAGTATATAATATATATATATAGGATATTAAATACCATGGCTTTTCTTATTAGTTAGTATCTCATTTGTCCCACTACTGGGCAAAGGCCTCCCCTTTCTCCTTCCGAACCTCTCTATCTTGTATATACTCATCGACATATTGCAGCACATGCCCGGTTACCTCGACCCTACGTTTCGTGCTGTTGGTCATGACCTGGGTTTTGGATCTGTCCATTGAAAGTCCAACTTCAAGACTTGCTGTGCTCAGGTCTTGGAGCATTTCTTCAAGTTTTAATAATATTTAGCTAGTCTTGGTAGATCATTTAATATAAGTCTGTGAGGATCTTGCCGGTTTTGAAGATATACATCATCTGTCTTTTTAAATAAAGCTTTATACTTGTAAACAAACATGCATACTTCATAGATATAGAGAGAATGTAGCGGTAATAAACCAAGTTCTTTAAATATTGGTGTGCAAGATTCGTCAGGTTAAAGCCGATACATTGCACGAATACACTTTTTTTATGCAACAAATACCCGATTTTTGTCGGTGCTATTACCCCACATTATGAGCCCATAGCGTATTATTGATTTAGCATAAGCATAGATATAGATAGGTAGTGATGGCAGTTTTAATGTTTGCCATATTTTTAACCTTTGTCAATACGTACACGAATTTATTTATCCTTTTGGATATATCATCTACTTGTGCTTTCCAATTTATGTCCCGATCAATTATTACTCCAAGAAATATCGTTTGTGTTACTTCATTAAGTTTTGGTATGTCAAGTTTCAAATTGGGTTTATTATTGTTACATTTATTAAATTGTGTATATACAGACTTATCTAAATTAATGTTTAAGTTATTCATGTCAAGCCATTCAATTAATTTTTCAATCGTGTCGTTAATTTCTATTTCATGGTTGTAACTTGTATTATTACTTTTATCGAACGTATCTACAATGGAAATATTGTCGGCGAACAATATGCATTTATGATGTGTTATATCTGTGATAGAATTTATATATATTAGGAACAGTATTGGGCCCAAGATACTCCCTTTTGGGACGCCATAGTTATTGCATTTATACTCGGATGAGTATGATCTTTATACATACTTTTTTCTAATATTTTTACAGAATCGATATTAGGGTAATTGGTCGATAGTTACTAAAACAATCTTTTTTCACAGTATTTGAAAAGACAAGTGGTTTAATGGTGGATTATATATCTGGAAAAGTTGCAGTAAAAAATGACTAATTAATTAAATGTGTAAGAATTCCAACTATTTCATTAATGTATAATTTAATCATTTAAGTGCGAATTTCATCGTAGCCTTCTGAATTAGTGTTAGCTAGCGACATTGTTTCTGTTCTGACCTCATTTTCTGATACCATTCTAAGAAAAATCGAGGCGTGAATTAAGTTTGTATTACAGCCAATTTTTGTCTTTGTTAGTGTTGATTTTTGTGTCAAATTAATGTAGTGGTTGTTGAAAGCAGATGCTATTTCAACGGGGTTTGTATGTATTGTGTTATCAACTTTAATTTTCTATATGTTATCTTTATAGTTAGTGTAAGCATTTAATTTTTCACGACTGTCCAAGTGGGTTAGCATTTTTTTTTCACATCTATTTATAACTTAATGTTGACGTTTCTTTTTGAAAAATAAATAAATTTTTTCAATACATTTTGGTATCACAGATATTTACTTTTGTTAGCCAGGTTTTTATGTTGATAGTATGCGTAGCGTAGTCCTATTGATTTTTCAATTTCGCATTAGTCCCTTGCTAGTCCAGTTTTGTTTATTTTTATTATTTAAGTACCTTTATTTTTGGGAAGAAATAAATTTAAAATAGGCATATTATTATTTCATGAAACTTACTTAAATCATTTTCGATGTATATTTGAAACCAAGATAAACTTGTCAAGCATTCACGAAATTTTAGAATGTATTTCATATTTAAGTCTATTTGTTATGACAAAGAAATAAAACTTAATATTTACATGAACTAACTAAATATAAACTAACTTAAAAACAACAGGACGCTTAGGCGTCAACATACTTCTCCCCATCACTGTCATCCGGAAACGTGCCCAGAAGACTGGCAGCATTTCCACGTTGAATGGCAATACTAATTCTTTGCCCAAAGAAATAGCCAGCGTCGCGAAGTGTCAACCAGTCGACGAGATATTTCCTTAAATAGGGAATGCGCACTTGGACCCCATGACCCGAGTGTTTAGACCCCAAACGGCTCAAAACTATAACTGCCATTTAAGTTACAGCATTTACGCCGTTTGAGGCTCTTAGCAGCCGCAGCAGCAGCTCCAGCATAGCCCGCCATGCTTGCAACATGAGATTGCGCAAGGGTGTCGACGTAAGTTGCGTCCCACACCAAAGGCCTACCCACCTTCTAAGCCATCAGCGTCATGCCATCTGGTCTGTTCCCATCATCACGTACCGTTAGGTTCTAAAATCGCTGATAAGCTCGACGAATAATGTCGTTGATGCTGGCGTGCCTTTCTATGCGACCTGCGCTCCTGTAGCAGGACAGGCCATGGTGCCCGAGATTGTCGACGACTTCACCGCAGTGCCAACGATGTGGAGCAACACAAGGTGCGCCTAAGCGAAGGCTTGTAGCGAGCCGAAATGACACGTCATCCATCATGGTGCCAATGGTGGATGACGGGAGTGCCTGAAGCCATAAGCCTGACTCCCATTCCCCTACGGCCAGGAGACGGACACGCTCCGCAATATTAATTGACGTATCTAACAGAGTATTCCGTATAATACTGCAGAGCGTCTCCGGGAGGACAGGTTGTCAGGCAAATCCGTATTGGGGCAAGCTATTTACCAAGCATTAAACGCACCGGACAAAAACGGTACCTCAAAATGAACCAGTGAGGAAGATAAGATGTTCCTGGTTAATTTTTCGGTAACGTGAACCGAGGAGAGGAGGGCCGGTAAACTTCTACTTGAACTTTTGCTGCCAAGACCACCCAGGCGGATGGTAAGCACGGCTTGCTGCCAAGCTCGGTCGCCCAGTGCCACATTAAAGATTGAAGAAAGTGTATTTCTAATAATTTAGTATTTTTTTCTAAAAGTTGAGGGTGTTTCCCAAGATATGACGAGCGAAGGCTATAAAGTAATTTTAGGTCCAAAGCAACAGTACCAAATTAGTGTGAAAGCAGAATGTATATTAATTTTGTGAAGTCATTTCGAGACATCTCGAGAATTTTAACGATGTCTTAATTTTAATCTTAATGTTAATTTTAAGTCTACTTTATAAAATATATAACTAGCTATTATTACCAGCGACATCGTACACGTTAGGTTCGCGGTTTGCCTAGCACAAGTTTTTTAAACAGAAGGTTCTTGATTCCGATTTTTTGTTATATTGGACACATCGGGTAACGAATTAATCGTTACGAATACATATATCTAAACTAGTATTATAAAGAGGAAAGATTTGATTGTTTGTTTGTTTGTTTGCATTGAATAGGCTCCGAAACTACTGAACCGATTTGAAAAATTCTTTCACTGTTGGGAAGCTACACTATCCGCGGGTGACATAGGCTATATTATATTTTCAAAAAAAATAGGGATTCTTACTAAAACTGCAATTATGTAACCCAAGGTGTATAAAAATTACCTAATTAATAACCTACCTAGTTAATAGTTAGGTATTACCTAGTTAATTGTATTCTTTACATCGCGTGCGCTGCGAAAACTATTGATGATAGAATAAAATAATGTATTACGACTTTGCAGAACACATCATTATTTACAAAAAGTGTCGCGACAGCATATGTCTAACTATTATATTTATGCCACAATAAGTGTTATTTTATTTAAAAAAATATATATTTTAATGCCGCCGTTAGAAAAGACTCTGTATTTGTATCTTGGCATTAATCCTTATCAAAGTAAATTACTTCATATTCAAGACTGCTTCAATACCTTTATATAACTTTTTGAATTATTCAATTCGGACATTCCATTCGAAAGATATCAGGAGTTTAAAAATGTAAGTATTAGAAAAAAGTTGCGTGGTCGCCGCTCACCCTGCTCAGCTGGCTAGGCATCACCTTATACGATGTAGGCGTCACTGGGGTACGGGCCGTACGGGAGGGGAATATTCAAACTTTGTTTGTAATTTTTTTTTTAGTTCATCATCATTTATCATTTCAGCCAAAAGACGTCTACTGCAGGACATAGACCTCCCCCAAGTGTCGCCATTGACATAAGGGGAAGGGTTTTGACATAATCGCCACGCTTGGCAGGCGGGTTGGCGATCGCAGTACAGTTGTTACAAAAGCCCACAGAACGCTGCTGCCCATTCTCTGGCAAGTCCCTTAGTCGCCTCTTACGACACCCACGGGAAGATATGGGATGGTGCTATTCTTTACGTCCGACACCATACAGAACCCGACACCATACAGAATTTCACACCACAGAGATTTTTTTAGTTACCTGACGCAATTATAAGGGTTTTTTATGTTTGTGTATTGTTAAATACCCGTGCGAAGCCGGGGCGGGCTGCTAGTAACGAATACACCATTATAACGAATACACCATTATCTGCCTAATCTTTTCCATCTATGTTGGGGTCGGCATTAAGTATAACCGGATGCAGCAGAATACCTGGATTTTAAATGGAGCGACTGCCTATATCTGACCTCCACAACCTAGTGAGTACGTCTGGGTTTTACGACTCAAAGATCTACAAATGACAGCTGGGACCAACGGCTTAGCGTGTTAGTCGTGGTCACCCATCCATGGACCAACCTAGGCAAACGCAACTTAACTTATAGACCTAAACTGATTTTATATGATTATTTTTCATTTTAAAGAACTTCTTTTAAGTGTAATCTCCTATTAATGTGTGAGTAAAACTTCGAAGAGCAAGTGTAACTCCTCAGTGTAGGTATACAAACACCCCCCTTTTTGTTGATGGAAATCATAAACTGACCCCACCCGCTCTGGGCGGAGCGGTAACGAGTGTCAGACGATTTGTACTGACTAAAACCCATCCATGTTCCTTCTTAGCCCTATGTGTCCCAGGTCCACGGTATCACGGTATTCGAACAATCCCGCAGCCCCGGCAGGCAACGGCCCTTGCGCGTGTGGAACACGAACGCGCCGTCGACACGGCCTGTCGTCATAAGATGGACGGACTGTGAGCAAGCCCATTACTCACCATCCACAGACCCGCGCCTACAGTGGCTGACGCCCGGGGCATCTCCCGCAGCGAAACAGAGCTCTACGTTGTGTTCTACCGTGTCTTCAGGGCGATTCTTGCAGTGGTACCACCCGGGCGTTTCCACCCGCTCGATAGACCTGTGTCAGGCGGTACGGTCGCCGTGGTGCCTCTCCAGCGACTTCTCAAAGAGGGGACCTATCGCCACTATTATGGCGTACTCTGACCCCAAAAACCCCCCTAAGGATAGGATTTCCAAAAATAGTAAACATTCATGAGAAAATTACAAATAGCACACTAAACTTAACTTTTAACCTCAACTTAAACCCATTAAAAGTTAAATAGTTTAAAAGCAGTAGTAGTTCTTGGGATTTCGTGATTAATCGGAAGATATTGACTCTAGCATCATTGTGTAGTCGCTGATCGGGTTTCAATTTGGTATGTGGTTACAAAAGTATTCGTTCAGTTGGTTGCAATAATGTACTTAGAGAACCGCACTCGTTGGTTTTCTGCGGTGGAGGCACGCCAAAGTCACACTGTCTAATCTTGCGGGATCACAGGAGTGATGTTATTATTATCTTATTATGCTAATTCTAGTTAAATAATTAATAATATTTACATAAAAACTGTGAAAAATAAATTAATAAACCAAAAAAAGAAAACACTCATATTATTATATAAAGAGTGAGCTGCTCCGTTAAACGAAAGAACGAAAATTAAAATTTTAATGAATTCTTTTTAAATGTATGCTTTCAAAAATAAAATAAAAGTAAATATGCACCGTTTTCCCCTTGCACTTGAAGAATTCAAATTAAAACCAAATATAATGAAAAGAACGAAAACACTTCTTTATTTACAAAATTTGTTCTTCAACTTTGCATTAAAGCATCGTAAATGTTTTGTTGGTGAGTAACTTAATTAGCTTTTTAACCTTAAAAACTTTATGAGAGAAAACCGTACAGATGAATATACTGGAATTTCATATCAATCGAGCTCTTTCGCGGAAGTAAAAGTCCTATGTCTAAATGGATAATTTACTCCTAAAGGATCCATTTTTAGAGTTCGACCAAGAAAGAACTTTGAAGGTCGGGTTTCAGTATGGTGCAGCTGTTTACCAGTATTTTTCATAAAGTGACTACCTTTTTGACACGTGTGACATAATACTATATCCCTTGGTAAAACTGGTTGTCCGTCACAACTCGTAACGACTATCAAATATATAAAAATGACAATCGGGACCAGACCAATCGGACCAGTTAATATTACTCAATACTAGCTGGAGTGTGGAGGTTAGATAGGCAGTCGCTCCATGTAAAATGCTGGACGCTGAATTAATTTGAATCTGGTAAGACTGAAAACCAACCCCAACATAGCTGGAAAAAATGCCAGGTAGATGATGACTTCGAAGTGTCACGAGAGTGTACGTACAGCTACTATAAATTAAACAGGAGGACACACAGTGGTTAACTTTTCTGCTTATGGCTATTTACAAACCCTTGTTAACTGGTTATTCTTTTAACTGCAACATGAGAGCGTAAATAAGTTCTAGCTACACAATATGCTAGTACACGTATCAAATCAACCTAAACTATAAACTCAGCCGTATTCTCATGAAAAATATATCCGTTTTGTCTTCCAAAAAGATTATTTGGTACATTTCCCGCGGTGTGTCACGTCGATAGCTTGTCACGGTTGCTAAGGGCGTGTTAACGGCCCTTTCAAACACGCGCCAGTTTTTTTTACCCGACGAGTATTTTGTTGGACCGTTTTCGTGTTTCTGTCTATACAATATTATAGAGTTTTATTTTAAGGGTTTCTGTGTTTTAGGATCTAAAAACATAACATCCCTATATGTCTCAGAGAGCGAGCCAGAGTGTCCAAGTCACCAACATTTCGTTATGTAGTTTTGAAGGGAGGACGCTTTATTATAAGGGCAATCCAAATTCCTTGTTGCTTTAACACAAGACTACAATATAGCAATTTAGCAGGCATCGGAATTCAAATCAGGACCACACGGTCAGCTGCCATCACTGGACTAACAACGTTATCAATTCAGTCACTTAAATCTTTTAATAAAAAAATATTTCAAAGCTTGAAAAAAGTGACGCAAAAATCTCCCCAGCTGTCTTTCACGACCATAATCTTTCGTTTCAGAACATTTTGTACATTCCAACATCTCATTATCACCGTTTTTTCCAACCAAAATTATCACACCAAATGGAATCGATTGTAAAGCAATGGCGTCCGCATATTAATTGGCTAGTTACAGTATAATTAATACGATTATCAATTGATTACAGATGTTGAGAACATTCAATTATAGAAGCGCGAGCTGGAATGCTAATTGAATTAAATGTGATTGTTTGTTTGTTTGATTGTATCGGGGAATGGAATTGTCATTATGTTAATAAGTAAGCGCTCAATGGTATTGAAACGTACGGTAATGTGATAGTTAGAATATTTCGAAATACCTACATACAACTCTCGTACTATTCGCTGAACCAAGACTTCTTCTCATACAAAGATGGATGAAGAATTGAACCCTTGTATTGTATATTGTCGAAACTATTCCAAAGCGTTCCGTTTCCAGCAATGACTTTCGACACTATTAACATTGATAAGAATTTCGTTAACTTATCAATCCATTTATGACGTGTCCATGATCGTTATCGTTGTCGTATTTCACTTTGCCTAGGCCCCTGGCCATGGTAAAGAAGTCCTCCGTTTGTATTCTATCACTGCGATTCATAGCTAGATTACTTTTATTAATTTAAATTGTATATTATTTATTTATTTGGGATCTCCAACAAAGGATGTGAAATAAATAAATCAATAATAATTCTCCAATCTTCAAATAACAAAATATAATACAAACATTTCCTATTGATGATAATTCTCCTATCAGATTTGGCATTAATTCTAAATAGCTCGTATGAGTAATGCACCTAACTGTCGCCGTAAACTCCCACCGGCATACTTGCATAACGACTTAACTCGATAATGCTGCGCTGAACTTAGTTCAACTAAATAGAACTAGCTTTAATGATATAGGATCTTGGTCTTAGGCTCTAGACAGACGCACTGACGCCTGCTTTTTAACTGTACTCCGTCTGCACGGTTGGTTTACAGTTTTATTGCAGTCTTACTAACTGTATTGAAACTGCAAATTATGCAGATGGAGTACAGTTAAAAAGCAGCCCGTCTGTCTAGAGCCTTAGATGTTGTATCCGTAAGGGGTTCTGACGTTTTATCTACGTTGGCACCGGCATTGGTTTCTATTCGTGTTAGCCCATTATAACTCGACTGAAAAATGGTTATATTTCCAGTTGTTACTAAAGAATTTTAGACATAATAAAGTATAGGGACTAATCTATTTTCTGGCAGTTTTTGATGAATGAGAGTAAATAGAAAGTTAAAGTTTTAAGAATAGTTCATTTCTGGGGGGCGGGGGGCACTATACTCTTAAATGGGACATTAATTAGTGTGCATTTATTGTATCATCACTGTGTATTTGTTTTAACTGATATAGTTCGTTAGAATTGCAAAATCGAATGCTTGTTCCTACGATGGATAGAAGAACCGCTGGGTTTGGACAAGATTTTAATAGGTAATACAGCAATATCAACAACACTTGTAACGGGATATTTACCATGTTTATTATTTGTTATGAGTTCCTGATATTTCGGCGCTGTTGCAAACGCCATGATCACGCATAAACCGAACCGACCTGACCGACCTGTTTATCCGTGATCATGGCGTTTGCAACAGCGCCGAAATATCGGGCACTCATAACAAATAATAAACATGGTAAATATCCCGTTACAAGTGTTGTTGATAGTGTTAGTGACCATGTCAGTTTAAAAACTTAAAATACAGCAATGCCAACAAAAATCTTGTGAATAAATAATCATTTGTATCTAGCCCTTATGTAAGAATGACTTACTTACTTACAGGATACTTTCATAGAAGAAATAGTTTTTTTAGTAACAATACTACTCCGATTAAATAAATTAATTCTAGTAATTCATTACCTAGAATATCTTAGATGGTACTCTATACCAAGAAGACCAAGACCAACCGACATAAGTACAGAATCTATAGTATATTACAGGCATGTTGACTGTACTTGCTTAGTTCGCTCTATTTGGCCAGAATGTTTGTCTCCAGTCCCTGTAGTGTTACTATTCCTAGTTTACAACTTGTGTAAACGGTAGGATTACGTATGTGTTGGCGTGTTGGGGCCAATGTTCAAGCCAATATTTGTTGTTGTTTTAAGATGTGTTTTTTCACCCTTGGAGTAGGATTTGAAAACTGATGTTCTTCGCTAATCGAGAAGATGAGTTCATTAGACTAGTAATAAGTTTCAATTACACGAGAAGAAATACCTTAAACGGTAATTAAAATGACCCCATAAGTCTGATGTCTGCAAGAATAACTTTTCTTAGGCAGGTTCTTCTTAGGAAGTCAGGGTACAAATGAAAGCTAAATAAAAGTCCCTTAATTGGTTCCTCAACTGAGCGTAATACAATCATCATCTGCCCTGCCTTTTGTTAAATATATTGGGGTCAACTCTCAGTCAAACCAAATGCAGCTGAATGCCAGTATTTTATATGGAGCGACTGCCTATCTCTCTAAACTCAACCAGTATCTTTGAAAACAATAACATTTTCATGAACTAATGTTAAATATAATCAAGTTCTGTCGATTTGTTATTCCGCCCCTTAGGAACTGTATATTTACATAGATAGTCCGGTTTGAAGCCAGACTCGATCGTAAAAGTTACCACTGTATAAGTGTACCTATACCTCGTGAATAATAAACATAATTGTAAATCTTACGACTTGCGGGAATACTGAAATGTATTCAGAAGCTTTTGAATTAAAGAAAGATCATAAATTATTGTCTGAATTCTTATTAGAAAAATCTAAGATTGTTAAAAACGAGCAAGAGAATTGATTTTTCGGTAGGATGATTATGTAATTATTCGGATCAATTTCGGTCAAGGCATCGAATCCGAGAAAAACTTGCCATCGACATAAGAATTGTTATTAATGACTACAAGTGGTTGCGCTAACGCAGGTGTTTCGATCGTTCCTCAATCTAATAGTAGTCAGATGCACCGACAAAACAGTACAACAAACATGAGGAGAGAGTTCACACGCATGAGCAATTGCTTTAGCGTGCCTTCTAGGAAAAACCCAAAAACACTTTGCACAGTCTGAGAATTGTACCCGTAAGTTTAAAAGCTGTCGGTAGTTAGGTTGGGTTATATTAGGGGGCAAGTTTTTATTTCTTTAATTTTTTTATTTGCTTTGGGTTTGCCCTTGACTCTAGTCTAGGTCAGAGATGACAGAGACAAACTCGACGATGGTACGAGCTTACCCAGAAGAAGCCTGTTCACTCTAACTTTGAAAAGATTAGGGTTGTAAGAGTTCGGAAACACAGACGCAGGCAGAGCGAGCTGAGTCCTCCCAAAGGTGGCTGCAATACTCCATGCAGGATCGGACATGTGCTTACAGCAAAAATAACTGAATTTGATAACTTCATTTTAAAAACTAACGGTGGTCAAAATCTAACAATAAAACATAAAATACCTTTTATATTTAAAATATAAAACAACAAAATTGTTAAAAAATTCTAACGTCACAATTTTCACCCGCGGATGGGACAAAAATGTAAAGCCGGCTGAGCCTGTGACAGTTAGTCGCTGTCAATAAAAACTGTATGTTGGACACCCCATTTTTAATTGGTTTTAGGCCATGCTCGGTAAAAAAACGTAGTGCTAACAACGTTTGCCAATCGTCCACCTTTGAAACTAGGCCTTCTATAGCGA
Source organism: Cerastis rubricosa (assembly GCA_949152445.1). Lineage (NCBI taxonomy): Eukaryota > Metazoa > Arthropoda > Insecta > Lepidoptera > Noctuidae > Cerastis > Cerastis rubricosa. The sequence continues at coordinate 21,318,296 of OX424541.1, forward strand.
GGGATGTGTGACGTCAATTTATGAAGTCGAGAACTGATTTGAGGGGTACTTTGATTTTTGAAAATGAGATCCTAACCCGGTTTTGCTACATGTGAAAGGGTTTATTACTTCAGGGAACTGCCTGTTGTAAATGATAAGTCGAGTTATTTATCATTTTAACTTCCGCGATGGTCTCGTAGTCACAAGCGCTACTTTTGAGCATGAGATTACGGGTTCGAATCCCTGGTAGTGCACAGTGTCATTAGAATTTTCGATTAGCTTCTCAATAACCTGGTGTTTAGATTTTTGCTCTGATGGTGGCAATTGGCTCGCAATATGGGACTTAACAATAAGTGGCAAAATTAAGGGTGCACCACGGAAACCAATCTGCCATCTCCTCACTATCACTGGCCCAGTTGTAAACCAGCATCGGACACCAGCTGCTCGGCAGTTTGGTGAGGACCCGCGCGTCCAGTAACGATCAGGTCCAACTGCCTGAAAACTCTTGGATCTATTTGCCGAAGTTGTGTACACTTGTGCCATGTGCCAAATAAAAATGTTTTTCTATTTTCTTACCCTTTGGGCATAATTCTGTGCAAGTGTGAGTACGAGTTGTTAATAGAAATCAATCGAACGACACCCGACAGAGACTGAAATATTAAGTTTAAATCTAAAACACTCAACTCCTTACACCGGGCATACTCGTCCAACCATAGTTCTCAAAAGCCTAACAAAATTATCGACTACCCATAAATCAATTCAGAGCGAACCAAAGTTGAGGATTAAAGACGTTGAGAGCCGTAACATTTGAGCTAGGGTCCAGTTTAATATAATTTGTGACCTTGACTGCAATGGCGTCGCCGCCTGGCGCTTATGACTCAACCCAGAAGTTGGCGACGATAAATTACTTATAATAGAGGGTAGGGTACAATTTTTGGATTTTAATGGGAAGTCGGTTGTGGGGATAGTTAGTTCTTTTAGGGTAGAAGGACTGAGTTTTGGTTAATCTTAGCTGTGTTTGGGCAAATGTTCTAACTGATTGACATTGCGTAGCAGGTACCACGGGGATGAGAAGACGCAACGCGAAGATTGATAACCGTATGTGCCAGGTTTTATTGCGCAGCAATAATTATACTTTTCTTAAAAAAAACGTCTCAAATATTGTTTTTTTATGATACATAACGAAGGCACTTACTCGTTTTAATAATATAATATAAAATAAAGTAAATAGGTACTGCAGCATTATCACGCTGTTTTCGGCTGAATAAAAACTATTCTGTTCGTGTAAGTCGACCTCATTTCTAATCAATTTACTTTTTCTTATTTCGGTTCAAATTTAAAAATATGACGATTCCATGGATGTGACAGAGGAAAATTTTTCTCAGATGGACGACAAATCTTTGGAAATAACAGACATATTATTCCGTTTCGTAATTTAATTGATAAAGTAAAAAAGGACCTAAGAAAGATAAATTTTGTAGTGCTGTACTGTATAGTCGGTTATCAGTGATTTCACCAAGAACCGATTCGCTCAGAATCGGTTCTAGGATTTTTATCCTAGCTAAGATCTAGTGACCCATATACTTTCGGCGCCGCGACTCAAGGCCGACCAGGGGTCGGGAGACGCGTACTGGCGGTTGGCTCCGAGGCTTGCCGCCTGAGACCCGGAGCAACAGCGAAGATCCGATTTCGAGCGAGGATCCGGACCTTCAGGGAACAAATTTTGTTTTAATCCTTTTTTTAAATCTTTAGCAATAGTATAGTTTCTCTTTTTTTTTTGTTGTACAATCATTTAATTTATTTAAACCCTATTCGTGTCAAAAGGTCGCGCAATGTATTTTTTCCGGTGTAATATTTAAACTCGTATACATTTTGATCGCGCCTAGGGCTGAGTAGGCGTTGCAACCCCTTTCTCACCTTGTTTTAATTTTCAAAATTACAGATTTTATACAATTCTGAACAACCCATTTCGCTGCTTTACATAAAATTATATTACATCTCGTCCATTATTTAATTCCTTTTTTTGATCCTTTTAATTTTTTTTTATAAAAAATTGTATTAGTTTTTTTTTATAACAGCAAAATTATACGTTTTAACATGTAGCAGTGACGACTTTTATTTTTATTTTCGCTACAAAAATGGCGCCCGAACAACTAAAGTAAGTGTTTTTACCTAATAACTTTGAAATTTGAATGATTCTACATAAAATCTTTTTTGCCTTATTGAGGATGGTCACTCCCTCCGGGAGCTAATGATTCTTAAGCTTATTTGTTTCAGGACACGGATATTCTTTCATTCTAGAAAGGTATTCTGGGATTTTTACCACCAGTTCAGATCTGTGAAGCTGTCTTTTTTCCTTGACATATATATATATTTTTTCATTAAATGTAATTTATTTTAAAGGAAAAATAATTTTGTGAACTATATAACACATAACTGTCTTTTATTTTACCCACTTATCGCAGCAAATATAACGATAGGTCTCCTGATTTTTATTCCATATCCTTAGCTAGCGGTAGTTAGAACCCGTAGAGTATATATGGTGACGTATGAATTTATAGGCGTCGGTTTTCAAGGTAAGCTTAGTATGAACGGTTATGTAGCCTGTATCTTTGTTTAATAGCTTGGCGTTTACTGACTGCTGGTTGCTGGATTATTTTTATCCGTCTGTTCATGCCGTGCCTATTTTTTCGCTAGGATTCAATCGCCTTTTGTCTGTTCTTTCATACGTTATTAGGTCTATTCTAGTTACATCATGTCAGAAGAGGGGTTCCCTATTGTTGAGACTCCACGTCGTGCTAGTCCCATTATTTCGCGACCACCACCTCCTCCTATTCCGCCAAGACCTTCTCACGCTTCTTCACAGAGTATCATTCCTTCCCCAATAAGATCTGAGGAATGCCTACAATTTACCAGGCAGTTCTCTCTTACTAAGTGGAAGATTGTTTTCGATGGTAAGACCTGCGTACGGGAATTTTTCACGAGTTTAGAGGAGTGCAGGGAGGCCGACAATTTGTCTGATGGTTATTTAGTTAAGCGATTTCATGAAGTCTTGTCAGGTGTCGCACTTCAATATTTTAGGTCGATCCGTCGCCCTGGACTTTCCTTCTATGAGATCAAAGATGCCTTTTTTCAGACATTCGGTACGACCGATTTTGAATTTAAGATAAGCCAGGAGGTCCGTAACCTCAAGCAGAAACCGGAACAGCTAATAAGAGAATTTATTATCGAAGTTTCTTACTTAAACGCTAAACTGAGCAAGCCTATTGAAGAATCGGAGTTGTTGCAGATTATCACTCACAACATGTTGCCAAAGTATACTCCTTGCTTGTCTATTCAAAAATTCCATGATGTCAATAATTTAATCGAGGCCGTTACTCATTTCGAGTCCTTTTTAAAACCTTCAAAGGCGGTAGCCAGTCTCGACTGTGTTGCCGACCAGTCGACTTCTCAAGTATTTAACCCACCAAAACCTAGGCCGAACAAAACTTCCCATCAGCCAACATCTAGTAACTCTCAGATTTGTCCTGGTTGTAGTCAGTCTCAGCTTTGTTTAAAATGTAACAAAGTTGGTCATTCTTACCGTTCTTGCCCAGAGATCACAGGCATGATTTGTTTTAAGTGTCGCACTCCTGGATTTATTACTAGGGAATGTCCGAAATGTAATCCAAAAAATGCATAAACCACTGGCGATACGCTTCTTTCCGTACAGTATCCCCAGTGTTTACTTCAGATTCATTTGATAACCGACCGTTTATAGAAGTATTATTATGTGGTAGAGTTGTTAAAGCATTGCTCGACTCTGGTGCTCAGATGTCGCTTGTTAGCGATAATTTTATTCAGCAACTTGGTGTTTCTTTGACATCAAAAGACGCTTGTCCCCGTGTTATATCGGCTAATAATTCGCCGATTGATATTCTTGGTTCTGTGTACCTTCCAGTTAAATTTAATGGTACAACTTTTATTCATGAGTTTTTAGTTGCAAGTTCGATGTCATCTTCTGTTATTTTAGGTATCGAATTTTGGAATAAATTCGGTTTGACGTCTATTTTTAGTCAGGCTTTTAATAAAAATATTGATGGTAATATGTTTATCCCTTCTGTTCAGCACTCTTCCCCTCAAGTTTCCTCTGTCAGCGAGGTCCGTTATATTCATCCTCGTAACATCCTATCGCCGGATCAAGAGGCTTGTCTTCAACAAGTTATTAAAGAGTACGAAGTTATCTCTTCGGAAAAAGTTGGTCTTGGTAAAACATCTTGGTTGTCCCATAAAATTAATACTACGGGTTACCCTATCCGTCAAAGATATTATCCCTTATCCCCTGTCAAGTTGAAGATTCTCAATGAAGAGATTGACAAAATGTTAGGTATGGGTGTTATTCGTCCATCTCGTTCTTCATGGGCTAGTCCAGTGGTAATGGTGACAAAAAAAGATGGTTCTGTTCGGTTTTGTGTCGACAGTAGAAAACTGAATAGTGTGACAGTTAGAGATTCATATCCTCTTCCCCGTATTCACGATATCCTCGACAACCTTCGTGGTGCTAGATATATTAGCTCATTGGATTTTAGAAGTGCTTTCTGGCAAATTCCACTCGCTGATAGAGAAAGTTGTGAGAAAACAGCGTTTATTGTTCCACAACGTGGTCTCTTTGAGTTTGTTAGGATGCCTTTTGGTCTAACGAACGCTGCTTCGGAGATGCAACGCCTTACTGATATGATCGTGAATTTCGAGTTTACTTCTACCAGCGACGACTGTATTTTTGGGTACGTCGACGACTTGATAATCGTGTCTAAAGATTTCTCTAGTCATATGGCGCTGCTCAGGAAGGTGCTTGCTCGACTTAAAGAAGCAGGCTTAACTATAAATTTAAAAAAATGTGAGTTTTGTAAAAGCGAACTAAAATATTTGGGTTATATTGTTAATGAAAAGGGTCTTCAAACCGATCCCGGCAAACTCGATGCTATTAAAGATTATCCTACTCCTACTTCAGCTAAGTCATTACGCGGTTTCATTGGTATGTGTTCCTATTATAGGCGTTTCGTTAAAGGGTTTTCTTCTATAATTGCTCCGCTTACTGCCCTTATCGGTAAGAGAAAGGGTAATGATCCAATAAGTTGGAACGATGCAGCCGATCAAGCTTTCACTCAGTTGAAACAAGCGCTAATTGATACGCCTGTTATGGCATGTCCTGATTTCTCGAAGCCATTCATCCTGCAGTGTGATGCGTCAGCTGTTGGTCTTGGTTCGGTACTGACACAGAAGATAGACGATGTGGAACATCCAATCGCCTATTATTCGCGTTTATTCTCTCAAACTGAACGCAATTATAGTACTACAGAGCGTGAACTCTTGTCAGTTTTGGATTCAATTAAACATTTTCGATGTTATTTAGATGGTATGAAGTTTTCTGTCATAACAGACCATATGGCTCTTAAGTGGCTCCTCTCTCTTAACAACCCATCTGGTCGTTTAGCTCGTTGGGCTACTATTATCTCCCAATATACTTTTGATATTGTGCATCGTAAAGGTTCGCAACATATAGTCCCCGATGTTCTTTCCAGGATCCATGCTAATCCTGTGTCATTTGACCAGGGTCCTGAACATACTAATGACCGTTGGTATAAGAAGATATATTTAGGTGCTCGAGACACGCCACAAATGTTCCCAGCATACACTATAAATAACGGTATCCTTATGAGACGCATGCCTGTTTCTAGTCCTTTATCTTCTGAACCATGGCGTGTGGTGTTACCAGCTGAAAAAGTTCCAGACGCTATTTGGGAAATTCACAATAGTTTTCCTTCGATACATCCCGGTGTTACTAAAACTTATCTAAAGCTTAGGGATTTGTTCTACTGGCCAAATATGTTCCGTGACGTTACTTCGACGTTAAGTCAATGTGAGGTTTGTAAAGCCTATAAAATTTCGAACACACAACCTCGCGGTCAGATGTGTTACCCTAAAGAGGTTTCCTTGCCCTTACAGATGATTTCTATCGATATAATTGGTCCGTTGCCCTGCGCTTATTATGGTTATAAATATATCCTTTCTATGGTAGATGTTTTTTCCAAATATGTTTGGTTAGTTCCTCTGAAAAGGATTGACACTCTTTCTGTTATAAAAGCGTTAGAGTCTGAAATTTTCTTTAATTTTGGGGTTCCACGTACTATTCTTTGTGACAACGCTACAGTTTTTCGTAGTAATCAATTCCTTAATTTTCTCAGATCTTTCCATATTCAATCACCTACTTTTACGCCATATTATACACCCCAAGCAAATACGGTTGAGCGATACAACCAAAGCGTTATAACATGTTTAGGTATTTTGGTTGGTGAAAACCAAAGAAGTTGGGCTAAAATGTTACCTAAAGTGAAGCTTTACCTCAATTCTTGTGTTAATCTAGCTACTGGTTTTACGCCTAACTTTCTTATGCTTGGTAGAGAGGTCCTTATGGATAGCAGTCATGTAAATAGTCAGACTCGAAGCTCTAATTTGGCAGACAGTCGGGCTCGTCATGCTTCAAACCTATCCTCTCTCAGCGAAGTTTATGCAAAGGTTGCTGATAATCTTTCTTTAGCTTTTCTCCGTAACTCTCGTGCATATAATTCTAATCGATCAGCTGTCACTCTAAATGTTGGTGATACTGTATGGAGAAGGAATTTTTCCAAGTCTTCTGGAGGTGATTTTTTCTCTGGGAAGCTTGCTCCACGTTTTATTAAGTGCCGTGTAATAAGAGTCATTTCAAGGACCACCTATTTGCTACAGGATTGTGATTCAGTCCACTCCGGACAATATCATATCAAAGATATCTTAAAGTAAATTGGATTAAATTCTCTTTGTTCCATTTTGACATTGACATTTGCTTTCTAATCCTTTTTCCTCTTTGGAATATTTCTTTGCATAGTTTTTCGATTAGATTAAAAACTTCATAGATTATCTGTTAATAGTGACATCTGTTTATTTCTGTGTTATGTCAACTTGTGTTCTAAGGTTATTTTGTTTCTTTTAGTTTAACACAGATGGCGTGACATTCAACATTTAATTTTAAATTTGAATTTAAACTTGAGTTTTATGACTTGAGTTCTCTGATTTAAGTTCTGTCTTGAGTTCTTCTTTGACTTAATTAATTTAGGTTTTCTTTCTTAAACTTAGTTTTTTTTGTTTTGTCCAACTTGTCTTTTGTTTCTATAACTAAGGTTGGACTTTACGTGTTCACGTTAATACGTGTTCACGTTTATTATTTTTGGGGATTCCCAAGTTTTTTCTTATAGTTGATAGGTAATAGTTAAGTCTTATGTTAAGTTAGGTTAGTTTTACTTAGATCTAAAAAGTTCACTGGTTGTTCTTCATAATTGTAAGGATGTGGTAGGTTAGAATTTGGCTCTAACTGAACAATATATATTTAGATTTAGGTTTTCGTTATTTTCTTTCATATTCTCCATAGATGTAATTGAGATATCGCGAGTTCGCGCGGATAACGTTTAGATGTGGTGGCCTCCGTGTTTATTCAGTATCTGTTGCACTTCGATATCGTTTGATTCAGATATGATGCCTGTTTTTTTGTTTTTGCCTGATCCAGTTTTTTTCCTTCTTTCTCACTCGTACTTACGTCCTTTTTTTCTTAGAAAGAGGGTATTGCAGCATTATCACGCTGTTTTCGGCTGAATAAAAACTATTCTGTTCGTGTAAGTCGACCTCATTTCTAATCAATTTACTTTTTCTTATTTCGGTTCAAATTTAAAAATATGACGATTCCATGGATGTGACAGAGGAAAATTTTTCTCAGATGGACGACAAATCTTTGGAAATAACAGACATATTATTCCGTTTCGTAATTTAATTGATAAAGTAAAAAAGGACCTAAGAAAGATAAATTTTGTAGTGCTGTACTGTATAGTCGGTTATCAGTGATTTCACCAAGAACCGATTCGCTCAGAATCGGTTCTAGGATTTTTATCCTAGCTAAGATCTAGTGACCCATATACTTTCGGCGCCGCGACTCAAGGCCGACCAGGGGTCGGGAGACGCGTACTGGCGGTTGGCTCCGAGGCTTGCCGCCTGAGACCCGGAGCAACAGCGAAGATCCGATTTCGAGCGAGGATCCGGACCTTCAGGGAACAAATTTTGTTTTAATCCTTTTTTTAAATCTTTAGCAATAGTATAGTTTCTCTTTTTTTTTTGTTGTACAATCATTTAATTTATTTAAACCCTATTCGTGTCAAAAGGTCGCGCAATGTATTTTTTCCGGTGTAATATTTAAACTCGTATACATTTTGATCGCGCCTAGGGCTGAGTAGGCGTTGCAACCCCTTTCTCACCTTGTTTTAATTTTCAAAATTACAGATTTTATACAATTCTGAACAACCCATTTCGCTGCTTTACATAAAATTATATTACATCTCGTCCATTATTTAATTCCTTTTTTTGATCCTTTTAATTTTTTTTTATAAAAAATTGTATTAGTTTTTTTTTATAACAGCAAAATTATACGTTTTAACATGTAGCAGTGACGACTTTTATTTTTATTTTCGCTACAGTACCCAATATTTTGTAATATCAAACATGATAAGTTGAATTTTCATGGAGGTTTTTGGCCGTTCTTTTCCTTCATTTTTCTGACTAACTGCCTGTAAATGTTTTAATTGAACTAAATGGTTTGAGTTGACTTCGAAAAAGTTGGGGAACCTAATGACCATTTAAATTCAATATCAATTTTCTAAAAAACTAATAAAATTTGCTTGTAAAAGATAAATCAAATGTAGCCGTGCATAAAAACTCATAAACCTGAAACATAACGTTACATTAATTTAATGTAGGACACAAATTAATGCGCGGCTGCCAACCATTGAAATAAAACCCTTATTAAATTATACTGGAATTGTAAACAACTCGACATGTGTAATTTATTTAACGTACAACTCATGTGGACCGAGGTAATGTGTGTTGAATTAGAAACTTGAATTATACTGAGAGTTTCACTCGAATCATTCCGGCCATTTTGTTGGCAGTTTTGTTGTTAGAAGTTACTGCTGTAGTACTATTAATACAATTACCTCGTTAATGTGGGTTAGTCGTTCCTGGGTTCTGGTTTCGGCGAACCGAGTGGCTTGTGTAGAATTCGGTTGTTGTTTTAACAAAATATTTTTTTGTTAGTGCGTTTGCGGTGGCTAGTGACAAAAGCACAGACTATGGTGAATGTCATGGATTTGAATAGGTTCAAACCAAGGCGGGCACTTTACTTTGCGTGAATAATTTATTTCGTGTCATCTGCTCTCAAAAAGGGGAAGGAAAACATCGTGAGAAACCGGAATGTTACGAAAATCCGAAGACATTTGGCAACCATCAACCCACACCGCATTTATAATAATATGATACCTCTCAAAGAGAAGACGCCTGTCTCCCAGCAATGGAATTATTGTAGGCAGATTCATCATCATTTCAGCCGAAAGACGTCCACTGCTGGACATAGGCCTCCCCCAAGTGTCGCATTTCACAGTGACATTTTGGGGGGTTTTGCCATAATCGCCACGCTTGGCAGGCGGGTTGGCGATCGCAGTACGGTTGTTTCAAAATTACAGAGAACGCTGCTTCCCATTCTCTGGCAAGTCTCTTAGTCGGCTCTTACGACACCCACGGGAAGATATGGGATGGTGCTATTCTTAAAGTCCGACACCATACAGACAGGCAGATTATGCAGTGAATAACAATGATGCGCTGTATGAGTTCCAGATATTCATTAAACAACTACGTACCTTTCTCTTCCTACAAGCAAAGTTAAAGACAAATAAGAACAACAAAATAATAGTAACTAAAGCCCCAACTTCACGGGAAATCGCAAACACAACTTTACATAATCCAATATCGCGTATTATTACAAATTCCTCGAACCTGTCCTAAAACAAGAGCCCTATTTCCTAAAATTCCGTAATAAAGCTTATTTAGCGCCAATAGAACGGTCTGGAACAGTTAATTACTTGAAAGAAAGTTTTTCAGAAGAGTTTGAAGGCAATTCGTTCGTGAACTTAGTCGTGGGATCGTGCGATTGTCGCAATTGTCGCGTCAATCGACTGTCGACAAATTAAAGGCCCTTAGGATCCTCTCTAATTTGTAGTTTCTCTTGGGACTAGTGTAGGGGTGGTAGTGGAACTAGTTTCGGGGAAGTTGTCCTGGTATGAGTACAATATAAAGTCAATAACGGTGGGAATGACCTTTATGCTCTGTTACAAACAGAGCGTAAAGGTCATCGGTCAGTCTGCTTTAAATAAGAAATTACATTGACAAAGCGAGAATTTGAGATAGTTGCTTTTCCAGGTGTTTGCAAATAAGTTAATTATCTATTTTACATTCATCATCATCAGCCTAAAATATTCCCACTGGTGTGACACAGGCCTCCTCTCTATGAGAGGGAGTGAGCTGTAATCCACCACGCGGGCGGTAGCGGGTTGATAGATGTCACATGTCTTCGAATTTTTAGTTCTAGAACATGCCGGTTTCCTCACGATGTTTTCCTTCACCGTTTTGAGGGCAGCGGTGATGAAATAAATTACACAAAGTAATGCGCCTGCCTGGGTACGTTGTGTTTCGGACCCACGGCTTACTGCTCGTAAGTCGAGGCTAACACCACTGGGCCACCGCTACTCTCTCCGCTCTGATTTTTACATAACAAATAAAACATCCAACTCTCAATCAGTGGTGCAGAACCATGCAGATTTTTCAAAATTCAGAATTCTAAAAAAAATGAGCTCAGACCAATATTTGGTACACCAACCGGCTCCTCCACATTTTTTCTGGCAATTTTTGTTTTCGGTGCTCTTTTTCAAAAGGTATCCTGCCCTAGTTTGTTTATTCTCATTTCTATTTATTTTCATTGAACGCTGCCAGCCCTATTGAAGTATCCTTCCTGAAACATTAGCACTGGACCGGAATGTCATAGGACGAAAATACTCGTTTTTTGGACGCGAATAAACTTTTGCTCCATTTACCGTAATCATGTTGGCTTGAGCTTGAGGAAAATTAAGTGTGAGTTCGACTTTTATGGAGAAGGTTGAAGTCAAGATAAATGTGTTATAGTGTTAAAATGTAGTCGTTTTAGTTTTAGATGGGAGAAGTGAGTTGGTAGCTGAAAAGTCGTTCTTGTCATTAATTATTTCTAGGTGTTGTTCAAATTTGGCTGAAAGTGAGAACTAAAGTGATCAAAAGACTTACCCTGAAGCCGTGTGCACACCCTTCTACCACGCAGCAAACGCTCCATTATTACTTTTTTGTGAACTTGGTGAAGCATCAATATTAAATTACTAAATGACGTAGAGCTTTCTTTATTTATTTAAAAACCAATATTACAATTTCCAATCATTAATAAAATATTTACGCCCCAAAGTAATTTCCACAATCACAATAAGCACTAGTTTATTTACTTAGTGAAGTCCAAGCATGGGGTGAAAAGGGGAGCAGAGGGGGCGATGTCAAAATAACAGGAAATAATAACGGCACGGACGTTTTTATTGTTTTTTTATTTCTCCCCCCTGCGACCTCTTTAGATGAAAATCGATGGACCCCGCGGATGTCTCAAAACTAGCGGTTTATGGGGTGAAGCACTGCTGTTACGTCAGTTTACGGGGTGACCCATTTTTCTCACGGACCAATTGGATGCGATAATCGGAAAATGTTTTTTGAAATGAATGTAAAGTGACACTGATAATAAAAGTAAGTAAGTACCTAATCAGGAATGTTGATGGGTTTTCGGGATTGTAGATATGCATGAATCTTTTCAGGTAAACTCAGTCAATCTACCAGTCTCATTCAAGATCTACTGAAGGATTAGACTGAGGTGTACCACTACCAGCTATAGTTAGAGAGCAGTGGCTCAGTGGTGGCAGCCCCGACTTACGAGCAGTAAGTCGTGGGTACGAACCCAGACAGGCGCATTACTTTGTATTTATCACCGCTGCCCTCAAAAACGGTGAAGGAAAACATTGTGAGGAAACATGTACTAGATCTAAAAATTCGAAGACATGTGACATCTAGCAACCAGCACTGGGCCTGCGTGGTGGAATACAGCCCACTTCCTCTCATTGAGAGGAGGCATGTGTCCCAGCAGTGGGAACATTAAAGGCTGACGATGATGTACCAGCAACAGAATAAAAAAAAAACAACAAAAAAACACATGCCAATATTTACCAACAGAACAACAACAGTAACAGCATTTTAGCTACACTGGCGGACAAGGTTGACGGACCTCCTATTAGACTCTGGGCAAGCAGACAAGTACGTGCACATGTTCATGTAGCCAGTTAGTGTATTTTTAAGTTCATGTGATTTGTTATTTACTAACATAGGATAAGTTCATACTAACACTATATGGATGCATTGATCTGAAATAAAAAAGTTTGAATTTGATTACCATTGTTATCAAAACAAATCAGTTCATGACATAAGTTTCAGTATTCAAGACCAAAACTTTCCTTCTTCTATTCATACATTCATTTACCTTACAGACACCATAAAATACTATTCAGCTGCATCCGGTTAGAATGGAAACTGACCCCAACATAGTTGGGAAAAGGCAAGGCAGATTATGTTTAACTCGACCAAATGCCAATGTCATTATAAGCTTAACTATTGTGTTCACGTAACCCTGAACTTGGCAATGTAACCTCAAGTTACTTGCCTCTGACTGACCATCGACAGACTAATCAACTGAGTCTGCGGTTCACCGATAATTTATAATTGACGCTCAGAAACCACACTGATATTGGCCTGGCTAGTTAACTTGATCATGTAACTGTCCAAGTTTGATCACTAGTATATATAAACCGACGTTTTCTGAAAAAAAAACTGGTTCATAATTAATAAATATATCTCAAAGATATCTTTGTAAATTAGCATGACTAAATAATAACAGCCGCACAGGTTGATCTTCAAGGTTAAGCCGTGCTTGCCGAGGTTGGTCCCTGGATGGGTGACCATCTTTACATACCGAGTTTCCTTCGTGCCTCGGAAAGCACATTAACCCGTTGGTTCCGGTTGTCATTTGTAGATCTTTGGCAGTTGTTATGAGTAGTCAGAAGCCGGAAGAATGACATCCAGTCTTACCAAGGGGCTTTACCCAGTTACTGGGTTGTGGAGGTCAGATAGGCAGTCGCTTCATGTAAAATACTGATGCTCAGCTGCATCCGGTTGGACTGGAAGCCGACCTCAACAAAGTTTGGGAAAAGGCTAGGCAGATGAAATGATCTCAAAGATATCTTTATAGGGGCTTTATCTTCACAAATACATAAACTCACAACCTTTTCCCGTGAGGCAGGCAATAACTACAGATCTTCATCGAATACGATCTTTACATTTTCATTTTTCTTCATCCACGTTCCTACATCTGATCCATACCCTCACGCCAATTGTGACTAATACGCACCTATCTGAAAGCTTTTTCGTTTGCCAACTATTTATGCCAAAGGCACAAGATTGATATTTAATTACTTACAACAAAAAGATAATCAAAATTATTTCTTCTTTTTTACAAAATATAACATGACACCGGTTTACCCAAAGAGTTAGATAGCGATGTATACCTAGAATACAATTGCATAGTTTTCCAAATAATGTTTAATTTAATCTGCATCACGTTTATCAGCTTTGAAAGACGTGTCCTTCCAATTTGATTCCTACAAACATCAAGCATAAAATTATACAAAAATCCCAATATCGATTTTACTCTATTCAACACCCCCTGATCCCATGACCTTGACACTCAAACGTCACTTTGTCATTGATTAGGTGTGGGTGATTAATCAGCCATGTCTGCGGTTTGTCGTAATTACCACCAGACAATTAACTCTGATTCCAGATGATCTCGAATTAACTTGTGGTATTCACTCCCGACCTCTGATTAGCAATTTGTTAATGTCAGACAGTTGCCACCTGTCACCAGTGAGGTTGTACTTTGGTATGATTTAATTGAGTTACTTTTTCCTGAAAATATTATGACGTGACGGAAAGACTTTCCATTGTATGAGGAAAGGGCGATTCACAAATGGTGGTATGGGATTTACAATGTGATTTTGTGAGAGAAAACGCCGCCGCGCTGGGTAACGGACGCCGAAGAAATACATAATGTTGACTTGCTTACATACTCGCAATCGGGTGCAAGACCGGTCAGATGTATGGACGCTAAAACTGCAGTTATAGGCTAGCCCAATAAGGATCTTAGTTGGTGATGTTCTATAGATTCTGCTTACCTACACTTGCCAAAAGCGTGTATTTATGTGTACATTGTATTTGTCACCATAGCTAATTAGTATTAAATCTATATAATTAAGGTATTTCATCATCATCATCATTATTTCAGCCGAAAGCCTCCCCCAAGTGACGCCACATTGCCCGGTCCCGTGCGCCTCGCATCCAGCGGATCCCCGCAACCTTCACCAGGTCATCGGTCCACCTAGTGGGAGGCCTTCCAACGCATCGTCTTCCGGTTGTATTTATAGTGGTATTTATCGAATTATTATTCATTTTCTACTACTTTATGCTGTTACGACTGGCATGGGATGAAGTCATTACTTCCAAATACTTTCTACCACTTGCAACACCAAATCAGCTCGTAAACATCAGCTTTATCTCTAGAGAATTAAACACAGCTCTTTGTGAGAAAAAATAAATTCACAGAGATGGCCCTGATATAGAACCCATTTAGACAGTAAACTGCTTTCCATTTAGTCGATATAATAGCTTACAGCCTTCCGAGGCACCTTATTTCACTTATCGAGCAAACCGTGTAGCTTAGCTTCGCTTTTTTCGCTCTTTTCTGCTCCTTTATCATGATAAACACCTTTGTCTACACTCTATTAACTGACGAGTATGTCTTGTCTGTTAAAAGGGTTCTTCTCACGATTTTTCGTGTTTTCTTTGCTTCTTTGTTATGTTAAATTCGTCTCTAAAGTTTTCTTTATTCGCGTATCGAGTGTCGAGTTTAAGGCGTTCGGTGATTGGTTTACAAAGAGATTGTGTTTGTTAATGATCACGATTTAGAAGGGAAGTTTATGTACTTGTATGTGCCTGTGTGTTTCTTCAGCCAATCATCGTACGTGTTTTAAATTTAGTAGGTAGGCACATTGTTACGAAACATTTAGCGCTCAACAAAAACGTCACCAGTGTCATAGATTTACATTCACTTGCATGAACATGCACACGCACTGGAACTTATGTGCCCAATCTACCATCACAATTTATGAAAGTCTTAGACGATGAATAATATTTATGAAGAACAGTTGAAACTTTTCAAAAACTTTTCTTGTTTTGTAAAAACTAATTTAAACTAAAAGTCTTAACATTTAGTATTTTTTTTTTATCAAATACTCGAATAATGTTGACGTAGATAAAAAAAAAACAAAAAGCAAAAGTTTTGCAATACATTTTTTTACTAGATACTGCTCGGTTGGCTGCATAAAACAACTTTGACCTTAGCTGTTCATTTTAATGCACGATTCAGACTTATATCATACTATCTGTCTCTCTCTGTTCTCTCTGTCTCTCTCTGTTCTCGCTGTCTGTTTGTTATTTTTACGTCTAAACAGCATATATGTAGGTACCTAAAGGAGCCTCGTTGGTCTTGTGATCGCAAGTGCGATTGCTCAGCAAGAGGTTGTGGATTCAAATCCCGGGCCGGGCAAACTGTTATTTGGTTTTTCCATCAGGAATTTCTCGGTAGCAGCCTTGGATTTTGGACCTGTGTTGATGGCAATAGGCTCGTCCCCATTACATGGGAGTTTAACATAGCTGACTAAATGTTAGTGTACTATTAGGTACCGTAACTCTACCTCTGCTTAATCCTTCGGGAACGACTTATGTAATAAGTAGGTAGACTATGTAATGATCTGAAACAGGATATAGAATACTTTTATCCAAGTAGAACATTGAACAGCCTAGGTCTGAATATATCCCACAGAATATCTGTGGGATATATTCAGACCTAGGCGAGCGAAGTCCCGGTTAAAAGTGAGTCACAAAGCTAAAACGATTACATATTAATATTCTGAAACATTTTGACCTTGTTCGAACAAAGACAAAAGAGTTAATTTTATTTATTTTTGTTTTCAAGTCCATTCTCAGTTTGTCCTCAATGTCTTAGTTTTTCTGTAGTCTGCATTATTCATTCACTTGGGTACTAAACAGGGTTCCGCAGACTACTTTGCAGTTTCTCGTAAACGATGAAGAAAAACTGTCAACTTCAATAGTTTATAAGACTTTGTTCGTGCGAGGTTGGGGAATAATCTGTTGTGGTTTATTGAAAAGTCTTGAGCTTAGTCTAGAGGTTTCCTTTGAAAGAGTTTTTGCTAGAAAATAATAGAAAGATCATAGTTTTAAGATCATTTTATTATGAAAGAATTATTTTATGACGCACACTGCTAAACATGAGTACCTACTACATCTAATCATACGTTGGTATTTTGATCCGATTTAGATCTAAAAATTTGTCTTATTTCCTAAGGTGTCAAATGTCGACCTGTTTTTATTATAAAACAAAATCAACTAATGAGCATGCATGTAGTTTAATACACAAAGTACCTTGTCTATCTGACCTTTTCACACGTGAATAACTGAACTGATTGTGATTTTTGTCAGCCAAGTTACCTGGAACAAGCCATATTACTTACTGCCGCTGGTTTTTAACCCCCGACCAAAAAAGAGGGGTGTTATAAGTTTGACGTGTGTATATGTGTATTTGTGTATCTGTGTGTCTGTCTGTGGCATCGTAGCTCCTAAACGCATGAACCGATTATAATAAAACGCTTGATTCGCAGTTTGAACAGAACTAAATTTTATTTTCATAGACTTGACATACCTAGACAATATAGCAAGTTAACCATGGAGTCTAACCATACATGGAGTATCTAGTGCAATAATACTAAGATTATTTGTACATAACTAACACCCCCACTCAAATAATCACAATAAGAAAATTAAATTTAAATCAACACTAAACCTAATAACTCCATAAAAGAATAATGCCTCTTGGAGCACAAACCTTTTGTTAATAAGTCAGCAGGCATATTGGCTGTTGACAAGTACCTTAATCTTACTATGTTATTTGAAATACATTCTCTAGTGAAGTGGTATTTAACATCAATGTGTTTGGATTTTTTATGAAGCACAGGATTTGTCGATAGCTTTTGTGCGCTCTCATTGTCATTAAACAAATTTACAATATACATTTTATTAGTAATTTCGAATTGTAAAGCTCTTAAATAAATGGCTTCTTTGCAGGCTTCTGATATAGCCATGTATTCAGCTTCACAGCTCGACAGCGCAACAGTTTTTTGTTTTTTGCATTCCCAAGATATTATGCCATTAGCAAGCACAAAACAAAATCCGGTATATGACCGCCTATCTAAGGTGTCATTAGCCCAATCGGCATCAACAAAACCTTTTATTTCAGAATTTCCATTTATACAATACTTTATACCAAAATTAATAGTCCCTTTTAAATATTTCAGAACCCGCTTAGCATATCCCCAGTGTTCATCTGTGTGACAATTATTAAACTGGCTCAGGTAGCTCACAGCAAATGTAATGTCTGGCCTAGTTAAAACAGATAAGTACATCAAGCTACCTATAAGCTGCTGATAAGGTATTTGATCATTCACATTCTGATCACTTCTGATATTTAACTTCGACTCTATTGGAGTATTAACAGTTTTACATTCAGTCATGTGAAACTTTTGCAACAATATATTTATGTAATTTTCTTGACTTAAGGTTACAGAATTCTCTTGTTTATCAAACTTAACATTCATTCCTAGACATTGTTTTACTTCACCTAAGTCCTTGATTTTAAATTGGCCTGACAATACATTCTTGAGATGTTCACTTTCATTCATACTATTTGAAAATATGAAAAAATCATCTACATATAATGCTATAATAGTCTTGTATTTGCCAACATTTTTTGTGTACATACAAGGTTCCAACTTAGATTTACAATAACCATTTTCAAGCAAACAACTATCTACCTTCTTATTCCAGGCTCTAGAGGCCTGCTTCAGGCCATAAATGGCCTTCTTAAGTCTTAACACTTGGTTAGAGCCACCAGAAACCTCATAACAGTCTGGTTTCTGCATGTAGATGGTTTCCTCCAGATCACCATTCAGAAATGCGGTTTTGACATCTAGATGTGTAACATCAAGTCCCAGTTGTACTGACAATGAAAACAATAGCCGTAGGGTTGTGTGTCTAACAACAGGCGAAAATGTTTCTGTGTAATCAACACCAAATTTTTGAGAAAAACCTTTAGCGACTAGCCTGGCACGATACCTTACATTGTTTTCACTGTCATACTTCTTCCGTAAAACCCATTTACATTGAACTATGGTTTTACCCTTAGGCACATTTACAATTTCCCAAGCATCGTTATCATTAAAGCACTGTAACTCATCACGCACTGCTTCTAACCACTGTTCTTTTTCAGGCCCTTTGAGAGCTTCCTCAAGTGAAAGTTCACCAGTATCATCTACACTACCACTGATACAAGCATTGGAAAAACCATACCTGTCAGGTTGTTTTCTCTGCCTACGCAAATCATATTGTTTGTTACTCACAACGCTTTCCACACTGCTGGCCGAAGAGTCTTCATCTGGTATATATGTCTCATCAGCATCATGGTAATCTCCACTTCCAGAGTCCTCTGACATGGACATTTCCCCCACTGAATCTTCATGCACGGTAGAATCTGTTGGATTTTCTTCGATCTGAACAACATTTTTTACTGCTTGTGGTTTTTCCATTATAATTACATCACGGCTGGTTGTAACTTTCTTAGTTTTAGGATTGTAGATTCGATACCCTTTCACATCATTTGGATAACCAACTAAAATTCCTCTCTCAGCCTTCTTGTCCCATTTAAGCCTTTTTTCTTTGGGTATATGTTTCATTACTACACTCCCAAAAACTCTCAAATGACTGACGTCAGGCTTTGCGCCTGTCCACATCTCGAAAGGCGTCTTTCCATTAAGAGTTGACGCTACAGTCCTATTTTGTAAGTAGACTGCAGTGTTAGTCGCTTCAGCCCAAAACTTTCGATCAAGATCTGCATCAAAAAGCATACATCTAGCCTTTTCTACTATAGTACGGTTGAAACGTTCAGCCAAACCATTTTGTTCAGGCGTATAAGGATTGCTTCTCTGATGAATTATCCCTGAGTTCCTAAGATATTCATCAAAATCTTTGTTGCAGAATTCCTTGCCATTGTCGCTTCGTAGGATCTTTATTTTCTTGTTAAGTTGGTTCTCTACAAGTGCTTTGTAACTTTTAAAATGATTAAAAGCTTCACTTTTGTTCTTCATAAAGTTAATGAAGATCATGCGGCTGTAATCGTCCACAAATAAAATAAAATATCTAGAACCTCCAATCGAAGCATTATTGAATGGACCACATACATCTGTATGTATAGTATGCAGAAGTTCTTTACTTCTATTGCCATTCTGTGGAAAGGGTAATCGGCTCTGCTTACCCTCGCAGCACACTGCACACGACGACTTTGAAATATCTGTCTTTCTCTCTAGTGTGAATCCTTCCACGGCATCCTGCATTCTGTTAAGGTAACTGCTGTTGACATGGCCTAGTCTGCGATGCCAAATATCACTTGAGTCCATCACTGCAGCTGTCAAAACTTCAGGCATTCTCAGCTTATAAACACCATTCAGCAACAAAGCTGTACCTACTAATTCTCCAGTTTTGTTATAAATTTCACAACCACTATTGGAGAATTGTACTCGGTTGCCTTTGGCAATTAGTTGACTTACGGAAATCAAATTGGTGGTCAAACTAGGTACACACAATACTCCTTCAACAACTATATCATACTCACAGTTATCTGTCAAAGTCGTTATCGATACATCACCACAACATTTAACCGGTACCTTTTCCTTATTCGCGACCACAATTTCTTTGATGGGATGGTCGACAGAAACATTTTTAATCCAATGTTCATTTGCGGTTAAATGAGTGCTTGCACCAGAGTCTATATACCAATCATTCTTTGAGAAACTGCCATTTAAAAACACGGCACTGAACGCGTTGCTATGTTTGCGTTCACTAGACTTCTTATTTACTGAATCTTTGTCAACAATGGTGCACTGATTACGATAATGTCCAGTTTGTTTACATTTATAACATTTTATAATCTTCGGTTTCGACATTGACACATTTGAGTTTGACGTATGTCCTTTGTCTCTAGTTCCTGAAGTGCTGCCACTATTACAAAATTTTCGGAAACTCGCAAAAGCTCCGCTCGCGTCACCACTGTTTTCCTCCAAATCCATCAATTTGGTTTTTATGGCGTCCGCTGTTATCGCAATGCCTGAGTGCTCAATTGCCATTATCATTGGCGAATATTTTTCGGATAATCCTGCTAAAAGTAGCGATCCGATCCACTCATCATTAATGTTAAAGCCCGATCCATTTAACTTTTGACTAGTTTCTATGATTTGTGTGACATATGAAGTCATCGATGTAGAATTTTCTAGACGTATTGATATGAGAGTTCTCAATAGACTGATTCTCCTGGTAAAACCGGAATCGTCGAACAAATTCTTGAGTTTCTCCCACAACTCTTTAGAAGTCTTCGAGTCTTTGATGTGTACATAAAGCGCCGGGTCTATCGTCAAGATCAACTTGGCTTTAGTTTTCGCGTCAACTGCGGCTTCATCCGGTTTTGTAATTGTAACTTTGATGTAATCAAAAGTTCCTTCCAAAACGAGAAAATTCTCCGCGGCGAAAGCCCACTCTGAGTAGTTCTCCCGACCTTTTAACTTTGGCACACTCACGATGTAATTCGTCGACATTTTTACTATCATACAAGTCAATTTTTACTTCCACAGTTCACAGTTCAATAGCACAGCGTATTCTCAATCTGCGAAGACTAATCGGCACAAACTTGCAAGTCTTTTCGCGAGAAACAAAAAAAAACGTTTTTCTGGGCCCATAACCTATAATAAAACGCTTGATTCGCAGTTTGAACAGAACTAAATTTTATTTTCATAGACTTGACATACCTAGACAATATAGCAAGTTAACCATGGAGTCTAACCATACATGGAGTATCTAGTGCAATAATACTAAGATTATTTGTACATAACTAACACCGATTTTGATAAAAGTGGTGTCGTTTGAAAGGTATTTTAATCGAGAGTGTTCTTAGCTATGTTTCGAGAAAATCTGCTCAGCCGTTTGAAGATCATCGCTTTTTTTCTGGTTGATGAAGGGCTATAAAAAACTTAACAGGTTGTCTATTTGAAATGTTGTCACTTGTCACCATGGGCATTGCTGAGGGGGGGGGGGTACACACCCCGCCCCCCTTTTTTATTTTATATCTGTCCTTGGTTTCGTTAATTAGCGAGAAGAGACGCAACACCGAGAAAATTGGAAGGAAAGGGGGGAGGCCTATGCCCAGGAGTAGGACAGTCAAGACTAAGCAAAAATAATATAAGTATAAAAATCATGAAAAAAAATTAAATTAAAAATTTAAAAACCCCCGACGCAAAAAACCTATAAAAAGCCAAAAATAAATTAATCCAAGCGTCGTAGCGTCGGGGGACCGCTAAGAAGACCGCTTAGTACAAGCACAGAACCAAGCGTTTTTTGTGTCGGGGGCTTTTTAAATTTTTTATTTAGTTTTTGTAATAACAGACAGACCGGCTAAACCACGAGAAACAGCTAGTTTCTCTATACTTATCATTGTTTAATACATCTCCTACCCTATTGTTTAGTAAGAAAACAACTTGTCGTGAAGTAGGCACTATTCCCACAACCTACCCTTAGGTTTTATTCAGACATTCAAGGGATCTAACATCTTACTAAGTACAAATTCAAGTCCTTGTTCTCAAGCTCTTACTTTATTCTGAACAACTCGATAAATAAACACAACATAAAATGCCTTTTGAAGGTTTGGAAACCTACATAAAGTTTGTTAAAGGAGAAACAAAGAAATAAATGGCTTTCTATTAACGATATTATATGCTACAGCCATAGACGAATAACAATAGTTATAATTTTTTTGGATCAAAAATAAGCGAAATAGCATTCCATTAGTGCTGTGCCTTCTCTGTTAGTGACTTTAATATAAAATCATTTTATTCAATTAACGGCACTTCGTTCACTGAATAAAATTATTTCATCTTAAATTCGCACTTACTCACACACACTCTAGTCTACTTACACACACCTTACTCTCATCACCTGCCTAGCCTTTTCCCAAACTTTGTTCTGGTCGGCTTCCAGTCTAACCGGATGCAGCTGAGTACCAGTATTTTACATGAAGCCACTGCCTATCTGACCTCCACAACCCATTCGTAATATGACACCCCTTGGTAAGACTGGATATCAGACTTTTGGCTTCTGACTCAAACGACTGTCAAAGATCTACAAATGACAGCCGCGACCAACGGCTTAACGTGCTTTTCGAGGCACGGAGGAAACTCGGTCTGTAATTATGGTCACCCATCCACGGACCTACCTCGGCAAGCACGGCTTAACCTTAAAGATCGACTCGTGCGGCTGTTTTTATTTAGCCACGAGCTCCTACACACACCTTAGTCTTAAAACATAAAATAGGAATTTTAACCAGGTTTAATTTCATCGGGTGCACGTTAGTTATAATATTAAATGACTAACCCTTCTTGGTTTAGACGCTAGATAATTCCATCCAGTGATGTTCGTTAACATATCAATGTTAAGACTAGTCCTTTTGTTCAATCTCACACTAAGTGGACTATCACTTAAAATCTTAATTAAATTCACCATCGAAACAAACGCCACAATGCCATGTTGATCTTAAATTAAAACGGGAACTATTATGTATAGTTTGGGCATAACTTATGGGCTCCGTTGGGATCTAAATCATCTCTGTGACGCTATGGAATTAATTATTCTACGCAGTCGTCCGGCGAGGAAGGGTTAACAAGGATGGTTTTGTGGTCAAACCTGAGATACGAATGCTTTCGAAGCTGAAATTTTAAGGCCTTTATGGTCTAATTTAATTGTGTAACTATTTACGCCAATTGTGGGTGATATGAGTAGAAATTAATAGATTTTTTTTTCATCTTAATTAGGTCGCAACAATATTTTTCGTTTGATGGCAATAGGCTCGTCTGCTATTACATGGGACTTAAACAAAACTGGTGGAATCTGAGTGTACTAGTAGGTATTCCTCTGCCTAACCCTTTGTGAATTATAGGTGTGTGTGTTTTATGTATATTGTGATTATTTTGTAGTGTTACAATCTGGTTGTAAAAAGTAGCCACATAAATAGTCATCAAAGCACTAAATAGCAATTTTACGATAAGCCTACCATTAAAATATCCAGCAATGAGGGTTAAAACAATAAGCATTAGGTATCTAACTTGTCCTAGATAAAATCTTTAAATTTGTGATTTCAGTTAACACCTAATAATATTGCCAAGGCAATCTAATCCTAAGAAACAACGCGACTACAAGTTAGAAGCCAAATATCTTCACTAATACTAACGGCAGTAATACTGTAATACCAACAAATATAAGAGACATAAAAGCGATATAGAACTGAGTGAAACGTCGACGGACCGGCTAGCAGCGGCTATGATAGCCACTTTCTAATGGCCAAAGTGTCGCGTGTATCTGTCACAGAATATGCAAATACTGGAATAGAAATAGGGAAGATGTCTGACTGACCTTATTGGTGATGTTCTTCAGAAAGTTCAGGTGACTCGCAACCGGTATAAAATAAAAATCAAAATCATTTATTTCAAGTAGGCCAGTTACAGGCACTGTTGAATAGTCAAACAACAATAAATATTGAGCTACAGTCCCACTCACTAGACATAATAACTGGGAAAGTACTCTAATTGCCCATTCCAAAGCGTAGATCTCTATGGAGAAGAATGGGCAAGAAACTCCATGGACACTCTTTTAAATTAGTAGCTTGTTACAAAAATCTTGATTACATCATTCATGTTGAGATGGTAAATTATGTGAGAACGATGAAGCAAGACGTGCACGTAAAAGGTGTCCATAGGTGGATGAACCAAAAAATGGTACTGAAGGATTGCAGCAGGTTACGTTTTGTAAAGAAAAATAATACGTCAATAACAGGGCTTATAATGAGGAATCATAAATATAATTATTATGATAAGAAGCTCGTCACCCCGCTAAGAGCTTATCTAGAGACTTAAATATTCACCCACGATTGCTAAGCCATATCACAAACGATGTCCCACTTCCTATCCTATATTTTGTGTAATTCTACCTGCACTTTGAGGGGCCTGTTCAAAGCTTCTACTCAATCGAGTCAAATAAATAAAGTAAATCATGCTCTGAAGACTTAAGATTCCTCATAAAATTGGCAAACTTACACAGATACTTTACCATTCCATTCCAGCAGTACCATAGTCTAAGACAATAATCGTAGAAGTTCAGAAACAAAACCAGTTTGGCGATACTCCAGTACAGAGCTGTAATGAGGGTTTTAAGTCTAATGAATGAAACTGAACTTCAGCACTTACAGACACTGGGGCTGCTGGGATGCTGGGCTGCGCTCGCGTGATAACGACCCAAGTGATGTTATGCTGATTGTAAGTGGCCTATTGTATTAATTAGTTCGCTGTTTTGAAGATTTTTGGTGAAGGGTCTATGCGTAGGTTGAGGTCATTGATGAAGAAATGATTTCGGTATGTGATTTAGTTATTAACCTTTGATAATTATGTTAATCTTCGAAATTATGTAGTTATGTTTTACTGGTTTATTAGATTGAAATAGAACACCTTATTTTAATCAGTTTTTGAAGGGATCTTCGATTTTTATTCAATTTTAGAATCATCACCTGCCTAACCTTTTGTTCAACTATGTTGCGCTAACTTCCTGTCTAACCGCTGGTGATAGTGCAGCTGAATACCAGTATTTTATATGGAGCGACCCCACCTGCCAAGCGTGGCGATTATGGCAAAACCCCCTAAAATATCAATGTGGCGACCCTTGGGGGAGGCCTATATCCAGCAGTGGACGTCTTTTGGGCTGAAATGATGATGATGATGATGATATGGAGCGACTGCCTATCTGACCTTCACAACCCAGATATTACTAGGTAACACGATACTCCTTGGAAATACTGGTTGTTAGCTTTTGGGACCACTGTAACGACTGTCAAAGATCTACAAACGACCAACGGTTTAACGTGCTTTCCAGGCTCGGAGGAAACTCGGTAAGTAATAGTTGGTCACCCATCCACAGACTAACCTAGGCAAGCGCAGCTTAACCTGAAGATTGATCCGAGTGACTTTATGAATCTTATTCATTAGAAGTTTACACTAGAGTAACATGAACACCACAGTAGAGAAATGTCCTGAAGAGTAAGGTAGAAATGCGCCTATAAAAGGACACCATTTTTTTACGATTAACGATTACGATTAACCTAAACAACCCGTAATCCGTAGTAATCTATCGTCGTAATTACTAATCCGTAGTTTACAATCTAATTTAAATCAAACACAGTACTTTAAATCAAAATATTTGCATCATTTTTCTTCTTTAATCAAACCAATATATAACACCTAAGCAATAAAAATTTCACTTCACTGCATCGAACCGCACTCCCTACCGAAGAAAACATTCTTGCTGACAAGGTCCCTATCCCAGCTCAGCATATAGAATTGGTATTATTTTTCTGCTTTCTATACGAGCGACCTTATCTGGGTCTTCGCTAGGTATTTCCGAGCCAGTGCACACCAAAGGGACAAAGGGCACAAAGCCCTTAAACGTTCTCTATAAATATATACGTGCGGACCGTGAGGTTTTAAGACAGAAGTGTCACATTGTGTATTTGGAAGAGAATGTCTCTTTCGGTTTAAAACATCTTAGATTGTCCAGATTTTTTAAACGTTTTAAAAAAGCAAGCAGCGGGGGATAACAAACAATTTAAGAGGTATCTCACATTAAATAAGCAATGAAGGTAATGATAATAAGAATTAATGGGCATGTCATTACAGAATTTGGTTCCCATGTCAAAATCAGCTATCCATTTTGGAAATTTTAATGTGTAAAGATTGGACCAATCTTTCTACTATTTAAATCAAAAATGATTTCATCTCTTTCCATTCTACTTCGGGACAACTTCAATCTGTGGACTAGTAGGTTCATCATCATCATTTCAGCCAAAAGACGTCCACTGCTGGACATTGGCCTCCCCCAAGTCTCGCCATAATAACCGGTCCCTTGCGACTCGCATCGGCTATTCGTTCGGCGAGCAATGTGCCCCGCGCACCGCGCACACTTAAGTTTGGCAATTCTTCGGTAACCAGATAGATGTAGGTTATTGCTACGTTGTTATTGCAAACAGTGGACAAGTAGGTTATTGCGACGGTGACTGCGCATTTGGCTCATTGGTAATAACTTTTTGTTCCATCCGTCATTATCGATCACGAAACCTAAGTAGCGCTAAAAGTATAAAATGCAATGCAATCATGTAACAAAAATAGGACGATGATTGAAATGCGTTTAACACTAAACATATTCAATGATTTGTGGAGTGAGGAGCTTGTAGCTAAATAATAACAGCTGCACGGGTTGATCTTTAAGGTTAAGCCCTCTTGCCAAGGTCGGTCTGTGGATTGGTGACCAACATTACATAAGTACAATGTTTCCTCCGTGCCTAGGAAAACACGTTAAGACGTTGGTCCCGGCTCGAATTTGTAGATCTTTGACAGTCGTTAAAAGTAGTCAGTGCCCCGAATGTCTGACAATCAGTCTTACCAATGGGTACTGTCCCCAGTATTAACTGGGTTGTGGAGGTCAGATATATAGGCAGTCGGTCCACGTAAAATACGGTTATTCAGCTCCATGTGGCAAGACTGAAAGACGACCCCAATAAATTTGTGAAAAGGCTAAGCAGTTGATGATGGTGTCAACATGTCTTAATACTTGCAATCAAGTTCTTGATACTTGTCCTTCTGTATATGTGTATGCTATGCTACCTAACACGATATCATGTGGGACCGTCAGTGAACGTGATTAACGTTCAGAAAAGATGGAAATTGGAACGATTAATATTAGTACGTCGCGTGGGCTGCGAATCATGGACGGCTGTTTAATTTTGTCGGAAATTAAACATAGGTACGTAAGGTTGGGATGGAAATTATCCTTATGTCCTAGGCTAACCTAGATTATGATCCATGGTATGTATGCGTAGCAAAATAGAAACAGAAAATGGTTTAATATCCAGGTAATACACAAACAGGCGCAAGTATACACGAAAGATGTTATTAGTAGCTTAAAATATTACCTAAAACTAGTTAGCTTAGAGTGTTGTTGCTAGTGAGCCCCGAACTAGACAGTCTGTAGGTATGTCTGTAAACTTTACATTTATTATATCATAATAAGAATGATATAATACCATATTCTATCATATTCTGTTGTTAGGGTTCCGTAGCCAAATGGCAAAAAACGGAACCCTTATAGATTCGTCATGTCTGTCTGTCTGTCTGTCTGTCTGTCCGTCCGTCCGTATGTCACAGCCACTTTTTTCCGAAACTATAAGAACTATACTGTTGAAACTTGGTAAGTAGATGTATTCTGTGAACCGCATTCAGATTTTCACTCAAAAATAGAAAAAAAAAACATAAATTTTGGGGTTCCCCATACATAGAACTGAAAACCATTTTTTTTTTAATCGTACCCCTACGTGTGGGGTATCTATGGATAGGTCTTAAAAAATGATGTTGAGGTTTCTAATATCATTTTTTTCAAAACTGAAGTTTGCGCTAGAGCCACTTCCAAAGTGGTAAAATGTGTGTCCCCCCCTTCTAATTTCTAAAGTAAGAGGAGGAAAATTCTGAAAATATTTAAGATTGTAGAACGTAAATAAAACTATCAACGAAAGTTGGTTTCAATAAGATATGATGTTTAATTTTTGAGATATGGGACTTTTTCATCAAACTGCAGCAGTAACTTTGTTTTTCATTAACATACTATGAAAAACCAATTTAATTTTGCGGTTGAGTGGAAGTTTACCAACTAATACTACTAACTAATGAATTACAGTTCAAAATATTGTTTGGGGCTATGGAACCCTGTGTGCGAGTAAGACTCGCACTTGGCCGGTTTTTTTTTGTAATTAATAACTTACAAACTTTCAAACATTGAAAAGCATGATCGCGTAATCAGTTTTATTTTTGGACATAGGCTAGCCTGTGATTTTACTTATACAAATATTGTTGGGCCGATTACCAGGATTACTGGAAGGAGCTGAACTAGTATTTTACATGGAGCGACTGCCTCTCTGACCTCCATAACCCAGTGGCTGAGTAAAACGTCACCCCTTGGTAAGACGATATACGTATAAATAAGCAAACCACATAACCTTTTGCGACTTAAATCAAGTAGTTCTTTGAATGTTTAATCAAACCGTATTGATCTACTATCTCAACACACCTTATCCGGAAGTCAAAATTTTAAGATTATTTGAAGAGAATTATTAAAATGTCTGAATATTTTCCTCCATAATAAGGCGGGACAGGTTAGCATCTATCATTATTTATGTACTATTGCAATCTTGCGCCGTAAATAATTTATACTAAGGCTACAACCGCTTGGGAGTTCCTTGAGGTTTTAATACCTTCCCCTTTGCCTTGGAGATGAAAAACTTTTGAACGTAGGCTGGGGTTACACACAAATAATGTAGACTAAATTTAAACAAAAGCTTGTTAGGTTAACGAATTGCAAATCTAATCTATGCGTGTATTGTTTAGTTAACTTGTAATGAAAAGGTTGATTTGATTTTTCTACTCGACCCAATTTAAAAATTCTTTCCCCGATTAGTAAGCTACATATTTACAGAGTAACAGGCTATATACCTAATATCACAATTTTCGAGGACGCAATCGCGGGCAAAGTGCTAGTAAGATGTATTTTCAGTTAAAGAAGAAAAAAAGATCTTACCTCTATAATTACACTCTGCTCAAAACTACTGGTTCTCTATTGTGTCACCTAACTTTTTTATCCATAATTTAAAGTGCCATAACTTTTTAGTCCTAATCATCATTTATCCGAATGAAAACTTACCCGAACTCAATATCACATGCCATAAAATTGAAATCCCTAAATATAATATGTCCTAAATCCGTTTGTCATAAATATCACAATCAATAATATACAAAAGACATAAAACCGTTTTCAATAAAAGTTATAAGTACTAAATTCAAATTACATAATGTTTATTTATAATAATATTCTTAGAACATATTTGTATAACAAAGCTTATGCTATGAACTTCTCTCAGGCGTTACGTAGATACGAGCGATAATATTTTTTCTTCTGCCGACTTGTTTTGAGATAGTTCACTTGTTATGTAGTTCTGTTTAGTAGCAGGATAAATACGTTTTTGTTTTATATTAAACTCGTATCAAAAATAAATTATTGAAAATGCAGCAATGTGAACTTTTAAAGCCTAACAAGGATGGCATAAAATTAAATTGCGATGGCTTTAATTACGACAAAAATCGATTCTACAACGTAAAATATTACTGGGTGTGTGAAAAGTATAAAAATAAACAATTTAAGTGTAATGTGCGAGTGATTACTTCAGAGGAAAATGGTGTACACACGCTGTTAAACAAAGGTTTGATGGAACACAATGCAGTATGCAAGCAAGCACGCAGCATGCAGCATGCAAGCAAGCAAGCAAGCATGCAATATGCAGCAGGCATGGTTTCTGTCACGGCCCCGGCGCTGCGGGGCTCCGGCAGTCCCACCCGATTTTAAATTACACGCTAGGGGTAGGACAGACAAGACTGCGTGGAGTCGGATTTACAGCGATTCGTTTCTGTCAATAAAACCCTTATTTTTAGCAAATGTTTTAGGACTAAAAAAATATTATAAATTAACATTTGGAACAATACACATTATTTAACACAATAATTAGGACATATGACTTTAGGTCATGTAAAATTAGGAGATTCAATTATTGTAGTACACGATATTATGACAGAATACTTTTTTAACAAAAGATAATTTTGTTTAACAAAATTTCGGGATTTTAAACATTATGGTTACTGAAGTTTATAGCAAGCGTGTTATGGTTAATGATTTTCGGACAAACAATTTTAGGAGAAGAAAGGGAGTACCCAAAACTACTTCTTGTGGAAAATGAGGTGTGTAAATTATTTATCTGCATAATTATCTCATCTACTCAACATCCGTATGTCACTACAGGAGTATCCGTTCCTATTTATTATAACATCTACTGTATGTACCCTGTGTTCACGAAATAAATGAATTTGAATTTGGAGTCCAGCAAAATATCAACCCCAGATAGTTATGTTTTCAACCCACAAAACCTCATGTTTGGTTATTTCATATTTGAATTTATTTATTGGTTGTCATTGTGTCCTCTTATTTTTCAATGACTTTTATTGCAATGTACTTTGGTTGTTCTTAATTTGATTTTTTTTCTTGGCTTGTCATGAAGTAGGTATGGAAGAAGAATACATGCTGCCCAAATATATTGAAATAAGGGAATGATGATGATGTCTTACTGCCACGATTTTATTTTGCACCATCTACACAAATTGTTGTTGAATTGTATTGTTGTTATTTTTTATTGTTTGTATGTAGCTAATACAAATTATAATTTAGGTTTATGTATTTATACATTTCAACATTTCAGGGTCAGCACAATGTTTTGAATGGTTTACATTGAGTTTAACCGTAAAACGTGATTTTTCCCCCCAAAATAAAAGCCGTCTCCCAG
This sequence comes from Cerastis rubricosa, assembly GCA_949152445.1. Taxonomy (NCBI): domain Eukaryota; kingdom Metazoa; phylum Arthropoda; class Insecta; order Lepidoptera; family Noctuidae; genus Cerastis; species Cerastis rubricosa. The sequence goes on from OX424541.1 coordinate 21,349,038, forward strand.
CAATAATGTTTGCGAAGGGTTACTTAGTTTGATGTACGGAATGCTTGGTTGCCGGCTTCGTGAAGGGCCTGATCACACTTTTTATTAATCATGATAACAAGACTTGCTCTAGTTAACTTTACAATTGTACTACTTCGGCAACATTCTGTATTTTTATTGATATTCCAGTTCACCTTTTTTTTTTCGGATAGTAAATCATCAATCTCCGCTCTAGGCGGAGCGGAAGGTAGTGTCAGACTTGACTTTCTTGACGTTTCGTGACTTTTAAGGGCTACGGTATCTATTTCGAACAACCCGCAGCCCTGGCAGGCATCGGCCCTCTCGGACCTCTTCCGATTCCAGTTCACCTTAATTCAGTTGAATGTCCACTCGTACAAATATAGTATGTTTGGACGTTCAAGCGTATATTACTAGGCTACTAAGTACCTAGATTTATTACATTTATGTAGATCTGGTTTATGATCTCAACAAGAACATTATTTATCTCTTGACTAAACGCTCTCAATTCTTGTACTTATGTGTACGTATGTAGATATTAAATGTTTTTCATTAGGTTGTTCCACTTTCTTGTCGTAATTTATTTCTGCCTAAAAGTAAAATGCTCTAGCTTATTCCATTTCTCAAGGATTTTGGCTGTTATATTATGTTGTCCTATTTAACATAACATAACATAACGCATGTAATCCTCCAAGGGTTAGGCAGAGGAGTAACTTTAGTACACCCACATTTAGCCAGTTATGTTTAAATCCCATGTAATAGGGGACGAGCCTATTGCCATCAACCGAGCACAAATTGACTCCTTGGCTGCTACTGAGACACTTATGATAACACTTTGCCCGACCCAGGATTCGAACTCAGGACCTTATGCTCTGCAGTCGCGCTTGCGACCACTCGACCGACGTGGTAGACCTGGAGGGCCTGGGTGTCGGGGTTGTAATAATAAGTAAATAATTTAGTTGTAATAATAAGGAAATAAGAGAACAATGAGAATGAGAGCTGCAATGGCACAAAGGTAGCAGCCCCTCCATACGAGCAGTAAGCCGTGGGTTTGAACCCAGGCAGGCGCAATACTTTGTGTATATTATTTCATCACCGCTGCCCTCAAAAACGGTGAAGGAAAACATCGTAAGGAAATCAAAATATCCTAGAACTAAAACTTCGAAGACATGTGACATCTACCAACCCGCACTGGGCCCGCGCGGTGGATTACAGCCCACACCCTCTCATAGAGAGGAGGCCTGTGTCTCAGCAGTGGGAATATTATAGGCTGATGATGATGGAGAGAACAATAAAATTAACTTAGCTCCGGAAAATAGTGGTATTCAGATTTATTTGCATTTACTTACTACGATTTTTATTTGCATTTACTTACAACGTATGGACTAAAAGCAAACCCTAACTTAGGCGAAGCAGTTGTAAAAAATAAAATAAACATGTTTATTTACAACAATACATGTTTATTTTATTTATTATAAAAAAAGGCGAAGCAGTTGTTTTTATTTTGCAAAAGTTTAACCCTTAATCTTAGCGTGTTGATGACAATCTATATGGTGTCCACATCACATTGAGAGGCCCAGAAACTTGGAGCCATCAATAGCGTCCATCAAGTCCTGAAGCTGGCAGCATCAGGGCGGGGATTACTGTTGACCCATTGTATATAGAACGGCACCACATTTGCAATCCAGGCCGGAATCGTCCGGCCCAATGTCTCCACTTAGTAGGTTTTTCTTGCTTTGACGAACCTGTGTCCGAAGTCGGTTTAAACTCATTAGTGATGGGTACCACAATCAATAGACAAGGATAGAGATTAGGGGGGATTGAGATAGGGTTTTCTCTTTAGCAAATTCATGGTGTGCATGGATAACGTTCAGTACATGGATAAAAAATAAAGGAAAAATAAACATCAGGAGGGATATATTCAGTTTGAAAACCGGCTTATACCGAGTTTCTTTTACTAGATTAAGTCCATCAGATTTACTTTTTAAATTAATTTGAAGGCAACTGCAGAGCTTCATGATATTTTCAGAATATCAGGCTGCAAAAGTTTAAAAGTTCCGCCTTAGTTTACGCTTTTAAAACTAGAGGTTTTAACGTAACCGGATGAAACAAGCTATGGCCTGATTTACATATAGATTATGAATATATTTGTAGCGTGTGTGTACAGGCTCCATGTTAAGTTATGCCATAACATCACAAAAAATATGGGGATTTTCTTAATAATCATCCAGTTTTCAGAGATAATACAAATTAAATTCAGCACTTTGAGCTTGGAAACTAAAATAAGAACATAACAACAGTGAAAAGGGAATTCGTGTGGATTTATAGCAGGATTTCTAAAGTTTTAGAAGGATATCAGTGATTAATTAATATGGAAAATAATTAATATTAAAATAACATAGTAAAATACTACTGCTTATTTTATGAGGTCTACGAGTAGATATGGTCGAAAAACTGTTATTGAGTTTTTTTATATAAGACTCTCTCAGTAATATCTAGTTCCTAGTAGTCTAGATTTGCCAACAATATCTAGGGCTCAGAATTGGGTGGCCAGAGGTTGAGATGAAGAAAAAACTGTGGTGTGTGATGTGGTGTGGTGATGGCAAAGGGCAGGTTCTCTATTGTGTTCCTTAACTTTTTTATCCATAATCTAAAGTGTCATAAATTAATTAATAAATTTATTAATGATAAATTGCCCGAACGTAATGTCACATTATATCACATAAAATTTAATAAACTTATTTACTAAATCCAATATGTTCTAAATTCGTTTGTCATAAATATTTGAATCAATAATATACAAAAGGGGATCCCTTCTTTTCGCATAATGTTCTTTGTCCTAATATACTTCGGCATAACGATTTTGGCACAATTTGTTTTGGCATAATAATACTTCAGCATAATTTTTTTTTCATCCCACCATCTCGGAAAGAGTATTTTTAATCTTCAATATCTGAGTGGAAAAGCCGTTTTTATTCTCTAGAGGATAAAGTAAATTGAATTTAGAACATCGTGTGCACTAAGTTTGTGAATTAAAAAAAACATTAAACCTATTTACTGCTACCTCTATGGTGCCGAATATATCAAACAACTTTTTTTTATTTGTTAAAAACTCAGACTCGGAACCTTCTTGGTGTTCTTTTTCAATTTGCTTTGTACGCGGTTCTTTACGCGGCATTTTTTCACGTCATTGTTAATTATACCGTAATATTATTTTGTTATAATTTAAAGATTATTCTGTAATACTTACCTGTCATAATGTAGTAATTAATACTTAAACTGAAATAAAAGTGTACCTATCTTGTGATTGTAAACGTTTTTTTTTTTTGCATTTAGTCATTTCCTCGCTTAGGTGGAATGAAAAGTTGGGATCCCTTCTTTTTGCATAATATTCTTTGTCCTAATATACTTCGGCATAACGATTTTGGCACAATTTGTTTTGGCATAATAATACTTCGGCATAATTTTTTTTGGCATACATTTTATGTTGGCATAATCATCTTAAAGATTAATTTGTTTTAGCATAAATTTGATTCGCATAACGTTAGTAGGCCTAATGACTATTAGCATAATAATATTTAGGCATAAAATTAATATAAATAACAATATCAATTTTCATGCAAATGATTTATTATACATAACATTATGTTAAACGATTTTTCAATCGCGAGATAACTTTTATCTGAAGAATATATTAGATGTTGTGAGACTTTGGGTGAAAATGGTGGTCGTGAACTTGTAGTGCCCTATACATAATTCTCATCAAACCAATTTGCTATAGTTTCTGTAACAATTAAATAATATTGTTAGTTAAAAATTTAATATGCTGCGCAACAAAAGTTAGTGACAGAACCGAATTGTTGCAAAACCGACTCCACGTAGTCTTGTTTGTCCTACCCCTAGAGTGTAATTTAAAATCGCGTAGGCGCGTAGGGGTGAGGCGGCCCGCGGGCTGAGGAGCAGGCGGATGCGAGCGAGCCGCCGCGGCTGAGGCTGGCCGGCAAAGCCGGCCAACAAGCCGAAGCTGCGGTGGTGAGCGAAAGTCGTCTGCGACGATTAGCACGAGTGGGGCCGCCGGAGGCCCGCAGCGCCGGAGCCGTGACAGAAACCCTGCCTGCTGCATGTTGCATGCTCGCCTGAATGCTGCATGCTTGCTTGCATGCTGCATGCTTGTTTGCATGCTGCATGCTTTTTGTATTCTGCATGCTTGCTTGCATGCAGCATGCAAGCAAGCATAAAAGCAAGCGTAAATAAATTTATGATTTAGGATATTATGCTTAAAAAAGTTATGCTTTAGAACTTTATGCTTAATAAATTTATGCTTTAGAATATTATGCTTAATCATTATTATGGTTAGAGAAATTATGCTTACAAAAATTATGAGTAAGCTGTTATGCGTAAATATATTATGCGAAAATATAATTATGCCAAACAAAATTATGCTAAGTTATATTAGGTCTTAAAATTTTATGCAAATGGATAGGGAACCTGAAAAGTTACGTGTTGCACTCGAGTGCAAAGAATTTTCACCTCGTGCTCTTTTGATTCCCTCGCTAACGGCATACGACTGATCCTGTTAGCGAGGGAATCAAAAGAGCACGAGGTGAAAATTCTTCCTCGACCTCATGATTCTAACTTTGAATCACTCGCTGCGCTCGTGATTCAATTTTAGAATCCTTCGCTTGCTCGTTCATCAAAATTGAACACGCGGTTAAAAAGCAACTTTGCACTCTTGTATAACAAATAACTATAGGCATACATTTTATGTTGGCATAATCATCTTAAAGACTAGTTTGTTTTGGCATAAATTTGATTCGCACAACGTTAGTTGGCCTAATGACTATTAGCATAATAATATTTAGGCATACAATTAATATAAATAACAAAAACAATTTTCATGTAGATGATTTATTATACATAACATTATGTAACTTAAATGATTTTTCAATCGCGAGATAACTTTTATCTGAAGAATATATTAGATGTTGTGAGACTTTGGGTGGAAATGGTGGTGGTGAACTTGTAGTGCCCCATACATAATTCTGATCAAACCAATTTTCTATAGTTTCTGTAACAATTATATAATATAGTTGGCTAAAAAATTTATATTCTGTGCAACAAAAGTTAGTGACAGAACCGAATTGCTGCAAAGCCGACTCCACGTAGTCTTGTTTGTCCTAGCCCTAGAGTGTAATTTAAAATCGCGTAGGCGCGTAGGGACGAGGCGGCCCGCGGGCTGAGGAGCAGGTGGCTGCGAGCGAGCCGCCGCGGCTGAGGCTGGCCAACAAGCTGCGTTGGTGAGCGAAAGCCATCGCCGACGATTAGCAGGCGTGGGGCCGCCGGAGGCCCGCAGCGCCGGAGCCGTGACAGAAACATTGCCTGCTACATGTTGCATGCTCGCTTGAATGCTGCATGCTACATGCTTGCTTGCATGCTGCATGCTTGCTTGCATGCAGCATGCAAGCAAGCATAAAAGCAAGCGTAAATAAATTTATGCTTTAGAATATTATGCTTAATCATTATTATGGTTAGAGAAATTGTGCTTAAAAAAATATGAAATATGCGAAAATATAATTATGCCAAACACAATTATGCTAAATTATATTAGGTCTTAAAATTGTATGCAAATGGATAGAGAACCATACAAAAGACTTATAACCGGCTTCAATAAAAGTTATAAGTCAAATCAGTCGTAAAGTCATCAAATCAATAGTAGTTAAATCTGTATTACAAAGCTTTTACTTTTGTTATAAGAAGCATGCAAGCAAGCATGCAAACAAGCAAGCAACATGCAGCAGGCATGTGTCTGTCACGGTTCCGCCGCTGCGGGGCTCTGGCGGTCCCACGCGAGCGAGTCGTCACAGATGGTATAACGTTCACCTACGCGATCCTAAATTACATTTTAGGGGTAGGGCAGACAAGACTGCGTGAAGTCAGATTTACAGCGATTCGTTTCTGTCACTAAAACCTAAGTTTTAGCAAATATTTTAGGACTGACAATTTTATTTTAAATGAACATTCAATTATAGTAATACAATACTTAGGACATATGACTTTATTTCAAGTTAAATTAGAAGATACAATTATTATAGTACTCGATATTATGACAAAATAGTTTTAGAAATAAAGATAAATTATGTAAAACTAAATTTCGAATTTTTGAACTTTATGGTTACTGAAGTTTATAGCAAACGTGTTATGGATAATTTTTTTTGGACAAACAATTTTAGGAGAAAAAAGTAAGTACCCAAAGGGCACTTACACATGGTGCTAAAACATGTGCCAATTTTTTGGGGCAAATAAAAGTATACTGAATATAGGTAAGGACACCAAATCTATCAATAGTTTGCAAGACTGGCCATGTATAGACGCTTATTACAGCTTCCCTACGACACACAGAAGATTGAGTCCTAATCCTAGATTAATCCTCGACTCTCTACTGGTGAAGTGTGAAATGGATGTCCGTCCCCCTTATATTATTATCCGTCCGAGTAAATTCACCGATGGACCAAATATTGTAAATTTATTTTCTCTTCTTTTCTAGAAGTTTTCAGTATGGAAGGAGCGTTAACTAATTCTTACTCTAAATTATTGAAATCAAAAACTTGTAGTCTACCATAAAAATATGTTTTTCATGAGATAGTCGATTCCGGAATTCTTTTAACATTAAGCATTATCAAATTATCACTAATCAACAAGATATAAAGATGATATACACTGGTATTCTTATTCATGAACTGCACTTAAGTCGGACTAACCATGTCTACATTCCGCCCCACTTGTTTATAAATTGACATATTATAAACGCCTACTTTTGATCTCTCAAATTTGAAGTACCTGAAAACGATTAATTATATACATCTTTAACATTGCTTTAAGTGAAATATAACATCTTTAACATTGATTGAAGCAGGACGCAACTATGGGTTTGAAAAAGATAGGTGGAGGTACCTTATTCGAAGATCTACCAATTTAAGCCAAAAAATTTTAGGAATACGATTTGGTGCGTGTTTTCAACTGTTGTCATTGCAATACAGTTCGTGGATTTGGTTTGGCTCTTAGAATATGGGTGAAAATATTTCAAAACAAATATAGTAAATCAATTTTGTAAATCATCCAGATATATTTTCTTTATTTAAAAGTCAAGTAAACAGTATCACAACACTCCTATTATCACTTCCATCTTGCAAACGCACAGGTGTACATTTCTCCAGTATTTTTTTAGTCTCATTCAATACAGGGTGAGCCTTTTGCGATACTAAGCTAGGTCTAGACTGAAGCAATGGAAGAATCGACAATAATTTAGCTTAAAACCTGCGATAGATTCCCAAAACCAACATAATCAAGAGCCCAGGTGTAGGCAAAGTTAACACAACTCCAATCGAGTTGCTTCACTGTCGACGCTCCATATTACCTGCTGTAATATCCCAGGGGAAAGCCTCAGCATCCTTATTTTTATCCCCCAACACTTCACTTTTAACTCTAAAACCAGCGGTGTAAGGTTTGGATTGGTTGTTCCTGCGAAAGAATTCAGGATTGTGATTTTTGCAGATAATCTTTATGTTAAAATCTGTAGTATACTGCAATAAGGCTGTATATGACTTCGTAAAAACGTGTTTTTTGTACAAAATTGTTGTTGTAGAGTGTTTTCGTGTGTCGTTTACCTGTATTGGAAAATGAATGTTCACTTAGTGGAAACGATTGGCATAACATTCAGTTATGTTATCGTGCTGACGTCGACAAATTGGTGGTTTTTTAGGAGTTGTAATGGCATCGTGTGAGCGTACATATAACCAAACAAGAATTGTAATCGTTTGTTTACACAACGAGTTTTAGAAATAAATTGGCTAGAGTAATCTGATCGCGACGACAAACTTTAGCATGAGTATGGGTTTCTAAGAAACCATGAAAGCTTTTCCATACATTGATAGGGACCTTTCCTCATTTTGCTGTTATAGAGTGATTTAGAAACCAGTGGTCCCGCTAAGGACTGTTGTCGCGATTGGATAGCTTTGACACTGTAGCTTGCGGGTACGGGCACCTGGAAAATTGTACCTCAGCTCGATGGAATGTTCAAGTACAGCACATAAATTACTATAAAGTAAACTTGTCAAATGTAAAAACTAACTTTGAGAGTAGATTCATGTCTTCGTATTACAATTCCAAGGTACGCACGGAGATCAATCAAGTTAAACAAAACCAGTTTATGCTAATCTCTCATTGTACGGGAAATCTATACTAAGCAAAGCCATCCTATACTCGTACTGGAAATATATAGCTGGTGTGTCGCCGTGTGTACAATCCGCTAGTAGGTACCAACGTTACCGAATATACACAGGTGTGGTTGTCACAGGAGCTGATGTAGTGACGTTGTGCACCCCCTGCACCCCGTACAATTTAAAGCGTGTGTTCTCACCCCAACATAAAGCACGGCGCACACTACACTACAATTTAGCGAGAGTCGCACCCGCACACGGCTAATCCCTGTCGAGTAGGGCGACTGTGTTTTCTGCAAGTTTTCAGACATTTCCTTATGGTAAATTTTAAGTCTTTGTCTCCCAGAGATCTGTAGTTCATCATCATCATTTCAGACCGGAATGACCCACTACTGGGTATAGGCTTCCCCTTTTTGCCGCCACACTTCCCGGTTCTGTGCGTCCCATATCCAGGTGTTTCCCGCGACTTTGACGAAATCGTCGACCCAACGAGCTTTAGCGCGGCCCTGGTTTCTTTGGCCTAACCTTGGCCCCCACTCGGTCAAAGCCTTGCTCCATCGGCCATCTCCGCGTCAAGCCATATGTCCTGCCCAGGTCCATTTGGGGTGCACCGCCCAGTCCCCGACGTCGTAGACTCTTGTAGTATAATATTTGTAGTTAATGCTTAGAAACATGAGTCAAGGTACCCACAGGATAGTCCGGTTAAGCAAACGACCACTTCGTAGGTTGAACTGCGACACACCACACACTAAAAAAAAATATGAAACATGATACAAAATCAAAATGTCACATCTCCTTCTATAGTGGTTCCCTTTATTTTGGTATTAGCGTTAATCATAATTAACACAATATCTACAAATAATTTCTAAAGTATTTACCAACATCAACTTCCGTCACGATCAATCGAGTGCCTAAAGATGATTTCGTTCCGATTAATAAATGCGGTAAGGACTATTGAGCAAAAAGCTACACATTAAAATAGTGGTTTTTACTTATTTAAGTGTTTGTATGTGTGTGTTTGCGGGCCTTGTGTGAGTTATGAAAGCGTATAAGTAAGAAAATGTGTATAAGAGGGTGAATGCACAGAATAGCGATATATTTAGAACTATCTATCTACAGGCATAAACATATATTATATTCTTTCACAAGCAAGGTATTTCGAAGCAGCCACAAGTTTTTCCGAACCTAGCGTCATAACTTAACTCAAGCACACAGCTTCTAATTTTCATTTTACGGTTGGTTTTGGTAAGATCATAAACCGAGAGCGTCACATTTATTTTATTATACAGAAAACGACCACGATAACAGAAGAAACTTGGAAAAAATGCATACGAACCAAAAAAATCCTGAGCCACTCTAAAAGTAAGGCCACTACATGGCAGGAGGGGAGCAAATCCGTGCAACGCGTGTATGTTCACGACGTAATCTGATGGGGCCAACAGAGGAACTACGCGATTACATCAAATTGAAACTAAGTGAAAGAAAGGCAGAGTTACGGGGTGCGGTAAACTTCACACAGTGTTTTTTATTGAGTAAATGAAGTTATGAACTTGTTCACAAAATGGAAAAAGATATTTACGTGATGCAAGGTAACAAGGGACTCTTGTGGGGAAGGGAGTTTATCTGAAGCTGTGGAGTGGCTTATAGTGATGATAGAGAAAATATGTGGAGGCGACGTTAGTGAAGTTAAAGTTTTAATAAGGAAACGAATGGCCCACACAATGTTTGCCAATTAATTTGAGAATCAATTGGCTACAGAGTATGATATATACTTGTGGCTAATTAAAATAGTTGTAACTCAGGTCGATCTTGGTCCCGTTGATCCCGTGCCATTCGTAGATCTTTGACAGTCGTTACCGGTAGTCAGTGGCCCGAAAGTCTCTGACAACCCGTCTTAGCAAAGGGTACCGTTTTACCCAGTACTAACTGGGTTGGTCAGATAGGCAGTCGCTCCATGTAAAAGTACTGGTATTCAGCTGTTTCCCGTTAGACTAGAAGCCGCTCGAAAAGCTAAGCAAAACAGTAAAACTGTTTATTGTCATACTAGCTGTCCGGCGCAACTTCGTTTGTGGCGCAACATTTTTCATTGCTGCTCCACTCCTATTCGTCGTAGCGTGATGATATATAGCCTATAACCTTCCTCGATAAATGGGCTATCTATCACTGAAAGAATTTTTCAAATAGGACTTTTAGTTTCGGAGCCTATTCTATGAAAACAAACAATCAAATCTTTCCTCTTTATAATAATAGTTTAGTTAATCCCACTAAAAATACAAACATACCTACGCCTTGTTGCACCGACAAATAATCATTCATTTTAATTCGTAATCAATTAACATGCAATAACTCTCTCTAACCAGCAATTCTAAAATAAATATAGCAACTGTAAAATCAAATGATGGCGTTGTAAATGTTCAAATAATACAATATTTATTTAACAAAATTGAATATTAAAATGCGCTCGTGCGTATCTCTTGGGCGATACGTTCAATCTATTCATATAAATTCATGAGCCAATGAATGTAAAATTTGACGAGTTGAGTGATGCTTGGCGCTGTACGCTGGGCTGGTGATGGCGGCACGTTTTATGCGTTTTTGAGTGTTTAGTTTCGATCCTCGTATAAGAATATAGTAGGGTTGTAGCGGAACCATGCTTCAGTCTGCGCAAATGAAGAAATTCTGCAAGAACTATGCTCTGCATTATCATCCGCTATATCTAATTCTTTGCTATTTCTAGTTATGTATGGTGTCGGACGTAAAAAATAGCACCATCCCATATCTTCCCGTGGGTGCTGTAAGAGGCGACTAAGGGATTTGCCAGAGAATGGGCAGCAGCGTTCTCTGTGCTTTTGTAACAACCGTACTGCGATCGTCAACCCACCTGCCAAGCGTGGCGATTATGGCAAAACCCCCCTTATGTCAATTTGGCGACACATGGATGAGGACTAAGTCCAGCAGTGGACATCTTTCAACTGAAATGATAATGAGTGATGATGATGATATCTAATAAAGAATATCGGCCGCCAAACCACACAAATGTCACCACTGCCACTGCCAGTTTCTGTACCAAGTGAGTCTGGCCACTTTAATGGCCCTCGAATTACCAATAGGTAGTTTTCTTTTTGGATTGCCCTTTTTTCATTATTTTCAATCTCAGTCTCAGTATCCAATAAAGTTGCTTCCACTTCATCCCTAGCGAGGACATTTTTATTCAGTCTGGATTTTTTTGTATGTAAGATTTTACGCCTATCGAATAAAATTCGTAGTCTTCTTCATAGCGTATCGATGAAAAAAAGTTCAAATATGTTTAGAACAAAATATAACTATGCGAACTCCGCTCGCAAATGCAATCAAAGGCAAATTCTTCTTATTTCGAATCCCCGATACTGATGTGATTATTCGATTTCTTGCGCCAAGTAGTAAGTCACCTGTAGCATATTTCAAATTTTCTTCATTGATAATTTATTAATTTTCAATGAGTTTTACCCCCAAACCCGCCCCAAAATGTCAATGTGGCAACACTTAGGGGAGGCCTATGTCCAGCAGTAGACGTCTTTTGGGCTGAAATGATAATGATGATGTTGCAATGAGTTTTATAGTTCGGACCATGACTTATTACAACTCTTAAAAAAGGTTTAATCATCTCAATACTAGTCCACACGTCATCACAATAACAGTTACGGCAAACATCCCTTAACGTGGAAATATTAATGCAGTCGTAACTTCCACCTCACTGACGTAATTTCTTGACTGATGAAACTCTAAACTATCCAGCAGATTGCGCTGCGCTCATTGTGTAGCAGACCGGGTCCCTCAGGATGTGATGTGCGGATTGTTCACATTCACAATTACGTGTTCCTCTCACTGTAAATAACTAGGTTAACGAAACTAGTCATACAGGAATTTAATTCTCTTTGTAAGTCTGAGTTTGATTAGTAGTGAACATTATTAAAGTCTGTTTCAACTTGCTTTTTAGGTTTCCGTAGCCAAATGGCAAAAAAGGGAACTCTTACGGATTCGCCATGTCTGTCTGTCTGTCCCTCCGTATGTCACAGCCACTTTTTTCCGAAACTATAAGAACTAAACTGTTGAAACTTTGGTAAGTCGATATGTGAACCGCAGATTTTCACACAAAAATATAAAAAAGCAATATATTTTGGGGGTTCCCCATACTTAGAATGTTAGAACTGAAACTCAATTTTTTGTTTTTTATATAGACTTTTGGGATATCTATGGATAGGTCTTCAAAAATGATATTGAGGTTTCTAATATCATTTTTTTCTAAACTGAATCGTTTGTAAATGTGCCCCCCCCCCCCCTTTGTAACTTCTAAAATAAGAGAATGGTGAAACTAAAACAAATATGTGATGAACATTACCATGCAAAATTCCAACGAAAATTGGTTTAAATAAGATTTGATGTTTAGTTTATGAGATAGAGAATTTTTCATCAAACTGCAGCAGTAACTTTGTTTTTATTAACCTATTATGAAAAACAAATTTAGTTTTGCTGTTGAATGTAAAGGCTCTTACCCGCTGCATCGGAATTACTTATGATATGTGGCACCAGATTTAATTAGATTAAGCAAACAGACGTCGGCGATCCGTCAACGTCCTGTTACGCGCCACCTTCCTTGACAACTACCCAAGTCAATATGGCATTATGGCTACCCGCAACGACTTGACGTTTCGCCAGAGAGAATTGTAGACCGCTTCTCTCTCGTCTGTGGTCACAGTTTAGTTTGCAACGTGAATCATATGAAGGCTTTCTGCAAAGGCGCCGTCAAATGTAATACAATACAACGTATTATGAAAGAGCCTTAAAAATATTTTTATTAAATATATTGTTTGGTGCTACGGAACCCTGTGTGCGTGTGAGTATGACTCGCACTTGGCCGATTTTTTATTCTTGTTTACAGCAGTCCAATGAGTAAGTAGCTTGAGGAACGTTAGGTGTTCATGGTTAGTATGAAAACCTCTACATTGACATACCAGCACTCCTGTTATCCCCAAAGGGATAAGCAGAGTGAACCTAGCAGTACACCCAGATTTGGCCAGTTATAATTAAGTCCCATGTAATAGAGGGCGAGCTTTTTGCCGTCAACTGGGCGCAAATCCAGACTCCGTGGCTACTACTGTGAAATTCCTGATGGGAAAACGTAATACCAATTTGGCCGACCCGGGAATGGAACCCTGAACCTCAGCAGTGACGCTTGCGACCGCTGTATCAACGAGGCGCTCATCCATTACATTAACTTGCGGGATATTGTACAACAGATGTATATCTCAATGCCATTCGTTTTGGAAATTCAATTATTTTAACTGCGTTGTTCACGAATGTCATCAAAACTGTATGAATATAATATAAACTAGCATTTGCTCGCGGATTCGCTCCCGTTACCTATACACTGAAATTAAAACACAGGGATATTTCTAATGTTCCTATATCGGGGATAATGTAGCTTCCCGTTATTTTTTTAATCAGATCAGTAGTTCCGAAGATTACCCCGGTATACAAACTAATTCTACCTCTTTATAATAAATAGTATATGTACAGTATAGATAGAGCTATTGTATTCGTTTAGGATTTAGGGGTATGAGGAACAGGGTGTAAGTTCCGCGATACTCCATTGAAAAGGGAGGATCCTCCGACCAGACAGGTGTTACGTCTGGCGGGCAGCTGCCCGACAGTTGTAGTTGGGTTTTTCTATATACTCTTAAGTCGTTGTAAACTTTGCTTGCGCGATGTAGGAAATTGATGTTAGTTCTTCCGTCGTGTCATAGATGGCGCTGTAGTACTTTTTGTAGTAAGTTGCTTTTTATAGGTCACTACAAGGACAAGTAGCCAATTTCTAGTCAAAAGCACTGCACATAGAACTTATACCGATGTGAGTCTGACTAATTCAGCTCAACTCTAGGGGTGTTGCTATTTTAATGTGCATCAGTGTTCACACGAGCTCTTTCGGATAGGCAAACCTACTATAAAGCATGCTGGTAGTTTTAACATAACCCCCAGAAACCAACTTCTTACACAGTCACGTTTAATTGATGAGCCACTTTTAAACTTTCCAATTTTGCAGTTTTATACATTCACGAGATTACACGATTAAATACGAACTCAAACAGCATGCTTGTAAACAAGATGTCATATTACTAATAATCAGTGTGTGAGTGTTATCCATAGAGGTTGAATGACTAATGACTAATAAGTTGTCAATGAAAAATCCATAAAATTATACATACGTTAATCTACCCTATTTCTTACTGACCTCCTTTGAATTAGAGCTCATTAAATACTCTTTATTTCTGAAGACAGTTGAAGTGTCAATGTCAGAGACGATTATTCCAAATTTTTTGGTGAATCGAATAATTGTCATGAACGTCATCTTGGACGCCACGCGTTCGGATAAAATCGGGGTTCAAGTTAGTCTGATGGTGAAATTACCAATCATAATTTCTCCGTACGCTAAGCGTTACTATGGCTACGCTAAAACAAATTGTCGTTAGGTAACGGTTACTAGACCTGTTGTTGGTTGACTTTGGGTAGTCACTCAGTTCTATGTACAAATATAACCGACTAAACCCGATTTGCATTACACGACTAAAATACAAACAGCAGCAAGTGGCTCATCAATTAAAGTCCTTGACTGTACATAAACAAATAATTTAAATTACATCTCACCTATTTCATATCTGAAAAGAGACATACCACTCTAACCCCGACTCCCACCCCGAGATGAGTCCAGACCCCGTATTCACAAACACTAGGTTTCGATTCCGATTCGATAAGTTGTATGTCTATCCTGTTTTGGCATTACGAAAGCGAGCGAGATAGACATACGACTTTCCGTATCGAAAACGAAACCGAGCGTTTGTGAATACGGGGGCAGTTCACAGAAAATTCCGAAACATCGACAATTCTCTGCTGGCAAAATTTTCCCGGGAAACTTGTTCTGTGCGAGTGCAAAATGCAATATTGTAAGTTGTTATAATTCGTCCCGGGAATAGTTCCGTACATGGTCTGCTGCCGAAATTGTCAGCGTAGTCAACGTATATTTAACTTTATCGCTTCAAGTTTACGTTTATTATTATGGTGTGTTAGTGGAATGGTAATGGAAGCTTTGTGCCACTTTATTTTCGATGTAAACGTTTAGATTTTTATGACAGCGTTTTGTTTTGGATGTAATGTGAGTTGCATGAATGGGTGGGTTTGCGGAACGCTGAAATGATTTTCCTTATTCAATTGTTTTGTAATGCGTGGCTGTTATGGTTTAATCAGCTGTATTGAAAAGTTAGTTCGGTAATGGAGGATAATTTGAACTAAAACTGAAGTGTTTCACGTGAGGGTGAAAAACAATGATAATGTTACTCAAACTGGAAATTTCAAACAACATAGCTAGTGTTAGCTTGATTAAAATTCATGTATTAATTTCTATTAAATATTGTGCATTTAAAAAATACATTTGCCAAATTCATTACAAATAAGTTGTGAATTCTATCAAAACTGGTTGATTTACGAAAGTTTGCATAAGTAAAATATTAATTTTTGTTTATATTACTGTAAAATATGTTGATTTTTACTTGTATTTTTAGAATAATCTTACGTTTTACTTTTAATATTCATCTTACTGTTATTTTAGATTCGTAGCTCAATTTTCACTTCCGATACAAAAATGGCGGGAATAACAAAAAAAAAGGCGGGGCCAGACGATTGAGTAGGAACTGCTGGTAATTTTTTTTGCTGATGACCCATGAGTGATTCCACGGCAGTAAATTTTGAGCTACGAAGCGAATTGTTCTTGGTTATCACCTAACCAATGTAATACCAATAAAGTTATTTTGAAGGAGAACAGTTTTTGGATTTCTAAAGAAAATTCTAACAGTTCAGAAGCAGGGATAAACACCAAGGATTCTGGTGCACCTATTGCTACCACCCTGGTGTGATCATACGCCTACATTAAGGTATGTTATTAGTGTATTTGAATATTCAATATGATTTTGTGTCATTCCTTATTTCAAGTGTTGTGCCATATTTTTCCGTTGATACCATAATGGAAAAATTTATCCGTATTGTTGCAATCTACTGGAAGATTAATTATTAAATTCGTTTGAATATAACTAGTGTAAAAGACGCTTAGCAAACCTGAAAGTCACGTGTTACTGAAATATTGAAGGTCAAAGTTCCTATTGTTTTTCTTCTCCTTCCCAACAATGCTTTTGCTCAATGTTTTTAGGTTTCATGTAGGTACAGAATGCTCAGATTATGCCTCGGGGATGAGTTTTTTTTTTACACACTATAGGTCAGATATTAAAAATGTTTATTCAAATATCCTATGGCTATTCGTGGTGTAAAAAAAAATAAAAAAACATCAAGTAGCTGTTATTATTTTCATAAATGGGCTAAGACGACACTCTGACCGGGGTTTATTCTTGTATGTTATTTGAATGGTTTGAAATAAACTTTACCACCTGTATTGACTTGTATCGATATAAAATAAAACACAGTAACTTATTTATTGACTCATTTATTCAATTAGGTATTTGCTTATTATTTGAATAAAATTTTTGATACATAGGACATATGAAATAGATACTCGTTGTTTCAAAACAATTTCAGGTTCTTGGACATTGCGCTGTTAGTACAATCGGAAGATGCCTAGTGACCGGTCCGAGAACAGACAGAGGTCCATTAGAAGTCATCACAGCGTCATGGGAGGGTCCTCGAGACGCAGCCGATCCCGGACACGTGCTCGAGCCTCCGGACAAAGTCATCGCTCGTCGGCAGCACTCCGCAGCGATATTCGTTGCTCCGAGCGGCGTAGATCCAGAAGGTCACCTCGGCATGTGGACTCTCAGGCAAGAAGTCGAAGTAGATCAGTCGTAATAACGCCATTACCGCATCACAAACCTCGTGCGCCACCAACGGACACGCATGCACATGTACCAACAGATATAATTATAGATCGTAGTCGTAGTAGGCAGAGGGGTCGGAGATTGCAGACCCCTCGCAGAGAAAGCTTTAATAGATCACGTACTCCAGTCAGATCTTTTACAAATGACATCTCTACGCCTGCGCCACCGCAGCTTGCATCTACCGATGCCGTTAATAATGAATTACTTAAATTAATCAAAGAATCGTTGCAATCCATTTCAACTGTAAATCCAGAGCGTAAAGAAAGATTTACCAATAGTAATGTAGTTCCAGAATTCGATCCTAAATTGAAAAACCAAACAATTGTAACTTGGTTGAATAAAGTTAAAGAATGCTCTGAGATCTACGGCTGGGATTGTAAACAGACGGCTCACTATGCTCTCCCAAAGCTAGTAGGCACCGCCAAAAAATGGTACGAAGGACAGCCATCAATTTTACTTACATGGAATGAATGGGTCGAAAAACTTAAATCTGCTTTTCCGTCGTACGAGAATTATGGCCATTTGCTTACGGAAATGTTAGCTAAAAGGGCAAAGTTTGGAGATGATTTAGAAGAGTACTATTATGAAAAATTAATAGCTTTGAATAGGTGTGGTATAGAAGGTAGGAATGCAATTGACTGCATTGTTTACGGAATAGATGATAGATCAGTCCGGTACGGAGCTGAAGCAGTAGGTTTTGAGGATGCTGATAAATTACTGGGCTATCTGAGGGGTGTCAAACATGAGCGATTAGATAGGTTCAATAAGAAACCAGTACGTTCTGTAACCGAAACGCGTAAACATGTAAAAAATGAAGTGGTTAGAGTTTTGAAGTGTTTTAATTGCCATGAAACTGGTCACACGGTACCAGAATGTAAAAAACCTATTGTTAAGTGCCGAAAATGTAAGCGCATTGGTCATGATGATCCTGACTGTAACAGGAGCGTTTGGACAAAAGCGGAAGTTAAGACATTGTGACTAGATAATAGTAGTAAGTTAGGAGCAGACAGCAAATTTATCAAGGATGTTAACGTTAATAATGTCCAGTTGACAGGGTACGTAGATTTTGGTAGTCAGTGTACCTTAATCAAGGAATCAGTTATAAAAGTAATTGTACCGCGTGAAAAATGGCAAACGAATGATTTGCCGTCTCTTAAAGGCTTTGGTAATGCATACGTGAATGCATTAGGTAAGACTAAAATTTCATTAATGATTGACAACGCTAAAATTTCTGTCGAGGCAATTGTTGTACCTGATAGTTATCTAAACTATGACATACTTATTGGGCAGACTGCTACGGAACAACCCCACATATGGATATTTAAATCTGATACAAATTTGGTGATTAATGATAAACGAGTTCAAGATGATTCACGACTGGTTTTGAAGTCTTACAAAACTGTTAAGGCTGAGGTTGTATTTCTGTAAAAGTATTTACTGATTTCGAAGTTAATGGAATTGTTTTCGTTGAAAATGGTCATCGCTTAAACTATAGTGTAGAAATTGGCCCTTACAATATAAAAAACGGTAGTGGTTATTTAACTGTTCTAAACTATGGCAATAAGTTAATTAAATTTAAAGAGGGGCAAGTCTTGGCACGTGCTTTTCGAATTAATAATAATATTAAAAACATTAATAGAATACACGAAATTCAAAATCGCGGCGATAAACCTCCATTAACATTGGATGACCTTAATATTGATGAAAATTTAGACGTAAATCAGAGACTAAAATTATTCAATACTTTGAACCAGTATCGCGATTGTTTTGCCAAGGATTTGTCTGAACTAGGGAAGACAACGGTTGCAGAAATGAATATTCAGCTAGTAGATACGGAGCCAGTCGTTTATCGACCATACAAGTTAAGTCATTCAGAACGGGAAGAAGTTAGAATTATGGTTGACGAACTCTTAAAATATGACATCATAAGAGAATCTCAGTCTCCATACGCGAGTCCAGTTCTGTTAGTGAAAAAGAAAACTGGAGATAAACGACTTTGTGTGGACTATCGTGCCGTGAATAAAAAAACTATTAAGCAACATTATCCGCTGCCTCGTATTGAGGACCAGATTGATCGTTTGGCTGGGAATAAGTATTTTTCTGCTTTAGACCTGGCATCTGGGTATTATCAAATTCCACTAACTGAAGAGAGCAGGGGTAAAAGTTCGTTTGTAACGCCCGATGGACAGTTTGAATTTAATAGAATGCCCTTCGGTCTAGCCAACGCACCAGCCGTTTTCCAGCGAACTATCAATTTGGTCTTGGGTAATTTACGCTATAATATTGCTTTAGCTTATATGGATGATATTTTGGTGCCGAGTAGGTCATTTGAAGAATTAGGGAATTAGAAGATTTAGGGAGGCAGGCTTAACATTAAAACCTCAGAAATGTTATTTCTTCCAAAATCATGTTGACTACTTAGGTTTTGAAATTTCCAACGAAGGTGTAAGACCTGGCTTTAAAAAAATTGAATCCGTTAAAAACTTTCCTAAGCCAAAAGATGTACACAATGTTCGACAGTTTATCGGCCTAGCCAGTTTTTTCAGACGTTTTATCAGGGGTTTCGGAGAGATAGCTCGTCCCCTTACGAAATTATTAAAGAAAAACTCTGTTTGGCTTTGGTCACAAGCTCAAGAAGAAGCATTTGAAAAACTGAAAAATGCACTGATTTCTAGGCCCGTACTAGCATTGTATAATCCTAATCTTGAAACACAAATACACACAGATGCCAGCAAACACGGTATAGGTAGTGTTTTACTTCAAAAACAAATCGATGGAGTTTTCAAACCCGTAGCTTACTACAGTAGACAGACTTCGCCTGAGGAATCCCATTTTTCGTCGTATGAGTTAGAGACTCTCGCCGTTATTGCTGCTCTAGTGAAGTTCAGAACATACGTGCTTGGGTTAAACTTCACCATTGTGACAGACTGTAACTCTCTTAGGGCAACGTTTTTAAAACGAGACATGTTACCCCGAGTTGCGCGATGGTGGAGTTTGATTCAGGAATATGACTGTAACGTTGTATACAAATCCGGCAAAGGCATGATTCACGTTGATGCATTGAGTAGGAATCCGACTATGGAAAACCCAGGGATAATTCAGGCTATTGATACTTTTGACATTATGACGGTAACTGATGATTGGTTAACGACGGTGCAGCTAGCGGACTCCGAAATACAACGCATCAAGAAAATCCTTTCTGACAAAGACTTTGATGACATGGTAGAAATACGTAAGAATTTCGTCCTAAAGCGCGATAGGGTTTATAAAGTAACTGAAGATGGATTAAGATGGGTGGTGCCTAAGGGTTGTCGGTGGCAAATCCTCCAGAAAAATCACGATGAAATAGGTCACTTTGCATTCGATAAGACTTTAGACAGAATAAAAGAACATTACTGGTTTCCTCGCATGCGAAAGTTTATTCAAAAATATGTAAATTCCTGTTTAGAATGTGCTCATAATAAATTGCCGGCAGGAAAAAAGCAGGGTTTCTTGCACCCTATACCCAAAGTAAATACGCCCTTTGACACCATTCATGTTGATCATGTTGGTCCATTCGTGAAATCAAAACGGAAAAACTGTTACATTTTGGTGATTGTAGAGTCATTCACAAAATTTATTGTGTTAAAGGCGGTTAAAAATACCAAGTCCAATTCCACTATTGCAGTTCTTAGGGATTATTTTGGTACGTTCGGTTTACCAAAACGACTAATCAGTGATAGAGGCACGTCATTTACAAGTTCGAAGTTTAAAAGTTTTCTTACTGAAATAGGAATCCATCATATAAAAAATGCTGTGGCTTCACCTAGAGCAAATGGTCAGGTGGAGCGGTATAATAGAACCATCTTGGATTC
The DNA here is from genome assembly GCA_949152445.1 of Cerastis rubricosa. NCBI lineage: Eukaryota > Metazoa > Arthropoda > Insecta > Lepidoptera > Noctuidae > Cerastis > Cerastis rubricosa. Next base: position 21,370,017 of record OX424541.1, read on the forward strand.
TTTGGCTTCACAAAATCATGGTAAAGACGAAAGACTTTGGGATGACAGACTATTACAGGTACAGTGGGGCTTAAACAACACCCTAAACAAAGGTACGGGTAAAACCCCTTCTGAGGTTTTGTTTGGGTTAAGGCTTACTGGGATTAATGAAGGTAGCCTTGTTTCGGAAATTGATGATGATAAAATTAAAAACACTCATGACGAAAATGAATTAAGCAACTGTCATGATAAATTACGTGAGATTAGGGATGAAGTAGACAATCATATAAAAAAGTCGCAAGAAAAACAGAAGGATCGGTACGATAAAAAAAGAAAGCAACCGCTAAAATTTAAAATTGGAGACTTGGTGAGAGTTGAAAGAGCAGCACATACTGTAGGGAAGAGTAGAAAATTGTTAGCTAAATGCTCAGGGCCATACAGAATAACTAAAGTTTTGGATCACGATCGGTATGAGGTTGAAGATACCCCTATTACTAAAAAGAAAGGGTCGTCAAAGTATAAGGGTATATTTTCTATCGACAAAATACATCCTTGGCTTTGTTTTAATAATAAATGTAGTGAGTCATCTTCTGGCGAGAGTACAGATAATTAAAATAATATACGATTAGAGTAAGAGAAACCTTTGTTGCGGTGTCTGAATATTTAATGTTTGTAATAGTAATAAGTAAACTTCATAATGATGAAGTTGATTATCACTTAGGATTAGTTAATTTGTTAGTTTTATTTTATTTGTTAGATGTAATGAAACAATTTATGTGATTTGTACAATGATTGAGTAACAGTTTTCAAAATAATAAAATTAATAACTTGGCATATTCTTTTAAGAAATTATTAAATGTAAACTTTTGTTACTAAATTAAAAACTGGGGATTTGTCAATATCATTGTTAACCTATACCTACTGTTACTGTACCTGTACTGTTAGCTTGAGTGTTAAGTACTTTGAAGTCCAATATTTACAACTATATAAGCCGCTATGAGCGAATGGCTACTTTTGAAGTGCAATGTGCACATAACTATATAAGCCGCTATGAGCGGATGGCTACTTTTGAAGTGCAATGTGCACATAGCTATATAAGCCGCTATGAGCGAAAGGCTACTTATAAAGTGCAATGTGCACATAACCATATAAGCCGCTATGAGTGAATGGCTACTTTTAAAGTGCAATGTGCACATAACTATATAAGCCGCTATGAGCGAAAGGCTATTTTGAAGTGCTATGTGCACAAAACTGAGAGCCGCTATGAGCGAAAGGCTACTTTAAAGTACAAAGTGCACAATAACTGAAATAATATTAAGTATGTCATTCTAGAGTAATAAATATTATATGAAGTATTGAAGAATATTTGGGTAATTTCTATTACATACTATGTAATATATTCAAATAGTTGCTTTTGGTCAATGGTTCATTCGCGGGGACGCGAAATTTAATCAGGATGGACGAATTGTTAGCTTGATTAAAATTCATGTATTAATTTCTATTAAATATTGTGCATTTAAAAAATACATTTGCCAAATTCATTACAAATAAGTTGTGAATTCTATCAAAACTGGTTGATTTACGAAAGTTTGCATAAGTAAAATATTAATTTTTGTTTATATTACTGTAAAATATGTTGATTTTTACTTGTATTTTTAGAATAATCTTACGTTTTACTTTTAATATTAATCTTACTGTTATTTTAGATTCGTAGCTCAATTTTCACTTCCGATACAAAAATGGCGGGAATAACAAAAAAAAAGGCGGGGCCAGACGATTGAGTAGGAACTGCTGGTAATTTTTTTTGCTGATGACCCATGAGTGATTCCACGGCAGTAAATTTTGAGCTACGAAGCGAATTGTTCTTGGTTATCACCTAACCAATGTAATACCAATAAAGTTATTTTGAAGGAGAACAGTTTTTGGATTTCTAAAGAAAATTCTAACACTAGCTAGGCTATAAGCACCATCTCAGTCAAATAAAAATCTGAGGTACTGTTTTAAATGGTTGGATGATTTTAATCTAAAACCTTCCCTAGATTCCAACCAACCAACACTATTTTAAAACTCGCTTTAATCGAGGAATCGTGTCCGTACTTCATTATTTAAGACTGTGTACAGATATAATTAATCAGTTCCTACATAGCGCACTATTTGTCTTGGTAACGAATGTCGTTCCAGGTTTTATTTTAAAGTTGCACTGTTGTGTTCCTGGCTTTATTTAAGGCTGGGATTAGAATGGTCGTTTGCGTTTTTTTGTATGTGATTACTGAAGTTCTGACGTTTGTATTGGCAATTTTAATTGATCAAATCTAAATTTTTCTTTTTCCAAATTAAGCTGAGAAGCAGCGAAATACCAACGTAATTCTTAGGTGTGGATAAAGATAGTCTCCCAAAATGCACACACTCACCACTTCCAAGTATTTTAGCTGGGGATAAGAAGTGGCGGTACATACTCCTCAGCAATACATATTTTTTTCTGATCCTATACCTACTGTAATGTGTGCCAGACTTTCTAATGCAGGAGTATTAAGGAAACCATAAAGCTTTTCAAAATTGAAGTAATTCCTTTTGTCTTAATTCCATCGCTTTATCCTCACCGAAAAAAAAATCCTTTTAGAGCCGTATGTAGCCCATGGAAATCTTTTTCATCCCGATAACATCTAAATTCTTTATCCCACCCAATCAGGGTTAGCCAGAACATTGTCGAAACGACTCCCCTTCCTTTTCTGACCACTATTTTTACAAACCATAGACCGCCATTGATAGATCATTAAGCAAATGATTCCCGGGGGTAAGCAGTGATCGGAATCTTTACCTACCTAATGGTCTGCTAATAACGCTGAGATTACCCCAAAATTTTCCTTATAGCAACCCCGCAGGTGATTCTAACCTAATGGGATCCCAACATTATATTGCATTATTTGATGGTTGCCAAATTAAGAAGAATGGTTGTTTGCTACTTTTTCCTTGAGTTTTTCTTTAGATGTTCATTTCGGGATAAAACAAATGACTACAGATTTAGAATTCATGTACTTCATTTTTGTAACGGAGAAATACTACTACTCTCTCAACAATCTCTGTCTATCGTAAATGGAGAATGACTTTTAATAGGAAGCTTGTGTCAGTTCCATACATTTGTGAGTTTTCAATATTCATACGTTATCGCTGATACACGCAGAATGTCACTTTGTCCATGCCTTCTCGAATTCTGAAATATGTCCACAATTTTAAAATGAAAAACCAAACCAATTCAGGAAGTAAACTCTTTTACTACAGACTTATAAATCTTATCTTTCGACTCCTGTTTAATTAAAGATCGTACCTATATTATCCACCAAGTATTTAGACATGTAATTTAGGTCTAGCTATTTTAACCTACGTAACCTTTCAAACAATTTGAACCTATCACTTCAAACCAAGTACTCACCATATAGCAAATACCTCCACCTACAACCAGAATATCTCAGACACCCTCCTACGCAGTTCATCCTCTCTTGTGTTGATCCCTACGAGTGGATGAACTAATAAAGGGTTAGCTATCGTAAATTCTTTCACTTCCGTCCCGTTGCTGGTTAAAAATAAACTTTACGATGGAAGGAGGAAACTTAGTTAAGAAAAGACTTTTACCAAGTAGGTTTATATATATGTACCTAAGTGCTCAGAGTTACAATGTTACTGCTCTGTATGGTGTCGGACGTAAAGAATAGCATCATCATTCATCATCATCCCATATCTTCCCGTGGGTGTCGTAAGAGGCGACTAAGGGACTTGCCAGAGAATGGGCAGCAGCGTTCTCTGTGCTTTTGTAACAACCGTACTGCGATCGCCTACCCGCCTGCCAAGCGTGGCAATTATGGCAAAACCCCACTAATGTCAATGTGCCGACACTTGGGGGAAGCCTATGTCCAGCAGTGGACGTCTTTCGGCTGAAATGATGATTATGATGATGACAATGTTACTAGATTGGGTATATTGATTTTGGTTACAGTACATATTAGTATGGTATTTTGCAATGTTCAACAGCATAGTAGCTACAGAAAGTTGCGAAAAATTGGCGGGATTTGTGGAGGTCAGGAGTTATTCCACCGTAACACTGTTATTAAGATACAAAAAAATCTATATTCGAACCCAGGTCATAGTCTACCAGTGTGCCAAGTTTCATCTAAATGCATGCAACCGGTAAGACGTGAAAATTTAATAGACAGGCAAACAAGACATGTGTATTTTCGCATTTATATTAAAAGAATGGAATTGATGCTGCGATATAAGTAGGTAAAATATTCATGAAATATTAAATTACCATGCAATATCACTAACATTTAAATTTAAAGCCTGCTCACTTCACCTAACCAATATATTAAAACAATCAGCAAAAAACAACCCAAAACTAAACGACAAACTAAAGCGAGTATCCAAAAAAAAGAGATAATACGAATAATAGGGTGTTGTAACAAGAATTCGTTCCACGTAGCGCTTAGTAAACTCCCCTTCGTCACTTGCCGTACCTTCGTCACCGGACAAAAACGTTAGCACATTACAGGGCCTTTCACCCTACGACGCCCGGCTGAACAAATTCAGTGTTAGTGTTAGCTAAGTCGGGAATCAGCTGCTGAGGTTCCAAAATTAGGTGAGAATATATTTTTTGGCGGGAGGTTGTTACGTCATTTTTTTTTTTTATGAATGGCATCTCGCAGTTCAACCTAGGAGGTTGTCGTCTGCTTAACCGGACTATCCTGTGGGTGCCTTAAGAGTAAGGCCTCCAGCCAGGGCATAAAAACTTACAAACTAAGCGACTATACGCTGAGGGCACCCCCTGTGGGGTACGAGCCTCGGCTCAGGGCGTCGCTGGGGGAGGACTGCATGGGGACAGGCTGGATCTGAATGATATCATTATTTAGGGGCTGATTTAAAACTACTGGCACAGCATCGCGGGCTGGCTCGAGCGAGGGTCGGGGAGGGGGTTGTTACGTCATCTGTGTTACTACACAATATTTCGACAAAATTACGTGGTCGTCCTGAAAAATGCCCGGTAAATAATTAATTGTTTAAAACCAAGAAAACTAAAAACTTTTCCTTCAACTTTAGAAAATGAAATGGTCATTAGATACTAATATTGCTGATCCAATATCCTCCTAATTCGTTTGCTATAATAAATTGAAAGTTTATTCGATCATTGTGTACCAGAAAACATCTGAGGCCAATTAGTGACCAACATAAAGGAAAAATACTCACAAAATTCTTGGACTGACTGGAGCAAAAAATGTTCTCAATTTATACTTCTTCTTACGTATTACATCTGAGAAAGTTTTAGTTCCATTATAAAAGGGCTAGCGACATTTGCAAAAAGACAATTATTTTATACCTACTTAGCAAAACATTGAAGAGACTTTATAATTTTCCCGTCTCAGTCTGTGTGACCCTTAAATCTTAAAGGGTAGGTCACCTTACTTTGTCGTGGGTGTCTCTAAAGGTGACTGTGGAATTAATGTCTAAAAGATGCACAGCCTCTTCCAACGTTGGTCTCGCTCGGTTCATTATTGATAATTGCGACATTGTCCTTTAATTTCTACTAAGGATTTTTTTTGGCCGAAGAGGCAGCCTTGCCATCCAACGTGGGAATGCTGGCAGCCTTCTGGGCACTTTTTCTAAAGGCTACTATGTGGACAAATTTTTTGACGCCCTTTTTATACCTTAATATATTTTTTAAAGAGAAAAAACATGTAAATTGTGTACAGACCATCACAATACTTTTTAGTTGGCAACCTTTACAAATGTTTCGCATTAACTGCTCATAGGCTGATTTGATAATGACTAACAATGTGTAAAGTTTATTTTGATTTTTAGGGTTCCATACCTCGAAAGGAAAAAACGGGACCCTTATAGGATCACTTTGTTGTCCGTCCGTCTGTCTATCTGTCAAGACCCTTTTTCCCAGGAACGCGTAGATGTATCAAGCTGGAATTTATATCAAATACTCAGGTCTACTGTCCCTTGGAGCTGTGAAAAAATCAAACTTCTAAGCCAACGCAATCAAAATATACAGCCGTTTATGCCGCAAATTTTCGACACTCGCAAGGGGATCAAAACCTACAGGGTACTTTCCGTGAACTCTGAATTTTGAAATTTGGTACGAAGCAACGCCTTATAGCACAGATAAAGTAAAAATTGCGAAAACCGTAAATTTTTAGTTACATCATATTAACACCTACCGTTACGTGTCCGTACACCTAGGTTTGTACGGAACCCTCGGCGCGCGAGTCCGACTCGCACTTGGCCAGTTTTTATAAATAGGATTGTTTTAACTAATTAACATAAATTTACGCTTTCAAATGTAAATTCAGGATATCCTTTGATTAGCATAAAACTTGGTCCAAATAATACAACAGTTTTGATGTAAACAAATATTGGAGTTACTCTCGAAACATCAGCTTGATTAAAGGCACGTTAATTAATTACCTACTATATTTATTCATGCTCATTAATACTATTTAATGTGGATTAATTAGAGTGGGAGGCCATCTTGCTTCCTACATACAGTTCCTTGAACAACATGATTACTCTAGAGAAAAGCCGAAATTAGGCAGAAAATAGATCTCTCCTTAAACACAGAAAGTGGGCATATAAGATTAAATAAACGTTACAATAATGTGTGTGTTAGTTGATTGAAGACACTGCTCACTGTACTGGTATTAAAAACATTATGAGAAAATCGGGACATGAGTAATTTCAAATTAAGCGTTGTTTTTCTGTTTGCTGTTGGTCTAAGCTTTGCAACAAAACACTTCTGTAAAAATATGTAAAGTATGCTGTCCTGTATAAACAAAGTTTTAGGTCATAAGAGGGACATACTAGATAGGAGTCAAATTTTCGAGCAGATTTTACTTTGGGACCAAAACTGAAGAAATTCAGCTGCTCCATACATTTTATGTTTATCTATAATTCGACAAATTGTGCAGTCTTTTATTTAGAAAACGCGTTTAGCCAAAAAAAATTAGTAGAGTTACAGGACAGCCAAACTATTTACTGAAAAAGAAAAACAATATCCTAAAACAACAACAAGCAGTGATAGCCTAGTGGGTGACCGTCGGACTGCCAAGTCATAGGTCTCGATTTCGAACCCAAGACACCACCTCTGATTTTTCGGATTCATGTGCGTATTGTATAATATTATCACTTGATTCGGTGAAGTAAAACATAGTGATGAACCCAACATGCCTAGAGAGATATTTCTCGACGGCATGTAAAGCCAAGACAGAGGGCGGCTTAAAAACGCTTACACAAGATTAATAGGCACGATGGCAAGATGGACGAATAACAATAATTCCAAAAGTACTTACTCTTCAATTCCACCTACAATCAACACTAATTGTCTCGAGATAGAACAAAGAAAGTCGTAGAGCTGCCGTACTGTCTCATCTATCATCATCAGTGACTATGTTTGCAAAGGACAGCATTTACACCGGCCAACCCCTTCGTGCCCCGCGCTGGATCACTGATCCGACGTGACTTTTAACCCTTTTTTGAACGATTTATCTTCGGTAGATGTTGTCGGTATCTTGATATTTCCATTTGGTTTCTTTATGGGGTTTTTATGGATGTCAGTCTAAATTTGGGTCTTATCGGTACTTGCTTTGGTTTGTAACAAAAACTTGAGTTCTGGTTTTATGCAGCCATAAACTTTTTTCTCATTGATTTTTCTTCATCATTTTTAGAACAGTAGTTATGGAATAAATAACTCACTTACCTGGGCGGAAAGGCGCCAGTAAGCTGAGACTGCCACCACTTCCAGGCTGCCCGTCCTCATGTATTTCTAATAGTATAAGTTTGGTGTTCGGTGTATCTTTATGACGAAAATGAAATCATGATCATGTTTCGGTTTTTTTTCGAGGACTTGAGGCTTTTCAGAAAAAAATACAACAACATAAAGGGACTTTCGAAATTCAAGGTAAAGAAAAAGCATTTTGAAAGTCGACTAATATATTTTCCTTTGCCTTAAGTTGTGGTTATGTTTTGCAACATAAAGTTACCTTGTTTACTATATCTATGGTTACTACAAATAATATCGATCTTACCCACAGCCTAATACAAACATACCTTTAAAAACACCTAGATATAACAACAACGCTAGTATCCATACCGTTTATCTCCCAAACTGCTGGCAGACAATTTATTAGCAGAGATAGCTCATAAATAATAGAGTGCCTAACTTAATATTGTATTAACATTCAACATCTATTAATATTCCTGGATTATGGCGAATTAGTTGCTAGCTCTAACTGTGTTTTGGTTAAGCCTAGATATGTCTGATTCTCTGAATCTAATCTTATGTCATTAATACGTGAGTGTTAATAAATGTGACTCTCGCAGATTAAGACTACGTTCACATCAAGCATAATATATGCCGGCGGCGGATAGCGTCAAGTTCTGAAAATGTAAGTCAAACGTCAAACGCTTAGTCAAACGCTTAAAATGTATGGAAAAAACAAGAGCTACTTCTGTTTTTTCCGTTCATTTTTATAACTGGGATCGAAAATTCTAAGACACATTTTGAACCAACTCACATTGGGCCAAAGTGGCGTATTATAATTGCCAACTCGCTCTCACAGAAAGGTATTGCCATCGCCGACTGCATACTATACCTACAGTTAAAAAAAAACCTGTCCGATCCCAAAGGCCACTGACATTACCAAACTGACAAGACCAATGACATTACCAAATAACATAAGAAACAAAAAATATTCATGAAAGTGAACAAATTAATGATTTTTAAAATCCAATGTTGGTACCCAAATCACCACCATTTCCATAAAATCTAACAAACTTTCAAAACGTGAGAATACCATTGTCGGCATCTGTATGTTTGATCATCAGTTGTTTCTTTATGACTTCTATACCTCAGAAGCGACCGGAGTGTTGTCCTGTGTCGCCATGTCAGTTTCCTCATATTATTATATTTTGTCGGGATTTTGTTTTTACTTCTCATTCAAAAAGGACCAGATAAATATAATCTAAACTAAAATAATTAACTCTTTAACCAAACATTAATATCGCTAAAGTTAATAAACTACTAACTACTTCATTACCTCGCGAGAAATATAAAAGTCAAACTGCACAACATCAACATTTGAAAACATTTTTAAATTGTACATTTTCCGATACCCCATTTAAATATTGAAACTTTTTTCAAATAAAACAAATGATTCTGCTATAAAATTGACTTCGGACTCTCAGACCGCACCAGACGTCACTTGTCATAATTATTGTGACATTCAAAAGAAAACGCAGCGAATTCCTCTACAAACATAAAACCTCAAACTCGTCCGAGGAAATTCCAACCTTATCTGTATCAACATACAGTTCTCGTCAACTGAATTTAATAACATAGCAAACAATCATTCACTAACTGTATACGCAAAGGAAATTGTACTTTATATCGTTACAAGAAAGTTGCAAGTTGGGTTTCAGAAAACATTCTTTATTTTTAAGTACGGTTCGCTTTTAATTTGTCATGTAAAGCGTGATTTATATTTTAAAAAAGTTGAACGAGTGCCGCCAACGTGTGAGTCGGTCTACAAGGGACATGTTTTAAATAATTTAAAGTTTATTACGGTAGTTTATGCAAGCGTATTTATTTTAAAAGAATTGTGGGAAGTGAGGTAATGTTTATATGCATGGAGTATACTCATATACGTATTTATGAAGTAAGTTTGTGTGTGAAATTGAATCATATGTGATCTGTGTTTACGTTCATTTTTATTCGTTTCATAAGCTACCTCGTTGGTCAAACGGTCGCAAGAGCTATTGCTGAGTTTAATGTTTTGGGTTCGATTCCTCATTCAGGAAAAGTGTTATTGAGTTTTCCATCAGAAACTTCTCAGTAGCAGTCCGGAATGTAGATTTGATCCTGGTTAATCCTGGCAGCAAGCTCACCATTATAGTTGAACTTAACCATCATCATTATCTGCCAAGCCTTTTTCCCAACTATCTTGGGGTTGTCTTCCAGTCTAACCGGATGCAGCTGAGTACCAGTATTTTACATGAAGCGACTGCCTATCTTACCTTAGTTACCCAGTAACTGGGTAATACGATACCCCTACTAAGACTGGATGTCAGACTTTTGGCTTCTGACTACAAAGATAAAAGAAAGATAAAGAAGATACGTCAAAGATCTACAAATGACAGCCGGGACCAACGGCTTAACGTGCTTTCCGAGGCACGGAGGAAATTCGGTATGTAATTATAGTGACCCATCCACGGGCCAACCTCATCAAGCACGGCTTATCCTTAAAGATCGACCCATGCGGCTGTTATTATTTAACCACAAGCTCCATAGTTGCACTAAAGTTTAGTGCAACTAAACCATAACTGGCGAAATGTAGGTATCAGTCACGAGCACTCATAAGTAAACAGTTGGCAAATTTCCATTTTTTTCAGAATTTTTCCTTTTCATAATCTATTAAACACACAATATTCACGCAACACTGTATGCTTTAAATACTTTAAAACAAGAACAAAACTTTTTTAACGTAATATCCATTTTCTTTATTAAAAGCCGACTTTAAGTAAATATCGGAAGCAATTTTCGAGGCAAATAGCGTCTGTTGCAGGATTGCATTAGCGACTGCAAATATAAGCGGCGTAGATACTACACCCTGTGTAGAGCAGATAGAACAGCCTGTATACTGTAGGTAGAGCATGCTGTATAATGTGTGGTAAAAAGTGAACATTTATACGGACTTAGGGTGAGGACACAGTAATGGGTTAATAATTTTGTTCTTTTAGTTTAGGTAACTGTAATTAAAGGTTTTATTTACCAAGGAGACCATACTTGGATTCAGAGATAATTCTGCCCTGATTTGTCTAATTTGTAGGTACTTGGACAATACATAAACTCTTCCCCTTTTTTCATGGCAGTAGAAACAAACTTCAAAACTTTACCTGCTAGGATCCTAGTCATACAAGCACGCCGTACTGACAACTACATACTATATTTTTGTATAAATCGCTTACCGCTCTCGCTTCCTCCTCCGCTTATCACCCACCTCCCTAACCAAAAGCATTCGCGTAGATCTCATAAGAAACAAGAGTACAAACGTTCAACTTAATGGTTGCGTTCAGTTCGACGGTTCGTATCGTCTACTGCCGACTACACAGCGTAGAGCTTAAAACGTTTCTTTACATCCCTGCTCGGACTTTTTGTACCTAGTGTGTAATGTGCTTATTTCCTTTGTTAGCCTTAATGAGATACAAGCTTGTATTTTATTTTAAATTGGTTTGTGTTTGTTTGGCATGTGTCTTTATTTCGATTTCCGAACTAGATGTATAATACTCTTTTGCTCGGTAAAGTGTATTCCAACTTGCTTCTTTGCGGTCAAAAGAAATTATTAGATAATCATTAAATATCTACAACTAACAAAAAAGGCACTAAACACGTTACGAATAGTTTCAAATCATAACTTTTTCTTGAAAACATTGAATTTATTCTGAAAAATCATTTATATTTTTATGTCCAAGCCGTTGAAACAAGCTAGGAATTGGATAAAACGTAGTAGAATAAAGTATTCAGATGTAACAAAAGGTCTTGAACAGATTCTATCCTTGTTATGTTTGAAAGTAACTTTATTCATATTTCTTTTGCGAGACATCTATTCAAAGCCTGAGTTCTAGGAACAAAGACTTTAATAGCTTATCAACAAGTATAAAAATAAATAAGTACTCGTTGTCGCCCTTTGTGTTGAAGGTCTAATCTCTGTACCACGAGTTACACGCGCAAACGTTGAGTGGGTTGACGTTGAGTGGGGTGCGTCAGCGAATCATCATCATCTTCTTGCCATTCTACATAGTTAAGGCGACGCTAGACGTTTTCTTCTTCCGTTCTCCCCTGGCACACGTTAGGGCTTCATTAATTCCTTTATCTTTTTTTTTGTCAGCACCTGCGTAGAAATATTAAGAGCACGCCACAAGTCACGTGACGCAACTTGCGACGCGAAGGGAACAAGTGAACGAAGGCCGTGTTACTTGACGCAAGTCGTAGTAGCTGAGGTCGTGAACCGTGTACTACAACACCTCAAACGCACACACTTACTTAATAACATTTCAAAAACGTTATTTCTATAAAAATCTATTTACATTACTGAAGCAAAGTTTAAACTCTCAAGTATAACACAAGCTCTCGAGGCGTTACAATTCAAACGCAAAGAAGAACAAGTAGAACTTAAATTACCTTTCATGATCGATATTCCAATATATGTATATACAATAAAATTTCTGATAGTTAAAGTAGGGGCTTTCAAGCTTAAAACTTAAAGGCTCGCGTAAACAGGCGCAACAAACGCGACGCGCCGTAGGTTTTGTCGCACGCCGCGACAAACATTACGTAGAACAATTTCTATAAAAACGCGCGCGACTGTTCACACAGGCGCGACGCGACGCGACGCGACGCGTTTCTGCGTTTTTTCGAGAGCGCGACACGACGCGCATGTCACTCGGCACGCCGCGACACACTCCTTGACAGGAAACAAAAGATTCGTAGAACATTTTGAATGCAGCTGGGCCTACCACGCTTTATCGCGCGGTGCCGTGCGGCAACGCGCCGTGGCATCAACTCGTTGATCGATTACTCGATAAACTTCAATCTTTTTTTATAATATTTTTTATTCCATACACTAACTTTCAAAATCAAAATTTATTAAATATCCATACAAATAAAAAAGTCGATTTTCAAGTTAAGCAATTATGCACAAAACAAATTGAGAAATTTTCGATACGTTAGGAAACGTATCGAAAATTTCTCAATTTGTTTACAAACATACTAATACGTTAGTTTAGGATCGAGTAATCGATTCGATGCCGCGCCACGTCGCGTCACACCTGTGTGCGAGGCTTCGCGACACGGCAACACCGCTATGCCGCGTCGCGCCTGCAGGAGCCTTAGTTATGATCTCGTGTAGGAAGTAGTTCCGACGCGAGTAGCTTGCTAAATACTGCCACGTGTCAACGTAACTGAACTCCACACGTGTTCCTTCTATTTGTTTTATACGTGTTTTTTATCAAGCTGAACGGAGAATTTAAAATGATTTCGACGCTCAGTGTGAGTGTGGTGGTCCCGACTAGTCCATAACCCAAGCAAGAGTTCAAAGTGTCCGGACACACTAGGTGCGATTAACGTGGCAACCTCGTAGGCCCAAATAATTTGATAAGTCCTACCACCCATACCAAAGAAGAAGAAGGTTCCATGAAGATGCAGCCGCCAGCGTCCTAACAAAAACAATCGGTCATCGTGTACCCGCTACTGTGAAATGCCTGATGGAAAAAATCTAATAACACTTTGCCCAGCCTGGGAATCGAATGGAGAACCCCTTTGTTTTTTCTTTTTTACGGATGTGAAATCATCAAATGACCCCTCCCGCTCTGGCGGCGAGTGTCAGACTCGTTCTGACTAAAACCCATCCATGTTCCTTCTTAGCCCTTTGTGTTCCAGGGCCGCGGTATCTCTTTCGAACAGTCCGGCAGCCCTGGCAGGCATCACCCCTCTCGGACCCTTTCCGATTTGCTGACATCTCCTTGAGGCGCGCGTGGAACACGAACGCGCCGTCGACATGGACTGTCGTCATAAGACGAACGGACAGTGAGCTAGAATGCAGAACCCCTTGCTCAGCAATCATAACCATTTTAAGTTTCTGGTGTCCATGATGGTGCCTTCCTTTTTTACAAATGAGTCATACATATTAGTCATTCTAAATCCAGTCATTAGTCATTCTAAATCCAAATACTAGAAATAAAAACTTGATTAAATAAATTCAGTCCCTGCGTGTCAGCAAAAATTTGGGACACCTTTATTTGCAACATGTCAGTGTTGCAAATAAAGGTGCCCCAAATTTTTCAAGTTTTTATTTCTAGTATTTGGAGATAAATGTTTGTAGAGTTGTTTCGGACAAACTTATGCAATTAGAGATTATGTAAGTATCGGTAACCGCTCTTATAATATAGTAACATATCAAATTATTACTTGTATCTATAAGAAATTTATAAGTCCATCCTTATGATAAATGAAATTCAACTTACAAAGGAGCTAAGCTAAAGACATAATTATGTGTGCCATTTCACTAAGTCCATTGGACAAAAATAGTATTATGGGATTGTTCTACTTCAACCGGATGTTGTTCTAGTCAGATAGACACAAATTTTACATGGAGATTATGTCTATCTGTGTACCTACCCAAACAACGAAAAGTGTACTCTCTCTTCTGGTAAGTTTATCCGCATACGTATGATTGTATGTATTATAGAATAGAAGAAAGAGACTGGTTGTCAAACTTTCATGAAAATAAATATTATGATCATGCAAAACTATACACAGCAATAAAATAAAACCCGTAAACTAGTTTCCAGAAACATGAATAACAGAGCAGCATCAATAGTGGCATAGATTTACGACATCAACCCACGCTTGCTAGTGCGGGTATATTTTTACCCACAGAACAATTTGACGCGAAAGCATTCGTCAGCGATGGATGACACAAATGTGTGACGCGACGGTACTAAAGTACCGCAAGATACGAGAGGGTTAGACGCTTTGTGCTGTAGTGTTGCCAGAATTTGAAATAATAAAGACAAGATATTTTTAAATTTGGTAAATTGAAGTTCGGACTGCTGAAGTTGCACAATTATTGAAATTTTCAGGGATTCTGAGCATTCGGCCCTGCAGCTGATGGCCTATTTCGCTTGATAGGCTTATATTTAAACCCTTTATAAAGCTGTTTATATACAGAGATTAGACCTTATATGATAAGAATCAGAATAAATTTATTAAACCATAGTTAAAGTCGTTATCTTAATCTAACATCATTAAAGATATCGGTACCATGTTTTATATTGACAAACTTAAATAACAGTTGTCCCCAAACTAGGCTGCGCCTGATAATACTTTATGTGAGAGCAGGCCGTTCAGAATATCTTGCAGCAGCCACAGAATCATCATCATTTGCCACCCAGACCCCAATTTACTTGGGGTCTGCGCAGATTTTCTTCTTCTTTCATAATTCTGCATTAGTGGACATCTCAGAAATCACTACCCTTTATAGACTAGACTTCCGAATCGAGGTTCATAAAACCATATAACTCCACCGACCAGCGACCTTGGATTTTTAGATTATACCTTTTTTCCATTTTCATCCCAAATATATTCTTTGCTCTGGCAACACCGAGTCCTGACTCAGCATAAGCTATGACTGAGTGTATCTTATTGATTCGAGATGAGATGTCGATACAGCCACGCGATATATCTTATGTAAGCTATATGTTGATCATGTATTCTTACATCGCTGTCTACGTTATTGTGTTGTGGTTGCTATTTTTAAAGTTAAGAAATTGACTTGAAGCATGCTGATATGAAGTACACATTTATTACAAGGCAATGTTTAACGTTTAAAATAGACAAGTGACAAGATTTAAAATTGCGAATCGACCAGACCTGTGTAAGTTCTTTATTTCCCTTAATCAACTAGAAAAGAGGTGATGATCTTCAAACGGCTGAGCAGATTTTCTCAATACATAGCTAAGAACACTATCGATTAAAATACCTTTCAAACGAAACCAGTTTCATCAAAATCGGTTCATTCTTTTAAGAGCTACGATGCCACAGACAGACACACAGATACACAGATACACTCGTCAAACTTATAACACCCGTCTTTTTTGCTTGGGGCTTAATAAAATATAGTACGTCAAAAATTAAAAAAGAACTGGACCAAGAGTGAATATGGACCGGCTTGGGCACATTACCTAGGCGACGTATAGTAATTATCCTGTCTTCGTCTTTCGAGATTTAAATGTTCAACTGTAGTAGCTCCGCTACGCCTCGACTCACTCGCACATAGTTTAGCGCCATAAGAAAGAAAGAGATAGCACTATCTCCATCGGCGCACGGTCACCTCACTACAACGTTCCTCATTCGTTTCCGTGCGCGCGCGGCTACCGCACATAGTGAAGAAAGTTTTTTCATATTTCGGATTTTATTGGTATATCGGTGTTATTATAGTTCTAAAAACTTAAGAAATGCCAAAAAGGAAACATGAAGAAACTAAAGAAGATAAATGGCGAAGGAAATTAAAGAAATATGAACAAAAATTAACCAGGAAAAGACGTCGTTATAGACGTGTTTCAAATGAAGGTATGTACCTACTACCTGCATAATTTTAGTGGTCATTGTTATAGTGCAAAATAATCCTTTTTACAATAGTACCTTAGATCTAACACGAGATGTTAGACGGTATATCAAATGAGTCAATACGAGATATTGACCTTTTGTATTTTATTAGAGTCAATACGAGATATTGACCTTTAGTATTTTATTAGAGTTAATACGAGATATTAACCAAAAAATATCGTTCCAGAATATCTGGAATCGGACAGCGGTGCGTCTAGGCCTTCGTCTCCTGACCGCTCACCTACGCCGGCGGATGCGGCGACGGATGGCTTACCCGCTGACTTAGCGAGGCCAGTAAATGAGCCAGGCCCCTCTGCGCGCTCTGCGTCATTCGTGCCACCCGATTTCGCTACAATGGCAGGAAGTGTGTCACAGCCAGCTGGCCCCCAAGGTGAAAAGACCCCCACCGATGGCGATAATATAAATGGGGATAATAGTCCTCCCATCGCAGATCCCGAGCTCTTAAGGGCTCTTGGG
This sequence comes from Cerastis rubricosa, assembly GCA_949152445.1. Lineage (NCBI taxonomy): Eukaryota > Metazoa > Arthropoda > Insecta > Lepidoptera > Noctuidae > Cerastis > Cerastis rubricosa. Next base: position 21,386,683 of record OX424541.1, read on the forward strand.
GATTATGAGGCCGAAACCGCCGACTGGGGTCAAGATATAGTGGCTGATCTACCTATGCGATGGGAACCCATCCTAAAAGCTGGCCTTAAAAGAGAAACACGAGAAGAACTTATAAAAAAATACTTACTTCCAAAAAACTGTTCCTTAATTAAGGCTCCAGTCCTTAATCCTGAAATAGCTGCAATGCTAAACGAGTCTGCAAAAGGTCGTGACGTAAGGATTCAGAAGAAGCAATCGCAAATAGGATGCATCTTGACCATCTTAGGAAGGACGAAGTCAGGTATATTGACCAAATCAAGTGACACAGCCGACAGCCTTCGTCTTCTTACGGACGCGACAAAGCTGTTGTCAGATTCGCATTACTTGGAGACAGAGACTAGGAGATCCCTTGTCACTCCTATGGTTGACAAGACCTTTTTAGAGCCTTTTAAGGATAGAAAGAGGGACAGTCATCTTTTTGGTGAGAAATTAGGAGAATTTATTAAATCTTCACGTGGAATACAGAAAACAGGCAAGCTGATCCAGCCTGCAGCTCAATCGGGTACTTTAAACTACAAAGGCCCGCCGTCACGCCAGCCTTATCACCGCTACGTTCGTGGGCAGCAGAGACGCGGCGGCGGGACCAGACCAGGATCGAACTACCGCCGCCGCGGGACAATGCAGACGCAGGCGATGACACGTGCTTCGCGAGCATCGTCTCCTCACCAGCACCCTGCATCACGCCACAAGCCAGCGGGAGCGGCCCCCACAACGAGCGCGAAGCAGTAAATTCTCAGGTATACTCTCATGCCGGTCGCTTAAAGTATTATATTGAAGCTTGGAAAAGGGTGACTGATGACAAGACGATCCTTGAGACCATTTCTGGTTATAGAATCCCCTTTCTTAAGCATCCTGTACAACATCCGGGTATAATTCCAAAATCATCTTTCTCGAAACACGATAGGTTTTATATTAAACAAGAATTGAACCGTTTATTACAAGCAAATGTCATACGTAAATGTAATCCTACCCAAGATCATTTTGTATCTAATATTTTTATCATTCCTAAAAGTAATGGTGAAAAACGATTAATTCTAAATTTAAAGAAATTAAATAAATTTGTTGATGTTAGCCATTTTAAGATGGAAGATGTTAGGACTGCTGTCAAATTAATGACTCATAATTGCTTTATGGTTAACTTGGACCTGAAAGAAGCATAATTTTTAATACCTATCCACAATGACCATGTAAAGTTTTTGAGATTTTATTTTGATAAAATTCTGTATGAATTTTTGGTTTTACCCTTTGGATTGAGCTCAGCTCCTCACGCTTTTACAAAACTTATGAAACCAGTATCTACTGTTCTGCGATCTCGAGGTTTTAAATCAGTATTCTACCTAGATGACAGCTGTTATTTCGGGGACAGTTATGAAGAATGCTTAAATAACATTAATGAAAGCATTAAGTGCCTAGTGAACTTAGGATTTGTAATAAACTATGAGAAGAGTTCACTAGTTCCAAACCAATGTTGTCAGTTTTTAGGTTTTATTTTAAACTCTAAAAACATGAGCCTAGAGCTCCCTATAAAGAAAAGACACGACATCTTGTCACGTACCGAAAATATGCTAGTTACGACAAGAATCACTATTCGTTCTTTTGCTCGCTACCTAGGTACCCTGACAGCTGCTTGCCCGGCCGTTGCGTACGGGTGGCTGTATACAAAATCTTTAGAGCGGGCCAAATATTTGGCTTTATTGGAAAATGATGATTATGATAAGATTATGACTGTTCCAAATAATTTACGTGTTGATTTAACATGGTGGAAGTCTTCAATTTTAAACACAAGTAACCCCATCAGACCAATAACGTTTACATTAGAGATCTTTAGTGACGCATCTAGTATCGGCTGGGGTGCAGCCTCTGGGGGAGAAAGTATAGGTGGTTCGTGGACGGAAGACGAGCGTTCTCGTCATATTAACTATTTGGAACTCCTTGCAGCCTATTTTGGACTTAAATCTTTTGCGAACAAGGTCACTAATTGTCACATACTCCTACGCATAGACAATACTACGGCGATCGCCTACATAAATAGAATGGGTGGAGTGCAATACCCACATCTCAATGAAATTGCCCGTAGAATATGGACTTGGTGTGAAAAACGGCAGATATTCCTTTTTGCTTCTTACATAGCGTCATCCCAGAATATTGAAGCAGACACAGAATCAAGAAATATTGATATAGAATGGGAATTGCACTCTACAACATTTGATACTATTGTTTCAAAATTTGGTGAACCCGAGATGGACATTTTTGCATCGAGAATGAATGCTAAATGTGAGAAATATATATCATGGAAGCCCGATCCTTATGCATACAACGTGGACGCTTTTACTATTAAATGGGATATGTTCTTCTACGCGTTTCCACCATTTTCACTCATTTTAAAGGTTCTGCAAAAGATTGTTGCTGATGAAGCAACCGGTATAATTGTAGTGCCTCACTGGCCATCTCAAGCATGGTTCCCAGTATTCAGATCTCTTGCTGCAAGTGAAATATTAATATTTCCTCCGAATAAATTTCTTTTATCGTCTAATTTCAGGGAAACTCATCCTCTGCATCGTCACCTTTCCCTGGCGGCGACTATATTATCCGGGAAGCCTTTGCGCGATTGCAAGTCCCTCAATCAGCGCTGACGGTAATGACGTCATCTATTTCGGGGAGCACTAAATCGCAATATACTTCTAGCTTTAAACAGTGGTGGTTATACTGTCACGATAAGGGGTTAGATCCGTTTCAGATCGGAGTACATGATTTGTTAGACTTTTTGTCTCAATGTTTCACAAATGGTTCCACGTATGGAACATTAAACAATCACCGTTCAGCTTTATCATTTATTTCCGGAAATAATGTGGGACAAGACGAACGCGTCAAAAGATTCTTTAGGGGAGTATTTAAGTTGAAGCCTTCCTTCCCTAAGTATAGTTGTACATGGAACCCGAATATCGTCCTTAATTATTTTAGTGATTTATATCCCAACGATAATTTAAGTTTGGAACAGTTGAGCAAAAAATTAGTTGTATTATTGGCTTTGTCAACAGGCCAAAGATGTCAGACGCTCTCTTTAATAAGGTTGCCCAATATTATGATCAATCAAGACAAAGTTTTAATTACTATTACCGATTTGATTAAGACATCTGGTATAGGTAAATCCCAACCAATTCTTTACCTTCCCTTTTTCCGACAGCGTCCTGCAATCTGTCCTGCAGAGACTTTAATGGCTTACATGAATGTTACGTCTACCAAAAGAAGTACTGTAGATAACAAATTGATTCTAACTTTTAAAAAACCTCATCATGCCGCGTCTTCGCAAACTATAGGGCGATGGATAAAGCAGGGTTTGGCTGCTAGTGGCATCGACACTGAAATATTCAGTGCCCATAGCACTCGACATGCATCGTCTTCTGCTGCACATCAAGCGGGAATCAATGTCGATGTCATTAGGAGAACCGCAGGGTGGTCAGATCAATCTGCCACATTTGCAAATTTTTATAATCGGCCAATCGCTCAACCAAATTGTGAATTTGCAAACGCTGTCCTCAATAATCAGTAAAGAAGTTTTGTTTATATCTTTGGTTATAATCATAATTGTTTATTATTTAAAATAAGAATACATGAATTATTTACCTGATGATTTCATTTTTCAATTCAGCCCTACCTATAACATTGCAAATGTCTATCTCTAAACATCTACAGTTGAACATTTAAATCTCGAAAGACGAAGACAGGATAATTTAATAATCAAACGAACTTACCTGAAGTGAAGTTCGATTTTAATTATCCTGTCTTCGTCGAAGAGATTTATGGTCCCTCCCGACCCTGACATTCAGGTAAACCTTTCATTTCCCTAAACAATGTTATAGTTCTTTCAGTAGACCTGTACTCTGAACTGAATGAGGAACGTTGTAGTGAGGTGACCGTGCGCCGATGGAGATAGTGCTATCTCTTTCTTTCTTATGGCGCTAAACTATGTGCGAGTGAGTCGAGGCGTAGCGGAGCTACTACAGTTGAACATTTAAATCTCTTCGACGAAGACAGGATAATTAAAATCGAACTTCACTTCAGGTAAGTTCGTTTGATTATTAAATATTTTGCCTCTTATCAAGGTAAAAGCCAGCCCTTGGTTCACTTTGCCTCTTATCAAGGTAAAAGCCAGCCCTTGGTTCACAGAAAGCGTAAGCTTTGCGTTTAGAAATTTTCTTAAAAAGCCTGTGAGCAGTGAGCACTTGGACCTCACGGTCCCAAAGTTCGAATTCCAAACCAAGTAATTGGTTAGTAAGTAGAAAGGGATTTTTAGAAATTCCACTCCTAAGTGGGTTTAATGTGATGTTAGAGATTAAGTTTATTATGTAATTTTGCAAAGAGAAGCATGAATGCATGAAATTATTATTTATGTTTCGTGTGTTTACTATTTTTGGAAAGTCTTCCCTTAGGCAGGTTGTTGGGGTCAGGGCACGCCACATTATTGGCGATAAGTCCTCTCTTTGAAGAGTGGCTGGAGCGGCACCGCGCGCCCGCACCTTCCGCCTGACGCAGGTCCTTACCGGACACGGTTGTTTCAGGAGGTTCCTGCTCCGAATCGGGCGGGAGGAAATGCCCGGGTGTCACCACTGCGAGGATCGCCCGGAGGTCACGTGTGAGGTCTGCTCCGCGTTGGCGGAGCACCGCTGTATCCTCGTAGCTGCTATTCTTCCGGCCCTGGTTCAATCCATGGACCGGAGACGGAATTTGGAACCCTTCACTTCCTTCTGCGAAGCAGTCATGCTAGCGAAGAAGGTGGCGGAATGTGAGAGGGAAAGAGCCTCACGTCCCACGGGCGTGAGACGCGTCGGGGGGCACGTGGTGGCCTGGCCACCGTAGGTGCGGCTAGCTCACCGTTCATCCGTCTTATGACGATAGGCCGTTTCGACGGCGCCTCAGTGTTCCACACGCGCCTCAAAGAGATGTCAGCAAATCAGAAGGGGTCCGCAAGGGCCGATGCCTGCCAGAGCTGCGGGATTGTTCGAAAGAGATACCGTGGCCCTGGTACACAAAAGGCTAAGCACGAATATGGATGTGTTTTAGTCAGTACAAGTTGTCTGACACTCCCTTCAGCTTCGCCCAGAGCAGGGGAGAGCCAGAGCAAATGAAAAATAATTATAAAAATTCAATTTATTACTGGCTGTCATTTGAGGCTCATGGGCCTGAAAGTCTGACAACCAGTCTTACCATGGGGTGTTGTATAACCCAGTACTAACTGGGTTGTGGAGGTCAGTTGGCATCAGGTCATTCTCTTGAACTTATCCCACTTTATTTGGGGTCGGCGCAGCATGTCTTTTTCTTCCATACTTCTCTATTAGCAGTCATCTTAACAGACTCCTTTCTTGCCATATCATCTTTCACACAGTCCATATATCCATCGTTTCTTGGGCTTCCTCTACTCTTATACCCATCCTCATTCATACTCAAAATTTTCCTCACGATATTTTCCTCATTCCTCCGCATCACATACCTATACCACGATAACTGATTATTGGTGCCACTTTCAAACTCCCTTTTATGTACTCAATTCTTATTTTGTCCATTCGCGTAACACTACAAATCCCCCTTAAACGAACTCAAAACAAGAAATTGGAATCTAGAACCGCTTGACTAAAAACTTATTCTAAGCAAATCGCGAACCTAATGCGTACGAAGTCGCGGGTAACAGCTAGTTTCATATAAATTATAATATACAATGCAATATTCCTGTCCATTTGATTTAAACACACCTTTACATTTATTTTCGCACAAATTTTGAATATTATCATAGAAAAATAACGTTTGTAACGTTATACTGCCATTTCTACCAAAACTCAAGTAAAAAAAACAATGGGGAACCCAAAAATAGCGCAGAAAATGGAACAACATTAAAGAAACAGGTTAAAAAGGCGTAAAGTAAAACGTCACGAAAAATACTACAACAAGCGCAATTCCCACACCGCTCCTCAAGAAAATCTTATGAATTCGACGTAATAAAGATGCAAATGTGTACATTTTTTTGCTCGCCGGTGTTCTGCCGGTTCACTCGGAAGGAAACTTCACAAATGGCGTGCATTGCGACTCTGTTTACACTATCTGTCAAAATAATTGTGCACGCTCTCGCGTGGTTGTGACGCAGACATGTTTGTGCACCATATTGGAACGTATTTTTATTTGTGTACAAAAATATTACAATGTATGAACAGCTCGAGGTAATACTTATCGAGTGTTGGTGTTGAGTTGGTGATATGCCTTATCTTTGGAAGAGCGATCATGCTACCAAGTTTTATAGATGATTAATATTTATTTGGCGTAAACTGGGAAGTCCATGTTCAGCTGATAATAGAATGTCGATGTTGCTAATAGAAGCATTTATCTCGATCTTTGCAATAATTTCTAATCTTAGATTAAATGCCTTTGAGCACTTCAATCCTTTACATTATAGCCCAATTTGCGTTAAAGACTTCTTTGTCCGAGGGGAAATCCAGCAGTTTATATCAAACAGTCAAAGAGATAAACGGAATAATATCCAAAATCCATTTGGAATTTGTCACTAATATAACTTTTAATGGAGACTCCGTTCTACCCTCGTCAGGGCGGCTAGCTCTGTCGCTATTGTTTTAGCCAAATGTCAATATCTAAGATAATCTTCAGCTCGGCATAAAGTCTGCCTGCCAACAGTCACGGTGACAGATATTATTAATTTTGTGCTAATATTTGTACCACACTGTGCACTATTATTTAGTTCAGGGTTGTTGTTAGAAGTAAGATTGTGAAATAACGTTGTCACTTTGTCAGTGATGTTTTTAATCAAGTCGGGGAGGATAAGGCGAGGGTTTTTATTTGTAACACAGAATTAATATCTGTACGTGTTGGATGAAATTAGCAAAATGTGAATTCTGTTTGTCTGTCTGTGAGCAAATATACAAATTCTTCAACCTCATACCATGTAAGGTTAAATAACCAGCGTGTCGTTGCCCGAAGGGTTAGGTTGAGATGACATATAGAACACATTTCATAAAGTGTAGAATAAAGTGGGATAAAAGCTAGAAAAAATGAGAATAAGTACCCAAATTAAACATACAGAAACTTGCCACAGCCAACAACTGAAATATCACTCTTTTTAGCAAAATTTTACTTCATCAATCTACACTAACAATTCAAAGTCCGAACCTACAATGTCTCAGTCTATAAACACTCACTGTCCCTCTCACTCCACTTTGTTTAATCCTTTTGTCCTTTCTAATGATGTCTAGAGCAAGTGATAGGCTAGCTGTGCTGTCTCTCAGCACACAGCGCTGTAATGTCCTGGACACGCAGCGACGGCAAAGCGTTTAAAGCGGCCTTTAGCGCAGATTGCGCGGAGCTGTATACTCGGGGTAAGGTAGGGCGTACAAATGCGACGGTAAGTGGTTTGGTGGTCCTTTAGACTATTTTTGTGATGTTTATTTTGAAAGGACTTTTTTTTTAAACATAGATGGTACTGCTTCGTTTTTCTAGTGCTGACCGTAAGGACTTAGGTTGGAACGGGCAGATTGTTATTGGATTTTTCTATCACGAAATTATCAACAATAGTCTGGACGATGCCAATAGGCTATTTCAATTACATATGACTTAAACAGGACTGACGGAATGTGGGAGTACTATATTGGTACACCCACGTTGAGCAACCCTTAACATGTGTTATGTTATGGTTACGTTGAGAAAAACCACCGCAACTTATCAAATCATCATCACCTGTCGAGCCTTTTCCCGTCCGTTTTGTGTCAGCTTTTAGTCTTGCTGATACCAGTATTTTACGTGAACCGACTGCATATCTGACCAACTATTCAAATGTATAGAGTAAATAACAAAGCGGTATCGCGTTCAAAGAGTAGTATTCTGACATAATTGATTGACTGTTTGAGCCGGAATAATTTCATGAATAAAATATACCGGACGATTGACCGACCGGAGTTACAGGATTTATTCAGGCATAAATATTTATACATCTAGGTTTTATAGGAATTGCAAAATAGCTAACATACTCTGTTGTCAGAGAGATACAGAAAATACTTTTTCAAGGTCACTCTTAATGTTGTTTGCATTTTAAAAAATGAGGTTGTGAGCATAATGTGTAATGTTAGTATGGATTTTGTATTTTTATTAATCAATTAACGAGGATAGATAATGGGGGCGCAGTGGTCTTGGAGAGCAGCGGTAGCCCGGTGGTGGTAGCCCTGACTTATGAGCAGTAAGCCGTGGGTTCGAACCCAGGCAGGCGTTTAACTTTGTGTAATTTATTTCATCACCGCTGCTTTCAAAAACGGTGAAGGAAAACATCGTGAGAAAACCGGCATGTCCTAGAACTAAAACATCGAAGACATGTGACATCTATAAATGGTGGTATTCATATATAGACTAGGTGTAATGCTAATTTTAACTTTTATGTCGTTGTATACACATATATATGTTCTGTATGGTGTCGGACTTAAGGAATAACACCATCCCATATCTTCCCGTGGGTGTCGTAAGAGGCGACTAAGGGACTTGCCAGAGAATGGGCAGCAGCGTTCTCTGTGCTTTTGTAACAACTGTACTGCGATCGCCAACCCGCCTGCCAAGCGTGGCGATTATGGCAAACCCCCCTAATGTCAATGTGGCGTTGGGGGAGGCCTATGTCCAGCAGTGGAAGTCTTTCGGCTGAAATGATGATGATGATACACATATATATGTGCATATGTATGTATGTTCTATTGTGACTTATAGCATCGTAGTGGACTTGACTGTAATGTTGCTATAATTGGTGGAAAATAAATAAATAAAATAAAAATCTACCCAACCCGTACTGCGCCCGCGTGGTGGATTACAGCCCACTTCCTCTCATAGAGAGGAGGCCTGTGTCCCAGCAGTAGGAACATTATAGGCTGATGATGAAGATGATGATGGTCTTGGCACAGAACTGGTTCGGTTCGGTTAGATTCTTCTTGCGACTTTTGCGAATTGGATTTATTTTCCAACTAGGCATCGTCAGACTAGATAATAGACGTAGACGCACTTCGCAGTATGTTAACACCGACTCGCTTAGATACTGGAATCAAAATCCGCTTCATGGGAGTAGATTTACGTCTACATGTCTACTGTGCCCTAGATGGAGTACAACTCCGGACAAAAACACGGACGGACTCTGGATAAAAATATTTTGATTTGATTCAAAATCAAAAGTCATTTATTCAAATGAGGCTGATAATCGGCTCTTTTTGAACGTCAACATAAAAAAAACAATGATTTAATTTGATTTAAGTCACGAGCTCTCACTGGCCATTCAGACATCTGATTTAGACATTTTATTCAGACATCTAATGAACAGTCTACTAAAGTTTTCATCTCTTTCCTTTTCAGCGTTGAAAGGTAAAAATCCGGGCTTATTAAAAATCTTATCAAAATCTAGTCGCAATCGTGCGCCATATCTTACGTACACAGTGTATTAAAATAATATCAGCGTTATATTGCGGCTGCAGTTCGCCCATATGGAAACATTATAATCTGTTTTTGATTAGCTTTCTGACCGTTACATGGACGTTCACGATCATCTAACGATTCGTACGACGTCCAAACTTTGTAGTATCAGAGGAAACTAAACTAAAGGAAACTAAAATACTGACATTACGTCATTACTTCATTAGTTATTGAACTCTAATCAAAGTAATAACAGATTTATTTAAAAAAGGAGTAATTGGTTTTAATTAAGTTTTCAAATAATTACACCTTTCTGTTTTCATCTGCCGAATACACGAAAGTCGAACGATCGCAGTCCTAAAGCCGATATCAGAAGCACCACTTTAGTTAATTTTTGTCTTTAATCTTTTACTCGAAGTGAAATGTCAGAACACAAAATTCAGCACTCTGCATAAATAACCTACTCGCTTACCGCGTCTCGAAAAAGTAAAAGAATGGAGTAGATGAACAGTCATTTTATTATATTAGTAGCGTCAGTACGTGAAACAAAACAAATATAAGCTTCACAAAAACCGCTTTTCAAACACAGAAATCTAAAATCAAAACCATTCAATACTAATCTATAATTTAAATACGAATCGAAAAAACATAAAGAGAAATGTGAGTCGGAGCGATAGAGACCACGGCTCTAGAGACTTTAATTAATAATTGAAAGGTGAAAAATGTGAAATATACCCAGACCCGATAGAAATAACACTGTAAAGAGGCCTTTACAATGTAAGTTTATGTTTATTTTATGGAATAACAGTTGTATTTTATCGTGAAAGAGTTGTAAACGTAAATCTTATGTATGGGCGTTTCGACGACTATAAACTTCAACAACTAACAGGTGCATTGAAACTGAAAAAGAATGTTAAAAACGTCTTCTTTCATTACATAATCACGTTGTTGATAGTTTTTGCCATTCTTTGGATTATAAACTGAGAATCGACCGCTTCTTTTCCTGACTTCTTCTCCTTCTTGTACCACAAATCCAAATTCAAATGAAAATTTAGACAGCACTAACCCATTTACGACATACCATGAGTGCAAATCCAACTAACAAGCACACAGATTATAAAATCCCCTTTGAAGCTTATTGGTAAGGCCGTCATTTACCGGTTAGTGGTAACATTGATAAAATAAAAATGTGACGTTGAAAACATTGATTTCCTTTAAGATAGCTTTTATATCAAACAGAAACAACCTACGCTTTTCCCAACTTAAAACTCACTTGGATCTTACCGCATTTCTTCTTCTCTAAACAGAACCACTCTAAGCAAAGTTGTACATGTAACGAAGTCATGTGAACTCTTCCTTACGCGAGCTAATTTCAAATAGTCACGTCTTGGCGCAGGTGGGACTGGGGATCGAATCCGCGTCTATGGATAGAGCGGCTGTCAACCGCGCGTGTCTCGCTGATACGTTATGGTTTATGGTACGATTTGTAGTTTTGTTACATTGATTTTACGATATTATGTATTTCAGAATCAATTATGTAGAAAACATTATATCATACCATAACATCACACTTGTAATCCCCGAAACGATAGGCAGAGGTATCCCTTAGAATACCTACATTCCGCACGTTATGTTTACGTCCTATAGAGAGCGAGTCAAATGCCACCTACCGGGCACAAATCCAGACTTCATGGCTGCTAATGAGAAATTCCTGATGGAAAAACCCAATAACGCTCTGCCCGATCTGGGTATTCAACTCAAAAGCTTATGCTTAACGGTCGCGCTTGTGGCAGTAGGCCAACGAGGCAGTCAAGTTCGTAAATAAAATTTTATTCACATTTTTATTCACAGAATGACCAAGGTACTGTCTACCAGAAACATAGCTAATTGTAATGTATTTAAATGTAAATTATCTATCAGATAGGGTAACTATCACTCAAGAGATGTAGACATAATGCCACAAAGGTGGCTTTTGATCTTAGAAAGGTTGGTCGAACCGGTACGGATAAACTGCAGAGTTGGCTCCAGACCTTGGACTCTTGACAGATGATGTAGGTTAGTACTGAAGTATCCGTGCGAATCCGGTGAGCGCAGCTGGTTGCCGACGCGGTTTGGGCAAAGCTTTAAACGTGGCTGCCAAACAGCTTGACGCATAGAAATGTCCATCTTAATAGACCGAAGATAACGTTTAATATGAAATAGCTAAGCCAATCTGACACTACCGTCACTCACATCGCAGAATGTTACATATTTTAACAGCAGGTAAGTAATATCAAATCTCACTGACACTGATATTTACGAGTTAATTCAAGGCTTTGCTCACGAACTTAAGTTCAGCTTACAGATTTATGTGGAGCACAAATTAATAATTTATAACTTTGTTACCTATTCGTGTATTAGACAGTAATTACATTACTTTGAACATGCGTATCGTCTTACTGTGTATTATAATTTAAGCTTCTTTGTAGTGATTTTGTGTTGTTATTAAGGTATTATAGACTAGTGTAAAAGCCTTAACTACGGAGAATCCAAGTAATCAAAGTAAAACATTAAAGCTGTCGTATATCACTGGCGAGAAGTTTATAAAACAGACAGCTTTCTAAAACATTCTTGCCATAACCGTCTTGTTGCTCAAGTGGATTCACTGCTGGGTTTGATTCCTAAGTCAAGTAGTGTAATTGGGTTTTCCCAGCTGTTTTTTTTACTGGCAGCCCGAGGTCTGGATTCATGACGTCAACCGATAGCATTAAGCTAATCCCTTGCTACATGGGACTAAGAAATAACTAGTATACTTTATACATTTTGAATAACACGCAACGATGTTATATGATTCTCTTTTCTAAAGCTTCCGTGTCAGTGCTCTCCTGACATAAATATCAGGAGACTACTTGTTAGAGAAATATACTGAAAACAAACCATTTCAGAGAACTTGTCCATGTTCTAGCTCGCTATATCTCTTGTGTTACGACGGGTGAATCTGTGGGATAACTTGGGCATTCAGCTGTGCCTGCTACAGAGGAGAGCGTATCATTTAATGCGATTGGGATTAAATTAGATAACTAAACATTTGTGGAACATACTAGAAGTTACGATTGAAGATGGGAACGATGTGATTGTCAGTAAAATATTGGTAACGTGATTTTTTTATCTAAGTTTTTTTAAGCAAAGAATATACCGTTCTTATCCGACTGCAGGAGCTCAAAAGGAGGGTCATGTCTTTGGGCATTTTGACAAGAAAACAGGTAGTGACATGACTTTGTTCTGATTTACTATAAATTAGATTAAATCTCGTGTCTGACCGACTTTTCCGAAAGAGATTTGTCTTCGACCTAAAAAAAAAACAAATTTACTATGTAGTATTTCTCAACAACCAATAAAACCTCCAACGTTTACATCCAATCCGATACAGTCTCCCTCGCACCCAACACCCCGGACTACAGTAAGTCCACAAAATTATTTGCGCACTAAAGCGGTATATGAATTTATAAGCGACGCCCGGAATCCTAAAATTCAACTAAACCGAGAAACTTTCGTCCCTCCTGACCTTCAAGAACTTTGCTTCTGATGTAGGTACCTACATACCTACTTCAAATTTACAACCCTCCTCCCACTATGCTTGTTAATTTTCTTCAACTATTGTGCCTTTGTTTTCGGGAATTTTCAAATTATTTGGTTGTGTTTTAATTGGTGCTGTTCAAACGATGTGGCTTTTGGAAAATAAGACAAAAATGAGCTAATAAATTGTCAAGGTCGCCTAACTGCTGTGATTGCTTAAATTAATTATCAACAGCCAATTATGATAGCACTACTGGGGGTGTCCAGGAACACGTTGCAGGAACTGACGAAAGCTACTGATGTCGCCAAACACCAATAGACAAATTCTGTATCAACCCAATTCTGATACCAACACGAAAAACAAACTGGGAGATTTTCTTAGGTGAAAATACTTATAAAATTTATGTATTTGCGTCCAACATAGTCTGGACTACGATTAAACATCTGTTATAAAAAATTGGCAAAAATGTAAATTGAAGTATCCAAGAAAATTAAAATGTTTACCAGAATATTTGGCAATAAGCCTTGTAAAGCTAGGCTAATGAACAAGAACTAGGTATCTTTTTTAGACTTTTGGTAACATACTTTCTAGATAGATAGAATATTCTTTATTAAGTATACTATACCAATTAATTATAGGTAACATCACAATGTAGAACTTATGCATAGCATGACATAATGAGCGGTTATATCGCTAAAAGCAATTCTAGTTTTGATCTAAGCGAGTTTTAATTTTATACAACAAATCCAAAAAAAAAGGTTTTCATTTCTTCCAATCGCATTCACATTCCACCCTCCATTAAATATCATGATCTAAAGCCTTTCTCCACGAACTGAAGTATAATCTCCATGATTAGCAGTCGCTATTCGTGCGCCGTTTGACAAAAGACTCAATTTCAACTTCGATTATAATCTCTATGCTGTTTCTGGCATCCAATCAAATTGTACTACGGTAAAGATGTGTCTTAATTTAATATTGTATATAGAGGAGCTTTGAACAGGTTCGAGTGACAGGCAAGATGGGTAAGTGAAGACTTCAATGAGAGCTAAAGTAACAAGGATGTCTATCTATCTATCTTTGATGACTGATTAATCTATTTTCCATAGTGTGAACCCTGTGTGTACTATGAACCATAGTATGAATGCGAAAACAATCTGTCAAATTTCTTTAATAGATTTTTTAAATTCTCTTTATTCATTTTAATCACATATAATCAACATTTTTAAATATTTTTGACAATGTTTGACAATGTTCATGCAATAAAAAAAAGTAATAATTAAAATAAAACAAAACATAACAATTAATTTAAATTAAGTAATGAAGTTATGTCAGCAGTAAATAATAAAATGTCTTTATGATATGAAATTATAATGTCTAAAGGCACAGAGCAAAATAAAAAAAAAAAAAATAATAATAAAAAAAAAACAGAATTAGATGGCCAATAAATTAAATTATGGAATTAAGTTATGTCAGAATTAAAAACTATAATTAATATCCAAAAGACATGAAATCTATATAAAAAAATACAAATCAAGCACTAACAATATGCCTGCCACAACAATGCCTTACGTAGGGGCAATCCAGTCGCTGAGCAACCATCGCCAGGACAGTGTTGGAGCTAGCCCGCACCCTGCGCACCAAGGACGCGCACCGCTTGCGCATGGTGGCGTGGAAACAGTCGGTGCGCGCTTCCGCAAACATGCCTGATGCGCTGCAGAAGCGGGGTAGCCCCAACACAGCCCTGAACGCATTGTTGTATTGGACACATGTGTATAAGGAGGTACAGAAAGCTTTAAAAAGTATGATTTTAACCTGATTTGAACATCGTGCAAACCTACGGGCTATCATATTTGCTCTCTTAGACAGTGCCCTCCGCTCCCGCTCAATGTCGACATGGTCTTTCAGATCAGATGTTACCCAGTGCCCCAAGTATTTAAATTGGTCCACCCGTTCCAACGGTACACCATTCAAGCGAATTGGCGGTACTTGCTGTGGGCATTTGGCGCCTCCCTGAAATACCATGAATTGGCTTTTCGCGACATTATACTTAAGGCCATGGCTGACCGCGTACTCCTGACAGACTTGTAATAGCTTGCGTAATCCACAAACCGACGCGCTCAGCAGCACCATGTCATCTGCATAACTCAGATTGTTCACACATACATCATCAACATGGCAGCCCACATGCCGACTACTGAGCGCGACGATGAGTGCATCCATGTAGAGATTGAAAAGTGTGGGTGAAGTTAACCCACCTTGTCTCACCCCACATTCAAGCCTGTATGGCTCCGATAATGAACCCGCCCATCTGACATTGTTAACCTGGTGTACGTACCAATACTTGAAGATGTTAACAAGTTCATGCGGCATGTTTATGCCCTCGAGTTTTTGCCACAACACATCATACGAAACCAGGTCAAAGGCCTTGGACAGGTCGAGGAAGCACGCGTACACTGGTGTTTTACGATCCGTGTAGTATCTGACGGTATGCTTGAGACACAGTATTGCACTATCAGTAGACAATTTAGGTCTAAACCCAAACTGATTATCATGCAGAGACACAAGTTTATTTAACCGTGTATCAAGCAAACCGTCAAACACCTTTGCTATAACAGTAGCAAGAGATATAGGCCTGTAGTTAGTTTTATCAGCTAGATCACCAGTTTTATTCTTCACCACAGGCACCACTACCGTTCTCATGAAGTCGTACGGCAGGTATGAATGGCTCAGACATAGCGAGTAAAACATAGCTAAAACCCTAGACACATGCGGGCCGGCACACTGTAAGTGTTCAATACTTAGGCCATCATGGCCAGGAGATTTGCCTCTGGTCATATATTTTATGATTTTCCCCACCTCACTGGCCAAAATCCTCGTCTCCATAACACCCATCAGCTCATCATCATTGACCTCAGCAATCTGCCTTCCTAACTGAGGCTTTACAGAAAAGTAAGACTTAAATAGACTCGCAATACCTTCCGCTTCGCTAACCCCGTCAACGCTCACTGGTAGGCCAGGACCCACGTTTACCTTTTTGGTACCCTTCCAAAAACCACGAAAGTCACCGTTCGAGTGCTTCATGGCAAGGGAATCCATTTTCAATTGGTCTTGATGATCTTAGGACCACTTAAGCCTAGATTTGAATACCCTTCTGGTTTCGCACATTCCGCGGTATACTTCCCCGCATCTAGGCTTGCCGCAAAATACCCATTCAATAAACTTAGTTCTGGCCACCCGATGAGCCTGCTTGACGTTATTGTTCCACCCTACTACACGCGAGCCACCCATACCCGACCCCCCGCTTCCACGACCCGCCAAAGACGCGTCACGAAGAGCAGACACAATATCAGAGTACAGTCCGTCAATGGCACGCCTATGACCACGGTCGCGGCAATAAGAGTCAGCACAGTGAATACACTCAACAGGAAAGTCAACAAGTCTGAGCCTCTCGTTACACTCACTAGTATACAAGGCAACCTGTTCCCCCGTACGTACACCCCACACTACCCCCTTATCCAACATAACACTGTGATGTACCGTCTGCGGAATCAGATTTAATTTACACTCGATAATAAGTGGAAAGTGATCTGACCATACCGTGTCATAATTCACATACGCGTTAGTAACAGATTGTCCTGCAGACTGAGTTACCAAGCAGTGGTCCAGCCAGCTGCACGACCCGTACACGTCACTGATAAAAGTGAACGTATCCGAGTCAATACCTAGCATTTCCACATCAACACATATTCAATACTGCTCAGCACAATAGCTTACAAGCTCGTTGTAAAATAGGCCATACGGTGTAGCATTAAAATCGCCTAAGATATACACAGACTCAATGCCGTACTCCTCAATTATTGCGCTTACCATACTAAGACAATCCGTGAACTCAGCTAAATTGCCCGCCGCGTTCGTAGGCATATATACGCTAAGCACTATCACTGGCCGGTCGCCGGTTATTATTTTAATGGCACATATACGCTCACTATCACTACGCAGCACAGACACTTGCTGAAATACGCTGCTTCTCCACAGCAAGGCGACGCCACCAAAAGGTCGCCCACGCAACAGAGCCGCGGACGTGTCCACCGCCGAAATCCCCGTGTAGCCAAACTCACTGTGAATCGTACTTAAGTACGGTATTTCCTCAGGAAGTAGCCAAGTTTCCTGCAAGGCTACCAAATCACAGGAACGACAGAGTTCCCTGACGCTATCTATGGAGCGTTTTACGTTTTTGCAGTTGTAGGTAGCAAAACGATATGGCCTGCTATCCATTACTGTTATTATTGAAACCGTCAACAGATAACAATCCGTTCTGCTTTCGACGCTTAAAATTGACAAGATGTTGATCTATATATGATACTAAGATGTTGATCGAGGCTTTTGGCAATTAAGCCATTGGCCGACACGACTATCGGCACAATGACTGCTGTATTCACATCCCACATGTCGACAACCTCGCGAGCCAGATCTAGATATTTGAATTGCTTATCTTTCTCTGCTTTCACGAGGTTCTCGTCATGTGGAACCGTTATATCAACAATCATTGCGCGACGTTCCAATCGATCTATCACCACAATGTCAGGCTTATTGGCAACAATAGTCCTGTCAGTGACGATAGGTCGATCCCAATACAACGTGATATTACCATTATCGAGAACTGGGTCGGGCGCATACTTATAGTATGGCACTTCTGATTCCACAAGGTTGTATTTCAAAGCAAGTTGCTGGTGGATAATCCTGGCAACAAGGTTGTGTCTATGCAAGTACTCTCCGTTAGCCAGACGAGAACAACCAGAAATAATATGTCTGATGGACTCACCCGGACGGTGGCATGCCCGACACACGTCCACCGTCCCGTCCTTCATAATATGTTTCCGGTAGTTATTCGTCAGCATAACTTCGTCCATTATTGCACAGGCAAAACCTTCAGTTTCCCCGAAGAGGTCACCGAAACGCAGCCAGGATACAGACGCTAAGAAGTCTACATCGGGCCCGTGTAAGGCCTGGTAAAAGCGTCCGTGAAGCACCTTGCTCTGCCATACCTCCTTGCGGTCATTAGTGTCTAATACTACAGGCTTGCGCCAGTTTTCGTTAGCCAAGAAGAGCGGGGTAAGGCCCTTGTCGACTGAGACCACATCTCGGTGCATCCCCACGTCGACTGCTAAGAAGTATTCCCTGAGACTGCATACCTCACGGTTGTGCAGGGTCTTAGCATTTAAGAAGCCACGACCACCACACTTCCGCGGGATATACAGTCTCATCACCGACGACCTTGGGTGATGCATCCGATTTGCGGTCAGCAGTACGCGGACCCTCCTATCCAGGGCATCAAGTTCCGTCTGAGTCCATTTGAGTATGCCGAAAGAATACATCAAAACCGGCATGACCCAACCGTTGAAGGCGCGCACCTTGTTTCCGCCTGACAAAAGACTGCTTAGCACCTTATTCAGGCGGCCAAAGAAACGTTCCCTCAACGATTGTTTCATGTCAGCAGTATTGATGCCTAATGCTTCCGACATACCCAAATACTTGTAGGTTTCTGTTGAGGAGAGGGATCTAAGGTGTACGGAATCCGAGAGTTGAGTTCCCACGGATTCCGTAATCTCCCCTCGCTTCACATGCATGACTGCACATTTGTCCACACCAAATTCCATCCTGATGGCGCTACTGAAAGTTTCAGTTACCTTCAGTAGCTTCATCAGTTGCTAATTGTTGGGGGCAAAGATTTTCAGATCATCCATGTAAAGAAGGTGAGATATGACCTGACCACCTCTCTTCAACCGATAGCCTAGACCTGAACCTTCCAGCAGTGTGCTAAGAGGGTTCAAGGCTAGACAAAACCACAATGGACTCAGACTATCACCCTGAAATATACCACGCTCAATCCTTATTGGTTCGCTGTTCCTCTGCATTTGTCGACATCCTGGATAGCGAAGGACTGTCCTCCATTGCCCCATACACGACTCAAGAAAGGCGCGTAGAGTTGCATCTATCTTGTACAACTCCAGCACCCTCATGAGCCATGTATGCGGAACTGAGTCGTAGGCCTTCTTATAATCTATCCAACATGTAGACAGATGCCTTCGGGAGCGGCGAACCTGTTGGCTAATGGCCATATCAATGAGGAGCAGCTCTTTAGTACCACGGGACCCGTTCCTACATCCATTCTGAGAGGGAGAGATGATGGAATTACTCTCAATATGTTGGTTAATTTTAGCTCTCAAAATGGATGTAAGAACTTTATAGACCGTTGGTAAGCAAGTAATAGGTCTATAATTTTTGGGCTCCGCAGTACTACCTGATTTATGGAGCAGGTGGGTAATGCCTGTCGTCAGGAACTGTGGCAGCGACCCTGACTCTAAGGCTGATTGAAACTGGGACGCCAAGCGAGCGTGCGATCTTTGGAACCATTTGATCCAGAAGTTATGCAGTCCATCCGGCCCTGGAGATTTCCAGTTTGGTAACGGACGGACTGCACGAGCTACGTCTTGGGAGCTGATGATAATTGCCCCCATTTCTGGTATTGGATCACACGCTTGTTCAACCTCCCGGGTCCAATCGCCCTCAGTGTGACTGACAGGCACCGACCAGATGCTGCGCCAGAACGAACACATGGCGTCATTATCCGGCAGGCGCGTGTCAGTCACCCCTTGGTCTGGTCGTTCCCAAGCCCTATATACCCACCTTTCATCGCTTTTGAATGTGCGATTCTGAGTGTATCGCTCCACTCGCCGCTTGTACCTACGAATACGGCTTGCCCATGCACAGATCTTCTGCTTCAGGAAGTCGATACGCTCTGTGACGCAGGCCAAATAATCACGAGAAATGTCAGTTCCCGAGAACGCCCGCCTCACAAAGCGCATCACTCTAGGGCGAGTATTGCCCTCCCTGAAGCAGATTAACTTGCCGATGAGTACTCTAGCCTCACCGATACGCCGCTCAATCCTGCACTGCCAAGCTGGAATAGCTAATTTTGGTCGTGTAGCTTGGTTACTGTCAGGAAATTTGACGTGAGCTACACGACATGCCGCTACGGCTGCACAGTACAATATTGAGTGGGTATCAGCAAGGTCTTCGCTGCTGTCAAAGCAGTTTGACAGCAGCGAATCTAGAGTACACACCAGCGCCTTGTTTTTCTTGTGCATAGGCAAACGAGGTAAACGTGGTCTAAGTTCAGGCGGTGTGGAGCGATACTCTCGGAACGCACCCTCCAAAGCGCTCCTCAGTTGTGCGTTGCACTGGGTACTCACGGTTATAACTTCGTCAACATCCTCTTCACCACCGCAATCGGATCGCGGCGAAGCACTGGATACATTCTGCATCTGCGTCGCGATCATTGGCGAAGCAGGCGTAACTGGGTTACTCCGTGAGTCGAGGCGTAGTCGATCAAGTACAGTGTCATCCAACATATGGTTACGTTGGATGACCCGCACCTGATCCGATAGTCGCTGCGCCGACACGCTGACAGCTGGTTCAAGCACCTGAAACAGAGAGAGCATCCGACCACGGTACGCAGTCAAGTTGCTTCCCCCCTCAGTAGCCCCATAATATGCGCGCATGACGTTCTCATTAATGGACTGAATCCATCGCATGCGCGACACATTTCCACCGGCAGCGGGGACCCTGTTCGGGGCCTGTTGGCCTCGAGGTCCCAAGCCCGCTGGTGGCCGTCCTCTTCCTCGTCGTCGTGGTGGTGATGGCGTCGACGGCGGGGAGAAAAACTCGTCGCTGGAGCTCGACGCAACTGCAGCGACCGGCGACGCAGCGCACACGGATGTGGCGCATCCCGGCGGCTGCGAGGCGGAGCTCAGCGACGAGCCCGGAGATGTTGGGTGTGCCTCTTCTTGAAGTCTGGCTCGGTGTCGGGTTAGCATTGGTGACAAATATGACGTTTTATTTTTTCAAAGGATTGTTTCATTTTTGTTTAGTCAGATCCGGTTTTGTGTACACACACAAGATATTTTTTTCTTCTTTTCATTATTTTGTTGGTTTAATCGGTTTTCTGTATTATTTTAAATTAATTTAAGTAAAAATTGTGAAAAAATTTGTCCCGTCAGTTTGACACTCGAGCCACAGATTCTTTATTGATTTTAAATTTATTGTTAAGGAATTAGGTTCAAGTTTGATTGGCAAATTTGATAGTTTTGGGTTGCTGGATGGGCTGTCTGTACAATTCTCAAGGTGACTATCACCGTTTCAGGCTGTAGGCACACGACTAGTTTCGCCCCCTGTTGCCGTTCTCATAGCGTTAACTAGAATCCAGTCGTTTCATTCGGTGGTTTTGATGCTGGAGTTTGCGATCGCGGTGTTTTTCGAATTTGTACTTTTATTGAATTGCACGGTACATGGTAAACATAGAATATTGCTTTTTTGCAATAAATATCAGCTTCATAGCCGTGTTTGTCTTTTTTTCAATATCGGTAGACAGGATATATTTATATTCTATTTTTTTTAATGTTTTAGTTAGTTTTATATTTCATATAAAACTCGCAAGTTTTGTACGATTTTAGACTCTAGACAGTTAGGTACTAATTGTTTTCAAATAGAAACCGAATTTAATTCGACTAACTAAATAATTGATTTACTTTTGAGAAATCTAATTTAGTATCCGAAAACAGTAGCGAACTTGAGCGCGAGTAGCTATCTACTTCCACTAAACCAATCACAACTTAATCCGAAACAAGAACACCAATTTCACGAATATTTTAGTTACATAGGACGACCCCATTCTTACCCGAAAAAACCCTAAGCGCTCCGATTTCATTATGCATAGCCCAGCCAATTGACCAAGTTGGATAATAAAAGTGGGAATAGTGACCCATGAACGGAATATTATCATGTTATTGTAAACAAAACCGCGGGTTTCCTTTCTGTCGTTACTGGTTGAGTAACGAGGCAAGTTTTATTAAAAATCCCGGTATTATCCCGGTGGGGCTGAAAGTTCGGATGTAGCGGCTATACGCACCACCTGACTGCGATTGGGCTAAGGGGAGCTCATTATTAATGTAACTTGTAATTAGAACATTAATTTTGGTCAAGATTCAGGTGAGATTACTGCCTAATCTTCATCATTTGCAAGATTTTGTAAGAAATATGTAAAGAAAAATATAATTTTCTTTAATTTAAATTTTACCGCGCATCGAACGTCATCGCGCGTCAAATGATTTTTGTAATCTATGGTAAAAATATCATAGACTTTATGTCTATGATATAACCTCTAAGTGTCATATGGTTGTTGAAAAATAATTTATAAAATAGTAAATACCATTGTTATTATAGTACAAAGATAATATAATATTCTAAGTTGTGATTTAGGAACAGACATTGTGAATGATAACATTAAATGTCGTTTCTTTTATTACAGGTATGTAAGGTTTTGTTAATTCACTTATTTCATGTGAATCATAATTTAGATTTTAAATAAACACAATAAATCTTTTATTACAGAGAAACTCAATTGTGTTTGATTGACTGTGTCGTCCAAATCACAGAAATATTGGCAATTACCTTATAAAACGACATTTACTGTCAGAAAATGGAAAAGTTGAAGTTTACGTTTCAAATAAAACCTACAATAGACGGAAAATCAAACTATATCGCCTTAACCTCAATTGCCACACAAGATGACAAAGTTTTCCTTATTCCTGAAGAGTACCAAGCAGTATCACTGCACAAACATATACAAACCACGAAAATCTTCGTTACTGTGAAAAATACATTAAAAAAAAGATATCAAACCCGAAGTGTTTGGATAAAAATGACAGAGGAAATAATACGAACATAATAATATGTAGATGAAGATGGAAACATGATTTTCCAGGACCAACTTCTAGAGGAAACAACACAAGAACAAATGGCTATAGCTAGTAAAAGGTGTTCAGAAGATCCTATAGCGAAAATACTGGAAAAATTAATTGAAGGTCAACAAAACAAAGAAAAACAAAGTATTAAAAAGTTAGCAGACAGGTTTGTGATTGAAAATTTGATGGGAAAAATTCAAGTGCAAATCAGTGGATGGAAGTATTTGAAAAAGAATGTGAGAGGTTCGATATAGCAAAAGATGAAGAAAAATTTGAAATCTTCAGATAATTCCTAGAAAAATCATGCACTGACTGGTATTCATCCATGATGATCAAACTGAGTTTACATTCCGAGTGGACAGAATGGAAATCAAGTTTTTTGCAAACCTATGCCAATAAAGGTTGGACAACTAGCAAGTATGCTTTATCTTTCAAGTATCAATCAGGATCATTATTAGAATATGCAATTAAAAAGGAAAAACTTTTACTAGAAGTAAGGAAAACAATAGATGAAGGTACCCTAATCGATATAATTGCTGCCGGCTTACCAGATTTTATAACAGATAGAATTAACAAAGAAGAAATTGAACACACAAAGAACTTATTTAATGAACTAGGCAGATTAGAACATTTAGTAACAAGGAAAAAAATCTATAAAAAAAAAGAAGATACTAAGCCGGTTAAAGAAAAATGCAGTATATGTGAAAAATTAAAGAAAGGTGTGCGCTATCATTCAGAAGATTCCTGTTGGTTTAAAACAAAAATAAATACTGAAAAGGATAAAAAGCAAATAAAGCTCATCAACAACTCAGAATTGGAATGTGAATTGCAGTGCGAGGACCAAAAAAACTAATAGTGCCGCCATTGATCAAAGTAAAATTAGTACTCAATAAGAATGTATTTGGGATCTACGACTCAGGGTCTAATGTCTCATTAATAAACTCAAAGTTGTTAAAGATAAATAACAAAGAAGCTAATAATTCAAACAATACTAATTTAAAAACGATTAATGGCGTTAAAAAGGCAAAAGGCATAATTACACTCGATGTAGCCATTTTTAATGTGGAGAAAAAAATGAATGTTTTTGTAATAGACAAGGAAAATTTCGATTACGATTTTCTAGTGGGACTAGATTATATAAAAGAGTTTTACCTAGTACAAAACGAAAACTTGGAAATTACTCAGAAAATACCTATACAAAGAAGTGAAATAGTTTCTAAGGAAACAAATAAAACTGATATAAATTCTAAGGAAAAAAAAATCACTGAAGAAAACTTCAAATTTTGTATAAATCATCTAGACTATCAAAAACAGGACACACAAAACAAACAACAAACAAACATCAAAACAAAACATTTAAATTAAGTTTTTAGTGTGAATTTGAGCGTGTGGCTAAATAATAACAACTGTACTGGTTGATTTTCAAGGTTGAATCCCGCTTACCAAGGTTGGTCAGTGGACGTCTGACCATCATTACATACCGAGTTTTCTTCGTGCTTTGGAAAGCACGAAGCTATTGGTCCCGGCTGTCATTTTTGACCTTTGACAGTCGTTACAGGCAGTTAGTGGCCCGCAAGACTGTCAACCAGTCTTACCAAGGTGAACCGTATTACCCAGTATAAAAATGGGGTGTGGAGGCAAGGCAGATGATGATGCCTTTGGATATGCCATAGGTACATATCAAAATCGTCTCAAATAAGCTACTTTAATCCATATTAATATATGCATTAAAGTAGCGTACTAGCCGTTACCCGCGACTTCGTTCTCGCGGAAATTTTAAGGTGTATGTGTGAGACTGCCTCGTCCGGACTGGAAGCCGACCCCAACATAGTTTGTGGAAAAAGGCTAGGTAGATGATGATGTGTGAGACTGGCTCGTTGGTCGAGTATTCTCAAGCGCTTCTGCTGAGCTTGAGGCCTTGGGTCCGATTCTGAGGTCGAGCAAAGTGTGCAATGTGACGGCGCAGTTGATACAGTGGCCAAGCGATAGACTGCTGCGCTGCGTGTCGCGGGTTCGATTCCCACCCGGACGAAATTTACAACGTCGCGTCGTGAGTATTATCAAAAAAAATATTTTTATTTTTGTATTAAACTTTTCAGACATTTCTTTTTCCTTCTAAATGGTTAAAAAACAAGAACTACTTTGTAATGATTTAAAAATCAAAAAGCATTCAAATAAAATAAAATACCTAGTTACAAGTAAGTGAACATCGATTGGGGGTCGAAGTCGAAGTGCATACTGACTGCGGAACTCGGAACCGCTTGTATTATCGGCGGTCGTTGAACCGCTAGGCTACTTATTTGATGACAAATAGTCAGTCAGTTGTCAAATAGTTGAGAAATATGGACGTAATGCAATGTTGCAACATCCCCCTAAGTTAATAGCGCGATTATAATTTTAATTAGCCTTTGTGCTATTTCAGACTATAAACTATCTTTTTGCCGATCCAGATCCGTTTGCCCTTCTGGCGTGATCGAGCAACAAACATCCATCCAAACTTGTAAGTTATCCAAACGAGTAAGATTATGGTGAAAAATCAAAGCTCCGAAAACCGTTTAAATAATGGGGAAAAAAGAAAAAGTACGACATCCAAATCCAGTTCAAAAAGTTTCAAACAATTAACGAATCCCAAATACCCGACATTCCAAATAAAGCAGGTAAAACACCATAATGAGGGGTGAGGGTACATTGATCCCCCGTATCTTGCACAAGCTTACGCAACTCAGGTACGGCACAAAGGATGGGGGCAGTCTTTGACTCAACAAAGACATAATTACTTTGTGAAGAATTGTCTCGGCACGCCTTCAAATGACAGAATCGCTGCGATAATTCCTGAAATTCTCGGGAATTTTGCCGTAACCTGAAGTCCCGATTTTTGAGTCGATTTTTAAACGTTGCGAGCTTGCTTTTTAAGACTTTTGTGATTTATGTTTTAGGGTCATGTGAAGGATTAAAGTGTCTGCTCGTTTTTTGCTGACTCAAGTTTTTTACGAACTTGTAATTGAGTTTAATAGCAGTAAAGTATTAAAACAAACCAAAATTTAAAAAAAAACTTTTTCAATAATATAAAAAAAATTGCTACTATCCACTAGTTTGTTTCTTTGAAACTTGCAAGTACGCGGAAAATCTAGGATTTAAATCTTGCTTTCTTTTTGTTTAACAGAAATCGAAAAAGTGGACTTTAAATATTCAAATTGAACTAGAATTCCTAACAGTTCTACAAACGATCCTTCTCAAAAAGGAAGTAATCTGATCATTGTTTTAGTCTTCAGAATCCTGATTTCTGAGAACTAGACGATGATTTCATTATTTTATCAAATCCGACCATATGATCGTTTGACGAAAATACACTTGAACATTAATCCGGTTCAAAGGACCAGTGCCTGTTCGTGGTAGAATAAAAGAGAGGACTTCACGATGAGGCCTCAATGCCTCCCCTCAAGCGCCCCGATAACAGCGTCGCTTTCGACGACTCTGAGAAGGCT
This sequence comes from Cerastis rubricosa, assembly GCA_949152445.1. NCBI lineage: Eukaryota > Metazoa > Arthropoda > Insecta > Lepidoptera > Noctuidae > Cerastis > Cerastis rubricosa. The sequence continues at coordinate 21,413,001 of OX424541.1, forward strand.
GAATGCCTGGCCTATAGCCTGGAATCTCAGTGCTCACCTAGTTTACAACCAGTAGACAAGCGACACCTAGAGATGGTGGACGCATTCGTTGAATCTAAATTCGCCCTCCCCCCCGTTGAAGACCCTGATGATCCTCTGCCTCCTGTCACATATGAGGAAGTGCAAGACATTATTAAAAGGCTTCAGCCTCGGAAAGCTCCCGGCTCCGATGGCATCACCATCAAGGTGTTTAGACTCCTCCCCGGCCAGCTCATTTTACTTTTGGTTCCCATCTTCAATGGCGCCCTGAGCAATAATATATTTGCCCAGATCTGGAAAGAGGCCGCTGTAATCGGCATTGCCAAACCTGGCAAACCAAAAGGCTGAGCCGTCGAGCTACCAGCCTATCAGTCTCCTGAACGCACTCGGCAAAATCTACGAGAGACTTATTTATAAGCGACTCAAAGATTATGCCGAAGCTAAGAGTCTCATTCCCAACTAGCAATTCGGCTTCAGGACCAGACACTCGTGCATCCAACAAGTACACCGCATCGTAGAAGCGCCAACAGCTGAAAGCCTGTAATAATAAGCTTTTTGTCTGGTTGGAGCCCTTAAATTCTAGGCATCCACAGGTTTGCCCGGTTAAGCAATAGCCAGCCTCAGAGGCTGAACTGCGAGAAGCCATAGTCAAAAAAAAAAATTACTATAAATTATTTTATTGTCATTAAACACACAGCACACACACATTTAACATGTCAATTGTCTGGACAAATAATTCATCATCTGCATGCCTTTTTCCAAACTATCTTGGGTTCGGCTTCCAGTCTAACCGGATGCAGCTGAGTACCAGTATTTTACACGAAGCGACTGCCTATCTGACCTCCACAACCCAGTAACTGGGTAATACGATACACCTTAGTAAGACTGGACGTCAGACTTTTGGCTTCTGACTACTCGTAACGACTGTCAAAAATCTACAAATGACAGCCGGGACCAACGGCTTAACGTGCTTTCTGAGGCACGGAGGAAACTCGGCACGGATCCGTGTGGCTGTTATTATTTTGCCACGAGCTCCTCTGGACAAACAATTATTAATAAAATTAAAAAGAGTATATACGTAGGTAGTGGTGGTGTCTGACGAACCGTTGATCACTGGTTCTATTCCCAAAATCTTTTTCACATGTTGAGTTTTGTTCAGCCGTGCATCACATTTTTAATAATCAGTTATAGTCAGAAATGACACTCTTAATAAGTCATGGACACCTAGAAGAATATATTGTATCCGATATATCGGCACACGACAAATGGCCACCATAATCAATTATAAAATGTGTCTTAAATTAATAACACAGGTCGGGCGGGCCGTGACATAATGCTTTTATTTATGACCCAGCGTTACCTGTCAGTATTTATGGTGTTTCTCATGGTGATCAGATTGGCCGCAGTGGTGGCGTGAGAATAGCATTATGGTTTGAAGACTAATTGATTGCCGTGTCAAGGGTTACTAATACATATATTGCAAAGTTTTGTTGTCTGATATTCAATGACAGCCGCACTCAGTGGTGCCATTTAAAATGTAATTATTAGAACGGTGTCGGTGAAGAACTTCTTTTTTTTTGACAAAATGTTGCTGGTTAAATTAAAGTATTGATTGATTATTTTTGAAGTATCGAGTTTGAGTACCCGGGTAAATGCACAGTTCAAAATCTTGAAAAACTAGACACAATTTTAAAACCTAATCCCTAAAACGAACAATCGATCATCCAGTTGGATATTAAAAACCTTCGTCAAATCGCCACCCCCTGAGAAATAGGGGCATCCAGCATTAATTCAAGTTATAATGGATACAGTGCCATCCGCCCCTCCGTGGGGACAACCTTTGTCAGCGGCAGTCAGTGCCATCGATGTGGGTTATTATTTGAATTTTATAACTCTAGTGTGGAAAAACTCTTTTTTGTTATGTGTAGCTTCATGAAATTGGATTTGTTTTTATATCAACAAAACAAGTTTTATTTACCTGACTTTATGATGTATGTTTAGTATTTACATTTATTATGTACTAAGTTTTATTGACGATAACCGTCAGTCGTTAAAGTTAGTCAGCGACCCGAAGATTTGACAGCCAGTCTTACCAAGGGGTATGTAAAAATATACGCCATGGTAAGACTGGTTACTGCCAGACCGTTACTAAATGGACTTGTTGAATACCAGTCCATTTAGTCTACAGACACTTCACTATGCCGTCAACCAAGCATTCTGTACATCAAACTAAGTAACTTTACGCAAAAATTATTGCTGGGAGTTCTTTTTCGGTAAAACTCAATGTTACGTACTCAAAATATTATGCTGATGGATGCTTTGAATAGTTAACGGGTCATGGAAGTATTTCAAGTTTTCAAAACTGGTATTAAAAGAAAAAAAACCGGTCAAGTGCGAGTCGAACTCACACACCGAGGGTTCCGTACAAAAATTATATAATAAAAATGTTTTTATTATATAATGTAACAAAAAATTTACGGTTTTCGTATTTTTTCCTTTATTTGTGCTTTAAGTCGTTGCTTCGTACCAAATTTTAAGATTCTGAGTTCACGGGAAGGTTTTGATTCCCTTGCAAGGGTCGAAAATTTGCGGCATAAACGGCTGTATCCTTTGATTGCGTTGGCGTAGAAGTTTAATTTTTTCACAGCTCCAAGAGACAATAGACCTGAGTATTTGATATAAATTCCAGCTTGATACCTCCACCCGTTTCTGAGAACAAGGGTCTTGACAGACAGACAGACGGACAGACGGACGGACAAAGTGATCCTATAAATAAGGGTTCCGTTTTTTTCCTTTCGAGGTACGGAAACCTAAAAAGTTGTAAAAATGTTTGAACTTTGACTTCCAATATCTCCATCTAGAAGGTTCTCAGGTATGGTCCAGAACAGAAAAATGATCGCAATGACGGGGAGAATAAGTGCCTTTCGATTTCGTTAAGGGTCTATTTACAATCTTTATTTGGACTGGAACGTGGTTGGGAAAAGGCTAAGCAGATGATGATGATGTTATAAATTTTATGATTGTAGTAAAGTGAGTGCCCTGCATTTCTTGACCTCGCTTCGCCTCTTCTCCTTTGTATAACAGGTCATGTAAGCCTACAATGGAATACAAGGGAGAGCTAGGATTATTTAAGGTACTTACAGGAACATTCCGAATTAATTTGAACTGGAACAGATGATCAGCAAAATAAAGGGTGAAAAAGTTTTTGTTGTTTATTAGACACCTCGTATATTTTCAGAATTTGTGATAAAACTAAAATAAGATTTATGAGCTGTCTACGCTGTCTAGAGTTGACAAAGTAACAAGACATGAAATTTGCGATAAAATAGTAACAAAATCTACCTCGTTTCTGAGACAAACAAAATAGCATATTTTGTTTGTTTTCATCTTTTCGTCCAGTTGCTATGTGACACTACTTTCTATTTTGACTACTTACAAAAAGTAAAAACTTACAAGCACAAGCAAGTCTTCCCATTCGCATGGGAGGACTCGGCGTCCGCAAAATTTCTAGTATTAGTCGGCTTTCATATCCTCGGTCCACGGCACTGAGAAATTAATCAGGAATATCCTGGCTTCCACACTTATTGATTTTGAAGTGCCGTGCCTCTCCAAGGCCATCGATGCTTAGAAACTTGCTTGTCCGAATACTGAAGAACCCGACAATCCATTTTCCCAGAGACGGTGGGACGAGCCACTCTGCAGAGTAGTTCAGGACAATTAACTTCACACAGCTGCTACTAAGCTGAGCGTGCGCGACTGCTTGCTGTGGGTGAATGGGAGTCGGGTCTTTGGCTTCACGCACTCCCGTTGTCGAGAATAGGCACTTTGTTCGACGACACGACCTTCCGCCTCGCTGCTTCCTTACGTCTTGGTGCCGCCTGCTGCACTCCTCATCGCCGACACTGTGGTGAATCTGTCAACAGCCTCGGACACCATCACGGCCTGTCATGCAGCCGAAGTGCGGGCCGTTTTTCACGCGGCACGCGAACATAAACGACATCATCCGACGAGCTCTTGTTACCTTCGGCGTTCCAGCTGTCTTAGAGCCCAACGGCTTGGCACGCGACGATGGCAAAAGACCGGACGGCATGTCTTTGTTTCCTTGGAAGATGGTTGGGTAGGCCTTTAGTGTGGGAGCAACTTGCGTCGATACTTTTGCGCCTTCACATCTTCCAAGCTCATCGTGCTGTGCTGGCGCGGCCGCTGCGGCAGCGGAGAACCTCAAGCGGCGTAAATATAGTACCTTTGTGGTAACTATATTTTCGAGCCGTTTGGGGTTGAAACTCTGGGGCCGTAGGGTCCGAGTGCTCACAGCCTTTTTAAGGAAATCTCCAAACGCTTAGTTGACGCTTCCCGTGATTCAAGGGCTGGCTTTTACTTTGGCCAGAGGCTAAGTATTGCCATACAACGTGGCAATGCTGCCAGTCTCTTGGGCACATTAACAGCTGACAGCGTTGGGGAGGAGTTTTTTGACGCCCTTTACCACCTTTACCACGGGCCACGGTATCTCTTTTGAACAACCCGCAGCCCATCATTATAACCTTACTGCAGGTTAGTTTGAGAAAAATATACCACTGCAAATATTCCACTGACTTCCGCTTTTATTGGTTGTCCATTGTATTTTTTAGTATCGTCAATGTACTAAAATCAACCTAAACCGCTACAACACTGCTACCGTAAGGAAAAGGTGCTGATTTGAGGAAAAAAACTTAAAAAGAGAATCTAGAATAGCAAATTTACATTATTTCTTCAGATCCACGCCTTTTACTTAAGGCGGTAGTACAACAGAGATTTGTACCCACATTTACTAGAAGCACTTAATCACTTCGTTCCGCTGCTGCTAAAGAGCTAATCCATAGAGTGCGAGGTGGACTCTTTCAACAACAAACAAAAGTAACACAACTCAATCAGGGCACATTTTTAAAGGCTGCTACACAACAGCCAATCAGGGCACAATTTTAAAGGCCGGTCTACAAAAGTCAATCGAATGCTTCCTAAATCGCAAATGTGCGCGTTTGTTTATTTATCTGGTTCAAATCATGGATGATAGAAACGTTGGAGATGCCAATGATGCCAAAAATGGTAGCCAATTTGCAAGTACCGTATCTGGGCTTTAGTTTGGCATATTCGTTTTAGACAGAAACTATGACAAGTACACACATCAAAAGTGTCTAGGGATCAAGCATTTTTATGCGGATTTCTTGAGATTGAGATGTGGCTTTGTAATAAATTAATGATTTTATAAATTTATATGGATCCTTTTTGGTGCATTTCATAATTTGAATCAGGAACTGTGAATCAAATTCGAGTAAAAGATGAAAATCAGCTGTCAATATTTTCCCTATAAAAACATACAACGCATTGAAGACATTATTAGTGCTACTGTTTCCCTACTACTGATTAAAACCAACGTTATTATGGAGCGGCGACGTCATTTAAGCAGGGAAGAAATGCTCAGAGCCGTGGGAATGATAGAAGCTGGTTCCCGGCAACGTACTGTGGCTTTAGCTCTGAATACAAGTCAGAGTGTTATCAGTCGACTTTGGACACGTTACCGAAGCACTGGTACCGTGGCTGAGCGCCATGGAGGACGGTATCGCTGCACCACACGGAGACAAGACCGATACATTCAAATCTTAACTCGAAGAGCTCCAACAATAACCGCCATGATGTTAGCCGTGAGGCTTCATCACTCTTCAGGGAACTTAATTAGCGACCAAACAGTCAGAAACCGCTTGCATGAAGTGAACCTTCATTCCCGAAGACCGCTACGGGTACCACCTATAGCAATGCACAATCGTAGGATTCGATATCAATGGGCTCTTGAACACAGAAATTGGGCAGAAGAACAATGGCGTTTCGTGTGCTTTTCTGATGAGTCTCGTTTTGGTATGAGACCGGATACAAGACGTATACGACACTGGAGAACCCCTGGACGCCAACAGCGATTAAAATCCTGCCAGGAAGTCCATCCTTATAGTGGTGGAACCATCATGGTATGGGCGGGTATTTGGATCGGCGGAAGAACTGAGTTGATTTGGATCAGAGGCAACCTCAACGCTCAAATTTATGCTGAGACGATTGTATCAGACGTCATCGTTCCTCTACAAGTGCAAATCGGTCCCTTATTTCAGTTAATGCATGATAATGCACGACCGCACACCGCAAGAGTTGTAAGACAGACTCTCGCCGCAGTTAACATCAATGTCCTGCCCTGGCCTGCTCAGTCGCCAGACTTAAACCCGATTGAGCATGCATGGGATATGCTACAGAGAAGAGCTCTGCCGAATATGGAGGGTATCCAGTCGCAAGAAGACCTTTTTTTGTTGTTGCAACGAACATGGGCGGCCATTCCACAGCGTGATTTGGATGAACTCATTTTGAGTATGCCAAACCGATGTTCTTGTGTTGTTAGTGTTCGCGGTAGAAACACGGATTATTAATTGTTTAAGTTACCCAATAAAATTTTAAAGAAAACTGTTATTTCAGTCTTTTTTTCGAACTTTAATGTTAGTGGTTCAAATGTCAAAAATCCCTTTATTAGAAAATGGCAAATTTCTTTATTAATGCAAAGGTGACTTGGTTTATCGTTACTGTGACAAACGAAAACACTTTATTTGATGAATCCTTAAAGAAAATTTTAATTAATATCAATCAGGAGAAAAGTTATTGCAAAAATATATGTTGATCCCTAGACACTTTTGATGTGTGTATTTACACAAATGATACAACGCCCTACCAACTTCTTCTATAAGTTGATGTCATTAAATCAGGTAAATAGATTCGTATAATGAGGACAATTTTCTTTAAAAAATCATGTGTCTCGCCTAGGAAATCTCATGCTCTTGTTAATGCAGTGACAGAGTATCCAGAGACTTCTTCTTTTTCATCATGTAGCGTGCACGACTGTATCACTGGCCCTTAACTTCCTCACTTCCATGGCATCGTAAACAGCAGCGCAGAGACTTATGGTTCTTATGGTCCTGCCTTGAAAAGCGCAATTAACATGAAAATATCGTCCATTATTAAGGCTGATGTCCGTATCTGTCTATTATCTTGTTGGCCATGCATTCGAAATCGTAACAAAGTAACCTTATTCCAAATCCAAGTTAACATATCCCTTACTTCTGCGATCAGTGTCCCAAATCAATCCGGTTATGTCAATCGGCATGGATTGAACCGTTATACTTCACCTACACTGTTGATATGGACCTGTTCGGACCTTACATATTTACTCTGAGCAAAATTGCCGTGTTTGTTAATCGGATTTTATTTTGTTTTGTGTGTATGTGTGTTTTGATTACGCATGGAGCGTTGGAAAGTGAATTATGTTTTGTAAATAAAGTGTCAAATTGTTTGATGTAAACTTCATCTTTGTTATGGCAACTTTGCAAGTAAAGTGGTGATAAAACACTAGCGAAAAATCATTGCTTCGCACTTTTGACTTGGTCAATTATTGACATTTCTTCACTATGATATAATACGCATGTACGTCCATACATACTATATTTGTATGAGTGGACGTTTTATATGAATTAAATATCAAAATACACATAAATCTTCCAAAATAAATTGTCAAAATGGGAAAACCATCAAAATCCGTTGTATATTTAACACATACAGACAAGAAGAACAAGTTGCTGCAACAATCAAGTACAAACCTTATTCACAGCCTGATTGAGATGAAATTAGCACAACACACAGTGCGGTGTGTACTAACTGTGTATAAACACTGTCCTTTAAATATATCGACATCTATCTCATCCCTAAATAAAGCTGACCTATCGGCATCCTCCGATCGCGATCAGGCTTAACTTGACATTACATTCATATTGTAATATGGCCGCTTCCGGCTATCCGCGGGTTGACCGAACCCGTCACATAAAGGAGGGATCTCACCAAATCAATAACATTTTCTTTGTGTTGTTCGCTGAAAGATTACGTCTTTTATGGTCCAATTCTTTACTTTACCGGTCGTTTTTGCGCTGGTAATTTTGAACAACAACAGGCTTTTCTTCGAACGATAATGCTTATTATGTGCGGTCAGTGACCTCAAGATAAGTATATACCTCAGCTGTTTACTTGGTGAGTACTTATCTCGGGTTTGTACTTATGCAGCCGGATCTACCTTGTTTACTGACCGTTTCGACAGAATCTTAGTTTAACCAATACGAGAGTTAAATAGACGATAGTTTTTCAGAGACGCTATTAATTCTGAAAGCGCAAAAAAAAGTAATCATTGGTCTTTGTCATTTCCTAAGACACATGCACATACACATAGTGTAGGAGTTAGAGCATTAATATTATTGTGACCTAGTTACAAGCCTTATATGCTCTTAGTCTGTGGATCCTGTACTGTGATGGCTTTTGGTGAAATAAAAAAAATATTTATTTGTTCGCATAATTTACTAAAAAGGGAACAGTTTCAACGCATGCATATTGTTATGTTTGAAACAGTTGCGAATCGTGATCTTTTGTTTTTCAATGACGAGAAGGAACAGTGACAAGTCGGGCATAACTCTTCATAATGATAGGCAGAATGACTCTTTTATATGCTCTTAGTTGTATATCGATACTGCTGACTAGCTGTACTGTTTATTGGTCTAATACCGAGCCTGAGGTGCGATTTCATCGTCAAACAATCTAATTGGGTTTTTCCACTAGGAATTTCTCCGATTAGTGGCCCCCCATAAATTACACTAGACTAAACCATATCTAAAAAACCGGCCAAGTGCGAGTCTTACTCGCACACAGGGTTCCATAGCTCCAAACAATATAATAACAATATTTTGAACTGTCATTCATTAGTTAGTAGTATTAGTTAATAAACTTCCACACAACCGCAAAACTAAATTTGTTTTTCATAGTATGTTTATGAAAAACAAAGTTACTGCTGTAGTTTGATGAAAAAGTCCCATATCTCAAAAACTAAACATCATATCTTATTGAAACCAATTTTCGTTGATAGTTTTTTTTACGTTCTATAACCCTAAATATTTTCAGAATTTTCCTCCTCTTACTTTAGAAATTAGAGGGGGGGGACACACATTTTACCACTTTGGAAGTGGCTCTAGCGCAAACTATTCAGTTTAGAAAAAAATGATATTAGAAACCTCAATATCATTTTTAAAGACCTATCCATAGATACCCCACACGTATGGGTTTGATGAAATTTTTTTTTTTGGTTTTCAGTTCTAAGTATGGGGACCCCCTTAATTTATTGTTTTTTTTCTATTTTTGTGTGAAAATCCTAATGCGGTTTACAGAATACATCTACTTACCAAGTTTCAACAGTATAGTTCTTATAGTTTCGGAAATAAGTGGCTGTGACATACAGACGGACAGACAGACAGACAGACAGACAGACAGACAGACAGACAGACATGACGAATCTATAAGGGTTCCGTTTTTTGCCATTCGGCTACGGAACCCTAAAAATGTGGTACGTATACCTCTGCTTAACCCTTCAGATAGTGTTATATTTAGCTCCTGTGTGGAAACTGAAATCGCAAACCAGTCCAATATAAAGTCCTCTTGAGACAATCTACCGCTAAACCATATTTAGGTCACCCCACAATTTCATAGCATAAACTTTATTGTTCCGTGGGACCTTCAATATCCTGAAGTGGCGCAATAAACCTGCCGTTACAACAATAACATCCCAATAACCTTGCCACATGCATTATTCAAAAATATCAAGCGTTTGATGACGCATTACGCGTTGTTTAGCATTTTCGAATAATTTCAACGGCGTATACGTAAATTGGTGAAAATGGGCCAAATGGGTTGTAATCGACGATTTTGAAGGAAAATCATAAAGCTTAATTAAGCTTTTTTAATGTCATGAGTATATTGATTCTTCCTTTTGATTGTTCAAGTATGTTTGTTGTGGTTTTAAAATGGGTAGTAATTAAACCGACTTCTATTTAGTAGCATTTTTGTCGTCGAAGAAAATAACTCGGTCTCTAAATTACTAACTTAGCCACCTGATGGTGGCTAAGTTAGTAATTTAGATTTATTTATATTTTTAGATTTATTGTGCATTTAAAAAGTACTATCTCAGACAACATACCAGGCCCCTCAGAAAGTATTGCGAAAAAAAGTTTTTATATATGGGAGACTGGCCAGTTATTATGTTTTTCGAAAATATGATTATTTATAAGTAAAAATAAGTAAGTTCCAATTTCAAAATTTCCCTCCACATTTTTTGCGAGTTAATTCAAAGTATTGTGTCTCACTGAAATATGGATCTGCGCCGGGAACATTTTAGAGCTATGATTTTATACGATTTCAAGTGTCGCCTGAAACCGGATGAATCGTACGATAGACTTCAAATGGCATTCATGGATGAAGGCCCTTCCAAGGCAACCGTGTATCGTTGGTATAACGAATTCAAGCGCGGTCGACCAACTTTGGGGGATGACGAAAGAAGCGGTCGCCCTTTGACGGCTGTTACCGAAGAAAACGTGCTAGCAGTGAAAAATTTAATCCAAGACAATAGGCGAATTACATATCAGGAGATTCAACACATATTGAAGATTGGATCGGGAAGCGTTCACGAGATTCTACACAGCCATCTTCGCGTGAGGAGGATAGTATCACGCTGGGTGCCGCACAACCTCACCGATGCTCAGAAGCAGGCCCGGGTGGAATGGTGCCGTGATATGCTTAACAAATTTGAAGCAGGCTCGTCTCGGCGTGTTTACGACATCGTTACAGGTGATGAGTCCTGGATTTATCAATACGACCCAGAAACCAAGCGCCAGTCGACTGTTTGGGTGTTTCAAAATGAGCCAACGCCTACCAAAGTGAAGCGATCTAGAAGCGGGGGTAAGATTTTGATCGCTAGCTTTTTTAATTTGACTGGCCACTTGGTATCAATTCCCTTACGGGATCAAAGAAGCATTAATGCCGAATGGTATACTTCCAAATGTTTGCCAGAAGTTTTCTCTGTTATAAGCAACAAGCGACCAAACACAGGGCTCCGCGGGCTACTGCTCCACCACGACAATGCACCTGCGCACACCGCACTCAAAACGAGGGACTTCCTGGACAGCACGCCAGTCAAACTCCTGGGTCACCCTCCTTACAGCCCTGATCTAGCACCGTGTGACTTCTTTTTATTCCCAAAAATAAAAAATCAGCTCAAAGGGATACAATTTTCGTCGCCGGAAGATGCGCTGGCTGGGTTCGAGCAGGCTGTAAACGAGGTGTCTGCGGCGGACTGGAAAAAGTGTTTTGAAAACTGGTTTAGGCGCATGAATCTTTGTATAGAGGCTGGTGGAAAGTACTTTGAAAAGATTTAATAAAAATATATGTACGTATAGAACAATTTTTTTTAGTTTCGCAAAACTTTCTGAGTGTCCCACGTATATCATCGATGTCAGTTATTGTAAATACATCTCCGCATGGTTTTTATTTTATAGCATCTATTTTTGTGATATGTATTCAAGCAGTTAGCTTCTAAAATAACTGACGTCCATAAAGTAATTCTATCGTCTCTTCTACTTAGTACGTTTAAAACCTAATTACGTATGACTAATTCATAACTCGCTCTATAATTTATTGATCATAAAATGTACCTGAAATAATCATAAAATAATAATCTATAGCCACTAAATACAAGAAACGAGACAATTAAATAGTAGCATTTTTTGGGTAGAATTCTTTTTTAAAAGCTTTTATTTAACTTGCAATGTATGTATGTATGTATGTATGTATGTTTGTTACGGTGAAATCTTGGAAGCTAAATTAGCACCACTTCTCGATGACCGATTGAGCTGAAATTTTGCACACACCTTTGGTTCTGAAGACAATACATGCTTATGACAGACATAACTTAATCCTGCAGCCAGGATCGTTTCCTCACAAGGGAACTCCTCAACGGCTAATAGCGTGGACACGAAACTTTGCATAAGAGTTCATATTTGATGCATAATCACGATTTTTATCATGAACTCAACCTGCAGTGAGGATCGTCTTCTCACGAGGGAACTCCTCAACGGCTAATAGCGTGGACACGAAACTTTGCATACGAGTTCATATTTGATGGATAATCACGATTTGTATCATCAACTCAACCTGCAGCCAGGATCGTCTTCTCACGAGGGCACTCCCCAACGGTTCATAGCGTGGGCACCAAAGTTTGGTAATGGGAACTCGTGTGCAAAGTTTGGTGACCAAACTTTGCACACGAGTTCATATTTGATGGATAGTCACGATTTGTATCATGAACTCAACCTGCAACCAGGATCGTATTCTCACGAGGGAACTCCTCAACGGTAAATAGCGTGGACACGAAACTTTGCCTACGAGTTCATATTTGATGCAAAATCTCGATTTGTATCATGAATTCAACCTGCAGCCAGGATCGTCTTCTCACGAGGGAACTCCTCAACGGCTAATAGCGTGGACACGAAACTTTGCCTACGAGTTCATATTTGATGCATAATCACGATGTATATCATGAACTCAACCTGCAATGAGGATCGTCTTCTCACGAGGGAACTCCTCAACTGCTAATAGCGTGGACACGAAACTTTGCATACGAGTTTATATTTGATGGATAATCACGATTTGTATCATGAACTCAACCTGCAGTGAGGATCGTCTTCTCACGGGGGAACTCCTCAAAGGTTAATATCGTGGACACGAAACTTTGCAAACGGGTTCATATTTGATGGATAGTCACGATTTGTATCATGAACTCATCCTGCAACCAGGATCGTCTTCTCACGAGGGAACTCCTCAACGGTAAATAGCGTGGACACGAAACTTTGCCTACGAGTTCATATTTGATGCATAATCACGATTTGTATCATGAACTCAACCTGCAATGAGGATCGTCTTCTCACGAGGGAACTCCTCAACTGATAATAGCGTGGACATGAAACTTTGCATACGAGTTCATATTTGATGGATAATCACGATTTGTATCATGAACTCAACCTGCAGTGAGGATCGTCTTCTCACGGGGGAACTCCTCAAAGGTTAATAGCGTGGACACAAAACTTTGCATACGGGTTCATATTTGATGGATAGTCACGATTTGTATCATGAACGCATCCTGCAACCAGGATCGTCTTCTCACGAGGGAACTTCTCAACGGTAAATAGCGTGGACACGAAACTTTGCCTACGAGTTCATATTTGATGCATAATCACGATGTATATCATGAACTCAACCTGCAATGAGGATCGTCTTCTCACGAGGGAACTCCTCAACTGCTAATAGCGTGGACACGAAACTTTGCATACGAGTTTATATTTGATGGATAATCACGATTTGTATCATGAACTCAACCTGCAGTGAGGATCGTCTTCTCACGGGGTAACTCCTCAAAGGTTAATATCGTGGACACGAAACTTTGCAAACGGGTTCATATTTGATGGATAGTCACGATTTGTATCATGAACTCATCCTGCAACCAGGATCGTCTTCTCACGAGGGAACTCCTCAACGGTAAATAGCGTGGACACGAAACTTTGCCTACGAGTTCATATTTGATGCATAATCACGATTTGTATCATGAACTCAACCTGCAATGAGGATCGTCTTCTCACGAGGGAACTCCTCAACTGATAATAGCGTGGACATGAAACTTTGCATACGAGTTCATATTTGATGGATAATCACGATTTGTATCATGAACTCAACCTGCAGTGAGGATCGTCTTCTCACGGGGGAACTCCTCAAAGGTTAATAGCGTGGACACAAAACTTTGCATACGGGTTCATATTTGATGGATAGTCACGATTTGTATCATGAACGCATCCTGCAACCAGGATCGTCTTCTCACGAGGGAACTTCTCAACGGTAAATAGCGTGGACACGAAACTTTGCCTACGAGTTCATATTTGATGCATAATCACGATGTATATCATGAACTCAACCTGCAATGAGGATCGTCTTCTCACGAGGGAACTCCTCAACTGCTAATAGCGTGGACACGAAACTTTGCATACGAGTTTATATTTGATGGATAATCACGATTTGTATCATGAACTCAACCTGCAGTGAGGATCGTCTTCTCACGGGGGAACTCCTCAAAGGTTAATATCGTGGACACGAAACTTTGCAAACGGGTTCATATTTGATGGATAGTCACGATTTGTATCATGAACTCATCCTGCAACCAGGATCGTCTTCTCACGAGGGAACTCCTCAACGGTAAATAGCGTGGACACGAAACTTTGCCTACGAGTTCATATTTGATGCATAATCACGATTTGTATCATGAACTCAACCTGCAATGAGGATCGTCTTCTCACTAGGGAACTCCTCAACTGATAATAGCGTGGACATGAAACTTTGCATACGAGTTCATATTTGATGGATAATCACGATTTGTATCATGAACTCAACCTGCAGTGAGGATCGTCTTCTCACGGGGGAACTCCTCAAAGGTTAATAGCGTGGACACAAAACTTTGCATACGGGTTCATATTTGATGGATAGTCACGATTTGTATCATGAACGCATCCTGCAACCAGGATCGTCTTCTCACGAGGGAACTTCTCAACGGTAAATAGCGTGGACACGAAACTTTGCCTACGAGTTCATATTTGATGCATAATCACGATTTGTATCATGAACTCAACCTGCAACCAGGATCGTCTTCTCACGAGGGAACTTCTCAACGGTAAATAGCGTGGACACGAAACTTTGCCTACGAGTTCATATTTGATGCAAAATCACGATTTGTATCATGAATTCAACCTGCAGCCAAGATCGTCTTCTCACGAGGGAACTCCTCAACGGCTAATAGCGTGGACACGAAACTTGGCCTACGAGTTCATATTTGATGCATAATCACGATGTATATCATGAACTCAACCTGCAATGAGGATCGTCTTCTCACGAGGGAACTCCTCAACTGCTAATAGCGTGGACACGAAACTTTGCCTACGAGTTCATATTTGATGCATAATCACGATTTGTATCATGAACTCAACCTGCAACCAGGATCGTCTTCTCACGAGGGAAATCCTCAAAGGTTAATAGCGTGGACACGAAACTTTGCATACGGGTTCATATTTGATGGATAGTCACGATTTGTATCATGAACTCTACCTGCAACCAGGATCGTCTTCTCACGAGGGAACTCCTCAACGGTTAATAGCGTGGACACGAAACTTTGCATACGGTTTTTTATTTGATGGATAATCACGATTTATATCATGCACTCATCCTACAGCCAGGATCGTCTCCTCACGATGAAACTCCTCAACGGTTAATAGCATCATCTGCCTAGCTTTTTCCCAAACTATCTTGGAGTCGGCTTCCAGTCTAACCAGATGCAGCTGAGTACCAGTATTTTACATGAAACGACTGCCTATCTGACCTCCACAACCCAGTAACTGGGTAATACGATACCCCTTGGTAAGACTGGATGTCAGATGGTTAATAGCATGGATATGAAAAAAGTGTTGAGATTGAGATAATAATGTGTTCAGAAACGATTACGGCAAAACTAAAAATTTTAAAATAAAATTATAATTAAAAAAACCTTTTTAAAAAAAGCTTTTATTTAAATGCTCTAAAAAAAAGAAAAATAAAATTTTCTTTTAATATTTTAACTTTCAACTTATAACCTCATTATACACAATTTATATGATCATAAAAGCTTGTCGCGAGGTTAACTTGTGTAAATAAACTAGTACCTATTTAAATGAGTAACTTAATCTGCTAAGTTTAACTTTTTTTAATTTCAGTTTAATTAAATACTTATAGGTACTTACGCTAACCTCGCGACAAGCTTTTATGATCATATAAATTGTGTATAATGAGGTTATAAGTTGAAAGTTAAAATATTAAAAGAAAATTTTCTTTTTCTTTTTTTTAGAGCATTTATACAGGGTGTAACAGAAAGGGTATATACATACTTAAGGATGTGCTACAGAACATCAATCTGAACATGTTTCTCCATCGGACAAACATCGTAATAGCAAAAAAAAAATATGCTCCTCATACAAAATTTCAATACCTATTCGACCCAAATGTATGGGGCAGCTAATATTTTTTTCGCTACTATGATGTTTGTCCCATGGGAAACATGTTCAGTTTGTTGGTCTGTAGCACACCCTTAAGTATGTATATACCCTTTCCGTTACACCCTGTATAAAAGCTTTTTTTAAAAAGGTTTTTTTAATTATAATTTAAGTAATTAAGTAGCCTGTATTTAAAAGTCCAGTTTTATGGACAGGCCAGTAAATGCGTGATGATGTCATGACTGAAATCCCCCATTTTACCAAGTGGTTTTTGCAGTAGCCTATCAAGTGTTGTTCCTTCTACTACTTACTAATAAGAATTTAAAAACAACTCATAAAAATATGTAGAGCTGTATTGTATCCACTTATCCAGTACAGGTGAAACCAGGAAAAAATCCTAATGTAAAAACCCAGACGCAATCTGTTATCAAGAAAACATAGAACTAGTTACATTCGCTTAAAAACAGTGTAGCTACAGGCATGTTATGTTGTAGGTAAGTATATTATTTTGTTTTACAAAAAAAAAACATATAATTCGCCATCATCCTCTAACTTGGACACGCACCGCTATTATGACCGCCCAGTTAATTGTTGGAAAAAGCTTGTTGAAAAGTTGGAAAAATTAAGGTGTATCAGTCCACCGAACAAGTTCTGTAACGGCGTCGTTACAGACCTTGTTACATCCCTCGTTACAGGAGAATGAGACCTCGTTCCACTGTTGCTTTCTATACTATGATTCCGGACTTGTTTACATGGAAAAATAATACGTAAAGAAAGCTATAAGAATAACTTATTAATTTTGATTCATCTTATCTCATCATCATCTGCTAAGCCTTTTCCCAACCATGTTAGCGAAGGCTTTCAGTCAAATCCTATACAGCTTTATATCAATACTTAGCTGTCCGGCGCAACTTTGTTTACGTCACATTTTCCCCGTTTCTGCAACATTTTTCATTGCTGCTCCACTCCTATTGGTCGTAACGTGATGATATATAACCTATAGCCTTCCTCGATAAATGGGCTATGTAACACGGAAAGAATTTTTCAAATCGGAGCCTATTCAATGCAAACAAACAAACAATCAAATCTTTCCTCTTTATAATGTTAGTTTAGATAATTCGTTTTAATTTTCCTACGCAAATTACGTCCGTAGAAAGTAATATTCGAAACAATTTGGAGCATTTACTGCGTATTTAATAGCGGTAGGGTAGCCAGGTTTCAAGGAAATCGTCTCGGTTAGATACACAACAAGACACAGGCCGTAACAACGTGTGGTCACCAACATTTCCCAGCCAAGCTCATTTATACGTAAAGATACCATCAAGCATATCATTTTAGTCCATTGTCCCCTGTATAATTGGCGCCGGGAATCGAACCCAGGACCCCGCTAATTGAATTACAATAACGCTGTTATTCCGCCGGATCAATGGGCACTTGGCAGACAAAGGGCTTCCTAATGGCTTCAGAGACAGCCTTTGAAATATGAATTTTTCAATGGGTTTAATTAATGTGAATTTCTTTGAAACGAAAAAATAATTTGGATGTAATTATGGAAATTATATCTTTTTTTTTTTGTTTTGTGCCATTGAAGGTTGCGTTGTTGAAAAAAGGGTAATTTTAACATTCAAAATTCAAGAAAGATATAGGACTATGACAGAGCAAAAATATAATAGATTTGACTAACAGTTTTACCATGTAGGTTATCTTAAAAAATACTTTTTTGCTTGCATTGAATTAATGTTTGACGGCAGAATTAATCCAGTATTGATTTAATAGGTTCGGTTAGGTCCTGAAAGGTTTTAAAGCAGCACACACACAGCCAACTGGACAGCAGGATATACCCAACTCAATGAAACATCTTGACTTCCGAAATTACCCATGAAAAATTTCTATGAAGCCACATAGAAATTTCTCATGGTTCAGAATGGTGCACTGAATACCTGATAATCGTTTATGCGTTGGTGACCCTTCCACCCTGTATATCTAGGCTTTTGACTGCGGCTCCGCTCGTGTAAAGATGATAAATTACCCACAGGAACGTTTAGGAGAATATAAACACTCGTACAAAAGAAGGATTTTTTGTAATCGGATCAGTAGGTCTAAAGATTACCCCTTACATCCAATCTCAAAAATATTATCATTGTTTGTAGGTATGCCAAAAACACGTTTGCCAAAAATGGACAACTTGCAAAGTCAAGTCCATAAAAATAACATTCAAATGACACTAAAAAAGTATTGTATCGTTCCAATATTTGCCTTTAAAACTATGTTATCATATTACAAATGCTAACATAATAAAGCCAATGCTTATTTTCATTTATTTATTTATATTAATATAATATTATAGTAAGTAAACGATTGTAAGTAAACTTATAATCGAAGCCCCCCAAAACCGTCGACTCCACAGTCAAACCATCACGGTTTGACTGTGGGGTCGACGAGTCGCACACTCATGCTGTACTTTCGTACTTAAGACTAATTATTGCCTAGTTTTAATGCTGACTATATATATGTCGAGGTCTTAGTCCAGCAGTGAGACAGTAATAAGGGAAGATGCTAATATTATAACAAGTCCATTTCAGACCTTAAACTGATCTGAGAACCAACTAGACTACTGCACTACAGACACTGCAGACTACTGCCTAGACAATCGGATGAAATATGAGCACAGTGACCTTTCGTAGCAACTAAAGAGGGTGTTCTAAATAGGTACCTACAGAAGAAGCCAAAATAACATCATTACAAGCAATATTTTTTTAATCACATGAATCTTATCTGAACATTACCAAACAGAAATCATTTCACATGTTCGATGCTCGTGTTATCTTCTAACGCACGGGCCAAATATATATTATATTAACCCAAGGCAAGGAGGTATTAGTCAGTTGGTCTGTCAGCAAGGCAAGAAGCGCAGCGTTTAATCAGGGCCTCCGTAGTCCTTGCCATTACTATTGAAGGCACTAAGTCGGGCTTTTGCTTGAAAGATTGCTCCCTGAATCTCACAGTTTGGTGGCCTTTTAAAACGGACTTTGATTCCTCATTCTCCCTAGACTCTTTACCCTAAAAGCCGATCCAATCCATTTTGCTTCTAAACCATTGACTTGGCTTTGGCCAAAATCTTATCTATTAATTCTTAAAACAAATTCTCTTTACTCAGAGACGAAAGAGTGCCCAACAATATTTTTAAGCCCGTCCCGCTTTAAATCAATTCTGACGCTACATTTTGCCGCGAACTTAAAAACGTCCACATAAATATTATCAGTCAAACAATAATATCAACCAGTACCAGTGCGCCATTGAGAGACAATGTACCTCTTATTTGTAATACCGTTGTGTACTCTTTTGTTGTGGCTGTACGTAAAATGGACTGGAATGAAGAACTATTGGACCAATCTGGGGGTCCCACAGGGTCCTGTGCATCCTATATTTGGAAGCATGTCGTTCTTGCAGAAGAAAAATCCGGTAAGTGTTGTTTTTATTACTTTTTATTTTTACTAAACTTATTTAGAATTTTAGCACTGTCTAAACATGAAAGTGTGGGGTGAGGTGTAAATCAAGGGATCCTACCAGGATTTCCTATAGGATAGCTGATGTAGTGTCTGACTTAAAAATATTTGGAAGTACTAGCCTAGTCGGGAATCATCGGGGTGTTTGATTGGTTTTCGTTCCATGTAAAATATTGGTATTCAGTTGCATCCGGTCAGACTGAACTCCAAAATAGTTGGGAAAAGAAAAGGCAGATGATGATGATGAATATTGCACTAAATTATCTTGCCCGGTATCCCTTACCATACAATAAAGCCAATCGATATTTGGATAGGATTTCTTAATATTTTCCTTCAACATATAAACATGAAGATTTGATGATGAGTTTTTGCTTAGATAGAGACAGTCTTTTGTTTAATGCACCTGGTTCTTAAACTCATTTTTAACGTCCGAGAGCATTCAGTGAGGTTATTTTAGCAGCACCGGTACAACAGACTGGTACATTAACTTATCTATCCGTACCGACTTGTCTGTACTAGGTACCTGTATTATGCAGGCACCCGATAATAGAAATTATATTTTATCGACCGAACTATAAATAATCTATTAGCCAGTCATAGCTCTGCATTTTTAGGTTCGTTTCCTGCCCTTACCCTAATTTATTTTTAGGTTCGTTTCCTGCCCTTACCCTAATTTATTTTTAGGTTCGTTTCCTGCCCTTACCCTAATTTATTTTGGGTCGGCGCATCATGTCTTCTTCTTCCATACTTCTCTGTTACTCGTCATCTCATCAAACACCTCTATTCTTGCCATATCATCCTTCGACTACATCGGCTTTTTAAAAGCAGTGTACTTAGAGGAAGAATCGAAAGTCAATCAAAGGTAAAATACAAACTCTTACATAACAAATACCTTAACTCTATTTTAATATCTATTTATGTTCGTTGTAGGTATATTACATAATTTATAGCACTACCTAATCTTGTCGAAAAATTATGTAATCAGACTGATTGATGCAGCTGGTCACGAGTTATCTTTATAAATATATTTTCACCGACACAAATATTGATTGAAAGTCATGATTGATACTACAATCATAATACCAGTATGTAACACAAAGTCACACCTGTATGTAGGTATTCCCATGAATTGACACTTAATTTTTTATCTAATCATTTTTTAAACTGTCAGTGCATGTGTTCTCTACTAGGTGGGAATTTATGGTAGCAGTAAAGATAATAACCTTCGTTTTGTGCTTCGACTTTAAAGAAAACCATCATAAAGAAACTGGCATTTCCAGGACATGTATCATTCACCATCTACTGGCTTACTAGCTCCCGCAAAGAGGAGTCCATAGATATAAAAGAGCTAGCATTAGAAACAATGACCAAAGAAAGGCCTATTACACAGAGCGTAGCTATCGCCGTATCTGCCGTATCAATTATACGAGGCCCCCGACGTGCGTTAGCAAATATTAAAAAAAAACTTTAGAAAAACTAAAGTCATCATCAGCTATAAATGATACAATAAATCAGTTTGCAGAAAAAATAAGGCAAGGAGAGTGCATATTTAATTTGAATTGTTTGTAAAAATTTTGGAACAAGTGAGAGATAGATAAATAAGATGAACAAATATTTCTTTTAATTTTATGCAAACATTTATTTTCTTTTGTGAGAATCTTTACCCTTCATAAGGGCCCCCAAACAAATTTTTATACGCGATCCCGCCAAAGCACGCTACGCCACTGCTATTACATTTTAAAACCCGCATCTTCAAAGCAAGATTAAATATCTGCTGGGCTATCTTCAGGTATTCTGGTCGCTATTCTTCCAGCGTATATCGGCAATCGCTTTCCACCAGAAAAGAAAACCAGAGGTCAATAGGGGAAAGTAGTACTAAAGAAAATCCGTAAGTCTGGAAATCTGAAAGTAAATTCCTGATTGTGAGCAACATTTCATAATGTTGCTCACGTAACTTAGGTTAGTTACGTGAGCAACATTATGATTAATTTGTGTGATAATATTTCATCAGGAATTCAGGAGTAACTAGGATTATTTTAAAATAGCTTTTTCCATTGAGTTTGCGCAAAACTTATCACGAACCCCTGACCCCACAATATTGTAAAATGCAAGTTACCAAACGCAACGGGGTGCCACAGTTTATCAGTTTCATGAATTAATAAACATTTTTACCCGACTGCGCGACACAAACGAAGGCAGATAAGCTTTGCTTAATTAATGTCAAAATAAATTCAATAAAGCAGCTATGCCTATGTCATACATTTTGACAACGACTTTTAGGGTACCGTAGCCAAGTGGCTAAAACGGAACCTTTATAGTTTCGTCCTGATGTCCGTCTGACTCTCCGTAAATCACAGACAGTTTAGTCAGAGACTGACGGCACGACACAGTTGAAATTTGGAGAGAAGCTGTCTTATATGAACCGCTACATACAAGGTATGTGGTGTCTATCACACGACAGGTGACAGTTATTAAAAAAACCGGCCAAGTGCTAGTCGGACTCGCGCACGGAGGGTTCCGTACCATTATTTATAAAAAACGAGCAAAAAACTATTTTTTTTTTATGGGAGCCCCACTTAAATATTTGTTTTATTCTGTTTTTAGTATTTATTGTTAAAGCATCAATAGAAATACATAATCTGTGAAAATTTCAACTGGCTAACTATCACGGTTCATGAGATACGGCCTGGTGAAAGACGGACGGACGGACGGACGGACGGACGGGCGGACAGCGAAGTCTCAGTAATAGGGTCCCGTTTGACCCTTTGGGTACAGAACCCTAAAAAAATAACTAGGTTTCAATTATATTGTTTGGTGCTTCGAAACCCTTTGTACGAGTATGCGAGTCCGACTCGCATTTGGCTGGTTTTACTTTTACAACCCGGATGACATAAATTATGCCTTGGCCATCCTCTGATAAACTATTGGCCGTGATTATGTTTTTATTTAAATTGTGTCACAATTTATATTTGTAACAAGATAATCACAGAATTTGATGTAATTATTAAACTACCTACTGTTTGTGATAATAATATCAAAGATTACATAATAGGTAGGTACATCTAAGTGGTAGGCTCTTATATGTCATTATTTTAATGATTACTTTGTTATTGTATTTACCTATATTTTTGTAGGTAGGTATGAATAAATACCGACATGCATGTCAGTTGCATTTTATTTTGCATCAATTTTATATTATCATCTTGATTATCATATATCATATCATATTGGTCATAGGTTCAAACTAAGGCAACCAGAACCTTTTAATATATAATTTAAAATAATATTGTAAAAGCGGGTCCTAACTTCATGAATTATCAAGAGAGCGTTTATTATATGTCGAAATCTAACCCACAATTCAGAACGGAATATTTTACCAAATTGCTGTATCTAAAAGCTCGTGGCTAAACAATAACAGCCGCCCAGGTCGATCTTTAAGGTAAAGCCGTGCTTGCCGAGGTTGGTCTGTGGATGGGTGACCATAATTACATATCGAGTTTCCTCCGTGCCTCGGAAAGCACGTTAAGCCGTTGGTCCCGGCTGTCATTTGTAGATCTTTGACAGTCGTTACGAGTAGTCAGAAGCTAAAAGTCTGGCAACCAGTCTTACCAAGGGGTATCGTATTACCCAGTTACTGGGTTGTGGAGGTCAGATAGGCAGTCGCTTCATGTAAAATACTGGTACTCAGCTGCATCCAGTTAGACTGGAAGCCGACCCCAAGATAGTTTGGGAAAAGGCTAGGCAGATGAGGCAGATGATGCTGTATCTAAAACCTATTCGTTTCGTCAAAAATCACTGAGTACAAACATGACGAATGAATATATTTTGAATACATTTTACCTGCTCCAAATATTACGATGTTCCTTCACTACAGATTCATCTCTGTCATCTGCGCGTATCATTTGTCTTGCTAGCGAGTAGTCTGCTGGAAGTTGTGTTATCAAATCAGTTTGTGCCGTCATCTAGTGTTTGTTAAAATAA
This sequence comes from Cerastis rubricosa, assembly GCA_949152445.1. Classification (NCBI taxonomy): domain Eukaryota; kingdom Metazoa; phylum Arthropoda; class Insecta; order Lepidoptera; family Noctuidae; genus Cerastis; species Cerastis rubricosa. Next base: position 21,436,495 of record OX424541.1, read on the forward strand.
GGTCAATAGGGAAAATTAGATGAAACACTGCAACTCATCATCATCTGCCTAGCCACAAGGACATAGAGTGTATCGGAAGAAGCTAATGCCTCCCAAGTCCCTGGCAAAATTGTGTCGGTCCATGCGCCAAACACTGCAATTCACAGCCCTTAGTTTCCAGAAAAAAAAGTATCCGTAGTCGTAGGATGAAAGAAAACTACCCACCCAAAAAGTTGACAGTATTTTATTGTGTGGTGGTAGTCGCTCTAATTTGAATCAAATTAACACACGAAATACTATTGACCTCTCTCACACAACATCATACCACAGGATTGCCCTTTTTTTTTAAAAGCTTTTATTTAACTTGCAATGTATGTATGTATGTATGTATGTATGTATGTTTGTTACGGTGAAATCTTGGAAGCTAAATTAGCACCACTTTCCGATGACCGATTGAGCTGAAATTTTGCACACACCTTTGGTTCTGAAGACAATACATGTTTATGACAGACATAACTTAATCCTGCAGCCAGGATCGTCTCCTCACAAGGGAACTCCTCAACGGCTAATAGCGTGGACACGAAACTTTGCATAAGAGTTCATATTTGATGCATAATCACGATTTTTATCATGAACTCAACCTGCAGTGAGGATCGTCTTCTCACGAGGGAACCCCTCAACGGCTAATAGCGTGGACACGAAATTGTGCATACGAGTTCATATTTGATGGATAATCACGATTTGTATCATTAACTCAACCTGCAGTGAGGATCGTCTTCTCATGAGGGCACTCCTCAACGGTTCATAGCATAGGCACGAAACTTTGCATACGAGTTCATATTTGATGGATAATCACGATTTGTATCATGAACTCAACCTGCAGTGAGGATCGTCTTCTCACGGGGGAACTCCTCAAAGGTTAATAGCGTGGACACGAAACTTTGCATACGAGTTCATATTTGATGGATAGTCACGATTTGTATCATGAAATCAACCTGCAGCCAGGATCGTCTTCTCACGAGGGAACTCCTTAACGGCTAATAGCGTGTACACGAAAATTTACATACGAGTTCATATTTGATGGATATTCTTGATTTGTATCATGAACTCAACCTGCAGCCAGAATCGTCTTCTCGCGAGAGAACTCATCAACGGCTTATAGCGTGGACACGAAACTTTGCATACGGGTTCTTATTTGATGGATAATCACGATTTGTATCATGCACGCATGCTTCAGCCAGGATCGTCTCCTCACGATGGAACTCCTCAACAGTTAATAGCATGGATATGAAAAAAGTGTTGAGATTGAGATAATAATGCCGTAATCGTTTCTGAACACATGTTCCGAAACGATTACGGCAAAACTAAAAATGTTAAAATAAAATTATAAGTAAAAAAACCTTTTTATAAAAAGCTTTTATTTAAATGCTCTAAAAAGAAGACAAATAAAATTTTCTTTTAATTTTTTAACTTTCAACTTATAACCTCATTATACACAATTTATATGATCATAAAAGCTTGTCGCGAGGTTTACTTCTATAAATAAACTAGTACCTATTTAATTGAGTAACAATCTGCCAAGTATAAGTTTTTTTAATTTCAGTTTAATTAAATACTTATAGGTACTTACGCAAACCTCGCGACAAGCTTTTATGATCATATAAATTGTGTATAATGAGGTTATAAGTTGAAAGTTAAAAAATTAAAAGAAAATTTTATTTGTCTTCTTTTTAGAGCATTTAAATAAAAGCTTTTTTTAAAAAGGTTTTTTTACTTATAATTTTTTAGTGTTAAATTTACCTAAATTCTAAGGTCATGCATCTATCCATTCATAGTTGGCGATAGGTTTAGCAACGTAGCCCCGCTGGGCGGGGCTCTTCTTTATGTCTGCAAGGTTTAAAGTAACATAACACGAAGTGGATGACGGGGTCTTAGTTTGCTCATTTCACTCGCTCAGAAGACCCCGCCATCCCCTTTGAACCTAACCTGCCCGAGTCAGGGGGCCACAATTCCCGAGCTCGCTCAGCTCGCTCTCGCATCCTTGCCGCAAAGCGTTTTTTACGATGTTGAAGAGTGTTAGTGTTTGTTTTAACTAAATAAAAGGTCTACAATCTAGTGTCGTATTATTTTTCTGACTACACGAAACGACTCATCACCGCGTAGATCGAATAGCGCTCTCTCATTGGTGGTTGCGGCCAGTGGCGCCCGTCTCGCTCCTTTGTGTTTTTGACGGCACGGTCGGCGCAGTGGCTGAGTGATCGACTGCGGCGCTACGTGTCGCGGTTCCCCGCACGGAAGAAATATTTGTATGCCAAGCGGGATGTAGCCATAAGTATTAAGAACTACGCGAGAGTGATCTTTGTCACTTCCCAGATCTTCGTGGATAGAGTATACAGGGTGAATTTAGATTGTATTATATTGCGATCACATAAAAATATTAAAAAACAAAGTAAATTTGGTTAGGTTTGTCGGAGCTGACTGTACCCAAATCTAGTTGTTGGTGTTCGTTCGCACATTAAATTTAATTACTTATACAGTGGTATCCGTCCGGAAAAGATAATAAAAATTTGTTGTTTTTGGGATTTGAACTGATACAATAATATTCACACTTGATGATCAATTAAATAAATATCCTTCAAACATACGTTAGATAATTTTACGCAACCTATGATATATTATAGTCCTACTAACTAAGGCATGAAAGGAACTCGGTAAGCTTTACAAACCGAAAAAAAATAATTAAAACACACATCTACCTTACATCTTCAATACCTATTTAAACCCTTCGACAACACTATCTACTCTTGATCTCTATAGTCTTTCATTTGTATTATCGGGGAAATAAAACACTCGCTCCCAATCATAGGTTTTTCTCCTTCTACGTACACAGGTCTCGATTACCGATATCCACATATTGTTCCATACAGGTGTAATTAGTACCCGCTACGATTGTTAGCAGTTAAAAAGAAATAACAAACAAGTACAGTTTCTAAAGGCTTTCTCGAATGTTTGTTTTCAATGCGGATTTATGGAACCGTTGAATAAAAGATTTGAGATAGATTTTGTAAATCAACTGATTATTCTATATTTGGGAACAATCAATTATTTCAGATTATGAATAATGTGAAGGGATTTTGTAAAAACAGTATGATAATGTCTGTTTGTCTGAGATCAAAGGAGCGAACTTAGATTTAGCTCAAGTTTAGCTCAGTCACGATTCATTCCAAAAAAAAACTTAACCTTAAAATTAGCTTAAATTAATGTGCATTTTCCTATAAGCGACTGTAATCAAGCGTATCATACGAATAAGGACAATAACTTTATGCAAATATGGTTCATTTTATGTTCATTAGGTGGAGGCAGACCGTATTAATAGTGGCAGGTGCTTCCCAATCAGTGGCAGATCACAGTGCTGACACTGCTGCTTACTGCTGAGGTTTAGGTGGATTGTATTCAGTTGCTGACATAGGCAGAATGAGAACACGTATTTTTCAGTTTAGCTATTGAATTTCACAAAACTGGTGGCCTACAATGACGTCTTTAAACATCATTGTTTTACTCCTTTTCCAGTTTGGGAAAAAGATGGTGCTATACTTCCTTTATAGCTCCGTCTCTTTTCCAAACTGGAATGAGAGTAAAACAATACTGCTTTAAGACGTCATGGTTGGCCAGTAGAAGACAAGAAGTGCCGTTGCCGTCAGATGTAATGTCGTGTTCCAAATCTTAAACATAACATCACGCCTGTAATCCCCGATGGCAACATCAACGCATCAGGGCACAAATCCAGACTCCGTGGCTGCTACTGAGAAATTCCTGAAGGAAAGCCCAATAACGATTTGCCCGACCCGGGAATCGAACCTAGGACCACTTACTCAACAGTCCCGATTGCGAACACTAGAGCTAGATCACGAGGTCTTCGAAATCTTAAACTTAGACTTTAACATAACTGGCGAAATGTAAATCCATAAGATTGGTTAACCTAGAGGGGAAAACAAACGTGTTTTTGTGTTATAAGACTTATAAGTTTTGAAGCGGCAAAACATTTAGATCATTCATTCAAATAATCTTCTTACAAAAATGCAAATAAAGTAAACAAATCTCGCACAAAGTCTTCAGTTTTGCGCGAATAAACAGAATAAAAAGCTTGCCGCAAGAGATTTCATCGCAGGCGATAATCCGTAATAATTGATTGCTTTGTCGTCATAACATGGAATTAAAACAAAAAGCAACCGGCTTTAAACTTCCAACTTGTAATTATAATTTATTTTCACGCCCGGAAAGTTAATTTGTTTTTTTAATCGTTTTCATTGGTGCTTCAGTTTGTATAATGAGGTTTTCGAGTTGCTGATTGGACCTTCCATGTTATTGTTGGAATGTGGTTTCAGAGTGAAACAATGGAAATAATCTGGTAAATCAGTGTATTTTATATAACACGTCCTAGCACGTCTTCATCGTATTCTCCGTTTACGCCATCTTTTTTTACGTTTGGTCTCTTCCGATACATTCATCCCTTTTAGTCACTCTTACGTTCCGTTTCCTACATTATCAAGTTCGTATGTTGGGTAAACCTGAAATTTGTCGATACATTTCAGCTTTAACTAATACTTTTGATGGGCTGTAGGTTTGGCGTATAGCGGTTAATTAATCAAGCAGTGCCATAACACCTCGTCCTCCGCATCCAGTCGGATTTAAAACGGTAAAGCGTTAGTAGTATTATTACTTATTATTCACATACTGACTGGTCGAGATTACAATACGACAATAAATAAATCTGAGTATACCCCATGACGTTCACAGTCTGCATACAAAAAATCAATCGAATATATCTAGTAGTTAAGTCACCGGACATTATTATCACTCTCCGCCTTACCGCCGCCGCGTACGGACGTGCCGCTACCTGCTCGCATTCCCGCTCGCTATCAGTGTGTGTCATCGGTTCGTCGCTTCCCAGTGTCGTGACGTCATCAGTAGTCTCTTGACTACACCCCCGAACAATTGTTGTCTTTTTATTAAGTCAGCACTTGCTCATTTGGCTTCGGATATTATTCCGATTTAACTTCCTTTGCCCCATCAGGGAAAAGTCCTCAGTTTCGAGGTTCTTGGTGGGAAACCTAACGGTGCCAACGAAACCAAGAGAGGGTGGTGACCCAATCCGCCCGCCTAACCCCTTCAGGGTCTAGGTGAAACAATTGGGCTCCGTCGCGAACGTGTGCGCCACCGATTTACTGTGCTAGTGTTTCCCGTTTCAACAAGTTCCTGAAAGCAAAGTTCCCTGGACTGGAGTTGGAGTTACTACCAAGCCCGGACCCTCGGACTGTGGCTGCGGGAAGGTTGAAGTGGGTGAGTCGCTGGACCCAGTAAATTCACTACATAATTGTGCAAGGAATTAGGTTGTTAGGCGCGCTGAGCTTCACTCAAATGTCTGCTAACTCTTAGCAGATAGCATGGCCCTTGACGCGGATGATGAACGCCTTGTTGCGTTTTTCAAACGCGTTGTCCTGAAAGACAAAGATTTTCTAAAGAAATATGGGTCCGATATCGCTGCCTTGCAGCAATCCAGTATTGCCGTCACTGACTTCAGTGACGCGCTCGAGAGCCCTTTGTCGCCGCCACCTGCCGACAGAGGCTTACCGCCAGCCGTCGCCGCCGCGATTAGGGCTACTCCAAGACCCATTCTTGTGAAACCCATTGTTTCGCAAACAAAGGTCCAGCCCGCACCTGCGTCCATTGTTCCCGTTTCCGAGAACATGGACAAAGGCTTACCGTCAGTCGTCGCCGCCGCGATTCCGGCTAAACCGAGACCCATTGTTTCGAAACCTTTTGTTTCGCAAACAAAGGATCAGTCCGAACCTGCGTCCATTGTTCCCGTTTCTGAGAACATGGACACAACTGAGCCAATCTCCGACTCAGAGTCAATTTTAGACGCGTGCTCTGCCTCCTCATCCTCTGAAGACGACTATCAAGTCGTCGGAAAGGGCAAGAGGGAGAAAGGGCAAAAAATCCCAGGCCGCCATGGCCAAAAAGATCGTCGCGCTCCCTTCTGCCCCCTCTCCCGAGGCGTCCCGTCCCACCTCCCCGGTCCCCGCACCAAAGTCCGCCGCTGCTCATACCAGCAGGCCAACAAGCCCTAAGGCTAACCCTTCAGCCGCTTCGTCAAAGAAGCTGAAGCCCCCTCCCCCGTTGTTCATTCAGGACAAAGGGAAATGGACAGACGTGTCCAAAATGTGCAATGAGCGCCGTATTCAATACACTAGCGCGAAAAGCACCCAACAGGGTATCAAAGTGGTGGTCCCTACGACCACCGACTTCAGGGAACTAACCCGTCAATTGATCGGTAGGCGCATAGCCTTCCATACCTACTCTCTTCCAGAGGAGAAGCCCACCCGCGTGGTGATCAGGCGGATCCCGAAGGAAATCCCCACGGAGGACATCCTCAATGACCTCCTAGGCCAGGACATCCCGGTCGCAGCCGTCCACCGCCTTCATAAGGCGAGAGGTGGAGACCATTACGATATGGTACTGGTCATCTGTGACCCAGTAGAAGGTCACCACCCGATCTTCAAAGTGAAGTCGGTTTGCTCCCTGTCAGGCATCTCAATAGAGAAGCCCTACCGCTCAAGCGTAGTCGGACAGTGCCACCGCTGCCAGATGTACGGTCACAGCCAAGCCAACTGCCATGCGCCGCACAGATGCGTAAAGTGTCTAGGCGACCATGGCACGGCAGACTGCCCCCGTCCCAAAGACAAGTCGCTTTGCACGGAGCCACCGAGCTGTGTGCTTTGCGGCCAGTCGGGCCACACGGCCAACTACCGCGGCTGCTCAAAAGCCCCCAAAGGCTCCTCCTCTAACCTGGTGAAGCGTGCAAGCGCCCGCCAACAAAGAGAAAGCCCATCGGTGAGGCTACCTTCTGCCCAGATGCCGGAGAGACTCAGCCCTCAGAGGCCCTCTCCCTGGACCACGCTGAACCACCAGAAAGCCTTCCCGGCTCTCAGTAAAGCAAAGTCCAGCCCCATCCCCGGGCTATTAGATGCCCCTGTCCCCACTCCCGCGGCCCAAGCGAGCGCACCGGCGCCCGCTCGTCCCACGCCACCCGCCCCCGCGGCCGTGGACCCCTCTCATAACGTAATTTTAGAATCGTTAGCAGAGTTAGTCACCCCCGAAGCAGACCGCATGGCGGCTGATCTCAGGGCGGCTAACACTGGTGGCGATAAACTTAAAATTATCCTCAAGTCCCTACTAAAGTTAGGCGACCTCCTCCGCAACCTTAATCTCGACTAACTCCAATGGATAATACAAGATTAACGTGCACCAAACCCTGATCCCTAAAATTAGGGTACTTTAATGCCAATGGCATTAGAGGCCAGCGTGATGAGATCGCCACCTTCCTCCGCGACCATCAAATTGATATCCTCCTCGTACAGGAGACCTTCCTCAAGCCCAGTCACCGCGATCCGAGAATTGCCAACTATCGCATAGTTCGCAACGATCGGTCACGCTGCCACGAGGGCGGTACTCTAATCTATTATAGAAAAGAACTGCACTGCATCCCTTTAGATCCCCCTCCCATGGAGTCTCTACTCGAGACCTCAGTGTGTCGACTAGGCATGACCGGCCATCAACCGATCACTATCGCGTCTGCATACATCCCTCCCGGCGGCACGTCCGAGGAGCACACTCTGTTCACCAAAGACCTTGCCGTCCTCTTCGGCTTGAGCGACTCCGTTATCATAGCGGGCGACCTCAACGCCAAACACCCCGCCTGGAACAGCACGACGACCTCTGCCAGAGGACGTCACGTGTATAACCTGGGCGAGTCCCTCAACTTCGATCCCATCGCTCCTATGGAGCACACCCACTATCCCCACGACCCCGACCAACGTCCGGACGTTCTCGACATAGCGCTACTCAAGAATGTCAACCTTAAGTTGCATTCTATCGAGACTTTACATGAGCTTAACTCAGACCATCGACCAGTGCTCATGCACTTAGTTCCCCGCTCGGGTCCTTCTGACCCCAGCCTGCCCTCGCCGACCCAAGTGATAACCGACTGGAGGAAAGTCAGCGAAAAGCTGAAATCCACCACGTCGCCTCACCTGGAGGCCATCCCCGACCACATAGTCTCAGTCGCTGACACGACGGCCGCCATCAACTCGTTTACAGAACACGTGCAATCCGTACTGAAGGACTGCTCACGGGAAGTCCCAGCAATGAGCGATCAACGCTGGATACTACCCGCTGACGTACGTTAACTGATAACCGAAAAGAACGCGGCTATCCGTGCCTACAGCAGCTTTCCCTGCGAGGCAAACAAAGCCCACATGCGTAATTTACAGCGTGCTGTAAAGGATCGCACCAGTGAGCTTCGTAATAATCAATGGGACAAAACGCTAAGCGAACTCGAGCCTACCCACCTAGCCTTCTGGCAGCTGCAACGCAAGTTGCGCTCCACCGAAGAGGCTTCGATGCCTCCCCTCACCCGACCCGATAAGAGCGTCGCATTCGACGACTCTGAGAAGGCCGAATGCCTAGCCGACAGCCTGGAGTCCCAGTGCTCCCCCAGCTCTCAACCAGTAGACAAGCGACATCTCGATGAGGTAAACGCATTCGTCGAACGTAGAACCGCCCTGCCCCCCGAAGAAGACCCTGATGATCCTCTGCCTCCGGTCACAGCTGACGAAGTGCAAGACATCATTAACAAACTTCAACCGCGGAAAGCACCCGGCTCCGACGGAATCACCAATAGGGTGCTCAAACTCCTCCCCGCTCAGCTCGTCGTGTTAATGGCGGCCATCTTCAATGGCGCCCTGAGCAACAACGCGTTTCCCCAAATATGGAAAGAGGCCACGGTTATCGGTTTCGCCAAGCCAGGCAAACCCAAGTCTGATCCTTCGAGCTACAGACCTATCAGTCTCCTGAATGCACTCGGAAAAATCTACGAGAGACTTATGTATAAGCGACTCAAAGACTTCGCCGAGGCTAAGAGTCTCATCCCCAACGAACAGTTCGGCTTCAGGACCGGACACTCATGCATTCAACAGGCCCACCGCATCGTAGAACACTTGAGCGCTGGCTTCCAGCGTGGAGCGATGACGGGTGTGTTGTTTTTCGACATAGCAAAGGCATTCGACAAAGTCTGGCACAACGGCTTATTATATAAGCTGTACAAACTGGGAGTGCCAGACCGTCTCGTGCTCATCTTACGAGACTTTTTGTCGGATCGCACCTTCCGCTATCGTATCGGGAAGGCACTGTCTTCCCCTCACCCCATTAGAGCCGGAGTCCCTCAGGGCTCCCCGCTCTCTCCCCTTATCTTTACTCTGTTCACCAGTGACATCCCCAAGAGCAAGAAGGCACAGTTAGCCCTGTTTGCGGACGACACGGCCATCTATTACACTGGCCGTAGTCACGACGCTATTTACAGCACCCTCCAAACCTCAGCCAACGTCTTAGGCGCTTGGTTCCGGAAATGGAGAATCGAGGTGAACTCCGACAAGAGCCAGGCAGTTCTTTTCTCTAAACCGCGTAAAAATAAGCCACCCGCGCTCAGCCCGATCACTATGTACGGTAAGCCTATCCCTTGGGAAAAGCAAGCCAAGTACTTAGGAGTCTTACTTGACAACCACCTGTCTTTCGCAAAAATGGTTTTTGTGTTGGTCATGCTCTTTAAAGTTTTTGGTAGTTTATTGTAAATTTTTGGACCCATGCCAAGACAACTCTTTGAGAACAGTGCAGTATTGTGTTTTTTTGATTTTAGTGTGCTTTGGTGACGCCTAGTATTAAGTTTTTCAAATTTAGACAGATTCTCCTTAACAAATATACAAATTTCATAAATATAGAGGGATGGAAGCGTAAGTATTTTTAAACTAACGAAAAATGGTTTGCAACTTTCGGTGGTTTTTAACAAACATATGGCTCGAAGACATTGTTTTTGGGCTTTAAATGCCATTTCTCTGTCGGTAGAGTTGCCCCAAAATATTATGCCGTAACGAAGAGTTGTGGAGACATATGCATGATATGCAGTAAGGACAGTATTACGATTTGCAACCTTATTCAAATTGTGTAAAGCATAGCAAAATTGATGAATTTTTTTTATCATTATCTCTATGTGTGTTTTCCATGTCATGTTTTCGTCTAGCCAAATACCTAGAAATTTGGTTCGTTCCGTTTTAATAATCTTATTTTGGTCATAATTAATGTCAAGAAAAGAAAAGATGCAAACCTTGCAGAACCGGTTCTTACGTAGAGTCACGGGAGCCCCTTTTTATGTCCGTAATGACCGTCTACACGTAGACCTTAGAATGCCCACCGTCCTTCAGTTTATGAAACGTCTTTCGAAGCGTTTCTTCGATAACGCCATTAAACACCGATTACGGTGTTTAATGGCCTGATCGCAGCGGCCGCCCGTTACGAACCCTCGCGCATTAGTACAGTACGCCGTCCTCGGCATACCCTCGTCACTCCCGATGATGCTATCACCCTCCTCCAGGAGAGTAGCAAAGAGACTAGCACTCTTAAAAAGTTCAGACACAAACCGCCGTCTTTCCGACCTCGCCGTCGAGGTCCGTCGCGACGTCCCGGTCCATGCCCTCCCCGACCCTCGCTCGAGCCAGCCCGCGATGCTGTGCCAGTAGTTTTAAATCAGCCCCTTAATAATGATATCATTCAGATCCAGCCTGTCCCCATGCAGTCCTCCCCCAGCGACGCCCTAAGCCGAGGCTCGTACCCCACAGGGGGTACCCTTAGCGTGTAGTCACTTAGTTTGTAAGTTTTATGCCCTGGCTGGAGGCCTTACTCTTAAGGCACCCACAGGATAGTCCGGTTAAGCAGACGACAACCTCCTAGGTTGAACTGCGAGATGCCATTCCCAAAAAAAAAAAAAAAAGGACATTATTATTTTTTATTTTAAGCTTTTTTACATGATGTAGATTACTAAACTACTTCAAAACGCTTTGCTAAATTCGTACCTCAAATTTTATTTTTGGTAAATACTCAAGGGGTGTCGTATTACCCAATAACTGGGTCACGTAGGTATTTGTTCCATGTAACATGTGTTATATTATTATTTAGCTGTATCCGTATATACAGGTAGTTGACCCTGTCATTGTAGGGAAAAGGCTAGGCATATTATGAAATGCAAACAGGAATAGATACAGACCAATACACAACAAAGCATGTACAAGTACCTCACCCACACACCCCTAAATCAACTTATTTTCTTAAAGACCGTCTTATTGAGTGACGAGTGAAGAGCCTCCAAGCTCATCGAAGTAAAAATATTTTGTAGATTCCTCCAGAAAGAGGAAATCATTTATAAAATGAGGCACTCCCAAAGATTGGTCGTTACGACTCAATGCTGAAAGGTCAAAAGTGATCGACGTGATCTTTCAGAGGACAATTTCAAAGTTAAATGTCAAATTTTGTTTATCCACAGTTTAAGATAAGCAGAATTATGATTTTGTTGTTCAAAGGTGTGTTTTTGGCATGTCTTAACAAAAACATGAAAGAAAATTCTATAAGGAATCTCTAGAAAAGCATAAAATTATAGCAAAATAATTTATTCACCCTCAATGGATATTTAACCTAAATGAAATGGAAAGTATGTCACTTACAATGACAGAGTTGTCAATAAACGCTGAAAACACTCAGATGACCACAGTACACTCGCACTCACAGAGACGAGGCCTGCGTCCCACCGGTGGGAATTTTAAAGTAGAGTGTTGTAAAAAAAAACAAAAGATTGTTATGAGTGATTAAGCAATCATGATAAGAAAAATCTTTCTGTCTTCTAATGAAAACGTAGTTTAATCTTTGTTCAATAAACTTTAATATCACCTTCACATTATGTACAGGACAATACAGTGAAAACGGGTCGTCAATTATTGAAGTCCATTTAACAATGACGAAAGTTAATTGACTTTTAAAACTTCGCTGTAACCAAACCTAGCCTTTGACCTCATAAGTTAAAACTGATTATGATAACAATTACTTACTAACAAAAATAAATGTTAGACAACTCAGAGAAATTATTAGCAGAAGGCGTAATTTAAACAATGACAATAAAAATTGTAATTTGAACGAAGATTGGAATGGAGTGTTGAACGAACAATCAGTTCTATTAGAAAAAATTCTGATGGAAAAACCAAATAAATTGATTTTAATGTGCCGTGTTTCTCCGAGGATATCGATGCTTGGAAACTTGCTTGCCGGAATACTGAAAAACCCGACAATCTATTTTCCCAGAGGCGGTGGGACGAGCCGCTCTGCAGAATAGTTCACGCACTGCCATCGTCGAGCATAGGCTCTTTGTTCGACGACACGACCTTCCACCTCGCTGCTAGACCTAGTCGACGCTTCCCGTGACCCAAAGGGCTGGGTTTTACCTTAGCCACAGGGTAAGTATTGCCATTCAACGTGGCAATGCTGCCAGTCTCTTGGGCACGTTACCAGCTGACAGCGTTGAGGAGGAGTTTTTTGACGCCCTTTTATAATTTATTGTTATTTTAGTTTTAATTATCTAGTTTTAATTCTTTTATGTTTAGTAATTAATTTAGATTTAGAAATAAAGATTAAATAATACTTTGACCCGGGAATCGAATCAATCGACTCAGTCGGGCTGGCGACCACTACAGCAACGAAGCAGTCTTAAGTATTTACATATATATATTTTTTAAATTTTATATAATTATGTCAAAGTAACTCAATGGTCCTTCTGTCGTCCACTCTCTGTCCTCATAGAGCGGTAACTAGATTAATGGAATCAGTCACGTATGACCCCCGGAACTGGAAACGGTGACGTGACGTCACTCGTTATTATGACTCAACACGGAAGTGAAACTGAAAGTTTACTGTAAGCGGCCATTTGTCTTTCAGTTAGAATATAATTGGTTAGTTTTTAGACGAATTTACAGTGTTTTGTTGAAATAATTGGGATTATTACTAGATAAGGAGTTTTATTTATGGGGCAAAGGTAAACGAAATCCTAAACATTGTGACAATTTGAAAAAATTATTCAGCAAAATTTTTTAGGAGAAAGATTATTTTTTCACGTAGGTATAATGTTCGCCAATTTATTTTGAACCGTATTGTACCCAAAGTGCAATTCAGAGGGAGATGTATTCATTCAAACTCGTACTGTTGAACATATTTTACACCAATGCAAAATCCATGAAATCTTCAGCCACACTTGAGAGCCAACATACACATCTACCTACTCCACCTTCCAAGCACGTCCAAGATTAACGATATTCACCAACAAATCAGATCCATTTCATTAAAAAAGAATCCGGTATGTAAACAAAACCGAAAGCGGCTTAGCCGAGGCGAGGCGTTTAAAAATCAATGCTCCTCGAGGCAGCAAGGCAGAGGCGTGGCGCAAGATTATTGTTTGAGGCACGGAGGCACGTATGGACCGTGGTCTGTTGTGACTTAGAGACGTGTATGTGACTCGTGAAGCAATGAAGTTCTGGTTAAACTGGGAAACTAAACTGGTCTTGTTGACTGTTTGGTGAATTAAACAAATGATAGAACAACTAAAGTGGGTTAAAGCAATCTATGAAGTTTGTACTTATCACGCAATATTTGAGGAGAATATTCAATGAGTCTTAATTCATTTAAATGCCGTAAGCTTACCTATAATAGTACGTTAAGATATTATTGGAAAATGGAAAAACTAATTAAAATAATACTTTATATAACATCACGCCTGTATTCCCTCGTAGGGATAGGCAGGAAGCGTACCCAAAGCTTGCAATAGTCTGTGAAACCGATAGGATCATGACAATTAACTACGACATCCATCATCCATTTCATCTATTCCGACTTTACACAGGAACATACTCTAAAATGTTTCAGTGCATATACCTAGTTATGTTGCACAGCAGCATCCATTCATTCGCTTTGCTTTGTTTTGCTTGGCCAGCTAATAACTACAAGAGGGTTTGTATAGCATTGTGTACGAGGGAGGACTGAGCTGTTATTATAGTTAATATGGAGATGAAGAGGTTGTTACTCATATAACTGAGGTTAATGATAATACAACAAGCCTATTACCGTCTTAATGTGGGACAAAAGCCTGCTCTTATGCAGGAAAGGCTTGAGCAAGTGTGGATCACTACGTTTGTTCAAGCTATGTGAGTGTGCATGCTGCGATCAGTAAGTAGATAGGAAACCATCACTATAGCTTGTTGATGATAAACTGTCCGTCGCAACCACAACGCCAATATTTTGAAACTTAAGTGTCGGTTTGCGTAGTTAAAAAAATGTAATTGTCGTAGCTGATACAACAGCATCTTCCTAACAAAATACTTTGAAAGTATTGACGAAGTTTTAAAAAATAAAAGAATGCTTTGACAGCTGCCTCTTATCTCACAAAAATATCAACAAACGTTTACGGAAAACGAACCAATATTGAGATACCAATTAAAGAAACATCGAATCGTCATTTGCCAAAGATATATTTAGAGGGAAATCTTCCTATACATAAACAGAACCTCTCCATTTGTTCAGACATTTACTAAGAATAATACGAATAGGAGCAGATGCGGTGAAATATCACTATTTTACACAAAGCGCCGCCGGTCCCGAGACCGCAACCCAATTAGTGGTTAGCTAAGGTTCAACTTGACGAGACTCCGGTCAAAATCAAAAGCTGGGTTAAGTCAGCCTTGAATAACATTATGAATTCATGTATTCCTTAAGACAAATAAACCAGTTGCAGGAAGACAAACAATAAATTGCATTAAAGTAAAAGAAAAAAAAGCTCTCGTTGATCAGATAAAATAATTCTAGCTAACATTTTCCGCTGCAAAAGGCAGACTTTTTAAACTTATAGAAAAAATGTTATCCCACCGAATTTCCAGCCAGCTGACACAACTTTTATGAAGGAAACAAAAATATTACGAATAAACTGTAGTTATAACTGAATTCAAACGTAATTTCCATCTGTCCGACTCAGAGCATAATATGAATACTTTTTCATTTCAAGTTTTAACGTTTCCATATTTTCGGTAATTACAATTCTGTCTTCTGTCGCGTCGGAGATGTTTATTTTTTTGTGTGTATTTGTAATTGAATTTGGAACTTTGACCAACAACTTAGATCGAAAATCTTCATTTTCTAAATAACGTATTTTAATAGGGGTATCATTTAAGCCATCACCAATTTAATTAGTTTTGTGTTTCTTAAATAATAGGGTTTGTCCTCAAAATAGTAGATCTGTCACCAAAATGTAGTCACCAAACAATGCAAAATCAGTTCCACAATAAATCACCTAAAATCCTGAGATATAAGGTCTAGTACCAAATAAATGTTTTTGTATGTATTATAATAGGTGTGTCCTAATAAGTATTTAAGCAAACTAATTTAAAGAGATCACCAATAAATCATATTATGTTACTAGAAAAACTAAGGCGTTGTCGACGTAGCCCCGCTACGCGGGGCTCCTATTTCTGTCTGCAGGGTTTACAGTAACCTAACACGAAGGGGATGTCGGGGTCTTAGTTCGCTCGCTCCGCTCGCTCACTAGACCCCGCCATCCTCTTCGAACCTAACCTGTCCGAGTCGGTGTGCCCAATGTCTCGTATAAAGCATTTCTTCATAGAAATAAGGAACTGATCTATTTATTTGGTGACAGATCTACCATTCCGAGCACAAAGCTATTATTTAAGTAATAAAACTATTATTATAAGAACGAAGTTTATATTCATCTAATGCACTACAATTTTATTGGTAATCCATCTCTTATTTTACACATGTATCAACATTTATTTGATAATTCATACCTGGGAACACTTTTTGTTTATCTGAGAACGAAAATATTTCGTGGCGATAGATATATTTACTAGGTGATACAACTTTGATGACAAATATAAATTTTGGTGACAAGAAATATAGTTCCCTTTTAATAGATTTTGTTGACTTTTATACATAGCTGTAGAGTTAACAAATGGCTTGACGGTTTTCGGTGAAAACCCTGTGGGCTTTTAGGCGTTTTTTTCAGCTACTCGCTGCGTCGCGTGGCATTCGTTAATTCATACAGAGTGAATTTTTGCGGTGTACTATGTAGCCACTTTTTGTACAAAAAGAGCGGCATTTTACGCTTCCCCGTGGCGCTTTGTAACCCCAGTGCAGTTTGCAGAACAGTTCATTTTTAGGTTTGGACAATTACGTAGGTCTGTTGGTCAGACATGAAAGAGAAAACCCATTGGACATGCAAATAGACTAAATTCCTGGTCAGTTTACGTTCCTTTGTTTTGAATACGGGATTTTAACTTTGATGTGTAACTGTGGCAGTAACGAATGAACGAAATGAATGGGTGAACAAAAAATATTTCGCTTAAAAAATATGTCTAAACTAGTTCTGCTAACAAAAAATTTTTTAAACCGAACACCTTTGTTATCGGATTCCCAAAAAGTACTTCACAAAAAGCATTACGTTTTTAAAATTAAAACAGGAAAAGTAAACAAAAATTCCAATGTTTAAAAGCAGGTCATAATTAAAAAGACTAGCTTAACACCAACATTCGCACTCATTTTGAATTAATGAAAAAATTCATTCATTCATTCCTTCATACCGCTCCCTTCATTCGGAGTTTGAATGACGTAACGTTTCAAACAACGTGGAAGTCGGTGGCAGTCCATCTAATTTTGGAAATGCGCCTCTCTATTTATGCACGGGCGCTGAAAGTAAGTCAGCAGGGTTGGGCCAAAAATACTTTTATTTTCTTGTGTTTTGTTGTTTGTGGAATTTTGGTAAACATAGATAGTGTTGGTGTGTTGTAAATTAAAAATTGTGCCGTAATAACAAGCATCTGTATCAAATATATCTTCTGGCCACATGGTAGAAAAGTCAAAAGGTTAGGCATTTAGGCAATTCAATATAGGAGATACTGTGTTAAAATATGATCAGAGTGAGAGAGAGAGTATACTCTATTTATTTTTGTAATATTACAGTAAGGTTATGAACTCCATGTAAAATACGTCTAGTTAGACTGTAAGCCGACCCTAATACTGGGAAAAATTGGGAAAACGCTAAGCATATGATGATGAACGCTTACCTATTGAGTCAAGACAGTCGGGGTGATCTCTGTAGGTGCGTACAGTACAGGGCCTCTGAACTTTAAGATAAACATCTCTGTCAGGTCAATTTATGTATTCAGAATAAGGAAATAATTAAAAAATTAACATTACATTCTCCTCGAAACGAAGTTTATTAAGCCAGGCGATCGCGATTCCGGAATTAATAAGTTCGTGACCGGAGCAGTTAATAAAAACATGGACGACGCGCGTTCGGACGCCAATATTAATAAACGTTGTTCGTTAGTAAGAATGTTTAAAGTAAGTAGATGATTTTAATAATGTTTATGAGAGTAAAAATGTAAACGTACCAACCTAAGATTTTTGAATACGCCATTGCCATTGAAGCGTTTTCACAATAAGACTTATTATTTTGGTCGTAATTTTCACATACTAGAAATCCCGCCTTGCTCGAAAAGCAAGTTCAGTTGACTGTCATTTGGGGATCTATGCCTGGACATAAGTTGCCATAGCTGACCTGAAAGTCTTAAAATAGACTTCGGACCCAGGTTGGTTGTAGCAAGGAAAACCTGCTCTGGTAAAGTTTCATTAATGACTCTGCCCTGGAGTGTAAATGTTGTGCTGTTCCACAAACGATGCGGCACTTAATATCGTGTCCTGCATGTCCTGCTGTTTGATCATTACAGGAACTGATGGACGCCACAGAGGGCGCCAAACTAGTGGCTCAGTTCTGGGCCGACACAATTTAGATTGCCATCGACACGTTATGACGAAGAAGGTGTCAATCGTTACCGGTAGTTAGAAACCTTCAAGTCTAACATCAGCCTTTAACAAAGGGTATCGAGTTACCTAGTTACCAATCCAGTCAGGATTGTGAAAGTCAGATATGTACGTATGTATATACGTACGTCAACCCGTGTTAAATACTGGTATTCAGTAGAATCTAGTAAGACTGGATGCCCACCCCGACGACATAGATGTGAAAAGGTAGCAGATTATGGCTTCCATCGTATCTTTCTTAGAACCAAAATTTACAAAGCATAGCTTACTTCATAAATCATACAGCTAATAGTTTATGACGGTCTCTTAATAAAATTGCCAATACTAGCAAAACATTCGGATTCTCTTCAATCCAAACACACATCGAATTATAAATTCAAAATCGCTACAAAAGGAGTATTGTAAAAACCATCGTTTAGCCGATTTGCCGGCAGTCCGGTACGAGACGGTTCCCTTTGATCAACGAACCGGAAGTGAATAAATAAAGTTGTTTCGGGTTCCGTTTCATTATTCATACGTGGCTGAGGTTCCTTTGATACAGTTGTGCCAACTTAAAAGTCGAACCGCCGTTTAAGTTTTGACTAGTTCGTACAGAAGATTTATTATTGCAAGTTATTTGTTAAGACTGAAATACAAACAAAAAAGAAACATAACTTAAGGACAATTAACAGTGCAAATGCACTTTAATAATGTATTTTTTTTAATTAAAGTTAAAAATACATAGTTTCCTGACTACCTAGTTGGTTCAGTTGTGGTGAGGGCGACAGCTCAGCAAGAGGTCCTAGGTTCTCAGTAGTAACCTCGGAGTCTGGATTGGTCATCATCATCATTCATCATTTCAGCCCTTTTAACGTCCACTGCTGGACATAAGCTTCCCCCAAGTGTTGCCACATTGACATTTTGGGGGGTGTTGCCATAATCGCCACGCTTGGCAGGCGGGTTGGCGATCGCAGTACGGTTGTTACAAAAGGACAGAGAACGCTGCTGCCCG
Organism: Cerastis rubricosa; assembly: GCA_949152445.1. NCBI lineage: Eukaryota > Metazoa > Arthropoda > Insecta > Lepidoptera > Noctuidae > Cerastis > Cerastis rubricosa. Next base: position 21,455,279 of record OX424541.1, read on the forward strand.
TTCTCTGGCAAGTTCCTTAGTCGCCTCATACGACACCCTTGGGAAGATATGGGATGGTGCTATTCTTAACGTCCGACACCATACAGTACCATAATACCATATACCATACCATACCATGATACCTCGTCAACTCAATATTTCCTGCGTTAAGAAAACATATAAGGGACTCATATTTAATTAAGAGTTCTCAATTTGTATTTAAAACATACCAGAAAAACCTTCCACTTTAAGTCAGAATCCCATGTCGGAGATAGTCAATCTTCATCTTTTTCGTCAGCCCTTAAAGTTCCCACTGATGGGACACAGGCCTCCTGTCTATGAGAGGGAGTGGGCTATAACCACCACGCAGGCCCAGTGTGGGTTGGTAGATGTCACATGTCTTAGAATGTTTAGTTCTAGGACATACCGGTTTCCTCACGATGTTTTCCTTCACCGTTTTTGAGAGCAGCAATGATGAAATAAATTACACACAGTAATGCGCCTGCCTAGGTTCGAACACGGCTTACTGCTCGTAAGTCTGGGCTGCCACCACTGGGCTACCGCTGCTCTCAAAGATAGTCAATATCGAGAACTATTTTTAAAACAAGTCAAATTCAAAGTTATTTTGTTGTAAACATTCTTATAATACGGGGATATTTTTCCCTCTGATCAATATCACGAAATAACCAATTCCCCACTCAATAATATTCCGATCTCAATCCAAATTCAACCGTATAATCGACCCATAAAACCGAAATAATAAAAGCAAACAGTCGTTCAATTCATTCGTTCGCGAATGATAATCGCTAATTGAACACGTCTCGTTCACGTCAACGTTGACGCGACGTGATTTAAAATGACGTGAATGAATCATGACGTGTGACGTCAGTCTATTGCTGTGTCAATTAATTTTAGTAACTGTTTTATTATTGGCCGGTTTGTTGTTGGATTTTGTGGTAATGTCTGTTGTGTAATATATGTTCCGGAATATGTTTGTGTGCTGTCTAGGAATTATGGTACACAGATAAATAAAAATTTTGTTGACCATACAAATTTCAATGTATCTACATGAAAGGAAAACATACATCATGACATACATGGTACATGTGCAGATTAGTTCACAGTAGCAGGATTCGATAAGGGAAAGCGAAGTTTTTTGTCGGACTTAAGCAGGCTCTACTTATATAAACAACACCGACAACGTGACAACACCTACCAGTGCAACGCAGTGCTACGCCGAGGATGCTACGCGGTCCTACGCCGATGAAGGTATGCGGTGCTACGCCGATGATGCTACGCGTTGCTACGTCGATGTTGCCACGCGGTGCTACGCCGTAGGAAAAATCAAATTGTGCCACAAAAGCCCTTTTGTTACATTTCAAAAATAACGTTATCGTGATTATCTCACACAAGCGAATTACAGAGCAACAGAGGAAACACAAAAACTGTAGGAAACGACATTTAATTTAAATGCCAGCAGTAAAATACATATTTTTAAATGTGCGCAGCATACAGAGCAGTCTAATAGAATTAAGTGGTTCTTTTAATTCTAATGTTTAGCGTCCATCCTGCAAAGTGCTGCGAATCTAGGATGAGTATTGTGGGAGAGTTTTTGTGAATGAGATGTTTATGTGGACGGTATTTTAGTTTGGTATATTTTGGTGATAATTCTAGTATTAACAAAAGAAGAAATGGACAAATTTTTGTTTGTTTTTTGGTAGTATTGCACGTACATACAAACTCCATTACTAATATCAACAGGCATTGTAACAATATGTTGTGCGTATGTGCGAAACTTCTCAAAATTCGGACTGACGGACCAGTGAAGTTGATGGCATCTGCAGGACCATCATCATCATCATTCTTTTGCCCTTATCCCAATACATTCGGGGTCGGCGCAGCATGTTTTCAATGTGTTTTAGAGTTCTGTAACTAAAGGGTCAAACGGGACCCTATTACTGAGACTGTCCGTCCGTCCGTGCGAGCGTCTGTCATCAGGCTGTATCTGATGAACTGTGATAGTGAGCCACAAAGATACTGAGAAACACTTATCGTCAATTTTCTGGACCATACCCTCGGAAACCATCATGTTATATGTAACATGGTGATATTGATGGTCCAAGTTCCAACTTTTTCAAAAAATTAAAGCGACTTAAATACCCTCCATGACCCCTGCAATAATTAATGCATCTATCAGCACAATGTTTTGAGTGCGTAACATACGGTGCTACACGGTAGCGCTCGATACAATCATGTAAACCTTTTTACACCAGCAAAAATGTATTGCCAGTAATTATTTTTACGCAGTGTTACTGAGTGCGATGTACCGGACGCTTGCTTGACGGCTACGTGAAGGGTCCATTTACATCCTGTATAGAGCTTGTTGAAAATATTCCTAAAATAAAGCAAAACGTAATAGTTAAAAGCTTTGGAAATCAAGCTTTTATAGTGTTACCTTACTGTCCATTTACTATTTTGAAACAAAACGCGTTTACGTTTACATACATTACTTATATTTTTATTGCAAACAGAAAGGCGAGCGTTCGAGTACCTATAGTTTCAATTACAAACTTAAAATAATTTTGCACAAAAATGGTTAAAATATACAAAAAGCCTTACAATATGTTGGCGTATCCCGAACAAAATAATCTTTATCAGCACACACAAATCCGATTTTTATTATAACACCCAGATTAAAATTTCAAACGTTCTGCAGCAAAGCGTCATAAAGTACGGATTTATTTGAAACATTTGTTTTGTTACGAAATAAAAAGAATTACTGAACGTTTGGATAAAGGATGACATGCCACCGATGTGTGCGCGAAATGAAAATGAAATTTTAAATATTTTATTTGGGATATGTTTAATTGAGTCGGTTGTAGGTGAGGACAATTTTTTAAACTGCCGGCGGATACTACAGGGCATGCAATCCGAAGGCCTAGTACACATAGTAACCTCACATAAATACGACATATCTTAACATACGTAATGTAACATCACGCCCGAAATCTTTTTTATTTATTTATTTGTTACTAGCTTTCCGGCGCAAACTTCGTTTGCGTCACATTTTCCCCGTTTCCCAACATTTTTCATTGCTGCTCCGCTCCTTTTGGTCGTAGTGTGATGATATATAGCCTATAGCCTTCCTTGATAAATGGGCTATCTAACACTGAAAGAATTTTTCAAATCGGACCAGTAGTTTCGGAGCCTATTCAATCATTCATCATTTCAGCCCAAAAGACCCACCACTGCTGGACATAGGCCTCCCCCAAATTTCGCCACATTGACATTTTGGGGGGTTTTTGCCATAATCGCCACGCTTGGCAGGCGGGTTGGCGATCGCAGAACGGTTGCTACAAAAACACAGAGAACGCTGCTGCCCATTCTCTGGCAAGTCCGTTAGTCGGCTCTTACGACACCCACGGGAAGATATGGGATGGTGCTATTCTTTACGTCCGACACCATACAGAACCATTGTTATAACAATAACGCCTGCAAATAGGTTATATTGTTATATAAATTATGTTTTATTTCTCTGTATCCGGACATCCGATCCATAGTATTAACACAGCAAAATAATAATATAACCTGTATAGTGCTTTATTTCTAGCCTCCTTCTAAAACTAACATAGTTAAATATTCACACCACTAAAATCCACACGAGAATATGAATAAACATGTTCACAAATGGACATGTCTAGTCGAGAATATTTTCAACTGCATTATGTTAGAAAAGAGAAATCTATTCGCAAATTCAGAAGTACTTATGTAAATAATTAATTGCTACGCTGCTTGAAAATCTTTTTAAGATTGAAATACTGATGTAACTGGTTTAGAACGTGACTAAGGATTTTTATTTTTCTTCAGAGAAAGCTGCCAACAATTTTTTTTTTTCAAAAGGGTTTTTTTACAGTAGAACCTATGCTTTGTTAAATACTACAGCCAATTCTATTTTAAGATTGAATTAGCCAATTTATACCGAAAATTGCCTGGGTGGTGTAGAGGTTGCAAGCGTTCATCATCTGCCTGCCTTTTCCCAAACTATCTTGCGGTCGGCTTCCAGTCTAACCGGATGCAGCCGAGTACCAGTATTTTACATGAAGCAACTGCCTATCTGACCTCCACAACCCAGTAGCTGGGTAATACGATACCCCTTGGTAAGATTGGATGTCAGACTTTTGGCTTCTGACTACACGTTACAACTGTCAAAGATCTTACAAATGACAGAGGTCGCATGTGTTACTTCTTAATTCCTATTCGAAACACTCTTGTCAGAGTTGTCGTGGTTATGCAGACGAGGTACACGGAGAGATGTTCTGTGGATCGTTGACATCCCCGAGGATTGCTCTTTCAGCGAAGTGGCTCCATTTCTGCCGGTTGGAAACGTTGCGAGTATACTGGACCATTGGTGGACTCGGTAAGATTTTGTAACATATTTTGATTTAAAAGAGTGTCCATGGAGTTTCTTGCCCATTCTTCTCCATAGAAATCTACGCTTTGGAATGGGCAACTACAGTACTTTCACAAGTTATTATGTCTTGTGACTGGGACTGTAGCTTCGCGTTTTCTTTTTTTTTGTTTTTTGATTTTCAAATGTGCCTGTAATGGTCTAATTGAAATAAATGCTTTGAGTTTGAGTTTGGTAGCTTTCTTGATCAGGTCAGTCCAGTGAGTTGTTGCATGTGTTACTCAGAATAAGGTTTGATTCCCAGATTGGAATAAGTGTTGATTGTAGTTTTACCATCATAAATTTCTCTATTGCAGCAGAATCCGGTCCCAGTATATGGCAATAAATATATATGGCTCACCCTCTATTGCATATGACTTAAACATTTCTGGCGAAATGAGGTTGTACTAAGTATACTTCTGCCTAAACATACGCAGATTACGGACGTTTTATTAAGTTACATACAAAAGAAAATATAAATACACTTACTTACAAGTAAAGTATCTTATCATTCAAAAACTGTTCAACACTCCAGGTGCATAATAAACTTTCAGCAATCTTCATAGCATACACTTTCAAGAAACAGTTGACAAGACAAACAGAAAACTATCACAAGAAGACTTGCTCTTGTTAATTTTCATAGGATAACTCCATCGAGCGGGATCACAAACTTGCGCTAAGTTAGCGTAGCTTAGCGGTGACGTCAGAGCTTGTGCTTATTAGATAGTGGGTAAGCCCCTTTATATAACTGTCTTGTTATACTTAGTTCACTTATTTGCTTATGGGGTAGTTTGTATGTATTGCGATTACAATTATGGATGTTGGACTTGTTAAGCTAATCTGAATCTTGAATCATTACACTTGTAGTGTTATGTTTGCCCAAATAAGGAATTTCAGGTTTCTCGCAGGATGTAAGTGAGGTAAGTTTGGTATAGTGGAGATGAATTTCCTTATCGTCAACATAATTATGTGTTATAACTAGAGATCGGATATATGGATGCATATTTACCTAAAGTTTGAGTGTTGACTAGTATGGAGCGCGCGTCAGTATGGGAAAAGGAGTTTATTTAAAAAAAAAGAACTAGTCTAGTTACTTTTTGTTTAGCTCCAAATGAATTATGCCCAGACATATTTACCATTGTTTTAGCATTCGACATTTCAGCACAAAAATACGAATTCAAATGGTTGTTGTATTTTTTTCCTTGTTATTTCAACAAAAGTGCCAGGTTTAAAATATATTTTAAAATATTCGTAACGATATTTTGAGTACTACATTTTATACTTACTAAAGAATTATGAAACTTCGCAATCCCGCGACAAAAATTGGCATTTAAACAGCCGCTTCCCTACTTTTGTACCTTTTGCCAAGAAAAAACGTACTCTAAGTAGATATGCATCCAAATATCCGATCACTAGTTATATCATATGAAAACACATGCGATCCATGCCTTTGTTATAAAGTCCTTGAGACTTATTAAGCTGAGAATAGTGTTTTTATTTATGATTTATAAATTGGATAAGGAATGATTGTACCACGTGGAAATTATCTGGTGACATGTGTTGGTTTCTTTTGTGTCAAAGACACGTGTGAAATAAAAAGCTTTTTTCCAAGCTTTATCACATCTTTATTTGCACATCTATTTATGATATCCCATAACTACTCCTTTCTTGCTTTCAGATTGTATATGCTGCACTTGCACTTCGCCCGCGACTTCATCCGCGAAAATTGTGATAAAATATAGCCTAGGTTACTCGGTAAAGATGTAGGGTTATAATGTAATTTTTTTTTTTAAATCGTTTGAGGAGTTTTTGTGTTAAGTCATAACAAACAAAGTATCAAATCTTTCCTCTTTATAATAATTTTTAATTTGTATGCCGATTCTTTTTCGAACTAAGTTGGGGTCGGCTTCTAATCTATTTAGATACAGCTGAATACTTTATTGATATCATTATTCCACAATCAAGTAATTTGATAACTCAAAAAGGTAAGGATGCCTTCTGGGCACTTTTTCTGATGACAGCGATGTATACGATTTTTTGATGCCCTGTAATTCTATTACAATTTTGATCATCATCATCTTTTTAGCCCAAAAGACGTCCAGTGCTGGACATAGGCCTCCCCCAAGTGTCGCCACATTGACATTTTGGGGAGTTTTGCCATAATCGCCACGCTTGGCAGGCGGGTTGGCGATCGTAGTACGGTTGTTACAAAAGCACAGAGAACGCTGCTGCCCATTCTCTGGCAAATCCCTTAGTCGCCTTTTTCGACACCCACGGGATGATATGGGATTTATTTCATTTCATTTATTTATTCAGTAACAATCTACATTGCATTCGAATATAATCAGTAATGGATACACAAACAAAAAAAAAAAATAGAATACATGAAATTCAATTAGTTTAGATTATAAGAAATTAAATTAAAATAATGTGAAATACCTTGCATGCATAATTTAAAATAACAATAACAGATGGTGCTATTCTTTACGTTCGACACCATACAGACCCCAATTTTGATACTTGTCAATAATTATGTATATTATAATTCTGTTTATAGTTTGTTAATAATGTACACCTGCAAAGTAAATGAATATTTTCATTTCAACGTGTAAGTCAAGAATATTTTTTCACCCAATCCAAAATGATTGGCTGTCAAAAACACAAATGAGGTTTTTTTTTATAACCAAAATAATTGAAGCTTGGAAAAAAAACTATATTTCTATTCTATATAAAATTTCGACTTCAATTCATAATGTGTGTGGCTCACTAGTGTGTTCTGAGACAATAAACACAAGTAAGTGACGCATAAATCTATCTTTTACTCCTTTAAGCGTGGGAACTGTGCACAGTTTGGGGTTCCGTAGTGCGAGGGTGAGTACCCTCGTCTTAATGTACTGTGAGGAGTGATATACGGATGTTACCTACTCGGGACAATACCAAGTTGTTTAAGCTAGTAACCAAACCTGTGTGTGTGTCTTTCTGATTTGCTTGTTATCTTTAAGGTGGATTACTATTATACACTAGACAAGCACTGTATCTAGTAAAAAAATGGATGTTCAAACCAGATCTTTTTTCCGTTAGGGGTGAAGTTCATCTCTAACATAGCGACAGTTGTGTTGTATTTTTCTCTTCTATCAACAGTATTAAACTTCCCAAAACCATCGAAATCAACTCTCAATTCACAAACACACAACTGTACCTATTTCCCCCTGAAAAATCCACACAGCACTCTAAAACACACATCTTATATGGAACCTCGGGCACACACTCCAAATTCGCGGGGCCATCTTTTTTTGTTACTCTGAATATTTCAAAGCTTCGCATGAATCCTTTGCAAGTGTAGTGTTACTGTTCTTGCGTATGGCTGTTTATGCTTTATTTATCCATAAGGGGATTGGTACTTGGATTGCTCAGCGTGCTTATTTGCTTACGTGCTTTCTTTGCTTGAGCATTTTGATGTATGATGGCTTGAAGGTAAATGTGGTGAATTTGAGCAGGGGAATCGAGTGATCATACACCTGCAACGTCTTTAAACTCGCTTGTCCTTCTTCCTACCGATGAAGAAGAAATTCGCAAACTCATTGAGGGCCTGAAGGAAAATTGTGCAGTGGGATTTGATCAGATTAGGAGCAAAATCATTAAGAGATACGCAAACTACCTCTCTTCTCCTATAACACACATTTGCAATCTGTCAATCTCAACGGGAGTTAAGCCTTTAAAGTAGCTGTTATAAAGCCCGTCCATAAGACTGGGAAAAAAGACTGTGTCAATAACTACCGACCCATCTCCATTCTACCTGCTCTGTCCAAGATATTGGAACGCCTGATAAATCAACGACTGGTTAAGTTCTTGGAAGCAAATCATCTCCTTTCGTCTTCACAATTTGGTTTTAGATCTGGCAGAAGTACCAATGATGCAGTTCACGAGTTGGTAAACTCCATTGTGGTCAGTTTGGATGACAGAAAGAGATGCCTTACAGTGTTCCTCGACCTTGCAAAAGCGTTCGACACAGTCTCTATTTCGCACCTTCTGAAAAAGCTTGAACGGCTCGGTATCAGAGGAATCACACTTAAACTGATGCAGGACTATCTTACTGGTAGAAAACAACGAGTAAGAATAAATGATTCACTCAGTGACGAGCTCCCAGTCTTATTCGGTGTACCACAGGGCAGCATAATTGGCCCAACACTATTCCTGGTGTATATTAATGACCTCTGCCAACTTTCTCTTCTAAAAGGAAAAATAATTACCTTTGCGGACGATACTGCACTGTTCTTTAGTGGTGACGGATGGGAGGAGGTATTCGATGTTGCTCAACTGGGTCTAAATCGTGTTAGTAACTGGCTGCAAGACAATGTTTTGACTCTTAACGTCACTAAAACCAAGTACATAACATTTGCTCAAAGATCTAACTTGCTCCCACCCTCATCTATGACGATTACTGCTCACACTTGTGGCATTGAAAATATCCAGTGTTCTTGTTCTTCTCTTGAAAGGACCGAGAATATTAAGTACCTTGGAGTCACTATAGACCAATATCTCTCATTTAAACCGCACATAGAAACCCTCGTGACCAGGTTACGAAAACTAATCTACATTTTCAAAACCTTAAGATACTCGGCCGATCGAAAGACTATTAAGATGGTCTACTTCGCATTATGCCAATCAATTATTGATTACTGCATCACATCATGGGGAGGTGCCGCTAAAACTCACCTCATCGAAGTAGAAAGGGCACAGCGTGCGATACTCAAGGTGGGAGCTGGTCTCCCCTTTCGTTTTCCAACTACAGACCTATACAAAGAATGGGACACTCTCACTGTCAGACAATCGTTCATACTACTTACGTTAATAAGAAAACACTCTCAAATACAATTTGACGCTAAGTTACTCAAAGACAACCGACGTAAGGGTAGGGTATGTCCCACAGCTCAATTCAAATCCACGCTCCCTAAAAGATTCTTTTGCTTCCTTGGGCATTATCTCTACAATAAATTAAACAAACTCTTACACCTATATCCAAAAAGTCGAACAAGCTGTATTAAAGCAATAAAAAAATACTTAAAAACCCTGGACTATGACAAAACTGAAAATCTTTTGACCGTTCTGAAATAAAGCTAACTTTGACCAACACCACACATACATAGCTGTTCCTCACCTCCTTGAAAACCTACTCTCACTGCACTCACTCCACAAAAGTCACCTTCACTCACACACTTCTCATCTGAACTACTCACCTACATCTCCTACTACCTAACACTTCACATAAGACACTCTCATTCACACACAGTCTCACTACATTACTACTCAATACTTCTGCATAATTGTAGTTAGGTATTATTTTTATTTTTTTTGTTTCTTTTATTTTTATTGTTTCTTCTTTTATATGTGAGCACATTATTATTATTAGTAAGCATATTGTTTAACACTAACTTAGTTTTTGTTTTCATTTTTTTTTTATTTTTGTCACATTGTTTAACATCGACTCTTGCACGGTATCTCTGTAATAGCTAATTCTAGCCATGGAAGGGGCCTGGCGACCTGTAACACAGGTTTTTCCCAAAAAACCTATATCAGGCACCAGTCTCTCACAGAGGTGGAATACAGCTGAGACAATTTTGTACAGTTTAACCTTAAGCAAACTTTGTGAAGAGAAAATAAATGATAAATTATTATAATTATTATTATTATTTTTCGTCGCACGTAACAATTCGGTTCAAAATTCCTTCATTTCTGTGCCTGTTAAGCAGCGCAAGGCAAGTCTCGACGCGTACGTTGCGCTGGCGATCGTTAAGTTCGTGGGGCACCCATCTATCAAGCTTTTTTATCTTGCCAATCTGTCGCAAATGGACCAATATTGTTTTAATGCTAACATCAAAAGCTGCTGCCAGCTCAGCTGTAGATTGAGTTTCATCAGCTTCAACAATCACCTTTAATTCATCATTGTTGACCAAAGTTTCCGGACGACCACGAGGTTCATTTTTCAAGTCAAATTTCCCAGAACGGAACCGAGCAAACCAATAACGGGTTGTGCGTTCGTTTGTACAGTTCTCTCCGTAAACGTCGTTGATGTTACGGGTCGTTTGTGCCGCGTTGGTGCCACGACGGAACTCATATTCCATAATTACACGAAATTTCAAAGTATCCATTATGAGGAAAAATGTTGAAATGTAATGAAAATACAACGCTAATCAATAAACAAAAGACTGATTTTGTAAATAGAATGTCATATTTTTAAAACAAAATTAATTTGAATTTAGAACTCATAGCCAATCAAAACTTTTTTTTTGTTTGAAAAAGTCTGTACTGCAATACGGCAATTTCATAGGTAAAGACCTATTAGATACATTTTGTGTTCTTTTAGAATTAAACTTTGATTTATGATCATCATCTGATATTGTCATATCGCTATTCTCTTGACGCTTTACGGATATTTTTTTAAAGATTGCTGTAAACCAATGGGATCTGAAGGGTTCTCTTAGTTTAGGAGCTGAATCCGAAAGAACAGCATCAGATAACGTATGCTTCCAATGTAAGTTGTCGTCCTCAATATGGCCGAGTTATAGGCTGCTTGATAGGTTAGCATGGCCTTACCATTAATATAACTGTCAAAAGACTTTGGAAAGATGTTGGACCACGAACATATTGGTAGCACATCACAGACATGCATCGATTATATTTGTGTCACAAAAAATGTATATTTATGTCAGTGATGTTATGTAATTGTGTGAGTGATCAGTAATGTCATTACTTGTGATAAATGATATACAATTATTGTAACATACAAAGGACAATTTTATTGAAACACTCACAGTTACTTTGAAAATAATTATTAAGTTCATTTTCACAAATAAATAATTCACAACAAAACACATTTACTCCTCGGAGAGATTTTGGAGCGCTTTGGTTTGCTGATTAGTGTCGGTCTGAGGAGCAAAATGCACTATGTGTTCATTCTGGTCAGTACTTGATCCAACTACCATACATAAATTGGCAATGTCCTTTTATCTCTTTATAGTATTAGTATAGAAAACAAATTTTACCACTTTAAAATACTGGTAAATGTACGAGCACTTGTTTGTTAATATTTACATATACATACATGTGATTTAAGTTGAAATGGAAGAAAACTATTCTTGCTGACATCTTGATAAAATATTTATTGGTTGTACGTGTTTACAATAAGACGGTCGAAAATGTACTCTAAAATATTAGTAAGAATTTCGATTTACATTAAGTAAAAATGCTTATGCTAGCGTGCTTAATAAATGTGCGATGTAATCGTACAGTATAGATTTAAAAGTTGGAGTTAGGTTGTGGTTTTTCAGTTCAGGGCTCGTAACAAGAGACGTCTATACTTGTCTATAATAGCCCCTACAAAATTAAAAACTGAATCAATAACTTTTATCTAATCAATAACTAAACAAAACGTACGCGCGTACGTCTTAATTTTGGTGTACAATAAGGTATATAAGTATATTATTTCTATCCTGATCTGATTCCAATAGCGAATCTGTTAAAGTTTCACTCTGTTTGGTTTTTTTCGGGAGAAAGTTTGCAGTTTTGAAAACTACCGCTCACTAATTATATCATCATAGCATTGTACAATAATACCCTTCGCATTTACTGAGTGAGTAATCACTGGTCAGCTATAAATTACCCAAACAAAAGCAACAATAATATCAAATCATCCCTTATAACAAGCATGGGACTATGAGAGCCACCCTAATGCTAATTTGTAAATAAATAGCCGCTGAAAATGTCGCGCACGACAAATTTGTAGCTTGTTCACAACACAGATTGTTTGGATGTCCCATTTTTGTTTAATTTATCGCTGCACCCCGGAAGGGGAAGTTTTGGGGCGCTAATTACCCCTGAAACATTAAAAGTACCTGAGATCTGGTTCGACCCCGAAAGAACTCGCCTTTGATCTCGCTTTGAAGGAACTTCGTAGTTTCGTGCTCGTTATCTCTGAGATGATCGATGTTACTGTGTGAAGGTTTTAAAGTTTGCTTTCCGCGTCGGCGTCGGTTCGGTATTGAAGAAAACTACTGTAACTGATTATCTTCGTAGGGGAATCTTTGGAGGATACTTCCGGGGTTTTAAGTTCGGCACGGTTTTTAGTAAAGAGAAATTGAATTAAGTTGTGTGGCTTTCATAATATATATTATTTGTTCTAATAAACGAATAATATGATACCTTTTCCCATATAATAAAATTGAAACTCGATGCTTTGCATGCCTTTTTTTAACAAACACAGTGGTAAAGGGAGGAGGGCGTCACAGCCTGTTGTTTGATGTAATTTGACGTTCAAACAGTGTTATTTGCCTCCGATTTTAATTTTGAATAAAAGATTATTTTTGACATTTCACGCAGTCGTACTTTGTTGGAAAATTTAAAACGCCTCTGGATCTTAGGTCAGAAAATTCACGTGCAAAATTAGAAACAGTCTTATTGTTTCTAGTAATTTCAAACTACAAAAAAAACTAAATTTTTAGGGTTCCGTACGTCAAAAGGTAAAAAGGGAACCTTTATAGGTCACTTTGTAGTCCATCTGTCTGTCAAGACCCTTTATCTCGGGAACGCATAGAGGTATCGAGTTGAAATTAAAACCCTCAAGTCTACAGTCCGTTGAAGCTGAGAAAAAATCAAACTTTAAAGTTAACGTAAATAAAGATTACGGCTGTGTATGCTACAATTAACGTATATTTGGACACTCTCAAGGGAACCATAGCAGGGTACCTTTCGTTGACCAAGAACTATGAAATTTAGCAAGTAATATCGTTTAATACTTCAAGTACAGGGAAAAGTCTGAAAACTATACATTAAGTGATTAAATCATAAAAAAGCTCGGAAAAAATTGTGACTCTCGATACCTGAACTATTTATTAACTCTTGAGTCGAACTTGTCCGGTTTTTTTACGAACTGCGTCCCCCTGTCAAAGTCATTGGAACGCCAAATGACCCATGCAGCATTTGTACTCATCTGACTGATCGAGACAGCATCCCTCTCGTTGCCAAGAGGCATCGCATCTCAACAAACAGACTTCTTGAGTACGTCCCAGATCGATTACTTGAAAACTATTACAAGTTGCTAAGTCTACGGGGATGCCCTACATTGGGTAGCGACGGAATCTGGCACGAGCCCAGAATCTTCTAAGTACCGACGTTAGTACTTTTCACCGTTATTATTTTGTTTCGTCTGTAGGATACAGGGTAATACTTTCTATTTCAGTACTTTGTGTTGAGTATTTATGCCTCGAGGTATTTTTTCGCCATGACCTTTATGCGCTAGTAAGGATTAATTCTTTACACGTGTAGTCTGTCTTGCTATACAAGTTATAAGAAACATCGACGCGAAAACCGTTACCATATTGTATTCAAAACATGTTTTGAGACCATAGAGAAGATTTTTTTAGAGAAGTATGTAAGAAGAAGATATGCTGCGCCGACCCCAAATAAATTGAGATAAGGGCAGGGGAATGACGAGAGAAGAAAATTTTCGTCGATTCGATGTGTGAACAGCTAAGTTTTTTAACTGTTGGGTCTGGAATTATATTCTGAATTAAAAGTAATAGTTCGCGCGTTCATTATTTCCTGTAGTATTATTTAAGTAATCTATTTAATGCTTTCTTCGTTAATCTTCGTCTTTCGTAACAACATGATCTAAATAACAACAGACCTGACGGTCTGTTGTTATTTAGATCATGTTGTTATCATCATCATCATCAGCCTGTACTCGTCCACTGCTGGACATAGGCCTCTCCCATGACACGCCACTGAGCACGACCCTCGGCCACTCTCATCCAGCTCAACAGACCGTACTGGACAAATATTAGCCAGTCATAAAGAAGCAGCAAGTCATATAGACCGTCAACAGGATTACATCAGTTAGTTTTAGTATCGCTAGTTTCAGAGACTATTCTATTAACAGAATTTTCTCTCAGAGAAAAGAGATCGTAACTTTCTGTTGACGAAAATAGAAATAACACCATTAATACATCTCTCACCGTGTCAACGTCTCAAAAATAAAAAAGTAGGACAAAACAGAGCTATTAACTTAAAACTTGTCCCGAAAGCTTTCTCCATAGTCTTGGCATTTCCTACAATGCTAACAATAAAATAAAAATGCACAACGAGTCTCCTTCATAGAGAAGTAACGCTGTGTCTGTGTTCTCAACCAGAAACCGGTATCTGGCATTTAGAGTAAGAGAATTTTTGCGAAGCTTTTAGGTTATGTGTGACGTAATAACGTTATGTTCTCTGGAATAATTATTGACGTAATCGGCTTATAGTATCTGTTTGGTTTAAAATCGGGTGTAAAATGATATTATTATGTATTATTTTTTATCTGATATTAATTTGATTTGGCCTTAGCAACGTAGTTTTGACACGTTTTAATGTGATTATTATACAATGTTATAACTGATATTTATTAAATTTAACGTTATGATTGTGATATAATTTAATATAAACATATTTTACATTCTGAAAACATTAGTGGAAGCAATATAATATTTGAAACAATCAATTACCATAACATGGTGCAGATAACATGTTGTTTTTAAATTACAATAGCTACCAACAGCTTGTAGAACATGTTATGTACAACAAATCTTATGTAACAGATATTAATAAAGTATTAAATAACCAAGTATTACGTGACACTAATAAAATAGTGAAATTCTGTTTTTTTTTATAACATCATAATAAAAAATCCAGCAAGCTACCACGTTATCTCCTACAGCAGCACTCGACAAGTGTTTTACAGCTGTCCGAGCGTCTCCTTTAATTAAACTTGCCGGCTGGCAATTAAACGCTTATATTTTAAACAATATTAAACGTTTATATTCTGAACAATATCGAATCCTGGACCTTGCACCCTTAATCTGACGCTGAAACATGTCCATTGAGAAAGCTCCTCTTAAGATCCTGCTATAATTAAAGAGGTTGAATGGATTTTGGAGAAATAACGAGAGAGAGATAACGATGACGTAAGACTATATAGAGAAACCCGACAACAACTGTCGGCCAGTTGCCCACCAGACGCAACACCTGTCTGGTCGGAGGATCCTCCCTTTACTACGGAAGTTGAGAAACTTTACACTCTGTTCCTCATACCCCTAAAGTATTATAGACACATGGCTACGTGACCCTTGAGGGATTATTGGAGTGTTGTTATTTTGTATGAGTTTTTCCAAACGATCTTGGGGTCGGCTTCCAGTCTAACCGGATTCAGCTGAGTACCAGTATTTTACATGAAGCGACTACCTATCTGACATCCACAACCCAGTAACTGGGTAGTACGATAGTTACCCCTTGTTTATAAGACAGGATGTCAGACTTTTGGCTTCTGACTACTCGTAACGACTGTCAAAGACCTACAAATGACAGCCGGGACCAAAGGCTTAACGTACTTTCCGAGGCATAAAAGAAACTCGGTATGTAATTATGGTCACCTATCCACGGATCAACCTCGGCAAGCACGACTTAACCTTAAAGATCGGCCCGTGCAGCTGTTATTATTTAGCCACGAGCTCCTCCTATCAGTACGGGTAGGAATGGTTAAAAGATACTCTTTTCTCCTCATATTGAATAATAAAGAGATTTTTGGAAATATTCAAACGTACTATTATGAACTATCTATCGTGTAGCTGTTATTTATATTAACAGCCACAAGGTTTAATCCTCAAGGTTAAACGGCACTTGCCACGCTCGATCTGTGGATGGGTGACCATACATTATTTACGTAGTTTCCTCCGTACCTTAGAAAGCGCGCAAAGCCGTTGGTCTTTAATAGTCGTAACAGGCAGTCAGTGGCCCAAAAGTTGGACAACCAGTCTTACCAAGGGATTGTAACTCGTATTACCCAGCACATACTGAGTTGTAGCGGGCAGACAGGCAGTCGGTTAATTTAAAATACTAGTATTCGGCAGCATCCGCTTAGACTGGAAGCCGTACCCTACTTAGGAAAAGCCTCGACAGATCAACGAACTGGTTACATTCTAGTTATCTATAAGAGTAGATCAAATTTCAGTCTTCACGAAATAACAAGGCCGTAACTAAACTCGACTTAAAATACTTTAATAAAAAGTAGAACACCAAAAAAGGTGAAGTTCTTTGAGATTGAATTTAAACTTTGAAACGAGTTTAGGCGGCAAAATAACACGATGCCACTTAAATAACGCCAAAAGTCTCACCTCAAGACTCATTTTTACTTATTTATTTTGATGTGATTTTCAATAGAGTTGGTGATAATTATCAGTTCTTGTAGATTGGGTAAATAAACTAATAGGCTTAATGCTATATTATATCGCGTTATGCTTTGCGTGTTAATAGTAAACTACATTATGTAATGCGAAGACCTGATTTCCCACGAGAATGAGGTAGTTCTATGTTAGATAAGACCTTTTAGATATCTATTTCCCTGCCTCGGTTGTTATTGTTTGCGTGATGATAAAAAACTAGCTGTCCGGCGTAACTTCGTTTGCGTCACATTTTCCCCGTTTTCGCAACATATTTCATTGCTGCTCCACTCCTATTGGTCGTAGCGTGATGATATATAGCCTATAGCCTTCCTCGATAAATGGGCTATCTAACACTGGAAGAATTCAAATCGGACCCTATTCAATGCAAACAAACAAACAAACAATCAAACCTTTCCTCTTTATAATATTAGTTTAGATTAAAGTTAATGCAGCTAAAATGGTAATCGGTGTCTTATCTTACTTTACTTAATGATTTTGAAGTAAAAATATAGTAGGTGTTTTGCTTCGATTATTTTATATTTCTACACTTTTATAATTCTAAATTCTATTCAGACCATGTATGAAAATCCGACTGTTCATTTTTATAAAAGAAAAAGCAAACAGCAAAAATTTAATGTTTAACTTGCACAAAAAGTGCCGGAGCGCTAGGAGTCTCGTGACGAACAATATGAACGTAGTATTTTCAAATTTTCCGCGCCGCTGGCCAGCTAAAGTAATTTCTTTAAAACATTTTAGAAGCAATTTTGACAAAAGAATGCACTAAAACCTGCGGATCGTTTGGTAAGAGTGACTCTTTAGGAGCCTGGGACTAGGGTATTGAAGGTTCAATTTAGTGGTTCCATTTATATGTGAAATGGAACTGAAATGCCATAGCTAGATAGTAAGATATAAATTTTTAGAACTTCTTAATAGGATTGTACATTAGTATCAGAGAGTGAGCCAACTTCTTACCGTGAAATCCGCTAGGGCCGGTCAAAAATATAAAAGCGAATAGTCCAACGCTGTGCATCGTCACATGCGTAATTTACAGCGTGCTGTAAAGGATCGCACCAGTGAGTTTCGTAATAATCAATGGGAAAAAACGCTAAGCGAACTCGAGCCTACCCACCTAGCCTTCTGGCAGCTGCAACGCAAGATGCGCTCCACCGAAGAGGCTTCGATGCCTCCCCTCACCCGACCCGATAAGAGCGTCGCATTCGACGACTCTGAAAAGGCCGAATGCCTAGCCGACAGCCTGGAGTCCCAGTGCTCCCCCAGCTCGCAACCAGTAGACAAGCGACATCTCGATGAGGTGAACGCATTCGTCGAACGTAGAACCGCCCTGCCCCCCGAAGAAGACCCTGATGATCCTCTGCCTCCGGTCACAGCTGACGAAGTGCAAGACATCATTTGCTAATGATGTCTTGCACTTCGTCAGCTGTAAAAGAACTTCTTCTTAGTAAGCTTCCTTCTCCTAACTCCTTTTTCTAAGCTTTCTTCGTAAGCTGTAACTTCAACCGCGGAAAGCAGCCGGCTCCGACGGAATCACCAATAGGGTGTTCAAACTCCTCCCCGCTCAGCTCGTCGTGTTAATGGCGGCCACCTTCATAGGCGCCCTAAGCAACAACGCGTTTCCCCATATATGGAAAGAGGCCACTGTCATCGATTTCGCCAAGCCAGGCAAACCCAAGTCTGAGCCTTCGAGCTACAGACCTATCAGTCTCCTGAATGCACTCGGTAAAATCTACGAGAGACTTATTATTTATTTATTTATTTAAACTTCATGTACAATAGTGGTACATAGGCGGACTTAATGCCACAAGGCATTCTCTACCAGTCAACCATTGGGTTAAAAAGGACAACATTGTGGTAAGGTACAAAAACAATATCTAACAATATGTAATTAATTTCGAAATTGTCTATAAGTTACATAGATACTAATACACAAATACACATAAAATAGACTAACTAACTGACTTATGTATAAGCGACTCAAAGACTTCGCCGAGGCTAAGAGTCTCATCCCCAACGAACAGTTCGGCTTCAGGACCGGACACTCTTGCATTCAACAGGCCCACCGCATCGTAGAACACTTGAGCGCTGGTTTCCAGCGTGGAGCGATGACGGGTGTGTTGTTTTTCGACATAGCAAAGGCATTCGACAAAGTCTGGCACAACGGCTTATTATATAAGCTGTACAAACTGGGAGTGCCGGACCGTCTCGTGCTCATCTTACGAGACATTTTGTCGCTTTCGCATCGCATCGCCGCTATCGCATCAGGAAGGCACTGTCTTCCCCTCACCCCATTAGAGCCGGAGTCCCTCAGGGCTCCCCGCTCTCTCCCCTTATCTTTACTCTGTTCACCAGTGACATCCCCAAGAGCAAGAAGGCACAGCTAGCCCTGTTCGCGGACGACACGGCCATCTATTACACTGGCTATAGTCACGACGCTATTTACAGCACCCTCCAAACCTCAGCCAACGTCTTAGGCGCTTGGTTCCGGAAATGGAGAATCGAGGTGAACCCCGACAAGAGTCAGGCAGTTCTTTTCTTTAAACCGCGTAAAAATAAGCCACTCGCGCTCAACCCGATCACTATGTACGGTAAGCCTATCCCTTGGGAGAAGCAAGCCAAGTACTTAGGAGTCTTACTTGACAACCACCTGTCTTTCGCGGCGCACATCAAAGCAGCTCGCGACCGAGCTGCCTTTGCTATGGGTAGGCTTCATTTCATGATCTCGGCAAAAAGCAAATTGTCACTCAAGTGCTAGTTGCGCCTTTATACCGCGGTGATCCACCCCATTATGACGTACGCTTGCGTCGTGTACGCTCACACCAAGCCTAAATACATCCATAGGATGCAAACCTTGCAGAACCGGTTCTTACGTAGAGTCACGGGAGCCCCTTTTATGTCCGTAACGACCGTATACACGTAGACCTTAGAATGCCCACCGTCCTTCAGTTTATGAAACGTCTTTCGAAGCGTTTCTTCGATAACGCCAGTAAACACCGTATTCCCCTGATCGCAGCGGCCGCCCGTTACGAACCCTCGCGCATTAGTACAGTACGCCGTCCTCGGCATACCCTCGTCACTCCCGATGATGCTATCACCCTCCTCCAGGAGAGTAGCAAAGAGACTAGCACTCTTAAAAAGTTCAGACACAAACCGCCGTATTTCCGACCTCGCCGTCGAGGTCCTTCGCGACGTCCCGGTCCATGCCCTCGCCGACCCTCGCTCGTAGTTTTAAATCAGCCCCTAAATAATGATATCATTCAGATCCAGCCTGTCCCCATGCAGTCCTCCCCCAGCGACGCCCTAAGCCGAGGCTCGTACCCAACAGGGGGTGCACTTAGCGTATAGTCGCTTAGTTTGTAAGTTTTTATGCCCTGGCTGGAGGCCTTACTCTTAAGGCACCCACAGGATAGTCCGGTTAAGCAGACGACAACCTCCTAGGTTGAACTGCGAGATGCCATTCATAATAAAAGCTGTGCATCGTCTGAATCGGCATAAGTAAAAACGGATTTTTTGTATTTACATTTTTTTTAAATAGGCTTGCGTTTGGCCACAACTCGCTTGATGTGAAGCGATGATGCGGCCTAGGGTGGAGTACGCGCGCCTAGAAGAAACGGATTCACTCGAACTTTGAAGATATCCAGATTATAAAGATCAGGGAACAGAGAAACCGAGAGACATTAAACAGACTGGCACTTCGCACAATAAATGTGAAAGCATAGCGCACACTACTGCATGCATGCATGCATTACTGCATGACCATAAAGCAATTCCTGACCGGCTCAAAACCGATTCCGCGTCGATAAGTTTGGTCACTCCCTTTCTCATCTGTAATAGCTATATCCAGTTTATTAAGTTACATAGGCTAAGCTTTTTGTAAAATAATGGTTACATAATTATTTTTTTCCAATTCACACAATTCTGTTAATAAAGATAATGTACATGCAAGGCTTGACCACTCACTTTTCAATAGTCAAGAACTACTAAACGTGCCGTAACATTTCAGTCACGTAAGTCTCTGAAAAAACCCAGTCATTTATATTATTAATAGCAATAGTCTACCATTAACACTAAAAGTGCTTCTACAGTTCGCCCAGAGCAATATTGACAAAAAATGGCCAGCTTTATTCCCCTGTGTTTCATAGCTAAAATATTATTCTTTTTCGTGTGAAGTGTGGGTTTTAGAGGATTTGCTGGTCCGAACGTTTATTTTACGTGTATTGGCAATCTGTACCAGCTTTTGAAGCGGATATTTCTAAAATTCTGGAAACTATAGCTAGCGTCAAAGCTACGAGAAATTTCCAAAACGGAATGATTTTGTTTAATTTTTTTTTTTAATTTGAAACACCTGCTTCGCTTGATCTTGCCAGAAATATTGAGTCGATGTACCTTCGAGTTTTATTCAGTTTTTTTATACTATATAGTTTTGTTATTATTTGATTTTATAATACCGGCAAGGTATATTAAATTGAGCATGGTAGTCCATTATCATTAACACTAATAAACATGAAAAATATCCCGTTACAACGGGATATTTTACATGTTTATTATTTGTTTTGAGTGCCCGGTATTTCGACGCAGTTGTAAACACCATGAACACGGAAAAACCGAAGTTAAACAACAAGCAACAAATATGGTAAATAGCCCGTTACAGGTGTTATTGACAGTGTTAGTAACCATTTCAGTTTTTATATGGTAGTTCATTTCCAAATATAATGAGTTCTGCAATCTCTACTAATAATATTGAATAATCCCTGGATAGACTGTTGAAGATATTAAAATATTAATTTACAGTATAATCATTACAAAATAGTACACCCACATATCCCCAGTTAATAATTAATAGGCTTCTTCTTAGCGTGTCGATGACAATTTAAATTGAGTCAGCCCAAAATTTGGCGATGAGTTTGGCACTTTCAGAAGCGAGATCAGTTCCTGATATGTGCAAGCAACAGGACAGGCAGGACCCCACGTCAAGTGTTCCATCGTGTGTGGAGCAACACCACATTAATAGACTTTAATTTAGATATTGCTAAGTTTTATTACAAATTTACTAAGTATAATTTAGTATTCATCATTGATATTCAAGGCGTACTCTTTTCAGAATATAAAGACCAAAAATCTCATACACTCATCTCTTAAAATATCTATTAAAATCCAGCTTATTTCACCACAAACTGCCACCATTATCATGAAACAAGAAAACTTACTCAAGCGAGGCGCTGTCAAAGCTTCAGAGGCAAATTTTTACACAATTACAAGCAACTTGGGCAAACAATGTCAGTGTTGCCGAAACACAGATTAACAGAGTTTTCGATTTAATATTCGCTATTTAGATCGTGATTTATAAAGTTTAGTTTTGGGTACTTTTTTTGGGCTTCTCTTGAAGGGGTAGACAATTGAAAGTGTCTGATTGAGATGTCATCTTCTGCCTAGCTTTTTCCCATCTGGTGGGGTCGACTATCAGTCGCGGTCGCAGTCCCGTATCGGTCGCAGGGATTACCAGTACTTTCTATAGAGCTGCTGCTTATCTTACCTCCAAAAACCAATAATTGGGCAACACAATACCCGTCGTAAGACTGGTTGTCTAGACTTATGGCGTTCGGACTACCCGTAACGGCTGCCAAAGTATTCCTAATATAAGGATTTTCCGACAAAAACGTTATCACAACATCTGTCATGTTTCTTTTCAGGTTTGAAAAGGACTGAATATAACGGGTTTGTCATAACCTTTCAGTTATTCAAAAAGCAATTCTAAGAACAAGGAAAAATTTTTTTTTTGTTTACAGTACTCAACATTTCTGTTTTTCAAGTCTGGCTGGTCTAGACACATGCCATCGTGTTTCCCATACCAATTTCCAAAAGCCTTTCGTTAATTTATGACATCACCTGCCTAGCCATTCCATTGGAGTCGACTTCCACTGGAACTAAAAAGTTTAATCTATGTGCCAAGTTATAATATAGCTCTCTAATGACACTCAGGAAACTCACTTGCCAGAGAATGGGCAGCAGCATTCTCTGTGCTTTTGTAAGTATGCTTTAGCCGTACTGCGATCGCCAACCCGCCTGCCAAGCGTGGCGATTATGGCAAAACCCCCCTTATGTTCACTTGGGGGAGGCCTATGTCCAGCAGTGGACGTCTTTTGGGCTGAAATGATGAATGATGAATGAATGACACTCCAACATTTTGTACATGAATCTTGTGTCCCATAATAATTCCATTCGAAATGAGTATTTGTTCCATAATTATACCATCGACACATCTCATCGTTTGGCTGCCTACAACATTGTATTGAGTATTAAAACTCTGTATATAAACCCTCATTCCTGCAGAAATGGATCGCGCTAATATTTCGACCATAAGCCGCAGATAATAATTTCACGCTATTTCAGTTTGCGTATCGCCATGGACCAATTTGTTGGTCTCTATATTTAGGCTTTTGTCTGTGCGCCTTACTTCACAGTATTATAGGCTGTTTATAAAACATGAAGGCTTAGATCTAATAACTGGCAATTCCTGTTATTATTTTTGTATGGATGTGAGAGGATGATATTGTATCGAAAGTTATCTCAAATGCTAATTAAAATGCTGCTGCTAAAAGTAAGGATTGAAATTTACCAACTACTTATGCATGAGTAGTTGGTAAATTTCAATCCTTACTTCCAAGTTACTTTAAGTACGGTGAGTAATACTAGTGGTATAATGAATCATAAATTAGCAACATTTTTGCATTGAAAGCGGTCAATCATGGTGATAATGATCTCAAACTAAAGCAGAAAAAGCACATGATACCGAGTTGAAGAACATTTGCATTTGAGAGACGATATGTTTATATAAGAAAAAGAAGAGAACATAAAAACTAATAAATACTTAGTTGAGGCAGTAACGCTCACCACATGGTCAGCCAAAAACTTAAAAGGTACATAACTAAAAGCACAGCTAATCATCATGTTGCCGCGCTTATCTAATGTTACTTGGGAGCGCGCAGCACGCTTTATTCTTCCATTCTCCTCTGTCCTTCATATCATTTCTCACAAAATCCATCCATCTTTTCTTTGATCTTCTTCTCCCTCTCCATCTATAAACATTTACATTCATCACTCTTTAGTACAGCTAATACGAATTAAAAAGTGTTCCATTGAAATTTACAAAATCCCATAAGGTACCAGTCCAACTAGATCAATATATTTTCCCAATATGTCCGGGCTATCAGTGGGTTATATTTCGTCTATAATCCGCAAATAATTTGACAGAGGCGGTTGATAGCCGGCATTAGCCGAAGTGATGCAAATCGTCCTGTACCGTAAATATTTTCCTTCTCGTTTGGTGAATAAATCTGGTTTAGCTTGTTATATTGGCTGCATTGGATCTAAATGGATTTTGTTGTTGCTGTAGAATAGAGATAGTTTGGGTGTGTTGGTATTATTGACTTTGGATTGTTTATTTTGTTGAGAGAACTGTGATATAATATTTAGTTTCTTGAATACAGCTTAAATAGTGTGTTTGGTGTCAAATTGGAACTAGGGCAAATCAAACATAGCATTCAAATCATAATTTCGTATTCAGATTACGTGATTCGATCAGTGTCCTCAGAAATTCATACATCGAAGCTTTATTGGAATCCTCATTCAGCAATAAATCTATTTTAGGAACAAACAGTTATGTAATACGAAAACACGATAATACATTGTTCATATAACCAGAATAAGAGCTCAAATACCCTTACCACAAAGTTATTGGAAATCGATAACCCCACATGCTAAGTCTAAAATTCTAAGCATAAACCCAGACCAGACCAGACCAGAGCAGACCCAAACGAACCGATACAAATACAATCTACAAATAAAATCCGAAGACAGTCTAAACAACAAGCATTAAGCTGTAACAAACGATCCTTGTAAACACTCCCGTTTCTGCATAAGTTTGGATTTGCAAACAATGTCGGATAAACTTGCCAAGTTTTTCGTGCATTCGTCAACACCTTTCTTACTTGTGACAAGGTTCAAATTCCTCCAACTTGGGTGTACAAGTAAAGTTAGTTGTACAACTAGGTGCATTTACGAAGCTAGCTGCTGGCACTCGCTTACACTATTTGCATTGTTAATAGAGTCAACTGATTCAATATTATCGATGTGCTGGACCGTGAAAGGTTCGCTAGTGGTGTTTTATAATGTCTGCTGGACTAGGGACGTAGCTTCGGATTTATTCGGATATTTATCCGACAGATCTGGTTAAGGAGGACAATAAAATGTCTGGATGCTTATTTAGTGAATAAGGATGAGTATAGTGTATGGAACTCGTATTTCTGTGGTGTCGCATATAAAGTTATAGATAATACGTTAAGAATCTACATTTTTATTACACTACTACGACGTTATGATATTATATTTTAGACACTTTACTTTTTGATTTGCCAGGCTTCTTCCCCCTCGTTGCAATACATTTCTTGTGCGTTGTTAGCATCATTCAAGTTATCACTATTCATCGAGCTTAGTGATGATGATGCTAAGTTTCATAATATGTTTATCATCACACCTGTACCCCCCCGAAGGGTAGGCAGAATTGACACCAAAATTTTGTCAGCTATGTTCGAATCCCATGTAAAGAAAAATGAACCCGTTGCCGTCAACAGGGGAACATAATTATTCAAACTCCGGGCTGCTATTGAATAATTCCTGATATCAATTTACCTGACATGGTGATCGAACTCAGGACCTCATACTCAGTGGGGCAGTATTCAGAGATACGGCGAAGTGTCACTGTTATATGGTTCAAGATCCACGGACCCGCACAAAGCACACACATATACAACATGTAACGTAATAAACACACACCCTCAAACACCCCAATTACAGTATTATATTATAATCATAATACATGCTCAGAAATTTTAGTTAAACATGTATAGACATTGATTAGTAAAGACTTTAACTTCCTTAAAATAAGGTTGATTTTTCATTATTTTATATTAAAAGACGGAATTTGTATTAATACAAATGAAACTGAACTTTTAAAGTCTTATTGCCCTGAGTTACGGTCCATTTTAGTTGGTTTGACTGTACAGGGGTAGTGTGTTAATTTACGTAGTTTTAATTATTTTTGGGATAAAAAATAACCTATATTAAAAATGATAGAGATCGATTCAGTAAACGATTCTGAACAAACAACTTTCAGGATGTGCGTTAATTATGTTACATGTTGTATATTCATTGTGCGAACCGCCAGTCTTTGGAATTCACTGCCTGTTTCTATGTTCACTGATCATTAAAATCTACATGTCTTCAAAGTTCGAGTGAATCCGTTTCTTCTAGGCGAGCGTGCTCCACCCTAGGCCTCATCATCGCTTCACATCAGGCGAGTTGTGGCCAAACGCAACTCAATTTTGAATAAAAAAAACAGTTTTTACCTATATACTGGTTTCCAATTTTCCTTTAATCGGCTTTGAATGAATTTGCAGAAAACTTTAAACCTCTGATGAATATTCCTCCGCAGTCCCTATTACATTCTTAACTTTAAAGCAGCAGCTTCTAGCGTATATTTGCTTTAGTCTTCGTTCATTAGCAACCAGTAATGGCCGTCTATTAGTTTCCTTTGTTCTCGATCTAGAGGTATGAGTAGCCGAAACGGCTTGTATTTGGTCGCTAATTTGGTTTCAATATCGTGGTAGATTTTCAAGACAAAGTTTTGTACTAAACTGTCATGGAATTGAAATGAGGATCTCATGGCTAAATAATAACAGCTGCACGGATCAAACTTCTCTGTTAAACAACGCTTGGTTAGGTTGATCCGTGGATAGGTGATCATCCATCATATTACAAACTCAGTTACTCTGTGCCTCGGAAAGCACGTTAAACTCTTGGTCTTGGCTGTAATTTGTAGATCTTTCACAGTCGTTACAACCTGCCAATGGCCCGAAAGTCTTACAACCAGCCTTACCAAGGGGTATCGTATAGCTCCCAGTATTAAATGGTTGACATCATCATCTGCCTAGCTTGTTTGACTGAAAAAGCTAGGCAGATGATGATGTCAGGGATATTAATTATGTTGACTAAATTGATAGACTATCACCTATATTCTTAGAGCCTTTCCAAATCCATTTTAAAACTGATTCAAACTTTTGTTGGCATGACAACAGTTGAAAACGCCAACCAAATCGTATTACTAGAATTTTTTGGCCTCAATTGGCGGTTCTTTGAATCAGGTAGCTCGTCTAACTAGCTAGCTTTGTCAAACCCATAGTTGCATTCTGCATCAATTAATGCTAAAGATGTCATAATATGTCACTTTAATCTTAAAGATTTGCATAATTAATAGTTTTCAGATGAAAAGTAGGCGTGTTTAAGTCCTACTTCAGTCAGTTCATGACTAAGAGTACCAGTGTAACACTGAAGAACTATTAATTGTATACATCTTTAACATTGATTTAAGTGATATATGACATCTTTAGCATTGATTGGAGCAGAATGCAACAATGGGTTTGACAAAGATAGCTAGCTAGCCGAGGTACCTTTTTCGAAGATCCGCCAATTGCAATTTGGTGGATGTTTTTACCTATTGTCATGGCAACAACGGTCGTTTTAGTTCAAAAATGGATTGAAGAAGGCTTTTAAAATGTGGATGTAAGTGTGTCAGAAGATGAGCCACGGTTTTGAGTTGAACCGGGTACGGACCGTAATAATTTAAGTTGATTGTTATTTCTACACAGAGGTTCATAGCTATACCTATTACGATAGATAATAAGAGAATTGTGTCTGCAGGTGACGGTGCCTTGCATAATAGAATTAAGAGCTTTCAATCCTGAATAATCTGAGCGAAAATCAAACAACCCCCCTAAAGACACGTCAGTAATTCAATTCTCAGCAGAATGAGAGCGCAAAAAAAACAAAGCGACCATTTTTTCCTCCCCTAAAAATCAAATAGGGGAAGTCGTAAAAAATTGAAATGTTTGCTCCTCACCTCTTGGAACTTCGCACACTGCTGAAAGAGGAACGTAAACAAAAGGAAGGGAGGCTGAGCCACGATTAAATTCTGTTTGAATCCGTATTAAACATACATGGTATGGTGGGGTCTCCCATACGTTTCGCCATGACATCCCCTTCGCTGGAAATGTCGAG
This sequence comes from Cerastis rubricosa, assembly GCA_949152445.1. Taxonomy (NCBI): domain Eukaryota; kingdom Metazoa; phylum Arthropoda; class Insecta; order Lepidoptera; family Noctuidae; genus Cerastis; species Cerastis rubricosa. The sequence continues at coordinate 21,483,080 of OX424541.1, forward strand.
CTTTCTTTTGAAATAAACGTGTCTTGTTCTGTAAATGGCAGCAAGTGTTTGTAAACCTCCTTGATTTAGGAAGGACTGGGAACGAAGGTAATTTAAATTTTTGACACATCCCTTCTTACAGGTATTATTGTTGTGAAAGTGCGCGAGAGACTTTAGCTTTGACTGTTGGATGTGTTTTTGTTAAGAACAAATTTTGAGAAGAGGCAGAGGTACTAAACTTGAAGCATGGGTAGCAACCATTGCAGTAGCAGTGTTTATTTTATACGATAGTTACGTCGTAGCATAAATATTATGTTAAATCATTTAACAATTTTACAAACCATAATTATGTAAAATGCTCATGAATTAATCTCATGTTTTATCATGTATGAAATTATAATGTTCATTAAAACATGAGGTGTAATTTACCTTGACATACGAACCAACATTCACAGGCCGTAATTTCCCCAAAAATATAACGTTTACACAAAATAAGTAATTCAATGGCTGATAATAAATTATAACGAGCGATTAATCACGATATTACGAGTTTTATTTACGGAAAAGAGAATAAAATAACGGAGAATGATAATGAACAGGAGTTTTTGGACCATTTCCCTATTTATGTGGGAATGTATAATGCGTATTTCGCGCCAAGATTCTCCGGGTTCCGCTTTGTGTTCCACGTTTTGTCACTGAATGACTTTTTATGTGTTTCTTTTTGCGTACATTTTGTAAGTGGAGGAAAATATGATGAAGGAAAATAAGAGTATTACTGTTAGCTTTAAAGAATTATAAAAAAAAAAATTAAATGCTTGCAGAGTTTTTTGTTGCAAAAGTGCAGTTAACAGGGTTCAAACACGTCATCCACCAATCTGCTGTTCGACACTTGGCTCCTAATCACACTTTATGTCTGAATACTTATTTTGTTACAGTTTATTTTATGCCCAAATTAATGCCCCAGGCAATAATTATAATTAATTACTAATTGATTATTGCAAACAAGGAAGCATGAGCTTTTAAAAGGAAATTTGTAGGAATAAAATTAATATGGTTAGGCGGAAGGAAAATACTCCAACTCAATTATGCATACTTAATTTGCTTGCTCTTCATCTTACAAGTCTTCATTAATCTTTATTACATTATATGAGCCTTTATAAATCACTTCAATAAAGCCAGAATTTATAATGTTAGTGACAATCACAGTAAGCATTGAAGAAGACTTATAGATAGGGCCTATTGTCATCTACCGGGAACAAGTTTTGGCTCCGGCAACTGCTGAGAAGCCCAAGAAGAGAAACCCAATTATATTTCGACCGACTCGGGAACTGAACCCATGCTCAGCTGTAGCGCGAGCAATCACCATTGATAAATACCAATAGACCAACGAGATAGAATAAAAGAATGAAGTAAAATATTTACCATCGTCACGAACAAAAGAAGATCACCAGTATTTTGTTTTAACAGAAAACCTCATAAAAACTATTCAACTATCCTCAAACACACCCATAAAACCTTCAATTCGCTAACCGATCCCAAAAATTGGTTTACGACGCAAAAAACCATTTGATACAACCAACCTTTTCCCTCTGAACATATTGTATATAAACTAGATATACAATATATTTGCATCGAAAGACATTACGAGCTTCAAGGCAGGGTTATTTCACGGCTCATAAAAATTTGATTTTGAAACCGAGCAGAGCGGAATCTGACACATTGTATGTATCATACAATATTGTGAGACGTGCACACTGATACATGCCGGATACGACCTGAAATGTAATACTTTTTAAATTTAGGTTAGTCTCTCAGTTGCTGTTGGTTCAGGTTTTGTTTATAGTTTTATGATATTGTCAAAGATGTGCCTAAGCTTATTTATTCATTTATACTCTGAGCCTGACTTTGAGAGGTGGACTTCATAACTTGGACATTTTCAGCTGTCCACTTTCAGTGTGATTTTTTATACGTGATCTTTATAGTGACCAGGTAACAGTAAGATTAACAGCTGTGAAAAGGAAGTAAATAAAACAAGTCATGTTTTGTTTCACCTTACAATCAACATAAACATTGAATAGTCCATTCCTACCTGTCACCTGCCTGCCTGCCTGCTGTACCTGTGTATTTATACCTGTCGTTGATGTTCCCAATGCTGGAACATTGGCCTCCTCTGTATAAGCGGGAGTAGACTGTAAAACACCACGTGTACGGTGTAGTCGACTCATGTGGTCGTCACTCGTCGTCAGTGTTTTCTTTAACCGTTTTGAGAGCAGTGGCGACGAAATATTTTTTACAAAGTGACGCGCAAACGCGTTTCGCAAACGAGCAGCAATTCAATTAATAGAAGTAATGCAGGCTACAAAGGTGACAAAAATACAAATAAAAAAGTTAAATTCAGTAAATTTAATTCACGCACGGTTGGAGCTGTCGATATGTAAATATGAACGGCTCACAAAAACTGCTGGTATAATTCCGGCACATACAACATTTCATTTCCATTTTGTTCGGATAGGATATAAAAGGGATTCCTATCATCATGGCAGATCATCGGCCTTGTCACCAGACAAAGAATTAGTTGTGATAGCACCCAGCTGATGATGATGAGATTTTAATTGGTGCAAGGCTATGCGATTGTTTTGGGGGAATCGAACCTACTACAAGTTATGTTAAGATTTCTCTCTATGGCAACTCCTAGTGTCAAGAAAAGATCTTTTGATATTTAACTTAACATCGTGCCTGGCCCACATTAGTTAACCATAGATGTACCTTTTAAACAGTGATATAATCATCGGTTATAATTTTAAGTTCCTTGACGGTAATACTTCGACCTGGGAAGAAAGAATGAAGAAGAACGGAATTAGCATGATCGACTAACCCAAGTAACATTACTAAGCCCAAAACTTAACCATACAAATCGATGCTACAAAGTACAATGACTTGCAAGAAGTAACATAGATACCAGTAAGTGATGCCAGCGGCCCTGGATGTGACCCAGAAACCCACTTCCTATTATCAGACGATGGATCATACGTTGCGATATTTCTCGTCATAAGAAAGACGAACTTTGAACGGTATCTATAGCATATAGCAGGCGTAAACGGATTTGTTTCGTAACCTTGAACGATAAAACACGAAATAGGAAATAACGGCACGCTTCCACAGGCGGATAGAAAGGAAATGAGTAGAGGTTTCTTTAGATAAGTCTGGTTTTATTACAGAACATATATTTTTTTCATTTAAACTTATCATTTGACTAATTAAGTTCTACTGAGCCAGTTTTTGATGTAAAATCATAACAGTCATTGAAATACAGTTATCTGGTTAGAGCAGTCCAACAAAACTAACCACTTAGTCTAGTACGAGTACTAAGCGGTCAGTTTTGAATTACCTTAGGCAATGTAAAGGACGGAATACAAAAGCTGGCTCGAAGGTTTGAGCCTCGATATTTTTTTTTTTTTTTTATGAATGGCAGTTCAACCTAGGAGGTTGTCGTCTGCTTAACCGGACTATCCTGTGGGTGCCTTAAGAGTAAGGCCTCCAGCCAGGGCATAAAAACTTACAAACTAAGCGACTACACGCTAAGGGCACCCCCTGTGGGGTACGAGCCTCGGCTTAGGGCGTCGCTGGGGGAGGACTGCATGGGGACAGGCTGGATCTGAATGATATCATTATTTAAAATTACTGGCACAGCATCTCGGGCTGGCTCGAGCGAGGGTCGGGGAGGGCATGGACCGGGACGTCGCGACGGACCTCGACGGCGAGGTCGGAAAGACGGCGGTTTGTGTCTGAACTTTTTAAGAGTGCTAGTCTCTTTGCTACTCTCCTGGAGGAGGGTGATAGCATCATCGGGAGTGACGAGGGTATGCCGAGGACGGCGTACTGTACTAATGCGCGAGGGTTCGTAACGGGCGGCCGCTGCGATCAGGGGATTACGGTGTTTAATGGCGTTATCGAAGAAACGCTTCGAAAGACGTTTCATAAACTGAAGGACGGTGGGCATTCTAAGGTCTACGTGTAGACGGTCATTACGGACATAAAAAGGGGCTCCCGTGACTCTACGTAAGAACCGGTTCTGCAAGGTTTGCATCCTATGGATGTACTTAGGCTTGGTGTGAGCGTACACGACGCAAGCGTACGTCATAATGGGGCGGATCACCGCGGTATAAAGGCGCAACTTGCACTTGAGTGACAACTTGCTTTTTGTCGAAATCATGAAATGAAGCCTACCCATAGCAAAGGCAGCTCGGTCGCGAGCTGCTTTAATGTGCGCCGCGAAAGACAGGTGGTTGTCAAGTAAGACTCCTAAGTACTTGGCTTGCTTCTCCCAAGGGATAGGCTTACCGTACATAGTGATCGGGCTGAGAGCCTCGACTAAAGGCAGAAGTCCTTTTTATACGTCGCATACCGTTTAATAACAAAACAAGGTTTATCTACAGATCCAAGTTGAAACTGTCGAACCACTTTTCCAAACCTACAAACAAGCAAACCTAGTAAGCTCAAATTATATCAAGTGACATTTTTCTCGAAAACATTTCTTTCACAAATACTTTAACAGACGAAACTGTCTCCCACATCCTACATAATTCCGACTACTTACACAGAATCAAGTGAACTGACTTACCTTATCTCTGGACCCTACATCCATTACCAGTTACACTAAAGACGATGGCCACAACAAGAGGCTACATTCAGCTTACTCCACTAACTCATCTGGACACATCCTAATCTCGTTGACAAATGAACTGGACCAACGGAACAGCATTATCTTAGTACTGGAAGAAACGATACCTTGACTACCCAACACAAGGAAAGAGCAACTGTAACTTTCAAAGAAGAGGGTTCAGTTTTCGATGTGGAAGTTTGTTGGCCAAAATCTGCCATTATGTCGTATGAGCGTAGGGGGCGTTTAAGCGAACCCCGAGGGGGTTAATCAACTGTTTACACTACAAGATAACAGGCGAGTAGATTGCTCATAAAAACCCTTCCGTAGCCTTGATGTATGTGAGGCAAGGGGTCGATTCTTGAAGATTTAAATTGGTTTCTAAATGAATGTGTTGGTCAAGCTATTATCCTTTGTTATGTAAGGGCTATAAACTGTGTGTATTTAATAAATTGATAGTGGGGAGGAAAACACAGAAGTGTTCTTGCAGCGTTTCCTTGTTATTGCAATCAATTCAAAATGAATTATGTAAAAGACTGCAGCATCTCGACTGTAGTTCTTTCTCAATTAATTTTCACGACAATTAAAACTGAAGCCTTTTCAGCGTTTGTTTTGAGACCAACACTTTGATTATTTAATTTCCCACGGCAGTAGTTGTACTACCCCAGACCTCCACCTTTCTTTTCCACTCACAGTACCTACTTCAAACACATAATTATATCCACAATTCAAATAACCCAACCATAAACACAGTACTGTCGCTAAACTAGTTCAAACCGGTTTCTCCCGGTTCAGAATTACAATAGCGAACTTTAAAATAAACTTGGCTTGCCCAGGAGTCATGTTAAACGTCCCGGCCAGTAGGGCTGGGCTTGAAATATCACTCAACTTACCAACTAGCCAAGCCTGACTTTTTTCCCCACTTTTTATAACTGTCATAGTTCGAGGAGTCACTTTGATCTTTGTATGGAGTGTTTTTGTTCGACACGGGGCGAGGGAGCGATTTTATGAAGAATCTCCCGAGTTTTTAAGGGTGTTGTGGAGTCTCGAGTTTCTTTAATAAATGGGAGTTGAACGGTGAACGGAAACGCAACCCCTTTTTTCTTTGTTTGAAAAAGTGAGTAAACTGGGTTTCAATAACTTACGAATACTTAGAACATGTTGGTTTTGGTCGTGACATGATTCTCTTCATCCTAAATTGGTTTCTTCTCAGAATCGAAACAGCTTCCAATGGCATCGTGCTCATCTTTAACTGCCTAGGCTTTCCTTGCTGTGTTAGGGTGGGCAACCAGTCTAAATGTATTAATTCTGACCAATGCCATCACACCACTCATTACAATATGTAGGAATTATTTATGTATTTCCTATTCTTGATTGTTCAATTACTGTACTTGACCCAAAAATACAAGATCCCCAAATAATACACAATAATTATTCACCCATAAGACACACGCAGGTAATCTGTGCTTCAAAGGGGTCCCCCAAGGTCGGGTTACAAACTAATTATTATCAATCCGGTAGCCGGCAGGATAACTCCGGCTAATTAATCTATAGCTATTAACAAATACGGGGCCCGATAAATCCGCACAATTTGCAACATTTATTATTCCACATCCTGCTTGGGAAAACCAATTTATTGTGAATCTGGTTAAAGCCTCTTTTCGTATTGCTGATTTCAGGATTAACGATTTATACTGTAGTGATGAATTTTATGGTTTTTCTATGAATAAAAACTAATAAGCTTATTTTTGGTCCTGAGAGGCAAGAAGAGAAAAATAAATTCAGGCACAAGAGAAAATATCTTTTTAAAATGGTTAAATTATTCTAGGTAAGAATTCTTCAGGTACCTTCCAGAATTCTGAAGTAATTAATAATACGAAATGAATGGATGGTGTATTTAAGAAAATAATTTTGTTTTAAGACTGGGTCTTAGCTACCTAACAAAATCCTGGCTCTATTTAATCATAATAAATCACACTCTTAATTTTTTCAAGATAAATGGTGTAAACCTGTAAGTTAATTTATTCAATAACGCTTCCAATTTATAGAGGCCGAAGCATTCAATAAATATTTAGCCAGAATCTTAAATAAGGATCTTTAGACAAGACCAGTCTTGCAGGTAAAGCCAAAAAGTCTTCAATATTTTATATAGAGAGCAGATGACCAATAAATTTGTTTGTTGTAACGAGTTTCGATACGCTCGTAAATTTTAAACCACAGCTAAGTAACCAAATTTAATATTATAACATGTATATCTTATGCGGAGCGGGATCTCGCTAGGGTTGCCCCTGGGACATATTATTTTGTTGACAATATTTGGTGTAACTTTTTATTCCTTTGTTCAAGTTGGTTCCTTTTGCCTTTGAACTGAGTGTGTTCATTAGTAATAACATAAACCTTAGAGAATTATTGAACATTTTATTTTAGCAAAGACAGAAATAAAATGTTCAACAATCCGCTTTATCTTTAGATCGGTTCATGAACCTTTCAAATGATCTGAAAAAACCTTACAACCTTTTTTCAAAAAAATACAGTTATTAGGAAAGTTGTTTTTTAAGTTGTTTATTTCCAACGAACACCGGAAAGTAAATTATTTTAAGTCTAACGAGATCAAATCATTTGCTACGCTTTGTATCTCCGCCTTCTCTAGAGAGATGGTTAGAATAATAATGAATGCACTTTAAAATTCCAGACGAGGCTTATGATTGTCTCAGACTCGTGAACCCTGGCTGACGTGTAATTATGCACTGCAGACATAATTCAATGTCGACCTCACATAGTTCGCGCTCTGTTGCTTCATTTTGCTAAACCGACGAAATGACATGATAGAGTATGATATATTATTATCTTTTAAATTATAATTAGTTTGAAGACTTACAGTATGTTCCATGCATGGTACTGGTGGTCGGTGCAACATGTTTTTTTTTATATATGTTTCATTCTCTCCTATCATCTCCTTCTCCTTCTTATCTATCTCGTCTTCTTTCTTTCACACCATTCCTCATACAACACAAGCATCTTTTCCTTGATCTTCCTCATAATCTTTATCCATCAACATGCATAATCTAATATATAAAATTCTCGTGTCACAGTTTTCGTTGCCATACTCCTCCGAAACGGCTTGACCGATTTTGATGAAATTTTGTGTGCATATCGGGTAGGTCTGAGAATCGGCAAACATCTATTTTTCATATCCATAAAAAACCCCGCGAACGAAGTCGAGGGCAGCAGCTAGTATAATATAAACACATTCTTCTATAATAGATTGTGTGTAGTTTACAGTAAACAAGATGGTTCATTTGGATTCATAATTTATTCCTAGCGCTTGTCATTTGTCTGTGACTCAGATGTGATGATGTTCTAGTGCCCAGGCACTCACTGACGGGGTTTCATCCGGATGAAATCTATATATATATACATATAAATCAATTGCATTGGTACAGCTAAAGTTGAATAAAAAAATCGGTGTTTTAAAAAATTATGTCAGATAAAAAACATTACAAATATACATTTTTTATTTTAGATAAAGAGTAAAGGAAATATTACTGAAAGTTATTTTATTTTCACGAATATATGATCTCCACCAGATTTTACATCAATAATCCTAACTCTGTCAACCCTGTAAGACAGACGTCGTTAGGCACACCGGGCGCTCCTAAATAAAGTCGGAGGATCGGCTACATTCTGTTGCTTCATATTGCTGCCAGCAACTTAACCTTTCCATCACATCCAACCACAACCTTATTTGTTTCAACCGCACAGCTTCCGTCCATCAAATTTGAGAATAAGTTTAGATGGTCCAGGATTAGGAAACCCGTTTTTTTAAAATTAATATGTACCAATGTGATTTTTCACAGCAAAGTTCGTATCTAATTGTTGGACATAACAAGCTTACGGTGATGGTAAACACATCATAATATAACACCTGTAAGGCACTTTTTAACGACTGTCTCCCAAAACGCCCGTCTCTCGCAACTTCTTAATGTTTAAGCTGGGAAGAAGAAGTGGTGGAACAAACTACCCCGCAACATGTCTTCCTGGTTTGTTTAGAATTATTTGATATTTTACACTCATCACACAACCAAGAAAACATGTCATAAAATGATTAGCCACAAAACATGACATGAAATAATTTACCACAAAACATGACATGAAATAATTTACCACAAAACATGACATGAAATAATTTACCACAAAACATGACATGAAATAATTTACCACAAAACATGACATGAAATAATTTACCACAAAACATGACATTAAATAATTTACCACAAAACATGACATGAAATAATTTACCACAAAACATGACATGAAATAATTTGCCACAAAACATGACATGAAATAATTTACCACAAAACATGACATTAAATAATTAGCCACATGTAAGCAATCACACGCGAATAATTATACAGGGTGGAAGAGATACCAACGCGAAAACGATTACCACGTACTCAGTACATCCTTCTAAACCCCTCCACATTGAAATTTGTCCACCCTGTATCGATGCAGGGTGGAAATATTTCGATGTGTACTTCTCTGAACTACTAATACCTAGTACACACATCATGAAATACAATATTTTGAAAATCTGTAAATCTGCACACACTCACACACACCATTTTAGGAGATATCTCCAAGTTCTTTTATTTTATTTTTTATTTTTAGAAATTACTTATAATTTTTTGTTTAATTTTTTACACCACCTTTACCATTTTTGTATTAGTAATTGAAGAGCGGGGCCTCCTAGCACAGGTATATATTTTACTTAAAAGGAGGTCCCTATGTAAGATTTACTGTAAAAGTTGTTCAAGTTTCTGCAGTAAACTTTTTGTTTATCTTGTGGTTAGCGCCTAAGCTGGTGTCAGAGTATTTACTCTCTCTCTGACTTGTCTTTACATTTTGAATCTTTTTTATCTGTATGAACCTGTTCGGCTTTTTTGTCTGACACAGGTTCGATTACTGACCGATATGATTACATACAAATAGTTTACATCCACCAGTCCTGCAAGGCAGACATCGTTAGACACACCAGCTGCACTTAATAAAGTCAGCAGATTAGCTCCTGCTGTAGCTTCATATTGCTGCGAGCCAACTGTCGCTGATAAGCGGTTTTCAGTCTGTCTTCACACCTGTTGATGATATGAAACCCTGGTATATTACCCCGGATTAGAGCTGAACTGTGCCTTGAGGTAGCTTTGGGTGATTAATCAAAAATATTTATTGCTTGGTTTTCTCCTTTTGTAAACATAACTTAATTTCATAGTTTGTAAGATCTTATGATAGTCCTTCTTATTTCGCTGTGTTAACTATCACATAGTTTTCACTGCGAAATAAATGTATGTTTTATTTTGTAGGTACTCAAAAGATGTTTTGCAGTGAAATAGGTACTCGTCTTTGGTGTGAAATATTTGTTTATTTATGTTAGCGTTCGAACGCCAGTGCTTTTCAAACAAAAAAACCGGCCAAGTACGAGACGGACTCGCTCACCGAGGGTCCGTAAAGGCAATTAGACTAGTTTTTTTAAATGAGTTTCAACTTGATATCTCTACGCGTTCATGAGGAAAGGGGTAGTAAGTTTAAAGTATCATATTATGATGTAACTAAAATTTTACGGTTTTCGCAATTTTTCCTTTATCTGTGCAATAAGACGTTGCTTCATGTGAAATTTCAAGATTCTAGGTCGACTGAAAGTACCCTGTAGGTTTTGATTCCCTTGCGAGTGTCGAAAATTTGCGGCATAAACCGCTGTATCTTTTGATTGCGTTGGCTTAGAAGTTTGAATTTTTCACAGCTTCAAGGGACAGTAGACTTGAGTATTTGAATAAATTCCAGCTTGATACCTTTACGCGTTCCTGAGAAAAAGGGTCTTGACAGACAATCAGACGGACAGACTGACAGACGGACAGACGTACGGACAACAAAGTGATCCTATAAGGGTTCCATTTTTTCCTTTTGAGGTACGGAACCCTAAAAATAATAGGCTTTTAACTTCCATAATAGCATTTCATAAGTTTACATTCCCCATCCGAAAATAAACACAAAAAAATACCTGTACCCAATGTTTTCCGCTTCGTAAATAAATCTAAAGGCACTCACAAGTCACAATCACAAATGGTATATTTACAGCTATTGCACCGTACCTCTTAATGCGGGACATTCTTTAAATGGTTACGTAAGTGGCGTCATAGTGACCCGAAACTTTCAATCGAGCCTTTATCAATATTATCTACAGCAGAACGCCGAACGCCGGCGAAATGAAAGAATCTGGTCTATTCACAAAAAAGGTCCCGGAATGGGAAACGAAATTTCTCGAAAGCGACCTTTCTTAGATGTTTATCTGCGCTGCCTTTAAGGGCCCTGGCTTGTACCGTACCAGTTGGAGTGCGACCGTAGTCGAGGATCGCGGTTTTCTCCATTTCGATTGCGCGTTTTCATCCCAGCATCGCTTCTGCTATTGATGCATGCTAAGTATTGGTTACAAAACAGTGAGGGGTGAAATTTATGGTGGTGTATTCAAGGTAAAAGTCAAAGTATACAATTTAAAGATGAGCTCCTGAAACAAGATAAATCTATTGACGAAAATAGCTCTTAATTTTGAGTTTACATAAAAAATAAATACATTTACATTTAATGTATAGGCGAATGCTTTTAATGCCTCCTTTTAACGTTTAGGTATTTCTGTTTTTGCGGTATTTAAGAGGTCTTTACTTAAAGAGAAAAGGGCCGAAGACGACTCGGTAATTCTTTGAGTGGAGATATTATGGAGCAAGTCTGCGATGATTTACAGATTCTGCGATAATTTTGCCGTGGACTTTTCTTTTAATCTGCCTAGTGCTTTAAGGAAACTTTTTTGCTGAAGTTGTTATCTGTTTTTACGCCCTAGTTTTCACATTAAAGCGATTTTAAGACCTTGAAATGAAAGATTGTTACTTTAAAAATACGCCATTGTCTGTATTAGTTGAGCTTTTTTCTGCTCCAATAGTTTTTTTTTAAATAAAAAAATGTGTCGGTACTTGTTGGTTGTGTCCTATGGAGAAGAACCGGCTAGAAGCTCCATGGTTACTCTTTTAAAATCATTTGGTTTTACAATATTTTTATGTTACAGCGTTAGTACTGAGGACATCGTAGGCCCAACAATTTTGTTTCGACGCATAGTTACTTTAACAATCAAATTGGGCAGTTTTGTTTGACTCTACTCTCTACTACAATAATATTCAGCATACAAGACATAACACATCGTCTAAACTTCGTAAATACCCTTTACATGTATACGCAAGACAATTATTAAGCTCAGAGCCAGGGAAAGGGAAATAAGGGACGTCATATCATTTTCCCCAAGCCAGAGCCAGGATCCGTTTAGTCTAAATCATGACCCAAACATTCATCCCCAAACTCGCGATAAACTACATCTGCTTATCCAGAAAAGGGTTGAAACGAAATAGAATAATACTTCTTCCTATAGGGCTATTGGCCTCTACTTCAACCCTATTACCCTTCGGTCTAATTACAAATTAATGCTTGTTACTTTCTTTAATAAAGGGTTAAGGGAGCCCTTAATTATATAAAAACGTTTCGCCGCTCTTTTTCTCTTTGGCAAAAATTTGTGCGGAACTTGTTATAGAAGTGGTGCGAAAATGTCGATAGATTAGCTATCGTTATATCATTTTTAACATATACCGTTTCGGGCCTGTCGATAAAGTTTGGCAGGTTATTCATTTACAATGAAAATGTTGTGGATATTTTTACAATAGCTTGACACGTGTTTAGATTTTTTTGTGGGAGCTGAGTTTTATTAATAATAAAGTGACGAGGTTAATTTTAGTATTACCAAAGTAAAAAAAAAACACGTCTAAAATAAATCGGATTACCTAAACAAAGCATGTCTTCAACCATGTCTGGGAGGGATTAGTTTCACATAAGTACTTAACAATTACTGAGTTTGCTCGATCATTAACATAATAAGAGGTTTTACTTAAGTTTATAGTCTGAATGTGGATGGATTTCTTATGAATAGAGGCAGACCAAAGAAACTAAGGCATGACACTTAGGCGCCGACCTTAAATAAATTGGGATAAGGGCAGGTGAATGATGATAATGATGACCAAATTTGATACTAAAGGTTTAGACAAAAATAACGTTCAGAAACTACACATCACTACAATCTTGGCTCCTCCAAAAAAAAACTTAACCACGGTTAAAAAGTTCTTGTTTATTATAACTTGTCCATATCCTCCGGCCTTTTTTAAAAGTTCATCATTTCACTGACAAAGTTTTCATTCAAAAATAATTCCTTTTCCCGTAAAACAAACCGAAATTATGTTTGAAAGTCGAACACAGAAATGTCAAGCTATGATTGAGTTATGAATAATTTTAGAATCGAATCGAAGAAATCGAATTTGCCTTTCTCAATTGTTTTTCCAATAGAGGCCTCAAGAATGGCTGCAAATATTCATCATGTATTTTTTTTTAGGTCAGATGCTACATGACAGAACATAACATTGCAGCTGGTAATCACCGAAGAGTCGGATGAGGTGTCTCAATAGCTGCAAACACATTTCGCCAGTTCTGTAGTAAAGTCCTTTATAATAGGGGGCGAGCCATTGCCATCAACGGGACACAAATCGAGACTCCAGGCTGGTATTGTAACTTCATCATCATCATCATCATTTCAGCCGAAAGACGTCCACTGCTGGACATGGGCTCCCCCAACGCCACATTGACATAAGAGGGGTTTTGCCATAATCGCCACGCTTGGCAGACGGGTTGGCGATCGCAGTACGGTTGTTACAAAAGCACAGAGAACGCTGCTGCCCATTCTTTGGCAAGTCCCTTAGTCGTCTCTTACGACACCCACGTGAAGATATGGGATGATGCTATTCTTTACGTCCGACACCATACAGACCCAGAAGTATTGTAACTTACTGAGATGTTCGATCCTAATCACACTTTGCCTTAACTGGGAATCGAACCTAAGACCTCATGCTTAGCGATAGCGCTTTCCAAACACTAGATTTAGATCAACGAAGCAATAACATCTCAAGAGTGGAAAATCCCTCGTCTAATTTAAACAAATTTCATAATAAAACCATTTCTTTTCATTTCAATGTACTATGAATAAATGGAGAAGTTTTGTTTTTTTGTTTTCCTTATAAACCACAAATCCCGAAGCTTTATTAGTGTAATACAGATCAGACAATTCCCCAGTTCTTCTTATTACAAAAATAAATATTGCCGAGTAAGTTTATAAACTCCCGACTCCTCACAACGTTATTTGTTGTGGATCAGCAGACAATGCCCGTGATTGATGATTATAATGGAGAATAAATTATACATGTTCTTATACTATTATTTTTATAAGGTCTTCGATAAGGCCAAAAAAAAATCATTAAACGCGTCTAAGTTCTGATATAAAACTGCACACTCATTGTATTCTGACCAAGCTGTTAAAATAATAAAAAAAACAAAGATAAATTAATAAATACCTGCTTTTCAGTCATTAACATTTGGAGCTAAAATAAATCGATAAACGGAATAAGTTAGGTGTGCGTCCCACATTTGTTACCAAAAGAACGAACTATGAACAAAATTCATCCAATCAAGACCAAAAACATTTTTACCGAATCTGAAAAGCTCAATATTAATGAACGCGACGCCTTGAAAAAGTTCAAAAGGTAAATTTACTTCACAGCCTCGTTATAAACACAAGTTATAATTTTAACCAATAACGGTTGGCTAAAGGAATCGTCCATTAAACCACGTCCATCCGCAGTTTATACACAAGCAAGCTGCTTGTCACAGATAGGGCAGACAGAGGTCGTGCTTGATTGATGACTATAATGGACAATGCATTGTAGTCAGGCCTTTTCCTTCACATTATAAGCAAAAGTCGTACCAAAGCGTTATAGGTGAAATGTGTCATGACAATGATGTTTTCATCGGTTTTATATTTGCGGAACCGAGCAGCTTTGTCCGAAAACATTGGGAAGATTGACTACTTCTTTGATCTTGTCTACAGATCAGCATGAGGTATTAAATTTGATTCCCAGGTCAGTAAAAATGTTGTGGGGTTGCTGTAGCAAGCGTGATGTTTTGTTATTTATTTATTTAGGTTAACCAACAATTGTTTACACGATGTACATTTCAGACTTAATGACTAGAGTAACATTTACACGTGCAACAATTAATTACAGATTAACACAACATGCACAAAAACGGTATATGTTATTGCCATTAGAACTTATACATACAAAGAATAATTTAAAACAATAATAAAGAAAAAGACATTGGGATGTAAAATTACTGATTAAAATTATAATTGATTCAAATGTGATTAATTGATTGGATTATGAATAAATATAACGACCATAAATTGATAAGAAACTAAAAATAAAAAGATTAAAAAAAAACACAAATAATAAACCAAGAATTCGAAAACAGGTGTAAAATAAAATTTGAAAATTTTGTAAGATATATGTATAAGCAAGTATGTAATCTTAACGAAGTTTTAGAAATAGGTAAATATCTCGTGCAGGTCTTACGAATAATCTACTGAAATGATCCACTTATTTTGTTTTTCTGCTAAAGCTTCTGCTACCGTTTCTTAGCAACCATTTAGTTAGGGCTCTACTCGCCTGCCATCACACTGTCTAGCCAAGTGGCTTGCCCACGGTCTACCCTAAGAATACTTGGATCATAATAACTAAAAGACTTGAGGACGTTAACCGCTGTTGTCTGCCCCAGACTGCCTAAAGCACAGTCCCCACTGTTCGTCATAGATAGCTGACAGACGTCATGATTGATGGATGGGAGTGCCGACAATGCAAAGCGGGTCACGCGCGCATTTTTAGCGCAAACGACTTTTATTTCAACCAGACTTTACTCAGCAACCCCAATAATTAACACCAACGTAACATGAGACGTCATCGTGGCGCTGCTTGCTAAGAAAAACATCATCAAATTCAGTACATTATAAACGTAATTCCGAATAACACCGCGTCTTATGACATATTGGTCAACTCACCAGTCGCAGTTCTCAGATATTCCAGGGATTTCAATGTTGATTAGGGCCTTTGATGCGTATAAAGGTCTGTAAAAACCTTTGACAATGCTTAGACATTGTTAAATATTAAATTGCACTTTAGTTGACATTTAAAACCTTTCAGACAAAATTCATGGAAAAACTCATAATGTTTTTACCCTTTTAAGCTTTAATATAAGTATATTAAGGCATTATTTCAATGGATTATCATTCAAAAGTCAAACGACTTGCGGTTACCATGGTTGACTGTCTGGAACACGACACTCATTTCTTTCTTTACTGGAATTCTGGCTATATATTATATTTCAATCTTTCTTTCTACTTATGCGTAAAAAGATTCAAAATGGAGACGTTACATCTATTACAAAATATCACGCCTGTTCCCCATAGGGTTAGGTAGAGTTGTACCTGCGGTGCTTATTTCACCAGTTAGATAGTAGAACCTGTCAGTAATGTTTATAATTACGTTTTTAAACTGACAAGGTCACTAATACTAATAATACTAAAAGAACCCTTGTGAAAGGTTCATAAATCCATGATCATGGCAAAACAAATATAAAAATAGTTGAAAACCAGCGTCGGCCACTAGCTGCTCGGCAGTTTGCTGAACTGGGCCTATTTGGCGCAGCCGTGAGTCACACAGTATTTTTTTTTTATTTTCTGTTTAGATTTAAGTTTTCTTTTTTTTATTGTGTGCACTTGTAGCATGAGTCAAATAAATATATGTTTTCTTTCTTTTCTTTCTTCTTTTCTCTAAACATGGTTAATATCCCGTTTTAAGTGTTAATCAATAATGATTAATGTTTATTTTTGTACGGTAAAACAATATTTTTGTTCAAAACTCTCTGTATTTACGCACTGTATTGATCTATGAAAATCGAAAGCTTTGAAGGTTATGCAGCTGAAGACAAAACCCTTAGAAACTATCCTCCATTGCCACACAAACCGGGAAATTCAAAACGCCACATGAATACACGTCTAAACCAAACTTACGAATTCACCCGCCCATCCCATATCAAAATCACTACACAATCCAGCATCGGTCCCTTCATCTCGAGTCCTACATTCAACATACACCCAACGAAGGCCCTCCCGACAATTAATCCGGTCCTTAACAAAAAACCGTCGGCGTACAATAGCGTTGTGTTCTCGACTCACAAATGGGCAACAACCTCTTGATATTATCCGCATAAATTGTTAGGGAATCATCTTTGTCCCGGCCCTTTGTTCGGCAGCTCTTCAGCAGCTCTGGTCTTCATTAAGTTAATTATGTCCCGCCTTTGTGTTGAGTGCGTATGACCTTCTGCGATAGGACTTTGTGTGTGAGCTTTTTTAGATAAACGGTCAAGTAATGGTATATTATGTTAAAGGTTTTTGGTAGTGAAAAAGTCTGGCGATGTTTTTGTTGTTACTGAATTTCTGTAGTTGTGGTCTGTATTGATTACAATCTCTCTTAACCTCACTGTCCTTTCGCGCGTAACAGTAAAACCCCGCGTGAAACCCTTCGGGGGCCCCTTGATTACGCCATTGCGTGAGTCATCCGATATCGTAAAGATAAACACTTATAACTCGAGTTATATTAGCTCTAATCTTAAACGGTAAACAGTGTCGGGTTCGTGATGAACGGGGCCATTTATTAATAATAACCAACTCTTTTAGAACTACTTGAGAATTATACATATCCCATAGATATGAGAGAGGTCGCAGCAAATACGTCTGTTTTCGTTGCTTATTTTTGTTTGGTAAAACTACTCATTCAATTTACACGAAAATTTATATCTAACATCACAAATATACAAGTAATCTAATGACAGTGTTTTTTAGGAGTCCTACATACATTATTCTTATAAGATCCTAACTCAAACTTCTTGTTAGAATCGGCCATTTTAGAATTCCGCTGTTCAAAGCATGAAAATACTTGAAATATCAATAAATATGAATAGATATGCCTCGAATACATGAAATAATGAATTATCACTATTTTTTCTTTGCTACTATTGTTTCCAAGACCATTTTACATGGTTCAAGAGTCAAATATTTTTTTTTATTTCGACTAACAAACTTCACAACAAAGGATTTTTTGTTGGCTCAAATCATAATTTTTTTGTTATTTTTTCAAGCAAATGACTATCTAAAAAGTTGCATTATACACTTATAACATACTATACATTTACTTACCAAAGTTTTACAACGTATATCTCACAAAAACAACACTTTTCCGAACATAATAACACGGGTTGCCATTGCGTTTGACATTCGACATAGACGAGTTTCTATATTTTTTTTAATAATGTTGTGCCGTTTAGTATTACTAACGATAAATTTTGTTTGAATCGACTACTAGTTGACCATAGAGGTAAATTTTGACAGAACGATTTAGAAATGTACTGTTCCATAAATGGAACGGCGAGGCTCAAGGCAAAGGTCCGTCCGTTCCATAAATGGAACGGCTGGGACCTAGAGGTAAGTCTCTTAACCGGAATATGTTACGTTTTTACGTCAAATAGTGTTAATGTCGACTATTCTGCAAGTCCAAACCTTAAGAAACCGATTTTTTTATTGAAATAAGATAAAGAAAGAACACAGTAAAACTGCATCAACAAATAATGATTTTATAGTGTTACTTCAGCTATCTTTCTTCTCATTTCACTCTGCTTCTGCAACTGACATACAAATGATTACATTACAGTTTCTAGGAAAAA
The DNA here is from genome assembly GCA_949152445.1 of Cerastis rubricosa. Classification (NCBI taxonomy): domain Eukaryota; kingdom Metazoa; phylum Arthropoda; class Insecta; order Lepidoptera; family Noctuidae; genus Cerastis; species Cerastis rubricosa. The sequence continues at coordinate 21,501,462 of OX424541.1, forward strand.
CAAATTAGAATTTTTAAATTAAACTTACTTTTATTATTCTGCTTTCGTACGAAAATGTTGCATACCAAATAATGCACCCATGTATCCGATCCTTTTATAATCCACAAAACTTAATTTAAAACTGCAATGTGCAAACACGGTGAAATTGCACTCAAAGAAATTCTCTCTAGAAGCTCTCGTTACTTGCGTTTGAGGAAAATTCTTGTTTCCGACAGAACTCGGCTTTTAGGGGAAAACGAGTATTTTCCAAAATCAATTTTTCAAGGAACGTTACACGGAGTTGTCGTTTATTAAATTGGGACATTCATCTTTACATAGTTTAAGTATCGAGGTCATGCTTTTATAATTATGATACTGGTTGAGAATTTGTGGAAATATAAGGAGAATAATTTTTGTTCAATCTATCAATAGGCTAAATGAATATTGATGGGATCATTATCTGCTCAATTAGATTTATATTGAAAAAAAAGATATGCATGAAAGAAAAACAAGTGCTTGACAACGGTGATTGAGCCTCAACCCTAAAGTAACGTTTTTACGATACATTTAACGGCCAGTTAACGCCCTATTTGATGTTACTTCTATTCAACAAGATCATACTACCGGCCCTGATTCGCCAATGTCAGTCACTCTAAGAAGCTCCAAACCTGCAAAGCACAAACCTCCATTGTCTAGAACTCAATCAAATTAATACGTCACAACTCCAATCCAAACTAATCAGAATATTAATGAGAGTAGCGACGACGCGTATTACATCGACGCATGAATATGCATACGCCGGCGTACTACGCACACCACGCGTAGTCGCGTATCATTCGTAATCTGCGTGTAAGTCGGCAGAGTTTTGCTATTAGAGTTAAATCTCTTTCTGAATATCATTCGCGGCATGTGTCGCTAATGAAATAATTCTGTCCTACACTTTAAAGTGGATCAAGTTTTGGGTCAAAGATTAGTGACGTTGGCTTTTTGTAGAAGTGACGCGTAGGGGAATGGTTTGAAAAATCATTGCTTTGAGTAAAGAGTAATAGGAAGAAGTGCGTGTTTTTTTTACATTGTTGATATTAGGGCTTAGTCAAGTGGTAATCGACTTTCTGGCGATTCGTTATTTGTGCATCCACTTTCTACAAGATTGACATAAACTCACTTTTTTTTTTTTTTTTTTTGGGAATGGCATCTCGCAGTTCAACCTAGGAGGTTATCGTCTGCTTAACCGGACTATCCTGTGGATGCCTTAAGAGTAAGGCCTCCAGCCAGGGCATAAAACTTACAAACTAAGCGACTACACGCTAAGGGTACCCCCCGTGGGGTACGAGCCTCGGCTTAGGGCGTCGCTGGGGGAGGACTGCATGGGGACAGGCTGGATCTGAATGATATCATTATTAAGGGGCTGATTTAAAACTACTGGCACAGCATCGCGGGCTGGCTAGAGCGAGGGTCGGGGAGGGCATGGACCGGGACGTCGCGACGGACCTCGACGGCGAGGTCGGAAAGAATAAACTCACTTAGGCGTCAGCTCAATTTTGTACTTTTCCATCGCCGTGATCACTGATCGAATATCACTTTAACTAACCCCAAATATTGCTATTGCAACTTCCACTGTAACTTAACAGGTGCTGTTGCTTGGGAATCGATCTTTGGACTTTACTAATCTACAAATCACGTCTTTAGAAAAAGGTGGATTCATGAAAAATGCAAAACCAATTACGATATTCATGAATAAGCTCGCATAACGTAATGGCGTGAAAAACTAGAATTTTTAAGTCTAACTTTGCGATATTAAAATTCTATAAAAGCTTTTACGATTAAAATTTAAAAAACTCGATGAATCAGACTTTGCGCCCTTGCCCAATACCACAGAAAATATTGAAGCCATTTTCAAATAAAACTTAATTAGACATTCATTTGGTAGATCAAAGCAAGAAAATATTTCTACAGGTTAATGACACTGAACGCGATCAGCAAATCTAAATCTCTTCGATAACTGTCAGTGTGTCTATATTCAGAAACAATTTATGATGACATTGACAGATCTTGAACGTGATTTCGTGACTTCGTTTGGTTTCAATGGTGAAATCTGCCCTTACTAAAACATGATCACGTAAAAGCTGTGTTCAATAAAAATACTCATAGTAAAGTTATTTTCTATATTAATGTTAGAGCGACTGGAGTTTCTAAAGGCAATATTTCAAAAGAACAATATATGAATATTTTCCTGTTCGGACGATAAATATTGCCGGAGCACCCAAAATATACGGCGGAATAATAATTTCTTTTGCGGTTGCTTTTTTATAGCGAAAATACTAACGTAGAGTTTTTCCTGAACATTATTTTAAGTAAGTGTAAGAAACGTAGTGTTATTTCAAACAATTTAGGTGTATTTTTCCTAATCTGTCTGCTATTATGGATAAAAAATATTCTGAAATCTGCCTCGATTCACTCTTAGTATTCTTAGTAGGTTAAGACGTTAGTCTTGCGCATAATGTTTCCGCAGTCGTGTCTATATTAATATTTGAGCTTGACAGAACGCAATTATTTTTGTGCACACAATTGTTCAATCTCGAGGTACTTCTTGTGTCAGGATGATCAGAGGGCATAATATCATCTTTCCCATCTTGCACAATTTGTCGCCTCTACATCCTACTCTACGTCCCAATGTGTTAGAGTAAGCCGCAAAGACTCAAGTCATACGTAGCCGACTGATGGCATTTAGTTCCGTCTTCTCCACCAGCCCCCCAGCCAACGCCAACTTATACCGACGTGGCAGGCTTTGCGTCACTCGCACTCCAGAAACGTATTAGTTTTAAGGATTTTAGCGCAGGATCTTGAGTTATTCCGGAATATTCCAAGATCATTATTTTAAAAGGCGCCGCAGACTTTACCTTTAAAATTATAGTGAGTAGGAATATATTTCAGGAGTGACGGGCTCACATTTTTTAGAGGATACTTAGTTTAGGAGGCTTTATGTAAGTAATGGAAATTGTGTTGGGCTATCTAATATTTTGAAATGTTTTGCTAATGAGGTACCTACTAAGTTCATGATGTTATTTTACGGGCCTTAGCAACAGAATAGGCAAGGCCAAGTGTTTACACGCATTGGACAAGACTAATACCGAATAATTAAAAATAAAAACACTCTCAGATGGTCTTTGCAAGATAGCTGGCAGCAGCTAGATGACAGTTACGAGCTGAATGGCGTGCGGTTGGAGAAGAAGATGTCTGGTAGTGGATCGCAGACTCTAGGCTGATGATAATGATGAAGACAAATTATAACACCCAAGTCAGCATAGAAAACCCAAAAATAAAAAATCTGAAAGAAAACCTAATTTCCTTACAAAGTTTAGGTACCTACACCATGTAACCAGCACTAAGAAAATTAACCCGAAGAACCGGCAGAAGTTTGCGCTGCATTTTATTAAGTTCATCTGCATTAAAATTTATTCAGCGCGGTAGGGGGCGCCACCAGCGGTCGCTAGTAATTGCTAATGTAACAGTGATTTTATTAAAACCCTTATTGGACCGTTTTGCATTTTAAAGCTTTAGCTATTGATTGTGTTGAGGACAATTTTACGGCGGTAATTTTATGGCATTTTAATGGGATTAAGTGTAGACGATGGAAAGCGGTTGACGGCAATAAGCTCGCCTCCTATTTTATAGTCCTAAAAAATTACAAGGAAATGTGTTCTTCTTGTTGTTAAATGATTGAGTAGATACAAGTTTGCCCAAGTCTTCTGGGATTACATGTGTGATTTTAATGCTTTATGTTTTTCTCCGTGAGAGTCACTAAACTACAAAAAGAGTGAGGTAAAGTTGCCACTATCACAAAAGTTGCCGGTCAGTAAAATAATTTAATATTCTGCAGAAATTGTTAATGTATAATAATCATAATGGCATATAATGAGACACAAATCATGAGGGCCAGCGATGTAATTAATTAACAGTTAATAAGGATTCCTTTTGATCACAAACACAAAGTCGGCTTAGTCATTTTAAACAAAGTTGGTACTTTATAATCTCTACAATTGAAAAGTCATATACAAAAACTTTTAATTAAAATCGTCAATTATGAATTTAATCAAAGGTCAGCGCACAGTTATAGTATGGCTTCATCTCGAGCCGTTCGGCATTTTGCCTTAGAAATTTCATTCGCTACGTACATTGAAAAGCATAGCAACATCATCGCCTTAGACTGGGGACATGAAGTAAAAACTGGCCAAGTGTGAGTCGGACTCGTTCAAAAAAGGTTCCTTAGCACCACATTTTTAACACCTATTGGTAGGTAAATTTACACTCAACAGCAAAACTTTTGTTTTTCATAGTAAGTTAGTGAAAAACAAAGTTCATGAAACAGAAACAACTCCAAAACTAAATATCAAATTTTATTCAATCCAATTTTCATTGGAAATTCATGTTACGTTCTACAAACCCCCATTTTTAAATTTTCCTATTCTTACTTTAAAAATGAGAGGGGGTCACAATTTGTACGGCTTTAGAAGCGAATATCTGCTTGCTGTGTTGATACCCCAATATTTTTTCTATCTTCTCTAACATGCATGGAGGGCCTCACCTATTTAATTTTTTCTTAATTTTACATCACTTTTCTGTAGCGGTTCATAGAAGACACCTGCTCTCCAAAATAAATATAGTCTAGGAGAAAGTTTCGTAGTCTCGGGGCAAAAATTCTGTGACATACGGACGGAAAGACAGACGGACATGACGAATCTATAAAGTTTCCGATTTTTGCCGTCTGGCAACGGTATTCTAAAAATTTGTCAATGTGATGCTGATTCCATGCAGCATTTGCAGATGTGTGTTGAACTTAAGACGGTCACTTTAACAATTCAAAAATTTGTTACAGCTCTATAAAATTGTTTTAGTTTCAGTGGTTACAATTCTGTCTTCGAGTTTATCAACATTGTAACACCAGGTGCTCCACCAGGTGCTCAGGTTTATTTCACAGCTCACTCGAGAATTAAGCAAAGCTGAACGCTTCAACAATCCAGCAGTTAAGAGCTACGGTTCAAACTACGCTTTAAGATACAGCTGAGAACATCAAAATTGGGCACGTTGATTTTTATTTATTTGGTGAACTTTTTATTAATTTGGTGAAAAATTTCTACGTATAGGGTGCCTACATTTCTGCTAACTCTTTGGCGATTAGAAAAGTGTTGCTATGATATTTTTGTAACGTGGTTGTGGGAGAAAATATATGGTATTGGAGGATGAGTTTGATGACAGCACTAAGGAGTGAGAAATAAAAAGGGTTTTTGATAAAAGAAAACATTTTTTTTGCTGAAAATTTTGTTCACAAAAGTCAGCTATTATTTCAACAAATTGATGAAAAGCTTTTAATTACTGTATAAAAAATTATCTTCAAATCGTTTAATCGATTCAATCGATCTTTAATCGATTTTTTGAGTCATGTCCCTCATAAAAATATACATTAAATTACAATTTGTGGCAAACAACTTCGGTACCAAAAATAAAATTTTTATATTACCACATGGCGAAAAGCCATTCGAAAAATCCATTTATTCAAAACGAGCTGTTGCCTGCGACCTTCCTCTGCGTGAAATTATTATGAAAATATTTCAATCGGATTTTGTTACCAATTTCAAGGGTTTCTATTTTTTGGCACGCAAGCCTCATTCCTTTTTTAAATTAAAATAGCCTAAGTTACTCCTTAAAATATCAGCGATCTGCGATTAAAGTCCCGTCAAATCGCCGTTTCGGAGATTAGCCGGAACAACAGACAGACACACAAACAAAAAAAAAATGTTCTAAGTGCCGTATATACTTTCAAACTTTGCATTCAGCAAAACGCTGGTATTTTGAAAAGACAAACAGACACTTCAATTTAATTTATTTGTTTAGACTAGCGGGTCGCTCTGGCTTCGCACCGGTGCAGTTTTCTAATGAAGTTAATTAAAAGTACGCTTAGAAGACAAATAAAAAAAGAATTCAAAATTTTCTTTCAGAATAAACCTAGCTTTAATAATTATTACGATAAAAAGAAATACAAAATCGGTAGAAAATTTCTCAATTGACGATCCCTTATAAACGCGGCAATTGATTTTTATTCATACAGATTTAATGCCTTTACCAAACCCAAAATATATCGTTACTAAGGAGTCGGAACGATTTTTAACTAAAATAACATTTAAATGTGCCCATTGAATCTGTCCGAAAGTGTAAGATATCTTTACGCTGCGAAAGCGTCACTAGATGCTTCCTAATTGCATTTCACCGACTACCCTCTTCCAGATTACTTCTGTTGCAATTTACACGAGTGTACCAGCTCAATCTGACCCCCCTCGTCCGCCGGCACTTCGTCGAACGGGCCCTGAAGAGTTCGCTTCATTTATATGCTAGGCTCCAATTAAACTGGGCGCCCTCTTACAATCTTAACACGGTCCAATTTTAATTTTAAGGAATTGTTCCTCTCCTTTTAGAAATAAGTTTTTAAGTGTCACGACAATAATTGGATTTATTCTATTAAGGCTCTAAATAGACAATTTTGGAAGTCTAAATAGATAGCATGGTTCCTACGTGTATACTATATTTTTTTTGTTTCAATAACCATTTGACTCAAACGAATTTCATGAAAGTATTATTGTCAGTATCATAAGTATACTAGTCTAATTCTCTTTTAAGTTGTGTAGTAAAACGCTTGGTTAGTTTTACTGCAGCATCAAAGTTATTATTAAACATAATATTGTAGCTGTTATGTACAACAACAGCTACAATACATAAAAATAAACTTAACGTAAGGATTTGTAAGGGATATATACAATTGTACATTATGGTACATCCACATTTTGCAATTTTTTGTTTTGTTTATGTCGCCATATAAAAGGGACGAGCCAAATATCTTCAACTGACCACAAATCCAGACTCCGTGATATCTACAGTAAAAGTCTTCATGGAAAGCCTTAATTACAATTTTCCTAGCCTGAAAATCGACCCTAAGCTCATGCTCAGCATCAGCACTTGTGACCACTAAACGAAACAATCAGTTCCTAATTATTTCAATAGATCTTATTCCTTAAACCAGTATAATAATCACTGTATTTCCTCTCAGAATCACATACAATCGCTTCGTTCAAGGTAACTGGGGTCCAAATACACCATGTATATGCAAATGAGCCTGCAAAGGATTTGATAGCGTTATTACCCTCCTCAACCCCAACTAGAAAGGTTCCAAGGCTGTGAACCTTCTTGGAGACCTCCTAAACCCAATTGAGATAATCAGCTGTTTACATTATGGAAAAATGTTTTTATTTTTTGTACCTACAGTGTCATTGGTTAGGGTGACAAATTGAAAACAATGTGGTTTTTCTTTTATTTTTTAGTGTATCTGGAATGGTAATGAGACTGACTAATTCAAAATATGATTTTTTCATTTTTGACTAAATGGGCAAGTGTCTCACCAGAGGAAAACGCTGGAAAACGCGATCAAACTTCCTCCATACGAAAAAACCAGGGCAATAGTTTGTAGGATTGAAGTCTTATAGGCGCTGTCAGTTGTGCCTGGTCGTCTCTTAGCTGCCACGGCTTATTTCGAACTAATTATTTTATCTTTTAATTGTTTTTGCTATGGACACTTTTAACGTGAAGTCTTGCTACATCGTTCTCACATAATGTACCATCTCAACATGAATGATGTAACCAAGGTTTTTGTAACAAGATTCTGATTTAAAAGAGTGTCCATGGAGTTTCTTGCCCATTCTTCTCCATAGAGATCTACGCCTTGGAATGGGCAACTACAGTACTTTCACAGTTATTATGTCTTGTGACTGGGACTGTAGCTTCATTTTTATTGTTGTTCAACCATTCTAAAGTGCCTGTAACTGGCTTATTTGAAATAAATGATTTGATTTGATTGATTTGTATAAATAAGCAGTTTTCCTATCGGTCTAACTCTGAAATCAGGAAAACCAAATTAGCTGGTTACCTACACTTATTTAAGTTCATCATCATCATCATTTTTCAGGTCTTGCAACCATAAATGTATGACACAGCTGTTGTTTTGTGAGTCCTCCACACTTTAAAGTGTCGATCTCGTTAAACTAATCAGATAGTTTTTTTAGGCCATGGTCGTTATTTTGTTTGCCACAGACTTATGATTGTTATAACATTAAATATAAAATCTTGTATTTAATTTAAATCTACGATAAATCAAAAACCGAACCACTTTAGTATCGAATTGAACATACATCAAGACATCAATATCTACAGAAGCATTTGCAATAACATAATAAAACTTGAAGCTTTATCTTTAAAATGCCATTTATAAGCGATTATGATCAAGATTTAGGTACGAGTATAATATATTTTGTGTTAGTCTAAAATAATGTATAGGTACGTTCATTATGTCAAACTGTTTGATGTGAAATATTATCTACAAGAGTTTGTATTGGAAATAAACGTAAGTACTTGTGTATTAATCGAATGTCAAGCACAACTCATTATACTTATCTTTCGCCGAATCTCGAAACCCGATTCGATTTGCTCAGCTTATCTCTCGACCTTCCATTACTTCTGACAGAACATGAAACAAAGATTAACATAGCTTCTAACGCAAATAATATACGCTTTAAAATGAAGAAGACTCAGATCTAAACAGGTTTATCTGATTTAAGTGACATGTGGTTCTAAAAGAAAATGTCTGCCGTCCAGACAAATCATATTACTTTATAGGTTGAAGTCGTCCCTAGAGCCCCTTCTCTCTGGTCGAAACTGTAAAGTGCTGATAGAAAATAAAGTTAAAGGAAAAAAGATAAAAAAATTCCATACATTTTATTAAATTCCCAGCCAGAGTTACCACAAAGAGATATTATAGAAAAAAAGAGTAATTTGATCTACGCGACCGCAAGTTGACACAAGATAGACGTTACTTCAAAATTCGTTATGACGAATATTCTGTAATTTAATTAGGACCTGCGTCTGACAAGGTAAACGGAAATGGGACATTGGGTCATAAATAAAGGATATTGTGTTTTTTATACAAAGATAACAATGCTGAGGAAAATACTTTGTTTAGGTTATTTGGTCTGGCACGTTTAAATGCTTATTTGTTCGTATTTACGACCTTATGAAAAGTTATTAGCATCTAAATTCAATTAGCATGCCAGCCAGACACCCGTACTTGAGAAAATCGTCAGCAAAATGTTTATTTAATCAAAGTTCAGCCCGAAAATAATCGCCGCTTTGATTTATTCGCTAAGTTCTAATTAAGTACATGAATACTTGAGTAAGTTCGACATTGTTGCAAACTTGTACGACAAAGAATTTTAGTATAGCATTATTGGAACAAATAATAATATGTAGAACAGTGAAAATAACTTAACATCCACTTATTTTGGGTGCTGACTGATTGATGGGCTAAGTGCCCAGCTCTCTGCCATCAAACACATTACTGTGACGAAGAGAAGAGACACCAATTGTGACTGTTTCTTTTAAGACTATTATATTAACTTTGCATCTGATTTTAACTGTTGATGATCCTAGATTTCCATCTACATACATATTGTAGTGCTTGACCCAACAAAATATCTTATCATATGTCTGCCCGGTATCGTAAAAATAACTTCATAAAAGGATACCTCTAGAAGATTGACAGCAAACCGCATTTACAAAGGGATACCTACCGATTGTATGCAATTTTCGCTTAGTGGCCAATTCTTTAGTCAAGAATTTTGGCTTGCTACTTTTGAGTTATGGGTATTACTTTGAGACGTATACAGGGTGTAATGGAAAGGGTATATACATACTGAAAGGAGTCCTATAGACCATCAAACTGTACATGTTTTTACATTGGACAAACATTGTAATAGCGATAAAAATAACTGCTGCCCCATACAAAATTTCAATACCTATTTGACCCAAATGTATATTGAGTATTTAACGGGCATTTGTTCCCCCACTTCAGATTCCCAGCTGAAACGCTAGGAAACAGTGAATGGACGTTTTGAGTTGTGAAGCGCTGGTTTTGACCCTAGTTTGAACAAAATTACTTTTGATTTCAAGACTTTGAAAAAACAAAGACTACTCGCCTCTAGTAACAATATAAAACATACGATCAATACGCCATACGTTCTGTGTGTTGTCGGACGTTAAGAATAGCACCATCCCATATCTTCTCGTGGGTGTCGTAAGAGGCGACTAAGGGATTTGCCAGAAAAAGGGCAGTAGCGTTCTTTGTACTTTTGTAACGACCGTACTCGCCAAGCGTGGCGATTATGGCAAAACCCCCCCTTCTTGGGGGACGTCTATGTCCAGCAGTGGACGTCTTTCAGGCTGAAATGAAGGATGAATGATGATGATGATGATGATGATGAAGGATGGATGATGATGACCATTACGCGATGAGGCTCTCGTTAGACAGCTGGATCAAAGGCTTGATTCAGAAAGCGGTAGGTACTAATGGACACGGTTGGTATTGTAAGAAGGTTCTTTTCGCTGGAGCCCTGACTGTAGCTTGAACCCTGTTCCCGATACCGGTGGCTACAATTTTTATATTTTTAATGATTTTATTCTTTTTTTTAAGGAATATTTAAATATTGATGAAATTTGTATAGAAATAGATAAAGGAAAATAAAACATACCACCCAGAGTAAACAAAGACAAATTTAAGTGGGTGTAAATCTGATGAGGAGTGCATCATCGCGTCAGAGACACAGTCTGACGCAAACAGCTACAGAAGCGTCAGTTACTGAACCGTTACAGATATTGTGTGTATGGAGTACTCAGTTGGAAAACATTTTCCTTCGGGTTTCAAGGTGGTAAAACGAGTGCATAGAGACTGATTGCTTCTTTTCTGCGCAAAGACATTTACATAATAATATGTATGAAAGGTCGATCATCGTCACTTGCCAGACGCATGTTGGTTATTTCGGACTACAAAATAGTTAGTCAGATTTTTAAAAATTCGTGCTCATCATTACTTTTCTTGTTTGCTTTTTCACAAGTTGGTTAGACGCAGAGGTGGCCATAATTGTTCCATTGCTTGAGATTTCTGACAGACATTTCAGCAGTATGAAATATCTATCTGTAACTGTTACATGGATAGTAAACAAAATGATCCTATAATGGTTCCGTTTTTCCCTTTGTGATACGGAACCCTAAAACAATTCTAACTTTTTCCGACTCCTTCAAGGTAGGTAATTGGCCGGTTAACTCCACATTCGTATTTTTCCACATTTATATCGCCGATAAGTTTCCGCCTATAAACGCAGTGACCCATTTTTCAGCGAGCCAATAGCTGTCAAAGTCAGAATCGTCCCGCGTCATGCAGAAATGTCACTCCGCTCTTACGCACTCTGGTCACTGCTGAATTTTGTAGTACGTATATACTACGTACTACGTACGTATATAGATTTTAGTACTTTTTAATGGAATAATTTACAATCAGCCAACCAAACCAACTTATAAATATGTTAATAAAAATTAGGACTCTATAAGCGCTTAAGTCTGTATCTATTTATCCAATTCTATGTGCAAGTTAGGTTTCGAGTTTAAACAAGCCAAGCACCTCTAATTTATCGGATTCATGGGTATTGTATGATTATCACTTGCTTCAGTGAAAACATAGTGAGGAAACCAGCATGTCTAAGAGATATTTCCCGACGGCATGTAAAGCCAAGTCAGATGCTCACATGCACTAACCACATGAATAAGAAAGAAGTGCATGCAGTGCATGTATGTGTATATTGCATGTGTAGTGTAGAAACTTATTTAATTATATTTTATCAAAACGGGTTACCTAAAACGGTTTTTACAATTGTTTAATGTAAAAATTGGCCTTAGATTTACCAAAACTGATGAAGCGAATTGTCCATTGCCTCAATATCATCATCTGACAACTGATGCACAAATGTCTTTCTTGTATCCACGGTAATTCTTGAAAATCTCGACTGTTCTGTAGTCACGCCTGGCGTGTGCGTGATAGCAACGTGTCGCTGAAGTGACGCACGTAACAAACAATGTGTCGGATGCAGGGGTGACGCACCTTTCAAACACCACAGTTTCAAACATTTATTCAGGCGCAAACACATCAGTTTGCTATCAACCGCAGGTAGACACTGTGGGCAGTTCTTTCAAATAGTTCCTGTTTTTCAAGTTTATTAATAGTTCTGTAAAAAATTAAATCATCATTCTGCTGTCCTTATCTTAGTTTATTTGGAGTCGGCGCAGCATCTCTTCGTCTTCCAACTTTAGTATTACTCGACATCAGCTGACACATCATTACCATTCATCATTTCAGCCGAAAAACGTCCACTGCTGGACATACGCCTCCCCCAAGGAGGAGGGTTTTTGCCATAATCGCCACGCTTGGCAGGCGGGTTGGCGATCGCAGTACGGTTGTTGCTTTTGCAACAACACACAGAGAACGCTGCTGCCCATTCTCTGGTAAGTCCCTTAGTTGGCTCTTACGACATCCACGGGAAGATATGGGATGGTGCTATTCTTTACGTACGACACCATATAGAATACATTACCATTACCATTAAATATGTCTCATTTTAATTAATTTAATTGGAATAACTTTTAATCAAGTTTCTTGAATGACCTCAATTGGGTAAGTTTTCTAGGCAAAAATTCGTCCAAAGGTGTTATTTTTAACTTCGTCATTATTACTTCCACCAGTTAAAAACCCGATAAACGACCTTAAAAATATTTTTATCTTTGAACATCGACGCCAAACTTTAAAACTCCGTGATTTTCTGACTTGGTAAAAGCAGACTTCCGTGAAATATTATTTTGTGTGACCTATTTCTCGTGAGGCCAATATCTGTCATTGTCAGGACGTGACGTCATCGACGTGTCCTGTATATGTCCTGTGTAGTTGTGTGTGTGTGTGTGAAAAGTTAGATGATTTTTTAATTGCATTGTAATAATTTTACTGAACGGAGTACTGCGTTGCGTCAGAAAAAAAAACCGGCCAAGTGCAAGTCTTACTTGCACACAGGGTTCCATAGCCCTAAACAATATTTTGAGCTATGTTTTTTGTGAAATAAATACTTTTTATTATTTATTATTATTATTAACTGTCATTCATTAGTTAGTAAACTTCCACTCAACCGCAAAACTAAATTGGTTTTTCATAGTATGTTAATTAAAAACAAAGTTACTGCTGCAGTTTGATGAAAAAGTCCCATATTTCAAAAACTAAACATCAAATCTTATTGAAACCAATTTTCGTTGATAGTTTTCTTTACGTTCTACAATCCTAAATATTTTCAGAGTTTTCCTCCTCTTACTTTAGAAATTAGAGGGGGGACACACATTTTACCACTTTGGAAGTGGCTCTAGCGCAATCTATTCAGTTAAGAAGAAAATGAAATTAGAAACCTCAATATCATTTTTGAAGACCTATCCATAGATAAACCACAATCATGGGTTTGATTTTCAGTTCTATGTATATACCAAGTTTCAATAGTATAGTTCTCATAGTTTCTGAAAAAAGTGACTGTGACATACGGACAGACAGACAGACAGACATGACGAATCTATAAGGGTTCCGTTTTTTGCCATTCGGCTACGGAACCCTAAAAATAACGATTGTAGTACAATTAATTTTACCATTCACGATATCCCATTCCGAGGCTTCATTTTCTTCTTTGTTCCACTAGGCAAACATGAAGAAAACCAGCAGAAAAAAAGAAATGAATGATGAATGAATTAAGCCTTTATTCATTCATCATCGATTACAAATAATCTCTTCTTCTGCACTGTTTGTCATAGCTTTTGTTTTCTGGGTTTTCATCGTTAAACCAGTGTTTGCTTTCTCTGTCCATTTTTTCCAGCATCCACTGAAGTTCTCTGATGTTGGTGCGAAGATAAACAAATCGTCGGCAAACCGTAGTTGTGTAAGTTTTTCACCATTTTTATATTAAGCCCGTATTTTTCTCAGTTGAGATGACGAAAAATCTCTTCTAGAACTGCTGTGAATATCTTTTGTTTTTTTAAACCCTTTCGCCACACTAGGAATTTCTCCTGTATCGTGGCTGCGCTTACAAACATTTAAACTAACATACACAAACAGCCAGACCCGGAACAACTATCTGTAGGCCATACAAATATTTGTTCCGTGCGGGGATCAGTCGATCGCTCAACCACTGCGCCAACCTTGCCGTCTTTGGGCATAAGGGGTCACCTTGGTGCACTCCCCTTCGGATTGGTATTGCTTAATAACCTACCCATTGCTAGCCAGGTCTATGTTGCGTTTAAGAAAACAAAAACATTTTAAATTAAATCTATTTCCGGGATTGTTACTTTTTCTTAGTGTACTGGCACTGACCTATATCTGCTCCGTCCAATATCTGCCATAGTCAGTCGCGTGACGTCACAGCGTGTCGAGAGCACCGCGTGACGCGCGTCGGACGCATCCGAGCGTGTTTGGAGCACCGTGTACCGACGCAGCGATGTGGTGGGTAAGGTCTAGTGTTTTGTTTTCATGTTGTCATAGTATATTCCGTACTTCTATGCTTTGCTTTGTGAATAAAAATAAAAGTCAGGTCTACAGATTTTTTATTATAACATTATTTTTTTTTATCAAAAGTTGGTAGGCATATATCATCATGATCACACGTTATGATAATTTAAAATCATATGAGCCACATTGCACAGAACGAATGTAAATAAATAAAATCCTTGAACATTCAGATCATCACAACAGATTGAAAATAATTTGCCTACACACTGTCATCATCAGTGATCGGAGTAGGTAGATTGGTTTTTGGTACTTGTGTTATAAATGCACACAGAAAGAATAACATGGATAAGTCATTTTTCCGGAAAGTAATTCCGGTATTTCTGGATTCAATTAAATATTGTAAATCTTGGTACCTAGTGATATTACTACTCAATTCAAAATTTAAAGGAAGGTATCAAAACTAAATTACTTTATTATTTAACTGTTGAAATTTTCAATCCACGTACCTACTCCGATCAATGGTCTAACTCCTTCAATTAATGATTGCAGATAAGTCCTTAATAATGAAACAGTATTTCTCAAAGTACTTTAACTTAAAAAGCATCCAATAAACACACAGAAAAGGTTACACAACATTGTTTATGCAATCTCGTTATTCTTTTTCTGGATTAAAATGATACCATGAAAAATTTAAGATGCAAATAATGTTATCAAACAGCGTCTTATTATATTAAAAGTACGCCTTTTATCCCCAGAGAGATTTATCTTTTACTCTTGTATATTTTCCGTAGTTAATGTATATTTAGAGAAGATTAAATATGTAAGGTATAGAAGGTTAAAAAAGAGTGGATTTTGTAAGGTTAACCAAGTAGAAAGCCACTCAATTTTGTTGAATTTAAATACAAGACGAGAACGATGATGATTTATTTATGTATTTATTTATGTGCAACCAACAAAGCTTCCACCAAAAGTACATGTTAAACTACACATACTATTTTTACAATTTATAGTGTAGCCTTAATAAAAGGCTGCCACGGCATGCATTTATTTATCATAGGAGTATGAAAACAGAAAAATTGATTTTACTTATTTAGTTACACAAATATAGTCAATTGTTACATAAATCCAACATACAAATACAAAATAAAAACTTACTATGTAATGCTGGATTAGTTTGATTATTCCGATTAATTTAATAAATTTTGTTCGAACTTTGCCAACCATTGAAAATAAAATAAAAATGATGATTCTGGTCTCAACTTCAGTCTGTCAGAAAACTGATCAATCTACTCGAACCTCTAATTTATTTAAAATTTTGACATTGACCATCAATGAGAGAGTGAATACGAACAGTTTCAAGTAGTAAATTGGTCTTCTGATTTGGCGAAGGTTGCAGGTATTAACTGGATACGAAACGAAAAGGACCGGGGCAACCACCCAGTCCTCTGACTGAAAAAGTGATCATGATGATGTAATTGTTATGTCATCTCAGAACAGTAAAGGAGATCAATCAAAGGTTAATAAAACCCTTCCTAAGAAAATAACTCTTCTTCATCTGCCAGCCTTTTCTCAACTATGTTGAGGTCGGCTTAATAGCTGAATACCAGTATGTTACATAGAGCGACTGCCTTCACAACCGAGTTAGTACTGGGTAATAATTACCCCTTCATCATTTCAGCCGAAAGACGTCCACTGCTGGACATAGGCCTCCCCCAACGCCACAACAATTGACATAAAGGGGGTTTTGCCATAATCGCCACGCTTGGCAAGCGGGTTGGCGATCGCAGTACGGTTGTTACAAAAACACAGAGAACGCTGCTGCCCATTCTCTGGCAAGTCCCTTAGTCGCCTCTTACGACACCCACGGGAAGATATGGGATGGTGCTATTCTTTACGTCAGACACCATACCGAACTTTAATTGAATTACCCCTTAGTAAGACTTATTGTCAGAATTTTGTGCTACTGACTGTCTGTAACTGTCAAAGATCTACTAATGATAGCTAGGCCCAATAGCTTAACGTGCTTTCCAAGGCACGGAGGAAACTCGGTATGTAATGGGTGGTCACCCATCCACGGACCAACCTAGGCTATCGCGGCTTAACCGAAAGATCGAACCAAGCGGCTGTTATTATTTATCCACGAGCTCCTCCCCTACGAAAACAGATAAGATAAAAAAACACGTTACCTCGGTTAAAGTTAAAACTAAGAACATTTCCTGATAGGAAGCTATTAGAAGGCACTTTGCGTTCAGCCAAGCTAAACGTTACGCCTGTAGTGCAGGGCGCGATTACTTCATGCATAATATTGATACTTCAGCAACTAGAACTTTACCAGCTCGATACGTGTACCCGATATGTGAACATGAATTCATTAAACTTATGCTTTTGTAGTCACAAGATATAACAAGATCATAATAAGTTGATCGTAAAATCGTACAGTTTAGTTCGTGGAATCTTGATGGTTAATAAATTCATTCTAGAAATTCCAGAAAGAAGACTCATTTACTGAATGCCATGAGCTTACGCTCATGTATAAGCACTTTCAGCAGATCCGGATTACCTCACCTCATTTTTAGGGTTCCGTACCTCGAAAGGAAAAAAGCTTTGTTGTCCGTCCGTCACGTCTGTCACGACCCTTTTTCTCAGGTACGCGTGGAGGTATCAAGCTGGAATTTATATCGAATACTCAGTTCTACTGTCCCAAACTTCTAAACCAACGCAATCAAAAGATACAGCCGTTTATGCCGCAAATTTTTGAGACTCGCAAGGGAATCAAAACCTACAGGGTACGTCCCGTGAACTCAGAATCTTGAAATTTGGTACGAAGCAACGTCTTATAGCACAGATAAAGGGAAAATTGCGAAAACTGTAAATTTTTAGTTAGATCATACAGGTTTGTACTGAACCCTCAGTGCGCGAGTCCGACTAGCACTTGGCCGGTTTTTTTTTCAAGCTGTTGGCTGATTTGTGGCAATACCATTGCGATGTTTATGAGTGGTCGTTAAAGTATAGAGTTTCATAGAAATCATGGTATTCAGCTCGACTTGAGCCGAAGCGTATCCGGTGCACTGGCTATTTAAATGTTCATTGACTTGTAATTAGTACTGCTACACTCCAAAACTGGACGCAAAACGTTCGAAAGTTGCTATAGCAGTCATCATTGCATCTGGTTTAATGGACTTCCTCTGCCTTTTAGAAACTTATGAAAACCATATCACCTAATACATTTTAAGGCTCAATTATGACATGAATAGTGGTGCATTTGCCAGTAGGTACTAATTCGCACAACATAACATCAGTAGTAGGTACATCTGCATCGGCAATGCGTGACATGCGATTACGTCATGAATATTGATAAGAGTACTCACGGGCTTGTTATGTGTACATACGGACTGCAAGACCACTGGACTATACAAATGGACACCAGCATCAATACTGACTACTGATTAACTGAGCCATAGATTCGATTAGCGCGAGACATGATCCTTATCTCCATCGAGCCATCCTCCACGATTTTCAAGCTGATTGTCATGAAGAAACCAAAAATACAAAATTACTACATCGAAAAGTCACATTCGGTTTTGAACGTTGGAGTAATATTTTCCTCATTTTATCTGACTCAGTCTATAATAAAAGAAAAAGTGCACGAATAAAGTATCAACTCAGACCAATAGACGATGACCATTCCTGCATTATAGCAACGAACTGGAAAAACGACATTAGAACTGCTAAAATATTGTCAGTCCATTACTTTCGAACCTAACGCTCAACTCGTACCAACTTCAAAACTTTCTCCCTTTAAACTTCTAAACTTTTACAATAAATTTATCTTCAGCAAATTCTGGAGGCATTTCATCGATACCGCATCCATATTTCATAGTGCTGTGCTGCTTTCATCTTCTAGTGTAATTGACAGCACCACCTGACACCCGACTAAGTGATTTTTTATTTATTCATCGGATGAACGCCTTACAGTGTAATAGATGAAGAGTCTTGTAGAAAAGTGTTGAAAGATTGATAATGTGTGAGATAATGATGCAGAGGTGAGAGATTAATGAGGCAGCTGATCAGGTGAGAGATATGAGAGGCCATTAGTTGCGAACGTGCTTCAGATTATTTAAAAAAAAAACGCAAGTCTATTACTAAGATTACTTTTCAGCCTTTTAAGTGTTTAATATTTTTAGTGTCATTTTACGATAATATTCTTTAAGTTAGACGTTAGTAATGACATAAAGTTCAAAAAAAAGTTTGACAAAGCAATTTGACGCGAAATCATTATTTTTGCCCTTTCGTAATGTTCACTATATTACCTAATACCTATCTACTAATGATTCCCTGGCACCCCTGAGGTGTCGTTTCCATTTATGATTCTCCCAGTAAATACGGTATAATACATATTAACCAATTTACTTAGCACTAAACAATTAATATACCCCCGAGACTCGCCTGCTATCAACTTATAGACGAAACTAAAGCCACACATTAAAGGCCCATAATTTTAGTTAGGTTGTAATTTACAAACAGAATCGTTAAACCAGTGACTTGTAACCAATCAAATAGACAGGCGACGTTGCATTAAGTCAGGACACGGAGAAGTAAGAAATGGAGTGTTATGTTTCTGATAAGAGTCGTTAAAAAAACAGCAATCATTAAAACCCGTTACCGCAATATTTGACATTCAGAATAGTGTTGTTCTGAATTTCAAATATTAACTTCATTACGGTACGCTCAGCGGTTGATGCCCTATGTCCCAAAGTTCCAAGTTCCCCAAAAAAATTTTTCATAAATTCATTCCCAAGTTCCCCAATATTAAAAGTTCATTTGTTTGTAAAGTTCACACTTGATCATTTCTGGTACTGAGGTCTCCAAAAGAGTTACAACAAAATAAAATCAGTACCTATTTAAAATTAACTTTATTTTAGAAGATATATTTTCTGTATGAATAAATATTCACAACTGCCATCTTGAATTTTTATTTCGACCATACTCTTCAATTTAAATAACAAAACTATAAGGCTAGCATAAACGTAAGGTAGTATGAATATGAGTTCTGGGGTAAGTACAACTTAAACGATATCATCTTGTCACAGTCGGTGTTCCAGCTATTTTAGAGCCCAATGGTTTGGCACGCGACGATGGCAAAAGACCGGACGGTGTGTCTTTATTTCCTTGAAAGAGTAGGCATTTAGTGTGGGATGAAATACATATTACATTTTACCCTATTGATTCTCTAAAGTAATAACAAATATCATTACTCAATACTTACGTAAGCATTGATTTGGCGACTGTACTATTCTAGATTTCGGTCAAGGTCGTACAATTTTGTTTTTTTATTTGCTTTGGGTAACTCGGGGAACTGCGTCACTATTTTCATTACGTATCTTACAATCGGTGAAATGTTACTTTACTCATCAATTTACATTTAGCAAGTAGGTAGGGTTGCAAGACAGCAAGCGGAATAACGTTTTTATGGAAGAAACGCAATTACATCGAACGGTGCATGAAATAATGAATCTCTCCTCTCGTCTCAAATTTTGTGGATCCAGACTCGATGAACTTAGATAATGCTTTTAAGCACTCCATTTAGTACATCCTTCATGACGAAAACCTATCAAAATTTTACGAGCCCGCCACGGAGGAGACTGGCAGAATTGGAAGTGTCTCGGATCTTTGCGGCTTAATCATGGCCCGAATTAGGCATGAGACACTCGCTAAAGTTTTGACATCAGCTATTTTGAGACTGCAACGGAGCACTTTGACGTTCTAAAAAGCCAGACCATTTTAGGAATCCTGAACTTCGATTTAATGTACCATTTAAAAGTCAACGTCGGCTTTGGTTCATTAGAGAAAGTAGGTCTTACAACCCACACGAATAAGAGATTTTTATTTTACAGTCTGAAGGCATTAAAGCTAAGTATAATATAAAAAATGGATAAAAGCATAGAATGAAATAAATGGACTTAAAACCTACTTCTAAAAAATTTTAAAAATCACCGACACAAAAAATATTAATCGAAGCGTTGTTGCGTCGGGGGTCCGCTTTGTTTTGTTCTTGTGCTAAGCGGTCCCCCGACGCTACGACGCCGATGCTTGGATTAATGAAGTTTTGGTTTTTTAGAGGTTTTTTGTTTTGCTGCGTTTGTTTGCTTAGCTTTTTTAAACTAATTATTTTTTCTTAACCTTGACTGTTGCATTTCTGGGCATAGGCCTCCCCCCATTCCTTCCACTTTTCAGAGTGATGTGCCTCTTCTCGCTAATTAACGGAAACAAGGAAAGTTATAATTAAAGAAAAAACGAACTTTTAGGGGGGCGTGTGAGGCCTCCTCCCTTTTGAAGATAAGAATTCAAATTTCGAATCAACCAGACCTGTGGAAGCTGTTTATAAGCTCTTCATCAACCATAAAAGAGGTGAAGATCTTCAAACGGTTGAGCAGATTTTCTCGAAACATAGCTAAAAAAACTCTCGAAGGGGCATCGTATTACCCAGTTACTGGGCTAAGGAGGTCAGATAGGCAGTCGCTTCATCTAAAATACTGGTACGCAGTTTCATCCAGTTAGACTGGAAGCCGACCCCAAGATAGTTTGGGAAAAGACTAGGCAGATGATGGTGAGCTAAGAACACTCTCAATTAAAACACTTTTCTAACGTAACCAATTTTATCAAAATCGGTTCATCTGTTTCGGAGCTACGATGCCACAGACAGACACACAGATCCACAGATACACACGACAAATTTATAACACCTCTCTTTTTTGGTCGGGGGTTAAAAATAATGATTAGAGGCAGAATTAGGTTTTGTTTAATCATCAGTCGTTTCTCAGACGCAGCAGGGCAAATACCAAGTTAGATACGCTCTGATTGTCAGGTTGCCGATAATACTGTGGAACTTCACTCACGGGATGACGACTGTGAAACTGTGGAATAAATAAAACCTGCTCTGTCTACACTAAATTGAGATAAGGGCAGAGGTATGAGATTGACTTATAATATAAAAATACCTAATTTATGACTGCCCGACAAGCCTAGATTTTCCATCGCTTGCATCACATATCATACTACGGTGCGAGCAGACGACGCGACAGCGTGACGTATAGCTGACAAAGACAGACGTGATGTATGAGCGTGCAAGTGCTGGCTGGACATTCGCGGCTGTGTCTGGCGTGCTATTTTAGAAATTAAAAGTTTAACACATGTTTTAGTAAAAGCCACGACAAAACTTTTAAAGATAATATTGAAGTCAAGGAAAATATTCTGGACTATAGATAAGTTATATTCTCTCCAGTACAATATCCTATCTTTTGTTTTCATCCTACCTAAAACTACTCTGCTGTACCAACGATCGTATTCCTATTTCCTCTAAAAAATCCTGCCAATAAAATTTCCAAGAGCCATTCGCAACAAACCTCGTATCGATTTACACGTAGCGAATCCTCGCTTTGGGGCGCTCGCTTTGACCTATCGATACCGAGAAATATAATATGGAGTCATTGTGGATGCTGGTAGCATGCTAACACGTCGCCAAGTTAAAAGTATCAGTATTCACGGGGATAGGGATCGCTGGCACGTGTGACGTCATCAATATTCACGTGCCGTCGGCGTGACGGCCCGTCACGGCGCCGCGTCACGCTGACGTGAGAGCGTGATTAATGGAGGCGTGTCACACCAGGTGCATTTTGCTGTCGGGACATAATAATGTCATCAATGTATTGGTCTTTAAGTCTTTATGGGCTGTTCGAACACCTGCTCAAAGGGTAATCTTTTTTAAACAGTAGCAATTTACTAAATAATGAAAAAAATAAATTGTTTAATAATTTAGAAACAATACTTGGTGGGGATTGTTACTTATTTTTCCAAAAATCCCCACTAGGCTGAGTTTATATAACTAGTGGGGATTTCTGGAAAAAAAAGTAACGATCCCCACTGGTGGGGATTTATCGGTGGGGATTTCTGGAATAATCCGTTATTTATGATTTTTCGCGTGTTTTTAGGGTTCCGTACCCAAAGCACCCTAGGAACAATCGGGACCCTATTACTGAGACTTTGCTGTCCGTCCGTCCGTTAGTCCGTCTGTCACCAGGCTGTATCTCATGAACCGTGATGGTTAGCCAGTTGAAATTTCTACAAATTATGTATTGCTGTTGCCGCTATAACAAAAATACTAAAAACAGAATAACATAAATATTTAGGGGGGCTCCCATACAAAAAACTGATTTGTTTTTGCTCGCTTTTATAAATAATGGCGCGGAACCCTTCTTGCGCGAGTCCGACTCGCACTTGGCCATTTTTTTTACCAACTCTGTACAACACATCACAAGTAACATCTGACAGTTAATTCGATCTTCGACAGTTATCACAGGTAGTTCAGAATCCCGAAAGTCTGACAACCAGTCTTCCCAAGGAGTAACTTAATACCCAGGAACTAGGTTAGATAAGCAGTTGCCCTATATCAAGTATTGGTTTTCACCTGCATCCGGTTAGACTGAAAGCCAACCACAACATAGTTGGGAAACGGGTAGACAGGTGACAATTATAACAAGTACATATTTTATGCAAGCAACAAAATGTCATCAGTATTACGCACAACGGCATAGTGTGAGATTTTTGGAAGTACCCACGAACCTAAATACATAATAATATGTAATTTGTCAATCAAATACGTCAGGTTAATTTGTAAGTTCGAGTGTCGAAGGACAATATGATAAGTTTTTTTTTATGTTTAAATTTGTTCTCATGTAAGGGAAATGTAAATTTCTTTAAGAGAATTAAATGTCTTTAACCAGATTTACAAACGTGCGTAATTATGCTGTGGTGTCTTTATTTCAAGCAGATGTATGAATACGCATTTCTTATTACGTCGGTATAGTAGTGGCTGTATCAATATTCCAGTACCCGGTATTCCCGCAGGCGTTACGTGAACTAATCTGCTTCGATAAAGTATGATACAGCTTCTAGTATACATGTAGGTTCTTCCTTACATGTAGGTGATGTTTTTATATTAAGTAGGTCTCTTCTTAAGTTACATCTTAACGTTTTATTTCTTCTCTTTCTCTTCAGTAGTTTTTAAAGCGTTTCGAGTTTATTAAACAGGATGGAGATAAGGTTTTCGGTATTATATCCATCCAATACATTTTGCAGTTATATGGAAACAGATCCAGTTTCAAAAAAATATTATGTAGTACAAGCAAAGATTAAAGTTTTCAAAGCTTCAGCCTACAAAATAAAATCATTTTGTTTAATCAAATTAAAAATTTCTTCCGGTAATAACATGTGCTCTCAAAAAACCGGCCAAGTGCGAGTCTTACTCGCACACAGGGTTCCATAGCCCCAAACAATATTTTGAACTGTCATTCATTAGTTAGTAGTTTTAGTTAGTAAACTTCCACTCAACCGCAAAACTAAATTGGTTTTTCATAGTATGTTAATGAAAAACAAAGTTACTGCTGCAGTTTGATGAAAAAGTCCCATATCTCAAAAACTAAACATCATATCTTATTGAAACCAATTTTCGTTGATAGTTTTTTTTACGTTCTACAATCCTGAATATTTTCAGAATTTTCCTCCTCGTACTTTAGAAATTAGAGGGGGGGGGGACACACATTTTACCACTTTGGAAGTGGCTCTTGCGCAAACTATTCAGTTTAGATAAAAATGATATTAGAAACCTAAATATCATTTTTGAAGACCTATCCATAGATACCCCACACGTATGGGTATGATGAAAAAATAAATTTTGGTTTTCAGTTCTATGTATGGGGAACCCCAAAATTTATGTTTTTTTTTCTATTTTTGTGTGAAAATCTTAATGCGGTTCACAGAATACATCTACTTACCAAGTTTCAACAGTATAGTTCTTATAGTTTCGGAAAAAAGTGGCTGTGACATACGGACGGACAGACAGACAGACAGACAGACAGACATGACGAATCTATAAGGGTTCCGTTTTTTGCCATTCGGCTACGGAACCCTAAAAACAACCCCTAATTACACATACCTAATTAATCTCATTCTAATATCTACTGATAAAGTTCAAATAAGTCTAAATTTATTACAATATATTGAATTTTCGCGTGTAGTTAATAAAATGCTTAAACGATTAACTTCGAGAGTTATCTTCTTAAAGTTTAATTAATTGTTTTACGATATTATTGGGACTAAAATTAAAATGTAATTATAATTTGCTTGAAGAGTATTAAAATGTGCTATATTTAGATTTTGCGATTTTTATGATAAATAGGGAAAAATGTAGCGAGTTTATTACCAAAACTATCGAACGATACAAATATATTATTTAATAAACACTTATTCGTTAGAAAACAAATTTAACAAACGTTCAGCGTGTTCAGGTTAACAGTTTTTTTATCATTTTATTAACCCCCGACCAAAAAAGAGGGGTGTTATAAGTTTGACGTGTGTATCTGTGTATATGTGTATCTGTGTGTCTGTCTGTGGCATCGTAGCTCCTAAACGGATGAACCGATTTTGGTAAATGTGGTGTCGTTTGAAAGGTATTTTAATCGAGAGTGTTCTTAGCTATGTTTCGAGAAAATATGCTCAGCCGTTTGAAGATCATCACCTCTTTTCTAGTTAATGAAGGGATATAAACAACTTACACAGGTAGTCTATTTGAAATTTGAAATGTTGTCGCTTGTCACCATGGGCATTGCTGAGGGGGGGGCAATCCCCTCCCTACTTTTTTTTAAATTTAAGTATATCTTTCCTTGGTTTCGTTAATTATCGAGAAGAGACACAACATCGAGAAAATTGGAAGGAAAGCGGGAGGCCTATGCCCAGGAGTAGGACAGTCAAGGCTAAGAAAAAATAATATAAGATTAAAAAGCATTAAAAAAAAATTAATTTAAAAATTAAAAAAAAACCCCGACATAAAAAACCTCTAAAAAGACAAAAAATAAATAATCCAAGCGTCATAGCGTCGGGGGACCGCTAAGAAGACCGCTGAGTACAAGCACAGAACAAAGCGGACCCCCGACGCTACGACGCTTGGATTTATTTTTGTCTTTTTAGAGGTTTTTTATGTCGGGATTTTTTAAAATTTTAATTTTTTTTTTATTTTAACCCCCGACTCAAAATGAAGGGTGGTATAAGTTTCACGTGTGTGTGTCTGTCTGTGGCATCGTAGAAACGGATGAGCCGATTTTGATAAAATTGGTTTCGTTTGAAAAGTATTTTAATCGAGAGTGTTTTTAGCTATGTTTCGAGAAAATCTGCTCAGCCGTTTGAAGATCATCACCTCTTTTCTAGTTGTTGACGGGATATACCTACTTATACAACTTCCACAGGTCTAGTCGATTTGAAATTTAAAATCTTATAACTTGTCACCATGGGTATTACCGAGGGTGGGAGGCTGTATCCCCCCTCCCCCAAAATGATCATTTTTTTTTTAATTTATGGCTTTCTTTGTTTTCGTTAATTAGTGAGAGGAGGCGCAACACCGTGAAAATTGGAAGGAATGGGAGAAAGTCTATGCCCAGGAGTGGGACAGGCAAGGGTAAGAAAAACTATATATTTTTAAAAAGCATGAAAAAAATAAAAAAAACCTCTACAAAAATAAATTAATCCAAGCGTCGTAGCGTCGGGAGTTCGCTTTGTTCTGTGGTGTACTAAACGGTTTTATAAGCGGTCCCCCGACGCTACGACGCTTGGATGTAATTTTTTTTTTGTTTTTGTCGATTATTTTTGCACTTTAGCGGATAAGTACCAGGCCCCTCAGAAAGTATTGCGAAAAAAAGTTTTTATATATGGGAGACTGGCCAGTTATTATGTTTTTCGAAAATATGATTATTTATAAGTAAAAATAAGTAAGTTCCAATTTCAAAATTTCCCTCCACATTTTTTGCGAGTTAATTCAAAGTATTGTGTCTCACTGAAATATGGATCTGCGCCGGGAACATTTTAGAGCTATGATTTTATACGATTTCAAGTGTCGCCTGAAACCGGATGAATCGTACGATAGACTTCAAATGGCATTCATGGATGAAGGCCCTTCCAAGGCAACCGTGTATCGTTGGTATAACGAATTCAAGCGCGGTCGACCAACTTTGGGGGATGACGAAAGAAGCGGTCGCCCTTTGACGGCTGTTACCGAAGAAAACGTGCTAGCAGTGAAAAATTTAATCCAAGACAATAGGCGAATTACATATCAGGAGATTCAACACATATTGAAGATTGGATCGGGAAGCGTTCACGAGATTCTACACAGCCATCTTCGCGTGAGGAGGATAGTATCACGCTGGGTGCCGCACAACCTCACCGATGCTCAGAAGCAGGCCCGGGTGGAATGGTGCCGTGATATGCTTAACAAATTTGAAGCAGGCTCGTCTCGGCGTGTTTACGACATCGTTACAGGTGATGAGTCCTGGATTTATCAATACGACCCAGAAACCAAGCGCCAGTCGACTGTTTGGGTGTTTCAAAATGAGCCAACGCCTACCAAAGTGAAGCGATCTAGAAGCGGGGGTAAGATTTTGATCGCTAGCTTTTTTAATTTGACTGGCCACTTGGTATCAATTCCCTTACGGGATCAAAGAAGCATTAATGCCGAATGGTATACTTCCAAATGTTTGCCAGAAGTTTTCTCTGTTATAAGCAACAAGCGACCAAACACAGGGCTCCGCGGGCTACTGCTCCACCACGACAATGCACCTGCGCACACCGCACTCAAAACGAGGGACTTCCTGGACAGCACGCCAGTCAAACTCCTGGGTCACCCTCCTTACAGCCCTGATCTAGCACCGTGTGACTTCTTTTTATTCCCAAAAATAAAAAATCAGCTCAAAGGGATACAATTTTCGTCGCCGGAAGATGCGCTGGCTGGGTTCGAGCAGGCTGTAAACGAGGTGTCTGCGGCGGACTGGAAAAAGTGTTTTGAAAACTGGTTTAGGCGCATGAATCTTTGTATAGAGGCTGGTGGAAAGTACTTTGAAAAGATTTAATAAAAATATATGTACGTATAGAACAATTTTTTTTAGTTTCGCAAAACTTTCTGAGTGTCCCACGTATTAGAGAAGTACGGAAGAAGAAGACATGGGATAAGTGTAGGAGAATGATAAGGAAGCAACTAGTTATTCTCAGGCCTACACTGTCCTCCCAATCCCATACTTAGTACTAACGCGCTCGCGCAATGGCATCATAACTTTGTACCTATATAACCATAATTTTAAAAGAGTAACCATGGAGTTTCTTGCCGTTTCTTCTACATAGGAAATGACCAACCCGAACCGTGCAGCTTTTCTTGACATTTTGTAAATGTAGGCCTATGTGAAATAAAATATTTTGATTTTGAACGTATTGATTAAATCGCTATTAGTACAACATAAAGGTAACAGATGGCGCTGTGTGTAACATAAGAACATTACTCAAGATTTTAGTCACGATGGGTTTATACACTGTTTGCTTCTAACAGTTACCTATAGTAGTAGTAGTTATAAGTTAGATTGGCTTATACTCATGCAATTCATAATTTTAACATTCAGGTTGGCTAAGAAAATGAGGTCTTAAATGATTACAGGATGAATTCGCCTTTAATGTAACAATCCAAGAATCGATTTTGTACAGAAAAAAAAGTGATTCAGAACTGTTACAATGTTTTCCTGTTAAACCCAAAGGGTCAACTTTTGGGTTAAACAGGAAAACATTGTAACTGTCTTCATTGTGGCAGAGAATGTCTTGTGGCATTAAGTCCGCCTATGTACCACTTTGGTACTTGTGGTTTAAATCATCATCATCATCATCATTTCAGCCGAAAGACGTCCACTGCTGGACATAGGCCTCCCCCAAGTGACGCCACATTGCCCGGTCCCGTGCGCCTCGCATTCAGCGGATCCCTGCAACCTTCACCAGGTCATCGGTCCACCTAGGAGGCCTTCCTTCCTTCCAAATAAATAGAATAAAGGCGAATGCTCCAGGTGAGGGAGCCTCTTTAGACATTATTTTCCATCAGATATTTGAGGCAAAACCCCTGATGTCAATGTGGCGTTGGGGGAGGCCTATGTCCAGCAGTGGACGTCTTTCGGCTGAAATGATGATGAGATATTTGAGTTTTGATTCGTATGTCATGTGCTCTTTTAGGATATTCAAAATGGGCCCTAGCAAATGTACTAAAAAAATAAATCAATTTCTGAACTGACGCGTACCACAAGACGTTACGCATCATGTACCGATGTTCCACATCCATTCTCTACCAGGTCAACGGAACTTCTTAAAGTAGACCTTGCATAATCCGTAATAGAATAACGATTAAAATGACATTCTAACCCAAACGTTGCAGTCAACGACCATGTTTTACATATCCAAAAACTTTCTAATAGATCTATCGCAACCTTGAACTCATCATGACGAAATAACTCGTTATTTTGTATTAAACATCAATGTCCACAGACATGGGATATTGACTAACATGCACTTATATGGAAACATACTTGTAACTTAAAGATGGCAGAACTTAAGACGAGATTGAACAGCCCTTGATATTCTTCGTAAGTATTTGGATTAAAACTTGTTGCAGTTCAAGTGTTTGTTGTAATTTGGTTATTAGTTTGATTTTAATTTGTTCGTCATATTCACACGCCCTTATTCCTCGTAGGGTAAGGTTGTAGGTTCCTATATACCCGTATTTGGCCAGACGTGTAGGTAAATTATGTATAAGCCCCGTGTATAAAGTCATTTGTTGTACATAATTTAATTAAGCATTCCATTTTGACACACTATTAAATTAAGTTCACTAGTTCAGCAAAGCTTTGCTGAATTAGAGAACTTAATATAATAGTGTGTCAAAATGGAATGCTTCTCCTCCATACTTTGCAGTACCACAAACAGCTTACTTACTTAAAAAGTTTAATTATAAATTAAGTTCACTAATTCAGCAAAGCTTTGAATTCGTGAATTAGTGAACTTATTCTAATAGTGTGTCAAAATGGAATTTTATTCAAAACGTAAATAAATTTTGAATACATTTTCATATTCAATTAAACATTCTTGTTAAGTTTTAACTGTAATGAACGTATTGCCTCAAACTTCATTGACCTTCAATTACATGTTTAATTTAAAAATAATACAATTAAATTTAATTACATGTTCAATCAGTCATCGTATTGATTATATTGTCAAAAGTACACAATTAACATAACAGATGGCGCTGCCTGTTGCAATTGTACTATCTCTGATATCGATTTCCTTTCTTAAATTCTAAACATGATGTGTTTACAAAAGTATACAATTAACAGCTCATACATAACCGGAAATAAATATAAGGCATTATAATCAAAACAAAATAAATATGAATTGACCATTTTTTTTTTATTCCTGCTAGGACCCCTAAAAATATTACCTAATCACAGTTGGCACAAATTCAACAAATGCTAAATATCCAATTGATTACTCTCGTTGCGAAATTGTAGTTAATCTACAGGTCGCAGAGGTCAGAATGTTACAAGTTAAACGAGAAACTCGTCTTAAAAATTACCATAGTAATAGTAGCCGACTGTGCGTTTAAATACTAATCGATTTAACCTTTTTGTTGGAATAGTGGTTAGAAATGAACTGGTTAGCTAAAAATTGATATGGACACACTTAGCATAAAAAGGCGAAAAGCCTCTAACTTTTTACTGGTTCTACATTCCCGAGACTGTCCTGAGAAAAAAACTTAGGAATATTTTACAGCAGACCTTGAAACAAAACTTAAGACATGATATAAAAAGAATGAAACTAGATTCTCTTAAAATCCTTGACCTTATATAAATTGTAGACGGTATTTAAAACTTCAAGTTTCCTCTTCAAAAAGTCTATGAAACGGCTTTAAATAAGATATCAGGTGTTTATTAAATTAACAAATTGTTGCCACCGACCTTTAAAGTAAAGTTAAGAAAATAATGAAGACACATTACCAAGTTCTTGTCATTACGAAACTAATTAACGAACTTAGCGGACACATAAAAACGTTAGCAAACCATTGAACTATAGTAAAACAAATATTACTTCACAGTTATAAAAAGAAACGAGTAAATAAACATGTATGACATAACCAATGAATGGTTTTTGATGACATTTCTTTCGAAAGAGATAATATAAAACGTGTATCTGTGTTACATTCATTACTAGATATGGCTAAGCCTACGGCCATAGTTACAAATAGAAGGGCCCAAAGTGGCGCAATATTCTTGTTCTTTGTTGGACATAACACATTACATAATAATGCTTAAAGTTGTTCAATAAATGGACACTCTACTTTCAAAGGTAAGCGTAACTCATCTGCGTAGCGAATCATGCTGAGTGGTAATCTGCTGGTCGCAGTCACGACGTGCAAGCTGTCAACTTTTCCATCCTGTTGTACTTATAAATTATTTGTTTTGCGTTATATGTTTTTTCTTTCTAACTTAAAATTGAGTTATAAAACTGGAAACTTTTGGGTATCTGTGTGAGATTACTTCATTAGTCTTCTTCGCCATAAGGCAACTCGTGGTAAAGATGACTAATGCCCGATATCACTAACATAAGCAACACTTAAAAGAATGCTGGTAGATCTGTCCAAATCGGTAATAAAAATACAAAAAAAATATAAAATTCTTCATAATGCATCACCTAACACTGAACTTGATCGAGCTCCATAAATAGCTACATAATTACGTGACATTTGGACGAAACCGGCAACTTGCAGTCAGCGCAGAGTTATGTAAACATAGTCCGACAGACGCGTATGCTAATATACCGGTTTGTTTCGAATTCTTTATCTTGCTGTACCAGTGACCTGAGAGATTTGTTTAGGGAATTAGGTAGTGAAGAGAATTGATGGCTCAGTCATGAATGATGTTTATTCTGTTTGGTTTTTACAAACATTTCGATGTCAATGTTTTATATCCGACTAATCTGAGAAGTCTTTCTTTTTCGTATTTCTTTTTAGGGTTCCGTACACAAAGTGTCAAACGGGACACTATTAATGAGACTTCGCTGTTCGTACGTCCGTCCGTCCGTCCGTCCGTCTGTCACCAGGCTGTATCTCATGAACCGTAATAGTTAGCCAGTTGAAATTTTCACAGATTATGTATTTCTGTTGATGCTATAACAACAAATACTAAAAACAAAATAAAATAAATATTTAAGGGGGGCTCCCATACAAAAAAGGGATTTTTTTGCTCGTATTTTATAAATAATGGTACGGAACCCTTCGTGCGCGAGTCCAACTCGCACTTGCCGGTTGTTTTTTCTTTGGTTATTAATATGCATGTACCTATTAATATTGAACTTCTGTGCTTTTCATTACGAATACAAGGAAAGTAAAAATAAAAGCATGAATTAGCTAATGAAAATTGAGTACATTTTATTTCGGATTGCCGCTTTCCCACCTATTTTGTTTTTTTTCTGTGGCCAGCCAGCTATTAAGCATTTTTCATTTTTATCATTGAAAATATGGTAAATATTTTGCCCAACTCTATGTTATTTTAAAGATATTGTTGAAACTAAAACATAATAAAGTTATTTAAAAAATATATATTTGTCGCAGTCTGATGATTTTATTCCGTTTAGACTTTCACCATGTGGGCAGAACACGGGTTTCGTGCAATGAAAACACACACACACGGTACACTGCTTTTATCGAACTAACTAATTACTTGAAATTACAATCCAACACAATAACACTAGGCACCATGAATCGGGTTACAGTTTCGGGACGTATTGACTCCGCGGTGGTCAGACTCAGCCTGTCCGCCTCGTTGGGAGCTCGAAACATCACGACTCTGTAGTAAGCGCGCTTAGGTGTGGGTAGACTGGTAAGTTGGTCGCTTGACCTTTGGCGCGCTTTCGATTCATAGTCAGTCTTGTATCCGTAATAATGACTCCGACACGGCCATCCTGCTTGCACACGTCCTCGTGTGATGGGTACCCTGCAAACAAATACTCCACGACAGAAATTTGTTCCACTCGGTCACTCCTGACCAAACGTTAGATTCAACGGGGTGGTGGGATTAAAAACATTGTAGAACTAGCCGTTTCGTTTTAACCGAACCGATTGGAAATAATCGAAAATACAATAATGATAACCCTGGGCCATGTACCATAGTCGTTCAAATCAACCTTTAAAACTCTACTGCAACAACAAAACTACCAAGCTTATAGAAACCCTCGAGTAAAACCTCTAACGCCACGGCTCTCCAGCCGACCAGCAATCGCATTGCTCTCACACATCCAGCGCATGGATCAAAACTTCTGTACGCATATCCATCAAGTGGATCGCCCGTGTGCATCACCCACTGACTACACACTACGGTCTCTCCAGACCCCGACCTCCGCCAGAGTTAAACGCACATCGCGCACCCACGGACTACTTGAGTTGCCTCAAGAGACACCGATTTCTACCGGGCTACGACTACGTAATAACCACCGGTACGGTCGAACACAATACGGCCGATAGAATCCTTTACTCGACCTTCCATCACAACTTAAGCTTACTCATCATCATCAAATTAACATTATTCGACATCGACTGGTACATGACTCGCTGGCATCTTTCTTAACCTATCGTGCGCGTATTTGTAGGTACGCTTAGAATCTAAAGCCTTCAGTGTATAACGATCACCGTCCAAAATCTCAATTACTCTAAACGGACCTTTAAACTTTTGATCTAACTTAGTCTGATTGCGTTCTTCGTTTTGTAACAACACAAAATCGCCAATCGCAAAATGTTGAATTTTAGCCTTTGTTTTGTCAAATCGGCACACTTGTCATTTTAAGCTAAGGTAACCCGTCACGTCTATACAAACCGTGTACTACCGGCTCGACACCTTAGGTACCGGATGTAATTCGGCTTGAACTTTACCGGAGTGAGACTTCGCTACTTAGCACGTAAGGCAGCTATTTACGAATTTTCAAACATACTGACTTTCCCAGGAACTAATTATAATCAAAAAGCTTTTCAGTCGTCTTTTCAGCACCAAGGTGAACGATAAGGGTCGCGGAAATTACTGTTTACCGACCATCACAGAACACGAGCTAAATAGGGTACGCATTTAGACATACCATCGCGTTGAATATGACGGTGAAAGACGCCTGAACTTAGCACTTAAGTCTTGGCTACTCATTGCCAGTTACATTCGTTGCCATAACAGTTAAAAACCGATTGAAACTTGTTACCACTATTATGCCTCACCGACCGTACACAAAAGATTTTCGTTAACGAAAACTCCCTTGCCGTCATATTTGCAACAAAACCCCGATTTAAAATCTCGCCACCTAACATGACGTCACTTTGTAAATAATTATCAAGCAAACATTGCAACAAAGTTTCGATAGGGTAATCGTTAATCACTACACAACATAAAATCTGTTCTGTACTGAATACTCGTGTCTGTACTATACCAGTCTTAGCAACAACGTGACTAATAAGTTTGCCATTAAATTTCGATAGAAAACTTTCTTTCACCAACGAGTATTTAGAATCAGAATAATAAGTAACAACTCACCCCTTTGTTGTTACGTGCCCGCGATGTTGCTTGTACGACGCAGACATCGATGCGCCGCTTGTTTGGCGCCCCGCCGCCGTCGGCGGGCCCGCTTTACACTGCCATTGCATGCTGTCACCGACGCACGTACGCCGGACGGCTACGTGAACCGGCATGACACTTGACGCACACAGCAAGGGCTTCGCGGCCCTTTGTCGCTTGCCCGATGCCCGTAGCAGCCGGCACAGGCAGCGGCTTCTTCGTGCGACAATACGCTTCGTTTAGTCCTGGTTTCTCCCTAGTCCGCAAGCATGGCACTTGATTTGCGGTAGCGATGAACACTTGTGACGTTTTTCTTGCCCCCGTCATGGTCAGTGCGCATTACCTTTAGGGGTTCTCCTTTGGTTTGTCACTACGCAGGTTAATGAGGGTAGTCGTAAAAGTTACGGCACACACGAATCTGGCCTTGAACAATTATTTAAACTGGTACCACGTCAAACCTGGATAGGTTCTCAGTGTTTCGCAAACATTTGTGTTCAAGGTACATCTAGAAATTCGGTAGTACATTTTGAAGGTACACTGTAGATGGAAAATCACCTTCGTTTTCCGAGGCACATCAACTAATGACCACAGTACACCAGTGTGCCGCGGCACACTATGTTACAGC
Organism: Cerastis rubricosa; assembly: GCA_949152445.1. Taxonomy (NCBI): domain Eukaryota; kingdom Metazoa; phylum Arthropoda; class Insecta; order Lepidoptera; family Noctuidae; genus Cerastis; species Cerastis rubricosa. Next base: position 21,536,011 of record OX424541.1, read on the forward strand.
ACTGTTACACTATGTTACACTGTGTTACACTATGTTACACTATGTAGATGCGGAGCCCTTCAACGCCTTGCTTAACGTCCAAATAAGCTTCCTTCCACTGCACTCAACACGAAAAAATCAAAAGTCACTTCATTCAAACTAGGCTGATAAGCAGCACTTTTTGAAAGTCAAAATTACAAGAGACAGTCCCCCAAAACGCCCGCCCTTCGCCACTTCCTAAGTGTTTTAGCTGGGAAGAAGAAGTGGCGGAACAAACTCCCCAGCAACACATCTGTCTGTTAGGTTAGAAGAACCAGATTTTACACAAAACAAGTCAGCGAGGGATTACGCATTACTAGCGCGCATCGCACTCTGTGAAATGTGGGTATTCTATTAGGTACACTCTGCCTAACCCTTCAGAGATTACAAGCGTGATGATATGTTATGTTTTGTCAGGATCAAAATCCTCTAACACACTAAACAAAAACAATAACCGCCAACACTAGCTTGCTATTCACTGGCTGAGTTTTAGTTCGTATCGTGGGTGCAATTATTCGTTTTGCTTTTCAAAAAGTAACCGTCACTGATTGTTATGGTCACTGTTCTCGCGTGTGATTGCATTAGCACGATTTGATCGCACTTCTGATGTCGCAGTTAGATGATTTTATTCCGTTTAGACTTTCACCATGTGGGCAGAACACGGGTTTCGTGCAATGAAAACACACACACACGGTACACTGCTTTTATCGAACTAACTAATTACTTGAAATTACAATCCAACACAATAACACTAGGCACCATGAATCGGGTTACAGTTTCGGGACGTATTGACTCCGCGGTGGTCAGACTCAGCCTGTCCGCCTCGTTGGGAGCTCGAAACATCACGACTCTGTAGTAAGCGCGCTTAGGTGTGGGTAGACTGGTAAGTTGGTCGCTTGACCTTTGGCGCGCTTTCGATTCATAGTCAGTCTTGTATCCGTAATAATGACTCCGACATATTCTTTTAATCAATAATTAACTTTAAGTTATTTCAATGTTAAATCGTGGCTGCATAGAAAGTTGGAACATGGTTCAGTAAAAATGTCAAATAAAGCTAGTTTTTTTATAATTTGACATCAGTCAGTTGAAAACAATTCTCCCTAGGGATGAAAAGTATTACTTTCATCCCGCTCCTCAGGCAACTTCAGACCTACTTTCAGAGTATGAGGAATGAAAATACATTTGTACGCCTCTGGGCAAATCATAGAAGATCAACCTATCTGTAACTTCTCGCAAACTGTTGTAATTTGACCTATGTTTACAAATAAAGCATTCTGATTCTGATTCTGAAGAAACACCGAAACAAACCCAGTGATCAGTCAATCTTTGCGACCCTTATTTGCACCACTGTTCTCAAAATGGTAAATGAGAACATCGTGAGGAAACCGACATGTCCTGGAACAGAAAATTTCCAGTGACATCTACGAACCCGCACTGCGCTGGCACTACCACATGGTGGACTACAACCTACTCACTCCCTTCTACATAGAGGAGATCTGTGATCCTGCAGTTGCATCGCTATAGGCTGACTCTCAAGTGTGCTGTCGCTGGTAGAACAGTGCAAGTTGTGGTGTAGATACTGTAGGTAAAGCAACCGCCATTAAATTCCAAAACTGGTATTTATAATTTCACAAATAAAATGTTACCACAAAACCTGTGTGTAACATAAAACTAAAATCTGTAAGTCGAATAACTATTTTGTTTTAGAATGTAAATTTTAATGAATTTATCCAGAAATGGAATCAAATCGCTTTTTTCATCTAACATATTTATTGTACCAATCCGTTTCAGCTGCATTGGAAAATCTGGACACGTATCTCCATAAGCCCAATCATCTTCATTAGCCTACAGGATCCCACTGCTGGATATAAGCCTCTTTATTTGCACATCATTCAACTCAATTTTGGGAACTTTTATCTAGCTGCAAATGAACAACTTCCAAAGATCGTCGCTCCACCTAGGCTGAGGGCATCCCACCTAACGCTTGCCAATTTGCGGTCTCCACTCAAGGACTTGTCTACCTCTGTTGTTGTTGTCTGTTGTTGCGTTGTGTGTTTTTTGACTTGTTTTGTCTTGTGTTGTCTGTTCGGCCCATTTCTCGTCGTCGTCGCTTGTCGCGAGGAGCTCGTGGCTAAATAATAAAAGCCACTCAAGTATATCTTTAAGTTAAGACGTGGTTAGGTTCGTCCGTGGATGGTTGACCACTTTATATACCGAGTTTCCTCCGTGCTGCCTTTGGTCCCGGCTGTCATTTGTAGATTTTGGAAAGTCGTGAAAGTCGCCCGAAAGTCTGACAACCAGTTAAGACTGGTTGTCAGACTTTAAGACTTTCCAAGAGGTTTCGTTTTACCCAGTACTAATTAGGTTGCGGTGGTCAGATAAGGCAGTCGCTTCATGTCATCATCTGCCTAACCTTTTCCCAAAGTATCTTGGGGTCGGGTTCCAGTCTAACCGGATGCAGCTGAGTACCAGTATTTTACAAGAAGCGACTGCCCATCTGACCTTCACAACCTAGTAACTGGGTATACGGTACGGTACGGTCCCCTTGGTAAGACTGGATGTCAGACTTTTAGCTTCTGACTACTCGTAACGACTGTCAAAGATCTACAAATGACAGCCGGGACCAACGGCTTAACGTGCTTTCCGAGGCACTCGCTTCATGTAAAATACTGATATTCAAATGCACCTGTTTAGACTGGAAGCTGACCCCAACATATTTTGGAAAAAGTTAGGCGCATGATGATTGTCGGCCTATTGCCACTTCATGGTACTTATTCTGTGAATGTCAAGGATATCAATTTTAGCTTAAGAAGTGTTTATTACAGGTATGTTGTGGGTAAATAATTTTCTAAGATGCTGAATGAAACTCACTACTTAACTAATATTAAACCTAACTGTCGCTAACCATCACTTAACATCTTACCCCAATACTCTGTTCTCGTGGCCCGCCCGTAATAAATTGTGCTTGAAACTTGTAATATTTGAAGATATTAATTCCCTGTCAGTAACGTGGAGTTTTAATTACGGCACTCGTAATTTAACGATGTCGTAAATTATTATTAATTCATTAGTTTTCGCTCAGCACTGATGTACTGAGGTCAAGGGTGAGGTGATGAGGTCAGAGCTCTTTAGTGCTAATGGACTGTGACATTTTGACAAATTATGGACGGAATCGCTGAAGTTTAGGTGGGACAGTAAAGCGTTAACTAGTTTCGGAAGTTCTGTAAATCGTAAATATTTATTATTTTCCTCGGTTGTAAAATAAAAGTTGAATTGCTCAACAATCACTCGCTTAAGGGAACATTTTTATTACAAAGACATTGAAATTGATGATGATGTTTTAGAAGTTTATAAGACTGAGTCAAATAAGTAAATAAAGAAGTAATTACCCCTGTTTCTGTGAAGGCCACCTATTCATGAGGTAACTATGACACCAACGTGACCTTTCTTACTCTGTTGTATAACCAACTTTTTGAGTAACTCATACTCAATCATTGACTGCATTCCACAATGTTGACGTAGGCATGGTTACCTAAATTTAAATGGGATAGAGGAAGCTTAAGTTTGGTGAAACCCCAAAACATAATGAAATATTTTGTCACATCATTTAAACGAGCTTTAAGCTACAGAAACACATAGAATATTGATACATGAAACAGATACCGTGAATGCACCGCTGAAAGGCGCAATTTTCACATTAAATGATTAGACGCAAGCTGAGCTGCTGAGCATGTATTCATAGCGTCGCGCCGGCAAATGGCTATAAACGCAAATCGCTCGCAAATCCAACGCTTGGGGCTTGTGGCCATACAGTATGAGGGAGCTGGGTTTCTGTTTACCATCAGCTAGGTCACTTGCATAAGCAATGTCTTAGAATTGGGGTCTCGAGTACATAGCACCTAGCCCCATGCTAGATGGACCGATGGGTCCACTAGAGTACCAAGACAAAGTTAAATTCTATTTATTTTATCAACACTCTCAAAGATGGACAAGCCACTTTAGACAACTTGCAAGTATTCTCAGATAATTCAGATATAGTAGTGCAAATTGAGGTAATCGTAAAGGATATATCCAATATTGTACTCCGATTATTGGCCGACTATACCGTCCTGGGAAGCAGCGTTCTCTGTGTTTTTGTAACAACCGTACTGCGATCGCCAACCCGTCTGCCAAGCGTGGCGATTATGGCAAAACCCCCCAAAATGTCAATGTGGCGACACTTGAGGGAGGCCTATGTCCAGCAGTGGACGTCTTTTGGGCTGAAATGACGATACCGTCCTAATGTTAATCACGGGAAGTCTCCATAACAGACTCGAGTTTATTGATTACCACAAACGTACTTAATAAAGTACTAGCTGTCCGGCGCAACTTTGTTTGCGTCACATTTTCCCCGTTTCCATAACATTTTTCATTGCTGCTCCACTCCTATTGGTCGTAGCGAGATGATATATAGCCTATAGCCTTCCTCGATAAATGAGCTATCTAACACTGAAATAATTTTTCAAATTGGAGCTGTAGTTTCGGAGCCTATTCAATGAAAACAAACAAACAATCAGATCTTTCCTCTTTATATTCCGCTTATTCATTTTCAAAAAATACATTTACATTTTTAAATATTTTTACAAAATGATAAAAAAAATATATACAAATAGTAGCCCACCGGTATCGGGAATAGGGTCCAAGTTACCGGCGGTCAGGGCTCCAGAGAAAGGAACCTCCTAACGATACGAGCCGTGTCCAGGAGTACCGCTTTCTGAATCAAGCCCTTGATCCAGCTGCCTAACGAGACCCTCATGAGATATTGGTCGAGGCTTTATATTATTATTAGTTTAGATTTATTAAATGTTGGCTCAGGTAAAAGCCTTTTGGTCTGGCACTTAAAATTATTTTAGGTACCTTTATTCCCCGCTATTGGCATGGGCTGACGAATAACTACACAGTGCAAACGTCGATTTGTCGCGTTTACAATCAGCGAGTATTGCACCGACGACGAGCGACTGTAGGCACAGCGCGGCGGCTCGGCGAGCGCAGCCGCGGGACGTGACTTGTGTAGATATTATAGTCGCATGTATTATAGAGAAATGTAGCGAATGGTGTGCTTAGAAAAAAAATAGATATTGGTAGACTGAACAGCCGACAAAAACCATATTTTTACTATACCTCCTTTCTTCACTTTACTGAAATGGTGTCACCTTTTTTGTGGAAATACTCATGGATTTCCTCCGCCCTATCATATCCACACTCCTACTACCTGAAGCCACACAGTGTTCGAGTACCTTGCACCGGTATCTTGGAGTACTTGCGCAGTTTGACACGCTCCCCAGGCTAGCGTTTGGTCCACATAAAAATAATACAAAAAAAATACATATAAAATAACTATTATGCTCGATACTTGATCCTAAAGGACACGTGTTATTACAAAGCTAACGCGAATTTCAGCACGCAAAATGCAGAATTTAAAAAGTTTCAAAGTTTATTAAATTTCAAAGTTGCGCTGGGGTGCGTAACACCCCATGCGACCAATTAAGAGCAAAAAGATTAAGAGATTATGCCTTTTTCATCTGCACTTTTGCCATTGTTATCGAGATCCGCGTTTCAAAGTGAGGTAACTTATTATATGCCCAGTGTAATAATATTTTTTTTTTAAATTAAGGATTACTTTATATTATATGATACGCACACAGCATGGTCATTGAAGTATTCATTTCTACATTCCGCATGCAACAGTACCATCACTCTCAATTCACCTCTCAAGACGTATCAATGTTTACCCGATTTGGTCATTCATCTCCCACCACTATGAGCTAAGATTGTTTCTTTGCAAACAACAAGTGATCAATCTTACTTTTAGATTCGTAAATTACCGATTAACGTGGGCTTTATATTAGCGTAACATTCAAACTTTGAGTGATGCTTATGGCCGAAAATGTGTTTACTATTTGTGTTGACATGATTTGGCACAGCTACCAGTCACCTTCGTGAAAACAGCTCTTCCCTGCTCGAAATGTCTCGAACTTACCCGGACATGATTCTTCGAATCGTACCGATATACCGAACGGTATTTGCCGATCAGCACGAAACATAGTATTGTGAAGTAACAACTGCTATTGGAAGATTGTTGTTCAAGAAATACGGTCGAATAGAATGTGCCGATTCAAGCAAGTGTTTAGTACCCCTTAAATAACGAATTGTTCATTGTTCTGTATCGTGTCGGACGTAAAGAATAGCACCATCCCGTATGTTCCCGTGGGTGTCGTAAGAGGCGACTAAGGGACTTGCCAGAGAATGGGCAGCAGCGTTCTCTGTGCTTTTGTAACAACCGCACTGCGATCGCCAACCCTGCCAAGCGTGGCGATTATGGCAAAACCCCCCTAAATGTCAATGTGGCGACACTTGGGGAGGCCTATGTCCAGCAGTGGACGTATTTTGGGCTGAAATGATGATGATGATGAAATAACGAATGATGATGTCTTCACATCATTCAAGGCGCGATTATTTCTCAAATCAACGAAATCCACCTGTGTATTGCAAGATCATCTGTCAACATCCACATCACGGCCCATTACAACGCGGAAAGGGTTACAAATCAACAAATCACTTGAATCAGTCGATTAAATTAAGCATTTAAACCGGTAACCGATGACGAAGCAACCTGTCTCATGCATGATCAAATAGATTCTTTTCAAAGTTACTACACACGTGGTTAACTTTCAACTACTTAAGAAACAGTTAAGTTACAAAAACTTGCCAAGTCATGCGTTACTTGGTTATGTGTGTAATATGTAGTTACTCGTTTGGTTTCCGGATAAGTAAATGATCTTGTGTAATATGGAGTTTAATAGTGTAGTCATGTTATTTATGTAGTGAGTAACTCCTTATAAAGGCCAGCTATTGTGGGCGACTGGGCGTTCGTAAAGGGCAAAGAAGAAATTATGTCAAGATGATTGACAACATCGTTTGCCTTTCTTGGCGGACAGTATTGTTTTTTCGCAATATATATCCGGGCTTCTTGGGAGATTTATTATTAATTACTGGTAGAACTACAGTTTACTGTGGTTCAGTAGCAGTGGTTTCTAAAAATATTGATTCGCATCCCCCATTGCCGCGTGCCGGTAGGTTTTGTTTTAAGCATAGCAAGCTACGCTTACCAAACTTTTGTCTTACAGCAACACCACGTACCAAAATAGAAATCATAAAATAAACCTCCCCAATATACAGCCTTAACCAGCAGCCATCTCTCACCGCGAAATAACTCACTAACTGTATTAAGTAAAGCAACGGCTAAGGTAATGAACTTAGCCCAGACCATTCTGCGAAGACCCCCCGATTATCCGCTCACACCACGATCTGCGAGAATTAAGGATTTGGGAGAGGTCTGGTTATAATGGTCGTTGAGTAGAAGGCTTCGGAGCGCAATACGCTCATTTGGGGTAATATTTCTCCCATCACGGCTTTTTGATGTGCTAAGCAGGTAAATCAGGTGCTTTTGATCCCAGATTGTATGTTAACGACGGTTCAGACTTGTAATTATTAGATTTTTACCGAGCTCAATGTTTTTGGAAAGAGATTTTCTTTTTTTGGAGATGTTGTTTCAATTAAGTGTGTCTTGGGGATTAGTGTGGCTTTCATCTTGGATTTAAAATGTCTAGTGTAGAAGCTTTTTCGTGTTTCTTATTCTTTTTTTCGAGGTTCTATTTTCTTTTCTTTTTTTTTAACTCGTTGGTGGAGTGCAATAGTTTGTGATTTATATCTTTCCTACTATTAGCTATCGATTGGCTACTATTTCATAGCAAACCCGTTTTTGTGAACTTATTTCAGAACATATCGAACATCGTTGTTCATGGAACAATAATAAGTCGTGGTTATCAACACTATTCTAATAATGATTGGCCTGCAAACGTCCAACGAGTACTAAACATGGTCTTCCCAAAGTCTCAAATAGGTACTTATATAAATGGTTGAAGGAAAACTTGTTTAAAAGTGCTGTTATAATCGACCGTTTCTCGCCATCTTGATGTATTCTTAACAACATACCGTAGTCAACAAACTGATTCAGACAAAAAAAAAAAACATTAAGAAAAACGCGGCAAAAAATCGAAAAAAGAACGCCAAGCAAGTTATCGCGCGTCGACTTTATCTATGGAAATCTATGCGCGGCGCGAATGGAACCTACTTTTAATTAAAACTTTCTTATATCCTTCCGTATGCTCCTCTTTTTATTTTTAGGGTTCCGTCCCCAAAGGGTCAAATGGGACCCTATTACTGAGACTTCGCTGTCCATCCGTCCGTCCGTACGTCCGTCCGTCCGTCCGTCCGTCTGTCACCAGGCTGTATCTCATGAACCATGATAGTTAGCCAGTTGAAATTTTCACAGATTATGTATTTCTGTTGATGCTATAACAACAAATACTAAAAACAGAATAAAATAAATAAAAAAAGTGAGTTTTTTGCTCTTTTTTTATAAAAAATGGTACGGAACCCTTCGTGCGCGAGTCCGACTCGCACTTGGCCGGTTTTTTATGTTAGAATATCGCTGAGTGTTCCTGACTCCTGCATTTATAAGTGGAAATAGAAATTGTGTAATTGTCTTATTTTTATTTGCAGAGTGTTATGAGAAACGAATTTTTTTTGTGCAAGAGATAAAAAAGTCTTGCTGATTGTGCTTTAAATTTTACAGAGTTCATCGTAGTGGATTGCAAGGGTTCCATTATTCAATGGAAGCTTATAGGCGGATTTACTTTTTATTATGCTTTGGCTTATTTGCTAGTATGTTCAATTTTGACCCATCTAATGAGACGATAAAGAGTCATTTACTCAGGCCCAGACTATTTATTGTCTTTACCTTACAAACCCATGCCTTTTTCCGCAGCGATGATTTTTGTTTCTGATCATAGAACCGGGAGTTTATGAGACAGGAATAAATGCAGATATACCCAATTCCTGGCACCCCAACGTATACTGTAAAACGGGGTACACACCTGCGACACGCCGGATTAATGGCAACTCTGCAACTAACACGGCTTTATTATATTGTACTTGTTTCAGATGCACTCGCTACGGATTCGGAACTGTTACATTTGTTTGCAGTTTTAGAAACGAATAGTTTTCGGAACTGACTGAAGTTCCACCTTATTTTCTGGATTAACACAGGTGTGGAAACTCGTCATATATCGTGTTTATCGGTAGATGCTTTTGACTGATCATTTCTTTGAAAAAAACCCTTTTTGAAGATTCTGGACAGAATAGAGATGCTGAACCTCCGCATTTTATATAGATTTAAGTTTATGCGAGAATAATTCGTCTTAATTCATTTTTTACGGATATACACCGTTACATTTTTATCCCTTGGAGGGTCGATTCGGTGCATGAAACCCTAACGTTACTAATGTAATGATAAAATTAAGAAAAAATACATATTCTTGTAAACTGGAACCAATTTTCGCATTAGTCAAAAAGCAATGCAAACCATTTGGAGTACCATTTGAAACTCATTTCGTACCACATGATGTGACCAGACACACATTTTCCGAATATTACGTTATCGCGTCTTGCTATTTTTAGGGTTCTGCAGCCGAATAGGAAAAAAACGGAAACCTTAGAGATTTTTTTAAGAGCTACAATGGTGTGTAATGTGTTGATAATTAGTATATTATTGATAATTGGTATTTTGAAAGTTGAATCACCCGTCCAAGGAATTAAAACGATCAAAATTTAACGGTGTATACTTACGTATACACACGCCATTTTCCCGAGGGGGTTGCAACAGTATAACACCACAAACCGGTCTGAAGATCATCTATACATACATACTACATACAAATAAATAAAATTGAAGTGTCTGTTTGAAATATTAAAATAACCGCTTTTTACTACATGCATTTGAATTTATATAATACGGTACATATACCAAAACAACATGTCTGTCTGTCTGTTTGTTCCGGCTAATCTCTGGAATGGCTGGACCGATGGATTTTGCCGGAACTTTCACTGACAGATAGCTGATGTAATAAGGAGTAACTGAGGCTACTTCCATTTTTAGAAAAAAAACTAAAATAATTAAAATGAAAATGCAAAATAGTTAAATTCCACGCGAACGAAGTCAGAATTTAATTAATTAAACTAAAGTTAGAGTAAATGCGCCGTAATAATATTTATCACAATCATCCATATAGTCAGCACTTATGAAGTTAAGAGATCCACACCTGCGCTTCTGGATTAAGGTGGCACCTGCTCGAGTACGCGGATTCACTGTACTGCACTTGTTCTGTGGCACGCAGTCGTGGGGTGGCGGCACCGGTTGGCGACAATGCAGAACATTCCCTTTAATTTTACATAATGATTTCTGTTTAGTCAAATACGAGGACGGACTACGTAATTTTGAATAAATCTAGTATCCACAGTAGGTAGCGAAAGGAATATTCAGCTTGATTGTATGCAGGCAGAGGAGACCTCCATCCTAGCTGTGGGAAAATTATCGATTTATTATGCTAATAGTACCTACCTACATTATGCATTTAAATGCTCTAGTTAGTATTAACGTTGAAACTCTACTCCAAGGCCCTATTTAATTATACAATATTACATAGCAGACACATATAATATAGTAAGTGCTTCAGAATTCACTTAGAAGACGAGCATAACTCGAAACATCATAATTTGATTACAACATACACTAGTTTCCCAAGTACGTAGGTACTTCAAGTTCTTGATAATAATTGCATAGCGTTTACGTTGATACATGTTAAGGCAAAGTTTTGTGATAAACGACGTACTTAAGAACAACTTAATAGGCACTGCAATTTAACTTATTATTTTGACCTTTTTCGTGTTACAAAAAATTTTAATGTCATGGCACGTTATGAGTTTAGATTTTACGTGTCATTAAATTTAACTTAGAATGGAAGACAATTTGTTATTTTTTGTTGTAATTTTGGCTGCAGAGATACAAATACCTAATTTCGATCGTCATTCAAGCGAAAGTAGTAACTTGAAAATTACGTTGTTTTTGCTTACAGATCATTGAACGAATAATGCATTTTATATCTGATCTTTCACGAAATACCCTTCTTTTATTTCTAGACTAACAGACGCTTTCTTACAACAGAAACAAAACTATACCTATCGCAATTTAATTCATGTGTATAGTTAGTAACATAATTTATTTTCTCAATAATTTTAAATACTTTATTGTTGACACAATAAGTATACTTATAAAAAATACTTCCCATCCAGTCTTAGTGTCATCCACCCTTTCCCGCCTTGTAGGAAAGTTGTCAGCTTTCCACACAATATGCTTCTGTAGAGCTCCCAATTGTGTAAGCGCTCCGGCCATATTGATTCAGTGAATAAATTCCACACAAGCACACACAATAAGTATGTCGAACCAGTGCAGTTTGCAACCAACTCTGTGTTCTTTGTTCGAGAAATAAATTAACTTTATGTTTTTACTTGTGGAGAGCGGTGCACGACTATTGTTTGTGTAATGAAGTTGTAAGGACAATAAGATGCAAGGTTTTAATAATTATGTACGGTAAAGGAAAACGTCATACGGTTTAAAAACACTCAGGAAGCGTGCTGAATCCAAAACCTATTATTTACCTGTTGCGTTCAAAGACAATTTATTTTGATTGAGAACATAGAACTTTCATTTTGAAATTGTGTAGCCATAGCAATTTAACCACTACACGGTGAACAAGCGCGTTTGTTTCTTCCCCGACTTAAAAAATTAGGTTATTTGCCGTAATATCCGATGTTTGTTTCTTGTCTAGAAAAAGCGATATTTGTCCAGTAGAAGGAAATAGCAGTATGCAGGCTGCGACTGGAAAATTATCTCGGTTCTACTAAACAAACAAAATAAATAGAGTACTCGTCACCGAATGATGCTTTGGCTTATCGAGGTCCTACCGAAGCAATATTTGCATGGCCTGTGGATAGCCGGCCATGTTTTTTTTTAAACTACCGGATTTCTGTATGTCACACGTGGAGTGAAAAACTACTAGCTCCAATGTACTATGTTTGTTTTAATAAAATGGCAACAGAGATGGTTTAACATTTATCGTCTAAACTGCGATGTCCAGACGTTTGTTAGTTTATGAGTTTGTTGACCGTGACACAAGTGACCACTACAGCTGTAAGCCTGAGAGACCCAAAAATAGTTAAAAGTTTTATATTTACATTAGTTACAAATTGTAGTGAAATAGGGTTCAAAGTAACGAGGAGTATTTAGTGGTAACTACATCACATTACACAATGAATTCGCAAACAAAGCACCATTGGTCAAAAAACATATAATTACCTACCATGCCTGCTGAATACATTGTGGATTCCCATACTACGTTACTACTAATAGCTAAGCAGTCTTTAACCATCTGGACTAAATAAAGTAAGCAAATTTGAGGCTTAGTAACGTAAATGAAGCTGAAACCATAACTAGATTTGAGTGAGGATTTAATCCAAAACCTGACAGATTTCAATCAAGATTTATACTTCAGCATTGTTTTAGGGCTTTCTCATTAATTAATCTTCAATCAAATCGCGAGGAAATCGCTTTGAAGTTACTCAAATCCACCAACTAATTCAATGAACTCGCGAATTCGCAATCCATCTTCGGAATCCTAGCCGTACTTTTCTATAAAGCCGTCAGTGTCACTTAAGATAAAGTCTCGCGCAAACCGCGGCACTTGAAGCGATGGGAGTGGTCTCCTCCGGTGCCGGGACAAAGTTCCCGGCGTCGCTAAATCAAGTGTCTTGGCGCAAACCGCGGCGGTCACATTTCGCGTAATCACGCCACCTAATTGTCTAAGTTTGGTCTCAAGTTGGTGAGTGACGGTGGCTGTTCCGTGTGTGGTACGCTTACCTGCTGCTATCTGTTTAAACGTTTTTGGAATTGTTTTGTGTATCTTATTTACCATTAATTATACGACTCAACGCAACATCACGCTAGTAATCCTCGAAGCAGTGTTCCTATTATAGTACAAATCATCATTCATCATTTCAGCCGAAAGACGTCCACTGCTGGACATAGGCCTCCCCCAAGTTACGCCACATTGACATAACATGGGGTGTTTTGCCATAATCGCCATGCTTGGCAGGCAGGTTGGCGATCGTAGTACGGTTGTTACAAAAGCACAAAGAACGCTGCTGCCCATTCTCTGGCAAGTCCCTTAGTCGCCTCTTACGACACCCACGGGAAGATATGGGATGGTTCTTTACGTCCGACTCCATACAGAGCATAAAACAAATACATTTCGCCAATTATGTTACGTCAGTTAGATCTTCGAAACCACTCAAAATAAACAATATCGGGGAACACAAACTCACAAAACAACACTAATATTAAAGTTGTTGGTGATCGCCGTGAAGATAAAATGAATATGAAAGTAACCAAGAACTATTTTAAGAAACATAATAATATACCGAATGATGATGATATAAATGAATAATGCCAGCTTTAAGTGGCCATTATAATATTTACATAGGTATGCTAACTGGTGATTTGTGAAAATCGTTCCAAGTGGAATTATGCTTAGGCTCCTAGTGTTAGGAAAATGAGTAGCAATTTGAGCTAGATTAAGATCTATGAGTAGGTGGCTCAGGGCTCGTTACGTCTTCCTCTACAATTTGGATATGAGCACCGACAGCTATTCTAGAATCATGCTGAAGTCAAAATTATTGTTGTAATGATGGATGGATATCATAATTTTGACTAAGATAAGCAAGGACGTAGGCTTGTGGTAATAATCATTTCATAAAATACCAGCTGTCCTGCGCAACTTCGTCTGCGTAACATTGTCCCCGTTTTTGCAACATTTTATTGCTATTCCGCTCCTATTGGTCGTGATCATATATAGCCTATAACGTTCCTCGATAAATGCTCTATATAACACTGAAATATTTTTTTAAATCGGACTAGTAGTTTCTGAGATTAGCGTGTTCAAGAAAACAAACTCTTGATCTTTATTATATTAAGTATAGATTATATTATATAATAGATTAGATATTAAATTAGATTAGATTAGCTTTTACCCGCGAGTACCACACAAGAACGTACCACCGGGAAATAGTTTAGACTAACCTAATCGAACCCAGGTGTTTCATAAGATTCAGGTCATAAGTGCCAAAGGCCTCGACAAAATGACGTTCTGTAAGCGACATTGATGATGGTCAAATCAAAAATATATTTGAACAGCTTTTGCCCGCGGCTCCACTTGCGTTATGGTCGAAAATTATGCCACGGGGACGCTTGAAAAGCCTATGACACTCGGGTATTATGTAGTTTTTCATTAATAAAAGAGTTCTCGGAACCGAATAAGTAGTTCTAGAGATTACCCTATATATGTATAGAAATTTACAAACAAATACCTCTTTATAATATTAGAAGTACAGATTCGACGTCTTATGCTAACAAAATGCTTATGTAAACCGGACACGAAGTCATCGAAACGCTTCAAAAGCCATTGCGCCATTTCTTGGCTCTCTCATCTTCCTAAGTTGAGTCTATCTCTAAATAAATTTTATTTCTTTTATATAAACTTTACTACTAAAATCCGCCACAAATTATTTTCTAGAAAAAAAAACCAAAACCATTTAAAATGCCAAGTTAATAACATGAAGGTCAATAAGTACACAATACTAATTAAGTGCGGGGTCACAGGTCAGGTCGAACAATAGGACCTTTTGTAGCCAATATAAGGTTAAGGCCACAACCATGTAACCTGTCAAACTTGAAGCGTTATTTTGCGAATCTTTTAAAATGTTTTAAAACGTTCATAGAATATATTTATTTAATGGTTTATGAGAACATTACTGAGATGAATTTGTTTCCTTCTCTATTGTGTCTCTATTTTAAATTGTACTCTATCGGTTTAATTTTCTTGGCATTATCAAATTTTTAGATTGCTTAGCGACACATTCAATCCTTAAAAACTAGTACAGAATTAGCCTATGTAACAAGAGTTTTTTCAAATATTAATAAGCAATTTCAGGACACAAAATTAAATACATTAACCTAAAACCTATTTATGTCAAGTAATAAAAAAACACATTCACATGCATTAAATTATAATTGTCAATCGAGTTCGATTAGCTTTTTGCTAGTTAAACATACATATTTAAGGAGAAAAACAGGCAAGAAACTCCATGGACACTCCATTTTTATTATAAGACCTACACCATGAATATTCATCAACATTATTTACTTTCATTTCAAGACCTAAACTAAATCCTATTCCTATAGGTATACCCACAGACAAACTATTCATACAACATATCAAATTCGTCAGACCGCAGCGGTGGCTCTAGGCCTGCAAGACAAACTCCCTGCTGGCCGAGATAGGGCGCTAATGTCTGTTTGTGCCAACTTTGTGCACCCCTCACCCTCGTACTGTCGCGTTGTCACCAGATTGTTGCGGTCGCGGAGACTGTCTTGTGTTGCCGAGATTCTTTATCAAGACGATAAAACTTTTTGTTGTAAGGTACTTGTTAAAGAGAATGTGGCCGATTGGAGCCTTTTTTATATTGTTTATGCTTTTTATATTTTTACTTTTTCACGTTTTGTCTATTTTCGATATTCTTTTTGTTACTCACTTGTCATTATAATTTTGGACTGAAAGATTTCTTTTTCTTGTAAAACTAGAAAAATTATATCCTATTATTATTCAGCCAATCAGTAATATAAGTGGTCCTTCTACCGATCGAACTAGTGTCTAGTATAAAGACTAGTCCACAGGAATTTCTTCTTTCGTCTTCTTTTTCAGCAATTTTTTTTTCAGTAAAAAAATTGTAGTGACGAGGTCACAGACAAAACTGCCACAAAATGACTCGAATATACCTACCCAGTCGAGTAGTGAGGCCGTTCCAGAACCCCCTACACATACTACCACAGGGAATTCACAGGTACATTCTTCTGAGTTAGAGCCTAGCTCGAGCGCTCATTCTGTCTGCACTCACACTAGCCGAACCAGTCGCACTTCCGTGATGGTTGCTGCCAGAAAATCAGCTGCGGAAGCGCAACACATTCGTCGCGTGGCTCAGTTAGAAATTGCCCAAATGGAGGCAGACGTAGTAAGTAGGCAGACTGAATTAGAGCGCAAAGCTGCTGAAGCGGAATATCGGGCTGAGCTAGCCGCTATTGAGGCAGATTGTAGTAACCACGGTTCTCACAGTGGGTGGAGCCGCGCCAGTATCAAACAATGGTTAGATAGTACGGCCCTTCCTACTAAAATACCTTCGCATCAAGAGAGAGAGCCATCTATGAAAGGTTTTCAATCCAACAATGGATGTGAGGTAGGGGCTAATAATGCTACCGTTATCTTGTGTTCTCAGGATTTTCCACTACGTAACGATGTCGTCGTTTCGCAGAGTATCGCAGCACAGAGTCCTGCACTATTACCTCAGCACAGTTTTAGCGGGGGTAACAGGGCTGCTGCCACTGATATTCATCGAGAAGACAATTCAATTGGAGTTACGCAGTTAGTGGGGGCCCTAAAGGCACTTGCAAAGAGTAACGGCCCCAACAATAATAAAAGCTTTATAAAACTTCCTTGTTTTGAGGGTAAATCTCCACTTGATTGGCTTATGTTCAAGCGGGCCTTTCAGGATACGGTAGGTGCTTTCACAGATACGGAAAACCTTGCACGCCTGAACCAAGCCCTAAAAGGTGCGGCGCGTGAAGCTGTCAGCATGCTGTTAGTATTGGCACCTCACGCCAACGACGTTATGGAAGCCCTGGATCGTCGCTATGGTAGGCCTGAACAAATTGTCCTACAGGAGGTGAGCGCAATCAAGGCTTTGCCCAAGCTTGGGCCGGAGGTAAGAGATCTACATGTTTTCACCACCCGTGTGCACAATTGTGTCGAAGTTGCTAAGTTATTGCAGCACAGTGACTATTTACGTTCTCCTGAATTATTTGGAGCGCTGCTTAGCAAACTGTCTCCATTATTGCGCGCGCGATGGTTGGATTTCGCTGCTAATCACGACGACCTAAGCCTAGCTCGAGTGGAATTATTGTCGCGTTTCTTAAACCGAGAGGTCGATTTGGTGATGAAATTCGGTGCCGTATTCGAGGTGACATCATCTACATCAACCCTTTCACAGAAACAGCGAGCACATGCCGTTTCAGAGTCTGGAGCGGGGGCTTCAGATTCACCTAAGAATTATAAATCAAAGCCTGCAAA
The DNA here is from genome assembly GCA_949152445.1 of Cerastis rubricosa. Classification (NCBI taxonomy): domain Eukaryota; kingdom Metazoa; phylum Arthropoda; class Insecta; order Lepidoptera; family Noctuidae; genus Cerastis; species Cerastis rubricosa. The sequence goes on from OX424541.1 coordinate 21,553,203, forward strand.
AACATCCGACCAGGAAAATGTTTGTTTATTTTGCAAAGGTGAACATCAGTTGTCAAATTGCCCGACGTTCAAATCTTTGACAGTCGATGACAGATGGCGTTTCGTCAAAGACAGCAAAATCTGTTATCGTTGTCTCCAAAAAGTTCCACACAATTTTAGGTTTTGTAACAAAAATAAGGCTAGTTGCACAATAACTGATTGTAATCGTAGGCATCACACTATTTTGCATAATGAGAAATTTGTAGCATTTGCTCATGTGAAGGAGGAGGACAAACCTGAACCTAGGACTAAAACTGATTCTGAACAAACTGACCAGGTTCTCGTAGCTGTCAACAACACTCAAATCGAACTTGCACCTCCACCACTATTAAAGGTAGCACCCGTCACAGTCTCCGGGCCGACTGGGAGCGTAGACACATACGCCCTTCTGGACGACGGGTCGACGGCTACTTTCATAGATGCCGACATCGCCTCCAAAATTGGTGCCGAGGGTCCCGAGGGCAGCCTACATTTGGATTGTGTGGGAGGGTTATCTAGGGATAGCAGTGTGCAGTTTGTAGACTTTCAGATAAAAGGCCGATCAGCCTCACAGAGTTTCTTAATCCAGCGGGCAAGGGCAATTAAAAACTTAGGGCTCCAAAGCCAATCGGCCACCCGCGATTCTTTACGTCGCTACCCCTACCTGTCCGGAATAGTTGAGGAGATGTGCTACCCCGAAGCAAAGCCTACACTTTTGATAGGTATCGACAACTGGCACCTGATAACAGCATCCGAGGTCCGGAAAGGCACAAAGACCCAGCCTGTCGCCATCAAAACATTGTTAGGGTGGGTGTTGTTTGGATTTACAAGCAGCCGGACAACTTTAGTGGAGACTGCCTGCCACGTATCCTTACGTGAGCGTCCGCAGCATGACCTGGAAGTCCTCATCAAGGAACAATATAGGTTAGACGCGATCGGTATCACGAAACATGAGCCTCGCAGTGCAGGCGATCAGCGCGCTCTCAGTATTCTAGAGGATACAGCCCAACGCCTACAAAATGGGCACTTCCAGGTCGGCTTATTGTGGAAGGCGAATGACCTTGCTGTTCCCGAAAGCTATCCATTGGCACTTTCTAGGTATAAAAGCTTTGAACTGAAAATGTCAAAGGATCTTAAATACGCCAAACGTTACAAGGTTAATATTCAGGACATGCTAGCTAAGGGTTATGCTGAGGAGTGTGGAGAACAGTCGCCCACATCAGTTTGTTGGTACTTGCCGCATTTTGGTGTGGTAAATCCCAACAAACCGGCAAAAATTCGTATTGTTCACGACGCGGCTGCTAAAGTACAGGGTGTATCACTCAATTCTATGCTTCTGTCGGGTCCTGATTTTTTACAACCGCTACTAGGAATTTTGATGCGTTTTAGGGAGGGAAAAATTGCTTTGACCGCCGATATCAAGGAGATGTTCCCGCAGGTGAAAATACAAGAGTGCGACCGAGATGCTCAGCGATTTCTTTGGCGCGATGATCCTGCGGGACCAATAAAGACCTATCGTATGTCTTCTATGATTTTTGGGGCGTGCTCCAGCCCATCAACGGCTATCTACATTGTCAACCGAAACGCATCGGAATTCATAAGCGAGTTCCCACAAGCTGTGGAAGCTATTACATCCGATACATACATGGATGACTTCATCGGAAGTGTAGATATCCCCACAGAGGACGCGGCTCGTTTGGCCGTCGATATTGTACAGATTCATAAGCGTGGAGGATTCGAGATGCGCGGTTGGGTATCAAATGAGCCTGGCGCACTCAATCGATTGCCAAACGAGCTGTTGTCTGACGTTTCACTAACCAATCTTTCTAGTGTAGAGTTGGGTAGTTTACCACTCTCAGCTACCTCAACACGGACTTTAGGTTTGATCTGGATACCAGCTCAAGACATCATAGGTTTCAACCCGGGCCTCAAAGATACTTCAGGCCATTTCACAAAACGCGTAGTCTTAGCCCAGGTAATGCGAATCTACGATCCACTAGGTATCATAGCACCCATTGTAGTGAGAGGTAGAATTATGTTTCAAAATTTATGGCGTAAGAATCTTGACTGGGACGAGAGGCTATCACAGGCTGACCAGGAAACTTGGCTCGAATGGTTCGAATGCCTTAAATCGATTTCGGAACTGAGAGTTCCAAGATGCTACAATTTATGCGGTTTTTCAGAACTGGAGCTGCACGTTTTTTGTGATGCTAGCGAGCTGGCACACGCCGCCGTTGCCTACTGGAGATTCGTGCTTCCCAACGGTGACGTGAAACTTGCACTTATAGCTAGCAAGGCACGTGTGTCTCCTTTGAAGCCAGTTTCGATCCCACGCCTGGAGCTCCAAGGTGCCTTGATAGCCACTCGACTTGCCGCTAGGATTTGCGAGGCCCACCGCTTTAAGCCTAACCGACGAGTTTTCTGGAGTGATTCCATGACCGTGTTGGGGTGGCTACGCAGCGATGCGAGAAACTATAAACCTTTTGTGGCTCATCGCGTGGGAGAGATTTTAGAATGCACTAGTGTAGTTGAATGGCATTGGGTTCCTACCGAACTTAACGTAGCTGACGATGCGACGCGGGGGAAAGCCAGTATTGAACCACGCTGGGTATCTGGCCCAAATTTTCTCCTAGCTTCCGCTTCTGACTGGCCATTAGAGCCCAAAGTCGCAACGCCAGTAATTCTTGTAGAGGAAGAACTCAAGCCATCTCTTCGTCATTCAAAATCATTAAATCATTCATCACGTGTCGCAGACTTCATTAATGTTATCAATTTACATCAGTTACCTTTACCAGTTGTAGCTGACATCACTCATTTTAGTTCTTGGATTAGGCTGGTAAGGGCAACAGCCAGGACTCATCAATTCATTGCCTCTATTTTCAAACATCGGGGTCATAATTTTCAAAATTTTTGGGTTCGGGGAATTTGTGAGTCTGTAAACGCGCCGGAGCGCGATTTGCGGTCTGATGCTTCTTCTGCTCCAGCGCCATTAGTCTCAGAGGACATCATCCGCGCGGAAAGGCACATTTTGGGGAGGAGTCAGATTAGCGCCTTCGGAGAGGAAATTCTTTGTCTGACACGTGGACAGCCCGTTCCCAAGAAAAGTCGTTTAGCCATTTTATCCCCAAAACTCAGAGACGGACTTTTACATCTCGCAGGAAGAACTTCTGCTGTTTCCGATGAGCAGCCCATTATTCTAAGTGGCAAGGAGCCAGCTGTACGTCTTCTGATCAGCCATTATCACGTCAAGTTTGCCCACGCCAATACAGAAACTGTAATTAATGAACTGCGGCAGTCGTACTGGATTCTCGGATTGAGGAACGCCGTGCGGTCAGTGGTCCATAGATGTCAATTGTGCAAGCTGCTGAAAAGCACAACCTTACAACCACCCATGGGAAATTTGCCAGAGGCGAGACTCGCCCATCATCGACGTGCCTTCACCTATACAGGTGTGGACTATTTCGGCCCCATATTAATTTCTATTGGACGCAGGCGGGAGAAGCGATGGGTCGCCCTATTTACGTGCATGGTAACCAGAGCTATCCACCTAGAGATCGTAGTCAGCTTATCCGCAGACTCTGCCATTATGTGCTTGCGACGCTTCATCGCTCGTCGTGGTACGCCCAGTGAAATATTCTCCGACAACGGGACGTCGTTTGTGGGAGCAAATCGACAACTAAGAGCTCTTTACGATGCCGCCGTTCCACAGTTTGCAGCAAATGAAAAAATAAAATGGCGTTTTATTCCCCCATCGGCGCCCTTCATGGGAGGGGCCTGGGAAAGGCTGATTCGGTCAGTGAAGTCAGCATTGAAGGTGACACTGAGAGAGCAGGCTCCAAGAGAAGAAGTTCTGGCAACTTTACTGATCGAAGCCGAGGCGGTGGTAAACTCACGCCCGCTGACGCACATCTCCCCCGAGAGCAATTACCCGGAGGCGCTTACCCCCAACCATTTTTTGCTGGGAGACTCATCGGGCCGTCCGTTCCCAACTACAGACCTGACGGACGCCGCACTGATTGGTCGGAGCAGCTGGAGAAGGGCACTCCGGCTGAGTGATCATTTTTGGCGGCGTTGGGTCACCGAATATCTACCCAATTTGGCGCCCCGTCGCGTGCCGGGAGTAGATGTCGTCGTCAAGGTCGGGGACCCGGTTCTCATCGGTGACGGGAACTTGCCGAGGGGAACCTGGCCACGAGGCGTGATCGCTGCTTTACACCCGGGCCGTGATGGGGTGGTACGGGTGGTGGATGTTCGGACCCAAACGGGCATTTTAAGGCGGCCATTAAAGAAAGTTGTTCTTCTTTAAAAAAAGGGAGCATGTGGCCGATTGGAGCCTTTTTTATATTGTTTATGCTTTTTATATTTTTACTTTTTCACGTTTTGTCTATTTTCGATATTCTTTTTGTTACTCACTTGTCATTATAATTTTGGACTGAAAGATTTCTTTTTCTTGTAAAACTAGAAAAATTATATCCTATTATTATTCAGCCAATCAGTAATAGAGAACGTGGTTTACCGCTCTGATTTTTGCAGTGAAGTCGCGTTTTTATTAATGTTATTCGGGTGTGTAACAAAAGAATAAGTAAATTTAGACAACTCCTTAGTTAAGTATTGAAGTCTGCAACCATCATCATCATCATCATCTCAGCCGAAAGACGTCCACTGCTGGACATAGGCCTCCCCCAAGTGTCGCCACATTGACCGATCCCGTGCGACTCGCATCCAGCGGATCCCCGAAACCTTCACCAGGTCATCGGTCCACCTAGTGGGAGGCCTTCCAACGCATCGTCTCCCGGTTCGCGGTCGCCATTCCAGAACTTTTCGGCCCCATCGGCCATCTGTTCTGCGAGCAATGTGCCCTGCCCACTGCCACTTAAGTTTGGCAATTCTTCGGGCTACGTCGGTAACCTTGGTTCTCTTGCGGATGTCCTCATTTCTGATTAGATCACGCAAGGGAACTCCGAGCGAGCTCTCTCCATTGCCCTTTGGGTGACTTTGAGCCTTTTGATGAGGCCCATTGTGAGCGGCCACGTTTCAAGTCTGCAACCGTTTCCACGGAATTCCACTGTTTCTGCTGTATGACCGCAATATCCCTTCTGTTGAAGTGGTGTAAGACCACTTCAGCAGAAACATTTTTAAATAGATTTTTATGTCAGCTGGTCAGAAATGCCTTCTACTGAAACAGTTTGAATACCCCATATTCAGGAACTGATGGCTAGGTGAGAGTTGATGTGGAAAGCGGAGCACACGGTAGCTGGCAAGCCTTGGCTTATATTTAGCAGAGGACTGGAATTGACTGAGTAGATTGATTCCTATGTTCAGAAACCTAATAATTGTTCTGTTTTAAAATATTACTTAATCATTTAGGCTCTGCGTCTATTTCCTCCGTGACGCATCATGACGACAGCTCGCTTACTAGCCGACGCCGCTCGTACGGCCGTAGAATATGAGATCTTTTTGGGAACTACCCGCTACTTACTGTATATTAGAATAACTTTATGATAATAGCGTACATTTTGTACAACAAAACATTCCTAACTTATGTGGGTCTATACTAAGACTTGCACATACCTCGTAGCTGAACATTTAGTATTAAGTAAGTTTTATCATTGTAAAATAATATTTAGTAACAATATGTTTTAATGTTTACAAAAGGCGATAACTGCCTGTGTAACGATATAAATCGTGATTTGTGTACAAATAGAATAAGATCATTTGTAAACTGTTTATAAACCACATGTAATAATAAAGACCTTGAAAAATCAAAAAAACATCTGCGTCCTTAGACCCAGGTTTTTTTTTAATTTTTGAATATATATTAAATGATTTTATATGAAATAAGTATTCTAAAAATGTCCCAAAAATTGTCCCGCCATGTGTTGGCAACAGCATCTGAAGGTTTTTGTCCCGACTCGTCCACCCGGCGAGCCCCGGCAGGCAGGTTCGGATCACCATTGTTTAGTCTCTGTTCATTTATCAGCGTCCGTTTTTACTTCGTTATGCTAATTCTGAAACTCGGTTCATATTTTGTGTGAACAGAATTTGGGGGAAGTGATATGTTTGGCAGTAGATAAAAACTCAGTTAATGTAAAGGGGGATGCGCTAAAGTGAATCTTAAGAAAATTCGAACTTTCTTTTCAAATTCACTGTCAGAATTTATGTATGTAAATTGTTAGTTCTTCCTTGTTTTTATTGTTAATTATTTAATTATAACCAAAAAAAATATATATTTGTTTGGTCGGCATCATAGTTGATCACTAATACTGGCTACTCTAGCGTTTTCACCTTAAGCAAACATGTAAGCTTTACTATTCATAATGTAGCTTAACTTTGGCCTCTAACTTTTGGCGGAAGTATTACACACAGCTACCGGTACAATTACAGCAAGGAAAGTTCGATCCGACATCTAATACACAAAGGGATTCGTTTTCATTACTCTGCCTACGCTTCGGTGGCTCAAGCGCATACTCCTCGTAATTCAATATAACCAGCGGATCTTCCTACCTTGAAGAAAACAAAACAAATATATCGTGACACGTGGCAGAACCAGGAACTAAACTCAAATGTATTGAGTTTGACGTTTATCTTTGCTAAAAGCGCCTCTAGGGGGTGCAAAGATAAATTGGACGTTTTCTCAAGGCTGTATCGGCAGGTAAATGAGTCTTACTGGTATATTTTTGGAGGCACTTCGTTATTCGGCATCGTAACAAAATAAATATATCAGATATTCGGTAGGTACAGGTACGGTGGGCTGAGCCTCAGTGGTATTAAAACCATAATAACCTGGCAACTTCAGGTCTAGTTCACAATTGTAACTGAACGAAGAAATATTAACATTGATAGCTCTTGAATGCAGCATACGTGCTGGGCCTCAAGTCTGCTATTACAGCAGTGGCAGAATGGCCTATCATTGATTTCATAATTGTTGATTTTGACAAGTTTGGTAATCTACTAATATAATGGCGTCATTATGACTTCACAATGGTCAACCACTGACACTCTATTGAAAGAAATGGCACAGAATTTGACAGACCAATGATCGACCATTATGTATTTAGCAGAATAAGAACTTTTAGCAAAATGACAATGGGATCGCGTTGGAATGACAATGTTTATAAAAATAGCAGACTTGAGGCCCTGATCGCGATCAGTTTAAATTCGAAATTCCGTAGGCCAGCTAGCCGGAGTGGTGCCACTAACTTGCGGCCTCCTGGCTAGTGAAATGGAAAGTCAAGATCCAACTGCTATTATCCCTGACCATGTGAAACTTTGAATCTATACCATAATAACTTTTACTCATAATTACAAGCAAAAGTAAACCATCATTGCAGTATCATGACCAGTTCATCATTAAAACGATCTAGCTACAAGAATTAATCAACTTTTTGCAATATTAGTAATATTATGTTCTATAATCAACTCTCCCGGGCAAATAAATGGAGAACGTAAGATATATTAAATGGAATTTATTAATATCGTCCATATTGTAATTAATCTTTAAGGCCTCCAACATAAAAAAATTATCAGTCTTTTTCTTAAAAAAATTAAAATGAAATTATTGAGTATTATCGACGTTGTCAATTAATTGCTAAACTCCCTAGGTATGATATCTAGGCATGATTTGATTATGCTATTATGTGAACGAATAAGATCTAATAGGCAAATGGGCCAAGCTTTTTGATTTAGTAACTAAAACCAAATTAGGATTTTAATCAGAAACAAAGCTGTGGTATTAATATTAACAGTTAAACTTTAGTCACCTATCACCGTTCCTCTGCTTGGCAAAGGCTTCTCTTGCAGATGACACGTGACCTTACCCACTGGACCAACACCACTTCATCGTCATTACACACAACAAAATGATGACAAAACTGTTACATAATATCCTAAAACACTTTCAGCTACAAAAAAAATACAAAATTCCTCTTCTTCCCGACCACTTTTCCCACGGGCTGTTCATTTCTCCCCGACTTCATATAATACGTAAAGAACGTACGTTTTAGAAGGCACTCATGTAGCTGCAACTTTTATTATTCATTAGAAGCAATAGCTTCGGTAATAAGACTGTTTCTATTCGCGGCGCGGATACCGGTGTTGCTAGGACCAGTTTTGGTCCCTTCGAATGGGGTAAATGGTGTTTTAGGGCGAATTTCGGGACCTCAAATGTTTTCAGTTTTCGGCGGACGTGAAAGGGCACTTGACTTGCAATTTGAGTTTAGATTATGATGGTGTTTGGGTGATAGCAGATGTCTTTATTCTAATTTTGACAGCCAGTTTGGTTTTGTACGCCGTGCAAAGCGCTAAAGCAATGTGACTTATTTGGTTGTATCTATATAGTTTTTAGCTCTGTGTACATTTCATAAGGTAACAGTATCTAATCTGAACCTGTTAACAGTATACAGTGAACATTAGGTCGACCAGCTTTCGAAATAACTATTAGGCTTTTGTCGTTTCCACCTCTATATCTACTTTACTGGCATCTGGCTACTACAAAGTTACACTATTGCTAGCAAAATCACCACTTTAATTCCAACAAAGTAAGGCAACACAAAGTCTTTCCTCTGGCAGCCCAGCGGGCCTTATCACGATGTTTTAACGGCGTCCGAACGAAGAATGGGATCGCTATTGTAATTTGTTGGTGTTTTACCGTTTTATGGCCCCTGCTTTATTCATGGGGATGTTATGGGCTCCCGGCGATCGCTTCGTTAACTATGTATCGCGGACGGGGTTGCTAGAGGTAAAAAACGTATGGAGCTTTATGGGACTTTTTGGAGAATGTGTTAGAGGGAGCGATGATCGTAAATTGTTTTTGTTGGGGGATTTCGACGTAAAATCGGTAGGAATTGATTAGCTTTAATTAGTCTTGGCAATTAAGTTTACCTTAATAATTATGTATTCGGATGTAGGTATTTCACTACAATCTAAATATCAAATCGATTCATTTTGGAGAGAGCTATTTGATTGTTCAATACAAATTAAAATAATGTATTTATCTGCAAATATGGCTAATTAACTGTTGAATGCTCTACTATCTCATTTCAAAGCCATTGTTGATATTTTGATTTAGTTACTTACTCAATTAGTTAAGTACGTACTCATATAAATTCGTCTAATACACTATCAATTTGTACACCCCTGTGTTACAAGATATGCACCAGTTTTTAAATTTAGGTTCCGCACAGCGTGAAAGGACTTCCATCTGCATGTAAGACGCCTTGAAGTCGTCGTAGAAGACTTAAACTACCCTCCAAGGCGTAGTATTACCCCCGATCCAACTTCATGCAACCGGAGAGGGGATGAAGGTTACAGTAACTATATAACGAGTACACAACAATTTTGTGAACTTTGTTACAAGTTCCGAAGACGGATAGGTCAGCTTGCTAATTGAAGTTTCTTGCGTCGGTAGTTCTTCTCGAAAGTTACAGTTTAACGTTTAAGAAGCGTACTCACTGGTGCTTACGAGGAGAAGTTTTCGTTTTTTTTTTAGTTAAGTTAGTGATGGCCAGCCTGATGTGAGTTAGTAACTTCTGCCTATGACTGGGTGCGGTAAAGTCTTGTGTTAGTTTTTTTTGCAAGAACGGGTATGTTTGTAACTGGAAGAAGGTACAGTCTAAACAAAATCTATTTCAAAATATGCGCGAAGATAACATCACCCCCGTATGAAACGGTAGGCATGCATTTGTACCATTTCGTTTTCGTACATTCAATTATAATGACTGTAAGTTTAAATCCCATTTAATATGAAGCAGACATTTGTTATTAACGAAACACAAGATATAGAAATTGATTTATTTTGATCATAAGCCATTTACTTAGTAATTGGCTATAATTCCACACTATTTAAGTTAAAACTAATTGTAACAATCTCACTTTCGTATAATAACATAGATATAATACTGCCCAGACATGGTACTATTGGGAACAGACTGTCCATTCCATTCTGTAAGTTATTTTCGCTCGGGCGAGCATTTCTCGAGCTCACCTTTTGACCTTAAGGTCGAAATGACCCTAAGGTGGGTGACATTGCCGATAAAATGTAAGTAGCTGTTCTGTAAACATGTGTGTTTAACTGTACTAGTAGTTGTGCAGCTTGGCAGAATTTATATGAGAAAGTTAAAATAATAAGTTAATATAATATATTAGTTTTGGTCGTTTAATCTGTTTACTTAATTATTGTCTGGGAATTTTATTATCACTCAGAGGGTACGTTGTATAAAACTTAATAATAAGATTCTTTATTTATCTTTCTGTCTATTGAAGACCGTAGAATAATTTGTCTCGTACAGGAATCGAACCGTCCATCCAATAGCAATGAACATAATGGATTAATCCAGTGGTGCATTGGAATAATAAAACACCCAGTTTGTGCCTACAATTCAATCAAATACTTCATACATCAAGGAAATATTACTTCAGGAAAAGATTTAGAAGTATGCAAAAAAGAATGTCTGAGGGTTAAAACTAGTTGTGTACATAAAATCATGTTAATAAGCCCTGACGGGTTAAGTCGTAACAAAGTTATGTAAGGAAGGGAAAAAGCCAGCTCTTTCTTGGGTCACTTTATGAAAAGTTTTCTTAAAATTTCTTATTTTATTTGTCTGAACTTTTCTGGCTGTACTTACTTTCATAGCTGACTTCGTTCCTTCATTTAAATTTGTAGTATACTTTTAGTTCCATTCTAATTTTTAGAATATTTAACCTTTGTGAGAAAAAGCTTGTCTGGGGAAACTCTTTTCCGGAAAGGTAGGCCCTCCCATTTACTGTGTTTAAATTTTAGTATTGTTTATGTTAAACATTTTCAAAAGATGATCTCTTAAGGCGATTCTTACAAGACCGCTCGTCTGCGTGATGTGAGGATCTCGCGTAGCACTGGCTTGTATGTAGTCCGACGGTAAATAAAAACCTATCGCGCAGATCGGTGTCATATGAGAATTGCCTAAGGGAATATTGTATTCATCAATAAGTATGACTTTTTCTATTGGACTAAACCTGAAAAAAAAAATCGAAAGAAAATATCGGTTGTCTCTTTAGCTTTATAATAATATAGGGCTTGAAACAATTTCTCTTTGAGCCACTACGACTTACAAAATAATTCTCAGACCAAATATTCAAACCCAGCGTCTTAACCAATTGCAGTCTCACTTTACTTTCGGCCGAACGATTCCTAAAAGTTCTCCAGTGCATCCACGCTGCATGTAAGCGGTGATAAATGAAATAATTTTATTTCTCCAAGAGTTTCAGGTCTTACAAGTGATTTATAGTTGGCCGGGGCTCGAACCTGCTCACGGGGATTACGTACCGGAACTGAGGGGAACGAACGGGGAGGGAAGAAATAAAACTGTTTCGATTTGTGGATGTTGCACGTAGTTTTAAGGTTTTTACAGTTCAAATGCGGTTTTGAACTTAGTGTGCGTAAGCGGAGTGCAGTTAATAATTTATTGTTTTCCTACACTAGAAATGAGGTTTTGCTAAGAGCAAAACCTTGTTGAGGATTTGGGGCTCTCCTTTTACGAATCTGAAATATTTGCATCATTCAGATAGTAAAGCTATATTAAAAAAAAAATAAGGAATCTAAATGGCACTCATACAAAAACATATCAGTCACAAAATGTTACTGATATACATCAAAAACCTCAACTTACATTATAGAAGAATATATTTATGTAAAAGCCACATCAACAAACAATTTTTAAATCTTTACAATACCAACCTTGAGATTTGCCCCACTTGATAGTAAGTCTCTTTCCACCTATATGTATATTATATCCATGTTTTTGTTGTTTTTGTCAGCAGAATCGAATAGGTCACATTTTTTAAAAAAGACATCATCCATGAGCATCCGGAGGGTCAGATACCTATTTATAGACAAGGAAAGTTGAAACGACAAAATGTTCCCATAAATATTGAAGCATCGTTATTTACGTCTATTTTAGGAGATAAATTCATTGGAAAAAAATTCCAACCAAAAACTCAAGATGCTTGAAATAAAAGAGAAGATTGTGCTCAAAATATATACTTGAAACGGATGATTTTTTATTATAGAGACAGTATTTGAACGCAAAATGTTCAAGTACTTATTTACTCATATTTTGAGGATTTAGTCAAACATAGAGGGGCTTTGTTTTGTACACATTTATAGAAAGTCTAACAACAATCCTTGATTGATTCTAAAAGAACTTCATGCAGTCCCAGTCTTCAAAGAAATGTTTCAAACGTTCACTTCAACGACGAAGACTAAACGACTACGATTTAACTATTATTTTTTAATAATTTCTACTTATATGAGAACAAAAATAGTATATTGGATCTGTGTAGTAAAATAAGATCAAAGTTTTGTTTAATAATAGCAATAATGAGTATTATTAAATGATTAGGAAAGTATTATATTTTTCTTGATTTTTATTACTATTACTAAAACAAAATAGACAAGTACTTACTATTAAAAATGGCACATAACCATCCTGGGATTTAAACCTACATCGATATGCACGGCAAGCGGTCTTGGATCCTCCGGTCTATTTAGTCATTAAATTAGTAACTGCTCGTAAAATTTAAACCCTACTATTGCTCATCGTTATACGCAATTATAAAAATATAAACGTTTTATTGGAAAAAAAACAATGTTAAAGACAGCTTTAAAAAAAACTGATTTAAACTTATGTATTTACTAAAACAACACCTAAATTAAAATAAAACGTTTTTGCAAAATACAAAAACTAACTAAGCCCAACACGGATTTTAACGTCTTTTGGGGGTAACTACTTAATGAAGCTGTGTCTACAAGGCCTCGTATCACCTCACATGTCTATAAAACAATTAAATTTAAAGACGTTCCCGAGGCCTCGTCTCGCCGTTTATTAATTAAAGCTTATAACTGGAGGCCTGTTTGATCTCCTGCCCGAAGCGACAGTCCTAACCAAATACTCAGAATTGTTTAATTATGGTTCACAAATGTGGACTGCGCGAATCATGGTGAACTGTGTTTTGTTTATGTTAATGAAATGCAAACACCTGATGTTACTGTGCATTGACTTGAGTTGAGTTAAGTTATTAATTTCTTTTGGTTCGCTGTTGGGGCTTTGCTTTTCAGTGGTGTGAATGAGTTTGACGTGAACTCAGTATGATCGGGGGATCGATATTTATGAGCTCTCCCTAATAACAAAACGTACAGGGATAAATAGTAATTTGTTAAAGGTTTAAGAAGCTTCTTTTCTACGACTATTTTGCTGTTAACGATAGAGTCCATAACCATCTCACTAAGTAAATTACCACCAAATTGGACATTGTTGAATGCAATGCAAAAAATTGAGTACTTATTTAAAGTTTATGTCTACGGAATAAACGTATCCTTATATTTATTGTCAAGAGCAAACCCATATAACCCGTAACTGTTAAATGTCCCAATAAAGTAAAATAAAACAAAACAAGTAAAAAATTAAAATATTTGAGCTTTTCAGCAGCATCGTATACGCTCTTTTCAACAACTCTATGAACAGTCTATTGACACGTTCGCATTATTAAAGATTAAGATACAAAATGATTCGTTTTATAAACAAACACCAATATTGATCGAGAGGAGCTATGTAGGTGTAGGTGCCGTGGGAATTACTACTATTTATTTGTGTGTCCAAACTCAAGTTAAAGTCTATCTGTAGCCAAATTTCATCGCAACGTGTAAACAAACAATGACCTAAAAGCAAAACTTTCAGATTTATAATATTAGTCAGGGACCATAATCTCAGTAAACGCAGCAATCAAAACGGTACCAATATTAACAAACGCACTTGTGACACAATCCTTTTGTCTACAGCACTACATTAACGCGAACTATTCAGGTGTCCACTATAAATCATGCGACAATGATATCGAGTGAAAAATGGTTCACGATATAATTGAAACATCGCGTGCGTCTGTTGTTCGTATTAATACAAGCTACGTGTTATGTAAGTGTATATGGAGTGATGTTGGAATAGGCCGCTGTTATGTTAGGATTTTTATACCATTGTATGTATACCATTTCTAGGAACTGTCTATTCGGTTTTTTTTGTGTTAAATTGGTGCGGCAGCGAATCAAACGCATACTACATTTTATTTAAAACCAGTAGCTATATGAATTTCATTCAACTTTTTTGTATTCGAACGCACCTAACCTAACCTAAAAATACAATAATACTGGAAAATATAAAATTATTACAGGCTTGACCATTCAAATCGGCAAGTTAGATCTGGCAAGTAAACTGAGACACGTTTGGTGTGTATGACATGTGTATGATATTATCAACTCCATATTCTGTGTCCAAACTAGACAAACAGGCCCTCAAGCTGTCACAAGTCGACAGGCCTTGTGCTACAAAAATAGTTGCAAGGTAAAAAACCTGAAGAAATAAAAATAAATCAAGCTTGAAAATGCTCACAAAATATGGCGAGGAAGCCACAGCGTTGAATAATAAATGGCAGGCATGCGTACGAGCGTACGATGCAACGTTACCTGATACACTGGGTACTGAATACGAACCGCAGGCGACTGTGGAATATATTGCTCGGTGAACAGAATTGGGACCGAGGGGGTAGTTTATGGGGATTCTTTGCTAGCAGTGTGACTCCTATTCTTGTAGGTTTTCATCAGAATTGTGTGTGCTGCTGCTTCAGTTTTGTGCCGGACACCAGATCCTCTGATCACTTTCCATTTAGCGTTTTCTCGAATAATATGTTGTAGTTGGGTTTAGTGAAATATCGTCGAGTCGCTGCCTATCTGATCTCTAAACCCGGGTACTGGGTAACATGATGGCCTGGTTATCAGACTTTAGTCGTTTTTGTTAAGGACAGCGAACAGTTAAAGGGTCCGGCTTCTGTCACGCCAACAGTCAAATGTCCACAAATACACACAATAACTAACACGAATATTTACCAGAAAACTTAGATGTTCTTGTGAATAACTCTGAGTATTTATAATTACCAAGCCAGTTATGATTCGCTATAAATAGCAAGTAACAATACACATAGAAGGTTCAGTGAGTGGCTCACTGAACCTTCTCTATCATTACTTTTCCCGTTAAAATTGTTTTTTTTTATCAATGACTTAATATATATAACTTAATGTATACAGGGTGTAACGGAAAGGGTATATACATACTTAAGGGTGTGCTACAGATCATCAAACTGAACATGTTTCTCCATCGGACATATATCGTAATAGCGAAAAAAATATCAGCTGCCCCATACATTTGAGTCAAATAGGTATTGAAATTTTGTACGGGCAGCAGATAATTTTTTCTCATTTACGATGTTTGTCCGATGGAGAAACATGTTCAGTTAGATGGTCTGTAGCACACCCTTAAGTATGTATATACCCTTTCCGTTACACCCTGTATAACTTATTTTATAAATTACTTAATCACGACTAGTATTTTCGCCAATCCATCATTCAAGCCAATCATTTTGTCTTATTTGGCTTATTTATTTCGGACTACCTATTTGTATCCCATGACATATTTATGCTGTAGGCATAATAAATGTCAATTTGTAACAATTTGTTCGTCTCAACTCCCAACACAACTTTGTGACTCATTTCCTCCATCAACATTCTCTCATTAATACTTCGAATCTTCTTCAGATCAAAGGCATTGAAAATAACAGCTGACAAACACATATTTGTGTCCGCCATTTTACAGAAATGTGCATTTCGAATATTAGATCTAAACTCGTCCTGACGGCCTATTCTGAGTGTCAATTCTAATTACTCTGTCCAAAGTGATATTCGTTCTTACGGCATGTGTGGTTTAAAGCTCAAAATACAATGTACGTTTAAGACACAGTGCTTGTGTGGTCTTTGGGATAATAATAGCTAATATGTCTTCATTAATTTATTGCACCTAACAGAAATACATTTCGGAGGGGTAACTTGAGTCTACCTGGCTAAAAAATTTAATTCATTCTTTTATACTAACATTAGTTATAAGCAAAATTTTTGTTACTAACAACCTTGCCTTATAAGTTTTTAAACTGACATGGTCACTAACACTATCAACAACACTTGTAACGGGATATTTACCATGTTTATTATTTGTTATGAGTTCCCGATATTTCGGCGCTGTTGCAAACGCCATGATCACGGATAAACCTGACCTGACAACCTTGCCTTGCCTGTGGACTTTTATGTCTGAACGATATATTTTTTTTTATTTTATTTCCATAGCAATCTTGTAGATAATCTAGCTGCAGTCTATTTTCAGATATATTTAACTATCCAAACTTACTACACACTGTATGTACGTGTACAATGCATATATTCTTTTTATAAGGCTTATGTGGTATGTACACAGGTCTTATAAATAAATGAAATGTATGTACTTATGTTTTTACAAAACAGATAATATCGGTATCTATAAGTACCAAACGATCTGGTAGCTTCCCTTTCAGAATAAGATCGCCGATGTCAGAATGCCCGTCGCCGGGGACAGTGCCTCTTTGATCAACATGTTGGTTCTATTTCTGACCAACTATTTCCAACAAAGAACATGTTGGTGATGGGCTACAAGTGTTTGTGTTTAAAGAAAGTTGATACTTTACGCAAGCGGCTTGAAGTTTTCTGATGTGGTTCACTTTGATAGTTTTTGACGTCTGTCAGATTTGCTGAAGACGTGTGTGAAAAGAAAATAGACGCTTTGTTCTGTGGAACGGAAATAGAAACAAATATTTTACTTCATTCATAGTTATCTACCCTGGTAAAGTTCATTATTACATCGATTTCTATTTAATACATATATGCTGGAAACTGTGGCAGCATTTTTTTTATTTGCAAAATGTTTTAAGAATTTAGCTAAAATAAAAGTCCTAACAGCCTAAGTAGGTCATCATCATCATCTGCCTAGCCTTTTCCCAAACTATCTTGGGGTCGGCTTCCAGTCTAACCGGATGCAGCTGAGTACCAGTATTTTCCATGAAGCGACTGCCTATCTGACCTCCACACCCCAGTTACTGGGTAATACGATACCCCTTGGTAAGACAGGATGTCGGACTTTTGGCTTCGGACTACTCATAACGACTCAAAGATCTACAAATTATAGCTGGGACCAACGCCTTAACGTGCTTTCCGAGGCACGGAGGAAACTCGGTATGTAATTATGGTTACCCATCTACGGACCAACCTCGGCACGCACGGCTTAACCTTAAAGATCGACCCGCGCGGCTGTAATTATTTAGCCACGAGCTTCTAAGTAGGTATACATACAATTTATTATACTTATTCAGTAGCAAGGATCTTAATCATATTTCTGTAAACTGCATTGAACATGGTGAAACATTTATACTCGTATCTCACAAACAATCCTAATCCTAAACAAAATCGAATATTCAGCCTTTGTAACTTGGTTTTTTTACATTTATTTGTAGATAGATTTTGTTGGGAATCATGTACAGTTTAAAGCATATCGATGCTCAAACTGTGACTATGAATTATTTATTTAATGATTCTAGCCCCCCCAGGCTTAGAAATTTTCGTTACTTATTAAAAAAAAAACATGTTTCTGGAAGAAAAGCAAAACCTTCTCGATTTAATTGTATTGATCAGCAGTTTTTACTAAATCGATACTTGTGGGTCTAGAACCATTAACTCTATTCATCGTTACAGTTTCCACGTAACTAATATAATACCAACACCATAAAACAACTCCCCTACGATCATACTCGCTACTTACCATAATACTATGTGCATAGCATTACTTGCGGCACAAGTTGCCAACATTATAATAATCGGCGGCGTGTATGGGACTAATTACTTCTGGATCAAGTGCCCTGTTTGCAAGTTTCCACTCTATTCATGAGGTGCCATTAAACCTTGTTAGGAGCTGCAATTATGGCGTGAGGATCTTCAATGCAAATTGGTTAATTTAGGATTGTTTGAAATCATCTTTGTTAGGCGCCTTCCTTCATTTTCTGCCTGAGCATAATAAGTTTTCTTACCTCACTTTTGAAGAAAGGAGGCTGTTTTAAACACTGCCATCTTTCATCTTACATTCTAAATTAATACAGATTTAGGGTTTTTCATTTTAAGCTGATTTAAAAGTACGGATGAAAAGGACAAGGTAGATGTTAGTGAAACTAGAGGGAGAGTATCCATTTGGAAGACATACGCTGAGCTTATTAGGCGCAGTTCTTCAGAAAGGTTGCTCACAACCGGTGAGCGTGTAAGGATCGTAGTGGTTGGCGTCTTGTAGTCTGAGTCTACCCCTAGGCGTTAAAATTAAGTTTATTTATGTGGTCTGTATGAAAGTACATGTTTACCTATTGTAGTAGGTAGATAGGTACACCAACTAACATGACATCAACCTCTTTTATTACTAAATGGCTTCTAACAAATCCTTACATAGGTCGTCACTTTAAGATCCCCAGCCTGATAGTCTTGTTTAACGACAAACATATTAGGGGCTGGCTTGAAAGCCAACTCAAACCCGACCGAAAGCCAGCTGATTGAGCATTCGCGTGACCCCGTGGCATTTTATTGATATTTATGGACTCCCTATACACCGTCGCGAATCGCCGAATGCCTCCGGAAGTTCCCGAGCATCGCTGAACGTATTAGATTTATGTTCGCCTTTAGTAATCGATAGCTATTGGTCGCATTGATGTCAACTACAAGTTTTGGCTCCGTGAATAATGCGAGGTTTTCCGTGCTTTTAGTTTTCCGAAGAGTTCGAGTGGTGTTTGTATGTGGCGATATATTTAACTCGTGTTTGGGTGCAGAAAGGCGTGTGACTTTTAGAGTAGGGTCACGCGCCATTTTTATGGCTCGTAATTGAGTTTCGATGAATATTTACGATCAATTGCATCCTCTTTGTGATACATTAGCGTTCCAATAATATGTAGGCTGCAATTACAAGAAAGCGTTGTTTGTGTCTGCAATAGACTGTTGCATT
This sequence comes from Cerastis rubricosa, assembly GCA_949152445.1. Taxonomy (NCBI): domain Eukaryota; kingdom Metazoa; phylum Arthropoda; class Insecta; order Lepidoptera; family Noctuidae; genus Cerastis; species Cerastis rubricosa. The sequence continues at coordinate 21,572,135 of OX424541.1, forward strand.
CTATTTTCTTGCTTGATAAAATTGCATTATTCAGTGAAGTTATGCAGTGGTTTAAAGTCATCTTATTTCACCAAATTTTCCGCCCCTTGTTGTTCTAACGATGGTCTCGTTTTTCTTACCCTTTTCATAAATAATTACAGTCTTAGTTCTACCTACCTACATAAAATTACTTATTAGACTGGAAAACTTGTATGATTTTAAGTGTTAAGGGTGTATTACCGCGTGTACCTAATTATAATCCTTCTTACATATGCTATATTGACTTGATGTGAAGTGGGCTAGGGGGAGGGCGGAACGCGTAGGTGACGGTAATTCGTAGTAAGTTGTTTGTTAACAGGTATACATTAGTGTAGCGCGACCTATTATTAAATGTTTGTGTGGTATCGAATTAAACACTAATATTATGGCATGTGTACTTCTTTTTTCCTTTGTTTGTATTCCGTTGTTTCGTATTTAAATACGGATTATACAAATGTCGAAGTAGGTACTTTAGTTTTATACTTCATTTCTGAATATATGGTATAGTTTTTCAAAACACAATACTCACATCATTAATATCGGTTGAGAAATAATTTTCTTTTTGAACAAAAAATAACGCTATGGTGTGACAGTCAGCCAACAATGATTAGGCGCCTCAAAAATTCATTTTGTATTCTAAATCATTGAAATCGCTCCCCATTGCGACAAATACGGTAATTTTTACTTTCTTTGCCCCAAATTGACCCAAACCCAAACTTTAACAATAATGAAATTATTTAAAAACTTCGCCGCGGAATGGGAGTTGCCCCTTTGATGACGATTAGCTGTTTGTGTCGCGAGCATTCCAGATAAATGGGTTTTGTGAATGTTTGTCAAAGTGTTGAAGAGTTCTTTGTTGTAAAGAACCTTTTTTCAGGAAAGATACGCTTTTAGACAAAGCTTTTTCTTTTGAAGATGCAATGAATCTTTCTTTATTTATGTGGGCGGCAGAAATAACGCTTCAGCAAATTGCTACTGTAGTTATTGTTGTATTATTATATACGTTTTATGTCGGGTGCTGCTTGTGGTGACTGGTCGTCTTGTTGACAAGGTTATGTTACGGTTATGAATACCTAATTAGTTTTAAGATGGAACGATGGTGCTAGTTTATCATTTGTGATTTCTAGTTACTGCATTATGTATATGCCTAATCCAACATTGCCCGTGTAAGCGGACACGCCCCTATGCCTGGAGGCTTTATTTATGCTTAAGTTTGTTTTCTATGTTGATTATTATTATGCTATATTGGCGAGTACTAGTTGACATGTGACAATAATAATATATTATTCGTTTATGTTATGTACCACAGATATTATTGTATAAAATCAGGTTCTTCCAACCTTACAGACATATATGTTACTAGGGAGCTAGTTCCACCACATTGTTTTCCCAGCTAAAACACGATGAAGTGGCGAAAGACGGGTGTTTTGGGGGACTGTCTCTTGTAAATTTTCACGTTTATAAGTTTGATATCATTCACTCTTAGCTAAATGTCAGAAAACTAAAGAATGAAAAGCGAAAAAAAAAAACAATAAAATTGAACCGATCCAACAATGTTGAGTTTCGGCACTCGACTACGGAATGATCTTACAATGAAATGAAAGAAGCAGATGAACGTTCGTTCCTATGTAAAGTTAGAGAATCGGGAAAGTTACGAAATGGGATGTAGCCATTTTATCGGTGTTGTATTAATGTAGATTGAAATAAAAAATAACTGTCTCTCGAGTGAAGTTTTAACAATAGGCGTATTCCGACCGAAAAAGGACTGGCTAAATGCAATCCTGTACATCAAAACACCATGTTCCACGTCCTTGACTCATAGCTCTACACACTGAGGAGCTATGTTCTGGGAATGCTCTAGCACTTTCAAACCAATAATTGTTAATCGGTCTAATGTCCACTCATACAAATATAGTATGAGTGGACATTCAACTACTACTATCCTTAAATTGGTCCACATGCAAGTAAAGTGAGTTAGCGCTCCATTTAATTCCCTTGCTTTCATGTGACATGGACGCGTCAATGTAAACTGGGGTTTGCATTTATTTGCTGCCAAATTTACTACTGGTGAGGGCTGGTTAGACATCCTACTTATACCTTTTTACACTTTCAGGGTACACACGTAATTTTTATACAAGGTATTGTTTTGCATCCTCGTCAAATTCAAGGAGGTAACTATGTCAATGATTCTCGTCCCGAATCGATACTAAAATGGGTGGGTAATTTGTTTTTTCTCATTTACGGAAATCTGGAAGTGAGAACCACCCGTGTTTTAAACGCGGCCCGTCTGATCCTCACCCTGTAACCGCACTTTCACGCATACAAATCAAACAAACGATAATTTCTAATTCCCTAAACCACATTAAGGGGGTTATTCTGAAATACAGACAAACTTAAACAACCAAAAATATCTGTGTTTATGAATATTTAATTAGGTACAGTGCTATCAATTGATTATTTATGTCTTTTGTGAAAACCCTCCTGAATTTTGACGAGGATGTAAAACAACACCTTGTATTATTATTTTTCCCATTTCAAATTTTTACCTCAATTGATCCTTTCTTACGCAATATTCAGTATTTCCTGAAATAACATTTACTTTATTTTACTGTTCGTTCCCCTGAGTGACTGTTCTTAAAATAAGTGGCTCAACCACGGTACGTGTCCGAGATAACATCAGCCGGCTGTATCCACTGTCCGCAGAATCCTTTCTGTAAAGAAACTTTGTGGAGGAAAAACGTTATTAAGTTATAATAGAGATGTCGAGTAAAATCCTGGAGATAGACGGAATGTTTGAAACAATGCTCCACTGACCTGGTTTGTGAAGGGTATGTTGTGGAAAGGAAACTTTAATGTTTTCTGTGAAGGTCTTATGCGAGCTATTAATTTCATGAAGGTTGATAAATTATGGCTCAATTATATTTTAAAACAATTTGATTAAGTTTCGTGAATGATTGGCTAGAGCAGGCAAACCACTGAGAGAATTGGAAAGGAATTGTGGAGTCCTTTTCCCAGCAGTGGGCAGAATGGCAATAAATAACAAAAAAAAGGTATACCTTACATGAGTAATTCAAAAGAATTTTCTATTTTATTCATGTACACACAAAATATGCAGTTATACCGGAAAACACGAAAATATACAGACAAAAGAGCACAAAGATTATTTCACCAAGAAATCTCCTTTCCAGCAGACCTACGACAGGATAGACAGACAGAATGCCTCCCCCTATCGTCTTTAATAACATTACTCCTGTATAAACAAAGCTACACAATAAAAATCCAAACAAAGAACCCTATTAAAAATTCAAAGATGACCATGACACCATGTTCTCTTGCTAAAACCATGTCTAAAAACATATTGAACCTATTGTCATTCATTTCTTATAAATCCGTCATCCGGAAACACTACAATCACAAAGAAGATGAAACACATCAAACAGAATACGCGAACCTTTAGATATTTTATATCCGGATGAGAAAGAATGTCGTTACAAATATAACCCTAAAACGCTACGCGCGTCATCCGGCGTCTCAACTGGAGAAGAATATAAGTCGCGTGACAAATGCGGCGATTAGTACTGCCCGCTTCATTTGTGCTTGAATCGTGTCGTATAAAATTAAGCCCCTTTGATCTACACTCGTTAGTATATGCTCTTTATGGAGGAGCGCCCCTTTTCATATTGTTGTTTATTTTTTAAGTGTGTATGTCTATTTTAGGAGGCTTTGAAGGGTTAAGTTTACTTTCTTTGATCGTGCGTGGAGATGTTTATAGAGCTATTGAGTTGTTTTCGGATGATTTAGTTCTTAATTATGTTTGTTATACATTAATTAGTATTTGAATATAAAGTGTACTAGCACAAAAATCTACGAAGAAGCACCTTACTGTACCTACAATCTATATTTTTTTATTAAATCTCCTTTTATAAAATACAAGTTATTTTGTTATAGTTTGTACTCGCCAAACTTAACAGTTATTTTCTTATAATCTAGCTAGACTAAGACCTAATTAACGTAATCATAAATTCAGGTTTAAATGAAATTGTTCAATTTGAAACTGTCGTTAATTAAACCATGCTACACATTTCATGTCCTTATTATGTAACCGAGGCACGAAAGAATCTATAAAATGAAAACCTCAATTCGTCACATTTATACGGAAATAAAGACAGTAAAAAAGCAATTATTTACATCACAACCTTCATTTTACACGTCCTAAAATACTTCCATTCCAACCAGCGATTATGAGCTTTATGTCGCAGTTATTAAGGTAAGTAATGGGTTGTTGAAGAGGGTCCTAAAATTGAAACAAATCCGTCCTTTTTGGCGCCTGTATAAACAGTATAAATCTTCGATGAATCTGACGTGCTAAGCCCCCACTTAACGGCGCTTACCTCAATGTATCTTTGCTAGGATTTAATAATTACTCGTGTCACTTTCACGCGTCTGTATTACGTAAAAACAACCGCGACTTGTTGGAAAAACAAAAAGAATATAATATGAAATATAAAATATTTTTCTACATATTTAAATTTTACTGCAAATAATTATTTGTATTAAATTTTTAATTATTTTAAATTAATAATTATTTTGACTTTAAATTACTGCCATAAATTCTCAACATCATCCGATGAGTCAATTTTATTCATAACATCTAAACTCTGACACTTTAAATTAGTTGTTAATCAAAACTGATCTACTACTCATGAATATTTTAATTTAGTTTTTAATGGCATTTAATTTAAATCTTATAATAATCCGAAGATTATGATAGTATGTCGACGGTTTAATCTTCCATTGGCAATTAGCCTTAGTCTCACTAGTCTCCAAACTTGGTTAAATCTCGTAGTTTCATAATCCATTACAGTAATTGTGAGCAAACCTCGAGCGCTTCAACAGAATTATGTAAATGCAAGACATACGTTGCATAGTACTGCCAGCATATTTTACGTAGAATGGAATTACTAAGCCAGCACCGGGTTATGAAATAGCGTTATTATAAAAGAGCAAACTATCAATATTATACTGCAATATCACATGAGATTATTTTGCAATCAGTTGCATATTGCGTAACAGAAAATAGAGAAAAAGAATATAACAGATATAGCTAAAATTAGACCCTTTAATCTTGATTACGGAGTAGAAATTAACTTTCTTTTGTAATCTGTGATTAATTTGTTTTTTAAAACACACATTTTATAAACAAAATTTCATTTTCACAATTAGACAATGTAAGCTTCCTGACATTTGGGTATATCCTAAACAATTGCACAACCACAACACAACGGTCGCTGCTAAAACGTCCAGGGTACAGTCAAGGACCATAATTCTGTTGTGTGAACCGCCCGGGACTCTCCAAGCCCTATATATTACTACACAAGGGTGCATATTTTACTCCACTTATGACAAACGCCCTGTTTTTTTTCACGTCGCTTTTCTGAATAATTTTTCGTCTGTCAGTCGGTCGTACGCCCATTGTGTCTCAAATAAAAAGCGTATCTTTTTCAGCGTGAATTCGTTAAGAGTATTTTATTAAGGGCGATTATTCGAAGTGGTTTGTTTGAATAATTGTTCTGTAACGAAGACAGGTTCGAAGGTTCGTGTCTCCTAATGAGCTTAATGTTCTTTTTCTATTATGGTTTGGTTTTCTGGTTTGTTGGCTCAAGTTTTGTACCTCTCTAAGCTCTTTAATTTAAATAACTGTTGATCTATTAGCAAACTCCTTGTCAGTTCAATCATGCATCATATTCGACAAGCTTCTAATTTTGTTGACTGCCATCTAACGCTAACAGCCCGGAGGGAGGCTAAAACTTTGGGATATAATCCCTCATAAGAGGCCACCTCTTCCGAGGGAAACTATGGAGAGGATTATAACTTTAACGAGAGCACGTGAAAGTTTGTTAAATATTTAATGAATATGTTTGATTACGGCTACATAAAAGGTTTTATGTTTGGTAAAATTAATAGTCTGAAATATTTAGTAAAGCAAAATAAGGACGGATGTTTTCTTTTTATTTTTTTATAGAAGCAAGTATTCTAAGTTAGCTGACATAAACCTTAAGTACCTAAGTACTAAAACAAAGAGTAAAATATTTTTTATTTGAGTACGTTTGCGACAAAGACCGGAATAAAAACGCGCCTACCGTGGATTGCGTCTCTTATTTTATTTTTGTCTTCAACACATCAGTAACAAAGTGTTTCATTCTGTTTTATGTTATGGCATTTTATTATAAGCCTACAAATATGAGTATCCAATGCAGAAGACTGGCCTATGCAGTGCACGGTTACGTATTGTAATAACTAAAATTTATTATAACTATTTTCGAGATAACTTCGGCTGATTCACAAATGTTCACAACGATAACTGGTCGACTCAACTACTGTTTAATTTACTGAATTTTGATTAAACTAAAATGAATCGGACTAACGAACGATTAATCTAATGATTTTTTTAAGCTATTGGATATTCTAGTATTTCAACAGTAGGTCTTTTGACCGTAGTTATCTCGAAAATAGAGATAATAAGTTTAGTTATTATAATACGTAACCCAGTGGACTGCGGTAGACTAAGTTGCTAGTATCAAATCAGTCCTGTTCTAGCACAAGTTAGAATTTTGTACCCAAGTGAGAGTCAGGCCTTTGCCCTAAAACCTACTTAGTATCAGATCAACACTCATTATAAATAATATAGCCCTTCCCTAAATACCAATTCTGCTGCAGCTAAACTGCTTACTCATCCAAGCTACCAAAACCGCCAAACAATAACAAGCAACACAAAGAGCCCAAAGAAAACAATTGAAACTACAAAACAATGACAAACACACTTCTATTACTAGCAGCCCCACGATCCCGCGTAATCCCGCGTTAAACCCACCCGGCTCGAGATCTTCTAATACTTGAGATTTTTCGGCGAAGGACAGGGACGGAGCCGGCACAGCTCCGGGAACGTCGACGGGAACTCTCGGAATCCCGAACATTCACTTTCAGACGCGGCACGTGATTTCTTGGGCCCAAAGGGTCCTATAGGGGTGCTGTATTTACAATGTATTCGACTTAAATCTCTGTCAGGCTGCAATGTTAGATTTAGAGAGTGAGGATGAATGCGGGGTGTGTGACTGGAATGTAGGAAGATATAGGGACTGGTCTGATAGCTTGGATGGGTGGCAGAATGTTTGCACCCATGTCATTGTTCTCTGGAGTCATATATGTGGATAATTCAAATTGATCGACAATCATGGTTGTAAGACTAAATATACTACATTAAGTTGTAGATGGGACTCAATCGAAGATAACTTAAGACTCCTTTTTGAAGTAGTCTTTTAGTTCTGAATAGTGCCTTAGCAACAAAACGAAACAATCTTCTTTTATGTACTCGTACATCCAGTGATAAATGGTGACATTTATATGAGTTTAGTCCTAAAACTGATAACGTTAATCATTTAGGTAAATCACGTTGTCGATACCTATCTTGAACTACACGTCATACATCTATCTCTTTATATTTATATATCCTTATTATTATATTTAGTATTATCCTTATTTTATATATCCTTAGTATGTCTGATTTTTTTTATTTTTTTTACTGATAGGCACCTACCACTGTTTGTCTCTGCATCACCCAAAGGTTGACTGGTAGAAAATGCCTATGGCATTAAGTCCGCCACTGTACATTGTACTTGAAGTGTTAAATAAATAATAAATTAATAAACTAGCGATTTTCTCAGTAGCAGTAATGATGTCTGGGTTTGTGGCCGGTTCCTAGCAATAGAATCGCCCCCTGTTACATGGGACTTAAACGTAACCGGTGAAATGTGGGTGTAGTATTATGGACACCTCTGCCTAACCCTTCGGAGATTACAGGCGTGATGTTATGTTATTTTGTAAGACATTAACTATAGCGTCAAACGCTAGTCGCTGATCGGGTATTCAATTCGGTATGTGGGTATCATGTTGGTACTTAGAGAACCGCACTCGTTGGTTTTCTGCGGTAGAGGCAGGTCGAAGTGTCCCAATGATTTTTCGATAAATAGATACATTTTGTGTTTGATTAGAAATAAACCTTTTATTTTCAGGTTGGTAAATCATCAAATGTCTTCTTCCGCTCTGGGCGGAGCGGAAGGGGGTGTCAGACTTGACTGACTAAAATCCATCCATGTTCTTCAGGGGTTTAGTACTAAACCTTTTTTATGATACTATCTTTTAATGGCATATCGTTGTTGTTATTCTCCTGACGCGTTTTTTGCAATAAGTCTTCACAGAGTTTTTTTAATTATTGCTATAAACCAACGGGATGTGAACGGTACTCTCAGTGTTGGAGCCGAATCCGAAAGAACAGCATCAGATATGGGATGTTTCCAGTGTCGTAGTCCTCAATATGGCTAAGTTACAGGCCACTTAGTATGTAAGCATGATCTGACAATTAACAGAACTGTCAAAAGACTTTACGCAAGCTTATTTAATAGCTCCTCAGTAGAACCAGGTTGCAGGCGTCGGTATAATCGGCTGGATAAGTGTATGTGCCAAAGAAATTTTAGCCTTCAAAGGCAGGAATTCTGAAGGCATTACAGCGAATGCGCTCTTCGTGCTTGTCTGAGTGACCGCGTTGTTTTTATATACATCTTGATGAATGATGTTTAGAAGAACAATTGTAATCATTCTCAGAGTCATCATCAGCATCTGTCAAGCCTTTTCCCAATAATTTTGAGATCGGCTTACAGTCTAACTGGATGCAGCTGCATACCAGTAATTTACAAGAAGCGACTGCCTATCTGTCCTCTACATCCTAATTAGGGGTTTTGAATGATGTCACCATTAAGGCGCCTTCAAATTAGCCGCAAAGAGCCGCTATGTGGCAGCGCGGCTGCAGCGCTGCCGCCGCGCTGCCACCGCTAGGTTCGAGCATCATAGTGTTGTACATTTAGTTTGACGATGGACTCTGACGACGAAACAATGCTGTTAGTGTTACTATGAAAACGTTGCCGTTATTTTGTATAACTCAACGAACTGAATTTCATTAAGTAAAACCCTACCAAAAATTTCAAAATTACTTACGATTATCAAGAATTCTACGAATTACTATCGTATCACATCATCACTAGTCGATCGATTAACTGATTTGCGGCCGTAGCGCGAGTACAGCGCTGCAGTCGGGCGTTTTTTATTTATATGGATTATCAAAGCAGCCTGGCGGCAGTGCTGCAGCCGCGCTGCCAACGCGCGGCTCTTTCCGGCAAATTTGAAGGCGCCCTTACTCATAGAATTTATTCCGGAAAGTAACATTCATATTATTATTCACAAAAATCTTCATGTTTTGTGTAAAGTCATACAAACCGTGCGAACCAGGGGCGTGTCGCTAGTATACTATATAGCAAACCCCACAATTTGTCTCGAAAATGGATGTGTGAAATAATTGTAAAAGCTAGTAAAAGTATGATAAATGCGTGGAACGATTTGTGAGCGTAATATATCAGTAGGAATGCGACACATTCGCCCGCGCCGATCGATCCAGAGATTAGCTCTGTCTAGCTAAACGTTGCTGACCTCTCGGGCTTTCTAAACTCAATGCTTGTACTTTGAAATGGCATTGAAATACATACACTGTTATCTACTTTTAAATTTTGGGCCTCATGAGATTGAATGAAGGAAACAATTGTATTTGACAGGAACTTCAACAACAGTATTTAGGGTAAATTTGCCTATTTCGTACTTACGCCAAATTCGTACTCCACTTAAAACTCGGCTTCGGTAACAGCTATCAGCGCCTCTAGTGTCAAAAAATACTGGTAACTGTCGGCCATTTTACCACCTGACAGATGGCACCTGTGAAGCTGTTTTAGACAAAAATATTGAAAAATTAAGTTTTTTTCAACTATTGCTGTAATATTTTTACACATTTCGTAAGAGTTTTATTCAAATTAGGTCGTGTTAACCTCTTTTACGATTTGATACGTATTATTGTGTATCTTTGCGATTTAATCTGACGTGTTATCATACTCGTAACTGTTGTCAATTTTTTTGGCGGTAAATTAAAAATTTGTTTGGCTGTTGCTCCTATTTCGTACTTCGACTTAAGTTCATAAAACGTACTGGTACGATTTAGTTATAACTGCGATGATTGCCGAAAATTGGCGAAGACCATCTGTCGAATTTGTTAAGAATTACTACTTGCTTTAATAATACATTGTTGATTTTGATGCTGATTCTCAATACTGTATACCAATGAATAGATCTCAAAGTACGAATTAAGGATATAGCAGTACGATTTGGGATGAATGATCTTAAATCGTATTTTTTTTAGTTTTTTTTTAAATTGTTTATTTTTCAGAAGTTTATAAGGTTTATGTGAAATTATATTTTAGAAACAATAAAGCATTTAGCAATCAAAAATTACTTTTAATTAAAACTAATTTATCTTTCCTAATTTCTTAAATATGATGGTTTTCTCTTAAGGGGTACGAATTTGGCAAGTTTACCCTACAAGGCAGATTTGAGTGGCAACGCCGGGAGGTGACGCATTAGAAGGACATGCACTGACCTTATTGGTGAGGCTCTTTAGAAAAGTCAGGTGCGTGGTACTCGCAACCGGCATGCATGTATGATCAGACCTTTTTTCCCATAGGGGCAGCCCCCATGGGAAAAAAAGCGTCATTTTATGTATGTATGTCGAACAACAGTATCGTCCGACTAAATATACCGCATTCAGCACGAATTCCCACTGCTAGCGTACTTCTGGTAAAAACATATTGAACATAGTAATATTGTGTTTCGAGAAATCTTTCGTTTTTTCTACCGCTGGCAAACAAGGGTCAATTAAGTTTTCGTGACAAGAATCGGTAAAAGACTTAATTGTGTGAACATTACTATTAATGGTCTTGCTATTAAAACAATAGCTTTCTGTCATATTATTTATAAAGAATTAAGGTTGAAATAGTTTAAGCATATCGGCGTATAACGTTACCACTGCTGGGTTTCATAATAGAAAGGTTTAGCTACTATAATAATAGCCTATTTTACATATTATTAGGTCTTTCCAGACACGCCTCACAGTCAACACAGTGTCCGTCCAAAAGCAAAGAAAATGGATAAATAGTATTTACATGGTCGTCAGTTTCGACGGCTATTTCCGACGATGGCAGACACCGAGACAGGCAGACACACAACTCTGATGGAAAACGCTGTTGACACTGTCGCACATTAGCGGGTGATTTACACTCACTGTTTGTGTTGTCACAATATAATGTGTGTGCTTAGACACGGAGATTGACCGAATTCTTCCTTAGTGCCTTTGATGTAGAACTTACGCCTGATTTCACTAACACGAAGCGATACCCAAATATCATAGTGTAGTTGGAATTTCGACTCTTGGCGTTGAGTTAAGCATTGAAAATACAATAGAAAATTTTCATTTAAGTATTGTTAATTTTAGTGAAAACTGGCATTGTTATTTCTTCTTTAAAATGTTGCATTAATTTTATGTTGATTTTTATTTATTATGTAATAAATGGCCCGACTGTTCGGCATTTTTGTTGTTTTTATTATCGGGCTCGGGTGTGTCACCGCTTCATCGCCTATTTATGGCATATTAGATAATGTTAGCAACTTTCGATTACTAAACTTGTTTTGACATGGAACGTGTTTGTGATAGAGGTTGCAGGCCTTGAACTATCGCCGTGGGTTCACTTTACTTCTATAATTATGAATAACTTAACAACATGATTGATGTTAGACTATTTGATAACGAAGGCTTATTAGTAGTTGTGTTGCGAAAATGCAAATTATATTCAGATTAGATACCTACTTTTTTGATTAGCAAAATATACCTAAGTGGTAAATTAATCAGATTACAATTCAACATTCTTTATTTGCATGAAATATGGTACAATATGATTTTAAAAATAAAAAGGTTTCACAGATTTCGCTGACTTCTTCCAGCATGCAAACTTAAAATTAAATTAAAATACCTAACAATATGTAGTCTAATTTAGGTATCAAACTTTTATACCTACCTAGTTACAAATTAGACAAATTTGACAATAATATTATTTTAGAATTTAAGATACTTGTGCGAGACTTGTATACAGGATAAAGTAATAAAATTAGAAAAAAAAAAATATAAAACAAGAAACAGATAACAGGAAAAATAGTTTGCAAAAATAGCTACTTATGCTTTTACTTTATAGGTCAAAAACTCATTTATTGTGTAAAACACATTACTTCTTCAGTTTCTTTTCGAAATAATTAATTGGCAGTCCTTTGATTTGTTTCGGTATTTTATGAAGATTTTGACCGACATGCTATAGCATAGTATCCACTACATCATCAGTTTAGCCTTTTCCCAAATATGTTGGATTCAGATTTCAGTCCAACCGGATGGAGCTGAATGTCAGTATTTTACATGGAGCAACTGCCTGACCTCCACAACCCAGTTAGTACTGGGTGCTACGATACCCTTATTATACACACCAATACACTCAAAACCTTATGCACAACATCGGGTGTCGCCCCAACAGAAAAAATCACGTAGACAAAAATGAGTAATGCGAATTAAACTGCTCCCAAGTCGGCAATTTTTCATTTTAATCTGTAGCGCACGAACAATATACAAAAGAGATTATTCTTCTCAAATAAAATGTATAACCCGGGGCGAGTGACTGCCGTAATTAAATTATTATATTAGTCACAGACATGCGACAATGGGAGTCGGTCAAGGCTTCAGGATTCTCCAGGATCTTAGAACGTGGAGTATTTTTTAAACGTTCATATTTTTTTATTATTTACGAGGCCAAGGCCCGAACAGCTGTGCTCGGAGAAATGGACTCATAAATCCAGTGAAAGAAATTATGTTTTTGATTTAAATTTATATTTTTCATTTTTCATCAGGACAATACTTTGCGTAGGACTAAGATGATGTTCATAATGTAAATTGTTTGGTATTTTTATGTTTCTCAGTATGCATCTATTAATGTGTAATTTTAATGAAAGAACTCACTCATACAACAATTGAATTGCAGAAGTAGTAGTATAAATCAAAAACAATCTCGATAAAAAGTCTCAATTTCATTCTCATTATTTACTCGAACCTGACTTTGTATTGTATAAATCCAAAGTTATTACAAAAAAATTATGAATAAGACCTTCATTTCAATACCTGTGTTCACACATAAAGATGATTTGGTTTGATTTTGATTTAATCAATATTACACACAAGCCAAATCAAATATCAATTGAGGTAGAAACAACGATAAAATGGCTTATAATCGCTCTATTACCATGTCAATTAAATAACATTCTAAATATTATTAATAATAACTAATAAAAGGTCGCAAAATAATAACAGCCGAATGATCTTTTAGGTTAAGCAGCGCAGTCCTAACTGGGTTGTGGAGCTCAGATAGGCAGTCACATGCAGTCGCTAGTTCAGCACGTGGCATCTGGTTAGACTGGAAGCCGACCCCAAGATACATAGTTGAAAAAGGGCTAGGCAGATGATAAAACTCTAAAAATAAAGTTCTGAAGAATCGGATGAAAGTAGGTAATATATGATTTGCGAGGTATTTGGTACAAACAACGTTTTTCTTGCGCGATTTTCTTTATTATTTACTTCTGCCTGTCCCCCGGGAAGCAACGCTTTAAGATATGTCGTGTACCGTCTACTTGCTATTCGCACAATAAAAATGATAATATATCTCGATGTCTGTTTTAGTAAGTTGACAGAGTTTCCCCTAAGTGTAGGATTTTCGTAAAAAGAGAAAATGTTAGTACATTATTCTTAAAACATTATGTTTGACGGAACCCTGAAGTTAGTACTTATATCAAAATATTTTTCTACAAAAATGTAATATTTATGGCGTGTTTTGCATAATGCTCTTCTCTCTTGGTTTAATAGTTCAAAATGTCATTTGCTAAATGATAACAAAGGACTTGTTCCAAACCTTAGGCGCGGGCGTTTGGACGGTGAGTAATAGGCTAGCTCACCGTCCGTCCGTCTTATGACGACAGGCCGTGTCGACGACGGCGCGTTCGTGTTCCACGCGCGCCTCATGGAGATGTCAGCAAATCGGAAGGGGTACGAGACGACCGATGCCTGCCAGGGCTGCGAGTTGTTCGAAAGAGATACCGTGGCCCTGGAACACAAAGGGCTAAAAAGGAACATGGATGGGTTTTAGTCAGTACAAGTCTGACACTCCCTCCCGCTCCGCCCAGAGCGGGGTGGAGTGTCGTTTGATGAACCGTAAAACAAGGACTTGTTCCAATCCTTTAAACCAATGACAAAACCATATCTAAAATTCCAGGTCGGCGCAGCATGTCTTCTTCGTCTATACTTTTAGTTGTTATCTTAGTTGTCACTCCCTTTCTAGCCATGTTCAGCTTTCTCATAGTCTGGTGACTTGGTGACTATTGTTCCCTTTCTTGCTTGTTTTTCTTAGCTGTAAGTCCTCCATATTCTAAATAAATAATCATCAGCTATAGCCACTCCTCGTTACAACAGCTCTACCAAATATTACCGACGATGGCATTAATATCGTCTCAACATCAAGCTTAAATAAACCTAAATCAAATTAACACCTATCTTTAAAATTAAAGCCACTTTCAGAGCCTGTCGGAAACTTTTTGGGGACGTTCGGTCGTTCGCGTTTCAACTACTATGTCTCATGTAAGCCTGGATTTACTAAGTAATGACGGTCGCCGGTTCCCAGGAAACTCAACTGACTTACAAACCGCACTCAATTGCACTGCGGACTTACTGTAAGTCCAATTTAGGAGCCGATCGGATTCGACGAACGATTCCTACTTGCCGAACCATTGCTGGGTAAAAAGTATGTTTCGGTTGATTTGGCGTTAAGGCTTATTTACAGCTTCATAGTATTTGGGTTGGTAAATGGGTGCTGATGACTATTCAATGTGTAAGTAAATTGTTTCTTCCAAAATTTTTTGGTCTTTTTTAGATGCTATGAGGTTTTATACGATTTAAAATGTAAACGCTCTAGAGGCTACCATGACGTATACCTTTCGACTAGAGACATTATTAATCACAAATCAAATATCCAATTAAATGCATTTTGTGTTTAATCCATGTGTCTGTTTGTTTTTTATAATTTGTCATTGTCTGTAAAGTGATATTAGTGAGATTCTCAGTGGTTTAATCAAAAGGAAACAACCTCCTAAAATGCCCCATCACTAGTTACCCTGTTAGAACCAAATAAAAAAATACCCCATCGCTTCCATACCCTTTCTACAGCCGACCCATGCATTTTCACGGCCTGTCCCTACAGTATCAGGGCATGCGTCAGACAGGCGACAAGGCGACACGGGCGCGGCGTGGGGGCGACAAGCAAACACGTCACAACACGCCGCGCGGGCAAACACTGGCGTGACGTGTCGCCCACAAATGGCGGCTACATTTGACACAGGCTAAATTTGAGCAGTGTGTACCTAGACTACATTTTTATTTAAGTGCGTGCGTGTACGGCTTCATTTATAGTATTGATAGGTTCATTTCTAAGTAGTCTTGAAATAAGAGTGCAGAACATCACAACTTTGGCTTTTGGCAAAATAAAGCGTTGGGTCATTTTGGAACTCAAAACATCAAAATGTTATATTTGAAAGTACTTACTTTCACGCTTAGTTTTAAAGCTCTATACTAACAAAAGCAAATCCAGAAAAAAAAATATGTAAAAGGTGCTATTTACACAGGCCATTCTATAGCGGTGTCAAAGCAGGTGAAAAAACAAGTGACTAGCTAAACCCTTTATATACAAAACATATGGCCAGTATCACAATCCGTTGTCAACCACTGACCGAATTATTTCCAGCGAGATTGCCGCATGGATGTGCAATCTTCGGGATTAGCCGGTCGCCGGCGAGTTATGGACGTTAAACAACGTAATGTATTGGCTAGTGACTATTTATTGCCTTTTTCCTATTGCCTGAGAGTTGCGCGCAATGTATATAGGGCTTTCCGAGATTTGTTTCGCTGGCAAGCATTGTATCTGTTGCTTGTAGGAATCTACGGCTTTTCTTTTATTTTTTATTTAGATCTATGTATGCTAATTTTATGTTATTTTATAGTAGGATGTTTTTAAAATAGTTTTACATTCATTATTTAGGTATGCTCATTTATATGCATAGCCATTTCTCAAGTTATATGGCTTCTAGTCTAACCAGATGCACCTGAAAACCAGAATTATTAGTACATGACTATGACAACCGGTACCAAGGGAGTAACGGATATAATTCGGTTTGATGATGACACTTCGCTAATTTTTAAAAATGTATTTCTAAATGTATTTGTTTTATGTATTCATGTATGATACGGATGTCATACATGTCAACGATAGTCTAACTGTTTTCTCGAAATGGTTCGCAGCTAACAATCTTTTACTGAATACGAACAAAACAAAATGTCTAAAGTTCTCTTTACCAATTGTAACTCAACGTGACCTTAATTTAATTTTAAATCTTGACGGCAAAAAACTTGATGTTAGTGCGGAAACTGTATTCTTAGGAATTACTATCGATTCAAAACTGTAGTGGGCGCGCACATTGGAACTCTTTCGGGGTGGTTAAGCTCAGCTGCCTATGCAGTTAGGAAAATAAGGCGGTTGACTGATGTAGCCACAGCAAAAGAGTAACCATGGAGTTTCTTGCCGGTTCTTCTCCATAGGAAACGACCAACCCGAACCGTGCCTCTTCTGTCGACGTTTTATAAGTGCCCATGTAGGCCTATGTAAAATAAAATATTTTGATTTTGATTTTCAACGTGCTTTCCAAGAGTATGCTCATTGTAGAACCTAAATTGTGAATCATTTTCACTGAACGTTTATTCAAGTTTCAGAGAATTTAATACAATTGAAGATAATCCAAGTGCTATAAGATTACTGATAAACAGCGAGTCTAAATATCGATTCCATCTAACTTGAGTCTGATCGCAAACAGGAGTTGAGTTGTTTATTCTGTCGAGTTAGTTTTAACATTCTAGGTATTAAACGATGACCTGGATAATAACAAAGACAAACTAAAAATAAAATGCTGAAAATAAAATATGTTTTTGTTTGAGCAAGAAATTAATGCTTGTATTAGGTAAGGCTGAATGGTAACCTACTTGTCGCAGTCAAGACATGTCACAAGTCATATTGTACTTACACGAAAAAACAAAAAAAAACACTCACTGCCTGACCGCCGCTGCGTACGGACGTGCTGCTACATGCTCGCATTCGTCAAACGTCGTGACGTCATCAGTAGTCCGTCGACTACACCTTCAAGACAGCACTTGTTCATCTATTTCTTTTTCGGATAAACCCGTCTGAAAACGTATTTTGCCCCCTCAGTTTCGAGGTTCTTGGTGGGAAACCTAACGGTGCCAACAAAACCGAGAGGGTAGTGACGGTGACCCAATCTGCCCGCCTAACCTCTTCAGGGTGTAGCAACCATTTGGCATCGAGGCCCATTGTCTTGGCCTTGGGGGCTACCCTAGTCAAGCCTGGTAACCTGACTTCCTTCACAGCAGTCACCTATTATCGGTTGGGAGTGTCTAACCCTTCACACTAGAGGCCCCATGGGGCGTAGGTAGGTTGTCGCACAGTAAGATTGACGACAGGTTCGCAAGTACAGTACACACTTCGCTGTCATTGCACACCCAAAAGAGAGGCCACACACCCCCGGGGCCCACCCACCCGGGGAGTTAGTTTGTTAGGCTGTTTAGGCGCGGAGCTTCACTCAAATGTTCACTAACTTTTATCCGATAACATGTCGTCCATCGACGCGAAAGAATATGAGAAAAGTGTTAATGGCGGCCATCTTCAAGGGCACCCTGAGCAACAACGTGTTTCCCCAAATATGGAAAGACGCCACTATCATCGGTTTCGCCAAGCCAGGTAAACCCAAGTCTGAGCCCTTGAGCTACAAACCTATCAGTCTGCTGAACGCACTCGGCAAAATCTACGAGAGACTTATTTATTAGCGACTCAAGGACTTCGCCTAGGCTAAGAGTCTCATCCCCAACGAGCCGTTCGGCTTCAGGACCGGACACTCTTGCATTCAACACGCCCACCGCATCGTAGAGCACTTGAGCGCTGGCTTCCAGCGTGGAGCGATGACAGGTTGTCAGTTGATGTTCTTCGACATAGCAAAGGCTTTCGAAAATAAGCTGTGCAAACTGGGAGTGCCAGACCGTCTCGTGCTCATCTTACGAGCCTTTTTGTCGAATCGCACCTTCCGCTATCGCATCGGGAAGGCACTGCTTCCCCCCACCCCATTAGAGCCGGAGTCCCTCAGGGCTCCGTCGTCTCTCCCCTTATCTTTACTCTGTTTACCAGTGACATCCCCAAGAGCAAGAAGGCTTAGTTAGCCCTGTTCGTGGCCGACACGGCCATTTATTACACTGGCCACAGTAACGACGCTATCTACAGCACCCTCCAAACCTCAGCAAGCGTGTTAGGCGCTTGGTTCCGGAAATGGAGAATCGAGGTGAACCCCGACAAGAGCCAGGCAGTTCTCTTTTCTAAACCGCGTAGAAATAAGCCACCCGCGCTCAACCCGATCATTATGTACGGTAAGCCTATCCCTTGGGAGAAGCAAGCCAAGTACTTAGAAGTCGTACGCGATTATCACCGGCCTTTCGCAGTGCTCATCAAGGCAGCTCGCGACCGAACTGCCTATGGGCAAGATGGGCATGATTTCGGAAAAAAGCAAGTTGTCGCTCATGTGCTAGTTGCGCCTCTATACTGCGGTGATCCGTCCCATTATGACGTACGCTTGGATCGTGTACGCACATACCAAGCCTAATTACATCCATAGGATGCAAACCTTACAGAACCGATTCTTACGTACAGTCACGGGAGCCCCTTTTTACGTCCGTAATGACCGTCTACACGTAGACCTTAGAATGTCCACTAAGTTTCGAAGCGTTCCTTCGATAATGCATTTAAGCACCGTATAATCCAATAATCGCAGCGGCCACGCGTTACGAACCTTCGCGCATTCGTTCAGTACGCCGTCCGAGGCATACTCTCGTCAATCCCGATGATGATATCACCCTCCTCCAGAAGAGTAGCAACGAGACTAGTACACTTAAAAAGGTTCAGACACAAACCGCCATCTTTCCGACCTCGCCGTCGAGGTCCGTCGCGACGTCCCGGTCCATGCCCTCCCCGACCCTCGCTCGAACCAGCACGCGATGCGGTGCCAGTAGTTTTAAATTGGCCCCTAAATAATGACATCATTCAGATCCAGCCTATCCCCATGCAATCCTCCCCCAGCGACGCCCTAAGCCGAGGCTCGTACCCCACAGGGGGTACCCTTAGCGTGTAGTCGCTTAGTTTGTAAGTTTTTATGCACTGGCTGGAGGCCTTACTATTAAGGCACCCACAGGATACGACAACCTCATAGGATGAAATGCGCGATGCCATCCAAAAAAAAATACTTGTACACATGTTTGTTATGCTTTGTATGTTTATTGTTTTCATTGTTATTCTGTATGCACGTCATGTCCCTGCGACAAATAAATATTTTTTCTTTCTTTCTATATATATATGCGACTGGATTAAGTTGAAAAGCATGATTTCAATTCCGTTGTCGAAGTCGTTGTATGAATATAAAACGCTTTGAAAGCTATTGCCACTTTTCCAGGTGCTCAAATCAAGTTTCATAGTCCACAAATTGACAAAGCTAACTTGAAAAAGCTTGGCAGCCATGTCCCACTCCAAGATTCTCTAAACAAGAACTGCGTAAACATTGCTCAGTATTTCAAAGGAATCAAATGTCAGTCTAATATCAGAATCGGGGTGACACCAAAATAAAAGGTCTTGACAAATTGAATCCGAACTCAAGGTTATATAAAGGACAAACAGTGGTCCCGAACTAGCAAAATTATCCGTGTTTACCTGTTCCCACACCTTTGATCCGCTATCAAGCGTTTATGAACACACCCTATAATACATGGGCAGTTTATTATTTTATAAATTCGCTTGCACAAAGGTCCGAGTTGAACCCAATTTACGCCTCGAGGAACATAAAGGGGGTTGGAGAGCCAACTTTGGTGTGCTCCTCCGGAAATGTTGCTTTATCACTTATGTTTGGGACACAAGGGTGAGTTTTGCTTGGTTTTGGATGCGTAGAATTGTATATATAATGTTGTATTAGTGCGACGTCCTGTGGACGACAAGATCACGCCTCGACTTCGTTAACTTCTATTTATCGATTTCGCTCCAAGATGTTGATAGTTCAGTTCTGGTAAAAGATTTGTGGCTCGAATATCCACTGTTACGCTATTTCTGTAAGTGGGCGACGACGGAGTAACGAAACGATAAATATGGGAGGTATTTACTTAAACATTTCCTTTGGCTATTAAAATAGATTTTACGTTCGGTTTCAGGATTTATGTAAACACAAACAAATGTAGTACTTATATGAGAGATGACAAACACTATTACCTCGGCTTACTCCGCCTGGCAAAACATTCGAGTTATGAATACGTAGTCTGTGTTTATGTTAGAACATTACTTTGGAAGCCTAAAGTCAAATAAAAGTTGCTGTATATTAAAAACCGTTGGAAACATTGTGATATAGTTTGATTTTCATTTACATAAAATGATAGTTATTCTTGGAGATATAATCGTCGATGACCGAATTTTTAAACAGTAGGTAGCTGCTTGGAATACCAATAAAAATAAATCACCAATTTCAAAGGTCAGTTTTTCGATAAACTTTCGATATTTTAATGTTACATGAGTCTATGAAACTTTAATGACTTGTTTTGATACAAACTCGTATTAATGATCGATCACTGAAATAATAATTGAAATGTGAGTCCTTGAATACAAAACCGAGTCAAAACACAATCGTTTCCACACACAACGGTAGCAAATAAAGCAAATCGTTGATTTCTCAAAGTGCCCTCCCAAGCTCTTTGTATGGCGCGATGTAGACATTAATCGTAGCTTCCAAAAGCACTACAATACAATAAAAGCGCTAAACACCGCCACAATGAGCTCCACTAAATATTTCACTACAAAAAGCATGCGCTGTCTCGCTCTAACATTTTCGCGATTGGAATGAGACATTACAGGGATAAATGGTTTCCTTTGATGTCGACGCAGCGCCGCCGCCGTACGGCCGCTACATATCACTTAGTATTCTTACGTTTACTGTCAGACTCTAAACAGTCTAAAAAAAGTCACAAAGAAAATTGTACACACTGTATTAATTCCGACGCATAAAGGATGTTTTTTTATTGGTTCGCGAAATACGTGGGTGGTAAAGTGGTAATGCTCATTTGTTTTCCTTTTTCTTAGGACTTGATGAGTAGGTACAGTGAAGGGCACCGATATGTGTATAGATACTTTAAAAATATTTTTCTCCTACTGCCAATTTCCTGTTGATACAAATAAGAACATAGTATTTTGGAATCTATGTTATTATGAAATTAATCTTATCTCAAAGTTCCTATCGCCAGTCCATAAGAAAATCGCTTTATAATTTAGTTGAGTGTTTACATATTGGTGCTCGTGACTGTACCACAGTCGTCCGTTAATATTGTCTTTGTTCCGTACGGATTTATCCGACGATAAGTCTATCGCTGATCGCTAAATAAATTATTGGCTTTGTATGGCCGTCTTTATTTGTTTTGTCGATGTCGCTTTCGGTCCCTTCTGATTCGTCACCATTTTGTTTTATAAACACTGGCTGGAAATAATTTGTCAGTTCCTTTAGCCAAATAAAGCGAAAATAGAATAGAGTTTGTTTTGCTAACTTATACACACATCAAAAGTGTCTAGGGATCAACATATATTTTTGCAATAACTTTTCTCCTGATTGATATTAATTAAAATTTTCTTTAAGGATTCATCAAATAAAGTGTTTTCGTTTGTCACAGTAACGATAAACCAAGTCACCTTTGCATTAATAAAGAAATTTGCCATTTTCTAATAAAGGGATTTTTGACATTTGAACCACTAACATTAAAGTTCGAAAAAAAGACTGAAATAACAGTTTTCTTTAAAATTTTATTGGGTAACTTAAACAATTAATAATCCGTGTTTCTACCGCGAACACTAACAACACAAGAACATCGGTTTGGCATACTCAAAATGAGTTCATCCAAATCACGCTGTGGAATGGCCGCCCATGTTCGTTGCAACAACAAAAAAAGGTCTTCTTGCGACTGGATACCCTCCATATTCGGCAGAGCTCTTCTCTGTAGCATATCCCATGCATGCTCAATCGGGTTCAAGTCTGGCGACTGAGCAGGCCAGGGCAGGACATTGATGTTAGCTGCGGCGAGAGTCTGTCTTACAACTCTTGCGGTGTGCGGTCGTGCATTATCATGCATTAACTGAAATAAGGGACCGATTTGCACTTGTAGAGGAACGATGACGTCTGATACAATCGTCTCAGCATAAATTTGAGCGTTGAGGTTGCCTCTGATCCAAATCAACTCAGTTCTTATCTTATACTTGTACTTCAGATCCAAATACCCGCCCATACCATGATGGTTCCACCACTATAAGGATGGACTTCCTGGCAGGATTTTAATCGCTGTTGGCGTCCAGGGGTTCTCCAGTGTCGTATACGTCTTGTATCCGGTCTCATACCAAAACGAGACTCATCAGAAAAGCACACGAAACGCCATTGTTCTTCTGCCCAATTTCTGTGTTCAAGAGCCCATTGATATCGAATCCTACGATTGTGCATTGCTATAGGTGGTACCCGTAGCGGTCTTCGGGAATGAAGGTTCACTTCATGCAAGCGGTTTCTGACTGTTTGGTCGCTAATTAAGTTCCCTGAAGAGTGATGAAGCCTCACGGCTAACATCATGGCGGTTATTGTTGGAGCTCTTCGAGTTAAGATTTGAATGTATCGGTCTTGTCTCCGTGTGGTGCAGCGATACCGTCCTCCATGGCGCTCAGCCACGGTACCAGTGCTTCGGTAACGTGTCCAAAGTCGACTGATAACACTCTGACTTGTATTCAGAGCTAAAGCCACAGTACGTTGCCGGGAACCAGCTTCTATCATTCCCACGGCTCTGAGCATTTCTTCCCTGCTTAAATGACGTCGCCGCTCCATAATAACGTTGGTTTTAATCAGTAGTAGGGAAACAGTAGCACTAATAATGTCTTCAATGCGTTGTATGTTTTTATAGGGAAAATATTGACAGCTGATTTTCATCTTTTACTCGAATTTGATTCACAGTTCCTGATTCAAATTATGAAATGCACCAAAAAGGATCCATATAAATTTATAAAATCATAAATTTATTACAAAGCCACATCTCAATCTCAAGAAATCCGCATAAAAATGCTTGATCCCTAGACACTTTTGATGTGTGTATTTACAATGACTAGGTCATATCATGTTGAGGTCAGATTTTTGGTAAAAGGCTGGGTAGGTGATTATTGGTAATGGGGGCAGGGTTAAAATTAGGCAATTAACTTGAATTTAAGTATACAAGAGCTTGTTTTCAAACTCGTACCTCATGAAAACAAAATACGTACATAGTATGGGAAAAGGCTAGGCAGATGATGACCTCGTGAAAACAAAATATTCAAATTTACTTACTCATCCTCATATCATAATTTATGTTTTGCTCAAATGTTCAAATCGGTCAGAATAAAACGGTTACAAAAATGTAGATACCTACTTGTATTGCATCACTAGATCGTGTTTATTCTAAGAAACTAACAAGGACAAGGACAGTAAAGTACCTGTACCAGTGATCAAATCAAATCTATTTAGGTCCAGACCAGCACATCAAGCTACAACAATCTGTCAGATTTCTTTAATAGATTTTCAACCTCGTCGTTAAAGGATATGGTTCAAGGTTGATTGAAAAATTTGAGAGTTTAGGGTAGCTTGACATGCTGGTGTCTGTACTTGGCAAGAACGAATAACAAATTGTTACATACTCGTACATGTTTTCAAAATAATAAAATAGTTTTCTACGTTCTGCACATAGGACACACCAACTTACAACTAATGTAAAGTGTATCTACAGATATTTACAAAAGATTTTATTTCAAAATTGTCTTTGATTTACGATCTGTTTTGACTTGCGTTAATAAATCTAATATCAGTGTCACCAACTTCATTTGTCGAGCCACAAAAAGATGATTTGTTACCAAGTCCCAATCAACTGACTCAAAAGAAATTCAAAAACCTTATACATGCAATTACTTAAAACAATCAATACCAAAGTATTGGATGAAAACAAGCTATCAATGCTAGGAAACTTCACGCCAGCTAGTGCGGGAGGGGGGGACAGAAAGATTAATGATGCTTCATCCCTCTTTACACCCCTTGCATCAATCACTTAGCCCTTTGATGTATTATTTACTCCCAAAGTTATTTTTGTGTCTCTTCTGTTTTTGAAGGGGCACAAATATTTTTCAACGCCATCTGTCTATAATAGATGACGTGTTTTGATAGTATTAGGGGTGCACGGGGGTGAAGTGGGAATATTTTTGGTAAATGTCATGATGATGGCATGGGGTTCTTTTGCCATGATTTCGGGGAGAAAGGAAAACAAATGGTCAGTTGTTTGCTGGAGATTGTCGACTTAGTTTGATAAATAGACAAGGATTAGTGTTATTTTGGAGATGAATTAGGTATTGAGTGCTCACTGACATTGGTCAGTGAGCACTCAATACCTAATTCATCTGAAATGATGATGAAGATGATGATTTACATTGGTAAATCATCATCTTCATCATCATTTCAGCCAAAAGACTTCCACTGCTAGACATACACCTCCCCCAAGAAGGGGTTTTTTTGCCATAATCGTCACGCTTGGCAGGCAGATTCGCGATCGCAGTACGGTTGTTACAAAAGCACAGAGAACGCTGCCCATTCTCTGGGAAGTCCCTTAGTCGCCTCTTACGACACCCACGGGAAGTCATGGGTTGGTGCTATTCTTTACGTCCGACACCATACAGACGATGTAAATAGTTTGAATAAATAAAATGTTTAGCATAACTAGAAATAGCTGGTCTGATTACCAAGAAGCACAATGAAATGGATGTGCGAAAGACAAACTATGACACAGAACATTTTAATAATGAAGAAACCCTGTGATTTTTATCAATAAATCTTCTCCCTCGAGGGGTCTATTACCTAACCATATTAAATATGCCTAGTTACTTAATAAAACCTTGAACATAGTCACAAAACACTTGACTGTTGTCGTGACCCTAATCCCGAAGTGATCGCCATTGATGATACTTTATATAGGCACACTCGTAAATAACCATCAATACATATTTATTGCAAATTATAACAGTTATGAATAATAATTTAATTTTAATGAATTCGGCCGAAAAAGAAGGCACCCTTTACCAATTGGCAACAAAAATCAAGTTTGTTTTTTTATTTGATGCATCATTGAACATTAAAAAATAACCTTGAGAAATGCGACACTAAGTTTTATTACAAAGGTATTACAATAAAATCGAGTAGGTATGATTCTAACAAAAATAGATGAATTTATTATAACGAACAGGATGTAATGTCAAATGAACAATTCCATGTTTGAAGTTCATTGTAAAAAAGTTTTTGAATGCGGAAAATAAATCTATTCTCCGTGATTAATAAGTCCATACCGCACACAAAAAGATCAAGGCGGAGATAAATTGAAACCGCAATGTTAAATATGTTTGACACTTGAAATAAAGTTACATTGAATTTATTCGAAGAACTAACATGACGGAATAGTACTCATGACTTTGAAGTGCTTATAATACAATAATGTTATTATTGAAGTGTCGTGATTGAATGGCAAACTAGTTGAAGGTGCATGGGTGACAAGTAGTGTCCGCCACCGATATATTGTGCTACTAGCTGGTGCCCGCGACCTTCGTCCGTGTGGAATTGTTATAAAAATATTACTTCACTGTCAGAATCGGATTGTGTTTTCAATATCAAGGGTTTTATTATTTTTGCACGGAACTCTCTGATCTAAAATAAAAGTAGCCATAGTTGCATAATGTAGATAAGGTTCCGTTTATGCCAGTAAAAGTCCCGTCAAAATCAGTCTAGCCGTTACAGACATTAGCCGGAACAAAAAAAAACGGTTAAAGGTACCGTATATACTTTCATACGCATTTAGTAAAAATATGTCATTTTGACATTATAAACAGACACTTCAATTCTATTTATTTAAATACATCTATGTATAGAAGAAATCCAACATGTCTTGTGTTGTCATCTTAAGAACAAATCAGAAATTTCTGATGAGCTTGTAATTCAGTCAGCATTGTGTTTTTCAAACCAACATCCCACGTGGGCTTCGGCCCGCTCCCTCCGTCAGAGAGCTGTCTTGTGTCCCAGCTGTGGGAACAATAGAGGCTGGTTAAGATTATGCAATATACAGGGTGTAACGGAAAGGGTATATACATACTTAAGGGTGTGCTACAGACCATCAAACTGAACATGTTTTTCCATCGGACAAACATCGTAATAGCGAAAAAATATCAGCTGCCCCGTACATAAGAGCCCCGTAAGAGGCGTCTTGCGACACCCACGGGAAGATATTGCTATCAACCGGGCACAAATTCTGACTGCATGGCTGCTACTGAGAAATTCCTGTTGGCAAACCCAATTACACTTTGCCAGACTTGGGAATCGAACCGAGGACCTACTGCTCAGCAGTCGTGGTTTCGACCACTACTCTCACGAGGAAGATTTTAGTTCTAATTGTAGTCATTTAAAATCTGTTTTCAGCCAGATTTAAATAGGTAAAATCAAAATGTTATTAATGTATTATTTTAATCTTCACTTTGTACTATTTGTATTTGATACATAGATACCATAAAAAATAATACTAACATATTCTTAGGATTGAATCCGAAGTTTCATAAACAACATTCCAATCCCTCGCGACCTTTTTTGTTTTTCTAACATTTCGCAATATTTTTGGAAAGGTCACTCCTAGGAGATTATAGTCGTTAAGTATGGATTTACATAAAATATAAGTAAGCAGGAACTAAATCACATCACAGGTTTAGGTATTATTTAAATGTCATCGAAAGGCCAAAATGGATGGATTCTAACAATACCGAATTTAATAGGTGTTTTGAATCTTACATTTTGTTTTGTTTTTGCTTTGACATTTTGACACGTAAAATATAACGATGACAAAATAAAATCTGGGATAGTGACTATTTTTATTATAACGTCGGTGCTTATAAAGTGACAGCCCCTAAACAAATTGTTTTGAGTCAGGGATACTTTTGCTATTTTTTGTTTATTGATTCTGTAGTAACGATTATCGAGACAACACATAAATGATAATTCAATGATCCGCCAGATGGCGCTAACAGTACGAAAAATGTATGTTGATACACTATCTAATCTATTAGCGCACTATTTCAATTATTTAAATTTTTGTAACATCATAAAAAAACCCTCAAACGCTTTATACAAATACACTTTATTTATTGTATAAAATTAAGGTAAAGCACAACCATTTCATCTTTCAACTAAACTTGACATTGGTCTTCCAGCTAATATCTATAATAATAACACAGGACTATCTACAATAGCTTAGTAATTACCGTGGATTTAGTGTTTAAACGGCAGATTTTAAATAACCTGGAAAAATCAAAGGATTCTAAAATTATCGGAGTAATTTCGTATCATTGTACTTTACCACACCGAACCCACGGGTCTTATACCCTTATTTTTAAATTCATTTTGAAATCATTCTATCACCGGTCTTTCGAACGTAGACAATTTTTAATTACGGTCGAATGGCACGCGGTCCATTCGTTTAGGGCCGTTGAGACTAAATAACCTTCTCTGATGTAGGCTTAAAATTGTTGACACAGTGGCTCTACGTTAAAACCTGCGTGGGTAGAGAAAAAAGCAAAAAGATTAAGTAAAACCCATCCCAACATACACGAAATAAAGAGCGTCTCAGCAACAGCTAAATTCAAATCGATTAAGGCTAATAGGACATTACGATATTCATCACATCACTGATGTACTTACCTACACAGTACAAGGCAATGAACTCTGTCTAAATCGATTTACTAAAATAAATGTGTTTTTAAATCGTATAGTGTAATCGAGTTGAGGTCAGTCGATTGAGTACGTGTCGTAATTATGATGGTAAGAGATGAGCCTCGAAAGGTCAGGTGTGTGTATTCACTAGAGGCGGTACTAGTTTCTGAGTGAAATTGAAAGTGTTACAAATGAGATTGCTCTTTCGGTAGTCCATGTTTTTTTTTTTGTTTTGTCTATGATGTCATTGTGTGTGAGTGGCACCAATTAGATCACGTAAGAGTTATTTTGTAATTTGAATTGTTGGTGACGTGATTTAGGTCAGTCATATTGTAGTGTAAATTAAAAAAAAAACTAAAAAACACGCTTTAATAGAAAAGCAAACTAAAAAGTAGAAAATAATTGTCGATAAAGTTAATTCATGAATAAGGTGATTAACAAAAAAAAAAACATGATAGAAAAGCTTAGTTTTATTATTACACCAATTCAGCGCTAAAGTGAAGGTTCGATATTGCTTGTTGAAAAACACAGTACACAATATTTAATTCACCGTCGGTAACTTATGTGAGACATGGATAATTTGCGCGCATGTTGCCTTCCTTGGATTTGGTCGCCGTTTCTCAGGCTCCTTTTCCGGAACATTTAATAAACGCGTACTTGGCACAAAGACACTACCGGGTATCGGACTTGGAAAATCGCTAATCCTGAAGGCCCTGATCAGAGTAATGGGACAAACTATTTAAATTATTGCATTGTCATCGGTCCTTGACAAGTACGCAAAGTTTAAATTTAATTTGACGTTTTGAAGTGGGTCAAAATCACGTACATAAATACTTACCAAGCTAATATATTATAAAATCGTGTTAAAATCGGTTACGGTTTGTTTGATAGTAATTATACTTGTTAAGTGCGATGTGATAAGTATATGCTTTATGTATGTAAATAGTATAGGTATCATCACTTACTACCTGCACTATTGTCTCTCCTACTTTTCTTCCTTTTATCCATTCAAGGGTTGTCTTTGAAATATAGCTTTTAGCAATTCAGACGACCCATTGTGTTACTCTATTTAAAATTACATTTATGTGTAATTCAGAAGGTGTTCTTATTAAAAAGTATTTCTGTCTACATATAATTATGAGTTATTATAATTTGTCAAGGTCTTTCTAAATTCAGAATGTAACTGTACCCATGTTTTCCATGTTAATGTTATAAAAGATGCCATGGCACGGGTTCCACAATGGTGTGCTATTTGTAACCAGCCCTGTGACGTCACGAACATCTGTCATGCGGTTTGGACATGTCCTAAGACTAGGGCTGTCTAAAACAGAAATAAGACAGTAACGAGAGAAAATTATGAATCCGCAAAAATCATTATTAGCTTTGACGATTTCTATTTTGTTATGATTTGCTTTTAGGAATTTCTTGGTAGCAGATCGGCCTCTTAATTTGCACCCTGTTGAGGGCGGCTCGCCCCATTAAATGGGACTTAA
Organism: Cerastis rubricosa; assembly: GCA_949152445.1. NCBI lineage: Eukaryota > Metazoa > Arthropoda > Insecta > Lepidoptera > Noctuidae > Cerastis > Cerastis rubricosa. Next base: position 21,601,633 of record OX424541.1, read on the forward strand.
AGATCTTTAAAACTACAAATCTAGTATCACTCTCTACATGGTACACTCTACCTAACCCATAGGGGCTTACAAGCGTGCTGTGATGACTTTCATTTACAAAACTGTATAAACTGGTATTGTAAGATGTCCCGAGTGTTAAAAACTGGTCATGATTGACATTTCATTTTATGATCTGTGATAAATTGATAATACGTTAAGTACCTATATTTAAATGACGAAAGTCTAAAGTAATAATATTAGTAGTCTATATTTTATCTATGTATTTTTTTTACTATATTTTTACCAATTTTCTAGGAATAAAGATAACAAGGATACCTAATTTGTATTTTCGAAAAAATTCAGTACATATAAAGTTTAATGTGTGATTGCTATGACTTGCCTTTAAGAATGGATATGCAATAGTACACTAACTTTTTCCTTTTACCTTGTTGGTAAAAGGAAAAAGTTGTAAAAATTGTGTGTCTACGAATTATTAGCTTATTTATTTACGAGTAGGTACCTTCTTGATATGTAATTCTTATGTTTATTTTTAAGATTATATTGTATTCCTCATATTAAGTGAATTGTATTCTTTTTGAGAAATAAATGTCTTTAACCGAATTAACAATAAAAGCTAAAAGTGACGTTAATTCTTTAAATGGCAGCCCTTGGAGTGGCCTTGTAAGGCTATTTAGAAATGATTTAATAAGAACTTGTTATTTAAATACGCGTTTAGTGATTGTGTAGTCGTATTTAAAGGTTAAGGTTTTGCCAATTCTTTTGGTAATTTTTATGAAGTTTTGTTTTCTCTTCACTGAGCTAAATGCCAAGCTTTCCTTTGTTTCTATTATTAGAAATAAATGGTATAATATTTTTTTGGATTTATTTTTTGTAATAAAAAGCTAACCTATCTACCCGTGGGCTATGTCATTACATTAAGAATTGTGTTTTAAGTAAAAAGCGTTCTTCTTCTTCTATCGTGTCTTAATATCGTGTCTCTTATAGTGAGTGCCTTACCTGGTGTCACAGTTTTTATGCCCCCCATGGGCTTACCCAATGATGACCAAAATATTAAGTCAAACAAAAAAAAAATGTAATCATTGGTCATCGCCGGTTACTGAGATCTCTATTTTTTAGTAGTGAACATTTACTAGCTACACTAAAGTATTTTGATCTGCTATTCACACGGAAAGGCTTCTAACAAAATATCAAATACCAGGAACGCAGACGCTATAAAAAGTATCCAATCAAAAAAGCTTGCCTACGGAGTATTGCAAGCATTCTATGAAAGAGTGAAATATGCGGCTCACAAAGGCTGCTTCACACTGCATGCAATTTGTATCGCTTCGGGGACCTTTCACGTTAGGTGGCGACAAAAATTCGTGTCGAACTCACCTTTGAACACTCGCCTTTATCAAATATTGGGGATCGGGATACGCAGGTTCAACATCAATTGGCTCGTGGTTTTCATAGGAGGTATTTGATTTAGATACTTTGAGGATGTAAAATCGAACAAGAGATAGGAATAGTTCGATAAAATACTAAATTATCTTCGTAAGAAGACGTCTGTTTTTAACCGACTTCTAGGAAAAGATGTATGTTATGTATTCTACCAACTTTTTTTTCATGTATGTGTTGGATTATATAATTTAAATAAAAAAATACTTTGAACAACAGCGTGGTTTGATTGGAGTTTCACCATAAAGTACTTTAACACTGGATACTTCTATTTTTTATTGAAATCGAGTTTTAACTTTTATTTTGGAAGACTTAGGTGGGTCAGGGCCTGTAACCTGCTAAAATAAGAGTTAAAGTCTATTGACAAAAACCGGGCACAAATCCAGATTCCAGATTACTACCAAAAAAAATCCCGATAGAAAATCATATAATAATTTTATTTTGAATTCTGATTTATTGTGATTATAAGATGCTATTTGACATTGTAATATAATGATTGTTAGCATTTTGGCGGTTTGGTAAAAACTGAAAGCTTGTAAGCTGAATAAATATCGTACAAAGAACCTCATGGCCCGAAATCATCGTGGCAGGATGTTAGCTGTTTTAAAAAACTGTTTAAATCAATCGACGGAGTACCTACATAAATTAATTAACGGAGATGAATATCTTCAATTCAGTTTTTTTGCATTGCTATTTATTTGACTGGTTAAGTAGGTAGTAGGTACCTACTTCAAATTGTTTGGCCTTTAACTAATGACTGCTTAATTATGTGTGTCATTGTCACTGTACTTCCTCGACAAGACATTCAATTAGAGTTACAATAGGAAAGTATTTAGACTCATGGTCACTCGGTAACAATTCAATACACCGAATCAGACACAGGGCTACTATTGTCAATATTTTGTTCGGTCACCAATGATCATTTTAATCAATACAAATAATATTATTGCGCCATCCACCAAAACACTTTCACTACTAATTAAATTTAAAAAGATAATTGGTGCAATATTCGAAAATAATTTACTTTCGAACAATTAACTTTCGAAAACAAAGTATTAGTGATATTTACTTTATAATTATTTTTCTAAATGAATATGAACAGCAGTAATACCTGACCTCTCATCTTAATAGAGTTATTAAAATGATCCAAGATCGTATAAATTTCAATCGCTCATTTGGTTCAGTAAGAGCAATAAATTATTATGGAGGCAATAATTGCAGTACTAATTACTATAATCATGAAGTTCGTAATTAAATTACTGACATCGATGCTTTAAGTTTATTACGCTGACATAAAATTGGTAGCAGTAACTACTAGAGGATTATTTTTAAAATATTTGATGGTGGTTCACAATAAGTGCGTCAAAGCTCGCTTTGGCTATGTCATCTCTAAACTAGAATAGATTCAAGAGCAAACGCATCTCAAATAAAACAAAAAAAGATCAGTCTTTTTTCGATTTCCGCTAAGATAAATAACAAAAAATAAAAAAGGTAAGTTATCTATAAAAATAATATAGTACCAAGTCACCCGCTAGATGGCGCTCCAATACGCTAAAATCAATTAAACTGGAAAGTAATAATTAATTAAATGATTCGTGTTTGTAATTTTTATGGTCGAAGACACAGACATGGAGGTAACTTAATTACGAATAAAACCTAAGTGAGTCTATCTCCAGCACGTTTTTTAATAATCTCCCACGTGGACATGCGTTGTCATGGGTAATCTGGAAACCTTTAAACAGAGTTTGGAGTTCTGGACTCAGGTTGGTCGAAGTAATTAAAGCCTGCTCAGGTGGCGTATGAGTGTGGTGATGTTCCACAAACGATGGGACTCGTGATGTGGTGTCCTACGTGTTGTTGTCTGCACGTTGCAGCAACTGATAAACGCCACTGAAGAAGCTCTCAGCCGAATTCTAGAAAAACTCAATTTAGATTGCCATCGACTCGTACAAAAGAAATATTACTTATATATTACTCTATTATTTTAGAAATTACTTACTATATTACTCTAGAAATGACTTTACTTTGATGAATTTTGAACGGATTTTACACATACCATAAAAGTTGCCTGCTGAGATCAAAAAGCCAGCATTCCACTCCAAGGTAATTATTGAATTTATGAATAACAATTTTCATATTCTGAGAACTTCCGATATGTTACAGAGTTCAATAAAATTGGATTTCTGTCGTACCTCCGGTCGTATGGCCGGAATACCTTGAATCAAACAAAACCATTTATGTCGGAAATTGTTTTTCATATGTTGTGGTAATAGTTACTCAAATTGACATATGTTGATGGACATCAAATACTTTGCTAAAAGGGTTATGCTAGAAGCGGATTCCAATGAAATATCAGCATACCGTCCTACTGCCGCTGAACATTGAGTCTGTGTTTTCTTTTCGTCAGAATGAAACTCGGAGAGTTGCGTTATGAAACTGAAATGGAGATGAGCAGAACACCTTGCAACATGACAGGTTAAGTAAAGCTGTGACCGAGTGGCGTCCAAGAACTGGAAGATGAATACTTGTCATCCAGTGCCAAAATTGGTATAGTAAAGGAACGTCAAGATTAGTTCAAGCGTAGGAGAAGCCTATACCCAGCATCGGGTGAAGTCGAATTGTGGATGAAGCTTCAGATATTGTATAATATTTATAAGATACTTCAAAGACTTTATTAACATTCTATCAAAGTAATTATCTTGGACAATAATATGAACAGAAAAATCTATGTATAAAATAAAATAACAAGCGCAAACTACAAAAATAACAACGACCCAATATTAGCTCCCACTTTATTAACACCCTGTACCCAATATACGGTCAGCAGCAGTAGGTATCGAATAAAGCAATAAGTGTTCATTAGTAGGGTTAGCAGCGGAATAGAGTAAGCACCGCTCCGTGTACGTACACACTACGTACTCTTCACGCGGCAGTCCAATTTCTTGGCACGGCTAAAAGACACGCGCATTGAGTTGCCCGGGAGTTGGGCACGGGGTTCTATTTTTAGATTTTCTTAAGGTATTTGCTGTTCTTATGATTAATATTGGGGTTATAGGCAAATGTCTTTTACAGATAAGGTACCTAATATTGCCATGCACATAACTTAACATTGTGGCTGGTAAATATCAAAAGGCTAGGGAGATGTGTACCTAAAGTACACCTATTTTTGTTCGTTGTGTATAAGATCCATGTAAAAAGGGGTGAGCCTATTGCCACCAACCGTCCATGCTCCGCTGGGCTGCTACAGAAAGCTCCTGATGAAAAATCTAATGACACTTTGCCGTAACGGGAATCGAATCCAAGATCTCATGCTGAACAGACGCACCTGCAACCACGAGAAGCAGCCATTAACATTGCGTGTTTTTTTCAACAACTTCATTTTGAGGTTAATTATTATTAATTAAGTATTATTGTAAATTGTATACGCACAATATAATGAAAACTTATCCAATATACAATTAATAATCAAATTATTATCTGCAAAGAGCATGACCAACTTTTTGCGGCAAATGGCTTTACACATTATTTGTATTTTATATTGCACACGATAATTATGTTCAATACCAAGTTATCATTGATAATTGCACTTTTCAGAACACAGTTCGTATAATATTATAATTGTAGGTAGTAAAAGTCATTCATTTTACCAGTTCAAAGTGGTAGGTAGGTCATTAAGTTATCAAAAGAGATAACTTAATAATTGAATTGTAAAAATTGAGCGATATTTCGAGTTAATTCTGTAGGACGTTTAATATAATATATTTCATTATTCAGTCGTTACGGGTAGTCAGTGGCCCGAAAGTCTGACAACCAGTCTTACCAAAAAGTTTCGTACTACCCAGTAAAAACTGGGTTGTTGAGGTCAGATAGGCAGTCGCTCCATGTAAAATACTGGTATCCAGTAAGACTGGAAGCCGACCCCAACATTTTTGGGAAAAGGCTAGGCAGATGATGATAATGATTTAATTTAATTATTCGGATACCCAACAAAGGATACCTACATAGAAATAAAAGTCATAATGATACAAAAATGGTCCTTTTACTTATTCTGTGCTTTTACTAATGCTCGTTTATTTATAATGTTCCATGTAAATTGGATCGGTACAACCCGTGTTTTTTTTCTTCTACTCCTCCTTGTCAACCATCACGCTATCATTAAACTCCTTCTTCTTTCATTTAATTCCACATACAATCCATCCATCTTTTGAATCTTTCAGCGTTACCAAAATACCCTGAATACCGCTCGAAATAATAATTCTCCCCTCAGGGCAATGCATGCATAAGCGATCTCTCACACTCATAATTATTTATGTATGTAAAGTACAGGTAAGTATGCACACCCTCGCTTAAATATTAATCACGTCATTTACTCGTACATTACCGTAGACTCTGTTCATGGCTATCGACGTACAGAACACCTTTAAAATTCTCTAATCAGCTGGTTTTTAAACCAGACTTGTAAACTCAGCAAGGGTCTTGATTTTGGTCACCATATTCTCTATTAAGTTCTCATCATTCGCAACCCGACTTCACCCGCTCCTGGGTATAGCTCTCTTTGCTTGTGCTAATCTCCACGTCCATATGCCAACCGTGGGTAAATCATCCAGGATTTACCAACGGTGGCAACCATGTCATCTGCATCTCTCCTCGCCGGACGACCCACATAGAAGTGCTGGAAATAGAAATTCCAGTTCACGGACGGCACTCAGTTACAGTTTTATTTCACTTGTGGTCTCCGCACATTGCTAGGTGTCTTGCCTAACTGTATTTGAAATCTTACGAAATCTATAATCATTACCTACATCTAAAACATGGTTCATGAAAATTTTTGTTCATTTTTCTCCATGGGAACCTAAGACGCTTTGAATCTTTTTGACTGACAGACTATTTTACAATTTATTAAAGCCAGCTTGAAAATGCTATGAGTTTGAAAACAAAAAGCAACAACATTCCGAATTCGTTTTCACACAACCATATAGTAAAAAGCTGAAGAATAAAAACGTAATTCCCAACTCCCGGTGTATCCGGGCGGGTGCATCGAGTAATCGGTTTACTCGGACCGAGACGCCTCGAAACGGACTGCGATAGATTTACTCGCCTCATTTTGCTCGACACGAGACGAGGGCGACTCTATTTGAGAAAACTTATACTTGTGTAAGTTCCCTTTGCGAGTAAATTACTTCTTGTTTCGTTTTTCTCGGCGGAGATGTGAATTTGTGGAGTGGATTTTTTTAATTAAAAAATAATTTCGCATGTTGACGAAGTTTTGTTATATACCAAGGTACATTTCTAAGTTACTGGACTTGCAGGGATTAGTAGCTTAGCTCTCTAAAACTACAGTTGCAACGAACTTGGATCTACCTGTTGGAAGCAGTTTCTTAAAAAAGTGTTTTTATCTTTCTTTTTTAATGCTTGCACTAGAATTTTTGTGAAATCTAATTTATTGTATGGGCACCTACTTGTATGTCATACACACATTCGAAAATTATTAACATTTGGTTCTATTAGGCCGTTAAAAGGCCATTTAGAATGTTAAACAAAGGAAATAGTTTGGATTTTAGTGTCTATAAACTTAAGTGCTGCTGAATTTTGGTAGTTCATTCTATATGATACGTATTTGACAAAGCGCTGGAAGATTGTGGCCAACTTCCCCTCCGGCCGTTTTCGCAACTAGGATTCGCAACCAGTGGCGAGTACAGAATTTTTATTCTTTGTTCGCAACCAGTTACGAATCAAGATGTTTTTTTTCCTTAACCGCAACTTGATTGCGAAAAAAGAATAAGAACTTCGCAAAGGAATATAGTTGCGTTTGGTGAGAAGCATTTTTTTAATTGGCAACCCATAGCCACGACAATGAATTAAAAAAAAGACGAAAAATCGTAATGCCAGGCTACGCATATATATTTTACTTAACAAAAACATAAAAACTTAACACAAAAAGAAACTTATAAAACAAAATAATTCTTCTTTTTCTCTTTCTTTTTTTTTATAACTTAAATAAAATTTAATTTTGTAATATCAACAAAAATTTATTTTATTTTTCGAAGGGCTTTCCACCCATTCTTGCTGCATTTCTACGGTGGTTGTCGAGAGCTTTCGTGTACTGTTCTTTCATGTGCTCTCGTAGTTAGCACAGCCAACTTTGGCCTAATAGCCTTTTGTGACAGTTCTCCGAAGGACTAATGATTACACATTACACATTAATCTCCTCATTACCCATATAAACCTACCATTACGCACCATAGCCTCAGCTCTCTGTCCGGCTACATAAGCTCTGCATTCACACAAAATGACGGCTTAGAACCAAATTAGTAGTGCAACTGCTTCAAAGCGTGTGAGTTTCCGGAACACCGTGCTGTCCGCCTGCGTCCGGCCTATGTTCGGCTTCTGCCCGGTGGAATTGTTTGTGCGTGGTTCGTTGGTGGCAAGAATTGTGCTTTTGCACTAAGCCTTATTAAATCTAATAGAAATGCACGAAATGTTTCACTCCTCTCCTCTGGCCTTCGATGTTCGAACGAAATGTAATTAGTTCTAGCCCAGGGTTGTGAGTTAATTGTTTGATTTTATCGTGAAGTTAACAATATCGAAGGAAAACCTTTTACGAATATTATTGGAGATATTAAATCAAAACAAAGTTTGACTCAGAGCTACCAATGTTAATATTGGTTTCATTACGATCTCTTGATAAGAATAAATAGGTAGATTAGTTATGCTCGAGATATTATTTGCGTGAATGTGCAAAATTAAATCAGAGTGAAGAAGTTATGGTAGAGCTACGTGTTGGACTTCAAGTATGACTTACGAGTATCTGCCAATTTGAAAACACTTCAATGTAATTACAACGATCTGCCTCGTAGGTTTAGTGGTCACAAGCGTGACTGCTGAGCATGAAGTCCTGGATTCGAATCCCAGGTCAGGCAAAATGTTATTGGGTTTCCATTGGGAATTTCTGGAGTCTGAATTTGTGTCGAAGTGCTGGCTATAAGCCCTTATTAGATACGACTTTTCAAACATTACTGGCGAAATGTGGTTCTACTTTTAAGTACACCTCTGCCCAAACCTTCGCGAATGAATGTGTTTTTTTATAACGTATTTCAAGCAACGACTTAATACGACGAATAGTATTTTTTTCTTAAATACATAAATATTGTACTACGGCATGTAGACTACCCCCGGCCCGGTCTATCGAACAAACAACATTGGCTCATATTCATTTAATTGCGTTCCATAATGTTATACAGGTGTTATAAAAGGCTTAAAGCTAAGAACAGTGTCAGTGTGGGCTCGGTCAACTGTTGACACTTGCACCCTTACCGTCGCTATGAGGGTGTTGTTATTTAATGTCTATGAGTTAAATGGTCAGTTATATATTGAGGTTTTGCTCAGCTTCTAATTGTTTGCGGCCAGCATATATAATAAATTAATACACAGGCAGGATTACTTATACTAATAGGATTAATCGCCGAATAATGTAATTTAATATAATTCTATTCTAGATAATTACATCGGTTTTAAGCCTTAGCCAAGCAGTGCACTGTGAAGTTCCACAGAATAAATTCAACTATTGGAATTGTGATTGCATTGAACGTGGACAAAGCAAAAACAGTATGTAGGGATCATAGCAGGCGGTGTTCTACTATTACTGCCTACCCCCATGGACAAAATGGCGTGACTTTATGTATGAGTGTAAAAAAAATGAAAAATATCTTCAACACCGAACTCAAGTACCAGGGTCTCATAACACCAAAATAGCACAAGCTAAGTGTCTACTAATAGAAATTCAAGTAAACGACGAGGTAACCGATGGCGGAGTCCCGTACTATAAGTAATGGGGGGCAGGTGTGCCCAATGTTAACGTAAGTGCGGCCCGCATTGCGATGGAGAATTATTTTATTTTATACGATACGCCTTTTTGGGAGAAACTTTTTATCGGTAACATTGGTAGTGAGTAGTGGAGGTTGGTTTTTTTGGAAAAAATTCTTCGTGGGAAATTTTGTTGTAGTTGACAAGAAATGTCATATTGCACAAGTAGAAGATAATTATAAAATATTGAAGGTGCTTGTTGCAGTGATTGTAAACTGGATGTTGATTATTATTTAATCCATAGATTGTGCAAAATACAAAACACTAAAAAAAAAACTTCTACCTACCTTGTTTTGACAATAAATAAATTTCATCTTTACAGGATAAGACTAGCCTAACTAGGTGAATATTTTTAAAAAGCCATAAGGCTCTAAATAATCTTATCACCGCAACGCAAATCACATTCCTAAATAAATTCCTCCCATAATAGAACCACAAAAGCATAAGAAATACAATGTGTAAGAACAGCTTATATTACGTCCTTATGTTGTTAACAGCCCCTTAAGGAAAACGGGTCATTCTCCTGCTGTAAGCGATCCCCTCGTAAGTTTTAACTGTCTTCCAAGGTGAATGAGTTACCTTCGTATTGGGTAGCCCTTGCGAATTAGCTGTAATCAGGCCGTTGGAACACATGGGTAATGGTGATGGAGGAAGGTGTGAGGGAAACGCTGACGCCAGGAGTGTTTCAGCTTATGTAGGACGGACGAACCAAATAATAAGGTGTACAGTAGACATACTTACATAATTGACGACTTTTTCCTATTTGGGTAAGCAGAAACAACAGCCTGCTACAGTCCATACATACTCCTTTTGCTTTCGTTTAGAAATTAAAGTGTACCAAGTTGTTTGTTTTTAATCATCGAGTAACTCAGCAAACTAAATATAATTGCAACAGCTAACTTGCAATTATATTTAGTTTGCTGAGTTAGTCGATGATTTCATATCACTCTCAGAATATGCCATATCTAAAATATTGGCAAAGTAGTGAAAATATGAATATTTAAGCCGGTACACGAAATAGCTTATTTCAGTCCCTGTATCTTGTTTCCTTATGTGCGCCTTACCCGGCTTGCTTGGTATACACCAGTTCGCCATCTGTGCTATCATTTTGGCATCTATCTATCACAAACAAGGATGGAATCTCTTCTCAGAAAATAAATCACTGTCTAGCCTGGCCAAACGGAGCTAAATAAAGCAGCCTTAAGTAGAGCAGTTTTTCACTATTTTGTGAAGAAAGATAGCAACAACAAAATGAAGTTAGATAAAACAAAGTTGATAACGATTGCCTTACTGCTCTAAATAAAGACAATCTAGTTCAAGTTTTAATTATTATAGCCCAGCCTGACATAAGCTCGCCATTCAACCTATTGTGTATTAATAACCGATTCATTTCAGCGCCATATTGATACCAAGTCATTACCCTTCAAAGGTTAAACGGCGAAATCTCTTTTGTTTTACGTAATATCATAAAGCCAACCGAAACAATTTCAATTTACTGAGTGTGGTTTTTATTAGGGTTCCGTAGCCGAATGGCAAAAAACGGAACCCTTATAGATTCGTCATGTCTGTCTGTCTTCTGTCTGTCTGTCTGTCTGTCTGTCCGTCCGTATGTCACAGCAAGTTTTTTCCGAAACCATAAGAACTATACTGTTGAAACTTGGTAAGTAGATGTATTCTGAGAACCGCATTAAGATTTTCATACAAAAATAGAAAAAAAAACAATAAATTTTGGAGGGTCCATATATACATAGAACTGAAAACCAAAAAAAAATTTTTCATTAAACCCATACGTGTGGGGTATCTATGGGTAGGTCTTTAAAAATTATATCGAGGTTTCTAATATCATTTTTCTAAACTGAATAGTTTGCGCTAGAGCCACTTCCAAAGTGGTAAAATGTTTGTCCTCTAATTGCTAAAGTAAGAGGAGGAAAATTCGGAAAATATTTAGAATTGTAGAAAGTAAAAAATACTATCAACGAAAATTTGTTTCAATAAGATAAGATGTTTAGTTTTTGAGATATGGGACTTTTTCATCAAACTGCAGCAGTAACTTTGTTTTTCATTAACATACTATGAAAAACAAATTTAGTTTTGCGGTTGAGTTGAAGTTTACTAAATAATACTACTAACTAATTAATGACAGTTCAAAATATTGTTTTAATATTTGTTTTTGTATTTGTGAATCTTGTGTGCGAGTAAGACTCGCACTTGGCCGGTTTTTTATACATTCAAATTAATATTGGTATTGTTTTTATTTTGTTTTAATTTACTTTGATGAGAACGCGAATAGGTCAATTACGGTCGAATGGCCCGCGGTCCATTTGATTTGGGCCGTTCAGATTAAATACCCAAATATACAAGGTGTTGTTTTGCATCCTCGTCAAAATTCAGGATGTTGTCACAAAAGACATAAATAATCAATATAAATTACGGTACCTAGTAAATTATTAAAAAACACTGCGTTTTTTTGTTGTTTAAGTTTGTCAATATTTCAGAATAACCCCCTTAACGTGGTTTAGGGATAATAAAATTATCGAAAAAACGTTAGAGGTTTTATGTTTGTGTGTAAGCGACGTTATAAGGCGGGAATCAGACGGCCCGTGTTCAAAACACAGGTGGTTCACAGTTACCGATTTCAGTAAATAAATAAAAAAAAAGAAAATTACCTACTCATTTTATTATTGATTCGGGTCGAGAATCATTAGCATAGTTACCTCCTAGAATTTGACGAGGTTGCAAAACAACACCTTGTATATAAAAAATTAACAAATATTTAAATATTTATTTTATTCAGTTTTTAGTATTTGTTGTTATAGCGTCAACAGAAATACATAATCTGTAGAAATTTCAACTGGCTAACTATCACGGTTCATGAGATATAGCCTGGTGACACACGGACGGACGGACGGACGGACGGACGGCTGGACAGCGAAGTCTTAGTAATAGGGTCCCGTTTGACCTTGGGTACGGTACCCTAAAAACAGAGGTCTCGAGTTCGTAGTGATTCGAGTTGGCAACTGATACTGTGAAATTACTTGTGAGTAAATCCAGTAACAATTACCCGGAGCTGGGATTCTAATCCAGGACCTCACGTTCAGTAGTCGTGCTTGCGAGTTACGAGTCATGGTTATGCTTCGGCACTTACAAAACTTTTGTCCTACATAGGCGGGTTCCTAACCCCATTATAGAATATCCGGGGCACGTTTAGTCGCATGTCCTTGAACCGGCGGCAAACGTCAAGCGCACAGTTTACGAGGCGAGTACCAAAAGAAACGTCCCGTCGATAACAGCCAGTTACTTCGTAAAAATATACTTTATTGTTCTTTGAGTGTTATTGCGAACAAGTTTCTTCGGTGAAAAAAGAAAAAATCTACAGTGGGTTTACTTTGAACAACTTTACACATATTAGAGACAGATCTTTGGATGATCAGCCTAAACCGCCTCACTGCTGAACAGAGATCTCAATCATTGTTTTCTTCATTATTTATTCGTGTATGCTCATGTTTGGCCAGTGTTGTAAATAACATGTTGAACTGATTCAGTCCACATTTTGATTATCATACCATATTTTGTAGAGTAAAGACGGTACTTCCAGAATGTTTGTGAAAAGCAAGGCTCTAAAACCTTTGCAGGCTACGCCAAATCTTTGATTACCTCAGAATGTAATAATACCCACGAACTAATGATGACTGCCTCGTTGGTCTAGTAATCACAGGCGCAGTTCCTAAGAATGGGGTCCTGGGTTTGATTAACTGGTCATGCAGCGTGTTATTGGGTTTTCCATCAGGAATTTCTCACAGTCGGATTTGTGCCCGGTTGATGGCAATAGACTCGCCCCCTATTACCTGGGACGTAAACATAACTGGATGTAATTTGGGTATACTATTAGGTACATCTCTGCCTATCGCTTTGGGGATTACAGGAGTGATGTTTTGTTATGATGATGCTAATGCACAGTAAACCTTCTAAAATATCCTACGCTGCCTTCCCGTGAAAAGTCAATAATAACGGCTAACCAAGTCACAGGTCATCGTCGTCTCAGATAAAGAGGTTTTAGAGCTCCTTACATTCATCCGAACAATAAACATTGATGTGCCTTATTCATACACGTTTTATATGAATTCTGTAAGTACGTACCTACATCGCTGGTACTCGGTCTCTTTCTACTGAGAAAGAATATATTACAGATATAAACCCCTCTAGACAGTTCAACTCGGGGATCTGTCTGGAGGGTGCGATGTTTTAGATTGATTTTTATAGACTTCTGACTACACCCACACTAATATTATTAGTCGACTAGTTTTCAGCTGAACGATTTGGATGTGACCCACAGATAGACAATAACCTATGACGTAAGTATGACGTTAAACGTAAATCTATTTTCAGAGCTACTCAATTAATTTTTGTTTTCAAGTAATGGAGTGATTACAAAATCACATAATATTATATTGATTATACTTCCCGTTGTATAATTTGTGACCTCAACTCACTTGAGTTCACTCCCGGTGAACTCAAGTGAGTCAAAATCTAGAATTTTAAATTAAAGTTTCTTAACGATGTCTTTTTTGCTGTAAATCATGTTTGTTTAAATCGGGTAGTACATCAGACCCCACTAATTATAGACCCATTTCAGTAAAGATAAAGATAACGAAGAAAAAGATAGATTTTAGAACAAATGCAACGTTTTTTTAATAAACATAAGTTATTACATAACAAACAGTTCGGATTTACAAGGGGTTGTTCAACTACTGATGCAGATGTTGAACTTTTAGGCCACATTTATAATGCATGAGAGGACAAATGCGATGCTTTGGGCATCTTTTGTTTTTAGACAAAACATGTCAACCAGTATGGCCATTTATGACTTTTTAAATACCGTTATGACGAATATGGACAGGAGAATCCCGGTGTGTGCTATATACTGCGACATGACGCAAGCTTTCGACTACGTAGACCATAGCACCTTGCTACAGAAATTAGAAGCTTACGGCATAAGGGGAAACATACTGTATCTTATCCAGTCATACCTATCTAATAGAAAGCAATATACAGAAATTGAGATAATTAATCTTAAGACTAAGAAAGAGGAAATTTATGTATCAAGCATACGCACGCCTATATACGGTGTTCCTCAAGGCGGCGTACTTGGATCTTTATTATTCATAATATACATTAATGACCTGCCTAGTGCTATTGAACACCCCATGACTCTCTTTGCCGACGACAGCACTATGACTATAGCATGTAAAAATAAAGACATATATGAAAGTGACATAAATAAATCTTTGACATCAATATTTTCATGGTTAAATAGGAACAACTTAAAAATAAATCTAGATAAGACAACTATCATGCATTTTAGACAACGAACCCAGACTGTATTTGACCTTAACGCAATTTACAAGGACACTGTACTTAATAAAGTTGACGCCACAAAATTTCTAGGAATTATGATTGATTCGAAATTGAACTGGAAGGCACACATTGAATACCTAAGTAAACGGCTGAGCTCCGCTGCGTACGTCTTATATAAACTGGCCCCAGAGCTAAACACAGATGCATTAGTAACAGCGTATCATGGTCTGGTAGCATCATTATTGCGCTACGGTATTATGTTTTGGGGGAATTCCACAGACAAAGCAATAGCATTTAAGGCCCAAAAGAGATGCATTCGTGCTATGTTTAATTTGAAATCGACCGACAGCTGTATGCCATTATTTAAAAAACACAAATTATTACCTTTACCGTCTTTGTATATTTTTGAAATTGTAGCATTTGTTAGGGTAAATCAATCTCTATTTCCACGACTAGCAGACACCTTCCCCCGTAATAGACGTGACAATACTCAACTGTGTTCGCATACGTCAAAGACTGCATTAATGGGAAAAAGCGTTTTCTGTATGGCTCCTAAAATTTATAATAAAATACCAAAGTCATATAAAGCATTGCCAGTAAATTTGTTTAAAAAAAAGGTTCGAGATTTATTAACAGATAAGTGTTATTATAATATAAATGACTTTTTGAATGACACTATTTGACATATTATTTTTCTTATTTTCACATTTACATCTATTTGACATTTTTGGATTTATTTATTTTATAATTATGACCTATCAATGTATTACTGACTATTATGTACGTTTTGAAGTGCCTTTGTTATTTCGTTTAATTTTGTAATCTAATTTTGTATTTTTATTTTGTAAATTTTATAAATTTGTACGCCTTGCGGGTGAAACATGTACGTTCTATTAATATTGTGACATCCTGCATGCTTAATTTGCATGTATACGCTTGTTTAGACAAATAAAATGATCTTTATCTTTATCTTTGCGATTTGTCTAAGGCTTTCGATTGCGTTCTTCATGAAACATTCATCAGAAAACTACACCACTACGGAATCCGTAACGCCTCTCTGGATCTTCTTACTTCATATTTGAGTGATAGGATTCAGAGAGTTGATGTTAATGGAAAAAGATCTCCCGGATCCGTTGTAAGAATGGGGGTACCCCAGGGCTCAATTCTTGGCCCAATTTTGTTTCTTATTTATATAAATGACTTGCCTTACCTCATAAAGGATAATCATGACATAGTATTGTTTGCAGATGACACTTCTCTTTTATTTAAACTCAAACGTCAGCAGATGGTTACGGACGAGGTTAATAGCGCCCTGGCAAAAGTCGTTAATTGGTTTAAATGTTAATAATCTACTCCTAAATGAGAAAAAAACCAAATGTATTAAGTTTACGATACCCCATGTAAGACAAGTACAAACTAGAGTACTAATCAAGGATGAAGAGTTGAAACCGGAAGATAGCACAGTGTTCTAAGGCATAACTCTGGATGCCAAGCTTCAGTGGGGCCCGCATATAGACAAAATGTCAAAAAACTTAGCTCTGCAGCATACGCCGTTAGAAAAATTCGTGATTTAACTGATTTAGAGACAGCCCGTTTAGTTAACTTTAGTTATTTCCACAGCGTGATGTCGTACGGTATTCTCATGTGGGGCAATGCCGCCGATATTCAGACAATATTTGTTTTGCAAAAAAGGGCAATTCGTTCAATTTATAAATTAAGTCCCAGATACTCCCTCAGAGAAAAATTTAAAGAGATTAATATTCTTACTGTGCCCTCTCAGTTTATTTATGAAAACCTTTTGTACGCACATAAAAACATTAATTTGTTTAAAAATACAGTGATATCCACAACATAAATACGAGGAACAAACACAAATTTGTTGTTCCTGCAACGAGGCTCAAAAAAGTAGGGGGTATGTTCAGATGCCAATGTATACGTTTTTACAATAAGCTTCCGAGCCAAGCACTAAACCTAAATAAATTCAAGTCGTTTATAAAAAGGAAGCTATGCTTGAAAGCCTACTATCATGTAAATTACTATCTCGAAGATAAAAAGGCTTGGGATTCAACTGCTCCAATGAAATTTGCTTTGTGAATGTCGAAATTTCGGACTTCGCTTGTTTATTGATTGTTGCTTCGCTTGTTTATTCCTAGCATTAAGTAACTTGTGCAGAGAAAATAAATGATATTATTATTATTATTATTCCTTTGTTTATTTTTAATTCCTTTATTTAATTTTATACACTGTGACATTTTTTTTTATTTTTACCTTATTTTTTTGTATTTTAGGTGACATTTACCGATTTGACATGAATACTTATTTCAGTATTTGATTATTTTTTTACTTTACTTTTTATTATTTTGATGTGACATTTACTGATTTTACATTAATTGATTTGACATAAATATTTTACTTTTTTTTATTATTATTGTGACATTTATTGATATTCGTGATTTTTTTAAATTCATTTCGTTAATTATTATAATTACATTTGATTATTGTGAATGTGAGGTCACATTTTATTTTTTCTTAATTTAGTGATCTTCTCCCACCACTATCTGGCAGTTTGAGTACTTTAAGCGACCTACCCAAATGTCCTTTCTTTGGTATTGTTCGTCGTTTCGTTGAGCTCCTTGAGTTATAAGTCGAGCTACACGATAACTGACAAATGTTTGCACTGACTGGACAGGTCCACTCAAATCTGTGTGGTTCTTTCTTCAAAAGACCATTTCAGACACGTATCTGCATAGTCCTCATGTGAGTTTGCCAAGTTTTTGTCTGGACCTTAAAAGAGACTGTGACCTCTGAGTTTGTTTTGGCTGTTTCTTCTCAGAGTAGTCAGGTACGAAACACCGGCCCCATCTACTACCATTTTAGTTTAAAAAAAATTGACGTGTAAAAGTGTTTGTAAAAACCTACTTGCAAAATAAACATCATTTATCAGATCAACTAACAAAGTAAAAATATCGGCATAGAAAAAGTCACGTTGATTGCTCTGAACCGGGCCATCACAGCTACAGGATGGAATAAAAATAAAATAAATATAGAAACAAAAACAGTCAGTATTTGTGCTAGGTAACAGACTTGTATTACTGTGACCTCGACCTTTGGCGTCAACACGATGTTATTTCTGCTGTCAAGTGGTTTCACATCGAGACGGTGCTTCTAATAACATTCGGAGTTTTCATAAGTTTGTTCACGAGTGACGTCACGTATGTCTATAAGTTTGTGGGTCTGTGTTTTGAAATAGCATCCCACATATTTCCTCGGAAGGTTAGGCAGTTATCTTATAGAGTACGTTCACTCATAGTCCAACTGCACGATTTAGGCATTACACAGTACTGCATTTGTTTTTAACCTTAAATACATTGGGAAATTAACGTGTGATCTCAACTTTGTACCGCAAAATATCGCGCTGAACAATGAACGAACAACCGGTTAGTGTACCCTACCACAGATATAAAGTTACTTTCTAACACTCAATAGTAGCAGCGGGGAGAGCAGTGGTAGCCCAGTGGCGGCAGCCCCGACTTACGAGCAGTAAGCCGTGGGTTCGAACCCAGGCGCATTACTTTGTGTAATTTATTTTATCAACGCTGCCCTCAAAAACGGTGAAGGAAAACATCGTGAGGAAACCGGCATATCCTAGAAATTCGAAGATATGTCACATCTACCAACCCGCACTGGGCCCGCGTGGTGGATTACAGCCCACTCTCTATCATAGAGAGGAGGCCTGTGTCCCAGCAGTGGGAACATTATAGGCTGATGATGATGATAATGATGACTCAATAGTAGACAAACCTATTGCCTTCAATGAGACAGAATCCGCTTCGTTACAAATCCTGAAGGAAACCTATTAAATCTTTGCCTAACCGAACCCAGGACACAGCACTTGCTACCGATGCGGTCATACCATCATTTAACCAATAATATTGAGTAGTTTACAACATAAAGATATTAAGTGTCATCCAAACACTCAACGCTCTGCTGCAAAGAGTCAAGAAGAAAAGTTTCTTATTCTTTATTGCCAAAACCTATTTTCCATAAAAATTTTGGTAGGTACTGAATTGGAAATACGGTCATAATAGATGGCAAGCAATAAGTTAGGTAGTGTTTTGTTTTACGAACGGCCAAGAGTCGAGCTTGCTGTGAGTTACGAAAAGTTTCTCAAAGGACCTGCCAAGAGATATTGTAGTGTCTATCATAAATGTTAGTAGGAACTACACTAAGAAGAAGATAAGGCTTAAAACTAGTTGTGACCTCTTCTAAAAGTCACAGTTCTTTCTTTGTCTTCAGGCAGTGATGCTTATCTACCATCCGCTGTTGAAATAATATATAGCGAAGGCATTTGAAAGATAACCTGACTTTGAAAGCGGCTCCATAATGTCTGACTGAAAAAGCTTTAGTTCATTCACCCCTTTATGTATAACTAAAAATAAGTGTTGTTGTTCAAAATATGAAACTCATTGGGGTTTCAGTACAACGGTTTCGTGAATTCAGAAAAAAATTACAATAAATTAAAAAACTAACACAATAATCACCTGTTTTTTTATGTAAACAGCCGAAACCACTATTTTAATGTTATATTTTATTTTATTTTATTTTAATATTATATTTTGACACACAAACCTATGGATAGTCAACCCCAACAATAAAATACGACACAAAAAGATCACCATGATTATCAAATAATCAAATGGGCAGAGTACACCCTGTACCACGGCACACTAGGTGCCGTCACGCGTCGCATCCAGTTCCAACACTCGCTATCGATACGTATCGGTATCGCTAACAAAACAGTAACGATAATCGTGGTGAAAGCCTTTATTGTGAACTAGTTGGGTCAGGCCATTGTGATGGCGGACAATGGCCGAATATGTACAAGCACAAATAAATAATATCGCGACCTGCCTGGTGGATAAATATTTGGACCCGAAATTTTAATTCTTTTGTCTTGATTGAAATGGTAAACGTGCAAAAGAATAA
Organism: Cerastis rubricosa; assembly: GCA_949152445.1. Classification (NCBI taxonomy): domain Eukaryota; kingdom Metazoa; phylum Arthropoda; class Insecta; order Lepidoptera; family Noctuidae; genus Cerastis; species Cerastis rubricosa. Next base: position 21,621,274 of record OX424541.1, read on the forward strand.
AAGGTCATGTTTTCAAAAGTAATTGCGATTAATTTAGCTCTATTTTTTTCATTTTATAAGTTTAATATTATATTTTAATTGTACGTTGACTTTAATGAAATAATATCAGGTTCCAGATTGTTGTGCCAAATAGAGTAGTTCTTCTAGGTTCTCACGCTTAATAACAATGGATGAAGGAGAACTACACAATACAAATAACCAAAAGTTATCTTGCACCGCGTCGTCCCTGTATGAATAACCGAGCAGTTTGATCGCAGAAAGCTCCCTGTTCACAAATATAATATGCTCTTTTAACTCGGCCCGCTAATCGCTCGCACTACCACCTCCCCCATATCGTCATGTTTACGTGTTTCCCATAGTTGTCTGGCACCGCTTCTCTTTATAAATAACGGAGTAGTTTGATCGCGGGTCACCGGTGTGGGTCGTACCTTTATATTTACACATTATTTGCATGTTTAGTTGTTGATGTTGCAACCTATTTCCAGGTAATTGTTGTAGGTTATTTTGTGGGGTTTTATCAACCTTAGTAGTAGGTAAGAAAGAACGCTTGATGCTTGCTTCTCTCTCATACTCTAACAAAGTAGCTAGATATGAATATTAAAATACATTTAAACTCCATGCTTTCTGAGAAGCAAAAAATCGATATGAGATTTGACAACTGATTGAATTGACTTTCAAATACCAGAGGTGAATGTTCTTATGTCTATTTTGACAAACACTAAGCGACAAATCAATGCCTATTTAATATTATGGCACTATTGAAATTCCAACTATCAACGATAAACCGAGCGTTGATAATTAATATTATATAATTAATTAATTAATAACGCCTGTGCGAAAACTGGCATTAGTTTTCCTTGTAGCGACAGAGTAGGCGTCCTTTAATCCAGAACATTAAATACCTACAATACTCTTCTATAAAGCAATTACTCGACTAATCGCTTTAAAATCAAATAACTATCAGTCTTCTGTGGGCCGAAGAATTTTCACAAAATAAACTAAATTATTTCTAGAGAATCTGCCAGACGTACGCCTACCAACTAAACTAGATAAATTTTACTCAAAAACGAAGGTATTAGACAATAATTAGGCTTTGTTTATGATGTAGTTACATTCTAACATTTAAGACCTTGTTTGATTAATTAACAACGTAGTTTAATTATTTGGTAATTAGTTTTCTTTTTGTATGTTTGGTGGTCGCAATTAGAATTGTTTGTTCAGTCATAATTAGAAAAGCTAAGTAGTTTGTTTCTTTGATGCCTCTAATTAGCTTTACATTGCTGATAAAATCTATAGGTACACAGAGCGTGGAAAGACACATCACACACGCTACATCGACGCTTTCTGTACATTTAATTTACGTTGAAGATAGAGAAGTTTGGCCTTAGCTCTTTCGCACATGCGGCTTCCCTGGTAGCTCATAAACGGCACAAATGTGTGGATGTCTGTAACTATTCTCAATCTTATTTATTTTTCCATTTCCATTTTAATCAGATGTTTCATAATAGTTTTTAAATCATTACACCTTTTGTTTAGAATAGTTAAAGCACGGATGACAACATTTATGTCGCTTGTTTAATCTAGTCTTTTTGTAATATTTTCTTTTGTTTTCTTGTAGTATAGACTCTTTTTTTATTAACCGATTGTTTGTGAATGTGTGGACATTGTAGATTGTATTTAGATTACGAATTCCTTAGTAACTTTTTATCTTGTTCTACATCTTGTAAGCAACGACTTATTGTCGGGCCTACGATGTCATCCCATACTTAAGTACTAAAGCTGTAACAGAAATATTGTAAAACGAAATGATTTTAGAAGAGTAACCATGGAGGTTCTTGCCGGTTCTCCTCCATAGGAAACGACCAACCCAAACACCTTTTTGTCGACGTTTTATAAGTGCCCCTGTAGGCCTATTTGAAATAAAAAAATATTTTGGTTTGATTGATTTGAATAAGCATTTTCTTTTTTACTAGTTTTGCTTGATATCAGTCTCAATAAAAACAAATAGAAAACATTTCAATGAATAGAAAAATCAAATTGTTTTTTTTTTTATGTATAACTAGCCTTAAAACTAAACACAGCACTTCTAAACAAAAATAAACTTACTAAAATCGTTACTTTGCTAAATCCTAGTGACCACCGTTTAAGGCCTCAAGTCTGCTATTACAATAGTGTCAGAATGGCCTATCATTGATTTCATAATTGTTGATTTGGACAAGTTTGGTAATCTACTAATTATAATGGCGTCATTATGATTTCACAATGGTCAACCACTGACACTCCATTGAAAGAAATGGCATAGAATATGACAGATCATTATGAATTTAGCAGATTACGAACTTTTAGCAAAATGACAATGGGATCGTGTTGTAATGACGATATTTAAAAAAATAGCAGACTTGAGCCCAGGCCACTGGAGTAACTGGTAGTAAACAATTTCTAATTATGACTTCAACCACGTATAATTTTTTAGTTTACTTCAAGCAAACCCAAAGAAACTAGCTGAGGCAAGATACGTAAATTCCATTGATTACAATGACATTGCGTGAGAGCGCTGACATTATTCAATAAGATATTTTCAATAATTTATGTAAGTAGTATGTTTACTCATAAGTACTATGCCCTGTAATATTGACGCACTTAACATAATTTTAGTTTTAAATATTCACATTACTTGTATTAAATGCAATCTTTTCTTTGTAGGTAAAGGAACTTGACCTGGGTTTTTATGTTATGCACTAGCTGTCCCGCGCAACTTCGTCTGCGTCACATTTTCCCCGATTTGGAGCATTATTCATTGCTGCTCCGCTCCTGTTATTTGTAGCGTGATGCTTTATAGCCTATAGCCTTCCTCGATAAATGGGCTGTCTAACACTGAAATAATTTTTCAAATCGGATCAGTAGTTCTTGAGATTAGCGCGTTCAAGCAAACAAACTCTTCAGCTTTATAATATTATAAAATCAAAATCAAAATTTTTTATTTTACATTGGCCTACATGGGCACTTATAAAACGTCAACAGAAGAGGCACGGTTCGGGTTGGTCGTTTCCTATGGAGAAGAACCGGCAAGAAACTCCATGGTTACTCTTTTAAAATCATTTGGTTCTACAATATTTGGATGTTACAGCGCTAGTACTTAAGTATGAGAGGACAGCGTAGGCCCGATAATAAGTCATCGCTTACTACAAAAGGTAGAAAAAGATGAAATTGAAAAAAAAAAAAAAAAAAAAAAATATTACAAAGCCTACAATGTCCACACATGGACAAAAAAATATGAATGAAAAAGAATCTATACAAAAGTAAAAATAAAACTAAGAACAATTAAATAAACAATTGACACAAATGTAGTCATCAGTACTGTAACTATTCTGCACAATGAATAAACGGTGCAATGATTTGAAAACTATTGTAAAACATCTGAAAAAAATGAATAGAATAAATAAAATTCGGAATAGTTAGAGACATATTTGTGTCGTTTTTGAGCTACCAGGGAAGCCGCATGAGCAGAGGGAACTACAGCCAAACTTCTTTATCTTCAACATAGTCCTTAATTTTGTAATATGCTTTTTTAATAAGGACACGTTTGATGCAATTTTTAAACTTTGTATCGGTCAGTTCAATAACTGACTTTGGCAACTTATTATAAAAGCGTATACTGTTTATAAGAAATGACTTGCTTGTTTTTGTTAATCTAAATTTGGGTATTACAATTTCGTGTTTACTGCGTGTGTTTATATTATGGAAGTCGCTTCTAATTTTGAAAAGCCCTCGGTTTTTACGGACGTATAAAATACATTCTAAGATATAAAGTGAAGGCAGAGTCAGTATATCGATCTCTTTAAATTTTTCTCTAAGGGACTCGCGAGGACCCCTTTTATAGATCGCGCGAACTGCCCTCTTTTGCAATATAAAAATTGAATCAACGTCTGCTGCTGATCCCCACAGCAGAATTCCATAAGACATAATACTGTGGAAATACGCGTAGTATACTAACCTAGCTGTGGCTACATCAGTCAACTGCCTTATTTTCCTAACTGCATAGGCGGCTGAGCTTAACCTCCCCGAAAGAGTTCCAATGTGCGCGCCCCACTGCAGTTTTGAATCGATAGTAATTCCTAAGAATACAGTTTCCGCGATAATTTCAAGTTTTTTGCCGTCAAGATTTAAATTAAGGTCACGTTGAGTTACATTTGGTAAAGAGAACTTTAGACATTTAGTTTTGTTCGTATTCAGTAAAAGATTGTTAGCTGCGAACCATTTCGAGAGAACAGTTAGACTTTCGTTGACATGTATGTCATCCTTATCTTTCCTATGAATTTTAAAAATTAGCGAAGTGTCGTCAGCAAACAGAATTATATCCGATAATTTGGCCATCATATATGGGAGATCATTAATATAAACAAGAAATAGGAAAGGACCAAGAATTGAACCTTGGGGCACACCCATCCTGACTATAGACCCAGAGGATGTCGCCCCATTCACATTTACTTTTTGCTGCCTGTTTGATAAATAGGAAAGAACAAGATCAGCAGCTTGTCCACGAATTCCGTAGTGATGTAATTTACAGATCAGCGTGTTGTGGTCGACGCAGTCGAACGCTTTTGAGAGATCACAAAAAATGCCAATAGCGTCCTGGGACTTCTCCCAGGATTCCAGAATGTGACTGATGAGTTTTACTCCCGCGTCCGTTGTCGACCTACCCTTCGTGAAACCAAACTGCTGACTATGCAGTATCCCATTAGAGTTGAAGTGAGACAACATCTGGTCCAGCATGATTTTTTCATAGATTTTACTCAGTGCTGGAAGCACAGATATCGGTCTATAATTAGAAGGATCACTCTTACAACCCGATTTGAAAATTGGTACCACTTTACTATGTTTCATCAAGTCAGGGAACTTGCCGCTGTCCAAACATTGATTGAATATGCCTGTTAGGACAGGCGCAATTGAGTCAATAATGTTTTCAAGAACCTTGACCGAAATCCCCCATAAGTCTTCAATATTTTTGATATTGAGACTTTTGAATGCGTTTTTGATTGTGGCAATACATACTGGTTTAAATTTGAAGTTTGGTATGTCTTTTGTGAAGTTCTCTTTAAGAAGGCCCTCAGCTAATTCAACCGAAGAGGGGAGAGATTTCGTAACCTCTAACGGAATGTTAGTAAAGAAATTATCTAGTGTCTCAGCGACTTCTAAATTGTCAGAAATTGTTTTGTTATCTATGTTTAAAGACAATTCACTCTTATCTTGTTGTTGAGTCTTACCGGTTTCTCTGTTAATTACCTGCCACACCGTTTTTATGTTATTATTAGAATTACCAATTTTATTACTTATTATTTGAGATTTTGCTTGAGCGCAGACACTTTTGAATATTTTCGAATAGTTTCTAACATAAGTGTGAAAGACTTGATCTGAAGTCAGAGATTTTTCGTGATATAAATTATATAAAATATCTCTGCTTTTTCTTATTCCCGTAGTGGCCCATTCGCTAAATTTAGATTTTGAATTGAGTTTTTTTATTTTTTTTATATATAATATATATATATAATATAATATAGAAGTATAGATTAGTATAGATTACAAATGCTTCATTGCAAAAATAATAGAACGCTGCAGTGAAGTTTGAATGTAAACTGTTTTTTTTCTTACATTTAATAAATATAAAGGCTCTTACCCGCAACATCGGAATTACTTATGATATGTGCCACCAGATTTAATTAGATTAAGAAAACAGACGTCGGCGATCCGTCAACATCTCGTTACGCGCCACCTTCCTTGACAACTACCCAAATCAATATGGCTACCCGCAACGACTTGACGTTCCGCCAGAGAGTATTGTAGACCGCTTCTCTCTCGTCTGTGGTAACAGTTTAGTTTGCAACGTGAATCATATGAAGTCTTTTTGCAACGGCGCTGACACGGCCAGACTGACATACGACCGTCTTCGGGCGTTATTGTATTCCTGGAACAAACAATGTCTAATCACCAAGACATCCGCTCTTCCATCCTGACAAACTATGACAAACATTACTCTCATCGTAACTGTAACTGTTTCAAAACAAAAGAAAGCGTGCGTTCTTTCGATCACTCACGGACTAGACGGCATTTTACTCCTACCAAGAAAGCGTGTGTCCTTTCGATCACTCATGGACCGGACGACACCTTTCCCCTAGACCGAAAGCGTGTGTCCTTTCGACCACTCATGGACCGGACGGCACCTTTCCCCCAGCAAGAAAGCGTGTCTCCTATCGACCACTCGTGCACTGGACGGCACCTTTCCCCCAGCAAGAAAGCGTGTGTCCTTTCGACCACTCATGGACCGGACGGCACCTTTCCCCCAGCAAGAAAGCGTGTGTCCTTTCAAACACTCATGGCCCGGACGGCACCTTTCCCTAAACAGTTAACACCTGACCCGGACGACACTCTCCTTTCGGCCATACCAACGTTTGAACCGGACAACTGCGTCCCTACGACCATACCAGTGTACGGGCCGGACAACAGCGTCCCCTCGACCAACGTCATCACAAAAACATCATAAACCGGGCACCTGCGTCCCTTCGATCATCGTAAAGCATGAACCGGACAACAGTGACATTTCGACTAAACACACTTTCTTTTCGACTGAAACATGTGGACCAGACAAGCGCGTAACTCCAGATGTCAAAGAACTTTTACAAATTACGCCAGCATCTAATAATTCCTGAACTTATTGGCCGACAACCTATTTTATCAAAATATCGTCTATTTTATTGGTACGATCTCCATCGTGCATTTTAAATGACCTCCGATGCCAGTAAGGTTTACTGATTATGATGTCACCCATAAACCAATTAAACTAGCCATGTTTAAGCAATGAGCCAGATGACCTACTTTTCGAAAAGAAAAGGAAACGGTCTCACCCGATGATATTGTGAGGGTACCCTGGTGATGATTTGTGCTCGCAGGTTTGGACGCTTTCCTTGTTGCTTGAAAAGTTCATTCGCTATGTTCCTCACTTGGCTTTACTTTCGTGGAGGGCGCGATTCTTTATCCCACTTATGATAAAGGCTCTTACCCGCAACATCGGAATTACTTATGATATGTGGCACCAGATTTAGTTAGATTAAGAAAACAGACGTCGGCGATCCGTCAACGTCTCGTTACGCGCCACCTTCCTTGACAACTACCCAAGTCAATATGGCTACCCGCAACGACTTGACGTTCCGCCAGAGAGTATTGTAGACCGCTTCTCTCTCGTCTGTGGTAACAGTTTAGTTTGCAACGTGAATCATATGAAGCCTTTTTGCAAAGGCGCTGACAAATATGTTATTGACTAGGTATTTGTTTAAGAAATCTTAGATAATATTTGGGTATGGACTTGAGTGTGCTACCTGAGATACAAATTTATACCTGGTTCAGGTAGAATCCTAATATTATACACCTTTAGTTTTTAATGCCCTATTTTTGTAAAATTTTGTTTAATCGTTATTTCAATATACAAATAAACAAAAAAAATAAACAAACCCAAAGAATGTTTCTTATTAATTATAATTTAATGCAATAGTTAAATAATACCACTGCGCCGATGAACGTGCGTATTTGAGTGTTCTCTATAATATTAATTAATAACATTATTTTAATTATTTATTTAACAAATGGGTAAATATATTCAAATGTTATCGGTTGGGATTACCTACGTGTTTTTGATCATGCAAATTAATCAACTAATATGCAGCAATTCATTTAATATTTTCATTGATTTCATAAGTTCATTTGAATAACTACTATTCACATTACAAGGATTAACAAACTAATAAATTAAATAATTAAAATAAGCTTCATCTACACATTCTGTACATCTAATTTACGTTGAAGATAGAAAAGTTTGGCCTTAGCCCTTTCGCACATGCGGCTTCCCTAGTAGCTCTTAAACGGCACAAATGTGTGGATGTCTATAACTATTCTCAATCTTATTTTTTACGTTCGGGTTAATCGTTTCCTATGGAGAAGAACCGGCAAGAAACTACATGGTTACTCTTTTAAAATCATTTCGTTTTACAATATTTCTGTTACAGCTTTAGTACTTGGGTATGAGAGGACATCGTAGGGCCGAAAATAAGTCGTTGCGTATTTTGGTGACAGTGTGTAGGTCTGGCACTTTTGTGGGGAGCAGTTTTTTTTGTTAATAACCGTTGTAATATTTCTATGAGAATACATGGTAACTGTTTTCGCATCTGTGTCCCTTCCACCCTCTGTATTAATATCACCTAAAAATCGGAAATCCCAGAATCAAGTTCAATATCAAAAATCTTCATCATCGTTGCAGTAAGCAAAATGTGAAATATCAGTATTTAAGTACTCGGAATCTCGGATCTTCTGCTAGAATCAACAATCACGACCCTATTACTAACATAAACATCAATACTGTTGACACAAGTTGTCAAAACACGTATTTGACAGCCCGTTGCGACTTTCACAGGTTAATGGCGTATGACAAGCGTGTCGCCAGGATCGAGGTAATGAAAGGCATTCGTTTGAAAATAATAACTTAGAGGTATAGTGTGCTAAGAAGGCTAGAATACTAAATAGTATTACAAATGGTTTGTTACGTTTTTTAGTGAACTTGGCGCCTACGAAGCCACCTGAACGGCCTTGAGCTTTACCTAATTTTAACTATAAAGGGTGTAAGAATTTTTGACGATCTGAAGAAAAAAAAATGCTAATTAGTGTCCACACTATGTAGCGTAAATAAAAATAAAAGTCGTCACAGCTACATGTTAATACGTATAATTTTGCTGTTATAAAAAAAAAACCTAATACAATTTTTATATAAAATTTAAAAGGATCAAAAAAAAAGAATTAAATAATGGGCGACATGTAATATTATTTTATGTAAAGCAGCGAAATGGGTTGTTCAGAATTGTATAAAATCTGTAATTTTGAAAATTAAAACAAGGTGAGAAAGGGGTTGCAACACCTATTCAGCCCTAGGCGCGATCAAAATGTATCCGAGTTTAAATACTACACCGGAAAAAATACATTGCGCGACCTTTTGACACGAATAGGGTTTAAATAAATTAAATGATTGTACAAAAAAAGGAAACTATACTATTGCTAAAGATTAAAAAAAAAGGATTAAAACAAAATTTGTTCCCTGAAGGTCCGGATCCTCGCTCGAAATCGGATCTTCGCTGTTGCTCCGGGTCTCAGGCGGCAAGCCTCGGAGCCAACCGCCAGTACGCGTCTCCCGACCCCTGGTCGGCCTTGAGTCGCGGCGCCGAAAGTATATGGGTCACTAGATCTTAGCTAGGACAAAAGTCCTAGAACCGATTCTGAGCGAATCTATGGTGAGAAAAATACAGAAAAATTAACACCATGCTCCGAGAGAATCTTTTAAGCAGAAAAAATTTAAAATGTTTCAAATACATACCGGTTCTTGGTGAAATCACTTATAACCGACTATTCAGTACAGCACTACAAAATGTAAATTATCTTTCTTAGGTCTTTTTTGACTTTAGACTACAAATAATTTATCAATTAAATTACGAAACGGAATAATATGTCTGTTATTTCCAAAGATTCGTCGCCCATCTGAGAAAAATTTTCTTACGTGACATCCCATGGAATCGTCATATTTTTAAATTTGAACCGAAGTAAGAAAAAGTAAATTGATTAGAAATGAGGTCGACTTACACGAACAGAATAGTTTTTATTCAGCCGAAAACAGCGTGATAATGCTGCAATACCCTCTTTCTAAGAAAAAAAAGGACGTAAGTACGAGTGAGAAAGAAGAAAAAAACTGGATCAGGCAAAAACAAAAAACAGGCATCATATCTGAATCAAACGATATCGAAGTGCAACAGATACTGAATAAACACGGAGGCCACCACATCTAAACGTTATCCGCGCGAACTCGCGATATCTCAATTACATCTATGGAGAATATGAAAGAAAATAACGAACACCTAAATCAAAATATATATTGTTCAGTTAGAGCCAAATTCTAACCTACCACATCCTTACAATTATGAAGAACAACCAGTGAACTTTAGATCTAAGTAAAACTAACCTAATTTAACATAAGACTTAACTATTACCTATCAACTATAAGAAAAAACTTGGGGATCAAATAACCTATCAACTATAAGAAAAAAACTTGGGGATCAAATAACCTATCAACTATAAGAAAAAACCTTGGGGATCAAATAACCTATCAACTATAAGAAAAAAACTTGGGGATCCCCAAAAATAATTAACGTGAACACGTAAAGTCCAACCTTTAGTTATAGAAACAAAAGACAAGTTGGACAAAAAAAAAAAAAAAAACTAAGTGTAAGAAAGAAAACTTAAATCAATTAAGTCAAAGATGAACTCAAGACATAGAACTTAAATCAGACAACTCAAGTCATAAAACTCAAGTTTAAATTCAAATTTAAATGTTGAATGTCACGCCATCTGTGTTAAAATAAAAGAAACAAAATAACCTTAGAATACAAGTTGACATAACACAGAAATAAATAGATGTCACTATTAACAGGTAATCTATTAAGTTTTTAATCTAATAAAAACTTATGCAAAGAAATATTCCAAAGAGGAAAAAGGATTAGAAAGCAAATGTCAATATGGAACAAAGAGAATTTAATCCAATTTATTTTAAGATATCTTTGATATGATATTGTCCGGAGTGGACTGAATCACAATCCTGTAGCAAATAGGTGGTCCTTGAAATGACTCTTATTACACGGCACTTAATAAAACGTGGAGCAAGCTTCCCAGAGAAAAAATCACCTCCAGAAGACTTGGAAAAATTCCTTCTCCATACAGTATCACCAACATTCAGAGTGATAGCTGATCGATTAGAATTATATGTACGAGAGTTACGGAGAAAAGCTAAAGAAAGATTATCAGCAACCTTTGCATAAACTTCGCTGAGAGAAGATAGGTTTGAAGCATGACGAGCCCGACTGTCAGCCAAATTAGAGCTTCGAGTCTGACTATATACACGACTGCTATCCATAAGGACCTCTCTACCAAACATAAGAAAGTTAGGCGTAAAACCAGTAACTAGATTAACACAAGAATTGAGGTAAAGCTTAACTTTAGGTAACATTTTAGCCCAACTTCTTTGGTTTTCACCAACCAAAATACCTAAACATGTTATAACGCTTTGGTTGTATCGCTCAACCGTATTTGCTTGGGGTGTATAATATGGCGTAAAAGTAGGTGATTGAATATGGAAAGATCTGAGAAAATTAAGGAATTGATTACTACGGAAAACTGTAGCGTTGTCACAAAGAATAGTACGCGGAACCCCAAAATTAAAGAAAATTTCAGACTCTAACGCTTTTATAACAGAAAGAGTGTCAATCCTTTTCAGAGGAACTAACCAAACATATTTGGAAAAAACATCTACCATAGAAAGGATATATTTATAACCATAATAAGCGCAGGGCAACGGACCAATTATATCGATAGAAATCATCTGTAAGGGCAAGGAAACCTCTTTAGGGTAACACATCTGACCGCGAGGTTGTGTGTTCGAAATTTTATAGGCTTTACAAACCTCACATTGACTTAACGTCGAAGTAACGTCACGGAACATATTTGGCCAGTAGAACAAATCCCTAAGCTTTAGATAAGTTTTAGTAACACCGGGATGTATCGAAGGAAAACTATTGTGAATTTCCCAAATAGCGTCTGGAACTTTTTCAGCTGGTAACACCACACGCCATGGTTCAGAAGATAAAGGAGTAGAAACAGGCATGCGTCTCATAAGGATACCGTTATTTATAGCGTATGCTGGGAACATTTGTGGCGTATCTCGAGCACCTATATATATCTTCTTATACCAACGGTCATTAGTATGTTCAGGACCCTGGTCAAATGACACAGGATTAGCATGGATCCTGGAAAGAACATCGGGGACTATATGTTGCGAACCTTTACGATGCACAATATCAAAAGTATATTGGGAGATAATAGTAGCCCAACGAGCTAAACGACCAGATGGGTTGTTAAGAGAGAGGAGCCACTTAAGGGCCATATGGTCTGTTATGACAGAAAACTTCATACCATCTAAATAACATCGAAAATGTTTAATTGAATCCAAAACTGACAAGAGTTCACGCTCTGTAGTACTATAATTGCGTTCAGTTTGAGAGAATAAACGCGAATAATAGGCAATTGGATGTTCCACATCGTCTATCTTCTGTGTCAGTACCGAACCAAGACCAACAGCTGACGCATCACACTGCAGGATGAATGGCTTCGAGAAATCAGGACATGCCATAACAGGCGTATCAATTAGCGCTTGTTTCAACTGAGTGAAAGCTTGATCGGCTGCATCGTTCCAACTTATTGGATCATTACCCTTTCTCTTACCGATAAGGGCAGTAAGCGGAGCAATTATAGAAGAAAACCCTTTAACGAAACGCCTATAATAGGAACACATACCAATGAAACCGCGTAATGACTTAGCTGAAGTAGGAGTAGGATAATCTTTAATAGCATCAAGTTTGCCGGGATCGGTTTGAAGACCCTTTTCATTAACAATATAACCCAAATATTTTAGTTCGCTTTTACAAAACTCGCATTTTTTTAAATTTATAGTTAAGCCTGCTTCTTTAAGTCGAGCAAGCACCTTCCTGAGCAGCGCCATATGACTAGAGAAATCTTTAGACACGATTATCAAGTCGTCGACGTACCCAAAAATACAATCGTCGCTGGTAGAAGTAAACTCGAAATTAACGATCATATCTGTAAGGCGTTGCATCTCCGAAGCAGCGTTCGTTAGACCAAAAGGCATCCTAACAAACTCAAAGAGACCACGTTGTGGAACAATAAACGCTGTTTTCTCACAACTTTCTCTATCAGCGAGTGGAATTTGCCAGAAAGCACTTCTAAAATCCAATGAGCTAATATATCTAGCACCACGAAGGTTGTCGAGGATATCGTGAATACGGGGAAGAGGATATGAATCTCTAACTGTCACACTATTCAGTTTTCTACTGTCGACACAAAACCGAACAGAACCATCTTTTTTTGTCACCATTACCACTGGACTAGCCCATGAAGAACGAGATGGACGAATAACACCCATATCTAACATTTTGTCAATCTCTTCATTGAGAATCTTCAACTTGACAGGGGATAAGGGATAATATCTTTGACGGATAGGGTAACCCGTAGTATTAATTTTATGGGACAACCAAGATGTTTTACCAAGACCAACTTTTTCCGAAGAGATAACTTCGTACTCTTTAATAACTTGTTGAAGACAAGACTCTTGATCCGGCGATAGGATGTTACGAGGATGAATATAACGGACCTCGCCAACAGAGGAAACTTGAGGGGAAGAGTGCTGAACAGAAGGGATAAACATATTACCATCAATATTTTTATTAAAAGCCTGACTAAAAATAGACGTCAAACCGAATTTATTCCAAAATTCGATACCTAAAATAACAGAAGATGACATCGAACTTGCAACTAAAAACTCATGAATAAAAATTGTACCATTAAATTTAACTGGAAGGTACACAGAACCAAGAATATCAATCGGCGAATTATTAGCCGATATAACACGGGGACAAGCGTCTTTTGATGTCAAAGAAACACCAAGTTGCTGAATAAAGTTATTGCTAACAAGCGACATCTGAGCACCAGAGTCAAGCAATGCTCTAACAACTCTACCACATAATAATACCTCTATAAACGGTCGGTTATCAAATGAATCTGAAGTAAACACTGGGGATACTGTAGGGAAAGAAGCGTATCGCCAGTGATCTATGCATTTTTTTGGATTACATTTCGGACATTCTCTAGTAATAAATCCAGGAGTGCGACACTTAAAACAAATCATGCCTGTGATCTCTGGGCAAGAACGGTAAGAATGACCAACTTTGTTACATTTTAAGCAAAGCTGAGACTGACTACAACTAGGACAAATCTGAGGTTTACTAGTTGTTGGTTGATGGGAAGTTTTGTTTGGCCTAGGTTTTGGTGGGTTAAATGCTTGAGAAGTCGACTGGTCGGCAACACAGTCGAGACTGGCTACCGCCTTTGGAGGTTTTAGAAAAGACTCGAAATGAGTAACGACTTCGATTAAATTATTGATGTCATGACATTTTTGGATGGACAAGCAAGGAGTGTACTTTGGCAACATGTTGTGAGTGATGATCCACAACAACTCCGATTCTTCAATAGGCTTGCTCAGTTTAGAATTTAAGTAAGAAACTTCGATAATAAATTCTCTTATTAGCTGTTCCGGTTTCTGCTTGAGGTTACGGACCTCCTGGCTTATCTTAAATTCAAAATCGGTCGTACCGAATGTCTGAAAAAAGGCATCTTTGATCTCAGAAAAAGAAAGACCCGGTCGACGGATCGACCTAAAATATTGAAGTGCGACACCTGACAAAACTTCATGAAATCGCTTAACTAAATAACCATCGGGCAAATTGTCGGCCTCCCTGCACTCCTCTAAACTCGTGAAAAATTCCCGTACGCAGGTCTTACCATCGAAAACAATCTTCCACTTAGTAAGAGAGAACTGCCTGGTAAATTGTAGGCATTCCTCAGATCTTATTGAAGAAGGAATGATACTCTGTGAAGAAGCGTGAGAAGGTCTTGGTGGAATAGGAGGAGGTGGTGGTCGCGAAATAATGGGACTAGCACGACGTGGAGTCTCAACAATAGGGAACCCCTCTTCTGACATGATGTAACTAGAATAGACCTAATATCGTATGAAAGAACAGACAAAAGGCGATTGAATCCTAGCGAAAAAATAGGCACGGCATGAACAGACGGATAAAAATAATCCAGCAACCAGCAGTCAGTGAACGCCAAGCTATTAAACAAAGATACAGGCTACATAACCGTTCATACTAAGCTTACCTTGAAAACCGACGCCTATAAATTCATACGTCACCATATATACTCTACGGGTTCTAACTACCGCTAGCTAAGGATATGGAATAAAAATCAGGAGACCTATCGTTATATTTGCTGCGATAAGTGGGTAAAATAAAAGACAGTTATGTGTTATATAGTTCACAAAATTATTTTTCCTTTAAAATAAATTACATTTAATGAAAGAATATATATATATGTCAAGGAAAAATGACAGCTTCACAGATCTGAACTGGTGGTAAAAATCCCAGAATACCTTTCTAGAATGAAAGA
Source organism: Cerastis rubricosa (assembly GCA_949152445.1). Lineage (NCBI taxonomy): Eukaryota > Metazoa > Arthropoda > Insecta > Lepidoptera > Noctuidae > Cerastis > Cerastis rubricosa. The sequence continues at coordinate 21,636,433 of OX424541.1, forward strand.
ATATCCGTGTCCTGAAACAAATAAGCTTAAGAATCATTAGCTCCCGGAGGGAGTGACCATCCTCAATAAGGCAAAAAAGATTTTATGTAGAATCATTCAAATTTCAAAGTTATTAGGTAAAACCACTTACTTTAGTTGTTCGGGCGCCATTTTTGTAGCGTAAATAAAAATAAAAGTCGTCACAGCTACATGTTAATACGTATAATTTTGCTGTTATAAAAAAAAAACCTAATACAATTTTTATATAAAATTTAAAAGGATCAAAAAAAAAAGAATTAAATAATGGGCGACATGTAATATTATTTTATGTAAAGCAGCGAAATGGGTTGTTCAGAATTGTATAAAATCTGTAATTTTGAAAATTAAAACAAGGTGAGAAAGGGGTTGCAACACCTATTCAGCCCTAGGCGCGATCAAAATGTATCCGAGTTTAAATACTACACCGGAAAAAATACATTGCGCGACCTTTTGACACGAATAGGGTTTAAATAAATTAAATGATTGTACAAAAAAAGGAAACTATACTATTGCTAAAGATTAAAAAAAAAGGATTAAAACAAAATTTGTTCCCTGAAGGTCCGGATCCTCGCTCGAAATCGGATCTTCGCTGTTGCTCCGGGTCTCAGGCGGCAAGCCTCGGAGCCAACCGCCAGTACGCGTCTCCCGACCCCTGGTCGGCCTTGAGTCGCGGCGCCGAAAGTATATGGGTCACTAGATCTTAGCTAGGACAAAAGTCCTAGAACCGATTCTGAGCGAATCTATGGTGAGAAAAATACAGAAAAATTAACACCATGGTCGGCCTTGAGTCGCGGCGCCGAAAGTATATGGGTCACTAGATCTTAGCTAGGACAAAAGTCCTAGAACCGATTCTGAGCGAATCTATGGTGAGAAAAATACAGAAAAATTAACACCATGCTCCGAGAGAATCTTTTAAGCAGAAAAAATTTAAAATGTTTCAAATACATACCGGTTCTTGGTGAAATCACTTATAACCGACTATTCAGTACAGCACTACAAAATGTAAATTATCTTTCTTAGGTCTTTTTTGACTTTAGACTACAAATAATTTATCAATTAAATTACGAAACGGAATAATATGTCTGTTATTTCCAAAGATTCGTCGCCCATCTGAGAAAAATTTTCTTACGTGACATCCCATGGAATCGTCATATTTTTAAATTTGAACCGAAGTAAGAAAAAGTAAATTGATTAGAAATGAGGTCGACTTACACGAACAGAATAGTTTTTATTCAGCCGAAAACAGCGTGATAATGCTGCAACTAACACTATGTTTGGAATTGATTGACGATTCCGCATTGGGCCAGATTGGATTGAATAATTTTATAAATTCTTGGGAAGCCTCAGACTCTTAAACTTATTCAAACTAGTCAGTAGCATAACTCTCGTACAAGAAGCGAGTCGCCACTCTATCGATTAGCAGAGAATCAATATGATCAATATGTAGGTAGTCAAAGTTAACGGGTCGAGCTCGCGTGTCGTTGCACTCGGCATGAATTAAATAGACATCGAGGTATTACTAGTTTCCCCCACGGTTTCGATTACGAAACACGGGTATATCTAAAAGTATCCTATAGCCTAAGTGTAACAGTGCCATACTTTTGAGTGGGCATAACATAACATCCTGTAGTACACCCACACTTAAGTCCCATGTAATAGGGGGCGAGCCTATTGCCATCAACCGGGCACAAATCCAGACTCCGTGGCTGTTACTGAGAAATTTCCGATGGAAAACCTAATAAAAAATTGCCAGACCCGGGAATGGAACCCAGGACCTCATCAGCACTTTCGAGTGTTTCATCAAAATCCAAGCAGTAGTTAAAGCGTGAGAAAGTAACGGATAGAGTTATTTTCATAAAGACATACGCTTTTTTTCCCGTGGAGGTGGGTAGAAACTACACAATCATACCAACTCCCTTTACTACTTCCAGGTCCATACATCGGTCACACACGCGCGCCGGTTGCGAAGACTGAAAAACATCACCAAGAGTTACTTTCCCATTAAAACATAAGTATGTATTGCGTGTTGTTTTGTAACGGTCTTTAATTAAAATGTTTGTAAACATAGCAGTTAAAAGTGGCAATTTCGTGGTAATTAGAGGCATGTGTTTTGTGAATGTTTAGGAGATAATTATTTTGATTAATGCATTTGAATTGGGTTTAAAGATTTAAGTCCATATGACAATATGGACTTAAATCTTTTTGGATAATCTGGATTGGATAAAAATGGATAATTTGGAATTTTATGCTACTGTAACATTCAAAATCAAAATTAATCAAATATCTATGCAAAGAAAAATGTCGGTCGTTAAAAATACACAAATAAAAAACTAATTTTCGATTGCTTTTCGATACGTTAGGATCGAGTCTTCGATCAAAGAGTTGATGGCGCGGCGCGTTGCCGCGCGGCGCCGCGGTACAGAGCGCGGCAGGCTTGGCTGCATACAAAATATTCGACGAATCTTTTTTTTATTGTCGCGGAGCCAGTCGCGCTGTCTGTATACCTTAAAGACTCCCTCTAAGATTTACGGAAAGACATACATGACATCATTCTGTACAGAATGGCATATTTCTAAAAACACAAAGACTGAACTGACTGCACAATGTTTTGTGTGCGTCACATTGCGCTCTACCGCAAACAGCTGTGTACATACATATATACATAACATTACGCCTGTAAACTCCGGAGGGTTAGGCAGAGGTGTTCCTAATAGCACACCCACATTTCGCAAATTAGTGCAAGTCTCATCTCATGTAATAGGGGGGATCCTACCATTAACCGAGCACAAACCCCGACACGGTGGCTGCCACTGAAAAATCCTGATGAAAAAACCTAGTAACACCTTGCTCGACCTGGGAATCGAAACCAATCAGAACCCAAAGGAGCTCATCCAGTTGCGTTTACGACTACAAGTCCAACGAGACCGTCAGTTGTGTTTAATGCACAAAACGTTTAGTAAGTTTTCTTTAAAGTAACTTTGATTCTTGCTCAGAATGAACGGACAACTGTGATGATGTGATGGGCCATTTTACACCCTGTGTGTTTTTCAGTACTTTCTGTAAACGATAGAAAGAAAATTTGCTTTACTGAACAGAGAACAAGCCTCCCATCGATGGATACAGCGTCCTTTTATCTGCTAACAAAGGATAAGCCGCGCACAGCCAGACGAATCAATTCGCTCCGGTTAAAGACCTCACTTAGCAGTTAGCACCCGTAAAGCGTGTGGGTTTATGATAATGCCGTCTTCAGTAGACGCAAATATTCACGGGATTGTAACTTTAAATGGCCTTAGATAAACAATGTGGATAGTGGAGACCAACACTTACCAGAACAGTATGTGAACATTAACACTTAGAACGAAAACACAAAATATATTAAAAGTCCGCTAATGATGAAAATATATCAGCACATTGTCTTAAAGCCAAGGCAGACTTGGTGATTTAATGAAGTCCAAGTAACCTACACAAGGTTGGAGGAAAACATCTTGAAGAAACTGGCATGTTAAAACATTCGAATTCGAAGACATGTACCTAGCACCTTTCAAACTGCTCTGAGCCCCATAACAGCCCGCAATGAGAACATGCAGGCTGATCGTGCTTCCTTCATGCTCTAGGTGTTTAACCGATTGCGAGGTCGACTATACATCGACTTCTCAAACAACCTTCGGTAAGTCGCCGATGCATCGTTGAATTAGTAAACAATGTTGTTGCTTGTGTTTATATTCTACAATGAGTTTCTGTAAGTACATGCAAGTTTGTGGAAACTTCGGGCGATCGGCGGTAAACTTGTGGGTAATGGTGCATTTGATGCCGATGTTCAAAATATCAGGGTGTGAACTATGAACTATGATAAATTTGGTGTGAACTATGATAATGATGATCTCTGAGATACGGACGAAAAAGAGATTAAGATTCGAGCCAATCTAAAAAATAGGTGTAGAGAAAGGAACGAGATCATGAAGACCGCAAGTTTAAAAATATGGTGATGATAAAAATATCACAAACATCATTATGTACTGACTCATACTCATTAATAAAAAAGATTTTAAAAGCGAATTTTTAGGTTAGAAAAAAAGGAAAAGTTAAAATTGAAAACAAATAACAGGTTCGAATCAGGTTAGTAATTTGCATGTGTCATTACGAAAATAAACAAAAGTAGATCAAAAAACTCGATGGCGAAAAATGTTTTCCCTAAAATCTATTTCATAGTATATTCCATGTGATAAAAAACGAACCTAACTACCTCAACAAAAACTGAACAAGTTAACTTAGCAGGCAATTTGCACCCTTGTTGACCGACTGAAAATTGTGATTCGTTTCCACGAAAACAATTACTGCCATATTTCTCATAACATTGGACGTTATGACAACATAATTGTTCGTTGAACATCGAATATGCAGATAATCGATACTTTATTACTCGTAAAGCGGTTTATAAGTATCGATGTTTTGCCACATCACTAGTGATGCAATATTTTGTTGCAAAATATATTAGTACCTAAGTGCTTACATTTTTAAGATGCAGGCTATCCTCTTAATTTAATAGTATATTTCATTACGAGTGTGGAAAGCCTGTCATTGCAAAGAGTTCCGACAAATGTCTCCCGAGCCGAGGCGCAGCCGAAGGTGAGGGTTGACAGTCAGAACAAGTTGCAATGACGGTTCCGCACGTGAACTGAACAACTATTTTTAATACAGTTGCGAAAAAATGAAAACGTAAAACAATATAAGCAGAGTTTTTTTTTTGTTTTCCTCACCCATTCTGGGTAGGCAAAGGGAACCATGCCCATACAGCCAAGTCTTCAGTATTTTTTTTTATTGATATGAAATGAAAATGAAATTTAATGAGATGAAATGAAATGAAACCTAACCTAACTCATTGAATCAAATCATTAGATCTGATATTGAAACAACTTAGTAGCTTCTTTTCAGAAATATTTTATTTTCATAAAAACTTCTATAATTTTTTTTTTCAGTAAAAACTTCGTGGTTGGGGTTTTTCTTTTTAATAGATATTATTTTGACAGTTGGGAAAGAGAACGCACGAGTTCGGAAAAGGTAAAGGAAAAGCTCGAGTGTGTAATAGCCCACATCCCGAACGCTATACGTCACTGCAATACGCCACTTTTTGAGCAACTGTATTAAAAAATAATTTATGTATTGCTCAGCAAATGATACTTACTACTTATTTAAGTAAATAGGTGTTTGAGATTTTCAAAATCTGTGTCTTGTAGTTATTGGCTTTAGTTGACTAAAGTTTGATTACCAACGTTATAAGTGCTTCGATAACGCAGCATTCAATGTTTATTCATTTAGCGATATGTATGGCCAAACAGTGAATAACCACAATTGTTATTGTTGGAAGTGTTTTCTTAAGTAGGAATGGGTTGACCTAAAAAAATTCGTGATTCCAATCTTCCTTCGACATTTAGACAAATATTTGGGTATCTGTTGTGTTAACTAACTGCTATTTGATTATAGATATTTCGTCTTATTATATTTTCAAAAGCTATAAACAACAAAACTTTGTAAATACCGTCAAACTTACAACAATCTTACTTAAATTCAGCTCACTAAATAATAATAAAACAAGTTGAAAACTCACAAAATCTCAAATCATCCTTAGAAAAACTTTTCTGTAGCATTTGGCTTGTAAAATGTAAGTAGAGGCGTTGTTGTCGTGCATGACAATCGTGCACTATTGAAACTTGTCGCCCACGTCACGTCCGCGTCGCCACGTCGTCGCCTCGTCGTCGCCTCGTCGTCTCCCCGTCGCTGGCGACACGCAGCTGAATGTATAATGTACCGGAGAGATTTTTACAATGGAATCAGATGAGGATTTAAATTAGAAGTGAAGATAATTTGAGGAAATCGTGTGAGGTGAGGGAAATGGAAACTTTATCTTTTCAAACATCTTTTATGCTAAGATGCTTTAAAAGGACGGCTCTCAGACTTAAGGCATGTGTGTGTATATACAAATATGACTGCCATGAAATTCAAAGTGTTTGAACACTGATCGGGCTATAAAAAGTACAGAATAAGTTTTTTAATATCTTAAATTAATTGCAGTATTGTGGCATTAAATATGCAGTCCCATTTGCGATCATTTGAATAGAAAAATACGAAGACTTCAATTTTACATCTAAATGGGTGGAAAAATAAGTTTGATTATAATATATGACGTACCAAAATTCAATGGCATAGACGCCAAAGCCAGTCATTTTAAGAAATAAAATAATAATTTGAAAGAAAATACCGAGGTCTAAATCCCAGGTTAAAAATCAATCACAGCTGTTCGACCTGGGATAGAATAGATCATACGTTTGCTACAATATAAGCCATTTATTATCCATGTTTCGCTTTCACCTCCAGGCGATATTTAATAGGCAAATCAGGTTTAAATAAAAATGGATCAAATTTTGAAGTCTAGACGAGATAAAAATAATGAGTGATCCAATTAACTAGACTTTGAGATAATTCTAAAATTCTGGTCTTAATTCCACTTGCTATTCAAAACTTCATTATTATTATAAACTTATACTTGGCGTACTGTTCAAATTGTCTATGTTATCCTCAAATTGCTTGGAGGTCAACTTTCATAGACTTGGCGTAATACAATAATAATATGATGTAGGTAATAACGTGTAATTAAAAGTAATTGTAGGTCTGGGAGTAAGAAACAAACATATTTTATTAGCTTGTTATTATTCCGAAATGCGAGTCGTAAAGTTGCTGCTGAGGGGTGGGTTATCTTGTGCCTCATTTGGGGGTTAAACACCAATAATACTATTTGTTATCTTGAGTCATCGATTAATGCTAAAGAAAAAGTTTCAACAACGTATCATCTTTTGACAAATACTTGTCTTTAACTTAGTTCAATTGTTTTCTTTATTATCACATACTAGCTGTCCGGCGCAACTTCGTCTGCGTCACATTTTCCCCGTTTTCGGAACATTTTTCTTTGCTGCTCCTGTTCCTATTGCTTGTAGCGTGATGATGCCCTATGTCCTTCCCCAGGTTCAAATCTATCTTCTTGCCAAATTTCATTAAGATCCGGTCAGCCGTTTAGTCGTGAAAAGGTAAACAAACATACAAACAAACAGAGTGACTTTCGCATTTGTGGGATCCGGTCATTAGTACGGACAGAAAATGAATCGGCAAGCGCGCCAAAGGTAGCACGCGACCTACTTACCAGTCTACCCACACCTAAGCGCGCTTCTACAGAGTCGTGATGTTTCGAGCTCGCTGTGAGGCGGACAGTCTGTGTCTGACCGCGGCGGAGTCAAGACGTCCCGAAACTGTTCCCCGATTCATGGTGCCTAGTGTTATTGTGTTGGATTGTAATTTCAAGTAATTTGTGAGTAGTAAGTGAGTTCGACAAAAGCAGTGTACCTCGTGTAGTGTGTTTTTCATAACACGGAACCCATGTTCTGCCCACATGATGACCGTGTCTAACGGAATAAATCAAGACAACTGCGACACATTTATAATATTAGTATGGAGTATGGATTTTCCCCGTATTGTTTTTGTCACTTGTGTGAATGATGATATGGCAAGAAAGGAGGTATCCCATGAGATGACAAAAGTAATACAGAAGTATGGAAGAAGAAGATGTACTATGCCGACCCCGAATGAATTGGGATAAGGGCAAGATACTAATGATGATGATGATGTCTTCTTGTAAGCTAGGTCTCGAATGTCTTCAAAAACTACTTTACTTCTTTTTCTTTTTCATATCAATCGACTCAGATTTCTCGATAGCCTGGCCTTTAAACTTCAATTTAAATTCTGCACCCACTCATACCCAATCTAGAGCTGCGCCAATAAAGCACGCTATCGACTATCGACACCCAAATAAATTGCGATTCAAAATAAACAGGGGATTGGTAAAAGCACTTGGCGTGGGACATAAAGCGAGGCTCTATCAGGAGCACTATAAATCGCGCGACGTATGTGTACATAACTACATAGGTACCTGCAGTACTGGGGAGACGGCCCATTGTTGGGGACGTTGAAGTAAGAAAGATTTGGAGGTAGCTTTCGACACTGTCGATGATTTCTTTGAATATAATACGAGGAGATGTACCTGGTGTAGGGTTGCCGCCAATTCTATATTGTTATCAAAGACAATTTCATATTAATTATGTGGCCAGCAATGATGAAATATTTGAGTTGAAGAAGAAATTCCCTGATGCGATGAAGTGAGTTTTCTCTTGCCTTCTTCTCTTCGGTCCGGTCCCGCTCCGCTGAATTTATGTCACTCCCGGGACTCGCTCTGTCACTGAACTATCATTTTTTAACTCTCATTACGTATTTACGACCAACTCATATTAAAAACTTTTGTGTAAAAAAAGATTTATTATAACTTTCTCATATTTGAACTGTGGCATTCGTTTTGTCTATACGTTGACCTGTGCGTAAAGGTGAACTCAAGGTTTTTTTACATAATAAATTCCTTTTGTTACAGCAAATAAAAGTGCGTAATAAGCGTCCAAATATTGTATTAACTGTAACTACAAATTAAATACCTGATGGTGTGGCGGTTATTTTTAAAACTCAAAACATAAGTCAAGTCGCCCTTGTCAATGATAAATGGGCAAAATAAGCAAAAGTTCAATGCACTTTTAGATTAAGACAAATCCCCATTTAACTTAACAAATAGTAACAGATATATAAACTAAATAGAACTGTCATTTGTTACTACAACTCTCTTTTAAAAGGTACTTAATAAAACCAAAGAAAAAGTACTTAAAAAGAGATTAAGTACTTAACTTACATAGCTATTTAAAGCTATTATTTAACGGGTCGGCGCCATAAAAAGTATTGCTTGGTTCATGGACAAACCTCAAGAGTAAAGCACAAGTCATACAGAGGGTGGGGCGGAAACTATATTTAAAAGTAATTACTTGTATGATACTGCTATCAAATATGGTTTTAGAAGTTTTTGTTATACTCAGCAATAAAGGTAAAGGGTTATTGCACAGTGAAACTAGGTATTCAATCTGTTTTATATTAGTTCTTCTATTTTGTGTGTTTTGGAATGCAAAGGATGTGTGTGAATCTTTATAATTTATTATTTACTTTTTATTTATTTCTAATAGGTCAATAGCATGCATTTTTGAACGTCAAACTTTTACAAAGGATACTAGTTGTCCATTCAAAAAGGTAATTTCGGAACGACAAGTAAGCACATGAAACGCCAAAGTTACTCTTTTAAAATAATCTAGGTTAACTGTTATTATTTTCCGCTTGCAGTCCAACCCAAGCTTAACAATTTGTAACGTAATACAGTCACTTTATTGTAGACCTTAGTAAGGCTTTTCTTAAAATCCTAATTAGAAATCTTGATTTGTAATCTTGTAGCCATGTTCGAGTTAATGTTTGATATTGTTAAGTCTATATTTTAATCTGAACATGGCCAATAATAATGAAAACGAGTTTTTAAAATTTACTGCAGTAGCAGTTGCTGAGGAAAATATATTTGTTTGAAATTTCGTAAGAATACATCACGCCTTTATATCCCCAAAGGATTAAGCAGAGGTAGACCCGTAACACACAATTTTTTTCTTCAGTGACCTTTTTTTTCAGGGTTCCGTACCCAAAGGGTCAAACGGGACCCTTTGGGTACGGAATTACTGAGACTTCGCTGTCCGTCCGTCCGTCCGTCCGTCCATCCGTCCGTCTGTCACCAGGCTGTATCTCACGAACCGTGATAGTTAGCCAGTTGAAATTTTCACAGATTATGTATTTCTGTTGATGCTATAACAACAAATACTAAAAACCGAATAAAATAAATATTTAAGGGGGCTCTCATACAAAAAAGTGAATTTTTTGCTCGTTTTTAGGGTTCCGTACCCAAAGGGTCAAACGGGACCCTATTACTGATACTTCGCTGTCCGTCCGTCCGTCCGTCCGTCTGTCACCAGGCTGTATCTCATGAACCGTGATAGTTAGCCAGTTGAAATTTCTACAGATTATGTATTTCTGTTGACGCTATAACAACAAATAATAAAAACAGAAAAAAGTATATTTAAGGGGGCTCCCATACAAAAAAGTTTTTTTTTTTCGTTTTTATAAACAATGGTACGGAACCCTTCGTGCGCGAGTCCGACTCGCACTTGGCCGGTTTTTTCAAATTACCCGTCCTGCTCTGGACGGAGTGGAAGGGAGTGTCAGACTTGTACTGACTAAAACCCATCCACGTTCCTTCCTAGCCCTTTGTGTTCCAGGGCCACGGTATCTCTTTCAAACAGTCCTGCAGCTCTGGCAGACATCGGCCCTCGTCCGATTTGCTGACATTTCCTTGAGGCGCGCGTGGAACACGAACGCGCCCTTAACACGGCCTGTCGCTACAAGACGAACGGACAGTGGGCTAGCCCATTACTCACCGTCAACAGGCCGGAGCCTACGGTGGCCGAGGGCCATTGGGTGGCCCGGGGCGTCTCCCGCGGCAGCTGGGACGTGAGGCTCTCTCCCTCTCACGGTAGATACTTTAGATACTTCAGATACTTTATTGCGATTTACTTTGTATCCATCATTCAAACAACATCAACACGTCAACAAATGCTGCTAGTTTTCTGGGAGAACCTGGGATGGTTGGAGTAACAAGAGGATTTCATACGTACACTGGCCTAATAAAGAGGCTAAGCGCGGAAACAGCCCAGCTAATCAACATCAACACGTCATTGCAACACCCTAAATATCATGTTGCTTTTGGTAAATATTTACTCAATCCTCAAATCCCTTTGTGCATCATCTTCTCTTTAACTCAACTCAAAAAGTGCTTCACTTCATAGTCTTTCTAAATGAACACGTCTAAACAACGTTAACCCACTCTCTACGTTCAAAACTATAAAAGAACGCTTTACTTTAAAGTTTTCTTGCGTTTTAATGCGACTTCAAAGAGTGTTGTAGAAGCTAATGAGCTTCTTAAGATTATATCGTAACGTTTTCATATCTCATGAGTAAACAATGTCAGACTTCTGAGTGGCGATTCTTGTAAACGCGAAGTATCATTTCAATATTTGTATCTTAAACTTTTTTGTGGAGAAGAATAACTAACTTACACTTGCCTATTTAGTTGTTATTGTCCTTCTGAAAATGTTAATTTGCGTAACACAGAACTTTCCTTAGAAAAGCTTATGACAAGAAGATTCATCCTACTTTGCTTTCAGAACACAACCCGTATTTCTTGTATAATGATGCGTCCTTACAATTAGTGACAGGAACAACATCGGTAGTTAAGGGTCCTCTCTTTGTAACACTAGCACTGCTCTAACCGGCTGTTTCTTTAGCGTAGCGTTTATTTGGGCCGCACTGATTGCGCACTTCTGCCGCGCTGACAAAGACCTGTTTATTTGTTTTATTTGCTCTCACTGCCACGTAATCAAAGAGACTTGTAAAAGGAGCACAGAAATAAGGGAAAGGTGACACTGAAAAAGTTGGTGTCGACTATCTATTTACGATTACGATCGAGAAAACAATTCTTCTGTCTTTATTAAGAGAAGAGAAAATGTATTTTTAAAGCTCAAATAATTCTTGAACCCACCTTAAAATATTTCAGAAATTGTTTAACGTATTTATTTAGTTGTCATCATTGTTTTTGTCTGTTTCAACTTGGATGATTTTGAAGATCGTAGTTTGTTAGCATAGTCTTGATGAGTACTAGTATTGCCTCTACTAGAAATTTCGAAAAAGAGGAACCCTTAGTTTAGCTTAGAACCTGTAGGATGAATTCGTGTATGATATTCCAAATTTCGTCTGCCATATTATCCCTTTCTTAGCTCCTTTGTAGGTAATCATCGTACTCTCACCATGTTCATAATTACACGTGAAATATTTGAGCAGTTTGTGACTTGAGCAAGTTAAACAGTTTAGTCTCGAACTAGTCTTTACTGCGTGTGTATTTATAAGATTATTTCATACCTAAATAGTAATTGTGAAACAGTAGGTACCTACTCATAGTTTCGGCTGTCTGTCTTATTTCATAAAACTTATTTATGCGTGGATAGTATTTCTTTCAATGGTTTGTTTTGAAGAATTTTACTTTTATTCTTATATCTGCAGCAAACTAGTTAATAGAGAATGGCATCTCTTCCTTAATGAATAATGCTACGAAGAAGGCACTAGATTACAAATAGCCCACAATCCACCCTTTAAAAACAAAGCAGCTCATTCAAGCGCACCTATTTAGTCAGACATTTTCATTTATCCAGTAATTTAATTGTTCGTCTGCGAGTAGACGCGGGATGCGGGCTGGCGGGACGCAGGCAGGTCGTCACGCGCGCTGCCGACCGCATTACACCAAAACAACATTAATCGTTAAATCCCGTTAATTACCGCCGTCGTCAATCCACCGGCGGCTGCGGCGCGGCTGCGGGACGACTGCGGGGCGGCTGCGGGGCGGCTGCGGTGCGGCTGTGCTCCGCAACGACTCCTCGTCGCAAACACATTAATTTGCGACGCGTCCCCGCAGCCGGACCGCATTATGCACTCGATACTATTAATTTTCTTTTTTAAAGCAGTTTTTATTACTTTTTATAACAGATTTATCGCGTTCACGCTCACTGCAAGCTGTAAATCTCGGTAACGGCTTATTAATTCTACTGCTAATATATACAGCTTGTAATTATCGTTAAAATCGAGCTTTAACTTGAACGTGCCGCTAACGTGCACCACAGTGCATGCGGGTGACGTCACATTATATTATTTTAGTATGCACCTTGATTCGCGGATAGCAGTATGACATTTTCCATCTTAAAAATCTTAACAAACTTCATAAACTCACGTCTTTTTCTCATGGGTGTGGAAGAAAGTATCGAATCCTTTAGAAGGTTTTTGCAATACGTGTATTTGTTTTTAGTGAATGAATTTTAGATTAAATTAGATTCCAAACAACTTAGACACAAATGGGACTCACTTAAAAAATCTGCACGATATAAAATTCCCGCACAACATTGATTATGGGAACAATATCCTCTAATACTAAAACCAAAACAAAACGAAACTTACATTCAAAATCAATACTCAATCATAATTCAGAATGAGCAAACAATAACCCAGCATGTCTGGAAGTAGAACATGTTTCCAGCGAATTTGTGAACGTTTACGTGTGACGCGCAGACGGGGACGGGTGTCAAAGCACTGCACGCCTCATTGACTTCACACTATTAAGGGTTCGTCTCCAAATCACCAAACGTGCGACTTGGGTACATTATCATTATTATCCTTAATACTGCAACGCTTCCAGCTGAAAAGGAAGCGAGTCTATGATTAGACTTGTCGTATTGTATGGATCAGAATGCTGAATGGAGAGAAAAAGAGCGGTAGGCATAATGAAAGGATCGTATCAAGGAAGGTATGTCAGAAAAATTACTAAAATATAATAGAGTGACGGTTGATAGGGAGTCATCATCATCATAATTTCAGCTGAATGACGTCTACTGCTGGACGTAGGCTTCCCCCAAGTGTCGCCACATTGACCGGTCCCGTGCGACTTGCTTCCAGCGGAGTCTCACCACCTTCACCAGGTCATCGGTCCACCTAGTGGGAGGCTTTCTAACGCATTATCTTCCGGTTCGCGGTAGCCATTCTAGAATTTTTCGGCCCCCATCCATTCTGCGAGCAATGTGCCCTGCCCACTGCCACGTAGTATAGTGTATAGGGTATATATCGAAGAAAAAACGCTGTCCAAAAAATGTTGCGCTGCCCTCGGTAACAGGTGGGTAAGGGCAGAAACATAATGATGATCAGCTGCTACCTGCCGTGGCCCGCTACAAATACAGCAGTAACTGAACAAAGCTTTCGAAAATTTTAAAGTACCACGGTACTTACATACCTGACTGTTACTTGGTTATACCTCGTGAGAAATTTTCGAACATTATTTCAGGATTAAGGCTAGTTTTTGCGTTGTGAGTATAAAATAAAAACACCATTATAATACGTAAAGATAAAATAAGGTGTTGTAGAAATGATTTAAATTATCATTTCTGTTAAAATAATAAAAAAAACTGCAACAGTTCGCATAAATATTTTCAAATTACTTAATTTATTTTCTTGTTATTAACAGTTGCTGGTTGAAGTTCAAGAGCTGAAACAAAATGAAATGTGTACGAAGAAACATTAATTCTCATTGTAATAGAAATTACTCATGATACGAGCTACATTACCTTGCGAAGAATAAATAAAACAAACTGCTAATAAACACATCTCATTTGAAAAGAAAAATGTACGGCATCAATTTTATTTTAATTAAAGTTGAAATTCAAAAGACGCATTGATGTCGTAAACTCAAAGTTAATTTGTGTTTTTTTTTCAGATCGGGTTGGGTCGATCTTCAGGTTAAGCCGCGCTTGCCTAGGTTGGTCCGTGGATGGGTGACCACCCATTACGTGCCGAATTTCCTCTGTGCCTTGGAAAGTAAGTTAAGCCATTAGTCCCGGCTGTCATTTGTAGATCTTTGACATTAGTTAAAGGTAGTCAGTGGCCCGAAAGTCTGACAACCAGTCTTAATAAGGGATATCGCATTACCCAGTAACTGGGTTATGGAGGTCTGATAAGGAATCGCTCCATGTAAAACACTGGTATGCAGCTGCATCCGTTTAGATTGGAAGCAGACCCCCAAATCTTTGGGAAAAAGCTAGGCAGATGATGGTAACTTATAAAGCCATCTGTTAGTTTAGATACCAATCATAAATAATTATAAGGCCTCTAGACCATGATCAATTGCGCATTTAAAAATCCCGTACATTTAATGCATTCGTCGCGGTACTGGAACGAACCCCTAACATCTCTGTAAGCAAATGTTTGTAAATCGAAGTCGCTTGACGCGCCTCCGACTTTGCTAAGTTATAACGCAAACAAATTATCTTTCACAGCTCAACGACCTTTGAACCAGTGATTTTACTTATTATAATTTAATACGGAATTATAATTATATGTATTTACTCGGAGTCAAGGAGGATTGAGTGTGTTCGATTATAGATTCAGTGAGTAGAGCAAGTTATTAAGGTAACTCAAATAATTTGATTTACAACGATTAAGATGATGATGTTTGTTATTATTATTAGCCCGTATTGTCTCATAGCTAGTCAGAGGCCTCCCAACCTCCTTCCACCTAAGATGAATAAACAAAACTGTATTTTCATTTATTATTCATGTGTGAAGAATTCAAAACAGTTGTCACGTCCTGCGACTTAAACTTATACTCTTCACTTTATAGATTTAGGTACGTGAAAGCTGAGATGTCTTTTCAGAAAAATACTTAATCTATAATCACAGATCAAAAATGTAGGAATATCAGATCAATGCATTTTTGCAACATGAGCACAAAATACTCTCTCTTCTCTCTTCTTCAACCTTTGGCCACCCAATGCTGAGTGTCTCTTCCAAATCTCTCCACTTTTGGCGGTTATGTGTCATGGCTATCAAGTTTCTTCCGGCCACTTTAACGAGATCGTCTGTCCACATAATCGGTTGTCTTCCCACATTCCTCCGTCCCGTCCGTGGTCTCCACTCCAGCATTTTCGTCCCTCATCTTCCATCCAGTCTGCGGCATATATGGCCCGCCCACTTCCACTTTCTTTTTGCTATGACTTCTGCTATATATGTCCATGAGTCTCGGTCGTCTCCGTATTTCGGTATTTTTCACCCGGTCATAGATGGACATGCCCAACATGGCTCGTTCCATAGCTCTTTGAGTAACTTGCATACGGTGGATAGTTCGTTTGGTGAGCGTCCACGTTTCAGCCCCGTACGTCATGACTGGAAGGACACACTGCTCGAACATGCGACGCTTTAGGTTCATGGGCACCCGCTTTGACTTGAGTACGTCGGACAGCTTACCGAAAGCACCCCACCCTTGTTGGATACGGCGCTTGATTTCGCGGTCTTGTCCGTTCATCGCTATACTCAAAGTTTGTCCTAAGTATATAGAATGTGTTCAATGTCGTCATCACAGCACTTTTTTTTTTTTTGCGGCGTTCATTTTTAGACCGCACAAAATACATTAACATTTTAATATATTATAAATAATAATGTAGGTACTTAACATGGAAAACACTACAACTTACCGAATCGCACAAAACTAGACTCTAGAGAATCTTTATTAAATCACTTTCTAAATACTTTTACTGCGGACAAAACTATCCGACGTACTCTTGTATTGTACCCCGAACATTTGTACAAATAATTATTGATTTACTCGGCTATTATATTTAGCGGCAACAACTGGCGATAATGAGGCAGTTGTGTACCATTGTGATTCTCTTACCGTCACGATGGACAAACAATCGCCCGCTGCACGTGTGTACACAGTGGGCCAGCACTAATGTTGCAGATGGTGCACTGCTTTGAACTATGTTGGAGATAGATCAACTTGACGTTAGAACATACATCCATAACATCACATATGAAATCCCCGAAGTCCCATATAATAGAGGCGAGCCTATTGCCATCAACCGGGCACAGATCCAGACTCCTGATTGAAGAACCCAATTACACTTTGCCCGACCGAGGAATTGAATCCAGGACCTCGTGATCTGCAGTCGCGCTTGCAACCACAAGACCAACACAGCAGTCCTATACCTAACAATAATCAGGCTGTAACGATCCCACTGCTAGGACACAGGCCTCCTCTGTGGCAGGTGACATGAAGTGGGCCGAAATCCTCCACGGGGGTCGACTGTGGGTAGTTTCCTAAATAAAAAGTGATATCATTATAGGAAAATGTTTTTACTTTACAAAACCAATTCTTACACTTATGTAGACAGGTGTGAATAATCCCGCTTTATCCAGAGTCTGCGCTGCATGTATTTTTCTTCCATATTTTTGTTGTCATCTCAAGAAGGTAACTGCATTTTAAAGGACTAATACTTTTTAAGAAAAAGGGTAGCCTTTCATCTGGCCATAGTAATCATAAATTCACAAACATCTACAAACAAATCCTATGTAGTATTTTATGATTTTTGTCCAGAGATATCCCAGAACATGATAAATCACTTATACCTAGGCATAATAAACAAATAGTTGGAGAGCGCATCTGCGCCGCATACTCTCTCGCATTGCCGTATGCCTGTAATTCACGGCTGATGAATAATTCACCGTCCGAAAGACCAATTGTTTACCTCGCCGCCATTGCCTGCGACACTATCTGCATTTATATTAAACCATCACGCTATCACGCTGAGCCTGCCATGTTTTCCAACAATCATCTCAGCGGCTTTCATATTCACCACATTTTTTTAGTTTATTTCTATTGTCGCCTCTTGTTACAAGTACTGGCACGTCGTGTAAATCGGCTCGTGCGTGTGTCTGTGTTTTAGAGACAAAATGTTTGACTTAATTTTAGGATTTTTGCATCTCTCTGGATTGAATATAAAAAATGCACTGACACCAAAATGACTAATGCTGTAATGTTAAATACGGCTACATTACAGATCAAAATTAAGATTTTTTTAATTAACAACTACATCACAACATGCCTTTATTCCTCAAAAGGGTACTTCTACATACATATTTTGACAGTTATGTTTAAGTCCCGTATAAGGAGGCGAGTCTATTGCGTCAATTGAGAACAAAACCGGCTCCGGGCTGCTACTGAGCAATACCATAAAAAAAAACAATGAAACTTTCCCCGATCCGGGTATCGAACTCAGGACCATCCATAGTGAATCATTTGACTGTGTACATCTTTATTAACTTATAATCAACCCTCTGGGGAACACAGACGTGATATTAATTAGGTATGTTATATCATTTGGTGTCGACAGCGTTAATTCCTGACCCACTTTACACGCACAGTGTAAGTAACTAAGTATTTTATTTTGCAAATATAGGATGGTGATCGTTGATAACAGGTAGGTTTAGCCAAATTTAACCAACAGGCATGCAAAAGTTATAGTTTGAAGCAAAAATAATAAATTCACACAAAGAGTTTCAAATCACTACTTAGTGGATTTTTACAACATAAAATAAAAAAGAATTATATCAATAATCAACATCATCATGCCATCTTTATGGCGAAATGTGTCATTGCCCTACTATTATTTTTTCCATCTTTTGTACCACATTTACTGCAAATAAAAATTTTGACTTTAAAAAAAAAATACTTCAAAATTATCATACAGATTAGAAAAATAAAATCATTAAAGTATGGCTACTAAAAATAATAAAATCAAATAATAAAAATCAAATAATAAGATCATTACATTGTAAGTTTTCATAATGTTACTGTTTACTGTCCCTTTCAATAAAAATAAAATAAATAAAATAAAATTACAAATATAGATGAATTATTTAATAAAAATTTAATCACCAAACTACAACCATTAACATAAATTAATAAAACCACTACAATCAATCCATTTAAACACAACAAGCGATATTTACAGAAATGTCACTAATTTATAAAACACATTATTAAATTAATAATATATAATAACATTACTTGTCAACAGTTGTAATAATATATGGGCGTATTCAGAATTAGCCCCAACTCGCTATCAAGCGAAATGGGTCAAAGTAGACTCCGTTGAAATTGGCTCGAGTGTGTTCGTCGAGCGAGTTTATAAGTTTACAAGTTTGGCTTTACTTGCATTGCTGACTTACTGTCATACAATTTGTATGCGAAGCTCATCTGTTAAACTTTCTAGCATAACGAAGAGCTCTTGGCTGAATAGTAACAGCCGCTCGGGTCGATCTCAAGTTAAACCGCCCTGGCTTAGGTTGATCGGTGGATGGGTGACCGCCGAGTTGATCGGGTTTCCTCCGTGCCTTGGAAAGCATGTTAAGTTGTAATTGTTCCCGCCTGTAATTTCTAGATTTTTATGATAAATTATGTTTATTTTGCAAATAGGATTTTAGAAACACTTTTAAAAGTAATTTTTTGGCTGTCGTTATTTTTTTATTCAGTATTTTGTTTTTTGACAGGCGCTACAAATAGTCAGTGCCCCGAAAGTCTGACAACCAGTTTTACCAACGGGTATCGTATTACCCCATACAAAAAAGGTTTTGGAGGTCAGATACGCAGTCGCTCCATGTAAAATACTGGAATTCAGCTACATCAACATTGGGAAAAGGCTCGGGAGGCCTGCCGAGCCTTTTAGCTTATCGCTAAAAATAAAAAACCGGCCAAGTGCGAGTCTTACTCGCACACAGGGTTCCATAGCTCCAAACAATATAATAACAATATTTTGAACTGTCATTCATTAGTTAGTAGTATTAGTTAGTAAACTTCCACACAACCGCAAAACTAAATTTGTTTTTCATAGTATGTTTATGAAAAACAAAGTTACTGCTGCAGTTTGATGAAAAAGTCCCATATCTCAAAAACTAAACATCATATCTTATTGAAACCAATTTTCGTTGATAGTTTTTTTTACGTTCTACAATCCTAAATATTTTCAGAATTTTCCTCCTCTTACTTTAGAAAATAGAGGGGGGGGGACACACATTTTACCACTTTGGAAGTGGCTCTAGCGCAAACTATTCAGTTTAGAAAAAACCGGCCAAGTGCGAGTCTTACTCGCACACAGGGTTCCATAGCTCCAAACAATATAATAACAATATTTTGAACTGTCATTCATTAGTTAGTAAAGTTCCACACAACCGCAAAACTAAATTTGTTTTTCATAGTATGTTTATGAAAAACAAAGTTACTGCTGCAGTTTGATGAAAAAGACCCATATCTCAAAAACTAAACATCATATCTTATTGAAACCAATTTTCGTTGATAGTTTTTTTTACGTTCTACAATCCTAAATATTTTCAGAATTTTCCTCCTCTTACTTTAGAAATTAGAGGGGGGGGACACACATTTTACCACTTTGGAAGTGGCTCTAGCGCAAACTATTCAGTTTAGAAAAAAATGATATTAGAAACATCAATATCATTTTTGAAGACCTATCCATAGATACCCCACACGTATGGGTTTGATGAAAATTTTTTTTTTGGTTTTCATTTCTAAGTATGGGGACCCCCTTAATTTATTGTTTTTTTTCTATTTTTGTGTGAAAATCCTAATGCGGTTTACAGAATACATCTACTTACCAAGTTTCAACAGTATAGTTCTTATAGTTTCGGAAATAAGTGGCTGTGACATACAGACGGACAGACAGACAGACAGACAGACAGACAGACAGACAGACAGACAGACATGACGAATCTATAAGGGTTCCGTTTTTTGCCATTCGGCTACGGAACCCTAAAAACCGGCCAAGTGCGAGTCGAACTCGCGCACGAAGGGTTCCGTACCATTTTTATAAACAATCACTTTTTTGTATGGGAGCCCCCCTTAAATATTTATTTTATTCTGTTTTTAGTATTTGTTGTTATAGCATCAACAGATATACATAATCTGTGAAAATTTCAACTGGCTAGCTATCACTGTTCATGAGATACAGCCTGATGACAGACGGACGGACGGACGGACGGACGGACGGACAGCGAAGTCTTAGTAATAGGGTCCCGTTTGACCCTTTGGGTACGGAACCCTAAAAAACAAATCCTATCGGATGCAGCATACTTTCCCTGGTACAGCTTAATATAAGCATACATGGTTTTGTTTCAACCGACTACGAGAAGGTGGAGATTATTAATTAAAGATTCTTAAATTAGGTTCTTTACCGGTAATAATGTAATAATCATGTACGTCTGAAAGAGTATGCTTCTATCTCAGACGTACATGAAGCTTACCGATATTTAATTGGAAGAAGTTTTTTGCTAGAATCTTCTTTCTAAAAAAGCGTGTTAGCGTGGTTATATTAGTCATTTTATGGTGGAACTATTTTATGAAGAGTTATAATAATACTATTAATACTTTGTCCCTTTATTCATTGCTATCTACGAATTTGTTATATTTTTAAATATTCCTTATAAAAAATAAAACATTTAAAAATCTACCGGCGGCGGTCAGGGCTCTAGGGCTATACTTACTTATACAACGTGTAACGTTAAATGCGCAAAACTTGAAAATAGTTTGATCAGAATAACGAGCAGAATCAATTGAACCAGTTTTTACTGACTATCAAACACAAACGCCTAGCCTCAAAATCAGTAGGCGCCCTAGCCCTGTAGCTTCCTGCTAATCTAGTAGCGTCAGCACAAAAGCGCGATAAGGGCGGGGACAGGCGTCGCCCTATCACCGGTATTTATTGCGGGCGATACAATTATCGCGCGATTTACCGCTCCGACGGTACCTTCAGGTGGCGGGATATTGTCGAGTTTGTACACGGGTCTGTGGAAGGGTATGACAATTTTCAAGGTTTTGAATATGAAAAGTCTTTGGATTGGTTCACTTAGCTGCATCTGGTTAGAATGGGAGCCGACCCCAGCATAGCTGATGCAGGCAGATGATGATGATGGTTCACCTTGAACACTTTAAGAAGTCGCACTAGCCATGTAAAACCAATAATGCGATGTCTGTCTGTCAGTGCCTCGCAAGGCGTTATCTTAGTATCAGTTAGCGATATTGACGGAGTGCGCAGTGGCTGAGCGATTGGCTACTGCGCTACTTGTCGCGGTTGCGGTACCCGCAACGTAACAAATATTTGTATGACTTACAGGAAGTTGTTCCGGGCCGATTGTATATGTGAGCAAAAATATTTGTAAACACACCCACGATACAGAAGAAATTTCAAGTATCAGTGACAGTTTAAAAAAAAAGCAAGAATGTAATAAATTATATTTCCGGTTCTACCCTGACTGTCCACAAGAAAGACGATTACATTACCTAACTAACTACAATATTTTCGATAAATATACTGTCTATCCATACAAAAGTAAACCAATAGTCCCTCATCCCACAATCGCCTAATACAAAATACCGTATCTCCCTTCGATCTTGAGTACCCGCATAATCTCCGTACCTACAGGATTCGTTAGCCGGCGGCGGCGGCGGCCAAAGACGCTAAACTCAAAGACTCCGCCTATCTGCGCTCATCTCAACGTCTCATCTGCATGGAACACATCTCAGTTAACTACTTAGCTCAGACAGGACGCCTTATAATACTGCAGGTATTATAAGGCGTCCTGTCTTCTTACTCAAGGAAAAGAGATTTGGATTTGAAGTTGATGTTTTGTTTAATGCACTTCTGATAGTAGAATATATTGTTTAAACATCTTGGCTGGCGGATGTTTGACTCATTGTGGTAACAGCAATTTATGGAAATAATCGGTTTTTATTTTTTATTACCTATTTATTTGTTAGTTTATATCGTGGAGACAATATAGCTAGTCAACGAACCATTTTAACGCGGTAGATGGTCATTCTGACTCCTAATAGTACATCTATAAAGACATTGAATCGCACCTTCATGAAGGTCAATTTAATATTAAATATTTTGTTGAGACTGGACGAGAGCTTAAATACGTAAAGTCCCCTAAGAGAGCAGGTTTACGTAGAATTAGTCTTTGATAACGAAGCGCTTTACAAACTACATATGTTATGATCTGATACGAAGTGTATAGCAATGTGTATAATAGGAAAATACATATTTTTAAGGTGCGGTCGGCTTCCAATCTAACCAGGCCGGCTGCAGCGGAATACCAGTATTTTTCATGAAGCGACTGCCTATCTGACCTCGACAACCCAGTTAGTACTTGGTAATAGGTACGATTCCCTTTGTTAAGACCAGTTGTTTTGTGCTAACTAAGCACATCGATTTAAATTTGGCTATATTTTCACTTTCACTCAACCTTTTGAAAGCTCAATATGTTACATTAATGCCCTCAGAATGTAAGTCCTCACTGGAAAGAAAAGGCATAGAAATTAATACATATTTTGGGTCTCGACAACGCAACGCGCCAACGATCAAATATGTAGTAGGCAAGATTTAAACAAACGATTACATTATAAATTCGAATAAAACTAAAACTGCTGAGAATTTCACCGAATTTCTGAAAAGCGTTCGTAAATAAAACATAGTAAACTAAAATAACACGGGTCTTACACGGCTCATACACAAAATAGCTGTGTAAATCAAAGAGAAACAGTTTGAGTGCCGCCCTACATTCTGAGTACGTTACTTTGTACCTGAATTATATTTTAGTAGCCCAAATATAGACTTTATGAAACAGCCTGAAACAGAAATACATTTTTATTTGACTACCAAGTCCATTGCGCGTTTGGAAGGATTGGTCGCAATATTTTGGCCAACAAACTCAGCAATGGATCTTTGAATTTACAATGTTCGTGGCGGTAATTATAATTATATTTTATTTGTTGGTTGTACATTTGTAAGCCAAATGCTTTTAATAAAGTGTACTAACTGTACTTAGGCAACCCTGAGGCTAGACCTGAGTTGGACACACTTGGACCCTAACATTACATAGTCACCGACATTTTAGACGGTCTTATTTGCCTTATATTGTTTAAATGTTATGTGTTATACTACACCTTTAATTTGACTGGGTTAATTTACGTTACGTTTGACTTGCGAACAGTTTATAATAAAATATACCAAACTAGCAGTTCGCTTCCGGCATTACATGGCTTGGACCATTTTCAATCTTTAATCACAATTAATTTATTTTCAAACTTCATGGTATGATACCTCTCTAAAAAGGTAAGGTCTAAAAGGTTACTAAAAAAATTTTGGAAAAATAATGTTACAGCTAAATTAGACCGATTTTTAATTATCAATAGAAACAGAAATTTCTAATTATCTTCATTATTAAAAGGCATTTCGAAAATGTTTTTAGTAACTTTTTAGACCTATGTATACTGCTTATGCGTAGGAAATTTCATTAAAATCTGTTCAGTCATTTCGAAAAATAACGACTTGAAAGTTTGTATGAAATGCCGTAGGGTATAACCGCTCTTAAAAACTTAGTTGCAAATCATTTTCAGTCTCTGTAATTTCATTTAGTCAAAATTTGTCACCATTCTAGTTTTATTTTTGCCATTTAATGTTAAGAACACAAATATCTAAATATTATGGTTTATATTTATATTATGTATGTATAAGTAGATAACTTTACTTTTGTTATTTAAAATTTTTGTGTAGTACCATCACTGACTACCCCCTTTTTTATTTTAATTCCATAATGTCCATCCAAAGGTTGTCTGGAAGATATCGCTATCAGCGACAAGACCGCCGTTGTAATCATAAAATTGTTAGTTTTGTAAGCCCGTTATGTTTAATTTTGGTGTACAATAAAGTTTTATTTTATTCTATTCTATTCTACCCCCGTGTCCAATCACCATCCATTACCCAATGAGATCTCCATTAAACAATGAGATCGAACATCTTAATCTCCCTAAAGCACGTTATATACATCAAATATTCAATATGCCACAGCAGGTAAAATGGCACATAACCAAATGAAACAGCAATAAGTCACGACTTCATATAAATCAGAAGACAAGACGCGTGAAATTGCTATTGTAAGGAGTTATGTATCGAGAGGCTGCCGGCTCGCTGCCGCGCCCTCTGTTCTGATAACCAGCATGCCTAAGAGGATATGGCTTTTATGAGTGATTTTGTTTGTCAAGCATTTACAAGACAAGGAGGTATAGTTGGAAAGATACGAAAAGTTTTCTAAAACAGAACCGAATGACCGTCTCACGTAAATTATTGACAGTTGACGGGCAAAACTCTGGTATTTAGTATAGTTCAAAGCATAGTGATGTAATGACGAAACTGGTGGAAAACTACTGTTGAAGAAAAGGAAATGTGTAGTTAAGAAGAATGTTCCGAAGTACTTGTTACAAAGTTACGAATATGGCAGTAGAAATCACTGGCCTATAGTTTTATACATAGTTTTTGTAGTAAAGATTTAACAATAGATTTACCAGGATATTCATTCAAAATCAAAGATAAAGATGAAAACTGTACACAATCCTACGTGAAAACGCATCTGTACAGTCGTAAGTTTCAAAGTTGGTGTGCAAACATCCTAACCTGGAGATTGAATTCAGGAGCCAGGAAAATTATTAATCTCCTCTCTCCAGCCTTTCATATCACGATATTGTATTCTATTTAATATGACCTAAAACACTGACGGCTTTGGCTCTGAGAAAAAATGTTAGGTAATAGAATATTTTTTCTGTATCTCAATATTGTGAGTTACACAATCTTATCGTCCGCATAGCCTTGTACCAACTATCATACATAGTAGTTTATAATAATTGGTTAGTAGGAGCCTCTGAATTAATTAGTTTAGTAATCCATTTAGGATGCCTTTGTCAGACAAAATATGTATGTTGGGCTGAATCATATTTTGAGAATCCATTTAGCATTTCCAACAGAAATGCTAAAAGGATTTTCAAAACATTGAAACATATGTACGTTTTGGGTACGACTTTTTGTCACAACCCATAGTCAAGTATTTTGTAGATGTCAACACGCTCCACTAGAAAATGGTAGGAAGTTCATTATTTACTAATTATACTTGACATTAAACTTCAAACTACTTAGCCGTTTCTCAGCTGGCTAGTTCTACTTGGACTGAATACCAGCCAGTATTTTACAAGGAAATCATTCTTGTCTCTTAACAGGGACTGGAAAATGATAATTTTAGCCGCCTATCTGACCTCCTCATCCATATTTCAGTAACGCCATACCCCTTGGTGAGGGGATTCTACGGGATTCTGGCTGCTCATTACGACTATGAACGAGTAACCATGGAGTTTCTTGCCGGTTCTTCTCCATAGGAAACGACCAACCCGAACCGTGCATCTTTTGTCGAAGTTTTATAAGTGCCCCTGTAGGCCAATGTAAACTAAAATATTTTGATTTTGAACGAAAATTCCATGAATGACGCCCGAGAGCAACGGCTTAACGTGCTTTTCGAGTCACGGAGTGCTCTGCGACACTACTAACTTTTTTAATTTGCCTTAACCCAACCATTTTACAAATGAATATTCATTTAGATTTTCAGTAATTTTCCATTTCAATTTATTATTCGAGTTTCCAGTCCGGCGAGCAGGACAGAGTCGGCTGAATGCTATAAGTTTTAGATTTGATTCATTTCGCCTTTCAATTTGCAAGAAGTGTTGCAAATATTGTAATTAAAGTGGATTCATTTTAGCAAGTTGGCAACTCCATCAGCATTGGAAAAGTCTGGCTAGTGGCGACTTTAGATATGCTACTGTTAACTTTGAGTTTACAATGGGATCGGTCTGTTGACATCAAATCGAGAATGCGTGTTTAATTCTAACAGTTTATACAGAGTTTTATTGCGTAGAATTTAGAATTCAGCATCAAATTCGTACTACTTTCGTTCGTGCATTTATTAACCATAGCATACAAAATAAAAACATAGCATGACCAGCCTACAATGTTCCCACTGCTGGCACAGCCCTTCCCTCTACAGATGGGGTAGGCGACCTTGCGATGTTGATTAAATACAATACTTAGGTTTATAATATAACGTAAACACGCTCTATACTGCTGCTAAACTAAATAAAACACTTTCTAGACACAGCCCTACATAACCCCCTAAGCCCGGTCTCCCGGACCCCGTCTAAGAACTCAGCAGAATACTTAACCCTGCAGCCAGTCATTAGAGCGTGTCGCCGTGTTATTGCGAGGCCCGGGAGACCCACGACAAATCGCCGCTCAGCCTGAATTACTCACACTCGTGTTATTGCCACGCTTGTTACAGGGTTATGTATTTACTGCCAAGTATTTTAGGTAAATGGTTGGAGAAAGATGGGGTGTAAATTTTATGATAACTGGTTTTGTGATACAAAGAAGAGTGATATTTTAGATTCAATTTGACATTGAATTCGTATGACATTTTATCATGCTACGTAGCAAAAGAAATAGGTTGGGATGCAAATACTTCTTTTGCTTCATATACGTTCCTATATCTAGTTATATTCAAAGGCCGCATGTGATCACTATGAAGAAATCAATCTGTGAAATATATTTAAATTATAGAGACTGTGAAAGACAACTCTTTCTGCTCGTACAAGAGAAATTAATCAATGAAAGAGCAATAAGTGTGTTATAATAACTGCTTTGAGCCAAAAACTGGTGGAACCTATATAACAATGGAATTAACTGATCTTAAACCAAGAAGGTGCCAGAAGACGGGCGTCGCTGCCGAGGGAGGCCTAGCAAACGCAGGCGTGAGGACTTAGATGCGTTTATGAGATATTGGCCGGAGAATACCGCGCAGAGAGAACAGTGGAAACTTATGGGTGAGACATTTGCCCAGCAGTGGGAAAATAAAGGTACAAAAAAACAAAGTTCTTCAAGTACAACGGACCGGAATCTTACAGCCATAAAACACAATATTTCACACCCGAAACCTTACTAAAAAAACCCCTTAGAAATAAGAATCACATCTTATTCCCCATTCGACAATCGCACAAAATAGGCCACAACTATCGGCTCAAAAATATCTTGCGATAGTTCGTTTAGGGCCGAAGTAGGCAAGGTGCAGACTGGGAGCCATTCTTACGGTATCAATACGCTATTTATATTTATCGAGGGTACTCTTAGCTGTTCAGTGTGATTTATGCCTTATTTTTCGAAGCTAGTCGCACGCTCGATCTGATAGGACTATCGCTTCTGTTTTTTGGCAAAGAGTTTTTTTAGAGCAACTGTATTACGGTTATATGTTAGGATCGGTGACTGATTTTTGTGCTTTGGGATTAACAACCTTTTCTCCCTGTTTTGCTCGGTAAATTGGGTTATTTTAAGGTAAGAAACAGATTAAATACAACAATGTTTAAAACAGTTTTTTTGTAAGTAGACACTTAGCGGTTTTGGATACACGTGGAAGCGGCAAATCGTGTTCAGATACAAGTGAAGTGACATTGATTAAGCTTTTTATTACTATCAGGATCAATGAGAATTATCCCGAAACGTGATGAATGACAACCGGGCTCACCTGCTGAACGTGCTTTACGAGGTAAGGAATCGCAATTCCCATGAAATAAATAAAGTCTTGAGATCTTTGTTATTTTTAATTTTTGTGAATAACCTGGTGTGACCGTTTTTAAACCGCAGTGGGCCTCTGACTTGGCTTAACATGTCGTCGAGAAATATCTCTCAAGCATGGTGGTTTGGTTTCCTCACATTGTATTCCTTCACAATGCAAGCCATAATTATACATTACGCACATGAATCCGTAAAATCAGAGGTAAGCAGTTGGCCGTTGTGTAGATAGTCAGCGTCCGTACCATGACGTCTTAAAACATTATTGTTCCATTCCTATTCCAGAGTGAAAAAGAGACGGAGCTATACAGGTCGTCTAGCTCCATCTCTTTGCCACTCTGGAATAGGTATGGAACAATAATGTTTTAAGCGTCATGGTACGGACGCTGAAGTCACACCACTAGGCTATCATTCCTGCTTAAGGTTTTTACGTATATAATATTAATCTCTAGCTCTACTACTAATAATTCCACTATCTCCAGTACTCGCGCCAGTAACTCGGCTGTCAAACGTGATTGATATTTAATCGAGTAATGCTCGGCTGGTAATTGTGCCGCGGACTGTAATGATAATGACTTGTCTTAGGATAGTGATACACGTTCTAATCGTAATTAATATCTGCTTGTAATGGTTCAGTTGCGAGGAAGAAGGAATCATATTGGCTAAGATAAGCTTTTACTCTATAGGTATGATCAGCTGTGTATATTTACATAACATAACATTAAGACGCCTGGAATCCCAGTAGGGTTAGGCAGAGGTGTACGTAATAATACACCCACATTTAGCCAGGTATATTTAAGCCCAATGTAATAAGGCATGAGCCTATTGCCATCAACCGGGCACAACTCCAGACTCCATGGCTGCTACTAAGGAAAAACCCAATAACACTTTGCCTGATCTGGGAATCGAACCCTTATGCTCAGAAGTCGCGCTTGCCACCACTAGACCAACGAGGCAGCAATGATGCAGCAATGTTTATTTATGAATTCAAAATCTAAATCAAAGACATTTACAATATGTTAACAAACCCTGTTCGATCCGTGAGGGTATTACACGTTGTCAATATATGATTCTATTTAATTATGTAATCCTTTTTGGAAACAAGTAAAAAAAAATACTCCAACAAAAATTTAATAAAACGAGGAAAGTTACATAGCAATACAGGGATGAGGGCGGCGGTAGGGTAGTGACGTCATAAAGTTATGAACCGATGGCGTCTGTCATTGACTCTGAAAATATATTTTTGATAATTATGTGGTTAGAGTATGGATTTTGTGTAAAATTTTCGTTGAGGACGCCAATGCGATGGCTGTGACGGAGATTCTGTTCCATGTTCCTGCCTCCAACAGTGAAACAGGTCTGGCTCTGTCGCACAAGGTTAGCACGTTCAATAAATCTAGCACCTGGTCAAT
Source organism: Cerastis rubricosa (assembly GCA_949152445.1). Lineage (NCBI taxonomy): Eukaryota > Metazoa > Arthropoda > Insecta > Lepidoptera > Noctuidae > Cerastis > Cerastis rubricosa. The sequence goes on from OX424541.1 coordinate 21,665,750, forward strand.
CACTCGCGGTCTTCCTGCATCACCGCGATCCGTTTCGTGGCCGTGAACACTGCCCGCAGCGTACACACGGTTTCACAGACGTTGAAACGCACTACGAGCCTCCGAATAATTGCTGTCGCTCCGACTTAGACAAATTAACTTGTTAAAATAATCTGGATTTGAAAACGACAATTTAACATAACAATAACAACAGCAGACCAAATCCTACTCGGAAGCAATATTTACGCAAAACTGACATAATTTTAAATTGACAAATGTTGACACATAAAGCTCGTCTGTTTTGCTTTCTTTATGTCACGGTCTTGTTTTCAAATAAGTTTTTAATGGTTTTTATTACTAACTCCTTTATCACTATTTTGATGGTGTTGTCGCGTTTTTTAAAATTTGCTACATTTTGGAGAAATGGTGCTAATTTGAGGAAGACAATCGTGATTTTTAACCGACTTCTAAAAAAGGAGGAGGTTCTCAATTCGGATGTTTGTATTTTTTTTTTATGTTTGTTCGCGCATATCTCCGTTGCTCGCCAACCGATTTGAAAAATTATTTTTTTGTTTGAAAGCGTATACTTCCCAAATGGTCCCATGAAAATTTTATCGAAATCAGACAAGCCGTTTTTGAAAAAATCAAGAAAAATTAAATATTTCTAACTTTTCGTTTACCCTGCATTGCGTCTTTTGTTCGCGCATAACTCAGTCATTTACGAACCGATTTGGAAAATTATTTTTTTATTCCAAAGCCTATGCTTTCTATTTGGTCCCATAGTCACCAAGTCGGGATCCGATGATTGAATCTTGGCGAAATCGAGGGAACTCTTCAAGTTTTATAGGAAAACGTAAAGCGATTTTGGTATTTTCTACAACAAGTGAAGCATTTGCGTTCAATAAGAACCATTCTACCATCAGATCTGATGATGAAGCCAAGAGACAGGCACTGGAACTTCATAATAAGACAATGTATCTTAGCTGTGTTTGGGCTTGTTGCAATTGTAACGGTATGCACTTTCCAGGTGTACCACAGACTAACTTCTTGAGTTTCCTTATTCAACCTACGTAACATGTAGGTCCTCTGCTTTGACAGTCTGTTTTCGCGATGATCAGGGTTCTTTTTCAAAATACGTTGATCATTTCTTTCCCTAATTTCTTTTAATCGTTTTCCTTTTTCTCAGTTTCAGTTCGACGCCTTTTCTCACACGAGAAGCATCTTTACTAGGCCTACCCATATTTTATTATTAGATTAAAAATATGTTACAAAAAATTACCAAATAATTTTTTTTTTTACAAAAAAAGAAGCCGACTTCAGAAAACACTTAACACACTAAAAAGTTAAAAATAATACTATAACCTACCTATATTAATAAACCTAACCTAACCTACGATTAACCTATAATAAAATTTAATAATTCTTTGGAGTCGGTGCCAAGCAATATACGATACCTAAATGACTATATACAGACTAAGGCCAGAAAAAGCAAAACATAAATCTTACAGCTTCTAAATATTAATTCATTCATTAATTCTAATTATATTGCTTGGCACCGACTCCAAAGAATTATTAAATTTTATTATAGGTTAATCGTAGGTTAGGTTAGGTTTATTAATATAGGTAGGTTATAGTATTATTTTTAACTTTTTAGTGCGTTAAGTGTTTTCTGAAGTCGGTTTCTTTTTTTGTAAAAAAAAAAATTAAATTCATTATCATGATATCTTTCATGCATATTTTATTTTCTTTGGTATATTTGGTTATATGATTGGGATACCTAAGTATATTATGCGTCTTTCGGATTGGACAGGGTTGTTTTTAATATTAGATAATCAGCACTTTTTGAACTTCAAAATTACATGAGACACTTTCCAAATCGTGGCAGAACAAACTCCCCAGCAACACAATTAATATTGTTGTAACAAACTTTTGTTAAAGAGAAATAATATTATAACTTAATTTTAATTTATTAGTTCCAATGAAAGTTAAAGTAAAATAATAATATCAGTTTCGAAACTAGATTAAACCTATATTATCTTAACAAAACATAACATCGAACTAGTAATAGATCAGATCAGATATATTATAGATATAGATCAGTCTGGTAATGCAGAAAGACTCGTAGGGACATGCAGATTTATGAAATACACACATCAAAAGTGTCTAGGGATCAAGCACTTTTATGCGGATTTCTTGAGATTGAGATGTGGCTTTGTAATAAATTTATGATTTTATAAATTTATATGGATCCTTTTTGGTGCATTTCATAATTTGAATCAGGAACTGTGAATCAAATTCGAGTAAAAGATGAAAATCAGCTGTCAATATTTTCCCTATAAAAACATACAACGCATTGAAGACATTATTAGTGCTACTGTTTCCCTACTACTGATTAAAACCAACGTTATTATGGAGCGGCGACGTCATTTAAGCAGGGAAGAAATGCTCAGAGCCGTGGGAATGATAGAAGCTGGTTCCCGGCAACGTACTGTGGCTTTAGCTCTGAATACAAGTCAGAGTGTTATCAGTCGACTTTGGACACGTTACCGAAGCACTGGTACCGTGGCTGAGCGCCATGGAGGACGGTATCGCTGCACCACACGGAGACAAGACCGATACATTCAAATCTTAACTCGAAGAGCTCCAACAATAACCGCCATGATGTTAGCCGTGAGGCTTCATCACTCTTCAGGGAACTTAATTAGCGACCAAACAGTCAGAAACCGCTTGCATGAAGTGAACCTTCATTCCCGAAGACCGCTACGGGTACCACCTATAGCAATGCACAATCGTAGGATTCGATATCAATGGGCTCTTGAACACAGAAATTGGGCAGAAGAACAATGGCGTTTCGTGTGCTTTTCTGATGAGTCTCGTTTTGGTATGAGACCGGATACAAGACGTATACGACACTGGAGAACCCCTGGACGCCAAAGGCGATTATAATCCTGCCAGGAAGTCCATCCTTATAGTGGTGGAACCATCATGGTATGGGCGGGTATTTGGATCGGCGGAAGAACTGAGTTGATTTGGATCAGAGGCAACCTCAACGCTCAAATTTATGCTGAGACGATTGTATCAGACGTCATCGTTCCTCTACAAGTGCAAATCGGTCCCTTATTTCAGTTAATGCATGATAATGCACGACCGCACACCGCAAGAGTTGTAAGACAGACTCTCGCCGCAGCTAACATCAATGTCCTGCCCTGGCCTGCTCAGTCGCCAGACTTGAACCCGATTGAGCATGCATGGGATATGCTACAGAGAAGAGCTCTGCCGAATATGGAGGGTATCCAGTCGCAAGAAGACCTTTTTTTGTTGTTGCAACGAACATGGGCGGCCATTCCACAGCGTGATTTGGATGAACTCATTTTGAGTATGCCAAACCGATGTTCTTGTGTTGTTAGTGTTCGCGGTAGAAACACGGACGGGACAACCTTTATTAAGGAATATTGTAAAGCCATTCATGGTGTGTTTCTTTGTGAAATTAACTTTTCGTTTTTGGTTTCACGAAAACTTTAGAAGGACATCTCGCAGTACTGTGAAGTAAGTATTTATCTACTTCTGGAACTTTCATGATAACCTTAGGTTACCTTATATAGGTAGGGACAGGTTACCTTTTTGATAATGTTGAAAATGAAATGGCAATGGGCTCTCCCCCTAATTACATGGGCCTTAAACATAACTGGCGAAATGGGGATGCACTATTAGGTACACCTCTGCGTAACCCTTCCGGGATTATGGGCGTGATGTTATGTTATGTGTCAATGAAATCTGGTATCAATAATAACTTCAGTGCGTTACAAGATAAAGGTTGAACGGACTATTTACTAGTAGGTTAAAATCCAATTACCTACTTTAGCCATCCTCGAATTTGAAATGTACTCGTATACGATAATAAGACCAAAATGGATCCTAAAATAAGGTTAATGACCGACTAGTCTTGTTCCAGATAAAATCACAATACAGACTGTTGCGCACTAATAAAACTACTGTTGCTTTTACTCTGTGGCGTCTTATAACGGAAGCCTGCTCGCAAGGGGAATGCGAATAAGACAATATTGCCAGGCGAACGTTTGACCTGCGATAAATATCGCCATTACCCTTCTCTCTCGCACTAATTACGCACCCATAATCCCGTCTCTCTCCCCCGCACACCTCATCCCGATGTCTAATGGAGAGGAATGTAGTGTACGAGACTCACTTAAACGACATAAACAAGTGTTGACAGTTGAACTCTCTCGAACCTTTATTTTTCTCTCGATGCATTAAAGGTTTTCTTTTATCTCATGAAACCTTTAGAGAGCTACGTGTCTATTAAAGCGGGCAGTGGAAATAAAAATGTTTGATCATATCGATTTTGTAGCGGAATTTTAATGAATAAAAGTTTGCATAGAAAATCCTTCAAAGAAAATACTACGTCGGGTAGAACGGCCACAGAATGTGGAAGTTATGCAAAGACCGAGATTGAAACTACGGTAGTTTGTGTTTTAGAACAATTAGCTTTATTTCGTTGAACAATGTTCGGTTTTAAACAAACTGCTCTCGTAATTTGTTTCAGACGCGCTTAGAGATTACTTTATCTTTGTTTCAGTGCGTAAACGAGAACTACCTTCGACTTGACTATCAATACGCGGGATCAGAGGGGCTCTTGGCTAAATAATAACTGCTGCAGGGGATAATCTTCAAGACTAAGCAATACTTGTGGAGGTTGATCCATGGATGGGTGACCATTACTTACATACCGAGTTTCCTCTGTGTAGCATTTTTAGATTTTTCGAAAGTCTGACAATCAGTCTTACTAAGGGGTATCATATGAACCGGTAAATGGGTTGTGGAGGTCAAACAAGCAGTACAATCTAGCTAGACTAGAAACCGATCCCAAAATAGTTGGGAAAGCAGGTGGAAAGCTGCTACGCAAGAACATTAATAGATAAATTGTAACTCCTTCTCATTGCTAGCAAAATGTTTCTAACAAAAAGTCCCAGAAGTTATAAATATAATACAACTCTTTCCATATTACATAAGTAGGTATCTCCATATTGGTGGATACAATATTATTTCGGTCCCAAAGTATGTACAGGCCTGACCTTTCTAGATCAGACGAATGCGACCTCTATTCGTGTTTCTGATTGAATATCAAAACTTTCCTTGTGCCTACTTCTTTTGGGTGAACATTGGCATTTTCTTTTTGATGTTATGCGGAGGCGCCTTTTTTACTTTGTTTGCCTTATTAAAGCATCAGTTATACCCTTTGTGGACACACTGACTGTAGATTAATATAAACGCCTTGTTGGTCTAGTGGTCGCAAGCGCGGCTACTGAGCACGAGGTCCTGAGTTCGATTCCCGGGTTTTCCCACCAGGAATTTCTCAGTAGCAGCTACGGAGTCTGGATTTGTGCCCGGTTGATGGCAATAGGCTCGCCCCTTATTGCTTTGGACTTAATATAACTAGTAAAAGTGGGTGTTATGTTGTGATGTTATGTTATAATATAGACGTGTCCGAGTCTAAAGCTGCAACTCCAAAATATCCTACATGGTTCGACCGAACCTTTGAAGAACTTGACCCTTATTCATCTAGGTCTCTACAAAGCGTAACTAGATGACGTAAACACCTATGCATTCAAGGGTTATCTGTAGACTGAATGCTCTGAGAGATTAATTTATACACGGTTTCATTCATGTATGGTAGCCCCAAGGCCTTCCTTATAGCAGTACTAGTATCGTATAGGAAGACTGTCAAAAAGGCAATCGCCGTTTTTAAAAATTCTAGCTATTTTTGACACCACCTCAAAACGGCATGTAAACTAGCCTAGCCTCGCGTACCACAAAGGAGGCGCCGTAGCATGCCACACCACACGACGTCAGACAAGCACCTGATACTGACGTCTGACGTCGCCACAAAGAACGGTACAACGTTACAGTTTACACTTTTTCCGAAACCGTATACGCTTCGTTGATGCTAGATATACCAGGCCCCTCAGAAAGTATTGCGAAAAAAAGTTTTTATATATGGGAGACTGGCCAGTTATTATGTTTTTCGAAAATATGATTATTTATAAGTAAAAATAAGTAAGTTCCAATTTCAAAATTTCCCTCCACATTTTTTGCGAGTTAATTCAAAGTATTGTGTCTCACTGAAATATGGATCTGCGCCGGGAACATTTTAGAGCTATGATTTTATACGATTTCAAGTGTCGCCTGAAACCGGATGAATCGTACGATAGACTTCAAATGGCATTCATGGATGAAGGCCCTTCCAAGGCAACCGTGTATCGTTGGTATAACGAATTCAAGCGCGGTCGACCAACTTTGGGGGATGACGAAAGAAGCGGTCGCCCTTTGACGGCTGTTACCGAAGAAAACGTGCTAGCAGTGAAAAATTTAATCCAAGACAATAGGCGAATTACATATCAGGAGATTCAACACATATTGAAGATTGGATCGGGAAGCGTTCACGAGATTCTACACAGCCATCTTCGCGTGAGGAGGATAGTATCACGCTGGGTGCCGCACAACCTCACCGATGCTCAGAAGCAGGCCCGGGTGGAATGGTGCCGTGATATGCTTAACAAATTTGAAGCAGGCTCGTCTCGGCGTGTTTACGACATCGTTACAGGTGATGAGTCCTGGATTTATCAATACGACCCAGAAACCAAGCGCCAGTCGACTGTTTGGGTGTTTCAAAATGAGCCAACGCCTACCAAAGTGAAGCGATCTAGAAGCGGGGGTAAGATTTTGATCGCTAGCTTTTTTAATTTGACTGGCCACTTGGTATCAATTCCCTTACGGGATCAAAGAAGCATTAATGCCGAATGGTATACTTCCAAATGTTTGCCAGAAGTTTTCTCTGTTATAAGCAACAAGCGACCAAACACAGGGCTACGCGGGCTACTGCTCCACCACGACAATGCACCTGCGCACACCGCACTCAAAACGAGGGACTTCCTGGACAGCACGCCAGTCAAACTCCTGGGTCACCCTCCTTACAGCCCTGATCTAGCACCGTGTGACTTCTTTTTATTCCCAAAAATAAAAAATCAGCTCAAAGGGATACAATTTTCGTCGCCGGAAGATGCGCTGGCTGGGTTCGAGCAGGCTGTAAACGAGGTGTCTGCGGCGGACTGGAAAAAGTGTTTTGAAAACTGGTTTAGGCGCATGAATCTTTGTATAGAGGCTGGTGGAAAGTACTTTGAAAAGATTTAATAAAAATATATGTACGTATAGAACAATTTTTTTTAGTTTCGCAAAACTTTCTGAGTGTCCCACGTACAGGCTGTTTGGCAGACGTACTAGCACAATTTTCTTGGGAGTTGGGGACAGCATATCCTAGTTTATTTTCGTTACCTATTTTGCGAAATGACACCTCTAAATCATCTAAAAAATATATTTAAGGCTCTGATAATTTATAAACATCACAATAAAGTATGGTGTTTTCAACAATGTAAATTTCTTCTAGCAAATATTATCGGGACTTCCAAAATCTTTAGAATTAAATTCTGGGCTAGTAAGTGCAATCCCCAATCCCTCAAAGTGTCGGTCTTTCTACCAAACACCTTGTATCATCATCATCATTATTTCAGCCGAAAGACGTCCACAGCTGTACATAGGCCTCCCCCAAGTGATGCCACATTGACCGGTCCCGTGCGCCTCGCATCCAGTGGATCCCCAAAACCTTCACCAGGTCATCGGTCCACCTAGTGGGAGGCCTTCCAACGCATCGTCTTCCGGTTCGCGGTCGCCATTCCAGAACTTTTCGGCCCCATCGGCCATCCGTTCTGCGAGCAATGTGCCCTGCCCATTGCCACTTAAGTTTGGCAATTCTTCGGGCTACGTCGGTAACCTTGGTTCTCTTGCGGATGTCCTCATTTCTGATTCGATCACGCAAGGAAACTCCGAGCATAGCCCTCTCCATTGCCCTTTGGTTGACCTTAAGCCTTCTGATGAGGCCCATTGTGAGCGACCACGTTTCGGTCCCGCATGTAATCACTGGCAACACACACTGGTCATAGACTTTCGTCGTGAGACACTGCGGTAAGTTGGATGAGAAGATACCACGTAGCTTCCCGAACGCTGCCCAGCCGAGTCGGATTCGACGATTGACCTCTTCCTCAAAGTTAGACCTACCCAACTGGACCGTTTGTCCCAGGTAGACATAATCGTCAACAACTTCGATAGTAGAGTCTCCGATCTTGATAGAGTGGGTCTTAAAATGAACATGGACAAAACACCTTGTATATCCCGACTTATTTGCGATTTGATCCGTGTTGTGGATCATTTTTGTTGGTTAAGTTCGGGTTTACTCGGGTAATGTTGGTACAGGTAATATATTCAGAGAAACACTTTTAGTTTATGTTCAAGGATGATGTGAGGTAAAAGGATGAGCCGGTTGAGGTCGCTGAACTTGGTTTGGGAGAGTTATATCAAGAAGTGTTAGAATATTAGTCATATGTCACTGTAACTTAGGAATTTAAACCTAAATAAGTTAACTTATTCCTCTGACTGATTTTGCAATTAACGTAGTCTGTAACAGGGTTAAAAACATTAAGTCAAACCATCTGACATGACAAGAAAATGAACAAAAACCTAATTATTGCCTAAATACACTGTCAACTAGACCTAGCGTTGAAAATTGAACAAAGCGTTTTTTATGCATTCATATAAGTATCACCTAATGTTTCAGAAAATGGACAAAAGCCGTCTACAGAAATGACAAACAAAATTCCTAGGAGCTCCACAATCTTTATACTCTACTTGTTAAGATTAAAACGGAAAGCAATAAACGTAGAGGCTGTAAGTACAATAATATCCCCTTGAGTCAAGTTTACGACGCACAGATAACCGGATGATAAGCTCCACGTTTTTATATACTTAAACAATTTAATGCGCAAGGAAAATATGGAGAACTAGCGCTTAGCGCTGCGACTCGCTGTGAAGTAATTGAGTCGGAATAAAATCTTAAACGCTGAGAATAAAAGGAAAATAAATACGTTGCGGCCGGTGCGGGGAGTTGCGGAGACGCGGTGTTGCGGTGTTGCGGAGACGACGAACTTGTTAGCGAGAGGATTATTTTGCTCGTTATTGTTATAAAGCTGCAAATAATAGCGTGATTGATGTATAAGTATGGTAGATGTTTGCTGATTGGGACGGTGGTTTAGATAGCATTGTTATATCGTATTTATACTTTTGGTCGTGTCGTGGGCGGGTGAGGCTATTAAATAGGGAGTATAATAATTATCATATCAAGTAATAGTGCTCGCCCCCTACTATATTACTTGGGACTTGAAAATAACAGGCGAAATACGGGTGTACCATTAGGTACACCTCTGCCCTTCGGGGATTACAGGTGTTATGACATGTGTGGCAAGTGATAATATTATCACAATTCAACAAACCACCAAATTTTCTGACAAGAACTACTGCTATTGCAAAGCCTACCAACCCTAGGAAAGCATAGTAGTTATTTTGAAATCCAATAGTATTAAAGAACGTATTAAATCTTCTAGGCACATGCAAAAATAAAAAATAGGTTAGTATCTAAACAAAGCAATACCTAGCTGCAAACCAACTGAATATCTATAAAGCCACGGTTCCGATTCTCAAACAGATGAAACAGTTACAATACTGAACTTAATACAATATATCCTGCAAAGCTCGTATCGTATTGCATTATACTGTAATTTTGTAAGGGTAATCGCACAATGTAGTAGTGTGATGTCAAAGCGCAAAATTTCCCTTGCAATAGAAAACTCACAACTCAAACTCAAAGCATTAATTTCAATTAGACCTTTACAAGCACATTTGAAGGTAAAAAAAAAAACAAAAAAAAAACGCAATGCTACAGTCCCAGTCTCAATGCATAAAAACTTGTGAAAGTACTTTAGTTGCTCATTCCAAAGCGTAGATCTCTATGGAGAAGAATGGGCAAAATACTACATGCGTCATAATTCCGAAACTCCGTAAAATAAAAGATCAAAGTTATTTATTCAAACTTTGCTGTGAAAGAGCACTTCTCAAACTTTAAATTTATAATTAATTATATTAGACAGTCCCCTAATCGCCTTCTTCTTCTTTGACTTCGTCAATGAGTTGTATCGTACCGATGTGTTTCCACCTTTATGACTGTTTTCTTATTGAGCTGGCTCGTTGATGTACCGACTGATTATAAACCTAGTCGGGTTGTCAAATGAGAAGCATTGAATATGGCTTCATTATTTTCGTGTCATTTACGAGTATTTGCAAACCCGAAGTGATGGAATACTACATAAATGGGGTTGAAGTACAGAAACTGAGTAGTGTGCGCGACCTTGGAGTTCAACTTGACCAAGCACTGAAGTTAGATGTTGTTCATTCTAAATATTGTTTCCAAGTCTTTTAAAGTACTAGGATTATTTTTGCGAAACAGGAAAGAATTTAAGAGACCATCTACAATAATAAACCTCTTCAACACTCTAGTCCGTCCAATTTTAGAGTATGGTTCAGTGGTATGGAATCCACATTACGATGTCTATGCCAAGCGATTAGAGAGTGTTCAAAAGCGGTTCCTTTACCATCTGTGCTACGGAGACCACTTGGCTAAACAACTGACTAGCTACTCTGATAGGTTGAAACATTACTATTTGGAAACACTACCCAGTCGTAGGAAGAAACTGGACTTTATTATCCTTCACAAAACATTTAGTGGAATGATAGATTGCAGTGAACTTTTGAGCTCATTAGAAATTAGAATTCCAACTCGGACTCCCAGGCATAATACATATGACTTATTCTACGTTCCTGGCTCAAAAACCAACCTAGGTCATTACGCCGCTGTGCCGAGACTTTGTAGGCAATATAACGCCATGTCTAAAACAACTAATGTTGACATCTGTGAATCTCTTCTAAAGTATAAGAAATGTTTTAAAGATTTATTTAATTGTTAATTTCTCATTTATCTTATCTTTATCTTATTATTTTTCATTTATTTAATATTATCTGATGTGTTAATTTTAATTATTTTAAACATTATCAATATATTTAGTTAGCTTAGTTATTAATTCTATTATGCACGCTGTGGTCTCCTGTAAGTGAAGGAGTACACCTACGCGAAACTTTTGTCATTCATAATTTATTTCGCATGTTCTGTGTACATTCTTTGTTGGACATCCATAAATAAAATAAATAAATAAATTGGGATCACAGCCGGAAAATAATGATGATGAAGAAAATAACAACCTTTATTGTTCTAGTCTGAAATAGACTAGAAAAGTAACGATTGTAATTTCATTACTCCATCAGATTTTACAGAACATCTGATAGGTTTATTTTCGGTCATAGAGGCAGGATCAGAAAGATTCCGCCGTTCTTCTAGTTTTATCCCAAGCCAATAATAACGATCAAGAAACCAGAAATATCTTCAACAAAGATGGAGGCTAAGTACCTTAACAAAAGTTTCTTTCCCAAAGCTATGTTAACATTTCTGTCGAAATTGTAAAGAAAACATGCAAATCTGACAGCTTGATAGATAAATAAATAACGGCCGCGTGTTGTGGACAGTCAGTGTTCAACGTTTTCCAACAGTGCTTTTCCGTCCAGCAAACAGACGAACACAGAGATGTAGTGTCAACACACGAGGTCGCACCGGCTGGTGTGTGATTCACTTGTAATGCAGCGTGCAATGGACGTCATTTCGAATGAATAATTGGACTCATTTGGAAGTCAATAAATCTGTTCGGTTTTAAATTGTGACTGCTGTTCAGTTCATGTCGCAGTTACTGAAATGTGGTTTCAAAGTTTTGTGTCATTAAAATAAAGCTGGTGGAATTCTTTATTTTTGTCAGTGTATTAGAAGTTCTTATTTTTTTGTCGATAGTAATTTAGCAACCAACGAAAATGTCAATGTATTAAATTTGAACAATTCCTAAAATAATTTAATTAAATAAATTAATTTTTAAGTATTTCTTATACTGGCATAATCTTTTTAATACAGTTGCTCAAAAAGTGGCGTATTGCAGGGACGTATAGCGTTCGGGATGTGAGCTATTACACACTCGAGCTTTTTCTTTACCTTGTCCGAACTCGTGCGTTCTCTTTCCCAACTGTCAAAATAATGTCTATTAAAAAGAAAAAAAACCAACCACGGAGTTTTTACTAAAAAAAAATCATAGAAGTTTTTATGATTCATGCAAATATTTCTAAAAAGACGAAGAGCTACTAATTTGTTTCAATATTAGATTTAATGACTTGATTCGATGAGTTAGGTTAGGTTTCATTTCATTTTCATTTCATATTAATTAAAAAAAATCTACTGAAGACTTGGCTGTATGGGCATAGTTCCCTTTGCCTACCCAGAATGGGTAAAGAAAACAAAAAAAAAATCTGCTTATATTCTTTTACGGTTGGCGCCATTTTCAAAAAATGATCTTTATTAAATTGCTTCATTTTTTCGCAACTGTATTAAAAATAGTTGTTCAATACACGTGCGGAACCGTCATTGCAACTTGTTCCGACTGTCAACCCTCACCTTCGGCTGCGCCTCGGCTTGGGTAGACATTTGTCGGAACTCTTTGCAATGACAGGCATTCCGAACTCGTAATGAAATATACTATTCCCGCCAGTACTGACACAGTAAATCGCAATATCTTATAACGTGGAAATTCACTGCAGTTTGATTCAAAGAATAATCTTCTATACGCGTTTTCAATTTCAAGGTCAGAACTTACAAGAACAGACTATTGCAAAAAATCCTCAATAGCTTTCTTATTTGCAAGTGCCCCACAAACAAGAAAACCATTCATTTATCTTATAAGAATTCACTCGTTATAAAGTACAAATATTTATAAATACAAACTCACATGCATTCACTTATACTTACTTTTTCCAAAATATCAGTCCCTTATACAAAGTATCATGTAAATTATTAGATGAAAGGCAGACAGTATTCATGGAAATTAGAAAACAAAATCAACCAAAATAAAAGTATCCTTCAACAGTTTGAACTCAAAATAACAACAAACAAAACGCCACTATTTTCGTCCCGAAACACCCATGTGGAAGCTGTGACAGCCGTCTTACGTCCCGGCGACAAATCTTACGATATCTTCAGCTTGGCACGTTAAAACTACGCGCTTCACATACAATGGCGGACATTTATTATTTAGGATCAGCACCGATAATCAGTGCCATTACCCGATTTCTTTCACTGGGGTGCCGCCCTCGATTTACTCACCTACGACAACTTTGTAACGCCCTTATTCCTGGACAGACAAAGTTCAATTTTGTTTGCTACTTATCATTTTACAATGTAATTCTAAGCTTTGGTTGTCATGCTTGTATCTTTGGCATAAGGTTGTTGTTTGCTTGTGTAGGGTGTATTAGTAAGTTGGTGTATATTTTTATCATGACGTGCAAAGGTGGCCGGACGCATCGGTCCCTGGGAGCCAACGCATCTGGCGTTGAAATTCGTTTGATATATTGTTTCATGTTCGCACCCGCCTGTAATGCTTGCCAGAGATGGGGCATACGGTTGACGACACTTTTTGTAGAAAAGAGTTTTTCCTTTTGTGGAAACGTATTCGTGACTTTTAAGTCAAATGAAGATTATAGACAATGATTAAACTGTCACGTTTAAAAAATGAGACGAGAAAAATTAGGATTTTGTGATCGTTGTTCGTTCAGCTTTAATTCAATTCAATTCAATTCATTTAATTCAGACTCAATTATCCATAATTTGGTTAGTTGGAAAACTTAAAATTATGTTAGTAATTAAATAATCATAGACAGAAACACGTCACATTACAAATAAAGCATCAAAATAACAAATTTATAAAAAATAAAATTAATACAAGCATTTCTAATGTCAAATAAAATGTCCACAATCAAATTTAAAAATTAAATTAAATTAAATGAAACTAAAATAAATTAAATAATTTGAGATCTACTACAATTATAAATAAATTAAAAGTGAGGCGAACACGGAATAACAAAAGTGAAAGGGCACTTCGTGTTAATTAATAGTGTCATTTTTTTTATATTTTTCTGACGTGCAACTGTACGCAATTCCACAATATTGGACAGTCCAATCGGCCAGCCACAACACTCAGAATGCTGTTGCTACTGCCACGGACACGACTAAGCAACAATGCTGCTCTTTTTCTAAGGATGGCATGGAAGCCATCAACATGAGCGTTTGTAAACATGCCCGAAGCACTGCAGTGCCTCGGCAGCCGCATCAGCATCCTAAAGGCATTGTTATACTGTACGCGCAGGGCGTTAACTGTCTTCTGCGTATATTTGACCCATAGACTGCACGTATAAAATGATTGGCAAAACGCCCGAAACAAAGTTACTTTTACTGCCTCACTGCAGCGTGCAAATCTACGAGCCAACATATTATATCGAACAGCCTACGCCCGGCGCTCCCTCTCAATGTCCTCGTGGTCTGACTGGTCATCCGAGACCCAGTGGCCCAGGTACTTGAATCGCGAAACTCTGAGTAATGAAACACCATCTATGCAGAGGGGTGGTACGTGCGTCACCGTATGACCAGGAGATTGAAAAACCAAGAGTTCGCTTTTCTTAACATTATACCTGAGCCCATGAGCCCCGGCATAATCCACACATATGGCGAGGAGTTTTCGAACCGCGCTTATGGAGGGGCCCAGCAACACCATATCGTCAGCGTAACTAATGTTATTGACATGCTTTCCATCAATAGAGCAGCCAACTTTGGTACTGCTCAGCCTCTCGATGAGTCCGTTGACGTACAGATTGAAGAGACGGGGCGAAGTTAAACCTCCTTGCCTTACTCCACACTTCAGTCTGTACGTTTCGGACATCGCGTCCGCCCACCTTATAACATTTGTTTGGTTTTTGTACCAATAATCAAAAATCTTAATTACTTCCTCTGGAAGGCTGGTTTCTGTCCTCATTTTATTCCACAGCACGTTATAGGACACCAAATCGAAAGCTTTTGAAAGGTCTAAAAAATAGGCATAGACCGGAGTCTTTCTGTCGGTGTAGTACCGGACAGTGTGCTTGAGGCAAAGAACTGCCATTTCTGTCGACAGCCCGTTCCTAAAACCAAACTGAGCATCATTCAGTCTTATATGACTGTTCAGAATACGATCAAGCAGACTGTCCAGCACTTTCGCCACGGTAGTAGCTAATGAAATGGGCCTATAATTACTCTTATCTGAAGCATCACCAGTCTTATTTTTGATTATTGGCACAACTACGGTCTTCATACAATCATCAGGCAGGTAAGAGTGTCTCAAACAAAATGTATAAAACATAGCTAGAACTCTTGGCAGATGAATTCCCGCATGCTGTAAATGCTCAATACTAATTCCGTCATGCCCTGGGTACTTACCCCTCGTCATTTGCTTTATAACGGCAGATATATCTTTAGCAGTAAACGAGGGTAATACTGCTGGCCCAAAGTTGTTCTGCCCAACTTCATTAGTACTGAGCGTCCCCGGCATACAAGAAGGAGGATCTAGCTGGAAAAGACCTTTAAACATGTTCGCAATGTCACGCGGTTCTGTTACGCCGTTAACATTTAATGGGACTGTAGGTTTAGTGTTTAGCTTTCTAGTACCTTTCCAAAAGCTTTTGAAATTTTTATCTGCATGGTGTGATGCTAGAATATCCCTTTTAATTTGTTCTGAATTATTTTGACACCATCTTAGTTTAGTTTTGAAACTGCGCCGAGACTCCACCATGTTGTTATATACAGGTCCAATTGTAGGCTTACCATATAGTAGCCAGGTTTGAAAATTTAGCCTGGCCAGTTCATGAGCACCACGAACATGCTTATTCCAGCCCAATACAACATGCTTTCGTTTTATTACATTATCCTTACAATTTGAACTAGTCACAGCCGCCTCACACATAGTCGTGATAATTTCCTTGTACATTTGGTCTATAATTATTTTGTGATCATCATTGTGACATAAATGATCGCAACACCCAGACAATTCTAACGGAAAATCTACCTTTCTAAAGTGCTTGTTGCATATTTTACTGTAAAGCTGAGTTTGTTGCTCATCCCTATCAGCCCACAGTATACCGTTAGGGGTGTTTTCACGCAATAGAAACTGCGGTTTTATAACAGCAATGTTACAACACACTTCTAGAGGGTAGTGGTCGGACCAAGTACAGTCGTAGTTCACCCTTACAGTCTGTACGGACTGCCACGCCGACTCTGTTACCACACAGTGGTCGAGCCAACTTGTGCTGCCGTGGGCATCACTAACGAACGTGAAGGTGTCAGATGAGCTTCCTAACTTTTCTATATCTGCACATACCCATTGCTGATCGTTACAGAATTTTAAAAGTTCTTTTCCAAACAATGAACAAGGATTAGCATTAAAGTCTCCTAAAATATACACACTCGCAACTTCGGTGTTCTCAATTATGGCACTTATTTCACTAAGACAGTCAGTAAATTCCACTAAGTTTTCAATTGAGTTCACAGGCATGTACACGGAGAATACAACAAAACAACGATCGGACACAACCACCTTAATTGCCGCAAGACGCACACTATTGCACGGGATTACCGTAACCGAACTAAACGCACTTTTCCACCAGAGCACTGCCACACCACCATATGGTCTACCTCGTACTAGACCAGCAGACGAGTCTATGGCCGATTTGCCACAGAAGTCAAAGTCAGGGTCGATTGTACCAAGTATCGGCAAGTCGTGCGGGAACAGCCAGGTTTCCTGTAGGGCTATTATGTCTGCTCGGCGGCACAAGGTTCTTACGTGGTCCATAGAACGTACGAGCGACTTACAGTTATAGCTTATAAAGCTGCTGTTATGTGAGGGTCTTCTTAGTGGTTGACTAAAAAACTGAAAAGACTTTAAACTGCGATATTGGGAGCATGCAAACCTCACAGTCTAATTCAATATCTGAATAAGTTTAACACACAATTTATTTCCCACATGATTGTGGCAAATAAATTTAATTCGCGAGTTCGATTAAAAAAGGGCCCCCCTGTCTAAAATATCACAATAGATACATACATAACATCACGCCTGTTATCCCCGAACAGTGGGCACAATCCCCTTTTCGCCAGTTATGATTATGGCCCACATAATAGGGGGCGAGCCTTTTGCCATCAACCGGGCACAAATCTAGACACCCAGGCTGCTACTGAGAAATTGCTGATGGTAAGCCCAATAACACTTTGGCCGACCCGGGAATTGAACTCAGGACCTCATTCTCAACAGTTGTGCATGCCACCATTAAACCAACGAGGCAGTTAAGATTACAATATATTTGAATAAAACACAAAAAGTCATAATATCGATACAACCGAGGCCACATTGACATTATCCCAGCCCTAGCTGCCGAGTGGGGGTGGGTAAATATGAAAACTCAACGAGTTATTTGTAAAAAATAAAACAATAAAACCGTGTTATAGGGATTTGGATTTATTTCGCACAATTTTCCTAATATTGGGTGACTTGTTTATGGCTTGTTGCGATGCTTCAGCGGTGGGACTTGGGGAAGTGGGTTTTTTATTGGATTTGACCAAATAATATGAGTTTTTATTAAGTGTTCTTCTTTTGTTCTCTGTTACCTGTCTTCGTAGTTTGTTGAATGAAGTGGTTAGATTTTCGTATTTTCTTTCGTTCGTGTCATTTCACTTGTTTTATTTATTTATTTAACACTTGAAATACAATGTACAGTGGCGGACTTAATAGCCATAAGCATTTTCTACCAGTCAACCTTTGGGTGATGCAGAGGCAAATATCACCCAAACACCCACTCATGTGACTGCATCCATAAGCACTCACATAATTTGTTCTTGGGCTTGTAAAATTGTTCATCAGTGCCACTTACCAATAATGATCAAAATCAACGTGCTTGATGGTCGTCTCGGTGATCAAATAACACTAAAACTATATTAGATGTAGGTAGATTCACGCCACAGGGTCTCCCCTTACATAATCCCTCGGTCATCTCTCACAATCCCATGGTTAGCGATGGGGCCATCTATTCGCCGCCCAAACCGAATGATGACTCGAACAAATATATTCAAAGGAATCACATATTTATCTCGCCATTCGCCAGATTGTTCTGCAGATAGGTTGGACTGAGGCTTTTAGGTGATAGGATGGGCTGGCGATCTGTCACTGCGGGCAATAAATTGTTTTACTGCCATTTTTACACCCAATGCCTGGTTTATTGCTGGCGATATTATGATTTACGAGATTAGAAGTGTCCTTTATATCTAAAGGTATCTGTATTGATAGGGTTGCTGTTGAATTTGGGTATTGTAGTCGATGTTTTAATAGGTTTAATCCAAATACGTTTCATCTCATAGAGTTATGTAATTTATTTTCTCGGTTTTCTGGTTTGGATTTTAGATTTTTTTTACTCTACATCCTCTATGTAACCTATTAAACAACCTCTGTGTAAATGTGGTAACATATTAATATTACATCAAATCATATCCCTTCCAAGCCAAGCCAAGCGTGGCGATTATGGCAAAACCCCCCTAAACGTCCATGTGGCGACACTTGGGGGAGGCCTATGTCAGCAGTGGACGTTTTTTGGGATGAAATGATGATGAATGATATCCCTTCCACATCATGTAACTCTCAGTCATCCATATAAATTGTAGTTCACATTGTATTTCTTTAACCCGTACCTAACAAATGAAGCGTACAATTTTGATTCGGAAATCTATTTCGAGCTCCAAACCTCTTTATTCCAAGCAAACAGCTTGAACGGCTCGGCTCGGCCTATTCTGTGTATTCAAAGCAGTGGCACATACACTGTTTGAGACGAGTCCAAACGTATCGATTTGCGAACGCGATTAGATAGCTCCTATCAACTGACCTAATCGATGCGGGACGAGCACTGGCCCGAATACGAATTACTTTTAATAGTGGAACGGTTTTTTTATTATTTTAGCTTACTTTGCTCGTTAATTTTTAGTATTATTGGTGCTTGTTCTTGAGATTTTTTTGCTGATGGCGCTATTATAAAAGTTGTAAGTATTTTTCAGAGAATAACATCATCATTCGTTTTTTTCCATTAGAATGTTATTTTTCCTATTCTGCTCTTTTCTAAAGTTGGTAAATTAACAAAACCAGATTATGAACATAAAGTCGTTGACAATAATATTCTGTTTAAGCCCCAGACGCCATTAGTATAATTCCTTCTTGTTCTACTTATAAAGATATTATTTTGAACAAAAACGAACACCCTACAGAATACAGTTCGATAGCTAGCTATCGTACAACAGTAACAATAGTTGGAATTTTCCGTCCAATTTGTTTCATCATAGACATGTACATAATAGTAGAACAATAAGAGCTATCCTATCAGTTGTTCTTGTAAAGACAATGTTTAATTAAACTATTAAACATTGACTAAACTAAATAAATTAATTAAACTAGAATAACAGTATCCAGTGGCCCAACAACGTAGGACATTGGAACGAGACCTAAGGGCGATCTAAATAGGTCAACTTTTTGTTTTGATGTTCAGCCGGTTGAACAATATTAATATTCATGTAGGATCGCGCTGGGACAAGTTCAATATCGACTAGATCTGATACTGATTTACAATTACTGGACTTGTAGTGGGATATATATTTGTTATTATTTCATTTGCTGGGGCTAAGGTCTCTCTGAGGACATTGGCTATTAACCATCACGTATGTACGAGTAGGTCTAGTACCAATTGAATTGTAATTGCTTTTAGGGCTTGTTCGGTTTTTTTGGCCGTTAACTAGCGTCCTACATGTGATTTGTTTCACTCCTATTAGTTCCTTCTTCTATCCGCGTGAGGGACTGAAATTATATGTACCATGGGAGCGTACCACCACGCACCAGGATAAAAAATATCCCATGTCCCACCACGTCCGACCTGTTATGATTCAAGTCTGTTGTGACGCGAAAAGTTACTAGACAGACAGAGTGACTTTCTCATTTACAATATTAGTACTTGAAAGTCAACCACTGAGTCACAGATCCTCAAGATTGCCATATTCATCTTTATCTTTTCCTTTAAAAATTAATAATCAATTTATTCGGTCAATGCAAACTTTACATAATCCTTTTGCACGTTTTTTACCAAAGCTATCAAAAAGAGAAAAAGTCGGCATTTCCTTTGCCAAAACATAGCAATAGATTTTATCATTAGGCTTAATAATTGGGTAGCAATTGCCCCAGGGATCACCATCCCCTCTGCTTGCACCCTTCTCTTGACGTGGGAATATCAACAGATGCTTTCGTGGAATTACGATGAAATTAAATTACAATTGAATTCGAATGGGATTTTTTTTAAATATAATAATAAAATTTGGATGAAATTTACAATAATGCTCTTAATTAAAGATAGCTTGGTAATTGAAGATATATATTATTTATCAAGTCGAAGTCAAGGCAAAGCAATCACCGTTAGTTGCAAGTGCCTAGAGTACGTTTAACTACTATTTTGACTATTTGTATGAAAATCCAAAGCTGAGTTAGGCATCACAGAATGTAAACGTGAACCTGCGGCATTCATATGTATTACCTTACCATCTATATTCAATGTTAAAATTGGATCATTTCAATTTCTCTAAACTCCATACATATTCCCGTTACGATTTCCTTTGACATTCCTTCGACACTAACGTCCACCAATCTCCAATAATCTTTTTTTTCTCTAAAAACACGGCTATTAAAATGTGAGATATTGTATCGACGATTAGATGCAAGGGGCTGGCAGTTATCGAGGGTGGAAGGTCAGCGTGACCTCTAGACTGTGAGGCCTTCATTACGACGTATCGAGAGAGGATCGCATTTGAATGTTAAGGAATTAGGGCCCATTCTGACTACATAGTAACAACAAAAAAAGTTTTTTTTTTTTCTTTTTTAACAATTCAATTTACTTTTCTGTTTTTGCGTTTGTCACATGATTTTAAAAGAGCTGTCTTTTCTTTACCAGCCCAATTGTTAATGCCAACTATAAATCTACTTTGACCTTTTCATTTAGGCTCAGTTTTCTACCAATTTTCCATGTTAACTCAAACATTTTCGAGAACTCTTGTTTTGTTTTCTGATAGAACCTAGAAAAAGGACGAGCAAGAAATAATTTGTAATTTAAGGAAGTTTAAACACGGAACGTGTCGTGTTTTGTTTTGTTTACACCTGCAGTAGACCTGGTCTGACATCAACAGTACTGCGGTGTTTACTTTGTAGGGACCGCAGTGTTTGAGGAGTGACTGGGGAGCCTCACCTTCCACCTGACGCAGATCCTCACGGGATACGGTTGTTTCGGGAGGTTCCTGCACTGAATCGGGCGGTAGGAAACGCCCGGGTGTCACAAATACGAGGATACGGTGGACACGGTGGAGCACACTGTGGAGGTTTGCCCGCTTGGTCTGAGCACCGCCGTGTCCTCGTAGTGGCTATGACCTCTCACGTCTGGCCCTGGTTCAATCCATGGTTCGGGCGAGAGGGAATAGGCAGCCGTCGCCTCCTTCGCAGAAGTCATGCTAGCGAAGGAGGTGGCGGAACGTGAAAGAGAAAGAGGCTCACGGCCCAGCCGCCACGGGAGATGCCCCGGGCGTCGGGGGCCACCGTAGGTGTGAGCCTGTGGACGGTGAGTAATGGGCTAGCTCACCGTCTGTCCGTCTAATGACGACAGGCCGTGTCAACGGCGCGTTCGTGTTCCACGCGTGCCTCAAGGAGATGTCAGCAAATCGAAAAGGGTCCGAGAGGGCCGATGCCTGCCAGGGCTGCAGGACTGTTCGAAAGAGATACCGGGGCCCTGGAACACAAAGTGCTAAGAAGGAAAATAAATGGGTTTTTAGTCAGTACAATTCTGACACTCCCTTCCGCTCCACCTAGAGCGGGACCGCAGTGTAAAATAGTTTACAAGAAGATAAAGAGTCTTCGCTCGTAAAGAGCTTCGAACATAAAGAGCTCTGTGATCGAGAATGCTTAGATTGGAGAAGTTGATTTAAACATACACTTCTTTAAACATGATTGATTGATAAAATATGATCGCATTGAATAAGATCTTGAAGAGGCTATTGAAAGAAGGGAAAAAATAAATAAGTAGAAGCAATACCTATCATTCGCTGTTCTTTTGTTTTGTACAATAGTTTTTTATAACTAATTTCAGCCTATGTGGTTTTCTCAGTACTTGTCTTAAACTTATTTTCATTCGCTCTTATAGTAGGAGTAAATAATATTGTAACAAAAATCATATTACAATTAATTATGTATAGAAGAATATCGTTTTCCTTATGTGTTACCTTATAATATTACATTCTGATCCCGTTGGTCACGTATCGGTGAAAGTAGGTCAAAATATTGTATTAGTAGCATTGCCGATACTTTTATGTTTTACAAATGTAATCATTAGTAATTACATTATTAAACGTGTTACTATTTATTGATAATAATCAGAAAATGATAGTTAAATTTACCATCAATAATTTTACTATAAGTATATCCATATTAATAAAGTTTATTAATAATCAAACTGATTGTGTCATGTAACTTTTAAATATCGTCACAAAATGGGTTCAATAAAACTGCAATATCCTATACAATAACGGAGGTTTCAACGAATCAGACCTAACAAGTCCATGAGTGCACCACAACTAACACGATAAGCGGTCAT
Organism: Cerastis rubricosa; assembly: GCA_949152445.1. NCBI lineage: Eukaryota > Metazoa > Arthropoda > Insecta > Lepidoptera > Noctuidae > Cerastis > Cerastis rubricosa. The sequence continues at coordinate 21,688,349 of OX424541.1, forward strand.
CATCCATTCAATCATAGCCAGCCAGCCGAATACATATCCATACCACGAACACAGAGTTACAAATAAATGGAGTAAACACGTGGATGCAAGATTCAATAACAACAAGGCTTCAAACCGCGACTTAGTTTCAATCTGTGATGGTAGTCTTAATATCCAACTGATATGAATTATTGTCATCTGCAATGTTTAGTAGACTGACCGTTAGAATGTTTATACGCATTTTTGGGCAACAGTCATGATAATCGTTACGACACTTTTGAAAAAACCGAGACAGCAAGTCAGTCATCACTTGTATAATCCGTGTCCATTGAACTAGTTACTGTAGCAGATTGGTCATGTTTTTGCATGTCACTTTAAGAGGGAATAAAATATGATGATTTGACGATAACAATCCAGAACCAGATAGTCAAATCATAATCGACATGTGTTTTTAATCTCGTGACATATAGATCTGACACGTGTCAGGCAAATTCTTTATATTGCTGCCTATCCCTAAAATAACTAGCAAAAAACTAGAGAGTGTGGAGTGAAAACTACACTTGGTAACTTTTTAAGCTTTTTTAGTTTTTTTTTCTTGTCTTCATCGACTAGATTGAATGCTTTTCTGAAGTCAAAGTAAGCAGCATCAGTTTGTCTTCCACTATCAGCAGAGAAGATTACTGGATTTTCTTTAGATACGCGCAGCCTCTTTTAGGGCTTACAGTTTTAAAATTTTGTCAAAATAAAACTTGTTACCAAAATGTTTGTAACTATGTATATAAAATAAAATTATTCATATGGCGACGTAATATGAGTATAATTTCAGGAGACTTCAAAAGAATACGGCTGAGTAGGCACTTCTCAGCGTTCCATTCGTTTACTACTCCATATCCTTGTACCACGTATGTGTGTGCACGGAGATGAGGCATTATGCGCTTATTATTGGAGTAATTTCATCTGCGAGCGAGTGAGTTGCGACCGACGATAATACGCAATGAATTGATATTAAATGGAGTGTGCGACTGTTGTTACTGATGGTGTATTGTGTGTAGTTTGGTGTTCAATTATCGTGTGTGTGTATGTCCTTGAATTGTCGACATTGACTGCGAAAGATAACCGCAAAAGTTTGCGTATAAATATACGCAGTGGATAATTAACTGTAAAGTTCGAGTTTAGTCAAATTAGGAAGTATTAAAGGTTATGTGAGATTGGTTTAACCTTATACAAGGAAAGTCTTAAAATGCTGTTTGTTTTTGAAAAAATATTACAATTCTGTTAACCTTTAGAAAACATCAAACATGGCAAAGATTCAATTTTATAAGGCACTTATCTAACGTTATAGAAGCTCATGCTACCATAACGATCGCCGGGATGTCTGGCTTAAGAAATTATCTGAAGCTAATATTAGCATCGCTGGGAGCCAGCCAGCCAGGCTTTCCGTAAATCTACCGGCCATTACCGACCCAATAAACGATTTAACTTGATTCCTTCTTTTAATACCGAGTTCAAAGCTCAACTCGGCTATCAAAACACTTTATATAAGTACCTCTCAGGAGCGCCAATAAAGGGTTGAAGTGTGAAATTATTTGAGAGTAAGTAAGAATTCCTGACTCAATTAAGTTTCTAAGTAAAAGTAGGCGTTGGAGAAAGGGTCGTAAAAGAATTTGTCTTAACTTTTGTTGAGTTTGAGACAATTGCTTCTGTTTTATGTTTTAACTGCTCTTTAGCGGTGATGGAATGGGTCGGTCGTGTCTTTGAATAATAGCAGTCCGTATAACAATCACTGACTAATGTTACCAGAATCACCATAACCAACAGCTCGCGGTGATTGAAAACCCAAACATGGGATCTCCACAAAGATGTATTTTTTTAATCTATCAAACGTTAACCTTTAAAATTAATTTGTTTTTTTTTTTCACACACAATATTGAATAAGTTTGATCAGTCATGATAGGTACGCCTCAGTGAGTGTGAACCTTCACCAAAGTCACGGCATTTTAGAAAAAGAATCGTTATTCTAATGTGTTTAGAAATTCACAAAGAAAGTATATGTTTTTGTTTTTATTCTAGCTAAGTTAGCTTGTGTTTTATGGGATGCTATTTATTTGGTCATTTTGCTTATGAGTCTAGAAATTCTGATACCTTTTGTGTTGTTTTAGTATGTGCCAATTACATAGAAGAATGCTTATGTAATCGACCTCATTACGTTTCGCTTAAATTAGACTGCGATAGATAATCTGTGGTGGGGATTTGGTCTACATTCAAATTGCCTAAAACCGTTCATCAGTTTCATCTAATACTGTGAAACTGTTATACAACTGAACTGAAGTAAACTGTAGCTATTAAAATCATTTGAACAAAGAAACATCTATAGAACTGTATTTCAAAAGAGATTTGATTTGTTCTGAATTCCAATGCATTTATTTCGATGCTTCTTTAAAATATTGTTTTTCATATTAAACGAACAAACATATTTTCAATATTAAGTTAAAATGTTTTAGCTTTATATAAATTGATATTGTTTAGTTTAGAGCAACACATTTTAAAGGCATAAAACTAAAGCAAAGCAAAGCTTTTGAAAGGCACCTCTTGTACGATATAGGTTATAAAAATTGAGTTCAGTGACCTGTTTAAGGCGACACTGAGCGTTACATTAAGGCTGGGTTAACACGAGCTAAATCTTGAATATTTTCATTTTTATGAAAGGTTTTTAAGTCTGTGCGTTGTTGCGTTTTAACTTTTAGTTATTAGGGTGAGTTTGTGAAGCTGGTAGTTTTATTACGAGCAGCCCACATATTCCAGTCCAGTCATATAGAACGGTATTCTTGATTACCTAAAATATTTGCTAGTGTTGCTGAAAACGTACAGAGCCAGTCTATGCTAAAACTGTTGTATCTTTAGGTAATATTTGAGTCGTTTTACAAGAAGTCGAGAAACAATGCGCTTAAATTCGATTCCTAGAAACTTTTTCAATAATAAATCCTTCTATTGTATCGATGTTAAATATTTAAGTCAATCCCGACTACACAAATGTTGACACTCTGGATTGTGATCACGTATTTCTTACAAAACTGATTTCGTATCAATCCCCTTTTACCATACTTTTATCTTACACACTTCGCTTTGCAATTCTATTTGCGAAGCCTTCCTCAATGGTGGCCTATCTTTCCTTGTAAATGAATATTTTCTGTGGACACACAAGGATTTCTTTTACTTTTATCTTTTAAAAGATAGGGAAAATTTCAATCAATCCACAGTAAGGCGTTTTCAAATGAGATTATATTGGTCGGATACGTTTGGCATTCAATATTTTGATTACAAATGATAAAATTTGTGTGGAACGGATTTATAGCAGTATTTTAGCCTTTTCAGGCACTGGGGTGCGTGCGACGAATAACGCCACGACACCGTTAGGGACACCTCACTATGGTTACATAGTGCGACAAAAATCACCCAAGACGACTATGCGATTCTCTAAAAGTAATAAAACATCTACGAAGTCCAAACTTAACCAACTATACATTAAGAGCACTTGGCTAATTACTTTCATTCCCATTTCGTCATTGAAAGTGTGACTACTGCAGATGCTCCGACACGTTATCAGTGACACCCGCAATTGTTACGTGTTTTTGTTCACCAATTCCTGTTAACCTGTTACACAAATTATTTATATTGATGGATTTAAAAAGAACATGGTCTGTACATTATATTTTAGTTATATTCAGAATTTTAAGCTCGTTAGTATTTTTTTGTACAAGGTTTTATTGCATGGATCTGCTGCAATATGCGTTAAAACCTTTAAGCGGGCAGATATATCTTTAAGAATAATGTTTCTTTGTTATTTGAATGTAAGTTTTATTATTTAAATTTGTATATTTTTATTTTTAATTTGGCTATATACAATTTTATATTATTATTTACATCATTAAATCGTTAATATTCCTTATCTAACATGTTTCATCAATAAAATGCTAGAAACAAAGTAGTTTGTATTATTGTCGCACATTTTGCCGCGTCGCGAAGCCCTGCACACAGGCGCGTTGATAGATTAGGATATCTTAAAATTTGGTTGTCCTATGGACTTAAATCTTTTTGAATAACTATTTTTATGCCTTCATCATCATCATTATTTCAGCCCAAAGACGTCCACTGCTGGACATCGGCCTCCCCCAGTACATAAGTCCGACACCATACAAGACTCCGACACCATACAGGACATAAGAATGAATAATAGAATACACAAAACAAATTTCGAAATTTTCAATTGCTTTTCGATACGTTAGGATCAAGTATTCGATCAACGAGTTGATGCCGCGGCGCGATGCTGCGCAGCGCCGCGCGACAGAGCGCGGCAGATTCAGCTGCATAAAAAATTCCTCACACTACCTAAACTTTGTCACATACATTGTTTTTATACTGCAGCTTGTATGAATACCTATCCATTGCTTCCTGCGTTTAATTCCACACAAACAAGCTGCTCAGAAACTAAGCTATTTATGACGTAAGACTGCGCTAACATTTTTATACAGCCTCTGAGTTATTCGTCCGAAGCGGAACGAGTATGTCGATGGACGTCGTAAACTGTACCTACCAGAGATACCTACAGAACGGTGTAATCAAGGATGCCAGCTGTAGCCTAAGCTCAAGTACGAGAGCTTACGCTAGGAGAAAATATTACATAGAGGTTGAAATTACTAAAACTCTACTCTTAAGAATTTTTAACTACAGTTGTGTCTGTTTTCATACTTTGTTTAAGTTCTTTTTAGTCAAATAAATTTTCGGTTTTTACTAGGCAAGATTATACTTTTGTTAGACGCTACTGATATTGAATCTAACTATCATAAAAATACTCAGTTTTACTTTATCCAATTTTTTTTTTATAATAAGTTATAAAAAGAGAACGATCATAGCGGGTCCAACGTAACATTATCCTTTCAACAAAAGTAACAAACTTATAAAAACTTTTTCGTTTATTGAACCCGTAAAAATTAAGCTTCTCAGTTTGGCCACGCTTAACTGCACCTAACTCTTTCGTCCGTCCCTTTCATGTTGGCCCAAGACGGCCTTAAAGCCAGGTTTCTATTAAAGCGGAGATGAGCGGAGCGGAGAGGCGATATGCGGGAATCGACCAATCACGTTGGTTGAACTTCACATCGCGTCTCTCGCTTCTCTTATTGGTCGAATCAAACACATCTCCGCACCTCTCCGCTCGTCTCCGCTTTGCTGGAACTCGTCGGCTAAAGTCCGCGGGGTGCGGGGCGGGGGTCCGGCGATCCCTGGGGACTCCGGTGCCGGCTTAATACGCTAAACAAGGAACGTAAGAACCCCGCACTGACCGTAAACAGCCGGGAGAGTTTGTGGCGGAGCTGGCGGTACTTTTGCAGGGTAGGGTTAGCACGGGACGTAGCGGCGATTGGCGGCGGCGACCTCTCGCGTCCTGCCCTGGTTCAATCCATGGTCCGGAGCGAGAGGGAATGGGAAGCCGTCGCCTCCTTCTGCGAAGCAGTCATGCTAGCGAAGGAGGTGGCGGAACGTGAGAGGGAGAGAACCTCACGTCCCAGCCGCCGCGGGAGACGCCCCGGGCGTCGGGGGGCAACCAGTGGCCCCCGGCCACCGTAGGCGCGGGCCTGTGGACGGTGAGTAATGGGCTAGCTCACCGTCCGTCCGTCTTATGACGACAGACCGTGCCGACGGCGCGTTCGTGTTCCACGCGCGCCTCAAGGAGATGTCAGCAAATCGGAAGGGGTCCGAGAGGGCCGATGCCTGCCAGGGCTGCGGGTTGTTCGAAAGAGATACCGTGCCCCTGGAACGCAAAGGGCTAAGAAGGAACATGGATGGGTTTTAGTCAGTCAAGTCTGACACTCCCTTCCGCTCCGCCCAGAGCGGAAGAAGTCATTTGATGATTTCCCATCCGAAAAAAAAAAAAAAAAAAAAAGGGTTAGCACGGGAGGCGGTTTTAAAAGTTTTAGTGAAATGTACCTACATAGGTGCTTATTCTTATTTTTCGATTTATTTTAGTTTTGCACTTTTAAAGATATTATTGAGCAATAGAGTCAGGCTTTTATTGAGGTTTGTGTGAGTTTCTTTGACGTCGTTTTTTGCCCCAATACTGCAAACTCTTGATATAATCTATCAAACTTTGACCTTTTTACTAAAACTTCCAAAATGTTTAATTTTGCATACGTGACAGCCCTGCTTCGTCTCACTCGTGTAAGATTTACTATAACGGCAGGAAAACATACTAGCTACTCGTACGTACTCAGTGGTTCTCATGTTCAAGTGTAACAAGTATAACCCCCGCGTTATGCCCGATATTGACCACGTATCACTTTTATGTCCACTTACAGGTCCAGCCACAATTGGAGAATAGTTTAGCTTTCAAATAAAATACCTAGCTTTTATTTGAGGTCATCTATTTGTAGTACTGAATAAAATGAAAGTATTTTCAAAGTATTTTTTTAAGAATATCATCTTATTGAATTTCTTCGACATGTACGTGTTTGAGTGATGGTTTGAGTTAATATTGATGAAAATGTATGTCGTACTTGTCATGATTTATTTCCTTAGACTCGGCCATCATGTGGGCAGAACATGGGTTTCGTGCTATGAAAACTCACACTACACGCGGTACACTGCTTTTGTCGAGCTCACAACAAATTACTTGAAATTACAATCCAACACAATAACACTAGGCACCATGAATCGGGGAACAGTTTCGGGACGTCTTGACTCCACCGCGATCAGACACTGACTGTCCGCCTCACAGCGAGCTCGAAACATCACGATTCGGTAGAAGCGCGCTTAAGTGTTGGTAGACTGGTAAGTAGGTCGCGTGATGCTACCTTTGACGCGCTTGCCGATTCATTTTCTGTCCGTACTAATGACCGGATCCGATATGTATATTATTGATCAACATATTTTCATGCTTGAAGAGAACTGCAGCGAAATTAATTAAAAATACTGCAGCTCATTATCATCCTTGTCCTCTTTAGTTTAAAAGGTACCTTTATATTATGTACTACACGTTATGTACTACACGTTATGAAATACTGCTGGCACTCTTAATATTTTCAAACAAATCGGTAAAGCAGTTGTTGATAAAAATCGTAACAAACATATACACCCAATCAAACATTCTGTCATTGGTAAACGAAGTGATGGAGGACTCGAGACAAATGCCACTAGAACCGAACCCATTAGAAAAGGTATCTTTGAATTCAATTCTCCTTCTGTATTCAATACAACAGTCCATTAATTCGTATAAACGGCTTCGATAAGAGTCGCACAATTGTCGAAAATATCAGGTTTGTGAATATAAATGTGACAACAATGGAGTCTTTTGCATACAATGTCTGCTCGAGAAATATACCTATTGATATTGTGCCCATTGAAAATGTAGACCAAACTGATAATTCTGAAACCTATTTTTGAAGCTGAAAATTTAATTCATTTGTTCGAAGTCATTTTATGATTTCCCATCCGTAAAGAAAAAGGGAGTCAAAGTTCTATTTAAAGAATGGCTCCTACTAAATAAAACATGATTGTTTAATGTGTGTGTTACCGAGATACAGGCTGTGCGTAATTTAGGACCTGATGTTTAACCAGTCAGTTTTGTTAGTTTGAAAATAATATTTTTGCATATTTAAGAATACACAAATCATTGTAGAGATATTCCACATTAGGAAACCGTTTAAATGGAACCTGAGTTAATGGCACCTGAAGTATTTCACAAACGGCACCTTCACTTCTTTCAACTGCGGTAGTGACACGGGCATTTGATAATGACATCCTAAAAAAATAAACGTCCTTATACTAATACCTACTGATCCATTGCCTGATGCATTGACTGTGCCATTTGAGGAATAAAATTTTAGATAATAATTATACCACTAGGGCACCTGCGAAAAATATTAAAAGGTGCCCTATGTGGAATAACTCAGGTGCCATTTAGTCAGGTGCCATTTAAACGGATGCCCATTGTGGAATACCTCAAATTTGAGGTAATTTTAGTACTTATATAGAGATAAGTTTAACTCACCAGTTCGAAAGGGGATACGCATTTCAATAAATAAAAGTGCATTCCGGCTCACCTGGAGCGTGCCATGTAATATGTATGAAAGTGATATCAGGCAATGAAACTAAAAGACTAGGCACTTTGGCAGTAGTATCCATTTGCTAATACCAATTATCTTATTACAGCAACGATTCGCTTCCTAAACACCAATCTATATTTAGTCCAGACCATATGCATACACTCCAAACCCGGCCATAGCTCGTTCGCAATAGGCCACAAACTCAAGTGATTTTAACTTGTCGTACCATTAATATTAGTGCGGCCATATCTCGCCGACACATAACACTAAACCTTTATCAGTGAGTACATAAACACGCGCGATAACCTCCGATGTTCTGACTTAGTTAATTTACTGTAATTGCGCCAACTATGGCTTTCCTAGGGCTGTGCGCGATTTGGCTTTGGAAAGTGGAACATGGAATATGTTGGATATTGGATGTCTTAGTAACATGACGATTGTCCCTAGTAATTTTCGTTTATGCAGCCTCCATGAATGGTATGCTATAATGCACCGTTTAAGAAATATTGGTACATGATTTCGAAACCGCTAGCTTTGATTTTGTCGTTCCAAAGATTTGTGCCTCGAATTATCTTACACCGTAGTTAGCCAGTGCGTTTGCCAGTTGAGGACCTTTCACATCAATTTCATCTTTCACATGACTGATTTCTATATTAAGTATTGTGCTTGAATATGCGAACAGTTTAGTTAGAGAGTAGGTATTTATTTTCCCCGACTCCTTCTCAATTTAGATCTTGGGCAGGTAGCCCCGGAACCGCCTTGTCGACTGGCTAATATTTTTCCCATGATATCAGCGATTCTCAGTTGTGGCGTGTCATTGCAAACTTCTTGTCATTTAATGTATTTGTTATCATAATTCGTTATTGTTACTTAATGAAAAAAAAAGAATACCGCTCTGTTTAATTGTAATAATCCTTCACTACTCACTAACATCTACGAGGGATTACGAAAATCCTACCGATAACGTACCTACATTAATTGGTAATCCAATCATTTTCCCGATCTACGCTTACAAGGAAATACTAGAAAAAAAAATATTGTTAGCTTGTAACACGATATTGATCTGTATACAACACATGAAGCATAATAACAACAAACTCTGAGAAAAATGATTAACTGAGAATAGGGTGAAATGGTAATCACTTTATTTATATCGAAACGGGATAAAGAAAGGTGCGCCGTTGTGATCGAAATATAACCTTTTTCACATAAAGTAGGTAAAAGTTATCGGACTGTTTTTTGTTCTGTAATAATTAACATTCAAGAGGATACTCATCTCGGTGGTTTTTCTCTCAAGTTGTTGCACTTGTAAGTTTTCTGTTCTAATTATAGCTTCAGTTGAACTTTCTTCAATCAAATCTAGTTTAATAGCGTACGTAAATAAATTAACTATTTTTTTTTACATATTCTTTTAAAACAATGTGTTTACTTTGATGTAAAAAAGGCGTTTTTGATAGGCCTATGAAGGGTCAGTAAAATTGTTAGAATGAATATGAAAATTACCGCGCCCAAAAGAAAACCTTGACCTTACCGAATAGAAAACGAATAAGGATGACTACGACCTATGAAAAATTCATAGAATCCGACACAAAATTAAGGATGAAAAATTCCAGCTTCATTTTACAGCTCCTAAAAAATACAAACCTGAAATCCAATCAAGCTAAAGTCAATAAAACTAGCCCACAGTACCAAAAATCTCTGAATCTTGTTACACAGCCACAAAATCAAGCAACTGAAACCCGAATTTCATTGTTACTTCATAAAAATGCTCTAACAATCAGCTGATCAGTCTATAAAACGTAAAACACGCACGAACTCATCAATGAATGTAAACGAAGCACGAACTCGCTCCAGCACTGGCTGTGCACACTCGACCACTCGACTCGCCCGAGTGCGCTCGCAGAAATAACTCAATATTCTTTACTTTACAATTCAGCCGGCAGCCCTGCGGTTCGCTTACGGGCCCCAAACGCCACATTACTTTTGTACAGAACCTTCGCTCGGTTCTCCGGGCGTTTTTGTCATGACGGACGGGTAATTTTGCGGGCGAATTTTGCCCGTTATGGGCGGCTAAGGTAAGTTTATCTGGATTAAAATGTTCGGGCCTTCGATGTAGCGGTTCTACTGTGGATGTAGTTTAACGTTTTTGTTTCGGCAGTACAGAGCGAGGTTACGGTTTAGTGTGGAGGAAGAATGAATTATTTATTTTAATATTGCTGAAGATTTCGTAATGTTTGTCGAAATGGCTGAAGTACTCGAGTACAGTCGAGAATCCTTGAATGTTTCAACATAAACATCTATATTTTTCAATTTATTGGATTGCTTTCGTCAATCACTTAAATGAAATAAAAGTCCCAATCGATCACTAACAAATTGAATCCTCCAAACTCACTATAAACATAATTTTCATCAAAGCAAAGTAGGTACAATGAGCGGTATACTCGTGAGCAGTATCGCCATTACGCCACTAATATTTACATTTCTACTACATAACACATCTTATTGCCCCTACATGGCAATCTGCCACTAAGCTGGCAAAATTTCCTATACATGTGCCAAAGTTTCTGAAAGTACCCTCCCGGAGTCTGCAGGGACATAGAAACCTTATTTAATCTGCCTGATTCACATTAAGTAATAATAAAGGTAGGTAGCCAACGAACCGGAATCAAAATCATATTATGTCGAACAACAATCTTATGTACGTTACGGCTGCTATCAGCAGGGGATGGGTAGAGACCTTAGATGTCATAATGTCCGACACAAGACAAGACGCTTCCTATTGTGCTGATTCGGGTTGAGTTCTGTGGTGGCAGATTTATGTGAACAGTCTTGGCATCAGCTTATACGGTATGTTTCTATTTGATTCATAATATAAGTATTATTACTTACCTACCCAAAATAAAAATAAAGCAATAGCGACCTGATTTAACAAATCTGTTACTAGGGCGCGATATACTATGACCGTCAAGTTCAAAATGTATGAATAAGCTTTAATTGAGCTGTCCCGAAACAAACATGGTTCAGCGATGATAGATGGTAGATCATAAGTTTTCATGATTATAGTTGATTTTTACGCATACATAGTTTCATTTTATTGTAGGTAGTCAAATAAAAATAAAATCCTTAAAACTATTGCGTACACTGGGTAGGGACAGTAATAGGTCATAATAAATAATAACGATTGTAAACACTAACAATACTAAACTAGTTAATTAAGCACCATTGTTACTAACACTAAAATACTAACAAAGCTATGGACTGTAGTCTGAAATAAACATTTTTTTTTAATCTATTAGATTGTCGGTCGAGAAATGATGTTTCAAGATTTCGCGCTGCCGATGATTCAAGCTTAAACTTATTCGAGATTTTGATGCATCGAGGTAGTGAACTGTCGCGCTCATAATTTATCGATTTCAAGTACTATCGAGCTAACGTTTTCGAGCAAGTGTTATTCGATCTAAGGTCATTCGATTTCGAGTAGGGAACCCCCTTTGACTAGGCTAGGTTAAAGCCACTCCACTCACTTTCTACATATTACTCGGCTTCTAACCATCACCTTCACGCCGATACACACACGTTACTCTGCAGAAGTCAATCGAAAGACAGCATCCTAACAAGAAATGGTAACGAGACAAATATTCTAGGAACGTATCAAAAGGTATTTTAATTACTCACAAGTCTAAGAAACCGAAACGTTGCGGATACAAAGGAATCGATGCCCAGATGTAGTTATTCATTGTATCGTCCAGACTAGTTATCAAGCTGACTGTGGGAATATAACATAAAGGAGATCACCTACATTGGGCTAATTTCAAAAGTCAGACAGACAAGCGCGCCTGATCGTGGGTCCTGGGATCGATTCCCAGGTCAAGCATCATGTAACGGGGTTTATCCACAGAGGTTTGTCAGTAGCCATCCGGAACCTGGATCTGTAAGATGCCTTCGGAAGATACAGGCATATATTATTTTTTCGCTTTTTGTCTTATTATTATTTCGCTTTATTTCGAGGATTTTTTTTTCCGATTATTTCAGCCTTCATTAATGTACCTATTAATAAGTTTATCTATAGAACCCATCTCCATCCCTAAGTCTAATGCAGAGTAATTGAATTTGTCTAATGTGATTTTCTGTAATACTGTACTCAGCGAATAGCTTAATGATTTCCTTTTTCCTTCTACTACCCAAATAGCTGATAGAGGTCATGAATTACTGTGCCATTATTTTTGACGTGAAGCCGACAATGTCCTACTTGTACATTACAACACAGAAAAACTGACTGACTATCATGAATCTTTTAACCTGATTTACTTTTCGCGGTAAGGCACTTTTTTACAATATGTTAGGTTTTATCTGGATAAACTGATGTCATAGTTAGAGCAATTAAAAGGCCCAACCAACGTGTGGAACCTACGTCCTCAATGGTGTGCACCGAGGCATTCGGTAGTTTGTATTTTCTTACTCGTCCTATGATTGGTATGACCACAACGAAATTCACGACAGGTAAAGGAGATGCATTATTTTGGGATACCACTATGTACACTACATAGATAAATAGGAAAAAAATAGAGAAATATCATAAAAAATACTAAAAAAATGATTTGAAAAAGGGTATAGTCGTACAAAAATTACCATTTGAAAAGTTTTTTACTACGACAACCCTATTTTTAGGGCAGCCATGACAGTTGTTTGACGTTTGACGACTTTGACATTTTTAAGAAGTGCCGTCTTTGAGACTTTCTTTGCATTGAGTTTGGATTGAACTTGTTGTTTTGTTCAACCAAACCAAACAAAACAAACCAAAACCCGAGATTTTCGAAATTCCGCTTGTTTTGTTTACTAATTAAAGCAGTTATGACAATGACATTTTTCACCTGCTGATCACGTGCTGATCTGATCCACCATGTTTATTTTTTATGTTGTGTTGCTCTCTTTGACCAAGATAATTTGAATGAACATTAAAACGAAGTGAAATTAAAGAAAAATTATAATAAAAAACGGTTACTGTATTATTTAGCAATATTTACATATGGTGTGCATAGTGCTAGCCCAGGCTCCATACATTTCTGGAACATCTTCTTTGCATTGCGAACACAAGTTGAACGCATTGGTTTGGCTTTCCCTTTTGGGGTGTTTCTGGCAGCCTACATCTAAAGCCGCCCGAAGTCTACACGGGCATGGAGAATCTTGCTTTAATCTTAGGTTATGGCATTATGACAGAGTGTCACCTGCTAGGAAAATAATAGTCGTGCCAGAGGGTAAGTAATTCCTTATGCATTGAAATCCATTGAAGTGGTTAGTAGTGAGTTCTTGTAACGGTGCAGCTTACAGGTTATTCGTGCGTTACGCTACACGTGGGAACTGCAGCGTTTCAGTGCAGAAGATACAGCATATTTTGTGTTTTCGCTTTTGACTCACTGTTTATTGCCACTTTTTTTTGCAATCTACTTCTAAGTAATAACTTCTCAAGGGTCATAATTTCGAGTTAAACGCTCAAATAATGAAATTATGATAATTCAGAAACAAAACGAAATAAAATTGCAGTTGCAAAACAAACTCCTTGCTCGGCAACATCACGTGCTACGTTCCGAGGATACAGACTACAGTAGCCGCAGGACCCTATCTCCTAAACACACATCTCCGCCATTATTTAATTAAAATAATATAATTTAATTAAAGCATGCACTACGTACTATATGTACTCGGTACACGGCTTAGCTAATTAACCCAGACATGTAGAGCGCATACTTGCTTCAATATACTAGTTATATGCTAAATACGTGCTGTTAAATTAAACGCAACTCGTAAACTAGGTATTATGAGGATGAGTTGTGGTGAGATTGAATTTCTTTGTTGGTTTACATTTTATGAACGAAGTTATATTGGTTTCTTGTAGACCACCGCGTCAAAAGATGGTCACGTTTCTGTTTAGGTGGATATTTGATAAGTATGGACTCTCTTACTTATGTTAAAAATCCTATCTTCTCATTGTGGATACTTTTTCGCATCTCTTTATTAAGGTGACATCATCCCAATCTTTTAAATTTTTGGTTAAATTCTTTTCTTAGCCACACCCAAAGTTATTAACCAAAAACACCACGTTAATTATTCAGACGATATACAGAATAATTACGTATTGAATAGATACATAAATCCACAATAAGCTGTCCATCTTCTAACCTACATCTGGATTTCAATAAACGAATGGTTTGTGTCTGACGCCCACTTTATAGGAGTAATCCTACTATGGGGCAGTATTTGTTTTAATTCGCTAGACTAGGCTAGATTTAGGTCCTGACGTTCACATCAAGGTTCGAACCGTTAACTCAAATACGCTTTCACAATCGCAACATAAAACCTTTCCAGATAAATACCCCATTCTATCAGAACCAACGCTGCTTGTTCATTGGAATAGACCTTTTTAAATATACAATTTACATAGAAATAACGTTTTCAATGGAATGTTCTTCGTATAGACAGAGGCTTTCAACAAATCCAGCTGTAGCGTGGACCGACACGACGGCGCAATACAATACGGGCTCGATGTAGGGAACATTGTAAAGCTTTGGTTGAAAAACGGATAGCTGTTCTTAGCTATACCACTGGCGTGGCAATGTGGATTCTTGCTATAAACCAAAAATGTTAAATTTTGTAAAACTGTTGAATTTTGATTTTCATTTTCAAATACTCATATTTATGCGACTAAAAGAAAGTCGGTGTGGCCTGTCAATTATTTTCCAGTCACAATCTTTATTAATTAATTTATTCGGTAAAATAACTTAATTCACAATGATTACACAATAAAACTTCCAATTAAATTCTTATTTCCATTTACATCGAATATTAAGTTAAATATTGATCACAATTATATGCAGAGGGTGCGATTGGAAATTGCTATGGTTCGCAAATACGGCCGGCCGGTAATCTGTTCATTAAATGGGATATAATTAAAATACGATGGAGCTTCGTGGCCATTAGTGGTCACATCTGCAGTATGCTGCGAAGAATTATGATATTGTGGTGACCTGCGCGGATACCTCGTTATGGGGCAGGTCAGTGGTGCAGAAAATCTCGCTTCCAAACTGTTTCATCATTCATAAAATATATTCAGGTACACATCCGCGTTTATCCTAATTTATTTGATTTCAGTACACCACTTAAATTTTATTCCACATACTCCTATCCCAGAACTCACTTTCTTCTTTACACAATCTATCGATATTAACAGGGTTTAAGATCCCGACGATTGGTGATGTAGAGTCCGAAAACAAATTGAGTCCGAAATTCTATAAATTAAAGTTTCATCATTTTCATCATTTCAGCCGAAAGACGTCCACTGCTGGACATAGGCCTCCCCCAAGGGGGGGTTTTGCCATAATCGCCACATTTGGCAGGCGGGTTGGCGATCGCAGTACGGTTGTCACAAAAGCACAGAGAACGCTGCTGCCCATTCTCTGGCAAATCCCTTAGTCGCCTCTTACGACCCACGGGAAGATATGGGATGGTGCTATTCTTTACGTCCGACACCATACAGACCATTAAAGTTTAGTACAAAGTAATTGTACAGAATACCAAGTGCTGTCCGGGACTTGTGAGGACTCCCTCTTATCAGTACATTAACTTAACACAAGTGAAATCCCGACTGGCTGTACTGGTGGGTCCGGATGTACTTAGCGGGGTCACTGCGAGTCACTTAGGTATGAGTAATATTAACATAATACGAGAACGCCCTAGATATACGTATAAGTCTAAAGTTTTGGTAATAACGAAACTTTAGTCAGTCATCATCATCATCATTTCAGCCGAAAGACGTCCACTGCTGGACATAGGCCTCCCCCAAGTGTCGCCACATTGTCCGGTCCCGTGCGACTCGCATCCAGCGGATCCCCAAAACCTTCACCAGGTCATCGGTCCACCTAGTGGGAGGCCTTCCAACGCATCGTCTTCCGGTTCGCGGTCGCCATTCCAGAACTTTTCGGCCCCATCGGCCATCTGTTCTGCGAGCAATGTGCCCTGCCCACTGCCACTTAAATTTGGCAATTCTTCGGGCTACGTCGGTAACCTTGGTTCTCTTGCGGATGTCCCCATTTCTGATTAGATCATGCAAGGAAACTCCTAGCATAGCTCTCTCCATTGCCCTTTGGGTGACTTTGAGCCTTCTGATGAGGCCCATTGTGAGCGGCCACGTTTCGGTCCCGTATGTGATCACTGGCAACACACACTGGTCATAAACTTTCGTCTTGAGACACTGCGGTAAGTTGGACGAGAAGATACCACGCAGCTTCCCGAACGCTGCCCAGCCGAGTCGGATTCAACGATTGACCTCTTTATCGAAGTTAGACCTACCCAACTGGACCATTTGTCCCAGGTAGACATAATCACCGTCTACAACATCGATAGCAGAGTCTCCGATCTTGATAGGAGTGGCTGTAACATGGGCATTCAACATGGCCTTGGTTTTGTCCATGTTCATTTTAAGACCCACTCTTTCGGAAGCTCTACTGAGGTCATCGAGCATTGTACTGAGGTCCTCCATGGTCTCAGCCATGACCACTATATCGTGAGAGATGTACTCGCCATTGATGTTGATGCCTAGCCCTCTCCAGTTCAGAACCTTGAAGACATCTTCCAGTGCAGCGGTGAACAGTTTCGGAGATATGACGTCTCCCTGTCTCACACCTCGCTGCAGAAGGATAGGTTCCGAGGTCTGGTCCTGAAGTCGGACTGACATGGTGGCCTTTTTGTACAAACATTTCAACACCTCGATGTACCGATAATCAATTTGGCACCGTTGGAGAGACTGCAGTACAGCCCAAGTCTCGATCGAATCGAAGGCTTTCTCGTAGTCCACAAACGCTAAACAGAGAGGCAGGTTGTACTCTTCGGTCTTCTGTATAACCTGTCACAGCGTATGTATGTGGTCTACGGTGCTAAAACCTTTTCGGAATCCGGCTTGTTCGGGAGGCTGAAAATCGTCAAACCTGCGCGCGAGACGATTCGTGATGACTCTTGAAAACAACTTGTAGATATGGCTCAGAAGATGGGCCTATAGTTCTTCAACCGGGCGTTGTCGCCCTTTTTGAAGAAGAGTACCACCACACCCCTGCACCATGCCTGTGGCGTTTTCCCCTCGAGTATGACGGAATCAAACAGCTTCTGAAGGGCCTTAAGTACCGGTTTTCCACCCGCCTTCAGTAGTTCGGCCGTAATTCCATCATCACCCGGTGCCTTGTTGTTTTTATGCTGTTTCAGAGCCATCCTAATCTCGTACAGGCTGATGTCCGGGATGTCTTCGGTGTAGTGTCGGGTCAGTCTAGCTCTTGGGTCAATTGCTAGATTTACAACGGGTTTCTTGGTTGACGTGTACAACTGCCCATAGAATCTCTCGATCTCTCTTAGTAGCTCCGGTTTGGCGGATACGATTCTGCCATCGTCGGTCTTCAGTTTCGTGAGCTGGCTCTGCCCAATAGCCAGATCTCTTGCAAATACCTTTGAGCCTTTATTCCGCTCAATGGCGTCTTTAATACGCTCGGTATTAAAGCGGCGGAGGTCGCTCTTCAAGGATTTAGAGATCTGTCTATTGAGCTGCCCGTATTTCCACGCGTCTTCTGAAGACTGCAGGATCATCTCACGCCGTTCCTTCATGAGCTTGAGAGTATGATCAGAGAGATTTTTGTTCTTCTGTGTACGACGCGTCTTAAAGAACTTAGACCCTGTCGTATGGACAGTTTCCACGAATCCATCGTTGCATTCGTCCACTGAGCTTCCTAGGCACTCGAAACGATTCTGGAGTTCAAGTTGAAAGCTCTCGGGGTTTTGGATCTGGATCTGTGCTGTTCGGAGCGTAGATTTCATCAGTCGAGACCTTTCAAGCTTAATATTGATGTTCAATGTGCCTCTTACCATGCGGTGATCGCTCCCAGTTTTCAGCGAATTGATCACTGAGACATCATTGAACATTTGCTTCTTGGTTGACATGATGAAGTCAATCTCATTTTTAGTTGCACCATCGGGGCTCTGCCAGTTCCACTTCCTGTGCTCACGCTTTCTGAAGAAGGAGTTCATCATAATTATAGAGGCCCTCCTTCTCCATAAAACTAGCCAGTTGGTGTCCCCGGTGGTTCCAACATCCAAACCCAAATTGCCCCACCTGCAGCTCATCTCCGTCTCGCTTGCCCAGTTGCGCGTTGAAGTCCCCCATGACAACGGTAAAGTGAGTTTTGAAACCATGCATGGCTTTGGAGATATCCTCATACATGGTCTCCACTTCGTCGTCGGGGTATGCCGAGGTCGGGGCGTAGACCTGTATGACCTTCAGCGAATATCTTGAGGATATTCTGAGTATTAGGTACGCCACCCTGGTCGACACACTCTCGATCTTCACCACGTTATTCACAAGGGACTTGTGGACGGTAAACCCAACACCACCCTGGGACTGCCGATCACCCTCTCGGAAATATAGTAGGTTGCCTGATTTCAGGATCATTGTGTCCTCCCCCTCTCTTCGGACTTCAGATAAACCTACAATATTCCATCGCAACCTGCTCAATTCCTCCTCAAGTTTCCGTTATCTTCTCGTCGGTCCGGAGTGTTCGCGTGTTATATGTTGCCAGGTCAAGTCATCGGTATAGGCAGCCGGATCCCTTCCGGAGATTCTTTGCACCCCTTGCCACGCCGCAACCTCGACCGCTACCATAGTCGAGGGTAGACGGGCTGCCGGGTACTAGGGGCCATTTCTTTTTTGCGCTCATAAGGGGGGTTTTGCCATAATCGCCACGCTTGGCAGATGGGTTGGCGATCGCAGTACCGTTGTTGCAAAAAGCACAGAGAACGCTGCTGCCCATTCTCTGGCAAGTCCCTTAGTCGCCTCTTACGACACCCACGGGAAGATATGGGATGGTGCTATTCTTAACGTCCGACACCATACAGAACTAGTATCTACTTAGTCAGTAGAGTACACATTATAATATGCCAAAAAAAACATTATTTCTAGGGTTTCGTTTTTTCATTCGGAAGTACGGAATCCCATAGGATTACTCGTGTGTCTGTCTGTCCGTCTGTCACAACCAATGTGCTCCTAAGTTACTGGACCGATTAAGTTGTTTTTATTTTAGTTCTTTAATATATAAGATCTGGTTGAGACTTGCGCAGACCAGGCAAGCATGGCGCAATAGGAAGGAGGTGTGCACTCAGCAGTGAATAGAACTAAGTTGCCAAAGAATAAATGAAGGATCCAAAGTATCTATTACGCGTTAACATTTTAAGATTTATTTATTTATTTATTAAGCTGATGTCTAGTCAAACATATTCGAGACTAGCCTCATGTCGTCCTGTTTAGACATTTTTCAAAACATGTTAGTGTGTCAGCTTACAGTACATCTAGATACAGCTGAATACCAGTATTTTACAAGGAGTGACTGTCTATGTAACCTCCACAACTCAGACTAGCCTCATGATATTTAAATATTTCCAGACGGCATTACGAACGTGCCCCATCATGCCGCATCATGGCTGACGCACAGACGATCACAATTGCGCACACAGACAGATTACCGAGCAATTAGCTCGGCGTGGCGCTTGCTATATGGCACGGGCTATTTATGGCCAGCTAGATTGCCCGCGTACTCATTATAGCGGTAGCCTCCAGAGTGCTGCACGAGCTTTTGGTAATGGTTGCTGGATTGATGGTGAATGATTCAAAGAAGCTTTCATCATAATTTGGGTAGTACTATTTTGATAGTGCCCCATAAAGGTGGTTGAGACAGATTGGAAGCGGAAAGCTGAAGACATGTAAGGTGAGCAGAGGACTGCTATTGCCTGAGTCAGATAAATTTTCAAATGCTTGAAAGACTATTGTTTTTTTCTTTTTATTTAACCAGAATAGACTTAATTTAAATAATAATCATACATAGTTTAATAGCAAGAGGTACGTACACGTTACACAAGGTACATGCTCCTCACCTAAATGCCGTGTAAACAAATTCTCAAAAAAAAATCGTCTGGTGTATCAATTCGTCATTCTAAAATATTTTCTATAAATGCCGCCGCAAGGCACTTTATTTGTTAACCGTCGAAACAAGGAGGAGGTACTCATTTCGTCGCGTATATTTTTTCCAAACAATTTCACTAATTAAAATACATGAAAGCAATTTCTGTAAAACCGTATTTTTTTGGATTATGATATTTCAATTGCAAATGTGTTTGTAAATTAAAAATGGACGTGCTATATTATTTTGTGCGAATAAATCTACGTTGAATAAATATTAAGTGGTGGATGTCCTGCTCCATTTGTGGCCGAGTGTATTTCTGTCTAAAAATTCAATTGTTTATTTACAATTTAGACTGATTGTAAAGGCATCTACATAGGTATCGCTATATTTATAAAAAAAAACGTATTTTCGGAACCAGTCAATGTGGCGTCACTTGGGGGAGGCCTATGTTCAGCATTAGACGTCTTTCGGCTGAAATGATGTTGATGATTTTCGTATCGAAGGTTTCAAGCCTTATTTCTGCTAAAGCTGCATGTTTCTGCTCACAACATTCTATAAATTCATTTTTTTTGTAAACTAGGATAAGCTCGCCATACTATTCCAAAACCGCTGCAACTCCTGAAAGTCAGAATTAACAGTGACGACAACCAGAAAACCGCCGACACAATGAACGACTGAATGAAATCAATGAATGACTTTTTTGTATAGTAAGTTAAAGCTGAATCTTACTTTAGAGCTTCAAGTATAATTCACAACTTTCATCCTGTGACATTAAAATTGAATAGTACCCACAATGAACTTTCGCTCTGTCAACTTAACTTATATTAATTCTACGAAATGGATCGATTCACTTCGGGCTGGTAATACAAGACAATTATTATTTGTAAACGTTAAATCAAGTCTAGGCGAGATAGGTAAATAAATTAGTTTACCGCATTATTAACAACTAACACGTTGGTGGCCAAAGCGATATAACAGCCATAAGTAGATAGAAAATCTAACCCTGAAATATCAGTTGCCTGGAAGAGCACATTTTGAAAAACGTAAAAATTATGGGAAAATGTGTCATTATTTTCTGTAACAAGTTTCAAGGTTACATTTACCAAGGAGCTGATCTGCCCTCCTATGCCGTTTATATAAGTGCTATTATAACACATACGCATCGAATCGGGTAATTAATTTTTCTTAAAAATAGATATTGACGCACCCGGTATCTACTAAAAAAGAATATTTTCTGTTATAACAATAAAATGACACAAATTGGCATCGTCCCTTACAAACCAAACTATAATAAATTATCATAATCGAAAAAACTGCTTTTTATTCAAATTTTGGGAATTAACATTTTCGTTAAAATTTTGGGAAACGACCTCTTGCGCCGATGCTTGCGCAAGTTGTACGGGTTGCTTTGAAAAAACATTATTACGGTTGTAATAATTTTCTCGCCTGTTGCCACGGTGGTAATATCGGCCATTGTTATGATTCGTCTGTGGGAAATTTCTAACGCGGTTAGAATTTTGAAATGGTCTTCCGTACCTAACCACGGCGATTCGTCCTGTGTCGGCTCGGTCCTGAAGAAGGTGTTACCTCGACCTCTTCTCGAATACTGCATGACGTCCGGCGTAGAGGACGTAGAAGTCGTTGATAAAACCTCGTCCTTAGCACTTTGTATGGCTTCCTTGAGCAGGGACTCAAACTGTAACCGTAATAAGTGTTTTTAACACTGTTTAAAAAAAAAAGTTATAACAGAAAAACACTTTTAAATGTAACAGGTACAATAATGCTACCAATCAAACTGTAATTTATTTGTGTTAATATGTGTAACTGAAATAATCAACTACGCTGCGTTTACCTGTTACACTTATTAACACTGGTAACACTTTTATATCTGTTACAGATATGTTACGGTTGAAAACACATTTAAAAGTGTTACATATTTGATTTTGTTGCCAATTTAACATGTAAGACTTATAATTCTGTAACGTTTATGAAGGTGTTTTTAAGTCCCTGTCCTTGAGATTACCATAGTTGCGAGCGGCCACGATGGTGCATAGCCTTGAATTTTTCAACCCATCTGATTTCTTAATAGCCATTTTTTCATTTAATGGCGGCTTTAGTATCAAGAACTTTGACGAATCTCCTTCTGCCTGTGGGATTGTAAATTCGGTAAAAAGTTGTTCTAATTCAGAACCGTACTCGTCAATTGACCTAAAAACTTGGTTCATATTTTGGAGACAGGACTGAATAGCGGTTTAAGATTGTTTAGTTAATAAATGGTTCCTTAAATCCTGTATTATGTTAGGAACGGTGTCATACCTATTCGACATACAGAGCTTAGCGTTCTCAGATAGGCGACCTTTAATTACGAATTATAATTAAAGATTTTTTACTGAATCTTATAACATAATCCGCATACATTTCAACTGTGTCAATCAATCGTTTCGTGGTGAGGGGAATTAAGTGACACGCCGTTCGAATGTCAAATTCCATTTTGATAAATTTTATTTCAATAGGAGTGGTAGTACACAATTGACTTATCTTTCAAAATGCTCTCTTAATATTATTAAAGGTTATGGACACTTTATTAAATATTAACGAATGCCCACCAAATCTTCATTATGCTCTGATAAAATCATCGGCCATAATCTATTAATAAAACATAAAGGTATGTAATGAAATCATCGTAGCAACTAATTATCTTCAGTACAATTCTTCCATCTGTCTTCCAAACATAGAAAGCAATACGAAAACATTCCATAAATGGAAACAAAAAAAACCAGACATTTCCAATTATTTATAAATCTTTGGAAATGTCCGTTTTTTTTGTTTTTACTCTTGCACGGGTATGTCGGCCACATCATCACGGGGAGCGTGTTTCTTGAATTATCCTGAGGTCTGCCTGCGACGTAAGGATCTGTGGTTCATCTGCCTCTCCATCCATTTGACATGCATCTTCTTGTAATAATAACAGATAGCATAGCATGCCGCTGCCAGTAAGACCATTGTGCTCAGGGTGAGGGTATTTGTCGTGCTGATGCTGGAGTAGCCCAGCTCGGTTGTCGCACCATTTTTCCCATCACCAGCAGCCGTCTGTGATATGATCGTCTCTTCTTTGGTTTGAGTAGTCGCCATGTTTTATAAGTTCATGTATACACATGATTTACAAGACAAAACCATTTATTTTGTAATAATGTCCCGATTTAACTGGCCAAATTTAACTGGCGATGTGACCTTGAATGGCAGAGTCGCCATCAAATGTCTTGGTAAATGAAAGACATCCGCTCTAGATAATAAGTTCTCGATTTATTCTCTGTTCACTTAGATTCAGCGTCATCATCATCATCATTTCAGCCCAAAAGACGTCCACTGCTGGACATAGGCCTCCCACAAGTGTCGCATTGACATTTTGGGGGGTTTTGCCATAATCGCCACGCTTGGCAGGCGGGTTGGCGATCGCAGTACGGTTGCTACAAAAAAAACACAGAGAACGCTGCTGCCCATTCTCTGGCAAGTCCCTTAGTCGCCTCTTACGACACCCACGGGAAGATAGGGGATGGTGCTATTCTTTACGTCCGACACCATACAGAGCAAGCCATAGAGAGATTCAGCGTACTTGATGTTAATATTGCTTATTTGGTTAATCCTAAATAAGTTATGGTTACACACACTTACATAACAATACTAATGATACTTACTAACATACACTACACACTGGCAAACTAAACAAATTCATGACAACACAACTTAGCTTGTCTCGATCATTTAAATACCCTCAAACTTTAATTTTTTTAAGCGCTGATACAAGTTGTAAAAAAAGGTGTTCTAGTCGCAAATAATTGGTTATTTAAGTTTTAACAAACTATTTAAATGTACTCATACTTATAACAAAACTCAGTTGGCAGCAAAACAGTAACTGTAACCTGTCATTTATTTAGGTAAATTGCTTAATATTCTGGTTTACCAGTATAAAAAAAATATATTGATTGATTGATCCGAACTTGCGGATGATTCGTCGCCTTAAAATTTTAAAAGGGGAAACGTTTCATCCGCGGATGAAATATTTTACGGATGAGTAGTTACTGAAGTCAAAAATCTCTCCCCAAATGTAACCAGAGTCCAGAGCATAGTGAACGTTTATTATAGAGGAGCAAGTGAAGATAATGTTTCGTTTGAGTGACAAGCGAACAAGCGCACCCAGATCATCCCACACACGCGACGTTGATGGACGACGGTGGCAGGTCTGCAGGAAGTCGCGGTGTGAATGGGCCGCCGCGGCTCCCAGGCTACCAGGGACCCAGTCGAACAGTCAAAGTTAAAGCGTGGGCTGATATCGAGCATCGGGTGGCGAATTTATGTCCGTCGAACGAAGTTTTAAAAGATAGATGATAAATTATATGACTGGGAAAATAACTAACCTTAAAAGCTGTTTTCTAAAATAGATTTGAATTGAATCATATAGAGAATGGGCAAAGACAGATTTAAATATAATAATCATGAGCTCGATGTGAAACCAAGCTATTAAACTATTTGTAACAGAGAAATGCAACTAGGCAGCGAAAATAAAGTATGAAGCTCAGTGCACAAGTATGTTTAAGTATTGCAACAGATCAACATCACTTTAAGTCGAGCGAATAATATTATACATATAATTTCTAAACTTCATCCACTCCGATCTAAATACCATAAGAATACCGCCTCGAATCGTGATAAGCGATAAGGTGACGTGATGCTGATCCAGTACAATGCTTTTATGAGTGCTATGTTATAAATAGCTGAAGTAGTTATTATACTTGTTTCAGCAGCTTAACGTCGCATTTAAGTCTCGGATGCACAACAGTTTTTCCAAATGTTCGTCATAAATAAGGTAATAATTAACATTTTGTGACAATTCAGTAAGCTGAAAATTAAGTACTATCCACAAATTGTCTAAAATATTTCATCAGAATTAGGCGCGCAGGAAACACAAAATGTAAAACTTATTATATTTTTGTTGAATCTGTTAGAAATTCATTCTCATGAAAGAAGTATGATAATAGACATTTATAGCTCAGCCGTACATACCTGAAGAAAATAATTGAAAAAGTTTCTAAAGTGCTATCTAGAAATACAAAACTTTTGTTAACATTATAATTGCGAACTGCTATTATGATGTTAATGGAGTAAACTAGATTTTCGAACAGGTTTTTAGAAGCTTTCAAAAATCATTTGATATTTTGTTTTGACACACAGTTTTGACTATTTATTTTAAATTGATAACAATGTTCTGAAGATTGTTTCGATAATGAAGCCTTTTCTATTTGAAATATCTAACAATGTTTCTCTGCAAACAATTGCCTGTGACGGACACTAAAACTCTTAGGGCTCATTTACGCACACGCGGCGCGTCGGGCGTTTTTGCCGTTTACGGAGACGCGGCGACCGCTTGAAGCCCGCAACGTGGGACCATTTGCTTGTATTCGATTTGTTATGTCAAATGGACAATACAAGCCTAAGGCAGTGCCCGGGTTTGATTCCAATACGCAACAAATTTACAATGTCATGTTTTTATCCAACAATAATAACTTTGTATTATTTTTTTTCTGATTTTTTTCGTAAATTCTGTCCAATCTTTAATTATTATTTACGATTAGTGTTTTTTGAATGGTTCAAAAACTAAAACTATATAAATACTAGCTGTCCCCGGCATGCGTTGCAATGCACTTTTTACCTACCCTATCTACCTACCTACCATACCCTACCCTACTCTACCCTACCTACCTACGTACCTACCCTACCATACCCTACCTACCTACCTACCCTACCTACCATACCCTACCTACCTACCCTACCCTACCTACCTACCTTACCCTACCTACCCTACCCTACCTACCTACCTACCCTACCCTACCTACCTACCTACCCTACCTACCTACCCTACCTACCTACCTTACCCTACCTACCTTCCCTACCTACCCTACCCTACCTACCTACCTACCTACCCTACCTACCTACCCTACCTACCTACCCTACCCTACCTACCCTACCCTACCTACCTACCTACCTACCATACCCAACCTACCTACCCTACATACCCTACCTACCTACCTACCCTACTATGCTATAAACCTCACGGAGCCCGAGACCTTTCCAACGAATGCAAAACCGTGGAAATCGGTTCGTGCGTTCTGGAGTTATAGCGTCAGGAAGGAAAATTATAAATGCGACATTAAAATAAAACAAGTACTTAATACCTAGTTACAAAAAGTAATATTTTACAGCAAAAAAAAAAAGACAAAAAAAAATTCTTACATACAAAGATTTGATCCTGCTACATTGTGATTTGCAGTCCCGCCGCAACAGTACCAAGCTAAGCATTACGATGACATTTAGTTTAAAATAGACGTTCTAATCTAATGCATGATTTGACAGTTGTCAGTTTTCAAATATTTGAAGAATATGGTCCCACGGTGGGCTGCAAGCGGGCAACGCGGCGTCCGCCGCCGCGTTATGTCAAACGCTCAAACTCAAGGAAATGGTCCCACGGTGGGCTGCAAGCGTGCACCGCGGCGTTTGGACAGTACAAGCAAATGTTAGTGCCCGAGTTCGATTCCCATACGCAACAAATTTAAAATGTCCTAGTTTCACCCAAAAAATATCATTTTGTTTTTGAAGTGAAAACTTCTTTAGCGGCGTTGAGCACTTTTTCTGTAATGGGTATAAAATCTTAAACTCGCGTCAGGTCACGTGTCCTGATCGAAAATTCGTAAGACGAATTGACATTAGGTTGCGAAGGAATTTGAACTTTATGACATCTGTCATTGAGTTTGGTTTTCCAAAACTGGATAATTATCTTATGCACAAACAAAACCTTCGATTTCTCCAAAGAGGTAAAATTCGTAAAACGTATCGTAATATTTCTGTGTTAAATTTGTTATGTAATGTAAGTTGTCATGTTTGTGTATGATAGCGCAATAAATGAATATTGTATTTTACCACATAAATGATAGAACTAGATAATTAAACCAATTCGTTCAAAATTATTTCCTAACCATATCCAAAAATGCACAACGTTACTATTCAAGTTTTCACTTCTGCCGGCACTCCCGGAGTGCAACCCGTTTTTTTTATTTTAATTTTTTTGGTGATTTTTTTCGTAAATTCTGGGCATTTTTTACTTATTATTTACGAGTACTGTTTTTTGAATGGTTCAAAAACTAAAAGTATAGGTATTATTAAACTAGGTATTTTATAATGATTTGAAAATCATACAGAATGCATTAAAATAAAACAGTAATACCTAGTTACAAAAAGTAACATTTTACAGCAAAAAAAAAACACAAAATAAACACAAAAATAAAAATCTCACATACTAGGATTTGATCCTGCAACATGTGAATCGCAGTCCGGCCGCTATACCACCAGTCTAGGTAATCCTCTGACAATTCGACGAAAATAGACGTTCAATTCTAATGCATGATATGACGGTTGTCAGTTTTCAAACATTTTTGAAGAATATGGTCCCACGGTGGGCTGCAAGCGGGCGACGCGGCGGTCGACGCCGCGTGCACCGCGGCGTTTTGTCACACGCTTATATACAAGGAAATGGTCCCACGTTGGGCTGCAAGCGTGCGCCGCGGCGTCATGTCCATTTTTTTTTATATTGGGTTTTGTGAAAGCGATTATTCCAATAGATTATTTTTGTAAATTTCGATCAACTCGAGTATTAAATTAAGGAATTAAGAAATCCAAAGATGAAAATTAAAATAAATTTGTTTTAAGAGTACGTGCGTACGAGCGTTTACAATACATTTTAATTATATTCTTTTTTTAAGCTTTTATATTATTAATGTTAATTGTTTTTCGTACATTCTGACGCACCGATTTTTTTTTCCATATTTAAATTTAAATTAGGAATTCGTTCGCTGTTCTAATTTATATTGTATTAATTGTGAATTTTGTTTAAACTATCCGAAGGTTAGTAGAATGGCCAGGATCTCAGTAAGATTAGGAAAAAAAAGAATTCTTTAGTTTGATTATTGTTAGGAGGTGTGGTTATATTTATTTATGGCCATGAGGTTAAAATGGTTCTTTGATATTCACTGTTTAATTTTTTTTTTCTATGAGCCTGCTCTGTCCCACATCTGGGCTTGCCATATCTTTCGAATTTTGTTTATCTTTTCCCTTCTTCGACTAAGTAATACTTTTTGATACTTAGAAAGCTTGGTTTAGGAATAGCAACCCAAAAAACTATGAAACCAATGTTTTAACAAAACTACAAAATATATGAGTAAGACTCTTGCCCTGAGTGTTCTGGTTCATAACTGTGCCGGGCTGTTCACGGCTACACTCAAGTGACTCGACCCACGCCACGGCCTATCATCGAAAACCTTTTTTAAACTGGATAGTTACATTTGTTTATTGTTTCAACCGCTTTGAAACAATAACCTATCGTTCCTTGAAGAAAAGGCTTATGAATTGCCGATTTTCAACCATCATCATAATCATCTCTGTTGGCCTAGCCTTTTCCCAACTGTGTCGGGGTCACCTTCCAGTCTACCCGGATGCAGCTGCATACCCATATTTGAAATGAAGCGACCTTTGACTGCCTATATGACCTCCACAACCCAGTTAACCGTTGAGGAGTTCCCTCGTGAGAAGACGATCCTGGCTGCAGGATGAGATCATGATAGAATTCATGTTTATCCATCAGATATAAACTTCTATACAAATTTTCGTGTCTGTGCTATTAACCTTTGAGGAGTTCTCTCGTGAGGAGACGATCCAGGCTGCAGGATTAAGTTATGTCTCTCATAAGAATATATTGTGCTTAAAACCAAAGATGTGAGCAAAATTTCAGCTCAATCGGTCATCGGCAAATGGTTCTAATTTAGCTTCCAAGAATGTACCCGAACAAACAGATACATGCATTGCAAGTTAAATAAAAGCTTGTAAAAATTGACCAATTTACGAAAAAAATATCACTATAAAATTTAAAATAAAAACAAAATGATTATTTTCGGATAAAACTACGACGTTGTAAATTTGTTCCGTGTGGGAATCGAACTCGGGCACTGCCGTATACTTGTATCTGTCAGAGTGACATAACGCCGCGTCGGCCGCCTACATCTCAAGCAAACGGGCGTCAAACCGCTCCTCCGTAAACGCTCTCATACATCGCCATATGTTTGAATTTAAAGCGGGCCGCCCCGCGCACCGCCCCGCCCGACGCGCCGCGTGTGCGTAAATGAGCCCTTAGTTGTCTTTAAAATATGCATAATGTACAAAATAAATGTCAAAACGCTATTTCTGGCACAGCTCTTAGCAGTAGTATTTATCGTGGCGTGTAACAGGGATGTTAGCCGACATTGTTCGTTGAAAGGCTGGTAATGAGAGCGCGATCTGTGCTGCTAATTGTACCTGTGTGGGTCTGTAAACAACCTGTGCACGATAGGCCACTGTTGCGGGGCAGGAGTAATGTAACACCGGGCCGGTGGCGGCTCGGCGGCGTGGCGGTGCATGGCCAGGAATTATTATTAGGGTTACGTGGTGAAGGGCGGAGCCATTTTCAACATGTGACTAACCCCTAGTCCCCCAACCTACCCAGGTTTAGCTAAAGCATATAACGTAAATATTTTTTACAAAATTGGTTAAGAATATGTGATATAAAATCTTATCCATTCAGCCACCTCATCATCATCATCATCATTTCAGCCGAAAGACGTCCACTGCTGGACATATACTTCCTCCAAGTGTCGCCACATTGACCGGTCCCGTGCAACTCACATCCAGCGGATCCCCGCAACGTTCAGCCATCTATTCCACACAAAAATAACCGTGAACACCAAATTACAAAAAAAAATATTAAATGATCACTTTCACACTGATTTTAGACATTTATAATTAAATTGTTGACAATGGTTCTGATTTATAATTTACTTGTAATAAATTATTTTAAAAACGATAAGTTTTTGGATTGCTGTTTTGGCATACGAGTACACTGTGACGATTAATGCAATACCTATGTTTCGACTATCTTTGTTTCCTATCTGTTATTGGAAAAGCTTTTGATTTTCTTTTAATTTCGTATAAATAGGATTGTGTTGACATTATCCTGTATAACATTTGTAACGGGATATTTACCATATTTACTATTTGTTTCAAGTTTTACCCTCTTTTTTGTTCGTATTTTGCGCTCTGTACCACCAACACTGTCACACACAACTCGATTCTGTTCCCGACACACGTTACCTATACGGAGCGCAAAATCGAACACGAAAGTGGGTAGATCGATTTGTCTGTTCATACACCCACCCGCAATAACTTCAGTTTACCCGTGATCATAGCTTTTGCAACAGCTCAGAAATATCGAGAACTCGAAACAAATAGTAAACATGGTAAATATCCTGTTACAAATGTTACCGATAGTGTTAGTGATAATGTCAGTTTAAAAACTTATATTATTGTACATACGCGGAAGAGGAAGAACAATGTTTCAAGTGGAGGGTAGCTTTTGTGTAATCTAATTAATTAATGGTTTTTCGTAGAATCGGAAGGTTGGATTTTATCGAGGCTTTTTGAGATTAACGTAGTTAATTACCTGCAATGACACTTAGATTACTGAGCGTGAAGGCCCGGGTGAAATCCCCAGGATGAGCAATGTTTTTTGAAGTTTTCGTTAGGAACTTCTGAGTATCAGCCCAGTTCATTTCAGTTTGTGTCCCAGTTTAATGGCAATGGGCTTACCTCCTTCACTCTAGACTTTAACATATCTGGAACAGCGTGTGAACACTTCGGACAAACACATTGGGGAATCTACTTGCGATGTCATGTGTGGGTAGCAGTGAACCAAAGATCAGTGACTATTCGGAAATCGAAAAACTAGGTTTTGAATGAAACAAAACAAAACACTGCGAAACAAAAACATGATGCCACACGAAAACGTGCCAGTCACAATAATCGACATTGAAAGCAATATCGTATTACAAACACATAACGTCCAACATAACACTATAATACATAACATTCGTGATTCATTACGGCTGTGATTGGATTGAATGCGATTGCTAAGGATTCCCGCTAGACCCACTATCTTTTTATTTCTACGGCTTCGGCGCAATATTCCCTTCATCAAATCCAATCACCTCTCTCACTCACTCCTGGGAGAAAAGAAAGGAATGACAGACGGATTTAGAATTAGATAATTTGATTTATATGTATTTGGAATGTAGATGTGGTATAATGAAGCCTAATGAATGTTACCGGGTCAGGCATTTTATTGTGCTCGCTGTGATACGGGGATCTGATTACGTGTTTATTTTTAAAGGAACGTGGAACGGATTTGGTGTAATGTTGTTAAGGATAATCTCGTTAATTTGATTGTGTGTTTGGTTCTATCTTTATTTTGTTGAGTGTTAATCATTTAAATGAAAACACAACGTCAAAGGTGATCTAAATTCATTCATCCAAACAATATAGCATAAATTTTTATTCCCATTCATTTAGACGAATATTAACTTAGCATTTTTCCACTATTTTATACCAGACACTAGGGTTGTTCCATCAGAGATTTTTCAGTCACGGCCCGGAGATTAGGTTAGAGCCAGGATGATGGTAATTGGCTTTCCTAGTAAATAAGGCTTCAGTAAACTGTTCAAATGTAGGTGCACTATATACCTACTCGTATTCCTATCCTTTCAATGAAAACAGACAAAATTATTTATGTGTTGTTAACGTTGACCTTTAATTCCTCGATCATACACAAGTACCAAGGTACCATAGCACGTAGGATGTTAGCGTCGCAACGGAGCTCGCTTTGAAACAGAACTATGGTTATGTGGAAGCTGTTTGTATTCGCGACGGAATTGATACCTTGTTGAACCTTCCTACTCGTAAAGTAAGGAGCAAGGTGCATAAATGTGTTTAATCAGTAATGTAGAATAGAAATAGCTTACTGCGTATGGTCAATCCACAGGAGCTCGTGGCTAAATAATAACAGCCGGACGGGTCGATCTTAACGGTTAAGCCACGCTTGCCAAGGTCGGTCTGTGGATGGGTTAAAAGAGTAACCATGAAGTTTCTTGCCGGTTCTTCTCATCCTAGGCCTATGTGAAAAAGAAATATTTTGATTTTGTTTTTGATTATGGTGACCTTTATTACATACCGTTGGTCCCAGCTGTCATTTGTAGATCTACGACAGTCGTTACAGGTAGTCAAAAGGCCCGAAACTCTAACAACCAGTACTAACTGGGTTGTGGAGGTGAGAAGGCAGTAACTCCATGTATAATACTGGTATTCAGCTGCAACTGGTAAGACTGGACGCCGACCCCAATAAAGTTGGGAAAAAGCTAGGCAGATGATGATGAAATCCACAATGATGTCAAGTATGGTTTTCTTTTAATACCTATGAAACCTAATCTAATCTAAACTATATAATATTATAAAGAGGAAACATTTGATTGTTTGTTTGTTTGTTTGCATTGAATAGGCTCCGAAACTACTGGTCCGATTTGAAAAATTCTTTCAGTGTTATATAGCCCATTTATCGAGGAAGGCTTTAGGCTATATATCATCACGCTACGACCAATAGGAGTGGAGCAGCAATGAAAAATGTTGCGAAAACGGGCAAAATGTGACAAACGAAGTTGCGCCGGACAGCTAGTTAACTATTAAAGCAGATGTTCCAGAAATGTATGGAGCCTGGGCTAGGACTATGTACACTATATGTAAATATTGCTAAATAATACAGTAACCGTTTTTCATTACCAATTTTCTTTAATTTCACTTTGTTTTAAAGTACATTCAAATTAACTTGGTCAAAGAGAGCAACACAACATAAAAATTAAACATGGTGGATCAGATCAGCACGTGATCAGCAGGCGAAAAATGTCATTTTGACAATGACATTTGATTGATGTGTATTACGATACACGTCAATCAAATGTAATTGTCATAACTGCTTTAGTAAACAAATCAACTGGAATTTCGAAAATCTCGGGTTTCGGTTTGTTTTGTTTGGTTTGGTTGAACAAAACAACAAGTTCAATCCAAACTCAATGCAAAGAAAGACTCAAAGACGGCACTTCTTAAAACTGTCAAAGTCGTCAAACGTCAAACAACTGTCATGGCTGCCCTAAAAATAGGGTTATCGTAGTAAAAAACTTTTCAAATGATAATTATTGTACGACTATACCCTTCTTCAAATTATTTTTAGTATTTTTATGATATTCCTCTATTTTTTTCCTATTTATCTGTGTAGTGTACATAGTGGTAGCCCAAAATCAAACATCTCCTTTAAGGTAGGTTCTATCAGCATACAGAGAATAGTTTCTACCCCACCTCAATAGCTACTTTGGCTTAACTAGGTAGATATTTATCTCAAAACACTGCCTGTACTATCATAATATAATATATTGTTATGCAAACATGTCAGCTTTATAAAATACTGCAATAACGTGGATAGGCATAATAATACTGCGGATAATCATACATTTTGTTTCTACAGCCATCTGCTTTCAAATATAATTTGAATGACGTACCATTTGGCAGTACAAAGCACAGGGAATTAATAGTGAAGAGTAAATTGTTTCGCATCAACATAAAGCTTAGCTTGGAATCAATTGAGCATAGCTTGACCACAGCATCACACACATGTGAACGGGGCTTTATGCCGCGTTTGCACGCTCCAGTCACTCGCCACACTCAATTGTCTGGTCAAAGGCCAGCGATGAGTAGAATGCGACAGCTGTCTTGTACGACATACAACCTGAGATATGAACAACATTGTTCAAGTCTTTGCCCAATATTGATATACCACTGTCTTTTGTGAGAAGCATTTGTATCCATTTGTGGTGTTCGAACACTTTGTAGGTATTGAATAAAACACGGATGCATGATAGAAATACAGATTGTTCCTTTGACAGGTATTTGTGAATCAGCGACGTGTATTTTATTTTCAGATGTTAACAAGTATAGTTCCTTTTGCTAGTGAATCGTTGATCAACGGATTTACGAAATCCCTTATCACTGAAACTGTGTAACTTACTTCCCCCTCGTTAAAACTAAGCATATAGTAAATATGCTTAGTCTTGACGATTAAAAACCTTTGTCCATCAAAAAGCCCAGAAAAATCCTTCTGAAGACAATGAAAGGTCAGATCTACAAACCCCTTACCCCACAAGTACGTCAGTGTCGTCACAAAAATCTTAAAACATTATCCTAAAAAACTTGAATTAGGCAAGCAATCCCCGCGTCCAACGAATACTTATCATACTTGTACCATGAACCCCTCTTCCCGCCCTGCCCCTCTTCCTTCTAGCAACACCGTAAAGCCACGCGATACCGTCAGCCGGGATTAAGTCATTCAAAAATGTTACGGTCACCGCGAATGCAAATGGCGACATCTCTCGCCGACGGTTATTAAGTGCCAACATTAATTTATTCCGTCTCGTTCATCTTAATTAAAGTCTTGCACTTTTACACTCTGCCAAAGCGGTTAGTTTTACTTTTTTTTCTAGCCGGAAAAGTGGATTTAGTCTTGTCTTAAAGAAAATGGGTCCCTAGAATACTGCTCTCCATCATCATCTGCCTAGCCTTTTCCGAAACTATCTTGGGGTCGGCTTCCAGAATACTGCTCTTCATTGAGAAGAAAATAAAAACGTAAACCTAAGTAGGGTAATGCATATTTTATAGTACGGAATTTAATTTCTCTCCTACGCCTAGTTTTGTTGAAGTAGCACTAAAGTATTTTAATTTTTTCGCGTAAAAGTGAAAATATTTTTTAAAGCACAAGCTTTATGCCGCTTCCAGTCCACAATAAAGATAATAATGCAGAAAAGTCTAGCGGTCTAGGAAGGACCTAAGCGGTTCGTAGCTACGTGCTACGGCGTAGCAGTGGTGCTACGCGACTACGTCAGTGTTTGCATTGTTGATTATATTCAAATGGGTGTTTGCGTTAACAGTTTTATTATTAGCTGCTGGTTTGTTGAGAAAGAATGCAAATCTGCGTCTGTGATTTAATTTTAGTCATTTAAATGCTGGTTCAGTAGCGTACAACATGAATATTATATTTGACAATATCAGTTATGTGGTATTATGAAATATAAAATCTGGGGGCACGGCAGTGCCCCGCGAAGTCTAGCAAAACAAAGCATAGCCGTACCATCCTTTTCTCGAATCGATTCAGGTCATTTTAGACCGCTCTGTAACTTCGTCCTTCATAAAGCTAGAAGCCTTTTCTCGGCATATTGTGTTTAGTTATATTTCAAAATTACATTCGATTTGAACTTGAATGTTAGGCACATTCTATTGATTACAGAAATTACATTTAGATCTCACAATTTTGTACAGTAGAAGAACTACTTTGCGACATTTGGCATTTTTGTACATATTATGTTTTTGAAGGGATATATTTTACAAATTCTACTACTATATTTTAAAACTTATTTTGTAAAATCCGATAAGTAAAAAAACTTAATAAATTAAATTTAGAAAAATAAAAGCAAAACAGGCCAGGTGTTTTTATTTAAAAAAGTTTGCAAAAATCTTAACAACGAAAACGTGCAAAAACTCACGGCATTTAATTAAGAAACCTCAATAAAAGGCGCGCATTCAAACAAAGTAACAAGTAAATAACCGACTGACTACGAACCGAAACGAACCGCGAAACAATAACGAAGTTTGCCGAAGTATTCCGAACATTTATATATTAGGCGTCGCCTTATTGCAGGAGTGCATATTAGCTTCGTTATAGAAAGAATATCCCACTAACTGAATATTTAAATCTTTAGATGTGCTCTCAGGGCATGTGAAATATTATAGTACACTATGAAGCGTGAGTTCACATGTCCCAAGGAGATCGGTTGATATGAATTCAAGTATGAGAATGTCATAATTAAAAAACCATATCGATTCATAAGGCGGTTTGGCAACTCTAATGATTGCAATCGTTGTCGCGGTCCACGTGGCCCACACCGGCGCTTGATTTAATTTCATGTCCAATGGAACCAGGGTCTGTGCGGGGTCACGGGGGGTGGAGCACGGGGCCACTCGCTAGCTAATCTCATTTGAACCGAGTCGCTCACTACGCGAACCGATTTTGTTAAAAGAAACTGCTTTTATTACAGGAATCCGTAAAGCGCACGTGTACTCCCGGATTTACGAGGAAAAGTAAAACATTACAGTTTTACTGTGTATGTATATGTGTATGGGACTGGTTTATGGGGGAGTCGTGATAAGAAGCATGGGGATTACGATTATCCCTTCTCTGGACAAATGAGGGGAATAAAAATACTAAAGGGAAGTAATAAAAGTAAACAGGTAGTGACCTACCTACATCTCACACAAATTGAATAAAATAAACACACACACCTACGAATACACATTGAGATTGTAATCAACTGTTCACATTTCCTGCTTAAATTATAGATCATATGCGCTAAGGTAAGAGGGGCTTGAGGCTAAATAGTCTAACTAAGTGCAGCTGAATACAAATACTTTACATGCAGCGACTGCCTATTTGTCCTCCATAACCCTGTTAGTACTGTCTAATAAGATACCCATTGATAAGACTGGTTGTCAGACTTTCGAGCTACTGACTAGCTCGAAAACGACTACGACTGTCAAAGAATGTCAGCCGAGACCAACGGCTTAACCGTGAAGATCGACCCGTCCGGCTGTTATTACGTAGCCACAAGCAGTATGCTTCATTGTCGATAATAAATCAGATATACTTCAATTCCTACTGCTTATAATAAAACAAAAATAAAATGATTAGTACACAGCTATAGCTCACTGATAGAAGCAGTTTAATTACACCGGACTAACTCATCTACGCAAACATGATTTAAACCACAAAGCGAAATGGGATCAGTCATTATTAGATTTGAAAATACCATTTGTATTCGCAAATGTATTTCACTATCAAACGGAGTGCTAATCCATATATAACAACACGGGTAGCATACATTTCAAAAATACGCTAATCGCTACGTCACTCATGTAGACAATCGCTACGAGCGTAGCGCCTACGGCGTAGCACCGCTATGCTGAACTCACATAATAATTTATTTCACAGCCATAATAATTTATTCGACGTTTAACAGTGATAATAATTTATTGGGGACATATTCGGCGGTGATAACGGAAAAGAAACGGATATCAGAGGCCGTCAAACTGATTGATTGGATCGTTTTCTTGGGCTCGTAGCACTGATAGCGCCCCCGACCAAGGAACGAATGGACGATGTTTTTTTGGTATTTTTCGTAAGATAATACAATCTTAAAATAGTTATTAAAAATATCTCTGTTTCACAAGATTAAATGAAAAGTATTCAGTTTCATTCTCTTTTGAGGTAAATACCTCAACAAATTAAGATTAGTTTCGAAGAGCTTTTGGTATTTCCAAGAAGAATTCACTCAAACCTAGTACTCAATTATTTTAAAATATTTTTGAATTCAGTAAAACAAATTAACAAAGTGCTACAAACAAACATTTAGAACCTCAAAGTAAATATCCAGTTTCATCACAACCAAAACTTCACCTGAAACTTGAATCAACAAAACAAA
This sequence comes from Cerastis rubricosa, assembly GCA_949152445.1. Classification (NCBI taxonomy): domain Eukaryota; kingdom Metazoa; phylum Arthropoda; class Insecta; order Lepidoptera; family Noctuidae; genus Cerastis; species Cerastis rubricosa. Next base: position 21,725,948 of record OX424541.1, read on the forward strand.
CACGAAAACGTAAAGAAATCTTCCACACATCTCTCATCTGAACTTAGTACTTACCTTTAGGTAATTTAAAATGAATCCTAGACTTTAGTGCCGCGAGCATCGCAGGCTTAACTTCTCCGTAGAATTGTTTTCCAAAAACTTCGCTGTTTGAGTGCAGGGTTACAAGAGCGGGGTAATTTTGATTTCCAGGAATTCCGTTTGGTATGAAGTATGAGTAGTTGAGCTAAGTAGGACATGATGAAGTGGGCCGGTGAAGAAATTTTGCTTTTCGTTTTTCCTTTTATTAAATTGCGCAGATTTAAATATCCTAGTAGTCTTTGGTCACAGCATCAATAGCCTTTTTTTTCGGAAGGGAAATTATCAAATAAAGGGGTTATTTGATAATTTCCCATCCCGCTCTGGGCGGAGCGGATGGGAAAGACTTGACTGACTAAAACCCATCCATGTTCCTTCTTAGCCCTTTGTGTTCCAGGGCCACGGTATCTCTTTCAAACAGTCCCGCAGCAGCATCGATAGCCTCACTACTGAACTACAGCTGTCCGGACTAAATCGAAATAATAAGTCTTTACCTTTACTTCTTTCATAAGAAAAACAGGGTTAGCCTAGCAGTGTGACCACCATGTCATAATTCTCAAGTTCGAACCCAAGATATGCAGGTCTGATGTTTTGGATTCATGTGTGAATTGTATAATTATCACTTGCTTCGGTGAAGGAAATCATTGTGAGGAAACCAGATTACGTGAGAGATATTTCTTGACGGCATGTAAAGCCATGTCAGAGGCACATAAACCTCTGACTCCAGGTTAGGCACTCCCCACACGATGAAGAAGAAGATAAGTAAAGACATTCTATGATCACATCCGCGTCCATTCGTAGGTTCTTGCAGCCCGCAGGCCGCGGGACCTTGCCCCCCTGCCTCCTGCCCCTCTCCCTGCCTGCCTCATCCCCTCGCTCGCCCGCTGCAATGACTGCTATATTTCACAGCGACGCGTCAGATGGATCGACGCACCTGACGACCAATCACAAGCGCGTTTTAAAGAAAAACCTTCGTGAACTCAGATTTAAAGAAATGTTAGTGATGGTTTTAGAAGTTCAACGTCGTTTCACGGGTATTTGTGGCATTTACGGTTATTTCCAAATAGTTCTGATGGTTGTGGTAAATGTTCTAGTTATTTATAGTGAATCCTTAACTTCGTTTTGTATTTAAATATACCATTAAGTTTTCATAGTCATTTAAAAACGTCATTATTATACCCACTAGCTGTCCGGCGCAACTTCGATTGCGTCACATTTTCCCCGTTTTAGCAATATTTTTCATTGCTGCTCCACTCCTATTGGTCGTAGCGTGATGATATATAGCCTACTAGCTGTCCCGCGCAACTTCGTCTGCGTCACATTTTCCCCGTTTTCGCAACATTTTTCATTGCTGCTCCGCTCCTATTGGTCGTAGCTTGATGATATATAGCCTATGTCCTTCCCCAGGTTGAAATCTATCTTCTTGCCAAATTTTATTAAGATCCAATCAGCCGTTTAGTCGTGAAAAGGTAACAAACAAACAAACATACAAACAAACAGAGTGACTTTCACATTTATAATATTAGTATGGATAGCCGTCCTCGATAAATGGGCTATACAAGGTGTTGTTTTGCAACCTCGTAAAATTCTAGGAGGTAACTATGCTATTGATTCTCGACCCGAATCAATAATAAAATGAGTTGGTAATTTTCTTTTTTTTATTTATTTACTGAAATCGGTAACTGTGAACCACCCGTGTTTTCAACACGGGCCGTCTGATCCCCGCTTTATAACGTCGCTTACACACAAACAAAAAACCTCAAACGTTTTTTCGATAATTTTACAATCCCTAAACCACGTTAAGGGGGTTATTCTGAAATATTGACAAATTTAAACAACAAAAAAACGCAGTGTTTTTTAATAATTTACTAGGTACCGTAATTTATATTGATTATTTATGTCTTTAGTGACAACGTCCTGAATTTTGACGAGGATGCAAAACAACACCTTGTATAACACTGAAAGAACTTTTCAAATCGGACTTGTAGTTTCGGAACCTATTCAATGCAAACAAACAAACAATCAAATATTTCCTCTTTATAATATTAGTTTAGATAAACGTTATTAATCATTAATTAAGAACTAGTTGGACTAAAGCAACCAACTCGAGTTACAGCCTAGAATCAAAAATGACTATGTGTTACAATGTGTCACTAGACACGCTACACGGTCTACATTCTATTTCAGAAATATAAACATTAAATCAGACAAGCATCCAATCACGGTTAGATAAGTATGCATAGGTTTATTTCTGAGTCTGGGCCACTCGGTAAAATTTCCATTATGGTCTCACACGGAGTCATCACACTTATGAAATCTTGATGAATATTGACGAAATCATACACATTTTGGGAAGACATACTCGTACTTTAGAAAGTAGACCAAGTGGTCTACTTTCAATAAAAAAAGTTGGAAAAGGGAAGGGCGAACTACAACAGTAAAAGTTTACTGTTGTAGTCCGCCCTTCTCTTTTCCTTCAAAAACAGCAATACCCGATTATAGACACCGAGAAAGATGGTCTTGCATGGTCTGCTTGACATACAAAATCCAGCCATTTAGTTTAGTTTTAGATAATAAAATTACTTCTATGACGACTCAAAAACTGTTCATTGTCCGTTGAAACTTGATCATGACATTAACATACAAATTCAGTCGTATTCAGTGGCACAACAGCGCGTTCGCGGCATAGTAATGTACAGCCATTGTTCCGGGACGGCACAGTCCGCGTAATTGGCGCCAATATACGAGATTGTTCCCCAGTAATTTAATTATTTGTTTTGGAAGTGGGACGAGTTCGTCCTCCGACGCGAGGAGAGAGGAGGCTGGATGGCCCTCTGATAGACGGATTTGTTCGTTATTACATGATGCTGGGACGGTTTGATTAGCGAGGGCAATTTTCTGGTGCTTTCGTTTTGTTAGGGACTGCTGTTTTGCTACTCTTATCGGCGAATTGAAAGAAAGAAAGAAAATAAGTTTAGTGAGTGTAGGAGCCTCTCGATAACCCATTTCATTGAACATTTTCGAAAATAAAAAGATGCTGGTGGAATCTACAACCTCCTCCATTTTTAGAAGTCTGTTAAAAAGATCACACAGTAGAAATATAGTTCAAGATTATCGACCCATAACAGTTCTTAGTCATAGATATGACTTTACATTTTTCTCACTTTGGTTCTTTGATCGGGATTCCGCCAGTTTATATATTCTCAACTCATCCAACAACATACTACCCCAGCCGCGGGAACAGTGACGACGCAGACATTTAGTACAAATGTGGACAGAGGGGGGTGTCGTGCGGTGCGGCGGGGGGGAGGGATAGCTACAGAGACTAATGTGTGACGATTATTTAGGACGCCGCCCCTTCCTTATGGAGCAATAGTTTTTAAAAGCGGAGGGAAAGTGGGAAAATATCGTAGGATGTAGTGTGTAAAATGGTTGCGCTTTGTTTACTTGTAAAATAATAATTGCTTAACACCATTGCTTTAAATATGGGAAAGCTAAAATCTACATTTGAACTTACTCACCCGGTCGTGGACCTAAAGAAAAAATAAGATCTCTTTATAAATCCAAATACTTTCATCATTGCTTTTCAGAAGGAACTACGAAATAAATCTACGTCTGCGAATCAATTACAACGTCAGATGGAAATTGATTTCAAATAAACGTATATCTTATATTATTTGTTATATTTCTAGCAAGTCCTTGTATTTATTGAAGTGTAAAGTAAACTTCTGAGCAACACAGCATGCTTGTTGGTAGTTTCAGTGTAAGTTTCACCAAAACTTTCAGTCTATAAACATTTGTAATGAAATTTAAGAAAGTGTTAGAAGTCTCACTAACTAGTTACTTGTTTTTTATTTATTTGTGAGAGTTGAATCTACTCGGCGAGCTAAGTTTGGGAATAAAATATTTATTATTTCCAACTGTTTCTAACTTTAATTTGAATGGTTTGGTTTTGATGTCTATTTAATGTTCTTTTGAAAATAGTTCTAGATTTTACAAGTATCTGGATTCCATTACATGATTGATGTGAAACTTTGACTACAAGTGATTAGCTAATATATTTCAAGCTTTTCACGAATAGGTTTTATCGATACTTACTTGAAAATATTACTCCTCTATCTAAAAATAAACCAGTACAGTTTTGATGATGTAGTCAAGTTTGAAAGAAACTTTCCTTTAAAGATACTTTTGTCAGCAAAAGAAAACCGCTTTCAACTGATCTTTTCAGGTAGATACGAAGCTCCTTGAAATGAAATTCTTTTTCTTTCAACAAATCAATGCTCAGACACGGTCGGAATCTATTTATAACAGTGATAGAAAGGAATTTTATTTATGTAATGGAATATGGTACTCGTATATAAACTTGTGTCGGTATGTAAGCCACAAACTGCGCTGTCCATTTAGTACAAGTGTGAGTCGGCAATTCTCGGCAATCGTCGGTCACGGCACGATGCACGTGGCCTCAATTGAATTACGGACGTCACCATCGCCTCACTTCTGCTATATTGGTACTTGATCGCATAATATTGTGTCAGGTTTCTCCTTCTATGTTTGGAAGTCGAGAGCATAGCTTTCTTATGGATATGTTTTTTCAAATTAATTAAATATCTTACGAGGACTGTTTGCGTTCTCTCTTCTATCCAGAGCATCGAATTTGGTCTGAGTCCAATTGAATTGTATTCCGAAAGAGTACATTAAAACCACTCTATAAGATATTTAATATTCAAAACACAGTTTCTCATCACGGCCATATATCATTAAGCAGCAAGTTGATATAAACCCACTTCATGGAAAACAAACCCTCGCCGTACATTACTGTCGTATAACGTCGCGCAGTAGTTACCCGGGGTAGGCAGCTAATCAACTCGCGCTGATAACGCCAACCCCGCTCACGACCTACGTCACACCACTGATACTCGCTTTTTATTTTATTTTTACTTACCTACTGCCTGGCTCGACTGCCGAGGAAATTGTGAAAGAATTAATTGTAAAATTTACTTTTGGATATCTTGTCACCATCCTATCTTATCAGGAGCGAAATGTATACACCACTAGTGTCGGGTGGTTATGAATGGTGCAAACCGCCAGTCTGTGGAATTCACCTTCGGTTTCTCTGTTCCCTGATCACTATAATAATCTGGATGTCTTAAAAATTCGAGTAAATTAGTTTCTTCTACGAAAACGTGCTCCCCTCTAGGCCTCAAAAATGCTTCACATCAGGCGAGTTGCAGCCAAATGCAAGTAAATATGGAAAAAAATCACCTAGACAGCCTAAAAGCGAAATAAATAAATTGTGATCGTAACTTACCAAAGCCCTGACGCCGCGCTTTTGCTGAGAATTTCTAGAGGAAAAAAGCTAATGACACTTTACCCGATCTGAGAATTGAAACGTCATGCTCACCGGTAGGCCCTGTGACCACTAGACAAACGAGGCAGCAAGTGAGTTATCCCATCGGCCGAACAGATGGCACCCATTCACGAATATGTCGCAAGAATCGGAATCGCATAGCTCAACAATACGGCAAACTCATCGACTCAATGCACAACTAACCGTCAACAGATGTCAGATGAGCACGCCCGCCTGCTGAGCTTGGGGAGTGGGAGTCCGGCATCTGCTTTCAGGCACTGCCATCACCTAACATAGGCACAATGCTACGTGACACAACATTCCGGCTCGCTACATGTCTGCGATTGGACGCTCCTTGTGGGGCCTTAACTGCAGTAAGAGTTCAGGTCGGATGGCGCGGCAGCGGCACGCTAGTATTAATGATCTCATCCGTCGCGCTCTTGCCACCGTCAACGGAGTGCCAGCTGTCTTAGGAGTTTAGAACCCAAGGGCTTGGTATGCGTCGATGGGAAGAGACCAAATGGTATGACCTTAATGCCATAGAGTTTGGGTAGGTCTTCGGTGAACGAAGCAACTTGCGTCGAAACTCTTGCGCCATCCCATCCTCCTAGCATCCTGCTGCAGGTGCATGCAAACCTCAAACGGCGCAAATACAATTACTTAATGGATAGTAATGTGCTGGAGCCGTTTGGGGTTGAAACACTAGCTACCGCCATGGGGTCCGAGTGCCTAGTATTTCGGGATATCGCCAAGCGGTTGGTCGACTCTTCACGTGAGCAGAAGGGATTTTGTTTACTGAATAAAAAAGTACTTCCTTTTTTATTTGCGCCCACATATTTGTTTGAGCACTGGTGAGCAAATTTCTGACCTTAAAGTAATATTAATATTTTCTGCCGTAAGTTTAATGTACATAGGTACCATATTCGAAAGCGTCATTCAGTCGAATTCTCCTCACCCTGTTTATGATCATAGGTGTTCTCATGATCATCATTATCCATAAAATGTTAGTACTAAACCATTAACGTTACTAATTTCCTTCGTTACTCGTATCGCTCCGTGTGTAGGTAACCACACTTTACGACGGTATCCGGGACACAACCAACAAAATTAATTAAAAACCTGCATCTAAACAACTTTTCCAATATTCGTCAAAATTATTTGCTTATTGCAAACAAAGTGTGCAACTTTTGTAATCAAATGAAACTTTTGTAATTAATATCGTGAGATCTACGAACTGTCTTCAGATAATTGTTGAAATTTTTGTGTTCCGTGACGTGAATAAAGCAAGTTCTTTTTACTGGTGTTTTTAACCCCCGACCAAAAAAGAGGGGTGTTATAAGTTTGACGTGTGTATCTGTGTATCTGTGTATCTGTGTATCTGTGTGTCTGTCTGTGGCATCGTAGCTCATAAACGGATGAACCGATTTGGATAAAAGTGGTGTCGTTTGAAAGGTATTTTAATCGAGAGTGTTCTTAGCTATGTTTCATCAAAATCTGCTCAGCCGTTTGAAGATCATCACCTCTTTTCTAGTTGATGTAGGGATTTAAAAAAAATCCCATTTAGTCTATTTGAAATTTGAAACGTTGTCGCTTGTCACCATTGTCACTTGGCATTGCTGAGGGGGGGTGCATACCCTCCCCCCAAAATTTATATTTTGTTTAATTTATATCTTTCCTTGGTTTCGTTAACCAGGAGTAGGACAGTCAAGGCTAGGAAAAAATAAAATAAGTTTAACAAGCATGAAAAAAAATTAAATTAAAAATTTAAAAAACCCCCGACCCAAAAAAACCTCTAAGTAGCCAAAAATAAATTAATCCAAGCGTCGTAGCGTCGGGGGACCGCTAAGAAGACCGCTTAGTACAAGCACAGAACAAAGCGGACCCTCGACGCTACGACGCTTGGATTAATTTATTTTTGGCTACTTAGAGGTTTTTTTGGGTCGGGGGTTTTTTAAATTTTTAATTTAATTTTTGTATAAAAATGTTTATAGCGTGGCACATCACTATGGCTGTTTCACCTTCCATGTCAAATCTAAAGCGTTCTCGTGAGCTCAACGATCTGGCATCATTAAACATACACCACGACAATGTTAAGCTAATACGGGCACATATACAAAGCAGATACGCATGAACAAGATGGTACCATGTATACTGATTGTTGGAAACGAGGAAGGACGAACCGCAATAAAAAATATTGCTGTTCTTGCTTTACTGGCCGAAAAACGATTGGTTGTTACGTACATATTGTATGTGTCTAGTGTGGTTCCTAAGGTAGGCCAGGCACCAAGATGCTATCAGACGTATTGCCCTCTTTTTAACCCCGACCAAAAAAGAGGGGTGTTATAAGTTTGACGTGTGTATCTGTGTATCTGTGTATTTGTGTATCTGTGTGTCTGTCTGTGGCATCGTAGCTCCGAAATGGATGAACCGATTTTGACAAAAGTAGTGTCGTTTGAAAGGTATTTTAATCGAGAGTGTTCTTAGCTATGTTTCGAGAAAATCTACTCAGCCGTTTGAAGATCATCACCTCTTTTCTAGTCAATGAAGGGATATAAACAACTTACACAGGTAGTCTATTTGAAATGTTGTCGCTTGTCACCATGGGCATTGCTGAGGGGGGGGGGGGGCAAACGCCTCCCCCCATTTTTTAAAATTTAATTATATCTTGCTTGGTTTTGTTAATTAGCGAGTAGAGACGCAACATCGAGACAATTGGTAGGAAAGGGGGAGGCCTATGCCCAGGAGTAGGACTGTCAAGGCTTAGAAAAAGTAATATAAGTTTAAAAAGCATGAAAAAAATTATATAAAAAATTAAAAAAAAAAACCTTATATTTTTGGCTTTTTAGAGGTTTTTTATGTCGGGGGTTTTTAAATTTTTAATTTATAGACAATTAGAGACTGATGATAATTAAATATTATTTTTAACCGACTTCAAAAAGAAGGAGGTTCTATGTTCGACTGTATGTATTTTTTTATGTATGTTTACCGATTTCTCCGCCAATTGTGGAGCAATTTTCAAAATTCCTGTCTTTTATATAAATAATATCCCTTTTCAGTTTCTTTTTTGTTATCACTTCCAATACGGTCAGAATAAGTACTTAAACTGTACATTTATACATAATGTCTTTAGTTGTGGTCATAAAAGGATTAAAAACCGTCAAAGAACAACATGTATACAAAAAAATATCATCAAAATAAAAAGGTAAATAAAAAAGGAAACCCAGGGTAGATTTTAAAAATATTTAGACTATATAAGTGCCAGGTACCCAGCGCGGGTACTTCCATTCCTGGGCAGCGTTTGGACCAAAGTTGGGCAATCTCCTTTCGAAATTGTATAAACTTACTTACATAGGTATTAATACATTTATATAAAAAAAAAACTAGTAAATATTTTAACAAATACCAAAAAAAAACTTAAACTTACTTACATAGGTATTAATACATTTATATAAAAAAAAAAACTAGTAAATATTTTAACAAATACCAAACAAAAACGAGAAACAAAAGAACAATACACACTGGTATTCTTAGTCATGAACTACACTACGTCGGACATAACCACGCCTACATTCCACCCTTTTTGTAAATTGACATAAGCGCCTACTTTTCATCTGTTAAATTTGAAGTACCGGAAAACTATTAATTATTTACAACTTTAACATTGATCAAAATGACATCTTTAGCATTGATTGAAGCAGAATGCAACTACGAGTTTGACAAAGATAGCTAGTGTGAAAAGGAGGATTCGAAGATTCGCCAATTGCGGCCAAAAAAATATAGGAATACCATATGGTGGATGTTTTCAACTGTTGTCATGGCAACAACGGTCGACTAAGTTCAAAAATGGATTTAGACTTAGAACTAAAGGATAGCACGTTCCAGAGCTTTATACTTGAGATAGCATAAAAATTTGACATAAAAATTAAATTTAAAATTTTAAAAACCCCCGACATAAAAAACCTCTAAAAAGACAAAAAAAAATAATCCAAGCGGCGTAGCGTCGGGGGTCCGCTTTGTTCTGTGCTTGTACTAAGCGGTCTTCTTAGCGGTCCCCCGACGCTACGCCGTTTTTTTTTTTTTATATAAATGTATTAATACCTATGTAAGTAAGTTTATAAAATTTCGAAAGGGGATTGCCCAACTTTGGTCCAAACGCTGCCCAGGAATGGAAGTACCCGCGCTGGGTACCTGGCACTTATATAGTCTAAATATTTTTAAAATCTACCCTGGGGTTCCTTTTTTATTTACCTTTTTATTTTGATGATATTTTTTTGTATACATGTTGTTCTTTGACGGTTTTTAATCCTTTTATGACCACAACTAAAGACATTATGTATAAATGTACAGTTTAAGTACTTATTCTGACCGTATTGGAAGTGATAACAAAAAAATTATTAATTTATTCTTGGCTACTTAGAGGTTTTTTTGGGTCGGGGGTTTTTTAAATTTTTAATTTAATTTTTTTTTTGATAGCTTTAAAGGAATCGGGGTCAGCGCGAGACGATGGAAAATACGATAAAGTACAAACAATATTCTTTGCGGGTGCGGCGCGGTGCGGACTGCGGACTGCGAGGTTGTGTTTATTACGCAGATATATTCACACAAAGAAGACAAAACAAAAACAATTTGTATTACGTGAACAAAAATGTAATACTGTGGCGAGCGTGAGAGCGTCCCTCCTAACTACGTTTGTGCCCCGTAGCCCGTAGGTACGTATACAAGAGGTAAAACATCGGCCCTTTTTTGTCTTTTCACTTGTAAAAATATGTAAATAGTGTAAAAATGTTTTAGCTAAGCTCGGCTGACAGGCAATGTTTTGGTTTGCTTACAACTGAAATTATTATTCATTGGCTACAAGTATTAGTGAAATTATGTATACTGCCAGTAACTATTAGGTACCCAATCTGTGCTAGAGTTGTTTCAAACTTAAATAATATAAACAAAACTGTTTTACTTAAAATTATGCGAGTATTTCAGTTAAGTAAGTATTTAGGGCAGACTCGTGTTATGTAACAAAGATACCTAATTTTTGTAGGAAAACGTTTTCAGTTGAAAACTTTTTCGTATTTGTACGAAACGATGTCACAAAAACCCACCTACAGGCATAAAAGGCGAGGTGACCAATGTGAGCAGCCCAATTTCTTTCAAACAACCCAAACTGACCGCAAAATGTCCGTTCAAACTCGTCCCGTACCTTTAATACCACATTTTTTTGCCCCGAAGGTATCCGTGATCGATCGCAACTACCGACAGCGTCGTTCCCGGGTTCAATCCCGTCAAATTGATATTTTCTCCTTTCGCTCCGAGCTTTAATTTCCTCGGATCCACTTAACACGTTGATTTGACGTTTAATTAGGATCTGTGCGATCAAAATAATTCTCGTATTTCTGTCTACACCGAGCGTTGATAATGCTGACCAAGAAATAAATCGACAACTTTTGTGACCATCTTAGACGACGTACACTGAAAATTTCCGTTCTACAATATTCTCAGCTCGTCTTGTTTAGCGAGCATTGTAAAGCTAAACAAATGACAAAGGTCGTCATGTAGTGTTTTCTTGGTGCTGGTAACGAAATCGGATTCCTTTGTGTAATGTGGGGCTATCGGTTGGCATTGTGCGGTCCACATCGCGACCTGTTTGATACACAGTGGACACGCCGCTGCTCTTTTGTCAATGTCGCTGTGGCCAAGTTTATACATGTACATATAATATGTGAAACATTATTTGCGAAGTTCTATTCTAAATTCATCATCATCTGCCTAGCCTTTTCCCAAACTATCTTGGGATCGGCTTCCTGTCTAACCGGATGCAGCTGAGTACCAGTATTTTATATGAAGCGACTGCCTATCTGACTAACTGGGTAATACGATAACCCTTTGTAAGACTGGATGTCAAACTTGTGGCTTCTGTTAAATCGTTTCGACTGTCAAAGATCTACAAATGACAGCAGAGACCAACGGCTTACCGTGCTTTCCGATGCACGGAGGAAACTCGGTATGCAATTACGGTCACCCATCTACTGACCAACCTCGGCAAGCAAGGCTTAACCTTAAATATTGACCCGTGCGGCGGTTATTATTTAGCCACGAACTCCTCTCTGCAGAACGCTTTAGTATTTTAATATAATGACTTTTTTTTAAATGGGACAAGCCCGCTACATCATTCATCATCATTTCACCCGAAAGTCATCCACTACTGGATATAGGTCATCCCCAAGGGTCGCCACATTAACCGGTCCCGTGCGATTCGCACCCAGCGGATCCCCGCAACCTTCACCAGGTCATGGGTCCACCTAGTGGGAGGCCTTCCAACGCATCGTCTCCTGGTTCGCGGACGCCATTCCAGAACTTTTCCGCCCCATCAGCCAACTGTTCTGCAAGCAATGTGCCCTGCCCAGTGCCACTTAAGTTTGGCAATTCTTCAGGCTACGTCGATAACCTTGGTTCTCTTGCGGATGTCTTCATTTCTGATTTGATCACGGAAGGAAACTCCGAGCATAACCCTCTCCATTGCCCTTTGGGTGACTTTGAGCCTTCTGATGAGACCCATTGTGAGCGACCACGTTTCGGTCCCGTCTGTAATCACTGGCAACACACACTGGTCATAAACTTTCGTCTTGAGATACTGCGGTAAGTTGGACGAGAATATACCACACAGTGATTACGGGATACGGGACCGAAACGTGGCCGCTCACAATGGGCCTCATCAGAAGGCTCAAAGTCACCCAAAGGGCAATGGAGAGAGCTATGCTCGGAGTTTCCTTGCGTGATCAAATCAGAAATGAGGACATCCACAAGAGAACCAAGGTTACCGACGTAGCCCGAAGAATTGCCAGACTTAAGTGGCAGTGGGCAGGGCACATTGCTCGCAGAACAGATGGCCGATGGGGCCGAAAAGTTCTGGAATGGCGACCGCGAACCGGGAGACGATGCGTTGGAAGGTCTCCCACTAGGTGGACCGATGACCTGGTGAAGGTTTCGGGGATCGGCTGGATGCGAGTCGCACGGGACCGATCAATGTGGCAACACTTGGGGGAGGCCTATGTCCAGCAGTGGACGTCTTTCGGCTGAAATGATGATGATGATACCACACAGCTTCCCGAACGCTGCCCAGCCGAGTTTGATTCGACGATTGACCTCTTTCTCGAAGGTAGACCTACCAAACTGAAAAAGAGTACCACCTCACCCCTGCTCCATTCCAGTGGCGTTTTGCCCCTCGAGTATGACAGAATCAAACAAAGTCTGGAGGGCTTCAAGTACTGGTTTTCCACCCACCTTCAGGAATTCGGTCTTAATTCCATCATCACCCGGTGCCTTGTTGTTTTTAAGCAGTTTCAGAGCTATCCTAATCTCATACAGGCTGATTTCCGGCATTTCTTCGGTAAAGTGTCGGGTCAGCCTAGTTCACCCACCAACTCTAGGATCACCTTATCGTAAATAGAGCAGGTTGCCGGATTTCAGGATCATCATGTCCTCCCCTTCTCTTCGGACATCAGATAATCCTACAATACTCCATCGCAACCTGCTCAAGTCCTCCTCGAGTTCCGTTATCTTCTCGTCGGTCCGGAGTGTTCGCGTGTTATATGTTGCCTAGTCAAGTCGTCGGTATAGGCAGCCGGATCCCTTCCGGAGGTTCTTCGCACCCCTTGCCACGCCCGTAATCTCGACCGTCTCACTATTCTTAAAATGTCAAGAATTTCTCAGTAGTAGCCCAAAGTAAGTCTTTATGTTGATTGCAATAGGCAAGCGTGAAATTAAATAAATAAATTAGGTGATACACCTCTGGCTAAGCCTTTGGGCAATACAGGAGTGCTGAAATGTTTTGTAATTTTTTGTTTCTGTTAAGACCAGATACAGATATTTTAAACTAAAGCCAAAAATGTCTGAAAATACACAAAATTACTTTACAAAGAATTCTAGCACAAAGCAACTACTTCATAATGGTTTACCATTCAAATTTCCATGTAATTGTTGATAATTCCCTTGCGGCGGTTATTATATTGCCTGTACTGCAAATATTCCATTACGCAGACAAAATGAGAGCCTCGAGACTTGTTTAACTTTGTTATTTAAACGATTGTTTTCTTCAAAACTTTGCCTGTCTGACAGACTAGTTAATGATTAAAGAACGGAAGATATTTATTTATAAACCAGTTTTGTTACAGTTGTATCTTTTGATTTAAATGTGGTTTGTAATATTCATGATGTTTTCTAGAGTCGTTTATAAAGATCAATGATCATCATGCCTGCAAGCGTCTATTTTGAACCGACTTCAAAAAGGAGAAGGTTATCAAGCAGACTGTTTATTTTTTATTTATGTTCAGGCTTTTTTTTTTGCAAATTGTAAACCGATATCAATGATTCTTTTTTATTTTACAGAATATTATTCTGCGGTGGTACCGTTTAAATTAATGTTGTGAAGATCTGATGATGGCCTTCGGAGATATACAATGGAACTCTTCAATAAACGATAGCAAATTTCCCGCTATTGCTGCAATCGCTTGGTTATGTATTGTTGACACAATTCTACACCGTAACATCCAACTTAAACTCAAGGCGTTTATTTCAATTAGACCATTACAGGCACTTTTGCCAGAGAATGGGCAGCAGCGTTCTCTGTGCTTTTGTAACAACCGACTGCGATCGCCAACCCGCCTGCCAAGCGTGGCGATTATGGCAAAACCCTCCAAAATGTCAATATGGAGACACTTGGAGGAGGCCAATGTCCAGCAGTGCACGTCTTTTGGGCTGAAATGACGAAAAATGAGGCACTATTGACAGTCAAAAAAAAAACTGAAAGCTACAGTCCCAGTCACAAGACATAATAACTTGTGAAAGTACTGTAGTTGCCCATTCCAAAGCGTAAATTTAATCATTTAACTAAAAGAAAACTCTGACACCAAAACCGCTGGCACTGACTCCAAAAAAACTGATTAATGTAAAACATTTCAATAATATTTTAAGCATTTTTTTATTTATTCACAATTTTTTAGTTTTTGAAGGAGGTTTTGTTTATTTTTTTAATTATTTTATTTGCTATGTTGAGTACAAAGGAAATAAAATAATTACAACTACGTCGTTGTTCCATTCTTATAGTATTTCAAAAGAGTCTCCATTTCCTCGAAAAATTACGTAGGTTTAATAAATTAATTTTTAAGTCATCATCATCATCATCATTGCAGCCGAAAGACGTCCACTGCTGGACATAGGCCTCCCCCAAGAAGGGGGGGTTTTGGTTTGTTTGGGTTTTTGTTTTAATCGCCACGCTTGGCAGGCGGGATGGCGATCGCAGTACGGTTGTTACAAAAGCACAGAGAACGCTGCTGCCCATTCTCTGCTAAGTCCCTTAGTCGCCTCTTACGACACCCACGGGAAGACATGGGATGGTGCTATTCTTGACGTCCGACACCATACAGAACAATGTGGAATGTGCAATTTTAAGTCAATGCACATTAACACACACACATTTTCACATTTTTCTTTAATTTCTAAACTCAAACTCAAACTCAAAGCATTTATTTCAATTAGACCATTACAGGCACTTTTGAAAGTCAAAGAACAAAAAAGAAGAAAGCGAAGCTACAGTCCCAGTCACAAGACATAATAACTTGTGAAAGTACTGTAGTTGCCCATTCCAAAGCGTAGATCTCTATGGAGAAGAATGGGCAAGAAACTCCATGGAAGTGTCCATTTTAAATCAAAATATGTTACAAAATCTTGGTTACATCAATCGTGTTGAGAATTACTAGTATGTGAGAACGATGTAGAAATACGGGCAAGTTAAGAGCGTCCAGAGTAAAAGACGAAATCAATAATTCGAAAAAAAGTTAAAAATAAAATAATTAAAATAAACCGTGGCAGCTAAGAGATGACCAGGCACAACTGACAGCGCCCGTTCACGAACATGACGCATGTATCAGCCATCATTCAACTCAACCATATTGAAGGGAACTAAATGACCCGACACACCCGCCGCCATCAGCGTGACATTTAAGTGAGCATGACATTTACTCAACCGCCAGGGTAAATTCGCGTCAGTGTAAGATGTAGGTACTCAGTAAATGGTGGCTTTACAGTACATAGTTTTCACACATGTGCTATGCAATTATATAATACTAAGAGATTGAATCTATACAAAGCAAAGATATTTATACAATCTTCTGCAGCTTCCACAGTAACTTCACATGGTAATTTGATAGCCCCTATGGTTGTGGAGCAGGACCAGCATTGAGCCAAGCATTTTTATCATCAATGTAATCCCCCAACTTATAATATGCTTGCCTACATAGTGTGCGCTTTATGCAAGATTTAAATTTCGTTTCATTCAGTTGTAGAATGGGGGGAGATATTTTATTGTAACATTTTAAACAGTACCCCATGAAAGATGAGTCTACTTTAGCTAGCCTGAAACCTGGCTGAACCAGTTGGTCCCTGTTTCTAGTATTATAGTGGTGCCGGTCACTTCTTTTACAAAATAAATGCAGATTTTTCCTAACGTACATGATATTTTCATAGATGTATTGACAAGGTACCGTCATGATGTTAATTTCCTTAAACAGTTCAGTAGTTTTCTGCAGAATAAATATAGACTCGATGTCTGCAGCCCGTCCCCATAGTAAAATACCGTATGACATAATGCTATGAAAATAACTAAAATACACTAGCCTCGCGGTATCTACATCAGTAAATTGACGGATTTTTCTGACAGCATATGCTGCTGAACTCAGCCGTCCTGCAAGAGATGTTAAATGAGAACCCCATTGTAGCCTTGAGTCGAGCGTGATCCCCAAGAAAACAGTTTCATCGACAAATTCAAGTTTCTCTTGATTTAATACTATGTCAAAATCACTACATTTGACATTTGGTAGAGTAAATCTTATGCACTTAGTTTTTTTCCCATTTAATACTAAATTATTAGCGGTAAACCAGTTATGGACCTGCATTAGAGCGTTATTTACGTCGTTGAGGTTTGTGGCACGTCTGTTTATTCTAAATATTAAAGAAGTGTCGTCAGCAAACAACACCATTTGTGGTTGGTTTTTAAACAAATGGGGTAGGTCATTAATATATACTAAAAAGAGGAAAGGACCCAATATTGAACCTTGTGGTACACCCATTTTTACTTTTAAACCCATTGAATTTACACCATTTACTTGTACTTGCTGCTGTCTATCATTCAAATACGATTTTACTAAACTGAGCGCAAGTTTACCTAAACCGTAATGCTCAAGTTTCAAGAGCAGGGTTTCGTGATTTACGCAATCAAATGCCTTCGAGAGGTCACAGAAGATTCCTATGGCATCATGTGCCTCTTCCCACGCAGTATATATATGTTTTAATAAACTGACACCGGCGTCGTTCTGATGTTGATTTCAATGTTCATTTTATTGTACTATGGATCAAGTTATATAAAACTAGCTGTCCGGCGTTTGCGTTCGTTTGCGTCACATTTTCCCCGTTTTTGCAACATTTTTCATTGCTGCTCCACTCCTATTGGTCGTAGCGTGATAATATATAGCCTATAGCCTTCCTCAATAAATGGGCTATCTAACACTGAAAGAATTTTTCAAATCGGACCAGTAGTTTTGGAGCCTATTCAATGCAAACAAACAAACATACAAACAAACAATCAAATCTTACCTCTTTATAATATTAGTTTAGCATTGCCTCAAATAGCGTATGTTTCTGCAACGTACCAAAATAGTAGTTAATTCACTATTGAGTCAAATGAACGTACCTGTAATGGTATATCATTGGGATAGTTATAATAACTTCATTTCTCTCATTAATAAACCGCACTTTTTCAATACAATACCTCCACAACTTTCATTCGACCGACTTCTCAACTAAACAGTTTAGTGGACTGTCCACACGACCACTATTGGTCGAGTGTCGAAACCGTTGTGCTGAGCTATGTGACCGTCCCGAATGCTCCCGAGTCCTCCCGAATGGCTGCAACGCCGCAAGGTGCCTCATCTCGACACAAATCTTATTTTTTTCTAAATAACAATTTTGTACTCTTGCGGGAGAGCAGTTTAATTTAGCTCTTATAGAAATACATTCAGAGATGTAAAACGTAATTACTTGGACTAGAAATTTGGAGGTTGATATTGATCGCCAATCAGTAAGGACCTACACCTACGTATATATTGAAGATATCTACTTTAAACCCGACAGAATTTCACTAATCTTAAACGATTTTGTGTGGTATTAGCATGAGAATGTTCACAAAAAATCACAGGTACATTTTAAACTCAAAACGTATAAAACATTCCTTCCAAACCGCAGTTTCCACCGAAACCATCTTAAATTGTAATGGCGATCCCAATAAAGGCTAGTTGGCGCTATAAAAATGAAAATCACATAAACGGGCGGTCGTCGGTGCTGACTGCCGTAGCTTACGGCTAACCATCGGTTAGAGTTAAACGACAATAACAGCGCGTTGCAACCGGCGGAATTACAGCTCAACTGCGAAGACTTGGCAAGACTGATAAACAAGCCGCTGAAAACAAAATTATTGTAACTTTCCAGTGGAAATGTCTGCTGACGGAAAATTGGTTTTGATTTAATCTGATTCAGTCATAGCGGCGGTGGCATGGTGCGTATAATCGTAATCAGAGTGTATCACGGTGGGCTGAGTAGTCATATACTTGAAGACACAACTACTAAAGAATACAATCTACATACAACTTACGTGTTTGATTTACTGTGATTTTCATTAGTAGGATTGATTCATTAAATCCTTGCAGTAAAAAACTTTAAGAGCGAACTGCTCTAACGGGCTTTTTATCAACACAATTTCTTATAGTAACACTGAATGAATTAATGCCTAAATGTGAGTGTTTGTATATCAACTCTCGGCTATGGAGCAACCGTTGATAATCCAACAGTACAATTAGTTGTTTCTAGTGTCATATACTCATTCATTTAGAAAAATTTCTCTTGAAATGGGTAATTAATAATAGTTATAACTGGAAACGCTGGCGTAACGACTTAGAGACTTTTCATAAGAGATTGGTCACCAGCCGCACAAAGAGATAAGTGGTAGGTTATGGGGGTGCCTTTGCCCAGTAGTGACACAATAAGATTAAAATAATAATTACTGGAAATAGTACTTACCATCTGACACGGTAACTTTTGAAAGACGATGATTCTAATGCCGAATTTATAGCTGTCTGTACCAATCATTGGCAACAACTTTTACTGATGTGAATTCAAATAAAATTCTGCATAAAATTGTGTCAGCAGTTGAGTTAAAATCCGAATATAATGAAATAAAGAGCGGTCTGAAATTCTCACGTGTTCGTGTATTAAGTGAGCGGATGAAATAATAGCTCATTTGTCAGGCGCAGATGAAGGGTTCGGCCGTTCAGGGGAACTGCGAGCGTTCATATTTAATGCATACCTTTTTTCAGATGTCACTCTTTTCAGTTACATCGCAATATAAATTGTGAATTCACGCGATTTGTTACCGATTTTATACCCTATTAAATAAAGATTGTGTTTTTGTTTTTTTATTAGTACCATAACAGTAACTGCTCATCAAATTTTTTGTGGATTTTTTTTGACCCAGGTGTCTACACTTTTCGTAGCAGTCTCAATAAAAAAACTTGTAGCATTATCACCCTTACTGTTTCCACAACTGGGACACAGGCATGAGAGCAAGCACCCTTTCCCACACAGACGAGGCTATCATTCACTACGCGGGACCAGTGCGTATTGGTAAATAGGTCTGTGCCTTCATAAACTTCTTAACAAATATAATAGTATCTCTACTTGTGTTACATTTGAGGCATACCACAGAACAGATCATCATCATCATCATTTCAGCCCACTACGTCCACTGCTGGACATTGGCCTCCCCCAAGTGTCGCCACATTGACATTTTGGGGGGTTTTGCCATAATCGCCACGCTTGGCAGGCGGGTTGGCGATCGCAGTACGGTTGTTACAAAAGCACAGAGAACACTGCTGCCCATTCTCTGGCAAATCCGTTATTCGCCTCTTACGACACCTACGGGAAGATATGGGATGGTGCTATTCTTTACGTCCGACACCATACAGAACAGATATTTAAATATAATCAGCGGCAATTAGGCAGTGTGTCCACTGTACGTACGGCGGGTGGTCGTCCCGGCGCCTCCCGCATTGCGACACTCGCTTCATTATCCGGCCGCCGCTCGCATTTGCCGTTATGGGCTAGCCAGCCTTCCAGGTGGCTGAATCACTACATGTTATGGGTTAAAGAAAATTGTATAAAGAAGAAGGCAAACTAAATATAAAAATTATACAACCTAAAAAGTTTTTGTTTATAGATAATAACCTGTGATAAAACATCTAGCGGGGATGAACGAATGTTAATAAAATTATAAAATACTAACTGTCCGGCGCAACTTCGTTAGCGTCACATTTTCCCCGTTTTCGCTACAATTTTCATTGCTGCTTCACTCCTATTGGTCGTAGCGTGATAATATATAGCCTATAGCCTTCCTCGATAAATGGGCTATTTTTCAAATCGGACCAGTAGTTTCGGAGCAACACAATCAAGTCTTTCCTCTTTATAATATTAGTTCAGATATGACGTGTCACTGTATAGCACTAGTCTCCAAATTATTGTTTGATTCACTGTTACTTGTATGAACATACTCAAATGTAAATTCTAATCTTTTTGTTACAACCTAGAGTAATCTGCGCGTATAGATTAGTAGGAATTGGAAAACAAATTGAAATGGGAAAACAAAGACATCGGACACTGCACTTCGTAAGACGCTCTAGAACCATAACAACTGCATAAGTTTAAGTGTCTATACATCTCCAGTTTGGAAGTGTTTCCTAAAGCCACAGGTAGTCCATATAAGATCTTAAGAGCTGTGGCCAGAGTACAGATAGCTTACTAGCTCATAGGCTGTAGAGTCTATAAACACGGCTTTAATTACCTGGTTTGGTTGATTCCTGCTCTTGATTCAGCCTCGACTCGTTGTTTTTTATGTTATGACTGCTAATACGCGCTTCTATAGTTTTCCTTCATTATTAAATGTGATATTGGCTTGTTTTTCTGGCTTTGTGATGGAGTGGGATTTTTATTGTAACTTAGATGATAATATAAAACATTACTCTCCTTTATAGAGAAGTCGGGTGAACAATTCAAATGGGTCTTCAATGATTTAAGATGAGATTTCTAGTTAAGGACTTTAAATACAAAACAAAGCAAAGAACTGGTGATTAGAAAGTTTGAAGTCAACCTATGGCGTAGTGAGAGCTACTTGGTTTCCAGCTAAATCGAAATAAAAGACTTTTGTAGAAGTAAACCACCAACCCCAGTGGGTAGAACTATCATAAACCGACATCAAAATTGCATGACCATCTAAAAGTGTCGTGGACGTGTTTTCCTTATCCACATTTTTTGGCAACCAGTAAATAAAGCCAGCAGGCAAGTGATCTGAACAGATAGCGGCGCCAGTACTGAGCACAGCGAGCTGCACTAAACACGCGATATCCTGGCAACTTGCCACCGCACTCGCTCGCTCACTGGCGTACGGTGCACGGCGGACAGTGTGTCACTGCCCTTTTTAGTTCACTGGACCAAGTGCTGGACGAAAAGCGGGTCAAGTGTAGAACTGGTCTTTTATTATTATTGGAAGATTTTGTGGATGGGCAGTAGTTCTAGTGAAGGTCACTGGAAACAGCTGGTTGTAAGTAGTTCAAGATCACTCAAGTCCTCACGGTGGTCAAGTTTCATGAAATAGTATAATTTGAGCATTTAGGATCGTCATCATGACAATATGAATAACATCAGTCCAGTATTCCGAAGGGAGGTTATCAGAGGTACAGTAACCCCAAATCATCAGCATAGTCATTACTAGCCCACGTTCCCGAGGAAGCGATGCCTGGCCAAGTTGTAATTAATACATTAGATAGAGAGACATTACCCACAGCAATAAAATAAAGTAAAGAATGTGAGATTAGAGTGCAATGCCGGCTGTAATAGCTTTGCAATCAGCCGCCGCGCCCGCCACAATCAATCAGCCTGGCCGCTGCCGACCCCACTGAGCTGGACGCCGTTATCTATGCTTAGATAAAGTTTTATATTTTTAATCATTTTTGTTCCAATTAAATTTCATGGAGTGTTACGGTATTCATAGTATGCTCATGACACTTATCCTTTAAGATTTGAAAATAGTTTAACTTTTCTTTACCGCGATTCCATCAAACAAAATAATGTTTGAAAGTATACGTGTTTCCAATCATTTGATAAGCTGGGCGTGGTTTGACTTTTTAGGGCAAGTATTATTAAATTGTTGTACATCGCAAAAGTTGTTAATATTTTTTATGGTATCAAATACACTCCTACAAAAACATGTTTTTTCAGTTTAATCTGTGGGAGTAAGCATCTTGTTACCAAAGGAGTTGTCACTGATGTCACGTCACATTTATAGATATTTCATTTATAATAACTAGCAAGTTTTTTAGAAAGTCGACCAAGGAGGCGAAAATATTGACGGGCGCTCTTTTAGAGAAAAGATAAATGGTAACAATTTGTGAATTTTAACGAAAACCATTACTAGTACTGTCTTAAGCTTTCACGTTTTATAATTAAACTAAATCTGTCCCTTCGATCGCGGAAGATTTCCGTAAGTGGACAGTGTATGCTTTATTAATTAATTATAAATGACATCTAAGTCACTGGGTAATTATAAAAGAAAATAATAATAATTGTGTTTAATCTGGACTTTTTGTAACAACTTTGGGGATGGCTTTTGTTGTATTTAACATGAAGCGATTGCCTGTCTGACGTCAAACAACCCAGTTACTGGGTCACATGACGACCCTCAAAAAGATTTGTTGTCAGCCTTTTGGGCTTCTCACTGATAACCCGTCACAATATCAAAGATCTCCAAATAACAGCGGGGACCAACACCAGCAGCAGCTTAACAAAAGTCACAATAGTGTACTCCTATTTCAAACTGATCCACACCATCTCTAGTAATAAAAAAGGTAAATAAAAAAGGAACCCCAGGGTAGATTTTAAAAATATTTAGACTATATAAGTGCCAGGTACCCAGCGCGGGTACTTCCATTCCTGGGCAGCGTTTGGACCAAAGTTGGGCAATCCCCTTTCGAAATTTTATAAACTTACTTACATAGGTATTAATACATTTATATAAAAAAAAAAAAACGGCGTAGCGTCGGGGGACCGCTAAGAAGACCGCTTAGTACAAGCACAGAACAAAGCGGACCCCCGACGCTACGCCGCTTGGATTATTTTTTTTTGTCTTTTTAGAGGTTTTTTATGTCGGGGGTTTTTAAAATTTTAAATTTAATTTTTATGTCAAATTTTTATGCTATCTCAAGTATAAAGCTCTGGAACGTGCTATCCTTTAGTTCTAAGTCTAAATCCATTTTTGAACTTAGTCGACCGTTGTTGCCATGACAACAGTTGAAAACATCCACCATATGGAAAATATTTGAAAAATATATTTACAAAGAACTTAATAACTATTTAGAAAATAACAATATTCTAGCAAAAGAACAAAAAGGTTTTAGACACAATAAATCTATAAATATGGCCATATATGACTTTCTGAATTTTGTTATGGTTAATGTTGACAAAAGAATACCTGTCTGCTCTATCTTTATGGATATGACACAGGCTTTTGATTATGTCAAACATGATATATTGATTGGCAAACTTAATGAATATGGAATAAGAGGTAATGTACTGAAATTATTTGAATCATACCTCAAAGGCCGTCACCAATACACTGAATTGACTAGAGTGAATATCCTAACAAAAAAAGAAGAAACCTTTAGATCATGTGAACGTCAACTAAACTACGGTGTTCCTCAAGGAACCGTTTTGGGGCCACCACTTTTTATATTGTACATTAATGACTTACCCAATGCCACTGAAAATCCTATAGCTCTTTTTGCAGATGACAGTACAGTAACTATAAAATGTAAAGACATAAATACTTTTGAAGATGACATAAATAACACATTGAGCTCTGTTATGGATTGGCTTAATATTAATAATCTGAAAGCCAACTTAAGTAAAACCAAATTAATGTACTTTAGACAGCGTTTACCAGCACCAAATAACCTAAATGTCAATTTTGACATGCAAACAATAGAGGAAGTAGACAATTGTAAATTTTTAGGCTTATATATTGATGACAAAATGACCTGGAAACCGCATATTCAACAGCTATGCAAGCGAGTTAGCAAATCTGCCTATGCCTTACATACACTTGCAAGCAAAATAAACTCCAGTGCCCTTTTAATTGCGTATCATGGGCTAGTGGCATCTGTTCTCAGATATGGCATAATTTTTTGGGGGAATTCCACCGACAAAGATCTCGTTTTTAAGGCACAGAAACGATGCATTCGGGCTATGTTTGGTTTAAAATCAACGGAGAGCTGTGTGCCTTTCTTTAAAAAGCATGGTATCCTTCCATTACCGTCACTATACATATTTGAAGTAGCAGTTTTTGTTAAACAAAATCCTCATTTATTTACTTTAGCATCTATAGCTTTCAATCGGACCCAAAGGGACGAAAGTCGTCTGTACGTTCCAAAAGCCAATACTGCCTTGATGTATAAAAGTATCTTTCACATGGCAACAGTTCTGTTTAATAAATTGCCAAAAGAGCTAAAAAAACTACACATTAACTTATTTAAACAAAAACTGAGAAGTTTGCTTTGTCAAAAATGTTATTATTGTGTATCGGATTTTTTATCAGATAAATTTTGACATGTAAATGTAATTTTTGTAATGTAATTTGCTTTTTTGACTATATTGTAATCAATCATCATTATTTATCTAAATCTGAATTATATTTGACATTTACCTAAAAAAATGTTTTGAAAATTATCCAACAAATTATTTTGACATTTATCTAACAAATTATTTTGACATCTACCCAACAAATTATTTTGACTTCTGTTCCTTTAGTAATCAAAGAATACAATCATTTATGTAGTTAATTTGTATTTCAGTATGAGTAAGCTCTTTATTTGCATGTAAAAAATTGTAATTAATTATTTTTGTATGCCTACAATAGGCTGATCATAGCGCACATTAACCTTAAACATGTCCAACCACTGTACCTACCTATGTATCACAAATAAAGTATATCTGTATCTGTATCTGTATCTGTATGGTATTCCTATATTTTTTTGGCCGCAATTGGCGAATCTTCGAATCCTCCTTTTCACACTAGCTATCTTTGTCAAACTCGTAGTTGCATTCTGCTTCAATCAATGCTAAAGATGTCATTTTGATCAATGTTAAAGTTGTAAATAATTAATAGTTTTCCGGTACTTCAAATTTAACAGATGAAAAGTAGGCGCTTATGTCAATTTACAAAAAGGGTGGAATGTAGGCGTGGTTATGTCCGACGTAGTGTAGTTCATGACTAAGAATACCAGTGTGTATTGTTCTTTTGTTTCTCGTTTTTGTTTGGTATTTGTTAAAATATTTACTAGTTTTTTTTTTTATATAAATGTATTAATACCTATGTAAGTAAGTTTAAGTTTTTTTTTGGTATTTGTTAAAATATTTACTAGTTTTTTTTTTATATAAATGTATTAATACCTATGTAAGTAAGTTTATACAATTTCGAAAGGAGATTGCCCAACTTTGGTCCAAACGCTGCCCAGGAATGGAAGTACCCGCGCTGGGTACCTGGCACTTATATAGTCTAAATATTTTTAAAATCTACCCTGGGTTTCCTTTTTTATTTACCTTTTTATTTTGATGATATTTTTTTGTATACATGTTGTTCTTTGACGGTTTTTAATCCTTTTATGACCACAACTAAAGACATTATGTATAAATGTACAGTTTAAGTACTTATTCTGACCGTATTGGAAGTGATAACAAAAAAGAAACTGAAAAGGGATATTATTTATATAAAAGACAGGAATTTTGAAAATTGCTCCACAATTGGCGGAGAAATCGGTAAACATACATAAAAAAATACATACAGTCGAACATAGAACCTCCTTCTTTTTGAAGTCGGTTAAAAATAATATTTAATTATCATCAGTCTCTAATTGTCTATAAATTAAAAATTTAAAAACCCCCGACATAAAAAACCTCTAAAAAGCCAAAAATATAAGGTTTTTTTTTTTAATTTTTTATATAATTTTTTCATGCTTTTTAAACTTATATTACTTTTTCTAAGCCTTGACAGTCCTACTCCTGGGCATAGGCCTCCCCCTTTCCTACCAATTGTCTCGATGTTGCGTCTCTACTCGCTAATTAACAAAACCAAGCAAGATATAATTAAATTTTAAAAAATGGGGGGAGGCGTTTGCCCCCCCCCCCCCTCAGCAATGCCCATGGTGACAAGCGACAACATTTCAAATAGACTACCTGTGTAAGTTGTTTATATCCCTTCATTGACTAGAAAAGAGGTGATGATCTTCAAACGGCTGAGTAGATTTTCTCGAAACATAGCTAAGAACACTCTCGATTAAAATACCTTTCAAACGACACTACTTTTGTCAAAATCGGTTCATCCATTTCGGAGCTACGATGCCACAGACAGACACACAGATACACAAATACACAGATACACAGATACACACGTCAAACTTATAACACCCCTCTTTTTTGGTCGGGGTTAAAAAGAGGGCAATACGTCTGATAGCATCTTGGTGCCTGGCCTACCTTAGGAACCACACTAGACACATACAATATGTACGTAACAACCAATCGTTTTTCGGCCAGTAAAGCAAGAACAGCAATATTTTTTATTGCGGTTCGTCCTTCCTCGTTTCCAACAATCAGTATACATGGTACCATCTTGTTCATGCGTATCTGCTTTGTATATGTGCCCGTATTAGCTTAACATTGTCGTGGTGTATGTTTAATGATGCCAGATCGTTGAGCTCACGAGAACGCTTTAGATTTGACATGGAAGGTGAAACAGCCATAGTGATGTGCCACGCTATAAACATTTTTATACAAAAATTAAATTAAAAATTTAAAAAACCCCCGACCCAAAAAAACCTCTAAGTAGCCAAAAATAAATTAATCCAAGCGTCGTAGCGTCGAGGGTCCGCTTTGTTCTGTGCTTGTACTAAGCGGTCTTCTTAGCGGTCCCCCGACGCTACGACGCTTGGATTAATTTATTTTTGGCTACTTAGAGGTTTTTTTGGGTCGGGGGTTTTTTAAATTTTTAATTTAATTTTTTTTCATGCTTGTTAAACTTATTTTATTTTTTCCTAGCCTTGACTGTCCTACTCCTGGTTAACGAAACCAAGGAAAGATATAAATTAAACAAAATATAAATTTTGGGGGGAGGGTATGCACCCCCCCTCAGCAATGCCAAGTGACAATGGTGACAAGCGACAACGTTTCAAATTTCAAATAGACTAAATGGGATTTTTTTTAAATCCCTACATCAACTAGAAAAGAGGTGATGATCTTCAAACGGCTGAGCAGATTTTGATGAAACATAGCTAAGAACACTCTCGATTAAAATACCTTTCAAACGACACCACTTTTATCCAAATCGGTTCATCCGTTTATGAGCTACGATGCCACAGACAGACACACAGATACACAGATACACAGATACACAGATACACACGTCAAACTTATAACACCCCTCTTTTTTGGTCGGGGGTTAAAAAAATAATTATAATTAGGTATGTATTCATTAATTAGTGTGAGTAAGGTAATTAAGCCTCGCTGCATGTGTGGGTGAATCTCATCAATCAGCTAATCAGACAGGGAGTGGAGATCAAGGTCAATGCGGGGCCAGGGGTCAAGGGGGACGTGATGAGACCTCGACAGGGTTACGGGGGTTACAGAAAACTGACAACTAATGATACAAGTTCGGCACTATAGCTGGGCTTACATTAAAATTGACACTAGTTCAACACCAAGTCGGCCCAGTGCGGGTTGGCAGATGTCACTTGTATTCGAATGTTTAGTTCTAGGACATGCCGGTATCCTCACGATGTTTTCCTTCCCTTTTTTTTGAGGGCAGCGGTGATGAAATAAATTACACAAAGTTATGCGTCTGCCTGGGTTCGAACCCACGGCTCGTAAATCGGGGCTACCACCACTGGGCCACCGCTGTTCTCAACTTACACCTCGGAATTCACGATCGTTTTCACTGGACCAGTACTTCTCCTCCTGAGTTCAAAAATAAATAAAAAACAGCGACCAGACACCAGTAAGTAAATCGTCAGCTATCATCGTTTAATAATAAAGTGTTGCGAGAGCTGTTATCCATAATTGACGCGCTTACTGACAGACACTATGATACCGTGAGAATCGAACGTGGTGAAAAATGGAAGTGAAGAGTGACGGGATTATTGACGATCGAAGATATTATAGTTATTAGAGATGAAATTTAATTTCAACTAAGTATCCGGCCTGATTTTATCTTAAATAATAATAATAATAATTCTTTTATTTGGGACAACATAGGAACCATTTTTGTTGGTACCATAAAAACTACAACTTATACACTAGGATTAGTAACAAAATTTAAAATACCAAGTTAGTGAGTCATGTACTTAAGAGGCATTTCATGCGGACAATGATTCCGCATGAGATGCCTCAGTACAGGAGCTCTCGGGTCCTCAGCTACGACTTTCAGGATGCTATTGCTGCTCCCCCGAATCCTCCTCACAAGAGAAGCCACCTTTTTCCTGATGATAGCATGGAAACCATCTGTACTCGCTTGGGCAAACATCCCCGAGGCACTACAGAAACGAGGGAGTTTCAACATCATCCTGAAAACATTGTTATATTGGACGCGCAAGGCATTTAGCGTCCCCCGTGAACAGCTGAACCACAGACTTCCCGTGTCCAGGCCTTGACAGTACGCTTTAAACAAGGTTATTTTGACCTGATCAGTACAACGAAAAAATCTGCGCGCCAACATATTCTCGCGGACCGCCAATGCCCTGCGCTCCTTCTCCACGTCATCATCGTCTTTAAGGTCGTCGACAAGTATATGGCCCAAATATTTAAACTTGGTCACCTGTTTTATATTAGCGCCGTTCAAAGTAATTGAAGTAATAATGTCAGGCTTAAGGCTGGGAATAGAAGATCAATAACCACAGCCGCGTTACTGCTGAACATACAGGTCGGGCAAAGTGCTATTGGTTTTTCCACCAGGAATTTTAAGGATTGTTGAGCAGTAGATAGAGTTAGTTAGATGTCTAGGTGTGCGCCTAAGAACATGGCGAAATGTGTGTGTGTACACCTGCCGACGTACCCCCTCGGGGATTACAAGCGCTATGCTATGTATGTTTCATCAAAGTTCCGCGACCAGAGTCTTTTTCCGTTATTTTCTCAACATCATAAGCTATTCAATCCTCAGTTTTATTTTCCCAAATTCAAATCACTTGCAATCTCATCTGTCAACCACACTGAAGCCGTGACATTGTAATATTTCTAATACCTTCTGAGTACCGGCCGGACAGTTACCGTGAACGGGTATTAATAACAGCTGGTAGTCGGTACCGATCGATTGCCACGACAGCATACATCTCGTCTTATTACAGTATTATAGCTATTTATAGCGTCAAGTCTGTTTAATGAACTATCTGCAATACACTGTCCGATTGATCACTATATCCGATTAATTTTAAATAATAAACAGATGACTGTAAACCGAGGATTTTAATATAAACAACACTTATTTATATTTCAGTCCTCATAACATACTTATACAGGGTGTAACGGAAAGGGTATATACATACTTAACGGTGTGCTACAGATCACCCAACTGAACATGTTTCTCCACAAAGAAACATCATCATAGCGAAAAAAATATCAGGTGCCCCATACATTTGGGTCGAATAGGTATTGAAATTTAGTATGGGGCAGCAGAAATTTTTTTCGTTATTACGATGTTTGTTTGTGGAGAAACATGTTCACTTTGATGGTCTGTAGCACATCCTTAAGTATGTATATACCCTTTCCGTTACACCCTGTAGAAATCATCAATAGAATTAACACACCAAAAATCTTCTCACACTCATATGTCATGCTGCTTAACATTCACGCCAGTACATCTCGGATTCATAAATATATAACGTTCAATATACAAACAATCTCGCAGTTTTATCGTGGTTTAAATGTAGTCGGACGCATAAACATATCCGCGGGTTACGGCGTCATATCCCGCGATGCTTTGCGGATATACGGACCGGTAACGCACAACACTATTTTAGGATGTTGTGAATTATTGTGACATGATATGTATATTGTACAATAATGATACGTAGGTAAATTACCCGGCTGTGTATGTTTTAAATTCGGTGAAATCGTTTTTTTTTACGTGGATTGAAAAGCAGGCTAATGTAGGTAAAGATCTGAGTCTTCCACGACGAAGATAAGAAACTCGTTTGAAGACTTAGAAAAACGATATTTTGCAATTAATTGATACTATCCTGTCTCCGAATCTGAGAACCTATCCTTCACGCAATACAAAATAAAACATTTGTCCTAACACTCCAGAACGTCACTCAGAAGAAAATTATTAAAAATACGGAGCTAAACTCGTGAGTTGTCATGAAGTGGAAAGCTTATTAGTATCAATCTCACGAAGTACAAGATCTGAGAGATCCGCGGAACTACTTCACCTTGTTAGCAGAATAAATAAGATTTTCCGCTGAACAGATTCCACGAAAGTTTTTCTATTTAGGTGGGTCACATGTCACAATGGTAGACGTTTCAGTATCTGTAGCGAGCCTCCTAGGAATACAGCTTTTCAAGATAAACTTTTGCTCATTAACTTTGACAATCGTTACGTTTCAGTCAGTAGCCCGAATGTCTGACGATCAGTCTTACCAAGGGTACTCTATTACCTAGTAGTACCTGGGCTGAGGAGGTCAGATAGGCAGTAGCTCCATGTAAAATATTGGTATAAAACTGATCAGACTGGAAGCTGACTTCAACATAGTTGGGAAAAGGCTCGGCAGATGAATACCGTTCAAAATTCAAATGTATGGTAAACAACAAATTCTTCGTCTCTCTTAGGGAAAAGTATTGTTTACTTTTCCCTAAGAGACGAAGAGGGTTCAAAGTTCGTGGTATTAATGATCATAAATAGTTTTAAAATCACTGTTGATCTTCTGTCTCCAACTATGTCATGTCAGCAGTTCCTTCGAAGTCTGCCAATTTAGATGGGTGTCGTAATGTGCGTGCCATTATATCGCGCCGACGACTTTTTTATTTGCCTGCCTAGCTGTATTGTGTTAGAGCGATTATTCCATTTGTGTGGATCAAGTTGTGTACTAAAGAGAAATAAAGTGCTATTTAGACTCCGTGGCTTTTGTGTTACGACCACAGTAATTTATTAAAGAAAAGGAACGTTTGATACAATTTCGGGCCATTTCGAAGAGCGCTTCGAAGGAGGTTTAGAAATTGCAAGATTTTTGTTGGTAGTCTAACAATACTCATTTATTTGTAAAATGTAACGAAACTGTTCTCAAAGTCACAAAACAAAATGTTTCCTAAAATAAATGATACATTTAAGCCTTACTTTTCTTTGATCATAAGTTCACAAAGCACGGAAATTACAAACTAGTTCTGCAACTCTTAAACAGAGTAAATATTAAAGTAACATTTTAACTGACATCCTTGATTCAGGCGTTAATAATTAACTCGCTCACGTAAACAACTAACATTGTGCAGCGCTAACTTCATTACCTCTCTCTCTCACAGTCGGGTAACGTGCTTCATTCTTTTATTAATTTTATGACTGGTCTTAGTCCTTTGGATTGTTTTCGAATTATTATAACTTAATTTTGTTATTAAAAGTCCTCATCGTATTATGATGATATCTGAATTTTCATTTGTTTTTACTGAATTGTATCATGTGTTTTCCTTATATGTATTTAATTCTAAAATAACTGTAAAATGTGATTGTTTCCTATTGCATTTCGGTATGTTGTGCGAAAACGGAATATGATAATGTGACAGCCATTTCGACCTCATCTTATTAATTCCCCGAAAAACGGAATCATTCCCCAAACTCCCCTCAATAGCCTAAACCAGTCCGAACTGTCGTAAAACAGGAGCCAATATAACAAGTCTACGTCATAACAATAATCGTGAATCAAATCAAACAGGAGAACCTAACAATAACGCTGTAATGTGGACATTTGCATGGGAACGATGACTATGGCAAGTAATAAGAACATGACGTACTGTATGACACGACACTGTGAGAACAACTCGAGAGTACTTGGCGAGTCTAGACGAGGAGACTGCTATTGGTAAGTGAGGATAACTTCATCTTGTATGACATTGGATTGGCTGATCCCTTTACGGAATTTAGCCGATCTATCTAGTAAACAAGAACGAAATATAAAAGTTCGGTAAAATAGTCGACTGTCTCGTTGATCGCCAGCATCCTCTGGGGTAAGCAGTAGTACTTCTTACTACCACTCAAGACGTGCTTGGGTCTAATTCTCAGTAGTTGCCGCCGTCTGGAATGTGACCTGTTGTTGTGAATAGGATCGTCACATTTACATTAAACCTAAACATAAGCTAGTGAAAAGTTGGTGTACGGCAGGTACTCCTTTAACTAACCCTTCAGAGAAAACAAGCATGAAGTTATGTTCAGTCGTCGATAAGGGAATGTACAAGACAAGACAAGAACACAAGACAAAGACTAGTAGCGTCGCTTACAAAACAAATCAAATGCTCTCTTACTCGTATTTTGAACAAAAAGGTTTATTTGGGTTGGGTGAGTAAGTCATTCATATTTTTTTTTAAACCATAATCACACTCACCTAATTTAGGTTAGACGTAAGATATGAGACTCATAGTGTGCCTAGTCACAGTGGAACAGCTCCATATATTTGTTGTAACTACTCTGAAACATTTAGACTGCGATGCGAGCATCATTTAATTTCTCGTTGCTTCACATTGTGTGCCGTGATTGGCAGTTAACGCCTCAATTGCCACGCCATTGTTATTTCAATGCTGCTAGTAACATACCAACAATACCTGGCAACATAACAGAGGTATCTAGTAACGTACCAACCATGAGGTTGCCCTATACAAGGATTTGGGGGCGATACTCTCGGTTTGTAGGTGGTTGAGCGGGCGAGCAGTGTTCTGATGGAGTGTTTAGGCTTTACTGTAACGTCCGACGGTATTTAACCATTATATTGCAAGACCTTCTATCAAACACCAATGTCGTGCCGAAATGGCAATACAACTGTCGTTACTAAAAGTAACGACAGTTGTATTGCCATTTCGGCACTAGCTTTGTACAAATTTGCACCTTTAGGTACTGCGAAGAAATGTTCAACCCTCGACAAAAATAAACAAATAAATAAATAAACAAATCCAGAAAAGCCTCACCCACTCATTCATAACGAGATATTTGAAAACCGCGCGCCGCGCGCCGCCCGCAGGTACAGTCGACCGCACAAAGTAATAATAACACACAATCTCAATTTAATTTCAACACGCGGTCATTAATTGTGTGGCTTTGTTTCCAATCATAATTGTCGTTCAGCTTTAAATAAACCACCTCATTGCTTCAGTGGGTAATGGACGGGATTTCCGGGGTTCAAGACCAGGGTGGAGGATAAAGAAAATGGTGATCATCTTGTGGACTTATATAAGCTCAAAAATGGGCACAATATGAGTTTATCTAGTGGAAATAATCAGACACAACAGTACAATTGGAGTAACGCCAAATAAATGGCGATAAGCTTCCTCAATGATTGTTATACTACATGTAAAGATGTGTTTATTTTGTGATATAAAATGTAGCAAGAATAACACTCGTGGAGAAAACTAAGCATTTTGTATCCGATATGCTAAACTAAGCGCTGGTTTGCAAATTCAACTAAAAAGCTTTTTAAAATAACTATTCATTCAGTGGGATATTGTTTCGATGTTATTTTTCTGCCTCCATTTTGTGAAATGATATTACAGTTCAGGTTCTGAAACGTGAATTGAATAGGTCATATCAATTTTGCAAACTGCCTGTATTCTGGGAAGAATTTTTATTGTATCCTTAAATGATTTTCCTTTTCAACAAAGTAATTTTGTATATTTATGGCTCAACCTAAATAG
Source organism: Cerastis rubricosa (assembly GCA_949152445.1). Classification (NCBI taxonomy): domain Eukaryota; kingdom Metazoa; phylum Arthropoda; class Insecta; order Lepidoptera; family Noctuidae; genus Cerastis; species Cerastis rubricosa. Next base: position 21,759,441 of record OX424541.1, read on the forward strand.
ACACAGGTTACCCAACAATTAAATAGAGTAAAAATCAATTGCCATTGTAACCTCGTTTTACACGAATGGCTAATAGCAAAGTGGGCTAAAATAACAAGCCTACATCAGCCCCCGCGGCCCGCTGCCCTGTAGGTGTTGAATTATTTGGGCTCCCAGTGGGCGCGATACATTATATCAGAGAGGGGCACATCCCCGAACTCCTAATTAAACGGGAATACATAATTAACTTTTTCTTTCGCAAATAAAACGGACAATAAAGTTTGGGTCACTCATGAATGTTAACGTATTCCTCTCGACACGAGTGACACAAGTGATACGACCTGTGAATGTGGCCGACATAAGATTTACATAGTTTTTATTCTGCCCGTGACGTCATAATGTGTGTCCCTATTAATTGTCTTTTTAATGGTAATTGCTTTACTGTTTTGCTGGCTGTACTTGAAAAATGTATGGAATTCCTGGCTGCGGTTAAAAGGGTTGAAATGGAAGGGATGGGGGCTAAGTGGGGTACTAATGCAACATCCGATGTGTTAGTATACGAGTGGGCGCCGCGCTTACATTATGTATCAAATTGCGGGTTCAATAATTTCGACTTTTTGTCGTTTTCATCTAGAATGCAAGTTTAAATAAAGTGTAATACATTAAAAATTACAATATAATTTATAAACACGCTGTTTTCGTTTGTTGCCATTGGTTATTCGCAATTGTCCAAAATGTACCCATCAATTAAATACAGGTACTTACTACACGCACCCACCGAACGTATTGATTACACTATAACTGCCTTATTGGCAGGGGTGTCATAACATGCCGGGGTACTGGGGTACAAGTCCCCGGGGTGTCACTAACTTGTATGAAGCTAACTTAACTTCTAAAGTAATTCCCTTTCCCCAGTCAATTACAACACCCTTCACACGTCGCCATTGCATCGTGAGAGAACATCAAACAAGTCAAGGAAAACGTGAAGGTTCTGTGTTTCTTTGACATACAGCTTCAAAGCCGTAGTATGAACAAGCTTTAATACTTATAATATTGTACCTCCACTCTACTTATTCACTTCATAACGAGCTTGGAAACTGCATTTTCCTTTGCACGGATTATTAAATCAACGGACAATGAACGCAAACCTGTGTCGGGATTTAGTATTGAAAATGAAATGTTTTGTTATATCGGGAAAAATGTTGCTTTAAAATGAAACAAAGTTTTAAACTTCACTAATTCTCGTTCAGCTGACATTTCCACCGGATTTGGATAAACAAATACCGAAAAATTATGTGTATTGTATAAATGTTTGAGTACAGACAACACTGAAATTATAAAATGTTTTTGTTAGGATTACCCAAAGCTTTGACAATGACACACAAATCAATTGTACAATTAAATTTAAATCTGGCGGGTGACACGAGTACCTTCCGGCTTAGTACAGTGAGCGCCAGCTTGCGCTAATCACTTGGATTATGCCGCTGTGATCGGTTGTACTATTCTAATTTTCGGCAATGCGGCACATCGCTTGCGTAACGTTCGGGATCGCTCACGACGGCCCCGGGGAGATCCGAGTCCTGCTTAAATCACGCATGCAATTAATTTGAACGGGAAAAACAGATTTTTAGATTGTGAACGGGATCGGTAGATTATAGTTCAGAATTGAACAGCTCTTTTATGGTCTACCTAAGTGCAAACGACCGCTGCAATGGTGGTCTTTGATTACATATTATTACCCCAGTTTCTCAATACCACTGTCAGATATCTCGCAATTTCTAAACACCCCGAAATTTTAATGCACAAAAATTACCATCCGTCAGAACCTTAGAAAAGAACCCTAGTTATGACAGACCAAAAAAAATGTGTTTCTAACACATTTTTTTGGGTCCATCTATTAGCTCTTTATCCTACAAGTACTTGTAACAGAATTAAAATAAAAGAAACATAGCGTGTGTTTGCTGCCCGCCATTGTATGCGAGTTGTAAAAGTCCTGGAGAGGGAACAGTTATGTTCGGGTACACACGGCAACACTGCTCGAAACGAAATAGGGTTCCTTGAGGCCACTTTACCGTCGTTGTATTAAATGTGGCTTGTTATATCTAAAGTGATATGATGATGACTAAAGATGTGAGACATTTAAATGGAACTTGTTATAGCTTTGAATGGACTTCTAAGACAATCCGTTCCGATCCAAACTCGTGATTTAATTTTGACTGAGTCAAAGTAATGTTACTCCTTTCCTTTGACAAAAGTATCCAATTACATGAAGACATATAAATTAATCGAGTCAATAACAAGAACGCAACGATTTAATTAAACTCCAAAGAAAATAATAAAATACAAACAACACTGTTAAATTGAAACAAATTGGCATACACAATTAAAATGTCTCTCAATTTAAACGTGCATTATTTATAAGACAACGTACAGCATTAGCTAATTAGAGAGGGCTCTTAAACTCCATGCAAAGAGGTTCATTATTTTCTTTTACGCGCGCCAACGAATCGCCACGGACAAATTAAAAGGTCACATCTCTAATTTAATTCTTGAAGCGAGTCCGCAGGTGGGGCACACTTTCATTTGCCCCCGAGTATACTCGGCCGGGTTTAGGGCTCCCTAGGTTTACGAGCAGGACCTTATTGCTCCTATTGCCGTTTATGTCCGGCCGACAAATATTTTGTAACTCACATAAAATGCTAAGTTCGGACAAGCTATTCTTTCCAAGGAGCAGAATCTTGACCCAGTTGCGACGATCGAATACTGTTTTTCTATATCATTAAGTCTTGTACGTATTTTGTGAAAGGGTTTCTATTTACTTTTTTCCGGAATATTGCGAGACTGGTTCTCGTTGGAGTTGTTATTTCGCTTATTTACCGCAAAACGCTATTTCAGAAAAAATAACCGAGAACCTTTGGACATTTGCAAAAGGTTGTAGGTACACTCAAGAATTTGAAATCCGGAAAATGTTAAAAGATTTATGTCATGTAAAATCCTTGTGTTCACGACAAAGTTGGAACTATATTAAAAAATTTCCTCGCTGCGAGGTACGGAACTCACATGAGTACATCACGTACTATTGTGTAGGTATCGGTCGTGCATCGCCGGATTTTCTTTAAGAGACTCGGCTCCGCACGGGAACGGTCGCGGGTAGTAATAAAAAATGATAAACTACCCACATTATGTTAATGTATTTTTCTTTTTCATCCCCTAAGATGTTCGTGATAATGGGCGGGAGAGGGGGCGCGGTGGCGTGTCTCGTGGGATGTTAATTAGTGTAATATGCGTTATGTTTAGCTGCGTATTAATTGTGTGGGGATTGTCTAGAGCTGCGACCGGCTCCAGATTGTGTTGATACATGTCCCGCGGCGACAACACTTGTCGCACATCATTGTTTGATACTTACGCTTTGTCGCCAGTTAATTATTTCTATGCTAATTTCTCCTTACTAAATATTGTAATCCGTTCCAATTTTATCGTCAAATGTAAAGTATCAGAACTCAAAATGTTGACTCTTACTGTACGTGCCTCTTTTCTGTGTAATCTACGATTTTTCACTTAAACAGTGTTACATATAAATTATATCAAAGTAAAAGGTCCATTAATTAATATGGGTACTTTATAAATATACACATAAGCAGGGTTTTAAAAGTAATGAAAACGTTACTGATCCGCTGTTATAGCCGACGTTAAACAAAAATATTTACCACCTGTAGGCTATATAAACAAATGAGACGTAAAGTATTATTTTGGCTTTACATTTTAACATTTTCATGTAGTTGGGTATATTTTTAGAAACTCGCTCTTTGCCTGTCGTCACAACAACAACGTTGATTTATTTTTATTGTAATTGTTAACTAACACAATCTCCTGTTTGTGCAGTTTTTGTTACTACAAATAAATCTCTACTCTCGTGGTATCTAAACATTGAATTAGATTTTTGCTGCAGTCGTATTTGTTGTTGACCTTTACTTGGGTTCTTTAAACGCTGTCTCATGTTCTGAAGTATGTACTACTCGAAGTGTGTGTTTGCCAGTCTAGTGGCGAATGCGGGCGTTTTGGGGGACTGTCTCCTGTAATTTTGACGTTCAGAAAGTGCTGATTATCAGCCTAATTTGAATAAATGACTTTTGATTTTTTCGTGTTATGAGTGCAGTGTAAGGAATCCAGCTTATTATAGCAAGACGTTGAAGGGCTCCGCATCTACAAAGTGTAACTGTAAGATAGTGTAACATAGTGTAGCATCGTGTAACATAGTGTAACATCGTGTAACATAGTGTTAAGCGGCACACTGTTGTACCGTGGTCATTAGTTGGTGTGCCTCGGAAAACGAAGATAATGGGCACTGACCAGTGACCATGACGAAGGAAAGAAAAACGTCACAAGTGTTCATCGCTACCGAAAATCAAGTGCCATGCTTGCGGACCAGGAAGAAACCAGGACTCAACGAAGCGGCGAATGTTTGTATGTTCCATTGTTTGTTTGCATACTTAACGAAATGACACAGGATCAACTGATGTGATAAAACCACTCACCGAGATGATAATATAATCTACCGATATGATAAAGTAATCCACCGCTGTGACAAAACTGTGCGTTGATCATGAATTAAAACACCGATATAAGATACCGATTGATTTTTGCTTATCATTTCGGTGTAAGTTATCACATCGGTGGTAATAAAGACCACCGATTACAGCGATATGAGAACGGCGACGTGAGAAATAACACACTTTTAAAAAAAATTGAAAAACTGCGTAATGTCTAGGATCAATTCAGTAACGGTCAATGAAGCTAATTCACTTACTACCTCTGTTAGAACCAAACAACAATAATAAAACTACTCATTACACTAGAAAAATGCAACCACCGATAATTAATATAAAATAATTGTCCGGGAGCAACTGAAATGGCGTACTTACGTTATTGGCGAGAATATGCAGCGATTTGACACACGTCCGTCCTAACTGCGCACCATCGAGGGAAATAAAATTTGGGTGGGGACGCTGTCAGACTCCTCGATGTAAAGTTAGGTTTAAATCACTTTTGTCCAGCGATATGAGAACATTTTGCAGGACAAGTACGTTTGTGCCTCTCAGTAATAATAATCGTTAATTATGTAATAAAATATGCTGTATATGTATATATATATAAAAAAAAACTAATATTATTAGCGTTATCGTACCCTTATCGTTCACCTTGGTGCTGAAAAGACGTCTGAAAAGCTTTTCGATTATAATTGGTTTCCGGGAAATTCTCAGTACTTTTGAAAATTCGTAAATAGCTGCGTTACGTACTAAGTAGCGAAGTCTCACTCTGGTAAAGGTCAAGCCGAATTGCACCCGGTACCTAAGATGACTAGCCGGTGGTACACGGTTCGTTTAGGCGCGACGGGTTAGCTTAGCTTAAAATGACAAGTGTGCAGAGTTGACGAAACCAAGGCGAAATTTCAAAGTTTTGTGATTGGTGATTTTGGGTTGTTAAATATTAAAGGTATGTTTAGAGTGATTGAGGTTTTGGACGGTTATCCTTAACACGGAAAGCTTTAAATTCCAAGTGTGCCTACAGATACGCACGCGGTAGGCTAAGGAAGATGCCAGCAGGTCACGTACCAGTCGAAGTGCTAGAGGGGGATCGCTACACATTGAGATCATTAAGTTCTAAGCGTACTTACAAGTATGCACATGATGGGTTAAGTAGAATGCTCGAGGGTCAAGTACCGTTTGAAGTAAATGATTTAGAGTTGAGAGATAGTGTGGAATCTTGGTTCAGATGGTCGGACCGTACCAGTAGCCATTTCGTAGCCGTAGTTCGGTAGTAGTCGGTGTCTGCTTATAGTAGTCCGTGGATGCCCGGTGCGCGGGTGGTTCTGGCGGAGGTCGGGTCTAGTAAAGACCATAGAGTCATGTGGGACTCGGCGTTCTTGAGGAACGTAGTAAAACAAACAGGGGTTTGTTGGAGGGCCTGAGTGTTGCCCATAGGCCACGAATGAGATTCTTGTTGTATGTGGTGATTAGATGGATGAAGAAGTACTTGGTTGCTCTTGCATTTTAATTGACCTAATAGTTTGTTTGATCTTATTTTAGTTTTGATCCTTGCGCTGGATGTGTGAGAGCAATGCGATTGCTGGTCGGCTAGAGAGCCGTGGCGTTAGTGGCTTTACTCTAGGGTTTCTATAGTTTTTTTGTTGCAGTAGAGTTTTAAAGGTTGATTTGAATGACTATGGTACATGGCCCAGGGTCATCATTATTGTATTTTCAATTATTTCCAATCGGTTCGGTTAAAACGAAACGGCTAGTTCTATGTTCTTATTTCCACCACCCCGTTGAATTTAAAGTTTGGTCAGGAGTGACCGAGTGGAACAAAATACTGTTGTGGAGTATTTGTTTGCAGGATAACCATCACACGAGGACGTTTGCAAGCAGGATGGCCGTGTCGGATCCAGTCAATAGTACGGACAGAAAATGAATCGAAAGCGCGCCAAAGGTGGCATCAAGCGACCTACTTACCAGTCTACCCACACCTAAGTGCGCTTACTACAGAGTCGTGATGTTTCGTGCTCGCTGCGAGGAGGACAGTGAGTGTCTGATCGCGGCGGAGTCAAGACGTCCCGAAACTGTTCTCCGATTCATGGTGCCTAGTGTTATTGTGTTGGATTGTAATTTCCAGTTATTTGTTAGTTCGATAAAAGCAGTGTACCGTGTGTGTGTGTTTTCATTGCACGAAACCCATGTTCTGCCCACACGATGACCGAGTCTAACGGAAATAAATCATCAAACTGCGACAAATACATACAGAGCAGTGGGAGAATTTTCAAATTCTGAAAGAGGGGTTTACAGCTACCTAAAAACCATGCCCTATTTAAAACCCTGATACAGGGTTTTTGGAGTTTAAAAACTCTGTCGGCATAGGTCGAGTTACCCCACATGATTAGTCCATAGCTTAGAACAGGTGACCCGTAACCATGGTAAGCCGCAAGATCAGCTTCTACAGGCACATGTTGTCTCAGCTTTCTTATAGCAAACTCGAAACCGATCTAGTTTCTGACCTATATGCACAACATGGCTTTTCCAATTCAGGTTTTTGTCAACAAGAATTCCTAAAAAAATTAAATGATACACTTTTTGTACCTTTTCACCATTATATCTAATATCCAATGCTAAAGGTTTTCTGTTATAAGAATTAAATTCAATTACTTTAATCTTGCTAACATTTATCTGTAAGTTATTATTTTGCAACCAACTTATTATAATTATATTTTAGGGCCTTTACCGTGGCTGATCTGCAGTCGTTTTTTTCCACTTTATGACAACTCCCCGGCCCTCAACTGGGACGAATCATTGAATGCTTGATGTGATAAAACAATCGATTTTACATCAAATCATCAATTGGAGACAACTGAATACATCTGTGGTGTCATCTTCCCAATATCTAAGATCGGTTTATCTTGGCTTGGATTTGTATTTCAATCCCCATTAAATCCCCGACTCAGAACAACCAAATCATTATTTTATTTGTAATCAAAATAGAGCTAAGGGCAGACAATTAATCCTCAAGTAAACATCAAGATTAATCCAAAATAAGTCCAGATTTACGATTGTGGCTAAAATAAGTCGTATCTACGTAAATACCTGGGTATGTAAGACAAGAGCTGAATAATTTACGACTATTAATTTACTTGGCAATATAATGTTGTAAGTTATTCAGGTCACTTCACAGCAATGTGTTATTTTCCGCAGGTACTTGCTTACCGGCCGACGATGGAAGAAAAACATCCTGTATCTATTTATACAGAAGTGGGGCAGTTCTTAGGTGCTCTGACGTCACAGTCATTATGTTTTGTGACCCTATGTGGTTGATATAATGTACGTTATTATATTTTATGCACATTCTACCGGGGCTGTTACCAAGTCACTGCGATTTCTATACAACCCATTTATATCACCGCCGAAGAACTTGAAGCTTAGTTGAACGAAAAAGATGAAGATTCATTAACCCCTAAATCCATTTCGAGCTTGATAGCTCGTTCACAACGCGTTGGGGGCCTGAATAAGACTGGTAAGCTTAGAGACTTAACGTGGAAGTCGAGCATTGGATGATGTGTTGAAGATATTTCATAAACATTTCATGACCTTCAGTCGACGAATACAGACCTGCGAACGCCGAGTCGTGGTCGTGACCTTGATTGCATTACCAGAACTGAGCATATAGTCTGCAGAATGCGCCGAGTGGTGTGTACCTGGCCTGAACGTGCACGGCATCATAACTCAAAGCAACTAAGTTTTACGTAACTAAATACAAGTTGCAAAAGTTACAATAGATAAAATGTTAAACGAATCTGAAATAATATTTAATGGGCCGTAATTATCAGATTCCAAGAATTCTGAGTAGGGTCGCGCCGAAACGGGATTTCTAGAACCTGGAAGAACTCTTCCAAGATCCAGGATGGTGAGTCCCTAGGTTTTGAAGCATTCTACTTCAATGCCACATCTTAAAATATATTCGTTCGAGAAAACGTACTTTGACTGTCCCAGTTTTGTAAGCATATATTTGGATGGAAGAATGGGTGTTTCGTTAATTAAAATACAATTTAACTCAAACCACTGTCAAAGTAAACTATGTGTAATGCCATAATATAACAGTCTGCCTGAAATCTCTGAAGGGTATGCAGAAGTTCACGTATATAATTATAGTTAAGTTGTTTACACATACTCCATTAGCTAATACGTAGTATTTAGTTTCATCAACAAAAAGCAGCACATAGGTGCACTAGTTAGCAGTAGTGTGACATTCTGTCGACAGCAGCGCTCACTCGTTCACTCGGTCACTCATTCACTCACTGGGGCCGATCGTTTTTTGTTCGAGTCACGACGACCGCAGCGCCCCCTTGCGGTGAAGCAAGCAGCGGCCGCTTTTTATTACAAAAATAGCTCAGGTTTTGTAGCCGGTTCTATTTAATTGTCGAGGAAGCTCGATTAGAAATAGATTCTGTTTTGTTTAGAAAATGTTCTCCCGGACAATCAATTACTGTGGAGTCTTAACGTAATTATTTATCCAAGTTAGCTAGATTAGAGCTCGGAATTATTCCGTACACTAACATTTCTTAATTAAATTGCGGTGCTGACAAAATTAGGTATGTAGGAACTAGAAATGTAGTGTCGACCGATCTTCATCTGAAACTACGTCAAGGTTGGTACAGTAGCCAAGCGTTTGCGCCACAGGATAAAGTCGGGTTTCATTTTCACACACGGAACAATTAAAAACACTAAAGGTAGATAGTCGATAAAGTACAATCTTTTGTTCTTCGTGTAGATGGAACTATTACATCTCATTGGTCCAATACTTCGCCATTTTCACGTATCGTCGATGGCTGCGCAGAGGTCGCTTTGACTGCAGCGTTTGAGGTACACAGAGCAGTAAAGGAGATGAGGTTGTTTTACATGAGCATCCTCGTATGTAAGAATTGGGTTATAGACGTACTTAAAACACAGAATAAAATCTTATGATTAGGTAAAGTTTATAAAATAATTGAGTGTGAGGATTGATAATTTAAAGAACATATGAAACATGTCAAAAATACTTCTATTACCGCCCCTCGTGATCACACAAAACTAGTTTTTGTCTACTTGATAGGGTATGTATACATATAAGTGTGTGTAGTGTACTTACACAAGGGTGCACACCCTTGGTGTGGGTGTGAGGGCTCGCAATTACACTGATATATTTGTGCACAGTTTGTCGCGAGCCAAGAATGCAACCCGCGACTGACGCTCATACACACGGGTGTATAGTTCGGCGGATGAGTAATTAACGATTTGGTCACAAACATGAAGTTTGAACTTGTTTAACAATCATAAAATGTTACCGAAAAGAGAATTATTGTAATAAACTTGACTAGAACTAATGTGGTAACTTAAGAGCAACTGTTAGATAAGATAAACCTCTCTTCAAGCATTTGTTTCTTTGTACTATAGTTTTTAAGTGCTGTTTCTAATTTTCCGTTAAGCGAGATTGTTTGTATCGTTACAGAATCGTTTCAAAGTTACAAACTTGCAACAAGTACACGACACTTAAGTCAACGTTGTTATCTACTAAGTTGGCGTCCCTTCCCTGCCGTGTAGCCCCAACACGTAAGGTGTGCAATGCATCGCGGGAGACAACTCAATTTAACGTGCACCCTCGAGACATACACCCCCTCCTACACCCCGCCGCCCGCAACGCGCGCACGCCCCCCTGCACCTCTCCGCTTGATTAATATAAACAAAGTTTATTATACGAGGGATATACTTTTCCGACTCGTCGAAGTTAAAGCTGCCACACATTTCAACTTCTTGTTTACCGTGTGTCACATTCATTATTTAAATTAGCCGTAATTAGAAAGGCACGTGCTTCGTTGTTCATCGAAGGGATGCCAAACTGTGGCAATGAATCTCTCGCACGAAATGAAACAACAGACGGAAAAATAATAATCCACGCTTTAGTTCACGGATTTCATTTGTTTAAATTTTCGTAGAATTTTATTTTGAAAGTTTAATTGAGAGCTCATTCGTCAATAGTACCCAGAAGTATTTTTACGAAATTCAGTTAACCGAATTTTCGTGGAAAAGTAATTAAACTTTTTGCACTTAAATCACGCAAAAATACAGAAGTAATTTATATACCAAACTCTGTTATAAAACGCGCGCTCGGAACATAAACTCATGTAGATATGTATGAATGTAATTTCACACTGCGTAATTAAACATTATAAACCGATGAAAAACGGAATAAATGACGAATCAAAATAATAAGGTCTGCCAGAATATTAAAATAGCCGAGAACAACTGTACTGTACAAAGGATGGAAAATTAAAACGCCTAGTTGTTGTAAATTAATAGAATTAAAATACCCTTTAGAAAAAAACTTCCAACTTTCTTTGAAGCCGTCCTGATATAAAAGAATAATTAATTAAAATAAGTACGTCTGTCTGTTTGCGCGCTCAACTAGACTACTAACTCACTATAATAAAGTTTGCAACATTCGAAACCTTTTTACTATCGTGGACGTTTCCGTGAAATTTTCAGGATTCAGGGCATCGAGGTAAAAAGCAATAAGTGCAGCAATTTGGATGGCGTCCACAATTAAATTGGTTGGGAGCGAAACCGCGGCGGATCGCTAGCTACCAATAAATCTAAACTTAATGAATAGCGACTGAAATAAAAAGATTTTTAATAACACAACTATTTGAAAAACGTGAGTACTTTGATAATTAATTGGACGAAGGGGAAGAGCCTTTGCGTATGAATTTGAGAAGCGATATTTTATCCAAAAAGAAAGTAGATATTCTGAGGCTTTAAAGCAATGTTATTTTAATAATGTGTTGGTTATTTTCTAGCTTTGTGGTAGTCCTAAACAGATCCAGCCTAAGTGTCACATTAGTCACCCACGTCACAACAGTAAACCGTTGTGCATTATTTTCATCGCAGTAGCAATAAGCTATCACTTTTTGTTCAATAGCTCGTCCCTTGTTTTTCACTCGCTACACTTCTACATCTCTATCAATACTCCAAGGGCAGACTCAACCCTTGTATTCATCTTTATCCCGATGTAGACGTACTTACATATATGTCTACCCTCACGTTCCATAGCCGGGATGAATTGATACACCGTTAAGATACGAGAGATGAATAAAACAAGCAAGCTGTCAGGATTGCATTACCGCCTTATTTAATACCCTCGGAGGAAAATGAGATGATATGTTATGTGTCTGCTCAACTGTGGGAGGTTTGTCTTTCTTTGTGTTGTATGGCTTCATATGAGTTGGTTGTTGCTTTGTACAATGAGTGGTACTTGATGGAATTGCGTGAAAATTGTGATGTGCTGTTTTCAGGAGTTGAGCTTGGTAATCATTGTTGGTATATTTTTGGCAACATAGCTTTCCAATAACTAATTCACTCATCACCTGCCTAGCGTTTTCCCAAGCAATTAAGGGTTGGTTTCCAGTCTCACTGGTGACCACTGAGTTGGTACCAGTATTTAACTTAGAGCAACTGCCTATCAGACTTCTAAAACAAGTTAGAAGGTAACACGATACGCCTTGAAAGACATTTTATTTATACTAACGTGTAGTCTCTTCTTTTGTATAAATAGAACAGCTTCAATGAGGATCAAACATAAATTTTAATAATAATTATAACTCTCAATGCCTTCATTGAAAGGATTACGTAGTTACCTCCCACGGATGTACTGCAACCTACGCCTTTCTAAACTCGACAACTTTTATAGAATAAACCTCTACAGTGGGAATCGTTAATCGTCTTACCAAAACGCCTACGAGTGGAAGAAATATTTATAATTAGAACAAACTCTATCGGCGTTCCTAAGTTGTAGGCAAAGTGTGGAAACATTTTGGATACATACACGTACCATTTAAACAGTCTCTGGAAAGAGAAAAAACCAAAAGTGATTTGAAAAAAACATTTAACTGATTTAATACTTTGATTTAAAATAATTTGAGTCAAACGAAATGAAAGAGAATACCTTAATCTTTTATATCTGAGTCCTGTTACTAAGTTACTGTACAAAAAACCTTTTTGAATCAACATGATAGGTACTGGTACAGTCTACAAAAACACAAAAGAAAATCGAAAGCGAAAGGTCCTACCAACCAGCTTTATGGGCTGTAATACGTATCCCCATAAGCAGCAAACGATCTTGCACAAATAAATGCATGGCGGTGTGAACACCATAAAACTTCGCCTACTTACAGTTCCCCTCGTTTGCCGAAATTGAGCGAGCTCCCCCATAGATAACACTCCATTCCCTCGAGGTGCCATTTACAATGCAGATCGTAATTGGGGCACGGGAAATTGTTTGTTAGCTGCCTACCATTAAAGTCTCTGGTGAGCGCATCGCGGTGTTGGTGAACACTCGCGCTGCATTAATGTCGTCATCTGTATAAGAAACTCGTTGCAATATTGATTAGTTGTGACGAACGTCGCACTTATGATCTATATATCGGAAAGTTTGTTTAAACTTCTACTTCGAATCTAGTTTATCTTGATGAGCTTTCGCAATATTTAATCCATTACACTTTCCGATTGTATAAAACATTTTGAGATAATCATGGAAGTTTTTCGAGAAGCAGATATACCTCGACGAGCGATCCTCAATAGACCAAGTACCGTCTGAATTATTCCATGTTTGTGTTGTTCACGCAACCTCGAGTCATCTCCCCCGAGAGGTGCAGGAGGGTTCGTAATCTAGGATTTCTTTTTCATTTACTTTATTTTGTTGTAATCTAACGTTACGAGTGCTGCGCAGTTAAATCTCTACGTGAGATACAATTCATCTGCATTTCTGTAGCGAGAATTACTTTTTTTCTAAAAGGGAATTCGTTTTATTCCATCGGAGTCAATTTAGGGAAAACTATTTATTTATTTGCAGACTACATTTTGGGAATTAGTCTGGGAATAATAGATGAAGTAAATAAACGTTTGTGTCTATAGAAATAGGTGTCAAAAGAGTATAGCAAAAATTAAAAAAAAAACCGGCCAAGTGCTAGTCTTACTCGCACACAGGGTTCCATAGCCCCAAACAATATAATAACAATATTTTGAACTGTCATTCATTAGTAAGTAGTATTAGTTAGTAAACTTCCACTAAGCCGCAAAACTAAATTTGTTTTTCATAGTATGTTTATGAAAAACAAAGTTACTTCTGCAGTTTGATGAAAAAGTCCCATATCTCAAAAACTAAACATCTTATCTTATTGAAACCAATTTTCATTGATAGTTTTTTTTACGTTCTACAATTCTATATTTTTTTAGAATTTTCCTTCTCTTATTTTAGAAATTAGATGGGGGGACACACATTTTACCACTTTGGAAGTGGCTCTAGCGCAAACTATTCAGTTTAGACAAAAATGATATGAGAAACCTCAATATCATTTTTGAAGACCTATCCACAAATACCCCACACGTACGGGTTTGATGAAAAAAAAATTTTTGCTTTTCAGTTCTAAGTATGGGGAACCCCAAAATTTATTGTTCTTTTTCTATTTTTGTGTGAAAATCTTAATGCGGTTCACAGAATACATCTACTTACCAAGTTTCAACAGTATAGTTCTTATAGTTTAGGAAAAAAGTGGCTGTGACATACGGACGGACGGACAGACAGACAGACAGACAGACATGACGAATCTATAAGGGTTCCGTTTTTTGCCATTCGGCTACGGAACCCTAAAAAGTATGGTGTGGTAAAGTCAAAAGGGTGTCGTAGCACGTAAACAATGATAGGAAGTCGCGTCCAGGATTTCATACTTTTTTTTTGTTGTGTTACGGCAAATTTTAATGTTGTTATGGGTAAGTTTTTGTAATAAACAAAGCATTAACGAGTTTTATTTATCTCTATCTATCTGTTTTGATTATCGAAAATAAACAAAATTTTTTTTGCAAAAAAAAACCGACTTCAAAAAACCCTAAACGCACTAAAAAGTTAAAAATAATACTATAACCTACCTATATTAATAAACCCAACCTAACCGACGATTAACCTATAATAAAATTTAATAATTCTTTGGAGTCGTTGCCAAGCAATATAATTTGAATTAATTAATGAATTAATATTTAGAAACTGTTTTTGTGAAATTGTTTTTTGTTTTTCTGGCCATAGTATGTCTATATAGTCATTCAGGTATCGTATATTGCTTGGCACCGACTCCAAAGAATTATTAAATTTTATCATAGGTTAATCGTCGGTTAGGTTAGGTTTATTAATATAGGTAGGTTATAGTATTATTTTTAACTTTTTAGTGCGTTTAGGGTTTTTTGAAGTCGGTTTTTTTAAAAAAAAAAAAAAAAAATTTGTTCATTTTTAGTGACATATTTTAAATCTAATAATAAAATATGGGTAGGCCTAGTAAAGATGCTTCTCGTATGAGAAAACGGCGTCGAACTGAAACTGAGAAAAAGGAAAAAGGACAACGATTAAAAGAAATTAGGGAAAGAAATGATCAACGCATTTTGAATAAGAACCCTGATCATCGCGAAAACAGACTGTCAAAGTAGAGGACCTACATGTTACGTAGGTTGAATAAGGAAAGTCAAGTCTGTGGTACACCTGGAAAATGCATACCGTTACAATTCCAACAAGCCCAAACACAGCTAAGATACATTGTCTTATTATGGAGTTCCGGTGCCTGTCTCTTGGCTTCATCATCAGATCTGGTGGTAGAATGGTTCTCATTGAACGCAAATATTTCACTTGTTGTAGAAAATACTAAAATCGCTGTACGTTTTCCTATAAAATTTGAAGAGTTCCCTCGATTTCGCCAAGATTCCATCATCAGATCCCAACTTGGTGACTATGGGACCAAATGGAAATCATAGGCTTTGGAATAAAAAAATAATTTTCCAAATCGGTTCGTACATGACTGAGTTATGCGCAAACAAAAAACGCAATGCAGAGTAAACGAAAAGTTAGAATATTTAGATTTTTGTCAAAACCGCTTGTCTGATTTCGATAAAATTTTCACGGACCATTTGGAAAGTATACGCTTTCCAACAAAAAAAGAATTTTTCAAATCGGTTGGTAAGCGACAGAGTTATGCGCGAACAAACATTAAAAAAAAAATACAAACATCCGAATTGAGAACCTCGTCCTTTTTTAGAAGTCGGTTAAAAAAGGAACGAGGTCACACTTCAATTATTTGGTCTGCTAGAAAAACAAGCTAAAATATGTACGAGAAGATTGGTTGGTAACAAAACTTATATTATTCTATGCGAAGTCACGTATATTCAAAGACCTCCCCTAAATATGAATATACTATTCTGCTGACTCCCTGGAGTGCTGTAAACGTGATAATAATATATCAAATATGGACAGAATAATGCGATAAGTATTCAAATAAATCATAATTTTATGGAAATTATTCTGCTAAAACGCAACAGTTGCTTTTTAAGACGACATTGAAACAGATATGATTGTGTACATCTTGAGATTTTAAGCAATCAGTGAAATAATTTAATTCTGCTCTACTAAATTCAAAGCATTCTTTCAATATTTTAGGCACAAACAAAAACAAAATTCGAGATAATTTAATCGTTCAACCTTTGAACTCAAACTAAGAATTTTAATACTGAAGTCTAATTACATTTTTCACGCAATTATACAATCTTCTCCTTTGAAAATCAAAGCGTTGGTGGTTCAAAGCAATTTCTTACTGCGTTAATAACGAACGTAGGTAAACTAAGCAGTTATTGGGTTTGATTCGTTGAATATTTTATTAAATAATATCAATTTTATTTTGTATTCTTTTGTGCTTCAATAAGTGTTATGTCATGTCAACTTTGCCTGCAGGGTATAAACGAGTCTAAAAATATTGTGCATTTACAACATTACCTATAAATAACACAATATTATTATTAATATGTATGTTGCACTCACTACTCGCACACTTTCTTGAAGAAATTATTTGATTTAAATTTTTAAGCGTTCCATCGAATGCTGTTTACTTATTTGGCGAACACTTTTGCTATTACTTTCCAAGTTGAATGCGTTACTTCTCTCAGTGCAGTGATCCGTAACTCGTTCTTAAAATTAGAGTGAGTAAACTTTGTTTTACCAGTTACCTACAACTTTTTTTATAAGATTAAGTAATATCGTCTCAAAATAACTCATTGTAGCGGAGAAGCATGTTTCGGTGTGACCGTTGCATATTTAGTTGGTGTGTGTGAGAGAATAAATTTTGCGTTTTTCGTTTTAGTCCTAAATCAGCGCGGTATAAAACGAGAGTATAATAGAAGCAGTTGTTTGTTTGCGCGCATAAATCAGCAACTTTGTGCGCTGTGATCGTGCCGCCGCCTCCCTCCTCGCTTGCCCTGCATGACCCCCCCCTTCCCCCCTGGTACGACCATGCGGCTCGGTGCACTATTTGTCTCACTTTATTTATGACTTCTTTTAAACATACCACCGAAAGAGTCCCGGCTGATGCCTGGGGTTTAATAAAAAAGTATTCTCAAAAAGAAAATAAATCTCTTAAATTGTAGATGGTCAATTTTTTCTTGAAAGTAAGTATCCCTTGAGTATCATACGAAGAACACTCATGAGTAAGACTGAGAGCATCAGTCACTTGAGTTTTTTATTTAACAATAATGTCCTTCAAACAATACCTACGATATTGATGCTTTCGCATGTAGGTACTAGTCTTTAATCAGGACAAACCCTAGCCATGACATTTTAGGTTTTTATTTCCCAATTAATTGTCAAAGAAACATTGTAAAACGGCACAGCGAGCGTCCCAATCCCCGGACGAGCGCTCGCCGCTCGTAAACCGTCCACAGTCCACACCAGCACGAGAAAGCACGAAATTGATGAGCACTGAGCAAAAACACAGAAGGTTTATAGCATATTATGACAAGGGAGAACAGGCAGACGCTCAACACTCACATACACCCGTCGTAAGACGATCTCAAACAAATGCTATTCGTCAGAGCGCTTGCACTCGCTGTACGTAGATCCGTTTCCATGTGTGCGTGCGTTTTCGCTTGCTGTCTAAAGTGGGTTCTCTGTATCTTACTATTCTGTGGTAAAAGCCTGTGCTACGTTAAAATTGAATTCAATCCTCGCCTGAATTCCGAGCCAGTGCTAGTGTTGTGACCACAAGCCGAACATGCGACCGACGCCTTCCGAACGAAACCCGACCAATTACGTGATCAAAAAGTGTCCCAACCACGTATTATTAGATGGCAATTTGTTGCACAATTACAAACGGATTTGTTGCAGCTTTTGCAGCGAAATTGTAAATGTTAGTGTAGTTAGTCTGACATAGCCGATGTTGCTGCAAATTCTAGCAAAATAATAATAGGTTACAAGGTGTGCCACTGTATTATTCTTGTGTATGGCTAATAAATATAGAAAGAGCCCATCATTTACCTTCACAGCCGTTGCCGAACGATTGATATCTAAATCTATAGATAATATGCATTTCGTTCAAATGGAATTTGCATGGCTTTATTTACAAGACTCAGTTTGCAAATCCTTTTTTTTTTTGGGAATGGCATCTCGCAGTTCAGCCTAGGAGGTTGTCGTCTGCTTAACCGGACTATCCTGTGGGTGCCTTAAGAGTAAGGCCTCCAGCCAGGGCATAAAAACTTACAAACTAAGCGACTACACGCTAAGGGCACCCCTTGTGGGGTACGAGCCTCGGCTTAGGGCGTCGCACGGGGAGGACTGCATGGGGACAGGCTGGATCTGAATGATATCATTATTTAGGGGCTGATTTAAAACTACTGGCACAGCATCGCGGGCTGGCTCGAGCGAGGGTCGGGGAGGGCATGGATTAGGATGTCGCGACGAACCTCTTAGCAATTCCCGACAATCGAAATCTTTTATACACTTGTCAACCATCTAACCGTCGCTATGCGAACGTTTGATAATTTTTCAACTCTAGTCGAAGCAATCAATTCAAAGGCATCTATTTCTCGAGGAATGTGAAAGTTTAAACAATATCAGATATATCAAAGTATAACTTTCATTGATGGGGTGTTATATTTAATACTTCACAGGAATGCGCTAGGGGAGCGCCCTCTGGC
The DNA here is from genome assembly GCA_949152445.1 of Cerastis rubricosa. Classification (NCBI taxonomy): domain Eukaryota; kingdom Metazoa; phylum Arthropoda; class Insecta; order Lepidoptera; family Noctuidae; genus Cerastis; species Cerastis rubricosa. Next base: position 21,777,992 of record OX424541.1, read on the forward strand.
GACGAGTTTGAGCCTGAGAAGTTCGGGAATTTTTGGATCTACATTTAGAATATCAAAAATTCTGTTAGAAGTACTTTTTTTTTTATTCACAACATAAACATTCTCTTTCTAGCTTCTGTAAGGAAAATATATCATTTTGGTTACTCAATGTACCTACTGAAAGTCACATTAAACACGCAAATTCGTTCTGTTCTTTATTACGACTGGTAACAGTTTTTGCTACGTATGTTTCTATTTTATAATGACATTGCAAAATAGGCACTGTTTTGGGTATAATGGTTTAATTTAACAATTAAATCCTTTCACAAATACACAAAATAATGGCTAGAAAAAACTGTTAAACTATGTATGTTCTTATTTATTTTTTTTTATTTTTTTTTTTTAAAAACGTTGCCCCACACTAGGAATTTCTCCTGTATCGTGGGTGCGTTTACAAACATTTAAACTAACATACACAAACAGCCAGACCCGGAACAACTATCTGTAGGTCATATAAATATTTGTTCCGTGCGGGGATCGGACCCGCGACACGCAGCGCAGCAGTCGATCGCTCAATCACTGCGCCAACCGTGTCGTCAACCGTGTGTTCTTATATATAAAAATTGCGTTTAAACTAAGGCTACTCGATTATGAACAAAATCTCAGAACTACAACAAAGAAAACCACTAACAAAGAAACAAATTCGACTTCCAAGAAACACTAGATTTTAGAAGTAATTTATTAAATTCCTTTACCTTAATGAGTCTTACTAAATACAACTTTCCACCAGCCTGTCTAGCTCGTACCTTTAGAGAAAAGCTTGAAGTAATCCCAATTATGCATCATTACGGTCGCCAACAACAGACGCCCGCCCACACAAAAGCGCTGGAGTTATTGTTACGCGAAGTTTTCTATTATTAGGAAACTAAAGACTCTTCGACAATCTCTTATTAATTACATCAAGATTCAAATATTGTAAAGACTTGTTCGTTAGCGCGACTCGGTTTGTGCTGACAAAGGTTTCACGAACATGTCTGATGCTTGTCAGAACAATAATACTACAACTCGAATCTACGCATGACACGAATCAATCGTACCTATATAAAAAAATATTACTAAATCAAAAGTATATGAATATCTTTTCTTTTCATTTTTATTGAAAAAATAAATATAATTTCCTTCATTAATTTAACTGAGGTTAACAAAACGTCAATATGTCCTACGCTAATAAAAATGGATTGATGACAGCTTGGTATAATCGTCACCCATTCTGTTAATGCGCGATGCCATCAAACTATCGTGGTGCATCAACCATAGTGGTCGCGGTGGTTATCAAAGTAAAATACTTAAATGCAAAAGTCACGCTTTGGTCTGAACTATTGGGAAACACAGGAATAGCTCTACACGTAACGGATGTTTTGTACTTGAAGCCAAGGTAGTGGCTTTGTGGGTTAGCATCTATATGTAGATAAAATGAAGTAAATTTGTCTGCCATTTATCTGATTAAATCTTTTGAGTAAGTGTAAGGTTTGCACTACAGGCACATCAGTGGTAACGAAACTAGTATTAGCTGGCCCTTTATCTATTGGTTCTCCGTACTAAGCTAGACCACCTTAAACTCAAAGTGTGAATACTGACATGCGGCTTACTGTACAAATATGCAGTTTGAAAAAGAAAGGTTATTATTCTGAAAATATTAATTGTTACGAGGTATCTATCGTCTTTTATAAAATCTGTTTCATTGATGCGACATGAAAAACTAGGACGAGGTATGAAATTAACTTTATTGTTTTAATTTAATTATTAAAACAATAAAGTTAATCTAACTTAAATTCTAAGTTCATTGTCTAATCCAATCTGGCTAGATGGGGTATAGTCGACCCATATTTGACACTATGCGAGTGTGGAATCCCAACACCTTCTCTTAAATAAGGCGAACGACAGAGCAGTCCAGTGTTCAGGTCGCTAGCGCTATGTAGGTACAAGTCAAACAGTACCTGAGCCATAGATTCGAGTAGAAGAAGAAGAATGTCCCAATGTTCACTCATTCTCCAAAAGTTCAGAGTTCTGTCCAAACTTACAAACCAATCACGTGTTTACCCTCTCACCGACCTAAACCTTGCTTGTCGCAACGAGAACTAACTGGTAACTGTTACCGACACAATCGCTCATTAGCAGCGACAAACAATGGAGACGCGCGGGTCATAACCGCCGCGCGCCGTACGATACGGGAACAGGTGGCCGGTAATAACCTATTCATTCACAAATAGAAGGCAGTGTCGTTAGAAATACTGAGTTTTTATTCACCTATGTACTTACCTCGAGTATTTTGTATGAATTTGGACTGTAAATCTCATCGATTAGTGCACTTCACAAAGGCCAGGTACGTAGTTCTCGCAACCAGCGTGCCTGTACGGCCAGATATATATATAGCAAAACTAGTATGTAAGGGTAGGCAAGCTGTGCTGTAGTCTCTGCCTACTCCTATAGGAACAAGGCGTGAGCTGTCGTAGAAGTGTACCGTGAACAACTGTTAGTGTCGGGCTTCTGCTGTTACACAGTGTATACAAATACGTCATTGCTTTTTGAATAGTTTTATGTTTATCTTGTTAAATGAAAAGTTATTGTTTACTAATACAACCGTAGGTTTGTTGTTACGTCTCTGAAACAATTAACAAACTGGACGTATTTCTAAAAAAATCTAAAGTGCTAAAAATTGGAATGAAATAAATTAAATAGAGTGCCATAAAAACATTCAACTGAATCGTGTTTGTGCACAATGTGGGCATCACACTCCACCTTAAAGTTTTTTTAGTGACTTATTCCAATAAACCCCATGAATATTCATACGGCAAGTTATCTGTTGGAATATGGAAATTGGAGTTTTATCTGTCTTTTTATTTTTACATCTGTGGAGATCAGTAACCGGGATGTGCGCTTTATAACTAGCTTCAATTATGTATCAGTTTTATAAGCCTACCGCCTAGCCTAAAATATGTTTATAAATTCTGAATCTTGAGACGCAGAATTCAGAACACATTTTCAAAACAAAGTTACTGTTACTGTTAGCCTATATCATCCCACTGCTGGGCAAAAGCCTCTCCCCATGACTTCCAAGTCCTTCGATTCAGGGCCAATGTAGTCCACTGGTCGTTAGTTCTGTCCAGCTCGTCCCGCCATCTCCTGCGAGGTCTACCGCGGCGCCTTCTGGCTGTGTCAGGGCTCCACATTGTGGTTATTTTGGCCCACAGCTCGTCGGGCATACGGCAGACATGGCCAGCCCAGTCCTACTTCAGCTTAACGGCTTTTTGAGCAACGTCAGTTATTTGTGTTTTGGAGCGCAGTGTGGTGTGGCTTACATGGTCGGTTAGTTTGACGCCTAGAATGCTGCGCTCCATTGCACGTTTGCAGACCTTGAGTTTGGACTTTTGAATATTTGTCAAAGACCAAGTTTGGGATCCATAGGTCAAAATGGGAAGAATGCGCAAGTCCATGATTTTTCTCTTTAGTGATAAAGGAAGGTTTATTTTAAAAGAAAGTTAAATTCGTAAAAAGGTAGTAGGTAGTTATCAAAATAATAACAAGCATCTGTAAATTTGAGTCTGCGGTAATACCAGCCGCGCCAGTAAACGTAACCGTGGACGTTAGCGTTGGTATTTAACCGGAGACGCTAAACTTATTACGACAACGAGGCTGGAGTTTATCTGCGAACTGCTTGTAACTGCGAGGCAAAGGTCGCTAAGAGTCACCCAAGTAGCAAAATAATGTCATATAAATAGTACAATAACGTTTTTTATGTAACTTCCAGCCATATGAAAATGGTTTTATAATAGTTTTTTATACGTAAATATAACGCGGGTTTGGGCGCAGATTATATAACATTTAAATCGTGTAAGGGTCGCATTGCAGTCGCGTCAGCGACAATAACGTTGTGTAAAAATCATGTAGACATTGTAAGTTTAACTAGTAAGGTTTGTAAAAGTTTCTAGTAATACTCTTACATAACCATATCATCGTATAGATGTTTTATTATGCTGATGGTCGGTCTATGGTGCAAGCTAGACCATTTGTGTGACAGTTTATTGTGTTGTGATAGAACTTATAAAAATGTAAGTCAGAATATTTTAAGAGTCTTTATTATTTATTAATTTAATGTAAAGAAAGTTTACTGTGGTGGAAGATGAAGAGCGGTGACTTAAACTTGGGAATTTAAAATTTTCGACGATATATATGGTTATTTTCGTTAATATTTTAATGGGCCTTCATAATAATGGTATTTCAATAATGTTTTTAAAAATAAAATATATTTATTAGCATCAATAGTGTCCGCCATATTGCCAATAGTCATTGGGCGACTGCAATTAGACATGTATATAACTATTGGTCGTATACATGTTTTTATACGATTTATGACGTCCACCATTACGGTTTCAATTAGAGTTCTGTTGGACAATAGAAAAACCTTTGTGTATAGTCATGGCAATACTTCTGTATTTTTACAGGGACATCATGGTGATATATTTTGGCGTTGATAAGTTTTTAACAAAAAAAGACTTCAAGTTGCTCTAATATTTAAAATGGCTATGGGATAACACGCATTTTCATTTATCTATATAAATATATAACTTTTTAGACCCATGTAGCCTGCTTATACTTATGAAGTTTGAATAAAATCTGGTTCTGTCATTTCGGAAAATAAGGACTTGAAAGTTTGTATGAAATATCGTAAGGTGTAAACGCTCTTAACAATAGTAATACGAGTACGTAGTGTTTATTGTTAATGTATTTTTTTTTATGTGTTTGTTATATTTAACCATAACAATGATATTATGATATATTGATGTTTTAGATATGGCCTTCAAAATTGTACAAACTTTAGAAAGGGACAAGTCAGTTTTATCAGCGGTGACTGAAAAATGAGAACAAAATGGTATCCTGTATCGGCCAAGAAGAAAAGTGGAGGATTTATTAAAGAATCCATCATCATGTCCCGAAGCATCTTAGTCCACAATTCAATGTGTCGTCAAAAGAAGTGGAATAAGTTCACTAGAAAGTCCTGAGATAGAGGTCACTCAAATGTCAAGCATAAGCGACACAGAAGAGGAACAAAATTACTTTATAATTAACAAATTTTTAATTACTTAAAATAAGTAAATTAAAGTTTGAATGATGCCAAATAAAATACCATTTAGGTATGCGATTTTTATTTAAATTAAAGAGTAGTAATGGTATTAAAATATACTATCGTTATATTCATAACGCTCATAACGTTTTCATATCATTGATAGTAAATGAACATTCGCAATTGAATGTTGAAAAATGTAAGGAACCACTTTCATTTTTACCACTTTATTCTTGGTTGAGCACAGTTTCTTCCAGATTAAATGTAGTTATCGTTGCTGTACTTAACAATTATAATTGATAATTTATATTTAAATTTCTTCTAAAACCACCACAGCGTTTAATTCTTTTCCACTTTTTTAAATCCATAGTTAATATAATACGTAATGAAAAATGGCGACTGGGTAATATTAAAGATTCTAACTATTGTTAAAATAATCAAATGACCTATAAAGGTTACATAAGAGTAATGTTTCAACCTAAAAGTTACTTAAAAGTGGAATTATACGACCTATCATAAAGATTTTATAATAGTTAACTATAAAATCATTACATAACAGTTTGTTATTTAAGTGCTGAATAAAAGGTTCTAAATTTACAAAGCATGGCGACTCATCACTATTTTCTGACTGAAACGTTTACTCGACTTAACGTTATATGACCGTCATATAAATTGTTGAGATGACGTTTACCAGACACATTAATATGACTTAAATTAAATATAACTAATCAGTCGAACTGAATACTACTATACAACAGTATAGTTGTAACAAAACTTTTATAAACCCCTTACATGTCTGTTAGTTGTATAATTCTAGAATTATACAACTTTTTTGCTACTTGGGCAGTGACGTCACGGCGCTGTCACCATTGTTCGCAAGTTGTCGGCTCTGCCTACGGCACTCGCGCCAGTTTCACCCAGTTCCATTCAACGCAATCCAGTTCGAACCGGTTCGCGGCGCTCCCGACCAGTTAATTTAAGTTGCCGCGGTCTTTGAGTAATTGGTTGAACGTTTACTCATTCATACGACGACGGTCTATTTGCTCAAAGGGAGTTCTGCAGGCTTTGTGTGCCGCTGACGTGCCTAGGGCCTAACAATTGCCTGGATAATATTAAATTAAGCTGCCAATTAAGATTTTCAGTCTCGCTGCACCACGCATTTGCTATGCGACAAAGCGAAGCGGAATAATTAGCACGTCTTATACACGAAAGTGCACTCATAGTTGATATAAATCCGTTTGAAATGTTGATTGAAGAAATGAGCTGAGTTTCTAGATTACATATCCGCTGGTATTGCATTTCCATTCCAACTATGCAGGTAGTCGCAGATCCTAAAATGGATTCTATAAACTTCGCAATGTGTGTTCTAGTGACAATTTAACTGGAGTAAAATTCCAATTCAGGTTAAAATACATCAGAAAGTTTGGTTAAAAGCGGCGCCGGAGCGGTCCCGGACCGGCGCCGCGCCAGGAGTGCGGGTACGGCGCGGGGACGAGACGGCGCGGTGCGGCCCGGACGAACGAGTGTTGTTCCACAAAGAGCGAGACTTATTGTAATCAGACGGCGGTAATAAAACCGTCCGAGACGCGCCGTAATGAACGACGGATATAACAACGTTTAATATTTCCGAAACAAATTGACCAATAAAACAAAAAGTTGCCAAGTCTTGATTTCCTCGGAGCTCGAACTTGTTCAAAGTTCCAATTGTAGTCGGATTGTTTTTTAAAGTATTCTGCGAGTCCGTCCCGGGGGTGTGCGGGTGTGAGATGCGGTGCGATGGGGGGGGGGGGTACCGCGAGGCAAAGAGGCGTTTGCTTCACTCAATAAAAAATCGTGCGGCGATGGTTACGGCAACATTTTCATTCGCTAATCTCCGGGCGCGCACTAATCCTCCGCGACTCGTGACAGACGGGCCATGTTTATTTTATTCCCCTTCGAAATTTATATAAGCCGAAAGGAATTCGCTTCGGACTGGAGCTAAGTTTTTAATACAATTTGCCAAAGTTTAAATAAATTAATGTTATTGTTGGAGTAACTGACGTCGCGCCATTACTCCGTCAATATTAGATCATTCCCTTGAATCAGTAACGAAATCTGCTTATAAGAACTTTTGCTTGTCTCAGACTTACCTACAGTAATTACTTAAAACTCATTAATCTCTTTGTACTTGAAATGGTACTCAAACTTTAGCGATATCTGAAGAGCCTGAACTGCAAACTACAAAATGTTCCCAATATTTTAAGTGAAAACTTCTTTAGCGGCGTTGTGCACTTTTGTGATGGGTAAAAATGTTAAACTCGCGTCAGGTGTCACGTGTCCTGATCGAACTGATTGACATTAGGTTAAGAAGGAATTTGAACTTTATGACATCTGTCATTGAGTTTGGGTTTCCAAAACTGGACAATTCGTAAGATGGATTGATATTAGGTTACGAAGGAATTTGAACTTTATGACATCTTCCATTGAGTTTGGGTTTCCAAAACTGGAAAATTCGTAAGACGTATTGACATTAGGTTACGAAGGAATTTGAACTATAAGAAGGAATTTTACTTTATTATCATAAAAGTGGGAATAGGCTCATCTTTCAAACAAAACCCCGTGAACACGATGACCACATTTGTTTAACACCCTTACTTCTATTGGTCCGCACAAATAGTTTGCGGGCCAATAGTACTTAAACAAAAAAAAAGGTTAACCGAAAAAAACGCGACCGTCCGCAAAATGTCCACGCTACTATGGTAGCCCAAAACAAAATATAATCAAATGTCCGTAGCGTGGACATTTGACTATATTTTGTTTGGTCCAGAAAATTTGTTCCGAAAAACGCACTTACAAATTTTCCTCTATAGCAATCTCAATAACTTTGCCCTCTATGTTATCTGTATTGAATTCCGCGTCGAATGCAAAAAGAACGAGAATCTCAGCCGTACAAAATTAAATGTCAAAAATGTTATAGACGTCAGGTGTCAAATTTCACCGTATTGAGTTGCTGTGATATAAGTTCCCTGGTTTTAAAACGTGAGTACTATTTTATTTATAACCCAATGTATATAGTGATATATATCAAAATAAACTTCATTAATCAAGCTTTACGAATATCTAAGAATATCACGTTCGGGCCTCCAAATACGCCTAAAAATTTTTCAGGTAAGGCAAACGTCCGGACGTAATTATGGGCCTCGATCATAATTTTTTTGAAATTATTGCAAAAATAGTTAAAAATGTGCGCGTTTTATGAAAATTTGTTCAATTAAGTAATTATTAGTGTCTCCGCAATATAAAACAGTAAAAAAAACCGGCCAAATGCGAGTCGGACTCGCGCACGAAAGGTTCCGTACCATTATTTATAAAAACGAAAAAAACCTTGTTTGTATGGGAGCCCCCCTTAAATATTTATTTTTTTTCTTTTTAATTATTTGGTGTTATAGCGTCAAGAGAAATACATAATCTGTAGAAATTTCAACTCGCTAACTATCACGGTTCATGAGATACAGCCTGGTGACAAACAGACGGACGGACGGACGGTCGGACCCGTTATAGGGTCCCGTTTGACCCTTTGGGTACGGAACCCTAAAAACCAAATCATAGCAAATATTTTACGAAAACACGACAAAATCAGTAGGTATCGAATTTACAATTTTGTTTTAAAAAAATCTCAGGCTCTGTTAATGATCCCAGATGTTTGACCACCGTTTTTCGACCAATAGGAATAAAACAAAAAACGGACCAAGGAATAGAAACTTTTTAACTGTTTTAACGGGCGGGAGGAAACGCCCGGGTGTTACCACTGCAAGGATCGGCCGGAGGATGCGGTGGAGCACACCGTGGAGCTCTGCCCCGGTTGGGCTGAGCACCGCCGTGTCCTCGTAGCGGCGAATGGCGGCGGCGACCTCTCGCGTCCGGCCCTGGTTCAATCCATGGTCCGGAGCTAGAGGGAATGGAAAGCCGTCACCAACTTCTGCGAAGCAGTCATGCTAGCGAAGGAGGTGGCGGTGGCGGAAGGTAGTGGGACGGGAGAGAACCTCACGTCCCAGCCGCCGCGGGACACGCCCCGGGCATCGGGGGCAACCATAGGCCCCCCGCAACCGTAGGCGCGGACCTGTGGATGGTGAGTAATGGGCTAGCTCACCGTCCGTCTGCCTAATCACGGCAGGCCGTGCCGACGGCGCGTTTGTATTCCATGCGCGCCTAAAGGAGATGTCAGCAAATTGGAAGGGTCCGAGAGGGCCGATGCCTGCCAGGGTTGCGGGCTGTTCGAAAGAGATACCGTGGCCCTGGAACACAAAGGGCTAGGGTCTGACACTCCCTTCCACTCCGCCCAGAGCGGAGGAAGTCATTTGATGATTTCCCATCCGAAAAAAAAGGAATAGAAAGTTTTACTTTTTAGATAGTCCTTACCGTGCTCCGATACCCAGTTTGGTGATGGTACTTTATAACATCTGTCATTGAGTTTGGGTATGCACAAACAAAACCCTCGGTTTCTCCAAAGAGATAAAGTTCGTAAGACGGATTGTTATAGTTCTAAAGTGTTAAATTTTTAATCTAATATAAATTGTCATGTTTGTGAACGATAGCGTAATAAATGAATATTGTATTTTACTACATAAATGATAGTACTTTTATACTGATAATTATAGCAATTCGTGCAAAATTATTCCCAAACCATTCCAAAATATCAAAAATGCACAACTCTAATATTCAAGTTTTCACTTCTGCCGGCACTCCCGAAGTGGAAACCCGTTTTTTTTAATAACATTTCTAACAAGCTGGAAGTATCCCAAATAGCTCCACTTTCGATATTATCAATCTCGTGAACGAGCGCCTCTCGCTAACGACTGCCTCAGCGGTAGAAGGTCGTAAGTAGCACACAACTCTAGAGGTGATCGACTAAGACGCAGGGAATGCAATATCTTGGTAGGTAGATATAGATTCTTGGGTAAAGCAGTGTTCCTAGATACAATATTCTTCGTTGAAGGATACAAGAAATAACTCAGCTTTAGCCATCAAATGGAGGTTACCTATTAGGCAATCACAAAACGCGAACATGGATGGACATGACATGAATATGGATTTCTTTCACAAATTAAACGTCTTACAATTTTATCGGAATATGGAGGACTATATGATGTTGTACGCATCATTAACTAAATTTGCACTGCAACATGAAGATAAGTCCTCGACACTACGTATAAGTAAAGTAAAGGCAAGAAAACGTGAACCTATAGTAGCAGCAACAGACAAGTAGAACAAGAGATTTGGCGAAATGCTCGGATTTCTACACAATAATCGCGAGTCGAGAGAATGCGGTCTCGAACTCTTCCGCAAATGTGGTCACGACGCGCGACGCAATGAAAATTGTAATACATAAATGATCTAAAACTTGAAGCTGTACTACGTATGTATTGAACCTGTATTGTGAATGTGTATAATTATTGAATTGTACAAAACTTGAAAAATTTTCACACGGCAACCAATCAAGCTATACAAAACCAGTTTATACGTATCTTTCACTGTATGGGAAATTACTACTAAGTGCGGCCATGTTATAATGGAAATGTCGCCGAAATTTACTGTCGTCTGGTGTACTATAATAAAAATGTAACAGACTAAAATCTAATCCAATTAACAACAACATGACCGATGCAGACTCCGGGCTGCTGCTTCTACGAAAGTATTGATGGAAAATATTAAAGACATTCATATTCCTGTCAAAACCCGAAAGCACTTTGCCCAACCAGGGAAAGCGACCTCTGAATCAATGAAGCTTGCAAATAACAATTAAGTTTCAAGATGTGCTGGATATCTTCAAGAATACATTCATCGTAAAGGTTTTATTTTCATATAGGTTTCCTGCCAATTATTACTTAAGCCACAAACCTACCAACAACCCGCGACAGTAAATCAATATCTCCCATCTCTTCCCCTTAATATTTCACTTTCCTCAATCAGTCAAAGAAAATATAAAACATTCCCGAAGCTATATTAAATCATATTTGAATTAACATGAAAAGCAGAAAAAAGTAAAACTCGCGTCACATCCGTCTCTTGTTCGATAAAAGAATATTCATCCTAAAAAAATGGCATCTTATCGGAAATATACAAATGATATTATTGAACGAGTTGGGACCCGGGTACGTAATAAACGTTTGAGATACATAAGTTATTCCCGCGTAGGTATCTCGCATCTTGTATGCTTTGTTCGCTCCGCTTCGAGCACTGAGCGCGAGAGCCGAGCGAGCGAAAGAACTTTCTTGATTGCTGTTTTTCAATCGCAATTTGATCTCATTACTCCAACTATTGATATTTCATGAATATTTTTACATACGCGACACGAGTGCTGGTTTTCCTTTAATAATGAACCTATTAAAACTTATTCATACGAGTTTGAATAATTAAGGTTTTAATTGAATGTTTCCATCATTTCTGGAAACTGATATTGTATGATCAATAACCACCAAATGAAACAATGAAACGAGATACAATTCATACATCAAATTTGGAAGTAATTGTCCATTGTTATGAGTACCTGCGGCCATTTACATTTATCAAGATCTACTCGCAATAAGTTGAAATAACAGATAACTGAAATATGTTATAGTTTTCATTGTTCCAAAATTACGTAACAATACAGTTAAACTGAAAAGCACTCGAGTACTGACAATGCCTTCCCCCTTCCCTCTTATCTTACAACTCAAATTACACGAACTTCTCAAACAAAATGCACGAAAAAATCTCGTCTCAGGTTTCATCAGCAGATATATGGAAGCCGCAAATCCTTACAATATCCAATAGCGTAAAAGAAATGCTCGAAATTAAATTCCGAAGCGTAGCCATTTGTAAAGTACCGCAGAGCTACGCGCTACAGATTAGTAGACAGTGCTACGCTTCTACGCCTTAGTGCTACGCCGCTACGAGACCGCTACGCTGCTACGACACGCTGTAACTTTTTACACACATGTAGCACGACCGCCGCGGGCGATCCATCTAGTTTGTCAAACTTTTACAGTAAAATAAATAAAAGATACTTATATTGTGTATTGAAATCTTCTCAAGTTTATTCGAATGATCTATTTGCTTTTTCTTCGACAGGCTCTACGAAAGTTTGTTTTTGATAAATTATGCTTTAGTACCACAGCTAAGACAGTAAATTGTATAATTTGCTCTGAAATTGCGTAGGAAGACTAGACTGTTCTGAATTAAATTCTGTAACAACATTTATCAATAATCGTTATCGGCGAATCGGTGGCATATCAATAAATTTCCAAAATAATTATCAGAGCTCAACAAAGGAAACCCTCGTCGAATCGAGTAATTTTCGTGCCCCCGACAAAAATTCCGATTCTCGTTATTCAAATACGAAACCGGAACACGATTCCGGAACTCATTCGAGGCTCGCGACGCCACGTCGAAGGCCGCTCAATCGAAAATTGAATTTCAATGTCACAACAGTGCAGATGTAAAAATCGTCTCTTCCTCAGGCGACGTCGGGCGGCGTCGGGTGGCGTCGGGTGCGCTCGGGATCGTTGGGCGGTGCGCGCGCAGCGGGTGTGTGCGGGGTGCGCGGGACGAGGGGGGGGGCGCGGGGTGCGCGCGCGGTAGGCGCCGGCAGTGTCCCGGGCCGGCCGCGTCCGCCGCACGTGTGTCGCACGATGCCCCCCCGCACCGCGCGCGCCCCCCGCGCCCCCCGCGTCGTGCTGTGACCGCAGTGAGTGCTCTGTGTGGACCCGCTCGCTTCCGCGACTGTGGCGCGATGATCGCGCGACTCCGCACGCGCTGAAACGCATGCGATTTGTCGGGAAGGATTTCTGTACCTACAGTAAGTTTCAGTGTTGTTTCGCGACTTAAATGCACTGTCGCTCGGACCGGAGACTCGTTCGAGTTGACAAACTTTTGATTTATCTGTCGCTCCATCGGAGCCGAGTGAATCGTTTAAGTGGTGCCGACTGCCGAGGATTGTCGCACATAGCGCTGGTAGTGCTATCAGATCTGGGCTACGCGAGTTATCTCCGATCTCGCGCCGGAGCAAGCCAGCGGATCTTCAGCTAAGCCGCTCTCTCTAGGTACTGACACTACCCTGCGGAACTTCCAACTTTAAGTACACTTAATCACTGAAAAGTTGATAGTTTAAATTGTAGTTTTGTCGTAAACTTTTAATGTTCGTCACTTTATTCATGAATCTCTCGGAAAGCAGATAACTGAATTAAAGCAAAACCGCGAAGACGTTGTGAAGTGTTGACGGCGGCGGATTACCATCGCGCGGGCTCGGCGCGGCTCGCGCGCTGCATTCATTAGTGCGGCGCCGCAACTGTGTCGAGTACCGCCGTTCCGCACCGCACCGTACCGCACCGCACCACGACGCACCGAGCCCGCGTAAAATTTTATGAGCGGTTTAAAGCAAACATTAGCCGCCGCGCACTCGGCACAGATAACGCCGGCCTCTGAATAAAACATTCAATCTCCGAGAGAAGCCACTCTATTTGATTAACGTCGTAATTACTCATATAACTCCGCAGACGTCTCGGAACAACCGATCCTTCGCTACCGAACGTTTGTTTCAATATCGTCAGAAACGATCGCCGTACAAACGACGAGCACGTTATTAAACAAAGTTTGAATAGAATGTCGCCGAGAAAAACTTCATTTATTAAAATCGCAGACGATCCGACCCGAGGAACCGACGAAGCTTTGAATACGCAAACTTAACAAAATTATAAGCAGGCAGCGAAGACGCCACAAACTGAGCAAAGAGGATTTCTTTTTTAATCCGCCGTCTGAGTAGTACAGTTTGAATAGCTGGAGAGCGCCCGGACATAGTTGTTGCCGTATTGCAGGTTGAGGCCATTCGGGCCGTTTGAGGCAAGACGCCGGAATCGCTTTACCGAGGGTTGAATGGGATTAGCCCTTTCGAGGGGATGCGATAAACTAATATGCGGACTGGAATAGGCTCCGAATAACCGAAGTAATGCGCAGTCCGGGCCGACGTCATCGTCCCCCAATACAAACTATTGGACTGACAGTTAACAATTGAGTCCTGAATTATTCAATAGGAATTTGCCACACTTAACATCTTTGCAGAATGTATTTATCATTATGAATAGAATCCTTGGATTAGAAACCAATCGTTGTCTCAGACTAAGTGACAGGCTATCAGCGATCACGATGATAAGTCAATAATGTATTGGATTGACTTATAGTATCGAAAATCTTATATTAGTTCTGTCGAAACTCGTAGAAATACTAAAGCCTTTGCCATTCAAATCTGCCCTCTGATCCGTTGGACATAACGACTTATATTTTTAAAATCTAAAGCAAGTAGAAATATACATTCCATCAACATCACCTCATAAAGAACATCAGATAGTGGGCATTCACACACCAACAAGTAAACTGAATATTAACAAAAAGATGAAATCAAGCTGTTATTGTAAGTCTCGCTTGTCGCACCAAACGACAATTAATTAAATAATCATTTAAATAAGCCGGTAATAGACGCCAGCGTTCAGGGAATCACTTAATGAATAGATTGTTGTTGTGCTCAACTGTTCATTATGAAGGCAAAGGTTTCAGCGCAAACTTCCGCAAAATTCGACGTAATTTGAGATTATAACAGACAAAGAATATTATGAGCTAGTAATTGGGGCGTTTAGAAGTCTTATTAAATTCTATTTAAATACTTTCATTTGAAAATATCGTCTGACAAAACATAACAGTTACGTTACAGGCGGATTACAGGCGTACCTGTATTCCCCGAAGGGTAGACAGAAGTGTAGCTGTAGCCAGAACCACGTTTCATCAGTTATGTTTAAAAAGGTACGCGCTTATTGCCATCAGCCGGGCATGAATCCAGACATTAATAAAAAATAAACTATTTATTCAAAACTTAAAATTGGCACAATAGTTACAATATAAATCACATACACACACATACACAATTACATTGGGCTATAACTGAGAAATTTTAAGTGAAAATATGATCCTAGCAGATACATATCAACGTCTCAACATAAAACACACACACACATATTCACTCTGTTAAACTCTAAAACTTAACTATATACTGAATAATTAATGGTCGCTTAAGCGTAAGGCAAATATTGTAAAACTTTTCAACAGTTACAAACTGTAATTTTATTACACATATTCGTTAAGTTAGCTAGCAATTATGACAATGTTTAGTTTTTGAGACTAATTTAGCTTAACGAACAGTTTCTGCTTATAATTGCATTTAAAATGAATGACTGCAATAAAAGTAAAACGAACACCACTTGCTCACTCTTGTGTAAAAATAAAAATAGTTGTAAAAGAAGCTTTAAATTGAACTTATAATATTTCGCAATACTGCAGTAATTCCGCACTCGTGGTCGAAGGTGTGCCGACCACGTATAGAGCGATGAAAATATTCGGGTAAATGTCAGAAATCGTTTTATTAACACCGTCTGTGTTACTGAAATTCCACTCTGTAGGTACACCAATATAACTGAGTTTTATGTTGATTGTAGAAATGCGATATTGGAATAAGATCAGTGCAGGTTGGCTCTGTATGGTGTCGGACGTAAAGAATAGCACCATCCCATATCTTCCCGTGGGTGTCGTAAGTGGCGACTGAGGGACTTGGCAGAGAATGGGCAGCAGCGTTCTCTGTGCTTTTGTAACAACCGTACTGCGATCGCCAACCCGCCTGCCAAGCGTGGCGATTATGGCAAAACCCCCCAAGTTATGTCAATGTGGCGAAACTTGGGGGCGGCCAGTCCAGCAGTGGACGTCTTTCGGCTGAAATTAATGATGATGATGATGATGAGGTTGGCATTTCGAAGTTTTGATTTAGGTGGGCAGGTCAGTCAAACCAGTTTCCACCAAAACAATTTCGATGAGGCTCAATATGATGAGTACAAGTGGTTCATATTATGTACAGAAAGAAAACAACGACTTGATACACTCGTAAGGAGGCCATCACCTAGAACTCTACGGGCTAACTCTACTGCTTCAGTTGTGGTCGGGTATTTGGGGCACATGCAAGGAAATAGCTTCAAAAGGTCCCCAATACCGAAATCAGTAAGCAGGACTATATATATTTGGTACAGAGACTCGCAAACAGATACAAGACCTTTGCGTTGTAAAGACAAAGCAATATGACATTTTCCCATTATCACTGAACTGGACATGTCGTATACATTTAATGTTTTGGAAGAAGTAGTATGATTTTCCTACTATATCAACTTGAACAAGTTTAAAGTAATCCTTCACGAGAAGCCAGCGTCGGCGACGTCGACATAAAGAGAGATTGATGGACAGTTCTTAATCTTTAGATACTTATTCCAACGTAAATTCTACGTAAACCCGAGCGCCGTAAATAAGGATCCTCATCGCTTTATCCTAACTCGTTCACTTTTAATAGATGTGTGCCATTAGCATTAACTGATGGATACGTGGGCAGTAGGTAGTAGTACCTAGTGGCTCGTGACATTCTGCTCCAGGGCATGAATAATCAGCTCCGGTATAAGCGCGGGCACACTTAGCGCACCCGAGAGGCGAGAGACGGCTGATCGCAGATCGCTCCCTCGGGGACAGATAAGCCAATCCCGCGGCGCCATATAAACCTTCACTATTTTATGACGCGATTTAACGCCGCGCCGAAAATCCGGATAAAGTTATGTTTGTTTTTTTCTCGCTATCTTGTCTTACGTCCAATATGAGCTCCCTGTGCTCAACCACTTCTTCAAGCGCAATATCAGTCAAGTTTCGTCGCAGATCAAATTATTTATACGATCCTCGTAGTTTGCGGGACAAGTGCTATCGGTTCCCACAAGCGCGCTTCTCACTGGAGTTCGAGTATCGCTTTTGTAAACACTCGTATTCGATCACGATTTATTTTTCGTGGGATTATGATTCCCTGGTACCGCGCTTTTATCATCGTCTAAGACATTAGCTGAGACTCGCTTTCTGAGAAACTCGTCTGAACGTTACACTGTTTTATCTGACGTTTCCTCTGAGTATCGTAAATGGTATCCAAATAAATCTTGTGAGCGGTACTTGTGCCAGTGAGTCTATTACAGTGAGATACCGTCGTGGTGTGTAGTGCGGCTGGAGTGCGGGAGTGCCGGCTTGCGGAGTGTCGGAGGGTGAATAAATAGCGATCCAGATAACAGAAGGGTATGATATCAAATCCTTTCATTGAATGTACGTCCCCAGTGCGGTCTTCTGCGTGGATATCCAATTACATACCTCATCCCATGATTGAGTTGTAGTTTTTATCATAACAGATGGCAAAAGGAATTGCAGAAAATTAATTTAAAAACACCTAAAATGTCCATCACCTTACGTCGTTCTATAATTTGGTTAGTTTATAAATGGTGTGACAGGTCAACTTACATTGTTATAAATAAAAATTGATGAAAATGGAAAACAAGCCCAAAATACAAAATTCCATTATTTCTCCACTAAAGTCAAATATATCACAACTCGTTATAATGAACATAGCGTTAATTGGCTGAAGACAGGCGCCATCACAATAGCCGTTCAGCCTTAATTGTGGCAGAAAGTAATCAATTAAAATAATGAAATTATTGTGCGGTGTCGTCTGCCAATGGGCAATAAGTGAGTCGGCGGCTTGTCAGTAAACCAGCCATCCTACTTCTGAATTATTCGATATTACATATAAGATTACCATCTACTTGAATTTGGACACTTTGAGTGTTCCCCTCGACCCCTCCTCACGTGTCAGTGATAATAGCGCACATTACTCAAACTATTTGTGTTAATGTTACCTATAATTGTAGGTGAGGAGTACCTAAATAGTTGTCATCTCTGCATCTAATGGGGAGCTAAGTTCCTAAGTTACTAACTGACGATGGATCTCTCAGTGATGAATATAGCTTTTAAACAAAGAGCGACATAGTAGAAGCTGTAGTTAATGCGAAAGTTCTCGAGCTGATTAAGAGTCGACGACATTTCTACGCTTCTATATTTACGCGAGTTTATAATACCCTCGCCTTCTGTCTGAGCTTACCTGGATTTAAATAGCATCAGCTCCAAAGTTTTAACTTTAAAGTTATGTATTCCAAAAAGCTATAGTGGTCACATTTGTTTTCATAGAAATGCGCAACAATACTGTTTGGAAATATTCCAAATCTGTGATTGAGCACTAAATCATACCCGTTTCTTTGTGTCATGGCTTCATTAATCACGCTGTAGTCTGTCGCGTGTTCAGATGTTCACAACATAACAATTAGTACCGAAGTAATACATGAAACCTCGCTCGCTGTGAGCACTCATGTCTAGAATGACGAAGTACTCAGTGTAACAAGCTCAACTTCGCGACAAACTATTTTCACAGCTCATTACATACATGAAAATAACGTTGCGGTTAATACTGTTACCCAATACGAGTCTAATACGAGCGGCGAGCGATGCGCCGCGTGATGGATCGTCCATTGCCGGCAAACTGCCACTTTATTGGACATTAATCGCTGCGATGTAGCGATGGATACGTGATACTGCGATCCGGTGTCGAATTTTAGTTTTCGTTTGTACAGCCCCATTTGTGGGTGAATTTGGATCGTTATGGATTTTGTCGCCATGACTTCCAAGTTCTTTATTTTATGTGTATGTAATCACTTTGTTCGCTTTGAGCTACCAATCTTTGCTTGCCGTCGAGTTAATCAAATCAAAATATTTTTATTTTACATAGGCCACTTGGCACTTATACAACTTATAAAACGTCGACAAAAGTTAAGTTAGCTCATATAATATTATCTGTGCTCTAACCGTAATCTGTGACTATTTTCTCAGTGAGGCCTCTTTAATCGTTCAACGAATCCTTTCATATTCTGTGTTCCAAGTACAGTTGAATAAATTTCAAATAATGGTTCTATTTGAATGGAGAAGTTTTCATTTTTCAG
Source organism: Cerastis rubricosa (assembly GCA_949152445.1). Lineage (NCBI taxonomy): Eukaryota > Metazoa > Arthropoda > Insecta > Lepidoptera > Noctuidae > Cerastis > Cerastis rubricosa. Next base: position 21,796,991 of record OX424541.1, read on the forward strand.
GATTAAGTTTAATAATTTAAATGAGACGAAACAAAAATGTGAAAAAAACATTAAAATATCTCTAGAAACTGAATATTTATGAGAATATTTGAAATTGTGCTTGCAATGGGGTAAAGACTTCACTAGAGTTTATTACTTTATTTATTATTGACTAGCTGTTGCCCGCGACCTTTATCCGCGTGATTTTTTTAAATATTACTTCCATATTTCAAAACGGTTTTGTTAACAATTTCAGGGGTTTTTTGCACGGAACCCTAAAGCTTTTTATAAAATAAAAGAAGCCTAAGTTATACCTTACAACATCAACTATCTAGGTTCTAACAAAAGTCTAACAGTTTCGGAGATTAGCAAGACCAAACCGAAAGAGAGACAAAAATTAATTAAGTATATTTTTTTTTGTTTCAAGTACCATTATGCTTAAAAAGTAGGTAGGTATGTAATAAGGTACTTGGAAAGTTCAAAAGTGCCTGTAACTGGCCTACTTGAAATAAATGATTTTGATTTGATTTGAGTTAAAGTCCTTTTATTTCAGCACTAGCGTAGGACAGATTTTAAGAAAAAACGTCAAAACCTGTAAAAATCAACTTTTTATTTTATTTGTTTAGTTCGTCTGTAATAATTTACAGGTACATTTCAAAAGGATATTCACTGATTTTCTAGTATTGATCTATATGTTTCAATTCCATTACATTGAATATATAGTGTTATTAATCATTATCAGCCGAAAGACGTCCACTGCTGGACATAGGCCTCCCCCAAGTGTACATAAGTGGAGGGGGGGGGGGTTGCCATAATCGCCATGCTTGGCAGGCGGGTTGGCGATCGCAGTACGGTTGTTACAAAAGCACAGAGAACGCTGCTGTCCATTCTCTGGCAAGTCCCTTAGTCGCCATCTTTACGTCCGACACCATACAGAACCGTTACCGTATAGTGTTATTAACATCAGAAACTTCTCAAGTACTAGCAACTTCAAAAAGCATGGTGCAATTTTCAAATATTTCGGTATAATACTCTATTAGATTAGTCCCTAGTAGTGCACTCGCCATCTAATATAATTGATTCGGTAATTAAACGCTCGTGAATAGTTGATTGTTTGCTCCACAATGGGCCCGATGTAATCGGCCACTATTAATAACAGGCTACAATTAAAGCGCGCTTTGTGGCCGAATGGCCGCAAGCCCGCGTTGCCGTGTGGCCCGCGTGTGCCTTGTTTATCTGCCATCTGACTAATGACCTGCCCTGGGCTGCGGCACTGCTTACCCCTGACTGACGGTGTCGTTACAGTTTAACACGTCGGTATCAAGCCGCGATGTGCGTTGTTGCTGAAACATTTCAACGTGAACATGCTAGTGAAAATCATATCGTAGTACTGTAGTGCTGCACATGTTCATATTAGACTCCGTGTTTATGAGAGCGAGAACACATTACAGTAACAATATACAGGGTGTAACGGAAAGGGTATATATATACCTACTTAAGGGTGTGCTACAGACCATCAAATTAAACATGTTTCTCCATCGGACCAACATCGTCATAGCGAAAAAAATATCAGCTGCCCCATACATTTGGTCGAATAGGTATTGAAATTTTCTATGGGGCAGCAGATAAATTTTTCGTTATTACGATGTTTGTCCGATGGAGAAACATGTTCAGTTTGATGGTCTGTAGCACACCCTTAAGTATGTATATGCCCTTTCCGTTACACCCTGTATTCGTATGTATCGTTTGGCTTCAGAATCACAATATCAATCACGAATATTAGTTTTCTTTATAATAATCTCCTTGTTGACCGCCTCGTTGGTGTTGTGGTCAAGCGCGACTGTACAGCAACATTCCTGGATTCGATTTCCAGGGCAGGCAAAGAGTCAGTTGGTTTCCCCATCAGGATTTTTTCAGTATCAACCACGAAGTCTAAATTTGTGCCCGGTCGATGGCAATAAGCTTACATGGGACTTCAAAATATCTGGGGAAATGTGGGTGTCCTATTAGGTACACCTCTGCCTAACCCTTCTGGGATTACAGGCAAGATGTTATGTTATGTTTATAATAATCTTACCTTTTACATTGTTGAGACACATTTGACTATATTTTACATTCTTATATAGTTAACTTCCAAAGAGAAAAAGATCCTTCAAGTTCCCGACACGTTCGTTCCAAAATGCCCTTCATTTACAGTGCTTTAATAATACTCCAAATACGCTGTTCGTCGATATAATCTATTAAAAGATAATCAAAATACCTGAAACACGATTTACTTTTAAATATGAACAATATCACACTTTTATCGTATTGCAATTTGCTTTCGTAACAACGTTAAACGTAATATAATTTTAATGAATATTTATTATGGTCCTCCCGCTTTGTTCCAACAACATTCATTGCAATTGAAATCAAAACTATCAGATGAACAGTTTTATTCATTTTCATGTTATTATCATTTATTTGGTTTATCCTTTGGGAATGAACTAAATGACAACATTTCAATGATTTAAATATTAAATTTTACGACATTTATACGTTGTGAAGAAAACTAAAATTTTCATTTGGAAACAATTCGTTTTACATCGCTAAACTTATTAATCCATTGTTAGTCCCGCTACGAACGAAACTATTTCGCTTTGCATATTTCAGTACAAAGCGCTTTGCGAAGTGAACATTTTCTTTCTTTAACTAGCTTCACAATCACGTAAGTAATTGAGGAAACAAGGTTCCTTCCGCGCTATTTGTGTTTCAGTTCGCTCGAGTGGCCATCTGTCCGCTCACTGAAATACCTCCACATTCTTCGTTTCTATTACAAGGAGTGTACTCTATCTCGTAAAGTGGTTCTAATTTACAACACTCTCTGGATGTATATAGATGTTAATTTGTGAAAGCTACTTTGTATTCTAAAACTGTTTTTATGTCGCTCGTAACTGCAGTCTCGTCAGTTAATACTATTTGTATACTACACGACGCTCAACATCACAGAGTATTGCGACTGTTTTGATACTGCTTTGTTGTAGCTAAAACCTAAAGCTACTGATTTGGTATAATTAATGAGCAGTAGGTATCTGTCGTTCCACTCGTGACATTAAGCTCCGTGTAACACTAGCGCAGGCAGCTCATCCCGCATTACAACACCAACTAAGTACGGTTCCATGTATTACACGCTCATTGTATCAGATTAATAGGATTTTGGTTCGTGACGCCACCCCACGCCATTATGTTCTTTACACACACGCAATAACGCCTTTAATGGCGCAGCCTTTGAGCGCGGTGCAAACTAATTGCAGAACGCATTATCTGTTCGAATGGCACTTTTACTCAAAGAGCTCAATTTGGAATGTAGCCGGTATGTGGCGCAATGAACAAATGTTCAGTAGGAGCAGTTCTAAGTGAATGTTAGTGTGAGCTATTTGTGCATGGCGTGGTGACCCGCAGTTGTATCGTGTTTACTCCGTCTGGCTGTACGCTACACGTACACTGGCACAGTGGCAGTCGGCAGCTCCGCAAGATGTCGACAGTTTAGTATCGCGACGACAAGCACTCGCACCAGTTGGACAACTCCGCAACTGTTGCCAAAATTTAACAAACTTTATGTATGCAATTGTATAAATACTGTCAAAATTCCTCTATTCGGAACATTTAGACCGTTCCGTTCCAGAGTCTATATTGCCTTGTTGTAAGGCCAATCTACCGCATTGGATCGCAGATCTGTAATGATAATTTTAGGTAAGATTTAAATATATATATAAATAAATGTTTGTTACGAATACAATTTGTGTTTCTGTATTTTGCTTTACAGATTGCTACAATCGATATTTTGAGGTTAAGTTGAAAACATAGCTTGATTTATTTACTCCGGCCGTAGTTTTTATTATTTTTATTAATTTCTCGGCAGTTTCACCGGCGGCGGGTGGATCCGTTTACGGACAAAATAAAAGATCCGTCAATCTAGACGAGTAGACTGCTTCCATTCGAGATCCAGGAATACCTTTTTATTATTCTTGGAACGTTTAGCGTCCACTATAGTTTATAGTGCTCTGTATGGTGTCGGACGTAAAGAATAGCACCATCCAATATCTTCCCGTGGGTGTCGTAAGAGGCGACTAAGGGACTTGCCAGAGAATGGGCAGCAGCGTTCTCTGTGCATTTTGCAACAACTGTACTGCGATCGCCAACCAGGCAGGTTGGCGATCGCAGTACGGCCAAGCGTGGCGATTATGGCAAAACCCCCCCTCTTTGGGGGAGGCCTATGTCCAGCAGTGGACGTCTTTCGGCTGAAATGATGATGAAATGATGATAGTTTATGTAATCACCTAAGTTACCTTCTATCTATCTATCACCTAAGTTTATCTAATATTGATGTGGAAGACAATCTATACTGTGAGGCAGTAGGTGACACCCCCAGAGGTTCAGTCGCGTCTGTGTCAGAAATACAAATATCTCGTCCATTAGCGTTCTCAGAAAGACTAATGTTGAATGAAGTTCTCGTGTTGTGAATAGAGTCACACTTACTATAAATAAGCAAGCTATTATGGAGCACAGAAAAAACGCCCTTCAATGAACCTGCTAACAATTGAGTCGTGTTTCACAAAAAGCGCCATTACGTTGGAAAACGCCACAAAACGCACTTCACTGCGATGCCTCATTAAGAGCTGAAAGGCATTATTAAGCAGTTATTTTTATGTGAACTTATTTAAATTATGCGTATTAGTATTTTCATGCTTATAAAGCCATTTCTTTACGACTTTTGAGTTTTATAGCATAATAATGTTACTATGCGGTTAAGCAGTAAACCACCTTGCAACGATGAACTGCTACTGGGATGAAAAAATAATTAAAAATTTCTTTCACTACTTGGAGAATGATTGGTTATTGTATTGTACCAACGCCTTAAATTGGCGTATATAAAACCAATTGCCGATCCCTTCAGAATAAAAGGTGAAAGATTGTGAAAAGTTCGTGTCAAGTGCCATTGGTATTGTGTTCCCAAATCAATGCAAAAATAAGTATTGAAAAACAACAAAACAAGACGATCAAGCTCAGATATGCGCTTATCTCAGCAAGTTATCAGCTTGTGTTGTTGCTTAGAGTGGGAAGGAACAGCTTCCCCACACGTTTAAAATGTATAAGACAGCCTGTTCGAATAATATTATCGGCTCGTCGACAAGTCGGCAAGGCGCGAGGTGCGAGGCGCGAGGCAGGCACGTCTCGCCACTTTATACGCGAGGGGCGCGGGCGGGCGGCGACAAGTGCCCTCCTTCACAACTTTGACAAAGAGTGTCAACCTCTTAGCTGTCAAAATTAAGAAGCGTGGCAGGTGGCTTCTGCAAATAATTAGGGTGCACTCGATTGGCCCTCTCGAGCCCTCTCGTCGGGGAGGTGGGACGACTTGCCGCGTGTTTAAAATGTCGAGTCTCATTGTTATCTTGTCGCGTTTGTTTTAAAATTACTCAACTTTAAGACAAGTACAAATTGCTCCTTCGTACGGTTATTAAGTGGCGTGAAAACATAACTTTAATTTTGTTCTGTCTACTTTGTACATTTTATAAGATTGACATTTTTATTTAAATCTATTAAGCAAGAATTCAAATTCACATGAATATTAAATTGACCGCAGTAATCATGACAGCGAGTGAGGAAGAGGGTCGAAGTTAAATAATGTGAACAAAGCGATGATTACGAAGCCTCCGCGATACGAGGAGGAAACAAAACGAAATACTGAGTTGTTAACATAAGATTGAGCTGCGAGCGATGGACCTCTTTTTAACCGTCTTCATTTAAAGGGACCAATTTTTTTAAACATTTCGGCGTTTTATCCTCCTACAGTTTATTTTTCAGTTTCTTCTTTAATCTTTCTTTTCAAAGTCTGTATAATTTGTTGTTAATATCGAAACCGCTACCTACAACAATATTGCTGAAATAGGTCAGGGTGTCTAGATTCTCTTTAATCTGTCTTTTTGAAACAACGAAATAATTTAAATTGAAGTAAAACATTTCACAAAGTTCTGTGAAAAGCCTAATCTTGATTGTTGAGGCGTTAATTACAGCACTCATTAATATTAGAGAAGCCTGCCTTCCGCGGCAGCAGCGAAGGCGGGGGGGGGGGGGCAATCAACAGCCTGTAGGTACTTGTGTGAGCTTTGTGTTTAAAAGTCTAGTCAGCATTAAAACTTTGTAATAAGACCGAAAGATGTAGAACGTCATAATTAACATGGTAACAAGCCTTTAAAAGTTGACCTCAATACCATAGTCACCAAGTTTATATCACGAAAAATAATGATTGCAATGTTAAGAAAAGATGTTAAGAGGACCAGCTACGTTTGACCAATCATCCGCCCTTGCCCAGTGTGGCCAATGCCCAATGACCTGGCACGCGACGATGGAAAAGACCAGACGGTATGAACATCATGCTTTGGAGGTTGGGTAGACCATGTGTGAGATGTAACTTGTGTCGACACACATTTGCCATCCCATCTTCCTAGCACTGCGGGCTGTGCAGGGATGGCTGCTACAGTTGCTAGTAGTCAGTTGGTAGTTATGTGTTTTAGCTGTGTCTAGTTGTGTACCTGTCTTCCAAAATATCACCTTGCGGTTTATCAACGCTTCACGTGACACCAAAGCTGGCTGCATTAACATTCAACGTGGCAATGCTGCCAGCACTCTGGGCACTTTTCCCGTTGACAGCGATGCGGACGACTTTTAGACGCACTAGAACTATTTTCTCCTTTTGACACTTGTTCATATTTATTATTTTTTAACACCGTTGCTCGTAAAGCTGATGTAATTCCACCGGTTTTAGATATGTAAAGCAGGTCATAAAAAACGCGTGTGTTACCAAAGCAAATAGTTAAGTTATAGCCCATACAAATTCCATAACAGTACTATTTGCCATTTCGCGCGCTGTTGCTATTCAAATTTCGAACTAATCGCCGCGCGGCGTCAGTCAGTCAGTAGCACGCTGTTAAAATGGCGGGAAAGCAACAGTGTGCATTCACAGATTCAGTTTATTTAAAATAAAAAAAAATCTGTTTATTCGGTAATTTAAAAACTTGGCTGCGTGCTGTAACGTCTTTGCCAACATTTTCACGCAGCTACGGCAGAAAATAATCCTCGCGCCATTTTTCTCAAATTTTCTTTTCTTTGTACTTGTATTGTGAAAATTTAAATATGACAACTTTCAATAATGAAGAAGAGCCATATATTACTTCAACTCCACCGGATATACTAACAGAAGCGCGAACCGCATGCGACAGCTTGCTGCCGTCAATATCCAAAGACAGATACATAACCACGTATGAAAATTTTTTGAAGTGGAAAAATATGAAAAATGCCAAGTCATTTTCCGAAAATGTAGTTTTGGCGTATTTTAATGAACTAGCTAGTAAATATAAGCCTAGCTCGTTGTGGACAACATATTCGATGCTGAAAAGTACCCTCAAGATGAAAAATGGTGTCGATATTAATTTATATTCAAATCTCATTGCATTTTTAAAGAGACGCTCTGATGGTTTTATAAAGAAAAAATCTAAGGTACTGTCATCAAATGACGTCGAAAAGTTTCTAAGAGATGCTCCAGATAGCCAGTACCTGGCAACTAAGGTCAGTTTGCCTCCTTATTTTATGTATTGATCTACCTACTGTACATACTCTTTTACATATTTTTTAACGACCGTCTGTAAGCTAAGTACCTATACCTTATCTTACACATTTTTATTTCTTTTCAGGTTGCGTTAATATTTGGTATTAATGGTGCATGTAGACGGCAAGAGCTTCACAATATTACCACAAATGACATTGAAAATCAAGGCAAAATGCTTTTAATTAAAATCCCAAACACTAAAAACAAAATACCCCGATCTTTTATTATCAACGGCCCATTTTATGACGTGGTCAAAAAATATGAAGCTCTGCGTACGACTAAGGCAAAAAATAATCATTTCTTTCAGAATTACCAAAAAGGTAAATGTACTGCGCAACCTATTGGCATAAATAAATTCGGTGCCATGCCAAAGGAAGTCGCCAAGTTTTTAGAATTGCCGGACGCTGATTGTTATACAGGGCACAGTTTCAGAAGAACGTCAGCTACATTACTTGCTGATTCGGGAGCTGATATATTGACTTTAAAGCGGCATGGCGGGTGGCGTTCTAACGCAGTAGCAGAATCATATGTAGAAGATTCCATCCAAAACAAAGCAAATATAAGTGCCAAAATAACTCAGGCAATAAATTTGGAGCCACAAACGAAGAAGTTTTGCCCTAAGCCGCGCCCCTCTACTTCTACTGAGGATAATTTTTTATTTACAACTAATGACGAATTACAATGCTCTTCTGCCGCGTTTCAAGAAGTTTCGTCGTCTCCAACATTTACCCTAACACAAAACAATGACATTATGAATAGTAATAATAATAACATAATTAAAAAACCAACTACAACTACGTATCATTTTAATAATTGTAATTTCACTAACTGTTTCAATAATTAGAAATGAACAAAATATAAAATGTTTTTTTTTTCTGTTTCCTCGCAAATGTGTTAAAAAACGTCGTACGATATACGTGCGTATTGGTTATAACATGCTCGGCTCAATTACGCCCTCGCCTTCGGCTCGGGCTGAAATTCCGCCTCGCATGTTATAACCATCATAACGCACTAATATCGTAATGTACTATTATGCCTGTTTATACTTTGACTCATTAAGTAACTCATCTAACTAATTAACCACACCACGCTACTAAAACCAAGCAAGTACTCATTTAGTTACAAAATATGCTAAGTTTCAAACTCATATACATACGCACAGATAATAGTCCAACTTTTCAATATATATAACTTTTGAACTCATGTGATAAAATAATCATATTATTTACTATAACTCGTCTCTCACATCATGATGTTCGTCGTAACGTAAATCAACGTGAAATATCTTATGAGAGCAATTTTCCTCAATTATTCGGCAAGTACTAGGAGCACATGAGTGGATAAGAGATGGGGATGAGAGCCGTTGTGTCCGGCCACTCCAATGTACGGAGAATTCATTATTCAGACATCACTGAGTACTACTCCTGTTGTGTGTGTGAGAGAGCTATTTTTAGTTCGAGTACGATTGTGATTCGATTTTTCTATCGGTATATTATATTTTATCATGTTATAGTCGATGCGTAAAAAATTGACAGCTATCAAATATCAGCCATGAATATTGTGAATTATTTATCTGGCCATACCAATCGATAAAAAGTATCGTTACCTTTGTAAGCGACGTCATAGTTCTTTTAATAACGTTATAATTACAACTTCACTCGTGCCACAATAACCTAAATTAAAAGCTTAAAGAGCACATTAAAAATACAGTTCGTCAAGATTAAAGCCGTGATTAAATTACTTTACAAAAGAATAAAGTTGGTAAACAAAAGCGTAAATAGCGAAAATATAACGAAGTCGCCATTAATTCCCCAATCTCACGAACTTCGTACAATAAACACTTTCTAACTAAATCTAAATGAATAAAATGTTCTGATATAAAAAGTTAGGATCGTGTGAGTCAGACAGTGAGCTATGTACGAAACAAACGATACGACATTCGAAGAAAAATAGTTACTTTTGTGTGGTCTGTCTCGTTTGTAAGGTATACTTTGGAAAAAAGTTTAACAATGTTGATTAAAATATATAAATAGGTGTGTTTTGTTCGTGAGCTGAGAACATGACTTCATCGAGAGTGAGTAGTGAGGCACACGCCACCTCACCCCCCTACCCCACGCCCCCCCTCGCGTGACCGTTAATGAGTGCATTATGTCAAGTCGAATCACAGCCGTCACGTGTCCACAGAGAACATAAATTGTAACATTTTGTTTCACCGCTTAACAGTTACGCGAAAATTGTTTAGAATTTAATTTTCAGCACAATTTGTACTAACATGCAATGGTTTTATTGAATTTTTGTTCATTCATTGGTAGACTGACATTGAGTGAACTGTATCAATTGAATTCGTTTGAACTAGATGAAAATGTAAATGGATTAACTTTTGTGAACGTACTCGTTTATTAATCTATTTGTTTTCAATGTTAACAACCTACGTTATCATTGTTTGAATGCTTAGAATTTATTGACAAACAAGTTAGGGGCGAAGTATTGTCTGCTACTATAAACTGATGGAAGCAAAAGGCCTTCATTTATTTCAGTACAATCTAAATAAATAATTATCTACTTAAGTCGTCCAATTGATTCATTCAGGGACATAAATTACTTTTTTCCACAGAAAATGGGTCAATTCATTGTAATAGTGTTATTGGTCTAGTAACAGTTGTGGAACTGCTGCCTTGGGCTCGCGACTGCTGAGCGTGGGGTCCTGGGTTCGATTCCCGGGTCGGGCATTCAGTGGCTCAATAGCAGCCCGAAGTTTTGAAATTGACGGAATGATAGCCCGTGCCTCGGAAAGCACATTAAGTCGGTCCCGTGCTTGATCGTTCGCCGGTTGTGTCGTGTAGAAGTCACAATATGATGTCATTCATTATTTAACTGACTTTCATTATTAAAATCCTGTTATATTTAGCTACTTTTGATGTGAACAAGTAAAAACGTATTACATTACTTAAATATTAAAAACATATTTTATCGAGAGTTTTTAATAAAAAGTCGAACAACATCATACCAGGTTTTTATTCACGTTATTATAATATTCATCAAACAGCGCCTCAACAAAGAAATTACTAAAATTATAAAAAGCTTTTACATAAAATCAGTTCAAAGGTACAATAATGAGCTTAGAATTGTACGAAACAATGTAGAACAATGCGTGAGTTGTGTAGCTCGACTGTTAGCTCCACGGCGAGATCGTGTGATACCCTACAATTGCAGACATTCACTTCATTTAACCTGAAAATATAACGATTATGTGAAACCGTGAACGTGAAACACGTACACGGTTTCGGCGAGCCAACTGAATGGGACTTCAAGTTATAACAGTATGTGGTGTATTTGTGTAGCACACATAATATATGACATAATTCTGATGAGGTTCCCGGTTAAATATTACTATTATATATATGTAGTAACCCGAGCCAAGGTGTGCTGCCCTTTCAGACGTCGATCTCGCCGCGGCGTGTACATAGCTCCGGGCAAGTGATGAGGTGCGTGTCACAGTGCGTCGGCACTAACTTCCACTTCACTGACTGACGCCGAGATGTGTGAAAAGGCGTTAAGCGATTATATTTGAGGGCTGAAAGATGAAACGTATTCATGTCTACGTAAACTGATAAGTTTAAGTAACTAATACATTATAATAAACGTGTCAAAACTACGCCCCGATGCCTTGGACAGTTTTGCTACTCAATAGAAAACTGGTTTGCCTCTCATTGATTCATAGCCTGTGTTATCAATCTTTCATGTTGAGACTCAGACCTCTACAAACAAATGGCCCCGTGGGACAGAAAGTGTCACATGTTTGGTTTCCAGACCATTTATTACGAGTGTTCATACTTATGATTTGTGATGTGTGATTTTAAACCACAGACGATTCAAAGGGAGTATTAGGAGGTATTCTAGCAGGTGGCGTTCTGTAGTTTTTGTATCAATACACTCACAGTAACATTTTGCATCAACCCTGGTGATATCATATCGCCAGCATATTAGTACCAAGAGACCTAAATGTAAATAACACATTGTTTACACGTAGATAGGTATTGTTTGACTCACAATGTATAACAACTAGTGGACGAAGCTTATGAAATATTCAGCACATTATTAGTAGGTACACTACGTAAGTCCGATAATTATCAGTTCCCTGTAACGTTACGTTATTTATGTCTGTACCTAGTACGAGGGCGTGGGAACATAATCCTTGGCTTAACAACTTATTAGTGAGGGGTTTTAGATGAGGTGAACCCTTCTAAATATAACGGATATAATATTGTTATCGCATTTAGATAGAAAAGTATTGTATAACCTGACTTCACGGTCCTTAAAGGGTAATAGGAGGTGTTTACCTACCATTTGCTTAAAAACACATTACGCCCTTTAAAATGATTCAGTTTTCTACTAAGAATACTAACAAATGTAAATCAACATGTTTTTATAGTACATCGAACTTAAAAAATGTGGCAAAATCTTACACCACAAAAGCTAAACCTTACATTTTACCCTACCTCAAACGCTTCAAAACCAGTGAAGCGATGAATTGAAATCATACTCCGATTTATGAACAGACATCTTTTCCCGTTTCCTGTGCCCCTGGTACCTCGCACTGAGCGGCCGTCACGACAGTAATCTGCGGGGATTAGCAGAGGTGTGCTCCCGCGCTCCGGCCGTCTGTCACGCTATTACGGCGTGTGATTGAGGTTTATCGAGACCAACGTAATCTCCATTGATGGAGAATTAATAATACAAACCTGTCATTACTTATTGACCACCTAGACAAGGCGTACTTACGTAGAATTTCGTTATTAATACTTGTTCTTGATCGAGACCGATTTGAATACCATGATAATGAACATGTGTTTGTTCGTGGACCACTGCTATCAAGATAAATTCAAAAAGAAATAAAACATGCAAATTACTTGGTTAACTGTAAAACTTTTTGCATGAGACAACATTATTTAACACTTGCTGTCCAGCGCAACTTCGTTTGCGTCACATTTTCCCCGTTTTCGCAACATTTTTCATTGCTGCTCCATTCCTATTAGTCCTAGCGTGATGATATATAGCCTATAGCCTTCCTCGATAAATGGGCTATCAAACACTGAAAGAATTTTTCAAATCGGACCAGCAGTTTCGGAGCCTATTCAATGCAAACAAACAATCAAATTTTTCCTCTTTATAATATTAGTTTAGATACATACATAACTCACGTTTGTATTACCTATTATTATTTAGCAATTTCTTTACAAGTTTCCACCAGTGTTTAGTGGCCATTGCATTACTAAGTTATAATGTTCAGCACGTAATTACAAAAGTGATAAAAGTGTCAATAAAAGTTCACAAGTCAATAGGCTGGTAAACCACTTTGCCTCCAGCCCATTATTTCTTGCGGTAACTTTTATAACTCACAAAAGAAAAACTTGGAGGAAAAATGGTGGGTATCATTTATTTATGATTACCATTAAGATTATTTAAAGTTGTGCTAAGTTAACAGTTGCGTTGTTAAGTGGGTTAAAACTTTTGTCGTGTAACATTAGTTTAACATAATAAGTGCGAACTTTAGTTTCTTGGTTTTCATTCATAAGAGTGCTGTCCGCACTTACGAGTTTACACATAATACCAGACCACATAGTTCACTGGTAATTAGTACCATTTAACCAGGTGATAAGATCAGATAATACTTAAATATTCATGATTTAGCTACATGGAGTAATAGTTTCGTTGTTAGTTTTGAGAGAATACGTTTTAATGATTCAACAAATATTATAATTATTTTAATATCGAATTCATTTAAAAAGCCATTGCACAGATTGTAAGAGTGAAACATTTTCATCACACACACAGAACATACCACATCACACAAAACACATCACAGAACTTAAAAGTTGTAATTATATTAATGTATTTGCAGACGTTTAAAATCGTTTTGGACAATTATTTATTTATTTAATAGTTGGCCGAGTTGTTTTAATTGTTGATGTTACTGAGTTGTAGACTTGTTTTGTTGAGTTAATTGATTAAGTTACACAATTTATTTCTGATTAATCACAAATTAATTTAATGTGCCTGACGTTTACCTTTCTTCGCCATATTTGTCGAACTTATAACTATGTACAACATAAACCAACACCAACATTGTACACTTAGTTCGCAATAAACATTTTGACTTTGACTTTGACTTGTAAATAGTAACATTTTACACAAAGCGTGCGTGTAATTCATGCCAGAACTCGAAACTTATTGATTTCGAAAGTTCATCATACTGATTGGCCATGATGATATTGTCTTCCAATTTCAGTAATCGACTTAGCCTTGACAATAATGTTCTATTAATTTGGGAATATCTATATGTAGATAAGTACACAAACAGCCATAATATTAATAATGTATTCATCCGATAGCACACGCCACGAGGCAGCCGGCGCGCGGCGGCGGGCGGTCCCACGCACTACGCACAGAACAACCAAACGCGTGTAACATTACCATAAACACACTATTAATAAAACTCACTACACACCGCCACACTACGTTATGCTACATTATGGACATCACTAATTCAATCTCCCTACGCACAACATTACGGGAGAGTTTCACACAAATAGAACTCCGTTAAGTACAACATATTTTTAGTCTTAACACAATTTATTGGCTTAGGGATTAAGCTTTCTATTTTGGTATTTAGCTACAGGGGTTGTCAATCTCAGTTTCTATTAAGTTTAAATATATTTTTATGATCGTAAATTGAATAAAAAGTCATAATACAATTTTATAATGTAGTTATTTATAAAGGTGCTTTGAAAGTCTAGACTTTTTGATTTAATGTTCAGTTGACAATAATGACTTGTAATATTAAAACGGTGATATAATTTTTCAACTGAAAGTTTCTATAAATTCAGCCGCTAGAGTCCAGCCGCAGTGATTAAATCGTTCGATTTTCATCCCTCTCGCGTTGTCCGGGCAGGCGTGCGGCATGTCGCGATAATGTATGCGCTGTTCGTTTACATCGACAAGTTTTAATGTGCGGCCATCGATCGTGGAGCGAATAATTAACAATGATGTCGTGCTGTTCGACAACACCGCCAAGCGTCCTGTTCCCGGGTACGAAGAGCTTTTTAAATAGCCGCCGAACAAAAGTTGCCAAGATTTGTTTAAGTTGTCTTTCAGCTAGCTTTCTTTATGTAATTAACCTCTAGGTCCCAGCCGTTCCATTTATGGAACGGACGGACCTTTGCCTTGAGCCTCGCCGTTCCATTTATGGAACGGCTCGAACCAGCAAACTTAAACGCTAATATAAAAAAACGTAAATTTCTAAATCGTTCTGTCAAAATTTACCTCTATGGTCAACTAGTAGTCGATTCAAACAAAATTAATCGTTAGTAATACTAAACGGCACAACATTATTAAAAAAAATATAGAAACTCGTCTATGTCGAATGTCAAACGCAATGGCAACCCGTGTTATTATGTTCGGAAAAGTGTTGTTTTTGTGAGATATACGTTGTAAAACTTTGGTAAGTAAATGTATAGTATGTTATAAGTGTATAATGCAACTTTTTAGATAGTCATTTGCTTGAAAAAATAACAAAAAAAATTATGATTTGAGCCAACAAAAAATCCTTTGTTGTGAAGTTTGTTAGTCGAAATAAAAAAAAATATTTGACTCTTGAACCATGTAAAATGGTCTTGGAAACAATAGTAGCAAAGAAAAAATAGTGATAATTCATTATTTCATGTATTCGAGGCATATCTATTCATATTTATTGATATTTCAAGTATTTTCATGCCTTGAACAGCGGAATTCTAAAATGGCCGATTCTAACAAGAAGTTTGAGTTAGGATCTTATAAGAATAATGTATGTAGGACTCCTAAAAAACACTGTCATTAGATTACTTGTATATTTGTGATGTTAGATATAAATTTTCGTGTAAATTGAATGAGTAGTTTTACCAAACAAAAATAAGCAACGAAAACAGACGTATTTGCTGCGACCTCTCTCATATCTATGGGATATGTATAATTCTCAAGTAGTTCTAAAAGAGTTGGTTATTATTAATAAATGGCCCCGTTCATCACGAACCCGACACTGTTTACCGTTTAAGATTAGAGCTAATATAACTCGAGTTATAAGTGTTTATCTTTACGATATCGGATGACTCACGCAATGGCGTAATCAAGGGGCCCCCGAAGGGTTTCACGCGGGGTTTTACTGTTACGCGCGAAAGGACAGTGAGGTTAAACTGACGGAAACATAAAGTTCTGAATCCTGTAATTATTTGTCAACACGTTTCCTTATTAACTTTTATCAAAAGTTGAGTTAATTGACAGTGTAACTAAAATATGGTGAACAAAATATCTGATTACGGCTATATTTCGTGAAAGTAAAATAGCCTTGTCGTGCAAATGAGCAGCAGTGGGACTAATTTACAGCAGTATTTAAACTTGGGTTTAACAAGCAGTGATATATCTTAGGCAGTTTACATAGTACAGGAGAGTGTCACCTGGCGCTCTACATCAAAGGGGCTATATTTACGACACAGCTCTAGATAAGGCCGGACAGAAGGCCCGCTCCTTCAGAGCGCGCTCGTAAATTCAGTTGCTACAGTGTAACTGAAACGAATTTGTATAAAAATATAAAAAATCTTAGGTTTAACATTCTGTTGCAACATTTATTACTGACGTGCATTCGAAACCACTACTCCAGTATTTTAATCTTATGCACACAAATTCTAGGTTTCTTTTTTGTTGGTAAAAAGTGCACAGAAGGACGCAATAACACATTTTCCCATCTCGTTGGAATTTATTTCAGGACTTCCACTAAAGCGACTAAGGCTTTTTTTCTTTTTATTTTGACTTGTAATGTGAACCTTCTCTGCTAACATTGTTTCTAGCCCTCCCCCGCCCCCGCTGCCGTTGAACACCCGCACCCTCCTGACCCGGCACAACACACACACACCACTCGCACACTACACGCACGACACACGCACGACACACGCACAGCCGCACAAATTGGCGCACGGTGCCCTTTACAACTTCCGCCAGAGTTGAATACTATTATACCATCGGAAATGTTGTGCGCACAATACATTTGTCTCCCTGCAATTGTTTTGTAGCGTTCTCTTTGCGAAATAATGCTGGCGGACTTTTTAGTCATTTTGCCGGACGTGTTTTGCTCTATTTAGGCTAAATGACTGATTGTCAGATCAAAAACAACTGTGGTTCATAGATTTAAGCCTAATTCTGTTTGTACGAATCCGATAGACACACAAGCAGATCACGTGTGGGATAGGACAGAATACTAATTACCTTGGTACCACGTCCCCGTAGGATAATCAGAGTGATGCGGGTTAAAAACATAAACTATCATGCAGTATATTGTGTTTCTTGAAGTATACTAATACACAATAGTGAAGTAATCCGGTAACGCGATGATTGTGCGGGTCAGCTCAGGACTTAGTTCAGTGGCGGATAATGCCGTAATGCCGTCTAATTGAGGCGCTTACGCTCATCGACTCAACAAGTGATGGATCCAACTTCAATTAGTATTCCATCCTGCTGCCGGCTGCCTGGCTGATGTGAAGAGATATGAGCGCCCTAATTACTGCCTCCTTCGCACGTCACGCCCAATTTATAATCACTTTACAATTAGGTCGCCTATTCAAATTGGTATTGAGACTATCGGATTTGAAATGTCGGAGTTTCAATGTTGATTTGTTTTATAATAACTGTATATCAGATTAATTTGTAGATCTTTGGCACACAACACATCGACGGTAACAATACATAGTTACGTCTGAGCAGAATATCCCGAAAGATACACCAATGAACGGTCAAACAAAACACCTATAAACTTCATACTTCATATTCATACATATTCAAGATACTACGACTAATATAAAGCAAGCCACAGCACAAACAACTCGTATGTTTATCTTGCGCCTGAATAAACCTCATTTTATTGGCAAGACTGGCGATATTCTGCATCGTGCCGGTTTAAACTGTCTTATTACTTCGCGAGCCAATACCGAAGTGGTAATAGAACACCGTTAGAAAAATAAAAGATAAATAAACACATGTAACCGTAACCCGTAAAATAAATGAGATGAGCTGGAAGTACCGCCATAATCGACAAGCTTTCTAAATAAATTTGATAGTCTTAACATAACGTTATATAATGATACCGAAGAACGAAATAATCACCTATTTACTCTAAGTGTACGTTTTTGTATTCTAGAATAACGTGTATGATTCAATTTGTCTCGAAAGCTTCGGGAATTCATTTGAAATTGAATACTGTGCAAGAATATTTCAATATTCCCTGTCTATATTTCAAGGTTGATGTTCATACTTATTGTATTGGCAGTAAAATCTCTCTCTGAGTTCATATCGGTAACCTCAATTTGGCATAATGCTGTTGTGTCGATCGCAATAACTGACATTAGTGGTGACGGGTGCCCCCCACTGCTCGCGGATCAATAGAGGCGCTCTTCTTTTGTTCATTCACGTCGCTCACTACATCAATAGCTAATTTCGCGATATCAACCAGTCGTGAATGAACGAATGAACGCTTTTGATGTCTCTTGGCAATATCGCCAGCTCCGACAGATTCCACTTGGTATCCACGGGCGTCGGCTCCCTTGCGATTTATTGGTACAACGTGATATTTTAGCAGCCTATTATAAATGTATAGGGCGACATTTCTTTTACAACTGAACTCATAAAACCGCGTTGAATATAAATTGGATTAGATAATTACGTTGAGTTCACATAATTTACTTCGAGCTTAATTTTTTATTCATCGTTAAATATAGAATTTTTGGCGAGTATTGATGGTTCCTATTTTAATTCGATTCTCAAAATCAAGGTTTATTTCACTGCTTTTATTCTCGCAAGTGCGGACTAAAGAAGGTTAACGTTGTCGAAAAATGGGGTTTTGGGTAAGTTAGGAGTGTGATCCCGAGCCCTTCGCGAACGTATCACGTACACAATTTACCTGCGCCTCGCTGCGGCGTGGTGTGGGGTGTAGAGCGGTGTGCGTACAAACATTGTGTATCACTAAAGCACACAGTCGCCACGTTTAATACAATAAGTACACATGTTAAAGGAGGATAAGAATCGCCTATAGCCGGCACAGCGTTGTTTGTTGAAGGGAAAAACGTGCACGAGAAAATATATGAGAGCGTTTTGCTTCATAATACAGGTATTGGTGCGCTGACAGATATTGGCTTGAACGGAGGGTACTCTTGGATATTAATGGTATTAGCTCAAGCAGCTCGGATGAAAAACAAACAGTTTGGAGAGAGTGCCTCAACTCGCTTCTATCTCACGAGTTGGCATCTTACTTCAACTTTGATGTGGGTATACGAAGCAGCGTGTTCTTTATTAATAGCTGTATTGACAAAGTCAATCAAAGTACATATTATTGATTTTGACCGCATTTCAATAATTATTGACATGAGCTAAAATTAAATTTTGGTTAACAAAAAGTGTCGGTTGAAAATAACTAACATAACATTACACCTAGGTGGTGTTCCTAAAAGTATACCACCATTTCACAAGTTATATTTAAGTCCCACGTAATATGGGGCAACCTTACTGCCACTAACTAGTAGTACAAATCCAAACGCCGGGGCTGAAATCTTTGTTGGATAATCTCAGAAATACTTTGACCCACTTGGAAACCGAACTCGGGACCTCGTGCTCAACAGCCGCGCTTGGAAACCAATGATCAACGTGGTAGTTTGCAAGCTGAAAACCTCGTAGTACCTATTTATAAAGCAAAACCTACAGTCAGCCTGCCTACAGCCTACCTGTACGTCATCGCGCAAAACGGAGATGCATCGTGTCGTAAAAATGTGCAAGATACTCGTGCAATATACAATTTAAAAAATCTTTCAATGTTATTTTTGTTCCGCGTCGCGTCATGCGTCGCGTGTGTCACACAAATCCACGGTAACGTGTTTTGAAGTATTTCACAAATTCTTTAGTTGTCACACTCCCCTGCTAGCTCTACTTAATTTCTTTGCCAGTAGAACAAACGACGCACAACACCGCATAGCTGCTGTCAATAAAATGCCATGATAGAATAGCTCTGTGATATTTCAGCTCGTACCTATCCGGATTTCGGTTTTCCAAAACGTTACCCGTACGATTTTATCGACAGAGAAAAATTCGAGCTAGGCGGAAATCACCGGAATATCCGGGATTGACTCATCCTGACGCATACACCTAAACATTTTGTTTGAAACGGTAGTCTATTTGAAATCCGTATCTCTATTACTAAAGGTTTCCTGTCTTTGTTCCATTTGAAATGTATTCCAGCTTTGGAATACATTTCTCAACGATCTTGGAACATATTTAAGTAAACGATTGACTTTACTAAGCCGATATATAAAAAGAGCAGTAGTGGTCCGGCATAGTCCGCTGTATTCCAGCAAGGCCCGCCGAAATCAGGCAAGGTCCTCGAAATCCTGCAAGGTCAGCTCACGTCCGGTATGGTCTAGGAACCACGTCTGCGCGGCGAATATGATCTGTTATGACTACGCTTACTATTCCGCGGACGTCGCAGATGGGATTGCCTTATACAATTTCAGGGCATCGCTGGCTGCGACCATAAAACTGACCGCCATTACCCCGACGCGGCAGCGCGCTACCACTAGAACTCGCACACGATCGGTACTCGCTCCTTATTTGAGTGAAGAGAGAATGTGTTGTTATGGTGGTCGCAAATCAAAAACAAATGTAGTAATATCGAGATCGGTACAAAATAACCTGTTTCTGAGAGATTTGTCTTATTACGAATTGTTAGAGGACGGTCGTGCGTGACGGAAGTGCGTGATCGTTCAGATATTGAAGGTCACCCCACAAAAAATAAGATCGTCTTGAAAATATGTCATGGTTGTGCCTTTGCTATAATGTAATTATGAGTATGAGTTGTTACGCTAACTCTTGTATCTACGGATGAAAAGGATCTATGTAAATGTTGAATCTGAGTTATGCAATTCTGAACAGGAAAGTAGAATACATAAGAGTCGTAAAGATGAGGTTAGAAATGTTCACATAAATCTATACTAACAACAACAGTACATTTAGGGCTGGGTACGCGACCGGACGGGTTCCGTCGCCGCATGCACTTTATTTCGTCCATTACTGTAATGAACCGCGAAATAGCGCCTTCTGCTGAAATATAGCGCAATTATTTTTTTGCGCGACCGGCATGATTGCGCCGAGACGCGGTGCTATATCACGCTGAGCGACAACCCTAGCCCCCCCCACGCCTCTTGCGCCCCGCCCCCTGGTGGCCATCACACCTAGCAGATATAACAGAAAGGTCATTCCAAACACATGTTCATTTGCTAGTTTGAAATGCTCATACAGTCCGCTAAAGAAGAACAAGTATTGTTATTTGAGAAAAAGGTTTGGGTTTAGAGTAACTCAAATATGGATTATTGAAACCTTTGTTCCGTGACAATTTTGGTGTGTTTTGATGTGCTTATCTATGTGTCTCTCTCATATTGCAGTTATTGTACTGTTCCCTCAGTTTTTACCAGTTCTTCTGCAACTGCCTTCGGTGTGGCATACACAAACGCGTCCCGCTCTAACGTATGTTCCACTAGTGTATATTAAATGAGTCGAACGTTCCGACGGTTCCGCTCCACGACGCTGCCGCCAAAAAATATCCGCGCGTTTCTCTGTGCCGTTACTTCAGATGCTTTACTAAACTGACCCCGAACGGCATATAAGTGGAAAAATACAATACAAAGAAATATCAAAGTTTACGCCTTATGTAGCAAGTGAGGCCTTGACTAGGATTGGCAAAAAATTTGATCGCCAACGTCTCGGCCTAGGCTGACGCTGAATAATCTCGCTAAGTTATTTTTGATGGCAACATCGTAGCAAGATTAATAGGGTCCTTTGTAACGAGAACGGGACCTTAACTGTGATGTGTCTCAATTTATATTCTTTTTATGGAGCTGAGTCGGGAGTTGTAAACTTTAGTGGGGATACAAAAACAATAGGCGGGTTGACCACTAGGTGAAGGGACGCAGAAGGTCACCTCTGTGTAAGTCTATTATAAGCTCAGACATAGAAAACGACGCTGAAATATTCAAAAAGGTCTTTAAAAATGCCTTCGATTTGCGTCTGCATATTATAAAACCATCTGATTACTTTGATCCATAACAACTGTGCTGGATTAACCTGTCAGTTGTGTTATGGAACAGGCCTACTATATATTTTTTTATATTCCCTGGGTAGGGTTGTGAGTCACGCGACTTGTCCGCTGTTGTACCCACGTCCTAACCTCGGCCAACTTTGAGCTGGGACTAAACTTCGTCTTCATTGTAACTGAGATAGAATGGGGATCAACTCACTCCGGCTATTGAAAATCAAGGATGCAGGATGTGTTGTTCCGAAGTTTTGTTATTTGTTGTCTCCGTCTCACAATGAACTACTTACCAGTATTTTTTATAGTAACTACCAAAGTAGTAGGTAGGTAGGTAGTAGTAGTTGGTAGTATGGAAGAATACCAAATAAATAAAGTTTAATAGGGTGTTCCGAAAGGAGCTCGTGGCTAAATAAAAACAGCCGCACGGGTCGATCTTTAAGGTTAAGCCGTGCTTACCGAGGTTCGTCGGTGGATGGGTGACCATGATTACATACCGAGTGTCCTCCGTGTCTCGGAAAGCACGTTAAGCTGTTGGTCCCGGCTCTCATTTGTAGATCTTAGACAATCGTTACGAGTAGTCCGAAGCCAATAGTCTGACATCCAGTCTTACCAAGGGGTATGGTATTACCGAATTACTGGGTGGTGGAGTTCAGATAGGTAGTCGCTTCATGTAAAATACTGGTACTCAGCTGCATCCGGTTAGACTGGAAGCCGACCCCAAGATAGTTTGGGAAAAAGGGCTAGGCAGATTATGATTGATTTTTATATTTATATATTTCTTTATGTATCCTATTATATAACCGAGCAGACCGTGTATTAATTGTATAGAGGCAACCAATGTTTTTCTCTGGGGGACTTCTGCAAAAGCATGCTTTCTTCGTTTTGCTAGTTTAGATGCATCGTAAGGTACGGTCTTATATTTTTTCAAGATAGTTTGAGTTATATATAATTTTCTTAATGAGAGTAATTCGCTTAGGTTAGTCAGAAGCCAAAAATTCTGACATCCAGTCTTACCAAGGGATCGTATTACCCAGTTACTGGGTTGTGGAGGTCAGATAGGCAGTCGCTTCTTGTAAAATACTGATACTCAGCTGCATCCGGTTAGACTGGAAGCCGACCCCAAGATAGTTTGGGAAAAGGCTAGACAGATGACGGTGTTCCGAAATCGGTGTTGAATTCCAATATTTTGTCGTGGTTCTCTGCTAAACACAAAACAGGTACACAAGAGTCAATTTACTACAGAGTTACAGCAGTTTTAGCATGAGCATGACCTAAATTGTATACATTTCAGTTCAAATTACTACGTAAGCTACAACAATTCCAAGTAAGGCAAAAATAAGCACACAGATTCAGAAACAATTTCTGTGGAAATTCCGAATTCATTTTGAACAAATAACTACAAGTACTAGTAAATACTATTAGAGCTGTTTGTATAATTATAAGCATGTAAAAATATTAGTTTCCTTGAACAATAACACGGTGACGCGGCGATTCTACGGCGTAAGTCCTGGTTATCGCCGCTAAAGAATTCTGCTCACTACACCGTAACATACCATGATCGCACTAAGAACGTACGTATCAGGCAAACAAATATTCTTTATATTGAGAAGTATGAGACCAGACCGTGCCGTCACAGACCAACGTCGTCGCATGCCATACAAGTAGTATATCGGCACCGGCCAAATATTCTACATGACAATTGTAGATGCTCCGTGCATGGCACGCAACGGTGACGGAACGGTCCAGTAGGCTCATAGTTTTTAATAAAAAGAATATAGGGTTTAACCGCAAATACTGTCGGTCTAAACCCGTTACAAACGGGTATGATGACCACTCGAAATCCCTGGGAATGAAACGAGATGATACGTTCATAGCAAGGTCATGGTACGGTACGGTATAGTGGGCAGACTCCTTCATCCTTGCTAACTCGTTGCCCACGAGCTGCACGTTCAGCAGCGACTGCGGAGAAAACAAACGAAAGAACACTTGAACTGTGTTTTGTCGTATGTTCGTTCATCTAGAAGCTCAACATAACAAAACGCCTGTTATCCCTGAAAGGGTGAGGTAGAGGTGTGCCCATAGTAACCCACATCCGCTAGTTATAACACGAAGTCCATTCTACAACACAAAGTAAATAAAATAATAAATTATAAACAAGTACGTTTCCTAACTAGCGTGACTACTCACGCGTCCTGTTATCCTGGTAGCTTGTAACAATTGAGTGGAACACAGGCGGTTGGCACCTGCTCGCTGGTACATAGTTAATGAACGCTTTCGCCGTCGCCACTCGCAGGCATTGAGTGAAGGTCGCTCAAGTGGGGCGGCACACGATTGGTGGACAGGGACACTTTGTCAAGAGAGGCAGAAGGTCCTCTGCTTTATTAAGTGATGAAAATCTTACTTGGGATAATGAAGCGCAGTTTAGAGCCAAGCAAACAAAAATTTATTGACGTTGGCTGCTGGCAGATGATATAGCCCGATAGAAAACCGATATTACCAGCACATGTGTATAGCAGTGGCTTGAGACAAGCAAAGCGCTAGCTCTTGCTAGCTGTCGCTAGGTCTTGCTAGCTGTCGCTAGGTCTTGCTAGCTGTCGCAAGGTCTTGCTAGCTCTCGCTAGCTCTTGCTAACTCTCGATAGCTCTTGCTAACTCTCGCTAGGTCTTGCTAGCTCTCGCTAGGTCTTGCTAGCTCTCGCTAGCTCTTGCTAACTCTCGCTAGCTCTTGCTAACTCTCGCTAGGTCTTGCGAGCGAGAGCTATTACTTGACAACTATATGTTGTTGTTGTTGAAATAGGGGTGGCCTTTCAAACGCACAACTCTGCCTTATCCTTCAAGGGTTACATTGATGATGAAATATGTTATGTTACCTACCCCTACCGCAGGCAAGATCAGCCAAGGCATTTTAAGATTGTTCAGCTTATGAGCAAAATGAACCTTCTGTGCAAGTGTGAGTAGGTACCGGTCACCCTCGTGTGTGTCGTGATCAAGTGTTTAGCTTTAATAAGTGATGTCTGTTGATTCGGACGATAGGCTTTGTTAACGTGTCCCACAAATTGACCGCCATTACATTCGCCGGGTTAGTTTACTTTAGAGCTGCGCGATTAACAATTTATTTACATTTCATATTATATTAATTAATGGAATTAGGCTAATATTTGCAGCAATTTTTATGGAACACATTTACCAAGCTAATTCACTGTGCAATTTTAATTGTTTCATGTAAAAACATTTTATTAATCAATCAGATGTTATACGAGGAATCCCGGGACAGTCATCCAGAAAATATTGGAATGTGATCATCCTACATCACGGTTATAACTATTCTACCAGTTTAGGTACCTCTCTGCCCTATACTTGTAAAACCAAACTTGAAGCTATAGGCATTTTATTTTAAGACGTTTAAAATTGCCGAACATCAATTTAACGTCGTTATCGGCAAAAAGTGCTTCTCTAACAGAAATCAAGTTGTTTTATCAGCGAATCTGTCCGCCGCCGCCGCGGGATCGAGTGGCCGAAGTTGGGGCACGCCTGACACCGTGACGTCACTAGGGGGAGAGGGGTGGGCTCCTGAACTTCAGCATTTTGGTATATTTTATAAGTGTCTATATCTGAAGAGGTAATGCTGTCAATTCTTTATAAATAGCTTTATGGTTCATAGTGAGGTGTAGATACTAGCAATATAACAGCCTAAAATCTGTTAAAATTCGTTAAATCTCAAGATAATTCTCATTCGTAATATTTTAGAAATTAAATTGCCATATGAAAGTCAAAAATTAAAAAGATGACAGTATGGGTCAGCATTGATATTAATTGATAATAATCTGATTATAATGAAAGAAAATAATTACCCTAACAATTTCGAATCCTGGTAGTTATCTGTTGCTTTCATGTGAACGTTCAACATACTAAAGAGATAAGTGACAACTACTCACAGAGAACCGCCGTATGACAAATAAGCAGGGACAGCCCGCGGGCTTGTCGTCGCCGAGTTAATCATAGAGCGTCGCACTACAGCCGTCATTACTGCGCCGGCTTATCACAGGCGCGCATAGTGCAAGCTGACAGTACTGCTTTACTAGTGTAGCCACGACCAATGACATGTATATGTCGTAGTTTGATGATTTTATTCCGTTAGTCTCGGTCATCATGTGGGCAGGACATGGGTTTCGTGCTATGAAAACACACTACAGACGGTACACTGCTTTTATCGAACTAACAAATTACTTGAAATTACAAACCAATACAATAACACTAAGCACCATGAATCGGGTTACAGTTCCCGGCCGTCTTGACTACGCCGCGATGAGACACTGACTGTCGTCCTCGCTGCGAGCTCGAAACATCACGACTCTGTAGTAAGCGCGCTTAGGTGTGGGTAGACTGGTAAGTAGGTCGCTTGATGCCACCTTTTGGCGCGCTTTCGATTCATTTCGGTCAGTGGGTCGTCTTATGGCGCATCCACACATGCCCGGCGGCACGTGCATCTTTTACCTGCGGCACACGCGGCTTTTGGTTGCCGGCCGTTTGCTTGCGGCTTTGATACGGAGTAGTAGTGTAATTACAACCGCATCTGCAGGCTGCCGGTAAAGCCGGCGGCAAATTCAGCGGCAAGGCGGTCTGAAAGCTGGCGGCATAAGCCGGTGGCATGTGTGGATACGCCATTAGGGGCGTTCCTGTCCGTACTAATGACCGTATCCGACATATAGATTTAACAAAATTCAAAAACGATTTTCTCGTGAAATAATGTTTTCTACTTTGAAATAAGACCTATTTCGTAATATTATGGCTTCCAAAAGTCTAAGGCCTTATATTTATTATGTTATGTAGCTCTTCTTCAGAATAGTACCTAAGATATGTCTTATGTTTGATAAATGATAAATGATGTTTATTTTGCAAGTAGGTTTTTACAAACTCTTTTACACGTCAATTTTTTTAAACTAGATGGGGCCGGTGTTTCGTACCTGACTACTCTGAGAAGAAACAGCCGAAACAAACTCAGAGGTCACAGTCTCTTTTAAGGTCCAGACAAAATCTTGGCAAACTCACATGAGGACTATGCAGATACGTGTCTGAAATGGTCTTTTGAAGAAAGAACCACACAGATTTGAGTGGACCTGTCCAGTCAGTGCAAGCATTTGTCAGTTATCGTGTAGCTCGACTTATAACTCAAACTCAAGTTTGTATACTCACATCCTATCCTTTGTTTACTTAATAAGTAATAGTTGTTTATGACACTTTACTCATTTACGAACTAACTAGGGATGTACCGACTATGACTTTGGCCGATTAATCGATTAGTCGGTTGTAAAGAGACCGATTAGTTGGCCGAGCGGATCACGGTTCCGAGGTTAGTCGGAAATTTCCTTAACGCTTCAGTTACAGCTGAATCGCGCGCAGGTCGCAACCGCCGCCTGCGGGCATGTCGGAACATGTTTTGTTTACTTTACAAAGGCCAATATCAAGAAAGAATTCCTTGATTTTTGTTTTTGCACTTGTCAGAGAAATGTTTTTAATTGTGTATAAAAATAAAGACAATACTGTTATTGTACATTTTGTTTAGTTAGTGTAATTCGTCCAAAACATTTTATTGGGAAATACATACAAAGTAAGATGCCAGATAATCTGCGCTCTTTGCCGAATAGTTGAATAAAAAAATGCTGTTACTGTTGCTGTTGTTGTAATGTTGTTAATGAAATTATTAATTAACTGTGTAAACAATTGTTGGCTAACAAAATAAATAAATAGTTGCCGACTACTAGGCGACTACGAAAGTGGCAGGATAGTCGGCTTTACCGACTAGTCGGAACATCTCTATAAATAACCTTTGTTCCTTTAATAGATAATAGTGTTTACATCCTTAATTATGTTTTCCCTTATCCTGTTTATCCATCCTACGACCCTAGCAGTATATAAACTAGCACACACGAAATTTGTACGCTTCTATTTCATAATTCACCGTGTCAACTTCTATTGTCTTATTCAACATCTAAATTATCCAATTCTTGTAACTTAGTAGTAGAATTGTTTTAATTATATCAATTTTGCTATTTATGTACTGTGTATCATATTCAATTCACAACTTATTATTGGTGAGTCATAATTATGAAATTACTATAAACTTTTGAGTCAAACCGGAACGTACAACTTATGGGCGTGGCTTCAGACACTGGACTCTGACAGTTGAAAGACATGTGTTTTGTGTCTGTCGGATGTCGGTGTCAACCACCGGTCTCCAACTTATCCGTGTACATGTTTGACATATTTAATAATTTAAATAAACTAAACATTTCCCTGACTGTGCTTACCTTACATAAAATACCCAACCTTATATCCCCTAAATTCTTTGTAAGTACCGTCTGGGGCTTAACACCGCACATGGTGCTTTTTGTTGTAAATAAGGAAAGGAGCTTTGGAGTTTTTACAATTCGTTACTCCACGACAAACAAAGACATCAGACACAAAAATATTCAACTGATAATTTGGATTGAACTGAGTGATCGATTTTTTTAAGTGACTTCTAAAAAGGATATGTAATCCACCATCATCTTTTTTTTTCATGGGTTGGCAGAGGAGACCCGTACGTTACGTCATATAAATTTTGTTAACTTTGTTTAAGTAGTTTATGACTTAGCTCCCTCTAATGCCTATTTTTCTGGGCCTAGGTTGATGACTTGATGGCCCCTTAATTACTTCTAGTAACAATGTAAATTTTATTCATGACAGGAATTTTCGTGACGTCATTATTATTTCAGCCCGGAATCTCCCACTACTGGGTATAGTCCTCCCCTTTTTGCCGCCACAGTTCCCAGTTCTGTGCGTCCCTTATCTAGATGTTCCCCGCGACTTTGACGATATCGTTGACCCAACGACCTTTAGGACGGCTCTGACTTCTTTGGCCTAACCATTGGCCACAACTCGGCCCAAGCCTTCCTCTATCGGCCATCTCCGCGTCAGATTATGTGACATACTACAACTGTGTTGTTAATTAAACCCACACAAACTTTACATTTAAAATGAAACTGATGTCATCAGATAGACATACCAACTCGGTATGTTAATTATTTTCATTTTAATTGTGATTTTTTGTGAACAATGACAGTATTGAAGATTGATACTTTGGCATTCATTTGTTATACGCTTTACCACAGTTTAGTTCAGAACAAACAAAATAGCTAGTATATCACTCCGACTCGTTTCCTTTAACATAAAGAATTAAATAAATAGCCGCATTATTAATGGTCATATTCTATAAAAACACTAAACTTACATATTGTTATTTTAGTGAAGATTAATGACACGTGTCACGGCTCCCGACTCGCGCGATCACCGCGCGCCGTCACAACACATTTGTTTTGGTAACGCGACACATCTGAGACAACTCGTATAAATATTTGTTCGGCTTTAAAATAATATGCGGACGATATAAGGAAGAAAAATATTAGTTTCCTCATGAATAATTTTGTCCGATTTTTGTTTAAGTTTGTTTGAAGTAGGTTACTTTGATATTAATTTTGTGGCTATGAAAGAGAGTTTTTGCTGAGTTAGGGATGATTTTTCAAGCGTCATAACATTATATTTACCTTACTTATTTACCCGCCCCATCGGAATCACATAATATGATGTGTGGCATCAGATTTCATTAGGTTAAGAAAACAGACGTCGGCGATCCGTCAACGCCTTGTAACACGGCACCTTCCTTGATAACCACACAAGTCAATATGGCTGCCGCAACGACTTGACGTTCCGCCATAGAGAATAGAATTGTAGACCGCTTCTCTCTCGTCTGTGATCACAGGTTAGGTTGGAACGTGAATCGTATGAAGCCTCTTTGCAGAGGCGCCGTCATATTTTTGTCCGGGGCATGAAATTAATATAATAATAATATGACAGTTTTAGTATGTTGTCTAAATTATTGAAAGAATCAGCCTTTAGTGGATTTATTTGACAAGAAAGCATTGTGATTGTGAAAAAACCTGATTTACTTTAAAATACATGATGTTAAAAATATATTATAAACATGAACACTTTACAGCAAGCACTCGCAGGATACCCACACCGCTCACTATGTGACACCGGTTTAGAAAAGTACCCGTCACCACCAACACTGCCATCAAACCAAACGCTTTATAAATACATTAGGTAACAATCAATACACGACGCACGCAAGAAGAGATAAATATTTAATTTCCTCGGCAAGGTGTCGCCGGATCGCTCATTTCCGGAGATACGCGCGTAATCCCAGAGATTGATGCTACGCGTACGTTTCAAACATCTATATTTTTCATGTTCGCTCAAACGGATTTTATTCGCAGCTAATGGTTTTTTGGCGGCGCGTTCTGTCATAATTATTCTTTTTGTTGATAGAAAATGATTTTAGGAAGCTTGCTGTCGAAATGTTTTGTCGTTAATAGAAAATTACAAATAAGTCTTGAAACTATATTAATTCTGCTTGAAACATGTTTTAGTAGTGTAATTTCGAAACTTCGGAACTTTCGAACAAAATTTCAACAAAATTGAGGATCATTTGCTAAGAACGAGCGATCTCATTGATTTCTGTTGGTAGGTAATAAACTAAATAATGTCCAACATTTATCTTTGTCTTATCTGGTAGGATTGTATAAACATGCTGGAACAGTAAATTATTACATTGAACCGTACTAAATAATCTCGATAAATAAGAGCGCATTCCTTAACCCATCTGCACAGCATGCGCGACGGCGCGGCCGTCGGTCGCTCATTAGTCAATGAGCGAGATAAACAGCTCCCGTCGGTATAGTGTGGCGCACACATGTGTGGCTGTGTCGGATGTGTTGGTCGCGCACGCGCCTGTGACGTCACGGGTACAGACACATGGGCACATGCGGCGCGCTGCGTTTTTATTGTACGAACGAATTCGCACGTGTTTTGTTTATTGAGATGGATTATTTGAAGTGCCCAAAGGCTTTAGTCATGACTGTCCACGAAAACAAGTAATATAAGCAGAATAAATAACGTATGAATCGACTAACTTGACTATTTAACAATACGACGATAATTTCACATATAATTTAAACCTATGTCTTAAATAATTCCTTTCATGCAATAAAATATTCTTTATTTTGACCACATTGTATGCAAATTACGACACCTTCATAACAAAAAATTAAACAAACACACATGAAACGTTTACATATTGCGCTAACTAAACCTAAATTGAAATCGACCACAATCCTCTCCGTCCATAAAATAATGATGCCACAATTCCACGGCGGTGCCACGTATCATCCCAGAACCCTCCGTTACACAACTTTTGTTGCGGCGATATTATACAACTTGTAACAAAACGGCACATTAATTCCGTATGTGGCGATATTTGTGTAGTATACAAAAAGCGAGCAATACAATTTGCATTGTTCTTGTGGCGGGCGGCACGTGCCGAGGAAAAGTTGGCGTGTCGTCGGGTGGTACGTGTGGCTGTGTGGAACATTGCAGGAATGGGCAGAAGGTGGACGACAGGCAACGTATTGTTTCACAGATTGGCACCCTCCACCCCGTAAGAGACTGTAGACGCGGTGTCGCGTGGCGCTCTAAACAACTTCTTTCATTTGTTTCCACAGTCGCTGTCGCATCACAAGGGTTTTGACTGAGTGCGTGGGGTGTGGTCAAACCGCTAAGACAGTCGCATACGACGGATAAACAGCGCCGTTACGATTTCAATATACGGACAATATTGTATGTTGGTATTCAATTTGCCAAAAATAGATTCGTTTCCTTATACAACCATAAATATTTGTCATAGAATTACGACACGTTGAATATTGTTTAAAACGGATCTTCTGACCCTATATAATAAATATTTCGTATGTGCCCGAAACTCCCCGATCCCCGAACACTGGATGCTGCGTGATGCTCTCTCGTCAATTCTGCTCATATGTTACTTTAAGTGCTCGTTTGAGAACAAGTGTTACATCGCCTGTTATTGTTTCATTCTATTACAGCAGAATATCATTGGAATCGTGCCCGGTGGAGGACAATAAGGTCGCACAATGTAACGTGGACCTAGTGTCAGTATGTGTGTGTGTGTATGTGCATACGTTTGTGTGTGCGCACCTTCGATCAATAATATATTGATCGAAGGTGCGCAAACAGTATTTACAGCTGACCTTTTTGTAATAAAGGTGAGTAATGTCACAAAATACCACCGCCGTAAAACAAATGCCTGGGGTTGTCAATAGGTCAGCAGTGATTGTCTGTGTAACAGTTCATCCGTTGTGCTGATATCACCAGATGTTTATGAGTCTGTCTCGTTGGTGCTGAGCATGAGATCCCGGGTTCGATTCCCGGGTCGGGAAAAGTGTTATTGGATTTTTCCATGAGGAATTTCTCAGTTGCAGCCACGGAGTCAGGATTTGTGCCCGGTGGATGTCTATAGGCTCGCTCGCTTACGTGGGACTTAACATGACTGGCGAAATGGGGGTTCTATTAAGTCTTCCTCGTGTCGCGGGCAATTTTTATACTTCGTTAGCCCAGAACGGCTGCATGTTTTTGGGGTAAGAGGGCAGGATAGGAGGTACTAGTAGGTACTCCTCTGCCTAACCGTTAGGGAATGACAGGCGTGATGATGATGTTATGTATTTATTTGTGTCTTCAGGAAATATTGATTTCGTTGTGGGTATTACGGCATAGTTACAGAGACATGATCCCCAAATTTTGTCTCTAGAATAACCATTGCATTGAATTTTAAATTACAGATAATTCTTTCACTCCTATTTCGATAATTATTGACCTTCTCATAATTGCAACTGATAAAATACAAGCCCAATTAACAGAACACGTGTAACAATGGAGTAAAAACAAAATCATGATATGGCAACATTTATTACCTACTGCCCGGGAGCAATCTTAATGGGTGATTCATCGGGAGCAGGATACAGTGGCTAAGTAAGACTCGCGCTTGGCCGGTTTTTTCTAAACTAATAATAATATATAATATAATAATAATAATATATGGCAAGGCAAGGTTCTTCACGGACGATTTTACCAGGCTCTTCATGGGCCCGATGTAGATTTTCTAGCGTCCGTGTCCTGGTTACGTTTCGGCGACCTCTTTGGGGAAACTGAAGGTTTTGTCTGTGCGATTATGGACGAAGTTATGCTGACGAACAACTACCGGAAACATATTATGAGGGACGGGACGGTGGACGTGTGTCGGGCATGCCACCGTCCGGGTGAGTCCATCAGACATATTATTTCTGGTTGTTCTCGTCTGGCTAACGGCGAGTACTTGCACAGGCACAACCAAGTGGCCAGGATTATTCACCAGCAACTTGCCTTGAAATATAAACTTGTGGAATCTGAGGTACCGTACTACAAGTATGTGCCCGACCCAGTTCTCGAGAAAGACCATGTCACGCTGTACTGGGATCGGCCTATCATTACTGACAGGACTATTGTTGCCAATAAGCCTGACATAGTGGTGATAGACCGATCAGCGCGCCGCGCAATGATAGTCGATGTTACCATCCCACATGACGAAAACCTCGTGAAAGCTGAGAAAGAGAAACAGATAAAATATCTCGACTTGGCTCACGAGGTTGTCGATATGTGGAATGTGGACTCGGCTATCATTGTGCCGATTGTCGTAACGGCCAATGGCCTTATGGCCAAGAGCCTCGACGAACATCTGTCGAAGCTCTCACTTGGCAGTTGGATCAAGAGCCAGATTCAGAAGGCGGTACTCCTCGATACGGCCCGCATTGTGAGGAGGTTCCTGTCTCTGCAGCCCTAACCACCGGTAGCTTGGACCCTGCTCCCGACACCGGCGGAAAAACCTATTTTTTATATTTTTAAATGTTCTTTTATTCTTTTTGTTTTTTAAGAAATATTTAAAACTGTAATTAATAAGATGAAAAAATGAATAAAGGTATATAATATTATAAAGAGGAAAGATTTGATTGTTTGTTTGTTTGTTTGCATTTAATAGGCTCCGAAACTACTGGTCCGATTTGAAAAATTCTTTCAGTGTTAGATAGCCCATTCATCGAGGAAGGCTATAGGCTATATATCATCACGCTACTACCAAAAGGAGTGGAGCAGTAATGAAAAATTTTGCGAAAACGGGGAAAATGTGACGCAAACGAAGTTGCGCCGGACAGCTAGTATTTAATAAATAGTCTAAATACATTTCAACAGAAGGTGTTTAATGTTAACTTGAATACAAAAATATCGGATCAATCTGTAGCATTTTCAGTATACTCTAACATAATATGAGTTTCCTAAGTGTCGGTAGAGGAAAACATCACTTATTTGAGAGTAATAACAGGCATCTGAATCGCATCAACGCTCGGCTCCACAAGCTCAACTTCGTGTGTCTACGTACGAAGGTACACGACGCACGACGCCGCGACGTTCGGGAAGTCATTTGTGCCGGAAATATACATAATAAGGTAACTGCGAGTAGAACACGTTAATTTGCGAATATATTGCGGTAAGTGGCCACCCTGTTCCCCAACAGTTTATGTTTTAAACTTCTGAATTATTAATTGGTTGGGAAGGAAGTTTCACTCTGAGCTTTCAAATGTTATTGCAAAGGGTGGTAGCTTCTGACAAGTTTAAGAGGCTCTTAAACATAGCAGAAATAAAATGTATCTGGATACATTTCATTTACGCATTTATTTCTACAGGATGCCTACAGCACACACGATAACAGATTGTAACAATTCGTCAAATCGTGAATTTCGGAATCCCATGTTCAGCAGTAATGGTTTACGTGCTTGCGGTAATGTCGGCAGTTCGGGACGTCAGCCGAGGCTCCACTGCTCACAATGACCCTTAATTGACATTTAAATGAAAACCCGCACAAACTACACATTAACATGTACGAAAGCTTTAAAACATACAATTAATTCGCTGCAGTTGTTTGATCACTGTTCTTAATAACTGGGACATCGAGAACGCGTTAATTTTTACGATAATCCGTGTGGAGCCATAAAGGCAGAGGTTATTTATGTGTGGCCGCTCCGCCGGCGATTACTGCGAGTTAACAGCGCGTTAACCAGCTGATTGCACGTTACGTTGATTGGCTCCGAATCTGCGGGAGCCGAATCGAGTCAACAGTACAGCTTCTGTGAAAGAAAGAAAGAAAGAAAGAAAACATATTTATTTGGCACATGCCACAAATGCACACAATAAAAAATAAAACATAAAACTTACAACTAAAACTGAAAAAGATAAATATTGTGTGTCTCACGGCTGCGCCAAATAGGCCCAGTTCAGCAAACTGCCGAGCAGCTAGTGCCCGACGCTGGTTTTCAACTGGACCCGAGATAAATGACGTGACGGACAAAAACAGTTTAGTAGGTATGTAATTTGTGTTATCAATTATGTGTATGAATAGGTATATACTTATATACAATAAATATCAGTGCAATAATAACAAATAAAATAAATAAAACTGCATATTTATAAAAAACAAGAAAAAGTGCAAAACAAAACAAAAAATCAAAATCTGTGCTATATATACAGCCGCTGCACTGGACTCCAAGTGGAGGATTTAGCTGTAATCTTAAGGCTGCCTTTGAGTGAGCAGTCTGAACAAGTGAACAGGTAATTCTGACCGGATTCATGCAGATCCTATATGAAGCAATCAGAATGTTTAGTCTCGACATTACAGAAACCGCAAGAGCTCAATGTTGGGGCTTTAGGAATATATTCAATTCAGAAGAAATGTTTGGTAGCCTTTTTTTTCGGATAGGAAATCATCAAATAAGTGTTATTTTCCGCTCTGGATAGAGCGGAAGGGAGTGTCAGACTTGTACTGACTAAAACCCATCCATGTCCCTTTGTGTTCCAGAGCCACGGTATCTCTTTCGAACAGTCCCGCAGCCCTGGCGGGAAGTATGGTAGCCTTACACGAGTCGGAAATATTCAAGTATTAGGAATTAATATCTCAGCAACATATTATTATATTTGGAGTACAGTTTCAAGTATCCGTCGAGAATGCCGAGATATTTAATTCGGTAAGTTTTTCCTGATTTCCGAGTGCTGGGCGCCATGATAACTAAGTTTGTACCTGAGCGCTATTTCTGTAATGAGATGATAGCTGATATAATTTCCCAGCTCTTATTACCAGAGAGTGCTTAGCCCATATTTTTAGCTGTTTAATATCTATACCGTAATATTATTACAGTAAATAGGTATGTAGTGGAAATTGAATGTTATATTTATTTATTAATTCTTCAACAAAATTACATTTGTGTCGAACATACACGCAGTGGTTTTCACAATAAATGTAATATATAAACTAAACAATCATAGTACAGCGAAGAGAAAAAAAAATACAATCATAACATTCCACATTGGTCACAACATTATAAGTCTTAATTGTTAATTACAATAATTTAACATTAAACATTACATAAGACACATTCCATTACATTACATTACATTATTTATTTTTTATTATATACTTAGGTTGTTGGCTTTTTAAAAATAATAACAGACTTGTTTAAATATTATATTTCCACTGCCTCGTTGTTCTAGTGGTCGCAGGTGCAACTGCTGAGCGAGAGGTCCAGGGGTCGATTCCGGCGTCGGGGAAAGTCTTATCGGGTATTTTTACTTGGGAAAGGGATGTGTAGATATCAAGATTTTCCCAGTAGCAGCCGCGGAGTCTGGATCTGTGCCTGGTTGATGTCAATAGGCTCGCCCCCTATTACATGGGACATCACCATAACTATCGAAATGTAGGTGTACTATTGGGTACAGCTCTGTCTAATCTGTCAGGGATTATAGGCGTGATGTTATACAGGGTGTAACGGAAAGGGTATATACATCCTTAAGGGTGTGCTACAGACCATCAATCTGAACATGTTTCTCCATCGTACAAACATCGTAATAGCGAAAAAAATATCAGTTGCCCCATACATTCTGTTGGATAGATACTGAAATTTTGTATTGGGCAGCATTAATTTTTTCGGTATTACGACGTTTGTCCGATAGAGAAACATTTTCAGTTTGATGGTCTGACAAACACCCCTAAGTATGTATATACCCTTTCTGTTACACCC
Source organism: Cerastis rubricosa (assembly GCA_949152445.1). Lineage (NCBI taxonomy): Eukaryota > Metazoa > Arthropoda > Insecta > Lepidoptera > Noctuidae > Cerastis > Cerastis rubricosa. The sequence goes on from OX424541.1 coordinate 21,833,819, forward strand.
TGTATATGTTATTTTTCTACTCTGATAACCTGACTCAGTACGTGGAAATAGTTACAAATCTTACTAATTGTGGATATTTTAAATATGAACTCGCTAGTTGAACAAAATATAAAAGGACTTTCATACGCAGTGTATAGTATTATAGCCCACTACGCACAGGTGTGCGTGCCACTGGCCAAATAAACTGTTTTACGAGCTACACCCCCCCCCTCACCCTTGCAGTCCGCACCCCCCCCCTGCGTTGCCCGGCCTTTCAGGTCTGACCCGACCGAGTTATTGTTTCCTTTCGAAATGTGTCGCGAGCATTGTGTGCTTTTATTTTTGTTACAGATATGATTAAGCTTCATTAATAAGAGTTTGCTGGCCTCATTTTTCTTGTGTTTTCTTTATGGAAAACTTCTGTTTTACATGGTGTTTAAAAACGTCAAGCGTGGTTTAAACAACCTTGGTTCAAGATTACAACATTCTAACTACAAAAACAATGTATTTAATATCGAAACCCGCAGTTAAAGGAAAGAATGATTTTCAGAGGAAAGAACTCAGCCCCATTGGTGAAACATAATACTACTATTCACTGCCTGTATTCCGGTATAGCTCTATACGAGCTGCAACCGTATCTACCTAGACATGTGCCTCATGCGGGCAGGTGTATTGTGTTGGCGCACTGTACACGTACCTTCGTTCCACACAGTGCTGTATTTAAAAAGCAGCGCGTATTTTTTCACGTCGTTATCCCGAACGGATTCGTGCTGCGGACATAAAATAACACCGTCGCTTTACCATACTAACCCAGCTGGAATATTATAAACGCTACGTGGGAATAAACAGAAGGGCTATTTCTTGGGTATACTACAAAATACACTTGTTATAGATTGTATCGAACTGGTGACAGTAACTAATACAAATCACCGGTGTTGTATTTTTGTTGAAGCTTTTTGGTGTCACTATAATACCTGAAAACCCCAAAAAATATAAATCGTTTCGTTAATATATTTCAAACACACTTTAAAGGGCTTATCTATACGGATGATGGGCCTTCTAATTCTAATCCATTGTTAGATATCAGCGACGAGTGAAATATTCGGTGTGGTACCGCGGCAGCCGATACCACAGATACCGCGCCGCTTTAGATACCGGCCGAGCGATACCACGCGATCGGCGGCTGATACCGCGTGAATATTCGCATCGCTTTACGTCCGTACCCGGTGTATTGTGCGAGAAGCCGTCAGGTGCCACTTAGTGTTTATCTTACAACTATTGTTAAACTTAATTGCTAGTCTTTGGGGATGCCCAGACTAGAAATTAGGGAGAACAATAGTTTGTTTAATGGTTTATTGACCGTCTAGAAAGTTAATTTTAGGGAAGGATTTTCGACGGAAAGTAAACTATAGGTATGTTCTGAATATGATGAGCTGAAAATATTAACTAACAATCCAACAATAATTATATTAAAACGTTATATTTCTACATGTTGCTGCTAAAAAACGTTATTTCATTAAAATTTAACAAAAGTTTCTGTTAACATTTAAGTATACGGTAATCCCTTTTTAATGAGTATTGAAACCATGATCTAATCACCATTTAAAATTTTCCTTACTTAAAAAGAAGGTTAATTTAAAATGTCATCGATCACGCAATTAAAGCCAACACGTGAACAATTATCTCCCGGAAACGTAGTACCGTATTACAAATGACCTTCAAAGTACGTGAAGGAACCACACCAATCACCATCACACTGCTTTCAGTTTTGTAACGTATGGTATAGTTTATAACGATATTAATAGGGCCAAAGTATTGAATTATGGTTTGAATGAAATAACGGCCTCAATATATCATTTACGTTGCTATTGATCATTTATCTTTGAGTCGTCGGGGAAAAGATAGGCAACCTAAAACTAAAACACAGACGCTTATAAAACTTTGAAAGTTACATAAAAACTCGATTTTTAAGTTTGTTTGGTTTTATCAGATAAGCTACTGAGATGTGTGATGTGTGATGGTCCACGATTGCTTGTGTTGCCTTATTTTAAGCATTTCGTTTTTTTGTAAAATTATTCACATTTTCTTGTGAATTTATTTGAATAGATGATTGAAATTCTTCTTTATCTTGCGATTGAAAGGCGTTGTTATTACTAAAATGAAGAAAAATACTGGAATTTTCTAGTGAGGTGTTTGAGAATCTTTCATGAGTTGTGCGCAAGAAATTCAGATCAAAAATCTACTCGTACGTTTTGTTAGTACGTAAATTGGAATTATTCTATCACGTCTTAATATTTTTTTTTCCACGAATTTATCCATCGTTCTATTACGTCGTACTTTATTAATTATTTCTTCTGCTAGCAAAAGTTGGAGGTTGTGAGTGACGCGCTACTTCGCGCAAGTCGTGCAGATTGAAACTTGATTCAGTTTTTCAGTTTCCATCAATATCGGGAGTTCAGCTGCAACTGACATTTAAGGATAACGTCTGTCATGACGTTGACTTGTCAGCAAACTAACTGGCGAAATCAAACTATTTTTACTCTTCTGGACTCCAAATTAGATTTTTTCTATAAATACATTTTTATGAAACTACAGTTTGACTAATGTTACTGACCAGGCTTTCACTAAGTCGATTTTTATAATACCCTATTTATGGTATTAACAGCGGTTTCCTCCAAAATGTAATGTACTTACACGGTCAAAATGTACGGGAAAGCAGTTTTTTATTTTTTAAATTACCGGTGTAACGATGTGGGGGTTCAGAATCTGAATCCCCTTTGTACTGAATACATGGTTACCGTTTGTTCGTCGGTTTCCCTTCCACCCCGTACAGCGATAAAATAGTTAGTAGGTAGTCAGTTATGTGAGTACAGACAGCGTCATTAAGTTGTTACTACCCTGGCGTACTCGGCTGGACTGTAGAGGGGTTAGCACATACTGACGCTGTCTGTACGTAGATAAAAAAATTTCAACCCTCAGTTACATAATATATGGAGGCCCACCCCCATTTTTATTTTTTTTCATTATAATTTCGTCATATTTGTAGCGATTTACGTTTATAAAGGGTGCCTACTCTCCAAATTTCAACTGTTTGGTGCCAATATTCTCGGTTGGTGTGAAAATACTGTGACATACGGACAGACGTAGAGTTACGGAAGCCTAAAACACAGTACAGTAGGAGCATTTTCTTACTTGACATGTTTCCGAATGTTATTTTCTTTGTACTTCGAGAAATCCTTAATGACCTACGAGCTATTTTAACGTTTAAAATAAATCTAGATAAGACTGCTGTATTAACTGTACGCGTACCATTCGCTGACACATAAATCATGAAAGCAGGCGAATCGAATGCATGTCGAGCACATATGTCGAGAACATGTGTCCTATGCACATATACATAGGTCGCATAATTGAGTGGGGAGCAATGCGGATAGTGCACATTTTGATTTAGTGTCATTTGTGATTAATGTTCCTCGAAAGATCGGGAATTTCCAGAACATTAGGATAGTGGCGGTAGTGACAACAATAGTATTGTTGTGTTTTGCTTGAGATAACTTTCATAATTATACTTGTGAAGCGCGTCAGTAAAGTCTTGTTTACTCTTCCGCCGTTTGCCCAGAGGTGAAAACGCGAGACTCGTGGTACAAAATCTCCTTTTTGTCGGTCGAAGTTGAACTTGGCTTAATTTTTGACACTTGAATATGTTTTTAATCAATTAAAGAATTCAGCCATCACGGTCCACTCCAACATATAACAGTTGTTTTCTTGCTTCTGTAGTTTTTTTTAATGGCTGATATGAATAGTGTGAAATATTGTTGCAGAGTGCGAGGTGTCGCGCAGAATGTGCGCGTGCGCGTGGCGCCTGCACGTGTTCACCGCCGTGCTCGTGCTCGCCGCGCATCTCATTAAAGGTATGTGCGTCTCTCTCACTCATCTGTATCTCGCTCTCTGTCAACAAGAGAGTATCTCCCTGATAACTAATAGCCTATGTTGCGGAAAATTACACTGCGCAAAAAACTAGCGTAGGAAGATGATATTTACGCAACGCGACAGGACACGGCCTGGTATTAAAATCGACCCACAAATATTAGTACACATAATAGAATACGAGCAGCCCACAGCTGTACCGGCCCCGACACTTTCTCTCGCTCCCCGCGGACACGTACCGCCGCAGTTATTGTACGTTATCAAAAGAAATGGCACAGTTCAGCTGTAATCCGCCGTTTGTATCTCTCGCTGACCATAACAACAGATTCCGAATGAATTTTAGATAATGTAACTACATCATACCAGTCAGTTACGCGGATATTGTCAGATAGAATGCGAAACACACCTGTTTGTGAATAAATAACGTCGAGTAGGCTTCAAGTGTGTACACGCACGTACTCAGTGCTCAGTGCTCACATGTGAGTTGATACAAATCCGTATGTAAATGTGGCGGAGTATTGTAAACAGCGAGTAGTTATCGAGGCCGGATCGAGTTTGCGCAACTTGTTACTGTAGCTAATGGATGTTGCGTTAAGTGGAGCAGTGTAAACACCCGACGAGGGTGTTCGCGGGCTCTCCACCACTCGGCAACACTCGGCAACCCTCGGGAACACTCGGGCGCGCTCGCCAGCGCTCGGCGCTCGGAGCAAACACTCAAGCGCGCCGTCGAACACGACACTAGTTTTAAATGAATATTTAAACGTTCATCGAGACATCAACTCCGAACGCGAAAATTTGCCACGACTCGTTGAAACTTGCTCTTTATTCGTAAACTTGTCACCAGAAATTATAAACAAGTTTTAATGGGAATAAAATGAAAAGTTGTTACGTCGGCGTCATAGCGGAGCTGCGGAGTTGCAGACACCAAGTGAGGTCCGCGCCGCTAATGAACGTTTGTGAGTATTTTTTGGAACAGTTCGGAGCTCAGGTTGCAGTCCCGAAACGTTTACTTTAACGACGTAATTAACTCACGAAAGTAAATTTAAACAATTTGCCGCTCTTACTGAAAAACTGCGCTAATTATACCGATAGAGGCAAACGAGTGAAAAAGTAGTCCTTTACGAATGTAGTGAATATACGATCGGTATAACAAAGCCGAGCAAACAAAGTAAAATAATGAGCGTCGTGAACAATGCAGCGCCACACTCAGTGGCTTAACGTGGAGCTATTAACAAATCAAACAGAGTAGTTTCGCCAGGAGCGCATTAACACCGTCGTCGTCGGTAATTTATGAGGGTATTACGTCACCGCGCGCACCTGCCGCTCGCGTCGGTGTAACGACGGCTTAGTCGGTGGCGGGTGCCTAAATAGTGGCGCCCGATGTGGGTCAGAGATCCCTAGAGGAGACATGTAAGTACCGCACGACACACGACACACGGCGCACGGCGCACAGCTCACAGCCTCCGACACACGGTTACAGCTCGCCTTCATTACTGTGTAAACAGAAAAATAAACCGACTTCAGTGGGAGGAATATAAATGACTTATTTTCCTATGATTGGAAAGTAATTGCTTTTTCCATCGGACGGTTTTTTACGACGAAATATTAATAGTCTTTTGATTTGGTCGTTGACGATAGAAGCGTTTAGATTCCTAAAAAACCTCGAAACTAATTATAGACATTTTTGAAATTAAAAAAGTTAATTGACTCAATTTGGTTATTCTTAAGTACCAACTGATAAAATTACCAAAGATTCTAAAGCGACCATATCAAAATATTTGAGGCCAACACTGAAAGTGTTTTCTTTCTTTCTTGCATCGCTGATCAGAAATCACTAGATGCTATTCTAAATAATTATGAAGTCTTGTAAATAATTACCATACTACTACTAATTACTACACTGCTATTACTATAATAATAACCACGATGTGGAGCCCTGACACAGCCAGAAGGCGACGCGGTAGACCTCGCAGGCGATGGCGGGACGAGCTAGACAGAACCAACGACCAGTGGTCCACATTGGCCCTGGATCGAAGGATTTGGAAGTCATGGGGAGAGGCCTTTGCACAGCCGTGGGATGATAATATAGGCTAACAGTAACAGTATTACTATAGTAATTACTACTAATATGTTACAAGTTTGTGTGTCTGTGTGTGTGGTAAGTAGATTATTTAGTTTTACTGATATTACAATACATCGAGTAATGACATAAAATTTACATCAGGTTAAAGTAGATAGTTTTGTTTTACTTAATTGATAGTGAACTGTCTGTTTTCTAAACCAGAAGAAGTAAACCAAGATTTGTCCGCCCACGCTACCAGGTTACAAAGTATCCTATGAATCTATCTAGACAACATGGTCTACCTGTGAGCCTTCCAAAGATTTTAAAAGAGTAACCATGGAGTTTCTTGCTGGTTCTTCTCCATAGGAAACGACCAACCCGAACCGAGCACCTCTTTGCCGACGTTTTATAAGTGCCCCTGTAGGCCTATGTAAAATAAAAATATTTTATAATATGAATGTGTGGTAAGAAGTTGACATAGAATCCATTAATGAAAGGAACTTCACATGCGCCGTGTGCTCCTTAACCTCGTCAGCTGAGCTTTAATGTGTGCTTCAGTTATTTTTGTTCAAGAGAGAGAGGCTCTGCTAACTTAGAGCCAGGCAATGGAACGTCCACAGTTCACTGTGCCGTGTCTAGAAACGCTAACTGGAATATTTTATGGAAAACCTTAGCTTGCTGTTTATGAAAGCCATTACCAGTACTTACCGTGTCAACCAATATATATTTTAGGATTGATTGACTCACTGTCCTTCACCAAATTATACCAATAGAGACAGCTGACGACAATGTTGACCTTTAACTCAAACAATAAAACCATCAAAATAGAATTTACAAACAATAATAAATTACAAGATAATAATACGAAAATAATCAAATGAACTGTTGTTACTGCTTGCAATGAGTTGAACTGTTCTGTGAGTGGTCGGTGTTCTCCTTAATTATCTGTTCAATAGGCCGAGCCCCCCCTCCGGGACCCCGTGCGTGAAGGCAGATTTATAGTATTGTTTACTGTCACAAATGCCTACCAAATAGAGAGGTGCTCTCGCCTTTTTCTCGTCTTTTTAGCGACTCGTCGCTTGTTTACGGCGACCCCTAGACCCGCTAGGGCTCTTCCCACTTCCTTTAAAAATAGTGAGTTTATTCTGTGAATAACAAATTACTTTTTTTAGCGTTGCGTAAAATAGAGAGAACGGGGTTTGTGTTTGTACAGAGGTTGAGTAATGACACGTAAGCTTGTGATGTTTTGTTCACTTGGACATTTGTTTGAAATTAAAAGATCATCGTAATAAAGGTTCGGTCTAACCAAGTAGACTGGACTGCGGACCGGACAAACCGGGGCAAAAAAAAAAACTGTTAAGCGCGTGGTTTTTAAATGCGGTGCTCATCGGAGAGCCCTCAGTCGAATTCATTACGTCCACCTGTAAATTAAGCGGAGTCTGCACAGGGCCGCCAGAATGCCTGTCCCCTCTCACCCAGCAGAATATAACGTAAAGAAGGCTCACAGGTACATGTATATTTATAGTTCTGTATTGTATAACGGGCTTGTGTCCGCAAGTCCACGTCCAAAGCAAGTATTTTGCGTACGGCAATTGTTATGAAATACACACTTTTGTAGCTTAATTGTGCCTCATTTCTAAGTAACGATGACAAGAAAGTTAGATAGAGAGAAGACCGCTGGCTGAAATAGTCTTAGTTGATAAAACCTTGAAATCTAAACTAATATTATAAAGAGGAAAGATTTGATTGTTTGTTTGTTTGCATTGAATAGGCTCCGACAAAAAAACTACTCGTCCGATTTGAAAAATTCTTTCAGTGTTAGATAACCTATTTATCGAGGAAGGCTATAGGCATACCATATCATCACGCTACCACAAAAAGGAGTGGAGCAGCAATGAAAAATGTTGCGAAAACGGGGAAAATGTGACGCAAACAAAGTTGCGCCGGACAGATAGTGTTTTCATAAGTGAAAAAAGTCACCTCCTACCGAACGTCGTAGCTTTAATTCGTAAACCCTTTGGCCTACGCCGTTAGCATTTGTAGACTCTTCGACCTACGCCGTGGGCTTTTTCTACGTAAAACATACCTCGAGCTATCATAAAGTTATCATACCTTTGTAGTTTATGCAAACCTTCTATATTTTGCGCGTTAGCAGTCAGGCGCCCCCCTCCCCCTGCGTCCTGCGCCTCCCGCCGGATAAATAAGAATCTTTTGATCTGCGCTTTTAACTGGTGTTCTTTTAGAATCCCTGGTTTCGTATCCCCCCCACCCTTGGTCGCCGCCCGTCGCTTTGACGTCATCCCTCTGCTGCTGAGATATTTTATTTTCGCCCCAGTGGATGACAAAAACGTTCTAACGATCATCATAACAATGGCTGATGTAGAGCGGAGCTTTCAAATATTGACATACCTTCACTTGTGAGTGATGACGTGCTTACATATTTCACTATTATTTTATGGTAATAATGATAATGTTAGAAAACCATCAATAAATTATTTAAAAAAAATCGCTAGTAGTATAATAGCGTTTTGGGTCATCAATAATTCTCTATGTAATAAGAATATTTATTATTATTCAAATTTGGTTTATTGCTGGATTATGGATAGTTATTGTAATCTGATACGTAGGCGCTATGATTAAATATGTGTGTTATCCAACACTATTAATAACGATTTTCGGATATCATTATTATTAATAGAGCAGTTATATAATTCTCTGTAACATAAATGCCAGCATGCACTATCTCATACAATGCATAATATTATATATTTATATTATATACATTTCTGCTTATAATAGACGATTTGCCATTCCATATCTGCCATTCTTGGGTTTCAAAAGTTGCAATATAATGCAGAGTTTAGTGAAATTCAAATTCTTAAAGTACCGCGGTTAACAAGAACTCTTGACATACCTCATTTATGAAAATAAAAACGTAAAAATAAAACCTTCCCTCAAAATCATTTAACATTGCGATGTAAAGGTTCTAAACTCGCAATTCACAGCACTTATTACGCAGAAAGTACTGAAAGTGGGTGAAACAATTACTTTCAGTCGGAAGGCGCGTCGACGTCGACGTCAAATAAAATGTTTATCGCGCGGTACCTGCCAACAGCTCCAGTACTGCTGCCTGTATTATTCAGTACTCACGCACACTCACACATATACACGCACCTGACGTCACGACCTGGATACCAAACCTTGACTGGCAGACTCTGACTCGACAACACTTTTTTTACATTCATATCTATTTCTGTCCCCACTAAAGAACCTACTCAACTTTGTGAGGAGTTGTCTACCGACCAAGTACCAAATCAAAACTGAATTAATTCTCCTTGAACAGTTAAAAGTTTACTTCGTTGGGTCAGTGGTTTTAACAACGTTGTGACTCCGCATTATGAATATGTCGTGCTTTTAAATAGTTAGGGTAAGTTCTACGTGTAAGTCTTGACAGATTATTGTCATTAGTGCTCACATATAGTTGACTAGATATTATGATTCCTCGTAGCATTTGTATCTTCCAGTTTGCCCGTTTCAGGCATTGTTATTATGTGTTTTGTGTAACAAGTATAAACCTTATTTTATAACCTCAATATATATAAATCTCAAGAGGCAAAAATGTCGTATTTCTTACTTCAAGTTTCCCCAAATGACATCCATTTGTCTCCTGAATCTTAGAATATATATTTTGTGAAGAGATTATTATTTCTTAGAACTCAGAAAAATACATAATAAGTATATAACATTTATCAACATAAAGTATACAGTCCGTCGGGATCGCATGAAAATCAAAATTACCCGAAATTTAACAGAACATAGTACATTTGTTTGTATAATGTACCTACAAAGAAAACCAAGCGTAGTGCTTACTGTTAGCCACGAGGGTATTAGATAATCTGAGAATTATGGAGATAGCCGAGCGACGCCGACTATAAACGAAATGACGGCAAATAAATGCTGCGCCTTGTCTACTGTATTTAAAACTAATGATCACTATATTACAAACAGACAGACGCTACGTGTCCGAAGCCGAGTTTAACACGTTCGCTGCGGCAGTGATTTTTCTATACTTTCCATTCCTGCGGTACAAGGTCTATACACCTGGTAAATAAAACTTCAATTGTGGCGGCACAAGGCTTATAGACCCTGTACACCATTGGGTTCCATTTAATAATACATCTTAGATATTTATTCATCTCTTTCCTGCACCGAATCAAATTGAAGTTATGCCTTCAGCACGACAAGGAAGTCTTTACTTTTCTTAGCCGCACTGTAAGCGAGGCGTTGTCTTTAAATGTTGAAAATTTAATCTTTGTTGTGTTCATAGTTTACAAAAGATAAACAAAGAAATAATTCAGCAAACAAATAAACAATTTTGGTTGGAATTCAAAACAGTTATTCTAAGAAATGTATAGCATCAAGATGGGAGGAGAGATACCTACTCAATGAGTTCATTAAATTTGTAAAACCCTTCAATTGAATTATTACAAATCTGTGTCGCTGTGAATCCACTAGCACTAATTGGCAACATCCAAATCAACAGCAATTTCCGATAATTGAATAGTCTGTGTTGTGCCGTTGTGCTGCGGGTCGTGCCGTGCCGAGTAACAACGCATTGGGACTCGTATCGAGCATTCGGTAAGTTAATGTCAGTTTTATGACGTCACTACGATGGCCGTCGATGTGCACAGAACGTGTGGCTACTGAACCAGACTCGCGCACATTTACACGTAATTGTTGATGAATAAAATGCTAATTCAGCAGTGGCAGTACTGCGTGATAGTTGTGTGGGACCACTTCGATAGAACTCCATTGAGTAGTGCCGAAGGTTCGCCCTTTATACTGTTTCAAAAAGAGTCGACATTAAGTTCCCGGACCGACATCGCCATCGAAACACTGCTTTGACTTTGAGTTCACTTACACCGTACTTTTGATTACCTAGTGTCCTGTATGGTGGTCCATACAGTCGTTGTTTCTCAAAAATAAACTTATCTAATTTCTGCTCACAATATTTAAATGGGTGTTGATTTGTTTCATCTCATTTGTATCTGTTCCATTATTGCCGCATCACGATAATACATACAAAACAGTTTTAATAAACCATTCGCTCGAAACATGACAAGATACTCATCGGCGTGTGTGACGTAAATTACTTTCATTTTATTATACACACATGCTCGTATAATTAGTATTAAACACTCGAATAAAATGTATGCGAGAACAAATTGCGTATATCGAACAAATACGTCGGCCGCTGGCTACTGATTTTAATTGGGGAAAAGGTATTTATGGTTGGGAAAAAGTTATTAATTTTATAGGAATTTATTTTTGGAAGAATATTTATCATTTTTCTGATATTCTGCAACCAATTACAAATTCGTATTGCATACCTCGGCAGTAGGTAATTATGTAGTGCGCGCTGGCGTTTTTCCGTTTTAAATTAATCCAATTCCACTTCCAAGTTTGATGACCGTTTTCATTATTTTAACAACGGTTTCGCATTGAACATCTGATTCATAAGTTCGCGTGTCGCAATCGCAGTAAGATTTCCTCGCCGCACTCGTATCTGGCGCGTGCATGTTACAAGCGAGGGTTAGTCGTTCCTCACGCTGGCGTGGGACAGCGGCGTGGGGGCGGCGTGCGGCGACCGCGGTACAAAGTAGACGTGAATGAGCGCATAATCGCGGCGATCAATCTGCGAGCGAGTGAGGCCGGAAGACTGGCCTAACGCGCCTCTGACATGCGAAGCGCCGGGCGGGACTGATGCGGCGCGCGGCGGCTCAAACGCGGACGCAACTAACTAACGCAATAAACGCAACGTTTAAACTGCACTTTCTAGATTACTATACTTAGTCCGAGTTTTTCTCGATAGTTTACCGAAAACCAAACAAAAAGCTCATATTTATGAGCGCTTAGGTACATACAACACGTCAGCATAACCCAAGCCGCATGTTTGGGTTAAAAATAATTTTAATGTGTTTTAACGTCAATTTGACTTGTCAATTTAAATCAATGTAAATTGCATTACAAATGTTCAGAGCGCAGTTTCATTAGAATAATCGATTTATTGATACTTTCATAAAACGATATTTGCCTGCGCACTGCAGTAAACAAGCTTCAGTTTTAACTAAGTTTTTTTTTAACTAATAGACAGTAAATTGCCTCAAAACTGTCGTAGAATCGTCGTCGTCGTTATAGTTAGTCTGTTTTAATTAAAGTCTTGTCACGACCGCTCTACCCTAATTTTGAATGAACAGTCCACCCTCTACCTACTACCCACTTCCCGCGACAGCATATGACTACTCATGTTTAAAAGACTGAAGGTTTAGGAAAGGTCTTACAGATTCTCTCTAAAAATATCACTTCAGAAAGCATTTGCCATGACTCAAAACAAGGAAGTCACTCAACTCGTCGACGAAACTCAAGGTGCCGTCAAACCGATTAGACAGGACTCCGGACCTGACACCGGGCCCGGTGTCCGGCACTTTGACAAATAACGCAGATACTGCACCATAAGACCACCACCACCACCATGCTACCATAAGATTAGCAGTTTTGTAAGCCCGTTATTTTTAATTTTTGGTGTACAATAAAGTTTTATTCTATTCTATTCTATACTGAAATATTCTGTGTCCGCAGCCACTCCGGAGTCTGGTCCTATAAGTTTGAGCGCACATTAAAACCGGTACGAACTGATTACGGATTAGTTAGCAATGTAAAAATATATGAACCAGGTTGAAGTTCGCTTGAGTCTCGTATATAAGTTTGGAGCGTCCCGGTTCATCCCTTAATTACTGCGGCGACGTTTTACACAAGTATTTCAACTTAATCATTACTTAGTTTTCTCACAACAGATTATTAAATTTCATAATTTAATATCTAACTTTAATCCTAAATGTTCTCAGATTTTCCAAAAGTAATTAACACGCTATTAGATGAAGGAAGATTAACTTTGTTGCCCCGTGTCGGTCTCAGGCAAGCATGTATGACTACTAAAGTAGTGCCTCACCAAATATATCGTATATTATTTATTTAACAATTTAAGTACAGTTAGCGTCATTAAGTAGTAACCCCCCCGGGTTACTCGGGCGGACTGTAGAGGGGTTAGCCCATACTGATGCTGTCTGTACACACTTAATACAGAGAAGAACAAAGGAACAGAATATAGGTACAAAGGTGATGCTTATTTCTAAAGAAATCTCTTCCAGCATACCTGCGAAAGGAGATATTAATTTCATTAAATACGCATCTATCTGGTTTGAGTAGGAGCCGATACGTTCAGCTATTCGTTCGACGTTGGCTTTCAATATAACAGTATTCAATGTTACTAGGTGTCTGATAAAAATAAAATGTAGAGTTCATGGATCTCGTCACTAGGTAAAGAAAAGCTTCGATCAAAGGTTGAATAGTATGTGTAGGTCGAACTTAAAAGGTGGCTTGAAAAAAGGTATCGGTAGAGTAGCTGTGTACTACATCGTTGTGTACTCCGGCTAAACCTTTGACAGCCACCTTTGTATGTGTGCAGACCTACTTTTATATTTTAAAATATACTTTTCTCAATATTAACAACACGCTACGAGCAATAGTTGCGCGAGACATTTTCCACGTTTTCGCAACATTTTTCATTGCTGCTCCGCTCTTATTGCTCGTAGCGTGATGATATATAGCCTATGTCCTTCCCCAGGTTAAAATCTATCTTCTTGCCAAATTTCATTAAGATCCGATCAGCCGTTTAGTCGTGAAAAGGTAGCAAACACACAAACAAACAGAGTGACTTTCGCATTTATAATATTACTAGCTGTTACCCGCGACTTCGTACGCGTTAGGTTCGTGATTTACTTAAAATAAGTCTTTTAGTCAGGAGGTTCTTGATTCCAATGTTTTGTTTGAAGTTCGTTACCAGATGTCTCCAGTATTAATACAATCTGCCCAGTCTTGGCTTAGCGACTGGCTATCTGACCTCCACAACCCAGTTAGTACTGGGTTATACGACACCTCTTGGTAAGACTGGTTGTCAGACTTTCGGGCCACTGACTACCTGTACCGACTGTCAAAGATCTACAAATGACAGCCGTGACCAACGGCTTAACGTGCTTTCCAAAGCACAATAAAGTCGGTACGTAATGGGTGGTCACCCATGCATAGACCAACCTAGGCAAACGCAACTTAAACTGAAGATCGACCCTAGCGACCTAAATTGATTTTATATGATTATTTTCGTTTGAAAGAACTTGCTTCAAGTGTGATCTCTTATTCATTTGTGAGTAAAACTTTGAAAACTGAGTACAACTCCTCAATGTATACGAACACGCTACCGACTACTGTAAAAAAAGGTGATGTTGTAAGTTGATGTGGATCAACTTTCATTATGAAACCCCCCTTAGGATAGAATTTCCAAAAACGTAAAAAGTGATTTTGTGCATCCATGCCTCTTTTTAAAAATTACAAATATTCTCCTAAACTTAACCTTTTTCACCAGTTAAGGCGTGAAAAAGTTAAAACAGACTGATAGATGCTGTTAATATACTGTATCGTTGGTCTAGTCGTCGCAACTACTGAGTATGAGGTCTTGTTTTCGATTCCCGGGTCGGGTAATCTTTTATTTTGGTTTTCGACCAAAAATTTCTGACCACAAAATCGCACGAAGAGAAGATTTTAAGACTATGGGGGAGCCCTTAGCCCAGCAGTCATTTTGATGAGATTCACTATATAACTTTCCTGAGAGACATGGACAGTGACAGTGGCAGGGAAGTGAAACAGGGAGACGTCATATCTCGGAAACTGTTCACCGCTGCACTGGAAGATGTATTTAAGGTTCTGGACTGGAGAGGGCTAGGCATCGACGTCAATGGCGAGTACATCTCTCACATTCAATTTGCCGACGATATAGGTGGTCATGGCTGAGACCATAGAGGACCTCAGTACAATGCTCGATGACCTGAGGTCATCATGGATCATCCGAAAGAGTGGGTCTTAAAATGAATATGGAAAAAACCAAAGTCATATTGAATGCCCATGTAACACCCACTCCTATCAAGATCGGAGACTCTACACTCGAAGTTGTAGACGATTATGTCTACATGGGACAAACGGTCCAGTTGGGTAGGTCTGACTTCGAGAAAGAGGTCAACCGTCGAATCCGACTCGGCTGGGCAGTTTTCGGGAAGTTGCATGATATGTTCTCCTGCAGTGTCTCAAGACGAAAGTCCATGACCAGTGTGTGTTGCCAGTGATTACATACAGGACCGATTGGGTCGCCCACATTGGGCCTCATCAGAAGGCTTAAAATCGCTTAAAGGTCAATTGAGAAGGTTATGCTCGAAGTTTCCTTGTGTGATCAAATCAGAAATAAGGACATTCGCAAGAGAACCAAGGTTACCCCAAAGTCCCGGTAGCCCGAAGAATTGCCAAATTTAAGTGGCAGTGGGCAGGGCACATTGCTAGCAGAACGGATGGCCGATGGAGCCGAAAAGTTCTGGAGTGGCGACCACGAATCGGAAGACGTTGCGTCGGAAGGCCTCCCACGAGGTATATAAACTAAAAGTGCTGGACACTGGTACTGTCGCTGTTGCCGCGGGGAAGCTCAAGCAGCTTTAATAAAGTTATCTTATCGATAACTACTTATATTTTCGAGTCGTTGGGAATTGAAGCTTTGGACCGTGGGACGGTGAGATCAGAGTACTCAATGCTCACAGTCTTATTAAAGATAATTCTAAACGCATAGCTTACACTTTCCGTGATCCAAGAGCTGGCTTTTACTTCGGCCAGAGGCTAAATGATTGTTTAACTGTAGTTTGAATGGTTAATAATAACTAAAAGGATGTATAACACTATTTGGTAATGATTAGGAAGTCTTAAAGCACAAAAAAAACAAAATACCTACTTACAAAAAAGTGAAAACCGGGTGGGGATCGAACCATGGTTACTTTTGTAAATAATACAGCATCAAAAATTAAAAAAAATATATAAAACAATAAGTGTATATCGGCTGAGGTTTGATCCTGTAACATACGATTCACAGGTCAACCGCTAAACCGTCAGGCTATTTACTTCGGTGACGATTGTTCTAAAATAGCCGATCTATTCTAATGTTTGTTATGACAGTTGTCAGTTGTCAATGAGTTGAGGAATATGAACAAATTGCAATATTGCTCACCTCCCAATGTTATTAGCGTGATAATATATAGCCTATGTCCTTCCCAAGATTTAAATGTATCTTCTTGCCAAAATCCATTAAGATCCGATCAGCCGTTTAGTCGTGAAAAGGTAACAAACAAACAAACAAACAGAGTGACTTTCGCATTTATAATATTAGTATGGATTAAGTATGGATACGTAGTGCATGTCTTGCTGGGGTTGCGGTGCGGGAAACAAATGAATGTCGGTAACTTGCTATACAATAGCGGAGACAGTTGGTCAACTCGCATTTACTTCCAGCTGACTATGGGTCCATTACTGATATGGTTCCTATTACATTATGTCACGACAAGCCGCATGTATGTAATATTATACGTTATTAGAATTCTGAGTTTTAATGAATGTGTCACTCATATTTTAATGATAATTCCAGACACAACACAACAGATTTAATTAAATCGGAACGAGTTCTCGGAATTATTCCGTGTTCATTGTTCAACTTGTAATTATACGACATTTGAAGCAAGCCGGGTAGCCGGGTACCGGACAGCCGCGAGCCGGGCAGCCGGTCAGCCGGGTGAAGGACCGAAACATTACATTCAAATTTAAATAAACGCCAAATAGCCCGTAAAGTTTGCTCGCTTTCAATCGCAACTTTCTGAAATAACCCGCTATTTGACTAACTACGTTTTACGTTACCAGTAACGGGTACTAACAAATGGCTAGTATTTACGAACACACAAAAACGCTATTAAGTATCGTATCGTAGGGGAAACGTTGCGTTGTTGGTAGGCGGACGCCCAACCAGCTCGTAAGTACTGTTCGTGTGCCACTACATCGTAACGTTGTGAAGTTTCGTTCCTAAATAAGCTCAAAATCACACAATTTTTATTTCCAAAACAAAACTGTTTGACATTGTGCTGATAATGTGCAGACGCATACTGATAGAGCCTTGTCGTCCATTGTGATAAATAAATATCCTGCGTTCGTTTTTGTGAGGCAGCATGTAAATTGTCGTGTACTAGCAGTGTGCCGCGGCGTCGCTCGCCGCACGGGACTCCTACGCGCTGCAGACACGCCACCGACACACAGCAAGACGATGCGATTTCAGAACAACTTCTAGGTATTACATTACAGTATTGTAAGAAATAATAAGTAGTTACAGTTCCCGTGTTAGGAATGTAAAGCATTTCAGTGTATATAAGGTATTGTATAGCACAACAAGTAGGATTTCAGAGAAAATCACTGTATGGAATAACAAAACAAATATAATATTGTTGAAACTGTGTGAGCGTGAGTGCCATGGAAAGTGTCGAGTGTTACTCAAAAGTTAATAACAGGTTACAGAGAAACGTACATGTTTGCTTGTAGTTAGTTTTTGAAAAAAAACTCTCTATCTCTGTCTTTGTTCTCTGTTAGAAAATTCCCTGAAGCTCACAAACACTTTTTACTTGAAATAATCGTAATATACTGATGTTATGAAAAGTTACAGTACACCTCACCCACTTTCAGGGAATCATGATATTAATTAGAGCTGCTATATTTAAGAAGCAATACACAACAAAAATAATTTATGTCTGACATTTCAAAATAATACCAGCTGACCTTTCAAAGACGATCCCAAATGAAAACTTAAGGTTGTCTGCGGCACAAAGGTTTCTTCTAATCGCAACCCTTAAGGTGCAATATGAGAATACACACACATACACAATCATATTTACAACGTACGAGCTGTTGCCCGCGACTTCGTTCGTCGGGAAATTTTAATTAGTATGTGTGAAAAAAAGATGGCCTATGTCCTTCTCCAGGATAGATTTCCTTACTGGCCAAGTTTCATTACGATCCGATCAGCCGTTTAGTCGTGAAAGGTAACAAACAAACAAACGGAGTTCCTTTCACATTTACAACATTAAAAGTAAGTATAGAAGTATGGGTGGCTTTTTCCCACGGGCCCCAAGAAACAAGAAAGCTACATCAGCTCCAAAACAAAAATGCAATATATAAAACGGATACGTCCCATCTACTAACTTTCCCATTTCGTCAACTTAACAAAATACCAACACAAAAGTGCCGTTTCATATTTTTTTTTTGGTTTTCATACATTGACACCCATATTCTAAGAGCCTTCCCTAATCCATTTTTTAACTAATTCGATTTCACTTTAATCTATGTTAAAGATGTACATAATTAATAGTTTTCCGGTACTTCAAATTTGACAGATGAAAATTAGGCGTCTAAATGTCAATTTATAAACAAAGAGGATGGAATGTAGACTTGGTTTAGTCCAACTTCAGTTCAGTTCATGACTAAGAATACCAGTTTGAGTCTCGTTTCACTTTAAGGTATGCGTGCATTCATTCCCGTTTGATATTGCGTAGGTTAATTGTTCCCTTGTTTAGATTCCGTAGTAACAAAGTTGGAATTAACAGCAGCCCTTTACGATCACTAGTTACAAACATTCGTTATTTACCTGTGATACCACATCACCACCACGCCCCGGACAAGCCACACACCACGATCATCTGGGTCGCACCAGCCTATTTTAGATAATTAGGGAAACAAAAGTAAGCGGTATTTATGCGGCGCGGTTCGGTGATGCGGCGGTGCGGCGCGGCGGTGCGGGAAGAGCGGCCGGTTCCGCCGGGATTGCGAGCTTTGTTCCGCGTCGAACGCCGGGGCCGTGCGGGCCGGTGCTGGGGCCCGCGAGGCCCCAGGCCCGGGCCCTCGCATTGTTTCTAATTAATCACTAGCTCTCGGCAGCTCTACATTGTGTTTCTTTTCTATTATGTATGTGCATGTGTATTATGTGGATTGTGGCCGTACCTTTAAGATTGTGCGCGCGGTATTGAGGCTCGTTAGTCTTTGTGCAGTTGGCTACTGATTACTGCGGCGGCGGTACCTACGACACATTCTAATATATGTTTCTAGGGTGTATGACGCTCACAAATGTAAAATCAAGTAGTCCCAGTCCAACTAATAAGCCTCACGCAAGTCGCGCGGCTTTGATGCATAAATAGTTATCGGTAAACTTACCTGAACCGGTTATGTAAGTGTAAACTTAGTTTGTTGATATCGTATTCAGGTTTACCCATCTCCTGAATAATACATCGTGTTTTGCCGGTGCGCGATGTTCGGTGTAGCCAACTTATCGTGCTTGTCACTACTTACTGCAACTTCTACCTATCTACCACTTAGTTGTTATTACAGTTGGTATATTATTAAATTGTAGGTACCTCCATACATGGTACGAGATAATGATTTCTAATTTGTGTGTGGTATAGCTACGACTTAAAATGTTTCAGAAGTAGACTTTATTTATTATTCGGTTCATTAACCTATTTAGCCGTAATATACACGGTTATAACGTAGACAAATGAAATGGAGGCAGTTTGTTATATTAATGTTATTCACAAAACAGTCTCACCGTTCCTACGACTGAACTTCACGCGGTGAAGGTGACCCACTGCAGGCTGACCCACTGCAGGCTGACCCACTGCAGGCTGACCCACTGCAGGCTGACCCAGAGGAGGTTACCCTACTGGCCCACTTCTAGGCAACTCTCCACTCCGGTGATGTTACAACTAAGAACAGCGAATTCTGGGAATTTTCTGTTCCCTTGCCATGTTGTTGTTCTCGAATTTGTTTACCTACTCCTTTGAACAAGCAATCATAATCTTATTTATTACAAATTATATTTTCGTGGAAACTTTCATCTCATTATATTGTTGAAAAGGACTTGTTAAGACGTTGACCCTTTTAGCCTTATACAGACACAAACAAGATCTTACACAAGCATAATATATTACAAGTAAGTCGGTACAATGTCCGGGATCTCATTAATATTCCAAGTATTCTACTCCCTCCAGATAAACAACTAAAATAAAAGTTTTTGTCATGAAAATACGACGACAAGTAGTTCTGAGTAAACAAGGTCTAGAACAATACAAAAACCTCGGTTGTTCTACCTCAAGTATGCATTCACATCGTGGACTAGTTGGTTGAAGCAGGACAAGCGTTCACAAAGTGGATTGGGGATGTCTGGCAAAAATTCTCTTCATTTTGTTTCTTTCCATTTGAACATTAGTGGATGGTAGATGACGAAGCAGTTTACAATAAACATAGATGACCTCTTCGCGGCAGAGTGAATGACCTGCATGATTGAGTAGAACTTGAAAAAGATTTAAAAACAAATTGTGCTCATAACGGCTCTGCTTTTTCTGATGTTATAATGAAGATTCATTGAAATAATGATTTCACGGGAGTCTATTCACCGGACTCGTATTTCAAAAACGTTTGTAACTTTATTCGTCTGTAAAACTTTGCGATTTAATATATTCGAGCACATTCTGGTCATACATCATAATATCGAGTTATCAAGCATGTTTAACTGGTGGTTCCTGCATGGAGTAGAACCTCTCTCCCATTAAGTAGTTAAAGTTAACCACGCACTCGTACCGGCTGCTAATCGTGTCCGTTAGTAGTCCGGTCCTAATCCGGGCACTACACGGACTGACCAGACATTATCAGATAACGACACTTTGCGAACACTGTCCATTCCGCACCCTGCCGGGGCCGCCTCACCGCGCGCTCAAATGTTACAACTATTCAACTGAGGCGCGTAGTGCTTTCCTACTACCTAATACTTTGAGGCTATTACAGAAGAATTTAACGTGAATTTGGACTCTATGTCCTTAAATTAGAGATTATACTGTGCAAAGTCGATAATTATCTACTATCTATGTATTTCGATACGTGCTATGCAAATTTGGAGTCTCTTTGGTGAGCAATAAAAGTGATTAACGTGTTTAAGGTTGATTCGCAAATAGCAGTGTTTTACTAATACCCTGCTATCTATGCTCGTGATGGGGCGCTGATAGTGTGGGTTAAGGCACGAAGCGCGCTCACAGCTCGCATGTAGATAAGCATCGCTAAACGTAAGGCAGGCCGGACGCCGGACACCAGACCAGACGCCGGACGGCTGCGTCACTGTCGCTTCCTTGACGTTTGTTACTCGGTGCACTCTTGACAATCGCAAAGAGGTTATTCCTTTGAAAACGTGTGCTTTGATCTGATCCATATGCTCTGCAGTGGGAGCCGATCATTGTGAACTTCACAACTACACTTCTACATTTTGATAATTGAAAGAGGTGTGCAACTATTCAAATTCATAATTGTTTATTTCTTGCACAAGATTATAACAATTAGAAATAGTTGGAGCCTTCTATTAAGCAAACAATGCTTGTATTAGAAGATTCCGCTCTTCCAAAATAAAAGAAAGAAAGATATTTAAAACATATTTAACATAGGTAAGTAAACCAAATAACATAGACAAGATTGGCATAAGTATAGTTTGTGTGTGTGTTGTGTGCGTGTGTGGTGTGCGCCTGTGTGAGAGTATAGATTATGTCATTGGTTTCAAAAGTAGATTCCGTTTCTTTATAAGTAGTGGTTTGATCCATTTCAGTATAGTTTTTTACAATCATTATATTCATTTTTAATACTGATATATATATTTTTTTAAATATAAAAATCAATAAAAAATATATATTTTTTAATATTGATTTTCATATATGGGGAGCTCGTGGCTAAATAATAAGAGCCGCATGGATCGATCTTTAAGGTTAAACCGTGCTTGCCGAGGTTGGTCCGTGGATGGGTGACCATAATTCACGACACGACGTCACGACGTTTTTTTTGACACGACATCGTGCAAGTGAAGTGTTACTAACTTAATTATAAGTTTTATGTACTAACACAATTGTTATAGTATGTATATTTAGGTTAAGGTATTTATCTATGGGTCGTTGTAACCTGAAAATAAATTGATTATTATTATTATTATTATTATAATTACTTACCGAGTTTCCTCCGTGCCTCGGGAAGCACGTTAAGCCGTTGGTCCCGGCTGTCATTTATAGATCTGTGACAGTCGTTACGAGTAGTCAGAAGCCAAAAGTCTGAAATCCTGTCTTACTAAGGGGTATCGTATTACCCAGATACTAGGTTGTGGAGGTCAGATAGGCAGTCGCTTCATATAAAATACTGGTACTCAGCCGCATCCGGTTAGACTGGGAGCCGACCCCAAGATAGTTTGGGAAAAAGGCTAGGCAGATTATGATTGATTTTTATATTTATATATTTCTTTATGTATCCTTTTATATAACCGAGCAGACCGTGTATTAATTGCATAGAGGCAACCAATGTTTTTCTCTGGGGGACTTCTGCAAAAGCATGTTTTCTTCGTTTTTCTAGTTTAGATGCATCGTAAGGTAGGGTCTTATATTTTTGCAAGATAGTTTGAGTTATAAATAATTTTCTTACTTAGGTTATAAAGACTATCTATTGGATATCTTATTTTCTTAAACAACATGGTTTTTCTCAAGGCACGTTGTGCACGCTCTACTTCTACGAATTTAGTTTTAGCTGACCCTCCCCAAATAGGAATACAGTACTCACTAGTAACTACATTTTGTTGCATTTTATGTCGTTATCAATGAATATATGACAGAGCGATCTTGGTCAGGGACCTGATTCTCCAATCTAAACCAAATTCGGTGATTTGTCAGCTGATGTCAAACAAGGGGAGGACGATAACATGGAGGTCATCTGTTTACTCTGCTGAAATCGAATAACTCATACGTCGTTACAAACATATCAAGTATTGTGTGATGAGCACAAACTCGCGAGTTTTCCTCTTGTATCAATTTTCATTAGCATCGTCGCTGTCCACGCACATCTCAATAATATCATTACGACTATTACGTTGATGTAGGGGGCGGCAGGAGGGTACGTCTGATGTTGTTTGTTGATGTTGACGGAAGGAGGTTTTATGTTCGGTTACAGTTTACGACCTCTTTCCTGTTATTATTCAATGCTTATTAGCTGATACTAAAGTTTTATGACGACATCAAATAAAGTACGAATTGGAAAACAATTTGTGAAAGTGACTGATATCACAATGGAACAAATATTATTTTTTGCAAAGTTAACACATTCTCAAAAGTAAATTAGGGACTATATCTTAATCATATCTATTTGTTGCACAGGTACGGCTTTTGTACGTATTATGTCATCTTTTAACGTACCGTTGTGTTTTTTCAAAAAAAGCAAGATTCGATACGTGGTCATGGCAACAAAAAACTTCGGCTATACTGTCAAGTCAATAAAATTACAAGTCATAGCATGACAGCGAGTTGCGGCGTATTTCAATGTGTTGTGGCTGGTCACAATGTCACTTCGCGTCACGTTAGTGCAGTGGTGCACAGTTTAACTAGTTCGACAGTAGTTCTCGACAGACTTAGTCTATTGCAGAGATTCATGCACAACTAATAGGTACTAATATAATTAACGATTGAGTGTTTAACATTCCATGACTTTATCTGAGCCCTATTTCTTTAACATAAAGTAGCATTTAGCTCGCAGTGTATAAGTAACCAATACGTAGACGCTGACCGTGCAGACGCACACTCAGGGCACAATGGTGGCCAGTTTACGAGCCGCGCCCGCTATCGCACCCACTTACCATATTTCCACAATAAACACGACTCCAAAACCCCACACAAACTAATAATCGACCTTAATCTCATCTTCTTAAAGACCAGATTGCATCGCCACTACACCCCGTGTTCTGTGTACTTAGCCGCAGTAGAGATGTTATTCAGTAATTCAAGCCAGCCCAAGCTAAATTTATTATTTTACAAGTTACGCTCCTTTCTGAAAAACTACTGCGTGAAGTTTTCAGCTTTATTTTCTTTTTTATTTCAGTGCACAATGCAACAAATAAAGTTCCAGCGGAAATTATAACAAATTGAAATATAAATTGCTGTTCAGTGTAATTGACGTATGTTTAGAAACAATATGTGCTTGCAATATGTAAATACCTTACACAAATAACGAAACATTCAAATTCAATAATATCATCGGATGCTGACGTTTAAAATATGGCCGGAATCCATGTTTACATTGAAACACAGTCAGTTCGGCAAAGCTAAGTTTCAATTATTTCTCGATGTTGGTAATAATGATAAACTGCAAATAAACTACGAACTCGAATGTCGTGGCCGGCTGCCAACCCAGAAAGATCATCTACATAGATAAAATAACCCTTTCAGTCAATTCCATTTTATAAAATACCTCGAGTATTTATGTTCGGCTCAAAAATGGACGACTGACTGCCGCATTGCATTTACTTGTTAACAGTGACTAAGTTTTTTTTAACTTTTGACTTCACTTCGCTCAGCAGTACAATAGTGAAAGGTTCTGGCCTCAATAGATATATAACATGAATGTCCGTTATTGACTTGGCCTACTGAATATGCATGTATTGACGTGAGGCCAATATTGGCACACTGTGTGACCGCGCGTGGCCAACGAGCAAACACCAATCAGCGGTGCGCTAGCGCTACGGCGTAGCACCGCAATTGCGCGCGTAGCGTAGCTACGGCGTAGCCTGCCTATGAAATAGAGCGTAGTGAAATCCGGTTTGAACTTTCATCCGACATAGTGATCCGATGGCAATACGTTACCGGGAACATTTTTTCATGTTTTCACAATCGGATTTTTTGGGAATCAGAATTTTAGTTTTTTTGCTGGCTGGTTGATCAGAATAAAGCTTAAAGATGTTTTTAAAAGTAATTTTTAACTTGGTTCCCCCCAATATGATATAATAATACTTAACGACAAACAAATGGAGATTTAAAACCAATAACTTTATGATTCGAACTAATTTCGCAGTTTAACCACAGAATTATGTGATTGATCCTAAGAGACTGATCAGAGTTTGATTTTATGGTGATTTCTCAGTAATATAGTGATAACTTAATATATAGAGTGATAGCTCCCGCCTGACTGTTGTATGCTCGCCGGCGGTGGAGCAGCGCGGCTGTTAACTTATACTGCCACAAGTTATTTGTCTACTTGTTGTAACATGTAGATCCGATGAACTGGTTGATCTACGTTACGTGCGACACAAAGACTAATTGCAGAATAAAAATGTTGGTGTCTATCATTTATGCACAATTTAATTGCGATCTATCAGAAACAATCTAAGTGAATGATTTCTGGTCAGTTAAAAACGGTCATGATAATGTTATTTCTTAACATGATAATAGGTTAGTAAGTTTAGTTAAGTGTAGTCAGATTAAAGTTAAGTAAATAAGTAACTGAAACCAAGTTTACCGTTATCCATTTAAACCTTATAGCATGGGAAAGGCATCTGGAAATTAAACAAAAAACCGGCCAAGTGCGAGTCGGACTCCAACACGAAGGGTAGTACCATTATTTCTAAAAACGAGCAAAAAAAAACAGTTTTTTCTATGGGAGCCCTCTTAAATATTTATTTTATTCTGTTTTTAGTATTTTTTGTTATAGCGGCAACAGAAATACATATTCTGTAGAAATTTCCAGAGGCAAACTATCACGGTTTATGAGATACAGCCTGGTGACAGACGGTCGGACAGCGAAGTCTTAGTAATAGGGTCCCGTTTGACCCTTTGGCTACGGAACCCTAAAAAGACAAGAAAATTTGACTAACAAATAAAATTAAACTTTCCATCGTTTTGATTTTAATAACATATTTCTTTAAGATAGTGTTGACCTGTTGGCTCCAGTTAATATTTTTTAAGAGCGAACAGCACGCGAGCTCATGACCTTGCGCGCTGGTGGACTGTTACGACACTACACACCACAGCCATCAGGGGTGACCACTGTCCAGTAGTGATGAGCACAGCCCGACGGTGGTGACCATTGTCCAATAGCGGTCAGTGGCACGGAAAGAACTAACCCGATAGTCCGATAAAATATGATATCCCGATAATCCTATTGGCGGATACTGAAACCGCAATGTGTGTTGACGTTCCGAACATTACATGATACATTCTGTAATAGTACTAAGGAGACCCAAACTCCATATTATTTGTCCGTTTCTTTAGTTTTAACGAACACATTTCATTTCACTTTATTTTAAAGGAATCCTCATTTTAATCAGTGGCTATAACACCACGCAAGCTTTGTTTTTAAAAGCTTCGTTGAACAAAGCTTGGCTCATGAAAGCTTGCACTTCCCGACGGCGACGCTGCAAACATTGTCGACAAACAAATAATCAGCACTCGCTGTTGTTACATGAATTAGAAACTAAAGTTGCTAGTCAACAGTAATAGTTGTTTAAACAATCACGAAGCGAGATAGCAGTTTCGTTGCAGTTTTTGGGAATTGTGCATATTCGTATTTCTTTACCTTTCGGTCGAAACCGAGCCCACATTAAAGGTACAGTTTGCAAAGGAACAGAGCGCAAGGTTAACTAATGTTTGGAATTATAAACCAGAGAGTTTCGCGTACAAAAGTTTATAATGTGTTTCAGTTTGTTCGGCCGCGCACCGCTCCACGCTCTCGACTGCAGCGGGGACGCGACATACTTCATATTGGAACAAAAAGAAAGAATTATATTATGCGTCTATTATGCTACTCTGTGCATATAAACTTAGCCTCTCGCTCCGCACCGGTCGCGCTGTTTGTCGATTCAATTCTTCCTCGCTTTGTTGTGTTATCGAATTACTCTTGTTTAGCCAGCGCCGGCGGCCACAATTAAATAAAAACAAGAACAATGGGCGCACGTGAGCCGCTCCCCCCCACACACACACATGACCCACCTACTAATGGATGTACTATATGTGGCGCTATGCAGCTTGTTATTAGGTTTTAATTGATTGTATTTAGAGATTCTTGTGCCATTACCAAGCAAGCATAGGTACCTATTAACATCAGTAGGCTCTCAATGTGTGACAGTAAAGTGACGCATAATATTTATGTGTACCTACATTTGATAAATGTCTCGACTAATCATACATTAGGTCTGTAACTAAATCACAGCAACAAGAAGTAAGACTACTTCATCACTCCGGCGCGGGGGCGGGGGATGGGCGCTGTAATCATATTACTGAAGTAAAGTGTGTGTCGCTAGTGTTGCGCCGCGTCGTCGTCCGCGTGACAAATATCCGAGATTATCCGCCCGCCGCCGCCATCGGCGCGCTCCGAGAATTATCCGTGTCACAGCACTAAAGAAATTTTCCTAAACTCCGTACAAACAGAGCGGTCGGCTTACCTCGCACCTCGCGCCTCGTGAGGCTGACGCATGTCGAGCTTTTTAAACCGACTTCTGAAAGTACTTCGTGAATTGACTTACACGTAGTGCGTAAGTGAATAGCCTCATACTCATTATTCAAAAAAAATGTGACGAAACTAAAAAAAATTGTAATATTTGTTTTTCCGGGAGGTTTCAATTTAATTATTTAAAATATCTGATTGTTTATCAAGGAAATCAATTAATCCAATTGTTCCCTAAATACCTTTTTTAATTGAAAATGGATTACTGTTTGCTAAAAATGCCGTGGTTCCGTTATGTGTGGATATCATGTGCTGCCCCCCCGGCGGCGCGCGCGTTATGTAATCAACAAACAATAAAATGAGAATATTGCTAGTTTCGAGACTCTATCGGGTATCAGCAGACTGTTCTGGTGTGTTGTTATTTAGCTGCCCCCTTGGTCTCGTGGTTGCAAGTGCGACTGCTGAGTGTGGGGTCTTGGGTTCGATTCCCGGGTCGGGCAAAAAGAGTTTTTGGGTTTTTCCATTACGAATTTCTCAATAGTAGCCTGGAGTTTGGAAGTTGGCGGTACGATACCCCCGTACCTCGAAAAACACGTTAAGTTGTTGGTTTTGCGCCTGATCTCTCTCCGGTCATGTCGGATTCCCGTCTCATCGGACTATGAGAGTGAGGGAACAGAGAGTGCACCTGTGCCTGCGCAAACGCATGTGCACTATACTATCTCCCGCGCCGATGGCTAATCTTCATCAAGATTGGCCACCTTCACCGAAAAGCAGGAGGAGTATATATCTAGCTGTGCCTGGCTGCCCGCTGGCGCCTCAACTAAATCTAATCACTTTTTGTTCGCAATGTTATAGCGCATTTTGATAAGTTAGAATGTGTACAGATATGCTGTTATTGTGTAAAGTTGAGTCTTGCTTCTTAAAGTAGTTCTCAAATAATAAAGTTAATAATTATGACTACGGTGTATCCAAATAAATAGATAATAGACGTTGTTTATGATCGTTGAGTCCACATTCCACATGTCGACAATTTCGCGAGCCAAGTCAAGATACTTGCTCGAGCCAAGCCAAGATACTTAAAATAAAGGCAATAATTATGACAACGGTGTTTCCAAATAAATGGATAATACGGGAAAGAAGGACAATCTTGAAATATGAAGAAAATAAACATACAAATAAAACAATGTGTATTAAAACAGAGCCACTCGGAATACGCAGCGTATTCTCGACGCATCTCCTGAGGGCTATGATAATTACGTTGCAAAAGAATGAAAAAGCGAATAAACCTAGGATTTTGCAAGAAGGGAAATAGAGGGTTTAAAACGAACATAGATCTTCGTAAAGATTATTGCTAAAATGTCAGTCTGTTTAGAATGATTGGAAACTTACATGTTAACTGACTTATCTAAGAGTTCATTCATAAGATATATTTACTTGTTGATTGGGTGTCATGGGTGGCACGAATACGACATATACAACCTATAATTGAAACTCAAAAATGAGTTCCTCGAGTTGTTTTGATTCATTTATTGACACGTGATTTAACTTACAAAATTATACTTTATTGTATGCCGATGCACAACACAACATAATTTCAATCAATGTTGTATAAGTAAGACATTGTTGAATTTCAGTGAGTGCCAACAATTGTTTGCCTTTCACTGTATTGCCTAAATAGCCTCTCACACTCATGCGCCGTGTATTACAGCGAACTTGTAAGTACCCACAGAACTAACTCGCGATAGCACACAACCCTTCATAAACAACAAGGTTTTTTTATTACCCCGAGATAAATTAAGAAGCTGTCAGGTTTTGGCAGTTTCACAAGTTCTGAGAGAAAACACAAATTTTATGAAGATGATGATGACACGCAATCATATTATTATTATATTAATAATCGGTAGATCAAACATTGCGTTTCGTCAATAATTTGTGTTTCAGTAAGTGTAACATAATGAGAGTTGTATTGTTTCAACCCTAAGCGTAGTTAACAAAACGAAAATTAGTTTTTGTTCAAGTTAGATACACTAATACAGAGACGAAATATCAACATAATTTCCATTCAAACGGTTCTTAGAATAATTCGTGAACTTCTTGAGGCGTTTCTTAATTATACACAATAAATTGTACTGAAGCATAGTTTTCTCGATAATCTTGGCCTCGTCTTACAAAGGGAAATCACTCGAGTTCAAACCATAAACGCGAAATACTACGCGTCATTTTAATTGGTGAAGGAAGATTCCTAAAATCATAAATCTTGATTAAATGTTATCAAAAGATCTCCGTTTTGTTACACATTTGACTAAGCAGGATCACATATTATACAATATATTTAAATTATCGTTGGAATACAAAATTCAAATTCTCGCGTAGGACATAAACGCGTAGCGGCAACACACGTAGCCACGTAGCCTCGTAGCATGCGTAGCGCGTAGCTAGTATTCGCAGCATCACATCATTCATAGAATATCGTGCTGAATGTTACATAACTAGTATTGTGAAAAATCTCGATCGAGTCTAGAAATATTTTATTAGGCTTAAGGAATTCTGCTGAAGTAAAGATAGTGATGAATAACGTATAATGTATGTTTAACGATAAAATAGTTACTTATTTATTTAAAAGTTCATAAACAAGTAATTTAAATGTATTGTTATTTAGTGCTTAATAAAATCCATGCACAACAAACAGCCGGCGGATGTAAACATGCAATAAGTCAGAGCGGAAAACTAACGAGCGCGCAGAACATTCGCGTCACCACGCTGTACGTGAGCGACTACAACTTTGTGTATTTGATACCTACATAACAATATAATGTCTGTACGTCCGCATTATTAAGCTAGCATTATGTCGACTGATTGTAATACAATAGTAACCAGAGCTGTTATGACACATTAATCGACGCGCTTGGCTACTTGACTTACCAATAATGCTCCGATTGCACTGAACATTAGTTCATGGTTGACAAGTCCCTTACAGAAAGGTGTCAGTTAAACTAGTGCGGACAGTTCCACTCCATACAAATACTACTGAAGTATCAGTCCGTGTCCGGTAGCGCAAGGCGACCCGCCATTCGGCCGTACCTTCATTCAGTCAGGCCGTGGCTTTCCAATTTTCCTTCACATTGGCTTTCTCCGACCAATCCGGTCCGGTTCGTCACGCCAGCGTCAATGCTTTGTTAAACAAAACAAAAAACACTGGGCTGTTGTGACTATCAGCATGTATCTGTAAGCCATAACGTCATCACACGCGGCCATGTTTTTAATTGGCTCTACTAATTGCTTGTTAGACCAACATACTCGTCAAACAGAATGCTATTCTGTGGTCAACTCGCCATCAAACTGATAGTAAAATGTGTTGAACATAACAATACAAATGTTCAACACATTTTACTATCAATTTTGTTACAAAATTACACCGAAACCGCGTTTAACTTATCATTAAATTACGGAGCACTATCATGAGCCTTCTTTATCATCACCAGCGGGGTATAAAAATTAAACTAAAGCCTGGAACAATGATCTAAAACCTTCGGTTCCTTCGAAATAAATTAATCACGTTTCATTGGAATACTATTGTAGGATCGTCGCCGTCACGTCGGACACTACCGGACACCGCTCGCCGGACTCTACCGGACACCACTCGCCGGACCGGACATCAAGCGTAATGTGTGTTATAAGCTCGCCTTCATAACAATATCATTTAATATGCATTATGCATTATTTATTATGCATTTAGTTTTAATATGCAGTTTATTCTCTACTACGTGTGTTGAGTTAGCGACGCGAGGGGAGTTGTCAGCCAT
This sequence comes from Cerastis rubricosa, assembly GCA_949152445.1. Lineage (NCBI taxonomy): Eukaryota > Metazoa > Arthropoda > Insecta > Lepidoptera > Noctuidae > Cerastis > Cerastis rubricosa. Next base: position 21,864,827 of record OX424541.1, read on the forward strand.
TTTGTTTATTTTATACAGTTAGAAGTGGTTGCATTGGTACTATTCAAAATATTAAAAAGTACTGAGCAATTAACTGATGTATACCGGTACATCAGCTACTCAGTTTTGCATTTTCTTTTCTCTAATAAATTTGAAACTGTATATACACTCCCATTAGGAGATTTTTTTGACAAATAACTTAAGTGGTTACGAGTGTTTGCCTCGCCAACTCGTTTCAATTTAATATTCACACAAAGTGAACCTTCCATTTATAGATAAACGATCTTAAATTGTTAATTCTTTCATACATGATGTTACACAAGACTATAGACGTACATCATGCGTTTGGTGTACTAACATTTAATATTGAGTAGTTTACGTAGTACCGTCTAACAGACAAAACAACTGACGTGCATCCAATTACCATAACTTGTTTTATTTTACTGTGACCACTACCAAAAAACAAAGAAGCTGATTATGCGCAATAAGTAGCTAATCATAGTCCACACACACACATACACAGACTCGCTCACCCTTACTTATTCTTACGTTAGTGACATTAATGACATCACACGTGGTAATGGAGCCACACTCGACACCCTCCTTCCTTCCCGATATTACCCGACACGAGAGGATCTTGCAACACCACAGCACGCCTCTGTATATACGCGGCTGTTGGGACCCGCGCCAGTAATGAATAGTTTTAATTAGTTTTAAAATTAAACTGCTCCGAATAACTTTCAACATAAAATGTTATAGGGCAAAAGTTAATGAGCCGAACTTTCCGGCGCGACCAAAGATATTTGTTGCGGATTTAAATATTTCGCATATTTGTACGCAACTAAGTTCTAGGATTGTTCTTGTATTATAGAGACGTCAAATTTTACAAGATATACCTAGTTCAATAAATATTTTAGCCTATTTTTCAATAAACAGCTTTGATTAATTTGTGGCCTGCTCTATCTTCGAAGAAGGTTATTCAAATGAAATCACAGCGTAAGTACCCCAACACGGTTAAGTTTCCGAGCTGCCGGCCGCGCGGTCTGCCAGGAAATAAAACATTCATCAAGCACCGGTTCGTTAGTCACAAAGCGTTGCCATCAAAAAGCAATGAAATTATAACAGCGACGAACAAATTGGAAAACTATTATGTGTCCGTCCGCCTCGTTATTTACTGAGCAATTTGCCGAATGGAATTAACTCGGACGCGAGTTGCACAACCGCCCTCCAATTTGCCGCTCTCGTCGTAGCCCCGTGTGCGAGTGTGTGAGTGTGCAAGTGTGCAGAGCCGCCAACACAGAACACGCAGTCATGAATATTCGCACGCGGCGCCCTTTCATCATTGTGATTGTAACAAGGTATAAGATTAAATTATAAAAAGGCCGCTCGTGAAACGAATCCGCGTCCGATCGTGACTCGCATGTGGGAAGCGTTGCGGTGGTCGCGGCGGAGGCAAGGCAGAAGGCGCACTCGTGCTGCAAACACACGCACTTTCACTAAACGTACGTTATATTAGATATGTACCGCTCAATGTACTCTGTACTACTTAATAACTGAACAATCGTATTTCTATTAAATCATTACTGTAACAACTGAAAAGAGTAAGTACAAGTAGTTACAGAGCGTCGTTTAAGACTGTCTTGATTTAAACACCTAAACCCCATATATGCCCCATATAACCCATATTGCGTTTGTAAGGAGCGGGTCTTCTGTTTCATGTTGTTGTCTAGAACTAACACCGAGGCACCCCACGCCTCCTGCCGTCCCCTGCCCTCCCCTGGTCGATGTTCACCTATTTAGCATACACAGGTGCCAGGTGACCTTCGCAGATTATCCTGCTTGTGTATTACAAACAAACTTTTACGTGAAGTTATAATTTCACCATACGAGAACACTGATAACGACTAAACGTTTAATATCGTAGATACCATCTAATTGAAGGCTATTACATACTCCTGTTACTGTCCCTTTTATAATTATATTATATAACATCGGATAAATGAAATGTAATTTTATCGTACAATACTGTAGGTAACGAAAATAAAAGGTTAATCCAATAAATATATTTCCCCTGGCAAGGGAAACACATCGATTTAACCGAACCACTGAAATATCTAATCAGAGGGCGATTCTAAATCGTTAACCTACAAAAGAGCGGCGCTAGCAATCGAGCGGTATGTAATTTTTATGAGAGCCATTACACGCTGCATCGCCTCCCCCTCCCTCTACAGCGTGATCCATCGCCGCCGGTCGGCCCGCGCCGCGCGGCGATCGTGCCGACCGGTCCACGCGCAGCCACTATATCATCAACAAAACGTCCAATTGCTTGTATTCTCTGGGCGACACTCATCGCGAACGATATCAAAGGGCGCACTTTCATTTCCAATCTGTCGCTTGTCGTGTCGCGCCGCATCGCATCACATCTCGTCGTGTCACCAGGCAGCTCACAACGCTTTGATATCTAAGCCGACGCTGCAACGTGTCTATGATTACGATTACAACATGCGGAACCCGGTTTCGGTCCCATAGTAAACCTGGGTATTCCTATGGGACCGAAACCGCATGCCTTAATTAGCAACCTAACGCCGACTGCTGTTGTACTACTAGATCAATGCAATATTTGAGCATCAAACCACTGTACATTGTAAAAGAAGCTCTAGAAAGAAAATAAAAATCCCAGAACAACGCAGCTAGTACTACTAATAAGCTTTTCATCTAATTATAACAATATCTTTAACGTTACAACGTTTTAAGATATCCGCTAAACAATGCGGAGGTCGGGAGCACAACAACCATCGCTGTATATCGCGAGATACTGTTAGCATTCTCCTTGTTGAGGCGAGGACAGGGAGGGTAGTTGTCTTGCCTTAGAGAGATTAAATGCCACGGGATTATATCAACATCAAATTGTTATGATGAGGCATACGGAAGGAGTATGTAAGGATCGCAGCAGGTGGCGTTTTGTGCCTGAGTTTGTGTATGTAATTATGTTAATAGGAAGCTAATGATAAAAATATGACCACGTTAGGACATCAATATACCTGTCTATATTATCGATTAGATCAATTTGGTGAGCTTCAGTGAAGTCAAGTTATTCAGGTAGCCGCGTGTCATGACTCGTGACTGCTGTTAGCCGTACTAGACATCAGACTCTCGAGCCAATACAACTGATCAATTAATATTAGTTATTTGCAGGACAACAGACTCACCAAACTGAATTAATATTCCGTTTGATGTACAGCAGTAGCGCTACTTGTATAACTGACGCTACTGCTGAGCATAATAGTTGGGATTTAGTTCTGGTTGGTGGCAATACGGCCCCATTACATGAAACTTGAACGTAATGGTGGTAATGGTATGGTGAACTGTGTTTGCACTGTAGGCACGCCTCTGCCTAATCCTTCATGTGATAGAGGTGAGATGTAAGTGTTATAATGCAAGTAACTACCAACGCAATTTAACCTAGAAAATGTTTCCTTACGAGATGAGACAATCTCACTGAGTACACAGTTATTGACCAAAGCAGGAGCTGCTAGCAACATCCCAAACAAAAATCAAATTTTATTTCTTACTCGTCGAAGCCTGCCCGCGGGCCGCGGCTCAGGAAACTTTCTAACTTTACGAAAATAAAAGTAATACATTTCCTTCAGGTTGAAGATAGCTCTGCCTCTCTGGCAATTTTGCTGTACGTTAGTATGGATGTCTGTAGTCATAAAATATAATAATGTAGTACAGTGGCGCTGTGTGTAATGAATGGTCCACTACCGCGATATATTATCTGTGGCCAGCCGGCGCCGGCGCCCTGCGCCCGGCACCGGCAGGTGGCCGTACAGTTCGACATCGTGACCTGAATGAGTAGCGCCCTATTATTCATTTCACCTTCATTTACTCTTTATCTTTACCTAGCGAGCCACATCGGGGCCGGTCGGCTATTTTCGGATTCATCATTTTTTGTTCAATGTTTTACTAGGATTGTTGGCAATACCGAAGGCAAGAGAGCACGAGGCCGGTCGCCAACACGATGGTCCGACCAAGTAAAAGAGGCTATGTCCTCAAGCAAATTTCAGCAGGTGGTGATGGCAACTTTGGACCGTAGTCGATGGAGGCAGATCGTCCATTTAAAGGGGTCCAGTGACCACGATCCTCAGTAATGAGGGACCGATTGAAGAAGAAGTTTTACTAGGAACAGAAATATTGCGCGATTTTAATAAGCGATTATTGATATTCGGACGTTCCTTATCTATCGTTCCCTTTACGTTGACTTACTTATTGTATTCTTATAGAGCCTATAAGGCTGTACGCCTAATGAAATAATGAAATGGAAAATATTATAAGGATAAATTGGTATTCTCTCGCATCAGGTGGTGATTAAGTAAGTTACCTTCATTACTTATATCGTGAGTTCGTCGGGTATGGCGCGGCGGGTGTGGCCCGGCGATACGGACGCTGATAATGTTCCACTAAAGAGGAATTTATTGTAAAGCTGCGTCAGGCCACGACCGCGCTCGGGCCTACTAAATCATACTTAGAACATCATTATAATATTAACTTTTAAATTGAATTCTAGAAGAAAACTCAAAAGATTAAATTACTGGCACACTGTAGGTAAGTACATACGTATTAAATAATTACAAAGCTATAAATAAATGTTTGTGATTGGCCAAGCTGTTGCTTAGGTTGTTCCTTGCTGGTCGGTTATTACATACCGAGTTTCCGCCGTGCCTCGAAAGGCAAATGATTCTGTTTATGGCAACGTTAGGTACAGCTGGCAACTTTAAGTATGTATAGTAAGAATGGTCTGGTGATCTTCTTCTTAGCGTGTCGATGGCCATATTAATTGTGTCGGCCCAGAACTGAGCGACTAGTTTGGCGCTCTCAGTAGCGTCCATCAATTCCTGTAGTCCGGGGAATTTACGCCGAATATTAGGCTAACTTTGCATTAATTAAAAACAGCGATTTTTTTCATTGAATGTGTAGAGTATGGACAGGAGAGTATATTAAGCTGTATCCCGCGAAAAGTTCACCTCCGCGTATTTGTTTTTTTTAAGAAAACGTCTAATATGTATTTAACTTGGTGGAAAAAAATATAAACAGGTATGTTTATTTGGAGTATTTGTAGAACAGATTGAGTACTACAAGTAGGTCAGAAAATTAAACATTTTCGTCCACGGAACATTCGTTTTTAAAATAAGATCTTATTATTTGACTTCGTACTTAAGGCAAAAATATTAACAGGACAAAAATAGTGCTAAAATGATTTATATCACCATGTCTAACTATTATTATGAAAATTAAACAAATTCTGCTCCGGACTTTACAGAAAATCAAGAAAATCAAAAAATCTTAAATACTACTTACGGCAAAAATGTAACAGGATTTAAATTCATTTAATAATGAGAAATATATAAATCCAAACCTTAATCCCCCAAAATTAAACAAATTAGAGCGATAATTAATATTGTCAAAGTAAAAATTAAATTACGATGCACGGTGTCAGCGCTCAGCAGCGTGCGGCGTACGGCGTGTGCTAGTGTGCGTAAACAAGATAAGCGCTGCGTTCATTGTGTGCGAATGACTGTGTAGTTGTTTGAATCGGTGCTTTATTGAGTTACGCGATTGTACAACTTATTTCTATACCGGAAAGATCAAATTCCTATGAAAGTGCTGCGCCAAATACAAGAATAAAGCTTGCAGACGTATTTTTCGTAAACAATAATTGATTTTTTTTTCACGATTTGCTTTAATGTGTTTAATTTTCATGTATAAAGGTTAGAAATAGCCTTTAGATGAAAGTTAAACTAAATTAAACCCTATTACCGTTTTGCCTCAACCGCTATTGTAAAAAAAACTGATAATAATAACTTCCGGTAGTACAATTTGTTTAATTTTGTATAATGGCGGTGTAATATATTAATTTAAGTTATTTAATTAAAAAAACCGCTGTTTATATTTTTGCCTTAAGTACAATCCAAAAATTTCGTAAATGTTTTTTTACCGTAATTTCCGTGGACGAAAATGTTTAATTCTGAAAAAATATATTACTGTCACCAATTCTTTACCTAAAGTAACTAAATTTGTCCTGTTAACTTTTTTTCCCATGTTTTTATTCACAAAAACGCGTTTTCGTCTTTTTCAGCTTGATCCGGTCTCGGAAAATGTTTAATTTTTTTTTATTATTTGAAGAGCTAAGGTCAAGTACACAATTCAAGAAAAAAATCGCTGTTTATATTTAATGCAGGGTTCAAATCTAAAAGCCCCGGACTACTGTAATGAGCACACAGCAGGACATGCAGGACACGATATTAAGTGCCGCATCGTTTGTGGAACGGCACCACATTTACACTCCAGGGCAGAGTCATTAATGAATCTCCACCTGAGTCTATTTCTCTCACCTGATTATAATCATGCAATATGCAGACTTAGAAAGATTGTAGTAAAGTACTTCCCTTCTTGAAACTAGGTAGAATATTGGTTCCACTAAGGAACTTTTGTGTAACTCCTATGTTTCGTTGCCTTATATTACTGATTTCGTGGTAATGCCATGCAAATTTCACTTGGGCCTATGTTACAAGATTTTATAGACTTGCGCTATGCCATGTTATAAAGGGTGTAAATTACCTCTTTACGAAGCCGAAAAGCACTGGTTCTCCCCGTCATTGCGATCATTTTTTGTTCTACACCATACCTGGGAACCTTCTAGTTACGGAGATATTAGGGGTCAAAGTTCCAACTTTTTGACAAGTATTTTTTTAAATACAAGTTTTTAATGTAAGATTTTTAATTTAAACACCTCCACGACCCCCGTACTATTCAATCCGTCCATCAGAACAATGTTTTGAGTGCGTTACATTGAGTTCTACCACAAAACATGATTTAACACCCCCCAAAAAAAAGTCGTTTCCCAGCAATAATTTTTGCGTAAAGTTTATTAGTTTCATGTACAGAATGCTTGGTTGACGGCTTCGTGATGAGGTGATTTACACCCCGTATAACAGAGTTCCGGACGGAGACCGATGGAACAAGTACAACAAATAGTCCTAAAAGAAAATGTATCGATTCTTACAGCTGATAATCTTAAAAAATACCTTAATAAATAATACAAATAAAACGACCACGGTGCGACTCGGCTCCTTTCGACTCGACTCGGCGCGAGTCGGCTCGGCCAATCGCACAGTGGAACGAATGTATGGGAGCGGTTGGACGTAGACATGTCCGAAAAATAAGAGTAAAATTATGACAAACTAATGATGCCATCTTATTCGATTACTTAATGCCTTCATAAATTGTGGTGATGAATTTCTTCATAACTCCCATATTTCGGGAGTAATTTGAGAAAATGTGAAATTTTACTATGAAAATGAGTGTATCGAGCTCTCTCCCTCCTGATTCCGGGCTTGTTTCAAGTAGCGGTCTCTAATATCGTAATGCTATTACTAAGAGCTATATTTAATACTAAGACACATAGTGCGCCAAATGTGCACTTTCTGGGATAAAAGGAAATGAAAATTTAAAAAAAAAAACGTTTTTTCCCCATTTGTATTTACTTTAAACCGCAGACAGACTTATTAAGAGGTCTATAAATATATTATATATATACAGAAATATATATTAACAAAAATATTCACAAGAACTGATGAGAGTATGACTTTTAAGTAAGTTGATAATAAATTACCTAGTTTCATTAAAAGTACAATAAATAATTAAGATGTAAGCTCTAATTTACTAAGTTACACATTTTAAAACAATAACATCATTTAATTATCTTCGTCATCATCATCATCATCAATTAATTCAAATTCAGAATCGATGTCCGCTAAATCATTTATGTTAACAAATTCGATATCACTTTTCTCAGAATCCGTAAGCTCATAAAATTCCTTAAAAGAAGATTTTTTTACAAACTTATTTCCTTTTGGACGGATACTTGTAACAAGTGGATCAGAAGACAGTAAAAGATTGTGCATAATATCTTCATTGCATGAGATACTGCTATGCTTTCGAGAATGCCCCTCTCTATATTTTCTAAAATCTTTATTTCTAGCCTCAGATGCCTCTTCGGATAGAAAACCAATGGGCACAATTGACATGTTCTGAACTATGTCTGGCCCATGCATTAAAATTTTATGAAGTGAAGAAGGCATATAATACCATGGGTATAACTCCACGTAAAGCTTAGCAGTATCAAAGCAGAACTCTCGGAATTTAGTTACGTTGATCTTCTCTCCTGATGAAATACACTGCAAGATCACACAGATTTTTCTTAAAAGCATAGCATCTATTCCGGTCAGTTCAGCAGATTTAGTGTAGTTTTCAAAAAATCTCCTTGCCGAGTTGCCATTGTTGGTGGATCCACTGCCTTGTTTCACAACATCGAGAAGTAAGCCCGTTTCTCTTCTTACAGCCTCTTGAACTCTTTTCTTCCTGTCATCAACTTACCTTTTTGCTATATCACCCCTTACTTGCCATGATTTTATGTCTAATTTGTAGGAAATGTGTAATAAGCATTCCATTGAGCGAATCCAAGCGTGAAGGGTGCTTAAGCTATATTTATACATGTCCTCGTTTGCGTGTTTATCTTTGATTAACTCTAAATTATTCATTTCTTTAGGACAAGCCTTGCATATGTCACACACTGAAGCTGCTGTATTGGATATAATGGAATGAATTTTACCATCAATCATTGTCAACACCAGTTGGTGTTTGACACTAATTCCATCAGTGATGGTGGATGGAGTTAAGGCTTCAATCTCTGCTTCGATTTCAGCCATCTCTCTCTGCACATTTTCTTTGGTTTCCTTTATAAACTTAAACAATATTGGCCGGCAAAATGAAGTGGAAGATGGTCGCTCGTTTTCCCAAATTGTTACACCTTTTGAGACGAGCCGCAGTGGTACAAGACTAATCATAAAATTACTAGCAAGATCGATTTGCTCATCTTCACTCGTCCTTTGATGATAAATGCTTTGGCTAGATGATCCGTCAAAACCCCATTTGCTGGTCAATACGAGCTGTTGATTGGGATCAACAGGGGTTTCTAACGACCTAATAAGTCTTCTTGAGGTTAAATCCATCAAGGCTTGTAATTTGATTTTTGCAGAGCTCTCTGTAACTGTGAGATCTTCTTTGGCCGGATAGCACTTAATTTTTTCTTTAACCAACATGTAGTAACTCGGGTATTGAAGAGCTCCTTCTTGAGTGTTGAAATCCCGAGGAGTGTTATAGCGCCATTTCGATAAGTTCATCGATACATAAAGAGCCAATGCCTTCAAAGGGGATATTTCCCGTACCTGAATTGATTTACCTTCAATGAAGGCTTTGATTTTTGAGGCCTCTTCTGGATTCTCCGTCAAGTATTTCATAACATAAGCTGTATCGCTTTGTCCTGCCTTTTGAAGCGCCCTTTCGGCCGAAAACATAATTTCAGCGCTGCTACTGCTGCATGAAAGACTATCTTCAGTGCGTCTTCTTTTTTGCCGGTTACTAAGGTCCTCAAAAGATTTACGAGGACTAGGATGTGTACAAGTTGAAGCATCAGATTTAGCAGGAGAAATTATGGGCTCGATAACGTCACTTATATTTTCTGTAGAAGGTTCCATATTTTCATTCTGTAATTCCGGCCATTGAATTGCAGCCTGTAGCCAAATCTCATGTTTCTTCCGAAACTTATCTGTGCTTCTTCCAGACTGTGTCCATTTTGCATAAATGCGGTAGCAAAATCGACGACACCAGTCTTTTAAACTTGTTTCAGCACTTTCACATAACTGAACACAACTGTTATCTTTTAAAACACTGAACAAATAGTTAAAGTCGCGTAAATCTTTATGTGCGCGTGCGCATAAAGCAACGTGAATATCAAGATTTGTATTAAAATTTGGAAAATACATTGCGAGATTAGCTTGGATACAACGAGGTGTAAATCAACACTGATTTTAAAGTTACTAATAGTGACCTATTTATATAAAATCCAGGTATCCCAGGTATCCTTTGTTAAATATTGCAAGGTAATTAGTTATTGTGATAATTAGTAAATGATGCATGCTAAATTAGTGTATTAAGAGCCATTTAGTAATTAAATAATAGCAATGTTCTTATCAGTAATCATTAGTGCATCAGTTTTATATGTAAACCTTAAGTCCCTAATTATATATCCTAATTAGCTTATATCTTCTCTAATTGGCTGCTCAGAAATGTTATTGTAATAAGGTAAACCTTTAGAAAAACGGTTTTAATCAACAAAATAAACAAAAAATAAAAAAATTGTGTTATAAAATAAACATCACTCTTTATCCCAGAAAGTGCACATTTGGCGCACTATGTGTCTTAGTATTAGCATTATGATATTAGAGACCGCTACTTGAAACAAGCCCGGAATCAGGAGGGAGAGAGCTCGATACACTCATTTTCATAGTAAAATTTCACATTTTCTCAAATTACTCCCGAAATATGGGAGTTATGAAGAAATTCATCACCACAAGTTATGAAGGCATTAAGTAATCGAATAAGATGGCATCATTAGTTTGGCATAATTTTACTCTTTTTTTTCGGACATGTCTACGTCCAACCGCTCCCATACATTCGTTCCACTGTGAATCGCCCCAATAGAAACATCGCTAGTTTAATTGCCCCCTAGATAGGATCTGACAGACGATTTACTAAACTAATCACCCTTTTACGTAAATACTCGCGATCTATATTTCATGCGCAATCCACTGAATTTATTTTGTTTGTAAAAATATAACGAGTGCGATCAGATTAGCGAGCGGTGGAGATTGCTTTGAAATTCATTTTTATTTTAATTAATGGCAACGTGTAGCGCCTGATACGAAATATTTTTGTAATTTATCTTAACTTTACACATCACATTTTATGGAATGTTATTTTAAAGCTATTAGTTGGTTTTACATGAATAATGCTAACTGTTGAGTAAATCCTCTCCACTATGCAAACATTTTAAATAATAAATCATATAAGCAGCCAAGAGATGCTCGGGCCGGCATCGCGGACTCTTCACAAATAAAACTGCTCGTCACTCGTCATACATCTGTGAGATGCTGCTGACGTAGCACGAGGGGGTGGCGGCACCGCTCAGACCCGCGCCGTTCGCTCCCACCCCCGCGCACAACCCGTCGCCGCGACCACATTCAATAACCCCCTAGGACTGAAAAATATGTAAGAGCAGCAGAATGCCGCCTCCACCGCGCCTTTCATGAATTATCGCCTGAAATCTTCAGTTATTCACTGAAGTAGGACGGAATTAACATCACTGCTTTATAAATGAAACCTCAAGGGAAATGGTGGAGCAAACGAAACAATTAATATTTAGTGATCTGTCTATGTTGTAGACCGAGAAAACCAACAAGCCATTCATGTTTTACTAGTAGTATTGACCTGATATATGAAGAATACAGCAAAACTTCAAACATTTTCCAATTTTCTATTCCAGTATTAGAACAGTAGTATTCTACATAGTCATAAATAGATTTTATGTTTAAACTGTTTCTAGATTTTATCAAATGCTACAGATTTGATGAAGTTGTTACAATGTAAACATTCAGTAATAGCCTGTCATCAGCTGGGTTGCATCACTCCCCCCTCCCCCGCGTGTCATAGGGGCAGTCACACAAAGGACTCACGGCGCGAGTCCCAGGAAGTACAGCGAGTGGTCGTGTCCGGCAGCGGACTGTGAGCGACAGAGTTCCACAACTTCTATATAACAAGGTGTTGTTCTGCAACCTCATCAAAATTCGAGGAGGTAACTATGCTAATGACACTGGACCCAAACAATAATAAAATGGGATGGTATTTTTTTTTCAAATTTACGGAAATATGTAAGTGTGAACCACCCGTGATTTAAACGCGGCCTGTCTGACCCTCACCCTTTAACCGCGCTTTCACACATACAAACAATCTCAAACGTTTATTCGATAATTTGTTATTCCCGAAACAACCTTAAGGGGTTTATTCTGATATACAGATAAACAACAACCAAAAAAATCAGCGTTTATTAATAATTAACTAAGTACCGTAATTTAAATTGATTATTTATGTCGTTTGCGATAACCTCCTGAATTTTGACGAGGATTCAAAACAACACGTTGTATATTAGGGAAGACAATCACTTCTAATGTTATCGAGGGGCCTACCAGCAGGTAGTTACCGGTAGCGGTGGGTATGACAATCTGCCACTCGGAGGACCGGTGCCATCCTAGACATAAAGCTGAAAATTTTAGCTTTATGCAAAAACAAAGTTACACGAGATATTTAATATCTCGTGTAACTTTGTTTTTGGTTTGGGGTAATACTTAGGGAGACATTCCGTCTCAGGAGCTAGAGAGGTTCCGTCGAACTCCTTCGGTTAGTCCGAAGGAACCTCATTGTTCCTGCTACATTCATGAGTCGAGGCCCGGGAGATACTCATACATTCGCGCGCCCCCCGACTGGTATGGCTCCTGTAAATATACAGAAAACAAATTATGCTGGTGATGAATGAGCTCGTAAGAACTCGTAAACAAAGAGCTCCTTTACTTCATAAACTCAGATGAATGCATATGCATACGTGCTGCGGTGCGTTGCAGTCACGATGAGAACAAACAGTGAGCTTATAATGCTATGTCAAGCGTCAAGTGTATACATATGATTGTATGTTTAGAGTATCATGTGGCCGCACGTAAACGTGATGCATGCTCTGCAGACGAGCTTATGACGTGAGTGAGAGTACCACACAACTACTCAACTCTATTAATTTGATACTACGCTCAGGCACTGCACACTGCTGTGGTTTGCTGCATTAGTGACTACTCACATAATTATTTACATACTATCATATTGCTAGTAATTTTGTTTAATGAAAGTTTATGATAACAACATTATTGCATAAAACATCACTGTAATATTTTCTTCGAGTGCTAAACTATGTAAATACTAATGATCATTAGTAAACCCTATCATTAGGCGCTAAATTCTTAACTAAGTGTCATTATGTTCAGGTCGTAATGTGCCGCGATCGCAGTTTGTGTTGTACCGTTATGTACAGTCACACAAAACCTCGGCTAATGAGACGCTATAATCGTTATTTCTACAACAATATGTTAGAAAGGACTCGTAAAAACTTCGACTCAGCCGTTCTGCAGCTATTAACGATGTACTTACACTCACCGCTCCCGAGACATCGCCCTCATTAGCCTCAATTAGAAAATTATGAGAATAAATAGTCACCAAGCCTCAGTCTGCAACGTGCCTGCTCTGGGGAAGTACACAGCTGTATGATACTTGAGGAAAATAATATAAACTGCAGCGCACGTTGCACGGGTTGCAACGTTTTGTTTGCTGCGTCAACTAAGTTGTCGAGCATCATGTTTATGCTGCTCAACACTACAATTTAGATTAAGACGTGTAACGCTAACAACAGTGTTCCACGTTGTTTGCACCGATTAGCTGCCCTTTGCTCACTGGCGGTTGTTACAAGCAGGTCCGCGGGGCGGCGCTAGTGTAGCGACCAATCACAATCATTTGCCGCACGAACGCCGGAGGTGCTAAACTGTAATTTGTTGTAATAACTGTGTAAATGCTAAAGTACTGGCTTGAGTCAATATTTTTGTGTGCCTAGCTAGAGTAAGTTTTATGGTTTCCGATCACCACTAAGTAGTTCAGCCATAACAGGTTTTTTATAACTAGCTCTAACTGGATATGAACTCATTCTTGAACATGTTCTATTTTCTCTACCGACCTATAACTTGCTGTTTATTTCCTCGTTTTCGTTTGTCTTTGGCACAATAATATCTTATCTTATATGTCTTTTTTGAACAAATACCAATATAATGTATCAATGCCAATTTGGTAGCCACTTGCACTTGTATGTTGCCACTGCAGAGCGAAAGCCCTTCCTTCTTTCGACTATTCTCGATCTAATGCGAGTGTAGGCACGACCTTTAGAAACAAGTCGAGTTCATCCCGCCATCTTGACAGACTACAAGAGCCGACTTCGGAAGCTTACAAGCGTCCATGTTTGCACTCGATAGGTGCTTTCGATAAGCCAATAATTTTTATTGAAAAAATCAGAGATTTGAATCAAAACTCCAAAAACGTTGTATGGCGATATATGTTTGTTTTTATAAAAACTTTGCCCACACTAGGAATTTCTTCTGTATCGTGGGTGCGCTTACAAACATTTAAACTCACACAAACAGCCAGACCTGGAACAACTATCTGTAGGCCATACAAACTTTTGTTCCGTGCGGGGATAGAAACCGCGACATGCAGCGCAGCAGTCGATCGCTCAACCACTGCGCCAACCGTGCCGTCGTGCCGTATGTTCCTCTATTGCAATTTCCGACCACCACACCATGCGAAGCTACGGACTAAAGGCTCCCGCAGACAGGCGCGACATAACCGCGCGACGGGATGCGACGTGACCGCGCGACGGGACGCGACGTGACCGCGCGACGCATAACGGTGTTGTCGCGTCGCGAAGCCTCGCACACATCGAATCCATGATCGATTACTCGATCCTAACGAGTCGAAAAGCGATAGATTAGGATCGTTACCTATCCCTTTCATCGAGGTTACAGCAGTATACATATTGGAAACTGCGTTGTTTGTGAAAAGAAACACGCAATTATTTGAAAAAATATCTTCTACTAAAAAAACTCCATTGCGTGCCCAATAAGTAAATAAACTATGTCATCTAAAATGTAAGACCGCATTGATGCCAAAAAGTTTTTTTGGTGTGGCACATTAAGTGTTTATTAAAATTACCTAATGACATAAAAAACATGACATTAAATAAGTTTAAAAAAGCTCTAATCAAATTATTAATTGACAAATGTTATTATGATGTAGACGAATTTTTGAACGACCAATTATTAGAATAATGTTTTTTTTTTATTAATTTTAATTTTAATAATTTTTTTTTTTACCTCTCGATTAGAAGTACTGTGACTATTTATTAATTTTATTGTATATGATGTTTCTTGTTTTATCATTTCCTTTCATGTATTAATTAATTTAAAATAAATAAATATTTTTTAATGACATAATGTAATGACAATGTAATGACACCTAATAGGTCACTTATAAATTTGTATGTCTTAATTATGACAACACATAGCTTACCCTCTATTTATTTAACCACCTATGTAAACACCTATGTTTCACAAATAAACTGATTGATTGAGGTGTTAATCCTTAATGGATGTCCTGTCTCCAATTGTAAAGGTTCTGAATCAAGCCCTTGATCCAGTTGCATAACCAGAGATAGAATAAATTATTAGAATGACATACTTTGGCCTATAAAAGCTATAATAATGCGTTGCAGACGATATCTTAACAATGGGTTGTCCTATGCACTTAAATCTTTTTGTATAACCATTTTCACGCATTACTCTAACTTACAAAATGAAAATGAATCAAATAACTATACAAATAAAAAAGACGATTTTCAAGTTACGTAATTATACACAGAACTGAATAAAAAGTTTTAGAAACCTGGCTGCTTACGCCCTAGGCGCAGATGATGTTTCGTCGCCAACACAAATACTAAAATCTGAACGGATCGAGCTGTTAGGTTAGGTTGGGATAAGAATCCTTTAAAGATTTCCACCGCGAGAAAAGCATTTCCGATCGCTTTTCGATACGTTACGATCGTTTTTTTTTTTTTTTTTTTATGAATGGCATCTCGCAGTTCAACCTAAGAGGTTGTCGTCTGCTTAACCGGACTATCCTGTGGGTGCCTTAAGAGTAAGGCCTCCAGCCAGGGCATAAAAACTTACAAACTAAGCGACTATACGCTGAGGGCACCCCCTGTGGGGTACGAGCCTCGGCTCAGGGCGTCGCTGGGGGAGGACTGCATGGGGACAGGCTGGATCTGAATGATATCATTATTTAGGGGCTGATTTAAAACTACTGGCACAGCATCGCGGGCTGGCTCGAGCGAGGGTCGGGGAGGGCATGGACCGGGACGTCGCGACGGACCTCGACGGCGAGGTCGGAAAGACGGCGGTTTGTGTCTGTACTTATTAAGAGTGCTAGTCTCTTTACTACTCTCCTGGAGGAGGGTGATAGCATCATCGGGAGTGACGAGGGTATGCCGAGGACGGCGTACTGTACTAATGCGCGAGGGTTCGTAACGGGCGGCCGCTGCGATCAGGGGATTACGGTGTTTAATGGCGTTATCGAAGAAACGCTTCGAAAGACGTTTCATAAACTGAAGGACGGTGGGCATTCTAAGGTCTACGTGTAGACGGTCGTTACGGACATAAAAAGGGGCTCCCGTGACTCTACGTAAGAACCGGTTCTGCAAGGTTTGCATCCTATGGATGTATTTAGGCTTGGTGTGAGCGTACACGACGCAAGCGTACGTCATAATGGGGCGGATCACCGCGGTATAAAGGCGCAACTTGCACTTGAGTGACAATTTGCTTTTTGCCGAGATCATGAAATGAAGCCTACCCATAGCAAAGGCAGCTCGGTCGCGAGCTGCTTTGATGTGCGCCGCGAAAGACAGGTGGTTGTCAAGTAAGACTCCTAAGTACTTGGCTTGCTTCTCCCAAGGGATAGGCTTACCGTACATAGTGATCGGGCTGAGCGCGGGTGGCTTATTCTTACGCGGTTTAGAGAAAAGAACTGCCTGGCTCTTGTCGGGGTTCACCTCGATTCTCCATTTCCGGAACCAAGCGCCTAAGACGTTGGCTGAGGTTTGGAGGGTGCTGTAAATAGCGTCGTGACTACGGCCAGTGTAATAGATGGCCGTGTCGTCCGCGAACAGGGCTAACTGTGCCTTCTTGCTCTTGGGGATGTCACTGGTGAACAGAGTAAAGATAAGGGGAGAGAGCGGGGAGCCCTGAGGGACTCCGGCTCTAATGGGGTGGGGGGAAGACAGTGCCTTCCCGATGCGATAGCGGAAGGTGCGATCCGACAAAAAGTCTCGTAAGATGAGCACGAGACGGTCTGGCACTCCCAGTTTGTACAGCTTATATAATAAGCCGTTGTGCCAGACTTTGTCGAATGCCTTTGCTATGTCGAAAAACAACACACCCGTCATCGCTCCACGCTGGAAGCCAGCGCTCAAGTGTTCTACGATGCGGTGGGCCTGTTGAATGCAAGAGTGTCCGGTCCTGAAGCCGAACTGTTCGTTGGGGATGAGACTCTTAGCCTCGGCGAAGTCTTTGAGTCGCTTATACATAAGTCTCTCGTAGATTTTACCGAGTGCATTCAGGAGACTGATAGGTCTGTAGCTCGAAGGCTCAGACTTGGGTTTGCCTGGCTTGGCGAAACCGATGACAGTGGCCTCTTTCCATATTTGGGGAAACGCGTTGTTGCTCAGGGCGCCATTGAAGATGGCCGCCATTAACACGACGAGCTGAGCGGGGAGGAGTTTGAACACCCTATTGGTGATTCCGTCGGAGCCGGGTGCTTTCCGCGGTTGAAGTTTGCTAATGATGTCTTGCACTTCGTCAGCTGTGACCGGAGGCAGAGGATCATCAGGGTCTTCTTCGGGGGGCAGGGCGGCTCTACGTTCGACGAATGCGTTCACCTCATCGAGATGTCGCTTGTCTACTGGTTGCGAGCTGGGGGAGCACTGGGACTCCAGGCTGTTGGCTAGGCATTCGGCCTTCTCAGAGTCGTCGAATGCGACGCTCTTATCGGGTCGGGTGAGGGGAGGCATCGAAGCCTCTTCGGTGGAGCGCATCTTGCGTTGCAGCTGCCAGAAGGCTAGGTGGGTAGGCTCGAGTTCGCTTAGCGTTTTTTCCCATTGATTATTACGAAGCTCACTGGTGCGATCCTTTACAGTACGCTGTAAATTACGCATGTGGGCTTTGTTTGCCTCGCAGGGAAAGCTGCTGTAGGCACGGATGGCCGCGTTCTTTTCGTTTATCAGTTCACGTACGTCAGCGGGTAGTATCCAGCGTTGATCGCTCATTGCTGGGACTTCCCGTGAGCAGTCCTTCAGTACGGATTGCACGTGTTCTGTAAACGAGTTGATGGCGGCCGTCGTGTCTGCGGCTGAGACTATGTGGTCGGGGATGGCCTCTAGGTGAGGCGACGTGGTGGATTTCAGCTTTTCGCTGACTTTCCTCCAGTCGGTTATCACTTGGGTCGGCGGGGGCTGGCTGGGGTCAGAAGGACCCGAGCGAGGAACTAAGTGCATGAGCACTGGTCGATGATCTGAGTTAAGCTCATGTAAAGTCTCGATGGAATGCAACTTAAGGTTGACATTCTTGAGTAGCGCTATGTCGAGAACGTCCGAACGTTGGTCGGGGTCGTGGGGATAGTGGGTGTGCTCCATAGGAGCGATGGGATCGAAGTTGAGGGACTCGCCCAGGTTATACAAGTGACGTCCTCTGGCAGAGGTCGTCGTGCTGTTCCAGGCGGGGTGTTTGGCGTTGAGGTCGCCCGCTATGATAACGGAGTCGCTCAAGCCGAAGAGGACGGCAAGGTCTTTGGTGAACAAAGTGTGCTCCTCGGACGTGCCGCCGGGAGGGATGTACGCAGAGGCGATAGTGATCGGTTGATGGCCGGTCATGCCTAGTCGACACACTGAGGTCTCGAGTAGAGACTCCATGGGAGGGGGATCTAAGGGGATGCAATGCAGTTCTTTCCTATAATAGATTAGAGTCCCGCCCTTGTGGCAACGTGACCGATCGTTGCGAACTATGCGATAGTTGGCAATTCTCGGATCGCGGTGACTGGGCTTGAGGAAGGTCTCCTGTACGAGGAGGATATCAATTTGATGGTCGCGGAGGAAGGTGGCGATCTCATCACGCTGGCCTCTAATGCCATTGGCATTAAAGTACCCTAATTTTAGGGATCGGGGTTTGGTGCACGTTAATCTCGTATTATCCATTGGAGTTAGTCGAGGTTAAGGTTGCGGAGGAGGTCGCCTAACTTGAGTAGGGACTTGAGGATAATTTTAAGTTTATCGCCACCAGTGTTAGCCGCCCTGAGATCAGCCGCCATGCGGTCTGCTTCGGGGGTGACTAACTCTGCTAGCGACTCTAAAATTACGTTGTGAGAGGGGTCCACGGCCGCGGGGCCGGGTGGCGTGGGACGAGCGGGCGACGGTGCGCTCGCTTGGGCCGCGGGAGTGGGGACAGGGGCATCTAATAGCCCGGGGATGGGGTTGGACTTTGCTTTACTGAGAGCCGGGAAGGCTTTCTGGTGGTTCAGCGTGGTCCAGGGAGAGGGCCTCTGAGGGCTGAGTCTCTCCGGCATCTGGGCAGAGGGTAGCCTCACCGATGGGCTTTCTCTTTGTTGGCGGGCGCTTGCACGCTTCACCAGGTTAGAGGAGGAGCCTTTGGGGGCTTTTGAGCAGCCGCGGTAGTTGGCCGTGTGGCCCGACTGGCCGCAAAGCACACAGCTCGGTGGCTCCGTGCAAAGCGACTTGTCTTTGGGACGGGGGCAGTCTGCCGTGCCATGGTCGCCTAGACACTTTACGCATCTGTGCGGTGCATGGCAGTTGGCTTGGCTGTGACCGTACATCTGGCAGCGGTGACACTGTCCGACTACGCTTGAGCGGTAGGGCTTCTCTATTGAGATGCCTGTCAGGGAGCAAACCGACTTCACTTTGAAGATCGGGTGGTGACCTTCTACTGGGTCACAGATGACCAGTACCATATCGTAATGGTCTCCGCCTCTCGCCTTATGAAGGCGGTGGACGGCTGCGACCGGGATGTCCTGGCCTAGGAGGTCATTGAGGATGTCCTCCGTGGGGATTTCCTTCGGGATCCGCCTGATCACCACGCGGGTGGGCTTCTCCTCTGGGAGGGAGTAGGTGTGGAAGGCTATGCGCCTTCCGATTAATTGGCGGGTTAGTTCCCTGAAGTCGGTTGTCGTAGGGACCACCACTTTTATGCCCTGCTGTGTGCTTTTTGCGCTTGTGTATTGAATACGGCGCTCATTACACATTTTGGACACGTCTGTCCATTTCCCTTTGTCCTGAATGAACAACGGGGGAGGGGGCTTCAGCTTCTTTGAAGAAGCGGCTGAAGGTTTAGCCTTAGGGCTGACTGGCCTACTGGTATGAGCAGCGGCGGACGTAGGTAAGGGGACCGGGGAGGTGGGACGGGAGGCCGCGTGAGAGGGGGCATAAGGGAGCGCGACGATCTTTTTGGTCATGGCGGCCTGGGAATTTTTGCCCTTCTTCCTCTTGCCCTTTCCGACGACTTGATAGTCGTCTTCAGAGGATGAGGAGGCAGAGCACGCGTCTAAAATTGACTCTAAGTCGGAGATTGGCTCAGTTGTGTCCATGTTCTCGGAAACGGGAACAATGGACGCAGGTTCGGACTGATCCTTTGTTTGCGAAACAAAAGGTTTCGAAACAATGGGTCTCGGTTTAGCCGGAATCGCGGCGGCGTCGGCTGACGGTAAGCCTTTGTCCATGTTCTCGGAAACGGGAACAATGGACGCAGGTGCGGGCTGGACCTTTGTTTGCGAAACAAAGGGTTTCACAAGAATGGGTCTTGGGGTGGCCTTAATCGCGGCGGCGACGGCTGGCGGTAAGCCTCTGTCGGCAGGTGGCGGCGACAAAGGGCTCTCGAGCGCGTCACTGAAGTCAGTGAAGGCAATACTGGGTTGCTGCAAGGCAGCGACATCGGACCCATATTTCTTTAAAAAATCTGGATCTTTCAGGACAACGTTTTTGAAAAACGCAAAAAGGCGTTCCTCATCCGCATCAAGGGCCATATTATCTGCTAAGAGTTAGCAGACATTTGAGTGAAGCTCAGCGCGCCTAACAACCTAATTCCTTGCACAATTATGTAGAGAATTTACTGGGTCCAGCGACTCACCCGCTTCAACCTTTCCGCAGCCACAGTCCGAGGGTCCGGGCTTGGTAGCAACTCCAACTCCAGTCCAGGGAACTTTGCTTTCAGGAACTTGTTGAAACGGGAAACACTAGCACAGTAAATCGGCGGCGCACACGTTCGCGACGGAGCCCAATTTTTTTACCTAGGCCCTGAAGGGGTTAGGCGGGCGGATTGGGTCACCACCCTCTCTTGGTTTCGTTGGCACCGTTAGGTTTCCCACCAAGAACCTCGAAACTGAGGACTTTTCCCTGATGGGGCAAAGGAAGTTAAATCGGAATAATATCCGAAGCAAAATGAGCAAGTGCTGTCTTAATAAAAAGACAACAATTGTTCGGGGGTGTAGTCAAGGGACTACTGATGACGTCACGACACTGGGAAGCGACGAACCGATGACACACACTGATAGCGAGCGGGAATGCGAGCAGGTAGCGGCACGTCCGTACGCGGCGGCGGTCAGGCGGAGAGTGATTTTACGATCGTGTAATCCACCGACGAGTTAATGCTGCGGCGCGTTGCAGGACGGCGCCGCAGGCTCGTCTGCATAGAAAATATTCAAATTCATTAATTGTTTGTCACAGGTGAAATATAGGTTCTTACAGTTATTACGTGAAGGCTCGCTGTAACATACCCAAGAGGAGTACAATATTTAATGCTAGTTCATATCTGCTTAACATTAATCATTATTTGTCCCAAGTCCACCAATTATCATACTTTAATATAAGTTTAATTCACATAGTCAGCTTTAAACAAATTAAATAATACATTGATTTCATACAAATTATATTATTAATTGATTTCATTCAGATTAAATTATTTAATGGTTAACATCTTGCCTTCTTATCTAGAAAAATAAGCCATCGGAGTCCGTACGAGCAACGACAATTTTTTTTTAATATAAAGACGCTGCGAGACCGTCGCCGTTCGCGCGATCTTATTTTTCTTTACAAAATTGTCAATGGAATCGTAAAATGCAGCGATTTAGTTGAGCTTATTCCCTATTCAGTCCCTTCAAAACCTCCCAGATATCCTATGACCAGACTGTTCCATACTCCTTTCCGAAAATCAACCCTTGGTCTCAACGCTCCCTTGCTACGAATATGTAGAAACTACAATAGTTCCTGCACATCATTGGAAACCGATTTATTCGGTGTTTCCCTCAACAAGTTTAGAAGATCAGTTTCTGAGGTACGGGAGTGCACTAATTTTTCCTTAAAAATATGACTCTTTTTAGGGTTCCGTAGCCGAATGGCAAAAAACGGAACCCTTATAGATTCGTCATGTCTGTCTGTCTGTCTGTCTGTCTGTCTGTCTGTCTGTCCGTCTGTATGTCACAGCCACTTATTTCCGAAACTATAAGAACTATACTGTTGAAACTTGGTAAGTAGATGTATTCTGTAAACCGCATTAGGATTTTCACACAAAAATAGAAAAAAAAAACAATAAATTAAGGGGGTCCCCATACTTAGAACTAAAAACCAAACAAAAATTTTTCATCAAACCCATACGTGTGGGGTATCTATGGATAGGTCTTCAAAAATGATATTGATGTTTCTAATATCATTTTTTTCTAAACTGAATAGTTTGCGCTAGAGCCACTTCCAAAGTGGTAAAATGTGTGTCCCCCCCCCCTCTAATTTCTAAAGTAAGAGGAGGAAAATTCTGAAAATATTTAGGATTGTAGAACGTAAAAAAAAAACTATCAACGAAAATTGGTTTCAATAAGATATGATGTTTAGTTTTTGAGATATGGGACTTTTTCATCAAACTGCAGCAGTAACTTTGTTTTTCATAAATATACTATGAAAAACAAATTTAGCTTTGCGGTTGTGTGGAAGTTTACTAACTAATACTACTAACTAATGAATGACAGTTCAAAATATTGTTATGATATTGTTTGGAGCTATGGAACCCTGTGTGCGAGTAAGACTCGCACTTGGCCGGTTTTTTTTCTATTCATTTCTTCACGTGCTACTGCGCTACTACTTAACAAAAATGTACCATCTGTAATACTTATGTCATTATAATCCATATTGCCGTTTTAGATTTAAGTAAAATTTATATTATATTCATATTTTATGATTCGTTTATTCATTTATAAAACGCATTTTTTACATTTTTAAATATTCCTATATAAAATCAATAAAAAAAAAACATTTAAAAATATAAAAAATAGTAGCCCACCGGTATCGGGAACAGGGTCCAAGCTACCGGCGGTCAGGGCTCCAGAGAAAGGCACCTCCTAACGATACGAGCCGTGTCCAGGAGTACCGCTTTCTGAATCAAGCCCTTGATCCAGCTGCCTAACGAGAGCCTCATCAGATATTGGTAGAAGCTCTTGGCAATTAGGCCATTGGCTGATACGACTATCAGCACAATGATCGCTGAGTCAACATGCCACATGTCGACCACCTCGCGAGCCAAGTCAATATACTTGATTTGTTTATCTTTCTCAGCCTTCACGAGGTTCTCGTCATGTGGAACCGTTATGTCAACAATCATTGCGCGCCACTCTGATCGATCCACCACCACTATATCAGGTTTATTGGCTACAATAGTCCTGTCAGTGATGATGGATTGATCCCAATACAGTGTGATATTGCCATTTTCGAGAACTGGGTCGGGCACATACCTATAGTACGGCACTTCCGATTCCACAAGGCTGTATTTCAGAGCAAGTTGCTGATGGATAATCCTGGCTACAAGGTTGTGTCTATGCAAGTATTCTCCGTTAGCTAGACGAGAACACCCGGAGATAATGTGTCGGATCGATTCGCCCGGACGGTGGCATGCCCGACATATGTCAACCGTGCCCTCCTTCACAATAAATTTCCGGTAGTTATTCGTCATCATTTTTATGATTTATTATTAGTATTCTAAAATTCTATGTTGTTGTCACTATGGTGAATGCTGCGTATATACCAGCGCTTTTATTTAAATTTTATTGTTTTCTGTATTTCATAGTATGTATTGCTGTTGGTGTACCTAATAAATAAATAAATAAATAATGGTTTCATAGAAATTAAATTATTCCTTGATGTCATACAAATTAAATTATTCATTGATGTCATACAAATTAAATTATTCATTGATGTGTTACAAATTAAATTATTGATTGATGTCATAGTTAAATTATTCATTGATGTCACATAAATTAAATTATTAATTGAGTCAGTATCTGTGTAAACAAAAATACTGGTGACCAACAATTAGATAAGCTATTTATCTAATTGTGTGGTCACCAGTATTTTTGTCTTTAAAAAAACAATGATTGAGTAGTAGGGTTTACTTATCAAGAATTACTTCAGTGTTTTTTTAAAACTATCTAATGTAACACTGTTTTTTACATCGTTTGGAAGTTTGTTATATGTTCTACGTATAACAAACTTTTCTTATTTCGGATCGACTCTCCAAAATTAACCTACATTCGGCTTTCACCCTTATCAGATATTGCTGTTTTGGTCCAAATTTTATGTATTTTCTCCGTTCTTCGCCTCTTTGGACGAAACCAGAACTTTTGGACAAAATTGACCAAATTATTCGCAACACATTAACATCCATTCTTAATGTGGCCCTGGACGACCGAGCGTGGCTGCAAGCTACCCTACCAATTCGTTTTGGTGGCCTCGGCGTCCGCAAAATTTCTAGTGTAAGCTTACCGGCGTTCCTGTCGTCTGTCCACAGCACTGAAAAGCTAACCAGGAAGATTTTAACTCTCTCCCTGGTTGATTCGGAAGTGCCGTGCTTGGCGGACGCAGAGGACGCCTGGAAAGTGGCTTGCCCGGATACGGATCGGCCCGAGAACCCATTTTCCCAGAGACAGTGGGATGAGCCGCTCTGCAGGTTGGTACGGAATAAACTTATTAATACGTCTACCAATACTGCTGAGCGTGCCCGCCTGCTGGCTGTGGGTGAGTGGGAGTCGGGTCTCTGGCTTCAGGCACTACCGTCACCTAACATAGGCACTATGCTAGGTGACACAACATTCCGGCTCGCTACATGTCTGCGATTGGGCGCTCCTTGCGGGGCTCCACATCGCTGTCGATGTGGTGAAGCAGTCGACGGCCTCGGACACCATGGCCTTTCCTGCAGTAAGAGTGCAGGTCGGATAGCGCGGCACGCTAGCATTAATGATCTTATTCGTCGTGCTCTTGCCACCGCCGGGGTGCCAGCTGTCTTAGAACCCAATGGCTTGGCACGCGTCGATGGGAAGAGACCAGATGGCATGACCATAATGCCATGGAAGTTGGGTAGGCCTTTGGTGTGGGATGCGACTTGCGTCGACACCCTTGCGCCATCCCATCTTCCTAGCACGGTGAGCTGCGCTGGGGCTGCTGCTGCAGGTGCTGAAAACCTTAAACGGCGCAAATACAATAACTTAATTGGTAATTATGTGTTTGAGCCGTTTGGGGTTGAAACACTAGGGCCATGGGGCCCGAGTGCCCACCTTCTGTATCGAGATATCGCTAAACGGTTGGTCGACTCTTCACGTGACCAGAAGGCTGGCCTTTTTTTTGCCCAAAGAATCAGCATTGCCATCCAACGTGGCAATGCGGCCAGCGTTCTGGGCACTTTTCCTGTTGACAGCGATGTGGACGAATTTTTTGACGCCCTGTAATTTTGATATTTGTACATATTTTATTATTATTTTAGATATATTTGTAGTTTGTAAATAATGTAAATATGTAATGATAAAGAAATTAATTGTTCTACGAATGTTTTTTGTTTCTTATCGCGGTATGTGTGTGTGGTATGTGTGTGTAAAGTACTGTTCATGCACAAAGCTGTATCCTCTTTGGCAAATACTCCTGTTAAATAAGGTTTGCTGTAAGAAAACCCATTTCTGGGTTAAGCTCGCCGTTGTACATTAGCTATATATTATTTGTGTGTATATCTTTTAATTTTATGTGTGCAATAAAGAATAAGAATAAGAATCTTATGTGTCGCGTTCTCGAAAAGTTATAATAAAATTTGAAAAGTGTCGCGTCGCACCTGTCTGTGGGAGCCTTTTAAGCTAGCCCCAGGCAGTGCTGAGCTACGCCCATTCAATACTAGAGAACCCTAATCGCATAGCTATTGCAATACTAAGGAACCCTAATCGCATAGCTAATGCAATACTAAGGAACCCTAATCACATAGCTATTGCAATACTAAGGAACCCTAATCGCATAGCTATTGCAATACTAAGGAACCCTAATCGCATAGCTATTGCAATACTAAGGAACCCTAATCGCATAGCTATTGCAATACTAAGGAACCCTAATCGCATAGCTATTGCAATACTAAGGAACCCTAATCGTATAGCTATTGCAATAGTAAGGAACCCTAATCGCATAGCTATTGCAATAGTAACGAACCCTAATCGCATAGCTATTGCAAGACTAAGGAACCCTAATCGCATAGCTATTGCAATACTAAGGAACCCTAATCGCAAAGCTATTGCAATAGTAACGAACCCTAATCGCATAGCTATTGCAATAGTAACGAACCCTAATCGCATAGCTATTGCAAATTACGGCGCTATTTGATTATTTACGGCGCCGCGTTCGATCCCAATTCTACTAATTACGGAGCTATGTGTCGGGAATGTTCTAGAGATTGTAATGCGTGATACTTTCCAATCAGCTCAGCTCAGGACGCATGCTCGGCTAAACACTCGACATCTGGCACTCGGAGTTTGATTCATTTATAATTAAAATTCCTTCATTAAGTAAGTTATTCATTCGAGGCTAAAAATAAAAGTCGACGACCCGCGACATTCTTTTAATACTTGTAGAATTGTATGTATTTTGTAATACTTCTTATAGTCCTCCTAGTCAAAATAATGAGGATGTAGGATGGCGGATCTGATGCAGCCAGAAGACAGACCTCGTAGGTCGCGGGACGAGGGGGACAATACCACCGAACAGTGGTCCACACGGGGAGAGGGGTAACGCTCATCGCGTTATTTATCACTTGTATTATTATTTCTTGCATCTAATTATAACACATAACGTGTTACGTTACACGTTACTACCGGTTATTGATACCTTGATTGTGGTCGTGTAATTGATGTGATTTGTATTTATTGCTACATTATCAGATAGTCGGGTCCGAGGCTACGATTACCCCCTAAATAGGACCAACAATATATTCGGGTCCAACGCTTAGGCCCCGTTTGTTGCATTTAGATTTGTATCGAAAAAACTTAATATAACTGGCAACATCTCTAAATGTACCGTCTATGGTCCCCTTTTATGGATACAGTATTTAATTCCGCGTCTATGGCACAAAGAACGAGAATCTCAGCCGTACAAAATTAAATGTCAAAAAAGTTTTAAACGTCAGGTGTCAAATTTCACCGTATTGAGTTAATGTGATATAATTTTCCTGGTTTGAAAACGTGAGTATTATTTTATTTTAACCCAATGTATATAGTGTTATATATCAAAATAAACCTCGTTAATCAAGCTCTACGAATATCTATAAACATCGTAGGTTCAAAGTCTGTTGAAACGATAATATCGAAATGTAAAAATGGCGCCATGTCGAGCGTGGTATTTTGATAATGTTTTTTTAGAAATTATTGCAAAAATAGTTAAAATAGTGCTCGTATTATAAAAACCGGCCAAGTGCGAGTCTTACTCGCACACAGGGTTCCATAGCTCCAAACAATATAATAACAATATTTTGAACTGTCATTCATTAGTTAGTAGTATTAGTTAGTAAACTTCCACACAACCGCAAAACTAAATTTGTTTTTCATAGTATGTTTATGAAAAACAAAGTTACTGCTGCAGTTTGATGAAAAAGTCCCATATCTCAAAAACTAAACATCATATCTTATTGAAACCAATTTTCGTTGATAGTTTTTTTTACGTTCTACAATCCTAAATATTTTCAGAATTTTCCTCCTCTTACTTTAGAAATTAGAGGGGGGGGGACACACATTTTACCACTTTGGAAGTGGCTCTAGCGCAAACTATTCAGTTTAGAAAAAAATGAAATTAGAAACATCAATATCATTTTTGAAGACCTATCCATAGATACCCCACACGTACGGGTTTGATGAAAAATTTTTTTTTGGTTTTCAGTTCTAAGTATGGCGACCCCCTTAATTTATCGTTTTTTTTCTATTTTTGTGTGAAAATCCTAATGCGGTTTACAGAATACATCTACTTACCAAGTTTCAACAGTATAGTTCTTATAGTTTCGGAAATAAGTGGCTGTGACATACAGACGGACAGACAGACAGACAGACAGACAGACAGACAGACAGACAGACAGACATGACGAATCTATAAGGGTTCCGTTTTTTGCCATTTGGCTACGGAACCCTAAAAATGAGTTCAATTAAGTAATTATTAGTGTCTCCGCAATATAAAACAGTAAAAAAAAACGAAATCTTAGCGATTTTTTTACGAAAACACGACAAAATCAGTAGGTATCAAATAGAATGAGAGTAGGGTTGATTGTTTTGGGTGATTGTGCTACTAAGAAAGTGCCAAAGTAAGGACATATGGGTATTAAAACAAAGTTTATATAGTCTAGTTTAATTATAAATAGGTTTTATTGATACGAAATACAATTCTAATTGGAAAAACTAGACATTCTTTATAATCCATTTTCTGTCTCTTTTTTGCCATCAATTGATACGATCAAAGTATGAAAAAAAATATCTTGCTATTTGTAGGTACTAATTGCGTCAGCCGATGCAATGTTTTGTATGAGAGGCCCGATTTTTATTTTTTGACTCATGTTCCTAAAGGGAAAGTTTTTCACTTTAATGGTCTGAATCACCACCTAAGAGGTTTAGCGCTTATTCTGTAGCACCTGTATACAAAAACCTATTTATCTCAGTATCTGTACAAACTCTTGTTATAATCATTTAAGATTTTTGAAAAGTCACCAGTAGGGAATGGGAATTTGAACTACAGCATAATCAACCTGTAATATTCCCACTGCTGGGACACAGGCCTCTTCTTTATGAGAGGAAATCAGGCTGTAATCCACCACGCGGGCCCAGTGCAGGTTGGTAAATGTCATATGTCTTAAAATTTTTATTTATAGGACATGCCGGTTTCATCACGATGTTTTCCTTCACCGTTTTGAGAGCATAGTGGATGAAATAAATTACAAAAAGTATTGCGCCTGCCTGGCCGCTATTTAGCGGCCCAAAGGGCAATACATACTCATGTATTATCCATTTTTATTTCAATAAGTAGTCCTTTAATATAAAATGTTTTAATTGTTAGGGAATCGGTAAGCAGGAATACATTTCGTAAAGGTGACTGGTAATGTTCATTTGGTTTAAGATAATTCCAAATGTCACTTTGCGTCGGTAGCGACATTGTAAATTCACTTTTTAAATAATGTATCAACTGCAGAAATCTCGCTTGCATAATATTCACAAGTTTACTATAACACTCGAATACTTAAATGTTTAAACGATAAGTACAACTAGACAACTCCTTCCTACTGATTTACTTACCAAAAACAAATGATACACAATAACAAACGCGTCGGATCTTGTCACCGGCGAGCGAAATAATCGCTCCTATTGGCCAATGATCACGTGCGTACGGCACGCGCCAGTCGCCGGCTACGTCTATTTTCTTTCTTGTCGCGACCTGTGCAACATCTACATCCGCATGAACATCCGCAATGATTATTGCGGACGCGGATGCGGATGCAGATGTCCAAATCTATACGGAAGCTACGCATTTGCGGATGCGGATGCGAATATTCGCAACATGAAGATATCCACGACTACATGTACGCTTCACAATAGTAGACACAAAACGCAAAACATTAATGCGGTGTAGTACTGCGGTCCGCCGCCGCGCCGCACTGGGCATTGGCGACGCGTGATCGCTGCGACATGCGACATCGCACGCAACCGACGCAATCACACCACATTCCACTATTATTGATGATATGCTCCACAGCGTCAGTAATACTGAGGTTGTACTGCTTTTAATATGTCTAAAGAAGGTTACATGTTGTTGTTCTCTACAGAATCTAAGAAAATGAATTGTAATCTCGAATTTTTTGTCATTTGTTCGTTTATGTTTTCGTACTCTTTCAGAGCAAACTTCTCCCAATAATACTTTGATTTATATCGTGAAGTAGACTTGAATGGCTCACAATACCAGAGGCCGTGTCTGCGGGTTCTGTCTTAACTCCTTCTGGAAATTTCATAAACTCGAATTTTAGCTTTTAGTCTCCCATTTAGTTTTATGTGGGTGTCGAACAAAAGCTCTCCAGCCTTTATAGCGGTATAGCGAGGGTAGCGGTATGGCGACAGTAGCGCCATAACACGGTGAAGTACGATGCAGTATCTGTTCGATTTATGCTGTTAAATTGAGGGTAGATTGTCACCATTGAACTCAATCTCGAGCGGTGAGCCGCTCGCAGCAGGCAGGTAGCATTTACGCGTTGAACTGAATGGACGTTCCCTTTCTTTGACCGTATCAAACCTCATCGGTATACAGTACAAGAACTTTATTGTGTTTGTGGACTCACTGCAGTGTAGTGTGCTTCTTCCGAGACCTATTGAACCTAGGTCAGCCGTGCTTACCCTAGAAACCCACTCTGAACTCTGTGGCGTGCCGTGCGAGCCTGGAGCCGAGCTTCACCCCCTGGTCGTACTGAGGTAGGTGGTGTTCAATCAGCCTTCTCGGAGACAGCAGGAACGAACTATTCCATCCGCAAAAACTAAACATACACCTATCCAAAAAACACACAAAACCTTGCCAGTAAAATTTCTCTCAAACAAAACAAAAAAAAAGATTGTAAAAACCGCACAATCAAAAGTGGTCCTTCGTCCCGGATAAGTTTCTGTGTGTCTAGAACTCGTAGTTCTATTCTAGCCGTGCTAGATTCATTTTATCAGACCTAACTCGTAGTTATATAGTCAAAGGTACAGACGTTCTGTACTTCCCCATATTTCTCTTTCTGATCGTATCAGATACATAATTATTGTGTATAAACAAGCTCGTAGCTTGATTATATGACGTAAAGACGTTCTTTACTGCCCTTATTTGTTACAACTACAGTGTACCTACAACTCACTGTCATAACCCTTTTTGTCTTTTACTGGCAGCTCCATATTTTATATACTTTCACATAACACACACATATATTTGTCGTACATATATTATTTAGTGTATTTGTGATTAATTTGCATCGTTTCATTCGTTAATCTCAGTTAATTTTTAACATTAATTATTCACGCTACTGCGTAGTTTTCTAACAAAATGGCGCCTACCGGTACTACGAAGGTTAAAAAGCAAGACCAACCGGAGGAGTCCCATAGTCATGAGTTAACCGTGTTAATTCAAAAGAAACAACGAATGTTCGAGCAAATGCAAAAAGCTTATGATCTATCAATCAATATTTCGGATGCTGAGTCGATTGAACTATTTTTGGTGCACGTGGAGCTCATCGATAAATTACGTAGTTCATTCGAAAGCGTTATCTTCCAAATTCTAGAAGAAGAACTTGTAGATGACCCGGAATCATCACTTCGTAGTCATGAATTAAAAAGTTTTGATGAATTATATTTTCGCGTCAAGCTTAGTGCATCGAAATGTAAACCTACTGTACATTGCAATAAGGATGAAATTCCCGCTAGCTCAGTAGAATCTCGACCACGTCTTTCAAAGTTAGAACTTTTTACATTTGATGGAAACATTGAACATTTCAATACATTTTACGAAACATTCTGTTCTCTGGTTCATAATCAGAGGAATATTCCGCAAATAGATAAATTCCACTATTTGGTATCATGCACAAAAGGTGCTGCGTTAAATATTGTGAAAAGTGTACCTATTTCTGCTAGTAACTATGAACTCGTTTGGAAAAGTCTCCTTGATAAATATCAAGATAACAGAATGTTAGTTGGTAGGTATTTGGATAAAATGCTAAGCTTTTCGCCGCTTCAAAAAGAAACTGCTGATAATTTGAACTCATTCATTGAGAACTTTGACCATTCATACAAAGCTATAGAAGCATTACATATTGATAACTTGAGCAGTTACGTAATGTGTCACGTTGCACTGAGGGCCTTAGATCCCTACACTCGTAAATGCTTTGAACAGAAATTAGATCAAAAATCAATTCCAACTTTTAATGATTTGATAACTTTCGTCCAAAATCATATCAAGGTCTTAGATCATTCTTCATCCTATTCAGCTGGTTCAAGCGTCCAACAAACTAACCAACGAAAAATCACTGTACCTAGGCAGGGTAAAAATAATTATTCACATGCTTCTTCTTATAACACAAAACTTGCGTGTTTACATTGTGGAAAAAATCACATGATTTTTCGTTGTGATCAGTTCCGTAATCTGAGCAACGTTCAGCGCATTAGCCGTGCTAATGACCTGAAGCTATGCCACAATTGCCTAAAACCTGATCATACAATAAAGGAATGCAAAAGTGAATTTAAATGTTACGTGTGTAAGCAGTCGCATCATACACTATTACATCGTGAGGCGAGCGCGAGCGGTAGCAGTAGTGCACCGAAACCGGTTTACTATTCCGAGTCCGCAGCGACGGAGCAGTCTCCATGCGGTAACCAAGCGCCCGCACTCAGTAGTAACAACCACCTTGCGTCTACGCATAACTATGCAGTTATACTAGGGACAGCCGTTGTACATATAAAGGATTCGTTTAACAACTACCAAACTTGCCGCGTTCTAATTGATTCTGGCGCGCAATCGAATTTTATGACACTTGACTGCTTTCAACGATTAAGATTATCTGCTCAAAATTGCCCGTACAATATTTATGGTCTAGGTGGCGAAAATGTAAAAACAAACGGGATGGTAACTTGTACCATTAAGCCGCGTAATTGCGCAACTCCCTCTTTTGATTTTAATGCTGTAATATTATCTCGCTTAACTTCTGAGCTACCTACTGTTCAAATACCTAACAATGTTATTCATCATTACAAGGATTTAGAATTAGCTGATCCGTGGTTCTATAAAAAATCTCCGATCGATATAATTTTAGCTGCTGACATTTTTCCCTATATTTATGATGGAAAGAAGTTAATTATTAATCCCGACATTCCAATCGCGTTAGGTAGCGTTTTTGGGTATGTTGTGACGGGAAGACTAGAAATGCAATCTTTTAACAACAGTTGCCATGTTGTAGCGTCTACAACATCGCTGGTGTCGTACACCGTAGAAGAGAATTCACTTCATGAGACTCTCAAACGTTTTTGGGAGGTGGAATCTTCGCCGTGCGAAGTTCCCATCGATCCGTTAGAAGAACTAGCGGAACGAATTTATGTTGAACAACATTACCGTGATGAAATCGGTCGTTATGTTTCCCCGATTTTATTGAACCCTGAGTATAAACCACTTGGTGACTCGTATAACACCGCTCTGAAGCGACTCACTCAGGTCGAGCGCCGACTAGCTCGATCACCGGACCTTCGTAAGGCCTACGTTGACTTCATGACGGAGTACGAGACCCTCGGTCACATGGAACCCTATGAAGGTACAGAACCTTCAGGTTATTTTATTCCACACCACTGTGTGTTACGTCCGTCGAGTACTACGACGCCCTTGCGCGTAGTTTACGATGGTTCTGCCAAAACTACTTCCGGTGCTTCGCTCAACGATACACTTTTAACCGGCAGAAAGTTACATCAGGACATACTTAAAATAATAATTAACTTCCGACTTTACGCTGTATGCTTCACTGCTGACGTTTCTAAAATGTATAGAGCTGTGATAATAAATCCGGTAGACCGGAAGTACCAACACATCCTCTGGCGGAACCATCCTACGGAACCAGTACGTACCTACGAACTTACTCGAAATACGTATGGCCTCCGTAGTGCACCATTTGTCGCGGTACGCACTTTACACCAGCTGGCGTCTGATGAGCTTGCTCACTCTCAACGGCCGAGAACCAAGGCAGCAGAGATACTAAAGAAAGGTACCTACGTTGATGACGTATTGTGGTCGTGTCAAAGTCTGGCAGAAGCTTGCACGTTGCAAGACGATTTAACCAACCTACTTAAAAGCGGAGGTTTTGATTTACGAAAATGGGCAAGTAACTGTCCTGAGTTACTAGCTAGAATGCAATCGGATCAGATTACAGCTATCAACTTTCAAGACGATACATTATCGTCATCTCTCAAAGTTTTAGGTTTGACATGGTTACCCTCGTGTGACTCATTCTCTTTCAATTACAATTTGACTGACGCAAAACAAACTAAACGTTCGGTTTTAAAATTGCTCGCAAGTATATTCGACCCGGTCGGTTTTATTTCACCTTGTACCTTTGTCGCGAAGTGTATAATGCAAGATCTTTGGAAACTTGGATTGGGCTGGGATGATCAGTTACCTTCTGAGTTGACTTCCCAGTGGAACAAGTTTATAACCGAATTACCAGCGTTAGGTAATTTGCGAATTGAGCGTCATGTTTTAATATCGAACTTCAATGAAGTTCAGTTAATAGCATTTTGTGATGCGTCATCGCGCGGCTATGCAGCGTGTGTCTACCTACGTAGTGTAGATAAGGGTGGTCATGTAAAAGTCAGGTTGCTGACGAGTAAATCTAAAGTCGCGCCTCTAAATCCAATTTTGTCAATACCAAGACTTGAACTTGAGGCAGCCGTGCTCCTCTCTAAGCTTGTCGGTTTTGTCGTACAAAACTTAGATGACTTTAAAGTTTCGATCATCGCGATGGGTGATTCGAACAACGTTTTGGCATGGTTACAAACGCCACCTTACAAATTAAAAACTTTTGTAGCTAACCGTGTTAGTCAAGTGACAGCTGTGGTCCCATCAAATTGTTGGTTTCACGTGAACAGTGAGAATAACGCTGCCGATATTTGCTCGCGAGGTGCGATGCCGGCTCGCTTCGTGGAAGGTGCTACGGGGTGGGTTCGCGGCCCCCAGTGGCTTTATGACGATCAACAAAAATGGCCAATTAAAGCATTTTATGTAAAAGACAGTTTTACAATTCCTGAAATAAAATCAAATTGTGATACGTTTGTTTTAAGTTCCTGGAATGATAAAAATATGATTCTAAAAAATGACTTAGAAGAAACATTTAATAAATTATCATCTTTTAGTAAACTGCAACGTGTTATGGCATGGTGCCATCGGTTTGTGTCGAACTTGAAATCTAAAAAATCTAATCAGTTAGGTGGACCCCTCAGGGCATCAGAGCTGAAAACAGCTCATGACACCATCGTTCGGGTAGTTCAAATGAATCATTTTAACAATGAAATCGCATTATTGCGTAAAAATAAATATGTAGCTTCCTTGCGTAAGCTTTCACCCTTCATAGATTCAAAAGAATTCCTCAGGGTGGGGGGTAGGCTCGTGCAGTCTGACCTACCTTACAATATAAAGCATCCCATGCTTTTACCTAAATGTCACACGATCAAATTGATCATAGAATATTTTCATCGATTATACCTACACATAGGGCCACGTACATTACAAGGCTTACTATGTAAAAACTATTGGATAGTTAGCGCTCGTAGTATTATCCGATCCGTGTTATCTAAGTGCAAGATTTGTTTTCGATGCCATCCAAGATCAATTCAGCCCGCTATGGGTATGTTACCCGCACCTAGGCTTAAACCAGATAAGGTTTTCAACCACGTTGGTTGTGACTTGGGTGGTCCTTTTTTTGTGAAGGAAAGTTTGAGGCGTAACGCAAAGGTCCACAAGTCGTACTTGTGCCTCTTTGTTTGTTTCTCAACAAAGGCTGTGCACTTAGAAGTTTTAACTGATTTAAGCTGCGATTGTTTTTTAGCTGCATTCGATCGTTTTGTGGCTCGCCGCGGACTTTGCAGTTGCCTATATTCAGACTGTGGCACAAATTTTATAGCGGCAGCAAAGCATTTGAAAGACGTCGTACACTTCTTAAATAATAAGGATAACAATGATAAGATTATCAATGAACTGACAACTCGTCACGTAGAATGGCGTAACAACCCACCCAATGCAGCAAGTATGGGTGGAATTTGGGAAGCTGGAATAAAGTCTGCCAAACATCACCTGTACCGTGTGGTAGGTGATCGGTCACTTACCTTTGAAGAGTTGAGCACGGTATTCTGCAGAGTTGAAGCTGTTTTAAATTCACGCCCTCTGTGTTCCTTATCGGACAACCCAAACGAGTTCGATGTTCTTACCGCGGGTCATTTCCTTATAGGTCAATGTTTATTATCTGTACCGGAATATGACTTGGAAGATGTTCCTCAGAACAGATTATCACGTTGGCAATCCATTCAGAAGGCTTCCCAGTCATTTTGGAGGCGTTGGTCAGATGACTACCTTCACACTCTCCAGCAGAGAGCGAAGTGGTTTGAATCTCCACCAAATTTGAACATTGGTGATCTAGTTTTGCTCAAGTCAAATCTGACTAAACCTCTTCAGTGGAATCTAGCTCGAATTGACAAGGTACATAGTGGCGTTGATAACGTAAATCGCGTTTTAACTTTAAGAACCAAAAATGGTTTAATTCAGAGACCGACTAATAAGGTCTGTCCATTACCCTATGCAAATTAAAAACATTGCATTGATTATATTTAGTTAAATTATATTTAGTTTATTATAGCTACGTACACATACTTTTAGGTACACTCCACTTTTGAAAAATTTGAACATTACTGTATTTATAAGCTTCGTAAGTTTATTTTAATTCCATAAGTCATATTTTTGTATAACTATAAATCCCTACACTCCTCATTCATTTTAGGGAAATCAATCATATTGATTTCGGTGGGGGGTATGTTCGATTTATGCTGTTAAATTGAGGGTAGATTGTCACCATTGAACTCAATCTCGAGCGGTGAGCCGCTCGCAGCAGGCAGGTAGCATTTACGCGTTGAACTGAATGGACGTTCCCTTTCTTTGACCGTATCAAACCTCATCGGTATACAGTACAAGAACTTTATTGTGTTTGTGGACTCACTGCAGTGTAGTGTGCTTCTTCCGAGACCTATTGAACCTAGGTCAGCCGTGCTTACCCTAGAAACCCACTCTGAACTCTGTGGCGTGCCGTGCGAGCCTGGAGCCGAGCTTCACCCCCTGATCGTACTGAGGTAGGTGGTGTTCAATCAGCCTTCTCGGAGACAGCAGGAACGAACTATTCCATCCGCAAAAACTAAACATACACCTATCCAAAAAACACACAAAACCTTGCCAGTAAAATTTCTCTCAAACAAAACAAAAAAAAAAGATTGTAAAAACCGCACAGTATCAGAGGCCACTCAAGCGTACTCGCCAAAATTGTGACGTATGTTACATCCGGTAGCCGCCCCACAACACAACATACAGGTAGACATGGAGATGATCGGCTTTGTGCAACGAGCGAAATCACAAGCGAACATAGACACGCTTCATTTCGCGGAATTTCATTTAACTTGGGCTTTGCAATTAAAAACTCAAATTACAAACGCCGCCGAATTAGTGCCGAGACTAAAATGTCGCCACCTCGTACTCGTACCTAGTAACGTAGTGGGGTGAATAAGTTTTTCATGAAAAGTACGAAAATGAAGTTCAGATGCAGTTTATTTTGAGCTTTTAGGTTAGTATCGTGTTGCAGTATAAGAGCGATGTGGAAGCTGTACAGAGACGAGGTTGTGGCGCGCGGCTTCGTACGTTGGCGGACGTTACTTTACTCTCAAATTACGAACGTATTTATTTGTTTGCTAACTGGAAATGGTTTTAGTGTTGATTTAACTATTAATTTTACTTTGCTGTAATCATAGTTGTGAAATTATACTACTTTATGTCGAACCCTTTGTGATCTGATTATAGCCCGACAG
The DNA here is from genome assembly GCA_949152445.1 of Cerastis rubricosa. Taxonomy (NCBI): domain Eukaryota; kingdom Metazoa; phylum Arthropoda; class Insecta; order Lepidoptera; family Noctuidae; genus Cerastis; species Cerastis rubricosa. The sequence continues at coordinate 21,902,390 of OX424541.1, forward strand.
AGTGGCCTGAATGTAGGCTGTCTGTGGCCTGGCTGTAGCCCTACGCTAACGAAATATGTATAAACACGGAATAAAGGGGCCAAGCGGGGCTCATTCCTGCCGTCCAATTTACACGATAGGTATTTTTACAGCCCATGAAAACACAACGTTATCCTTGTTGCAAACAACGCGAGGTATTCCCGAATTTATGGCTGACTTTTTATATTTATTAAATCCGGCTCGCGCCCGCAAGGGGACGCTCGCGACGCTTTTGGAGGTTCAGTTTCAATCAATCTCTGTTTGCCATCGAGTTTACCGTCGCAGGTCAGAACGTAACTATGAATAATTACAGTCATTAAGGTTAATGATCGTTTGCGTACAATCATTTTTCTTGCGAGTTTCAATTAATTCGGATGTCTTAGTAACGTTGCGTGGGTGTATGAGCTCGAGGGGGGCGGGGGAGGCTGTTGCGTCCGCAACAACCGAAGTGGAGCGGTTGTGAGAGGTCGCGCATGACCGCAGCGTGACTGAGCTGTGCCCCAGAGTATCTGACTGCGGTCATAATGTTGCCGTAAACTTTATTTTGTAAAGCGAATGGTAGCCATTCAATCTTGGACTAAAAAGTCATAGATATAAAATATTTGGGTAGCTTATTTTGACAGACTGAGTCAGATAGGCTGGCACACAACATTTGTAAAAAAAAAAAATGTGTTGAGTGCTAAAATACAGGCACATAGACTTAGTTTCATTCCTAATAAACATGACAAAAATCCTAAACATTACCTTTTTAACTCATTTCTCACGGCGTGTGTATTTTTTTTTAATGTAAGTGTTAATGAAAAAAAAAATATTAGTTAACTACTGGCAGAACATTTTGTATGTCAACAATAGTTTTGATTAAATCAGTTGAAAACTTAAATCGCAAAACAAATTTTCTCGTAACAAATTATGCGCCAATTTCCTCTAAATCGCAGACGGTTGCAAAGTTTGCGAGCAATACGTTCCAATACATTTTATTAAAGCCTGCGTCAGCTGATTTCACTTCAGAGCTTTCAAACGCAAGCAATTTGCATTCCGGACGCCACTACAAGCTCCCAGTACACCGCAGGTGATCCGCTATTATTGCTCGCTGGCCACCTGATGCTGCCCCCTCCTCCCCGCAAGGTACAGGGGCGATACAGTAACAGTAATATTGTCAATCAATTGTGTGGGCAGCGGGTGGTGTGCCGCCGCGCGCGCGAGCGACCCATTATTGTAGCATTAACTGATGCTGCTCGCTTGCTCGCCACTGTTACTTACATGTGGTGTAGTTTAGGTATAAGTATGTAGTGATACAAGTTCTGCTATAATTGAATCGTCATACATTTCTGTCATATTCTCTAATACAGTACATCATAATCCAGAATCGTCGTCTGTTTCCAAACACTCGCTTTTTCTGAAAAATTGTACAGTACTTCAATAATTTCTTAAATCTCATAAAATCTAAATGACAGCTGCTAAATGCCCAAGAAAATTGAGATAACCAGTAATTGATTTTGACTGATTGCGCCCATTATTGCAGGAGTTTTAAAATTAAAAGCTAAAACAGCTGTATATCGAAAGAAAAAGAAACCAGTTATTTTAAAGACATTTACTCTATAGAATTAAAAATTCAAATGTCATACAAGGGTAGTGAAAAAATTAAATTAAAAATTTTAAAAACCCCCGACAGAATAACCAAAAATTAATTAATCCAAGCGTCGTAGCGTCGGGGATCCGCTTTGTTTTGTGCTTTTTTAAACGGTCTACTTAGCCGTACCCCGACGGTTTTTTAGAGGTCTGTAGGGGTTTTAAAAAAAGAAAAAAAATATTTATTACTTGCTTTTTAAACTTATATTATTTCTTCTTAGCCTTGACTGTCCCACTCCTTGACAAAGGTCTCTTCCCATTCCTCCCATTTTGCTCGTTGTTGCGCCTCTTCTCGCTAATTAACGAAAACAAGGAATGTTATAAATTTTAAGAAATTCAAAGTTTTTAGGGGGAGGGGTTGCCCATAGTGACAAGTGACAAGATTTCAAATTTCGAGTCGACCAGACCCGTAAAAGTTTATATTCCTAAATCAACTAGAAAAGAGGTTTTTCGAAACATAGCTAAGAACACACTAAAACACCTTTCAAATGTCCCCCGACCAAAAAGAGGGGTGTTATAAGTTTGACGTGTGTATCTATGTGACTGTCTGTGGCATCGTAGCTCCTAAACGGCTGAACCGATTTTGATAAAATTGGTTTCATTTGAAAGGTGTTTTAATCGAAAGTGTTCTTAGCTAGGTTTCGAGAAAATCTGCTCGGACGTTTGAAGGTCATCACCTCTTTACTCGTTGATTTTGGAATATAAACTTTTACGGGTCTGGTCAACTGTGGTCGCTTCGAAATTTGAAATCTTGTCACTTGTCACCATGGACATCACCAGAGGGGGGGGTGGCATCCCCCTCCCCCTAAAAACTCAGGATTTTTATTTTTTTTTAACTTTCCTTGTTTTTAACCCCCGCCAAAAAAGAGGGGTGTTATAAGTTTGACGTGTGTACCTGTGTATTTGTGTATCTGTGTGTCTGTCTGTGGCATCGTAGCTCCTTAACGGACGAACCGCTTTTGATAAAGGTGGTGTCGTTTGAAAGATATTTTTAATTCTTGGTTTCGTTAATTAGCGAGAAGAGACGAAACACCGAGAAAATTAGAAGGAAACAGGGGAGGCCTATGCCCAGGAGTGGGACAGTCTAGGCTAAGAAAAAATAATGTAAGCTTAAAAAGCATAAAAAAAAATATATTAAAAAACCCCCGATACAAAAAACCTTTAAAAAGCCAAAAATAAATTAATCCAAGCGTCGTAGCGTCGGGGGGCCGCTAAGTAGGCCGCTTAACACAAGCACAAAACAAAGCGGACCCCCGACGCTACGACGCTTGGATTAATTTATTTTTAGTTTTTAAGAGGCTTTTTCTGTCGGTGGTTTTTTAACATTTTAATTTAATTTTTTTGGTAGGGGGTTAAAAAGCCGTCTACTTTAAACAAAGTTTTAATGCTGTGCATAAAAGTCTGACATTCTTTATTAATAATGGATCTAACTAATATACATTATAAAGATTAAGAAACTAAAAAATTAAAAACTAAAATAACAATAAAATATAAAAAGGCGTCAAAAAACTCCTCCTCAACGCTGTCACCTGGTAATGTGCCAAACAGACTGGCAGCATTGCCACGCTGTATGATAATACAACAATTTCAACATGTAGAAATTTCTTTAAAAAGACTTTGAGCACTCGGACCCATGCATGTCTTGTTCTTCCATACTTTTCTGTTACTTGCCATTTCATCAGATAACTCCTTTCTTGCCATATCATATCATCGTTCACACAGTCCATCCACCGTTCCTTCGACATTCCTCTACTCTTATAGCCATCCACATTCATGCTCACAACTCATGATAATGGTCAGTCTCATCATGGTTACATAAATGAGTCTTTGTGAGATTAATGTGATAAGGAGCAACACAATATGTGATAAGGAGTATCACAAAATTTGCAGACACTATGTCGTACAGCTAATCAATGTTATGATTTGTAGAGGTCAGATAAGCAGTGGCTCCAAGTATTCAGCTGCATCCGGTTAGACTGGAAGCCGACCCTAACATATTTGGGAAAAGGCTAGGCAGATGATGATGATAGACGGAATCACCCAAAGAGTGAACACTACAAAACTACGCACCCTGAGACTGTCAGCGTCTGTATCTTTGTCGCGAGTGGTAGTGTTGGAGCGAGGTGTTTGCAACGACCGCCCGCGAAGCCGTGGTGTGCCAGCGCACGTCATCGACAGCACACGACGCGGTGCGGTATCAGCACCCCACTTGCGGGCTGCGGGGTCTGTCACCGACACAAGGAAATAATATGCTTAATGGTGCGCGGCTCAATCGCAGCTCCATTGAAACGAGACGCGGCGAGCGCGGGCACACAGCCAACCGATATCATTTTAATATTTAAACTTCGATTCAAATGGAAGTTAAAAAAACCCTACCTATAAATTTTCGTCGTCGGGCGCATGAACAGTTCGCATCGCCGCGGGAAATTCACATTCGAACTGGAAAAGAAATATTGTAAAGGGAATCCATTTTAGAGCAGTGCAACGTGAGGCCGACGGCAGTGTGGGGGAGGGGGGTGGCAGGGGGGGGTGGGTTACGTAACCCGCACACTCGAGCCGTGTAAAACTTCAACAATATGACGGAAATAAATTTCTATCTGCTGCAGCATCTATAACTTTAAATAAAGTACCTACACTTCCTCAGGCGGCTGCTCTAATTTCTATTTAATTACTCGCCACTCGCCGATGAATAATTTTATTCCCTTTATTGCCCCTTCGAGTGCTCGCCGCCCTAACACTCACTTAAGCGCTCGTAAATTATTTGTATTATTTGCAACTCGCTCACCGTAAATAATTAAACGATTCACCTTGAAAGAAAGCTCTCGCTAGATATTGTGGTGTTTCAGCGTTAAGGTTGAGCTTATTTTACGCTGAATGCGGCGGGTATTAAAAGGTTTAGTAAAGTAAGTGAAGGAAGCCACAACGAACGACGTGTTCGGGCAAGTAACGCTCTGATTAGTAAACGCTGCAGCGCTGCAGCCATGGGCGCTCCTCGGAGCGCGGTGTGCTGCAGCGCTGTAAGAGTATTAGCTACAGTTAGTGCCGGTCACTTCCTGCATACAAATGCTCTCCGCGGAGACCACCACCACAACTTACACAACCATTGTTCCACACATATCCTTCGACTTACATCCTAATACATATTCGTTTCTTATGTAACAGTTTCTCTTTTGGATCAAGACGTTGCATTGTTAATTCCTAATTAATGAATATGTCTAGTTACTTTAAAATTGCTCACCTTCATGCTCCTAATGCAAGCACGACCCAAATCTCATAGCTCGACTGTCCATGTGAAGTATGATAACCGATAACAACGTCACGTAATGTACGGCACACGTTGCCGACATAATATTGAAACGTGTGCTTTGCTACTTATACCAACGTGCAATTATCTTCAACAAATTACCGGCAACCTAAAAAGCGAACTATGTGTTTTGTAAACAAACTTGCCATGCCATTGGGTTTTCTCAGTGCTTTAGCTCATGTGAACTAACGTGCGTTTCACAAATTATTATTTTTTCCATAAAACAAAATCTTACTACTTTAATTGTACCTAAAAAATCTTAATTAATCGACATTAATTAATCTTTTAGGCAAACATCTGCTATGAGCAGTTCGTGGGTAGTTTTACACTGGCATGTGTTAAGTTCGCGTGTGTCAGTGTGGAGAAACTGCGCAGTTCACAGAGCGTGGTAGAGAAGTTAGTGCAGCATCCTGCAGCCGGGACAAACTTTAGCGAGTTCGCAAACTTGAAACTGAATATATGGTGTGATCGAGTTTGGGAAATGACATTCTGTTTATAGAAATCAGCTCCTATTTTCAATTAGTAGGATTTTTCAAAGATACTGATATAATAACGTAACATTAAGCCTCTAGTCCCCAAATATAACAAGCAAAATGAGGGTTTAGTAATTATAGTACACCTACATTTTACCGGATGTATTCAAATTCCAAGTAATAAGGGACGAGCCTATAGAAAGATAGAATAATCTTTATAATATACACCATACAAATGCCAACCACCTATGCCTATTGATCATCGACCGCGCATAAATCCGGACTCCGTGGCTGCTACTGAGAAATTCCTGAAGGAATAACGCTTTTCCCGACCTGGGAATCGAATCGAGGACTTCACGATCAGCACCCGCACTTTCGAACAGTCCACAAACGACGTACGAACGTATACATCAACTGCCTCGTTTGTACTCGTAATAAATTGAACTTGATGATAAAGCTTAACTTTCATAAATGCGATCCGTAGAAATAGTAGTAGTCTTAACAGAATAGTAGTAGTTTAAAGTGGTGAACCCTGCCGACCTTTTTGGGGGGGCGCGCGCGATGACGGTCCCGTGAGTGTCACAGCGGATATAATGATGAGGTATGAAGGCATGAAGCCGCGGACGTAATGCTTGTGTGACTGGTAACGACGTCGCGCGACTCGGCGCAAATCTATCCATGCATTTGTGCCGAACTGATAACATGAAGCCTGTAACTTCTTAAAGTTAGGAATTACTCGTAAAATGCCTTTTCTACATTAATCTTTACCAACGTGAATTACGAAGTAGTTTTACGTGGTTTAGTTAATGAATAAGTAATTGTTGTGACCACTAATCTGGCAGCCGAGTGTGGTTGACAAGTACAGACAGCCTCAAAAAGGTGTATACATCGACCAGAATTTATTGAACGACTACATTTATTTAACTAAACTTCTTATTCAATATTAACGTGTTATGTATAAGGCTCTCTATAAATCAACCTTTGGGTTGTTCTATATCATTCTTAATATTATTGTGAGTTCCCGTGCGTTTCACGCGCTCGGTACCGCTACCACTGTGACCCACAACTCCATTCTGTTCCTGACACACGAAACTCACGGTGACCGCTTGCAAAATCTTTTCGGCACTTTTTCGGTTTTTAGACAGAACCACTGGATTTCTGGCTTGATTGGCTTTTTTGCAGTTAAAACTCATTCTCCCCGTTATCATAATCTTTTATTACACAAGAAAGTGGTTACAAAAATAGTGTGAATAAAGTCTCTGACTCCTGTACTATGTGATAAACCTGTGTTCCAAGAGTCAGTGCTCTCTCCCAAGAGAAGATATTAAGTACTGAATCTTATGCAATAAGATAAAGAATAATAAAATAAAAAGAATATGGTAACAACAATAAATAAATGAAAAGCTGTTAAAAGAAACCTGAATTGGGTTTGAGAGTAGGGGGGGTGGTTGGGATTGAGTGGATTGGGTTTGGGCTTGGGTGTGTTTGCATGCATGATTGTGTCTATGTGTAAGCGTGCGAGTGTGTGTGTGTGTGCGTGTATGCGTGTGTGTGTGTGCGTGTGTAAGTGTGTGTGTGTGTGTGTGAATTGATAGATCAGGAGGGGTTTTAAAGTTACGAAATAGTTAGGATAACTTTCTCTGTTTCGTCATATTTCAGCGACAGTAGCAATGGCTTAAGACTCTGCTTGACTTTATGTAGGGTAAGTTTATACAATACAATATCTTTTATTTCAGGCAACTAGGGCCACTAAATCTTAATACATATATGAGCATAACAATAATAACTATAAACTAATAAATACTTATACAAAAATAACTTAATAACTACTGCACACGAAGTGACGGCACGGCACGGCGGTTATTGATTGACAGTTTTTTTATTAATCTTATTATATATAATTGGGCTTTGGACGATAGTGTCGTCGCGCAATTGCAGTACGACACTGAACAGACTTACAGATAGGAAATCCAATCCGGTGATTACATAGATTGCCATCTAGTGGCATGGCAACAATGGAATGTCGGCGCAAGAGAGAGCAGAGGACATAAATAGCTTTCTCACTACTAGTACTTGGGCTTCTGAGTACAATTGAGCTGTGGGGTAGTCCCTTTTTCGAAGATGCATAAATTTGAGAATTGCCCGCTGAGCTCGTTCCACCTTAAGCATCACTGTTTGAAGGTCCCGCACCAAACCGGGATGCAGTAAGTAATTATCAACTCAAACAGTGAACGGTACGCTATGCAAGCTGTTTCTATGTCAGCCGCATGTCTGAGCTCTTTAAATAAATAAATTAGCTAACGAAGCCGCGAGCATAGAGTATCCGTATGGGTGCGCCAAGCTAGCCTTTCGTTAATATAAACAAATAAATATTTGATATTTGGGACCATATCAAGGCAATTGCAATTACAAGGAAAGGAATCGTGACAAATAAGCGCAATTATTTCTAGTTGATGTTGTTAGTGCCCTGGTGGCGTTCTGTCCAGATGACCTGAGAATTATGTAACTTAATCCAGTGAAATGGTTCGATCCTGATTCCAAAAGATGTTGAGTCGATTTTTGGGTGTTGTGGTTTTTCACCACTCTGATGTGTGTCAGTCGACAAGCTACCGTACGTTTCGTCTAACCGACATGTGACTAGCCGCAACTGCAGTCTACTTTACAAACACCAGGCTTTTCCAGCGGAAAGTTGTCCTTCGGCGACCTAAGAGACTTTCTTGAAAGGAATGAAGATTGTCTTGGGGGCGTATTTTCGAAGAATGTTTGCAACCTTATTTGCCACTGGAGAGTGGCAGAAAAGGTTGCTAAAATTCACGTACGGAAAAAATGCTGGTTGCCTCTCAGCCTCGCACTTCCGGTACCCAAGAACTGTTTTTGTTAAAACAAATAGAAAACATGGTAAATATCCCGTTTTTAGTGTTAAAGATAGTATGATATAAGTAATATTGTTGTATATAAAGTTAGTCCACACATTAGAAATAAATAAATAAATTAGCAAGTAAGCGTCACACGCCGCGTGACCGCGTGTTTCGGCGCGTGGCGCTCGCCCCGGGCTGTGCCCGACACTCGGGCGACAGTAACACGCTGCTTGTGTGTGCTATACAAGCCTCAAGAGAACCCTCTCACTTAGTAGCGTAGCGTGAATAATACCAAAGTACAGGACAGGTATATTATTCCCGGATAGTCATTTTATCTACGCCTTTAGTTGAGAGCGTAGCCGAAGGTATGGAGATGCCGAATACAAACCACGGGCACAGGCTATAAATATCACATCGTAAGTAAGCCTTCCCTTATAAACAGTAACGAATACCACACCACATCCATGAAGGATTTCATATATACTTGTATGAATATGAGTTCACATTCTACATTAATGCTGACGTCACGAGCGCACAACGCTAAAATAGCAGTCGTTGTATTAAAATACGCGATTAATTTCCGGTGAGAGCCTCCTCTCAACCAACCATTAAATATTTAACGTCTCCGCGCTGAACGAAAACTGAGAGAGCTTGGGCTTAAGGCGTTCATCACGGGCGGGCCGCGCCGCTGGGCCGCGCCGGGCCGCACCGGGCCGCACCAGGCCGCACGGGGCCGCACCGGGCCATTGCACAAGCAGCCTAATGAGCTGACTGACGCGGCGTAACATGTAATCTCAGAATGGAATATTGAATGCTCGCGTACATTATTCATCGACGCACACAATTATTTATACATATTTCATTCGTTGATTTTGCTTCAACATTTACGTGGGGAGCCATTTTTCTGCTTCCTTATAATTAAACGGCACGCGGTGGCGCGGCTTTCATTTACGTATCTGCTAAGAATTTTAAGCCGGTGTTATTGAATGCATGTTCAGTCCTTTGTTAACAACTGATTAAAGCAACCCGGATAATTTATGGTCAATTTAACAAATTGATGCCAGTTTTTTTTAAAATTCAGTCTCTGACACCTCAGCAGATGGGTAATTTACTATAGGCCTACGGCAGATATTAATTTCATAATTCTATAATGAGCTAGAAGCGATGTCTGTAGTTGACGAAGGCGGCGGTCGAAGGCGGCGATGTAAAAAAGCTGTTATTGTATTACGAGCGAATATTTGTTAAGTTATAATGTGCGAGCGCCACGCTATGAATTTAATATCGCTCTCGAGCCGGCGAGTGATTTAGTGCGGCGTTGTGTGTTGCAAATTAAAGGGAACGTTCGGTTTAGAACAGCGCGGGTGGCGGCGCACTGAATGTGGCCGCGGCATGCAAGCCTCACGATCTTGTGCCCGAGGGGGGCAGCCCCCCGCACTAACCTGGTAAATAACACGGTGCAGAAGCTTCACTTGATTAACGTGACAAGGAAATCATACGAAATTTGTGATGGAATGCTGAAAACAATCAGTTTTCAATAAAAAGTACTTTTCCTTTTTGTTTTATAATAATACAGGTAGTAATTTAATCGATACGACCGTGACAAGCAACTAAACCCAACCGAGACTGTTCAAATGTATGGCAAACAGTCGCTTACGCTGTATCGATGTTCTCCATACATCGACACAGAAAATAAAAATAAATAAATGTTCTCCATACATTTATTTATTTTTATTTTGTTATTCTTTCCTTGACAAGTCCTGTCTCTATTTACAAGCACCGCTCACGTAAGCCATGGGTGTAAGTATGTAGCTATGTTGTTGGTCGCTCCGTTCAACGTACATATATACATTATAAAAGAGTGGTGATTAATTAACAAGCGTCATGTTAAACTGCTGTTAGTCACACACGCTCTGCGCTCACTCGTGTGCCGGCACTGACCGGTACTGACCACCACTGACCATAGCATGCCGCGCTTCATAACTCAAACCCTCCACAAGCGATCATTATCACGTGCCTACCGTTATAGTTGGCGAGCCATTATGCAGCTGTTAGAGTACACCCTAATCATACTAGTATATTTTCGGAATTATAAAACTGTTGTAGAAAACAACATTATTTTTAACTTTGTACTGTTGTGCTGTGGCGTTCCAAGCTCGAGTTCCGAGCTCGAGCGCAGACGCGAGGTGTGCGCGCGGGGTTCAACGCACACACACGTGGTGAAGATACACAATAATACACCTGTATTGACTAAACGACTGATTTACTTTTTCACAAGCACGAGATGTTCACACATTAACAGCTTGATATATTAAATTACTATATTAATACTAGCTTCATTCAATATCATTATAAATTGTAGCCTGTGTTATTTCAATGTTTCATAGTTTAAACACAGTACTTACTTGTAAAGTTTCATCGACATCCGTTCAGTAGTTGTTGCGTGAATGATCAACAAACGTCCATCCATCCTGACAAACTTTCGCGTTTACAACACTAGTGAGAAGTAACGTTATTGATAAGTAAATATTGACCACAGGGAAAAACAAAATAAACAAAAAGAAAAGCGATGTAAGATGCCTGAAAGCACAGCAACTGGTTAATTGTAATAGATTTCTCCTTAATTAATGTCATTATCTGCCTGTGTTGTTCCGACTATGTTGAGGTCGACTTCCAGTCTAACCGGATGGAGCTGAACACCAATACATTTCATGGAGCGACTGCCTATCTGACCGTCACAACCCAGTTTGTACTGAGTATTACGATACTCCGGGTTGTCAGACTTTCACCTATACATATTAATCTTTGAATTCTTCTGTGTTACCATGTAGTGCGTCTAATTCGATTTATAACCTGACAATACTCGCAAGTATCAGCATAAGACTTGGCGGCATGTTGCCACAAGTCGCGGCTGTCGCGGCAGGGAATTGGGACAGTTGCGCAAAGTGACGCCTGAGCCGAACAACACACCGCATCGTATCCCCAGGAGTTAGTACTCGAGTTGTTCACTACAGACGATCAGACGCCTGTTCTTTAGTTAAGACATGACACCGCATACTGCCCGCCATTATTGAAAGGTAGTTAGCCTACATAGATAAACGATTTTAATGGCAGACTTTACGTCGCCAGTCTTGAGCAAGTTTCGTATTAGTGAGGGTTGCAAGGTATCAATCAAACAAACATCCATCTACTTTAGCTGTTGGAAAAGTAAAGCTGACACATTTTAGCGTTAGTCATTTCAAAAGTAAACACGGAAGTTTGAAATGACTAACGCTAAAATGTGTTAGCGGTTCAGTTCACCATCGCTTCCTAACGTGTCTGTTCGTCTTGAGCGTGACGTCACGACACAGCACGTCGCGGACGACTGTCGAAATGTCGCCGCGCGCCGACAGATTGCGATTGTGATTGCAGCTGGTAATTACACCTCGGACCTCACCCCACCCCCCTTCCCAGCCCGCATGTTGCGCACCAGTGGTCTCACCCCCCCCTCTCCGCATCCCACCCGAGACCTCTTCCAGTGGCGCAAGCCTCTTTCCGGTTCCGTTATGCGACACTGAATAAGCTCTAGATTAGTCTGTCGTTACCACCATGACGTGTTCAATGTAATATATGTGACAGTGTTTGCAAATAATGACGATTTAGTATGCTAAAACGTATCTCACTAACAACAGAAACTCTGAAATAAATTGACCTAAGTAAAATTTATTGGGATTTATTTATATCACAAATATTATATTAGACGATCGCGAGCAAAATATTTGCTTACCGTCGAGAAAATGAAAGCCGCCCCAATCCATCCTAATTAATGATCATCAGGAGTAATTAATTTGCATAATTGGAGGAGAATTACGCCGAAATGCAAAATAGTCGAACGAAACTGAAGTAGAAACGAATTTGCATAACGATGGAATAAATTTCGTCACACGGAGAACGACAGCTATGCGTAGCGCTCGTAGCGCGTAGCATGCTCGTAGCATGTCGTAGCCCGTAGCTGACTCGTAGCCATTCTCTTACGTAGTATGTAGTCCACAAGAGCAAAAGGTACAAAGTACATACAGGAACACTTTTCATGTAGTTTTTTTTTTTATTCAACAGATACGTAGCCTCCGTTCTCATATTTCCAAATAGACTTAGTTGATTAGCTTCGTCACAATTGTTTCAGTTAAGAAACTTTGTGATTTGACCATTTGATTTGAATTGGTAAAAAAACTGACATCGTTGTATTAATTTATGATCATCATCATCATTTCAGCCGAAAGACGTCCACTGCTGGACATAGGCCTCCCCCAAGTGACGCCACATTGACCGGTCCCGTGCGCCTCGCATCCAGCGGATCCCCGCAACCTTGACCAGGTCATCGGTCCACCTAGTGGGAGGCCTTCCAACACATCGTCTTCCGGTTCGCGGTCGCCATTCCAGAACTTTTCGGCCCCATCGGCCATCCGTTCTGCGAGCAATGTGCCCTGCCCATTGCCACTTAAGTTTGGCGATTCTTCGGGCTACGTCAGTGACCTTGGTTCTCTTGCGGATGTCCTCATTTCTAATTCGATCACGCAAGGAAACTCCGAGCATAGCCCTCTCCATTGCCCTTTGGGTGACTTTAAGCCTTCTGATGAGGCCCATTGTGAGCGACCACGTTTCGGTCCCGTATGTCATCACTGGCAACACACACTGGTCATAGACTTTCGTCTTGAGACACTGCGGTAAGTTGGACGAGAAGATATCACGCAGCTTCCCGAACGCAGCCCAGCCGAGTCGGATTCGACGATTGACCTCTTTCTCGAAGTTAGACCTACCCAACTGGACCGTTTGTCCCAGGTAGACATAATCGTCTACAACTTCGATAGTAGAGTCTCCGATCTTGATAGGAGTGGGTGTTACATGGGCATTCAACATGACCTTGGTTTTGTCCATGTTCATTCTAAGACCCACTCTTTCGGAAGCTCTACTGAGGTCATCGAGCATTGTACTGAGGTCCTCCATGGTCTCAGCCATGACCACTATATCGTCGGCAAATCGAAGGTGAGAGATGTACTCGCCATTGATGAATGAATTTATGATGATTATGGTCATATCAAATAACTGGCATCGTTACGCATTATAAAAAAAAGTATATTCTGTCCTCAATTGCTCAATGTTTTGTCATTTACATATTTTTGGCGAGAAACTACATTTCACAATAAACTGTTTTTACTTGCGGATTTGGCCGCACAAGGAGCACGTTATCCAATAAACTTTGAAGCAAGTAGCTTTGTTGAGAGTTGTCAAGTTATACGTAATGCGGCACAATGTGCACTGACTCGAAGAAACGCGCTTTGTCTCGCGTCCGCACGCGCGCCTCTCTGAAGTAGTAATTAATATTTTACTTCACAATTAACAGTTTCAAATACTGTAAGAAAGTTAGATACTATCTACATTAATAATGTGCTCAGTGTTCATTCATAGACTCAAAATTTCTGTCATGGTAGGCAGACACTACTAAACATCAGCTGCCACGATCGTAACATACTCCTGTCACCTTGTCCACGTTCAAACATCTAGTCATCAAGCTCGCCGCTTGTGGGTACCACGCGCTTCACCTCTTTCGTATGATCGGTGATAATATCACAACACATTCAAACTATAAGTGTGAGACAGATCACTCGTACTTTAATTACAGTCAACAGTGACAATCGAAAGTATGGGCGACCGCAATCCGCTTAACTGTGCCACCGGTGCACCGTGCACAGTTGACCTGCTTGTATGTAGGCAGACCGCTGCAATCAGTGCCTCGTATTATGACGAGCAACGGGGAGTCCGAAGTGACAACACACGCAGTACGTACTAATTGTCCCGGTACTGATGTACTGATTAGAAGTTCAAAGATAAGTAGTGTAAAGGATCAGTTGCCAGTAGTTACAGTAGTTGCTAGTGTTAGTTACTTACGAGTTGAAGATGACTGTTTCTGTGTGTGATGTATTGAACGTAGGTGACATTAAAATTTTAGTGAATAAACCAAATGTTAGTCTGTGAATCAGTGTCCCACGTGCTAGACCCACAGCCACGGCCCAAGGCGGCTTGTGCAGCACCTGCAAACATCCGGCATACCAGCTTCGCAAGCAAGTACGGCCCGAGGTGCTGCTGTCAATTTCCTACATATTCCAGTAGATTTGTGTGCTTATGTCTGTGGCTCTGAGCAGAAAAACTTGTTGACGTCATCTCAACGCAGTGGTATATACACATACCAAGCGAACCGATTACCACACAACTTTTCCTCTTATGTACTTGTTTCTTATTTTATGCATTCGCGTAAAACCACATATCCCTCTTAGAATGCTCTTGTCAGCCCATGCAAATGCTTTTCATTCCACGTTTTTGCATGCATCGTCCTGATTCATACAAGACCGCAGGTCTAACCATTGTTTTTAAAAATCTTTACCTTTAGTTTAAGGGGAATGCGGGAGTCGTAGATTGTTCCCGTGACCTGCCGCTATTTCATCCATCCAATTTTAATTCTGTGTTTAACACTACGATCTATTCCGCCATCGTTTTGTACGAGTGAACCAAGATAGCGAAAGTTAGAGCAGACAGAAAGAAACGCATCATCTACCGCTATGACTTTATGACTGGTTAGTTTTAGTTCTGCTGATTTTCAAGCCAACATTCTCCAAGTACTGTTTCCATTTCTTCAATCTACTCTGGATTCAGGTCCATATCCATAACCGACAAGAACAATCTTGTCGGCAAACAGCATGCACCAGGGCGCGTCTTCCTGTATGTCCGACGTCAAAGCGTTCGTAATCAACAGGAAGAGGTAAAGACTTGAGGCCAAACTGAACTCGTCGGTGTTGCCAGCAGCTGACCCGACGGAAGTACAAGATTTACTGTACATAGCAGGCTTGGTAACTTCCTGTATAAAGTCAAAATCACGAGTTTTTGTAAAAACAGAAGATCGACGAAACGGTTTGACGTCCGTTTGCTTGAGATGTAGGCCGACATATACAAGTATACGGCAGTGCCCGGGTTTGATTCCCACACGAAACAACAACGTCGTAGTTTCATCCGAAAATAAGCATTTTGATTTTATTTTAAATTTTATAATCATAGTAAGCAAACATTTTCTTTTTGTGTAAAAGAAAATTTAACTTACTGTGATTTGATTCTCTAACTTCTGATTCACGGTCCGGCCGAAGTACCACCCTACTGCTACTTACATCACTAACAATTGATTTAAAATAGATGTTCTATTCTAATGTATGCTGTGGCAGTTGTCAAACACTTCAAGAATTCGGTCCCACGTTGGGCTACAAGCGTTCGCCGCGTCTCCGTAAACGACAAATGAGCACGTTCAGATAGGGTGCGTTCACACGACACTGTCCGACACTCCCGCGCTTTACAACACGGAATGTTCATAGACCCGCCCCGCGCCCCCGCGCACCCCGCGTCCCTCACTGCGCCCGCGGCTATCTGTCACCGCAAGCGGTGGCGAGCTTGGAACTTTTCATTTATTTAGGGGAATGTTGTAAGAAAAGTAGCATTGTAAAGAACACTTACTATGTCAGGTATTTTATTAGCCGTTGCTTGCGCTAATATTTCAAAGAAATTAAAGGAAAAGAGAAAATATCTGAAATATTGTGACAAATATTAGGTCTTTACCTATGAAATTGCCGTTTTGTTTGAAAAAAGTTAAAGTATTTTTTTTTTCGAACTTATATATTTCTTTTATTCAAAGTAATCACCCCTGCAATCAATGCATCTTTGCCAACGCTGTGACAGTTTATGGATGCCCTTCTTGAAAAAATCAGCTGGACGGGAGACAACAAACTCTTCAAAGGCGTTTTGTACTGCCTCTCGGGAATTGAATTTTTTTCCCGCTAAAAAGTTGTCCAAATTTTGGAAAAAGTAATAGTCGGAAGGCGCAAGATCTGGTGAGTATGGCGGATGAGGGAGAGCTTCCAAACCCAACTCATGCAGCTTAGAGACGGTCTGTTGTGCAGTATGGGGCCGCGCGTTGTCGTGAAGTAGCAGTGGAGACGACCGATTGACCAAAGCTGGTTGCAGACGTGCGAGTTTCGCCATCATTGTGGTCAGTTCTTCAATGTACACATCTGCAGTAATGCTCTCGCCGTTTTGTAAAAAGCTATGATGAATCACACCAGCACTAGACCACCAAACTGTGACCATCACCTTTCTAGGGGTCATTTTTCGTTTTGCCCATTGCTTTGGTACCGAACCAGGATCTAACCAACTTGCTGAGCGCTTTCGATTGTCAAAAAGAATCCAATTTTCGTCGCACGTAACAATTCGGTTCAAAATTCCTTCATTTCTGTGCCTGTTAAGCAGCGCAAGGCAAGTCTCGACGCGTACGTTGCGCTGGCGCAACGTACGCGTCAACAAGCTTTTTATCTTGCCAATCTGTCGCAAATGGACCAATATTGTTTTAATGCTAACATCAAAAGCTGCTGCCAGCTCAGCTGTAGATTGAGTTTCATCAGCTTCAACAATCACCTTTAATTCATCATTGTTGACCAAAGTTTCCGGACGACCACGAGGTTCATTTTTCAAGTCAAAATTCCCAGAACGGAACCGAGCAAACCAATAACGGGTTGTGCGTTCGTTTGTACAGTTCTCTCCGTAAACGTCGTTGATGTTACGGGTCGTTTGTGCCGCGTTGGTGCCACGACGGAACTCATATTCCATAATTACACGAAATTTCAAAGTATCCATTATGAGGAAAAATGTTGAAATGTAATGAAAATACAACGCTAATCAATAAACAAAAGACTGATTTTGTAAATAGAATGTCATATTTTTAAAACAAAATTAATTTGAATTTAGAACTCATAGCCAATCAAAACTTTTTTTTGTTTGAAAAAGTCTGTACTGCAATACGGCAATTTCATAGGTAAAGACCTATTATGATATTAGGTGCAAATTTTGTAGTAAGAGTTACATGTTGGTAGTTGTTGTACATGTACTTTGAGGACTATGGTCAAACGGGCTTCCCCTACGTGAGCCAGGAACGCATTTGCATTCATATAAAACATGTAAGCCTTTTTGAAGCGTTCTTGTATGGATTATGTCTGAAATAAATGAGTTAGTAATAGTATGCTAAGGAAAAACAAAGTTACTGCTGCAGTTTGATGAATAAGTTGCATATCTCTTATGTTCTACCTATAAACATTATATACTAAATAATGTGCACAAACATTACGACCGACGGCCTCTAACGTGCAAACAATCGCGAGTCATTGAAAGAAAAGAAAGAAAAGAAACGTATTTATTTGACACATGCCACAAGTGCACACAATAAAAAATAAAGTAAAAAAACTTAAATCTAAACAGAAAAATATTGTGTACTAGCAGCACGCCTCGGCTTCGCACGGGTATTTAACAACAAGTTTAACCTCACTATCCTTTCGCGCGTAACAGTAAAACCCCGCGTGAAACCCTTCGGGGGCCCCTTGATTACGCCATTGCGTGAGTCATCCGATATCGTAAAGATAAACACTTATAACTCGAGTTATATTAGCTCTTCGCTCGATCTTAAACGGTAAACAGTGTCGGGTTCGTGATGAACGGGGCCATTTATTAATAATAAACAACTCTTTTAGAACTACTTGAGAATTATACATATCCCATAGATATGAGAGAGGTCGTAGCAAATACGTCTGTTTTCGTTGCTTATTTTTGTTTGGTAAAACTACTCATTCAATTTACACGAAAATTTATATCTAACATCACAAATATACAAGTAATCTAATGACAGTGTTTTTTAGGAGTCCTACATACATTATTCTTATAAGATCCTAACTCAAACTTCTTGTTAGAATCGGCCATTTTAGAATTCCGCTGTTCAAAGCATGAAAATACTTGAAATATCAATAAATATGAATAGATATCCCTCGAATACATGAAATAATGAATTATCACTATTTTTTCTTTGCTACTATGGTTTCCAAGACCATTTTACATGGTTCAAGAGTCAAATATTCTTTTTTTATTTCGACTAACAAACTTCACAACAAAGGATTTTTTGTTGGCTCAAATCATAATTTTTTTGTTATTTTTTCAAGCAAATGACTATCTAAAAAGTTGCATTATACACTTATAACATACTATACATTTACTTACCAAAGTTTTACAACGTATATCTCACAAAAACAACACTTTTCCGAACATAATAACACGGGTTGCCATTGACGTTTGACATTCGACATAGACGAGTTTCTATATTTTTTTAATAATGTTGTGCCGTTTAGTATTACTAACGATTAATTTTGTTTGAATCGACTACTAGTTGACCATAGAGGTAAATTTTGACAGAACGATTTAGAAATTTACTTTTTTTTATATTAGCGTTTAGGTTTGCTGGTTCTCGCCGTTCCATAAATGGAACGGAGAGGCTCAAGGCAAATGTCCGTCCGTAATAATTACAATACACACACATAAAAACCCTTCTATTTGCGTCAGGATACTAAAAACAAAATTCACGATCAAATCAAGGTTAGTTACTAAATCACTAAACAATTTGACTATATTATGCAATATTAGTCTTATTTAAAAAATATGCAATATTAGAAGCAGTATAACTCTGTAATTAGTGGGTTGATGAAAAAATCTCAGAATATAAAAACATTGTATTATTACTACATACATTGTTTGTAGATGTCAAAAATGTAGATACCAATCCTTAAGTCCCTATTTCGCATTTTTGGCCCACTGTGCGCCGGCGCCCGTGGCTGTCCGCATAGTTCGCACTTGTAAACAGACCAAACATGGAGTAGTAATGCTAATACATATACTTCAGGTCACACAAACGCTGAAATAAACATGTATCGTTCACGAACAAAGTGTTTAGATGTTTTCCTAATTCAAGTAGGCACTAGATGTTAATGTTCTAGTTGTTAATAGAAGGTTCTCAAAGTAGTGTGTGTGCAAACAGGATAGTGTAGGTCGGTGTCATTAGGGGGCGCTGGGTGCGCGCCGGCTCGCCGAGCAAACACCTGGCGGCGCTCATGGAGAGCGCATTCACTCAGCGGAGAGAAACAGCAGTTCACAGCTCACGCCGCGCCACGCTGTACGCCTGGTACTCACGCACTGAAGCCAGCTAAACTTACTGACTTGATCAGACTATCAGACCCCGAAGAAAAGGTACATTGGAGTATTGATAGAAAAATAACATCAAATGTTTAGCTATTCACAATTATTACTGAACTACAAACACATTAATTTCAGATGTAAGATGCATCTGCATCTTACATCTGAAATTTATTTGTATTTGTAGTTCGTCCGAAATCATAATCAGATTTTAGGAATAACCTATACACAGGAGTCACCGCGCGGTTTGATTACCCGGCGCTGCGCGCTGCTGAGGAACGTTTTATATACATTTTCAAGAGTAATTCAGTATTAATGAACGACGCCGCGCCCCTAATGAATACTAGACATTTGTCAGGAAGGAATCTAGGCCGGCTTGGAACAAGAAACCATTCGTTTTGTTCGCTTTGTCCCGACATCTCAGCGCAACTATATTTCACTCATAAATAATGTGTTCTCCTGCCACCGCAGACAAATTATTAATGGACCCTGGTTTGTGTTGAGTATTGCAGGATTATTATCTCTGTACGAACTGTATGCCTCGCGCGATGGCGGTGCGAGCGCAGCCAGACACACACACTATACGGGCTTTGTGTTACACTACCGAACTTTACCATTACTTTACTTTGTTTTTCGGTGATTAGCGTTCCACTGTGTACTGTTACAGTGGAAGTGCTAATGAGTAGAATTCAGAGATTATTCTTACCTATGTGAATGATGTAGGATATTTTATTTCCACGATTATTTGAGTGTCATAGTTTCCAAGAGTACCGGCCTGACGTGACGTCACTTGACGCTGACGCAACACGTCAGGTGACGTCCATTACGTCACGACGATCAAAAGTATTCACGTTCAATGAGTGTCGCACTTGTGACCGACACACACTTATGTCGAGAGCACGATATGGGGTTTCCCACAACGGCAGTTTAGATAGAACCGAATTAAATTAAATTGGGTAAGGCTTTTACAGTGCGCAGGAGCCGTGAGCGAGTGACTGAGTTTAAATCGCTCGGCGCCGGTCGATAATTAGCTGGGTGGCCGCCAACCTACGCTTGTGACACCGGACTGTGCTGCTCCATCTCACACTAGACTCGCATCGCTGCTGTCAGCTCATAAGGACAACGGCATCGTATACACACGCAATATTTATGGAGCTTTTGTCTGCGGTTCCCCCGTGTGGAAGCGGAAATTATGCCACCGGGACTTCTCCCGGGATAAAAAGCATCTAAGCCTTTAGCCTAGATCACGCACGGTGTACCTGTCGTACAGTTCTTCGAAATCCGTTCAGACGTTAAAATAAAAAAGTAACAAAATCAAAAGTCATTAATTCAAATTAGGCTTATAATCAGAAATTTTTGAACGTCAAAATTACAAGAGACTGTCCCCCAAAACGCCCACCCTTCGTCACTTCCTAGTGTTACGCCGTGAAAAAGTGAAGCACTGGCAGACACTTACTTTCGCTAATGACATTAGCACATTAGCTGCTGCCCGCGACTTCGTTCGCGTGGAAATTGATGTGACTTTTAGGGATAAATTACACGTGTAAACCTTCCTCTTGAATCATTCTGTCTATTGATGCCCCCATCAAAATCCGTTGCGTAGTTTAAAATATCCAAGCCAACAGACGGCGGGAAGTGACTTTGTTTCATATTATACTACAAGCTAGAACCAATCATACACATTCACAAATTTTAATTGAATTCGGTTGAGTGGTTCTGATCTGGGGTGCCAGGCAGCCCGGGTCGGGGAACACTCCGCACAGTCCTCACACCAGAACATTGTGGGAACTACTCTCGATGTACTGACATAACATCACACGTAATCACTATGCCCCAAATAAGTGCTGAGCCTTACCTGAGAGTCAAACCTGAGGCCTCATGCTCACCAGGGGCTATGTAGTGTTTGAGACTAATAAACTAACGAGGTAATCCATAAGTATGCAAGGAACCAAATTATAAACCAATATGTGCCTCGCAGTCAGTGCATTCTAACAATAGTTTGTACACACTCACTCACATAATAACATATGTAATGAAAACATATGTGTAGAAATATAGAAATAGAAATAAATTTATTTAAAAAGTATTACAAAAAAGTGTACATTTAGGCGCAGTAGTATTATTTCTCATCCAATGGTATAGTTAGTACTTATAAGTAAATCCATACTAATATTATAAATGCGAAAGTCACTCTGTTTGTTTGTTTGTTTGTTTGTTTGTTACCTTTTCACGACTAAACGGCTGATCGGATCTTAATGGATTTTGGCAAGAAGATAGATTTAAACCTTGGGAAGGACATAGGCTATATATTATCACGCTAATAACATTGGGAGGTGAGCAATATTGCAATTTGTTCATATTCCTCAACAGATTGACAACTGACAACTGTCATAACAAACATTAGAATACATCGGCTATTTTAGAACAATAGTCACCGAAGTAAATAGCCTGACGGTTTAGCGGTTGACCTGTGGATCGTAGGTTGCAGGATCAAACCTCAGCCAATATACAATTATTGATTTGTTATTTTTTTAATTTTTGGTGCTGTAATATTTACAAAAGTAACCATGGTTCGATCCCCACCCGGTTTTCACTTTTTGTAAGTAGGTATTTTGTTTTTTTTATGCTTTAAGACTTCCTTATCATTACCAAATAGTGTTATACATTCTTTTAGTTATTATTAACCATTCAAACTATAGTTAAACAATCATTTAGCCTCTGGCCGAAGTAAAAGCCAGCTCTTGGATCACGGAAAGCGTAAGCTATGCGTTTAGAAATTTCTTTAAAAAGACTGTGAGCATTGAGTACTTTGATCTCACGGTCCCACGGTCCAAAGCTTCAATTCCCAACTACTCGAAAATATAAGTAGTTACCGATAAGATTACTTTATTAAAGCTGCTTGAGCTTCCCCGCGGCAACAGCGACAGTACCAGTGTCCAGCACTTTTAGTTTATATAGTTTTGTTTTCGTAATTTTTTTAATTATTTAGTAAGAAAGTAATATCATCATCATTCATCATTTCAGCCGAAAGACGTCCGCTGTTGGACATAGGCCTCCCCCAAGTGTCGCCACATCGACAGGTCCCGTGTGACTTGCATCCAGAGGATCCCCGCAACCATCACCAGGCCATCGGTCCACCTCGTGGGAGGCGTTCCAACACAACGTCTTCCGATTTGTGGTCGCCACTCCAGAACTTTTCGGCTCCATCGGCCATCCGTTCTGCGAGCAATGTGCCCTGCCCACTGCCACTTAAATTTGGCAATTCTTCGGGCTACCGGGACTTTGGGGTAACCTTGGTTCTCTTGCGAATGTCCTTATTTCTGATTTGATCACGCAAGGAAACTTCGAGCATAACCTTCTCCATTGACCTTTAAGTGATTTTGAGCCTTCTGATGAGGCCAAATGTGGGTGACCAATCGGTCCCGTATGTAATCACTGGCAACACACACTGGTCATGGAGTTTCGTCTTGAGACACTGCAGGAGAACATATTATGCAACTTCCCGAACACTGCCCAGCCGAGTCGGATTCGACGGTTGACCTCTTTCTCGAAGTCAGACCTACCCAACTGGACCGTTTGTCCCATGTAGACATAATCGTGTACAACGTCGAGTGTAGAGTCTCCGATCTTGATAGGAGTGGGTGTTATATGGGCATTCAATATGACTTTGGTTTTTTCCATGTTCATTTTAAGACCCACTCTTTCGGACGATCCACTGAGGTCATCGAGCATTGTACTGAGGTCCTCTATGGTCTCAGCCATGACCACTATATCGTCGGCAAATTGAATGTGAGGATGTACTCGCCATTGACGTCGATGCCTAGCCCTCTCCAGTCCAGAACCTTAAATACATCTTCCAGTGCAGCGGTGAACAGTTTCGGAGATATGACGTCTCCCTGTTTCACTTCCCTGTCACTGTCACTGTCCATATCTCTCAGGAAAGTTATATAGTGAATCTCATCAAAATTACTGCTGGGCTAAGAGCTCCCCCATAGTCTAACAATCTTCTCTCCGTACGATTTTGTGGTCAGAAATTTATGGTCGAAAACCAAAAAAAAGATTACCCGACCCGGGAATCAAAACCAGGACCACATACTCAGTAGTTGCGAACACTAGACCAACGATACAGTATATTAACAGCATCTATCAGTCTGTTTTAACTTTTTCACGCCTTAACTGGTGAACGGATTTGGATCAAAGCCACAAGCCAGGTCATGATCTGGATAAGGACATAATAATACTTTCATTTATACATGAAAGCGCTATACTATTCACTCACCGATAAACCACTCAAGAACTACTGACTACCACTTTTGACCTATTTAACTTGAAATCTCGCAAGTAAGTTCTTAGTAAGGCAGAAAGGGATTTTCGGAAATTCCACCCCCAAGTGGATTTAATGTCGGGTTAAAGGTTAAGTTTAGGAGAATATTTGTAATTTTTAAAAAGAGGCATGAATGCACAAAATCACTATTTACGTTTTTGGAACTTCTATCCTTAGGGGAGTTTCATAATGAAAGTTGATCCACATCAACTTTTTTTACAGTAGTCGGTAGCGTGTTCGTATACATTGAGGAGTTATACTCGGTTTTCGAAGTTTTACTCACAAATGAATAGGAGATCACACTAAAAGCAAGTTCTTTCAAACGAAAATAAAAAAAAACATATAAAATCAATTTAGGTCGCTAGGGTCGATCTTCAGTTTAAGTTGCGTTTGCCTAGGTTGGTCTATGGATGGGTGACCACCCATTACGTACCGACTTTATTGTGCTTTGGAAAGCACGTTAAGCCGTTGGTCACGGCTATCATTTGTAGATCTTTGACAGTAGTTACAGGTAGTCAGTGGCCCGAAAGTCAGAGGTGTCGTATAACCCAGTACTAACTGGGTTGTGGAGGTCAGATAGCCAGTCGCTCCATGTAAAATCTTGGTATTCAGCTGCATCCGGTCTGACTGAATGTTCCCAACTTAGTTGGGAAAAGGCTGGGCAGATTGTATTAATACTGGAGACATCTGGTAACGAACTTCAAACAAAACATTGGAATCAAGAACCTCCTTACTAAAAGACTTATTTTAAGTAAATCACGAACCTAACGCGTACGAAGTCGCGGGTAACAGCTAGTTATAACTAAAACATGTATAGAGTGCGGTACAATATGGCGCCGGGGCATGCGGCGGCGGGATGATTTGGGATTTCATTTCCATCCTCAATATCCGGTGCAGACGGGTGGCATCGATAAAAACTAAATTTATTCCGGAATACGAGCGCGTCCCGCACCGTCTCGCCCCAGTCTCCCTTCTGTCGCCAGAGCACCTGCTTGCTCACGAAGACTGCCAGGCTGAGCATGTACTAGGAACGGGATAATATTGCTGATGACATTATTCTTCTTACTTATAATAACGCCCTCACCGCAAACCAGCCGCTCGTATCGATGTGTCCACAACCTGCTGCGCCGAGGCATTTGACGCACCCACTCCCACTGTGCCAAACTTATTAATCCCAGCGACGACGCTAATGACAACATCACGATGCTGCAAAGAAAATATTACGAAGCACCTATAAAGGCGGCTGGAAGCATCATCGTGTAATTAATTAGATCTGGATCCCGTGACCCGCCGGCCTCGCCCGCCCCTGCCGGCACTGGGCGGGCAGCGCCGCTCTCATAAATCTCGTTTTTTATTATTGGGTACCCGCTCCGGAAATAGGGAATGGAAATGAAGGCGACCGACCGCCGGACACATGCTACGGATACTGGTCCCCGCTACGAGCGCTACGACTGCCACTACGAGCTACGGCATAGCAAACATTGCGTACCATTTCGAATTATTCCAAGTGCATGATACGATATCTTTAAAACCTTTTTTTCATTTGATCTACATCAGCTCCAGAATTTGTTTATGGTTGATTTGTATCAGTAGCTTCCATTAGTTCTTGTAACCATTAATGTTCTTGCATAACACTTTATAAACATCTATGTAACGAACTCGTACGCAGTGTGTTATTATTAAGAACTAGCCCGCGACTTTGTCCGCGTGGAATTTAACAAAAAAGTTTTTGCATTTTATTTTAATCCGTTTATTCGTTTACATACAAATTATTTACATTTTTAAATGTTTTACAAAATGATATAGTAAAACATTTTAAAATATAATAAAAATAGTAGCTTATCGGTATCGGGAACAAGGTCCAAGTTACCGGCGGTCAGGGCTCCAGAAAAAGGAACCTCCTAATAATACGAACCGTGTCCAGGAGTACTGCTTTCTGAATCAAGCCCTTGATCCAACTGCCTAACAAGAGCCGCATCAGGTATTGGTCGAGGCTCTTGGCAATTAGGCCATTGGCGGATACGACTTTCCTTTTTTTCCCTCTATCTGCTATCAGCCCTTAGGCTTTAATCAGATGGGTTGTTGCTTCATTGGGGCAGTTTGAGATTCTTCGCATCCTGCGATGCGTCATCTCGTTATATCAATGGTAATCAGATTGACGCTATTCGTTTAATTTTAAGTCGGTAGGTAGATTCTGAGGACTTCAGTTGTGTCGCAGCGAGTTCTATGTCGCTGGAGTCTTTGCTTATAGGTCTTATATGACTTTTCTACAACTTCCTTGATTTTCGGCATTTGTAGGTACTGATGTACTTCAATGTTCCTTGTGAACCATGGGGCGCTGCTCAAGGTTTTCAGTGCCTTATTTTGAAAGCGTTGAAGTATTTCCACATTTGAATGGCTTGCCGATCCCCACAGCTCTAAACCATAGGTACATATAGGTGTCAAGATGCATTTGTAAATCAATAGTTTGTTTTCCAAGCTAAGTGACGACTGCCTGCCTTTTAACCAGTAGATTTCTCCCAGTTTCCTGCTAGCTTGGTCTCTTTTGGTCTTAATATGTTCACGCCAGGTAAGCCTTCTATCGATGTGCATACCTAGAGGCTTAAACTCCCATAGAGAAACTTCCCATAGAGGCTAAGTTTACAAATGAACAATGAAAATATTTTTGGTATATTGTTTGGTTAAGTTTACAAATGAACATTAAAAATATTTTTGGTATATTGTTTGGTGCTACGGAATCCTGTATGCGCGAGTACAACTCGCACTTGGCCGTTTTATTAAGGTTCCGTGCGTCCGCATGAAAAACAAATTTGTTAAAAAAACGGTTTAAGGTGTAATTTCAACAAATAATATTATAAGTACATAAATAAATGATCTTTGAATAAGCTAATATTGTGAAATGTGTTATATTATGTTGTAGTATCGTGCGTCGACATAATGTATGGGCGAGTGAATGATGGAATGTATGGATGAATTATTTTATCCCGATTACGGAATTCTTTACTGTGCGTATTCCGAACACGAACTTGACCGATTTTTTTAAGTATTACAATTATTTAATTTTATTGGAGTCGGGAGCGCGTGTTTGATTATGTAATTGCGTGTGTTGCAGTACTGTCGTGTGGCGAGGCGGGCGGCGGGCCGCGCCTCACGAAGCGGTACGTGGGGCTGTACACCGGGCCCTACTTCGACCCCTCCGCGCCGAACAACATCACCACGCAGCTGGGCACGCACGCCTACCTGCCCTGCAAGGTAATACTCTGACACACACCAGGCCACGTGGAGCTGTACTGCACGTCTGTACGCGGCGCTCTGTGTGTGTGAGTGACGCTGTCGCGCGTGTTGCAGGTGCGGCAGCTGAGCAACAAGTCTGTGTCGTGGATCCGGCGCCGCGACGCGCACATCCTCACCGTGGACCGCTTCACCTTCATCGCCGACGAGCGCTTCCAGGCCTTCCTCGTCGAGGCCACCGACACCTGGACGCTGCAGGTCTCACTATCTTCTTGCCCATAATTCACTGTTTTTTTATCAACCGTGGCGCAATTATTGACGACTGATATTTTTTTTCATGTTTCAAAATCTTGGCGATAATGAACAAATAAATCAATTGATGGAGTGCTCGCAAGCGCTACTACTGAGCATCAGATCCTGGGTTAGATTCCCAGATCGCGCAAAGTGTTTCTTTGTTTTTTCATCAAGAATTTCTCAGTAGCGGTCATGGAGTCTGGATTTGTGCCTTGTTGGTAATGGGCTCGTCCACTATCACTGTGCATGAGGTACAACTTTGCCTAATCATTCAGGAATGGCCTGAGGTTAGAGTTCTCATCCGTGACATATCGTAACTGGGACAGTATTTTGCGCGACGAATAAATAACAAGATGCGTATGCGCAGGTGAAGTACGTGCAGGCGCGCGACGCCGGTGTGTACGAGTGCCAGGTTGGCACCGAGCCCAAGATGAGCCACTTCGTGCAGCTCAACGTTGTAGGTGAGTGCACACACTGTCTGCTTCTAGCTGTCTCGGAACTCTCAAGTTCCAACAGCAACTGTGTCGTATAGACATTCCTCTATCGACTTTTTTTTTTAATATAAAAACGTTGCCTCACACTAGGAATTTCTCCTGTATCGTAGCTGCGTTTACAAACATTTAAACTAACATATACAAACAGCCACATCTGGAACAACTGTCTGTAGGCCATCTTAACATTTGTTCCGTGCGGGGATAGAACCCGCGACACGCAGCCTAGTAGTCGATCGCTCAACCACTGCGCCAATCGTGCTGTCAAAACGATTAACCCACTGTTCTCCACCTTTTGGACCCAGCTGTTAAGACCGTCGAACATGGACCGATGATCTGACGGAGTATACAAATGCGATCTCCGTGCAAGCAAAATTAATCTGTAAATGTATTTAATTTTGATATTTTGATGTGGACAGTGCCAAAGATCGAGATCGTGGGCGAGTCGGACCTGTACGTGAAGGCCGGCACGACGGTGAGCCTGAAGTGCGTGATCACGCAGGCGCTGGAGGAGCCCGCCTACATCTTCTGGTACCACAACGACGAGCGCGTGCTCAACTACGACAAGAGCCTCGTCGAGATCCGCATGGAGCGAGTGGCCCCCGACACCACGGTACGTGCCGCCACTCACTCGCACACAGACATGCACCGTCACAACGTTACAACGACACGCATACATATGAGTGGGTACTCATACTACTCATACTCATCCTTACGAGAAGATCTTAAAGTCAGAAAATTTTCATGAAAGATGTTAAAAAAATTGAGTAGAGTTCGAATAATAATTAAAATAAAATGGGTGTTTTTCTTATTTTTTTAAGTCTCTACCTCGTATACGTCCACGTCTTATAAGTGGCCCGGTTCACGCCCACCACAATTTACCACAACTTATCTTGCCTGGTTAAGCCTAAGCACTTGTCTAAACAAACCTATTCATATTCATTTCACCTAATATGCGGTTACCTATCGTAAGCTCGAAAAACATTTGACCAAATTTCATTTCACCTAAAACATCTCAACTATTATCGTTTCGTTTATTTTATTTCAACGAAGTCACGCTTGCCACTGTATCAGCTAACATACATATATCAATTCGATTTCTGAAAATTCACCATGTCACTGTTATAATTACCATATTTATTTTGCAAGTAGGCATGCAACATGCAGTAAGCATTGTGTCTGTCACGGCTCCGGCGCACTGTCCGGACCCCACGCTCACGCGCTTATCGTCGCAGATGGTTTTAACGCTCACCACAACAGCTTCGGCTTGCTGGCTAGCTTCTTTCTTCTTCTTCTTTATGGGGTTTTGGTTTCCGCACTTAGTCCCTTAAGTGGACCATTGTGCGTGAGCCATAGTGGCCGTTACTCCAACCAGCCCACCTCCCTCCAGAAGCAGATCACACTTCCCGGTCTACTCAGGGCATCCGCAAGGGAACCTGGTGTTCCCAGGGTCGCCTCGCGAATCTTGGTGACACCGGTGCACTCAAGCAGCACATGCGCCACCGTTTCCTCCGCATCCATGCATGCTCTGCACAGGGGACTGTCAGTGATTCCTAGAGTATGAAAGTGTTTATTCAGTGAACAGTGTCCAGTGATGGTCCCCGCCACCAGACGCAGGCCATCCCTGTCCAGACGCAGAAGGCGCTTGGTAGCTTTGCCAGTCAGCCTCAGCCTCGGCGGCGGGCCTTCAAACCACCTGCTCCACCCTTCCGAGCCTACGCGGGCTTAAATTACACTCTAAGAGTAGAGCAGACAAGACGCGTTAAGTCGGTTTTGCAGCGATTCGCTTCTGTCACAAAGTATTGTATCACAACGTTATGACTTTTTATGGCACTATTTTAATTTAACATTGAACATGCTACAAAGTAACCGGCTATATATTTTTGACTAAATAATATTCCGTAAAATGTTGTTTCGGTGTGGTGAAAATATGGCAAATGAAAAAAGTACAATAGCAAAAAGTTATTTTAAAAATCGGCAAAAGATAGTTCGGTAAAATATTACCTATGACACATATTACTTCGTTGATCTAAAAATATTTCAAAT
Source organism: Cerastis rubricosa (assembly GCA_949152445.1). NCBI lineage: Eukaryota > Metazoa > Arthropoda > Insecta > Lepidoptera > Noctuidae > Cerastis > Cerastis rubricosa. The sequence continues at coordinate 21,932,134 of OX424541.1, forward strand.
ATATAACAAAAAAGACGGTTGTGCGTTGTTTCATCGCTAATTGTTTCATCGAATTTCGTTTCACATAAATTGTTTCTCATATATTCATTTCATAGAATAATCAATACGCAGAATACTTACTTTGAAGAAATTTAAATCATCGATTTTTGTTTCAAATAAAGTTTTGTTAGAATATTCATATCATAGAATAACAAATCAAATATTCTTTATCCACGTATTGTTTGTTTCACATAAAACTTATTACCAAGAATAACATTTAATCGAATGACAGTATGTTTACGTTTCAATTTATACCTTTAATAAAATGCATACCTAATAAATTACAACACCGAGTTCACAAAAATAATGCGGGTAAATTCTTGTGAAGCAGGAAAATAATCTTGTTATTCTCACTAATAGTGTCCATACCTGTGGCATGTTGCATGCATAATGCAAGCAAGCAGCGTGCAAGCAAGCATGCAGCATGCAAACAAACATGCAACATGCAAGCAAGCATGCAAAATGCAGCAGGCATGGTTTCTGTCAAGGCTCCGGCGCTGCGGGGCTCCGGCGCTGCGGGGCTCCGGCACTGCGGGGCTCCGGCGCTGCGGGGCTCCGGCGCTGCGGGGTTCCGGCGGTCCCATGCGAGCTTATCATCGCAGATGTGTTTCACGCTCACCACCGCGGCTTCGGCTTGCTGACCGGCACAACCGGCCAGCCTCAGCCGCGGCGGCGAGTGTTAAAACCACCTGTTCCTTAGCTCGCGGGCCACTTTGCCCCTCCGCGGCTACGCAATTTTAAATGACACTCTAGGGGTAGGGTAGACAAGACTACGTGGAGTCGGTTTTGCAGCCATTTGTTTCTGTCACTAACTTTTGTAGCAAAACATATTGACTTTTAAAGGCAATATTTTTATTTTAGGTTAACAAGGCAACATTTCACATTTCTATGAAATAAAATACGATGAAAACATACATCGAACAAAAAATATTCGTTAAAAAATAATTCTACTGTTTGTTAAGTTTGTGAAATAAAAAAATGTGATTGTAAAATTCATTGAATTGTTTCTGTAAAATACATTTCATTCAAATAAATAGTAGTTGAAACAAAGACTAAATATTATGTGAAACATTTTCTGGGAAACGAAATTCTGTGAAATTTCTATCTGCGAAACAAGGTGATACCAAAAAAGACGTTGGTCAATAGTTTTCGGTAAAATGAAACTCGAACAAAAGAAATTCGGAATAGTGATCGGTTCGGTTATTGGTTGAACTTTATTTAACATCTTGCTTTATTTGTGTATGCTCATGTTTTAGCAGAATCTTAAAATAAAATCAAATCATTTATTTGCAATGAATGTAGGTTACATAAAAATACAGGTGGAATAGGAAAGAGTGAGCCATGTACAGTCTGCCTGAAAATAGGCACCCAAAAATTATAAAAAATTGTCAAGATTCTAAAAATAGAGTTCCAAATTAAGATGTCACAGTTAAAATTATTGCAATTATACATATATGACGGAGAAAATGTCTCCGTTCCGTTTTTAAAAAGCGTGACGTCAGCATAGCTGACGTCACTGACACTATGTTCAGGGTGATCACTCATCTTCAATCTTCCAAGTAAAACACCACAAGTACACAGTATGATTCGTTTATTCAACCGACAGCGTAACGACTTATTTACATAGATCCGTACAGTTCGGCGGGTCAAGCAAGACTGAACCGATCGCGGACCAAGGAAATCGCTGCGCCCCCGCCAGGGGGCGCGCGGTTGACGGGGTATGGACATAGTCCTTTTCCCGTGGGGGAACGGTGTGCCCGCGAATACGGGCACCCTCAACTTGGGCGCCTTGTATAGGCTTGGATGGGGGCGAGCGCGCGCACGCAACTCGCCTATGTGTAGTTGAAATTTTGTCCGGTAGAAGGCGCCAGCGGCGCTTAGCGCCAGGCGCTTAGGTACGGCGAAACTTTACCGTACCGAGCGCCGCTATCTTCACGCCACCTCGGCGGTCTGTCACCGCCAGGTGAGACCTCCGGTTGCCCGGAGGAGGCCCAGCGAGTGCAGTCCTAGCCAGAGGTGACTATGGGGCGCACCCTACCGCTAGAGATGTTGGCCCCCGTCTGCGACGCTCTCAGATCTAGCCGATCACGCCCCAGACTAAGAGGCCGTAGTGAATGAGTGAGAGCGGCAATGTACGTGAGTAACACCGCTCTTGTAGCGAACGAATAGCGAGCCCGCGCCGCACGTTCGTCGCGTGAGTATAGATGAATGTAGAGTATGGGTGAGTGTTCGGTGCGCGTCGTGCCTATATTAACTTAGAACACGACGCGCTCCGAGTGTAGTTGTGTGTGTGGAGTCTCATTGTTTGGGTAGGTCGCGTGTAGATGGGTGCGACTTACCCGGGTGCGTCAGTCCGGTGGAGATGGCAGCGTGTCGTCCACAGGCCATAGGTCGCGCGGCAGGCGACGGAAGCGCTGCGTGCGCCCCGCGTCAGGCGGGCGCGTGTGCCAGGGCGCTATTTGCGCCAGGTGGGGCCAGGTAGAGGCGTCGGCACGCGCAAACATGCCAGACGCGAGGCGCCTGCAGAATTCATCCAGGCTCTCAATCTTTAAGTCCCGCTGGATGGTGGTGTTCCTCACATAGCGAGGGGCGGCGACTATCGACCGCAGCGCAAGCGATTGCTGCGCGCGGAGCTTCTTCTTTGTTGACTCGCTAGTGAGGGCGAGCCAGGCTGGGGCGGCGTAGGTCAGGAGTGGGCGAATGTAGGTTTTATACACACCCAGCCTGGTACGCAGCGGGAGACGAGACGAGAGCACTGGACGAAGCAGGAAGCGGGCACTCCTGCATCTAGCGACTATGCCGCGGACGTGAGCTGCCATCGTGAGGCGACGGTCGATGGTGACCCCTAGGTACTTGACCTGGGGCGACCACGCGACGTCGGCTCGGTCCAGTTGGAGGGGTGGTGGGTGGTTAGCGGCGCCTGCAAGGAGAGCCTGCGTTTTGCCCACGTTCACCGACAACCTCCATTTCGACAGCCAATCAGGCAGTAAGTCGAGCACGCGCTGCATTTTGACGGCCGCGTGACTCGCGTTGAGCGAGGTCGCAATGTACGCGGCGTCGTCAGCGTACAGCGCGAGCGTGGTGTCGTGTGTGGTGGGGATGTCGTCGGTGAAGCACGTGTAGCAGAGAGGCGAAACGCAGCTGCCCTGCGGCACCCCTGCGGCGATCGGGCGGACGCCCGATACCGTGCCATCGACCACCACCCTGAAAGTCCTGTTGGTCAGAAAGGAGGAAACCACCTGTACTAAGCGACGAGGCGCGCCTGACTGTGACATCTTATACAGCAGGCCGGCCATGCCAGACTCGGTCGAACGCCTTTTCCATGTCCAGGAATACTGCAACTGCATGCTCCTTCTTGTTGAGTGCCGCGGTGAGCAGGTGCAGTACCCTGGACAATTGGAGCGTCGTCGAGTGTTCGGCCCGAAACCCGAATTGTTCGGCCCGGGGGACAATATGTTGGGCAAGGTGTCGCAGCAGGAGTTGCTCAAACACCTTGGAGATAGTAGAGAGCAGCGTGATGGGCCGATAGCTCTCCGGCTTGAGGACGTTCTTGTGCGCCTTGGGCAGCATAATGACGCGCCCCTCCTTCCATACGGCTGGGAAAGCGCCTGTGCGGACGATGCCCGTAAACAGGCGCGCCAGTGCCGCTACTGTACGGTAGGGCAGGTGGCGCAGCGCTGTGTTGGACACGCCGTCCGCACCGGGGGCCTTCCTCAGCTTTGTCCTTAGGATGGCGCGTCTGACTGCACAAGGCGAGAAGAAAATCGCAGACTCGTCGGGGGCTATCGGCCTGGAGAAGTACTCCCCAAGGTGCCTCTCGACTGCTGCGACGTGCTCGGTGTTGGTGGTCGGGTTCGAAATGAACCGATCGCCTACAGTGCGGCCGTATTTATAGGGCTCGACGTGCACGTTTCATTTTAGGTTAAGTATTCAAATTACAATGATGACATTAATTTTACATCGTAATAAATTCAAAGTAATCAACTTATGGTTTTTAAACTAATTTTTAGGACGATTAAATGATTAAACTTAGTGATTCTAGGTTTTTCTAGATGAATTGTTGTAGTTGCGCCGATACGGCCATACTGACAGGCGGTGCGCGCTCTGCACCAGCCTCGTTGGTTCTCGTCGATTTTTGTGGATTCTCGTAGACCTGAAAGAATAGAAACAAAGCTTCCTCTGAGTAGTACATCTGTAAACAACTTGCGTTGTTTTGTCTTTTGAGAATATCGATTCTGCTAAGGTTAGTAGGTTCTCGGAGATTTTATTAAAGGGTTTTCGGAGGTTCTCGTAGAGTTCTCGGAGGTTCTCGTAGAGTTCTCGGAGGTTCTCGTAGAGTTCTCGGAGGTTCTCGTAGAGTTCTCGGAGGTTCTCGTAGAGTTCTCGGAGGTTCTCGAAGAGTTATCGGAGGGATATTTGAATTAAGTTACTTACGGTTTTATTCTGATGAATTATTTCCACCTTGTAGCTGGTGGTTTTCTGGGTCTCGTGAAGTCGAAGGGATGGGCTTAATTGCAGCAGACTCCTGATGACCAGGTGATGCATTTCCCGTCGATACGGTCACCTGTTCACCTGGTTGTGGCGCGCGGCGCAGCTGATCATGAGCCACCTTGCGAAGTCGCCCCCTGCCGACCACCTTCTTCACCAAATATCGGTCATTTTCTAGAACTACACACTTCATAAGGTTCACTAAACTTAAGATCGAGTGATGTTTGATTGCGAGGATTATTCTTAATGAACACATAGTCTCCTCTTTGGAACTGATGAATTTTGGCTTTATGTTGATTAAATCGTTGTCTGTCTTGTTCGCTTGTACGAGACATTTTCTGTAATACCTGTTGAGAAAGCGCCTCGATATCTACGGTTTCATTATCAGTGTTCACTAAACTGAGGAGCTCAGGAGGTACACAGTGTTTACGTTGAGTAATAAGTGTCAATGGAGCAACTCCTGTGACACGATGAGTTGTACAGTTCATCGCTAGTTGCAATTCCTCAAGTGTAGTGTGCCACTGCTCTGTTTCGTAGTTTTTAATCATCACTAATGCATTTTTAAGAGTTGCAACAGCCCTTTCTACTTGACCATTCGCTCGGCTAACTCCTGGGGCTATGGCGTGAATATTTATTCCAGAGTGGTCGCAATAGCCTTTAAACTCACCCAGGAACTCTCTTCCTCCATCGACTATTACCTGAATTGGTGCACCGAATAGATGTACAGTGCGTTTCAGAGCAGCTAATGCACTGTGTGGATTCTTGTTGCTAGAGAAGTAAAACAGAACATACTTTGAGAAAGCATCAATGGTAACTATAACGTACTGCTGATCATCTGGAGTTCCCAGCTTCCCAGTTATATCCATATGAATAACCTGGAAAGCAGCAGCCGGCTTTTCTATTGGGTGCATTTGGGCTTGTATAGCACCGGATCTTCCTTTTGATGTTCGGCATATCACACAGTTGTCCACAAATCCTCGAATTGTAGAACTCATTTTATCGAACCAATAAGTTTCCCTGATCTTCTGTAATGTCTTTTCCCACCCAGGATGTTTCAGTACTGTGTGAAAAGAGTTAATAATACTCCACTGGAAGGCTTTGGGGACGACTGTGCAAAGCTGCCGACCAAAAACAGGATCGTTTACTTGTTTCTTTAAGACGTTATCTTCCCAGGCGTAGCTCTCCACTGAATTGCCAACGCTAAGGCACATACATACACACATACACATACACACACATTACATTATACACACACATACACACACACACACACACATACACATACACACACACACATACACACACACATTATAGGCCGCAGTTCATCATCACGCCGCTGTTCAATCTTGAGCCAATTCATGTCTCTTGTCATAACATTGACTGCAAATTCAGTCGGTTTCAAATTCAGTTTCTGCTGAAAAAGTCAGCATGTTGGAGACGTTCACCCTTGCGGTACTCAATTTCAAAGTCGTAATTTTGCAAGAACGCCCACCAACGATGAATCCTCGGTAAAAGGTCCTTCTTGTGTTTGGACGCCTTTAATGCATTGCAGTCCGTTATCACCGTGAATCTTCGTCCATACAAGTATTGGCGAAAATGTTTTATAGCTCGTACCACTGCTAATGTTTCCAACTCATAGGAGTGGTAACGACTTTCTGCTTCGGTAGTCCTCATGCTCATAAATGCAACTGCATGTTGACGTCCGTTGATCACCTGTACCAGTACTGCACCATACCAAAGGCTACTAGCATCCGTATACAGCTGTATGGGTGCTTCTTCTTGGAATAATGTCAGCACTGGAGCAGACGTTAAGCATTCAATGATTGCGTTACGTGATTTTTCGTAGTTGTCTGTCCATGTCTATTTTGCACCTTGTTTTGTCAGTTCATACAATGGTAACATACGTGAAAAGTCAGGAATATATTTCCTGAAGTATTCCGCTAGTCCATTGAACTGTCTCACCTGCTTGACAGTCTTAGGTACTGGAGCTTTGACGAGAGCCTCGACTTTTTGCGGGCTTGGTCGTACTTGTCCATCAGAAACTACGTTTCCGAGGTATTCTATGGATCAAAATCAAAATCAAAATCAAAATATTTTATTTTACATAGGCCTACATGGGCACTTATAAAACGTCAACAGAAGAGGCACGGTTCGGGTTGGTCGTTTCCTATGGAGAAGAACCGGCAAGAAACTCCATGGTTACTCTTTTAAAATCATTTGGTTCTACAATATTTGGATGTTACAGCGCTAGTACTTAAGTATGAGAGGACAGCGTAGGCCCGACAATAAGTCATCGCTTACTACAAAAGGTAGAAAAAGATGAAGCTGAAAAAAAAAAAAAAAAAAAAAAAAAAAATTACAAAGCCTACAATGTCCACACATTCACAAAAAAATATGAATGAAAAAGAATCTATACAAAAGTAAAAATAAAACTAAGAACAATTAAATAAACAATTGACACAAATGTAGTCATCAGTACTGTAACTATTCTGCACAATGAATAAACGGTGCAATGATTTGAAAACTATTGTAAAACATCTGAAAAAAAATGAATAGAATAAATAAAATTCGGAATAGTTAGAGACATCCACATATTTGTGTCGTTTTTGAGCTACCAGGGAAGCCGCATGAGCAGAGGGAACTACAGCCAAACTTCTTTATCTTCAACATAGTCCTTAATTTTGTAATATGCTTTTTTAATAAGGACACGTTTCATGCAATTTTTAAACTTTCCATCGGTCAGTTCAATAACTGACTTTGGCAACTTATTATAAAAGCGTATACTGTTTATAAGAAATGACTTGCTAGTTTTTGTTAATCTAAATTTGGGTATTACAATTTCGTGTTTACTGCGTGTGTTTACATTATGGAAGTCGCTTCTAATTTTGAAAAGCCCTCGGTTTTTGCGGACGTATAAAATACATTCTAAGATATAAAGTGAAGGCAGAGTCAGTATATCGATCTCTTTAAATTTTTCTCTAAGGGACTCGCGAGGACCCATTTTATAGATCGCGCGAACTGCCCTCTTTTGCAATATAAAAATTGAATCAACGTCTGCTGCCGATCCCCACAGCAGAATTCCATAAGACATAATACTGTGGAAATACGCGTAGTATACTAACCTAGCTGTGGCTACATCAGTCAACTGCCTTATTTTCCTAACTGCATAGGCGGCTGAGCTTAACCTCCCCGAAAGAGTTCCAATGTGCGCGCCCCACTGCAGTTTTGAATCGATAGTAATTCCTAAGAATACAGTTTCCGCGATAACATCAAGTTTTTTGCCGTCAAGATTTAAATTAAGGTCACGTTGAGTTACATTTGGTAAAGAGAACTTTAGACATTTAGTTTTGTTCGTATTCAGTAAAAGATTGTTAGCTGCGAACCATTTCGAGAGAACAGTTAGACTTTCGTTGACATGTATGACATCCTTATCTTTCCTATGAATTTTAAAAATTAGCGAAGTGTCATCTGCAAACAGAATTATATCCGATAATTTTGCCATCATATATGGGAGATCATTAATATAAACAAGAAATAGGAAAGGACCAAGAATTGAACCTTGGGGCACACCCATCCTGACTATAGACCCAGAGGATGTCGCCCCATTTACATTTACTTTTTGCTGCCTGTTTGATAAATAGGAAAGAACAAGATCAGCAGCTTGTCCACGAATTCCGTAGTGATGTAATTTACAGATCAGCTTGTTGTGGTCGACGCAGTCGAACGCTTTTGAGAGATCACAAAAAATGCCAATAGCGTCCTGGGACTTCTCCCAGGATTCCAGAATGTGACTGATGAGTTTTACTCCCGCGTCCGTTGTCGACCTACCCTTCGTGAAACCAAACTGCTGACTATGCAGTATCCCATTAGAGTTAAAGTGAGACAACATCTGGTCCAGCATGATTTTTTCATAGATTTTACTCAGTGCTGGAAGCACAGATATCGGTCTATAATTAGAAGGATCACTCTTACACCCCGATTTGAAAATTGGTACCACTTTACTATGTTTCATCAAGTCAGGAAACTTGCCGCTGTCCAAACATTGATTGAATATGCCTGTTAGGACAGGCGCAATTGAGTCAATAATGTTTTCAAGAACCTTGACCGAAATCCCCCATAAGTCTTCAGTATTTTTGATATTGAGACTTTTGAATGCGTTTTTGATTGTGGCAATACATACTGGTTTAAATTTGAAGTTTGGTATGTCTTTTGTGAAGTTCTCTTTAAGAAGGCCCTCAGCTAATTCAACCGAAGAGGGGAGAGATTTCGTAACCTCTAACGGAATGTTAGTAAAGAAATTATCTAGTGTCTCAGCGACTTCTAAATTGTCAGAAATTGTTTTGTTATCTATGTTTAAAGACAATTCACTCTTATCTTGTTGTTGAGTCTTACCGGTTTCTCTGTTAATTACCTGCCACACCGTTTTTATTTTATTATTAGAATTACCAATTTTATTACTTATTATTTGAGATTTTGCTTGAGCGCAGACACTTTTGAATATTTTCGAATAGTTTCTAACATAAGTGTGAAAGACTTGATCTGAAGTTAGAGATTTTTCGTGATATAAATTATATAAAATATCTCTGCTTTTTCTTATTCCCGTAGTGGCCCATTCGCTAAATTTAGATTTTGAATTGAGTTTAACTTTTTTTATAGGACACGTTTTATTGAATTCATGGCAAACTGTGGAAAATAATGTACCGTAGTTTATATTGGGGTCTTTTGAATCAAAACTAGCATTATTAAGGTTGCTAAGAACATTATTATTGAAAGAAATTAATTTATTTTTGGAAAGGGGTCTTAATTGAATTGTTTTAACTAAGTGTAACTTTTTGTCTAACTCAAACGATACAAGTTGACCAGTATGGTCTGACCTGACGCCACTAATTATTAACGACTCTTTTACTATGCAATTAGTAAATACATTGTCTATGCATGAAACCGAGGTTGCTGTTATTCTAGTTGCTTCATTAAATAAATATTTTAAATTAAATGATTTAAACAATGAGACCAGCCTATATTTTTCTGGTGAATTGACTAACAGATCAATATTTAAGTCACCACAAACAAAAACTAATTTATTATCTAAGAAAAGTTTACTTAATATTTCTTCCATTGTGATTAAGAATAATGACAGGTTTGATGCTGGTGGTCTATAAACACATAAGACAGTATGACCTTCAATCTCTGCACATGCTACCTCACATAAGCGATCAACAGAGTAAGCAGTGATATCCTTCCTCTCCTTATACCTGAGACAGCTATTACAAAGTATCAGGGTACCACCGCCCACTGAGGATCTGTTGTACGCACTGGCAACTGAAAAATTATTCACATTAAACAACATCCTATCTGGTTTTAGCCAAGTTTCACAGAAACATAAAATATCCATGTGGTATTTATCAACTAACAGTTCCACGTCTAAAATTTTGCCGGAGAAGCGATTTATATTCTGGTGATAATGTAAAATATTATTACCAGGCTTCTCTTTTGTCGGCTCTAATAGTTTAAAGAATCTGTAACAGTATTATTGGAGACACAAGATAATACTGTTTCATCACAATCATCACTTAACCTAGTCTCAGTTAAATCATTAATAACCGCGTTTATATAATATGATAAAAGTGAAGCCAGAAAATGTTGACTTTTCTTTGGAAGAAACATATGATCCCGAATCAAAACAAAATCTCTAACAAAATTGTTAGTATCAAAAAACAATAGACGGTCACTATGACGACATGATAAAATATGCATCAGATTATTTAAACTAGAAATATAAACATTTTCTTGATCAAGAAGATTGTCAGAATATGGCAATGCACATAAAATTAATTTGCCTAATCTTAACTTAAGTAGGGTGTCGACACCGTTAACTATGTCCCTTTTAGATATATTCAGGCTATTTCCAATTAAAAGTACTACTGTGGTCTGCTTATTTAATTGTGTATGTTGAATTTTATTGATAAGCTCATTAAAATGTAGGTTATGGTGACAATGGTTCACTACTGTGTGTTTGGACCGGTTATTTAACAAAGATCCAAATCCTGTTCCTAATCTATCAGAGTACACTAAGATATTACTTTGGATGGGGTTCAGACTTGCTAGATTATGATTTAAGATGGGTAAAACAGAAGGAGCAACATGCTGTGACATGAGAGGTGGCGGAGGGGCAACACAACTACAGGTGAGATTGTTAGTCAGCGACTCATACCTCTCTGCATTGTACTTCACCAAGTCCACCAACTCACAGGCCTCCTGCATTCGCTCACTCAACATCTGTTGACTACACTCATACTTACAAAAAATTTCCTTTAGTGTAGTTTCCCTACTCAATCATTCCCTTTGAAGGCTCTGAATGTCAACATCATACATATGTTTGCTACTTTCTAAGCTACTGTTACATGCGTTTAACTGGTTTTTTAAATTTCTACATTCGCTTCTTAGGTTGACATTATATTTATAAACATTTTGAGTTTTTAAAAGTTTCTTATACTTCCTTATACTTTTACTGATTTTAATATATTTCTTAATTTTATTATGACTATTTAGAATTAGACATTTAGTTAAGGTGTCGTCCCCAGTTAGGTCTATGGTTATGGTGGGCTGCTCACACTCCAGTCCGGATACACTATCTATCAGCTCATTGTACAGGTTAACGGTGTTAGTAACCTCTTTGCTGGCTTTCTGAGAGTTGATGGAGGCAATGGTGTTTTGTGCCTCGCACAATTTCGCTTCTAGTTGAGAAATATGTTTCAGTGCCTGGTCATGAGTGTCATGGCATTGTTGAAAATCTGACACTAGTTGACGGAGATGGTGATGCTGGTCCAGTATATCAGTGTGCCGGGTGTGTAGTTCAGCTAGCTGGCTCTTGAGTTGAGTGTTTTTGGTCACTATTAGCTCAATTTCAATTTCACTTTCTTCACGTTCCCGCAGCAGCTTGCTGCACTCATTTCTAGAAGAATCCAGCTCTCTCAGCGCTACTTTCAGTTTGTCACTCATCTCACGAACAGTGGCTCCGCGGGTCATCATATTGACTGAATACCTCAAGCAACACCTGAAATGTGACAAGAAACAACTGAGTACCTATGTTAAGAGAATATTATGTAAGTTGAAAACTTGGGAAAGTATTAAAGATGACAGAACAAGAAATATTTAGAGAAAAACAATAAATGAAGTTTTCTAAAAGATTATGAAAAAATGAAGGTATAAGAAAAACAAATAAAAAACAAAAAAGAAAAGCTATTTGATTAAATATTCTCAAACTTATTATAGGTAAAACTTTAAATAAAGACTACTTTTACATTTATTTTAATTGGTAAACTAGTTAATTTCTACAGGGAATGGTAAGAACATGAGTTTATGTGAGAACAAAGTTTTTGTTTATTTTACTTATGGACTAAGTGGTTTACATAGTATTTACAGTATATTAGGGACACATATTTTGTGTGAAGTGGGGTTTGCAGTGAATGATTTGTCTGGGGCAAGTGTTTGCGTCCTCGATTTTGCTTCCACAAATTGTCAAGCAAAAGGAGACATAAACGTAGCCGGTGTGTACTGGACGTTGCTCAGAACCCTGAGCAGTGTTTGTGTGATGTATAGTATGGAAATAAGGCAAAAATAACAATTAAATTAAAACAGAATACTCTCCCGGTTCGTAGAATTCAAATCCACAGTCCAAACTTTGACAGCCGGTAGATGACTTAGCGAAATATCGATTGTTATGAGTTATCACAATATAAATAATTCACAAACACTACGTGAGTCACTTTATAGATTGATTCTAATATAAAGAAATGATTTAAAGCAAACTATACACATTTAATTAATATTTTTAAAATAAATTAACTACGAGGTCGTTTTTTCACGACCAGTCGCCAGTGTTGCCAGCGCAAAAAAAAGTTCTCTAGATCGTTTGAAGAAACTGCACTTGTCAGCGTTTATAGAAAAGCCAGCCTCTTGTAATGCTATAAGAATCCGCTCCAGGTGTGATATTCCTTCTGGAAAATCTGTACATTTGGACAGCACATCATCCAAGTACACCTGTGCAGCTGTCCCCAGCAATGACGTCAGGGCTCTGTTGATGCATCGCTGGTAAACAGAACAAGCATTACTCAAGCCAAAAGGCATGGTGAGGTATTCATATAGCCCATCCGGTGTGACGAAGGCGGTCTTCTCTATCGAGGTTTCAGCGATAGGGATCTGATGAAATCCAGCTGCCATATCGAGACTTGTGTAAAAATGGCCATTTGGCAGCTGGTCAATCTGGTCGGAAATCAACGGTAGTGGGTAATGATCACGTAGAGTATTCGAGTTGAGCTCTGGAAAGTCAACGCAGAGATGATCATCGCCATTCTTCTTTTTGACCAAGATAATAGGGCTTGAATAAGGTGATTTGCTTTCACGTATGATATTATGTGTCAATAATTCTTGAATTATGGTACGAACCTTCTCCCTTTCCAGTGGACTGAGGCGTCGTCTATAACATGTATGGCGGTCTGGCAACTCAGGCCCCTGTGGATCACGATGTCCAGCACGTCCGGTGCGTGCGCCTGGTTGTCTGGGTAGTGGGTTGGTGTCTCTGGGCCGGACACCGTGTATCCGCGGGCCTCTGCGTCCGCGAAGAGTCGTCTACCCCCTGGGTTGGAAGTTTGGCTGTTCCACGCCTGGTGTTTCTGGTTAAAGTCACCGGCGAGGAGTGTTGGGTGAGGCGATCCGTAGAGTACCGCCCGCAGCTCCGCTAGGTCGAGCTGGGAATTAGCGGGCGGGCAGTAGCAGGCGTAGAAGTTCATGTCCTCGCCGGCGACGTGCAGCTGGACACCCAAGGAGTAAAAAGAGTTGTGTGACGTCACTGGAAGAGGCTGGTGGACGACTCTCCGGCTCACCAGTACCGCCAGACCGCGGTAGGTTTGGCCGAGTGGCGACTTCTCATCCTTTCTGTAGATGTAATATCCCGGGCACCTGAGCCTGTCTGCAGGCCCCAGGAGTGTCTCATTGATGAGCGCCACGTCGATCTTATGTCCCTGAAGGAGGAGGCGGAGTGGGGCAACCTTTTTCCTAAGGCCGCGGGCATTCCAGTAGAGAATCCTCAACGGGCTAGGCATGGTAGAGCGATAACAAGTCCGTTAGCCCGTCAAGGATCACAAGCTCCGCGTCCTGTCCCTGTCTAATGGCCCTTATCAGGTCGAGCAGCAGGTTGATGGCGCAGGCGGTGAAGTCCTTGTTCTGGCGCTCTGAGTGGTTAGCGCCAGTGCGTGGTGCGCGACGCCGCTGCTGGTCGTGGGCGTCGGCAAGCGGCTGTTTCAGTGTGGCCGCTGCCGCTGTTGAGGCGGCGACTGGGGCCGCGTCTGTGGGTGGAGCGGGCCTTCCCGCTCGCTTCCCTTTTCCTTTACCGGCGCCAGCAGCGGCGACGGAGGGCTTCTCGATGGTGGTCTTGGTTGGCGCCGTAGTAGTCGCCTGCGCTGGACAGGAACAGGGTTCTGCCTAGGTTGCTGCGCGGGAGGGTCGGGTTGTTTACTTCCCTTACTCTTCTTTTTCCCGCGCGGTCTCTTCCTCCGCCTCGAGGCGGGAGCGTCTTGTTTTGTCTTGGGGGGCCCGTTGGCTGTCGCCATCAGCGACGTGCTTGGGGCCTCGTGGTCGTCTGTGGTGATGGTGGATGTTGTGGCAGCTGCCGTCTTGGGTCGGCGTTGCTGCGTGATGGCGACAGTGCCCGCTCTTTTATTCCGTATCTCCCTACGGAATACAGGGCATGCGCTGCTACACGCCGCGCCGGTGGTCGCCCGCGCAGTTAGCGCAGGTGGCCTTCTCCTCTCTAGAGCGTGGGCACTCCTTGGCAGCGTGCTCTCCCCCGCAGCGCACGCATGCGAGCGGGCGGTGGCACTGGTGCGAGCTATGCCTGAATTGCTGGCACCGGTGGCACTGGGCGGGCCCTCGTTTGCTACTCCATGCCTCAATACGTACACCACGCATGCACAGGAACACGGTGGTGTCGTAGATTTCCCTGAAATTGGGCTGCCTCCTGAGGACCGCATGAAATATGCAGCCGGGTCGTCCCCCGCGCGCGTTGATGTTGCGCACGTACTCCGGCTCATATCCCATCGTCCTCAGCTCCTCCATGATGTCCTCCGGGTCCGTGTCCGCCGGCAGCCCTCTGATGGCGACCTTCAAGCTCCGCTCCGCCGGCAGCGAGTAGGAAAACCAACTAAGGCCTTCCGACCTCTCTAGGTCAGTGAGGTACCGCTGGACCACCCGATACTCGTCCTCGGTTTCGGGTACGAATTTAATTCCCCCCTGGTATGGACGAGCGTTGGGTGGATGGCCCAGCTTGTCCCTCACGGCCCTGAAGTGGGAGGCCCAGTTGGGAAGCCTCTCTACTACCAACGGAGGGTAGCGCGGCCTCTTTGGTTGCTCCGTCTTAGCAGCTGCGTCGTCGCTCTTGCCTTGTTCAGGGGCTGCGGCGTCGGGTGTCTTCATTCGGGTAGAGTCGTGTCCGGTGGGTGGGCGGCGAGCCGCCTCGGCGAAAGTTGGAGAGCTGCCTGCGGCTCCACCGCGGCGCGGGTCGCGCTGCGGGAGCGGGGAGGCGGTGCATGGTCGCTTTGCCTCTTCGACGGCTTCGTCGTCCGATCTTCTTGGTCGACGTTGGGCACGGGTCTCGAGTTGAAACTCGTACCCAAACGCCAGTGGGTCGTTATAGGCGGCAGTAGGGGTGGCACTAACCTCTGTGTAGTCTTCTTCAGTGTCCCCCAGGATGCTCCCTTCCCTGGAGGAGCACGGCGACATCACGGCTGGCGTGCTGAGCTGCGAGGTGGAGGTGGCGACATCAGTCCGCCCTGCGATGTAGACGCTGCGGCGGCTGAGCCCGCCAGCGGGTGGCGAGGAGCAGGTGACGCGGTGCGCGCGGCTCGGGCCGTAGAGGCGGCCGTGCGAGCTTGCGTAGCGGTGCGCAAGGCGGCGGGTGCGGGTGCGGGGTGCGCGGGGCGCACGGGCGCGGCGCGGGTCGCTTGTAGTTGGTTTGAGCGACCGTCGTGCGTGACGGGGCGCACACCGGGAGCGCTGGCACGAATTGCGGGCGGGCGGTTGCAAGAACCGGCGGGCCCCGGTGCCTGGGTTGGCACGGGGCGGAAGGCCGAGGGGCGGATGGGGACCGCTGGATGACGGCTCGCTGTCGGTGAGCCAAGGGTGAGCGGGCTCGGTTTCGGCGAGGAAGGCGACATCGGAGCCGGCGGTGATGATGGTGGGGGCGGCCTCTGCCTCCCTTCTTCAACAGCAATGGATGTTGGGGTGCCGGACGTTAGGTCCCCGAGGTAGGGGAGCGACTGCGTCCTGTTGCCCATAGGGCTTTTCTTGTTCTTCGTCGGCATCTTCCTTGGTGGTGGCGATACCGCAACCGCTACGGTGACTGAGGCACCGGGCGGCGAAAGGAAGAGGCCGTTGTGGCCACACGGGCACCTAAGGTACTCGGGTACCCATGGGGACACAACGACAAAATTTTCCTTTGTTTGATTTAACGACGGTTCGGGCGGTTGACGCGAATTCGAAATTTGAACCGTCTACCCCCACTCGCGTTAACAATTTGGGGCAGGCGGCCAATCAGCGGCGAGCGCCAGCGGTAGCGCACGGGCTCCGTTCAACGGCCAGCGGAGGCCAAGCGGCGCGACGGAGAGCGGTAAGAATTTCGGAAATCGCGACTAGGATCGAGGTGAACCGATCACCTACAGTGCGGCCGTATTTATAGGGCTCGACGTGCACGTTTCATTTTAGGTTAAGTATTGAAATTACAATGATGACATTAATTTTACATCGTAATAAATTCAAAGTAATCAACTTATGGTTTTTAAACTAATTTTTAGGACGATTAAATGATTAAACTTAGTTATTCTAGGTTTTTCTAGATGAATTGTTGTAGTTGCGCCGATATATACATTAATTAATTAATATTGAAAAATGGCAAATTAAAATGTTACTATAGAATAAAATTAATGTATATTAAGTAATGTTCAAGATAATATTAATTATATTTATTATACACATCGCTGATTAATAAGTTGTATCCATTAAAAAATCATTAATCGAATAATATAATTTTTCTGTTAGGAAGGCCACTAATTTCTTTTTGAAGTTTTTAATTGTATCATTTTTTATTACATCTGGCAACTTATTGTATATAGTAGAACCCATGCAAATAACACTTTTCCTCAATAATGCTGTGTTACAGGACTCGATTTGTAATAAATTTTTTATCTTGATTTCTGACAGGTCGTTTTCTAGTTTCTGTCATCGTGGGAAAAAGGTTTTTATTAGTCTTTACAAACATGGCCATTTCCAGAATATACAATGACGGAAATGTGAGCAGTTTTAGGGACTTAAACTTTGGTTCACAACTGTCTGTGGTCTTCAAACCACACATCGCTCTAATGCAACGTTTTTGTGCTTTGAATATATACTCCCTTGAGCTGTAATTGCCCCAGAAAATAATACCAAATCTTGTATCTTGTATCCTCTAATATGCACACAAACATAAGAACTTGAGCGAAATGTTTATATGTATAATATGTACAAGTCAGTGAATGGTTCGCTGTCGTGCTTACAGGTCGGCAACTTGATCATCTACAGTCCGCGGCGCGAGGACTCCGGCAACTACTCGTGCTCGCCCTCCAACCTGGACTCCGCGTCCGTGATGCTGCACGTGCTCAGCGGTCAGTACCCGCCATCCCCACCACCGCGTGCTTGGACATTTCATGCCTGACAGCCAACAGTTATCTTTGGCATGCCATTTCCAACCGCAACATATTATACAGAATTTAAAGTGTCAATTCAGACAGAACTGAAAAACAGGAGCCAGTAAATTGCGCTACTAATTTCCTGTTCTGTCTCTATCTTCTCCCCCCGCGCAGGCGAGCAGCCCGCGGCGATGCAGCACGGCAACGCGGCGGGCGCGCCGCCGCCGCCCCCGCGCGCCGCACTGCTCGCCGCGCTGGCAGCGTCGCGAGCGCGCGCGCTGCTCAGGCTACTGCTGCTCATCGCGCTCGCATTGCTCTACCAGTAAGTGAAGCCCACGTAATGCATTTTTGTCTAGCACTTTGCGATTAAACACCGAGACGTAATGATCGAAAGTCTTCCGTACACTATTAGGCTTAGCCCGTATCCCTTTTCAATTATATTTTAGTTCAATACGTCGTGCGTATAATGGGTCCACATTCTTGACTGGGTCCAGGTTCGATATAATAACTTGAACACTAATGTACAAAGGCCTTAACATGGTGTTGTTTTCGGTTTCAGTGTGCTATGTCACGACGAGGACGACGGCAAATAGCGCAGCGACGTGTGAGGAGCCCGTGAGTGGACTCAGAGACTACAGTGTGAGTGTGAGTGAGTGTGAGTGAGTGCGCGAGTGAGTGCGCGGGCGCGCGCGCCCTCACGTCCAACACGCCGCATGCGATGCGGGGTGGTTAAGATAAATGTATTGTAAAAATTTCAAATGTATTACTTAGATAAAGGAACGGTCTGTCGTACGCGTTGTGATATGAACGATATGAGAAGATAATTTAAATTACGAGATTATTCGTATTGGTACCTACCTACTAAAGTTTATATTATGGGAAACAAAACTATGTACATAGGCTGACGACGCGAACGGAGCGGACACATGCAGCGCAACTGCCGCTCGTGCGTCTTTCACATTTGTAAAGTTGTACATAATAATTATTATAAACGATTACAATTAATTATATAATATTAATAGTAACATTGATTAATCTACTGCGCGATCTTGGCGGCGCGTCTCGTGGTGTTTGCTAGTGTGACCGACACATATGTCAGACACTACGGATCGCATGTGCCTGACGTATGTGTTTGACACCTTGCATGTGCCCGACGTATGTGTCTGACACCTTGTATCTGCCAGACGTACGTGTCTGACACCCCGCATGTGCCCGTCGCATACGTCTAACAACTTTCATGTGCCCGTCGTATACGTCTGACACCCCGCATGTGCCCGTCGCATACGTCTGACACCCCGCATGTGCCCGTCGCATACGTCTGACACCCGCATGTGCCCGCCGTATGCGTCTGACACCGGACGTGCCTGGCGTGCCGCCACGTGGAGCTTTGCTCGACTACCCACAGCGACATCGAAATCGTTTTAACCGCAACGTCCCACAGACGGCCATTGTACTCGTATTATTTGTTCAACAGTACAAAATTGAATGGAATTGTATTATAACTTGTGAATTGGTTGATTTGAGTACGATAAACTATTATAATAATGTTTTATATACTTAAGTCGATGCGAGACGGTACTTAACGACGGCCCACCCTCTAATGTAAACCTGTGATGTGTTAACTAGTGCATGTACAATGTACAGTCAACCGCACCTCCTTGACTTTGTTGACATTATCATCGGCGCAATGTTTGTGTGATGTGAAGCGTGACGTCGTCGGGCACCGCTCACGCCGATCAATACTTTGTTGATTTTACTGAACGCATGTCGTCGAACAGTGGTTCCAAGTTGAAAAGGTTTGTTTCGTTGACACTGTTACTGCCTCACTTGTAAATATATTAATATAAGTAATACAAAATAAAGATGAAATCGTTGAAACATTGTGAGTGGTATTATTGCGAACTCGTGTCGCGCTCCTGACAGGCGCTCGCACTGACATTGAAAACACTTCACTCGAGTGAGTCCTGAGGCTGTTAGCCTCAATGTAACAGAGCATGAGCAACTGTGAAAATTATGGAAAAATCTTGTAAATGTAACAATTAAACCCAAACAACACTGTGACTTGTAACAGGACAGACACAGGTGTTAAAGTGAATTAATATTCGCAGTTTGATGATTTATTTCCGTTAGCCTTGTTCATCATGTGGGCAGAACATGGGTTTCGTGCAATGAAAACAAACACACACGGTACACTGCTTTTATCGAACTAACAATTAACTTGAAATAGCAATCAAACACAATAACACTAGGCACCATAAATCGGAGAACAGATTCAGGACGTCTTGACTCCGCCGCGATCAGACACTGACTGTCCTCCCCGCAGCGAGCTCGAAACATCACGACTCTGTAGTAAGCGCGCTTAGGTGTGGGTAGACTGGTAAGTAGGTCGCTTGATGCCACCTTTGGCGCGCTTCCGATTCATTTTCTGTCCGTACTATTGTTCGGATCCGACAAAAATGTCTCTGAAACGTCACTGCCCAAACTTATAAAAGACTTTAAATATACTACTTAGTATTAAAACCTTTCGCTGCTGCACTGCATAAGAACACCAATTCCAAAAAAGAAACATCGTAGTGGCTACTTATTACATCCAAGCATAACAGGTAAGTACACAGTTAATATCATACACACTGGTAGCTAAAACAAAGCGTCAAATAATCTCCTTTGTTTGCAATCCAAACGGCCCAACAGCTTCTTCTTTATCTTTTGGGAAATCTAGGAAATGCTTTGCAGAATAATTAGAGATATGCTGATATTCTTCTATACAAGGTGTTGTTTTGCATCCTCGTCAAATTTCAGGACGTTGTCATAAAACACATAAATAATCAATTTAAAGTTCGGTACCGGTCTATAATTAATAAGCGTTGCTTTTTTGTTGTTGAAATTTAACAGTATTTCAGAATAAAACCCTTGATTCTAAACACTTAAAACAGAATCACAGCACAACGCACACAGCGACAATGCAGCTGCTCTGTGTGCGTGAGAGTCGACAGACGACGTTTTACCTACGAAATGCAACAGTGTTGCGACCGTGCGATGACCTACGGTGACCGGTAGCAATTTTGCCTAATTTTATTTCGAAAATCACCTACATTATTATTATCATAAATTTCGCTTGATTTTAACTTTACTAATTTTTAAGCATCATTGGAATACGGAAATCTTACTAACGACAACAATACTAGTGTGCCAAAGAAAAGTTCACTGACCTGTACTTACCTAAGTTCGGTAGTTATCAGATGATTATTATTGATGATTTATACAGATACTGCCAAAGATCTGGGTGTTACTGTTGATTCGAATCTGTCGTGGCGAGCTCAAGTCAGCGAGGTCAGCCGTAAGGTACACTTTTCTCTACACTCGTTGAAATGCCTTCAGAACCTCCTGCCTTTGAAGACTAAAATCTCTTTAGCACAAACGCTTATTCAGCCGATAATAGATTATGCGGATGCCTGCTACCTGGATGCTACTGAGGAGCTATTAAATAAGCTTGAGCGCTTGCAAAATTTATGTATTCGCTTTATTTTTGGTATCCGTAAATATGACCACGTTTCTCACCTTCGCAAAGAACTCAAGTGGCTCCCAATCCGCCTTCGCAGGAACACTAGGATCCTATGTCTCCTCTTCAATATCCTACACAACCCGTCCTATCCTTCTTACCTGCGCGAGCGTTTTTCTTACGCACGTCCCAGTGACGTACCATGTAGATCGCACCTTAGATCCATTCTTAAATCCCATCCTCATAAATCCAGTTATTACTCCTATTCCTTCTCTGTTCATGCTGTAAGGCTGTGGAACTCACTTCCGCCTAGCATTCGTGATTTAAAGACTATTTCATTGTTCAAAACCCGAGTGAAAGAGCATTACCTTTCCTCTCAATTCTGATTTATATATATATGTATTTTTATATCCTAGCATTATGTATTTATATTTAGTTATATATGTATTTATATTTAAAATAGTATAGGTTAAGTTAGTTAAGGCACATAAAGACACATTTTTCTCTTCATTCTCTCACACACTATCGTCTACATTTCTTTTTCATTTTTCCTTTCGCAGGTCTGCTGGCAGAAATTTCGTATGAAATAAGCAGTACCTTTGTACTCAAATATTTTATGTTTTTTTTTCCTGTGATTTCTACTGTGTGTACATAAATAGTAAAATAAATGATTAATAAAATGTTAGTTTTGCTTTATTGCTATCCTGTTGAACGGAAAATCCTAAAATTGGCAATCTTTGATCTTTATTCCGGATCCTGAGGCGCACTACTGTAAGCTATTTTGCTCTAATGTGGCTAAGATAGTCAGCGCAAGGATTTACATAATAATAATTCACTACACTAACACTCTGAACATTAGGTAAATTCATCCTAAACTTTTCGTAATGATTTTGTTTTATTTGTGGATTGAATTTATACCCACATTTTTGATTTTTTTATTGGTGCTCAGTACCTGAGTTGGTGTACCGATTCACTAAATCTAAAAATGTTTTTTACGTTTGTTGGAATTGGAAAGATTTGCTAGTTAGGTAGGTATGTAGAAATACTTTCGACTGTTAGGTATTATTGGCGTAGTTAAAAATTTGAAATCAACTTATTTAC
This sequence comes from Cerastis rubricosa, assembly GCA_949152445.1. Classification (NCBI taxonomy): domain Eukaryota; kingdom Metazoa; phylum Arthropoda; class Insecta; order Lepidoptera; family Noctuidae; genus Cerastis; species Cerastis rubricosa. Next base: position 21,953,977 of record OX424541.1, read on the forward strand.
ACTAATAAAATTGATTAAGCTAACAAAGTATTTACAAAATGATAGACAATGTACAAATAAATAAATTACCTACTAAGGTTACCCGGAGGTATGTTCAAAGTTGCCACCACCACATTCTTGGCACAGTCGACAACGACGTAGCTGCTTTTCCTTCAGCTTACGTAGCACTATCACATTCGTTTATAAAGTGTCGAAAGCACTAATTATCTTTTCACGTAATTCTGTAACACTTGCCACTTTCTCCGAGTAAACTAACCTTTTAACGTCTCCCCACAAATAAAAGTCTAGAGACGTCAGGTCCGGAGAACGGGCCAGGCTAAAGGCCTTCGCGACCCATCCAATGGTCACCAAACCTTTCGGTTAAGTACTCGCGTAAATGCCGACCGTAATGAGGGGAAACACCGTACTGCTGCGATGGAGTGCCAGGGGAACGTCCTCCAACATCTCGACACTCCCTGGAAGTATTCTAGGATGTCTTCCTGCAAGGCGCCAGGCAGGCCTTCGCTGCCGCGAGCTTGAGCATGCCGGGGAACATCGAACTGCCTATGATCCCGCAGTCTCTGCGTAGCAGCAAGCATGACGCTCTGTGATGGGGGTTCCCGATCTGGAACCATCTCCGAGAACATCCGGATGGCTCCATGTAGGCTGTCTCCACTGATGGCATAAATGCGGACCATATCTACCAACTCGACGTTTGAGTAATTGTCCGTCATCTTGCACTTTGCACTTAAGTCTCAACGAACACACGCACACGTCGGCGACATTAAGCACACTTGGTTCCGGGGCGGTGGAGGGGTGGCTAGGCGCGCGAGCGAATGAGTGCGCCCGCGCACCCCGCCCGCGTACCCGCGCAGCCGCGTCGTGCGTGGTTTAGGGAATAGGTACCTATGAAATTATCGTATTTTCGTTGCGTTTGCGTTGTGTATGTATTGTTAGCGTTTCTTTGTGTGTGTGTAAGCGCGGTAACAGACGGGCCGCCTTTTAATACGGCTGGTTCACACTTACGGATTTCGGTAAATAAGAAAAAAAAAAAAAACCTACCCATTTTATTGTTGATTTGGGTCGAGAATCATTAGCATAATTACCTCCTTGAATTTGACGAGAATGCAAAACAACACTTTGTATTTTTAATTTTGATTATTATTGCGAAACTTGTGTAAAAGAGTATCAGAGAGAGAAACATTACATCACAGAATTCAATATTACGGTAACGATAGTCAGCACTCAGACGAGTAGTAGTTTAGTTATCACAATACTTAGAAACGACATGTAAAGCGAGTCTGCGCAACGCAGCGGCGCGCGGCGGTCAGGTCACCGGGTGTCACGTATCGGTGAGCTGACAGCCGGTGCTGACTTAGGATGGAGAAGCGTCGGCCTCGGACGGAGAGGCGACGGGCTCGGACCGCAGGAAGGCGCGCAGCTGGTCGCGCACGCCGTAGTTGAGCGTGAGGTTGGCGGACAGCAGGCGCCGCCCCGACACCGGCGACACCGCGCCCTCTGCAACACCACCACAGACTCTCAGGCCTAGCCCGCACTCTTACTCTCACAATAAACACGCGATTATTGATACGAAGCGAGTTTTAAACCACCAGTGCGTATAGCCATAATACGATACCATGAATGGCGACAAAAGTTTCGCGTATTTGTATCGCAGTGGAAGCTAAGTCTCATGATTTCCTAGTCCCGTAAACCAAGCATTCTGTACATCAAACAACGGGTTCTCACGCAGTACGTGGTACTTCGTAAAGGACTACGACTTTTGGCTGGAAAGGCCGATATCTTGAACAAAACTGGGCGGACGCACCATATCCGAGTCAATGATAGTATATAGTACTCACACGAAGAAAGGTTTGCTGTAAGAGAACTCAATTCTGGGTTAAGCTCGCCGTTCTACATAAGCGTGCATAATTTCGTTTTGCTCTATAGAATAAGACACAAGACAAGTACAATACAATTATACAATACCTACTAGGAAATTTAGTCTATAAAATGCAAAGATCTAGCAATGTTCTGCATCTTCCACAACCATTTCAAATGCTCATCATTAGTTTGTCCATTAGTTATGTCTGTGGAGCAGCAGCACTGAGCCAATCTTTATCATCAATATACTCCCCAAGTTATAGTATGCCTGCCCACACCGTGTGCGTTTTTAGGGTTCCGTAGCCGAATGGCAAAAAACGGAACCCTTATAGATTCGTCATGTCTGTCTGTCTGTCTGTCTGTCTGTCTGTCTGTCTGTCTGTCCGTCCGTATGTCACAGCCACTTTGTTCCGAAACTATAAGAGCTATACTTTTGAAACTTGGTAATTAGATGTATTCTGTGAACCGCATTAAGATTTTCACACAAAAATAGAAAAAAAACTTTTATTTTTGGGTTTCCCCATACATAGAAGTAAAAACCAAAATGTTTTTTTTCATCTGACCCATTCGTGTGGGGTATCTATGGATAGGTCTTCAAAAATTATATTGAGGTTTCTAATATCATTTTTTTCTAAACTGAATAGTTTGCGCTAGAGCCACTTCCAAAGTGGTAAAATGTGTGTCCCCCCCCCTCTAATTTCTAAAGTAAGAGGAGGAAAATTCTGAAAATATTTAAGTTTGTAGAACCTAAAAAAAACTATCAACGAAAATTGGTTTCAATAAGATGTGATGTTTAGTTTTTGAGATATGGGACTTTTTCATCAAACTGCAGCAGTAACTTTGTTTTTCGTTAACATACTATGAAAAACCAATTTAGTTTTGCGGTTTAGTGGAAGTTTACAACTAATACTACTAACTAATGAATGACAGTTCGAAATATTGTTTGGGGCTATGGAACCCTGTGTGCGAGTAAGACTCGCACTTGGCCGGTTTTTTTATAAGATTGTTTATGTTGTAAATGTTAGTATTCTTATATTGAAACTAAAACGTTAGGTATATTAATAAATCAATAGAAAGCAAGGGTCAGGCATCATGGAACTGTTAATGATACTAGTGACAACGAACCAGAAATTTGGTAGATAAGGTTCGTTTGTTTTGAGTAAGGATCGACATTTACAATTTTTGTTCTCTTGAAACTACGATAGTTTTACACGATGTAGTAGACTCTCTAGATTGAAACGAAAGTATGTAGAACAATTGAAGTTAGAGCGCAATTTAAAAATATATTAATTAGAGGACTAACAGAAGTACTGTCTGGTAAGGGTTGAGTTAATGGGCAGCCCCAATGAACTTGTAGTACAACTTATGGGTTTCTTTTTAATAAAGATTATTATTTCTTTTAAGAAATGAGGACATCCGCAAGAGAACCAAGGTTACCGACGTACCCCGAAGAATTGCCGAAATTAAGTGGCAGTGGGCAGGGCACATTGCTCGCAAAACGGATGGCCGATGAAGCCGAAAAGTTCTTGAATGGCGACCGCGAACCGGAAGACGATGCGTTGGAAGGCCTCCCACTAGGTAAACCGATGACCTGGTGAAGGTTGCGGGGATCCGCTGGATGCGAGGCGCACGGGACCGGTCAATGTGGCGTCAATTGGGGGAGGCCTATGTCCAGCAGTGGACGTCTTTCAGCTGAAATGATGATGATGATGATGATGAAAGATTATTTATATTTCAAATTAAAAGAAGTAAGAATCCCTGGTTATTTTGTCCAGTTAGTGTGTAGATGCGTCGTGTAACGGTGACGAGGTGAGGTGATGTGATGTGGTGACGTAGTGAGGTGACGTGGTGAGGTGACGCGGTGCGGTGACGTGGTGAGGTGACGCACCGGCGGCGAGGAACCAGTCGAGGATGTTGGCGCGCTCGTAGGTGTACCCGTCGGCGGCGCTCACGGGCTCGCGCAGCACGCGGTGCGACAGCGGGCAGCGCAGCGCGTGCGGCGCGCGTAGCTCCTGCACAAACGGCGACCACGTACTCAGTACTCAGAACATCATTCTTAACTCCTCACATCGTAATTTTAAATTGGAAATTTAAAAAAAAAACAGCCAATCATTGCACTTTTGTAGGAAAGTTCCGTAAATTGATGAGATATAAGCTTCTATAGTCGACATGTTCCTCCCCCCCTCTTATTTCTAAAGCTAAAGGAAAATTCTGAAAAAATGTAGGCAGAACGTAACGAAAAAAAACTTGCAACGAAAATTGGTTTGGATAGTATTTTATATTTAGTTTATAATTTTCAGGTTTCATAGAACATAAACCACCGACCTAACCTTACAAAAATCTACTTCTCCAAATTCCTTCACACCGCACTGGTTTTATGTCAAATTTTTATGCTATCTCAAGTATAAAGCTCTGGAACGTGCTATCCTTTAGTTCTAAGTCTAAATCCATTTTTGAACTAAGTCGACCGTTGTTGCCATGACAACAGTTGAAAACATCCACCATATGGTATTCCTAGATTTGTTTGGCCGCAATTGGCGAATCTTCGAATCCTCCTTTTCACACTAGCTATCTTTGTCAAACTCGTAGTTGCATTCTGCTTCAATCAATGCTAAAGATGTCATTTTGATCAATGTTAAAGTTGTAAATAATTAATAGTTTTCCGGTACTTCAAATTTAACAGATGAAAAGTGGGCGCTTATGTCAATTTATAAACAAAGAGGGTGGAATGTAGGCGTGGTTATGTCTGACGTAGTGTAGTTCATGACTAAGAATACCAGTGTGTATTGTTCTTTTGTTTCTCTTTTTTTTTTTGGTATTTGTTAAAATATTTACTAGTTTTTTTTTTTATAAATGTATTAATACCTATGTAAGTAAGTTTATAAAATTTCGAAAGGAGATTGCCCAACTTTGGTCCAAACGCTGCCCAGGAATGGAAGTACCCGCGCTGGGTACCTGGCACTTATACAGGGTGTAACGGAAAGGGTATATACATACTTAAGGGTCTGCTACAGACCATCAAACTGAACATGTTTCTCTATCGGACAAACATTGTAATAGCAAAAAAAATATCTGCTGCCCCATACAAAATTCAATACCTATTCGAACCAAATGTATGGGGCAGCTGATATTTTTTTCGCTATTACGATGTTTGTCCGATTGAGAAAGATGTTTAGTTTGATGGTCTGTAGCACACCCTTAAGTATATATATACCCTTTCCGTTACACCCTGTATAGTCTTTATACAAAATATTTTTAAAATCTACCCTGGGGTTCCTTTTTTATTTACCTTTTTATTTTGATGATATTTTTTTGTATACATGTTGTTCTTTGACGGTTTTTAATCCTTTTATGACCACAACTAAATACATTATGTATAAATGTACAGTTTAAGTACTTATTCTGACCGTATTGGAAGTGATAACAAAAAAGAAACTGAAATGGGATATTATTTATTTAAAAGACAGGAATTTTGGAAACTGCTCCACAATTGGCTGAGAAATCGGTAAACATACATAACAAAATACATACAGTCGAACATAAAACCTCCTTCTTTTTGAAGTCGGTTAAAAATAATATTTAATTATCATCAAAGTCTCTAATTGTCTATAAATTAAAAATTTAAAAAACTCCCGACATAAAAAACCTCTAAAAAGCCAAAAATATAAGGTTCTTTTTAATTTTTAATTTAATTTTTTTCATGCTTTTTTAACTTATATTACTTTTTCTAAGCCTTGACAGTCCTACTCCTGGGCATAGGCCTCCCCCTTTCCTACCAATTTTCTCGATGTTGCGTCTCTACTCGCTAATTAACGAAACCAAGCAAGATATAATTAAATTTAAAAAAATGGGGGGAGGGGGTTGCCTCCCTCCCTCAGCAATGCCCATGGTGACAAGCGACAACATTTCAAATAGACTACCTGTGTAAGTTGTTTATATCCCTTCATTGACTAGAAAAGAGGTGATGATTTTCAAACGGCTGAGCAGATTTTCTCGAAACAACAGCTAAGAACACTCTCGATTAAAATACCTTTCAAACGACACTACTTTTGTCAAAATCGGTTCATCCATTTCGGAGCTACGATGCCACAGACAGACACACAGATACACAAATACACAGATACACACGTCAAACTTATAACACCCCTCTTTTTTGGTCGGGGGTTAAAAAAAGAAGATAGATAGATTTATCATATATACATTCACACGTTATCATATATACATTCATCATATACACACGATTAATTACATATATGGGGTGCCCCCCCCCTCCTCACCCCAAAATTTATGTCTTTCCTTGGTTTCGTTAATTAGCGAGAAGAGACGCAACACTGAGAAATTTGAAATGAAAGGGGGGAGGCCTATGGCCAGCAGTGGGACAGTCAAGGCTAAGAAAAAATAATATAAGTCTAAAAAGCACGAAAAAAAAATAAATGAAAATTTAAAAAACCCCCGACACCAAAAAACCTTTAAAAAGCAAAAAAATCGCGTCGTAGCGTCGGGGGACCGCTAAGAAGACCGCTTAGTACAAGCACAGAACGAAGCGGACCCCCGACGCTACGACGCTTGGTTTTTTTTTTTGGCTTTTTAAAGGTTTTTTGGTGTTGGGGGTTTTTTAAATTTTCATTTAATTTTTTTCTATTATAAAGCTAAAGAGTTTGTTTGTTTGCTTGAACGCGCTAATCTCAGGAACTACTGATCCGATTTGAAAAATTCTTTCAATGTTAGATAGCCCATTAATCAGAAGGCTATAGGCTATATATCATTACGCTACGACAAATAGGAGCGGAGCAGCAATTAATAATGTTTCAAAATAGGGGAAAATGTGACGCATACGAAGTTGCGCGGGACAGCTAGTATACAGGGTGTTTGGTGCATCGTGTGCCAAATTGAAATGGTCGACTGGGGGAGTCACCTGCTATCCTTTCAGCCCCCTAAGCTATTATCATGCCCTGTGGATTTTTTTCATCGACTTTTTATTTTTTTATTAACAAAATACCCAAATTTTACATTCAAATACAATTAAAAAAAAAGTATAAGTCGTAGACTCTAAATTTTAATTTTATTTAGATGTGTATTGTATTCCAGTACTTTTCAATTCAATATTAGTGACATTAGCGACCTAGTTTTTTTTAAATTAACTCGCAAAGTTTGCTTTAATTAACGCTGTCCATGTTACAGCTATTTACATGGCTATAAAAAAAAAACTAAAAGCGACCGGGATCTTCCAACTCCCTCAAAAATTCTCTAGTCTATCAGCTTGATAGTGATGTGCCACATGCCATAAAAATATTTTTACAACTTTGTGAATTCGCTAGAATTGTGAATCAAGTCATAAAAAATTAAATTCCAAATTATGATTTAGAAAAATATTTTTGCTTAAATGATACCTGAAAAACTTATTAAATCTGTTATCTCACTCTTGTAAGGTAAAATCTGTCTCGTATCTCTCTTTTAGGGGAGAAAGGGGGGTTTTAGAAATAAAAAAAAAGCATTCGACGAATTTAATCCAATGGATCCGCAAAGATCATTTCATTTAAAATGCTGTATAAATGTGAGTGGGACCTGGTCGTAAGAGGGCGGCGCGGCCTGCAGCCAGGCGAGTTCGTCGCGCATGCGTGCCGCCCACGCACCCGCGCCCCCCTCGTCTGTCTCGGCCTCCTCGCCGTCCTCAGCTTCCTCTCCGTTTGCACTGCCACCGAGCTCTGAACACATCATAAAGGTCACGCACATGAGGTCAGACCCGTAAAAGGAAACAAATATTTTCATTTGTTCGAAAACATGGTAAACTAGTAGTACATTCGGGGAGCAAGCCATTTGAAGGTCTCAAAGAGACACAGGCTTTTCGAAGACATCTCGAAACAGTTAGTTGACACTTGTCGTATTTTTTTTTCGATGTTGTTTACGACAAAGGATGATTCCTCCGTCCTAAGGAGAGCGGAGGGATCTCTCAGACTCGTAGGGGCAGCGGGATCTAATGCGATATTCACTGTCTCGGACTGGTAAGACCTGCGAGCCTCGTCTCGTAGAAAGTGAGGACTGGACCTGTTCAAGAGATCTAGAAGAGGGCGTTGCCAGCCCTATGCCGACGCTCATTGCGTCTGCTGAAGGATGGGTGGGCCCCGCCATCTCCCTTTCCCTTTCTGCAGATACCTTCTGCGACATGAAGCTTTGCAGAAAGAAGGACATCACCGCATCCCAGGACAGGAACTATCCGACGCAGCCGTGCCCCAAGAGCACCTGCGTCGCCCGAAACGTCAGAGAGCCGTGCTTCCTCCCGATCCAAGTTACCAAGGTCGCTTAACGTGACCCAATTTAGTTTTTGCCTTGGCCAGAGGCTAAGCATTGCCATACAACTTGGCAAGCCAGTACAGCGATGTGGAGGATTTATTCTGCGCCATGTTTGTTGCTAGTTAAGTTATGCCATTAATGTAATCCCTCACCTTCAAACCACATATAGACGTCCTGGTAACGAGGTTGCGTAAACTCATTTACATTTTTAAGAGTATAAAACATGTAGCCGACTTTCGCACCATCAAGATGGTGTACTATGCATTGTGTCAGTCGCTTATTGACTACTGCATCGTCTCCTGGGGAGGTGCTGCTAAAACGCACTTGATGGAGGCGGAAAGAGCTCAACGTGCCATCCTTAAGGTTGCTGCGGGTCTTCCCTTCCGATTTCCTACAGTCGACTTATACAAAAAGTGGGAGGTACTGTCTATAAGACAAACTTTCGTTCTGCATACAGTCCTCAAAAAGCACTCGCAGTTAGTCTATAATTCGGAACTATTGAAAGATAAGCGAAGAAAGGGTACTGTATGCAATACAATTTTTTTCCGTTTACGTCAATCACACAAGTTTTTCTGTTACCTAGGGGATTATCTATATAATGTCATAAATAAGGATCAAAATATATACCCATTGGACAGACTCAGTTGTAAGAAAAAAGTAATTGCCTTTTTGAAAACTCTTTCCTATGAGGACACAGAAAAGTTGCTCCACCCAATTACATAATACTTGTACTCAATTAATTACCTACACATTCACCGCCATTCAAAAACACACACATCACCATTCACCTGCACATAAACCACCATCCACCTACACATTCACACACACCCTGTGAGTCCTGTGACTCCTTTAGTTGTTATATAATTTCTTTCTTATCATTTATTTATTTTTGTTTATAATTGTTTGGTAGAAAACATGTTACCTGCTGTTTATTTATGATGCCACTAAGTGGGGTCTGGTGACCTGTAATACAGGTTTTTTCTAAAACCTACTTCAGGCACCAGCTCTCACAATGTGAATTTATATAGTTCAAAACTGTTAAGTGCTACAAAACCATTGTGAGAGAAAATAAATCAAATTTATTATTATTATTATGTACTCTCAATAATACACGTTGTATACGCTAGTACTTCAGGTTTTTTAGTATGCGACGCATCACACAAGATTAAAACAGAATATTATCAAAAGCCGTATCTGTACCGTATCCGAAATCCTGTAGTAACGTGTCGATCGGACTGCATAGTAGTTTGGAGCCCGTCATGCCTGCTTCTCCAGCTCTCTCATTGAGAAATTTTTCTTCTTCGGGACTCAGCTCCGAACCTGGCACGGAAATCAATAATTATTTAAATAGAGCATAATTATTATAGCAATGACTTAACAACTACTTTACCATTTTCGGACTCCCAGTTCACTCTGAGAGGTCCTGGGTATTCAATAATACTCTTAATAATACTAATATAACGTAATAATAGGATTTGAACTGACCGGGGACGCACACAATACATTCCCGGAGCCACCGGTACACGCCCTCGCGGCTCCACAAGGTCGGCGGCGTGCCCTCCTCTTCGTCTTCGTCGTCGCGCAGCTCGGCCGGCACCGCCCACACGCACAGCTCACCCGCCAGCGAGCCGCTCAGCAGCAGCGGACCCGGCGCCAGCGCAACAGCCAGGCTGCGCGTGCTGATTACGGCCAGCAGGCGCGCGCCTCGGCCGAGCGCGGCCACGCGCCACACGCGCATCATGCGGTCTGCGCTGGCTGCCGCCAGCAGCGCGCCACCCCAGCGCAGCGCCGACGCACCGGCGCCGTGCAGCGGCAGCGTCAGCACTGCACGCACGCCTGCCGCCGCCGCCTCCTGCCACACACGAACGGTCGAGCGAGCTCTAGCGGCCGCACTAGTCGCCATCATTGTTAATAATGTTACAGGCCAAGTGATTTATTGGTTATTATTCATAATACGTGCCCAATACGAGAGGATAATTTGATTATCACTGTTGATTTTTTTTTTGTTTCTTTCGATAAAATTCCTCACTTCATACTAATTCATAAACTAGCAACGTATAGTATTACTGGGCCCTTGCTGGAATGGCTGAAGTCTTACCTATTAGATCGGGAATTCTATATTGTGTTAAACGGTTTCCTAACAGCCAGCAATTATTGTATGACTTCCGGAGCTCCGCAAGGTTCACATCTTGCTCCCATATTGTTTATTATATTTATCAATGACCTTCCCAGCTGCTTTTACTTCTCTGAGTGCTTTTTGTACGCCGATGACCTCAAGTTTGCCAGAGCAATCGAGTCATCTAGTGATATCGCGCTCTTGCAGGACGATTTGAATAGGATTGTCGAATGGTGTAAAAATAACAAAATGGAGCTAAATTAAAAAAAAATTGCCACCTAGCATTTCCAAGGAAGGCTCATCCTATACACTTAGAATACCTGATAGACAACTCTAAAATTCAACAAGTCGATGAACTCACGGACCTCGGCGTAGTTTTTAATTAAAAAAAATACTTTTGTCCCAAACATCGAGAACCTTTAAAAAAAAAGCCTCCAAAATGTTAGGTTTAGTACTAAGAAACACAAAAAGTTTCAAACTGGTTGGCACTAAAATTATGCTATACAATAGTCTTGTACGGAGCGTCTTGGAATATTGTAGTGTTGTATGGAGACCACACTACGCCACGCATAAATTACTTTTAGAAAGGCTACAAAAGCGGTTTCTTTCGCATCTTGCTTTTTCGAAAGGGAAAAGCAAATTGCTGCCCTCCTACAGCACTCGTTTGAAATACTTCAAGATGAACTCGTTGTCAACTCGAAGAGATGTCATTGATGCCTCGTTTCTCTATAAACTGCTCAGAAATAGAATCGAATGCCCTAATATACTAAGTCTTTTAAAGTTTCGTGCCGCATCCCGATACCCGCGAAACCCCATCACTCCGTTATACCCACCCTTACGCAGAACGGTTCTGGGTGCAAACTCTCCGATTCCACGCTTGTGTAAAATCCTTAACAGTTGCAGTGATCTAATAGATAAAAACCACGACAAGTTGAGCAAATTTCACAAAATAATTAGAGAACATTACTCTTGTATGAAATAATGACTGAATAATGTAATCATTAAATAAATGTGTAAGATTTTTAAAATTGTGATATCCTGACAACCAATCCAAGTTAATTGGATCAAATAACTATAATTCAATGTATTTAATGATGAGCTGTAATATATTTAATGGAATTTATTTATGTTGTGTCAATTGTTTTATTTTATTTCAATGCTTTTAATTGTATAATTATTTTGTGTGTTCTTTTAAAATTTTAATTTATGTTTTTGTTTTATTTATTTAACTTTTATAGTAACTACTATTTTGTTTTAAAATTTATATAAAAATTGTATTTACTACTCAACCAAAATTATTACTTAATTCTACTTTTAAGCTTCTGTATTTTTATTGTCAATTGTTGTTGTCAACCTAATTTGTGAATTTTATGTTAAAACAAAGTTTAACTGTGTGATAACAATGTGTATATCCAAATTTGTGCATGTGGTGTTAGGCTATAAATTAATTGTTACACTTATAAATGCAGGTAGAACAAAATTATAAATGTGCTGTGTAAACAATTGTTGGCTAACCAAATAATAAATAGTCCGGGCATTATTAAGCATGGCATTTTTAGGGTACGATACTTTTTTTTTTACTATATAGACCGTGGCGAAGGTGGCGTGACCACCCGATCTTATTTGCGGCGCGATCATGGTCAGATAACGCACAAGATAGAGAGGTTTAAAAGGAGAAAGGTTGAAGGGAGGCTTTTACCTAGCAGTGCGTACACAATATGACAGGCTAAAAAAAACTACTGACTTAGCCTGAGAATAATGTCAAATAAGATGTAACAATAAAATATTATTTATTTTTGAATGAGTTACACAAACCTTCAACTTTTAGAATCGCGATGTCTTTGGAATGTTAATTTTTAGGAAAAAAGTATAGCACCATTTTTGTAAATAATTTTATGATCTACAATTTTGTATCTACTATTTTTTGATAAAACTTACTGATTTCGATAAAAAATACAAAATTTTGACCTTTGACTCGAATAACTTTTTTTAGCACATAATATATAGGATCAATGGGGACTTTGATACTTTATTTCTACTGTTGTACTCAAGCTCTCTACCAAAATTCAGCTTGATCTGAATTTTTGTTATTTAAAATGTCTATTTTGACCGGACTATTAAAAGAGAAGAAATGGTAACCAAAGAACAGCTTGTTGTGCTTAACTTCGAGTCACAAAATATGAAAAGGCATCTTTAGTAGACTATTATTAATATCAATAGAAATAAAAGGTGACGAGCTGGTCCTTCTTAGTCAGGTGCTACGCGGTGCGACTGCTGCGGCAAACAGGGAACTGCTCACAGTCTGTGAGACTTATGCAGCCTCACATAGAGTTATTTATAAAGTCACTAAGAGTGAATATTCCCGCGGGTGGTGACCGCGGGTAGATTCATACTCTGTAACTGAAAAATTAAGGATAAATAGGCTCCATTTAAAAAGTGTCAAAATTCAACCTTTGCACCTTGGACATTTGTTGGACATTTTATCACCGACAACCTTAATAATGATGTACTCGTAGACATTGAGAGAAGTAGAAGCGAGCGGTGCGGCCGCCGCTACGTCCAAGGTGGTCCCAGTGTCATTACTTTGTTTGAGTGATATGTTGACAACTACTGTTTTGAAATAGATGGCGACTAAATGTATTGTAAATCACAGACTTGTATTAATAATAAATCGCGCTCTGATTGGTCAGTGGTCTCATTGACACGTGTTTTTTTTTAAATCCCGCCTAATATCAAATTGCTCGATAATAGCGTAGCAATATTCATAATGTTCAGGCACTGATAAATATTAAAGTTTCGGTAATATTTAATCACGTCGCCTTTGATTTGTCCTTATACCTACATACATATAATGCCCGGGCATTGGATAATGCACGCATTTATCACTTGTTCTATAACATATTGTTGACGTTCGCGCCGAGACTACCTCGGTATAATGTATGCTCCATATTTTGATGAGCGAGTCGCAGCCGGCCGTGGCGAGCAGGTCTGTGTCGGCGGGCAGCGCCAGCGCGCCCGGCGAGTGCGCGAAGTCGCAGCTCTGCACGCCCTCTGCTGAGTACACAACGTGTTACACGGACACCTGATACTTGCTCATACAAAAACACATGCAAAATGAGCCGATCTAACGTTATGCATGAACTCAGTTCTGCTCAATATTAACAACTGGATAAATGAGCTGTGATCACTGGTACTGGTCGTAATCTTGAGAAAACCCTTCATAAGGTAGCGTACCAAAAACTATCTTACTTGATCTTGAAATAGATGACAGATACAACCGCTAGGTGGGGTGTGTAAGACTGACCCAGGTCGTGCGCGTGCGGCTCGTGGTGCAGTAGGCGCGCGCGCGGTGGAGGCGCGTGCAGGCGCAGCTCGCCAGCCGCACTGCCCGTGCACGCCACGCGCGAGTCACGCGCCCACGCGCAGCACGTCACCGCCGCCGAGTGGCCCGCGAACACGCTGCCACACACCACGCCATAATTACCACAACGTCAAGCGGACTGCCACGCGTACAGAGGTGCGGTAGACTCAGTGCACTCACTGCAGCGGCTTGGGGTCGTCGTCGTCCAGGCTCCACAGCGGCGCCAGCCCGTCGTCTGTGGCCAGCAGCAGCAGCGCCGGGCGGCCAGGAGAAGCGCGCGCCGCCCGCACCCCGCCGCCACCCACCTCGCCCTCCGCGCCCTCCGCGCATGCCGGCACGCTCAGCGAGCGCAGCTGCACGCCCGACTGCAACCACAGTTTCTACTGAGTTTTCACTTCTGCCGGCAGTCCTTATGACAGCCTGTTTCTTGTCTTCTCCACTTCTACTGTAACATTATACTTAATCGAGCTTATAGGAGCATCCTGCATCGGTGTTATTATTTATTTATTTACTTAACACTTCAAGTACAACATACTGAGGCGGACTTAAAGCCTTGGGTGATGCAGAGACAAACAGTGGTAGGTAGTGGTGGTGGTGGCGGTTATTACAGGTTGTATAGTTCCGGGTTCTCTCAGAGTTGTAATAACGTAGTTACCTCGACGTCCCAGACACAGGCGCGTCCGTCCAGGCCGGCGGTGAGCAGCGCGCGACCAGCGGCGGCGAAGTCGGCAGCCGTGACCGGGTAGTGGTGCGCGTGCAGCGCGTGCAGCGCCTCCAGCGTGCCCGCCGCCGCGGTCCAGCGGAACACGCGCGCCACGCCGTCGCTGCAATGCACCACACATGAGGCCACCGCACCCCCCCCCCACTAGTGGGTGGCGCGGCTCGTACCTGGACGCAGTGGCCACCAGCTCGTTGTGCGTGGCGATGTAGTTGATAGCACCCGCGTGCACCACGTCGGCCCAGCACAGGCACGTGTCGTCGCGACCGACCTTTTCCGTCTGCGGCGCCTCGGGCTGCTCTACCGGCTCCTCGTCAACAGGTCCGATGCCCTGTAACGGGATCATGCTGACTACGTGATGTACAGCAACACTCTCACATAATAATAAAATAATATTGCAATGACTAACTTTAAGGTCGCCGAGACCGAAGTGAGCTAGTGCTTCGCACGGGATGTCCAGTTCGTCGTCGAGCGTGAGGGTGCCTAGCGACCACATCCTAAGTGACCTATCATTTGACCCTGAAATTGAATGTAACATCAATTATGCTGACTCAGTAAGAGACACCAGCGTAGTTTACAAAATATAACGGCGGGTACTGACCGGTGATCATGTACCGCATGTCACGTGCGAACACCACGCAGGTGAGGTAGCGCGAGTGTGCGTGCACGACGCGCACGCAGCGCAGCCCCGCGCCGTCGGCGTCGGGCAGCCACACGCGCGCCGTGCGGTCCAGCGACGCGCTGGCCAGCCGCGCGCGTGCACCCCAGCCGGCCCAGCGCAGCGCCGTAACGGCAGCCGCGTGCCCGTGCGCGCTCGCCCCGCCTGCCAGCAGCGCGCGCGTGTGCCACAGCCTCACCAGTGCGTCGTGCCCGCCTGTGGCGCACAGCTGCCCGTCCTCAGTCGTGTCCGCACACAGCGCGCCCAGGTCATGCACGTTGTCCATCCACGCGAGTGCCGCCGGCATCGCCCCCCCATTCATACCACTTCGACACACCTCTGAACATAAAAAAAAAAAAACAAAGTAAAAAAAGCGACCAAGTGCGAGTCGTACTCGCACACACAGGGTTCCGCAGCACCAAACAAAAATTCAAGAAAAGAACATAACAGTAATTCCATTGTTTTGTGTTTTCACTTCTGCCGGCAGTAACTGCCTCTGCCACCTCTGCTTTGTTTTTCATTATTTCACATCATATTTGTGTAGCGCCAGCGGTTCATAGAAGGTACCTACTGTCCAAATGTCATGTGTGGTGCCAATAGTCTCGGAGTAAAAAATCTGACAGACAGACGGACCGAATCCATAAGGGTTCCGTTTTGCCATTAGGCAATGGAACCCTAAAACCCGGCCAAGTAAGAAGAGAAGAGAAAATACAAGGTGAAAGAGTTACCGACGCGAGACCGCTCACCACTTACTCACTACATCATTCTGAACCTCCCACAAAAAAGAGAAAGAGAAGAGAAATTTTATACAAGTTGTTGTTTTGCATCCTCGTCAAAATCCAAAAAGTTGTCACAAAAGACATAAATAATCAATTAAAATTACGATACCTGGTTAATTATTAATAAACGCAGATATTTTTGGTTGTTTAAGTTTGCCAGTATTTCAGAATAACCCCCTTTACGTGGTTTAGGGAATGATAAATTATCGAATAAACGTTTGAGATTGTTTGTACGTGTGGAAGCGCATAGGGCGAGAATCAGACCGACCGCGTTTAAAAAACGGGTGTTTCACACTTACCGATTTCCGTAAATGAGAAAAAAACTTTTTTTTCTTTCAACTACGCAGTAATGTTATCATTAATCACTACAAAACCGATCACAAAGGATGTCTTTTTTGCTTAGAACCAAAACAGTGCAGAAAAGTTATATGAAATCTCATTATTGCACTGTTTTTCGGCTGAATAAAACCGAATTGGTTAAAAAAAAAACAAATGGCGCTCATTCTGTACCCTTGTAAAACTTTGATACTTCTTATTTAGCAAAAAAAAAAAGTAAAAAAAAACATGGAAATTGACAGCGATAGCGATATGAAATCAACTCCAGGCAGTATAAAACAGCTGCAAATGAAATTGTTAATAACCTTTAATAACTGCACTTTTAATAATTGTATGTTTGATGGGAAGATGAATTAAACTTTGTTTCATTAACTTCAGTTTTTATTTTAAGTAGGTATATTTTGTCACTGTAGTTGAAAGAAAAGCAGATTACGCACCTTGCTAAAGTGAGTTATTAATGCACTCGTGTTAATTTAGATTCCCAACATAACACTCGTGCATTAATAACTCACTTTGCGCTCGATGCAACAATCTACTATACCTACCCATTTAATTATTAATTCGGGACGAGAATCATTGGCATAGTTACTTTCTTGAATTTGACGAGGATGCAAAACAACACCTTGTGTAGCTCAAAAACAAAATATCAAAAGTTATCAAACCAATTTTTATTAAAAAGACACCTCCAAATTTCATCTGAATGGGTGCTAACAGTTCGGAACAAAATGGCTGTCAGGACGGACAGACAGAGCATCGGACAGTGCAGACATGGGTTGCGTTTTTGCCATTTGGCTACGGAACCCCTAAAAATGCCCAAAGTAACCAAGGAAATAGGTTATACCTGCGAGATCAAAAACCTTGAGCACGCCGTGCGTGCACGCGGTGAGTAGTATGGCGCCACGCGCGGGCGACGCGACTGCGTGCAGCGCACCCTCGTGCGCGTGCAGGCGCGCCAGCAGTTGCGCGCGCGGCACGTGCCACACGCATAGCACGCCGTCGTCATGCCCACTAAGCAGGCGCGCGCGCGCCGCCCAGCACAGCGCGCGCACGGCGGCGGCCCCGGGCGCGGCCAGCAGGCGGCGTGGCGCCAAGCTGCGGCTCCACACGCGCACGGCGCCGTCAACGCCGGCGGACGCCACCAATGCGCCGGACGTGGCCCAGCGCACCGCCGTCACGCCGTGCCGGTGCGCCACGTCGGCGCGCGCCTGCTCTTGCCAGCCGGCGCCGGCGCCCCAGTGCCACAGCCGCAGCGTGCGGTCGCCGCTGCCAGAGACTAGCGCAGCGCCGCAGGCGTCTGCACACGTTACTTCGGTGCGGTGACCGCGCAGCGTCTGCACAAGCGTCGGCTCCTCGATCTCTTCCATAGCTTTTCTGTATACAGCTTTCGTGCTTGTGTTTTTGCGATCAGGATTCCTCGTCGATTATACTACACTGAATCATGGTCGTGACATTTCCAGAAGTCAAGTATCATATATAAAGTTGAATCGTTCGGAATGAGTACTGGGCGTGAGTATGTGTCAGGTGGTGCAACCAGGCCGACCAGTGAATGATGTGGAGCGGAGAGTGGGGCCGCGACCTCGGCGTCCGGCACGCGTGCTATCGGTAATCGATGGTGTCGCGTGACCGGTGACACCCGGCTCGTCAGGGACACACGCGCCTACTGCCGCGATATACCCATACTTCGTACTACATTCATTTATTATTCACCTACTCTAAATAGTTCGTAATGACATTTACCAGCTGTAGGTCATCGTACCTTTGAAATCAAATTGAGTAAAAGTGCTGAGATGGCACGAATCTCTACATCTATATTATATTATACTACATACAGCTTGGATGAGTGTATAGAAAAACTATTAACCAAACCAAAACAAAGAAGTCCAAAGGATTAAATGAAGAAGTCGTTGATTGCAATATATCGCGATGGATAAACAAGCTTGTTTTCTAAGAAAATAATCATTATTTGTTTTATAGTTTAAAATTTTGAATAAATACATCACAATAATAAAAAATAAAAAAAAGGATTAAATGAGCCACAAGAGGATTGGATTAACAGAGAAATAATTACTGGAATTAATGAAAGGAATACATTAAGGAGCGAACAAAAACTACCCTAAAACCTACAAACCTAGAAACAGAGTTTAAAGCTAAAAGAGACATTGTAGCAAGCTTTATCAAGAGTACAAGGGAGGCATATTTTTATGGAGAGTTCAAGAAAGGCGTAAAGAAACCCAAAAAGATGTGGAAATTAATAAATACCCTCAGATATAATAACATTGTTCCTAGTTGTGCTCCCCCAAAACAAAAAACCGAAAATGGTGGCATGGCTACAGATCCCATTGAGATTTTTGAAATTTTTAATAGTTGCTTTGCAAATATAGGAACACAACCAGCAACCCACACACCATGTACACACTTACACAACAAAAATGTATACACCTTACAGAACCATAACCAGCACACTGGACATTATCAACTATCTAATTTTAAACCATGCACAGCTTCTGAGGTATCTACAATTGTAGAAGACTTGGATCCCAATACAAGAACAGGAATGGATGGTATTAGTACTAAGGCACTGAAATGCATAAAAAAAACAATTCTCCAAAATCTAACAGATTGCATACACGACGGAATCTTTCCAGAAAATTTAAAAATAGCTAAAGTCGCCCCAATTTACAAAGCTAGCACAAAATCAAATCCCGGGAATTATCATCCAGTTTCAGCCCTACCAATATTATCTAAAATATTAGAAAAATACATATTTAAAAGGTTAGACGAACACTGAACTGAAATTAACTTCTTATACGACCAATAATATGGCTTTCGACCCAAACCCCTTGGTGCAACTATTGACCTAATAACTACAATCAAAAAAAAAGATTGGCCAAAAAAATTTAGCTGTAGGAATCTTTATTGATCTAAAGAAGGCATTTGATACAGTCAGTCACACACTTCTATTACAAAAACTGGAAAGTATTGGTATAACTGGAACCGCTTATGAAATGATAAAGTACTTTTTAAGTGATCGATATCAGTTTGTTATAAAAGGAATTTACCAAAGCACGTCTAAACCCTCCCCCTTCGGTCCCTAATTGTTCTTGGTATATGTAAACAACTTACAGCAAGCGGGCTTACAAGGTCACCTTGCCCTATAAACAGACATGTCTGTTTAATTTTGGAGCCAAAATAAAAGAAATCACAAAAAATGCCTAAAATGATTTATATCTTATCGAAGTATGGAGTAACTCATCTAAAACTAGTCTAAAACCAAAAACCAATCCAAATTCTACAAAATAAAATAATCACAACTCACTACACAATTATGATTTTCTAACACCGTCAAAAACTATTTACAAAGAAACGAAAAGTATTTAAAAATAAAATAAAATAAAATCATTCACAAACTTATTCACTCACGCATCACATTCACAACAGAAGGTGAAATGAGCAAATACGCATACGTCGAGCTTGTCACATAATATTGTTTAGAGTAAGAACCAACCACGGTAAAATAACCTAACCTATAGGGGAGCACAGCTCTATAATAAACTTCCAAATGATGTAAAACAAGCGACTTCACTCAACTTAAAAACAAATTATTCACTTTTATTTACAACGACAATAGTACATTGTTACCCCAGGGGTGAAAGTAACTTATTTAGTCCCGAGACGGGGTTTGGCACCCGAATGAAGTGAGAGCGCCAATAGTGAGGAACTAAATAAGTGTTTAACCCGGGGTAAACACTGTGCTTTTCATTACGAATACAAGGAAAGTAAAAATAAAAACATGAATTAGCTAAAGAAAAAATGAGTAAATTTTATTTCGGATTGCCGCTTTCCCACCTATTTTTTTTTCTGTGGCCAGCCAACTATTCAGCCATTATTTTTCATTTTCATCATTGAAAAAATGGTAAATATTTTGCCCAACTCTATGTTATTTTAAAGAAATTGTTGAAACTAAATTATAATAAAGTTATTTAAAATTATATATTGTTTAATCAATACTTAACTTTAACTTATTTCAATTTTACATCGTGGCTGCATAGAAACTTGGAACATGGTTGAATAAAAATGTGAAAATAGAACTAGTTTTTTTTAATAATTTGACATCTGTCAGTTGAAAGCGATTCTCCCTAGGGATGAAAAGTATTACTTTATACTAATTTATAATCGGTCTAATTTAGCTGTAACACTATTTTACGAAAATGTTTTAGTAACTTTTTAGACCTATGTATCCTGCTTATGCTTACGAAGTTTCACTAAAATCGGTTCAGTCATTTCGAAAAATAAGGACTTGAAAGTTTGTATGAAATGCCGTAAGGTGTAAACGCTCTTAAATTACTACCGGATTCAGGCACCTGCTGAACTTATCTTAGGCGCAAATTATACAGAAAAGGCGTTAGGTCAAGGCAAAGTACAGGCATCTTGCCGGTTCAAAACGTTTCAATACAAAATGTAGGTAGGCGACACGTTGTGAATTATACTCAAGCGGCGTGGCGCCGGCACGTCGTTTCGTCGCCTGTTCCGCGTCGCTTGCAGTCGCGACTGGAGTGGCGCGCAAGCAGCACGACGTTTTGTTATACAGTAGGAGCAGAAAAATGCGTGACGATAGTGAAATTAATGTAGAGTTCTGCGAGATAATTGAACAATATCCAGCTCTTTACGACCATACTAAGTGGAGTACAGCAATAAAAATGTACAAGATAAAATATCGAGAGAAATAGGATTAAAAGTCAGTGCAACAGGTAAGTCCGATAGGTAAGTTCCACACAGGGTGCACCCAATATCTTCGGTGTCTCTGCACGTTAATGAGTTGCAGCGAAGCAAGCGCATCTTCATCGTGAGAGCAAGACATGCTATCACGATAAAATCAGCCTATTTAATGACAAGCTGCGGCGTCTCTTCGCCTCTTTGATATAATTTAAATCGCGTCCGTGCCGCTGGATGGAAAATTCTTTGGAATAAAATATAAAATAGAATTTGGACACGTTTATTTCTCCCCCTCAATGACTGGCAGTGTGCCTGTCTAAAGTCACCTGTAAACAAAACGACAACGCCGTCCTTCAGCGCCTGGTTGCCGCGGATTCAGCGGCAAATAAGTAAATGGGATGTGCATTCTGGTGAACAAAGTTGCAGCAATGCCCGAGGAAGCCACAGCCAGAACTATATTGCCGTCCTTGCGGAGTTGGGCACCAATGTAATGTGACGGCACAGTTGGTGCAGTGGCCAAGTGATTGACTGCTGCGCTGCATGTCGTGGGTTCGATACCCAGCCGGAAGAAATTTACTTTTTAAATTTACTTTTTACTATTTCTTTGGGGGTTTTATAAAGAAAAAAATGGTTCTTATGTCTTTTAAATGGTTAAAAACTATTTTGTCATCATCATCATCATCATCAGCCTATAATGTTCCCACTGCTGGGACACAGGCCTCCTCTCTATGAGAGGGAGTGGGCTGTAATCCACCACGCGGGCCCAGTGCGGGTTGGTAGATGTCACATGTCTTCGAATTTTTAGTTCTAGGACATGCCGGTTTCCTCACGATGTTTTCCTTCACCGTTTTTGAGGGCAGCGGTGATGAAATAAATAACACAAAGTAATGCGCCTGCCTGGGCTTGAACCCACGGCTTACTGCTCTTAAGTCGGGGCTACCACCACTGGGCCACCGCTGCTCAAACTATTATAAAAACTATTTTGTAATGGTACGAAAATCATAAAGCATTAAAATAAAACAAAATATCTAGTTACAAAAAGTGAACACCGGTTGGGGATCGAACTCGCGTTGTTTTGGAAAACTTACAGTTTTAAAAAATTATCAAAAAAAGTGCATACTGACTACGGATTCGAACTTGGCACCTCTTGTTTGGCAGGGCGGTAGATACTTTTATGACAAATGGTTTAAAATAGCCGTTCTATTCTAGTGCCTGTTATTTACCATTCTTAATGTGGCCTTGGACGACCGAGCGTGGCTGCAAGCCACCCTACCAATTCGTTTTGGTGGCCTCGGCGTCCGCAAAATTTCTAGTATAAGCTTACCGGCGTTCCTGTCTTCTGTCCACAGCACTGAAAAGCTAACCAGGAAGACTTTAACTCTCTCCCTGGTTGATTCGGAAGTGCCGTGCTTGACGGACGCAGAGGACGCCTGGAAAGTGGCTTGCCCGGACACGGATCGGCCCGAGAACCCATTCTCCCAGAGACAGTGGGATGAGCCGCTCTGCAGGTTGGTACGGAATAACCTTATTAATACGTCTACCAATAAGGCTGAGCGTGCCCGCCTGCTGGCTGTGGGTGAGTGGGAGTCGGGTCTCTGGCTTCAGGCACTACCGCCACCTAACATAGGCACTTTGCTAGGTGACACAACATTCCGGCTCGCTACATGTCTGCGATTGGGCGCTCCTAGCGGGGCTCCACATCGCTGTCGATGTGGTGAAGCAGTCGACGGCCTTGGACATCATGGCCTTTCCTGCAGTAAGAGCGCAGGTCGGATAGCACGGCACGCTAGCATTAATTGAATTCAGAAAAGCTTATTGAGGATGCTTCCAATATTGACTGGACGCCCCTGGAGGAAGCCACATCAGTTGATGAAAAAGTAAATTATCTTAATTCGGTTGTGGTCAAGTTGTATGACATCCACGCTCCTGTCAGGAAATTCAAGCTGAAGCGCCCACCTGCGCCATGGATGAATAATGGAGTTCGGATGGCGATGCGACGAAGGGATCGCGCGTTCCGGAAATATAAAAAGGATCGGTCCGAGGACAATTGGACCCTTTTCAAAACTGCTCGCAATCGTTCTAATCAGATGATACGCAACGCTAAACGCCGCCACATTCTTGATAATATCACTTCTGCTTGTCCTGCTGATATTTGGAAATTCCTTGGAACTCTAGCACTAGAAAGACCAAAGTCGTCAAATTGACGATTTTGTGAAGTAAAATGATAATATTTTTAAAGTTACGGCTTGTTGCAACATGACACTCTGTGACTTTTATTTTTTTGTGGTTTTAAACACCCTAGTGATATATAACGATGTTATCTTAATTAGTTCTGGAATTACAATAAGTAATACCTATTAAGATCACTATCGTCAAAATGACCCAATACAAAGGGCTCGGTTAACTTTGATACTTGAGGGTACAGAAATATTTTGTTTATATTATAGCTCAATACATCGTTGTGATAACTTATTCTTCGACCAGTGTTGAATATCTTATTGGCGTGTAAGGAGGATTTTACAAGTGAGTCATTACCAGAACAAGTGATCTTGAAACTTCTACATACCTACATGAAAAAAAGCCGCAATATCACCACATAATTTTTTTTTACCTCTAAAAAACTAGCGATAAACTGAGAGTCGAAAAAATAAGCATAGTTGGTACAATGAGACGTGCAAGAAGGGAAATACCAACGGTGTTCAAACCAACCATTCGTACCCCACGAGATTCCTTTATTTTGAAGACAGATACTCGGTCTAATGTCCACTCATACAAATATAGTATGAGTGGACATTCAATTATATACCGAAACTACCCTAACTATTTATCAGGGAAAACTTAATAAAAATGTTATGATTCTCAGCATTCTACACCCGACTGTTCAAATTGGTGCAGGGGAAAAAAAAATCCCGAAACTGTGGAATTTTATAATGCAACAAAATTTAGTGTCGATATTTTGGACCAAATTGCACGAATTGCACGGAAATGACCCATTCACATGTTTCATAATATTTTGGATATAGCTGTTATCAACTCGTGGGTTATTTACAGAAAAAAATACTCAAAAATTTTTTTTCGCCACTGTTTCGTACTCCAGCTCGTTTCTGAGTTACGAGCCGAACATATAAAAAATCGCCCAGGCCCAGCTCGTCTAATGGCTGATCCTGAAAATGTAAGCATGGAAGTAGAAGACACGGGGTCTAATAAAAGACGAACTTGTCAAATAAATATAAAATGTAAAAGAAATAAAACGTCTTACTTTTGTGACACATGTAAGAAACCAGTTAGTGGAAAATTACTAAAACATATTAAAAAAATAACATAATTTGTACAAAATGTGTCTCTGATTAAAATAATTAAAAGCTTATAAATAATAACTGTGTTTTCCTAACAATAATGTGACATCAACGTCAATGGATATCCTAACGTCAATATGACGATCTTGGTCTTTCTAGGCAGGACACGAATGCCGGTCTTTCTAGTGCTAGGTATCGGCAGATCGCGGCATTCAGACCTTCCTAAGGCATTTGGTTTGGACGATCTAAATCGCCATTTCTCCACTGTCCCTACTCTTGATAGTCTAACCAAATGTCAAACCATTGACTATCTTGCTGGTCTGACGCGACCCAATATTTCTCCATTTGTCTTCACCCCAGTCGATCCCGGAGAGATCAAGAAGATAATCCTGTCCATTAAGTCCAAAGCCGTGGGCTGTGATAACATCAGTCGTCACATGATTTTGACGGCTCTTGATCAGCTCCTTCCTGCAATATCCCATGTCATTAATTTCTCCCTTTACTCCGGTGTTTTCCCTTCTCTTTGGCGGAAAGCCCATGTTCGGCCACTCCCTAAAGTTCCTAACCCCACTCTTCTCAGCCATTTTCGATCTATTACCATCCTTCCCTTTTTATCTAAAGTACTTGAGACCTGTGTTCACAAGCAATTTTCCCACTTCATCCACCACAACTCCCTTATCAGTCCATTGCAATCTGGGTTCAGGCCCGGCCACAGTACCGTATCAGCCCTTCTTAAAGTGACTGACGATATAAGGCGGGGAATGGAAGACACTAAAGTTTCGGTTTTGGTGTTAATCGATTTTTCCAATGCGTTCAATACTGTCAGTCACGAAGTCCTTTTATCCATCCTCTCCTATCTCATGGTCTCTCCCGAGGTATTGGAATGGTTTTCTTCCTATCTTGAGGGGCGTCAGCAAATAGTTTTTGCTGGTGACTCTAGCTCCAGCTGGTGTGACCTTGATGCTGGCGTCCCTCAAGGCGGTATTTTATCTCCACTTTTGTTCTCTATTTTTATAGATCTCATAACTACCGAGCTTCAGTGTGTGTATCATCTTTACGCTGACGACTTACAGCTCTACTGTCAGGCAAGTATTGACAACTTGTCCGGTGCGATTGAGGAGCTAAACCGGGATTTACGTATTTTCAAAAATTGGTCTGATCGTTTTGGGGTGGCGGTTAACCCAACAAAGTGCCAGGCTATTATTGTAGGGAGCCCCCATAGCCTGAGAAGGCTGAATGGCTTAACGGGGCCCCGGTTACCTTTGACGGCACAGTCATTCCGTTTAGCTCTGACGTCAAGGATCTGGGTTTGCATGTTGACACTTGCCTTGACTGGCGTAAGCAGGTTACGATTGTGAGCAAGAGAGTCACCGGAACGTTGCGGTCGCTCTATCGGCTTAAAAATATTTTCTCATCACACATTAAGGTAACGCTTGTACAGTCCCTAATCTTCCCCATAATTGACTATGGTGATGTGTGCTACTACGACTTGAATGCAGATCTCCTCAATAAACTTGACCGACTTCTTAATAACTGCATTCGATTCGTATTTAATCTTCGTAAGTATGACCATGTATCCGCACATCGGTCACTTTTAAAATGGTTGCCCATCCGACAGCGCCGAGCGTTAAGAGCTTTGACTACCCTATTTTCTTTTCTCAATAAGCTTACTTCTCCTTTTTATGTGACTACTCATTTTCAATATTTATGCTCTGCGCACAGTAAGAATCTTCGTTCGTCCAACAATCGTCTTCTACGTTGTCCTTCTCACCGCTCTGGTTTTCTTAAATCGTCTTTCTTTGTCCAGGCTGTCTTCCTTTGGAATGCGCTCCCTCTGAACGTCAGGTTGGCCAACAGTCGGTTCACATTTAAAGTTAAAGCTCGGGAACACTTACTTAAGAAGCTGGCAGATTCATCTCATAATTAAATTGTTGTTAGTAGTTTATGTATGTATTTATCGTTATATTTTATTTTTAAATGTTTTATTACCATTTGTTATGCTACACCTACTATGTTTTCTCTCTGCATCACCCTAAGGTAGACTGGTAGAAAATGCCCAAGGCATTAAGTCCGCCTTTGTACAGTGTTTTTTTATACTTTTGCATAAAGTTTTAATAAATAATAAATAAATAAATTAATTAATTATCTCATTCGTCGTGCTCTTACCACCGCCGGGGTGCCAGCTGTCTTAGAACCCAATGGCTTGGCACGTGTCGATGGGAAGAGATCAGATGGTATGACCATAATGCCATGGAAGTTGGGTAGGCCTTTGGTGTGGGATGCGACTTGCGTCGACACTCTTGCGCCATCCCATCTTCCTAGCACGGTGAGCTGCTATGGGGCGGCTGCTGCAGGCGCTGAAAACCTTAAACGGCGCAAGTACAATAATTTTACTGGTAATTATGTTTTTGAGCCGTTTGGGGTTGAAACACTAGGGCCATTGGGCCCAAGTGCCCATCTTGTGTTTCGAGATATCGCCAACCGGTTGGTCGACGCTTCACGGGACCAGAGGGCTGGCCTCTTTTTTTGTCAAAGAATCAGCATTGCCATCCAACGTGGCAATGCGGCCAGCCTTCTGGGGACTTTTCCTGTCGACAGCGATGTCGACGAATTTTTTAACGCCCTGTAATTTTTATACATGTACATATTTTATTTTTATTTTATATTTATTTTTAGTTTGTAAATAATGTACATATGTAATATACCAAATTAATAAAAACATAGTGCCTGTTACTATAGTAAGTTGTCAGTTGTCAAACAGTTGAATAATGTGACAGAAATATTGCTCATCCCCCTAAATTATTAGCGCGATAATATTTAAATAGTCTATTGCAGACTATCATCTATCTTTTTTTTGCCAAATTTCAGCTTGATCCATTCGGTAGTTTTTGCGTGAAAGAGTAACAAACATGTTTACAAACTTTACGTTTTTAATATTAGTACGATTTTAACGCACAGCGCCATCTATCGAAATAGATAACTGCGAGCAGTCTCAGTTCGATAGACTTTAACTTCAAATATCTTTTGAAAGAGTGCACCGATTGCAATGAAACAAAAACTAAATGTTACTTCAAGTTACGCACAATTTTTGTGTATAAAAGTTATTTATCTACATTGCTTTTGTACATTTTAAAACACGACAGACACAGTTACAGTTTTAAATAAACAGACGAACAGACAAATATTCGAAACTTGCGGGAAATGGGTTTATTATATAAACTATATAAATATAAAGGCTCTTACCCGCCGCATCGGAATTACTTATGATATGTGGCACCAGATTTAATTAGAATTAAGCAAACAGACGTCGGCGATCCGTCAACGTCCTGTTACGCGCCACCTTCCTTGACAACTACCCAAGTCAATATGGCTACCCGCAACGACTTGACGTTCCGCCAGAGAGTATTGTAGACCGCTTCTCTCTCGTCTGTGGTAACAGTTTAGTTTGCAACGTGAATCATATGAAGCCTTTTTGCAAAGGCGCCAACAAATATAATAAATCTGTTGTTGTTGTTGTGTATATGTGTCTGTGTGTTATAAATATAGATTAGTACCTAATAAGATTTTATGTTCCCATGTAAGTGACGATTGGCTTAACGGCAATAAAGCTTTTTATACAAGATGCTTAATGTTTGATGCAGCTAGGCAAGGAATTCTAGGCTGAAGCGACAGACACAGCGGTATATCTTCAAAATCGTATTGTTGCATCTGGATTGGAAGGAAAAACGCCTTATGAAATATGGACAGTAGTCAAGCCAGAAATTAATGAATTAATTAATGATTTGAGAATATTTAGAAGCAAGGTTATGGTCCACATTACAAAAGAAAAAATGGGATAAGAAATCTGAAGATAAAATATTAGTAGGATACCTGGAAAATATCATGATTGTCTTATTAATATAGATTTTAAGGTGTCTTCAATTGAGCCGTGATTTGACAAAGACAAGAAATGATTGTAAAACAATAATAACCTTATGTGCAGAAGTTTTTATGTATTTGTATGATATTTCTGAAACTGAAAATTTAAAGAATGTTTTAGTTTCAAATTTCAAACTTAAAGATTTAGGAGAAGTAAAGCAACGTCTTGCTTTGGATGTAAGTATAGATAAAGTTAATGGAACTATAAAACTATGCCAAGGAAATTATGTGAACCGTTTGCTTAAGAAATTTGATATGATGGACTGTAAATCAGCAGACACTCCTATGGAAGCTAAATTAAATATAATTAAAAATGAGAAATTTGATTCTCAGCTTCCTTATCAACAGCTTATTGGTAGTCTAATGTATTTAGCTGTATTAACAAGACCAGACATAACATTTTCTGTTGGTTTAAGCCAAATAAAAAAAATTGCTACAACTCTGAAAATTGGTTATGTGCAAAAAGGGTGTTAAGATTTCAGAGTCAGACAAAGAATGATTATTAAATGTACACTAAGAATGGCAATTCTAAATTAGAGAGCTTTATTAACGCAGACTGGGGAGAAAATGTTGTAGATAGGAAATCATATACTGGCCTGTGTTTTACTCTATCTGGTGGTGCAGTCTCATTGGCTTCAAAAAAACAGAAAAACAGTAGCTCTTTCAAGTACTGAGGGCGAATATATGAGTATTATGGAGGCCTGCACAGAGGCAATTTACTTGCGCCATTTACTAAAGACGCTCTTAAGCTGCCTCCCTAGTTTATTTTGATCAGGGGTAGTATTGTGATTTAGTATCAAATTAAACTAATTTAATGTACTGCCATGTAATGGCAACTCTCTTCTTGTTGATGCTATCTCTATTATCTATGGCATTATTGCTTTGTCTATTACTGTACAGTTAACACTTAACAAGCGTTGTTTTATTATAGTTATGTATTTATATTTAATTATATAACAATAATATATGTGTATTTATATTTAAGAAATAGTATAGGTTTTAAGTTAGTTAAGGCACATAAACAGATTTTTCTCTTCATTCTCTCACACACTATCGTCTACATTTATTTTTAATTTTTCCTTTCGCAGGTCTGCTGGCAGAAATTTCGTTTGAAATCAACAGTACCTTTGTACAAATATTTTATGGTTTTTCCTTATTTATCTACTGTGTGTACATACATAGTAAAATTAATTTAAAAAATATATCGGGAACAGGGTCCAAACCACCGGCGGCGTGGCGGCGGTGGTTGCGGCTCCAGAAAAAGGAACTTCCTAACAATGCGAGTCATGTCCAGGAGTACCGCTTCCTGAATCAAGCCCTTGATCGAAATGCCTTACGAGAGCCTCCTCAGGTATTGGTCGAAGCTCTTAGCAATTAAGCCATTGGCTGAAACGACTATCGACACAAAATACAAATTACTTGATTTGCTTATCCTTTTTGGCTTACACGAGGTTTTCGGCATGCGGGACAGTTTTGTACGTCAACAATAATTGCGCGCCGCTCTAATCGATCCACCACCACTATATCAGACTTATTGGCAACAATCGTTCAGTCAGTGATGATGGATTAATCCCAGTTCAGTGAGATATTGGCATTTTGGAAAACTGGATCGAACATTACGCTACATTCGGTAGTTATTCGTCTTCATAAATTCATATGGATGAAGTTATGGAATTGTATAGACAAAATATTCGGTTTCTTCGAAGAGGTCCTCGGAACGTAGCCAAGCTACGGATACTGATGGGTCGACATCGGGCCCATGTAGGGCCCGATGTCGACCCGTCTGTGATGAAGCGTCTGTGAATCTCCTTACTCTGCAAAACCTACTTGCGGACGTTAATGTCAAGCACTAACAGGTTTGCGTCAGTTCTCTTTAGCCAAGGAGAGCAGGGTGAGCCTCTTGTCCACCGCGACCACATCTCGATGCACCCCCACGTCGGCTTCTAGGAAATATTCCCTGAGACTGCATATCTCGCGATTGTGGAGAGTTGCAGGACTTAGCAATCCTCAATCTCTACACCTCCGTGGGATATACAGTCTCATATCCGAAGAACGTGGATGATAATAATATATTCGATTTGCCGTCAATAATTTACGGACCTTCCTGTCCAGCGCGTCTAGTTGTGTTTATGTCCAATTGAGTATGCCGAAAGAGTTCATCAAAACCAACACGACCCATTCGTTGAAGGCACGCACCATATTTCCACCTGATAAAAGACTATTAAATACTTTTCAGGCGGCCGAAGAAGCACTCCTTCAACGATTGCTTCATGTAAGCAACATTGATACCCAACGCTTCTAAAATACCCAAATAATTTTAGGTTTTAGTTGCTGAGAGGGATCTAAGATTTTTGAAATCCGAGAGCTGGGTTCCCACAAATTCTACAATCTCCCTCGCATGACATGCGTGACCACAGATTTGTCGACACTAAATACAATCTTGATGGCTCTACTGAAAGTTTCAGTTACTTTTAGTAGCTCCATCCATAAGAAGAAACATGGATGGGTTTTAATCAGAACAAGTCCGACACTACCATCCGCTCCGCCCAGAGCGGGATCCCGGTGATTTGATGATTTCCCATCCGTAAAAAAAAGGCTAAGCAGAACCAAAGTGAACTGAAACTATTATCCTGAAATTTATTTCGCTCAATCCGTATCGGTTCGCTATTCCTCTGGATTTGCTGACATCCTGGATAGCGAAGAACTGTCCTCCATTGCTCCATACACAATATCAGGAAGGTGCGCAGAAATGCATCAACTTTAAACAACTTTAGCACCCTCATGAGCCATGTATGTGGCGTCGAGTCATAGGCCTTCTTATAGTCTTTACAAAGTGTTAACAGATCCCTTTGGGAACAGGGAACCAGTTGACTAATGACCATATCAATGAGGAGCAGCTCCTTAGTACTGCGGATACCGTTCCTACATCCATTTTGAGAAGCGGATATAACAAAATTTTCGTCAATATGTTTAGTGATTTTATATCTCTCAAAATGGATGTAAGAACTTTATAGACTGTTGGAAGACACATAATATGCCTTTAATTTTTGAATTCCGCAGTACCATCTTTATTTATGGAGCAGGTGGGTTATTCCAGAAGTCAGGAACTCGGGCAGCGACTGAAACTTACATTATTTACCATGTCCACCACGTACCACTCACGACGTTATCGCGATTATGTATTTTTTTAGACTGACGTGGTGGGAACATCTTGCGTTTTCGTAAAATCTAAGTGAGGGAAGAAGATGACAATATATCCCTCAGTTTAAAACCATAATAGTCGTTTTACTAACACATCTTAATACGAAGTGACTGTTTAGTTTTATTTATTTATTTATTTATTTTTAGGAAAACTTACAGCTAAGCAGACATTTAGTAATAGTTTATACAAAATATGGCCAATTACAAGTTTCCACATATAGTAAGTAGAATATTTGAAACTGAAAATTTATAATAGATAATATATGTAGGTATATAACACCAAACAGTAAAAATTACTATTTAAACTCGAAGAAGCAATCACATAAAATTTTCTTCAATTTATTAAAACTAGTATGGAAAATGTCGATCTAAGCTTCCTGGCAGGTTGTGTTGTACATACGACTCGCTCTCACCATGAACGAGTTCCGTCTGTACGTAGTGGCTACCACTGGGGTGTACAATAAATGAGGTCTACGCAAGAACACAGACGGCACTCGCAGCCCAACTTTATGAAGCAACTCGGTAACACCAGTTGTCCCATTGGCTATCTTGAAAAGAAACACAAGGTCTGATATTTTTCGCCTTTCGTAGAGAGACCAGACCTGAGAAGCATACTCCAAATGACTACGGACAAAGGAACAGTATAGTATCTTAATAGTTTTAATATTCTTGAACTCAGAGGACACCCGGAGAATAAAACCAAGTGCTTTTGATGCTTTCTTAACTACATTGTCTATATGCGCATCAAAGAGGAGCTTAGCATCAAAAGTAACTCCCAGATCCCTGATGGCGTTGACCCTATTTAGTGTTGTATCCAAGAGCATGTAGTTATAGCCGATCTGGGTAGGTTTCCGTGTAAAGGAGCAAACATAACACTTGGAGACATTTAGATCCAACTTATTATTTATACAATACTAATATTGAAAACTATTAAGGTCGGCCTGTAATAGATGAGCATCCGCCAGGGTATTTATTTGTCTCATTATCTTGATATCACCAGCGTACAGTAACAATTTTGAGCACCGGAATGAAGAAGAGATATCGTTAGTAAATATATTAAATAACAACGAACGAGAATTAAATGCTGCAACAACAATTACATCATTTAGTAAAAAAAAACACGAGAACATAATTTTATGACGGTTTGATAAACTAACAAGTAGGAATATATTTCGATAATATTACATTAACATTTTATTCTCGTAATTTAATGCCTGATCTTTGAATACTTTTGTAAAATTTCGTAACTTCGTAAATAACAGTCTAAAAATTACAAATGTATTACCACCCACTGATCTCAAAAATGACATAAATGGCGGGTGCAGCTTTTTTGAACGCCGTTGACTTTCGACAGATTTATATAATGACATGTTGTTTTTCACAGTCAAGAGTTACACAGACAAGTTTCGGAAATGTGGCTTGCATGAGTCCGTTTGTTTTATCTATACCACTATTATAAAGCTGAAGAGTTTGTTTGATTGAACGCGCTAATCTCAGAAAATACTGGTCCAATTTAAAAATTCTTTCGTGTTAGATAGCCCATTAATCAAGGAAGGCTATAGGCTATATATGATCACGCTATGACCAATAGGAGCGGAGCAGTAATGAAAAATGTTGTGAATACGGGGAAAATGTGACGCAGACGAAGTTGCGCGGTACAACTGGTCTTACATATAGCTCAAATACATGTTTCCTGCGCTATCAATACGCGATATGGCCTTATTTTTTATGTTACTAAAGTAGAGGAGCTTTAGTAACATAAAAAAGAAGGCTATATTGCAAAGCTGAGGCTACATGATAATCATAAGCTGCTAGGATTGCTTTGATTTGATTGGTTTATTTACAATTTTGCTTAATAGGCTAACAGTATATCAATATAAGTATCGATAGACACCCCACACAGTTATATAAGTAGATTTTATTTGCAACTCTCAGTTACACACAACATTAATTTTACATCATGGTGCCAATAGTCGCGATACTAAAATTTCTGTGATGTACAGAAAGGCAGACAGACAGACGGACAGGATGAACCTATAAGGGTTCCGTTGTTGCCATTTGATAACTGAACCCTAAAAACGACTGCATTATGAAATGACGAGGATAAAGGGGCAGGGTTAATTTACGGAAATTATTGTAATCTAACCCCAGCAGTCTTGTTCACCTCATCATTCATCATTTCAGCCGAAAGACGTCCACTGCTGGACATAGGCCTCCCCCAAGTATCGCCACATTGATATAAGGGGGGTTTTGCCATAATCGCCACGCTTGGCAGGCGGGTTGGCGATCGCAGTACGATTGTCACGAAAGCACTGAGAACGCTGCTGCCCGTTCTCTGGAAAGTCCCTTAGTCGCCTCTTACGACACCCACGGGAAGATATGGAATGGTGCTATTCTTTACGTCCGACACCATACAGAACTTGTTCACCTAAACCAGGTTTATTTTAGAGAATGTCAGGCGCGGTTGACTTGTTCAAGTAGTAAGTAGAAACCTGTGCACAGCACGCACGTTGTTCCCGCGCGCCCGCCGCAGGCTGCGCTTGTAGCAAGCGTCTGGTGCACACACGCACTCCTGATGTTGGCGTGCCGCGGTCACACTCACGACTAAGCCCCTCATCAATACTTAATAATGTCCTTGACACAGCTTGTACCAATCACTACCCCCCAGATCGATTCACCAGTCATGTTCATTGGAAGGTCAACCTTTGTTTACTTATCAAGTAAACGGTTACGCAACAGTCGCACGCGATACGCACCCGCGACACACTGATCGACCATCGCCGCGTGTCCGAGCACACCGCTAGTGTAGGACACTTACGTCATCTGCGCGTTCAATCTCAGTCACCAGCTCATGACATCCGGACTTGCTTAGTGAGGTTTCTCATCTGGCCTATGCCTGACCAGAGCTCAAGCATGCTCATAAAATGATTGTAATGAGACTCTAATATGATAGCTAGCTCTATATACTAATATGATAGCTAGCTCTTTATACTGTGTACGAAACCTATGCATCTGAGTCGTTACTATATGAATAGACATAATCTACAGCTTTCAACAAATCCGTGAAACCGCGAAAATCATCACTGTACTAAGTGTATCAATATCAAATCCATTTATTTGCCAGAATGTAGGTTTAAAAAGTATAATCTTTAAAACTATAATGATCCCTTTATATTCTACCATTGCTTATGGTGTACAAATATTTAATTTTAACCTTCCTTATGTTATTATTTTAATTACATTTAAAATAAGTTAAAACATGATCCGATGATCCGACTGTAATATTATATTTTGGAACTTATAGGTTTGACCAAATTGCACACGCACAGTTTTTCTTGCCAAACTCTACTTTAGCATTGATTTATTCATAAAAAATTACATATATAATTACATATATAATTATATATATATATATATATATATATATATATATATATATATATATACATATATTACACTTATGTATTTCGCGTGCTACAAAAATGAAATTCAGGTAACTAGAATTTGTTTAGTTCTCAACTTCATGTTCTCGTTTTCGAAACTGGGCACACATCATATTCTTAAACCATATCCTAATATAACGAATACATAATTATTATAATAACTCTGAATAAGTCTCGCTAGATTATCAAATAGCTTACTAAGCGTCTCTTCGCGGTAATCATGGTTTTCGATATATTGGAATTCACAACGTAGGAAATAATGACGATTACATCGTAGATGGCTGACCAGTGGTAGCAGGCGGTGGTAGTCAGCGAGGCCATAATACGGCGCAAGTGGGGCGACGAGGCCGGGCAGTGGAGGGGAGATCAGATGGAGACGGTGCGCAGCCTCCGCACGGGGCGAGCGCGCCGCCGCCGTGTGCCACTCGCGTGCTGACGAGACTGCGGCGCGCACGCACCCCGATCCGCGTGTGTACTGTGAGTGCTGTGTCGTGTCGTGTCGTGTCGTGTCGTGTCGTGTCGTGTCGTGTATACCAGCGCGCAGCATGCGAGCCTGGACGGTGGCGCTGCTGCTCTGCGGCGTCGGTGAGTCCGGCCACTCGTGCGCCATACAATACTAACAAGTGCGACTCTAGCCTCCACCTTGCAGACAAAACAACATTATTGTCCCCGGGTCCAAAACCTCAATAACCATTCAATAAACTGGCTTCAGGTAGAACCGTGATTAAAAGTTTTAACGAAAATTCATAGTACATGAAAAACGTGTAAATAGTGTAAATTGCCATCGAAGTGTCTCACGGAGACATGTCGCGTTCAATATACAAAATATTTACCAAACGTTAATCGATAGCAAAACCACAATAATAACAATATATAAAATATTTTTTATTGGATTACTAGCTATACCCGGCCGGTACGCGTTGCAATACTTGAAATGCACTTTTTCCTACCTATATACTTACGAGCGAACGAATGTGTCCTAACCTGACTGACTTAACTCTGCTAGCATGTTCTGCACATGTTTTGGTGATCCTCAAGGAAGCATTTTAGGGCCCACCTTGTTTTTGCTCTACATAAATGACCTTTGCAAACTAAAGCTAGAGCATGGTACTATCATAACTTATGCCGACGATACTGCTCTACTTTTTCGGCTGACTCAGAATATGAAGTCTACAATGTTACGCAACATGGATAATATTGTAAATAAATGGCTTCAAAATAACTTATTAACTCTAAATGCAGAGAAGACAAATTACATTAAGTTTTCGATGTGCAAGCAAATATCAAATATCCCCTTATCGTTGCATGCTCATTGTTGCCCAATCCCTGGAGATAGCCAATGTAAATATCCCAAAAATCAAATGACAGACAGATTAAAATACCTGAATATTAAATTAGATGAAACCCTATCCTTCAAACACCATAATATAGCACTACAACACGCAGCACTACCATACAGCACAAAATTTACTAAAGGAGACGGAAAGATATAGTTAGCCCTCAAAAAAGTACAGAACATGCTTTCACAGCAAAATTTTATTTGTACCTCGGACCGCTACTCTTTAATAGGCTAAATGAAAAAGGGAACATGTACTTCTTAAATTATAGTAAATGCATGAAATTCCTTAAGGAAACTCTTCAAGCTATGTCCTATGAAGATACAGAGAGGTTATTACCAGAGGTCAGAATTAGGTAGAGTTATTTTTGTACTTGCATCAAAATGTTGATATTAATATGGATCTTTCCTTGCGTGTGCGCATTGGAATTTTGCAACTTCGGACTTCCGATGTCGGATGGTTTAAAATATGTAAAAGTAAATAACTTTTATATTTAATAAATCACGGGATTTTTCTGCTCTTTAAAATTAGTCTCGGGATTTGAGGCATATCCACTTTATTCTTTCGCTGTATGAAATCAGTGTAAGTACACAAATAACTCTACCTAATTCCGACCTCTGGTTATTACTTGTGCTAAAGTAAATATTATTCGCATTACTGTTATTTTGTTTTTTCAATTAGTTAGTAAGTTAAGTAATTATAATTTTATACACCTTATTACACATGTACCAATTATGTTTATTAGTACATTGTGTATTAAGGACGGTAAGTAAGGAATTACGATCGAGGCTCTAGTAAAAGTCCAAAGTCGAAGACTGAGGGCTTTCTGAGGCGAGGTTACGGTACGGGAATTACGAACCGTCGAGGTTCGTAATTCCCGTACCGTAACCTCCGTACCGCCCGTGAAGCATACAATGTTTTTCATCACATTTGCGAGTAAATAATTATGAATTATAGCTTTAATACACACGTCAGCACAACAATTATTACGAAATACGTGAACTTTTTTAAGCGGATGGCGGGCTCCATCTACACCACAGATTATACAAATGTTCCGAAACGTTAATGGCAAATACTTACGTAGGTATATAGCCATAACGGAGTGTAAAAAAAAACGACGTTTTGATACAAAAAACTATCGATTAAAACATTATTTGAGTAACATGTAGTGAGACTGCAATTTAAGACAATTTTTCTATTGCGTGTAAACTCCTTGCTTGAACTTGCATAACCTATGTGCTGTTATAAAAATAAAAAATAAAATACTTACCGCCCTAGGGTTTCATGGCAAAAAAATATCCCGAGGGTTTTATATGGGGCATTACGGCCAAGTTAACGTGTATGTTTAGATACTGTTTACGTGCAAGTGTGATGAAAATGATAATACATGTGTTTTTTTAATCAATTAATGTTACCTCCAATCGCCTGAAACACAGGATTACCTAGTTCAGGCACAAACCATGAGTGAACTTGACAGAGATTTACGAGAACTTATACAAGTTCACTTAAATCTACCTATGTCAAAAAAAATGTCTGTTAATGTTTGTTATGTGTGTTTTTTTTTTCTTTGAAGAATAGACCACCCCATAAATAGTAGCATTTAATCATGAAACGCATGTTGATTTCTTCCTTGTAATGTCTAGATTACAGTGGTAATATTGGCTAAGCCTTGTCTAACGGGAATATGGAGAAATACGAAAAAGAAAACGTGAATCTCACAATAACCTAAAAACGATGCACTTATTTGACAATATCGCTAATGTCAAATAAGTGAATTGCATTGGTATTTTAAGTTAAAATCGTGCTCTGTTCAATTGTAAATAGTACCAAAAAAGTCGCTTAGCTATATTTGTCTTAGTTGAATGATTTTGATTTGATTTTTACGACGCGATAGACTGATTTACGAGAAACAATTTATAATTAATTCCGTAATTGAACGGCATCGCCCGGAGATTACTTTCAACGATCCCCGTGAAAAAAATTGCATCAAAATACTTTCAAAACATCGTGAGGAAACCGGCATGTCCTAGAACTAAAATTTCGAAGACATGTGACATCTACCAACCCGCACTGGGCCTGCGTGGTGGATTACAGCCCACTCCCTCTCATATAGAGGAGGCCTGAGTCCCAGCAGTGGGAACATTATAGGCTGATGATGATGATGATGACTTTCAGAAAAAAGTTCCGGAGATAATTTCGGACCAACTGACAAACACGGTTTGGAACTTGATTTAATAGAATATGTGTTTCTTAATAGTAATAGTAGTGAGGAGCTCGTGACTAAATAACAACACACACGATAACAGCCACTCGGGTTGATCTGTAGGTGAAGCTGTTGGTGCCAGCTATCATTTGTAGATCTTTGAAAGTCGTTATAGGTAGTCAGTGACCCGAAAGTCAGACAACCAGTCTTAGTAAATTGTCTTACCCAGTATACTAGCTGGGTTGTGGAGATAAGATAGGCAGTTTGTCTAAGTCAAACACTGGTATTCAGCTAGATCTAGTTAGTCTGGAAGCCGATCTCAACATAGTGGGGAAAAGGCTAGGCGGATGATGATGTATTAAGTAGTAAGTATAGGTACATTTCCAACACCATTAAAGCCACAATGACTAGGTGATTAAAAAAGATATATTATTTATTGAGGTACGATATTATACTATGTTGATATGCAAATATTA
Source organism: Cerastis rubricosa (assembly GCA_949152445.1). NCBI lineage: Eukaryota > Metazoa > Arthropoda > Insecta > Lepidoptera > Noctuidae > Cerastis > Cerastis rubricosa. The sequence goes on from OX424541.1 coordinate 21,992,683, forward strand.
GGAAGGTTATATGTTCCAAGCTGGCCGTGTATGGAGACACAAAAACACATTGTAGGTAATAACGAAAAATAATAAATATTTACAAAAAACTACTATTTTTTCTTTCCCTATATTCGAAATGAAAAGTAGAGTGCTTAACAAGGGTGAAAGACATCAATTCCTACTCGAACTATAGCCGCCCTCGCTGCGCTCGGGCGTCTAAATACCTCGTATGGGGATTGATTCCTTTCGACCCTCGTATAACAATCTACTATTTATTACTTTTAATCATCATTCATGATCAATTAGCAGTATTTCATCTAAAAAAGGTGGTGCTTCTTATATTGAAAACCCACATTGAATGCAAATATTACTATGACCAATTCATCTTGTTGACTGAGCAATTTGGATACTTTCTTGTAATAACATTAGGCTGTATCCACAAACTGCATCTAGTTGAATAACTGAAAATCGTGTAAAAAGTGAAAACCGCTACCGTCCTTCTGGTGCAGTTGGGTAAAAATATATTTAGTGGAATTAATCAACACAGGGCCGCGATATAAATAGTATGATCAAGTTCACATTTTCAAAGCTGTATCACTCACCTCGCAAGAAATCTATTGTACACATACAAGTAGGTGTACATCTGCAGCGGTCTCTGACAGTTATTGTCTTCGCGCTTTTCGAAATATACTACTTTTCTTACTGGACTAAACTGGACTGGCTTTGTGGAGTATGTGCTGTACTTTCAGATTCCAATTTCATTCAATCTTTTCAATTGAGACGGAAATTCTAAAAAAAAACACTTTATAGAAATCTAAAATAAACAAACAGTAAATGTCAAATGATGTTGATCAGCAACCGAAACAGCTGATTTAATACGTTCCGTGCCACGATGATTTTAAAACTACAGGGGAGTTCTACAGGGGAGTGTCATCGCGGCTCCATTATTTCTAATGTATATAAATGATCTTCCGAGACAAGTGAAACAGCCGATGGTGTTATTCGCTGATGATAGCACAGCGATAGTAAAATGCGTAGAAAAAGTAAATTATGGTAATGACATCAATGACACATTAGAAACAATAATTAATTGACTCAACACTAATAATCTAATTATTAATCTGCAAAAAACAAAAATTGTGTATTTCTATCAACGTTTAAACCCTGACCCTTTAACAATTGAATACAATGGACAAAATATTGACAAGACAAATGTTACTAAATTCTTAGGTATATTAATTGACAGCCAATTATCTTGGAAACCGCAGGCAGAAGAACTCTGTAAAAAGTTATCTAGAGGAGCTTATATCCTCTACAACTTGTCGAAAAAAGTTAATATTGACACTATCATTATAGCGTACCATGGGCTGGTTGCCTCTGTCTTAAGATACGGGGTCGCATTTTGGGGTAATTGCAGTGAAAGAGAAAGGGTATTCAGAGCCCAAAAATATTGCATAAGATCAATGACCGGCATTAATTCAACAGACAGCTGTAGTCCTATGTTTAAATCCCTAAAATTAATAATTTTAGGGAGCTGAAACTTACCTTTCCATCATTTTACATTCTGGAGGTAGCATTATTTGTTAAACCGAACATAAATCTTTTTGAAACAAGGATAAATATGACATCAAGACACTACTGAGATCCCAATACAAAGATCTAATATAATAAAATACCTAAGGAGATTAAAAATAAAGCCAAGCATTTTTTCAAGAAGAAATTAACTAAGCTATTAATCGGAAAATGCTATTACGCCGTCAGTGAATTCTTAAATACCTACCCTATGACATTGCGCAATATTATTTCAATTTATCAATTATATTTAATGTATTTCATGAACTCATACCAATATTATTTCAATTAATAAATTTTATATAATCTTAAATTATTAAAATATATAAGTACGTGTACTTATATATTTTAATAATTTACTAATAATTTTAATATTAATTTTAATAAATATTAATTTTAATTTTTTTTAATTTAGTACACATGATTATTGTTGTCACGATGACTTTAAATTTTTAAAGTATTTGATATTAAACCAGACTACCTAATAATTATTGATATATATAGATATGAATTACTCATGATTATTTTAATACTTATATGTTGCACGCCATTCGGTAGAATGTACTGGATCCCATTGTTTTACGCCAACAACACCATTATTTGTGACCTACGTTCTTTGCAAATAAATTATTTCTGATTCTGATTCGCACTTGACCGGTTTTATTAAAAAAACCGGTCAAGTGCGTTTCGGGCCACGCGCAGTGTAGGGTTCCGTAGTTTTTATAACAGCCAAGTGCGGGTCGTATTCGCTGACTGATAGTTTCGTACCATGCTCTAACTAAAGGCCGAAACAATGTGTATCGAGCTAACAGTATGGAAGGCGCGCACAGCGTCCGTCGTTTTCTATGTGGTTATTGTTATACAAAATAAATGGGTACATTTTGATATAATAATAGCAAATTAATAAACTATTTCAATCTGCGAATTCCCACACTCAACGAGACTCGATATGAAGTTCACGATTCAACTATTTCACCACAATACACAATCTCAAGAATTCCATAATTTTCTTAACTACTTATGGTAACGAAATCATTATGCGATGTAATTCGACGACAACGCCATCTAGTTAGAAAATAAGTACTACTTGTTACACAAAACTGAAAAAAATATAACTTAAATGAGATCTGGATTGACACAATCCTCAACTAATTTATTTACTTAGACAAAACTAACTATAATTTTATTCGACAACAACTGTTTTTTTTTATAAAACTTGTTTGGGAATTAAACAATAGCGCGATACAACTGACGCTTAGCGCCATCTATCGACATTTTTATGGAGTTGTTCGAAATTTTCGAGTCAAATACAATTGGTCGACTATTACTCGTAAACTTGTAAACCCTATTTAAGTGTGATAGTTTTCCTTTAAACTTCGTTATATATGGGTACTACTGCCGTGACATTTGAATTTATAACTACAACCGTTTATTTAGTAGAGGGGGGGACACTTGACTCTAACGAAAATTGAAACTTTAAAACTTGATAAGTCACGAACGGTTTACTTAATCAAAAAACCCCTAATATTTTTGAAAGACATATCCAACGATATCCCACACTATGGGAAGGACGAAAAAAAAATTATCATCCCACTTTACATGTAGGGGAGGTACCCTAAATAATTACTTTTTTCAAAATTTTATTTTGCCACTTTTTCGGCCTCATTAACGTGTATACTCATGCCAAATTACAACTTTCTAGTACCAATAGTTTTTGAGCTAAACCGCGGACAGTCAGACAGATGGACATGGCGAAACTATAAAGGTTCCTTGTTGACTACGGAACCCTAGAAACCCTGCTTTTTTTTTTGTTGTTTAGATTTTTCAGTATTTCAGAATAACCTTCTTAACGTGGGTTTAGGAATAAGAATTATCGGATAAACCTTTTAGATTGTTTGTATGTATTGAAAGCGCGGTTATAGGGCGATGATCAGACGACCCGCGTTTAAAACACGGGTGGTTCACACTTACCGATTTTCGAAAATAAGAAAAAAAATACCTGCCCATTTTATTATTGATTCGGAACGAGAATTATTAGCATAGTTACCTCCTTGAATTTGACGAGGATGAAAAAAGATCCTTGTATTTAATTTATAACTTACATTACAATTTTTATTACTTACAATATGAATGAGCATTCTAAATGTTGTTGTTATATAGTTTGGTGCTACGGAATCATGAGTGTACGAGTCGCACTTGGCCTGTTTTTTTTATCTCGGCAGAGAGATATGCTGATATAATGCGTAAATATTTTTTGAATATGTATTTATCATCTGTCTCTTGCCCTTATCCTTATTATTGAATATGTATTTTTATGTGTCGTAAGAGGTGACTAAGGCACTTGCCAGAGAATGGGCAACAGCGTTCTCTGTGCTTTTCTATTATGGCAAAACCCCCCAAAAAGTCAATGTGACTTAGGGGAGACTTATGTCCAGCAGTGGACATCCTTTGGGCTGAAATGATGATGATAATGATGCAGTGTTTATAATAGAATAAAAATTATTAGTTATTAAAATGCACTGAAAAGACGAACACAAATCTCTAAAGTACATGAAAACGATAAAGGATAACAAAAAATCACAAAAGCTTGTCGCGTGAATGGTAAAGGCTATAAAAACTATACGCGACAAGCTTTATGAAAGCTTGTTTTTAAAAAGATTTTTTTACTAATAATTTTAATTGAACATTTATAGTTTTGTTGTAATCGTTTCACACCACACATCATTACCTCAACACTATTTTCATATTTGTGCTATTAACCATTGAGGAGTTTTCTCGTGAGAAGACAATCCTGGCTGTGAGATCAGGTAACGATAGGAATTATGTTTATTCATCAAAAGTGATCGCGTATCCATACCAAGTTTTATGTCTGTGCTATTAACCGTTAACAACGGAAAGTGGTTCTAATTTAGCTTCCAAGATTCGCGCCGAACACACAAACATTGCAACATTTAAAAATATTGCTATACTTCCCTTATCCATGTCGTTCGTTCCCACACGTTTGTGGTTCGAATCCCATACTAGGTCTACAAAGTAAATAAAGTTCATCCTATTAGTCAGTCAGGAAGTCAAGACGCGCGCAGAGATGATTGAGCCAGGACGTGTGTTTGCAGGTGCGGCGTACGCGGCGCAGCGGTCCCGCCCCGCGCCCCACGCGCCCCCCGCGCCCGCCGCGCGCGCATCGCGCTCTCTCACCGACAACGCCGGCGGTGACCGCTGGCGGAACCTCATCGCGGGTCAGTCTCGTGCTTACCACCACCACAATAAACTACAAACCTACTTACTAACATAATAAGCTAATCAACTGTTTTTGAAAAACCAGCACACGCACCACAGACTACATTGGTCGCAAGTTAGTTCGATACTTACTCAAGCCCCACGGGCGCGTCGTTTTCCGTTCGTCGCGATGGGAAAAGAATAATAATATTATTGAATCGTATTTCGATACTTAAATAATAACAAGAATCGGAACCTTTTACTTAGAATCAAAATATGCATGCATATGATAGGAAAACCACTACATAAAAAGGATGATCCTCAAAATATACAAAACTACAGACCCATTGCTCTTCTTTCAATATTTTCCAAAATAATTGAAAAGGTTATTTATAACAGTATATTATACATGTTTCTTGAAAAAATTGCATTTTAACTAAAGAGCAGTATGGTTAGAAAGTGTAAAAACATAAACATGGCCATTTATGAATTGATTAATGAAATAGTTACTAATATGGACCAAAAAATACCTGTAACAGCCTTATTTATGGATATGACTAAGGCTTTCGATTTCGTTGACCATGGAATCCTTCTAAATAAGTCATATAAATATGGCATTAGGGGCAAAGCTGTGAACTTAATAAAGTCATACATACCTTACTGGCAGAAAACAGCTAACTAGTATTTCAGCAGTCGATGATCAAACTAAAACTGAAATTAATTACCAATCGAGAGAGAGACAAATTTACTATGGTGTGCCTCAGGGAAGTGTGCTTGGCCCTTTATTATTTTTATGCTATATAAATGTCCTTCCAAAAACCATACCACATCCTATGACCCTATTTGCTGATGACTGTACTTTAATATTTTCTGGTAAAAATAGTGATTCATATGAAAATGACATAAACAGTAGCTTAAGTCTAATAATTCAATGGCTAAATAATAATAACTTACAGATTAATTTTAATAAAACTCAAATAATGACATTTAAACAAAGAACTAATCCTAAAATTCTTGACATTAATTATGACCAAAATAAGATTATTAAAACGGAATGAACCAAATTTATAGGTATTTGGCTAGACGAAAACATGACATGCAAAACACACATAGAGATAATGATAAAAAAAAAACATCAATTTTGTTATGCTTTACACGATCTGAATAAGGTTGCAAATCGTAATACTGTCCTTACTGCATATCATGCATATGTCTCCACAACTCTTCGTTACGGCATAATATTTTGGGGCAACTCTACCGACAGAGAAATGGCAGTAAAAAACCACCGAAAGTTGCAAACCATTTTTCGTTAGTTTAAAAATACTTACGCTTCCATCTTCCATCTATATTTATGAAATTTCAATATTTGTTAAGGAGAATCTGTCTAAATTTGAAAAACTTAATACTAGACGTCACCAAAGCACACTAAACTAAAAAAAAAACAGAATACTGCACTTTTCTCAAAGAGTTGTCTTGGCATGGGTCCAAAGATTTACAATAAACTTCCAAAAACTTTAAAGAGCATGACCAACATTAAACCATTTTAAATCGCAACTTAAGAAATTCTTGATTGAAAAGGCTTACTACTCTATCAATGAGTTTTTAGATCATAGAAGCATAAAATAAAAAAAAATGTCCGATCCACATTTTATTCTATCTTATTTACGATGTTACTTGTTTGAAACCGTTTTATTTAGTTTGTAGTTTTCTTTTTTTTTTCCTTTACACCTAATTTGTACGCCTTGCAAGGCATAACTTAGTGATACAACACAAAGGACATTCCTCATCTTCATATGAGAATTGGTCCAAACGCTGCCCAGGAATGGGAGTACCCGCGCTGGGTACCTGGCACTTATCTATGTCTTTATACAAAATATTTTTAAAAATCTACCCTGGGGTTTTTATTTTGATGATATTTTTTGTTTACATGTTGTTCTTTGACGGGTTTTAATCCTTTTATGACCACAACTAAAGATATTATGTAAAGACTCTTACCCGCTGCATCGGAATAACTTATGATATGTGGCACCAGATTTAATTAGATTAAGCAAACAGACGTCGGCGATCCGTCAACGTCCTGTTACGCGCCACCTTCCTTCACAATTACTCAAGTCAATATGGCTACCCGCAACGACTTTGACGTTCCGCCAGAGAGTATTGTAGACCGCTTCTCTCTCGTCTGTGGTAACAGTTAGTTTGCAACGTGAATCATATGAAGCCTTTTTGCAAAGGCGCCGACACGGCCAGACTGACATACGACCGTCCTCGGGCGTTATTGTATTCCTGGAACAAACAATGTCAAATCACCAAGACAGCCGCTCTTCCATCCTGACAAACTATGACAAACATTACTCTCATCGTAACTGTAACTGTTTCAGAACAAAAGAAAGCGTGCGTTCTTTCGATCACTCACGGACCAGACGGCATTTTTCTCCTAACAAGAAAGCGCGTGTCCTTCCGACCACTCATGGACCGGACGGCACCTTTCCCCCAGCAAGAAAGCGTGTCTCCTATCGACCACTCGTGCACTGGACGGCACCTTTCCCCCAGTAAGAAAGCGTGTGTCCTTTCGACCACTCATGGACCGGACGGCACCTTTCCCCCAGCAAGAAAGCGTGTGTCCTTTCAAACACTCATGGCCCGGACGGCACCTTTCCCTAAACAGTTAACACCTGGACCGGACGAGTGCATCCCTTCAACCAATCCGTAATGGATCTGACCCGGACGACACTCTCCTTTCGGCCATACCAACGTTTGAACCGGACAACTGCGTCCCTACGACCATTCCAGTGTACGGGCCGGACAACAGCGTCCCCTCGACCAACGTCATCACAAAAACATCATAAATCGGGCACCTGCGTCCCTTTGATCATCGTAAAGCATGAACCGGACAACAGTGACATTTCGACTAAACACACTTTCTTTTCGACTGAAACATGTGGACCAGACAAGCGCGTAACTCCAGATGTCAAAGAACTTTTACAAATTACGCCAGCATCTAATAATTCCTGAACTTATTGGCCGACAACCTATTTTATCAAAATATCGTCTATTTTATTGGTACTGGAGATCTCCATCGTGCATTTTAAATCATAACCTCCGATGCCAGTAAGGTTTACTTATTATGATGTCACCCATAAACCAATTAAGGCATGTTTAAGCAATGAGTCAGATGACCTACTTATCGAAAAGAAAAGAAACGGTCTCACCCGATGATATTGTGAGGGTACCCTCTTGATGATTTGTGCTCGCAGGTTTGGTCGCTTTCCTTGTTGCTTCAAAAATTCATTGGTTATGTTCCTCACTTGGCTTTACTTTCGTGGAGGGCGCGATTCTTTGTCCCACTTATGATAAAGACTCTTACCCGCTGCATCGGAATAACTTATGATATGTGGCACCAGATTTAATTAGATTAAGCAAACAGACGTCGGCGATCCGTCAACGTCCTGTTACGCGCCACCTTCCTTCACAATTACTCAAGTCAATATGGCTACCCGCAACGACTTTGACGTTCCGCCAGAGAGTATTGTAGACCGCTTCTCTCTCGTCTGTGGTAACAGTTAGTTTGCAACGTGAATCATATGAAGCCTTTTTGCAAAGGCGCCGACATATGTATAAATGGACAGTTTTAGTACTTATTCTGACCGTATTGGAAGTGATAACAAAACAAAAAACTGAAATGGCATATTATTTATTTAAAAGACAGGAATTTTGAAAATCGCTCCACAATTTGCGGAGAAATCGGTGAACATACATAAAAAAATACATACAGTCGAACATAGAACCTCCTTCTTAATGAAGTTGGTTAAAAATAATACTTAATCGTCATCAATATCATCAATGTCTCTTATTGTCTAAAAGAGGGCAATACGTCTGATAGCATCTTGGTGTCTGGCCCATCTTAATAACCACACTAGACACATGTCAATATGTGCATAACAACCAATCGTTCTTCGGCCAGTAAAGCAAGAACAGCAATATTTTTTGTTGCGTTTCTTCCTTCCTCGTTTCCATCAATCAGTATACATGGTACCATCTTGTTGATGCGTATCTGCTTTGTATATGTGCTCGTATTAGCTGAACATTGTTGTGGCGTATGTTTAATCATGCCAGATCGTTGAGCTCACGAACGTATTTTTGTATAAAAAAGGGCCGTTGCGCACTTGTTCACTGTAATATTTGGCGCGGTTTTGATTTGATAAGATCCGACAGATAATGTCAGGTCGTCTCGTGTCAATGCTGAAAATGACTCAACATTGTTCGCTTCGACAGCAATATTTTCAAAAGCTGCTCGAATCCTGTTCAAACGTCTCGAATCAATATATTCCACCAGATTATTGTTGAAATTCAATCTGTCTCTTGTTATTTTTATGAACTTGTGAGCATGGGCATTATCTAACATCACACAGGATGAAAAACATTTGTCAAAGCTACTGCAATCTGCAATTTTAACATTGTAGAACATGTGGCGCATTGCCAGATTAAAATATGCTTGTCGTAATATGTCCCATTGTAGGCCAGTAGAGCCACCGACACCTCGTAAGTACACAATATTGATTTATTTGCTTGGACAGTTGTTAATCGACTAGCACTTCTTGTGACAGACGCTGGCAATATGCTAACATATCCATGAGATTCTAACTCAGGGATTGAATCACAAAAACCTAGGTCCAATATAAAGGTCTGTCTCAAAACACCAATGAAGATCTCTCTCTGGGCTTTTTAAAAGAACATTAAAAAGAGCGGCTTCGGATTTCCTCGCCACTTAAGTACCGGTCACATCTAATATTTTATATACTATTCTAATAAAATATATAATAGCTCTCCCGCGCAACTGCGTATGCGTCACATTTTCCCCCATTTTGAAACATTAATTGCTGCTCCGCTCCTATTTGTTGTATCGTGATGATATATAGCCTATAGCCTTCCTCGATAAATGGGCTATCTAACACTGAAAGATTTCGTCAAATCGGATCAATCGTTCCTGAGATTAGCGCGTTCAAGCAAACAAACAAACAAACAAATTCTTCAGCTTTATTATATTAGTAGAGATAAGTATAGATTCATCACAAGTGACGATTAAAAAATGGTTTTAACAAGTTGCGATACTTGTGGATACTATATGTTTCTTTTTGAAAAAAGAAGTTGCCACTCTTTTGTATAAAAATGTTTATAGCGTTGCACATCACGATTGCTGTTTCACCTTCCATGTCAAATCTAAAGCGTTCTCGTGAGCTCAACGATCTGGCATCATTAAACATACACCACGACAATTTTAAGCTAATACGAGCACATATACAAGGTAGATACGCATCAAGAAGATGGTACCATGTATACTGATTGATGGAAACGAGGAAGGACGAACCGCAATAAAAAATATTGCTGTTCTTGCTTTACTGGCCGAAAAACGATTGGTTGTTGCGCACATATTGTTATGTGTGGCTCTTGAGGTGGGCCAGGCACCAAGATGCTATCAGACGTATTGCCCTCTTTTAGACAATAAGGGACATTGAAGATATTGATGACGATTAAATATTATTTTTAACCGACATCAAAAAGAAGGAGGTTCTATGTTCGACTGTATGTATTTTTTATGTATGTTTACCGATTTCTCCGTCAATTGTGGAGCGATTTTCAAAATTCCTGTTTTTTTAATAAATAGTATGCCATTTCAGTTTTTTGTTTTGTTATCGCTTCCAATACGGTCAGAATAAGTACTTAAACTGTCCATTTATACATAATGTCTTTAGTTGTGGTCATAAAAGGATTAAAAACCGTCAAAGAACAACATGTATACAAAAAAATATCATCAAAATAAAAAGGTAAATAAAAAAGGAACCCCAGGGTAGATTTTAAAAATATTTTGTAGAAAGACATAGATTATTGCCAGGTACCCAGCGCGGGTACTCCCATTCCTGGGCTGCGTTTGGACCAAAGTTGGGCAATCTCCTTTTATACCATGTACCATATTACCTATGTTCGACAAATAAAATACTTTGACTTTGACTTTGAAAAACAATAATAATTAGCATCACATGCACCCATACCGTAGTTGAGATTTAGTTTGCTGTTGAGCACAAATTAAAAAATAAATGGGCGTTAAAAATATTGTTTTTATATTGTTTGGTGCCACGGAACCTTTGGGTGCGAGTCCGACTCGCACTTGGTCGGTTTTTGAGAAACACTCACATATACCTAATTACGAAGTTAAGGAGCTAATCGCACATCGAATTATTTCACATGTACAGTCAACAAAGGAGATAAGTAACCAGATTCTCATACTACTAGTATGAGAATCTGGTTACTTATCTCCTTTGTTGACTGTACATACAGCATACCTTGACACTTAGGTACCGGCTTTACTTAGCTTATCAAAATATAATCATTTTTTAAAGTAGCTTCATTTTTATTGTTGTTCGACCATTCAAAAGTGCCTGTAACTGTCTTATTTGAAATAAATGATTTTGATTTGAATCAGTAATCAGTTTTTGAACTTCCTCCTTGATCAATGAAGTGTCAGTGTTTACTGGCGAGTGGCGAGTAGCGAGGGGCGACGTGCAACTGTGGCGAGGTCTCGCGTATTTCCTCGTGCCGACGCAGGCCCCGCGTCACTACTGCCACCTCACTTCAGCCTTCTGCGAATCACTTACTACTAACTGGTGTCAGTTGCTAATCACGACAAGCTGTCAGTTCCTGGTGATCCAGGCGGAACTCATTATATCTCAGACTTGACAACTTTTTCGCAATAAGAGTTTATGACGAATGTTGTTTTTGTATAGTAATGGTTTATGTTATGTTTGCTTGCAGAATACACGCGCGGTGTGGGGGGAGCCGGTGCATGGCCCGGTGGCAGCTGGCTGCCGCCCCCCATGCCCATACACGTGCCGCTGCGTGAGTACCGCCGCTGCAACGCTTCAACTACATAACACACAGAACACCTCCTCTGGGTGAGGGTGGTATCTGCGACTCATTATCAACATCAGCACGATGTCTGTACAAACAGATACTAAGTACTCACTTAACCGTATGTTTGACGTCCTATAGCTGTCTACACACCGTTAGAAGTTGCGACTCGGACAATTTTGCCGGCAGCACGACAGTCTAGCGTTCATAATTAGTGATCGCCAAGTGCTCGGAGAGATTACTCGAGTCTTTCGAATCATAACGACGTTACAGTATTTGACATGAACAAGGATGAACGAGGACGATGATAGTGATCTAATGGCTGTGAGCTTGTGCAGTTATTATACGTAGATCATGCAAAATAATAAATAGCGGAGAGGCGTGCCGACGAGTAATACTCGCGGGCGCCAGCCGCCTACAACATCGTTTCGAAATGACGCTGCCTGAAACTAGCCCGGCGAGTTGAGCCGCCGGGCCCGGGGACTTCGGTGTGGAGATAGATTAAAGCGAGAACTACAACTACTTTTCTCTATACACATTCAACTAATATTCTGATACCTTTTATTGGCCCCTTACATTCATGTTTGATCATGTTTATTTTGTGACAACTTTATTTAATCTGCAATATTGACTTTTTATATCATTTTCTAAACGGGAATTTCGAAATGGCCTTGTATACTAAAGGAATCATTAATAAAACAGAATATTTTGTAATACAGAAGGTGACAGCAGCGGACGCGCAACCTTATCGGTGCTGGTGGTTCCCGTGCCCGTGCCCGTGGCCGCGCCCGCGCCGCGCTCCGACCCCGCCCGTGAGTGACCCGCCAGGCGCACGCCTCTTGAACGCCACGTACACGCCCCCGCCACGCTCACTTTCCACCATGTTGCAGAGTGCACGTTGACCGCGCCGCAGACTGACACACGATCTCACAGCGAGCCCTCCGAGCCCGCGTACCACCCCGGCTACGGCGCACCGCCGTACAACCCGATCCCAGTCTACAACCAGCCGCCAGTCTACAACCACGTCCCAGTGTTCAACCCACCTCCAGTCAGCAACGCAGTGCCATCGTACAATCCGTTGGCAGCGCTGCAGCCCAGCACCAGTCCCGGTCCGGCGCCCCCCGCGCCCCTCGATGTGCAGAACGAGTCTCCGACAGCGCCGCCCCCCCCGCCCCCGCCGAGCGAGCCTCCGCCACGTGTCGCTACCGACGAGCGACTTGCTAGGAACGCGCCCAACTTCCCGCCTGTCGGTGAGACTGTCTTTAATAGCAAACTCGATATGTGTATACGTGTCTATCAGATTTAAATTATTTAAAACTTAACCCCTTGTTTCTCCACAGTACTTTTACCCATTGTAGAACTGCAGTCGTCGTAATATTGTGTCTATTTTTATTGGCAGAGGACTCAAGGCTTCTAGTAGAGCAGTTTCGCGCACAAGTTCCGGACGACCCCTCACTGCCTCCGGTAGTCATCGACCCCGTCGGCGTGGTCAGCACCGACGACTACACCCTTGACGAGCTCAGAGAGGCACAGTCTGCGCCCGATGCGCAGTCGCCGCATGACTCACAGGGCGAGGCGCCCCTGGAGCGACAGCGCCTCAGGTGCAAGCGACGCCGCGTGGAGACCGTCGGGGGCGGGGGCGGGGGCGCAAATGAGCCGAGCGGGGAGGCGCAGGGGCCACCGCCGCCCCCGCCGCGCTTCGAGCGCTCGCTGTACCTACGCGCGCGCCTCACTGTACCACGCGCCGACTACACCGAACCGTATTCCGTGTGGTATGTCTACTCTCTCGTTAACGACAGTGTCACACACGAATGCCAAAACCAGTGAAGTCCGACTCACAGCACCAAAAGACGCGGTGTCACCAATTATTCCTTTAGATAAATGGCAACTGGTCTTCATGGCTAATAATGAGAAAGCAATGACGGTCACGGATACACCGCGCCCTCTGCTTATCACAGAAATATTACATCGTAGCGTATGGCAGGTGGGACGCGGCGAGCGGCGCGTCGCGCGTGGACTTCCACGGCGGCGCCACCTCCACCTACCGCATGATGAAGCGCGACGGACGCGTGCAGAGCGTGCAGGTACTCACGGAAACTTTTACTCATAACCGGCCCACTTAACCTAGGCACATAGAACGGCTTGGATCATAACCGATTGCGTTCATGGGCGTGTTGCAGATCCGCTTGGATCGCACGGCAGAGACAGACGTGCGGCGCTGCGTGGTGTCGGCGCCGCGCCGCGTGTCGCTCGCGGAGCGCGCGCTGCCCGCGCTGCCGGACCTGAGGGCTTTCTCCTTCGCCGGTGACTATAAACCACATAACTGGTGCAGTGTACAATCTGTAGTCTTGCATGCTGACGTGTGATGTCGCAGGCTACTTGGTGCGCGGCGCCGAGCGCGCCGAGCGCTGGCGCCACACGCTGTCGGGCCACAGCGGGGAGCTGGGCGGCGCGCGCGGGGAGGCGCTCACTTTCCGCCACGAGCTGGTGGTCACGCGCTCCCCAGACAACTACACCACCACGCCGCACTGGTAACTACAAATTATTGTATAACATTAATTTATACAAAAGTTAATCTTAATAAATACTTATATTGCTGTGCCATAACAGGGTCCATAACATCTTCTTATGCCTTTTATAACACCTGTATAACATGGTGGAACACAATGAAATGAATATGAATTACTATACTACACTCACATCGATTATAAAAATCCAATATTATCATCATTAACCTCCGGTCAAGTTGAACGGAATATCGCTTGTGAGAGTTTATAAAGTGAAATCCTTGGGACATATTTTGACGGCTGACCTCAGAGATGATGATGATATTGAAAGAGAAAGGAGGGCGCTATCGGTGAGAGCTAATATGATCGGTCGCAGGTTTGTACGTTGTTTTGGGGTTGTAAAAAGAACGTTCGTGCTTATTGCACCTCATTTTACACGTGGAGCCTGTGCCAGCCTTCGCGTTCAATATAATAATGTGTTCCGAGTATTGGTGAGGCTGTTCCACTTCTGTAGCGCATCAGGGACGTTTGCTGATGCTCGTGTCGATTGTTTCTACACCACGATGTGAAAAAGATGCGCTTCGCTGGTGCGCCGGGTGCGGCCAGCCCCAACATTATATTGCAGTGTGTTGCCAGTAGACTGGACTGTTTGAGTTTGAATCGTTGCTGCAAGCTTTCTACATCGGTGTTGAGCTTTTAGAAGGGATTCTCATATCTATAAGGCAGTGTAGGTTAAGTGTGTAGGTTAAGTTTACTAACATAGTTGTTAAGAAATATTGTTACTAACTTAATTTGAGTCCTGTTACTTGTTGATTAAATATAAATAAATAAATTACTAGTGCTCAAAGCTCACATAATTATGCTCGAGCTGCTGTGATACAAGCTTGCTGGCTAGTTTGTTGAGATGCTTCTTTTTTCCAGCTAAGAAACTATTGACTTAGAAGTACTATATTTAGTAGATGATTGTGTGACTGTTCTAAAATTAACCTAGACTGATAAAATTTTAGTTTCTTCTAAATATTTTAAATATTATTACTAAAGTCGCTTTGCCCCGGAGGGCAAACTTAATATTGGCAATTCATAGTTCAGACATACACGCGTAATATAAAATCATATAAGACAAAACAATTATAATGTTTGACGCTAATAAGACAAGAGGTTGCAAAGATATGATACATAATGAAAAGGTCGGTAAGGAGAGCGTTAGTGGCGTCGTGATGCTAAAGAAATTCATTATTTTATGATTTAAACTGTACTACAAACCAATATCTATGGCTTTTAACTGGTTACAATACTCTGTTCTACTCTGCCCCAGTGACTGACCTAAGCGCATAGTCCCACTGAGGACACCGTTACAAATTCTAACAGATCACGCTCCCTAAGCAATCAAAGACACGTGAAATGTCTTTATCAATCCTAAGGCAGGGTTCTGACAAGTCCAGCTGCCATTGAGGAAGGCATGTTGTAGTAGTTCCCTACACGCGTTCTCATCTTAGTAACTCTCTTACGGTAGCCTTCACTAAGATAGCACACAAATTACGCAAGCGCACTGAAGATTTGGTTTGTAGCAGAACATACTGCGATTGTTAGGCTTATTCCCACTAGTTCGATTCATTAGGTCGATTGTCGAACTAGTGTGATTTTTTTTTCTCATTTGTTCGACCGTCGAACTAGTGAGATTTGTTTTTCTCATTTGTTCGACCGTGAACTAATTAGATTTAGTTTATTGGTATTTGCAGAGCTATTTTACTGATACTCGACGTAGCCCCGCTACGTGGGGCTCCTATTTCTGTCTGCAGGGTTTACAGTAACCTAACACGAAGGGGATGTCGGAGTCTTAGTTCGCTCGCTCCGCTAGCTCACTAGACCCCGCCATGCCTTTCGAACCTAACCTGTCCGAGTCGGGGTGCCCCTAGTCCAGAGCTCGCTTCGCTCGCTCTTGCATCCAAGTTCTCTGGGACCAGTTAACCCCTATCGAAAAAGAAAGAGTAGACTATTTTTTAAATCTAATTAGTTCGACGGTCGAACAAATAAAGAAAAAAATTCTCACTAGTTCGACGGTAGAACAAATGAGAAAAAAAGAACTCACTAGTTCGACGATAGACCTAATGAATCGAACTAGTTGAATAAACGGATTGTTATTGATGACGCCGAAGTGGAAATTCCATCATCTCATATTTCCTTACTCTTGCCCATGTCATATTCCAAGGATAAAGCTGTTATTTACTCTCCGATAACCATGTTTTCATTTCATCAACTCCTTATCCTGAGGATAACGAAGTTATACGAGATTAACTCTTATACCAACAACTGTGAAGGTATAACAGGTTTATTCCGCAGATAAAAATCAAAATGTCGTCAAATTCTTATGTCAGCTGATCTGCCTACACTCTCAGCAGTACTGTGAGCGATCATTGACGTGCAATTCAGAGAAAATATTAAGTACTAGAAATCCAGCGTTTGAGAAGAATGTTATCAGACAGTGAAAGCAATAGTAAAGATGGTTTAAAAGTAAGAAATGT
Source organism: Cerastis rubricosa (assembly GCA_949152445.1). Lineage (NCBI taxonomy): Eukaryota > Metazoa > Arthropoda > Insecta > Lepidoptera > Noctuidae > Cerastis > Cerastis rubricosa. The sequence goes on from OX424541.1 coordinate 22,009,385, forward strand.
GTATTTTTATAACTACGACGGGAAGGATTTCATGATTAGATTTCGTTTATCTAATATATATAAAAAAAATGCATCAGATATTGAATATCAGATATCTGAGAGGTTAGTACAAGATGTATAAATTATGGATTATTAATTTAATGCCGTGTTAAGACATGATACCCAATGTTGATCTTATTGTAGTCAATGATGTATTGTGTCATTGATTGTAGTGTAACTTTTGTAACTTTTACTACGTAACGCTACTAGTTTTATTAACTTTGATAATTATAATTATTTTGGTGTCCAATAGCTGCCGTAGCGCTATAACCGCGGATTAGAATCCAACGGAACTTTCATGTAACTTTTACTATTAAACTAAATTATCGTGAAGTCTGTGGTTTTCGTCAACTCACATCCAACAACTCAACTGTAAGCAACTGGCTACCTCTGGGCCATACACTAAAGTGGTTTCTCGAGCCGGATTTAAAGTGCGCACAGTGTCTCTATTACTATAACGTTAGCGAATCGGTCTAGTTGGTCTCCCACAAGCGGGTCGCCCCAGCTGGATTGAGAAGGCGTACAGAGCGTTATTAGAGTACGAACACACTTATCCACAACTATCTGTGAACTAGTTAGTACCACTAGTGACACAACTCTACTCTACCAACGTCGAAGCTATAACTAGAAACATTGGTTCAGAGTGTTGAAGAACTGTTAGCCGTCAAGAAACTATCTTCAGAGAATTGAAGCTTATTTGCACCAACTACAAGAAGGACAGTCCCACCAGGAAGAACTTGGCGTACCTGGAGGAGCATCATTCTCGGCTGAACAACAACTGGGAGTAGTATTTTCACAACCATCAACTACTAGAAGAGTCTGGAGCAACAGACCCTCACTACTTCAAAGACAACATTTTCAACAGTACGAAGAAGATGTATTATGTAGTAGAGCTGCAAGACATGTTGAAACGTCAATCGGAATGGCCGTCTGCATCTATTACTGAGACGAAACCACCTGCGCCTAAGCAAGGTAAGGGGCAATCAAAACTTAGTTTTGACGATATCAAATTAATAGGGAAACCAGCGAGTCAACGGAAAAGTAACAAGATCATTTGCGTCAACAATACTGCAACTTCGACTCGAACGTACTGTGAAGAAGATAACATAGCATTGACGGTACCAATGGAAAAATGGGAATTAGAAGACAACTCAAGCACCCTGGAAACTAAATGGAAGCATATCGGAAAAGCAAATTGGGAACTAGGCTACGTACAAGATGAGGACTCAATTTATCAACAAAATTCAATAAACAGAAAACCGTTATGATAACTTGAAAAGGAAACTACAAAACAACATCTGGAACAATGCACATTATGGGAACTCTACGCCAAAAATCCAAATTTTCATGGAACTAGTGGTTGACCTTTAGAAACCTCTATCTCGAAAGTGTACACAACAATTCGACTCTTTCGAAAGCTCAAAAAATGCAACACTTGCAAACAAAACTGAAGGATGAGGCAGAGAAACTGGTTCAGGATCATGGATTTTCATCAGTGCAAAAGTTAATAATCTCATAATATTAATCGAACTGCGAATATTACAGTTTTGTCTTCCATTTGTGATGCGTCAGATAAAAGTCAATATGCGTTAACAGTCGGGTCTATTCGTGTACAGTTTACATATCGTATGTATGCTGATGCATGAGGTGAGTGTAAAGAGAAGGCTCTCCCGTCACAAACCGCAACTGAACTGTGTTCACCATATTTGCCAAAGTACGGATTACGAGGTGAAAACGTAACAAGGTAAACGTAATAAGTGGGTGGACCATGGAAGGCCACTCTAACGATTAAACACTTTAGATTCGTTTATTTACTGGATAAATGAAGGAAACGAACTATTAAGTAATACTTTGTTGTATTGTGCACCATATAAATAACTTTTTTTTTACCTAACTATAATCACTATTTATTAAACTTAAGTTTTATAAAGCTCTTCCAAATGGCCTTGCAAGGAATACGGCTCCAAACAAGGCACATATTATTCAGCAGTCGTTAAACTTAAAAATAGAACTGTAACAAGAAATATATCCGCTTTTACTAAAACTACATAATAAGCTCTATCTTTTAAACGAAACATTAAATGCTTAACATATCTTTATCATCTATAAAAAACTCAACGAACATTACTTGGACACCATCGTATAACTAAGAATATATTAATTGAAGTTACTTAAAAATAGTAGTAATGAGTATTATATTGGCATCAAATAACTTGCCAATGTGTTTTATAATGAAATTAAAAACTTTTTTTTTTACCCAAAATGGCCTTCTTAAGGGTCCGTTCTTTGTAAGGCCAAATTAATAATTATGACTATGACTTTTTCATGTTAATTATATTAAAATAATAGAAAATATATATATACTGTAATTATAAAAAGCCTTGTAGTCAGGAATGTTTAAAATCAGCTATTCTTAAGATTAAAAGATGAAAATATTTATAACAAAATAATGTACCATAGCAAGGCCAACCGTCAAATTTGTGATTGGCCTTATAAGGAACCACTGGCTTTTCTAGGAACAATACCAATATTTAAACTTAAATTGAGGCAAAACTATGTTTTTTTCTTTAGTACCATAAACATATCCTTATACGACAATTCACAGTAAAAAAATATGAGATAATAATAGGTTATTTACTAAAAACTAAAGTTTTGCTGTGCGCGCGAATAACAATTGTAACGTCGACGACCGAAGTCTACGAAGAGTGAGATCGAACGGCCACAATAGCGGCGTGATCGACTTGCTGCCGCGTTTGTGGCCTTGAGTTTGATGGATCTTACTGTGTAGTAGAAGAAATATGTCTTTACATATCCATAACTACGACTTTTTAATAGTTGGCCTTCAAAGGAGCGTGGCTTTCCATGGTCCACCTACGTATACATTGTGGAAAGAAGCGGCTCCGCCATGCTGAAATAAATGATAATTAACAGCTCCTCTGCACTACCGCCAAACTGCTACCATAAGCTAAGAGTTAATTTCTTAGTTCATTGAAGGCATCTACAACTCGCTTACAGAGTACTTCTTACATTACTAGTTTCGCCTCTGCCACAGCTCATCGTGTTCCGCTCCTCGACACTCAGTACATCTAGACTTATTACGACAACTTATATTTTACTAAAAAAATATGAATCGCTCTCTTACAACTGAACAATCCACTCGGACATACATATGCAACTTAGTACCAAGACTACGCTAACTTCACGAGCCTAACCTAGGACGTTCTAGCACATTATCGGCCTTAAGCCGGCTACCCTGTCCTAGCTTGACTAGCCTAACACGTGCGAACTCTGCAGGGATGTTAAATCAACTGTCCCTTCTTCATCTCCAAAAACTCCTATAACCCTACGCTTGGCTCGTCTTCCCACACTTTCACAGAATTGTATAATAGCCATTTTGTGCAAACGTCTCAATGATTTTAAGGATTCATTTGGGTACTCGTGCCCGGGGTCTATTACTAACAGATGTGAATCTAGGAGATCCGCTTAGAAATCGGATATTTTATTGTTTCATAAGAAGTTCTTGAAATATAACATTTGTCCTGTCGGTCGACACTTGTGTCTAGTCCGTTTCAATGAAGAATGTACGTCTTCCCTAGTATTCCAATACTGTTTTACACTTCAAAGTAAGAAAGGACGTTTCGCGTTTAATTACCGTAACTTATCAGGCTGTCAACCCATAAAATAAAAGTTCAATGTGTTTGTAAGTAGCCCGATACCATGTGATCTCGCCGCAATTGACGGCGTTGCTCTCGCCGCAGGTACTCGGTGCGCGTGGACAGCTCGGTGCTGGGCGCTGACGCCGATGGCTACGTGCACCAATTCGACGAGGTGACGGCGCAGCACCACGACGCCGCAATGTTCCAGCTTGACATCGGTACGTCGAGTTGCGCGAACTAGATAGCTTCTACTTGCACGCTCTCCACATGCGTTGAACGCTAAGTGTGTGGAATATCTATTATTAATAAGGGCTGTTGTAATATTTAGCTGACGCGTGTGAACAAGTGGAAACCACCAATCGCATGGAGAGAGTGGAGCCACTCCGCGAGTTCACCATGCTGCGCCGCGACCCGCGACATGACTCGGAGATCGAACAGTGAGTAACTCATTCCAATTTTTTTTTTTGCGTTCTTTACCTGATGTCTCCAATATTAATATACCATTATTTGCCTAGTCTTTTTCCAATTATGGTGGAGTCAGCAGTCTAACCGGATGCAGCAGAATACCCGGATTTAATATAGAGCGTCTGCCTATCTGACCTCCACAACCCTGTTAGTACTGGGATAAACGACACCCCTTGGTAAAACTGATTATCAGACTTTCGGGCCACTGGAAACTGGGTACGTATTGGGTGGTCACCCATCCATGTACCAACCTAGGCAAAGGCAACTTAACTTGAAGATCGACCCTAGGGTTCTACCTACATTGATTTAACATGATTATTATTCATTTGTAAGAGCTTACCTTAGGTGTGATTAAAACCAATTCATTAGTGAATAAAACTTCGAGGACCGAGTTTTTACTCGGTCTTCGAAGTTTTATTCATGAATGAATTCCTCCTCAATGTATACGAACACACTACTTCATCAACTTTCATTATTGAACCCTAAGGGTAGAATTTTCAAAAATGGTAAACACATGAAACATAAATAACGATTTCATGGCTTCATGCCTCTTTGAAAATTACTTATATCCATCTGATCTTACCCTTAAACCCCATATTAAACCCACTTGGGGGTGGACTTTCCAAAAATTCTTACAGTAGGGTGGTATTACACTTATCAAATATATTTTTGTCCAATGTACACGAACAGCGATCAAACAGCCGTAACGAACAGCTTTGAGTCACCACGGACTGCACATTGAATGAAAATTTTATGGGTCTGTCAGAAGTACAGTACTGTGAGAGGATTGTTTGTAAATGTGTGGACATTGTAGGCCTTATAGATTCCTAGATCCTTGGTAACTTTTTATTTCGTTCTACGTTTCGTAGTAAGCAATGACTTATTGTCAGGCCTACGATGTCCTCCCATACTTTAGTACTAATGCTGTAACAGAAATATTGTAAAACCAAATGATTTTAAAAGAGTAACCATGGAGTTTCTTGCCGGTTCTTCTCCATAGGAAACGACCAATGCGAACCGAGCACCTTTTTGCCGACGTTTTATAAGTGCCCCTGTAGGCCTATGTAAAATAAAAAATATTTTGATTTGATTTGATTGATTGAAGAATTTATGAAAAATTTGTTAACCTGCTTTCATTTATGTCATGTTACTTTTTACTTTGTCATATTGTATGTTTCAATATAATATGTGTAATAATTGTCGTTATAATTTTAGTTACTTTAATTGGTCGTAAACACAACCGTTGTTAAATAAATAAATAAAAAATTAATTTGACAAAGATGTTTGATAAGTGTAATACCATCCGTACTTAGCACTTACTTGCGAGATTTCAAGTTAAATAGTTTAAAAGTAGTAGTTCTTGAGATTTCATGATACTAATCATGAAATCTCAAGAACTACTACTTTTAAACGACTAACTAGTGAGTGAATTAATAGTGCGCGTTCGTATTTAAATAAAAGTACTATTATGTCCTATGCTGGAAAGCAAGACAATCTTTGCGAAACTGGTGTCTATTAATAAAAATAAGGATACATGTATTAATACTTGTCATTATAGGTTTTTCAAAAGGGGGCAAAAGGGGGGAGGCTTAAAGGGGTCAAAAGTTCAGAGTTGAAGTTTGTTTGGAAAAATCTTACTGCGTGATCAAATCTACTCAAAACTAGGTAATACAAACATAAAAAAAAAAAAACAAAAAATAACGTCTCCCAGGGTTTTTCGGAAATTACTCCTTACATAGGAAGGAAGAAACCTTTTTTTGATTTGGCGTTATAGGAAAAACGTGCTTTCTTGTTAAAGCGATTTGTTTTTTGTTTTCTCAAAAGCTTTTTTACGCATTAAATCCATCCAAATAATATGGTATCGTTCCTATAACGTGGTTGCTACTATTGGTGCATTTGTTATTTATTTCAATTTGACCTTCTCTTTTGGGGAGGTTTTTATGATCAGATAATGTTTTGTTAAGTGTAAAAGCATCTGCTTGGGATACAATCTTAGTATTAATGTATGTTTCAGTTTTGTTTTTGTTGTGAAATTTAAATATTTCGGATTGTACATAATTTATAATATCTATAGTAGAATTATTTTCTTACATAGAGAATATAAAGAATAAAATACAAACCAGCCCGTTATACAATACACTAAAGATAACTTATAACAATTTATATATACAAAAGTTTTTTAAAGTTTCATTCAGTGTCTTTTCCTTCAGATGAAAAGTTTTATTTACACCAAGAATAACGACATTGGTTTTTTCATTTTTTTTAATAACTGCTGAGCACGTCGTTTGCTAAAGCTTGCGGTTTCGTAGTAGATTCAATTCTATATAATGAGCTAACTTAGATGCTAATCCTACACATTGCTGAGCCCCAAATATATAAATGGATTTCTGTTTATTATCCATCCCATCTTCTTCCTCTTTGTATTTCAGGCTTGATGTATTATTTTGTGTTAATTTTTTATCTTCGTTTGCAATTGGTTCATCTGGAGGTACGATATTCATAGTTGTGGTCTGGTCTGGAAGTACTTTCGTATCATAATCAGTATTACATCTGTTTGTTTCTGTTGGTTGTAGACACCCTAATTCTTTTGTTTTGTGTTTTTTCGCTTTTGGGGTATTTACAGTGTCAGCAGGTTTTTTTTTTGTGCTAGCTTTGGCGTAGATAGTTCTTGAATTCCTTTGCGTAATTGAAAATTTACTTTGGAATGTTTATTTTGGTAGTGAATGTGTGAGAAAATAGTAGCCTATGTGCTATTCTAGACTATCTATACAAATTAATCCAAATCCGTTCTACCGGTCTAGCGTCTTTGAGTAACATGATAACATCCATCAATTTAAACATTGGCACTAAACTAACTTATTTGTTCAGATATAAAGAAAGATTCGGTCGTACATACGCCGACGACGTGGAAGAGGCGGTCCGCAAGAGCATCTTGATGCAGAGTTCGCGCCACGTGGCGGCTGGCAACCGGCAGGGCGCGTCTTTCGAGCTCGCCACGAACTTCCTATCGGACCGGCTGGTGGCGGAGCGGCGCGTGATGCTGGGCGCCGAGCCCGCGGCCACGGACGACCCTGGCGCGCCCTTCCCGCACCCTCGCGCCGAACTGGAGGCGCTGCGCGGTCGCCTGCCACGCTCTTTTGACTGGCGCGAGCGCGGCGCCGTCACTCCTGTGCGCAGTGAGTGAGCCTCTTTTACGTTCTGAGCGGTATCAACGTGCTTAGTGAGGCGCACTAGTGATGCGTGTTGTTCTTGTCCGCAGATCAGTGGCTCTGCTCGTCGTGTTGGGCGTTCGCGACGGTGGGCGCGGTGGAAGGCGCGCTGTTCGTGCAGACCGGCCGCCTCGTGCCGCTCAGTGAGCAGGCGCTCGTGGACTGCGCGGGCCCGTCAGTATACACACATACACTCGCGCAGAAACTTTATTGCTATATCTTTACAAATAAAGTCTGGTGGAAGAAATGATTGGAAACGCCTGATACGACCCACTGACCAACGTCACTCTAAACATATATTTATGTCTTTACTACTGGTACCTTTCCACTGGCATTGAAGATATTGCTTGTTAAATCTATACATAAAAGAGGAATCAAAGACTGAACCCATAATCCAGACCCATTTCCTATGTTGTTCAAAGTGCTAAAACTACTATCCAACAAAGGCCTCATGCATTCTTTTGAGGGAAACTGAACACCCTGCTGTCACATGTGCACTTTGGCTTCAGTTCGGCTTGGCCGACTGATGATGCTCCATATGAATTCACTAAATTGTTACTGGTTTTGACAATATTAATAAGTGTTACGGTGTTCCTCGACTTGATCAAGGCTAATGACATGATTCCTATTCCTCGCTACAGCATAATCCCGAATGAATGGGTGTCAACGGTGCTTCATTTCAACAAACCCGATTAATTAATAAGAAGCAACAAGTGCAAATAGTGAACTGGATTACTGACAAATTTTCTCTGCCTTTTGTGTCTTTATTTTACAAGGCAGGGACCTTTTACTTGTCTTGAAGAAGTTTTGTATAGTGCCCATGTCTGGGTTCAATTCGGTGCTAATGGCTTAAATATAATTTTTCGACACTCGTGTCAAAAACCAAACACATATATTGCCTTTGTGCCAAGAAAAACCTAAACCCACAAAAAAATTGATCACACATGCACCAAGTTGACCCATTTCATTTTTCGTGCCTTTGGTGCACTCCCTCAAATACCTGACGGAATCAAATATTTTGGAGTGGATATCGATACTATCATTTAATCCTTGCATCGATATTCTATATTATTAACTTGGATTCGTTAATAATAAAGATATAGTTACTAAGACATGTTGCGGATCTTAATACTGATGAGGTTTCGTTACGGTGGATGGATCTGTAACAGAAATTTACGCAGCACTCTTTCCCAAGTGCTAAGCTAGTTTACTCTGTATGGTGTCGGACGTAAAGAATAGCACCATCCCATATCTTCCCGTGGGTGTCGTAAGAGGCGACTAAGGGATTTGCCAGAGAATGGGCAGCAGTGTTCTCTGTGCTTTTGTAACAACCGTACTGCGATCGCCAACCCGCCTGCCGAGCGTGGCGATTATGGCAAAACCCCCCAAAATGTCAATGTGGTGACACTTGGGGGAGCCCTATGTCCAGCAGTGGACGTCTTTTGGGCTGAAGTGTTGTGTGTGTTGAAGCTAGTTTATCGGAAGAAGAACTTCTTACACATTATAATAAATAATAGTGATTGTTTTTGTGTATCAGGTACGGTGGCCACGGATGTAAGGGGACGTGGCCGAGCGCCGCTTACAACTACATACAAGATAAAGGGCTGCCCGCGCTTGACGAGTATACATCCTACAAAGGCAAAGTATGAATCTTGAAAAACTACTAATTTATATATATATATTTTTTTTTTTTTTAGAAAAACGTTGCCCCACACTAGGAATTTCTCCTGTATCGTGGGTGCGTTTACAAACATTTAAACTGACATACACAAACAGCCAGACCCGGAACAACTATCTGTAGGCCATACAAATATTAGCTCCGTGCGGGGATCGAACCCGCGACACGCAGCGCAGCAGTCGATCGCTCAACCATTGCGCCAACCGTGTCGTCAGTCATATCAATAATATAGATGGGAACTGAACATCGAAAAATAATTAGGTGCTAGTAAAACCATTTAGGAACCTTAGAACATAATTACTGAAGTTAATGCGGTTGCCATGGTCCCATACAAATCGAATTTTCCGTTCTTGATAAAATTTATTTTTCTTCTTTAGTAGACAATTGATGAATTCGACTGTTAAGTAGAGCTTGTCATTAAATAATAACAGCCGCTCGTTTCAATGTTCAGGTTAAGCCGCGCTTGCCTAGGTTGGTCCGTAGATGGGAGACCACTCATTACATACCGAATTAAGCCGTTGGTACCGGCTGTCAATGGTAGATATTGGCAGTCGTTAAGTAGTAAGTGGCCCGAAAAGTCTGACAACACGTCTTAGCAAGGGGTGTCGTTTACCCAGTGACTGTACTAACTGGGCTGTGGAGGTCAGATAGGCAGTCGCTTCATGTAAAATCTGGTATTCAGGTGCATCCGGTTAGACCGGAAGCCGATCCCGACATAGTTGAGAAAAGACTACGTGGAAGTAATGAATCTGACGTCAAACAGAAATGCAGTGCAAAAAAGTTGTACCGACCCGCCCCAGCTTCGCACGGGTGCAATGCTGATACATAATACGCTACAGAATGTCTTTAACAAACGCAACCGCTATGTTCCTGTATTTTTAATCTGTAATATCTTCTAAAATATTCACTTTAATTACATGCTGTATAGGGCCATATTGATCTTTATTAAATGCACAATTTATTTAAAGTTCTTAATTGGATAAGGTTTAATCCTAATTAATTCTCAAAAAAGTAAAGGATAATAAATGTTTATTGTGGGTTATCCCTAAGAGATAGACATATATCATCGTAGACTTTTTGTAGACCTTTATAATGTGTACAATACTGTAGTACATTATTTTGATCTATCTCGTAGGGTCCAGCCAGCGTTTGCAATGTAAGCGTAAAATAATGTGTTTATTGACGACATCACATTAGAAACCTCTAAAATTATCAGTGTTTCTCTACTATATTATGCATTTATTATACATATAAACCTTGCTCTTGAATCACTCTATCTATTTAAAGAAACGCATCAAAATCCGTTGCGTAGTTTTAAAGATTTAAGCATACATAGGGACTGACAGACAGCGAAACAACTTTGTTTTATACTATGTACTACTATTGTACGAGCTACGCTGTACATGCCACTAACTTGGCCTACATATGTATAGTGAAACGTTGCATATTGTTTAAACCAACATTCATTGTATATACTTTACAACATGTTATTTTCAGTAGCAATTAAACCTTTATACCAATCGGTTGTCTACTCAATCAACATAACATCCCACTAACAACATCACCACAATATTTTCACTGTTGGGAGTTACGCCCCAACAACTATACTATACTAAACTATATACTGTAAGTTTTTAAACAGACATGGTCACTAACACTATCAATAACACTAGTAACGGGCTATTTAACATGGTAATTACCCCGGTATGCGGTACTAGTGTTATTGATCGTCGGTTATTGGTGTTATTGAAGTCGTATTTACCTTCTTGCGATATAATTATTTTTAACATCAAGTTTCTAATTGTCAACTAATGACTGACCTCAAACCGACATGCTGGCAAAACAAAGGTTGTATACGAGTGTGTGTGCAGGAGCTGCAGTGCCGAGCGGATAGTGTGCCGGCCGTGACGCGCATCAGCGGACACCTTAACGTCACCCAAGACAACATCCTGGCGCTGAAGGTAACCACCAGAACAGCCTGGCGAATGGTAAAATAAATCCTGCTGGGGGATGTGATTACAGGATACTGGGATCCCGTTTTAAGGTTTCCTTAGCCAAATGGATACAACGGAACCCTTACAGATTAGTTTTTGAAACATGGGACTTTTTCGTCAAACGGCAGCTGTTACTTTGATTTTCATTAACCTACTATGATAAACTAAGTTCAGTTTTGTGGTTGAGTGTAAAAATGGTGTTTCTGTATTGTTACTGCTACTCACACTTGGCCGGGTTTTTTTTGTAAATGAGACGTCCCTAAGTCCAGTGTATCTGTGGCAGATGGCGATTAGAAGGTACGGGCCCACCGTCGTGATCATCGACGGCGAAGCAGCCTCCTTCGTTAGCTACAAAAAGAATTATTACCACGATGCCCGCTGGTCAGTATGATTTAATAACAACGCGATATCAATTATTGTCATAGTCAAGTATTGTAACCAGAGCTGCTCAGCTACCCATCATGATAAATAAGCTCTCAGTGTGACCATCACGAAATTGCTACGAAACTGATGCGAGCGATGTGTTACAGCCGGCGGAACAGCCACAACCACGCCGTGCTGGCGGTGGGCTGGACGGTGCACCGCGGGGAGACGTACTTCATCCTGAAGAACTCGTGGACGGCGGCGTGGGGCGAGGAGGGCTACGTGCGCATGCGCGCCGCCACCAACACGTGCGGCGTGCTGCGCAAGCCCTCGCTGCCGCGCCTGAGCGCGCGCGACGTGCTGCGCGTGCCCGCCGCCGCGCGCGCCGCCGCCGCGCCCGCCTCCTAGCCGCACCCCTCTAATTGTTACGTATTGTTTCTTACTTGTTGACAGTCATTAAAGATAATTATTTTTTACCAAACCGTGTGTATTATTTGTCTCGATAAGTGTCCTAATAGTCTCAAGGCGCAACCCAAGGTTCGATTTTGTACAGAAACAAGTGAATCCGAACTGTTACATTACAGGCGAATGCTCGTGGTGGCGGAGCACCTTCAGACATCCAGTCTTGTCCAAGACTAAGCTAGTCAAGTACGTAAGCGGAGGCCTACTAAAGTCTAAAATATCTGAAAACAGCGTCAAAATTTTGTAGGTTTTATTTGAGCTAGATGCGCGTGAAAGTTTTTCAGAGACGCGGTGACTTTTCTTCATTGATTCAGTTTTTTGCCACCGACTTCTGAAGCTAAAGTTATTTAAGTATTTTTTTTATGTATGCTATGCATTTGTTATACATGCTGTACGAGCAAACCCGTACAATATCATATGTATCAATTTTATGCTAACATCGACGCGCAGCGAATGAATAAAATATACAATTTCAAGTCAACGAGCAGTAGTCGCAAACCACAAAAGACTCATTTGCCGCGAGTCGATCAGTTTTGGGTGTTCTATCAATATACAAATTCAATCATTGTATCAGATTATCATTTAAATGTACCCTTACCCGTACATTTATGGTCCTTCGAGCCGGATGTCGCGTGTGTTAATTACAGTGTAGCAATCAAGTACTGTAAAACTTTCACTAGTGACATCAAGTGAACTATCAGTGAAGGCGTTTGTACTGCCAGCAATAGTGCAGTACATAGCAGCAGCAGCAGCAGCAGCTATCAGCAGGGGTCAACAGAGATCCACTTTGGTGAGCAACAAAGCTCCCGTTTAGACAATCAAGTAAGATCGTTCCTTTTAATATCATTTCAACAACATGTCGTCTTTGGAAGACGTTCTTGCCCAACAACAGCAACTACTCAATCAGATAGAGCAAATTTACTTAAACATCAAAAAGGATGGCTCCGATCGTAAGACCTCGGACTATATACGCCGAAGGTTAGAAAATTTGGATGCATGCTGGCAAGAGTATCAATCGAATCATGTTAGATTGTGTAGCATCGAATATGCCAGATCGCGATTTCAGGACAATCTCTAAAGAGTCAGGGATCAAACAGCAAGACGGATGAGATGATGAGAAAACAGATAAGCAACTTCAAGGCCTTTGAACATACTGTTTCAAGCATCAACATGGATGCAGTAGCGGAGAGATGTGAATTCGATCATCTGTTGAGCACGGTAAGGTCTCCCTGGATGAAAATTGATTCTCAGCATTGGGAATTAGACAGTGAGCTGGGAGATCGAAATCAAGAGTATCATCATATGTACCTAAATAGGAAAGCACATACAACGATGCCATCAAAGCAATCAATAAATAGATGTCCTCCGTTTCACATAGAGAGCATACTACGCCAAAAATAGAAATACCTACATTCAGCGGTAGTTATCATCAGTGGACATCATTTTAGGATCTCTTTACAGAAGCAGTTCATGGCAACCCTTCATTGTCTGGGGCTTAGAAGATGCAGTTTCTCAAGTCTGAAGTGAAAGGTGAAGCAGAGCGCCTCATACAGCATCTCCCAATCAGTTCGGACAAATATATCATTTGTTGGGACATTTTGAGCCATCGTTATGACAACAAGAGGATGATATTTACCTCACATATTAATATTTTATTAAATATACCAATTTTACAGCAAGCATCAATCAATCATATCAAACGAATCCATGATACAGCACTTGAAACGATGAACGCCATAAAGACCCTCGGCGTAGACGTAACTTCGTGGGACCCGTTGATCGTGCACATCCTGTGGCAGAAATTGGATTCCGATACATTCAGCGAATACAACGCAGCAATCAAACAACCCCGAGAATTACTCGAGTTGAATGAATTTTTTCCTTTATAGAGGGGAAGTTTACGAGCATGGAAGCAAGTAGAAGAAAACAGGAGATCAGTAATCAAAAATCCTTTTCTTCAAACTACAATAAATCATCAGAATCAAAAAATTATGATTCAAAGCAATCATGTTCAACTAACAAGGCTATTTCACAATTACCAAATTACAGGAAATTGCAAAACTATCAGCCAAATCTAACTAAAACATTAGGACTTCGCTGGAACCCTATACTGGATAGCTTCACATTTGTATCGAAAATTGAATTATCAAGCACCAATATCACTAAAAGAAGCATACTATCAGACATGTCTAAAATATTCGACCCATTAGGATGGATCGTGCCGGTAACAACAAAATTGAAGATTTTATTTTAAGAAACATGGTTATCCAATCTTCAATTGGATGAACAAGTACCAGATAAAACCAGCAAGGAATGGATCAAAATTAAGGAAGAATTAGAAAATATCAATCTATTTAAAATACTAAGATGGTACGGCACGGAAACAGCAAGCTGTGTAGAGTTACATGGCTTTTGTGACGCATCAACAAAAGCTTATGCTTGCGTCATTTACTGCCGAGTTATAAATACCAATCAATCAGCAATATTAGTAGCCGCCAAATCAAAATTTGTTCCTATGAAAAAGCAAATAATCACTACCTCGATTAGAATTATGTGGTGCACTGTTGCTGGGCAAACATATGACTAAAGTCAAACAGAGTCTACCAGGTCATGACACACATATATTTGGTTTGAGTGACTACACTGCCGTATTGGGATGGCTTCAAGGAAATCCCAGTCGATGGAAAACGTTCGAAGCAAATAGAACAATACAAATAACTGATATCATTAAACCACAATCTTGGTGATATGTTAAATCAAGTGAGAATCCCGCTGACTGTGGAAGCCGAGGACTTACAGTGGCCCAATTGAATGATTATCGTTTGTGGTGGCAAGGACCGACATGGTTACAATCTTTTGAAGCAACAAGAGAAAATCAAGCAATCTATACAACAAACGAGGAAATAAAAAAGCAAGAAGACGTGCATCTTGTGACAAAGAATGAATCAAGCATCATTACAGATCGGTTAAGCAAGTATCAATCAATCAACAAAATTGCACGTATTCTAGCATTAGTGGTGAAGATTACGACCTACAAAAGAAAAGCAGAAAAGCATTATTTATCATTATCAGAAATCAGCCAAGCAAAGCAAAAAAATATCAAGCATGTACAGCAAGAAGATTTCGTTAAAGAAATAAAAGATTTAAAGCAAGAAGGCAAGTTAAATACAAAAAGCAAATTATTAAAATTAAACCCTTACTTGGATGAACATGATATCCTAAGAGTCGGAGGGAGACTAAAAAAGGCACATATCAGCCATGACATGCAGCACCCTATTATTCTGCCACACAGTGGACGTCTGACAGAATTAATAGTAGAGGACGCAGATCAAACCATGTTACATGCCGGAGCCCGGCTGACATTGGGTTTTATCAGACAAAAATATTGGATTCTAGGAGGGAACGTCGCTACAAAGAGGCAGCTTCGTCGTTGCGTTATTTGTAAAAAGCAGAATCCAGACAGCCAACAGCAAATCATGGGCCACCTGCCGGAAGCCAGAAGTAATCCAACGCGGCCGTTCACACACACAGGCGTAGATTTTACCGGCCACATTCACATCAAATCAAGCAAAGGACGAGGTATTAAGAGCACAAAAGGATATGTGGCTGTTTTTGTGTGTATGGTCACCAAGGCAGTACACTTAGAAGTTGTTGGTGGTTTAAATTAATTTAAAGAGAGTAACTCATACTGACAAACCAAATACACCCAATACTGACTTGTTAGCTTATTCTACCTCACTCCAACTCTCGGTAGATGGAGTGAATGAGTTCTTTGCTAGTGTAGGTCGGAATCTTGCTCAAAACTTTTCATCTCCCCCCGGCAGTGAAAAATTGACTATAGAAATGACCTCCTCACCATCGACCTTGGAATCATTCGTTATGTTGAACACCGATGAGGCTGAGGTGAATGAAATAATCAAATCACTCAAAACAGATTCTGCCACTGGTTGGGACAACATTTCGACAAACTCTCTAAAGCGCTACACACCTACTTGTTCCTCTGCTTACACAAATTTTTAATATTTCCCTTAATACTGGCACCTTCCCATGGCAAGAAGGACATCATCCACCCTATACATAAAAGTAGGGACACACATTGTGTTAATAAAAAAAAATATATATATATTTACTACCTTCAAAAAATGTACAGGAAAACACTTATCTAAACACTATGCAGCGTTACAACTAGGGAACAGAGTGTTTCCGATGAGCTCTGGCACCCAATGTAAGATTTAACTTGTGTTTAGGGTGCCAGCGTCCTCGCCTATGATTTGGACTTATAACAGTAGTTGTAATTCAAGCACAGTATAACATTATTAAATTTCAATATAATTTCAGGTTTTTTTTTTTGTGGCAGAGGGGAAATCCGGTCGGACTAACACCCAGGCTGACTCACAAAACGAGCCTGTTTGGGTAGTGTCAGGCTCCAACTGACTAAAACCACCTCCTGCCTTACATACTTGTATTGCTGATACAGTTCAGCACTTAATACTATTTAACGTTAAACTGTGGTTATAAATAATACTTCTTATTCTTCTTACGAACTACAGAAACACATATGTATAAGTTAACACATATCTAAACTAATATTATAAAGAGGAAAGATTTGATTGTTTGTTTGTTTGTTTGTTTGCATTGAATAGGCTCCGAAACTACTGAACCGATTTGAAAAATTCTTTCACTGTTGGGAAGCTACACTATCCGCGGGTGACATAGGCTATATTATATTTTCAAAAAAATTAGGGATCCTTACTAAAACTGCAATTATGTAACCCAAGGTGTACAAAAATTACCTAAATATTATAAAGAGGAAAGATTTGATTGTTTGTTTGTTTGTTTGTTTGCATTGAATAGGCTCCGAAACTACTGAACCGATTTGAAAAATTCTTTCACTGTTGGGAAGCTACACTATCCGCGGGTGACATAGGCTATATTATATTTTCAAAAAAATTAGGGATCCTTACTAAAACTGCAATTATGTAACCCAAGGTGTACAAAAATTACCTAAAATATTCTTTACATCGCGTGCGCTGCGAAAACTATTGCTGATAGAATAAAATAATGTATTACAACTTTGCAGAACACATCATTATTTACAAAAAGTGTCGCGACAGCATATGTCTAACTATTATATTTATGCCACTGTAAGTGTTCTTTTATTAAAAAAATATATTTTAATGCCGCCGTTAGAAAAGACTCTGTATTTGTATCTTGGTATTAATCCTTATCAAAATAAAATTACTTCATATTCAAGACTGCTTCAATACCTTTATATAACTTTTTGAATTATTCAATTCGGACATTCCATTCGAAAGATATCAGGAGTTTAAAAATATAAGTATTAGAAAAAATTTGCGTGGTCGCCGCTCACCCTGCTCAGCTGGCTAGGCATCACCTTATACGATGTAGGCGTCACTGGGGTACGGGCCGTACGGGAGGGGAATATTCAAACTTTGTTTATAATTTTTTTTTTTAGTTCATCATCATTCATCATTTCAGCCAAAAGACGTCCACTGCAGGACATAGACCTCCCCCAAGTGTCGCCATTGACATAAGGGGGGTTTTGACATAATCGCTACGCTTGGTAGGCGGGTTGGCGATCGCAGTACAGTTGTTACAAAAGCCCACAGAACGCTGCTGCCCATTCTCTGGCAAGTCCCTTAGTCGCCTCTTACGACACCCACGGGAAGATATGGGATGGTGCTATTCTTTACGTCCGACACCATACAGAACCCGACACCATACAGAATTTCACACCACAGAGATTTTTTTTAGTTACCTGACGCAAATAGAAGGGTTTTTTTATGTTTGTGTATTGTTAAATACCCGTGCGAAGCCGGGGCGGGCTGCTAGTATATATATATATTTTTTTTTTTTTCTCGGTTTCGTTTGTGACATAGACTAGTTCCTTTTCCGGTTTTAAAATTGCGTCCTTTTTTTTTTTTTTTTCTTCTTCTTCTATATGGACCTTATTATATAGATACACTTATAACTATACTATATCAACTATTACTTTTATAAGTATACATTTATCAGTACAGTTGTGATGAACAAACTTACAATCTAACTATAAGAGAGGTAAAGAGCCATTAGCCCTTGCAGCCTTCTCCACCACCAATTCAGCAAAAGTTAAGAAATGAAGCCTGCAATTGTCGTCACCAATAAGGTCCTCAAAAGCGTCTAAGGGGCGACCCAGTCTCTGTTTACAATCATACCTCTCCCGAGAGAATCTATGACAGTGACTCAGCAAATGCTTGACGGTCTCATGGGATGTGTTGTCACAAACACAGGCAGGAGTCCCAGACAGCTTAAACCTATAGAGGTATTCACGGAAACCCCCGCGCCCCGTGAAGAGTTTGGCCCTTAAGTTGTGTAGTGTACCTACTTTCTCTAGGGTTTTATACGCCCGTCTCACGTTGCTGAAGAACAGCCTTATGCCTCGGTCTTCGTTTGTTTCTAGCATATATCGCTCTTGCCAACTGTCCAGCGTCGACTCCCTGATGGTGCGCTTTGCGTAGGACAATGGGAATTTATCGTAAGCTGGAGCGGTTTTCCTGTGTAGGGCAGCGTGCTTTGCCAACTCATCGGCTCTCTCATTGCCGGGTATGCCTACGTGAGCCTTGACCCAGTAAAGGCTAATATGGCGACCTGCTCGCTTAGCCTCGGAGATAGTATGCTGTATCTGCAGAGCAATCAGGTTCCTTGTATTTGCATCAGCAATAGACTCCAGCGCTGATCTGGAGTCTGAGAGGATGTTGGCTGAAGTTCCAGTTTTCTTTCCATTAGCATAGGTGAGTGCTCTAAGTATGGCCACCAATTCAGCTTGGAAGACGGAGCAGTAGTTCTCTAGCCTAAGTTCGATTCCAGCAGTCTCACCATCCTGACCCCAACAAGACACAGCCGCGCCAACCCTCCCTTCGATTTTGCTGCCATCGGTGAACAGTCGAGGCCAGTCGTTTTCGATTTTCAGCAGGTCTTGGTCGCTTGAGACGTTTTGAAACGTGATCTCGGTCCTTAGAGCAGGATGTGGTAGCTCAGATGGGTGGACACGCGGTTCCATCTTCCTGCCAGGCAGTTCGTCCAGAGGTTTGCCCCTTTTTATCTCATAGAGTTTCAGGTACTCTACTGCCCTCAGGTCAAGAGGAATTACCCTTGCAAGGACGGCCGCGGCAGTGAGTGACGAAGTCCTATGCGCCTTTGAGATCTTAATTGCAAACATCCTGGTAATAGAGTCCAGCTTCTTCTTGGCATACTTTTTGCCAGCGATTTCTGCCCATGAGCTGGCCGCATAGGTGACAACGGGTTCCACCACTCCAGTGTAAATAATCCTCAGGATGTTTGAATTAAGACCCCACTGCGCCCGCGCCGCCCTCGCCACCATTTTAAAAATGTTGGCCGTTTTCTTAGTAACCTCCTCCAAGTGCGGAAGGAAGGTTAACCCTGCGTCTATTGTTAAACCGAGAAGTTTAACACGATTGCCATTTTCGAGGGATATTCCATTGAGGGAAAACTTTGGTTCCTGGTACTTTAGTTTCCTCGTTACGACCATGGCTTGGGTTTTGTGAGCTGCAAACTGCATTTTATAGGCCCTCCCCCAATCCGCAATACAGTCTAGCGCCTCATTCACAATTTGTTCAAGCTCAGGTGCAGTGTCTGCTTCTGCCAAGACAACCAGGTCATCTGCGTATGCCTGGACGTGTGCTTTGAGGTTTTCTGCTGCAACCATGAGAGGATCTAGCTGGATATTCCAGAAGATGGGGCCGCAGATAGAGCCCTGAATGCATCCTTTGGTGGTTGGTTTGGTGACAGTATGGGCCAGATACTCTACCGTAATGGAGCGATCAGAAAGGTAGCTTTCGAGTAGTCGTAGGGTACCGTTGTCAATGTTCTTTTCAATCAGCTGTTGAAGTATGGCTGGCCACCAAGCATTTTTATTTTATTTTATTTCAATCTTCTTGGCCCCAACACCTCGCCTGATGTAGTTTACAGTATCACAGAGCGCGTCCTCCGTTCCACACTGTGGTCTGAACCCATACTGCCTCCTACTGAGTAGGGCCTCACTCTCCAGCGTCCAGGTGAGCCGGTTTGCGACCAGTTTTTCCAAGACCTTGCCCATGATTGGCAGAAGCCCGATCGGTCGATAAGCCTTGGCCAAGGTGTAGTCTGCTTTTCCGGGTTTCGGGATCACCCTGATCCTAGCATCTTTCCAGGCGACGGGGAAATGTCCAATCTCTAGGCACTTATTGAACAGGGCCAGCTAGAAGTCTGCGTCGGCTCTGTAAGCCTTAGAACAAATGTCCGCCGTTAAGCCGTCAGCACCGGGCGCCTTTTTGGGGCTCATCCCCGCATAAACTTTTAGTAGCTCGGTTTCAGTGAACGGCGGTGCTGTTAGCAATCCAAGGCTCTGCCCATGATGTTGATGCCGAATGCCTCACGCTCTCCCGAATTGTCTTTTGGGCTGGAGAGTCCGTTCCGGGGTCGTCCATTGGGAAAAAGGTTTCGGCGAGGTGATCGGCTGAAGACTCGGCTGAGAGAATCACGTTATTCCCTGGATCCCTAAGGAGGCTTGCCTGAATCCGGCTGGTGTTCGAGCAGCGCGTAATTATTCTATGGGCACAGCTCCAGACGTCCTCTTCCTTTTGCCGTGTGCATAGCTCCTTCCAGCTAGCCGTTAGGGCCGCTTCAATGTTGGTCTTGTACGCATCTTTGGCCTTGCGGTAATCGTCCAAGCAGAATGGTCTTCTTCTGGGGTTTGCAGAATGGATCCGTCTCCTAAGTGTTTTTACTGTCCCTTTTTCCGCTTCTAGCTCATTCGTCCACCACAACGGCTTAGTGCTTTGCTTCCACTGAGCGAGCCTAGGGATCGCCTCGTCGCTGGCCCTGATAATCGCCGCGATATATTTTTGGACGAGGTTTTCCAGCATTTCCGGATCCCTGCATTCCTCAGCTTCCTTCGTGGTAATCCCCATCTCTGTCATTACTTCGCTAAGGATATCTGTGAATAGAGACCATTTCGCCTTCCGCACGTTATACACCCTAGTGGAAGGATGTTTCACTATTTGTTCCTCATCGCCCAGGTCTAACTGGAAGGTGATACTGCGGTGGTCGGTGAGAATGGCAGAGTCCGTGTTCACCTTCCATTGCGACATTTTTGCCAGCACCAAGTCACTACAGGCAGTAATGTCGACGATGCTGGAGTAAAGTTTACCGCCCCTGAAGGTGTGGTATGTAGGCACGCTGCCCTGGTTAAGAATGCTCATTTCGTTATGGGCCAGCAAGTCGGTTACCGCCCTACCTCGACTATCCTCAGCGTTGCACCCCCACCAGGGACTCATAGCATTGACGTCGCCAGCAAGAACGATATGCTGAGTTCCTATTTCGCCGATGACCCGTTCAAGCTTTCTAAGGTGAGGCTCTAGGTCTAGGTTGCCTTCGAAGTATACATTTATTACGCCTAAGGAGAGACGTCCGAGACGCAAGACCAAAGAGCTAATATTGGGGCAGTTAAGAGTCTGGTTGGTCACCACAGTCAAATTAGGGTTGGTGACGACGATTGCAGATTTCACTGGGGAGTCTCTGGTTCCGTTGGGGTATGGGATCGTGGTGCAAGGTGCAGAGAGTGTCCCCTTTGCACCCACGTAGGGTTCTTGTGCGAGCAAAAAGTCCGTGTCGTTCCCCAACGCCTCGCAGAGGATCTCCTTAGTAGCAGCAAGGCCACGGCCAAGATTAACTTGTAAGAACTTTATTTTCCGTGGGGTGCCCTTAGCAGTAATTTATGCCTGACCTAGATATCCGGTCCCATTTGGACCATTCCGGGCATTCGCTTGAGTAGGCTGGGTGTGAGGGGTTGCTATGCCTTTTACTTTTGTGGCAATTCACACAGCGGGGAGACAGTGACCGATTGGGACACTCTCGTGTGTCCTGTGTCTCTGCGCAATAGCCACAACTTAACTGCAGTTTACAGTCTCGCGCCAAATGCCCAAATCCCAAGCAATTGTAGCACTGCACGATCGGGGACTGGTCGATCGCCATAACTACCTGATATCCCAGTTTAACTCGCTGCCCATTCAGGCGTTGCCAGAGACCCACTCCCACCTCCAAGATGACGTTCGTTGTGGCTGGTGTTCTGCCTTTTGTTCGTCTGACAACTTTCAATTGAATCTGGTCAGGCGACAGGCCATCTAGGAGACTGGCGTTCTGCTTAGGCAGAGCCATCACCTGATGGCATCACCATCACCTGACATCACCGGGTCTCCAACCTGGACTCCGGGACACGAAACGCGCACTGGAACACAGGGACGGTAGGTGAGTACTATTGCAACTATAAACTAACGTCAAATCTGTGGGAAAATTTGAAATAACACTAAATTTGGACGATTTTATCGAAATATTTTAAAAATGATGTAAGGGTTGAAGGAAAATTTTTTCAAAACGCTTGCAGGGTGGTGCAAAGTGGTCAGTACGTAAGCGAAGGCATACTAAAGTCTTAAAAAGCTGAAAACAGCGTCAAAAACGCACCCTTAATGTCGAAGATATCAACGGGTTATGAAGTATGGAGGTGTAAAGAAACACGTCTGTTCAAGACAAGCATTTATTATCAACTAAAACTAGGTTACAATGTAGTTTAATACTAATACATTTAACCACTTCACCTCCGGGGGTGAAAGAAAAAAAAATTTTAAGAGAAAACAAAGCAAAGGTACCTTTTCTTAAAACTTACTTACTAAATTTTTTCGTCCTATCTTATGTATTACATCTACCTTTCCCTTTCTATTTATCTTTACATTAACGCCTAAATCTTCCAACACTTCAAAAGGTCCATCAAAAATACAGTCTAATTTACGTGCACATTCATTTTTAATTAAAATAAGATCATTTTTCTTATAAAATACAGGATTACATGATTTATCATATTTGTCTTTTCTTTTTTCCTTACAAGCTAACAAATTGTTTCTTGCATCTCTTAAAGCTACTTGCAACTTATATTTTAAATCTAAACAATAATCATCACTATTATAAAGTGGTTCTACATCATGTTCTAAATTGTTTGGTAAACGACATTGTCTTCCAAATACAAGTTCATAAGGTGTATATTTTGTTTGCGTGTTTACACTAGTATTAAAACTAAAACACCAGTAAGGTAACCAATCTGACCATGTATGATACACATTATTACAATAAGTTCTTAAAAATGCTCCTAAATGTTTATGAGCTATCTCTAGGGAACCGATTGATTGATGGTGATATGCAGTGGATGTTAATTTTTCTATTTCTAATAGCCTACATACCTGTTCCATAACTTGAGAAATAAATTCTGTTCCCCTATCCGTAGCTATAGCTTTAGGGATGCCGAGTCGTAAAATAAAATTATTTACGAACGCTTTGGCTACAGTTACCGTTTCCTTATTGGGTAAAGGATATGCCTCTATGTATTTTGTTAACTCACATTGTAGAGTTAAAATATAAACATTTCCTGATTCGTCCCTGTCCAAAGGTCCAACTAAATCGAGAAAAACTTTATCAAAAGCAGCTAATGCTGTAGTAGTTATGTAGAGTATATTTACTTTGTTTCATTTTCTGACACATTTCACATTTAGTTATAAATTTTCGAATGTCCGTATCTAACCCTGGCCAGTAATATTTTCTTTTAATGTTATTTGCCATTCTATTCATGCCTGCATGGCCACTGGTGGGTAATAAATGATAGTTATTCAAAATAAATTCTTTTTCTTTCTCATCATATATTCTTTTAATTCCTCTCAAAATACATATTCGGGGTCCGGTCCATTCCTTCATTGATTTAATTTCACTACATAAACCTTTTATAAATTCATTATTTTTTTCATCTTTCACTATGCATAGTTCCTTTACTTCTATTCTTTCACAAAACTCCATTAACTTAGTCGCAAATTCGGCTCGCGAGAAATGCAATCTAAAGTCAAGATTAATACACAATAACATTTTGCTTGGTATATAAACAAAACAATCCTTTTGTTCCTTTATAATATTTTCTCTCTTAAACTTCCTTATAGTTTTTTCTTCTACTAACTTAGTTTCAATAGAATCACACGGCTTTCTTAGTAATTCCACAACTCTTGGTTGATCAGGCCAGTCGTCGGTGGTTTTACTAGGTACAGTTTGTTTTTTCTTACGACTCTCTTCTAACCTTCTCTTTTGACCCCTAGTTGTTACGGCTAAAATTTGTTCTTTCATATCCTTCAATTCATTCGATGTTATGCACACCCTGGACAATGCATCTGCGATGACATTGTCTTTTCCTTTCACATACACTATCTTAAAATCATATTCTTCAAGTATTAACCGAAATTTTATTAGCCTACTAGATGGATCTTTCATTCCAAATAAATAAACTAAAGGTTTGTGGTCCGTCATAATAGTAAAATTTCTGCCAAATAAGTATGGTCTGAAATATTTTACTGCCCAAACTATTGCTGTTAATTCCTTTTGTATTACTGGATAATTTTTCTCTGCCTTATTTAATGGTCTACTGGCATAAGCAACAGGTTTCATGTCCTTATTACACAATACAGCTCCTACAGCTAAATCAGATGCGTCAGTTTGTAATATAAATTCATTGGATTCAGAAAAATCTGGATACTGTAGTATAGGAGGTGTCGTTAATGAGTTTTTTAGAAAATTAAATGCATTTTGACACTCCGAGCTCCAAACAAAAGGTTCATCTTTCTTTAGCAAACGATTTAAAGGTATACTAATTGTTGCAAAGAACGGCACAAATTTTCTGTAGTAGTTGCAAAAGGCAACAAACCGTCTCACTTCATCAACATTTTTAGGTATAGGAAAATTTACTAAAACCTTAGTTTTATCAGGGTCAGGCGAAACACCGTCAGCAGAAACTAAATGACCCAGATATAAAATTTCTTTCTTTAAGAATTGACACTTTGCGGGATTCAATTTTAAATTTACCTTCCTCAGTCTTTCAAAAACAGCAATGAGATTTTGGTTATGAATAGTTAATGATCTTCCAAAAACGATTAAGTCATCTAAATAAATAAAACACTTTTCAAAAGCTAATCCTGACATCGCAATTGACATGACTCTACTGAAAGCGCTACTTGATGTCTTAAGACCCATCGGTAATCGTTTTAATTGATAATGTCCTGTACTAGTCGAAAATGCAGTATATTTTCGGCTTTCAGGTGCTAGTTTCACTTGAAAATAACCTTGTTGAAGGTCTAAATGACTAAAGTATATTGAGCCAGATAATGAATCTAAGATATCAGTAATGTTTGGCAATGGAAATTTGTCATTTACAATATTTTCGTTTAATTTCCTGAAATCTATTACTAATCTCCACTTCTGAGAACCATCTGATTTTTTTGGGACTAGCAGTATTGGACTAGACCACTCACTAGAAGATTCTTCTATAATATCATCTTTAAGCATATTATTTATTTGTTTATTTACTTCTGGTTTTAAGGCTTGTGGTAACCTATATGGTTTGGTATAAATTGGATTAATGTTACTCTTCATTGTTATGGATTGCTCGCAAATATTTGTAGTTTCTAACTTATCACCGGGTAAAAAGAAAGTATCAGAATATTTAGTACAAATCTTCTCGATAGAGTCCTTTTCTTCTTTGTTTAAATGTTGTAACTCTAATAAAGGTAATAATGTATTGGCTCTTCTTAAACTACTTTCATGTTTGCTAAATTCAAAAATATTGTAGTCTTCTAAAGGCTCTACGTTTAATTCCAAATTTTTTAAACTTACTCCTTCATCTCGAGTATTTAAAATTTTTATAGGGACTCTTTTATTTTTGGGCCTAACTATAGTACCTGCTAGAAAAACATCTTTTTCTAACTCTCTAGCGCTAACAAAACAATCACCTTCCACTTCCGTGTTTAAATAAACATAGTGAATTGTTTCACTTCGAGGTGGGATCAGCAGTGAATTACTGTAATCCGGTTTGTCATAAATTGGTAAATTACAATACTTTTCTCCTATGTGTAGCGTTAACACATTTTTATTTAAATCAATATTTGCTTTATACTTACTCATGAAGTCTAATCCTAATATTCCATCAACAATGATAGGTAATCTTTTAAAAACATGAAACTTATTTTGAAACATTTCAGTTTCAGAAACTTCTAAATCGAGTACTACATAACCTGAGGAGTAAATCTTACCTCCGATTCCATTGACAACTAAGGTATCTTGAAATACCTGGTTTTTCTTTGGAAGCGCTTCTTCCTTAATAATTGAAATTGATGCGCCTGTATCTAATAATAGTATAAGCTTTTTACCGTTAGTATAGTAATTGAAAAATTTAAATCTACCACTACTAGTATTATAAACAAAACCCTATATGTCCCCTGTATGTGTATATGTCCTCTATTTTGCGCTCGAAACTTTGTAAAACGATAATTTTGCCTACCTCGATAGGTTGTGGTCATCTCCATTACCTCAGCAGGCCTGGAGAAAGACGAAGATGGCGGGGACTCGTCCTTGGCTGCCTGGATCGCGTCCTTCAGCAATGTGTAGTTGCGCGCGGCGATGATCGTACCCAACCTTTCACTTTTAAGACCATCTGTAAATTTTTTTAATGCCATTTTTTCGTTAATTGGCTTTAAAATCGCTTATTTAGCAGTGTCACCCTCAGCCTGAGAAATATTTAAATCTGTTAGTAGCCTTTCAAGTTCCGATCCGTATTCCTCGATAGTCCTATGACCTTGGTTCAGAGATTGGATTTTATTTTGAACTGCGGTGAATGATTTTTTGATTAATAGTTTAATCCTAAAATCCTTAACCATGTCACTAATAGTCGAGTAAGTGTCTGCTACTCGTAACTTGGCATTTTCAGATAACCTTCCCTTTAGTATAAACTTAATTAATAATTGTTGACCTACATCATTAAGCATATCCGCATACATTTCTACAGCATCAATCAATCGTTTAGTTGTATTTTCCTTATCATCTAAAATAGGTATTAGCATACAAGCAGTTTTCATATCAAATTCCATCGTGTCTGATTTTATTTCTATGCTAGGCAAAGTACACAATTTTAATATATCTGAAAATAAATCACAAATCTTTTTGTACGTGGTATTGGCTAACTCAAGTTCCAATTCATTTGTTGTTTTACTTAAAGTACAAAATAATGTCTTGCTTTTACTTAACAATATCTCGGCCTCTTGTAACTTATCTGACGAAACAGTACCTTTATATCTACTTTGGCCTTTTTTTATAAGATATTTTCGAATCTCTACTAAATTTTCATATAATTCTATTAATTTGTCAGCCATAATATAAGTAAGAAAACATTATAATTACAAAAATAATTGTAGCACTGTATCTTATTTCATCCAGAACTACTTTATTCATTTTAACTCGAGGCACTTTCATACAATGTGCCGATTATAAAATGCTGAGTCGGTATTCTACCTACTGCGTTACTGCGACGCGCAATCTATTTTTAGCACATAACAGTACTGACTCATACTTTTATAATATAAAGGAAAATGACTAAACTACATACCTATAAACTAAGATTGTCAATAACCTTACGCGTAGAACATTTTAACACAAACGCAGAAAGTGCGTTTTACCTTATTTTTATAACTGACACTTGATTTTATAACTCTCTTTTTTTTTTTTTGCACTTATGTACTCACGAATCTTCTCTCATGGGTTTCATGGTCGGATTGATGAACTTACTGCACTTAAACTTCTTCTTCACCATGAGCTTGGTCTCTCCTTCCAGATAACCGTTGCCGCATTCTTCTCACAAATGCAGAATCCACTTGCTGGTTAATCCATTTCTTATGCTTTTTTATAACTTTCTGATAAATTACTGCAAGTATCACAATAGTCATCAGCACCAAAAATGTAGTAATCAAGATGTTATTAAACTTAATATGATACTCCTGTTCGGAATCACTCGCGCTATTATTGCCTCCCGAAGCGTTTTGAGCAATCACAATTTCCTTGTCCTCAGTTTTAGAGTAGCTTTTCCCCATTTTTATTTATTTTAGCGTCTTGCGCAACACATCTACAGTCAATCACACTCGTGGCTCTATAATTCACTTCGTTAAACATTATAACTTCGTGCACCGAGGCACACAGGAATCCGCCTTTATAGCACTTTGCGCCCGCTATCCGATAGCTCGCAAGCTCTGTTCCCGGAACGCGTGTGGCAGGGTCGCCATGAAGTATGGAGGTGTAAAGAAACACGTCTGTTCAAGACAAGCATTTATTATCAACTAAAACTAGGTTACAATGTAGTTTAATACTAATACATTTAACCACTTCAGTTAGGTTAGGTTAGGTTAGGTTGTACCTGCGAAATTGACCGCAGCGATCAGTGTTATCGCTGCGGTCAGCCCGGCCACAAGGCAGCTCAGTGCTCCGCGGCGCCAAACTGCAGCCTCTGTACAGCTGCAGGGAAGCCCGCCGGGCACAGAGTTGGCGAAAAAGACTGTGGCGCCTCTGCCACGAAGAGGAGAAAGGGGGCCAAGCCTGCCGGGGGCTCTTTACACCCCCGTCAGTCTGCCGACTCCCGAGCTAGGAATGGTGTGGAGGGAATGGATTGCGCATAATGGCTACGCTCTACCATTTCCTCCAGGGCAATCTCAACCACTCTGCTAGAGCTCAGGATCTCTTTCTTCAGAGCATGGCAGAGTGGTCGATTCACGTGGCTGTGGTCGCCGAGCCATACTTTGTCTCCCCCCGGGATAATTGGGTGGGCGACCTGGACGGCTTGGTGACCATCATCGGTGGGGCTCTGTCCAGCCCGTCCCGAGGTCACGGCTGGGTAGCCGCCCTCGCGGACGGCGTTGGTACGATTGGTGCGTACTTTTCGCCCAACAAGAGCCTCGCCGACTTCGAGAATTTCCTTGTCGAGCTGGGTGCCGTCGTGGGCCGTTTCCACCCTCGCCCGGTGCTGTTGCTCGGGGATCTCAACGCCAAATCTACGGCGTGGGGATCTCCGGTGACCGATGCTAGGGGTGAGGCGCTGGAGGAGTGGGCGGTCGTGACTGGCCTGGTCGTCCTGAACCGGGGCTCGGTATACACGTGCGTGCGGCAGCGGGGCGGCTCAATAGTGGACGTCTCGTTTGCTAGCCCTGCTGTCGCGAGCCGTGTTCGCGGCTGGCGTGTCGCTGCGGAGGTGGAGACGTTGTCGGATCACAGATATATCCATTTCGACGTCTCCGCCCAGACTGCCGGCGGCCTGAGTTCATCGGCCCCACGAACGGACGGCCCGCGCTGGTCGCGCAAACGCATCGACAGGGAACTTCTCGAGGAGGCCGCGATTGTCCAGGCCTGGTTCCGGGAGTCGCCAACGACCGGACCCGTCGACGTCGAACAGGAGGCGCTGTGGTTCCGCGGGGCGATGGTGATGATTTGCGACGCGTCGATGCCCCGGGTCCACACACAGTCAGCAAGACGCAAGGTGTACTGGTGGTCCGCCGAGATCGCACAATTACGAGTCGCGTGCGTAGCGGTTAGGCGCCAGTACACCCGATACCGGAGGAGACGTCGTCGGGTCCCTGACGAAGAAGCCGCGCTGTATGAGGTGTACCGCGCGGCGACGCAGGCTCTGTGGCTGGCCATCGTTGAGGCGAGGACGCGAGCCAGGGAGGAGATGTTGGAGACTCTAGACGGAGATCCGTGGGGGCGCCCGTATCGAGCCGTTCGAGGAAACCTCAGAGCCGCGGCGCCTCCGATCACAGAGAGTCTCCAACCCGAGCTGCTGGAGGAGGTGGTCGCAGCCCTCTTCCCAGCTAGAGCGGAGCATACCCCGCCGCCGATGGCTTTGCCCACAGCCGCAGAGCCTGAAGGAGATGAGAGCGCCATCAGCGTCCCAGAGGTGACACAGGCAGAGATGAGGGCGGCCGTGATGCGGCTCCGGGCCAAGAACGTGGCTCCGGGGCCTGACGGAATCCACGGCCAGGTGCTTGCCCTCGCTCTGAAGGAGCTGGAGCCCCAGCTGATAGGACTCTACACGGCGTGTCTAGAGCAGGGCCAGTTTCCCACTCTGTGGAAAAATGGTCGTCTGGTCCTGCTCAGGAAGGCAGGGCGCCCGGCTGACTCACCATCTGCGTACCGGCCCATAGTGTTGCTCGACGAGGTGGCTAAGCTGTTTGAGCGTATAATAGCAGCCCGCCTCGTCGGCCACTTGAGCGGAGAAGGGCCGGACCTGGACGAGTGTCAATTCGGGTTTCGGTACGGGCGCTCGACGATACACGCTGTGTCGCGGGTAAGAGTCCTGGCGGAGGAAACGGTGTCTCGGGGCGGGGTGATGGTGGCGGTGTCGTTGGACATCTCCAACGCATTCAACACCCTGCCCTGGAGTTGTATCCTGGAGGCACTGCGGTACCACCGGGTGCCTCTCTACCTCCGCCGAATCGTTGGGGCTTATCTGTCGGAGAGGTGTGTCACCTATATGGGACGTGATGGCGTTAACCAGCGCCGCATGTCGTGCGGTGTTCCGCAGGGGTCGGTTCTGGGCCCTCCCTTGTGGAACATCGGGTACGACTGGGTGCTGAGGGGTGAACTCCAGCCGGGCGTGGACCTGACGTGTTACGACGTCGCGTCGGCGTCTTGGCCTGGAGGTGGCCCTCAACAAGTCGGAGGCCATGGTGTTCCATGGTCCCCGGCGGGCGCCGCCGGCCGAATCACACATAGTGATCGGGGGGGTTCGGATCGCTGTCGGGGCTACCATGAAGTACCTAGGACTGGTGCTCGACAGCCGGTGGGACTTCGGACCCCACTTCCGGCGGCTGGCGCCCAAGTTGTTGGGCGCGGCTGGGGCGCTGTCAACGCTGCTTCCCAATCTAGGGGCCCGAGCGCCGTCTGTAGGCGGCTCTACGTGGGGATCGTGCGATCGATGGCCCTGTACGGGGCCCCGAGCTGACCTGACGGCCGGCAGCATCGCAGTCCTGCGGAGACCGCAGCGGGCGATGGCCGTCAGAGTCATCAGGGGATATCGCACGATCTCCTACGAGGCGGCTTGCGCACTGGCCGGATCCCCGCCCTGGGACCTGGAGGCGAAAGTTCTCGCGTCGCTGTATCGGTGGCGCGAGGAAATGCGGGCGCGAGGCGAGCGACCGATGCAGCGACAGCTGGAGCAGCGTCGGTCACAGCTTCGCGAGGTCCTGGTGGCGGAATGGCGGGACAGGCTTTCACGCCCTACCGCCGGCCTCAACATCATCGAGGCGATCCGGCCAGTGCTCGACCTCTGGCTCGGGAGGAGGCACGGCTCCCTGTCGTTTCGGGTGACGCAGGTGCTCTCGGGGCATGGTTGCTTCGGGAAGTACCTGTGTCGCATAAACAGGGAGCCGGACGCTCGGTGCCACCACTGCGTCGACTGTCGGGAGGACACGGCGCGGCATACGCTGGTAGAGTGTGCCGCTTGGGAGGAGCCGCACCGTGCTCTCATCTCTGGAGTAGGCAACGACCTCTCGCTGCCGGCCGTCGTGAACTCGATGGTCGGTAGCGGGGAGTCCTCGGACGCAGTGGTTTCCTTCTGCGAAACAGTCATCTCGCAAAAGGAGGCTGCGGAAAGAGAGAGGGAGATCACGACCTCTCATCCAGTCCGCAGCAGGCGCACCGGGCGTCGGCGGAGGGCGGATAACGCCCTCTTCCAGCCCCCCTAAATGGGTCCAGGGGCAACGGACGTGGGGACGTCCGTCGCCCCCTATACATCGGACCCGAGGTGGCGGCGCGTAGTGTTCCACGCGCGCCCCTCTGAGACGTCGCGGGGGGAGTCAAACACCTCACTCCCCCCTCAGCCCGAGATGAGGCCCGCCATAGCGGGCCGGCACCAGCCGGGGGTTGCGGAAGAGTCGTACGTTCCCGCGACCCCTGGTGTAGGTGAGAGATGGAACACCGGGGTGGTTTTTAGTCAGTTGGAGTCTGACAGACCCCTCCGCCCTCCCCAGGAGGAGGACATCCGGGCGGATTTTCCACCCCGCAATAAAAAAAAAAAAAGTTTAGGTTAGGTTGGGGTGCATCTATCGCAGTCCTGCGGAAACCGCAGAGAGCGATGGCCGTCAGGGTCATACGGGGATATCGCACGATCTCCTACGAGGCGGCTTGTTTACTGGCCGGATCCCCACCATGGGACCTGGAGGCGAAAGCCCTCGCGACACTGCATCGGTGGCGCGAGGACGCCAGGGATCGGGGCGAAAGGCTAGTGCAGCGACAGATTACGCTGCACCGGTCACAGCTCCGACAAGTCATGGTGGCAGAATGGCGGAGGAGGCTTGACCATCCCTCCGCCGGCCTCGACACAATCGAGGCGATCCGGCCAGTACTCGAAGACTGGCTCGGGAGGAAGCACGGCTCCCTGACGTTTCGGGCGACGCAGGTGCTCTCGGGGCACGGCTGCTTCGGGAAGTATCTGTGTCGCATAAGCAGGGAGCCGGACGCTCGGTGCCATCACTGCGTCCACTGTCTGGAGGATACGGCGCGGCATACGCTGGCGGAATGTGCCGCGTGGGATGAGCCGCGCCGTGATCTTGCCACAGAGGTAGGAGCAGACCTGTCGCTGCCGGCCGTTGTTCGCACGATGGTCGGCAGCACAGAGTCCTGGAACGCGGTGGTGTCCTTCTGCGAAACCGTCATGTCGCAGAAGGAAGCTGCGGAAAGGGAGAGGGAGATCTCTAGTTCCCTCCCATCCCGCAGCAGACGCACCGGGCGTCAGCAGAGGGCGGATAACGCCCTCTTCCGGCCCCCCTAAACAGGTCCAGGGGCGACGGATTCGGGGACATCCGTCGCCCCCCATCTCACTGGACCCGAGACGGCGGCGCGTAGTGTTCCACGCGCGCCTCTCATGACGTATCGGGGGGAGTACACCTCACTCCCCCCAGGGACGAGGCCCGCACTGGTCAAGCGGGCCGGCACTAGTCCGGGGCAGCGGAAGTCACATTCGTTCCCGCTGCCCCCCGACGCAAGTGTGCGAAGGAACACCGGTGTGGTTTTAGTCAGTTGGAGTCTGACAGACCCCTCCGCCTTCCCCAGGCGGAGGACATCCGTGCGGATTTCCACATCGTCAACAAAAAAAAAAAAAAAAAGGTTGGGGTGCATGTTGAAGAGCCTCCTCGTGGCGTACCCTGGGCAACGTCGGCCCCAGCTGCCCAACAACCTTTGGTGGACAGCTGGGTCCGACGGCGAATCTTCAACAAACAGGGAAGGGTTCGGTTCCAATCGCCGATCATCTTTTGTTGGTCTGCGAAGGGAACCGAACTTGGGGACGGCAAGTCCGTCGTAGGGGTAGGCCTGGTTGCCATCTTATGCCCCAACTTATGCCCACTCCCCCCTTTGCTTACAAAGGGTTGGTTGAGTGGACGAACAAGGGAGCAGGAGAGGAAGACAAAAACCTCTTTAAAAAAACCGGCCAAGTGCGAGTCTTACTCGCACACAGGGTTCCATAGCCCCAAACAATATTTCGAACTGTCATTCATTAGTTAGTAGTATTAGTTGTAAACTTCCACTAAACCGCAAAACTAAATTGGTTTTTCATAGTATGTTAACGAAAAACAAAGTTACTGCTGCAGTTTGATGAAAAAGTCCCATATCTCAAAAACTAAACATCACATCTTATTGAAACCAATTTTCGTTGATAGTTTTTTTTAGGTTCTACAAACTTAAATATTTTCAGAATTTTCCTCCTCTTACTTTAGAAATTAGAGGGGGGGGGACACACATTTTACCACTTTGGAAGTGGCTCTAGCGCAAACTATTCAGTTTAGAAAAAAATGATATTAGAAACCTCAATATAATTTTTGAAGACCTATCCATAGATACCCCACACGAATGGGTCAGATGAAAAAAAACATTTTGGTTTTTACTTCTATGTATGGGGAAACCCAAAAATAAAAGTTTTTTTTCTATTTTTGTGTGAAAATCTTAATGCGGTTCACAGAATACATCTAATTACCAAGTTTCAAAAGTATAGCTCTTATAGTTTCGGAACAAAGTGGCTGTGACATACGGACGGACAGACAGACAGACAGACAGACAGACAGACAGACAGACAGACATGACGAATCTATAAGGGTTCCGTTTTTTGCCATTCGGCTACGGAACCCTAAAAAAAAAATAATTGTAGCACTGTATCTTATTTCATCCAGAACTACTTTATTCATTTTAACTCGAGGCACTTTCATACAATGTGCCGATTATAAAATGCTGAGTCGGTATTCTACCTACTGCGTTACTGCGACGCGCAATCTATTTTTAGCACA
This sequence comes from Cerastis rubricosa, assembly GCA_949152445.1. Classification (NCBI taxonomy): domain Eukaryota; kingdom Metazoa; phylum Arthropoda; class Insecta; order Lepidoptera; family Noctuidae; genus Cerastis; species Cerastis rubricosa. The sequence goes on from OX424541.1 coordinate 22,043,480, forward strand.
TAACAGTACTGACTCATACTTTTATAATATAAAGGAAAATGACTAAACTACATACCTATAAACTAAGATTGTCAATAACCTTACGCGTAGAACATTTTAACACAAACGCAGAAAGTGCGTTTTACCTTATTTTTATAACTGACACTTGATTTTATAACTCTCTTTTTTTTTTTTGCACTTATGTACTCACGAATCTTCTCTCATGGGTTTCATGGTCGGATTGATGAACTTACTGCACTTAAACTTCTTCTTCACCATGAGCTTGGTCTCTCCTTCCAGATAACCGTTGCCGCATTCTTCTCACAAATGCAGAATCCACTTGCTGGTTAATCCATTTCTTATGCTTTTTTATAACTTTCTGATAAATTACTGCAAGTATCACAATAGTCATCAGCACCAAAAATGTAGTAATCAAGATGTTATTAAACTTAATATGATACTCCTGTTCGGAATCACTCGCGCTATTATTGCCTCCCGAAGCGTTTTGAGCAATCACAATTTCCTTGTCCTCAGTTTTAGAGTAGCTTTTCCCCATTTTTATTTATTTTAGCGTCTTGCGCAACACATCTACAGTCAATCACACTCGTGGCTCTATAATTCACTTCGTTAAACATTATAACTTCGTGCACCGAGGCACACAGGAATCCGCCTTTATAGCACTTTGCGCCCGCTATCCGATAGCTCGCAAGCTCTGTTCCCGGAACGCGTGTGGCAGGGTCGCCATGAAGTATGGAGGTGTAAAGAAACACGTCTGTTCAAGACAAGCATTTATTATCAACTAAAACTAGGTTACAATGTAGTTTAATACTAATACATTTAACCACTTCAGTTAGGTTAGGTTAGGTTAGGTTGTACCTGCGAAATTGACCGCAGCGATCAGTGTTATCGCTGCGGTCAGCCCGGCCACAAGGCAGCTCAGTGCTCCGCGGCGCCAAACTGCAGCCTCTGTACAGCTGCAGGGAAGCCCGCCGGGCACAGAGTTGGCGAAAAAGACTGTGGCGCCTCTGCCACGAAGAGGAGAAAGGGGGCCAAGCCTGCCGGGGGCTCTTTACACCCCCGTCAGTCTGCCGACTCCCGAGCTAGGAATGGTGTGGAGGGAATGGATTGCGCATAATGGCTACGCTCTACCATTTCCTCCAGGGCAATCTCAACCACTCTGCTAGAGCTCAGGATCTCTTTCTTCAGAGCATGGCAGAGTGGTCGATTCACGTGGCTGTGGTCGCCGAGCCATACTTTGTCTCCCCCCGGGATAATTGGGTGGGCGACCTGGACGGCTTGGTGACCATCATCGGTGGGGCTCTGTCCAGCCCGTCCCGAGGTCACGGCTGGGTAGCCGCCCTCGCGGACGGCGTTGGTACGATTGGTGCGTACTTTTCGCCCAACAAGAGCCTCGCCGACTTCGAGAATTTCCTTGTCGAGCTGGGTGCCGTCGTGGGCCGTTTCCACCCTCGCCCGGTGCTGTTGCTCGGGGATCTCAACGCCAAATCTACGGCGTGGGGATCTCCGGTGACCGATGCTAGGGGTGAGGCGCTGGAGGAGTGGGCGGTCGTGACTGGCCTGGTCGTCCTGAACCGGGGCTCGGTATACACGTGCGTGCGGCAGCGGGGCGGCTCAATAGTGGACGTCTCGTTTGCTAGCCCTGCTGTCGCGAGCCGTGTTCGCGGCTGGCGTGTCGCTGCGGAGGTGGAGACGTTGTCGGATCACAGATATATCCATTTCGACGTCTCCGCCCAGACTGCCGGCGGCCTGAGTTCATCGGCCCCACGAACGGACGGCCCGCGCTGGTCGCGCAAACGCATCGACAGGGAACTTCTCGAGGAGGCCGCGATTGTCCAGGCCTGGTTCCGGGAGTCGCCAACGACCGGACCCGTCGACGTCGAACAGGAGGCGCTGTGGTTCCGCGGGGCGATGGTGATGATTTGCGACGCGTCGATGCCCCGGGTCCACACACAGTCAGCAAGACGCAAGGTGTACTGGTGGTCCGCCGAGATCGCACAATTACGAGTCGCGTGCGTAGCGGTTAGGCGCCAGTACACCCGATACCGGAGGAGACGTCGTCGGGTCCCTGACGAAGAAGCCGCGCTGTATGAGGTGTACCGCGCGGCGACGCAGGCTCTGTGGCTGGCCATCGTTGAGGCGAGGACGCGAGCCAGGGAGGAGATGTTGGAGACTCTAGACGGAGATCCGTGGGGGCGCCCGTATCGAGCCGTTCGAGGAAACCTCAGAGCCGCGGCGCCTCCGATCACAGAGAGTCTCCAACCCGAGCTGCTGGAGGAGGTGGTCGCAGCCCTCTTCCCAGCTAGAGCGGAGCATACCCCGCCGCCGATGGCTTTGCCCACAGCCGCAGAGCCTGAAGGAGATGAGAGCGCCATCAGCGTCCCAGAGGTGACACAGGCAGAGATGAGGGCGGCCGTGATGCGGCTCCGGGCCAAGAACGTGGCTCCGGGGCCTGACGGAATCCACGGCCAGGTGCTTGCCCTCGCTCTGAAGGAGCTGGAGCCCCAGCTGATAGGACTCTACACGGCGTGTCTAGAGCAGGGCCAGTTTCCCACTCTGTGGAAAAATGGTCGTCTGGTCCTGCTCAGGAAGGCAGGGCGCCCGGCTGACTCACCATCTGCGTACCGGCCCATAGTGTTGCTCGACGAGGTGGCTAAGCTGTTTGAGCGTATAATAGCAGCCCGCCTCGTCGGCCACTTGAGCGGAGAAGGGCCGGACCTGGACGAGTGTCAATTCGGGTTTCGGTACGGGCGCTCGACGATACACGCTGTGTCGCGGGTAAGAGTCCTGGCGGAGGAAACGGTGTCTCGGGGCGGGGTGATGGTGGCGGTGTCGTTGGACATCTCCAACGCATTCAACACCCTGCCCTGGAGTTGTATCCTGGAGGCACTGCGGTACCACCGGGTGCCTCTCTACCTCCGCCGAATCGTTGGGGCTTATCTGTCGGAGAGGTGTGTCACCTATATGGGACGTGATGGCGTTAACCAGCGCCGCATGTCGTGCGGTGTTCCGCAGGGGTCGGTTCTGGGCCCTCCCTTGTGGAACATCGGGTACGACTGGGTGCTGAGGGGTGAACTCCAGCCGGGCGTGGACCTGACGTGTTACGACGTCGCGTCGGCGTCTTGGCCTGGAGGTGGCCCTCAACAAGTCGGAGGCCATGGTGTTCCATGGTCCCCGGCGGGCGCCGCCGGCCGAATCACACATAGTGATCGGGGGGGTTCGGATCGCTGTCGGGGCTACCATGAAGTACCTAGGACTGGTGCTCGACAGCCGGTGGGACTTCGGACCCCACTTCCGGCGGCTGGCGCCCAAGTTGTTGGGCGCGGCTGGGGCGCTGTCAACGCTGCTTCCCAATCTAGGGGCCCGAGCGCCGTCTGTAGGCGGCTCTACGTGGGGATCGTGCGATCGATGGCCCTGTACGGGGCCCCGAGCTGACCTGACGGCCGGCAGCATCGCAGTCCTGCGGAGACCGCAGCGGGCGATGGCCGTCAGAGTCATCAGGGGATATCGCACGATCTCCTACGAGGCGGCTTGCGCACTGGCCGGATCCCCGCCCTGGGACCTGGAGGCGAAAGTTCTCGCGTCGCTGTATCGGTGGCGCGAGGAAATGCGGGCGCGAGGCGAGCGACCGATGCAGCGACAGCTGGAGCAGCGTCGGTCACAGCTTCGCGAGGTCCTGGTGGCGGAATGGCGGGACAGGCTTTCACGCCCTACCGCCGGCCTCAACATCATCGAGGCGATCCGGCCAGTGCTCGACCTCTGGCTCGGGAGGAGGCACGGCTCCCTGTCGTTTCGGGTGACGCAGGTGCTCTCGGGGCATGGTTGCTTCGGGAAGTACCTGTGTCGCATAAACAGGGAGCCGGACGCTCGGTGCCACCACTGCGTCGACTGTCGGGAGGACACGGCGCGGCATACGCTGGTAGAGTGTGCCGCTTGGGAGGAGCCGCACCGTGCTCTCATCTCTGGAGTAGGCAACGACCTCTCGCTGCCGGCCGTCGTGAACTCGATGGTCGGTAGCGGGGAGTCCTCGGACGCAGTGGTTTCCTTCTGCGAAACAGTCATCTCGCAAAAGGAGGCTGCGGAAAGAGAGAGGGAGATCACGACCTCTCATCCAGTCCGCAGCAGGCGCACCGGGCGTCGGCGGAGGGCGGATAACGCCCTCTTCCAGCCCCCCTAAATGGGTCCAGGGGCAACGGACGTGGGGACGTCCGTCGCCCCCTATACATCGGACCCGAGGTGGCGGCGCGTAGTGTTCCACGCGCGCCCCTCTGAGACGTCGCGGGGGGAGTCAAACACCTCACTCCCCCCTCAGCCCGAGATGAGGCCCGCCATAGCGGGCCGGCACCAGCCGGGGGTTGCGGAAGAGTCGTACGTTCCCGCGACCCCTGGTGTAGGTGAGAGATGGAACACCGGGGTGGTTTTTAGTCAGTTGGAGTCTGACAGACCCCTCCGCCCTCCCCAGGAGGAGGACATCCGGGCGGATTTTCCACCCCGCAATAAAAAAAAAAAAAGTTTAGGTTAGGTTGGGGTGCATCTATCGCAGTCCTGCGGAAACCGCAGAGAGCGATGGCCGTCAGGGTCATACGGGGATATCGCACGATCTCCTACGAGGCGGCTTGTTTACTGGCCGGATCCCCACCATGGGACCTGGAGGCGAAAGCCCTCGCGACACTGCATCGGTGGCGCGAGGACGCCAGGGATCGGGGCGAAAGGCTAGTGCAGCGACAGATTACGCTGCACCGGTCACAGCTCCGACAAGTCATGGTGGCAGAATGGCGGAGGAGGCTTGACCATCCCTCCGCCGGCCTCGACACAATCGAGGCGATCCGGCCAGTACTCGAAGACTGGCTCGGGAGGAAGCACGGCTCCCTGACGTTTCGGGCGACGCAGGTGCTCTCGGGGCACGGCTGCTTCGGGAAGTATCTGTGTCGCATAAGCAGGGAGCCGGACGCTCGGTGCCATCACTGCGTCCACTGTCTGGAGGATACGGCGCGGCATACGCTGGCGGAATGTGCCGCGTGGGATGAGCCGCGCCGTGATCTTGCCACAGAGGTAGGAGCAGACCTGTCGCTGCCGGCCGTTGTTCGCACGATGGTCGGCAGCACAGAGTCCTGGAACGCGGTGGTGTCCTTCTGCGAAACCGTCATGTCGCAGAAGGAAGCTGCGGAAAGGGAGAGGGAGATCTCTAGTTCCCTCCCATCCCGCAGCAGACGCACCGGGCGTCAGCAGAGGGCGGATAACGCCCTCTTCCGGCCCCCCTAAACAGGTCCAGGGGCGACGGATTCGGGGACATCCGTCGCCCCCCATCTCACTGGACCCGAGACGGCGGCGCGTAGTGTTCCACGCGCGCCTCTCATGACGTATCGGGGGGAGTACACCTCACTCCCCCCAGGGACGAGGCCCGCACTGGTCAAGCGGGCCGGCACTAGTCCGGGGCAGCGGAAGTCACATTCGTTCCCGCTGCCCCCCGACGCAAGTGTGCGAAGGAACACCGGTGTGGTTTTAGTCAGTTGGAGTCTGACAGACCCCTCCGCCTTCCCCAGGCGGAGGACATCCGTGCGGATTTCCACATCGTCAACAAAAAAAAAAAAAAAAAGGTTGGGGTGCATGTTGAAGAGCCTCCTCGTGGCGTACCCTGGGCAACGTCGGCCCCAGCTGCCCAACAACCTTTGGTGGACAGCTGGGTCCGACGGCGAATCTTCAACAAACAGGGAAGGGTTCGGTTCCAATCGCCGATCATCTTTTGTTGGTCTGCGAAGGGAACCGAACTTGGGGACGGCAAGTCCGTCGTAGGGGTAGGCCTGGTTGCCATCTTATGCCCCAACTTATGCCCACTCCCCCCTTTGCTTACAAAGGGTTGGTTGAGTGGACGAACAAGGGAGCAGGAGAGGAAGACAAAAACCTCTTTAAAAAAACCGGCCAAGTGCGAGTCTTACTCGCACACAGGGTTCCATAGCCCCAAACAATATTTCGAACTGTCATTCATTAGTTAGTAGTATTAGTTGTAAACTTCCACTAAACCGCAAAACTAAATTGGTTTTTCATAGTATGTTAACGAAAAACAAAGTTACTGCTGCAGTTTGATGAAAAAGTCCCATATCTCAAAAACTAAACATCACATCTTATTGAAACCAATTTTCGTTGATAGTTTTTTTTAGGTTCTACAAACTTAAATATTTTCAGAATTTTCCTCCTCTTACTTTAGAAATTAGAGGGGGGGGGACACACATTTTACCACTTTGGAAGTGGCTCTAGCGCAAACTATTCAGTTTAGAAAAAAATGATATTAGAAACCTCAATATAATTTTTGAAGACCTATCCATAGATACCCCACACGAATGGGTCAGATGAAAAAAAACATTTTGGTTTTTACTTCTATGTATGGGGAAACCCAAAAATAAAAGTTTTTTTTCTATTTTTGTGTGAAAATCTTAATGCGGTTCACAGAATACATCTAATTACCAAGTTTCAAAAGTATAGCTCTTATAGTTTCGGAACAAAGTGGCTGTGACATACGGACGGACAGACAGACAGACAGACAGACAGACAGACAGACAGACAGACATGACGAATCTATAAGGGTTCCGTTTTTTGCCATTCGGCTACGGAACCCTAAAAAAAAAATAATTGTAGCACTGTATCTTATTTCATCCAGAACTACTTTATTCATTTTAACTCGAGGCACTTTCATACAATGTGCCGATTATAAAATGCTGAGTCGGTATTCTACCTACTGCGTTACTGCGACGCGCAATCTATTTTTAGCACATAACAGTACTGACTCATACTTTTATAATATAAAGGAAAATGACTAAACTACATACCTATAAACTAAGATTGTCAATAACCTTACGCGTAGAACATTTTAACACAAACGCAGAAAGTGCGTTTTACCTTATTTTTATAACTGACACTTGATTTTATAACTCTCTTTTTTTTTTTTGCACTTATGTACTCACGAATCTTCTCTCATGGGTTTCATGGTCGGATTGATGAACTTACTGCACTTAAACTTCTTCTTCACCATGAGCTTGGTCTCTCCTTCCAGATAACCGTTGCCGCATTCTTCTCACAAATGCAGAATCCACTTGCTGGTTAATCCATTTCTTATGCTTTTTTATAACTTTCTGATAAATTACTGCAAGTATCACAATAGTCATCAGCACCAAAAATGTAGTAATCAAGATGTTATTAAACTTAATATGATACTCCTGTTCGGAATCACTCGCGCTATTATTGCCTCCCGAAGCGTTTTGAGCAATCACAATTTCCTTGTCCTCAGTTTTAGAGTAGCTTTTCCCCATTTTTATTTATTTTAGCGTCTTGCGCAACACATCTACAGTCAATCACACTCGTGGCTCTATAATTCACTTCGTTAAACATTATAACTTCGTGCACCGAGGCACACAGGAATCCGCCTTTATAGCACTTTGCGCCCGCTATCCGATAGCTCGCAAGCTCTGTTCCCGGAACGCGTGTGGCAGGGTCGCCATGAAGTATGGAGGTGTAAAGAAACACGTCTGTTCAAGACAAGCATTTATTATCAACTAAAACTAGGTTACAATGTAGTTTAATACTAATACATTTAACCACTTCAGTTAGGTTAGGTTAGGTTAGGTTGTACCTGCGAAATTGACCGCAGCGATCAGTGTTATCGCTGCGGTCAGCCCGGCCACAAGGCAGCTCAGTGCTCCGCGGCGCCAAACTGCAGCCTCTGTACAGCTGCAGGGAAGCCCGCCGGGCACAGAGTTGGCGAAAAAGACTGTGGCGCCTCTGCCACGAAGAGGAGAAAGGGGGCCAAGCCTGCCGGGGGCTCTTTACACCCCCGTCAGTCTGCCGACTCCCGAGCTAGGAATGGTGTGGAGGGAATGGATTGCGCATAATGGCTACGCTCTACCATTTCCTCCAGGGCAATCTCAACCACTCTGCTAGAGCTCAGGATCTCTTTCTTCAGAGCATGGCAGAGTGGTCGATTCACGTGGCTGTGGTCGCCGAGCCATACTTTGTCTCCCCCCGGGATAATTGGGTGGGCGACCTGGACGGCTTGGTGACCATCATCGGTGGGGCTCTGTCCAGCCCGTCCCGAGGTCACGGCTGGGTAGCCGCCCTCGCGGACGGCGTTGGTACGATTGGTGCGTACTTTTCGCCCAACAAGAGCCTCGCCGACTTCGAGAATTTCCTTGTCGAGCTGGGTGCCGTCGTGGGCCGTTTCCACCCTCGCCCGGTGCTGTTGCTCGGGGATCTCAACGCCAAATCTACGGCGTGGGGATCTCCGGTGACCGATGCTAGGGGTGAGGCGCTGGAGGAGTGGGCGGTCGTGACTGGCCTGGTCGTCCTGAACCGGGGCTCGGTATACACGTGCGTGCGGCAGCGGGGCGGCTCAATAGTGGACGTCTCGTTTGCTAGCCCTGCTGTCGCGAGCCGTGTTCGCGGCTGGCGTGTCGCTGCGGAGGTGGAGACGTTGTCGGATCACAGATATATCCATTTCGACGTCTCCGCCCAGACTGCCGGCGGCCTGAGTTCATCGGCCCCACGAACGGACGGCCCGCGCTGGTCGCGCAAACGCATCGACAGGGAACTTCTCGAGGAGGCCGCGATTGTCCAGGCCTGGTTCCGGGAGTCGCCAACGACCGGACCCGTCGACGTCGAACAGGAGGCGCTGTGGTTCCGCGGGGCGATGGTGATGATTTGCGACGCGTCGATGCCCCGGGTCCACACACAGTCAGCAAGACGCAAGGTGTACTGGTGGTCCGCCGAGATCGCACAATTACGAGTCGCGTGCGTAGCGGTTAGGCGCCAGTACACCCGATACCGGAGGAGACGTCGTCGGGTCCCTGACGAAGAAGCCGCGCTGTATGAGGTGTACCGCGCGGCGACGCAGGCTCTGTGGCTGGCCATCGTTGAGGCGAGGACGCGAGCCAGGGAGGAGATGTTGGAGACTCTAGACGGAGATCCGTGGGGGCGCCCGTATCGAGCCGTTCGAGGAAACCTCAGAGCCGCGGCGCCTCCGATCACAGAGAGTCTCCAACCCGAGCTGCTGGAGGAGGTGGTCGCAGCCCTCTTCCCAGCTAGAGCGGAGCATACCCCGCCGCCGATGGCTTTGCCCACAGCCGCAGAGCCTGAAGGAGATGAGAGCGCCATCAGCGTCCCAGAGGTGACACAGGCAGAGATGAGGGCGGCCGTGATGCGGCTCCGGGCCAAGAACGTGGCTCCGGGGCCTGACGGAATCCACGGCCAGGTGCTTGCCCTCGCTCTGAAGGAGCTGGAGCCCCAGCTGATAGGACTCTACACGGCGTGTCTAGAGCAGGGCCAGTTTCCCACTCTGTGGAAAAATGGTCGTCTGGTCCTGCTCAGGAAGGCAGGGCGCCCGGCTGACTCACCATCTGCGTACCGGCCCATAGTGTTGCTCGACGAGGTGGCTAAGCTGTTTGAGCGTATAATAGCAGCCCGCCTCGTCGGCCACTTGAGCGGAGAAGGGCCGGACCTGGACGAGTGTCAATTCGGGTTTCGGTACGGGCGCTCGACGATACACGCTGTGTCGCGGGTAAGAGTCCTGGCGGAGGAAACGGTGTCTCGGGGCGGGGTGATGGTGGCGGTGTCGTTGGACATCTCCAACGCATTCAACACCCTGCCCTGGAGTTGTATCCTGGAGGCACTGCGGTACCACCGGGTGCCTCTCTACCTCCGCCGAATCGTTGGGGCTTATCTGTCGGAGAGGTGTGTCACCTATATGGGACGTGATGGCGTTAACCAGCGCCGCATGTCGTGCGGTGTTCCGCAGGGGTCGGTTCTGGGCCCTCCCTTGTGGAACATCGGGTACGACTGGGTGCTGAGGGGTGAACTCCAGCCGGGCGTGGACCTGACGTGTTACGACGTCGCGTCGGCGTCTTGGCCTGGAGGTGGCCCTCAACAAGTCGGAGGCCATGGTGTTCCATGGTCCCCGGCGGGCGCCGCCGGCCGAATCACACATAGTGATCGGGGGGGTTCGGATCGCTGTCGGGGCTACCATGAAGTACCTAGGACTGGTGCTCGACAGCCGGTGGGACTTCGGACCCCACTTCCGGCGGCTGGCGCCCAAGTTGTTGGGCGCGGCTGGGGCGCTGTCAACGCTGCTTCCCAATCTAGGGGCCCGAGCGCCGTCTGTAGGCGGCTCTACGTGGGGATCGTGCGATCGATGGCCCTGTACGGGGCCCCGAGCTGACCTGACGGCCGGCAGCATCGCAGTCCTGCGGAGACCGCAGCGGGCGATGGCCGTCAGAGTCATCAGGGGATATCGCACGATCTCCTACGAGGCGGCTTGCGCACTGGCCGGATCCCCGCCCTGGGACCTGGAGGCGAAAGTTCTCGCGTCGCTGTATCGGTGGCGCGAGGAAATGCGGGCGCGAGGCGAGCGACCGATGCAGCGACAGCTGGAGCAGCGTCGGTCACAGCTTCGCGAGGTCCTGGTGGCGGAATGGCGGGACAGGCTTTCACGCCCTACCGCCGGCCTCAACATCATCGAGGCGATCCGGCCAGTGCTCGACCTCTGGCTCGGGAGGAGGCACGGCTCCCTGTCGTTTCGGGTGACGCAGGTGCTCTCGGGGCATGGTTGCTTCGGGAAGTACCTGTGTCGCATAAACAGGGAGCCGGACGCTCGGTGCCACCACTGCGTCGACTGTCGGGAGGACACGGCGCGGCATACGCTGGTAGAGTGTGCCGCTTGGGAGGAGCCGCACCGTGCTCTCATCTCTGGAGTAGGCAACGACCTCTCGCTGCCGGCCGTCGTGAACTCGATGGTCGGTAGCGGGGAGTCCTCGGACGCAGTGGTTTCCTTCTGCGAAACAGTCATCTCGCAAAAGGAGGCTGCGGAAAGAGAGAGGGAGATCACGACCTCTCATCCAGTCCGCAGCAGGCGCACCGGGCGTCGGCGGAGGGCGGATAACGCCCTCTTCCAGCCCCCCTAAATGGGTCCAGGGGCAACGGACGTGGGGACGTCCGTCGCCCCCTATACATCGGACCCGAGGTGGCGGCGCGTAGTGTTCCACGCGCGCCCCTCTGAGACGTCGCGGGGGGAGTCAAACACCTCACTCCCCCCTCAGCCCGAGATGAGGCCCGCCATAGCGGGCCGGCACCAGCCGGGGGTTGCGGAAGAGTCGTACGTTCCCGCGACCCCTGGTGTAGGTGAGAGATGGAACACCGGGGTGGTTTTTAGTCAGTTGGAGTCTGACAGACCCCTCCGCCCTCCCCAGGAGGAGGACATCCGGGCGGATTTTCCACCCCGCAATAAAAAAAAAAAAAGTTTAGGTTAGGTTGGGGTGCATCTATCGCAGTCCTGCGGAAACCGCAGAGAGCGATGGCCGTCAGGGTCATACGGGGATATCGCACGATCTCCTACGAGGCGGCTTGTTTACTGGCCGGATCCCCACCATGGGACCTGGAGGCGAAAGCCCTCGCGACACTGCATCGGTGGCGCGAGGACGCCAGGGATCGGGGCGAAAGGCTAGTGCAGCGACAGATTACGCTGCACCGGTCACAGCTCCGACAAGTCATGGTGGCAGAATGGCGGAGGAGGCTTGACCATCCCTCCGCCGGCCTCGACACAATCGAGGCGATCCGGCCAGTACTCGAAGACTGGCTCGGGAGGAAGCACGGCTCCCTGACGTTTCGGGCGACGCAGGTGCTCTCGGGGCACGGCTGCTTCGGGAAGTATCTGTGTCGCATAAGCAGGGAGCCGGACGCTCGGTGCCATCACTGCGTCCACTGTCTGGAGGATACGGCGCGGCATACGCTGGCGGAATGTGCCGCGTGGGATGAGCCGCGCCGTGATCTTGCCACAGAGGTAGGAGCAGACCTGTCGCTGCCGGCCGTTGTTCGCACGATGGTCGGCAGCACAGAGTCCTGGAACGCGGTGGTGTCCTTCTGCGAAACCGTCATGTCGCAGAAGGAAGCTGCGGAAAGGGAGAGGGAGATCTCTAGTTCCCTCCCATCCCGCAGCAGACGCACCGGGCGTCAGCAGAGGGCGGATAACGCCCTCTTCCGGCCCCCCTAAACAGGTCCAGGGGCGACGGATTCGGGGACATCCGTCGCCCCCCATCTCACTGGACCCGAGACGGCGGCGCGTAGTGTTCCACGCGCGCCTCTCATGACGTATCGGGGGGAGTACACCTCACTCCCCCCAGGGACGAGGCCCGCACTGGTCAAGCGGGCCGGCACTAGTCCGGGGCAGCGGAAGTCACATTCGTTCCCGCTGCCCCCCGACGCAAGTGTGCGAAGGAACACCGGTGTGGTTTTAGTCAGTTGGAGTCTGACAGACCCCTCCGCCTTCCCCAGGCGGAGGACATCCGTGCGGATTTCCACATCGTCAACAAAAAAAAAAAAAAAAAGGTTGGGGTGCATGTTGAAGAGCCTCCTCGTGGCGTACCCTGGGCAACGTCGGCCCCAGCTGCCCAACAACCTTTGGTGGACAGCTGGGTCCGACGGCGAATCTTCAACAAACAGGGAAGGGTTCGGTTCCAATCGCCGATCATCTTTTGTTGGTCTGCGAAGGGAACCGAACTTGGGGACGGCAAGTCCGTCGTAGGGGTAGGCCTGGTTGCCATCTTATGCCCCAACTTATGCCCACTCCCCCCTTTGCTTACAAAGGGTTGGTTGAGTGGACGAACAAGGGAGCAGGAGAGGAAGACAAAAACCTCTTTAAAAAAACCGGCCAAGTGCGAGTCTTACTCGCACACAGGGTTCCATAGCCCCAAACAATATTTCGAACTGTCATTCATTAGTTAGTAGTATTAGTTGTAAACTTCCACTAAACCGCAAAACTAAATTGGTTTTTCATAGTATGTTAACGAAAAACAAAGTTACTGCTGCAGTTTGATGAAAAAGTCCCATATCTCAAAAACTAAACATCACATCTTATTGAAACCAATTTTCGTTGATAGTTTTTTTTAGGTTCTACAAACTTAAATATTTTCAGAATTTTCCTCCTCTTACTTTAGAAATTAGAGGGGGGGGGACACACATTTTACCACTTTGGAAGTGGCTCTAGCGCAAACTATTCAGTTTAGAAAAAAATGATATTAGAAACCTCAATATAATTTTTGAAGACCTATCCATAGATACCCCACACGAATGGGTCAGATGAAAAAAAACATTTTGGTTTTTACTTCTATGTATGGGGAAACCCAAAAATAAAAGTTTTTTTTCTATTTTTGTGTGAAAATCTTAATGCGGTTCACAGAATACATCTAATTACCAAGTTTCAAAAGTATAGCTCTTATAGTTTCGGAACAAAGTGGCTGTGACATACGGACGGACAGACAGACAGACAGACAGACAGACAGACAGACAGACAGACATGACGAATCTATAAGGGTTCCGTTTTTTGCCATTCGGCTACGGAACCCTAAAAATTACCCCAATCTCAAGGTCGAGCGTGCCGAGGGGATGAATGGCCGGAGGGTATCCGGTCGTTAGCGCTAAAAAAACAAAAATTATGAAAAAGTCTGTTGGGAATACAAATCCCCAGGCGGGTCCCCTACGGGGGGAATCCCGCCCCTCTAACGAGGGTTGCCCCATCGTATCTGGGGGGGCACCACCAGTCTTGCCGAGTCCACCGGCCTGCGAGAAAAGGAGCTACAGGAGAACCTGAAGCACCTGCGTGTTGTGGTCCAGCCGCTTGCCGACGCCGACGGCAACAAGAGCCGAGGAGGCTCCAGTCCTGACAGGGACCCGAAGTCCGACGAGGACACACAAGAGCGCGCTTCTAGATCTGAATCCGGATCTAGGCCCGGATCCAGATCTCACAAGCGCGGCCTCTCCTCGAGCGAGGAAAATCTGTTGGCAAAAAAGGTGTCAACAACGCGGAGAGGCAGAGGTCGTGCGGTAGCAGGCGGAGTCTCCGTTCGTGACGCGCGGTGTCGTTTTGTTGCGCCAGCTCCAGTGGAGCGCATGGAGGGTGCGGAGACCGACCCCGGGCTCACCATGTCAGACCTGAGTGGGGGCTCGACTACGTCCCTGCTGGGGAGCACCAGAGCGGAAGCCGCTGCTGCTAAGCGGGCGCAGCAAAGGGCTGTCGTGGCTGACGAGGTCAGCGAGCTGGCCCGACAGGCCCGAGAGCGACGCTCCGCTCGGATGGCCGAAGGGAGCCCAACGGCGGTGGCGCTCAGTCGCCAAGTTTTGGACGGCGTGGACGTCGTCCTAAAGGTTGCCACCAAATCAGGCAATCTGAAGGGCACGTTCACGCGCGCTTTGAAGGAGGCGGCTGAGGGCATCAAGGAGGCGGTTGAGGTCCTCACTAAGTGCAACAGCACGGAGGAGACGGCAAAATTGTGGGAGGAGAATAGCCGTCTCCGAGCCGAGCTTGAGGACCTCAAGCGGCTGGTTGCCGCCCAGAAAGAAGCTCCCGTGGCCGCCGGGTCGTCTCACGTTGCGGCCCCGTCATCGGCTCCATCGCCGGCCCTGTCGTCGACGACCGCACTTGCAGATGCGGAGGTCGAAAAGATCGTCCGCATCTGCCAGATTCAGTGTGGGCACATGATGAGTGCCCGCTTCGAGGCCATAGAGACGAGGCTCCTCCCAGCTGAGTCCATCCGACCACCGCTTGCTGGGGACGGACGCGGGGGGGAGGGGGCCGATAGACGGGGCCCCACAGCCGCAATGGCAGAACCGGGTAGATCCGAGGGCAGAGCGCCTAAAAAGCGGCAGACGACTGCTTCACAAACAGTGGCACCTCCAGCAGCGGCTCCAACGGCACCTCCAGTGGCCGAACCAGGGGCTTCCACGGATTCCTGGACGACGGTCGTCAAGAGGGGCCGCAAAAAGAAGAAGACGGCGCCGCCAACACCAACACTGGCTGGAGCAGCAGCGGCACCTAAGGAGGCCCAGAAACCGCCCAGGGTCAAAGCCCCACGCTCCGCGGCTGTTTTAATTACGTTGCAGCCTGGAGCCGTCGAAAGGGGCATCACCTATAAGGCGGTCCTTATTGAGGCTAGATCTAAGGTCGCGCTCGATGACCTTGGCATACCGTCCGGCTTCAGAATGAAGCCGGCATTGACGGGGGCGCGGCTGCTCGAGGTGCCAGGTGCCTCTAGCGGGGAAAAGGCGGATAAATTGGCCGCCAAACTGAGGGAGGTCCTCAACCCGGAGGACGTCCGGGTGTCCAGGCCTATGAAGACCTCAGAGCTGCGAGTCAGTGGTCTGGACGAGTCGGTGACCTCGGCTGAGGTCGTGGCGGCCGTTGCCCGAGCCAGCGAGTGTTCGCTTCAGGACGTGAAGACGGGTGACATTCGAGCCGACGCTTCCGGGCTCGGCACGATCTGGGTGTGGTGCCCGGTGGTGGCGGCGAACAAGGTCGCCGACTGTGGTCGTTTGTTGGTGGGATGGGTTGCAGCGAGGGTAAGGCTGCTGCAGCCCAGGGCCATGCGGTGCTACAGGTGCCTGGACATTGGGCATGTCCGGGTGCGGTGTACCTGCGAAATTGACCGCAGCGATCAGTGCTATCGCTGCGGTCAGCCTGGCCACAAGGCAGCTCAGTGCTCCGCGGCGCCAAACTGCAGCCTCTGTACAGCTGCAGGGAAGCCCGCCGGGCACAGAGTTGGCGAAAAAGACTGTGGCGCCGCCACGAAGAGGAGAAAGGGGGCCAAGCCTGCCGGGGGCTCTTTACACCCCCGTCAGTCTGCCGACTCCCGAGCTAGGAATAGGAAACGACCAACCCGAACCGTGCCTCTTCTGTTGACGTTTTATAAGTGCCCATGTAGGCCTATGTAAAATAAAATATTTTGATTTTGATTTTGATTTTGATTTTGGAGGTCGTCCAGTACCTTTCCGTTCACGATCAGGGGCAAGTCCTCGTGCCGTTTCCTGGTCCAGCCTATGACACGGTATATCGCGTCCCAGAGAGTTTCTCGATCCTGTCTCTCGCAGAAACCCTTCCAGCTCTCTGTTTGAGCATGCCTTTCTTTCTCCTCATACTCGTTTTTTATTTTCAGGTACTCGGCGACGACAGCATCTCTCCGGACTGGTGCTGCACAACGGATTCTACGTTTTTTGGTGGCGACTGCACTCTTCAGCGCGGCGAGCTCCTCCGACCACCATGGTAAGTTGACCCTGTTTATTGGCTTTATTAGGGGTATGCTTGTTTTTGCTGCCTCTATGATGATATTTTGATATTCTTTTATTATAATTTCTAACTCTATTTGGTTTTTAATTTCGTCTATTTCCAAATGATTGAATTTACGGTCTATGAGCAACTGTGCCAATTTCTCATGAAATTGGCCCCAGTTTGCTTTTCTGCTATTAAAAATGCGTGTGGTTCTACTAATTTGCGTACCCCTTGCCTTCTCAAAGCCAACTCAAAGGTGATGGTATTGTGGTCTGAACTCGTCACGCCTTCTACCACCTTCCAGTTATCCACCAAGCCGAGCAGCTCCGTCGTGCAGACCGTTATGTCCACTACGCTCGAGTACAGCGTCGTTCCGCGTACTGTGTGGAAAGTTGGTGTGCTGCCGACGTTGAGCACCTGCAACTCCATTTCCTCGAGAGTGCCAGCTGCCTCTATACCTCTCCCATTGTTTTTCTGGCTACCCCACCAAGAGTTTTGCGCATTGACGTCGCCTCCCATGATGATCCGCCGGCCGAAGCTCCGCTCAATCCTTTTAATCTGCTCCAAGTATGGCCCTATCGGTTCTGGCTTTGGTTC
The DNA here is from genome assembly GCA_949152445.1 of Cerastis rubricosa. Lineage (NCBI taxonomy): Eukaryota > Metazoa > Arthropoda > Insecta > Lepidoptera > Noctuidae > Cerastis > Cerastis rubricosa. Next base: position 22,060,149 of record OX424541.1, read on the forward strand.
GAGGTAGAATGAGACCACCACGATCTCCCAGGCAGTTGTCCTCATCTTTACCACTGTGATGTTAGGTGTGGTAAAATCCGGGCACTGAAAGACGTCTATATCGTCGTCAAAGACAGCAATTGCTGTCTTGACGGCGCCGTCTTCTGTCCTACTGCACTGGTAAATTCTAACGCCGTGGTAGTCCTTCATTCTACCTATGCCTCCTATGTACAGTTCCTGGAGCAGTGCAAAGGCCATTTTCCTTTTGTTCGCCTCAAGCATTAGTTCATTAGTTGCCAATGCCTTTCTTTGCAAGTTTGCTTGGGCTACAATGTATGGCCTTATGTTTGAGTCAGATATTCCGCCGGTGACCACCTTAGCAATACGACGTCGTGCTTCTGGCCAAGGCATCCCATTTTCTTCTGATGGGGCACTCTTGGCTGAAGGCGTTGTGCATCTAGGTTTATTTCAAGTTGAATGTTTGAAGAAATGTTGCTTGGATCCATCGACTTCATGAATTCGATGTTGTTTGATGACCACTTCGCCAACTCAAAACCATCTTTATTTAACATAGCTTTGAGTTGATTACTAGCTTCTACGGCTTCTTCTATGGTGTCACAACCTGACATGACGTCATCGACATAAAAATCAGACAGTGTTATGTCAGCAGCTACTGGATACCTATCTCGTTCTTCGTGTGCAAGTTGGATCAAGGTCTTCACTGCGAGATAAGGAGCTGAAGTAGTCCCAAAGGTAACGGTAAGTAATCTATAATCTTTTATTTCTTCATTGCTATTATTTCTCCACAGGATTCTATGAAAATCAACATCTTCCTTGTTTAACATAACCATTCTGTACATTTTTTTTATATCTGCAGCGAAACAGACAGCGTGCATTCTCCAGCGCATGATTATGCTACGTAGGTCTTCTTGGAGCACTGGACCAGGTAAGAGTTCATCATTTAATGATACGCCATTTGTACCTTTACAGGATGCATCGAAAACTATTCGGGTTTTCGTGGTTTCTTTGTCTTCGCGCAGGACTGGATGATGGGGTAAGTATACTGATTTTCTTGTATATATTTCTTTTTCAGGTACTTCTTCTATATGACCTAAGTTTTTGTAGTCTTCTATAACTTTTTCATATTCATATTTTAACTTGGGCTGTTTATTAAATCTTCTTTCTAATTGCATTAATCTTGTTTTAGCAATTTCTCTTGTGTTTCCTTCAGTAGATTGAATACAATTTGTTTTAAATGGTAGTTTTACTATAAATCTTCCTTGTTCATTTCTTGTGTATGTTTTGTGATAAATGTCTTCACATAATTGTTCTTCTTTGGTATTCTTTCGTCTTGTGGTTGTATCTATCTCCCAGAGTGTTTTTAACATGTTATCGATATCTATCTGGTGATGCATGACGAGAAATGAATTTTCATTTTGTGTTGTGTTTATTTCTCCAAATAATATCCATCCTAGGGTTGTTTTTTGAGCACATGGAGACCCTGGTGGACCCTTAATTAATTTCTGTTCGACTATTCGTACATATTCTTTAACACCAAGCAGCACATCTATCGGGCCTGGCTTGTTATACTCAGGATCAGCAAGATCAAGACCCTTAAGGTGCTGCCAGTTGTGAACAGTTATTGTTTCGTGTGGTATTCTAGTGGTCAGTTGCTTGGGCATGACGTAAGCTTCTACGTGCATGTTGAATTCTGGTTTCCTTCTCGATACTAAGTTTAGCTGAACCACGTGTTTAATTGGTGCTTGCATAGATCCCACACCTGTAACAGTGCCTTCAATTGATTTTCTTTGGAGCTTCAATAACTGAGTTGCCTTTTCACTGATGAAGCTAGCTTGCGAACCTTGATCTACGAGAACTCTTAACAGTGTCGCATGATCCCCCTTTCCTTTTGCTTGAAATAGTGCAGTTGCTAATAATGCTCTTTCTGATACTCCAACACCAACATGAAGACTTGTTATAGCCTCCTTGTTGTCTTCTTGTTGTTGAGATGTCGATGGTTGTATTGGTTCTGTGGGAACCCTCGACGCCTCTGATTTGTGAAGCAAGGAATGATGACGTCTTTTACAAATACGGCAAGTAACGGGTACCCTGCATTTGTAAACTGGTTAGGTTAGGTTTGGGGGACCACCCCACAGTGCTTGCGTCCACGTCGCGTCCCCTGGAAACGACCCAGTTTGACCACCGTAACGGAGTGGCAGACTGGGCTCGGCCAAAGTGCACTGTGATTATCGTAGCTCATCTTGCCTTGAGAGTACGAACCTGCGGAGGATATTATGCCTAAACCTACGCGGGATGCCTGCGGGCGGTATTTTAAACCCAAAGGCCCTTCTCAGGGCCAACCCAAAGGCCCTTCTCAGGGTCAACCCAAAGGCCCTTCTCAGGGCCAACCCAAAGGCCCTTCTCAGGGCCAACCCAAAGGCCCTTCTCAGGGCCAAACCGACGCTTCGGCGTCAGAGGCTAGCCGCGCGCCGTCTGCGGCTAGCTTCTTCGGAAGGACGGACTTGTCGGATTTGTCTGACTCCGACGAGTCAATGGCTGGCGTCTCGGGTGCAGGCGACTCGCAGTCGCGAAAGCGGGCCTTCCTGCGGGATGGGTCCGAGGGCTCCTCGGCGTCAGGGTCGGCGAGGCTGACAAAGGCAAAAAAGCCGACGGCCGCGGACACCCACGTCGTTGGGCTCGCGGACGCCCAACGTAAGTTGAATCTTGCGCAGCGGGCGCAGCTCCAGCAGGAGCTTGAGGAGCGGGTTGCCGCCAGGGAGAAGCGGGCGCACGTCACCCGGGCAAAGTCCGGGTACGGTGCGTCCCGTGTGCTCTACGCGGACCACTCCCTGCTGGAGCTGGAACAAATGGCGGAGGAGGACGAGGAGGAAACTTTGGAGGTTGCCTCAAAGTCCTCAAACTTGAAGGGGACCTTCCAGAAGGCCCTCAAATGTCGGGCCGCGAGCTTGCGCGGTGTGGTCAAGGAGCTGGTGCAGCGGAAGGCCACTGACGAGACACGGCAACTGCAGGCGAGGGTGGATCGCCTGCAGGTGGAAGTCAGTGAGCTTCATCGCAAGCTGGCTGAAGCCACGGCCCCTGCCGAGACGACGAGGACGTCATCAACGCCTTCGACGTCGACGTCTAAGAAGACGAGTCCTGCGGCAGAGGACCCCTCCTCCAACTCCAACCTTGAGGACATAATCCGCAGGGTGGTAATGGAGGAGCGGGCCTTCACGCGAGCCTGCCTGGCAGGAATAGAGGACCGACTCCTGCCGGAAAAGCGCCTCCGACCGCAGCTTGCGGCGGATAAGGGGCGCTCCGAGCCGGGGCCGTCCTCCTCATCCCAGGTCCAGGAGGAGAGAGAGCGGTTCGACATCTCCACCCAAGGGGGGGGGATGGCCCGCGCTGGGCAATCTCCCTTCCCGCGATGGGCACTCACCCGCCTGGACCGGGAGGCAGCCAAGGAGGCGGCTTTCCTCCAGGACTGGCTGTCGCCCCCTGTTGAGGTCCTGGACGTAGACGCCGCAGCGGTTCGGCTCAGAGGGGCCCTGACCGAGGTGTGCAATTCCAGCATGCCTCGGTCTCGCCGTCCGCCTCCCCGTCGCGCCGTTTATTGGTGGACGGAGGAGCTGTCGGAACTCCGGGCCGCCTGCGTGGCGGCCAGAAGGGCCTACGCGCGGAGTCGACGGCGCAGCGCCCAGAACCGAGTCCGGGCAGAAGAGGACCGCCTATACGCCTGCTACCGAGAGGCGACGACGGTCCTCAAGTCTGCAATGGGCGCTGCAGAAGACTCGGCGAGGGCCGAAATGCTGGAGGGTCTCGACAGGGATCCCTATGGGAGGCCATATAAGGCGGCGCGGAACCAGCTCCGCCCCTATGGTCCCCCACTGTCGGAGACCCTCGAGCCAGCACTGCTGGATGGGGTGGTCCGGTCCCTGTTTCCGCGCAGGACCGACTTCGCCCCACCAACAATGGATCCCCCGCAAGGGGCGGCTTCGCCGGAGGAGGAGGTCCCCCCGGTGACGGCGGCGGAGATCTACGCGGGGGTACTCAGCCTCCGCGCCAAGAAGACGGCCCCCGGGCCGGACGGCGTCCCCGCACGGGTGCTGGCAATAGCTGCCTCCGAAATGGAGGACAGGTTTCGGGACCTTTTCAGCGCGTGCTTTACGGCTGGAAGGTTCCCGAAACTGTGGAAGGAGGGGCAGCTTTGCCTCCTCCGAAAGGCGGGACGCCCGGTGGACTCCCCCTCGGCATACCGGCCCGTCGTTTTGCTCGATGAGGTCGGTAAATTGTTCGAGGGGATAGTCGCCGCCCGGCTCGGGAGCCATTTGCGGGATGTGGGGCCGGATCTGTCGGACGCCCAATTCGGTTTCCGTCGTGGGCGTTCGACGATCGACGCGCTGGCCCTACTCAAGGGCCAGGTGAAGGAGGCAGTCGAGGCGGGGGACGGAGTGCTGGCGGTGTCATTCGACATTGCCAATGCCTTCAACTCCGTGCCCCACTCGACGATATTGGAGGCGCTCCGGTATCACGGAGTGCCCCAATATGCGGAGCCTCCTGGCCAGTTACTTGGAGGACCGAGAGGTCCTCCTCGTAGACAAGACGGCCACAGTGAGGCGGTACGGCGCAGAGTCCGGTGTTCCACAGGGGTCGGTGCTTGGGCCCCCACTGTGGAACATCGGGTTCGATTGGCTGCTGCGGGGAGCCCTCCTCCCGGGCACGAGTGTCATATGCTACGCGGATGACACCCTGCTCACTGCACGGGGGAGGAGCTTCGCGGACGCGGCCTGTCTGGCCTCGGCTGGCGGATCCTTGGTTGCAGAGAGGATCCGCCGCCTGGGATTGAAGGTGGCGCTGCACAAGACCGAGGCCGTGTTCTTTCGCGGGCCTCGGCAGCGCTGCCCACCCGACGCCCACATCGTCGTGGAGGGCGTCCGTATAGAGGTCCAGCCCCGGATGAAATATCTGGGCCTGGTGCTGGACGATAGGTGGCGCTTCGGCCCGCATTTCAGCGGGCTGTCGACGCGCCTGTTGAAGGCCGCGGACGCCCTCTCGTGGCTCCTCCCGAACCTGGGGGGGCCCAAGGCGAAATGCCGGCGCCTCTATGCCGGCATCTTGCGGAGCATGGCCCTGTACGGGGCCCCCATTTGGGCGGACTCCCTCCACAGGAGGGAGAACGCGACCGCCATCCGCAAGCCCCAAAGGGCCATTGCACTGCGGGTGGCGAGGGCCTACCGGTCGGTGGGTTTTTCGGCGGCGTGCGCTCTGGCCGGCACCCCTCCTTGGGAGTTGGAGGCTTGGGTGCTGGCCAGGGTGTATGAGTGGACGGCGCATCGCAGGGCGCTCGGGGAGCGCCCCGTCGCCGAGGAGCGGGAGGCCGTGCGGCGGGAGGCGAGGGACGCCATCGTCCTCCATTGGACGGAAGACCTCGCCACCGCCGCCTTTGGCCGCCGGACGTTGGACGCGCTCGGTCCGGTCCTCCGGGCCTGGCTCGAGCGGTCCCATGGTTTCCTCTCGTTCCGTCTGGTGCAGGTGTTGTCCGGGCATGGCTGCTTCGGAACGTACCTGCACCGGATCGGGAGGGAGGAAGCCCCGGCGTGCCACGACTGCGGCGCGGCGGAGGACACGGCGCAGCACACCCTCGAGGTGTGCCCAGCTTGGTCCGAGCCGCGCCGCAGTCTGATCGCGGAGATCGGACAGGACCTCTCGCTTCCCGGTGTAGTCAACGCCATGCTGGGGAGCGAGGTGGCCTGGTCAGCGGTCGCCTCCTTTTGCGAGGACGTAGTTTCGCAAAAAGAGGCGGCGAAGCGCGCGCGGGAGGAAGACCCTCTCGCAGCGCCGCTCCGCAGAAGAAGAAGAGGTCGGAGAAGACGCGGTCTCCCTCTTCATGGTGGCGACGGGCGGGCGACAGGCGCGGGGGTGCCTTCGCCCGCATTGCACCCGTCACCACCTTCGTCTGTCATTCCCGGGCCCGCCCCCCTCCCCACGGGGGGGGCGTGAGGTCCGCTGTGCGGGTCAGTCTGTGGAGGACTGGAAGTAAAGGCTGTGCCGGTTTCCCAGTCCCCCGCCACTAGGACGAAGCGGGAATGCCGCTGGGTCGTTTTAGTGGGTATACCGGTCTCAGACCGGGGAGTCCCACACTACCCTTCCATCCCCCGATGGGAGGGTGTGCGTAATGCATTTTTTCCCAGCGACAAAAAAAAAAAAAGGTTAGGTTAGGTTTGGGGGGGCCCAAGGCGAAATGCCGGCGCCTCTATGCCGGCATCTTGCGGAGCATGACCCTGTACGGGGCCCCCATTTGGGCGGACTGCCTCCACAGGAGGGAGAACGCGACCGCCATCCGCAAGCCCCAAAGGGCCATTGCACTGCGGGTGGCGAGGGCCTACCGGTCGGTGGGTTTTTCGGCGGCGTGCGCTCTGGCCGGCACCCCTCCTTGGGAGTTGGAGGCTTGGGTGCTGGCCAGGGTGTATGAGTGGACGGCGCATCGCAGGGCGCTCGGGGAGCGCCCCGTCGCCGAAGAGCGGGAGGCCGTGCGGCGGGAGGCAAGGGACGCCATCGTCCTCCATTGGACGGAGGACCTCGCCACCGCCGCCTTTGGCCGCCGGACGTTGGACGCGCTCGGTCCGGTCCTCCGTACAATCAGCTGCGGCCGGTCCCTCAAAGTTTTGGGGGAAGCGACCGCGCTTTGAGTCGGACGCGTTGTCGGCGGGTCTTTCCTCAAGCGAGGAGAACCTGCCGGCCGCTAAGGTGCCGACTGCAAGGAGGGGCAGAGGTCACGTTACGCTGACGACACGCTGGTCACGGCCCGGGGGAGTTCACACAGGGAGGCAGCGTTGCTGGCGACGGCTGCGGTCTCACAGGTGGTGGGCCGCATACGGCGTCTTGGCCTGGAGGTGGCCCTCAACAAGTCGGAGGCCATGGTGTTCCATGGTCCCCGGCGGGCGCCGCCGCCCGAATCACACATAGTGGTCGGGGGGGTTCGGATTGCTGTCGAGGCTACCATGAAGTACCTAGGACTGGTGCTCGACAGCCGGTGGGACTTCGGACCCCACTTCCGGCGGCTGGCGCCCAAGTTGTTGGGCGCGGCTGGGGCGCTGTCAACGCTGCTTCCCAATCTGGGGGGCCCGAGCGCCGTCTGTAGGCGGCTCTACGTGGGGATCGTGCGATCGATGGCCCTGTACGGGGCCCCGATCTGGGCGGCTGACCTGACGGCCGGCAGCATCGCAGTCCTGCGGAGACCGCAGCGGGCGATGGCCGTCAGAGTCATCAGGGGATATCGCACGATCTCCTACGAGGCGGCTTGCGCACTGGCCGGATCCCCGCCCTGGGACCTGGAGGCGAAAGTTCTCGCGTCGCTGTTTCGGTGGCGCGAGGAAATGCGGGCGCGAGGCGAGCGACCGATGCAGCGACAGCTGGAGCAGCGTCGGTCACAGCTTCGCGAGGTCCTGGTGGCGGAATGGAGGGACAGGCTTTCACGCCCTACCGCCGGCCTCAACATCATCGAGGCGATCCGGCCAGTGCTCGACCTCTGGCTCGGGAGGAGGCACGGCTCCCTGTCGTTTCGGGTGACGCAGGTGCTCTCGGGGCATTGTTGCTTCGGGAAGTACCTGTGTCGCATAAACAGGGAGCCGGACGCTCGGTGCCACCACTGCGTCGACTGTCGGGAGGACACGGCGCGGCATACGCTGGTAGAGTGTGCCGCTTGGGAGGAGATGACCTCGCTATTCTCATCTCGGGAAAAGTGACAGGAACAATCTGTAACCTCACCCAACAGGCGCTACGCATCGTGGAACGATGGTGCAGGGAATATGACCTTTCAGTGAACCCCACGAAAACTGAGTTAGTCATGTTTACCCAAAAACGTACTTTAGGACCTTATCGCTTGCCTAAACTATTTGATACAGAACTTCAATTAGCCACCGAAGTCAAATACCTGGGAGTCATCCTAGACAGTAAGTTAAACTGGAGCAGTCACTTAGACAACAAAATAAACAGGGCGTGCATCACCTTCTGGCAGTGCAGGAGGATGATAGGTAAGAAGTGGGGCCTATCTCCCAAAATAATACTCTGGCTATACTGTGCGGTGATCCGTCCCATGATCTCGTACGGGGCGGTGGTCTGGTGGCCACGCACCAGGCTAGTCACGGCCTCGAATAAACTCCAACGCATGCAAAGGCTTGCCTGCATGGCAATTACAGGCTGCATGAGAACCACACCGACAGCGGCTCTCGAAGCCATGCTGGAGCTTCCGCCGCTTCATCTGTACATACAACAGGAGGCAACAATGGCGGCAGCACGCCTTAAAACTCTTCAACTCTGGAGTAAGTCAAACACGCAACACACTGCGGTACTAGAGGGACTCTACAACGAGTTCCCCCTGGCGAAAGCCATTAACGATCGGGTACCAAAACAATTTGTATTCGACAAAAAATACAAGATCCAGCTCCACGAGGATCACCGCTGCGAGGGGTTAAATCCCGCAGAATTACGGATCTTCACGGACGGATCTAAAACAGGTACAGGTACTGGGGCTGGAGTATTCTCAGAGGATCTCAACATCCATATAGCTGTACCACTGGGGGTCCACAACACGGTATTTCAGGCGGAATGCATGGGCATTTCCCTGGCCGCATCAGCCATCTTAGCCAGGAAGGCTAGGGACCACTCTATCCGTATACTTTCAGACAGCAGGGCTGTACTGTTAGCACTTGACAACCACACGGTCAACTCCGGGTTAATATACGAGTGTCACCAGCGCCTTAACCAGGTCGGTAAGCACAACAACATAACCATACAATGGATAAAGGGCCACAGCGATTCCCGGGGCAACGATGCAGCGGACGAACTCGCTAGAAGGGGTTCCAGTATGGCAGCAGTGGGACCAGAACCCATCGTGCCACTCCCCTTCGGGTATCTACGGACTCTGGTAAGGAAACGCACCAGTGATCAACACCACAAACTGTGGCTAGACCATGGTGAGTGTAGGCAGGCCAAGGAGGCACTTCCTTCTATAGACGGCCGTCTCACCAAACGGTTGCTTAGGCTGACCAAATTACAGCTCCGCATAGTCACAGCCGCCATCACTGGTCACGGCTCTTTTAATAAACACCTCTTTGTCCTAGGAGTCACAGATAGCCCACTGTGCAGAGCCTGCATGGAGGAGGACGAGACAGCAGCCCACGTGCTTCTACACTGCCCAGAGGTTGCAACATACAGGGCGAAGTACTTAGGTAACCCAGGTACTCTCCGCGAGATCGTCAGCAACACCAAGGAGCTGCTGGCCTTTCTCGGGGAGCTGGGGTGGTTGGAGTAATGTTCCCACACATGAGAGAGGGAGATCACGACCTCTCATCCAGTCCGCAGCAGGCGCACCGGGCGTCGGCGGAGGGCGGACAACGCCCTCTTCCAGCCCCCCTAAATGGGTCCAGGGGCAACGGACGTGGGGACGTCCGTCGCCCCCTATACATCGGACCCAAGGTGGCGGCGCGTAGTGTTCCACGCGCGCCCCTCTGAGACGTCGCGGGGGGAGTCAAACACCTCACTCCCCCCTCAACCCGAGATGAGGCCCGCCATAGCGGGCCGGCACCAGCCGGGGGTTGCGGAAGAGTCGTACGTTCCCGCGACCCCTGGTGTAGGTGAGAGATGGAACACCGGGGTGGTTTTTAGTCAGTTGAAGTCTGACAGACCCCTCCGCCCTCCCCAGGCGGAGGACATCCGAGCGGATTTTCCACCCCGCAACAAAAAAAAAAAAAAAAAAAAAGGTTAGGTTAAGTTAGGTTAGGTTAGGTTCAACCGTCGCGGCGGTCCAGAGTCGGGACATAAGGCCCGGCCGCGGTGGCATGGGCACCGTCCGCCTTGAGTGCCCGGTTCCCGCTGCCAAAGCCGCCCTGGCGAAGGGCCGGCTGAAGGTCGGCTTCAGCTCGGGTGCGGTCAGGGCACTCGAGGACCAGCCGCTGAGGTGTTTCCGGTGCTTCGGCATCGGCCACACCCGGCCTCTGTGTCCGTCCGCGGTGGACAGGTCAGACACCTGCTACCGCTGCGGCATGGGGGGCCACCAAGCCGCCTCCTGTAAGGTCGCCACGCCGCACTGCTCGGTCTGTGCTGCCAGTGGCAGCCAAGCGGACCACGTGATGAAGGGGAGAAACTGCAATCCTCCCCCTAAGCGTGGCAAAGTACAGGCGCCAACCGAGCCTGTTGCGGCTGCCGGTACCGCCGTTCCTGCGGCGGCTGCGGAGGGGGGTGCGATGTCCGACTGATGGATATAGTCGAACATCGCATCCTTCAGGCGAACGCCAACCACTGCAGGGCAGCCCAAGATCTGCTGATGCAGACAATGGCTGAGTGGTTGGTGGACTTGGCGGTGGTCGCCGAGCCTTACTCGGTCCCTGGCCGTTGGCTGGGTGACCGGGACGGCCTGGTGGCGTTGGTGGCGCGGTCTTCCACGGACTCCCCTCCCCTCTCGCTCTTAGAGAGGGGACCGGGATACGTGGCCGCCGCGTGGGGGGGGGACATGGCCCTGGTCGGGATCTATTTCTCCCCAAACCGCCCTCTCTCGGACTTTGAGGATTTTCTGGAGGTCCTCACTGCAGTCGTAGGGAGGGCGGCGCCTCGCCAGGTCGTGGTGTTGGGCGACCTGAACGCTAAGTCGGCGGCCTGGGGCAACCCGGCCGCCGGGTGCAACGTCCGGGGACGCGCCGTTGAGTTCTGGGCGGCCTCAAGCGGTATGTCCCTCCTCAACAGGGGGACGGTCCACACGTGTGTGCGGCAACAGGGTGGGTCGGTGGTGGACGTCACGTTCGCCACCCCTGCGCTGGCCGCCCGCGTCGTGAATTGGCGGGTTGAGATGGTGGAGACCTTGTCGGACCACCGATACGTGCGGTTCGACATCTCCACCCAGGGGGGGGGGATGGCCCGCGCTGGGCAATCTCCCTTCCCGCGGTGGGCACTCACCCGCCTGGACCGGGAGGCAGCCAAGGAGGCGGCTTTCCTCCAGGACTGGCTGTCGCCCCCTGTTGAGGTCCAGGACGTAGACGCCGCAGCGGTTCGGCTCAGAGGGGCCCTGACCGAGGTGTGCAATTCCAGCATGCCTCGGTCTCGCCGTCCGCCTCCCCGTCGCGCCGTTTATTGGTGGACGGAGGAGCTGTCGGAACTCCGGGCCACCTGCGTGGCGGCCAGAAGGGCCTACGCGCGGAGTCGACGGCGCAGCGCCCAGAACCGAGACCGGGCAGAAGAGGACCGCCTATACGCCTGCTATCGAGAGGCGACGACGGTCCTCAAGTCTGCAATGGGCGCTGCAGAAGACTCGGCGAGGGCCGAAATGCTGGAGGGTCTCGACAGGGATCCCTATGGGAGGCCATACAAGGCGGCGCGGAACCAGCTCCGCCCCTATGGTCCCCCACTGTCGGAGACCCTCGAGCCAGCACTGCTGGATGGGGTGGTCCGGTCCCTGTTTCCGCGCAGGACCGACTTCGCCCCACCAACAATGGATCCCCCGCAAGGGGCGGCTTCGCCGGAGGAGGAGGTCCCCCCGGTGACGGCGGCGGAGATCTACGCGGGGGTACTCAGCCTCCGCGCCAAGAAGACGGCCCCCGGGCCGGACGGCGTCCCCGCACGGGTGGTGGCAATAGCTGCCTCCGAGATGGAGGACAGGTTTCGGGACCTTTTCAGCGCGTGCTTTACGGCTGGGAAGTTCCCGAAACTGTGGAAGGAGGGGCAGCTTTGCCTCCTCCGAAAGGCGGGACGCCCGGTGGATTCCCCCTCGGCATACCGGCCCGTCGTGTTGCTCGATGAGGTCGGTAAATTGTTCGAGGGGATAGTCGCCTCCCGGCTCGGTAGCCATTTGCGGGATGTGGGGCCGGATCTGTCGGACGCCCAATTCGGTTTCCGTCGTGGGCGTTCGACGATCGACGCGCTGGCCCTACTCAAGGGCCAGGTGAAGGAGGCAGTCGAGGCGGGGGACGGAGTGCTGGCGGTGTCATTCGACATTGCCAATGCCTTCAACTCCGTGCCCCACTCGACGATATTGGAGGCGCTCCGGTATCACGGAGTGCCCCAATATCTGCGGAGCCTCCTGGCCAGTTACTTGGAGGACCGAGAGGTCCTCCTCGTAGACAAGACGGCCACAGTGAGGCGGTACGGCGCAGAGTCCGGTGTTCCACAGGGGTCAGTGCTTGGGCCCCCGCTGTGGAACATCGGGTTCGATTGGCTGCTGCGGGGAGCCCTCCTCCCGGGCACGAGTGTCATATGCTACGCGGATGACACCCTGCTCACTGCACGGGGGAGGAGCTTCGCGGACGCGGCCTGTCTGGCCTCGGCTGGCGGGTCCTTGGTTGCAGAGAGGATCCGCCGCCTGGGATTGAAGGTGGCGCTGCACAAGACCGAGGCCGTGTTCTTTCGCGGGCCTCGGCAGCGCTGCCCACCCGACGCCCACATCGTCGTGGAGGGCGTCCGTATAGAGGTCCAGCCCCGGATGAAATATCTGGGCCTGGTGCTGGACGACAGGTGGCGCTTCGACCCGCATTTCAGCGGGCTGTCGACGCGCCTGTTGAAGGCCGCGGACGCCCTCTCGTGGCTCCTCCCGAACCTGGGGGGGCCCAAGGCGAAATGCCGGCGCCTCTATGCCGGCATCTTGCGGAGCATGGCCCTGTACGGGGCCCCCATTTGGGCGGACTCCCTCCACAGGAGGGAGAACGCGACCGCCATCCGCAAGCCCCAAAGGGCCATTGCACTGCGGGTGGCGAGGGCCTACCGGTCGGTGGGTTTTTCGGCGGCGTGCGCTCTGGCCGGCACCCCTCCTTGGGAGTTGGAGGCTTGGGTGCTGGCCAGGGTGTATGAGTGGACGGCGCATCGCAGGGCGCTCGGGGAGCGCCCCGTCGCCGAGGAGCGGGAGGCCGTGCGGCGGGAGGCGAGGGACGCCATCGTCCTCCATTGGATGGAGGACCTCGCCACCGCCACCTTTGGCCGCCGGACGTTGGACGCGCTCGGTCCGGTCCTCCGGGCCTGGCTCGAGCGGTCCCATGGTTTCCTCTCGTTCCGTCTGGTGCAGGTGTTGTCCGGGCATGGCTGCTTCGGAACGTACCTGCACCGGATCGGGAGGGAGGAAGCCCCGGCGTGCCACGACTGCGGCGCGCCGGAGGACACGGCGCAGCACACCCTCGAGGTGTGCCCAGCTTGGTCCGAGCCGCGCCGCAGTCTGATCGCGGAGATCGGACGGGACCTCTCGCTTCCCGGTGTGGTCAACGCCATGCTGGGGAGCGAGGGGGCCTGGTCAGCGGTCGGTCGCCTCCTTTTGCGAGGAAGTAGTCTCACAAAAGGAGGCGGCAGAGCGCGCGCGGGAGGAAGACCCGCTCGCAGCGCCGCTCCGCAGAAGAAGAAGAGGTCGGAGAAGACGCGGTCTCCCTCTTCATGGTGGCGACGGGCGGGCGACAGGCGCGGGGGTGCCTTCGCCCGCATTGCACCCGTCACCACCTTCGTCTGTCATTCCCGGGCCCTTCCCCCTCCCCACGGGGGGGGCGTGAGGTCCGTTGTGCGGGTCATCGTCGGCGGAGGACTGGACGTAAAGGCTGTGCCGGTTTCCCAGTCCCCCGCCACTAGGACGAAGCGGGAATGCCGCTGGGTCGTTTTAGTGGGTATACCGGTCTCAGACCGGGGAGTCCCACACTACCCTTCCATCCCCCGATGGGAGGGTGTGCGTAATGCATTTTTTCCCAGCGACAACAAAAAAAAAAAAAAAAAAAAAAGGTTAGGTTGGGGGACCACCCCACAGTGCTTGCGTCCACGTCGCGTCCCCTGGAAACGACCCAGTTTGACCACCGTAACGGAGTGGCAGACTGGGCTCGGCCAAAGTGCACTGTGATTATCGTAGCTCATCTTGCCTTGAGAGTACGAACCTGCGGAGGATATTATGCCTAAACCAACGCGGGATGCCTGCGGGCGGTATTTTAAACCCAAAGGCCCTTCTCAGGGCCAACCCAAAGGCCCTTCTCAGGGCCAACCCAAAGGCCCTTCTCAGGGCCAACCCAAAGGCCCTTCTCAGGGCCAACCCAAAGGCCCTTCTCAGGGCCAAACCGACGCTTCGGCGTCAGAGGCTAGCCGCGCGCCGTCTGCGGCTAGCTTCTTCGGAAGAACGGACTTGTCGGATTTGTCTGACTCCGACGATGAGTCAATGGTTGGCGTCTCGGGTGCAGGCGACTCGCAGTCGCGAAAGCGGGCCTTCCTGCGGGATGGGTCCGAGGGCTCCTCGGCGTCAGGGTCGGCGAGGCTGACAAAGGCTAAAAAGCCGACGGCCGCGGACACCCACGTCGTTGGGCTCGCGGACGCCCAACGTAAGTTGGATCTTGCGCAGCGGGCGCAGCTCCAGCAGGAGCTTGAGGAGCGGGTTGCCGCGAGGGAGAGGCGGGCGCACGTCACCCGGGCAAAGTCCGGGTACGGTGCGTCCCGTGTGCTCTACGCGGACCACTCCCTGCTGGAGCTGGAACAAATGGCGGAGGAGGACGAGGAGGAAATTTTGGAGGTTGCCTCAAAGTCCTCAAACTTGAAGGGGACCTTCCAGAAGGCCCTCAAATGTCGGGCCACGAGCTTGCTTGGTGTGGTCAAGGAGCTGGTGCAGCGGAAGGCCACTGACGAGACACGGCAACTGCAGGCGAGGGTGGATCGCCTGCAGGTGGAAGTCAGTGAGCTTCATCGCAAGCTGGCTGAAGCCACGGCCCCTGCCGAGACGACGAGGACGTCATCAACGCCTTCGACGACGACGTCTAAGAAGACGAGTCCTGCGGCAGAGGGGTCCTCCAACTCCAACCTTGAGGACATAATCCGCAGGGTGGTAATGGAGGAGCGGGCCTTCACGCGAGCCTGCCTGGCAGGAATAGAGGACCGACTCCTGCCGGAAAAGCGCCTCCGACCGCAGCTTGCGGCGGATAAGGGGCGCTCCGAGCCGGGGCCGTCCTCCTCATCCCAGGTCCAGGAGGACGCCCTTCTCCCCTCGACCACCCCGTCCAATGAGTGGACGGAAGTGGTCGGGAGGGGGAAGGGCAAAGCCAAAAAGTCGGCGGCTGCCGCCCCAGCCGTCCCCGCTCCCAGCCAGTCGCAGACGACCGGCAGAGGGAAGCAGGGAGGTAGAGGTAGAGCGAGGGGAAAGGGGCAGCTAGTCTCCCCAAAAACCGCGGCCGTCGTGGTGACCCTCACCGCGGAGGCGGCGGAGCGAGGGGAGACGTACATGTCAATTTTAGTGCGGGCGCGTAGCAATGCCGATCCCACTCAATTGGGGATTGGTAGTGTGTCTTGCCGGCGGACCCAAGCCGGGGCTCGATTATTCGAGTTCCCGGGGGCAGAGGGGGGAGCCCGCGCGGACCTCTTTGCAGCTAAGCTGCGGGAGGTCATCGCGGACTCCGCCAAGGTGGCCCGACCGGTAAAGTTGGTGACACTCGAGGTGACGGATCTCGACGATTCCGTCACCAAGGAGGAGGTGGTGGAGGCGGTCGCAGCGTTAGGGGGCTGTGACGTCGCGGCGGTTCAGAGTCGGGACATAAGGCCCGGCCGCGGTGGCATGGGCACCGTCCGCCTTGGGTGCCCGGTTCCCGCTGCCAGAGCCGCCCTGGCGAAGGGCCGGCTGACGGTCGGATTCAGCTCGGGTGCGGTCAGGGCACTCGAGGACCAGCCGCTGAGGTGTTTCCGGTGCTTCGGCATCGGCCACACCCGGCCGCTGTGTCCGTCCGCGGTGGACAGGTCAGACACCTGCTACCGCTGTGGCATGGGGGGCCACCAAGCCGCCTCCTGTAAGGTCGCCACGCCGCACTGCTCGGTCTGTGCTGCCAGTGGCAGCCAAGCGGACCACGTGATGAAGGGGAGGAACTGCAATCCTCCCCCTAAGCGTGGCAAAGTACTGGCGCCAACCGGGCCTGTTGCGGCTGCTGGTACCGCCGTTCCTCCGGCGGCTGCGGAGGGGGGTGCGATGTCCGACTGATGGATATAGTCGAACATCGCATCCTTCAGGCGAACGCCAACCACTGCAGGGCAGCGGCGTGGTTGGTGGACTTGGCGGTGGTCGCCGAGCCTTACTTGGTCCCTGGCCGTTGGCTGGGTGACCGGGACGGCCTGGTGGCGTTGGTGGCGCGGTCTTCCACGGACTCCCCTCCCCTCTCGCTCTTAGAGAGGGGACCGGGATACGTGGCCGCCGCGTGGGGGGACATGGCCCTGGACGCCGAGGGGGCCTGGTCAGCGGTCGCCTCCTTTTGCGAGGACGTAGTGTCGCAAAAGGAGGCGGCGGAGCGCGCGCGGGAGGATGACCCTCTCGCAGCGCCGCTCCGCAGAAGAAGAAGAGGTCGGAGAAGACGCGGTCTCCCTCTTCATGGTGGCGACGGGCGGGCGACAGGCGCGGGGGTGCCTTCGCCCGCATTGCACCCGTCACCACCTTCGTCTGTCATTCCCGGGCCCGTCCCCCTCCCCACGGGGGGGGCGTAAGGTCCGCTGTGCGGGTCATCGTCGGCGGAGGACTGGAAGTAAAGGCTGTGCCGGTTTCCCAGTCCCCCGCCACTAGGACGAAGCGGGAATGCCGCTGGGTCGTTTTAGTGGGTATACCGGTCTCAGACCGGGGAGTCCCACACTACCCTTCCATCCCCCGATGGGAGGGTGTGCGTAATGCATTTTTTCCCAGCGTCAAAAAAAAAAAAAAAAAAAAACAAAAGGTTAGGTTTTTTTTTTTTTTTTTTTTTTTTTTTTTTATTTTTTTTTTTTTTTTTTTTTTTTTTTTTTTTTTTTTTTTTTTTTGGCAGGAGGGGAAATCCGGTCGGACTTACACCCAGGCTGACTCATAACGAGCCAGTCTGGATAGTGTCAGGCTCCAACTGACTAAAACCACCTCCTGCCTGCCTAGTGTCCCCCTGACATGGTCAGAGACCTTTTTAATACATTTCTCGTTTCTACTACTATTTTGTTTATAATTCGTTTCAATAATGAAGTTTAACTTGAAATTTTACTCTGATTTTAATTGTTTTATATCGCAAAAGTGCTTAGGAATTTAGATAAAAGTGAATTTAATAACTGAAAAAATTAAATAAATGTTTTACGTTTTACTATGCTTAATAATTCTATATTTCTGTTCTAGATGAGAATCGCTTAAATCTGAAAAAGCACAGATCCTTACTTTTATTTATTCCTGTTGATCACTTTTGTTGCAACTGTTAAGCAGTATTCTAATAAAATTTTTCTACTTTTGGTTTCTGACATTAATTTTTGTATGTTGACTGTATTAATAGCTGTCTCCAATCTCTGTTCGGCATCGTGTCGTTCCATTTCAAAAACTGGGCATTCTGTGAGGATGTGTGCGATCGACTCCACTTGATCCGGCTCGCAGATGCACCATGGGTTCTCCTTACACTTGAAACGGTGCAGGTATTCGGAGAACCCACCGTGCCCCGTCAAGATTTGCGTGATTATACCAGCCGGTTTGATCTTCAAAACAATCTTGTGGGCGTCGATCGCATCTGGGAAGAATGATTTCGTTACAGAGGCCGTTTCTCCGTTCTGGTACCTCCGGTTCCATTCGTCGAGCGACCCCATACGGATCTGCCGCTTGACGAATGAAACCGGGCAGCGGTCGTAGTCCGGCCTCTTCCTGGACCGGAGTGCAGCCTCCTTCGCGAGGTGGTCCGCTCGTTCGTTGCCCTCTAGACCAGCGTGTGCCTTTACCCAGAACAAAGACACATCTTTGCCCTGAGACAAAGCCACGGCAACGTTCGCTCTCGTCTCCACGGCCAAAGCGTGGAGGGAACCTTGGTTTGTGACTGTTTGTAGTGCGGCCTTTGAGTCACTGTAGATTCCGAAGGTTCCCTCTTTACGCTTGAGGATTTCGCGCGTGGCTACGCATACGGCCAGAAGTTCCGCCTGGTAGACCGTGCAGTACGGAGGCAAGCTAAGTTTTGAGGACTTGATCTCGGCCTCACCATCCCAAAATGACAGTGCGGCTCCGACCTTGCCCTCAATCTTGCTGCCGTCCGTAAACACCCTGACTGCTTGACGGTTGTGGGTCTCCACAAGCGTCTGGTCCTCCAGGCACACGAACTCCATGGTCGTCTGTTTCGCCGGGTGCGGAGTTTCCGTAAATGCCACCACCCGCTCCACCTCCCTGCCCGCAAGTGCCGGCTGGGGCACCCCTCTCTTTGCCTCATACAGAGCGGCTGCTTCCTGTATTCGGAGGTCAAGTGGGAGTATCCCAGCCAGCACCAGGGACGCGTTCAGCGAAACGGTGCGGTAGGATTTACAGATTTTCTGCGCGAATCCTCGTTGGACCGTGTTGAGGCTTTTCTGCACTCCGATCTTCTTGGCTGCCGGCGCCCAGGCGCTCGCTGCGTACATAATCACCGGCTCCACTGCTGCCGTGTAAATTGTGCGGATGATCTCCGGGTTAAGGCCCCAGCTCACTTTGGCCGCACGTGCCAGCTGTTTGTAGATGTTTACAGCTTTTCTGCAAACGTTTGCGACGTGGGTGTTGAAAGTGAGCTGATGGTCGACGGTGAGCCCCAGTATTTTGATTTCCTTAGACATTCCAATGTCTACCCCGCCCATGGTCAAGAGTGGGACGTCGTAACGAAGCTTCCTGGTAATCACCATTGCACAAGTTTTTTGCGGTGCAAACTTCAGCTTGTTACGAATGCCCCACACCCGAACATACTCGAGGGCGGCATTGGCCTGCCTCTGGACTTCCAACGCTGTGTCACCGTCGAAGATCATCACAACATCATCGGCGAACGCTTGGCAGTGTACGCCTTTCTCCTCCAGCCCTTTCAGCAAGGGATCCAGGATCAGGTTCCACAGGATCGGACCGCCAATGGACCCTTGAACACACCCCTTATTTGTTTCCCTCCGGCACTCCGCGCCCGCGTACCTTACTCGGACACTCCTACCAGTCAAGTAGCTGTCGAGCAACCTTCTTAAGTTCACCGGGCACTTTTCCTCAGCCAGTCTGGTCCTGATGGCCGGCCACCATGCGCTGTCGAAGGCTCCCTCTATGTCCAGCGATACAACAGTGATCAGCTTCTTCTCACTTAGCTTTCCTTTGATGTGTTGTATCATGGTGTAGAGGGAGTCCTCGGTGCTTCTCTGTGGCATGAAACCAAACTGGCGAGTACTAAACCGCGGGACTAGGTGCCACTTGAGCCTAGCTACCAGCATCTTTTCAAGCGTTTTGCCTAAGACTGGCAGGAGGCCGATCGGTCGGTACGACTTAGGGGTGGTGTAGGAATCCTTGCCGGGCTTGCGGAGGACTACCACCGTGGCCACTTTCCAGGCCCCAGGGAAGTGTCCATGCTCCAGGCACTTATTGGCCAGTGCAAGGAACGTCCCTGGGTCCCGGGATATGGCCTGGGCACAGATATCGGCTGTGAGACCGTCTGCCCCGGGTGCCTTCTTCGGGTTGAAACTTTCCACCGCGGTTTTCAGCTCCTGAAGTGTAAACGGTGGGTCATGTTGTTCATCATGCGCCCAATCGTTTACACGACTGGCCGCTTCACGTGTCCGACGGTGGTCTTCAGTTTCACCCTCCTCTAGGTCTTCCGGGTAGAACGTCTCGGCTAGCAGCAAAGCCGATTCCTGTGCGCTCAGTGGCACCCCATCCTTAACCAACGGCAAGTCCTCCTGCCTTTTGGCGGTCCGTCCTATGACCCTATAAATCCCTTCCCACATTCCTTCCCTGTCTTGTCTTCCACAGAAGCCTTTCCATCCTTCCGTCGCTGCCTTATTAGCATGGGCCTCATAGTTTATTTTTGCTTGCAGGTACTCATCGATGACTTTTTGTCTACGGATTGGTGCGGCGCATCGGATTCGACGTCTCCGAGTGTTTACCTCCGACATCATATCAGCGAGCTTTTTGGACCACCACGGTATGGTAAGTATATCTTTATTAGCAATTTTGAAAAGTTCTTCGTCACAAGTTTGTATTATACTAGCCAAATATTTATTTACATTATCTTCTAACTCTAATTTGTTACTAATTTTTGAAATTTCGGTTGAATTTAACATTGCTTCAGCTTTTAATAGGGCCAATTTCGTATGAAATTGACTCCAATTTGCTTTTTTCGTGTTATAAATTCTCGTGGTCCTATTTACGTTAATTCCTTTAGCTGTTCTGAGATTAATTTTGAAAATAATACCGTTATGATCCGAGCTCGTGAGTCCTTCCTCAACCCGCCAGTCCTCCACCAAGTCCAGCAAGTCCGCTGAACAGGCTGTTACGTCAACGAAGCTGCTGTACAAGGTGTTTCCTCTGACGGTGTCGAAGGTCGGTGTGTTACCAACGTTGAGTATCTGCAAGCACATTTCATCCAGGGTTCCCGACATGTCCTCACCCTTACTGTCGGTTACCAGGCTGCCCCACCAGGCGCTCTTGGCGTTGGCGTCGCCGCCAATAAGAATCCTTGTGGGGCCTATTTCCTCGCGAATCCGCATGAGTTGCTCCAGGTATGGCTGTATGGGCTGGTCTGGTTCAAAATAGAAGGAGACTACTGCGATTTCCCAGGCGCTGGTACGGATCCTCACCACCACGATGTTATTGGTAGTGAGTTTCGGACACTGTGTGACGTCTAGGTCATGATCAAAGACGACTACTGCCGCCTTCACAGTTCCACCTTCCTGTTCAGCGCACTGGTAGACTCTCGCTCCCCGGTAGTCTCGCATCCTCTTAACCCCACCCACATACGGCTCCTGGAGCAATGCGAAAGCAACCCTCCGCTCACTAGCCACAATCATGAGTTCTTGGGTTGCAAGGTTCTTCCTCTGCAAATTCGCTTGGATTACCTGGTAGTTCTGACTGGTGCTCTGGTGCGTTCGAGGAAACCTGGATGAGTGGTCCCCTGTTTCCGCTGGCTGGCCCTTAGCAATACGCCACCGACAGCCGCGCCAATGCGTCCCACTTCACGCGGATTGGGCACTCGCTGTCGAAAGCGTTGTGCTCGGTCTTCCCCAGCTTTGCGGATACACAATTACGGCACTTTGGTGCTTCTGCAGCGAGCCGCGAGGGGCAGTCAACCCTCAGATGGGGATCACCACAGTGTGTGCAGAGGTCGGCGGGTTCTGCGCACAATTTACGGCCGTGGCCGAAGCGCAAGCAGCGAGTGCACTGGATCAGTGGCGACTGGTCCAGCACACGCACCCGCTGCAAGTCAATGTGAACTCGGCCGGCGCAGGTAAGCCTCTGCCACACGCAGGGAGACACCTGCAGGATGACGTGGCTCATGAGGGGGTTTCTCGTCTTACGACGGTACTTCACACCCATCCTCAGGTCATCCGCAGGCACGTCCCCGATCAGGTGACTGTTTTGGCGCTTTAACATCGCGATGATCTCCTCATCCGAGTGGCACGAGAGGACGTCCTTGGCTATGATGAGAGGATCCTTGTTTTTCACCTCTTCAACATTTAAATTTCCGGCCTTCTTGATCCTCTCGGCCACTCGAGTCAGCTCCTCCCTGGTCCTGAAGCCGACAACCACCTTTTGGTCCCTCCAAAAGGTTAGGTTAGGTTAGGTTAGGTTAGGTTTAGGGGTGCTGGGTCAGAAAACCTCCTCGTGGGCCTGACGGCTGCCGGTCCCTCTCGATACGTTTGGAGGGAACAGCAGCTGGCTGGGACGGTGCACCCTGGGCGTGGGCAGTAGCCTTCCCCAAGGAATGAGAAGAGATTCTTATTCTTCGGGGAATGTTACTGTCTGTGGCCAATATTCTGACATAGGAGGGGGGTCCAACTTGGACCATGGGGGGCTGTTCCGCGTGACCCTCTGAAAAGCAGAGGGCACAGCGGAGGAGCAACGGCGAGCTCGGTGTGCACTCACCCTGCCTCCGAGCCGGCAGTGAGGGACGCTTTCCCTCTCTGTCCCCGTCGTTCTCGTAATCCCATTATCGGAGTGTCGTGGATCACGTCTCGCGGCTTCGATCGGGACCGAGGGTCTTGGCTTAACTGCCCGGACCGCGAGGTAGAAAACCTCTATAAAAAGTTACCCCGAATCTCAAGCGGCGGCGCACCGTGAGGGGATGTATGGCTGACGGGTGTTCCCATGGAACAATCAGTCTCTAGTGCGACCCCCGCCAGGGTACCAGCCGACCCCCTGGCGGGTTATAAATGTTAAAGGCTTATCCGGGTACAGGGGGCACTGCCCGGATGGACATTTTATATCCCCCATACTCGTGGGAATAGTATGGATAAACTAAAAAATCAAAAAGTTGTGGAGAAAGCGGACGCAGCGTCAGGTTCTGACACTGCGTCACTGAAGACGGGAGCAGGGGCTCCAGCAGAACCGTTAGTGGTTCTGGAGAGGGTGGGTGTTCTGTCGGAATCCGGCACAGCACCACAAATAGTTGCGGCCGGTCCCTCCAAGTTTTGGGGGAAGCGGCCGCGCTATGAGTCGGACGCGTTGTCGGCGGGTCTCTCTTCAAGCGAGGAGAATCTGCCGGCCATCAAAGTGACAACTGCAAGGAGGGGCAGAGGTCGCAGAACAGCTTCCGGTGCCAGCACTCCAGCGGCAGAGTCGCGCGACACCCGGGGCCGTTTCCTGAAGCGACCTGATACGCCAGTGGCCAGCGGAGTGAGTGACTCCGAAGGGGCCATGCAGGTGGAGCAGGCCGGTGGCGCGGCCTCCACCGGATTGGTGAGCACCAAGGCGGAGCTCAACGCCGCCAGGCGAGAGGGTCGGAAGGCCGTCGCGACTGATGAGGTCGCTGAGATGGCTCGACTGGCAAGGGAGCGGCGGTTGCAGACCGCCGCAGGCCCTGAGGGACTGACGGCTGAGGCTCTGAGCCGCCAGGTCTTGGACGGCGTGGACGTCGTCATGAAGGTTGCCACGAAGTCGGGCAACCTAAAGGGCACGTTTACGCGGGCCCTGAAAGAGGCGGCTGATGGCATAAAGGAGGCCGTGGAAGTCCTTTTTGACCGGACGACCTCGGAGGAGACGGCAAAGCTGCAGGAAGAAAATAACCGTCTCCACGCAAAGATGGAGGAGCTCCAGCGGGAGGTCATCGCCTTGAGGGCGGACTTCAGCCGGCAGCAGAATGCGACCACTTCGGTTAGTCATTCTCTGCCTCAGGATGGATCCTTGGGGGAGGATCAATTTCATCGGCTGTTGTCAATAATGACCGCCCGCTTGGACAGCATAGAGCCTAGGCTCAATCCCCCTATAAATGTCCGCCCACCACTGGCGGCAGATAAGAGGAAAAAGGGGGTGGAGCCCGCTCCAATAAGTGGGCCTACGTGGGCACAGGTGACTAGTGCACCGCCAACAACAAAAAAGCCCTCACAGGTGGCCAAAAACCCCTCACAGGTGGCCAATAAGCCCCCGACGTCGGGCAAAAAGCCTGCAGAAGGGGCTAAAAAGCCGAAGACAGTGGCAAAAAAGCCAACTGAAGGGAGTGACCAGCCTCCCAAAGAGAACGCTTGGTCGACGGCCGAAAGCCGGAAGAAGAGGCGCAAGAGGGGCCGCAAAGGCACTCCCGCACCGGATTCCAAGGGGCCGGCCGCCAAGGGCGGTCAAAAATCCCCAAAAATCCGCGTCCCTCGCTCCGAGGCAGTGGTGGTGACGCTTCAGCCCGAAGCAAAGGACAGAGGCGTCACCTACCAGAAGGTACTGGCGGAGGCAAAAAGCAAGCTGGTCTTCGCCGACTTTGGCACCCCAGACGGCTTCCGTTTCCGAACGGCAGCCACGGGGGCCAAAATGTTCGAGTTGGCGGGGACCAGCAGCACTGAGCGGGCGGACGCTCTGGCTGCGAAGCTGAGGGACGTCCTCAACCCTGAGGAGGCGCGGGTGTCCAGACCCATGAAGACCGCTGAGGTACGCGTCAATGGGCTGGACGACTCCGTAACCCCGGAGGAGGTGGTGGCGGCCATAGCCCGAAGCGGCGGTTGCTCGGCCGAAAATGTGCGGGCAGGTGGCATCCGCGTCAACGCTGGCGGGGTTGGCACCATCTGGGTGCGGTGTCCGGTGGCTGCGGCGAGGCAGGTCGCTGATGCGGGACGTCTTCTGGTGGGCTGGGTGTCAGCGAGAGTTACACTGCTGGCACCCAGGGCCATGCAGTGCTACCGGTGCCTGGAGAAAGGGCACGTCCGGGCAGTGTGCACCTGTGACACAGACCGCAGCGATTTATGTTATCGCTGCGGTCAGCCTGGCCATAAGGCGTCCCAGTGCTCCGCGGACCCACATTGCAGTTTGTGTGCGGCTGCAGGAAAGTCCGCGGGGCACAGGGTAGGTGGTAAAGCCTGCGGCGCGCCCAGAAAGCGCAGCAAGCGATGGGCCAAGGCTGCGGGGGACGCACCCCCCCCGCAACCTAGCACCTCTTCGGCCGACTCCCGGCCTGTGGTGGGACGGAGCGCCGAGGAAATGGAGTGCTAGTGATGGCACACTACCATTTCCTCCAGGCGAACATCAACCACTGCACCAGAGCTCAGGATCTCCTGCTCCAGAGCATGGCGCAGTGGTCGATAAATGTGGCGGTGGTCGCTGAGCCGTATTTCATACCCCCCCGGGATAACTGGGAAGGGGATCTAGACGGCCTAGTGGCCATCATCGGCGCGACTCTCGTCGACGTATCCCGTGGTCACGGTTGGGTTGCGGCCCTTGTGAGCGGGATCGTCACGATTGGGGCGTATTTTTCGCCCAACAAGAGTCTCGCCGACTTCGAGAGTTTCCTTGTCGAGTTGGGAGCCGTCGTCGGCCAGTCTCACCCTCGACCCATTTTGCTTCTCGGTGACCTCAACGCCAAGTCTGCGGCCTGGGGTTCCCCCGTCACGGACCCGAGAGGCGAAGTGCTAGAGGAGTGGGCCATAACGACGGGCCTGGCCGTCTTAAATCGGGGTTCCGCCTACACGTGTGTACGGCAGCGGGGCGGGTCGATAGTGGACGTCTCGTTCGCTAGTCCCGCTGTCGTGAACCGTGTCCATGATTGGCACGTTGAGGTGGAGGTGGAGACGCTATCGGATCACCGATACATCCGCTTCGACGTCTCCACCCAGACCGCTGGAGGACGTAGCCAATCGGGGCCCCGAAGAGACGGCCCGCGTTGGGCGCTGAAACGCCTCGACAGGGAAGCTCTCGAAGAAGCCGCCATAGTCCATGCCTGGATCCGGGAGTCGGCTACCGTCGGTCCCGTCGACGTCGAACAGGAGGCGCAGTGGTTTGGCGATGCGATGACGCAAATCTGCGACGCATGCATGCCACGCGTCTCCTCTCTGTCCGCACGGCGCCGCTTGTACTGGTGGTGCGTCGAGATCGAGCGACTGCGCGTCGAGTGCGCAGACGCGAGACGCCCGTACACGCGGTGCCGGAGAAGACGTCCACGGGTTCCTGAGGAAGAAGCCGCGCTGTATGAGGTGTACCGCGCGGCGAAGCTGGCTCTGTGGCTGGCCATCGGTGAGTCGAAGACACGCTCCAGGGTGGAAATGCTGGCGAGCTTAGACGGGGATCCGTTTGGGCGCCCTTACCGGTCGGTCCGAGGGAAACTTCGGCCGTGGGCGCCCCCGCTAACGGAAAGTCTCGAGCCGCAGTTCCTGGAGCGAGTGGTCTCGGCCCTCTTCCCTGTGAGAGCCGAGTACGAGCCACCGCCGATGGTTCTGCACACAGCTGCAGAGTCGGAGGAAGATGAAGGCGAAACCGTCCCAGAGGTGACACAGGCAGAGATGGGCGCGGCCGTATTGCGGCTCCGGGCTAAGAACACTGCCCCGGGGCCCGATGGAGTGCCTGGCCGCGCTCTGGTCCTCGCCATGAAGGAGCTGGAGCCCCCACTAAGAGGACTCTTCTCGGCATGCCTTGAGCAAGGCCAGTTCCCTACCCGGTGGAAGACTGGTCGACTGGTCTTGCTCAGGAAGGCAGGGCGCCCGGCGGACTCGTCGTCCGCTTATCGGCCCATAGTGCTGCTGGACGAGGCGGGCAAGATGCTCGAGCGAATTATCGCAGACCGCCTCGTCAGCCACTTGTGTACAGAAGGGCCGAACCTGGACGACAGCCAGTTTGGGTTCCGTCGTGGGCGCTCTACCATTGACGCCATAATGAGGGTAAGAGTCCTGGCGGAGGAAGCAGTGTCTCGGGGCGGGGTGGTGCTGGCGGTGTCCTTGGACATCTCCAACGCTTTCAACACCCTGCCCTGGGGTTGCATTAGGGAGGCCCTGCGCTACCACCGGGTGCCTCTCTACCTCCGCAACATTGTGGGGGCTTATCTGTCGGGAAGGTGTGTCACCTACATGGGACGCGACGGTGATGGCCGTCGCGAGATGTCGTGCGGTGTTCCACAAGGGTCGGTTCTGGGCCCTCCCTTGTGGAACATCGGTTACGACTGGGTTTTGCGGTGCGAGCTTCCGCCGGGAGTGAACCTGACGTGTTATGCGGACGACACGCTGGTCATTGCCCGGGGGAGCTCGTACAGGGAAGCAGCGTTGCTGGCTACGGCTGCGGTCTCACAGGTGGTGAGCCGCATACGACGCCTGGGCCTGGAGGTGGCCCTCAACAAGTCGGAGGCCATTGCGTTTCATGGCCCCCGACGGGCGCCGCCGCTGGGATCACACATAGTGGTCGGGGGGGCCCGGATCGCTGTCGAGTCAACCATGAAGTACCTGGGATTGGTGCTCGACAGCCGTTGGGACTTCGGACCCCACTTTCAGCGGCTGGTGCCCAAGTTGATGGGCGCGGCGGGCGCGCTGTCAACGCTGCTTCCCAATTTGGGGGGCCCGAGCACCGCCTGTAGGCGGTTATACGTGGGGATCGTGCGATCCATGGCCCTTTACGGGGCCCCAGTATGGGCGACGGACCTGACGGCCCGCACTATCGCAGTCCTGCGGAAACCGCAGAGAGCGATGGCCGTCAGGGTCATACGGGGATATCGCACGATCTCCTACGAGGCGGCTTGTTTACTGGCCGGATCCCCACCATGGGACCTGGAGGCGAAAGCCCTCGCGACACTGCATCGGTGGCGCGAGGACGCCAGGGATCGGGGCGAAAGACTGGTGCAGCGACAGATTACGCTGCACCGGTCTCAGCTCCGACAGGTCATGGTGGCAGAATGGCGGAGGAGGCTTGACCATCCCTCCGCCGGCCTCGACACAATCGAGGCGATCCGGCCAGTACTCGAAGACTGGCTCGGAAGGAAGCACGGCTCCCTGACGTTTCGGGCGACGCAGGTGCTCTCGGGGCACGGCTGCTTCGGGAAGTACCTGTGTCGCATAAGCAGGGAGCCGGACGCTCGGTGCCATCACTGCGTCCACTGTCTGGAGGATACGGCGCGGCATACGCTGGCGGAATGTGCCGCGTGGGATGAGCCGCGCCGTGATCTTGTCACACAGGTAGGAGCAGACCTGTCGCTGCCGGCCGTTGTTCGCACGATGGTCGGCAGCACAGAGTCCTGGGACGCGGTGGTGTCCTTCTGCGAAACCGTCATGTCGCAGAAGGAAGCTGCGGAAAGGGAGAGGGAGATCTCTAGTTCCCTCCCATCCCGCAGCAGACGCACCGGGCGTCGGCAGAGGGCGGATAACGCCCTCTTCCGGCCCCCCTAAACAGGTCCAGGGGCGACGGATTCGGGGACATCCGTCGCCCCCCATCTCACTGGACCCGAGACGGCGGCGCGTAGTGTTCCACGCGCGCCTCTCATGACGTATCGGGGGGAGTACACCTCACTCCCCCCAGGGACGAGGCCCGCACTGGTCAAGCGGGCCGGCACTAGTCCGGGGCAGCGGAAGTCACATTCGTTCCCGCTGCCCCCTGACGCAAGTGTGCGAGGGAACACCGGTGTGGTTTTAGTCAGTTGGAGTCTGACAGACCCCTCCGCCTTCCCCAGGCGGAGGACATCCGTGCGGATTTCCACATCGTCAACAAAAAAAAAAAAAAAAAAAAAAAAAAAAAAAAAAAAAAAAAAAAAAAAAAAAAAAAAAAAAAAAAAAAAGGTTAGGTTAGGTTTGGATATAGTCGAACATCGCATCCTTCAGGCGAACGCCAACCACTGCAGGGCAGCCCAAGATCTGCTGATGCAGACGATGGCTGAGTGGTTGGTGGACTTGGCGGTGGTCGCCGAGCCTTACTCGGTCCCTGGCCGTTGGCTGGGTGACCGGGACGGCCTGGTGGCGTTGGTGGCGCGGTCTTCCACGGACTCCCCTCCCCTCTCGCTCTTAGAGAGGGGACCGGGATACGTGGCCGCCGCGTGGGGGGACATGGCCCTGGACGCCGAGGGGGCCTTGTCAGCGGTCGCCTCCTTTTGCGAGGACGTAGTCTCGCAAAAGGAGGCGGCGGAACGCGCGCGGGAGGAAGACCCTCTCGCAGCGCCGCTCCGCAGAAGAAGAAGAGGTCGGAGAAGACGCGGTCTCCCTCTTCATGGTGGCGACGGGCGGGCGACAGGCGCGGGGGTGCCTTCGCCCGCATTGCACCCGTCACCACCTTCGTCTGTCATTCCCGGGCCCGTCCCCCTCCCCAAGGGGGGGGCGTGAGGTCCGCTGTGCGGGTCATCGTCGGTGGAGGACTGGAAGTAAAGGCTGTGCCGGTTTCCCAGTCCCCCGCCACTAGGACGAAGCGGGAATGCCGCTGGGTCGTTTTAGTGGGTATACCGGACCCAGACCGGGGAGTCCCACACTACCCTTCCATCCCCCGATGGGAGGGTGTGCGTAATGCATTTTTTCCCAGCGACAAAAAAAAAAAAAAAAAAAAAAAAAAAAAAAAAAAAAAAAAAAAAAAAAAAAAAAAAAAGGTTAGGTTAGGTTAGGTTAGGTTAGGTTGGGGGACCACCCCACAGTGCTTGCGTCCACGTCGCGTCCCCTGGAAACGACCCAGTTTGACCACCGTAACGGAGTGGCAGACTGGGCTCGGCCAAAGTGCACTGTGATTATCGTAGCTCATCTTGCCTTGAGAGTACGAACCTGCGGAGGATATTATGCCTAAACCAACGCGGGATGCCTGCGGGCGGTATTTTAAACCCAAAGGCCCTTCTCAGGGCCAACCCAAAGGCCCTTCTCAGGGCCAACCCAAAGGCCCTTCTCAGGGCCAACCCAAAGGCCCTTCTCAGGGCCAACCCAAAGGCCCTTCTCAGGGCCAAACCGACGCTTCGGCGTCAGAGGCTAGCCGCGCGCCGTCTGCGGCTAGCTTCTTCGGAAGAACTGACTTGTCGGATTTGTCTGACTCCGACGATGAGTCAATGGTTGGCGTCTCGGGTGCAGGCGACTCGCAGTCGCGAAAGCGGGCCTTCCTGCGGGATGGGTCCGAGGGCTCCTCGGCGTCAGGGTCGGCGAGGCTGACAAAGGCTAAAAAGCCGACGGCCGCGGACACCCACGTCGTTGGGCTCGCGGACGCCCAACGTAAGTTGGATCTTGCGCAGCGGGCGCAGCTCCAGCAGGAGCTTGAGGAGCGGGTTGCCGCGAGGGAGAGGCGGGCGCACGTCACCCGGGCAAAGTCCGGGTACGGTGCGTCCCGTGTGCTCTACGCGGACCACTCCCTGCTGGAGCTGGAACAAATGGCGGAGGAGGACGAGGAGGAAATTCTGGAGGTTGCCTCAAAGTCCTCAAACTTGAAGGGGACCTTCCAGAAGGCCCTCAAATGTCGGGCCGCGAGCTTGCTTGGTGTGGTCAAGGAGCTGGTGCAGCGGAAGGCCACTGACGAGACACGGCAACTGCAGGCGAGGGTGGATCGCCTGCAGGTGGAAGTCAGTGAGCTTCATCGCAAGCTGGCTGAAGCCACGGCCCCTGCCGAGACGACGAGGACGTCATCAACGCCTTCGACGTCGACGTCTAAGAAGACAAGTCCTGCGGCAGACGGCCCCTCCTCCAACTCCAACCTTGAGGACATAATCCGCAGGGTGGTAATGGAGGAGCGGGCCTTCACGCGAGCCTGCCTGGCAGGAATAGAGGACCGACTCCTGCCGGAAAAGCGCCTCCGACCGCAGCTTGCGGCGGATAAGGGGCGCTCCGAGCCGGGGCCGTCCTCCTCATCCCAGGTCCAGGAGGACGCCCTTCTCCCCTCGACCACCCCGTCCAATGAGTGGACGGAAGTGGTCGGGAGGGGGAAGGGCAAAGCCAAAAAGTCGGCGGCTGCCGCCCCAGCCGTCCCCGCTCCCAGCCAGTCGCAGACGACCGGCAGAGGGAAGCAGGGAGGTAGAGGTAGAGCGAGGGGAAAGGGGCAGCTAGTCTCCCCAAAAACCGCGGCCGTCGTGGTGACCCTCACCGCGGAGGCGGCGGAGCGAGGGGAGACGTACATGTCAATTTTAGTGCGGGCGCGTAGCAATGCCGATCCCACTCAATTGGGGATCGGTAGTGTGTCTTGCCGGCGGACCCAAGCCGGGGCTCGATTATTCGAGTTCCCGGGGGCAGAGGGGGGAGCCCGCGCGGACCTCTTTGCAGCTAAGCTGCGGGAGGTCATCGCGGACTCCGCCAAGGTGGCCCGACCGGTAAAGTTGGTGACACTCGAGGTGACGGATCTCGACGATTCCATCACCAAGGAGGAGGTGGTGGAGGCGGTCGCAGCGTTAGGGGGCTGCGACGTCGCGGCGGTTCAGAGTCGGGACATAAGGCCCGGCCGCGGTGGCATGGGCACCGTCCGCCTTGGGTGCCCGGTTCCCGCTGCCAGAGCCGCCCTGGCGAAGGGCCGGCTGACGGTCGGATTCAGCTCGTGTGCGGTCAGGGCACTCGAGGACCAGCCGCTGAGGTGTTTCCGGTGCTTCGGCATCGGCCACACCCGGCCGCTGTGTCCGTCCGCGGTGGACAGGTCAGACACCTGCTACCGCTGCGGCATGGGGGGCCACCAAGCCGCCTCCTGTAAGGTCGCCACGCCGCACTGCTCGGTCTGTGCTGCCAGTGGCAGCCAAGCGGACCACGTGATGAAGGGGAGGAACTGCAATCCTCCCCCTAAGCGTGGCAAAGTACTGGCGCCAACCGGGCCTGTTGCGGCTGCTGGTACCGCCGTTCCTGCGGCGGCTGCGGAGGGGGGTGCGATGTCCGACTGATGGATATAGTCGAACATCGCATCCTTCAGGCGAACGCCAACCACTGCAGGGCAGCCCAAGATCTGCTGATGCAGACGATGGCTGAGTGGTTGGTGGACTTGGCGGTGGACTTGGCGGTGGTCGCCGAGCCTTACTCGGTCCCTGGCCGTTGGCTGGGTGACCGGGACGGCCTGGTGGCGTTGGTGGCGCGGTCTTCCACGGACTCCCCTCCCCTCTCGCTCTTAGAGAGGGGACCGGGATACGTGGCCGCCGCGTGGGGAGACATGGCCCTGGACGCCGAGGGGGCCTGGTCAGCGGTCGCCCCCCCCTTTTGCGAGACTACGTCCTCGCAAAAGGAGGCGGCGGAGCGCGCGCGGGAGGAAGACCCTCTCGCAGCGCCGCTCCGCAGAAGAAGAAGAGGTCGGAGAAGACGCGGTCTCCCTCTTCATGGTGGCGACGGGCGGGCGACAGGCGCGGGGGTGCCTTTGCCCGCATTGCACCCGTCACCACCTTCGTCTGTCATTCCCGGGCCCGTCCCCCTCCCCACGGGGGGGGCGTGAGGTCCGCTGTGCGGGTCATCGTCGGTGGAGGACTGGAAGTAAAGGCTGTGCCGGTTTCCCAGTCCCCCGCCACTAGGACGAAGCGGGAATGCCGCTGGGTCGTTTTAGTGGGTATACCGGTCCCAGACCGGGGAGTCCCACACTACCCTCCCATCCCCCGATGGGAGGGTGTGCGTAATGCATTTTTTCCCAGCGACAAAAAAAAAAAAAAAAAAAAAAAAAAGGTTAGGTTAGGTTAGGTTAGGTTAGGTTAGGTTAGGTTAGGTTAGGTTGCTGGCCCTACTCAAGGGCCAGGTGAAGGAGGCAGTCGAGGCGGGGGACGGAGTGCTGGCGGTGTCATTCGACATTGCCAATGCCTTCAACTCCGTGCCCCACTCGACGATATTGGAGGCGCTCCGGTATCACGGAGTGCCCCAATATCTGCGGAGCCTCCTGGCCAGTTACTTGGAGGACCGAGAGGTCCTCCTCGTAGACAAGACGGCCACAGTGAGGCGGTACGGCGCAGAGTCCGGTGTTCCACAGGGGTCGGTGCTTGGGCCCCCACTGTGGAACATCGGGTTCGATTGGCTGCTGCGGGGAGCCCTCCTCCCGGGCACGAGTGTCATATGCTACGCGGATGACACCCTGCTCACTGCACGGGGGAGGAGCTTCGCGGACGCGGCCTGTCTGGCCTCGGCTGGCGGATCCTTGGTTGCAGAGAGGATCCGCCGCCTGGGATTGAAGGTGGCGCTGCACAAGACCGAGGCCGTGTTCTTTCGCGGGCCTCGGCAATGCTGCCCACCCGACGCCCACATCGTCGTGGAGGGCGTCCGTATAGAGGTCCAGCCCCGGATGAAATATCTGGGCCTGGTGCTGGACGATAGGTGGCGCTTCGGCCCGCATTTCAGCGGGCTGTCGACGCGCCTGTTGAAGGCCGCGGACGCCCTCTCGTGGCTCCTACCAAACCTGGGGGGGCCCAAGGCGAAATGCCGGCGCCTCTATGCCGGCATCTTGCGGAGCATGGCCCTGTACGGGGCCCCCATTTGGGCGGACTCCCTCCACAGGAGGGAGAACGCGACCGCCATCCGCAAGCCCCAAAGGGCCATTGCACTGCGGGTGGCGAGGGCCTACCGGTCGGTGGGTTTTTCGGCGGCGTGCGCTCTGGCCGGCACCCCTCCTTGGGAGTTGGAGGCTTGGGTGCTGGCCAGGGTGTATGAGTGGACGGCGCATCGCAGGGCGCTCGGGGAGCGCCCCGTCGCCGAGGAGCGGGAGGCCGTGCGGCGGGAGGCGAGGGACGCCATCGTCCTCCATTGGATGGAAGACCTCGCCACCGCCGCCTTTGGCCGCCGGACGTTGGACGCGCTCGGTCCGGTCCTCCGGGCCTGGCTCGAGCGGTCCCATGGTTTCCTCTCGTTCCGTCTGGTGCAGGTGTTGTCCGGGCATGGCTGCTTCGGAACGTACCTGCACCGGATCGGGAGGGAGGAAGCCCCGGCGTGCCACGACTGCGGCGCGGCGGAGGACACGGCGCAGCACACCCTCGAGGTGTGCCCAGCTTGGTCCGAGCCGCGCCGCAGTCTGATCGCGGAGATCGGACAGGACCTCTCGCTTCCCGGTGTAGTCAACGCCATGCTGGGGAGCGAGGTGGCCTGGTCAGCGGTCGCCTCCTTTTGCGAGGACGTAGTCTCGCAAAAAGAGGCGGCGGAGCGCGCGCGGGAGGAAGACCCTCTCGCAGCGCCGCTCCGCAGAAGAAGAAGAGGTCGGAGAAGACGCGGTCTCCCTCTTCATGGTGGCGACGGGCGGGCGACAGGCGCGGGGGTGCCTTCGCCCGCATTGCACCCGTCACCACCTTCGTCTGTCATTCCCGGGCCCGTCCCCCTCCCCACGGGGGGGGCGTGAGGTCCGCTGTGCGGGTCATCGTCGGCGGAGGACTGGAAGTAAAGGCTGTGCCGGTTTCCCAGTCCCCCGCCACTAGGACGAAGCGGGAATGCCGCTGGGTCGTTTTAGTGGGTATACCGGTCTCAGACCGGTGAGTCCCACACTACCCTTCCATCCCCCGATGGGAGGGTGTGCGTAATGCATTTTTTCCCAGCGACAAAAAAAAAAAAAAAAAAAAAAAAAAAAAAAAAAAAAGGTTAGGTTAGGTTAGGTTAGGTTAGGTTATGAAGTACCTGGGATTGGTGCTCGACAGCCGTTGGGACTTCGGACCCCACTTTCAGCGGCTGGTGCCCAAGTTGATGGGCGCGGCGGGCGCGCTGTCAACGCTGCTTCCCAATCTGGGGGGCCCGAGCACCGCCTGTAGGCGGTTGTACGTAGGGATCGTGCGATCCATGGCCCTGTATGGGGCCCCAGTATGGGCGACGGACCTGACGGCCCGCACTATCGCAGTCCTGCGGAAACCGCAGAGAGCGATGGCCGTCAGGGTCATACGGGGATATCGCACGATCTCCTACGAGGCGGCTTGTTTACTGGCCGGATCCCCACCATGGGACCTGGAGGCGAAAGCCCTCGCGACACTGCATCGGTGGCGCGAGGACGCCAGGGATCGGGGCGAAAGGCTGGTGCAGCGACAGATTACGCTGCACCGGTCTGAGCTCCAACAGGTCATGGTGGCAGAATGGCGGAGGAGGCTTGACCATCCCTCCGCCGGCCTCGACACAATCGAGGCGATCCGGCCAGTACTCGAAGACTGGCTCGGGAGGAAGCACGGCTCCCTGACGTTTCGGGCGACGCAGGTGCTCTCGGGGCACGGCTGCTTCGGGAAGTACCTGTGTCGCATAAGCAGGGAGCCGGACGCTCGGTGCCATCACTGCGTCCACTGTCTGGAGGACACGGCGCGGCATACGCTGGCGGAATGTGCCGCGTGGGATGAGCCGCGCCGTGCTCTTGTGACTGAGGTAGGAGCAGACCTGTCGCTGCCGGCCGTTGCTCGCTCTATGGTCGGCAGCACAGAGTCCTGGGACGCGGTGGTGTCCTTCTGCGAAACCGTCATGTCGCAGAAGGAAGCTGCGGAAAGGGAGAGGGAGATCTCTAGTTCCCTCCCATCCCGCAGCAGACGCACCGGGCGTCGGCAGAGGGCGGATAACGCCCTCTTCCGGCCCCCCTAAACAGGTCCAGGGGCGACAGATTCGGGGACATCCGTCGCCCCCCATCTCACTGGACCCGAGACGGCGGCGCGTAGTGTTCCACGCGCGCCTCTCATGACGTATCGGGGGGAGTACACCTCACTCCCCCCAGGGACGAGGCCCGCACTGGTCAAGCGGGCCGGCACTAGTCCGGGGCAGCGGAAGTCACATTCGTTCCCGCTGCCCCCTGACGCAAGTGTGCGAGGGAACACCGGTGTGGTTTTAGTCAGTTGGAGTCTGACAGACCCCTCCGCCTTCCCCAGGCGGAGGACATCCGTGCGGATTTCCACATCGTCAACAAAAAAACAAAAAAAAACAAAAAAAAAAAAAAAAAAAAAAAGGTTAGGTTAGGTTAGGTTAGGTTAGGTTAGGTTAGGTTAGGTTTTTTTTTTTTTTTTTTTTGTTTTGGCAGGAGGGGAAATCCGGTCGGACTTACACCCAGGCTGACTCATAACGAGCCAGTCTGGATAGTGTCAGGCTCCAACTGACTAAAACCACCTCCTGCTCTGCTAGTGTCCTCTGACATGGGTCATCAGAGATCTTGTTGAGACTTACTTGTATTTAATACACTATTAGTTTTATATGTTACTTTCTACAATTTTAATAAGTTTTGCAGATTCATTGACTTCATCCTTTTTATCTTATTATCCTCAATTCCTTATATTCTACTTTTATTTTGCTTCTGTACTATGCTTTCATCTTTATATCCTTTCCTGTTAGAAATATTCATATATATAATAAAGCACAGTGTGCTTGGTATAAGTTTTTGCTTCTGTTAGTGACCCCACTTTTATTTAAAGTCACTAACAGAAACAAAGGCATGGGTGATCGTAGATCTTTTTGGACAATTTATTCATCATTACCTCTTCAAAAATGATTTATTTGTATTCTATATTTTAACGGCTTAATTGAATCAAATTCTAGTTTTAAATGCTTTATGTTTAACGGCGATCCCTTTTTTATTAGTTTCTTATAATACGTAACAGTACTTTACTTTTTATTCTGTTTTACTACTTTTGCTGCTATTTCTTTACAGTATGTTATAAACTTCTTTCGCAATTTTTTATTTTCCATTATAGTTGGTATATTTTGTGATTTTATTTCAATTCCCATTTCTGATTCGGTGTTATATCTTTCAATTGCAAAGATGGGACACTCCGTAATTATATGCTCGACGCTTTCTTTCTTGTCGGGGTCACAAGGACATGCCGGGCTCTCCTTGCACTTGAAACGATTCAAGTACTCGGAGAACCCGCCATGCCCTGTAAGCACTTGCACTGTAAGTGGATCGAGCTCGATTTTGCGCACTATGTGGTAGGCTGCGACAGCGTCGGGGAGAAACATTTTTGTGGTCGAGGCGGTTTCACCCAGCTGGTATCTTGCATTCCATTCCTCAAGCGACTCCATTCGGATTTGTCGCTTTAGGAACGACGCCGGACACAGGTCATAATGTGGCCTTGTTTTACTGCCTATTGCTGCCTCTTTTGCCAACGCGTCAGCCCTCTCGTTTCCCTCCAACCCTGCATGCGCCTTAATCCAGAACAGTTGAAGGGTCTTACCGCTATTTTTCAATGCCTGGATATTTTGTTGCGTTTTAAATGCTAGGGGATGGAGGGAAACGCCTCGGGTAACCGTTTCCAGGGCTGATCTTGAGTCACAATAGACTTCGAGCACGGCTGAAGGGTGCTTCAGAGCCAGCTCCGTGGCTTTGTGCAGAGCTAACAGTTCGGCCTGATACACGGTGCAGAAATGGCCCAGTTTAAACTTTTGGGCTTTCACCTCAATCCCATTTTCCCAAAGGCTTAAAGCTGCACCAACTTTGCCTTGAATTTTGCTTCCGTCGGTGAAAACTTTTGGGTTTGTGAGTCCTTGCTGGTTCACTTCTGCATCGTTCACCACGCACTTGAACTCCATATCAATTTGGCTGGCTGGGTGAGGTATTTGAATGTGTGGGACTGGTATCTCGATCTCTCGATCTCCTGTCACTCTCCGGGAGTATCCTCTTTTTTCTTCATAAAAAGAGGCTGCTTCTCGAATTCTGAGATCCAGTGGAAGCAGTCCGGAGAGTACCAAGGCCGAATTCAACGATGTTGTCCTATATGCCTTTATTATCTTCTGCAAGAAGCCACGCTGAACCGTGTTGAGCTGCTTCTTTATCCCTATTTTATTTGTTGCCGGTGCCCAGGCACTTGCTGCGTACATGATGACCGGTTCTACCACCGCGGTGTAGATGGTCCTGATAATTTCGGGCTTAAGGCCCCAACTGATCTTTGCGGCTCTTGACAGCTGTTTGTATATGTTTAACGCCTTCCTTGTGACGTTCGAGGCATGGGCGTTAAACGTCAGCTTGTCGTCAATTGTGAGCCCCAGTATCTTGATCTCCCGAGACAGGGTAATGTCCTCACCGCCCATGTGCAGAAGCGGTGAATCGTACTTTAACTTATTTGTCACTACCATGGCTTTTGTTTTGTGGGGCGCAAACTTGAGTTTGTTTCCGATTCCCCACTTCCGGACATGGGCGAGACTCGCATTAGCCTGTCTCTGGACATCAAGCGCTGTTTCACCCGAAAATATCAGAATAACATCATCCGCGAAGGCTTGGACGTAGTCGCCACGTTGCTTCAGTTCCTTGAGTAGGGGGTCCAGGAGCAGGTTCCAAAAAGTAGGCCCTCCTATGGAGCCCTGTACGCAACCTTTGGAAGTACTTTGTGCGTACTCTGCTCCTGCATACCGCACCCTCACTTTCCTGTCCCGCAGATAACTATCCACGAGACGACGCAAATTAATCGGGCACTTTGTTTCTGCCAGTCGACATTTCATTGCTGGCCACCAGGCATTATCAAAGGCTCCCTCTATGTCTAATGATATGACGACGATAATTTTCTTCTCCTTCAGTCTGTCTTTGATGTGCTTCATCAGGTCATAGAGGGAGTCTTCGGTGCTGCGCTGCGGTATGAATCCGTACTGGGTTAGGTTAGGTTAGGTTAGGTTAGGTTAGGTTAGGTTAGGTTAGGTTAGGTTAGGTTAGGTTAGGTTAGGTT
This sequence comes from Cerastis rubricosa, assembly GCA_949152445.1. NCBI lineage: Eukaryota > Metazoa > Arthropoda > Insecta > Lepidoptera > Noctuidae > Cerastis > Cerastis rubricosa. The sequence goes on from OX424541.1 coordinate 22,097,744, forward strand.
AGGTTAGGTTAGGTTAGGTTAGGTTAGGTTAGGTTAGGTTAGGTTAGGTTAGGTTAGGTTAGGTTAGGTTAGGTTAGGTTAGGTTAGGTTAGGTTAGGTTAGGTTAGGTTAGGTTAGGTTAGGTTAGGTTAGGTTAGGTTAGGTTAGGTTAGGTTAGGTTAGGTTAGGTTAGGTTAGGTTAGGTTAGGTTAGGTTAGGTTAGGTTAGGTTAGGTTAGGTTAGGTTAGGTTAGGTTAGGTTAGGTTAGGTTAGGTTAGGTTAGGTTAGGTTAGGTTAGGTTAGGTTAGGTTAGGTTAGGTTAGGTTAGGTTAGGTTAGGTTAGGTTAGGTTAGGTTAGGTTAGGTTAGGTTAGGTTAGGTTAGGTTAGGTTAGGTTAGGTTAGGTTAGGTTAGGTTAGGTTAGGTTAGGTTAGGTTAGGTTAGGTTTTTTTTTTTTTTTTTTTTTTTTGGCGCCTACCTCTCCGCGCAAGGCGGAGTCTGCGAGCTAGTGGATTCCTCAGACATGATCCGAGACCTTGGCAACTTATCTTTATTTCTAGTCAAAAAGTTTTCTTATAGTCTATTCTTATTTACTGTTACATTACTTATTTTCTATTGTATAATATATGTCTTATTATTTATTACTATTACATCCTACAAACTTACTTTGCTATTTTACATACACTTTTATATACTATCCTATTTTATTGTATCCTGAATTTATACATCTTTTTACTTAATGCTTCCTATTATATATGCTTATATATAACTTTGAGCATAATTATACGTCTACTTATTTTTATTTATCGTTTTTTCAGCTATTTTAACGCAGTATTTTACAAATTCTTTACTGTATTTTTTATCTGTAATGAGTTTATTGAAGTTCTCGACTTTAATGTCTATTTCCAGTCTTTGCTCCAAATCGAACCTCTCCAGGCCATAAGCCGGGCATTCAGTCAGCAGGTGGGTTACTGTCTCGTCCTTGTCAGTGTCACATGCACATGATGGGCTCCCCTTACACTTGAACCTGTTCAGGTATTCGGAGAACCCACCATGGCCAGTCAAAATTTGGGTCAATACTCCTGTCGGTTTTAACTCTCTTACGAACCCATACGCGTCGACAGCATCCGGGAGGAAGAGTTTGGTCGTTGCTGCTGTTTCTCCCGTCCTGTACCTCCGGTTCCATTCGTCAAGCGAATCCTTTCGGATTTGTCGCTTGACGAATGAAACCGGGCATTGGTCGTAGTCCGGCCTCGGTTAGGTTAGGTTAGGTTAGGTTAGGTTAGGTTAGGTTAGGTTAGGTTAGGTTAGGTTAGGTTAGGTTAGGTTAGGTTAGGTTAGGTTAGGTTAGGTTAGGTTAGGTTAGGTTAGGTTAGGTTAGGTTAGGTTAGGTTAGGTTAGGTTAGGTTAGGTTTTTTTTTTTTTTTTTTTTTTTTTTTTTTTTTTTTTTTGTTTTGGCAGGAGTGGGAAATCCCCACGGACACCTCGACTATCTCACGACTTGTGAGACAGTCGAGGTAGTGCCGGAATCGAACCGGCTAAAACCACACTCCTGCCCCGCCAGTGTCCCTCTGACATGATCAGAGACCTTTTTTTGGCGTTGGTTTGACTTATGTAGCGACTGATTGGTGATAAGTATAGAGGCCGAAGAGACCACGCTCTTAGTTTTTTAAGTTTTTACTTTCCGTATTTAATACCTTTTAAGTATCCAATATCTTTATTATTTATGCCTTGTCATTATTATTTACTAATTTTTGTTAATATTTTTAAATTTATTCTTTATTGTACTTACTTAATTTGTTATATAATATTTACGATTCTACTTCCTTTTGAATAACTAATTTTAACTTTTAATTTGTTTTTAACATTTACCATAAGCCCTTGCCCTAGTAGTATTCCTTTTATTTTATTTTGTTCTGCTGAATTCAGTTTGGTTTTATTTTTGGATATGAACACTATATACTTATTATACATTTCCATATCACAATTTAACTACCGCCTTGTAAACAACACAACCTACTACACAAAATAATTGTTTAAGAGTATGATTTCGAACCAGTTTTACACAACCTGACAATTCTACTGGAGCTGACTTTTGATCCAGCATAACTCGAGCCACTTTCTCATGAAAGTGACTCAAGTTACCATTCTTCATGGAGCCAGCCCCAGTGGTTGTTACAAAGCGCCAGCTCCCTATTTGCGCCAAACTGGTCAGCTCTGTGTACGCGGAAGTGGGCGCATCGACAACTTTAGCAATAAGCTATGGTTGCTCGTGCGAATGCGTCCCACTTCCGACGTACTGGGCAATCGTTGCTGAACGCATTGTGCTGGTGCTCCCCCAGCTTGGCTCTGGTGCAGTTTAAACATGCCGCTGCTTCGCCGATCTGTTTGGCCGGGCAGTCCACTCTGAGATGTGGACCGCCACAATGGCTGCACAGATCGGCTGGCTCCGTGCACAGGCGTTTGCCGTGCCCGTATGCCAAGCAACGGGTGCACTGCACCAGAGGTGTCTGGTCTTCGACGCGCACTCGCTGCAGGTCAATACGGAGTTTGCCTACATCGAGTGCCCGCCTCCAGATTGCAGGGGAAACACTCAGCACAATGCTGTTCACGAGCGGGTTTCGGGAATTTTTTCGGAATTTGATGGACATCTTACGTTCCTCGTCGCCGAGGCCGAGAAAGATCTCCCGGTTCTGGTTCTTAAGGGCCTTCAGCACTTCTTCATCAGTGTGAATAAGCAACACGTCCCTAAGAACCAGAAGCGGGTCCCGGTTCTTGACGGCCTCGATGACGAGGTTCTCTCCGGCCGATTCCAGTCGCTTCTTTAGCTTTTCCCTCTCCTCCTTCGTTGCGCACCCCATTATCACTTTCTGGTCTTTTGCCTTCCGCACTCTTTCAACGCGCACCCAGCCTTCCTTCGCGTCCACTGCTTTCCTTACTCTCTCGAGTATTTCGGCCCCTGTATCCATCTCGTTTGTTGAGGAGACAATCACGGAGTGCAGCGTCGTTCGCTCCAGGGCTTGTGCCCTGGTGTGGCTCTTACTGACGGCCGCTACACTCGCGTAGGTTGTCTCCCCCTCACGTTCCCTGCTGGCCAGACTGTCTCGGAGTTTCTCGAGTTTCTCGGAGTTATCCCTTAACTCCGAGATGTGCTCCTTCATGGTGTTTAGGAGCTCAGTCTGGCCGGCAAGAACCTCAGCGGAAATAGGATGGGGGCCGCAGTCAGCAGTGGACGCGGGTACCGGTACGGCTACGGGTGCGGGTGCGGAAGGGGCCTTGTCGCGCTCGGACTCTTTCACCAGCTCAAAAAGCCTGTTAATGGCCCCGAGTACCGCAGTCTTGATGTCGGTCTTGAGGTTGCGAGAGTTGCCCAAATTAAGTTTTGCCTTATTTAGGCAAGCTCTCGCCTCCGCAGTACGATTGGGGTACCCGGCCTCAGGCTTCTTGAGCGGTGCCGAGGCGTCCACAGCAGCTCGGCGCATCCCCGGAGTGGCAGGGACCGCCTGCGATGCAGAAGGAGTCTCGTCTCCGAAGGAGATTCTCCTCTTCGCATCACCAGGCGAAGATCCCGCTTTCTCCGCCGATCGCGGCGAGCCACTGAAGACCAGTTTCATCACGGTGCTGGATGGGGTGCGGAACATGTTTAGTTCGATCGATCGATCGGGCTGACCCCTGTAAAGAGGAGGTCAGTACAACCGTTTCTACTCGGGAGGAGAGTTTTCGGACACTGGTACTTTTGTGTCCCTGTAGAGAGGGGAACACAAAATAAATAAGTAATTTAAATCTAATTAAAATCGTCCAAATGGGTTCAATAATTGAGTAAAATAAAATACAAATAATAATTAAAAATGAGCCTTTGCAGACTCAGTCAAAGGATTTAAAGCTCACAAAATCCCTCCAAAACCCTGTCTACTGCCTAAAAAGAGCTGAATGAGCAAAAATGAAAAAATAAAATTTTGTCGAAATTCCCACTCCGGCCTTCCTATACACAATAGGGCGGGTGGGAGGGCAAAATTTTATTTGAGCTAGACGCGCGAGTGAGGTGTCCAGAGACGCGTGGTTAGGTTAGGTTAGGTTAGGTTAGGTTAGGTTAGGTTAGGTTAGGTTAGGTTAGGTTAGGTTAGGTTAGGTTAGGTTAGGTTAGGTTAGGTTAGGTTAGGTTAGGTTAGGTTAGGTTAGGTTAGGTTAGGTTAGGTTAGGTTAGGTTAGGTTAGGTTAGGTTAGGTTAGGTTAGGTTAGGTTAGGTTAGGTTAGGTTAGGTTAGGTTAGGTTAGGTTAGGTTAGGTTAGGTTAGGTTAGGTTAGGTTAGGTTAGGTTAGGTTAGGTTAGGTTAGGT